>OY728166.1:1075482230-1085482230 GCA_963277665.1 Viscum album | reverse complement strand
GGTGGTGACATATATATCAATTTTCCAATGTTTTTAATGTTTTCGTGTGTTTCTATGCATTGAAATTAATGGGCTAATAGAATTACATGGGATTTAGGGTTGATGATGTGAGGATATTTTGGTAGTAAAGTAGTTATGATTGAAATTATTTTAGCATGATTGGAATATATTGAGATATGGGCTTGTATATCATTCCTAAATGTGGGGATAATGGTTGTTATTTTTTGATGGTGAGGTTGTTGTTACATTTAAATATTTTCTTGTGAAAAATATTGAAATAATGTTGGTGGTATGAATTATTATCTATAATTATTCATAATGTGGTGAATGGTTTATATTCCATTTTATAATAATAAATAATTATTTTAGAAACATGATATCTTCCTTATTTATTTACTCTATATATAAAGAAATATATTATATTTAATATTCATGAGTTACAAACAGACGTATGTTTTAAATGATTCTTTGACAATATATTGAAATATTTATTTTGATTATAAATAATTATTATAATTGAATTAGTTTTTAAATTTCACTTATGACTATATCATATCATTTAATTTACTATGATATAAAATTTATTAAAATTATTTTTCAACTTGGATCTCCCTAATTCCAACACCTCTTCAGTACTCTATTTGTGTTTGTATATAAAATCTATTTAGGATTGATGATATTGTTATTCAAGCATGTATAGTATGATCAATGTGTTTATCAAATACTGTTCATTATTTTATTTTATCAATTTCATGTAGTTATATATTTTGAAATGAAAAATGAGAACTTCTTGGATTAATTATATCAAGATCATTTGTATTTTTTGTACTTTTGGAAGGAACTAATTGGTTTAATACCTATTATTTTCATAGAAAAATCCATTAGTGTTATTGATCAACATGTAGCCTTTTATAATAATGCTTTCAAATTCAAATATAACGCAATTACTGAACTCATAGTGGTTTCAGTGAAGGTTAGTAATGAATTTGTGGTATAAAATCATTTGGATTATTGATATGATATTTTATGGAGTGAGGCACAAGTGAAGGGTTCTTGGGTTCAATATGAAAAAAGTACTTATTAACCTAACCACGGAGGATAGAGGTGAATTTGATGAAATATAGTGGTATGTTTGGATCTTACCAACACCATTATTTTCATAGAGACTAACTTTATTAGGGTATATCGGAACAGTTGAACTGATTAAAGGGACTTGAAATATAACATATAATTTTTTAGTTAAAATTGATCTAATTACAACAAATATTATATGTGAAAGGTTATTGATAAAGGATCCTGGTAATTATATAATAAAGATACATAATTACTCAAAAAATGGTCATATTCATATTAGAAACATTGATTCTGAAATACCTATGTTCCATAAATTCTAATATATTGGGTTTAATTAAATTTATGCATAATTTAAAAATAATGGAAAGATAAAATAATATATTGTTTTCTAGAACATGTTACTATTATTTTCTCACCATCGACATGAGGTGGCTAGATGGTGCTAAGTTGGAATCCAGTAGATCTTCCACATGATCACATTACCTCATGGTTGGTTGTTATTTTATTCCTAGTTGAAACTATTGGAAATCAATGTACATTATTACACCCCTTTTATCATAGTAATTACTACTTATAGATTTCAGATAGGAAATTGTTCAATTATTCTTTTTCAATGGTTTCTACTTCAAAAAAAATGAGTTAGATCACTCAACATCTAGAAATATGTATGTCTATAAATTTTGGGATTAAAAAATTTATAATATTATGGTTTATGATTACATAATTTTCACGCTGTTCTTTATGGAAACCTATCCTTCACAAATTCCAAAAAACCCACTTATGACATAGTTAACTAGCCATCAGATTCATAAAAATTATATTAATATCTTGTAAAATAAGTAATATATAAAATGGATTTATATTAAATATTTAACCACCAAAAAATTGACATTCCTAATTTAAAAATCATTTTCCATGTTCACTCAATTAATTTAAATTACTCATATTCAATTGAACACTTATTTAACATGTCAATGCGATGACAAAAAAGATTCAATCATTGTTATTCAAAAATTTAATTAAAAAACTATTTTATTTTTACATATGAATGATCTCACAAAGATTTTTAACATACCTAATATATGGGAACCGCAAAATCCTAAACACATAATTTTTGAAATAGTTAGAACATTTGGATGAAAGAAATTCATAACACTCTATGACATTAATTTGATAGTATTTAATGTAAAACATAGAATTTGATTGGTGTATAGAAATATATCGTAGGCCATAATAAGATAAGGAATGTTATATCTTTGATAATTAACAATAAATATGTTCCATTTAATTTAATCACCATCTCCTATGATATCTCATGGTGTATGAGACACAATAAATTTAAACAACGCTTAATAATATTTTTTATCATTGACCAAAATCGATTTATTTACCCTTAATATACATTTCCATGGATATAAAAAATTTATAACTATAATTATTATCATGTCTTAAGAGATCTAGTCCTTTCAAAACTGAAAACATAGGCCTTGATCATTCATCTAATTCCAAATCATGAATGACTCATACAATGCAATATACCTCACCACATTGTTAGATATATTGTTTTCATCTTTCATCAAATAATGATATGATATGGAACATATTTATATTAATGTCCATTAAAGACACCCATACACATTCAAGTAAATAGAAACTACTTAAAACCCATGAATCATGTGGTGTTCCTATTATAGGGAGAATCTTCAGTGTCTCCTCTACTCTAGATGACCATCTCTGAACTTCATGTCATGAATTATTGATGATTATGATCCTCCAAACACCTAATTTGGATGAAATAATACATTTAATGTCTTTCATGATATATATTTACCAAATTTCATGAGTTTCACACTACTTTCATTATTTATAAATTTTTAAATTATGGCATCTATTTTCTAAATCATTTTGATTCAACAAGTAGTCTTTGGAATTTAAAAAATAAATAGTGGACGAAAATGTATCAATAAAATTGTTTTTGAAAAACTAGATATATAAATCCATATCTACATAAATTAATAATCAATGAACATATAATAGTTTGTTCTAGGAAACCGACTCACAAAAATCCAACATGTACTGAAGCCAACTATTAGTAACATTCTTCGTAGTTTCCCTCACATAGAAATCATGCATCAAATAAGATATAGATTTTTGAAGGATGATAGATCAATATTCTATGTGTATAATTTTCTTACTATGATTTCATATCTATAGATTACATGTCTTTTTATAATATACATCAAAAATATATGGGTCAACCTTTGTTGATACCCAGGTTTCATAGAAAGTAACTTGCTTTCATTATTTACACAATACATTTTAAAAGGGTATCCACCACTTACTTCAACACCAGGTTGAATAAATTTTTTTATCAAGACAGTTTCCTTATCTATAAAATAAGATTATATATACTAATATTACAATGTCATATAAGTTTCCATGTTATGTTTTGAACCAATTAAATCATCACCACTATTGAAGAAAAAACCACCAAACTGGATTTCATACCAACTTCAAACATCTAGAATCATGAATTAATTTATAGTATCAAAAATAGTTCATGAAATCCTCTATATAGTACTATGATATCCACTATATGACTCAAGTAATTTTTGTAATGTGTTTTAATTTTTACAAATGAATCTCTCTAAATTTGGTTTGATGTAATTTATCCAAGAATATTGAAAAGGCAACAACGGTTCTAGTACATAAAACAGAATACAAGATATGTCCCACTAATATGGAATAAAGGAATAAATTGATTTAAACAATTTTATTTGTAATCATTAGACAAATTTTATTATAATGATTTATGTTATGTCACATTGGTAATAATATACTATTTCATTATTCCATATTTTATTTTTTCTGTAATTTTTTGATATAATACATTTATATTTCCCAAAATACCTTGGAGATATATAATAATAGATCTCAATCCATGGAATATAGTTTTTTACAATATTTCATTCTATAAGAACAATTAATTTAATATTATTTTTATATTTTTGTAAGACTTTCACCTCTTTTACCCTAATTAATATGATATATACATATAAAACATTGAAATTTATGGAATTTCTACAAAAAATTATTATAGATAGAAGGATCTATATCATTCATGATCATACAAAAAATTGCATGGAACTATAAAAAAACTCCCATTGCATGATGGTTTCTTTAATAAATTATGTTATATCTATTTTTTATAGTTTATTGAAACTATTAGACATTACAATCCCTTAATGGTTTTTCATATAGATGTCATCATCCAATATCACATTTAGATTTGATTTTTTACATCAATTTTCCAAATTTTGTTATCGTTGAAGTCTATTGTTGTATGTAATATTTCAATGTAACTGAACATCAAAACCGAACATACAGATTAATCATAGTAAACTCCATGATGTTTCTTGGAACCCACCACAATCAATCACGCTTTATTTTCACTTACATAACCATCCACATCAATATTTTTCTTAAAATTATTTTAACACCCAATAGATTATACATTAGCTAGAGGATTTATAAACATCAACCTATGCTTTTTTCACAGATCCATGTAAAATATAATTATATCGTGACATTTGGAATCCATCTGGTAAACTACTATATAATTATTTTCGGAAGTTTTTATTCCTCTGGGAATACTGTTTACTTGGAATATGTTATAACTAATCCATAGTGATCCATTTCTCAAATGTATTTCATATACCTATGCAATACATTTATCATATTATCATATTAACCACTTGAATTATCTTATGTAGATCATTAATGATTAAAATGTTTTATACATGGTTTATCAACATCAATGAAGTCAATATTGTTTCTATGATTTCCATCATAAATGTATTAGGATTATTTAAATATGACATGATTTCTACAATTAATTTTCTTAATAAATGTTTATATTTATTGTAAAATATATTTTTCACAGTGTATACTCTAAATGTTAAATTTGGGATTCATATTTTTGGGTTTTCATTTTGTATAGTCATTAATAAAGGCATAATAATCCCATATATTTATATTATATAAAAAAGGTTTCTTTAATTACAAAAAATCATATAAAATCACATACTCATATATAGTTGGTAATAAAATTTGGTTATATATCACATTATATAGTACATATACAAAAAATATTTATTTTTAGTGTTTCGTGACTCATCATGAATCTTATCATGTAATGAAATTTCTAACTCCTTATTTTTCTAACATCATTCCTCTGTGGTCTATAAGGAGGAGGGGGTTGGGAGACTATCCCCAAATCTATTAAATGATCGATTAATTTATGGTTGATAAATTCATTGGAATAGTTTTAGTAAATAACCATAATGTTTTTATGTTATGGGTTCTTACTTAAATTAGATATTCCTTATGAATCAGAATCAAATCTGAAAAATATCTCATTATGTAGATATTACCATAATTACTAATGTCATTAGTAAATGTAATTAAATATGATAATAATCACATTTCTTATACATGAACCTAAAAAAATTAATTTGAATCAACTATCAAGGGGTTGGGACCTTTTTCTTTTCCCATTGAATGGTTATTTGATCATTTTACATAGAAAACAAAAATGAAAAACATCAAAAGATTTTAACATGATAAATACTAAATATACTACTAATATTGATTCCACAAATTATCTTATTTTATATGTCCTCTCATAAGGTTTCATATGCTGGTAAGATATGATTCATTCTTTCTAGTATTCTCATATGTTGACAGAAAAGGGTTTTGAAGTACAAGTATATAAAATCTATTATTAATATGTACCATATCATGACATATTATATCCCCAAAAAGATACTATATTAATTTCCAAACTGTAAATAATGTCACATAGTAGAAAAACCTAAAAATGATATTATTTTTCTATTAATACATGGTACATAATAAAAATTATTTCATACCATAACCCAACCAGTTTTCATTGTGAGTTGATAATCTCTTATTATTATTACTACTAGTGTTGTGTCACTTTCTACTTGAATATCCTCATCATAAATATAAACATTCAAATTGCTAAAAAATCCTATATTTGAATAAACATATGTGAGGTGAATATCTTATGAAATTAAAAACGTGAGGATAATGACTTTCTTCCTTTAAAGTGTAGCACCCTGACCCTTATTTCCACCAGAATAGTTCTCTAGGTCAGTGTCCCACTTGTCCTTAGAAGCACCCCCCATACACGAAAGGCTACTAACAAATAGTGTTGGTGTAAATAGGTGATAGTGTGGAGATTATACGCTATATATGGGATAATAATAATGGAATTTATATATATAATGAATAGGAAAATATATACCAAAAAATGGAAGGACTAGAAACATACTGTAGCGAAAGAAATATCATACCATAACAAAATCATAATCATACATAAGAGATAATAA
Organism: Viscum album; assembly: GCA_963277665.1. Taxonomy (NCBI): domain Eukaryota; kingdom Viridiplantae; phylum Streptophyta; class Magnoliopsida; order Santalales; family Viscaceae; genus Viscum; species Viscum album. Next base: position 1,085,475,742 of record OY728166.1, on the reverse strand, counting down.
TCATCATGATCAAACCTAAAATATGTATAATTAAGCACCATATGATAAAATATGTTGACGAATTCAAAGAAGTGTATTAATACAAGAAATTAAATACAAATGGTCTCTCATTTCCAACCTCAGTTTGTATATATAATAGGAATGTTGTAACAAAAAAGGTGAAACCAAAAGTAAACTCCAAAATATAGAGGACCCAATGGTTCTTTCAATCCATCCAATAATATATTACATGAATTTATCACTATGATCTAGAACCAAACCCCAAACCATTTACAAATAGAATAATCATACATTATACATGTGACCTGAAGGTCTAGTGTAGGGTGTGAGAATAATTTCAGTTGGCCCCCCCCACCATGTTCCCAACATACATCTATGAATATGTAGGTTTATAAAAATATATATTAGAGACTCATTGCACATATGAATTAAAATCACTCGCTTCCCTTGTCCTCAATATCCATATAAAAATTATCATCCTCTTTGCCCATCTCATGTATATTATAAGCTCTAGTAATGAACCAGTGATCCCTCTAGAACCTTCTATAAATGAAACACTAGAAACTTATGAAAATATACACCTCATGTAATAATCATGTTACTAAATTCCCAAAGTTATGAATAACAATGTTCCTGGTCCCAGGGACCTCATCTTAGAAAATACCATGTTGGCTTGAAACCTGATGTTTGAGGCACAATGTAGTATTTCCACAAAATGATAACCATCACTATCTTAACATATGAATTCATGAGGAATGATAATATCCATTATCCAAAATAATTTTGGCCCAATGGCATCAACATATAGTGAGCCTCATCCCCCAATCGACAGTATCGACACAATCAACTAATTAATCTCCAACATCCCCATAGATTTCTTCATCGAGAACCTTTAACCACATAAATTTTAAACACCGTCCAAAGACACATCAAACATTGGCCTCTAACCACTTGAGATGTTAACACAGCTTCATTATATATGTCATATCATTGTGAAAATGACTTCGATGTTGCATTGGATATTCCATGTGTGCCCAAATCACCATCAAAATACCTATGACACAACATATCGGTAACTCATTCTCTGGTGACTTTATTTTCTCAACCAGATGATAAACACCATGTCAAATTGTATAGGGCATGTCTATAGACTAATGACTTCATCGCCTCACTCTCATGATCATGCCTGCCAATAGTTGATCAATGTCACACAAGGTGTTGGGGATAATCTCAAGCTGATGAACAATGTCACCTCAAGACATATGTTCATCACCAACTCAATCATTTGAAAAAAGAATATCCCTTCCCCATGGAACAATCAAAAGAAATATATATAATTCTATATAATTTAAATAAACAATAACACATTTCCATAACTACCCAAGTGGTCTAGAGCCTCCCACCAAGTGAAAACCATATTTTTCTAGGCGGATCATTCCCATAGGCATCTCACATGGTATATTTATTAATTAAAATAAATGAATTAAAATATTATGGCCATTCTAAAGAAATAAAATGGAAATATCAATTGTTAAACCCAAAAGCAGAAATGAAATAACAGAGAGTGATAGGAACAAACTACCTCATACTAGTAGATGCTTTCTCATCTGAAACCAGCCACTAAATCAAGTTGGTTCAAATAAATCTAGTATTTTACATAAACACCCTAAAAATAGGATATAATGTATCACAAAACATTAGCACTATTAATGATATAATAATGGGAAATGGTTTACATATGATAGAATTACATACCAATATAGTTACAATGAGACTTGAAATGATCAATTTGGATGTCAGGAGTAGAAGATACATAAAATCCCATTGGGAGATGAAATAGAGGAGATCCCCTATATAAATAGTCGAAATAAGATTAAAGGACAAATAAAAACAAAATATGGAGGTAGGGTAATATTATGAATTTTAAAATTTGAAGTGACCTTAATGGTTTTTCTACAAGGTTTGGATAATTTTTTACCAGCTGGGTGACACCCAGTATGTCGACAACAAAACAAGAATGGTTAGGTTGAACGATTTCCCAAACAATACACACACTATTTGAATCCCCTCTTTGAAAATATGATATGTTTTCACATTCTTATAAACCCCACTTATAATATTTTTAAATCATTTCCAGTGCACCTAGAGGGTGGAATGGTTTTTCCTGGGATGCCACATGGTTTTTCAAAACTATACGCACAAGTCTGGGTTTTCATGAAAATTGGTTTTTGGCCTGCCAACACACCTGATACACACTTGAAAACCTAATGAAAATGAAGAGTTTTAAACCTATATAGTTATATGACCTTTTTTCAAGGGAAATCTCATAATTATGTTTGAAATATCAAGAATTATGTTGCTCTGACAACCAAACTCCAAAAATTCAATCATGTTGACGATTTCAACATGATCCAAAAACTGAAGGTGTTATAGTCTTCCCACCTTAATCTAGCTCATCTTGAAAATTTATTAATTACCCATACATGGTATTAAACATACTCATATTATAAAAATTATCCTGGCCTACCCTAGTCATAATGGTAATAGGTTAAATACCACAGGGTGAACTCCACCATAGGAGCTACCTACACCAGTCGCTTCTCGAACAAGACTCAAACAATTTCGATGGTCCATTGAACATCCACATACACAAATGTTCTCCCATTACACATTTTCACTCAATAACTTCTTCATGTTTTCAAATTAAACATGTCACACATATGAAACCAATCATGTTACCCATCTCATCTAATTTTCCATTCCTGTTTTGGTTTCACATTGAACCTATGTGGTCCTACATAACATTAAAAGCCCAAAATCAGTCACAACACCACACACCTCAAATTAAACATGCATCACATCGATGGAAGGATGCTAATACAACACATAAAATCCAAGACTCTATGGATACCAAAAATAGAACCTAATAATAATGCACATCCAATATATATATATATATCACAAATCTAAAAGAAATCCAACATATTATACATCATATTGTTAGTCCAAAATTAATTCTTGTGCTCCTCATGAACCCAAAAGTAGACATTAATATAAAAAATAAATTCCAAAATAAAAAGTTTTGTGGTAATGCCCATGGTTTACCTCTAACCATAGTTGGATCCCCATCCTACTATTCACCTCTAATATCCACTATGTTCACCCAGCCTAAATCTTAACCACCTAAGGAATGGAATCCTTGCGGTTTTCACCAACTACTAAGCACTAACCCCACTACTGGGTCCCACTGTCTCTTCTATGATCTCTGTGTGTAGTTGAATATTGACTACTAGCTCGAGTACTGATCTCGGTGTGATTTCAGATCTGTAATTCTAACCAGGTCTCTAATTGCTAGATGTTCAAGAAGGATTCCTTTATAACTACATGAGATGCACAACCAAGACACAATCATGGCACTCCTTTGGTTTATGAACACATTGAATTTTCACATTTCCCAATTTCCTAAACTATAAGTATAAAATATATGACCCAATCCTCGGTGGTTTATGTTGGTGTCTGGCCTGAACATCCATATAAGACACCAAATAGACTCATTTACTAATCCATGTAGCATCACAACTAATGTCACCTATACCTTAATGGAATTCCATAAACCATCCTCGAAACACATTATCATTGAGAGATCATTTCCCACTATACATGGTGTAAAAAGAGATAATATGTTGAATGTAGATCCATAGTGCTGATAGACATGCATCCCGGTTATAAGCTCAATAACACATGAGACCTCTTTGTATAACACCTCATGATTCTATAGAATGCATCTCCATAAATATAATAAAATTATTTTATTGTTTTTCTTGTATAAACGAACTATGATATACTATTACATATTAATATGATCGTTGGAATATTAATGTGACCATTAATAATTGTAAAGAGGGTTTTTGAATAGTAACCTCACCTATAAAATTATAAATTAAAATAGGTTCTATTAAATATAAAAATTTGTTATATTTATATCATAGAATAAGTAAATAAATGTTTCAAAATTTATATTTTAGTATTTTGTATTTTTGATAAATGTAAATGTTTATCTACAATATTATAAATCATATAATAATTAAAAAAATTATTTTTATAAAGTAGATTCAGAAATAATTTTTTTTTAATATTATTATAATATAATTTTATTAGACCTTACTATGTTTCACAATGTTTTATGTAATAAGTTAGTATTTTAACATTGATAATTTCCAAAAAAAAAAATTGGATATTAATTAACTAATAAATATTCATATTTAGAAAATTACATTAAGAATTGATGTCTATTTTTATAATATACACTTTTCAAAATGTATAGGTTAAATATTTATTATTTTTCTGAAGTAGATGTTTTTTTGGGGAATGGTCAACTTCAATAATTTATATCATTAGTGAAATAAATGAATTTTTGAGGTATACGTGATGTATGGATGATTTAAGAACCATTATTTATAACTAAAAGAAACTAGTTACTGTACATGGTCATAATAATCATCACAATTGATAGTTATGAGAAAAAATATTAGAAAAATAATAAAAAAATAAAAAAACCCCTCTCCTCGACTATAAATAATACCCATCACAACCCCATTTTTTCACACACTCTAGGCCTAAGATATTGCTCATATTTTCCAAAATTAATCTCCCAATACTTTTCCCCATGTCCTAGTTCTTATTTTATCACTAATATTCCAATCACATGTTCCACAAGTATGTTCTCAAGGAGTCTCTATACAAGTTGAAAAATCATCATTTGTTCTCTTTTAGATTATTTTTATTTAATTTATTTTATTATCCTAGGATTTACTACTATTTCGAACCATTAATGAAAAATCCATAATATAATATATACCATATTTTTATTTTGTTAATGTAATATCCATCATCAAACACCTTCTCCTCTCTCGTTGATTCTAAAATTAAAACACCTTTTGTGATGTGTCAATTTTTCTCTATCGTCTATAATGTGTTTTCATTTTCCATTAATCCCTTAATGAATGGTCAAAAACCCATTACTAGGTTTAAATTAGATTTTATTATATATAATATATGTTACATATGTCTCAGTAACCAATATATAATCATCAAATAAAATAAAATAATATAAGATCTTGATGGTTATAAATCCCACAAAAATAAATTATTTCATTTTCATTAACATTTTATCTAATGAAACATCCCAAATAATATTTAATCACATGATATAAAAGATTGTTTAATACTATGTACATTTATTAACAACAAATAATTTCAATTCTAGAGAGAAATTCCCACTTTACAAAAAAAATCCATACCTGTATATATGATAGCTGATCATGAAGACTTAGAAAACGAACACTCCATGAAAAATGAAATTATAAATTATAAATCATTGGAATGGATGTAAATTATCATAGTAAAATTATACTAAAATATATACAAGTGGAAGTGGTTATAAATAAAATAAATAATTTTTTTAAATTTGATTATCCATGAACATAGGTGAATGTGATGAACACTTTCAGACAAAATTGAGTGGTTTCTCATATCACTAGTATTGTTCTGAGATATGTCTTATTAACAACTTATTCCTTGTGTACGATGTATTTTTAATTACCATTTTTATTTATGAACAACATTAATTTAATATTTTGTTAAATGTCAACATTTCTTTTATCCTAGATATTATTATTATCATAATTGTATATATTTTTACATATGGTGTATTTTTGGAATGTTTTTTTAACTAAGGATATATTGATGATTTTATAACCTCTACTAAATATGGATATTTTTATAAGGAATAATGTTCTATAATTAAATCTACGCATGAATAATTATTATTAATTAATGTTAATGGTGGGATTAACATTATATATCCCATCGATGCATCAATTTGTCTCATGAAACAAAATAGTTGGAGAAAATACCTTCATGTTAGTTTCTATGAAAAATATGATGGGTTACTACCCACAGACCTAAACTATCTTGTGAGATGTATTGACAATATTTTTTCTTTTTCAATATACATGATGACTAATAATTAATAATTTTTTTCATTCATTATTCACTTATTACTATCAATGAGATTTTCAATATCAAAAATTCTATTGATGCATTTTCATTATCAGTTTTTTAATGGCATGGTTTTTATGTTATTTATCTTATCATAATTATTATTCAATAATGAATTTTAGTCACTTATTATTTATTCATGTATTCCTTGCTAAGAATTTGGGATCATCCTTTTATTTTTTTCCCTTCCTCCTGATTTGAATATGAAATCATAGAATAAGTTTCATAGAAATATATTATTTTTCTTTGGTATGTTCTATGATTAATTAAAATTTTAATAAAGGAACCCTGTATGCATCTAAATTTTTTATGTTTAATAAACTGGTCAATCTTTTATGATGTCATCTCTTATATTTCTATCATTATAATAATATAACCACCAACTCAAGGCTACTGGGTTCATGGTTGTTATAGCTGGTATTGGTGATGGTCTAGTAGAAACCATATGAACAAGATATCAAATAGTCATGAGAATTATAATAACTCTCTATAGTTAATTTTTGGAACAATAATCATGGTGATTACAAGATGACTCATTGTCTTTCATTATATAGTTATGGAGAATAATGGATGAATGTGAATCAATTCAAGTAGATAATGTAGGGATTACCCCATTGAGAAATTCAATACATATAATGTTGGAGATGAGAATATAATGACCATATTAGGATATCACATTAATTGTTTTGATAAATAATTATTATATACCTATGTTTTTTCATTTAATATGGAAATATTCTCTATCTTTTTGTGGGAATACTAATCCACTGGTATCTTAATTGTAGATCAAATCTATTGAAAATATATTTCTGGTATTGGGATGCAATAAAATTTAAAAGGTATTAATGGAAGTATATTGTCTCAAGGGATTTTTTAATCAGCGGTGGTCATTAATCTACAATTCATATGTGTAATATGAAATAGAACACATGGAGTGGAAATAATATATTGAAACATACTTTTACAAATATTTCCTATAAGATTAATGAACAAAAATAAATATTAATATCCTCAACATAATGAAAAAGGAAGAAGGGGTGTTACAATGTACAAGGATTCCTTCATTAGAATAGCTAGGTATGATATAGGTTGTATAAGTGATTCTAAAATCAATATTTATCCTTTATTTTATGTTCACAATCCAATACACTAAATGGAAGTAACTATTGAAAAAAATCAAAATATAATGAAATACTAAAATGTTCCATCAAAACAAAGAAACAATTTTATAAATCAAAAATGATCAAGGAAAATAAAGATAAGAACATTAATTTTGATAATCAGTAAAATATAATTAAAAAATGAAGAATATGGGAATAATTAATATCCCTTTCTACAAAAAATAATGGAAAGATACATGTGGGGAAATGCTTGAAAAGAATGAGAGTTTGTTGTATGTAAGTAAAAAGGGTCATAGATCTCTTAAATCTAGTGGTAAGAAACAAATAAATTGTGTTAAATGATTCATCATTAATGAATATAGAATTTTTTAAAAAATGTACCAAGTATCAAGGGAATCTACCATACAAAAGGCCCAATGGAGATGGCTATTCATATGAGATCACGATATCTCATGAAGATGTACCCAATTATGTGGTGTCTTGTACATTAATATTATCATCAAATTTAGCCAATTAATTATTTAATTATGGAACATAATTATATTTTATATCAATCAAATTTTCCAATACTCTTATAATTTTTTTGATTTAATAAGGGACTTTCTAGTCAAAACCCATAAGGGAATCCTATTGAATAAAAAATGTATCTGTCAGTCCCCATTATGATATGTAAATGTGCTTTAGCAGCTGACCTTATCATCATACCTATGGTTGACTTTTAAATAAACCTATGTATATAATTAGTTAGAAAGTATAATCAATGTATTTATTTGAAAAATAATGAAATTATTATTTTTGACTAATATTTAAAATCCCTTATCTTTAGAGATGAAGTGTCACCATTTAATAATTATATAGATATCCCACCATTAGCTCTACTGATTGAAATCCTTAGGGAGGAAGAGAAGAAATCATATACGGATGATTACTAGTCCTCAAAATTGAGTACATACCAATTTTATGTGGATTAATTGATCTATTTACTAAATAATCACTTAGAAAACTCTAGAGCAAGTAGTTTAATATAAAATTGATTTAATCCCAAATGAATGATCAATGTCATATAATCCTTATAGAATAGACACTGTGGAATTAATGGATCTGATCTGTAGGAGTTGAGTAATAAGGAAATCATTCTCCATATTATTTCTCTATTGGGAGCCCTTGTCTAATTTATTTATAATAATAATGGGTCTTTTAGTTTTTTCATTTATTATAGAGATATAATATCTATTATAATAAATATATACAACCATATACCTCATAAGGATGATTTATTTGATCAATTTCATTGATATTTATATTTCTCAAAGATTGAACTTCATTCTAGGTATCATCAATTACAATAAATTATGGAATATATTCTAAATACATCATTTAGAATGATCTATAGACCCTATGAGTTTACATTAATTCTATTTGGATTGAGTAATTCATAATTTTATCAAAGAACAATGGATTAGAGTTTTCAAAGAATATCTTTATGATTTTTTCAACTATTCATTAATGACATTCTACTATATTATTAATGCTATTAATACCATGATAATCACTTGGGGATTATTCTTAGAGACCCTCTAACGAAAAATTTTATATAGTAAATTTAGCAAGTGTGAATTCTAGATTTCTGATGTTTCGTTTCATGAAAGTATTATCTCTAATGATGGAATCTCATTTCATCCTATAAATAATAAATGTAATCCATGAATGATCTATTCCATATAACATAACTGACGTACGTAGATTGAATGGTTTAGCAGGTTACTAATATTGTTTCATTCATAATTAGTCTTTATTGGCTAACCCTTTATCCAAGCTCACATTTGAAGGGGTTATGTTTTTATAGACAACAGAATGTGATGTATGTTTTGAAAAATTGAGGAGACGATTTTTCAATGCTACAATTTTAAATTTATTTTTTTTAACTGATGGATTTTTAATATATAGTGATGCATCAATGAAAGTAATAGTATGTGTACTTATGATAATTTCTAAATTTATTCCATAAGAATCAGGTTAGAGTAAGATTCAACAAAAAATCCAAATCATGAACTTCATTTAGAAGCTGTAATCATTTCCCTGATGATATGAAAGTAGTATATCTATGGTTAAATATGTGAAATATTTATCTAATAACCAGAGATTGAAATAATTTATTACATAGAAAGAACTCCTCATGAGTCAAAGATGATAGCTCTAGTTACACAGAGATTTTGGTTTCAAAACAAATTTCCACATATTCATATAAAATAATGTACAAGATGTATTAAGAAGGAAATATTATAGACAAATGACACAAATGAGGATTGAGAAAGATCCCATATTCATGGATTTATTACATATAGAATTGGTAAATATGAAATAAGAGGAAACATCACTCAATTTCCAAATTATTACCAACCCATATTTACTATTTAATATTGAATTCTATCAATCTAATGATGATAATTTAAAAAAAAAATTAAATCCATTAAGGATATATTATTGGAAGGCATTGTGTGTGAATGTGTAACTTAGAAATTTCCAAATACTTTATTTGTTCGATCAATACTTAAGCTAAAAGTTTAACTATTATATGGTTCCCATAGCTCAAATTTCTCTATACTCCCTAGTAGTACCCATATGTGACAAGATCATAACGAACATTTTTTGGGATAACATTTAAATGGGAAATTACTGACTATGTGATAAGACTTCTAGTTTTTTCAAAAATTGAATTCCTAGATACACCATCCTAAGAGAGTAATGAAACCTCTTTTTGGTCTTATTTGGATGTGGGATAAAATTATTGTGGGATTAAACACCATATTATCAAATACCCCAATAAGGAATGATAGAATATGGTTTATTATTGATTTCCTCAAAAAATATGAAAATTTTTCTTTCAATAAGAGAATATTTTACTCTTGAGAACCTATAAAGAGTCTATATTATTGAAGTAGTAAGACAACATGGTTAACCTCTATCGATTGTGTATGATTGATATCCCTCTTTTATATCAAAATCTTGGAAGAATATTCAGAGGGATTTGGATTTTAAACATCATTTGAGTACTTATAATCACCCTCAATTTGATAGATAGTACTAAAGGAATATTAAAAAATTATAATTCATATTCATATCATGCCCAATTGACTTTCAGGGTATGTGGGATTATCATTTATCGTTGGTATAATTTTCCACCAATAATATTTTATGTTTTAGTATTCATATGGACACATATGAAGGATTACATTGAAAAAGATTCTATATGATACCTTGTTGGGATAATGTTGGTGTGAGGATACATATGGAAACATACATTTTTTAATAAACAATGAAAATGGTAAAGATAATTTGGGGTCATATAAAAGATTCATAATGTAGGAAAAATAGTTTTTCTAATATCCGACAAATGGAATTTCAATTTCATGTTGAAGATTATATCATTACGAAAGTATCTTCATGGGATGGTTTCACAAGGTTCAATAAGAAATGATAATTGAGCCACATGTATATTGAACCAATTGAAATTATATAATGAATTAGACCTATAGATTACTTATTAGTAATGCTAACATGTCTCTCCAAAGGTCATGATGTGTTCCATATATCACTGTTACAGAAGTACATTCCAGATCCAATGAATGTACTCATGTGTGATAAAATAGAAAAGGAAATTTATTTTTAATACTATTAAGAGACTATCAAGATTCAAGACACAAAAAAGAATTTATTTTTAAATTAGATGACTCTACTGGTAAAACATGTTTAGAGAGACCATAAAATAGAAGAAGTAATACGGGAACATGATAATGTTAAGAAGAAGATCCACCCTTATATACTTGGAAATAAGTATTCATGGAAGAATTTGTAGGTGAAAATTTTAAGGGATGGAAAAATATAACCCACCATTATTTTATGGTATCCATAATCATAAATAAATTCAATTTATTAAATAGTTTACACTTCAATAACATACCATGACCTAATATTAAATATTTTCATGATATTTAGAATTTTAAAGTGACTATTAAGAATAATAATTGGGTCATTATGATAATAAACCCACCTATGAAATTATAAATAAACATTAGGTATCTTAAAAATAAATATATGATATATATATATATCATGGAATCTGTTAATAAATTTTATCAAAATGATAAATTTTTTGTTTGTATTTAAATTTTATATATTTTTTTTTACATTTTTATAATTAATATAATAAATAAAATAATAATAAGTAATTTCATAAAATAGATTCAAGTATTAATACATTGTTGTCTTATTATTATATGATAATTTTATGAGGCTTTATTTAATTTTTCAATGTGTTATAAAATCAGTTATAATTTTAAAATCAGAATATTTTGAATAAAGGATAATTTTAATAAAATATTAAATAAAAAATATTTTCTAATTTTATTTAAAAAATTATGTCCATTTTAAAAATGTACACATCATTAAATGATTATGGTTACCTTTTGGTATTTTTCTAAAATAGTTTAATTTTTTGTGAATAGTACTATATTGTAATTTAAGGTATCAACAACAAACAAGAATTATTTATTCAAGGATGATTTATGGATGATGTAAGAACTATTATTTAAAACTTATATGAACTAGTTCTATACATGGTCATAATAATCATTTTTTAGTCTCCATCCCAAATAATAAAAAAATAAATAAAATCATTAAATAAATACCATCTCCTACAATATAAATACCACCCCACGCACCATAAATTCAATATTTCTTGATTATATTATTCCAAATTATTCTTCCAAACCTATTCCCCATATCCTTTTTCCTATGGTCTCACCAAACGTCAACTCCCATTTTCTTTAAGAAGTATCTCAATGATGTTATACAAGAGGTGAAATCAACCTTTGTCCGGTTTTAATTTCTTTTTATTTCATTTGTTTAATTATTCACTTCTTAAGAACTTAATAGAAACATGGAAGAAAAATTAAGTATCTTTTATAAACTGTAATGATATTATATTAATTGAATATACATCCTCAAACCCCTTCTACCTTCCATTTTATCAGAAAAATTATAACATCATTATTGTTATTTTGATTTACCGCCATCGCGAATCTTATATTTTAATTTTTCACTACTCCATTCAAGGATAATAATAAACCAATATTAGGGTAAAATCAGTTTTTATTATATATATTATATTTAATATAATTTTCTTTAACCGATTTCTAAAAATGAAATAAAATAAAATTCTATAATTCTATAATGGTCTTAAAAAAATCAATCATTTTAATTAACATTTTATCTAATGAATAATCTTTTTACAAAATAAAAAAATGATATATACGATCATTTAAAATTATATGATTCTATTAATAACATATCATTCAAATACTAGATATCTATTTCCATTATAAATTAACTTTTATACTTTATACAGGTGAACGAATCATGAAAACCAAGAAAACAATCACTCTTGGAATGACGAAATTAAACATTATAACTCCACGTAATGGACATTTATGTAATTACTAAAATTGAACTAAATAAAATACATGTTTATTGTGTTCTAAATTAATTAATTAATGTATTTTAATTTATTTTCTAGGATATTATGTGAATTTCATAACACGTCATTTTATAAGGTAAGGGGTTTCTCACATAACATATATTTTTCTGAGATATACCTTATTCACCACCTATTTCTTATGTGTAGTGTATGTATACTGTCCCTTTTTATTTTTTTATCACAATTGATTGAATATTTTATTGAGTATCAATATTAATTGAATCATGTATATGATTATTTTCTATGTCATGTACCATTTTTACATATGTTGTTAATTTTGAATGTTGTTTTTTACTAAGGAAATATAAGCAGATATATATATTTTAAACAATATGAATGTTTTGATATGGATTATTGTTATTCAATTAAATCTCTTTTTATAGAATTATTTGTAATTGTAATTATGGGTTCTTCATATCATTATATATCCCCTTGATGCATCAATATTTATTGTGAGACAAAATCGTTGGTGAATACCCCTTTTTGTTTGTTTCTAAGAAGAATCTGATAGGGTTTTACCCAAAGACTTAATCCATCTAATATATTATCTCTGTTGTAGTTGTACATGTTCTAGATACATAATGTCCAACAATTATGCACATTATTCATTCAATATTCACATATTATATTCCAGGAGATTTTCACTATGACTAAATTCATGGATTCATTTTCATTCATAGTTTATTGATGGAATGTTTTTTAGTTATTTACCTTACCATAAGGATTATGACCTATTGATATTTCGTTATATATTAATTAATCATTTATCCCTTTCTTATCATTTTTATTTACCCTTTTATTTTTTCATTCCCCAGCTTCTGAAGATTAAATATTTTAATAAGTGTTAAGGAATAAATTTATTCTCATTTTTTATGTTATCTTCTTAATGAACAATGGTGTAATGGAACCATGTCTGTATCTATTTCATCTATAATACTAAAATGATTGATCATTCAAAATGTGATACCTTATTTCTAATCTATTATTATAATATGATCCCCAAATCATAGATAATATGTTTGGGTTTATTACACTCCACACTCAGCATCTGTGGGAAGAAGTGATCGAACAATATGTATTCAAAATTTTTCACTCCTACTCTCTCATGTCATCCTTCATGATCCTTTACAACCCAGTAGTGTTTTTATTGTCCTTTGAGAATGTATGTATCTATCTTCATCCTTCAGCCTAGGGGTATCTCAAGGTTATTAAGGATGGCCATCACTGGCTCTATCCATTTCTCAAACGCCTAGGGTGCACCTTCATCCTGAAATATCTATGAGTGATACAAATGGAATGATATAGGCTTGTATTATATGGAAGGATATATTTCATGATATCCCCTATCAATTCCCTATATGACAAGTACCATAATCACACTGAGTGTCTCATCATGACATGCCCCAAATGATTTCATATAATATGGTTTTCCCACATGTTTTGGGGCAGGTAAATATGCCTATACATATGGATCATTATCATCACTCCCCTTAGAGAGCTCATTGTGAACCTCATTTTTATCAAATAATGATCACATGTTCATCACAAATCACTACCCACCTAATGCTACATCAAAATCAGTCTAGGTGAAGACGAAATGATTACAAATATAGTGGCAAAACATCCATTAATATATATATATATAAGACGGATAGGTAATTAGTTAACAATGAGTGAAATCTCACATACCATAAACTCCCTTAATGTGACCATAACACATGGCATTCAGCCTCATAAACCCTCACTGACCCATATAATATTTGGGTATAAAATTTTACTCAACCCCATATCCCCCTTCCTGCCCACATTGGATTAAGGAGTCAAGCCTTATCCAGCATCATTTCTTCTCATATTCCCATAACCATGATAGATTTCAAATCAAATTTGATGTAGCCGAATATAATGCCACAAAATAGAAGATATGTGGGAAACCACTATTTATATTTCATTGATGACATTTTAAATAGATCAACCTGAATCGTCATCAATAAATATTTCATTCCTAGATAATACCACACATATATACCACATATGACATGTAGAATCACACACATATTTCATTTGAACCTAATACCTAGGCTGGATATGTATAATTCCACTAAATAGACGCTATGCATGAAAATAATATATAGCTTCATTTTTTGAAACTATAAACAACCCAACTCCCCATAGTACAAATCAGAATCCCAATGATTGTAATAATCAATTTTACATTGGAATATATATATATATATATAACAATTTTACAATCAAAACCCCCTAAATAATAATCTGTTTACATTTTATGAAAAGGGTCCATATCTCCTCCCTTTCCATAATGGGATAATATTACACATCATAACTGATACAAATCACACCCAATTGTGCCCCTTGGGGTGTAAATAAGATCAATTGTAAAAAGGTAATATCATAAGAGAAACTCCCCAAGCCTAGAAACTTCGTCTATCAACCATAAATGGTGATTTAGGTGACCAAACATGTGCTCTGTACATAGTTCAGACAACAACATTATCTCTAGTCTACCATATCCCAAAAAATAAAACCAGCATAATGGTATGTCAAATGATATCATTAGTTGTAGTCTGAATTCAACTACTAATTCCTAGTCATGATGTTCTATGATACAACATATATAACCTTGAATCATCATTCCACTTGAATTACACTAAGGGTTAGTCTTTCAGTAGGCCATAGGAGGGCCTCCCCATATGTGGAATGCTATTGTCTAGAAGATAGGGTGTGAATAGGTTATAGTGGAGAGACTATAACCTATGTATTTGATAATAATAATGTTATATATATATATAATTTATAAAAAATAATGACCATAAAATGCTAGGATGGATAACCTACTGTAGAGGAAGTAATACCATACAACAGAAGAAACATAAACCGATAGTTTAAAAAATTATAACAATTCTTAATCAAAAAATTTGTTTAATTAAAAAACACATGAAACATTTTGTAAAATCATGTATACATGTGATGTCATAGAGGACAATAAATATAATGTTCCTCCTACGATTGACCTTAGTATTTATATATAACATGAATTTTAAATGAAAATGGAATCCACCACTATTGAATGCAAGAAACCCATGGTTATTTCCATCCATCCCCTGATAAGAAAGACTACATTATTAGTAAGGTCCATATCCTAGGACCAAATATTTTCCTAATAATAAAATTGTAATGTCTACATGAATCCCAAATGGCCCATGTATGATGTGAGAAAAATCTCAATAAGCCACCACCAATATGTTCTTATCATAAATATTTAAATTGTCTAGTGTATACTATAATTTAAAAAAATAGTTATCAGACATATTCAAAATAGTTACCCACACCCCTTATGCTCAAAAACCATAATAAAGGTATCACCTACTTTGTCCATTTATAATATATCACGTGCCTGAGTAATCAGGCATAGATCCCGCAGGAACCTCCTATAAATGTAATTATATAACCACATTCCAACGGAAACCTCATATCATAATCAAGTAATTGATGTTCTGAAGTCATGCATAAGAATTTACCTAGTCCCACAAGACATATCTAGGAAAATTCCATGTTGGCTATAAAATAGACATCCAAGGAACATTGATTTCTTTCCGCTAAATATTAACCACCATTATATCAATAGTCAATGTCCTAGAAAACACTAATATATGTCCTCCCAAAAATACCTTTTTAAGGTCCTAAATATATGGAGAGCTCATCCCCCAACTGGTGATCTCAACACTATCTACTTATGGATCTACACCGTCCTCATTTCATTCTATAGAAATCACCCCCAACAATACTGATGGCTACACCATCCTATGTTGTATCATATAGAGTCCTCTAACCACATGAGAGGTCAAAAACACCTCATCAACTGATTCCTAATTGTGTTCACATGACTCCAACAACACATCATCCAATCATAGTAACTGCAAATAATATACAATGTACAAAACAAAATCATTACGACACCTTATGCCCATGCAATTGTGTCACTAATCATGATGTTCTAGACCATCTAAAATCAAATGATCATTTCACATAGACTAATGACCTTGTATCCACACATCAATGACCATTTCACAGAATTGATTATCGACATCATCCAAGGTATCTGATTGGAGGCAAACTGGGTTGACAACATTACAACAATCTAGATGGTCATTAGCATCTTAATCCATGGGCCCAGCCTATCTCATTCCCTTAGAACTAATGAATGCAATATAAAAAACTCAATTAAATTAAAATACAGAAAAAATTATAATCAACCCAATTTTAATGAAACCTCTCACTATGATCATTCCATTTTTATTCCAAGAGGATCATTCCCATTGGTATCCTAGAGAGTATATTTATTAAATAAAAGAATGTTATTAAATTATTAGGGTCTCTCTCAGAAAACCAAACTCCAAAATCATGAAAACACCCCAAAAACATGATTCAAATCAAACATAGATTTTGGGACCAAATACCTCATATTAGTAGATACTCACTCATCGGATATCAGCCACATAATAATGTCAATTTTGAATAAATAAGCATTGTATATGAACAACTAGAAAATATTGTAGAATGGATTGCAAGGATTAAGATCCCCATATGTAATGACCAATTCAAAAATATTATGATATATGATCTAAGTTATTTCTAATAAAATTCAAATTATTCTGATAGTTATCAATTCAATTCATAAAAGTGGAATATGGATCAAAGCCTAATGAGAAAAAAATAGAGGGGCTCTCCTATGTGTATTTCGGAAGGATCAAAAAAAGTGGAAAGAAAATAATAATTTACATAGGGTTATTTTGGACCTTTTACAATATTATGTTACTTGAACAGTTATTCCGCATGTTGTGGAAAACCATGTACTACCCAATATCTATAAACCACACCACACATGGTCAAAGAGCATGGTTTCCCAAACCGACCATAGATCATATAAATACCCTATATTAATTGTTGTCTTGTATTTTATGGACATGATCCCCTCCTATATGAGATTTCAAATTATGTTTAGTTTACTTAGAGGGCCACATGGTTTCTCTTGGGAGGCCTCATAGTTTTTCCAAATCATGCTCCCTAATCTTCACTTTCATAAAAATTGGTTTTTAGCCTCCGATGATGCCAAAACCAACTCGAAACCACAAGGAACATTATAATCATTAAAAAACTTATAAAAAAATCCATGGGTAAGGGGGACTCCTAGTATTAATTTTCTAATATCAAGATACATGTTTTTCTGACCACCAAAATCCTAAAAATTAATGTGGTTAGTGATTTTAATCTCCTCAAAAACCCTTCTAAATTTCATAAATGAATTTATTCCACAATCAGAAGCATTGTATTCCATCCAATTTTTAGAATTTCAATTATATTTCTTCTGAAATCTCCTACCACATTACTATAAAACATCCCATTTCACATTTTTCAATATCATAATATTTACATTTTGGAAGGGAAAATATATGGTTACTTTGACTATGATTTGTCCACTGATAAATTACCTTTTCCATTCTATTTCCCAATAACTATAAAGATGGAATATTTATAATTATTTATAGTTTTATCATACTGTGTAACTAAAAAATTGTATATGGGAATGAATTATTCATGTAACTCAAAATATAATTAATTTTGAATTTCAATAACCATTAGTGTGAAGTTTCAAGAATGAAATCAATTTCTATTCACAGTTTATTTTGAACCCAAGGTATTATATTCCAATAATGATTCATTTTATCTTAGTAATATGTTATCATTCTTCATTCTATTCTTCCAATGATGATCTATACACTATAGCAGATATCTCACAGTATTCTTGTCAATCTCATTCAAACTGTACTTCTTTAATATGGGATATCAAACTATAAGAATCGTTTTTTACAATAATTTTCTATACTCACTAGATGTAGATCACAACATGTTGTGATGTAATTAAATTATATCATTAACATGCTTCTTGTATTTACTTTTATCCAAAATTATTACTCCAGGAAGGGGTTTAGTAGGTATACGGAATTCCCCTACATTGATATTCCATTCATTGCACAGTACTGTCAGATGTTCTAAAACAGTAGGGTGATGTTATTAATTCTCTGGATATTATATATGTCAAATATTATATGTAGTGATATTCTATTGGTGGTGTTTATGGCCATTTTATCTAAACAAAATAAACATGTAATTGCACTACATTATCTTGATTACCAGTAGAAATTTTCATCTGATTAGTTTGTAATATATCTCACTATTTTATTAAATCATAGTGTCTTTTAAGTACTAAAATTATAAAACATTGTCACCAAAGTATTCTACATAAAATTTTCTTCAATTCTCCCATCATAGACCAAATAATGTTATCACCCCTAATCTGAGATTCAATGGTTGTTTTTTCTAAAATTGTCACACCCAAACCATAGACTCCCATTTTTATTTTCTTCTTATTATGGTCTCACATTGTTTAGAAGAAGTTTATTTTGGTTCCCTGTATAATATATATTTTATGTTTTATAGTTTTGGTGGGGTTCAGACTAATGTGTTGGCACCACACAGTATTCGGTAAACACACGGTTGGACTAAGAGCATGCGGAGTTGTCTAACATTTAAAATAAATTGAAATTTTATTTAAATAAAATAAGCTAAAGGTTTTAGACTTAATAATAATGATAATATTATTGTGTAGATAATAATATTAATAGTAATAAAGCATCATCAATATTATACATTTTTTATTATTTTTATTAATGAAAAAATTATTAAACATCATACATTATAATTAATTTTGTTAATATTTGAAATGAATTAAATAAAAAAGTTATGATTATATGATTATTAATATTTCAATAATGAATACAATTATTACTATAAAGATTATATTTATAATCATTTTATTATAATTATTTCCTTTATTATTTTATATAATCCCTAACTACAACCCCCTTCACACCCATAGCACCCCATCCCCCCTCTTTGGCCTGTGCGAAGCCGCCCCTCCCCCCCCCCCTTGGAATGCACTTCTCTCTTGAGTGGTGTGTTTCCAGTGGCAGACCCTGATCCCTTGACCTGTAGCAAGCTAGAAAGCCAAAACCACCCTCTCCTGCTCGGATTCCTCCCCGGCAGTCTCCTCCTTGTGCTGCCCCACTACACCGGACCTCGTTTCCCTTTCCATCCAGGTGGAGACACCCCCTGTTACGGCCTTTCCATAGGGCCTGAACCCCTTTGGTATATTTTATCTCTTTTGTTTTTTCATCAAATTAGTAGATCTACATTTATTTTGGTCATGTTCATGCATATTTTTGGTGTCTATGTGGTGCGGTTGGTCCATGGAGTGCGTCACATTTCTCCATTGAGGTTTCACTGCATTCTCGGATGTTGATGTAGTTGCTTCCATAATGTTTTTTGTAATATTGTTCTGTGGGATTATTTGGTTATTGTATTTAATTATTAGAAATTGTTTCCCACTTATATTATGTTTATAGTTAATTTATGGTAATGATTTTTTTGTTTAACATGCTTAAAATAGGTTTTGACATGTCCTTTCATTCATGCGCGTGTATTGTTTCTATGCAATTGAATCACGATAGGTGGTGTTGTTTCAAAAATGGTTTTCTTAAATGTTTTTTGTGGGTTTTACATTTAGAATTTATTTATTAATGTTTTTAAACTTGTTCTTAGGTGTCCTTGTGAAATTTCTATGGTCTTGTGAGGTTTTCACCATATGAAATGTTGTTGTAAATTAATTTGAAGTATGTTTTAGGTTTCAAAATGATGTTTGTCCATGAAATGCTGATGATTAACGACATAGGGTTCTGTAAAAGTCTTTTGTTTTCATATGGCGGTATGGATTATATTAATCAGTTGTGTACAGTGCTTATGGTTCCTTAATAATTTAGTTAGGTGTGAATTGATCCTTGTTGTTTGGTTTTTATGGTCCATGTAATTGTTTTAGTGAGTTTTGGCCAACATTGAAGGTGTTCACAAGCATAAACTAAGGTATGAATATATAAATAATATATATCTCCCATGTACATATTCCCTCATGGAATGAGGAGTATTTTCATCGAGTTAATATATATATATATATATATATATATATATCTGTGTGTGTGTGTGTTTATTTATATGAAGTGATGTGCATGTGTGTGGAGCAATTCCGAGAGTTCGTTGATAAATCGGTCAATGACCGAATGTTAAATTAGTCCTGCACTTGAGGTCGGAGTTTCCATCCATTCCCTCGTCTGAAGCATTCCATATGGACTTGAATTTTTTTAATTTAATTTATAAATGTTATTTTCATCATTATAATAATTATATATACTTCTTTGTTGTGTTTTTATGATGATTAAAATTGTTAAAAACCACATTGAAATAGTTCCTCAGTTATATGTAGTGGCTTCTTTGCCCATTCTACCACTGTTAATCCATTTAATACTTATGTTTTCTTAATTAAATATTATATTCTGCTTCTGACCTCTATTATGTTTATAGTTAAATTATGGTAGTGTTTTCTTGTGGAAATATTTGATTAAAAATGGATTTTTGGAATATTCTTTATTTACTCACATGTTTATGCCTTTACCACATGGTTGGAACTAAATTCATTTATCTTCAAATGGTATTGTTGGATTTCATTAGTGATGTTTTCTTGTAGAACCATTTTAGGGAACTTGTTTGTCCTACATTGAATTGTTTTATGGAACATAGTTTTTTTTAAAATTATTTCATGGGTCTCTTTGGAGGTTCGATTCACTAATCATTGTTGGCACATCCATGGGTGCATTTGGTGCAGACATGGATATTCCCTCAAATGAATATCATTCCTTCAATTGGTTGTTGTAACAAATCCTTAGTTTTCTGAGTAGTTCTTGTTTTATAAATGTTCTCGGTCTATTCGTGCGTCTCATTAAATTTTTCTGAAAAGAAATCAATTATTATATGCATGTTTGGATTTCGGTGTATATTTAGTTGAGTGTGTGGTGTAAGGAATTGTTTGGATTTTTAGAAATTATACATAATATCGCTAAATAGTTTTATGGAAATTTTTTGAAACTTGGACCTAAGGGAATGTTTGGATTTTTAAATACAAAAGTGATTTCCATATATTTTTTAAAAGTGCACATGCCATATTTTTATAAAGACATTTGATTATGTAATACTAATGGCCCAATGTACACTTCCATGTTTTTAATAATGTCGGTTTGATAACTGAATGATGTAATGGCCTGGTTGGAATAATGTATGTTTTATATTTATGTGTGTGTATATATATATATATGTATCTAGGGTACTACTTTGTAACACCCCAAGCATCCACGGTACGCATCACTTTTAATAATACAGTAGCGTGTGTTGTACGCAACTTCAAGTTCTAACACACACCACAACCAATCAAACTAGCTGTTATGAATAGTAATACCCACTTTTTGAAATTTTATACATTTTACCTTTCAAAATGGAATTCATTTTTGGAATCGGAATACCAAAATTATCGTAGGGTGAATATTTGGTAATTTTTGGATAACTTTCATATTTTGATGAATAGTGAAAATTACTAAATTTTATTTAAATAAAGCTTTTTAATTGAAATAATTAATAGTGATAAATTATGAATTTGAGTTATTTTAGAGTATAATTAGATTAAATTTTTAACATTTATTACAATGTTGTTTATTGGATGAAATTTCACATTTAAACTGGTAATAAGAAAGTGACAATCTCTTGATAGTTATTATCTCTTTAAAACACGCTTTTTGATTTAACAACAGAAATTAATTTTAAATTAATTTCTGAAACTTCTGTGTTTTGAATTTAGAAAAATTGATTTCATGTTTAAAATCAGGTGGTCGATATTTTGTAAATAGGTAACATTTATTTTTATAAATTTTGAATAATTACTTCGGTAAATATTTTATTTACCACGGTTAAAGTGTAAATCCGGTAAATAAGGGTAAACAAATAATATAATAATAATAATAAATTACCCTAAAACGTGTCCTAACCTTATGAGTTGATACATTACCGACATTTGGAATCATTGGTTCTATTTTGGACCACATGGATCAACTTTTAAGTGATAATGACACCTTATATTAATAAAGTTAATGTAAATACAAAAAAGTCATAAGCATATATCTTTTAGAAAAACAATTTTTACATTGGGTCATATATGTTCTATTTTTTACTATAAATATTAATTATAAAGCTATAAATATTTACAAAATAATGGTATTTTATTTATAATTTTTAGAAACTGAATAATTAAATTTATTTACAATAGAATAATGATGCAGTATTTTCCTTATTAATGAAAGAATAAATAAATTAGTATTATAAATATTAAAATAAATATAATTTGAATGTTTTGAAGACATAAAAAAAATTTATTTGTTAATATGACATGTTATTATTGCTTAAATTAATATGGTTCTCAATAATAAAGTTATTAAGACTTTAATAAAAAAATAATTATTAAATAGTGTCAAAATTGACATAAAGGAGTTTGTAAATGAAATATTAAATTATTAATAGATATTCTATTCCTAAAAATCTAGGGTTCATCCAAAGGACATATATAATTATAGTTTTATAATTAAAAGACCACATGGTGGTCTATTGGCTGTTTATAGTATGTTTATTGACTATATAATATAAATATAACCGAGACATGGGAAATGTCCAACTATTTAACTAAGAGTTAAATAAAAAAGATAAAGTTAATATAGTGACATAGACATGTCTAAAACCAATTGGTTGATTGGTTTTCAACCTATCCCCACATTAACCTTTAAATAATCCACTTTGGACCCATTATAAACCGAATATGATTGTATAATAAATTAATACTTTAATCATTTCCTAAAGTGACCCTCACCCCTCTTATAAAAGGGCACTCCCCCTTCTCTCAAAATCACACCTCCAATGCCATTTGGCTCGTAAAAAACCTACCCAAATATTTTCTCAACTTCCCTCACTTCATCTTAGAGTCATTATTTTTATCATAATGCCAACCTATGGAGGCCTTTTGATCAAATCAAAAGGAAGAAGCTGAAGAAGTGGTAATGATTTCACCACCCTCTTTCAAGTTCCTTTCTTATTCAACTTCTTATTTCATGGTTTTTCGATTATAAAATAATAACTCCCGTATATTCTATATAATGTGATGTTATTATAAATATTTCACAACTATATTCATTATTCTATCCGTCTTATGAATGATAATGTCACCATTTGTGCATACGTACGGCTTACCGTCTCCACACCGTGGTGTAATTTTGTATTCAACACAATGATATTTTGATGGATACAATGATGAGTAATATGTATATAAATAATGAATATAACATTATAATATCTTTGTAAAATTCATATACCATCCAATTCCACACCTTTATGTAAATGATATAGTCTCTCTTGCGTATGTACGGATTACCGTCTACATGACGTGATGAGATTCATTTCCACCTTCCACATTCATCGATGATTATAAAAAACTTATATTTCTAATATGTTTTTAATATATGACATAATAATTCTTCTTTAAAGATATATATATATATATATATATTTACTTATATATATTTTATTCACTTAGTTCCGTTCAATATGTTATGAAAACGGAAACAACATTTATGCGTACATACGGACTACCGTCTCCATAATAGGTGTTTTCCATTTCACATATATATCTATTATACAAAATTATATTATAAGTATATATGATATATAAATCATGTTTTATATTCTGTATGTATTTAACTCATGATTTATGTGATCCAACCAAGAGTAAAAAGTTAAAACACGTAAGATAAAGAAAGCGATTATTACCCGAAATGTTAATTTAACATCGAATTTATAATTAAATGGGTAGTAAAAAGTCATAAATGAATAATGTATGATATCATAAATATTAATATGTTTTTGGTATAATTTAGTAACATCATATGGTCTTCATACAAGAGGTTAAACGTACCCTCGACTAAAGGAAAGTGCAAGGGAAGAGGTTTTCATCTCAATCCTTATTCCCATGAGATTCATGCCATATTGCCACTATTACCTTTTATGTGGTGTATGTACGTCCCATAATTGTATTCTTGTTGTAATACACTTTAATTTATGTGTATTTACATATTAATTTAATGATACCTCTTTCATGGGGTGTATGTTTCATATGTTACCAAATTGGTAAGGGTTAATTTTACAATCTCTTTATTATCCGAGGTGGTATTACGTAAGAATCTAATGGGAAAGTTTTATCATCCATGTCCATTTTTCATAAAAATTATTTCGAAATGAATATTTTAAGGATTTTTGAATGGTACTCTTTATCAAGATCATAATTTAAAATGTTTTAAAGAATTATCTATCTAAATATTTTTAATTAATGTCCATGTTTTCAAAATGATTTTAAGGATTTACTTATATGGACATGAATGTTCTGAAATGATAATTCTTTTAAAAAGATTCAAAGTGGTATGGGACACTTTGATTCAAAAATAACTTTTAAATTACTTCCTTTATAAATGAGTGACTTAAATAATTTTACAAAAAGGTTATTTCTCTCAAAAAGATTTACTCATCATTTTCAACTATGTCAGCATCCTTTACTGAATGTTATTTTTGATTGAGGATGATTTATTATGAAACAAAACTTCGATATAATATTGACGGTTTGTGAAATTTTTTACTGTTGATGTGTTATTTTTATACCATTCATTATTTAGGGATAACATATGGACATTTCGTATGCTCGTTTAAATACAAATTTTTATGTTATGTTTAAAACTATTCATATGAGGAATGCATTGGACTTAATAAGTGACGGATGGAGCCTGATTTTGCTCCTCAATTCATCGGTAGGTCTCATGAGACAACTAGTGTCTTGGCACACAGCCTTGACAAAATCTTATTGGTATTATTGGCACAAGGCCTTGAACTCTGTGGTTATGATAGTCTGACATTATCCATTCCATCATTATGAAAGTGGTTATTAATATTTCATGTGATTATTCGACTACTAGAATATCCATGTGAATAAGTAAATGGAATTATTTCATTTTATCTTTTCCATATCATGATGAAGTTCACGTTTAAAAGTCTTTTTTTTAGTTATACATTGCCTTAAATGACTATGCTTATTTATGAATGTTTCTGTAGTATTGTTATCCTTACTGAGAATCTGATCTCACCCCTTACAATGTTTTATTTTCCCCTGGATTCCAATAAGTGTATTGTGATTGATATTCAGAGTTAATACAAGGGAATATTGGCGTTCATAAAGGATTAGTTTTTTTATGTTATCAAGTGTAATGTAATATTCATGTATGTAATCTATTTTCCAAGACTGCTAAACCGATCGATTCTTCATTACTTAATTCCTTGTAATCATGCCAATGTATTAAAATAATTCACTAAATTTGGATAAATGGGGTGGGGGTGTTACAGATGGTATTAGAGAAAGTTCATTAATAACATTGTAAGCTAGATTTAGATAAACTCTGATTAGAGCACATAGACCTAAGATAGACTTTGAGGATTAGTATAGAAGAAATTTCTAGAATTTTTGTAATGTAAATATTTTGTGATTGTGCTAAGAAAATACATCCCTGTCTGGATATGAGTAGGTAGAGGGGGATCTGGAGTAGATGTACCTAGGGGTAAAACCCAAAACACCGCTTTGAGCTAGACTTGAATGGGAACTGGTGGATGACAACGGCCCTTGCTGCACTCTTTGTTATGACACTCTCGGGAGACATGCTTAGGATAATTCTCATTTTCATTACAAATCATTATGAATGGTTTATGAGTATATACTTAATCAATGAAAACATCTTTATGATTATGGATTATATCCCTAAACCGTTCATTTTATGTTAGGTATTTTACAAGTTTGAAATTATTCATTGAAATTCATAAAATGACCTAGTTTATGCCATTGTATAGAAATGGTGCCCAATAGAAGGAATGTGAACCCCAGTAATACGTATGATCCAAAGAGTAATAAGGATCATATCTTTCACTATATTAAGCCAAAATTTAGAAGGTAAATAGTCTCCAATGTATTCTCAACATATGATGAAATCGTATCATGTGTTATTAAGATGAGTTAAAAATTCTCTGAGTCCTATGGATTTGAAGGGGAGAAAGAGAAGAAAAGGATGGAAGAGAGAATGATGGATAAAGGGAAGAGGGAAAAGAAGAATTTTCCCATATGTGATAACTGTTGAAAGAAACACCCTAGAACTTTCCTAAAGGGAATAAGAGTTTGTTATAAGTGTGGAGAAAAAGGACACCATGTACGTGACTACAAGGGTAAGAAAAATGTTTCAAATGTACAATGATTCATCTGAAAGGAGTTGGTACACTACGCGAACCAATGTCCAAATCATCAGAGTATGCCCCAAATGATGCTATTGGATAATAATCAAGTTATGATACTACCACATATGATGAGGAATGATTATAGTTCTTATTTTTTTATTTGAGAATTATGTCATTTGAGTGTTGTATCAAAAATGTACTGGTTATAATAATTATGGATTATATAAGGATTGTACTGCAGTACTATTTCATTAAGGCCTTGATATTGTATGGAACCATGAAACGTGACTCAATAGCAGGTCAAATTTTTGGAAATTATATGGTTTAGAGTAAGATAAACCACAATATGGTTCTGATACCGAGGTATCGATTTTTGAATAATACATGATTGATTTAGATAAATTATATTGTATATTCTTGAATACCAGGAAAATGATTAATGATTTGTATATTCCATCATTATTGAAGTTTACAAAATTTTTATAGAAGGAGTATATCTAGTATTCTATAAGGAATAAGGGATCATGAATGAAATCAATAAGTTTTTATGGTAATTTAGGATGTTGTATTGTTTTAAAAGAATACATAATGAAGGTGTTCACATGTTTTTAAGTGGAAAAAGGTTCTTCATTGTGTTTACCTTACTTATAAATTTTGGACTGTGAGTTTGGGGAAATGTATTTTTGATAACTCGAGTTTGAGATTATTTCTGTATTTCCATAAAAGGACAACCCGGAGGTCAGGCGACAACCTGTCGCATCCGGCAAGCCCACGATACTTGAACCCGCAACCGAAGGGCGACAAGGGTATATCACCTACCACTGTCCCACGTGATGTTCGGGATTGAATAATGTAGTCATTTAAAAAAAATTCTGGTAGATGATTTATAAATTCATTTTTCTGAACCCTATACGAATAGGTTAAAATAAATATTATTTTTAAGTTCTATTATCTTTTAGAGTGAAAGAGGAGTTTTTGGTAAGAATTAGTTAAAGGATGGGACTATACTTATCAAGAATATATTATTCTTCCTCTATTATAATCTGATGAAATTAATTATTATACTTTATTGAAGAGATCTTAAAACCAAAAATGTGTTATTTTAATACCATTTGTTTTGTTGAACCAATGTTATTTTAAATCATTATAGATTGATGAATTTAAGGCCATCAATTTTACACTTGTTTTTGATTGATGATCTCAATCACTAACTATAAATATTTAGATTTTGCCTCCAATTATATTGCTCTAATTAACAACAATTTTTTCCTAATAAAGATCATAATTTTGTGGTGACCGTTTCATTTCCCCTTTCTTCATATTAAGACTAAATTTTATTAAACTAATTTCCAATGTGGGTTTTCCCAATGGTATTTTTTATTTTAAAACATCTATTTTTGAAAAATAATTTCAAATTGTGAGGATGATATTTATTGAAAGATGGGAGAATGTAACACCCCAAGCTTACACAATACGCTTCTCATTAAATAATGTAGTAGCGTGTGTTGAATGCACCTTTGAGTTCTAACACACACCACAACCAATCAAACTAGCTGTTATGAATAATAATACCCACTTTTTTAATTTTTATACATTTTATATTTCAAAATGAAATTTATTATTAGATTCATAATATCGAAATTAGCTTAGGGTGAATTTTTGACACTTTTTGGATAACATTCATATTTTGAAGAATAGTGAAAATTAATAAATTTTAATAAAAAAAAATTCAACAGAAAAAATTAATAGTGATAAATAATGAATTTGAGTGATTTTAGAGTATAATTAAATTATATTTTTATGATTTAATTCAATTTTGTTCATTGGACATAATTTCACATTTAAACTGGACATAAGTTAGTGTCAATATTTTGATAGTTATTATCTCTTAAAAACACATTTTTTATTTTAACAACGGGAATTAAATTTAAATTAATTTATATCACTTTTGTGTTTTGAATTTAGAAAAATGGATTCCATATTTAAAATCAGGAGTTCCAAATTGTGTAAATATGTATCATTTATTTCAAGACATTTTTAATAATTACTTCGGTAAATATTTTATTTACCATGGTTAAAGGGTAAATCCCATAAATAAGGGTAAAAAATAATATTATAATAATAATAAATTGCCCTAAAACGTTTTCTAACCCTATTGGATGATACATGTCCAACCATATGAATTTTTGGGTCGATTTTGGGACCCCATGGATCCACTTGTAAGTGATAATGACAGTTTATATTAATTAAGTTAATCTAAATACAAAATTGACATAAGCATATATCTTTTAGAAAAACAATTTTTACATAAGGTTATATATGTTATATTTTTTACTATAAATTTTCTTTAGAAATATAAATTGATTTACTACATAATGATATTTTATTTATAATTTTTAGACATTGAATAATTAAATTTATTTATGACACAATAATGATGCAGTATTTTCCTTATTAATGAAAGAATCAAATAATTAGTAATATAAATGTTAAAATAAACATAATTTGAAAGTTTTGATGACATAAAAATAATTTATTGATTAATATGACATGTTTTAATTTCATAAATTAATTGTTTTTAAATTAATAATGTATTTACGACTCTAAAAAATCAATTATTAAATAGTGTCAAAATTGACATAAAGGTGTTTGTAAAAAAAATATCATATTATTAATTGATATTTTGTTCCTAAAAATCTATGGTTGCCCAAAAGACTTATATAATGATAGTTATATTATTAATGGACCACCTGGGGGTCTCTTGGAAGTTTATAGTATGTTTATTGACTATATAATCTAAAAATACAAAGAGACATGGTAAATGTCAAACTATTTAACTAAGAGTTAAATGAAATAGATAAAGTTAATATAGTGACCCAAACATGTCTAAAACAAATTGGTTGAGGGGTTTTCGACCTATCCTAAACTAAGACTTTAAATAATCCACTTTGGAACCATTATATACCAAATATTATTGTATAATAAATTAATATATTAATCATTTTCTAAAGAGACCCTCACCCCAGTTTAAAAGGGAACTTCCCCATCTCTCAAAATCACATCTCCAAAGCCATTTGTCTCGGCCAACCCCTGCCCAAATATTCTCTCAACATCCCTAAATTTAACCTAGAGGCCATATTTTGAAAATAAATCCAACCTATGGAGCTATTTTGATCAAATCAAAAGGAAGAACCCGAAGAAGAGGTAATAATTTGACCACCCTCTTTCATGTTTTTTTCTTCTTCCACTTCTTCATTATTTGTTATTTCCATTCTAAAATAATAACAGCAATATATTCTATATCATGTGATGTTATTATAAATATTTCACAACTATATTCAATATTCTATCCATCTTATGAATGATAATGTCACCATGTGTTCGTACGTACGGCATATCGTCTCCACGCCGTGGTGTATTTTTTTATTCAACATGATGTTATTTGGATGGATATAATGATGAGTAATATGTATATAAATAATAAATGTAACATGATAATGTCTTTTTAAAATTTATATACCATCCAATTACACACCATTAAGTAAATGATATTGTCCCTTGTGCATACGTATGGATTACCATCTCCAAGATGCGATGAGATTCATTTCCACATTCACCATTCATCGGCGATTATAAAAATATATATTACTAATATGTTAGTAATATATGTCATAATAATTATACCATTCATATATATATATATATATCTGTGTGTGTGTACTTACATATATTTTATTCACTTAGTTTCGTTCAATACGTTATGAAAACGGAAACAATGTTTATGCGTACGTACAGACTACCGTCTCAAAAAATAGTGTTTTCAATTTCACCTATGTATCTATTATAAATTATGATATTCTAAATATATATGATATATATATCATGTTTTATATTCTGGAAGCATTTAAATCACGATATAAGCGATTCAATCAAGAGTAACAAGTTAAAACAAGTATGATAAAGAAAGAAATTATTACCCGAAATGTTAATTTAATATGGATATTATTATTAAATTGGTAGTAAAAAATCATAAATGAATAATTTATGACATCATAAATATTAATATGGTTCTGGTATAATTTAATAACAAACTACAGTCTTCATAAAAGAGGTTAAACGTACCCTAGACTAATGGAAAGTGCAAGGTAAGGGGTTTTCATCTCACTCCTTATTTCTGTGAGATTCATGCCATATTTCCACTATTAACATTTGTGTGGTGTATGTACTACCCATAATTATATTCTTTGTGTAATAAAATTTAATTTATGTGTATTTACATATTCATTTAATGATACCTCTTTCATGGGGTGTATGTTTCGTAAGTTACCAAATTTGTAAGGGTTAATTTCATAATCTCTTTTTTATCTGAGGTTGTTTTTACGTAATTATATAATAAGACATTTTCGTCCTCCATGAAAATTTTTCACAAAAATGATTTCAAAATGAATATTTAAGGTTTTTTGAAAGGCACTCTTTATCAAGATCAGAATTTTAAATGTTTTAAAGATTTATTTTTCTAAATATTTTTAATTAATGTCTGTGTTTTCAAAATGATTTTAAGGATTTATTTATATGGACATGAATGTTTTGAAATGATAATTATATTAAAAAGTTTCAAATAGGTATAGGACACTAGGATTCAAAAATCTATTTTAAATTAATTCCTTTATAAATGTGTGACTTTTAAATAATTTTACAAAAGGATATATTTCTCTCAAAAAGTTTTACTCATCATTTTCAACTATGTCAACCTCCTTTACTGGATGTTATTTTTTATTGAGGTTGATTTATTATGATACAAAACTTCCATATAATATTGAAGGTTTTGTGATATGTTTTACTTTGGATGTTTTATTTTTATACCATTCATGGTTTATGGATAAAGTATTGATATTTCGTATGATAGTTTTAATACGAATGTTTGTGTTATGTTTAAACCTATTCATTTGAGGAAAGAATTGGAATTAATAAGTGATGGGTGGAGCCTTCTATAGCTCCTCCATTCATCAGTAGGTCTCATAAGACAAACTAGTGTCTTGGAAAAAGGCCTTGATAAAATCTTATTTGTCGTCTTGGCACAAGGCCTTGAACTATGTGGTTAAGATAGTCTGGCATTATGCATTCCATCATTATGAAAGTGGTTATTGATATTGCATTTGATTATTCGACTAGTAGAATATCCATATGAATATGTAAATGGAATTATTTCATTATATCTTTGCCATATTATGATGAAGTTCAAATTTAGAAGGCTTTGGTTTTCGTTATACATTGCCTTAAATGTTTATGATTATTTATGAATGTTTCCACTGTATAGTTATCTTTACTGAGTGTCTGAGCTCACCCCTTTCAATGTTTTAGTTTTCCCAATATTCGAAGAAATGTATTTTGATTGATATTTAGGGTTAATCCAAGGGAATAATGGGGTTCATATAGGATTATTTATGTCGTTTTGTATTTTATGAAGTGTAATGTAACATTCATATATGTAATCTATTTTCCATGACTGCTAAATTGATCGATCCTTCGGGACATGATTCCTTGTAATCATACCAATTTATTAAAATAATGGACCAACTCTGGGTAACTAGCATCGGGGTGTTACATCCTTTCCAAAGAAACAATTATGGTTGAATGCATAGGAAACACCCCTATTTGGGGTATGCAAGCGTATTGAAGACATTGTTGGGTTAATCACTCATTCAAGGGCCTCCTATATACACAGTATGATTATTATAACCACCATGGGTTCCTTGGAGACATTTATTAGATTGAGTGATAGTTTCTTAACAGCCCTAATTTGAGGACTTTGTACCCAATCTTATGTATATAGGCCAGATGGGGAGTGCCACTAATTTCCTTTTTCCACGAGGTCATTCAGTTAGTTATAGACTATGGGAATTGACCATATGTCGATAGGTGGGTTTGAACTAAGTATATCCATGGGTATTGTAGGTATGTTTAAGATCACCTATGATTACAAAATTATTTTCATTTCTTGTCTACTTTCAGCTATAACTGCTGGTTATTCTGATCCTGCACAATTTACCAGTTTTTTAGCACAGCTTTGGTCTTTCTATCATGGTTTTGTTTATAAAAATAAAAGTAGTTTTGGGAGTGGTATTTTGTATGTGTTGGTTTACCTTTAAAAGGGAAAATTCCAATTATTTTAGAATGTAAATAATATACGTCCAAACTTGAATTCCTAGCTTGTGTTAATGGAATGCATTATAAAAGGGAATTTCTAGATTCAATGGTTTATTCTTTGCATCCCGAATGAGAATCTCAGTGCTCACTCTTATTTTATATTTCCAATTTCAGATTTCGATTCTCTTATAGGTTCTTGTTTTAGATGATCAATGATGGATTAGGCTTAGTTCTGAGTTGGTTGGTGACTTGGAGGTAACAAGGATATGTGTGCAGTTTATTTCATTCTTATTCTACTTTTCATTTTCACTATTAGTCTTTATTTCATTACAAAATTTTTTATGGACCAAATCATTCCCCCATTAATTTTTTTATTCCTAGAACTAGTTTCTAGGCCATTGGGATTGAGAACAACACTATGGAATTGTCACGGGTCAGATCGGGTGACCGATTCATGGTCGACCAGGTTTGGTTCATTAAAAAATGTTATAAAAGTAGGTTCTTGGTATTTGTGGTGTCTAAGAAAAGGAGATTAGGATTTTTGGGACATGAGAGGTAGGTTCCGGGAGATGGTCGCAATGAATTTTATACATTGATCCTTGAGTCTCAATGTTTGTTCTGGAATTTGAGTGTTTTTTCTGGGGTTGTTTTGGATTGAGGGATAAAAAATGTTGGAAAATCAGGTTATGTTGTGGCCTCACATGAGGTGGTGTCCCTTGTCGAGTCTATGTTCCCTGTTCAATGTCCTCAAATTTTCATTCCTTACATGGGGCATGTATCAACGTCATGCCACCAAGTTAGGCATGAGAACTAGTTTCTCATTCTGATGGTTTATCATTGGTTGTGCATTGTTTTGATTTTGGTTGATGTGAGTGTTTGTTTAAAGTGAAGATGGTTTTTCATATGATAATAGATTTTCAAAATGAAAATCGTTTTGTAATGAGTGTGTTTTCCTCAAATGGTTTGGAAATTGGTAAAATTGTTTTTAAAGAGGGGAAATGTTTCGATTTGAAAGGTTTTTTTATCTATTTGTATTTGATAAGGAAAAGATCTGTTTGGACTTTGGTATTAAATATGGAGGGTCTCATGTGAATTTGTATGTAAGTAAAGTGAGTGGAGGAACTTTTCCATAGTTGATGTAAGCAGGATTAGATAAACGTGCATGCGATGGTTCATAAGGTTCCATAGGTGTGTATAAAATTTTAAAGAAATTGAGGTTTTTAGAAAATTAGTCATTTTTTTCTGTTTGTATATATTTGGATCATGGTCTTATTTCACTTGTATTTCATTGTTTCCTTGACTGGGTTTTGTCTTGATTCTGATTTCAGTTGTATTTTTTATGTTGTCTGGAGTGTGCTGCCCAGAATGGTCGATAATGTTTCCCACAAGTCATGCATGGTTTTCATTCCTTCTCTGGTGTTTCTTGTACATCATGGAATTTGAGTTCTATTAGAAGTATTGGAGTTGTTTTATTTGATCATAACATGTCCTTGGGTCATTAGGAACACCCAAATGTGTTATGGTTTTCATCATCTCGGGTTTATTTGAGGATCCATATTTGGACAAGTAAAGACTGGATGGATCATCATCGTTAGAGTCTGGGGTGTAGTTCATGTGGATCAGATCTCTTGAAGGTTCCCCATCGGGAAAGGAGGCCGTGCTGTAGGAACTTACCTCCTAGAAGTTACCTTCGTCTATTCTGACTTTCAGTTTGTTGGACTCTTCTCTTGCATGACACTAATGTGGCCGGTTTAGGAATTATAATCCACCTTGTCACATCACTCCGATGTCTTATTACTGTGCGACTGTTCGGGCCACCATGGAGGGCTTTGAAAGGATAATCGTTTGGGAGGATGGATTTTGGGATAAAATGATGAAAATGTATTACTGTGAGGGAACATGTGCTTCATACATCAGGGCCCCAACCACATGTCTCGGGGAGAAGCTCGCATACGATCAGGAGTTTCTGAGGGTTTGTGGAACCTTGATCTAGATCATGTTTTCATCTTGGGGAAGGAAATATGTAATTTCTTCATTTTTTATTCATTTCACCCTTGTAATCTCATCCTTGTTTTGGTGGTGTTATGATATCAATCTACCAAAATTGAAGAATCCTTGTATGCTCTCAGTGTGGTTTCAAAATAGTTCAGATTCATTGAAGGGTGTAGGGCCTATGAAGAAACAATATCGTTCTTATTTTGAAATGTCCTAAGCTATGTTCATTAGAAGGATTTTTGGTTTCGTGAAATTATTCGGTGTTATTTTTGGGATCTTTATATGTTCGGATGCCTCTCCATGTGTTTTCCTCTAGTGTGTTGTTGTTTTGTAGGGGATTCCTCTGTCCTGGTGTCATTGTGTGATGGTTTTCCATACAATGGTTTTAATTCAAATGGTTTAGTTGTTCTGTTAGCATTGAGAAAGTGGAATGAGTTCAGGCTAGGAATTCCATAGTCTCCAATTACAGTGAGTATTTTATTTGTAAAGTGATGGAGTTGTTTGAGTAAATTTTATATCATCAGGTAGTCGGGTCATCTAGTTGCAGGCTTCTCTTTTCAGTCTCTAGTGTATTGATCAGTACTGATGGAGGAGTTGAATGAGTTAAGTTTAAAAGCTCCTATGTTGGCCCCCTCGGGGGTGATTTTTCAGATTTCAATTTTTTTTGTTAGCAACTTATCATGGTGGGGAGACCCCCCCCCCCCCCGTGTTATCCACTCTACCTTGGGTAGTGATTTCTTCTTGAATTGGTCTTATGTGTTGTAACAGCCCGAGATTTTATGAAAAATATTCTTTTTTTTACTAATGTCTTGTGTTATACGCTACACAAAAAGGAGCTTACACAACACGCATCCTTGACTTTCCTTGCATTACACGCAATCGCAACCTTCCTCGATAGCGTGTGTGGTACGTAATCCTGAGTTTCACGAAACAATGATATGCTATTAAAATATTATTAAAACTAGCCGTTATGAATAGTAATAACCACTTTTTAAATTTTAGAAATTTTAACTCTCAAAATGGACTTCATTTTTGGATTCGGAGTATCGAATTTATCCTAAGGTGAAATTTTGGTACTTTTCGGATAACTTTCATATTCTTATGAATAGTGAAAATTACTAAATTAAAATTAAAAACAACTTTTTTAATCGAAATAATTTATAGTGATAAATCATTAATTTGAGTGGTTTTAAAGTATATTTAGAATATATTTTTACAATTTAATACAATGTTGGTCATTGGATGTAATTTCACATTTAAACTAGACATAAACAAGTATCAATCTTTTGATAGATATTGTTTCTTAAAAACACGCTATTTGTTTTAACAGCGGGATTTAATTATAAAATTTATTAATGCAACTTTTATGTTATGAATTTGGTAAAATAGACTTCATTTTTTAATTCGGAATATGAAATATAGCTTGGGAAGAAATTTTGGCATTGTTCTGAAAAACATCAATTATTGATGAATAGTGAAACTACTAAGTGGTAGGTTAAAAACTGAATTTTGCATAAAACGTAATTTTACCGCGTCTGTGAATGGAATTTCAAAAATCCGAGAGACACGGTTAATATCAAGGACTAAAATGTGGTTCAATGAGATGAAAATAATTTTTTGGTGAATAGTAACTTTTTACTTTTTTTACCACGGTTAATAGTAAATAGGGTAACTAAGGGTAAATATGATGTTAATATTACCCTAACACATGTCCTAATTCTATTGGACAAGTGTAATTCGACCAAAAACAAACTTAGGAATAAAATATGACCATTTAGGCCCACTTGGATTAGATTAGGACATTTATTATTAATTTATTTAAAGAAGGGTTAAAATAGTTAAAATCAACGTTTAATAAGTAAATCATTTTTAATATGGGGTAATACATAAGATAAATTCGACTATAAATATTCATTAGAAATATAAAAAGATTTCCTACTTGATGGTATTTTATTTGTAATTTTTAGACATCAAATAATAGAATTTATATATGACACAAAGATGATGTAGTAATTATCTTATTAATGAAATATTGACATAATTGATAATATAAATACCAAAATAAATGTAATTTAAGACTTTTTATGAATTCCACTAATTTTCTAGGTTACTATGATATATTAGTGTTGATTTAATCAACTTTGTTTGAACATATAATTCTGTTATGACTTTCACAAAAATCATATATCAAATAGTGTCAAAATTGACACATAATAGTTTTTAAATCAAATATTATATTATTAATTGTTATTTTATTCCTAAAAATCTAAGGTTCGGACAAATGACTTAGATAAGGATATATGTATTAATAATATACAATTTGGGGTTCGTTTGGCATGTTATAGTAAGTTTATTAACCATATAGTGAAAGAAAACAAAAAGACACGGTAAAAGTTAAATTATTTAACTTAGAGTTAAATCTAATTGATAAGGTTAAAATAATACCCTAAACTTGTATAAATCCTATTTGTTGATAGGATTTCGACCCATCCCCACTTTAGCTTCGAAATAAGACCCTTTGGAACCATTATAAACCGATTTTGACTTTAATATAAAATAATATTTTGAGATATTCCAAAGGTGCCCCTCTCCTCCCCTATAAAAGGACACCTCCTCCCCCTCCTCCTCACACCAATTTGAGCACTCATGCTCGGCCAACCCCTGCCAATTTCTCCTCTCCACTTCCCTAGAAACATCCTAGAGGTTCTGGTCTTCCTCAAAGACCAATTTTAGTGCCCTAAGAGGAGGTCTCAAAGAGGCACTTCAAAGAAGAGGTAATTACCATTACCAATTCTTTCATCTTTATTTTTTCTTCCACTTCTTCTTCTTAGGTTGTTTCATTATGAAGTAATAACATCAGTATCACTCATATACTGATATGTTATTATAAGTATGAAACAACCCTATTTCACCATCTATCCATCCTACGGAAAAAGAAATCACCGCGCGTGCGTACGTACGGAATACCGTCTACACGCCGTGGTGTAATCTATTTTCCACCACCACCTTACATGGATGGGTATAATGGTGTAAAGAATAACTATAAATAGTTATTACAACATCATATTGATTCTGATATATTGTATAATCCACTCCAATTCAATTCAATATTTATAGAAATGATATCATCGCTCGTGCGTACGTACGGAATACCGTCTCCACGACGCGATGAGATTCATTCTCCATGTTAACCATTTAAGAATGATTATAATGTAT
Organism: Viscum album; assembly: GCA_963277665.1. NCBI lineage: Eukaryota > Viridiplantae > Streptophyta > Magnoliopsida > Santalales > Viscaceae > Viscum > Viscum album. The sequence goes on along the minus strand of OY728166.1, from coordinate 1,085,437,348 downwards.
ATATAAGAAATAATAAGGAAATATATGACATTATAAAGCTACTGGATTTATGTATATATATACATATGTATGTCATCTACTTACTTCCATTTCAAGACAATAAGGAAAGGAAAACAGCGTTCATGCGTACGTACGGACTACCGTCTCCATGAACGGTGTTTTTCATTTTATTTATCTACCTATTATATATATATATATACTGAATATATATGATATATAAATCATATTTTATATTCTGGAAGTAAGTAAATAATGATATAAGTAATAATGATGTCAAGAACAACAAGTCAAAACACCTACGATAAATGAAACGATTTTACCCAAAACGCTTCTTTAACATGGAATTTACAAAATAACGGGTAATATAATGTCATAAGTGAACGATATATGATATCATAACAATGAATATGATTCTTTAATAAGTCAATAACATGATTTAAATCATTATACAGGAGGTTCGGACACATACAAAGCAAGTTGGACCTAAGGTAAGGGAAATATCACAATCTCATTTTTATCCGAGATTGTTTATTCGTAAGTATTTACTGGGGTGTATTTTATCATCCACATCCATGTTTCTTCAATATGTAATATTATTTCCATCCACCTACAATTGTTTAAATCCATTTTTACCCTTCGGTGAGTTTTTAGTAATATGTATGAAAGGAATCTTTTGTCATTTTTCGTACGAGGTACTTTTTGACTTTTCCGACAAAAGTACGAAGAATGTTTTTTTTAACTTATACGGCACGAACAGATTTATACTGTTTTATAAAGCCTTATTTTCATGAAGCTTCCTCTAAAAGATTTCATGACTATTTTCAATAAAATCTCTTTCTTTTAAAATTGCATGATGTTTTGTGAAAAGAAATAGATTTTGAAGAAGAAAGGATATTTTCCTCAAGAATTCAATTCAAGTGTTTTATCAAAATTATTTTCCATATAAGATAATAAAGGGTTCTGTTTCTATCCATATTTTTACATTGATTTGACTATGTTGTGATGGAATTATGTTTATGAATTCCTTTATCTTATATGAATGGTTTTATGATGTCATGTTGTTTAAGAATCCCATTTTTATTACATGGGTTATGCAATGATGTATGATTTATGATTTTTTGGCACACATAAGAAAGGATTCATTAAGAGATGGGTGGGACCTATATCTCCCTCCAATGCATTGGGTAAAGATTTCATATCTCATGAGATAGACATGGCTGGAATGGTAGGTTATACCGGTTCAGTGAAACAGGACTGAAACGAGGATTACTCGATTCAGAAAGGGACTTTGTCCACTAAGATAGTCTTGGCAATGAGTCTTGACTAACAAGAAATGATTCTCTATGATTATGTGTGTATGCCACAATGAGTAATGTTTTATGTTATGATTTCATTTCACTACTATGATTTATCCCATGTTATGAAATTATTCTCTCTTTTGCAGGTTAAGATTTCCAAAAATGTTATGTTCTTATGAAAATTATGTGATTGATATTTATTTTGTTTACCCTTACTGAGCATTTGAGCTCACCCTTTTATGTTTCCTTTTCCCCAGGATATAAAGAAAGGTTTTAGGTAGAAAAAAAGATGATCTTTATGGGAGATATTGAAGATCTTTCACCACGATTAGAAGATTATACTCGGAGTTTCCAAAGACACTAAACTATTACAGTCCTTGTGTGTGTGTTTTTGTTATGTACTAAGTATTCCGCAAATGTAATGTAATGTCCATGTACGTCAGGCTACGGGTCTCTACAGTTGGTATCAGAGGAAAGGTTTAGTCAACCTTTGGAAACTAGGATGCGAAAACGTTAGTGAGATCCCTAGAGATATTTCTAAGGTATGTCTAGGGATGCCCCTAAGGATAAGTATACGTATAGGATATAGTTCTAGAACTATGGTAACGATATTAGATTAAACCAAAGATGATAGATATTTAAGTTACTCCCCCTTTATTATGATTTTTGCATCTAACACTATTCTGTTTGGGTTTTAGAAAATGGCTGGAAAGAAGATGATTCACAATAATGGAGGATATGATGGACAATGGAATGATATTCTTCATGAGCAACCAAATGAAATGGGATTTGGATGTCCAAACATCATTATTATGCCGAATCAGCAATCTCACAACATGATCAATAAAGTAAAATTTGGTAAGTTTCCTGACTCGACTAATAAGAGAAAGATGGAGTTCCATGATGATCATAGAGGAAAGAAAGTTCAATTTCCCCTATGTAAATCATGTGGGAAGAGGCATCAAGGAGAATGTTTCAAGGGAACTGGAAGATGCTTTGGGTGTGGAAAAGAAGGACACAAAGCAAGTAAGTGCAAAGGAAAAGGGTCGGTTAACACCATGGATGAGGATAATGGTATTGCTACGACATCAAAAATGGTTAAGTGTTTTAAATGTGGAATGTATGGGCATTATTCAAACAAATGCCCTAAGGGAAATACTCATGAAGAGAATCAGTATGGTCATATGGGTAGTATTTATGTGGATGATGATGAAGAGACTACAAATGATATGTGAGATGAAATAATTTTTGAAGCTCGGTCAATGGTTTGAGAATGTAGTGGAATGATTACATGTTTATCATGTGTAATTTTGGAATAAAGAGACATCTATGGATTGTTACACTGTTGTCTTTCCTTGTGTTTTGAAAGTGTATGATTAATGTTACCAGTATCCATGAAAGGTTATTCAGATATTTTTGGAATGTAGATGATATGCGCATAATGAAGGGATAAGGAGAAAATTAAATGTTTGATAGTATTCATGAGCTCATGATTGATTAAGTGATATCATGGTTTGAGTATATAGAATTTTGAGGATTTTGGTATGTGGAAAGTGTTAACTTTTAACTGCACTCATGTTTTCACTAAGGTATTGAAGAGAATACACGATTAAGGACTTTGAATGTTTGGAATGTGACCAACAAGACATATCTTATGATATGTGGGGATCAACGACAGTATTAAATCTCTGGTAATCGATGTCACTATATTATGAGAGTGGACTGCAGTATTATGTATAAGCCTACAGATTAGACTGGATTATGTTGGACATAAGTTAGTATTGTTTAAGGATAGAAGATTTTCGATATTATTGATGGGATGTTATAGTAACGTAGTTTTAGAAAAAGGGACAACCTGCAGGACGGGCGACAGCCCATCGCTTCGGACAAGGTTGTAGGAATCGAACCCACAACCGAAGTGCGACTGGCCTTTATCGCCTACCACTGGCCTACAGGAAGTCCCTGTTTAGTAGAAACTAGTTTTATTATATTAAGCAGCATGATATATGAAGTATAAGTCCATTTTAGGAACCATATACGATTAATCTCACTATAGAATGACTTATGTATATTTAATAACTTTTGCTAACATTTTGTTTGAGACAGATGGAATGAACAGTCATTCTATCACATGATCTGCTAACACTTCACAAATAACAAATTCAACTTCATTTATTTTAGAGATGAAGTAGAAATTGTTCAAGGCACGAACAAAAGTGAGATTGTACCAAAATAAAGTAAGTATTTATTCTAAGCAAATTTTCAACTTTAGGGAAATGATCTTGAAAACCAAAAATGTTGTCCTAGTGATCTTATACCTGATGAATCAGATGGTACCTTATATCATCACAAATCTATGGATGTGTGATTACTGGCTTTTCCATAGCCATGTTCTCTACCACTCTCCATCAGAACATGATGTTTAGATTTCTCTTCCATATCCATATTTTCACCTATGTGGAAACCTAGTGATTAGTTTATTTGGGTAATCGTTACATTTCATAATTTAGTTTTGAAAGCCAAGTTTTGGTATTCCCTTTTACGATGTGGGTTTCTATTAAAGAAACTTTCGAATAGTAAACCATTTATAACCCCGACGAATTTCGAGGGCGAAATTCATTTTAAGGGGGGTAGAATGTAACAGCCCGAGATTTTATGAAAAATATTCTTTTTTTTACTAATGTCTTGTGTTATACGCTACACAAAAAGGATCTTGCACAACACGCATCCTTGACTTTCCTTGCATTACACGCAATCGCAACCTTCCTCGATAGCGTGTGTGGTACGTAATCCTGAGTTTCACGAAACAATGATATGCTATTAAAATATTATTAAAACTAGCCGTTATGAATAGTAATAACCACTTTTTAAATTTTAGAAATTTTAACTCTCAAAATGGACTTCATTTTTGGATTCGGAGTATCGAATTTATCCTAAGGTGAAATTTTGGTACTTTTCGGATAACTTTCATATTCTGATGAATAGTGAAAATTACTAAATTATAATTAAAAACAAATTTTTTAATCCAAATAATTAATAGTGATAAATCATTAATTTGAGTGGTTTTAAAGTATATTTAGAATATATTTTTACAATTTAATACAATGTTGGTCATTGGATGTAATTTCACATTTAAACTAGACATAAACAAGTGTCAATCTTTTGATAGATATTGTTTCTTAAAAACACGCTATTTGTTTTAACAGCGGGATTTAATTATAAAATTAATTAATGCAAATTTTATGTTATGAATTTGGTAAAATAGACTTCATTTTTGAATTCGGAATATGAAATATAGCTTGGGATGAAATTTTGGCATTGTTCTGAAAAACATCAATTATTGATGAATAGTGAAACTACTAAGTGGTAGGTTAAAAACTGAATTTTGCATAAAACTTAATTTTACCGCTTCTGTGAATGGAATTTCGAAAATCCGAGAGACACGGTTAATATCAAGGACTAAAATGTGGTTCAATGAGATGAAAATATTTTTTTGGTGAATAGTAACTTTATACTTTTTTTACCACGATTAATAGTAAATAGGGTAACTAAGGGTAAATATGATATTAATATTACCCTAACACATGTCCTAATTCTATTGGACAAGTGTAATTCGACCAAAAACAAACTTAGGAATAAAATATGACCATTTAGGCCCACTTGGATTAGATTAGGACATTTATTATTAATTTATTTAAAGAAGGGTTAAAATAGTTAAAATCAACGTTTAATAAGTAAATCATTTTTAATATGGGGTTATACAAAAGATAAATTCGACTATAAATATTCATTAGAAAGCTAAAAAGATTTCCTACTTGATGGTATTTTATTTGTAATTTGTAGACATCAAATAATAGAATTTATATATGACACAAAGATGATGCAGTAATTATCTTATTAATGAAATATAGACATAATTGATAATATAAATACCAAAATAAATGTAATTTAAGACTTTTTATGAATTACACTAATTTTCTAGGTTACTATGATATATTAGTGTTGATTTAATCAACTTGGTTCGAACATATAATTCTATTATGACTTTCACAAAAATCATATATCAAATAGTGTCAAAATTGACACAAAATAGTTTTTAAATCAAATATTATATTATTAATTGTTATTTTATTCCTAAAAATCTAAGGTTCGGCCAAATGACTTAGATAAGGATATATGTATTAATAATATACAATTTGGGGTTCGTTTGGCATGTTATAGTAAGTTTATTAACCATATAGTGAAAGAAAACAAAAAGACACGGTAAAAGTTAAATTATTTAACTTAGAGTTAAATCTAATTGATAAGGTTAAAATAATACCCTAAACTTGTATAAATCCTATTTGTTGATAGGATTTCGACCCATCCCCACTTTAGCTTCGAAATAAGACCCTTTGGAACCATTATAAACCGATTTTGACTTTAATATAAAATAATATTTTGAGATATTCCTAAGGTGCCCCTCTCCTCCCCTATAAAAGGACACCTCCTCCCCCTCCTCCTCACACCAATTTGAGCACTCAAGCTCGGCCAAACCCTGCCAATTTCTCCTCTCCACTTCCCTAGAAACATCCTAGAGGTTCTGGTCTTCCTCAAAGACCAATTTTAGTGCCCTAAGAGGAGGTCTCAAAGAGGCACTTCAAAGAAGAGGTAATTACCGTTACCAATTATTTCATCTTTATTTCTTCTTCCACTTCTTCTTCTTAGGTTGTTTCATTATGAAGTAACAACATCAGTATCACTCATATACTGATATGTTATTATAAGTATGAAACAACCCTATTTCACCATCTATCCATCCTACGGAAAAAGAAATCACCGCGCGTGCGTACGTACGGAATACCGTCTCCACGCCGTGGTGTAATCTATTTTCCACCACCACCTTACATGGATGGGTATAATGGTGTAAAGAATAACTATAAATAGTTATTACAACATCATATTGATTATGATATATTTTATAATCCACTCCAATTCAATTCAATATTTATAGAAATGATATCATCGCTCGTGCGTACGTACGGAATACCGTCTCCACGACGCGATGAGATTCATTCTCCATGTTAACCATTTAAGAATGATTATAATGTATATATAAGAAATAATAATGAAATATATGACATTATAAAGCTACTGGATTTATGTATATATATACATATGTATGTCATCTACTTACTTCCATTTCAAGACAATAAGGAAAGGAAAACAGCGTTCATGCGTACGTACGGACTACCGTCTCAATGAACGGTGTTTTTCATTTTATTTATCTACCTAATATATATATATATATATACTGAATATATATGATATATAAATCATATTTTATATTCTGGAAGTAAGTAAATCATGATATAAGTAATAATGATGTCAAGAACAACAAGTCAAAACACCTACGATAAATGAAACGATTTTACCCAAAACGCTTCTTTAACATGGAATTTACAAAAGAACAGGTAATATAATGTCATAAGTGAACCATATATGATATCATAACAATGAATATGATTTTGTAATAAGTCAATAACCTGATTTAAATCATTATACAGGAGGTTCGGACACTTACAAAGCAAGTCGGACCTAAGGTAAGGGAAATATCACAATCTCATTTTTATCCGAGATTGTTTATTCGTAAGTATTTACTGGGGTGTATTTTATCATCCACATCCATGTTTCAACAATATGTAATATTATTTCCATCCACCTACAATTGTTTAAATCCATTTTTACCCTTCAGTGAGTTTTTAGTAATATGTATGAAAGGAATCTTTTGTCATTTTTCGTACGAGGTACTTTTTGACTTTTCCGACAAAAGTACGAAGAATGTTTTTTTTAACTTATACGGCACGAACAGATTTATACTGTTTTATAAAGCCTTATTTTCATGAAGCTTCCTCTAAAATATTTCATGACTATTTTCAATAAAATCTCTTTCTTTTAAAATTGCATGATGTTTTGTGAAAAGAAATTGATTTTGAAGAAGAAAGGATATTTTCCTCAAGAATTCAATTCAAGTGTTTTATCAAAATTATTTTCCATATAAGATAATAAAGGGTTCTGTTTCTATCCATATTTTTACATTGATTTGACTATGTTGTGATGTAATTATGTTTATGAATTCCTTTATCTTATATGAATGGTTTTATGATGTCATGTTGTTTAAGAATCCCATTTTTATTACATGGGTTATGCAATGATGTATGATTTATGATTTTGTGGCACACATAAGAAAGGATTCATTAAGAGATGGGTGGGACCTATATCTCCCTCCAATGCATTGGGTAAAGATTTCATATCTCATGAGATAGACATGGCTGGAATGGTAGGTTATACCGGTTCAGTGAAACAGGACTGAAACGAGGATTACTCGATTCAGAAAGGGACTTTGTCCACTAAGATAGTCTTGGCAATGAGTCTTGACTAACAAGAAATGATTCTCTATGATTATGTGTTTATGCCACAATGAGTAATGTTTTATGTTATGATTTCATTTCACTACTATGATTTATCCCATGTTATGAAATTATGCTCTCTTTTGCAGGTTAAGATTTCCAAAAATGTTATGTTCTTATGAAAATTATGTGATTGATATTTATTTTGTTTACCCTTACTGAGCATTTGAGCTCACCCTTTTATGTTTCCTTTTCCCCAGGATATAAAGAAAGGTTTTAGGTAGAAAAAAAAGATGATCTGTATGGGAGATATTGAAGATCTTTCACCACGATTAGAAGATTATACTCCGAGTTTCCAAAGACACTAAACTATTACGGTCCTTGTGTGTGTGTTTTTGTTATGTACTAAGTATTCCGCAAATGTAATGTAATGTCCATGTACGTCAGGCTACGGGTCTCTACATGTGTTGTGTTTTTGGAATAGTAACACCAAGACTCTCGGATTTCCTTTGGTTTGGTGAATGTATTGACTCCAAATGTGTAAAATGTTGGATTAGTGACTTTCTGGGGGAATAATGTGTTTTTGGTGGGGAGAAATGTAACACCCCAGCCTTAGAATACATTTTTATTTTATTCTCCTTCTAGTCCCACCTAGTTGAAACGAATGTTATATTGTGTCCCAATGTAAATTGTTTTTGATGTTTTGGATTTTTTGGTGGGTTTCAAACCATTGCACAGGCACCGCACGAATGATCGAAGTCCCCATGTAGTTGAATAATGTTTAAAATAAATACAATTTTAGGTAAATAAAATAATCTAAATGTTTAATCTATAATAATAATGATAATATTATCTTTTAGATAATAATATTATTTTTATTGAAGATTTATCACTACGATTAATGTTTTATTTCTATTAATAATTAAAATTTATTGAAGTTGTAAAATTAATATTAGTTTTTTGAAAATTTAAAATGAATTGAAAAAAATTTATGAATATGTTATTATTGATATTGTAATTAGGAATTCAATTATTATTATAATGATTTTTATAGAATCATTTACTTAATATTATTTTTATTAATATCCTTATTGCTTTTTAGAAAACATAACCTATCTCCCCCCTTCATTCATGTCTATAGTGCCCAATCACCCACCCCTTTTTGGATTGTTTGATGCCACCACCCCCTTGGAATGTACTGCTCTCCCGACCAGTGTGTTTTCAGTGGCAGCCCCATCTCCCTTGCCCTATATTAAGTCGGCGACCCAATGCCTCCCTCTCCTACTAGGCTTCCTCCCCGATATTCTTCTACTTGTAACAAACAACTACATCATACATCCTCCCCCTTGTCATCCCGGTGGTGAAACCCACCTACAATGACCTTTTCCAGTGGCCCGAAACCCTTATGTTCCCTGTTTCTGGTGGCCCAAACCCACGACACCACCCCTCCCAGTGAGGTTTACCATCCCATATATTTAATATATTTAGGGGTTTTTTTATCAAATTATTAGAATTAAAATATCTTGGGTCATGTTCGTTTACCTTTTTCACTATCTATGTTGTGTGGTTGGTCCACAGAGTGATTCCCTTCCCTCCACTGAGGTTCCATTTCATTCGTGCGTGTTGAGTTAGGTGAATCCATGACTTATTTCCTAATGTAATTCCATATGATGCTTGTGTTTTAGTATTTAATTATTAAACCTTGATTCCCACTTATATTACATGTGTGAACAGTTTATGGTAATGATTTATTATTGGTTTAACTGGGAAAAAAATTGGTTTTGACATGTCCTTCCATTCATGTATTTGTTTTTGTCTATGAAATTGAATCTGTAAAAGTGGTGTTGTTTTGGAAATGGTTTGGTTAAATTGTTTGGTGGTGTTTACCTTTAGAGGGTTTTAATTACTGATTTTAAACTTGTTCTCGGGTGTCTTTGTAAAATTTGTATGGTTTAGTGAGGTTTTGCCCATTTGAAATGTTTTTGTAAATTTATTTATGGCATGTATTGTTTTTTTAAATGAGGGTTGTCCATGAAAAGATGATGATTAAGGACTATTGGTTTTGTAAAAGTGTTTTGTTTTCAAATGGTGTATTGGATTAAAAAAATGGGTTGTTTGTAGTGTTTATGATTTCATAATAATTTAGTTAGGTCAGTGTTGATCCTTTCTACTATGTTTTTATGGTCCTTGTAATTATTGTAGTGAGTTTTAGAAAATTTTGAAGGTGTTTGAACCCATATACTAAAGAATGAATATATAGAATATATATATCTCCTATGTATGTATTCCCTCATGGTGGATTGAATACTTGCATTGAGTTAATATATATATATATATATATATATATATATCTGTGTGTGTGTGTTTGTGATGGTATGTGCGTGTGTAGGGAGTAATTCCGAGCGATCGCTAATAATCTGTTAATTATCAAATTTTAAAGTTTTCCTACTCTGGATGTTGGCGTTTCCATCCTTTACCTCATTTAGATAATTCCATATGCACATGTATTATTTTAATTTATTTACAAATTTTATTCAAACCTCTATAAGCATGATCATTTATTCATCATAGTGTTTCCATGATGGTTAGAATTGTTAATCACTTATTTGACATAGTTCCTTGGATATATGTAGGTGCTTCCATGCTCTTTATCCATTTTTTAATCCATTTAATACTTGTGTTTTTTTAATTGAATTTTGGATTATTATTCTTACCTCTATTATGTATATATTTTAATTCTGGTATTGTATTATTGTTGAATGATCTGATTAAAAAATTGAACATTGGATGCTCCTCTATTTATGAACATGTTAAGACCTTGAAAACATGGTTGGAACTAAAATACAATATCATCAAATGTTATTGTTGGATTTCTTGAGTGGTATTTTCTTGTAGAAACATTTTATAGATCATTATTTTCTATGGTAGGATGGTTTTCTAGAAATTAGTGTTTTTTAGAAAATATTTCTTGTGTCACTTTAAAGGTTCGATGCACCATTAGATGTTGGCACATCTATGGGTGCACTAGGTGAACACATGGACGTGACCTAAAATGAAGATGGTTCATTGAATTGGTATATTTCTCAAATCATAGGTTTTCTAAGGGGTTATCTTTTCTAAATTATGTGGGTCTCTTCATGCGCCACTTTAAATTGTTTTGAAAAGAAATCCATGATTATATGTCCATTTTCTATTTGGTGTATATTTTTTCGAGTGTGTGTTGTAAGGCATCGTTTGGTTTGTTTTTACCTCTAAAAATATTTTGTCGATTGATAAACATTTTCTATTTGTTTTTTCAACTAAGTGGAACTCTATATTCTCCACCATAAATTTAATAAAAACACAATATATATATTATATCTTATGAATTAACTCAATATCACTATATATTTTTTCCATATCAATGTTACCTATTTTATAAATCACACATGACACTTTATGTAAATTTATTATGGTTAATCACATCGAATGCAATATTATTATATTTCACATAAAGAAAAATAAAAAAATAATTCAAAAATTGTATAGAATAAATAATATTACATAACATTTTGAGGTCTTATCCATCGATTTATTAATAAAAACATTTAGGGATAGTCATTATTAATTATTCTCACTATATATTTCATAAATTTATTACTAATAATATTTCTATTAAATTTTTTCATATAAAGAAACTATCTAATATAAAATAATGATATTAATATTTTTTATTTCCTTACCACTATAAATTTTCTAATGTTAAATGTTTTTCTAGATTATTATAATCAATAGTCCTTAAAAAATTATTGTAGAAACCTAAAATAAGGAATATAATAAAATTTTATGTATTTAATGGTTTACAGGTCAATTATATGTTTAAATTTAAAAAATGGACTCATGAAATCACTATATAAACATTGTCTGAATCTAATAAAATATTACAATGAACATTTAGGACCCCACCCATTGAAACAAAATTCGTTAATTAATTATTGTATGAGATTGACTAATTATGTAATAAAATATATTTTATATGAATACATGATTACTTATTAATATATTAATTAATTTATGTTTATATAATATATGTTCTGAGGCATTATTATAAACCAAAATTTGCTAAATAAAAATATACTATGACTCAAATAAGTATTTTTAGGGAATTATTATTGTTGAACAATAATATTTATAAATATTAGTTTTAATGTTGCCTAGTCAGGAACCAATTTCACTGAGAGGGGGAGGGGGAATCAGTTATATCATTTTCATTTATGTATATTTCTTCTTAAAGTGACTTCGGATCTTGTTAAAAAGTTATTTCCCTACTGAAGACAATAAAAACACACATCCACAAGAACAGAAGAATTATAGGGGTGACTACCCATGAAGAGTAGATACGTGCTTGAATTGAATTGGAAACAATCCATTACCACACAATCCAAGATAAAATCATCTTTTATGTTGAATAAAATGCATGTGATATACACATACAATCATGTAGAACTTGGAAAAAAATCTTCAAGTGTGTGTTCTCCCTCTTAGAAAAAGTAGTGTAATGTAATGTTTCTATGCTTCTTGAAAAACTTTCATAAATATAAACACTTAAAAAAATTATTCTCTTTCTTACCCATAAGCTGGTAGTAACTTCCTAATCATTATAATGATACTTATTCTTCTACCCAATTCACAACATGATGCATGTAGAAAGAGAATCCCACATAAATTGGGTAATAAAATATTCAACTCACAGAGCACTCTAGCTCACAGTGCTCACTAGTTTGCAGAGATAACTAGTTAGAAAATATGAATATGATCTTTGAGAAGTTAACTTCTTTCAAAATTCTCAATGACACACCACAAAGATACTTCCGTCTTCAGAGTTTACTACCTTGGCAGATCTCACTACCTTCACAAACCTTCTTCACAATTAGAGAGCTCAAAAATTCTTTATGAGTATCTAATTATAGTCAAGGGGGTAGATCCCTATTTATTGGCGCTTCTTACTAACTCTAGAACCTTCCTCACCTCATCATTTTCACATAATCCTATTTCACCATACTCCAAAATATCAAACTAAATTCAATATTTTACATAATGCTCCATGTATATTTTCCCATATAACAAAGCTCACATTAATTAAAGAAAAGTCCATCAAATCATCTAGCTGCCAAAATACACCACTTATAATGCTCTTCACCACCACAATTCCCACTTGCAAGGATCTTCACCTATACCATTCGCAGAGCTCCTCATTGTCGCAGAGAACACCATAGTCATTCTTCATGTCTTTCTAGAGTCTACATCATGATGCCAATTTTTTCAAAATTCATGCATTTTCTATATTTCTATGAGATCTTAAAATAAATCCTCTTATCACAACGAGACACTTTAGGCAACTACATATAAAAAACCAAACATACTAATTAACATCATCTTTTCTCCCCCATTCCTTCATAAATCTTGCCTCACATGTTTTCCAATCTACTTATGATCTCTATGAAATACAGAATGGTGACGCATCATTAGATTAACCATGGAATGTATTGTAACTTCCCTATATTCTATCAACTACGGATACGAAGTGATGATATTTTGTTTCTTCTCAAACATCCTTGACAAAAAAAATACAATGCCTGAGAAGAGAACACATCTTACTTCCATTTCCATCCAACATGGTACCAATAAGTTCATTATTATTACATAAATTGATGCATATTTTTACTAGAAAATATGAACATGTATACAAATGAAATAATATTTTCAACATTAATTTCATTAATTTATCAATGAAATAAATCTTTATTGTACATATGATAAAATGAAATTTTGCATTAAATCATTAAAATATTATCTTCAATATTACTATATAGAATGAAATTCTATAAATTAATGTTCTTTTATCTATTACGTGAGAAAATGATATATAGAAATAAATTATTTCATGAAATCATTAAATAATGTTATGAAATCAAATAATACATTACTAGAGTAGAAAAGAAGATTAATGTTTAATGTTAATAGACATTGGGATGTTGAATTCATGGAAAAACATTTATGTTTGTTAAAATAGAAATATATATAAATATATGTTTCCATTGAAATTAATTATTATTTTTGGGATAAATGGAAATTATTCCAATTTTTATATTACGGTTTCTTAAATATTACTGTTCATTGTAATTTTAATATATTAGTGTCATCTTTATTAAAATATTTATCACATACATGAAATTATAAAAATATATATATATCAAGTGTGTATATCATACACCTAAATAATTTATATCTTCATTAATTAGTGTAGTTGAACCCTATATTATCATGTCAAAAATAACTAGTATTTAACTTTAGGAAAATTTATAATGGGTTATATAATTAGATAATCATACTTATCATAGATTTATATAAAGGAATTTAATTTGAAATTTTAATCATGGAAATTAATGTTGTAAAAATATTAAAATTTCAGTAATATGTTTATGAACCCATGTAATTATTATAACGTAATCATGATTATTTTATTTTAGTTAATATTTGAATATATTAAATGATTAATTAAGACATACCATATGAAATTTAAAATAATAAAAAAATATTTAATTAAATAATAATATAAAAAATAATGTTTTAATTAAACCTATATAAGAACATTATTTTACTAAAAATTGTATATTACCATAGTGTAAAAAACATAGGAATGACTGAAACAATGAACACAAACAATCCAAAAATAGGTTAATAAAATTAAAATAAGAAACATCATGAATTTAATGATAAAACGTTTATTATTTATAGTTATGGTTTTAAATTTTATTAGTCATGTTCATAAATTGTCATTAAAATTGTAAAATAATATTTCAAATACTCATATTCCTACTATATGGAATTGTTTGAAGTAATATAAAATATTTTAACATATTTTTAATTATTGTTTGAGGTAATTCTTATTAAATTCTTTTTTACGTAACTGAAGATTCATGAATGAACCCTATATGGATCCCACCATTGTCTGAAAATGGTTGGATTCCTCCTCCATACCACCACAATTTGGCCAAAGTCTGAAATCTAATGCTTAAATTATAACTACAAAATTTATATTCGTTACAAATAATATAAATAAATTTACACCATAGTGAAAACATAATATAAATCCAATGATATAGAGATAAATAAAATAATCATCATATTAATTTTTATATATATATATATATATATGTGTGTATTTTATGTATATTAAATTGAATGTATTATAAATCCAATGACAGTAATTCAACTGAAACCCAATATTGAAATATCAAAATAATTAATGTGAAATATAAATTATGAATAATACAAATGTGAAATTACTATTTAATTATATAATTATTTTATGTATATATATTAGTGTATATATGTATGAATAAATATTACTCCTAGTAACTCTACCTAAATAATTTACATTTTTTCTCAACCAATAATATAATCATATACATAGTTTATGACTCATAATAAAAGATCAAAAAATGTTAATATATGTTTGATATTTCAATTTAATACGATGATATAAATATTGGTAAACTCATGTATATTAGTTTAGATATAAAATTATAATGAAAATAATAATTTTTATGAAAAATAAATCATAAAAATCTATCATTTTTGTCGAGAAATTTATAAAAGTTTAGATTATAGAAACTCAACAACAAATACACTTAACCACACACAAGATACACATATAATTTTACTTATTTAACAAATATAATAATTCTATAAAGTAATTTATAGTGATTGTATCATAAATTATTAACTAATTAAAATTAAAATAGGACCAATTGAAAAAATAATCTAAAACCACTAATTGAAAATTGAAGCTTCCCATAATTAAAGAGTCATCAAGAAACAAAGTCTACCTATAGACATAGATTTACACTAAACATTTCCTCATTTTTTTGAGTTTATGTTGATATAAATTATGAATATGATAAGTTAAAGAATAATTTATACAATGGATGTATCAAATATTAATTATTAACATAGAAATAATCAGATATATCATTTTTATTTGGTATCTCCATCTAAATGTTATCAGGGCCTATGATACTCTAATGAAATTCCTCTAAAATCGATTAACCAATTTCTATAGTGTAGTAATTATTCAAAACCAATTGTTCTCAATATGTTTCATGAATATTGATTCTAGATGATGGATTATTAAGCATTAATGTGAATAAATGTATATCAAAAAATTGATTTTAAAAAATTTAACATTAAAAATAATCTTTCAAATTTTTCGTTTAAGAGCATGGTCTTTCAAACTATTTGTAGCCTATATATGACACCTCAAAAATAAAAAATAATCTTCCCAAACATCTAGGCATCCCACCTCAAATTTTTTGAATAAAAAATTTCTCTTGAAAACAAATTGGGCCACACAGATTCTAGTAAACGTAATCCTGGTTAGAATATACTATGAAACTCTTCCTGCACCTATTGAAAATGATCTTTCAGTGTCTGATGATCCTAAAATGCATCTAAACCCTAAAGGCACTCTTTGGGCCTCTAACCCTATCTGAACAAAAATTCCTTCGAGCATTAAAATTCTCAAAACAAAATTTTTCTAATCAAAATCACTATTTACAAATCCATAAAATGTATAGTTTAAGTTTATTTTGAAATTAAAACCCATTCAAAAACATGAGACCTTATAATATATGTGAATTGTTTTTTCAGGACAAGAATGAAGATGTATTTAACAATGATAATTTCATCTAAAACTATATCTCATATAATTTTCTCAGGACCATTCCATCAATAAAAAATAATTTCAATTAATCAAGAATAATAAATATTCATTTTGCAACTATATGCATTAATTTTGGTTCCATATTTTTCTTTCTCATCATGTATTTATAAAAATAATTCATATACTCATCATATAGAAATGTATTTTTATGTTTTCTATATACATTTTTATGAAACTCATATACTGTAATACTAAATCTACACACGCTAAATATGAAATGCCTATATATTTTATAAATCATATGAATATTAGTTTTTAAGCAATCAAATTTATTCAATATTGATTATATATATAATGAACTGATGTTAATTGAATAAATGTATTTTATCTTTAAATAAATATCATTAATGGTCTTCTCTTAGTTCCTCTACTTACCATTGTTATATCATATATAAATATATTTTTTCATTCTAGATGTCTATTCCAAAAATACTATACAATTTATCAGAAATGATAATAAATATTGATACATCGCAAATTTTTTCATATGCTTTTAGCTACACCATAGGTTAAATATTTCATTCTTTTGCTTATATCTTTATGATTTATTCATGAATCATTTCTAAATCATTATGTAGGAATTATTACCTCAATGCTAATGATCTAATAAAAACCATTTGTATATGTGAAAACCTCTATATATTAGCAGGTTTCCATATTTCCCTAGTTTTATTTTTGTTTCATGACTTTCAATTTGACTAAATAGTCTCTCTAGAGATTTTTTATATGTATAGAAAAATTTAGTGTTTTGGATTTTGGCTTGAACATCGATGATGCATCCTATATAACATATGAAAACATTATTCAAACCATATTTATTGTTTTTGAATGGGAAAGGATGAAAATGACATTGTTTTTTAACCTCAAAGGGGCATCTTACATAACCTAAAAATAATATCATTCTAATCTTGTGTAGTTTGTATGAATTTTTTGAGCATTCAATTGCCAAGGATAAAAATAATTGAAGAAAATAAATCATATTTAGGTAATATTTCTCATAGATATCTAAGCCCATGAGAATCATGATCATTGTGGGAGACATGACATTGTAGAAGAATACTCAAATTTATTGAGAGTATAAATAAAAATTTTACACTTGCAGTTACGTAATAAGACTACCCTGAGAAGATTAATGTCCATGATGGGTAAATAAATATGAAATATGAGTGGTATATGCACTGGATGACTTGGGATACCTAACCATGTAGGTGGGTCAAATGAGGGTATGTTTGGAGAATATAGGATAACTATATCTGGCCACCTAGAGGAATCTATCAAATCAAGTAAAATTAATGAATAGTTTGTTATTAGTATTAGTATGATGCCATTAAGTGGGAACCAAGAGGATATTTAATGGAATGTTCGTACATTCACCTAGAAATATTCCCATTTATAGACAAATTCCTTCTCTGATGATGGATGACGAATGATGATCCTAGTCAGAGGATAATTTTATATTATGATCTAGAAATATTTTTTGTACTTATCCCATTGTGAATTCTTAAACATAGAGGGGTATCCCAGCATCAAGTGATTGTATAGGGATTACACATAGGTGTATCCCTTATAAAATAGTGGTAGAGTAGACCTAGTAATTGTCCCATAAGAGAGTCCTATAGGGGTATTACTACCCATGTTATATAATGAATAAAAAAAGAGGTAAATCGACTAAAATAATATAAAAACCCCTTGTGGTGAGATCATAACATATTGAATTATGACATGGAATCCATAAAGATTAATATCAACATGAGAACGTGTGGAAAAATAAAAACAATGATTCTCAACCGATGGCATTAGATGATATGTTTGGGTCTTATAAACATAAGGATTTATATACTAGTCATTTTGTCTATTACTAATGGAGTACGAGGAGAATGTGTTGATGGGATTACACCTAGAGATAAACCCATACATTATAAACCAATGGAATATATTATCATTGTGTATAAAAATTATTACAATGAATATTATCTTGGAATGAGGTTATTTGTGGGGATTATACCTTGACATCACCCTTATAGATGAGATGTTGCTTACATCATGTAGGAGGATTGGGAATAGATTTCACTTTCCCCCACATTTTCTTTTGGTAATAATATTATGAGGGGACGTTGATAAGTTTGAAACATACACCTTGTAGGGGGTCCTAGGTGATGTAGTGAGGAATATAACTAAAAAGGAGGTCCAAGAGGGATTATTTAGTGTCATATACATAGTAGGAGGCACAAATCAATAAAAGTATCTCAATACTCTGTTTATATGGAATGGATTTTCCCATGTAAGGGACCATATTAAATTTATTGTTAGCCAATATAAAGGCTTCATAATGTTTCACAACAGAAGTGGGAAATTTTCTAATACTCTCACCCCTAGTGAGGTATTAGTTTTCCCTTAAATATTAGTTTCCTCGATGAAGGTACCTGGGTGAAGTATCACCCATGTGAGGTTCCATGGGTGACTAGTCACCCATGTGAAACCTATATATGGTAGAGTTACATTATGATTAAGGCTATATATGGTAGCAGCTCACCTAGGTTTTGAATCACAATGGAAATAGATCAATAATCATGTAGCTCACCTAGGAGGGGGATCGATAAGGTAAAGGATCACCTAGATGATGTATCTCTAAGGAAAAATCTCACCCATGAAGAATCTCATTATGTTGTGGTTATTTCATTTGGTCTATCGCAATGGTAGAAAATCTTGAATTGAAAGGGGGAATGGCGATAACACCTAATGGTTATCTTTTATTATTATTTTGATAGTGAGAAATATAAGGGTTAGAGGACCTATTTAGAGGTCTTAGTGAATATATGAGTGAGTAGGACCTTCATGGGAGAGGGGCTTCATGAAGGTGGTCAACGTAAGGAATAACAGGTCAAAAATAAATTTCTCAGATATATAGGTTAAATGAGTAGTGGATACATATGCGATGTCGGTTTAGTGACAAAGAGGGGAACTGGGTAAATAAAACATTGATTTCATCCTAACATTCCATGACTATACATTTTTATCTAACAGTATGTTTAGCCTCTATGAAAAGTGAAATAAATATTTAATAAGATAAAAACACCACTAGATATAGTAAATACACCTCAGAATGAACGTTTTTGAGGGGTGAAATTCCAAAAATACACTCAAATTGGGTTTTCATTTATATTATCCTTATTGTTAAAAATTGGTGATATATGAAGCATGCACTCTAATGGAGGTTATCACCACTAAGTCATCAGATCATGTGATGTTTTGGTGGAATCTCCATCTCTTAGAGTGTTATTTTTCATTTGAAAAATCGAAACAACATTTTCTTTCTTCGAGCATGGAAATGTTTTTTTAATAAAAACTCATCAATTTTTTTCTAATTGAGTACCACATTATGAATTGAGGATAATATACTATAGAATTAATTTTTTGATGGAAGAAATTCCATAATCCATAGACTAACCATGAAAATGATCTTTATAAACCTCTAATTTTATAAGGAAAACAATATTCAAATTCAATCACTACTTTCAAAGTGGATCCTAATATATAATTTAAATGTAACTTTAAATTCAACTATTTAGATTACATTTTGTAATTTTATTATAGGAACACCTCCATATCTAATAATTTTTCAATGATCATTAAATCACCACCCGATGTTTTGAGTATTGAATAAATATTTTTGTTTTATTATTAATTTATTCAATGGGTATTTTTATAATATTGTGACTTATTATCATTAATAGAGAATAATGTATTGGAATTTTTTAAATAGATTTATTCTATTTACTTAGAGGGAAAAATTATTTATTAAAAGGTGGAAATAACATTTCATACCAACCTATAAAAGCCTAGAAATTAATATATGATTTGTATCCCTTGTTGAAAAATATTTCTACCATGAGATTCATGATACCTAGTCATGAGGTATTTTGATCACATATATGTAAAAAGAAATTTCATATTTGGATATGTTAATTTTGAATAAGGGGATGATTTTCCTATACTTACCGAAGTACAATGGTAGCTACATTTTTTTCAAAACATGAGATACAACTACATTTTGTAAATAATTAATTAATTTTCCACTAAAAGCGATAATTAAAATTTGACATATAGAAATATTTAACGTGGGTAAAATATAATTACCCATAGTTTTAAACTATTTAAAACCGATTTTATGTTTGGAAACGTGAACTCCATGAAATAACCAACATAAAAAACCACACTATATTGGAATAAAATAATTAATAATTCTATAAAAAACCAAAATATGGTAAATAAGTAAAATTTATTACATTTTTAAACTAATAATTAATATTATTTCATACTGAAAATGGTCATTTTCAATAAAAGTTAATTTCCTTATATTATTTAATATATTATTAAAATTTAATTTACAAGTTTTAGATTTAAAATTTATATATGATGATGAAATTATCTTGTTTCTAAAAGGGGATCAAAAGAATATTCATGTTCTCAAGAAAGCTATTTCTCATTATGAGGATGTCTCTGGTCAAGCGATCTCTTGGAATAAATCATACATTTTTTGCAATGAATTTTCCTATTGGAAGGAAATCTAACATTACAACTTATTTGGGCATTAAAGAAGGGCTCTTACCTTTCACCTATTTGGGCGTTCCAATATTTTGGGGGAGACCCAAAGCTACCTATTTTGCTAATATTATTGACCAGATTATAAACCATCTTTCTAATTGGAAATGGAAATCCCTCTCCATGGCTGGGAGAATATGTTTGGTGAAATCAACCATTGTCTCTAAAATGGTCTACTCCCTTATGATTTATAAATGGTCTATTGGCATCTTCAGAAAAATTAATAGTTATATTATAAAATTCATTTGGACTGGAAGTATTTTTCAAAGGAAACTTGTCACTATGCCTTGGAACTCTTTTTGTAGACCTTTTGATAAAGGTGGAATTGGCATAAAAAATTTAAAGCTTTTCAATGAAGCTCACAGTGCCCATCTCACATTCCATATTATTAATCCCTCTTCTAAATCTACAAAATTTTTGTATCATAGATTTATCTCTAAGATTTTAAAAGAGACTCTTACATACATTAACTCTTGTATCTGGCCATCTATCAGGGACTCATATCATAAGATCATGGAGAAATCTAGATGAATGGTAGGTGCTGATTCTTCCATTAATTTTTGGTGTGGAAAATGGTATGATAACCCCTTGATGACTTTGTTACCTTCAAGTCAAATTCCTGAGGACACTAATCAAACAATAAAAGATGTTCTTCAATTTCATTGTCATGATCTCCATGATAAAATTATGCAGATCATTGATAATCCTTCTTTTTCTTCTGATAGTGACTTCCTTGTTTGGGAACCTGCCCCAAATGGCATCCTTGACTCTAAAAACTTTTATAAGAAGAATTTTTCCCATATTGAATCGTATTTTCTTTGGGTGAGCTAGTTTAATAATCCCTGGAATAAACATTATAGGCTCACTATCATATAGCGTATTGCTCAAAATATATTTCCTAGAGATAATGGTCTTCAAGTATTTGGCATCCAACTTTGTTCTAAATTTCGCCTGTGTAACCAGCACAGGGAGGATGTGGATCATCTTTTCCTATCTTGTGCGATAGCCTCTACCTTATGGAATTTTATTTTTGATTTATTCAATTGCAAATAGTCTTTTACTGATTCTATTTCTGTGTTCCTTAAAAACTGCACTAGATTTGAATCTTCTTTTCAGATACAAAACATATTGCTGGTAGTAGTGGCGGAACTCATTCACGAGATTTGGTATGTTAGAAATGACCATATTCATAATAATCACTCTTTTAGCCTTAATTCAGGAAAATCTCAGATTGTTGTCACAATCCATGAAGCTGCTTTAGTTCAAAAAGACAGCTGCAACAACTTGGTTGGGGACTTTGAGATCCTTCACCACATTCTGGTTCCATGCATCTACCCGAAGCCCAGACGCACCTTCGAAGTTTTCTGGCAATCAACAATGCCAGGATGGATCAAAGTCAACTTTGATGGTGCTTCCAAATGTAATCCAGGCCCTGCCAGCTGTGGGGCTATTTTCCGAGATTCTGCTGGTCAGTGTCAGGGCTACTTTTAGGATGGATGTGGTCACTCGTCATCACTGGAAGCAGAAATGTTGGGGTCATCCATACTGTTGACATTGCAATTCAAAGAGGTTAGAGAAAGTTGTGGATTAAAAGTGATTCAATCACTATCATTCATACCATCTGGAATGGTAGCATTCATCCGGCCTAGAAACATATTACTCATTGGATGAACAGCCTTGACTCGCTTCATGAGATTGATTATATAGCTACTCATACCTACCGTGAAGAAAATACTGTTGCTGATGCTCATACCAACAAAGGAGTTCACCAGCACATGACTTGGATGGACTCTCATCCTACTGATTTATTTGATCTTTTTGATAGAAATTATTAAAAAATCTCTTATTTCAGACTCTTGTAATGTTCTTTGCTTTTCAATAAATTGTACTTTGGTCTTTAACAAAAGCATTACCTTTTAAAAAAAAATCAGATTTAAAATGTATTAAAATAATTTTTTTTGACATTCATGGATCAAAATTTTTTTATCATGAATTTTTATATTTTTCTCAAAATGATGATTTATAGTCAAAAATTAGATTTTTTATTAATATTATGATTTTATGATTTAACAATTATGTCTTCTTATCCTATAAAAATAAAAAACCATTTATATAATGAGATATTTATATAATTATGAAGTTGAAAATATTATATGATCATAGGAATCCTATATTCAACATTTATCGAACAAAATTAAAATTTCAATTTTAAAATACTTTTTTCTGACATTTCTTCTTTTTATGTAATTGCATAGTGAAATTAATTTTTGTATTTAATTGAATGAAACATGTTTTTTTATTAAAAACCTATTTATTTAATTAAAATAAATATCTGAGATTATATTATATTGCACATAACATTTTAAAATTAGGAAGACACATTTACTAAAAACACATGTTATTATTCATTATGTTTGTTTATTTTAAAATCAATAACTCAAACAAAAACAACATTAATTTGGTAAATGATTCGAACTTTTTAAATAGTAAGGATTATATTAGGATAAACCTATGATATTTTGTTTTTCATTAATATTAATTACTGTAGTTAAAAATAAATTTCCAATGTAAATTTCAATTACTATAAATGTTAAATATTTAATAGAA
The DNA here is from genome assembly GCA_963277665.1 of Viscum album. Classification (NCBI taxonomy): domain Eukaryota; kingdom Viridiplantae; phylum Streptophyta; class Magnoliopsida; order Santalales; family Viscaceae; genus Viscum; species Viscum album. The sequence continues at coordinate 1,085,413,688 of OY728166.1, read as the reverse complement.
AAATCCTAAAAACACCCTATCGTGTATAAAAAATGAGTGGATGAGTTGAATATATACCCACACACACATCCCCTCAACATGTTTCCATGTTGTATACATTTTTTCATAGAGACATTATATTATTGAGAATATAATTTTTACTATCATAAATACTCTTCTCATCACTAATAAAAATAAAAACACCTTAATCACTTCCTGATTGACATGTACTTATAATTTATTGGTATAAATATAACACTATTATCCTACAATAATCCCATCAAACTTCTATATTATTCATTTCATCTTTATTTTCATTAAGGCCATCATTTAAAAGATGGTTTCAATGTGAAAACGCAATCATCCAACAAGAGATTACTATAACGTAGTCATTTCTTTTACTCTACAAATCAATAAATCAATTCTAGAAGAATTAATAATGTAAAATAATTATCATAATTCTACTAAAACATCATTATATAAATTTATATTTTATTATTAATTACTATCAACCCTCTAATATATGTAAAGACATTGACGGTGTGTGAATGGGAACAACAACCTCCACAGTACGAAATGGTTGGTTTTCAAAACATTTAATCAAGGATAGTATCAAGGATAGAGTTGATGAATAAATTTATTTTATATGTCACAAATGCAATAATGAAATTATTTATTTTCATAAACCATTATTACATCCATTCATTGGGAAATTGGATAATTGATCATGTGTTGGGATGACTGCATCATTCAAAAATGTAAAAAATAAATTATCATCATATTCTACCATTGATGGTTTGATTTATATATTTATTTATGAAATAAGTTTTTTAAGAAATTGTAATGATTTATTTATGTCATATTATCATTATTTAAATACATCCACATAATCACTTATTGGTTGTATCATGTTATAATCCAAGTGGATTAAATAACCTTCATATAAAACATTAGAATGATTATGATATAAATTAGAATGGGATGTCATATAATGTTTATTTAATTTATTAATTTTAAGATGTTTTAACTATTACAGAATGGTATTGTTATATTTCAAAAAACTATTAATCTATCACATTTCAATCATTAGAAATATCTAAAACTAGTTCATCATGATTTCCATTTTCATATGTCATATTAATGTGTTCTTTCTAATGAATGTTATACAAAATTAATGAAGGAATAGAAATTAATAATCTATATTTAATCAAAATGGAATTATAAACATAAAACCACTCTATGAGAATTGATTACATCATTAGGATATATATTCAGAAAAAAAAAACTAAAGTTTCTAACAGTCGATAATGAAAAATGAAACACCCTAATCTTCCATGGTATGTTTTCCTTTCAATAATGCAATAGATTTCATTGTACGCAACTTGGAGATTCTAACACACTGTGACCAATCAAACTAGCCGTTAGGAATGGTAATACCCAATATTGAAATTTTGTAAATTTTATTTTGAAAATATAGACTTCATTTTTGAAATTGGAACTTCGAAATTAGATTTGTGTGATTTTTTTGTACTTTTCTGAAAACATTAAATTTTTGATGAATAATGAAAAATACTAAATTTTAATTGAAAATAACTTTTTTAGTTGAAATAATTTATAGTTTCAAATGATAAATTTGAATATTTTTTAGGTATAATTTGATTATATTTTTATAATTTAATATAATTTAGGTCATTGGCTATAATCTCAAGATTAAACTGGACATAAACACATGTCAATCCTTTGATAGTTATTATTTCATAAAAACACTCATTTTGTTTTGAAAATGGGTATTAATTTTAAATTAATTTCTGTCACTTATTTGTTTTGAATTTGGTAAAATGGATTCCATATTCGGAATCATGATGTTCAAATTATGTAAATATGTATCTTTTTGTTTTATACATTATGAATATTTACTTCAGTAAATATTTAATTTACCATTGTCAAAGGAGTAAATCCAGTAAATAAGATTAAAAAATAATATAATAATAATATTAAATTACCCTAACATGTTTCCAAATCCTATTTTATGATAAATGTTTGACAATGGGAATCCTTTTGTCTATTTGGGGACCCCATGGAGCCACATGGGAGTGATAGTGACATTTTATATTAAATAATCTAAAGTAATGACAAAAAACAAAAAAAAATATTTGTTAAGACAGTTTTTATATGAGGATATATAATTAATATCTTCAACTATAAATATTAATTATAATGGTAAAAAGATTTAGTACATCTGATATTTTATTTATAATTTTTAGTCATAATATAAATATATATTTTTATATGACACAATAATGATGCTCAATTTTCATTATTAATGAAACAATCAAATAAATGATATTATAAATATTAAAATAAATAAAATATGAAGGTTTTGATTCCATAAACGAATTATATAGGTTAATATTACATGTTAGTGTTGATTAATTGAATTTTTTTCTAAGTAGTCACGCTGTTATGATTTTAACAAAAATATAATACTATATAGTGTCAAAATTGACATAAATGAGTTTTAAAAATAGAAATTATATTATTAATTGATATAATATTTCTAAAAATCTAATGTTAGTCTAGAAGACTTAATTAATTATAGGAGTATCATTAAGGAACCATTTTGGGTTTTTATGGAAGTTTATATTAAGTTTATTAACCATATAATATAAAAATACAAAGAGACATTGTAAATGTCAAACTATTTAACTAAGAGTTAAATATAAAAGATAAGGTTAATATAGTGACCCAAACCTATCTAAAACCAATTGGTTTAGTGGGTTAGACCCATAAACACCTTATCATCTAAATAAATAATTTTTGAGCCATTATAATCAGAAAATTCTTTTATTATAAAATAATATTTCATTCCTTTCCTAAAGTGACCCTCACCTGTCTTATAAAAGGAAACTTCCCCTTCCCATAATTTCACACATCGAAAGCCTTTTGGAACGACCAAAACCTACCCAAGTATTCTCCCAAATTTCATTCCTTTATCCTAGTGGCCTTACTTTGGTCATAGATCCATCCTAGGGAGCCCCTTTGACCAAATCAAAAGGATGAACCCGAAGAGGTGGTAAATATTTCATCACCTATTTCAAGTTATTTTCATCGTCCACTACCTCTTTCTTTGTTGTTTGCATTCTAAATTAATACCTCAAATATATTCTCTATAATAAGATTTTATTATAAAAAGTTACAACCATATTCATTATTCTATCCATCCTATAAGTGAAAAAAGTCTCCAACTGTGTGTACGTATGGATTACCATCTCCACGTCATGGTGTAGTTTTTTATTCAAACAATTAATTATTTGTATGGGTATAATAATGAGTATAAATGATGTAAATAATAAATATTTCATGTTAAGAATTTTTTTATATATGATATACCATCCAATTACATAAGATGTTTCTATCAATATAATGATATTGTCGCTCGTGTGTATGTATGGATTATCGTATCTTTGAACGCAATGAGATTCATTCCCCATCGTAATCATTCAAGAATATTTTTCATTTTATAATAAAAAATAATATTTATGTACATAATAAAATTTTGTATATTAATCATATAAATATTATCCATAACAAACATGTCTTAAGAAACCAAGCATATAAAATAAATCTAATCAGTTAACAACCAAAAAGAATATTATAAGACAATATTTGATATCATATTAATATATATAGTTATTTTTAATTTAATAACAATGTTTTAACTATTATACAATAGGTTAACATACCATCTACTATGGAAAAGTACAAGGTAAGTGTTAATTTCACAATATCTTTATTTTCCAAGGTTGTTTTTACGTAAGTATCTACATGGATATATTTATTATCCATGTCCATGTTTTATAAAAGAGTTTATAAATGGATCCTTTTTATGGGAAATTTTTACTAAAACATAATTTTAAATTTTTTGATGATTTATTCTTCTAAACCTTTCTCATTAATGTTCATGTTTTCAAAATGGTTTTAAGGATTTATTTATATTGACATGAAGGTTTTAAAATGTTTATTCCTTTTGAAAGTTTCAAAGTGGTATGAGACACATTGATTCAAAACTATCTTTTAAATGACTTATTTATTAATTATGTTACTTTTAAATGATTTCCTGAAAAAGGGATATTTCTCTCAAATATTTTTACTGGTCATTTTGAACTATGTCCACATCTTTTAGAGGATAATATTCTTTATTGAGGTTGATTTAATATTATACAAATCATCCATATTGTATTGAAGGTTTTGTGATTAGATTTACTATCGATGTGTTATTTTTATACCATTCATGGTTTATAGATAATTTATTGACATTTCATATGCTATTTTAATAAGAATGTTTATATTATGTTTAAACCTTTTCATATGAGGAATTCATTGGACATAGTAAGTGAAGGGTGGAACCCGCTATAGCTCGTCGATGCATCGATATGTCTTATTAGACAAACTAGTGTCCTGGAATAGGGACTTGACAAAATATTATTTGTTCTCTTGGAACAAGGCCTTGACTATGAGGTTATAAAGTTTGTTATTGTGCATTAAATCATGATGAAACTGTCCATTGATATTGCAAGTGATTATTTGACTATTATAATATCCATGTCAATAAGTAAATGTCATTATTTGATTTTATCTGTGCCATACTATTCTGAAGTTAAATTTTAAAAGGCTTTTTTTTAGTCTTATACATTTTCTTAGATGTTTATGATTTTTTCTGAAAGTTCTGCTATATTGTTATCCTTACTAAGTATCTGAGATCACCCCTTTCTATGTATTATTTTTATGACGATGCATAGAAGTATATTATAACTAAACATCATGGATAATATAAGGGATATATGTGTGGCCTATGGAGACTATGTAGTTATAGTTTTTCATTTTATAATTTAATGTAAAACTTATGAATGTTTCTACTATTTCAAAGGCTTCTAAATGGATTGGTCTTTCGAAACATGATTTCTTTGTATCATGACAATGTTATGTAATAATGCACCAACATTGGGTAACTGGGGTCGGGGCGTTATATTTGGTATCATTGGAAGTTTAGTAAAAAAACATGGAAACTAGATTTAGATGAACTCTGATTGGTTCACATTACCTTAAGATAGACATTGAGGATTACTATAGAAGTACCTCCGAGAATTTTGGTAATGTAGTGATTCTATGTATTTTTCAAGCAATACATCCATGTCTGGATATGAGAAGGTAAAGGTGGCTCTGGCAAAGATGTACCTAGGGGTAAATCCCGAAAACACTCCTTTGAGCTAGACTCGAGGAGAACTTATACATGACAATGGGCTTTGTTGCACTCTTGGTTAGGACACTCCCGGTGGATATGATTGGGTTATTTTTCATTTTATTTACAAACCATTTTGAAGGGTTAATGATTATATACTTCCTCAAAGAATACATTTTTATGATTATGGATTATATCCATAAACTATTAAATTTTTGTTAAGTGTTTACATGTTTTAAATTATGTATTGCAATTCATAAACTAATCTAGTGATTTCCATTGTTTAGAAATGGATCCTAGTTGAAGAAATTGAAATTGTACGAATGTACATAATCCATATATAGATTTCCCTGCTACTCAATATAATTATTGTGGAGCTTGTGATAAAACTGGTGCTGATCAGCTAATCACCTTACTGGGACCACTCACTCAGGATATGAAAAATAACCTTACCCGTATAGAGCACCCAGATCCAAAATGTGGAGGATCAATGTTAGATTGCTTCAAGGGGAAACAACCACCAACATTCAATAGGAATAAAAATTCATTTGTAGTTGAGGAATGGATAGGTTACTTAGAGAAAATATTACATGCTTTGGGGAGTAGCAAAAGGGAAAAATTTGTCATGGCCATTTATAACCACACTGGAGATGCTGATCAATGGTGGAAATTGATTCAAAACACAAAGGATGATGATGGAGTATCATGTATGGAATGGAGGGAGTATATAAATATTTTCTTAGAAAAATACTTTCATTGTGACATTGAGCAGATATAAAAAGAAAATTTTTCAGTCTAAGGCAAAAAGGGGATGAGAATGTCACAAAGTATGAGGCTAACATTACAAGCTTACCAAGACATGATGCAGATTATATATGTAACCCATGAAGTAAGAATTATCATTTCTTTATTGGTTTAAAAACATTTCTCTGTCGAGCAATAGTCTCATAATCCTTCTTTTCATACGAAGATATTGTCTTATGTGCTATCAAGATAGATAAGGAATTATATAATTCTTATGAATATAAATCAATGAAAGAGATGAAGCTATCTACTGAACACTCTAGAAATAGAAATTAGGGGAGTAAGGGAAAATTTTAATACCCATCCTACAATATACGTGGGAAGAAACACCCTGGTACATGCCTGAAGGGAATGGGAGTCTATAACAAGTGTGCTGAAAAGGGCCCCCAAGCTAGTGATTGCATGGGGAAGAAAGAGGCTGTCAATATTGAATTATATGATTGTAGAGAAAGGGGGAATTATTCTAATGAATTTCCTAAGCGCCATGTAATATTACCTTAAAAAGGAAAAGGGATTATGTCCAAGCTTATTCTATCACTACTTCTGAGGTTGATGCTCTGAAAGATGTGGATTTTGGTAATTTAATGGTTTCCTCAAGTTTAGAAAATGCTTTATTTGAATTTGGATCATCCCATTGTTTCATATCTTTCATGTTTTCTGAGAAAATTATATATTTTAAAATTGATTTAATAAGGTAGTTTTTAGTCATAACTTTTAAGGTAAGTATCATCACAATAATGTTTTGTGAATTGATTCCCATTAAGGCTTATAAAAGTTATTTATTTGCTGATCTCATTGTCATACACATGATTGAATTTGATATAATCCTTGGTGTGTATTTCCTTTCGGACGATGATACGAAATTTTATTGTAATAAGAAGGAGGATGCAATTCTAGATGATGATAAGAAGTACCTTATATTTAGAACAGAAACATCCCCACTTAAATTCTTATCTAGATCCACCCCAATATCTCAACAATATTCAATTACTAGGGAGGGAGAGAATGAAATAACTATGGGTGTGGAAAAGAATATTCTAATAGAGGACGTACCTATTGTGCAAGAATATGATGTTGTTCTTCCAAAGGATTTACTTAGACATCCTCGTGAACGAAAAATAGAGTTTTCAATTGATTTAATTCCTGGTTCAATGCCAATATCAAAGACCCCATATAGAGTGGCCACTGAGAAATTAGTGTAACTAAAGAATCAATAAGAGGAATTGAGTAATAAGGGATTATTTCTCCTAAGTGTTTCTTCAGGGGGATCCCTTTTACTTTTTGTTAAAAAGAAAGATGGATCTATGAAGTTGTGAATTGACTATAGGGAGATCAGTGCTATAACAATAATGAAAAAGTATTGCCTACCTCGCATTGATGATTTATTTGACCAACTTCATGGAGCTCAATATTTTTCAAATATTTTCCTACGATCTTGATATCATCAATTGTGTGTAAAGAATGAAGACATTCCGAAAACATCATTTCGAACTATGTATGGGCATTACGAATTTAAAGTAATGCCTTTTGGGATTAATAATGCAACCTCTATTTTCATGGATCTAATGAGCAGAGTTCTCAAGGAATATATTATTTACATTTAAGTGGTATTTATTGATGATATCCTGGTATACTCCAAATTCTATGAAGATCATGTATATTGATTGTGCACCATTCTGAAAACCCTCAGAGGAAATGAATTATAAGGGATTTTTAGCATGTGTTAATTCTGGATTTAGGATATTTCTTTTCATTGTCATATTGTCACTAAGGATAAAATCCTTATTGATACTTCTTAGAAAAGATGATTCCATGAATGGACAGCACCAACGAGTATAACTGAGGTATGATGTTTTATCCGTTTAGCAGATTATTATTCGTGTTTTTTCCATAATTTTTCGCGATTGTCTTACCCATTATCAAAGCTCACATGTAAAAGGGTTATATTTTTTTGGAAAAAATATTGTGAATAATATTTTGATGAGTTGATGATAAGATTATTCAATGCTATTATATTCACTCTACCATTGGGGAATGATTGGTTTGCTATTTATAGTGATGCTTCAAATATGGGACATGGTTGTGTCCTTATGAAAAATGATAAAGTTATTTCTAAGGCATCATAAAAGATAAATATTAATTAGTAAAACTATCCCACTCATGATCATGAGTTAGGAGATGTAATATTTCCTTTGAAGATATTGAGACACTATCTCTATAGTGAAAATGTGAGATTTATTCTGATCACAAGAGTTTGAATTATATTTTCTCACAAATATATCTCAAAATGAGGCTAAGGAGATGGATTTAACTACTCAAGGATTATAATTGCACTATACATGACCACCTAGGGAAGGCAAATAAGGTCGAAGATGCATAGATTAGAAAAGACCATGGAGTGTTGAACAAAATTGGAGTCGAAAAGGATCCTATTTTCATGGATCTAGTAATGATGGATATGGGAATAACCATTGAAGGTGAAGCATCAATTCTATTCGAAATGGTTGTCAAACAATCTTTACTAGAAAGGATATGAAGATATTAGACTGTTGATGAGGAATTTCAAATGAAAATTAAACCAATGAACGATGGGAGATTGATTAACATTATATATAAAGATTGAATTTTGTATTTTGGGAAGAGACATTGTGTTCCCGATATACTTGATCTAAAAAGGGATTGTTGGATGATTCTCATAGCACCAATTTCCCTATACACCCTGGTTCCACTATGATGTATAGAGATTTGAAATAACATTTTTGTGGGACAACATAAAGAGGGAGATTACTGATTTTGTGTCAAGATGTATGCTTTGTCAACAAGTTAATACTGGAAGGAAACAACCCGATGGAGTCAGGAAACCTCTTCCCATACTTGAGTGGAAATGGGATAATATTACCATGGACTTTGACTTTAGGCTACCAATGACTCTAAGAACGAATGAATCTTTATGGCCCATTATTGATTATCTTACCAAATAAACACATTTAATTTCTATAATAGAATATTTACCACATGAACGTATGGAAACACTATATATTAATGAAGTTTTAAGACTTCATGGTGTACACCTATTGATTGTTTCTGATCGTGATCCCCGTTTTACATCAAGATTTTTGAAAATTCTTATGAAGGCCCTGGATACTCAACTTCATTTCAGCAGTGCCTACCACCCTCAAACAGATAGAGAATCATAACAAACTATTCAAAGCTTAGGAGATGTGTTGAGATCTTTCCCACCTAACTTTCAAGGTATGTGCGATCAATCTTTACCTCTAGTAGAATTTTCCCCTAACAAATGATTCCATTCAAGTATTCAAGTGACACCATATGAAGTGTTATATAGAAAGAGATGTCACACACCAACATGTTGGGTTGATGTTTGTGAAAGAAAACTCATAGGCCTAGAAAATGATGAGTAAATGATGGAAAACGTGTAGGTAATCTAAACACGCATCAAAGAAGCTCAAAGTAGGCATAAGATCTATGCTGATAACTGAAGGAAGGGTTTAGAATTTCTGGTAGGTGATCGTGTTTTATTGATGGTGTCTCTATGGAAGGAAATTCTACTATTCGATAAGAAGGGTAAATTGATTCCCAGTTACTTCAGACCTTTTGAAATTATAGAACAAATCGGGGCTGTAGCTTAGAATTTGGCAATGCCACCAAGTCTCTCCAAAGTTCAGGATGTGTTCCACATATCACTATTGAAAAAATACATGCCTGACGCAACGTATGTACTCACCTATGAGGAAATTGAACTGAAACCTTATTTTTTTTATTGTGAAGAGCCTATAAATCTTAATGATACTAGATAACAATTTTTCAGACAACAGATAACTCATCTGGTAAAATTTCTATGGAGAAACCATAAGATGGAAGAGGCAACGCGGGAACCAGAGGAAATTATGATGATGAACCACCAGAATCTTTCTTTTTGGAAGTATTATAGAAATTTAGAGGATTAAATTATGGAAATATGGAATAATATAACACCCCAAGCATCCACGGTATGTTTCCCATTGAATAATACAGTATCATGCATTGTACGCAACATTGATATTCAAACATAACACGACTAATCAAAATAGCCATTATGAATAGTAAAACCAAATTTTTGAAATTTTATAAATTTTATTTTTCAAAATGGACTTAATTTTTGAGTTTGGAATATCGAAATTAGATTCGGGTGAATTTTTGGTACTTTTCTGAAAACTTTCAATTTTTTATGAATACTGAGAAATACTAAATTTTAATTAAAAACATCTTTTTTAATCAAAATATTTTATTGTGTTAAATTATACATTTGAATGATTTTATGTATAAATATATTATACTTTTATCATTTAAAATAATTTTGTTCATTTAATTTAATCTCACGATCAAACTGGACATAATCAAGTGTCAATCTTTTGATAGTTATTATTTCATAAAAACACGCTTTTTATTTTGACAACAGGAATTAATTTTAAATTAATTTATTCCACTTCTATGTTTGTAATTTGGAAAATTGGATTCTATATTTGGAATCAATAGGTCCAAATTGTGTAAATAGGTAACTTTTATTTTTATAAATTGTGAATATTTACATCAGAAAATATTTTATTTACGAGGGTCAAAGGGGTAAATCCAGTAAATAAGGTTAAAAAGTTTGATTATAATAATAAATTACAATAAAATGTATCCTAGAACTATTGGATGATACATGTACAACCATGGGAATCCTTTGGTCGATTTTGGGAAGCCATGGAGCCACATAAGAGTGGTAATGTCATATTATATTAAATAATCTAATGTAAATAAAAAAATAACAAAATCAAATACCTTTTAGTAAAATGATTTTTATATGAGGTTATATAATTGATCTATTAGATTATAAATCTTCATTACAAATCTTAAAATATTTCCTACATAATGATATTTTATTTATAATTTTTATACATAAAATAAATATATTTATATATGACACAATAATGATTCATTATTTTCCTTATTAATAAAACAATCATATAAATGATATTATAAATATTATTATAAATATAATTTGAATGTTATGATTCCATCCACGAATTATATAGGTTGATATGACATTTTAGGGTTGATTTAATGAATTGTTTTTGAAGTATTCATGTTGTTATGACTTTAACCAAAACAAAATACCAAATAGTGTCAAAATTGACATAATAGAGTTTTAAAAACAAATATTATATTATTAATTGATATAAAATTTCAAAAAAATATGATGTTAGACGAAATGTCTTACAAAATGATAGTTTCATAATTAATTAACCACTTGGGTTTCTCTTGGATTTTTATAGTAACTTTATTAACCATATAATATAAAAATACAAAGAGACATGGTAAATGTCAAACTATTTAACTAAGAGTTAAATCTAAACGATAAGGTTAATATATTGACCCAAACCTATCTAAAACCTATTGGTTGAGTGGTGTTCGACCCATACCCACATTATCCTCTAAATAAATTATTTTGGAGCCTATAGAAATCTAAAATTATTTTTTTATAAAATAATATTTCATGGTTTTCATAAAGTGACCCTCACCTGTCTTATAAAAGAACACTTCCAGTTCTCTTAATTTCACACATCCAAAGCCATTTGGCTCGGCCAAACCCAGTCCAAATATCCTCCCAACTTTCCTCTCATCATCTTAAAGGCCTTACATTGGTCATAAATCCATCTTAAAGAACCCTTTTTATCAAATCAAAAGGAAGAACACGAAGGAGAGATAAATATTTCATTACCTCTTTCAAGTTCTTTTCTTCTTCCACCTCATCTTTCATTGCCTTTTCAATTATAAAATAATAACTCTAGTATCTTTTATATACTGTTATGTTATTATAAAAATGGTACCACAATATTCATTATTCTATCCATCCTATATATGACAAAGTCACCATACGTGCGTACGTACGTATTACCGTCTCCACGTCTTGGGGTAGTTTGTTATTCAAATACTTCATTATTTGAATGGGTATAATAATTAGTATAACTAATGTAAATAATAAATATAACATGTTAATGATTCTGTATGTATGATATAACTTCCAATTACATATGATTTCTCCATCAATATAATGATATTCTCGCTCGTGCGTACATACAGAATACCATCTCCATGAACGCGATGAGATTATTTTCCATCGTAATCATTCAAGAATAATTTTCATTTTAGGATAAAAAATAATGTTGAGGAAGATAATATGATTATGTATATGGATAAAATACATCCTATCCATAAAAAACATGGCTTATGTAACCAAGCATATATACTAAAATGAATCCTTTAACACCCAAAATGAAGACACTACTAAAATATTATTAACAATGCAATATTATAAGATCATATATGATATCATATTTATGTATATAGTTCATGTATAATTTAATAACAATGTTTTAACTATTATAAAAGAGGTTAACATACTATCAAATAAGTAAAAGTAAAGGTAAGGGTTAATTTCACAGTCTCGTTATTATCCGAGTTTGTTTTTACATAAGTATCTAATGGGACATATTTATTATATGTGTACATGATTCATAAAATAGTTTTTAAAAGGATTATTTTTAAGGGAAATTTTTACTTAAAAAATATTTTAAATGTTTTAAATATTTATTCTTCTAAACATTTCTCATTAATTTCCATATTTTTAAAATGGTTTTAAGGATTTATTTATACGGACATGAATGTTTTAAAATGGAAATTAATTTCAAAATTTTCAAAGATGTATGAGACACTATGATTCAAAACTATATTTTAAATGAATTCCTTTATAAATTATGTGACTTTTAAATGATTTCATGGAAAAGGGATATTTCTCTCAATGATTTTTACTGATAATTTTCAACTATGTCAATATCATTTACATGATATTATTCTTGTTCGAGGATGATTTATTATGATAAAAATATTCCATATTGTATTGAAGGTTATTTTATTTGTTTGACTATATATGTTTCATTTTTATACCATTCATGATAAATAAATTATGTATTTAAATTTCGCATGCTAGTTTTAATACAAATTTTTATGTTATGTTTAAACCATTCATTTGATAAATGCATTGGACTTAATAATTGACAGGTGGAGCCCACTATAGCTTCTCGATGAATCAGTAGGTCTCATGAATCAAACTTGTGTCTTGGAAAAAGGCCTTGAAAAAATCTTATTTTTTGTCTTGGCACAAGGCCTTGACTAATTGGTTATGAAGTCTAGCATTATGAATTCCATCATTATGAATGTTTCTATTGATATTTCATGTGATTATTCGCTAGTAGAATATCCATGTGAATAAATAAAATGGAATTATTTGATTTTATATTTTCCATATTATGTTGAAGTTCAAGTTTAAACGGATTTTTTTATTCTTATTCATTGCTTTAAATTTTTATTCTTATTTATAAATGTTTCCGCTATATTGTTATCCTTATTGAGAATCTAAGCTCACCCCTTTCAGTGATTTATTTTTCCCAGGATGCGAAGAAGTATATTATAACTGCCCAGCAGGGAATGTCTAAGGGATATGAGTTTGTCCTATAGAGACATTTTTGATGAAGTTTTTCATTTTATAATGTAATGCAAAACTTATGAATGTATCTAGTATTTTTAAAGCTACTAAATTGATCGGTCTTTTGGGACATGATTTTATGTATCATGCCAGTGTTATGTAGTAATGCACCGACTCTAGGTAACTGTGTTCGGGTAATTACAAAAAAAATATATAATCAGTTAATATATTTAAATGGTAATAAAATGAATATAAAATATTAATTATTATTTTTATTAAATTCCCCTGATAATTTTTTTATATGTATAGATGTTAGTGTATGGTTCAGTTAGTAGATGTATATGGTATAGTATTTTATCTCAAATACTTATCTTTAAGAAATGTTTTCTATTACATAGAATATATATTTATATGGTGTATGTAATGACTAATTAATATATTATATCTTGAAATAAATTTAATCCAAATGATATTACTTTTAATATAAATATGTCTCTCTATATATCTTTTATATAAATTATCATTTTGCTGTAAGAGGTTCATTATCTCAATTTGAATCCAATAATATATATTTTTATTATATTCTATGAATTATTTTAAATGAGTTCAGTACTACAACATTATCATTATCATATCTTTATTTTTTATATTTTTTAAAATTAGATATTTTATTTAAATTTATACCACTCATGGGTTCTTTATTAAAAATATTAAAGAGGATATATGGGGTTTTGGTGAATCAAATATTTCACTTATGTTATAATAAATCCTCTTTGAATGTTATATTTTATTTTTATCTTTTATACACATCAAATATGTTGTGTTACATTTAAACATTATTTTATTGGAAAATCGTGATTCACAACAATGACTTATTCCTTGAGGAATCTATTGTTTTTTGAAAAAGAAATTTTTTTAAGAATAATTCATATCCCTTTTAATTAGTTTTTCCTACATATTCATGTCTTGTACCTTCCACGAATATTGCCATTTCTTTTGATGGAACATAACTTTTTTATCTAATTGTAATTTTTACCTAAATATTCATTTTTTAAAAACATTATCCAATTATTAATTTAGTTTTTTGATAAATGTGTTTCCAAAATTTCCATGTATTTCCTTTTCCATAATATTATAATCTTCCCATTTACATTAAAGTTTTGTCATATGTTTTATTTCATGAATAGTTCTATTGAATAAAAACTGTTTTGAAGTATTATTTTATGAACATTTATATTCATATTAAATAAAATGATATTCTGATATTTTATTGAGAATCACATATTTTTAATATGACATTATGAATGTATATTTAATAAAAATCAATTTTTGAGTTCATTTTCATTTTCAAAGGATTATTTTATAATGGTTTAATGGTTCATAAATCACCTTATATGTGATCGTCTTATATACTCCTTTTTTATGATTATGTGTTTGTAATAAAATAATAATTTCTTATTATATGGTACCATTTTGGTAAATTGAATGATTTATCCAAATCCAAATAGAAAAATGAATTATTTATTCTATGATAAAGGGTACATGGGATGATTAATCCCAAGAAAAAGATTGAACATCAAGATTTATACCCAAATAAAGAGTACATAGGATGCCGTATCCCATGAAAATGGGTGCACCCGAGAATTCATCACAACCTAAATGGTAGATGTAATGATTACAAAATTCCCATGAATGTACACGGGAGATTACACCAAGAATAATATGCGATGAATGTCATAGTGGGTCTCCTTGACATCTATTTTATATGATTATGCTGGTATCATAGGTTTAAAATTCTAATTTTGTTTGCTAATACATATTATTATGTAATTCTATTATATCTCATGTGTTTGGACTAATGATTAATAAAAACTTTGATCTATTACCTAGGATATTCCATGACTTCTTCCATGACTTGGGACATTTTATCTATGAATTATTTTCTTTGTTTTTATTATGTATCTCCATTGTACCCACATTCTAATATTATACAAACATATATTCAATTATATGTATCTATTACAATATCATTACTGATAATATGAGGTAATCCATTTCTTATGTTTTTCATCCCCTTGGTTATGAAGATTTGTGAAACTTCTGAGAAATAAATAAGGTATATAATGTTGTTTGATTATATAGAAAGGACTCTCATGATGTGTTAAATATGATTCCCAGATAACTAGTACTCAATGATATGATTCCATAATTTATTCATATTCAATGATTAATTTGTGAGTTTTATTGTGATTCTTGTGGAAATTATATAAAATATGGATATAATAATCTAGGATCACTTCTATATGTGTTATTAAATTACAAATAAAATTGAATTTAATTGTTGATGGACATATATGGTTTGTTGAATAAAGAGTAATGTTGATTTTTTTAATTTTGATAAAGGTAAGAGAACATGTTATTAGACCTAAATATCAGTAATCATCCCATTATTCTAAGGGTAGAATATTTCTCATTATAAAAAATTCCAATAAAAATATTCATAATGTTTTATTATTTAGTTCTTTATTGAGATTATAGTAATGGGTTGTAACTTTTACATTTAGTTGCGTCACTCAACACAAAAATTCTTTGTTACTATAATAAAATGTAATTATTAGATTATCCATCATTATTAAATGTTATAGCTAGTTTTCCTCTATATATATGTGTGTTTATTGAAGTGTGATTTGTATTTATCCCCAAAAATGCTGTTTAGTTCTGAATATTTGTGTACATAAGGTATATTTTGTTGTTTTAGACACCTCTAAAAGTTGATGATGTTAAGAGTAAATAATGGAAAAATTAAACCATTTGAAAACATTTTCTAGTTATGTTTTGATGCATTTATTTTCCACTACACATTTATACTTTCCCTTGAATAATTATATTAGATAACCAGAAAATTACAAATTCATTGTTTTAAAACTCATATTAATTCTAAAATTATAAGTAAAATATCTAAATTATCTAGTTCCAATATCTTATTTGGACTTGAGATTATGTATATTAAAATATAAATTTATAATTCCCATCTTTTTCTTCATCTCTAAAAATTAAAAAATCTATTAGAGAAGGGGGTATATATTTGAAATGAGTTTTCTATATTTATTTGGATGAAATATAATTTTTAATAAAAATGGGTTCCCTAAAAAAATATTCTACTAGATTCAAAATAGTTTTAAATGAACCATCATTAAAATAGATACATTTTTAAAAAAAAATTTATTTTTGAATGTTATTGTTGATTGAAATATTTTCCATTCATTAGTTCAGAAAATAAACTTATTAAATGACTTTTAATCATTTTATTTCACTTATATAATAATTATTATTACATAGAAAGCTTCCCTGTTTATATTTTATATCAAAATTATGACATCGATTGGGATTTAATATATAAATGATGGATGGAACCAACATTTTTCTTTTCCTCCAAATATAAAATTAAATTCTAAAAATAAACTTTAGTTTCGATATCTAATAAGAAATTATTAATTATAATTAATTAAGATCCCATAAACTTCAATTATATATTTTTATTTTCATATTTTTTTGAAGAGAAATCATCATAGTAATATAAGCATAAAGAATACCAGTTAAAGAAGACAGATCATTCATAACTCATTTAAAAAAAATTAATATCATATTTAGGGGGTGATGATGTTTCTGAAATTAAGGATAATCACAATTCTTTGTAAGTATCATTTCCCTACATCATGATTTTTTTAGCATGTTTACAGTAATGAAATCTATAATACAATACAAGATTATTTTAGGTAAATTTTCAAAAAATGGTGGATTTTACAGGGAAAATAACATGAATTTGTACAATAATAAAGGTAAATTATATAGTTTTTTTATGACATCCCTTATCAATAATTCCTAGACCATGGCTTCATTATTTCATTATGTATGATTTTTTGACATCTAAGGTATTCATTTGTTTGTATTTTGTATTGATTCATGGTTCATTTTACATTTTCAAAATTTTAATATGATATAATGTGTTTGAGGATTAATTCCTAGGGATTGTTTTATGAAGTATGAAACACAATAGATGTTTTTGATGTTTTGATACTCTACTAGTATAGAAAACATATTATTTAAAACTATATGTGGAACCTGGCACCCAATGGGATTTCCATAGGTACCCAGTGAGATGGGTAGAGGACATGCATGCTTGGTGGTGACACTATTTACATTGTGGTAGCAGACCAGCTACACATAGGCTATGTAATATGTATTTTTGTGTGGAAATAAAATCATTCCCACATAAATCATTATTTATCCTCCTATCTTTATCTAATGAATTTATTTTCATCCTAGCCAATGAGAGGTCCTTCTATGGATATTCGTGTTCTCCCCATCCCGTTATTCCCTCAAAGAATATATTTTATGACATTTTCCAAGATGTCACATTAATTTGGATATGTGTGAAATTAAAAAAACTAAATAACATATTAACAAGCCACCAAAAAATTTGACTGAAAATTAAAATAAAAAAATATCCACCACTACTTCACCTTCATGTAACCCACCAGACATAAACCTATCACATTTCCCAAAATCACCTTCTCAGAAACGTCGCACAAACTCTAGGTGTAGTTAATAACATCATCATCATTGTTTCCATCAATATATCATAATCATTGACATATCTATAAAAACTAAATCTTTTATGGTTAATTATTGGAACAAAAAATAATGAAACTCACTGGACTAAAAACACGTACCACCATAAAACCATCCTTAATATACCATGGCAAGGAAAACTATAGTTGACAACAAAACCCCATGAAAATTAATCAATATTCATCAATCATCAGTACAGATCACCAATGGAATCAAACACAAAAAAATACCATAAACATAAACTGTACACTAGTTACCCAACACATAGGGTAAAAAAACATCTATAGAAATCTATAAGAAGGTATACTATAATCGTAGAGCCTCTTAGAACACCATTAAACACACACAAAAGCATCCCAAACGACTAATACATAACAACAACATGTGACCATTCTAGAAGGGAGTAATGGAACATAGTTCCAAAGTAGAGTATGAACACAGTTGTTAGACCATATATATCCACGACAATCCCAGGAACATCAACAACTATTAATAGAACTAATCTACCACATTATTTCCAGTGGTATGTTTCAATATTTATAACTTCGTAGAAACAAGAAAAACACCACCCACAAGTACCTAATGGAAGGATAACATCCTATTTAAGAAATTAAATTAACTCTATCCACTGAACTATCATTGCATACAAATAACCCCTTTAAGTAAAAATGACCTGAAAAAAATAATAGAGGTGTAACTGATTGTGACACGTGAGTATATTTTATGAATAATAGGTAACAGTAACAAGTTATAACATTCACCAGATCATATAATGACACCATATGTTCCAACACCATGTGAATTAATCATCCTCAAATCTCATCTCATAAATAAAAAAATCTTTATATATATTGAACTCCTCGATAACATTGTTCTTGGATGCACCACAACAATATGAAAGAAAATCACACTAAAACATATTCATCAAATAATCACATTTTTATCAAGATTAATTAATATTTTTTTATACTTACTTTTGGGGTATTTTGATTTTAGGGTGTATTATTTATCTTCCAGTAGAGATATTTTGGTACAATTTTTACAATGGATTTTAAGAGATAATTTCTTATGTCCCCATCGAGTTTTTTTAAAACATGGATATATAATGGTTATTTAAATTTTTTAAATAGTTATTGTAATTTAATTTTATTAAATTTCATGACATAATAGGAGATCTAATGGAATTATAAATATTTTCATTAAAATTTATATGTGTTACTGACTCATTGAGTTATTCTTTGTTTTCCATTACAATATATTTTCCATAAATTGTTAGAAAATTATTTATGAATATCATATAATATTTTGATGTATATAAAAGGTGTTTTTAAGAATAATGTTTTTAATAAAAATAACTATATTAATTATAAGGGGATCAGTTGACCATATGGAATAGTAACACACTCTTTAATTATTTTATTTGAATTTCAATAAATTAATTTTACTTTAGACAATCATAGATATCCTGGAATTTTTTTTTCTCTTTTCCATTCTTTATATGTTATTGCACACATTATTATGTACGAAAACAACCTTATCATAAAAATATTTTTTGAACATCACTTATTCTTAAAAATGGGATGAAATATGGATTCCTGGTGTGTATCTAGTCTCAAACATTAGAGGATAACCTAAAAGTATAAGTTACCCTTTCGACTACAGAGTATTTGTTTATTAATATATATAACTAATGATAACTCTATAGAGTCCCACCTATATTCAAAATTACTATTCACTTACTCACATAAAATATTATTGAGATATAATTCTATGAACTTGGAATTATAAAATTGTTTTTTTACTTTACCAACATATTTTGTGCATGAAAACAAGAATAACATTTTCTACCAACACATTTGAGTTGTGTATAGGATTATAAACTTAATTTAATAATGTATCTCATGAATTAATTTTCATATTAAATGTATTTAATTATATTTTATTATTCAATATCCTTTTTCATCCATTTGAATAATTATACTATGTTGGATCTCTTAAATCATTTTTCACTATAACTTGGGACTAGTTGATTACTTCTACAATGATTGTAAAATATTTTGGTTACTCCCAAAGTAATATGGTACCAAATGGATACTATAAATTGGTGGTAAATATTCAAGAGTTTATAATTTTTAAATTTATTATATAGGATTCTTCAAGAATACAATTTTTTCATGTTGTTATTGCAAAAAAGTGAACCATGGTCACTAATGACGAATCTCAGTAAACCAAACCGTCAGAAAATTTGGGAACTTAAAAGTCAACAACCACTCGAGAGTCATCAGTCCTAGCGGCCTTTGCTTCCACCCATTTAGATACATATTCAACAGTGAATATGATTTAAAAAAATACAAATTAATTTAGAGAAGGCCCCATTAAGTCAATTCCCCATGCAATAAAAGTTTCATAGAATAACATGGGCTATTACCGAATTTCATTCCTCTTGGAGACATTCCATGTGAATTGACAATGACTAAATGAATTACAAAACTGATGGGCATATCAATAAAATTTTTTCTAATAATGTCCTGATTCAAGGACCTTTTGAGCTATATGTTGAGATCCAATGTGGTCCCCATAGGTCAAAGTGGTGAAGAATGAAAAAATAGAGGTGAAATCGTGGTAAGGGACACACCGAAAAATTACTTGGTCACCACAAATTCTTGACAAATATGGTTCATCCCAAATGTACTCCTTAGAATCATTCTTAAGTCTATGTGATGGTGAAGTACTGAAATTAGTGGGGACCCTAGATGTTGCTAGAAAATTCATTATGTCCGCATACCAGGGGTAAGATCTACAACATCACAAAAGTTTTCATGGGGAAGAATTCTCCAATGGGGAGGGGTGAGTCAACATGATGGACCAATGGTGGAGAAATCCTACTAATGTGGTCAGCTACCACATTTAACACTCCTCTCTTGTCAGTAATCTCAATTTCAAAATCTTGGAGGATGAGTATTCACTAAATAAGACTGGTCTTGGCTTTAGGTTTCATTAGTTGGAAATGAGGGTCATCATGATCAGAGAAAACAATGTTTTTTTGACCCAATAAGATATGAAGGAAATTTTTACAAGTATTAAACAATATAAATTTGTTTTTTCAGTGGTTGTGTAGTTCACCTGGGCCATGTAAAGGTTACATGAGGCATTTTCAAGGACATGAGGCGCCTAAAAATATTCCCCAACTACAAAGTTAGAGGCATCACACAGAAGTTCCAAAGTGAGATCCCACCTTGGTGGTTGGATAATGGGAGGTGATGTGAGACTTATTTTTATTGAATTAAATTCATCATCACTTTTTTTATCAGAAACAATTTCAGAATCATTTTTCAATAACCAGGTTAAGGGAAGAGTGATCTTACTGAATTCTTTAATGAATCAGCAGTAAAAACTATCATGACCAAAGAAAGATCACACCTCACGAACACATTTTGTATATGGATGGGTTAAAATTAATACATTTTTTGATTTATCCACTTGAACTCCATCTTTTTAAATAACATGCTCATGAACTATCCCTTGTTCCACCCTGAAATGGCATTTCTTATAATTTAAAACAACATCTTTTTTTTATGCAACAATGGAGGATAGATCCTAGGTGAGAAAAACAATCATCAAAGGAATTTATATAAACTATGAAATCATCTATAAAAACATCAATGAAATTCTCTAGGTACTCATAAAAAAATACTCAACATACACCACTGAAAAGTACAGGGAGAATTACGTAGACCAAAAGGCATCCTTTGGTATGAAAATGTGCCTAATGGATAAGAAAATGTTGTTCTTTCTTGATAATCATGGGCTATATGGATTTGTATGTAACCAAAATATCCGTAAAGGAAACAATAATGGGACTTAACAACCAACCGTTCTAACATTTTTTTCAATGAATGGTATAGGCATGTGGTCCTTCTGCATGGCTTGATTCAGTCAATGATAGTCAATATGGACTCGCCAAGTGTTTTTCACGTGTGTTGGAACCAATTCATTCCATTAATTAGAAAAAACTATTATTCATATTTTTTTGGCAAAATTTTAACTGGGCTAACCCATTTACTATTAGATGTAGGATAAATGATCAATGCTAAAATTAATTTACTAACATCCATTTTTTCCACTTCAAGGAGAGTGGGATTGAATCGGTGTTGAGATTGTATTATTGGCTTAGCCAAAACATCCGAAAGTATATGGTGCATAATAAAATATTGTCTAATCCACGAAATATCATCCAATGTCCATATTATTACCTTATTACACTCTCTAAAAACATTATGCAGTTTTGATTCTAGTCATTGATAGAGGTTATTAGTAATAATGACAGGAAATTGGTCAATACCCTTGAGATAGGCATATTTTAAATTAGATATAAGTGGTTTTAATTCCATCACTTGGGGTTTTTAGATAGAGGGAGAGGAGTTAGGGGAATTGAGGTCCCTTAAACTATATATCTGCTCGTTTTTGTTCTCTACAGAAAGATAATCAATTGAAATGAGATTTGTAGAATCATCGATGGTCATGGGTACCTCAGGATGAACACAATCATCCATTAATGAATTTTTTTAAACTTTTTAGAATGCACAGAACACTCAAAACAAGAATAAAAAATCCAATCATCCAAGTGTGAATAATAGGAAAATGAATCAGAGTTTGGGTTGTGGATAGAATTTTGTGTGTGAACATCATTTGAGGGAACTTCCATCGAATAGACACGGGTAGTGTAGTGCTCTATAATGAGGTGTTTCATAGCCTCATGGATGATAAAAAGATGTCTCTTCTACTTTGAACTCCATGGACAATGTTCTATTATGATCATTGATGGTCGTCTTTACTGTTTTGAGGAATGGACTCCCAGGTATGAGAGGAGCATGTCCATGGGATCAGGTTTCTTCCATCTCAAGAATGATGAAATCAGCAGGGAAAATGAGATTCTTCACACATACAAGGAAATCCTCAATCACTCATGTTTGATTAATAGTACTTCAGTTGGAGATTTGTATGAAAATTCCATTTGGTTGATGCTCTAAAACCTATAGTGAAGTGTACACGGAGTGCAGAATTACATTAATGGAAGTACCTAAATCTAGCATAGCATCAGAAATGAATGTCTCCCCTATCATACACGGTATCATTAATGTTCGTGGATCCTTGCATTTGGTTGGAATTGCTGGTTGAATCACGGCCAAAACATTCTTTTCCAAGTTGAATCTATCATTCACCATTAGTCTCCTTCTATGGGTGCAAATATCATTAAAAATTTTTGCATATCAATGGATTTGTTTAACTACATCCAATAGAGGAATGATAACTTAAACATTTTTAAATGTATCAATTATTTATTTATCAATCTCGTTATCAAAATTCTTCATAGATTTAGAGTGTTTTGGGAGGGAATGAACATGAATGTATTGTTCATTTGAATCATCATTGATAACTGTATTTCCATTTTTTTCTTGTTTTTCATTACATGAAATGTTTGACAGTTGGGAAAGAGAGGTTTCAAGAGGGGGACATACCTGTTGTACAGAATCAGTAGAAGGAGAGGCTTCTTTACCACTACAAAGTGAAACAGAACATACATTAACATTGCATTTCAGATTGGAAATGGGTTGGGATGGTTTTTTTCCAAAACCTTGCATCTTATGATCAGTGATGGTGTTTGCTAATTTCCCCACTTGAGTTCATATGTCTTGAGTAACTGATTGTGTGGATTTTTTGAACTGGAGGTTTTGGGATATCATTTTCTTCACCATTTCATCGAGGGTTGGTTCACATTTTGGAGTTGGATGTGGATTGTTTTGATATGTTTAAGGATAATAAGGTTTCATACCTTGTCCATGTTGATACCAATTATTCTTGGGGTGTCTTGAGTTTCCTCCTTGATGGTAATGCGATTTTTCTTGCCACCTGTGGTTTGTATTTTTCCTGAATGGCTCTACCTTGACTGGAGTTTCTTATTGGAATGGATTCCCTAGGAACATGGCTGCACATGAATTGGGTGAATCTTCATGTTGTGGGCACTAGACCGAAAAATGAGTATTGTCAAAAGAAATACCACAATGTATAGGAATAAGAGGAGATTGTGAGATACCATGTTCTTGAGATAATTGCCTTAGAAGGGTATGCATCTCATCAAGCTTGCTATATAACTTTTGTTCTAGAGATGAATGACTTACCTCATGAACTTCTTATGTTGGTGCAATGGCTCCTTTACCAAATTTTTATGCATTTTGAGCCATTTTGGCTATTAAGTCTTGAGTGGCGGAAGGAGTTTTATCAACCAGGGAACCACCAGCCACAACATTAATCATTCTAGGATCCATGGGGATAAGTCCCCAATAGAAGTATTGGATTAATATTTTTTTATTAATCAGGTGGTGGGGGATGCTTGAGAAATGTATTTTGATTCTCTCCCAATATTCATAGAGGGTCTCTCCTTTTGATTGCATAATTCCACATATTTATTTCCAAATTGATAGAGTTTGGGTGGTATGGAAGAACTTCTCTAGAAAGAGTCGTTTATGGTCAATCAAGCCCACAAATATAGTCGGCTTATAGTATAGCCAATATTTGGCTACACCAACGTGGGAGAAATGGAAGGCCCTAAACATAATTAAGTCCTCAGGCACATTTTGGGGTTTCATGGTGGAGCACAGTGTGTGAAAATTTTTAAGGTGTTTATGAGGTCCTCACTGGGAATACTAAGGAATTGATGAAGAATGTGGATGAGGCCTAATATCATCTCAGTGTTGGATGCTTCCTTAGGATATTGGATGTATGCAGGTTGGTACTCCACATCTGGGGTGGTCAGTTCTTTTAAAGTTCAATTATTAGTAGCCTTGTTTTCTTGGTTTTGATTGGGTTCAATTTATTATTGGTTAATGGACACTTGGGGTTCCAAAATTAGTTCCTCAGTGTTATTTGATTGACCTTATCTAGATTCCTTTATTTTTTAATGGAGTAATTTTTCAATTTCATGGTCGAATTAAGTAATGTTTCTTTACCATATCTTGTCATGAAACAATGATGTCTATTTTGATTGATTGATTAATTGTTGATTTTTATGTTGATTTTTTTTATTTATGGAATATGAATGAAATAAAAGTAATTAAGAAATTAAAGGAGGAAATATAAGGGAATGTAATACTACAAAATTAGAGGGAGATATGGAAAAGAAGAAGAAGAAACAGAGAGATTGAGAAAGAAGATAAACACACAAAAACAACCTAAAATAGAAACAAAAAACCAAAAACAAAACAATCAAATGGAGTGGGGTATTGAAATGAGTACTAATTAAGAAGTTAAATAAATAAATAAAATAAAATAATGAAATAAAATGATCTTGGCTCCCCGGTAATGGTTCCATAATTTGATCGCATTGTCGAGCGCGTCAATTTAGTTGTTTTGTTTTATCTAGAATTTATACTGTATAGAAACAACCCTAGGTCGTCTCTCCAAGGATCCTTAGATCATTAATTGAGAAAAAGGGTAGTGAATGTTAAATTATAAGGGTAATGGGATTTTATAATGCTTGGGTTTTTATGATTAAATATTACAATAGAAAATATTTAGCGATAAAACAAAGTAGAAATGAACAAGATTAATTAAACATGATCATCCCAGGGGTGTATCAGGAAGCTCATCCTTCATCACTTAAAAAAAAGGTATATATTTTTTAAATACATGGTTTTTAACACCTATTACAATAATGTTACTATGTTTATACTTGGATTCCTCCCAGGGTCCGGTCTAAAACACATAATGATTCACCGGACATCGTCGATGATCGGCTGACTTGTGTTTGAGTACATAACCAAAACTCACCATGGTAAATCACGAAGAAATTGATGTGATTTCCATAATTTTATGTTATTTCTTTGTGAGACCATTTTATAAATTTACATGGCCTTGAGAGTGCTAATATGATTTCTATTTACTGATATGAACCACACAAACACTGCAATTCAATGAGGGAGGAAAAAGGGATGAAGGGTGTGTGAAACATCACATAAAATGGTACCCCCAAACATGATCATTTGAATATGAGTATAAACTACCTGTATATAACTCAATTAAATTAAAATATAGGATGACGAAAAACAACATACAACCTGGATTTAAAAAATATTATTCAAAACAATAAAAGTATGAATCTCGAGATTACATAACGTTCCTCCCTAGGTGATCACAAGGGGTTTAAAAACCCATGGCAGGGGAGGGAGAAGAAGATTTTGATGTAGCACTTACCATAGCCTCCAGAACATCTAATAATGATGGGAATACACCTTTGCGACTCCAAAATGAATACACCTTTCCTCCAGGTCGAACCCCCAAATAGGGTGCCCAAGGTTCCAATTTACTGGCTATGTGGGAAATGGTTTTGGCAACCATGATTTCAAGAATACTCTTGGTCCATGATTTTGGCTGGTCAGACAGTCATAAATCAATTTGGACAAAACTACAATTTTCATCCCCAAAACCTTTCTACCACTAAGTCAAATTTGGATTCCAGATATGGAATATAATAATAGATATTTCAAAACTACATAGGAAATGTTTTGATCCCATCCAGATCCACATTATTGGACATATCTGTCTGTATGGGCCTCTTAATGGATGAATTGGGCTTCGGTTCCTACAAATTAAATGTATCTCATTAAATTATGGACCATCCACAAATTGGTAGCCCATTTAAAAAATGGTTTAGAAGCCTCATGTGTTTTCGTACAGTGGTGTGCTTGCATCTTGTCCATATTAGACCATTTTTCTTGGACATTATCATGGGTCCACCAAATCACCTCCACCTACAATATAATTATCAAAACAAGTAACATTTCCTTTTTTAGCCGTGTTAAACAGAAAATAATTGAATCAAAAATGGAGTCAAATCTGTTATTATAATTTTAATTTTCAATAAAAAACCATTTTAATACATTTGTATAAGGGATAAATAAAATAGTGAATCAAGGTGTGATTAGTTTTCTGAACATATATTTCAAATTAAAGAGAGGATATTGTCAAGATTTCATAAAAACACATTGATGAATATATTATGTACCAAAGATTGTATAATGGTACCAATATAGGTATATATAATTAATAACTATATGATATGAAAATTCACAAGATTTATTAAGATGTGGATCATAAAATTTCATCAAAGGATGCATAATCATAAAAAATAATTAGAAGGGGTGAAATTGGTCAAATAAACTCCTACTATTTGGTATTGTTGAACAATTGACCCCATCTTAGAAAATTAAATTTAGTGATGCATAAAATATCATCGAAATAAGGATAAAAATTTTATAACATGTTAAAAAAGATTATATGTCTCAAGAAAAAATATTGGTGCATAACACGACATGTGTCTCAAATAAAGAAAATTCCTACAAAATTACTTTACATATTTGGTAAATTTTGAAAACCATTACCCATGAAAAAATATCATCAAATGGATATTTAAACACCTATAAATAAAATTATACAAATAAAATAACTCATCCATGGTAAGTATACACACTAGAAAAAAAAGGAACATGTGGTGAATAAAGCTTGCATCTCATATAAATAAAAAGTGAGATGAAGTTCCATTACCTTGTGTGTTTACTCTCATTGTAGTCCTTAAAACCACATGTATAATAAATTTAATTTAGTTAAACATCTATCAAAAAAATAGCATTCTATATATAATACCACATTAATAGTTATTATGACTTTATGTAACAATCTTGTTAATAATTCTATGTTAATGTTTTACTTTGGATAATTTTTAAATTGTTCTTCAGATGTATTTTTATTTTTCATTCATTTTGTACTTATACATACATAATTACTTGCATAATGTAAAAAATTATATAAATATAAATTATAATCATTATATGTGTAGTATAATATTCTATAAAATACAGTATTATATAATGGAATGCACTATTCACTGATATGGTAGGCCATACATATGCATGAACAATGCCAATATTTTATTGAAATATCAAAAAAAAATTAAATTATATATATATATATATATATTATAATTCTAGTATAATTATTATTTCATGTATATCGCATAAATTCTCTAGATTATTCTTGAATACATTCTATGCACGGTGTGAAAATATCACATAGCTTTGAGACAGAACTTGGCCACACATCCTTAAATGATATTATCATATTTACACCAAATGTAATGTAAAAATATTTGTGCAGAAAAAAGATTAAAGAATCATAAAACATAATATTGAAAGCATATAACATATATAAATAGATATTCCATTATAATTACTTTCATGAGCGGGGTAATGTAATAAATGAACAGTCTTCATTTTGTGAGGTGGTGGTTCACCACACACATATACATAAATCATGTTACCCCTTATATGGAATTGTGTGTAAGTGTAGGTATAACCCTTTTCATGAAAAATCCTAGTATATTTTGGAGACTAGGTTTTTATAAAATATTCCAATAAGAAGAGTTTAGGGGGTGGAGATAGAAAACAAAAAAATGGAGTTTGAGAGTGGGTGTTAACTCTTAATCGGGTAAATGGTTTTGGTTTTCAAAAAATGGATTTCTTAGAAGTATATATACCAAATGGTAGGATTATTGGTAGAGTGTATAGATATTTAGAATCTATTTATGATATTTTTGGATTAACTAATGTGGATTGAGAGATGTAAATAATGGGTAGAGTGATTTTCTTTTATAGTGGAGGTGGAGTGGCAATCTTATAAAGACCAAAAGGTATTCAATAATTGGAGGTGTCCTTTACATAATGTGTCTCAAAATTAGAAAAACAATTGATTAATGTCAAATTATGTAAAAAAAATCTGAACAACACAAAAATATTTTAATATTGATAATTTGGTTCCTTAACTCCAAGAATTCTCTATTGTTATTATTTGGGTTTTTATTAAAGCATCTACTTTTCGAATCTATGTAATTTAAGAATTAGGAAAAAAATAAAGTGTGATTTATTGTAATGTTTACATCCAATGAATTATTAATTTTATACCTAACTTTCAAAATAACAATCTCATTTGTTTTGAAAATTATCTTTTAAAACAAGTGCATGTGACGTGAAAAACACGACATAAATCCAGACCATGCAAATAATATTTTATCAATCTATGAGTAAATATGATAATTATAAAAGATCATTTGGTACACTAATAGAATGTATTAAATAAATTTTCACCCTTGAAAATCACTTGGCAGAATATAAGACATTTATTAATTTTAAAACATTTAAAAAAGTATCATTTATAGTGAAAAAAGAATAATGTCCAAATTGAAATTATTTATTTAATTTTATTTTTAAAAAATAAAAAATTGGAAAATTATATATTAATTTTACAGATGTTTAAGCAGATATATTAAACTAAAAAAATAATTAAAGATAATAATTCAATCAATTCACATCACTTTTAATATTTATTGCACCATTTATTATTGTTAATTATAAAATAAAAAAGCACTACATTGGAATTTCCTATGCATTTTAGTTAACTAAATCAAATCTAAAAATTATTGATAAATTATTATCATAAAAAAACCTATTTATATTTCAAAATGTAATTTTTAGTTGAAAATATTATGTTTTTACATATCT
This sequence comes from Viscum album, assembly GCA_963277665.1. Classification (NCBI taxonomy): domain Eukaryota; kingdom Viridiplantae; phylum Streptophyta; class Magnoliopsida; order Santalales; family Viscaceae; genus Viscum; species Viscum album. The sequence continues at coordinate 1,085,383,897 of OY728166.1, read as the reverse complement.
AAATGTTTTATAAATGTTAATGTTAAAGAATGTTCTCTTTTAGAATTTTCCCTTACTTAATCTTTTATATAGGGAAATTCTATTTAATAATATCCCATTGAACCATTAAATTTTAAAAAATTGGAGATATGGTTGACTTATTGTTATAAATTTGATTTTTGAGAATTTTCCAGGTCATTTTGGTCCTTATGATTATTGTTTAGTCCCTTATTATTCTTAATTATACCTTAATCATCGTAATTACTTTTTATCAATTTCACAAATATTTTTTTTCAAATTATATGTTTGTATTATTAGAAAAAAATATTATATTTATTAAAAAAGTGTATGTATGTTTTTCAAAATTCTAATAACGTTAGTGGGAAACATAAATTTAACGTTAATCATGCATACATGACGAGAAAACAGGTTCTTAAAGTAAAAACATCCAATTGTTCAATAAATTTTTTCATATACAATTTCAATATAAATATTTTTCTAATTAACTACATTGGATTAATATATTCATAATTAATCTATTGTGACTTTAAATACCTATTTTAAATTTAATTTAACTGAAATAATTATTTTAATGAAAAGACAGTTTTTAACTAAAATGTTGTAATTTATAATAATTAACTAAAAAATGATGTTTCTCATAAAATTAAAAAAACACACTTTTCAAATTTAAACATTATGAAATAGAAAATTAATTTAATTTTATCAACCTCAATTTCAGTTAGTGTTTAAAAGTAATTTTATTATTATTCAGAGGAAGACATAATAAAGAAATATTTTTTCAAAACATGTTATTTTAAAACATTTTCCGGATTAACCAAAAGTTATATATTAGATTTTCATTATATTTTACATATATAAAACCATTATAAATAAGAGAGTAAAATTATTATTTCTATTCATATTAGTAATTTTAACATCTAGGTCATAATTTTCCTATTTAAATTATTATACTATAAAATGTTGTGTCGTAGAAACATATTGTTGTGTACAATGCACGCCAAGTCAGTGTTGAATTTAAAACAATCCAAGTAGGTTCCATTTGAATAGAATATTTTACATAGTGATATGAAATATGTTGATTAAATTATTTCCTTAAAAATATACGACAAACAGTGGGTGTATTACAATTTCACAACATTACTATATGTACCCATGTGAAAAATATTGATAGTTTTGAAATTATTATAGTCTTGAAACCAATTGAGATGACTAAAATTATTATTGGATGATTTCAATACATCATTTTAGTGAAAATGTCTATAAAGTGGAAGATAACTACTCATAGGGAAATCAAAATTGTATTTCTTTAAATGACATGCCAAATTGAGTAAAGTATTATCGCAAACATCATAATAGTCGTTCCATACAGGTTTTATCATATCATCATGTTTCTTTATAGTTTTGTATTAGAAACGTAAGTCTTTGAAGTGGAAATTTAAACTATTAATAGTCACTGTGTTTTCATTTAGGGCAAATTAGATTCTGGGGAATATTGCAAAAATAGATAAACATTGGAAATGGCAAGAACTCACACAGGTTCCTCGCAAAAGTTCCCCATGAAGGTGCCTCTCATAAGGAATATTCTCATAGACAAAATTAAGGACATTAAAATAAAAATATTCAATCTTGTATATGTCCATATAGAAAGTCCTCATGAATGACGACTTTAACAAAATTCTCCATAGAGGGTCAGCACAAGAGTCTTGCATGGAATGACATGAATGAATGGAGACGTGGGGGTGGAAAATTGGAATGAGAACCATATTTAAAAGATGGTGAAGAGTCCCATCATTTCGAAAAAATTCCCTCTTCCTATGTGGAATACATAAAAAGACTACTTCTTGGAAGACATGGGTGAATAACCTATGTAAACCATCAATCTGTTTCATCCCTTCACCTCAGATATCATAACCTCTTCTTTTTATCGGACCCAATCCTAATTGGGGATTTGTTCGACTCATTGTTTCATCACATTGATGAAATTTTTTAAAAGGTAGATATTTTAGCATTAAGAAATAAATAGAAATAAATAAGTCCAAGGGTCACAAAATCCACAAATAATAATCCACCTAGTTCCATTAAATCAACATCATCACATATGGTACCTGCAATCCAGCATGTGTGATCGTTCTGCTCATTATCCTGCATTATTAGACTACATGCAATCCTACATGATTATCAATGGAGATACACTTGATAAAGATAGATCTATCACCAATGGTCTTATATTTTACTATAAATTAGACCATGGGGACTTGATTGGTATCGATTGAAAATCATGATGGCCGACTATAGCTCTTCTTACCCTAAACTATCACTCAATCCCTCAAAATCCTACTTGATAAAATTATAAAACCTAAAGGATATGGTAGGGATAATTAACTAAAATTCCTCCTAGGGTTTATAAATAATCAATACCTACTCTAGGAATTATATCAACCTATGATTAATGAACAATTGCACGATTCCCTTTTCCTTAACAAAGGACCGAACTGACACACCTCTAAGAAAACTTGTGGATACTCTTAAAGGATTGTGTGAGGTCTCACACATGATTAGATTCTTAAGTGGTCATTCTATCATTGTTCAACTAGATTTCCAAGTCCTACCTACATAAAGCACCACTTGCGTAAACCTCCCATGGTTCTCCATAACCCCAGCCAGCATGAGCCACTGATTATTCCTTTTTCAAATCCATTTATAGAAATCCATATCCTTTTTTGGCTCCCTCTACATAGAGGGTATTTTTTTAAAGTATTTACTAAAACATCTGAGATTGAACAACCATGGTGAGTGTCACAACAGTGTGTCCTCCATTTGGGTGTGTATTCCTAAAGTCATAGGTTTCTCGTAATTTTTTATTTGTCTGGTTGAGGTCCTCATAGTGCATGTGAGTGTGGATACCTATGTTCATAATGACCATTACCGAATGTATAGTGTTAGGTAGTTCCCATTAATGTGAAAAATATTTATAACCATGACATACCCTTCTCTTCTCTAAGAACTAGTGCATCATGTTCATATCTTGGTGGATTAAGATTATAATTTATTTTCCATTAAACATAAATGAAGTCCTCCTCCATCTCTACGAGTCCCATTTTAGTGATTTCATTTTTGATTAATCAGCTGTCCTTTCCTATAATAGGTTACTCTCTTTATACTCTTTATGTCCTTGCCACATGTTAAATTTTGGAATGGGCACCTGATCCCTCTCCCTCTCTCCTTCTACCTTCACACATTAGCATCAATAACCTAGACCCATTCTGGGAAAATTGAAGAGGGGGAATTTCTATACCCTTGAGGTATTACACCATAATATTGGGGGTAGAGTAGGTGGGAACACTCAATTACCAATCCCACTACATTTTGGATTTGTTTCCATTTCCACATTTGGATAAAATAATATCATGTAGTTCATCAAGAAAATTGGTTTCCTCTTATTTATCAAACTGAGCATAACTCACACGAATTTATATGATAATTTTGATAAAGAAATATGAACGATCTATGCCATTTTATGGACCTATGAGAACTCTGATTCCTATTAAAACCAGGATTTGTAGGACACCCACTTAGGTCCTGAGATCAATGGGCCTCTTCCTCATGAGTAAGACCGAATCATATTCTCCTTAATCTGTGAATACTCCATAGGAGTAAGCCCTAAAACAAGACTTTAAATCAACATGATTGAAACACCACTCATGGTAACTATAATTGGGAATCCTCATTCTATGTAATACCTAATCACTTCATCGAATATTATAGGCATCCATGTTAGGTATAACCCCCAACTTAATACTCTCAAAAGGCCACACTCCCTAGCTAGACAATCCTTTCTAAAGACACTGTAGGTGAGGTTATTCATAACCAAACTATATAGGATTTCATTTCTATCTATATAGGATATGTAGGAAGATTTTTTGAGGTCCATATCAAACACTCCAAATAAACCATGTTCTCTCTAGGCCATATCCCTGATGGAGAATAATTCCACCACGTAACAATTATACTTCTATGTTCCCAGGTCCACATTGTCCTGTGTCTCATAATAAAAATTTACTAGGAACCTTCATCTTATATGTCCTTGACACATAGAGTTAAACTATATGGTTATATCCTTATCAAATTACCATAAAATTTATGATGTTCCCCATTAAATGGAACACAACAAAGTGGGGTTTTATTCCCTTTTCAAGAATGTGTAGGGTGCACATTTATGGGTCTTATACGATAATAAAAAAATTAATCTATCTCCTTGGATGATGATACACTCTAAAGATCCCCACTAAGTGGATATGAACCCAAAATAAATGGAATACCAACCCTAGAATCTCTAAGCATTACATAAGTGGTTACCATTAATGGAGAAACTCAGTTACATACTGATATCTCTATTGATGACGAACCTCAGATACATACATATGATTTTATGATATATTTATTATATTAATTTATATTTCACTCTATGACGTCCCAAATAATATATGGAAAATAATAAAGGATACGTGAATGTCTCTAAAATATATAAGAGTTTAGAAAAGTATGAATTAATTTACACCCAAATTTTTTTGATGAGCCTGACATCCCATCCTCTCAACCAATGTGTGTTCTTTTGAATCATTTGTTAAGAACATGAAAAACCACATTCCTTTCAATGGAATTCCATTTTCGATATAGAACCATTGGGTGTTTATGGTTCAAAAAACAAACCTGATGGAAACACTCTGGAAATAGTAAACCTGATATGAATGATTGAAAAAAACTCAATCCCCCAATAATCAATCATTGGGAAATAACTTCTATGAGGTGGAAAGATATATATTTAACTTTATGATAATGTAATATATATATATTATTTTCATTCATTTATATTCATTATATGATGATAACATGGTTCATGTACACATGTGGAATTCCACATTCACAAAGAGGTGTTTTTAATTTTTCATTACCTCATCACAATAATTTTATATATATGTGTATACAATGAAATAATATGGTATTTGTGATATAATTAGTATTATGGAATTTACAAATAAAACTTATATTATTATTATCATTATCGTTGTAAAAAATGTTGCATAGGTGTGTGTGTTTCTTAAAATCTTCATGATTGTGTCATATTTCATTTTACCTAAAAATATTTAATGTTGGGTTTTAGTTTTGTAATTGTTTTATATATAGGATAATTATAGAATTGTGTTTTTATATATATTATGAATTAATAATATCTTTTTCCTTAATCAATATACAAATTTGATTTTATACATATGATTCAGATATCATCAAAACATCCACCATGATTTTATGTGATTATGTAATTTATTATCACATTGATAATAAACATTAAACTATTTATTGGTAAATTAAATATTTATCATATGTTTTTTAAGGAATATATAGAAAATATGTGTTGAGTTGGACTAAAGGTAAAATATTTCTTTAAACCAATATCTTCTTCATCTTATGATCATTATATCTCTAACTCTCTTTCTGTCCCCTTAAATTTTGAAATTATAGAAAACTTATTTCATATGTCTCCGAAATACATACCTATATTCTTCTATAAACCTTTAAGGGGAAATATAATATATATGTTCTTTTCTAAAATGCAACCCATTTCATTCCGTTAGAATGTTTTATGTTTATTCTTTTTGAATGATTTCCTTTTGTGGTAAACAAACGTATAAACAAGATGTGATGGATGAAGTAATATATCACTCCAATGAATTGGGTAAAAATATATCCCCATAAAATTTTATGTATATGGTTAAGTAGTTAGCCGAATAATTTATTAGCCTTATTTCTCCATGTGATGTCATCTAGTCAAATAGCCATAACTCATGTTTATATCATGTTGTATGTTCCAGCATCATTTCCTACATTCATGTGTTATTTTGATATGATTCTCTTTATTTAATGATTCCATGTAATTACTCACGGTCCTTCTCTTTTATAATATGATTTTATACCTTTGACTAACATGTTTTGTTTCTTAATATTTTTTATTTACTTAGTTGGATTTTTATTTCACAATTCTTATATTTGTTCTCCGACCTATCCTATCATGTATTAGGAGATCAAATGGATTTAAGAGATATATATTGATAATAATTTAAGGATTTAATGTTTTAGTTTCCTTTTGATTTCTTGTGAGCCCAGTCTTTTAATGATTATAGGCCTCATGATCTTTGGATTTCACTTATTGGATATTTATGTCTAAAAATCATGTAATAAATTTTAAAGACGTGTAACATCATTTTATGTATTACATTGATAATATTTTCGTAAGAATTTAGGGATATAAAATCTATTATATTATGAAAAATCCACCCGAGACTTCCGGATTCATCAATTTATACTATATATACACATGATGTGAACCGATAAAAAACCTCTTAATGTAATATTTTATGTTATCCCTAGAAAATGTAAATTATATACTATTTTAGTTTGTTTTAAAATTATATGGTTTTCATGGGTATTGTTTCATATATAGAAACAAAATATTCTCATAATCCACTTATGTAGATGTGTATGTTTGATTACCCCTAGGTATAATACAAGAATTATCCAAAATTATGTCTTTAGTACACTAGGGTTTTATTTTCTAGATTTGGTTATTTAATTATAAAAATGGTTAAAAAAGATACCTAGAATATGAACTATCATATATGTGTCCATATCTAATGGAATCCTTGAGTCTTATCTAATCTTGGGTTAGTTGTGTATATTGATGATCATTTCATCAATTAAGGATTAACCAGTATGTGGACTTCCACTCATATTGAAATTATAAAATATAGGACCTCAGTGGAAATAAGATGTTATGAATGTGAAATCAGTTACTCAATTCAAATTTATATGTATAGATGAAAAAATATGGATGATTCATTTTTTCATGATGTGTATACTATAAGAAATTGATGTCTAGTAATGGATGGGGTCAAAACGATTTATTCTAGAATGAAGTTGTACTATAAGTCATGTTCGAAAAGGTGCATGTGAAAAATATTCAACACACATAATTTTATTATAATTTTTCTGATTTTTCATTCCATACAATTTTTTACCAAATAAAATAATGTATTTTATACTATTATGAAGGCGGTACTTTTACTTCTACAAGATATTAAAAGAGATGGTAATTGTAGTTATAGGGAATTTCATATTACCATTATAAACCACGGGTCCCCTTAAATATTAAGGGGATGTTTAAATCAGTTGACATTATGGAAAAAACACTATAGGTTAATTCAGACGACATATACACTTGTCATGCGATTATTGAATAGTGATCTAAAAATTGGTTGACATTTCAATAGAGAATTTAATATTTTAAATCATAACAAAAATAAAATTGAAACATTGTTATTCCATTAATGTTAGGCCTAATGATGTAAAAATGTAAATCCGTATTTTAATGTTCATATTGGTAATTTTAATTTAATGGATCTCTAAAATATTTATTTAATGTCTTTGATTTTCTAAATAGTGTCGACTGCGTGTGGTGATATAGGGAACCATAAATTTTTTGGTTAAGATCTAGTAAATAGATTTTGACGAGTTTTATCATACATAAATTTTATATATATTTTTAAATATTTCATTTATTTTTCGTTGGTAACTTTCCATTATATGTTCAATGAAGATCCCCAGAACTGGTATCTAAGTTTGTGGTTCCACAAATATTGACAACACATTGGGAAACAATCAAATTGGAAACATTAATATCTAGATATTTTTTATAATATCTACTTATGTATTTCAAAATTTATGGTAGTAAAATGTTTATTGGAAAATTTTGAAAACATAATGGGATATTCTTTAGAATCTATATAATATAGATATAGGACAATTTGATTAATTTAGATCTGGAAGATTAATTGATGAGCGATTAAATAAAGATCATGGAAAAAGATAAATATGGTAAGATGGGTAGAAAAGTTCTTTTATGGATTCATATATCATTGGAATAGAACATTTACATTCAAATATTCAGGATATAGACTGGAATTTTGCTGAAGGAATCTCTGGTGAACATGTATAAGAAACCAAAATTTGTGAACATGTTGTTATCATTTTATAGGTTATTCAACAGTAGTATATCATAAATACGACCATTTTCTAATGAGGTAAATGATAATAATATGATATTAAGGAAATTAAAATTAGTCAAAGTGGTGTTCATGAATATACTATGGGAACTATTTTCATTTTCGTCACTTCTAGAGTATTGGAATGTGATGATAACTAGTATAACTAACACATACAGAAAAAAATAACTTGGGTATGAGGAAGTCAGAAAACTCATTTTGATGATGGGATATAATAAATATAAGCCAATGATAATATATGATATTCACTAAATGTTAAAGGAACATGAATTTTAGTTTTATATAATGGAAAAAATAAATAATAATTTAGATATAAGGAGTGAATTTGTGGTTAATTGACCGGACCTCAAACCATATTTTAGCCCAGTTGGAAATATAGGAACATGATGAAAAATTATAGTGATTTTTGAGAAAAATTTGATTTAAATAATTCTAATCTTAATGATTTACTATTTGTATTAAATAATCATTTTTTTTATTGTAATGTGTAAATATTTGATTGGAATCATGGTTTATTAAATCATTGAATTTGGTCTTTTATATATTTGAGTGGAAATTAATAGTGAATTATATATATGGAAGATCAATAAAGGTCCCAATAATTAGTAATGATCTATTTATGTCCTAAGGAGGAGTGATTTTAATGTCAAAATGAAGAACCAAAGTTTCCCTGGAATTATGGGAGTTCAGCCGCTTTCATGTTTTTAGAAGAGTCTAATTTTTATTGTTAAACTGAATAAAGTAGTATTCTAGACATTATTTGTGAATTAAATATGTAATTTAATTTAGGTATTTTTGATCATGGTGTAACTTGTAAAACACATGAAATTGTATCTCATGAGTATTTTAGATAAAACACCAATATTCAAAATAATAGTGTTCAATAGTTATGACTTGTGACATTGTCTTCATGGGGTCCTTTTTTATTAGAACAACCAATTTTTAGTAAAATTGGTATACTCTAGAATTATCACATATATACTAGATTTTTTGGGAGTTTTAAACCTAGAAAATATATAACTTTGTTTCTCAATTTAAACAAAAGAAAACAAAATTATCAAATCTTAATTCTCATACACAAAAATTCCAGGTTATCAGTACCAAATTATTCAAATTGTGGATCAATATACCTTGAGAACATCAATAGTGAATCAACCAGGAAAAAATTTGATTAATTTTTTAATAGGAATTACAATGTGTATAATTTTTTTTCAATGAGTTTTATGGAAGATAAAGTGCCTGGAAGTATGATGAAATCCATATTTCCTTAAAAAGGTGGTGAATACAGTTGTCAAATGTTCCATAACATTTTCTAGAGAAAAAAAATTAGCTTTAATAAAATTATACTAATAGAACCAAAGAAGAATGGTGCAGAAAAACTAATTAATTAGATTTTAATTAAAAATACATAGAAAATAAGTCTACATTATATAATGTACATGGTGTATTGGGTACATCTAGATACTTACATGTTGTGTTTTGATAATTAGAGTAATTTGGAACCAATGGGGAATCATATTCTTCTAATTAAACTAACAGAAAACCATATAAATTCCCCCCACATACTTTCATATGTTTACCATATATCCATGTCAATTCTATGGATCCAAAAAAACTGAAGTTATATCCCATATAACTTTTCTAATGGAATATCAGAATGAAATACATGGTTTAAAACTTGAGGATAATAAATCTTGGAAAAAAATTTCATTCAAAAATTTTTTCTTCAAAGGGAATGTCCTATGGAAACACTGTACTTTACTATCGTGCGACATTGAGAAAAAATAATCAATTGATGAAATAAAAATTGATCTAAAAATATTTTCTGGAAGGATAAGAGTTCTAAATGTACACTGGTTAATATAAATTACATATGATAAAACATCATAAGATATACGAAAACACTCAATGAATGTGGACTCTTTGGTCAGTGTTCTAGATGCTGATGTTTTGGAAGCTCTAGTTCTTGAAAGAGCATAACAATAATTTTAGTTTTAGATATAAACCAAATTATATTATCAATAGAGTTGTTTGGAAGTAATATTCACTATTTGTTTCTAAAAAATGTAGGACATCAAGAGAACCCAAATAAGCAGCAATTCTAGATTAATCTGAAACTTTGGAGTTAGCTATGAATAATGAATTGGATTTATTGGATACAAATGAATGAAAAGATATAATGGAATTAAAAAAAATGTTATGAAATAATTATAGAAAATTTCTGTTATGTGATTTAATGTATAAGTTTATAGTAATAAAAGAATCAATTCTATGCTTATTGTGAATTGTTTCCAATAACATCGTGCAGTGGGTTTCTTCGATACTATCTCACATGTGGTTGAACGTGAATTGATACAAATAGTGTTATTTATTATTTAAATATAAATATTTGATCTAGAAAATGGGGATATAAAAATGGAATTCCTTAATTTTTTATCTTAGAGAACAAATATATTTATTGTTACTCTATAAAATCTAGGATATTTTATGTTAAATGAAATTATTGATTTTCCTCTTTATCCTAATTGTTTCATTTTTGGATAATGTTTTTATTAAGGCCTGATGTATTTGGGATCCTTTTGGAATATTAGTGTAAATCTTGATGTTCTTCTTGAGAAAAGAAGGCTTCACCATACCATAGCCATCATGATCATGTTACGTATCAAAAAATACCCTATAGAGGATATGATTGCATTATAGTTGAATTGTGGAATAAGGTTTTCACCAAAAATCCAATGGTTACAATATAGTGTTCATGGTTTTGTGGCATTTCACTATAGCCTTGACCATTAAGGGTTGGTTCAATGAGGTTTTTCCTTGGAGGATAAGACCATTTTATAGAAAATTGTTTTGATAAAATTAATATTATTTAGAATAGCCATCGTCGAGTATTATTATCCATAAATTATGGTCAAATATGAACATGTTTTTGAATTTTTTTCGGGGAATCCATATTAGAAATTGAAGATGGAATTTTTATGTGTCTTATGAGTGCTTTATTATATGAATAAAACAATATAATATTGCATTAATTAATTTTTCTATATATATTTAGTCATCATATTGGTGCTATGAAGGAATCCATATAAGACTATGTGATATAGTCCTCACCCTAAACCATAATTGATCAAGATCCAAAATAGTTATATCCCACATAACTCATATGATTCTACTTCTATTCGGACAATAGTTTATTCCTATTCTACAGCCTTCATATTTCATTCTAGTGGTTTTTTAGTGGTTTCCCACACTGTATTACCCAACTCTACACCATGGTGGCTCGTAATATATGTTTTATCCAATTACCATATACTGTGGTTTTTCTTTATACCATACCACTTTACAGTATCACATTTGTTTCCTTGGTAGAGACTATATATTTTCAATAGTCCTTCCTTCTCCCTTGTTATGGTGATTTGGATGTCCTTTTTATTAATGAACAACCTCATTTATGAAATAGTTCATCTATTTTTCTATTTTTTTCATTACCTTATACAGGAACCAGTGTCATGTTGTATTTAAATGAATTCTAGGAGTACTTGGGAGGTGAATGAGTTCCTGTTGGTTTGTAAAATAGTTTCAGAGATGATTTTTTCAATGAATATTAATTTTTTACTTTCAATCCCACTAGTCATAAATTTTTCTAAAAACGTTTTCCATGTATAAAATATTTCCATGATATATTATTTATTTGTGTCCTAACACATGAGTATTATGAGTTCCGTGTGGGTGTGTGAGTGGATGTGTAGCATGCCTAGTTATAACCATGTGATTATACGTGTCTCCTAATGTTTTATCTCAATGTGTATTATTGTTATCTCTTACAGAATTTTTTTATTTTAGTGTTTAATATCATGTGGAACTCTGATTATATTATTCATATTATTAGTTGGAGCCCTTAAGTTAGTGTGATATGGTTTAAACATCCTCAATTGGAGGTACAACTATAAAAATAGAAGGAAGTGATTTTGTGGATAATTAACAAACTATAAATACTCAGAATTTCATTAATGGTGGGACATTTTATTCATATTAAGGGACATGTATATGTGGATGAGTGTAAGATATAGGTAAGTTATAATATATACTTGGTCCATGGGTGAATAAAATAATTTCCGACTGGGGACTATATTGTTGAAAGTGTAGTGCTGGTGATGACAACAACCATTGTAGTGGGGTTAATTGGGTCACCTTAAAGGATACACTTGTTGACTGATAAGATATCCCTATTTGAAATTAGATGTTGTATGTGTGGCATTTGTTTATAGCGGATTGGTTAGTTTATGATGACACAACACAAGTGTGGTAATATGTTTAAAAATTAATTTACTTATTTAATTCCATGGATTGTTATATATTATGTGCACTAATGTAAAGAATGTATTGGTGATGTACTATCAAGCCTTGTACTAATTTACTACTATGGAATTTTTGTGTTATTTTAGATTTCATTAGTAGAGTTTGGGAGAAAGACAAGAGCCTTATGGTTGATGGCTCATAATAATACCATGAAGGTGGTAGTGGAATGACCATGATTCTAGAGTATCCTTGGATTATTTATTTATTTATATTTCTCAACTTATTACTCTAGTTTAGCTTTCAACTCTGGGAGACCATTTATTTGAATGGTATGTATGCCATATTTTAATATTTTACAAGTATTTTGATTATTTATTTATTATTGTTATTATACTATTATTTATTTATATCTTCTGAACTACATGATACATAGTGTATACTCTACCCAACGATGTACATAGACCCTCACTACTAGCCATCGACCTTTAGGGTACATGGAGGTTCATATAAGATCATGTTGTACTATGTATATAATCCAGTAGTATTTTCCATGATTTAAAAAAATAATTTCAGAAAACTAGGAACCAAAAACATTTCTATTAATTATTCCATGATATTTGGTAGAGTATATATAAGAAAAGATGTATGGGACTCAGAAAGATGTATTATATTTGTGTTTATCCAAAACTGTATATTTGATCAATGAGTTTCCATGAAGTAGAAAATTATATTTTTATATTAACGTTGATTAACATTACTTTGGGGGACACACATGATGTTTCTTTGTCATTTGTGGGATTTTTTGTGTGTTCAGTCACCAAGACTAGTAACATATGATTACATTGATTGTATATTATTTTATATTTGTTTCATGTATGTAATTTATGAAAATTCATTAATTTGATCTATTTTCTTTGGGATAGTTTGTCATTGGGTGATATATCTATGTTGTTATGAAACTATTATATATATTTATGGAAAATATTTAGTTGATCTAATCATTGCTTTTTGTTAATGTATATATATACGATAATGGTGACCAACAAGAAATTATTTATACCATGGTGAGTTCTAGGATGGTATTACCTTTGGTTTGGGTTAGATTCTTCTGAAATCCCTTTTGTGACCCCATAGACATGTTAGTACTTGTTTTGTTTCCAATGTCATTCATTTTTAAAAAAAATTTCCTCAAATACATATGATGAGACGTCCATTTGTGGAAGACTAACATGTATCCAAGCCACCACTCAGGGAATATGACCATATGCCTCAGAACAAACCTATACAAAAATAGGTGATCTAGGATGAAAATATAATTAGGTTGAGAATATTTTGGATATTACGCATTGCATGAATACCACTCAAATGATCATAACTGATCACGATCAAGATGCCTCACTCCAAAATCATCTATAATTCATTATTATGGGTTGTTTAAAAGATTCAAAGGATTGTATAGATTTTATTGTGATCATTTTAGAGCCTCCAGACTCTTATGGAAGGGTGAGTAATTCCGGAAACCATTATATTATAAGGACCACCTAGGAGGTGGTGGATTGAAATGAGTTGGGATGGGAGGTGAGAAGGTATTACATGGGAAACCTTCATGGAGTTTTGTATCATGAATTAATTTCATGATTTTATGAATTTTATTATTATGATGGGATCATGGAGTTACAAAAGAGTTATATGACTATCTATTCTTATTGTTCTCGGTTCACGGGGATGGTTTTATTTGTAGCCTTATTTTCAAGGAAAAAATCATAGAATTTTTTCATGAATTAGATATGACTTCAACAATATAAAAAACAGGAGGATTAACTAATTTACGTAATAAAAAAGTCATAGGTAATTCATAAGTACCTAACTATTGAGAAGGGGCCTGATGAGGAGAGCATCGTAGTCTTACTGCTGAACGATGAACGGCAGGTGATTTATCTTTATCTCATTGACATAGGAGTATAATATAGTAGTTGGAAGATGATGGAATACTAGGATAATTCATATAGCGAACAATCATTTCAGAGTATCACTTATTATGTATCCTCTATAGGATATAATTCTAATAGATTTGATAGTTATTTTATAAGTGGGAACAATAACAGTTCTTGTATGAATTATTCTATAGATTTTTTCCATTATAGAATGGTGGTTCATCGTTGATGATTTTTCTCGAAGATGACTCATAGGTGTATGTAGAGATCCTGGCATTCAAGCAGTGGTGGATCATATCATTGAATGTTGACTTCCCATACAATGGTGACTTATGGATAGTTCCATAGAAATGAGGAATGATAATTTTTAATGTGTACCCAGTTCAAGAATATGATAGTGATTATCTATTCAAAATTCATGGTAGGTTTTTTTCATGTACACCATGTCTTATGATTTTTTGATACAATTTCATCATATTCATTCATTTCATCACATGTAGTTTTTGTACTTGACCAATTATTTAGGTTATCCACAAGTATAGTATATATTGATAAAACTTTTAACATGAAATTGGAATATCATCAGTGATTCCAATAGTGTAACATAATAAATGTTGTCTATAGATGTCATTGGATGTTCATGGTTCTTGAGATGAAAACCATCAATGTGATTCTTATCAAAGACTAAGTGAAGAATTATTAGGATAATATTGACTACTATTAGAGGTCTATGTCCTTCACTTCTTGTCAGGGAAGTAATTTTTTATTACAAGAGAGTGGAAACTAGGTGCATATAATGCTGGATCAGACATGAACCTACTGGGATTATTATTGTATATATAGATGGCATGGAAATATCAATGGATTATATGATATAACACATTATTTTTCCTCAATTTATGGATTTCTATTTTTGATGAAATTCCTAAAAGCAATGCCCAACATCCCTCAAATATACCATTACTAGGATTTATTATATTATTAATCATTTATGGGACATATAATGGATTTATATGGTTGTTCTTTAACTGGATTATCGTCTAATGTGATTTAGAGAGGTCATTACAATGATAGATTTTCAGAGCACGCATCAGTTTTATGAGTACTTGGTAATGATGTTTAATCTGAAAAACATGTTAGAAGTGTTCATGGATATAATGAATAAGATATTAATTCCATATCTAGAGACCTTCATCATGGTTTTTTGGATGATATCTTAATTTACATGTCGAGAATAGGGATTATTTTGAGAAACCTCAAGTTAGTCATCACAATTCCTCGATCACGTCATCTATAAGACAAAAAGTAAATGTGTGAATTATGGATTCGGAAAGTGATATTCATATGACAAGTGGTTTCTATTATAGGAACATTCATAAAAATAGGGAAATTTTAGGAAGGGATATCCCAAAAATATCCTCAAACTAAGTTTGAGTTTAGGATCATTCTTTGAAAATTAAGATGTTTCTGATGTTTTTAAAGGAATTTTCATGACAACCATCACCCATGACTGTTGTGAAAATTAATTTTATAATATTTCAATGGTCATACTATGAAAAATATATTTATTAGTTGATGATAATTTTTATGATTTATCTATTGTTGATACTCCATAAACCAAGGATTGGTTATGAAGTTCTCTATGATGTATCATGAATTGTCGAGGGAGTCAGTTCGATGCAGTGAGAGAATATAGTAGACTATGTGTCTCATAAACTATGACCACATGTGTAGAACAACCCTACTCATGATCTAGATTTGTAATCTATGGTCCATGATTTGATATATTGGTGACATTATATCTTTTGAATGATATTTTGTATTTAAATAGACCATTAAATCCTTCATTATGTCCTTGCATTTAGGAAATTGAATATGAGGTAGGGATTATGGGTAGATTATCTATAAAATATGAATTTGATATATAATATTCAGTGTGAACAAGTAATAAAAATTCGTGTCATCTTATCCGTAATATATAGGCTAAGAAGAAAATTTGTGGGAGGACTTCTGATGTGAGGTGTCACTTTATAAGAATCATGGATGTTTCTTGGTTATATCCTTTATAATAACTATGATAAATGATTTTTACCTTTTATTTGTTGCATAATAACATGTGGATTGGTTACAGGATAGTTATGAGTCAAACCCAGAGTTTGTTGTGATGAGAGAATGTCTAGATGAAGGTGATCTCATAGTTGGGTGGATTTCGACAGAAAACAACGAGATCATGTTACATGAGAGTGTAGTAGAACATACATTTTCAATATAGGAAATGATAAGGTGTTACCATACATACATATATTTTTTACATCATTTCGAATTTAATATTTATGAAAACTTTAAAAAATAATTTTTGTGGCCATGGATGATGATGGGAGTTTCTAAAATAAT
This sequence comes from Viscum album, assembly GCA_963277665.1. NCBI lineage: Eukaryota > Viridiplantae > Streptophyta > Magnoliopsida > Santalales > Viscaceae > Viscum > Viscum album. The sequence goes on along the minus strand of OY728166.1, from coordinate 1,085,367,153 downwards.
ATCTTAATGCCTTACATGTCATAGGGTGAAGTCCAAACATTAGTGACATGTAGGTTTTTTCCAATCACTTCCAATTCCCTTGTGGAATTGGTAGGATTCCATGGTTTAATTTTTAGGGGGTTATCTAGGACCTGAGGAATGCATAATATTGTTGTGGGGAATAACAATTCGCTCTAAAAAATTGCACACTTTTTACCAATATGAATGACACCATTTGTGGATGAGAAGGGAATGCTTTATATCCATCATATGAATACAAGGAGTTCCCTTGAGATTTCATTTTAATAGAGAATTGTGTTTTAAATTTTGAATTATGTAGGTCTTATAGATGTCCCTAGGGACATAGCTTTGGTTAAGTACAATGAACCATGTTTATATAGGCAGAAAGTCTGAGAAGAAAATACACATATAAGAGGTTATAGTTTGAGATTACAACAATAAATTTTAAAGAGAATTGGATGATGAAATAATCTTTGTTGATTTTAGGTAACAATTTATTCACAAGGCATCAATTCTGATGTAACATATTGAGTATTTATACGGGAGGTCATGACAGTCTTTAAGTTTTTCATGTGATGAGGTAGAGGTAGTAGTTTTAGATCCCAGTTCGGTTCAACATACCATTGAAAGAGTTCATATAATTCATAACAGTTTGATTATTTCCTAGAGATGGTCTAGATCACATGAATAATACAAGAGGGGACCTTTAGAGTTTATTGTGGGTGATTTCATATCTTTGAGAGAAACTCCTTGGTTAGTTCATTGATGTCCAGGGATGTAAGGAAAGATAACACCATGTTTTTTAGGGTCCTTAAATATCATGATACATGTTAGGGATGTGGCATAATATATGGACCTTCCTTCTCTTTATCAAGGAATTCATGATGTCTCCCATGTTTCACAACATTATAGTATTATTCCTAAACATATATAAGTTATAGACCACACACATGTTGAGTTGGAACATGATTCATAATATGAGGTTCCTCTTAGGTAGATTATAGATTATTATGATAAATTAATTCAATAAAAGATAGTACAAATCATCTAGAATTGGTGGCAGAATGGTAGAATGAAAGATGAGACATCATGAGAAATTTAACTTTTAATTTTTTATTTACAATATACATTAATCATTATGAATCATTATAAAATTTTCAGACTCTTTTAATAGTTTAATTTGAAAATTAAGATGATTTATAGAGATCCCATAAATCACACCATAATGTCATTTAGAGATCCCACATAGGGAACATGGCTAGGCCAGCCCTGGTGGGGCCACTCGTGTAATAGAATCGGGGATTAAATCATGTTCATGGTGTCCCATGGGTGATCAAAATCATGGGGAGTACATTGAGAACAATGAATCACATGGTATGCATGTGTGTGTGGATTGAATTTGTGTGTGTTCAAGTAAGAAGAGGGAGTTCATACCTAGAGCATACGATTTATAAAAAAAATACCCAACATTACATATAATGGAACTCTATTTTTTCAGGAATTTTAGTGTTGGGTATATTTTTATTGGGGTATTGTTCACGCCTGCACAAAATTTTTCATGCTACACTTGTTCCACTATTTCCCTAACACCACTACCTTCACTAAGTATGTCCATGTATTCTGTTACTCAACCTCGCTCTCAAGTTATAGTCTAGTACCATTATTGGTCCCCACCTTAGAACACTTCTTCTCCCACATCTGATTATCCATTTGCTAATTTGAATGATCATCCTACATCTTTCAATGTCATAGGAATATAAGGCCTCTTCACATGGTGGGGTCCACTTCCGGTGCATAGCATGCAAGAGAACTGCACTATTAAGGGCCCATAATCCCATGAATAACATTCAGTGACTCTAATGTCCTCCATGATTAAATTTAGAGCCTCATATTGATAGTATTAATGCTATGAGAGAATAATGTGATTTCACCGCCATCACATATCCATTAAATTCAACTTCAACATCTACTTCTGATAGATTCCATGCTGTATTCTTAAGACATGAACATTTTATGGGGACAATGAAGCCACTAGACCACACTACAAATCGAGAGGCCTTAGAATTCTAGGATATCAAAATTGGAATATTCAAATATGTATGATCTCATGATATCCCTATATAAAGATCTTTGATATTCATAAAATCCCGATGACCTTTAGCTTTGAAGAGGTGTATGAGGATTATCCTTCCTCGATAAAAGGATATGGTTACATCATTTCAATGGGGATCCACAAATAGTTTTAGAGATTCCAGTTGACTGTGGATCAGCCAAAAATCTCACTGCCTATTTTCTTCATCATGTTTTCTTCTCTATATTTTCCTTTTATTAGTTTTATTTTATTTTTAATTTGGGTTTTCATTATTTCAATAAACTAGTATTTGAATTGTTTATCAAACAATTATGTTCCGCCCCTTCATATTCTTTTCAATTATTATTATTATTTTTATTAATATTATAAAATACCTGATTATATCTTAATTAATTAATTAATTAATTAATTTTATTTTTATTCTTTCACTATACAACACTCATATCATCATATCTTCTTTCAGTTTTATTTTCTTCTTATTTTTCCTTTATTCATTTTATTATTATATATCATTTTTTTCCTTTTTTTCTACATCCCTTCCATCATTCCACCACTATAATATCTTAATCCTGATATTGGGATGCTTACTCGATGTTTTTCCCATAGGTGGTCAATGTGTTCTTGATTTTTTAATTTTTATTTTACATTTTTGGTAGATATGAATAAAATGAATGGGTATATAGAATTCCCCCAATATAGTGATTTCCCCCATGAAATGCAAATCACTCTATTTTTATTCATTTTTAAAATTATATTCCCTCTATTAATTTTCTATCTCATAATACGATGGAGTTGAGAGAATCCATGGATGAAACAACATAGATAATGCTTGGTCCTAAAAGGTAGAATACCTAAAATAGGGTATGTCATCAAATTTTACTACAATAGAAGATGTAATTGAAATTTCATAGGAATTCAAATAATTCAAAATTCCTAAATAAAAATAATAATAATACATCCTTAGAATACATGTTTGGATTATAAAACTAAAATCAAACAAAAAAAGGTAATAATGATTGAACCAAAATACAAACCCAAAACAAATTCCTTTCTCACTTATATCATTATATTTTCAATTTAATCTTAGAATAATTTAAGGAATTCTATTTTTTTATTTCATTTTATTAGACTATAAAATAAAAATAAAAACCCTAAAATATAGTACATTATTTCCATAAAAATGAAAAAACAACTAAAATAGATTAGGTGATTTATAATATGTGAATAACCATTCAGAAATGATCCTCATGTGAGATGATACTTTTCATCCACTGTGATTCAAAATGAAAATAATTTTATTGTTTAATTCCCTATGATAGGCATGCATCAAATATTACTAGAAGCATCTAGATGATGAATTTGGTATTAGGGTTCATGGAATCCTATATAGATCATAATGAATTATTTTTGTGTGGTTGTATGATTACTTTAGAATTTACGTATTCCATGACATAAAATATTATATATTATGTTTACTTATGTTGTTGATGCATTAGTGGTGTTTGACTATGTATTTTTTTCACAGCCAACTCTGGAATTTCAGAGTGCCAGTAGATTTCTAGACTGAAGACCAGGTGAAGGGAAAGAAACCTATGATGGGTACATTAGTAGGTCAGAATATAGCTAGTAGCAAACTAAGAGAGATTATGAAGCACCCACTGATCATTTATTCATTTATTTGTCTTCACATTTTACTCTAATATGTATTTTCACTTTAGGAGCCTACTAATTTGTATATTCTATATAACATGTTTTAATATCCTCGTATACTCGTATTATTTATTTATTAATTTTTTTATTAGTTATTATTATTGGCTCGATGACATGACACATTGGTTATAGATTGCAAATTGGTTGATGTAGACCCTCTTAACTTATCATAAGCATTTTATTATGGGTAGATTCACTTGAGTCCCTATAGAACTCGATCTCGTTTCGACTAGGGTGTTACAAACTCATTTATTTAAAAGAATAATTGAAAATTGACAAGGTTTTTAAGATAAAGTTATCTTTATATTACATAAAAAGTTCTACGATAATGGAACAGTATTTCTGATGCCTTTTTGGATGTAATGATGTTCTCCTAGTGTAACATTTTTTAATTTTCAAATATGAATTTATTTAATGATGTTATATTCACAATCCTTGACATTAATAAGTTTTACATGATCCTTTCCTATCTAAACATTAAAAGGATTTCATTGGTAAAGAATGATTTTTTCTAGAAGATTCCTATAGATTTTTTAAATGAAACTAAAAAAATCAAAGGATCATTCCATAATATAGATAAGAATGAATTGTTTTTCTTCCATATTAGAGGGATAACATCAAAAATGTTATAAAGTTTATAAAAATGATAAGAAATAAAATACTTTCAACCCCATTGGCTGGTTACATCTATTTATCCACTTAAGAATAAATAAAAATGAAAATGTGGATATTTAAATGGTTAAAATTACATTTTCACCAGTCATTGTTAGTTTTATGTACTCCAAAATATGTCAATGTTATATTATTAATTTTTTGTTGGATTTTTTGGTTAGTTTATAGTAATTTTGATGAAATTGCACTACGAATATATTTATAAAATAATTGGGTATAATAATGTATTAGAAGATATTTATTTGTATTTCGTAAGGGTGAATAGTTTTATGATTATGTAGACACATAACTTGGTAGGTATTTAGCCACATAGAAGTGTTTAATATTATATGTGTTTTAATTAAATGGAAATTACATGTGATGGATGTCAAGGTTCCATCTAGTGGATGAATTGTCCTAAAGGTAAATTGAATATGTATATATCCTAGAAGTAAGGAAATAACTAATAAGGTTAATGTTTCATCAGAGGTTCTATTAAGGATTCAAATAAGTAAATTTCACAACTATGATAGTTATATTTATATTCATCTGGATATTAATTTTTTGTTTTACCAAAAAATCCCGGAGCTCGTGGAAGCCGGTCCTAATAAAATTATATAAAAAAGGAAACGATTCAAGCGTACAAGGGGTTATTACATAAACGAGTGTGCATCATACCACACCTATCTACCTCCACCAGTGGGGCACAGTAGTCTGGGGCTGTGAAAGATCCCATCTCTCTAGGATCAATGAGCGCCCGCTTTGCTAGTGCATCTACCTCCTTATTAGCCTCCCTATAGACATGTGAATCTTCCACTTTCATATGAGCAATATCACCAAGGAAACCAACCCACTGAGGTAGCATACACCAAGGGTCCTGGTGTGTCTTGGTGCTCAAGGAATGAACTGTGGTCTAAGAGTCAGATTCAATCCAAATATATTTCAAATTAAACAAGACAATGTACCTGATGGAATAGATCATTTCACAATTTTTGGCTTCAAAGATGTTCCAATTCCATTGGCGTTGTGGAAACATCATTTTACAAACCCACGATAGGTGCGGAACACTCCCACACAACCCGACGAGCCTAGTGCACCAAACACGGCCCCATAAAAATTTACCTTGATGAAAGGGCCAATGGGTGGGATCCATCGAATATACATTAGCATCTAAGGATTGCATGACTGACCCAAAACACCAAGAATTCACTGAATTTGAAGATCAGAAACTATGCTAGACATGGTACCATCTTGCACAAGGTAAGAATCATTAACATCCTTATGAACCGATACCATTACATGTTCAACCGTGGAGTGCACACCAGTGAACACTGCAGCATTCGGGGCCTCCCAAATGGCTGCAATAGCAGCAACAATAGTATCCAAAATCAAGTTTGATATCTGATCACTGAAATGGTCATGAGACAAATTGGACAGCAGTTGCCGAATCGACCCAAAGGTGTCAAAAACAACTCCAAACAAAGAGTCAGTATATGCCCACAATTTTTTGGCATGACAACAGCCCATAAAAACATGCTGAACAGAATCCTAATTAGTTTTACAGATTGTTCACATGGAATCCATCTAAATACCAACCCACTTAAGAACATCAGTAGTGGGAAGTCTATTTTTCCAAATCCGCTATATTAGAGAACAATATGGAAGGTCTAATAAACAGAGCTCTGAATTTCATAAGCCAAGAAGGGGGAGGAGATTGACCCCCTCATAGGTTCCTTTAGTATTCCCTGCAATTGAATTGGCCAGTTCTGCTATGGCTCCAGATCAAAGTGTCATGCTCCATAAAGACATAATTAATGATATTAGTCTCCACCTGCACAAGAACACTAAAAACAGAAGAGTGCATATGTGAGAGTAAACCCAAAATATACCAAGGTGCTACTTCAGGTGTCACATTTAGATCACAATGGGGATGTGTGAGACACTTTGTGTTCTAGAAATTTAGTGTGGAGTCCCTACAAACTAGCCATAATTTATTGTTTAAGTTTTTAAAAACATTATTGAATTAAAATATAATATAATCTGAAATATTATATATTATAGGTTCCTTAATATATTCAAGATCATAATAAAATATAATTCATTTGACTTGTTCAACACCATTTTAGTTTAGAAAAATCTAAGGAAATTTTTCATCATATTGGGACTAGGTTAACCAGAACAGCGGTATATTCACAATTAATTTTTTATTTTTATATTTAGGTAGATTTATTTTTTCCCTAATTTTTTTGACATTTGTGTTTCATTTAATGTTTTCTTCATGAGGGATTTTTTTGAAAGGGATTTTTATTGAAAGTTCATATTAAAAGTCTAGAAGGAAAATTTAAATAGGTAAATTACATATATTTGTTTATAAAAAATGTATATAAATTATAATGGAGGTATGGGTCCAAAAGCAATTTTCTAGATCTTAGTTATGCAAGGAGACATGATCCTACAGGAAGAAGAATATATGTTTTTTTTCTAATGGTGGTTCTTGAATATTTTCCTTTAGTTTGTTCTGATAAAGGAACTACATATTAGAATTTTATAACATTATATATTTAATATATTTCTGATGTTGATGGTTAAGTTTAGGTTATTTCTAGGAAATTAGTTTTTATTATGGAAAATTGCGAGTCCTTGACATTTTTCGAATGATGGGGTAAATAGTTTATGGTTTTCACCCCATTATAGTGGGTCGGTGGACCACATGTACGGGTGAATTCTATATATATTGATAAGTGATATGATTTTTTTTGGAATTTATAATTGAACTAATATTATTATTAATTACATTTAAATAAAAAGTTAAATAGTGTTTATACATGGATATTGGACTAAATTACTAGAGCAAAAAAATTAATATTTTTTATTAAGATTTTAATGAGATTTGTTTTCAAATTCTTGAGTATTTATTGTGTGTCTACTTTATGCAGTTATTTAGGATTCATCTTAACATCTTATGTTATAGAACATTAGATTCGAGGGGTTGTTCTAGCCTATGATGTATCAAGATATTTGGCTATGGCTCTATATGTTTTAGCGTGGTGAATTATAGTGATCCATGTTTTATAGATCAATATTATAAACATTCTGTCATGACTCGTCTTTTGGACCCGTACGGTGACTACATCATGCCCACCTTCCATGGGACAAGGGTTGGTGACTAGCACCAAAGGCATAAATCCCTAAGCTGGGAAGGCATTGCCTTTGTAAAAATTAACCACACAGAAACATAGTACACAACTGGAAGTAAATCACTAAACAATAAAGAATATAGAAGAGGTGATGGAATGTAAAAGGGGCCGAAAATACAAGACCAATAGTAATGTACAAGGAAAAGACAAAATATGTACAACTAAAAGACAAACATCTAGAAGTTTTCTAGTATCTCCTAGAATGTCCACAACGGATCCAACCAGAAGGGTAAGAACAGATTGCATCCTCAATTTTCCACATCTATCCATCTCCTCCGGGTAACGTCTCATCGTGAGGTCCACCTATGGGTACCATCCAGTCCTCGTACACTCTACATTGGTCAGTGTTGTCTTTCTTCTAAATCCAACACAACGAGGTTCAAGAATAGTCTGTGCAGGGGTGAGTATAATGATAATCAATAAAGACCCCAAGAGCCTCAAGGTCTAACAAAATCCAATAAGGATAAACCAAAAAAATATGAATCGAATGATAACCATTACTTAATAATATTCCCATACATATTCCTAAGTTATCTAGTAACCCAACTCAATCTTGAGGAAAACACAATGGTCATTGACTCAGCCCAAACCAGGATTTTCATTATCGAAACCATAGATGCTTGAGAACTCATCCTTTGTCTGGAACAATGAGCCTGTCGCGACACCGAGGCGCTTCTCACTAACCTTGGATTGCTGGGGTGCTCCTCCTATCGTGTATCGTGGGTCTCCTACTAACTACTAGGTGCTCTGTCCGCTATGGGTCTACCGCCAAATATCGGGCGGTCCCCCTAATAGCCCAAAGAGTTACTCCTCCTATCGAGTACCACGTGTTTTCTACCAAATACCAGACGCTCCTCCCACAATGGGTCTGCATCCAAATACCAGATGATCCCCACTGGGCTAGTCGAATCTCTCCGAGTCGAATCAGTCAAGCAGTCGCCAGGTCTGTCAACTACTAGGTCTCCTCACTCTACCATCTCATCTCTTGGAGGATCCTCTCGACGATATACTGGTCGACACTCCTTGTGTCACAAAGTCTCATGTGAAATTATCTCAAAGGACTGCCATGTCATAAGCGTCTCAACACAACACACGGTGGGTCAATCGGGTTCTCGGTCTGAGTTATTGGCATTTCCGTCCTAGGGGCCCAGTTGGTTTTTAGGTTCAAACCAACCTGACCATACTTCAACTATGTCCAAAACTCAAGTTGGATATTCCAAATGAACCGTCTCACTCTATGATTTCTGTCACCATAGACGGTTCGTCGATCGGACACCCATAGCCCAAGTTACGGGTGCAAATGTGTTTTCTGGTCTAACGGGTTCGGGTCCGGTCCGAACCAGTAGGACCGACCCGACCTTACCCAGGTCTGGACCACGGTCTTACCCGGTTAGAAGGGGTGTCCCGGCCTGAAGGCGCATCTTGGCCCGTGGGAGCAGCCTGAACCATGGGCGCGACCTGGCCCAGTTGGCTGGCTGTGTGGCCTAGTCCAGGTGGCCGTCTGGCCCGGCCCGGCTGGCCGTGTGGCTTGGCCTACTGGCCACATGGCCCGGTTGGCCAAACGTGGGAATGGGGTTCTGCGCCCCTGTTTCCAGATCAGAACAGGTGCTAAGTGCTGGTTCTGTTTTCCCCCATGGGACCCGAGGGGTCCCTCCTTGTCCGGCTGGTCGAGCGGCCAGCTTGTTCCCCCACCACTGGCTGTAGAGACCCGAAGCTTATCGTACATTGACATTACATTACTTTTGCGGAATAAATAGTACATAACAAAAACACACACACAAGGATCGTAATAGTTTAGTTTCTTTGGAAACTCGGAATATAATCTTCTAATCCTCGTAAAATATCTTCAACATCTCCCATAAAGATCTTCCTTTTTTTATACCTAAAACCTTTCCTTATATCCTGGGGAAAAGAAAACATGAAAGGGTGAGCTGAAATGCTTAGTAAGGGTAAAAAAAAAGAAATATCAATCACATCATATACATAAGCACATAACTTTTAGAAATCTTAACCTTTAAAAGAGATCATAATTTCAAAACCTAGAATAACTCATGATAGTGAAATGTAATAACAATAATCATAACTTAAAACCATAAACTTTGTGGCATACACACATAATCATAGAGAATCATTTCTTATTAGTAAAGACTCATTGCCAAGACTATCTTAGTGGACAAAGTCCCTTTCTGAACCGAGTCACCCTCGTTTCCGTCCTGTTTCACTGAACCGGTATAACCTACCATTCTAGCCATGTCTATCTCATGAGATATAAACTCTTTACTCAATGCATTGGAGGGAGATATAGGTCCCACCCATCTCATAATGATAACATTCTTATGTGTTCCAAAAAATCATAAATCCTACATCATAGCATAACCCATGTAATAAAAATGGGAATCTTAAACATCGTGACAACATAAAACAATTCATATAAGATAAAAGAGTTCATAAAATTAATTCCATCACAACATAATCAAATCAATGTAATAATAGGGATAAAAACAGAACCCTTTATTATCTTAGATGGAAAATAATTTTGATAAAACACTTGAACTCCATTCTTGAGGAAAATATCCTTTCTACTTCAAAAACATTTTTCCATTCTTAACATGTCATACATTTTTAAACAAAAAGAAGTTGATTAAAAATAAACATGAAATCTTGTAAAGTAAGATTCTTGGAAATAAGGTTTTAAAAATCCATTCATGCCGTATAAGTTAAAAAAACATTCTTCGTACTTTTGTCGGAAAAGTCAAAAAGTACCTCGTACGAAAAACGACAAAAGATTCCTTTCATATCTTTTACTAAAAACTCACCGAAGGGTAAAATTGGATTTAAAAAATTGTAGGTGGATGGAAATAATATTAAATATTGAGGAAACATGGATGTGGATGATAAAATACACCCCAGTAAATATTAAAGTATAAACAATCTCGGATAAAAACGAGATTGTGATATTTCCCTTACCTTAGGTCCGATTTGCTTCGTAAGTGTCTGAACCTCCTGTATAATGATTTAAATAATGTCATTGACTTATTAAAGAATCATATTCATGGTTATTATATCATATATGGTTCACTTATGAATTTATATTACCCGTTCTTTTGTAAATTCATGTTAATGTAGCGTTTTGGGTAAAATCGTCTCATTTGTTGTTCGTGTTTAAACTTGTAATTATTCATATGATTGGTTAGATCATAATTACTAAATTCCAGAATATAAAACATGATTTATATATAACATATATTCAGAATATACATATATATAATAAATTAGTAAATGGAAAGAAATACACCGTTCATGGAGACGGTAGGCCGTACGTACGCATGAACGCTGTTTTCGTTTCCTTATTGAATTGAGTGGAATTAAGTAGATGACATACATATATATACACATAATTCCAGTAGATTTATAATGTCTTATATTTCATTATTATTTCTTATATATACTTTATAATCATTCTTAAATGGTTAACATGGAGAATGAATCTCATCGCGTCGTGGAGACGGTAGTCCGTACGTACGCACGAGCGATGATATCATTTCCATAATAATTGAATTGAATTGGAGTGGATGATACAATATATAAGAATCATTATGATGTTATAATAACTATTTATAGTTATTCATTACACCATAATACCCATCCATGTAAGGTGTTGGTGGAAAAACATATTACACCACGGCGTGGAGACGGTATTCCGTACGTACGCACGCGCGGTGATTTCGTTTCCGTAGGATGGATAGATGGTGAATTAGGATTGTTTCATACTTATAATAACATATCATTATATGAGTGATACTGATGTTATTACTTCATAATGAAACAACCTAAGAAGAAGAAGTGGAAGAAGAAATAAACGTGAAAGAATCGGTAACGGAAATTATCTCTTCTTTGAAGCGCCTCTTTGAGACCTCCTCTTAGGGCACTAAGATTGGTCACTGAGGAAGAGAAGAACCTCTAGTATGTTTCTAGGGAAGTGTAGAAGAGAATTTGGCTGGGGTTGGCCGGGCTTGAAGGCTCAATGTGGTGTGAGGAAGAGGGGGAGGTGGTGCCCTTTTATAAGGGAGGAGAGGGGCATCTTTGGGAAAACTAATAATATTATTTTATTATAAAGTCATGTTCGGTTTTAAATAGCTCCAAATTGATTTATTTCTAGGATAAAGTGTCTATGGGTAGAAATCCTCTCATCCAATAGAATTTAGACAAGTTTAGGTTCCTATTTTAACCTTATCATTTAGATTTAACATTAAGTTAAATAATTTTACTTTTACCGTGTCTTCTTGTGTTCTTACACTATAAGGTTAATAAACTTATTATAAGAAGCCAAAAAAACCCCAAATTGTTTATTATTAATATATATAACCTTATCTAAGTCATTTGGCCGAACCTTAGATTTTTAGGAATAAAATAACAATTAATAATATAATATTTGTTTTAAAAACTATTTTATGTCAATTTTGACACTATTTAGTAATTGATTTTTTTGAAAATCATACCAGAATGATAAGTTATAACAAAGTTAATTAAATCAACAAAAACATGTCATAGTAACCTAGAAAATTATTTTAAGTCATTAAAAGTCTCAAATTATATTTATTTGAGTATTTATAACAACAATTATGTCAATATTTCATTAATATGATAATTACTGCATCATCGTTGTGTCATAAATAAATTAAATTATTTAATGTCTAAAAATTACAAATAAAATACCATTATGTATTAAATCTTTTTATATTTCTAATGAAAATTTACAATCTAATTTATCTTATGTATAACCCTATATTAAAAATTTTTTCGTAAATAAACTTTGATTTTAACTCTTTTAACTCTTCTTTGAATTAAATAATAATAAATGTCCTAATCTAATCCAAGTGGGCCTAAATGGTCATATGTTATTCCTATGCTTGTTTTTGGTCGAATTACACTTATCCAATAGAATTTGGACATGTGTTAGGGTAATAATAATATCATTTTTACCCTTAATTACCCTATTTACTTTTAACCGTGGTAAATAAAAGTAAAAGGTTAATATTCACCAAAAAATATTTTCATCTCATTGAACCACATTTTACTTAATGACATAAACTGTGTCTCTAGGATTTTTGAAATTCCACTCACAGAAGTGGTAAAATTATGTTTTATAAAAAATTCAGTTTTTTTTAACTACCACTTAGTGGTTTCACTATTCATCAAAAATTGAAAGTTTTCAGAAAAATACCAAAAATTAGGCCTAAGATATATTTGATATTATGAACTCAAAGATGATTTCTATTTTACCAAATTCAAAACATATCAGTTGCGTTAATTAATTTAAAAATTAATTCCCGTAGTCAAAACAAAAGGCGTGTTTTTAAGAGATAATAACTATCAAAAGATTGACACTTGTTTATAACTGGTTTAAATATGAAATTACATCCAATGACCAACATTGTATTGAACTGTAAAAACATATTATAAATATAATTTAAAACCACTCAAATTAATAATTTATCACTATTAATTATTTCGATTGAAAAAGTTATTTTTAATTAAAATTTAGTAATTTTCACTATTCATCACAATATGAAAGTTATCTGAAAATTACCAAAATTTCACCCTAAGCTAATTTCGATATTCCGAATCCAAAAATGAAGTCCATTTTGAAAAATAAAATTTACAAAATTTCAAAAAATGGTTATTACTATTCATAATGGCTAGTTTTAATAATATTTTAATAGCATATCGTTGTTTAGTGAAACTCGGTATTGCGTACTACACACGCTATCAAGGAAGGTCGTGATTGCATGTAATGAAAGGAAAGCTAAGTATGCGTGTTGTGCAAGCTCCTTTTGGTGTAGCGTACAATACAAGACATTAATGAAATTAAAAAGACTATTTTTCATAAAATCTCGGGGTGTTACATTCTACCCCCCTTAAAATGAATTTCGCCCTCAAAATTTTTCAGGGTTATAAATGGTTTACTACTCGAAATATTCTTTTATAGAAACCCACATTGTAAAAAGGAATAACAAAACCAATCTTTAGAAACAAAAGTATGAAACATAACAGTTACCCAAATAAACTAATCACTGGGTTTCCATATAGGTGAAAATATGGATATGGAAGAGAAATATAACCATCATGTTTTGATGGAGAGTGGTAGAGAACATGGCTATGGAAAAGTCAGCGATCAAAAAGCCATAAATTTGTGACGATCTAAGGTACCATTTGATTCATCAGATATAAGAGCACTAGGTTTACATTTTTGGTTTTCATGATCATTTCCCTAAAGTTGATGGAATTGTAATTAGAAGAAATACTTTCGAGATTTTGGTATAGTCTCACCGTTTGTCGTTCTTTGGACAATTTCCACTTCGTCTCATAAAGAAATGAAGTTGAATTTGTCATTCGTGATGTGTTAACAGATCATGTGATAGAATGATGGGTCATTCCATCTATCTCAAACAAAAGGATAGAAAAGTTATCAAAAAATACATAAGTCCATCTATAGTGAGATTGATAATATATAGTTCCTAAAATGGACTTATACATCATATATCATAATGCTTAATATAATAAAACTAGTTTCTACTAAACAGGGACTTCCTGTAGGCCAGTAGTAGGCGATAAAGGCCAGTCGCATTTCGGTTGTGGGTTCGATTCCCACAGCCTTGTCCGAAGCGATGGGTTGTCGCCCGTCCTACAGGTTGTCCTTTTTTCTAAAACTACCTTACTATAACATCCCATAAATAATATCGAAATAAACTTATATCCTTAAACAATACTAACTTATGTCCAACATAATCCATTCCAATCTTTAGGCTTATCCCAAATACATCGGTCCAATCTCATAGTATAAAGAAAACGATTACTTGAAATGTCATCAACCAAGCATGTGAATACCATCATTTATCCCCCATATATCTTGTTGGTCAGATTCCAATCATGTGAATACCTTAATCATGTATTCTTTTAAAAAATGAACTCCCATTAAACCGTAGTGAAAACATGAATTCTGTAAAAAGTTAACTCTTTCCACATACCAAAATCCAAAAATTATATATACTCAAACCATGATATAACCTTCTCCTTATATCAGTCATCATCTCATGAATACTATCAAACATTTAATTTTCTCCTTATCCCTTCATTATGCGCATATCATCTACATTCCAAAAATATCTGAATAACCTTTCATCGATACTGGTACCATTAATCATACACTTTCAAAACTCAAGGAAAGACAACAGTGTAACAATCCTTAGATGTCTCTTTATTCCATAGTACCATGAGATTACTTATACAACATTACACATGATAAACATGTAATCATTCCACTACATTCTTAAACCATTGACTGAGATTCAACAATTCTTTCATCTCACATATCATTTGTTGTCTCTTCATCATCATCAACATAAATACTACCCATACGACCATACCGATTCTCTTCATTAGACATTCCCTTAGGGAATTGGTTTGCATAACACCCGTACATTACACATTTAAAACATTTAACCACTGTTGATGTCGTAGCAACACCATTAACCTCATCCATGGCGTTAACTGAAAATTTTCCATTGCACTTACTGGCTTTGTGTCCTTTTTTTCCACACCCAAAGAATCTTCCAGTTCCTTTGAAACATTCTCCTTTATGCCTATTCCCACATGATTTACATAGGGGAAATTGAACTTTCTTTCCTCTATGATCATCATGAAACTCCATCTTTCTCTTATTAGCCGAGTCAGGAAACTTACAAAATTTTACTTTATTGATCATATTATGAGATTGCTGATTAGGCATAATAATGATGTTTGGACTTCCAAATCCCATTTCATTTGATTGCTTATGAAGAATATCATTCCATTGTCTATCATATCCTCCATTATCGTGAATCATCTTGTTTCCAGCCATTTTCTAAAACCCAAAAAGAATACTGTGAGAGGAAAAAATCATAATAAAGGGGGAGTAACCTCAATATCTAACATCTTAGGTTAAATTCTATGATCGTTACCGTAGTGCTAGAACTATATCCTATACGTATACCTATCCTTAGGGATATCCCTAGACATACCTTATAAATATCTTTAGGGATGTCACTAACGTTTTCGCGTCCTAGATTTCAAAGGATGACTAAACCTTTCCTCTGATACCAACTGTAGAGACCCGAAGCTTATCGTACATTGACATTACATTACTTTTGCGAAATACTTAGTACATAACAAAAACACACACACAAGGATCATAATAGTTTAGTGTCTTTGGAGACTCAGAATATAATATTCTAATCCTGGTGAAAGATCTTCAACATCTCCCATAAAGATCTTCCTTTTTTTAATACCTAAAACCATTCCTTATATCCCGGGGAAAAGAAAACATGAAAGGGTGATCTCAAATTCTCAATAAGGGTAAACAAAAGAAATATCAATCACATCATATACATAAGGACATAACTTTTGGAAATCATAACCTGTAGAAGAGATCATAATTTCATAACCTAGAATAACTCATGGTAGTGAAATGTAATCACAACAATCATAACGTAAAACCTTAAACTTTGTGGCATACACATATAATCATAGATAATCATTTATTGTTAGTCAAGACTCATTGCCAAGACTATCTTAGTGGACAAAGTCCCTTTCTGAACTGAGTCACCCTCATTTCAGTCCTGTTTCACTGAACTGGTATAACCTACCATTCCAGCCATGTATATCTCATGAGATATAAAATCTTTACCAAATGCATTGGAGGGAGATATAGGTCCCACCCATCTCATAATGATACCATTCTTATGTGTTCTACAAAATCATAAATCATACATCATAGCATAACCCTTGTAATAAAAATGGGAATCTTAAACATCGTGACATCATAAAACAATTCATATAAGATAAAAGAGTTCATAAAAATAATTCCATCACAACATAATCAAATCAATGTAATAATAGGTATAAAAACATAACCCTTTATTATCTTAGATGGAAAATAATTTTGATAAAACACTTGAACTCCATTCTTGAGGAAAATATCCTTTCTACTTCAAAAACATTTTTCCATTCTTAACATGTCATTCATTTGTAAACTAAAATAAGTTGATTAAAAATAAAATTGAAATCTTGTAAAGTAATATTCTTGGAAATAAGGTTTTAAAAATCCATTCATTCCGTATAAGTTAAAAAAACATTCTTCGTACTTTTGTCGGGAAAGTCAAAAAGTACCTCGTACGAAAAACGACAAAAGATTCCTTTCATATCTTTTACTAAAAACTCACCGAAGGGTAAAATTGGATTTAAAAAATTTTAGGTGGATGGAAATAATATTAAATATTTAGGAAACATGGATGTGGATGATAAAATACACCCCAGTAGATACTAAAGTATAAACAATCTCGGATAAAAATGAGATTGTGATATTTCCCTTACCTTAGGTCCGATTTGCTTCGTAAGTGTCCGAACCTCCTGTATAATGATTTAAATAATGTCATTGGCTTATTAAAGAATCATATTCGTTGTTATTATATCATATATGGTTCACTGATGACTTTATATTACCCGTTCTTTTGTAAATTCATGTTAAAGTAGCGTTTTGGGTAAAATCGTCTCATTTGTCATTCGTGTTTTAACTTGTAATTATTCATATGATTGGTTAGAACATAATTACTTAATTCCATATTATAAAACATGATTTATATATAATATATATTCAGAATATACATATATATAATAAATTAGTAAATGGAACGAAATACACCGTTCATGGAGACGGTAGGCCGTACGTACGCATGAACGATGTTTTCTTTTCCTTATTGAATTGAGTGGAATTAAGTAGATGACATACATATATATACACATAATTCCAGTAGCTTAATAATGTAATATATTTCATTATTATTTCTAATATATACTTTATAATCATTCTTAAATGTTTAACATGGAGAATGAATCTCATCGCGTCGTGGCGACGGTAGTCCGTACGTACGCACAAGCGATGATATCATTTCCATAATTATTGAATTGAATTGGAGGGGATGATAAAATATATCAGAATCATTATGATGTTATAATAACTATGTATAGTTATTCTTTACACCATAATACCCATCCATGTAAGGTGTTGGTGGAAAAACAGATTACACCACGGGTGTGGAGACGGTATTCCGTACGTACGCACGCGCGGTGATTTCGTTTTCCGTAGGATGGATAGATGGTGAATTAGGATTTTTTCATACTTATAATAACATATCCGTATATGAGTGATACTGATGTTATTACTTCATAATGAAACAACCTATGAAGAAGAAGTGGAATAAGAAATAAAGGTGAAAGAATCGGTAATAGAAATTACCTCTTCTTTGAAGCGCCTCTTTGAGACCTCCTCTTAGGGCACTAAGATTGGTCATTGAGGAAGACCAGAACCTCTAGGATGTTTCTAGGGAACTGGAGAATATTTTTTGGCAGTGTTTGGCCGAGATTGAAGGCTCAATGTGGTGTGAGGAAGAGGGGGAGGAGGTTCCCTTTTATAAGGGAGGAGAGGGGCACCTTTAGGAAAACTAAAAATATTATTATTTTATAAAGTCAAGTTCGGTTTTAAATAGCTCCAAATTGATTTATTTCTAGGCTAAGGTGGGGATGGGTCGAAATCCTTTCATCCAATATAATTTAGACAAGTTTAGGTTCCTATTTTAACCTTATAATTTAGATTTAACATCAAGTTAAATAATTTTACTTTTACCCTGTCTTCTTGTGTTCTTACACTATAAGGTTAATAAACATACTATAAGAAGCCAAAAAAATCCCCAAATTGTTTATTATTAATATATATAACCTTATCTAAGTCATGTGGCCGAACCTTAGATTTTTAGGAATAAAAGAACAATTAATAATATAATATTTGTTTTAAAAACTATTTTATGTCATTTTTGAAACTATTTAGTAATTGATTTTTGTGAAAATAATAAAATAATGAAAAGTTCGAAAAAAATTAATTAAATCAACAAAACCTTGTCATATTAACCTATAAAATTAGTGTAAGTCATAAAAAGTCTCAAATTATATTTATTTGAGTATTTATAACATCAATTTTGTCAATATTTCATTAATAAGATAATTACCGCATCATCATTGTGTCATAAATAAATTAAATTATATAATGTCTAAAAATTACAAATAAAATACCATTATGTATTAAATCTGGTTATCTTTCTAATGAATATTTACAATATAATTTATCTTATGTAAAACCCTATATTAAAAATGTTTTAGTAAATAAACATTTATTTTAACTCTTTTAACTCTTATTTGAATTAAATAATAATAAATGTCCTAATCTAATCCAAGTGGGCCTAAATGGTCATAATTTATTTTTAAGCTTGTTTTTGGTCGAATTACACTTATCCAATAGAATTTTGACATGTGTTAGGGTAATAATAATATCATTTTTACACTTAATTACCCTATTTACTTTTAACCGTGGTAAATAAAAGTAAAAAGTTACTATTCACCAAAAATTATTTTCATCTCATTTAACCACATTTTACTTACTGACATCAACCGTGTCTCTCGGATTTTTGAAATTCCACTCAGAGAAGTGGTAAAATTATGTTTTATGAAAAATTCAGTTTTTTTAAATACCACTTAGTGGTTTCACTATTCATCAAAATTTGAAAGTTTTCAGAAAAATACCAAAAATTAGGCCTAAGTTATATTTGATATTATGAACTCAAAAATGATTTCTATTTTACCAAATTCAAAACATATCAGTTGCATTAATTAATTTAAAAATTAATTCCCGTCGTCAAAACAAAAGGCGTGTTTTTAAGAGATAATAACTATCAAAAGATTGACACTTGTTTATAACTGGTTTAAATGTGAAATTACATCCAATGAACAACATTGTATTGAATTGTAAAAGTATATTATAAATATACTTTAAAACCACTCAAATTAATAATTTATCACTATTAAATATTTCGATTGAAAAAGATGTTTTTAATTAAAATTTAGTAATTTTCACTATTCATCAAAATATGAAAGTTATCCAAAAATTACCAAAATTTCACCCTATGCTAATTTTGATATTCCGAATCCAAAAATGAAGTCCATTTTGAAAAATAAAATTAAAAAAATTTTAAAAAGTGGTTATTACTATTCATAACGGCTAGTTTTAATAATATTTTAATAGAATATCCTTGTTTAGTGAAACTCGGTATTGCGTACTACACACGCTATCAAGGAATGTCGTGATTGCGTGTAATGAAAGGCAAGTCAATGATGCGTGTTGTGCAAGCTCCTTTTGGTGTAGCGTACAACACAAGACATTAATGAAATTAAAAAGAATATTTTTCATAAAATCTCGGGGTGTTACACCGCCGCAGCACGGCGGCACCACACCCCTCCACCGTGGCCCTTCCTAGTCGTGGTTCCGCATCACCGGCGTGGCGCGATGGCGTCACGCCCCTCTGTTGTGGAACGCCCTGGTTGTAGTTCCGCTCTACCAGCACGGCGCAACGTCACAGTACTTCCTCCGCCGCGGCCCACAGTTCCTCTGCACGACATGATGATGTTGCGCCTTTTCGGTGACCCGGTGGCCTTGCACCCCCAGTTTCTTCGCAACCAGCCCGATGTCGGCCATCATTGTTGTTTCACCTCTGTCGTCAACAAATTTAAATAACAAAGGGAGAGGGTCGAGCCGTGTTCATGCGGCCCGAGCCTTCCACGTTATTGCGATATCAATTGGAAAATTAATAACCGACATCGAATGATGAATAATGGAAACGAGAATCAAACTTAAAACCCCTACCTCATATTTCTCGATGATCATTGTCGAAGTCACATAATAAGGAGGTGTTGATTCGTTGATGTCGTGAATCGTCCGGGGTGGGAGACTGAGAAAGAAGCGTCATTGGTGTTCTTCGCGGTCGGCTCCTTCCCCTTTGGTTTGGTTGAAGAAGGAAAATTAAGTTCGTCGACGTTCTTAGCGTTCTTCGTGTTCTTCATTGGATGAACAGTTCTTCGTTTAGAGCTTTTTACAACAATCTCACAGGAATATAAATGCCAACCCCAAATAAAATAATAGTCTTCCTATTATTTTAAGTGTTGGCACGTAATTAAAATGTGTTATTTAATTACCCTACTCCACCCAATTAAATTTCCAACCAACATAATGGGTTCAACCAACCCATTATTTAATTGTTGGGAAAAGAATTCAAAAATATTTCAATTAAATGAAACCATTCACTTAATTAATAGGTGGAGATTTGGTAATTAAATGGAGGGGAATTTCAAGGGTTTCACACTTAATTGGGGGGTTAGGAGGAGGTTTAAAGATCATGTGGGCCCCACCTAATAATCCTCCCATGGAAGGGTATGTGCGGGTGGGCCCCACCAACATAACCTCTCATGGGAGGTTCTGGTGCGACGGCCCCCACCACTAACCTCCCCTTGGAGGTTTTAACAGATATATAATAAAAATAATGTTTGACACTTATTTTTATTCAATTAAACTATAACCTCAATATCTAACTTCTATTCTCATCAGAACTCAACTATAGGGAAGTTCTCACTAAGAAATCAGCAATGCTACGAGTTCAATGGTGGCCTCATATTTCAATTCCGAGCACTGGTTCAAAAGTTATAAAATTCCGAACATACATTTACTGAACGTACCTGAACAAAACATCATAAATTGATTACGGGCAGACTGGGCCTCAGAATCAAGCATTGTTAGAAACTGCAGACTCATAAAATTTCCATATATTTTATTAAAAAAAATTCCATCAGAATTATGTGTATTTACCCATAATCCATTTATACTAAAACATTTATAATTTATGGCATTTGATTATTTATTATATGAGTCTCATGTAATGTGCCTATTTATATTGGTGAAAAACATGTGATATATTCAAAAAACATTTTATATGTTACTTAAAAAATCAAGAATTTATTTGTAGGCTATATAGGATTGACATAATAGATCATATATAAATTATTTCGTGTGTATAATATAGCTAGTGTCCATAAGTATGTTTATATATATATTTTTTTATATCATTTTAGATCATTTTGTAGCTTTTATAGTAAAAATTCTTTTTTATGCATCATTATTTTTACAAAACTAATAATTTTGGACTTCGTAGCTATTTTAAAAAATATGAAGGGATATAGGGAAACATATAATGGTTTAATAAATGTTGATTGAATTTATCAAACTTAGTATGACACATTAAAAGGTATTTTTATGTTTATTAAAAAGTATTTGTGGGTGGATATTCACAAGTTGGTAAATATTTTGTTATATATAGTTGTGTTGAATATATCATTCCATAACTTATTTGGAAATGTCTAAAAGGTGGTTTTCATACTATTTTACAAGTTATTGTATATGATACAATATGAGTTGAGATGACATAGATTCTATGAGGCTTTAGTGAAAGTGGGCGATTCATAGAGATATTCGTGGAATCAATAGATTCATATGATTTTTCTCTATATCATAAAGTATGATATGGATTTATATTAGTGTATGAAATATATATTATAAATTCATTGTTTATATGTGTTGATTTACTTTTCTCCATGACCTCCTAAGAGGCCCACAATATTTTCTTCTATAGTCTGGTCTCCTAACATCCATAATATTTACACATGGTGATGGGAGATGCTCTCATTTTACATTATTTTAGGCCCCCTAATCAATCTATTTTTCCTCTCCTGTTTCACAATCACTTATCTATCCATTTCTATTTCAATTGATAATACAATGATTCTTGGTTTCATATGTTTGGATCACCATCACCCTGGCCATCATTAATAATAAATTTCATAAAATAAAATGATTAAAATAGTAGTAATATCTAGAGGTAAAAATGGTTATGTATCCTCTTGCATAATGTAACGCCCGACCCTAGTTACCTAGAGTCGGTACATTATTACATTACATTGGCATGATCAAAATAAAGATCAAATCTCGAAAGACCGATTGGTTTAGTATCCTTGGAAACACTAGATATATTCATAATGTTTTACATTACATCATAAAGTAAAAAACTACTACAACAACATAGTCTCCATATTCCACACTCATATTCCCAGATACTATCTTTGTAGGTCATTCATAACTTACTTCTTTACATCCTGGGAAAAATATAACATAGAAAAGGGGTGAGCTCAAATGCCTAGTAAGGATAACAATATAGCAGAAAAATTAAAAAAATAAGCATAAACATTTAAGGCAATGCATTTCTAAAACAAAAGCCTTTTAAACTTGAACTTCAACATAGTATGACAAAAGTAAAATGAAATAATTCCATTTACATATTCACATGGATATTCTACTAATCGAATAATCACATGCAATATCAATAACCACATTCAAAATGATGTAATGCATAATTCCAAACTATCATAAACTCATAGCCAAGGCCTCGTGCCAAGACTACAAGTAAGATTTTTCCAAGGCCTTGTGCCAAGACACTAGTTTGTCTCATGATACCTACCGATGCATCGAGGACCTATAGCGAACTCCACCCGTCACATATTAAGTCCAATGCATTCCTATATGAAAAGGTTTAAACATAACATAAACATTCGTTTTAAAAATAGTATACAAAATGTAAATAGTTTCATCATAAACTATGAATGGTATAAAAATAGCACATCCACAGTCAACCATATCACAAAACCTTCAATACAATATAAAAGTTTTGTATCTTAATAAATCAACTACAAATAAGCATAAAATCCCTCAATGGATGTTGACATAGATGAAATTAAAACACTTTTTAGAGAAATATCTCTTACTATTTTTGAAATCATTTAAGAGTCATATATTTATAAAATAAAACATTTTCTTTGAAAATACTCTTATAAGCTTGTAAGGGAAGCTTCGACTATTTTATAATGGTGGAAAGTATCCGCACCCGCCGTATAAGTTAAAAAAACATTCTTACCTTAATTTTGTCAAAAAGGTTAAAAAGCACCTTGTTTGGAAAATGACAGAAAGATTCCTTTATAAACCTCTTATAAAAAGTCAGAAAGGGTATAAATTACTTTAACCCATATTCTTGTATATAGTAAAAAAAATTTGAAATACATTTTTAAGAAACATGGATGTGGATGATAAAGAGATCCCAGTTGATTATTACGTATAAACAACCTCGGATAATGAAGAGATTGTGAAATAACTCTTACCATGTAATTTTCCTTGGATGAGGTAGGTTAACCTCCTGTATAATGTTGAAATAATTTTTATTACATTATACAAGAATCATATATATTAATATGATATCATATATTATCTTTTAACATTGATTTATTAATAATATCTTAGAATTATCGTCGTTTTGGGTGTTAACTTACTCGTTTTCTTTTATGTGTTTTGTTACAAAAGACGTGTTTGTTATGGATAGGTTGTATCTTATTCATATCCAGAATTATATCAAGTCCTTAAAAATCATTTTTAAATCATCAAATGATAATTATACTTTAATAGATACGATGGAGAATGAATCTCATTGCGTTTGTGGAGACGGTAGTCCGTACGTACGGACGAGCGATAATATCATTCTTTTGATATTAAAATAATATATAAATGGATGGTATATAATATATACAGAAACATTAACATGTTATATTTATTATTTACATGAGTTACACATCATTATTATACCCATCCAAATAATAATATAATGAATAACAATTACACCACGACGTGGAGACGGTAAGCCGTACGTACACATGTATGGTGACATGTTATTAAAATGGTGGATAGAATACAGAATATGGTTGTACCATATTTATAATAACATCACAGTATATATAAGATACTGGAGTTATTATTTTATAATGGTAATAACAAAGAAAGAAGAAGTGGAAGAAGAAAGGAACTTGAAAATGGGTGGTGAAAACATTACCTCTTCTTCGGGTTTTTCCTTTTTATTTGATCAAAAGGGCTCCCTAGGTTGGCTTTCTGATCCAACTAAGGCCTCTATGTTGTAGTGAGGGAAGTTGGGAGAGTATTTGGTCATAGTTTGGCCGAACCAAAAGGCTTTGAAGGTGTGAAGAAATGAGAAGGAGGAGGGCCCTTTTATAAGAGGGGTGAGGGGAACCTTTGGAAATGCTAGAAATATTAATTTATAATAAATTCATATTCGATTTCTAATGGCTCCAAAGTTGATTATTTAAATTTAATGGTTGGTATAGGTCTAAAAACACTCAACCAATATAATTTATACAGGTTCGGTTCATTATATTAACATTATCTTTAAGTATTAACTCTATGTTAATTAGTTTCACTTTTACAATGTCTCTTTGTATTTTTATATTATATGGTTAATAAACTTACCATATAAATCCAAGATACCCCCACGTGGTCCATTAATAATACACCTATTATGAGCTAAGTCTTTTGGCCGAACTTTAGATTTTTAGGAATTTAATATCAATTAATAATATAATATTTGTCTTAAAAACTCTTTTATGTCAATTTTGACACTACTCAATAGTGGATTTTTGTGAAACTCCTAAAAGAATTATTAATTCGAGAAAATTTAATTAAATCAATCCTAATATGTCATATTATCCTAGAAAATTAGTTTAATTAATTAAAAGTCTCAAATTATATTTATTTGGGTATTTATAATATCAATTATTTTAATTTTTCACTATTATGGTAATTACTGCATCATCATGGTTTCATAAATAAATTAAATTATTTAATCTCTAAAAATTATAAATAAAATGTACTTATGTAGGAAATATTTTCGTCTTTCTAATGAATATTTACAATCGAATTTATCTTCTGTATATCACTATATTAAAAATGATTTAGTAAATAAACTTTGATTTTAACTATTTTAACTCTTCTTTGAATTAAATAATAATAAATGTCCTAATCTAATCCAAGTGGACCTAAATGATAATATTTTATTCCTAAGGTTGTTTTTGGTCGAGATAAACTTGTCCAATAGAATTAGGACCTGTGTTAAGGTAATATTAATATCATTTTTACCCTTAATTACCCAATTTACTTTTAACCGTGGTAAATAAAAGTAAAAAGTTACTATTCACCAAAAATTATTTTCATCTCATTAAACCAAATTTTACTTCTTGATATTAACCATGTCTCTCGGATTTTCGAAATTTCATTCCCAAAAGTGGTAAAATTATGTTTTATGAAAAATTCAGTTTTTTTAACTACCACTTATTAGTTTCACTATTCATCTAAAATTGATGTTTTTCAGAACAATGCCAAAATTTCACCCCAAGAAATAATTGATATTCCAAATTCAAAAATGTTATCTATTTTACAAAATTCCAAACATATAAGTTGCATTAATTATTTTTATAATTAATTCCCGCTTTCACAACAAATAGCCTATTTTTATGAAACAATATATATAAAAATATTGACAATTGTTTAGGTCCAATTTCGAAATGAAATTAATTAGAATGAACACCATTGGATAAAATGGTAAAAATATATTCTAATTATAATTTAAAACCACTAAAATTCATAATTTATCACCATTAATTATTTTGATTAAAAAAGTTGTTTTTAATTAAAATTTTGTAATTTTCACTATTCATCAAAATATTAAATTTATCCGAAAAGTACCAAAATTTCACCTTAGGCTAAATTCAATACTCCGAATCCAAAAATGAATTCCATTTTGAAATATAAAATATATATAATTTCAAAAATTAGTTATTACTAATCATAACGGCTAGTTTGATTGGTTGTGGTGTGTGTTAGAACTCGAAGTTTCGTACCACACACGCTACTGTATTATTCAAAGGAAAGCGTACCGTGGAAGCTTGGGATGTTTCATTTTAAATTTTTTTCATGTCCTCATTTAGTCAAAAAGTTTAAAATATTTTATTTAAAAAGGGTTAACTATTAAAAGTTGGTAAAAGTGCAATACTGAAAATGAATTTGTTCTTATATTATGTCTAAGAAACTCATAATATGGATTCTAAAATTATAAGGATTATATAAAGTTTAAAATTTAGTTAATACTATCCATAACCTCTTTTGAACGGATTGTTTGGTAAGTCATGGTGTGCTTGAGCTTGGTGTTGCGTGTAGTGAAAGTTATTGTATTATTTTGAAGAAATAACACACTATGAAATGTTGGGGAGTTACATTCTCCCCTCCTTCAATAAATTGCATCCTCGCAATTTGAAATTGTTCTTCAAAAATAAACGGTTGAAAATAACAAATATCTATGTGGGAAAACCCACTTCTGAAATTGGGTTACTAAAATTTAGTCTTAATATGAGGAAAAGATAAATGAAAGGGTCACCACCAAATTATGATCTCGATTAGGAGAACATTGGTGGAAATTAGAGACATATAATTGGAGGAAAACGTAAATATTTATAGGTAGTGATTGAGGTCGTCAATCACAAACAAGTTTAAAATTGAGGTCCTTAAATTCATCAATCTACGATGATTTAAACTACCATCGATTCAACAAACCATAAGGTATTAGGATAACACATTTTTGACGTTTCAAAATATCTTAGTTGAAATCCCACATCGAAAAATGAATTAATGAGGCCTCTATTTAAAATAAAGAGTGGAAAGTATGAAGATTACCGAAAATAACACATACTAGGGTTCCATGTATGAAAATATGGATATGGAAGAGAAATATAACCATCAATTATCTGATGGAGAGTAGTAGAGAACATGGTTATGAAAAGGCCATCAATCCCAAAGCCATAAATTAGTGATGATTTAAGGTACGATCTAGGACAAAATTTTTGTTCTATGTTCCTTTTCTTAATGTTGAGGAATTTATTTATGAGATTGGCTAAGATCATAAAGAGATATACTTACTTTATAATTAGATTTTTATCCATTAATAAATTTCTACCACAAACTCATCTTTCACTCGTAAAAAAATTTCTATTTATACTATTCGTACAGGGTTCCAAAATAAACGAATTTATAATACATCTACCACATCTTTTAAAAAAAATACAATATTTAATCCAGGAAATCTCGTGGGCCAGTGGTAGGTGATACACCCTTGTCGCCCTTTGGTTGCGGGTTCATGCCTCGCGGCCTTGCCGGTCGCGACGGGTTGCCGCCCGACCTCTGGTTTGTCCTTTTATGGCAATCAAAAATTAATCTCGAACTAGAATTTATCCAAAATACATCTGTCCAAACTCACAGTCCAATATTTATAAGGAAGGTAAACATAATGTATATCCTTTTTACCCCGTAATAGCATATGAATACCTTCATCGTGTATTCTTTTAAAACACTGAAACATCCTGAATAACCATAATACTTATTGATTACATTCATGCTCCCTTATTACATATAGAATGCTGGAAATACTTCATCAATCCAAAAACGTTTTAAACCCCAATAATGATGGAATATCCAAATCATTAATCAGCTTCAAGGTAGTCATGAATATCCAATATAATTTATCCAAATCAATCATGTATTATTCTAAAATCACTACCTCGGTATCAGAACCATATTATGGTTTATCTTTCTCTCAACCATATATTTTCCAAAAATTTAACCTGCTATTGAGTCACTTTTCTTTGTTCCACACAATCTCAAGTCCTTAATGAAATAGTACTGCAGTACAATCCTTATATACTCCATAATTACTATAACAAGTACATTGTTGATACAACACTCACATGACATAATCAACAGAAGAACTCTAATCATTCCTCTTCATCTATGGTAGTATCATAACTTGATTATTATCCAATAGCATCATTTGCGGCATAGTCTGATGACTGGGACATAGGTTCGGGTAGTGTCCAAACTCCTTTCAAATGAAGCATTGTACATTTGAAACCATTTTCTTACCCTTGTAGTCACGTACTTTGTGCCCTTTTCCTCCACACTTATAACAAACCCCCATTCCTTTCAGACAAGTTCCAGGGTGTTTCTTCCCACAGTAATCAAATATGGGAAAATTATTATTTTCCCTCTTCCCTTTATCCATTGTTCTCTCTTCCATCCTTTTCTTCTCTTGCTTCCCTTCAAATCCATAGGAGTCAGTAAAATCTTTAGTTATCTTATAAACACATGATATTATTTCTTCATATGATGATAATACATGGGAGACTATTTCTCTTATAAATTCTGGCTTAAGACCATGAAAGATATGATCCTTCTTTCTCTTTCGATCATGTGCATTGCTGGAGTTCTCATTCCTGATACTGGGTTCCATTTCTAAACAATGGCATAAACTAGATTAGTTTATGAATAACAATACATAATCCCAAACTTGTAAGACACATAACATAAATTAAATAGTTTATGGATATAATCCATAATCATAAAAATTTATCCTTTGAGAAAGTAAATCCACATAAACCCTTCATAATGGTTTGTAAAGAAAATGAGAATTATCCTAAGCATATCCCCTGGGAGTGTCGTAACCAAGAGTGCAGCAAGGCCCGTTGTCGTGCACCAGTTCCCGTTCGAGTCTAGCTCAAAGCGGTGTTTTTGGGTTTTACCCCTAGGTACATCTGTGCCAGAGCCACCTCTACCTGCTCGTATCCAGACAGGGATGTATTGCTCAGAAAACTCACAGAATCTCTACAATACCAAAATTCTAGGAAGTTCTTCTACACTAATCCTCAATGTCCATCTTAAATCTATGTGCTCTAATCAGAGTTTATCTAAATCTAGCTTCCAACGTTTGTACTAAACTTCCTCTGATACCAACTGTAACACCTCGTCCTTAGTTACCCAGAGTGGGTGCATTATTACATTACATTGGCATGATCACAAGAAAGATCAAATCTCGAAAGACCGATTGGTTTAGTAGCCTTGGAAACACAAGATATATTCATAAATTTTTACATTACATCATAAAGTAAAGACTACTACAACAACATAGTCTCCATATTCCACACTTATATCCCTAGATACTATCCCTGCAGGTCATTCATAACTTACTTCTTCACATCCTGGGAAAAATATAACATCGAAAAGGGGTGAGCTAAAATACCCAGTAACGATAACAATAGAGCGGAAACATTACAAAATAAGCATAAACATTTAAGGCAATGCATTTCTAAAACAAAAGCCTTTTAAACTTGAACTTCAACATAGTATGGGAAAAGTAAAATGAAATAATTCCACTTACTTATTCACATGGATATTCTACTAATCGAATAATAACATGCAATATCAATAACCACTTTCATAATGATGGAATGCATAATGCCAGAGTATCATAACAACATAGCCAAGGCCTCATGCCAAGACTACAAATAAGATTTTTCCAAGGCCTAGTTACAAGACACTAGTTTGTCTCATGAGACCTACCGATACATCGAGGAGTTATAGCGGGCTCCACCCGTCACATATTAAGTCCAATGCATTCCCATATGAAAAGGTTTAAACATAACATAAACATTCATATTAAAACTAGTATACGAAATGTAAATACTTTCATCATAAACTTGGAATGGTATAAAAATAGAACATCCACAGTCAAACATATCACAAAACCTTCAACACAATATAGAAGTTTTGTATCTTAATAAATCAACTACAAATAATCATCAAATCCATCAAAGGATGTTTACATAGATTAAATCAAAACACTTTTTAGATAAATATCTCTTTCTATTTTTGAAATCATTTAAGAGTCATATATTTATAAAATAAAACATTTTCTTTGAAAATATTTCTATAAGCTTGTAAGGGAATCTTCGATGATTTTATAATGGCGGAAAATAGCCGCACCCGCCGTATAAGTTAAAAAACATTATTACCTTAATTTTGTCGAAAAGGTTAAAAAGAACCTTGTTTGGAAAACGACTGAAAGATTCCTTCATAAAACTCTTCTAAAAAGTCAATAACGGGTATAAATAACTTTAACCCATATTCTTGTAAATATTAAAAATGTTTTGAAATAAATTTTTAAGAAACATGGATGTGGATGATAAAGAGATCCCAGTAGATTATTACTTATAAACAACCTCGGATAATGAAGAGATTGTGAAATAACCCTTACCTTGTACTTTTCCTTGGTTGGGGTAGGTTAAACTCCTGTGTAATGGTGAAATAATTGTTATTAAATTATACAAGAATCATATATATTAATATGATATCATATATGATCTTTTAACATTGATTTTTTAATAATATCTTAGAATTATCATCGTTTCGGGTGTTAACTTACTTGTTTCATTTTATATGTTTTGTTACATAAGCCGTGTTTGTTATTGATATGTTGTATATTATTCATATCCAGAATGTTATCAAGTCCTTAAACATCATTTTTAAATCATCAAATGATAATTATACTTTAATGGATACGATGGAGAATGAATCTAATCGCGTTCGTGGAGACGGTAGTCCGTACGTACGCACGAGCAACAATATCATTATTTTGATATTAAAATAATATATAAATGGATATTATATCATATATAAATAATCATTAACATGTTATATTTGTTATTTAGATCAGTTACACATCATTATTATACCCATCCATATAATAATATATTGAATAACAATTACACCACGACGTGGAGACGTTAAGCCTTACGTACGCACGTATGGTGACATGTTACTCAAAGGGTGGATATAATACTGAATATGGTTGTACCATATTTATAATAACATCACAGTATATATAATATACAGGAGTTATTATTTTAGAATGGTAATAAAAAGGAAAGAAGAAGTGGAAGAAGAAAGGAACTTGAAAAGAGGTGGTGAAAACATTTCCTCTTCTTCGGGTTCTTCCTTTTGATTTGATCAAAAGGGATCCTTAAGTTGGATTTATGATCAAACTAAGGCCTCTAGGTTGTATTTTGGTAAGTTGGGATAGTATTTGGTCAGAGTTTGGCCGAACCAAAAGGCTTTGATGGTGTGAAGAAATGAGAAGGAGGAGTGCCCTTTTATAAGAGGGGTGAGGGGCACCTTTGGAAAAGCTAGAAATATTAATTTATAATAAATTCATATTCGGTTTCTAATGGCTCCAAAGTTGATTATTTAAATGTTAAGGTGGGTATAGGTCGAAAAACACTCAAAAAATATAATTTAGACAGGTTTGGGTCATTATATTAACCTTATCTTTAAGTATTAACTCTAAGTTAATTAGTTTCACTTTTACAATGTCTCTTTGTATTTTTATATTATATGGTAAATAAACTTATCATATACATCCAAGAGACTCCCAAGTGGTCCATTAATAATACACCCATTATGAGATATTTCTCTAGGCCGAACCATAGATTTTTAGGAATTTAATATCAATTAATAATATAATATTTGTTTTAAAAACACTTTTATGTCAATTTTGACACTATTCAATAGTTGATTTTTGTGAAACTCCTAACAGAATTATTACATAGAACAAAGTTAATTAAATCAATCATAATATGTCATATTATCCTATAAAATTAGTTTAATTCATTAAAAGTCTCAAATTATATTTATTTGGGTATTTATAATATCAATTATTTTATTTTTTCACTATTATGGTAATTACTGCATCATCATTGTGTCATAAAAAAATTAAATTATTTAATCTCTAAAAAATATAAATAAACTATCCTCATGTAGGAAATATTTGTATCTTTCTAATGAATATTTACAATCGAATGTATCTTCTGTATAACCCTATATTAAAAATGTTTTAGTAAATAAACTTTGATTTTTACTCTTTTAACTCTTCTTTGAATAAAATAATAATAAATGTCCTAATCTAATACAAGTGGACCTAAATTATAATATTTTATTCCTAAGGTTGTTTTTGGTCGAGATACACTTGTCCAATAGAATTATGACATGTGTTAGGGTAATATTAATATCATTTTTACCCTTAATTATCCTATTTAATTTTAACCGTGGTAAATAAAAGTAAAAAGTTACCATTCACCAAAAATTACATTCATCTCATTGAACCAAATTTTACTTCTTGATATTAACTGTGTCTCTTGGATTTTCGAAATTCCATTCACAGAAGCGGTAAAATAATGTTTTATGAAAAATTCAGTTTTTTTAACTACCACTTAGTAGTTTCACTATTCATCAAAAATTGAAGTTTTTCAGAACAATGCCAAAATTTCACCCCAAGCGATAATTGATATTCCAAATTCAAAAATGATATCTATTTTACAAAATTCCAAACATATAAGTTGCATTAATTAATTTTATAATTAATTCCCGCTGTCACAACAAATAGTGTGTTTTTAAGAAACAATATATATCAAAAGATTGACAATTGTTTAGGTCCAATTTCGAAGTGAAATTTATTATAATGAACACCACTGGATAAAATGGTAAAAATATATTCTAATTATAATTTAAAACCACTCAAATTCATAATTTATCACCATTAATTATTTTGATTAAAAAAGTTTTTTTAATTAAAATTTTGTAATTTTCACTATTTATCAAAATATTAAAGTTATCCGAAAAGTACCAAAATTTCACCTTAGGCTAAATACAATACTCCGAATAAAAAAATGAAGTCCATTTTGAAATATAAAATATATTTAATTTCAAAAAGTAGGTATTACTATTCATAACGGCTAGTTTCATTGGTTGTGGTGTGTGTTAGAACTCGAAGTTGCGTACAACACACGCTACTGTATTATTAAAAGGGAAGCATACCGTGGAAGCTTGGGATGTTTCATTTTAAATTTTTTTGATGTCCCCATTTAGTCAAAAAGTTTAAAATATTGTATTTAAAAAGGGTTCACTATTAAAAGTTGGTAAAAGTGCAATACTGAAAATGTATTTGTTCTTACATTTTGTTTAAGAAACTCATAATATGGATTCTAAAATTATAAGGATTATATAAAGTTTAAAATTTAGTTAATACTATTCATAACCTCTTTTGAACGGCTTGTTTGGTAAGTCATGGTGTTCTTGAACTTGGTGTTGCGTGTAGTGAAAGTTATTGTATTATTTTGAAGAAATATCACACTATGAAATCTTGGGGTGTTACACATAACATATATATTTCATAATATATTTGTAAATTCTTGATCTATATATGTTAATAAAAAAATGAGATTAAAGTATGATACAAACATTGATATGTTGTGGGTTAATATTACTCATGTCCACTATCAAACCATATGTTCACCATCAACATTTTTCAATCAGAATTATTAAGGAATAAGGAGAAGAATCCATCCTTGATGATAGATATATGTTTATTTATTTATTTTATGCATGTTTATGGATTTCATAGAGTTATCATCTTGTAATATAATATTTATAAATTTTTTCAATGAATTGAGTAGATGTTAATTAATCCTAAGTATTCATTCATCCTAGGTATCCATTTGGATAACCACGTCTTGGTGTTCAATAGGAAAATGAGTTTTTTAATGAATCATCTGATTTGAACCCTTCATATGGAACTTGTTGTCTTTATTTCCATGTATATTTGATTGAAACATAAGTATCAATTATCTATGTTATGTTATATATATGTGGTGGATAATCTATTATTATTCGACTTATTTCTAATACATGGTTTGAATTTTTATATAAAAATATATACCCATAAAAAATACCTTTTCATACATAACATCAATGTGTTAACATGGTAATTGAGTAAATGTGTAAATTTTACCCTTTTTATGGACTATTTTGTCCCTATAGGGGTTCTTGATAACATTTTTGTAGTAAAATTTTGTTGCCTAATTAAATAGATTCTTTCCTTCAGAAAATTATTTTTGATAATTTTTTGACCCTTTTCATCATTTTATGTGTCTGTGGCTGCTTCTAAATCCTAATATTATATTCGTTAACTCATTTTATAATAATTTCTCCATTTGATACTTTTTTTTCACATTTTATCCATATATTTAGTGTGTGGACCCTATAGATGTTTGGTTTCAATTATCACATATATTTGTTATGGGCCAAATTTAACATTGACCCAACCTCATTTATTGTTTTTACTTCTCAAAAATCTTTTTTCCAATTATGTATTATTAAATTACACTTTCATATATCATCCAACATGGATGGATCATGTATATTCTCCTCCCCTAATAATTAACTTTCTTGTAAAATAGATGATCTTGTACTCATATATTAGGCATTCCTAATGGGAATTTTTGTTCTATCTGGTCTCCACAACCCTGTTTTATCAAATATTTTTCATAATTTACAAAAATAAATGGTTAAAAAAGATAATTTTTTGTATACCATTTTTATGTATTTATCTCAATCCTCTTGAATCTATATTATTTGAGACAAAATCTTATATTTAATGGAATAAGAAAACCCAATTCTCACCATGGAATGTGTTCATGCTAATTTATTCAATAGATTGTTAATTTTTTTTGTAATTCAATGGAATAAACATTTATTTGGATTTTAATTGGAATAATTTACATTCGTTTGAGAAAGATGGGAGTCTATAAGTCCTACCAAAATCGGGAGTCAAAAAAAAAAAAAAGCGGTAGAAACTTTACTAGATTAAATACCATGGTGAGTAGATAAAATCCTTAAATATATAGAAACTCTTGCACAGGGGAACATAAAAATTTGGTGTCTTAACCCTGAGTGAAAATACACCATAATATGGGAGGTAAATTACATTGTCAATATTTTCTTGACTAATAGATCTTGTTATCACATTATAAACACGGTTTTTATTATTTCAATCTTGGTAAAATAGTCACAATAACCAAATATGATATTAAATGTGACAACACATTAATTTTACTTAGTTATCCATAATGAGTTAAAACAAAAGGGAACACATATTATTATGTGTAGTTATACCAAGATACACTAAATAAATTATATATTTAGAAAATTTTATGTATGGAGTGCATTTATAAAATGGATACTCACTTCAACTATCTATCAAAAAACTATTTCAAGATAATAAATCGATGAATAAGTTGAAACAATAGTCACTCAAGAAATGAATGTGGTATGAGAAAATAAACAGAATTTATAAATTTTTTGGTTTCACTTATACACCTCCTGCAATAATAAGAATAGACATTAAATAAAATTTAGATAATTTCAAAATCATAAATATTTTTCATTTTTATCTCAATCTATATAATCAAAATAATCCGTCCATATATTATTTTTTCCTTCCTCTTTTATATAATTCATTTTATAATCTAAAATTATACAACATTGAATGGATAATATTAATAATTAAATGGAAATAAAATCATTAAACTATTACTACATTAAGTATTAAAAAATCTATTCTCAAAATTAGATAATTTATAAATGTTTTCAATCTCTAATTTGTCTTTAATTTTTAAAACCACAACATGTAATCCATTTCATTCAAGAGGTACCCAGAAAATAATGGCATAATTTTAATTGAAACAATTAAATTCATATGTTAAAAATATATAATTATTTACTTATAAATCACAATACGGTGTAAAAAGATTATTTATAGCATAATAGTAAATTCCTTATCATATTACATCCTCCATCAGCGGAATAATTCATAAGATATAATCCAAATTCTAAGACATATTACCTAATTTATTCCCATAATATTTTAACAGTTATCGAACAAATTCTGTCTTTTAAAATTCTCATAATCTAAAAATAAATTATAGAATATTTTCTATCCATTTTGGTATGAATCAACCTTAGCCACACATTTTTCTCTAATACACGTCTTGACTATGGAGTAACATTCAACCAATAACATCCATCACTGCATCACTTATTCTACAATCCACCATGCTTGAGAATAAATATTACCTGAACATATGTCATTAAAGAATAATACATTATATATAGTTTACCATAATTTACATTTGAATACTATGGAATAACAATATATATTATAGTGACATTTTTTGTTCTCCAACAAGAACATCCAAAACATTTCAAATTAACATCATTCCCTATTAGTATTTTAATTGTCCCATATATCATCATTCAATCCTAATTTATTTCTAATTATTCATAAGAAACATAATACCCTAATGCTAACCCTTTCATTACAATGTTATCATCATTTAATGGTTAGGTTCTAATATTGTCTCATATTGGGGTTTTCTAGAAATCCATTTCATTATAATAGAATTTTAAGACACATTGTACTCTAACAAATCAAAATATTAATAGAAAAACATATATAAAATTTCTGGTCTATGCAATAAATTCATAGTGTATAATGTATTTGGTAAATATATAAATCTATTATTTAATTATATTGAGACCTTAAATAATATTGTGTAATAGACAATTTATTATCTACAAATTTTATCACACAAAAAACAAATTTTCTTAAATAATCCTTATTACTCATCCTCATTGACCATATCTTCTAATTATTGGAAATTCAGTAGAGTAGGGATATCATAATTTATTTAATTCATGACTCATAACCAGTGATATGGAAATAATAATTCTCTTATCTAAGAATAAATTTCATATCTATTTAATTGTAGAATAGATAAGTTATGAAAACCCAATAATTAATTATACATCGTGTCCTGATTCATACAAAAATTTTCAAACAATAGATGTTATGGATCTATAGGTCTTCTATATTTGGAATATTAGACATAAAAATAAATCATTATAATCATAAAAAAATCATTCTTATTTTAAAATTAATTTATTTCTACTAAATCAAAATTATCTTATAAAATGATATATCATGTCTTGGGGATAATACAGAATGGAAAGGGTGTACTAGATATTCATGTATTATAAATGATATGACAATAACTAGTAACATGAGAGTCAAAAATTTAATATTATTTAATAAAAAGGATGATCCTAATAATATAATAATTGAATATGAATATGAAATCATCTAATAATAGAATCCTAATCATGTATATATTATATAAAACATGATATTGTTGACATATATTAACAATTACTCCCAAGGACAACTTTAGTAAAAGGAAAATGTTCTATGGTGGATTGGGTTTACTCCCCAATCCTTTAAATAAAATATCATGAGATATAAAGCATTACAAAATTCATTAAAAGGATACATGATTATAGGCCCATCAACCATATAATTAAAATCATACATATGTGTGATATATGAGTAAGGAAACCCATATATAAATCATAAGAATGTTCAATCCCATGAGAAGGGGGTTCATTTCATATTTCTACGTCAAGGTATAACCAAATTCTAAATAAAAAGGTTTCCCAGGTGAAGGTTGATTTAAATAATTTTGAAATTTATATTTTAAAATGATATATAAGTCTTTGTTTCCCAATATATAGATATGATGTGAAATATCTCGAACTAGGATGAAGAAAAAAAATGAAATACATGGGTGGTGCTTTGTGGAATAAGATAAGGATCATTTTAAAATGGTAATTTCCTTATTGTTTTCTATAAAACCGAAATTAAAACTAGTGTTTTATCTACAAAAAAATGACGGTTTCCAAGAAAAACTTCTAAAATGAAAAAATTTGTTGGGTGTGATACTAGGCATGAGATATGACATAGGAAATTCTTATTAAACCATGTTTACTTATAAGGGTAAATTTCAAATGGAACTAAAAACATGTTTAACCCCCCGCCCTCCAACAATGAAAAAGATATTAAACTAGTTATAACAATTAGGTAAATATACACAAAATTAAAAGATGTAAATGATAATAAATATTCATAAAAAGAATAAAATAATGGATTGTGTAACCAAGAAATCATGAATGGGGTTTAAGAGATTTGTTAATATGTTATAAAGAACCATCAATGAAAATTTTAAGCTATAAAATAATAATAATATAATATTTTTCAAATTTGAGATGTAAAATTTTAATTTATTCCCTGATAACAGTTAAATGGATTACCAATTAAAAATGAGAACATTGGTGGGAATGGAAACCATGAACAAGGAGAGGATAACATAGTTTATATGGATGAGAATTATATTTAAAATAGTTTCATTTTCAATAATGATTATTTGTCACCAAGAATATAATATTTTAATAAAAATGATATATCAACATAGGAATATGTTATACCATATGAAAAGAAAGATGAACCATATAGATAAACATTATATGTGATGAAATCAAATTAAATTATTAAATACCCTTATATATGTTAGAAGATATCATTCATATCCCACAAAATATAATATCATGAATATGAGTCATGTTTCCACAATTAAAAATAATTTATAATATAATAATTCATTGTTGTAGTAGATACAACATCAAAATGAAAAATGGTTCATAATATCATATCATGCCTCAATGAAGGGTTCCTAAGATGAAACCTTTAACTTTTGTCTGAAGGTGCTCTTCCTTTTCACTTATCTTCCTAAATAATTAATTTATGTTCATTAGATATATACCCAATAACATTGTTAATCTATTTCCCTTATTTTATGTTCTTATAAATATCATATTCTATTTATTTATAATATTGTTTTCGTCATTTTGTTTGTTGTTTGAGGTTTTTCTGTCAATATCTTCATAAGTAATTTTTTTATACCAAGGTATAAAAAGTTATAAAATTGATTAATAATATCTATTATATTAATAATTTTCTGAACATAATTTTAATATTCGGTATATTTTTATGTCAAACCATAATGGGTGGTCATAAAAAATGATACTAATTTCTCGTGGAGGTGGTAATTTATATGCCTGAATGCTTAATGTTTCCATTTCACAAAAAATGAAATGTAAATAATGTAAATGAAATTTTAAAATTTAATAATTATAACAA
The DNA here is from genome assembly GCA_963277665.1 of Viscum album. NCBI lineage: Eukaryota > Viridiplantae > Streptophyta > Magnoliopsida > Santalales > Viscaceae > Viscum > Viscum album. The sequence goes on along the minus strand of OY728166.1, from coordinate 1,085,327,839 downwards.
TAATATATATATATATATCATATTTTTTCATCCATTTTATCAATTTTATCATCCATGAATGATGCTGATGAAAAATGAAAGAATCACTTTGGGGAGGTTTTAGTCTGTTTGATGCACTAATGATGCTTTTTTATATCATAGTATGAATAATAAATCATATTTATTCCATTAAAATAATTACATATTTTTATAATAATGATACCTATTTCATTATATTGGTATTAATATAATAATATTTCATGGTAAATATTAGGGATACAAAGTTGTGCAAATGGTAATACTTATATTAGAGACATGATATTCTCCTAAGGATTTCCCTAGAGGTGTTGTACATAAGCTAACATCTTGCGACCAGGGACATAAATAGGGAAAAGAGATTCTAATAGAGGTAGTTTTTTTATAAATTAAATTTAAATTTGAATGTAAAGTGTAGTCATTGAGAGGTGGAAATGATCCCCTTTTATGTGGAGAAAATTTTAGTTTTTGGAATACCCTTTACCCACCGAGGATATCATGAAACTATTCATGGTCATAGAGTCAAAAATTTTATAATAATAGTGTTTGTGATGATTTTGATTGATAAATCCTCAAAAAATACATTCTACAAATGTGTTAATCGTGTTTTATTTGTATTTCTATTTTTTCATTTAAGATTTTCAGTTTTTTCCAACATAAATAGTTTTAAAATAATGGATTTATATTTCATATAAAAATATTATATATCCCCTATAACAAATTTTTTATTTTGAACCTAAATATCAATTTTCGTAATTTTAATTCTTTTTATAAATTTGATAAAATCATCATTTAAATTAATGGTTATGATAGGAAATCATTCCCTCTATGTGGAATTTTTATTTTCATATAACATCTGATACTCCAACTATTATGATTTGGGTTAGTTTCCCTAACCATCTGATCCCTTTCCAAAATACCATTTATTTTTGGTATGCTATGAAATCTTATTGGTTGGTATCTCTTTTCTGATAGAAAACCCAAGTATGTGTGTCATCCAGTCACCCTATAATTTGTGTGGATGTTGATGATTCAATATGGTGTTATATTTAATAAAGGTAGTCAATCAAAGAACATATTCTTGGATTCATAAAAGGGAGGGCGGTTAGAGGGTTTGAGTTGATTGCTAATAACACTATTGGACTACCAATTAAGGATAAAAATTCAATGAAAGAGGAATGATCCACACTCCCATAACCAATTTTTTTGAAATATATTATAAATGGATACGTGAACATGTAGGAAGGTTTGTAAATGAAACTTTGATCCCTTGGATTCAAATTCTAGTGATAAAGAATGAGGTTGTAATGGGATTGGGAAATGGAAATGTAGATAAAAAATGATTCAAGATGTAAGATAAAAATTTAATGGAATATACACACAGTGATGGCATTGTGGGCTGAGTGAAGGCAACAAGTGGGGTGAGACCAGAAAGTAGTAGTCCAAATGTTAGAGTTTTCAATCATTTTAATTGTCCTGATGTTGAAGGCCCGAGACCAGAATTAGAGTGGAAAATATATTTCGAATCTGTTATCAGGGTTGTCTCTATAAATAGTTTTGTTATATAGAAAACTTACTTCAACCACCTTGCTAGCCACCAAGAAGTTGAGGTGAATGAGATTCAGGCAAAACATATTGTTAGTGAGTGAAATCATATGGGGCGGGGGTTCATACGCCTTGGGGTTTTTGAATTGTTTATAAAATTTATACAAGGTAGGGGCCTCATGCCAGATGTAAAATAAGATAACTATCATAAAGAGAATGGTAATCTGGTTCGTTAGTATGGAAAAGATCAATCCAGTCCCTCCATTGATAGGAAAATGGGCCTAATGAATTATTCCAATGATGATTGTTCAATATATTATACAAGTAAAAAGGAGGAGGAGGTTCTGTAGTTTAGAATTCAAAGCCGATAGAGAAATAGGATCCAGAAGGGAATTTGTAAATAAATGATGGGTTAAATATTTTTTCCAGAACCAATAGAGTCTTGATCGTTGAAGAAGTTGAAATACATGAATATGAACAATGATATGCATCTTTCCGCTAAGTCTATTTATCCGAAGCGGATGTTAGATGTTGTGCTTGAGAAATCCTTTTAATTTCTTATGTGCTCGAATGATGTCGTTGTTGAACATGTTCAGTTACCCAATGCAATAGAAGAAGAAGCATCCAGAATGATGGGGAGATCATTAAGGGAGTGTCTCAATAAATATCAGTACTCTTAGATCGATTATAAGGACCTGATCTAATTTTGTGGATTCAATAATGGGGAGATCTTCCTTGATGAGTATATCCAGCCCCGAGACATGCAAGTATATTAGTTCAAATATATTATAATGAATTAACTTGACACTCATTTAAACAATATATCTTTGAAATTATTTTGGGATATTAAATCTGGTAGGGTTCAATTTTCCTTTTAGGACTCTTTTTCTGTTTTGTGGTTGAATGCATTTTACTTAATTTTTCCATAAAATTCTTTTAATAATAAATATATAATTTTCAGTTAGTATTAAAAAATTACAGTAGCACTCATATAGTTATTTTTAGGAATAAATTTTTTTATAAGAACAACAATTAAAATTTTAACAATTTGATTGATTAAAAAAATTAAAAGACATTAACGGAAAAATTATTTTAAAAATGGTTTTACCATTATCATGGTAATTAAAAGTAATCATATAAATAATATTACTATTCATGAAAAATAAATTTTTTTATATAATATTGAAATGTTAACAAAATATAATAAATACTTTTTTTATTAATTAATTTCCCAAATTGATAGAGTATAATATTTTACTATAAGTGAAATAAAATACTTTTAGTGCTTAATATTACATGTGTTTAAAATATATTAATCATCAGTTTTATAATATTAACATAGTATTTTAAATTGATTTATTATAATTATTAAATATTATTTATTATAAAAATATTTTCTTATTATTTTAATTCACTCTTGTTTTCTAAATGTTATTGTGTTTGAAAAATTATTATCTTTTAAATTCACCAAAAAATGAATTATTTTAGAAAAATAAAATAAATTCATCCTTGAAAAATATTAATATAATGAAATTAAAAATTTAATTCATTGTATAAAACTAAATACCAAATATATATTTATTTATCTTTTTAAAAATGAAATTTATTATAATGAAATTTTATTCATTGGAAAAGAGAATTTATTACCACTATTGGTTTTTAATATATTTTCATATTGATTTATAATTTATCTGATGTTAATATATTAGTTATTATATACTAATAATTAAATTATAAGGAAATAATATACAATACCAAATAAAACAATTCATTGAAAATAAATATACCTTTTATACTAAATAAATTTTAATAAATATCATTAATTAATTATTTAAATTATAAAATAAATTTTTTACTACTCCCTTGACATTGAAATATTTATTTGAACATATATATACAATTGGCCAACTTGGATGCCCAAACAGATGACATCAAACTAGATTTTTCATGTTATTAATTTTTTTAATGAAGATGAAATCCTTATATGGGAACCATCCTCAAATAGGAAACATGATTTGACTGCCTTCTGCAAGAATTTGATCCACGGATCTCATAAATTCGGTGGTCAGATTAAAAAAATATTTATTTAAACATATTTTCTCATTCATTTGGATACTCTCCTTCAAAAAAATAATTGTCTATGTTACCCTTAAAATTGTTGGTATATCTCTTTTCTAATGATTTGTGCTATATCATTAACACTATAAGAATTTTTATAACCAATTCCTATGATATCAGACTGCATACTCTATATGGAATGATGTATTTGATATTTTATAGGCTCATCCACTATAGTAAAATCCAATTAGGGATATCTTTCATGCTTTAATTGAAATTATAATATCTAGAAAGCTAACCAATATTTTACGAAGGCATTTTTAGATATGGTATACGTCATATTGAGAGTAAAGAAAAAGGCTACTCATTTGCAGACCCTTCATTAACACACAATAATCCCTTACTGATATCATGATGGATGTATACAATGAATCACAATGCAATTGGACTACTGCAACAATTCTATAGAGGACTTGGTGGTGCTGAGGCATATGAAGGTATCTGGTAACGATCCCCAAAACCATGGAACACATAATGTCTTCGGGTTTTCCCAATATGATAGATAGATAAAGGGAAACTCAGATGGGGGTTTGAGAGAATCTCAGGCATGTTGGGTATGGAGTAGTCTTCATGGTTCTTAACAGGGATGTTTTTTAACACCATCATGGATCTTGTGGTATTGAAATGGACTTTGATGTTTAGATGAATGGTTTGATAAATTATGTCACCATAGATAATTAAAGGAGTTGGAACAATATCTTGTTTTACTATCATTCCACTACCATTTTCCAGGCTATCATAATTGGAAAGACCCATATTTAATGAAAACTAGAAGTGAAATGGATTAATTTTCCTGATAAACAATTTTCAATGAACTACATCATCACACATGTTTTTCCTAAAACAATCACTCCTACAGATGCCCTTGAAAATAACAGAGTGAATTAAGATGTTTACATTTTTCTAACATTCATCCTGATAATATTTTAATTATTATAAAATGGAAAATATTAGGTGCATTTATTTAGATTATTTAATATTTTAATATTATTATTTGGATCCCCTGAGCTCATATTTCTAAAAAACAACATATTATATTTTTATAATTATAATATTGTTTATAGGTAACATGAAAATATATATAATTAGAATATGTTAATATCATATTATTAATTAATTGAATGTTATACTATTTTAAATTTACTACTCTATAATAAATGAATTTAATGACCATATTGTATAAGTTTCTAATGAAAAAAATTTCAACAAACACATTTTCAACATCTACGATTTTAGTTACTATATTTATAATGTTCTTATTTCATTTCAATAAATATATATTTATATTAAATAATTTATTTATTAAATTCTTACTTCACATGTCAGTGTTCTTATTCCTAATTATGTGCAATAAATTCTCCATTATTGGTTCCCTTCCAAATGATAGGTTTTTTCATGCTATTGGTGATCCTTGAGGATGAATTTCATTCAATATATTTCCTAGTTGGGAAGGTTTTATTCTTTTTTATCTAATTTACCTCTTTTATTTTTATCATTAAATAGACTTACATTATCCAGAGTGAGTATTAATCCTTGGAATGTGCTACTTATTTTTATGTCATTTTTTTGTAATAAACCACTAAAAAATGAATAGTGTGTATATAGTTTGGTTCATATAATGTCTATAACATTTTCTAATAGTGATTCAATCCTTTTTAAATAATAGAAAAATTTTCTTTAATATTATAGAAAAATAATTAGTTTTATTAATAATATTAATATTAACTCCTATAATATGTATCATAATATCCCCATCATCTTCCCTTGAACAAAAATTTCATTGTAAATATAATTATTAATTACTAATGAAGATATATAAGTGTATCATATTATAAAATGGGACATGATATATAATTTATATAGTTCAATTAACTATACAATCATAGGAAATATATAAATTTCATTATAATATCATTATCCCAAACATTCAATTTTTCGCTAACTGTTCAAGAAAATATTGAATCATTATTTAGTATCAAAACTCTCATTATATAATTTCATTGAAAATAGTATTCATAATCATCCTTTTATATATTATCATAGGTAAATAAAAAATGTGTTCTTATTATTAAAAATAGGTTTTCTCCAATAAGTTGATAGAACTAATCCATTTCCAAAATTACATTAAATTTATCAAGGATGGATAATAAGATTTTATTATGTTATGCTCATATAGACATAATCATCTGATGTACAAATCATATATCGATATATGTTTTAAAAAATAAACATATAATAAATGAGGTGATTAATTTTTTATAAAATATTATATTTAGAATATAGTGGTTTGGAAATGATTAAAATATAATACTTATAATTATCAAGTGGATGATCCATTTTCCTCAATACTCATCATTTTATTGAACACACATCCATATTTTGGATTTCATAGGCTTTCCTTTATTCTTGTATTACCTTAGCCTTTGTATTGGTTGATTCCTATAATCCTTTTAGCCTTTATATTAGTGAATTGAGACATATAAGCCCTAATTTTCTATATATAATACATTGTATGGTTACTGGTGTTTTTGTATTCTTTCTTTCCACTCCTATCATTCTAATCAGACTCTTTATATTCTTAAATTTGTTTTGATACACAATGAACTAGACTTCCACATTTAATGAATTTTCTATTATTCTTGATGAAATTACCTTTGTTCCTCAAACAAAATTTTTAACATTATGGAAATTGAGTCTGTATTAATTTATCATACAAATTTCCTATATTTTGATGTGACTTTATCCATCTCTTCTATGGTTCATGCTGGTTTTCAACTATGATTAAATAGGTATCTATGTTTCGTGATAATTATTTTTGACAAACTTTTAATTTCTCATTTCATCTCTAATTTTAATGGGTTGATCTTTGTGGTAATAATTTCATTATCCTAAACACTTAATTTTAATTTTTATACTTCCTATTACAGCCATCACTAAAGAAAATAGTAAACATGTTTGATGACCATTTACATCATAGGGGGTTTATCTAATTAATAAAATAAAGTGGATTTAACCTTAAAACATTAACCCTTTTTTCATTATCATATTAGGACATATTTCTATTATATGATCTGATATCAATATTAGCATAACCTTTTTTACATTATTTTGGGTTATATAATACTGGGAGCATTTTCATGTATGTGACTAAAAACTAATCCTTTATATTGTTATAGAAAGTCAATTTTATTTACAAAAACAATATGCCTAGGGAGTGTCCAGTTAGGAGTTCAGTCATTGTCACACTCATCATGCATTAGAGTGAAGATTGATTTGATGCTCAAAAAACAATTTTTTGGATTGATACTCATAGATTTATTTTTTCCACAACTCCATCAGCATATATTATATAGATAGGGATGTGTTACATGGTATATCACATAATTTGTACTTTACCAAAATGTTTGGATGTTATACTTTTCTTAGTCACATCCCTTGGAATTCTCTATATAGATTTCACTAATTTTCTAAAATAATTTCATTACCTACCTTCTTTAATACGAGGGAAGGGACAACAATTTGAAAACAACTTTCTTCCTCAAGATGATGGAGAGACAACGACCCCTACGTCACACCTCCAATAGGCTATAGGGTGGTGACCAGCACAGAGGCTATTGAAATCACATGAAAATGTGAGGAATTACACTTTTCATAGTATCCAATATCATAATATAAGATGTATAATCCACCACCAACCCAAAGAAACACACATATATAGAAATAAAAATCCATCCCACATGAATTATTAAAGTAATGATGCTATAAATACAAGAAAAATCCCATGTATGTAACAAAATAAAACTAAGTAGTGACATAGAAACCATCCCAAAGGTCTTACGTAGTATATTCTATCACGGTCTACCTAATCTCTTTTGAAATGAAAACAATATTATATATGTTGGGAGAAGATAAAAGTATTCTCAATAGGGAAAAACCAGTGTCACTTATGAAAAAGTGGGAGAGACATACTAATGCCCCTTTGAGAAAATAACTAAAACTCAAAAGAACCTTACAAGGTATACTATCCACCCCAACCTCACAAAGGAACAATCACCGAATAACATAAGACAAGAAATGTAATGTAGTAAGAACATCAATATTTTTGTAACGCACACCACTTCCTAATGGTTAACTGCTCATATCTAATGAAAAATGTCCTGAAGAACAAACTCTCTTCCACTATCCCCATAGTCACAACCTGTCCGCACACACCTATGCCACATACCACCTCACATCTTGCCAAAAAGCACCTCGGATACAACCAAATAACATCCGGCCCACAGACACATGGGACACTACCACCAAAAGTCTATCTTGAAGACACCTAGGACTCATCTCGAAGACATCTAGAAACCAAAACACCTCTTACAGAACGAGTACCATATATATGGTAATAAACCTCAATCCATTACAGCCTAATCAACGTGTCTTGGGAAATAAATGTCTAGAAGAGGGACCAGATAAAATATAATTTCCATCCATCCATTATCCCACCAAGATGATGGAAAATTAAACCCCCCCCCCATAAAAATTGGGGTTGTTCATCACATTTTTCTGAACACGGGTGGGGTGCATATATAAATCTAAAGGAACTATATATATATATATAAGTATCAAACACTCATTCCAACCTATGTGTTTTCAAAACAACAACCATCCCGCACCAAGAATTCCCTTGATTCCACTCCTACAATCACTTACTATGATGAATGACTGTCACTTCTGTATGTAGAGAAATGAACACCACTTCACAACAAGTCACAGCTTAGAACATACCCCCAAACAATAAATTTAACTTGTTATTCTGCAATATCAATTAATTTATTTATTACTTCCCTACCAGGGATACTAGAAAAAACTACAACCATTATAAGGAAATGCAACCATACAAACCACTAACAAATCTATACAATGAAAAAGGTCTAAGGTAAAAGAATTCAATCATAAAAACATAAAAAACTCAACCAGCTTGATGTCCCACAACACACCCCCCTTCCTTGAACACCCATTCAACCACTACAACCATCATTCTTCAATGAAATTGCACAATTTCGAAACCCTCTACATGTAAACCCCCATTACAACTCATCACAACCCCACTTGGAAACCCCGGTGCATATCAAAACTATACCCAACATACCCATAAACATGAACATGACACAACCTAGTCCTGCAACCTCGTTACCTGATGACAACACATTCCAAGATATAGCCCCACAATATAACATGTTCATTTGCTCCACAATCAACCTGTAGCACCCCATGATTTCAATGTACGTTATCTCTTCAAAGAAATACAATAACTTGCGTTACACGCAACATTGAGATCGAGCACACCATGACATACCAAACTAGAAGTTCAAAAAACAGTTATGAATAGTATTTAATGAATTGTGAATTTTATATACTCCATATAATTTTGGAATCAATATAATGTGTTTCTTAGACATAATATGAGAACAAAATAATTTTTTCAGATAAAAGAATTATACTTCAAAAAATCTAATTTTACCAACTATTTCATGGAGAATCCTTTCAAAACCAATTTTTGACACTTTTATATATTCAATTTAATTTAATTAAATTATTCATTAGAATCGGGACATAAAAAAATTTTGCTAAATTTTATGGTACTTTTCTGATAACTTTCATATTTTGATGAATACTGAAAAATAATAAATTTTAACTGTAAAAAACTTTTTTAATCGAAATAATTTGTTATGATAAATTATGAAATTGAATGGTTCGGAATAATAATTAGATTAAATTTTCATCATTTAATATAATTTTGGTCATTATATGTAATTTCACATTTAAATTTATCATAAACACATGTCAATTTTTACTCATTTTTACTTTTAAAAAACCTGCTTTTTTGTTCTGAAAATTGAAATTAATTTTAAATTATTAAATGTAACTTCTATTTTTTAAATTTATTAAAATAAACTTCTTTTTTTAATTCATAATATCAAAATAAGATTAGGGTGAATTTTTCATATTTTTATGAAAACATTCAATTTTTTATGAATAGTGATATACACTAAGTTATTGTTTAAAACCAACTTTATATTTAAATAATTATCAATTTTATTTAAATTTATTTTAAGTAAAAATATAGTTATATTTCCAATATAAGTCAATGTAATTAATTGGAGTCATTTTATAATAAAATTGGATGTATTAATGTTTGTTGAACGTTTTACCGTCTTTTAGCCTCCTTCTAGAGGAATTTACAAATCTGTATAAAACATAATTTTACCACATCTGTGAGTTGAATTTCAAAAAACTAAGAGACACTGTTGAAATCAGTAAGTAAAATTTGATTCAATAAGATGAATATAATTTTTGGTGAATAGTATCTTTTGACTTAAATTTACCACGGTTGAAAGTAAATAGGGTAATTAAACTTACAGAGGATATTATAATTACCCTAACACAAGACCAAATTCTATTGTATAAGTGTAATTCGACCAAAAATACCTTATTAATAAAATATTATCCATTAAATCTACTTTGATTAGATTAGGACATTTATTATTAGTTTATTTAAAGAAGAGTTAAAAGTGTTAAATTAAATTTTTATTAACTAAACCATTTCTAATAAAGTGTTATACATAAGATAAATTTGACTATAAATATTCACTAGAAATATTAAACTATCTCCTACATAATGGAATTTTATTTATAATTTTTAGAGATTAAATAATTACATTTAATTATGACACAATGATGATGCATTAATCACCCTCTTAATGAAATATTAAAATAGATTATATTATAAATATTAAAATAAATATTATTTAATGGTTTTGATTCCATAAACGAATTTTCTAGGTTAATAGGACATTTTAGGGTTGATAAGATCATTTTTTTCGAAGTGATAAGGTTGTTATGACTTTCACAAAATCAAAATACCAAATAGTGTCAAAATGATATAAATTATATTTTAAAACGAATACAATATTATTGTTAGAAATAATATTTATAAAAATATATGGTTCGGAAAAAGGGCTTAAATAATATTATATATTTCATTAATGAACCACTTTAGGTCCTCTTGGAAGTTTATAGTAATTTTATTAACCATATAATGTAAGAATACAAGAAGAGATGGTAAATGTTAAACTATATTACTAATAGTTAAATCTAATGGATATGGTTAATATGGTGACCTAAAAATGTCTAAAATCTAATTTTTGAGAGGATTTTGACCCATACCCATCAATGTGGATTGATTAGAAACTGAAAATGATTTTATAATAAAATTGTATTTCAAAATTTTTCTAAGATGCCCCTCACCCCTCTTATAAACGGGAACATCCCCATCTCCCAATGTCACACATCCAAAGCCATTTGTATTGGCCATACCCTACTCGAATAACCTACCAACTTCCCTAAAATCAACCTAGCATCCTTACTTTGATCATAAATCCAAATAATGGATCCATTTTGATCAACTCACAAAGAAAACCTGAAAAAGAAGAAATAATTTCACCACCAACTTTCAAGTTCTTTTATTCTTCCACATCCACTTTATTTGTTGTTCCCATACCAAAATAATAACACCAGTACCTCCTACAACCATTGATTTTATTGTAAATATGGTACAACCATATTCGTTATTTTATCCATCCTACAAATGAAAAAGTCACAATTCATGCGTACGTACAACTTACCGTCTCCACGCCGTGGTGTAGTTTGTTATTCAAGCACTTCATTATTTTGATGGGTATAATAATGAGTATAAATAATGTAAATAATAAATATAACATGTTAATTATTTCTTATATATGTTATTCAATCCAATTACATACGATTTCATCATCAATATAATGATATTTTTGCTCGTGCGTATGTATGGATTACCGTCTCCACGAACGTGATTAGATTTATCCCCCATCATAATCATTAAAAACTAATTTTATTTTTATGACTAAAAATAATGTTTAATAAATTAATATCATTATAGATATTAATCAATTACATTGTTTACATAACAAACATGCCTTACGTAACAAATCATATAAAGGAAAACCAATTAGTTAACACCTGAAACGATGATACTACTAAAATATTATTAACAAAGCAATATTATAAGATCATATGTGCTATAATATTTAAGTATGTGGTTTTTTGTAATTTAATAACAATGATTTAACTATTTTATATATGGTTAACATACAATAGACTAATGAAAATTACTAGGTAAGGGTTATTTCTAAAAGTTTTTCATTATCTGAGGTCATTTTTACATGAGTATCTATTGTGACCTCTTTAGAATCCACATTTGTGTTTCATAAAAATATTTTCAAATGGAATATTTTAAGGTTTTATGGATGATACTATTTAATTAGATCATCATTTTAAAGGGTTTAAATATTTATTCATCTAAATAATTCTCATAAATGTATATGTTTTCAAAATGGTTTTTAAGAATTTATTTATATGGACATCAATGTTTTCAAAATGATAATTACATTAAAAGGTTTAAAATTATTATGGGACATATCGCTTAAAAAATTTCATTAAATGTATTCCTTTATTAATTGTGTGACTTTTAAATGTTTTCATAAAAAGGGATATTTCTCTAAAAGAGTTTTACAAATCACTTCCATCTATGTCTACATCGTTTGAAAAATTTTAAACTTTTTTGAAGTTGATTTATTATGATACAAATCTTCCATATTTTATTTAAGGTTTTGTGATATGTTTGACTGTGGATGTTTTATTTTTATACCATTCATGGATTGTGGAGAAATTGTCGACATTTCACATGGTAGTTTTAATATGAATGTTTTTGTTATGTTTAAACCTTTTCCTATGAGAAATGTATTGGACTTAGTAAGTGACAGGTGGAGCCCACTATAGCTCCTTAATGAATCAGTATATCTCATTATAAAAACTAGTGTCTTCGAACAAGGCCTTGAAAAAATCATATTGTAGTCTTGCAACAAGGACATGACTATGTGGTTATGAAGTCTGGCATTATTCATTCCATCATTATGAAATTGTATACTAATATTGTATGTGATTATTCAACTAGTAGAATATATATGCGAATAAGTAAATGGAATTATTCGATTTATATTTTTTATATTATACAGAACATTATGATTAAAAGGCTTATGTTTTAGTCTTATACATTACCTTAAAATTTTATGCTAATTTATGAATGTTTACTCTCTATTGTTATCCATAATGAGCATCTGAGCTCACCCCTTTCTATGTTTTATTTTTTCCAGGATGCAAAAATATATATTATGACCGACCTGCAGGTATAGTCTAAGGGATATGAATGTGATCAGAGGAGAAAATGTTTTTGTTGTTGTGTTTTTCATTTTATAAGGTAATATTAAACTTATGAATGTATGTAGTACTTATAAGGCTATTAAAATGATCAATCCTTCGATATTTGATCCCTTGAGATCATGTTAATGTATTAAAATAATGCACTGACATTGGGTTACGAGGGTCGGGGCCTTACAGTTGGTATCAGAGATACTTTAGTAAAAACCTTAGAAACTAGATTTAGAAAAACTCTGATTAGAGAACACTACCCTAAGATAGTCTTTCAAGATTAGTATATAAGATCTTCCTTGAATTATGGTAATGTAAATATTTTGTGTATTTCTCAAGAAATACATCCCTAACTAGTTATGAGCAGATAGAGGTGGCTCTGGCACAGATGTACCTATGGGTGAAAACTCCAAAAATGTGTTTTGGGTTTGACCCAGGGTATCCTGGTACACGACAATAGGCATTTTTGCACACTTGGTTGCGACACTCCTAGGGGATATGCTTATGATAAATCACATTTTCATTACAATCCATTATAAGGGATTTATGAGTAAATATTTCCTAAAATGATACATTTTATGATTATATATTATATGCATAATCTTTTCAATTTATGTTAGGTATTTTCAAAGCTTGGAATTATGCATTTAAATTCATAAACTAACCTAGTGTATGTCATTATTTAGAAATTTCACATAGTAGAAGGATTGAGAATTCACGAAATACACATGATAGAATGATTTAAAAGGAACATATCATTCATGGTATTAAGACATCATTTAAAAGGGAAATAGTCCCCACATATTCTCATCATATGAAAAAATATTATCATTTGTAAATAAGATAAGTAAATAATTCTCTATATCCTATGGCTTTGAAGAGAAGCAAGATAAGGAAAGTATATAAGAGAGAAATATGGATAAAGGGAAGAGGGGAAAGAAAGATATTCCAATATATGAAAAATGCAGAAAGAATCGCCTTAGTAAATTCTTGAAGGGAATGTGAGTTTGTTATAATTGTGGAGAAAAAGGATGCAAATTACATGATTGAAAGGGTGATAATTTTTTTCAAATGTACAATGCTTCATCTTCATAGAGTTGGAACACTACGTGAATCAATGTCCAAATCATCAGAGTATACCCCAAATGTTGTGTTTGGATAATAATCATGTTATGATACTATAGAAGAAGAAGAGGAATGATTAGAGTTTTTATATTGTTATTAAAGTATTTTGTCATTTGATTATTGTATTAATGATGTAAATGTTATAATAATTATAGAGTATATAAGGATTGTACAATTGTACTATTTCATTAAAGACATTAGATTTTGTGGAACAAGAAAAGTGACTCAATAGGATGTTAAATTTTTTGGAAAATATATGAATGAAGGGATGATAAACCTTAATATGGTTCTGATATTGAAGCAGTGATTTTGGAATAAGATATTATTGATTAAAATAAAATATATTTGATATTCTAGACTACTTTGAAACTAATTAATTTCATTTTTATTCTATTATTGTTGGGGTTTACAACTTTTCTGGATATGAGAAGTATATCTAGTATTCTATGAGGAATAAGGGAGTATGAATGTAATAAATATGGTTTTGTGGTAATTCAGGGTATTACCGTGTTCTTAAAAGAATACACGATGAAGGTATTCATATGTTATTAAATGGAAAAAAGGATCTTCATTGTGTTTTCCTTCTTTATATATTTTGGACTGTTTGTTTGGACTGAATTATTTTGGATACGTCTAAAGGTTATAATTGATTAAGTTTGAAATTGGATACTATTGTTAAGGTTAAATAATATCTTGAGATTGTTTTTCGATTGTCATAAAAAGGACAACCTGGAGGTCGGGGGACAACCTGTTGCATCTGGCAAGGCTGTGAGACTTGAACCTGCAACTGAAGGGTGACAAGGGTGCATCACCTACCACTATCCTATGTGATGTCATGGCCTATGTAATGTATTTTTTCTAATTTTCTAAAAAATGAATTATAAATGAATTTTTTGGAACCATATACAATTAGGATAAATAGATTATTTTTGAATTATATTATCTTTTGGAGTGAAAGATGAGTTTGTGGTAGGAATTAGTTGAAATATGAAACTCTACTTGTCATATATATATATATATTCCTCTTATTCTATTAATAAATTAATTATTAAACATTATGGATGGGATCTTAAAACCAAAAATTTGTTATCCTAATACATTATGTTTTGTTGAACCAGATATATTTTATGTCATCTTAGATTTACGGCTTTGAGGACCTGAATTTGACACTTGTTTGTGATTGATGACCTCAATAACTCCCTATAAATATTTATGTTTTTCATCTAATTTTGTGTCTCTAATTTCCACCAATGTTTTTTTATTTGATATCATAATTTGGTGATGACTTTTTTAATTCTCATTCCCTCTTAATAAAACTAAATTTTATTAACCCAATTTCCTATTTGGCTTTTCCACAAAAGTATTTTTCTAATTTTAACCAATTAATTTTTGAAAAACAATTTCAAATTCCGAGGATGAAATTTATTGAATGAGGGGAGAATGTAACACCCTAGTATTTCATAGTACATTATCACTTCAATGAAATTCAATAACTTGCGCTACAAACATCACCGAGTTCGAGGGAACCACGACTTACCAAACTAGCCATTCAAAAAGATGTTATGGGTAGTATTCACCGAATTTTAAATTTTATATACTCCATATAATTATAAAATCCATATTATGTGTTTCATATACATAATATAAGAACAAATTTATTTTTTTTCAAATAAAGGAAGTATATTTCAAAAATTACAATTTTACTACCTATTTTATGGAGAATATTTTTAAAACCAATATTTCACACTTTTATATATTCAATTTAATGAAATTAAATTATTATTTGGAATATAGACATTAAAAAGTGTGTTTGGATATTTTTTTTTGTATTTTTCTAATAATTTTTATATTTTCATGAATAGTGAAAAATACTAAATTTTATTTGAAGAAAATATTTTTTAATCAAAAAAATTAACATTGTTAAATTATGAATTTGAATGGTTTGGAAGAATAATTGGATTATATTAATATTTGTTAATACAATTTATGTAATTAAAATTAAATTCACATTTAAATTTGACAAAAACACATGTCAATCTTTTGATAGTTTTTACTTTTTAAAAACATGATTTTTGGTTTTGACAATGGGAATTAATTAAAAATTAATATATGAAACTTCCATGTTTTGAATTTGGTAAAATAGAAATAATTTTTTATTTTAGAATTTCAAAATTATCTTAGGCTGAAATTTTGGTATTTTTTTGAAAACATTCAATTTTGGATGAATAGTGAAAAATAATGCGTTATTGTTTAAAACCGAATTATTATTTAAATAATTATGAATTTTATTTAAATTTATTTTAAGTCAAAATATATGTATGATACCTATATAAGTTAAATGTAACTCATTGGAATCATTTTATAATAAAATTAGAGGTATAAATTTTTATTGAACTTTTTACAGTCTTTTATCCGCCTTCTATGAGCATTTGTAAATTTTCATAAAACGTAATTTTACCGCTTGTATGAGTTGAATTTCAAAATTCCGAGATTCACGGTCGAAATCAGCAAGTAAAATGTGATTCCATAATATGGAAATTATTTTTGGTTAATAGAAACATCTTAGTTTTATTTACCACGATTAATAGTAAATAGGTTAATTAAAGTAAAAAATGATATTATAATTACCTAACACATGTCCTAATTCAAATTGATATGTCAATTCGACCAAAAATACCATGGGAATAAAATATGATCCTTTAGTTTGGCATGGATTTGATTAGGACATTTATTTTTATTTTATTTAAAGAATAGTTAAAAGTGTCAAATTCAATGATTATTAACTAAACCACTTTTAATATAGGGTCATGCATAAGATATGTTTTACACTAAATATTCATTAGAAAGATACATATATTTACTACATAATGGTATGTTATTTATAATTTTTATATATTAAATAATTGAATTTATTTTTAACACAATGATGATGATGTAATTACCTTCTCAATGAAATATTATAATAGTTTATATTATAAATATGATAATAAATATAATTTAAAAGTTTTGATGCCATACATAAATTTTATAGGTTAATATGAAATGATAGGATTGTTTAAACATATTTTTTTCTAAGTGATAAGTTTGGTATGAACTTGTCAATAACAAAATATCAAATTGTTTCAAAATTGACATAATTCAGGTTTTAGAACAAATACTATATTATTTGTTGATATAATATTCATAAAAATATATTTTTCTGAAAAAGGAATTAAATATTATTATATATGTCATTAATGAACCACTAGAGGTTCTCATGGATGTTTAGAGTAATTTTATTAACAATATTTTGTAATAATATCGGAAGAAACGGTAAAAGTTATACTATTTACCTAATAGTAAAATATGAAAGATAAGGTCAATATGGTGACCTAAAAATGTATAAAACCTATTTTCTGAGATGATATAGACCCATACCAACCATATCTTCGATATAAATCAATTTGGATCCCTTAGAAACCGAAAATGAGTTTATAAGAAAATAATATTGCAAATTTTTTCTAAGGGGTCCCTCACCCCCTCTTTTAAAAGGGAACTTAGACTTCTCTCAATATCACACATCCAAAGCCATTTGGCTCGGCCACCCCTGTCCAAATATCCTCCCAACTTCCCTAACATCATCCTAGAGTCCTTAATTTGATCATAAAGCCTACCCAGAGAAGCTTTTTGATAAACTCAAAATGAATCACCTGAAGAAGAGGTAATAATTTCACCATCCCCTTTCATGTTATTTTCTTCTTACACTTCCTCTTTCTTTTCTTTTTACCATGCAAAAATAATAACTCCATTGCCTCCTACATAATGTTATGTTGTTTTAAATATTTTACAACAATATTCATTATTCTATCTAGTCTATAAATGATAAAGTCACCATACGTGTGTACGTATGGTTTAATGTCTACACGTTGTGGTGTAGTTTGTTATTCAAACTCATCATTATTTACATGGGTATAATATTGAGTATAAATTATATAAATAATAAATATAACATGTTAATGATTATGTATATATGATATACCATCCAATTATATTTTATTTCACCATCAATATAATGATATTTTCACTCGTGCGTAGGTACAGATTACCGCCTCCAAGAACGTGATGAGACTCATTCCCCATGGTAATAATTGAAGAATAATTTTCATTTTATGATTAAAAATAGTGTTTAATAAATTAATATCATTCTAGATATGAATCTAATACATCATATCCATAACTAACATGGCTTACGTCACCAAGCATATAATGGAAAATAGATCATCTAATACCTGAAATGAGGATACTAATAAAATATTCTTAACAAATGAATATTATAAGATCATATATGATATCATATTTCTTTAGGTGGTTCACATACCATCGACTAAACGAAATTACAATTTAATAGTTAATTCTATAATCTGTTTATTATTATAGGTTGTTTCTACATGAGTACCTACTGGGACATCTTTATCATCCACATCTGGGTTTCATAATAATAATTTCAAAAGAAATATTTTTTGGTTTTATGGAAGTGAATCTTTAACTATAACATCATTTTAAATGGATTAAATATTTATTCTTCTAGATCATTGTCATTAATATCCATGTTTTCAGAAAAAACTTAAAGGATTTATTTACATGGAATTGATTGTTTTTCAAATGTTAATTCCTTTTTAAATATTCAAAGTAGTGCGGGACACAATGATTCATAAATGTATTTAAATATCTTCCTTTCTAAATTGTTTGACTTTTTAATGTATTCATGAAAAATAGATTTTTCTCTCAAAGCATTTTTGAAAATCATTTTCATCTATGTCAACATACTTTGATATATTTTAAACTTGATTGAAGCTGATTTATTATGATACAAATCTTCCATATTGTATTGATAGTTTTCTAATATGTTTGTATGTGGATGTGTTATTTTAATACCATTTATATTTTATAGATAATGTATTGACATTCTGTATGCTGGTTTTAATACAAATGTTTATGTTATGTTTAAAACTTTTCATATGAGGAATGCATTGGACTTAGTAAATGATGGATGGAGCCCGTTATTTCTACATGATGCATCGGTTGGTCTCCTGAGACAAACTAGTGTCTTAGCACAAGGACTTGAAAATATTTATTTGTACTCTGGGAACAAGTTTGTGACTATATGGTTATGAAGTCTGGAATTATGCATTCTATCATTATGAAGTTGGCTATTGATATTGCATGTGAATATTCGAGTAGTAGAATATCCATGTTAATAAGTAAATGGAATTATTTGATTTATATTTGCCATATTATGATGATGTTTAAGTTTAAAAAGCATATATTTTAGTCTTATACATTGAATTAAATGTTTATGATTATTTATAAAATCTTCTTCTATATTGTTACCCTTAATGTTCATCTGAGCTTACCCCTCTCTATGTTTTATTTTTTTGAGGATGCGAAGAGGTATATTATGACTGACCTACAGGGATAGTCATTGGGATTTGAATGTGGCCAATAGAGAAAATTTTGTTGTTGTTTATTTTCATTTTATAATGTAATGTAAAACGTATGAATATATCTCGTACTTCTAAGGCTACTAAATTGATCGATATTTCTTGATTTGATCCCATGTGATCTTTCCAATGTATTAAAATGGCAAGGTTTATTCAGAGTCAGTGCATTATTTGAATACATTGGGAATGGTTTATTCAGATTTATTATCACTAATTTAGTAATTCCATTTCATAAAATAGGGGTGATCACTAAATAAGTTTGATCTCGGGTAATCCAAATATTTATATGAATATATGTGATTAAAATGGTTCCAAATCTTAATGTAGTGTTTCATATTTCATAAAGGTGCACAAACAGAGACCACCGATGACCATGATTTTCAAAAGGATAAAAACAATAAAATTGACAAGCTAAATTAAGGATAACATATAAACATAGTGATCACCATCATCGTAGTCATAGCACCTTATTTATTACTTCTTATTATCTCCATTAAATCTAGGTTCAACCGTATTCACAAATATATATGAGCACACCCACCCCGAATGATACACAATTAAATGATAGATTTAGGAAATCCATACTTGTAATAACAGGTGATCAAAAATTTTTCTTTACGCCAAAATAGGGGGTCAGTCGAGCAATAGGATAACATCTAGGGGAAAATGAAAATAGTGTTATACCAAAGGTGATTGAATCATCAGGGAAGAAGGGCTCTTAGCACACCATGAGAAAATAGAATAGTTCAATGGACGAGAATATTTGGTGTTAGAAAGACCATATTCTAAATCTATAGGGAAATGATTTAAAGTCCATTAAAGTAATATCACGACTAAGACCACGTGGTTTTGGAGTCAAAGGAAGAATAATGTTTTTAGCAGATAAATAAAATTTGTAATGGCCCAAAACTTCTTTAATATGGAACTTAACTCATTTAACATCAAAAAATGTGGAACTGGAAAAACATGTGAAGGGTAGAAAATGACTCACTCATGGGTGAGTCAACAACGGTTGAGTCACTGACATCTAAACGACAAATGTGATGACCTACCAATGCCATGAACTGCTGATTCCCTGATATACCAACACACTTAGTCGCCAATGCGATGACTAACCGACACCCTAAACATCCGACGACCTAACCTACCAATGCCCTAACTTACCGACACCCTGACCACCGGATGATCTGAGTCACTGACACAATGACCCTATGATTCCTTGAGTCACTGATGCTAACTTACCAACACGATCTACCAATGTTGAGCTACCAATGCCAACCAAATGATGTAAACCTTCCAATGCTGAGCTCCTAACATGACTCGCTGACAGCAAGCTCACCAATGGAAAAAATTGTAAATTTTGAAAACTCATTAAATGGCCATTCGTTGCCTCCCAGAACACCCTAAACACTCGATTTTTTCAAATTAATAGACGATAGAGGTTATGTCCATTACATCATACAAATATCAAACTATTCTCACCTCAATAATTCAAAACCAAACCAAAAGAAAGTGGGGTATGAACCACTACCCAATAACAAACCACTAAATAAAAAACACCTTGTACGGGTTTGAAAGATGGAGTGAAGCCACAACATCCAATAAAACCTGCCCTAGGATTTTCCAACCCAATCAACCAAAAGGAATACAACACCAACACCAAAAGTCACACTATCTTAACATATGAATTAGAAAATTCCTTCCTCTATGTCAAGATATTGTCCTCTTTGAGCCGCACTGACTCACCAACATGGGTTCAAATGTATCTATATTAATGGATCTTGATTAGGGATCAGGTCCTCCCATCATCATACATCATGACAGTTTCATACATCAGATAACAAAGAAAAAACTCAACTCATAGAAAATATGGTTCAAGCATTACAAGGAAAAATAAATTAGGGTAGAACACAAAATAGCTATGAATACTGGGAATGCATTTGCGTACCACATTCCCAAGTACTCTACCTCATGCCACCATGAATCCATATCACATGAACATTTGAAATGGTCCATCAATGTATCACCTACTACCGATGATCCTAGATCTCCATTGTTCTCTATACGAACCTTTCATTTCCCCCGATATTCACCTCTCCCCAATCAACGACATGTGATTCATTGTGAAGATACCAATGAAGTTCGGAGAAATGAAAGACATTGTGTATCCTTCTTAATAATGGTGGAAATTCCATCTGTTATGCCACCTCGCCAACTGGTCCCAACACATCAAAGGTTCCAATGAACCCAAGAGATAGCTTACATCCTCTGATGATCCTCTACAACCCATGTCAAGTGGAAGCCTTCAACAACATATGATCCCCGAACTCAAACTCCAAGGGCATCATACTATGATTGGAATATGACTTATGATGGTTCTATCCAACCTTTATCCTCTCTCATGCAAGTTTCACCTTCTCTATCGTACTTTGAACTATGTCAGGACTATGTAGAGGTTACTCTCCAACTTCTCCATAGATCAATGGTGAATAACATAGTCTCTCATTCAGGGATTAAAATAAATCAATGTCATTGGAATATTGATATATATTATTGTAATAAAACGCCAACAAATGGATGCGTCACAACCAAGACCCAACAAGGTCCAAGACATATGGTCACATCATGTCATCAAATTTCTAGATGGTACTCTCTATCTTCCCTTTTGTGTGTGGGTGGAAAGAAGTTGTAAGGTGTAACTGGTTTCTAAAGGAAGTCAACATTACCCTCCAAAATCACAACGTAAAATTTTTATCCCGATCCAAGATGAAAGATCTTGGAACTCCATGTAGCTACATCACCTCATCCACATACCGCTTCCCTTGACTCTTTCATCATTGTGAATTGAGAAATTTTTTTCAATTGATAAACTATTACCCATATTGCATCACATCATACTAAATATATTGGTAATCATATGAATAAATCCTTTGATATTTCATCCCACTTCAACTCGGGGATATATAAGGGATACACAAAACACTTAGAACATGGTGCCGAAACTTCACTTGTTGGAACCCCAAGCATATTTACATAAACTCTTCCACTACTCGGTTCATGCATGTCCACCAGAACTATTCCTTCAATCCACCATAAATATTGGAAATCTATTGGTGAACCACTAGGAATGATATAGGAAACTCACAGAGAACTCCCTCACACACCGCTATGTATACAAACAGCTTCCCATGGAACATCATACGATTCTGGCCATCCTCAGACCATCCCTTCAGAGCACCACCCTAGAAAAAGAGATCATGTGTCACCTCTACCTCTATGTCTTCCCAATGATACCCCTAAACCTATCAGATCATAGAAGACTACACTGTTATATAAAACAAAAATCCTCATCCACTATCCACTCCTGTGCTTAGCTATAAGAAAACCAACTCCTCCATTGCTCTCCTAGAGTCCATAGGTTCCCAATCCATTTACTTATGTGACATTATACTGAAATCATCATCATAAATATTATAATTTCCTATAGTTTATGAGATCTAAAAATTTTAATCCAAGAGAACCTCCATCCAACTCCCCAACTGTGTCTTTAGATCTCACTGGGAAGAGATGTACCTCAAGTTCTTGTGTTCTGTGAAGACCAAAAATTTCTCCCCAATGAGGTAATGCATCCTCAACTTTAGCACAAACCTGACTGCTAATAGAACTAGATCATGGGTGGCATAGTTACATTCATGGGGACACAACTACCGAGAAACATAAGATATCACCCCTCATTGATGCTTCAAAACACACCACAATCATAGATGGGAAGCATCACAAAATCCCAGGAAGATCACCACTTCCTCTAGAATACTGATCCATGGGGAACTAACCAAATCCCCTTTACGATAGTCAAACAATACCTAGAACTTCTCACTCCACAAAAAGACTGTTTTTTTCTTGTCAGAGCCATCAGTGAAGCTTCTACTCAAGAGAAGTCAGGTACAAATCTCCAATAATATCCTACTACAATGATAAAACTGTAAACATATACCACATTCTTAGGTGTTTTCCAAGAAACAACTACCTTTACATTCCATGTGTCCAATGATACACCCGGTTGAGACACCACATGTCCAAGGAAGCGGACATCCCATGTCCAAAACATACACATGGTCAAATTGTTTTAGAGAAGGTGGTGCTAAAAGACATCTAGGACAATACTAAGATGCTCTATATGCTCCTAATCAGAAAAAAAATGTAAATAAAGATGTCATCAATGCATATGGTGATGAACTAGTCGAGGAAATCCTGAACAATAGAGTTTATAAGACTCATTAACATGGACAGTTGATTCTTAACACTAGACAACATAAACAAGAACTTGAAGTTATGATACCTACAACCAAATGCTATTTTCAGGATTTCGCCTTTCCTATACCCTACACTAGTGATACATAGTCCAAAAATTGACTTTATAAACTTACTTCCTCTTCTCAGGTGTTCGAAAAGATCTTCTATCTTCAGTAAAGTGTTATAGTTCTTGACTGTTAATAGATTTATCCTCATGTAGTCTATACACAACCTCATTCCACCATATGACATCATCGTAAATAAGAAAAGATCACCATACAGTGAAAAAATGTGCTAGATAAAGTTATTATTCGACATAACATCAATCTGAATCCTTAGATCCCATAACAATAAAGGTTCCATCTATTAAGGAGCCATCATAATCAGAGATTCAGAGGTCTACATGTATATCCCAAACTCAAAATCATGTCAAGTTGTTAGATTCACTACCTACTCAAGAAAAAAAATCCAAAAACAGTAGAAAAACCTAAATATCCCCCACCATATCAATTTTTTTTGATTCCACTGATATGGAATCCAACAACGAATGAAGAGGCCTCACATGTTGGATTCCCTCTAGACAAATCTGTTCCCCAAAGAGTGCTACCCATTGGCCATTCAAGTCTAAAAATGAGACTCTTCAATGGAATCAAGTGATGAAATCATGCACTGAGTACAACCAGCCAATTCCAAGTATAAAATTATATAGATGCATCTGTAGAATAACGAAATCTTCACCTGACTGATGTGGCCACAACATTACTCTAAACCACCAGAAAACATAAAAAAAATATAGCATATCCTATGGAAGGTGTATTCAATACTAGTGGCACAAAATTCTCTTCATGTCCATTCCATGAAAAAGGTCTAGAATAGGTGCAACAAAGGAGTGAGATTCCCTTGATTCAAATAAGGAAAAGCAGGAGTATTGAACAAACTGATTGTACCACAAACAATCATTGCCCCACTGGAATAACTTCCACAACGACATGGATCTTACCATACCCATATCCTCTACCCCTTCATTCTCATATACCTCCTTGACATTTCCTGGTTCAAGGACCTAATGGAATTCCCTTAGGTCAGTCTCTTCCTACTCTGTCACCCCTCAGTGGAGCAGGAGTCTACTCTCCCTACTACTGAAACAGCCTAGCCCGCAACTACTGCTGAGGTAGATAATGGACATTGCCACCTCCACCATACTGAGCTATAACACATAATTTAATTTGAAGGTGGATATAGTTACCACATGAAAAACACCTCATCCCCAAGCTTGCGGGAAAATGACAATGACCAAAAGGTTGGAATGGAACTATAGTGGTTGGTTACCTACTGACTGACACATAGAATGTCCTGACACCGGAGACCTGTTGGTGATAGACATCCATTTTGATGAAGACAACTGGCTCTCCTAACATAGTAGACATACTAATTAGGGAATCATTTCCACCACCTCATCCTTCTTATTAACCTCTAATTATGTCTGTAGAGTGAAGTGAGTAACTTCATACTAAACACAAGGATGAAGGTCCTAATCTAAGCATCATGCCCAAGATTCCTCATCTGAAAAGAGGTCTGAGGCAATGTGAAGAAGATACTTGAACGTGATCGACAACTCTCATAACAACATACTATCATGATTGAGTTAGAGTATCTACTATCACATTTCCTCCATCATCATCGATGAAAGGAATTCCACCTGGAAATCCTTTTCAATGTCAACCCATGAAACATCTTCCTCCTCCATTTCCATAAGGTGAAGTTTCCACCTCAGACATGCTACTCCCATTATGTGTCTCACTACTGGGGTAACCTGATACTCTCTGAAAGCTTGAATAGAGTTAATGGTGGACACCAACTCCTAATGCTATCTTTCTATCTATGTATCTGAAATGATTCATTGAAACATTCTCCGAGTCTGTCCCAAGAATGAATGAAGCATCTTATTCCATTGGTTTTTCTACTCCTCTAGATCAACCCTCTACCAATTAGTTGGATTAGAATTCTGAGCCTCCACTGCCCGATCCACTCAAGGATGATGACTTGGTTCCACAGTAGAAATGTAAACAATAAATTCATTAGCATGAGTTTAACAAAATTTATTTTTGATTCATTTTAACTAATTTTTTATTTTAATTCCTAAAAACTCTTAAAACAAACAAGAACACAATTCATCATGATTTGTGTACAATTTTTAGGGTCCCTACCTCACAATTTGCGTAGAATCACTGGGTGGTTTGTTAATCTTATATTCCTTGCATCAGATTATAGGGTCCATAAAGTCCCATGTCCTAGACATTCTTCTATGGCCTATGTGATTCACCAAGATCACCAAACACTATTTCCCTACAAACCCTTGCAATCCTCACTGTGAAAAACCCCACACTCCATCATATATCTCATCCATAAGCCTCTAATACCGTTATGCCATGTCCCACCTTAATCAAAATGAGGTAAGGGATAACAAGGTTCCATGTCATTCATTCCTCAATATGAACGAACATAACAACCCTTGAGTCCCACCTCTAATAGGCCCCGAGGTGGAGACCAACACCAAGGGAATAGAAATATCACAAAACAACATTTTAATTCTCTTTTAATACCAACCGTGACTAGGAGAGAAGATGTATCAACCTCAAACATCCCCAAGACACATATATACAATGAAACCATAACCAATACCACATTCATGTTTAATTTAAAGATAATATAAATAAAAGAATTTTCCAACGTATGAACCCAAATAAAACTACACAGGGACACAAAAACCATCCACACTGTCCAAGATAGTAAGGTCCATCATAGTCTATGTAATATAGCAGGAAACGTAATAATAGTTTTATAAACATAGGGAGGCATACAAGTATACTCACTATGAAAACCACAAAGATACTTGAGAACCAATGAGAGAGGAATACTAATTACCTTACAAGAAAACATCAGAAATTCAAAAGCACCAAACAAGGTATACTATTCATTGAGTCCTCACTAAGGCATGCTCACAAAATAATGAAATTCAAGTGAAGTAATGTTTTATGAACATTGATATATGGGTACCCCACTCCACTTATTATTGTTTAACTGCTCATCTCTAATGTAAAACATTCAGACGCTACCACACTCTTCGTTGAGCCCCACTATCAGAACCTACCCGCACACACCTAGGATACATACCACATCCAATCTCACCTAAAAACACATGGGCTACAACCTGAAGTCATCTAGCCCATAGACACTTAGGCTAAAACCACTACACGTCTCTCCCGAAGTCACCTAGGCCTCATCCTACTGAATCCTGGGAATAAAATAACCTCTCACACAATAAGTAACATAAATCTGGTAATGATCCTCAAGCCATTACATCAATCCTAGAGAGTCCTGGGTGATTAATACCTAGAATGGTGAACAAAGAAAAGCCAACAACTAGCCATCCATCATCCCACTGAGATGTTGGGAAAGGGCACTCTCCCCTACAATAATTGGTGTGTTTGGAATATAATTCTCAACACATGGTGAATGTGTATTGAAATCACAAGGAACTAAATGTATATATATATGTACCAAACACTCATCCCAACCTATGGGTTTTCAAAACAACGACCACCCAACACAAAAACTACCATTTCTATCAATCCAACATCCACATACCACCAAGAATAACAGTCCCTTCCATATGTCGATAATTGATTGCCGCTTCACTACAAGTCACAACTCATAACATACATCGTACTAATTAATTTAACAAGTTTTCATTCTGAATTATCAATTAATTTATCTATTCCATCCCCACTAGGGAAACCCCCAAACACTACAAATTTTATAAAGTGATGCAAACATACCAAACACTTCCAAAGCCACCCAAGGAACAAGATCCAAAGAAAATGAATCGATTATGACACCCATTTATAAATATGTACAAAACTCAGCCACCTTTTAGTCCCAATGTACACTCCCCTGTCCTTGAACACCCATTCAACCACTACCACAATCATTCTTCAATGTAATGTCAACATTTCCATTTCTTAAACATGTAAATCCCCTACAAACCTCGTCAAAACCCCACATGGATGACCTGGCTCGTATCAACACCACACCCATCATATCAATAAAAATGACCATGCCACAACCAAGTCCTGCAGCCCCACTGCCCAACCAGAACCACAACCTAGATGCAGTCCAAGTGCATAACATGTTCATCCATTCCATAATCAACCATCCTCTCGTCCCGATATACCATTATAACACCCATACAACCCCACAATCACTACCACATGCCCAGCCACAACACCATATGAACCACCCAGAAACAAGTAGAACCAAACCACACACATCACACATTAACGCCAAAAAGGAAATGTTTATTCATTTTTAGCAGCACTAATGCCTTAGTTACACTTCATAAAATAGGGGTGATCAAAAAATAAAGTTTATCATGGGGAATCCACATAATTACCTAAATATAAGCAATTAACCAGCTTCCAATTCTTATAGAATTGTTTCAAAAATAAAACATGTGAGAAAATAAAAACCAATAATGGCCAGTTATTTTAGAAGAATAAAACCCATACAATTAAAATGATAGTCCACAGATCAAATAGAACAATGTGATCACCATTATAATTCTTTCAACCCCATAGTTGTTAATTTTTATTATAGTGACTAAATTTGGTTCAAACAATATTCACAAAGGTACATGGGCACACCCCCCCCCCCACATGATACAAAATTAAATGATAGATGAAGGAAATCCCTATATGGAACAATAGTTAATCAACAATTCATCCTTATGCTAACAATAGGGTATCATGTGTGGAATAGGAAAAAAAGTAGACAAAAATAGAGATGAATGCTACACAACAAGAGCATAAATATGCAGGGAAGAAAGGTTCATGGTTCACTAAGAGAAATGGAAGGGTTAAATGGAATTTTAGACTTGGCATTAGAAATCCCTGATCCTAATTCTATGGGGAAATTGTATCAAATTCTATTAAAGTAGGATCAATATTAATACCACATAGTTTAGGAGTCAAAGGATTAATTATGTTCTTAGAAGATAAATACCATTTGAAATGGCTAACAACTCATTAAATATAGAAATTAAATAATTTAACATTAAAAAAATGCGGAACATGAAAAACTCGGGAAGGATGGAAAATGACTCACCAACGGGAGAGTCATACATGCTAGAGCCACCGATACGATGAACTATGAAACCTATAACCTACAGATGCTCTATCCTACCTATGTCATATGCCACCTACCTGATGACTCGTCGGCTCCATGACCTACCAAATCCCTAAGTTACCAACACCGTGACCTACCAACACCCTGATACACAGACCTGACACCCAACTAATGCCCTTGGCCACCGAAACTATGCTACTGATGTGAGGGAATGATGTGATCTACTGATGTTGAGCTACTGACGCTATCCAACAGACTCTATCCTACAAATTCTAATCTATCGACGTGACTTGTCGACGCCTCACTCACCGATGAAAAATAGGAAATTTGGAAAACTCTTGAAATTATACATCATTGTCTCCCATAACACCCCAAACACAAGAATAATCTAAAATAGCATATTATATCCTTGGGAAAATGAAAAATGAAATGGGTGACCTAGAACCCCAAATAATAGAGAATATTTTAAAAAAATGAATTATACGAGATACAAAATTCGTAGGATAATATTATAAAGATAATGATAGAGATTATATAAACAAGGAATAAATAGATGTTATCATATGATAATTGAATCAAAAACATGTGGATACTATATAGAACCTGATATCATAATCGTAAGTCATGGTTTACATGTTTTTCCATCATCATAATATGTATAATGTCCCATAGTGTTTTTAGATCACTCTCTAATCCCATTGATAACATCATATATGATAAAAGGAATTAAACATTACATTGAATGTATATAAAATGTAATCCCTACACCTCAAATATATAATATAACACATATATGTTCCATATGAGTAAAACAAACCATACATTTATCATAAACATGGAAAAATGCATGAAAAGGAATTGAGTTTTATAATTCAAATTCAAGGCATAACCAAAAGCTAAATCGTAAGGAATCCCAAGAGAACAAGGAACTAAGTATTTAAGATATTTATATTTAAAATTTAAATATATATCATGGTAATTTTTGTCTAATATATATATATATCTAATAAATATATTGGTGAAGAAATAGTAAAAAATGAACAACCTGGGTGGTTCATTGAGAAATATTTAAATAATTTATTATGGAAGTAAAGTAGTTATTATTTTCATTAAATCCATAATTGAAACAATATAGATCTCTATGGAATAATTATACATTCTAAAAGATATTTAGGTATTAAATATATTTTATTTGGGTCATACATGAGGTGAGTCATGAAACTGAACATTCCCTTAAACCTTGTTTACTGAAAATATGCAATTTCGATGGGAACTGAAACACATATAACCCAAAAATTGTAATAAATATTAAAATATATAAATATTTCTCATAAATATATACATAAAATAATGGGAACCTTATAAAAACATTTTATAAAAGGAATAAAAATAATGGGAATGATTAACTAAAAAGTAACAATAAAGGTCTGTAAGATCCTTTACTATGTTTTGAATCACCTTTGTTAAGAATAACACATAATAAAATATATAATGACTCATTATTTTCAAAATATAATAAGTTAAATTTTAATTTCACATGAGATAAAACTTAATTACATTTCCAATTTGAAATGGTATTATTATAGGGATGCGAAATTATAGATAAAGAGTGGAAAATATTGCTTAAATAGTTGAGAATAATTCTTAATGTGGTTGTATTTTAAAAATTTATTTGAAGTAATCATTAATGATGATTTTAATAAATGTGGTATCAGATAGTTTTAATAGTGTATACAGTATTATATTAAATAAGATACTCGTGGTTAATAATTATAACTCATGAAATCATATTAATGTATAAAATGACATCATATTTTAAGGAATAGATCACTCAGAACTAACAATAATGAACATAATGAATTGATGTGAATATTTAATTCTCATTAATAATCATATATATTATAATTAGTTAGGGTAGTAGATACAACATTAATCTTATGACTGGTAAATAAAATAAAATCATTCCATAATGAATGGTGACTAAGGAATGGATCATTAACTCATGTAAGAATGCACTCTGCACTTGTACTTAACATCGTAGATAATTAAATTAATTACATTATATATATACCCAATAAAGTTATTCATATATATACATATAATATTTCTTGTTCCATTAAAAAAATTTACTTTTTTTATTATATTTTTTGACTATGTCTGTAACTTTCGGTTGTTCGACCAATTGTTTCATAACTCCTTATCTATGTTGACCATGGCAGAATGAATTGTAAAATAACTTCATAATATCAAGAATATAAATGTTTTTATGGAAAATGTTTTGATATATTAAATATATTTTTTATGTGTATCTGAGATGGATGTTGTTGAAAAATGAAACTCATTTCTAATGGATATGATAGTAAAAACATACACTTCATTACTGTTTACATTTATCAACAAATGGGATATAAGGAATGTAAATTATATTTTAAAATTATATAATAATTTTTATATTATATATATGATACTTAATAATAAATTAAATCCTGGTAATGATCCTTTAATGGATGTTATTAATTACAAATGATGTCACATTGTTGAGGTAGTAGTCCTCACAATGATATGAGGTTTATTTAATTCTTCTTAGTGTATGGAGAGGAATTAGTGAAATTTATTTAATTTTTCTAAATAAAAAACATTATACTAATAATAATATGTTAATTATACTTTTATGGATATAATATATGCAGTATTTAATTAGTAATTATTGATATTTATAAATATAAGAATTATTACTTACTTTTGGAGACATTATATTTTTAAGTTGTTTTCTTGGAAGTGAAGCTGACATCTATGGACTATATTCTTATGGATAGAAAAATTCTCCCTAGTGTGGGTAGTTTTTCATAGAATTTTAATGTGAATTGAAATGTGATGTGTAAATATTGAAGGGTGGATGTTACCCCCGTTTATAAATGAAGAAAATTGCACTTTTGGGAATAACATTTACCCTTCCATGATATCATTACATTATTCCATGTTCAAGGTCAATAATGTTTTTTAATAATGGATTTTTGGGTGAAAATGGGATTATAAATCACCAAATAATGCCTTACACACATGTTTTAAATGTGTTTACGGTGTTTTGGAATGGGTCATTACATTTCTACAAATGTTTTTTTACACTGGGAAGTAGTTTTAGACTATGTGAATTATATTTTATTAAAAAAAATATAATGTATACACTATTAAAAATTATTATGAATAAAAATATATTCTATATTTTTTCTCATTCAATTTCAAAAAATTGGAAAACTAATATTTATATTATTATATAAATAATGTGAAAAAATATTTTTTTTAGAAACATAACTTTTAAAAAATATGTTTTCTTTAATTATATTTATTACTTAATGAAGATTTAATGAGAGGTAATAAAATTATATATTGGTTTAAAAATAATATTATATTGATAATTTAAATTAGACAAATTTCTTTTTTTAAATAAGAAACTAAATTATATAAATGAAAAAGTTATTTGAAAATTATATTACCATTATTGAGTTAATTTACACCTATATTACTAATATTATATTTATAAATATAAAATAACTATACACTTTTATATAGTTTTTAGATGTATAACTAAAATATGAAACACAATGTTTTATAATTAATTTTTCAAACTGAATAAGTATACTTCTTATCATAAGTATGTAAATCTTTTTTAATGAGAAATATTACATGATTTTCAAAAATATTAAAAGTTTATTTTATAATTTCAAATTTTTATTTTTAAATGATTTATATTAATTAATAAATCCAATTTTTAGTAAATCAATGTGTTTTTTCAATCTTATAAAATAGTTTTTTTATAAATGTGCTTATATTTTTTTCAAAATCAGTATTTTTACAATTGGACTACAATTTGATTACTTCATAAAAATATTAATAAAATATTCTTTATTTAATATTGATATAATTAATTAATTAAATAAATTTATTTTACAAAATTTAAAATTTAAAATTTTAATATTGAAATTTTTAAAATATATATTATAATCAATATGGGTTTTTTTGGAAAGTGGTCAATTTTAGCACTATGTGTTCTTTATATTATTTCATATAAATTTATAATTTATGTGATGTCAATATTTTTTTATATATAATAATATTTTAATTATATAATATTTATTTATTACATCATTGTATACAATACATAATTTTTTTTTGATATTAAATATTACTTTTACAACAGATACGCTTTAACAAATACATTTAATTAATTATTTACATTTTAAATTTTATTATTTACTAGTGTATTGGTATTGAGATATTTATTTGAATTTTATATATGTATTATATCATATATGAATAATGACAATAATAATAATTATACATAACACATAAATATATACATATTTGAATATATGTATATATTTAATTAAAATATTTTAATATCACATATTAATTTCTATATGTGTTATATTATTAAAAACTTCTTACATAAGAATACATAATTATACTATAGATATTGGATATAAAACCAACAAACTAATTCGTAATGAACATATTTTTAATGACCATATTTATAATGAAATATGTATAATGATAAATAAATGACATTAACAACTACATAATATTTTGTTTTATTAAGGAATTTACTTTTTTCAAAAATAAATTTTTTTTTTCATTTTTAAATAAATAAATCTAAAATAATATATTAAAACTCTATAAAATAAAATGAAAACACTTAGGATTAGTTTCTATTTTTCACATGATAGGAAATTTATAAAATAATGCATGATTTATTTTCATTTAAAAATCGACATGTATTTCAAATTGACTCATCTGTTTCCTTTAACCAACCTTAAATAAGATGAAAAAAATTTAAAAAGATTATGGCATTAGAAACAAAATATCATTATGGGATATTAAATGAGGAAATTTATTAGACTATTTAAATCATTAAAACATCTATAACTTTACATTTTCATCAATGATTTTTTATCGTATGATAAAAATTACATGAAAGATACACACGAATTATATCTTCATTGTATCATATATTCATTGATGTATCACTTATTCAAAAAATATATGTGATACATTTTGGAATATAGTTCATGGATTTTTTATTTTACTTTTTCTTGTGCAATTATGTATCCAATTTTAGTTTTTATCCATCCTCTACAGTGATTAAAGTGAATATTAGGACATTGTATCCTCTACTGCATCAGATTTATCATCACCTGGATTCCATAAATATTTAGCTTAAAGGGCTCTATATCTATATCAATCCATGGAAGGATCCCCCTCCGTGAAGTGGTTTTAAGCTACTACAATCACAAAGGCTTCATAGTAAAACTATATCTAAGGTGTTTTACCCTACCATGTACCCCAATTACCTCCAAGATACATACACAAGTTCCTAGGAGATGTAGAAGAGATAATATTCAACAGATGGCTTTGATTGATTCTTATATCCATATGACTGGATGGTGATGTCATAATAAGTATTTTATTATAGTAAACCCATATTTTCATTTAAATTTCATTTATTTTGTGATTATAGGTCCTTTGTTTTCCCTTTTCATTCATTTCCTTTCTTTTGGTCATCAAAAAATTCTATGTAGTCCAATAATGCATCTATCCGAGCTCTTTTTTTATTCAATTGAATGTGTATAACTACCTTATTTTTCTTTACATGTTGGTTAACCTATATGGAATAATGGATGATCAAGTGAAAATATTTTTAAAAAAAACTGTTATGGGTGTCATAATTTTTAATCACCATCCAAAAAATTTCCCCATGGCATGACTATAACTATAAGGAGATCTCAATTCCCAATTAAAAATTAAAAAATTTCTATTTCATTTTAGTATTTAATATACATTCTATATCACCTCTGTCACTTTCCATATGATTTCAGATAATGTCCCAATTGATGTGTTGGGGGTATTAAATTTTTTTTTTGTCGATATAGTTTTATTATTGGATATCTTTACCAGTCTATGAGATATTTTTCATTAAAATCATGTTTCAAACATGAAAACTCATTTAACCTATTTATATAAAATACAAAGACATATGGTATATTGTTTAACTCCTTTTTGATTTATTTTTATACTTTTATGATGATAGTTTAGATGAGTAATTTCAATCTATTTATATATTCATGAAATTTAATTTGATTAAATTATTATTGAACATAATACACTGAGTGGTGGCCATTTATTTATATATACTCCCATTATTGAGAGGACCATATACTTCCATTGTCATATTAATTTATGAAAATATTTTATGGGATATAATTGGTATATTTTAACCTATCATAACATTTTTTTTAATCTTATTAAGGGTATAATTGAAAAACTACACTATTAAAATAATTAAGACAATATTGTTTTGTTACAGTTATCCTATGACCCAGACACACACACACACACATATTTTTCATTTTTAACCTCTAGTCTCAAGGAATATCCTTGTCGGATAGGCTTAATTTAAGGCCTATTATTCCTTCCCACCATAATCGTGGTACAGTGAATGACTTTCTTTTCAAAAAGTGTGATGGATTGTTCATCTAATCCATACATTGGATGTTAAAATAGATGAGACATATGGTAGAACATTCCCATATTACTATGATATGGATCATGATTACCCTAAGTGTTTTTTTCTTATTATGTCACCTAAAAAGGGATGTGTTATAGGAAGGTCAAAAATCACCATTAAAAGACAAATGAATCTAATAAAGGATCATATTTTCATAGGTTTTCAATATGAGATCTGGAAAAGAAAAGAAATTAAAATCCTATATAAAATGAAATGAAAATTATAATAGGATATAAAATGTTCGTTATTCTATATAGACATATTCATGGACCCATATTGAGTTATTGAGAGAATGGACTCATATTTCCTTGGAGTAGTCACCTCATTGAACTAATCACGATTATCATGAACTATACTATATAGATTTACCTTATTTTTTTTATTTTTTTTCATTATCTACCTCAATACCTTAATAATAAAATACATTTTAACATTATATATTAAGCCCTCATGATTAATTTTGTATTTTTTCTTGCAATGTGGGGATGTTAGAACCAATGCAGGATTATGGGTAGGACCACGTATTCCTGGAATGAGAATTACCCTAGTTTTATTTTACCTTTCATGATGAGAGAAAATTTATCATGATGTAAATTGTAAAATTGGTATACCTTTTGAGGAACAATTATGAAATTGTAATTAATATAATAATTAATCTGAATTAACAACTGAGTTATGAGTTATGAGCGACTTCCTCTATTCGATTGATTCTAGAGAACTTGATTTTCCGACATAGGCAAAGGTTATATTTTCATAGTTTGAATTCTTGTTTCATGTTTATTTTTTATCTTTTTGAATGCCTATTGAGAATAATTTTTCCTAAGAAGAAGAAATAATTCAATTATGGGAAATTTTGATTAGACATATTCATGCACTAATATTAGATACATTTCATTAATTTTTTATAATGGTTTATTCTATGTTATAGTTGTTTATTATGTTTTTAATAGGAATTAGGAACTCATGAATCAAAGGAGGGTATTTTAGAATAATATAAAATGCATCATTATATTCCATGAATTTGAAATTCATTACATATAATCCATTTATATAAAACCTTCTTGATTAAGCCCACGCTATGAGTCCCAAATAAAGGGCATGAAGCAACTAGAATGTGTGAATCATGATTAAAAATTGTGAAAGAATAAAATTAAAAAATTGAAAAAGATACATTATTAGAACTCAATACACAACATGAAAAGTTTGAAAACAAATTACATACAAATATTCAATTGGTTAAAACCATGAGGTAAAAAATATTTGAATATTAATGTGGATCTTAATTTCATGTAAGGAATGTAGAGTACATGGTAGGAGAGTATTAATATAGATTCCATATAAAATATATAAATGACTTGGACCATTTAAGCATCGTTTAATATTTCAGGTCAATAAATTTCAAGGGGACTCAACATGAACATAAACATCATATTCCCAACACTGGTTATATCATTCATGTATGTACAATTTATTTTCACATTCTTATCTATTTATAATAATTTATTATATTATTCCAAAAATTTCATTTCTTGATTTTTCAATTTCAATATGCTTTTATCATTTTTTTCAAATACAATGTCTGAATCAAATTAATGTTCCCATTACATGTAGATTTTTGATAAATTATTATTTATTTTTCATTCATGTAAGTATTGACTTTATTTTTACTAATTACAATTATCGGTTTCATTGGTTTGAATTGTTTATTTTTTATCAGGAGAATATTGTAAACACTTTTCCTACATTCATTCAATTAATTCATGAATTTAAATTCTCTTTGAGTTAGTGTTTGAGAGTAGTGGTGGAGATGATCCAAATGAATATCTAGATCAAAACTCAATAACCCTATGACTTTTATTTAGTCTATAATTAATTTCCAAACATGTTTATTTATTATCTACAGTGACCATAATAGTGGAATTTGAAAGAATATATTTCCTAATTGAAGTTGAGTAGGAAAGATCCAATATCCTATTATTCTCTCTTCCTAGAAGTTGAGTTTCCGAGAAATAGGTTTTCAAATATCACTAGACTAATGAGTAGTTTTCATCTTATGTAGACTTAGTGGATTGTGTTATGATCAATTGGTGATTTTTAACTTTTTTGAAGCTAGTACATAGGTCTTTTCAAAGGTATAATTATGATTACTATTTTTTTGATACACTATAATGGAAAAGAAACACTTCCATTCCATTTGATTCAATCCCAAGATACCTTGTTATTGGAAACTAAACCATGGTAAGTGACGATGTGGAATCATCCAGAAAATATTTCATACTAATGGGTTGCTTATCTGCAAGATATCTCTATTGGTTCAACCCTTTATTCCCACAGTGCTACACCTTTGTAACTAAGATTATTTTATGAAAAAATACATTAATCTGACCAATGAGTATATGTAATCAATGGAGATGTGCTTGAAAATGAAAATATTTCTATTGTTGAGTGATGTACTAATTTAACTTTTATATTCACAAAATTCATTATTTCCCCATATTTCATAATGTTTTATTCCATTGATTATAAACCCAAATTTTCATTTCATAATGATCGTTAATAGCCAAATAAATTATTTAATTCTTATATAGTAGGGTATTTTTCAAAAAATATTACGATAAGGGATGTATATAAAAAACATTATTATAATTTTTTTTGAAATTACAATTCTCCAATGATATTGTAATTATTTTCCCTACTTGTTGAACTATAAAAATATGGTTCACATTAACCACTCCTTATTTCTCTACCAATTCATTGATAATATGGCACCATGGATAATTATTTTATAATGAATATTGTGTATCATGTTATTTGTTAATTATGTATAATGTTTTATCTTAATGAATAACTATAATAAATTTATCTTATTTAGCATGATGCTATATTTTTTCATCCATATCAATGAAAAATATACCACTTTCATGAAAATATTCTCCACATATGTTATAATAAGTGATGTTAAATCTTTCTTCTTGCTAATCCATCAAATAAACCTACTTAGAAAATATAATGAACCTCCCCATTTTTATTTTCTATCCTAAAAATCTATACCTTATTCTATTATTGAAAATTTAGTTAATTATATAAATTTTCTTATATAAAACATCAATCCATAATCTAGGGAACATTGAATATACCGAATAAAATGATTTATAATAGTGTGATGTTATTCCTTTGTATTACATTGAAACCTTATTTACGAACATGTTGATTATATAAAATAATTCATTTTTTCCATTCAAGTATATCATTCATCAAATAATTCAATAATTTCTAATCTAATTTTTAGCCTTTTCACCTTTGTGATTTTTTATTTTTATTCCAAAAATGTTTGGAGTTGAAAAGGTCATGCACTAAGGCATATAAAACATCATCATAGGTCAAATGAGTAATGTTTTATAGAAATTAATCTATACCCCCTTTTATGATTAACTTTGAGGGAAAAAATATTTATGGTTACATACATTTTCTATCTCAATCATTGACTATGTTAATTTTATAATATTCTATAGTAATTTTATATATTTTTCTCTGAATATGATCTCTATTGTATTTAGGAGTGATATAAATTTATTTCTCATGGATGATATATATTTGGTTTTGATCGAAACATCATTGTTTTAATTTCACCATAAAAAATAAAAGATTAAACTGGGATTGTGATATTTGTTTTGTAATTCAATCCATATAAATACATTTACATTTACCATTACTATTAGTATTATTATAAGATAAATTTTTAAATTTTATTCAATATATAAATCAAATTTTATCACTTTTTTATTATTATTTTATCTTTTACATCCATTCGTTATGCATTTATGTTTATTTGATTCACATCTACTAAGAATAGTGAGATTGAATCAAGACCAACCATAAACATGAATTTATCATCAACAAGTGGGATATTAATTTATACATATACCATTAAAATTAAAAAAATTAGGTTTCATGAAAATTACCCTTGTTTTACAAATTTTTAGATTATATAAATATTGGTGTACGTTTCTATATGTTTAGGTTGGGTGTTCACTATATTGGATGTGTTTTTGGAGTACATGGTTTGAGAAGGGTTAGTAAAAACTATGAACCATATCCATAAACCCACTATAGGGTAGATTTGTGTAACTAGGCTTCCACATGTCTTCCCAATGATTTGGAATGATTCTGAAAATTACTAGGATATATTAAGCATGTGATAATCAAGGGAAAATCATGGTTGTCACACAGAAAGTCAAACCAAGTGAGGAATCCTTATAATGATAAATCCTTAATATAGTAGAACCTCATGGTTGGTTCAGGGTTTTCCAAATTTTGTGGCTCAACATTTCAAAATCTATTTAGAGAGTTATGATCATGTTCAATGTTTCCTTGTTCTCTTACAAATAATATGTACTAACCATTTGACATCTATTTTATGATCTATTATTAGTGTTTCACTTAGATTAAGACCCAGAAACAGTCATTATTTCCCAATTATTCTAGGGGCATGAACTCCCATTCCACCTTAGGATCTCTTAGAGATTCATATCAATTAATATGTGAATTTTTTATGAGTCAAAGAATGTTGGAGATAATCAATCAATGTTAAGTCCTTTTTCAACTTTTTTCTACATCTTTTTCATTAATTTACTCTTCTCCCCTCTGTCAGATCCATATATATTGTCTGATATGGATAGATATATGTATTATGACGTGATTATTATTGTATTATTTATATATCTACGTAAGAGAGTGTGTTGTGTGCTTGGATGATATGTTTTAGGATAATTCTTGGGTACCATCATCCATTGAGAGGTGGGTTTATTCTCTATAATCTCAACATTTCTCATAATATGATGGTTTAGTTATATTTAAAATATATTATTGGAATTATTATTGAAATACTATATGAATATGTAATGGAAACCCTTTCTAGTTTTTGTTTTGGAAATATGTATATTTTTATATATTTTGGGTAATATTATATATTTATACATTTAGAATGATTATTATAAATTTGGTGAATTCTTTTGACTTATGGAAAAGTTCTGAGGAAATGATTTTGGTGGGATAAATATTTTTTGGTTAAATGTTTTGATATATAATTTAGAATGTTGGGTTGGTTTCTGTTCATTTGGGAAGACTTATGGCCTTGATGAACTACCATCAAATGTGGTATGGATTATGGTCATGAAGTATCAAAGTCACTGTGAAGAACCATTCATGAGTATGTGTGTATGTCATCTTTTTCTATACATGGAAATGATAATGCCAGAAGTTAAAGAAATAGATTTTTTTTGGTATATGGTTTATCACACATGTATTTTTTATAAAATAGGAGAGCATTTTTATTTTTATGTATAAATCATTAAATAAAAACCACTAATAGGTTATTGTCCTATTATTACTTGTTGGGATGTTATTGAGGAATAACTGTTCACTTTATCTTCACCCTCTGCGTAGGAACTTTATTTAATTTTCAGATTTTTTCAATCAATTCAAAAGGAAGGGAACGTTTCCACATTTTTCTAGTGATGTATCTTGATAACATGGAATTGGATATGGAGTTTGAGATTGTAGAAATTATGATTGTTTCTCAGGATATAACATAATGGTTTTATTAGTTTAATTAGTGTTTTAGTAATTTCTAGATGTTGACTTCCATTACCATTTTCACTTTCATATTTTTGGTTATTTGGTTTTAACATTGATATTCTATTGATTGATACTCAATTCTCATGTATTTGTCTTGGATGTTTTTTATACTAATGTTCTTTTACATACTCAGGGGAAATAATCCACTATTATTCTCTTAATCCATTAACATATATTGTCATCCTTTTGTGTCTGGGGGATTGTAAATATGGTCAGTAGAACCACTGTCTCTTCCCAATCTAATTGGTTATGGGTTTTTTGATTCATATTCTAATATAGATTTGTTCATAATCAAATATCCATGATCATAAAACTTATTTATGAACAAAAAAATTTCAAGGAAATTTTGACCATATAATATTGTTTATGGGATCTAAAATTTCATTTTATTCATTTT
Organism: Viscum album; assembly: GCA_963277665.1. Lineage (NCBI taxonomy): Eukaryota > Viridiplantae > Streptophyta > Magnoliopsida > Santalales > Viscaceae > Viscum > Viscum album. The sequence continues at coordinate 1,085,286,186 of OY728166.1, read as the reverse complement.
GGATAATCATTTAATTGATGAATTGTTTTAATGATTAATACCTTTTCACTTTTTCAATTGCTTTCATATCCATATATGATAATATTTTTTTTTTCAAAACTCATAATCTTTACATAATTATATAGTAATAGTAATATATTATACGGTATTTGATTCATTGACATCATATTTTATTTTCCTCATTATGGTCAATGATTAATCTCTATAGAAATTGTATCATCATAAAATTAAAAATTTGTGGTCTCATAATTTTTAAGGGGAGGGGGTCCTCTTTAATTTTTTTTCAGTACTATCATCCTCTATATAGAACTCCTCCACATATGATATTTATAATTTGATTATAGCATTAACTATAGTGACAGGCAGCACAAGAGCCTCAGCCTAGTTTTTGAGGACTCACTAGGTGTATCAAGAGGCCCGAGATCAAATCCGTGGGGAGGCATATTTCCGGGGGTACTGTATCAGTACTATAGCAGGCACTGTAGCATGAACTATTCGGTACTGTAGCAGCCAGAACTATTCATCCATCTGGGCCTTCAGGCCATCAGTTTGGTCCTCGGTCCCTACAAAGCTTTCGGGCCACCCATGGCCTTTGGGAAAGTTTATTATCAAGGCCTTTTAGCCACCTTAAGGCCTTAGGGACACACCATGGCCTTCGGGCCACATGAATGCAGGCCCCAGACACACTACAAAAAAGGAGCAGCCCTAAAAGAGGATTCAGAGCTGGTGCAATCACCTGAGTAGAGCCAAATGGATTGTCAAAATGAGAGGGTACGGCTATGCCATTGGTACTAGCCTGTGCTTTCACGATAAGCCTATCCAGACGGTCATTTAAAGGTGGATACCTAATATCAAGATGTAAATGCTGGGGAGGGGCAGTTCCTTGTAGATAGTATGGTTGAATTCCCTAAGACCGTTGGGTCATGTAATCTCCTAAGCCTACGGGCTATGTAATCTCTGAGCCTATGGGCCCTTTAAGGGTCCCCCCATCCCTTGAAAGTGGTTATCAAAAATAAATAAAAAATTAAGGCATTTGGGCCATTCAGGTATAGTGAGAGGCACATCTCATATATTTAATTACATCATTTTTCTTGAATTCATTACACATTACACGAACAGGATCCCAAAGACCATATTTGTTTAGTTAATTCGGAAACATGGAAACATAAACATTATTTCATAAGTGGGATACATCATCACCAACAATGTTCTCTATAACATGAATAATTATTCGTCACATAATGAATAAAACACATATACATACCATGAAAAAAAGAAACAAAAAAGTGGTGGGATTAAATTCCTGGTAAGGGTAGACAATGTTGATATGTAAGCATAATCAGAATTATATGGCTATGAGAACATGATCATAACATTATAAGATCTCGCCCTTTGTATCAAAGATCAGAAAACAGAGTCATGGAATAATTTCTGAATGCTCATAAGGAATGATTCACAAGGGAATCTAGCGCATAATATATGATATCATAATATAGTAATAAGACTAATTATTGTGGAAGACGAATAAACATATAAAAATTTTTTAAATTATTTTCGTGTATTAATTAAAATACTATATTTGTGGGTTGATTTCACTCCTGAAACCATATTAGTAGTAAGGTTCACTCCCAAGACCGTATTACCAGACAAAGTCCTTTTTGAACCAAGTTCACTCCCCATTCCATTCATCACTATACTATGAGATATAAATAATTACACAATGTATTAGATGCATAAATAGGTATCTCCCATTACATAACGATATCCAACATATATTTCCCAAAATAACATAAAAATTAATGATATCATAACCCATTAAATGAAATTTGTAACATAATATTTTAACATTTCTTAACATGTGGAAATTATATAGGTTTCATAATCACATCATCATAGCATAACCAGTGAAGAGAAGTGGATTTCATAATCATATTAAATATCATAATAGAAATAAACAAATAATAAAGAATAAGAATTTTGAACTCGTATAATATCCCTATTAATGTATAAACTATACCAAATGATGAAATCTTAGATGCAGAAGTGTTTTTAAAGATCGAATGGAACTTCTATTAATAAAAACAATACCTCATTGAAAATCACTTTATAAAACATGAAACATTTTCCACATAATTTTCTTTGAAATCAACACTCGAAAAAATATAAAATAATATTTTAAAAATAATTTAAAACCTTTCATGATGAAAATATCATTTCATAATTAAAAAAATGTTCTAAAAATTATAAAGTATTTTTGAAAACATCTATATTTTAAATTAATATCGGAATCTTATATATGATGATTTGAAAAAATATTAAGCTCCATTAAAAATAGAAAACACTTTTTAAATAATTGTACCTATAAATTGTGATAAAATACCATTTCTATAAAATTAAATCATTTTTTAATACCATGTTTTGTGAATAAAACTAAATTCCTCTCGAAGATTGAAATAAAGCAGTACTTTATCAGAAATATATTATTAATAATATTTAGTCCCAATGAGTTGGAATATGGTACCATTAAATGATGATATCTTGAATAAAAATATGTTAATAAAACTAATGATCTTTCTAGAGATATGGTTCTTAAAATTTCATCAATGGGAGCATAATTGTAAATAATCCTGATATATGATGAGATTGTAGTAATAAAATCTTACCATTTTGGTAAAATTGAATCTTAATCCCCTAGAATTAATAATGTTACATAAATCATAAAATATCAGGAAAATAAATATATTCACAGTATAACATGTCAATGGTGAATTATATAAACCTCTTAGAAGAATATTTTCTTATAAAAAACATGTGTCTCGAAGAAGTCCAATTTAGACAAACTTATCATACTGATATGGTAACTTTTGAACTATAAACCATATGAATGGTAGATAATAAAATATATATTTAAATACGAATAATAATCCATTTAATAATCATAAAATACATCCTTGGGTTGAGTAAAAACCAAATATAATAAATAATTGGTGAAGATGGATTATGTCTCATGAAAAATAAAAGTGAGATAGAAATCCCTTACTCATTGAGTAACATTTGAATAGTGAGCCCGGTGAAAAAAAAATAAATTAATATTTTAATAACTTGAAGGAAATTAAATTCTTGATATAACATTTTATAGTAAATTATATACACAACCAAATTTAAATGAGTGGTGATTATGAAATAAGTCTCGTAGAAATAAAAGCGATACTAAAAAACCACATACTACTTGGGTAACATTTGAATCATGATACCAATGATTTGATAACAAAAATTGAAGAATTTAATATAATTAAATCACATAAATTCATGATATAAAAGTTTATAGGGATGTATATACACTCAATAAAAGGAATGGGTGGTAAATATGGCATGTATCTCTCGAATATATATTAATTGAGATGACATTGGCATACCTTAAGTCATGAATCTTTCCATAATTCATCAATCCTCTATTATAAAAAATATAAGAAAATTATAGGTCATTAAAAGAATAATATTAACTTATATCATAGAATAAATTATTTAATTATTACTTTAAAATACCCTTTTAGGTACAATTCAATGTTAAAATTTTGTATCAGGTAATAATTGCATTGTTTTTCATGCATTTTTAGACATGTCATTCTTAGTCCACCAACACAGACCATGATTTATTATTTAAATATTGTGAGGCATGATATAAATTTCATATATATTCAATATATATGTATTAATACTAACAAATAATGTATATAAATTGGAAATGAAATATATTGTTCATGGAACGGTATACCATACATACGCCTGAATTGTATTTCAATTTCCATTTCATATTGAATGAATAAAAAGTAATATATATATATATTCATTAAATTAGATTTATTATTCATATATATATATATATAATATTTTCAATAAATCTTTCCTTAATACATTACATTTTAAGTGTGAATGAATTACATCGCTTTGAGGAGGCAGTAGTCCACACATCCACAAATGATATTATCATATTCACACAAAATGGAAAACATTAGTATATGTCTAATATAATAATGATATAATAATAAATAAATAATAAATATAATATATATCATAAAAACTATTATTTATATAATTACTACCAACCTTGATAGGTGTTAATGGATGAATAAACATCATCAATTCACACGGCAGTAGTCTTTCTTACACGTAATTGATGACTACATACCCCATTTGATGTAATTATCTATAGGTGGATACTGAAACCTTATCATTAAAAAAATATAAGTATATTAAGGAAAAAAATTAATATATAATCATTTAATATGATGAATTTAATGAGTGGTGTAAGAAATAAAACAATAATGATAATTAATTAATGTTACCTCTTCTTCAGGTAACTCTAATTGGTTTTCAAAAAAGGACATCCATGGTTTTATATATAACAAATTTGAGACTTATACAATTATAGGTTTGATTTTTGGATTTTATTGTTTCAGGTTTCTTATGACCTAAAAGTCTTTATTAGTGTGAATAAGTTAGGGGGTATGTTCTCTTATATTGTAGAAGAGAAGTTGCTTTCTTATGAATATAAAAAGATGAACATTATTGAGATGTCTCCCTAACATTATGTTCCTCTAATAATGGTCCATATTAGATCCACGAGGAGATACGATCGAAACATAGACATCCAATTTCATTTTTATAAGATTCTTAGACACTTGTCCCCTTAGGATTATGATTATCCCATAATTAAAATCATTTTTTCCTTAATCACTACAATTAATTTTAATTAATTTCATTAATATTATTGGTCAAAAACAAAGATTAAATTATTATATTTTAAAAATTATTATTATTCAAAATATTAAAACAATTTTCCCCAAATATAATAAGAGATGTGTCAGAAATTAATTTAAAATTAATCCCACATATGAGATGAATGTCATGACCCGTCTCCCGGGGCTCGTGCCATGACTACCCCAAGCCCTCCTTCCATTGTCCAGGGGTTGGAAACTAGCACCAAATGCATAAATCCTTAAACTGGGAAAACACTTCCTTTAAAACTATAAACACACACAATAGAGGATGATCTGGAAGAAAACACAAAGGTAAATTGTATACAAAAGAGTGTTGAAAGTAGAGGGGCCGGAATACAAGTTTAACAGGAACGTACAAGTACAACTGACGAAGGGTAAAACTATTTTTGGGTCATCCTCCGGGATTAGTACATGAAGGGTAGGTACATATAGCTTCCAATGCACCCCACATTCGCTCGTCTCCTCCGTGTACTGCCACGCCGTGTGGCCCACCTCCGGGTACTGTCTAGTCCTGGAACACTTAGCCTCAGTTAGTGTTGTTCGTCGTCTACAACCAACACAATGAGGTGTGGGCATATCCCGTGTAGGGGTGAGTATAACGACACTCAGAAGGGACCCTGAGACCCTCTAGGTCTCACAAAACCAACAAGGACAATCCAAAAATTATGAAATCAACAGATAACCCCACTTATGTATATGCCCATACATATAACTAATATATCATGTAATCCATCTTAATCATGAGGTAAAATACAAAAGTTACTGACTCAGCTTAACTATTATTTGTATTTACAATATCGAAACCACAGCTTCTGAATTACTCCTCCCCTATCGAGTACATTGGGCCTCCAGTGACACCCAGACGCTTCTCACTAACCTTGGACTGATGATGCACTCCTTCTCTCGAGTACTATGGGTATACTGTGTCACTGAGGTGCTCCCCACCGTTGGTCTGCCGCTTCACCAAGGTGCTCCCCCTCGTAGGCTACTGAGGTACTCCTCTTATCGAGTACTGTGGGTCTGCCGCAACACCAAGTCTCTCCCTAGTGCGGGTCTTCTGCGACACCATGGCGCTCCCTGCTGGGCTAGTAGAGTCACTCGGAGTCAAAATGGCTAGTGGTCGTCATGTCTCAACCAGCAACCAGGTCTCTGGACTCTTCTCACTCATCACCAGAAGGATCTGCTCCACGAGCTACTGGTCGATACTCCAACTGTCATGAATTACCATGAAGAAGTATCTCAATGGTCTGCTACATCACATGGGTCTTAACGCAACAGACGGTGCATCAATCGGATGCTCGTTCTGTGAGTTATTAGACTTTTAGTCTCGGGGGCCCGGTTGGATTCGTGTATAATCCAACACGACCGTATCTCAACTATATCCCGAACTCCAGTAGTATATACTCAAAGGGTCCATCTCCCTTCAATATTACCAGCGTCACTGAAGGTTCATGAAACGGATTTTCCGTGCCAATGATATGTTCAAAGAAAGTAAACGGGTTGGTAGTGGACCGGGGTCCGGTCCGACCTAGTTGGCCTGACCCGGTCTATCCCTATATAGGCTGACCTAGCCTGCGTCGACCTGATTAGACCTATTGAAACTAGCCTGTCCCATTGGGTGGGCTAGCCTGTTAGGTTTATCCCGGCCCGCTGGGTCCTGCCCAGCCGGCCGAGTGGGCAGTTCGGCCCGAGCTCGGGGCCGGTTTGGCCCAGATCGTGTGGGGTGCGGCTTGGTGTCTCAGCCCAGATGGCTGAGATCGGATAGGCCAGAGCTGTGAGGGGTGAAACACGTGGCCCGCTGAACACCTGGGTTAGAGGGGTTCAGTCGGGCGCACGGGAGGTGGCCGGGCAGGGCGCGGCCAGGCCGTTGTGCAGCCGAGGTGTGGCGAGGCCGGCGGGTGGTCGGGTAGGCTGGCAGGTGGCTGGGGGGCGGTGTGGCCAGCACGGCCTGACGGGTTCAGCTGGGGCGCATGTGAAGCGTGGGCATCCGGGGGGCCATCCCGGCGCGGTATGACACTACTCGGGACGGCGTGGTGCGTGGAGTATCGGGGATGGTGTGGATCACAAAGTTCTCCGATAGCGTGGCCTTTGTCTTCACCATTATCGCCTCATTGCTTTTTCGACATGCTGCAGTTTATCAAAAACAAGAATGACAGAGGGGTCAGGCCATGTTGTTTTGGCCTGCACCCTCCATATTTAATGTGGTATCATTTTTCTCATCAAAATGTAAGAATGATGAACAACAACTCACCCACAAAAATTCTATTCTAACTGAAGAAGATGATTCATGGAAAGCATCAACATGTAATAAACCCCCTACATTTGATCGTTGTTTTCTGATGAAGTTGTGGAAATTAGACAAAGATGATCATCGTTCGTCATGTCCACCACACACTTCCAAACCCAAGGGGAAGAATTTTGAAGTGGATCGTTGTTGGCGTTCTTTGTTGGAAGAATGCGATCTTCATTCTTCGTTCTTAGTTCTTCGTTTGAGAATTCTAATTCTCCAAAGCTCTCCTATCTCCAATATTCCACCCAAATGACAATGAAAAAATGAGATTATTTCCCCAATGTAATTGTTGGAAAAATATTCAAGTTGGGGAAATCAATTACATAGGTTGGAATATCAAGGATGGAGTGTTGGAAAAATTAATGTTAGAAGAGTCAAGAGGCTCTACCTCATTAATGAGGGAGATTTGAGAGGTTTTCATCTCCTCCCATTAAAAGGGGTTTTATACCAGTGTGGTCCCCACGTTGTATCCTCTCAGAGGAGGTTATGTTCCATTGGGCCCCCCACCATAACCTCTCATGGGAGGTTAATGTTTGGTGGTCCCAACTCCCACTTCCATGAGGATGTATTATCCCACAAACAAAATCCACACACATTATTTTAATTTAAAACATTCTCTAAAAACCCAAAAACTATCATTTAATCTCGACCCACTGCCGTCAATGTGATAGTCTTCTAAAGCGAATAACGGCGCTGCAAGTTCAACGGTGTCCTCAGATTTCAATTACGAGCACCGGTTCAAAAGTTATAAAAAACGGCTCATATGTTTACGAAACGTAACTGAAAAAACCTCATAAATTGATTCCATCCACACTAGGCCTCAGAATAACACACTGTCAGTTTTCACGGACTCATAAAATTCCCATGTATTTAAGACAAAAAATTCCACTAAAATTCAGGGTCTTTACATTCTCCCTACATCATGGATTTATGTCCGTGTATTCTAAAACTCGAACTAATGAATCAAATGGGGGTACTGAGCATGGATCTGAGCCTCCCGCACCCATGTGCTCTCCCAGAGTTTCCTATGCTACCAGAAAAAGATCCCAAGAGGTTTCGGCCTTCCACGAAGGACTCACTCATGTTGATCCTCAATCTCCACTAGAAAATCCTTAAATGTCTCCCCATCGTCGACGTCCAACTCTCCATGGTCGATGATGTGAGAAGGTTCATGCATATACCTCCTCAGCTGGGAAAGATGGAAGACGTCGTGCACCTGGTGAAACTAAGGTGGAAGAGATAACGGTATGACACCTCACCGATACTACTGTGGAACTGGAAAGGTCTGAGGAACCTCGGAGATAACTTGCTGCCTCAGCCAAATATCTGTAAACATTGTCGAGTTGAGATCCGTAGAAATATGTGGTCGCCATCCTCGAACTCTAGAGGTCTCTGTCTCCTATCATCATATTACTTCTGTCGACTCTATGTAGTCTTTATCTACACTTGGATGATCTGCACCTTCTCTATGGTAGACTGTACCATCTCTGGTCCCGCTAGTGGTGACTCCCCAGGGACAGTCCAGCACAAAGTTGATTTGAAAGTCGCTCGTATAACACCTAAAAAGTTGACATCCCTATAGTGGAATGATGTCTATTATTGTATGCAAACTCCACCAAAGGTAAGTTATTCTCCCAGTTGCGACCGAAGTCGAGGACACAAGCACACAACATGTCCTCGAGGGTTTGAATGATTCGCTCCGCCTGACCATCCGTCTGAGGATGGAAGGCGGTGCTCAGACGAAGCTGTGTCTCGAAAGCCTCCAACAACCCCTTCTATAGTAGGGAAGTAAACCATGCATCATGATTAGAGACAATAGAAAAAGGTACTCCATGTACCCACATAATCCCTTACACGTAGAGGTGTCCCATGCTCTCTACTGAACCCTGCTCTCTGATCGGTAGGAAGTGGGATGACTTGGTGAGTCAGTCAACAATCACCCAAATCGAGTCATGAACCCTAGATGTATGTGGAATTATTCTCATAAAGTCCATGGATATCCCATCCCACTTCCACTATGGGACCACTAAAGGCTGAACAAGTCCTGATGGCACATGATGCTATGCCTTCACCTCTTGACAAGTGAAGCATCAAGAGACAAACTCTACTACTGCCATTTTTATACCTGGACACTAGTGCTGTCGTCGGAGATCCTGGTACATTTTTTCCACTCCTGGATATACCACTAGAGGGGATGTCTGGAACTCCCACAACACATCCCCCTAAAGTTACACGGGTACCATAGTATGTCCTATAATGAGGATGATGTGATCCCCACCTTCAGAAAATCCATTAGGTGGATACCCTATGGATATCTGAGCACATCGTCTCTCACAGTTAGCATCCCCATGATGTGCCTCCATGACTCGTGGAAGAAATGGGGGAGTGACTGTAATGGAGTGAAGTAAAGCTACTCAATATCTATCCATAATGGATATCTGCAAAGCGGCCAGCGGCTCTGTTGACTCACCTAGAACCTATATACCAGATCTCCTGCTGAGTTCATTTTCAACAACGTTCCCCTTTCTGGAATTATAGACTATCTAAAAGTAATAGTTCTGCTAGAACTCCAACCATCTCGTTGTCTTAGGTTCAGGTCCTTTTAAGAGAATATATACCTGAGAATATTGTGATCATAGTACACGGTAAAACATTCTCCCATAAGATAGTGTCACCACATTTTCAAGGTGAAGACCACTGATGGTAACTACAGTTCATGAGTAGAGTAGTTCTTCTCATGCTATCTCAGTTGCTGAGAAATATACCCGATCACAACTCTCTCATACATGAGGACACACCCGAGTCCAGTCCCTGATGTGTCGTAGTAGACTACGTACCCTACACCTTCCTCTGGATGGTTGAAGATGAGGTCACTAGTCAGCCTCTGCCTCACCTCCTGAAAGCTCTGATGGCTTCTCTCCGACTATACAAAGTGTTTCCCCTTCATTTTCATGGATAATTGTGGGGATGCATATCTCGAGAAGCCTGAAACGAACCTTTGTTAATAAACTGCCAAGCCCAGGAAACTATGTACCTCTGTCACACTCATGGGTTGATCCCAAGCATGTACCACCTCAATATACACTGGATCTATTGTATCTCCACCCCCCCGAGATGATGTTTCTGAAGAAGTGAACCTCTTGGATCCAAAACTGGCACTTCAAGAGCTTACCATAAAGCTGGTTCTATCGAACTGTGTCTAGTAGTCCCTGAAAATGGTATGCATGCTCCTCCTCAGTAATCATGTAGATCAGAATGATTCTGATGAAGACTTCAACAAAGTTATCGAGGTAAGGCAGGAAAATCCTGTTCACGAGTCCTAGTAACGCGGATGGAGCATTGGTTATGACGAAAGGAAAGCCAATAACTCGTAGTGGACATACTGACATATGAATGTCGTCTTCTACACATCCTCTTCTCGAACTCTAAGCTGGTGATAGCTTGATATCAGGTCTATCTTCGATAACTATTGTTCTCCCTTAATCTGAGCAACGAGGTTGTCAATCCATAGGAATGGGTAATAGTTTTTCATGGTCACCAGGTTCAGGAAATGGTAGTCAACAAAAATCCTCAACCTCCCATCCTCCTTCTTGGCGAACAGAATTGGGGCTTCCCAGGGAGAAACACTGGGACAAATGAATCCCTTCTCCTATAATTCCTCTAGTTGTACCCACAGCTCATGAAACTCCGTGCGAGCCATCCGATATGCTTGTGTAGATATCGGTGTCATTCCTAGGTACAAGTTAATGTAGAAGTCCACCACACTCCGAGGAGGAAGTCCTGGAACATCATCCGAGAAAACATCTGCATACTGGTCCCCCACTACGGGATAGCTCGGACTCTCCACATCAACTGCTCTAAGGGTAAGGTAGGCCAACAGATGAGTGATCGGCTTCACCCTCGTCTAAGTAAGTCTATACTATGCTTCAAAGGATCCCTTCTCACCGATGAAGGTAAACCTTGTCTCATATGTGCAGACGCACCACACTTTGCACCTAATACCACATATCTGATCATGGACTGTAGATAACCATTCCATACCCAAGATGACACTGTAATGCCTCGACGCCGCTATGAGGAGATCCCAATCGAAGAAATCACCTCCAAGAGTAAGCTCACATAGCTAGACCAGTGCTTAAACGTTGAGTCTACTCCCGTAAGAGTCTCTAGGCATAAAGATTGAACCAATGGCTCCGTCAAAATCTCTGATCTCTAAATGGGGGTAGTGGAAATGAAAGAGTGATTGTAACATGTGTCTATATGTACTGTAGTTTAGGTTGAGTAGACATAGATCGAACCTCGAATCATCTCTAGAGCGCCATGATCGTAAGATTCAGCTACTCGAAGTTGAGCTCTCACCTATCCACATGCTATCTATGGTCGGGGTGGACCTCCTGGTGGTGGTTGCAGTAACACCTCAAAACATCATCCATCGCCAGTTGCATGGAAAGCTCCTCTGCCATGTTTACCTGATCCTTGCGGACCGCCCCGATAGAATCTCTGCCTCTGCATGGGAGGTCCTTCGACCATATGATGATCATCCAAACATTGGGTTGGACAGTCACAAGATATGTGCCCCTGCCCTACGCATGAGAAACACTGCCCACTCCTGGAATTATGTCTCTACTATGGGTTCCTCGCACAACCAATCCAAAGTCATGTGGTCGTCCACCCGTAGGTCTGGTTCTCTTGGACCTCTGTGACATCTATCTACTGCCAGCTGCAGAGGACTCCACTGCATGTCGACTAGTGGTGGGCCACTCCACTAGAGACTGATCAACATGGAAACTCTCCACACAGAGGGCTCTCTCTAACACCCTTATCTGCGCCGGGATGCTGAGTGAGATCACTGATGCTCTGATATCCCTCCTGAGTCCCTACTCAAAGGTTTGGGTCCTAAATAATGGGTATCATACAATCTCTATGGATAAGCATGATAGGTCATGAACCTCGCTGAGAACTATGTAACAATCATGTTTCCCTACTGCATGAGAAGTAGCTCCTATATCTGCATTGCACCTAGGGTGGATGGGGCAAACTCTGCCTGAAAGAGGCTCTCTAAGTCTGCCTAGAATAGTGTAACCTATTCATTCACCTCGAGTATCAAGCTCCACCAACTGCCCACTGCTGCCTGTAGAAGGCTGGTAGCAAGAATCACCATGAGGTCGGCTAGTGTCCCTACCAGTCAGAAAACTCTAACCATAGCCTCCATCCGATCCTCAACTGCCTATGGGTCCATCTCTCCCATGAACCTAGGTGGCATCTGGCACTAGAACTCTTGAAATATCCTCAATTAACGTGCACCATCTTCTACTGGGGCTGGTGGAATCGGTTCCCCAATGGGTAATGGTACCGTTGCTGCCTCCACCGGTGCCTCTACAGGAAGAGGGCCCTGCACCGATGCCTCATCGCTAGGTGGGATATCTATCCAAACAACTCTTGAGGCTCTAGCTAGTCATCTGCGGGGAGTCATCCTAAATGAAAAAGATTTGACATGGTCAAAATATTATACCTGGTGAGCTGACCAGGTTTAGCTGACATAAAGTAAACTTTATAAAACACATATATAATCAGCGTTTTCGTGCACTGAGTCGTAAATCAGAAGTTAGGGTCCTTGGGTATAGATACCCTGTCCTCCACACCAATACTGGACTCCCTGAAAAAAACCATACTTAGTACACTTAACACTATTGCTTCACAAAATAGATAAGAGTCCTATGTTTTGTGGTAGAACTGAATCCTCTAATACCAATTTGTCATGACCCAATCCCCGGGGCATGTGTCGTGACTACCCCAAGCCCGCCTTCCATAGGCCAGGGGCTGGAGACTAGCACCAAAGGCATAAATCCAAAAAATGAGAGGGAATTTCCTTTAAAACTGTAAACACACAAAACAGAGCATGAGATGCAAGCAAAACACTATGTAAAACTGTACACAAAAGAGTACTAAAAGTAGAAGGTCTGGAATACAAGCCCAAAAGGAAAGTACAAGTACAACTGAAGAAGGGAATAATTGTTGTTGGATCATCATCCGAGATTCCTACCTGAAGGGTAGTTACAGATAGCCTCCACATCACTCCACGTCTTTCCATCACCTCTGTGTACCACCACGCTGTGTGGCCCATCTCTGTGTACCATCCAGTAATGGAACACTAGGCCTCAGTCAGTACTATCTGTCGTCTGCAACAAACACATCGAGGTGCGGGCAAAGCCCGTGCAGGTGTGAGTATAACGATACTCAGTTGGGACCATGAGACCCTCAAGGTCTCAAAAAACCAACAAGGATAAACCAAAAAGTATGAAATCAACAGATATCCCCATTTAGGTATATTCCCATACATATACCCAATTTATCAAGTAATCCATCTCAATAATGAGGTAAATTAGAAAAGATACTGACTCAGCTCAAGTAGGATTTTTATTCACATTATCGAAAACACGACTGATGGATAACTCCTCCTATGTCGAGTACTGTGATCCTGTCGTGACAACAAGGTGATTACCACTAAACTTGGACTGCTGAGGTACTCCTCCTATCGAGTACCTTGGGTCTGTTGTGTCACCTAGCCGCTCCCCACCGTGGGTCTGCCACGTCACCAAGGTGCTCCCCCTCGTAGCCTGATGAGGTACTCCTCCTATATAGTATCGTGGGTCTGTCGTGACACCATGGTTCTCCCTAGTGCAGGTCTTCCGTGACTCCATGGCACTACCTGTTCAGCTAGTAGAGTCACTCTGAGTCAAAACGGTCAGCAGTCGTCAGGTCTCAGCCAGCAACTACGTCTCTGCACTCTGCTCAATCTTCACCAAAAGGATATTCCCCATGAGACACCGGTTGATACTAAAAATGTCAAAAATTACCATGAAAAAGCTTCTCAAAGGTCTGCTACATCACATGGTTCTCAACACAACAGACGTCGCGTCAATCAGATGCACAGTCTGTAAGTTATTAGCCTTTTAGTCTGAGGGGCCTGGTTGGATTCATGTATGATTCAAACTGTTCATATCTCAACTATACCCCTAAATCTAGTGGGGTATACTCAACGAGACCATATCACTTCAATATTACCAGCGACGCTGACGGTTCGTCAAACGGACGTCCGGTGCCAAAGATATGGCCAGAGAAAGTAAAGGGGTCGCTAGTCGACCCGGGTTTGGTCCGACCCGGTCCGTCCCATTCTGGGCCGACCCGGTCTGGGTCGATCTGATCAGAAATATTGGGTTTGGCCTCGCCCTTTGGGAATTCCAGCCTGTTAGGATCGGCCTGGCCTTTTCGGTATTTCCCAGTAGGCCGAGTGGGCGGCTCAGCTTGGTCTCGGGGTCAGTTAGGCTCGGAGTGCATGGGGAACGACTTGGAATATCGGCCCATATGTCTTTGACCGGTTTGGCCAGCATTGTGAAGGGAATGGCCCCGGTAGCATGGGGTGCGCAAGGCATGCGGGGCGTGCGGGCCGACACTATTCTTCCGGTTTTATGGGAGACCATTGCGCAGGCCACAGCCAGGCCGGCGGGCAGCCAGGCAGGGCGTAACCATGCTAGCAGGTGGCTGGGCAGGGCGCGACAAGGTTGGTAGGCAGCCGGTCAGCACGCCAGGCAGGCCGGAGGGCGTCCGGCCAGGGCGCCAAGTAGGCCAGTGGGCAGCCAGGCCATTCGGCAGGTGACTGGGAAGGAAGGAGGGCAGTCGGGTGGCAGCTCATCCAGCGTGGGCTGGCAGGTTAGGACTAGGCGTACAAGCGGCGTGGGCAGCCGGGAGACCCGTCCAGCGCGGTTCAGCGTGGCTCGGGCTGGCGTGGGGCGTGACGCCATGGGGACAGTGTGGATCAAGGAGGCCATAGGTAGCGTGGTCTTTTCATTTTCCTCCTTCGCCACCTTGATGAATCATCACCATGTATAAGATTATCAAAAACAAGAACGGCGGAGGGGTCAGGCCTTATTGAATTGGCCCCCACCCTCCGAGTTTAGGGTGGTATCATTTGGCTCATCAAGAGGTAAGAAAGATGAAAAAAAACTCACCTGCAAAAATTCTATTCCAACCGAAGATGAATATTCAAGGAAAGTATAAACATTATATAAAGCCCATACCTTTGATCGTTTTTTGAAGATGAAGTTGCGGAAAGTAGATATAGAATGTAAAGTCACGGATTCGGGTGCCACTCCATGGGTGCCCCGAACCCGGTTGGTCACATGATCTCAAACTCATTTCCCCAAACGCAAGAGGTTTCCGACTAGCAGCGAGGGCCCCGGTCTGATAGCGGGGAAACTATGCCCTCATTTGTCAAAGTGTAGCCGAGTGGAATAAAATATACAAACATACAACAACAACAGAAGCAATAAACCATACAAATTTAAAATGAATAACTGCAGTAAAAGATAACTAATAGTCATAGAGATAATGATGCAATATGTCTCAACTTCAAAGAAAACATCTAGAACATGTTACACAACAATACAGTATAATAGAATACAGCTCAAGTACAGGTACATCAGAACAAAACAGAACAGCTGGTAACATCATGATCCTAAGCTCTGTCCCATGCTCCCCTACTCCTCAACAACAATCACGTACCTGTATAGGGACCCTTTCCATTATCCACACCTATAGAAATGTAATCTTATTGGGGCTGAAGACACGACCCCAAACTGGGTGTGAGAAATAAATCCCAAAATGCACCCACCAAAGACCCGTGTCCAACTATGTGAAAATATGCAACAACAGTATGCATTAGTAAATGCAGTAAACCAGTAAGTACTCAAAATTAACTATCACTACCATTTTATTTGACATTTTCATTTTAACCATTTAATTTAATAAATTTTGTGCTCATCAGAACCATGCCCTTACGAAATTAGAATCTTTCCCTCATGCTAATATAGTAAAACCACTCCCTCAAGATTTCCCTTAGGCTATAGAGTATTTTCCTCATGAGTACTAAGTGTTTCCCACTATCACATAATCTACAGCCCTCAGGCATGGATGGAGTTTTCCTCGGGCGGAATAAAACTCTACCCCTCAAACTAAAAAGAACACTGCCCTCAGGAATAAGTTACCAGGCCGAGCCCAATAGATAATCAAACAATTAAATAAAATTCCTCTGATGGAAATTTAAATCCTGCTAAAAGTTTTATGGTATACACTCAGGTAACTTGGAAAAACGTCTAAACAGAGTAACGCACCCACGGGGTGGTCCTGGATCCATATAGAGATCTCAAACAATAGTTTATTATCACATTTAATTACCTATACAATTCTTGGTATTCAAAAAAGCCCTGTGCCTCAGCCACACGACACCCCAGCATGGCTTCGTAGCACAATGGTACACACAAACACACAACAGTTGGAATTTAAACACTAATCCTGCTACCACGATCGCCCCTGATCCGTATACGCGAACGACAATCATTGAATCATCTAGGAACGAAGTAGATTTGAGGTGAAAGAAAAACCTGTTCAAAGGTAAATAACTTCCCCTTGGGAATTAATTGGAAAGAATGGTTCCAGGAGAAGGAAAGGATTACCCGAACGGTTCCAATGATATTGACAAAGGAGGAATCAGATTCGCGGTGCTTGATTGGACCGTCTCCAAAGTTCTGATCGCCTCTTCCACACCCTCCTCTGTTTCTAATCCTTACCTGTGAACAGGGGAGGCTACTTCCAATTTTAATCGAAAAAAACTACACGGTGTGTACTATTGACTACACGACATGTACGTTTCTCATTTAACTGTTCTTATGGAGGCTACCTTTCCCACCACCGCACTATTCATCAGTCGACATAAGTACACGACATGTAATCCATGAGTACACAGTGTGTACTGTCGCTCAGCTAGTGGCTGCTTCCACTGCCTTACTATTTTCCTGCCGACTGACTACACAACCTGTAAATACAAACTACACAGTGTGTAGTTGGTTTTTACACACTTCCTCGTCGACATGGCTACTCACCCTGTGTACTCATCCCACATGGCCAATGTACATGGTGTGTGGAAAAGTACACGGCGTGTAGTCACCAAATTTAGTATTTTTCCCCATTTTCCTTATTTTCTCAAAAACACTTAAGGAATAGAGAAAAGAATAAATTCTTACCTCAGTAATAAGAACCGAGTTCTTACAAACATCCCCCTTAAAGCAATTCATCCCTAAATTTACCTTCCAAGGGTGGCGAAGATAAAGATCAGAACAACTCTGGCCACTGAACACGTATGTTGGTCTCCCATTCCTAGGTTTCGTCCTACACTTAGCCATGCTTCCATAGCACCCATACGAGAGGAACTGACCGACCATGGAGAACCTTCGTTCTCCTATACACGATACAAATCAGATGCTACTCAAAGGATGCATCTAACTCAAGCTAAATCTCTATTGACTGAATGACGTGAGACAGGTCTGAATGATTATGGTGCAACTGAGATATATGGATGACTTCGTGCATGGCCCGGTACCTCTGTGGTAACTGAAACTGATAGGAAGCTGGGCTGACTCTCTCCAGAATCTCAAACGGCCCCACATACCTTGGTTAAAGTTTACACTGTCTCCTGATCCGCCTGTATCCCAACCTTAGGGAAACACGCATGAAAACCTGATCCTTGACAGTGAACCCCAAGGGTCATCTGCGGTGATTAGCATAATATTTCTGATGAGACTGTGCGGTAGCCATCCACTTCTGAATCAACTGGTCCAAATTATAAGTCTTCAGAATGCGATGTGGTTCCAGTAAAGCTGCCTCACCTACCTCTAACTAGCACAATGGTGATCGACATAGCCTACAATATAAATCCTCGTAAGGTTCCATCTCAATAGTTTCCTGAAAACTATTATTATAGGAAAACCTGACTAAGGTTATTTGCTTCTCCGAAGATCCCCCAAAGTCTAGGACACATACACACTGCATGTCCTCTAGAACCTATATTGTATGCTCTGACTGACCATCAGTCTGAGGGTGGTAATATGTTCTTAGAATCACCTGTGTACCCAGTCCCCTCTGAAAACTCTTCCCGAAACGAGATGTAAAACGGGAATCCCTATCTAAAATGATATAACGAGGAACCCCATTAAGATATACGACCTCTCTGAAATACAACTTTCTAAGCTCGTCAACACCAAAGGTCTCCTTGATCGGAAAAAAGGGAGATACCTTTTGTGAGTCTATCCACAACAACCCATATGGCATCATTACCTCGAGTTGACCCCAGCAACCCAGTAACGAACTACATCGTGACATCATCCCATTTCCACTCCAGGATGGGTAAATGTTGTAACAGTCTGGCTGGCCTCTAATGCTTCACCTTCACCTGCTGACAGGTGGAACATATAGTAACAAAACCAGCTATATCCCTCTTCATACCTGGCCACCAGTACTAACGTCTCATGTTACGGTACATCTTGGTAACCCCAGGATGAACTGCCCTAACTGAAGCATGAAACTCCCGCATCAGCTCCTCACGTATATCCCATAGAACCCACACTTGTACAAGGAAACACATAATTTCATCATCACCTTTGGTCCAACCAGATGGAGGGTCCTCACTTTCCATGACTCCCATAGAACTAGGCCTTCCGAATTAGATAGATGTCTTATCCTCACTTTATCCAGGAGAGTAGAAGACATATCTAAAAAAGAAATATAGGTCTGCCCATGACTGTCAAGCACCTCCAAATGCATCTAAGAGAACAAAGAAATGGGCTGCCACTCACCACTGGCCTCCTGCACTGCCTGTATCTAAGTCCTCCTGCTCAGTGCATCAGCTACTGCATTACCTTTACCAGGTGTATAAGAAAGCTAAAATTAGAAGTAATGAAGGTATTCGACCCACCTTCGTTGTCTCAGGTTCAATTCACGATGAGTAACAATATATTTAAGGCTTTTGTGGTCGGTAAAATGTAAAAAATGATCTCCCAAGAGATAATGTCCCCAACAACCTAACTCATGAACAACTTTAGCCAAATCGAGATCATGCGTCGGGTAATTCTTCTCATGTGGCCTCAACTTCCAAGACTTGTACCCAACAACTCGATCGCATTGCATCAACAATGTTACCAGCCCAACACCTGATGCATCACAGTAAACTGTATAGCTCTTACCTTGCTTTGGATGTATCCGTACTGGATCTGATGTCATCCTTCCTTTCTGGTCTTGAAAGGCTGTCTCACATGCTTCTGTCCAACGAACTTCACACCTTTCTTTGTCAACCCCATCAATGGTGCTGCTAAGCAGGAGAAGTCCTGTATAAAATGCCTGTAGTAACCAGCCAACCACAAGAAACTCCATATCTCAAACACGTTCTTAGGGTTCTCCCAGGAATCTACTCCTCTCAATATCTCTAGGTCTACGGAAACTCCTGCCTTGGAGATGATAGGACCCAGGAAGTGAATCTGGTGCATCCAAAACTGGCACTTTGAGAGCTTAGCATATAGTCGATGCTATCTCAGTGTACTCAGTACGATCTCAAGATTGGTGGTATGGTTGTGTCGAGTTTGAGAGTACACCATGATTTCATCCACTAATACAACAAAGAAAAAATACAAATAAGGATGGAACACATGATTTATTAGAGCCATGAAAACTTCTGGGGGGGGGTTCGTGAGTCCAAACAGCATAACCAAGTACTCGTATAGAATATATCTACTCCGAAAAGATGTAAGTGGTATATCTGATGGTATAATGCGTATTGATTATATCCCGATCTCGAATCAATCTTCGAGAACACTCATGCACCTCGAAGTTGATCAAAACGATCGTCAATACTCGGCAAGGTATATCAGTTCTTAACAGTCAGATGGTTTATCATCCGATAATCCATATAGAGTCTGAGGCTACAATCCCTCTTCATCACAAAAAGGACAAGAGAACCCCAAGGAGAAGTACGGAGTCGAATAAAACCCTTTGAATGTAAGTCCTCTAACTATCTCTTGAGTTTCAGTATCTTAGGTGTAGCCATCATATATGGATGAATGGATATCAGTGCTGGCCCTGGCACAAGGTCAATTGATAAATCCACCTCACGCTCCAGAGGTAGACCCAAAAATTCTTCCGGGAATACATCCCTGAAATAATCAACCACTGGTGGGAAAACTATCTGACAAGTCCCCTAATCAACCAGATATAAACTCGTAACCTAGGCTGTCACACCACCTCACCCACGATGCTCTAGTCCAGCTCGAATCGCCTCAACATCCCATTCACCCTTGTATAGAAACTCTCCGCCCTCTAGGGACATGAAACACACCCTATGACGATAGCAGTACACAATGGATTGAAAGGTGACCAACCAATCCATCCTGAGAATGAAATCATAGCTCATCATCTCTAAAACATAGAGGTACCATAGAAAGTGACACCCACCGACCTCATGGAGGCACTCCTTTCACTAACGTAGCCCATCCGTTCCAGTTCCCAACAGAGTGTCTAGAATCATAACAGTAGAAGAAAAATAAACACAAAGCCCAAGGATCCCCACAACGGGCACAAATATGAAACTATGTGTAGCACCCGTATCAAAAAGTAAAAAAGATAAGATAGAATCTAATAGAATAGAACCTCTGACAGTAGAATGTCTGAGATCCTACTCTTGTTGGGTTTGTTGCACTGCATATGCCAACCGAGTGTCGCGGCACTAAGACACAACCTAGATACCCTGACTTGTCCTTCCATTCTTCCTCTAAGATATTGGTGCCTGGCTACCACGACCATGACCACTATCTCTTCCTGAATGCCCCGACATATTCCCTTTTCCCGACTGGTAAGAAGTAGCTGGTCCTGCTCCCACACACGAAGTCTGCATAGAACCCCTCTCACCAGCCACTGGTGGAAACAACCTAAAAAGGCGCTATAGATGACTCATCTTGCCGCATTCTCGGAACACCACTAGGTCATGTTGACACTGTGGTCTCTTGTTCCCCTCCATACCACACTGGAAGCACCTAACTGGGCCACCTGATGTAATCGCCTAGATAGTACTGTCACCATGAGAGAAACTCATCTGTCGCTTCCTCTTACCTACAGAAATAGTACCATAAACTGGTGTCGAACCGTCCTGGCTTACACAACTAGCTTCTCAATGTTTCCTCTCTGTAATCAGTGCCTGGTTGAAAATAGAATGTACTGTAGGCAACCTGAAAATATTCACCAGTACTCAAATGTTATATTGAAGACCGTCCTCAAAGCATACGGCCCTCAATGTCTCTTCACCCACCATAACAGGTGAAAAATGTTAAATCTCGGTGATACGAGAAGAATAATCCATCACCGACATAGCGCCATGTTGTAGATTCATGAAGTCTCAAGCTCTATCTACCCTCAACATCTCTGGATTGTAGAATTCATAGAAAGCTGTCTGAAAATATTTCCATGCCATGTCTCTGTGATGCTCTATATGAGAGGTAACATCCCACCACCACTTGGCGGAATCACACAACATATAAGTTGCGAGCTTGAACCTCAACCCTGGAGGCTTCTTAAGGTTCTCAAAAATAGTCTACATAGACCCCAGACAAGACCCCACAAACTATGGTCCAAAATCCCTTGAAAACCTAGGCAGATGTTGCTGTTGGACGATACGTGTCAGCTCAGCCATAGATGTGGCATCCAGTGGTGCTCCCTGAAAGGTCTAAATGAACCTCATGAAGACTTCACGGCACAACGCATCTACGCCTGTGTCCGGTATAACCGCTGGCACCATATCCGGCACTGTTGGAGGATCCACTGGTAGCCCATGGCCCATCATTTCTGAAGTATAATTGCTACAGCTCTCCTGGAGAACAACGTGTGGTCATCTCGGTGGCATGACTCTACAAGTTCAAATGCACACCTTAGATCCAGATTGATCAATGACTAAAAACGAAGGGACCATAAAGGGAACAGGAGGAATAAGGAATTTCAAGATTCACAAAAAAAGACTACACGACGTGTATAATGACTACACGGCATGTACCTAACGTTTCTTCCCATGACCGGGTCATTATACACGGCTAAGCCACATGGCTCCTGCTGAACAAGACTAAACGGCGTGTATGTCATCTACATGGCGTGTATGGTTTAATTTTCCTACTGCACATGTTGTTCGTGACACGCCCGACTACTCGGATAAGACTACCAGGCATGTGACACCCGCACACAGTTTGTACACCACCCCATTTTCCCATCCAGATGGCTAAGTCCACATGGTTTCCCACTGTCATGGACTACACAACATGTCCCTCAGGTACACGTTGTGTTCAAGAAGAGGTAACACCATCCCGTGTTTGTTATCTCCATGGACATGCCCCTAGGTTACACTACACGGTGTGTTCATTATTAGCACAACGTGTACAAGAAATATTTCACCGACCAATGTTGTTAGTTACATGACCGGTCTCCAGGTCAATCACTACATGACGTGTTTTTCCCAAGCCTTCCCCTAACACGTTTCCCTGTCCCCATGTTCTATGTCACAGAAAGAGACTACACGATGTGTACTGCGGGTACATGATGTTTACTAAAAAAGTCTTCTTTTCTTCCCAAACATAAGAACACACGACGTGTGTCTGAGTAAATACACGATGTGTATACTAGTTTTTCCGTACAGTAGGCCTCAGAAACAACTCTGGAACCTAGTAAATAGGGGAAACAACACCTATGTGCCAAATTCTGACCCATGAGGGCCCATACTCCCTACGAATCAAAGTTTGAAATCATATATATGTTATACCAAAATAAAAAGTCAATGATCCACCAAATTACGGTCAATGGGGGCCCATACTCCCCAAAAACCAAATTTTGGCATCCATTCTATAAACATGCTCACAAAGAAATACCCTATCACATTGCAGGTATTTATCAAAGCACCTATCACAACAACATGTTTTTATAGCACAACAACTATCACAAAAACATGCAAGTTCTAATGCGCCTACATGACATGGAACTATGACTGGAAGGGGTTTTTAGCATGTGAATAAATGATGCATGAGACGACATACCCTCATCTCATCAGGTTTCAACCAAATAGAACCCATGGATACAATATTAGCAGCACACCACAAGTGTGTCACCCAAGGATGAAAATCAAATCTACTATAAATTTTTTAAAATCAATAGAATTGAAAAAATACGATGTAGACTAGCTTTTCCCTGTACATGGGCTAGCTACTCCCGGGCACAGCTTCTTACCAACTACTATTTCCATCCTATACCTGAATAAGGCTTCAAATAGTAAGTCAATGAAAAGAAACTCCTCTTATACCACTTTTTAATTTCCTGGATCTGGGTGCCACTCCACAGGTGCTCCGAACCCGGTTGGTCACATGAACTCAAGCGCATTTACCCAAACGCCAGATGTTGTCGACTAGTAGCGAGGGCCCAGGTCTAATAGTGGGGAAACCATGCCCTCATTTGTCAAAGTGTAGGGAATCAGAATATAATATACAAACATACAACAATAAAGGATGCAATAAACCGTACACATTTAAAATGAACAACGGTAGTAAAAGATAACTAACATTCATATAAATTATGATGAAACATGTCTCAAGTTCTAAGAAAACAACCAGAACATGTTACACAATAATACAGTGCAATACAATATTGCTCAAGTACATGTACATCATAACAAAACAAAACAAGTGGTAGCATCGTGAGCCTATGCTCAGTCATATGATCCCCTACTCCTAAACAACAATGAAGTACCTATATAGGGACCCATGCCCTTATCCATACCAGCATAAATGTAATCTATTTGGGACCAAAGACATAAACCGAAACAGGGTGTGAGAAATAATTTCCAATAGTCACCCACTAAAGGCCCATGTCCAACTATGTGATTATATACAACAATAGTGTGCAGTAGTAAATGCAGTAAAGCAGTAAGTACTCAAAAGTAACTATCACTACTAGTTTCATTGGCATTTTGGTTTTAACCATTTAATTTAATAATATTCTGTGCACATCATAACCAAGCCCTCAGGCCAATCAGAATCTTTCCCACAGGCTAATATAGTAAAACAACTCTCTCAATCTTTCCCTCAGGCTATCGAGTATTTCCCTCAGGCATATGAAGTATCGCCCTCAGGCACAGAATCTACAACCCTCAGGCATGGATGAAGTTTCCCTCAGGCGAAATAAAACACTGCCCTCAGGCTAAATAGAACACCACCCTCAGGTTACATATAACACTGCCCTTAGGTGAATGTAACCGGGCCGAGCCCAACAGATAAGTAATAAATTAAATAAAATTCCCCTTAAGGCAATTTAAAGCATGGAAAAGTTTTTACAGTATACCCTCAGGTAACCTAGACAAAGGGCTAAACAGAGGAACGCACCCCCGGGGTGGTCCTGGATCCAAGCAGTGATATCAAACAACAGTTTATTATCACATTTAATTACCTATACAATTCTAGGTATTTGAAACGGCCCAGGGCTTCAGCCACACGACATCCTAGCATGGGTTTGAGCATAATGGTACACACAAACGCACAATAGTTGTAATTTAAACACTAAGCCACCTATGTCGATCACCCCTGATCCGTATAAGAGAACGGCGATCCTTGAATTGTCCAATAATGACATAGATCTGAGGTGAAATAAAATCTCGTTAAAACGTAAATAACATCCCCTCGGGATAGAACTGTTAAGATCCATTCTAGTAGAAGGAAAGGCTTACCTGTACGGTTCTAATGAGATCGACGGAGGCAGAATTGGATTCCCAGTGCTCAATCGGGGCGGTCTCCAATGTTCAGACCGTCTCCCCCAAGCCCGACTCTGGTTCTATGAATTTCTTGTAAATATGGGAGGCTAATGCCCATTTTAAGTGAAAAAACAAACTACATGGGTTGTACTATTGACTACATAGTGTGTACTCTTCTCATTTGACTGTTCCTCTGGCGGCTACCTTTCCCACCACCGAACTGTTCATCCATTGACATAAGCACACAGTGTGTAATCCATGAGTACACGATGTGTACTATCGCTCAGCTAGCGGCTGCTTCCATTGCCTTACTATTTGGCTGCTGTCAAACTACACGGCGTGTAAATACAAACTACACGGCATGTAGTCAGTTTTTACACCCTTCTTCATCGATATGGCTACTCACCCTATGTACTCATCCCACACGGCCAAAGTACATGGCATGTGGAAAATTACACAGCTTCTAGTCCCCAAATTTAGGATTTCCCCCATTTTCCTTATTTTCTCAAAAACACATAAGGAATAGAGAAATAAAGAAAATCGTACCTCAGGAATAAGAACCGGGTTATTAAAAAGAAGATCGTCATTCATTGCGTACACCGCACAAATCCAATCCGAAGTTGTGTCGACTGTGGAAGATGCTCCACATCGGTAGGTGTCAGGGGATGAAGTTCAAAGAGGATCATTTCTGGCATTCTTCCATGGAAGAACATGTACTTCATTCTCCGTTCATCGTTCTTCATTTGAGGATTTTTATCCTCCTAATCTCTCCTCTCTCGAATATTCCACCCAAATTCCAAAGCCAAAAGTGATATGATTTTCCCAATTTAATTGTTGGCACAATATTCAAATTGGTGAAATTAATTACGTAGGTTGGGGTAATAAGGATGGAGCATTGTTAATATTAAAGTTAGAGGATTCAAGAGGCTCTCCCTCATTAATGATGGAGATTTGAGAGGTTTTCCTATCCTCCCATTTTTTGGGGGGTTTAGACCTATGTGGTCCCCACATCGTAACCTCTCGCGGGAGGTTATGTTCGGGTGGGCCCCACCACCATAACCTCTCATGAGAGGTTATGGTGTGGTGGTCCCACCTCCAACTTCCATGAGGAGATTTTAAACAAGAAAAAAATCCACACACTTTATTTTTATTTAAAATTTTTTCTAAAAACCCAAAAACTATCTTTTAGTTTCGACCCACAGTCGTCGAGGTGATAGTCTTCTTAAGAGAATATCGGTGCAGTGAGTTCAACGGTGTCCTCAGATTTCAATTTTGAGAACCTGTTCAAATGTTCTAAAACCCACTCATACGTTTGCTGAACGTAGCTGAACAAAGCTGCAAAAATTGATTCTCGGTACACCGGGCCTCGGAATCATGCACCATCAGTTTTCAAAGACTCGTAAAATTTACATTTATTTACGAAAAAACTATTCTATGGAAATTCTAGGTATTTACAATGAAGCTATGGATTTTTAAAGTAAAAAAATCACTATATTTACAATAAATTATACCCAATTTAAATTTGAAATTGATTACTTATAATATATGTTTACTATATCTATTTATAATTTAAACCCAATTTTAAAATTTAATTTAACTATATAAATAAATTATGAAAATTTATTTTTCAAATAATATTTAGTGTTTTTAACTATTCTCAAAAAATAAAACTTAACATAAGAATTAAAAAAATGCATAATAAAATAAGGTTGACAGTAATGTTTAAAAAATGATGTTTATTTCTTCAATTATTAATTATATAAGTTTCAAAAATTAGTTTTAAAACAAGTCTTCTATTAGGACTGAAAACTAATACAACGTTTTAATTTTAAAAAACTATTTTTTCATATTTTATGTCTATTACAAATATTAGATTAATATAAAAAAAATTAGTTTAATTAACAATATATTTTTTTCAATAATATTTCCCACTAATAGTGATTTCATTAATTAATGTTCCTAAAATTACATTTTTTGCATAAAAACTATTTTTCATAAAAACACATCCATTATATTCAATTGGTTTTTATTTTCATTTATAATTAACTGATAATCATAGAATTCATCTTAGAAGCATGTTTTAAGTATAGTTTAATAATTTTTTTTTCATATTATTCATATCAACAATTCCAATGGATTGTGTATCACTATAACAATATTTTAATAATGAAAGTGTTTTTTGCTAAAACTCAGTCATATGTGTAATGAAAGCTATTGAAGGAACACAACATTGTATATTGTAGAAGAACAACATAGTTTTTCATCTAACGAAAGATAATTTAGGTTTTTTAATAGTTCTGAATTAACATGGTGTTCCATATAATGAAATTATAACTTTTTTTAGCATTAAATGAAGTCCATTAAAGAAATTAAATTAACATGAAAAAATATTAATTAAAAAAACTCAGGGTATTACATTCTACCACCCATAGAATGATTTATTCTCTATAAATACATATTTGTCATGAATAGTTTATTTCTGGAATTATCTTTTCAATGAAATCGCCTTCATAAAAATGAATACTAAAACATCCTTCCAAAAGGGAATTTTGGAAACTTATTGTTTACCCAATGTAACTCAAAAGTAGGTTTCCACAAAAGAGAATATTGGTGGAAACTGAAATCATGGACTTGTAAGATAAATATAATTGTCATGTTTTAATGAGTGACAAAGATCATTGTTAGGATAATGCTAATGATCACAAATCAATAAACCATGTAGGCTTGAAAATGGTCATTGATATCACAAAAAAGGATGATAATGGGATGATATGTTATTTCAAGACCCTTTTATTAGTTTTGAGTAATTTTTAAAAATAGATATATATAAATGATTTCATTCCATTCCATATGAAAAATATAAACCTTTGGTTCTATCTTGACTAGTTTCCACATCATTGTTTACTCAAAAAGGAAGGTGAATTTTTTTTCCTGAATCACTAAAGGATCATAAGATCCATATGTTGATATATTAGTCATTTAATCTATATACAATTATCATCTGAGATAGAAGGTTATCATAGGTTATCCAATACGAATAAATCCACAAATGGTGATATAATACATTAGTCTCTAATATATCATTCGATGTTTAGCATAAACGATTCAATAAAATGTCAACCAGTTAAGACTTTTGAAAGATTAAAATCCCAATATTTAGAAATAAGGTCACTAAATCAGTTATACATTGATCCCTCATATGTCATAACATGGATTTTGGTTGTCTCATTCCAAACATGTGAATAAATTTATCATTTATTCTCTTAAAACATGGTAATAACCTAAATTACCATATATATTATCTTGAAAAAATGAATTTTTTCTTATCCCAAAGACAATCAGATATATTTCTTAAATCCCAAAGTGTCATAATATAAATATATTTTATAATAAACAACTATTTTCAAAAAAAAATTCTCAGTTATTCAATCATCAACACTATCTGATTTACCTTATACATATTAATCATATCATAATCCATACTAAACATAAATTTATTAAAATTTTGAACATTTTAATGGATACCTTCCCATAATAATTTGTTTTCAATAATATATGACCTTACCATTAAATCAGCTTTTTCAGTCCTTAGTACCAGTCGTAAAATTCATTAAATAATTAAAAAACAACATTATGTATTCAATATATATATATTTCACAACTCATATAAATATAATCTTGAATACAACTACATATAGACATTGATTAATTTATCATTTATCCAATAATAATGCTACTTCATCAAATTAATTCATAACTTATTCCAATCAAATTTCAATAGTTGTCTAATAATCATCCACATTATACCCATTACTCATACCAGCTAGATGATTATCCTCATTAGCTTTCCACTTTGGAAATCAATTTTCATAATGCACATTCATTATACATATTACGAATTCAAACCTCAATTGTGTCCTAGAAAGGATATTTTTCTAACTGATTGTGCTGATTTTTTTTTCAATTTTCCCATTTATTGTTTTATGATTATTCCTTCGTTTCCATATTCATACAATATTTTTACACTTGATATTCGTTCACTTGGTTTCCTCCCCCTATAGTCTCGACCTATAGAAAACTAAATCTTCTTTCCTCAGTGGTATCCATTACTCGAATTATAATCAAACTATTTCGTTCTCTTCATTACTGTGTTTGAGTATTGATTATGGTACATGTTGTTAATCATGATCTGTGAAAACTTAATAGGCATGAACACAACATCATTCACTACAGATATCCTCCAGTTTGACATGTAATCATCAAATTGATCATCACATTCCATGTTAAACTAGTCCTATCTGGTTCATTATAATGACAAAAACCAAAAAGTATAGTGTGAGAAACACTTATTATAGTAGTAAATAAGCCAATCCTGAATCATTACTTGTAGTATATCTAAATTCTAACACTATATCTAATATATGACACCATGGGATTATCCTAAATCATTCATATTCATCTTAATTTTTAATATATGACACATTAGGTTAATCATATGTTTGTAATAGTATTCATCTATTTAATCCATGAATGATGGTTGGTAATGAGTTTTTGATTCACCAAATCATGTCCCCTAGGAGAGGCAAACTTGGTTTGTCGAAAGGCTCATTTTTGTGAAGTATTTAACGACAGAGTCTTTTTCAATAAAGTGTTTTGAGGGTTATTACACCTATGCAGATTTTTTTAAAGACACATCCACTTTTAGTATCCAGACAGAGATGTATCTATATGAAAAAATATGATCTATCATTTAACAAAATTCCAAAACATTCACATACATTAACTCATTCATTGAACTATCATAAGAGACATCCCTATACATATCCTTACAGATATCACTAGAGATATCACTGAAGTCTTCTAATTATGGTATCAAAATTTTAATTAAAATATTTCATTGAAAAAACTATACTGAACCTATCATTTCATAACTAGACATTAAATCATTTATTCATAATAAATAATAGAATACAAAAATAGACGACCAATGACCATATTACATTGTAACATTTGGAAACATGTAAACTTAAAAAATGTCCCATGAATGAACTAAATCCTTTCCTGTTATGATAATTATATCTAGAACCATTCATATAAGTTTAATAATTAATAAATATGGTCATAACATAGGGTAAGGAAACATAATTGAAGGGTGAGCTCAGATGCTCAGTATGTGTAAAACAGGATATATGTGACTGTAATCATGGAAACAATGATATGATAACATGATCATAACATTAGAAGATCATGAAAATAATATCAAATATCATAAATAATATTCATTAAATAAAGGTTTGGAGTTCATAATACATGAATCATAAGGTAATTTAGAGCATAAGCCATGAAATCATAACATATTGATAAGAAATAAAATTGCGTCTGAAACATAAGCATGTAAAAATGATTTTTATATTACTCAAGGATTAAATCCAAGACCATATTAATTTAATAGGATTACATTGAAAACATTTATGATGTAAAGGTTTAATCCCAATACAGACCTAGTAGGAAATTTCATTTATAGAACCATGTTCTCTACATGGTCTAGCCATGAATATCTCATGAGATTCAAATATTCACTAAATGAATTAGAGAGAGTTATATGTTCTACCATCCACCTAGTGAAATAATACATATGTGTTCCAGTTTTTATAAATATTCATCATATCATAACATATTACATGAAAAGGGTATCATAATAATTTTATTATATCATTAAGGTGAAAATATAATGGTTTTCTAATCTTTTCAATATATCATATCCTGTTAAATGATGTAGGTTATATTATCATATAACTAGTGGAAAATAAACATATTTCATAACCAATATTTCGTAATAAAAATAAACCATTGAAATAATGAATATGAATGGTGACTTTGGGTCATATTCCCAGAAAATAATAAACTATATCTAAGGATGGCATCTTAGATAGACAATGATTTTGAAATATCACTTGGAACCGTTATTATGGAAAATAATTTTTCATTGAAAATAAATTTTCAAAACATGAAACATTTTATAGATTCGTATCATTGTTAATTTTTTTAAAAAAATATATGTTGTGTGATATTAAAAATTATTGAAAATGTTTTTAGGAAAATATTATTTCCACATTGAAAATTTAAATTTAATTTATAAAATATTAAGAAAATATTTATCTTTCAAAAGAACATTTAAATATTATAAATGAATATTTTAATCCCATTTTTAGATCTTGTCATGATGTGAGAATATTTAAAAATCCTTTTTCTTGAAAAGTAGGTTAAAATATCATTAAAAAATAATTAATTTTTTTTGGAATAATGTTTTTGAGCAAAATAGATTTCTCACCAAAGAGAGATATAAAGTTGGATTTTATTTAAAAAAAATTTAATTTTAATAATTACCAACGAGTAGAAAATGGTACCATTACATATATATATAATGAATAAACATATGTGGATAAAATTCATGAGGTTTTGTGATGGATGGATCA
Organism: Viscum album; assembly: GCA_963277665.1. Taxonomy (NCBI): domain Eukaryota; kingdom Viridiplantae; phylum Streptophyta; class Magnoliopsida; order Santalales; family Viscaceae; genus Viscum; species Viscum album. The sequence goes on along the minus strand of OY728166.1, from coordinate 1,085,254,986 downwards.
TAATATTTCATCAATGCAAACATAATCATAACCAAACATGATAAATGATGAGATTCTAGAAATAAAATATTAACACTTGGGTTACATTAAATAATGATAACCATGAAATAATATTATTATGAAAGAATTAAATATCATTAAAATATGTATATTAATTATATAACATTTCATATTTTCATTAAATTTCTTTCATAAATAATATAGGTGCATAACATAACATGTTTTTCAATTAAGGAGAATTTTGAAAAAATAATCCAACTAATTTGGTAACATTTGAACCATAAACCACAATACCGATTGATATTAAAATGAATATGAAAATCTATATAATTTAATATACAATAATCATACAATTAATCCTTGGGTATTATACAAACCATATATAAGAAATGCGTGGTGAACATGACTTGTGTCTCATGAAGAATAAAAGTGAGGTTGAAATCCGTTACTACTTCAGTAACTTTTGAATTATCAGCCTCAGGGAATAATAGAATCAATTCAAACTATTAATAAATATAAATATGGAAAATTAAGGATATTTCATTTCTTATGGAAATATATACAAAACACAATATAAATAAGTGGTGAATATGACATAAGTCTCGAAGAAATAAAAAGGAGAGTAGAAATCTATTGACTATTTCAGTAAATTTTGAATCATCATTACCATGAAAGAATAACATCAAATAAAAAATTTAATATAATTAAATGCAGTTAATTTATTATATAAATTTTCATCGTAATGTGTATACACCACCTAAATGTAACATGTGATCAATATGGAATGTATCTCGTAGATATAAAATTGAGATGAAATTATGTTACCTTATGTCTTTACACTGATCATACATGGTCAAAAAACTAGTATAATAATACATATTTAATATAAATTTATCACAAAACAAGATTAAACTGTATCATACCATATATTATTTACTTATTAATTTATATTTTCCAATTATTAACAATCTCAGGTTAATGTTTTGTTTCAGGTAATAACCGCTTCATTTTTCATCCATGATTTAACTTATCATTCTTTGTCCTATTATTTATCTCATGATTTACATGTTTACATATCTTTAAACAAGATATTAATTTCATATATATTCATTATATATGTTTAAATAATATGAGATAAAATATATAAATATAAATAAAATACACCCTTCATGGAAATGATAGGTTGTATATATACATGAACATTGTTTCCATGCTATTATCATATTGAAAAAATTATAAGTAAATTATGCATATATATATATATATATATTTATTATAAAAAAATTATCATTATTATGTCATAAATAGCACATATATTTAGTAAACCACCCCGTATACATTTCATGTAAATAATGAATGATTCACACTGCATTGGGAAGACAGTAGTCCACACATCCACAAATGATGTTATTATATCCCCACCAAATTTAATGCATGAAGGTATGGGTTATATAATAACTAAATAAAAATAAATTCGTAATATATAAAATATATATCAAATAAACACATTAAATTCATAGTTATTCAAATCCTTGACAGGTAGTAACAAAAGAACAGACGTCATCACTTCAAAAGGTAGTAGTCATCCATACACAAGAATGATTATTATGATCCCATTTGATGGAAGTGTGTATAGATTTGGGTAGAAAACATAAGATGAAAATATCTCAAAATATATTTTGGATTTGGAGATTATTATATTATTATTTAATAAAAATAATTTAAGGTGGTGGAGAAATAAATAAAATGAAGTTATTAATTAAAGATTGTCACCTCTTCTTCAATAACACCTTTTGGTTTTCATTATATGGCTCACTTGGTTTGAATTATACACAAATTATGTCTTATAAAATGATATTATGTAATTTGGTATATTATTTTATAAGGGTTTTTATGATCCAAATTGTATTTATTTGAGTGAATAAGTGAGGGGGAGTTTATTTATATAGTGGGGGAGGAGTGTCATTCTTGAAAATATAAAAAGGTTAAAAATATTTTGGGGTCCCCATTACATTATGAGCGTTAAAAAATGGTCAGTACTCTATAAAATAGATTATTAGATAGATATTGTTCCATAAAATGGATGTGTAAAATATTTTATGTCATTTAACCCTTTAAGATGAATGGTTAATCACTAAGGAATTTTTTTTACTTTATTCATTGTGATTAATTTTAATTATTTTCACTATTATGTTTGGTAAAAAAATTTGTATACTATAAAAAAATTATAAATTTTAATTAATAAAAATATTGAATCAATTTTTACTTATTCCTATCATATTAGGGGTAGATATGAAATTAAAATTAATCCCTCATATGATATGAAATAACATGTTTTTAATATAACAAGTTCATAAGATTGAAATTTATTTTTTATTAAATTTCAATGTGATTTGAATGAAGAGACCTAAATTGTATTAATATATTTATAAATGATCTAAATATTTATTATAATAAATTTAAAATATAATTTTATTATATAAATAAATTAGATGAATATGCAGTTTATAATTAAAATTCGGTGTTTTCACTACTCATCAAAAAATGATTCATATAAAAAAATCACCCTAACCTAATGTTGAAATTATTATATCTAAAAATATGTTTACTTCTCAAATATAAATTTTAAAATCTTAAAAAATTAGTTTTAAAACATGTTTTCTATTTAAAGGATGGAAAATGTCTTTTAGTAATCATACAACATTTATTGCATAAAATTGTATTTAATTTTATTTTACTCATGTAAAATTTTTTGGATGAATTTAAAAAAAATCTGGATGAATTTATAATATATATTTCATTATTAACTATCATCACAAATGATTAATTTAATTTTTTATAATAAATCTTCATTGGGGGAATAAAAAATGTTATTTTATAAAAACTAATATTTTGTATTCAATTGGTTCTTCATTGGATTTTAATTTAATGAATAATAAAAGAATTTCTTTTAAAAAATTTTTAATTGTAGTTTTATAATTTATTTAAAATTAATCATATCATATATTCTAATGGCTATGTGATAACTATAATAATATTTAATAATAGTATTGTAGTCTAGAAAAACTTTATCTTATGTGTAGCAGAAGTTACGAACGAAACTGAGAATTATGTTTAACACATGCCAAAAATAGTTTGACGTATACAAAAAATTATATATGTTTTTATTATAGAAAATGATTAACATGATGTTGGATATAAGGGATGCATAACATTGTGTAGTGTGAAGTGCAACCCATCAAAGAAATTTAATTTATATGAAAGTTTTTAATTCATAAAAACAAGTAGTATTACATTATCATTACTCACCATAATATAATATCTTTATATGATCTTTTTTAGCCTCTTATAAAATCAGATTTATTATTTACTATTGGATGTTTATCGAAAGAAGTGTCCCTATAAATTGTATCTTTAATTTTAATGGGTTTCCTTCTATATTCAATATATAAGTCGTTTTTAAAGAGTATAATGGTTTTAACATAAATTTACTTCCATGACACATTTAATATGGAAAATTATTCTCTTTGAGGCTTATATAACAATAATTTTTTTTATAAAACATCATTTTAATCACATCATTCAAATAATACAATGGGATACCACTGTCAAATAGTATTTTTATTCCTTTGTTTTCTTCAATTCAGTGTTCCCTTGAAAAATAACATTTTATTATATATTTATAACCAAATATATTGCATTTTGTATTCCATGATCCTAAAAAATAAATCTCTTATTCAATTGATGTGTATTCTATATAATATTCTGGTCTCAAATGTTTTATTGAAATTCTGGTTTCATCTAAAAACTCTCCTTGTAAAGTAATTAATGTATTCTCTCACTTACACTTTAATTCGAATAAATATAATACATCCCAAATAAATTTACTCATCAAAATGTAATTTAAAATAATTATCTCCAATATTCATAGGATATATCCTTGAAATACATGTTGAAAACTCTTTAATGTCTCCATATTATTTTTCTATACATTTCATTGATAATTGATATGAATAATTCTTAGTAATTTTTTTTCTAAGAATGGTATATTGGAAGATATTTAGATATAACAATAATTAAATTATAAGATTATATAAATATCATATTTAAAATCATTAATATCATTTTATAATTATTTATAGAGGAACTGATGTTAATGTTTTAATAATCCCATGGTGACATTTTATTTAGTCACATTTCAATTTTCGTTTGTGAATGGATTTTGTAATGAAATGGTGGTGAAATTTATGTATTTTGTGTATTATAACTATAAATAAACATTCATGTTAGTTAAATAAATTTGGATAAATTTTTGGAAAATAAATTGTGACATGATAAAGGTTTATTATTCCACAATAATGAAGGAGAAACAAAATAGAAATGTACTAATTTTACCAACCACTACTAAAGCTATATTGTCATCCAATTAGATTGAGGAAGATATATATGTTGTTAAAACCGTGACCATAAATTTTTAGATTATTCATAAAATATATATTTTTCTAATTTTTTGAGTGTAATTTATGTGAATCATTGTGAAAGAAACACCCTCTAATTGAGATATGTAAAATTTTGAATATATAGAAAATAGTGATAATAAATCTGATGGATGAATGGTAATGAGGATATGTGTGATAAGTTTATAAAATTGTGATATATAGTGTTGTACAAGACATTGTATTTTATAAAATATTTAGTTTTGTGAGTTTTCACAAACACAAAGTAACTTTTAACAACTTCTAGAAATATTGAGAGGGATGAAATGGCCCCCATCTCTCCTGGCACTCATCTCGCCCCATCCCTGCATGTGGTTTCTTCCTGAAATCTGTCGATTTAGGGTTGGAGACTCTCCATTTCTCTCTTTTCCTCTTCTCTTTTATCCTCCGCCAGCCTTTTGCTGCCTCCTCCAGAATAATTTTTCTCTTTCAGTGTGGCTTATCCATGTGTTCTTTTCTATGGAACTTCATTTTCAGCTCGTCTGTCCCTGTTTTCGTCCTCTTCGGTCCTTCTCATCATTCTCACTCCGGTGAAGGTGTTTTCAGATTTTCTTCCATGATGTCACCTTCTTCTTCTTCTAGCGGTCTTATCACGATGGTTTGTCTGCTGCTGAAGTTATCAGCTGCTCTCTCTAAAGCTCTGGCCTCACATTTCACTGCGACTCTCCAAGTCAGATAAGTATTGGTGGTTCAAAGAGGTTTTTAATGGCAAATTTTTTTTCTGGGTTTTAAAAAAATAAAAATTCCGGAAAAGGGGTTAGGGTTCCAATATTTTTAAAACTTGGTCCAAGATGCGTGAACCCCGTTCACGCATCACTGTCCCCGAGAAGATGTGTGAACGGGGTTCACGCATCATAACCGCGCTTAAGGATGCGTGAACCGCGTTCACACATCCTTCACGAAGTTGATGAATGATGCGTGAACGGGGTTCACACATACTACAGTAACTTTTTTTTAAAAAATTTTATTTTTATTTTTTTGTATTCTATTGTTATATATATACATATATATATATATAAAAACAAACCATAAAATTTAGCAGAATTTATCTGCTATTTAATATCCAGCAGAACTACCATTATAGCGGTCTAGATTCTGACAGAAACAATCACCCAGGGCTCTCTTTTTTAAGAGGGCTTGCCTAGGAACTCATACTGCATTTTCGATGTGGGATTCAGGTTCTCTTTTCCTGCACAGAACATTCTGCATTTCCGATGCGGGATTCTGTTTCAAGTACGTGACTTTGAAAGACTGTAAAATACAAACTATACGACCAATATAAATGAAATATAAAACATGGATTAAACATATAATAAATAGTTGAAAATGAAAAGAATTTCATAAAAAGGGTTGATGAATAATAATTTATAAGCTTTCAAAACCACCAACGTGAAACTTAAAAAAGTTTCAAGTACGTGACTTTGAAAGACTATAAAATAAAAACTATAAGACCAATATGAATGAAACTTAAAACATGGATTAAACATACAAGAAATATTTGAAAAGAAAAACAAATTCATAAAAAGTGTTGATGAATAATAATTTATAAGCTTTCAAAATCACTAACTTGAAACTTAAAAATGTTTCAAGTAAGTGTCTTTGAAAGATTATAAAATACAAACTATAAGACCAATATGAATGAGACTTAATATACGGATTAAACATATAATTATTAATTACATAATAATTAATTAGTTAATTAGTAAATTAGTAATATAATAAATAATTATAAATATTCATTACAATTTTTAGTTATTAATTATTAATAAATAATTATATAATAATTAATTAGTTAATTAGTAATATAATTTTTTATTATTATTATAATTATTAATTATATAATTAAAGATTATATTACTAATTAACTAATTAATTGATTTGTAATTAATAATTAATAATTATATTACTAACTAACTAATTAATTAATATATAATTAATTTTTAATAATTAATAATTATATTGGTAATTAACTAATTAATTATTATATAATTAATAATTAATAATTATAATTAATAATTATATTACTAATTATAATTACTAATTATATTACTAATTATAATAAATAATTATATTACTAATTAATATATAATAATTATAGTTAATAATTATAGTACTAAATAAACAATTAATTTTTAATAATTAATCATTATATTGGTAATTAGATACTTAATTATTATATAATTAATAATTAATAATTAATAATTAATAATTAATAATTATAATAAATAATTATAATCACTAATTATATTACTAATTAATCAATTACTTATTTTATAATTAATAATTATAATACAAATTAACTAAATAATAATTATAGATAAATATAAAATAATTATAATTAATAAATATATTACTAATTAGATAATTAATTATTATATAATAAATAATAAATAATTATATTTAATAATTATATTATTAATTAACTAATTAATTATTATATAATTAATTATTATAATTATAATTAATAATTACTATTAAGATTTATATTACTAATTAACTAAGTAATTATCAATTAATAATTATACTACTAATTAACTAATTAACTATTATATAATTATATTACTAATTAACTAATTATTTATTGTATATTAGTAATTAATAATTAATAATTATATTAATTATTAACTAATTAATAATGATATTACTAATTAACTAATTAATTATTAACTATTTGTTATATGTTTAATCCATGTTTTAATTTTAATTTATATTGGTTTTATATTTTGTATTTCATAGGCTTTCAAAGGCACGTAAACGTATTAGAGTTTCAAGTTGGTTGTTTTGAATTCTTATAAATTATTTTTCATCAACATTTTTTATGAAATTATTTTTTTTTAAAACTATTTCTTATATGTTTAATCCGTATATTAAGTTTCATTCATATTGTTCTTATAGTTTGTATTTTATAATCTTTCAAAGACACGTACTTGAAACATTTTTATGTTTCAAGTTGGTGGTTTTGAAACATTATAAATTATTATTCATCAACACTTTTTATGAAATTGTTTTTATTTTCAACTATTTCTTGTATGTTTAATACATGTTTTAAGTTTCATTCATATTGGTCCTATAGTTTTTATTTTATAGTCTTTCAAAGTCACGTAATTGAAACTTTTTTAAGTTTCAAGTTGGTGGTTTTGAAAGCTTATAAATTATTATCCATCAACCCTTTTTATGAAATTCTTTTCATTTTCGACTATTTATTATATGTTTAATTCATGTTTTACGTTTCATTTATATTGGTCGTATAGTTTGTATTTTACAGTATTTCAAAGTCACGTACTTGAAACAGAATCCCGCATCGGAAATGCAGAATGTTCTGTGCAGGAAAAGAGAACCTGAATCCCACATCGAAAATGCAATATGATTTCCTGGGCAAGCCCTCTTATAAAAGAGACCCCTGAGTGATGGTTTCTGTCAGAATCCAGACTGCTGTAATGGCAGTTCTGCTGGATATTAAATAGCAGATAAATTATGCTGAATTTTATGTTTTGTTTATATATATATATATAACAAAACAAAACAAAAAATAAAAATAAAAATTTAAAATAAAAAGTTACTGTAGGATGCGTGAACCCCGTTCACGCATCATTCATCAACTTCGTGAAGGATGCGTGAATGCGGTTCATGCATCCTTCAGCGCGGTTAGGATGCATGAACCCCATTCACGCATCTTCCCGGGGACAGTGATGTGTGAACGGGGTTCACGCATCTTGGACCCCGTTCTAAAAATATCGGAACCCTAATCCCTTTTCCGAATTTTTTAATTTTTTAAAACCCAGAAAAAATTTCTCCGTTTTTAATGTTTTTGGCTCGGTGGTCAACGGGTCTCAAGACGCCACCTGGGTCAGCTTCCTCTAGTTTTTGAAGGGCCTATGTATTCTTCATCATCGTTGTTTCCTTCATCCAGAGCTTACAGGTGCTCAAACCACTGCTCTAGCCTTACGCTTTGTTGATCCCCTCCAAGTCAAATCTGGAGTAGTGGTACCAATAGGGTCTTGGGAGGTGTGGTTCGGCGGCGGGCAGTGTTTCCAAGGAGTGGCCTTCGACGAGGGTTTTTCTTTTCGGTTTTTACTGAAGTCTTCATTTTTTGGTTTGGATCCATTCATGATTGGGGTCTCATTGTTTCTGGTTCGATGGGGGTTGATAATAGGACGATGTTTGACAACGGTTTCATGGGTCTCCAACGGTCTCTCGTGCTGGTGGACCACATCGGTGAAGGGATGACGTTGTTTCCGTCTGTAATGGTGGATACAGGTGTTGAGATGATGATGATGAGATATGACGATGTTGACGACATATTATCAGGACATGTGCAGCTATTCTCAGGTGAAAAACGGGATTTGCGGGATATTTTGTGGTATGGTATTTGACTTCTGAAGCAAGTAACATGTTGATGGTTTTGGAACTGGATCTATTTGAATCTATTTGAATTTTGATTTCTATTAAAGTGTAATGTGTCATGTGTGACCTTCTTCTAGTTTGGTTGTTTTTATATTAGGTTCCCACTTTCCCTCAAAGTGTTTTTTTCAATAATATAAAAAAATGGATTGGAGGTGAGAGGGATGAAATGAGGATAACACTATTTTGGATAGCATATATAGAGGTTCTGAATATAATATGAACCATCCAAATTCCATTCTTTTTTATTGATTATTTTATATACATGAATGCTCTACGCATCTCATGAAATGGAATTTTCAATTTTTATAGATTACATGTCTGTCCCAGGTGATTATTATCATATAAGACAATAAATTTAGAATATATGACAGTTAATTTACATTTATTAAGTGATTTTTCATAAGAATATATTTTGTTATTTAGTGTTTTGTTTTGAATGATTCTTATCTCGTTACTGATACGTTATTTGAGAAAATAAATAGACATGGGAGGAAAACCAACATTATATTGGGTCATTTTATCTGTCAAAGTACTCATTACGCTTTGTTTGTAATTAATATCAGACATTAATACGTTCAATTATATTTAATTTTGTTTAAAATGAACTAAAACAGTTAGGTTATTATCAATTAAAATTAAACCATTTGAAAATGATTACATTTAGGAATATCATAATTAATCAATTAAAACTATTATATAAGAAATAAAATCATAATTTCTAGAATACTACTCCATTAAAATGAATTCATCATCCTAGATTTTAAATTGAAGTACTTGTAATCTTTAAATTATGTTATGTTATTTTTGTTTTCATTTTAATTAAAATTTATAATTTTAGGATCAATGATTAGGAACTACTATGGGTTGTAATTTGTTTTAAATCAATGTTTTCAGTGATTCTATGTGATATTTCCATAGAAATATTACATTCTATTGTTTTTAATGACATGTCTATGATATAATTTATTTTAATTTACCTCCTTCATTGTTAACAATTGATTCCATTGATAGATTCATGTTTTTTAATCATTTATGGGGATAATGTTACTTTATTAAAATATATAAAAAATATTCTTATAGATTTTGGGATCGATTTACTTTTTAATATTTTTATATTTAACTTTATGTTCCCTTTCATATACTTGGGTGCCCGTTGTTTTTAGGTGTCATGTAAAATATACATACCCCTCACACATGATCTTGGTGCTCGAACACAATTGAATATTGAGATCTCATCTTTGATATTAAGTATTATTTTAAAAGTAGAAAATGGTTAATTTGAGAAGACTATGATTTCTTTAATGTGAATGATGAATATCGAAAACACATTATGATGTCAAAATAGCTCAGAGAGATAAACACCTAATGGATTATATAATTCGATAAATGGATGGATTTCCTCATATAATCAAGAGGACACTAATAAAATCAATTAATTCAGAGTTGGATCTCACCATATTTGAATTTATTTTGAAATCATGTAAAATTTCATATTATTTAATGTTTACATCCTCACAAAAGCACACCTATCTAAGATTCTCCTTACCACCTTAATATTTTTATATTTTTTTAAATAAAAAAATAAGAAAATTATTTTAAACATATTCCGTATAACATGATTAAGGAAAATATTTATATTCATTAAAATCATTATACTTCTTATAATATAAATATAGATAAACCATTCCATTATTATAATTTTGTTAAAAAATAATATTTGTAATTGCATAAATTTTTCAAGATTCATATCATTAACCAGATAAGAATAATTTCTCAAATAAATTTTTTATTTTTTATTGATCATATTTTTTTGGTTACTATATATTTTTTATTAATGGATTCTATAGTAACTGAATTTTTTTATTTGATCTTATTGGTTGTGTATCTTAAACTTACACTTGTATGTATTAACCCTAAAAACTATTTATTAACCCCATGGTTGCATATTCCATACCTTTCTGGATAACCATATTGGATCAATAATATATTTTGAACCATACAATTTTATTTAGATATTGTTTTCTCAAAATTATGAGAATTGTTATCTTATGTTATCAACCTGATTAGATTAGAAAATTAATACAAAAAGAAAACTATATAGAAATGTATCATTTAAAACAAATTTCATACTAAAACTATTTCTTATGAAACTAATATCTAACGAAAAAATATTTCTTGAGAATTTTAATATTATAACTATTATCTATTTCTTATTATTTTTAATTTATATTTGTATGTTTTGAGATTTGTTTTCCAATTATTCAATTGGGAAACATGATTATGAGATTTACAGTATTATTTACACATGGATTCAATGAGAAATGAAAGAATTTTGTTGAGAATAATGAAATTTTATAATAAAATATTTCACAATTATAATATAGGTTGTTATTTAAAAGATAAGAATTTAAAAAGTTTTTAGTGATTATTCTCATCTCATTATCAATAGGGTTAAATTAGGATGATATATTATCATATTCTTACTGAATATTTTTTTTCATAATTCTTATATCAAAATTTACATAACTAAATATTAATATAAAAATTTTATATAGTTTTTTGAAATTTTAGAAACTATTTCAATTAATATAAATTTTCAGGTGAGGTGCCCTATCTAGTGAAAAAACAAAAAAAAAACCTAGTAATGTTAAATCGCATCTATTATACTTCGCTGACCCTCGGTGAGAAAATTATAATCCTATGATATTTTATTTTAAAATTGAATAAATTCTGTTAATTATGATCTTAAATTATTTTTATCACTCCTTCCTTGGAGGGAAACCATACTCCTCTAGTTGAGAACCAATTTATGTGCATTAATTGTTACACTAAAAATTCACATGACATGTTTTTTTGAGTTTTTAATTAAAATTTTATCATATTCACTATTTATTAATTATTTTGATTTATTTTTTCCCTTACAAAATATTTCTTCTTTTTGTGTCATATAGACTTTAAAAAGTTTTTTTTTTGTAAATTCAGGTTTAAATTTAAGTGTTGTAATGATTTCTAACATTCTGTTAAATGATGGTCAATCTATATGGTTGTGCGTCCAATAAAAATAGAGGTTGTAATTGGGTTGTGCCTCCCCTTCCCATGTAAGTTCATTAGTTAACACCATAAATATAAAATATTATAGAACTATAAATAGTATGTGTAGAACAACTTGGATCTAAACTGCTACAAAAATTTACGACACTATCTTTTTAATTTTTTGTTGTTAAATCTATTGAATGTTATCAATTGATATATTAAACATATATTTAATTATCTTGGCAATTTATATCACATTATGATGTTTTAAATATATTATATCCACCCCAAATAGATCATTTCCCATTTAAATTATGTCATGTCATCATAAATATTTTAAATATTTATAATAAATTAAAAATTAATGCTTGTATAACTTTGAAAAAAGGATGGGATTCATTCACTTTTCCATTAATGAATAAGATAATTATTGTTTGATATAATTATCATGAGACACATTAAAAACATGGGATTCTCTTGTGAAAACATTTTTATGAGTATATCATGATAGTGATAAAATTGTATCTTATAAGGGAGAATATTTACTATTGAAACCCGATCTCGCACTATAAACCCTAAAAGAGGGGTGAATTAGGGGATCCCTAAATTTATTAGTTTCATATAATTAATTAGTTCTTATCATTAAGTTGTTAAATAATACATAAAACTAGATTAAATTTAACAAAAAAGTAACAATGGTGTAACACCCCAGGCTTCCATGGTATGTTTCCCGTTGAAGAATTCAATATCTTGTATTGTACACAACTTCGAGTTCAAACACACCGAAACCAATCAAACTAGCCATTATGAATAGTAATACCTAATTTTTGTAATTTTATAAATTTAATAATTAAAAATTTACTTCATTTTTCGATTCGGAATATCAAAATAATCTTATGGAGAATTTTTTGTATTTTTCTGAGAACTTTTGATTTTTGTGGAATAGAGATAAAAACATTGCATTATTGTTTAAAACTATCTTTTTATTTAAATAATTATTTATTTTATTATAATTTATTTTACCACAAAATAGATACATTATACCCATATATGTTCAACATAATTCATTGGTGTCATTTTATAATAAGATTAGATATATAAAATTTTATCAAATTTTTACCGTCTTTTACCCACCTCTTATGACCATTTGAAAATATGTATAAAAGTTAATTTTTCCACATTTATTAGTTGAATTTAAAAAATCCGAGAAACACAGTTAATATTAGTAATTACAATTTGGTTCAATAAGATGAAAATAATTTTTGGTATGTAGTAACTTTTGACTTTTATTTACCACGGTTAAAAATAAGTTGGTGATTTAATGTTACAAATGATATCATAATTACCCTAACACATCTCCTAATTATATTGGATAAGTATAATTCAATCAAAAACAACCTTAGGAATAAAAAATGATCAAATTTGTTCCATGTGGATTTGATTAGGACATTTATGATTATTTTATTTAAGGAAGAGTTAAAAGTGTAAAATTCAAAGTTTAATCACTAAACTATTTTCAATATAAGGATACACACAAAATAATTTCTATTATAAATACTAATTAGAAATATAAAAATTTTACCTAAATAATGGTATTTTATTTATAATTTTTAGACATTATATAATTTAATTTATTTATGACACATTGATGATTCTTAATTACCTTATTAATGAAATATTAAAATAAATAAAATTATAGAAATATAATCAAATGTAAATTAAAACATTTGATGAATTCCACTAATTAAATAGGTTCATATTACATGTTTGGGTCAGTTAAATAAATTTTATTCTAAATGATAATGTTTTTATGGCATTCAAAAAACTCAAATACTAAATATTGTCAAAATTGTCATAATTGAGTTTTTAAAACACGTATTATATTATTAATTGATATAATATTCCTAAAAATTTAATTATAATCCAGAAGACTTATATAAGGTTATATATATTAATAATGAACCACATGGGGTTCTTTTGTCTTGTTATAGTATGTTTACTAACCATATAATATAAAAATACAAAGAGACATGGTAAATGTCAAACTATTTAACTAAGAGTGAAATATAAAAGATAAGGTTAATATGATGACCTAAAACTATATAAGACATAATGGTTGATAGGTTTTAGAAAATTCCCAACATTATCCTTTAAATGATTCATTTTTGAGAAATTATAAAATGAAGATGATTTTATTATAAAATAACATTTCAAGCTTTTCCTTAAGTGACCCTCATCTCTCTTATAAAAGGGAACTTCCACTTATCTTAGTTTGAAACCTCAAAAGCCATTTGGATCGTCCAAAACCAACCCAAATATCTTTCCAAATCTCATCACTTCATCTTATAGGCATTCCATTGGAAAAAATGCAACTTAAGGATCCCTTTTGATCAAATCAAAAGGAAGAACCTAAAGAAGAGGTCAATATTTCTTCACATCTTTCAGGTTCATTTTTTCATCCACTTCCTCTATCTCTTTTCTTCATTCTAAAATAATATCTATAGTATATTCTATATACCTTGATGTTATTATAAAAATTTTACAATAATATTCATTATTCTACCCATCCTATAGATGACAGAGTCACCATACGTGCGTACGTACGAATTATCGTCTCCACGTCGTGGAGTAGTTTGTTATTAAAATACATCATTATTTGGATGGGTATAATAATGATTATAACTGATGTAAAAAATTCATATTACATGTTAATGATTCTTTATATATGATATACAATCTAATTAAATATAATTTTTCCATCAATATAATGATATTGTCGCTCATGCATACGGACGGATTACCATCTCCATGAACGAGATGTGATTTATTTCCCATCATAATAATTGAAGAATAATTTTCACATTATTATTAAAAATAATATTTATGAACATAATATAATATTTATATGATTAAAATACATCTTATCCATAATAATCATGGCTCACATATCCCTCAATATAAAGGAAAACGAATCAGTTAACACCCAAAATGATGATTGTACTAAAATATTATTAACAAAGAAATATTATTTGATCATATATGATATCATATTTTTGTATATAGTTCTTTTATAATTTAATGACAATGTGTTAACTATTATACATTAGGTTAACATACCATCGAGTAAGGAAAAATACAAGTTAAGGGTTGATTTCACAATCTATTTATTATCCGATGTAGTTTTTTCTAAAGTATCTACTGGGACATATTTATCATCCATGTCCATGTTTTATAAAATAAATTTCAAAGGGATTTTTTAAGGGATATTTTTTACTAAAACATAGTTTTAAATGTTTTAAGGATTTATTCTTATAAATCTTTCTCATTAATGTCCATGTTTTAAAACTAGTTTTTAGAATTTATTCATATACAAATGAATGTTTTAAAATGATATTTACATTAAAAAGATTCAAAATGTTATGGTACACTTTGATTAAAAACTATCTTTTAATGACTTCCTTAATAAATTATGTGACTTTTAAATGATTTCATGAAAAATGGATATTTCTCTAAAATATTTTTACTGATCATTTTCTATTATGTCAAAATCCTTTATTGGATATTATTCTTGATTGAGGTTGATTTATAATGATACAAATATTCTATATTTTATTACAGGTTTTGTGATATGTTGGACTATGGATGTGTTCTTTTTATACCATTCATGGTATATGGATAATGTGTTGTCATTTCTTATGCTAGTTTTAATATGAATGCTTATGTTACGTTTAAACCTTTTCATATGAGGAATGTGTTATACATAGTAAGTGATGGGTGGAGCATGCTATTTCTCTTAGATACATCAGTATGTCTCATGAGACAAACTATCGTCTTGGCACAAGGACTTGAAAAAATCTTATTTTTAGTCTTTGCACAATTCCTTGACTATGTGGTTGTGAATTCTGGAATTATGCATTCCATCATTATGAATGTGGCTATTGATATTATATTTGATTATTTGACTAGTAGAATATCAATGTCAATAATTAAATGAAATTAATTGATTTTATGTTTTCCATATTATGATTATTTTTATGTTTAAAAGGCCATTGTTTTAGTCTTATACATTGACTTAAATATTTATTATAATTGATGAATGTTACCACTATATTTTTATCCTTACTGAGCATCTGATCTCACCCATTTCTGTGATTTATTTTTCCCAGGATGTGAAGAAGTATTAAATGGTTGACCTGCAAGGATATGCTAAGGATATATGTGTGTTTGAAGGGGGACATATTTTTTGATGTTTTTATTTCATGATGTAATGTAAAACTAATTAATTTATCTAATACTTCCATGGATACTAAACTAATCGGTCTTTCAGGATTTGACACCTTGTGATCAAGAAAATGTTATGTAATAATGCACCGACTCTGGGCTTCTAGGGTCGGGGTGTTACAGTTGGTATCAGAGGAAGGTTAGTACAATCCCTGGAAGCTAGATTTAGAAAAACATCGATTAAAGATTAATACCCTAATATATACTTTGAGGATTAGTATAGATGAACTTCCTAGAATTTTGGTAATGTATAGATTTTATGATTTTTTCCATGAAATACATCCCTAGCTGGATATGAGCAGGTATAAGCGGATCTGGAATAGATGTACCTAGGGATAAATCATGAAAATACTTCTTTGAGCTAGACTTGAATGGGAACTGGTGCACGACAACAAGCCTTATTACACTCTTGGTTACGAGACTCCCACGGGATATGCTTAGGATAATTCCAATTTTCGTTACAAAACATTATAAAGGGTTTATGAGTATATAATTTCTCAATGAAAACATTTTTATGATTATGGATTATATACATAAACTGTTTAACTTATGTTAAGTGTTTTAAAAGATCAGAATTATGTATTGTGATTCATAAACTAATGTAGTGTATGAAATTGTTTAGAAATGGCGCCTAGTGGAAGGAATGGAAACCATATAAATTCACGTAATATATGTAGGTATTTCCCTTCTACTCAAGATAATTATAGTGGAGCTGGTGAAGAAACTAGTTCTGATGAACTTATCACCATACTAGGACAACTCACTCAGGTTATGAATAATAACATTACCCATATGAAGCAGCCTAATCCACAATGCAGAGTGTCAATGTTAGACCGCTTCATGAGGCAAAAAACACCAACATTCAATAGGGGTAAAAATCCATTAGTAGCTGAGCAAAGGATAAATTTATTAGAGAAAATATTTCACGCTTTATAAGTAGCGAAAGGGAAAAAGTTTTCATGGCAGTTTATCACCTCATGGGAGATGCAGATCACTGGTGGTCATTGATTCAATACACAAAGGAAGATGATGAAGTATCAAATATGAAATGGAGGGAGTTTAAAAAGGATTCACTAGAAAAATAATTTCTTCATGTCCATTGAGTGGATATGGAATGACAATTTCTACGTGTGAGGAAAAAAGAGGATGAGAATGTCATAATGTATGAGGATAACTTTACAAGTATAGTAAGGCATGCTATATATTATATACATAACCCAAGGAGTAATATTAATAGATTCTTTGATGGGTTAAAACCATTTCTCCAGAGATCATTTTTCCCACAATCCTTCTTATCATACGAAGATATTGTCTCATGTGCTATCAAGACAATGAAATTATTCTCTAAGTCTTACGACATTAAAGCAATGAAGGAGAAGAAGAGATCTACCGAATACTCTAGAAATGTAAATAAGGGGAATAAGGGATATGTTTAATATCCATCCTTTGGTAAATGTGGGAAGAAACACCCTGGAACATTCTTGAAGGGAATGGGTGTCTATTACAAGTGTGGTGAAAATGGACACCAAACTCGTGATTTGCAAGGGGATGAAAGAGGTGGTCAATGTTGAATGGTACAATTGTAGAGAAAAAAGGCATTATGCAAACAAATATAATATGTGCCAAGGAAACTTACCCCAAAAAAGTCCAAGGGAGAAAAGTCAATCTTATGCAATCACTACTAATCTAGTTGAAGCTCTAAAGGACATAGTGTCCGGTAATTTAATGGTTTCCTGAAGTTTAACCAATGATTTATTTGATTCTTTATTATCGCATTGTTTCATATCATCCCAATTTGCTAAGAAAATTTGATATTTTCAATTTGACTTAACAAGGTAATTTTCAGTCAAAACTCTTAAGGGAATTATCATTGCAACAATGATTTGTGCATCAGTTCCCATTAGGGCATATAAATGTTCTTTTTCTGTTGATCCATCATCATACCAATAATTGAATTTTATATAATCCTCAGAATGGATTACTTTTCGGACCAGGATGCATAAATTTATTGTAATAAAAAGCGGTTACAATTTTTTTGACAATAAGGTGTAACTTATCTTTAGAGCAGAAACATCACCACCAGATTCTTATCTAGATCCACCCCTAGTAGCTCAACAAAATTCAATTTTTGTGGAAGGAGAGAATGAAATAACAATGGTTTAGGAAAATAATGTTTGAGTAGAGAATGTACATATTGTGAAAGAATATGTTGATGTGTTTCCAGAGGATTTACCTAGACATCCTCCAGAATGAGAAATTGAGATTTACATTCAATTAATTCTAGGATCAAGGACCATATCGAATACCCCTTATAAAATGGACAATGTGGTATTAGTGGCAAAAAATAAAAAACAAGAGGAATTGAGTAATAAGGGATTTATTGTCCATAGTGTTTCAATATGGGGAGCCCCTGTCCTTTGAGTTAAGAAGAAATACAGATCTATGAGGTTGTCCACTGACTACAATGAGATCAATTATATAACAATAAAAAACAAGTATCCCTTACCTTGTATTGATGACTTATTCAACCAAATTCATGCAGGTCAATATTTTTCAAAAATTGGCCTTTGATATAGATATCATCAGTTCTGTGTGAAGAAGGAAGACATTCCAAAAATAGTGTTTTGAACCAGGTATGTGCATTACGAGTTTACAACAATGCCTTTTGGATTGACTAATGCACCCTCTATTTTCTAGGATCTAATAAACATATCTTTCAAGTAATATCTTGATGAATTTATAGTGGTATTTATTTATGATATCTAGGTATACTCCAAAATCCACGAAGATAATTAAAATAAACTACGCTGTATCCTAATTAATTTCTAAAGAAATAAATTATATTAGATGTTTAACAAATTTGAATTCTAGATTCATCTGATTTCTTTTCATAGAAATATTGTCTAAAATGATGGAATCTCTATTGATCCTTCTATGATAATGGAAATCCAAGAATGGCCAGCAACAACGAGTATAACTGAGGTACATAGTTTTATTGTTTTAGCTGGTTATTATCATTGTTTTTTCTAGAATTTTTCTCGATTGTAAAACCCAATAACTAAGCTTACACAAAAAGGTTGGAATTTTTTTTTGAAAAAAGAGTGTGAATAAATTTTTGAAGAACTGAAGAGAGGATTAGTCAATCCTCCTATCATGACTCGACCATCAGGGAATGATGGGTCTGTTATTTAAGGTGTTGCATAAAAAAAGACTTGGCTGTGTCCGTTTGCATAATGATAGAGTTATTGCCTATTTATCATGACAATTAAAAAATCAAAGGAAAAACAATCCCACTCATAACCTTGAGTTAGCAGCTATAATATTTTCTCTGATGATATGGAAATTCTATCTCTTTGGTAGAAATTGTGATATTTATATTGATCACAACAGTTTGATTTATATTTTCTCACAAAAGAACTCAACATGATGCAAATGAGATGGATTGAACTACTCATGGATTATGATTTCACTATTCACTACCACCTGGGAATGGTAAATAAGGTGGAAGATGCTTTGAGCAGAAAAGATCATGGAGTTTTGAACAAGATTAGAGTTGAAATGGATCCTATTTTCATGGATCTAGTAATGATAGATATGGGAATAACCATGGATGGTGAAACATTAAATATTTTTCGAATGGTTGCTAAACCATCATTACTGGAGAGGATAAAAAGTACTCATGCAGATGATGAAGAGTTTCAAAATAAAATTAATGCTGTGAACGATGGGAGATTGATTGACTTCATATGTGAAGATGGGATTTTGAAATTTAGAAAGAGACATTGTGTTCCTAAAATACCTAATCTAAAAATGTAATTTTTGGATGATTCTCATAGTTCCAATCTCCTAATACACCCTAGTATCTCTATGATGTATAGAGATTTGAATGAAAATTTTTGGTGGGATAACATGACAATAGAGATTTCTGATGTTTTTTCGAGGTGTATGGTTGTTCAACAAGTGAAATCAGGAAGAAATAATCTTATAGGATTCATGCAACCTATTCTCATACTTTAGTGGACCTGGGATGATATTATGATGGACTTTTTCATGACACTACCAAAGACTCCTAGAAGGAATGATGCAATATGGGTCATTGTTGATTGTCTATCCAAGTCAGCATATTTTATTTCTATAAGAGAACATTTACCACTTCAAAATTTAGCAAGACTATATATTAATGATGTTTTGAGACTTCATGGAGTAACCCTATCGATTGTTTCTGATCATGATCTCCATTTTACATCAATATTTTGGAAAAGTATTCATAATGACGTGGATACTGAACTTCGTTTGAGAACTATCTACCACCCTCAAACCGATGGACAATCATAACAGACTATTCAAACCATAGAAGACATGTTGAGATCTTGCTCACTTGAATTTCATGTTATGTGGGATCAGTATTTACCACTCGTAGAATTATTCTCTAACAACAGCTTTAATTCATGTATTCAGATGGCACAATATGAAGAATTATATGGAAAGAGATGTTTCACACCAACTTGTTGGGATGATGTTAGTGAATGAAAACTCATAGGACCAGAACTTGTTGAGGAAAAAATAAAAATGTGATGGTAATCCAAACCTAGATCAATGCAGCTCAATGTAGGTAGATAAGATATGCTGATAAACAAAGGAAGGATTTGGAATTTGAAGTAGGAGAACATGTTTTCTTGAAGGTATCTCTATCGAAGGGTGTTATATGTTTCAGCATGAAGGGTAAATTGAGTTCCAGGTACATCGAACCTTTCAAAATTCTAGAACCAATTGGTGTTGTCGATTATCGTTTGGAAATGTCTCCAAGTATCTCCCAAGATCATGATGTGTTCACGTATCACTATCGAGAAAATACATGCCTGACCAAATACATGTACTCACCTATGAGGAAATTGAACTGAAACTTGATCTGTCTTATTGTGAAAAGTCAGTCAAAATTAATGATACCAGAGAACAAGTGCTGAGAAACCGGATGACTCATCTGGTAAATGTTCTATGGAGAAACCATAACATAGAAGAGGTGATGTGGGAACCCGACGAACTTATGATGAAGAAACAACTGAATCTTTTAATGCAATAATATTGTAGAAATTTTGAGGATGAAATTATTTTTAGGAGGGGATAATTTAACACCCTATGCTTCCATGGTACGTTTCTATTTGAATAATACAATATCTTGTATTATATTTAACATCGAGTTCAAACACACCACAACCAATCAAACTAGCCGTTATGAATAGTAATACCCACATTTTGAAATTTTATAAATTTCAACATTCAAAATAGACTTCATTTTTTTGATTTATAATATCAAAATTAGATTAGGGTGAATGTTTTTTATTTTTCTGAGAGTTTCAGTTTTTGATGAAAAATGAAAAAATACTGTGTTATTTGTTAACACCAAATATTTATTTAAATAATTAGTTATTTTAATTTTATTTATTTTAGGTCAAAATAGATACATGATACCTATAGATGTTGAATGTAATATATTTGAGTCATTTTACTAAAAGTTTAGATATATAAAATTTATTGAACTTTTTACAGTGTTTTACCCACCTCCTAGGAGAATTTGCCAATTTGAATAAAACATAATTTTACCGCTTCTGTGAGTTGAATTTGAAAAATCTCAGATACACAGTTAATATCAGTAAGAAAAATGTTGTTCAATAAGAAGAAATTTTTTTTTGAATAGTAACTTTTGACTTTTATTTACCACCATTAAAAGTAAATAGGGTAATTAAGGGTAAAAATGATTTCATAATAACCCTAACAAATTTTCTAAATCAATTTGATAAGTATAATCCAACCAAAAACAAACTTATGAATAAAATATGACCCTTTGGTCCATTTGGATTAGATTAGGACATTTATTATTATTTTATTTAAAGAATATTTAAAAGAGTTATATTCAATGTTTAATAACTAAACCATTTTTAATATAGGGTTACACACAATATAAATTCTACTATAAGTATTAATTAAAATGATAAAGAGATTTCCTACATAATGGACTTTTATTTATAATTTCTATACATTATATAATTTATGTTATTTATTACCCAATGATGATACAACCATTACCTTATTAATGAAATATTAAAATAATTGATATTATAAATATCCAAATAAATTTAAATTGAGACTAATGATGAATTAAAATAATTTTATATGTTAATATTACATGTTACGGTTGATTAAATAATTTTTTTTTTGAAGTGATAATATTTTTATGGATTTCAAAAAAATCAAATACAAAATATTGTCAAAATTGATATAATTGATTTTTTAAAACAAATATTATATTATTAATTGATATAATTTTTCTAAAAACCTATGGTTAGGCTAATGGACTTAGATAAGGATATATATATTAATAATGAACCACATGGGGTTCACTTGGCTTATTATAGTATGTTTATAAACAATATAATATAAAAATACAAAGAGACATGGTAAATGTCAAACTATTTAACTAAGAGATAAATAAAAAAGATATGGTTAATATGATGACCTAAACCTATCTAAAACCTATTGGATGAGAGGTTTGGGACCCATCCCCACCTTATCCTTTAAATAATTCATTTTGGAGCCATTAAAACATAAAAGTATTTTATTATAAAATAATATTTCATTGTTTTCATAATGTAACCCTCACCAATATTATAAAAGGTCACTTCCACTTCTCTTACTTTCACACATCCAAATCCTTTTGACTTAGCAATATACTGAACAAATATCCTCCCAACATTCCTCCCTTCGACACAGATGCCTTCCATTAGTCATAAAGCCAACTTAAGGATCCCTTTTTATCAAATCTAAAGGAAGAACCTGAAAAAGAGATAAATATTTCATCACCTCTTTCAAGTTCTTTTCATCATCCACTTCCTCTTTCTTTGTTCTTTACATTGTAAAATAATAACTAAAGTATCCTCTATATACATTGATGATATTATAAAAATTGTACATCCATATTCATTGTTCTATCCCTCGTATAAATTACAAAGTCTCCATTCGTGTGTACGTACGGATTACCATCTCCACATTGTGATGTTGTTTGTCATTCAAACACATCATTATTTGGATAGGTATAATAATTAGTATAACTAATGTAAATAAAAAATATAACATGTTAATAATTATGTAAATATGATATAAAATCCAATTACATATGATTTCATCATCAATATAATGATATTTTTACACATGCGTATGTATGGATTACCGTCCCCACGAACACGATGCGATTCTTTCCCTAATGTAATAATTCAAGAATAATTTTCATTTTAGGATTAAAAATAATTTTTATGAACATAATATCATTCTGTATATGAAATCAATACATCCTATCAGAAATAAACATTGCTCTCATTTCCAAGCATATAAAGGAAAATGTACCAGTTAACACTTGGAATAATGATACAAATAAAATATTATTAACAAAGAAATACTATATGATCATATATGATGTCATATTTATGTATATAGTTCTTTTATAATTTAATAACAATGTTTTAACTATTATAAAAGAGGTTAACATACCATAGAATATGGAAATTTAAATTGAAAGGGTTAACTTTAAAATCTCATTGTTATCTGAGGTTTTTTTATGTAAGTATCAATTGGTACATATTTACTATCCATATTCATGTTTTATAAAAGTGTTATCAAAGGGATTATTTTTAAGAGATTTATTTTTACTAAAACATCATTTAAAATGTTTTAATGATTTATTCTTATAAACCATTCTCATTAATGTCCATGTTTTCAAAATGGTTTTAAGGATATTTATATATATAGACATGAATGTTTTAAAATGTTATTTCCACTATAAAGTTTCAAAGTGGTATGGGACACCTTGATTCTAATCTATCATTTAAATAAATTCCATTATAAATTACAAGACTTTTATATGATTTCATGAAAAATGTATATTTCTAGCAAAGATTATTACTGATCATTTTCAACTATGTCAACATATTTTATGGGATATTATTCATGATAGAGGTTGATTTATTATGATACAAATCTTCCATATTTTATTGAAGGTTTTGTGTTATTTTTATTCCATTTCTTGTTTTTGGATAAAGTGTTGACATTTTCTTATGATATATTTAATATGAATGTTTATGTTAGTTTTAAACATTTTCATATGAGGAATGCATTGGATTTAGTAAGTGATGGGTGAATCAGGCTCTAAATACTTGATGCATCGGTTGGTAACATGAGACAAACTAGTATCTTGAAACAAGGCCATGACAAATTCTTATTTGTAGTTTTCTCACAATGCCTTGACTATTTGGTTATGAAGTCTAGAATTATCCATTCCATCATTTTGAAAGTGGATATTGATATTTCTTGTAATTATTCTACTAGTAGAATATCCATGTGAATATGTAAATCGAATTATTTGATTTTATCTTTGACATATTATACTGAAGGTTATGTTTAAAAATCATTTGTTTTAGTCTTATACATTTCGTTAAATGTTTATGCTTATTTGTGAAGGTTTCTGGTATATTGGTATCCTTATTGAACATCGAGATCACCCCTTTTTTATGATTTATTTTTGCGAGGAAGTTAAGAAGTATTTTATGGTTGACCCGCATGGATATTCTAAGGATATAAGTGTTTTTGAATGGGGATAAACTGTTGTTGATTTTTTATTTAATTATATAATATAATACATATGAATGTATCTAGTACTTACAAGGCTACTAAACTGATTGATCATTCAAGATTTGATACCTTATGATCATGCCAATGTTATGCAATAATTCACAGACTCTAGGCTTCTAGGGTCGGGGTATTACAAATTAAATGCACAAAAATGAATAATCAAAATCACAGAGATTTTACCTAGTTCACCAACATTGGACTACATCTAAGTAGAAAATATAAATATTGTATTTATATGCCAAATAATCATAAAACTATTAGTTTTTTATTATAATCATTAATACTATTTCAATCCTCATCTTTGGTTTATGGGACCATCCTCTTTTCAGTACATTTCATTCCAAGAGTATTAAAAATAGTATTGACATGTAGGACAAACTCATAAACATATCAATAAAATTTGTAATGCTAAAAAATGGATGTTCTCAATGATGGCATGTTATTCAATTATAGATAGTCCATGACATACAGAATAACTCATTATATTAAATACTTATATTTAATGTAATTAAACTAATTTATAACTCACTAAAAAATAACAATTATTCAATAAAGACCACATTTGTTATTAGGTAAAAATTTATATATTGAAATTCAAGTTCATAATTCGTATTCTATTATACATACAACTTTCTCCACATAAAATCCATCCATTGGATCGTATTGTTATAAAAATCCACCTTTTAACTACAATTAGACTATTTGAGTACTTTGAATTACTAAAAAAACCATTAAAGGATATCTAAATAAAAAAATTAATTCGAAAATATAGTTTTTCAAAAAATATGAATGTCAACTATTCAAAACTCCTTTCTAGTATAATGAATCAAACTGAATATGTTGTCTTACTCAAAATACCTTGGAATACAAATTATATAGAAATAATTACATTTTATATTTATTGGTCTATACTTTTATACTCGTTTTTCTTTAACTCCTAAAAATGAAACTCTAAATGGATTATTCTATGATATAGATGTCCACTAGTTTAAAATTTCAAAAACACGTCACATCATGTTGATAAAATCCATTAAAACAATTATTATGGTCCTCCCATCCAAAAAAAATTAAATTTTAATATCCACATATCATCTAATACATCCTCGTCTACATGATATCAATAATTCAATTCCACCACAACATCTACTATAACCAGTGAATCATTTTTTATGTCATTTAAATATCTATAGGGCTAACATAATCTTATAACTAATATATCAATCATATTTTATTTATGAAATACCATTAAATTTTTTCTCCTAGGTATGGAATGAAATCCAAAGCTTGTTTGACAGTTTTCTTCAAAATTATTGAAAAATAATTCCTTACATATTAGCTTTTTTCTTTGTGATATTTTGCAGGATTTTTGATTTCCCGAAGCACTGTATCGAATGTTCAACCTTTTTTTCAATTCATAGCCACTACTTGGTTTTACTCTTATAGAGATAGGGTAGGATATTCATTTTATCAGGTATCCAATATGGATCAAGATTAAAAATTTGTTCTAAATTTTCTAATAAAATGACTACGATTATGCCATGGGTAACTGTCTATTTCTAAACAAAATCACTCCAGATTAAAATGGAAAACAAAATTCTAATATAATATATATACAACTAGTCCCCCAATCAAAAATCGGATACCCTGACACACCGCAACATGCTTAATCACGTGTTGAATTCTTCATTACCCAATCTTATGAATAGCATTTTAATTCCACAAAAAAATAAAAAATCAAAATTATTAATAAGATGAAAAATGAAATTCCAATTGATAAAAAATAAAGAATTCAAAATTTTGGTTGAAAATTTATCACTAATTGGAATTTATTTAAAATCATTCATATCCTTCATATGTTCTTATATATGTTTTTTCTACTTTTGTATGTTTTGTATGCCAATCCATACTCAATATTTTTCATTCCTGCTGAGCACCCCTAAATATAACACCCATCTCATGATTTCCTCTCCCGTAGAAGTCACTATCCCCCATAAAAATAGAATTTTAAGTGGAATTCATTTCATTATATAAATACTTAAATTATTAAAAATAATCAAATATGACAAACTATTAAAATATATATTAATTAAATAATTAATCCTATTTTATTCAATGCTCAATGAAGGAAATAAGTAATATTGTTAATTAATACAATGTTTTCCCGATTGTTTAATCAATCATCCATCATGTAAAAAAATATCATAATAAGTGCCTCTCCCTACCTTTATACGTCATGTGATGGATATATTACTATAGGAATAAATAATATAAAATAGAACCACTATTTACAATGGGGAGAGTTTAGATCATCAAACATCTTTATATTACCAAATTTGGTTGAACTATAAGGTTCAATTGATGTTTTTCAAACACAAATGCATCAAAAATGTGGCCAAATACATATTACATCAGATATTTTGTGACAAGCACTTATAACATCCCAATATGTTTTTCTAAAATCTCTTATATAATTTGGTTATATATACCAATATTCATTGTGTGAGAGTGTTTTACATAATTCTTTGTTAAATCCATGGAATTATTATTATTTCGATGAATTCAAACTAATTGTACCAAAAATTTTCCAATATCTTATAACTACTTCTTCACCTAAAATATCTATGTTAATTAATCTAAAATGGAAATATATTATCCACTTACTATAGTCAATCAAACAAAATCATGTTTTTATTTAGTTATCCAACATTGTTTCCTCTAATAATGAATGATCTCCCCCTTGTGGGTTTTTAATCCATAATATAAAATAACCAATATTCATCTAAAAAGGCTTCCAAATATAGATATATTATTTCTTTGAAAACTAAACCCTTGTTTAGTGTTCCCTAAATATTCATTATTATCATTTGAAAATAAAATATATTCTCGATGTACCCATAATAGTTATTTCCTTATTATGTTCAAACTTTTATCAAAGTTCATATTGGATTGAATTATTTTATTCAGAACGTCTTTGATGCTTATATTTCATATTTTAATTTTTATATTAATGTATCTCCGTCATTTAGATGAAATTTTAAAATAAAAATTAATTTTTTCTCTAATTATTGAAAACATAAAAATTGAATTAATCATATTATAAAACTAGTTAATAGAGATCATCCAGTTTCCACAGAATATAATATCATCATCATACACTATCACCATAAATTGTTCATTATATTATTTATTAAAATAGATTGTGATCCACCCCTCCACTCTTAAAATACACTTTTCTAATATGTTAGTTCATTTTTGAATTCCATGAATATGGTTATTTATATAGGATATACAATACCATTTCTAATAAATGCATCTTTGAATCATCATCTATAATAATAATACTTCCATTTTAGTCATATATATTTCATAATTCAAGAATCTTTTAAAAAATGATATCATAACATCTAATTGAAAAATTCATAACATTATATTGAAAAACATTATAATAAAGAGTTTTATTGATTTCAACATTTCCACCAATGTGAATTTTACCTTAGCATGATATCTATAAACATATGTATATACATTAAACATGGTCCTCAATTCCATATAGACCACTCATAACTATATATAACAAAATATTAATTTTTTTGTAGAGATCAATTATGTTCTTATGTGTATCCACAATATGTCATGTTTTATTCTTTTCAATTTGATCTTACTCTTTATTCATGGATTTGTTTCATGATTCCAATAATTATTTTTCATTGAATTAAATTGGTTCTACCAATTGTATATGAGAAATGTGATCAGTTATTTATATTCTTCATGTATCTGATAGATGATATTTCTCTCCAATAATTTTTATTGGATTAGTATGAACTCTATGTACTATTTTTTGAGTAACAGATAAACCTCCTTGTTCACCATTATCTCCCACTAATTATAATTAATAATTATAATCAATAATAGGTTTTTAGATTCAATAGAATACCCAATTATCAATTCTTCTCTATCCACTTCTTTAGGAATAAAATTTATCATATTCTGTATTTCATTATGTTTAAAAACATCAAAACCATTGACATCAAATATTTTTTTGAAATTTCTAATGAAATGTTTATATGCTTTATTCTTTGATGAATCGATTTAGAAAATTCATTCGTCTATTGTTTATAATATATTCCTTAATTTTCCATGTTGTACTAACTGAAATATATTTTTATAGTCATTCTGATATATTTCATTGATGGTTACATGAAATTACAAATTTCATATGGTGACTCTTATTCTTAGGTAATATGAAATAGTAAATTATTGGTTAATACGACAACATTCATAGTTTTATTCAAATAATATTATCAATTTCCACTTTATTTCAATATTACTTTGGAAATATTACTTACATGCATCTCTTCTTTTCCATTTTTCTATTTTGATGAAGGGAACCATAGAAACTACATATTTATTCTTTCATTCTCAATATATTTTCATACTTCAATAGGATTTCATATAGTTTCATGGTATGACTATAAAATAAAAATTTTTCATCCATTTTCATCATCAATTCTTCTTTGGAATCTATTCATATAGTCAAACAATTATGAATTATAAGAAATAAACATGCAATAACCCCTCATGTTGAAATCATCAACAAATTAAATAAAATACATTTCATTATAACTTCAAAATAAAAAATTATACCTCATAGAATTTTGTGGACTATATATAAAACATTGTATGCACACTTCTTCATTGGATAGTTATTTTTCTCACTATAATTACCTTTATGAAATAACCAATCAGCTTTTCTATGTTTCCCATATGGTATGAAATGTAAAAATAATCATTCAAAACTTTTATATATTATATAAATTGATAATTATTATTACTCATCTATTGGTTCTGTAAACTATATCATTATTCTATGGTAAAGAGGAAAATTGTTTCCTTTATTTTGACCATATATAAGTTACCATTTATTCTATTTCCTTGCATAAGATAGATTCAGTATTGTCCTTTGGTATTACATTAATTCTTATTGAATGTGACTTTGGAACCTAATTCATATAACTGAATTACACAAAACATATTATCTTTAATAACATTAACATAGAGAACATTGTTATTCTTTAATTAGTATCAGGCTATGAAATTATTACAACACACTTTATTCCTTAAAACATCAAAATTTATAATTCCAACAGTTCCACCAAGTCTCTCATTCATAATTGTTAGTAAATACACATTATCCACTATATGGGATGAGCGCTCTCATGAATCCACATTCAACTATTATTTGAAGACAATAATATTATCTCATGTAGAATAATTTTTTATTTCATCATTGGATTCATCCATTTTTATGAAATTTTGAAATAGTATCATATAAGCATTAGTCTCTTCCTATATTATTCTGAACAATCAATCAGGCTATATTCCTCTTCTTATAATGGGTATAATATGTTCTTTAAAGAAATTGGATTGTATTTTCCTGTATAAAAACTTTTATATCTTATATAAAAAAATAAACTATTGTTACATTAATGAAATCTTTATTCATAAATTCAAAGTTGTTAAAATATTAAACATATAATAAGTTTCAGTTTTGTTATGAAGGATATGTTTAATCGCCATTACTGACTTCCAATTTCATCTTTGTTGGATTATATTTTCTTTTAGTTATATTTTATATTTGTTCAAATTTAAACTACCATATCACATATCTTATTTTCTACCTAGTAGATTATAAAATTATTTTATAGCATAGTTCTATATTAACTATAGTTTATATCCTTTTCTCTATAATTTTATAGGATATCATAAAAATATGGAGAATATTTGAGGAAGATATATTTATAATAGAATCATTTTAAATTGAAATATTTAACACAAAATATCTCGGTGGAATAGAAATATTTTATTAAATTGTTTACAAATCCTATATTTTCAGTTAGTTTTGTTTTGGGTTTTGTTTTCAACAAAAAGGGTTGATTTTTGGGAATGCATTTTCTCCACCAAAATATACAATATATATTGATTTTGATGTTCAGAAATATCCTTTTTCATTTTTAATAAAGTTACATTAAGTATATATCACTAATATATGTCATGTTTTAGTTTATATATTTTATGAAGTGCAATGCTATGAGATGTGTTAGGGAATCATTTTCCACACCCTACATTCAGTAAATGAACTTATGGATCATCATCCCCACACTACACTAAATTGTTAATTTATGGATCATGATACCTATGTTTAGAAAATGTAAAATGTATGGAATATCAACCCTATATTGTAATCGGGTATCACTATTCATTCAATACATTTGGAATTTTTATCATATGGTTAATCAATGATGAATTCGAAATTTTATAATAAAAGGATGAAGGTATGTATCAGAATCCCTATATTATGTGTTTTCCCTATATTATGTCCAGAATATTGCATGGTTAAGGAACTATATATTGGTATGAACCCTATGATATGCAATGGAACCCTTCATTATGAAATGTAACACTATGACATATAGTTCTACCCTACTTTTTATTATTCAATAGTGGAGTTGTAAAAAAATGATTTTTATACAATAGTCATGTAGTAGTTTTTGATAGTGCTACAGGATGAATGTAAGCTTCTCTTTAAAGGATTAAAATCCATTTATGATTGATTTATAGAATCATATTCTATAGATAATATAACATCTATTCATAAGGGAATTTATGAATCCCCTAGTCAATTATGATTTGAATTTTCATGTTCTGTCAAGTGATTTTATTGTATTTATTTAATTGAATGAAAGATATGAATATGATCCAATTATTTATTAATCAAAGTGTTGTAGTTTGTGTGATATATATGATACAGGTGATAAACGATTCACATACGATTGTGTTCTTGATAGTATCTTCTACTGTACTACTGCAAATAATAGACTATGTGTTTTGAAGAAGGTACTACACAATAGAGACATATATATTTTATCCTTATTTTTTGAGGTGTGTTTTTTTCATTATTGAAGATCATTGAAATGAAGGATTTCATAAAATTATTCATTCTTGAATACTTTAATTTTTTTAACATTAAGATCTATCTGTTGTATTTTTCTTCTACTGCATCTATGAAGATCAACCAAAACCATCAATAAATCATAATCTTTAGATTTATTGGAGTATCAACTACTCATACTCAGTTGTGGTGAAGTCTCATATTCTGGTACAAATATATGGAAAAATTATGCCTTATTAATGAACAAGAAGACTTTGATTATCCTTTTCATAATGGTGTAAACTTACTACAATCACTTGAAAATTTTATGGTCTTGTGATTAGAGGACCTTGGTATTGAAATTCACCATGCACATAGGGAGAGTGTTTGTGTAATGTAATATGGAATATTTTTTCCCTGAACCACTATAAAATTGTTCTTTTTATTATTTTTGTTTATCAAATTCTCATATTCATTACATAATAAATATATATATATATATATATGCATGAATTGAATAGATATTTACAAATATGAAACAATTGAGAGTTTTGAAAAGACAAAATTCACCACATATTATGTTAGTTTAAATTATCCGAAACTAGAAATTGTTATTAGATTATATATTTTGGGATAAATATAAATAAACATAAAATGAATAAGGCATATAAATATCAGATGTCAATGGTTAATCTGAAAGAAGGTATATATATGTTATATGATCTATACAATAATGGAAAACATTATGTATACTGTAAATATCAAATGATTATCTATATGAAAAATTATGGATTCTGTATTTATTCAATGATTATCACTCTTTATGAGATTTCTAAAATACAAGAGACATGGAATGTGGAAATAGGAGTAGACTATAACATCAATTCCAAAAACAATTATTCTATTTTATATTTACTTAGTCATAATTAATTTAATCATATATCAAAATGTCATACTACTTTTGAGTAGTGGAAAATTACAGTTTTCACATATGAAGGTACGTACAATATTTAAGAAATGATATTTTCTACTGCTATGATAAAGATTGATTCCATTATAATTTTTAGTTATGAAATAATCACAGAGGAATGAAATGTTAATAGATATTATCAACAATATTATTGTCGTGATAGATCACATCACTCAAACAGATCAAGTGATGAATGTACATAGATTACGTCCCGCTAAATGGAATGGCATTTCTGTGACTATTTGACAATAATATCCTTTCAAAAAAGATACAATAAAATAATTTATTGTATCTCTGATGATATAATAATAAAAAATGAAAGATGATGTTGAAGATCATAATATTTAGAGAAAACGAAAAATAATTCCATGAATTTAAAATCCCATAGCCATAGTATAAAAACAAAACTAGAAGGAAAACTAAGAAAAATACATATTCTTCATATTCTTAAATGGAATTGTCTCACCTAGATAGAATGTTTAAAAAATTATACATGAAGAAAATAGGCTTCATAAAAACATATAAGAATGATGAAAATGAACCAAGATAAGTATGCTTCTTTGAATGAAAAAATTTTGATCACATCAGACCTAATTTCCCCCATTTGAACGATAAAAGAAGTATAGAAAGAATGCATTAAAAGAATATTTATTTTTAGAATAAAGTAAATGTACCCTGAAGTCTATGTAGAATATATCGGAAGATTCTAGCAGGTCTTTCACATCTGATTTATAGAAATACAATCAAAAATGGGAAACCAATATGTGATTTATGGATAAGAAAGAAAAAGTGAAAGAATGCATTAAAAGAATATTTATTTTTAGAATAAAGTAAATGTACCCTGAAGTCTATGTAGAATATATCGGAAGATTCTAGCAGGTCTTTCACATCTGATTTATAGAAATACAATCAAAAATGGGAAACCAATATGTGATTTATGGATAAGAAAGAAAAAGTGGTAAAATATGATTACTCTTCTTATTATGATACTAATAGTTTCTGAAATGATAAAATAGTATCTAACTATTCCATTATAGAATATAAATATGATTTTTTATTTTAAAATCATAAATTATTTAAAATATTAAAAATACTATTTTTGTGAAATAGATACCATTCTAAAACAATAGTATGAACTAGTTATAAAATTCAATTCATCTACAACAAACTATATTGATCATGATAAAAGGGTTCAATAATTATAGAATGAATTAGAATCTTATTAGAGTACTGAAAATACATTTACTAATAGAGATAAAGTTTTAAATGGGATTCTTGGAAATAATGTTATTCATGGATAAGTATTTGGAATATGAACTGATGATGAAAAATGTAAATTATAAAAGAATTAATTTGTGCCCCATTCAAAAAATTCTAGTTGTAATTATTATTTAATAAAATTCTATTTCACTAATTTATTTAAGAAATTCTTAAATCACTGGTATTAAAATGTTTTTTAATTCTAAATGTATGTTAGGAAAAGTGATAATAATTATAGTTATAAAAGGAAGATTTAGATTCCAAACTCATTTCCCACTTCAACTCCTAGACCAAAGATGATATGTTTTCTAAAACATATGGGTCATTAAATTTTTTTGTTGTAAAAATTCGATAGGAACAAAAATGATTTATTGTATATTGATAGTGACTATTCCAAGAACCTGAGTAACTACTATAAAATTTTCTTATAGAAAAGGTTACAAAAAATTTCTAAAAGCCCCAAAACCATTGCAATATTATATACCAATAGTTCAACGAATAATTGGGGTATAAGGCGTGGGGATAAACATATCCCAACGGTTCAACTTGATCCATTGGGACATGGTGCCTTGATTTTCAAAATACCAATGGTTAAGTGTCAACAGTTTGTAATTTTCTCTCAGAATGGTTAATATTTGTGGTTTTATAGAGTTTGTACAACTTGGAAAATAGTTTTTAACCATTGGTATACACCTATTGAAATGGTTAATAGTGAACCATTTCCATAGGTATGGCATTATGTGTATACACCAACCATTTTTCAATCACTGGTAAACCACATACAACACACTCTATTCAAATGGTTTCATTGAAACTGTTGGGATAGAGGTATACTAAATTTCTCAAACCATTGGTGAACACTACACATTATGTATACCAACAGTTCATCGAACCATTATTATTTTCTCTTCTCTACAAGAAAGAGTAGCCATATCATCTAATCATCCAGAACCTGTAAAAAGGGTAGAACTTGTAAAAATTCAATGATATTTATTTGGACTAAGTGATAAAAGGCTGTGTTCAATAAAGACAATGGATGAAGTATTGTTAACATGGAGGATAATTCTTTTTATAGGGAGGGAAATGCAAAGGGAAGAGATTTAGTTTCACATCTAGGAATGAAGATTCTAGTTTTCCATTAAATAAAGGAAACCTCAAACTATATGAATTAAAGGTATGTTTGGTTAGTTATATGTTATGACTAGGATCATAGGTAATAATGTTTATCATATTGGAATTGTTAATACACACAATGCACTAAGTTTCTAGAAATAATCAATTTAAAATTATTGTGAATGGTAAATGAACTAATCACATAAAAAAATAGAATATACCCTTCCATCTGTGGAAGGGAGAAAACTCCTAATGGTGGAATGACATATAATGCGTGAAATAGGTTAAATATTTTCTAAAGGAATAGAAATGGTGTGAAAAATATGTTTTTCATTCAGCATGTGGTTTTGAGAGATCATAAATTTCTGATAGATCATGGTACCTAAGTTAGTATGGTGGTGAGGACGTACAGGCATAGGCAAACTGGGATTGATGAAATGTTCCAAGAATATCATATAGTATTTGTGGTCATCATGATGGAATTATTTCTTAGTGTATGAGAATAATTTTAGTCTCACGAAATGTAGTGGATTATCTATAGTACGATATATTAGCACCAAGAGGACAGACATTATGAACATGGATGATGACACCATGACCACTTGGCCATTTTTCTCCACTACAAAATCCTAACACACCAAAACACCCAACAATCCAAAAATGATCTAGGAAATGACATAGGTATCTCTCCAACATATTTCTATAGTTTTGTATACATAGGTCTGCCAATGTGAGAATAATTCATCAGTGATTTCCCCCACTATAATTATTTTCATTGGAACTTGGGAGAAATGATTCAATATGAATATTTGTTGGAGGCACTAAATCATATGAATTGGTGGTGGTAAGATGAAGCTTATGGTGGGGAGAAACATAATCCAGACATCTGTTAAATAATGACACCATCAATATTTTAAGATATATACGCTTAGTTAAACACCCCAATTGGTTGCCAAGGGGATAGAAAAACACCCCAAATGAGTTTTCGCATAAGATAAGATCACAACGGACATGACAGAACAAATAAACTATTTAAAATTCTATAATAAGGGATCACCGAAATGTTATAAGAAGCATATTAATGCCATAACATCTAAAGGGAAATGAAATGAAAAAAATAAATCATACACCCTACACTAACCATTTACAAATTTAATCACTTCACCTAAACATGGGAATTTCATTTTTAGTATTCAATGGGTAAAAAGGAAAGTGTCATTGTCAAGGCATATTCCTACTCAAGCAATATCATTGGAGCTAAACAAGTATGATATACCAATGTATATTATTAAACCAAAACAAAAACAAACTCTCCATAAAACAAACACAAACATGAGGAATATGGAAAACTCTAACCAAATTTAAATATGATAAAAATAACTATCACTAATATTTTGATTAGAAGATAGTGAACCTCCGTTGGTGGGGTTTTATTATAAAATAATGCCATTTATTTATCACAAAATTAATTTAATTATATATTAAATTTATTTAAAAAACCATTTAGCACAAATCAAATGCAATAAGTTATAAAAATGGATCAACATAACTATCACAGTAAGTTTTCGCAGATAGAGAATCTCAATTGGAGGGGTTTTATTATAAAAACATTTATTTATTTATCAAAATAAAAAATTAAATTAATTAAAACTTATCCAAGATATGAAATTCAGTACAATTAAGCATAATTAAGAATGAAGCTAAATTCCATTTAAATAATTCATGAATTAAAATGGCTGGAGAGGAACCCTACCTCTAGGCAGAACCAAGCCGTCCAATTTAGCTCTTGGAGCTTTCTAACAAAAAACTACTGCTCCCCCACTAGGTATACACAACTTCACACACATACACGGACACCTAATCTCTATGCACACACATTCATTCCCATGAGCATGTTCAAGGGGATCTTTTAACATATGATTATATGAATATACTAAACTATAATCTCCTTCATATATATATATATATATACATGGGCAGACCTTGCCCCATACGTGCATAATCACTACGATGGAATAATATACAAGTAACTAGGGAACTCAAAAACATATACTAACTTACCTATGCATACGTAACTATGTATCCCTTGACTTAGAGGCTCATAACCAATGAGCATGGATCAACACACTACACAAAGGGTATTAGGAACCATAAAAAACATACAGGATGCTACATAACAAGTGTGAATCCAACCAACGTCATAAAAACCATGTCTCGATTGGCAGAAAGGGACCAAACCAGCCTAAACCAACACAAAATGCTCCAATGCCCTACTCAAAATATAATATGAAGTCCAAAACACTGAAATCCCCAAATAAATGAGGTGTGAGACAAGTAGTAAACATTGAATCTTTCCTCATATCAATGTCGATGTACTGAAACAATCAGAACCCCTTCTATCACCCTTCACAGAATATAACAACCCTCTATCCATAGAATGAAATAAAAGACCTAAGTGGATAATGATATAAACAAAATAAAATAAAAACTAAACATAAACATACATCTCTCCTGTGACTATACTTGTCACCGCCAAAAATTTAAGAACCACAACGCCCCAAGGGTCAAATCATGTTCCTGCAAGAATGGGTGAAATATATCCATGTTTCCAAATGATACTATCAAATAAAACATTCCTATTAATTAAAAATTACTCTTCCTATTCTTCATATATAATAAATGTTTTTCATGTTTCATCTTAGTTTGGGTTTGTTCGATACAAGTTTATTTGGGAAATTTCCATTAGATTTAGTTTGTCTTGTTTTTGTTGATATTATCTTGTAAAATTTCAATTAGTTGGATTATAGTTGTCTATGGAAATAATAATAATCAGTCAATACATATTAATAATTATATACAATGGTTCAACATTTTGAGTAAAAAATACATAGAAATGAATGATATTATTTAAGGAAAATCATAATAGGGGAATCTAAGACCTTTCTCTCCCCTTTGACCTAGAGGGATTACAATTTAAATCACACAGTGCATGAAATAAATAAAATGATTTATCTTGCACACAATATAGGTCTAAATAATATAATTAGTTGAAATAGTTTCAAATAAAACATGATGTAATGATGAATCAATAGTAATTATACCTCTCACGATTATTGGACCTACATCATCTATCATTGGATTATCATATACCATGTGATGAAATTTCATTCATAATGTATGTGGATAGAACTTCAAAATTCATCCTCGAGACTGTGTTAAATACATTGAATCAGTTACTGAGAATCTATAACAGGTCACCGATACATTGGATATCTATGAAACCTCAAATAAACAAAAGTAAAAAAAAGATAAATAACCCAAATGAGATTAACATAATTAACATGGACTCAAAATTTAAAAATTTATCATAAAATAAGATTCAATTAATGTAGTAGGCCTAGTTAGAATAAAAACAATTATACCCATATATCCATTATACAATATCATGTTTCTCACCATATACTAACTCACTCATGGATAAACAAACATTAGATGATTATACAAAAGGATGAATCCTAAACATGTTCACAAAATATGAGCTACAAATACACACAAATAGATATACAGGATGTAAAGTAGCCTTATTCATGAAATTAATTCCTACGATAGATTTTTCATGGGAACAAAAATCACAAAAATTGCCAAATTAAATAGGGCCAAACAAAGAGGGAAGAATAAACCAATATCAAATTATGTAAAATTGTGGAAGATGAACCATGATGATCCAAAATGATTTGCCTTCGGTAGTGGAGGTCAAACCACATTTGAGGTTGACCCAAAGGAATGATTATATAACCTAGAAATAAAGACCAAGGATAGAATTAGAGAACCTAAAAACCCCTAGAGATTGACAGAATGGAACCCCGAAATAGGAGATAGTAAAACTCTATGAAATTTAAGAATTAATGAAGATGAAACCTTAACTCAGTTTACTGACCAATAACCCTTAATAAATTCTGGTGAAATTCCAG
Source organism: Viscum album (assembly GCA_963277665.1). Classification (NCBI taxonomy): domain Eukaryota; kingdom Viridiplantae; phylum Streptophyta; class Magnoliopsida; order Santalales; family Viscaceae; genus Viscum; species Viscum album. Next base: position 1,085,215,851 of record OY728166.1, on the reverse strand, counting down.
AATGGGAGGGAACTGAGATAGGGGATATCATGTGGGGTGTTTGGCTGTGGGGGTCTCGTGCACAACTACAGAGGCTTAGGGTATGGGAGATGTCATTAGAGGAGAGGGAGCCTAGAGGGGCCAAGGGGAAATCACCAGAGGAGAGGGAGCTGGGAGGAGGGTACTTCTCCAGAGGAGAGGGATCTGAAAGGGGGGGGACGTTGCCGAAGGAGTGGGATCCATGAGGGGATGGGGGCTAGGAGGTGCCGAACAGGATGTTTAGGTGGAGGCGGAGGCCTGTAGGTCTATGTAATCAGAATGCACCACACTCTTCTATTTTTCTTTCTCAATATCAAACCTCCTTATATTCAATGATATTAAATAATGGAACTATAAGGAATTAAATTACAGTATTGAAAGTATGAAGTATGTTGAAGTGGATGTAATGTGTATATAATCATAAGGAACATATTATTGTTATTCTAGAATACCAAGAAAAACAAAGAAAAGGAGTAAATATATATGCAATAAGCGATGAAAAATATCTATTTGTAGCACTGGATTCAAATGTTTATGATTGGAAAGTCATATTTGACAATTAAATTGAAAGCATTAAATGAGGCTATATTTGTTTCATTCATTTAATTATGTTTTTAGCATTAATCAAAATCTCATTACGTAAATATCATCTTTCTCAAAAAATTACATACAAAAAATAATATATATTTATAAATTGTGAAAAGAATGTCATATTTCTAAATTAATCAAACAACCACTTCAAGAGGCAGTGCATTGAAGATGAAATAAAACTCAACTTTCATTCCTCCCAATAAGAATGGTTTATTAGAGGACACAATTTCTAATGAAATAGAATATATCATACCATAAAAAATTAAAAAAAGGAAAATGTACTATAATAATGAAACCATTAGATCAAGGAAACATAATAGATAAATTTTATTTATATTTGTATTGCAGGGTACTTATTTATTACCACCAATTTCAAAAAATTCAGAATCATAGATAAAATTCATACCTCTGTCCTATAAGTGGCTGATGATCAAGGTGAAATATAATAGGCCAAATAAGGTTCCATGTCCTTGATAGAGTGGTATGTGTTATTATAGTTGACCTATTCCATGAAAATGTTATCATCCCAAATCTACCTAGAATCTTACATACAATACAATTTTTAGATCCTTTAAAACATAAAATTATTAATTGTTATAATCGTTAATATAATGGAGTTATTTTTTAATGATCCATTATTGGGTCATGATTTACTCTAACAATCACATCCATAACTATGATGTGAACTAAGTGCCTTGTTATTAACTAACCATATATAATACCTTATAACATCATAAAATATAATATATTTATAAGCATTAAAATCCTTATACTAAACTCAATCCATGATTAGATAAATAATATTATTACATGATTTAATTATCAAAACAACCAAACTCATTAATATTATTTGTATGATGTGCTAATAATTGATTCTCTGATATAATCCCAATCAACTACTCCATACTATCTTCTCTAGAATAGAGAAGATTATACATTTTTATTTTCCAAGATGAACTGAGTAGCATGTGCTCACCTATTGATGATACCTAATAAGATATAATTTCATTATTTCATAGTATCTATAAAATATTACTATATTAGATAAGTGGAAATTATAGAATCGTTTCTCCATTAGAATATTATTATAAAGTCATTGTGCATATGAAGGATCATCAACTACATTTGATAACTAAAATGGTGAAATATATTTATAGTTTACTATAAGAGATTAATATGATGAACAAATAATAAAATCATAATAAAAATAGAGATTAAAATTATTTTAGGTTGAGAAATATTCCAATATTATGAATTTCATAGATCTTGGACCAAAACATGATGAATCTAGAATCAGCCCAAGATGAGAATCCCCACAGAACTGAAAAGATATGTGTTACCACCCAAATACCATTGATGATTTTATTCAAAAAATTGGTTTATACTAGTACAAAATAAATCTATATAACATTTCTAGAGTCCACAACTTTATCCTCATAGAATAATGTTTCCCACTACCCTAATAAATTTATAATTGCTACATTTTTTTTATTTGTAATTTTTTAACAAAGATCATTGTCTATGAAAAAAACGATTATATAAAATATATTAAAATTCAGAAATACATTAAGGGAGGATGTGAGAATATTTATGATGAGTAGTTCCAAAAAATAATCCAAAAATTATGGTGATTCTATCCAAAGACATCAAAAAAAATAAATATAGAAAAACTACCTTAAAGGAGACAACAACAACATTTTTTGTAAAATATTGATGTTGCTGGATGTTAGGGCACATGGAAATTGAATTTTTTATAATATATAAGCTCATACAAGTTGTCTATAAGAATAAGAAAATGAAAAAATAGATTAAACTATGAAAAAACTATTATGAAAAATTAGTTTTTACGAATGTTGATTAATTTTTCTCTTAGAAACATATTTGATGGCTGTGAAAATTTTTGTGAATATTGAAATGTATATTGTCACTATTATAAAAACATTTGGTATGTTAAAACTCAAAATAATGAATATATTAATGAAAATATGAGTCTATGTTTGAATAATTAGTTAGAAAAAGTCTACCTTGTGTTGAAGACTGAAGAAAAATGTAGAAAAAGACACTCCCAAGTGGTCATTGAAAGTCGATTATCATCATGGGGTTTTAGTATGGATAATATGAATCTATTATGGTAGGAAAAGCAAAAAAATAAACTATTTAAACATTTGTGAGGGTGTGAATTGATGTTGAAGGATTTTTCTATTTGTTCTTACAAACCCTTAAATTGTATTTTGAATAAAATAAAAAATGGATTGTGCATAACCTATTTATAAATAGGAATAATGATCAAATAATATTATTATATAAAATTTTAACTAAAAGAGGAAACCTTCCATTAATGAGATAGTATAATTGGATTGGTAGTTGATATTTCTGAAGATGATCCTACGAAATTTCCTATGGAAAATCTAAATTAGTTAAAGATGTTTTTTGAAGGTTTAATTATGTTGTTCCGGGAGATATCATATGTATAACATTGGTTCATATTAAAAAGAATTTTATTAGTGGTAAGAGAAAAGTGCCAATGATTTCATGTTCTAAATCAGTTGCTACAAATGGATCCACAATGATGGAGAATGTTGAACATGATATGAAAGAATGCTTTATTATATAGTTTGATGAGTTTGAAAGAGAGAAAATAAAAAAAGAAAAACATTGAGTGTTCCCCTATTATTCATGTGAATATGGAATTATAAACCAATTAAAAACATGTGAAATTATATAGAACCATGTTTCATCAACAAAACATGATTATAATGTGAGAAATAAAGAATTTTCAATGAAATGAAAACACTTTTGTACTACAAAAAAAAGTTATCCAGTGTTGAGAAAAAAACCCCAGTTATTGTTATAACATAGAAGTTGATAAACACACCTTATTACTATAATTGTTGATATAAAAAAACAATCTAATTGAAATCCATATAACATGCACTTCACATATATATTATTTTGTAAAGGAATTTTTTTTTAAATGAATCCTTCATATAGTTTTGTTATTCTGCTATGTCACTCTCAATGCATCCATATGTCTCGGTGGCATAAATCCCCAATTTAAAATTATTATTCAATAACTAATAAAATTAAATTTGGGAAAAATCCCTTGGATGAATATGAAAAATTTATTTCCTCAATGGATCGATTTGCAAAAACATTAAGGGATGAATAATCCTTTTTAATTATAGAAAAATCGATAAATAACCCTTCTTAATCCTAATTGTATTAAAAAATTATTTTGAAACATTGAATAAACCTAAAACATAATATGAAACATTCATTTTGGGTTCCCATATTCTTAATTACAACAAAATATATATCATAAATGATTCATTTCACCATAATTTAGTGAGATAGATGAATTACCCTGAAACAAACAATTCAAAAATCATAAATGCTACATCTATGAACATCTTGTAGACGAAACACAGAGTGAAGAGTTTTCTGGGGAGGTGAGAGTGATAGCTACTATGGATTGCGATGAGAGGAGGGGAGAGACGAGTACTGACAAGAGTGGATCCATGAGTGATTAGTGGCGAGCGACATGCTAGAGTTGGAAAGGGAGGTGTGGAGCACGAGGGGGATGAGAGCGGTGGATAGGGGGTCGGTATGGGTATGAAAATGAATGATGTTTGGAAGGAGTAGTGCTATAGGGATGAAGAAGTGGGCGTGAGGGGAAGTTCAGATGTGAGAAGGATCATGATGGCTAGCATTTTTAGGTATGTCTATCCCAGTTGTTCTTATGATCCATTGGTATAGAGGCTATTTTTTCCAATGGTTTACTAAAACTGTTGTGAAAATCCATCGTATATTATTCTATACCAAATGTTTCATAGATCCATTGGTATAGATTTTTATCCCAACTATTTCTTCAAACCATTGGGTGAGAAATTTTGGTATAGGTGGGATTAACACTAATAAGTAGATTCTCAACATATTTTTATATGATCTCTTTGATGGATGGAGGTGTAGTAACTATTGGTGAAATGAAAAATAAAAAATGCTGGAGTTGGAACTGTATGAGATCCAAAAAAGATATCAATAAAAAATGTTCTGCATGTATAAGGACTAAACTCCAACCAGATAAATATATCTTAACTTTTTATGATGGATTTTATGTGAAAATCTCTAAAAATTATTTCCTAGATTTCAAAGATAACCTGTTTAAATTTAGATGAAAAATAATTTATATTGATTATAATTTAGATTTATATTCACTCTGTACACAAAAAGTGAATTACTTAACTACCAAAAAAATAATTCAGGTATTTTTCATAGAATACATGGACATTGAAATTTATATGCATTAAAAAATTTATGAAAGAAATAATTAGTTATTGATATTCCTTGTATTAAATTTAATAATGATAGATTATGTGATGCATTCCAAATTGGAAAACAATACAAAACTTCATTCAAGTCGATTTACATGTTTCTTATATCTAAACATTTTGAAACTATACACATATATATTTTTGGACCATCCAGAGTATCATGTTCGTCTAGTAAATTATATTTTTTCTGTTTTAGTTTATTATTATTCTCAATTTTCATGGGTATAATTTCTAAAACTCAAATGGGATGTGTTCACTATTTTTGAAATTTTTGGTAAAATTTTTCCAAATGATATATGTTTCAAAAAAATTTCATTGTGAAATGTTCATGATGGAGAATATGAGAATCAATAATTTATTTCCCTTTTCCCAAACCTTAGTATTAATAAAACCTTATCTACATAATGAAAACCTAGAAAAAATGGAATTTGTGAAATAATAATTATAACTTTTCAAGAAATGGAAAGGACTATGATGAATGAATATAGTATTCCTAATAATTTTTTGGTATAAACTATAAGAACAGTTTAATATATATTTAATAGAGATTGGATAAGACTTGTTTTTAATAGGACACCATATAGGCATTGGAATAACAGAATACCAAGAGTAATGCACTTTAATGTATTTGGATGTAAGATGTATATCTTCAATGCTAAAAAAACATTGGTATGTTTGATCCAAAAGCTAACGAAGGAATATTTTTAGGATATTGTTTTACCTCTAAAGCCTATAATGTGTTTAATATAAATTTATGTATTTTTGATGAATCAGTTCTGGTGATGTTTGATGAAACTAACAATTTTATTAAAAAGAATGATCAAACTGATGAAATTATAGATTCATTGGAGAATATATGGCTTCAAATCCCTAAAATGATTTTGAAAATGAAATAAATAAAATTGTATCTAGTTCAGAAGAACATAAAACTAATGAACCTGAATATGTATATTTTACACAGTCTAGAACATTAATGAAGAATCTCTTAGAAACAATTATAGGAGACCTAGACATAAGAATTAGAAAATGATGAAATGTAGTAAACATAGATAGATTTTATGCCATTATATCATAGTTAGAACCTATATATATTTAGTACGCCATAGAAGAAGACGGTTAGATGTTTGAAATTCAAGTAGAGCTATAAAAATACAGAATAAATGATTTTTTCTTATTAGTAGAAATAATATCAAATTTTCCAATAATTGGAACTAAGTGGGTCTTTATAAATTAACAATATGAAAAAGGGATCATAACAAGAATTAGTTTAATATTAGTTGCTAAAAGATATAATCCAAAAGAAAGAATATTTTATGATGAATTATTATCTCCTGTATCAATAATATAATCCTTTATAATCCTTTTAGAATATGAATTTCATATGAATTTTATTTTATATCAGATGGATTTTGAATCTGAATTTTAAATGGATATTTAATAGAGGAATGTCATTTTGAACAACCTACTAGTTTTTAAACCCCTCATAAAGAAAATTCAATATTCAAACATAGAAAAACTCTCTATGTCCTTCAACAAGAAAATAGATATTTTTTTGAACAATTAAGTTCATTTATTTTGAAAAATGGATTTACTATTGTATTGGAAGATTCAACACATCTTAAGAAATTAGTTTTCTCTAATATTTTATTAGTATAAATTTATGTTGATGAAGTTATTTTCTTCTCAAAAAATAAAAATATTTGTAATGATTTCTCAAAATTAATAAAAAATGTATTTGAAATGAGTATTATGGGAGAAATAAATTTCTTTTAATGATTTTAAATGAATCAAAAATATTATGGAAATTTTTCAAATAAAAGGAAATATATAATTGATTTTTTAAAATATTAGGACATGAAAAAATCAAGGCATAAACCACTCCTATACATACCGAAATAAAAATTGATTTGGATTAAGATAGAAAACCATTTGACAACAAGTTAGATAGAGGTATCGTTGGTAGTATGTTATATCTAAATTATAATATAATAGAAATTATGTTTTATATACATTTATAATCTATATTTTAGTAAAATACAATCAAATACCATCACAATAATATGAATGAAAATTATATATTTAATAAAACTATTTATCAACCTCTTCTTTAATCGAAAAATTATGATTTAAATTTAATTTCATATTCAGATGCTGATGTTTGATGTTGTAGATATAATAGAAAAATCACATCTAGAACATTTCACTATTTAACAAAATATTTCGAATCATAGCCGTGTATGAAAAATCAATTAGTTTCTCTATCAAAAACTAATTCATAATACGTTTCTTCTAGAAGTTTCTATGCACAAGTATTATGGATGAAAAATATACTATATGACATTAGAAGAAATATTAATAATATATTTATTTTTTGTGACAAATATACTTCCATAAATATTTCAAAAAATAATATAAGTCATTCTAGGACTAAGAATATTGATATAAGGAATCATTTTAGTTTATATAATGTTCTTAAAAAGATATATATGTTGAATTTGTTAATACCAAATATTAATTAGCTGATTTTTTTTCTAAACCACATCCCCCAACTAGTTTTGATTTTTCAAAGGGGTTAGGAATGTTTAATTTTAAATAAATATTTATCATAATGTTCTTAATATCTCTATAAACATTAATGCTAAATTTATAAGTTTTATTGATTTATTTATTAGTGTTCTTTTCATTTATGTATTGATTGGATTTTAAAAACAATTTTCAATTTTTTTATTTTCCTTTTTAAATTAAAAGGTAGCCAGTAAATTCTCAATTGGTTATCGAACATCGTTTATCTTCTCCCTCTCTTCTCTTTCACATATCTTCATTATTTAGATCATCTCTCATTTCAGTTTACCAAAACCCTACACCTTTAAATCATCAATCATGTGACCTTATGAAAATGAATATTCAAAATTATTTGAATATGTTTGTACAAGAGAAACAATTTTCAATTGATTTATCAGAAACTTCATCGTAGAATGGTAATTTACTTTGATTGGATAAATAAAATAAATATCTTGTTAATGCATTAGATAAGGTTTCAAGGTTTATAATTTATTTTAAGATATATATATAAATACAAAATTTTGATAATATAGAATTGAAATTGTTCTTTCGAAATGATTCTATTAGATTTGGATTCGATGAAGACGTAATTTTTTCTATGTTTTATAATTATTAGTTTTCTATATCTTCATTTCATTTGGATTAGATTTTAGACTATACCCATTAGAGGGAATTTAATTTTTACTAATGAAATATAAGAGATTATATTTAAAGAATATATAATATCATGTTTTCTATTTTTGGAACTAGAACTGTTAAGAAAATGATAAAATGAGATCTTAATATTGATCTCCGATTAGAGATGAAATTAATTCATTCTAGAATAGTGATAAGGTTGGTATAGCAATAGAAAATAATTATTCTAGATATGTATACTCATTTTTGCATTAAAAATATTAAAATAAACTTAATTAGATACATGCAATGGTATGTGGGCCATTTCTATTAGAAAGACGCAAAGATGGGTTTTGGAACTATAAAAGGATTCCATCCCAATTGTTTCTAAGGTTGGAAAAATATGAGATATCCCTTTTGGTCAAAGATGACATCATAACAATATCCTCAATGTTGGAATTTTTGGAAAACTAGATTTTTTCTGTAGTGAATCTTGCAACCATCTTCTTTTATTTTGAATAGAAGAACAAGAATGGTTGATGTTTGTAACTCAGGGGGAGCAGTTAAATGTTGTTAGATCTATGAGACCAAGGCCCAAAGCAGAATTAGAATCTATAATTGATGAAAAAATTATTCCTTAGATATTAAAAACTTAAATTATTATTTAATACATAGTTGCAGTTTTCAAAAAAAGAGAAGAATAAGACGCGAATTACGATGCTAATGTAACTAGAAATGTTTGATAATTTTTGCAAGTAGATAATCAATCCACAAAAATTGATCATAATTCATATCAAGATAGTCTTGGAAATATTTTGTTATATATTTCTAATTTTGTTGATGGAGGATCATATATACTAAGATAGGTGTAAGATCAAGGTTTTGATTTAATGGAATTTGAAAAAACTAGATGTCAATCCATTGAGACATTGGAAAGTTATATTGAATAAATGGTTAAACAATTTAGTCAATTAAAATCTCATAATATGACTCTAAGACCAGAATTAGAAATTTAATGGAAAACTATTGAATAATTTGAAGATCTATAGTACCCAGAGCTATGATTAAGGCAATTCAAGATCAACTCAAAGATATTCCTGAAACATTATTGTCTATGGGATATCATTAAGGGTTAATCATATATTTAGGGAGAGAATTAGTATTTTTGAAAGATGAATCAGCGATGAAGTGTGATTTGTATGAGTTGAAGATTATGTTTGAAAGATAAATTAAAATCTATCAAGGATAGTAATCTGGCTTCAACGTCTATACCTAAACCCACTTCTAATAACTTGATATGGTGATTTGAAGCAATAACTATTCTGATGGATGAAATAAGTAATAGGATACACACTATTCAGGGTGATAGTACACCTATGAATGTTCTTTTATATAATCAAAGAGATTTAATCACTCAGTTGACCTTTAATGTACCTTGGTTGGGACCAGTCGTTTAGGATGTCATAAATAGATTGACATACCTTTGTCAATTTGATGAATCAGTGAGTGAGTTTGTAATGATGAATTTGGTAGAAATATTAATGATCAAGTATAATTCATTCAAAAACCATCAGAAATGGATGGATGTCTTCAAGAATCCATTTTATATCCTACTAGTGATTTTTCATGAGATTCATTGTATTTTTTAGATCATTTCTCATCCAACTGAAGCTTCTTCCCATGGAAATTCTAATGCAGAAAACCCTTCTGGCTAACGAACCACTTTTTGATGATTTCTTACATTGATTATGGGATGTATTCATAATTTTTTGCAAAACATTTTACATACATATACCTTTATTTTACTTTTATATTTTCTGTGTTTTATATTGTATTCCACTTTTACTATTATGTTATTTCTATTTAAATTTATACTACCAAGTCACATATCATAATTTTATACCCAGTAGACTATAAAATTCAAATACAGTATAGTTTTATATTGACTATGGTTTATGTTAATTTCTCTATCAAATTTATTTATTAATCTCATTATAAGTGGGAGAATATTTTAGAATCATATAATTTTTGTAGAATCATTTTAAATGTAAATATTTTAATCGAGATAGTTTTTTGGAATCCAATTAATTTATCAATGTGTTTAAAAATACTATATTTTCTATTAAATATTTAATGTTTTTTGTGATCATAATATGGGGGGATATTTTCGGGCATTTATTATCTCAAAAAATAATCTATAATATATGAAAATTTTCATTCTCATAAATACCATTTTTTTATAAAATATTTTTTATGTATATTTCATGAATATATATCATATCTCATGTTATATATTTGACGATGTGAAAATCTATAGGATGTGTTAGGAATAATTGTTCATACCATACATTTGGTAAATGAACGTAATGATCATCATCCCTACACTTTGCAAGAATGTTCTAGTATGGATTTGTAACGCTATGGTTAGAAAATGAAAAATGTGTAGAATATCAACCCTACTTTGGAATCTAGAATCATTGTTCATGCCCTAAATGAAAATGTTTGAAATTAAGGTTAATCAATGCTATGATTGTAAATTTATGATTAAAGGATAAACATATGGATCATCATTCTTATGTTACAATCATTCACTATGTTTCACATAGTAAAATGTATGGTTAAAGAATCATATTTTTGTAGGAACTTTACATTACACAATGAAACCATCCACTACACAAAGGACACCTTTTACTCTCATTTCAAACCAATTTTTGATTATTAAATGGCTGATTTTTAAAAACATGATTCATGAAAAAATTCATTGGCATTGTTACCATCTGATTGAAATATAATTCTTGACTTCTTAAATTTATATTATTATTGATTCCATGAATAAACTAAATATTAAAAATAAAAAATATTCTTAATGGATGTTCAAATTCTCCTATTCAATTTAGATTTGAATTTCCATGTTCTATCAGGAAATTTTCTTGGCTCTATTCAATCAAAAAATATATATATTTATATGATCTAATTATTTGTGAATTAATGTTTGGTAGTGTGTGTGATATATGTGATACGAGTGACACAAAATTCACATACAATTGTATTCTTGTTAATATATTTTACACTACAACTAAAATAAAATATCGACTATATTATTTGTAGAATAAGATAAATTATGGAGACATACCAATTTCTAACCTCGTGTTGAGGTGGTGTGCTATTTTTATTATTGAAGATCATTGGGTACAAGGATCCCTTCAAAATCATTCTTTCTTGTATAATTTCATTTCTAAAAAGAAAGATCCTTCTACTATCAGTTTCTTATGCTGAAGCTATGATAGTCAACCAAAACCATCATCAAATATAACTCATTTGATTTATTTTAGAATAAACTACCTATAATCTATTATGGTGAAGTGTCATCTTCTTATCTTAAGATTTGTATAATGTGTTCCCTATTAATGATCATGAAGGCTTGGTTTATCCATGATGTAAATGTGTCATTGACCATCACTCAGTTGTAGATTTTACATTCATTGGATAAGGGGACCTTTCTAGTAAAATTCACCAATCTCATATAGAGAGCCTTGGTGGAATGGACTTGGGGATCTTTGTTCCCTGAAATTATATAATTTTTTATGTGTTAAATAGTTTTTTTATCTTCAACTGATATTCATTACAGAAGAGAACACCGCATATATGCATAAATAACTAAAATATTTACAAACTAAAATCTGGAGATAGTTTATAAAAGACACATTTCACCCCCTCTTGTGTTACATTGTATTATACCAACCCAAAAAAATAACCAGTCACTATAATAAAAAATTTGGTAACATGAGGTCCCTATATATACCCTATGAGGGGTTATTTATGGTTTCATTGCATTTTGAAAACTCTTAAGATAAAATGCATCAGTTATTCTTGTTTTAAAAGAAACCATTAACCATTTATTATGATCACACACAAGTAATAAATAAATTCAGGAAAATAATGAAACTTAGACATATCATTTTTACATGTTCACCTACACTAGTAAACATTCGTAGATCATGCATCAATGATATTATCATTTGATGAAAAAAATAAATCCACAAATTTTATTAAAATTATTTAGGATAATATAACTACTCTAGATAGGTTCATGATTTATTCCTCGTTTTTTCTAACTACATTCCAATAAGGATACAAAATATATTGCTGAAAAATATTTCAATGATATATTGACATAAATCAATGATAAAGAAAAAAACAATAATATCTCTTCTAAATGATTTTATAGTCCATAATTCCATATATTCAATAACATATACCTATATATATAATAAAACATTACTTTAGTGCCTGATAATCAATAAATTACTACCACACACAACTCACTCATAAATATTAGTTATTTAATAATGTCCTCACTAGATAACTCATCATTTCTTATTCCTAATATTCTAAATCCCACTATCTTCAATGTATGTTTCGTTTTCATCTATAAAACATATTTAAATAAGACATTTGTATATTGAAATTCAAATTAAAATTTTATATTTGAGTCTACATCCAACTTCTTCTATCGTAAAATTATCCCTGAGTTAATCCTCTAATAAATATCATCCATTAAAAATTGATAGGGATATTGATATTCATTACCCAACAAAAACATGGTTAAAAGAGAGAAAATAAACAAAATTGGTCATAATCTCCTATTTTTCAAACACTATATTGTATCCTCTTATGGAAACACATTATTACAGTACAACATCTAATGAAAAACTCTATATTAATCAAAATAACATGATTTTCTTCCATAGGAAATGTGATGGGTAAAATCAATCAAGGTGTTCTATCGGATTGTTTTGGGTGTGATTGTGTTTGTTGATAATGCCAGATGACCACAAATGTGTATCATTGGAGTTTTTCGAAGATTGGTTTTTGAGGTGGCACAGTTTTCCAGTATATTTCTAATTTTGGGCCCTCGAAATAGAGAGTATGATATTGGAAAATGAAGGATTTTTTTATGGGAATGAATTTTATGAATAGTATTGATGAAAATTGTGAAAGGATAAGAACTGTGTTCCATTAATACATGGACTGCGTACCATGTTTTGGGAATAGTATTCCGAGCAGCGGGAGTGGTACGTTGAAGAGGTTTGCAAAACCAAATACAGTTTTCTTGGAGGGTTTGCGGAATTGGGCATATAGTACATGGAATGACAATGGTTTGTGGGATGGATAATCATTTGAAAAAGGAATCAGGTAGTGGGTATGAAAAAAATGGTACTTGGACCAGATAAGGAAAATGGTTCACAGGTGGCTTATGGTTCGCGGTGGCACAAGTATTATTAAGTGGTAAACGATGGATTAAAGATGTTGTAAATATTGAATTAGAGGATTTTTTGGATATCCTTTCATATATAATAATCTCTAATCCCACTGATTACTATGGAGATTTAACATCATAAGAGAACATATTTTCATCTGGGAATTCAGTAGAGTCTGAAAGTGGTTCATGTTGAATGTGTTTGGGGGGATTCTTATCTCGTAAAGGTTGACTCTTTACTTATAGGGGGAATATATGGTACGAGAGAGGATGATTTCTTCATGTAGTACATGGAGGGAGAGATCCATTACACGGAAGTGGAGATAGTCTATGAACATATTACAGTTCATGGATATGAGGGGTTTCACAGAGGAGGTTCATGGGATCATTATGCGGTAGCGGTAAATGATCGTGAAGGAGAAGTACATCTACGGATGAAGGGAGGTTTGAAACATTAGTAGTAGTACATGGAGGAGGTGACTGCACACCAAACCTACTACACAGTATGTAGTTGAAAGAGGTGGTTAGCGATTTGAACTAGGAATCTTGAAAAAGCTTCAAATCATTCTTCGAAAGTATTTTCTGCTACCCAGTAGTACCCGGGAAGGTGGATTTCATCTATGGGTGAAAAAGAAACTTGAATAGGGAATCATCCTACAGTTAAGGATGCATGAATTCATTAAAATTAAGGGATCTACATGTCCATAAACTATGTTTTACCTAAAAGTAAATAAAATCTAAGTGGATTCATTTCTAGGAGAAGTGAGCAAAGGAAGAGGAAGATGGTGACCCTTTCCACCATCAGTGAGCCAGAGAATGGGGCATAGGGTCTGATTGGTGGGAATGCAGTGAGTAGAAAGTAAAAATTTTAAAGTAGTGAGGTTGGGCCTAAAATATACAATCTAAACATTATAATCATTATTTTCAATGAGCATTAGTTAATTTTTCACATCGGCACAGTTTCGTTGTATGCTCCTTGGACATAGACCATAGAGTGTGAACCATGTAAGAATCATTGTGTCTAGTGGATAATTTCATATCAATTCTTTTATTTCTATGGGAGGGAGATAGAATTGAGTTTTTTCTAACCAGGAATGAATATCCGAATGAGAAAAGTTTATAATCTTTCATACCTTGAATCACCCCCATCTCAGGGTATTCAAACTAGTAGAAATAAAAAATGGTATCAGAGAAAAATGCTGAAACTCAGTGGATCCTTCTCAAGAAAAAGAAATGGAGGAGGTCAATCATATAGGAATTCTGATATTTGATGGAAATAATTTTCAACTATGGATGAATTAGATGCAATACTACTTCTGATCATTAAGGATGGATGTCTTTACAACAGCTATGTATGGAGTATCAGCTGACAATAATATTGGCGCTTTATCAGAAGCAGAAAGAAGATAATTTTATGTTGTTGTTAAAGGGATAAATTCTTTAGGGGGATCCCTATAATATACAATTTATATGAAGGTGATGTCCTGTAGAACATCAAATGCAATGCTGGAAAAATGGTTATACATTTATGAGGGTGGAACGAAAGTCAGAGAAGCAAATATGCAGGTTCTATAGAACAAGTACGTGGATCACTAAAATGAATCTTAATGAGTCTGTTGATGAATTCTTCAACATGATAAATATTATTGTGGAAGACATACATGGTCTAGGAGAAGTCATCGATGATATAAATATTATTAACCCAATTTTTAGGAAACATCCACCACGGTTCAATCCGAATGTTTTAGTGTTGAAATAAAAATACCCAAAAGTGATGACACTAGATAAGTTAAAAAATTCCCTTGTTTCATATGAACCGAGAAATGATGATAATGATGTAGTGGAAAAAGGGATGCCTAAGGAAGTGGCATTCAACACCACAAAGAATCTATCTGTTAAAGATAGTCCTAAAGAGGACAATATGGATGATGTCATGTGATTTTTCTCCTCCAATCAGCAAAGGGGAAATGCAAGCTCGAAAGGTAAATATCCATTTTTATACTTTCGATACATAAATATTGGGCATTATGCAGCATGGTGTCCGAAGAAGAGTTATGATGAAATTGAAGAAAATGATTAAATTCACCAAAATATGTATTCATCAAATGAGAAAGGTAGGATAATTACTAGTATAATGTTCTTCAAAGAAATATGCTTTCATGAGTGGATGAATGTTCCGATGAATCTGAGGCCGAAGAGTTGGAGGACAACACACATCATACTGTAGACGATTTGGTGGATGTTTCTATAAATTATTTAACAAGAGAAGAATGTGACAATTAAGAAATATAAATTAAAGGAAGGGTTGATCATTAGGAGGAATTAAAAGCATCCCTTGAAGAGATAGATATTTTGAGAGAAAAAATAAAGAAAAATAAAAATGTTGTGCATCATGAAAAACTATTTATGCAACTGAAGGAAGAGGATAATTCTGATCTGAATGAAGTAATTTAAAATATGATGTTTTTAATGCAAGAAATCTCCGAAAATGGATGTTGAGTAAAAACTCAAAATTGAAGAATAGAAAATTGAAATTTATAGTTTGGCTAAAATTGGAAGAGATGAAATCAATCATATTGAAAAACTAGAAGAATAATTCTTCATTATACAACTATAAATTGAAGATCAAGAAAAACTAATAGGAAAGAAGATCATACAGGAAACAGATAAGAAGATATTTTAGCAGAGAGGTCTATCAGAATAGAATCATAATTCCACTCTAAATGATAAGGCTTCTATGGGAATTGATATAAAATAGAAATCAGTTATTGTTCAAGTTAGACTAAAATAACCTAGTATATTATTGATGATTGATTTGGGGCCAAAGTAGAATCATAAGATTCAGAACCCCCAATTCATAACTAGTGGTGCATCATTTCTACAGAGGAATGTACATAACATAAGATGTTGTTGGTGTAATAAGATGGGACACTCTCAAAAAAAATTCCATAGAAAAGAGGTAAAAAAGGGAATAAGACAAACAAAGGTGGTCATAGAAAGCTGAAAATTATAGGTCATCATTCTATGGTCATTGTCTCTGGTGTAAAATACTCATACATATGGCTATGAATTTCACATCATCAATGAAGAGGAATGTGCTGAGGAAAATTGAATTTGTTCTTAAGAATTTGCCATGAGTATCTTCAAGTGAGATGAAAATTTAAAATTGAGTTGTATCTCTCCATGTTGAACCCTAAAAATAAAATACTTGTAGAAGATCATGATTTCCATTCAATGTTGGGTATGAATTCAATGACATGGAACAAAAATAATAGGTCTGAGCAGGTCATGGTTGTAGAAATTTCGTTCAAGGAATAATATTGCATAGGGATATGGATAATTGATAGTGGATGCACTTCCCATATGATGGAAAATAAGAATCTTGTAACTAGAATTGGTTATGATAAAGAAGGTATTTTATGATTTGGAAATGATGAGGTCTTGAAAATTATTGATTTAGGAAAGGCCATGCTTGGAGGAAAAGACATGAGACGAGCAGATGTATTTTTTTTTTTAGGGATTATTCACAACTTGCTTAGTGTTCGTTAATTTTGTGACTCAGGACATGTGATTATTTTTTCTAATAAATTTATTATCATTAAAAAATGTATGGGGTTGTTGTGTTGCAAGGATTTCATATGAAATGGAATATCTACCTAATTAGTGGAGAAAAAGATATGTGATTTTTGTATCTTGATGAAGATAACAAGTTATAGAATAAGATTCTTGGGCACCTAAGCCAATGATCCTTGGAATATATTGTAAAATATGAGGCATCACAAAATCTCCCTAGATTATCAGGAGATCATACTCATATGTGTGATTCCTATGAATAGGGGAAGATCATTCAAAAGACATTTAAGTAGAAGGATCAAAAGTCAATAATATTTCTTGACATGGTGCATATTGATGTGTGTGGGAAAATTTCCCCAAGAGATATTGATGGGATGAGATATTATATTTTATTCATTAATGACTATAGATGAATGGAATGGGTTTCCATAATCCCCAAAAAATCAGATGTGTTCGGTTTCATTACTAGATATCGATGTGAATGTGATAATATTAATGGTTCAAAAATCTTAAAGATTCGAACATATAATGGGACAAAGATCAAAAATAGAGAAGTGGAGGATTATATTGAAAAAATTAGATAAAGCATCATGTTTCAGTAGTAATAATTCCACAACATAATTGAGTAGTTGAGAGGAGAAATCAGATTGTCAACAACATGGCCAGAAAAATGATTATTGAGAAAGACCTTCTGACGAAATTTTGGAAAGAAGAAGTGATGACATAAGTACAAAATTAAAATTGGACATTACATTTTCCAATAGAGTATAATTATCCATATGAGTTATAGTATTCAAAGAAATCTTCATTAAAGTACATCATATTATTTGAAAGAAAATGTTTCATTCTCAATAAGGAAAAAACATGATATTTGAATCTCTTGGGGATGATGTGATATTTCTTGGTTACCTAATAAAATAGAAATCATATAAATGATCACTAAGAGGTTTGGAAATATTGTATAAATTCATGATGTCTCTATTGTAGAAAATGAATAGATTCATCCGCAAATACATGATCAGACTCAGAAGGATATAGATAAATAGATGAGCAGATCAAGAGATGCTATAGAACTAGAGATTTATTCAGAAGAAGACTTCGATGATGAGAATAAATCATTTTCTTCGGAGAGACCAACAGGAAGAGCTGAAATTGATAGGTAGAACAATATTAGAGATCAGATAGCACTAATGTAGACAATAATGATGAAGTCTCTATAGAAAGCATCATACTTATCAAAAGTGGAGCATAAATGTTTTGATGAAGTAGCTAGAGATGACAATTGGGTTCAGGAAATGAATGAAGAGCTTGACCAAATTGGGAAGAATCAAACATGGGAAATTGTTTTGAGACCAGAAGAAATTAATGTCATTGGGACAAAATGGGTCTCTCACAACAAAAGGAATGAATATGGTGTTGTTATTCGAAACAAGTCATGACTTGTGTGCAAAGGGTACTCTCAGATAGTGGGTATAGATGCCGATAAAACTTTCGCACCTGTTGCAAGGATAGAGACAATTAGTTTATTATTGGCCATAACTGTGCAATGAATATTTAATGTTTTTCAGATTTATGTTAAGTCATCATTTTTTAATGGAGTTCTGGGATAAGAAATCTACATTGAGAAACCAGGATATTTTCTCATTCATGAAGATGAGAACAGTGTTTGACGATGGAAGAAGGCTTTATATGGTGTGAAGAATGCCCCAAGATCATGGTATTAAAGGATTTATCTGTTTCTAAAGAATCTTAGTTTTCATTGTGGTTGATTTGATTAAAATATTTATTACATTAATAGAAATAGTCAAATGATGATGGTTCTAGAATATGTAAATGAAATAATCATTGGTGGATCATATGAAACACAATGTAGAAAATTTTCCAAATTCATAAAAAGTGAGTTTGAAATGTCAAGGATTGGAGAGCTAACATTTTTCCAAGGATTACAGGTAACATAAGGAAGGAATGGTACTTTTATTTCTCAGTATAAATAAGCCTAGGAAGTTTTGAGAAGGTTTGGAATGGATAATTCCAAATAGGTGAAGAATACAATTTCTACTCAGTTGAAATTATCATGAGATGATGAAGGAAAACCAATTAATATAACAGAATATAGGAAAATAATTTGAATTATGTTATACCTGGTAGCGACAAGACCATATATTTTATTTTCCACATACCAAGAAGAGAGGAATCAATGCAATTCCTAGGAAATACAGATGATTGAAATAAAAATAATTCATCGATATATCAAGGGAAAATTGGATTTTGGAAAAATTTATAATGAAATATATCAGCCAAAGTTATTGGGATTTACAGATGCAGATTGGGCTGGATCATCAGATGATAGGAAGTCAACATCAGGAGGTGCCTTTTTTCTTGGTGGGTTGTGTATTTCGTGGATAAAAATGTAACAATATTTCATTTCATTGTGCACCGCAGAATCTAAATACATTGTGGCTACTCAAGATTACATGTCACTACTATGGATGAAGCAGAAACAAAAAGATTGGGTAATTGAAGTGAAATCTATAATTATAATCCATTGTTATAAATCAAGTGCTATAAATATGATCAGAAATCCAGTCCATCACTAAAGGACAAAGCACATTGAAATCAAATATCATTTTATCATAGAGAAAGTGGAGAGAGGGCTTGTGAAGTTGTAGTAAGTTCCTATAGAACAACAAGTGGAAGATATTCATAGAAAGGTTATACCTAAGGTTGAGTTTGAATGGAATCATTTGGCTTTGGCAGTCTTTTAGACTTCCCTCACATGAAAAAGTGTGGATGAGGTCCCCCACCTATCCCCAAGGTATGAAGTATTTTTACTTAATGTACAAATGAGTGTTCTTTAACATAATGTAGAAAACCTTTATTTTCCCTTCAGGATCATTAAAAAAGGTGTAGAAAGTGTGTATATTCATGGGGAAATGACATGAGGAGATGTTGACTGTAGAAGTGAGATATGGAGAGTTAAGGCAATTATGAAGCTAGTTTGAGGAGCAATAACACTGGGGGATCATTAAATCTGATGATGCATGAAGTGATCAGTAAATGATTAGATATCACGACTACTAATAATCATGATAAATGAAGTTTATTGGTATCACTTTATTAGTATGATATCAATATTTATTTTTTTAGCAATGAACCGACTCATCGATGAACTTATCATCATACTGTTGTTTCTCACCTTGATAAAGTCTCATGTTGGTTAGACAATGTGTTATGTAAATATTTGATCACTATCATAATCACATAAAGCAAATGATGGTTGAGGATGGAAGGAGCTTTTTCAAGATATCAAAATACAAAGAATTTTTTTAATAAGTGTCTTTAACAAACCCATTGGGGGAGAGTGCTGGAAAAAATCCTTCAAATTGTTCTCTCAGAATGTTTTGGGTGTGATTTTGTTTATTGAAAAATTCAGTTGACTGTAATTGAGTATCATTGGTGTTTTCCGAAAAAATGTTTTTTAGGTGGCGTAGTTTCCCAATGTTTTAAAATTTTTTGGGCCTAAAAATTGGGAGTTTTATTTTAGAAAAGGAAGGATTTATTAATAGGAATGAATAATATGATGAACATTGTGAAAACTAAAAATGGATGAGAACTATGTACCATAATTCCTTGAATGCATACCATGTTCCGTGAATGGTATGCAGAGCATCGAGAGTGGTAAGCCAAAGAGGATCATGAAACCAGAAATGGTTCATTGTGAGGGTTTTTGGCATAGGTGGTATGGTACATGGAGGGATGGTTGTGTACGGGTTGGATGGTCTTTTGTAGAAAGAAGCGGGCAGCGTGTTGGAAAAAAATGGTATAAGAACTGGAATGGGAAAATGGTTTGTGGGTGGCTCGTGGTTCACGACGGCAGAAGTATTTGTAAGCGGTGAAGGCTGGAATGAATATTTTTTAAATCTGGGATTAGTGGATTTTGTGGATATCTTTTCTTATATAGGAATATACAGTCTCACCGATTACTATAGAGACTGAACATCATTAGATAACATATTTTTTTCTTGTAATTCAGCCAATTCTGAAAGAGTTTCTCACTGATGGTGTTTATGGGAATTCTTAACCGGAAAAGGTTTCTCAGTATGTAGAAGAACAATCATGGGTATGCGAGAGAGTGGTTTCCCCAAGCGGTACACAGAGGAAGAGATCCGATACATAGAAGTGAAGACAATCCTTGAATATAGGATAATTCGTGGACAGGAGGGGGTTCTCAATGGTGGTTTGTGGAATCATTATGTTGTAGTGGTACAAGATCATGAAGGCGAAGGAAGTCCATGGAAAACGGGATATTAATAATGGTGGCAGCAGTACGCGATGGAGGTGACCACATACCAAACCCTCTACATAGTACGCGGTGGACCGAGTTGGTTTGTAATTTTCACTAGGAAGCATTAAAAAACTTCAAATAGTTTTTGAAAAGTATTTTCGGGTACCTAGATGTACCCAGGAAGGGTGATTTCAAGTATGGGTGAAAAAGGAACTTCAACACAGCATCTACCAATAGTTGAGGAGGCATGAATTCTTGAATATGAAGGGACCTACATGTCCATAACTTTGTTTAACCTTCAAGTCGATAAACTTTGAGTGGATTTCATTCCAAGGGAAATGAGTGAAGGAAGATGAAGATAGTGACCCTTTCCAAAATTAGTGAGCCAAAGAATGAAGGATAGGGAGTGACCCTTGGGAATGTAGTGAGAAGACACTAAACCTTGTAATGGTAGTGAACATTGGATTAAAAGATCTAGCCTGATCATTTTACTCATTATTGGAAATGAGCCATAGTGAATTCAATATATCAGCACAGTGTCATTGTATACTCCTTGAACGTAGACCCATGGGGTGAACCAAGTAGAAAATGAGTTTTTCATGTGCATGATTTCATATCTATTCCTATATTTCTATGAGAGGGAGAGAGAATTCTGTTTTGTCTAATAAAAAAACAAGATATGAATGATAAAAGGTTTCAATATATCATACCTTGTTTCACCCCCTCTCTTGTTCTTTGACTTAGTGTACCTAACAAAGTTTAATTTTAAATAGTTTTTTCAATTATTTCCTACATATGTATCCTAATCTATTGGAGAAAATGCTATTCAATGTGGCCTCTACTATGACATACAGATCATCTATTTCCCTATTTGAAAACCATATATCGTTAAGTGAATAACATTCCTAAAAATACCTATTATGTTACTCACTATTATTCATAAGTCTTATTTAGTCCTTATATGGATTAAATTATTTCATATTCTACATAATCTCGATGATTCATTGCTACTGTGTCATCTTTTATACCTTTTAAAAAATATTCCATTCAATATCAATTTCTCCATTAATTCCAAGATATATTTAATGAAATAGTAGTCATATTTGATAAATGATAAACCATTAAATTTTTTCTCAACCACATGGTCTTCTATGACATGGCATACTCTTCTTCTTAAATCATAATGGATAAATCCTTACTATTACCTTCTTTTACCAGTTAATTTATTATAGTATCTTCTAAACCAATATAAATCATAGAGAAAGATCATAAATTACCATATTTTACTACCTCTTCCATATTTAAATATTATATATATATGTAATCTTCTTCAATTTTCAATATTTTCATTCATGATAAAGAATAATCTTCAATAATAAATTTTTAATATAAATTCCCCCAACCATGGAATTGGTGCCCATCTGATTCGTATAAAATGTTTCCCAAATTAAAATGGACACCCAGAAAACCACATATTATGCATTGATGTATCTCTTAATCCACTACGGTATACCCAAACTCACCAGGACACAATGAAAGGAATGTTAAATTATTATCTCACCAATATTCTCACCAAAATCCCATAACCTCAAACTACTCCAAATAGTAAAAACCTTCATGTCCCAATAAGTAGAGTAGTAATTGAAAAACAAACCAAAAAGTAAACCTATGATTGAAACATTCTCCCACATTGGATTTTATTTTCAAAAAACTATATCGTTCATATATTCCAAAAAATTATATTTTTATTCATAAATTAAATGTAATCCATTTTTACTCCACACATTTTATTTAATATATTCTCCCACATAATTTTACATTCTATATATAGTTTAATATCCTATTTCAATAATTCTCTCCACTTGATAATATAAGTAATATGCAGCATCTATTCTTAATATCACAACCTTATGAACTTGGATCCATCTATTATGAAGCACTATGTAAAGGCCAACCAATAAATCCCTTAATCCAAAATGAGTTAATGCAAAATATAGGATAAAACATAAAAGGGTGAATTACCTAAATCATATCAAAAGCTTGCAAATATATCATCTTTATGGATATAAATTCCCCATGTATATTGTTTCCAATACCAAAATACACCTAAATAAGGATATATTCATATAAGAAGAAATAATATAAAAAATATTAATTATATAAAATAGGGGGAGATCATCAATCCACATTAGTATGAATAAAATAAATGAACTCTGAGGTTTAAAAAAACATCCCAAACACAAATGTAAAAAATAGTTTTTAAATATATATCCCATATTATTCTAGAAACCAATAAATTCTGACTCCATTATATATTACTCGAAACATTACATTAAATTATTGCAATAGATATCAATAATATTTTTGGAAGACTATTTCATAATATTCTTTATTAACATAATTACAGTTTTACGATCAATAATATTTTTGGGAAGACTGTTTCATAATATTCCTTATGAAATTAGATCATATTATTATTTATTTAATGGGTACAATGTATTTCTCTATGGAATTTAATTGGATTTTACTGAACCCAGTTGTATTTGTATTCTATAAAATAAACATTCACTTGTTTTCCTATAGTTGAATAATTATGACCAATATAATTGTAATTAAAAAATTATACATATAATGGTTATCTATTTATATAATATAGGTATTTTTATGTATACTTTTTAAGATTTTAAATAATTCTTCACCAAAGTAACATTTAGCATTGATATAATAAGAAATTGTGTGGCTTATGTCACAAAAAAATGTAACTTCATTAAATATAACATATTTTGGATACCACCTCTAGACATATCTATAAATTTTTTATAAATTTATTTTCAAATTTATGTTCTTGAGGATGAATAACATTCTCTGATTTTATTCATCCGATTTATCATTAAACTTTTTAAAATTAAACATTTTTTATTTGATTTGATAATCTATCATCATATACATTAATAAATTTACCCAAACAATTAGGTCACATGGAACAAGGAATTTCCTCTAAACATATCATACCTCATTCAGTTATACGTTCTATATTTTCATCTAAAAACATACCAAACAATATCATACCCTTTAATCCATTTATTTCAATTTCTTACACAATACTTTTTCTTGAACAGAAAAAATAAATATTTTAGTGTGTTAACTTTAATTACATTCTCACTAATCTACATATTGAAATCATCAATAGTCATTGTATTTTCTAAAAACATTAACATGATGTACGCTACATCATCATGTTTTACATATAATTTTTCATATTCATTCAAAACACTCTCCATGTGGAAATAATCTACCAAAAGATGGTGAATATGGATATATGATTACTTCAAGAACCAATCAATCATTATAATCAAATTTTTTGTTAATCAATCTCTTTAATAGAATCACAAAATTCCCAATTTAGATTAATCACTCCCATGGGTTTATATTTGTCTTCTACTTTTTATTTATATTTCCCCATTTAATTCATCATGTAATCATATATTTTTGAGGTAATGTTAGATTCAAATAATTATAAAAATGATTACAGTGCATTATCTTTCTCTTTAAAAAACATAAAACTTTTTGAAAAATTTATTCCCACTTCAATTTCATAGAATTAATATTATTATATAAATAGGTATAATTATTTATTTCTGTTAGAATTCAAAATCATAATCTTCTCTATGAATTACTTCTAAACACCTCTTGGAGATGTGTCTCATCATTACATGATGAAAACATTCCATGGGTTACCCTCATATATTCATTTTCCTCTGTTAATCATTATATCCATAATTGATAAAAAGTCATTACATGCATATTCATCATCTTTAGACTCATCAACCTATTCCTTATTAATTAAAATGGATTATATTTGATTACTTCAATTTTATAATGAATTTTGTTTCCTAAATATACTTTCATATGTTACTTGTTTCCAAAATATATCATCTATATATAACTTAACAATATTGACATTATAATGTTTGGAATAATTGGGGTTTAAAATTTGTGGGGATATCCATATGATATTCTTCAATATACAAAAATCATTCTTTTAATGACCATTTTCATGAATATCTCTAAACACTTTACTCAAAAGTTTAAATAACCTATAAACATTTTGACTTGAAATCATAATCAAGAACCAAAACTATTTTTATGAAGCATTATCATTCCTCAATAACTTTTTTGTTACCATTAAAAAATTAAATAATATTTTCATATATTTCATTGGTTTGATGATCTATCACTTTAATATATACCTCTTTATAAAATGATATTAATAAATAATTCTATGTTTTTGAAGAATAATTGACTAATATCTTTTTTATTTTTCATATATCTTCTTATAGGATCACTAAAATGAATTTCATGAATTATTTACAAGTAATCGTGAAGACCATGAGGCAATAAATTTGATTTCAATTTTTTTAAAAAAAAGATAATTGTCGATATAGAATGAGGTAACTTATTTTTAATTCATAAAACGTTCCATGACTAGAAGTTCCTCTCATGTATTTATAAATAATTATCCATGGAATATGATACAACTTATTGTGACGTGAGGTCATACTTTACACCCTAATGGAGGGTTGAGTTATAGTTTACATAGAATTAATCTTTTCATAAGATTAATTGTATCTTTTCTTAATGATTGTTTACATAACATGAATTTATCAAGGGGATTAAACACAATAAACAATTGAATTTATGAAATTAATGAAGAATAAGAAAACAATTTTACATTGATCACTCACAAATGTTTACGTCCATCAATTACATATTAATGATTTTCTGATCTGAAAAACAATTAATACTCCAATATTTTTATAATACTCATTACAATAAACTCACCTCTCATCCAAGTTTTATGGTCTATTCTTCTATTCCACTGAATACATTTATAGTGGGTTATGACATATAATATTGACAAACATTTCAAAGTCACAATGATATCAATAAAAGGAATAATAAAAAAAATTGGTGTTCTCTATAATTCATTGTCCTTCACATATTTATATTCAAGGAATAAACTAGAATAAATTAAAATAAAATCTTCATATTTAGTTGATGTTTTCCAAATATTAACTCACACATGAATTTGGGATCTTCCAAAAAGCATACACTGGTTCACTCTAATTTTTTTATTCTTGATGTTAAATATCCCCTACTTTATATGTGTCTCATTTTTTCTTTTATCCAGTGACTTTGAATAAATACTTTGAATTTTAAAATTCAAATTAAAAATACTTATTTTAATAAAAAACTGTATTCAGCTACAAAAAATTCATCCCTTGGATCATATTCTATTATATATCTATCACCAATATTTAATTCTTTAATTATTGTTCAAGAAATAACCAAAATACTAAAAACGGTGTGAAAGATCATCAAAACTTGTGGTGACTTGATGATTTTTAAACAATGCACCATGTAATATAATCAAAACACATGTGGTGGATACTGCATCATACCAACCAATCGTGTTACTAAAAATACTAAAGTGTATATCTTAAAAAAAATTCCAAATGTATTGGTCATGTATTTCCTTTATATAGATATTAACCTCCAAAAAATGATACTCAAAATGTCTTCTTCAATGACATGGGGATCCTCTAGTTTCCGATTTCAAAACAAATCTCTAATGCAATTCTTAAAATAATCTAAAATGAAAATTATGGGCCTCCTCATTTTACACTGAGTTTTTCTAATCCCCCTAAGATATTTTTATTTTATATTATACCTCATATATATGTTTTATAGACTCAATGTATTTTGTTATTTCTTATTAAATATATTTCTTATTGTAAAATCATATTTTTGGATTAC
Source organism: Viscum album (assembly GCA_963277665.1). Lineage (NCBI taxonomy): Eukaryota > Viridiplantae > Streptophyta > Magnoliopsida > Santalales > Viscaceae > Viscum > Viscum album. The sequence continues at coordinate 1,085,188,799 of OY728166.1, read as the reverse complement.
ATGATTTGGTGACTAATATATAAATAATATTTTATTATTAATGAATCTTTATTTTCTCTAATCTTGGTGGGGTTAAAAATACAAAATGAGAATTATTCATCCTCTATAAAAATGTTGGATAAATTATGAGTTATTATAGTTCTTCAGAATTTCTTTTACAAATGATCTGTTGAACCCTCACACATTGCAGATAATTTTCTTCCTTTTATTTCATTTCACATCATCTTCCATATTTCTCTCTTATTTATATAGAGAGAGATATTTAATTTACCATATTTTTAGTCCATATCAAGAATAATAATATTATATTAATTATATAGAGAAACAATATTGACCATCATAGGGGTAGAAGGTTGTTTTAATAGAATCACTCCATAATGAAATTGCCTCTCAAGAACCAATAACTTATCCATACATGAAATTGTATAATCCACCATGGCATATCCAAACTCATAATGAATTGATGAATAACATTTGGAATTGTTCTTTAAATAATCTAGTCAATATTCCACAATCTAACACATATTGAAATAAAAAAAATCTTCATATGGTTGTCGAATGTTTGTAATTTATAAAAAAGACACATTGAAAAATGTTGTTCCAAAAAAAACTTTTCACAACATTATGGGCAATCCATATGTGAAGAATAAAATAATGATATGAAATTTCTATAAAAAACCCCTATATGGACATAACACATTGGATAAAATTTAAATCATTTTACTTTCCTTTCAAAACATAATTCACGACTTTTAGTTGATTATGAAATTTGAGGATATTACAGGAGAAAAATAATAGCTTAAGAATTGGAGATTTTGGATAACTTATCAAGAAATATCTCTCAACGTAATAGAGAAATAGTTCCTCATTGATGGGGCTTTAATAAAGAGGAATTGGGCACCAATATAGCAGTACATGTTTAACCCATGGATAAAATATTCGAATAACTATAGGGTATATAATATAATGAAGGACCAACTAATATGAAGAAAACAAATTCACGTGACATGTGAGAATATACATAATTTTCCCATATTTTCTTGTTGGGAATATAGAGAATAAAATGAAAAAATGAGATTAATGGTGGAAAATACTATATAATAATATTGTGTAAAAACATTCAGTCAAAAATTTCAACTAGAACACCAAAAACAAGGTAGAATAAAATTGAGGAATATGAATAACATGAAACAATCCCTATGGTCTCAAGTTTTACAACATGACCACCATGAACCTTGACTTGTTATAAAAAAATTTCATACCATAAGGCATAATGTAATTCATCAGATACATCCCCATAAAATTCTATCCACAATAAAATTTCTACTAACTAATTAATTTTATTATGGTAATATTAAAGATATAAGAAAGATATTAAATAGTAAAATGATATTATGATTTGAATTATTGAATATAGAGTGCATGTTTCTTTATTTATACGATTTATTTGTGAATATAGATTAAATGAGGATGAAATCATAGGTGTTTTTAAATATGGTTCAAGGTTTACTGAAGGTATAATGGTTTGGGTGTGGTGAAGATTTTTTTCTTCTATAATTTTGAACTGGAGATTAAACTAGGATAATGGCGGGGGAAACCAAGTACCATGTGAAGTAGGGATAACTAGGGGTGGTTAGGTTGTTCCCCTGTGAACCTTCTATCCATATACTGTTGACAAGATATCCCATTCTAGTTTTTCAAGACAGGGTAAATGTGGATTTTATACATAATATTTTAGAAACCATATAGTGTGTGTTTTGTTTCATTCTCTCCTATGATAATCATAACACCAATGAAGATATAATGTTAGATTATTTCCTCTCTCCCACTAATTGACATGATTCGGGGATCATCATAGTGATTTTATGTACAATACTGAGTAATTTATTCATCATTCATCTCATTTTACTCTTCTACTCTACAATTATGATTTTTATATATGGGATTAGGATTGAGATAATTAATTACGTTTTATTTTTCTATAATTATTCTAAAATTAAGGGTATTTTTCTTGTCTTATCTTGGGAAATCTTGGGTAAATTTTCTATGCAATGTTAGAAATTTTTTTAGTGTAATAGCTTTTTAGGTGATTTATTTCATGGAATCTATGATTTATAGGTTATAATTAATGATGTTATGTTGGAATTAATTATATATTTTGTTTTTAATATATATGGTATTCTATATATTTATTTTAACTATTTGGATTTTTTTATATTAAATCATTCATCAATTTTTGAGATTGAGAGTCAAATTTTAGGGTTGTTTTTATTTTTGTGACAAGAATATGAATTTTAATCCATTTTTATTTGAATTAAATCACATATAGTGTAAGTGTTTTAAGAATAATCGTATGCAATAGGTATAGTATGTATAGAACTCTTGGTTTTATCTTACACAAGGTTCATTATTCCTTAATTTTGGGATCATTTCATGTCCCTCATTTGGATATGATGACTTTTTAGTTAATCATTTATGATATACATTTTTTCATGATGATTTTAATTGATCCATTTTATAGATTGATCCAAATGATGATAAGATAATTGATTGGGATTTTTAGTGTCTTATTAATGGATTCATTCACATCATTGTTTTTACACCCTTGTATGACTGAAGGATATCGTGCATGATTATACCTTTGGTGAATTTGGTATGATCTACATTTCTGAAATGGTGTCATAATAGTTAGTGTTTTAATATCATTAGTTTATCTTTGTATTTAATTAATAATAGTGGTTGAACCCTCTCACCATTATATTTGTGTTTTCCTCCTGCTACCTCTTATCCTCTCGTTGTGGGTGTTTATAAACACAGTCATCTTGAATAGTTTTTTAACCGATGATGATAATGTGGTGATCATGTAGTTATGTTATAGTTTGTAAATAGACATCCTTAATGAATTTGATTTTAGGTAGGACCCTTTTCTCATATCATTCTCCATTATTGAATTATTTTTTATGAATACATAAATAACAGTTCATCATTTTCATTAATGAAATACTATTGTTAATTGATGTCCACTCCATTTAAAACATCAATTTTTGAAAGAAACCAAGTGACGTTGGTCTATTTTATTCAATATTTTGTATCCTGACCATTACATGAAACCCATATTCTTCTTACCATTTTAGAGTAAAATCCATTGGATCTTACATTAGTGGAGTGCAGTGTTGGTGTAAAAAAGTAGATGTATGAAATTGATGTAGTAGTATGAGATAAACATGATAATAACACCATTATAATTCATGTCACATAGTAAATTAGGGTCTCATGAATTAACCATATTTGTAATTGTATTATAACACAAAAAAATACATATTAATCCATAACCACCCCCTTTTCACTGTAATATAATAGTATAAGGGTGTAAATATAATATATAAGATTAGTGTTTTATAATAATCTTACTATAAATAATATGAAGTTGATTTTAATTTTGAAAACATGGATTTAAATATAAATATGAAAATATAATTTGTTGGTTTTGATATGAGGATTTTTATTATGACAAAAATCTTTTGGGTTAGGATTTACAACCCATGCTTCTACGGTATGCTTCATTTCAAATAAAACAATAGTGTGTGATGTACGCAACACCGAGTTCAAGTGCACCACGACCTATCAAACATGCCGTTTAGAAAGCGGTTATGAATTGTAATAACCACATTATGAATTTTTTATATATCCCATATAATTTTAACATTCATCTTTTCTGTTTCTCAGATATAATATAAAGACACATTCAATTTTTCAGATAAAAAGGGTTTTTAAAAAAAATACAGTTTCCACCTTTTAATAAAGAAACCTTTATAAATCCAATATTTGACACATTTATATTTTAAATTTGATTAAATTAAACTGTTATTTTTAATTGGGACATAAAAAATTCGTTTGGATAAATTTTAGTTTTTTTTCTAATAACTTTAATATTTTGATGAATAGTGAAAGATACTATATTTTAATTGAGAATTTTTTTTAATCAAAATACTTTATATTGATAAATTATAAATTATAATGGTTTTGAATTATAATTAGATTATATTTTTATTATTTCATCCAATTTTTCTCATTGGAAGTAATTTTTCTTTTAAACCTGACATAAACATATATCATTCTATTTATAATTTTTACTTCTCAAAAACTAGTTTTTTGGTTTAGACAATGGGAATTAACTTCAAATTAATTAATGAAACTTATATTTTTTTAATTTTAAAAAATATATATCATTTTTTGATTTGGAATATCAAAATTAGCTTATGTTTAATTTTTTGTATTTTTCTAAAAACATTCAATTTTTTGATGAATAGTGAAAAACACAATGTTGTTGATTAATAAACATCTTTCTGTTTAAATAATAAATTTTTTATTTCTATTTATTTTATGTCCAATTAGATACATAATAAATATATTATTTCAATAAAATTTATTGGAGTCATTTTATAATAAAATTAGATGTTTAATATTTTATTGAAATTTTTACATCTTTTACCCACCTTCTATGGACATTAACAAATTTACATAAAATATAATTTTATAGTTTCTATGAATTTAATTTCAAATATTAGAGAGACATGGTGGAAATAATTATGTAAAATTTGGTTGAATAAGATGAAAATAATTTTTGGTGAATAGTAACTTTTTTATTTTTATTTACAATGGTTAAAATTAAATACAGCAATTAAAGGTAAAAATTGAAATTATAATCACCCTAAAACATGTCCTAATTCTATTGGTTAGGTGTATTTCGTTCAAAATAAGCCGTATGAATTAAATATGATCCTTCTGGTATAATTGGGGTAGATTAGGACATTTATTATTATTTTATTTAAAGAAGTGTTCAAAGTGTTAAATTAAAATTTTAATAACTAAAAAAATTTTAATGTTTGGCGATACATAAGATATTATCATCTTTATGTATTCATTATAAAGATAAAAATATTTACTATATCATTGTATTCATTTAATAATTTTTAGACCTTAGATAATTATGTTTATTTATGACATAATGATGATGTAGTAATTACCTTATAAATGAATGCTTAAAATAATAGATATTTTAAATATTACAATAAATTTAAATTGAGATTTTTGATGCATTACAAACAGTTTCTAGTTTAACATTGCATTTTATGGTTGCTTCAATTAATTTTGTTTTATGAAATCAGATTGTTAAGACTTTCATAGAAACCAAATACTAAATAATCTCAAAATTGACCTAAATGACTTTTCAAAAAAAACTATATTATTAAATGATATAATAGTCCTAAAAATGAGGATTATAAAAATGAATTATATAATAATATAAATGTCATTAATGAACCACTTGTGGTTCTATTGGCATTTAATTTTTTGTTTATTAACCATATAATATAAAAATAGAAGGAGACATGGTAAATGTTAAACTATTAAACCAAGAGTTAAATCTAAAATATAAGGTTAGTTTGGTGACATAAACCTATCTAATAACTATTCTTTGATATATTTGAGACCCATAGCCACCATATCCCAAACATAAATCCTTTAGATCTATTATCAATCGAATGTTATTGCATAATAAAATAATATTTCATGGTTTTCCTAATGTGACGGTCACCTCTCTTATAAAAGGGTACTTACTTTCTCGCAAAATCACATCTCCAAACCCATTTGGATTGAACTCACCCTGCTCAAATATCCTCAAAACTACCCTAAATTCAACCTAGAGGCCTTTCATTGATCAGAAATTAAACCAATGGATCCATTTTGATCAAATAATAAGGTAGCACCTGAAGAAGAGATAATTATTTCATCACATCTTTCAATGTTCTTTTCTTCTTCCACTTCCCCTTTCATTGTTTTTTCCATACCAAAATATTAAATCTTGTAACTTATACATTATTTGATGTTATTATAACTATGGTACTACCATATTCATTATACTATCGATCCCATGAATGAAAAAGTCATCATACGTGTGTACGTATGACTTACCATTTGCACACCCAGGTGTTGTTTTTTATTCAACACTTAATTGTACGGATGGGTATAATAATGAGATTAATTGATGTAAATAATAAATATTACAAGATAATTATTATTTATATATGAAAAAACATTAAATTACATATTATTTCACCAACAATAGAAAGGTATTCTCACTCGTGCGTACGTATGGAGTACCGTCTCCCCGAACGCAATGAGATTCATTCCCAATCATAACCATTCAAAAATAAATATCATTTGATGAATAAAAAATATGTTTTATCAACATAATATCATTCTGTATATTAATATAATACATCCTATCCCAAAAAAAACATGACCTACTTAACAAAACATATAAAGAATAACGAATCAGTTAACACCCGAAACAATGATACTACTAAAATATTATTAACAATGAAATATTAAATGGCATAATATGATATCATATTTATATATATTGTTCTTTTATAATTTAATAAAAATTAGTTCATCATTATATAGTAGGTTAACATACCCTCAACTAGGGAAATGTACAAGGTAAGGGGTTTCTTTTCTCACTTTTAATTCCGTGATATTTCAATTGTTCGACACTTATTTACTATATGTGATTTATTGTGTACATTCATTTGATATATATTATCATGATTATATTTATATTCATGGTATTATATGATTAATTTTGTTGTTATTAAATTTGGGTTATACGACTCAATTGATCACAACCTGGTAAGAGGTTTTCATCTGACTTTTATTCCTATTAGATTCATGATATATTATCCATATTTTCCATTTGTGTGGTGTTTGACTACCCATAGTTGTATTTTATGTGTAATATACCTCAATATATGGGTATTTACATATTCATTGTATTGTCTTTCCTTCATGGGATTTAATTTTCATAAGTTAGCAAATTGGTAAGGAAATTTCTAATTTCAATTTCAACTCATTGGGTTTTATGCAAACTTCATTGATTATTTTACACCAAGACTATGTGTAAAAACACTATTTATTTATTTATGTATTAATTTACACTCCCCTTTGAGTGGATATAAATTTGATACACATAATCAATCAATTGAAAATTCTCATTTCATTGATATGAACATGATACGAGTAATCTTAACTCAATTACCATTCATTGAGTTAAATATCCATGTCATTCATGTTTTTTACAAGAATTTGTGTGAATGTACTCTGATTTATTTACACCAAATATCAGATCATATTGAATTTATTTATATTTTTTACACTTAATTATGTCATTTATTTATCCTTAACCTAATGATATCGTCTTTATATGGTATTTCATCTGAATTTACATTTCATTGAGACTTCTTTGTTGTTATGCGCCAATTCCCATTTATATGGTGTATATATGATCTTTTGACATATTATATCATGAATCCCTTTGTTCTTATGATATTATAATGTTTTGATTATTTTTATTCCTTAATAAAATGTATTCAAGCATCTCTCACTTGGTTAGAAACTCTTTAACTAAACATCGTTTTAAATGTTTAAAATATTTATTCTTATAAATCATTCTCATTAATGTCCATGCTTTAAAAATGGTATTAAGTATTTATTTATATCGACATGAATTCTTTGAAATTAGTATTCCTTTCAAATGTTTCAAAGTGTTATTAGACACTTTGATTCAAAAATCTCTTTTAAATGACTTTATTTGTAAATAGTGTGACTTTTAATAGTTTTCAATACAGAGGGCATATTTCCCTCAAATAGTTACAATGGTTGTTTTCATCTATTTTAATATCCTTCATTGTATTTTATTCTTTATTGATGTTGATTTATTATAATATAATCATTCATATTGTATTGAATGAGTTGTTTTTGATAGTGAATGTGCTATTGCTATGACATCCATGGATTGTAGTTAAAGTATTAAAATTTCATAGGCTAGTTTTGATATGAATGTTCAGATTATGTTCCACCCATTTCATATAAATAATTCATTAGAATTATTAAGTGACTGGTGGATCCCGCTATAGCGCCTTGATGCATCAGTAGGTCTAATGAGGGAAATTTGGGTATTGTGATAAGGCCCTGACAAAATCTTATTTGTAGTATTGGCATGAGGCCTTGTCATTGTGTTTATGATGCCCTACATCATGCATTCAATCATTATGAAATTAGATATTGATATTACATTAAATTATTATACTAGTGGAATTTCCATGTAAATTAGTAAATGGAATTATTTGATTTATACCTACCATATTATGTTGAAATTTAATTATAAGTGATTGTGTTATAGACTTATACATTTCCTAAAATGTTTGTACTTATTTATGAAATTTTCCGCTATATTGTTATCCTTACTGAGAATCTAAGATCATCCCTTTCTATATTTTATTTTTCCTTGGATGTGAAGATGTATATCATGATTAACTTGTAGAAATAGGCTAAGAGATATAAGAGTGTTCAAAGACGACACAATACTGTTGTTTTTCATTTGATAATATATTGTAAAACTTATGTATGTGTCTAATACTTCCAATGATACTAAACTAATCGGTCTTTCGGGAATTAATCTATTGTGATCATGCTAATGTTTTGTAATAATGAACATACATTGGGTAACTAGGTCTGGGGAATTACATTTTGTATCATAGAAAGTTTAGTATAATCTATTGAATCTAGATTTAGAAAAACATTGAATATAAAACACTACCCTAGGATAGAATTTGAGAATAAGTATAGTAGAACATCCTAAAATTTTGGTATTGTAAATATTATGTGGGTTTTCCAAGAAATACATTCCTATCTGGATAATAGTAGGTAAAGGAGGCTCTAGAAAAATGTAGTTAGAAGTGAAAAAATAGAATAGGAGATTCGGTCTTGACTCAGGGTATTCTGGTACACAAATATGTTTCTTTACTGCACCCTTGGATATGACACTCATAGGGGATAGGCTTAGGATAATTCGAATTTTCATTATATACCAATTTTAATGATTTTGATATAAGATGAGAATAAATAACATTGTTTAATCCTAAGGTGTTTTAGATTGAAAATAAGGTGTCAGTATATTCTCTAATTGATTTTATGACTCACATTGTGCATTCTTGTGTTAGTCAGTGGTTGGAATCCATGGAATTCATAGAAACCTTGAACCTGATGTACACGGTGGGAATGATGATGAAAATGAGAAACTAAATGGAATTTTGATAGGAATGAAAGATATCGTGTTCATGATGATGTATGTTTCCCAAAATATGATAAACAATATATACATTAACCAACTCCCAATCTCAACTATGAACATAAAGGCATAGAATAATATGATCTCTAGCAGTGGAAACCATGGAGAAAATAAAGCTCAATTTCTATCACCCCTAAAATGTGGAAGAAGACACCCAGGAAAGAATCTCAATAGAACAACGAAATACATTATTTGTGGGATAGATGCACTTAAGGTAAGTAATTTGCAAGGAAAAAATGATGACTATTATGGATGAAAATAAAAATTGTCTTAAGAATCAAATTATAATCATTTGTAGTAAATGAAATGGTCCTTGGAATTACTCGATTCAATATTCTATTCTATAGGATAACCTCTAGGACATGGAAGAACCTATGTGGAGACAAATTGATAGAAATATTTTTAAAATTATTGAATATCATTGTTTATGGGATTACATTGGAAGATTATTCTATTGTATGTGTAACCATGCAGTTTGTTATGTGAAAATTCTATTTGAGGATGAATTATATTTTATTTTGGGGATATAGTTAGAAAGAACCATTTGGGTTTATATGATCCTTGAATTTGAGGAAATTGGATGTTATTAATTTTTGGGATGAAAATGCGAGGCATGAGATAAAATTTGTGGTTAAAATATGTTATGGTTATTTTGAGGAATTTATCACATTTTAGGAATGTTATAAAATATATTTTTGGAAAAACAACAACACTCAAACTCTGTGACAAACCATTATATCAGACAAAGTTGGGGGAATCGAACCCACAACCAGAGTGTGATTGGGATTTATCACCTACCACTAGACTACGTGAAGTCCATGGTTAGTGTGACTAATTAAATTTAAATAAATGATTCCATTTAAAAATAATATATTGATTTGAGATCTTATGTTTTATCTAATGGATATCCATAGTATAGGAAAATGATTTGGTGATTAAGTGATAAATGTTATTTTAGAAGACGTAAGCTCTGTTGGGAACACTATATGACTAAGGAGAATATAATACTATGGGATTTCTTTTGAGGAGTAATGGTGGATTTTTATCAATGTTTTTATTGTTGATTTTTAGTGATTTGGTTTATTTGTGAAAATGATTAATCTATCATAGAGAATATGTGATTAGGTTAATTGCTTTTATTTATGTGACTTTAAGGGTATTCGATGTTATTTGGAGAAACAATTTAATTTGGAGGACTACGTAATCAATTTATTCCGAGTTTTGGGATTAAATATTAGTTTGGATTATATTGAAAGATTTTAAGGACAATTGTTTATTGAATGGTATTTATTGACCTATAGGTATTTTTGGTATAATTATATAAATTAATATTAGTATTTCTTTCTCTATATGATTATAATTGTTGGGGGTCATCTGATTTTGTACTAACCATTTTGGTTTTTGTTAATGTCTAAAGGTAATGGAAATATATAGTTCATCCTTTGTGGATTATGTGATTCTCTATAAGTTGATTCTAGGGATTTTGGTTTGACCAAGACATTTAAAATACTCATCGTTTGGAGTGAATGTTGAGTTTGTGGAAGAAATTAGATAAAGTATAGAACTCTACTTATCAAGTACTTCTTCTCTCATATTCTTTGTGAAAATTAATTTTAACCCTTAGGGAAGGGATCTTAAACCCAAAAAAGTGTTATCATAATACCTTACGTTATTCATCTTAGATTTATGGTTTTGAGGCCTTTAATTTTCCATTCAATTTCTTGTGATTGATGAAATCAATCATAACCTATAAGTAGTTACATTTTCCGTTCAATTATAATTTCCACCAATGTTCTTCTAATCGAAATCCAAATTTGGTTGAGTCTTTTCTATTTCCCTTTCCCTCTTATTAAGACTAAATTTTATTAACCCTATTTCCAATGATGGTTTTCCACAAAGTTATTTCAAATTTTTTTAACCTTTTATTTATAATGAACAATTTCAAATTTAAAGGACGAAATTTATTAAAGGAGGGATGAATTTAACACCCCAAGCTTCAACGGTATGCTTCTCTTCGAATAATACAATAGCATGCGATTTACGCAACACCAAGTTCTAGCACACCCTGACCTATCAAACTAACCATTTAGAAAGCAGTTATGAATAGTAATAACCACAATTTGAATATTTCATATATCCCATATATTTTTAACATTCATATTTTGTCTTTTTAGACATAATATAAGGACAAATTCAATTTTTTAGATAAAAATGTATTTTTCAAAAAATGTAGTTTTTCCGACTTTTAATGGCGAGCCCTTTCTAAATCCAATATTTATTACTTTTATATATTAAATTTTATGAAATTAAATTCTTATTTATAATAGTCACATAAAAAATTTAGTTTTGTTATATTTTTTGTGTTTTTATAATAACTTTCATATATTGATAAATAATGAATGTTATTAAATTTTAATTGAAAATAAGTTTTTTAATCAAAATAATTTATATTGTTAAATTATAAATTTTAATTTTTTTAATTTATAATTGAAATTTTTTATCATTTAATTAATTTGTTTTCATTGGACGTAATTTCAATTTTATTCCAGACATAAACACATATCAATCTTTTCTAATGATTTGACATCTCCAAAAATCATTTATGGTTTTGACAATGGGAATTAGTATTAAATTAATTAATGAAACTTCTATGATTAGGATTTGGTATAATAGACAACATTTTTGGATTTTCAATATCAAAATTATCTAACGGTGAATTTTTTGTATTTTTCTGTAAAAATAATTTTTTTGATGAATAATGAAAACACCACATTTTGGTTTAAAAACTGACTTTGTATTTATATAATTATTTATTTTATATAAATTTCATTTAAGTAAAAATAGATACATAATACCTATTATAGTTAAATATAATTAATTATAGTAGTGTTTTAATAAAATTAGAAGTATAATGTTTTATTTAGTTTTTCAATGTGTCTTACCCACCTTCTTGGCATGTTAGCAAAATTGCATAAAACATAATTTTACTGATTCTGTAAATTGATTTCAAAAATCTGAGAGAGATGGTTGAAATCAGTAAGTAAAATGTGGTTCAATAAGGTGAAAATAATTTTTTTAATAGTAACCTTTTAACTTTCACTACCCCGGTTAAAAGTAAATAGGGTAATTAATGTTTAAAATGATTTTATAATTACAATAAAACATGTCATAATTCTATTGGATAATTTTATTTCAACAAAAATCAACCTTTGGAATTAAATATGATTCGTTTACTCCAATAGGTTTAGATTAAGAAATTTATTATTATTTTATTTAAAGAAAATTTAAAAGTGTTAAATTCAAAATTTAATAACTAAAACATTTTGAATATAGGACTATTAATAGGACAATTTCAACTCGACATTCATCAAAAATATAAAATGATTTCCTACATCGTGGAATATTATTTATAAATATTATACATTAAAAAATTATATTTATATATGACACAATGATGATGCAGTAATTACCTTATTAATAATTTATTTAAATAATTGATATTATAAATTTAAAAATAAATGTAAATTGAGACTTTTTGTCACAAACCATCCCGAGTCGACCCTGAACCGGTCACCCAGGATAGCCCGTGACAAGTCCCGAGAGGCGTTCCTGATCCTCCCGGTATGGCGACAGGAACTATAGGAATCAATAGAGTACACAAGGGAACGATTTCTCCCATACATAAACAATCAAACAAACAACGGAAATAAACGGAAATCCCAAAATGAATTTATATAAAAATTGAAGTAAACATTATTTGTACAAGAAACTAAAAGTAGAACAAAACCAAAAACTCAACTGAACAATACTGATGACCAAGAAACTCCATGTGACACATTAGGTCACTCTCAAAAAAAATGTTCAAATGTCGCCCATGGTGATCGAACTCAATTTGAAACCTGCAGACGGGCTAAAAAAGAAGAAGACTATAGGCGTGAGTATTAAAACTGAGTAGGTTAGCCCGATATTCTATTCCCAATGAACTTCATTTAAAATAAAATAAACATAAATTTCATGTTTTAAATACAAGATATAAAAGTATGTTTTTCAAATGATGTTCCATGCTATAATAGATATCAGAAAAAAAAACTTTCATATTTTATAAACCAAAAATGAAAGTAACAATTTTTCAAAGAGGTGCAACTTCAAAATGAAAATTGTTTTAATAAGGGCTGCTTTAATGAATATTTTCTTTTAAATAAATCACACAAACTACAGATATTACCAACCAAACACATCGTATGCCAACAGTGACTACAAAAGATCCAATCAGCACAATTCATGGGAACACCCCAAGGTATTAGTCTATTGTGAGCCCCAGGTACCTCGTATCTCGGTGAAAGTAACCATAATAAATATCTGCTCTCGTGCACGAGCCTTGAGTAGGGAACATACCCATAACCTAATGGTCCCTAATAATCATCATCATCATAGTTTAGTAAGTTTTTTCATCATCAAACTTGCTACGTGAAACAGGGGCTAAACCCCACAGAATCACTAGCATACTAGTACAGGTCCACCCACCTAGATACCCAGGATTCCCTTTAGTTATCAATAAAGATACACATATTATCAAATACACATTTGACATCCAAATTCCATTCCCAAACCATAAAAACACAAAAATCCCATACAATTGCTTCACATTTCTTACACGAATCAACAAACCGCTAAATATTTTCGTAAAACAATTTCATGAAGTGTATTGAGGCTTTCCACATAAAACACATTCAAAAAACAATATTTCAATTATAAAAACACATCAAAACCATAACAAATCATATTTTTCATCCCCAAAAAAATTTCCTAAAATCATTTCATGGATCATAAAACAATCCCAATTGCACAACTTTGTATATACAAGTAATACACTACATTATTTTTAGGAAATTCCAAATGGTCCTTTAAACATTTTCTCAAAACTAACATTTGAAGAAGTTATGCCTATAACTTTTATTAAGGAGGTGTGTAAACACAATTTAAATAATAAAACCACATTCATAAATCCCTTAAAACACATAGGTGACATATTCAAAACACAAACATTTTTATATGAATGTGAAATGGGCCATTTTTCAGCAATTCGGGCCAAAACATGTTGCAAACAAAAAAACAAATTGTTTGTAAAACATAATCAAAATTTTAAAGCCCTAAAAGGATCCCAAACTAATTTTATTACATGATGGGAATATATATAAAAATCCAACCAAATTATGTTAAATTTCACTAGACACATAGAATATAACCGACCAATTTACCGAACACATGGCATGCACTCTTTAAACAAACAACTTATGATAAGCACTTAAAAAGAGATAAAGAACCACTTTCATGCCATAATTTTAATCAAGCTACTGAGAAATATTAAAAATACCATAAACCTAGTGCGAAATCTCATGGAATAATTTATCAAACATGATGAGTGCACATTTATACCAAAACAACTATATTTTTAACAAAATATGTCATAAAAAATAATTTGCAAACAAAACCGTTAGAACCAAAGTTTCATATCAGAAAATATCATATAAATAAGGAATAATAGCATTAAAATGATGAAACTTAAATGATTAATGTTTGATCAAGGGGTATCCTACCTCAAATCCTTAGCGTAATGGAAACGCAAACCCGAAATCACTCGTCGCGGGTTTATAAACCCTTAAACTATGAAGACCAGGCCTAAATGAATATAAACTCCATCAAAAACCATGGTATAACAGAACCCTAGGTCTATAATGACTAAGGGAGATTATAAAACCAAGAAATAACGAAAGGAGGAAGAAGAGAGAGGATAAAGGAGATGTAATTTCACCTTTTCCACAAGAAAACTTTTCATATTCCATTAGATCTGCACCCATTGAGAAAATGGAATGAGATGAAACATCATGGAGAGTCTCTTAAGGTCTGGATGAACCATGTAGAGAATATTTTTCTGAAAAAGCGCACATATTGAATGAGTTATGTTTAAAACCATTTACCTTATCAATTCTAGGCGATTTGAGATATCCTGAGAACTTTTTCCCTAATCTGCGACACGTATGAGCTCAAAAATGGGTCAATATATTATGAGGGTGATAATATGGTTATTGGATTTGGTGGGGATGTTTAATCACCGAAAAATATTAAAAAATAAAAAATATATAAAAGAAACGATTTATTTTTTTAAAAACAAGAAATGGGCCCACGGGCTAGCCCAATACCTATATAAGTAACCCCAATTCACCCTGATTTTGAATTTATATGGGGTCCAAAAGGATAAGGAAGTTATAATATATAAGTATAGGACAGGGGGAATGTTTAATGGGTGAAAAAGGATGAAAATAAAAAGAGTTATAAAAGAAAAAAATTTTGTTTTTAAAACTATAAATGGGCTCATGATTGGCCCTAATCCTGAAGTATCCACCGTTTCTTCACAAACCCCTAAACAAATAATGGGGAACCCAAATTACGGTGATTAGAAATATATGAAACATAAAAACTCAAGATTAATCTCACAAAATATCCATGAAAAGGATCTGTATTTCCAATGGACCAGATCATTACAAAGACAAAAAAATCGGGTGTGACAATTCTCCCCACCATTAAAGCTTTCCGCCCCAGAAAGCCATAATAATTTATGGCTGAAAAAATCAACACCTAAGGATTCCTTAACAACATAATCCCTCCTATAATGATAAGGAAATATCAATCACCCAAAATGAAACTAAATACTCTTTCCCAAACAAAACACAACTCAAAACAACATTTGGAGAATCAACGGAAAGATGAATCCACTACATCCACAACCAAACCAAGAACCCGATTGTTGGGCCTTCTCCCAATGAACTAAACCATAATCCAAACCAAATAGCACTCACAAAATCCAAATATTCTAGGGGGTCCAGAATGTACTCTCCACCATTAAAAAACAACTATCACTAGAGACGTTCTTAGGATGAAAATCCATGAGACCCATGGTGGATCTCCCCATCATTAGAAACCAACTAGTAACGAACATACAAGAATTCAACATGAGCAATAATTGGGCCTCACTCACACAATCCCAAAAAAAAAATATCCTAAAAAGCCAACAATAAATATTTAATAGGGTTACAAAATTGACATCTAAACCCCCAACTCCTGAATGTAGGGGACAAGAACTAGGCCTAGACATTCCGCACAGATCTGGACCCCAACCACTCAGGGAGGGGAGGGAAGGGGACCCAATAATTTGGCCACTGAAACCACAAAAGAAACAATGAAACTACCCAAAATTCTCCACCTATGATAAGGTAACACCAAGACTACACCTGATTTTTACAGGCGGTCCACACAGGGATATTGATTGAAAACCCACATCCATGAAGGCATAACCATAGACACTGTGTGAGGGGTAAGTCCACCATGCTTGTTGTGACAAAGGTAAATTAAAATAAATGAGGAACGAAAACATTTACATAGAAACTAACTTACCAAAACATATGAGGAATGATCCTAATTGAGCACTCCACACCTATTGTTATTTCCTGACTACGTGAAAAGCTTCCCTCCGAGGCCTATGGCTGGAGCCATGATTCTTGAAGCATCTACTACACCGCAGTCAGGTGATAAGGATCACACCACTCAAAAAAACTCACTTTCTCCAAAAAAACGTTTATCTAAATAGGAACTCATAGATATATATCAAAAATATGTCTCACTCCGAACTTGGGGTAGAATGGACAAGGAATACCACAAAACACATCAACATCACCGAACACAACTACTCTATTCAATAGAATTTTCACGACATAGAAGCTCTTTTAATAGATCCCAAACAGCTCTCTTTTCCAACAAACAGGTTGAGGCATCATCAAAAGAGGTGGATTTAACTTTTGAAAAGAATCCTTAGGTTGATCAGCAGGAAAAAGTTCTAATGGAGAACTATCTATGGCCACATCAAAACATCAAACACATCTTTAGCAACCCAATGAAAATTACTCCTTAACCAAGCCACTAACAAGATCTCATCTCTAGATACAATAAGAGTATGAATTCTAGATCACAAGGAAGCTTAATGATTAAAAAACTCTTATAAGATATGAAAAAACTATCCACATAATCATTGGTTTATAAAAAAATGCCAAAAATTTTCAACTCAAATCACTTTTGAAAAACTAACTAACTTGGTGGGTTTCCACATTCACCAATGGTGTTTCACTAAGTCTAACCCATATGCACATTTCCATGCCACCCCAGGCACCCAACCACTATACCATAGAGGTCATCCTTCCAGATATAAATAAAACCATGCATGTGAGAACCCATAAAAACACCAAAGGCTAAAACAAAACAACATCATTCAAAAAAAATACCGTCAAAAAGAACACCAACCACCAAGTCAAAAACCCTTTTTATATTTCAAAAAAACCACAATTCATTAAGAACCATTTTCTTAAAAACCTACCACATTTAATTTTACCAACTTTTGAAATAACCAGGCCACTCCAAACTACCCCTTCCCATTTTTTTAGAAAAATTCAGCAAGGTATATTTTCATAATTTGAGTTCCATTGAGACCAATAAACTTTCTAGGAAAACACCAACCAATCAAAACCAATTTAAAAAACTAATTTATCCGATTCATGAACTTTTTAACATCCGAAAATACCCCATTTTAAACAAAGATCTAGAATCACCTTAAAAAGATTCACAATTTCAAAACAATTTATTCCAACAAACCACAGGTTTAGATTTTGGACAATCCAATCCCGTTAAATCATTTCCACTTCCCTCCATTTTATTTCACAAAACACTACCTCCAAAACCATTATTATATTTAATTTTTTGAAAACCCCCCTTTTTCACTTTTCAAATTCTAATTCATACTTTAAAACTCATTTCCACAATTCACACAAAATGATTTTAAAAGAAAAAAAATTCAGAATTCAAGAATGGTTCAAGAGACCCAAAACAAGTGAACTAGTGTCGGTGGGTGACTTCACCATATGGTTGGAGGCCATAGGTCAAACACAACACCAACACAGAGAGAGTTATTCGGACCATTCCAAAGATCTACATGTCTTTCCAGGCCCTGTGAGCTCAGGGAGGCTATTAGTCAGACTCCCCTTGTCATATCCCAACACCAAACAATCGACAAGAACAAAGGACACTAATAAAACCAGACTTCCCAGGGAAACCTGAGGATTAGAACGAGAAAGAGTTCACGATGCTCTTCTTGCACTTACCCCTCAAGTCCCAACAATCCTACTACATCTACCTTGAAAAACCCAAAATAACAAGGGAACTCTAAAAAAAGGTCTGCTAAGAGCCGACCTCCTATGATACCATTTTGTCACGAACTAGCCCGAGTCGACCCTGAACCAGTCACCCAGGCCAACCAGCGACAAGTCCCGAGAGGCATTCCCGATCCATTTGGGATGGAAAAAAGAACCAAGTGAGTCAATAGAGTACACCAAGGAATGATTTTTCCCATACATAAATAATAAAAAAAACACCGGAAATAAACAGACAGCCCAAAATGAATTATTATAAAAATTGAAGTAAACATTATTTGTACAAGAAACTTAAAGTAGAACATAACCAAAAACTCAACTGAACAATCACGACGACCAAATAACTCTTTGTGACACTTCTGGTGACACTCCAAAAAAATTATCAAATGTCACCCATGGCGATCCAACTCAATCTGAAACCTGCACAAGGGATAAAAAAGAAGAAGACTATAAAAGTGAGTATTAAAACTCAGTAGGTTAGCCCGATATTCTATTCACAATGGACATACTTTAAAATAAAAGAAACATCAATTAAATGTTTTAAATGCAAGATATAAAAGTATGTTTTTCAAATTATGTTACATTCCATAATAGATATCAGAAAAAAACTTTCTTGTTTTATAAACCAAAAATTCAAGTAACAAGTTTTCAATGAGGTGAGACTTCAAAATGAAAATTATTTTAATGAGGGATTCTTTAAAGATTTTTTACTTTTAAATAAATCACACACACTACAGAAATTACCAATAAAACACACTGTATACCGATGGTGACTACAAAAGATCCAATGAGCACATGTCATGGGAACACCCCTAGGTACTAGTCAGTTGTGAGCCCTAGGTACCTCGTATCTCGGTGAAATTAATGATAATAAATATCTCTTCTCGTGCACGAGCCACTAGTATGGAACATAACCATAACCTATTGGTCCCCAATCATCATCATCTTCATAGTTTAGTTAGTGTTGTCATCGTCAAACTTGTTATGTGAAATAGGGGCCAAACCCCACAGAATCACTAGCATACTAGTATAGGTCCTCCCACCTAGATTCCCAGGATTCCCTTTAGTGCTCAATCAAGTTACACATATTATCAAATACACAATTTTCATCCAAATTCCATTCCCAACCCCTAAAAACACAAACAGACCATAAACATTCTTCACATTTCTTACACGAATCAACAAACTGCTAAATATTTTCATAAAACATTTTCATGAAGTGTATTGAGGATTTGCACATAAAACTCATTCAAAAACACTCTTTCAATTATAAACACACATAAAAAACATACCAAATCATATTTTTCAGCCCTAAAAAGATTTAATAAAATCATTTCATGGATCATAAAACAATCCTAATTGCACAACTTGGTATATACAAGTAATACACTCCTTCATTTTTGGGAAATGCCAAACGGGCCTTTAAACATTTTCTCAAAACTAACGTTTAACGAAGTTATGAATTTAAATTTTATTAAGGAGGTTTTTAAACAACATTTACAGAATTAAACCACATTCATAAATCCATTAAAACACTTAGGTGACATATTCAAAACACAAACATTTTTATATGAATATGAAACGGTCCATTTTTCGGCAACTCGGGCCAAAACATGTTGTAAACAAAAAGAATTGTTTGAAAAACAAAATCCAAATTTTAAGGCCATAAATTTATCCCAAAATAATTTTCGTACATGCTGGAAATATATTTAAAAATCCAAACAAATTATTTTAAATTGCACTAGACACATAAAATCCAACTCGGCAATTTACCGAACACTTGGCATGCACACTTTAACAAAACAACTTATGTTAAGCACGTAAAAAGGGATAAAACACCACTTTCATGCCATAATGTTAATAAATCTACTGACAAAAATTAAAAATACCATAACACTAGTGTGAAAGCTCATGGAATAATTAATCAAACAAGATGAGTGCACATTTATACCAAAACAACTATATTTTTAACAAAATAAGTCATAAAACATAATTTGTAATCAAAACCTTTAGAACCAAAGATTCAAAGTAGAAAATATCATATAAATAAGGATGTAATATAATTAAAATTATGAAAATTAAAAGATAATGGTTTGGGAAAGGGGTATCCTACCTAAAATCCTTGGAGTAATGGAAACGCACACCCGAAATCACCTATCGCGGGTTAATATACCCGAAAACTATGAATAACATACCTAAATGAATATAAAATCCATCATCAAAACATGTTATAATATAACCCTAGGCCTATAATGACTATGGTAGATTATAAAACCAAGAAATAACTAATAGAGGAAGAAGATCGAGGATACAGGAGATGGAATCTCACCTTTTCCACAAGAAAACGTTTCATATTCCATTAGATCTGCACCGCTAGAGAAAAGGGAATGGGATGAAACATCATTGAGAGTCTTTAAAGGTCTGGACAAACAATGTAATGTTTATTTTTTTTTTGAAAAAGAGCACGGATTGAATTAGTTATGTTTAAAACAATTTACCTTATCAATTCTGGGCGATTTGAGATATCCTGAGAACTTTTTACCTAACCCGCGACCCATATGATCTCAAAAAAGGGTAAATCGTTTATGAGGGTGAGAATATGGTTATTGGCTTAAGGGGGATGTTGAATCACCAAAAATAATTAAAAAATGAAAAATATATAAAAGAAATGAATTTTTTTTCTAAAAACAGGAAATGGCCCCTGGGCTGGCCCAATACCTATATAAGTAACACAAATTCACCATGATTAAGAATTTATATGGGGTCCAAAAGGAAAAGGAAACATTAATATATCATCATATGACAAGTGGGAATTTTAATGGATGAAAAAGGATGAAAAAAAGTGTTATAAAATAAAAAAGAAATTGGTTTTTAAAACTTAATATGGGCTCACGGTTGGCCCAAATCCTGATGTAACCACCCTTTCTTCAAAAACTCCTAAAAAAATAGTGAACCCAAATTAGGGTGATTAGAAATATATTAAACTTCAATACATAATATTAATCTCAGCAAATACCCATGAAAAGGATCAGGACTTCCAATGGACATGATCAATACGAAGACAAAAAAACCGTGTGTGACACTTTTGAAGCATTAAACAAATTTTAAAAGTTAATATTACATTTTAGGGTTGATTAATTTTTTATTATATGAAATCAGATTGTTATTAATTTCACAAAAATGAAATAAAAATTTATGTCAAAATCGAAATAAATGAGTTTTAAAAAAATAATATATTTTTAAATTATATAATAGCCTTATAAATCTAATGTTCCAAAATGGACATATATAATAATATATATGTCATTAATGAACCACTAGGGGTTATATTGGCATTAAATATTAAGTATATCAACCATATAATATAAAAATACAAGGAGGCATGGTAAATATCACACTATTAAACCAAGAGTTTAATCTAAAAGATAACGTTAATATGGTGACCAAAACATGTCTATAACCTATTGGTTGAGAGAATTTTGACCAATACCCACCTTATCCTCAGAATAAAATTTTGTAGAGCCATTATTAATCTAATATGATTGTATAATATCATAATATTTCTAGGTTTTATTAAAGTGGCACTCATCTCTCTTATAAAAGAGTACATCTCATTTTCTCCAAATCACACCTCCTAAGACATTTATCTTGGCCAAACCCTACAAAAATATCCTCCCATCTACCCTAATTAAACCTAGATTCCTTACATTGATCAGAAAGCCAACCTATGTTTCCCTTTTGATGAAATCAAATGGAATCACTCGAAGACGAGTTAATTATTTCATCACCTCTTTCAATGTTCTTCTCATCTTCCACTTCCTCTTTCTTTGTTGTCTCAAAAAAAAATAACTCTAGTAACTTATACATTCAGTGATCTTATTAAAAATATTGTACAACCATATTCATTATCCTATCCATCCTATGAATTACAAAGTCACCATGTGTGCGTACGTACAACTTATCGTATCCACGAGGTGGTGTAGTTTGTTATTCAACACATAACTATTTAGATGGGTATAATAATGAGTATAATTGAATTAAATAATAAATATATCTTTCAAATGATTCTTTATATATGAAATACCATCCAATTACATTTGACTTCACCATCAATAAATGTTATTGTCGCTCGTGCATACATACTGATTACCGTCTCCACGAACGTGATGAGATTCAATCCCCATCACAAACAATGAAGAATAAATATCATTTTATGACTAAAACATAATGTTTAATCACATAATATAATTATTTATATAAATAAAATACATCCTCTCCATAAAAACATGACTTATATAACAAAAAATATAAAGAAAAACAAATCAGTTAACACCCGAAACAATGTTACTACTAAAATATTATTTACAAAGTAATATTAAATGATCATATATGATATCATATTTATGTATATGGATCATGTATAATTTAATAACTATTATTTAACAATTATTCAATAGGGTATTATACCATCAACTTAGCAAATGTATAACGTAAGGTATTTCTTATCTCACTATTAACTTCGTGAGATTTCCATTGTTCGCCACTTTTTTATTGCATGTGGTGTATTGTGTACTACCATTTGATATATATTACCCAGATTATCTTTATATTATTTGTATTCTTTGATTAATTTTTTGGTAATTAAATTTTGGTCATACGACTCAATCAATTACAATGTGGTAAGGGGTTTTCAACTCATTTTTAATCTCGTGAGATTCATGCTATATTTGGGAATTTTTCCTTTTTTGTTGTGTATGTACTTCACATGGTTATATTGTGTGTGTAAAATACCTTAATTTATGGGTATTTAAATCTTCATTTTATGATCCTTATTTCATGGGGTGTATGTTTTGTAGGTTACCAAATCACTAAGGGAATTTATAATTTCAATTACATCTCATTGGGTTTTACGCGAACATTATTGATTATTTTACTCCAGGATTATGTGTGAAATGACTATTTATTTATTTATTTATTAATTTAAGCTCCCCATTTCATAGATATTCTATTGATACACATAATCACTAAATTGATAAATTCTCAATTCATTGATATGAACTTGATATGGGTAATCATAACTCAATTCGCATTAATTTAGTAAAACATCCAAGTCATTGGAGTTGTTTTTACAAGAACATGCGTGAATGTACTCTGATTTATTTACATAGAATATCCAATAATATTGAGTGTATTTATATTTTCAAGTACAATTATGTAATTAATTTATCCTTAGTATAGGGATACAACCTTTATATGGGATTTCATCCTAATTTACATTTTTTTGAGAATTCTTCGTTGTTATTATACAATTCACATTTATATGGTTTATATACTATCAATTGACATATTATATCAGGAATCCCATTATTATCATTATATTATAATGTTTTTATTGTTTTTATTCCTTAATTACATGTTTTAAAGTGTCTCTCATTTAGTTAAGAACTCTTTAACAAAAATATTGTTTTAAATTTTTTAAATATTTATTTTTATAAATCATTCACATTAATGTAAATGTTTTGAAAATGTATTTAAGAATTTATTTATATGAACATGAATGTTTGGAAATTAAAATTCTTTGCAAATGTTTTAAATTGGTATGGGACACTTTGATTCAAATTTTTTTAAACGAATTCTTTTATAAATAGTGCGCCTTTTAATTGTTTTCTGAAAAAAGAAGATATTTATCTCAAATAGGTTTACAGACTATTTTCATCATTGTCAATATCTTTAATTTTATTTTATTCTTTATTGAGGTTGATTTATTACAACACAATCTTTAATATTGTATTGAATGAGCAATTTTTGATTGTGGATGTGTTATTTTTAAGCCATTCATGGATTGTAGTTAAAGTATTGACATTTTGTTTGCAAGTTGTAATAAAAATGTTAAATTATGTTTCACCCATTTCATATAAAGAATGAGTTGTAATTAATATGTGATGGGTGGATCCTGCTAAAGCTCCTTGATGCATCAGTAGGTCTCATGAGACAAACCAATATCTTATCAGAAGGCCTTGAAAAAAATTATTTTTAGTCTTGGGACAAGGCATTGACTATGTGGTAATGATGTGGGAATTATGCATTCCATCATTAAGAAATTAGCTATTGATATTAATGTGATTATTCAACTAGAAGAATATCCATGTGAATAATTAAATGAAATTATTCGATTTATATTATCCATATTATATTGAAATTTATGTTTAAAAGGATTTTGTTTTAGTCTTATACATTATCGTAAATGTTTATTCTTATTTATGACAGTTTATGTTATATTGTTATCCTTACTGAGAATCTGATATCACCCCTTTCTATGATTTATATCTTCTAGGATGTGAAAATGTATATCATGATAAACCTTCATGAATATGATGAGGGATATAAGAGTGTTCAAATGAGAAACAATAGTTTTGTTATTCATTTGATAATGTAAAGTAAAAATTATGTATGTATCTAATACACTAAAGTCTACTAAACTAATCAGTCATTCAAGAATTGATATATTGTGATCATGCTAATGTTATGTAATAATTCACCAACATTGGGTAACTAGGGATGGGGCATTACATAGGAACTGTAGAATGGTATTGTATATCACATCATGACTATGTTATTCCTTAGAGTGTAAAAACAATACACTAGAACTTGGTGAAAAATTTCCATTAACATTCATCCATGTGATCAATTAGTGTGACATGATATCTTGTTCATAGTTTTACTTCCAATTTTTAAGATTAATTTTAGCATGATTCAATGAGTATTGAGTTACTGTTTAATATACTTATGTTTTCATATGTTTAAAATATTTTATATTGTTATTTTTTGATAACTTATATGTATTTAAGGAAAAATAAAATGATTGGGGATTTTTTTAGAATAAAAGGAAACTACATAAAACTTTATTAATAATAACACACCATATACTATATAATGATAAATGAATTGGCTAGCTAGATTGCACAAGTAGGTTACTGCACCTACGTTGTATTCCATGTAGAGTATTGTACTCATCATGTATGTCCTTTATAGATTGATTTAGTCGATAAAATACTAATAAATTCGATTATGATTTCTATAAACACCATATAATCCCACAAACCAACACACACTATATATATATATTTAATAGACAACATTTAATGCATTGCCTATGGAAGAGAAAACAAAAAATAAAATTTTAACCAATGTACATGCTTTCCACTTTCGTACACACCATGTAATTTATTTTTTCGATAAAAGGGATTCATGGAATCACATTTCAAAATAGTTCATTGGGGGGGTCGATCAGTCTACCAATTGGACCCCTTAATACTTCAGTACGTGTTTTCTATTTAGTTTCCCTTATTTAACAATTTTTTCCTCCACTTCTAATTCCCACATATATGTATTTATAGTTCTAAGTCGTTGAATAAGCCTTTCACCATTCACATGGTCATATGAGTGTATAGAACTCATATTGAAATTGTATTCTGATTATAGTTAGGTTTCAATAAATGGTTCTAAACAATTTAATTTTTTTTATATTTTTATTTAATAATAGTTTTGTGTAGTGAAATTATAAATGCACCAGTACTGTGGTATATGACCCAAAAAATAACCAGGGAAAACATAATAATTTCATTGAGTTAACCTAGGACCTTTGGGAGAGATTATTTTCAATATTAGGGGGGGGTTTTGTTATATATATATATATATATATATATATATATATATATTAATTGAATCAAAATTCCAAGGGATAAAACCAGGAAGGATATGTACCCAGTTATTAGACGAATAAATGAAGATTTAATTGAATCCTCATAGTAAATGTAATTAATAAATAATTCAGGGAAGTAAAGTATAATTTTATATAAAACCAAATCAAAATTTGATCCCAAAGTATTCTTTTACATTTTTAATTTTCTATATGTGTTGGTTACTTTTTCTATTCTCTAATATTTTCAATTTGTTGTGTTTATTTGTTAGCCTCACTATCATCACCTTAATAATCATCCAAAATTCACTCTCTGTCAATTATTGCCTCATACACCTATGGATTCATACTGAATAATCCACATCTATTACGGAATTAAGGGAAAAAATATGAATGACCGTGCAAAAAGAAAAACCAAATTATTGGAACATTGTTCACAAAATTACATGAAAGTGTTTTGAGTGTAATTTGTCCAATTAATTTTCCCTTTATTATTATTTTTCTTCTTACTTTTTATTTTTTGGGTTATCAAATTCTCATATTAAAATAGCTTATTTTTTCACTATATAATGGCATGCCACATATAGAGGCAATGTTTATATGTATGATAATGGTACGTCATTCTCATAACTAGTGGAGTGCCACCCATATATTGATGAAGACTTTAATGATGTTGAATACTTGTGTGTATTATAAAATATGAAATAGTTTAAAACATATGGTCATTATATCCCAAATATGAATGGTAGGTTTTTTTCAATGAATAAAAATTTCACTAAATTTTAGTGAATACAATTTAAGATATTTGAATTACATTGAATATATTTCAGAATTATCGAAGTGATGAAAATTAACATTGAAAATTATAAAATTATAAAATTTATTCCCAATGATGAGTTTCAATTTAAAAAATATGTTAGGATATAAATCACTAGTTTTATAAAAATAATTATCTTAGTCTTTATGTTGAATATTTGAATATATCACGCCCTAAAAAATTGTATTTCAACATCTACTAAATTTTCAAACAATATTTTTAACTTTACCTACTCCGTAAGAATATTTTAAAAACATTCATGTTAATACAGGGAAGAATTATGAATCAATGAGTAATTACGCATTTTATAACCACCCCCCATTAAAAAACAATTTGTGTCACTCTATATCCAAAGGGAAGTTCACGAATGATTAACATGCAAGAAATATAGATAATCCTCAAGTGATTTTTTTAAATTGAGTTGGGGTACCAAAATCCACACACATTACCTCCTAATTTTTTTTACTTATAATAGTAGGGTTACAAAAACATTTGGAGCTTGTCTAAGAATAGAAAACAACCCTTTTCATACTACTAGAAGGTTATCATTTTTCAGTCAAGACAACAACCCCAAATAAAGGCTCTTTCACAATGGAAATAAGTAGTATGTTCTCCACTATATTTTTCCATTTTTACAATTAAAAAACATGAATATAAAAATATATACCATATACATTTATTTTTATTTATAAAATCCATGTTTTCTTTAAATATATTTATATAAGTATGATTATAAGATAATGCATTGTGTGATAATATACATGACATGTGTTTGTATATTTTTATATGTATTGTCATAGAATTTATAATATAATGAAATAAATTTTTTTTATTAATGTTAATTAAGAAGGTGTTAATGTAATAGTCTTTCAAGGATATCTGAGCTATCATTGATTTAGATCCCTCTAAAACAACAGTCGGTGCATGGGTCATTATTTTGCCACCATATTTTTTGTAACATAATGTCTGATATTTTAATAAATATTAAAAATTATAAAAAATAATTACAAAACCAATGATGGATTGGTGTCAATTAGAAAGGCCTCTACATTGGCCTAATATACATGTGTTTGAGTCCCCTTATCCAAATAAATTACAATATTTTCTCAAATAACTGTTCATTTCATGTGCGAAATACTATACCATGTTAATAAATATTTAAATAGTAATAAAAAGTACTATAATATATTTATATATATTTATAATTTGTTAAATAAATGGATACATAGATATTTTTAAATATTTATATAACATAAATAAAAGGGTACATGTTTTTTGGCCATGGATATACATACAATGCATTCATGGTTAACTCTTCTTGGTCCCCTTTCCATGAAGCATACAATACATTACTCTCCACCCCATCCCATGTATTCTCATGAAATCCACAGTTGTATGCCTTAAATTCAATACTTATGCATTTTAATGATCATAATCTCTTTCATTTTGTTAATTTTTATATGTATTTATCCCTCAATCCATTATTTTATTGTTTTTATTTCATTTTAAGGATTTTGGGAGATTCAATGTATTTTAGATGAAGAATTGAATTACAAGGATTCAATGTAGAATAATGGGTGTGTAATTTTCTTAAATTTTTAGAGACCACATCACACCTCATATGAATAACACACAACATGTTTATTGATTGTACACTGTGTACAAGAAATATCTACCTGTAAAGGAAAATATCTTAAAAAGACACTGTATAGGCTATGTAACAACTTTTTCATAAATGAAATGTAAGTTCTATGTAATACCTATATTATCTATGAAATATTGAAAGGCAACATTCCATTTTCAAATAGTGAATGACATATGTAACTATATCCCAGCACATGTCATGTGCATTTGGTAAATTATATATTCTCAATGTGAGCATGAGTATATCACTTGTCTTATAACGACAAAATTCAACCCTAGATCCATTTTCTGATACATGTCATGTTCTAACTATATAGTTGTTGATTTATATTTCACCACACATGTCTGTGATGATCATTGATTTAATCTAGAGACCCCATATTGATTATATTTCATATATTCTAGAAATAAATGTGGAAAAAATTAAAGATACAAAATTTTCACCACTTGAAGATTCACGTATTTTCCATTTCCTTTTATTATCTCTAAGGAAGAAGAAGATTTCTTTGATTAAGGAATGTAGGTATCGATATCTTCATCAAAAGAGGATAATATTTCACTTTAGATAGAATATTTGTAGGCAATATAAGACTATCTAGAAGAAGGATTATAGAAATCATTTCCAGAGTCACTAGTGGTGTATCCTCATAAGGATCCATTGTCTATTCCTCTTACTATATCTTTTTAAGAAGAATAATAATAATTTTTATAATCAGAAGTAAATGTTCATACAACATCTTCTAAAAAATTACAACCATATACTTCAGTTTCTATGGAACATGTTATAACTCCTTCACATTATGAATATTCTCATCCATACCTCTAACTCATATTTTATTCCAAGAGACCTACTAGTGACTAAATGCCATAATTACCACACTGTACAATTAATATCATTAATAATTTTCATGAAACAAGTATTCCATGTTTCTGTGTACTCCTTTAAGAGGAAGAGTAATTTTTTCTACACTCAATTATATGAAATTATTTTTGTTAGTTCTCCTAATTAATATGAATTTTTTTTTATTTTATGTCCAATTTTTATTTTAAGAGACCATCCAACCAAGCTGAGTTGAGTTACTGAAAGTGGTCCATCCATTTTCACATTTTAGGTCGACCATTATATCATAAAAATGTAGAGTTTGGTTGATGGTGTGGGATTAACCCATATTAAAACACCCCACCCTCTATATCCATCCCTCCATAATCTAATTAAAAAAATATTATTGATCTTTGGAGATAGATTCTTGAACCTTTTATTGAATACAATTCCACCTCATAGAATATAACATTAGAAACATAACCAACCATTTGTGTCATCCAATAGAATTGCCGAACATTCCTTTTCAATTCTATGTTGGTGTTTGAGATATTTTCCCAAGGTATATGGAGCTCTTAAACATTATTTTCATACCAAAAAACTCCAACATCCCTTTTTTTCCTCCTATTTATATTCCACATTCAATTTATATCAAGTTCTCCTAAATGATCGATTGTACAATATTTTATAGGCACACCAATCAATGTAATTGATCCCTATACTCCAAAAATTATTTCTGGTTCCTATCAATAGATAAATAATTTCATTACTATTAACAAGGAGATAGTTTAAAAACATTGGAAAACAAATTTATATTTAAACAAATTCCATTCACATGTTTTATAGGGTAGGGAACTAGATTCCCCAAATAATTCAACCAAAATGGTACCTTGACTAACTCTACATATATCCCCACCTTCACCATCTCTATCCAAAATCTCTTTTACTACCATATATTATTCATACCAACCACCACCCTCTACTGAGAATCCAATATTTTAGGAATCAATAGATCTTACGCCACTCATTATCCTATTCAAGTTACCTATTCTATCTACGATGGATGACACTATTGAACACATGGATAATAGTGATGATTAGTTGAATCAACTAATAGAATTAATGGTCCTCCACTTTTAATATATAGAAATATTAATTCATCATATATGAGTACCTTATTTATACTCGTATGGATCAGATGCCCAGGGCACATAATTTCATCCTACAAATGAAGCAATATATTACTCATTAAAAAACATTTGAATGGATATTGAAATTATTCATTAAGACTACTCAACTCAATCCCATCCACAAATTATAAACCACCTAGTGATACATTCAATTCATATACATCTTAGTCTATATGGGATTGTGGTCCTATACCTTAACTCTATTGAGTCTAGCTAATGGATGTTTCTATCCATCCCTCTATTTATTTTGTATGTCTTTTTTTCTTGATTTGATTATTTGAATTCACATTGATTTTCAGTCCTTTTCATCAATATTCACGAGTTTCCATTGTCATTATCATGAACTTGGTGTTTCACTATTGAAAACAAAACCATGAATTTTTATCCAAATTGTATGGACATTGAAACCTATGGTTTGTTATTTTTTATGACACATATAATGGTTTTTGAATATATTTAATACTTTTCAACATTTTCTACTCTCGTTTCATGTCCAATCTTCTTTCTTCCACTAGGGGTTAAATAAGAGGGATCATTTGTGACCTTAAGTGTGGGGGATATAGGTTTATATATCATTTAGAAGTTTCCCTTTAATTATATTGGATATATATTTATTTTCATTAAAAAATTCATAATGGAAACTTTTTATTAATAACTATTATAAATAATAAATACCAATGTGGGATTTTTTATCATTTCATTCTTTTTCCAGTATTGACGTTTTTTAAAATAAATTTTGATATTTTTTCAATTTTTTAACATCAATTATTATAAATTTTTTTTTATTAGAGTATTTATTTTTGTTAATTTCATCACATCAATTAATGATATAGATTAAATTCCTATTTTTGAGATATACCATATGTTTTTTGGTAATATTCATTTTTTTCCGTCATTATGTAGATTTTCATGGGATATTCATGACTAATAAAACATGATAGTATTTATAATGAATTCATGAATATTTTGGAAGACATTAAAATGAAATTATTTGATATGAAGATACATTTCAAAATAAAAATAACCTTTCATCCACAAATTTTTAGTTATTACATGATTAATCTTTTAGACATTAATGGTGGAGTTTGGTTTTTCATAGTGTCTCCATGATATAGTTCCATGAATAATTATGGGGGAAGAATATCATATTCATATTGGGTAAAATGTTTGAAAAAATATTATTCATTGTTCTTATCTGGTTGCTCAATTATTTTGAAAATAATGTTCTAAAAAATGAAAAAGTTTCTACAACAGAAAAAATCAATTTTTTTCAATTTCTATTATAAATCCATGAGAAAGTGGATGGGGAAGTGTAAATAATATCATTTTAGGGGAATTTTATGGAGAAAACACAAATCATTTATCTTCATATTGAATATCAGGTGTTATGCATTATAATTTTAGAATCCTTTTTATAGCCTTGGCATTGAAATTTACATGATTACCCACCTAAATTTACCCTCCACATTATCTGGACATTAATGTAATTGCTCATGATTTCTTTTGAATTATATTTGGTGATATTTAAAAATTAAACGTCAATGAATATAATATATATAGTTGCGTTTATTATAAATAAAATGATATAATCTTGATTTGGTAGTCAAATGAATTTACGATATGTTAGAGTACAAATGGTGTGGATATAAATGGAAAATTGAATAATGTTGGTGAAATATGAGAATATTCTTAAATTGAAATTATAGCTTGGGATTGATTGGATAACCTTTTAATTTGATTAGTCAGGTGCTTGTATAATTATCAATTATTAAAGTTTAACTTATAACTAAAATTAATTTTATGTTTCCCAAGATTGAGTATGGTTTCTTCATGATTTTAGGGAACGGTTTTATTTTGGGATAGGAAAATTATGATATGTTGGCGAGTTTTATTATCTCTATTTGTTTATATTAATTTTCATTTTTAATACATAAATAAACAGTTGATCCAAAATATTTTTATTTGTTATTTAAATGCTTCTTTTCAGTATTTTTATCTAATTTAATTTTTTTATACATTAATTCATAGATAAATTAAATTTTGGATCATCAAAAAACAAATTATATAATGTGAAGTTAATTAGAAGACTTGGTATATTTATTTGAGATACACGACTCAATTAACTAGAGGAAACCCCATGATACCCACTCCAGAAGTTCATGGTATGTGGATTATTATACACATTGGGTATATCCATTCTATTAGACATTAGATGACAATATTATATTACATTCAATGTATTTCCCCACCACATGCCTTATAACCCTAAATACTGACACAATGTATGTGAATATTCAATGGATAGTATGATAAACATAAATTATGATTGAGAAAACCATAAATTACATAATTGACCAAAACCCACATGATATAAAATATTTATCATCCATTAACATATTTTGGTTATAAAATATATGATTGGCATATAATTAGGAAATAAATTAAAGAGGGGGGAGACACATCCTATCTTCCAATATGGGTTTTCCATTTTTCCCTATTTTCTCATTTTATTTGTCCCTTTATAATTCTATATTTTATGCATCTATATGGTTGAATATTTACACAACTCATTCACCATTACCGTGGAGATGAGGGGATAATTGATCCATTTGCGGTTAAAATAGGGTTACAAATGAGTTATAATAAATTTTTCAAGTGTGTTTATATTTTTTTGTTTTTTTATTTTATATTCTCATTGTTGAATTAAATTCACTTCCCCCATTACTATGTATACTAAATTAATTTTCCACCAGTCTCCTATAAAAGAGGAGTATTGGTATTGAATTTCTGGGAATCTAAAATTGGTGTCCCATGTCATTAAATTTTTTCCAATTATTATAGAAATTTTTTTGATGGAAAACATGAAAACAATATACTGAAAACACGAAAAATAAAAAAACCTTAAAAATAATCAAATAAATGTTTTTTTGGTATTGACAATTAAAATATTGTTTTTGATAAAATTTTATCCATTTGGAAATTATTTTATTTACAAAATCATTTACCATGGGGATTCAATTATACAATAATTTCATGTGCAGTTAAATTATTTTAGTTCTTTACTATGGTCATATGATTTTGTTCTTTTAAAAAATAGTTTCATCAAAACCCCCAAAATTGTGTCTATTGGATCAGAAAATGGTAATCACTTTACTCATTATAATACCTTTAGTTTTAACTGATTATATTTTCCTTTGACCAACATAATAATACATGTGGGTTTTGAATTTATTTTAATAGTTATATTGTAAAAAATCATATAAATAAAGAAAAAACATAAGAATCATATATTAATACACACCCATAATTTCATTACAATACCATAATGAGTCTTATTTCCCCTCATGGCCATAGAAATTTTGGAATGTATGAGAAATGGATAAACCCAAGTAGATAAGATGTAATTTGAGGAAAAATGTAAAATGCTAGAATGTGTGAAATAATGATGAAAATATATACTGAAGCTCTGGATAGTTTAATTAGAATAGTTAAAAAACATCCCCTTCAATTAATATTTTTAAACAGTATGTCTAAGACTCTCATTTATTGGAACTATAAATTATACATCATGAAATAAATTACATGTTATGTACTTTGATCAGTGATTACATTTTATTATCATCAATAAATGATTGATCTACTTTGGTGATCAGGTGAATTTTCATAAACGATGTGTTAGTTAGTGGTATTACTCAGCATTGTATGCCAAAATACCTTTTGTATAGTAGTTTTTTCCAAAAAATCAAAATCTATAAAATACATGCATAGTGTGTACAATACTCTACATGGATTTCACTTCTAGAGGAGGAACTTGGGCATGTACAACATCTATCTGAACGGTGTATTTTGAAAAATTAAAGGATATGTTCTTATTTATTACATGCTGTTAAATTTCATTTTATTCTTTAAAACATCTAGGATTGGTGTATTCTTCAAAACCACATATAAATTTTCTTGAAACTCCAACATGAATCATTTTATTTATATAAAAACTTATAAATTATAACAGATGAATATTTTCTCATTAAAACACACCATAATAATGAAAAAAATTCTCTTCAATCCTTAGTATTTTTACATATATATAATGAGTGTTATTCTTAATAGAACTCAAAGTCATCTATATCAGAATTAGGTAATGTATGGAGTTTATATATATGTGTCTATTGATTGGGACGAGGAAAGAAGATAAATGATTTCCCCATGGTTTGGTTCTCCCCTTTTTTCATGTGGATGATATTGAGTTGGACCTCACTGTGTCAAAGAGTTCAATAAACCACAAAATTCAAAGTTTTTGGATCCTTTTAAATTTTTTCATGGAGTTGGTAATCTCATTAACCCACTAAGGTGTGAGTCCTCTATAGGGTCATTTGCATTCAGTACTCCCCATATTATTTTTCTATAGATAATTGGGTTTTGGATATTTTATCTATTTAGTTTTTGTACTCCATCGTTCAATGAACTGGTTCAATGTGATCTACGACCTCCATTAAGGGTTTTCTATGCCCCTAATCAACATTTATCTTTGTAAGGAACAATTCCTATAACAGAATCTATGAGAGAATGCGATTTTGGATTTGATGGGAAATTTTTATTAGATGGTTTCTTATAATGACATATTCTTATGATTAGCTAATATATATATGTGTGTGTTACTTGGTTTCCCAAATAAATCATTAATCATATCATGTTTTTCTTTTATATTCGTTTTACCTAACTGGGTTATTTTTTACCTTTTTGGTCCTATGTTGAGTAATGATTTATTCATTCCATTTTTGATTCCAATGTGAGCTACTACATATGTATATACTCACCCATGAATAAGAGTTTCACATGTATCTATCATTTATTTTGAAGGTGATGGGTAGCATAGTATTGGTCATGTTGTCCATAGTGTTGGAGTATCCTGTTCTTTGTGCTACCGAGAGATGATTATAATATGCATAGTTCATGTATGATTTTATTTTGTTTCAATGATTCATTCATGGTTTATTTAAGAATGTTTCCCATAGGGCATATATAGAATGTATTTTTCTGTTTTTTTACATTATGGATTGTGTACTTGTTACTGTTTTATATATTTTAGAATTTTTGACATTAATTATACCGTAAATTTGGTTTTATAATTCCCCTATATTATTTTATCCTATTTGGAGATGTGCGTTTTTATTGGTGAATTATAATTAGTCTTCAGATTATGTATGAAATTCTTATATGGTGCTAGTCACCATCCCATATATTTTCATAAGATTTCTTGCAATGGAAAACACATATCATATGTAACCTAGATATGATATTGGTTGGTTAGGTCATGTCATAATGGTACTAGATAGAGTTCTCATATGGATGGTGTCTATAGTTATTTTTCTATGAGGGTTGTTTTGGGAATATAGGGTGACAGTAGGTATGAGTTTTTTAAGTTTTACATTCAACCTATGGAACCAAATTTTTGTGTTTGAGGTAAAATATCAATTCCTTTAGACTATAAAAACATATTTCTTATATCAAAGATCTAAAAATCAAATTAAAGAGCATAAAAATTATTGAATGTGTCCAATGGGAATCATTTATTAATTTAACTATCCTTATTAATCCCACTCTCAACATAACCTATAATGAATTTTGGTTCATATTGTCATGTGAAGTATATATTCCATGTAGATAGACAACATGGATTTTAAGGATTGTCTAACAGGTAGTGCTAGTGATTAAACCTCCTATTTTTGACTAGCTACGTGTAGCTACATCCTTTAAGAGACTAATTAATGTGATATCCCAACTAGGTGAGCGGGGGTAATTCTGTTATCCATGGTGTAGTGTATAAAGTCTTGAACTACATTATGATGAATGGTGACCCATGCCTATGGGCGATATGGAAAAAATCATTCCTCCCCATATGCTAGAATCCATTTACTAGCATCAAGGCCCTATAGTGTATATGTGTGGATAGTGTAACATCCCAGGTAAATAAAGAACATGATTTTTTCATATTAATTAATATTTTTGAATTAAAAATTAATTTTACATTAAAGGGGATTTTATGTTCAATGTCATACTCGATACAAAACAACAACTTTCTTTGAAATCATATGTTGCACACAACATTGGTTCATACTAAAACATAATAATATAATATTATTTTAAATGCTAATTTATGCCTAGACATTGTAATGGTAGGAATGAATATAACTAACAAAAAAATATTATACATGTTTGTTAAATGATCTTAAATTTATCCAATAAATTTTGGAGGCTTAAAATATGAAATAATATGATTTTATGCATAAATACTCTAATATTTTTTAAAAGGTTGATTTACCGCCTTTTGATGATGAAACCTATCTAAATATAGTTTTGGTAACTTTTATATGTTTTATTTGACAAAATAAAATTCTTCTTTATATTTGGGACATAAAAAATTAATTTGGGTAATTTTATGGTATTTTTTTTCATAAAATTCTTTTTTAATGATTAGTGAAAATACTTTATTTTAATTCAAAACTGACTTTTAATATATTTTATTTATATGGTTAGATTATCTATATAATAGGTTTTAAAGTTTAATTAGATTATATTTTTACAGTTTTATCCAATTTTGGCCGTTGGAATTAATCTCACATTGAAATTGTACATAAATAAGTGTCAATCTATGGATCTTTATTATTTCTTAATAACACGCTATTTGTTTTGATAACGGGAATTGATTTTAAATTAATTAATATAAATTCTATATTTTGAATTTGGTAAAATATAAATTAATTTTGAATTTGGAATATTGAATATAACATTGGATGAATTTTTCTTATTTTCCTGAAAAACATCAATTTAGATGAATAGTGAAACCACCTAGTAGAAGATAAAAAACTGACTTTTTCATTTAAATGAAATTTCACCACTTCTGTGAATTGAATTTCGAAAATCTGACATACATTTGTTGTTATTAGTAAGAAAAATTTGGTTCAATAAGATGAAAATAATTTTTGGTGAATAATATATTTTGACTAATATTTACTACAGTTAAAGGTAAATAGGGTAATTCCAGGTAAAAATAATATAAAAATAATAAAAAATTACCTTACCGCATGTCCTAACATTATTGGACGAGTCATGGCCAACCATGGAAATCCTTTGGTCGATTTTGGGACCCCAAAGAGCCACTTAAGTGTGACGATAACACTTTATTATAATCAACTTAAAGTAATGTAAAAAATTACATTAAGAAATATCTTCTAGTATATCAATTTTTACATGGGGTAATATAAGCCACATTTTTTACTATAAATATTCATTGGAAATATAATAATATTTCCGCCATTATGGTATTTGTTTATAATTTTTAGAGGAAAAATAAATTAAATTATTTGTAAAAAATTAATAATAAAGTATTTACCAAATTAGTAAATGTTTTAAATAAATTAGATTATTAATAATAAAAAAATATAAAAAATCTTTCAAATTTTTATTGTAGGATTTTATTTTGGACATGATTCATCTTAAATTCGACTTTAATGGGTTTTGGACCTTTCGAAAATGAAGATAATTATATAATAAAATAACATTTCCGACGTTCTTAAAGAGCCACTCCTATCCCTTATAAAAGGAAACCACTTCTAACTCATTCCTCACACCTCTCAAGCGCCTTTTATCCTCCAACCCCAACCCAAATAAGCTCTCAAGTTCCATATCCTCCTCTTAGAAGCCTTACTTTAGGCAGAAGGCACTTCAAGATGTCATTTTGGTTCAAACCAATGTGGGTTACCCAAATTGAAGGTAAAAGTTTCTCTTAACATCATTTCTTTTATTTTACTTCTCCTACCCCTAGACACATTTTATTTAATTCATTTATAACCACACCAGTATCCTTAAATTAATAGTATGTTTTTATGAGATGGATTTTAACTACACTTACACACACCTCCATATAATGGGTGAAGAACACATTGTTTCTGGGGATGCCAATCAAATGCCTCACGAAGCGATGTTTGTTCAATTATCACCTACCGTCTCTCATGGTGTACATTAAGATAGAAATGTATTAATATATGATATATATTAGGTTTATGTTTTTACTATTATTATCCAATTTTTCTACAAACAAACCTTTATTCTTTCCAATATGTGTAAACATGATGATTTCATTAGAGGAAGTGCGGACTACCACCCCCTCAATGTGATATGATTCGTTTATGACATACATGTAATATATAGATGATGCAGTTAATGAAATTATGTAACATATATTTTAGATAATGAAAGAATTACGTAAATGGAAATTACATTACTTTTGCGGAATAATTAATACATAACAAAAATACACACACAAGGACCGTAATAGTTTAGTGTCTTTGGAAACTCGGAACGTAATCTTCTAATCATGGTGAAAGATCTTCAAGATCTCCCATAACGATATTCCCCTTTTTTTATCACCTAAAACAATTCTTTATATCATGGGAAAAGGAAAACATATAAAGGGTGAGATCAAATTCTCAGTAATGGTAAGCATGGATTAAATAAAACAAATCATATACATTTGAACTTTAAAACATGAACATAATATTTATACATCAAAATCTTGAGCAATGACATAAAACATGGCAGCACATAAGGCATAGATCATAATGGAACCTAAATCATGATAAAATATCTTGTAAATAAAACTTGTAATTGTGGAAAAACATTAAGCACGTGATGTGATTTCCATAGTATCCAAGGCATTGCTGCCCAGACCATCGTTGTGGAAAAAGTCCCTTTCTGAATCGAGATCACTCCTCATTTCAGTCATGTAACACTGAACCAGATTAACATACCATTCCAACCATGTCTATCTCATGAGATATAAATCATTACCCAATATATTAGAGGGAGATATAGGTCCCACCCATCTCATAATGATACCATTCTTATGTGTGCCACAAAATCATAAATCATACATCATTGCATAACCTATGTAATTAAAATGGGATTCTTAAACATCGTTACATCATAAAACAATTCATATAAGATAAAGGAATTCATAAAAATAATTCCATCACAACATAATAAAATCAATCTAATAATAGGGATAGAAACAGAAACCTATATTATCTTAGATGTAAAATAATTTTGATAAAACACTTGAACTCCATTCTTGAAGAAAATATCCTTTCTACTTCAAAAACATTTTTCCTTTCTAAAATGTCATAAAATTTTAAACTAAATGAAGTTGATTAAAAATAAATGTGAAAACATGTAAAGGAAGATTCTTGGAAATAATGTTCTCAAAATCCATTCATGCCGTATAAATTAAAAAAACCATTCTTCTCGTACTTTTGTCGGAAAAGTCAAAAAGTACCTCGTATGAAAAACAACAAAGATTGATTTCATTTTGTTTACTAAAAACTCACCGCAGGGTAAAATTAGATTTAAACAATTTTAGTTGTATGGAAACAATATTACATATTGAGGAAACATGGATGTGGATGATAAATATTCCACAGTAAATTATGAAGTATAAAAAATCTCGGATAAAAATGAGATTGTGAGATTTTCCCTTACCTTAGGACTGATATGCTTCGTATGGATCTGAACCTCTTATATAATGATTTAAATAATTTCATTTACTTTTTAAATAATCATATACATTGTTATGATATCATATATGTTTCACTTATGACTTTATATTACCTGTTCTTTTGTAAATTCCATGTTAAAGCAGCATTTTGGGTAAAATCATTTAATTTATCGTATGTGTTTCGACTTTTCGTTCGTGATATTATTACTTATATACTGATTTACATAATTCCAGAATTTAAAACATGATTTATATATAATATATATTCATCATATACATATATATTATAGATCGATAAAAGAAATGAAATACACCGTTCATGGAGACGGTAGGTCGTACGTACGCATGAACGTTGTGTTCGTTTCCTTATTGAATTGAATGAAAATAAATAGATGACATACATATATATATACATAAATCCAGTAGCATTATTATTTCATATATTTTATAATTATTCATTATATAAACTTTATGATCATTCATGTAAGGTTAACATGGAGAATGAATCTCATCACATCGTGGAGACGGTAGTCCGTACGTACGCACGAGCGATGATATCATTCCCATAATTATTGAATAGAATTGGGGTGGATGGTATAATATATCAGAATATGTATGATGTTATTATAACCATATATAGTTATTCTTTACACTATTATACCCATCCATGTAATGTGTTGGTGGAAAAACATATTACACCACGGTGTGGAGATGGTATTCCGTACGTACGCACGCACGGTGATTTTGTTTTCTGTAGGATGGATAGGAGGTGAAATGGGGATGATTCATATTTATAATAATAGATAATTATATGAGGGATACTGATGTTATTAAATCATAATGAAACAACTAAATAAGAGGGAGTATAAGAAGAATATAACTTGAAGAAAACGGTAGAAGGTATTAACTCTTTCTCGAAGTGCCTATTTTAAACTTTCTTTTAGGGAACTAGAGTTGGTCTTTTGAGAAGACCAGTACCTCTAGTAGGTTATAAGGTAGTGGGAATGTGAAATGGGCAGGGTTTGGCCGAGCATGAAAGCTCAAATTGGTGTGAGGAGGAGAGGTAGGAGGTTCCATTTTATAAGGGAGGAGAGGGGAACCATTGGAAATATAAGAAATATTAGTTTATATTAAATCCAAACCCCGCGTAAAAACTTCCAAAATGACTCATATCTGAAGATTTTATGAGATAGGGTAGTTAGCTCATCAAAAAATAAAATTTAGACATGTTAGGAATTTATTTTAAACATTATCAACTTGATTTATCCTTATTAAATAAATTTAATTTTATTTGTGCTAATGACATTATAAATTTTAAATTATTACAAATAATTACTTATTTATTATGAATTGTCCATAATTGGATACGTTTTAACATTATAGACCATATAAATTTAAATTTATAATTTTTAAATATTTTTGTGATTTTTAAACAATTTTATAATATGTTATTTTTATAAAATAACAATAGTGTCAATTTTGACACTATTCATTTATTTGAATTTAAATAAACAATATTCAGAAGATATGTTTGAACTAAAAGATTTAATAGATTCATAACATCTCATATTTATCTAAAAAATTACTAGATTACATTAAATAGTTTATATAATATTTATTTTAATATTTATAAAACCATTTATTTGATATTTCTCTTAATAAAATAATTTCAATATCTCTATTATGTCTCCTTTAATGATAATTATTTACTCCCTAAAAATTCTAATTAAATTCATAGGATTTATATAATGTTATTAGATTTCTGGATACGATTTATATACGAAGTTTCATGATTTTTATCACTAAACTAAAATTATTATACTTATAAGATTTAAGAAAGTGACAAGTTGTCACTTTCTTTGGTTTTAATAATTATTAAATTATTTTCAAGGAACAAAGTCCATTAAATGAATCTAATCTGACCCTTAGGTTATATGGGTCGACTTTTAGACATCCAATAAGATTTTGGCAGGTTTTAGTGTAATTTTATAATCTTATATTTACCCTTAATTACCAAATTTACCTTTAACTATTGTAAATAAAATTTATCGTAGTTACTATTCATAATGCCCAAAAAATAAAAAGTATCTTATTACCATAATTTGGACCCACTTATTACAAATATGGAATTTATTTTACCAAATT
Source organism: Viscum album (assembly GCA_963277665.1). Taxonomy (NCBI): domain Eukaryota; kingdom Viridiplantae; phylum Streptophyta; class Magnoliopsida; order Santalales; family Viscaceae; genus Viscum; species Viscum album. Next base: position 1,085,146,490 of record OY728166.1, on the reverse strand, counting down.
CAATACACAAAAGTTGCAGAAATTAAATTAAAATTAATCCCGTTGTCGAAAGAAAATTGATTTTTTGTTTAAAACATTGCAAAATACTGAATTGATTTAACCTACGAATTCATGTTAAAATCAATGCTAATGACATAAATTATATTAAATGGTAAAATTGTATTCTATTTATACTTTAAAACCATTAAATATTATATTTTAACCATATAAATTATTACGATGAAAAAAGTTGTTTTATTTAAAATATAGCGTGTTTTTACTATTCATTAAAATATGAAAGTTATCAGAAAAATATCAAAACATTATCCAAAGTAATTTTTTATATCCTGAATCAAAATAAGAAGTTTATTTTTTAAAATTTAACTTATAAACCTGTCAAATACTATATTTAAAGTGGGTTCTCCATCAAAAGGTGACAAAACTGCATTTTTTTAAAATACTTATTTTACCTGAAAAATTTATTTTGTTCTTATACCATGTTCTAGAAAATGTGTAAGAAGAATAATAATGTTATAAAATTCAAAATTTAGTTAATACTATTCATAATGGCTAGTTCATGATAATATTATAAAAATATATCGTTGTTTAGTAAAACCTAGTATTGCGTACAACACACGCTACCGAGGATGGTCGCGATTGCGTGTAATGAAAGACAAGTCAGGGTTGCGTGTAATGAAAGACTTATTTGTTGTTTTTATAACAGAATCAAACCATATTTAATTTATACATTGAATATATATATATATATACACTCAATGTTGCGTAGAATGACTATTATAAAACGAACTTGAAATTTTGTGTAACACAATCTAAGAATAGTGTTACGTATACTTCAAGATAATACAGTGTGGCATATATCACAAGATAATCTTATTGTTGCATAAATCACATGATATCAAATAAATTAAAATTATTACTTATCATAAAATATCGGGTAGTTACATTCTACCCCCCTAAAATGATTTTTTCCCTCAAAATTCGTTGGGGTTATACATGGTTTTCTACATGGAAGTTTCTTTAATTGAAACACACGTCGTAAAATGAAATACCAAAACATAACTTTAAAAACTAGAGTATGAAACGTAACGGTTAACCAAATTCACTATTCATTGGGTTTCTACATAGGTTAACATAGGTGAAAATATGGATATGAAAGAAAAATCTAACCATAAAGTTCTGATGGAGAGTGGTAGAGAACATGGCTATAAAAAATACATCAATCACAAAGCCATAAATTTTTGATGATCTAAGGTACCATATGATTCATCGGATATAAGAGAACTAGGACAACATTTTTGGTTTTCAATATCATTTCCCTAAAGTTGAAAATTTGAATTAGAAGAAATACTTGTTTGATTTTGGTACAATCTCACTATTGTTCATGCTTTGAATAATTTCCACTTCATCTCTTGAAGAAATGAAGATGAATTTGTTATTCGTGAAGTGTTAACAGATCATGTGATAGAATGATGGGTCATTCCATCTGTTTCAAACAAAAGGTTATAAAAAGTTATCAAATATACATAAGTCCATTTATGGTGAGGTTAATCATATAAGATTCCAAAAATGAACTTATACTTCATATATCATACGCTTAATAAAATAAAAATACTTTCTACTAACTAGGGACTTCCTGTAGGCCAGTGGTAGGTGATAAAGGCCAGTCGCACTTTGGTTGTGGGTTCGATTCCCACAGCCTTGTCTGACGTGACGGGTTGTCGCCCGTCTTGCAGGTTGTCCCTTTTTCTAAATCTACATTGCAATAATATCGAAAAAAGTTCTAACCTTAAACAATACCATCTGATGTATGACATAACCATTTCAAATCTTTATACTTATCCAAAAATACATATGTCTAGTCTCATAGTGTACAGAAAATGATTACTGGAAAGGTCACATAACAATAACGTTATTAACATCATTTTGTCATACGATATATCTTGTTCGTCACATTACATACATGTAAATTCCTTAATCATGTTTTCTCATGAAACAAAAATTACCATAGAACCTTACTGAAAACATGAATGTTGTCAAAAGGCAACTCTTTCCACATACCAAAATCCCAAAATTTATATATACTCAAACCATGATATCACTTTTCCCTTATATTAGTCATGAGCTCATGAATACAATCAAACATCTCATTATCTTCTTATCCCTTCATTATGCGCATATCATCTACCTTCCAAAAATATTTCATCCACTTTTCATGGTTACCGATTCTATATTCTTATGGAAAACCAAAATGGACCAATACATAGATATTCCAATATACCATAAAAGTAACTCAACAAAATTATTCATGAATACCAATACAAAACACTTCAATCCAAACTCTTCAATGATTGTCATGGAATATGTCCTTCCTTGATTTAGAAGTAACTTCTTAGGTCAGGGCATTGAGTTGTGTAATGCCCATGTTCTCCGCAGATAAGACATTGGACTCCATAACAGTCTGTCACTCTATGGACCTTTTCTCCACATAGATAACATCTTCCCCTCCATTTGAGGTATTCCTCAAGGTTCTTCATCCCTTCATTAGAAATCTCAATATTCCTTTGTCTATGCTCCTCACCATGAAAACATGCATAAAATTCCATCTTCCTCTTATTTGATGACTTAGGAATACAACTAAAGTTGACCTTGTTAATCATATATCGAGATGACTGATTCAGAATAATCATGATATCTTTCTCTCCAGGCGTTACATAATTTTGGTTACCATAGTCACCAATTTGTCCATTGTAATCAATTTTAATCGAATTCCTTCTCGTTCCCTCCATTGACTAAGACCAGAAACCATAGAAAAGTTAAAATAACAAGGAACCACGTAATCATAAAAATTCACTTATGGGATGTCTAAATTATCAAAATAATTATTTAATCCAAGACACCTTAGGTTCACCATAGGTTATTCATGATTGGAAACATAATTTCTAGGACTCTTACCTATACGTATACTTAACCATAGGGACATCCCTAGACATACCTTAGAAATATCTATAGGGATTTCACTAAAGTGTTTCGCATCCTAGTTTCCAAATTCTGACTAAACATTTCCTCTAATACCAACTTTAGATCCTCGAAGCATGACGTACATGTAATTTACATTACATTTGCAGAATACTTAATACATAACAAAAACAGACACACAAGGACCGTAATAGTTTAGTGTCTTTGGAAACTCGGAACATAATCTTATAATCGTGGTGAAAGATCATCAAAATCTCCCATAAATATCTTCCCGTATTGTTTTCATACCTAAAACCTTTCTTTATATCCTGGGGAAAAGAAAAAATATAAAGGGTGAGCTCAAATTCTCAGTAAGGGTAAGCATAGATTAAATAAAACAAATCAAATACATTTGAACTTAAAAACATGAACATAATATTTAAACATCAAAATCTTGACCAATGACATAAAACATGGAAGCACATAAGGAATAGATCATAATGGAACATAAATATTGATAAAATAGCTAGTAAATAAATCTTGTAATTGTGGCAAAAAATCAAGCACATGATATGATTTCCATAGTAGCCAAGGCATTGCTGCCAAGACCATCATAGTGGACAAAGTCCTTTTCTGAATCGAGTTCACTCCTCGTTTCAGTCCTGTAACACTGAACCAGATTAACTTACCATTCCAGCCATGCCTATCTCATGAGATATAAATCTTTACCCAATTCATTATATGGAGATATAGGTCCCACCCATCTCATAATGATACCATTCTTATGTGTGCCACAAAATCATAAATCATACATAATTGCATAACCCATGTCACAAAAATGGGATTCTTAAACATCGTGACATCATAATACAATTCATATAAGATAAAGGAATTCATAAAAATAATTCCATCACAACATTATAAAATCAATGTAATAATAGGGATAGAAATAGAACCCTATATTATCTTACATGGAAAATAATTTTGATAAAACACTTGAACTCCATTCTTGGGGAAAATATCCTTTCCACTTCAAAAACATTTTTCCTTTCTTAAAATGTCATACAGTTTTAAACAAAAAGAAGTTGATTAAAAATAAACATGAAAAATTTTAAAGGAAAATTTTTGGAAATAATGTTCTCAAAATACATTCATGTCGTAAAAGTTAATAAAACCATTCTTCTCGTACATTTGTTGGAAAAGTCAAAAAGTACCTCGTATGAAAAATGACAAAAGATTCCTTTCATTTCTTTTACTAAAAACTCACCGAATCGTAAAATTGGATTTAAAAAATTGTATTTGGATGGAAATAATATAACATATTGAGGAAACATGGATGTGGATGATAAATATTCCCCAGTAAATTATTAAATATAAACAATCTCCGATAAAATTGACATTGCGAGATTTTCCCTTACCTTAAGTCCGATATGCTTCGTATAGATCTGAACCTCCTGTATAATGATTTAAATAATTTAATTTACTTTTTAGATAATCATATTCATTGTTATGATATCATATATGTTTCACATATGACATTATATTACCCGTTCTTTCGTAAATTCCATGTTAAAGCATCGTTTTGGGTAAAATCATTTCATTTATCGTATGTGTTTCGAATTTTCGTTCTTAATATTATTACTTATATCCTGATTTACATAATACCAGAATGTAAAACATGATTTATATATAATATATATTCATCATATACATATATATTATAGATCGATAAAAGGAATGAAATACACCGTTCATGGAGACAGTAGGCCGTACGTACGCATGAACGTTGTTTTCATTTCCTTATTGAATTGAATAAAACTAAAGTGATGTCATACATATATATATACATAAATCCAGAAGAATTATTATTTAATATATTTAATTATTATTCTTTATATAAACTTTATGATCATTCATGTATGGTTAACATGGAGAATGAATCTCATCGCGTCGTGGAGACGGTAGTCCAGACGTACGCACGAGCGATGATATAATTCTCATAATTATTGAATAGAATTGAAGTGGATTGTATAATATATCAGAATCATTATGATGTTATAATAACCATATATAGTTATTTTTTACACCATTTTACCCATCCATGTAAGGTGTTGGTGGAAAAACAGATTACACCACGGTGTGGAGACGGTATTCTGTACGTACGCACGCGCAGTGATTTTTTTCCATAGGATGGATAGGAGGTGAAATGGGGTTGATTAATATTTATAATAACATATAATTATATGAGGGAAACTGATTTTATTACTTCATAGTGAAAAAACTATAGAAGAGGGAGTAGAAGAAGAATGGAACTTGAATTAAACGGTAAAAGGTATTACCTCTTTCTCAAAGTGCCTCCTTTAAACTTTCTCTTAGGGCACTAGATTTGGTCTTTTGAGAAGAACAGTAACTCTAGAATGTTTATAAAGAAGTGTGGCAGTGAAATGGTCTTGTTTTGGCCGAGCTTGAATACTCAAATTAGTGTGAGGAGGAGAGGGAGGAGGTTCCCTTTTATAAGGGAGGAGACGGGCACCTTTGGAAATATAAGATATTTTAGTTTATATTAAATACAAAACCCACTTAAAAACATCCAAAATGACTCATATATGAATCTTAGATGATATAGGGTTGTAATATAATCAACCAATAAAATTTAGACATCTTAGGAATTTATTTTAAACATTATCAACTTGATTTATCCTTATTTAATCAATTTAATTTTATTTGTGGTAATAACATTATAAATTTTAAATTATTACAAAGAATAACTAATTTGATGTTAATTGTCCATAATTGGATACTTTATAACATTTTAGACCATATAAATTTAAATTTATAATTTTTAAATATTTTTGTGATTTTTAAACATTTTTATAATATGTTATATTTATAAAATAACAATAGTGTCAATTTTGACACTATTCATTTATTTGAATTTAAATAAACAATATACAGAAGATATGTTCGAAATAAAAACTTTAATAGATTCATAACATGTCATATTTATCTAGAAAAGTAGTGGAGAACTTTAAATAGTTCATATAGTATTTATTTTAATATTTTTTAAACCATTTATTTTATATTTCTCTTAATAAAATAATTTCAATATCTCTATTATGTCACCTTTAATGATAATTATTTAATCCCTAAAAATTATAAATAAATTCATATCATTTAGATAATTTTATTATATTTCTCTATACTATTTATATAAAATTCTTCATGAAGTTTATCACTAAACTAAAATTTTTATACTTATAAGATTTAAGAAAGTGACATGTTGTCACTTTCTTTGGTTTTAATAATAATTAAATTATTTTCATAGAACAAAGTCCATAAAATGAATCTAATCCAACCATTAGGTGATATGGGTCGACTCTTAGTCATCCAATAGGATTTTTCCAGGTTTTAGTGTAATTTTATAATCATATATTTACCCTTAATAACCCGATTTATCTTTAACTATGGTAAATAAAATTTATCGTAGTTACTATTCATAATGCCAAAAAATAAAATGTATCTAATTACAATATTTTGGACCCACTGATTCCAAATATGGAATCCATTTTTCCAAATTCAATACACAAATGTTTCAGAAATTAAATTAATATTAATCACGTTGTCCAAAGAAAACAGGTTTTTGTTTAAAACATTGCAAAAGACTGAATTGATTTAACCTACGAATTCATGGTGAAATCAATGATAATGACATAAATTATATTAAATGGTAAAAATATATTCTATTTATAATTTACAACCATTAAATATTATAATTTAACCATATAAATTATTATTATGAAAAATTTGTTTTTAATTAAAATATAGCGTGTTTTTACTATTCATTAAAATATGAAAGTTATCAGAAAAATATCAAAACTTTATACAATGTAAATTTTTATATCCTGAATCAAAAGAAGAAGTTTATTTTTTAAAATTGAACTTATAAACATGTCAAAAACTATATTTAAAGTGGGTGCTCCATCAAAAGGTGACAAAACTGCATTTTTTTTTAAAATACTTATTTTACCCGAAAATTTTATTTTGTTCTTATACCATGTTCTAGAATATGTGTAAGATGAATAAAAATGTTATAAAATTCAAATTTTAGTTAATAATATTAATAATTTCTAGTTAATAATAATATTATAATAATATATCATTGTTTAGTAAAACCTGGTATTGCGTACAACACACGCTATCGAGGAAGGTCGCGATTGCGTGTAATGCAACCAAGTCAGGGTTGCGTGTAATGAAAGACTTATTTGTTGTCTTGTATAATATAATACAACAATGTTTCATTTATACATTGAATATATATATATATACAGTCAATGCTGCGTAGAATAACTGTTATAAAACGAACTTGAAATTATGTGTAACAAAATCTAAGAATAGTGTTGCGTATAATTCAAGCTAATACAGTGTGGCATATATCACTAGATAATCTTGTTGTAGCATAAAACACATGACATCAAATAAATTAAAAAAAATACTTATCATAAAATATAGGGTTGTTACATATATATCATATTATATTATATAATAATTATAATATACCTATGTCTTATTATGTTTTCATCCCTTTAAATATAAAATATAAATGAATGTACCTTTCATGCGTATGTACGGCTTACCATCTCCATAAATGTTGTGTTTCATTTCTTAACTCCAAATGATATGGAATATTATAAATACATAAAAAGTGTATAAATATGATATATATAATATCTAAATCATTAATATCATTCAAGAGATAATGAAATTTTGACCACAAGGACAATTTGTAATTATAACAAGTTCATTTTTTCTAAATTTCCAAACATTGACCAAATGTCCGATGTGAACTTAAATAATTAACTAATTGTTATAGCAGGGTAATAAGTTATATAAAAAGAAATAATAAACAATAAAATTGTTCTTAAGGTAGTATAAATTAACATAAGATTTTTATTCAAGAAGTAAATGGAACATATGAGTCAAGTCGGACACAAGGCAAGGTGTAACACCCCAAACTTCCATGGTATGCTTCTCTTTGAATAATACAGTAGCGTGTGTTGTACGCAACTTCGAGTTCTAACACACCATAACCAATCAAACTAGCCGTTATGAATAGTAATACCCATTTTTTGAAATTATGTAAATTTTATATTTTAAAATGGACTTCATTTTTGGATTCGGTATATTGAAATTATCCTAGGGTGAAATTTTGGTATTTTTCTGAAAACGTTCATTTTTTGTTGAATAGTGAAAAACCCTAAGTTATAGTTTAAAACCGAATATTTATTTAAATAATTATTTATTTTATTTAAATTTTTTTAGGTCAAAATAGATACATAATACCTATATAAGTGAAATTTAAATCATTGGAGTTAGTTTAAAAAAAATTTAGATATATAAATATTTTATTGAACTTTCACCGTCTTTTATCCATCTCCTATGAAAATCTGCAAATTCACATAAAACATAATTTTACGACTTCTGTCAGTAGAATTTCAAAAATCTGAATGACACGGTTAATATCAAGGAGTAAAATGTGGTTCAATAAGATTAAAATAATTTTTGGTGAATAGTAACTTTTTACTTTTATTTACCACGGTTAAGAGAAAATATGGTAATTCAGTGTTAAAATTATATTATTATCACCCTAACACATGTCATAATTCTATTAAATAAGAATAATTCGACCAAAAACAACATTAGTAATAAATTATCAACCTTTTTGGTCCACATAGATTAGATTAGGACATTTACTATTATTCAATTCAAAGAAGAGTTAAAAGAGATAAAATCAAAGTTAAATAACTAAAACATTTTTAATATAGGGATATACATATGATAAATTAGATTATAAATATTCATTAGAAATATAAAAATTATTTCCTACATAATGAAATTTTATTTATTATTTTTAGACATTAAATAATTTAATTTATTTAAGACACGATGGTGATGTAGTAATTACCTAATTAATGAAATATTAAAATAATTGATATTATAAATATTAAAATAAATATAATTTGATATTTATTATAAATTCCAAAAATTTTATAGGTTAATATGACATATTAGGATTGGTTATATGAATTTTTTCTTGAAATAATAATGTTTATGTGAATTTATCAAAAAAAACACCCAATAGTGTGAAAATTGACATAAAAGAGATTTTAAAACAAATATTATATTATTAATGGACATTATATTCCTAAAAATATATGGTTCGGCCAAAAGACTTATATAATGATAGGTGTATCCTTAATTAACCACTTGGGGTTCTCCTTGATGTATATATTATTTTTATTAATCATATAATATAAAAATACAGCAAGACCTGGTAAATGACAATCTATTTAACTAAGAGTTAAATATAATAGATAAGGTTAATATAGTGATCCAAAACTGTCTAAAAACTATTTGTTGAAATTATTTAGACCCATACACACCATAAACATTTTATAATACACTTTTGAGCCATTAGAAACCGAATATTAATTTATTATAAAATAATATTTATATCTTTTCCATAGGAGCCCCTCACACCTCTTATAAAAGGGAACTCCCCCTTTTCACTAATTCACACCATACAAGCATTTTTTATCAGCCATAACCTCCCAAAATATTCTCTCAACTTCCCTCACATCAACCTAGAGGCCTTAGTTTGATACAAAAGTCAACCTATGGATCTCTTTTGATCAAATCAAAAGGAAGAACCCGAAGAAGGGGTAATGTTTTCACCACCCTTTTTCAAGTCCCTTTCATCTTCAACTTCTTCTTTCTTTGTTATTTACATTCTAAAATAAAAACTCCAGTATCTTATATATAATGTGATTTTATTATAAATAAGGTACAACCATATTCATTATTCTATCCATCCTTTGAATGACATGTCCCCATATGTGCGTATGCACGGTTTACTGTCACCATGTCGTGGTGTAATTGTTATTGAAAAAATTATTATTTGGATGGGTATGATATTGATGTGTAATTGAAGTAAATAATAAATATAACATTATAATTATTTTGTATATCTGATATAACATCCAATTAAATATTATTTTAATATCAAAATAATTATATTATCACTCGTGAGTACGAACGGACTACCGTCCCCACAAATGCGATTAAATTAATTCCCCATCATATCCATTCAAGTATAATTCACATTTAATGATTAAAATTAATGTTTATTGACTTGATATCATTATGGATATGAATAAAGTACAACATATCCACAACAAAAATGTATTATGTAACAAAACATATAAAATAAAATGAGTAAGTTAACACACAAAATGACGATAATACTAAGATATTATTAACCATGAAATGTTAAAAGATCATATATGATATCATATTAATTTATATGATTCTTGTATAATTTAATAACAACAATTTAACCATTATACAGGAGTTTAAACTACCCTCAACCAAGGAAAAGTACAAGGTAATTGTTTATTTCACAATCTCTTCATTATCCGAGGTTGTTTATACGTAATTATCTACTGGGACCTCTTTATCATCCACATCCATGTTTCGTAAAAATGTATTTCAAATAATTCTTACAATTTTATTGTCTATGGTTTAATGTAATTTATACCCTTGTTTGAATTTATAAAGGGATCTTTCGGTCATTTTTAAAATAAGGTACTTTATGACATTTTCGACAAAATTAAGGTAAGAGTGTCTTTTTTTAAATTATACGGTGGGTGTGGCTATTTTCCACCATTATAAAATCTTCGAAGCATTCCTTAAAAGATTATAAGGATATTTTCAATTAAAATGTTTTATTTTATTATTATGTGACTTTCAAATGATTTCAAAAAAAGATATATTTCTCTCAAATAGTTTTGAATTCATCTATGTCAACATTCTATGATGGATTTTAAGCTTATTAGAAGTTGATTTATTCTGATTCAAAAATTCCATATAGTATTTAAGGTTGTTTGATATGTTTGACTATGGATGTTTTATTTTTATACCATTCCTGGTTTATGGCGAATGTATTGACATTGTGTATGCTAGTTTTAATACGAATGTCTATGTTATGTTTAAACTTGATCATATGAGGAATGCATTGGACTTAATAAGTGACGGGTGAAGCCCGATATAGCTCATCGATGCATCGGTATGTCTCATGATACAAAATAGTGTCTTGGCACAAGGCCTTGACAAAATCTTATTTGTAGTCTTGGCACAAGGCCTTGACTATGTGGTTTTGATAGTATGGAATTATGCATTTAATCATTATGAAAGTGGTTATTGATGTTGCATGTGATTATTCGACTAATAGAATATCCATGTGAATATGTAAATGGAATTATATAAATTTATTTCTACCATATTATGTTGATGTTCAAAATTAAAAGTCTTTTGTTTTAGTTATACATTGCCTTAAATGTTTATGCTTATTTATGAATGTTTCTGCTATATTTTTATCCTTACTAGGCATCTGATTTTACCCCTTTATATGTTTCATTTTTACCTGAATGTAAATAAGTATTTTATGGATGACCTACAGGGATAGTATGAGGGGATATGGGTGGGGTCTATATTAGCAAGATTTTGTTGTAGTTTTTCACTTTATGATGTAATGTAAACTTTATGAATTTATCTAGTGATTCCAAGGATACTAAACTAATTATTCTTTCGAGAATTGATATTTTGTGATTATTCCAATGTTATGTAATAATGCACCGACTTTGGGTAACTGGGGTCGAGGCGTTATAGTTAGTATCAGAGGAAGATTAGTACAAACCTTGGGAGCTAGATTTAGATATACTCTGACTAGAGCACATAGCCCTAAGATAGACTTTGATTATAAGTATAGAAGAACATTCTAGAATTTCTATATTGTAGATATTTTGTGTGTTTTCCGATAAATACATCACATTTTGGATACGAGCAGGTAGAGGCATCTCTGGCACAGATGTACCTAGGGGTTAAACCCCAAAACACCGCTTTGAGCTAGACTCGAACGTGAACTGATGCATGACAACGGGCCTTGCTGCACTCTTGGTTACGGCACTCCTGGGGATATGCTTAGGATAACTATCATTTTCTTTACAAACCATTATGAATGGTTTATGAGTACATACTGACTCAAAGAAAACATTTTTATGATTATGGATTATATCTATAAACTGATTTTAACTGTTTTACAAGTTTGGAATTATGTATTTTGATTCATAAACCGATCCAGTATATTCCATTGTTTAGAAATAGTGCCTAGTGGAAGGAATGAAAACTATACCAATGCACGCACTCCATGTCAGGATTTCCTTCCTGCTCAAGATAATTATATTGGAGCTGGTGATACAACTGGTGCTGATCATCTTGTCACCATACTGGGACAACTCACTCTGGTTATAAATAATAACCTTACCTATACGGAGAACCCTGATCCACAACATGGAGGATCAATGTTAGATCACTTCATGAGGAAATATACAACAACATTCAATGGGAGTAAAAATCCATTAGAGGCTGAGCAATGGATAAATAACATAGAGAAAATATTCCATGCTTTGGGGAGTAGAGAAAGGAAAAAAGTTGTCAAGGAAGTTTACCACCTTGCTGGAGATGCTGATAAATTGTGTTCATTGATTCAAAACACAAAGGATGAAGAGGAAGTTTCAAATATTGAATGGAGTGAGTTTAAAGAACTTTTCATAGAAAAATACTTTCCTCATGACCATCGAGCAGATATGGAAAGGAAATTTCTGAGTCCGAGACAAACGGAGAATGAGAATGTCGGAAAGTATGAATCTAACATTACAAGGTTAGTGATGCATGGAGAAGATTATATATATAACCCAAGGAGTACGATTGATCATCTCTTTGATGGGTTAAAACCATTTCTCCTTCGAGTATTACTCAAACAATCCTTCCCGTCATATGAAGATATTGTCTCATGTGCTATCAAGATAGAAAAGGAACTCTCTAAGTCTTACGACTATAAAGCAAAGCAAGAGAAGAAGAGATCTGATGATCACTCTAGAAATTTAAATAAGGGGACAAAGTGAAAAGTTGAATATCCATCCTGTAGTAAAAGTGGGAAGAGACACCCCAATACTTTCTTGAAGGGAATGGGAGTCTGTTACAAGTGTGGTGAATAGGGCCACCAAGCTCATGATTGCAAAGGGAAGAAGGAACCTACAGATGTTCAATGATAAAATTTCAGGGAGATGGGACATTTTGCAAATGAATTTCTTAAGCGTTATGGAATCATACCTTAGAAAAGGCCAAGGGATCAAGGCCAAGATTATGTGATCACTACTACTATGGTTGAAGCTCTAAAAGATGTGGTGGAAGATAATTTAATGGTCTCCTCAAGTTTATCCAATGATTTATTTGATTCTGGATCATCGCATTGTTTCATATCCTCTGAGTTTTCAAAGAAAATTATATATTTCCAATTTTATTTAACAAAGGATTTGTCAGTTAAAACTCTTAAGGTAAGTATCATTACAATAATGTTTTGTGAATCAGCCCCCATTAGAGCACATAAATGTTTTATACCTGTTGATCTCATCGTCATACCCATGATTGAATTTGATATAATCCTCGGTAAGGATTGTATTTCGACCATGATGCGAATATGTATTATAATAAGAGGGAGGTTAATGTTTTTGATGATGATGATAAGGAACACCTTATCTTTAGAGGATAATCATCATCACCTGATTCTTTTCTAGAACCACCCCTAATAGCTCAACTAAATTCGATTATCGGGGAGGAAGAGAATGAAATAACTATGGGTGAGGAAAGAAATGTTCAAATATAAGATGTAACTATTGTGAAAGAATTGGTAGATGTTTTTCTGGATGATTTACCTAGACATCCTACAGAATGATAAATTGTGTTTTCCCTTGATTTAATTCATGTTTCAAGGCATTTATCGAAGACCCCTTATAGAGTGGCCATTGTGGAATCAGTTGAACTACATAATATACTAGAGTTATTGAGTAATAAGGGATTTATTCACCCTAGTGTTTCTCCATGGGGAGCCCCTGTTATTTTTGTTAGTAAGAAGGATGTATATATGAGGTTATGTATCAACTACAAGGAGATCAATTCTATAAAAATAAATAACAAGTATCCCCTACCTTGCATTGATGTTTTATTCAACCACGTTCAAGGAGCTAAATATATTTCAAAGATTGACCTTTGATCTGGGTACCATCAATTGTGTGTAAAGAAGGAAGTAATTCTGAAGACAGCATTTCGATCTAGGTACGAGCATTACGAGTTTACTGTAACGCCTTTTGGATTGACTAATGCACCCTCTGTATTCATGGATCTAATGAACAGAGTTTTCAAGGAATATCTCGATGATTTTGTAGTGGTATTTATTTGATGATATCTTGGTATACTCCAAAACATAAAAAGATCATGAAAATCACTTGCGCATTATCCTAAATACTCTTAGAAGACATGATTTATATTTGAAGTTTAGCAAGTGAGAATTCGGGATTCAGAATGTTTCTTTTCTTGGAAATATTGTCTCTAAGGATGGAATCTCGGTTGATCCTTCTAAGACAAATTCTATCCAAGAATGGCCAGCACCGATGAGTTTAACTGAGGTATGTAGTTATATTCGTTTAGTATGTTATTATCGGCGTTTCGCCTAGAATTTTCACAGATTGGCTAACCCATTAACGAAGCTCACACATAAAGGGGTTAAATTTATTTGGACAAAAGACTGTGAAGAATGTTTTGAAGAACTTAAGAGAATATTATTCAATGCTCCTATATTTACTCTACAATCGGGGAATGATGGGTTTGTTATTTATAGTGATGCTTCAAAAAAGAACTTGGTTGTCTCCTTATACACAATGATAGGGTTATTGCCTATGCATCCCAACAGCTGAAAATTCATGAGAAAAACTATCCTACTCATGATGTTGAGTTAGATGCTGTAATATTTTCGTTGATTATATGGAGACATTATCTCTATGGTAATAATGTGAGATATATACCGATCACAAGAGTTTGAAGTATATTTTCTCACAAAAAAATCTACATGAGGCAAAAGAGATTTCTTGAACTACTCAAGGATTTAGATTTCATGATACACTACCACTCGAGGAAGGCAAATATGGTGGAAGATTCTTTGAGTAGAAAGGATCCTGGTGTTTTGAAAAAAATGAGAGTTAAAGGGATCCAATCTTCATGGATCTAGTAAAGTTAGATATGGGAATAACCATAGTAGGTGAATCCTCAATAATTTTTCAAATGGTTACCAAATGATCTTTACTAGAAAGGATAAAGAGTTCATAGAAAAATGATGAAGAGTTTAAAAAGAAGATTAAAGCTGTAAATGATGGGAGATTGAGTGGATTTGTGTATGAAGATGGAACTTTGGAAATTTGAAGGATACTTTGTTTTCCCGATATACCTAATTTAAAAAGGGAATTTTTAGATGATTCTCATAGTTCCAATTTATCTATACACCCTAGGAGCACCAAAATGTATAGAGATTTGAGGAAACATTTTCTGTGGGACAAAATGAAGAGAGAGATTTCTGATTTTGTGTCAAGATGTATGGTTTGTCAACAAGTGAAATCTGGAAGGCTACATCCACGAGGAGTCATGAAACCTCTTCCCATACCTGAGTGGAAAATGGATAATATCACTATGGAATTTTTCATGGGACTACCAAATACTCCTAGAATGAATGATGCAATATGGGTCATTATAGATAATATTAACAAGTCAGCACATTTTATTTCTATAAAAGAAGATATACCACATGAATGTCTAGAAAGATTATATATTAATGAAGTTGTGAGACATCATGGAGTACCCCTATCGATTGTTTCTGGTCGTGATACCCATATTACTTCATGATTCTAGAAAAGTATTCAAAAATCCCTGGATACTGATCTTCATTTTAGCACTGCCTACCACCGCCAAATAGATGGAAAATCAGAATAGACTATTCAAACAGTAGAAGTAATGTTGAGAACATGCTCACTTGACTTTCAGAGCATGTGCGATCAATATTTACCTCTCATGGAATTTTCCTATAACATTAGCTTCAATTCAAGTATTCAGATTGACCCATATGAAGTGTTATATGGAAAGAGATGTCCCACTCTAACCTGTTGGGATGATGTTGGAAAACGGAAACTTGTAGGCCCAGAACATGTTGAGTAAACAATGGAAAAGGTGAAGGTAATCAAAAACAACATCAAAGAAGCTCAAAGTAGAAAGAAGAGCTATATCAATAACTGAAGGTAGGATTTGGAATTTCAGGAAGGAGATCATGTTTTCTTGAAGGTATCTCTAAGGAAGGTAGTTATACATTTTTCTAAGAAAGATATATTGAGATCCAGGTACATAGGACCTTTCGAAATTCTATAATGAAATGGGGTAGTATCTTATCATTTGGTAATGCTGTCAAATCTCTCCAAAGTTGACGATGTGTTCCACATATCACTGTTGAGAAAATACCCATCTAACCCAACGCATGTACACACTTAGGAGGAATTAGAACTAGAACCCGATATGTCCTTTTGCAAAGATCCTGTCAAGATTCATGATACAAGAGAACAAGTGTGGAGAAACTGGACAACTCGTCTGGTAAAGGTTTTATGGAGAAACCATAAGATTGAAGAGGGAACATGGGAACCCAAGGAACATATGATGAAGAACCACCCAAGTCTATTTATGTAGTAATATTATAGAAATTTCAAAGACAGATTATTTGAAGGAGTGGAGAATGTAACACCCCAAGCTTCCACAGTATGTTTCTCTTTGAATAATATAGTTGGGTGTGTTGTATGCAACATCGAGTTCTAACACACCACAACAAATACAACTAGTCATTATGAATATTAATACCAACTTTTTTAAATTATATATATTATATATTTTAAAATTGACTTCATTTTTGGATTCGGAATATCGAAATTAGCCTAGGGTTAAATTTTGGTATTTTTCGGAAAACATTCAATTGTTGATGAATACTAAAAAACACTGAGTTATAGTTTAAAACCAAATTTTTATTTAAATAATTTTTTATTATATTTTAATTTGTTTGAGGTCAAAATAGATACATAATACATATAAATGATCAATGTAATTCATTGAAATATATTTATAATAATTTTAGATATATTGAATTTTTATTGAATTTCACAGTCTTTTACCTATCTCCTATGAGAATTTTAAAATTCACATAAAACATAATTTTCCTGCTTCTATGAGTGTAATTTCTAAAATCAGAGAGACACGGTTAATATCAAGGTGTAAAATGTGGTTCAATAAGATAAAAATAATTTTTGGTGAATAGTAACTTTTTTCTTTTATTTACCACGGTTATAAGTAAATAGGGTAATTAAGGGTAAAAATGATATTATTATTACCCTAACAGAAGTCCTAATTCTATTGGCTAAGTATAATTCCACCAAAAACAATATTACGAATAAAATATTAACCTCTTTGGTCCACATGGATTAGATTAGGACAATTATTATTATTTAATTCAAAGAAGAGTTACAAGAGATAAAATAAAAGTAAAATAACTAAATATTTTTTAATGTGGGGTTATACATTAGATAAATTCGATTATAAATATTCATTAAAAATTTAAAAGTATTTACAACATAATGAAATTTTATTTATAATTTTTAACCATTTTATAATTTAATTTATTTATGACACAATGGTGATGCAGTAATTACCTAATTAATGAAATATTAAAATAATTGATATTATAAATATAAAAATAATTTTAATTTGAGACTTTTTATGAATTACACTAATTTTATAGGGTAATATGACATATTAGGATTGATTATATGAATTATTTTCGAAGTAATAATGATGTCATTAATTTATCCAAAACAAAACACCCAATAGTGTCAAAATTGACATAAAAGTGTTTTTAAATACAATATTATATTATTAATTGATATTATATTTATAAAAATATATGGTTCTCCCAAAGTACATATATAATGATAGGTGTATCATTAATTAACCATTTGGGGTTTTCTTGGATGTATATAGTATGATTATTAACCATATAATATAAAAACAAAAAGATACAAGGTAAATGTCAAACTTTTTAACTAAGAGTTAAATATAAATGATAAGGTTAATATAGTGACACAAACCTATCTAAAATCTATTGGTTGAAGTTATTTCGACACATCCCCACCTTAAACTTTAAATAATCCACTTTGGACTTAATTGAAACCGAATATGAATTTATTCTAAAATAATATTTCTAACTTTTCCAAAGGATCCCCTCACCCCTCTTATAAAAGGGCACTCCCCCTTATCTCTAATTCACCCCTTCAAATACTTTTGGCTCGGCCAAAACCTACCCAGATATTCTTTCAACTTCTCTCACATCTACCTAAAGGCCTTAGTTTGATCAGAATTCCAGCTTAAAGAGCCCTTTTGATCAAATCTAAAGGAAGAACCTGAAGAAGAGGTAATGTTTTCGCCACCCTCTTTCAAGTTCCTTTCTACTTCAACTTATTCATTATTTGTTATATCCATTCTAAAATAAAAATCCAATATCTTATATATACTGTGATGTTAATATAAATATGTTACAACCATATTCAATATTTTATCCATACCTTGAATGACATGTCACCATACATGCGTACGTACGGCTTACCGTCTCCACGTCGTGGTATAATTGCTATTCAAAACATTATTATTCGGATTGGTATGATAATGATGTGTAATTTAAGTAAATAATAAATATAAAATTATTATGATTCTTAATATATGATATACCATCCAATTATATACAATTGCAATATCAAAATAGGTATATTGTCGCTCGTGTGTACGTACGAACTATCGTCTCCACGAATGCGGTGAGATTCATTCCTCATCGTATCCATTAATGTATAATTCACATTTTATGATTAAAAATAATGTTTAAGGACTTGATATCATTATGGATATGAATAATATACAACCTAACCATAACAAACATGGCTTATGTAAAAAAATATATAAAAGAAAATGACTAAGTTAACACCTGAAACGATAATAATACTAAGATATTATTAACAAAGAAATGTTAAATGATAATATATGATATCATATTAATGTATATGATTCTTGTATAATTTAATAACAACTATTTCACCATTATAAAGAGGTTAAACTAACCTCAACCACGGAAAAGTACAAGGTAAGGGTTCATTTCACAATTTCTTCCTTATTTGAGGTTGTTTATACATAATTATCTAATGAGACATTTTTTATCATCCAAATCCATGTTTCATAAAAATGTATTTCAAATAATTCTTACTATTTTATGGATTATGTGTTAAAGTCATTTATACCCTTGTTTTAATTTTTATAAAGGAATCTTTCCATTGTTTTCCAAACAAGGTACTTTATGACCTTTTCGACAGAATAAAGGTAAGAATGTCTTTTTTTAACTTATACGGCGTGTGCGGCTATTTCCCGCCATTATAAAATCTTTGATGTTTCCCTTACAAGACTATAAGGATATTTTCAACATAAATGTTTAATTTTATAATTATGTGACTTTTAAATGATTTAAAAAAAAGAGATATTTTCCTCAAATAGTTTTGATTTCATCTAGGTCAACATCCTTTGATGGATTTTAATCTTTTTTGAAGTTGATTTATTATGATACAAAACATCCATATTGTATTGAAGGTTTTGTGATATGCTTGATTGTGGATGTGTTATATTTATACCATTCGTAGTTTATGGAGAAAGTATTAACATGTCGTATGCTAGTTTTAATACAAATGTTTATGTTATGTTTAATCATGTTCATGTGAGGAATGCATTGGACTTAATATGTGACGGGTGGAGCCAGCAATAGCACCTCGATGCATCGGTTGGATTCATGAGTAAAACTAGTGTCTTGGATCAAGGCTTTGAAAAAATATTATTTGTAGTCTTGGAACAAGGCCTTGACTATGTTGTTATGATAGTCTAGCATTAGGATTCCCATCATTATGAAAGTAGTGAAGGACACTGGGATACCTTGAGAGGGGAGGGGTGAATCAGGGTGTCAACTTTTTCTTTTAAAGTTAGGGATCTTGTTTCCACATTTGTAGGAACTTGTTAAACCTGTATGATGGATATGAACATAAAGAAAGCATTCACATATAGAGAGACGACACATCCCTTTTTTACTTGGTTCACCACTAAGGGATATGTCCAAGGAGCATATGACGACTGGTTGTCGGTCGTACCAAATTCCACTAAACTTCACTAGCTGTGGATTACAAAGTTTTAGGCAAGTCACTCATTCCAAGGCTCACTTCCTTTACAAAATGATCAGGGAAAGCTCACAACATCCCTTGGGTCACTCTCGTTGACTCCCCCTAGCTCACTGGCCTTGGTGAAGTTACACTCAGTTTATTGATGTGAAGGTATGTTCATAATTGAAATAGAATTCATCCCCTATTGAATGTAGATGCTCTGTTGATGTCCTACATTCACAAGTATACTAATATGACATTGCACCAAAGGTATCAGGAAATCTTCCAGTTTTTCGTGCTGCTCCAAAAGGACCGGTGTACAACAACCTCACCTAGCGCACTTAACCAAGACTGTAATGCATGTTTCAAGAACGGCGTGCAAGTCACTTGCTCAGTACAAAATTGGTGTGCATGTGACACCAACCCACTTGGGCAACACTGCCTCCTTCAACTCCAAACTTGCACGACTCTGCACTTATAACTCCCAAACCACCTTGGTCACGTAGCCAACAACCGGAACGCAGCCTCTACATACGAAATCCAACTACCACTTGCGCGACTCAACCACTTGCATGACGAGATCTCGAAAAAATCTCTATGTCTTGAACATTGATACAAATGAGGGGTGGAGGTCCTCTATTTAAAGGCAATCTAGACCTCCTACACGGTGGCACGAAAGTGTCCTCATGGCGCATAGCTCCAAAAACCTTTGCCTATGTCGCACTATTAACTTGCGTGAGCACACCAATTATTGCGCAACCAACTTTCCATTGCCATATTTTGATGTTCTGATCATGAAGAACAATCGGCACACAAGTGTCCAGACCTCCTAGGCATCCGCACACAAGTCCTTTCTCAGCGCGTAGGTCACTTGCGCGACCCTTATCCCTTTGCCATTTTTTCATGTTCTGATCTTGAAAAATATAAGGCGCGCAAGTTTTCTCTTCTTCAAGTACACATTTCGCAATTCTCTTTTCCAAAAAAACTTTTCTCCATTTATCGATTTTCAGGCCAAAAAATTTGGCAAACACTGGGAAATAGGACCACCTTCAATACTATTGTCTGCTTGAACTGTATGATCACATTGCTGGTACACATTCTGATCTTCCACTGAGGATTGACAAAAAACACAAACCATACTCCAATTCATGCATAAAAGACCATGGTTCTAATAATCTCCCCATTTGTGTTTTTTGGCATTCAGAAAATAAATTCAATAGATACCCATCCATGTGAAAACCAAAAAAGAAAGAATCAAATCAGCTAAAACTCTATGTCTATGTGAGAAATGCTCGGTGTAGAAAACAAAAGAGGAAGCATGAATTGGGATCTGGTGTTTTTTAATTCTCAATGATGCACAAGAAGAATTACATGACCGATGTATTCCTTCTCATCCTTGTCATCCTATCACTAACATTGAATTCACATCATGTCACAGGAGAGGAAGCTTGAATTAGGTTCCAGTGTTTTGGAATTCTCAATGATGCCCATGAAACTTTACATTACCGATGTATTCCTTCTCATCCTTCTCATTCTATCACTGACACTGAATTCACATCGTGTCACAGGAGCATTACATGCCTGATCATGCCTGAATTTATTCCTTTCTCCACTATTGAAAATAAACCCAATGACCAGTAATTTTTTCAATGTTAAGATCAAACCATAATCCCCCTGGATAGTATCTCCCCCACAAACCTGCGTCACAACCATAAACATATAAAAAAAGTTATCATAATCGGAATGAGGGGTATTGTGAAACCTCCTTATGCACTAGGAGGTGGCTGAACACTGAGGTTCAACCGATGCTTCTCAAACCCAGCCGCTGATGGTGGCTTGGTTAGGATATTATCCACTTGCTCATCAGTTCCCACATGACCCATTCTAATCACCCCTTTCTCAACTTTTTATTTGATAAAGTGGTACCTGATTTCAATATGATTTGTACAAGAATGCTGAACAGGATTCTTCGTGATATCAATTTTTCTCTTGTTATCACAGTAAATTATCATTGTTTGATTCACATGATCACCAATATCTATTAGTTGTTGGTTCATCCATAGAAGTTGAATGCATGCCTTTGTGGAATATATACACTCATCTTTAGCAGTACTAAGAGAAGTAATTTCTTGTTTCTTACTCAACCAGCCAACACATTTCTTCCCAATATAGAAGGCTCCACCACTAGTGGACTTTCTGTGTACTACATCACCAGCCTGGTCCACATCAAGGAATGATTAGAATTCATTGTTCATGCCTGCAGCAAAATATAACCCAATGTTATGTGTACCTTGAATGTACCTCATGATTCTTTTTACTGCCGCCATATGTTCCTCCTTTGGATTACTCTGAAAGCGGGCCGCAAGACATGTGGCAAAGACAATATCTGGTTGTGTCGCTGTCAGGTACAGTAGGCTCCCAATGATCCTCGTGTAGATGGTGGGATCAATAAAGGCCCCATCCTCATGCTTTCCATGTTTAGTTCCAACTGAAATCGGCGTTGAAATTGGTTTGTGTTGGAGTTGGTGGTCTAGAACCAACTACTTTGTACTTTATTCATTAAATAAAAGCCTTATCACATCTTGATTGTTCTTCTGTGTGACATGTCATGTGATAATGTCCTAAGGACAGCTATTGCATTAAAGGGTCGTAGCGGATCCCTGCTATGATGAGAACCCGAAAGTGCCATAACACTGTTCTTGAATGTATGTTCTATGGTCGGATGATATTATTTGAGGGACACAAATAATATAGGTCATTAGGGGTGAGGACTCATTAAACATTGATGCACCTTCTCATGGTGTGTGCCCTTGGTAATATCCAGGAAGATATTATGAGAACGAGACCCGCCAGTAGGAAATCCACATTTCATAGTGTCCTTGGATGTTACTATCTATGGAAATGTGTATTGATCCTTAGACTTTAAGATTAATATTAATGGGTATTACAACTCGCGCACTTAGATGTATTGACGAAAACTGTGACGACACACTGTTCGCAGCAAGGTAGGATACGTTGGGTGCGTCACGAGTAATACCACATTAATAGATAATGCGAGAAAGGATTTGTCCCTTCTGTTCCATAACAGAAGTAGATATCTCAGGACCCTTGATGGAATTGATATAGCCTAAATAAATCCATGGCCATGGTAAGGTATGTGGAAGTTCAATTCTAGGATGTCAAAGAAAGAATAATCAAGCACATGGGTTGATGGCACTAGCATGCAACCCGCTTGATTGGTAAGCGTTCGTAGGAGGTGACACATCATTGCGGCGTTAACTTCTTTCTCTATGGGTGCCTTGGCGTGTTGCTAGACGGTAACCTTGGACTTTAGGCAGGCTCAGCCTAATGCCACAGAAAAAGAGGCCTACAGGGTCACACAATAAGTGTGTCCATGTATCTCAGTTAAATATTAATTTAACAAGTTAAATAAATATTATTCCCGAATGTGGTTTAATAATTATTTAAGGATGTCTGATCGCATTTATTTTGACACTAGTTATTTGATAGAATATATTGTGGCTAAAATAATATATTTATTATTGATTAATGTAGTTACATTTGTTTAAGAAATAAATAGTCATTACTCAAGGCCTAATAAATGTGGTGGAGAAAAATGGAAAATAAAAGTACACGCCGTGTATATTAAATATACACGCTGTGTAGTTCTATGGAAAACAAGTACACGCCGTGTATTAATTATTATACGCCGTGTAGTTTTTCCAATTGGGTTTTTGAGGATTTAATATTGTTTTATGAAATGATATTTATTATAATCAGCGTGGGCGCATGTCAAGAAATTAATAATTCGACATGGGGGTCTTTAATAAGAGTTAATTAAATAAATAAAACGCGTAACATGTTTATTTATTTTCATAACTCTATTAACCTCAAACCTGATTATAAATATCCTCGCAAACCCAACATTTTTTAGAGAGCCATTGTTGTGCACAATGGATTTGGAAATACTCTCAAGCCAAGAGAGAATTCCATTTCCACCAAGAACGCCCTCATGTTACGAGAGCAAGATCTTCCACCGGATCAAGGCGGTCGAAGGCGGACATCGCAAGCAAAGGTTCTTCTGCGCTAGCACCGAGAGATCTCTTCGGTGATGTCCGGAGATACGTGACACATGTGTGGATCACCGCTAGAGGAATTCTACACTTGGATTCTACGACGGAATGACGGATCACCGAATCGTGACCAGACACATCAACAAAGAAAGAATTCTAACAAGGTAATTCTTATGCATTAATTAAATTAATTATAATCAACATATGATGATCCTCCTCAAGGGTTCCGGGACTATTCTTTTCTTTTCATTCTTCGTTCTATTCCGAAGATTCGGCGTTTTATATCGTGACAGATCTCGGATTGAACGTAGTTTAACGTTAAAATTAAAGTTGGGAAAACCCACCAACGCGCTTCCGCTGCGCCCGGAACCTACAAGTGGTATCAGAGAAGTCATATCGTTGGTTATAATTATTTAGTTTTTTTTGGTGATTTACGCATTTAATAATTTAGTTATTTCAATTCATGTTTAATCGTTCTGGAAATCTGAATATCAAGATCTTTTCCACCTCTCTCGTTTCACGTTCACCTCACAGAAACAGAATTTTCTTTTAATTTTGATTAAAATAAAATATAGGAACTCATCCGGAGGAGCCAAATGTTTCTGGCCGTATAACCCCAGAATACACGGCGTGTTTTCGGAAGTACACACCGTGTAGTCTAAGTTCAAGGCATTGACTGATCCTCCAAATCAGGCCGTGTATTGGATTCTTTCTAAGAATTTAAGACACCGTGTGTTGACCAGAAACAGGTGGCACACAGTTTCCGGAATACATGTCGTGTGGTCCAATGAACATGGCGTGTAGTCCCTTCGGGTTAGGGTTGGGTCGTATACTCCGTACATAGCCTGCCCGGATGGAAACTGCGTAACGTGGAAACTACACGGCATGTGTCCCACTGTACACGCTGTGTACTACGAAAATTTCCTAAGTACATTAACACGCCCTATCCCCGGGCGTGTACTTCAGATGGACGATGAAGAAAAAGTACACGCCGTGTAGTCGGAACTACACACTGTGTACTCACCCAAATTATGCAGATTTATTAAAATTTATTATTATATTATACAAACCCTTGAGACGTGTACCATGGTGCAGGCGTAAAGCTGAGGCACAACACGTGATAGGTATTTTATATATATGTGTTTAATTTAACATCTGCGTAATAAATGGGAATTCGCCGGGTTGCCTCCAAGGTACAAGTTGTGTACAAGGATAATTTTAAATGAATTTATTTGTATAAAATTATTATGGATGAGAATCTCAAGGAAATTCAGAAAAGGGATTTAAGATAAAAGGATTGATTAATTAAAGATAATTAATTGATTCGAGCGTGATTTATCTTAAACAGGAACGAATAAAGAATTGAATGCTAGTTTTATTTATGCGTAAATATCATTGCATTTATGTATGATCATGAGCTAGACCGGGACCTTTGTATGTGAATGGTTTCTTTTAATTTATTTATTTAAATTCAATTTGTTGGCCTGCAAGCCATCTCCTCATTAATATGTAGGGCATGCGTGCCCAAGAATTCTTTTATGTAAAAACCCCTTTTTTCCCCTCACCTGCGTGTGAGATAAATGCATATGTAATTGATGGAGCTCCCAAGCTAGTGGAGGCTACTCAAGTCAGGAGCCAAGATGAAACCAATCCAAGGAGATACAAAGGTGGACAAGTGGAAAGCTATAAACACGAACCTGAAAGGTTCAAGGTGTTTCTCCCCTAGGTCTTGGGTTAGTTTATCAACTGCTAGAAAAAATAACCAACATAAAAGCTCATGATCATACCATTTATTTTATTTCTATCAGTTGCATGGTTTATTTATTATGGGTGTGTTGTCACGATCACACAATTAATGAATTAAACGAACATGCAAGATGGAACTAAAATAAAATTGGCTTATACGTAAATATTATCTTATACATGGTTAATCACTTAAGTATATCCCACTTAATATTAACAAGCATGTAATCAAAGATAATAAAATGGCAATTTACGTATAAGGATAAAATCCCTCAAAATAAATATTAAGTCGACATAGCCTTCCATAATCTTGGTTAGAATCGAATCATAGTTCAAAGTGCTTGACCAACCCTAGTTGGGGTGCTTTCAATTATCGGGGAATTCTAATTCATGATTTTGAGTTGACTTGACTAAGTTCACATCAAGGGTTGACTGCCACAGAAAGACTTGGTGTGACCAAGAGGCAAAGGTTGAGGAAATCCAAAAAGGATTTCAAGATTGGGGAGTCCACTCAGAAGATCAAGGAACTGCGAGTTAATGCAGTTGGCATTCGGAATGCCTACCTAAAACCCTTCAAGTAGCTTGACCAACCCTAGTTGGGGTAATGCGAAGGGCAATATGGATCCTTGCCACTATAATATTCACGCAATAGAATATTCCGAAGTCAATGGTGAGGGCTTTTGGGTTTCAATAAAATAGTCGGAGACTAATAAGTATTAATTCATTTATTTGTCTCAATTTTTATAATAAAGTACTAAACATGTGCTCATCATAAATTGTAGAAACGGCAATAAAATGACTTCAAACATATCATTGCGCACCATACTCGAAAAAGAAAACCTTCTCACCAACACCAATTTCCAAGAGTGGCAGAGGTGTTTACGCGTCGTCCTTCGCCACGAAAGGAAATTGTATGTGCTGGAAGAGCCTATTCCAGTTGCGCCTGGGAAAGAGGCTAGTGATGAGGAATTATCTCTCTACATAAAACACATGGATGATGCCACAGATGTCTAGTGTTTCATGCTATCGGCCATGTCTAATGAGCTCTTGAAGCAACATGAAAACATTGATCCGTATAGCTTGATGTCTCACGTTAATGATCTCTACCAAGAGAAGGTGAGACAGGAGAGGTATGAGATCTCCAATGCTTTGTTTACCACGAAGCTTGGAGAGTCTGCGCCAGCTGGGCCTCATGTGGTCAAGCTTATTGGCTACATTGAGTTCTTGGACATCTTAGGGATTAAATTTCAAGATGAGTTGCGTATAGATCTCATCCTACCATCATTGCCCAAGACCTTATCTAGCTTCATTGTCAACTATAACATGAGCGGCAATGAGAAGAGTCTATCGGAGATTCTGACCTTGATTCGCTAGGTAGATAAGGACATGGGGCGTGAAAAACCCGCGGTCCTTATGGTGAACAAGAAAATGAAGGACAAGGCAAAGGGGCCAAAGACTTATAAACGGTCTGAAGCCCCCGTGCACCATCCCTCAAAGAAGGGGATGATCCAGAGGCAGGGCAAGGAACAGGAAGCAGTGTGTTTTTCATGTGGCAAGTAGGGCCACTAGAAGAGGAACTACACCCAGAAGCGTGGGGACGCTAATGGGGCATTCGTTATCGAGTGCAATCTTTCTATTTCTACACATTGGGTATTAGATACAGCTTGTGGGGATCAAATCTGTATTCAAATGCAGGAACCAAGTAGATTTAGAAAGATCGCCAGAGGAGAGGTGGATCTTCGAGCTGCCAATGGCGCAAGGCTGGCTGCGTTGGCTATTGGCGACTATCACCTCTGATTGCCAACTGGCATGATTTTGGTTTTACAAAACTGTTATTTTGTGCCTAGTGTTACCAAGAACATAATTTATGTATCTTGTTTGGATATGGATGGATTTATTTTCAAGTTTGGAAATAAGGGTTGTCTCTTTTATAAGAACAATGTATGTTATGGTATGGCACATTTGAATAATGGTTTGTATGTATTAAATTACGAAAACCAAGTGTTGGAAATCGATAACGAAACAAACTCACATGACTCATACATCACCCAGTTATGGCATCACCGCCTTGGTCATGTGAACGAGAAGCGCTTGACAAAGCTCTTCCAAGATGTCTATTTAGACTCTACTGAGCTAAAACCACTTGATAGATGTCACACTTGTTTACAAGGAAAAATGACCAAGCCGCCTTTTGGTGGACAAGGAGAAAGGGCCATAGAGCTTCTAGGATTGGTACACACAGATGTGTGTGGACCATTTCCAGTAGAAGCTAGAGGTGGATATTCTTACTTTATTACATTTACTGGTGATTTGAATAGATATGGCTATGTCTACTTAATGAGGTATATGTCAGAGTCTTTAGAGAAATTTAAGGAATTCATGAATGAAGTAGAGAATCAACTTGGAAAGAAGATAAAGAAGCTTCTATCGGATCGAGGTGAAGAATATCTGAACCAAGAGTTCATCGATCTTCTATGAGAGTCTGGGATTCTATCTCAGCTCACTCCTCCTTATACACCACAGTGGAATGGTGTTAGTGAAAGGAGGAACCACACCTTGTTGGACATGGTGAGGTCGATGATGAGTTATGCAGATCTTCCATTATCCTTTTGGGGATATTCATTACAAACTTCAACATACACATTAAACCGAGTACCAACTAAGGCGGAAAATGGAATCCCATCTGAGTTATGGAATGGAAGGACACCCACTTTGTCGCACACATGTGTATGGGGATGTGAGGTTTTTTAAGGCCTTCTTAGGAAACAAACTAGAACCCCGAGGCACGAAGTTTATCTTTATAGGATATCCCAAGGAAATAAAAGGATATTACCTATATAACCCCCAAGACAAGAAAGTGACTGTCGCCAGACAAGCCATCTTTCTTGAGAGGGAGAACATCCTCCAGAAGGATAGTGGGAGCAAGATTGAATTCGACGAAGTTGATGCTCAAGATACACAGGAGTTGGTACAGGAACAAGTTCCACAAGTCCCCGTGGAAGAGGTTCCAGAAACACAAGTACTGCGTAGGAGCTCAAGAGAGGTAAGGGAACCAGAGAGATTTGGTTTCCTAGTCACTGAGGAAGGTGAATCATTATTGTTGGAAAATGATGAACCTCTCTCCTATAATGAAGCAGTAGAATGCTCAGAAGCTGCAAGATGGCTAGAAGCTATGAATTCTGAGATGGATTCCATGTATCAGAACCATGTTTGGGTTCTGGTCGATTAGCCAGTTGATGTAAAGCCTATTGGATGCAAATGGGTATTCAAAAGAAAGATGGACATGGAAGGCCAAATTAGCACCTATAAATCAGGGCTAGGGGCTAAAGGATTCAGACAGCGTCAAGGAATTGACTCTGATGAAACCTTCTCACCAGTTTCCATGCTTAAATCCATAAGAATCATACTTGCCATAGCAGCTTACCATGACTACGAGATTTGGATGATGGATGTCAAAATAGCATTCCATAATAGGATCCTTCAGGAAGATGTCTATATGACACAACCAGAAGGGTTCGTGACACCAGGTGAAGCCAAACGGGTTTTCAAGTTGCAGAAATCCATTTATGGATTAAAGCAAGCATCCAGGTCATGGAACATTCGATTTGATGAAGCCATAAAGGAATTTTTTTTCATTAAGAACGAATGTGAGCCATGTGTTTATAAGCGGTTTAATGGGAATGTAGTTGTCATCCTAGTGGTATATGTTGATGAAATATTGCTTATTGGAAACGACGTACCATCCTTACAGTCAGTTAAGGACTAGTTGAACAATTGTTTCTCCATGAAGGACTTAGGAGAAGCATCCTACATTCTAGGGATCAAGATCATTCGTGATAGATCCAAGAGGCTGCTTGGACTAAGTTAGGGTACATACATTGACCAGATACTAAAGAGATTTAGTATGGAAAAATCCAAGAGGGGATTGGTTCCAGTGTCACATGGCTTATATCTTTCTAAGAAAATGTGTCCCTAGACACAATAGGAGAAAGATAGGATGACCAAGATCCCATACGCTTCGGCTATAGGATCCATCATGTATGCCATGTTATGTACCAGGCTTGATGTTGCCTATGCATGGAGCATGGTAGGCAGATATCAAGCAGATCCAGGAGAATAGTATTGGACTTCTATTAAGACTATCCTTAAGTATCTGATAAGAACTAAGGATATGTTCCTGGTGTATGGAGGAGACGAGGAGCTTGTCATCAGAGGGTATGCTGATGCTGGTTTTCAAACAGACTAGAATGATCTGAAGTCGCAATCTGGATATGTTTTCTATCTCAATGGAGGAGCTGTGAGCTGGAAGAGTTCAAAGCAGGCAGTTGTCGCCGATTCTACAGTGGAGTCCGAGTATATAGTGGCTTCTGATGCAGCCAAATAAGCCGTTTGGATTCGGAACTTTGTCCAGGAGCATGATGTGGTGCCTAGCAGTAAAGATCCCATTACATTGTATTGTGATAATACTGCAGCGGTGGCTCTTGAAAAAGAACCAAGGTCACATCAACAGACAAAGCACGTACTCCAGAAGTATCACCTCTTGAGGGATTTCTATCAAAGGGGTGAAGTTGCAGTGAGCAGAGTGTCCACGGAAGAGAACATGGCGGACCCCATGACTAAAG
Source organism: Viscum album (assembly GCA_963277665.1). Taxonomy (NCBI): domain Eukaryota; kingdom Viridiplantae; phylum Streptophyta; class Magnoliopsida; order Santalales; family Viscaceae; genus Viscum; species Viscum album. The sequence goes on along the minus strand of OY728166.1, from coordinate 1,085,115,881 downwards.
GCCTATCTCAGCAGAAGCATGAATATCATGTGAGAGCTAGCGGGTTAAAGGTTGTTAGGAGTTCGCTCTAGTCCAAGTGGGAGTCTGTTGGAGTTGGTGGTCTAGAACCAACTGCATTGTACTTTATTCATTAAATGAAAGCCTTATCACATCTTGATTGTTCTTCTGCGGGACATGTCATGTGATAATGTCCTAAGGACAGTTGTTGCATTAAAGGGTCGTAGCAGATCCCTGCTATGATGAGAACCCAAAAGTTCCATAACACTGTTCTTGAATGTATGTTCTATGGTCGGATGATATTATTTGAGGGAAACAAATAATACAGGTCATTAGGGGTGAGGACTCATAAAACATTGAGGTACCTTCTCATGGTGTGCGCCCTTGGTAATATCCAGGAGGATATTATGAGAACGAGACCCACCAGTAGGAAATCCACATTTCATAGTGTCATTGGATGTTCCTATCTACGGATATGTGTATTGATCCTTAGACTTTAAGATTATTATTAATGGGTATTACAACTCACACACTTAAATTTATTGACGAAAACTATGATGACACACTGTTCGCAGCGAGGTAGGATACGTTGGGTGCGTCACGAGTAATACCGCATTAAAAGATAATGTGAGAAAGGATTTGTCCGTTCCGTTCCATAACAGAAGTAGATATCTCAGGCCCTTTGCTGGAATTGATATAGCCTAAATAAATCCATGGCCATGGTATGGTATGGGAAAATTCAATTCTGGGAAGTCAAAGAAAGAATAATCAAGCACATGGGTTGATGGCACTAGCATGAAACCCGCTTGATTAGAGATATCGAGACAAAGGGATTATATTACACGGTAAGCGTTCGTAGGAGGTGACACATCATTGCGGTGTTAACTTCTTTCTCTATGGGTGCCTTGGCGTGTTGTTAGACGCTAGCCTTGGACTTTAGGCAGGCTCAGCCTAATGCCACTGAGAAAGAGGCCTAGAGGGTCACACACTAAGTGTGTCCATGTATCTTAGTAAAATATTAATTTAACAAGTTAAATAAATATTATTCCCGACTGTGGTTTAATAATTATTTAACGATGTCTGATCGCATTTATTTTGACACTAGTTATTCGAGAGAATATACTGTGGATAAAATAATATATTTATTAGCGAGTAATGAAGTTAAATTTATTTAATAAATAAATAGTCATTACTCAAGGTCTAATAAATGTGGTGGAGAAAAAAGGAAAATAAAAGTACACGTCGTGTATATTAAATATACACGCTGTGTAGTTTTATGGAAAACAAGTACACGCCGTGTATTAATTATTACACGCCGTGTAGTTTTTCCATTTGGGTTATTGAGGATTTAATATTGTTTTATGAAATGATATTTATTATAATCAGTGTGGGCGCATGTCAAGGAATTAATAATTCGACATGGGGGTTTTCAATAAGAGTTAATGAAATAAATAAAATGCATAACACGTTTATTTATTGTCATAACTCTATTAACCTCAAACCTGATTATAAATATCCTCGCAACCCCAACTTTTTTTAGAGAGCCATTGTTGTGCACAAAGGATTTGGAAATACTCTCAAGCCAAGAGATAATTCCCTTTCCACCAAGAACACACTCATGTTACGAGAGAAAGATCCTCCACCGGATCAAGGCGGTCGAAGGCGGACATCGCAAGCGAAGGTTCTTCCATGCTAGAACCCAGAGATCTCTTCGGTGATGTCCGGAGACACGTGACACACGTGTGGATCACCGCTAGAGAAATCCTACAATTGGATTCTACAACGCAACGTCGGATCACCGAATCGTGACCGGACACATCAACGAAGAATGAATTCCAACAAGGTAATTCTTATGCATTAATTAAATTAATTATAATCAATATATGATGATCCTCATCAAGGGTTCCGGGACTCTTCTGTTCTTTTCGTTCTTCGTTCTATTCCGAAGATTTGGTGTTTTATATCGTGACGAATCTCGGATTGAATGTTGTTTAACATTAAAATTAATGTTGGGCAAACCCACCAATGCGCTCCCACTGCGCCCGGAACCTACAGTTTGGAGTCTTGCATATTAAACATCATCAACATCTCTGTTGCATACTTTTCCTGAGAAATGAAAGTGTAATCCTTCTTTTGAATCTCATGTAGCCCCATGAAATATGTGAGCTCCCCAATCATAGACATTTCAGATTCTGATTTCATAGGATGGCATACTCATCCACTGATTTCTTCCTGCTTCAACCAAATATGAAATCATCAACGTAGACTAGAACCAGGAATTGATCTTTTGGAGAAATATTCACATATATATTGTGATCCACACCTCCTCTTTTGAAATCCAACATCTTGAGATACGAGTCCAGGAGGGAATACCAATCTCGTGTTTCCTGCTTCAAACCATATAGGGATTTCTCCAGTTTGTAGACTTTTGTCTCATTAGTACGAAGAAAAAAACCCACTGGTTGTTCAATGTAGAATTCTTCTTCGAGTAAACCATTCAAGAATGTTGTCTTGACATCAATTTGATACACTTTATATCCACTTTGGAGTGCCACAGAAAGGAAATGTTTGATTGAATCTATTCTAGCCACTGGAGCAAAGGTTTATTCAACATCAAAACCTTCATTCTAGGAATAACCCATACATACCAGTCAAGACTTATTTCTGATAACACTTCCATGCTCATCGAACTTGTTCATGAAGATCCATTTTGTACCATTTACATTTGTGACCTTTGAGTCTCTGGACAAGATCCAATGTCCGATTCTTTTAAATCTTGTCTATCTCTTCATTCATGAATTTCACCCATGATTCTTCCTTTGCAGATTCTTCAAATGAGGATGGCTCCACAAAAGATAGAAATGTAGATTGCGTGTTATTTCACATCCTCCTTGTTTGAGTGGGTGAATTACTATCCCCAATTATGTTATATGGGTCAATACCATCTCTACAATTTCTCCTGTGCGGATCATTCGCATTTTCTCCAGCCACAGTTTCCTCTTCAAGTTCGTCTTTTGAGTCAACATCATGATGAAATTGCTGAGTGTTTTGTATAGATTCCACTATTTATGTAGTTGTATTTTCTCCGCATTCACTTTCTTCCTCACTTTCTATTACATCAGAATATGATGTCCATGAATAATTTGTGGTTTTCCCTTCAATTATCTTAACATCACTGCTTACCACAATCCTTCCTAATCTCTTGATGATACACTTGTAGGATTTGCTATTCATTGGATACCCAAGAAAAATTCATTCATCAGCATTGTCACCAAACGTCCCTTGATTACCTTCTTTGATCCGGATGAAACATTTTCTTCCAAAAACACGAAAGTATTTCAACAAAGGCTTCCTTCCATGCCACAATCCATATGGTGTTTTAGTTTCTCCCATATAAATCCATGTTCGATTCTGAATGTGCACTGTAGCTTCAATATCTTCCTTCTAGTAATGGATAGAGATAAATCTCTCAATCAGCATAGTCTTGGCCATATTGTTAACCTATCGATTTCTGTGCTCAACAACTCCATTTTGTCATGGGGTTCTCATGACTTCTACCTCATGTTGTATCCAATGCTTCTCCAGGTAGTTTTCAAATTCAATGGATGTGTATTCCCCTCCATTGTCTGATCACAACACTTTGATTGTTTGTCCAATATCATTCTCGGAGATTCGATGATACGTTTTCATGCAACCAAGCTCTTTTTGTTTCCTATGTATAACCATTACACATGCTATTATTCTATAATAATATATGAAAAGGATGAAGTACCTTTCTCCATGAATTCCAACAGCATTTTCTTGGACACATACGTCTGTATGAATGAGATCAAGAAGATGTGATGCCCTTTTCTTCTTTGGCCATTATGAACTACAAATGATCTTCCCACCAATGCAAGCATCACAATATTTTTTCCATTCACTCTTTAGGTTAGGAATGTCCATGACAATCATTAATTTTGATATTTTCTCCATGTCTTTTTGATTGATGTAACCGAGTCTCCTAGGCCACAAATTGTTTTCATCTTTAACAGTCATTCTATATACCTGATACATGTTGCCTTCTATTCTACATCCTTTCATAAGTAAATTTCCAGTCTTTCCCTTGATAGTGCAGCCTTTCTAGTTAAAAGTACCAACAAGTCCTAAGGCACAGAATTGACTCACGTTGGGTAGATTATGAAGTATTACATATATGTAAAGGACATCAGTCTTCTTTAGCTCTCCATTAGCTAATTCAGTACTTCCACTGCCTTTTATTTTTAGACCTCCATCATTACCAAATAAAACTGTTCCATCAACCTTCCTTTTGATATTTTTTAACAGGAAAGAATTACCTATCATATGGGATGAACAACCGCTATCCAGAATCCAAGTACTATTTCTTTTTGTAGCTTTGAGGGCCACCTCTACAAGGTTGGATTCCTCAATTTTATTCCTTTATTTCCATGATACATTGGAATGAGTATCGAGGACTGATGGACTTTAAATTATCTCATCTGTGTACATTGGTTCATTATAGATGATGTCTTCTTTGAGAGAAGAAAACCTATTTGAAAGAGAAACACTATCTCTTTTCCATTTTTTCATGTTCTGATCTTGAAAAACATATGACACGCATGTTTCCACTCTTTCAAGTACACGTCACGCAAGTCTCTTTGCCAAAAACACTTTTCTCCATTTGTCGATTTTCCGGCCCAAAAATTGGCAAACACTGGGAAACAACGCCACATTCAATATTGTTGTCTTCTTGAACTGTATGATCACATTGCTGGTACACATTCTAAACTTCCACTGAGGATTGACAACAAACACAAACCATACTCTAATTCATGCATAGAAGTTTATGGTTCCAACAAGTGGTTACTGATATTGCATGTGAATATTCGACTAGTAGAATATCCATGTGAATATGTAAATGGAATTATTTCAATTTATTTCTGTCATATTATGATGAAGTTCAAGTTTAAAAGGATTTTTCTTTATTTATACATAGCCTTAAAAGTTTATGCCTATTTATGAATGTTTCTGCTATATTGTTATCCTTACCGGGAATCTGAGCTCACCCCTTTCTATGTTTTATTTTTCCCAGGATGTGAAGAAGTATTTTTTAAATGATCTACATGGATAGTATGAGGGGATATGAGTGTGGTCTATGGAGACAAGATGTTGGTGTAGTTTTTCACTTTATAATGTAATGTAAACTTTATGAATGTATCTAGTGATTCCAAGGATACTGAACTAATCGGTATTTTGAGACTTGACCTTTTTTTATCATGCCAATGTTATATAAAATGCACCGAATATGGGTAAATGGGGTCGCGATGTTACATAAGGGGTTTCTCATCTCACTTTTAATTCTTTGAGATTTCCATTCTTTAGCCACTTATTTATTGCATGTGGTGTATTTTGTACTGACATTTGATATATATTATCTTGATTATATTTTTATTCATGGTATTATTTGATTCAATATGTGGTTATTAACTTTTTTATACGACTCGATTGATAACAATTTGGTAAAGGGTTTATCTCAATTTTTCATCCCATGAGATTCATGCTATATTTGTCACTCTTTCCATTGGGTGGTGTATGTACTGCCAATGATTTCAATCTTTGTTTAATATACATTTATTTACGAGTATTTTCATCTTTATTGTATAATCTTTCAATTATGTGGTGTGTGATTCATATGTTACCAAATTGGTTAGGGAATCTTTCACCCTCCACTTTTTAAAAGACTTATTTTTGTTATATCTTTTAATTTACATATTATATTATTGAGATATGTTATTATATATCCTTATTGCTGTAAATTTAATGTCTAGGTGATGAGATACAATTATCACTCTCATCAAATCATTTTCACAATTTTAAAGTGACGTTGTTAGGCTGTCGAATGTCTGTAAGAGAACTTATTAACCCAATTATAATTCTTTGGGTTAAACATATACTTCATGATTATGCAATGCTATGAATATGTATGAATAACCTATGATTGTTTTACACATGACATCCAATTATATTGGGTGTATTCTTATTTGTCACACATAATTGTGTAATTAATTTATCCATAATCTAAGGATACCATTTTTATAAGGGTTTTCGTCCCAATTTACATTCATTTGAGACTTTATTTTTGTTATTCACCAATTCACTCTTACATGGTGTATATACTATCCTTTCAAAAATAATATCATAAATCCCATTGTTCTCATGATATTATAATGTTCTGATTAAAAGTTATTCCTCAATTATTTTTATTCATGCAACACTCATTTTGTTAAAAACTCTTTAACAAAAATATAATTTTATTTGCTTTAAAGATTTATTATTCAAAACAATTCTCATTAACATCCATGTTTTGAAAATTGATTTTAGGTTTTATTTATATGGACATTAATGATTTCAAATGATATTTTATTTAAAAGTTTCAAAGTGTTATTGGACACTTTGATTCAAAAATCTCATTATTAAATGTTTAAAATGTTTTTGAAAATGGTTTGATTAAGCATTTATTTTGTCAATATCTTGAAATAATATATTGTGATTGCATTGTGGAAATTTTATCTTCCTTTATGATTGTTTTACATGTTCCAAATATGTAATGGATATTGGAAATTGTATATGTATATGGGTGGTTCCGTGATAAACCTAGGGTGGGTGAGCCCAAGATAGCTCTCTAATTCATTGGGTAACATGATAGAGTTAAACATGATGTTTCTCCTAAGAGATTAATAATATATACTATGTTGGGTATTATAAGTGTAACTCCCTATGTAGATGTGATATCTACAATGTATGTTTGATATGGATGCCATAAGTTATTTTTATGATTTATGATTTATGATTTCTATGTGTTATTCATAAATCTTATGATTTCATGAGGTTTTTTATCATTGAAAAGTATGTTTTCCTGGATTCATATATATTAATTGGATAATTTTTTCATTCCTTATATAATAACTCTTACTGAGCTCTTTATACTCATCCCATGTTTTTGAAATGTTTTTCATATGGTATAAGGAAGGGTAAGAGAAATGATGTAATTAAAAAGGCTTATATCAAGAAAAGAACATTTTTTTATTTTAGGAGTTTTATTTTTGTGATACATTGGATAGAGTAGAAGTGTCTACTTTGCAATTTTGGAGATGTAATGTAAAGATTATGGGCTAATTCTATAAAACTCTCTACCTGAAATGATCTCCAATTTTAATTATTTACATAACTGAAGATTATGTAATGTTTAAGGTTGGGACTATATAGTTTGTATCAGAGGTTGTTATAGTTAACTTTAGAGGTTAAGTTGTTATTTAAGAATAAGTGAAATATGAATAATGTTTATCATATTAGAAAGAGTCATGGTTAGTTTAGACAAATCAAATGAGTTTAAGATAACATGAATAAGTATATCTTAGTGTTTACCCTCCTCATAAGATAATATATGATGATTTTAAAGATAAACTCAGACTGACCTTTTTGGTTTTTGTAAATGTTTGGATCTAGCAGGAACCAACGTAACAATAGATGTGAATGAAACTTAATTGGTTTTCTTAATGAGATAATGAATGAAATGGGAGTTGCAATGAGAACTCTTGTGGTTAAAATATGTTATAGTCATTCATTTGGAATTTACCTCATTTTTGGAAATGTTATAAAACTATATGGTTTTTGATAAAGGACAACCTGCAGGAAGGGTGGCAACCCAACGCGTCCGGAAAGGCTGTGGGAATTAAACTAACAATTGAAGGGAAACCAGGGCGCATAACTTACCACTGGCCTACGTGAAGTCCCTGGTTAGTATTACTAATTATTTTGTAAGTAAATTATTTTATGGATCAAGAATATGTTGATATTATGTTTTCTCAAATGGATATCCTTATTTTAGAAATGATTTGGTGATTAAGTGATAAATGTTATTTTGGAAGACATTATCTTTTTTTGGTAATAGTTTATACCTAAGGAAAAGAGAATACTATGGGATTTAATTTCTTGAGTAATGGTTGAAATATTATTTTTGGAGGAATCTATAATTTATTTTGGAAATACAGCTATTTGGGTTATTTATGGAAATGATTAACCTATAATAGAGAATATGTGATTAGATTAATTTCACATTAGTATGAGACTTTAAAAGTAGTCAATGTTATTTGGAGATAAATGTTATGATTTACTGTAGAAGACTATGGGATTAAATTCTTTCGATTATTGGTTTTCAAAATTATTTTGGATAATATTGTATAATTTTAAGGAATGTTCTTTACTGAATGGTTCGTAAACATAGGGAACTGTTTGTTGAATTTTGTAGATTAGGAATAATATTTCTTTTTATAATGTATTATCCTTTTGGGGGATTATCTTGTCTTGTGCTAAACTTTTTTTTGGGTTATTGTCTAATGAAATTGGAAATATATTCTTTATCTTTTGTAGATCATGTGATTCTCTAAAATTTTATTCCAATGCTTTAGGTGTGACCAAGTAATCTTGAATACTAATTGTTTGGAGAAAAGATTAGTTTTTGGTATAAACTTATTAAAGGATGAAACTCTACATAAAGGTAAGTATATTTCCTTATGTTTGTATTCTATGTAGTAATGGAATTCCTCAAAATTATAAAAAGGAATGTAAACCAAAAATGTTGTTGGTTTAAGTTTCTGACTGTGTAATCAGAGTCCATTTAACACATCATAATTTTGTGTTTTCCATTGGTTAACTTTCTCTGAATCATGTTTTCAATCACTCTCCATCAGAACCTGATGGTTTTTTTCTCTTCCATATCCATGTTTTCCTTAATGTAATCCTAGTATGGGTTATCTCGGGTGACGTTTGTACATCTCTTTCTTTATTTTTAATGTTATAGTTTTATTGACACTTTTTCCGATGTGGGACTTTCAATGATGGTTCTCATCCCACTTTAAAAATTACGAGGACGCAATTCCCAAAAGGGGAGAAGGATGTAACATACCAGGTAAACAAAGAATATGAAAATTTCTTATTTATTATTATGTGTGAATTAAATATTACTCTTACTTTAAAGTGGATTCTATGTTCGTTGTTGTACCTGATACACCACAACGAGTTTCTTTGAAATCTTACATTGCACACGTTAGTTCATACTGAAAAATAATAATATAATATTATTTCAAATGGTTATTAATGACTACCCTTGAAATGGTGGGAATGAACATAAAAAACTAAAAAATTATTATACATGTTTGTTAAATGCTTTAGCATTTATCCAAGAAATTTTACAGGCTTAAAATAAGAAAGAATTTGATTTTAAGCATAAATACTCTAATATTCTTTAAAAGGTTGATTTACCCCCTTTTAATGGTGAACTATATTTAAATCTAGTTTTGGTTACTTATATATTTTTTATTTGAAAAAATAAAATTCTTCTTTAGATTCAGGACATCAAAATTTACTTTGTGTAATTTATCGGTATTTTTCCCATAAAATTCAAATTTTAATGAATAGTGAAAAATAATGTATTTTAAATCAAAATTTCCTTTTAATATAATTTAATTATATGTTTATATTATCCTTATAATCTATTTTAAAGTTCAATTAGATTATATTTCTACCATTTTATTCAATTTTGGTCATTTTAATTAATTTCACTTTGAAATTGCCCATCAATAAGTGTCAATATTATTTATAGTTATTGTGTATTAAAAACACACTATTTGTTATGACAATGAGAATTGATTTTAAATTAATTAATGTAACTTATATGTTTTTAATTTGTCAAAATAGACATTATTTTGGAATTTGGAATATAAAATATATCTTAGGCTGAATTTATGGTATTTTTCTTGAAAAACATCAATTTTTTATGAATAGTGAAACAACTTAGTAGTAGATAAAAAACAATCTATTTCATTTAAATGAAATTTTACCTCTTTTGTGAGTTTAGTTTCAAAAATCCGACATTCATGGTTGTTATTCATAAGTAAAATGTGGTTCAATAAGTTGAAAATAATGTTTTTTTGAATAGTAATCGTTGACTTTTATTTATCGCGGTTAAAGGTAAATATGGTAATCAAGGTAAAAAGAATATGATAATAATTAAAAATTACCTTAACACTTGTAATAACATTATATGATTAGTCATGGAAGACCATGGTCATCCTTGGGTTGATTTTGGGACCCCATGGATTAACTTAAGAGTGATAATGATACTTTATTTTAAATAACTTAAAGTAAAGATAAAAATTACATTAAAAAATATATTTTAGTATATCAAATATACATGGGGTTATATAAGTCATATTTTTTTAAAAAAATATTTATTATAAATCTAAAAAATTTTAATACATTATGGTATTTGTTTATAATTTTTAGACATCAAATAAATTATATTATTTATAACACAATACTGATGTAGTATTGACCTCATTAATAAATGATTTTAATAAATAAGATTATTAATATTAAAACAATATGCAAAACCGTTCCAATTTTTATTGGATGAATTTATTTTGAACATTAGTCATCTTTAAATAGACTTTAATGAGTTTAAGACCTTTTTAAACCGAAAATAAGTTTATCATAAAATAACATTTTCAAACTATCATAAAAAGCCCCTCCTCTCCCTTATAAAAAGGCACCACTTCTAACCCACTCCTCACAACTATCAAGCCCCTTGTCTCACCCAAACCATGCAAAAATAAGCTCTCAAGTTTCATTTCCTCCTCATAGAAGCCTTACCTTAGGCATAAGGCACTTCAAGAAGTGCTTTTGGTTCAAACCAAAGTTGGTTACCCAAATTAAAGGTAACAATTTCTCTTAAATTATTTTCTTTTATCTTACATCTCCTACACCTAAACTCAATTTATTCCTTTATTTTATAAAACAAATAGTATCCTAAATATACTTGAATTTTTTTATGAGAAGGATTATAACTACACATACACACACCTTCATCTAATGGGTGAAAAAAATACTGTTTCTATGGAAGGAAAACTAAGGCCCCATGAAGTGATGATTATTCAATTATCTCATATCGCCTCTCATGGTGGCCATTAAGATGGAGATTTTTATATATATATAATATATATTATTTTTTTCTCTCTAAGCTTCTGTAATTTTTTTTACAAACATACATTTATTCTTTCCAATATGTTTAAACACGATAATTTCATTTTATGAAGTGCGGACTACCGCCCCCTCAGGATGATATGATTCTTTTATGAGATACATATAAAGTATAAAAAAGAATTTAATGAAATTATGTAACATATATATAATATAATATTATAATATAATTATAATATACCTATGTATAATTATGTTTTCATCCCTTTAGATATAAAATAGAAATGAAAGTAGCGTTCATGCGTACGTACGACTTACTGTCTCCATGAACGGTGCGTTTCATTTATTAACTCCAAATGATATGGAATGTAATAAATATATATAAACTTGAAATATATGGTATATATGATATCCAAACCTTGAATATCATTCTGAAGATAATGTAATTTTGACCACATGGACAATTTGTAATTATAACAAGTACGTTTTTTACTAATGTTCTGAACATCGACCAAATGTCCGATATGAACTCAAATAATTAACTAATTGTTATAGAAAGGTAATTAGTGATATAAAAGGAATAATAAATATTAAAATTTTTCTTAAGGAAATATAAAGTTACCTAAATTTATAATTCAGGAAGATCACAGAACATATAATTCAAGTCGAACATGAGGTAAGGGGTTTCTCATCTCACTTTTAATTCTGTGAGATTTTTATTGTTTCGCCACTTATTTATTACATGTGGTGTAATGTGTACTTCCATTTGATATATATTATCATGATATCTTTTTATTAATGGTATTATTTGATTCCATAGGTGGTTATTAAATTTTTTTATACGACACGATGGATTACATCTTGGTGAATGGGTTTATCTCACTTTTTATTCTCGTGAGATTCAAGTTATATTTGTCACCATTTCCTTTGTGTGGTGTATGTACTGCCCATTATTGTAATAATTGTGTAATATATGATCAATTATGAGTATTTATATCTTCATTGTATAATCCTTCAATCATTTAGAATATGTTTCGTATGTTACCCAATCAGTTTGGGAAACTTTCACCCTCCACTTTTTAAAAGAATTATGTATGTTATGTATTTTTATTTACATCTTTTTATATTGGGATATGTACTTCTATATGATTATTTATATAAATTCAACTTCCAAGTGATGAGATACACATTTCTCTGTCATCAACTCATTTTATCAATATTAAAGTGATGTTGTTAGGCTATCAAATTTCTGTAAGAGAACTTCTTAACCCAATTGCAATTCTTTGGGCTAAACATATACATATTGATTATGGAATGCGATGAATATTTGTCAATGACCTATGATTGTTTTACACATAATATCCAATTATATTGGGTCTATTTTTAATTTTTTACACATAATTATGTAATTGATATATCCTTAATCTAAGGATACTCTTTTATAAGGGATTTCATATCAATTTACATTGCATTGAGACTTCATTCTTGATATGCACCAATTCACTCTTACATGGTGTATATAATTTTCTTTGGAATATTATATCATGAATCCCTTTATTCTCATGATGTTATAATATTCAGATTAATTGTTATTCCTCAATTATTTGTATTCGTGCATCTCTCACTTTGTTAAAAACTCATTAACTAAAATATTGTTCTAATTGCTTTAAATATGTATTATTTTTAATATTTCTCATTAATGTCCATGTTTTGAAAATGGTTTTTAGGATTTATTTATATAGAAATTAATGTTTTCGAATGATAATTTATTTTCAAGATTCAATGTGGTATGTGACACATTGATTCAAAAATATCTTTGTTAAATGTTTCAAATGTTTTTGAAAATGGTTTGATAAAGAATTGATTAAGTCAATATCGTTAAATGATATATAGTTATTGCAATGTGGAAATGTTATCTTCCTTTAGGATTTTTTTACATGTTCTGAATATGTAATGGATATTGGGCATTGTTTACATATATGGGTGATTCTGAGATAAACCTAAGGCAAGTGAGCTCGAGATAGCTCTCCAATGAATTGGGTAACGTGATAGAGGTAAACTTGATGTTTCTCCTAAGAGATTTTGGGAATATACTGTGATGTGTATTCCAAGTGCATCTCTCTACGTAGTTTGATAGCTACAATGTATGTTTGATATGGATTTTATAAGTTACCTTTATGATTTACCATTTATGAGTTCTGTGTGTTATTCATAAATCTTATGTTTTCATGAGGTATGTTATGATTGAAAATAATGGTTTCTTTGATTTGTTTTTATTAATGGGATAATGGTTTCTTTCTTTATTTTATAACCCTTACTGAGATCTTTATACTCATCCCATGTTTTTGAAATGTTTTTCAGAGGGTATAAGTAAGGGTAATAGAAATGAAGTATTCAAGGAGATGAATATTCAGAAAAGAATTTATTTTATTTAATGAGTTTTATTTTTTTGAAACATTGGATAGAGTTGAAGTGACTACTTTTCAATTTTTGAGATGTAATGTAAAAGTTATGGCATAATTCTCTAAAAATATGAACCTGAAGAGTTCTTCAATTTGGATTCTTGACTTAACTCAAGATAATGTAATGGTTAAGGTCGGGTCATTATAGTTTGTATCAGAGGTTGGTATAGATAACTTTATAGGTTAGGGTGTTATTTAATAATAATGGACATAACCATAATGTTTATCATATTAGTAAGTGTAATGGTTTTTTAGATAAATCTAATGAGTTTACGATAACATGAATAAGTATATCATAGTGTTTACCCTCCTCAAAAGATAATATATGATGATTTTACATATAAACTCACACTAACCTTTCTGTTTTTAGTAAATGGTTGGATCTAGACGGAACCAATGTAAGAATTGATGTAAAAGAAACTGTAGTGGTTTTCTTAATGAGATACTGAATGAAACAAGAGCTGCATTGAGAACTCTTGTGGTTAAAATATGTTATGGTTATTTTTGAGGAATTTATCTCATTTTTTGGGAATTATTTAAAATAATATTGTTTCAGAAAAAGGAAAACATGCAGGAAGGGTGAAAACCCATCACATTCGGCAAGGCTGCGGGAATCAAACCCACAACCGAAGGGCAATAGGGGCGCTTCGCCTACCACTGGCCTACTCGAAGTCCCCAGATAGAATAACTATTTTTTTTAATTACATTATTTTATGGATCAATAATAAGTTGATATTATGTTTTATCAAATGGATATCCTTATTATAGAAATTATTTGGTGATTACGTGATAAATGTTATTTTGGATGAAGTTCTCTCTTCTGGGGAATAGTATATACCTAAGGAAAATAGAATACAATGGGATTTAATTTGTGGTGTAATGGATGAAATATAATTTTTCGAGGAACCTATGTTTTATTTTGGAAATATTAATATTTGGTTTATTTATAGAAACAATTAACCTATCATAGAGAATATGTGATTAGATTAATTAAACTTCAGTATGAGACTTTAAAATTAGTTAATATTATTTGGAGATAAATGTGGTGATTTACTATGGAAGACTTTGAGATTAAATTCTTATGAGTTTTGGTTTTCAATATTAGTTTGGATTATATTGAATAATTTTATGGAATGTTGTTTATTGAATGTTCTTTGGTAAACTTAAGGTACTGTTTGTTGAAATTTGGTGATTAGGAATAATATTTCCTTTTATAATGTATTATACTTTTTGGGTATTAACTTGTCTTGTACTAACATTTTTTGGTTTTGATAATTTTTAAAGACTTGTAAAATAAATTCTTTATCTTTTTTTCATCATGTGATTCTCTAGAAGATGATTCTAGTGCTTTAGGTGTGACCAAGTCATCTGGAATACTCATTGTTTGGAGAAAAGATTTGTTTTTGGTAGAAACATATTAAAGGATAAAACTCTACATGAAGGTAAGTATATTCCCATATGTTCGTATTCTATTTAGTAAAATAATTATTCAAAATTACGAAAAGGAACGTAAAACAAAAATATTGTTGGTTTATGTTTATCACATGGTAATCAAACAAATCTTTAACAAATAAAAAGTTTTTGACATTCTATTGGTTAAATTTTCTCCTAATCAATTTTTCTATCACTCTCCATCAGAACATGACAGTTTATTTTGTCTTCTATATCCATGTTTTCATTCATGGAATCCTATTATGAGTTATCTCGGGTGACCTTTGTACTTGTCATTATTTATTTTCAAAGTTATGGTTTTATTGACTCTTTTTATGATGAGGGAATTTCAATGATGTTTTTGAGCCCAATTTTAAAATTGAGAAGATGCAATTCCCAAAAGGGGGGAAGGATGTAACATCCCAGGTAAATAAAGAATAGGAATTTTTCATATTTATTAATATTTTTTTCATTAAATATTAATATTACATTAATGGGGATGTTATGTTCGATGGAATTACTGAGACACAACAACGAGATTCTTTGAAATCTTACGTGACACACAACATTGGTTCATACAAGAAAAATAATTATAGAATACTATTTTTAATGGTTATTAATGCCAAGCCATTGCAATGGTGGGAATGAAAAAAAATAACTAAAAAAATGATTATACATGTTTTTTAAATGTTTTTATATTTATCCGATTAATTTTAGAGGCATAAAATAAGAAAGAATCTGATTTTAAGCATAAATATTCTAATATTCTTGAAAAGGTCGATTTATTGCCTTATAATGTGAACCATCTTTAAATATAGTTTTGGTCACGTTTATATGTTATATTTGACAAAATAGAATTTTTATTTAGATTCAGGACATCAAAATTTACTTTGGGTATTTTTTTGTAATTTTTCTCATAAAATTCAAATTGTAATAAATAGTCAAAAATAAAATATTTTAATTCAATCCCTCCTTTCAATATAATATATTTATATGGTATGAATATATTTATAGTTGGTTTTAAAGTGTAATTAGATTATATTTTTACCATTTTATCCAACGTTGGTCACTAGACTTAATTTCACTTTGAAAGTTTACATAATTATGTGTCAATATTTTGATAGTTAATGTTTCTTAAAAACATGATATCTGTTTCTTCAACGGGAATTGATTTTAAATTAATTAATAAAACGTATATATTTTGAATTTGGTAAAATAGACATTATTTTTTAATTTGGATTATTAAATATATGTTAGGATGAATTTTTGGAATTTTTCTGAATAACATCAAATATTGATAAATAGTGAAACCACTAAGTAGTAGTTAAAAAATTGAGTTTTTCATTTTAATGAATAATTACCACGTCTGTGAATTGAATTTACAAAATATGACATACACGGTTTTCATTATTAAGTAAATTGTGGTTCAATATGATGAAAATACTTTTTAGTGAATAGTAACTTTTGACTTTTATTTACTGTGGTTACAGGTAAATAGGGTAAATCACGGTAAAAGGAATATAATAATAATACATAATTACCGTAAAACTTGTCCTAACTTTATTGGATGAGTCATAGGCAACCTTGGGTATCCTTGGGTCGATGCTGTGACCCCATGTAGCCACTTATGAGTGATAATGACACTTTATTTTAATTAATTTAAAGTAAAGAAAAAATGACATTAAAAAATATCTTTTTGTATATCAATTTTAAATGGGGTTATATAAGACATATTTTTTACTATAAACATTAATTGGAATGTTAATACGATTTCCTATATTATGGAATATCTTTTATAATTTTTAGATATTAAATAAATTATATTATTTATAAAACAATAATAATGCAGTATTTACCTCATTAATAAATGATTTAAATAAATCATATTATTAATATTAAAACAATATCCAAAATTTATCCAATTATTATTTTATGATTTTATTTTGAACATGAGTTATCTTATCTTTGACATTAATGAGTTTTGGACATTTTTAATCTGATTTTACGTTTATAATAAAATAAAATTTTCAAACATTTCTAAAGAGCCCCTCCTATCACTTTTAAAAGGACACAACTTATAACACATTCCTCACACATCTCATTCCCCATGGCTCATCCAAAACCTTCCCAAAAAATCTAAAAAGATACCTCTACTCCTCATAGAATCCTTACCATAGGTAGAAGGCACATCATGAAGTCTTTTGGTTCAAACCAATGTGGGTTACCCAAATTTAAGGTAATAGTTTCTCTTAACTTCTTTTATTTTATTTTACCTATCCTAAGCCTAAAATCATTTTATTCCTTTATTTTATTAAAAAACCAGTATCCTCAATATACTAGTATGTTATTATGAGATCTATTATAAATATACTTACACACACCTGCATCTAATGGGTGAATAATATAATGTTTCTGTGGATCGCAAACTAACGCCTCACGAAGAGATTATTGTTCAATTATCTCCTACCTCATCTCATGGTGGACATTAATATGGAAGTATATTTATATGTGATATGTATTATGTCTATGTTTTCTATAACTTATGTAATTTATATTTAGATACATACCATTATGCTTTCCAATATGTGTAAACACGGTAATTTCATTTAAGGAAGTGCAAACTACTACCCCCTCAAGATGATATGATTTGTTTTTGACATACATGGAACATATAAAATAAAGAGTTAATAAAATTATGTAATATATATATACCATATGATATTATACTATAATTATAATATAAAAATATATTATTATGTTTTCATCCCATTAAATATAAAATATAAATAAAAGTAGCATTCATGCGTACGTATGACTTATCGTCTCCATGAAGGGTGTGTTTCATTTCTTAACACAAAATGATAGGGATTATAATAAATACATATAAACTGGATATATATGATATATATGAGATCTAAATCATGAATATAATTATGAATATAATTTACCATTGACCAGATGGACAATTTGTAATTATAACAAGTTCATTTTTTACTAAAGTTCCGAACATCAACCAATTGTCCGATATGAACTCAAATAATTATCTTATTGTTATAGAAAATTAATAAGTGAAACAAAAGAAATAATAATCATTAAAAAAGTTATTATTTAAGTATTAATTAACTTATTTTTATTATTTAGGAAGAACATGGAGCATAAGGGTCATGTCGGACACGAGGTAAGGGGTTTCTTATCACACTTTTAATTCTGTGAGATTTCAATTATTTCGCAACTTATTTATTGCATGTGGTGTGTTGTGTACTGCCATTTGATATATATTATCATGATAATATTTGTATTCATGGATTTTTATTCAATTGGTGGTTATTAACTTGTTTTTATACGACTCATTCGATTTACAACGTGGTTAAGGGTTTTATCTCACTTTTTATTCCTGTGAGATTCATGATATATTTGTCACTATTTCCATCGGGTGGTGTATGTACAACACGTGATTAAACTATTTTTGTAATATAATTTCATTTATGAGTATTTACATCTTTTTTGTATAATCTTTATATCATGTATTGTATGTTTTCAAGTTACCAAATCGGTAAGGGAAGCTTTCACCCTCCTCCTTTTAAAAGACTTATTTTTGTTATGCCTTTTAATTTAAATCATCTTATGTTTGGATATGTTATTCAATAAAAGTTTTGATATAAATTTTATGTCCAAGTGACGATATACTCTTTTCTCACTCATCAAATCATTTTCTAAATTTTAATGTGACGTCGTTAGGTTGTAAAATTTCTATAATGGAACTTCTTAACCCAATTTAAATTCTCTGGGTTAAACTTATACTTCTTGATTATGGCATGCTACAAATATGTGGGAATGTCCTCTGATTGATTTACAATTTATATCCAATTTTGTTTTTGTAGTATTAGTATTTTACACACATAATTAAGTAATTGATTTATCCTTAATCTAAGGATACCATTTTTATAAGGGATTTCGTCTCAATTTACATTCCATTGAGACTCCATTGTTGTTATGAACCAATTCACTATTACATGGTGTATATATTATCCTTTGGCATATTATATCATTAATCCATTTATTCTGATGATATTTTAATTTTCTGATTAAATGTTATTCCTCAATTATTTGTATTCATGCATCTCTAATTTTTTTAAAAACACTTAAACTAAAATAACATTTTAAATGTTTTAAATACTTATTCTTATAAATATTTTTCAATAATGACCATGATTTGAAAATGTTTTTTAGAATTTATTTATATGGTCATTAATGTTTCCAAATGACAATTTATTTAAATGTTTCAATGTTGTTTGGGATACTTTCATTCAACAAACATTTTATTAAATGTTTTAACTAGTTTTGAAAATTGATTGATAAATCATTGATTATGTCAATATCTTGAAAAGATATATTGTTATTGCTATGTGGAAATGTTGTCTTCATTTATGATTTTTTTACATGTTCTGAATATGTAATAGATATTGGGCATTGATTATGTATACTGGTGGTTCCGCAATAAACCTTGGGCGGCTGATCCTGAGATAGCACTGTAATGCATTGGGTAATGTGACATAGGTAAAAGTGATGTTTCTCCTATGAGATTGAAGGAATAATATTTGATGGGTATTACAAGTGTAACTCCCTACATAGATGTGATATCTGTAATGTAAGTTTGATATGGATGACCTAAGTTAACTTTATTATTTATGATTTATGATTTCTATGTGTTATTCATAAATCATTTGATTTCAGGAGGTATGTTATGTTTGAAAAGTATCGTTTCATGGATTTGTATTTACCAATGGTATAATGTTTTCTTTCCTTATTTTATAACCCTTTCTAAGATCTTTATTCTCATCCCATGTTTTTAAAATGTTTTTCACAGGGTATAAAGAAGGGTAAGAGAAAAGAATTATTCAAGAAGATTTATACCAAGAAAAGAAAACTTGTTTTAGTAAAAGAGTTTTTTTTTGAAACATTGGATAGAGTATAAGTGTCTACTTTAATATCATTGAGATGTAATGTAAAATTTATGGGCTAATTCTCTAAAAATCTAAACCTAAAAAAATCCTCAATTTGAATTCTTGACATAACTTAAGAATATGTAATGTTTAGGGTTGGGTCCTTATAGATACTATGAACTTTCTCTTGATTAGAAAAATAGTATACTCAATATATATATAGCGAAAGAATATATAAACAGATGGAATAGTGTAAATAATCAATATTATAGCTGGTCCAAGGAACCACATTAATGAAGCATAAATAAACGTCTAAGAACTAAATAATATTCTAACCCAGTAATATTAATAGTATAAAATGATAATGATTCTATCCCTCTACAAAACATGGAAAAATCTATACATGGATACATACATTCAACATAGTACGTGATAATAAATATGAACAAAAAAATGTATGTCCATGAATCCAAAGAATTATCCATATAATATTATACCAAGATCCCATCCTATGTCATGAATGTAGTCACTCATCAATAATATGATGCATCCCCATATCTACTTTTGCATATATACTGTCTTCCCAGAATCCATTAGTTGCCTAGATAGGGTGTGAGATAATCTATATAATCCACCACCAATGATATATATAAATATCCAATTGGTGTAGTTAACATGGAAGTGTTCATATATAATTTTAAGTAATGAAAATTGTAAATATTTCTAATTTGGTTCCTGAAGGAAACTTTGCTGACACTTTCGGCTTCATCCCCTTCCCAAATATATCTTAACAAGTTTCAAGGGACACATTTTCCAGAATCAAAGTAGTAGGAGACACCAAGCCTATTATCACAACATAGGGAATCCATGCCTAGTATCACAGTAAATTTAGACATACTTGTATATGACACTTATAAAGGTATTTCATTACCATGTCACATATAAGGATTCTATGATTGGAATCACATTATAAGGAAACCATGTCCAGTATCATAATATAGAGATTCCAATCAAAATATCATATTTATAAATGGTCTCCATTCCAATGAATCACATTAATCAAAACGATCCCCATGCCCATATATATATATAACAGTCATAGGATTCATAACGAACATCTAGATATACTAATAAAAAGGACCATTATGCCCATTTAGATAAAATAATTATATTCATCCCTAGTTATCTATAATGATAATGATCATTGTCTTTATTATGATCTTATGGGTAAATCATAACTCTATAACATTTAATAATTATAAGGGTGAGAATATTTTTTTAATATGTTGTCATTTTTTACCACTCCCATTAAATTTAATTCCTTAGAATTTATAAGGGAGTTGGTCATCCCACACCTCGAAATTCATATTCTACTAATACACTATTTTAATATAAATGGAAAACCAAACACATCAATATGGGTGTTTTATTTACAACTATGAAATCATATTTGTCTTGTAAGAGGAAACATCCAAAGGGATGGTCACTCTGAGTTGGATGATCTGTATATGAATTTGGGTTCTAACATGTCATTAGGTTCCATGAAGGGAAACAATTGATGATAGATTCAAATTAGGGGAGACACTTAGTGAAACCAGAATGTGGCTCATGTCACATAATATAAAACATCAAGACATGAAAGGGTAAATAGGAGACTACTTAAATCAATCTCTTTGTACTTTCACATCAAATATCATATATTTGATTGGACATGATTGTGATAAAAAGAAACAATATATCAGTTCCCAAAAAATAGGACATATGGGCCAAAATCCAAATAGTATCGTTGAGTTAAAGACAATTGATGAATGGATCAATTTGAATAGATTACTTATCAATGTTCATCTAATGAGATGATTGAGGATCAAATTAGAATTCTGAAAATGATGATATTGAAGAACCAAGAAAAGGGAGGTCTGACAGCTCATATAGGGGAAAAAATACATCTACATAATGGAATGAAGAGAAAAGGTTGGATTATACATAAAATCCATTTGTTTTTCATTGGTAATTTTATAAGATAAAAATAGTGGTGCATGGTTTGGTAGCATGGATGGAAAAACAATGTTCCAACCCCACTTGGCTAACTTCTCATGGATGGTGCCTTTCATGGTTAGGTAACATGGAAAGAGAAATCCCTCCCCATTCGTGTAACTCACATCTTCTATAAATTTCAGTGATACTCAAAAACACATGTTTCCCAAAGTGAACGGTTAGGGAAAAATGTGATCCCTTATTACCCTTAAGAAATTCTATGCTAGATTTGGGTAAACCATGTAGAATGGATCATATGGTTTCTCCTAAACATGTGTCTAGTTCTTTTCCCTACTAGATTGGTATTAGAGCTTCAAAAAGTCCCAATACACCCCTAAAACCTTCATGAAACATTTAATAATATATAACAGTCCTAAAAAAGATCAATTAAATTTTTAAATAGGGTGTGCACATCATATAAAAATTGGAACCTCACAGTCATCCCCATTAATATAACTCATCCTTTATTTCACCTTCCATGTGTGGAGAAACACCGTCATAGAATAAATGCAACCAAAGAGCGTGTATATCAACCTGTATCTCCCATGAATCTTCCCATACCTATCTGGGTTTCCATAACGCCAATTCTAATAGGAAAAAATCACCCATATGATCCCTTGACGCTCTAGTCGATGATTCTTACCTGATACTCCTCATAACAATATTCATCTTCTATGTCAAAATCCTCAGGATCAAAAGGTTGAAATGGGACAGTGTGATAATGGAAAATCGTTGAAATATTGAAGAATCCATTCATGGAATAGTGCCTCTAATGTAATAGAAACTGATAGGCTATTGGATATATTCCCACCATGATATAAAAATTCTCAAAAAAGATATGTGACAACTTCCCTATTATCTTTTTCTATCTATTCAAATTCTATAGTGATACAAATAATATAACATTATGCCCAACCATGAACCGTATAGGTTGTTTTAGACTATAGACATAGTATTTCTATTTAGTCTAGTAAGTATAACTCCACTTCCTGATCAGTTTAACCTTATCTAAATTCTCATTAATGAGATGAGGACTCGTTATAACTACTAATCCTTCCTCTAACTGTAAGAAGGGTGAATGACACAACATACCATATTGGGAATCATTATGATTTACCTGAATCATATCCTAATAAATTTTAATGTAGGGGTACTCAATGAGGGGTATATATTTCTCTTATGAATTTCTAAAATCAAGATGCAATTCCCTGAGCATATCCTCTAACATGTGTATATTCAATTTTGACTACACATCATTCTATGGGTGAAAGGTTGTGCTCAAAATCAGATGTGTACCCACAACCTTCTGCAACCTCTACCAAATACTCAATGTTAAATGAGAACAACTATCTTAAATGATAGTATTATTGTCCCTATATAGCATTATTATATCATATAGATACAGTATTTTCCGCTCAACAAATGAGAAAGTCTACCAAAAATTAAAGAAGTGGGATACTTTAATCTATTAATCCATGACTACCCAAACTACATAATTACCTATAAGAGACCAGTATAGGGGGAATAAAAACCCCATATAAATATCTTCACATTTATATAATTGGACAAGTAGTGACTCTAACAATCTATTAGGATGCTAGTTCTTGAACAACACCACATGACTGTTGAAACACCTTGTGATAATATCTGGTATCTGATACTTCATCCATTTCCACCAATATATTCATTTTTTATCACAATACATTCTAGGGATACCTAGGTGATCTTATAATTGAGAATAATGAATCTCATGCATCAATTCCTCTCTCATATCTATGGGAAATCATACATACCCATGTATACATAGGATTTCGTCACCATCAACTGTACAATCCGGATGGGGAACCTCACCTGAAATACAATGTCATAGGACTAAGCCTTCAGTATCAAAAAACAACCTCATCGTAAGCATCAAAGGAATCGAGGAGGTCATTGGTAGAGTTTCAAGTAAATACATCCCATAACGGTCCTACTATTTGATGTGCATCTTAAAAAATTGAGCCACTATCTACCACTCACTATTGACATCCTTAACAATCTATATCTTAGTAATCCTACATAGAGTGTCGGTATTAACATTTTCCTTCAAAATCATAAATGCAATATCTATGACAAAGTAATGCACATATTATACCCATCTTCACTACCTAATATTTATATCACACGTTCTGAAAATATAACTGAGGATTTTTGTGCTATGTAATAACCACAAAACACTCTCCCTACAGGTAATGCCTCTAACATTTATATTCTTTTACAACAAATGCCAACTCGAGATCATATTTCTAGTAATTCTATTCATGGGGCCTCATCTACCATGACCCATACACAATGGTTCAATATTCCTGCATCAAAACTTCTACTATGCCAATACCTGATGCATCACAATATATCTTATAGATTCATTCTATATTTTATATATAATAAGGATCATCGTAATGTAAATATACTATTAAACTCTTGAAAGGACGTATCATGTGATTCATACCAAATAAAATTTATACCAATCATTTTAAAGCCTATAAGAGTTGTTGTTAAGCATTGGATTTCCTATATTAAATTCATTATGTAACCATCTAGGCACAAGAAACACTATATTTCAAATGCATTCATGGGTTTCTCTTAGGTAAATACTAATCTAGCCTTCATTGGGTCAACAGAAAATCCTTCATTATAAATTAAATAACCCAATAAGTGAACCATAGTAATCTATAAGTGACATTTAACGAGCTTATCATACATTTATTTCTCTCTAAATATATTCAAAATGCTATCATGATTAGTGTCTTGGTCACTTCATCTATGTGAAGGCACTATGATGCCTTCTATGAAGATACCCAAAAAGGAATCTAGATATGGTTGGAAAAACCGATTCATTAAATCCATGAAGATGGAATGAATGTATGTAAGACTTAATGGAATAATAAGGTATTTATAGAATTTGTATTATCCATTGAATGACTTTTGTGAAATATCTTATTGTATAACTCGAACATGATGATATCCCAATCACAGGTCTATCGTCAAAAAAACTCTCACTCTTATGAGCTGATCAAAGATATCATAAATATGGGGTATGGGTTACCAGTTCTTCAATTTATGTTGACCCAGTTTCTATTAATCTTTGAAAATCATAATTTTTCAGTGTTCCTTCTTGGTGAAGAGAATCGATGGACCCTAGGTAAAAGTACAAGTTTAAATTAATCCCCTGGCCTCTGAATCATTTAACTACCTCTTGATATCCTACAACTTAGTATTGGATAGCATGTAAGAAGGAATTGATAATATTTCTACTCCAAGAACAAGATCAATAGTAAACTCTACATCTCTCTCTTAGGGGTAGTCTAGAAAATATATTTCAGAAAAAAAATCCATGAAAAGATCAACTATATGAAAGAAACATAGTATTATGTAGTCTCTAATCATCCATTAATGGTTGAATTGTTGAGCAGTCAATCCATTTATCCCAATATGCTCTGGTCCGTCTCTACCCATACATACATCCCACTCTCATTATTGAATATATTTACCACTATCTACTGATGTTAATGATAACCTCTAGTGATAAAAATACACATACCATTTATATGGTACCAACCACTCCATACTGATATTTAAATTTAATCTTGTCATCTCGAGGATGAAGAGGTTGCATATGAAACAATGGCATCTTACTTAAAGAGGAAAATTCTTTAACTAGAAATTACTCTCTGAAAAAATAATCAATTGTGTATCAAGAATTAAAATGTCACTAGGGAACTAAATATCAATCCCAAGGATAATCAAAATAGTTATAGATATGATGAAATTTGACCCAGCTGTATAAAATATGGTAGACATGATAGCAGAGACTACTAGAATAGTAACAAGAACAATAGATGTTCTAGAATCATTATCCTCAATTATAAGATGCACTTAATATATCAGAACTGAAATGTGGATTTCTTCATAAACCTAACTACATAGATTTGGAATACTCTATTTGAAGAATAAATTAGAAGCCCTTATAACTCATATGTGACCACCTCTTATGCCAGTAAGTCAAATAGTACAACAGTTACCTACCTGGAGAGGTGATACAGATCCTGATCTTAAATATGGTGCTAGAAAAAATCCTCTTCAAATCATATCATATTTGAAAGTAATGTTGAAACATAGTATATTTACCAATATACCAGAACCTCAGCACTCATAGAAGTCTTTAGGAAACTATTTCCACTCATTCGTGTGATTCCCACACTATAGGCATACCACAAAATAATATGTAAGTATCACCTTGCTTCTATTTCCCATGAACACAGTCTCAATGATTTTATTTCAACTACTAATTGAACCACTACCCTATCAGGGTTCTAAAACACCCTAGATGATACCATATTCCCCCATCATTTTCATGTTAGTGATAAGGTTTTAGTTCACTATATTAAATACAATTGTTTTCTAAGTAATGTTTACATGATAATGAATAGGAAACTGTAATCAATCCTTAGATTGTTTTACTATTTCTAGCTCATCAGTAATATAGATGGGTGGATAGTTTTTAAGAACTATGAAATGATAATAATAGAACATAAATTTAATGGAAATGTTTTATGTGTTTATGAAATCCCATTCACGATTTTACCTCGGGGTATCAAGGAAGAAGTAGTCAATGAACTTTGATTGGATATCCATCCATGTCACATCCTAATACTGACATGTCTTGTTCTAAATATACCAAAAGAATTTGGTGATTCCTTTTATTACCTATATAAATATTTTCACTCTCCTCTCAGTTGGTGTCTCTAGATTCTCAAGTAAAAAAATAATTGGCTCGATCTATACCTCTACAGCCTATATTCCACTATCCACATAAAAAATGGGATAATGATTATTCTGAAACTCATGTGTCAACTCTCATATAGATGGGTTAGAGCGTGGATATCCTTATTACAACCAAAAAAGATATATTATATATCATATAAACTAGGATTTATCGCATGGATATAGAATAACAAGAGGATACATGGGTTTAACTATTGGATGTAAAACTTATCTCTCGTGGCCCACCACCTTCAGAGCATAGTCATCACCACCTCCTAGTGTACAACTTGATGATGTGGTAGTGGAATTGCTCTAAATATTATAAATTCACACCACATATAAGGTTTTATAATTGATTAATATATATATATATTGTAATAGAATAGTTAAAATACATTTTTATGAAATAGTCACACTCCTCTTCTAGCTCAAATAGTCAAGTCTAAATGATAAGAAAATTTATATAGAGCACAGGAGACACTACATACTGACCACTAATAAAATGAAGTCTGGCTCAAGATCTATGTTTTGTAGTTTCAATATCATTTTAAATTCATATTTTTTAACATTCTCATTAGTTGATTGATCAAAATTGATCACCACTTATGATCCATATGGTTCCATACAATGAATAAACCAAATGTTTAATATTTTTTAATACAAATACTAACATGTACCATTCCTTGGGACCGATTGACCAAGACTAAATATTCCATAGTTTTCTAAATAGGGTGATTATTATAGCCTATGTAGGAATAATGTATTTATGTTATATAATGAAATAAATGAACCAACTATGTTTCTTCAATCCCCTAAACCAAATGTTACTCAATTTAACATTTATATCATAGGAGGCATATAAAGAAAACTCATGTGATCATGAAATGAATCTTGTATATCATTGAAAAATGCATGATATGTGAATTCAAACATGTTCCAACAATAACTCATGATTAATGTTTCCTTTACATCATTTCAATGGGGAAATGGTGAAAAGTAATCCTTAAACATATACAAAAAATCAAATAGAATGTGCATCTCAAAAAGATATATTCAAATCAACATTATTAATCATAATAAAAAAATAATTCCATTTTCCATAGATATCATAATTACCCATAATGTGGTTTAAATATTCCATGAAATGCCTTATAAATTTTTCCTATAGAGTTCATAATCTCCTATCTATTATCTCGAAACATTGTTTGATCACTCAAAAATTAAAGCACCATATCCCATTGAAAATCTACAATTATTATCTCAAAATAGTATGAAAATAAAACAAAAAATTACCACTTTTTGACATCCCAACAAAGATTCCACTGATGGGTGCCATAATATGGTTGGCCACATGGCCTGAACTGCGCCTCCCCATATGCGAGAAGCTGTTGAATAGTAGTGAGTCCCTATGGTGAGTTTTTGGGACACTATTCCCTCATATAAGATTAGCACTGTGGTATAATAAATAGATAAATTTTGGACTCATATACAAATAGATTCCACTGATAAAGTAGACCATATAACATCTGCACTCCCCCTTAATGGAAGAAAAAAATTTCTTAAAAAATTAGATAATAAAAAAATATTGTAATCTAAAACATTTAAGAAATATGATGATGGAATGGCTATATAAAATAGAGAAAAAATGTATATAGGAAAGTAGAAATTCAATAAAATACATGATACATAAAAGGAATAAAAAGACTATAAGTCTATTAATTCACCCCAAGATCTAACATGTTTATCTGCAACCAAGATATCATCCCAAGTCATGCATGCAATCACACATCCCTAAAAGGATGCTTCCCCAAATACTACAAGAATATATTCTCCACAAGTATCATTTATTACCTAGATAGGGTGTGAGATAATCTTATGAGGTAGCCACCATCAATGTCTATAAATATCATATCATTTTATATAACATGGATAAGGGTATATATAATAATACGTAATGAAAATTTTAAATTGGTTAGATCTGGTCCTTGAATGAAACCAATCTCGCACTACCTACATCATCATGTGTTGGAATATCATTGAAGAGGATTCATGGGACACAATCCTAGATATCTTGGTAGAATTTTACACCATACACAATATCATAGTGTAGGGATTTCATTCCTTTTATCACAATATTGGGACCCCATGGCCAATATCAAAATTATTGGGGTCTTCATTCCCAATATCATAATTAGGTTCTTCACACTCGTATATCAAACATATAAAGGGTCATTCTTCCCATGTCACATATAGGTTGTCCATTCCCAATATCATAGTATAGGGATTCCTTTCCTAGTATCACAGTATACGAACACCATTCCCAATATCACATTTATGAATGGTCGTTATTCCCATGTATTAAAATTATTATAGGGGACATTATTCCCCGATATATATATATATATATCATAGGGGTAAGGGTCAACAATTCCATTTATATTTAACAGGAACAATTGTTATCATTCACATTTATATATAACAAGCTTCATCATGCCCATACATCGATAGTGATAATAATGATTTTATTTAATATGATCCAATGGGTAATTCATAACTACTTAATATCTAATTATGAAAACCATGTGCCCATTTTTTTCATTTAACCACATGACATGGTTATACTAATAACATTCAATTCAATTAATTATAATTGATAAGATCATTCTCCATTCCATTCCATTGCATTCATCTTTAATCAATATCATGTATTCATTTAATGTTAATACCAAACACACTAATGGGTGTTTTTCTTTTATAACCATGAAATCCAATTGGGTATCTCTGAGAGAACACCCAAAGGCATGGCTCGCTCTGTGGTGGATAATCTCGATATGAATTGGGATTTAAAAAGTCACTACATTCTAAAAAAGAAAACCAATTAAATAAATATTCAAATTAGGGGAATGGTGTGGGGAAACTAACATGTGGAACAGATCACATATTATAAAACATCATGTATTAATGGAATAAATAATAGACCACCTACCTTGAGATCATAGTACACTCTTTATCCAGTATCATCCATACATTAGATAAATGGTGGATACCTCTATACTGATCCTATATATGATGGATGCCGAATTTAGCGGAATCAATTCAGTGGTCCTACGTTACTAGACATCTATAGGTGGTGCATCATATGTATTATTTAATAGTTCGGATAATTTTATCCTCTTATAGGGAAAGAGAGTGGATCCATTTTCAATGTGTTATGAGGAACAAATGGAGTTCTATGTTTCTTCATAGTAGTACAACCTAGATTTATTAATAAGTAACAAGAAATTTTGAATCATGGAATGTATATTATGTAGAGCAAAGTATTACTTTAAACATTAAATGTTAATGTTGTTTAAAGGGGGAGATTATTGAAAATAATACTCTATCTCTATATGATAATTTTGATTCTCACAAATACCATTGGTTATTTTTTAATGATTTTATTTAGTATTTTGCAGGAATTTATTATTTTATTTTACTCGTTAAATAATGAGAATCCATTACTTATTCAGAATTTGGTTTAGCGCATTCTGGAATCACGGTTCATACATTATGTAGATAAATATAGCACCGAATCTGCTTTAGCGCGTTCTGGAATCACTGTTCATACCCTGCGTGGATAAACATAGCGTAAGGATGAAAAGCGTGTATACTTTTTAAGATTAGAGAAAATTATGGTTAAACAACCATACATTTTCAGCAAAGTATGGAAGGAGAACCTTATGTTAGGAAGGAACCTTACGTTTTGGTTATCAACAACGTATGGAAGGAGAACCATACGTAAATTCTAAGCGATACATTTGTTTCTCAAAAGTATTGTACATCAACCTTACTTTTGTAAACAACCATACGTTCTTGGAAAAGTATAGATCAAGTAAAAGTATGAATCTTTTACCGTACGTTTGAGTGTTGAAGAAAAAGTATGGATAATCAACCCTATGTTTGTGTTCATCCTTACATTGATCAACCCTATGTTTGTGTTCAACCATACGTTGATCAACCCTACGTTTTTGTTCAACCTTACGTTATCAACCCTACATTTGTGTTCAACCTTACGTTGATCAACACTATGTTTGTGTTCAACCTTACGTTTTCAACCCTACGTTAGTGTTCAACCATACGTTGTCAACCCTACGTTTGTGTTCAACCTTACGTTGTTAACCTTACGTTTGAAGACTATGTTATTAACCCTATGTTTGGATGCCACGACATCAACCTTACGTTTGGCATTGGAAATTTTTGACATATGATATTTATGTGCAATGATCAGTAAGCTGATTTCTGGGTGGATTTCAAGTCGTATTTAAAGTCATTTTTAAAGTATAACTTTGACTGATTCAAAGGCGTTTTATTAGTGGATTTAAGATTGAATTAAACAGATCTTTTTATGCCGAGTCTTAAGGGAAGTTACGACTTATTTGTAAATTAAAATTTTTGAATATCACGAATCAGAAGGCGACTTTTATGGATCTAAATGTGCAGGAGATATGATTTATTATATATGTTCTCTTTGAAACACCAGGTACAAGAGTATGTGATCGATATATTGTTGAAAAAGGTGGAAAACCAAGATTGCAAATATTCACGATTGATCTGCTGATTCAAGAGGAGCGTCAAAGCTCTGTTTGTTCAAGAAGAAGGAAATCGATAGATGATTCACATGTTCTACATCCAATATCTACTGTAGATCTACTACTGCTGGGGTTGTGAAATATATCTCTATATCTACTGCAACTGGATCAACTTAGAACTGCTTCGTCTTGAAGATCGATATTTCTAGAGACGTCGATTCATCTGCTGTCAATTGCATTCAGTTGCAATTGTGATGATCAACTGGAAATTCCTTTCTGAAATTATTTTTATTCTTGAGGAACCAGCTTCTCGTTCTATGCTGTGTAGGTTCGTGTTTGAAACAGAAGGCTTTGTTTTTCCGTGGATTGTAAAGCTATCAACTGCCTGTAATCATTTGTGAATCGGTCTATGGAAAAGAGGACCAGATAGTGAAAATCACCAAGCTCGTGGAGTTGAGCATTGGTGGAGTGGACTAGGGGCCTTCTATTCCTCGAACCACTATACATATTTGTGTTATTGATTTTACTTTTTCTGCTGCGCGATCAAATCTGATAAAGTATAAAGGATAGAACTCGTTGAAGAAAAGAGTTATTGAAAAATTGCAAAAGACACAATTCACCCCCCTCTTGTATATAATCTATAGATTCAGATCCAACAATTGGTATCAGAGGTGGAGCTTCTGATAGAGCCTTAGAGCGCTAGAAGCATTTAAGGTTTATACAACAGAGCATCATGACTGATACAAGATAAGGGATGTTGATGGTCAGAGCACCATATTTTAATGAATAAAACTATGGTTGCTAGAAATCATGAATGATAATATATGTGAAAAACCTCGGATATAGAGTATATTCAATGATTCTGACTCCTTATGAAATTCCTGAAAATCCTGCGACATGGAGTGCTGCTATAGAGGCAGAGTACGATATGAACTTGAAGGCTATGAATGCAATTATCTGTGGTGTAGGAACAGAAGAATTTAACAGAGTATCTCAGTGGCCGACCATATATGAGATGTGGAAAACAATAGTTGTGGCATATGAAAGAATGGACAATGTGAGGCAAATGAGACATGGAAATACAAAACTGAAATTTGATACTTTAAGAATGGTTGAAGTTGAGATCATTACCCAAATGAATGAATGACTGACAGAAATGGTAAATAACATAACTGCTCTAGGAGAACCTATCAAGAAGGCTGATCAAGCATTAAAAGTACTGAGATTAATTCCTACTTGATGGAATGGTATCTCTACTGCAATCAGACAATCAACACCTGTCAAAGATCTATCTATGAGAAAGCTGATTGGTACACTGATGATGTATGAAGATGAAATGCAAGATGGGGCTAATGGACATAAAGTGCTTATCAAAAGAGAATATATTGCCTTGAAGGTAACATCACAACAAAAGAATAGAAAGGTTAAGAGAAAAGAAGTCAAAGGAAAATCAGAAATCTCTAACTCATCCAACTCAGATGAAGAACTGGCTCAACTAGCCAGAAAATTTAGAAAATTCTACAGCAAGAAAAGAGGCTTCAAAAAATCCTTTAAGGGAGATAATAAAGAAGTAAGATGTTATGAATGATAAAATATCGTACATATCGGACCAGATTTCCCACAATTGAAGGATGCAAAGAAGAATAAATTTTTCAAAAGAAATGACTTTGAGGAGAAAGACAAGAAATCTATGAAAGCCACTTGGAGTGTATATGAAGACTCTAGTGGCTCTGCTGAATCAAGATCAGAGAAAGAAGAAGTCAATCTAAAGGAAAACATCTGTTTCATGGCAGAAACTGATTAGGTACAGTCATATTACTCCTCTGAATCAAATTCTGAATCAAGCTACAGAAATGAAAAACTTGCAGCCTACTGAAATATGCTTGAAGAAAGATATGACTCACTATTTAAGAAACACATGTCACTAAAAAATAAACATAAAGCCGTTTCAGATGAAAGAGATACAATGCTGAAACAACATAAAGAATTAATTGATAAATACAATTCGATTAACACTAACTATATTAATTTTGAATCAAGAATAAAAACACTACAGGAATAATTAGAGTCATACAAACCGGCTGCATTGGTTTTACAAAAGGAGATAATTCATTAAATGAAATTCTTAGAAAAAATGTCATTAAAAAGGAGAGATTTGGAATTGGCAGCAAAGGATAAATACCAAAGCTATATAAAAATTATTTTGTTCCTAACTCTAAAAAGGTTAATTGTAATTTTTATGGGACAAAAGGGACATATAGATAAAAACTATTTCTTAAGAAAACCTCAAATTTGTGGTATTAAGAAATTCTATGTTTCAAAATACTTATATGATTCAGATAATTTTAAAAGAACAATGCAAATCTAGATACCCAGATCATTGCTAGCTAACACTCCCAGACCCAAAAAATATGGCTACCAAAGCAATTTGTTTGAATGTCTTTGCAGGTAGCAGGCCACTAGAGAAGAAAATATATATGGTACATGAAAAGTAGATGATCAAGACATATGAGTGGAAACTCATTGAATTTTTCTTCACTCACTCAAAAGGAAGGAGGACTTGTCACATTTGGTGACAATTCCAAAGGAAAAATCATTGGCATTGGAACTGTTGGAGATCCAAAAACAGTCTCAATCAACAAAGTACTTTATGTAAAATGACTAAAACACAATCTGATAAGTATCTCCCAAATTTGTGATGATGGATATACTGTTGATTTTACTAACAATTTCTGTATTGTTTCTAAAGATAAACTATTTATTTTTAAAGCACCAAGAACTGAAAATGTCTATACATTGGATTTAAATTCCTTGTGTAAACAACACGTAAACTACTTGGCTGCAAAAGTAAGTGATTACAAGATCAGGCATAGGAGACATGGTCATTGAAATGTATATGTTTTACATATGTTACCTAAGAAACATTTAGTTTCTGATTTACCCTGTCCCAAATTTGAACGCGACAGATTTTTTGATGCATGTCAACGTGGAAAGCAATACAAATCATCCATCAAATCTATTAATAAGGTTGCTACATCTAAACCTCTAGAACTTATTCATATGGATTTGTTTTGACCTTCAAGTGTAGAAATCTTAGCTGGTAAATTATATGTATATGTCTTAGTTGATGACTATTAAAGATTTACATGGATTTTCTTTTTGAAGTTTAAAAAAGAAGATTTTACTTATTTGAAAGGTTATGCAAATCTGTTCAAAATGAAAAGGTTTTCAATATTATCTCATTGAGATGTGATCATGGTGGAGAGTTTGAGAATCTGGAATTTAATTCCTTTTGCTCAAATATGGGTATTAAACACACCTTTTCTGCACCTAGAACACCTCAACAGAATGAGATTATAGAAATAAGAAATA
This sequence comes from Viscum album, assembly GCA_963277665.1. Classification (NCBI taxonomy): domain Eukaryota; kingdom Viridiplantae; phylum Streptophyta; class Magnoliopsida; order Santalales; family Viscaceae; genus Viscum; species Viscum album. The sequence goes on along the minus strand of OY728166.1, from coordinate 1,085,081,234 downwards.
GAACAATTAATGAAATGGCTAGAACTATGTTAAATGAATATAGCCTACCTATATATTTCGGGGCAGAAGCTATGAATACATCTTGTTATATAATTAATAGAGTTTTATTTAGACCTATTTTGAAAAAGAAACCCTATGAACTATGGAATAACAGAAAACCTAAAGTAAATTAATTTAATGTTTTTGGATGAAAGTTTTATATCTTAAACACCCAGGATAATCATGGTAAGTTCGATCCAAAATCTGATGAAGGTATTTCTTAGGATATTATGCTACCTCATAAGATTATAGAGTATATAATAAGAAGTCAAGGATTGTTTAAGAATTAGTTCATGTGAAATTTGATGAATCTGATCCTTTTGAGAAAAGGACAGAACAAATGGATGAACTTGACTCTAATGATAACATGATACTTGAGAATTTAAAGAATGTGATTGAAAATGATATAAAAAAAATTCAGTCCAGTTCAGAGGAACATGATACTGGAGAACCTTTAAATATATTACCTAGATATTCTAGAACCCTAAAGAATCACCCTTTAGAAAATGTAATAGGTGACCTAGAAACTGGTGTTCAAACTAGAAGAAACATAGGAAACATAGTGGAATTCTCTGCCTTCCTATCTCAAAAAGAACCCAAGACTATAGAAGAATCTTTTGATGATGAAACCTGGGTAATAACAATGCAAGAAAAATTAAACTAGTTTAAATGAATTGATGTTTGGGAATTAGTGGAAAGACCGAAGAATTATCCTGTAATAGGAACCAAGTGGGTCTTCAGAAATAAACAGAATGACCAAGGCACAATAACTAGAAATAAAGCAAGATTAATAGCTAAAGGATATAATCAATAAGAAGGAATAGATTATGATGAGTCTTTTGCACCAGTATCTAGGTTAGAAGCCATTAAAATCCTTTTAGCTTATTCATTTTATATGAATTTTAAATTATTTCAGATGGATGTTAAATCTGCCTTTTTAAATGGTTATTTAATGGAGGAAGTTTATGTTTAGAAACCTCCTGGTTTTGAAAACTCCAAAAAATTTGATTCTTTTTTTAAACATACTAAATCTATTTATGTCCTTAAACAAGCACCTAGAGCTTGGTATGAAATATTAAGTTCTTTTCTTTTGAAAAATGATATTACTGTTGGTATGGCAAACCCCACACTATCTAAGAAAAATGTGAAAAATAATGTTTTATTGGTTCAAATTTATGTTGATGATGTAATCTTTGGATCAACTAATAAAACTCTTTGTCATGAATTTTCCAAATTAATTCAAGATGAATTTGAAATGAGTATGATGGGAGAATTAAATTTCTTTTTGTGTCTTCAAATATTTCAAAAATATTTTGGAAAAGTTTTAAATCAAAGCAAATACATTACTGATTTAATTAAGAAATTTGGACTTGAGAACAGAAAGCCATTTATAATTCCTATGTGTACTAATATATACATGATTTGGATGAAACTGGAAAATCAGTTAGGAACAAGTTATATAGAGGTATGATTGGATGTTTGTTATATCTTACTGCTAGTAGGCCAGAGATAATGTATTCAGTATGTCTTTGTGCTAGATTGCAATGAAATCCTAAAGAATCTCATCTAATTGATGTTAAGAGAATTTTTAGATATTTAGAAGGAACTATTTTTCAATATCTTCTTTATCATAAAACTTCTGATTTTAATTTGATTTCATATTCAGATGCTGACTTTGGAAGTTGTAGGTTAGATAGAAAAATCACATCAGGTACATGTCACTTTTACGAAAGTGCTTAGTATCTTGGTCTAGTAAGACACAACATTCAGTTTCCCTGTCAGCAGCTGAGGCAGAATATTTTTCTGCTGGCAGTTGTTGTGCACAAGTGTTGTGGATGAAAAACACTCTTATGGATTTTGGATTGAATTTTAATAATACACCCATTTTATGTGATAATACGAGTGCAGTTAATATTTCAAAAAATCATATTAGTCATTCTAGAACTAAGCACATTTATATAAGGCATCACTTTTTAAGAGATCATGTTATTAAAAAAGATATATTTTTAGAATTTATAAATACAGATATTCAATTAGCAGATATTTTTACTAAACCACTTCCCACTGCAAGGTTTGATTTTATTAAGGGGGAGCTAGGTTTATTTAATTTTAAAGAATTTTTACATTTTTTTAACTTTTATTTATTTATTTAAATATTTTTGAATACTGTTTAAGTTTTTATTTCTTTCGTCATATGAAAAATTTATTTGTTTTTAAATATATTTAGTGATTAGTGATTACACGGGAATCAAGTCTATCAGAGCCTTTTCGACTTATAAACCCTTTCACTTCTATCAAAACCCTTTCGAAATCCGAAAATCACACATCCTCTTCTGAAACCCTATCCTTCTAACTTCTGAAACACTAACCTTCAAACCTCCAGAGACTCTTGCAGAAATGGTAAGGACTAAAAGAGCCAGTGAGGCCAAGCCAAGAAATTCCAAGAGACAACACACCGAGGGAAGAAAAATCTTACAGTGTAAGGTAATTGATCTCGACTGGTTATTTCAGACAAATCTGTTATTGAAGCAAGCGATGTCGTCTCGAAATCTTGAACAGATGTTCAACAGTGAAAATACAGAATTTATGTATGATGTAGAACTTAGATACTTCTTCAAATCTTTACAATTTAGTTTGGGAGATAAAGATGAAAGTATTATGGCTAAGATAGAGGATATGGATTCCTCAATCTCTTTAGTAGAGATTAGTCAGATTCTCAACTGCCTTCATGAAGGAGTTTTTCATTTCGACTTGATGAATATAGGAGATTCTGTACATAAATCCGAAGACATCATGTCTTTTATTTTTGATACCAAGACAATAAATAAAATGTTTGTCCAGGATTTGGAGCCTGATCAGAAGATTTTTGTCAAATTTATTCAGACTAGAATAGCTCCATGGATGGCAGAAATAGATAAGGTTTTGTATCCTGATATGTATATAATGTTTCTTATGTTAAGTGATATTAAGTTAAACATTCAAAGATACATGATAAGGTATCTCCGTTACTGCTGTCAAAGAGAGGCCTAGATGAATTACTACCCTTTTGGTAGATTTATTTCTAAACTGTTGTTTAAGAAAGACATGGTGAGGTTAGTGGATGCTAGAGTTAACTGTCATCACATTAATATGTTTAATGCTGGAACTTTGAGGAAAGTTGGATATTTCTGGAGCACAATTAAATGAAATATTTTTCCAGTAGGAGATAAGGAAGACTCAAAGAGTGATCATGCTCAACCTACTAAGTCCAAGGAGGGACAATCTGAATCTAGAGTCAGCTATGTAGCAAGGAGGATTCGATTTGAAGTGGCAGATGTTGAGGTAGAAAGAAGTTAGGTGGGACTTCAATCAAAAAGAAAAAGTCCAGTAAATGAAGAAGTCACTTCCACAGCTTTGGAAACTACAATAGAAGCATTATTTTCTTATTTTTTTGTGAGAGAAGTTGTTGTTGATAAGACCATGGAAGATGTTACTGAGAGAACAGCTCCAGTAGAAGAATCAAGAGCTCAAAAATAAACTAAAATGGAAAATTAGAAACAGATTGTAGCTAATGTTGAAGTTTCACTTCACCAGGAACAAGAGATGGAGGTAGTGCCTGGTGAAGAAGTGGCCAGACCTCAGGAAACTACTGAAGATATTGTTCTTGAAAACCCAATGGAAGGAATAGATGCTGATGTTTGTGGTGAGAATGCTTCTGAAGCTCACACAGAGGTACTTCAAGGGGATTTTTCTGTGGACTATTTTAAAAACACTAAGGAAACATCTATGTACAAACCTTCTTAGGATAGAGAATATGAGAGATCTGATGCTGAATCATTGCTTTTGGTACTACTGCATCAACCTGAGACTATGAATCAGGCATACGGTATATCTGATTCATGAAAAGAAGAAGTTGAAGAACTATATAGAAAAGTATCTCAGTTGTAATCTGAGAATGTTTCTCTGAGAAATGCCTTAGATTTAGAACATTTAATGTTTCAAAAGCTGAAGGAGTGTATAGTTTCATGGCAAGATGATTAAATGTTTAATGAGGATATGGTGACTACTATTACACAATTAAAATCTGAAATGGTTATGGTGTCCGATTTATCATATCTGAAGTTGTTTACGGAGAATCAATTTTCATCAGAAGCAAATAATTCTGTTAGTGGAATAGGTACTTCAACAGATTTAATCAGAAGGTTTCAGGCTATCACAGCTGCGATGAGCAACATGAATGAGAGGATACAATATCTTCAATGTAACAGTGCTCCTTTTTCAGTGTTGCTGGACAATCAGAAGTACTTAGTGGATCAACTGACATCTAGTGATCCATCGATCAGAATTCTATTAAATTAGTTATCAGAGAAGCTGTCAGTATTTGTTGAAAAAGTGGAAAGGATGCATGAGTTTTTCAGAGTCAATTTAATTGAGGATATTCATATTACTCAAGAGAATAGAGAGCTCAATATCAAGCTTGGAGATGGGATGACAAAAAGACTTCAGGAGCAGTTTATAGAAATCAAGTCTGCAATCCATAGGAGATAGACCCTATTTCCTATTTTACCTAAACCTTGATTCCTGTGTATATCATTGTCATGTATATACTACTATTTTTCAATGATAATTTTTCTACATTCTTTTTTTTCTCTTTCCAAGTTTGGTTTACTGACTTTAATTTTGATATGTCAGTACTCCAGATTTAATTATTGATAAACAGTTCATAATAGAATTTACTAATAGTTTAGTGCAATATTAAACGTGTTAAAATCCCTGATTTTACATTCTTTTTTATATCACAAAAGGGGGAGAATTTGGATAAACACAACAACAAAACCTACATTTTATTTAGGGGGAGAATTCATTTTATTGCGGGCGAAAATTAAATGAGAAATTTTGATTTCTAATTAACTTTTTGGCAGAGAAGTTGTTATTTAAAACATTATACCTATTTTTGAAAGTTAATTTTTTCTGTTTAAATAATTTTAATTATTGTATGGGTTTTGTTATCATCAAAAAGGGGTAGATTTTTGAGAAAAACATTGCTTTCAACAATACATGTTAATGTTATTTAAAGTGGGATATTATTGAAAATAAAACTCTGTCTCTTTATGATAATTTTGATGCTCACAAATACCATTAGTAATTTTCTAATGATTTTATTTAGTATTTTTCATGAATTTATTAATATATTTTACTCTTGAAATAATGAGAATCCATTACTTATTTGGAATCTTCATTAGCGCGTTCTGGAATCATTGTTCATACCCTACATGGATAAACGTAGCATAAGGATGAAAAGCATGTATACTTTTTGAGATAAGAGAAAAGTATGGTTAAACAACCATACATTTTCAGCAAAGTATGGAAGGAGAACCTTACGTTAGGAAAGAACCTTATGTTTTGGTTATAAGAAAACTATGTAAGGAGAACCGTACGTAAATTCTCGGCGATACATTTGTTTCTCAAAAGTATGGTTCATCAACCTTACTTTTTTAAACAACCATTCATTCTTGGAAAAGTATGGATCAAGTAAAAGTATGAATTTATTACCGTACATTTGAGTGTTGAATAAAAATTATGGATGATCAACCCTACATTTGTGTTCAACCTTACGTTGATCAACCTTACGTTTGTGTTCAACCTTAAGTTGATCAACCCTATGTTTGTGTTCATCCTTAAGTTATCAACCCTACGTTTGTGTTCAACTATACGTTGATCAAACCTACGTTTGTGTTCAACCTTACGTTGTCAACCGTATGTTTGTGTTCAACCTTATGATGTCAAACCTACGTTTGTGTTCAACCTTACGTTTTTAACCTTATGTTTGAAGACTATATTATTAACCCTACGTTAGGATGCCACATCATCAACCTTACGTTTGGCGTTGGAAATTTTGACAAACAATATTTATGTGCAATGATCAGTAAGCTGATTTCTGGGAGGATTTCAAGACGTATTTAAAGTCGTTTTTAAATTACAACTTTTAATGATTCAAAGTCATTTTATTAATGGATTTAAGATCGAATTAAAAGGAGATTTTTATACTGAGTCTTAAGGGAAGATACGACATCTCTGTAAATTCAAATTTTTGAATATCGCGAATCAGATGATGACTATTATGGATCTAAATGTGTAGGAGATATGCTTTATTATATATGTTCTCTCTAAAACACCAAGTACAAGATTATGTGATCGATCTATTATTGAAAAAGGTGGAAAACAGAGATTGCAACTATTCACGATTGATCTGCTGATTCAAGAGGATCGTCAAAGCTTTGATTGTTCAAGAAGAAGGAACTTGATAGAAGATTCACCTGTTCTACATCAAATATATTCTGTGGATCTACTACTGCTGAAGTTGTGAACTATATCTCTATATCTACTACAACTGGATCAACTCAGAACTACTTTGTCTTGAAGATAAATATTTCTAGATACTTCGATTCATCTGTTGTCAATTGTATTATGTTGCAATTGTGAAGAACAAATGGAAATTTCTTTCTGAAATTATTTTTATTCTTGAGTAACCAGCTTCTCGTTCTATGCCATGTAGGTTCGTGTTTGAACCAGAAGTCTTTCTTTTGCCTTGGATTGTAATGCTATCAACTGCCTGTACTCAGTTGTCAATCGGTCTGTGGAAAAGAGGACCATATAATGAAAATCACCAAGCTCGTGGAGTTGAGAATTGGTGGAGTGGACTAGGGGCCTTCTGTTCCCTGAACCACTATACGTCTTTGTGTTCTTGATTTTACTTTTTCCACTGCATGATCAAATATGATAATTTATAAAGGACAGAACTTATTCAAGAAAAGAGTTATCGAAAAATTGAAAAAGACACAATTCACCCCCCTCTTGTGTGTAATCTGTAGATTCATATCCGACATATTATTGTCTCTATTTTTTTTATTTTGGTATCTCACCAGTCATTTGGTGATGGCTGAAAAACAATTTCCAACTGGTCTAGCTCAACCTGTTGAGGTTATATAATAGATGTGGGATTGTATATTAATTGGATTTATCATAGGATATCTACATTATTAAAATGATAATGATGTTATTTAGGTGATTTTTTATTGAGTAACAATGTTATTCAACATTCATTCTATTCTAAATATAGTTCAATTGATATGTTAGTATGATCAAACATGGGGTTGTCTGTACGGTTTTATCTAATACCATTAATGGTCATGTCCAACTGATATGCTCTATTAGAATATCTATTATAATGGAGCTTGTAGGAGGATTTCAAGATATAATTTCAGTTGATTATGGATGTTTTACCTTAACAAGATGTATATATTGATAAAACCATCTCGGTTCTCAATGATATACTAATGGAATATATTATAGATTTTTTTGAGTCTGTAAAATTGCATACCCTTAATTGGATCAGCCATACAATAAAAATTATCACTCAAATATTGGTATGGAACCCTTTCAGGACTTGTGCTGGAGACCCTATGGTTTATCCCTATGTTTAATGGAGATTGGAGAGTCATCACTGATGAACATAGAGTTAGTTCATTGCCTACAAAAGATGCATGTAATCTTATATTGGATGATGGAGTATAATACCTTTAAATATTTTTATGTGGATATATAACAGAGTTAATTATAGTTCAATGATGGAGTTCATTTAATCTTACTGATATCAACACCAGACAATTTTTTAACTTTCGATTGGGTATGAATGATATACCAAATGTTTATTATGAAATTCTATATTTATTATAGGGATGAGGCTTATTATGGCCTAATGTTTCCCCCTAGTAACACTAGGTTAACAACATATTTAATTTTTCATGGATGTGGTGACACATGTTTGATATATTGAATATCATCAACATGAGTGAGTTAGATTTTGAGAATGATTATACCTTCCCATAGTACTCAGTTGTGATGGGCCATTGACAAGAGAGGTAACTGCAAGATTGTGAGGTACCTATGGTGAGAGTAAAATTTTGGTATGAGATTCTTTATGAGATATTTAAGGAATGTGGCTGTCAAATGTTGTATCATTACACTCTCCATTTAATATAGGTTTTTATTTGTATGATAAAATTTCTTGATTGTGTTTTGAATCTAAGGAATTGGATTTATTCTCAGAAATGAGTTTATTTTTGGATTTGTAGACTCTAATTTTCATTTTTTATTTTAGTTTTTAGAGGATATGATTATATCTACATTAGGGTAATGGATATTTTAGAATAGAGATATATATTTTGGATATTATTGTAATTAAATATGATTGAGATTTTTGGTAACCATCATTTTCCCTTATGCATGATGGTTTTCCCTATGATTTTGGGATGACATCTGAGCTACAATTGGAAATGGATAATATCTATTTAATAAATAATTATTTTTATGGATCTATGATGACTTTTTTTGTTCCATAATAATTCCAATCCATGTGGAATTATTATAATTCACTAATTTTTCAATAGAGTGACGGAGATATTTCATCTCATCATATTATTTGTATTATAGATTAATTTTGGATCCTTTTGGATGGATTATACTTTTGAAACTGTAGGTTTGTTTCATATTTGTATAATTTAAATATTAAAGGTGATATTTCATTTGGATTCGGTTGGAATTTGTTTTTATTCCAACTAGTAGTAAAAACCTATCTCCATCCAATTTTTATTTTCATGCATTGAACTCTTATCCTCCCGTGGTGATGTATTTTAGCCATAGAAGTCGTGGATGATTTTTCAACTTATTATAATTGTGTACTGATGCCTAGGAACTCCCAATGTATGGATTCATGATGAATTTATTATCAAGATTCTATATTTGACTCATTTATCATACTGTTCTCCATTATAACATAATTTATTTTGAATATACATATTATTGTTTTTTGGATTTATATATGATATTAATTTATGGGTACATATCAATTCATTTTATAATATTCATTTATGAAATTGAATCCTTGCTTATCATATCTGATAAAACATTCTTGAAAACTTCTTTAAAATTTATATTCTACATATGGTATGATTATGTATAAGACACCAAAACATACAATTGAATAGTGTAACAATGGTTTCTAGTAACAATGATATAGCATGGAAGCGATGGTATTGGATGGAAACAACGATAACATTACACCTGTTTTTGATTCTTCTTATAATATTGAATTTATGGACATGATATATGGTCTCATGAATTTCCTCTAGAAATTATGATTGGTTAATGTTGTGACACTAATTATTCCACCATCACTAACCCTTATTAATTATAAATAAGTGTATAATGTTTTTAATCAATTATTGTGTCTATGAGTACGAAATAAATCATAGAAGATTTGTACAATTGATTGGAGCTTATGGTAGCTCATTGAAGGAGATAGTTACATTGTAAATTTGGAGATTGGAATATATATAATATAACCATATCCAAATAATATTAAGTGATGAGAATCATAATAGAATTAATATATTGGAATGAGCGTCATGGATTGTTTGGATAGATCATGCCATCACTCTGTTGAGCCATAGAGAGATATGACTATACATGAGATGATCATGGGTGTTTACATATCATTACACTTTTGTCCCAAATTACAGTGTGGATAAATAGTGCCTTGAGAATTTTCCATGTATAGCATAATCATGTGATACATTAAACCTCCCCAATTCATTTATATCTTATTTATGATCCGTATACACTTTACCTCTATGGTGATAATGCTTGGGTTTATTTTAAACAAGAATAGATTACCCTAGGGTATGTTAATCCCCTTGAAGTTAGTTTTCAATGGGAATGGGGTCCGCTGTATGGTCTCAGATTTCTGTACTCATTTACATTTATTTGTATAAGATCCTGCATAGTTAGTGTGTGTTGTCTATATTCTCATTTTGTCAAAAAGAACACAGTCCAATATAGGGTAAACATAATTTATAATCTACAAATTGCTGTTCTTGGAAAAATATGGGGGAAGATCATATTTTTATAGTGTTAGGTACTCTAATATTGGAATCAAAAAAATTTATGGGTAGTTTTTCATACATTATGGATTTTTTAATACCTCAATAAACACTTATAATTGTGATCCCTATCCCCCCCCACAATTGTAGAGATGACATGAAACTGGTTTAGCTTGGTAGATTATATTCTTGTGTTTCTTGAGGTTTCTGATTCATTTTATTTATTAGGTACTAATATGTTGGATTTCATTATCCTGATGCCTCTATCAATATACATATATGGATTTTTTATAGTCCCATATTGGTATATATTCTACCGTTATGGTTCTGAGCTGGCTAGGCCATTATTCATTTAATTATAGTTCTTTTAATCTTATTAGGTTTTCATATAATCTCCATTTAGTATAAATTTAACCCATATCTTTGATGTCTTATTATGATAATGGTAAATTTGATGGTGGCCTTAGTGTATATGTTGTTATAGGAGAAAGAGTATACTGGTGCTCATTGGTAACGATAGAGGATGATTTTCATGTATGCTCACCATTTCCTACATGGTTTTTATGAGTATATTTTGACCCTCTTTTTACTTTATGGATTATGTTGTTTTTATTTTTTTGTGGTTTTTTAATTTTTTCCTGAATTATAAAATTCAACTGGTTTTTCTTATTTTTTATATTATTTAACATATGTGGAAATGTATTTTCTGTATAGTTTCATCAAGCTAATGACATCAATCATTTATGGTATTCCCAGTCAATTGTAGTAACAAGCCTATAGCCTATGAGAGTTTGGTTTGGGGTAGGATACATAAATTATTTAAATTCTTGGTACTCTCCCATTGGGTTGGGAGTTTTAATTTGTAAAATGGGGTTTCAATTGGTTTTAGTTATTAAATTTTTATGGTATTTTAAATTAATTTATTTAGTTATTTCTTTTTTATGATGATTTTAATGGATTCTTTAGTTCCCATTGAATTATATGTATCTCACCAATGGTTATGGTTAGTGTTATAAAAATCCAATTTGGTTTTCATTTTATTAATTTTACATGGTAATGCCTTATTGTTTTAACATATAATAAATCACAAGCATATTTTTGGAAAATACATGAGGGGGTGGTTCTTAATAGTGATTTTATATATCAAATTAAAAAATATAAAAGTTATTTTCTATGATATTGTGAAATGATTTTTATATATTACTATTTTATTTAAAAAATGATTTATATCCATATAAAAGGATAACTTTTTTTAAATTCCTTATCTTCAATGTTAATTAGCAACTAAAACAACTAAATTTTTTTATACATAAATTGTTTGTTTATTTTTGTATTTTCATTCATTAATTCATGTTATTATATATGTATTATCCTTTTCTAAGAAAAATTCTTGACTGGAAGGATAAATTATTTATTACTTCTTGGAATCTTGATTAGTGCCAATTAAACTAGTTTTCATGTTTTTTAATGTCTTTATTCCATGACCATGAATTGTTGTATGATTGCATTAAATGATAAAATTATTTTGTTTACATTAGTTTGTTATTAGAAATATTATAAACATTTAATTGGTTTTTTAGGTACCCAAAGGATGGTATATTTCAGATTATTGGTTAATGTTACATAGAATCTTCTTACAAAGTATCAAAGGAAATCACATGTCTAATAACCATGGTCAAGAAATGAATATAACATTTAGTTGATAATTATATTTTATGAACATCAAAAAATTTAGTAAACACGAATTCTATTATTAAAGATATAATTTTAATGGTAGTAATATACAAATGTTATGAAATCGTTATTGTGATTCGAAAATAGTAGTCTTCAAATAAATATCAGATAATGGAGAAGAATCAATAAAATCACTCTTTCTAGAACCATTTGTCAACATTATCAATAAGAAAACAATTATTTCACTAAAAACTATTGATGTGTTATTATTGACTGATGAGTAGTAAATTTTGTGTAAGAATTGAATTAGTGATGAGATAATGTAAGGTTTTATCTTCTGGGAAATAAATATTTCGATCCTAAACATGTTTGGTTTCATCATATAACCCAAATATTTATATATTATAACTAGAATTTATTTTATATTGTAATAATTAGATAAATTACTTTATGTTGATACATTTAAATAGTATACTATTTCATTCAATATAACCATTTTGGGTATATTTCATTTTTCTATGATATGTTTTATTAAAAATATGATTCATATCAACATAAATTTTCTATTAAAACATCATTTCAGTAATTTATGATTAAATTTGTTTTAATAAAGTGGTATGTGTGATAATGTTTTTTTAAAAAAATGATTGACTATAAATAATAAAATTATAAGATCTTATTTTTAATGTGTTCATTACAATGTTGGGTTTTAACCCCAAAAACATTATTTCTATTTTTGTAAAAAAATGTTATTCTTCTTGGGGAAACCATGTTAAAATGGTTTAATAAAAATGCATATTCTTGCTTTGACAATGGAAAAGATAAGTGAACTATATGAAGCAAAATCGTTACATAACATTCAATAAGGACATTATACATTAGAAAGGTGGTCGTGAGGGGAATTATTATCATGTCAATTATCCAATAATTGTAATACCTCCCAAAAATAAAATAAACTAAATATAACTAACCTAAATGATTTATGATTTATTTGTTTTAGTATAAAAATATATTATTTAACATACTCTAGATGTGGGTTTAAAAATGATATTTTTTTCATAAATATCACATGAGGACCTAAAAGGCACTCACACTTTAAAAAAACATGGTATAGATTAGTGGACCTTGTGTTTGTTTAAATATATTTACATCCTCCTCTTAAAATGGCTGATGCTATTACAGTGTGGTAGGTGAAATAAATTTTAGTGAAGGCTGAATAATATTTATAACAATGTGTCTTGTACGGTTCACACTTAAATTTGAATTGAAATTATTGGGAATGTAAAAAATATTTAATATTGTAAATTATTGTTCATGAAATGTCTAATACCATATTTTGATTTTTAGTTTTTTATTTTATTGAGGATATTTACATGTCTTATGGATTATTAGGATTTAAACTAATATTTTTGAAAACATTACATGTTATATTTCGTCCGTGGAGTAGATTGTGTTATTCAATCACATTTAGAGACATAATTAATTTCCACCATGTTAATTTGAATATATGGTTCTTTATATAATCATGAGTTAAATATCATTATACTGATCATGTCAATGATATGTATGATAAAAAATATTTTATCTATATTTTTTATAAAAATCATCTCTATTATCAAGATATAGAGCATGTAAAAAAGTTTTATATTTATAATACTGGGTAATTACAATGATATATAATACAATTAAGGAATGAGATAAGTATTGTTGTTCAATGAATTTATTTTAACATTCCCATTTCTTGAGGATGGTCTAAAATATTTTCTTGACATATTATACAATATTCTCTTTCATTTTAGGATGGGTGTTGCACCCAAAAAAATTATACATGAAATTATTTTCCTCCTATAATGGGTGTTTTACCATAATTTTTCCAATATATGAATATTTACATCAGATCATATGATTGAATAAATAATATACATGAATGGGCCCTCTTGATTAAATAGGTAATATATGTATAGTTAGGATTCACATACTAGCTACTTTTTATCTTACCACTGTATTGTTTATCTATTCCGTTAGGAACCATTTTTTAGCTATGTATATAAATGTTTATGTATCACTATGTAAAAAATTTAATATTCAAAATGTAAAATGATACACCATTACTTGTGAAATACTGATATTTTATGTTCACATCCTTAATCTACACATTGGTGTATACTGTTACACTTACAGTATTCCATGTATGAATAACATTTATAGTAGCTATAAGATGTTTGAGGGTTTTTGATTTGTTTTTCATAAGAGAATATCTTCACACTACCATGGTATTAGAGGAGGGGAGGATAGTATTGTTATGTTGTATAGTTAGAGACATCCCTAATTAATAATATATTTTTTCCTAGAATTTTCTATTATTGTTTGCTTTTATATTTTGTGGTAAATTGTATATTTGTTTTTTCATTGGATTATATGCATCATCATATTTATATAGATGATGGAATTATGTCTATCACATTGTTATATGAGGTATCTCTAATGTATAGGTAACAAATTATAGAGAACAGTGTTATTTATGTTTTAAAAAAACCCGTTATTCAAATATGTCAAATAATTTTTTTAAATAATATATTCAGTATATATTTTAATATTAAAATAGGGTAAATCATTCAACAATGATAGATCGAGACATATTCTCTTTGTGTTTACCCCGTGGGGATCAAGGATTTTTGGGGTTAGTACTGGTCCTAATTCACGTACTATTGAACCAGTCATGTAAATTCCAATACAAGTGGCATTAGTGTGGTTCTTTATGTTATTCTAGGATTTCAAATATATGGTATAATATTTTTGGGAGATGGGATGTAAACAATAAAAAACAATGATCAACCTCTTTATAGTGTATTCTCAAGATAAGAGGGTATATAATGGTATTTTGTAGGAACCATAGTTTTCATTAAAATATTCCAAGTACATCCTAATGACACACGCTAATTGTTATGGTCATAGCCAATAGTGAAATTTTTTACTGTTCAATAAATAATTGGTATTGTGGAACACTATAGAATATTTTATATGGCCAATAAATGTAAATAATATTAATAAATTATAGGTAAATAATAATTTAATTTTTCCTTTCTTGAATAATTTTTAGTGGTTATGTATTTAATTGAAGTTATTAATATATATATACACACACAATTATTATTTATGATTCATTAATTTCATATAAATGGATTAATAGAGATTATTCAATTATTCTTTTTTTGGTATTGTTATCTGTGATTTAATTTTGGATTCATGGTATACATTTGATCATGTTATATGTGTGTGATTTTGATAATTTTTTAGAAATGTTTTATAATTAAAATATAGGTAAAATATGTTCATTGGAATGTGTTTAAAATGGAATCATATTTTGAAAGGTTTGTGGAAAAGGGAAATTTTATATTTTAAAATTATAATTTCTTATTAGTTGGTTTCAAGAGGAACTGAGAAATATATATATATATATGACATCAATTATTAGTTAAAAATACTTAGACCTTGGTGTAACATAATAGTAAGATATTTTAAATATAGGATAGGGGTTTCTAATAGAAAATTGGAATGTTTGCCCTCTAACTACAAATATATGAATGAGAAGACATGTGATTTTCAAAAATAATTTATTTTCTAAAAACACATTTTCGCATGTGAACATTTATTATAAATTGGATATCGAGTGGAATGAAAATCCAATAAAATACATGTCTTGTACATATGTTCTGTATCACCACATGTCAAACATAGATTGATTAGCTAGGTTCATGGATCCTTAATTGTATTGTCTCATTTTTTGTAATAATATCATCATATTTTAATTTAATATTTTTTTGGATTTACATTATAAAAATATGATTAATTGTGAAAACATGGGGATATGATTTTGTGAATATTGATGGTAAATTAGTAATTTTAAATATATAAATTAGCATAAGGTATAAGATATTTATACATATTAGGGATGATAGTATTAATGGAAGATAGTTTTTAATGACCCATGTTCTAATTCTATTGACTACAATGATATCAAATATTTATAGAGAATATTGAATAATTATATCAAGGTGAATATTATATTCTATAAATTTTTGAATATGGAGTAGGGGCCATTTTTTCTTTTGGGAACCAGTTATGAATTTTGAAAAAAAAAATTGAGGATAAAATATTGGGGTTTTTTATATATGGTTCAACATTTTTTTGAAGTTATGGAGTTTTGTGTGAGTGAAATAGAGGGTTTAATATAAATTATTAATCAATAAATTGAAATGGATATTGTATGACACTCCAATTCCATTATGGTATTTCATGTTATTTAATTATAATCTTTTCTGATATTTTTGGTATATTTCTGAGGTTTAAATCATTCTTCATTTTTTAGTTATATAGATATATTTTTAGTTTGTCACATCACACAATTGGGGGGTCATACCGTGATAGGTGGTTTGATTATTCTTTTTTTTATTTCATTTTTCTGTTTGTCACATAATGACATTTGTGGGGAATTTTGTAATGGTTGTCGGGTAAAATATTTTTTTAATTCCAAAACATAAGTGTAAATGAAATTTTCTTAAAACCGAGCATCCTTTAACTAAGGATCCCTACCATTGTTTATTTTTTGGGAGAATAAGTATGTAAGACAATGATTGATGAATTCACACTACGACTAATGATTGGTATAACAAATTTATGATCCCCAAACATAATAGAAATTGATGTTACTTATATTTACATGCATCCTGGTTCGAGAGATTCTTTCTATTATAAATTTTTATGTTGAGGAGAATTAATCAATGTTAAAGTAGGAAACATTTTTATATGGTTATTGTCTTATTTTTTATATATATTCCATGATTCAACAATACATTACCAACATGATGAATATAATTATTGGGAAATAATAATACCTTGTAATCCTAGTGGATTCCAAAGTCATGTTGTTGAATATGAGTTCTATATATAAATATTTAAAAATAACATATTCAATTTTTGGAAGGAGTACATTTCTTCTAGGATAACTATTGAACTAGTATTTATATCGTATACATTTGATAACTGAATATAAAGAATTGAATATTGTCAAGTTTAATTTTATAAGGTCAGGAAATACTTTATTTTTTCAAGAAGTGGTTTATAAGGACTATTAAAATATTTATTTTCATTAATATTTACACATATGTTTTTGAAGAATAAATAATTTTATGTGAAATGAAAAATTAAATGAAATTTTTTTCTGCTATTTTTTTTAAAATAAGATATTAATGTTATATTGAAAATTTCAATACATACTAATTACTTTTATAGTATCCATTGGGTGTTAATAAAAATTTGTCCATCCATAAATAATAACCTTAGGAAATTTTAATCCCACTCATGTGGCAGCATACTCAAACACATTGGATAGACATCCATGCCTGATAACAATAAAGATATGAGGAATTGGGATTACATATCACCAAAAGTGGTCATAAAAATTAGTATCATAGAAAAAGTCCACACCTTCATTTTTATTATATTATTTGAATCAAATTGATGATTTTAAATATCTTTGCAATTCAAAAATAATAGATAACATTGATGATATTTATCTACTATATATCAGAATTTTATCTCATCTCAAACAAGGATGAAAAGTGAAAAAAATGAATTGTGAAAATGAAGAATGCATCCCTATTTTGTAAAGAATGTTATATTTCAATTTTTTAATGTTGTAATTATATGAATGAAAAGTATAACATGGAAGAAAAAAATATGGATATGAAATATATAACAACTGAAAAAAATATTGTTAAACTTCACATAGTGATAATTCCTTATATGATGAAGATACAATAAAAATATATTGTTAAAATTTTCCTCAAGAAGATACAAGAATTATTGGGAGTTTTCACATGTGAAAATGATTTGATGGTGAACTATTTTCAAACTATAATGATATGTTTCACAATTATCCTGAGGAAATAGTCATCCTTATCTCTGCCTCATTAAATCTAATGTGGGAAGTGATCACAAATATTAAATAAATTTAGAGAACATGAAGAAATATTTTGAAGAAATAATTCCATCAAATATTGATCTCTCAAGAAAATTGGGAATGATATAGTTTAGAATATTGAAATTGAAGAAATGATATCTAGTTTGGAAGGTAACTGGCCAAAAATAATTCATGTGTAATAGGATTCCACTATGTAATTTGTAAAAATGTTTCCTCAAATAGATGAAATAAAATAAATTGATCATTGATGTCAATAATGGTAAATATGATATCGAATAAAACCAGATCAAGGATCTTGAAACCTTACTGTTAATGAAAAATAAAATGAATGATAAATAAAATATAATGTTTATCAAATAATGTTAAGAAATATTGAAACCAGGGGAGGATGAAAAATTGATACAAAGTATGAAATGTCATGATCATGGGGTCAAACTAAATAATATTAGAAATTATTGGGGTCAGACTCCAAAAAAATATCAAATAAGATCCATGAATTCAAGAGTTATATCCACACAAACATCCAATGAGGGTTATATCTCTAAAATATCTATACATTTTCAAAAATACAATTTGATATATTTTAATTCTCAGTCACAAAATGGGTCTATATCAATGTTACCTTCCACTAGAAATAAATTAATTTATTATAATTCAAGTTATATGTAAAATGGATTTTCAAAATCAAAACATGTGAATTTTTTTTAATGAATTGGGATGATGTTCCTTCCACTACATCTATAGTTAATAAGGATATGTGTAGAAATAACTTTCCCCCAAAATAATTCCATTATAAATATTTGATGAAATATTAAAATAAATCATGTCATTCTAGACTGAATATTATTCAACATACTTTCTTTTAATTAATATAAAATTTTTTTTCTTGGGAATGGTTTTAGAACAGATTATATGATTGTTGGTATAATATAATAGTATTGGGAATTCAAAATATTCCTATATCAAGGGGGAGAAAATAACCGAAAAATAAAATTCTACCTAAAGAAAGTATCAAACTGAATTTACACAATGATTTGAACAATTGAATAATATCTGTGGGATTCATAATAGTAGTAGTAATATTAAAGTATTTGGAATGTATAAATAATTAAATACTGACACTGAAAATTTCATCATAAATTGCCAAATAAGAAAAATATTGAAGATAACACTTTTTTCGGAATATATTAGCATTAAATCATTATAAAGAACATTATTCAGAGGTTAACAATGATGACAGATATGTAAAATTTGGGTGATAAAATGAACAAGAATTATTCTCAACAAAAACATGATATGTAAAAATGGGTGGTAAAATAAAGATAATATTAAGCTTCTTAATTAGATCAATAGGTCATGCAATGGATCAGTGTACATAGTCAATGTATATCATAATGCATAGACTAAAAATATTGGAAACAAAAGTTATGTTAAATCCTAGAACAAAATAGAATGAATGAAATGGTAAATAGAAAACATAATAATCCATGTGTATTTATAAAACGTGATGTTAATATTAAAAATTACAAACTAGTAAATTTAAAAAATAATGTGAGTAGAGTAAATAAAATTTAGGAATAGAAGGTGATTGTATATGATAATGGAAAATAAATAATTCCACTTGAACAATTCTATTTTGATTTGTGGTATTAAAAATATTATAAAATATAATCTCAAAAGTACTGTAATGAAGGTTAAAAATTGATGGACGTGTCTATAGTATTTTGGTTACGTACACTAGCCCAATCAGAAATACTGAAAAATAATCATAAAGCACTAAATGGAAAATGATCCATAACTTTATGTGTTGAAATGAAAATTCAACATAGAGTAACTATAAAATAATAGAAATATTCCATTATACCCAATTCCACTAAGAAATATAGTAGAATTTGCTTGAAGAATTCACCCTCACATGGAGATGAATTAAAATTATTTTCATGGTTGAGAAAAAACCTTCAACCTCCCACTTATAAAAAAGGAGATCCACCTTTTTCCCATATACATTTTTTATTCATTACATGTAAAGAATTGAATATGATGCAAATAATCAGGGGAAAACTGATATGAATAAATTAAATTTCTACATATACAATCTAGAGTATTGTTCTGATGATTTATAGAAGTTACCATTCAAGTATGATCAATCTACATATACCAACATGATTTATTTTCAACATATTAGAGATCAATGTTGATAAATATGATTAATTTATCAGAGATGATCAAAAAATTTGATGTCCCCATTATTGTTGTGATAAAAAATAATTCACATCAATTTGAATTCAAATGAAAACTATTCAATATATCAATCTTGATAATGTAAAACTAGAGATCATCCATTGATGTGGTGTTTCCAATTATGTGTCAGGATCCTAAAATTTCATCCAAATATGACATCACTAGAACATAATTATTTTTAATTTCATTGAAAATCTTTTTGTTGTTAATCTCTTATACCTATGAAAAAAATGATAAGAAGATCCATACATAAGGGAGATAATTTTATCAAATAAAGTAAAATAAGAATGTATAATTTTAAAGATATTTCATGGCTAAATTGAAAAAAAACATTCCAATTATACTTGAATGTTCTCATTTTTCTATTTATATTACTATAAAAAAATTTCATTGAATATAACATGATAATCTTTTTTAACAATTGGTAACATAAAAATTCCATAAAAATTCTTTCAATTTGTATCTAAAAATTACTATAACAAGAATAACTGTTGAATAGTCTTGAATGAAGGATACAATTTTTGTTATTTTACATTGTATCATATTATAGATATAAGATGGATAAAATTAAAGTTGAAATTAGACCCAAATTATTTCTACACTGAGTAAGACAAAGTGTAATAATATAAGAATAATTTATGGCACATTTCATATGAAATAAATGATACCATCAACTCTTAGGTAATTTATTTTTTCCATCAATAAGGGGTATATAAGAAAATAAAAAAGGTTAGAATATTTAATGATAATATATTGACTTCCCATTTTCTACATGGGTTTTGATATCAAACTCATGGGGTAATTGATGCTCCCAATTTTTTTTGTGATGTATTTTTTTCTTTAATGAGTAATCGAAAAATGAACCACTTGTTGTAAATATTTAGTGGAAAGGAAAAATACATTGGAAGTATACAAGAGATCTCAATCATGTTATTGATTATGATTTCTATCTATAGATGCTTAAATATCACATATTATATTTTGGATGAATTAAACATGTGGTAATATGATTTATGAACTATTCTAATTATCTTAGACAAGGGAATACTAAATTTTAGGATGTGAAAATTTTCTACATCAATTAAATAATGCTTTGAAATATGTCATTTTACCTTGTTGAATTTTCTTATGGTAATGAAAATATTTATTTTCATGAATTTTGGCATATAAGTTTTGTATTATTAATTAATTCCATTCAAAATGATAAAAAATGAAGAATGTTTTATGACAATTTGTTTGGATAAATGAATTAAAATTAGCTTGGTAATTTTAAAACATAGTTATTACTATGTATTAGTGTTGTTGGAGGTTTATTAATAAATATATACACATATAAGAAAAAGGTTAAGTCCACTCAATCCCACACATGTGGGAGAATTCAAAACCATATGGGAGAGCCATATCATACTTATATCCATAAGGAGAAGAGGTAATGTGTTTGAATATTCAATATATACAGTATAGTGATGA
Source organism: Viscum album (assembly GCA_963277665.1). NCBI lineage: Eukaryota > Viridiplantae > Streptophyta > Magnoliopsida > Santalales > Viscaceae > Viscum > Viscum album. The sequence goes on along the minus strand of OY728166.1, from coordinate 1,085,059,907 downwards.
TTCCTAGAATAGTCATCACATAGCACCCATAAGAATTTATAGAAGGATGATCATCATACAGGGAAAGGGTGAGGAGTAGTACTTGATTAGTGTGTGGGAAAGTCTTCTCGGTGCCAATCATAGTGCCAAATCAAGAGGTGGATGGTATTGTGAATAAAATTTAGAAGTCTGTGAATAATTGAAATACTAATGTTGGATATTGTGTAATGTGCGTATTGTACCTCCACTAAAAACATACATGGACATTAGGGTATCCATCTGATCAGTTTAATTCTGGCTAATAAATTGAATCACCTTTCATTATTAACATTCATCCAATGGTTTTGTATTTTGCGACATTCAAAACTCAAAACCTGATGACTACCGAACCTCTCTAATAAACCCAAAACCTTTTAGTTTATCCCTCTGATTTTGATATCTTCAAGAGATCCATAATTTTATTTTTACATGAGGTTTTTTATTGATATTACCATGCTCTAGGATCATATGTTGTGAAACTAAATGTCTCCATATGATATTCTATAATGAAAAGGAAGATAATTAGTTACTCCAAAATGATCATGCATGTGAATGTATCTTCATGATAGAATAATATTATTACATGAATATGAAACTTTTCTTTAAGTCATTGGGTCTTAAACACGTGAGATCTTCATGATATTTTAAAACATATGTGGAATCACCATATTTTTAATGCATTGAATCATTTATGGATCACCAATTGTAGATGAACCTCATCTATGTATAAAACATTACTGAGGATATTTTTTTCAATAAAAATATTTACTCAGAAAGGCTCAGATCATTAGTTAAAACCCATGCTCCCAAAAATTTATTAACAAAATGTAAAGGTCGGGTGATTACATGAGGTATAGTGATTTTGTACCACCAAGAGAAAAAATAATAGGAAGATAAGGTGCCAAGAAAAACTTATAAATCATCCCTGAGAATGAGAAAGAGATCAGCAAGCATCACCCCCAATGCTCGGGTCACCATTGAAGTTCTCTTGCAAAATCCAATGGCCTGCAATCATACTTGTGTTTGTCAGGAAAAATTGACAGCAGCAACAGAATTTTGCAGGGTGTAGAATCTTCATAAAATGCCGGATCAAGAAACAATACTTCATGCATGAACTGATGGAGGCTTTAACTATACTTTCAAGTCTTGAAATACAGACTTCTACTGTGCAGAGTCAAGTTCTCGTTTCCACTACAGGGTCACACATTTTCCATAAATTTGAGCATGCAGTGGGCTGTCTTCAATAAAATTATTTAGATTAAACTTAAAATAGAGAAAATGTATATGATTTACTTGAATCAGTTCAAGTGAAGAAGTTATTCACAATTATTTTATTGAAGTAAATTTTCACAAAACTCAATTGATTATGTGAATAAAATTTATGTTTTATATGTTGATGAGAAGATTGAAATTCGATCACGTATATGAACTTACTCAAAGAAACATGATATCAAATAATGACATTAAATATAACATAATATAATTTTGGAACCATGCAGGTACATTTTCATAAGAAAATAGTTGATCATGTGTTTTTTTAATCACATTATGATGAATAATCCAATTAGACTTATTTAGATTTCATGAAGGAAGAAGAAGATCCCAAAAAATATATTATTTCAATATATAAGGTGATTAATATATAAATACTTGTTTTTAATAGATCTATTACACCATGAACCTATTCATGATTGTGTGATGAATAAAGTGTGTGTATTTTTTGGTGTTTTAACATCAATGAACCTATATTAATATTTCTTATCATATTTAAGATCATTTTGGATTGAAATCAAAATTTATCTTCAACTATGATACTAAATATAATTAAAATTTAAAATTAAATAAGATAATATAGTTTTATATTTGATAGGGTTAAAATAATTGAGATTTATCTTTAACATATTCCTAAATACTGTTGATAATTGACACTAAAATTTATTATCATGTATAGTTTTTATAATAACAAAATAAGAATTATAAATTTACATTGAAGTAAGATTTGAAAATAATTATTTAGGTTAATATAATTTTATATTATCTATCCATCAAAATTGATAATTAATTTAGTAGAAGAAGAAATAGTAGAGGATTTGTTTTAACTTGTGTCGTTCTTAAGACAACCCTTTCGATTTTTTATAAAAGGAGGTATCCATTTGATTGATAAATTAAGAAAAAGTTGATTAGTGTAGTTGGTTTTTGTTATAGATGAATTTTCCTATATTGTTTTATAACTTCTGGAGGGATAAATTGTTATCCTTTATTCTTATTCTTCAAATATAAAACATGAATTATATGTAGTCGGTTCTATGATAATGGGGTTAGGTTCACACCATTGACTATATTGGTATTTAAATAAAAGGTAGGTTTGGTGGGAGTGTCATCATAACCACCGTATGTCAAGTAAATTACCATCCACACTCGAGGATAACCTCATTAAAAACCCTAGTGTCATTTATTCTTTACTACCTTCTCTGCGTGAAAACTATCTTCTGGAAATGGAAATAAGAGATCCCCTTACATAATATATAATATTGGTATAGAATAGGTAACATGTTTAAAGTGATAAAATATTCCCCACAAAGAGACACTTCTACCCCCTACACCCACTGTGTTCATCCCAAAAGTTATCATAACACTAGGCATTCACAATGAATTATCTAGGTAAACAACTCTCCATACCATGTAGAAGGTTTAATGGTTGAGTACCGCATCACGATTTCCTAGTAAAATTGGGGTAATCACACTGTGAAGGCAAAGTTTCATTTTAATGAGACCCTATGTAGTGATTCCATAGATCTAATTGGATTTGTGGGTGATTATTCACGCCATAATAGGGGAATAATGTCTTGATGTTCATGTTCCCAAATTTTGATTTTAGTAGTATACTATTATACCTATAATAAAATAATATATATTTTTCCTTCTCATTACCATCATTCATGTGGATGAATATTAGGATTACTTAAGTGATCCTCTTCCACCTTCCTCTATTTTCTCTCTCCTTCTCACAGTTTATTTAAAGATGTTCTTCACGGTAAATCAATCATTTTACATTATTTATCACACTCCTTATCCCCAAATTATATCCCCCCATAGTTTTATTTTCTCCCATAAACCCTTATCACCATGTCGGTCCAATATATGGTTTTATATAGAACATCAATGGGGATTCAAATGTTTAGTGTTTGTAGAGGTTGTTTCTATTGAGATTTAACATCTATCATAGAAGGTAATACGTTTTCATTTGAAGGACATAGGAGTTTCTATGAATGTTCCTTGTACTATATACCCTATAATTATTGATCTCATATATTAAATTTCTATGAAAGTATATCTATGTATGATTACCCTGAGAGTTTTATAAAATATTTCTAATGTTTTCCTAATGTTGTATGAATTATTTCGATTGAAATATCATGTTCATTTTGAACTAAAATCATTTTCCATTCAAAGTGTTTATAAAATACAAGGAGTGGGTATTTTGAAATAATTTTACTTAAAAAATAATTATTCTACATTTCTTAAATTTATTATGGTGTTTCTCCCATATCGTATTTGTCAATTTTGAACTAAAAAGTACTTTTGGGTTTTCAAGTGTCCCTAAATGATAAAACACCTTATTTTAATGTATTGTTTCTGGTTTAGTTTTAATTAATGTTTATAACATGGAATAATTTTGAATATTATTTTTAATGGCCCAGTTTTTTCATTATGCGTTATTTAATGGTTATGATCCCATATGTTGATTCCTATTGATTTTTATGATTGACACTAACTTTTTTCCAATTTATGGGATATAGAGTTAAGATTAATTTATATTTCGTCTTCATGTATTTGAAACATGTTATTCAATAATAGGGTGTTAGAGGATATGTATGGATTATTTCTTATATTTTATTATGGATTCATGTGTGGGGCATATATATTTCTAGTTTAATCACCTCCCCCAAAATATATGATGAGAAGCCTATATAGAAATTTAGACGATCTAGAAGAGTATAACTATAACAATGTTATACAATGACTTAGGGTCATCTCCATTGAGACTGATAGAGCTACCATGTTATAAGTTATTTAGTTAGGTTCTCATGGATTCCTCTTGTTACATGAACTACTTCCAATACCAATTTACCTTCAAAATATATATTCATCATTGAATCTAATCATTTATAAATGGTTCAATGAATTGGATGCCCATTTAAATTTATTTTCATCCTTGTATACCCTTTGAGGTATGTCACATCACTTATCATCTCCATTTATTTAATTATGATTCATTGCCTTGGTAATTATTTTTTATATGTGTATGGATTTTTTCCTTGTGATGTTGATCACATTTCAACATGTTTTGAATAGGATTTTATTAAAGGCTTTGATAAAAGAAAAAAAATTATAGGATAGCTTTTGTAAGGTTGGTAGTCCATCCTATATTATAATTTACTTTTTTTTATCCTTAAAAGTGTATTCCACCACTTTTTTGATAAAAAATGGATTCTAATAAAATTTCAAAGGTAATATTTATTAATTTAATTCAGTAATAAATATTGTTTTCCAAACATGATATGCTCTATTTTAAAAAAAATCATGTTATGGTGTTGGGAAAGGGATAAAAGTATTATACTTATATTAATCTCCACATTTTGGAAACCATAATTTTTATATTTTTACCAAACTATAGTAAATTAAATACTTAATTAACAGTATTCATAGTCCCTTTATTGAAATCTAGGGTGGCATGTTTATCTCAGAACCCATATACTGAATCATGTGTATGTATAGTTTCCATGATTTTATGTTGGTTGATGACTATTTTTATCAATTTTAATTTGGTTAAGTTAGTATTTTAAGGAATGTATTGAGATATGTTTGCAAACAATGTGTTATAAGAATATTATCATGGAATTTCTTGGGTTGTTTATTTTTGGATACTCATATACCTTCCAACTCGTCCATTTGTATTTTTCATTCATACATTCATATTTTGGATCATGGGATATATATATTTCTGTATGATTTTATTGGATCATATTTCAACCAGTTTCTATTAATTATAAATATGATATTGTATATATAAAATTTTAATTGGTCAAGTTTTAGCATGCTAATTCCATGTTTGTATTGCATATATATTTGCAACTTATTATTTAATTATTTGTGAATGCTAAAAGTTTTGATGCATTTTGTTGGATTATTATTTATTTATGATTTTAAATATTATTATTAAAGGGTGAAGCAGTTATTGATGTTAATATTTTGATTCTCTTCCCCTATTTTCAATCTTGGACACATCTAGAATGTGAATCAGTCCCTGTGGTGAATCATCTCAAGGTATTGTTAAGTTAAAACCATGTTTTATCATAATTTTTTTATCAAAATCATCTTTTACTTTTTTAGCATGGTAGTGTACAGATTAAAATTTCTGTAACTTAACATGTTTATCATGATTTTTTGATTGATCTCCACCTCTCATGATGAAAATTTAGTATCATTGGGTTATTATGATTTGAGTCTGGATGTTGGATTATGTTAATATTATTTTTACCTCATATTGATCTCCATTTTATTTTAATATATACTTTGTTCTTCAATAGTTTTGGGGGTGGGGGTTAATTTTCAATGTTGTTAAGGTTGTGAGGTTTGTAAACAGGGTCTTGAAATATTTTGGAGCCAATCATCATGATTGTAAGAAATCATTATGTAATTCTTCATGGCCTATTAATAACTATTAAAAATTTTCTAGAAAATCATTCACTAATAGTAATCCCACAAAGACGTATTTTTGGGGAATATTTTCATTTCACAAGTCTCATAAAGTTATTTCATCTTTTAAGTTATTGATCAATGTGGTGTGATAATTTTCTATTGAAATTAATCTTTTGGTTTGAAGGAAATTATTGCATGTGAATAGAATAAACAGAATGTGTCAGATTTTTAAAACATGTATTAAATGGTTTATCTGTAATAGTTCCTGACACTCTTAGAGTACATTCTCAAGAGTGGCCGCTTTTGAAGTAAATTTTTTTATTTTTTTAAAAAATGATTGTATTAAAATATTTTTTTCGAAATGAAAAAGAATTTAGTTAAATATATTTGTTTTATAATTATGTTCATTGACTGTTTTGGAAATAAAGGTGAACATTATAAATTTTTAGTTGGAATTTGGTTTAAAAAAATATTATGCTTTCCAATGCTAGCATAAATGTTCCGGAAATTACCACACACACACATATATATATATATATGTTTGGATTTTATTTTGGGATATTAATGTTTCATTTTATTATCAAATGAAGTGGAATGTTATTTAAATATTCCTTTTTTTGTAATTTTTGTTTTGAGACTCTTTTTCTTTTATATTGATTCTAATGAATGTTTTTTAATTTAATATTATTCTGGAATTTTTTTTATAATCCATCGTTTAGGAATGGATTGTTTAATTTGAGTTTTTATTTATTAAAGTTTTGTATTAATGTTTTTTATTTATATATAACACTAAATATGGTATATATAGAATGCAGGTATTCTATGTAAAATTGTAAACCATAAAGAGATTACTCTTATCAAATAGGTGTAATTATTCCTGATATTAACTCTTACAAAGTATAGGTATAGGGATAGATCCAAAACCATCTATATACATTAAATTTTAAATAAAAAACATGGGAACATTCTAATGTAAATAGGTTCACATAAGTTTATTCATTAGATAAATAGACAAGTGGAAAAAACTTATTCTATAGACATTGAAGATATGTTTTTTAGAAGTGATTCAATTTATGATTCCTTATTTGGGTAATATAGAGATAACGTACTGTGTTGAATGTTTTTCAGAATTTTTCAACCTTCTTCCTCATCTATTCATTTAAGAATTTCAATTGAAGAGAATATTATGGGAAACCATAGGATCATGATCGGGTAACTCATATTATTGTTATACATTTCTATATTTTTCATTGATAGGTACCTTATTGGAGATTATTTTATGTTGTGTTTCTTATGATATAAATATTATAGGGTGTTCCGTGAGCAGGTTCATGGGTTAATTTCCATTTATTTGTTTGACCCAAGGATATATCTAATGTTATTTATTATTTAGGATTATTTTGGGATTGATATTTTTTTTTGTTATTAACTAATTAAATGTAAATGCATTGATGACCTTGGTTATAGTCTATTTTTGTTATTTCAATAATTTTTACTTTATGGAGTTTCTAATCTCATCCTGAGTGGCTATTTGTTTTGATATAGAATTATTGTTTCCACAGATGTGGTTTTTGAAATGTGTTTGTTTCTATGGTAATATTTTTTTCGGGGTGATTATCTTTTTCTCTCCATCTTAGATGATAACTAATGGGTGGGGAGAACTACAAAAGTTCTCTGTGGTTCTTGATTTTATCTCTCTATGACTACAATTTTAATTATTGTTTTATATGTTTGAGGCAACCAGTGGATTGGTTCCATTCAATTTGTGGAGTTGTGTTTTTTCTAATTTTCATTATCTCTCCACACATCTTGTATTTATTAATGACCCTCCCACCACTTATGTTATGTAGTAAAGTTTAATTATACCATTAAATATGCTTCCAACCATGAATATATCGTGTTAGAAAGCTTAATGGTTCGGATAATTATGAAAATTCCATGTTACTATAATATTATTTAATTTTGATTTATTTTGGTATTTTGGGGATCTTTCAAGAGTATGGAGAATTTTTAATATTTACCAAGTTTACAGGTCAATCTATATTGTGGTTTACTATGTTGTGGTTGGGATTCACAATTATGGGTGGTTTCATTCATGTTGTGTAATCCTGTCAAAAGTGGCTCCTTCTTTGATTTATATGGTTCAAATAATGACATATGTTGGTTTGTATTTTTTCCATATACAAAACAAAAGATTAAATGATATTACTCTAATATATTGGATAAATATTTATAAGTTTCGCTATTTTTTTATTTTTCACCTAAAGAATTTTGTCACACCATAACAAGGGATGTCTCATCATGACCATTGATAAGGGTTCCAAATTTCTATAATTCATAAAAATTATTGATAGAAGATTCTCAAATATATTGTGTCCCTAGGAAAGTGGAATTTTATTTTGTGGAATTTTATGTTATGGGTGATTCACAAAAATATAGTGGAGGACATTCCATGACTATAAATCCACCTTTATGAATAATGTTTCCTAACTCACACTTTTATTTTTAGGTCACACATCTGAGTACCTTGACTCAGAGACATGATCACATTGGGTCATCATGCCCTAAGGGTTGTGTCTCTCAATGCTTTCACCTAGGTAGTGAATCCACAGATCGTCATGGTTTTTGGGTATATGATCAATGTCACCATAGGGGAGTCACATCATGATGTCCTTGTTTCTATAATTTAATTTAATATATTTATTCTGACACCATTTTTGACAGAAATTGTATTTTGTCTCTTCATTCTCCCCATTAATGTAATTAACTCATAAGAGAGCTTATGTGAGATTCCTCCTCCCCTTCCCATGGATTTATTCCTTTGGTTTGTCAATATTAACATGTTATTATATCTAAATATTTACTTTTCCATCATTTCTTCTTATTCTCTTCCTGAATTTATTTTCCCCTTCATTTTAATTTTCTCCCATGGAACCAAATCATTATGTTGGTCATATTTTGGTTTTTGGAATTGTTAGGTCATGGTGATTTGGGTTTCAGTAAATTTTGAGGTTATTCCCCTTCTAGGTTGAGTTTCTAACATAGAATGTTATTCATTTATACTTGAATGTACTTGGTGTCTCCATTAAAATTCATTTTTCTATATTTCATGACATTCATCAGTTCGTAAATCATTTTCCTATAAATATATATATATATATATATATATATATGGTTATAATTATGGGTTTATAAAATATTGTTAATTGTTTCTTGACTTGTCGTGGAAATTATCATTAGAATTCCTATTATTATTTTCAACAAATATTTACGTGTATTATAAGATTTTTTAAAATTTGAAAGGGAATATTTTTTATACAATTTTCTTTAAAATAACTGATTTGGAGTTGTTATTATTTTTAATGTGGTGTGGAACTCATTCAAATTGTTGGGTTTCAATAAAATATAGATTTTATGGTTTTTAAGTGACTCATAACAAGTTAATTAACAATTTTAATGTTTTTATTACTATTATTATTTTAATGAATGTTAACAACTAGTTTTTGTTTTTCAAGTGGGTTTGAAAGTATAGATTGGTTCTTTCTAAAATGTGTTTTTTAATATTTTTATTACCCTCACCTGAGAAACCATTTCTATTATATAACATGAATAATCATTTTCCCTTTAAAGGATGTGGATTAATGATTATTGTTTGATTATTATGAATGAATGTGAAAGGTATAGTTTCTTTTGTGAATTTTAGAGGTGAAATAAGGTTTAATGTTTCTATTTTATAACTTACTCATGTGTGGATATTATATATTTATAATTATCTCGTTTCATCATGATATATCATGGGATCTGTAGAAATCATAGTATAACTAAATGATGTGTTTTTCATTGGAAAACATTTGAATAGGCTAATGGTCATTGTAGGTAAGTATAACAAACCAGGAATTTAGACCCTTTAAATGAATATCTTTTTAACAGCTCATGTCAAACACCACAAATAACTAACTCAAAACCCAAATTTAAAAAACAAAAAAAAATTAAAATTACATGAATTATATAATCATTAATAGGAAATAAAATTAATCGATTACAATTATTATATATTATTATTATTATTATTATATTTTAAATATGTATCATTTTAAAGAATAAATTTTATAATGGGAGTTAGTTTATATTACTGTAATAAATTAAATATACCATAGATAAGAAATTATTACTATACGTATTATTTTTATTAATAAACAAATATATTATCATATAAATATTTTGAAATTTATGTAGAATTATATTAAAGGAACAAGGTGTTGAAAATGTCATTTTTATTAAATACGTCTATTTATATATATTCTATTTTCATTTAAAATATATTTCAAAAATTTTATAAATTTAATTTTACTAAACAAATATATATTTGTATTAAATGTTTTGATTTTACCTTATGATACATTTTGTTTTTTCTAAAAAGATCAAATTTATGATTTCTATAAAAAATATTGTTTTCTAAAATAAAGTGATTTTTATGAAAATATTAGCACATAATTTTGAATTTAAAATTATAGAAAGATTTTTCTAAGACCAATATTTTTTGTTTTATGTTAGTATTTAATTTTTAATATTTTTGGTTTGAATTTAAAACAAAAGATTTTAAATTTCATAACATAATTTATATTTATTAAAAATTAACATATAAGAAATTTAATAATTTTTATTTATATATATCATATTTTTAAAAATAAAATAATAAAAAATATTTCAAAATTTTGATTCTTTAGTTCCTAATTCTGTTATAAGGGAAAGTTTATTTTCCATGATAACGGATAAAGTACACTAGTAAAAACATGTTAGCTCTTTTTAAATCAAAATTGTAAAAAACATTTCAACTAAGAGAGAAATAATAATAACATGTTTAAAACATTATTTTGAATTCTTGGTTATAGAATTACTGATCCTTATCCAATCCTGAAGAATCTTGTGTTTTGAACCGGACTAAAATACATATGTTTTTAAACTTTTTCGTTTACAAAACCTGTCGTTTTTATAACTGAGCTTCAGAACATAATTCTGAGAGTTGGATCACTCCTAAGTGATTTGTTTTGGCATGGGAGAGGGACTGAGATGTTTATTGATTAGAGCAAGATGTTTAAGGAGTACTGACCCTAAAAAAACATGTTTTAATTGACAGGAGAGGGCACACAGTTTGTGCATGGTCTACAAAATCATGTGGCCCACAACAGTAACTGTGCATCCCTATTTAGATTGGGGCAGTGGATTAGCACAGAGGCTATGCATGATTTACTAAATTGTGTTCCTAGCTAGTGCATGATGTGTCTTGGAGATAGAAGTCTCAACATAGTTTTCCAATGGTTTGGAAAACTGAGCAGGTTAAATTGCGCGTGATGCTCGATTTATAAAATTTGAGTTATTTAAATTTAATGTAATTAAACAAAATTAAAACATAAATCACTCAACCATCATCCTCTCTCCCTCAAATCGCGATCCTCCATGGGGCTCCCCTTTGAGCCATCCATGCAATCCCTCCTCCATACAGACTCCTCTCGGATTGACTTCTTCCCACTATTTATTTGAATTCATAGTTTGAATCACCTAGGAATGTGACTCATATGTCATCTCTTCTCATTCATAGATTTTCATTAGCATAATCGGTGCCCAATGAGGTGTGGTTGAACCCTAGGTTTTGTTGATAATGTTTTTTAGTTTTCATCAGTTCATATGTTGTGCAGATGGTCTCAAGAGGCCTCAGGGTTTGAGTTCTAGCAATGGTCGTCGAAGGCGAGATGGTTTAGGTGTTCTGGGTCCATCGAAAATGTCTGAGGGCGAGGTTTGTACCTTCTCTTTGTTTTTCACCTCTTGAATTAAGATTATTATGTCTCCCCGCTTGTATGTGGATGTTTATATTCTTAGTGGGTGAGGAGAAGAAGATTTTCATTTGAAGCATCCAAGAGCTGAGTGGACGGCTTGGTTCTATCTTGAGGTAGGGTCCCTTTCCAAGTCACCAATCCTTATAAATTCATTAATAAGGATTCTTACATCACTTTTGATATAAATTAATTCAAAAAATGAATTATTATTCTCAATTCCAAATAAAAATTAATTTATTGTGTTTCATGTTTTAAATGCTAAAAATGATAGACGATTTGTTTATAAACAAAATCAGGTTTTTATAATAATAACCCTCCAAAGGAGGTGTTCTTCCTTCATTCTATCAATTAGTGATAAGACCTTGATTTCTTGACTTGACATATTTATAATATTTATGCTTGATGAAATGTTTATATATGACAATTTTAGAACATGGCCCTGGTGACATTAGAAACACTGAGTTTCCCTTTCATAAAAATTGATTATGTGACTGATGCACTGTCTATGTGTTTGGTCTAGTTTTGTATTGGAATTACCCATGTAGGTAATTTCAATTTGAATGGCTAAATGGATCCCTTTAAATGGAATTGACATGTTCTGGTAAATGGAATGAGTTGAGTCAAATGAATGGATAATTCTTAATGATTGGCCCTCAAATCATGTTACCAAATTGTCTTCAAATGTTTTTAATGCTAATAAAAGCTTGGGTGACATGTGGGTTCCCAAAAAATAATTTCATGACAGACTCAATGGGTTTTCATGCTCATACCATGGGTGATACATGGATTCCTATGTAAGAAATCCATGGACAGACCGAGGTTCATGAGACAAGGATTGATTCCACACCTATAGAAACCCTTACCATTATATGAGAAGGTTTCGGTGTGGACCATGCACTATGAAAATTCCTTAAGGATTAATTCTAAATTTGTGCAATGCTACTTGACCTTTCCGAACTCATGGAAGGATAGGCTTGAACTAATAAATAAATGGATTCAATTCTAAATGAACCTTCCACGTTATTGGAAGGAAAGTCTTGAACTAATAAATAATGTCTTCAACTCTACTTGACCTATCCACACTAATGGAAGGCAAGACTTGAACCAAATAAATCATTACATGAATTCTATATAAAATAGGAATGGACTGACTCCAGCTCACCTTGGATTCTGAGAGGGGAATACCTTGTCTCTCGGGAACCCCATTCCCATTCAAGGATATAGTTTTCTTATGTTGATACCCACCTAGATTCTAGTTCTTGTCTATTCCTTGGATACCCGGTATACTATCGGTGGGTCCCTTCTTCTTACAGGATACCTTAGATACACTCCTTGGATCCAACATTTACTAGTAGGTGCCATTGTTAAATCCCATCAGGCACATTATTTTCATAGTCATGTTTTACATTGGTTGATCATCGTGGACTTGATAGGCCTCTTATTGTGGAATTCCTTGGATTATGCTCCGTGTAGTACACTCTTACCCCTCACCTTGACTCAGATACTACAGAGTTACCTTTCCGGGAGTTTATGATACCTTGGTCTTTACCCTGGAACTTCCTCACTAGATATCTATTCCAGGATTCCTTGTCAATTCATGGAACCTTCACTACATATACTATCACATGATTCCATGGATACACTCCATTGGTCCATCATTGACATGTAGGTTCCATGTTTAAATCCCATCGAGCCTGATCATTACTTAGCCAATTTTACCTTATATGAAACTCCTCGGACATGGTAGGTGACTTACACACATTTAAATCATAAATAAAATGGTATACTCAATAAATTAACTTGTTACATGTTTAGAGATCAGCCGAGGGATGAAGCAGGTACTTAGGTAATTAGTTACATTGTACTTCTTATTTTATTTGTGCATGCTTTCACCCTGGTTAATTTATATTATATTGTCAGTATTGAGTTAGAGACCGGTTGTACTAGCCTTCAATGATTTATATCTCACAACGTACTGAGGCTACCATTGCATTGGGGCACCTGAGTAGAACTTTCTTGTTCATTGGGTCGTGTACCTTGTTTTTTGTTGTATTGCTTGTACCTCGAGTAGGAGCGAAGGACAGAGCTGGAGCTGGAGATGCTCAAGAAGATTTCTCATGGGGCTTTCCTTTCCCTTCTTTATTTTCTATTGTACTAAAAGGCTTATTGTAATGTTTACTATTTTCTATAATGTCTAAATACCATGTCATGCTTTCATCTATTGTATAAACTGGTGTTGGTCTCTTTTGTTCAATAATATAAAAATGTATCATTTTTCTGCTTTATTATCACTATTTCTACTTCCTCTGTTGATTGTTTTTTACTCTATAATACTACTGCACAACAATAATAAGAGGGTATAGTCTCCACACTGACTAACCTAACATCCTCACTGCTAGTCGGCAGCCTTTGGCGTATGAGGAGGTGCGCCTGATGTCATGTGACGACCAGTCCGACCACTGTCTTAGTGGTGATCTGGGTTGGGACAATACAATTCCACTACATATTTCATAACAATATTTCATATACATTTTTCTGTTTGAGTATAGATGGAAAGAGGGGAGTGAATTTCCTTTTAAAAAATATTTAGAAATCAATACATAAAATAGACGACATTAAAAATAATAATGGCATAATATAAAGTTATAAGAGTTAAGAATATAATAAATATAAGATTAAACCTAAAAACAAAATAAATTGACACAATGTGTTTGGAAATAACCTTCAAATTGAACCATATATATCCTTCCTTGAATAACCCAGATGGTATTTGGTTTAATCCTTACATTTTAAAGGTTTTAGAAAGAAAACACAAAAACAATTTATGTTATTGTAATAGGAAACTCATTATAATAAGTAATACCATTGATTTTTTGGGTACCAATAATCCTAATATCTCCCAATTTAATTTAATTAACCACCCACCCCCTCCAACACAATTCTTGTGTAGAGACAATCCCTTACATTCAAGTAAGTTGTCACCTTCCCCATTACATTCAATGGAACTATGAACCCATGAAATGGAATAAAATAAGAGAAATTTTTTTTATTCCCCTTAAAGTGAAATATCAATACACTTGAAAGAATGAAAAAAATGAGATGAGTAGAAAAGAGCTAAAATGTATAGAGAGATTGAGAATCATGATAATCAAGAAGAATTGCCTTCAAAGTTATCTTAATGGTGTCTAAATGGTCCAAATCACCCTTGGGGTTATATATGTATCCTCTCATGCTATTAGGATCATTATTTAGTTGTTGATGGTTGAATATGGCTATTACAGGTCAAATTAGTGCATGGAAGGCTCTCTTCGATGACATTTTTTTCCTAATTCTAGATTCCACTGGATAGCTACTGGGGACCCGCTGATGAAGGAAATAAAACCATTCCAAAAAACACTATCAATGTACCCTATATAGATCGACTCATTAATGAAATAATTTAATAAAATTATACACTTAATTCCAAAAAATAAAAACATTTTAATCTAATTGTTTGTGTTTGTGATAATTAAAAATACCAAACAAAGTGAGATATAAAACATAATTCCCCATTTTTTTAGTCATAAACACTTAAAAAATTTATAAATAATGATTGGAGTGATTTAATTCTCATGATTATATCTAAATATAATTTTGTTATTTCATAATGAAATTCAACCAATCATTCTTAATACAAAGAAAATAAATTTATGATGAACAATATAGAATGATCTATAGATTTATTTAATCAATAATCCAATTTAAAAACATCTCCCCCTTTGTGTTTATCAAAGTATAAATGTCAAAAAATCCTAATTAAAGAATAGTTAAACTTCAATGTAATTCTAATATTCACATTATTGATGAAATTAAAGATAAATGGATGTAATTACCTTTCACCAACAAAACCCATATATATTTTCTATTGTTTTAAAAATTATAACCCCTTTGAAGGTATAAAAACTAACATTATAAATTCTTGAGATAAATTATACCTTTTATTTATCCCCCTTTTCCCCCATTGTAATTATCATATTTCTCATAAAACAAATTTTGGTAGATAAAAATAATGTATACATTAGAAGATACAATTTGATAAAAATAGATACAAAATTGAATTGAAAATTACATAACCCTTAATATTCCATTAAGGGATTCCAAAATAGAAAATGGTTTTAAGGTAATGAAAGTATTCAACCTAAAAAATGAATTTATAAAATTATGAATTACAAATTCCAGGTGTTCAAACATCCAATAAAACATTATTAAAATTTTATATAAAATATACACATGACATTTTTTATGTAAATAATGTAACATTGAAATAGAAATTTTATAAATAATTATTTTAAAACGAATATCTCTCTACGAATATATTTGGAAATAAATAGACATTTTTCTCACCTATAATTAAGGATTTAAAAAATATATCCATGATTCAAAAAATATACCATTATAAAATCAAAGTTCAAATATTTAAAATATTCCAATATTTAGAACATAATTAAAATGTAAAAATTTAGACAAAAATGTGGTTTGAATTTGAATTTCAAAAAAAAAACATGAGTTCAAAAGATGTTATATTATAAAAACGTTAGTTAAAGAAAATAAATCTATATTAAAAAATTATTTTTAAAAATGTTACACTCCCACACAATCAATACATGTTTATTGAGGATCCACATGACATATAAATCATGAGATAAACGAATAAAAGAGAAAACTTCCAAAACATCAACTAATAGTGTGAACTTAATAAAAAAATTAATTCAGAATTTAAATGAATAAAATGATCCCCAAATAAATTCTATTGATACATGGGATCAGTTACATCAATATTTAAAAAAGATGATTTAATTAAATAAAAAAATGTTGAAAATAGTACATACTTCATGAAAGGTCATGATTGAAATTTTTAATAGAAAATTTAAGAGGAAAATCATCATGAATTATAATATTAAATAAATGACTCAAATGAAATCCATTAGGAACTAACCTTTCAATAAAATAAATTTTTAATAAATGGGTCTTAAATATTAATAATCTTCATTGTGAATGATTAAAAAATTAATTTAAAAATTAGAAAAAAAATTATTTTTGAAGAAATAATTTTAAATTTACAAAAAACAAAAAATATTGGATTTCTAGATTAAGGAATTACATAAATTGGAAACATATTAATGATTAAACTCTAGGGGACATAATTTAAAGTCAAATCATTGTTATTATTATTATTTTAAATATAATTAGGTTTTAATATACTCAAAATTTTATTTTAAAAAATTTATTACACAATATAAATTCATGGGAAAAAATATAGACACCCCCTCAAAAAAAATTTGGAAATGGGATTTTTAATTGGAAATAAATGATTTCATTAATTGATTATTCATAGAATTTAAACCATTTAAAAACATCAGATTTCACTATATATGATTCTTGAGGACACTTTATTGACGTACCATGTTTCTCACATAGAATTTCTATTGAGACACGCATCCTACAATATTGTAAACACACTAATTATTTTGTTACAAAAAATATATTCCTGAAATTTTTTGTAAAAACCCAGAATTTCCATATAATGTTTTAAATAAATGGGAATTCTATGAGTCTGTGAAATATAATGGCTCACGATTCCGATACCCGGAGTTCTTAGAATGATCCATCAAAGTTTTGTTAATCTTATGTTAACATACATAAATAGTTTTCCTAAAAAAGTGGAATAACTCATAAACAGTTACTCTGATCAGAAATCTAAGGGAACCGTTGCACTCAGGTTGTGGGTTTATCCTTGGCGTGACTTCAGATTAGTCAGTGTGAGCCTCTTGTGAGAAAACCCAAAAATGGCATAATCATAAATAAAATAATAAAATAATTTATTTTATTTTTCAAATGCATATTTATCCCAAATGGTAACTCGAATTAAATATATGAGACCACCACTGAACTCATGACTGTATGCTTCATGTAACCAGATACTAACTTTTCCCGGCACGACCCACCAGAGAATGTTAGTTTTGGAAATAAATATAATAATTATGTGAAAAATATTTTTTTATAAAATTCATAACATCAAAATGGTAACTTGGATTGAAAATACGAGAGTAAAGTTGGGTTCATTGGGCGGGTTTCACCTAGTCAAATCCTAAACTAGTCCAGCGTGGGTCGAGGGTGACTGATAATAATTTTCGGAAGTTTTTTTGGGTACATTTAGTAAACGCGCAAGCGGCATTTTATAATTTTTGAACCGGTTCATGGAATTGAAATCTGAGGGCACCATTGAACTCCCAGTTCCATTATTTTCTTAAGGAGACATTCACATCGACGCTAGATGGATGAGGGCTAAAGTTGGATTTTGGGTTTTTCATGGAAATAATAAAATAAAATAAAATTTATTTTATTTTATTTTGAGCTTCCATGTGGATATTTCAAGTGTGGTCCACTGGAACTAAACCTCAATATGGAAGTTGGAAGTGGGGACCACCAAACCTTAACATGCAATGATAGGTTAAGGGGGTGGGGACCACCTGAACCATAATCTCCCATGAGAGGTTATGGTGGTGGGGACCACACGGGATGAAACTACCCTCTTAATGATGGAGTAAACTCTCAACTCACTCATTAATGCGGAGGATCCTCTTGAGCTTCCTCCACATTAATTATGCCAATGCACCAATATTATTTGAGCCAACGTAAATTAATTGTCTTGACCACCTTTTTAAATTATGTAACAACATCGTTGGAAGTTAGGAAGGATCCTAACAAATGAACTATCATAAATTCCTTGATCGTTACATACCTCCCCCCCTCTTATATATATATATATATATATGGATCTGTGGAGAAGGTTTTGGGATGGATTCTTCAGGAGACGAAGCATTGGTAACGTGACGTGACGCCCAACACTTTGAGGATTACGCTATCCAATGAAGAACTCCCCAACGACGAAGAACGCTAACGAGGAAAACCTTCGACTACAAAGAAAGACATGAACTTTGACTTTATTTCTCTGACCATCCTCCGACGTAGCACGCGTTTGTTTAAAACGAATCGACGTCTACCTTCTCACGCTAATGTCCAACAAACAAAAAACATGTTAGGTGTTTTTATCAAATTCATGAATCTTTTCGATTACTATCCTCATTCTTGGTTCAATATTAGAGTAGAGCCACTTGCTACCACTCTAAACGCGGAGGGTGCGGGCCAAACTAACATGGCCCAACCCCTCCGCTGACCTCCTTTGGTGTTCATCGCGATGTAAATGGATGTCAACCTACGTGGAGGAGCACATAAATGACAGTCGACACCACTGCCGGACGCAAAAAAGGAAATGGCACACAACCTCGCTCTACGGTGCCACCACCCCTCCATGCCCTCACAGTAGCCCCGGCTGAGCCGCCCGCACCCTTGCGGTAGCCCTCAGCCAGGCCACCAGTGGCCCCGACGTGCCCTACGCGCCCCGTAGCTCCCCCGTTAGTGTGCCCCGTACACATCACGGCTCCTCCGTCCTCACACCCCGCGCACCCCACGCCACTGGTGGCCGAACCGGCCCGCCGACCTGACGAGTCGCCACACCGGCCCCTTGCAGTGCCCCGGCCGAACTGGCCTCTGTCCTCGCAATGCCCCGGCCGAACATGCACCTTGTCTATGGGTCTGGCTGCCCCGTGTCGCGCCTCCACGTGGGGCCCTCCGGGCCAAACTTCGCTTGCTCTGACCTACGGCCGGTCCGTGCCCTCAGGACTGGTCTGTGCCCTTGCGGCCCTCCGCGACCCTTTGCGGCCATCTAGTATGGGACCTATGGGCTGGGCCGAACATAATAGGGAGGCCTATCCAATGGGCCAGGCTGGGTTTACCAGAACCAGGTTGGCCCAGACTGGGTTGGGCCGGGTCCACCCGAAACAGGTCTGTTCAACCGGGTCGGACCGGATCTGGGCCCACTACCACCTTTTACTTTCTTTTGGCCATATCTTTGGCACCATACATCCATTTGAAGAACCGTCAATGTTATTGGTAATCTTGGAGCATGAAGGTCCCTTTGATTATACCCCACTAGAGTTTGGGGTATAGTGGAGATATGGTTACGTTGGATCGTGCATGAATCCAACGAGGCCCCCAGGATTAAAAAGCTAATAACCCATAGACCGGGCATCTGATTGATGCGCCGTCTATTGTGTTAAAACCCCTATGGCGTGAATGTCCCTTTGTGTATACCCCACTGGTGTTTGGGGTATAGTTTAGATACAATCATGTTGGATTGTGCACGAATCAAACTGGGACCTCGGGACTAAAGGCTAATAACTCACATACCGAGACTTCGATGGACGCGTAGTATATTGCGTTGATACCCCTACAGCATGGAAGACAATTGAGATACTTATTTGGGGGACTTAGGTGCAGTTGGAGCATCAAACATTATCTCGTGGAGAAGATCCTTCCAGTGACGAGTGAGCAGAATGCGGAGACCTTTTAGTTGGCTGAGACATGATGACTACTGACTGATTGACATTGAGTGACTCAACTAGCCCAGTGGGGAGGGCCTAGTTGTGGTGTCATAACCACAGCGGCAGAGTTCCTGGTTGTGGCGGCAGACCCACGGTACTCGAAAAGAGGAGTATCTCTGCAAGCTATGAGGGGGAGCACCTGGTTGTGGTGGCAGACCCATGGTGGGGACCACCTCTGTGTGACATGAAATACCCATGGTACTCGATAAGAAAACTACCTCATCAGTCCAAGTTTAGTGGAAATCATACTTGGTGTCATGGAAGGCCCACTATACTCGATTGAGCAGGAGTTCTTCAACAGATGTGGTTTCGATAATGTGAATAAAATCCTAGTTGAGCTAAGTCATTACTTTTATGTTTTCCTCATGATTGTGATGGATCACTTGATAACTTAGGTATATGTATGTGAATATACCAAAGTAGGATTATCTATTGATTTCAAAAATTATGTTTTATCATTGTTGGATTTTGTGAGACCTTGATGGTCTTGGGGTCCCTAATGGGTATCATTATACTCACCACTGCATGGTTTATGCCTTCACCTAGTTGCATTGGATGCAGACGATGGACAACACTGACTGAGGCTGAGGGTACCAGGATTGGATGGTACCCGTAGGAGGACCTGTACGACGAGTTGGTACACTGAGGAGACAGATGGATGTGGAGTGCTGAGGAGGCTAATTATACCTACCCTTTAGGTTGGAATCCTGGAAGACGACCAATATACTATTTTTCCTCTGTTCAGTTGTACTTGTACTTCTAGTTCACTGTACTTTACAGTTGGGCTTGTATTTCCGGCCCATTTTACTTTCAAAACACTTTTGTTATATAGTTTTACTATTGTTTTGTATCCAGATTTGTGCTTTCTCATGTGTTTTTATAGGTTATTAAGGCAATTTCATCCAAGTTTTAGGGAATTACACCTTTGGTGCTAGTCGCTCGCCCCTGGACTATGGATGTTGGGCTTGGGGTAGTCACGACATGGGCCCCTGGGGACGGGTCGTGACAAATTGGTATCAAAGGGGTCTGTTATACCACATAACATAGGACATTGATCATTATTTTCTTTGAAGCAATAGTGTTAAGGGTAGTGAGTGTGGTTCTTAGTTCAGCATGTCTAGTGTTGGTGCGGCAACTTAGGTATCCAGACACTAGGACCCTGACTTCTTATTTCTATCTTAGTGCACGAGAACACAAATTATGTGTGTGTTTCCTTTGTGATATCAAATGTTAGATCACCAGTTCATCTCACCAGGTATAATCTTTTGACCTTGTTGCATCTGTTTCTTTCAGGATGCCTCCACATAGAGATCCATTTAGTGTTTTGAGAGTTGTATGAACTGACAGCCCACCGAGTGATGAGGCTCCAGTGCGGGGCCCTCTTACTATGTTGGCACCTTTGGGTGGAGTACCAGAAGCACCACCACCCACTGGTCAGCATATACCACCAGCCAAACTGGCAGATGGTGCACACCGACTGAGTGCGTTGCACAAGTTCCAACAGTAGATGCCTATGAGGTTTCGAGGCGGGATAGATTCCCATGCAACTGAGGGAGTGATGGAGGCTATTTCTAGAGTTTCCCATCTAGTTGAGACACCAGTAGAGAAGAAATTGATCTTAGCCACTATTCTTTTTCAATGAGTGACCATGAGGATAGTCCACATAGTGATGTGGCTTCGGTACGTAGACCGTTTCCCGAGATAGTTCCTTCAGGTAGTGTGCCAGCTACATCACTACACGTTGGTCAGCAATTACAACCATCGGTACCGGTAGAGGAAACAAGTAGGCTTAGTTCCTTACACATGTTTCAGCATCAGATACCCCTCAGGTTCCAAGGCGAGCTCGAATCATAGGCTACTGAGGACTAGCTCAAGGAGGTGGCTGAGAGTTCTCTAGAACTTCTACAGCTTTTTCAGGATGACATGTCGGTAGCTAAGTATTCATCGAGGAATACCGATCATTCCTGGTACTCAACGAATACGATCCGATCAGTGCTTCAGGGCTCGAACTTCTGGACGAGGTGTGTTTAAAGGACACCTGATCCATCACTATTCCTCTATGCATTCCTACTTATGCTAGGGTTCTAGAGAGAACCTTTTTTGTTGAATGTTCATTTCCTGAGTGGATATAGCCAATGAATGTTAGCAGTGGGAAAGTATGAAACTGGTGCTGGTCTCATAGACTTGGGTATGTAAAATGTTTCGGGAAGAAGAAGCGTTAGGGACAAATGAGTTTGTAGGGATGCAAGGGTGTATGTAGAGCTAGGAGAGTAGTATGATGTGGTGTACTTTTAGACATATTACCGAACCCCATTTTTGTGGACCCCGCCAGGCCCATGGAGCTGGAGGACAGGGGAAGAAAGTAGTTGCAAGAAATCAAGGAATGCGACCTAAGGGATCTAGGAATTATTTGACGTATGATGTATGTATACTACTAGCTTCCATATCATTAGACATATGTACCAATCATTCCTTACTTCCATAATTCTTTTCCAGGATCTAGAGTTTCTGTTAAACCGTTAAATTGACCCTCACGTCTGGAGATACCTTTGGGAGGAGACTCGATTATCAAACTTATGCTGATGGTGTAATCTGATCCTTTAGGTGCGTGTTTTGGTTGGTACCTCTTGGTGGCAGCGTCGAGGCCATATGACATTAGTTTGGGCTTGGACTTTACATCCACAATTCAACCTCATATTCACTATATTATGCATAGAGTTTATGGTTTATCTACAATGTTGGGATGGGTTTATCCTTGTTCAGACAAAAAGGAAACCCAAGAAGCATGAGTTAAACTTATATATAGGAGGGTGAAATAAATCGTTCATGAGTCATCTAACACCACCCTAATTGTAGAAGAAGCTGACATTGAGATTGTCTATACTCTTGGGAAGGGGAACATGGAAGCAGACACACTGAGAAGGAGGTCTATCCTGCATCTACTGAGTGAGGTGATAGAGCAGGTAGTTACTTTGTAGATATCCTTTGTGGATCTAGAAGAAGCAGAATTTCTTTAGTCTCTTATAGTCACTCCCCCACACCATTAGCCTTTCAGGGAGGCACAGCCTGGAGATGCTAACTGTGAGACACGACGTGCTCAGATATTCACAGGATAGGAGCCTGATGAATTTTTTGAAGGTGGAGCAAATCATTCTCTTCAGGGTATGTACCATGGTACCCGTGTCACTTCAAAAGAAATTATTGAGCGAGTTCCATACATCCCCTCTAGCGGTACATCCAGGAGTGGCGACGATGTTCCAGGACCTCCAACGACAACACTGGTGGCCGAGAATGAAGGAAGCATTTGAAAATTTAGTCTCTCGATGCTTCACTTGTTAGCAATTGAAGGCGGTGCATAAGGTACCATTGGGCTTGGTTCAGCATTTAGAGGTCCCAGAGTGGAAGTGGGATAGGATATCCATGGTATTTGTGACAGGACTTCCACATACATCTAGGGGTCATGACTCAATTTGGGTGATCGTCGACCGAATCACCAAGTCGGCCCACTTCTGACCGATCAATGAAAAGGGTTCTGTAGAGAGCATGGGATGCGTTCATGTGTATTTGATTATGTTGTTACATGGAGTACCCTCGACGATCATTTTTGATCATGATTCATGGTTTACTTCCCAACTATGGAAGGGGTTGAATAAGACTTTCGGGGCGCAACTTCATTTGAGCACCACCTTCTATCCTAAGACGGATGGCCAGACTGAGTAGACCATTCAGACCCTTGAAGACTTGATGCGTCCCTGTGTCCTCAACTTCGGTCATAGCGGGGAGGATCAATTACATTTGGTGGAGTTTGTATACAACAGCTATCACTCCACTGTAGGGATGACACATTTCGAGGCATTCTATGAGCGACCTTGATGATCACCTTTGCGCTAGACTTACCCAGGGGAGTCAGCACTCATGGGACAAGAGATGGTACGGGATACCACAGAGAAGGTACATATAATTCAAGAGCGTATGAATACTACAATGAGTCAGAAAAATTTATATGCCGACACGAGATGGAGACCTCTAGATTTCGATGATGGTGGCCATGTCTTTCTACGGTGCTCACCCCGACGAGGTCTACGATGATTTGGCCTAGGCGGCAGGTTATATCCAAGATTCATAGGATCTTTTTAGGTCCTCGGTAGTGTCGGCGTGGTGGCTTACAGCTTATATATTCCACTTGTCTCCCACTTATCCTAGATGAAAAGATACGTGCATGACCCTTCTCACGTCATCGACTATGGAGTGATGGATGTCGATGATGGGGTGAATTTTACGAATGTTCTAGCAGTGATTCATGATCAAAAGGAGAGGGTCCATCGTGGGAGGTCGATATCTCTGGTGCACATTCGCTGGCAGCATGGGAACCTCTAGGAGAGCACATGGGAGTGGGAGGCTCAGATGCGTGTTTAGTACCTCCATTTGTTCCCTTAGTTTTATGTTGTGGATTACTGGTAGGTAAAGCCTGTGGTGGGGAGAATGTAATGACCCAGAATTTCCTTGTAATTTTTTTTTGAATAAATAGGAATTTCATGAGTCCACTAAATCTGACGGCGTGCGATTTCAAGGCTTGGAGTGCCTGGAATGATCTGTCGAAGTTTTGTTAATCTTAGGTTAGCACATGTAATCAGTTGTCCTAAAATTTAATAACTCTTAAATGGTTAACTATATCAGAAATCTTAGGGCACCGTTGTGCTCAGGATGGAGGGTTTACCCTAGGTGTGACTTTATATTAGTTTTCACGAGTCTCCTGTGAGAAAACCCAAAAATAGAATAATCGTAAATAAAATAATTAAATAAATGATTTTATTTTTCAAATGATTATAACTCACAAACGATAACCTGTATTAAGAAACTGAGACCACCGCTGAACTCATGAGGGTTTGCTTTCTTTAAACATATAATAATTTTGGCCGTCGTGAGCTACCAAAGAAAGTTAGTTTTTGGCCGCAAATAAAATAATTAAGTGAAAATTATTTTATTGTAAAATTCATAACATCTAAACTGTAACTGAGATTGAAAATCTGAGTGTACCGTTGGGTTCTTTAGGAATGTTTCACCTGGGCAGAGCCTAACCTCTACTGGCGTGGGATGAGGGTGACTGATAATAATTTTCCAAACTTTTTTTATGGTACATTTAGTAAACGTGCGAGCGGTGTTTTATAACTTCTGAACCGGTGCATAGAATTGAAATCTGAGGGCACCGTTGAACTCGCAGTGTCAGTATTCACTTAAGGAGAGTTTCACCTCAACAGTAGATAGATGAGGGGGAAAGTTTGTTTTTGGGTTTTTCGTGGAAATAATAAATTAAAATAAAAACAATTTAATTTTATTTTGAGCTTCCATGTATATATTTCAGGTGGGGTCCATTGGAACTAAACCTCCATGTGGAAGTTGGTAGTGGGGACAACCAGACCATAACCTCCCATGAGAGGTTAAGGTGGTGGGGACCACCCAAAAAATAACCACCCATGAGAGGTTATGGTGGTGGGGACCACCTGTGATGAAACTCCCCTCTTAATGAGGAAAAAACCCCTCAACTCCCTCATTAATGTGGAAGAGTATCTTGAGCTTCCTCTATATTAATTATGCCAATGCACCACCATTATTTGCGCCAGCATAAATAATTTTTCTTGAACCCCTTTTTAAATTAAGGAACAACTTACTTGTAATTTAGGATGGTTCCTCATAAATGAACGTCATAAATTTCATGATCGTTACACACCTCCCCACCTCCCCTATATATATAGAGCTTGGGAGAAGGTTTTGGGATTGGTTCACCAAGCGAAGAAGCGCTGGTAAAGTGATTCGATGCCAAACACTTAGAGGATTATGTTCTCCAACGAAGAACGCTCCACCGATGAAGAATGCTGGCAAGGAATGCCTTAACCTATGAAGAATGACCTCGACTTTGACTTTCTTCCTCGGAACTTCCTCCGACGTAGGACATGTTCTTCTACAACGAATCGACGTCTGCCTTCTCATGCTCATGTCAACCAAACAACGAACACGGTAGGGCGTTTTTATTAAATTCTTGAATCTTTTCGATTATTATCATCGTTCTTGGTTCAAAATTAAAGTTGAGCAACTTGCTACCACTCTAAACACAGAGGTTGTGGTCCAAACTAACATAGACTTTCCACTCTGCCGATCTCCTTTGGTGTTATTCGCGATGGAGAAGGATGACCACCTATGTGAAGGAGCACAAGAATGGCGACAGACACCACCACTGGCCACGACAAAGAAACGGTGCACGCCCCCGCTCCGTGGCACCACCGCCCCGATGCACCCTCGCGGCAGTCCCGGCTGAGCCGCCCACATCATCGCACCGGCCCCCAACCAAACCACCCACGACCCCCGCGCGCCCCACGCACCCCGCGGCTCTGTCGTCCGTGTGCCATGCGCACCATGTGGATCCGATGTCCAGGCTCCCTGCCCACCCCGCTGCTCCACCATCCGCACACCCCACGCCACCGCTGGCTAAACCGGCCTGCCGCCCTCTCGAGCCGCCCCAGCCGCAGCAGCCCGCTAACCCTTCGCGACACCCTTGGCGAACCAGTCTGCGCCCTCATGGCACCCTGGCCAAACCGGCCGCGTCCACTAGGCCGAGCTACCCTGAGTCGCGCCCCTCACGGTGCCCTCCATGCCGAACTGCCCTTTCACCGACCTACGGCTGGTCCGCACCCTTGTGACTGGTCTACGCCCTCGCTGCCCTCTGTGACCCCTTGCGGCCAGCTAGGCTTGGCCCTGCGGGCTTGCCCAAACATGAAGGGCTACCCCACCCAAAGGGCCTAGCCAGAACCATTGAGTGAGGCCGGGTCTACCTAAATAGGGTAGGCCCAGACTGGGTCGGGTGGGGTCAGTCTGACAGGGTCAGACCGAACCCGGGCCCACTACGACCCATTACTTTCTTTTGGACATATCTTTGGCACTAGACGTCCATTTGATTAACCGTCATCGTTGTTGGTAATCCTGGAGCATGAAGGTCCCTTTGATTATATGCCACTATATTTTGGGGTATAGTTGAGATATGGTCAGGTTGGATTGTGCATGAATCCAATCAGGCCCTCGAGACAACAAAGCTATAAATACCAGACCGGGCGTCTGATTGATGTATCGTCTATTGAATTGAGACCCATATGACTTGAAGGTCCCTTTGATTATACCACACTTGAGTTTGGGATATATTTGAGATAAGTCCAGGTTGGATCGTACATGAATCCAACCAGGCCCCTAGGACCAGAAGGCTAATAACTCACAGACGGGGTGTCCGATTGACGCACTGTCTATTGAATTGAGCCCCATACGATGGGGCGAACTGTTGAGATACAACTACATGGGACTTCATGGTAGTTGTAGAACGGACCAGTAGCTCATGTAGAGGGTCCTTCCAGTGATGAGTGAGAAGAGTGTGGAGACCTAGTAGCTAGTTGAGACTTGGAGACTGCTGACAGATTGACTCGGAGTGACTCGACTAGCCTTGTGGGGAGCACCTAGTTGTGGAAGAAGAACCACAGGGAAGGAGTTCCTAGTTGTGGTAGTAGAACCGCGGTAGTCGACAGGAGAAGTACCTATGAAGGCTACGAGGGGGAGCACCTGGTTGTGGCAGTAAAACCATGGTGGGGAGCGCCTCTATGTGACATAGCAGATCCATAGTACATGACAGGAGAAGTACCTCAACATTCCAAGGTTACTGGGAAGTGCGCTTGGGGTCACGACAGGCCCTCTATACTCGATTGACCAGGAGTTCTCCAAAAGTCATGGTTTTGATAATGTGAATAAAATCATGGTAGAGATGAGTCAGTACTTGTGTGTTTTCAACTTGATTGAGATGGATCACTTGATAACTTAGATATATGTATGGCCATATACCTAAGTAGGGTTATCTATTGATTTCATAATTTATGGTTTATCCTTTTTGGATTTTTTGAGACCTTGAGGGTCTCTGGGTCCCTACTGAGTATCTTTACAATCACCCCTACATAGAATATGTCAACACCATGTTGTGTTGGATGCAGACAATAGGTAGCACTGATTGAGGCTGAGAGTACCAGGACTGGATGGTAACCATAGTTGGACTTATACGACGAGTCAGTACACAGAGGATACTGATGGACGTGGAGTGCTGAGGAGGCTATCTGTACCTACCCTTCAAGTAGGAATCCTAGAGGATGACCCATTAACTATTTTTCCATTCTTCAGTTGTACTTGTACTTTTCAGTTGAGATTGTATTTTCGGCCCCTTTTAATTTTCAGCACTCTATTTTTATATAGATTACCTAGTTTTTTGTACCTATCCATGTGCTCTGTTGTGTGCGTTTACAGGTTATAAAGAAAATTCATTCCCGGTTTTAAGGGAATTACATATTTGGTGCTAGTTACCAGCCCCTGGCCTATGGAATGTGGGATTGGGGTAGTCACGACATGGGCCCCAGGGGACGGGTCACGAAAAATTTAACGATAAAGGATTTTGGAACCTACATTTAATTATGAAATGAATTACTATAAAATATTTGACATTTTATATAAAATATATTTGAAGATAGGTGGTATGATTTTTCTCTACTATACTAATACTTTTTATAGTTTTACTCATAAATCATGTTCTATATATTTAAAAATAATTAAATAATTTATATGAAGTTAAAACTATTAAAAAAATTATTCATTGTATTTTTGGAGGATCTTACAATATAATTGAGTCCATAATTACCTATCCCTTGATTTCTATACCCCATAATAATACTCAAATTTCTTTCTACATCGGTAAACATTGAAATATATTTCATATGTTCTTCAATTGATGATTCTATGTTTTGGACTTCTGGTTGTTTTAGGAATTTCAATGATAAATCCACCTCTCTATTTGAGAGTTGACCCTTCTCCCTCACAAAAAAAATTAAATTTCTTTTTTCTGATCATTAAATTTACAGTGAATCCAAAATATCCTTCCATTTATAGTCCTATAGGATATATGAAATATTAATATTCATTATTTTTGTTAGGACAAAAATAATATAAATAATAATAAGAGTATGTATGAGATTTTAACTCATCATAGGTGATGAGGCACTTCTCACTTCAATTAGTTGAGTTATACGAGGAGGAGAGAGAGTCATAACATGAATCACATGTTCATACATTAAATTCTTTCATACAATATTTTTTACCATTTAAATTATTTTTAAAAAAATGGAAATGTAATATCCAGGAACTCGAACTCCTTGATCCATTGGTGAAAACATAGACATTACATTTCATGCATTGATTATTAAATGTTAAGCAATTATTTAAATAAAAAATCTTACAAAACTAAAATATATTTGATAAATAACATACCTATTGAAAAGTTTGGTTTGGATTTTTATAGATTTATGAAAACTCTTATCAACATAGATTCATTAATAGCTAGTTCATAATAATCAACATTATCACCCAGAGTATCCTCCCTTTTATATTAAATAAACAGTCTTAAATGTACTGATTTTTTTTGAAAGATGAATATTTGTTTAGAATTAAGCCATATAATATCATTTTTTATAACATAGGGAATATGAAAAATAAAAAGGGTGAACTCATATGAATAGTAACTAGAAACAAAATATATGAAAATTTCATTTCATTAGTGGGAGTTATATTAAAATAATGTTTTGATGGAATAATCAATGTGTATGAGAATAACATAAGAAAATTCATACCAATAAATAAATGTATTATAAATCATTTTAAATGACATAAATATTGAACATAGGTCATGATTCATGAGAAATAACAATAATGAGAAATATTGTATCAAAATTGAACAAATTAATCATTTATAACCCATAAAAAGAATAATACAAATCTGTCAGTACCATGGAACATTATCCTAATAACACATTTTAAACCTACTTTAATATTAACAGAGTCCATTTAAATCCATTGGAAAAACCCACAAGTATCTCCATCCTTCTTGCTTCTAAATACAAACAACATTAACAAATGCATGCACCCATTGTATATGATGTGTGAGGCTCAACCAATGTTATCGTGGTGTACCCAATGTATAAGAATTTTTGGAACACTTATTAGAAATAATTTGAATAATCCTATTTTAAAAATAATTTGAGGACTATATCTAGAATAAATCCCCTGAGAATATCTGTGTGAAAATACATCAAGATATCGAGACATCCTTTCCTTTAAAAACTCATTTATAATACATAAATTTCCCAGAATGAGATAAGGCATTTTACATTAATGGAAACATGAAATATCAAAAGTGGATACAGAAATAAAATAAAGGTTACCTTAGAAGTAAAATTATTTACAACAATATACATTAAAATAAAGCATTTATTTTATAACATGATTAACTACTGGAAATGAAACTGGTTCCTTAAAACTCAATTTTAAACAACAGTAATCCTTATAGATAATGAATGAAGATAGTATAAACAAAATATAAACATAATGTATTATATTTAACATCATGTTTTATGGACATTGATGAATGGAAATACAATTATAAGATTAATGAAATCATTTTTTTTTTCAAAATACACCATTTTTATAAAAATTAGCATTTAAAATATAAAAGAAACACACATATTAAAGGATAATATTTATTTTTTATAAAATTTAAACATGTATAGAAATAATAAATTAATTAATGTTTCATGTTTGTTGGAAAATGCATTTGTGTTCCAAATCTTAAAAATAAAAATTAATTTCAATCATTTATTTAATTGGGAGTCGAAATGGACCCATTTTGAAATAATTAAAATTTACTTTTCTAAACGTTTAAAATATTAGAAAAAATATCATGTAAATAGAAATATTAAATCATTAATGTTTAATTTTCTTAAAAATATAATTGTTATCACATAAATGTGACTTCCTTTATGATTCTATAATAAAAAATGAATGAAATGAAAATTAAACCTATAAGGCACATTCATTAAAATAAGAGAATAAAAAAAGACATGGGTCAATAAAGTAAGAGTATATTGTATTCTCTAAGGAACCATTAACAAAAAAAATCTCTAAAAAAATTGTATTATAACATAATTACTATACCATAGTGGTTACATTTCAATCATAATCCCAATAAAAGAATAACATCAATTGTTATTGTGAATATCATGATCATAGAGAGACTCATGATATCATATGTCAAGTGGTAATTATATACACCTCATGTAATATTTGATGTCCATATCCTCAATATATGTAATAGAAAGTAGAGTTTGAGATGAATACCACTTACATAGATAAAGTCATTTTTATTAGATTTAATTTGTTCGTACGACCCATGTAATGATACCTAATAAATTATTGAGGTCCTAAGGGAAATAGAGTATTTTTTAGATCATGGATCTCTTATGTTTATAGAAATATATTTTTCTATATGGTTGGGAGAAACTATACAACCCAGTCTTCATAGTTTCCCTAACTGTGTGGGAGTGAGGAAGAAGGGGTAGGGGTGGCACAATTTTCTACAATGCTAGGGAATGGGGAACATCACCATGGAGTGTGGTATACCCCTTTTAGAGAGGACATCCTCATGGCTATACCATGTTCAGTTAAACTATTCACCAAACATCTGCAAGGAGCCCATTTGTGCAGAACGTAGTGTACGGTTAGTATATAGTTTAGCCAATATTGTATTAAAACACTGTGGCCAATTTATTAAAAGATAAAAGATGTATTTTCCACTAAAATGTTTTCAATCCATATTACTCCTCACACACTTATTTGTTTCCTCTAGAATCCACCCAAGAACTCTCATCCATGTCTCTTAAGGGATTTTTATCCCTCCTTCAAACGGCTTGTAAATCATCCATCATTCGATACTTTGGAAATTTAAAGGTATTCTAAATGAACATCATCCTTATTTTTCTAGTTTCTCTTCAACTATATTATTTTATTTTTGAGTGACATCGTTTTTCCTATTTTTAGGTCATTTGATTATTCTTCAAAAACACTCATTCTAGATCGATTTAAAGGATGGAAATGGACGATTGGTCTTATTCTATCCTAAGTTAAGTTTTATAGTCTCAATCCCAATGTTTCAATGAATTTTATAATATGTTTCATTGATAAAAATTCCAATCCTCTTTGGAAACCACAATAATTTATTTAATAAATTAAATTAAATGTCTTACAATGTTTGGTCCAACCCTCATTAGTGGAGAATCAACAATTTGGTGATCTATTGATCTAAAACACCTTATAGGGTGTGATTTAAAATTATATAATATTTTACCTTAAACCTAGATTATTAAATATCCTTTGAGGTATTCCATGTCCTAATAATAAAAACTGTTTACTATTTGAAATTGTAAGCCACGTATTTAGGAACATAATCATTATTCATGATGCCTTATTGCCCTATGATTTTCCTCATTATATATTTTCAATTGTTGAATTAAATTAAATAGCCAAATATCTTATCTTAATAAAATAAATTCTTTGTTAGATAGTGTAATTGTTATATCAAAATAATACCATTTCGTATAATGAGATTGATACAAGGTTTTTTGACTTAAGGAAACCTTATATGACCTCATAGTTACATATTTTTAGTAGTCAATGTACTATAAATTCATTTTAGGAGATACTAGCTATAATAGGGATGCGCTCGTCATGCGTTTCCCTTTTTAACTCTAATAGAGTGACACTGGTTACCTAAAAGAGAACTCTTGGATGGTATCATTGGAGATATAATTGTAAAATGAAATGAGAGATATTTGGACACCTATATGAGATACCGTTGATAGATTTAGATGTTTTTACTGTTTTTTACACCATTCAATGTGTGGAACTTGGGATCTCATTCATGGATCTCCCTGGATTGACTCCCATGTAATTTTATGTACAAAATACCCTAGATAGATACCCTGGATTCCACTTGGATCCCCTAATTCAAGATTAGGGTATGTTTTAATAACATATAAATATGTTAAATTAAAGGGTATGAGTGTGGAACTGAAACATTTTGGGTGACGAAACCCAGCCAAATAACATCTTCGGGATGATCAATCCTTCAGTAGTTTACATATAGAAGCTCTCACTATTTTTTATACTTTTCCAAGATACTACAAGTCAGAGTAATCCATCATAGTCTGAAGTATGTATAGTGGGATGCATGTGTCATGAGTAACCTAGTCTATTAAAACTTAATTATTCATCACCTTGAATCTGGTTATTATTTTCCCACTACACATGTTTTTTTTGCATAAATTTGATTGATCTATACACAGTCATATCTGTCAAACTCAGTAGATATCACACCATTCTTGTGACACCTTTGGAACTAAAAAAATACTTCATGCATATAGGTATTGATAAAAGGGAAGTGCGATGATTCCAATGATTGGTCTGATTTCTTGGATGGTAAGTGGGAGAAAAAAACTAATCTTATGATCATGAGTATAGTAGTTACTTATTTTCTTCCATTTTAATTTTATTTCCTTATGGTATATGCATGTTTCCCCTATTCCCCATGGACTCATTTTTTGTATAATAGCATGGACATCATCAAAATGATCATCATCATATTTTGTATCTATTTACTATTCTGCATCCAAAACTTTTTTTATATAGGATGATTTTCTATTACAAGTATTACATTATAACATGTTTCTAATTTATTCATTCACTATGGTTGGTTACTACTCAAATGGTTATAGATTTTACTTATGCGATTTATTATTTCTTATTTATTGATGTGGTCAACTATAATATATGAGGGCATAGTCGCCTTGTAGGTACACCCTTGAAATTCACTTCTAGTCAACAAAATCTAGTGTATGGTATGGAATTCATGGTATATTGTGTCCATTGTCTTAGTGGACCTCTATTTGGTATATGAGGTGAGATGCTACAATGTGTATCAGAGCCTCTTTTCTTTCTGTATTACTATTTGGGTTTATATAGAAGACTACAAGTATAGTAATTCTAGAATGATCATGTACCTGGGAGTAGAAAACCCATGTTTAGAGGATACCTTAAATTATTTTGGATGGGTTAATTTGATCTTTTATTACACCTGTTAGAGGATCGTGGATTTGACCTTTGGTTGATGCACTTGTTTTGTATTATTTTATATTATCGATATTACTATTGATGGTTGCAATACACTATCCTTATAATATGAGGGTCAATAAATTTATGTTTCATACCAAACACTATATAAATTAAATTTCCTACATTATTTTATGCCATATTTATTTTTCAACATGAATTTCTTGTATTGTATGTGTTTTTTGTGAATCATTGTTTTTTAGGTATCACAGTGTGCTAATGTTCATATAGAAATGATATATTTGTAGCAATTATTATGTATACATCAATCTCACCGGGGTTGTCCCACATAGAGTAGTGATGAATACTTAATTATCTATTTATTCCATGATTGATCCACGACCAATTGGTTCAATGGTCTCATCATTTAGCTAGTTGATTGATGAATTCCAAATGAAATTTCTATGGAAATAACCACTATCAATTAGAAATAAACATTCATTTAATAAAATCATTACACATTACATGGTATATCCTATTATCAAATTTTAAATGGACATGTCACACTTACTTGACATGTAAATTACATTTTTTAATTATTATGGGTCTTTATAAATATTAATTTTTGATAAAGTTATCTAGATTTAGATATCAATTACCCAAAAAATTAGAATAAACATTTTTTTGAAATAAAAATATTTCCAGAAAATGGGGATAAAAATGAAAATAAAATAGATACGTTTTCTATATTGTGAATTTGATAGTCCATATACTGTGAACATTGTTATACCATATGATACATGGCCCATATCCCAACCTAGAAATGGGAAGTAGAATATCTCTCATAATCTGTTCTGTGACTCTTTCTTATCAACTATACCATGATTTAGGAGTTGGGGGAGAGGTGTGACTCACTTATCGAAAGTCCTTATGCATGTTCCATACTTTATATCCTTCCTTATCAATTATAAATAAATTTATAGGAATTCAAATAGATAGTGTAGATTTATTTTATCATGAAATCATTGCATATAACACTATGTGGATGGAGACAACCACACTCCCAAGGATGCATTCCCCGAGCCACCATAAGTGCCTCCTAGAGTACAACTTAAGGCACCTCTTGTTGGCCTTCCACTAGAAAATTATTCTTAGTACCGTGAAAACTTATTCTTATCTATGAAATACATTCAGTGTGATCCTCGACCTGCCCCTACCTGGGATGATCTATCCCTTGACTTCTAGCAGTAGCATTCTACCACCTTATCAGGGGATGGCTGACCATGGTCTTCTGATTCAGGGCTACAATGCATTTTATCAATCTTTGAGTGTTCTAATATGACTCTAGAGTGGAGGGTCATGTATTCCACCTACATGTGGAATTAATTTTCTTTTAATTAGTAGGATTTCCTCCCTAAGGTTGTTTGGAATCACAGTATGATCTATATGGACTTACATATATCCTTTTTGGATTTCTTCTTTCCACAGTCTTTGTTAGTGCAACATGATCGATAGATCATGAAACTCTAATAAGTTGACATGTTAGTGATGGAATTTTCAACTTGCCTCACCGAATTAAAGTGGTTTCCATCCCCTTTGACAAGTTATGAATTGATAAAGATGATATTGTTTTAGTATGCGCTTCAATATTTAATCTAATCTCTTGTGAACTATTTCTGGCTGACCACCATTTCAGAGATAGTGAACCATGCCATGATCATTGGGTGTAACATGAGGTAACCTGACAATGTGAGCCAAAGTGGTTCAGATTCTTGGTAGGGAAGTTGATTATCCAATGTAAAGATATGTAATTTCTAGAGATCATAATGGGTTAGTAGCAACCAGGATTCTTGAATTGATTACAATGTGGTGTTTCACCCATGTGGAAGGCCTAGATACAATAAGCAGTACTGTAAGTGTATCCTAATCAAGTGTAAAGAATTTTGTAATATTATTCATCTTTAGTGATTTTAGATATCATTTCCTATAGTGTATGGTAAAGAGTGCGTGTACCAACACCTATTATGTATTGGATCAGACACACTATGTTAAGATAATATTTTTTGTTCGATGACTTGACCAGGATGAGGAGGTGGTGGAGGCTGAGGTACTGGACCCTCAGAGGCTCAACAACAATAGATTGAAGTTCCCAGGAAAGTTATGAAGGATCTCATGGATAATGTTCATTCCATATATATTAAATAAAGCCTATGTTATGAGACAAGAGTCTCGGTCCTTCTATTGTATAAGGTACTATTCAGCTAGCCTCTTACTTAGTTTCGTCCATTTTTTATATAGGTTCACCATACACCTTTATATCTCCTACAGTCATAGAATGTTTGGGCCTAGAAATAGTGTGATTTAGTGGAGATATGACTCTTCAATCATAAATGGGGGTTTTCTTAGAAAATTTTTACCAATGTAGGGAGTTCCCCTTCTTATGGATCGGTACCATTTCATATAGAACTTTTTCATCCATGATATGGAAAGCTTTGACACCATTCATGGTATGGATTGGCTTGTTATTTATCATGATCATGTGGATTTCATTCACTGGTGGCTGTTGTTCACATCATCATAAAAGAAGTATGCATATTTATAAGGGTGAATGTGATATGTAGCTGAGTTGAGATGGCGTCAACTATCCTAGGCTGGCTATGTTAACTGTCGAGGTGGCATGTCTTTTTATGAACCGTATAAGAAGGAAGCTTATGGAATTCACTCCAGTAATGGAGAATTTTTGGGATGTATTTGTTGTTTATTTCATTCGATTGACTCTTGAGAGAGATAGATCATGATTTTTCTATCGAGCTAGTTCTAGGTTTGATATTAGTGTCCATTCATCCATGTAGGATGGAATATGTAGAAGATGAAGTTCCCAAGAAGTATCTAGAAGATGTAGAGGGAAATTTTTGTATGCAACCCAACACATCACCATTTGGGTTCACCTTTCCTTTATTCCAAGAAGGTGGATTGTACCGTCATATTTTGAAGGGATTATAAATGGTTGAACTACATTACAATAAATAACTAGTATCCCCTACCTCATATATACGACCTCATAGACCAGATCCATGGAGCGATAATTTTCTCACAAATAAACATGATTTCAAGAAATAATCTGGTTTGTGTGAGGAAATTATACGTGCAATGTACAACATTCTAAATAGGTATGTATTCTATGAGTATCTATTTAATCTATTCTTGTGGGACAAACATGCCAGCAGTGTTAATGGATCTAATTAATATGTGTTTTCACCCAAACATATATTCATCTATAGTGGTAATCATACATGAATTATTAGTATATTCCTGAACTAGGGACAACCATGAAATCTATCTTTAGTTTGTTCTAAATACATTGATAGTGAACCAAATATATGTGATGCTATGTAATTTCTATTTCTAGATCAGTAATATTCAATTCATGGTTCATATTATTTCAAAGGAGGGCATATCTATTGACCTGAAAATGTTGATATCCATTGTATATTGGGAGAATCGGATGAATTTTTTAATATATACCACATCATGGTCCTAGTTGGACATTACATGTGATTCATATAAGATTTCTCATTCTTCACAATGCCACTTACAGGCATGACTATAAAGTGTATGATGTTTATTTTTTGCAAATGTTGTGAGATAACATTACATGATCTAATGGGGGGAATATATTTAGCACCAAACCTGATTCATCCATTATCATCATGATCCTATAAAACACATTTTGATGCATTGGAATCAATCTTGGAGCGTCACATGTTTAGGGTGATTGTGTCCTAGTGTACGGGGCTCGCTAGTTGAGGTCGTATGGGTAGAATTACCCTACAATCCACCCTGATTTATATGAGGTGGTTTATGAATTATGGGATTGGAGGCACTGCATTTTGGGTAAATAGTATATTTATTATGTGAATCACAAAAGTATCAAGTGCATCTCGACATAATGAAATCTGAATCTAAGGAAGAATGGGGGGGAATACATACAACCATTCAAATGTGATCATTCTTATAAAACTATAAAGGAAAATGTTTTTTATACATTTGGGTAAAAACTAATATGATGTCTATCCATGAGGATTGAAGTGAGTGTATGATTATATATTTGTTTTCGAAATTGAATCTAGGGGTTCATGAATAGCTCGAAAGGCCAATTCTGACAGCTTTAGCTATAAAACCCTATCTTTTAGAGTGGGTGTGGATGAGATATATTTCAGATCAATAGGTAATAATCTTAATGGAATGTGATATAGGTGATAACCCGACATATTATTTCAGGGTTGATGGCAATGAGACCCTACTCTTCCATGCGCATGTTTGGGTGCCTTCCGATATAAGAGCACAATGGATGCTGGAGTCTAACACAACTATTTCGTTAGTTCATCCATGTCATACCTTGATGTAATAAGACATACCTCATTTTTACAGGTTTCAAACTATGAAGAGGTAGATATCCAGTTTCATTATGGGGTCTTCCACATATCAGAAGGTGAAGGATGAGCACTAGAAACCAGTTAGTCTTCTATATCTTCTACCCATTCCATAATGGAAATGGTAAAACATCATCATGGATTTAAGAATGGTCTTGAAAAGATCACCTTGAGCAAGTAATGTGGTGTGGTAGATCATTGATAGTTTGACCAAGGACTCACACTTTCTACCAATCCGAGAGACCATATCTGTTGATGATCCAGTATGGATTTATATTTAGGAGGTAGTGAACCTTCATGGTGTTTCACATTCTATCATATTGAACTGAGTTTCCTAGTTTTGACCACAGTTCTGGATAGGGTTGTATGTGGTACTATATTCATATGTCATATTGAGTACAAATTATTACCCATAGATAAAAGGGCAGTCTGAGCAAATGATAGAAATATTTGATAAAATGATCTTAGAATGTATCCAATTTTTGGGGGTTCATGGGAGAAATATATACCTATTCTTTATTATTCATAAAGCAAAAAATATTAGGTAATGATTCAAATGGATCTATCTGAGGCTATTCATATTAGGATAGAACATTCACCTATATGCTGGCTAGAAGAAGATAAGGTATCCCTACCGTGTCCTCATCTCATTCTAGAGACGTCATAAAAAGTATAAACGGTTCATAATCAGATTGTTACTACTCTTTCTAGGGAAAAGATTTATATTGATCATCATACTCAACCTATAGAGGTTTAGGTGGGATATTCATTATTCTTGCATGTTTCACACTGATTGGGTCATATATGAATTCGATGAATGGGAAGGATATTTCCCTATTACATCATGCATTTTCATATCATGAAGAGAGTCTATCTTGTACCCTATAGGTTGAAGTTACCTCATTACATGTATGATATATTCCATGTATCATAGAATCCTTTGTATCATGCATACACAAATCATTCGTTTGACCCTAAGGACCTCAAGCAAGAGGCAGATACATCCTTCTAAAAGCATCTGATGTGTATCGTTGATTAGAACATCAAGGCTCTCTGAGGCTGATCACATCCTCTAGTCCACAATTTATAGAAAAATAGACATGTACAAGAAAATTCATAGGAGCAGGAGTCCAATGTACATAAGAAGTGACTAGATCTCTTCTCATCTGAATCCATGTATCCTAGTTCACTTGGTTTCTCTAACCATGCATGAGTATGGAAGATGGGTGAAGGGGGCTATATGGTTGTCTACAAAGATGAAGAATTGTGCGCATGATTTTTTGGGGTTTCATACCCCCTTGACATATTCCTTCTACATAACTAGAGCATGGTTATCCAAACCATCTACCTCACTTGTGCGAGGTGTCCCCTTGAGATAGACTAGGTTAATGCTTTGTCCATCCCCGCATCCAAACAATGTCAACCAATAATTAAAGAAGAGATGATGGATTATAACTTGAAATGTATTCAATTCCTCTTCATCCTCTCGTCATCTATATTTCTCCTCCACTATCCACCTTGAACTACCCCCTTCTCTCATTTGTGATTTGGATTCATCCTTTATACAAACTCCAAATCCTTCTTCATTGAATTTATTGGAAATATCAAGGTAATCTATATGATCCGAGTTATTCTTTTTATATTTTATCTTATCATATATTATACATTTTATTTTGGTCTCATATTCCCTATTTTCATAGCATTTGATTAATCTTCTAATAACACTCAATCAAGATAAATTCATGGAATGATAATAGATGAGTGGTCTTCCTCCAGCATAAGTTAGTTGGTATACGTTCATTCCCCATGTTTCGATTGATTTTATAATATGGGCCTTTGGGCTGTTTGCTGGACATTTCCAGAGATGTCTCTAAATTGTCAAATAAATAAAATTGATTTCATTACCACTATCGATATGACTCTAATTTTTCAGTAATAAAACATTTTTTGATCTCCCTGATCTAACACCCAACCCCAAATGGTGTTCTTTTCCTTGATTATAAAATCTCGACCAAGTTAACCACTAAGATGGTAGCCAGACCGATAGGTCACATGACCTCATGTGAACCTCCATGTATGATAGAGGATTTTGACATGTAGCGATGGTCTGAGGAGGATAGTAGAGGTCGTTTTAATTCCCAACATCATTCTTTTAAGCAAGAAAGGCACCCAATGATTGCTCTAGATCTGTCACATAGAGGATAAGTGGTTTTCCTTCGACAGGTGGCATGTGTACCGTTGGACTCAAGTAGTATTTCTTGAGAATATCAAATGACTCTTGACATTCTTCAGTCCACTGGTAAGTGACTCCCTTCTTCATCAATTTGGTGAAGGGTAATCTTTTTCCTGCAAAATTGGCGATGAAACGCCGAATATAGGCTAAGTGTCCTTGAAGTCCACTTAATTATTTCAAATTTCGAGGATGTGAAATACCAAGGATTGACTTGGTCTTCTCAGGATTGAAATACATACCACGATGTCGTACAACAAAGCCGATAAATTTTCTTGAGGTTACCCCAAAAGCACATTTTAGGGGGTTCATCTTCAAATTATGTTGTCGAAGCTTGCGGAATATGACTTCCAAATCAGCCATGTTATAAGAACGTTGTTTGGATTTAACCACCTAATCATCTACATAGCATTCAACAAACTTCCCTAAGAAGGGTTTGAAGATACGATGCACAGCACGCTGATATGTTTCACCTGCATTCTTTAAGCCAAAGGGCATTACCCGGTATCAAAACACACCTTGAGGGGCTCTGAAGGATGTGGATTCCTCGTCTTCTAGGGCCATTCGGATCTGATTATATCAATAATATCCATCCATGAAGGGAAATTTTCCATAGCCAGCTGTTGCATCAATTAAAAGTTCTGTAATCGGAACTAGGAAATCATCCTTAGGACAATGCCGATTAAGATCTCTAAAATCGATGCAAACTCTAATTTGCCCGTTCTTTTTCTTTATAGGGAAAATATTAGCGAACCACTTGGGATACTAAACTTCTCTGATGAAGATAGATTTGATAAGATTATACACTTCAGCTTCAATTTTTAAAGCATAAGTTGGGTGTGTTCTTCTCACGGCTTGCTTAAATCCTTGATGTTCTTCTGGTAAACCCAAATGATTAGTAGCAACATCAGGATCAAGCCTGGTCATTTCTGTATAGTTCCAAGCAAATATATCTTTATTTTTCTTTATAAAAGAAATATACATCTCTTTCTCTTCAATATTCATGGCCACATTGATTAAAGTGGGGTGTGGATCTTCTTTTGTACACAGATTTAATTCTATGAGTTCATCCACAGTGGTAGAGATACCCTCTTTAAATGCTAGAGGAGCATCTATAAGATCTTTCTCTTCTTCCTCATCATGTGTTTTTTATTCCATTTATACTTGCATAGTAGATGATAAAGCATAATTTTTATGATCAGAATAGATTTCAAAATTTTCACATCTTGAAGAAGAAGCTTGCATTATCGACCCAATTGATGATGAAGGGTCTTCTTTGGGTAATAAATAGGATATGATGGATTGAGAATCAACATCATTGTTCACCTCCAATGTTTCTATAACTTATTCTGGCCTAAATGGAGAAGTATATACTTGTTGGATTTTAGATGATGAAATGAAGACGTCACCATTTGTGTTTTCATCAATGCTTGGTGGGTTACAAATTTCTCCCATGTTTTTTGGCTCGATTTCTGTAATTTACATTATGGATCTTTCCATAAGTGTATATTGATTAGGTTCTATCTTGTCAATTTGACTGATAGGAAACACATAATATGTACTCACATGTGTAAATGGATTTAGTGGAATCTTCTCCAAACCATATGGAGCATTAACTTTGGTAATCTCTTTTGTTGTGGATTTCTCCCTTCCCTTCATGTGATAGAATTCTGCCTCATTGTATTGAGACTCACATGTCTTGAATGAGACCTTATCACCATACAATGTCCCAACTTAACCATCGAAACAATATTTGATTCATTGATGGTATGATAAAGGGATAGTCGCATGTTGATGTAGCCAGGTTCTTCCAAGAAAGATGTTGAAAGCTGAGTCTTGATCAACATCCATGAAATCTGAATTGGATACAAGATCTCCAAACTGAGTTCTGAGTTTATCTTCACCCAATGGTTCTTGTTCATTTTTATCATATCCTTTTAACATCATGGTAGATGGAGATAAATCAGATTTCATGAGGCTTGATCGACGAAGTGTATGAATGGGCATGAGGTTGACTCCTGAACCATTGTCAATGAAAGCTCTTCGGATATCTGCGCCATTGACCTTGCCAGATAAGTACAAAGGTCTAATATTACCATGTACAACATTATCTTAATCTTCATCAGTAAAAGATATTATTGAATGGAATTCTACAGGATTATTCTCTATGTGATAGACTTCAGCTGCAGTAATTTCAGTTTCAAACTCCTGAGGACTTGACAAAGCCTCGATGGGTGCTTCCTGAAGTTCTTTTGATAGATTCAGAGCATCCATAATTGATAACTTGTCTAGTAATTGGGCCAAGTGTTTCAATACATCATACTTTTTATCCATAGGTCTGCGTTTCCCAAAAAGAATATGTGGTTTAGCAGGTACCTTGGAAGCAGATGCTTTGGATGATGATGCATCCTGTAATGGGATAGGAGTTGGAAATATTCATGGTTCTGGAAGATTAGACCGATTAGATCCATTTACTTGTTGAGAGGAAGAAGATGGAACCTTCAACCGGTCTTCCAATCCAACTGTGCTAGGACTGAATTTTCTATTGGTAGAAGAACTTGTTTGTTCTTGCTGAGCTCACTGAAGGGATCTACCACAAGTTTCTGCTGCGTACACAGTTTTAGCAGGGGTAGAATTGGAATAGAGGATTCTGAAAGATCCATGTCTTCCCCCATATCCTGAGCCTCTGGAACTTCCTCTGATTCCCCTGCTTGATACAGGGAATTCAGGTTCATCTAAATCGAAACTGCGACTTGCGTATGGATCTATTAATTGAATCATATTAATAGAACCGAAGATTAACTCTTCGTCTGATGAAGACTCTGCCTGATTAGCCTTTTTAGGCTATTCCATTTGGTGGGGCGGTGCCCGTGGCAATGAAGTAGATGGAATAAAGTCTGCCAAAGTCAAAGACAACTTAGGCGGAGACACATACTCATATTCTTCTGATTCTTTTTCTTTCTTTTAATCATGTCGTTTCTCTGAGGATTATCCCTCTAATGAAGAGGGTTTTGGCGCAACATTCATGGAAGAAGACACATTCAGTTTCTTTAATTGTGTTTGCAAAATAGTATGAGTTCGGTGGATTGCCTTTATGACCATCCAATAATCATACTTTTGTGTATTTTTTCTTTTGACTTCTTCCCATTCACCTTCCTCATCTAGAACTGTAGTAGTGACACATGCTACCTGGGATGAAGATCCTTTCAGTTTGACTTTTCCCACGTAGACCATATTTTGCAGGAGGTCTTTGAGAACAAAACACTCCTGGATAGGATGCCCCAACATTTGATAAAAGGGGAAATAATTGGGACGGTCTTTAACT
Source organism: Viscum album (assembly GCA_963277665.1). NCBI lineage: Eukaryota > Viridiplantae > Streptophyta > Magnoliopsida > Santalales > Viscaceae > Viscum > Viscum album. Next base: position 1,085,015,871 of record OY728166.1, on the reverse strand, counting down.
CCTTCCTTGTTTGGCTTTTGGGCTTTGGCAGTTGAACCAGATTATTTTCTAGAGCCGAAACGAAGTACCCAAGAACTTGTTTATTTTGGAAAGAGTATGTTTTTCTCTTAAAATCCTCAAATTGTTTTCGTATTTGATCTCTTTGATCATCTGGATGAAATGGCCTTTGTTTTTGGCGCTCAGGAGGTGGAGTCCTTCGAGAAGATGAAGGTTTTGAAGTAGAAATAGGTACAGGTGCTTGTTTACGCATAACTGTAACAGTTTCTGCTTTACCCATTATCCTTCCTGGAGCTGATGGAATTACACAAGATTTAGCCTTAGGCTGTATAAGGGAATCTTCAATATGCTCAGCGATTGAAGTAAGGTCTCAAAACCCTCCTGTTTATTTCACAGGGATCAATGGCATGCGTAATTCGTCACGCAGATTTTCCACATAGATTGGCAATAATTACTCTTGAGGTAGTGCTATGATTATGGAATATATTAATCCCTTATAGAGAGCAATGAAATCTGAAACCCTTTCATTCTCTCTTTACATACAGTTTGTAAGACCAAAAACTATTGTCATTGGTAAAGATGAGTTGAACTGAAGAAGTAATTTTCGGCAAAGATCTTCTCATCCGGTAATTGAACGGGATTGCAATCTTGTATACCAGACAAAGGATGGTCCTTGCAAGGTCCATGCAAAGCATCTGAGTTTTACTTCTTCTTTCTGCTCCAGAGTTCCCATCATAGGATAACAACAAGACACGTAATGCGTCAAATGCTATTCAGGGTCTCCTGATCCATTGAAAATACGGGAATACAGGGTTTCGAAAACTGGATGGAGGAGAGATTGAATCTACCCATTCAGTGTAAACTTTCTTTTCTGGTTTAACCTGCACGCCATTCCCTTCCATACTTTCTAACCGAGCTGTTAGTGACTCAATGGTAGTTATTAACTTTTGAGAAACATCCGGTTGAACTAGGACTTGTGTAGGTTCAATGACTGGAGCTTGGACAGATGTGGTGGCTGGTGCTACAACTGATGGTAGCACTAATAATTGTTGTTTCACATGACCCATAGGATTAGACCTGTGAGGGTGTACTGATAGAGGAGGATATTCTTGATCCATCTCAGTAGCTGCAACAAATTCCCTTGACTGACTGTCTCTAGCATGCTTAAGAAGAAGACTACCCTGATGTATTTCTGCATTCAACCTCCATAATTCCTTCACTTCATCCTCCTGTAGTACAATCCTTTTCTCTAGTGAGAGCGATTGGCCTTCTCCAAAGGATGGATATGAAACCTGATTCTTTCCCCTACCTTTGTTGGATCCTTTTCAGAGAGGGGGAAGTGGGTTACTCGAAATATTTCCTAGGTTCTCAGTAATCCATTGATTTCGTGTACGCACACCTTCTTCATTTGTGTTAGTACGTAAATCATCTTGAGCAGGAACCTCTTCATCTGAGTACCCTAATTGAGCCTCATCTGGTGGATCAGGAACAATGGAATTGATGACATTGATTGATGCATAACACATCGCATCCCTTGTATCAACATTTTTGTGATATTGTCTTCTTCAATGTCATTGATGAGACATTGCCTTTTTTTGATTCAATCCCTCAGGAACTTCTTGATGAACCGTAATTTGGAAGGAATCTCCTGATAATTTGGCACTTCATTCCTCTTGAGGATTCTTCCCCAATCCAGAAAAGACCGACTTTCTCTGAGGAGGGGATTGATGATTTGAAAAAGTCCCCAGTCCGGTGGACTGGGGCTGTTCTTGCTATTCCCGCTCAATTCCTTGAATCATATTTGTTGATTCTGAGGTTTGGTTTAAAAGAGTCCCCAGTCTGGAATGCTAGGGAGGCTCTTGACATTCTATGTCTGAGACGTTCTTAAAATCTCTCCTAATCTTACATACCTTAGTCTGGAAATTAGGTGGATGCATCAACATGTATCCACTTTTATCACCCAGTTCAAAAGACCTTTGGATTATTTCTGACACTTATGTCACTTGATGATGTGCTTTCTCCATATGAGAGGCTTGTTCAATATTCTCATTTTCTTGATGCAGGAGTAATTCAATGACTTGTTCTCTCTATGCTTGATTGTTAGAGGAACTAGTTGCGGCATGTTCTTAGGCAAGCTATTGATTACAAACAAAACCCATTGACTGTGGCCGGCCATGGTCAGTAACATTGCATGCGACCATTTTTGGTGGGATTTGCTGACTGGAGAGATCAGTGAAGTGTAGTACTCCATGAACACCCCATCCTCTAACATGAATACCATATGGGGAATTGGAAATTAACTGACACAATTTTCTTAGTGCGCCAAGGCATGAACGTTGAAGGGCTCTCTGCTTCTATTCAGCCTTTAGATATCGAGAGACTGATAGAGATGTCAAATAAATCCGACGTTGTAACCCTTCTATTATCTGAAGATGATTTTCATATTCATCATAAGATAATACTTTCTTCTTCAACTGAAATATAGTTTTCCATATGTTGAGATGAATGTCATGGATTCTATCTTCTATCAACATCATTGAAATGTCATACTAAGAGTTAGCCAGAGGCCAAAACATGACTGATACTTCACCTTTTTCCAGTTGTTTTCTCATGTTCAACATTTTCAATTTATCATCAAATGAAGATTCTTCTACCTGATTTGACCAAAGCTTGTGGTTCCTTATTGCTTCATCGGATTCAACAAGATTGGTAGAGACATCATTGATGAAACTAGAAGATGCATGACTTATGGGTGGTTCGGATAATGACCTACACCCTGGGCTATCTTCTGATTGAGAGAGAATTTCACCTGCAAGAGATGAAGCATCAGACATGACTGGTTTCACATTTACAAGTGCCTCAAGATAAGAGGGCTTTCTCGGCACTACATTGTCTACTGGAGGATTTTCCGAGCAATGCGAATCACTACTGCGGAGAGGACTTTCACAGCGAAATTCATCATCATGGGGAGGACCACCATGGTGGGTTATAGAAAAATATGAGATCTCTTTCTCCTTGGTCTTCTGACCACATAGAGGGTTTACGTGGCTCTCATATGAAGATGAAACTTCAAGATTGACCGAATTGTGATGAAGCAAGCCTTCATGAAGAAGTGTCTGTTGAAGACCTTCGAAATTAATGTTCCCACTATTGGGAAATGATGGAGTAAAATATTTAATTACAATAGATAACTTTCTGAGGCCTTCAAGAACTCTAGCATCAAGAAAGGCCTTGTAATAGATTGGCTCTTGATCTCCCGACTGTGCTGGGCAGGGCTTTTTCTTAGACACCTTCTTACATTCCATAGAAACCACTTGTTGACAAAAGTGGCTACTCTGAGAAGGTGTATGTGCCCGATCAGGAAATATTGCCAGGTTAGGCTGACGATCTCTACTCAAATCAGGTGTATGTGCCTGAATTGGTTGTCTGTATGATATGGGGGAGTTTTCCCCACAACCCTCTTGGACTGGAACAGATGTGTGTGTCTGTTCCGAAGTGAACTTTTGATGTGTCACTCCATTGGTAGGGATAGAGTTATGTGACTTTTCTTGAGATACTGCTGAAGCTATTATAATATCCAGACAAGCATCCAGAATATGAGTAGGGATTTGATTTTTCTCTTTAACCATTGTTAAAATATTCTTTTTGACTTCAGATGTCAGAATGAGGATATATATCCATTTCGTGCTTGGAGTAGGTGTATGTGCCTGCTCCTATACTATTTTTCCTGTTAGTGAATCGTGACAGCACTCATGTGTGGGGGCAGAGAGTTGAGTCTGCCTCATGTTTGTTACCGGGGCTTTCTGACTAACATCTCTGAATGCTACCAAGCAAGACTGTTGGTAGGCTTGATTAATACTAGCAGGTGTATGTGCCTACTAATTTCACTTCGCTGAACGTGGTTGACATGCTCCATCATATGTAGTCAGATGAGCCTACTGACTAGCTAATGATGTATAAACATGTGTATGTTCTTGCCTACAGTACTCTACTGGAATTGCCTGGCGGGATTGGCGTGAAGCTACTAGACGAGTCTGCTAGACATCGCAATTAAAATGAACAGGTGTATGTTCCTGCTTGTTTCTTGCCACCATGTTAGGTTGGTGGACTTCCCCGAAGATGGCATAGATGAAAACCTACTCAATGTTGACCAGATTCTGCCTCTGGTAGTTCTTCTTGCCTTCTCGGGTTCGAGGAACCTGAGCCGAATGCCTAGAGTCAATACCCTTGTTATATTGAGGGAATACTGCCGCACGATTCTGGAAGTGATTGTTGATAGGATCCCTCAGGAAAGACTCCACCTTATTTGAATTAATCCATCAAGGGACCTTATCATTCACCTCCCCAGAATATGGGAGTGAATGGTGATTGAATTCTGGGGATAATGACGCAAAAAGGTTGGAGACGGTGGTTAGCACCACCTGCTTCATGATCACTGGTCATCGTTGTTTGGACGACTGATGTGAATTGTTCACTTGGAGGGCTTGTCGGGCGGCCTCCAAAGTTATAACGGCACTGTGTTGACGGTACTCCTTAACCATCGCATTTAATACCCAGTGTTGAAGACGCTAAGTAGGTGATGTCATCCTCAGAGCAGATAACGATCCAGTAGGAATAACATTAGTGGAATTTGCAGCAGCAGTATTCACAGGTGTGAATTTGAGAGCAGCCATTATAGAAATGCAGAAGATATTGGAAAAGAGTTCCTATTTGATATAACAGACGTAATCAAGATAAATTCAGCTACTACATCTTTAGGATGAGCACATATGTCAATCATTGTTTTTTGTTGGCCCTATCATTGAGTTTTAAATAGGATCCTAAAAATAGGTAAAACATTATTTTAACTTGGTTAAGGATTCACGTTGGGTTCACCATTTTTTGGTTCCCTCGGAATTCGGGGATGACCTCCATGATGGGAGGTTCAAACGTTCCGATCAGTTTCTAACGGGTTTGTTCATAGAACAGAAAACATCGAATGATTCCACATCCATTTGGACCCACTTTCCAAAGGTAGGCGCTCATTAGTTTGTGGACTGATGAGGCTTAGGAATTTGTATTGGTCGAGAGGATGGGAGGTCGAACTCATCACACCTTTTTAGGGGAATTATTGTCTACTCCGGGACTCTATTTATAGATTTAAGTTATGTTCGTGAATCCTTATTACATTAACAAGTATAAAATGGGATTTCCTTCATATTTTACAATCAATAATTAAATATATAGTAAATTTAGAGAATATTTTATATGTATTCGAGGTTCTTCATCGATAGAGAATCATCTGTATTTATTAGATATTCTTGATCAATGTTATCCTTCAACACATTTATATTGAATTATCTTGGTCATTATGATGACCATGCTGGTTTTAAAGCCACTCAGTGGGGCACTTGAAGTTTATTGTCATTCAGAAGGACATGGATTATTTCAGATTTGGGATCAAACCTGCAGATAGGCTCCCTAAGTATCCTTTGATTAGAAAAGGAGTCAGAACCCACGTAGTTCGAATAAGGTAGTATGATTCATATGCATGAATGATGGCTAAATTAAAGAAGTCATGATTACTTTTACACTCTAAGCTCACATGAGTCATGCTCGGTGTGGGAAACAGGAGGTATTGGTGAAACTAGACAATTGTGCCATGAAAGATGCAATAATGTGGGGCTTATGTGTTTATGACTGCCCAGATAAATGCAGATTGGGATTCACTTCAGGGAATAAATCTAGGAATAGGGTCCATAATGTTATATGTGCTTCATGGAGATTTGAATACTCTAACATGGAGAATACTCTTGAAAAGGAGGCCCAAATTAGGATAGGACTTATGAATGTGTTTTACCCCTGAGAAGGAATCCCAGATCAAAGATAAATTAGGATTGGTTAATAGAAATTAAGACTGGGGCTTATTCCTGAAAAGGAGGTCTAGGTTTAAAATTAAGACTGGGGCTTATTCTAGAAAAGGAGGCCCAGGTTAAAAGTGGACTTGGGGCTTACTCCTAAAGAGGATTCCCATGTTTGAGAATTATGACTAGGGATTATTCTTGAAAAGGAGGCCCAGGTTAGGAGAGGACTCTCATCTTGAAGGATGAGGTTGATTGAATGAAATCAAAATCTTTAGTGATATATAGATGTGTAAATCACTAGAATTTGAGAGATATTCCACAGAATTCCTTTTAGATAAGGAAGTAAAACCGGGAAACCATGCCATAAATGGCTTTGAAGAGTGTCTTCATGACTGAATCTTGAATAGGAGATGTGGAATGGCATAAGAGGGGTGAAATGGGAAAGAAGGGCACCCAAAAAGGCAGGGGCACTCATGTCCTGGAAGGCACACATGTACTGTGTGGGCGCACAAGTCTTGGTCACACAGGTATACTTGCGTGATACATGGGTACTTGCGCGATGGTTAATCGGTAGGGTAATACTTGAGAGACTCTTGGTTAAAGCCTTTAGAATCATCGTGAGGATATTCTAGAAGAGAGGTGCACACGTTTTGGTGAGGAAGTAAGGAGGCACACATGAATTTTCATTCCCTTTAAGGGTAAAACACTTTAAGTGCGCAAGTGTTAGTGAATTCTAACACTTAGACCTTACTCCTCTTGTTTAGACCTTCCATTCTATGTAAAGAATTACCTTAGAAGTGTTCGGAAGACCTAGAGAAGAGACTTGGGAATTCAGATCTCTAAATCTGAATTCTGGATAAATTCCTCCTCGAAATGGGGGGCCCACTGGGTCTATTTATAGGCTGAAGAAGACCCGGGCGGTTATCCTTTAGGGCGCGCAAGTCACTTGAATGACCATTATGTGGCGTGCAAGTATACTTACGCGAAAGTGATCGAACTTGCGCGACACATGTGCTTTTGATCCCTTGTTCATGCCTTTTGTTGATTTTTGATGTTTTATTCAAAGGATGAATAAATCTGTGCTATGTCATTTCCCTTTACATTCTTTTAGACAATGTGACAAAAAGTAGCATCAACACCTTGTTAATGGGTTAGGCAATCGGGAAATATTATGGACGAAATTTCAATAATAACATGCTAAACCAATAAAACCACGTACCTCAGTTATACTCTTCGATTCATTCCATTCATGGATTGCTCTTTTCTTAGAAGGATCAATAGAGATACCATCCTTTGAGACAGTATGGCCAAGAAATGAAATCTTCTGAAGCCATAATTCACAATTTCTAAACATCCCATATAATTCATTTCTTATGGGGGTTTTTATAATGGTGGCCAAGTGATTTTCATGATCTTTATAGCATTTGGAGTATACCAGGATATCATCAATAAATACCACTACAAAGTCATCAAGATATTCCTTGAAAAATTTGTTCCTTAGATCCATAAAAACAGAGGGTGCATTACTCAGCTCAGTAGGCATTACTATAAACTCATAATTCTCATACCTGGTTCAAAAAGTGGTTTTCTGAAAGTTTTCCTTCTTTACACACAATTGATGATATAAAGATCGTAGGTTAATCAAATAAACAAATTTATCTACATGAAGTTGGTCGAATAAATCATCAGTACGAGGTATGGGATACTTGTTCTTTATTGTTATAGCATTGATCTCCCCATATTAAATGCACAACCTCATAGATCTGCCTTTATTTTTTAAAAAAAGGATAGGGGATCCCCATATAGAAACACTAGGGAGAATAAATACCTTATTACTATATTACTATAGTTGTTTCTTTAGTTCCACTAATTCCACAGTGGCCATTTTATAAGGGGTCTTCGATATGAGTCTTGAACCAGGAATTAAATCAATGGAAAACTCAATTTATTTCTATAGATTATGACCAGGTATATTCTCTAGAAACACATCAACATATTATTTCAAAATAGGAATGTACTATATTCTCATATAATTTTACACACCCATAGTTATTTCATTATCTTCCTCCCCAATAATTGAATTTAGTTGAGCTACTGGGTGGATATAGATAATAATTAGTTGGTAACATTTCTGCTCTAAAGATAATGTAATACTTATCACATTGAGAATTGTAACCCCCTTCTTGTTACAATAAATTTTAGCATCATGGTATGAAAGCCAATCAATACCAAGGATTATATCAAATTCAATCATGGGTATGACGATGAGTTCATCAGATAAATAATCTTTATATTCCATAGTGGGAACTGATTCACAAAAAATTGTTGCAATGATAATTCCCATAGGATTTTTGAATAAAAACTCCCTTATTAAATCAAATTGAACATATCTTATTTTCTAAGAAAACTAGGAAGATATGAAACAATTTGATGATCCAGAATCAAATAAATCATTTTCTAAACTTGATGAAACCAATAAATTACCTGCCATCACGTCTTTCGGAGCTTCAACATTAGCTGTAGTGATTTCATAAGCATGGCTTTGATGCCTTATCCTTTTTTGGGGTATGTTTTCTTGGCTCATAGGACATTCATTTTCATAATTCTTACGTTCTCTAAAATTGTATCATTCATCCTTGGCATCCCCTTTCCTCCCCTTGAAATCACAATCTTAGTGTCATTTTTTACCACACATGTAATAGACTCCCATTCTCTTCAGGCAAGTACTGAGGTTTTCCGTACCACATTTACTGTAAGATGGATATTCAGATTTTCCCGTCTTACCCTTATTCTCATTTCTAGAGTGTTCAGCAGATCTCTTCTTCTATTACTTTTCTTTAAAGTCAGAAGACCTAGATAATTACGTTTTTATCTTGAAAGAACATGAGACAATATCTTTGTTTGACGAGAAGAATTGTGATACTAATTCTCGATGGATATATGGTTTTAAAACCGCAAATAAATGATCAATATTACTTTTTGGGTTACATATATAATCTACAACATTCCTTGATATCCTTGTAAAGATAGCCTCAATCTTTGGGACATTCTCATCCTCCTTTTTCCTCAGACTCTAAAATATTATTTCCATATCCACTCGATGGTCAAAAGGAAATTATGTTTCTAAGAAAATCTCTTTAACTCCATAAATTCCATACATGATATATATTCTTCCTCATTTTTTTGAATCAATGGCCGTAATTGATCAGCATCTCCAGTGAGATGATAAACTTCGATGAGAACTTTTTCCCTTTCCCTACTCCCCAATGCATGATATAATTTCTCTATGAATCTTATAAATTTCTCAACTAAAAATGGATTTGTAGTCCCATTGAATGTTGGTGGTTTTGGGATCATGAATTGGTCTAACATTGATCCTTCTCATTGTGGATCAGGGTGCCCCATATAGATAAGGTTTTTATTTATAACTTGGGTGAGTTGTCCCAGTACGGCGATTAGATGATCACCACCAGTTTTATCACAAACTCCACTATAATTATCTTGAGTAGGAGGGAAATCCCTACATGGATGAAATACATTTATACTGCTTTTATTCCTTCAACTAGGTGCCATTTCTACGCAATTTAATTCACTATATTAGTTTATGAATCACAATACATAATTTCAAACTTGTAAAACACTTAACAGAAATTGAACAATTTATGGATATAATACATAATAATAAAAACGTTTTCTTTGAGAAGTATATACTGATAAACCCTTAATAATTCTTTGTAAAGATAATTATAATTATCTTAAGCATATCCCCCGGAGTGTCTTAACCATGAGTGAAGCAAGGATCGTTGTTGTGCACCGGTTCCTGTTCGAGTGTAGCTCAACGTGGTGTTTTCGGGTTTTACCACTAGGTACATCTGTTCCAGAGCCACCTCTACCTGCTTGTATCTAGATAGGGATGTATTGCTTAAAAATACACAAAATATCTACATTAATAAAATTCTAGGATGTTCTTATATACTATCCTCACAGTCTATCTTAGGGTAATGTGCTCTAATATGAGTATATATAAATCTAGTTTCCATAATTTTTACTAAACTTCATCTGATACCAACTATAATGACCGGACTCCAGTTACCTAGAGACAGTGCATTATGTTATACATTGGAATTATTATAATGAATCATGTCCCGAAGGACCGATCAGTTTAGCATACTTTGAAATAGATTACATACATCAACTTATCATTACAATTTCAAACATAAAATACAGCATAGATAGTTCTTTGAGACCACCTTTATTTCCTTTTATCATAACCCTAAATATAAATCATAATAAACTTCTTTGAAATCCTAGGAAAATAAAACATAAGAAAGGGGTGAGCTCAGATGCTCAGTAAGGGTAAATAATTTAGCAAAAGATAACATAAACAATAGGCATGTTGAATAATTGAAATCACATGCCTATTATCAATAATACAAATGAACACTTTATTGCAGAAATATGAGTAGAGTAAATAATTGCATAATAAAACATAGGCATGGGTATTATACTATTCTAATAACCACTGAACCATCAATATTATTTTCATAATGAGGGAATTTATAATGCCAGTCATTTGGAAGCATCTTTTCAAGGCCTCAGCCAAGACGTCTAAAAATTATTAAGGCCATAGAAAAAACCATATATCAAATTGGGAGAGGCCTCATCCAATTCCACACCTAATTGTCTCATTAGACCTACCGATGCATCGAGGAGCAATAGCGGGCTCCACCTGTCAATTACTAAGTCCAATACATTTCTCACATGAAAAAGTTGAAACATAACATAAACATTCGTATTATAACTAGCATATGAAATATAAATACTTTAACCCTAAACCATGAATGGTATAAAAATAATACATCCATATTAAAATATATCATCAAAACATAAATACAATATGGAAGATTTGTCTCATAATAAATTACCCTAGATCATGAATAATATATCACAAAATATGTGGTCCTAGTTTAAAAGGATCAGCAAAAATATTTTAGAGAAATATCCCTTTTTCAGGGAATCATTTAAAGGACACATAATTTATAAAGGAAGTAAATTACTATATAGTTGTGTATCAATGTGTCCAATACCACTTTCAAACTTTTGAATGGAATTAAAATTTTAAAACATTCATGTCCATAAAAATAATTCCTTAAAACCATTTTGTAAACATGGTTATTAATAAGAAATTATTATAAGAATAAATCATTAAAACAATCAAAATGATGTTTTGTTAAATGATTCCATTAAATATAATAAATTTGAAAACTATTTCATGAAACATTTTATGGATAATAAATATTTCCCAATAGATACTCACTTAAAAACAACCTCAGATAGTAAAGAGATTGAGAAATTAACAATTACCTTGCACTTTCCTTTGAGTGAGGGTTCATTTAACATCCTGTATAATGATCATAGTATGTTATTAAATTATACAAGAACCATATCCATATTTATTATATCATACATGATTCATTTATTACTTTATACTACCCATTTAACAATTATTTCCATGTTAAATTAAAATTTTGGTTAATAATCGCTCTCTTTATCGTACACGTTTTAACTTTTTATTCCTGATCATATCACTTAGATCAAGATTTAAATACTTACTGAATATAAACTGTGATTTATATATCATATATTTTTCAAATATAAATATTTATAATAGATAGATATATGAAATGGAAGGCACTGTTTTTGGAGACGGTAGGCCGTACGTACGCATAAACGCAGTTTTGGTTTTCATATCGTATTGAACAGAAAAAAGTTAAAAAGATATATGTAATTACCAAAATATATACATATATATCTAAAATATCATTTTTATTTCATATATTACATACTTATGAATAATATATATTTTAACAATCATCATTGAATGGTGAACATATGAATGAATCTCATCTTGTCGTGGAGATAGTAATCCGTACGTATGCACGAGCGACAATATCATTATATTGATGGTGAAATAATATGAAATTATATGGTATATAAAATATAAAGAATAATTAAAATGATATATTTTTTATTTACATCATTTATACTCATTATTATACCAATCCAAATAATTATGTGTTTGAATAAAAAACTACCCACGACGTGGAGACAGTAAGCCGTATGTATACACGTATGGTGACTTTGTCATTCATATGATGGATAGAATAATGAATATGGATGTAAAATTTTTATAATAACATAACAGAATATATAAGATACTATTTTTATTATTTTAAAATGGAAACGACAAATAAATGGGATGTGGAAGAAGAAATGAACTTGAAAGAGGTGATGAAATATTTACCTCTTCTTCGGGTCCTTCCTTTTGATTTGTTCAAAAGGGATCCTTAGGAGGGCTTTATGACCATAGAAAGGCCTAAAGGCTGAAGGGAGGAATTTTTGGAGGATATTTGGTTTGGTTTTGGCCAATCCAAAAGGATTTCTATATGTGAAATTAAGAGAAGGTGAAGTTCCATTTTATAAGAGAGGTGAGGGTCACTTAAGGAAAATATTGAAATATTATTTTATAATAAAATAATTTTCAGCTTTTAATGGCAAAAAAACCATTTATTTCGAAGAAAAGGTAGTTATGGGTATATAATATCTCAACCATCAAGTTTGAGATATTTTTGAGTTAATATATTAACCTTATCCTTTAGATTTAACTCTTAGTTAAAGTGTTTTACATTTACCATGTCTCTTTGTATTTTTATATTATATGGCTAATAAACTTACTATAAACTTTTTAAAGTATCCCAAGTGGTTAATTAATGATAAAAATATCATTATATATGCCTTATGGTAGATAAATATATTTTTAGAAATATTATATCAATTTATAATATAATATTTGTTTTTAAAACTCTTTTATGTCATTTTTGACACTGTTTGGTAATTTGTATTGTTAAAGTCTTAACTGAATGATTAATTTCAAAAAAAAATATTTAATCCCCCCTAACATGTCATATTCCCATATAGAAATCTCATATGGAATAAAAAAATTTAAATTATATTTATTTTAATATTTATAATATCATTTCTTTGGATGTTTCATTAATAAGGAAAATAATTCATCATTATTGTGTCTTATATAAATATATTTATATTATTTATAAAAATTATAAATAAAATATCCAGATTTAATAAATCATTTTATATTTCTAATGAATATTTTTAATCTAATATATCAATTATATAACATCATATAAAAATTTCATTACTAAAAGATATTTTCTTTTGTTATTTTTGTCTTTACGTTAGATTATTTAATATAAAATATCATTATCATCCCTTGTAGCTACATGGGGTCCCAAAATGGACCGAAATAATCACATGGTCGGAAATATATCTTCCAATAGGGTTAGAACACATGTTAGGGTAATTTAATATTATTATTATATTATTTTTTAACCTTATTTACTGGATTTACCTCGTTAACTGTGGTAAATAAAATATTTACTAAAGTGAATATTCATAATGTATAAAAATAAAAGTTACCTATTTTCACAATTTGGACCTCATGAATCCAAATATGGAATATATTATTTTAATTTCAAAACACCAAAGTGGAAGAAATTAATTTAAAATTAAATCTTGTTGTCAAAACAAAAAATGTGTTTTTATGAATTAATAACTATCAAAAGATTGACACTTTTTTATGTCCAGTTTAATCGTGAGATTACATCCAATGGACTAAATTATTTTAAATGATAAAAATATAATATAATGGTACTTAAAACCCATTCAAATGTTTAAAAATATATATTATTTCAATTAAAATATTTGTTTTTAATTAAAATTTAGTATGTTTCACTATTCATAAAAAATTGAATGTTTTCAAAAAAGAACCAAAACTTCACCCGAAGCTAATTTCGATATTCCAAAAATAAAAATGATGTCCATTTTGAAAAATTAATTTTATAAAATTTCAAAATTAAGGTATTACTATTCATCACAACTTTTTTGATTGGACGAGGTGTGTTAGAATCTCGAAGTTGCGTACAATGCAAGCTATTACATTATTCAAAGAGAAACACACCATGGAAGATTTCCGTGTTATAGAGTTTGAATTTCACATCAACCTATACCTCGGGATGACACTGATATCTACACCAGCATATCAGACAGCTCTCACAGAGCATCATGAGTTACGATTATAGTTGAAGGACTTGCAGGTAAAGGGATTTATAAGGACTAGTGTTACTCCATGGGCACCATAGCTTTTTTTCATCGTAAAGGAAGACAAGGTATTGAGACTATGTGTGGAATATAGGAACCTGAACCAGGTAACTATTAAAAGAAAATATCAACTTTTTAGGGTTGATGATATTTTCGATCAGTTAATGGAAACTCTTTGGTTTTTGAAGATATACCTCAAATCAGGCTATCATCAGCTCTGGATACGAGATGAGGATGTAAAAATGACAGATTTCATAAGTCGTTATGTCCATTTAGAATTCATGGTTATGCCTCTCAGCATGACCAACAACCCTACAGTGTTCATGGGAGGGATTGTAGGAGGATTTCGGGACTCAACTACGTATGAGAACAGCCTTTCATCCTCAGAAGGAGGGTCAGACGGAGCAGAATATCCATATGCTAGAGGAAATGTGTCTTGCATGCATCCAAGACTTCGACCATAGTTAGGAGGATCACATTACCATGTTGGAGTTCAAAAACAAATAGTTACCACTCCACCATCGGTATGGATATATTAAAGGCCTTGTACTGTTAACCTTGCAGATCACCTCTATGCAGGACATACCCCGGGGAGTCAACAATTATGGGTCCAGAGTTGGTACGAGCTACCACTAAGAAGTTGCAGGCCAACCCATAGTGTATAATGTCCGCACAAAGTAGACAGAAGTCTCATGATGATAAGAGGTGGAGACCCATGGATTTTCAAGAGCGGGACCATGTTTTCTTTCAAGTCTCTCCTAGATGGGGACTACATAGATTAGGACAAGGTGGAAAGTTATCACTGAGTTTTATAAAACCATTTTTGATACATCAGAGGATAGCCAAGGTAGAATACCTCTTGGAAAATCCATCATCATTGGAGTGTGTGCACGATGTCTTCACGTATCCCAGCTGAGGAGATACGCGTACGACCAATCTCACATCATCGAATATGGTGATCTGGACTTAAATGATGGGGAGAAATTTACGAATAATCCAGTAGATATTACGGATAGACAAGAGTGGGTCCTTCGTGGCTGGTTGATACCACTATTTCCGGTTTTCCTATAGCACGTGAACCTCTAGGAGAGCCCTTGAGAGTGAGAGGCTCAGATTTGTGATCAGTACCCCCATTTGGTTTATTAGTCAATGATGTGGATTTCAGAGATGAAAATCACTAAGGTGGAGAGAATGTAAATACTTGGATTCTCCATGTAATTTTTTTTATTAATTAGGATCCTTAAAAGTCTTCAAAAATTGATGGCGCATGATTCTAAGGCCCGTAGTGCCCATAATAAATTTCTAATTTTTTTTCAAGTACATTCTATAAACAGGTGTGCAACATTTTTTGAATTTTGAGTTGTTTCTTAGATTAAATTCATGAGGGAATCGTTTATTCCGCATCACCCTAATTCTCTTAATGGAGGCATTACATTGATTGCAGTTGTATTGGTGAAAAAGTTAAAATTTGAGTGTTTTTAAAAGAAATGAAAAGAAGTAATTATTTAATTTTATTTCATATCCTCTAACAGACACGCCAAGGGGTGGGGACAATGATGTACGAAACCAATGAATGGCTTCACCTACTGACCCTATGTACCAACGTCATTGGGGAATTAAGAAGCTTCTTAATTAATGACCCCCATTAAATTTTAATATCGTTACTTACCATCACCCTCTCTTAATATATAGAGATTGCAGAGGGGTATCAGTACAACTTTGCCAAGCATCTAAGTGATGAAGGAGGGCTACGATGCCAGACCCTTAGAAGATGATGTCGAACTAGTGGGAGGTGATATATGACACTGAACCACAAACTGAAGAGTGTCTTATGAGTGGCACTGTTGTGAATTAGTTAAATGAGAGAAGAATATGATCCACCTTCAGGAGAAGGCATTTTCACCGACGATTTGAGGGAGGGGGTTTATTCGTTTGTTCTTTTTAAATGATTTTCTTCTGTCCCATTCTTGAATAATACAAAGAACATGGGTCAACCGACTAATGGGTTGAACCAAGATTCATTCATCTTTGCGGTAGGACATTGTGGGGGTATCTTATGGGGTTTTTCTTGTTATTTTATTGAATTATTATTAAACCTTTAACCCCCTAATTTTTTGAGCTAACATGGAGGGCGTGGGCCTAACAGACCTAACTCGAACACTCCACTATCTTTGAAACATCTTTGCGCCTCCATGGAAGAACACCAACATAGTGATACGAACCGGCTACATGGGGTATACCATGCGGACGCATGCCAAAAGAGGATGCCACATCACAATACTGCGGTCATCGTCAGACCAGCCATCACTGGCTAGCCGCGGAGGAGGTGCGATGTTCCATCTCGTGCCCCCGATGAACAAGGAGGGTTGTAGCTCATCAGTCGCGATGACTGGAGGTAGGTGGCCAACATATTAGTCGGCTATGGGTGATGGTGTCGCGCACCGTCAAGCGCTGCTAGAGAGGTCGGCTGGCACGTCAGTCAGTCGTGACGGAACCTGCAGGACTCGCCCCCATGGTTGCTACTTTCCACCTAGCGTCGCCACGTGGTACCACCACTATGAGATGACTGAACAACCATTGGATGTTCTGGAAAACTGATGGGTCCCTCCCCTAAGGGAAGATAAGGTGCACCCCTTGCGGGTCGCGCCTCTTGTGGCCGAGATGTCACCCTTCCGGGCCGCCCCCTACGGGATGCCCTATTTGTGGCCATCCCCTTGTAGGCTGACCCAATGCATGATAGGCCGCGCTTGCAGACCACCCAATTTGCAGGCCAGACCGGACATCGGGCTCACCCTGTTCGGGTATGGTTGGGTCGTTCTGACTGGGTCGGACTGGAACCAGGCCCAACTGGGCACTGAAACACTTAAAGGGTCGTATCTTCATAACCGAATGTTCGTTTGACCAACCATCTACGATGTTGGAATCCTTGAAGCGAGATGGTCCTTTTAAATTAATCTATGAGAGCTTTTGATAATCATGGTGTATGACCTGGTTGGATCGCATCTGAATCCTATCGGGCCCTCGACAATGAAATGCCAATAATGCACAAATTGAGTATCCGATTGACGGGCCATCTATTTTGTTGGAAAATTTATGGAATGGAAGATCGTTGGGTTACTTTCTTGTGAGAAATTATGCCAAATATAATATGACCAATGGTTTGAGGAGTGGTTTTCCCAAGCACACTACCTAAGAATCTCTATGACTGGATGAGAAATGGCGGCTGGTAATCTTTTCGACTCGAAGTGAGTCAACAGCCCAGTGGGGAGTGATTCTCTGTGATGTGGTAGACCCACGGTGGGGAGCACCTCAGTGTGACATGTCAGTCCAATGGTACGCTCTATGTAGGAGTACCTCTATAGGCCATGGTGGGGAGTGGATCTCTATGTCCCGATAGACACAAGATACAAGATGGGTATGAGTACCTCAGTAGTCCATGGTTAGTGCGAAGCACCTTTTTTTGATGCGGAAGGTCCAAGATACTTGATAGTGGATGAGTTCTCCAGCATCCATGGTGTTCAACATTATGACTGGATAAGTTACTTGTTCTTAGGCCTAGAGAATCCATGGCTAGCTATCACCATTCAAAGAGATCCCATGTGGGTCATCATCATAATCATGTATCTATGAGTTGTATACATGGATTTAGATGAGACTCTAATTGACCTATGTCTATTTATTTGTACATTTTGATTGAGATCATGCTTTTTGGTTTTCCTTGTGAAATTATGAGAGTCCTTTGGGGGTCTCGGGGTCCCTACTTAGTATCATTATACTCACCCCTTCACAGGATATGCCAACACCTTGTTGTGTCTTATGTAGATGACGAGCAGCTAGGCTAATGCTGGAGGGACCCATGACTAAGTGGTACACGAAGGAGATAAGAGGAATCAAATTGCTGAGGTGGCGATCTGTACCAACCCATCTGGTAGGATCCTCATAGGATAACTCAGTAGTTGTTTCCTCTTTTCCATTTGAATTATTCTTTTCAGTTGTATTTATACTCATCAGTTGTGCTCGTACTTCAGTTGGGATTTAATTTCAGCCCCTTTTAATTTCATCACTCCTTTTTCTACAACATTTTACTTCTTAATTTATTCTTGTTGTGTTTTTGGACCATATGTTTTTACATGTTAAAAGGAAATGCCTTCCAATTTTATGGAATACGCCTTTCACTGCTAGTTGCCAGCCCCTAGCCAATGGAAGGTGGGCTGGTGGTAGTCATGAAACGGGCCCTGAGGGGGATGGTTCGTGACATGATGAATAATATTTTCACATTTTGAACAAGTTGTTTAAAAAAATCATACAAGTGAAATATGATCAGATCTATTTAGGGAACAAATTCTCTCTCAAGAAATCAGCACATCGAGTACTACTCAACGTGTATCAGACTATTCAAATGACTAAGGTATTTATAGGAAATGGTTCCAATGGTTGAATCCCTACTCCAACGGTCAAATTTTTCCTTCAATATTGGGGGACCCTATACATGGGTCATTTAGTTGACAGTAAGTTAGAAACATATTGTACATCATTGTTTCATGTAAGGAAACATATGAAACATCATCATTCTTATGAAAAATTATCACACTCTGGAAACATTATTCAGGATCCAGTAAAATAAAAATTTACTTTTTGAAAATGAGGTAACTGCATGAGTATCATTTATTTGGATTATTAGGAAATTTGGAATTGGAGTCTAAAAATTTGAACAATTGGATTCAGAAATAATAATTATTCTGATATTGAATTCTAAGGAATTCAGGATCTCATTTAGGTTGAATTTGGAATCTGATCTCTAATGAATTCAGAGTATAATTTAAGAATAAATTGTATTTTAATTTAGATGAAAAAATAGTATGGTTTCAGAAGAAATTAGAGTCTGATTTCATAATTAATCGAAGTGTAATTTTATATGAAATTGGAGTTTGTTTTAGGATAAATGGTTTTTTGATTTTCATAGAAATCAGAGTCCGATGTGAGAAGAAATCAGACTCTTATTTTAAGATAAATAGAAGCCCGATTTCAGGATAAATCAATGCCAGATTTCATGAGAAATCAGAACTACATATTAAGGGAAATTAGAGTATGATTTTAGTAGAAATAAATGTATGATTTTAGTAGAAATATGTGTATAATTTTTTGAGATATTGGAGTATTATTTCAAAAGAAATCAGATTTAAAATTCTAGATAAATCATATTTTATAAAACTATAAGGTATTGTATTAGTTAAGGATATGATTTATTGTGTTAATAAAAATATTGTAAGTCATGGTTTAGGAAGACACTAGATATGAAAATGAATACCATAGCTAAGGTCAAAAAGTTTTTTTAGAGAAAGTAAATTTTCTTTATGAAAATATTTAATAGAGAAACAAAGTTTTCCATAAGAAAATATTTCATTTAATTTTCCATATGAATTTTTTTTTCTGATTTTCACAACAATAAGGAATAGAAACGTCATACGGGAATTTATTGACTCCACAATGTCAACCGTTTTTTAATTCATAAGGATCTTTTCTGAAAATAACATTGAGGATGTTTTCAATTTTTGAGATAAAAATAAATATTTATCTCTCTTTTTGTATGGTCTATGATGATTATGACTAACATCATCAATGGTTTTGGATTCCCTAAGAATATTATTATTTTCTTTCATTAAGAAATAACACATCCAAACGTAATAATTTTTTCTTTAATTAATCACACATTATATGATAAATATTTTTCTTAATACTATTTTTATCTTCCTTTACCCACATTGTGACATTAAAAATAAATAGAGGAAATTAAAAAAACATTTACCTAAAAGTACATTAATATACAAAATAAATCAATAGAATGATAACAAGATCTAATTATGATGACAAAATGTGTAACAATGAAGAAACAAGTATTGATTTAAGAAATCCTTCATCCTTCTTCACCTTCATCATGATCCTTTTTAAGGTATAATAATACTTCTTCAACTCCTTGTGATGTTATTCAAACTTTGTGATCAATTAATCATGATCCTACTTTCTTTAAATAACATTTATTCTTTCTTCATGATACTTAAGAATTGCACATTCAGAACATATCACATATTCTATCTATTTTAATTTTTTCGGTCATCTAAACCCCGAGTTCCCTTTCCCTTTTCAAATTTAAAGAAACTAAATTCAAAATTCTTTTCAGGTCTTCATCATCTTTGACCATGGATGTTTTCCCACTATTAAGATTCTCTGAAATACTTGATAAATTGTTCTTTATAGTTTCATGTTACTTATCAATGGAATCCGTGTCTAAATTTTTGAAATCAACCATAATTTTCAGATCGTTAATCAATGACATAGTATACTTGGTTATCTCTTTGCAATATCTCATATGAGCATCAAACCCAACTTGAAACGTCATAAAATAGTCTTCATGTTTGTTAAAAGTTTCGATGAGAATTCTAATTTAGTATGAAATCTGATTTATTTTTTTTGTTAATGAAATTGGAATATAGAATCAGTACATGGAAATAATGGAATCTTATACACAAGCTTCTTCAAGGACTGTAAAATAAACTCTTGTCTTGGGGAAGATGAATATTATGAAGAATATTCGTTTGTTGGCGATGAAATGTTATCTTTCTTATCTTCTTTTCTCTTTACCGTTAAAACCACATCCTTCAATGATTTTGAAACTAAAAAATTCTTTGGTGAATTAACATCCACTTGCTTACCTTTCTCAACATTATATATTACCTTCTCAAATTTTTGAGTTTTATTCTCACTATTAGAAACATGAATTATCCTATTATCATCAACTTTTTTATCAGAACATTTTACATGAATTTCCTTATCATCATTAGGATGAATAAAATCATGATTACTACTGTCATCATTTGATGGTTTATAAACTTCATCTTTAGCATCATCATTATTCAGAACGTATTGTTCTTCTGAAATTATCTTGGTTGATTAAACTTATGACATTAATAGAGATATACTGTTATAATTACTATACATACCTTGGTATTCTTTAAACATTTTTTTTTCACATCATCACATTCCTCTTCATCGTTTTCGAATTATTTTTCTTCTTCTTGATTCACATTTGAATCTTCAACTATGGGTTTTGAAATTTAAACATTATTTCTCTTACTTGCACATGCAGTTTCAAGTTGATATTACTTTTCTATGAATGATTCTCATACCTAAATTTTTTAATAGGACTTCTCTATTTCTCTATGAAAATATTCAATAATCATAGATTATGGTATTTTTTTCTTTAACGTTATCTCTTTTACTTCCTTCCCGAGCTCTTTATTTGTTTGAATGTTTAATACCTTAGACATAGTAGGGTATAATCAAAATGATACATATCCTTCCCTATATTTCAACTTATTTCTCTCCACTTGGCTCTAATTTCATCAGAAAAATTATTTTTCTTTTTCGGTATGGGTGGAAGAGATACTGACTCAGGAAATGGAACATTCTCTTTCAGTTCTCATTCATTTTCTTTTCGTTTCTTTAGAGGTTTCTTGGAAATATCACCTACTTCAACTTTCTTGGTAACAACCTAATCATCCTTATAAATATTTTAAAAAACTATCTTATCATAATAATAAAACCAATATTCATCCTTATTAGAGTATCATCACTCAACAACATTATCTTGAAAACTCTAGCCTTTGAGTTGTATGGAATTTTGAAGATTTCTAATCACATGACAATGATCTCAAACGGTATAATTGGATAAATTATGATCTGAAACAAGATGGTTCCATTCTAGATTTTCCTGATAGTCTAGAGAATATACATGATTATGATTATCTTCTTTAGATTCACCATGAAATCAATCATGAAGATATCACATTTCTTAATTGAATCCATGTGTCCCTTTCTCATAATGATAACACCATGAAACAGTAGAGCTAGAAATATACAATTTGATGAAATATGAGGAGTCATCGATGACATAACTCCATTACATCCAAGAAACCCAATTTATTTAAACTTCTAAAAAGATCCTTCCTTGTTTGGTAATTTATGTGAGAAAAATATTGTTTCACCTTTATAAGGTATAAAAAATACTAGCTACATAATTGAAAGAAAAGGAATAATTCTTCCAATAACTATTGAAAGAAAACATCCCTCTTCCTCCTTGTTCATAAAACTAAACTGTATCGTAAAATTATATAATATGATCATCATAAACGAAAACATGATTCTTTGTTATGGAAAAGCATTGAAATTACCAAATAGTTTTCTTTATGATTTGTGAAATCAGAGAATCATAATTCAAAAAGAAATTTGTGTTGACTAACCTTTCTATGTAAAATTTCCAATCCTTGAGTTCCTTGTTGGAGGCCATCAGAGTTTGAGAGGAAACCTTGAGAGACTTTTGGAGTATAAGGTAATTGAGAAAACTAAATTGTTACTTTTACAGGTGGCAGAGATTCGGCGTAAAAATATTGAAATAACCAATGTGGGTCATCAAAAGAGGGGGCCTTTATATATGATTCATGACAATGGATCATTTTATAATGTCTATCCAATGGTTGATATTTTTTTGATCTTAGCTGACAAATGATTTCAATTACAAAGAAGGTCTTATATGATCCGATCAATTGAGGTTTTATGGAAACAGAATATTTAAGGAATGTGCATCCAATAATGTTTTCTGAAAACAAGATTGAAAATATCAACAAACAAAAAATAGTAATTATAATTATTTATGTAAGGAATCATACCATATGGATTTCTAAGAAAGAGTTTTCCTTATTGATTAAGATCATCTTAAAGAACCTATGTTCTACATATTTTTATTAGGGAAAGGAAAACTTTTTATGTTCATAGAATTATCTGTTCTGAATATTTTATTGATGAAAAAGGAAATATATAAAATATTAAGCATATGTACTCCCTCTATGAAAAAGTGTAACTTAATGTTATGAAATATGATTCCACAAAAATTTAATATAGATGATTACCTGATTGTTTTCATTCCTAAATTTTGTTTAATTTATTCCAACCTATCATAGGGTGATTATTTATTAAATATGTCAGCAATTTTTTCCTATATTCCGTTACATTAAAGAATGATGTAACGCCCCGACCCTAGTTACCCAGAGTCAGTAAAATATTATATAACATTGTCAGGATAAAAATGGATCAAATCCCGAACGACCAATTTTTTTAGTAGCCTTGGATGTACAAGATATATACATAAGTTTTACATTACATTATGAAATAAAAACAATAATAACATTTTTCTTCCTTTTGAACACACTTATATCCCTTATCATATCCCTACAGGTCAACCATAAAATACTTCTCCACATACTGTAAATAATAAAACATAGAAAGGGGTGATCTCAGATGCTCAGTAATGATAACAATATAGCGGAAACATTCATAAATAATCATAAACATTTAAGGGAATTTATAAGACTAAAACAAAAGCCTTTTTAAACATAAACATAAGATAATATGGAAAATATAAATCAAAATAATTCCATTTACATATTCACATAGATATTCAACTAGTAGAATAATCATATTTAATATCAATATCCAATTTCGTTATGATGGAATTAATAATGCCGAAAATCAAAACTACATAGTCAAGGCCTCGTGCCAAGACTACAAATAAGATTTTTTCAAGGCCTTGTGCAAAGGAACTAGTTTGTATCATGAGACCAACCGGTGAATTGATGAGCTATAACAGGCTCCACTTGTCATTTTCTATGTCCAATTCATTACTCATATGAAATGTTTGAAATATAACATAAACATTCATATTAAAACTAGAATATGAAATGTTAATACTTTAACAATAAACCATAAATGGCATAAAAATAACACCTCCATATTCAAACATATCACAAACTATTTAATAAAATATGGAAGAATGTATCATAAAAAATAATATTGAAACAAGTGTAAAATCCATCAAATGGTGTTGACATAAATGAAATCAAAAATATTTGAGGGAAATATCTCTTTCTATTTTGAAATAATTTAAAAGTCACATAATTATAAAAGAATAAATTTATTTTGAAAATAAACTTATAAGCTTTTATGGGATTCTTCTAAGATGTTATAAGGGTGGAATGTAGCTGCACTTTCTGTTTAAGTTAAAAAACATTCTTTATTTAATTTTATTGAAGATATCGTAAAAGACCTTGTTTGGAAATCGACATAAATATTTCTTTATAAATATTCTATAAAAAGTCAAAAAAGGGTCTAAATGAATTTAACCCATATTCTAGGATATTTTAATAATGTTTTGAAATACATTTTTATGAAACACGGATGTATATGGTAAAGAGGTCCCTGTAGATACTCACGTATAAACAACCTCAGATAATGAAGAGATTGTAGAATTAATCGATACCTAGTACTTTTCCTTGTTCGATGGTATGTTAACCTCATTAATAATAGTTAAATCATTGTTATTAATTTATACAATATCCTCAGACATAAATATCATATCATATATGATCTTCAAATATTGCTTTGTTAATAATATTTTGGTAGTATCATTGTTTCAGGGGTTATCTAATTCGTTTTCCCTTATATTCTTAGTTACGAAAGCCCTTTTTTGTTATGGATAAGATGAATTTGATTAATATCTTGAGTGATATTATGTTATTAATAATTATATTATTAATCAAAAAATGAAATTTATTTTGGAATGGTTACAATGGGGAAATAATCTCATCGCATTAGTGGATATGGTAATTCGTGCGTACACACGAGCGACAATACTACTCTATTGATGATGGAATCATACATAATTGGATGGTATAACATATATAACTAATCCTTAACATGTTATATTTATTTTTTACATTATTTATACTCATTATTAAACCCATCCAAATAATGATGTGTTTGAATTACAAAATACACCACGTCGTGGAGATGGTAAGCCATACGTACATATGTAGGGTGACCGGTCATTCATAGGATGGATAGAATAGTGAATATGGTTGTAAATTATTTATAATAACATAAAAGTATGTATAAGTTATTGAAGTAATTATTTTTTTAGGGAAACAATAATGAAAGTGGAATTGGAAGAAAAAAATAACTTTGAAAGAGCTGGTGAAATTATCACCTGTTCATCGGGTGTTGCTTTTTGAGTTGAACAAAAAGGATCCTTAGGATGGATTTATGATCAAAGTAATGCATCTAAGTAAAAGTTAGGGTAGTTGAGAAAATATTTTAGTAGAGTTTGGAGAATCCAAATGGTTTTGGAGGAGTGATTTTGATAGAAAGGCAATAACCCTTTTATAAGATTAGTGAGGGTCACTTTTGGAAAAGCATAAAATATTATTTTATTATACTATCATATTCGGTTTATAATGGCTCAAAATGATTTATTTAGAGGATAAGGAGGGTATGGGGTCTAGAAAACATCCACCAATAAGTTTTATACCGGTTTATGTTACCATATTAACCTTATAGTTTTGATTTAACTCTTAGTTAAATAGTTAAAATTTTACCATGTTTTCTTGTTTTATTATAAAAAATGGTTAATAAAATTACTATAAAACTCCAAGAGAACCCCATGTGGTTACATATTGATATATCTACCATTATTTAATTCATCTGTCTAATCCTTAGATTTCTAGGAATATAATATCATTTAATAATATAGTATTGGTTTTAAAAACTTATTTATGTCAATTTTGAAACTATTTGGTATTTTGTTCTTGTAAAAGTCGTAAAAACATTATCACTTTAAAGAAAAATTATTAAATCAAACCTAACATGTTATAATAACCTATTAAATTAGAATAATTCATAAAAAGTCTCAATTTACAGTAATTAGGATATTTATAATATCAAATATTTTAATCTTTCATTAATATGGTAATTACTGCCTCATCATTGTATCATAAATAAATTTAATTATATAATTTTTAAAAATTATAAATAAATCACCATTATGTAGGAAATATTTTTATCTTTATAATGAATATTATAGTTGAATTTATCTTATTTATATCCAAATATTATAAATGGTTTAGTTATTAAAACCTGAATTTAACACTTTTAACGTTTTTGGAAATAAAATTATTATAAATTTCCTAATCTAATCCCTCTAGACCAAGAGGATCATATTTTACTCCGAGAGTTTATTTTGGCCAAAATAAAATTATCCAATAGAATTAGGACATTTTTTAGGATAATTATAATATCATTTTCACCTTTAATTACCACATTTACTTTTAATCGTGGTGAATAACAATCAAAAGTTACTATTCACTAAAAATTATTTTCATCTTGTTAAACCACTTTTTAATTAATGATATCATCCATGTCTCTCATCTTTTTGAAATTCAACACACAGATGTAGTAAAATTACATTTTATGCAAATTTTCTAACGTGCCTTGAAGGTGGGTAAATGACAGTAAAAAGTTCAATAAAATTTTAAATATCTAATTTTATTATAAACTTAATCCAATTTATTACATTTAAAATACATCAATATTATATATATATATTTACCTAAAATAAATTTAAATAAAATAATTATTTATTTAAATAATATTATTTAAACAATAACATAGTGTTTTTCACTATTTATCGAAAATTGAATGTTTTCCGAAAAATACCAAAAATTCACCCAAAGCTAATTTTGGTATTATGAACCCTAAAATGATGTCCATTTTAAAAAATAAAATTAAAAAATTCCAAATAGTGGGTATTAAAATTCATAGCATCTTGTTAGGTTGGTCGTGGAGTGTTAGAACTTGATGTTGCATACAACGCAAGCTATTGTATTATTCAAAGAGATAGGTACCGTAGAGGATTTGGGTGTTACAATCCTTCCCCCAAATAATTTCGTCCTCAAAATTTCTAGAATATTTCTGCATAAAAATATTCGGGGGGTTCTTCATCATAAGTTCTTCAGGTTCCAAATTTTCCTCTTATATCTTATGGTTTTTCCATAGATCATTTAACCTACGAGTCACCCAGTTTCTCAACACTTATTCACTAATATCAAGAATTCTGATAGGTTAATCGCAATAAGACATAAAGGGTTCCAGTTCCATTTCATCGTAGGTGAGTACATGAGTTGGGTCAAGAATTTATTTTCTCAACAGTGATACATTGAACTCATCATTTAATTTAGAGAGACTTGGTGGAATTTCCAAAGGGTAAGCTACAACCCCATTTTGTTATAGAATTTTGAATAGTCCGATGTACCTGGAACTCAATTTACCATTCATAACGAATTTTATATCACGCTTCCAAGGATATACCTTCAACTAAACATGATCTCCTACTTGAAATTCCAAATCATTCCTACGGTTATTGGCATAGCTCTTTTTCCTACTTTATGATGCTTTGATGTGGGTTTGTACAACCATAACCTTTTCCATTGTTTCCTAAACATGTTCTAGGCCTATGAGTTTTCATTCACTAACATCATCCCAACATGTTAGTGTGTGACATCTCTTTCCATATAACACTTCATATGGTGCCATCTTAATACTTGAATGGAATATATTGTTATAGGAAAATTACAGCAGAGGTAAATACATATCCCACAGAACCTGAAAATCAAGTGAGGAAGATCTCAACATTCCTTCTAAGGATTGAATAGTTCGTTCTAATTTTACATCCGTTTGAGGTTGGTAGGCAGTGATCCAATGATGTTCAGTATCAAAGAACCTCTGAAGACTTTTCCAAAATCTTGATGTAAAATAGGGATCACGATCAGAAACAATAGATAGATGTACTCCATGAAGTCATACAACTTCATTAATATATATTAATGATAAATGTTCAAGTGGTATCTTTTCTCTTATAACAATAAAATTTGCAGACTTGATAAGATGATCAAAATGACCTATATTGCACCATTCCTTCTAGGAGCCTTTAGTAGTCCCATGAAAAATTCCATCGTAATTTCATCCCATTTCTAAAAAAGTATTGTAATAGGTTGCATGACTCCTCTATGATATTGTCTTATAGCTTTCACATGTTGAAAAACTAATAATCTTGACACAAAATCATCAATCTCTCTCTTCATGTTATCCCACTAAAAATTTTCCTTCTAATATCTATAAATCTTATTACTACTAGGGTGTATAGAAAAATTTAAGATATGAGAATCATACAACAATTCCCTTTTTAGATTAAGTATTTAAGGAATACAAAGTATCATCCCAAATTTCAAAATCCCATCTTCATATATGAATTCGATCAATCTACCATCATTCACAGCTTTAATTTAATTTCTTAAACTCCTCATCATCAGTCTTAGAAGTTTTTATCATTTCTAGAAAAGATGGTTTGGAAATAGTTGGAAAATGTATTGATGTTTCACCATCAATGGTTATTCCCATATCCATCTTTACATGATCCACAAAAATATGATCCCTTTTAACTCTCATCTTGTCCAAAATCCATTATCCTTTCTGCTTGAAGCATCATCCACCATATTTTCCTACCCCGGGTGGTAGTGTATAGTGAAATAACAATCCTTGAGTAGTTTGAACCATTGGCTTTGCCTCTTGTTGAGTACTTTTTGTGAGAAAATATACTTCAAGCTCTTGTGATCAGTAAATATCTCACATTTTTCACCATAGAGATAGTGTCTCCATATTATCAAAGCAATTGTTATAGCTGTTAACTCAAGATCATGAGTAGGATAATTCTGTTTATGAATTTTTAGCTATCATGATGCATATGAAACAACTCCATAATTATGGATATAGACACAACCAAGTCCATTCTTTGAAGCCTCACTATAAATAACAAACCCATCATTCCCCGATGGTAGAGTCAATATAGAAGCATTTACTAGTCCTTTCTTCAGTTATTCATATCATTATTAAAACTCGATTGTCCAAAAACATTTAACCCCTTTACGTGTGAGCTTGGTTAATGGGTTATCCAATCGGGAAATATTCTTGATGAAGCGTTGACAATAACCTTCTAAACCAATAAAACTGCGTAACTCAGTTATACTCGTCAGTGCTCGACATTATTGGATTGCCTCGGTCTTTAAAGTATTGACATATATTCCATCCTTAGAGACAATATTGAAAAGAAAATAAATTTCATGATTCCATAATTAACCCTTCCTAATCATACCATATAATTCATCTTTTCTGAGGGTTTTTAAAATAGTGCGTAAGTGATTTTCATGATCTTCATAACTTTTTGATTATACCAATATACCATCAATAAATACCACTAAAAAGTCATCAAGATATTCCATGAAAACACTATTCTTTAGATCCATTAAAATAGAGGTTGTATTAGTCTGTCCAAAAGGCATTACTGTGAACTCGTAATGCCCATACCTAGTTACAAAAGCTATTTTTGGAATTTATACCTTCTTCACACACAACTGATGATATCAAGATCGAAATGTAATCTTTGAAAAATATTGAGCTCTATGAATATGGTTGAATAAATATTATATTCGAGGTAGGTGATATGTGTTATTAATTGTTATATCATTGATCTCTCTATAGTCAATGAACATCCTAAGATCTATCTTTCTTCTTAAGAAAAATAAAAGGCTTCCGCATGGAGAAACACTAGGGCGAATAAATACTTTATTTCTCAATTCATGTAGTTGTTTCCTTAGTTCTAGAAATTCTATAGTGTTGAACTTATAAGGGGTCTTTGATATGGGACTTGAATCATTTATTTAATCAATGGAAAACTCAATTTCTCATTCTGCAGGATGTCCAGGTAAATCCTCTGGAAACACATCGACATATTCTTGTACAATTTGTATGCCCTCTATTTGAATATTATTTTCCTTACCCATAGATATTTCATTCTCTTCCTCCCCAATAAATGAATTCAGTAGATCTATAGGGGTGGATATAAATCAGAATCATGTGGTGACATTCATTCTCTAATTATAAGGTAATATATATCATAGTCTAAAATTTTAACCTCCTTCATCTTACAATAAAGTTTCGCATCATGGTCTGAAATCCAATCCAGTCTATTGATTATATCAAATTAAATCATGGGTATGATGATGAGATCAGAAGATAAAGAACATTTATCTTCCATAATGGGAATTGATTCAAAAAACATTATTGAAATGATGCTTCCCTTAAGAGTTTTCACTAACAACTCCCTTGTTAAATAAAATTAGAAATATATAATTTTCATAGAAAACTAGGAAGATAGGAAACAATGCAATGATACATAATCAAATAATGCATTGACTAAACTTGTGGTAACCATTAAATTACCTTACACCACATATTCTGGAGCTTCATCCTTGGTGGTTGTGATCAAATAAGCTTGGACCTTCTCCCTTGGCATTTTCCTTGATAATTTTCCTTGGCGCATACGAAATTCATTTACATAATTCCCCTTTTCTCTTTAACTATAGAATTTTACATTGAAATCCTCTCTTTTTCCCCTGAAATGATGAGCTTGGTGGCCTTTTCATGACACTTTTTATAGACTCGCATTCCCTTCAGGCAAGTATCAGGGTGTTTCTTCAAACATATACTGCATGATGAAAATTTAACTTTTTTCTTTATTTCCCTTATTTCCATTTCCATCGTGTTCAGTAGATCTCTTCTTCTCTTGAATTGCTTTAAAGTCATAACACATGTAGAATTCCTTTTCTATCTTAATAGAACATGAGACAATATCTTCGTATGACGAGATGGATTTTGAGACTAATGATTAGAAGAGAAATGGTTTTAACAATTCAAATAATCAATCAATATTACGCCTTCTGTTAAATATATAATCTGTTGAATGCCTTGGTGACCTTGTAATGTTATCGTCGTACTTTGCGACATGTTCATCCTCCTTTCTCCTCAGACTCATAAATTGTATTTCCATATCCGCTCAATGGTCATGAGGAAAGTATTTCTCTAATAAAAGAACCTTAAAGTCAATCCATTCCACATTTGGTACTTCTCTATATTAATTTCTGTTTTGAATTAATGACCACCATTTATTTGAATCACTAGTGAGGCAATAAACTACCAAGATAACTTTTTCCCTTTCACTACTCCCCATAGAATGAACTGTTTTCTATAAGGAACATTTCCATTGCTCATATACAAATGGATTTATAGTCCCCTTGAATGTTGTTGGTTGTAGCCTCATGAAGCGATCTAACATTGATCCTAATCATTGTGGATTAGGGTGCTCCATACGGGTATGGTAATAATTCATATCCTAAGTGAGCTATACCGATACAGTGATAAGATGATCAACACCAATTTCGTCACAATCTACACTATATTTATCTAGAGTAGGGGGAAATACCTACATGGATTACATGCATTGATAAGGTTTCCATTCCTTCTACTAGGAACCATTTCTAAACAATTCCCTACATTATATTAGTTTATAAATCAAAATACATAATTCCAAACATCTAAAACAGTTAACATAAATTGAACAGTTTATGGATATAATCCATAATCATAAAAACGTTTATTTCGAGGAGGTATATAAAAATAAATCATTCATAATGTTTTGTAAAGAAAATGTGATTTATCCTATAAATATCCCTTAGGATTGTCATAACCAAGATTGCATCACGACCTGTTGTCGTCTACCAGGATACCCCAGGTAAATCCCAAAACTCCTTGTCAGAGTTTCCACACCTAGGTACATCTGTTCTAGAGCTACCTCTACCTTCTCGTATATAGAAAAGGATTTATTTCTTGGAAAACACACAATAATCTATTTATTAAAAAAATTCTAGGATGCTCTTCGATACTAATCCACATGTTCTAGTTTAGTTAATGATCTCTAATCTGAATTTTTCTAAATCTAGCTTCCAAGGTTTGTACTAAACATTATCTAATACCAACTGTAATTCCTCGACACCAATTACCCAGAGTCGGTGCAATATTACATAACATTGGCATGATCACAAGGTGTTAAATCCCAAAATACCTATTTTTTTCGTAGCCTTGGAAGTACTAGATATATACACATGTTTTACATTATGTCATGAAATAAAAACAACAAAAAAAAAATTGTACCCTTTGAACACACTTTTATCCCTTATCTTATCCCTGAAAATCAACAATAAAATACTTCTTCCAATCCAGGGAAAAATAAAACATAGAAATGTGTGAGATAAGATGCTCTATAAGGATAAAAATATAGCTTAATCTTTAATAAATAATCATAAAAGTTTTACGGAAATGTATAAGACTAAAACAAAAGCCCTTTTAAACATAAAAATTAGCATAATATGGGAAATATAAATCAAAATAATTCCATTTACTTATTCAAATGGATATTCTACTAGTCAAATAATCAAATGTAATATCAATAGCCAATTTCATAATGATGGAATGTATAATGTTGGACATCATAACAACATAGTAGTGCCTTCATGCCAAGAATACAATTAAGATTTTGTCAAAGCCTTGTTCCAAGACACTAGTTTTTCTAATGAGACCTATTAATTAATCTAGGAGTAATATCAGGCACCACCTGTCAGATACTATGTCCAATGCATTCCACACATGAAAAGGTTGAAACAGAACATAAACATTCGTATTAAAACTAACATTTGAATTGCTAATACTTTAACCATAAACCATGAACGGTATAAAATTAACAGATCCACAGTCAAACATATCATATAATCTTTAATCCAACATGGAATATTGTATCATAATA
Organism: Viscum album; assembly: GCA_963277665.1. Taxonomy (NCBI): domain Eukaryota; kingdom Viridiplantae; phylum Streptophyta; class Magnoliopsida; order Santalales; family Viscaceae; genus Viscum; species Viscum album. The sequence goes on along the minus strand of OY728166.1, from coordinate 1,084,983,219 downwards.
TATGGACATAAAAAAGTTTATAATCCATCAAAGGATGTTAACATAAATATAATGAAAACTATCTCAAAGAAATATCTCTTTTTATTTTGAAATTATTTAAAAGTCACATAATTATAAAAGAAAAAATTTATTTTGAAAATATTCTTAAAAGATTTTAAGGTAATTCATAATGATGTTATAATGGTAGAAAATAGATGCACTCACCATTTAAGTTAGAAAACATTCTTTCCTTAATTTTGTCGAAAATGACGTAAATGACCTTGTTTGGAAGACAACAAATTGATTCCTTTATAGACGTTCTATAAAAAGTAAAACTACTATATAAATGGAATTGACCCATAGTCTCGGAAATTTTTAAATTGTTTTGAAATACATTTTTATGAAATACGAATGTGGATGATAACGAGGTCCCTGTAGATATTCACATATAACCAACCTATGATAATGAAGAGATTATAGAATTAACACTTTCCTTGTACTTTTACTTGGTCTTGAATAATTTATCCTCCTGTATAATAGTTAAATTATTGTTATTGAATTATTCAAAAAATACATACATAAATATTTTATCATATATGATCTTCTAATATTGCGTTGATAATAATACTTCTGTTGTATCATTGATTCGGGTGTTAACTGATTCGTTTTCCATTATATTCTTGGTTACATAAGAAATGTTTCATATAGATAAAATGTATTGGATTCATATACATGATTATTTTATGTTATTAAAAATTATATTCTTAATAATACAATAAAATTTATTCTTGAATGGTTATGATGGGGAAGGAATCTCATCACGCTTGGTGGAGACGATAACATGTACGTACGCATAAGCGACAATTCCCTTATTTTTATGGTTAAATCGTATGTAATTGGATGGTATATCATTTATATAGAACCTTTAACATGTTATCTTTATTATTTACATCAGTTATACTGATTATTATTCCCATACAAATAATGAAGAGTTTGAATAACAAACTACTCCACGACGTCGAGACGTTAAGTTGTACGTATGCACGTGTGGTGACATGTCATTGATAGGATGGATGGAATAATGAATATGGTTGTACCATATTTATAATAACATAAAAATATGTATATGGTACTGGATTTAGTATTTAGTAATGGAAAAAAATGAAAGTGGATGTGGAAGTCAAAAAGATCTTTGAACGAGGTGGTGAAATTATTACCTCTTCTTCAGATGTTTCATATTGAGTTGATCAAAATGGCTCCATAGGATGTAATTTTTATCAATTTAAGGCCTCTAGGCCGAAGGGAGGGTATTTGAGAGAATATTTGTATTGTGGTCGGGCGAGCTAAATGGATTTGGAGTACTGATTATGAGAGAAGGGGAAGTGCCCTTTTATAAGAGAGGTGATGGTCATTTTAGGAAAAGATTAGAATATTATATTATTATACAGTCATATTCTTTTTATAATGGACCTAAAATGATTTATTTCAAGACTAAGGAGAGGAGGGGTTGAAAACCTCTCAACCAATAGGTTTTGGACATCTTTAGTTCACCCTATTAACCTTATCTTTTTTATTTAACTCTTAGTAAAATAATATAACTTTTACCATGTTTTCTTGTATTATTATAATAAATGGTTAATAAACATACTATAAAAATCCAAAAGAACCCCATGGAATTAATTATTTATATATATAACCTTATCATTGTCCTTGGTCTGACCCTTATATTTTTTGTAATATTATAACAAATAATAATTTAATAATTTTATTTAAAATTTTATTTTTTCCAATTTTGACACTATTTGGTATTTTGTTATTGGGAAATTCATAAAAACATGATAACATCAAAAAAATTATTTAATAAACCATAACATTTAATATTAACATTTAATATTATTTTAATTTATCGAAAGACTCAATTTAATTTTTTTTGGATATTTATAATATAAATTAATTTAATCATTCATTAATAAGGTAATTAATGCATCATCATAGTATCGAAAATAAATTAAATCATATAATTTATAAAAATTATAAATAAAATTACATTAGGTATAAAATAGTTATATATTTTTAATGAATAGTAATAGTTCAATTTTTCTTATATAAATCTCTATAATAAAAATGGTTTAGTTATTAATCGTTGAATTTAACACTTCAACACTTCTTGAAATAAAATAAAAATAAATGTCCTAATCTCATCCAAGTAGACCAAAAGGATATTATTTTATTCTTAGGGTTGATTTTGGTGGAAACAAAACTTATCCAATAAAATTATCACATGTGTTTGGGTAATTATAATATTATGTTTACCATTAATTACCGTATTTACTTTTAATCGTGGTTAATAAAAGTCCAAAGTTATTATACACCAAAAATTATTTTCATCTTATTGAACAAAATTTTACTTACTGATATCAACTGTGTCTCTTGGATTTTTAAAATTCAACTCACTCAAGAGGTAAAATTATGTTTTATGCAAATTTTCTATCGTGCCTAGAAGGTGGGTAAAAGAAGGTAAATATTCTAATAAAATTTTATATATCTAATATTATTACAAAATGAATCTAATAAATTACATTGAACATGTATAGGTATTATATATCTATTTTTACATAAAATAAAGTAAAATAAAATAATTAGTTATTTAAATAAAAAGTCGGTTTTAAATAATAAGGCATTATTTTTCACTATTCATCAAAAATTGATTTTCTTCAGAAAAATATCAAAAATCACCCTAAGCTAATTTTGATATTCCAGATCCAAAAATGAAGTCCAGTTTTAAAAATAAATAATTTGAAATTTCAGAAAGTGGGTTTCACTATTCATTATAAATAATTTGGTTGATCGTGGTGTATTAGAGCTCAATATTGTGTACAACGCAAGCTATTGTATTATTCAAAGAGAAGTGTACAGTGGAAGCTTGCAGAGTTACAAATGACATCACTTTTAAGTGTCTGATATGTAAAAAAGTGATTCCTAATGCTAGTATGCTTTGAAAAATAGTGATGTGCATGGTTTTTTCTTAGATAAATGGAACTAGTTTTATCACACATTATTTTTGATTTGGTAGTACTAATTAATTTCTCTCTGAGTGTGTCTTGCATCCAAAATATTTGAGCACAACAACTTCCAGCTTCTATATATTCATCTTTAGTAGTGGAAAATGCTACCGAGTGTTTATCTTTTCATGACCAAGAAACTAATGAATCAATTAAGAAATGAAAAGTTATGAATTTATTTTTCCTATCAGTTTTAAATCAAACCACATCAACATCGGATTTTTTTAAAATAAAATCATTTCTTGAAGAGTAGAAAAGACATAATTCCATAGTTCCCTTTAAATAGAAAAACACACATTTCACATCATTTAAATGATATTTTTTTGGATTATATTGATGTCTTTCATATAAGCATAATAAAAACATTATGTCTGGATGAATAGATTTTAATTAAAATAAACATATTATCATACATTGAAAAAGATATTGGATCTTATGGTTTCCCAGATTCATCTAGATCAAGATAATTATAGGTACCTATTGGTGTAATTATATTTTTAGTTTTTTTGTATCCATAATTCTGACAAATTTTTTTAATATACTTATGTTGAGATATATATGTTCTATATAGTTTATAAGAAATTTGAAAACCATGGAAAACTTTTAACTCAACCATCATAATCATTTCAAACTCAGATTTCATGTGATTTCAAATGAATCTTTTAAGGATTGTTGTGATGATCTGAATAATGTCATCCAAATAAATTTTATCAATCACAACATTTTTCTTATCATTCATTATAAAAAGTGTTGTATTATAATCACCCTTAACATAATTTTTTTGAAACAAAAATTATGTAATTCTGTCATACAAAGAACTAGGGGCGTGTTTAAGTCCATATAATGCTTTGGTACGTTTAAAAATATGTTTAGGATGTTGTGGGTCTTCGAATCTAATAAGTTTTTCAAAATAAACCTCCCCTTGAACATATCAATTAAGAAGAGAACAGTTTACATCCATTTGAAATTGTTTGAATATGATAAATGCTGCAAAGGCTTGTAGAATATGAATAGATTCATGTCTATATATTAGAGTGTATGTTTCTTCATAATATACTCAATCATATTTATTATAGATCTTTTCAACTAATCTTTCATTATTTCTTACTATGACTCTATTTTCATAATATTTATTTCTGAAGAACCATTTTAGCCCAATTAAAAACGTTTTCTTCAGTATTTCTACTAGGTTCCACACATTGTTCATTTTGAATTCATTAGTTCATCTTGAATTTCTTTAATCAAATCTTCATTACGTAAAGCGTCATTAGTTATTTGTTGTTCTAATTGAGAAAATATTGCATGATCTTCTACTTCTTTTCACATAGAACATGTAGTACTAACATCTTGATTGGAATCCCCAATAATACTATCACTGAGATGATTCTTATGAAACAACTAATTTGGGGGTTTTCAAACATGTGCATCAACATAAGGTAGAAAATATTCTAGGGTAAATACATTAGAATCTTTTTCAAAATCAAGAGTTTTCTGATCAATATCTTTTGAATGATCCAATAAGTATTTTTTTTAAAATAAATATTCTAGAATTGTTCTTCTAAATATTCTTATAAATATAAATATTTTTATTCTCATGAAACATGGAAATCCATGATACTTATTAAAATAAAGGTAGAGTATTATATTATAATGAAGAAGATTCTTCATCTAAATATTTATAATATTTTTCATTTGAGAAATTATTAGTTAATGAAATATAGTTCAATCATTCACCAATATTTATCATAGTAACGAGACATTGATTTTAAATAGGAATTTTGGATATAATACAATTATTTTAATGTCATAATGATTCAATATCAAAATATTCATCTGATGAATCACCACCACAGGAACACTAGGTGTCATCAGCATTTAGTACATTCTTATACATAGACTATTGGTACTTCTTATTTTTTTTGAATAACTATTCTTCCTTTATTTTATCTTTAGTAAAGGATAATCGAGTCTGATATAACTTGCTCCCCTGAATTCATAACAAGTCACTTCTGAATCTTATTTATCTTTTCTGTCTTTATTCTTGTATCTATATTATAAATCATTCTATGGAATAATATTTTTCTTCCTTTGAACAAGATTTGAAAATTCATTCTTATATTTATCAATATTTTTTGATTCAGATATAATAGTAGCTTTATTAGATTTTGATCTAGTAAAACATTCCTAAGTCTTATCATTCCTATGAATTGAGGTAGTAGTGAAATCAAGACATCCATTACCATTATTTTACTTGTTCATCTCTACATCTCTATTCATTCTAGTTTCTTGCTACATAAGATTCCAAAATATATCATAAAATATGATTTTAGAAACTTTCCTATTTTAATCAATATCTTACATTTTAGATTCCCACTTATTTGTTTTAATATTTATTATCTTATCCACATGAATCGCATTATCATGTCCCTTTTCATCCATAAACAGATGGATTTTGACAACAGTCATAAATATTTGTTGACCATTGCAAAATGGTTCTCTATAGGGAAACAAAAAACCATGAAATTTATTTCTTTACATAACATTTCTGATTTATATTTCTTTTGAAGTTTCAAAGTGTGTAACGTAAATTTTCTTCTAAATATTATTGGAAACAACACAAGTGGATATTTGTAAATAGATAATATTAGTCAGGGAACATAAAATATTATTGTGTAACTTGTAGTTTAGTTGATATTCTTTTATTAATTATTTGTGAATGTTCTAATTTCTTGTTCAGGAATCTTGTAGTATCCAGTTAACATAATAGTGTTTTCAACAATGGTATTGATAATAAAATACTTCATCATATCCCTCTAGAATTTATCTTTATTTCTATCAAATATTGGTGTTCTAGTAGAATTTAGGTTATCTATAGAACTAACATTCATTCCTACCATTCTATAAGAAAATACAAAAGATCCTCTCCACAAAACATGATAGTAGAAAAAGGTAAATAATACTTAAGAATAACATGAACAAGTACAATTATGAAAGAAAACTTGAGCATGAAAACTTATGTGTAAGTATAATTATTTTAGATAGCTATTGTAATACTAGTTTTAGTATTGAAATATAGATATATATTCCCAATTAAAAGGGTGGGGGTGAATTGTAGTTTTAAAAAATTTCATTTTTATCATTAATAAAATATATGTTTAACAAAATTAAACAACATGGATTCAAAAACCTTCTTTAGTTCAAAACTACGCAACAATCTTTATTAGGACTTGAATAATAAATCTAATAAAAAACATATTACAAGTTTACCTAGGGAAATATTATACCTTAATGAATATAGAATCTTGTTTATACGATAGTATACTAGTATAAGAATGTATAAGAAATTTATAATTTAATTATTTAAAAAAATACCTCATACATTAAACTAGAAACAAAAAAAACAAGTAAAATAAATATTTTAACCCCAAGGGAAGGGTATGTAATAATCTTTAAGAAGACCCAATGATTTATACATTCATGAATGTTTGTCTTACCCACACCATGGTATGTACTTGATAAAAATATTGTAATCTATCTTTTTATACCCTAAAACTCATGATCTATAATGCGATAAACACATCTATATTCATATCCCCAGAAGCCCTCGATTTATCCTCAACAATCAGAGTTGCACTAAATAGGATAAACATGTTTTTCACTACTTCAAAAATTTGTTCAAAATAATCGCACAAGACAAATATGAGTAGAGCTCTTCACATAAAAAATTCTCATTCTATAATTCTACACATCCATCACTTCTCAATATGTGCCGAGACATTCCAATGGCTATGGTTTTTATAGGAAAATTTCCAATATTCAGCTCCCTATTACAATGGTCATATTTTTTCTTAAATCTTTAAAGGGCATATATACATGTCACTCTAAAATAGTTGTTTTGAAATATATTTTAGGACATAATTTAATGTATGAAATCATGGGAAACATTATCATTCTTAATAATCATTATGACGCTAAAGAAACATTATTTTGTATTTGATAAAATAAAATGTCCCTTTAATAAAATGCGGTAACTAAAAAAAATCATTTAATCAAAATTTCAAGATAGTGAGAATCAGATTCTAAAAATATGGACAAGCGTATTTTGAAATAAATAGGAATTAGAGTACGCATACTAAGGAATTTAGAATCTGTTTTATGATGTATTTGGAATTTGATTTCCAAAGAAATCAGAGTATTATTTCAATATAATCCTGAGTCTGATTTTATGGGAAATTGGAGTCTGATTTTATAAAAAATGTGAGTTTGATTTCAGAAAAAAATAAAGTCTGATTTCTGGAGAAATATGGGTCTGATTTATGAAGAAATCAGAGTCTAATTTCATGAGAGGTATTTGTATGATTTCTAATGAAATCAATTTATGATTTTAAGATAAAAGAGAGCCTAATTTAAAAATAAATCATATTCAAAATTATAGGTAAATAGGATTCTATGAATCTGTAGGTTATAAGTTAGGCAAGGATCTGATTTTCTATCTTAATAAAAATATGGTTAGTCTTAGTTTATAAAAACACTAGATAAGACAATAAAAACCATAGTTCTATTCAAATTTTTTTTATATATTGTAAATATATATTAATGAAATATTTCACAGAGAAAGATAATTTTCCTTTAGAAAATCTGTTTGTCATTTTCAAAACATAAAGGAAAGAAAAATTCATAAGGGAACTTATTGATTAAATAGTATCTCGGGTTCAAATTCCGTTATATCCCATTAAAAATTTTATCAATGTTTTTATGTAGATAAATATATACTTCATCAATTACTCTATAAAATGAATAAGGAAGATGATTTTTTATATCTAGAACACTAAAACATTCACAGAATACTTGAGTAATTCCTTCAGCCTCAAACTATTCACCAAAATAAAAATGGATTGGTCCCATTATCAGATGCTATAATCTGTTCATGTTAATCCTCTCCATGAAAAATTAACCTTATGTCTCATACATGTCTGAGTAATATTTGAAATCTTTTACATTATAAAGAAGGATACTAAAGTTCTACTTTTAACTTTTCATTAAACTCCCAAAATACATGAAGTAGTTTTTAATGTCACGTACCAGCTATGTGAATACAATGATAATATATTCTCTTAAAACATTATAATATACTAATTTTCAATAAGAAAGAATGAAACAAATAAATTATTCCAACAATTATCACTATCATATTTTCGTAAATAAAATCACATATTATTGAATTTATTCCTTAAGTACAAATATGTTTTCAAGACCATAAATGATATCATATACAACTTTTTTATCAAATCCTTACACAATTCTAAAGTAATCAATTCTATCATATTTCTTTTTTTAATATCAATCATCGCATTATCACAATATCCTCATCTCTATATCTTTATCATATTAAGGGATATATTTTCATTAATAATGAGTTTTTAAAAAATATCCCCTATCCATTATGCATCTTTTCTAGGTCATCCGTACCATTCGAATATTCATGAAAATAATTAATGAATTTTTTTATAGAAAATTAATTTTTTTATTCTATAATTTAGGAATTCTAATAGATAAATAGCTAAATAATTTTACTTCATTATGCATCCATTAATTAGGATTCATCATCTTATTCCGTATTGCCTCATTTCGTTAATATTTCATGTTTAGTATCATTTTATTCAAAAAAAACCATTACATGTATGACCATATTATTACTCTTCTTGTTTTTGTCCTTTTAGGAAAATTATTTGTGAAACACCCTTAAAACATCTTGTTGCATGTTTTTAGGTGTTTTTTCCTATTTATTTGAGTACTCAATGTTTAGATTTATTTGTGGGTTGTTTTTTTATTTTACATAAGCCTTTTATAATATTATCCGAAAATTTCATGATTTCTAAATGATTCAACATAGCGAGTAACCTAGGTTTCATGGTTTGAACATGTTTTGATCATGCATAAACTAATTTTCTAAATTGATGCACGATTTATGCATGCTTTACACATGTTAAAACTAACTGTGTATAATGGTTGAAGGGTTAGTGAAAGGTTAAATTAAGTGTGTAATCTATTGAATGTTTTGTGCATGGTTTATAAATATTTAAACATCGTGGGAAACCTATGTGTGCAATGTGGCTTCTTTAAGGTTCATATTTAGTACTAAAATATTTACTTGGGCTAGGAAACTGTGTGAACAGTAATTAATGTAATGAAATTTTTTATTAAAGTCAAGAAACCCCCTAATCATCCACAATATTCTCTCACTTGGTCATAATCTGATTCTTAGGCTTTTAGGAGACCTGCAAATGTATTTTTCCTCCCAAAACATATCACATAGTAGATCAAAGATCCAATTGAATCCGATATCTTCTCTATTAGTGAGTTATTCTATTCATTTCATGGATATACATTTTTATCCTTATTTATAGTTCCTAAAGATTTTGAAATACGGGTTATTTGTTTGATCTTCATTTATTGATATGAAATTGTAATCCATGGATCTCTTATATCTTCTTTCAATATCAATCATCTTAGATTCACTGATCTCTATAAAATGAAACACCTTTCAGATATGATGCGGTTCGATTCCATAATTTTTATTTTGGTGTTTCTATAATTTTCCATTATTTTTTTATTCATTGTTATTAGATAAATTCATAGGATCATGTTTCCAAATTACAAACATATTTTCTATGGTATTTTTTCACTTTATTTCTCATTAAATATTACATGACTAATTTCCCATTGAAATTAACATGGAAAGAAGTTAATTTTTATAATAATTATCTTTATCACCTTTTAATATCTTATTTAATTTCCATGATTGTTTTTATTTATTTTAAAATATCTTTTAAAGGATGTTTTGGGGAAATTCAGGCTTTTTATTGAGTTTCGATATTTTAACTAGATATCCATGATTTTAATTAAATAAATTGATCTATTTCATGGTTTCAAAATATTCTAAATTTTTTGGATTTATTAATAGAAAAATAATCCATTTTTAATTATTTTGACCTTGTTTTAAAAAAAAGGTTTTCGTGGGAAACTTTCAATAAATGATTTTTTTACCGAGAAAGAGGTTGAGAACCCATATTTTGAGTTGCATCTAGTCTATTTCAATTTTATTTATTCTATTAAATAAATCTGAAATTATTTGAAGTAAATTATTATTTTAATGTAATTTTTGGAATTATAATGATGATGTTATTAAAGGAATAGGTATGATTACCCTTTTCTAATTATGACTTATTCAAAATGATATTAATTGAATTGATGAATACTAACATCCTTGATGGAAAATTATGATAATTATCCCATGTGATAATCCCTTGATTTTAATTTTTTTATTATAATACTTTCCATTGTTGTGGGGGTTGGAAAAGGGGTTATTTACATTTATGGAATTGGGGGTGATAGTGACATGATATTTGAGGGAATGTTCCCATGATTTATATTCATAAGTAACCCATAGTGATCCTTATAAAATGAAAACATCACTCACTTATTTTGACTAGTCATTGGAAGTTGGAGAGTTAGATGAGATTATATTTTTTTTCACTAGAACACCCACACCCTTCTAGTGGATCCATATTGAATGTGAATGGTTCAAGCTATAGAGATACAGGTATGAAAATTAGTCTCCATGAAAATGGTTATCTTTAGACCCATGAGACTATATGCCATCCTTAAAATTATTCATGATTATTTTATTAGATATTTGGAGGAATATTCACACTTGTACATTGGTTATACACCTAAAATCCATATTCTTGATTTCAAAACATGAACACGTTAGTTTTAACCATTTGGAACCATAGTATCCTTGCTCGATGAATTTATTGTTATTAGTCACTATAACACTATTGTATTTATTTTTGTTCATATTTAAAAATTAGATATATATTATAATCATTTCTTGATTATATAAATTTAGAATATGAAATGGTTTTCAGTTATTTTCATGAAAATATTTAGTTTTTAAAAATGGTGAAATTCCATGTTATACTGGTCTAGTTTGATAAATGATTTTTAAATGTTTAAAATTATAATTTTTTAAAATAATACATATAATCATTCATTTCTACTCCTCTTTAAGAACATTTTTATTTACTCATGAATTAATTGTATATAGTCTTCAGTGGGTTCCTACTAGACTCTTTAGCTCAAAACCTTCTTGTACCTTTTTCGGTTTTTATCCTTTTAGTATCTTATAGAATGTGTTCATTCTCTTACCTTCTATTGAAGTTTTTTTGGGTGAAAAGTGTGGTTGAATCGTTAATTTGTTTTGGTCAAGGACCACCCGAAGAATGGTTTTAGTGGTTATGTTTAGATTTTAGTTTTCTTAGTTTTTCCTTATACATGATTTGTATTTATTTACTGTCACACATTGAAACAGATATATATATATATATAATTATGCTTACATATTGGAATCTTTTATTATAATATTATGAGGGGAAAATCATTCCCAATGGTTATTTTTGGATACCTAGGTGCTTTCCACCCTCCAGGGGATATTGATAACACTCTTCAATTTAGTGGAAAATCAGGATAGGTATTAGTTTACATGGTATCCTAGGTTGGTTCGTTACAGATATTATCAAATCTGGTGTTTATTTAAAGGAATGTAATTTTATTTTAAGTCCTTATGTTATTTTTGGTCAGTCATTATAGATAGAAGAATAATAATTTGTCAGGAATCAATAGGTAGTCCCTGATCTAGTGCTTGATCACAACTCACTAATGTTGATACATGAGTTACAAGGGATATTAGGACATGAGTGTTTATTTTCAAATGTAGGTTTCCTTTTGATAAATTATATTTAGATTCCCAATTAGTCTGTATTTGATTTTGTGATTCTCTTATGATATTGTGACCCTAAATTGGAGGATAACCACATTAGAATCATTTTTTAATAGGCCGGTAAACTGTGAGGAATCAGTGTGGATGATTAGGAAATCTAACCTGAACAATTGTGAGGTTGGTGTATTTTTTTACGATCCCATATGATAAAGAAATTTAATTTTATAACATGGGTAAAAAATTAAAACCATATTCATTTTCATACTAGTGAATTCACTTGTGTTTTTTTTGTACTTATGTGGGTATTGGATTTGTGTTGTTTTGTACACTTGTTGGGTAGTATAAAATTTAATCAGTTGTTAAAAATTTTAAATCCCTTGTGAAATCTAATTTTTTTCTTAAAACATGTTTTGGTATGTTATTTGAGAAATTTACCCATTGTCAAAGACCATGTTAAATAAGTTAGTTTATCTCTTACTCATGGGTTCCCAATTAGGATATCTCAGTTGAAGCAGAGATAGTGAAGTAACATGAATGGATGGATTCCTACATAGAATTTGATAAAGGAAATCCTTCTTGAGAAAAGATGATTCCTAAAATGTGATTCCATTTCGGAAAAAATGGTCATCATAATAAGTTGTGTTATAATTCCCTAGATAATTGTAGATGGTCTGGTCGTCAATGTCACCTTTGTATGCTCTGAAATTTGTACCACTCTTAAGAAAATATTTGGATAGAAATAGCATCTTCTGACTATGTGGTAGAAAATGATTCATGGGAATAGGGCTCCAACATTATTACCTAGAGTGATTATTTTCATGGATGTATGGAAGTTTTGGTTATTACATTCTTGTCTCTAACACCATATATTAAATTTTTTCAGATTTTCTTCCGGTGATTTTTCATTCTTTGAAATCCATTTGGAGATATTTTTGATGGTATCTTGTGGAAAATGGTTTATAATATTTTTTAATTGGTGAATTCATATTAGTTTTCTTCCATTATATATTTATTTTTTCACATGGTTTAGTATTTTTTTGATGAATAGAGCTCAATTTTGATATATTGGATGATCTCCCTTGTGAGAATGTAGTGAACTATATGAACTGTTCTGTATGTGTGATCCTTTTCAAGTTAGACATATATTGAACTCAAAAATGTACAGGGGTAACTAGGATGATGTGTATTTATTATAGTCTTGACACATGTATGTTTTGTATTTTGGTTTTATGTGCTCATCGAGGTATGAGGATCATTTTTTTAAATAATAATATATTATCACTGATTAATTACCAAGGTTATAAATCCTTGTCAGTTATTTACCCTTTTTATGGATGATTGATCCAATATTATTCTCCTAATTTAGTGGATGATGTACTGTCTTTGGGTATTTGGGATGTGCATTTATTATGTTAAATCATTCTGGGGAATAATTAAATTGTCAGAATTCCCATGCTTGGTTAATAGTGTTTCTCTAGTTTAGTGTCATGTGATGATCTTGGGGTTTTGATATTGGATTTTCGTGGGTTCTTAGACTTTGGTTGAGTCTCATCTCTAGACCATGAACCATTCAGCTCACAATATGAGTTAGGGAGTTCTTATTGTATCATATTGTTTAATAATCCAAACTGTATGATTTATTGGGATATAGTGTCATATGATGGGGAGGATATAACATTTCATTTCATTTTTATGTGTTCTGATCCATTTATTATAGTACCCAATGCTTATATCTCTTTTGATTCGTTTTTAGTATTTTACCAAATCCTTTTTGAATGCTTCCTAGCCTTTTCATGGTTTGTGCTTGGTTTAAAATGTGTGCAACTTGGGTTTTATGTTATTTGAATGGTTTAACTAATGGTTCAACCTATCTAATGTATTGGAATAGATAAAAAAGGTGTATAACTTGGTCACATGGTTTTTGAATGGTTAAACAATTTGTGAAACATATGTGTGCAATGTTGGATGGTTAAGGGGCATAGTTTGTACTAACCATGTGACTTGGCCTAGCAAAACGTGTTAATGGTAATTAAATTTCAAACAAAATTAAATAAATACATACAACTATCATAATCTACCGTACAATCATACCACTCAATCTTAAGATGGTCCTTAGGAATTTGAGATCCCTCTAGAGGCATTTTGGCTCTCTAATCCTCATCTCTTGGCGGATCAATGTGTAAATTGATGTAGAGATCTTCCATTTCATTTATCTTTTCTTTTAATTTATTGGAAATCCCTTATTTTCTTGGTTACCCCATCATAAATGTTGTGAAATCCTTTACTTTTCATGGACTGTGATAGATAGATTTTTCATTTTAGATATATGATACCCTCCATCTTTTTTTTAAGATCTACATTGTTAGATCCAGGGATCACCATCAAAGGAAACTCTTCTCTGATTTTTTTTTGGATTCCTTAATTTCCATGACATCTTTATATTTTTTTACTTCATTTAGAAATTAATTATTACTAGTTAAATTCACAGGTACATGTTTAAGAATTTTAAACACTTGTTCTATGGAATTTTTTAAATACAATTCCTCATAAAATATTATTTGACCAATACTCCAATGAATTGAACATGGCATGAATTTAATGTCAACAATCATCATATGAATGATTTTTTCTAGTTTTTTTAAATTCCATGGTAGTTTTTATTTAATTTTAAATATATTTTAAATGATATTTTGGTGAAATTGAGGTTTTTTTCTTATATTTGGATTTATTAATTGAACTTACAAGATATGAATTAAATTAATGAAACTATTTAATCTTTTCTAAATAGTATCATGTCCCAAAATTTATAAAATTTCAATGAATCTCCTTTGAATGATTTTGAACTTGTTTTGAATTGGTAATTCTAGGGTTATATCAAATAAAGGAGTTACTCATTTGGAATGAGGGAGTAAAACCATGTTTTGAATTGTATTATATCCTATTAAAATTTTAATACAAATATTTAATGATTTATAATGCTTTGTAATAAATATTTATTTTTATGTCCCTTTTTTAATATTAATGATGATGTTTGAAAAGAACGGGTATGGTTACCCATTTTAAATGTTTAATTATTTATATTCATTTGAATTTCAATGATGATAATTGATGTTATTATTGGAACTTTATAATTATTCTCCCATGCGATAATCCATTAATTATAACTTATTTGATTCATATACATCCAATTTTATTGGTGGTTGAAGAAGGTATTTTTTACTTTAAGGAAATTGGGGGTGAGAGTTTGATTTTATTTGGGGTCCAGTGACCATGATTAATGTTTATAGGGATCCCTATAGTTTTCCTTGTAATGTGAAAATCCCACTAACTTATTTTTACTAGTCATGGGTATCTGGATAGTTATTTTTTATCGTCTGGATATATAATTTCACCAGAAGACTCACACCCTTCTAGTGGACCCATAGAAAATGTGAATGTTTCACGATGCAAAATTGTGTCCTAGAAAACTAGTTTGTCCATAACTTGTTTTATTCCGACCCATGATAGTATATCATAAATTATTCATGTTTATTTGATTTTTAATTCTCTGGTTGTCTCACTATCATACATAGTTGTTTGACATGAAATCCATATATTTGATCTCAATACATATTAGCATTCCTTTCCATCATTAGGCATAATAGATTCTATTCTTGATTCATTTATTATTATTACAAACCGTGACATTATTGTAATAATTCTTCTTGATCTTCAAAAATAAGTTGCATATACTAAACCTTCCAAGACTATCTAACATTATCTTGTGACATGGTTAAGAAATAATATCATGAAATGTTTAGTTTTTAAAAAACGTGAAATGGAATGTTTTAATGTTTTAGTTTCATAAACTATTTATGAATGTTTAAAACTCTATTTTTTTAAATAATTCCTCATCCTCTCTCATTTTTATTCATTTTTATAATATAATAATTTCCTTGTGAATTAATTTCATATAATCATTGATGGAATCCTACTTGGGTATTTACCTTACACTATGATTATACCTTTTTGTGTTTACAACTCTTTATTATCATATTTTCGGTGTTAACTCTCTCAAATTCCTTAGTGACATCATGCTTAGGTGACCATGGGTGTGTGATTTGGGATATAGTGGGTGGTCGTGGATGACCAAGAGGTATGTTTTAGTGGTTATGATAATCTTTTAATTTTCATAGTGTTTCCATAAAAATAATATGTATGTATTATTGACATATATATATAGTGATGATTCCATAATTTTCTATTTTATTGTTATATGTTTTTAGAGGAAATAATCTATAATAGTATTTTTATATTCATAGGAGTTATCTCGAACCCATGGCGATTGGGAACACATTTTGGGTTAGGGGAAAATCAGCTTGGGTATATGTTTAAATGGCATACCAAGATTGATCATTATATTCCTTGCATTAAATTTTTTTAAAATTAATATTTTAATGATTCCTTAGGGAAACACTATTCTCATCCATTATTTTATGTAATATTATCATTTTTCCTTAGTAACCCTTTATTATGTGTCCTTATACTCTACACATAACACGACTTATGTTTTGTTTGAGACATTCACTAAATTACTTATTCCCACATTATTGATATACATGAAACTAAATATTCATTCCTTCATGGTGTCCCTCTCTTAAACACTCAATTAAATACACACTTGTCTTTGTTGGAAAGTTCAATAGTTGTTTAAGGTGGATGATGTTATTCATATATCGTGGTAAATAATTTGAAGAAATCATAATATCATTTAATCTAGACATCATACCATTTGGTTTCTACCTATTAATAAAAATATATAAATACACAATATTCCAAACCCATCTATATCCCACTATTAACTAAATCAAAAACTAATTTTGCGAGAAATAATATGTATAGTGTAAAGACACATATTAATAAAATAACACTTTAGTAGATTCAAATCATTACACCTTCTTTTCAATCTATGACACCATAAGATTAACCTAGTCCATTCACAGTTATTATTTAAATCATTTCCTTCCATTTATAATTATTTTTTTATTTTCCAAAGTATATCTCTTACGAGTGTCAAAATAAGGTCACATTAAGGCCCATTATCGTGTATGAGGTAACACACATAATATGTCTGACACACCATTTTCAGATTTATAAAACCTAGGAAATTTTTTTTTTTGAACCACATAAACATATACTATCAAGATGGCCAAATACTTATAAGATAACACTCAATCTACCCTTCACCAATATTCCATGACATTATCATATATTTATAATTATCTTTAGACATATACATAGTGTTTTCACTAAGGTTTTCTCATCATTAATTTTACGTTTTAACGAAACCTATATTTGATACCAACTATGGTGACCCAATAATTTTTAATATAGAGATTATATAATTTTTGAGGAATATTCATCAAATTACATAAACACATTATTGTAGAACCTGATAGTGTAGTTCCTCTAAAATCATGGAAACAAAAAAATTTCTATGTAATTATTCTACATTGTCTCCCAATTATTTCATCATAACGATCACCCTACTTATTCATATCACAGATAATACCTATCATGATACCATTTGTAATCAAACATAAAAAGGGTGATATTAGATGATCAGTATAGATAATTAAATGAAATATTTAATCATAATTGGAACATATGTATTTTAGAACATGATAAAAACATATGATAACCACATCCTATATATCAAAGATCCAAATTGCATGTAATGGAATATTGATTTCATGTTCAGAAGATATGAATCATAATGGAATAAAAAATAATTTTCTATGTGAGAATAACATTGACACAATCCATTGGATTTTGGTATACACATAAGCATAGAATGTTAATTCCCTCATATCTAAGGCTCTATGAAACAGATATTATATAGGAATGGGATAACTCCGCAAACTATATTGAAATTTAAAGGAAACTCCCTTAACTATCATATTGAAAAATTAACTTTCATTTAAGGGTTCACTCTCCATTACCATCCAACATATCTCATGAGATATCAATAATTATCCAATGAATTAGATGGAGAAATAGGTCCCACTCATCATTGGCAGTAATGTGACCACCAACCTTGGTTGTAATCCAACCATCATCTATTGTTGTAATGTAGCCATCATAATTGGTCATAATGTAACCACCATCAAATAATTAAAACCATACATTTATGTTCAAAAATATTATAAAATATGCATCAAATTAGAACTGATGAAAATGATTGTGTTCTATAAATTCATCATTTTAGCATAAAATATAGAAAAATATTGTATAATAATCATTTAATCATTTCAGTATAGAATATTCCCTGGAATGAAAATCAGATTCATTATAGTCTTTTAATTAAAAATATAAAACATACATATAATGAAAAAAAGTATCATTAGATCATATCCCTTGTAAATATTATATAACATCAAATAATTTCAAATTTGATGGAAAATAATTTCGAAGGAGAATAAGGTGGAACATTTCTTCAGGAAAATTATCATTATTTTAAAATAGGTTTTTTTAAATTATAAATTATTGAAATACTTTAAAAATTAAATTCATTTAATACAATCATTAGAAATTATAATTTTTTATTAAAAGTAATTTATATAATTTCTTGAGAAATATATTGTTTCACTTTGAAAATTAATTTATAAATAAAAAACATTTTCAAAATCATATTTCTTTGTAAAAACCTTCATAACATATAAAGGATTCATTAAATAACGTTTAAAACTTTTATTATGGAAAACATCTTTTCATCATTGAAAAAAAACTATTTAAATCATAAAACAATATCAAAATCATTTTCATTGAAAATTGCCTGGAAATCATATAAAATTATATTTTAAATTATTATAATACATATTTTGAGGAAATATAATATTATCTTTGTGAAAAACATGGCATATAATAAAAATTGTAAATCATTTTCTTTGAAAATAACCTTGGAAACATATAATGGAATTTTTAAATGATTAAATAGTCCAAAAAGTTGGAAATTAAATCCTTCTCATATATGTTAAAATATGAATCCTTTATCATATTTGGAAAAATAAAAATACTAATCTATATGAAAATGTATAAATACTTCATTTAAAAAAAATTAAAAAATTAAAAAAATTGTAAAAATTCATTAAAATACATTTTATAATAAAAAATATTTTTCGTAACATTTTTTGAAAACTTTTTTACAAAAGAAAAATGATTTTTAATTGGGCATATAATAAAAAAGTTTTATCACAAAAATATTCATCATAAAACACGATTATGTAATGAGGGTAAAATTAATTGAAAAATGTTTACTCATTATATAACCATTGGTGAATAAGATTCATTAGTTTCTAGAGAGATAGATCATAATGGATTATCAATAGATGCATAAAAATATATATCCAAGATAAATGATGAGATTACATCATAAAAACATTACCACATTTGTATCATTTAATCATAAGACCCCTTAAATAAGTATATAAAAGGAATTAAAAAATACAATCTGAAAAAATAAAAATTTGACATCAATTAAAAATGGGTATTTTTACACACCTCATCAAATGAAATAGGTTCATAACAGTACAAATGTGTTAAGGAAGTAAATTTGAGACACTAATATCTTTCTGATTTGATAAACATGGAATCAGAAACAACATGAATGAGAGATAAAAAGGGATATTTAAATCCCCGTAAAAATAATTATAAGAAATAGAAAAACACATTCATTTGATTTATATAAAAAAATTATAATAAAAAATTGTTTATTAGGAAATATATCTCATATATATATATATTAGATTAAAAATCCCTTACTATAAGAACCGAATTCCATCGTACATTTTCAAAAAATATGTATAAATAATATAGATTTATTATTAATATATTCTATAAAAATATATATATATATATATCATACCATTTATCATTTACCAACAACATATTATTATGTGTTTATATAAAATTCCTTGTTAAAATAACTTTTCAGATAATAACTACATTATATTTCTAGTATGCTTTGTTTTTTTTATTTGCATTCTTTTTAAATTGATCACAGTTATGACATCTGTAAAGACCCGAAAAAATTCAAGGAATTTTTTTTTCTTATTTCTCTTTGGTTTTTTACAAGAACGCAGTTTCAGACGGAACCTAATTCAGAGGCTCGGTGTGCCCGGAATCTTTTTCCGAAGTCTGGCTCAGGTACGTTCAGTAAACAGACGAGTGGGTTTTCTAAAGCCACATAAAGCCACTTCAAAGCCACTTAAAGCTGCCTAAGCTAAGTTGATGTGGATAGGGTGCTATCCAAAAATATCCTACCCTCTTGGTAGGATATTTTTGAGGTGGGGCCCGCATAAGCCCCACCCTTTCTTTTCCGCTAAGTAACGCACCTGCGAAAACCCGTCATTATGAAAGCCAACTGGTGCATTTTCTTAAATTCATAACGCACCATTTAATTGGGAAGTTTTGTTCGTGAATTAAATGGGCAGTTTCATTCATTGAATTAATTTTACGAATTAATGGGTCGTTACATACCTCTTATTCGTTTGATGGAATAATAATAAAAATAAGACCAACACCGACTTTTGGAGGAATACACGTTGAGAGGCTTTGACAGAATTCTTGTGCCATCACCCTTCTTTGCGAAGAACGCGAAGAACACGAAGAATGTGAAGAACGCCGGCCTCCGATGAAGAACGCCGAACCCGTGGAAATCGACGATGTGACGCCATGTGCCGCGACACCGACGTTTACTCTCCCGCGACGTTCTTCAGCGACGTTCATTAATCCGCAACAAAAACCTTCGATCATCTGTTTGAGGTAAGTGTATTCTGTTTCATTTAAAAACTTCTTTTGTGGTTTTTGACTCAGGAAGGATTTAATTATTATTAATTAAATCTTTTTGTTCTTGAACCTCAGATTTCGTCGATGTGAGACCCTTCTGCGACAACGTGACGCCGGATACCGCGACGACGTGACGATCCCCACTTTCCGCGAAGAACCTGCATGCGGCGACTTGACATGGTTGGGAATTTTTTGGATGTTTTATATTCCCCTGAACGTTTCTTCAAAATTAAAGAACCGGATTCATATGAATAATTTTAATTTATTACAATTGTTGTTTCATGTCTTGATTAATTCTCCTGTTGTTTTTATCTAACGCGGAGGGTGCGGGCCAAACGAACACGGCCCGGCAACCCTCCGCCGTTCTTCGTGGTTGTGCGGATTTGGCGGGCGATGACAAAACGTGACACAAGGGAGATTTTATGATCCCGCAGTGAAGAACGGAACTTGGGAGGAACAACGGTTCAGACTGGAAGGAAAACGGACCACCGGAGCAACTCCGGTGGCCCGCAGAAGAAACCGACTGCACCGGCAGCCGGAGGCGGCGGCGCCCCGGCGCGCCTCCAGAAAGAGCCCCCACGGCTTCAGCCATGGCGGCAGCGGCCAAAGGACCTGCGGCCGCGCGTGTCCGGCTCGCCTGCACAGGATGCGGCAGAAGCCGCGTCCGTTGCTCCAGCGCGGCCCTAATGCGGGGCCGCGACACCCGAAAACCGCGGGGGAAGCGCCCCACGGCACCTGCGGCGCTCAGCCGCTCGGCTGAGCCAAGCCGGGCCGGTTCGACCGGCTGGCCTGCGCCCTGTCCGTACCGAACTGGGTCCATCCGGGTCGGGTCGACCTGGTTCGTGCGACCCAGGGGGGGTTGGGCTGGGTCGGCCTGGGCCCGGACCCCCGTCTTCGGACCATTTTCAGTCTTTCGCTCATAACATGAGCTAAGAGCCTCCTAACGACGCACCGTCATCGGAAACGCGATCCTTGGATCGGGACAGTCGTTTCGGTATATCGCACTCAAGGTTTCAGAATACATTGGGTTCGGCCGGGTTGGTTCGTACACGAATCCAACCGGGCCCTCGGAGCGGAAACGCTCATATCTTGAGCTACGAACGTCCGATTGACGTGCCGTTAGCTTTGTTGAATTCCTATATGTGAGAAGGATCATTTGGCATACTCCGCCCGAGGTTTGGACGCAGGTGGAGTACGGTTGGGTTGGTTATGCCTTAAAAACCAACCGGGCCCCTAGGACGAAAAAGCCAATAACTCTCAGACCGGGCGTCCGATTGACGCGCCGTCTACGACGTTGAGTTCCTGTTGGAGATACAGAACTTTTGGATACATCAACTTCAGACTTTGTTCCAGTTGATGTATCAGCCTCTCGGCTCGTGGATCGGACCCTCCCGAACGAGCTTGATGTGTGCGGGAACCCTAGAGCTGGCTACAACTGCTACTGCGACGAGGACCGTGCTGAGATCCTCAGTGGACTGCGGTGACGACTGTGCAGAGATCCTCAATGGACTGCGACGACGACCGTGCAGAGATCCTCAGTGGACTGCGGTGACGACTGTGCAGAGATCCTCAGTGGACTACGACAACTACAGCACTCAGCGATCCCTTGTGGGTCAGTGATACAGGTCCTGTGTGGGCCCGATCTTGTGTGGGTCCGATCCTGTGTGGGTCAGCGCTCAGCGGTTCTGTGTGAGCTAGCGCCTACAGGTCCTCTGTGGGCCCGAATCTGTGTGGGTCATTGCGGGGGTTAGTTACCAATCGATCCTTTGTGGGTCCGACGACTTAGATGGATTAGTGATCATCTTTATCTTCATCCGAAGAAGTATACCTGTGTGAGCTGAATCCTGTGTTACTCTCCTTTGTGGATTGTGTTGAGATATCCTATGTGGATTTACTGTTTACGTTCCTTTGTGGATCGTGTTGTGCTATCCTATGTGGATTTACGTTTTACTTTCCTTTGTAGATTGTGTTGAGCTATCCTGTGTGGATTTCACTTTATGCTTTCCTGTGTGGACTGGGTTGTACTCGAGCTCGGATGTTGGAGCCAAGCGAGAATTAATGACTTAGATATATGTATGGGCATATACCTATGCAGTGTCGGACGTTAATTTGTGATTGTATATTTCCTTTGTGGTTCATTCTTTGTGGATTTTCGGAGACCTTCAGGGGTCTCGGGGTCCCTACTGAGTAGCTTATACTCACCCCTGCACGGGCTATGCTCGCACTACGTTGTGTTGGTTGCAGAAGACGGACAACGCTGATCGTGGTGGAGGCTTGCGGAGCAGGACGGTACCTGGAGGTGGTCCACTGGGTGGGACGTACTCGGAGCGGTCAGGTGGACCCGAGGAGCAGTGGAGGCTATCTGTACCCACCCTTCTGGTAGGACTTCTAGAGGACGGCTCGACGTTGCGACTTTTCTTTTCAGTTGCTGTTTTTTCCTTTCAGTTGTACTTTATAGTTGGGCTTGTATTTCCGGCCCCTTTTACTTTCAGCACAGCTTGTTACAGTTTTTACTTAGCGTTTACTTTTCCGCTTTCTTACTCTGTGGTGCTTGTTTACTTTTCAAAGGCAATGCCTTCCCCTTTTTTTGGGATTTATGCCTTGGTGCTAGTCGCCTGCCCCTGGCCTATGGAAGGCGGGCTTGGGGTAGTCACGGCACGGGCCCCGAGGACGGGTCGTGACAACTTCTCATGAATTTTATACATGATATAAATATCATAAATATTACTTAAATAATTTTTTTATAGTAATCCATAAAATTTTTAGATATAAAATGAAATAGTATGTTCATGTTGATTGTATGTCGTACACACACATTAACTCTTTTCCCATTTTTTAATGGATAATAAAACAACATAAAAAAATAATTCACCAATAAAGAATAACTAATTTGTTATATATATTACATAAATTAAGAAAAATTACCCTTATTACCTTCCATAAAATCTGTAACTAAAAAACAATTCACATTGCTTCGTGAGGCAGTTTTTCGCCATTCAAATGACAGATGTTATGTTATCCCCCCTGAAATGTAAAGTAAGAAGGCATGTAATATTAAAATTCAATAAATACAATTATTTTACTTATATATATATATATATATTAATTTAATATACAAATATTTTTATCCATGTAAAAAATAAAAAAAAACATCACATTAGATCGTGAGGCAGAAGTCTGTTGTACACAAGAGTGGTATATCTTTTTCTAATGGGATGGAATGTTGGAATTTAGGTATTATATTATAATTTTAGAGGAATAATAATATCAAAAATATATTATATAAATATTAAATAATCCATTATATCCTACATTTTAAGGTGGTGATGGAAAAAAATAACATCAGTTCGTCAGGTGGGTGTCCATCGTACCTAGGATTGATAGTTTAACTTACCATTTTATTGAAGTGGATAGTTTTGTATGTCGTGAAATTATATTATTAAAATATAAGTATATAGGATTTAATGGTTTTATTATATTAGTTTTTTTAGAAATATTTGAATCGATTAGAGGATTATATAAAATGAGAGCATTTGATTATTGATTATACCACTTATTTGGAGATCCTATTTATGTTTTTACTTAAAGCCTTCAAAGGAGGGTTTATTAATAAAAAATTAATCATGGATGAGGGGTGAATTGTTCATAATATTTTTTGCTAGGTAATGTCTAAACACAACATGTATGTATTTGTGAATAATAGAGGAGTGATTGTGGCATTTTATAATTAGTTCAGAAAAAAGACATCAAATTTTTGAAAATAATAAAGTGTCCCCATGATTTTTATATAAAAAATTCAAAATGGGTCATTTGAAAAACATAGAAGTAATATTTTTTATACATGGACATCAAATTAAATTCTTAAAATTTACTATGTCATTTTAACCTTTTCTATTTAGTTAAATGATATGGTAAACCCATTTTATCCATAACTACGCTTATTAATTTTTTCTATTTAACTATAAATATTAGCCAATTATTATGTTGAAATTATTAAGTAATATAAACTAATAATATTCAAAATAATGAATCCATTTATATAAATTAAATTTTATCACAAACCAATATGAGTTAACCTCAAATCGGTCACCTGAGATAGTCAGTGACAACACCCAAGAGGTGTTCCCGATCGTCTAGGGCCAAAAACTACTATCATGGAAATAAATATAGTGATAGTGTAAATTATTTAACCAAGTAAAAAAGCCATAAAATAAATGTTCATTAAAACATAAACAACATGAAATAGGTTTATTAAACCCAAATGAAATAAATCCAACAAATATTCCGGACCACTAAATCTTCATGTGACATTGTGGGTCACTCATCGATCCCAAAACCATTCATCTTCCATGGGGATGAGTAGAAATCTAGAACCTACTCCTGGGAGTAAAAAAATATGGAAGTATAAGAATGTGAATCACATATCACTATTCATTAAAAAACAATATAATCCCGAATAATTTACTCTATATAAAATATTCATCATTTTCTGTTTTGAAATATTGTATTTATAAATAGGTTTGCCACACATTTATTTTTAATGAAAATCATATCTCATTCCCCATTTTTATAAAACAAAACTTTTTGTACAAGAGAGGGAATCTATAACATTTTTAATAAATAAAGAAGGATTATGTGTATATTTATAAATTAATATAGTATGTAAAAATGTATCTAAATGAATTTTATGTAATCATTTAACAACTCATTTAACCATTTTTAGCAAATAAGTACACCGTACCAAAAAGTAGAGTATGAAACACACCACAAGGTAAATTGAAAACATCACAAATTGGACAAACCTACTATGTAACAAAAAATTTCCCCCATATATAATTATGTTCAAATGGGTCATGGATGTACATTTGAGAACATCAGATAATTTGGAACAAACTGAAACTGGATTCATCTAGTAGGCATGCCTTGCTAGTTTCCATAAACCTGACTGAACAGTCAGTCTTACCCAACATGGCCAAATAGAGGGTTATAATCCCAAAGTGTATAATGATTCTTAATAATGGCCACTATATAGAAAATAATATATTATAGTGTATAAAATTATCTTAGAAAATATTCAACAATTCTAGGTTCCCTTGTCATATCGAATGTATGGGTCATCCAAACAAACCAATGATACATAGATCACAAGCATAAGCCATCAATCCAATATCTCTCATGAGATATCACATAGAATAAAATATTGACTCTAAACCATAAAAATATGAGGGATAACATATTCCAAGGCCCTCTTATTAATATTGGAATCCATGAAGGTTAGATATCCATCCCATGAGAGTTTTAAAAAGATAACAAATTTATGATGGTTCAAAATGGACCTCAAGATACCATTTATTGTCAACCAAATTTCAAAAAAACACACCATTTATAGATAAATAATCATTTATAAATCTAATTTAAGAGCCAAAAAATGTATATAAATCCAAATTTACCAATTAAGAATCAAAATTCCATTTCTAGAAAAAATGAGGTATTTTGACAAACCATTGATGAAAATTTTCTAATAAACTATTACATTAAATTTAATAGAAAGGGATATCCCTTGATTTCACATTGAAAACTTTTTTATAAGAAATAATACATAACTAATAATCATTTAATAGGGGTTTAAAATGTAATATATCAATGTTTTTTCAATTTAATAGAAAAATTCAAAGGTAAACCTAACTAAAACTGATGACACAAAATTATAAAAACCTGTAATAACATCAGGCGAGTATAAAGAGGGAAGAACATAATAGACAAAATTTAACAAGAAAAAAATAATTTAAAATAATGAAAACATTAATTTTAGACCAAGGGGGCCAAGGGAGTGGAGAAAATAAGATGAAACTGTAAGGAGGAAAAGGAAGAATAGAGGACCAAATTACCTTGAGAACTCACCCACAAAACGTCTTGGAATCATCTAAAAACACCATTTGAGATGGAGAGAGTTTTGAGAAAAAAGGAAGAGGTAACCTATGGTCTAAATAGCCAAATTAGTGGGATATGAGGTGTTATGGTATTAGAAACCTAGATGGTTAGAATGGTAGAATTTTATTTTTAATAAACCTGGGAACTATACATGGTTGGTAAACATTATTTCCCAAATAAAATACCAACGATGCACCAATTATGAAACACACTACAAGCCAAAAATGTTTTTATACATCGTTTTCTAAACCAGGTGCCAACTGTGAATCATGGTTCTATCAAAAATTATATATCCAAGTACATGCCCCCTACACTGTTTGGAAAAACTATTCTCATGCCGAGGACCCTCATCCCGGTACAATAAAATCCATAGTAGTTTCTCATGGGTGCCTTAGGGTTTAGAAAAATCGATTCACTAATATTTCATCTCAAACTAAAAAATGTCCGATTGAACTTAAAAATTACTAATCCATAATAGGTCACATGTTAACCCCTAATCTGTGAACAAAAACCATAAAATATAAGGAAACCATCATGAAAAAAAATATGATCTATAACCTCCAAAACTCATGATAAAAACAAATGAAAAACATATAATCCAAAAATAATGGTAAAAATTAATACCTAGTTGTGATAATTCTACCAGTCATAACACTTTTATTCCCAAAAATTAATCACAGTTTTCTATTGAATATGAAAAATACAAGTTTCACACACTCAAAGGATTTAATTCCCAATCCAAGGAGCTCCTCAAATATAATAAAATAAAACATAAAAAGCTTTCCCAAAATGATCCTTTGGAACCAACATATTTCTCAAATATTGAAAAAAATACCAATTCCACAAAAAATACCTTATCCATACCATATCCACCTAGCTACGACAATTTATCATCATTTACCCTAGAGAAATGAAAACTAAATTCTAGAAAACACTATAGGGAAAAGATATCCACCTGAAAACACCTTAATGGAAAAAAATTAATGGATCAATACATAAATGAAGGAATACCTTATTCAATACGTGATGTCAAGGTGGTATCCCCAATATTTTAGAATTATAGTCATATTCCCAACCAACACCCGAATCAAACATCGAACCTCCATAATAGAATGCCCACACCCAAACACTGAGATGACTAAGAATCATAACTATAATTACCTTTCTCAAAGATGAATAAATTAAAAAACTCCAAAAAGGTAATTTAATTAAAATTCATTTTCCAATGAATCATAAAACAACCCTCTTAATTACAAATATTGGACTACATCACATGACATAACCACTAAAAAATATTATCATTTACAAAATGATAATCTTAACACTGATCCCAGAATAGTACCATACTCTTTAAAAGTGGGTGTGTTGTTTTCTGAAGGGGAAGATATATCTCTCATTTTATTCTAAGAAATACCTTGGAAATACAATTGAAAGTGTCCCATGAATCCATAGGTATGTATTTTCATTAGAGAATATATACATGATGCATTTTAATCACCCATCTTTCCACTACGATGACACGGTATGGTCTTATGGTAAGAAGAAGTTGATCACATATCTAAATGCCACTTGATTTAGCTACCATAATTTTCATATTAAGGCCACATCACCATATCATTAATAAAATTCCCTTAACCAATTCGAGAGACTATATGCATATTTTTTTTACCATTACCACACATGATAGCATAATATCAACCGGAACAGCTTGTCCCACCAAATCAGAGAAAGAGGTTAGACTAATCTCTAATACCTTATACTATATATCAGGATGAATCACATTATCAAATTTTTATGTTGTCAAAGAAAAATCCTCAAATAAATATATAATATAGGGAACTATATCCATAAAAAATGAATAAAATCAGTAACTAATCCCTCACCTTCATAAAGAAATCACATTTCCATCATCTTTGTAACAGTAATTTCTATATAGAAGTAATGAAAGATTATTGAATCCATAAATAATTTCTAGTACTGGTTGTTCAATAGAATGGTTTGAATAACCAACCTCTACCACATACATCACGATGATTCAAGAATAATTGTTTAAACAAATCAGTATTAGAAACATGGACAACTCAAGTAATCCAATGATCATTTTGGTTTTCCTCTTCCACTATATTACATCAAGAGGATATACATAACCATAAAATATGAGAGGGTTCAAATTTAGAAAGTCATTAATAAGAGGACTTTATGTTTATCAAATGGTGGGTTGAAAAATTTGGAAACACCCATTATATCACATTATATATCCATCTATTCATTGGAAGGAGTGCACACTAAATAACATTAAATCAATCTAATTCAAATAAAATATCCATGAAAAACACATAAAAAATAAACAATAGCCATATAATAGAAAAAATGGAATTGTATGATTTTTTTAATGAATATTCATAATCACCACTTCCAATAGGAAATTTACAACCTCTATAATATAATCTGTTTTATTCCAAAAAAAAATCCCATAAATCCATAAAAACTCAATCATTCATGTTTAAAACACAACCCTAAACATAAAAAACCCCATTTAATAAAAAACAATTTAATTAATAATGTATTTTTTCACAAATAATTTTATGAAAACCAATTATCTAATAATTTAATTAAAATAAACTAAAAATATCATTTTCCATTTCCCCAGAAACAAAAACATTGCCTCTTGAAATAGTTTTATAATTGTTTAAAAAATTCTTTATCAAGGGTTTGTATAATTAATAAAGACCCACAAACACACAAGGGATAAATGTATTCATGGGTGACTTGGCCAGATGGTTTGAGACTCTATTCCAATCACACCACTATAATATAGATACTTTTAAGACCATGTAATTGGATCAAAATATATTTATAGTAACTAAGAGCTTAACGAGGCCAGTTTCCCACTCCTAGTTAATTTTCCCCTAATATTAAAGAACCCATAAGAACCAAATAATAAAATCAAAACCTAACATCTAATTGAAAACAAGGGATTGAAAATTTTTTTTGTAGCTATAAAATTTTTCATTCCAAACCCATGTTTTAATAGTCATAATACATATACATTGAAAAAATAACAATAGGTTCTATGAAAGATAAAACCTATAATGAAACTTTTAGGATACCATTTTTTATGAACCAACAACAGTTGACCCCAAACCAGTTTCCCAAGATGTCATGTGATAAGTCCCAATAGGCATTATTGACCCTCTTAGGAAATCAACTAATATGAAGGGAATAAAAACAGTGATAATGTGAAAGATTTAACCTAGTAAAAATTTATGTATCTAACGGAAAAACAGAGCATATATAAATAATTAAAACAAAATATAATGATTAAATATAAATAAAAATAAATCCAACCAAACATGAACAACAAACAATCTTCATGGCACCCTATGTGTCAATATCCAATCCCAAAAACCAATATCATCTACGACAATCATGAATATGGTGGAACCTTCACCTGAAAAAATGTAATAAGTATATTTCTTGCTATTATAGCATATTAATCATAGAAAAACTATTTATTCCCAGATAATTCTCTATAAATATAGTAATCATCGATTTATTACTTGAAATATTTTATATAAAAATAATTTTTTCTCATATATCTTTCTAATGAAAATAATAGACCATTTCCATTTTGTTCAAAACATTGGTTTTTTAAAATGATTTTGGATTTAAAAATTTTATGAATAAGAAATGATGATATGTTTATTTTTAAAGTGAAAAGTGTGTACAAAACACACTTTGTTAATTTTTAAAAAGAACATAAATACTCATTTTTCCACTTTAAAAAAAATAATTACACTGTATAAGTTAGAAGTGTAATTAACAGACAACAAGAGAAATTGAAAAAAAACAAACAACAGACCAAACAAGAAATTGAACCTAAATTATCCACCGTATATGAATAATATCCAAGGGATCATGGGAGTAATTAGGATCTATGTGCATAAAATAAAAAATATTGAACCATGATTCATCATATAGGAACACCTCACTCTATATCGTTACCCTTCCCAAAATCTAGATCTTAACATCCTTATTCTAACTAAGGGGGATTATCTCAAACAACATAAAGGTCTTTACAAAGAGACACAAGCCATCACCAAATATGAACTAGTGGAGAAATAATCATTGCAAAATAGTCTATATATTTTAGGTTAACAACCTATATTGATGTTTTGGGTGATCCAAACAAACCAAAAATTAAAAAATCACAAGAATAAGAAGAAAATCTAAGAATCACCAAGGATTCCATGAAATGATGTTCTCCTTATGTTAAACCCATAAACCTATGAGGGATGTCCCATTCTGAGTAGCTCATATTACCATTCACATGAATCCATAAATGAGATCTTACCCAATGGTGTTTTTAATGATGACCAATTTACTTAACTTCCAAATGGAATGAAAGGAACTTTTGAGTGTAAAATTGTTCTCAAAAATAGATAAAACAGAAAATTTAGGAACACAAGGCCATTAAGAAATTCATTTAAGAAACCCAAACACACTTAAAATGAATAATCCACCCCTTATGAACTATAAATTACTTTTAAGGTATAATTGGGAATATGGAAAAATACATTGTGGGAAACATGTAATAAAGTAATACAATTATATTTAATAAAAAGGGGAATTCAACTCATTTTATATAAAAAATTATTTTATAAAATGCATAAATTACTAATTATATTTTAATATAGGTTTAAAATGTATTA
This sequence comes from Viscum album, assembly GCA_963277665.1. NCBI lineage: Eukaryota > Viridiplantae > Streptophyta > Magnoliopsida > Santalales > Viscaceae > Viscum > Viscum album. The sequence goes on along the minus strand of OY728166.1, from coordinate 1,084,951,927 downwards.
AATAATTTTTTTTTCAACGTAATAGTAAAATGCAATAGGAAATATACCTCAAATTCAAGAAGCATCATTAGCGAAAACATAAAACAACACTAATAGGGTCCTAAGTGGAAAGAATATCTAAGATGATCCTTAAAATATAAAAATACATAATTTAATACAATGGAAACATTTGAAAAATACCAAAATTCCCATGGGATGATAGAAGTAAAGAGTATAATGGAAGAAGAAGGAAGAGAATGAAGAGAGGAATGGATTACCACAAAAAATCACCCCAACAACATGATTGAATATATTATATCCAGTATGGAATAATGAGGTGATTATTGAGGAATATGGGTGGAAATCACATAGGTATTCATTATTCAAATGATATAGAGAATGGGAATTTTGGGTTTACAAACATAAAGGGTAGAGTGGTAAATTCAAATTTTTAATGAAATTGCACACTGTGCATAGTTTGGTTGTACAGTTTCCCATATCATGCACCAAATATAAGAAACATACTAAAAATAAAGGAAACCCACATGGTGTGGCCACAATATTTTGGGAACTGGGTTCCAACCATGTGACATAATTATGTAAAAACAAAAAAGTGAAGAACACACCCACAACCATGTTTTGGGATATCATATCTTAAGATGTGGCCCTCATCTAAGGACACCGAAGACACAAAAATTCACTCTTAAGAGCCACATTGTTTGGACCCAGTCAGTTTCTACCTTTTAAACACATTCCAAGAGTGTTCAAAATGAACTAAAAAGAGACTCAACCACATGGGGTTGTTTTTTAACTCTTAACTGTGCACATAAACTATAAAATAGAGGAAAAAATATCGAAAGTTAAAAATTATGATAAAACTCTCCAAATAAAAAGATAAAATCCAAAAATCCAAGGAAAATACAAAATATAAGATAAAAAGAAAAGTTGGGGTGTGACACTCACCCATATATGGAATACATTAATATAAAATTAAAAGAACATATCTGGAAATAATGTGTTTTCTAGAGAGATAAATATCATATGTTTAAAAATATTATAAATAAAAATTCAATATTAAATTGATTAAATTGACTATAATTGAATTAATAAATATATAATGAAACTAATTTCCCTTTTAGAAATATATCAAATTAATATTTATCTAGTAAATTTTTCAAATGAAAAGGATGTTTTTAATAAAAACCTGTATTTTTCACTATTCATTCAAAAAAAATTACTATTCAAAAATATTTAAAAAATCCCTCTCAGATATTTGTGAAATTATGATATGTAATCTACCCCTTTTCTCATTAAATTTTTTATTTTTTGAAGAATTAAATTTCAAATAATCATACAAATTGAGATAAAATTTCTTTTTATAAAAATGACAATTTTTAAGGATGAAATTTTAATTTTCCTTATCTCATGTAGTGAAAATAAAATGGATGGTAAATATTTTATTGGATATATAATATATTCATTTCATTAAAATTATTTTCTGAAATTAATTTTTTTAGTTTTATATGTTAAAATATAATTTTAACCAAAAAATAGTTTTTCAAAAAAAAAATATTTCATTTATTTTTAAATGATTCATATTTTCATTTCTATAGAGTTAGTCAAAAAATTATTAATTTCCTGGAAAATTATATAATTTATATTTATATAATTTATATTGTCCTATTTATAGCCACAATTCCATCATCTATGTGATAACCGTTTTATTAAATAATAATATTTTTCGAGTATGTTGTGTTTTATTAAGCATCTTATTGTACGTAGCGAATGTTATTAATGAAAATAAATCTATTCAAAAAATCATAAAAACCTGGGTTGTTATAATATATTTTAAATACTATAACTAAATAAGTAGTTCAATATTTTGTTCCAAGCTAATCCCTATCTATTCATTTAATATTTACTAAAATTAATAGTGTATTGGTGTAAAATGTCTTCTGAAAGAAGAAGATAAGAGAGATTTTCGAGTCTGTATCATGATGCTTAGTATGTGAAAAAATAATGAATGAATGATAGATATATATGGGTATGATGAAATCATTTCCCATAACAATATTTAATGGGTAAAACATAACCATTTATTTTATTGTAGGACTCCCCAGGAAACAAAATTGAAATACTTCCATGTGCGTGGTATTATATCACCTTGCCAAGACAACACCTTTCTTTTTTTAATGAAGTATTATATCCTATACAACAAAAAAATATACACATAAATTATGTTATAAAATTACATGGAGTTCCACTATTTATATTGTTTAAAAGAACATTGAGGTTTTCCTTAAGGATTTGTAGAATCCATCCTCATGTGTTATATATTGATCTGAATATAAACACATATTATCACCCTCTGATAGATGGAAAATATGAAAGGACCATCCAAAACTTGTTCTTATGATGATATCTTGTTCAGTGGATTTCCATGGATGTTGGGATCAACACCATCCCCTATTAGAGTTCTCATATAACAAAACATTCCATTATAGAATAAAAAAATAACCTTATGAAGCTTGGTATTGGAAGAGGTGTCTGAATCTAACATGCTGGGATGATGTTAGAGAAATAAGATAATGTTACCTAATCACATACAAAGGAATATAGAAGATGTTCATTCCATTCAACAACAAATATAATCAATAAAAACAAATATAATATATAAAAATAAAAATAGATGAAAACATATGTTTATGGATGGAGATAAATTAATACTTAGAATATAACTCTGGAAGATTGTTTTGATATTTTGGATGAATAGAATTATTAATCCTAGATAGATCATACCCATTGATATCCTTGATGACATTATAGTACTGACCTATAAATTATGGAATCCACCAAACAAATATCATGTATGCTATTTCTATAAAATATCCCTCTTGTGTATATATATACCAGACCTCTTATATTCACTTCATCCATTGGTGGTATAATAGAATAATGGTCATTCATAAGTAGAGTAGCCGATGAATATTATAAGATATAGAGACATTGTTTTTTGAATGTAGAAAACTCATCTAGTCAAAGTGTTCTGGTATAACTCTATGATTGAGGAAGCAACGTGGGAAAAAATATGTAATATAATTGAAATACCTCACCTATTTTATAGTATGAAATATAAATTTCAAGGAAAAATTTCCAAATAGTGTAATAATATAACAAATAAAACATTTATAAATGAAATTAGCTTCTTGAATAAGTAATTGTATGGTCATATGGTCTAGTTATATAAAATACATTAATTTTTTTTAATATTTTGGATACTTATAGTCTATCAGATTTATATGAATACTATTAATCATAAGAATTGATAATTTAAATGTTATAAAGTGTCCATTAAAGTTAGTATATTAAAGGGTATGATGAAGTGTAGTAGAAACTGATAAAAGTAGTAATGGAATAGACCATTATAATTGTACCCATTGAATCCAATTTATTAGAGCTTGTGAGTGAGATATCATTTATTTGAATTTACCATTGACAAATTCCATGTCGGGAAAAATAATTCATGAATGATCAATTTAACAAGAGTGAATCATGATAATAATGATTACCACAGAATTCATGTTCACTGAACCACCCCATGAAAATATAATCAACACACACAATACCCTTGTGGATGTTACTGGTGTAATAAATAAATGATTTTTTAGACAATAAAATTTTAAATTATTAATATTTATTTTCAATAAATCCGTTATTATTTTTAATATTTCATTTGAAATGAATAAATAAAAACTTTGATAAAATGTAGATTTTGAAATTATGAAATAGAAATTTTAATTTTGGGTAATATATAGTTTCTATCAAGACACACTTTTTCTGAATTTTTTAATTTTTTACTTAATTAAATTTCAAAAAAAAATATTTATAAAAAAATATTAATGAAATATATTTTATAATGTAATTTTGCAAAGTTAAATGTAATTTTTATAATGGTCAGTAAACTAGGAATTTAAAAAAATTGTATTCTTTCATAAATATATGTTTTTATTTAAAAGTGTAAAAACTAATATTTGTAAAAAAAATTGGTTATATTTAAATTTTTCAAATAATTACATACAAATAATCTAGTACTAAATTTTCATATTTATCAAATATACTCAAATAGTTTGGTAAAGATTAAATATAAATTAATTATATGTTGAGTATAACAACATCATTAAATCACCAATGTGATGTAGTTAATACTATAAAATATATTCACGAAAAAAATTATGTTTCCTATTTAAAATATTTTGTTTTCATTTTATATGATTATTTTTTTAATCCCTTAATGAATCCACTAAAACAAATATTACAGCTTAATGTTTTAAGAATATTTGATTAGAAAATGACTCACTTTCATTTCACCAATGATAATAATTAAATGGGTAATGTTCTTAAAAATATAAAATAATTAAATTGAATCATATTTGGACGAAACCTCATGAATACAAAATGGGATAGTTCGTGGTTTGTAAAAAGTTAATATATATATTAAGAAACATATGTTTAGAAAATATTAATGAACCCCCCTCTCATTTCCTCTATAAACCAACAAAAGAACAGATTTCTCTTCACTAAAAACCCATCGATCATGAAATTTATCTTTCATGCATTCTCTATATCCCTCCCAAGTTGACCCCAATCCCTCTATAATATCATATTAATATTTTAAAAGCACCACCTAAATGATGTATATCCTATTAAAATCATTATTCAAGTATCTACATTTTATTAATCCCTATATTTTCATGTTTTTCAGGTTGGATGTTTTTTAACAGATCCCACATACTATCTTTATGATTTCCATATGATTATATAGCCCTTTTTCATTCAACAGGCCCTCATAAGAATAATTATTTGTCGCTATTATTCTATAGAAATACTCCTATGATGATTTATTCCAATCATTGGTGTTATGAATACTCATCCCCATTTCCACTCATGGGTATATATATATATGTACATACTAATTTTTTTCTATGAAATTCTATTTACCTGTTTAAAATATTATAACTATGGGAATAAATATTGATCTAAAATCCAATATTGAATGTTCAATGTGGATCACATATTCATAGACCAGATATGAATATAATGAAGCACCAAATATTAAATTTCCCTCTAATTAATTGGTTAATGTTTTAATATCATGAAATTCCATGTATCGTGTCTGGGAGAATATCTAAATAACACTATCATTGTTTTTCTTTGTGGGTTTTACTAAAATATGTTTTTGGTGTCATATTCTATGTGGTTTCTACATTCTTATTCTACCGTTATGTTATCATGATATACCATGACTCGTAGTTCAAGATTAATAATCACACTGATTTTATGTAACTATGATATTTCTATTATATCGCATATACATATTTATGTTATGATATGCTTGGATTTATTCCCTTACTGTGATTAATAGATCACCCCTTTATTATGTACATCCCCTTGTTATCTAATGTACTATTAGAAAATCCTTAGAAAAGAAAGGAATTTTTGTACATTTTAATAAATAATATTGTATTTCATTTCCATGTTGCAATGAAATATACCATACCATCCAAATACACAAGGATTCAAGATCATCTATGATTATATTAAAAATATATTTATGTTATATATCATTAAATATAATTTATTAAATATATGGATTGTCATATACTTTGTAGTATATTTTCTAATTGTTGAATTTATTTCATTTAATGATTTTTCCCAAAATTTTATGGTATTTTTTTATTAGTGGGACAACATAATTATCCCAAAAATTACCATTTACATTATCAAAATGTATACCATTAAGTTTAAGAATTTAAATTTTGAATTTTGATCGTTTACAAGAACTTTTATTATATTGTAAATACCCAAACTTATTCCTCATTTTAGGGAATTTTCCTGGATGAAATGTTAATGTATCCATTCATTTTTACTTGTATAATGTTTTCATTCCATTCTCATGTGGTAAAATAGATGTAATATTCATGTCTTTAAGAACATAGTTACTCAGTGAATTTCTTTGAAACTTTTTATTTATTCTCACTAGGTTATTTATGAATATAATTATTATGATCAATTTTTTTACATGAAGTAAGGAATATAAAGCGGTCACCATGATATCACTCAAATTAATTTGGTGAAAATTTAATCTTATTTGATGGTGTCTTTATGATAAAATGGTTAAAAACATTGTAATTATATTTTATTACACTTTGAGGATAAACCATAGGGATATTCTTATGAATGTCTTATTTTTTTATTGTATAAACTTTTTCATGTTTCTTTACAAGTATATATGATTATTCTCTCATGTTATTACTCATTTCTTATCCATAATGATACATTATGTTCAGTTTCTTTTGTTGTATCTTAAAATCATTATCCTCACTATTATCTATTAACATATTTCCCTAGGAAATATATTGGACTGAGGTGACCTATAAAGGATTTAATAAGGATTCATTCAGAAGAATTAATTAATTTTTATTTTTATCGTTTCTTTCTCTAACTCATATATTATTTTACATGTTTCAAAGATATGATACCTGAAAATATCAATCTATTTCATTAATGTAATATTTATAATGAAATTATATTAAATTACATTTACTAAAGTATCAATGTTTCATAGTTTGTATTATTGGTAAGGTTTAGTTTTTTGATGAAATTAGGGCAATAAAATATTAGAAATAAGCCTATGAGTATGTTAAAATATTAGAAAACATCCAAATATTTTAGTTTATTATAAATATATTGGATTCCAGGAATAATAATTCATTTTTTAATACTATTAGTGGACATGGTTTGAGATTAATTTAATGTAAGCGTTATAAGCCACAAATGAGTTGATCAAGTATATATAAACCATTATTCTAATTCCTGGTAAAATGTCCCTTATGGTACAAATATATTTTCACTGTCATGGGATATGATTTAGATAAATGAAATTTTTTACACACAATTATTAATGATATACTTAAAATGTAATCATTTTTTAATATTTAGTATCTTAAAATAGACATGAAATTATAAAATTTTAGGATAAAGTATTACCTATTAATTGTTAATATAATATTAAAAATAGTAATACATTTATTATATATGTTTTCTTCTTTAAGATAAGTATGTGGAATTAGGAGGATTCATATAATAAATGTTTGCAAAAGGCAATGTGATGAAGGCCATACCAACATGGGTTGATCTAGAGTTGAAAACATCATTATGATGGGGAAGATGTTTACTTGGGTCATGAGTAATATTATATACCATCTAGAGTATCCAACTTCTCTTGGGAAGGAGAAATTGAAAATTTAATCCCTCACACATCAATGAAACCATAGTTTTAGTGATTTATATGATCCACTAATCCAAAATCAGTGTATCTATAATTTTTAAAAAATTATACATTGTTGGTTTGGACATGATAATGTTACATTTGTAGTATATATATAAGAGGGATAAGAAATTAATAGGTGGACAATGGTTATTAAAAAAATTCAATAGAAGAAGATGAATCAAGGGAATTTAAAGATATCAAAATAGACTTTTTCAACAAGTGTTATTATTGTAACCTCCTCACCAAGGTTGAACGGAATATATATGATTTGAAAAAAAATATAAAATGAATTAATGGGAATTATGAGGCAATCATTACCAGTCCTGCATATATGCTTCTTTCATAGTAATTTATTCTGATGTGAATACTGGTATATTCTTTGGAAATTAAAACATAATAATAGTCACAGTCCTAGTAGCCTAGATATGTTGTTTTCTATATTACATTGTCTTTATAAAAAAGGAATCACATCCTAAAATAACTAATAGTTTAATTGTTATTGGAAAATAGATATATACAGAATTCCGCTATTATAATTGAATACAATTTTACTGAGATAATTATCATTACCACTAGTATATCTTGTATATAAATCATATAAAAATTCCTAGATTCATAGGAACAAAAAAAGAAGGGTGATATTAAATGATTTGTAATGTTTAAATAAAATGAAAGATATTATTAGTCAATTAGAATAATCAATATGGGAATGTAAATAAATAATCCCAAATTCCACAAAATCAAGAAAATTAGAATTAAATTATCCCATATAAAATATCAATTGTAAAATATCACAGATAATAATTAAAGTGGAATGGTAAATTACAAAAACACATATATTTTAATAAAATAACCAAGAATGAAATTTTTCATGATATAATTTAATTGTAAAAAATATCATGGATAATATGATAAAGAATAATAAATATGTAAATAAACATATATTATTACACATACCATTTAATCACCAAACTAAGAATGAAATGCACCAAGATGTCATATTATCGAAAAAATATCATGAATATTATGATATAGAATATTCAATGTGGAATGGTAAGTATCTGAGATCAAAAACCATTTAATTAATAAACTAAGAAAGAAATGAATCTATAAATAATATCATTGGAAAAATCTTATGAATAATAACATGTGAATAAATAATGATGTATATGTTGAAATATTTGATGTTATGTTCTATGGAATCATGATATATCAACCATCAATAATTTACACATGTTATTTTAAAACAATATATGGAAAACAATTTTACACAATCATAATAATTTCTTCATTAGACCACCAAGAATTAATGGGATATATAATTATTAGCACCTCCCATAACTATATATCCAAATCAATACATATATAACAAATAATAATTTAATTAATAAATAATTTATTTTATAATCAACATTCTATATAGGGAAAATAATAATTTTTTATCAAATCTTACCTAAATAAAAAACATAAAATTCAATTTGGAATGAAATAATCTAAAATGATATATAGTTTAATAAATAACCATATCCATGATTAAAAAATTATTTTAATTTTGATGAAATTGTTTGTGCAATGATAATATGAAAGAGAATATTCCGAGTGAATGTTAATGACTACAAAAATGAATTAGAAAAGTTATTATGATGGAATTACTTTATTAAAAAAGTAAAAAAAAGATCTATTTTGTAAATAATTATATTATAAATACAACATATAAATTATCTATAATTATTAGAATAATAGTTATAGTTATTGATGGATATAAATTCCTTGAAAATTTACTTTAAAATATTCATGAAAAAATTTATCTTTTCACTTTACCAATGAACTTTTAAAAATAAAATCTCAAAAAAAATTATAATACATTTCTTTAGAAATAATTTTCAATATTTTAATAAAATCATTGAAATATTATATATTAAATAAATATTCAAATTCTATTCATTACATTCATGTTAAAAAAGATTCATTTTTCTTTTTTAGTTAAAGACTAATTAGTCTTGTTCTACAAAATAATTGAGTTCAGGAAAATGTTTTTAAGAAGTTAAAATTTGTTAAAAATTATTTAATAAATCATTTGATAAAATAGATGAAATATTTTGAATACATCTATTGAGAAAATATATTTTTAGGAAAAAATGATTTCCACTGAAGAGAGAAATAATGGAATATTGTTATAAAAACATTCTCTCACAATCATTTAGTACCAATGTGTAAATTAATGTTATAATTAATTTTAAAGTTAAAAAATAATAAGCGGATATAAAAATGAAAGTATTTTATTATCAAATGATAAAAAAATTTCCTTAAATTTAAATTCAAGCACAAACTATCTCAATAAAAATGAGACAGTCATGTAAACCCTTATAGGGATCATAATGTTTATTTGAGAATTGGCCAATAAAGAGATATTGTGTATCAAATTAAAATCAAAATAAATTAAGGCATAAAAAATAATATATTCACTATTTATTAAACCCTTAATCTTATAATATCAAACAAAAATAATAATTTCTATTACCAAATAAAAAGAAATTATGTTATGGAATTATTTTCTACTCGGTAAAATTTATGTCAAATAATCTTGTATGATACAATTATAAAGAAAACATAAAATACCATGAATTGTTAGTTATTCATGATATATAATTTCATAGGAGTATTATATACAGAATATAAAATAAATTATATGTATTATTACAATATGCCTTAATGTGGGGAAATTGAGACGAAGTCTCTTACCTCATGCTTCATTTTGGATGACCATTATTTATCCTTCCATATAATGGTTCTATAAATGTTATTAATATATTCCTTAATAATATTGATATTAATAATATAATATATTGTCTACTTATAACATATTATGACCCATTTGTTAATGATATATCCATATTTTCATTTCATCCAGTGTTCATTGCCTTGTTTCTTCTTGCATGTTTTGCATTGAATGTTTGAGTTATTGTGTATAGGATATAGAAATATAATATCAGAAATTATATTAATTATATAATTATTTTTTTATTATTTATACATATTTTTATCAACATTATTGAATTCTGGACATGGATAATGGATCACATTGCTTCATGGAGATTGTACATCATTCCTACGTACAAAGGAAATTATAATTTCATTAATGGGATAAATAATAAAGAAGTTAGTGATATATTAATGTTCTAATATAAATATATTTTATTTCATATCCCATATATTCCTTAGATTTATCATTATAACATTAAATTTAAATCTTAATTTGAAAAAATCACATCTCTAATCAAGGACATTGTCCGTTACACACACAAGAAACATTCTCAGAATTTAAACTCAATGGAATTTTAGAAGGAAAATATTAAATTATAACACAATAAGTAAAATAATTTCATAAATATAATATAAATATGTTAAATTAATCATTATATCCATCCATTAATTTTTGTAATGGATTGAAAATTACAGTGTCCCGTGAAGTGGTAGTCCATTGTACAAGCAATAGATGATTTCGTTTCCCATTTGATCGAAGAATATATGGATATATGACATAAAATTATCAACATAAAATCTATTTAAATGTAATATACTAAGTATATTGTATAATAATTATATTTTATGATCCTAATGATTTTGGAACTGTGAATTTGAGAGGGGAGTATGTGGCCATTTTCAATTGGGGGAGAGGATAAACATGGATATTTTTAAAGATTTGATTACACCAATTTTTTTATCATAAATAATCCAAAAAATGTGTCATTTCTGACCTTTAGTGGTGCTAATTCAGAATGATCATGTAATCCTATATATTTTTAACTTAACACCGTAGTAAATCAGTGTTTATCTTAATCACGATAATTAATTTTTAAATCTTTCCCTATGCATAATAGAAAAAATAAGTTTAATTTATTATAGAATATCAATATTATTAATTAGAAATATTCAATAAAATATTCCAAATTAAATAAAAAAATATGAATAATTTTTTTATCAAATTATAGTCACAATTGTGAGGAGAAATAATGTTTTTAAAGAGAAAATTCTCATAAATATGGAATGTGTAAATATCAAAATTCAATTTTAAATTGATTAAAATAAAATTTATTAGTTAAATTTTAATATATTTGAATTATGTTTACATGAAAACGAATTATAATATAATTAAATAATGTAAATTATTTAAATTAATTGTCAATTTTCATCTAAAATCTATAGTTTTCACTGTTCATCAAAATATAAAATATTTTATAAAACAAAATTGACACTAATATATTTTTTAAATGATTATTACAAAAAAAATTCAATTTACTATAATAAAATTTCTAATTTTACAAAAAATAAATATTAAATTATCTTTGAAAAATATAATTACACCTTATTTTAGAACAATACTTTTTTTTTAGAAAACCATAATATTTCATTGAAAAGATTTTGTTATTTATAATAAATTGATAACAAATGATATTATTTAAACCATATATTTTCCTAAATTACTTATTCCAATAAACAATTTAAAAGTAAAATTCTAGGTTATATTGAACACATATTAAATAATAATAATTTAGTAGAGTATTATTTTTTGTTTATACCTAGTGGTGTGTGCATTTCATGATATTGAAGATTACATTTTTATGTAAGAAAATGTTTTCATAATGTCGTATGGTGTTACATTAATTTATATGTTTGTTGTTTCATGTAATATATATCATTGAATATGATGTTCCAAATATCTGGGTTTCTTATTCTCCCTAATTTCAATAAATTGCCTATGCTTAAAATAAACATGATCTAATTAATCATGTGTCTAATGTTTTGAAATACCATTGTAGAAAAAACCACATCATAAAAGGGTTAATAATGATTCATCATTATTTGAGAGAATGGAAAATAATATTTATATATAGAAAGGCACCATACAAGGTTTCCAATTAGGTTATCATTAGTGGAATTTTATTATATCGACCATAATTAAATGTTTATATAATTATAGGTAGTTATAGTGGTAATTGGTCAAATTAAATTGAATGATCAATGAAATTTTAGGGACAAAAAATCCATAAATATATGATTATTTAAATGACAATTTGAATCTTGAGATCTAAATATAAAAATTATATATTTTCATTTCATGATACGTCTACTAATGTTGAGGAATTATTCAATTATCTAGTAATATAAGTATATATAGTTAATTTAATATTACTAAATTTAATATTTACGGTAGAATAATTTTAATTCATTTTTAGAGGATCTTAATATATATAAAAGACTGAAACATCTTTTTGTATTTCACAATCATTTTTCTAAAACCAGTATGATTAGAATAATTCTTCCAATACAATAATTTAATATATAATATTATGTAGTAAAACCACAGGTTCATCATTATAATTTATTGTTAAAATTGATTAATTAGAAAATTACATATTAACCAAAACATCACATGGGCTAGTGGTAGGTGAAAAACCATTATCACCTGTGAGTTATTGGTTTAATCACCAAATCGTTAATGGATGTGATGGGTTTTCACCTACCAAGCATGTTTTCCTTTCTCTAATACCAAATTAATATAGTTCATATTACATCCCCAATGGGTAAATACTCTTTATTACATTAACCTCAAATATGTGATAACCCCTAAAGGATAATAATACCTTTAAATTTATACCGAAAATAGAATGTTCATTCTACATGAAATAATCTTTTCATGAAAATTTATACTAATAAAATGGGTTGAATTTCCATAAATGTCTCCCAGATTAACCTTATTAATAGTATAATCCCATAACATAAAACATAAAAATGGTTGTTTAGGACATCTAGCTTATGATCAACATGAAACACATTAACCAATGACTGTAACCATAACTCTAATATTAAAAAATAAATATATTATTATAAAAATTAAATTAATCCTTAGATTTATTATTATTATAAAAAAATACAATTACTCAAGATAATTATATAATATAAATCTTGAATATAAATAATCACCTCACCAATTTAACATAAACATAATTGATTTATTTGAAAATTATTCATCCTTTAGAACTAGTCATTCAATATGAAAATGCAATGGTTTCCATAATTTATGATAATGAAGTATAAATGGATCTTAATGATGAAATTATTTTCTTTTCATCATACTCCTAATGTTTTCCTTCGAAATTAATTTCATTATTCCGTTATTTTCAACACAAATAATATTTTATATTTTGTTTGAGACACCATTTTTTTTAATTAAATTCACATTTGGTTTTATTAATCTCATTCATTTCCAATATCTACTAAAATCCATCGAAGTTTTTTTGAATGAATATTTGAATTACTCAATGAATTTCCCCCTAGAGTGTCAAACAATATGTGTAGAATGGCCAATATTTGTGTATTGGTCAGTTCATGAATCAGTACGAAACGTATTTTTTGGAGTTATTAACCCTAGGTACAACTTTACAATATAACAATCATCATGTAATTTCATAAATGGATGTATTTATAGGAAAAACATGATAACAACACATTTACAAGATCATTAGAATATTATTATATTCTTATCATCAATATCTATCATAGAGTTATGTTTTCTAATATATGTTTCCTTAAATATATTTCCCAAGGATTCTACTAACCGTACTATAAAAATGATTTTAATAATCTAGACACTATTATCCTGAAGATAAATTTTATATTAATAAAATTACTTAAGATAAAAAGATCAAAATCAATTTGTATCGAATACTTTAATAGTAATATTAAACTAGAATGAAAAATGATTCAAATATTACATTTGAAAACACTACAACATATTTTTTTCATGAATGTCATTTTTCCCACTAGTGTATCAATAAATATAATTCCTATTAAACTATTGGGATTATTGGGAAATGGGAAAATAAGGGTGATATAAAATTCTCCACAACGTGTATATATAGAGAAATCTATCATTAAGAAATAATAATAATAATCATGGTATAGATTATAACAAAACACACATTACATGTAATAATTATTCTGAGAATTAAATATATCTATAGATAATATCAAGGGGAAAATATCAAGGATAATAATAAATTTGAAAAGGTAAATAATTGAAACAAATTACATTTAATTAATAATCTATGAATGATATTCACCCAAATATATTATCATTACAAAAATTAGACAGATAATAATATTAAGCATAATCATTATAGAAAGGTAAACAGTTTAACACATATTCTATTTAATCAACAAATTAAAATTGAAATTATTAAATGAATAATTTCATTTTGAAAATATCAAGGATAATAATATATATCCTAATAAATAAGGAATGTTATATATAATAAAAAAACAACATTTATTAAGTAAACTTAATATAAAATGCCTCTTGATATAATATCATTTTTAAAACATCATGGATATTAATAGCTAATTATCTAATTATTTAAATGGTTAGTTATGATATATAATCATATCAAGAATCATGAAACCACTACTTTCCAAGACGTTCACAAGCCATATAAAACAAAATGTAGAAGGCTGTTTATTTCTACCTTATTGATTCTCCTTAGGATTTGTCAGATGCACTATGGGGATATATAATTCTAGGCTGAACCCATCCCTATATATCTAAATCATTCCTCATATATCATATAATATATTTAATTCATAATCAATTACCTATATCATCAAATATCTATATTGTTTAATGAACATAAAATTATAAATATATCCCCTTGTGAAAAATTATTTTTTATAGACTTCTATATGTAGAAATGATATGTGAAATGTGAAATAAATATATCCATGATTAAAAAATATTTATTTTTATGGGATATTTAATTTACGCTGATCACATAAATCTTAATATTTCATGGGAATGTTAATTACAATATAAATAAATCAATAAAGTGAATATAAATACATTCCTTATACAAAATGAGCATAAATGATCCATATAATTATTTTTTGGAATCAATAAAAAATATCCCTAGTGGATCATAATTAGAATTTGGGGTTTCATTTTTGATAAATAGAAATTACATGAAAATATACTTTATTGGCTTCTTGAGGAAAATAAATATTGCACGATGAAAATTAACCATTAAAATAATATATTCTTAAGACATTCCGGAAATACATTTCCTTGTAATTAAACTTTTAATATTATAATATAATCATTAAAACAACTAGTTTTCATGATGACAAAAAATTTCATTCATGTTATACTCATTAAAACAATGATCCTTTTAGGATTTTGGTAAAAATAAATGGGACACAATTTGAAAATAACATGAAGATTAAATGTTTTTTAAAAAATTAAATATTGTTAAAAAAATATTGTAAATAATTTGTAAATGGGTTTTAAATATTTTTTAAAACACTACTAGAAAACATGTACCTTGACATAAATGATTTTCAACTAAAGATAGAAAGAATGTCATATTTTTACAAAATATTTTACACAAAATTTATAAATAATATTTTCTGTTGAAATATTACTGTTTCATAAGAATTTAATGAATAGACATAGGATAATTAAATAAAACTGGTTTATTATCCAATGACGTAATAATTTTATTCAATTAAAATTCAAGAATCAATAATCCCAATTCAAATTAAACATTAAAGTAAAACCTTTTTAATGTACTTTAATTATAGTGAGAATTAACCATTTAATATATTATGTTTATCATCTGTATATTCAGATAAAAATTTGGGAATAAAAAATAACATATTAATAAGATATTACACACATTATACTATAAAATATAAGAAACTAAAGAAGTGATATCACCCAATAAAAATAAATTTACATATCAAATTTGTTACCACATTGAGTCTTTTTAGTGAAATCCCCATGATTGAAATAATTTAAATTGGATAAAAGTACCCGAATTTTTTAATTATTCAATATATTTCAATGTAGAGGGGCTGTACATACACAAAAAAATAAAAATGAAAGAAAATTGAGATGAAGTCTCTTACCACTATATTAATTATGAATGAAAATTATATAAAATAACATATAATTGTGTTATAAATGATTTTAATTTATTAAAATTCCATTATCAGATTAATCATATCATATATGACCCACTGGAAACATCGTATCGACCATTTGTTAAGGAGAATTAATTAATATTATTGTTTTAGATGTTAATTTCCATGATTTACTAAGTGTGTTTTTTCATGAATGTTGTTTTTATTATATTTTTGAAATAGATACATAATTTCATGAAAAATATTAATTGTATAAATACCATTTTTTACAATATATATATATATATTAAAAATTATTGTAATTTAAACATAGGTAATGGATAACATTGGTTCATGGAGATAATAATTCATACATACTCATGAGTAACAACATATTTTCCTAAAGGGTGAGGGGGTACATAATTATGCTATAATTTTTTTTCTAGAATAAAAATAATTTCACATATATCACATATATTCATTAAATATATCATTATTATATTCTATTTAATGTTAATTTGGAAAATGAAGCACATATCTTGAGAGGTGGTTATTCACTGTACACACGAGTGATGTTATCATAATTTAATTGGAAGGGAAAGTGTTAAGGTTATTTGATATTATTATTTCAAAATGATCACTGTATCATAAAAATTAAATAAATTTTTTATATCTATCATTTTTTTTAAAATTTAATGGTGGTGATTGAAACCAAATTACATTGGTTCAAAAGGCGGTAGTCCTCCATGCACAAAGTCAATGGTTTCATTTGCCATTTGATGGAAGAGGAGTTGGATATAGATCATTTAATTAGAATAATAGATATATATATATTGAATGATATAATTTTATATATTAATTTTTTAATTATATTTTATAGTGGTGGAGGATTAAGCATAAGAAATGTGTGTTTAAGAATGACACCACTTCATTAGAAAACATCTGTAGGGTCAAAAAGAAATTTTTACGATGATGGATTTATGATAAAACAATTACCAAGAATGTTGCGATATAAGTATTCATGTGATTTTTGAACTTATTGGCTGAAGCATTTGGATTTGGATCTGTTTATAGGGGAGGGGAGGGTACGGCCTTTTAGATGTTAGGGGAGGACACACATGGGATTTTTTAAATATTGAGTTACATTCAAATTTATTAATTACTTAAGAATGAATTGGGGACTTATAAACCATTATATGGTATATCCTGAATATATATATATATATATATATATGAAATGGGGTTTGTATAGATTTTCATGTCATTTTAACTCGTATCTTTTTTGTTTAACCTATATTAAATCAATTGTTTTGTTAAATGTATTAAATAATTTTTACAGAATTTAGTTTTAATAAGGTACAAAATTTATGTTGAAATTATTAGATAAGATAAATTTCTTTAATTAAAATTATATAATTAATTTTTCAAAATTCATATCAAGGATGTGTCAAAATCCAATTTAAAATTATGCACATGAATTGGATGAAAAAGCAGGTTTCTAAAGAAACAATTCTCCTAATAATTTAATGTTTAAATATTGTATTTCTATTTGAAATTGATTTAAAAGAACAAAAATGGATAAATTTTTATATAATTATACAAAAATTAATAATTAAAATACATATAATATAATTTACCCATATATATTTCCTAAATAAAAATTTATATTCAACTATAAATCATTATTTTCTATATTCATTAATATATGAAATATTTTAACAAAAATTACCAAAATCTGAGTATCATATAATTATTATGTGATAATTTAAATATTACGTTTTAATTTTTTAAAAAATTAATAAATTTGATTAAAAGTTAATTTATATTATGGTAGAAAATAATGACTATACATTCATTTAAAATAATATTGTTTTACATATTTTTTTATTATTTATTAGAATTTTTTTTATATTTATTTATAATCAACATATAAAAATGAGTTTAAAATATATATATATATATGTATATATATATTAATTTTAATTCGGCCTATTAATCCCAAAAATATAATGATTGGGATGTACTGGTTAATTATTTAAATAATACATTTTTAAAATTTTTTTGTTTGAACTTATTTTTGGGTGAATCAAAAGTTATCAATTAGAATAAATTAAGAAACTATAAAAATGGAATGGTGGGAAATATTCCCTTAACTTCCTGGTCCATTTAAAAACGCGTAAATCATATTTTATCTAGGTTATAATGTTTGGAGGTTTTTATGCCCATATAATAGAACAAATATTTTTATCACCTAATCTATCAACAGATCTATGTCGTGGTTTATGTTTCTAAACTAGCAATGCAGTGTGTATGGATCAATGTGGGAGAGGGTGTGGGGAGGGGGGAATTCCCCTATAAAAATATGAGTATTTTATTTATTTTTGTTCTTCCTTCACATTCTAGATCATCTGTTCTCCATAAGATGATGGCGTCATATGAATCTTCAAGTTAGGGGGTGATAGTATTTCATCCCCAATTCGTCATTGATTATGAATAATCTTATCATAGCCTCATCAGCTGATATTTTTGAATATAGGGATATTCCCAATGTTAAATAACATTAAAGAGATTTGGGTCCTTTGTAACCTCATCCAAATGTTTTAGACATATTTTCCAAAACAAGACACAATTTGGAGGAACACAAATTGTCTATGCAAGGATCTGGGGACGCATGTATGTCCCCTCCTATGGTCCCCCCCTCATTTTCAGAGACTGTGAATGATGGAATTAATGGAAATGGGTAGGAGATACCATTTCAATAAGGCATTTTAGTGAATTTAGAAGTAAATTTCAAATAATTTCAAGCCAAATCTCTCTAATTCAGGTTTTTTTCAATCAATAGTGGTATTACATCTATGAGGCGTTTTTATTTTGGAAATGTTGTTAAATATATCTCAATACAACTTTAGACAAAATTCCCATTAATAATTGGAAATGAAAAGTATAGTTTTTATCCCGATAGTTAGAAATCATACATTCCAAGACAGAAAAGGAACCAGGTTGGTACAAAGTCCCTTTAAAATATGGAACAAAGAGATATGGAAATAGAATCCCAATGAATGATAGAGTATAAATAGGTCCAACACTCAAGTAGTACTGTTTGGTAAGGTTAGTGAAATGATAAAATTGGTTACATCATATTGGGAAACATTATGGTCAAAAAATTGGAGTGAACATGGCCTCATAAGTATGACTCTTACAAATCAATAGCTATGGTTACCGAATCGTTAGGTAATGAAAAAATATAGGGAGGAGCCTCGACAAGGTGAATTATTACATAAATAATATGCTACTTAGAAATGTGGTATGCACTTAAAGGAAGTATCCAATTATACTGATAAGGCAGTGAAAACACAAGGTGAAAGAATTATAAACCCATATCCTCATATGGAATATTTTATAAAGTGAATGTTTCCCCCAAACCCAAATATGGATTCAAGTGGTAGAGTTCTAAAGGGTGCAGATATAGAGAAGATGAATGTTGAAAAGTATCAATGATTATCCTAAACTGTATTTAAGTTAAAATAGGGAGTCCTTTAAAATAAATATATAAATTTTGGGTTCCCATAAAATATGTGAATGGAAAATATAAGTTTATCTTATTTAAGAACATGCGAATTGGATTGAAAAATAAGATCATATTATTATTTTGGACATCAATGAGGGGAAAACTAAATTTGAGGGCCACATGCTGAACAATACCAAAATTTCCTTCAATTCGGAGGATCTCATCAAATATAATATTTAATTAATGGTAACATCCATTGAATGATTGGTTTATAGGTAAACCATTATAATTATCTTAATATCTTATGGAATGACTTGGTTAAATCCATTAGTGTTTGATGTTTTTGTTTCATTGAAATTTATTGGTTTCAAACAGTTCCTTAAATGTGATTTTTGAAATAAAAAATATTAATATAGTTTCATTAAAAATGTATATAATTGATGAAAAATTCCCTAATCAAGGGATAGTGGTGTGTATCCACTTCCAACCTCATAATAAGCTCAAGAAAAAATGTTGTTCATTATAAACCATGAAAAATACTAGATTCATAAAATTATGCTGTGGAATGTACTCTAATCATTAACTCAAAAAATTTAGTTATAATTTTTTTACTCTATTACTTTTAATTAATTCAATTAATTAATGTTTGTAAAGAACATCATGTTATGACTTAAATATTTAGTGGTCTAGTTCTTGATAAAATAAATATTATGAACAATTCAAACATAAATGGTATAAAATAATTCCCTTAATTGTATTGGTGTGTAAAATATCTCTAAAAACTAGTGGTCACTCAAATGGTGTGATTTTAAAGAATAATTGCTGTGTATTTATTTTCAATGTATAATTACACGATCAAATATAGATGGAATGCTAATTATGTTAACATAAAGTGGTAAGCCATGTTTATCTGTAATGTATAGATATCCAATATTTAGTATAATGAAGTATGAACACTAATTTCATTATTTATGGAAATGATTTGTCAAAAAAGAAAAATAAATAGAAATTCCATCATTAGAGATATATACATCATTCTATAATACATTGACTCTTTTATAAAAGAGTTACCTGGACCACCCCATAAACGAGAGGAAGATTTCACCGTACACCTCATAATTAAATAAATTCTAATTTCAAAGAACCCATATAAAATGTAATAGGTATACTTAAATGAATTAAACTAGAAACTAGAATTCCTCTTTAAAAAGATTTTATTCATACATTTGTGTCTCCTTATGAACACATGATCATGTTATAAAAATTAACTATCGAAATGTAGTACAATGTAATGATTATGTAGAGCATAAAAATATCATAGCGAAGAACAAATAAAAAATCCAGAGGATTTTAAATTTTTCTAACCATCTTTGTGGGTCCCAATTCATTTCCCAGTTTGACCTCTAATTCATTTACCATCTTTTGTGGATGAATAAAGATGATATCCAAAAGAAATAATTACATAGAAGATATGGTCTTTACATTTTTTTTGTAATATATATTTTATTAAATTATTAACCTTTCATATTTATGGATTTGATTATAATAGTCATTATATATTACCTTGATAATTGTTTTGGATAATAATATAAAAATTTTTATTTATTCCAAAGGAAGTAAGAAACATGATGATCATCTATAGGGAATATTATAGACTCCGAGGAATGTGGGTTTTTTCAATTATAAAAATTGGACTTTTATCATAACAAGTTGCATTCTTGGGTCACATCATTTAATATGAAGGAAACTCAGTGGATTCAATAATTAAAATAGTCATGAAAATGTTACCATGTTAGGTAACTATAACAGATATCTATAGTTTCCACGGTCTTGTTGGATATTATAATTTCTTTTGAAAAGAATTTCATGTATTTCTAATACAATAAACACATTAATGTGAATGTAATTAATGTATATATGGAAAACTCTATGTGAATAATGTTTCCACGACCAATAATGGAAGGTGTTTGGTACACCTATACTAATATCATCTTCTATTGGAGAAATATTTTTTATATATAGGGATGAATATCTAAAAGTATTAGGCTATTCTCACATTAATAATTTCAAGGTGATCACCATTGAATATTTATAATCAATGCATTATGAGATGAATCGTCATACTCATGACGTAGAAGTAGGTGAAGATATTTTTTATTATATGATATGAAGACACTATCATAAAAATTAAATGTTTGATATATAAACATACCAATAATGTTTGAATTTTGTATTCATATAACAAAAAATGAACCCGATACAAAGCAAATAGTTGGAGTATCTAAAATACTATGATTGTTTAATTAATTATCACCCTAAATGATAGGATATTTTTTAATTTTAAATGTGCAGGACTTATCCCTTAATTATTATGATAATGATGAATGATGTAAATCCTTTAATCAGGGACCAAGTAATGATGGAAATTGGATTATAAGGTAAGGGATATAATTAGTGTTATCCCAAATGACTTATCAACTATGAATACTTGATGTGATCAAGAATGATAAAAAAGATGACCCTTAGATCGAAAATAAGATGGTGTATATGAAAATTGGATTCTTTATGAATTCGTTATTGATCAAGACGGTGTAGTAAAATTTGGTAGATATATATGTTTTTAATCTATTAAATTGATAAAGGTGGATCATATAGATGATTTAAATAACTCTAGATTATGTATATATATATATTAGAACTACTAAGATTTATATGTACATTTTCATCATATTTTTATGTGATTATATAAAAAGGTATATTTCTAATTATACATAATGGTTTTTAGTGTGTGAATAAGTGAAGGAAAGTTAAAGATATCTAAAAGAAAATTATAACAAGATAGTATACCTATATGCAAGTGGGATACCATAAAAATTAACATTATCACTATCCCTATGATTAAATGTAAGGGTATCACTATTTTATGGGCTATCATAGTTTGACTGATAATGATATCCCATTTCATTTTCATAAGATATTATATGTCCCTAGAGTAACTGGATCCCCCTATATTATAAATGTAATGATACTCCATGGTTTACATCTGTCAATAGATTATGACTGAGATATATTGTATACTTATATGTTCTATATGTTCATTCAAAATTCATTGAATAAAGATGTAAACTACAGTAAAACATGTCATCCAAAAATTGATGGGAAATCCAAGAGGACAATTAAATCATTGGAGGACTTGATAAGGGTGGGATCAATTTATTTTCAAGGGATATGGGATCAACATCATCAATTTTTTGAGTTTAACTATAACAATAGTTTCAAATTAATCACTCAATAGAAACCTGTTGAATATATTTATCGATACAGGTGTAAAAACCCAACATGATTGGATAATTTAAAATAGGGGAAACTTTTTGGATCAGAAATTGTGATGAAGACAATAGATATGATACATGTTATTTAGAGTCATGTCAATTTTGAACCAATTTGTATGAAAAATTAGATCAGAAGTGAATATTGGATTATATTTTAGAGTAAGGGATCATGTATTTATCAAGATATCAGTATGGAAAGGGGACTTATGTTTCAAAAAGGAAGGGATACTGAATACAAGTTTCATTAGACTATTTTATATTTTTCAACATATTATATAACTTTATTTTCTTTTAAAAATAAATCTGATTAATTATGATGTCAATTATATCATTAATACTTCCCAGTTGAAAATTTATATGTCTGAAACATCACATATTCACGATATTAATGGTGTTGATGTTGAACCTGACATTTCTTGTGAAGAGGAAGCAATCCTAATTCATGGTATAAGCGAAAACATATTAAGTTATAAGGGAACAAGACATAGGAAATTAATTTTGATAAATTACAACTTTGAAGAGTCCACATGGGAACATGTGGGAAAAATAAAGGAGAAATAAACATATTTAATTTTTTTTGAATGATTAAAATTTTGATAGTGAAATTTTGTAAGTCATAGTGGAGTAATTAGGATGCTAAAAATATCATTTATTCTTAAAACAAGGACACTTAATTTCATAATGTCATTTTTATTGTATTGAATAAAAGAATTACATTGAAATATTTTTACAAATATATAAATGTATATATATTTCTTTTAATAATTTTTATTACCATATCTTAAACATGTAGGCGGATATAAAAACTAAACAACATTGACAAGGAAATCGATTACACAATAGGATCGAACTAAAAAATGAATATTTCACCTATAATGAAAATTTTAAACAGAAAAGAGTCATTTTGAATGTAATAAACAATCTCAAAAAAACAATGAAAATCATTGGGAATGAAATAATTTTTTGTTTGATGGAATATATATCATA
Source organism: Viscum album (assembly GCA_963277665.1). Classification (NCBI taxonomy): domain Eukaryota; kingdom Viridiplantae; phylum Streptophyta; class Magnoliopsida; order Santalales; family Viscaceae; genus Viscum; species Viscum album. Next base: position 1,084,927,836 of record OY728166.1, on the reverse strand, counting down.
AGAAAGTGAAAATACAAGCATTGGGATATAGATGTTGGTTAACATGGTATTTAATATGACCATTAGTCACTACGGATTTTCATAAAAGTGATTGTCGATAATTAATAAATGGATTATTAAATTTTTTTTATATCAAATTATATATTCGTGCCTTTTTAATCTCATTTGGCATAAATTAATAGGGAGGTAGCATTACTGGTGTTTGTGCCTGAACAATTTCATGAACGTAATCAACAAATTTTTAATTATTAGAATCAATTATAGGAGTTGTTCAAGTTAGTAGAGATCACTGATAAGATATCATTACTTGAAACAACCCTAAATGGACTACCATTTCACACCTTACCTTATGTAATATGTTTCTGTAATAATGGTTTATATATTTGGACCATGGTATCATAAGAAAATAATTTCAATTGTATAAATTAAATATTATGTCTTTAATTACATTCTATGTGTACCTGTATTTTATAAAATACACATAAATGTATGATTATATGAACAATGTAATATTGAATTCAAATAAAATATAATGGTATTTTAACAAAAATACATACACATTTATAATTTAGATATTCTAAATGAAATTGTTTTTTAGTAACTGATATTATAAAAAAGTTATTTTAATAATAATGGTAATATACATTTACAATGTCATCGAAAATTATTATATGTGTCCGAAAGTTGACTATGATTTAAAATCATAAGCTTTTTAATAAAATAATTTATTTAATATTAATGATATAATAATCATATTTGGGAGATTATATTTTTTAATATATAATAAATAATTAATATTTATGTTGACATCAGCTTCGGTTGAAATATTGTGAATTCTCTAAAATCATTTATTTTTTAGTGAATAGTAATAATACAATTTTTGTGTTTATTTATACATAATGACCCCATATATATGTAATAAATATGTAATACAAAATTATATAGAATATACCAAAAAAATGTTATTTTATTAATTTTTTTTTATTTTTTAAAATTAATTTCGAATCCTAAATCTGACATTATAATGTCTAAAATTAAATTTATCTTTCTAAAAGCCATATATATTAGAGAATTTAATTTCCCATATTCATATTAATATTTAAAAAAAGAAATTTCGTTAAAATGGAATAAAATATTTTAAAAAAAACTTAAATACCAAAAACATTGAGTAAAATGTAGTGGTAAGAACCTGGTTTTTCATTTTCTATATCCTAGTATTGTATGATGAACATTTAGAAATTATTAATCAATTGCAAAAATTTTACTGTAACAAATCCCAAAACCCATTATTCATCTACACTAGAAATTCAATATCCACAATGATCTAGTAATTATACCTAAAAAAGAGTCCCCATAGGGCATCTTTATGATCTTAATGTTCCATCCTCGTGTTCTTGGAAACAATAAATCATGGGTTGGGAATTATACATATCCTCCATTCCTATCATGTACTTATTTTTAGCATGTATTCTACATATTGGTTTACTTTGTAATCATTGAAGTTTTACTATATCACAAAAAAATAAAATTATTTTTAATGTATATGATAAATTTGATGTATCCCATCATTAACTTTCATTAATCTATGATTTATAATAACATACTATGAATTTCTTGAATTTATTTCGCCAATTTCATTCTTATGTTCCGATTTCCAAAACACATTTCACATCCTTGGGTTATTACCTAGACATAAATATGATTAATTTAATAGATATTTATATGTATTAATTTTACATTCAATTTTAATAGATTAAAACTAATGAACTGTTAGATACATTATAACCTTAATCACTCAATGATTATATAGAAAACTCATGATTTATTCTCCTAGGGCTATTGATGAAACATATTATTATGAATGTTTTGTATCAGATTAATTAATACATAATAATGTGACTCAATGATAGGAATCTAGTAGATTGATTAATGAATTGGAAACCACACGATCAATAGTTAATGAAAGCTATTGTTTACTTTATTACATTATAAATATGTAAAAGGAAACACATCCCAAAAGAGTAAATAGTGTATATGTCTAGGTAAACATGAAATATAGTTAGGTCCCACAGTAAATTTAAAAACATAAAATAAAAATCATAGAGAATATTAATATTCTATATCATTAAAATTATTTATAATTCCTCCTTTTGATCCTTGGAAAAGGTCTTAAAATTATGGTGAGATCAGATGAAATGTATGCATTACCTAATATATAATGTTTATTGAGTAAATAGTTCATAATAAATATGGAATGATAAATAAATAAATATAAATAAGAACTATGTATCTAAAAATAACACATTTATTCAATATGATGGAATGAGTTATGTCGAACATCTATAAGTGTCCATTGATGCATTGTTTGAGGGAAATTATTGTACGGGTATGTATACAACAGTAAGAAATTTAAATAATTCTAAGAAACTAGTATTCCATATGATAACTAACAATTCATCTAGGTTTTAAATACTTCTTGTCTAAACCCTTCACAAAATATGTCTAATTCATTCATTATATTAATAAACAATACTACAAAGTCAATGTGACTTAAAAATCAATAACATCCCTAATTTGAATAACTTGCATAAAAAATGTTAATACATCCCCTATAAATGATAAAAATAAACCATCTATTAAAATATGTTGGATGGTGTCATTGTATTTTATCCTTAGTAAATAATAATATTTAACATAGTTTGTTAAAATAGATGAAAACTATTTAAAAAGATACCTAATGATTTTCTTAAGGAAAATACACATTTCGAATTTAAAATTACTTATTTAAAATATAAACAAATTCCCAAATATAAATTATAAAATTTATAAAAAATATATGCATTTATATATTTTATTTATTCTTAAATACATTGAGTGGGAATAATGACATGAATCATTATTCATGTCATATATGTTAAAACATCATTTCACACTTTTATAAGAAAATTAAAAATATACCTCATTCCGAAATGAAAAGGATGACTCCTATAAAAATATTTTCCATATTCAATAATTTGTAAACCTTTATATATTAAATAATTTTATAATTGTAAAAATAGTTATTAAAATATTTCAATGAAATTATAGATATTGAATGAAAAGTTTCTCCATATAGTAGAAAACGATATTTATTTTCTGAAAAAAGACTATTTTATTCTTTTAAGAACTGATTGAGTATAAAATAAAATGGAAACAAGTAACATATACAAATAACTGTGATATAATATGATATATTGGGTTTAATGTATAACCTTAAAATTATTCCTCTAGATGTGACGGAAACATAAACAACCCTAGATAACAATGAGATTGGGAAAAAAATTATCTCAAGCCCGACTTCCATTGTATATGTACAAAAGCCTTGTTTAATAAATATTTATTTAATATATATCACTTACATAATAATAATAATATATTTTATTCCACATATTATCAATTTATACACATTTATAACCAATTTATCAACAATTATTTATGAATATTTCATTTTTAGATGACTTCTAATTCATTTGTAATGTATGATTTTTTTCATGATTTTTTTCATTATATATTGATTACGTTTTCAACATATATATAATTTTTAATATTATATTAATCTCACATATATTCATTAATTATCTATATACTAGCATCTATATAAATAATAATTTATTAATGGATCACATCACTTCATAGAGGTGGTTGTCCACACATCCTAATGGGTGATGTTTATGTTTGCCAAATGATTGGAATTTTAGAAGATATAAGTAATTATTAGAAATAAAAAATAATAATTACATAATAAATGTAAGTTATAATAATTTATTCCATCATTATTTCCATCAATGAAAAATGCTGATGAAAAAAAGAATTACACCACAATGTAGAGACCGAAAGACATACATATAGCTGAGTAATGTTTTCATTTTTCATTAGATAGAAAGGAAATGGCATTTTATTGAATAATGATCATAATAAAATTTAATAATATTTATGATACTTGATTTATTATTTTTAAAATTTCAATATATTATTCTATCATAAAGAAATGGAATAAAAATGAAATAGTCTCTGAAGAATACTACCTACATTTCAATAGATTTATATTTTATATCATCTTAAGGGATTCTATTAAGGTATTTTGAAAGGAAAAAACATTTAGAAATTTGATAATTATGTTAAGAAGATAAAATTTAAGTGCATGGTTGACCTATTTTTCACCATGTGGTGGAAATATAATACAAAATGTGTTTACATTTATAATTATCTAAAGGGTAAATCTAGAATGTTATTAAACTATTTAATTAATATTAATTATTTTACTAAAAAATGACTCTAAATGGAAATAATTATATTAAAATGTTATTATGAGTCATAATTGTGTAATTCAGTTAAATGTTTCAATGTTTGTTTTATTTTTCACGATTATATATTTGTTTAAACCCCTAATCCTTTGGGAAGTTACCATAATATTAATGTTTTTATAAGAATGAAAACATATATGTCATAATAGAAGGAATTTTTACCAAAAATGGACATGGAGTTATCCTTCTATATTTATAATATCAGCATTTTAATTGTTAAATGTTTTTTTAATTATTTTTTGTAAAATATTACTTTCATAAATTATGGTTAAATTTATTTTTCACAATGTTTAGTTACATTGAATTTAAAATAATCTACAAAAATATGGAATTTAAATTAAATACTTTAAGACATGAATAATATGTTATAATAATAAAAAATTGTATAATATAATAAATAGATAAAATTGTGTAACATTTAATATTTTTAAAATAATTTAACAAGTTTTTCTATGACATGATAAAAAATATAAGTATTTTGTAACAATTTATGATAAATAATTGATCATTAATAATTATAAAAAAATTCCATGAAAAAATAAAGTATTTATATTCAATTTATTCTTTTAAATTCAAGCATTAACAAAATTAATTCTTATTTGTACATATATTTGATATTTAATGAATGAGAGGGAAATTTTTGAATTTCCACTAATTAAAAAAAATAAGTGACATTACCATGATCAAATGGATCTAAATAAAAATATAATATAATTTGGGATGTATATGGTATAAATTTTCACAAATTAGGAAATAAAATAAATTTTTTGGTTGATTATAAAGTCCTTATTACATTATTTTTTACCATAATTTCCTTATTAATACTTTATAGATGAGATAGATTTTATTATTATTTCTGCTCATAATGATCAAATATAAAAGGGGATTGTTTAACAAGTATGACCATACAAGTTAAAATTTTTATCCAATGATCATGAATTATTTTCTCAATTTGAAAGAATTTTATATTAATATAAATTTGTTAACCATAATAAAAAAACACAGTTCCGAAAAATGTGTTTTATGAAAAATAATTAACATATATAAAAAAATGTTAATTGATGATTTAAATTAATTATTATAAATAAAATTTATATAATTATTTATTAATTCTAAATATAAATTATATGGGGATTTTTAAATTTCTATATATATTGAAAATAATTAAAATTATTTGAAAAAATAGTACTTTTTTACAATTTACTGAAAAATAAATAATTTTAGAAACAACTCAAAAAATATATGTAAATTAATATTTTAATACTGATTTCAAAATATATATTTCATCAAACAAATTATATTTTTAGATATCAAAGATATTAAATATAATACTCACTCCCAATATGTAATAATATTTTTCATGAAAAAATATTTTGAGAAATAAAATGACATAAAAAAATTGAGTATTAATTTCATAGGAATTAAATAATCTATTTGTACTAAGTATTTAATATATATATATATATATATTATAATATATTTAGTCCTATTCATACTTGATAAAATAATTGTTATGTTATAATGGTCATATTAAAATAATAATATTTTATTATACAATAATGTTCATTGTTTCATGTTGAATATGCTATCGAACATAGTGCTCTAGTATAATTTTAGGGTGTTACCTTATCTCAAACCTAAAATCCCATTCTCTCAATTTGAACATGTTCCTGGTAGTAAAGTGGTTCAATTTTCAATGATTTTTTCTAGGAAACTCAAATATTTAAAAGGGTTAATAAATCATCTACTTTGAATAGGGAACTAGAGATATGAAGGTCATATGGAACAACATAATAATTACCTTTAAAATAGAATAAAATTAATTAGAAGAGAATATGTGGACTTGTAGGAGAGAATAATTCCTATAGAAAAATTGAGTGTTATTTATAACCTGGTTAGAATAATGTCAACTTCCACAAAACCATAAATATATGTTTGGTGAAATGTTCATTAATTAATCATAAATTTTAATAATAAGAGTAAATTTGGGCTTTTAGATACTTTTCATAGTCTCCATGAATCCCATTACCATATAGACTATGAGAATATGGAAATATACTTAATTTACAATAATAATTTCAATCAAAAATTAATTTACAAAAAAATATCATGCTTTTCAAAACAATTAGTATTCAATATGAATATTTCCATTTTTGAATCACTAAAATAAATTTATAAAATCACATTATCCATAAAATGATATCATGGTATTCCTAATATCATTAAATTTTAATGACAACTGAAATGGTTACCACATGAAAAGATAATATTTATAATTTATAGTCATTTATATGATAAAATAATACCCATTAGTTGTGGGTTTTCAGAATAACACTAAATATTCAATAAAGATTATACCACCAATAAATAAACCTATATCCCAATTATCTTATCTAAAAGAAACTATAAATAATATTTTAACCTCAATAGTTATGTCATAACATTTAATATCAACTCAAAAAGATTAATGAAATTCATCCCAAATAATCATTCACGTAAACAACATGATAATCTTAAGGGTTACATATACTTCAACCCAAAAAAGCATCCAAAATAGAATTAATCAAGTCAATAAAAAACTGTATACTCATATATTGTAATTATGTTTAACATAATATCATGAATGAAATTTAGATACCATAATAAAATGTTATCTTTAGATTGACTATACATTTCTCAAAAAATATCACCTTGTCAAAAAGTCAATTTTTAACCATCACGATTATCTATATCACATTATCCAATAAACCATATCAAATATATATTAATCAATTGAGTTATATAAACATTAATAGAAAATTAATTCTAAAATCTAGTAATGTTTTCCATGTGCTGGAAAATATTATCACTTGATTCCTCAAAATTAGAAACAAACCCTGTGGACCTATAGAAACCATAATTTTATTAATCCTTAATGATAAAAATAAATCCCATGTTAATCCCAGAAGAAAACAAATATGCTTCCAAAAATCAAAACATTCCTAATTTCTTAAATAAAAATTAATACAATTTCTATAAATCCAAAAATAAAATAATCTTTATCTGATATGACCATGATCACTTTGTTATCAAATATCATACCAATTTAATAGTTCACAATAGCATCTCATTATTTTCATCAATGTAAATCATCCATTTCTCCAAATACATATACACTTTAGTCCTTACAAATCATCCACTAACATAGCATAGGTAAATCTATGGTCCACTGTATAACCCTTGGATTAAATCATGGTCTTGTATAGTTCCATTATAACCCACACATAATACATTGAATTATAAATTTTACATTGAGATTAACTTCATACTACTCCATCACACTATTCAATTTTAATCAATAATTTATTAATTTTTCCCTTTATTTTTACACAAAATATATTTTCTCATTCCATTGAGACAATATCTTCTTTTTGTAATTTCATATTTTTGACATAAAGGATATAATAATTATTTCCTCCATGGCCTCCACCACCAGATATTTTAGAAAAATCTATTATTACATACTTTGGAGAGTCTAAATATTTGTTTTATTGTATATTCATAATAATATATAATGACATGTAATTAAGATTAATAAAAATATATTTTAATTCAGTCATCATCTAATTTGGTGTTCATCATCACAAAAGTTTCCATGAATTTCATTTTGAACATGATTCCTCAAGGGTCCCACCATAGACATAAACTATAATTCATAATATTAGAAATAATATTCATAGATTGAATCCAATAAAAAATAACTTTTTTTATGATCCATACCTATCAATAGGATTATCCTAAAAGTAAGTCATTGGGTTATGTTCTCTAATTTTTTTGTTTTCTTAATCTAGATCCCATGGTCCGTACAAAGTTTCTTCTCATAATAATAATAATTTCCCCAATATTAGTTTTATAGATCCATTGTCAATATTATTTCATTCGAAATAGATATAAGTAATCACTTCATCATATATTTAATAGTTTAGAAGTCTTAGGGAACAATATATATAAATTAATCTAAAATTAATTTTTATTAAAAAATACATAACATATTATATGTAAATATTCTACATACCTGAACACATTAATAGACGACTTCATTATATGTTGGGGAAAGGAAAAAAATAGGCTTGAGATTGTATTCCAAGTAAGGGTAGCATATTTTGGGTTGTATTATGATCATATATGGAATAATAAATATAGAATGACAAGTAATTGAAAACACATTCAATATAATAAATTACTCGATAAAGGAGAATAATTTGCAAGGTGTAAATCAATGTCAAAAGAAATTATAAAAATAATATCATTAGCTTGAAACATATCACTAAATATTTTTCAGATTACTCTCCTGTACATTAATAACTGATTTCATTATGTTAGAATTCATAATCCAAGACATATGAAGCCTAATATCTTGTCCATGTGCCAAAATATTTTAAATTACGGGTTGGTATACACCATAAACCCCATTTACATTACTAAAAAACTGGTTGGTCTCATGATGACCACTAATACATCTAATGGATATATAATTCTAGTTCCCACACATCACAAAAAAAGTCTAATTCAGTCACTATATGAATAAGGAAATCCAACATAATTAATATTCTATAAAATTAAATATATATTATATTATAGGAACTATCATAAGGAATATATATACATTCCCTTGTAAACATGAACATAACCCATACTGAAAATTTTGGTGTATGGTATATTTGTATTATATACTTAGTAAATTGGAACATTCAACATAGGATATTGACATAGATGAAAATTAATTAAAATGAAAAAACGTAATTTTTATTGAGGAAAATAAATATTTTAAGGTTGATAGGAATTTATTATAAATAATTGTTTTTAAAATAATATGAAAAAAAATTCTTTCTTAATAAACATTTAAGCATCTAAAGGATTCATAAAAACAATGAGTTTTCAAGATGGTAAAATATTCTATTCATTCAGTATTTGATTTTAAAATTCTCATCACATTATTCTAACATAATTCAAAATGAGAATTATTTGGAAAATGCGAAGATGATTATTTTTAAACAAATTTTAATGAGTCAAAAATTTATAGAAATGAATTTAATAAATCATTGAATAATATTGAAAATATTATTTTAAAACATTATAATTTAAATATGTTTATAGATGAAATTGATTCCCAACTGTGTAGAAAAATATTTGCGTTTCCATAAAAATATACTATTGATATCGTGATACATAAAGAGTGTAAAATGAAAATAAATCCTATAATATCCAAAACTAACAATATTAGAATAAAATATTTTTTAGCTAAGAATGAAATTTAAAATAATTCTTCTATGAGAGAAATTATAATGAACAATCTTGAATAATGATGGGATTATGAAATAAACCCTTTCCTCAGGTCTAACACTATTCATATGATATAGAAACTCATTTGAAAAAAACTTATTATATATATTTATTCTGGGAAAATCATATAATGAATAAAATATAATATTTTCTAATATCATTTTATCACCATATTATTATAAATTCATAATGGAAATCATTATTCTGTGAGATAATTCATTCATTTTTTATATGTTTTGGTTTGCTAGATTAGTAAAATATAATTTTATTATGGATAAACATTATATATAATAATAATCAATACATAAATATCGTAAATATTCATTAAACAAATATATATTAGCATCAATTTAAATCAAAAATGTAAAATTATTCGCATAACATCATAGAGGCGGTAGTCCACATGTATTCATGAGAAGCGTTAATTTCTTCTAATGGATTGGATGGTAATAAGATAGATAATATATTATAATTATTTATGAATAACTATGTCCATAATATTATATATATTCATTATTTACATCTTTATTTTCATCTATGTAAAAAAGGTTATAAGAAACGAATAGCGCTAATATGTGGAGAGGGTAAGCTCGACCATTGAACAAGCGATGTTTTTGCATTCTCTATATTAGAAGTGATTATTAATAAAGTTTTAAAATAATATTAATAACACATTAATATATATCATGTAATGTATGTATTATTTTACAATTTTTATAATCGATTTATAGGAAGTAAAAGATGAAATAGACATTAATGTTTCGGTAAATTCAATTATCTATTCCTTTGTAGACATACTTTAGATATGTTATTATGTGACATATGGATGATAATTTACAATAAAAATATTCCCTATAACTTTTAAAATAATTCTTTTATAGATACATCTAGGTTATTTTGCTAAGGATGATGAATAGTGTTTAATGAAAAAAGAGAATGGGTGTCTATTAATATTCAAGTGGAGGGTAATTATTGGAAATTTATAAAGATTTAAATTAATATCTATTAATTTTTTAGATGGATATATTTTAAAATAATTATAATATATGATGAGTATAAGTATCCATCATCTCATATAATAAAATTTGGACATTTTTGTTATTTTTTCACTCTAGTCATTTTGTTTTAAACCCATGTTAACCATATTGATAATTAAAAATACATTAAATATATTAAACTAAATGTGCCATGAAAGTGAAAATAATTCAAAAATGTCCCAATAACTGATATATTAAGAAATTTCATACCATATAATTCCAATAATTCAGGATCAATGATATTTTTATTTCTAAATAATGTAATAAAATATTGTTTTCATGAAATATCAATAATTTTATTTTGTACATAAATCATTTAATTTGACATATAAAACATAAAGTATAATATGAAATTAAAATAATTACCCTCATATTTATTAAAATGTTATAGTCATCTACAGAACCTGTGAAAATATTTAAATATTTAAATTTGTAATAATTTAATATTTCTAAATTCAATTTTATTTTTCTATAAAATGTGTAAATACCAAATCTCTATTGTGTGATCATTTAAGATAATTATTAAATCACAAAAAATTATAAACAAACTGAAATGATAAAAAATTTAATTATCTTCCAAATAATATTATATATTCTTTAATGAAATATAATTATACATTTATGAATATAAAAAATAAATTAAATTCAAGAGAGGGAAATAATTGATAATTCATTACATAGATTAATATTAAAGTCATTTCAAAGATAAAATGGATCCATAATTACATATAATATAATTTGGGAAATCAATGGAATAATCCATTCCATCCAATTAAATAAGGCAACGTTTATGGTTGATTTTAAATGCCTTATCAATGATTTTTATTTTGATTTCTTAGAATTACCTTTTATGGATGTGACAAATTTTACTTTGGTTTCAATTCATAATGACTAAAAATAAAATGTTTCTATTTACAATAAATTATACTTTTGATACAAAATAAGTTATCCATTTTTAGTGATTAATTTTATATATGTGGTGGAAATTAATTTTAATAATGTTTTCCATAATGCAATATAAATAGTTCCTTCAAAAAATGTTTTTAAATAAAAAAATTCTCATATATCAAAATACTAATTTTTTTAGTGAAACTAGATTATCATAATCCAAATTCACCATATTTTACATTATGTATAAATTAATTATATAATAGTACATTTAAATTTCTTAATTTATTGAAAAGAAATGATAGTGTTTGGAAAACAGGTGTTAATTTCTTTTCAATGAAAATATCCCATTACAAAAATCCAAATAACATTGATTTAAGTTTATTTTGGTATGATTATTTTTAAAATTTTTTTTTTTATGAAATAGATTTATTTGAAATCCAATAAATTACAATTAATTTTTTCTTATAAGGAACAACATAATCATGTTTTCAAGAAAACATATTTCTAAAATTAAAATGTATTTACTGAAAATTGAGTACATATTTCATAATAATTTATCAATACATATACATTTAATAGGTATTGACTATACATATTTGTATTTTTCAAAATATTTTTAACCATATTCAAAACTACTGATTTAATGGATAGTCTATAACACTCATATTTAAAATATAATATTTAATGATTTAGTTATGGTTATTGTTGTATATTGTATTCTCTATAAAACATGGTTTTATATAAAAATTTATGGGTGTTATATATTAATACTCTAGATATAATTTTTTTAAATATACCATGGTAAATAACAATATTAATTACATGTTATGAAACATATATGAGAAACCAAAGAGATATTATTATGAATGTATCATTATAGGATTTATTCATATTTCTATGTTATGTATCATGTATTTAGGATTATTCAGTAATTTTATTTCTCTTCTGTTATTCATAATGGAAATTCATGTCGTATTTCCTATATTATACCTTAGTAGGAATTATTTTCACCCATTTCTATTTATCAATGTCACCAATAAATTACATCAAATAAGTTGACTTAGGATGGATTGACAAAGGATTATTTAAAAATGGACTATATAGTATTTATATTTATGTTTTACATATGTTATTGATGTATTCTATTCCTAGTTTTTATCAAAATATACCTTAATATATGCATAAATGTTATTTATGTAATATTTTTATATAGAATTATTTTAATTTGAATTTTTTAAAAATGTGATTTGTCATACTACCTCCCATTATTCATCCATATATTTTAAAGTGAATTACCACCTATAAATAATAATTAATTCGATTTAAGGGATATATTTGACAAATAATATCACGTGAAATTTTCTCAATTACATGAATTATATTTCTTCAACTTTTTTATTATTCTATATCAATTATCACCTTAGATATGTATCACTATTTAAATAATACAACTATATAATAAATATTTCATATTTATTACATCATAAATCCATGAATATATTTATATGTGACTTAATCCTTTATTAAGATCCCAATGTATTATTATTTCAATTTTAAAATGGAGGATTGTTGACTTGATTCAATTCAACATTCTTAAATCATGATGTTCAATAAGAAGCTTCTACATAAGGGAAATGCTATTAATCATAATATGAGTCCACTACACTAAAATTCCCATGAAATTGTTAATAGTTTTTTTTCATTTACTTGTATAACAGTGAAATACCAATGTTTACTTCAAGAGTTCAATCCAATTTTTCTATTATCATACACAACATTAAATTTTAAAACATAGATTATTTTCTTGATGATCTAGAATATCTATTCAGAAAATAACAATCCATATAATTGTAATAGTACTCAAATATAATAATGGGTTATCATAATTATCAGTATATCTATGTTTATTTCAAAACAAGATCCTATGGGTTTTAATAAACACTATATAATACCAAAATTATATGCCAGTACACCAGAAACCTAGTATTTTTGACTTATTTACTAAATTTATAAAATATCTAAGGGAAAAGTTCATACATGATAGATAATTATAACAATCCTGAAAGAAAAAATATAAAATCAATTCAAAAAATAATACGAAAAAATTTAAAAAATATCATATAAAATATTCTCACATATTTGATATTATTAATAATATCTATCTTCAAATGCTGGGGATTGGGAAAAAAATTACGGAGTCCTTATATGTTTATAAAGTTTTAGATACAATTGAATATACCATGATTAATTATGGAATAATCACAATAACATATTAAAAAATTAAAAACAGATCACATTTATTAAAAAAATTACCACGAAACACATCCATATATAGTAGTAGTAAAATAATCAAATGGAATATAGTAAATACATTTCAAAGTGAAAGACATTATTAAATTTGGATGTCATGATATTAGAGATCATGAAATATTTACTACACATTATTTTTTCCTAAATAATTTAATTTATATCCTTGTATACACTAAAGACCCATTGGATAATTTTTTCAGTTTGTTTGTCTACTAAGATATGTCGACGCATCTAGTGGATACCCATAATAATTCCCTACTCGACACATAATATAAAATGTGTTCCTCGTATATTATATAGAAAATTTATTTGATAAATTATATAAATTATAAAAAACTGTTAATATTTATTATAGGATACAAAAAACCATGATTTTCCAATTCTAACAAATAAATATCAATATAGAACAATGCATATAGAAATGTTGTACATTTTATAAAATAATAATATCGATGATATAATTATTAAAAATATTTAATATAAATTTAAAATCTAATTAATATTAATCATCAGAAAGTGAATCATTAAAGATAATGTTATAGACTAAATAATTAATTTGGCTTATAAGATAACTATCAATTCATCATAAATATACTGTTGTACTAAAAATATATCACTTGGAGAAATAAAAAAATTTGATGTGAATCATTTAAATAATCTATCAGTACTGTTTTTTTATTTTAAAATAATTAAAACATTACGAATAATAAAATTAATATAATTGTTTTTTCAATTTCAATCTATATATACTCTATATAGGCTGAAGAGAAACATTATTTTAATTGGTATAATGTTATTAATAAAAGTACCTTTCAAAAAAAAATTATAATTAATAATTTAAAACATTTTATAAATTCATGTATAGTATTTAATTTCCCTTATAAAATATTTTGAGTAAAAAATGGTATATTTTAATACAATTTTGAAATATATGAAAATGGATGGAAAATAAAGCTAGTTAAAATTTGAAATATGATAAGATTATATTTTTAATAATTCATTAGTTAATAATCATTTCAAAGTTATTTAATGTAGGTTAAAATGTTGAAAATGTTTATATATAAGATATTATAATATATGAGTTTTATCAAGGATAAATGTTATGATTTCTTCAAAAAAATCCAAAAAAGATCGATGTAAAATAAATTATTACAACTTTACTGACATTTAAATAGAAATACAATTAATGTGTAAACTTGAAAAAAAAAATTCATCATTAATAAATAGATAAATAAAATATATTTTTAAATTTATAAATATATAATTCAAATAAAATTATATAGGTTATACTACTAAATAAGTCTCAATGGAGTTGATATTTGGACGAAATATGATACCTGAAGTTCAAGAAGCCTTGCATGTGCCATTAGTATCCTGTATGAAAGATATACATTTTTTATACATAAATAATTGAACCATATACCTGTCTATAATTTCATTTATTATATATTTATATCTTCATATTACCTATTTGATAACAATATTTCATTATTATCAATATTTTATGTGTTGAATGTTTCTCATTCTTGATATTATTTTTTCAGCAGTTTTGGTCCTTGTAAATTGTTACTAGTTATATCATTAAAAAAATTATAATCAAGATATAAATATAAATATATTAAATATATATGTATATATATATGCATATAAACAATTTATAATTACACAAATGAGTTATGAATTTTCTTTAGATGGTAGGCCAGACGAATACATGAACGCTATATTAACCTTTTGATGGAATGGAAAAAAAGATAAATAATATTTCACCTTTATAGAATCATTATAGTACCATTTATCACATATTAATTTATTAAATCTATCCTATTTACAATCTTTGTAAATATGAAGTGAAAAAAGGATCACATCACTTCATGGAGGTTTGAGTCTACACAAACGCACAAGCAATGTAATCAGTTTCCAACAGTTAATAAGGTAAGCCGGTAGATATGGAGTTATAATTAAATCAGAATAATTATGTGATAATGAAATATTATAAACATTTAATATACCACTATAACCGAACATGAAATATTGTTTGATAAAATTAATTGTTTCAGAACACGGAGGCAGTAGTCTCTATGAACTCAGAGATGATCGTTTTACTTCTCATATAATAGAATTTTTCTTAATAATGGTGGGACCATATACAAAATAAAATTTATTTATATTTATCATACTGAATTTTTTATTATATTATGAATACCAATATTTTATTATAGTTAGAATAAGATATAATGTTAAATATATTTAGTATAATAATTACCTCTTCTAATGTTTTCCTCCATTGTATCACTTCATAAGGAAATAATTGAATTTTAAGTAAATTAGTGTCTTTATTTTATAGAATGAGATGTCTAGAATGTATTTGGTCTTTTTGGATAATTTTTATGGCTCAATATAGTGTAATAAAAAAAAGGATAAGTATCCTTTATAAGGGATGAAATTGACAGAATGGTGATTTAATAAAAAAATGAGGAATAATATTCTCAAATTTAAGAATAATTCACCCAAATACATACAGAATCAATGATAAAAAACAATAATGTTTATATATGACTACAAAATAGGACTCATAGATGGTTAATTTGAATATATATCATAATCCCTTGGTTTAATCCCCTTAGAAAAGGTTTTTACCTTTAACTACAGTAACATCCTTTTGAATAATTATAGTTTATTATTTTACATATTAGGTAAAACATTCATAATTAATTTTCAAGGTAAGACATTATAGATGATTTGTAATCATTTAAATCATATTTATATACTTTTATTATTTTTATATAATTTAATTAAATATAGTTTCAATAAATATCATTATTTTCATTTTGACAATATTTTTTAGTTAGAATATAATTACATAACAAAAAAAAGATTCAAATAAATATAATTAATTTAACCATTAATACTAAATTATTATAGACTATTTTTTTAGAACCATAATTCAACCAATGAAGATTGGTTTTTATGTTTTCAAAATTTGTAATTTTGAATTTTCCAATGATTGTGAAAGCCCCTTGGGAGTATTTTATAAGAGTTTAATGTAATTTTATGGTCACTAAAAACTAGAAATAAATTAACAACATAGAAAAATTTAATTATATATAAAATGAGGATTAATATTAATTAAAAGCATATTTTTCCTCTATAACATTTTATATTTATAAATATACCCGAAAATGAGTGACATAATTTATTTTTCAATATTTTTAAAAATTTAAATGTCATAATCATCTAAAACATGAAATAAACTCCATATATTAGATTTCAAAATGAATATGGATGATTTATAAACATATATGAAATTATATTAATGTTTTGATATATTTTTAGTAACCGATCACATTATTTTTAACAGTAAATTTCCAATTTACCATTCACCTATGTAACAAAATTTACCATGATTACTTCTAAAAATTTTGTAAAAAATTCATCTTATTCCGAAAATAAAAACCACAAAATTAATAATATGAAATATATTATATCTAATTAAATTCAAATAAATTTTATAGTCTTATTTAAAAATAATCCAGAAAATTGTGAAAATACATTTCCTAGAAAGAATGAAATTTTAACCCTAAAAATTACTTTATATCAAAATATGTTAAAATTATAGTAATAATGGAATTATCAAGAAAACTATTAATGATAATTTTAAATAAAATATAAATTCTAATTCTAATTTTTAATTCTATTTATTAAAAAATGGTATTTAATAAAACGAAATTATAGTTTTATAATGTTTAAATATTTTTATTATTCACCAAAATATTATTCTATTTTTTAATTTCTATAAAAATAAAACCTAAGATAAAAGTGAAATGATAGAAAAAATGGCGAAATTTTCATATTATAATGTATCAAGAGTTTTTAATAGTTCTTATTGACTTAGTGTTTTTTTAAACATATCAATAAAATTTAATTTATTTGAAGATAAATATATTATATGGTCCCAGGGTGCTAGCTAAAATATCCCTTTTATAAGTCTAGAAATATAATATTGTTAAAACTTCTAATGTTTCATATAAGATAGATATAAATAAATTAATTCGCGGAAAAAAATTAAAATATATGAAATAAAAATTTCTTTCACTCTCAAATAATACATGGAAATCCTAAAATGAATGATTGAGATGTGCATTAAAAATGGTCCTAAAATTGAAAGTGCATACTGATTGTAGATAAAGTCATTAAAAATCATATCAAATTGACAATAATTAATATTAATCATTTCATAAAATAATTTTCATTACATATGAAATCATTCATTATAATAAATTTTTAGTGATTTGAATTCTAAAGACATCAAATAAGGTAAATTAATTTAAAATAACTATTCTTTTAATCATATTTATTAAAACCATTGAATAATTTTAAAGATATATTTTTTGGTATGTTTTAAGAAATAATCGTCCTTGATTATGTTATTATGGATTTCATTCTTTAATAGGTATCAAAGAGAATTATCCAACAATGGAAAAAAATATACAATTATAAAATTTTCAATGTCTTCTAAATAATATCCTTAGAACGGTATATGTATATCCTCTCAATTACTTATATTTTTTGACAATCACTTTTTATTTTTTTTTCTTAAATTAATTAGTTGAATTAGGTTATGAAAAATATAATTTATGTGAACAAAAGAATGAATTTGGTAATTAAGCCATTAATTATTTTTTCTATTATTTGAGATATATGTATATTCAATATAATAGGTACATTAGTTATTATTTAAATAATAAATAGTGATATGAATTGGGGTTATATTATTTAATCCATTATTTAAAAGGAAAGCCTCTAAATGAATTATGTTAAATTTTATTACATGGAATAATTTTTGCAATGATCAATGGAAAATATTGTTTCCGGTATCCGACCCTATAGTTTTATAAACCATGAAATGATCATATAGACCTTCCTTAGATCTTTTATAGTGATTTTATAATGTATTCATTGATATCATCTATCTCAAAATAATTTTTATATATTTTCAATAGGATGGAATACAAAAATGATTCCAAATTAATGATTATAAATACATACATAGTATGAAAAAACATTTTTATCACGTATTTGATGGAAAAATAGATGAAATGGGTAAATGAATATTTCATGATATTAATATATTGATTAATAAATGTTTTAATACTTTTAGGATATCCCGATCTTATTAAAAAAAATTAGTTAGTATGCTTGTGATGTATGTTACAATCACCAAATGTTTTGATTTAACGGTGGTGTGATGAATTATTTTACATTTGAATTCTAGATATCCATCAAAATATCATCATGTCATTTAGGATGTGGTGAGTTACTTCTTATTTGGTTCATAAATATCTATTTAGATGAAATAAAAATATTTAAAATTCATTAAAATTTTAACATTTTTGATAATTTCATGAGGAATATCCATTCAAAAAATGATATTTGAAAATGTATTTGCAAAAAAAATTGAGTTTTGGAATCTTTAGCCGAAATAAATATATCACTATATATTAGATCAAAAGTATAATAATTTTTTTATATAATTAAATAATTTTTTTTAAACACTTATTAGTCTCTTTCTGTTAATGTGAAATAATATATATTTGTTTCATCGATTTTTTTCTTTTTATCTGTTTTAAATACTCTTAGACTTAAAATGATAATTTTTGAAAAACCTTTTTCATTGTATATTTCTTTTCATATTAACTTAATTTCCGCATTTTATTAATATTTAATATTGATAAATATATTCTGTAATTAGGATCAAAATTTTAAAATTTCTAAATGAGGGAAATTTCCATTTTATAATGAATATGAATTATGTTAATAATATTACTACCCCATTAAAAAGGGTAAAATATGAAAATTATGTTTAAATATAAGTTATAAAGTAAAAACTATTACATAATTTTTATTGGTTGATGTAATTTCTACACTTATCACCATATTCTCACAATTAAATTATTTATTAGAAAATTTTCCATGATTATTATATTATAATAATTTAATAATTAGAAAAAAAAATCAATGTCTTTACGTCATCCCATTTGTTAAATGACACCACTCCTCCCCCTATTAATTCAACTTATAACCCCATAGATCCACCAAATCCTGCCAATTATTCAGTAAATCTACATAGAAATAATTGAGAGGTTGTGGTACACATAAACAAACATTCCACCAGTACCTATAAAAGAATCTAAAGGTGGTCAACAGAAGAAGAGGATGTCATTTTTATAATCTCATAAACTTTTATTTCTTCTTCTATATCATCTAAATATATCCAAAATATATAAAAATTATTAATATAGTATCAATAATATACTGATAAGATATTATGATTATTTTAAAACCATGTTGACAATTTTTCAATCCTATATAAAGTGAAAACATTACTCGTGCATCATCACAACATTTCATCTCCACATAGATGCTTAATGTTTATAATTTTCATCTTAATTAGATGGTTTCAAATATGGAAATAATTAATATATATTGTAATTATGACATAATTATAGTCATGATATTTTAATATATCATTTAATTTCTAAAACATTCCCTCATTAAACAATTATAACGATCCTCACGTATATGTATGGCGTACAACATCTATGTAGTAATGTGATTAATTTTTTATTCTCTCCATTCACAGATGATTGAAAAATTATTAAATTAATATATAATATATTTTTATCAGTATTAACTTTTAAAACTATTAAAAGTCATATTTCCAAAATTCAAAACCATTGCAATAAGCCCCAAAAACGTGGTCGTAGCCTACAACTGTAGGTTTGGCCAACTGTGATCGTTATAGCTATGGCAGAAGGTTATAGCCTATTGCCACGATTTTCAAAACCATGGAAATAAGCCACAAAATGGTATCCATGGAGGATTATCTAAAACCACAGTTAAAACTATGGTAATAGGAAGCTATAATCACAGTTAAAACTGTGGTTATAGCCTCGCTAAACCGTGGCAATAACGCAAATAAAAAATGTCATCATTGAGTTTTCATCAATGTACCTCCCCTTTATGAACGAGCATACTCACAAAGACACCACCAGATAATTAATGTATATAAATATATATTATGATATATATTAATATAAACTGTGGTAAGAGCCTCAAAACTGTGGTGGTAGGACTTCCCACAAAATTTTTGTCGGGATGTTTTTCCCACGGATGATTGGGAACCCTATTGCCTCGGTTTTCAAAAACCTCGGCTATAGGCCATCGAAATTTTTTTCCTATAGCCACGAGTTTAAAAATGTAGCAATAGGCCACAAAACAGTGGTTATATGCCAAAAAATTATTTTTATAGCCATGACCTATAGCCAAAGTTTTGTAAAATCCTGGCTATAGGCTATGGAAAACTGGCATATAGCCACAGTTTCAAAACCCTGGATATTGGTCCGTGGTTATAGCCTCAATTTCTAGTAGTGTTTTTTATATGATGGTACTATGAAAAATATGATAAATTTAAATCTACTAAACTAAATAATGCATAAAACATGAAATAATCCACACTTATAAATGATGGTTTATTAATTTTTAGTAATTGATATTTATTTCATTATTATAATTTGGAATATATTATTTTATAACTATGTATATGTTTATTTTATATATGTATAAAAATAAAAATTTATATTAAATGGGGATAAAATCAGTTACAATGAAAATCGAATATAAGCTATTTGTTTATTCCATAATCTCATCATTATTAATGACTATTTTAATATTAATATTCCATGGGTTATTTATATATTATTTCAATCATAAAAAATTTCATTTTTTTTATTTCCTACTTGTATTATAATTGGATATAATTTTCATCATATTATGTTCTGTATTGATTAAAAAACTATTTCTATGGAATAACGACATTGTATTTATTTAAACCTGAAGTATTTTTATTCAAAAAAAATACTTCCATCGAAATTTGTTACAATTATAAAATTTTTGATTGAAGTCATTATTCTCATTTTTTCCATTTTATTAAATTTATTAAATGAAATATTATAATATATTTTCAGATATATACTTCTTCCCCATGGCTGTTGGAATATTTTATTAATGTAAACCACACAATATATATTGCTCACAATCATGCCAAATATTTTGATTAAAACAACATTCCAATGTATAAATGGTTCCATCAAAAATAAATTCTATTTGGAAATTTTTGGAAATTTTTTTATTTTAGTTAAATGAATTCATTATGAAAATGTTGTATTCTTAAAAAATATCAACTGATCATTTGAATGCATATTGACATTTTTCAACATCAATTGATTAATATTTTTTAATGGATGTACTTAAAATGTACCATCTAAAATACTTATCTACATGGATTTTGTTTTTTATTAAGGAAATTTCTACATTCTCTATGCTAGTTCTTCAAATACAGATAGTAAATGGTTTATAAGGCATGAATATATTGATTTATTATTTACTCATGTGATGAATGAATTTGAAATATTATTTGATGGGTTGGCCAAAGTAGTGCATATCCCATGTTTTAATTAGTAGGTCTCATGATATAAAACATGATGGTTATATAAAATATGATTAACTGTTTATGTAAGATTTTATGGAAGGATGGCCTGATGTTATATTGATGTTATATGTAATGAATTCCACAATTATGAAATTATTTTTTATGCTCATGTAATTATTTTAATAATTATGATATCCATGGTTATTGTTCAACCATATATGACTATTTACAGGGAATGATTTTATCATGTTTTATTTCTTTTGTGTTCTTCATGCCTTATTTATTCTTCGATAGCTTCCATTGTAGGTATTCCTTTACATGGAATTTGATCCCACCAATTTTATACCCATAATTTTAATATGATGCTATGTGTTGTAATATTAAATATATAGAATTATATTATAATGGTTTTAATATTTCTCTAAAATAATTATATAATTTGTATATTATTAAATGTAATGTGATAATCAAATATTTATCTATTTTTTCTAGAAAACTAAACTATTTGATCACATGACATGTGATAAAATGTGTTCAATGGCACATTAATAAAACAACCACTTCCTACATGATACTATATAATAGGTCATTACAATTTAGATATATTTTAAAAAATATAAATTCAGATTTGGAATTTATATCTGATGTAAGAATCTAACTATGTGTTATTTTGGAAGAGATATGTAGTTTGTCATAAATAGATTTTTGATTCAATTGGTTTTTGTATGTAAATAATGTTTTGAGTTAATTTTGAAATTTTATAACTCAATATTTTTCCTATTTAAACATATGGATATCTAAAGAGTCATCAAAAATAAATTAAAATATTAATCATTTAGAATTTTGATGGGTACTTCAAAACTATACATAACATTTATAAACAAAACATTTTCTTCTATTATAATGAGTCACAGATGAGTACATATTTTTTATTTAAGAAATAGAAATTATTCTAGCCTCTAAATAGACATTGGGTCCAACATTTCAATCATGTAGTTGAGACCAATATTAACTATGTCCCATTGAGGAAGGCGTGAAATGAGTATAAATCATCATTTAGCTCTAGGATTGAGATACACTATGTGAGGATATAAAAAATCATGTCTTTAAATGAGATATTGTTATCATAGGATTTTTTTAGTTTATTCCTAGCTCATGGAAAGTAATTTTTAAGAATACATCCATTCAATTTTCCATTGTTTTATTTTATAATATTTTGGTAATGTGTAAAAAATAAAATTCTTCCTTATTGGTGAAGAAGTATTTCCTATATCATTTATTAATATAAAATTTTATGGGTATTATAATCATTATTCTATTATAATAACTTGAAGAACAAAAATTTATTGAATATCTAATATGGCGAACATGATGATAATTTTCCCTATTTAAGGGTGTGATACTTTTTACAATTTTCTAAGGATGAAAATTAATATTCAAATATGGTTGTTGAATTTCGTAATGATTGTGAAATTCCATGATTACATGTGATAAAGCTATATTGTCTTTTTCTAGGACATTTACTATATGTTTTTGGTGAAATAATGATAAACAAAATTAAATTAGAATGATGTTCCCAATGAAAATAATTTTTTAAAACCTTTTGTGGTGGTGAAAAAATGGGAAACTACTTATCATGTATATATGTTCACTTATTTGAGGATGATGGTAGAATAAGGATATCCATTATAATATAATTATATCATTTTTTATGTTTATAAAAATAAAAATGAATGGAAAATAATTCCTATTTCATTGCTACTTATCATATTTATGCTAGTGGATTGGGTGAACAACCCTCTAACCAAAATTTTATTAATCTATTTGATGTTATTAGAGATAATAAATCACATCTATGTATCTAATGAATAATAATTTACATATATTATACTAAAGGAGTATTAACTTCATAACATATATCAACATCAGGAGGTTCCTTCCATATCAAGTATTATATAGAGATTACATGAATTTAAATATAATGCATTTTTGTAACTAGTCTGTGATAGAATAACATTTCAAAGGATATACTGTTGATTATGTTATAATATATAAATATAAGTATGTATAATTAAATATTAATAATAACCAACATACACATATGGTTATTTAATATTAAATGAAGGTAGAATACATTTTCCATACCTTGTAGTCTTGATGTGTTCTATTCATTTTTATATCAATATATATGAAAAAAATAAGATATAAAGGGATGGGTATCGACTCAGTCACTAAATATGATAAGAGGTTATAGTGGATAAATTAATAAATATATTTAAGAAATAATACATCTAATTAACCCCAAATAATATCTATCATGCACAAATCCCATTGATATCATATCATTACATGATGATTAAATTCAAACACTAAGCTATTCCATAATGATAAAACCCTTGGGGGAGTTTCATATCCCATGAGTATGGTATGATAAAGGAGAATTAATATTATTTTGATAAATTCACTTGAATCTCCAATTTATACTAATTTGGAACATTGGACTTCATCCATGGATTATAATAGCATATTATTTATAATTTACTTTTTTATAATTTTTTATTAATTTAAATTATGTACTATAAAAAATGACCTTAATATTATAAATTTTATTTTTATATGGTAATATTGAACATCATGAAAATGGAAAACTACCCTTTTTCTTTCGTTAGGATATTATTTATGAGATTTATTTTATACCTCATGTATTATTGTTTTAATATTGATGTTTTATCTCATGGTATTCATGACGATGTAGAGAAAATATATTCGTGACCATGATTCTCTTCCTAGTTACATTTATGTAGTGTTATCACTCTATATAATAAAATATACCTAATTGATTCAATTCAATAAAGTATAGCATAATCAATGGTTCAAATAAAAAATTTTGATTAAAAGATATATTGGGAATTTGGGTAGGTAATTTCTAAGGAGATCAAAATTCTACATAATTTATTAAAACAATGTGGAGGATCAATATATTAAATGATTCTTAGAGGGACGATAAATTAAAATTTCATGTGGTTATAGAGGAATGACAATTGATATGTTATAGAGTCATTATTGATGATGAATTTGAATGAATAGGGGGATGGTAAATTAATTATATCGATCTTGTGAGTGCCTCGTTATTCTTAAATAAATTTTTTGAATTATTATTTAATCAATCATTTTTTCACATAAACAGACAATATACCCACATTAAATTTATTTTATATTTATTAATTGAATATATAATGATAATAACTATATTGATCAATGTTTATATCATATATTCTCTTCATGAGGAAACCTCCATAATATTTCATATAAAAATTTTAATATTTACATATTGTTTTTACTTACAAGGCTCATAATTCCATCATATCACATCATTTTTTATAATATTAAATAAAATTAATTAATTTTTAATAATATTAAATTATCATATGTAATAATAGGAAATTTTTAACTACTTTTTTCTAATTATATTTTTTTGGTAATTCAGAATTGATATTTGTTTTGTTTACAATGTAGCTAAATCAAGGGTTTTAACTAATTTATTTAGTTATATATTTTATAGAAAAAACACTACATCAGTTTAATGTGTTTGATGATTTTCCATTTTATAAAAGTTTTTATTTAAGGGTATACCTGGTATTCATTTTCACTGGATGATTACATGAACAACATGATAGTCCCAAATCATTACTAGTTTATTTTTGAGAGAGATATAATAATAAAAGAATTACAGGTGGAATTTGTATAGTGAAATTTTATTATCAAATTCCAATAAAAAAGTGCAGTAATAATTCATTGGGGAGGACATTTGGAAATAAAAAAATATCCAATGATAGATATATAATATGAATTTATCCATCGAAAGAACTATTTGGGATCATGTAACTAGCAATAGTATTTTTTTGTGATTGGTTAATGGGGTTCATGTTCAAATCTAATTAAAATCATTAAACTCACTACTATTGTATGATTGAATAACTGAGTACTCTACTAATATTCATATCATATATTACACTGGACCTATAAAGGAATAAATTTGGTTAAGCCTGAATCACTCCACAGGAAGCGACTAATGGGAAAACAAATACCCTTATGAATGAATCACTTGACCAACGGGTGGTGATGCTAGATTAAATGTGGGAATGATGAGATATGTATGAATATATAACGAATTATATCTCTCAAAATGATTTACTCATCTATAAATTATCTCATTACAATCATTCACATGTCCAATGATCTATATCAGATTGAATTTCATGCATGTCAAAATTAAATTATCTTATATTGTAGCATCTTTTCATGAAACTACATTTATTGGATATATTCCATCGTGACATGTTCATTAAGAAACCATTAACCGTTTAGGTATGTATACTTTTTTTTAGTAAATTATTACTTTAATTTCTTAAATATGGGAAAATATGATTTTCATTTGGGTCTATTCAGGTATTGGGTGTTGATCCATTAAGGTTATCTTATGACGTCTCCATTCCTTAGGGTTTTATGTTTTGTTAATCACAAATACTTTTTCTTAAGTTCTGACCTTATAATTCCATTTTACAAATAGTTTTGTCATTCTATTTTACATATAGAATTCTCATTATGTTTACTTTCAAAATTCACTTTACATTTACTTACACAAATCTCATTCAATTGTACTTAAATAATTTCCACTCTATTATACTTATGAATATATCATTAAATTTACCTATAGATTTGACTTTCTATTTTATAATTCTGATTCGATTACTAATTTTATTTTGATTTAGAATACTGATTCTGGTACAAATGTTATGATATTTTATAACCCCAATTCTAGTAAAAATTACATGATGTTTTTACGATACTGATTCCAGTACAAATGTCATACTGTGTTTATGATACAGGTACCCTAAAACAGTGATAACCTTTTTCATAATATGATGTGTATTTATTTATGAATCAATTTTGCAGATATTGTTAGAATTTTTTAATGTATCATTCCAATATTATCGGATTCTATGTTTTCTTATACATAACATAACATTATATCTTATAGATGAAATGATGTCTACAATTGGTTACACACTAATCGTTGTCTGTTTGGAACGTGTCCAGGTCCCTCTGAAATTTAAAGAAAATATGAACATTTGAGTGGATCCAAATGTTGGGATGTTTTTCTTATTAATACTTGTTCATTTGAATGATCAAAGTATTGGGATAACTTCAATGATAAATAGTGAATGGGAAAGAAATCAATGTTTGTGAAGTGATTTGTAGAGAGAGGCTATTTCAACTCTCAGTTCTTCATTCGGATTTTGTGAACAACTTGTTCAGGCATTTACAACGTCTTCACACTTACTTTTTGTAGACATCGATCGTACTGATCATGGGCTTCCAGATATGGATGACAGGGGCTCTGATTTCCATATAAATCGAGGGATTTCTAGGATATCAAGACATATACTGATCTTTAGATTGAGTCCTTACATGGGTTTGAGTAAGACAAACTTCCTTGAAATGTTAAATTGAGGAAACATTATCCAAGGTTTTTGGATTCCATTCTCTTTGGGTTAAAATAATCTTATTCTTACTTGTCTTCTATTTCATTGTTTTTATTCCTCTTGATTTTTAACATTATTAATGTTATAAAGTATAACTTTCTTATAAATTGAAATTCTGTTACTCTGATTATATTAAAAATTCTATACGCTCTAGGGTATAATCTTTATTTTATGAAAATATTTCTTTTAAGAAAATCTTTCTTATTTTTTTATCATAAGATTGTAATGTTTATAAAAATGTTTCTTTAAAAGGGTTTTTGAATTTTTTTTAACTTTGTTAAACCATATTTTCTTATAGTTAAAAGGTATCTTTAGGAAATAAATTTCCTTCAGGTAAAAATACATTCCTTAATAATGTTTAATATCATCTTTAAAGGTTCCAAATAAATTTTTAAATTATGCAATTCACTCCCCTCTTATATTTGAGCATGTCATTTTATATTTTCAATCATACAATTGGTATTATAGGAGGTCTCTAAAATACTTCACATATAATTTTTCTTGATCAAGATTTCTTTTTTCTTAATTCCGTCATTTGTTTCCTTGTTTACAAACATTTAAATTCTAACAAGTTCTGTGTAATTAAATATTATTTTAATTATGGAAAGCATTCATGTTGGAACTCTGGACATTCTCAATACTATTTGGAAACTGATTCTCGATTGTAATGAATATGAGTACAGTAGAGATAGAAAGAAGAAATTCGTGATAAACACAGGTGTATACAACTACATTATGTTAACTGGATATTATAACATTCCTGATTAGGAATTTACAACCCTTACTAATCCATAAAAGGTGGAATACCATATGAATTTTAAGGTATGCAATACATTACTTTATTCAACGACAAGAAATATATACATCCAAATTTCATCTTGTGAAGTTTTAAATAGAAACTGGAAGAAGCTTGAAGTATCCCACTTTGGAACATCCAATGTCATAGAAACTAGAAGATCTTTGCTCAGAGTTGAGTATCATGGTTTCTGTTTTAGTTATAGAGAACCCATATGTAAGGTTCATCAAAGCTTTATGACTATTGTAAATATCTTACAGTCAATGGGAAATAAATGTTTGGATTACGATATTCTTGTAGATAATATTATAGACATCATGCCTAATGAATGGTAATCCAAGAGAACAAATATATACGAGAATAGAAAAGTTACACAGATTTATCTTCATGAATTATTTGGAACTCTTCTTCATCATGAAATCAGAATGAAGAGAGATGATGATAATATTAAGAAGATGATTTGGAATAAAGGTATTTCTTTCAATATAGATACATGAAGAAATATGTAAAAGAAAATAAGGATGGAGAGGTGACATGCTATGAATGTAAAAGAACTGGTCATATTAGACCTGATTGTCCCTTTCATAAGGAGAGAGAGAAGAAGGATAAGAATTATGAAAGGAACAAGAATAAGATCTATTGATCAAATCATAAGAAATTATTGAAACACAATGAAACTTAGAGTGAAAGTGGTGGATATTCTTATGATGATTCATAAAAATATGAATCTTTTGAGAAAAATAATATTTCTTTAATAGCCAGAGCTCCATTTCAAAATAATCGTCTTATGGATAAGGTACAAGCTGCAGAATCATTTACCAATATTTCTTTAATTGAAGATTTTTCATGATAAAGGTTTTTCTTCTGATGAATAATCCACTTCATCAGACAGTAATAATGATTTTTCATATGATGAGGATGTTTCTAGATTTTCTATGTTTCATGAAATGAAAAACATTAATTTCTCTAAGAAACATGAAAAAAAATTCATGAGAATTTATTTTTAAAAAATAAATTTTAGATCTTACCATTGGTCTTGATAAGAAAAATTTTGTTTTATAAAATCTTTTTAAGAAACATGAAGAGGTTAATTCTGAGAAAGATAAACTTTTTCTGGATCTTAAAAATCTATTTTTAGGAAAAGAAACATTGTAGGATAAATTGAACTCTAAATCTATTATTCTATAGTATAAGGATATAGTCTTGACACTAAAATTTAAAATATTTTCCATAAAAAAACTTCTTGAAAAATTTTCTTTTAGTAAGGAAAATTATGATAAAATGTATTATCAAATCTCACCTGATGATAATAAACAACGATTAATCTATTCTCATGAAAAAACTATTTTCCGGAACAATTATTTTGTTCCTTCAAGAGCTCCCTTCAGTACTGAATGTCGGAGTGGTGGGCATTGGAAGAAGAACAATTCTTTAAATAATGTATAATACCTTGGGTCTCATAAGCCTTACTTTTCAAAACAAATGTGGTTACCCAAGAATTTACAATCTAATAATTAAGGATCCAAGCATGTTTGTATCCCTAAATACTAACCCTTTATTTTTCAGGATAAAATAGGTGTTACCAACAACATATGGTATATGGATACTGGATGTTCCCATCACATTACTAGTAATAAATACTGTCTCAAAAAGATTTTAAAGACTAATGGTAGAAAAGTAACTTTTGGGGATAACTATCAAGGAGAAATTTTCGGTATACGTAACATTATTCTTCATGGTAAAGCTATTATTTCAAATGTACTTTTTTTAAATGGACTTATAAACAACCTCATTAGTATAATCCAATAATTTGATGAAGTTTACCTTTTGAATTTTAGAAATGATAAATTATTAGTTCACAATTCCAAGGATGAGTTTATTCTCTCTGCCCTTAGGCATGAGAATGTGTACAACATAAACCTAGAAGTCCATAGAAGTCAAGATCTACCATGCCTTAGTAAATTTGATGATCAATATTGGAATTAACGTAGAAGACTAGTAAATTGTATCTTACGGAATATTTGTAAAATTTATAATAATGAACTTGTTAAGGATCTACCAAAACATAGGTTTGATTCTTCAAAAGTCTGTGATCCTGGTCAATATAGAAAGAAACATAAATCTAACTTTAAATATATATGTGAAGTTACAAATTATAATGCCATATATTTATTGCATATGGACTTTTTTGGTCCAATACAAACTGAATGTATTGGATGAAAATACTATGTGTTTGACTTAGTTGATAACTACAATAGATTAACATGGGTTTGTTATCTTACAAATAAAACTGAAGTTTTTTCTTATTTCAAAATCATTAGAGCTCAAGTTAAAAATGTAAAAAATAAATTGTTGATAACATTTCATACTGATCATGGGGGAATTTATGAAAATCCTAACTGTGAAACTTTTTGTAGTAAGAAATGTATTACTCACAACTTTTCAGCTCCAAGAACTACTCAACAAAATGGTATTGTTGAAAGTATAAATTTAATTATTCAATATATTACTAGAACCATGTTGAGTAAATATTCCATAGTGAATCATTTTTTGGACGAAGCATTATGTATTTTCTATTATACAATAAATCGAGTTTTAATAAGACCTTTTCTTAATAAAACACCTTACGAGTTTTGGACTGGCTAAACACCAAATATTTCTTACATTAATTTTTTTGATGCAAAGTATTCATCATGAATAATAAAGATAAATTATTTAAATTTTCATCCAAAGCTAATGAAGGAATTTTATTAGGTAACTCTACTAACTCTGTGGCATATAGAGTTTTAAAAAAAACTAATTGTACTGTGGATGAAATAGTACATGTTAAATTCGATGAAACCGATCATTTTGTTTTAAAACAACCTGATCATATTACTGATATATTTTCAAAAAATGATCACCATCTTTTGATATAAAATATTTCAGATAAGGAAATATTTCAGGAAACTAATTTTGAAACATTTAACCCTAAAGATTTTCTACCCTATGTTTATGAATATGTTTTTCAAAACCCAAGTCAGTTGTTACAATATAATCACACCATTGATAATATCATTGGTAATGTTAATCAACCAATAAAAACTGGAAGTTTTTCAAGGAAATAAGTTGAACTTGTTTACTTTCTTTCCCAATTTGAACCAAAGACATCTGAAGAAGCCCTGGGTGATGCTGATTGGATAAAGGCTGTGAAAGATGAACATAACGAATTCATATGGAATCAAGTTTGGACCTTGGATGAAAAAACCTAAGGAAACATCTGCTTTTATTATCAAATGGGTTTTTAGAAATAAATTTGATGAAAATGGAATTGTTGTTAGAAATAAGGAAATATTAGTAGCTAAATGATATAATCAACAAGAAGACATAAACTATGATGAAACCAATTCTCTTATAGCATGACTCAAATCTATCTATATTCTTTTATACTTTTCAGCATAAATTAATTTGAAAATTTATCAAATGTATGTGAAGTGTGATTTCCTTAATGGTTATTTATAGTAGGAGGTTTATGTAGATTAACCCAATGTTTTTGAAGAAACAATGTATCCTAATCTTGTTTACAAAATTAAAAAATCTTTATATGGACATAAACAAGCCCCTTGAGCTTGGTATGACAGTCTTTCAATATTTGTGTTCAAAAATAACTATTTAAATGGAACCTCTAATGAAATTTTTTTTAAGAGAGTTAATAAATATGTATTGATTGTTCAAATTAATGTTGATAAAATCTTCTTCGGATCAAATTAGCTATTCTTAACTGATTCCATTTTGAATCTTATTAAATATTAGTTTGATATGAGAATGATGGGTGAGTTAACTTTTTGTCTTATGTTTTCAAATACCTCAAAAACTAGAAGGAACTAACATATCTCAAAAGATGTATATTAAATTTATTCTTAAGAATATCGAATATGAAAACACTAAGAGTATAAGTACTCCTATCAGAACCTCTAATACTCATGATATTGATAATGCAATGAAACATGTGGATCAAACATCTTATAGAGGAGTGATGAGAAGTTTACTCTACATAATAGCTAGTCAACCTGACATAATGTTCTTATTATGCTTATGTTCCATACGCCAATAAAATCCTAAATAATCTCATTAAAATTTGTAAAAGTAATTTTTTAGTATTTAAAGTGATCTTTAGATTTGGGACTATTTAATTCTTTGGGAAATGATTTTGAACTTATATGTATTTTGGATGCTGACTTTGGAGGTTATAAAATGGATAGAAAAATTTTCAACCAGAACATGTCATTTCATAGGAGATTCCTTAGTTTATTGGTCTTGCAGGAAACAACATTCTGTATCACTTTACATCACTAACGCTGAATATGTAGTAGCTGGGAAATTGTTCTACTCAAGTGTTGTAGATGAAACACACACCCACAGACTATAGTATGAGTTTTACTAAATATCAAATAATGTGTGACAACACAATCTCCATTTTCCTATATAAAATCCATGCACATCACTCTCATTCAAAGCACATAGATATGAGACATCACATTCTTAGGGATCACATACTTAAAAAAGATATTATTCATTAATTCATAGGAATGCAAGAACAACATGATGATATGTTTACAAAACCATTACCTTTAGATATATTTAAATATATTAAAGAGAATCTAAGAATGATACTTATATGGTAATCATTCATATCTACATCATTTTTAAATTGTCTCCTACCATTGTGTTACTACATATTTCAGTAGGATTATATATTCTTGTTTGTTTCTCCTTATTTTTCATTCATTAAAGAAATTTTTTCATTCATTAAAATTTTTCTCTAATAAAATCTATATTTTCTTTCGATTTGGAATTGAAATTCATGGAATTGAAATTCTCAGAATTGGAATTCTCAGAATTCAAATAATCAGAATAAAAATTCTCAGAATAAAAATTCTCGGAATTGAAATTGTCAGAATAAAAATTCATGGTTTCTAAAACTTCTAACTGAATTCTTATAATACTGATAGATTATTTAGAGTATTACAAAATGTACACATTATTACTCTTCATCTTTTTATTTTATTTTTGAATTTTAGGTATTTCACAAATTTTAATTCCTCGTTTACCTTACTTCAAAATATCGGAATTCTTTTTTTACAACAAATATCCTCACCCATCATTTCAGATCAAGTTATTTTTCACATATTCAATTATCTTATATGTGATGAAAATTCACATCTATGTATATATAAGGGGAGTTTTTTTATGAGCGATGCACCATCATCCCTGACCTCTGTGCCAATATTTTATTCCCTTCGTAGTCTTTAGTCTGTCTCTTTAGTTTCTTTCACTCCAAATGTCTCTTAAATCAAAAATAAATGAAATTCCTATTAGCATGGAAATAAAGGATTGTGAGATCTTTAGGGAAAGACTAGTAAGTCCTAACTACAATGAAACATATTACCACCATATCTCTAAGGTAATAAGAATATACGGATGATAATGTTTTTGTGTGGCTAAGGAGATAATTCAGGATCCGATTTACCCAGACTTGGTCATTCAATTCGATGAATCCGTTACTTTCTTCCAAAAGGATTGAAATGATATGTTCAATTTCTAATGTTTTTACTATACATATAGAGTTCCTTTTAAGAAGGTGGATAAATTTCTCAACAAACTGTATGATGTAGAGGCTATTTCATTCCCTCATAGACTTCCCTCGAAGAAAGGTTCATTTGAAAAGGACATGGCTCAAGATTACCTTGGTCTTAAGCATGTTATGAATATGAAGATTACAAATCGTACAACAAATTATAGGCTAGTATCCATATGGATGAAAAGATTAATTATTCTATGGAATTATGATAAAAACTCTTTAAAGATATGCAATATAATTCTTTCATACATTCTTTTCAATGTTATGAAGATCATCCTGATAAAGTACATATTTTCCAATATCCATGCAGTAAAAGGTGGAACCATTATATCTAAGATTATTATGTATCCAGAAACTATCCCTAAGATAATTGTTATGTGCCTTTAAGAGATGAATGTCCCTCATAAATCAGTTTCGATGTTGATTATGATTTTTTTTGTCACCGATGAAACTAAAAAGAGAATGAAGGATGAGTTTTTACTAGAATCCAAATATTTTGAAGACATGGTTGTCCAAAACAAGAGTGATATTCCATAATCATGAAAATACATTCCCAAGAAAATGAAACATGATGAACCCAGCTTACCATCACGGGTTCCTGATGCTCGGGTATAAGCACATCCTCCTGCAAATAATCCAAAAACCTATTCTAATGGAACCATAAAAAAATTTAGAGAGAAGGAAGCTACAATAAACGAAGGTGATCCTTCATATGAATTAAATCCTATAGAGGATAAGGCCTTAAAAATAAATCAAGTTGAAATTATAGAGAAAGAAAAGATGGGGATGATATTGAATAAGAAATACTTGAAAGCTCAAGTGTGTCAGTCTTTACAAAAATTTGTGGAGAATATGTCTCAACAAGTACAAGAACATCAAGTTGTTCATAAAAAACCAGTTGCCACTCCAGAAACCCCGAAATCCAATAAATTCATAACATTATCAGAACTTTTTCAATAAATTAAATATCATATAATTCATGAAGATAGTTATTATGTTTTAATAGTAGTGGAAGATTAAATTGGAACTCCTCATAGTTTAAATTATAATTTTTGTTCTGAAGATATAGATATTAAAGAAGAAGAAGGAATTAAAGAAGAAGTGGAAGTTGAAGAAGAAGTCGAGGTAGAAGTGGAAGAAGAATAGAATGAAGATGTTGAACAATAAATTGTTGAAGAGGAAGAGATCCTAGAAGAAGAAAGACAATAAGGAACACAATAAGAAGAGATTGAAGGGGAATAAGATAAACAGGGAGATCTTAATGTTATCTAAATATCAGATGAACAATCCCCAGTTCAAAATTATATCAAAGGTAAGAGTGATTTGGTTTTCCCATCCAAAAATGAAACACCTTAGAAGTCTTCCAAAAAGATAAAGAAACGAGATTCGATAACTCTAAGAAGAGTTGAGAGAGAAAAAAATCATTCAGATTCTGAATCCTCATCTTCTATTGAGCATGACATTGACAATATTTCTATAAGAATGTTGGTCATCCCTATTATGTTTCTTGAAAATATAGATTCTCAAATTCAAATGATGCAAGAGACCCTAAATAAAAAGACGGAATCTACCAGTATTCTTATAGACATGGTGGTCAAGAAATAAGGGGACTTCAGTAATCATTTGATTGATTATAAAGCTCCACATTTGACTTGTAATAATGTATTTAACCGCACAAAAACCATCAATGAAGAGCTTAAAAAGTTTATTGACATCATGGATTCAAATATTAGTACATTAAATACTTGTGAATCTAAGTTCAACAAATTCAAGGCATCCTTTTCTATGAAATTTAGCAAATTCAATTTAGTTTCCCAGCCTGTAAGCAGAGAAAAAGATGTCAGAGCCGAATTAGTGAAAAAGGTGGTTGTTCATGAATAGATCATTATGAATCAAGATTATAGAATCAATGATAAATAAGAAAGGATCTTGTCCTTATAAAATAAGAACCAGGATCAAGATATCAGGTTGAATAAGCTTTAATAATATTATAAGGATGTGAAGAAACTTATTGTTTTGATAAAGAAAATGTTATTTGAGTAGAAAAAAGATGGATGATTTTTTATTACATTCATTTGTTTTGTTGTAATTTTAAAATTTTTTCTAAAATTTCCTTATGAATTTTCATACATATCTTTATTTTTTTTCGAATTTATGTTTCCATATCCTAAGAGGTACATCCTTTACATCTTCATTCCATTTTGAAAATCACAAAGGGGGAGAATTTTTGTTTGAAGGATGAAATCAATCAAGACTCCAAAGGGGGGGAATCAATTAAGGGGGGGTATGGTAAGGAATAATTCCAAAATAAAGAGTAGATTCTTTTAAGAATTAATTCTTATATAAGGTGGATATATTTTCTTAAGAATGAAAACTGGATGCTAACAAATCTAGAATAAGATCATTGGGAAACATAAACTAATGGGGAGTAAGTCACATTAATCATAATTTTCTTTGAAACAAGGATATAAGTTTTATCGTAATTGTTTTTCAAAGTAAATAAATTCTTCTATAGAAAATTTGGTTGTGATTTAAAAAAATGGGGAGATTGTTGAGTCATTAAGGTTATCTTATGAATTTTCAATTCCTTGTGGTTTTATGTTTTGAACATCACAAACAATTTTTCTTATGTTCTAAATTTGTCATTCTATTTAACTTATAGTTTTTTCATTCTATTTTACTTACATAATTCTCATTAAGTTTACTAAACAAATACACATTACATTTACTTATGGAAATATCATTCTGTTATACTTAAAGAATTGTCACTCTGATATATATACGAATCTGTCATTACATTTACCTACCGATTTGTCAATCTATTTTATAATACCAATTATAGTAAAATGTCATGTTGTTTTACAATACTGATTCTGGTATAAATGTTGTGCTATTTTATAATATCGATTCTAGTACAAATTTATTGTTGTTTTTATGATACCGATTCCAGAACAAATGTCATACCGTTTTTTTTGATACAGGTACCCAAAGTTAGTGATACCATTTTTCATAATCTGATTTTCATTTTCATAAGAATTTATTTTCCTGATATTGATAGAATTTCATAATGTATCATTCCAATATTATTAGATTATATGATTTATTATAATTAACATTTTCTTTAACATAACATCATTTCGTATACCTGAAACAGTTTCGTATAATTTGTTACAAACCAATCGTTTTCTGATTCAAGCATTTCTAGGTCCCTCTGATATTTAATGTAAATATGACCGTTAGAGTGGTGTCGACCATTTGGATTTTTCCCTATAAATAAAACTTCATTTGAATGAGAATAGTACTAAGTTATCTTCGATGATGAACAATGAAAGGAGAAGTTACCAAACCTTGTGAAGTGATTTGATGAGAGAGAGGCTCTTACAAATCTCTGTTCTTCATGCGGATGTCGTGAAAAACACGTTCAGGAATGAACAAATTTTTTGAACATGTTTTCTGCAATATCCGATCTTACTGATCTTGGGCTTCTAGATTTGGAAGACAGATGTATTGATTTCCTTCTTAATCAAGTGCTTGCATTGATAGCATGACAGATACCGATCTTTGGATTGAGGTTTACATGGGTTTGAGTAAGAAAGGCTTTCTTGAATGTATAAATCAAGGATACTTTATTGAATGTCATTAGATACCCATATCTTTGGGTTAAAATAATTTTATTGTGACTTTTTTTCTTTTTCAAGTTGTTTTTTTATTTCAATGAAATTTTAACTTTGTTAAAGATAGAATGTATAAGTTTCTTATACTTTTTAATTCCTTTACTCTGATTATATTAAATATTCTATATGCTCTAAGGTATAATTTTTCATTTATGAAAATCATTATTATGATTTTCTCTTAATATTGTAATTTTAAGAAATGTTTTCTTTTTAAGGGTTTGTGAATTTTGTTTAACTCTGTTAATCAATATATTCTTAATGTTTAAAGATAGCCATAAAAAATAGGTTTCTACAAGGTTAAGAATCATTCCTTAAAAAAGTTTTATATAAACTTTAAAGGTTACCAATGACTTATTAAAGTATAAAATTCACCCCATCTTGTATTTGAGCATCACATTTTACATTTTCGATCCTAAATCAGGGGGTGTCTGAGGTTTTTTTGGATCTAGGAAACCATCATTTTTGTGTGAAAATACCCTAGATCACGGTTATAGTAATATTTGTAGGGAAAGGAATATGGTCTAAGAAACATGTGTGTCATGTGAAGATGGAAGGATTCCTCGTTATTTATACTAAACAATAATATTTTACGGCACATGGTTGTGCATCCATGCATTCAATTTTGACATGGGAATATTTTATGGTATAAACAAGGTTAGCCAAAACATGTGGAAAACCCATGAGAGGTTCACTTAACTATATCCAGTCATGCATAGTTATCACATGGTTTGGCTAACCATGTGACCAAACCATGAAACCTGGAGAATTTTTTCAATTTCCAAAATTTCCTTCAAATGATTTCTATTTATAATAATATTCACCATTTTCTCCATCATACATCAAAGCACCCCCTTTGAATCCATATCTGATAACTATTCATGGAATTGAATGATATCTATACCCTAATCAATAATTTAAGAGACACTTATCTTGTTGGATATTAATCATTGAGTCCTCATTTACGTTTTAGTTGTTATTAGTTTGGTTTGGTATCTTCTGCACTATTATAGAGAAGTCTAATATTCCCTATTAATTTTTTCATCAACTATTTTTAATTTTCTCCCAATATAATTTGAAATTAAGATATAATACATGATGATCTATCAACTGTTAACCAACAATAAGTGGTTACATTCATTTTTTAAAGTCAATGTGTTTTTATGTTCCATTATATCACATATCCAATTCTCATGTGATGCCCTGAAATGAATTTAGGTACATCAATTTAATTCTTAGTAATTGCCAATATAATTAAATAGAAATTTAAATGATTGATTATTGCTTCAGGACCATTAATATTTATCTATACCTTTTTGTATATTTTTTATTTACATTGACTTTTATGATGATAAAATAAATAGTTAAATTTATGGTGTACCTATTTACCCATATCTTTTATATGGGAATTGTGAATTGAATTGACAATTGATGATTTGAATAGTAAATTGAATTGTAAATGGGTTATTGAATTTCAAGATTAATAAATATTATAATTAAAATGAATTAATGTGATGGTATGGAAGACCATTACCCTGTAACATTCCTTTTAAAGGATTGTTTGACCCTCATATTTCTGTTATGATGAATATTAATGTGAATTGTATTTACTCCAATCCATTAAATCATGTCCAATTATATGAGTCACCGTCTGTAGTGAAATTGAATTTAATGTTATTTCTATTAACCATGACATGTTGATGTGAAATTTATGAATTTTATCAAATGATTTTTTTTCTTATGCCTTAGATGACACATGGATTCGATTTTGAAGTCCATAGGGAGACTCAATTGTATTAATAGATTTTTATTCCTGAGTGACACTAGGACTCCAAATATGGATTTAAAATGATAGAATCATAGGGGAAGACGATTATATATATATTTATACTTGGATTCCATATGTATTTCCATGGATAGAAATAAAGGTAATTTGATCATTTATGACATGGGAGAAACATAGGCTTCCATTATAGACCTCTAAGGGAAAAATCATCTATATTTGAATTTATATCACACCTAGAATGATACTCAGGTTATTTAGAGGTTCTTTGTGGATGGAATTCTAGGGTATTGGTTTATATTATTCTTAGACTGATACCGGAATTTCAAATTTGGAATAACAAGGACGGGATCAAGTTCTAAACTGAATAAATGATAAAATTCATTAAATCAATGATATGCCTATCCAAAACAAAATCTTGGATTTGGTATTTGTTTATACATTATGGATTTTCATGTTTTGGAATATTTCAGTTAATAATTTTCACGGGAAGAACCATAATGATGGATGAGTCTTGAGAGTTATAAATTAAATGATATTGAATAACTAAATGAATTTATTATAAATGAGAAGTTGGACATTATAGGACATGTAAATTCAATACTTCCTTTTAATTATTATTAATTCTTACCCAATGATTTTGTTTAAATTCACTAACTGATTCGAACTAGACCTTCAGTGGTTTCTAAACGGGATTTAATCTCACACCTTATTCAGACCACCTTGAGAACATGAAAAAACTATATAATTACAGATATGGAAAATGGATGGTTCCTTGATATAGGTTCCTGATTGCAACAATGGATCTAGGGATCATGGGACCAATAATAGACTCGCGATTATTTTTGGATAAATTTTTACTTTTTTCACAGTTGTTACATGTAATAAATTTCAATGTTGTGTACCTATTTTGGATTCTTTATAGAAGTATATATCATTATTTTTCTTATATGGTTCCTTGTAGGATTATTATCTATTCATACAGTTTATTTATTTTCAAATAGTTATACTTATCCTACTATTGACTAGTATTGTTTTTCATTAGTGTTACACTCTTTTAAGAAGGAAAAATAACCCCATGGACATTATCTGGTCTCTCAATACTAGTGGGTAGCCTATGCTATTTGGGGATATCTGTTTGAGTATATGTGGTCAAACAGTCTCAGTGAACTTTTTCATGGAATACATGTTTTGGAACTCACAAAGTATTATCAGAAGGTTTTCATTTATGGATTGTAAATTGGAAAAAATATTAAATGAATAATAATAAAATAAAATTTTGTAATGATATGTTCCTATTCATAACTAAACAACATATGTGATAATGATGAATTTTCTTGAATGAAATTTTTGTTATTGATTTTTACTATTTTAGTTGATTTTAAATTAATATTTGGGTTATGCAAAATAATTGTGATGTTTTTATTGTTATGATTTTGAGTTCTATTGTGTTCAAACCTAATGAGTAGTGGTTATTCCATATCCCGAATCATATAATAACTTGTTTGATTTCATATTCCATTCCTTATTCCATGTAATTTAAGAATAATTACTTGATGCATGTTGTTGTGATATGTTTTTTTATAAATATACATGTTATTGTGATAGATATTTTGTACTGTATTATGGTATCAATTGAATGGACTTGATACTTCTGTTCATAAGGATTATGGTCCCCATGAATTTAAATTTGGTACAACATTGGATCAACCATTTAAAATTAACTAAGATATAGTTTTGAAGTTAGTATGAATTCGAATGAGTATGAATGAAGATGAAATTAATTGAATGTAAAATGGAAACTTGAGTATCGTATAGAAGAGAAGTAGATAGATATTAAACCTTAATAGTTGGATGAATATATTATATACTACTTATATATGTAGTATGTGACTCATATCCCTAACTTATGGAGCATGGAGAGGCATGTGTTTTTATATTGTAAGGATTTTACCTATCATATTTTAATATCTACAATTTTGAGTTGAAAAAATTGATGATGTTCTTATATGAGGATTTTTTTTCTATTGTAGTGTTTTACCACCATGATGACATCCAGTTTTATACTTGGAAAGTAGATACAAAAAACACTTTTAAGATTATGGGCCATTAGATACCAATGGAACCTCTAATAGTGACATATACTCTACTAATAGTTGTACCAGTCACCGGTGTTGTGGAACTATTCCTCGAATGATTTATATGATTCATGTAGGCAATTCAAGGAGCACCATGTCCTACCCTGACTATGGAAGAGTTTTCATATGTCTTTCTATAGTAGGATCTAGCAATATTTATAGGGGTTGTCAGACCCATGGATAAAAATTCATGGCCAGAGGCCGTGATATCTATCATTGTGCATCTAGATACACCTCATGAAAGGAGGCCAAAGATTAAAAAATAAAGTGTACATGATTCTTCCAAGATATTTTGTGGATTTATTACATAGAAGTATCATCATTCGGATTAGTATTAGAGTTATTTTCATATGTCCTTATATGATTACATATATCTCTAAATGTTGAGGGCCGATAGGGCCCTGGAGTTAAGGAACCCATACAATGTCATGTTATCATTTATGGATTACCTGGTACCTTTTAGAGAGATGCAGTGCATCAAAAATATTTTGATGCATGAAAAGTTATCAAAATAAATTAGATTTTATGATGGACTCAGGGACGACATCAAATCATTGGTAAATTTATGTTGGCTTACTACTTTTTTGGAAAAGTGAATCTAGTGCTTTTCATAGAGTGTAACATGACAAATGTTGGGGATGTGAATCAGGGCAGTTCGATGTCTAGATCTAGAACTATGACAACTAGTAGTAGAAAGAATCATCAAGAGCTTAAACAATGTCATATTTACAGTAAGACCAATTATTCAGATATCTATGTGAGGTGCATGAATTGTGATATGCTAGTAAAAATGTGGTCATAGAGTATGAGGGACCCAGTCAAGTGTACATCATATAAAAAGATATGCCATTATTAGTGATTTTGTAGAAAATTTCCACCATTATATAGTGATTGAGGGTCTATAGTGGCTCTAAATTCAGGAGTAAGGGAAGAAACTTCTCATGAGGAAGGGGGAATGAGTGTAGCTAAACAACTTGGATGATGTTGTGGTCGTGGGCATGGAACATGGAACTCAAATTTATTGTGACATCAAAGTAGATTTTCGATTGGTGTCTAGGATGTATTATAGAGAATCAATTCAAGGAAGATATACATAGTGCACCCAAACCTAAAGGAGAAGGATACCAAACCTTCTACTATTAGATGTACTATTCTACGAGCCCCTACATTATATTCTATAATTTTTATGTAGGGTATTATTATTGTTTTATATTCATTTCTATTGTGTAGATCCATGGGATTAGTGTTATGTTTTCTGATGATGTTATGATTCTTTACACTTTGTTGGGGATCAGAATATATTGTGTCAGTTAGTACAGGGTGCCCCCCCATGATATTGGTCAGCGTCCCATAATTTTTTCCCTCTTTTTCCTTGAAATGATTTGATTTTACATCATTTTCCTGATAGAATGGTTGGTTTATGACCATTATTTTGTGGATTTCTATTATCAAATGATGACCTTAACATCACATGAGGGCTGTGAGATTATTAACAAGGGTGAATGGGATTTCATGGAATGTTGAGATGGACACAAACTTCATAGGTTGAAAGGGTGAAAACTTATATACCATGTCTATATCCAGATGACCAGATAACATGTCAGGAATATTTCCCTACAGCGGTATATCATTTTAGGGACATCATCCGAGATAATTTTTCGAGATAGCCTCTACTGAGAGTGGTGGATTTACTTATAGAGATAGTTTTTGGTGATAAAACTATTTTAATTATTCAGTAAAGGATGACTAATAATAATATTATGGAGTGTGAGAGATATCTATGTGATTTAGAAGTTAAGATATTTGTTCGAACCATTACATCTCTATGGGGTTCTTTTTCCATTTTTTAAAAAAATGAGGATGGTTCTCTTATTAAATGTGTGGATTATCTGTAACGAAACCAACTAATGATTAAGAAATAATATATGAAACCATATGCATATGATCTCTTCAATCAACTTCGATGAGT
This sequence comes from Viscum album, assembly GCA_963277665.1. Lineage (NCBI taxonomy): Eukaryota > Viridiplantae > Streptophyta > Magnoliopsida > Santalales > Viscaceae > Viscum > Viscum album. The sequence continues at coordinate 1,084,883,922 of OY728166.1, read as the reverse complement.
TTGGGTTTTTTCAATTGTTGGTTTAGGATCTAGTTATCATCTAATGCATGTTAGGCCATCAGACATACCTCACAATTTTTTTGAAGTAGGTGTAGCCTATAAAAGTATTTTTTTATCAGTTTTGGACTCATAAATGTTCCTATCATATTCATAGAACTGATGAACTGTGTAATCCATCCATATCATGATATTTGGGTGGCTTTCATTGATGATGTCTTTGTGTACTCTCAGAATCTACATAATCGTACTAATCCACATTGATTGCATTGAATACACTAATAGAGAATAAATTATAATCTAAGATCACAAAGTGATAGTTATGGATGGATGATATTCAAATACTAGGTGAAATTATCATACATAGAAGAGTATAAGTTGACTTAGGGAAGAAGAGAGTTATTGTACTCTAGGGTAATCCGAAGAATGTCTACGTGGTATGGAGTTTCATGGGGTTACCTGGTTACTAAAATCATTTAATATGGGAATAATCATGCCTCTAAGTGAAACTCACAGACTTTAATAATATTTGTGTGATGTTTTTATTATCATAATAGTGTGAGGTGGCCTTTCTGGAGAAAAAATGGATTATGACATCAGTGATGATACTGATTTTTGAAAAACATGATATGAGTTATAATGATTACTATTATACATTATGTATCAGGATAAAAGTAGTCCTTATTCATGATGATTGAGTCTTCGAATACGCTTTCTGGAAGTTGACGCCCAACCATAGGAATTACCCAAAACTGATTTCTAGTTATATTCAATTTTTCATGCATGGGTCTTTTGGATAAATCACATACTTTTAGAGTGTTTTGTGTTTTACATGGAAAAAATAAAACATAATGTACATTTTTATGCTACATGATCTAAACATAATACTGAAAAGTTAGTTTAAATACCTAAATTTATTTGACATTGATCTTACTAAAATGACTAGTAAATGAAATTCAGGGGTAGATTCACATAATCGGAGGACTCAAATACATGCAATTCAATAGGCTAGTAGCGAGTGGAAGCATATGAATATGTTCTCTGAGAAGTAAATAGAGGTAAATGACAGTTAGGGGATGACTGTGTTACCATCCATAGTTGTTACCTATACCATTTTGTATATATTTCCGATGAGGAAGTTATTGGATTATGAGGTACTAGTCCTATTGAATTGTGTGGGGGGTGAGTACCCTCCTCTTTGTTATACCATACAAGAGGAGGCCATTATGCCTAATCATTGTCGCAGACAGGTTTCATTGGAAATGACAAATGAGATGATTCGATATATTAATGATTCATCAAAGGAATTACACCATAGAGACAATAAAAATCATCAGGATTTACATTTTCTTTACTGGTTTTAGTGAATGAAAACAGATGAAGATGCTTTTGTCATGAGATGTTACACCAATCATCAGGTGAAGGTGAAACACCATCCACTAGCCAGAATTTTATATCATCTACCCATTAAAGAGTGAAAATGGAATGATATTACAATGGATATCTTGGGGGGGTTTACCAAGGTTGCAGTGATGTTAGGAAGTTGTATGGGTTATTGTTAACATGATCACGTTAGTTTTACATTTCATGTCAATCACAGAAACAATCTATGTCGGTGAACTCAGATGTTTGTGTATCTGTGAAATAGTTCAACATCACGGGTACCTATGTAATATAATTTTAGATAGGGACACACAATTTACTTCATGATTTTTAATAGGGATACAATGGGCAATAGGTACATAAATTCCTCAAAGAAAGACCTACCACCCTCAAACAGTTGACCAATCAGATCACATGATTTAGGTGTTTGAGGAAAGGTTGTGAGAAAGCGTCCAAGATTTTAGGGGTTCATGGGGGATGAATGTACCATAGATTTTATTATCCTACAAAAATAGAATTCATTATAATATACATATGTAGCCTTATGAGACTTTTTATGATATGTTCTGTCGATAACCCCTGTGTTAGTTAGAGGCAATATATGTATCTAATCTTGGACCTCATCTTGTTCATGATACCATAGAGAATGTGTAGTCGATTCAGAAGTGGATGGATACTATGAAGTCTCATAATAAATCATACACTAATCACCATATATGACCTCTTGAGTTTGAGGTAAGGGATCATGTCTTACTGCATGTCTCACTATGGCTATGACATAGAAAGATCATGAGACATGGTAATCTATGACAAAAAATTTTTCAGGATGTTTGGGATTCTAGAGACAGTCGGTCTGGTATCCTATGAGTTCTAGATACCTTAGAGGTACTGATCCATGCATAACACTTTGCATATTTCTTATTTTCGAAGCTATAATTTATAAATCACTCAAGCCATTAATTTTGAGGAGTTTGAGTTATTAGAGGATTGATCCTTTGAAGAGAATTCAAAACATATTGTGGATCGCAACATGATGTCATTCTGACGTTGGTCACTTCCTCTAATATGAGTGCTATGGAATTATAATTAATTTTAAGAAAAGACCTCACAATAGGAGGGAGATGTACAATAATATTGGGTAGAGTTATTCTTAGGGACTATTGGACACCTTGATAAATAAATTCATAGATTAATTACATTACTGTGAGATGTTTGTAAGAATCAGTTTCTTCTTTGAATTATGAATTTTTTTTATTTATATCAATTCTCGGTTTAATTTCCCAATTTCGACCAGACATGAATTACATTTAGGATAATTGACGTATCAGGGGGGAGTGGATTGGGCTAGTTTGGAGCTTGGAACCAAACCTTTTGGGGTGAAAATGGAATGGTGAAAGGATAGAGAAATCCATGGGGGCAGGCTGCATATGTGAGGTTTGGGAAGAGACTAGGGGTGCAGAAATGGTGTGACTAATCCATGTGACTTGGGGAGCACAACCATGATTGAAAATCTAAAAATTTGAACATGTAGTTTTTCATGGATTTCTCACGGTTAGTCAAACATTGCTGAGAAACCATACAAGGTTCCATTCTCTATAGCTAAGAGAATATGATTGGCATGCGATTTGGCCAACCATGTAGCCAAACACATGGACTAAGGGAATTTTTTGAATTTAATAATGTTTCATTAAATTTATTTTAATTCTAAGCCTATAAAACATTTTCTCTATGATACATCAAATCCTCCCATTTGATGTCATCTGTGTTAATTATTTATAGAATTAAAGGATCTCCTTTGTTGGATCTCTGATTTATGTGTTTCTCATCTCGTCAGATCCATGTTAGTTATTTCTCAGTTATTTTTTCCCATTACTCATTTTTTTGAATCAAATATCCTATATAGGTGGAAACCAATAATCCAGATTATCATGTTATTTTTCTGTTTTATAATGTTCTCTTGATCTGAGTCGAATCAGTAGCATATAGTTGATGAGTTATCTTTTATAAACCTATGGTTATATGCCCCATCCATTTTTATTAGTATAAGTGTTTATATATGTCATTGTTCAATATTAACAATTACTTGGTGACATTTTGAAAAGAATTTATATCCTTCAATTAAATTTTTAGGTGTGGCCTATGTAATTAAAGCAGTTTGAAATTATTGATTATTTGTTCAAGACCTTAGAACATGAACCAATCATTTAGTTGTGTTGTTTATATAAATTGGTCACTATCATATAATAAAAATTGGATTCCTTAAGGGTGTTCCTATTTACCTCATTCCTTAGTATGTGAATTTTTTATTGAATTTAAATTTGGTGATTTGAATTTTAATTTGAATTTTAATTGGGTTATTGAATTGAAATATGAATTGGGATTTTAATTTAATGAATTAATGGGAAGGGATGTAAGACCATGAACCTTGGAACATACCTTTTAATGGATTATTTTATCATTACATGCCTGTTAGGATGAATTTCAATGTGAGTAATATTTAGGGCAAGAATTATAATCATGGAAATTGTCTTGAGTCACCTTTTGAAATGACAATAAATGGAGATTTATTGGAATTTCCCTTTACATGATTATGTTAAATTGATTAATGGTGCTTAATTTTATTGATTTTTATTCTTAAGGGAAAACATGGATTCAATGAATCATTCCATGGATGGACTCAATTTGATATTACCATGATTCTGTGTGGGTGACCATTAGAATCTATATATGGTCTTCCAATGTGGAACTCGTATGGGAAGAATATTATATATCAAGTGATATATGGATCCCATATGGATTTACAAGGACAGACACAAATAGAATCTGATCATTCATTTCATGGCTGATACTTGGGATCATGTGGTTGACCGAAATGGATGGAATCGAGTTGAAGTGATGTTATACCTCACCTAGAGAGATACATAGGTTCTTGATAGGTTCTCCATGGATGGGATTGTACTGTGTTGGTTTATATTATACCTAGAGTGATACCTAGATTCCAAATTCCAAATTCCATGTATGGGATTAAGTTTTAAAATGAATAAATAATGAAATTTGTTATATTACTCATCTAGAAATCCAATAAACAATCAATGATTCACCATTTTTATTCAAAATGGATGGACTATTTAGTAATCCTTCAGTTCCCCCATTTCATGTTGGATATCAGGTATGATTTGAGTCAAGATATATATAAATTATAAGAAATTGAACCATTAAATTAATTAATTATAAATGAGAACATCTATAGTATTGGTTTTTCAGTTTCATTAGTTCCTTTAAATATATATTGCATCCTTCACACTATTTTTTTATATATTCACCAACATATTTCAATTATACATTGGGTGGTTTCCTTCAATGATATATTCTGAGACTCCTTTATAGCCAAAATGGGTACCTGAACAAACTGTAATATTATAGGTATTGACAAGGGAAAGAGACACGATATATGTTCTTAGTTTCCACATATGATAAAGGGAGCATGGGATTGAGCCGAGGCTTGTGATGCTACTGGTATAATTTTCGTTTCTTAATATGGTCATATGTAATGTATTTTATTGATGAGTTACTATTTTGAATTCGTTATAAATACATTTATCATCATTTTTTATATGTTATTACTTTGTGAAATTTTATATATTCTTTATGTTTATTTGTTCTATTATTGTCATACTACTTTCATTGTTGAATGATATTTTTATTCCATTGTGATACACTCTATTAAGAGGTTATAGTCTCCCGAAGAACACAACATAGGCCCTCACTTCTAGTGGAAATGCTCCAGTTCTTGGGGAGGTAATCTTGAGGTAATGTTACATATTGGGCCCAATGCAATTTATAGTAGAATTTAGGTTTGAGACTTTAATGTTTTTCACATAAGGTGGACTTTTAAGGATCCATGAATTCCATGTTAGCCTCAATTTATCTCATGATAACCATGTGTCACAAAATATGTTTTAACACATGAAAATTTGCTAATAAAGATATAATTATTGAAATAGAATTAAGACTCTTCAAGATCTAGAACACATGATATGTGTTCTTCCCTATCCAATTTAGGATGGTTCCAAATGATATCTACTTATAAATATATTAATCCTATAAAGAATTTAGGGATCATTTAAAGTAGTTCCTCATATTAAAAAAGATTCAAAATATGTTATCCATGATTATATTCATACCTTAAAATGTTCCATGTGAAGTAAACATGGTTGTAGATATGTGTAGTGCTAAATAATCCAATAATATAAAAAAAATTATTACATTTAATTGACATATTTCACTATATTTTTGGGACTCAACACATTGGCCATACTAAATGGATTAATAGAGAATCAGATTTTCTATTTTCTATTTTTAGAATATTTTAAATATAACTCCTTATCATTTACTTATATAAATAGTTTGTGTTCAATACAATTCTATTAATTTTTTTAAACATGTAATTCTTATTCATTGATAGATAACATAAGGGATTATCTAGAAGATGTATTGTGAGATTCACCTTCTTCTTTCTACATACATGTATTACTCTCATGATTGATCTATGGGAATTCAAGAGGTATCAGTGTAAGAGATTGATGAATGTACATATTTTCCAATCATTAAATTATTTTTCTTCTAACTGTATAAAATTAATTTAACGACATTTATTTTCTTCAGTAAGGTATGACATGATTTGTCGGATAGATATATAATGGTGAGTATAATCATTCCAAGTGAGGTAGTTTTGTTATTTTTCGAATGAGAAGTTTTTTATTTACATTAAATGGTTTATGGGAATAAATAGTGACCTAAAGGAGTCTTTTAGGAATTAGGAATGCAAAAATCTTGTGTATGGAGGTAGATAACCATTATTACCTTTTTGTGTGATCATTGAATGATAGTTATACTAATATAAGGGGATGTATAGAGGAGTTATTAGTAATGATCCTAAAGTATACCCATCTACTAAAATTTATATTTTTTGTTAGGAACATTATGTTTTATTTAATACTATAACGTCGTAACCTAAATTTTAACCCAATTTTTTTAGCTCTTAATTCTTAATATACAATAATAATTGCAATGATTAGTAATTCAATATGTCAACTATTTATGGGAGTACCCTCATCATAGTCTCTTTAATGTATTCTACGACTTAATATTTTTTATACTTCATAAGGCCTATGATAACCTCATGTAAAATAAATTATTTTTTACAAGAGTTAATTAAATTATAAAATTTTGATATTAATTTAATTATTATATCAAATTATTCATGACATTTTAAATAATTTTTTGATATTTTTCTTATTAGTATTAATATCGAATTAATCATGATTTTAGTTTTTTAAACTGTTAAAAAAAAATCTATATCGATTTTTAAATTATAATCAAAATAATAATGTACATTATTGTACTTGATGAATTAATATCTAAAATAAATATTCTATTCTTATTTTGTATCATTTTTGAAGCTCATGGGTGATTAAAGATACTCTATGATTCCATTGTAGTAATAAAAATCATTTTTGGAAAACTATAAACGAAATAAATGTTTTCTAGGTGTCTGGTGTTCATTAAACTTGGAATTTTAATGTTAATTAAATGATCAATTCATTAAACAAAACACTATATAAAAATTTACATGATTCAATGCATGATTCATAAAAATATATCATGTGGAGTGTATATTAATTTGATCAAATGGAAAAAACACATCTATTATAGGAAAATGAAAAAATAATACACTATGTGAGAATAAAAAACAATAACTATAAATTTCATTGAATGATAAAAGGGTTCACTTATAATATGATATTACTACCACATGAATATTATTTGGAATTGGATTACTTGGATGGGTCCACCCCTAATAAAAGAATCCTCCATACTTACACTGATTTATGGATAATGGAATGAGTGATAGAATTATCATGTCTCATTTAACATTTGAAATAATAAACACATATTACATTTTCATATTATAGTTAGGGTTTGGTAAATATTTATTTAACCCAATAATTATGATATTTATATGAGTCAATATGGAATAATATTTCTCATGATATATTATCATGATTCATTGGTAACTTGTATGAAAAATTCATCAAGGATAATTGGTAAAATCAGAATTCATTTCCACTAATGAGATGGAAAATTTAATCTATATAAAATTAATCCCCATTCTAGTTTTTAATGTACTATTAATTCATCTTGGTACTGATATAGTCTCTAGTAAAGGTGATGTTATTCACATGAACACAGATTCCTTCTAAAACATTAAAAACCACCATGCCTGACTTAAAATCAATGAAACCAGTTTATTCATGGGATTAGATAATAGAATATCATAATAGAATTATATCTTGGATGGATTTATAAATTTATTTTTTTATTAATTATTTCCAATAATAAAATTTAATAAGAAAATTCCCTATAGTTTATCAATTAATCATTAAAATCATCCAGGGATTATAAAAATTAATTTCAAACAAGAAAGATTCATTCCATGAAATCCATGTTTAGATACCTATACTAAACTGTATTATGTGTAGGTAATCTAGGATTCTATACATAAAGAAATAAATTCTTCTTAGTTGTTTAATAATCAATCCGAAACTAAATAATGACTTATTTATCCCATTTACAAGGACTGGAGATGTTAGGATTGAATTTGGTATTGATAGAAATTTAGTAATGAAAAATTGGATATTATTTATATAATTTATTTCATTTTTCTGTTACTAATAAATCACATTTAAAATATTTATTTTATTATTATTTTCTCATCATCGTTGATCATATTGAGATCACACACTGGTCAAATTAGGATACGAAACACGTTTATATGGTTTATTTGTGATCAATGTATTTAATGATTTTTTAAAAGAAAAATAAGTTAATATCATAATAAAAATTCATTTATTGTCAGTTATTCAATAACAAATGATAAAATAATTTTTTAGGTGACCTTAAAAAATAGTTACACTATAAAAAATATTTAATATCATGTTTTATCATTGTATTTCCAATAATCAATGGTTATATATTTTTTAAAAAATTATTATACTTATTTACCGCCATTTTTTGGTGTCCCAATTTCAAAATACCATAGTCTACTCATCCCACGACCACACTCAAACCGTCATTGGACCCCTTCTTTGTATCGATTTTATAGTAATTTAAAATAATTTTTCACCAAAAATGGTTCATCAGACTTATTAGTTCAATATATTATTTTATTTTCCATATTTACTAAACACCAATTAAAATTGAATCTCATCATTTATTTAGCTACACATAAAATCATTCCCTTTTCAAATTTAATATATCATTTAAATATTATTCCTCAATCTCTTTCATTTTTCCCGACATCCACTGATATCAGATTCATTCTCACCACTAAATTGACATTCCACTCACCTCACTCATGTTCCATTATCATCAACCCTCTATATCCTATTCAAATTCAACTCATATATTATCACTTGTTATTTTTTGTTTTTGAATATCTATTCATTCTTTCTTGGTTTTAGATTGTCTCCACGAATTTCACTACTTTGAAATTTATAATTTTCATTTTCTAAATATAATTGAATAACATTTTAAATTTTAAATAGAATCATTGAATTTATTGTGTGTGTATCTATTTTTCTTTTAAAGTTATTTTTTATATGCAGATTAGTGTAATTATTTTCACATATTCTAAATTTCATATTATTTGAAATTTTGAGTATAATTTTATATGGTTTTATCATCTTCTATTTATAATTGGAATGTAATTATTTATTTACTATTTATACTTTTTTGTTTAACTTTTGATCTCATATTTTCCAATTATAAAATGATTTTGTTTTTTAATTATTATTTTAATAAATTGTTTATAGGATAAATTTTTATAATTTTTTGTTGTTATAAATTGGTACTAATTTATTTTTTAATTTTCATATATTTATATTCATTTATAGTATATATATCGATATAAATATATGATTAAATATTTTATATATTTATCGATATTTTGGGGGGATTAGGAAATTAAAGGATTGTAATTAGAAATTTGTAGGAATAACTATCAATTAATATGATAAGAAGGTTGGTATTTCCATTTAATTTTTTAGATGATAAATGAAATGAAATATATAATTTTATCTCTAAGGGTTATTTGAATTTATAGGAAAAAAATATGGTTTTGAGAATTCATTAATCATATGATATTTAATGGTTTTAATCATTAAAAATTATGTTGTATCTGAAATTGTGAAATATATTTCATGTTATGATATATTAAGGATGATGATTTACAATATAAGTCCATAGATTATGTTGATGAATTAATTAATGATGTGGGTGTCCATATAATTGAGAAAACAACATGGGTTCAATGAATTATATATGATACAGAGAAAGTTTTGTTTAGATTAATGTATAATCATATTATTTCCAACTACTCTATAATTTGTTTACTAGAATAAAATAAATGATCAGGGTGATAAAATATTAATTGAATTTCATGTACAATAAATTGAGATACAAAAAAATTGAAATAGCCTTCCATATTACTTTAATGATGAAAATGAATGTCATGACTAATGGGATTGGTGTATAAAAAGATGAATGCTTTCAATAAATAATTTGTGTTGAATATGATTAAATATAATTGTGTATTAGAATTAACAAAATGTGTTATGTTATGAAATAAAATTGACATATTAGCATAATATTCATTTTAATTAATATACCCAAAACCTTCTACTAAAGTAACATGAAATTTTATGTAATTTATATTTTTAAATGTCTGTTAATATTTTCAAATCATTCAAATATGTAATAATGAAATAGAGATTATAAAATACTAAAGGAAAACCCACATCACCATATTAGATAAATTAATCGAATAAATTTAGTATGTCGTTTTCCAATTTTTTTATATAAAGTTAAAAATCTCAAGAAGTGGCTTCGTGTAGATAGTATGACTCTATATCAGATCCTATGAAGCCACAATATGTTGAGATATATAAGGATTTTTTTAGATAATTAAACCATAATTTGTACGATGTGATATTATGTTTTAATTTATTAAAGGTAATATAAAAAAACCAAGAAATTAGTTTTTTAGCATCACATCTCTTATATTTTCTCGCTCTTCAATGGGATATAGGTTCTATAATTAAGTATTTATAAAAGAAATATTCTTTTATGTAATGGTCTATGGTAGTTTTCTATATAAATTACATACATAGAAAATTATACTATAAGGACCCGACCATAAAATGTTACATAATTATGAATTTTATACAAGACTATACATTATAACACATTTAGGATCTTTTCAGGATTATAGTTTCAATGAATTATGATATATTATATACATGACATACCACATTCATATAAGAGGATACTACTAAAATAATATCCATTTTTTCAAAATTCAAAATCATTTAAACATAAAATAGAATTTCTTTAAAAATATTCCATATTAAACAACACGAGTCCCATGTTTCTCTTACCCATCCTTATATCCTATGTCATGAACCATACCTCAGGGCATGTGTCGTGACAACACCAAGCCCGCCATCCATAGGCCAGGGGCTGGAAACTAGCACTAGAAAGGCATATCCCTAAAATAAGAAGGCATTTCCTTATATCCTGTACAGACACATAGTCCAAAAAACACATAAAGAAACAACCACGAACTAAACTGTTGTAGTTTAAAGAATGCGGAATGTAAAAGGGGCTGGAATACAATCCCAAATATAAAATTACATGTACAACTTGAATGTATAAATACAACTAAAAAGTAACAAATAGCTCCCAGATCACCCACCAAGGATCCAACAAAAAGGGTCGGTACAGATCACGATCAGAAGTCCTAACGTCACGTCATACCAAATGGTCCACCTCTAGGTGTCGTCCAACACTGGGTCACTCATCCTTGATCAATGATGTATGTCATCTGCACAAGACACAACATGGTGTGGGTATAGCCCGTGCAGGGGTGAGTATAGTGATACTCTGTAGGGACCCCAAGACACTGTACGTCTCCAAGAGTTCCACAAAGGAAATACCACAATAAATACTTCAACTCAACATACATATATGCCCATACATATACCAAATTTATCAAGTTATAATCATCTCTTACATGAGGGAAGAATACAACAATGGTAACACCGCGATGGTATAAGTACCACTGAGGTAACACCACTGAGATAGATGTACCACATAGGTAACAGCATGAATACATCACCACAAAGTTAGAAGAACCACATTGTTAGAACCATGAAGATAGATGTTCCACACATGTAACACAATGAAGATAAAACTACCACACAGGTAACAGACTCATCTCACAAACATAGGTATAACTTATGTAAAGAGGTAAAGATGATTAGTCATAAGTCTAGATCATCTCATTCTGTAATGTATCACTACTTATGAAACACAAATGATTGATAGGTAACTAAAACCATTGACGCACATAGGATCTAACACACATGATATCTATAGGTAACCACCTCCCACTAACCCACAATGGATTTGACCCACAATGGATCTGTATGTGCTGACCCACAAAGGATTGCTGAGTGCTGACCCACATAGGATTTCACCCACATAGGATCAGTATGCGATGACCGATATAGGATCTCTGAGCACTGACCCACATATTATATTATAGATGCAAACCCACATAGGATCGATGTTCTTTCTTCACGTTACATCCGACCATAGGATTCCTCTCACCTGGTGCGCTCGAGTTCCATAGAATTTTCCACTTAAGATATCAGTCATACATTGACTGCAACTGTTCTCTAAAATGGATTAACCGAAAGGACTGCCATATCGTATGGGTTTCAACACGACAGACGGATTGTCAATCAACACTAGGTTTTTGAGTTATAAGAATTTATGTTTCAAGGGCCCAGTTGGATTCATGTTCGATCCAACCCAACCGTACTCCAACTATTTTCAAAACATGACATATGTACACCATAATGACCGTATCTACCAAGGATCCCCACACCATAAACGGTTCTTCAAATAAACATCTTTTTCTCAAGATATGACCATTTTAGTGTTTCTTGGTCTAGTTGTGTCAGGGTCCGGTCCGACATCATCGCATCGACCCGGCATGACCCAGTCCAGGCGGGGATGCAGCGGGCTTGGCCCGCTGGGCTGAGGTCCGGGCTGGTCCCCATGCGGGTGCGGCCTGGGGGTAGGTGGCCCACTGGGTAGGCGACCCAGCCCATGGAGTAGGCGGCCCACTGGGCAGGCAGCCCGGCCGCGTGAGGCGTGGCCCCGCCGTAGCCGACATTGAGGGGTGATATCCTCGTTCACCCGAATAGCCCGAAAGTCATTTAGCTCCTCCGTATTGGCTTCGCCATGTGGTGTTGTCACTTGGTGTGCAAGACCTGCTAGAGGGGGTCATGATTTTCATCATGGTCGGCCTGTGTGCCAGCCGCCATCTCTAGCAGCGCGTTACCGCGTTCCGCTACACCACCCCTGACTGACCTGTGTGTCGGTCACCTTCCTCCAGTCTTTCGCGGCTGACGAGCCGCGACTTGAGTCTTCTGGTAGCGTTCTGGTCACACCACATTCTCCTTCAATGGCTCGTCGGTCTGCTGGCCACCTGTCCCGACTGTTTCTTCTGACGAACCGCGACCGATTCCTCCGACGGTGAGGGTGTGCTACATCCTTCCATGCAGCCAGCCGGTGTCGGCCCAACCGTGTTTCCTACAGGCACGGGTCGCCAGAACTACCACACCGGTGGTCTTCCACAGAGAACAAAAAAGGGGTTTCAAGGTAGCAAAGTGTCAGGTTCGGGTACATTAGGCCCACGCCCTCCATGTAATCTTGTAATCACGTGTGAGATAAACAATCAAAAAGTACTTGGAATTTAAATCATGTTAAACCCCTACCTAATGTTTTTGGAGATCCTCCGTGCTTGAGGAAGGGGGTCATTGTTCCTCATCCTCTGTAATTAGCCTCCAATGACATTGCTTGATCGTCGATCTTCAGTTCTGGGTTTCAATGTCACTCTTCATTGCTTTCCGAAACTGGCTTCGTCCTCCATTGGTTTGGTGTCTCAAAACTTGTTCAAACCATCATTTCTTGGTGAAGAAGTTCTGATAACCCTACCCAAGATCCATATAAATAGAATAGGGGGAGTGTTAGTAACGACCATTGGAATTAATGGTGGCTCATTAAATTGGATGCTTCCTAATTTATCCAGGTTATTGTTACATAGATTGAATGGTCTATCCATTTAATGGCTTGACACATGGATGGCCCCACACTCCACTTTTCCATTGGAGAATAAGAATAAAAATAAAATAATAAAATTATTATTTTTATTTCTTTTAGAAATGTCACAAAACCTAACATTTTTTCCAAACCTACAACAGTCAAAGTAATGTATCCCATAAGAGAATTCTGGTGCTATGTATTCAGCGGTGCCCTCATATTTTTAATATTTTCACCAGTTAAAAAGTTAAAAAATTCCGGTCACACGTTTACTAAAAGTACATTAAATAAAGATCATAAATTCATTTCGGCACACCAGGCCTTAGAATCACGTGCCTTCAATTTTCACAGCCTCGTAATAATTCTATATAATTAAAAATAAGTTACATGGAAAATCTGAGTCTTTACATTCTCCCCTCCTTAAGGATTATCATCCATGAAATCCAAAACATAGAATGAGAAAACCAATGGGGGTACTAAGCATGAATCTGAGCCTCCTGCTGCCATGTGCTCTCATGGAGGTTCCAGTGCAGCAAGGGAATGTGCACAAGAGGGATCGACAACCCATGAAGAACTCACTCCAGTCGATCCACAAACTCTATTAGAACCTCTGTAAATGTCTACCCATCATCAAAGTCCATCTCGCCATGGTCGAAGATGTGAGATGGGTAGTGCATGTATCTCCTCAGCTGAGATATGTGGAAGACTTCGTACTCCGTTTCCAACTATGGTGGATGTGCTAAGCGGTATGCCACCTCGCGAATCATACAAAGTATCAAAAACAGTCTAATAAACCTCGGTGATAACTTTCCGTCTTAGCCAAATCTATGTAGTCCAGGATAAGGAGATACACAAAATAATACGTGGTCCCCCTCCTGGAACTCCAAATGTCTTAGTCTCTTGTCATCCTAAGACTTATTTCTACTATGTGTAGTCTTAATATACTTCTCTATGATATGGACCTTCTTAGTGGTATCCCATACCAACTCTGAACCCATATGTTTTTTCTCCCCTGGGTCTGTCTGTCGTAGAGGTGATCTGTAAGGTTTACCATACTGGTCTTTTAATGGTGTCATACTGATGGTGGCGTGATAGTTTTTATTGTATACAAACTCCACCAAGGGCATGTGATCCTCCTAAAACCTGCCAAAATCTAGGACACAAGAATAATGAATTTCCTCCACTGTCTGTATGGTTCACTCAATCTGACCACTTGTCTGAGTTTGAAAGTCGATACCAAAATGTAGTTGAGTCCTGAATGCCTCCTCTATTCCCTTACACTACTAGGATGTAAAATGTGCATCATGATAAGATATTATCATTGATGGAACCCCATGGAGTCGCAAAATACCATGTATGTGGAGGCATCCCAAACCCTCTATTTATCCCTGGTCTCAAATAGGTAGGAAGTTGGATGACATGGTGAGTCTGTCAATGATCACACAGATGGAATCATGTCCCCTGGAAGTACACGGAATTCCTTTCACAATGTCCATGGATACTCCATCCCACTTCCACTCTAAATCCTCTAGTGGTTTTGTTAAGCCTTTTGAAACCTAATGCTCGACCTTCATTTGCTGACAAGTGAGGCATCGTGAAACAAATTCTTCCACTACTTTCTTCCTCCCTAGTCACTAGTGCTGATGCTGAAGGTCTTGGTATATATTCACCACACAAGGATATACCTCTAGAGGGGATGTATGGAACTCCCTCAACACCACCTCTTGTAGGACCACCGATACCATGGTATTTCCTCTGAAAAGGATGACATGGTCCCTAAATTAAGAAAAATCAGCAGGTGCATGTCTTGATGATATCTAATCATTTCAAGCCTCACAGTCAATGTTCCCATGTTGCACCTCCTTGGATCACTAAAAGAGTGGGAGAGTGATCATCATAAACTAAAGGTATACTGCTCTATCTCTATCCACGATGGATATGTGAAATGCGGTTACCTACTTTGTCGCATCACTCAGCAACAATAGACCAAATCTTCTGCTGAGTGCATCTACTACCACATTCCCCCACCCATGAGAATAGACTATCTCACAGTCATAGTACTGGAGGAACTCTAGCCATCACCACTGTCTCAGGATGAGATCCTTCATAGAGAAGATATATCTTAGACTCTAATGATTAGACAATATTGTAAATCATTCTCCCATAGAATAATGTTGCCACATCTTCAAGATGAAGAACACTGCTGCTAACTCCAGTTCATGGGTAGTGTAGTTTGGCTCATGTTTCCGAAGATGTCATGAGATGTAGGTGATCACTGATCACTCCTGCATTAGGACACACCCATGTCTAGTCCCTGATGTGCTTCTATAGACTACATACCCAACTCCCTCTTTCGGTAGCCTCATAATGGTGGTACTCATCAGTCATTACATCAGATCCTGAAAACAATATTGGTATCTCTCCATCCATAAAAAGGGTTGTCAATTCTTTGGTAATGCTAACAAAGGTTCCGAAACTCTGGAAAAGTAATGCTCTAATATTGGGTAGTATCCAGAGATCACTAGGAAACTACGAACCTCAATCACACTCCTTTTTGGATCCCCGACAATTACAACCTCTATCAATTCTGGATCCACTACAACTCCATCCTCCGAGATAACATTTCCGAGAAAATGGACCTCTCTTATCCAGAACTAGAACTTTGAGAGCTTACTATAAATCTGGTTATCTCAGAGTGTTTCCCGAACTATCTGTAGATGATAGGAATTCTCCTCCTCCATCGCCATGTATATCAAGATTTTTTCAATGAAGACCACCACAAATCGATGGAGGTATGGCTCAAAGATCCTTTTATTGAGTACCACGAACACTACAGTTAAATTTTTCAAGTCCTATGGCCTAACCAAAAACTAATAGTGGCCATACCGACATCTGAAGGTCGTCTTCTGCACATCCTCATCTTGTACTCCGAGATGGAGATAAGCTGATCTGAGGTCTATCTTTGAAAACCAATGAGTTCCCTTCAGGTGATCAAAAAGAACATCAATCCTCACAAGTGGATAATTGTTCTTCACAGTCACCTGGTTTAGGCACTGGTAGTCCACAATGAGTCTCAAACTCCCAACTGCCTTCTTGGCGATCAAAATCGGGGCTTCACATGGAGATACACTAGGCCTTGTGAACCCCTTTCTCTGAAATTCCTACAACTATACCTGTAAATCAAAAATCTCCAAGGGAACCATCCGATATGTTGGTGATGATATCAGTGTCGTTCTGGGGTATAGGTTGATGTAACAGTCTACCTATCTGTGTGGAGGTAGTCCTGGAATATCATCAGGAAAGACATAGGCATATTGGTCCACAACTATATGTTATCTCAGACTCTCAACATCAACTGCACTGAAGGTTAGGCTAGCAAGATGATGTGTGATCAGCTGCACCATCCTCCGGGTAAGTCCATCATGTGTTGTGAATGATCCGTTCTCGCTTGTGTAGGAAAACCCAGTCTCATCCTCGCGGACACACTGCACGTTGTGCCTAATACAATAAATCTGAGCATAGAATGTGGATAACCAGTCCTTAAGAAAGATGACATCCTAAGGCATCGACACTACTACTAGAAGATCTCAGTCAAAGCCCTCACCTCCTAGTGATGCTCACACTTCTAGCACCAGTGTGTTATCATCTAATCCGCTCTTGTAAGAGTCTCTAGATGTATGTATCAAGCCAACATCTCCACCAAAATCTCTGAGCTCCGAATGAGGGATGTGGCAATAAAAGAGTGATTATCACCTATGTCTATAAGTACTACAACTAAGGTGGATTAGACAATGATCGTACCGCTAATAATCTCCAGAGTGCTGTGGTCATAGGCCTCAACTACCTAGAGCCGAGATCATCCCTGTCCACCTGCTCCCTGTGGTCGGGGATGACTAAAGGGAGGTGGCATTTGAACCTCTAATTTCCATCCACCAACTGCTTCATGGCCATCTCTTCTACTATGTCTGCCTACTTCCTGCGGCTGTCTATGATTGAATCTATTCCTCTAATGCAGCTGTCCCTCGACCATCTTCTGGTAGTCTGTATGGCGGTTCGGGGAGTCATGAGCCATGTGACCCTGCCTGCTTCCCATGTAAAATTGTCTACTCCTCAGCTATCCTTCTCTATCTCGTGTGCCCCGCACCACTGACCATGTATACTGAGGTCACACCCCAGAAGGGTTCGCCATCATGGGCCCCTGCATCATCCTTATAATACCTTCTATAGATTACACTTCTACCTGATGTCTCATGGTGGATCTCATTGTCCGTACCTACTCAGTGAGGAATCACTCCACCCAAAGAGCTCACTGTAGCACCTACGCCTGTATCGGTATGCGGAGTGAGATCATCGATGCTTGGATCTACCATTAGAGATCCTTCTCAATGGTCAGGGCCCTGAATAAAGGGTCATGTACTATTTCGGTGGAGTAGCAGGAGAGATAATTGAACCTCACCAAGTACTTGGCCACAGTCATACTTCCTTACTGTAAGTGCAACAGCACCTATATATGCACGAAATGTAAGGTTGTTGGGAAGATCATTTCCCCTAAAAAGTGTCTCGATGTCCACCCTGATAAGGGTCACCTCATTGTGTATCTGGAGCACCAAGATCCACCATCTCCATGATACTACTTGAAAAATAATGGCTCTTAGGATCACCATAAGGTCAGCTGGTGACCCAACCAGGGGGAAAAATCTGGCTACAGCCTCCAGCCAGTCACTAGCTACATGCGGGTCACTCTCGCCTTGGAACCTTAGAGGACTCTACCACTAAAACTCATGAAATGTTATTTTTCAGTGTGCACCCTCTACTAATGGGGCTGGTGTCAATGGATACCTTATGGGTAGTGGTGCTTCTAGAACACCACCCGAAGGTTCTAACACCAAAAGAGGGACATTCATCGATGCCTCATCATTCGATGGTCCATCATCGCATACTCTCTCAGGAATCTTCGCTGGCTGTCTATGTGGTGGAATCCTAATAGAATATAGTTGTTCCACAGTCAATATGTTATACCTAGTGAGTTGACTCAATATATCACAATAAAGACTTTTCAACAACACATGCTATCAGGGTTTCTATGCACTGATTCAGAAATCAGAATTCAGGGTCCTGGAGTATGGATATGTCGGCTACCGCACCAACACTAGATTCCCCAATCTGAAAACCACACTAATAACACTTAAAAAAATTGCCACAATGAAAAGATCAGAGTCCTAGTTCTTTGTTAGAGCTGACTACTCTGATACCACTTTTTCATGACTCGTCCCTAAGGGCTCGGGCCATCATTATCCCATGCCTACATTTCATAGGATAGGGGATGATGACTAGCACAAGAAAAGAGAATCCCTATAATAGGAACAAATTTCCTTATAAACTATTTAGACAAACAGTCCATGAACAAATCAAGAAGCAACCACCATGAAAAATTCTATAGTAAAACTATTTCTGATTGTAAAAGGGGTTAGAATACAATCCTGAATATAAAAGTAAATGTACAAATGAAAAATAAAAATACAACTGAAAACTATGAAATATCTCCTGGATCACCCACCAAGGATCCTACCTAAAGGCTAGGTATAGCTCAGGATTAGTATTCCCTAGGTTACATCACACCAAATTGTCATCCTCCACATACCGTCCCACCCTTTCTCCCTCAGCCGTGATCAATGTTGTTCGTCTTCTGCACAAGACGCAACATGGTGCGAGTGTATGCCATGACGGGGTGACTATAACGATACTCAGTAGGGACCCTGAGTCCCTGTTGGTCTCTTAGAGTCCCATAATAGAAATATCACATGAAATACTTCAAATCTACATAGGTATATTCCAATAAATATACCTTTGTCATCAAGATATACTCATCTTTTACAAGAGGTAAGAATACCAAAAAGGTAACACCATGAAGGTAGAAGTACCACACAGGTAACAACACTGTGATAGAAGTGCCACACAAGTAACACCAAAAAGACATCACCACAATTGTAGAAGCACCCCACATGTAACACCATGAAGATAGAATTACCACACATGTAACACCATGATGATATAAGTACACACAGGTAACTCCACAAAGTTAGATGTACCAAATATGTAAAAGACACAACTCACAGACACAGGCATAACATAAGATAACAATTACATATGATTTGTCGTATGGAAATAACAACTTATTATGTTAAGTAGCATCACTGATGACCCACACATGATCGATAGGTAACTAACACCTGTTGACCAATATAGGATCTAACCCATATAGGATCTATAGGTAACTAAACCCCACTGACCCACACAGGATCTGACCCACACATGATCGGTATGCACTAACCCACACAGGATCACTGCGTGCTACCCAAATTGGATTAGTATGCCCTGACCCACACACGATCACTGACCACTGACCCACACATGATGTGATTGATGCTAACCGACATAGGATATATGTTCTTTCTTCACGTTATAGCCTACCACAATGTTCCTCTCACCTGGTGCGCTCACTTTCCGTAGAATCTACAACATGAGATATCGGTCATACCTCATCCATCATTAAGCTCCACAAATGAGTAACCCAAATGACCACAATTTCGTAAGGGTTTCAACATGACATACGGTGCGTCAATCAGATGCCTGAACTATGAGTTGTACATATTTTAGTTCTGAGGGCCCAGATGGATTTGGAATTGATTCAACCCGGCCATACTCCAACTATGTCGAAAACATGAGTGGAGTATACCAAATGGACAGTCTCAATACATAGAGCCCAACTCCATAGAATGTTCTCCAAATGGATGTTCAGTTTTCAATATATGACTCTTTTACTGTTTCTAGGTTCGGTGGGGCCCCGGTCCTGTCCGGCCCGGTAGGACCAACCGGGCCCAACCTGGTCTGGGCGAGACCACGGCGCACTCAGCCCATCCCACAAGGGGGTGGTCCAACTGGTAAGGGGGTGGCCCGACCAGCAAGAGGGTCGCCGACCAGCAAGGGGGTGGGTCCCACTTGGCAGGTAGCCCGGCCCTCAGGGTAGGCATCTTTTTGGGTAGGGAGCCAGTTGTGCCTTAGCCTGGCCACGTGAAGCATGGCCCACCCTAGCCGACATTGGAGTAGTGAGATCCCTGATCCCCAAAATGAACTGGAGGTCGTTCAACTCCTCCTCCACAGCGGTGCCATATCGCGCCACATGGTGGTGTGTGGGACCTATTGGAGCGAGTCATGCCTTCCGTCGCAGTCGGCCGCTGTGTCGGCCGCCATCTCCTATGGCACGTGATGGCATGCCACTCCGCCACTCGCGGTCATCCGATGTGCCATCCATCATCCCTCGGTCCGATGTGGCTGATGACCTATGGCCCGAGTCCTCCGGTGTTGTTCTAGTCGCGCTTCCATCTCCTTCCGCAGCAGACCGGTGTGTTGACCGCCTCCCCCGACTGTCGTGGCTGATGTGCAGTGGCTAGTTCCTCCATTAGTGTGGGTGTGTCACCTCCGTCCTTGCGGTCAGCCGGTTCTAGCAGCCTCCATGGTCCATTCCAGCGCTGGTCACCGGTACCGCCGTACTGACACTCTTCCACAAAGGAAAAAAGGGGTTGCAAGGTAGTGGAGGGTCTGGGATGGGTTTGTTAGGCCCATGCCCTCTGCATTAGCTTATAATCGCAAGGGATATAAAGAATCAACAAAGTCTTGGAACTTAAATCATGATAAACCCCTACCTGATGATGTTGGAAATCCTCGGCTCTTGAGGAAAGGGGTTGGTGTTAACCTTCCTTCACAACTAGCCTCTAACGACGTCGCTCGATCATTTATCTTCAGTTCAGGGTGCTTTGGTGTCGCTTGTCATCGCTCTCCATAACCGACTTCATCCCCCAAGGGTTTGGCATCTCATCTCTTGGTCATCACTTCTTTTCTTGGAGAAGTAGTGCCGATACCCCTCCCCAACATCCATATAAATAGGATAGGAGAGGGTAAGTAATGATGTTGGGAATTAATGGTGGATCATTAATTAGGATGATTCCTAATTTCTCTATGTTGTTATTACTTAAATAGAAGGTTCAAGACATTTAATGGCTTGAAAATCGCTGGCTCCACACTCCTCTTGTATGTTGGAAGATAAGTATAAAAATAAAATAATAAAATCATTTTATTATATTTCTTTTCAAAAAAGACACAAAACATAACTTTTTCTCCAAACCTAATGTGGTCAAAGTCAAGTCTCACTTAAGTGAATCCCAGTGTTGTAGATTCAATGGTACCCACATGTTTTTTAAACTGAGTACTAGTTAAATATATTGAAAATGCCACTCACTCATTTACTGAATGTACCATGAAAACGTTTAGAAATTCATTCCAGGCACACCGGGCCTTGAAATCTTGCACCGTTAATTTTTGCAGACTCATAATAATTCCATATATTAAAAAAATACATGAAAATCCAGGAATTTACATCCTATGAAAAACATTTTAAAAAATTGGGATGAGTATAAAACACAATTAGGATTATATATAAATACATCGCTAGTAAATTGATAACATAAAAACCAATAAAACCCATAATCATAAAAACTCATATGCATACAAACATCATCTAGTTGCCTTGGGAAATATTTACTATATCAATATTACATTCACCCTTACACATGGAATATCCTTTTGGTAAACTTCCATATCTAGAGTACCCATTGCATTGGATTGATATAATGGGGATCAACCGTCATATCTTGAGCTATAATGGGATCAACCCAACATATATTGAGATATAATGGGCTCATCCCAACAAGTCATGAGATATAATGGGATAAACCAAACATACATAATGTCAATAGAATAGATCAGGATAATAAAGTATCTTGAAGATAGTAGAAACAACAAATTCCATATACATATAAAAAATTATCAATTAAAATTTATTAAAGAGATTATTAAAAGGATTTTAAAAGGAAAGTTCCACAAAGTATTATTAGAGTGAAAATTAATAGAATAGAATGGATATGTGTATACACTATAAATACACATTGTTCAACATCATACAAAAAAATTAATCACACCAATAATCTTAATACCACATAATGAATAAAGAAAAGGGTTAACCCATATAATTGATGTTGGGTTAAGAATTAACTTATCTCATGTTCTTCTTACTTAAAATGTGTTTAAACATCCTGTATAATGGTGAAAATAGTGATATTAATATCTCAATGGAACTTATTCATGTTTATTGAATCTTTTATGATCATTATACAACATCATTCAATACATTTATCAGTAATATTTTTTTATTTACATTTTTAGGGTGTGTTCTACACATGGTCTCTATGATCGGTTCATGATGGATATTCTTGTAGATTGGCAGTGAAACTAAAAATAGGAATTGAATTTTAGTTTCATATTTCCAGAATTATAAATTATTATATTTAACATTTTTAATTCTTAAATGATGATGATTCATTAGTTAAAACATTAATAATGTTCTATTTAGATCATTTTAGTGGTTCTTTGATAATAACAACCTAATTTTTTTGAACCATGTGTAAAAAAGACAACCATAACCATGGATGAGAAATAATAAATATATTATAACATGGTTCAACCATAAAAATATATTCCTGATAAAACATGAATGAATTAATGAAATTGAAATCACATCATCGACGATGTTGGTAATTCGACACATCACAGACCATGTTTTTATTCCTTGAATAAGTGGAAGAGGAGACAAAGAATGATGTTGAATTTTCAATGAACATGAGAGAATCCCCCATATACAAGATTTTTTGAGCTTTAATTCTTCAGGAATAAGAGGATGGAAAGAGTCTATAAAATAAAAGGAAAGGAAAGAAAAGGAAAAACATGAAAATGAAGAGGATATCTTTCCTCTTGACCTCTTCCCCTTGAGAACCTACTTATGGCCATTGATTTGGGTATTTGGGTGAGACCAGCAGGTCATTGACGTGGGGAAAGAGATTGGGAGGCTAGCTGGTAGAAATTATTCAATTCTCCAGGATTGAGAGATGTGTGAGGAAAAGGAGAATTAAGGTGGTATTTATAGTGGAGGAATAGAGATATTTTACATTATTTAAATCTTTATTATAATAATTTCGCTCAAGACTATGAATAATCTCAATTCATGTTACCCCAAATAGTCATAATGGAATGTGAGTTCAATCCCAGTGGTCTTAAATTATTCTTATGTCATAAATAGTGTATTTAATTGACAATTTTAATATACGTTATTTTACTGTATTTCACTATTCATAAAAAATTCATGAATTTCATAAATATCCAAAAAATTCACCCTTTCTATTTTTCAACATGTAGAATTCAAAATTGAACTCCATTTTTGGAAACTCATTTTCTAAAAATTATTAATTTAATTTTTATATAAAATAATACCTAATTAAAAAATTAACAATTTTAATTCTATAACTAATTTTATATCACAATGAAAAATTAACTAATATGTCATTATCTTAAAGCGTTGAGAAACTAAAATAGTAATAAAATTTACTATTCATTAAATCCATATTACTATTCACAGTACTATTCATAAGTGTGTGTTACTATTCCTCAAAAATACTTATTGGTTCCATCAAACTCTAAATAACATACTAAACACAATTAAAGATGACTGTTTTTCAAAATTCAAAACATAGAATTATGAAAAATATATTTAAAGGATAGGTATAAATATCTACTTCAACCAATGTTTCTTGTATTCCATTTTTTTTAAAATCACGGGGTGTAACATTTACATATCTATAAATTCTATTATGGGACATAATTAATATATATTTATCAGTGAACATACATCATATAATCAATTACAGAATGAAATAAATATTATATACATGGTACATCAGAGATTATTTTGTTGGATAATCATTAATGATTGTAAAATAACGGAATTAATTGTTTAAATGATTATTAATTTTACCCACAAATATTATCATCTACAGAATATTTCAAAAACAAGAATTAAATCAACATCACTATTGGAATGAAATCAAAATTTTAAAGTAAATAATTTCATGGATAACATGGTAAATCATCAATGAGATTAATTATTGGCAATTTGTTCTCGTAAAAAATTAAATTAAAAATATGAATGTTCAGAATAACATTTGGGATTATTTAATTTGAAATTTTTTCTCAAATTAAATCATATATTAAATATTACATGAAAATTTTGGCTTAATATTATAAGAAATATTTCTTCAGTTATCCTCTACTATGAAATAAAATAGAACATTTTTAACATATTCGACTCAAACATTGATTAGGAGAGGGAAGATAATTTTTTTTAAAATTTTTTCACAATATTAATGTATAATATGGATTTTCTATAAATAAAAAAATATTTCTCTCAGTTAAATATGTATGAAATACTTCTATTATTATATGAGGATTCAAAAACAACATCCAATTAAAGTAAAAAAGTAATTTTGTTGATACCATTATGAAATATTTTCATTAGGTTATTTAACTATTTAAAATAAATTTATTTCAATTTCATAGATATATATATTTACATATGATGGAGAATAAATATTCCCCTCATTCTTATGAACATGAAAATCATTTTAAACATTAATTTTTTGATATATTGGTTAATATGGTTAGTAAATTTTTGTGACTGAAAATAATATGATCATATGTTTTAAAAACATTATATCTTAGTTTTAATTATATTTGAATTTTTTGAATAAATATATATATTTTTACTTCATGAGAGAGAAATATTTTTCAAGAATATATGGTGGAAGATAGTTCCTAGTTATATTCTAATTTTTTATGTGCATTGGTCTCCCTGTATCTCCACATTATTTAGTCAATAGTGAAGGTAAAGTGAATCTTGAATGAAAAGTAATGTTAATTCACTATGATTATATGATATAGAAACATTTATAAATTTCTAATAACCAATATCAGGTTCAGAAATATATATCAACGCATAGTATGAGATTGAAGCTGTAATATATAAAAATAGTGGAAAAAATATAGATGAATGAACATAGAGATGAATTTTTTTAATAGAAAATTGATATTTGTGTTATTGAAAAAAGACAGTAAAATATGTAGCACAGTGACATACTATTATAGTGACCATGTTATATTATTTAGAAAATAACGATTACAAATTAAAAAAAATACAATAAGAGTAACATTCAATATATTTTGGTGATGGATATTATTAATGAATAACATTTAGTAATGGGTAAGTGTAAAAAATAAATATCAATATCAATGGAATATTATGGAACTATTTTGTATATATGAGAGACTTAATATACAAAATTTATATTTCACGAGTTCATATGTAACCTATTTGACTATAACAGTGGTCTCAAACATCATTATTATATTTTTAAACACATCGATTTAAAATTATTTTAAAAAATTGGGAACCATTTTTCACTGAGATTAATGGGAAATAGAATAATATTATTATAGGGCCAATTGATGATTAGTAATATATTGTTTTCGAAATAAAAAATCTATTTTGGGGGATGAAGATGTTGATGATGGTATTGACATAAATGTTTCTTAAAAATATATTACATATTAGAATTATTATTTAATTAACATCGGGCCTTCAGGATATTTTATGGTTCTCCCTATATCTATAAAAAAGAGTTCATTTATTTAATAAACAAATGTTAATTTGGCCCCAAATGTTTTTTAAAATAATCAAATTATTCAATAACAATAAATGTTAGTTTTTCAAGATTATTTTCATCAATAGTTGTTAGTGACTTATGGTAGAGTCTTCTTTATCTTCCAAATGGAAGATGATAAAATGTGCAGGTAGATGTGGAATTAGACATTAACCAAATCCATAAAATTATCTATGAGTGTAGAGTGATTATATTGAATTTAATGATAATAAAAACCAAAGGGTCTCATATGGAATGTAATTTAGAAGTGACATTTCCATAGAGATCCATTATAGTATACATATGTTTATCTTGAATATATTAGTATCACAATAATGGAGAATGATATGTTGGGGGAGTATGCAATATGAAAATATTATTATTAAATTCTTAGAAATATTCTTCAAATATTTAATATTTTCAATTACTAATATTTAATGAATTCATCTTTAAATTATATTCAACATTCAAAAGTTGAATTAAATTTATACTAGGTGGATATATTTTTAAATAGTTAGATGGGATATTTTGATACAATTTGTTCTTATTAATTTTTTTGGGTAGTGAATCAATCAACTCTCATCCACAATATTTGTTATTTAAAAAAATGTACATTAGTGAAATTTTTATCCGTCCTATGGGACGAAGAGTTAATGGTATGATAATTATTCAAAATATAACAAAATTTAATATTTTTTTGTCTTCTATAAAAATATATAATTAAACTTAAATTATAGTACACTAGGAAATATAACCACATGATATTGTAATATAAATTATACTACTAAACATTATCATTTTTATGATAACTAATAAAAGAATACAAAATTACTACTAAAAATATATTTTCAATTAGATATTAATTCGGGTGTGACTTTAAATAGGTTATGTTGAATACTATATCCTCTTTATCTTCCTAAAAAATGGACACACAAATGAATATAAAAAAATAGTGTGTTTGGTTTCAGATATATTTGGGGAAATTATTGATAAAAATATATATAATTAATTATGAATTTTCTATGATATTTTAATTTTGTAAAATCACTGAACTAATATTAAAATTTAATATATCATTTTTTGATACACTTTATATTAAATTGGTATAATAGTTCAGTGATTTTACAAAATGATATATTAAATTGTAGAGGGTCAGTTGAGGTTACACATGGCTTGGAATTGAAGGGAAATACTATAGAGATCCCGGATGAATTGGGAGAATCATCCGAACCCATGGGTGGTACAATGAAGCAGACTGAGGTGCATGTTTTTACCCAGGTGGTGGGGCAAAAAGACTCAGTGGAGCAGGAGGCAGGCGGTGTGGTGATCGGAAATGATGAAACTTCTGGTGCGGATAGTGATGGATCTCAAAGGGGAGTGGGAGGAAAAAGGGAGGTCATGCAGCCATGTGATGGAGAATTCGCCAAGCATAGGGATGCTTGTAGTGATGTCAGGGAGACAGAGGGTGCGACCCAAGTAGCAGATGCTGAGGAAGACCCTAGCAGAGCAGTTTTTTGGGAGATGGGAAGAAGTAGTGAGGACCTTCACCTGAAGAAGAATGGGCATTCACTGGCTGTGGAGGTCTGTAATCCAGCTGGTAAGGAAGGGAGCTGGTTTTCAAGGAAGGAATATGTTATCCAGGTGAAGAATAGCTTTGATGGCCTTGGTAATTTTGGGGAGTGTATGGAGGGGACCTTTGAAGGCAGTAGGAGTTCTTTTGCTGGGGAAATCAGCCCGAGGAGCATTAGATGTATCAAAGAAAATTCATAATTAATAATGATTTTGTAATCCATTTTAGGAAACTATGGATCATTGTACATCTTGGATAATAATCTCTACACGTTACTAAATATTTTTGTAAAACCATGTAGTGAAACCATAATAGGTTCCGAAATTTTATGAAATTGGTAATTTTTCCTAATTACCCTATATTTTATTTATGATTTATACCTAAATTTATCCCTTATTTAATTAAAATAACAAGGATCATGAATGTAGCTTCTTCTATACCTTATTAAATAATTATTTTTTCCAATTGATTTTCTATATTCCATGTGAAACTATAAGATTAAACCACCATCCAATTATTTCCATTTTTAAACATCATTCATCTATTTATCTTCTATTAGAAAATTTTTCGTGAACCATAACTGGTTCCATGGATGTGAATAGTTTTTGGAGTCCACTAACTTTCAATATTTTAGTTTATATAGAATATGTAGTGTTTTCCCTTTCTTAGTTGATCATTCTCAGTCCATGGAGATTGTTAACTACATATAAATAATTATTGAAAATTTTAATGTATAGTAAATAAATAAGAATAATTTTATTTAAAAGGGAGAGAAAAAATAATGAGTACATGGTATTATGTTTCTAGGATATGTGATCCCATAATATATAATTATACACCCCATCAATTTACATGGGGATAAATATGTGATTCATTGAATACAAGTTGAAGAAAATATTAGAAGTGTTTATATGCCCTTATGATCCCTCAACTGATCATGTCATCATATTATCAATATTTTCCTTTGCGGATTTAATTAAACCTTGAAATAATCCATTATTTTCAATATAAACGGATCACATGAAAAATGATGTCAATGATGGATATATCACACAATAATTTTTCATTACGTGATGCTCCCTAGAGATATGAGATCAATTCTGAGAAAACTAAAAAACACATTTCCCCCTTGAAAATATGTCCATGAAAATCCTATCAATTTAATTACCTAGGAAACCATGTTCCTAACAATAATAAATCATGTGAATCACTTAATCTCATTGATCACACGATAATATATACATCAAGGGACACCCTTATGTGAATCGGGTCATATAAATATACATGAATATAAAGATACATTACATGATCATTATAATCCTTATAGAAAACAATACATGTATAATTGTTCAAGGGGTTTTTTCACCACATAACACCGAGTCATGAGGAGAATTCATGCATTTTATTTACACAACATTTCCCATGTTGTATATCCATGAACACTTGGACACGTTGGACCTATATTTGAATCCAAGAAACATGATATTCCTTTTAATATAAACTCATTCATGAGTCATCATGAAACCATACCATGTCATGAATTAATGGAATATGGTAATGAAGTGATGAATATTCAGTTGTTGATATTCAAATTATTCCGGTGAAATCATGTGTTCAACTCTATGACAATCAGGATGCATGGATCTTCCAAGAAGAGAGGACAACCATGATAAGGTTGTACTGTCTTTATGTTATCCATGCAGTATTAGACAATATAAAACATACATATAGATTCCAAATATATTATTCCACTGGCCAATATGGTTTTTCATGATGGAATGATAACACAACTTCTATTCTTTATACAATTCCCCATAAAAATATATGATGACCCCATGAAAATTATATCTTCATGCGGTCATATTCATATAAGGATGGATAACTTCATGAATAAAGGCCACATGACATTACTAGAATAATTTTTATACCATCAAAATGTCCCCATATGGGTTTGGAACCTATGACTGATCAATTGATGCCTATGCAATCACGTGATCGACGACATGACAAGCT
This sequence comes from Viscum album, assembly GCA_963277665.1. NCBI lineage: Eukaryota > Viridiplantae > Streptophyta > Magnoliopsida > Santalales > Viscaceae > Viscum > Viscum album. The sequence goes on along the minus strand of OY728166.1, from coordinate 1,084,854,087 downwards.
AGCCAAACAACGTGGCCTAAAAGATTAATTTCACTGAATAATTATAGAATTATGTGGCATGTTATAGGATTTATAACCTGATGTAACAAAATAGTTTTTTTGATAACCATGGTTATATGAGAATTATAGATTTCCATGATAGGTATATCACATTATTCCCATTGGATACTTCTAATGGCTATTGTGACTATTATGTTACATGACTGTTCTGGGTGGGGATATCAATGATTGAACCTCATTTTGATTTTTAATTATCACAAGATAAATTGGATGAATTAAATATTAATCCATGATAATTTATTATATATTTACTTTTAGATAAATTATTTCCCTTCAATATATATTGATGGATGCAACCATGTGTTTACAAAAAAATATGATACTCTATAAAAAATATTAAAACATAAAAAGTATAACCCAACTTTTATGTTAAAGGGGATGATTAAAACTAAATAAATTATTAAAATTATATGTTTTACGCATTTATAAAATAAATTCGACGGTTATATATTAAATTGTACTAAATGAAATTCATTTGAAAGAAAAATAAATGTTTTCAGCACAACTCTACATTTCTAAAATGAGGATAAGTCATGCTTTGCGTACATAATTTAAAATTTATATTTACCGCTTATAGAAAATTTATCTAAAAAATTAAATTATTTTTTAAATATAAATATTTTTATTATGTTATGGTGATATTTTATTAGTTTTTATAAAATTGAAATTTTGTTCTTAATAGTGAAATATGTAAATTTAAAAAAAATCATTCACTTTTAGTATATTATGTCCCAATATTTTTTTAAGTTTATATATAATGAAACTATTAAAACTATATATATATATATATATTTCATTAATTAAATTTTATTCATATTTATACTATATATTAGTATATGTTTTTTAGTTCAAAAACTATATTTTTAGAAAATTATATACATTTGGAAAATGTTTCTATTTTTAATTTATGAAAAACCCCATTATTAGGAATGATTAAAAATAAATATTTATATTATATTTCAAAAAATAATAAATTGAAATTGATGAAATTATTATTAATATTAATAAAAATAAAATAAAATCATTTTTCATGAAAAATACACTTCTTCAAAACCACTTTTTCTTCACTTCTTCGGTACTGATTTAAATAAAATTGTAATACATATTTTAATAGAATTTATATAAATGGATTCCATATTTTTTATCATAACATAAAAAATTATCTTATTTCTTCACATTAATTTTTAACAATAATGAATTTTGAAAATAGTAAAAATAATTTATGGTGGTTAAGGTAAAACTAAGTTTACCAAGGGATAAAATAAAATGATAAGGGATAAAAATGACACAAAAAAATATAATTAAAATTTTATTTTCATATTTTAACCTTCTTTTTATATGGTTTAGAAATGATGTTTACTGTTATTTTCCAATGGAAACCCTTGGTTGTAATTCTTTCCTTTAAAAAATTTCAAGAGTACCCTCTCCCCCACTTATAAAAGGTGGTGCCTTATCCTCTCCTTCTCAGACATCCTAAACCCATTGGATTCAAAAATAACAAAATAAATAAACTTCATATAATCTTTTGTTCTTCCTATATGTTTTTTTTCAACAAATCATTTATATTATAGATTTGGGTGAAAACAAATGTTGTTGTATGAAGAAGAGATAACGTCTATTGCCGAGAATTCTATTTTTTTTCTTCCACCGACTAAAAATAATATTATAGGATGATTATGTAACATCATAATTATATATCATATAATAATACGTTTTTATGATATTGAAAATACCTAAATAAACTTACAACTCCTTGATATGGGAAGCAATGTTTTTAATCATGTGTACTTTGTATTACCACCTCCCGAACTGATAGAATTCATTTTTCATAAACACTTCCCTATATTGGATATAATGAAGTATCTAATATTTTTATATTATATTTAAGACATTATTATGACTACTTAATCATAATATTTTATGTTCTTTATTACTTTCCATTCATTAGAGAGTGCAATAATTCCACTCATGTGTATGAAGAACTATATCCTAATGAAGTGATGTGATATGTTATTCACAAACACTTTACGTGGATGATAATAACGATTAAATTAATTCTTATATCTATTATTATTAAAATATTAAACATTTTTTAAATGAAATAAGTCATATATGTTTGTACCTTATCAATCATTGAATAATTGAAAACAATTTTAGTGTGTATGGTGGATTATCACCTCGCAAAGTTATTCGATTCATTTTTATAACCACATAAAATGAATGGTATGGGTAAGGGTAGTTAACAAAATAAGTTGATATTCATTATTTAATTATAATCCTAGAAATTTGATATCAAAATTAACTTCATTACATCCTCATATTTGAAAAATGGAAACGTTACTCAATCATATATATGACCAATCATCTCTATTATTGTAATGTACTTCATTTTTAGTAACAAAAATTAATTATTCTTTTAAAATGTGTAATGTGTTCATAAAAATGGTAATTATTTCATATTAACCATTCTGGATATGATGAATTTATAATTTATTTTATCTTAGTCGACTTACCAATGTGATTTTGGGAATATATTTTGTTGATCGTTAAAACATCTGACATGGAATTAATTGCATATGTAATTGAATATGAAATAGTTAATATAAAAATAAAATGAAAAATATACCTGGAAAATGTTATCATTAATTTATATAATTAACTTTTGTTTATTATTTAGGGAGATAAAGGAGGAAGGTGAAAAAAATATTCTCAATCCAAGGGAGCTTTCAACCCCCCCCCCCACCTTCATCGTCTTAAAACCATTATCACTCTACCACTCTTTCACTTTATTTATGTTATGGAATAATACTAAATTATATATATGTCTTCAGTATGTGTACCTATATTATTTCCCATTCCTTTATTGGGGAAATATTTTCCTTATTTCAATTTCTAAAATTCTTTATTTAAGAAATTTGTTTTTATTATGTGTTGTGACAAGATTGTGAAAACCATTTCATTCGAGGGGTAATTATTATGTTTATGAATTATGATTGATATCATTATGTGGATAAATTCATCATGTACATTAAATGAATTTTATATGTGGGCCCCAAATTATATATCCCTCTAATGCATTGGGTAATGTATTAGTCTCATGATACTTCATGTATGGGATTAGGGAGTGAACCTAATCAATAATGGGACTCTTCCCACTAAGTGATTTTTCCACGTAGTTAGCCGTAAAATATATTTAAGTAATGTTTTATAGAAATTATTCATTTTCATGATTCTTTATCATATCAAATCATGGTTTTTATTTGATGATTCCAATTATTTAATCATGTACTTTATCTTTTATATTGTGACATTATACATATACTTGCACGTTGTGCTTCCTTATCATGATTACTCCATTATATTGATTTTTAGATCACCCCATTCTTTATGTATTCCCTAGGTTATACCAAGTAGTTTTTGGATGTCAAAAAGAATTTTGGATGTCCAAATAGTTAATAATTATGGATTCCATGTTTTATATTTGATTGATGTAGTATGAACCTAGTCTTTAAATGAAACAAGGACATTAAGAATATTATCATGTAATTATGGGATGTTAATTTTTAAATATTATATTATAATATTTAAAAACGATAGGATCACAATAGTTTCTAGTGGTATGTGACTAGGTAATGAAAATTGCATGAGAAAATGTAATCTTATATAGATAGACCTCCCTCTGACATATGCAGAGCAACATTACTTATCTATTGCTCAATGTGGAACAAATATTGGGGGAGAATCATATAAAATCATGAAAAATAAAGAAAAAATTGAAAATATTTATGAGAGGATATTAAAATACAATTTTATAGAGTTTATGGGTCACATGGTTACAATATTATTCCTCCTAATAATGCATTTTTTTTTGTAATTTATAAGAACAATGAATTTTTCATGGGACTATCAAATGAGAATCACATGGTCATTGAATGCGAATATGCGTTCATGACAACCATTGGTCATGAAAATAGTATGTGATAGAAATATATATGTTTGTTTATGTGACCAGGACATGTGATCACATACCCCCTCCCCCCCCCCACACACACATGAATCACATTATTTCATCGTCCCCCTTAAATTCTATGATTACATGAATCCATTTCATAACATGAAGTGCATGACTCCACATGATTTATGAGAAGCTCATGAACACCCTTACATAATCAAAAGCACACACACCAATGAAACCGTCAAGAATATATGGCCACAAGGGTGTGTGTAGTTATCTTATAAGTCCATTTCTTCCCATAATGTTCTTATCAAATTAATTTCATAAACAATTTCCCAAGATATAGGTAAAATATATCTATAATACCAGCCTTCATTACTCTCTAATTAATGGTAAAATGACTACTAAACTATGAATAATTTTCATCCTATTTAAAAAGTATCCATATGATGCCTTATTATGTATTTTTATATATATCCACCATATTTACATTTATTCTTCATACAAATACAATATTTCCATAATTATATATTTTACCCTTATGTAAGAATTCACATAACAGTTCCTTTGATGATAAAACATTAATTTAAATCCTCTGGTTTTCTATGATCATATTCCCATAAGGCTCCTTTAGTGTTTCATTTAAAAATGTATATATAATGTATCATATCCCAATATATCTATACATTATCAAACCAATATTGAAAACATTTATTATAAATAATTATTGTGATTATACTATTTTCCAATCCAAAATCATTCATTCATATTCCCTTAGTGGGTACGTCCTAGATAGATATAAGGGAAACCATTGTGTGTAATCCATGTTCTAATACTAGGGATACCTTGTGTGTTATCCCTATGCAACTATTAGGGAATCCAAAATGTGTAATACCTACTATAATATAAGTGAATCCTCAGTATATAATCCCCTCTAACATATCCTAGAACCTAATATGTATAATATCTTCTTCAATATCTAGGAATACACTTTGTGTAAACCCTGAACATATATCATGGTAACCTAAGTGTATTCTCCCTACTCAAATATTAGTGAATCTTCATTATATATTCCCCCCAAAATATAATTCATACCACAGTGTGTATAGAACGCTCCCATGAAATGTGTCCAATCATCTACTATCTCTTGATTTATATATCATACATTACACAGGTGGGATTAGACACTATTTTTGATTCTAACATCAATAAGATGAAATTTAATTGATTATGGACCTTCATACTTTTATAAGGTTGACTAATTTTTTCCTCATATAGATTGTCATAAAACATGATAAAAAATATTTGGTTAACCATATATTCAAATGTTACATGAAAAACCTCTATGGTCCAAAATCAAGGACACCTGTGCATATAAAAAATACATAAAATCATATTGATAATTTGACAATATATTTTGGATGCATCTATGAGGTTTGGTCCCCATATTAAATTCTTATATGACGTTATATATATCCTCATTGTATGAAAATAAACATCACTAAATAGTCCCATTCTAAATACATGTGGTTTGATTCTTATTCTAACAACCTATATAGGATTCCTCGTGGAGGTTAAACCTAAATTCTGAAACCCCACCAAACTCCCTAGATGAGAACAAGATGTTATATTCTCAATCACACAAACATGTAGTAAATCCTTTATCCAAATAATAATCTCTAATTAATATTGTGTAATAAGGATTAGAACCTATGATACATATATATTATTTCATTTATATAATATAATCATGCATTTAAAGAGATTCAGATCAGAAATATTCAACAACCAATCAATGTTTAGGGTTACTATTACCTTATTGAGATGAAGGAAATACTCTAGAACAAATCATAAATATATAATATAGTATATAAGTAGGAATTGAATAACCCAAATGGGGTGTGTGGATTCTGAAATATCATCCCATCAACAAATGGGAGTTCCTGAGTTGCATTAGAAGTGAACCCAAATGATATCATATCATTGGAAAGCATCTATGTTTCTATTTACTATTATTGGATCCAATGAGTTTTTTCAAAGATCAATCATTCTAATGTGAGTAAATTCGATTTAATATTAAGCCTCCCATAATCATGTCATTGTCAATGATTAAGGAAAACAAAATAGTGATCCTAAATTGAATATTTAAATAACAAAATGTGTTTCCATATGATGGGAAAACCTGTTTTTGGTGGCCCATAAAATAAAAAAGGATGAACCTATATTAATAATGTAATACCAATTTTTTTTCACACTTCATACCATTTTTAGGAATTTTCCATTTAAAAACATTGTCCCACATAAAATATAAATAATAATATTCTTACCAACACATAAATGGTTTATGATATTTATTACATGGGACATCCTGATTATCGTAGTCCTTGATTATTATTTCCCTTATGACTATATATACTATTATCAAAAATATATCTTTGATTTATAGAGATAATATTATTTATCCATAGTTTTAGAAAAATATCATTATCAATGGAATCCAAAAATCACAATAAAACACAACTAACATGACGATATAAAAATTAGGTGGGAAATGTAATGGCAAGGGGGAACCACATTCATGGTAAAATTACAACCCAATAGGGGTAATGCAACATTAATCATAGTGTTTAATGCTGTAAGACCTTAAACTATGAAACAAGTGGTTATAATTAAAGATCTATCCTTTTATGTGTGATATAGGTATATATAGAAGGTTATGGTGTATGGGTTTTCCAGAAAATTATGTTATTTCTCTATTGAACCAACATGATACAAACATATTATCACCTTCATCTTGGAGATGATTCCAAATTCAAGTCATATTTCAATCATTAATAATTCAAGGAATCTTAATACTGTATATTCATTGTACATGACTAATACATATGATGTGAAAATAAATTCAAGCCCCTATGTATGTGTCAGATCTATATAATTACTAAAATGTAATAAATACATATGTCTTTAATCATGTTATTATGTTTTATGATATATAAATTTCTTTCAAATAATTTGTTTCATTTTAAAAAAATATTCTTTGAAATTTAATTTATATTTTTAATTTTCTCGATATTTTTTTGATTTTAAGCATAACAAAAAAAATATTTTGAATATGTATGATATGAGATGAATATTGTATGATAGAAAATAATTCATATCAAAAAATTTGGTGTCACAACTTTAGACCGAATGTTTGATGTGTGGCTACTGTTGGAGTAGAACTGAAGAAATTGTACAATGGGGTTCTTTCATCGTATAGAGGGGCACATATCAGAAACTCAAAAAAAAGTGTATACAGTTTTGGGGACAGAAAAATAGGATAAATATTTATTATATTATTAAAATAATTTATAATATTATTTTTTAGGATAACATTTGATGTATATATTAATTTTCTAGAGTAAACAATATTTTTTGCTGTAAAAATGCCGAGACATGCCTAGGGATGGCTATCAATGATGTAAAATTAAAAATAGAACATTATTTAATGATATTAAACACCATTCAAGACTTTTATTGACATTATAATGTATTATAAGTGAATTATCTTAGAATTAAATACATTTTCAGTACCATGAATATTAATAATTATGGTGTTGTCGTTCCACTAGATGGATCGATCTGAGGAAATATGACTGGGGAACATTTATGTTTTGTTGTATTTTCCTCCACTAGTAATTCCCTATATTTTCATTCATGTTTTCCTCCACTTTTACCATTATCTCTACTCCCTCATTATAATAATTAGGTAGTAACTACCATCAGTTTCTATAGGGATGTATTTAAAGAGGCATAATGCATTTGATTATATATTCTGTACATTATTCATTATTTTAATTTCAAAACTTCTGAAGCTCCAAGTGCCAATCCAATTATTCTTATTTTAATGTCCATTTAATTGAACCATGAATATATAATTAAATTTAAAAATAAGTAACCCTCATTTATTCATTATCGTTTTTTATCTAGGGTTATCAGGTTTAAAAATGGTATCAAGAAAAAAATGGCTTTGAAAGACCATTAACTTATAAGAATGGGAAATTGGGGATTTTGATCTCAACGAGGGGCTAACATGACCATTGGGTCTACATCATATCATCCTAGAACCAAAAATGAATTAAAAAAATAAATTTCTTCATACAATTTATCATTAACCATAAAATACAAAACATGATCACATTTTTTCAATTCATTATCCAAACCAAAATATATTTCATTATTATTGATTTTGAAATCTCTTTCTGATCTATAATATTCATTATGTCAACCTCCTCATCAATTAAAATCAAAAAAACCATTTTTAATTCCTTATACTCTAATAATAATGTCTCATGAGATTTACCATGAATCAAATAATAAAACATTTAAATTATATTATAACACTTGTCTAAATTTTTAAATTTCATAATTTTGTTTATCCCCATAGGTAATTATCAATGTCCAATTCGTGGTCATGATATGTAGTGATTCTCATATCATATATATAAAGTCGAGTCATAGATCCACATTAACATTAACAGTGTTCCTTTATGAGACAATATATCTAATTGTATTCATTTTCACATAGAAATGAAAATAACCCCATATATTCCTTATGATCCTCTATAATGTTGTTAATTCATCTTTCAAGTCGTCTATTTCTTATCATGTCGAGTAGGACTCTTGTGAAAATTATTAATAAGGAAAGTATCTCTTCCATAATTATTGGATATCCACATTATTCAAAAAAATTAAACGACATCCTAGTCACATTACATTTAATTACATGATAAGATTCATTCACAGTGAAAAAATCTTACCCAAATTACTGTGTACTAAAGAATAAAATGGTTTATCCGTTATACATGAAAATATGTTAAATATAAATTACATTATATTTTATGGTTCTTGAGCCCTTATTGAATGTTTTGTTCTCTATGAACAACAATTATACCTCTAATAGGAGAGTTACTGCAAACGAATCCATTAGAAGATATTCCCTTGGAATTCTATGGACCATGATCCCATTTACTCCTACGTCCCCATTATACCAAATTGGTTAGAGGTACTAACTGATAAAAAGTGACCCCACTAGAAAGAACTAGTTGATAAGGGAATTGTTTGACGCTAAATCATAGGGGATGCTTTTTTCAGTGATAAAAGGTCCCCCTTAAGAATATTACTTATTTTATTATAATTTTGTTAGAAGGGAATATTCCGTCAATAGTGATTGATGGGTACACACTTGTGTCCACCTCCTATTGAGTCAAATGTCCATGGGTTACAATTTTCACATCACATAACCCATATATTCAATTATATTCATATACCCTCAATGTTACACATATGTTCATCATAAACATTATCAAAGAATATTATACCATCATATTCTCATGCACTTTATTTATGGTATCCCCCTCTAAATGAGATCCAAATTCCACAACATTTCGATTCATCTCAATAATCCCATTTCTTTAAAGTGAAATAACCATTAAAAATCATCCCATGTATAGTCCTTATCAAATGTAATTAATCTATTTTATTTGGACCACAATATGATATATAAAACTACATATAGTGGAAATACTATGGGATTCACTACTTACATGAGGTATAGACCCATGCATGAATAAATTTCTGTTATCAATAATATTAGGATATAATTATATTTTTCATTCTCAGAACAAAATAGAATATCAAAATTCAAATTGATATGTATTTTATAGATCAACATAGAAAACCATTTTTCTAGATGTTATCTGCAACTATACAAATGAAATAATAGAAAATTCCCATATCTAGTGCATCAGAATCAACATTACATGGACCATTCTCTACCAAAACCATGTGTGGATTAGTTCCTACAATCACATATTACAATGTGATGCCCATATTCCATAATCCTTTGTCCAACCACAATGTAAGAATATAAAATTACAACTCCCTAAGTGTGGTTCAGACCTGAGGTGGGTGATTCCCTAAAGGAACTATTTATGGCTTTATTCTTCCTATCATCAGATATTTAGTGACACCCAAATCCCATAATCCATGGACCAACTACAATAACTAAGAGATATAATAAAATTATTGCTCCCCATATGTACGAGTATAATATATATGGTGGAAAATATCATATTATGAAATATTTAAATCTTGATTCATGTTTATATTATATATATAGTGAAGATTGGTTAAATTATATAAGTCATGTCACAAATTTCAAAAACAAAAAATCCCCCTATTACATTAGTAGATGAACATGGATGTTTATCGTTCACCACCATGGGGGTACTAAACTATTTTTTTCTATAATTTTCTTATCCAATACTCGTGGTCTATCCCACATAGTTAAGGAACCACTGATATTTTTCATAGTATGATAAAAAATACATTCATTATTTATACACATTTGTTCTGTGTAGTAAACCAACAAAGTTATACATATGTATTTATTCGTTTCTCTATAGGATATATAGTGATGTTATGAATCTCCACCCGAGGAACAACAAAAAATATTTGAGAAGAATATATCATCTCCCCTTCTACATATTATCTAGATTCACATAGATGGATTTAATAAAACATGGACCTCCATTCAGGAATATAAATTTTAAAATAATGGAAAAGATATATAGAATCATTTCTAAAATTTATGTGTCACACCTCTGTATGGATTTCTATATATTGATTCTGCAGTACACAAAATGGGGCACCAATGTATCGATATGTTTCCATCATCCTAGGCATGAATGAAAATATATCCTGCATTCGAATACCTCAGAAAAATGCACGGTATCTCAGATGATTCATATCATAATATTATGTTGGTTCACTACATCCTTACCAAATTTTGTCAAACTACATGAATGAATTCCAGGATGCATTACATTGAATTATATGATATTTATTTCCATAACATATGATTTAAAAATATATGAAATAATTTCATGGCGTACAATGTTAAACTAAATGTCAAGTAACACCTTTCCACACATGTTAAACTTCAACAATTAATTTATTTATGTCAAATAATAAAATTGAATGAAAATAATCTCATTCACATATGAAGTGAAACTAAATAAAAGTATTATTTATCTCATTATGTTAAAATACCTTAAAATTAAATCATTACATCATGCGATTAAACTATATGGAAGAAATACATAATATAAAATCTTAAATAGTAGGAAATCTACACCATAGTCGCAAGCTGTTAAAATTCAGGGTAGGTGAATCCTCACTACATGAAGTTAAACTACACATTACATTTCCCATCATCATTATTTATAAAATGACTACATGACGTTTATTATGGTCAACCTATTCATGGTGTGTTTCTTGTATCATTGTATATTCCAATATTCATAAGTCACCAATCATTTTTTGATTGTATAAGGTTGTTTGAAACCACGTACATGCCATGGATATGAGAAAATACCCCATGTATATAACCAAACAATTTTTGGATAAGGAGAATAGACATAGACCCATCAACAAGATGACTCTTGGCCTTGTGAGATGGGTCCTATTATCCTTGTGAGCCCTGATAGAATCACAATGGAAAACTCATCTCTAACGTGTGAACCAAAATCATCCTCATAATGAATATTTTATAACATCACTCACGACCTGTGAAACATTTTTGTTGAATCACAATATTATCAACATCTTTTTCAAAAGGGTTTTAGTGTTATCCTAACCATGGGTTTTTGTGTAAAAACCCATAATACTCATTCAATTTAACATCATTATAATCATTCATCACATTGTTCAATGATGTATGACCTTAAAATCTATCCTATGATGGCCGAAATAAGAATAACATATACATCTAGTTAAATAGATACAAAATATTTCTTATTGAAAACATTAAGGGGAAATATATTTCATCCTGCATTCTTCCCTTGCTATGCTCTTCATCAAAATATTTCATCAAAATGATAGGGAAAAAATTGAAAAATAATAGGGCTTATAGTTAATATCTTATGAACCTAATAAAATCTACTCCATTTTCATGGGACCCTTAAGGTTGATGAAAATATCCGATCAATTTTTATTCACATATCCAAACTACTTTGTCTTTTCCTATAGAAGGGAAACGATTTTTGTTGTAAGAACCATTCCAAGATATTGTATTTGTTTATAAAGCACCTTCATGTGTTTGATGTATGATTTAAAATTATTCAATTCTTTGAGTTTATATACATCTCTTTGAATTTTATATCCTTCGGTTGATAATCTCGGATCTCACTAGTAGTGAATTTGTAATAGGGACCAAAAGATATAAATGTAATATTCTTGGGTACAATAGTGAATAAAAATATTCATTCAAGATATTGAATAGGGTGTATTTTGAGTTTCCATAATATTTCCCCATTTAATCCAAAATTTACCTTCCTAGTTTACTATGATACAAAATTCTTCCATTTGTAATGGTCATATTCTACCCACTTCTATAAAATCCCATAAGCCCTAAAAGTCATGTTTCATGATTTAAAAGTACAATAACTAAGATATTCACGTGGATTTAGTATCCAAAATATTATGTTACATTGTATTGAAAAAAGTATCAATGAAAGATTACGATACAACATTCATGTACCTTTTGGTGGTCCTCATCACACAATCATAAACCATGTGATAATGTGAACATGCTTCTCAACTATATATTGAATTCCATACTTTTCTATGGTATAATTTGAACAACCTACCCCCCTAAGATGGTAGTATAAATTTTTTATTCTGCTATTCACATAACCTACTTTTCTATATAACACATTGAAACATCAAAAATGTCACATAGGCCATATAAATGAGAGGGGTCCCATCCAGTAGACTATCCATATAAACCCATAACCATCTCACAAATAAGGACCTTTTACTAATAAAAACAAGGTGGATATCACTTGAAAAGGAGGGCCACCAACAACATTGATGCGCAATAATACCATATAGAAACTTAACACCTTAGTGTGTTTTTGGTTTTTCCATAACATGTATTACCATATCATTATCCTTTTTTCATAACTCACAAGGAATGATATGTGTAGATCATAACCAAACAATCCATGTGGGTTTGATATCCCTAATATAGTATCATAATATATCACACACTTAATCTAAATAAGGATATAAGTTGTTAGATCCATTCATGAATATTCAACCATTATAATTATATAATGGATGAAAAGTGATTCACCCATTCATGAATAATTATCAATCTTGACATACTCTATTATGTCAAAATCTTAGCACATAAAATGCATTATCTATATGATACAAACTAGAAAAAAATAAGGCCAAATAAAAATGAACTGAAACTATAGTAAAAGAAGTTATGATCTATACTATCCAAAACTAAAACATAATATGTTTTTATCTTTTTATCTATATAGAAAACAATTATGTTATGAAAAATATGACATTAACTATAAAAAATAGGGGTTGAAATAAGATCCTAAGCGACATAAAAATATGTCTCAATCTATATAACATTATCTTAATGTTAAAAGGGTTCTTATTAAAATACCATAATCTATAAAAATAAATGGATTGATCTATATAACCCTAAACTACAAAAAATTATGTTATGAGTTATATGATCCTAAAATATTGAAAACCATGTCTATAAGATACAAATCTAAACTAAATCAATAGAATGTCCATGTTCTATATACCTAGGATATTTTTTTTCTAGGTCAATGGTTTTCAACCATTGTCATGAGTTATATTAGAGTAAAATATATTGTACATAAATAACCATTTTAATGAGATATAGTCATAATTAGGCTACAAACATATGATGTCAGGACATAGAAAGAGTCGAATCTCTGACACCTAGTCCCATACATTATATGACTTATGAAAAATTGACCACATAAATATATTATGAAAATATACATAAATCTTGTGGGAGAACCATATGGCCCTAATAATACACAAGCAAAAATAATTGAGACAATGGCCATGGAATAAGATAGTTATCTTCATATCTATGATGGATTAACCTAATTAATCACTTTGAACTGTAAAAAAATAATCAGACTAACCTCATTATGTCAACAGGGGGTCTATATCAATAATAATTTAGGACTTGTTCATATGAAAATACGAAATTACTCGAGCAATGATATTGGATTTCATTTCCAATAGCATCATGGAACAACATGATAAAATAAATAATATTTAAATTATGAAATCTCCATGATATCTAAATGAAAAGGAATCATGAAAAAAACTCAAAGATCTAAAATAATCCATGTATTATTAATGAACCAAAGGGGGGTGGAACCACCAAAACCCGAGGTCACTCCCATAAAAATAAATGCACAATATAATTACCAAATAAATTTCAAGTACTCAATTAAAAATTACAATATATGATAAATGGATTCCATATAGGGAAACCTCATACATAGCCTCATTTTGACAATGTCATGCTGAGGATGTGGCCTCAACTACATATACTACATGATCAGGGGGAATTTATGATCCCTCATAGAAACCATCACCACTACTAAGTAATAATGTTCTCAATATTCAATCACACAATATGAGAGAGTGCTGAAATATACATGATGTTTCCCAAACAATCCGTCAATAGTTCTATACCCCCCTATAGGGGTGCCAGATGTCTCCCACAATTTTATCCATATAGGATGATGAAATTTCTTGTGTCCTTATATCGAACTAAAGATCAATCTAGGATTGAAGATATATTATGAATCTAAATACATATTTGCAGATCTTATACCTAATTCGATTTATACACTCAGTTTAGAGAAGACGTCTATGCTAGTCACCCTAGTCGCATGGAGCCCCAAATAAGAGGATCATGGACCAATGAGTTCTGAGGAGAGGCTACCATAATGAGTGATAGGTTTTATTTTAATTCATTATATTAGTAATTAAATTATAGAATATTATAAAAATACTGATAAAAAATGAAACAAAGTCATCTTCATCTATTTCACAATATTCCAATGTCGCATATTGTCTACCATCTTGTGGAGTGATTCATTATTCATATATTAGATGACATTGTTTATCCAAAAATCATATTCTATTAGCACAATAAATTTCCCATATTGCTGGGGTATTGGTCTAATGAAACGATTATTAACAAGTTATATATTGAATTATGCATTCCATTTCTAGAAAATTTCTTACCCTCAAACAATGATACTTCCATTAATTACATGACAACATAAGAATATAAAAAAATTAGTATCATTAATCAGTGAAATAACATGTGATGAGTTGATTGGAATGGGTGATAACACACCAGAAGTCGATTATATGTTTGATCCTTCCTGGACACCTGCCATGGAATCTTATCTATTAGCTATCCCAAATGACAAGTTTCCACTAGATGAATATGAGGGGAATCTCTCACCACAAAAGTATGTTCCCACACATCCCTGAGGACTTGAAAATGGACTGCATAATCATGTAGGTCAATATATGATACTATAGAGTCTCATAATGATAGAAAAGGAATGAATCCCACATGTTGAAACACAAACATAGTGATTCTATTGGAGGAGACATTGATGACTTGCCTTTCACCCCCTTCATGGTATTTTTGAGGGATGGGTCTTTATATGCGGAGATACCAAATTCCCCATATATGTCCCCAGAGAATGGGTGAATAGTTATTCTTCTATTTTCAAATCCAATATCACTATAATTTTTATATGATCAGGGGATCTATCATACGTGAACTCCATGTCATCATCTGAGTCATCAATAGTGTGTCTTGCCTCTAAAAGAATATTCTAGGGTTATGTGGGGTAACATGTTCTCTCTGTATCCCTATAATAATTGAAGGGCTATAAAATTGTGAATAATGATATTATAATAATTCAAAAATTTAATGATGATAATAGAGATTGTTTTAAATCATAACAATGTTTATACAGGTATATTATGTCCTCGATAACCTACACCATGCAAGGAATCATCATTTCCCATTCCTTTGGAGGATAATTGGTTTTTATATTAACATTATTAATTATTGTGTAGATGTTCTAGAGAAATGCCTCAACTATAGTGGGATGTTTTTAGATGTTAATTCCAAATGGTTTTATTACCTCCACAAGGTCATCTAGCTACAAATATTCCAATATCATCACCTTATATGATTTAGGGACAATATTATATTTTCCCCAGTCATCCCTTACAAACATGTTGTGGGGAATTCTAGCATGGATTAGGTTTAACTGATAGAGACATGACTCAAAATTTTTATATCAGTGAGCACCATGCATGATGAAATATCCAATAACAAATTATTCATTTAATTAAGGGGATCATCTAGGAGTGATGGTATAATAGGAAATTTTTTCTTTTGAGGACTCACATTTTTTAACCCCATAATAGTTGTAGGAAGCATATTATTGGTTTTAAAAAATATATCTAGTATGTTATTTTGGTATGAATGAATCAAATAATCTCATTAATCGTTGAATATAATGGAATCACTTCAATTCATAGGAATGGATACATTATAATTTTTCTCATAACTATTAATATTAAAAGAAATTTGTTTGTCCAAAAATATATGGATTTATGATCATACATAGGGAAGGGTGGGGTATCATATTTTCATAGAAATATCCATGTTCCTACATTATAGGGTTGCATAAAAATAAAAAAATATGTTAAAAACAATTTGAGTGGAAATAAAAACCTCATGAATGAAGATAATATAAGGCCGAGCTTTATCATAACACAGAAAATGACTATTTAGAAAATTGATGGGATTCTCAAACCACTTAATAATGAAATGATCATAGTTTTTTAGGGTAAATATTATTTCCTAGACCATTTTTATAGTGGTCCTAACAGCACATGTATATTTCATGAACTATTTAAAAGAAGTTTTGGGAATGTTTTTGGTGATAAGGCCCTCAAATTCACCTAGGTGGGCCACATTCCAACCCCATTTCAAATAGAAGGGGTTGAAAATCAAATACAGGTAGTTTTCCATGTAGATACGGCAGAAAAAGTGGTATATTATTTGTCTAGTAGATAAAATTCATGTCAAATATGCCTTTTACAAACCAAATCCTCCACCCTCACGAAGGTGGAGACCATAAATCCCAAATTAACACTAATTAAAATCTGTTATATATCATGTAAATTTCTATAAAGACTAATATATAAACTAATTGGTGAATATAAGAAGTTTAATCCCATCCCTACTATTAGACATTACGTAAAATTCCATCCAATTATCACCATTTACCCCCTGATATTCCATTCAAGTGTATGATATAGGCTTATAAATAAAGGCTTTAGGGAAGATTTAATTGATAATAAACATAAGACAATTCATGAAAGGGGTTTCCTCTATTTTAATTGGATCCTTCTTGAGACACATCATAGCCGAATTTATCCACTCTCTATAAAATTTAGGCTCTAATATATATTATACTAGAGAGACTATGGGGGATGATAATAATCATATATATATATATATATATATATTTCTCTCTCCAAGAATGGGTGTGCCCAGATCAACTATCTATAAATACGAGTCTTTACGTTATGGTATTATGCATCCAAAAGACATTTTATCAAATGTGAAATATCAATGTGAATATGAAAGATAAAATTATATATATAATTATATATATAATATTATAATCTATAAATAATGGTTGTTTATTTATTCTATTAATTAAAATGTAATATGATTATAATGTAAATATGAAATACTATCAGTTATAATGTCATTATTGTCAATAATTATATATTTTACTATTAACATTATATTATCTTTATAAATTTTACATGAATGCATGGAATATTTCCAATTTAACTTACATAGTGGAGTATTAATTTTTTTATATAATATTATTAGTTTGTTATTTAAAAACATATATTATTATGATTTTTTATTTACATTATATATATTATTTTTGGTCATTGAAAATGATAAAAAATAATCAATGGGTTTTTGATGATGTTACAACATATCTCAATGGATACTGAAGAAATTATTGGTATTTAAATGAAAACAACTTTTTAGTCATGTTGAATATTTATATGTACATTTATAATATCCAGTTATCTATATTTTTCTTGTCTATTTTAATACCCTTTGGTCATGTTATATATTTCACTTCAATAGATGTGATATCTTCAATAGCATTCATTACATGCAATCCGAATTCTAATGGAAATATAATATAATATATCATTATTACTCATATGTTAAATTGTAGGAATAAGCATGAATAATAATTTTTTGATATAATTTTTTCCAATGTTTTAGAAGAATGAAATATATTTACTTTTGGTAAAGAAATTACATGATTTTTTATAAAAAATTGAAAATTAATTTTATGGATTTTATGACATCCTTATAATATAGTTTTTAATGTTTTTATAGAATCTAGTAGATAAAATGAACTTAATTTTTCCTATTGGAATTAAAAAAACACAAAGTGATATTTTCTAATTTTTATATTATATTTTTATTTTTAGATGAATACTAATAAATAATAGGTTTTTTAGAAACATGTTTCTCGTTTAAAAAATTTATAACGATCCATATTCTTTTAAAGTGGTTTTATAAATAAGATTAGTTAATTTATTTTTAAAAAATACAATTTAGATAAATGGAATAAATTTTATTTTAGAATTCTGTATAAAACATTTAATATATAAGAAAACATTTTTTAAACATATTTTCATCCAATTTTACAAGAAACATATTATGTTATATTCAACTAATTATTTGAATTTAATTCGAAATAATTGATTCCACATATGGAATCATCCATAGAAATTTTCAAAATGAAGAAAATTTATATAAGAAGAAACCTTACGATTATATTATATTTAATTTTATTAAATAAAATCACATTCTTCACATTGATGATATGACGACCCGAACTGTTATAAATGATGTTTTCCTTTTTGATTAATTTAAATTCCAAATTATGTAATGCGGTTATAGAAAACACATGAATATCCTAGGTTATATATTTTTATTTAAAATACCATTAAGAATATAACTGTATTTAATATATCCCTTAATTAGTTATCACATGATTTAAAAAATATAGGGTCTTTTAACAAATCCAATTGACTTAGAAAAAGGAAGTGACGACCTCAACGAGTAGAATGACGCCCTATGAAGCACATTGAATGGAACTTCAGAGGGATATAGAATCTCTGAGATTTTTCCTTGACCATTCCCCATCTAAGATCCTATATCGTAATCAATATCAAAACCAATTATGGTAGATATTCAATCACATCTGCATCACAACCAAAACAAGGTTCTCTGAATAGTCCCACGGAAGTCTCATCATTGACAACATTAGTCTTAGGGTGTACACTAGTGAAAGAAGAAGATATGTATCAAGAATATAATAATATAAATATATATATAGTATAAAAAATATTCTTATTTTCAGTTTTATTTTTACATTATAAATGAATTTTATTTTCTCTCAATTAAAAAAAATTGATTTTTGGGTAACATTAATATTCAATAAGGGATTTATTTTTACGAATTAAATGATTTTTTAAATAAATATTATTTCAATAAAAAGTTATTATTAGATAACATTTATTAATTATGAATGATCATATAAGTTTTAAGACTTTAAATGTAGTATTTATCAGGGTATAGAAAACGGTTGTTGTAAAAAACCCAACATTTCTCAATAAATACCAAATATTATTTTAACATTAAAATAAAATTATTTAGAAAATTATCTAGATAAAATTATTATTATTTTTGGAATTAAAAATTTATCATTATACAATGATTAATTTTTCAAAAATTTATAAGACATTCGTGTCCTCGTGTAAAAATTAAATAACATATAAATATATATTGTGTTTTATAACATCATAACAAACCAAATTTTTTTTAATAAATACAATAATGGGTATCCTTGTCCTAATATATATGTTTCCCTTAAAATAATTTTATTTTTATGTTTATTTTATCATTTTTATCAGTCCTTCTTCAATCCCCCAAAACCATTTAAATATTTAAGAGTTTTTAATTCACTAATTTACAAGTGTAACTGACCTTCCCAAAAGAAAGGAACTAGTTTTTTTAAGTTTAGACAATTTTATAAGGCTCAATAAGATCCTATAATATTTGTTTATGATTTTTGAGATACCTACTCTTGTATGGGTTCTTTCCTTTCTCATCTTTATCCATGTTTGTTTATCTTGTTATTCAAATTTATTTTGATTTACTAATAATAAAGTATCTTTTCAAATATCCCACTAACTACCCTAATTATGTCTATATTACAAGGTACCACATTCTCCCTCATCAATACCTTGCATGTACACTCATTAGCATGTTGAAATTACGTAATCATATGTTCATTTATGTTTCTATTCATGATTATTTATTATTGTATACCTTCTTTTTCTAATTATAAATGTGTGTAAATTTCCTTCATTATACCTATTACTCAAAACTATATCTTTAAATGACGAGTGATCCATTTATCTCTCATCAACAAACTTTATGAATTTTTTGGTGATGTTGGTATGGTGCCTAATTTTTACCAAGATTTATTATGCCAACCCAATTGTGTAGTGAATGTGTGTCCATTTCCTATAGTGGATGTTCACATTTATTCAAATATATATTTCTATTGGGGAATTACGTGTTTTTATTTAATAATCCATAATAATAGAATAAAATATGATGTTTAATTAGTCGTTGTTTTATTATATCGATGTCACAATTAAGCATGAGAATGAAAAGAAAGTGAATGGGGATCCAAGATTTATATAGTGCTATAATGTATTTGGTAATGTCTAGTATCATGATATGCAATGTTGGGATATGGGTGTCCCGAATTCATTTTTGGGGCTTTTTCCACCATATAGTCTTTGTAGTTTTTCTTTGACTTATTTTTAGGATACAATGTTTTAGTTTTTTTCCACATTTCACCTGTTTTTATTAGCATGGTATATCATACCTTATTATTAAGGTTCCTTTATATCTATTGTCTATAATTTATTATTATCTTTATGTTATGGCTTGTTTATTTCCATAGTGGGATTCTTGGCTCACCAATTTCTTACGTATTTCCCGAGTTTATCCAAGTCATTTATAAGAGCAACCATGATAAAGAAGTTTTCAATAATGATAATGTAATTAATTTATAAAGTAATAATTCAATTTACCCAATTCACAATGACAATAATCTTATCAAACATTCAGGTTCTATTATGTTTACTTTTATGTAATTAAATCATGTATAAACATGTTAAAAAGTTCAGGGTTGTTATTGAGGTTCTTTTCATGTCTAGATTATTATAAAAAATAGTCCATAAGTATTATATAATAAATAAATTACTAAAAATTAAACACTTCTACAAAATATTCATTTTTTTCTCAAAATTTATCTTTTTAAAATAAAATATGGATTGAATTTCATAAAAAAATCTCTATAACATTCAACATTGCTTTACTATATTTTTACCCGTACATATAGCATGTGAAAAAATATATATAACTAGGAATGAGAATAATATATCTATAAGGGACATAATAGATGGATTGAAAATGTTAGTCAATCAATAAATAAAAACTGTGAAATCATTTTCACAAAGTTGTAAAAACATAAGAACCTTTTCTTAACACATGAAATCATAAGATTAATGATAAAATCCATTGAAAACATATTTTATAACGGTATCTTGTTGAATTAAAGCCCTGATACTATTATTTTTATAGTATTCATCATAGCTATATATGGATTTAACTTCATATTTACATTTAGAATACCCAGCCTTGTATATTCCCTTAATATCTTAGTGGAAACCCTATCAATTAACTCCACCTCATTACCAAATACATTTGATAGAAATCATGAATTCACCTGCCCTTCAGGTTATCATTGAAAAACCCAAATTCATTAATAGAATTTACATGAACTAAGACATAATCAGAACTCATATAACAAGAATAATGAAAAAAATAACATTTTGACTTTGAAAAGTCAATTCATTTCTTCTAATTCAAGCAATCATAAATCTAAACAATTTTGTATAAAACAAAATTATAAGCATTTAAACTATAAATTAAAAAAATAAGTTTCCATGATAGAGATAAATCCATATCATTCCATATATGTTAAAAAATATTTTATTATGCTTCTGTAAAAATATTTGAAATAATAACAATAATAGAGGTTTTTTAAATGTCTGTCCCTTACCTTGAGTCTAACTCATCATGTACTATCATTATATTCCTTAATAACAAGAATAGATTAATTATTTAATAAAATGAGATCCTTTTTGAAGTTTATTATGCCTTTTATCACACTTATTATCATTTTATAATAATTGATTAATTATTTTTGTTCATGTCATACTTTTATCGACATTTGTACTTGAGTCCAAAAAGAATTTAATATGATGTTAATAGTAAAAGTGGTCATAATTACATCATATCAAAAATATTATTCATGATATTATAATCACATTAATATATATTATATATTTAAATGATACCTATTATATATGATTATAAAAAATGAACTATGTTGTAATCATGGAGACAATAAGTCATGTGTATGCATGAGTAACACTTTCATTTTCCAATAATTATTTTGGAATGATGTTCCGTAAAATTTTATTTAGAAAGAATGGTCATAATTTCATTATTTTCATATTAAACATAATATATAAATATATATATATCATCCATGTTATGTGGATATAAAAAAACAAAACACATCGCTTCGTGGAGGTGACTGTTCACCCATAAGCTCGAATTATGTTATCATTTTAATGTGATTGGAATGTAAGAAAGTAATTGATATATTTTTATATTATAATGATAAATATGTAAATGATATCATATATATAAATAAAATCAATCATAATAACTATTCATGATAGACTATGATAGAAAATGTTTTATATCGGTTCTTAGAGGTGATAGTTCATAGGTACACACAATCGATTATTTATTTTACCATATGATGAATCTTGAGATGAATGTTGGAGATTATATCAACATAATGACATCACAGTATATTAAGGATAATGTATTTTTTATATCATCATGGATGAACAATATATGATTCATGGATAAGAAAAAATAGAATAGAAATACTTAATTAAATATAATGTTTCTTCTTCCACAAATTTCCACTGATTATCACCTTTACACCTCTAAGGATGGTGTTATGCCTATAATAAGGCACCTAGAATGTAGGGAGGGACTATAGGAATCTATTATTTATGATATTTTCCATTACAAATATTTTTTTGCATAAAGGATTATAAGTTGTTCCCTTTTATAAGATAGTGGAGGGGAACTCTTGGAAATCATGAAAGTGTTAATTTATTATTAATTAATTTCATTTTTCAAGAGCCACGAAATTGATTAATTTAAATGGAATGATGAGGATGTGAATAAATCCATTATAAAAAAATATATTTATTTTGATTATTTTCCCATCGTTATCATTTAATTTTAACTCTTATTTTACCATTTTAACTCTTACAGTTTTATCATCTAATTTAAACATTGAGGGTGAATATAACAACTATAACATGCCAAATGAAAAATAAATGAGTCATAATTGGAATTTTAGGACATATAATAATTAATTGTATGGTGGTTTTTTATTTAAATCATTAAATAAAATATTATTTATTTTAACATATCATTATTGACAATTTACCCACTATTCATTATCTGACTTTTTAAAAATATCCTAAAATGATGACATCATAGAAAGAAATATATTAAGTCATCTATAACATGAGAAAATCATCCATTAAATTCATGGATGATTTAAATTATGTTAAATTGATTATATTTTAATATTATTAACATCATTTATTTGATTCTTTCAATAATGAATCAATCACTTCATCGTTATTATGTCATTATTTAATTAAAAAATGTATTCCATAAGAAGTATAAATAAAAAATAATTATTTACATGAACATATTATCTTGATAAATAGTATTTATAGTCTAAAATATCTCTTATTACCTCATATTAAAAAATTACTTGTAAAAAACAAAGGTGTGACAAAATTTACTTTTTCTTTAAATAAAATATATAAATGATTTATGGTCATCGAAATTTCTCTAAGAGATCATAAAATCTCTAAAATCATAATTATGGAAAAAAATTTGTAACACAATGAAATTTTAAAAAGATAGTTTTATTCTATTAAATTTTGTAATAAGTTTTGACCCTTATTTACTTTATTTATTCTTAACTATGGTAATAGAAATAATTATTAAAGTTAATATTAATATTTAAAAAAAAAAATGGGAACTAGTCAATCAATAAATAAATTATAATTACAAATATAAAATCAATTTTTCAAAATTAAAACCACATATCTTGGTAAAATTAATTTAAAATCCATCTTGTTGACCTATCGAGGAGATGAGTTTTTAATAGAATAATGTTCTAATGTTCAAAAAGGATTCAAATCCAATTTCAATGTGAAATTTATTAAAATATCCTAAATTGGAGGGAATGAAAAGAACATTATTTAATTATACATTAAAACCAATTAAAAACATAATTTAGTTGTTTAAATAAATTGGAAAAAAAATAATTTTGAACTAATATTTTGTATTATTCACTATTCAGCAAAATTTGAATGTTCTCTGAAAAGTACAATAATACTACCCAAAATAAATTTCTATATTTATTTTTTAAAATTGAAAAATAATTTTATATTTCATACTTATTAATGTTAAAAAAAGATAAAAAATGTGTTCTCCATCAAATGTTGGCAAAACTACCTTTTAAAAATTAAAAATCATATTATGCTTAAGATTGGATTTATTGTTATTTAAAAACAATAAAAAATTATTGGATAAATGTAAAAACACTTATTTTACATATGTAATAATAATATAGTTATTTATATTCCTTCTTCTGTATAAAATAATAGGGACATAATGACCACATAAAATAATATTAATAATATATTATCTTCTGGAATAATTGAGTATTGTATGAATTATAAGATTTAAGAGAAACATATTGGTGTGTATCATGTATGACATTGAACAAAGCATCCCCTATATGTTACAATTACTACATATGTCATAAATATTTACTAATATGAAAAATTATTATTCTATAATTACCTAGGATGTTACATCTTTAACCCTATTTGGGAATTATGTCCTCACAATTTTTTTCATTTATCAAAGAAGAGGGGGTATTTTGTTGCTCAACGATTTTTTAGAGTCTCATCATGCCTCTTAATCCAAATGGATTTTAAAGGTTCCCTAACTAAATGAATCAAATTATTCTTCAACACATACTCTATATGATCATGATGTGAGACTACTAATTCCTCAAAAGAAATATTCTCTTCCATCTGAACAACTTATAAACTCAAAACATGATATGGATTTGGAATATACATTAACAACATTAAAAATGAAAAAACCTCTATACCATGAATAAAATTGGATTAAATCTCACTCATTAGTCATCTGATCCAAAAAAAATTAGGATTTCATAGTGTTTTATGAACTATGGACTCAACATCCCCTTCTTACCAAGACACATCAAAATTTACCATGGTGAAACTTTGAAAAAGAATTGATCACCTATCCCAAAAGAATGATCTTCACTCTAGTTATCTACATAGATTTAAAGTGTGCTCTGGGATATCTGAATGTGTTGAAAAATCAACAACAAATTCTTTATCGTTTCCTCTACCAATTCTAGTCCTATAAAACTACTCTCCATGATATAATCCTAAAAGACTGGAGTTCAATAGTACATTATATTTAATTACTAAAATGTGTCCATTTGTATAATGTAATGAAAAACATTATTATTAGAAAACTAAAACAATGAAATATGTTGAACACAACTTCCCTGGTAATCCATTGAACAAACACATAGCACATCCACCATGGATTGAATTGTTCATTCGAACTACCCATATGATTGAGGATGAAGAGTTGTATTGAATTATAATTCAGGAACCAATATATACTGAATGAATTTATAATTTTTATATGTGAAACTGGGATCATAGTAAGAAACAATATAGAGCAATATTCCTTATATCATTATTATCTCTTTATGATACAAATAAGAAATTTAACCTAGATAAAGTGTCCCAAAATTTAGTCAATCGATCAACAATAACCAATATAGAATTGTTACCTCAAGATGTCTTCTATAATCCTACTAAAAAGTCCATTGATATATTTTCTCAATTCCACTCTAGAACTGGAAAAGGGTGTAGCATCCCATTTAAAAACATTAGTTCGGCTTTAACATTTTAACAAGTCAAAACATTAATGTTAAATTAATAAATATATATTTTCATTCTGTCACACCATTAATACTCTACAAAGGTCTCTATACATATTAGTACTGCAAGGATAAACTAAAAATGGAGAAGTGTGAGATATACATAAAAACTGTTTCTTCAACTATGAATCACAAGCCACACATAATCTCAACCCAAATCTTGAAAAACAATCACTATCATCATTAAATTGAGGTAACATATTCGTTTCAACCTGTAAATCCTCATTATACATCACATTGTCTTAATTATGTTCATACTTTGTTCCATTTGATACAGGTGATTTCACTAACACCTAATACAAACCCAAATAATTTCATACACCAACAACTGATGAGAAAAAATTAATCTAATCAATAGCCAAATGATAATGTTTCATATGTATCATAGATAATGTAGACTGACATTGCTGAGTTAATACCTCAGCCATATTATTTAATTTTATTGATGGTAAAAAATCATTCATTTTTTATCATTGATTAGTTTCTACCATCTTCTCTTCATTATGTTCAATTATTTCATAGTGTATACGTATTTCAAACATTTATGATCAATTTTTATTTCCCATTTTACTCCATAAAAATGATTCCTTTAATTTTTTAACGTAAGAAATATTTTTCCAAATCATGTGTTTTAAATTTAACAAATGATGTTGCAAATGAAATAATTCTTAAGAAATTACATTATCATTATGAATTATGACACAACCAACTCCTTTAAACGACTCATCACTACAAATTAAAAATTCATGATTTCATTATGGAAGGTTCAGAAATAATTAATTCACTAATCTTCTTTTCAATTCCTAAAAACAGTCATCACATTTTTTCCAGTGGAACTAAATTTCTTTTTTGATGAATCATAGTCAGTGGGTTGGATAAGTATGAAAATGTTTTAACCAAATCTCCCGTAATATCCAACTATAAAATTAAAAATAAAATACTTGGTTATATTTTTGGGTCATGTACATTCTTATAAAACTTTATTTTTATTCGGAATAATAGAAATTTCATCTTTAGAATCAATGTGATCAATAATATAATTTTTTTACCGAAATTAAAAATTTCTAAATTCTCCAAATTATTTGTTTTATTTTATAAATTAAAAAACATCACTTGAAGTACATAGATTTTCATATTTAATATTAGAATATAAAAAAATGTTATAAATAAACACAACCACAAACTTATCCATGAACTCAATAATTATTCTATTCATAAGATCCGAGAATATTTAAATTTCATTAGTTAATCCAAATGACATAACTATAATTTCATAATTCTCAGATCTCGCGTGAATCGAAATCTCAAAAATGTCACTTTCTATTACATTCAAATGATGGTACCTCAACCATAGGTAATCATTTGAAAAATATTATTCTTCCTAGAGATAATACTACAGTAATGTATGTTTGAACATCCACTGAAGTTGTTGCAATGTTTTTTAAAACACATTTAGGCTTATAGTTGGGACTCTTCCCATCATTCAAGTTTTTCTTCATACACTAATTTGTATAATGACCGATCTAATTTCATTTAAATCATTTTACCGACTATACATTAGATTTTTCATTCAACATACATTATTATTTAATTTACAGTCACAATCCTTATTCCCCATTTTACCACATTAGAAACACTTACTATTAGTTAAAATGAATTCACCATTGTGTTCTTACCACAATTATCATGAACTAAGAACATAATTTTCATACCATATAAATTACATGATGAATTATTCCCTTTTCTATTCAATCTCATCATATTTTTCTACTAGTTTTTAAAGAACACATGATCATTGGAAAACACTTTTTCCACATTCTCTTCATATCAAACATGTTTTTCATAAATTTTGAATTCGTGAAAAGCCAATGAATTTCAATATGTTGGTTTTAATCATGTGTAAAAAGGAAGGATTATTCTATCACGATCCTAGAATAAGTATTTTGAATTTACCTTTCCAATCATGTGTATTATGCTTCTTCTGTATCCACAAAGTCCTATTCCTACTTCAATTTAAATAATTATTTTTCCATCCAATGATGAACCACCATAGGAAAATAATTATTAGTAAAAATATTTTTGAATTGATAATAGTCAAAAGAGTTAATGTCATGACTATCCCTAATATTCATAACCATAGACCACCACTAATCAATTTCAGCTTTATAACAGTAAATCAAAAGTCTAATATTTTAATATTCCGAACACCTCCTATCATCAAAAATGTTTTCTAGCTCTTCAATCCACCCTTCAGATACCACCTGGTCAGATGATCCATTGAATGATGCTAGATGTTGCATCAAAGAATGATCCAATAATAACACATTACACTATGGTTAATCTAGGTTATCTCATGGATATATTCTACCACCATTTATATCTTTTTTAAACTAATCCATCTCAGAAAAGAACTGTTCACTTCCGATTCTAACTATCTCATGATGATGATTTGGATGGATGCTTTCCATTGATTCCTTCCCACAACAGTTGTCATGTTTCCTCTGTGTAAAATAATTATGAACATATATATATTAGGGAAAAAAACATAGTAATATTAAAATTATATCTCCTTTCAACATAACCATAATTTATATATCATTTATAGATATGATACTAACACTATCCAAACCCCTAATGTTATCAAAAGAATCCACTAAAACCAACTGTAATGCCTCAACCATAAACATTAAAAAATATTTCATTTTTTTCAATAAAATTATATTAATTAACATTTATGATATTTTTTAGGTTTATATTATTATATAATTAGGCCATAACAATTTCATAATATCTCAAATATTACAAATTAGACAATTCTACCCTGTATTGACTTTTTCAAAAAGAAAATATCACTTTTTAAATTAAATCATGGTATCATTTAGTAAAAAATCTTCTTAGAACTCATATTGACATCCCAAATTCTCCTTCCCATCGATCAACCATTTGAAAAAAAATTAAAACAACTGATGATCAGAAAATCTTAGTAAGTGACACAAGATAAAGAAAGAAACTATTTGTCCATGAAAAATTAAAACCAATTAAAACCTAAATTATAAACGTAACATGTGTAATAAAATCTATAACACTCTTATATTTATATTATCCATCACAAATTCATAGGGAATAACCTTATTGTTTATATTTGGAATACCCACCATAGTATATTCCATTAATCTCTTAGGAGAAATACATTAGATTTACTTTCTTACATTACCAAATGAATATGAGATATATCATGGGCTTTCCCTAACATAGTTAATTATAGAACAATGCCTAGAAAAAAATCATTACCAATAACAATTACATAATCATAACACATAAAACAAGAATAAAAGAAAAAATATCATTTCCAATTTGAAATCACGTTTCATTTTTACAAAGCTATGAACTCATAAATAAGAACACATTATTTTATGATAATAGTATAAAATTGTAAATGAAATAATAATAGTGTGATATGAAAGTGTGAAATTTAATTAATTCTATATATACTATAAAAATAAATTCCATTATGTTTTTGTAAAAACATTTGAGAGAGTAAGGTTTAAAGAGGGTTTTTAAAATAATGTTCCATACATTGAGTCGCACTCATCACATACAATAAAAATATTACTAAATAAGGAACATAGTATAACTATTTACATTATTAAGAACCTTTTCTCAATTTATTATTCCTTTTATATCACTTTTGGTCATGTTATTACAATTATATAGTTATTTAAGTTCATATCAGATGTTTTATCGATATTCTATACGTGAGACCAAATTCAATTCGATATGATGTTTATAGTAAAATTAGTCATAATTACATAATATCAAGAATAATATTAATGAAATAATAATCAATATTATATATAAATTTAAATTTTAAATAAAAAATGTTACACATGATTATGAAAAATTAATAATGTTATAATCATTGAGATATTATATCGTCCGTACGCATGAGTAACATTTCCATTTTAAAAATGATCATTTTTAGAATATAGTAAGTATCATTATATATTACAAAAATGATCATAATATCGTTAATATGATACTAATAATTTATAAATACTTATATATATATATAATCCATGTGTTTTGGTCATAAAAATAAATCACATTGCTTCATGGAGGTGATTGTTCACATGTACGCATGAACGCCGTTATCATTTTATTGTGTATAAAAGATTATAACACATTGATATTTTATTATATTATTATGATAAATATTTTATTAATATCATATATAAATTTTAATTCTGTAATCATAACCAGTATATAGAGATGGTAATTGACAATTTATTATTTCAATTTGCTGATGTGATAGTTCAAACATATGCACAAAATAATTAATTATGATCCCATTTGATGGAAGTGGAGATTTATATAAGACGTGATATTAAAATAAGAAAATATAATTACATTTTGGATAAAATATTTTTTTCATCTTTTATTAATAATATTTTAATGAAATGGAATAAGTTACAATGTAGAAATACTGAATAAAAAACGTTAAATCTTCTTCGGACGATTTCCTTTGATTATCACATTAAATCCCTTATAGAGGGTGTTCTGCATAAAATAAGGGATCTATAGTGTGGTTATGGGTTCTGGGGAGGAAATTTGAAAGATATTTTCTAATCCACATTTTATTTTTTGTATGAATAAATAATAATAATTTATCCCCTCTTATAAGAGTGTGGAGGGGCACTGAAATAATTATTCAAAGAATTTAATTATTATAAATTAACTTTCCAATCCATGTGTTGAAAAACAGATTTATTTAATCGGTAGGATGAGTAATGTGTGAGATAAATTCATCCAATAAATATTATACATCAATTTTTATATATTTAATCCTTTTTTTATGATTAAACCCTTGTTTTAAACATTTAACCCTTGCCAAGTTATCCTGTTATTTAATCATTGAGGGTTAATATAATTACTATAAATAGAAAAACGACCAATAAATGAGTAATTTCTGAAATATAAATATTTATACTAAATAGATGGAATATTTTTATATTTTTTGAAATTTTATTCCATTCAACAAATTATATTTAACTTTAAAATATAAATATTATTATTATTGACATTTTTCATTCTATGATATTTTAAAAATATCAAGAAAAAATGATATCCTAGAAAAAACTATATTTAATTAATACTAAAATTTGAAAAAACATATATAATATTATTTCAAAAAATATATTACTTACAATTATATTTATTTTAGTATTTTTAATATCATTTATGTTATTCATCCTTTAATAAAGAAATTATTGCATTATCAATGTGTCAACATTTAATTTATTTACATCATTCCTAAAAATTAGTAATAAATTTCCCTAGTGTAAGTAAGAGTTTTATATTTGTAAATAGTATTTATAGTTGAATATATCCCTTATATAACAACATAATAGGAAATATTTTAATTTTTAAAAACAAGAGTGAGACACAATTTAGTTTTCCTTTAAAAAATACAATAATTGTCTTAAAGTCATCCAAATGGCTCACAAAGATAAAAAAATCAACCCAATGTTGATTTGGGACTAAAAAACAACATCCAATGGAATTTGTACATGTTTCAGTGAATGTTTCAATTATTTTATAAAATTATGTTTACCCTTAATTAACCGATTTACCCTAAACATTGTTTATAAAAAATTATTGATGTTACAATTCATATTTTCAAGAAACAAATTAAAAACATAAAGAAGTTTAAAATTAGTATTATCAATAAGGAATTTCATTTTTTGGAGTTAAAAGATAAGTATTTCACAAATTAATTTAATCTTAATCCCATTAATGGACAATGGAAACATGTTTTTGAAGAAAACAATGTTTAAAAGTTCATAATGGTTTTTATCCAATTTCAATTGGAAATTGATTAAATTGAAATTAATTAGATTAAATGATAAAAAGTAAATTTAAATTTTCTATTAAAATTTTAAAAACATAATTTATCAATATAAATATTTTTTATAAAATAACATATTTGATCTAATATTTATTATTATTCACTATTTATCAAAATATGAATGTACTTAAGAAAAAATATCAAAAATTCACCCAATGTAAATTTTTATTTATTTATTTTAAAAAGTAATATTAATTTGACCTAAAATAATTATTCATTTGTTAAAAAATTCATTTAATATTACCTCTCCCTCAAAAGGCTTTGAATCTACCTTGTATAAATATTAGATATTTTTTTGTCTAAAAATTGATTTAATGTTATTTTTAGGCTATAAATTTTCTTGGATTGATATAAAAACAATTAATAATGATTTTTAAACATAATATAATTTGTTTTTATTACATCACTTTTATAAAATTTTTAGTAGATATCAACCATATTAAATAATAATATTAGGTATATATTATTTTTCTCTTACAGGAAATGTACGATTTTAGAGAAACTCATTGCTTTGTGTTGGGAACAATATCATACATATCATAACCTCTACGCTATGAATTTTATATCATTCAAAAATATTAATAAAAATTAATTTTTTTTATTATATATAATTTATGGGATCTTACCCTTCCATTACAATAATAATTAATTATAAAAACATTAAAATCAAACCATCGTGGTTAATAAAGTAACTCATTTACCTATAAAATGAAATATATAATGGTAATGTTTACCAACTTCCTAAAGAATATTTAAATTCCACATATCGAACTATTAATTTCCCACCATTCAATATCTAGACATTTTTAGTAAATATATTGGATATGAATTTTTAATCTTTTAATCATTTTTGTAATTAATAGTGTTGTCTTCCCACTTATAAGATAGAACCCCCCATTTCCATTTAATACCCCACATTGAGATATATGTCTCGAATAATACTTAAAAATTATATTTTATACATTTTTATACCATTATTATATGTGTTCATCATCTTAATATATCATTATATGCGGTTTTATGTATTATTATAAAAGAGGGTTACTAAAGAAGAGGTTATTGTATTACCTGCCAAATTTAAATTAATTTTGTATTATTCCTCCAATAAATATATTTTATTAATCATAAAATAGTAAATTATGTATCATGAATTCATATAACTATTATTATAATTATGGAAACATAAATATTAACTCCCAATTTTTCAAATGGAATGTGATTTATCACTCATGCATATGTGTGGACTCCACATACACATATAGATACAATTTATTTCTTATCACAATATTTTAGTATTTATCATTATGATGTGATTAATTTTTAATGTATAATATTTAATATTTAGTTAATATTTTATAACTATAATATCTTACTTTTCATCTACCGAAAAATTATACCATCACTGGTGTAAATGTGTGGACTAACACTTCTCTGATGTGATGTGATTGGTTTTTAATTTCTAATTTATATGGATAGTATAAAGATTATATTTAATAAATATATATAATATAAATAGTTTTATAATAATTTATTAATGTATATTAAATATTTATCATTTTTTCATATAGTATGTCGAAAACTGAAATCATCATTCGAGCGAACATAGAGCCTACATTCTACAGGAATTCTCCCTTTCATTATTATAAAATTTCTTTTTTATGGATTACTACCAAAAAGAGTTAATGAATATATATAATATATATATAAATTAACTATATATATATATATTATTTTTCCTGGATTAAATTAGATTCACTAGAATTACAAAATCAAAATTTTCAGTAAAAACCAAATAATTAAGACTAGAAAATATTGATTGTATTAAAAATATCAATAAATATAGATTAAAATTTAATAATTACAACATATATGAAATTATATGTATCTAAATAAATATATTATAGAATTATATTAAAATTTAATTATTTATACAAGATGGTAGAATGATTTCGAATCAATTTGAACATATAGTGTGAGTTTTGTATCTCAGTTTTATTTCTCTGATACATATGATTTATTCACCACTTTCTTCTTTTGCATGCTGTATATAAAAAACCTTATTTACATTAACTAAATTAATCATGAAAATTATGAGTATTTAAATATAGAACTATGTATTCTATCTTTGATGAGTTTTTTATTAGAATGTTAGTAATGCAGAAAGATATTTATGATATAATCTAATTTTAAATAAAGAGTTTTTTATATTCTGTTTTGGGAACTAAAATATAATGACCAATCCAATAGGAACACCATGAATTTACTTCTAATATGTTTATTTCAAGATATATTATGTTTTCTATTAATTTTCTACTTTTTATGGTATGAATAGATCAAAAGAATCCTTTTAATGAGTGTCGACATTGTTTCTATCATTAGTAAAGAACATTTTTTCTTCCATATCAATTGCATCTAAAAATGATATTTGGAATTTTTTATAATTACACTAATATCTATTAAATTTTACTTAATCCATACTTAATTTTAACTATCTTTATTTAATTTAATCTTCTAGGAATTTTTCTAATGATATACTTTTTAAATTTAAAAAAATTGGAATGAATATTAGTTTTAACATATCAGAAATGAACCTAATTTTTCTAAAATCAAGTCCACTAATTTCTTTTAAATCCATTTCTAAAAATTTCCATGTTTAATATAAATTAAAATATATTCCTTAAAATTTAGGAAATTTTATATTTTAAATATGTGATATAAATGTGAAAATGGTATTTTCCTGAAGATATTTTCTAATAATCATTAAATTTAAATTTAAATATATAATAAAATCCTCTATCATACTTATGGTTAAGTGGGGATCTAATATGACGATACCAGCAAATTAATTTTAATATATATCTTGTGACAACTATGATTGGAGAATGAATCAATGTATCCCCATTCATTATCACTAGTTAATTAAGTTATAATGTAACCATTACGAGACCCATTACATTTCCACATGCATTGATTTAGTGAACGTAACACCCCAAGCCTCCACAATATGATTCCCTTTAATAATGGAATAACTGGAATTATACAAAACTTGGAGTTTTAACACACCACGAACAATCAAAATAGTATTTATGAATAGTAATACCCACCTTTTGGAATTGTCTAATTTTTTTTTCAAAATGGACTTCATTTTCAGATTATGAATATCAAAATCATCTTAGGGTGAATTTTTGGTATTTTTATGAACACTTTTAATTTTTGATTAATAGTGAAAAAAACTGCGTTATTGTATAAAAATAAATTTTTAACTAAATAATAAGTTATTTTATTTAAATTTATATTAGGTAAAAAGAGATACATAATACCTACAAATGTTCAATGTAATTCATTGCAATAATTTTATAATAATATTAGATATATAAAAATTTATTGATCTATTTAACGTCTTTTACCCACCTTCTAGGAACATGTGCAAATTTGGATAAAACGTAATTTAACAGCTTATTTGAATTAAATTTAAAAATTTCCAGAAACATGGTTGACATTAGTAAGTAAAATGTGGTTCAACAAGATGAAAATAATTGTTGGTGAATATGACTTATATACACCCCAGTTAAATGTAAATTGGGTAATTAAAGGTAAAAATGATATTATAACTACCTCAACTAATGACCTAATTCTATTGGATAAGATTTTTCCGACCAAAATTGAACTTAGGAATAAAATATTATCCTTTTGGTCCACATTTATTTGATTAGGACATTTATTATTATTTTATTTAAAGATGATTAAAAATTGTTAAATTTAAATTTTTAAAACTAATCCCTTTTTAACATAGTTTTAAACAAAAGATAAATTCGACTATAAATATTAACATGAAAGGTAAAATGATTTCCTATATATTAGTATTTTATTTATAATTTTCATACATGAAATAATTAACTTTATTTATGACACAATGATGATGTAGTAATTATCATATTAAATAATGATTAAAATAATTGATATTATAAATATCCAAATAAATTTAAATTGAGAGTTTTGATTAATTACACTAATTTTATAATTTAATATTATATTTTAGGTCAGATTAAATATATTTTTTTATTTTATAAATTTTTTATGACTTCCACAAAAAAAATATACCAAATAGTGTCAAAATTGGCAAAAATGAGGGTTTAAAACAAATACAATGTTATTAATTGATATAATATTCCTAAATATATAATGTTCAACAAAAGGACATAGATAATGTTATATATGTTAATAATGAACCACTTGAGGTTCTATTGTCTTTTTATAGTAAGATTATTATTCATTTAGAATAATAATAGAAGAATGCATTGTAATAGTTAAACTATTTAACTAAGAGTTTAATATAAATGATATGGAAAATATGGTTACCTAACCCTATCTAAAACCAATTTGTTGAGAGGTTTACTAACCTTACTTACCTTATTCCCTAAATATATCATTTTGGATCTATTATAAACTGAATATGATTATATAGTAAAATAATATTCCATTCTTTTCGTAAAGTAAACATCACCTCTCTTATAAATGGATACTTCCTCATCTTTCCAAATCACACCTCCAAATCCATTTGGCTCAGCCAAAATCTGATAAATTGTCCTCTAAAATACCATCACTTCTACCTATAGTCCTTACATTGATCATAAATCAATCCTATGGATCCCTTTTGATCAATCAAAAAGGAAACACTCGTAGAAGAGGTAATAATTTCACCACATCTTTTAAAGTTCTTTTCTTCTTTCAATTCTTGTTTCATCACTGTTTCCATACCAAAATAATAAATCATGTAACATATACATATTTTGATGTTAATATAAATATTTTACATCCATATTCATTTTTATATCCATCATATTAATGAAAATTCACCATACGTGCATACGTACAGCTTACTATCTCCTTGTCATGGTGTAGTTTGTTATTCAAACACTTCATTGTTTGGATGTGTATAATAATGTGTATAACTATTGTAAATAATAAATATATCATGTTAATGATTCTCTATATATGATATACCATCTAATTAAATATTATTTCCTTATCCATAGAATTATATTTTCGCTCATGCGTACATACAGATTATCGTCTCCAAGAAAACGATGAAATTCATTCACCTTCATAACCATTCAAGTATAATTTTCATTTTATGATTAAAAATAATTTTTTAGAACATAATATCATTCTGCATAGGAATACAATACATCCTATTCATAAAAAACAAATCTTACGTAACCAAGCATATAAAGTAAAACGAATCAGTTAACGCCCGAAACAATGATACTAGTGAAATATTATTAACAAAGAAATATTAGAAGATCATATATGATATCATATTTATGTATATGGTTATTGTATAATTTAATAATAATTATTTTACAATTATACATGAGGTTAACGTACCCTATACTGAGTAATGGTACAAGGTATGGTTTAATTCTACAATCTCTTCATTATCTGAGGTTATTTATAGGTGAGTATCTACTTGGACCTCTTTATCATCCACATCCGTGTTTCCTACGAAAAATTTCAAAAAAAATCAATGTTAACAAGACTATTTTTAATTTCATTTATACCCTTATTTCACTTTTTAGAAAATTATTGGGAAGGAATCTTTCTATCATTTTACAAACAAAGTACTTTATGACATTTTTGACAAATTAAGGTAAGAATGTTTTTTAACTTATATAGAATGTGTGTATTTTTTTGCCATTATAACACATTAAAAGCATTCTTTTCATGATTATAGATTATTTTCAAAATAAATTAGTTGTTTTATAAAAATGTGACTTTTAAATGATTTACAAATAGAAAGATATATTTATCTCTAATAGTTACTATTTCATCTTTGTTGTCATACTTTAATAGATTTTACACCTGTTTGAAGTTGATTTATTATGATAAAATCTTTCATATAGTATTTTTGGTTTCCTGATATGTTTGACTGTGGATATTTTATTTTTATACAATTCATGGTTTATAGTTAACAATTAACATTTCATATTCTAGTTTTAATATTAATGTTTATGTAATCGTTCAATATTTTTATATGAGGAATGCATTGGACATAATATGTCAAAGGTGGAACTTTCTATATCTCCTCAATGCATCGGTAGGTCTCATGAGGCAAACTAGTGTCTTGGAACAAGGAATTGAAAAACACTAATTTTTAGTTTTAGAATGAGGCCTTGACTATGTGGTTATGATGTCTGGCATTATGCATTCAATCATTATGAAATTGGTTATTGATGTTGTATGTTATTATTAGGCTACTAGAATATCCATGTGAATATGTAAATGGAATTATTTGATTTATTTTGGCCATATTATACTGAATTTTATTTTTAAAAGGCTTTTGTTTTAGTATTATACATTTCCTTAAATGTTTATTCTTATTTATGAAAGTTTTTGCTATATTTTTATCCTCACTGAGCATCTGAGATCACCCATTTTTATGTTTAATTTTTTCGAGGATATGAAGATGTATATTATGACTGACCCGCTGGGATAGTCTCAGGGATATGATTGTGTTAAAAAGAGACACATTATTGTTTTATTATTTTATTATGTAATGTAATTCTTATGTATGTATATAGTACATTCAATGTTACTAAAATGATCGTTCTTTCATGACATGATTCTTTGTATCATGCCATTGTTTTTTAATAATGAACCGACTATGGGTAACTTGGTTCGGGGAATTACAGTTGGTATTAGAGGAACTTTAGTACAATCATTGGAAGCTATATTTAGGAAAACTCTGATTAGATAACATTATCCTAAGATAGACTTTGAGGATTAGTATATAAGAAATTCCTAGAATTTTTATAATGTAGATATTTTGGGTATTTTGAAAGAAATACATCCATGTTTGGAACCAACTAGGTAGAAGCTGCATTGTCACATATGTACTTATGAGTTAAAAATCTGAGAAGGAGTTTTGGGATTAACCAGAGGTATCTTGGTACACGACAACGGGCCTTTCTGTACTCTTGGTTATGACACTCCCATCGGATATGCTTCGAATAATTTACATTTTATTTAAAATAAATTATGAAGGATTTATGAGTATATACCTTATCAAAGAAAACATTTCCTTGATTATGTATTATATCAAAAAAAATTCAATTTATTATAAGTGTTTTATAAGTTTATAATTATGTATTGCGATTCATAAACTAATCTACAGTATGCCATTGTTTAGAAATGGTGCATAGTGGAAATAATGTAAACCGTATAAATGAAAATAATACAATTAGGGATTTCCCTCCTACTCGAGATAATTATAGTGGAACTGGTGATTCAAATAGTGTTGATCATCTTATCACCATAATGGGACAACTCACTCAGGTTATGAAAAATAACCTTACCCATATGGAGCACCCTGATCCACAATACAGAGGATCAATGTTAGCCCGCTTCATGAGGAAACAACCACCAACATGTAATGTGACTAAAATACATTTTTAAATGAGAAATGGGTAAGTTCTATAGAGAAAATAATTATTTCTTTGGGTAGTAGCGAAAGGGAAAAAGTTTTCATGATAGTATATCACCTCGAGAGAGATGTATATTAATGGTGGTCATTAATTAAAAACCCAAATGTGGATGAATAATTATCAAATATGGAATGGAGGGAGTTTAAAGGGTTTTTCATAGAAAAACAATTTCCCTGTGATCATCGAGCAGATTTAGAAAGACAATTCTTGAGTCTGAGTTAAAAGGAGGATGCAAATGACGCAAGATATGAGGCTAAATTTACATGGTTAGCAAGGTATGAAACTTATTATATACA
The DNA here is from genome assembly GCA_963277665.1 of Viscum album. Classification (NCBI taxonomy): domain Eukaryota; kingdom Viridiplantae; phylum Streptophyta; class Magnoliopsida; order Santalales; family Viscaceae; genus Viscum; species Viscum album. The sequence goes on along the minus strand of OY728166.1, from coordinate 1,084,814,089 downwards.
TAACCCAAGGAGTAATATTGATCGATTCTTTGATAGGTTAAACACATTTCTCTATCGATAATTAATCTCACAATCCTAACCATTATACAATGATTTGTCACATGTACTATAAAGACATAATAATAATTGTCTGTCTTTAGACTTAAACGCAATGAAAGAGAAGAAGAGATCTGATGAACACTCTAGAAATGGAAATAGAGAGAAGAAGGTAACTATTGAATATCCATCTTGCGGTAAATGTGGGAAGAAACACCCCAATACTTGCCTAAAGGGAATATGAGTTTGTTGCAAGTGTGGTGAAAAGGGCCACCAATCTGTTGATTGCAAGGGAAAGAAAGATAATTTTAATGTTGAATGCTACCGTTGTAGTGAAATGGGAATTATGCAAATGAATGTCCAAACCACCTAAAAAATTAACCTTAGAAAAGGAAAAATGAGAAATGTCAAGCTTATGAAATCACCACTACTGATGTTTAAGCACTAACAAATGTGGTGGCATGTAATTTAATGGATTCCTCAAGTTTATCCAATGCTTTATTTGATTCTCTATCATCACATTGTTCCATATCTTCCCAGTTTTCTAGGAAAATAATATATTTCCAATCTGATTTAACATGGGAGTTTTCAGTCAAAAATCCTAAGGGATGAATCATTGTTACAATGGTTTTTGAATCAGTCCTCATTAGGGTATATAAATGTTCATTATTTCCTGATCCCATCAGTATACCCATGATTGAATTTGATATAATCCTTTCTATGGATTGGATTTCCGACCATGATGTAAAAAATTTATTTTAATAAGAAAGAGGTTACAATTTTCAATAATGATAAGGAGTATATTATATTTAGATTAGAAACGTCACCACCTTATTCTTTTCTAGATCCACCCCCAGTTTCTCAACTAAATTAAACTATTTGGGTGGAAGAGAATGAAATAACTATTGGTGAGGAAAAGACTTTTCAAATATAGGATACACATATTGTAAAAGAATATGTTGATGTGTTTCCAATGGTTTTACCTGGACATCCTCCAGAATGAGAAATTGAGTTTTCCATTGATTTAATTTATGTTTCTAGGCCTATATCTATGACCCTTTATAGAATATCAAATGTTTAATTAGTGGAAATAACTAAAAAACTAGATAAATTGAGTAATAAAGGATTTATTCTCCCTACCTCGCATTGATGATCTATTTGTTCAAATTCCAGGAGCTCAATATTTTTTAAAGATTGACCTTCAATCTAGTATCATCAGTTGTGTGTGAAGAATAATGACATACCAAAAATAGTATTTTGAACCAGGTATGGGAAATACGAGTTTACAGTAATTCCTTTTGCACTGACTAATACACCCTCTGTTTTCATGGATCTAATGAATAGAGTTTTCAAAGAGTATCTTTATGATGTTCTTGCAATATTTATTGATGATATATTGTTATAATAAAAAATATACAAAGATTTTGAAATTCACTTGAGAAATATTTTGAAAACCTTCAAAAGAAATGAATTATATTGGAAGTTTAGCATGTGTGAATTTTGGATTCAAGAGATTTATTTTCTTCGACATATTGTCTATAAGGATGAAATCTTGGTTGATCCTTTAATGACCATGGAAATCCAAGAATGGGAAATACCGACTAGTATACCTTGGAGCCACAGTTTTATTGGTTTAGCATGTCATTATCTGTGTTTCGTCCCGAATTTTGCTCGATTGGACAACCCATTAACCAAGCTCACACGTAAAGGGGTTAAATTTGTTTGGAAAAAATAGTTGGAATATTGTTTTCAATAACTGAGGAGAAGATTTTTCATTTCTCAAGTCATGAATCTTCCATTGGGGAATGTAGGTTTTTTTATTTATATTGATTCTTCAGCAAAAGGACTTGGTTGGGTCCTTATACAGAATGATAGTGTTGTTTCATATGCATCACGACAGCTAAAAATCATGAACAAAACTACCCACCCAAGATCTTCAGTTAGAAACTTTAATAAACTCTTTGAAGATATGGAGACACTATCTCTATGGTGAAAAATGTGAGATATATACCGATCACAAGAGTCTGATGTATATTTTTTCACAGAAAGAACTCAACATGAAGCAAAGACGATGGCTTGAACTACTCAAGGATTATGATTTTACAATACACTATCACTCATGGAATCCAAATAAGGTGGTAGAAGCTCTGAGCAGAATGGATCATGGAGATTTGAACAAGATGTTAGTTTAAATGGATCCTATGTTCATGGATCAAGTAAATATGGATATGGGGATAATTAGGGAAGGTGAAACATGAATACATTTTCAAATGGTTGCTAAACCATCTTTACATGAAATGATAAAAAGTTCTTAGACTGATGATGAGGAGTTTTAAAACAAAATTAAATCTATGAACGATGGGAGACTGATCAACTTCATATAAGTAGATGGTGTATTGAAATTTGAGAAGATACATTGTGTTCTTGATATACCTCATCTAAAAAGTTAATTGTTGGATGATTCGTATATCTCCAGTTTTTATATACACCATGGTATCCCTATGATGTATAGATATTGAAGGAACATTTTTTGTTGGAAAACATGAATAGAGTGATTGAGGATTATGTGTCAAGATTAATGGTTTGTCAAAAATTGATACAGGGAAGACAACATCCTAGAGGATTCAAGAAACGTCTTCCCATACCTGAGTGGAAATGGGAAGATATTATGATGGAATTTTTCATTGGACTACAAAAGACCCATAGAAGGAATGATGAAATATGGATCATTGTTGATCATCTTAACAAGTCAACACATTTTCATTCTATAAGTGAAGATTTAACACTTGAATGTTTAACAAGACTATATATTAATGAAGTTATAAGACTCTATGGAGAACCCTTGTCGATTGTTTCTGACCATGATCCTCATTTTACATCAATATTCTAGAAATGTATTCAGAAGTTCATGGATACTGAACTTTATTTGAGAAATATCTACCACCCATAAACTAATGGACAATTAGAATGGATTATTCAAAACATATAATACATTTTAAGATCTTTCTCACTTGACTTTCAAGGTATATGGGATCAATATTTACCTTTGGTAGAATTTTCCTATAATAATAGATTCCATTCAAGTATTCAAGTGGAACCATATAAATTATTATATTGAGAGATATGTTGCACAACAACTTATTGGGATGATGTTTGTGAAAGAAAAAATGATGTACCAGAAATTTTTGATGAAACAATTGAAAAGGTGAATATTATCGAAACCCACATCAAAGCAGCTCAATGTAGGAAAAAGAGCTATTCCGATAACTGATGGAAGGATTTGGAATTTACAGTAGTGGATCATGTTTTTCGACGGTATCTCCATGGAAGGTTGTTATACGTTTCGATAAGAATGGAAAATTACATCCCAGATATGTCGAAACATTCAAAATTTATGAACGAATTGGAGTTATATCTTATCTTTTGGAAATGCCGCCAAGTCTCTCCAATGTTCATGATGTGTTCTATGTCTCACTATTGAGAAAATACTTTCCTAAACTAACGCATGTACTCACCCATGAATAAATATAACTAGAACTCAACTTATCTTATTGTGAAGAGCCTATTAGAATTCTTGATACCAGAGAACAAGTGTTGAGAAACCGGACGAACTCGTCTGGTAAGAGTTTAATGGAGAAATCATAAGATGGAAGAGGCAACATAGGAACCTGAGGAACATATGATAAAGAAACACCCGATCCTTTTTATGCAGAAATATTCTAGAAATTTTGAGGAAAAAATTATTGGATGTAGGTGATAATGTAACATCCCAATCATTCAAAATGTGTTTCCATTTGAATAATACAACAGCTTGCGTTGTACACAACATGGAATTTTTACACAGCACAACCAATCACACTAATCATTACGAATAGTAATACCAACTTATTGAAATTTTATAAAATTAATTTTTCAAACTGGTCTTCATTTTTGGATTTGGAATATCAAAATTAGCTTAGGGTTGATTTTTTGTATTTTTTTGAAAACTTTCAATTTATGATGAATAATGAAAAACACAACGTTATTGTTTAAAACAAAAATTTTATTTAAATAATTAGTTATTTTATTTAAATTTAAATTAGGTAAAATAGATAAATAATACCTATATATTTTCAATGTAATTTATTTGAGTAATTTTATAATAATATTATATATATAAAATTTTATTAAAATTTTTACAATTTTTTACACACCTTCTAGGAGCATTTCCAAATTTGGATAAAACGTAATTTTACCACTTCTGTGATTTTAATTTCATAAATCTGAGAGGCATGGTTGAAATCATTATGTGAAATTTGGTTCAATAAGATAAAAATAATTTTTGGGCAATATAAATTTATGACTTTTATTTACCACTGTTAAATGTAAATAGGGTATTTAACGGTAAAAATGATATTATAACTACCGTAACACATGTCCTAATTCTATTGGATAAGTATTTTTGACCATAATCATTCTTTGGAATAAAATATGACTCTTTTAGTCCACTTGGATTAGATTAGAATATTTATTATTTTTTTATTTTAAGAAGGGTTAAAAGTTTTAAATTCAAATTTTCATAACTAAATTTTTTTAATATTTGGTTACACATAAGATAAATTCGATAATAAATATTTATTAGAAAAATAAAAACATTTCTAATATAATTGTATTTTATTTATAATTTTTTGATATTAAAAACATAAATTTATTTATGAAACAATAATGATGCAGTAACTACATTATTAATAAAAGATTAAAATAATTGATATTATAAATTTCAAAATAAATATAAATTGATAATATCTTTGAATTACAAGAATTTTATCAGTTAATATTCATATTAGAGTTGATTAAATAATTTTTTTTGAAGTTATTAACTATTTATGAAATTCACAAAAAGAAAATACCAAATAGTGTAAAAATTTCATGAATGAGCTTTTAAAACAAATACTATATTATTAATTGATATAATATTCCTAAAAATATAAGTTTCTTCAAAAGGACTAAAATAAATATAGATATATTAATAGGAATCCTTTTGAGGTTTTTTTACAGTTGGTGTTGAAGCCTCATTTATTATTAAATCAACGAAAATACCTCTTCAATTGTGTAGAGGGAGACCCGTTACATAGCCTGAAGGTCCAGTGGGCATTTGTCCCATTATATGGCCCATAAGCCAATTTTTTGGCCAAAGGATCATTCTTGGAATAATACTGCTATAGTACCTACGCCGCTACAGTACCATGTTGTTGCTACGGTGCCAGCCATTCCTACAGTGCCCGTCGTTGCTACAGGTCCCGCCGTTTCTACAGTGCCCACTGCAACTATAGTATGTTGCAGTACTTCTATAGTACCTGTGCCAAATGGGTTTTGAACCCCCATTTTTCATGTAGAATTAATGGGTAAAATTTAAATTATTTTACTAAGAGTTATATCTAAAATATAATGTTAATATAGTGACCATAACCATTCTAAAACCTATATATTTAGTGGTTTTCAATCAATCCCCACCTAAGAATCTGAATAAAACATTTTGGAGCCATTATAAACTGAATATGATTGTATAATAAAATAATATTTAATTTTTTCTTAAAGTGACCCTCTCCTCTCTTATAAAGGGGTACTTTCCCTTCTCTCAAAATCACACCTCGAAAGCCATTTGGCTCAGGAAAACCCTTTTCAAATATACTCTCTACTTCCCTCACTTTGACCTAGAGGCCATACAATGATTTGAAAGCTCACCTATAGATCCCTTTTGATCAACTCAAAAATAAATACCCGAAGAAGAGGTAATAATTTCACCACCTCTATCAATGTTCTATTCTTCTTCTGCTTCCTCTTTCTTTGTTGTTTCCACAACAAAATAATTACTACATTACCTTATACATAATATTATGTTATTATAAATACGGTAAAACCATATTTATTATTCTATCAATCCTATGAATGAAATCTCACCATACGTGCGTACATACGGCTTACCGTATCCACAACGTGGTGTAATTTGTTATTCAAACACATCATTATTTGGATGAGTATAATAATGCGTATAACTGTTGTGAAATATAAATATAACATCTTAATGATTCTATATATATCTTGTACCATCCAATTACATATGATTTCACTATCAATAAAATGATATTATCGCTCGTACATACATAGGGATTATCGTCTCCACAAACGTGATGAAATTCATATCCCATCATAACCATTCAAGAATAATTTTCATTTTATGAATAAAAATAATGTTTAAGAAGTTAATATCATTCTGGATATGAATAAAATAAATCCAATCCATAACAATTGTGGCTTATTTAAGCATTCATATAAAGGAAAACGAATCAGTTAACACCCGGACCAATGATACTATTGAAATATTTTTAACAATGAAATATTAGAAGATCATATATGATATCATATTTATGTATGTGGTTCATTTATAATTTGGTAACAATGATTTAAGTATTATACATGAGGTTAACGTACCCTCGACTAAGGAAAAATACTAGGTAAGGGTTAATTCTACAATCTCTTCATTATCTAAGGTTGTTTATAAGTCAGTATCTAATGGGACCTCTTTATCATCGACATACATGTTTCTTAAAAGTTTATTTCAAAACATTTCTCCTTTTTACGTGACTATGGATTAAATTCATTTATACCCTCATTGTAATTTTTATAAAATGTTTTGAATGTAACCATTCCATTGTTTTCCAAACAAGTTACTTTATGATGTTTTCAACTAATTACGTTAATAATGTTTTTTTATCATATACGAAGGGTGTGTCTATTTTCTTCCATTATGACACATTATAAGCTTCCCTTACATGCTTTTAAGAGTATTTTTAAAATAATTTTTTTATTTTATTATTATGTTGATTTTAAATGATTTCAAAATGGAAGGAGATATTTCCCCCAAATAGTTTTGATTTCATCTATGTCAAAATCCTTCGATGGATTGTAATATTTTTTGTAGTTGATTTATTGTGATACAATATTCCATATTATATTGAAGGTTTTTTCATAAGTTTGACTGTGGATGTGCTATTTTTATACCATTCATGGTTTATGGTTAATGTATTAACATATCGTATGCTAGTTTTAATATGAATGTTTATATTATGTTTCAACATTTTCATATGTGGAATGAATTAGACTTAGTAAGTGATGGGTGGATCCCATTATAGCTCTTCGATGCATCGGTAGGTATCATGGGAAAAACTAGTGTCTTGACACAAGGCCTTGAAAAAATATTATTTTTATTCTCTACACGAGGCCATGGATATGTGGTTATGATGTCCGAAATTATGCATTACATTATTATGAAATTGGCTATTGATGTTTCATTAGATTATTCAACTATTAGAATATCCATATGAATATATAAATTGCATTATTTAATTTATTTTTTCCATATTATTCTGAATTGTATGTTTAAAATGGTTTTGTTTTAGTCTTATACATTGCCTTAAATGTTCATGCTTATTTATAAAAGATTCAGCAATATTGTTATCCTTACTGAGCATCTGGGCTCATCCCATTCTATGTTTTATTTTTCCGAGGATGTGAAAAATTATATTATGACAGACCTACAAGGATTGTCAAAGGAATATTATCGTGTAAAAAGAAGACACAATGTTTTGTTTATTATTTCATTATGTAATGTAAACCTTATGTATGTATCTAGTACTTCCAAGGCTACGAAACTGATCAGTCTTTCCGGACATGATTCATTTTATCATGCTAATGTTATATAATAAAGAACCAATTATAGGTAACCGGGGCCAGTGCATTATAGTGAATGATAGAATGTTTATAATATTCATTTTCTTTTAGCAGGTAAGGATACGATGAGATGATAAATTCATCCTGATCTCATGGAATACATATGTATTAATTTCATTATGTTAGTAAGTAACTCCAAAATAATGTTAATTGTGAATTCATTTGGAAAAGTGTGTCACCTTCGGGAGAAACATTACATTTTGTTATAATAAAAATTTAATAAATGTAACTTTTCAATGATTATAAGAATAAAAATGTGATCAAAATAATAAATAAGTATTATGTAATGGCTCGGACCTCTCCGGACCATTCCTTTGTCGAAAAGAAGGTCATGAAGCATTCTGGAGGGTAGAATGGACTTTTACCACAATTTTCAGAATTTGGAAACTACAGGCCGTGTATTTTGAGTACACTCCATGTACAAACTTACCGAGTATACCCCATGTTGAATATGTGTCCTTGACACATGAAATAAATATGAACACGCCGTGTATCCCATCTTACATGTTGTGTAGTTCCTCCCCGCGTATGTGTTACCGTGTGTTGACCAGTCAACGGTCGTGTGTCATGTTGAAGTCGTGTCCATGCTGCATGAAATAAATAAGTACACTCCCTGTAGCCCATCTTACACGCCGTGTAGTTCCTCCCTGTGTATGCGTTACCGTGTGTTGACCAGTCAACGTCTGTGTGCCGTTTTGAAGCCATGTCCTTGCGGTGTGAAATAAATAAGTACATGCCGTGTAGTTTCTTCCTGCATACGCGTTACCATCAAACCGTGTGTTGACTGGTCAACGGTCGTATCCCGCGTTGAATGCCATGTCGGAAGCCACGTGGCGACCAAGTGGAATGACAGATTACAAACTCTGTACTATGAAGTACACATCGTGTACTTTAGTTTTTATCACTTATAAAAGGAGGGGGCCTCTCCTCCTTTTCAGACCATTCCTCTCCTCTCCATTCCTTCGAACATATCCCTCTCAAGAGACTTGAAGCTCCTTTCTTCCCTAACTTCTTCATTCAAGCTCCGATTTACAATCCGTTAGTGGTCACGAGATCATAACGATGAGGAGGAACTTCTAAGAATGGATATGTTGTTTTCCCTTCGGCCTTTCCTTTCCATCTTCCACCCAATGTGGTTTTTGTCGGGATTTGACAAAAGCGACAAACGCTGACGAACGTCTTCTAAAGTTGATCTAAGGGAGTGTTGTGCTCAGAACCTATTGATGATGGGATTTTACCTTTGTCTCTATAATTTTTGCATCATGCGGGATTGGTTTCCTCCTGATTTCACGAGACATATTTTAATTAGTTTAATGAATATAGTAATTGGATTAAAGAATGGGGAAGGGGAATGTTGTTATGAATATCATTGTTTATCTTATTGTTATTGAATATGCTTATTCCTACTGAAAATCATGGTAATTGGAGGCCTTTTCATGGGAAATTAAATATTTCCATATATTTCTAGACCGTTTTGTGGATGTAAAATTTGTGTAATATGAAAATTTGTTAATCACGTAAAGTTGGTTGATTAAACGAATATTCAGAACACTTGTGTGATCACCCCGGTTTAACAAAATGGAATAATGAACATGTGGGTGTTGGTTTGGTTATGTGGTGTGTGAATTGGGGGGGGGGGGGGTTAATCCTGGGTTATTATGAATAGGATGGGCAGCGGGGCTGCGACAAATGATTTTAAAGGGGAAATGATGTGGAACGAGCCTTGTTTTGTGATACGGTTGTGGAGATGTGGTTATAGTGGCAGTAGGGCTACAGTAATGAGTTGTGATATTAAAATAAATTGGAAGGTTATTAAATGAAATATGGGGAACGATAATGAATTAAACATGGTATCAATCAATGGGAATTGATTGATGATAAAAAGGTTGGTTTTAGTGTTGATTGTGTTCTATCTAACTTGATTTGGGGTTGGATAAGTTTTTCTACGAAACACTTGATCTGGTTTGATAATTTCCCATTAGATAAGGAACTAATAAACTAAATACTGTTGAAACATGAAAACCTAAATGGGGTTGGGATTTTTTTTGTATGCATGCTTTTTAGTAGCAGTGAAGAGGCACATGCTTAGTTTCTCTGTTTAGAATCCATAGGTTGGGTTGTGTGTTTGGTATAAATATATGTATCTATATCATTGTGTATTGTCACACCCCACCCATGTTGTGAAGCTAGTTCTGAACACTCCCATTTCATGGGAGAGGGTGTTTTCCCCTTAGTTACTAGCTTCTTCCTGCTCCTTCTTCCATTGGTTGTGATGGCTTTAGCGACCTTACACCTAAGAAACTTCGGGTAGGTTTCATTTGGTGAGATTTTAGCCCAAGACTCTTCAGGAAGGTTTACTGTTCCCAAGAACCTTCGGGATGAGGCCCAGGTGTGTTCGGGCGGGGATGTGTTTTGTGGTTTGTGAGGCCCAGGAGTGTGGGGGCAGGATATGTGGTTTGTGAGGACCTGGTGTGTGCGGGTAGGAAGAGTGTGGTAGCTTCAAGACGTTCGCTGTTAGGAAGAGCAGCTAGCTAGTGGGGAGAAATGGTTCGGGGTACTCAATAATCTTGTTCTTATATATTACTACCTGTTTTTTTGTGTGTTTTTAGTGAGCATGGCTAGTGAGGTTGGGTTGATAGTATTCCTTGCTAGGTTTTGGTTTCTTTTGTTGTTCTCACGGGACATTAGGATGTCTCCCCACCTGTGCATGGGAGCTTCAGGTTTCCCTACTGAGTATACTTGTATTCTCACCCTACGTTTACTTCCAGGTTTCCATGAGGACAACTAGGGTTGTGCGGGACCTACTAGTCAGGACAGTTGGAGTGTTTGCAATTTGTTGTACTCTTGTTTCTTCTGGTATTGTACTTTTGAGTTTTCTTGTACTTTTACTTTTTTCAGAATTGTTTAAACATTCATGTGGGATTGTTTTGGGGTTATTTTCATTTACTTGTTCCCTTTTCTTTTGGGGTTTGACTCATCCTATTTTCTGATCTTAAATAATTAAAAGGGTAATGCCTCCCATATTTTTCAAAACTGATACCCTTAGTGCTAGTCGCCACTCCGGGGCCTACTGGAGGTGGGACTCGGGGGATCATTATCTCCCTTTCACCATTTCGAGCTCAGGAGGGGCATTGTTGGTGGGAGGGGGTCATGACAGAATGGTATCAGAGGTGATGGTTGAGAGATTGGATGGAGTCTAGAGTTAGGCATAGTGAGGACTGCATGGGATGGTAGGGAAACAGTGTTAGGTGATCTTGTTGCGTGACATAGGCCTGGGAAGACCAGCTAGGAGACAGGATTTTAGGGCACCCCGTGATCTAATGCAAGGACATTGAGCCTACCAAATGACCAAGTGAGAATACATTGATTACAACGTAGAGACCCTAGGGAATGTACATGCATCATCATTTTCATTTTACATGAATTGGGTGTTCTGGGAACGAAATTGAAGTAAAGTTTTAAAATGAAACCTTGAGAAAATTTTCCTTGCTACTTGGGATTAGGCGATCTATGTTTGCTGTACAACTATGGAAGCTAGACGTCATCCCCGGGTGACTCAGATAGTTGAGGCCCAATAGATTCGGGCGGTCGATCAGTTGAGGATTGACTGAGCAGAGGAAGATGATCGGTGGCAGAAGACTCTATATTCATTCCAGCGACAAACCCTCAAGAAGTACGAGGGTAGTACTTCAGATGTGTAGATGGAGGGGTGGCTTGAGGATATAGTAATCACTTTTACTTTGATCTGTGTTTTGAGGGTTTACTGGGTTCCCCTAGCAGTCAGTCAGCTGAGAGGTGCGGTGCGTCAGTGGTGGACTCTCAACCTCAGGGAGAGGTCAGAGGCAGAGGTTCTGTGGGCTGACATTGAGAAGGAGTTCCAAGAGGAATTCCTTTCATTCCATGATCAAGGAAGAGAAGCGGTAGGAGTTACTCCCCCTCCAATAGGAGAGTATATCAATACGATAATGGGGGATCAAGTTCAAGGGTCTCCTATGATTTTCTCTAGATCACTTTCCAGATGAAGAGTCTCGGGTAAGAAGTTTGGAGGAGGCGCTTCGTCCTTCGCTCCAGTATGTTGTCACCCCCTTCACCCTTCTGACTTACTTGGTAGTATAGAAGAAGGAAGAGGTTTTAGAGAAAATGCACTCGCAGGGAGGTGCACCACGAGAGGGGATCCAGCCAGGTTCGTCGAAGGGGAATTCATTCAGCCGCAGGTCTCCTGCTATAGGACCTTCTAGATTCGGGCTAGTAGGGAGCAGGCCCCAGTAGTCCCAATTCAGATCTTTGGGTCCTCATCCATTTTCATGAGCCCAAATCCGAAGTGTTTCTCTGATGGAGTTTTCGAGCACGTTAATAGTCAATGCCCGACCCGATCTTAGTACGGTGGAGGTGGGCATGTTCAGTGCTCACCTCAGCAGCACCAGTTTCCGGTGAGGCCCTTCCATTAGCAGCAGGACCCTGCTCCTCCGAGGACAGACTTTACAGGAGGAGGTCGACCTGAGGGTGCTCCTCAGGGACCTCGACCAGGGCATGGTTGGGGAGGTGGTCGACATCAGAGAGGCAGAGGAGCTGGGTCTGGACATTTTCACGCAGAAGAGTTGGAAGCTCCGGTGGGACTAGAGGTGGTGCGAGGTACGATTTGTTTTTTCAGCACTCTTGTTTCTTCTTTGTTTGATTCGGGAGCTTCACACTCCTTTTTTTCACTCGGTCTAGCCCGTGCTTTGGGTATAGATGTAGAGAGACTTTCCATACCGCTGGTACTGAGTACACTAGGTAGAGGTCAGACCAGCGTATCTTGTGTTTTCTAGGGATGTGGGAAGACGTTGGGACCACATCGATCTAGTGGGGTTCTTCTTTTTCTATCAACCATACGATGTCATCCTAGACATCGAATGGTTGTTTTATATTAGTGTTGTTATCAACTACTTCTGAAGAAGATTCGTGTTCTCCGACGTGGATGGGTAGCGTGTAGCTTTTGTTAGAGAGAGGAGCTATCAGGTGGGAAGCTGGCATGTGAAGCCTCCCCTTTCCATGTTAGGTGGGTTATCAGTGGGTTCAACTGATATAGAGATGATGGATGTTCCAGAGGTTTTTGGGGAGTTATCTATGTTTTTACCAAGGAGTTTGTGACTCTACCCCCCCCCCCCCCCCCCCCCCCCGACGTGATGTTGAGTTGTAGATAAACTTACAGCCTGGTGCCTTCAGATTTTGATGGCCCCTTATCTGATGGAACCTTCGGAGTTGCAGGAGTTGCGGATTCAGATTAACAATCTGATGGAGAAGGGTTTTGTTCGACACATCATGTCTCCATGGGGTGCTCCGGTTTTGTTTATGAAGAAGGAAGATGGTGGTCTCAGGCTATGCATAGACTACCGAAGGTTGAATCAGGTAACGGTCAAGAACATTTACCCCCTTCAAAGGATAGATGATCTCTTAGACCAGTTGAGAGGAGCAGGTTGGTTTTCTAATATTTATCTATGATCTGGATATCATCAGCTGAGGGTAAAGGATAGTGACATCTCGAAGACGACTTTCAGGTGCAGGTATGGGCACTTAGAGTTTGTAGTGATGCCATTTGGAGTTACGAATGCACCAGCGATGTTCATGGGACTTATGAAAATTGCCTACTGAGATTTTTTGGACCGGTTCATCATTGGGTTTATTGATGACATCCCAATATACTCAAGATCAGAGGAGGAGCACGTTTAGCATCTCAGGACAGTCTTGGAAATCCATCGACACCACCGGGTTTATGGGAAATTGTCGAAGTGTAAGTTCTTAATTCAAGAAGTACACTTCCATGGGCACGTGGTGTCTCAACATGGAGTGTCAGTAGACCCATCGAAGGTGGAGTTAGTTGTTTCATGGGCGAAACCCAAGAGCATGGTAGAAGTTTGTAGTTTCCCAGGGTTGGGAGGTTCATTTTGGACTTCTACTGAGTTGCTGCTCCATTGACATCATTGACTTGGAAGGACCATGTCATCCTATGGAGCGAGCTGTTCCAGAAAGCTTTTGACTACATGAAGGAGATGTTGGTCAGTGCTCCATTGCATAGATTTTCCAGAGGAAGGGTTGTTGTATGAGGTGTTTTGTGATGCTTATGGCCTTGGTTTGGGGTGCGTACTAATGGAGATTAAGGGTGTAATCTGTTATGGGTCTAGGTAATTGTGCCCTCATGAGCGGAACTATGCCACCCATGAGAAAGAGCATGCAGAAGTAGTGTTCTCACTGAAGTTGTGGCGATATTACCTCTTTGGGGAGCACATAGTGGTCTTCTCAGATCATAAGAGCTCACATTATATCTTCTCCCAGCACGACCTGAACTTATGACAGTGGAGATGGGTTGAGTTTCTACAAGACTATGTCTTCGATATCTCTTACACTGAAGGTAAGGTAAACGTTGTAGTTGATGCCCTGAGCAGGAAGTCGCATAAGGAAGTGGTTCAGGAATCCGATGATGCTTGGAAAGCGATGGGAGAGTTGGGTTCCTTTCACATGGATGCAAGGGTAGAGGGTGTTAGAGGCTTTTTGTTTCAGATGATGGTGCAGTCCTCATTGTTGCAGAAGGTGGAAGAGTCTCAATGGGGAGACTTCGAGGTAGATGTAATGAGGGATCATATCGATCAGGGAAACACTCCAGAAGGATGGTCAGAGGATAGCCAAAATCCGAAATTTTTTCATGGAAGGTTGTTTATTTCGGAGGTGATGCGTGAGGGAGTTCTCTATGAGTTCCATAGCTCAGCCTTGGCAGTATATCCAGGAGTTTCAAAAATTTATCGAGGCCTGAGGGAACAGTTTTAGTGGCATGGGGTGAAACTGGTAGTGGCAGAGTTAGTGGCTATGTGCCTTGTGTGTCAACAAGTAAAGGCTGAACACCGTGTTCCCATTGGTTTGTTGCATCCATTAGATGTCGCCGAGTGGAAATGGGAAGTCATCTCAATGGACGTCGTCACAGGACTACCTAGAGATGAAGGTGGTTATAATGCTATCCTGGTTGTGGTGGAATGACTGACGATATCAGATCACTTCAATGAAATTTAGGAGTCGGGCCTGGTGAGTTCCTTAGAACAATGGTACGTAGATGAGGTGGTGCATTTTCATGGAGTTCTGAAGTCTATCGTCTCAGATCGGGATACTCGGTTTACCTCACGAGTCTGGATGAGGTTACAACATGCTTTTGGCACCCATCTATGCCTTATCACTGCTGTCCACCCCCAGACTAATGGCTAGACAGAGCAGACTATCCAGACATTGGATGACATGCTGCGAGCATGCATTCTGGATTTTAGAAGATCATGGGTGCGACACTTTCCTTTAGCAGAGTTTCCGACAACAATAGAATCCACTATACTATTGTCATGGCGTCGTGTGAGACTTTCTATGGAAAACCATGTCGTTCACCCATTTTCTAGGTAAGGGTGGGTGAGACATGTGATCTTGGGCATGAGGTAGTATAGAGAACCATAGAGAAAGTCCAGCTTGTGCGTGAGAGGATGAAAGTGGATCAGGACCGAAAGAAGTCTTATGATGATCGTCGGAGGATGCCTTTGGAGTTCGAGGAGGGAGATCAAGTGTTCTTGAAGGTTTCCCCTCGACGGGGGCAGCGGAGGTTTGGGAAGGGGAGTAATCTCTCCCCTAGGTTCATCGGACCTTTCGAGGTGCTGAGGCGAGTCAGTGAGGTGGCATATCAGCTGGCCCTCCCACCATAGTTAGAGAAGGATCATGACATATTCCACGTCTCCCAGCTTCTTCGGTACTTACACGATGACTCTCATGTTATCTATTGGGGAGTGTTAGATATGGGAGACGATGCGACCTTCGAGGAATGACCAGTCAGAATCGAGGATTGTAAATAGAAGGTGCTCCATGGATGAACCATCGCCTTGGTTCGTGTGTTGTGGAGGCATGGCGGCCTCATGGAGAGCACTTGGGAGCGGGAGGCTCAGATGCACGCTCAGTACCCAGAGTTGTTTTGACTTTTGTTTTTCGTTGTACTTATGAGATTTTTTTGATGTTACACTCTGCACCTTTGATATATGGAATGCTTGGCTTGTCGGTTGTGAGGCATTTTGTTTCCATGTTCTCTAGATGTGTGTAACATGTTCAGACATGTGGGGAAAGGGAAAACCTGATTCTTATTCAAGACCCATTAATAAGGATGCGATTTAACCCATGTAGGAGATTCAGTTCCACCTAAAGCAGATAATATCTTGACATAGGAGAAATAATTCCTAACACATATGATTAGGGTTGTTGGTTGGGTTCCTGTTATAACAACAGCCCTAAGAGGTATCTTGTTGGGTTCTCTGGGTTGGTTTTTTAATTCTCGGGGAGTAGAATGTTTTAAGAGGTATCTGGTGTAATGGCTCGGACCTCTCCGGCCCATCCCATTGTCAAAAAGAATGTCATGAAGAGTTATAGAGGGTAGAATGGACTTTCCCCACACTAATCAGAATTTTAAAACTACACGTCGTGTATTTTGAGTACATGTCGTGTAACACCTTGCCTAGTATACCCCGTGTTGAAGTCGTGTCCTTTCCAAAGGAAATAATAAGTACACGCCGTGTATCCCATCTTAAATTTCGTTTAGTTCCTCCCTGCATACACGTTACTGTGAGTTAACCAATCAGCGGTTGCGTGCCGTGTTGAAACCGTGTCCTTGTCGGATGAAATAAATAAGTACACGCCCTATTGCCCATCTTACATGTCGTGTAGTTCTTCCCCGCGTACGCGTTACCATGTGTTGACAAGTCAAAAGTCATGTGCCGTGTTGAGGTTGTGTCCTTGACACCTGAAACAAATAAGTACACGTCGTGTAGACCATCTTACACGCCGTGTAGTTTCTTCCCGCGTATGCGTTACCCTCAAATCGTGTGTTGACCAGTCGATGGTCGTGTGCCGCATTGAATGACGTGTTGGAAGCCGAGTGGTGACCGTGTGGAATGGCTGAGTACACACTATGTACTAGGAATTACACACCGTGTACTTTAGTTTTTTTCGCCTATAAAAGGAGGGGGCCTCTCCACCTTTTCAGCCCATTCCTCTCCTCCCCATTCCTTCGAGCAGAGCCCTACTGAGAGACTCCAAGCTCTATTCTTCCATAGCTTCTTCGTCTGAGCTTTGATTTATGATCCGTCAGTGGTCACAAGATCATAACAATGAGTCGGAATATCTGATCTTGGATCTATTGTTTTCCCTTTCTCATTTCCTTCCCATCTTCCACCCAATGAGGTTTTTTCTAGTTTTGACAGAAGCGATGGATGCTGACGGACGTCTTCTAAAGTTGATCTGAGGGAGTGTTTTGATCAGAATCTGTTGAGGTAGGGATTTTACTTTCGTCACTCTAATTTTTTCATCATGAGGTATGGGTGTCCTCTTGATTTCACGAGACATAGTTGAACCATTTTAATGAAGATAATAACTGGCTTAAAGAACGGGGATGGGGAATGTTGATATGGTTATCATTGTTTATCCTATTGTTATTGAATAGGCTTATGCTTACTGAAAATCACGGTCGTTGGGGGACTTTTCTTGCACAATTAAATGTTTCCCTATCTTTCTAGACCATTTTTTGGATGGAAACATTTTGGAATATGGAAATTGGTTAATCATGAAAAGCTGGCAGGTTAAACGAATATCTGGAACCCTTGTGTGATCACCCCAGTTGAACAAAATGGAATAATGAACATGTGGTTGTTGGTTTGGTTATGTGTTGTGTGAAGGGGGGGGGGGGTGAATCCTGGGATATTACAAATAGGATGGGCATCGGGTCTGTGGTAAATGATATTAAAGGGGAAATGATGTGGCACAAGCCTTGTTTTGTGATATGGTTGTGGAGATGTGGTTATAGTGGTAGCAGGGCTGTAGTAATGAGTTGTGATATTAAAATAATGTGGAAAGTTGATAAATGAACTGTGGGGAATGATAATGAATTAAACATGGGAACAATCAATGTGGATTGATTGATGATAAAAAGGTCAGTTTTGATGTTTCTTGTGTTCTATCTAACTTGATTTGTGGTTGACAGGGTTTTTCTATGAAACGATTGATCTGGTTTGATAATTTCCCAGTTGTTAAGGATCAAATAAAATAAATATTGTTGAATCATAAAAACCTAAATGGGGTTGGGATTTTATGTTGTATGAATTATTTGTAGTAGTAGTGCCTAGGCATGTGTTCAGTTTCTCTGTTTAGAAGCCATAAGTGGGGCTATGTGTTTTGTATACATATATGTATATGTATCTTTGTGTTTTGTCGCACCCCACTCATGTTGATCACCTAGTGCGGAACACTCCCATTTCATGGGGTAGGGTGTTTTCACCTTATTTACTATCGCCTTCCAGCTCTTTCTTCCATAGGCTGTGATGGCTTGATGCAACCTTACACCTTAGACTCTTTGGGTAGGTTTCGTTTGGTGAGATTTTAGCCCAAGAATCTTCAGGAAGGTTTACTGTTCCCAAGATCCTTCGGGATGAGGCCCAGGTGAAACACCCCAACCCCAGTTACCCAGAGTCGGTGCATTATTACTAACATTGGCATGATCACAAAAGATCAATTCTCGAAAGACCAATTAGCACAGTATCCTTGGAAACACTAGATACATTCATAAATGTTACATTACATAATAAAGTGAAAAATCACAATAACATAGTCTCCATAGTCCACATTTCTATCCCATTCAGACTATCCCTGTAGGTCAGTCATAAAATATTTCTTTACATCCTGGGAAAAATTAAAACATTGGGAGGGGTGAGCTCAGATGCTCAGTAAGGATAACAATTTAGCAGAAGCTTTCATAATTAAACATAAACATTTAAGGCAATGTATGACTAAAACAAAAGCCTTTTAAACTTGAACATCAACAGAATATGGAAAAAGTAAAATGAGATAATTCCATTTACTTATTCACATGGATATTCTATTGGTCGAATAATCACATGCAATATCAATAACCACTTTCAAAATGATGAAATTCATAATGCCAGACTACCATAACCACGTATCCAAGGCCTCGTGCCATGAATACAAATAATATTTTGTCAAGGCCTCGTGCCAAGACACTAGTTTGTCTCATGAGACCTATCGATGGATCGAGGAGCTATAGCGGGCTACACCCGTCACTTATTATGTCCAATACATTCCTCATATGAATAGGTTTAAACATATCATAAACCATAAGATAATTGTATCACATAAAACATGAATAAAGGAAACATAAAGTTTCCACATATCAATCACAATATATCAACACAAAACATTGATATAATAAAAAACACTTTCAAAAAAAATTCAATTCCAAAATAAAATAAAATCAAAACATTGTATTTATTTTTCATTTAAAAAAAGTTATGGCTTGTAGAGGAAGCTGAAACTCAAATAATGGCCACGGTGGTGGAGAATTAATTGTCTCCGCATAAGTATGAAAAAAAATCAATACCTTGTTTCATTTAGTAAATTATTCATATAAAAAATATTCCTTTTGAATAAACGTAAAATTCAAAGGGTTTATACACCGTATAAAAGAAAGTTGTGTATAAAATAAAATATGCCTCGATGAAAAGAGATTGAGACGAAGTCCCTTACAAAGATCATTTTTTAAATAACATAGATCGTTTATGTGTATTCACTATAAGTACTCATAAAGAAAGAACAAACACAAGATAGGACATAATAATATCATTACATAATTTGAAAGTAGGAGACTAACCCAAAAATTCGAAATTGGGTTAAGAAGTTCCCTTACCTCGTGTCCGACTTGACTCAATCAGTATTAAATCTCCTGAATAATAAACTAGAGTTAATTTCAATTTTCTTACGAACCTTTTTCATGTTCATTATTCCTTTTATATCACTTATTACTATTTTATGAACATTATGTAATTATTTAAGTTAATAACGGTCATTTTGTTGATCTTTGGTACTTGAGTCAAAAATAAACTTCTTATAATTACAAGTTGTTAATGTGGTGAAATATCCATTATATCCAGAATTATATTAATGATGTAGATATCATATATATCATATTTATCCAGTATATACATGCATTTATAATCTTACATAACATTTAGAGATAAGAAATGAAATGCACCATTCATGGAGGCGGTTAGCCGTACGTACGCATGAACGCTACTTTCAATTATATTTCATTTTTAATGGAATGAAATTATTATTATATATATTATAATATAATTAAAGTATAATAAAATGTATAATACCATTTACTCCATCCTTTATACATCCAACATATGGCATTAACGATTCAAATCACATTGAGGGGCGGTAGTCTGCACTTCCTAAAATGAAATTATCGTGTTTATCCATAATGGAAATCATAAAGGAATGGCATAAATGAAAAATACAGAATCATAAGGAAAACAGAAACATAATATATATCATATATAAAAATAGTGTCATCATAATGGCCACCATGAGAGGTGTTAAAAGAATATTGAACAATCATCGTGTCGTGAGGCAGTAATTCTCCACCCACAGAAACAATATGTTCTTTAACAATTAGAGGAAGGTGTGTGTAAGTGTACATAAAATAATTCTCATAAAAACATACAAGTATATTGAGGATACTGGTTTTGTTACAAAATAATGTAATAAAAAGATTTTAGGGGGTTGGAGAAGCAAAATAAAACAAAAGAACACAAGAGAAGGCATTACCTTGAAATCGGGTAACTCATTTTCATTTGAGCCAAAGGCTTCCTTGGGAAGACTTCTGCCCAAAGTGAAGCTTCTAGGAGTAAGAGAGGGAAGTTGGGAGAGTATTTGGGAAGAGGTTTGCCAAGCCAAATGGCTTTTAAGGTGTGAATAAGGTTGTAGATGTGGGGGCCTTTTATAAGAGGAGAGGAGAGGTACTCATGGAAATTAATGAAATGTTACATTATTATGAAGTGTTTTTCGGATTTCAAAGGTCCCAAAATTATATATTTCGAGGTTAAGGTGATAAGGGTTTTAAATATACTCAACCAATTGATTTTTGACAAGTGTAAGTCTTATAGTTTACATTATCTTTTCATTTTATTTAAATCGTTAATTAATGAGGTAATCGCTGCATCATCATGGTGTCATAAATAATTTAATTTATTTAATGTCTAAAAATTATAAAAAAATCACATTGATGTAGGAAATCTCTTTAGATTTCCAATGAAAATTTATAGTCTAAAAGTGAACTTATATAACCCCATTTAATAATTTTGTTGGTAAAACAACACATGTTTGTGACAATTTTATATTTACTTTAAATAAAAAATTATTAATGTCATTTTCTTACCCAAGTGGATCCATGGGGTCTTCAAGTTGACCCGTGGATTTTCTTGGATGGCCATGACCCATAAAATAAGGGTAGGACAAGTGAAATGGTATTTTCATATTTTTATAATACATTTTTACCTTAAATTTCACTAATTACCTTTAATCGCAATTAATAAAACATAAAAGTAACTATTCACCAAAAAAAAATTCAATCCCATTGAACCACATTTTACTTCCTAAGGAAAAACATGTATGTAGGATTTTTTAAATTCAATTCATATAAGCGGTAATGTTTCATTTAAACGAAAAATCATTTTTTTAACTACCACTTAGTGGTTTCACTATTCATCAAAAATTGAAGTTTTTCAGAACAATGCCAAAATTTTACCCTAAGCTATAATTGATATTCCAAATTCAAAAATGATGTCTATTTTACAAAATTACAAAAATATAAGTTTCATTAATTAATTTAATAATTAATTCCCGTTGTCACAACAAATATTGTGTTTTTAAGAAACAATATATATCAAAAGATTGACAATTGTTTATGTTTAATTTCAAAGTGAAATTAATTGTAATAACCGCCATTGGATAAAATGGTAAAAATATATTCTAATTATACCATAAAACCACTCAATAATATAATTTATCAGAATAAATTATTTTGATTAAAAAATTTGTTTTTAAGTATTTTTCACTATTCATAAAAAATTGGAAGTTCTCCGAAAATTACAAAAAATTCAACTTAGGTTAATTTAGATATTCAGAATACAAAATTGAAGTCCATTTTGAAATATAAAATTTATATAATTTCAAAAAGTGGGTATTACTATTCATAACGGATACGTTGATTGGTCGCAGTGTGTTAAAATCCCGAACTTGCGTACAATGCAATCTGTTGCATTATTGAAAGAGAGGCGTACCGTGGAAGCTAGGGGTGTTACATTATCCCCTCCTTCAATAAATTGTGTCCACGCAATTTGAAATAGTTCATTGAAAATAAAAGTTTAAAAATAGAAAATTCCATTGTAGAAAACCCACATCGGAAATAGGGTTAATAAAAATATAACATTAAAAGAAAGAAAGAGAAGTACAAAGGTCACCCGAGATAGCCCATACTAGGATTCTATGAAAATATAGATATGGAGGAAAATAAGACCATCATGGTCTGATGTAGAGTTGTAGAAAAGAGGGTTAGGATAAAGATAAATATAAGAAAATCACAAACTTGTGATTGGTTAAACGATCATTGATTCCCAAGTAGGAAAAGTTAAATGACAATGTTTTTGTTTTATGTTACCTTTTATAATGTTTAGGAATTTATTTAGGAGATTTACTAAGACGGTAAGGAAATATACATACTTGTCATGTAGACTTTCATTCTATAATAAATTTTCACCACAAACCCATCATTCACTCAAAAATATAATAGAACTCAAAAATATTATATTTATCCTAATCTTATTAGGTTCCAAATATTAAAACATACCATTTAGATTAGGAAAACTATTTTTTAATAACCATGGACTTCATGTAGGCTAGTGGTAGGTAATAAAGGCATGTTGCACTGTGGTTGTGGGTTAGATTCCTACATCTTTGTCCAACGCGACGTGTTTTCCCCCGACCTGCAGGTTGTCCTTTTCCTAAAACTATAGTATTATAATATTCCAAAAATAATCTTCATAAATGTTTTATCCTTAACCAATAGAACCCAAAGTTCAACTTAATCCATTCCAACCTTTATAGTTATCAAAAATACCTCTATCAAGACTTTTTCTAAAAGGTCTCTAAATTCAAAAATCAATTGTATCATCGGATTCCTCAAACAAAGTAAAGTTTCTCTTATTGTCACATACAAAAATATGATTACCTTCATCATATTAAAACCATAATGAAAACAACAAGTACTACAGCACAATAATTATATATATCAAATTATTCTTATAACCATAATATAATCCTTGAGTCCTAAAGCACCAATACATTAATTATTCCACTTCAACTGTAGTAACAACATAAGATTGTCCTTGATCCCTTGGCCTTTTCTGAGGTACGTTTCCCTGACGCTTAGAACATTAATTTTCATAATGCCCCATTTCCCTACAATTGTAGCATTAAACATTGATAGCCTCTTTCTTTCCCTTGCAATCACGTGACTGGTGACCATTTTGTCCATATTTATAACAAACTCACATTCCATTTAGGCAAGTACCAGGGTGATTCTTTGCACAATTATCACATAATGGAAAATCATTCTTTCCCTTTTTCCCTTTATCTGTCTCTTGTTCCACCATTCTGTTCTTCTCTTGCTTTAATTTATTGTCATAAGATTTAGAGAATTCCTTTTCTGTCTTGATAGCACATGAGACAATATCTTCGTATGACATGAAGGTTTGTGAGAATAATGATCGACGGATAAATGGTTTTAACCCATAAAAGAGACGATCAATCTTACTTATTGGGTTACGTATATAATCTGTTGCATGCCTCGCTAACCTTGTAAAGTTATCCTCATACTTTGCGACATTCTCATCCTCCTTTTGTCTCAGACTCAGAAATTTCCTTTCCATATCTTCTTGATGGTCACGAGGAAAGTATTTTTCTAATAAAAGCTCTTTGAACTCTCTCCATTCCATACATGATACTTCTTAATCTTTCTTTGAGTTTTGAATCAGCCACCAAAATTGATCGGCATCTCCAGTAAGGCGGTAAACTTCCATGACAACCATCTCTCATTCTCTAATCCCCAAGGCATGGAATATTTTATCTAAGGAGTTTATCCATTACTCAACTACTAATGGATTTGTACCCCCATTAAATGTTTGAGATTGTTGCCTCATGAAGCGGTCTAACATTGATCCCCCAAATTGCGGATCTGGGTGCTCCATACGAGTAAGGTTATTATTCATAACCTGAGTGAGTTGTCCCAGTATGGTGATACGTTGATCAGCACCAGTTGTATCTCCAGCTCCATTATAATTATCTCGAGCAGGAGGAAAATCTCTACATGGAGTGCATGCATTGATACGGTTTCTATTCATTCCACTAAGAGCCATTTCTAAACAATGGCATAATCTAGATCAGTTTATAAATCAAAATACATAATTATATACTTGTAAAACACTTAACATCAATTGAACAATTTATGGATATAATCCATAATCATAAAAAAAATTTATTTCAGGAATTATATACTCATAAACCATTCATAATTGTTTGTAAAGAAAATGAGAATTATCCTAAGCATATCACCCAGGTGTGTCGTAACCAAGAGTGCAGAAAGTTTCGTTGTCGTGCACCAGTTATTGTTCGAGTCTAGATCAAAGCGGTGTTTTTGGGTTTTACCCCTAGGTACATTTGTTCCAGGGCCACCTCTACCTGCTCGTATCCAGACAGGGATGTATTGCTCTGAAAACTCACAAAATCTCTCTAATACCAAAATTCTAGAAATTTATTCTATACTAATCATCAAATTCTATCTTAGGGCTATGTGATCTTATTAGAGTTTATCAAAATCTAGCTTCCAAGGTTAGTACTAAACTTACTTTGATGCCAACTGTAACACCCCGACCCCAATTACCCAGAGTTAGTGCATTATTATGTAACATTGGCATGATCACAAAAGATCAAGTCTTGAAAGACCGATTAATTTAGTAGCCTTGGAAACACTAGATATATTCATAAATGTTACATTACATCATAAAGTGAAAACTCACAATAACATTGTCTCCATAGTCCACACTTCTATCCCCTTCAGACTATCCCTCTAGGTCAGTCTAAAATATTTCTTCAAATCCTGGGAAAATTTAAAACATTGGAAGGGGTGAGCTCAGATGCTCAGTAAGTATAACAATTTAGTGGAAGCATTCAAAAATAAACGTAAACATTCAAGGCAATGTATGACTAAATCAAAATCCTTTTAAACCTGAACTTCAACATAATATGGAAAAAGTAAAATGAGATAATTCCATTTACTTATTCACATGGATATTTTATAGGTAGAATAATCGCATGCAATATCAATAACCACTTTCATAATGATAGAATGCATAATGCCAAACTATCACAACCACGTAGCCAAGGCCTCGTGTCAAGACTACAAATAATATTTTGTCAAGGCCTCATGCCAATACACTAGTTTGTGTCATGAGACCAGCTGATGCATCGAGGAGCTATAGTGGGCTCTACCCATCACTTATTAAGTCCAATGCATTCCTCATATGAAAAGGTTTAAACATATCATAAAACCTAACATAATTCTATCACATTAAACATCCATAAAGGAAACATAACATTTCCACATTTCAATCACAAGATATCAACACAACACATTTCTATAATAATAAAAATACATTCAAAACCATTTTCAATACCAAAATAAAAGAAAATTAAAACTTTGTATTTATTTTTCATTTAAAATAATTTATGGCTTGTAGAGGATGCCAAAAATCAAATAATGGTCACAAAGGTGGAGAAGTCCTTGTCGCTGCATATGTACAATAGAAAAAACATTCCATTTTGTTGTTTAGTAAAATTCTTCATATAAAAAATATTCCTTTTGAATAAATGTAAAAGTCAAAGGGGTTTATACAACATATAAAAGAAAGTTGTGTATAAAATAAAATATGCCTCAATAAAAGGAGATTGAGACGAAGTCCCTTACAAAGATCATTTTTTAAATAAAATAGATATATTATTTGTATTGACGATAAGTACACATAAAGAAAGTAAAAATATAAGATAGGACATAATAATATCATAACATAATTCGAAAGTAGGAGATTAACTGAGAGAATAGAAATTGGTTTACGAAGTTCCCTTACCTCGTGTGTGACTTGACTCGGTCGTTCTTGAATCTCATGAATATTAAACTAGAGTTAATTTATAATTTCTTAATAACATTTTTCATGTTCATTAATCATTTTATATCACATATTACCATGTTATGAACATTATGTAATTATTTATGTTAATAACAGTCATTTTGTCGATCTTTGGTACTTGAGTCAAAAATAAACTTCTTATAATTACAAGTTGTTAATTTGGTGAAAAATCCATTATATACAAAATTATATTCATGATTTATATATCATATATATCATATATATCCAGTATATACATGCATTTATAATATTACATAACATTTATAGGTAAGAAATGACATGCACCGTTCATGGAGACGGTAAGTCGTACGTACGCATGCACGCTACTTTCAATTCTATTTCGTATTTAATGGAATGAAGTTATAATTATATAAAGTTATAATATAATTCCAATATAATATAATGTATAATACCATTTACCCCATCCTTTATACATCACACATATGGCATTAACGATTCAAATCACTTTGAGGGGGCGGTAGTCCGCACTTCCTAAAATGAAATTATCGCGTTTACCCATAATGGAAATTATAAAGGTATGCCATAATTGAAAAATATAGAATCATAAGGGAAACAAAAAAATAATATATATCATATATAAAAATAATGTCATCATAATGGAAACCATGAGAGGTGTTAAAAGTAGATTGAACAATCATCGTTTCATGAGGCAGTAATTCGCCACCCACAGAAACAGTATGTTCTTTAACCATTAGACGATGGTGTGTGTAAATGTAAATAAAATAATTTCTTAAAAACATACAAGTATATTTAGGATAATTTTTGGGTTACAAAATAATGTAATAAAACGATTTTAGGGGGTTAGAGAAGAAAAATAAAACAAAAGAACACAAGAGAAGACATTACCTTGAAATCGGGTAACTCTTTTTGATTTGAGCCAAAGGCTTACTTGGGAAGAATTACGCTCAATGTGAGGCATCTAGGAGTAATATAAGGATGTTTTGAGAGTATTTTGGCAGAGTTTGGCCAAGCCAAATGGCTTGGAAGATGTAAATAAGGTGGTAGAGGTGGGGGCCTTTTATAAGAGGAGAGGAGGGGTACTCTTGGAAAGTAATGAAATGTTGCATAATTATGAAGTGATTTTCGGATTTCAATGGTCCCAGAATTTTATATTTCTAGGATATGGCGATAATGTTTTGAAATATACTCATCCAATAGGTTTTTGACAAGTGTTAGTCTTTTATTTTATATTATCTTTTCATTTTATTTAAATCGTTAATTAATGAGGTAATCGCTGCATCATCATGGTGTCATAAATAATTTAATTTATTTAATGTATAAAAATTATAAAAAAAATTACCATGATGTAGGAAATATTTTTATCTTTACAATGAATAATTATAGTCGAAATTTTAGCTTATATAACCCCATGTAATAATTGTTTTAGTAAAACAACACATGTTTGTGACAACTTTATTTTTACTTTAAATAAAAAGTGATTAATGTAATTTTCTTACCCAAGTCGCTCCATGGGGTCCCCAAGTTGACCCATGGATTTTATAGGTCGTCCATGACTCATCCAATAAGGGTAGGACAAGTGTAAAGGTATTTTCAGATTTTTATAATATCATTTTTTCCTTAAATTTCACTAATTACCTTTAATCGCGATTAATAAAACTTAAAAGTTACTATTTACCAAAAAATTATTTTAATCCCATTGAACCAAATTTTACTTCCTAATGACATGCATGTATGTCATATTTTTTAAATTCAATTCATAGAAGCGGTAATGTTTCATTTAAACAAAAAATCAGTTTTTTAACTACCACATAGTGGTTTCACTATTCATCAAAAATTGAAGTTTTTTAGAACAATGCCAAAATTTCACCCTAAGCTATAATTGATATTCCACATTAAAAAATGATGCCTATTTTACAAAATTCCAAACATATAAGTTGCATTAATTAATTTTATAATTAATTTCTGCAGTCACAACAAATAGCGTGTTTTTTAGAAACAATATATATCAATAGATTGACAATTTTTTATGTCCAATTTCAAAGTGAAATTAATTCTAATGGCCACCATTGGATAAAATGGTAAAAATATATTCTATTTATACGTTAAAACCACTCAATATTATAATTTATCACTTTAAATAATTTTGATTAAAAAATTTGTATTTATGTATTTTTCACTATTCATAAAAAATTGTAAGTTCTCAAAAAATTATGAAAAATTCAACATAGGATAATTTCGATATTCGGAATACAGAAATGAAGTCCATTTTGAAATATAAAATTTATATAATTTAAAAAATTGGTTATTACTATTCATAACAGCTACTTTGATTGGTCGGGGTGTGTTAGAATCTCGAACTTGTGTACAATGGAAGCTATTGCATAACTGAAAGAGAGGCATATCGTGGAAGCTTGGGGTGTTACACCAGGTGTGTTCGGGCAGGGATGTGTATTGTGTCTTTTGAGGAACAGGTGTGTGTGGGCAGGATATGTGGTTTGTGTGGCCCAGGTGTGTGCAGGCGGGATTTGTTGTTTGTGAGTCCCAGGTGTGTGCGGGCGGGATATGAGGTTTGTGAGGGACAGGTGTGTGTAGGCGGGATAAGTGGTTTGTGAGGCCCAGGTATGTGTGAGAATGAAGAGTGTGGTAGGGTTTGGACATTTGTCGTTAGGGAGAGTAGCTAGCTAGTGGGGCGAAATGGTGTGGGGTACCAAATACTCTTGTTCTTATATACTACTACATGTTGTTCTGTGTTTTTGGTGAGTGTGGCTGGTGAGGTTGGGTGTATAGAATTCTTTGCTAGGTTATGGTTTCTTCTGTTGTTCTCACGGGACATTAGGATGTATCCCCACCTTTGCATGAAATATTTATATTTCCCTACTAAGTATACATGTATGCCCACCCTACGTTTACATTCAGGTTTCGAGGAGGACTACATGGGTCGTGCGGGATCCTGCAAGTCAGGACAGTCGGAGTGGTTGCAGTTTGTTGTACTCTTGTTTCTTTTGGTATTGTACTTTTGAGTTTTCTTGTACTTTTACTTTGTCTCGGAATTATTTAAACATGCTTGTGGGATTGTTTTGGGTTTATTTTAATTTACCTATTACCTTTTCTTTTGGTGTTTGACTCATCCTATTTCCCAATCTTAAATAATAAAAATATTAATGCCTCCCATATTTGTGAAAAATCATACCCTTGGTGCTAGTCGCCACTCTGAGGCCTACTGGAGGGGGGACTCGGGTGTCATTATCTCCCTTTAACCATTGCCAGCTCAGGAGGGGCATCTTTGGTGAGAGGGGGTCGTGACGGATCAACATCCTAGTATTGACTAAATGTTTCATCAATTATGCAGAGCTATATTTTTTTCCATGATAAATCAATGATATGGATACTATTAGTGGAGGTCCAAATGTAATGTTATAATAACGATAGAATTCCATAAGGGGTATAATTACTTTTCATTTAAAGT
Organism: Viscum album; assembly: GCA_963277665.1. Taxonomy (NCBI): domain Eukaryota; kingdom Viridiplantae; phylum Streptophyta; class Magnoliopsida; order Santalales; family Viscaceae; genus Viscum; species Viscum album. The sequence continues at coordinate 1,084,784,692 of OY728166.1, read as the reverse complement.
GATTACTATTGGACTTCTAATTATATTACAATTTTTTTTATATTTAATAAATATATTATTTACATATTACCTTGATCGGTTTTTAGATGTTATAGATGATATTCTATGTATTATGAAATTAGTGTAGTTAATGAGGATCACATGTGGATTTGACTAAGGACTATAATGAAAGATAATACCTATGTAACCATAAAATTGGTATACATTAATTATAAAAGTTTTCATTTTTTAGCCTTATAATCACATGATAGGTTATATTGAATGATCCATCAATGACAGACGTTATTGGCTAATGGACCAGACAAACCACTGCTAATAAGATTTTTATCATTCATTAATTTACATTATTCTATAGATGCATCATAGAAAATTTCATATTTTTTTTGTAATGAACTAGTGATTTAAAACTAGATGGGTGTATAATTCATTTTGATATTTGAATATATGGAGTACTTCACAGTGTGGAATATAATGTCAGTTATCACATCTATGATTTTTCTACCTTATAGTGGATATTGGTGTGGCATTTTTAATTATGCATTAATGGAGATCCTGAATGTATCATCATATAGAGTGATATAGTTTTGTAATGTTTATCATTAAAATTGAAGTCTTATGAGAAAAATACTCCAATATATTATGTGAGTTGCCTATGGTAATTTATTCATTAAAGATGTGGGTGTATTCTCTTTATAGATATTTGTGTGTTGTATATACTGATCATAAAATAATGAATTATATATTCACTTAAAATGAGATGAATATGTTACATAGATAATTGTAATAAATGTTTAAAAAATATATCTACTCAATAAATAAACATTATATTTAAAACAATAAGGTGGATGATAATTTCTGTTGAAATGGTCATTCAAGCATATATATGATGTTGATAAATATTTAAAAAATATATTTTTTCGAAATTATGGATATAGATATCATGGAGGATGTGTAGAAATCATATCTTTCTCTGTCCAGTGATCAAATATCTATCTATATAAAAATTAATGAGGTTTTTAAGGAAGTTATAGATCAATAAGAAATGATTAGAAATGTACCTGAGTTCAACCCTAATTTTGATTTAATGATATTTTTCAATAACATTGTACGATTTCAATCGATAAAATTTTGTAATATGAAGAATTTGGATGAATATCATAGTGAATTATATTCATTTCATCATGGAATTGTGAATATATATATATAAAATACTATCCTTGGATGTACCACAAAAAGAGGGGTATTACTGAGTATGTATCTCAGTTCTTAGTATGTTAAAATGTAATTGAAGATAGAGATAAAAGTAATGGGAAGTTAAAACTACTAACCCTAACATAATGGATTTGGGAAAACATCACTATGGATTATGTCACTAGAATATACGAAAAAATTATATCTACATAATGGTATTTTTTATTCAATATATATATTTGGTCAGCACAAATTATTTCTATTTGAGGAGATTTAACTCTTTATCAACAATATAGAATATAAATTGTTAATTTTATAATATTCTATAGAGTATGATATTCTATCAGATGTGATCCTAGTTTATTTTATTCATAAATATTAGGGTGATATATTTCAAATACATTGGATTCAATGTTCATTTGTAATACTAAATATTGTTATCCATCAAATGTTCAGTCTAGGAGAACCATTCAAATAAGGAAGGATATGACGAGGTCTTATTGAATGTATTGTAAAGGTTATTGGGATCATTACTTTCTAATAGTTTATTTTTCTTCATCCAATAACATATACATGATAATTCAAATAACTCCATATGAATCCCACTATGGAATAAAGGATATAACTCCAATGTGTTGAGATGAATTTAGAGATTGAATGATTTTTGGGACCAACTACTAATGAGAAGATAGTATATAATGTAATATCCATTTAGTATCGTATTACGGTATATTAATATAAAAAATATTATGAAAGTATTCCGTAGTTAAATATATAATTGGATGTTATTTAGATGGTATTTCATTAAATTTATCAACAAGATATCTTTTTGGGATTTGAAATTATTGGAAAATGAATCCCATATTATATTGTCCCCTTTGAAATTTATAGTCAATTAATTATGGTGGATTATCAAATGGTGATTCAAATTAACCTCTCTCATGTACATTATGTGACCCTTGTATCTCTCTTAAGAAATGAAATACCTGGTCAATCACGTATATTGAAAAAAAGGTTCAAATTTTTGGAGGAGGAACCCTTGATGAAAAATGAGAATTTTTTTTGGAGGAATCGAAAATTAAATGAAGCTACCTAAAAACATCCAAATGTGATGAAATGAAGATTTACATAATTTTTTTATAGTGAAATAATATTAACATTAAAATTCATTTTAATATGGTATAATGTGAAACTATAATATTTTTTATTTATTTCACTTCAAATAAAACTAACTGAGAATATATATTTCGATATAAAATAACCATATTCTAAAAGTACCAAAATATTTTATTTTTTTCATAAAAATTATCTTCAAATTGGATGAGTGAATATGAATAAGCATAATAAAAAATTATTTAATAATTTTTTAGACTAATATAGTATATTGATTTATGAAAAGTCATTTTATGATTGAAAATTAATTTCTTTCATCAAAAATGAATTTTCATATTTTTGTGGGAAGATTATATAATCAGTTCTAATTATATAATTATGTCTATTTGATAATATAAAATTGATTTTTTAAATATACATGTTAATATTGTCTTATATTGAATTTTTTATAATTTTATGAAGAGTTTTTTTTCGACGAATCATGCAAATATATAATTCATTTAAAAATTTCCTTTTCAATTAATGAAAATTGAAAGTGAAATTTTGTTATAGATTTTTTTTAATAGTAAAAAAATTATTATAATATTGAAACCCAAATTATTATCATTATATTAAATTTTATTATGGATTTTGGTTTAGAAATGTTTTTTAATTAAGGAACCATTTTTAATTGAAAACCTTTTAAATTATGTTTCCCTTGTTTAATTATTAATTAAATTAAAACCCTTATGTGAAAAAAAATTTATAAAATTGATTCCATGTTTGTAATTAGAATTTCCAAATTATTTAATGGGTCCAATTTCATTTATGATCAATATGAATAGTAAAACTGTAAAAAATTGTCACTATGGTTGATATTAAAACGAGTTCAGTAGGGGATAAACTATGAAATAATGGTAAATTTTTTAATTAAGAATGTTAATAATATTTTTTATATCCATATTTTTACATTATAATATCTCACTATCAAAAATCTAAATAATTTGATAGATTTTTCATATTTCTAACATGATTTTCTATTAATCATGTTGGAAATACCAATCGTGACATCTCACCTACATATAAAAGTACACACATCCTTTCCCATCATCACGCCATATTGATACCTATATATTAAATAAAACAAAAGGAATTAAATTATAAAAATCCCTATACATGTATTGAAAATTATATTATTCTTAAAATATCATTCTCGTAGAACTTACAAAATGATCTAATGTAGGCATACCAAAGAAGTGGAAATCATCATATTTGACACCATTGATTTTATTTATTGCTATAAAACCTCAAAATATATGGTATCCATAATAAGAGTTATACATTAGTATATTAAATGTGGCTAAATTTTATTATAATTATTCAAAAACCAATATTTACACCCTATAAAATCACATATGAGGTGAAATTATAACTTATTCATACATGTGGACTACTACCCTGAGAGTGAAAAATAATTCATTTCCAACCAGTACCATCTATGGATGTTTATTTTGATGGGTTTAATATTTTTACATGATATTTTATATAATTAATCTTATATAATTATAATATAATATATTTATTACTAATTTTCCATCCATTGGAAAATTATAAGGTTTATATTATGTATTTTCTTCTCCTTCGTTCAATCGATCAAAAAGTTAAAACAATGATCATGTGTTAGTATGACCTACCATCACCATGAATGGTGATTTTCATTTTCATATATCCATATTTTATATATTAATCTAAATACATAGTTAATTAATATTTATTATATCTATATCATTATAAATATTATGAAGATAATGAAACGATGATCATAGTACAAGGACCAAAGGTACCGAAACAAAACTCTCATGAAAAATTAAATATCTTACACCATGAAATAAGAATTTTAATATGTATTTATAAATAAATTAGTGTATAAAAATAATTAGAAGATCTCATATTATATTATATGTATTTACATGAATCCAGAATAGATATATAAAAAATTTAATTATATTATTCAAGTTTTTAGATAACTTTTGAATCAAGTCTCACATGTGGTAAGGGTTTTTTTATCTCACATTAATTTTTATGATACATATTCCATATTCACCACTTATTTCCTTTTTGTTGTGTATATAATGGCTATGTATTTATAATATTATGATTCACAAGAAAATTAATTCTATTTTCAAATCTATCTATGTATTCTCACCTTCCTCCATTTTTTATTCGAAGGTAAAAATATTGGTATGGTATTTATTATATAATATCATGTTTATTATGAAAGATCATATTTATGCTCCAAATAATGAATTATTATGAAAAATATCTAAATAATTACATTATTCTTATTATCTTATTCTTATTTTAAGATATTAGTTTTTATCATTCATTTTTATAACTTTATGGACTCTATCAGTAGGAATATGTTTTTCTAGAAAACCAATTTTATTTCTCTACTTTTTCAAAAATAATTTCTCATCCTTATGATTTCTTTAAAAAAAATATAAGAAATATATTTTCATTATTATCCAATTACTTTTTAATTTTATTTTTAACCATATTCTATATTTTAAAAATAATTTTATAGAAATCTTATTTTATTTATATAAATAGTTTGCTTCTAAATTTTTACTAAAAATATGAAAGAAATATTTATTTCAACATACATAACTTTAATAGAATATACCACCATCATTAAAACTAAATTATTTGATTCATCCTGTATAATTTGTCAATATTTTTTTCAATGAAAATAATTTTCCTAATATTATGGATTTTTTTTGTGTTTTAATATTTAATTTCAAAATGATAAGTGTTTTTTCTATAATAAATGTACCATTAATCTCTTAATGGATTTTTTTATCTATTATATCATCTTTAATGTTACTTATGATTTATTGGTGCTATAATCCGATGATACAACCACTTTTATAAATTTGAGGCATTGTTATGAATATTAATTTATGAAGATTCAATGAAACACATTTCATTTCCATGAGATAATTAAGATATGATGAAATATTTACGAACCATGTAACATTCTGTGGGTTATCTTAGGGTGATTGTTGAAATTCATATGAAACAAATTTTATTTACATTTTTTATAATATGATGATATGTTTAATGCTTAATGATCATATGGCACACAAATGTATGATTCTCCTTTTTTAATGTGTGGTCATTGAATTATATATACATCCATTGCATTATTTGTAGATGAATATGTAATGAGGTAAAAGGTAATATAATGTGTGGTTAATGGTGTTCTATAGGGTAATATTTATTTGATAATAGTATATTAATAAAATAATTATTATGGATATGATCATAATTGGAGTGGAAAACATCCAAAATGATAAAAAATTTAGTTATCAGATACTAAAGAAATTTTTATTCTATGATTATTTATATTCCATGAATATATGTCCTATGAAAATGTTATGATATCTTGAATCATGTTATGTTATTCATTTATAATTCTTTTCATATTAATTACCTAGATTTATTCCGTGATTAAATATATTAATTGTTGATTTATTTTGGATGGTTTTCAAATTTCCAGATCATTTCATTATACCCATATGTTCATGTTATGGTTGGGAAATAATTGATATCTTCCTTGTCTATAATTACTAATAATCGTAGGTCAAAAAATCTCATGTTTCCTTTCCCTTGATTATAAATAAATGTTTTAAATATAATTTCTTAGAAACATTCTAGTTATGAAGAAGTGACTTTGATATGATGTACATATCTTATAATATGGTTTATGGATCAATGTTTTCAAATACACTAAAACTATATGATTATTGAACACACAAAAATATTTTTGGGAATACACATCCAATATAATGTAAAACATATGGATGAAATGTATCTACCACAATAATTTATGATTAGAAAATATATTTTTAATCTATCTTGGTAAATTATTAGAATCCTATATTTTATTAGATTACATATTGTAGTGAAAATAACGTTATAGGGTTATAGTTTTTTGTATTTTATACATTTTTTTAAAATAATATCTATTAAGGGTTAATTAATTTCAAAATGGTTTTTGAATGTAATTTATTTAATTTTTTAAATTATATACACTATTTTTGAACAATACATTTTATGGTGTTATATATATAATGATGCAGATAGGGTTAAAAAGATATTCATTTAAGTGTTATAAAATTAATTTATAATATAAAAATACATTTATATTTTGTTTCAAAATAAATATATATTAATAAAAACAGTGAAAACACTAAAAAAATTAATTTCTGACAATCTAAACATCAGTTACTATATAATAATTTGTATAAATTATGTTCCAAGAAAGGTAGTGAAATTTTATTTTAAAAGATGATATTTTGACATAGAAATGAATGATGTAATGTTTTATGAAATGAAAACAATTAACTGTTTGTAAAAATGTTCAATCCACTAGGGGTTATTTTTATATTATCAAAATTCATTGAAATTATTTTTTTACTATCTTGTTCGATATTATGCAATCAGTGAATTTACAGGTATAATAGTTTTTTATAGATATCTTCAACCCTTTTTCAATTCCATTTTATTCCCTTGTATAGATATATTTATTATCACATCATCTAGTTCATAAATTTTATATGTAATTAGTTGGATTCATTGAGAATGGAGAGTAACATAATTGAAGGGGAATGTGTGGAATAATTTCTCAAGTGGGGAGTGTAAAATTTTCATACCACAATATTGGTCGATAATCATCAAACTCATTGTATAAAATATATATTTAAAACTAAAACATATAGAATAAATATGTAGTTGTTGTGGCCTAAATTAGTGTCTCAAAATTTATTATTAGTTTAATTAACACATAGGCGAGTGATGAGAAATCATTATTGTTAATCCTAGGAGATATAAATTTTTCCCTAACAACATTTTGTTATATTAATTTACAAAAAAATTTATATCATCATATGATCACAAATAATCATCACTTATATTTTATAATATATTAAATATTAAAACCCAAAAAAAATTATGTTTATTGATCAGTGGGTTTGTCATCTCATATCTCTATGAGAAAACTGATGTCATCATCACAATCTATATTTTTTATAGATAATATTATTACTTTCTCTAAGGCCTCTAAAATCTATTCATAAATCCAACTCACCGAAGTCATGAAAAGGCCCATTATTTACCATAATAATTATAATAATAATTATAATAATATTTTTTCATTTGGAATTTATAATATCATTGAAAATCAATAATTACTTGTAATTTATAGTGTTTTGTGAAATTTGAGTACAATCCATATCTTTTTTAGTAACTCCATGCCTTTTCCATAGTTTTAAAGAAACGATGAATTGATGGTGGGAAATCCAAAGAAGAAAAAATCCAATTGTGTGAAAATGATATATATGGATAGAGATACAAATAATTAGTACACAAAGAGACACATCTATTATGATAATGAAATAATAAAAATATATGACTAGATTTTTCAATATTTTTAATTGTACTTGACTAATGATTCATGGAACAAATTTTGAATGTGTACAATCTGTTAAAATTTAATGAAATGATCAATTCGATAAACCAATGCTTATTGTTATGGATCTGATAGGTTGAAATATAAAGAAAAATAATTGATATTTTTTGTTGTGTATTATCCAACGTGATATGATATTATAAAATCACCAAGAAAATATATTTTCATGATGAATTGAATGTTAATTATAATAATTATATATCCGTGAACATTATATTAATTGTTACATCTTAGCATAAAGATATGAAATTGATAAAGTAATTATATTTATGGATGGATTCTTACATAATTTATTTAGGGTTAGAAATCTAAATATATATAGTAATGATGTAATATTAAAATTTAATTATTGTATCACTATTAGTATAAAACAAGGAATATTTATCTGTAATAGATATATAACTACTAATAAATTATTTTTCATTTTAAAATATAATTTCCCTTATTTAAATATTTTAAATGAATAAAAAAACTTTATTTCAAATAATACATATACATCATGATTAATGTAAAATGACTAATATCCCACTGAGATACGTCGTGAGAGACCGACCATAATAATACAGGGAATGTAAAATTAGTATTCTATTATTTTAAAAAATAAAATCATATTTGAATGTAAAAAAGGGATGAAATGTTTTCCCATTTGACCACATTAATTAATATATTGAGATATATTTGGGACAATGATATATAAATAAACTAAATATGTTTTTTTATTTCATTTTCTATATTTTATATTTTGAGAAAATTCCAATAGTGACATTCCAAAAGAATAACTCATAAGTATTGGTAATCTATAATATAGTTAGATGATATATGGGGAAATAGGTGGCTGTCTATAAAAAATTATAAGAAGATATAATCAATGGGAGTTCTCTTTAAATTTTTATTAAAAAATATTATAATTTATAAGAATAATAACAATCGGTCACTATATAAACTCCTAATCAACATTTATATTTTATAATACTATAACAATAATTGAAATAAAATGTACTAGTCCTACAATATTTACACCTTAGAATTAATATTCATAGAGGCTATTAGTAATTTTTATTATATTCTAAACTGATGTTTTTAGTCCTAATTTGATCATTAATACACATTAAATTTTTTATAAAATATTAATTGTGTTATTGTGTATTTCAATGATTTTGGTTCAACAATCCTTATAATGATAAAATAAATCATATATCGACAAATTTGAAAAAAAAACAAAATTCTAGTGTTTAATAGAATGTTTTTTTCACTAGATGGAAGAAAATCTCTAATATAAGATAAAAGCCCGTGTAGATTAACAAAATTTGATGATCATTTAAAATAATTCAAATATATAAGATGATCTTGACGTATATATTTGAAATTCATAAGAATAGATCAAATATAATTATTTAAAATTATCATTAAATGATGCATGATATAAATCCAATAAAGGTGATATAGAAACAATATAGAACCCTGATGATTAGTGGTTGTCATATCAGAATGAACATAATTAGAAGTGTATATACCATGTTCATTAATTGTGTATTATTCAAAATAAAAATTCAGTTTCCTAGTCAATAAGAATATATAAAAGTGTAGTGAATGAACATTAGATTAAAAAAATTATGTAATCAAATACATTTCATATTCAGCATAGATACTGGATACATTATATAAATGATGACCATGATTAAATAGAATGGAATTATATTTGGGATCATGTTCCTTGATCTGAATTTAATATTTCTATATGAATAAAGTTTATTTTTAGATATATACTCAATAAATAATCTGATATTTGATGAATCAATGATTTATTATGCTGAAAGGATTCTAATATTTTAATGGATTTTATCATGATGAAAATATTTAGAATCGGTATGAAGAAAAACAAATTCATGGATATTGTAGAACATAATGAAAAATGGGAATTATAAACTACAAGTGGAACCTTCTTTATCATTGAATATCTTTAGTAACACAACTTTATAATGAAACCTATAGGATATATTATTAATAATGTTGGAAAAAATGGTTTTTTTGATTGTGAAAACATTTTAGTGATTCAAAGAGGTCCCTTTATCCTGGTATTCTATACATTATGCTTTTTTAAATGGAATGAATATAAAAAAATAGATGATTGAAGGTAACCAATATGTGAAATCGACGAGTTCAAATACTCATATTATCTTTTTTTATAAATAAAACAAAATATTTCTTCTGGATAGAGATTAGTTAGATTTGAAATATCAAAAAAATGAAATTGAATTTTTATATGAAAATGAATAGAGGGACATACATATTTATAGGATTTAATAATATATTTGAATTGATATATATTTTCATATATATATAATGTATTTAATTATTAAATAAATTTTTCATTGATGTATATAATGAACTACAAACACCACTGAATGTTTTTATGATGTTGAGAAATGAGGATGAATTACATTATTTAAATAATATATGTCTTCATAATGCTTAATGGAATCTTGGTTAATCATGTCATTATGATGAAGTATTTTTGTTGTAGTGACTATCCTTTTCTGGTGAAAAAAACATATTGAAAATAATAGAAAATGATTGATATTAAGATAATATTGTGATATGTTATGGTTCCAGAAATTTATTGTATATAATGTATACCCGTTTATAAACATTAATTTGTTGTGTATCCTATTGATAATGTTTTTATATTGTGATGAATAAAAGTGAATTATTTGAGGAACTTTCTTTACTAGATTTTTTTTCTAAATTCATTGTACGCATATCATTTCTATAAATCTAATTAAGATAGAGACTTATAATGATCAGACCATATATACATCAATATAAATTATAATGATGAAATAATTTATGGTAAAATTGAATGTTGTGTTTGGGAATCCATTGACAGTATGTTGTGATTATCATAGGGGAATTAAATTATTGAAAAATTTTGAAAAAACAAACAATATATAAATACCATTATAAGAAATATCCTTTCACCATAGAGGATATTTCAAAATGAAATATGTGGGGGAATATATATTCTCACTAAATTTGATAACTGATATTTTAATCAATTCCATGAAAATAGATTGTTTTGAAGAGAGAATGAAGAAAATATATTTTAATATAACATATAATATAATATTTAAAATGATAAGTTCACAATATTTTCTAATTCTATTAAAAATAATAGGTAATTCAATATATTATATAATTTTTATAATAGAACCAATAGGTAAATTTATTATTGAATGCAGAATAAGTCATTGGGTTGATTAAAGATGGGAGATTGTAGACCACTTACAATAAATTTATAATCACTGATGTTTTCATATTTTCTCAAAAATAGTTCTATATTAATAATTTTGGTGTTAAAACATCACTTTTTCAAACTTATATTTCATTTCTTTTGACGATGAAAATTTATCAGTTTCAGGGTTGACCAAAAAATCAATATAATTCATTTCAATATCCAAAGTATTTATATTATGGTGAATTTTTATGTTTGAAAACATCATTTGATTATAAATATGAGGAATTTTTTGTTTTATACAAAAATTGTATTGTATTATTATGTTTATTTATCTTATCTATGTGAGGACTTTTTTGGTTTTTAGTTTTAATTAAAAATATCCCTGAATTTCAATATTTATTCATCTCTGTTCCTACACATTCATAAACTCTGTGATATATTTTATAAAAATAGAATTATAAAAAGAAGATCACCAAGGAATAAAATAATGGGAACTCATTTTTTGATTTCAAAATTATGAGATCATAAAAATAGATTCCCTTCAACAAAAATAATATTTGAAATCAAATAATCACTAACAAACACTTGATGTAATTTTTATTGGGATTGTTTGATAGAATAGTTAATAATAAATGATAATAGAAAATTATAATCCTTAGTGTTTCTTATAAAATAAGAAAACAAATGAAATTATTTTTCATAAAACAATCCATTTTATTTTCTAATGGTATATTCCATCCATTAAAATGTCATTATCTTACAATTTGAAATCAAGCGATTACCCTGAAAAAACATTGAAAAAATATAAATTTCTTATAGGTACCATATGAAATAAAAATCATGAATCCCATACATGAAACCATATAATTTGAATGACTTATATTATTTACATCCAATAATTTTTTAATGAAGATCATAATAATTATAAAATGCATAGGAGAGTTATATCGGGATAAAGCATTATAAAGATCACCAATAATATTAATCGATATCAGATACATCTCTTATAATAAACAATTTATAATTTCCATATCAGGGATGAATAATTTTAATCTTTATCCTTTTCATTATACATTACTTGAAAAACTATTTTGAACCCTTATAAAATACAGATTTAGACATCCAAATACAATATACTTTTTAAAAACAATTATCAAAACATAAATACATAGAACATGGGAAGGATTATATATATATATATATAAAACATGGATTTCTATAAATAAATATAACTATTATATAAATATTATGTTGGAAAGGAATGTCATTGACACCATATATGTTAAAATTATTCTTCCATTTATTTCTAGAGAAAGTCAAAATATTCTGTATGAAATACACATATTGATGACTTGTATTATAATTTTAAATAAAATTAGAAAGATATTTTTAATATTATATATAATTAATTTATTTCATTATACAAAAATCCATAAAAATATTTTATTAATAAGTATATGGAACAAAATGATTTAGAAAATAATTCATTAAAACATTAAAAATGAGGACATACATTAAAGTATCCATTACCATAAGCTTGACTTATCATGTACATTATTTATCTTGTTGGATAATAAAATTAACAGATTTTTTAATTTAATAATGAATTATATCATTTTTATTATTCATTTTATTTTATTTATTATTATTTTATATTTAATTACTTCAATAATTATGTTCATGTTATATATTTTGGTGATATTCAGCCTATATATCAAAACTGAACATGGAATGTTGACGATGGTTAAAATTTTTATTATTAAATTATATATAGAATATTGATCATGAAATAATTATAATTATTTTAAATAAACTATTCATTAAATAACAACAAAGAGTTATGGTTATAAAAAATTATCAATGTTAAAAACATAGTGACGGTAGGCCATACATACATGTGAGCGACATTATAATTTTGAATGCTTATTATAGAAAGAAGGTAACTATTATTTTGAATTTATAAAATAAAAATTATAATAAAAATATTATATTACTTCTATAAATACAATTATATATGTCACATCTATGATATTGTAATGTAAAATTGATCACATCTCTTTCTCGAGGTGGTAATCCACATATACGCATGAATGAAAACATTATTTTTTAGTGAATGGAAATGTAATAAATTATATGATATATTAATTGTTATATTTTATAATTATATCATATTTATAAAATCTTTACTTTAAATTCATCAGTGTAAACATTTTATAATGGTGTTAAAAAATGCGTCTCATCATTCCATGGGGTGGTATTCTTCCATGCATAAAAGTGATGGTTATGATAAAAATTTGATAGAAATAGAGATAAATGAATTTTATTCCATTAAAATAAAATATATATATATACATGTAATATACTAGTGATATTATTTCATCAAATTTGAATAATATTTGAATGATTAAGATGAATGACTAAATTGAAAATTCATGGTTAATATCTTTACTTGTAATTCAGAAAACCACTTTGGATTATTCCAAAACAATTTCTACTATTTTTTTTGATAAATATAAGGAATATGGGACCTTGGTAGGGAAATATTAAAATGAATTTGGTATTTCATGAGGAAACAATTTACCCTTGAATTATGGAGATGAGAGGAGTGGGGGATTGCTTTTATAAGTGGGGAGAAAGGAACACATGTAATTTCATAGCAGAATAAAATAAATTAGTGTTATATAAAAACTAAATGGATAAAGAATGTACCAGTGTCAGAAATTTAATATTATATTGAATCTAAATATGTCATTAAATAGTTAATTAACATGTTTATAATTCCATTTATCCCTTATATATTTATTTTATCCCACGTAAAATTGGTATTAATATTAATCCTGATAACCGATTTTTTATTTTAACATTTAATTATCTCAAAAAATTATGTTTATTCTATTATAAAATATTATATATGATTAATAATAATATGAAAATAATATTACAAATTTAAATTCATTGTAGTGGAAAAATTTCATTTAAAATTAATTTGGAAAACATGTTGAAAAAAAGTTTTATGAAAAAATCATTCTATGTATTAATATATTAATATAAAAAAATAAAACTATAAAATTAATTAAAAATAAATTAATTGGATTGAAAATATTATATATTAATTAATTTTTAATATATTATTTTTTAAAATGAAATGGATATTTTTAAGTTAGATAATGGAAGAGTTATTTTCTGATAAAAAGATATATTTTAAAGAAACCACTAAAAAAAGAGATTCTGAAAATATAAAAAAAATTATTATCTAATATATAAATTATTAATTAATAAATATGATGATTACTTCATAAAATTAAAATTGAATAATCTAAAATTAAATCATTTAAAAAACCATATAATACGTAAGAATCTAATTTGGTTATAAATAAATATGGTTTTTCAATTTTTATTAAAATATTATGTAATATTAATGTAAATATTATTTCTACATAAATAATATTTAATTACGATAAATAAGATATCAAATCTATTTATCCTTACCTTAGCATGGTTGTAATACTTTCGACCCTTTTAAGTATTATAACCTCACAATTTTATTCACTTATTAAACAAGTGGGGATATCTTTCTCCTATATAATTTTTTATATTCCCATATCACTTCTTGGAAAAATTGTTTTCCACTAACTTATAAATTTATTAATTAACTTATTCTGTAAAAATTTCTCTCTAAATTCTGTAATATATATTGGTTATACCTCCTATGATTTTATAAGATTCCTTCTTAACAATATTACACCTCAAAACAATAGATGAATACTGTCACGACCCGTCCTCGAGGCTTGTGTCGTGACTACCCTAAACCCGCCTTCCATAGGCCAGGGGCTGGTGACTATCATCAAAGGCATAAATCACGAAGCTGGGAATGAATTGCTTTATAAATTCTAAACATAGACAACATACTACGCAAATAGATGTAAAACACTATGTAAAACTATATACAAAAGATGTGGTAGAAATAAAAAGGTGCTATAAATAAAGCGCAACAGTAAAATACAAGGAATGGACAAATAGGTATAACTAAAAACACAAATAGCTGGAAGGTGTCTAGAAGCTCCTGGATCATCCACCATAGATCGTACCTGAAGGGTACGTACAGATAGCCTCCTCAGTGCTTCATGTTCATCCTTATCATCTGAGTACCGACTCGTCGTGAGGTCCACCTTCGGGTACTGTGTAGTCCTCGTACACTCCACCTCGGACAGCGTTGTCCGTCGTCTGTAACCAAAACAATGAGGTGCGGGCATATATCATGCAGGGGTGAGTATAAAGATACTCAGTAGGGACCCTGAGACCCTCACGGTCTCACAAAATCCATCAAGGATAAACTAAAACTATGAAACACCGGATAAACATTACATAGGAATATGCCCATACAAATACCTAAGTTATCTAGTAACCCATCTCAATCATGAGGAAAACACAAAATTCGTGACTCACCTCAAACGATTCATTTTCGAAACCACGATTGCTTGAGAAATCCTCCTCTGTTGAGAACATTTGGTATGTCACGACACCAAGGCTCTTCTCATTAACCTTGGACTGCTGTGGTACTCCTCCTATCGAGTACCGCGGGTCTGCCACCATATACCAGGCGCTGCTCTGCTGTGGGTATTCCACCAAATACCAGGCGCTCTCCCTAATATCCTATAGAGGAACTCCTCCTGTCATGTACCGTGGGTTTGCCACCAAATATTAGGGAGTCCTCTACCATGGGTCTGCCTCCAAGTACCAGGCGCTCCCCAATGGGCTAGTCGAATCGGTCAAGCAGTCACCAGGACTATCCGCTACTCGGTCTTCATACTATGTCTGCTCATCACTGGAAGAATCCGCTCCATGAGAAGTTGGGAAATAATCCAAATATCAAGATGTTCCAGGAAGAAGTATCTAAAATTTCCACCACTTCATATGAGTCTCAGTTTAACAGGTGGTGTGTCAATCGGGTGCCCGGTCTATGAGTTATTAGCCTTTTAGTCACAGGGGCTTGGTTGGTTTCGTGTACGAACCAAACTTCCCGTATCTCAACTATACCCCAAACTATAGTGTGGTATTCTCAAAGGGACCTTCTCTCATCGAGATTACCAGCGCCGCTGAAGGTTCATCAAACGGACATCTGGTGCCAAAGATATGCCGCAAGAAAACAAAGGGTCGGTAGTGGGCCAAGGTCCGGTCCGACCGAGTCGGACCGACTCGGCCCAACCAAGTCTGAGCCAACCCAGTCTGGGTCAACTCAGACAAACCCGATGGATATGACCCAGACTGTTGGGTGTGTCCACCCGCTATGTTATGCTCGGTCCACTGGGCCCGGCCTAGTGGACTGCGAGAGCGGTTCGGCCCGGATGCCGCCACATAGGCATCTCCGACCAAAGGTCAGGGCCAGTTTGGCCAATGGTGAAAGGGGCGCTGCTCGGGTGGTCACCCACCGGGAGGCTAGTGGTGGGCTGCGCTGGGTGCGGGTATGCCGGCGGGACATCGTGCGGGTCACGGGTTCACCAGACAGCGCGCTGGGCAGCGCGCTTGGGCACGGGCAGCGCACCGTGGCACCGGGCTTACCATAGCTGGGGCCGAGCAGGCCGCCGAGGCATCGGGAAGCGCACAGGGTTTCTATCGGGGAATCGGTGGAGCCTAGTAGAGCTCGGGGTTCACAGGCAGTAAGTCGAGGTAGCACGCTGGGCACCGCGGGGGCGGCGCGGTTCGCAAACGCAGCCGGTAGCGCAACTCTTGTTTGTCGTCTTCATCACCGTCACCTTTTTTCCATGCCTTCAACATCAAGTAAGAAAAAACAAGGGGAGGTTCGGACCGTGTTTGCACGTTCTGAGCCCTCCTCATCATGGTGAACCATAATCAAGAAATTTTAATGATGAAGAACGAAGGTTTATACTCATATATTAATTAACTCAAATCCCCCTACCTCGAGTTCGGTGATGTTGACGGAGTCACTGGAAGGCGGCATCATTCCGTCAATGTCGAAGGAGGAAGAGGGTACTCGTTGTAGGCGGATGAGTGTTTGAAGGTGACGAATTCAAAGAAGACGTCAGCATTCATCATGGGTATCGCTTCCCATTCTTTCTCTAGTTGAAGAAGGAAAAAGATGACATCATTCTTCATTTGAGAGAAAAGGCTCCTCTCTTAATCTCCCTTTTCTTTATTCCACCAAAGAATAATTCCCAACAAAATAGAATAATAGGATTTCCAATTATTTTATTATTGGAATGAATTTGAAATGTTTTAAAAATTAATTAAGTTGCCTCACTAATTTAATGGGTGAAGTTGGCCTAATTAATTGGGGGAGGAAGGTGAAGAATTTCCAAGGATTCCCCCAATTTATGGAGAGTTACAATGGGGTTAAAGATCGTATGTGCCACACCCCTTCGATTGCAAGAGAGGATAAAACTTTGAGTGGGCCCCACCAAATATATCCTCCAAAGGGAGGTTATGTGAAGGTGGCCCCACCTCTAACCTCTCATTGGAGGTTTTAACCACCTCAAATAAAAATAAGTACATCTTATTTTTATTTACCTTAATTGAAAACCCCCCAAAAACTATCTTCAATTCTCGTTAGAAGGTAACTATGGTGAAGGTCTCACTAAGAAATCATCGACACTGTATGTTCAATGGTGCCCTCGAATTTCAGTTCCGAACACCGGTTTAGAAAATATAAAACATCGCTCACACATTTACTAAACGTACCAAAAAAAGTTCTGAAAATTATTATCAGTCACCCTTGACCCGCGACAGTCAAGCTTAGTCTCTACCTAGGTGAATCACGCCCCAAGAACCCAATGGTACCATCTGATTTCCAATCCGAGTTATCGTTTAAAAGTTATTAATTTTACAATAAAATAATTGACACTTAGTTATTTTATTTGTGGCCAAAAACTAAGTTTCTATGGTGTCCCATAGTGAACCACGTCAATATTTTCATATAGAAAGCCTACACTCATGAGTTCATCGGTGGTCTCTAATTTCTAATATGACTTACCGTTTGTGAGTTATAAGAATTTTTAAAATAAAATAACTTTATTTAATTATTTTATTTATGGTTATTCCATTTCTGGGTTTTCTCACAGGAGGTATGCGCCTACTAAAATTAAGTCACGCCTAAGGTAAAATCCCCATCCTGAGTGCAACGGTGGCCTTAGATTTCTGATCTGAGTAACCATTTCAGATTTATTCCACTTTTTTCCAGAAATTGCTTTTGCGCATTAATTTAAGCTTAACAAAACTACGGCGGACCATTCCGGGGACTCCGGGCCCCAGAATCGCATGCCCTCAAATTTTTGGGACTCAAAAAATCTCATGTATTTAATTTTATTTTCATGGAAATTATGGTTTTTTACAAATATTTTAAATATATTCTATGCATCAAAACATGATATATGTTATTTTCCTAGGATAAACATAGAGGTATGGTAACTATATAATAAATTGATCTGATATTATCTACAGATTGACATTGTCTAATGAACTGTGGACGTAACAATCATATTTTTAATAAATTAATAACACTTTTCTAGGGGAAATAATTATAAAAAATATTTCCAATGATCAAAGAATGCTTTATTGATTTCTTAAATGCATAAAAATTCTTATTAACCTTAGTTTTACTCAAGGGGAAAATTCTAGTTCTACTTCTCTTCTATTTCCTCTACCAACTCTAGTACTAACAACCTTATTTTTCACACATCATCCCAAAAATAATGATTCCAACATTATTTTTCATGAAAATAATTAAATGGTGTCATTTATATACTCTAATAAAAATAAAAATTTAAAAAACAAAACTAATAAAAATTTATGATAACAACATCTCTGGTAGTCCTTTGATCATGAATAAATCATGTCTCCCATATTCTGAATCATTCACTCTGAATATCCATTAGATTGATGATAAATAGTTTTATTAAAATTCAATTTATTACCCAAGGAATTATAATGTCCATTAAAAGAGTAAATGTTAATATATGATCAGGGTATGATATAATTGAGGGAGGATATCCTTTAAATATTACTATCACTCTGACTTATAGTCATGAAAGTTGATCTAAATACATAATATCTTAAATAGGTGAAATATAAAGAATTCATTAATATTTCAACAATAAAAAAATAAAATTATTGCCTAATGATAGCTTTCAAAATCCAACCATGAAATCCATGGATGATAAATTGCCTAGATGTCTTTTTGATGGATCAAATTTGGATTGATTTAATATAGGATGTATTAGTTATGTATAAATGGGAAAACAAGTGGGGATGTGGTAGTAGGGTACCTTATTTTGATGGTTTACTATATAATCACTTCTATGGAATAGATAGTGAGAGACATCCATAATAAAGATAAAAATAATTTTTATATGTTTTGGTTATGATTTTATTTAACTTGTCTTTCACTAGGATTTAGAGTGAATTACTTATGTTTAATACAATAAGATATATGGTTGATTAATTTTAATGAACATTTTATTTTCATACAATATATATAAAAATAATGTTATCGCAATAAGAGATTTTTGGTGAAAGGGGTGGTTGTTTCTAGCACATAGAGGTTGTTCATGTCCCCATTGGGCGTCATGGTTACTAGTGAGGATATCATTGAGTTCTTATAAATATATTTTATTATTTGATTCTGGTTTATGTAATTATATTCCTATAATTGGGATTATTGATCCTTTTTATATCGATTATTTAAATAGTGGTTTCTAACTTATTACTTTTTCTACATGTTCTTTTTGTGGGTAATGCCTCCCATTTTTGTGTCAGATATTCCTTTAGAGCATGTCTCTATATAATTCCCTATTCAAGGAGTTCTCATTGAATCATTATCATTGTTATATCATTTTTTGTTTATAAGGGGTAATATTGGGGGTATAGGGTTGTGACATAGTAGAATTAGTATTTCAGGTCATGGAATATGATGAACTTTGTAGGTCAGCCCATGTATGGGCTACATGGGATCGATTTAAAATAAGGACAAATAATATTATTAGAAAATATTAAAAACATATAGTGGATGGTATAATGTTATTTAGATCATCCTTTGACCTCATTAATAGAAAAATAATTTTACTAAGCTTACAATATTAAGTGATCTATTTACTGGGTAGGGTCCATGGAAAGAATCTGTAGTGCATTGTGTTGCATTTGTTGTCAATGAGGCATGAAGTTGTCTTGGAATGAATGGAAGTCAAGGAATGTCAAGATGTGAATGACAAAGGTTGTGATGGTGTTGGTGATGAAAGGAGAATGGCCATGGTACTAAGATGCATGTCACTTAGGAGATTCACTAAGTGGTATTGGAAATTGTGGTTGAAACATTCTCCATGAACATCTGACGATTGCTGAGCTGATCCTTAAGTTCAAAGAACTTGTATCAACTGGATACAAAGTCACAACAAAGTTAGAAGACCATGCATTGTATTGACAATGCATGAGGAGATGAGAAGAAGATCCATCCACAAGTACTAAGTGGATGAAGTGAGCTGAAGAAGACCATGCATTGACACTTAGTGCATGTGAATTAGAAGAAGATCCAACTTGTTCTCTGATTAGATCAATGAAGCACATTGAAGAAATTATGTGATTCAAGAGCTCGGTTGATGAAGAACCTTCAAGAATTCAATCCTAAGTAATAAATAAATGTTAAGGATGATGAATTCTAATGAAGAAGAAGAAATTAAGAAGAGGAAGAATGGCTTAGAAGAAGAGATGTGGCACTTGGTAATTGGCATATTTTATATGGAGGAGAAACTGGTTTTTATACAAAGTCTTTATTCTATCCTTTGCCAAAAAATTAGGCCAGCCAAGGCACCTTGGGGGTTCAACCCCAAGGCATGGGCGCTAGGGCACCACGCCCGGGGGAACCCGTGGGGCGAGCCAGGGCGGCAGGGCGCACCCAAGACACCGCATGGGCGCCTGGGGCACGCCCGGAGGAGCGCAGTGTGCATAGTGGGCGCCAATGGCGCGCCCGAGGTGCATAGTGGGCGCTAGAGCGCGCCCGCGGAGGCAAGAGTGGGCGCAGAGTGCGCCCGCAGGGAGAACACGGTGCGGGGCGGCACCGTGGAGGGAGAGAATTCAACTGAGCCGGTTGGGGGAGCGCTTTGTTAATAAGTCGCGTGAAAAATGGCCGGCGTTTCGATGTGGGACGCGGGATTTTCCCGCGGAAGAGATCCTGGCCGTCCGAGCCATCGCGCGCTTGATCTGCGCCGCACGATCCATCCGCGGTGCCGCGATCTAATCCACGCCGTTGAAGATCTGATCCGACGGCCCCGGCTTCGTCCTCAACCTCGAGCTCGGCCGAGGCATCTCCCGCGAACTCTGTTCGAACAAGGAGTAACCCGAGCAGTGTTCTCGAGCTCCCGGCCACCGCTGATCGAAGTGAAGCCACCCTCGCGCTCGTCTGGCCATAACGAACAGGATCATGCCCAAAAATACATGTGCATGCAACAAATGAGGGAATTCGATGAAGGCCGAAGTCAAACGAAGTGCTGAGGCCTCGGTGTATTCGTGCTTTGCGTGGATTGTTTTTAAACGAAGGTATGCATGCATTGGCATATGCATGCACGTAGAGGAATGCAAAATAAATGAACCCGCGTGGAAACAGAGAGAAGAAAAGAAGATTTCAATGAATCTTAGAGATCCGAAATCTTCGGGAGATCAAATTTTTATCACGCGGATGGGCCGAAGCCGCCTCTGCCTATAAAAGGAGCTCCCGAGCATCATAGCCGTTTCCTGATCCTTTGTTGAAGATCCGGAGAACCGTGAGTGCACCTCTGCCTCGCGAAGTTGAAGCCCAGCGCAAGGTATTTGCGCGGCTGAAGTCCCCTGCGCGCTAATCCTTTGCGTGGCAGGAAGACCTCGTGGCCGCAACACTTTGCGCGCCCGAGGCTTGTTCCCTCTCTGCCCGCACCCTTGCGCGGCAGGAGGAAGACCCCGCGGGTGTTGCACTTGCGCGCCCCGCGGGTAGGAGGTCTTGCGCGCCCTTGTGCCGTGCACCTTGCGCGCCCGAAGGCTAGGTGAAGACCCGAGGCTTGTTTGCCTTGTGCTCTACACACAGTGTGTGTGTGCCAAAGAAGGTCGAGGCCTTGCCTCGTGTGTGTGGTAAGAGAAGAAGAGAAGGCCGAGGCCTTTGTGCCTTTTGTGTAAAAAGCAAAGGAGGAGGCCGTGGCCCTTGTGTTGGTATTCGGGTGTGTGCAAGAGGAGGTCGAGGCATGCCCTTGTGTATGTGCCAAATTGAAGAACACTTTGTGTGTATGCAAAGTGAGGAGAAGGCCCTACGGGCAGTGGGTGTGCAAAGAGAGGAAGGCCAAGGCTTAGTGCCTTTGTGTGCAAATTGAACAAGTGAAGGCCGTAGCCTTGTGGTTGTGCACACTTGAAGATTAAAAGAGAAAAACAAAGTGTGTGTGCTAAGTGGAAGTGTACAAGAAGGAAAGAGGCAAAGCTTAAGTGTGTGCAAAATGAAGAATAAATTGTGTGTGCAAAACAAGTGAAGGCCGAACCTAGTGTGTGTGCACTAAGTGAAGTGAACACACTTAGAAGAAGGAAGAAAGAGGAGACCCTCACACTAAAGTAAAACACACTTCTGAGTGTGTGAACAAATTGGATAAAGTGTGTGAAGTTCAGTGAAGGTGTGTGCTTAAAGTGACTACACCCTTTGTGGGTCTACTGCACCAAGAGGAAGAAAAGGAAAGTGCATGCATGCATGCATGCACGTGGACACGTAAAACAAGTCAAATCTTCTTGTGTGCATTTGAGAAGTTGAAGTGAAGTGAGACTGAGCCAGACTGAAGTTAAAGAGATTGGTTGTCTGAGTTTTCAGTAGATTGAGAAGACCCTGATCATCACAAGTGATCAGAGGTACAGAGCAAGGCCAGCAGTCTTTATCCCAGACTGTTGAAGATACTTGAAGAGCTGAACAAGAAGAAGAGCTACTCGTGTGACTCGAGCAGCCAGGAGAAGACCCCTGGGAGACTCAGGGTGGAGGAAGTCTCGAGTGGGATTCTGGAGCAGGCCAGTGGGACTCTGGTAACACTGTGGGACGCAGTATAAAGACCCTCCTGTGGGACTCAGGAGAGATACAGTGGGACTCTGTATCGACCATTGTAATTTTAACAGGTTATAATGGAGAATCCATGCAGAGAGAGCATGGCAAGGATGTAGGCCTTTGGTGACGAACCTTGTAAATCCTTGTGTCCCGTGCCTTTTCATTACTGCATTATCCGGGAAAGGTTGAGAGATACAAGAAGAGTGGATCGAGGCTTTAACCAGCCATAGAGGTTTAATTGATTAAGAATCAATTAGTAAAAAGTTTTAAGGGATCACTGATTCACCCCCTCCCCCTCTCTGTGATTCACACTGATCTGGGCACTTCAATTGGTATCAGAGCGAGGTTACCTCTAAAAGATCCAAGGGAGTCTTTATGAAGTGCAGATTTGAGGAAACGAGCGACCAGCCTCAAATGGAGATGTCTGCCAAGACTCAGAAAAACAGAATGAAGAAACAGGCAAAGAAGATGAGGAAGAAGGTTGATGCAATCAGAGAAACTCCTTCTATGGAAAGAAATGTGAATGTCACATCAGATGACAATTCCTTTTATCATTCTTCTGATAAAGCCTGTCCTAGCTGTGATAAAGTTGAAACAATGAATGATCTTCAGAGTGCACTCAAATATCTTCAGAAGACAGTTCCCATGGAAGTGGCAAAGTGTATAGCTACAATCATCCATGATCTTCAAGAAGAAAAATCACAGTTAGAAGAAGAAGCCAATGCTATGGAAGATCAGCTGGCAAAAAGGGTTGGCATAACCAACACTCTCAGAAAGCTGGTGAAGGCTAAAGATGAAACAGTATCTCTTTCCAATGAAAGATATGAATACACTGCTGAAGAATTGCAAAGAAGCCTTTCTGAGAATGAATTCTTTAAGATAATGGTCAAAGAAGTGTTCCATGCACTGGAGAAGCTGCACAGAGTCTCAATGATTGTCAAAGATGCTCAACTAGAAGATAAAGTCAAAAGGGTGAAGGAGCTTGACAACTCAATGCTTGAAATCAAGAAGGTGCATGAAGACCAGTTAGAACAGCTGAAAGAAAATTGGGAAGGAAGGCTAAGAACTGTTGAGGATGAGAAGAACTCCCTTAACATGAAATTCTTAGAACTAGAGGTGATATTGAAAAATCTGCAATCACCCAAAGCTGAAGCCTCCCAGTCAGCTGAAAGTAGAAATGTTGCTACTCAAGTATGCATTGAGCAGGATGATTCTAAAATAAAGACATCTTCTAATGAAAGGGCAACATCTTCTAAAAAGAAGGTACCATCCATACCATCTTGTATTTATGCTTCTAATTGTGTTTCCACAAAAAGTGCAGGATGGAAGAATAATTCCAAACAAATATGGATGAAGACAGTGAAGAAGCAGGGCTCTCCTGAAACAACACAACTTGTCAAGAAAAGTACCCAGCAATCAGAAGTACACAAGAGGTCAAGATTTGTGGGTCAATGTTGGTGTTGTAACAAGTATGGGCATTGTGCAAAGGATTGTTTGTACAATCCACTGAATGCCAAAGCACAGAGGAAGCCCATGCCTAGGGGGAGAAATCCAGAAGAAAAGAAGCAGCATCCACAGGTCCAGAGACATCTGTTTACTGCAAATAGATTTGGATTACTTGACAATATCTGGGATGATTGCAAAAGTGGTCAAAAAGATACATGTCAGTCTCCAACTGTATCCAGAGCTCAAAGGAAGAAAAGATCACAGAACCTGGCTCAGAGAGAATACTTGGGAAGCAAGTAGAAAAAAGTGGAAGATGCTCCCAAAAAGATTATGAAAAAGGAAGAGAAGACCTTGGAGTCTAAGTCCAAGAAGGGTGAGTCATCCAGTAGGACCACCAAGAAGACATGCTTCTACTGTGCAAAGAAAGGCCATACCATGGATCTTTGTAAAGAAGCCATGGAATTCAATAGAGGCAGACTGGACTCAAAAAGACAATCAATCCAGAAGAAGAAGGGATTGATTGAAAATAAGTTGCCTAAGAGAGGTAGCTTAGCAGCATCCAAAGAACCATGTGGAACTTCCCAAACTGAGGCCACTCTTCCAAATGATTTACTTGTCATATGGCCACATCAGTTGCAACTTTCCAGAGAACTACAAAGAGTTGAAGATGAAGCTCTGGCAATTGCTAAATCAAAAGGGAAGAAGAAGGTTTCACATGAAGATGTTTTGAGAACCACACCAGCACAATCATCAATGAAGATCAAATGTGCAAGTGTGAAGACTGGTGAAAACGGGACATCTCGGTTGAGAGAATCTTCTCAACCTTGTTGTTCACATTGATGAACCAAGGAGGTTCCATCTTATTCCCTAATCACTTGTATTTACATGTGCTGACATTGCAGGGAATTGAAGATGATGATCATTCTCAATTGGAGGATGGTTTGGAAAGAATGGAGTGCACCCCTTGAGGGGGAGCCAATCTGAAGAAGATGGCATTCTTAGATTAATACCATCTTGAGAAAAGTGAAGGTATTCCAATCATACTTTCATCCCTTGTTTCTTAATTGAGTTTATCTTGTCAATTAAGGGGGAGTATGGATTGAAGACAAATGGATGAATGGGGGAGCTTTATCTTTGCACCTGAACTTTCTAATGAGTTTTGTGAAGTTGTGCAGGATTTAGCAAATTCATTGTTATATCTGAAAAATTTCAACCCCTAAGCATGATCTCACATGTATTGTGAATGTTGGACAGCATTGAGTACCTTGGTTACATCACTCTTGTTTTCTACACCGGGTTAGCCCAAGTAGACTTAGAGTTGATTTACTAAAGGTTCTTTGCTAAAGAAGAACATGTGACATCATCCCTCTCTCAGTGTTTTTCAAGAAAATACTTTTCAAAGGGAGGAAGAGATATTGTGGAAGAGAACCACACCACACCTTTGCATTTGATTGCCAATAAGGGGGAGAAAATATTGGCACACATATTGACCCATTCATATGTGCTGAAGTGGTGTATTGACAACAAATACAAAGGGGGAGATTGAAGTGCATTGTGTTGCATTTGTTGTCAATGAGGCATGAAGTTGTCTTGGAATGAATGGAAGTCAAGGAATGTCAAGATGTGAATGACAAAGGTTGTGATGGTGTTGGTGATGAAAGGAGAATGGCCATGGTACTAAGATGCATGTCACTTAGGAGATTCACTAAGTGGTATTGGAAATTGTGGTTGAAACATTCTCCATGAACATCTGACGATTTCTGAGCTGATCCTTAAGTTCAAAGAACTTGTATCAACTGGATACAAAGTCACAACAAAGTTAGAAGACCATGCATTGTATTGACAATGCATGAGGAGATGAGAAGAAGATCCATCCACAAGTACTAAGTGGATGAAGTGAGCTGAAGAAGACCATGCATTGACACTTAGTGCATGTGAATTAGAAGAAGATCCAACTTGATCTCTGATTAGATCAATGAAGCACATTGAAGAAATTATGTGATTCAAGAGCTCGGTTGATGAAGAACCTTCAAGAATTCACTCCTAAGTAATAAATAAATGTTAAGGATGATGAATTCTAATGAAGAAGAAGAAATAAAGAAGAGGAAGAATGGCTTAGAAGAAGAGAAGTGGCACTTGGCAATTGGTATATTTTATATGGAGGAGAAACTGGTTTTTATACAAAGTCATTATTCTATCCTTTGCCAAAAAATTAGGCCAGCCAAGGCACCTTGGGGGTTCAACCCCAAGGCATGGGCGCTAGGGAACCACGCCCGGGGGAACCCGTGGGGCGAGCCAGGGCGGCAGGGCGCACCCAAGACACCGCATGGGCGCCTGGGGCACGCCCGGAGTAGCGCAGTGTGCATAGTGGGCGCCAATGGCGCGCCCGAGGTGCATAGCGGGCGCTAGAGCGCGCCCGCGGAGGCAAGAGTGGGCACAGAGCGCGCCCGCAGGGAGAACACGGTGCGGGGCGGCACCGTGGACGGAGAGAATTCAACTGAGCCGGTTGGGGGAGCGCTTTATTAATAAGCCGCGTGAAAAATGGCCGGCGTTTCGATGTGGGACGCGGGATTTTCCCGCGGAAGAGATCCTGGGCGTCCGAGCCATCGCGCGCTTGATCTGCGCCGCACGATCCATCTGCGGTGCCGCGATCTAATCCACGCCGTTGAAGATCTGATCTGACGGCCCCGGCTTCGTCCTCAACCACAAGCTCGGCCGAGGCATCTCCCGCGAACTCCGTTCGAACCAGGAGTAACCCGAGCAGTGTTCTCGAGCTCCCGGCCACCGCTGATCGAAGTGAAGCCACCCTCGCGCTCGTCTGGCCATAACGAACAGGATCATGCCCAAAAATACACGTGCATGCAACAAATGAGGGAATTCGATGAAGGCCGAAGGCAAACGAAGTGCCGAGGCCTCGGTGTATTCGTTCTTTGCGTGGATTGTTTTTAAACGATGGTATGCATGCATTGGCATGCGCATGCACGTAGAGGAATGCAAAATAAATGAACCCGCGTGGAAACAGAGAGAAGAAAAGAAGATTTCAAAGAATCTTGGAGATCCGAAATCTTCGGGAGATCAAATTTTTATCACGCGGATGGGCCGAAGCCGCCTCTTCCTATAAAAGGAGCTCCCGAGCATCATAGCCGTTTGCTGATCCTTTGTTGAAGATCCAGAGAACCGTGAGTGCACCTCTGCCTCGCGAAGTTGAAGCCCCGCGCAAGGTATTTGCGCGGCTGAAGTCCCCTGCGCGCTAATCATTTGCGCGGCAGGAAGAGCTCGCGGCCGCAACACTTTGCACGCCCGAGGCTTGTTCCCTCTCTGCCCGCACCCTTGCGCGGCAGGAGGAAGACCCCGCGGGTGTTGCACTTGCGCGCCCCGCGGGTAAGAGGTCTTGCGCGCCCCTGTGCCGTGCACCTTGCGCGCCCGAAGGCTAGGTGAAGACCCGAGGCTTGTTTGCCTTGTGCTCTACACACAGTGTGTGTGTGCCAAAGAAGGCCGAGGACTTGCCTCGTGTGTGTGGTAAGAGAAGAAGAGAAGGCCGAGGCCTTTGTGCCTTTTGTGTAAAACGAAAAGGAGGAGGTCGTGGCCCTTGTGTTGGTATTCGGGTGTGTGCAAGAGGAGGCCGAGGCATGCCCATGTGTATGTGCCAAATTGAAGAACACTTTGTGTGTATGCAAAGTGAGGAGAAGGCCCTACGGGCAGTGGGTGTGCAAAGAGAGGAAGGCCAAGGCTTAGTGCCTTTGTGTGCAAATTGAACAAGTGAAGGCCGTAGCCTTGTGGTTGTGCACACTTGAAGATTAAAAGAGAAAAACAAAGTGTGTGTGCTAAGTGGAAGAGTACAAGAAGGAAAGAGGACAAGCTTAAGTGTGTGCAAAATGAAGAATAAATTGTGTGTGCAAAACAAGTGATGGCCGAACCTAGTGTGTGTGAACTAAGTGAAGTGAACACACTTAGAAGAAGGAAGAAAGAGGAGACCCTCACACTAAAGTAAAACACACTTCTGAGTGTGTGAACAAATTGGATAAAGTGTGTGAAGTTCAGTGAAGGTGTGTGCTTAAAGTGACTACACCCTTTGTGGGTCTACTGCACCAAGAGGAAGAAAAGGAAATTGCATGCATGCATGCATGCACGTGCACACGTAAAACAAGTCAAATCTGCTTGTGTGCATTTGAGAAGTTGAAGTGAAGTGAGACTGAGCCAGACTGAAGTTAAAGAGATTGGTTGTCTGAGTTTTCAGTAGATTGAGAAGACCCTGATCATCACAAGTGATCAGAGGTACAGAGCAAGGCCAGCAGTCTTTATCCCAGACTGCTGAAGATACTTGAAGAGCTGAACAAGAAGAAGAGCTACTCGTGTGACTCGAGCAGCCAGGAGAAGACCCCTGGGAGACTCAGGGTGGAGGAAGTCTCCAGTGGGATTCTGGAGCAGGCCAGTGGGACTCTGGTAACACTGTGGGACGCAGTATAAAGACCCTCCTGTGGGACTCAGGAGAGATACAGTGGGACTCTGTATCGACCATTGTAATTTTAACAGGTTATAATGGAGAATCCATGCTGAGAGAGCATGGCAAGGATGTAGGCCTTTGGTTCCGAACCTTGTAAATCCTTGTGTCCTGTGCCTTTTCATTACTGCATTATCCGGGAAAGGTTGAGAGATACAAGAAGAGTGGATCGAGGCTTTAACCAGCCATAGAGGTTTAATTGATTAAGAATCAATTAGTAAAAAGTTTTAAGGGATCACTGATTCACCCCCTCCCCCTCTCAGTGATTCACACTGATCTGGGCACTTCAATTGGTATCAGAGCATGGTTACCTCTAAAAGATCCAAGGGAGTCTTTATGAAGTGCAGATTTGAGGAAACGAGCGACCAGCCTCAAATGGAGATGTCTGCCAAGACTCAGAAAAACAGAATGAAGAAACAGGCAAAGAAGATGAGGAAGAAGGTTGATGCAATCAGAGAAACTCCTTCTATGGAAAGAAATGTGAAAGTCACATCAGATGACAATTCCTTTTATCATTCTTCTGATAAAGCCTGTCCTAGCTGTGATAAAGTTGAAACAATGAATGATCTTCAGAGTGCACTCAAATATCTTCAGAAGACAGTTCCCATGGAAGTGGCAAAGTGTATAGCTACAGGCATCCATGATCTTCAAGAAGAAAAATCACAGTTAGAAGAAGAAGACAATGCTATGGAAGATCAGCTGGCAAAAAGGGTTGGCATAACCAACACTCTCAGAAAGCTGGTGAAGGCTAAAGATGAAACAGTATCTCTTTGCAATGAAAGATATGAAGACACTGCTGAAGAAATGCAAAGAAGCCTTTCTGAGAATGAATTCTTTAAGATAATGGTCAAAGAAGTGTTCCATGCACTGGAGAAGCTGCACAGAGTCTCAATGATTGTCAAAGATGCTCAACTAGAAGATAAAGTCAAAAGGGTGAAGGAGCTTGACAACTCAATGCTTGAAATCAAGAAGGTGCATGAAGACCAGTTAGAACAGCTGAAAGAAAATTGGGAAGGAAGGCTAAGAACTGTTGAGGATGAGAAGAACTCCCTTAACATGAAATGCTTAGAACTAGAGGTGATATTGAAAAATCTGCAATCACCCAAAGCTGAAGCCTCCCAGTCAGCTGAAAGTAGAAATGATGCTACTCAAGTATGCATTGAGCAGGATGATTCTAAAATAAAGACATCTTCTAATGAAAGGGCAACATCTTCTAAAAATAAGGTACCATCCATACCATCTTGTATTGATTCTTCTAATTGTGTTTCCACAAAAAGTGCAGGATGGAAGAATAATTCCAAACAAATATGGATGAAGACAGTGAAGAAGCAGGGCTCTCCTGAAACAACACAACTTGTCAAGAAAAGTACCCAGCAATCAGAAGTACACAAGAGGTCAAGATTTGTGGGTCAATGTTGGTGTTGTAACAAGTATGGGCATTGTGCAAAGGATTGTTGGTACAATCCACTGAATGCCAAAGCACAGAGGAAGCCCATGCCTAGGGGGAGAAAGCCAGAAGAAAAGAAGCAGCATCCACAGGTCCAGAGACATCTGTTTACTGCAAATAGATTTGGATTACTTGACAATATCTGGGATGATTGCAAAAGTGGTCAAAAAGATACATGTCAGTCTCCAACTGTATCCAGAGCTCAAAGGAAGAAAAGATCACAGAACCTGGCTCAGAGAGAATCCTTGGGAAGCAAGCAGAAAAAAGTGGAAGATGCTCCCAAAAAGATTATGAAAAAGGAAGAGAAGACCTTGGAGTCTAAGTCCAAGAAGGGTGAGTCATCCAGTAGGACCACCAAGAAGACATGCTTCTACTGTGGAAAGAAAGGTCATACCATGGATCTTTGTAAAGAAGCCATGAAATTCAATAGAGGCAGACTGGACTCAAAAAGACAATCAATCCAGAAGAAGAAGGGATTGATTGAAAATAAGTTGCCTAAGAGAGGTAGCTTAGCAGCATCCAAAGAACCATGTGGAACTTCCCAAACTGAGGCCACTCTTCCAAATGATTTACTTGTCGTATGGCCACATCAGTTGCAACTTGCCAGAGAACTACAAAGAGTTGAAGATGAAGCTCTGGCAATTCCTAAAGCAAAAGGGAAGAAGAAGGTTTCACAAGAAGATGTTTTGAGAACCACACCAGCCCAATCATCAATGAAGATCAAATGTGCAAGTGTGAAGACTGGTGAAAACGGGACATCTCGGTTGAGAGAATCTTCTCAACCTTGTTGTTCACATTGATGAACCAAGGAGGTTCCATCTTATTCCCTAATCACTTGTATTTACATGTGCTGACATTTCAGGGAATTGAAGATGATGATCATTCTCAATTGGAGGATGGTTTGGAAAGAATGGAGTGCACCCCTTGAGGGGGAGCCAATCTGAAGAAGATGGCATTCTTAGATTAATACCATCTTGAGAAAAGTGAAGGTATTCCAATCATACTTTCATCCCTTGTTTCTTAATTGAATTTATCTTGTCAATTAAGGGGGAGTATGGATTGAAGACAAATGGATGAATGGGGGAGCTTTATCTTTGCACCTGAACTTTCTAATGAGTTTTGTGAAGTTGTGCAGGATTTAGCAAATTCATTGTTATATCTGAAAAATTTCAGCCCCTAAGCATGATCTCACATGTATTGTGAATGTTGGACAGCATTGAGTACCTTGGTTACATCACTCTTGTTTTCTACACCGGGTTAGCCCAAGTAGACTTAGAGTTGATTTACTAAAGGTTCTTTGCTAAAGAAGAACATGTGACATCATCCCTCTCTCAGTGTTTTTCAAGAAAATACTTTTCAAAGGGAGGAAGAGATATTGTGGAAGAGAACCACACCACACCTTTGCATTTGATTGCCAATAAGGGGGAGAAAATATTGGCACACATATTGACCCATTCATATGTGCTGAAGTGGTGTATTGACAACAAATACAAAGGGGGAGATTGAAGTGCATTGTGTTGCATTTGTTGTCAATGAGGCATGAAGTTGTCTTGGAATGAATGGAAGTCAAGGAATGTCAAGATGTGAATGACAAAGGTTGTGATGGTGTTGGTGATGAAAGGAGAATGGCCATGGTACTAAGATGCATGTCACTTAGGAGATTCACTAAGTGGTATTGGAAATTGTGGTTGAAACATTCTCCATGAACATCTGACGATTGCTGAGCTGATCCTTAAGTTCAAAGAACTTGTATCAACTGGATACAAAGTCACAACAAAGTTAGAAGACCATGCATTGTATTGACAATGCATGAGGAGATGAGAAGAAGATCCATCCACAAGTACTAAGTGGATGAAGTGAGCTGAAGAAGACCATGCATTGACACTTAGTGCATGTGAATTAGAAGAAGATCCAACTTGATGTCTGATTAGATCAATGAAGCACATTGAATAAATTATGTGATTCAAGAGCTCGGTTGATGAAGAACCTTCAAGAATTCACTCCTAAGTAATAAATAAATGTTAAGGATGATGAATTCTAATGAAGAAGAAGAAATAAAGAAGAGGAATAATGGCTTAGAAGAAGAGAAGTGGCACTTGGCAATTGGCATATTTTATATGGAGGAGAAACTGGTTTTTATACAAAGTCTTTATTCTATCCTTTGCCAAAAAATTAGGCCAGGCAAGGCACCTTGGGGGTTCAACCCCAAGGCATGGGCGCTAGGGCACCACGCCCGGGGGAACCCGTGGGGCGAGCCAGGGCGGCAGGGCGCACCCAAGACACCGCATGGGCGCCTGGGGCACGCCCGGAGTAGCGCAGTGTGCATAGTGGGCGCCAATGGCGCGCCCGAGGTGAATAGTGGGCGCTAGAGCGCGCCCGCGGAGGCAAGAGTGGGCGCAGAGCGCGCCCGCAGGGAGAACACGGTGCGGGGCGGCACCGTGGAGGGAGAGAATTCAACTGAGCCGGTTGGGGGAGCGCTTTGTTAATAAGCCGCGTGAAAAATGGCCGGCGTTTCGATGTGGGACGCGGGATTTTCCCGCGGAAGAGATCCTGGCCGTCCGAGCCATCGCGCGCTTGATCTGCGCCGCACGATCCATCCGCGGTGCCGCGATCTAATCCACGCCGTTGAAGATCTGATCCGACGGCCCCGGCTTCGTCCTCAACCTCGAGCTCGGCCGAGGCATCTCCCGCGAACTCCGTTCGAACCAGGAGTAACCCGAGCAGTGTTCTCGAGCTCCCGGCCACCGCTGATCGAAGTGAAGCCACCCTCGCGCTCGTCTGGCCATAACGAACAGGATCATGCCCAAAAATACACGTGCATGCAACAAATGAGGGAATTCGATGAAGGCCGAAGGCAAACGAAGTGCCGAGGCCTCGGTGTATTCGTGCTTTGCGTGGATTGTTTTTAAACGAAGGTATGCATGCATTGGCATGCGCATGCACGTAGAGGAATGCAAAATAAATGAACCCGCGTGGAAACAGAGAGAAGAAAAGAAGATTTCAAAGAATCTTGGAGATCCGAAATCTTCGGGAGATCAAATTTTTATCACGCGGATGGGCCGAAGCCGCCTCTGCCTATAAAAGGAGCTCCCGAGCATCATAGCCGTTTGCTGATCCTTTGTTGAAGATCCGGAGAACCGTGAGTGCACCTCTGCCTCGCGAAGTTGAAGCCCCGCGCAAGGTATTTGCGCGGCTGAAGTCCCCTGCGCGCTAATACTTTGCGCGGCAGGAAGAGCTCGTGGCCGCAACACTTTGCACGCCCGAGGCTTGTTCCCTCTCTGCCCGCACCCTTGCGCGGCAGGAGGAAGACCCCGCGGGTGTTGCACTTGCGCGCCCCGCGGGTTGAGGTCTTGCGCGCCCCTGTGCCGTGCACCTTGCGCGCCCGAAGTCTAGGTGAAGACCCGAGGCTTGTTTGCCTTGTGCTCTACACACAGTGTGTGTGTGCCAAAGAAGGCCGAGGACTTGCCTCGTGTGTGTGGTAAGAGAAGAAGAGAAGGCCGAGGCCTTTGTGCCTTTTGTGTAAAAAGAAAAGGAGGAGGTCGTGGCCCTTGTGTTGGTATTCGGGTGTGTGCAAGAGGAGGCCGAGGCATGCCCTTGTGTATGTGCCAAATTGAAGAACACATTGTGTGTATGCAAAGTGAGGAGAAGGCCCTACGGGCAGTGGGTGTGCAAAGAGAGGAAGGCCAAGGCTTAGTGCCTTTGTGTGCAAATTGAACAAGTGAAGGCCGTAGCCGTGTGGTTGTGCACACTTGAATATTAAAAGAGAAAAACAAAGTGTGTGTGTGTGCTAAGTGGAAGAGTACAAGAAGGAAAGAGGCCAAGCTTAAGTGTGTGCAAAATGAAGAATAAATTGTGTGTGCAAAACAAGTGAAGGCCGAACCTAGTGTGTGTGCACTAAGTGAAGTGAACACACTTAGAAGAAGGAAGAAAGAGGAGACCCTCACACTAAAGTAAAACACACTTCTGAGTGTGTGAACAAATTGGATAATGTGTGTGAAGTTCAGTGAAGGTGTGTGCTTAAAGTGACTACACCCTTTGTGGGTCTACTGCACCAAGAGGAAGAAAAGGAAATTGCATGCATGCATGCATGCACGTGCACACGTAAAACAAGTCAAATATGCTTGTGTGCATTTGAGAAGTTGAAGTGAAGTGAGACTGAGCCAGACTGAAGTTAAAGAGATTGGTTGTCTGAGTTTTCAGTAGATTGAGAAGACCCTGATCATCACAAGTGATCAGAGGTACAGAGCAAGGCCAGCAGTCTTTATCCCAGACTGCTGAAGATACTTGAAGAGCTGAACAAGAAGAAGAGCTACTCGTGTGACTCGAGCAGCCAGGAGAAGACCCCTGTGAGACTCAGGGTGGAGGAAGTCTCCAGTGGGATTCTGGAGCAGGCCAGTGGGACTCTGGTAACACTGTGGGACGCAGTATAAAGACCCTCCTGTGGGACTCAGGAGAGATACAGTGGGACTCTGTATCGACCATTGTAATTTTAACAGATTATAATGGAGAATCCATGCTGAGAGAGCATGGCAAGGATGTAGGCCTTTGGTGCCGAACCTTGTAAATCCTTGTGTCCTGTGGCTTTTCATTACTGCATTATCCGGGAAAGGTTGAGAGATACAAGAAGAGTGGATCGAGGCTTTAACCAGCCATAGAGGTTTAATTGATTAAGAATCAATTAGTAAAAAGTTTTAAGGGATCGCTGATTCACCCCCTCCCCCTCTCAGTGATTCACACTAATCTGGGCACTTCAGAATCATGCATCATTTTTATATGTGCGTCTATTTGAAATAGATAGTCCATTAGATTAGAGTAAACATTAAAAAACATTATAACTCATATATAATGAATATTTCATGTTAATTACATACTGATAGACTATTATTTTGTTAAATGTATCTTTTTCGAAATCCACATTGGGATCATGATAATGATATTCGGTATGATTTTCTAGCAAACTACCATAGAGTAGTGGTAAAAAATGATAACACAAGGAGGGGGAAACTCGGTGCATTTAATTTCTAGTGTCTATAGAGTAATGATGGGTTAATTTTAGACATAGTCATAGAGGAATGGTTTAGAAGGATAAAATTTCCTTAATATTTATCAATGCTTAGAAGGATCACTATGTTTTAATAGTGGTAACAGTATTATGTGAAGTAATATAAAAGTTCAGGTTCATATTCCATATGGAACATGATGAGTATTTCATCTCATGTTATATTTTATTGATAGATATTATGAGTATAGATTCATTTTTTGAACTCAATGGAATCTAATGTCTTATTACGTCTAACACTTCAAAATGGGAGTGTCTGTGTGAATGTGTTTGGGATGCTTTTCTACACCATTATTCATATTGCATATGGCCTTTTCTAGATTTGGTGGATACAATAATGAATTTTATGGTTTAATTACAATTAGAAATCTAGTTTTAGTTCACCACTGTACGGAATTAATGTATCTCAATATTATGAAGAGAGAAATGGTTATTGGTAGAATAAAATATGGTACCAAATCATCACTAGAGAAGGGCATGTAGAGTTTCTAAAATAGTTGTATAGTTAAATGGGGTTCCCAGTTTCCTAGAATTATTACATTATAAATTGTTTTTTTAATTGTTCTACTAAAACTAATTTTTTCTCTCCATGGTTGGTGTCTAATATTATACTTCCAAGGGATCATATTATTTTTTTGATTGGGGGAGGTCGAGGTCTTCAGTGGTGAGATTACAAGGCCATTCTGAGTAAGGAGTGTATGGAAGGTAATTCTCTTTATGAAATGTCATTATGGAATTTTATTCATTGATATTTTCAATATTTTGATCCATATTTGAAAATTCATAATGGATTTGGTTATCCATACGACATCCACAAGATGCTCTTCATCTCTTAAAATCATAATTGGGCTCACAATGATGTTTCTATTAGGGTTATAGAGACCATAGGGTTGATCGTGGTCAGCTACATTCTTTGAAATTTCCATCACTAAGAGATATTCAGGTTTATTAAGGATCCCATTGAATATTTTACCCTTAGGTTATTTACATGTTTGAATAAGGATCAACAAAATCCTTCATATAATCAACTCTAGTTAATGCTTTTAGACTGTTGGTGGAGAGGCCTCTAGTGTACTTAGTGTTGTCTACATCAGTTGGAGGTTGAGATTATCTATCTGAAGCATGTATATACTATGATATAGTGTTGGGTAATAACTACTCTTTGGGATATTTTCTCTTATTATGAATAAAAACATATGAAATCATCAATCATATATTCTTGTTGTTTTTTGTATAGGTTATTGTGGATTTAATTAGAAGATAAATTGACTTCTATTGTGATGATGGGGGGAATTATGCTTTCATTTTTGAATGAGTAATTCATAATGTTTGAATGGATGTTTCTACATTTTCATTAATGATGGTATATCTAATTCCATGTTCATTATATATTTAATTTATGGTGTTTAATATGGTTTTAGAAATATAACAGGATGTGTTTACAAACGATATTGCAGTGTTACCAAATAAATGGGATATCATGGTTGGGATATAAATACAATAATATCATTTTCTAATAATTATTTATAAAAGGATGTTTCAATTTGATTTGTGTGTGCTCTGGGTATTTATTAGATATATCTTGTAAAGTGGTTTTATTTGAATGAGTGTTTCACCATGGGAGAAATAGTATTTTTCATAAAGAATCCAAATGGAATTATACATACCTATATCATCTATCACCACTTGAATAATGTGATCATGAATAACCACATTCCAATTCCATATATTGATGATATAGTCAATAAATTAAAATGATCATGTTGGTACTCGATGATTTATTTTTTGTCAAGATATAATCAGATGTCTGTAAAAGATGGGCATATGTGGAAGACTAATTTATGATTTATTATGTGAATTATGAGTTATTTTTTATTTAATTCAGTATGATTAACTTTATATCACTATGCAATGGTTTTATTAGTGAAATTATTATAGAGTTTCAATTTTTTTGAACGTTATCGATTATGTTATAATATAATCTGCATTTGAGGAGTAGTATATAGATAATCTATTTTCCATTTTCAGATTCCTTCATCATAAATTGCTCTTCTGGTAGCTATTGAAGTGTTGTTTATTGTTTTTTGAACATTAATTAATGTTGAATCTCATATCACATTGTTAAATAATTTTTTTCCCCGTAATGATAAAGGAATTCATTTCTTGGGAATCCCCAAAGAAGTTTACATAGACGACCATCTTATATAGACTTGAAGGCTATTATAAGAGGCTCATATACTATTTCTATATGGTTGTTACTACACCAATATACAAGGCCAAAAATGATAATGAATTCTTATAAACTAATCATTATTGAGTAGCTTCGATGTCCCTAATGTAAATGTGGTTATGTGGTCCGGTTCATTATTTTCTAGAAGAGGGATTTCAGGATGAGGTTTTTCATGATTCTTTTAATCCTTGTTTTAGGAATTGTCTAATTCCATACATGAAATTTGATTGTTATGGGTCTTATCAAATTTCCCTCGGGGAATTATATTTCCTTCCATGATCATGCTTTATCCATTTTCCTTTTTTATTCCCTTATATAGATATAGTTTTCATCATTTAAACTAGTTCAATAATTTCATATTGGATTAGTTGGATTCATTTATAATGGTGAGTGACCTAATTGAATGAAAATGTTTGGACTATTTTCTCAAGAGGGGAGTGTACAAATTTTATATGACAATAGTCATGGATAATTAGTAAACACTTTTCCTACAATATATATATATAAATAAAAATTCTAGGACAAATTGATAATTGTTGTGGCATAAATTAGTTTCTAAATATTTATTATGTGTTTGACTAATACAGAGGCATGTGATGGGAAATCATTCCTTTTAATACAAGGAGAAATAAATTTTTCCTTACATCATTAAATTATATCATTTTTCAACATTTTTTTATCATCATATTATCACTAATAATCCTCACTTCTATTGTTACTACATTTCATATTAAAACCAAAATAATATATTAAATTTAATTGATCAGTGGGTTTATCATCTCATATATTTATGAGAAAACCCATGTCATCTTAATGAGCTATATCTTATATGGATAGTCTTATTAACTTTTCTAGGGAACCTAAACTGAATTCATAAATCCCACTAACCAAAGGCATGAAATGGCCAATTAGGAACCATAATAATAATAATAATAATTTCATATTGAATTTATTATTTCATAGAAAATCAATAGTTAATGGTCATTTCTAGTGTTTTTTTGAAATTTGCGTACAAATCATATCATTTTTGAGATCACTACAAAATAATTAGATTTTTCCAACATGATTATATCTGTTGGTAAAAGTGCTTTTTTTGTTGGTAAAACGTTTTACCAACACAAATTGTACTATCACTAAAATGTCTATAAAAACACTATGACTAAAAGTTATTATGACAGATAAAATAGTTCAGTTACAATTATAAAAATACCAATAGTTAATATATATGTTGGTTAAAGTATTTAGAAACAAATTCGTATTCCAAATTTTTCTGTCTATAATAAGAATATAAACATTTAATATATATTCACAAGTTACTTTATAAATGCAGAACTAAGTTATATTATAATACCAATTTGTAATATATTGTATTATATTTATTAAATTAGTTGTATATTATATTGTCATTATAAATATAATATAATAATAATTAATTTAACATGCATAAAACTAGACCAAAGAGACCGGAAAGATGATGCAAAAGAATCAATTAAATACTTTATTTTCCTAAATAAATAGTGGCATTGTTATCATAATCTAGAAGTTTCACCAATAAAACTATGCCCATGAATTTGATTCCATGATGTCATTTCAATCAATCCAAACAATGATTACAAAAAATCTAAGTTACACAACCAAGGTCTATGAATAATTTTTTAAATGAGCCCAGAAAATTAGAGGAACCATGACCACCAAGAATGCATCTATCTCAAACCCTGAAACTGGAATCATGAAACACTTAGTCTAAACACTTTTATCTTTCCACACTACAACTGTGATGAGAAACTCTGTGAATATGATTTGGTCCACCTTTGATGTCCCTTCATGAGTAGTGAACACAGAATGACTCCAACAATAGCAGCCTCTACAAAGACTGACTACAAACTTCCAAAATGATAACCAAAATCAATTACAAGAACCCTAACCCAGAATAAATTGACCAAAACAAACATAGAAAAACAATGTCAGCAACATTTGGGTCTACATTTAACCACTTGAATTCCGTGACCAGAGCCTCCATATAAACTACATTTAGTTTGAAAAAATAGCTATCATGATTAAAATTATTTAGTAAATTGTATGATTTAAAACATACAGTATGCATGAAATCAGTATGAAAAATAAACTGATTTCATATTGTATACAATATGAAAAATAGTACAGCATAAAATCAGTTTAGGCAATATGAAATCAGTTCATAGTGTATGATAAATAATAGAACAGTAAAAAAACTGTAGAAGAAGTTGATAAATGGTTGATACATCAAGCATAACTTCATACAGTATGAGAAATTGAAAATAAGTATGAAATTAGTTAATACTGTAACCTAAATAATAGAATATGGTATGAAAATAAGTAAACAATATGAAACCAATTTACAATATAGAATATGAAATCAGTTTATGTAGTATGAAATCAATTTACTAGTGACCTATACATGAAAAAAATTATGGTATAAAAAGAAGTATACAATATGAAATCAATTTATAGTATACAATATGAAATCAGTTTATGTAGTATGAAATCTATTTACTGGTGAGCTATACTTGAAAAACATTATACAATGTGAAATCAGTATGAAATCAGTTTACAATATATAGTATGAAATCAGTTTATAGTATGAAATTATTTAAATCAGAAAGGTGTATTCAGTTTATGAAATTTATTCAATAAACTACATTCAGTTATGCATTTATTTTATTCATTAAATTCATTACAATTTATTCAAATAAATTGTATGAAACCAATAAACTACTTCAATAAACTGTATGTAGTCAGTTTATTCCAAAAACTGCATAATCTATTTAACTACTCTTAGTAAGTATTTGGTGTATGGTAGGTACTTTGGGCATGCCTGGAAATCTGGAGTACGAGCTAGATTATAGAGTACTACATAATAGTGCTTCATTGTGGCTTAAATTTGGAATTTCAATTGAGAAATTTTAGTTCAATAATTCTAGTGTGCTTGAGGTAAAACTATTGTGAATACATAGTATATTGGACTTTAGGAGTTGGGTATTGTGCACTTCTTACAAGTGGGATTCATAGATGGAAGCTGGGATTTCGGACCACAAGGGAATGTGAAGTAACATCCAAAAAAAAACACGATGAATTTTATATTTCTAGATATAATTTTCCACACAACAATAACACTAAAATTCATGTTTTTCAACATGAACTGTGATGAAAAAAAATTATATGTTTAAATGAACAAATTCATGCAATTTTCACAACATATTTACAGATTACACAATTATTGAAAATTCTAAATTTTTCCTGGTTTTTTAAAAATTAGGGGGTTGTTTTCAATAAAAATAAATAAAATGAATGATGATTTTATGTTAATAACTACCCCCACACATGATATTTTCACTCCTAGTAAAAAAATATTAAAGGACTCACCATAACATGAAAAAAATAACATTTCATGAACATATTTTAATGAAACCCATTTTTATTTCCTACTCAAAGTTTACCCATCACTATTTAAAACAAGATAAAATGTATGCAGTCAGTGAAAATTTAAAAAGAATTTTAGAACTCCCAAACTTGATATATTTGAGAAAATAATAATACATTGGCTTTAAATTTTCAAAAATTAATAACTTATAGTAAATTAGCTGATAATTTCAGAGAAAAAGAATATATATACAATTAGAAATTCCCAAACCAAATAAAAAAATCACAATTTCTATGAAATTAATGTTCCACATCACCCAGATGATAAATTTAATATTAAATTCAAACATGTTTAAGAATCTCGTTTCTTTTTTACTTGTTTCAATAAACATGCAAAATATCAAGCAAACATCAGTTTAACAATTGTTCAAGCAAAGGGTAATTTCAATGTAGGGGTTTCTAATTAGTATACTACACAAAATAATATATTAAACACGACTACAATAATATAAAATCATCCACTAGTCAAACATCAGTTCATTTCAAAATATTTGTATAGAAATTTCAAATAGGTTCTATAAAATCCTTGAAGGGTTATGAATAACTGAAATCTTAACAAGATTGATTTTTGAAATCTTCTTCTTTTTTCTTTTTTTTACTTTCATTGGACTCTCAACAATAATGTTGATTAGTCCAATCCCATTTAATGGATATAATTGATATTCAATCAGCTTAGAAGTAAGAAAAACAATGGTAGGGTAAACCAAGTTACAATCAATATACAAGTAAAAAAAAATTTCTTTTGAGAAGATCTTATAATAAACAGGAAAAGCTATCACTGGGCAAAGTATGATAAAAAAACAGAGAAGAACCTGAATTATGAACTGTAAGAACATCAATTAATCCGAGCATGAATGTCAGAGATAACATACCCAACTGCATTTCCTCATACTAACTGCATGAACATGAAAACAAAAAAATCTAAACCTACATTGTTGATGCTAACTACAAGAATGTATAATCACATCCAAATCAAAACCTGTATTACTAATTCAAACTATAAGAAAGTGTGATAGCAACCAAAACTGAACCTACATTACTAATGAAAATTTTATTACCAAAACTAAACCGACACTAAATTCTCATTATTAATGCTAAAACTCACCAAAGTAGGTCAAACAATAGAGAATAACCCTTGTAACTATCTCTAAGAACATCAATTAATCAGAGCATGAATGTCTAAGATTACATACCATTCTACACTGCCTCGTGCTCATTGAAAGAACATGAAATCAACAAAAATTGAAACTATTTTTAGGAAACAAAAACCAAAATAAAACCATTGTTAATAACTGTGAGAACATGAAAACCCAGACTATATACCAACCTACACTACCACATGCTCTTGATTAATCTGAGCCAAAATCCTTTGATAATTACCCATATCAATGAATTGAAAAGAATTATACACAATCAAGTATGAAAGGAGGTGTGATTATAATTAGTGAGGATTACGTATGGATTATAATTAATGATGGAGATTCTAGGGACTGGGTGTGGGGGGAAATGATGGAAATGACGATGAACTGGGTGACTGAGGATAGGAAGAAGATTACGGATGTGGGGTCGGGTGCTGAGGAGATGCAAATGAGGGATGTACAGATGATTGAAATAGATGAACATGATGAGGTGATCAAGATGAAATAAATTGGTAGTTGATGAAACAATAATTAACAGGTGGAAATGAATGTGGTAGAAGAATTGACGAAGAAGAATTGGCACAGATGAATGAGTGGAACTTAGGTTTTTCCGGATCCTCGAGGGAGCATGAATGGATAAAGGGGCGTGGTGTTTTTAGAATAAATTGACTACATGTATAAATAATTAATAATTATTTTTAAAAAATCATGATATCTAACAACTTCATATATAATAAATTTATATATATTTTATATATAAGAAAATCTATTATATACATATAAAAAATATGTTTTCCTTCTTTTTAATAAATGTTACTAAATTATAAATATTTTAATTAATCCAATATTTATATTGGTAAAATGATATGTTTGTAATTAGTAATTAATGTATATATATATATATTATATTTTTTGTAAAATATTTATGTTTTTGAATAATTTATTATAAAGAAATTTTATAATGGTTAAAGATTTGTTGGTGATAATAATTAAAAATAACAAATTCAATTAATGGCGACTAAATTGTTGGTATTTTTATAATAATGCACCAGATTTAAATTTCAGTAAAATATGTGTTGGTATTGAACTGATAATACAAACAAATATATTTGTTGGTAAAAAACATTGTTTCCCCTTATACGTAATATAAAAAAATTAAATATCTTTTTGAATTAATCATTTTTACCAACAAATATATTATCTGTCAATAATTTTCTATTGGTACATGTCACTTTTTTTGTAGTGGATCCACACAAATTTTCTGTGGATTCAAAGAAGACATGAATTTAGGGTGGGAAATACATAGAAGAAAAAAACCAATTATGTGAAAAGGAAATATATGGATAGAGATCCAAATAATTAGTACTCATAGAGACAAATCTATTATGATAATGAAATCATATTAATATATGACTATATTTTTCAATATGTTTAACGATAACTAACTACTCATTCATGAAAAACGTCTGAATATTTACAATCTATTATAATTTAATGAAATTATCATGTAGTTAAATCTATTATTATTTATGTGGATAAGATATGTAGAAAATTTTAAAAAATAATAGATATTTTTCTGTGTATTATCATATGTGATAGAGGATAGTAAAATCAAAAAGAAAATAAATTTTGGTAATTATATCCTTAAATGTTAGATGAATTTTTATATCTGATCTGAATGCTATGAAATTGATCAAAATAAAATTATATTTATGGATGAGGTCTAATAATTTTTATTTAGGGGTAGGAATATCAATATTTATCGTAATAGAGTAAAATTAAAATTGAATTATAGTATCACAATAAGATTAAAACATGGAGTATTTATTAGTAATAGATAGAGAACTACTAATAAATAATGTTTCATTTGAAAATATAATGTCTCTTATTTCCATATTTCAATTGAATAAAAAAATTA
This sequence comes from Viscum album, assembly GCA_963277665.1. NCBI lineage: Eukaryota > Viridiplantae > Streptophyta > Magnoliopsida > Santalales > Viscaceae > Viscum > Viscum album. The sequence continues at coordinate 1,084,740,396 of OY728166.1, read as the reverse complement.
TTTTAATGATTACATATTCATCATGATTAATTTAGAATGTATAGTATCTCATTGAGATATGTGTTGAGAGACCAAATGCAACTATACAAGGAAAGTATTATCATTATTCAATCATTTTAAAAAATAAAATCATATAAGATTGTAAAAACAGGATTAAATTTTTTCCTATATGACTACATGAATTAATAAATTCAGATATATCTCGTATAATAAGATATAAATAATCTAAATATGTTTTTTATTTCATTTTATAATTTTATGTTTTTTTGTGAAAATTTATATGGTGAAATTAAAAAATTAAATTCATAACAACTGGTTGTCTATAATATAGTTAGAGGATAAACGGGGAAATAGGTGGGTGACCATATAAAGAAATATAAAAGGATATAATGAACGGAAGTTCACTATAAATTAATATTAATAAAAAATTATAATTTCAAGGAATAACAATAATGTTTGGTCTAAATATACATTCCTAATAATCATTTATATTTTAGAATAATATAACCATATTGAAATAAAATTAACTAGTCCTAATAAGTTTACACTATTAGAATTCATATAGATAAAGGTTATTAGTAATGTTCATTATGTTCTAAATTTATGTTTTTAGTCTGAAATAAATCATTAATACTCATTATATTTTTTAAATGATGAATTCTATAATAATGTATATCAATGAGTTTGGTTGAACAAGCCCTATAATGATAAAAATAACGTATCAGAAAATTTGAAATAAAATAAAATAACAATTTTTAATAGAACCTTTTTCAATTTTAATGAAGAAAATATCTAATATAAGATAAAAACTCTTGTAGAGTAATATAATTTAATGATCCCTAAAAATAATTACATCATATAAGAGGTTCTGGATGTTTATTTTTTAAAATCATAAGAATACATCAAATATAATTATGTAAAATTATCATTCAAATATTCATGATATACATCCAAAAAAGATGATATGGATTCAACATATAATTGTGATGATTTGTTGTTGTCATATCAGAAACAAAATAATAATAATTTTATATAACATGTTCTTTCATAGTGTATCATTCGAAATAAAAAGTCTCATTCTTAATCAATAAGAATATATAACAAGATGGTGAAAGAAAATTAGTTTAAAAACCTCTATGCAATCAAATATAATTTATATTCAGCATAAATACTGGAGACATTATATAAATGATTTCCAAGATTAAATAGGGTGTAATTATATTTAAGATCATGGTCCATGATCATAATGAAACATTTCTATAGGAATGAAGTAAATTTTAGATATATACTCAATAAAGAATCTAATATTTGATGAGTCATTGATATATTATAGTGAAAGTATTCACATATTTTAATTGTATTTTCTCTTGATGAAAATATTTATAAGTGGAATAAAGAGAAAAAAATTTGATGGATATTGTAGAAAAAATGAATATGGGAATTATAAACTATAAGTGAAACTGTCTTTAGTCCGTTGAGATCATTATTGAAATAATTTATAATGAAACCTATAGGATATATCATCAATAATATTGGAAAACATTGTATGTATGTTTGTGAAAACCATTTATTGATTCAAAGTGGTCCCTAAATCCTAGTATTCTATACATGACGTTTTTCTAATATTGAATGAATATCAAAAAATAGATGATGGAAATTAACCAATATGTGAGAGAGATGAGTTCAAATACTCAAATTATCATTTTTTATAAAGAAAAAAATAACATTCGTCTTGATTGAGATTAGTCAGATTAGAAATATCAGATGAAAATGAAATTGAATTTTCACATGTAAATGCAAAGTAGGACATGAGCATTTTCAGGAACCAATGATATATTGAAATTTATAGATATTTTCTTTGTGATGTATATATATATTGTATAGAATTGTTAAATAAATTATCAAATTATGTATATAATGAATTACAAACTGTAATGAAATTTTTTATGATGTTGAGAAAGGAAGATAAATGACCTTATCTTAAAAAATGTATTTATAATTATTGTTGGAATCATGGCATTACTTGTCATTATTATGAATTATTTTTATTGTTGTGACTATCATTGTATGGTAAAAAAATATTTAAAATTATAGAAAATGAGGTATTTTAAGAGAATATTGTGATTTGTTATGGTTCTATCAAGTCATTGAATCTAATTCATAATCATTTATAAAAATTATTTTTTGGGTGTACTATTGATATTTTTTTCTGATGAATGAATGCCAATTCTTGGAGGATGACTTTTGAGTAGAAAATTTCTTTTTTGATTTCATAATTAGAATATAATTTCTATAAATATAATTACGATAGATATTTATAAAGATCATACCATATATACCTCAATATAAATTATTATGATGAAATAACAGATAGAAAAACTGAATTTAATGTTTGAGAATCCATTAACAGAATGTGGTGATAATTATAGGTGAATTGAATTATTGAAAAATATTAAAAAACACATAATATCCAAATACCATTATATAAAATATCATTTCACCATGTAGAATATTTAAAATGGAAATAGGTGGGGGAATATATTTCCTCACTAAATTTGATAACTGGTATTTTAATAAATTCCACGAAAATAGATAGTTTAGATGTGAGAAGGTAGAATATCCATTTTTAGATAAAATTTCATGTAATATTTAAAATAATATTTTCAGAAAATTATTTTTTTATATTAAAAATCAAATGTAAGAACATAAATAATATATGAATATTATTTTGGAACCAATTGGTAAATTATTTATTGAATGGGAGATAATTCATCAGGTTGATTGACAGTGGGAGATTAAGGAAAAATAATAATAAATTTAAAATCAATGATTTTTTTATATTTTCTCAAAAATAGTTTTACATAACAAAATATTGTGTGAAATCATATATTTTTTCCAAATTTAATTTTATTTGTTTGGATGATGAAAATTTACCAGTTTCAGGGTTTACTAAAAAATCAATATAAGTCATTTCAAAATATAATGTTTTTATAAAATATTGAATTATAATGATTGAAAACACCATTTGATTATAAACGTGATGATTGTTTTGTTTTATAAAACAAATTATTGTATTTTTATGTTTATAGTTATTTCTTATGTTAGGGGATGCCCTTAAATAAATAATATTAATTATTTATTGACTAATTAAAATTTCTTCATCTCAAGGGACTTTTTTGGTTTTTTAGGTTTATATATTTAGGTAGTGACGCTAACACATCAATCAAATTTATAAAAAATTGGCCACTTCCATTTATTATCAATTTTCCCCAAATATAAATCATTTATATTGAAACACATTTTATATTCATGAAAAATATACATGAATATAAATATTGATTCTTCTTTGTTCCTACCCTTTCATAAATTCGGTGAAATATTTTTAAACAAAGAACATAATTATAAAAAGAATATCACCAATGAAATTAAGAAAAGGAAACCCATTTTTCGATATCAAAATAATGAGATCATTAAAACAGATTTTGTTAAAAAAATAATCTTTGAACTAAAATAATAATTTAGATAAAGTAAATGCAATATTTATTGTGATTTGTTTTTCATAAAATAGTTTATAATATATGATAATAAAAAAATCATAATCATTAGTGTATCTAATAAAATAGGGTAACATATGAATACTTTTTTCTTAAAAAATCATTTTTATCATAGAATATTATATTCCGTCTATTAAAAATGTCATTGTCTTACCAATTTAAATAAATCAATTTACCTGAAAAAACATTAAAAAAATTATAAATTTCTTATTTGTACCATTGTAAATAAACATCCTAAAACCCTGACAAGAACCCTTAATATTGGAATGTCCATTATCACATACTTCCAATAAATATTTTATGAAGAACATAATAATTATGAAATTCATTGGAGAGCTATATCGGGATTAAGCCTCATCATCATCTTTATCAAGATCACTCATAATATTAATCGATATCACATATATCCCTTATAATAAAAAATTTATGAGGACCTTATCATGGATAAATAATTTTAATCATTCACCCTTTCATTATAAATTCCATGAAAAACATTTTTTACATCTTATGGAAAACACATTTAGATATCAAAATACAATTTACTTTAAAAAACATTTTCCAAAATAAAATACATAGAACATGGGAACGAGTATTATATATATATATAAAGGATTTTTATAAAGGAATATAAATATAATATTACTAATATGGTGGCAAGGAATGTCATTTAAAACATATATGTTAAAGTTATTCTTCCTTTTTTTCTAAAAAAGTCAAAACATTTTGTATGTAATACTCATTCTGATTACTTTTATTAAAAATTAAATAAAATAGAACAATTATTTTCAAATTATTATATAATTAATTTTTCCCTTTATAAAAACATCCATAAAAAATTTTATTAATTCGTACATGGAATAAAATGATGTTGAAAATAATTCATTAAAATATTTAAAAATGAGTAATTATATTAATGAATCCCTGCTTATAAGTTTCACTGATTATGTACATTAGTTATCTTCCTGAATAATAAAAATAAAAAAATATTAAATTTAATAATAATTTTTTCTTCATTATTATTCATTTTATTTTATTTATTATCATTTTATATTTAATTACTTTATTAATTATGTTCATGTCATATATTTTGATGATATTCCGCCCATATATCAAAACTGAAATTGGAATATTAACAATGGTTAATATTGTCATTATTACATTATATATGGAATGATGATCATGAAATAATTATCATTTTGATAAATAAACATTTATTTAAATAATAACCATGAGTGATGGTTATAAAAAATGATCAATCTTAATATCATCGTGACGGTAGGCCATACATACACGTGAGCAACATTACTACTTTTGAATGATTTTTATAGAAAAAAGATATCTATTAATTTGAAATTATAAAATGATCATTATATCATAAATCTTATATTAGTTTTTTAAATACACATATATTTACCACATATATGATAATGTAATGTAAAATTAATCACATCGCATCATAGTGGAGGTAATCCATATATACGCATAAATGTCATCATTATTTTCAATGAAGGGAAAAGTAAGAAATTATATGATATATTAAAAATAAAATGTTATTATAATTTCATAATTATCATATATTTACCTTAAATTCATCCTTGCAATCATTTTAGAAATTTGTTAAGGAAATTTTTTTCATCACTTCATGGGGTGATATTCCACCACACATAAAATTGATGGTTATGATAAACATTTGATCATATAATAGATGGATGCATTTTATTCCATTTAAAAAAGAAAATATATATACATGGGAGATACTAGTGATATTATTTCAACATATTTAATGAATATTTTAAATATAAATATGTATAACTAGATTAAAAATACATGGTAAATAACATTACTTATTCATCAGAAAACCACTTTTCAATCATCCTCCTTCGATGGTTTGGCTGCTGACTTGATTCCTACCTCTATTTTGGTGTTTTGATGTTTTTGGATTTTGTGGTCACATGTCTACAATGGTGGATCCCCTTGTATACGATTCTATGTTTATTGATATTCTAGTTTTGGTTCTCAACTAGCCTAATGTGATCTTTTTTTGGTTCTCACAATTCAAAATAGTGATTTATTAAAAAAATAAAAAAATGTTAGGAGTAATGTAATACTAATATAATGATAAATTCAACCTAAATAATATTTATTTATCATAAATAAGTTAGAAATTTTATTTATTATTACCTTATCTTGGTTGTTACATTTTCCACCCTTTTGAATATTATATCCTCAATAATTTATTCACTTTTTAAAAATGTGGGGAAATCATTACCCTACAAAAATTTTCATATTCCCTTGTCAGTTTTGAAAAAATGGGTTTCCATTCACTTATAAATTTATTAAATAAAAAATTCAGTAAGGCTTTCTCTCTAAATTCTTGAATCTATTCTAGTTATTCTACATATGATTTTTAACATTCCTTCTGAACTATATTAGGATCAAAACAAGAGATGAATAATTTACCTATACTGTCAACTACAAAATATGATACAAGATATTTTCCTGGCCTAAACATTGTGGTATGGTAACAATATAATAATCTGAAATGATATTATATATGGTTTGATATATTCTAATGAACTGTGGACTTAACATTCATATTTTAAATAAATTTATAACACTTTTATAGTGAGAAACATTATCAAAAAAAATTTCTAATGTTAAAAGAATGATTTTTCCTAATTTTTAACATGCATAACAATTATTTCTTCCCTCAGTTTTCCTCATGGGAAATATCATATTCTACCTTTATTTTATTTCCTCTACAAACTCTGGTCCCCACTATCTTTTTTTGTACACTTAATCCCAAAAAGAAGGAGTCTGACATTTCATTCCATGGAAATCATTAAAAGGTGAGATCTGTATACATAAATAAAAATATTATATTATGAAAACTAAACTAATGATAAATGACAATCCCAATATCCCTGGATGTCCATTGGCCATGAATAAATCAGGTCCCAATATTTTTTGATCACTCACTCTAACTGTCCATCATATCGATGATGAATAGTCTTATTATTATTTAATTTATTACCAATGGAATTATAATGACTTTTAAAAAAAATTAAAATTCAATATTGGATCATGGGATAATATAATTAAGGAAGGATATCCGTGTAATATGACTATGACATTGATGTATACTCAAAAATTATGATCTAAATACATAGTATATTAAATAGTTTAAATTTATAGAATTAATTAATTGATCAACAATAAAAAATCAAATTAATACATAATGATTTATTTAAAAATCCCCTCATGAAATCCATGGATGATACAATTCCTAGGTGTGTTTTTGATGGATTGCATTTGGATTGATTTAACATAGGATGTATTAATATTTTATAGATAGTAAAACAAGTAGGGATGTAGTAGTTGGGTACCTCATTTTTATAGTTTACTATATAATATCCTTTATGGCATACATACTGAGTCACATGTATAATAAAGATAGTAATATTGTTTACCAGTTTGGCTAATGATTTGATTTCATTATTAGTTCACTAGGATTTAGAGTGAATTACTTATGTATAATACAACTGGCTCTATGGAATATTATTGTTAATAAAACATTTATGATCATTATATCTATATATAAATTAGTTTATATATATAGTAGATGGTTGGTGAAAGGGATGGACTTTTCATTCTCACAGAGGTTGTTCATGTCCCCTTTGGGGATCATGGTCATTGGTGAGGCTATCGTTGAGTTATTATATATAAAATTTATTAATTTTTGGTTTATTTAATTATATTCCTAAAATTTGGATCATTGAAACTTCATATAAATATGATTTTAATAATTGTTCATATCTTATCACTTTTTTAATATGTTCTTTTTGAGGGTAATGCCTCTTATTATTGAGTATGATATTTTTTTAGGGAATGTCTTCAAATCATTCCCTATTGGAATATTTTTCACTACATCATTATCACTATTATCACATTGTTGGTTTAGGAGGGTAGTATTGGGGGCATAGGGTTTTGATAATGTATAATAAATGTTTTAGGTTGTGGAATATGATGGACTTTTGAGGTAAGTATAGGTGTGGGCTACATGGGATTGATTAAAAATAATTTCCGATAATATTAGTATGAAATATAAATAAGGTGTGGTGGATGAGATAATGGTATTTAGGTCATCCAATGATCTCATTCATAGAAAAATAATTTTACTAATCTTAGTATATGATGTGATCTATTTATAGAGTAGAGACAGAGGAAAGAAACATGTATAAGTTTTATTTGTGGATGTATATAAAATATATAGTCCTTGGGATTAGGCTAAATGTTAAAAAAATATAAATCATATATATTAAATTTTACATGTTAATTACATAAAGATTGGAATTTATTTTGACGATATTGATCTTAGTCGAAATCCTCAACAGTCTCATGCTAGTGATTTTCAGAAGGATTTTCCAGCAGACTTCCATGGAGTAGTGGTAAAAAATCATAACTCCTGGAGGGGGAATCACAGAACATATCATTTCTAGTGTCTATTGAATTATGATGGGTTCATTTTGGACATAGTGAAATATGAATGGTTTTTTATATTAATATTTCTAGAAGATCAATCCATGCATATAGGGATCACTATGTTTTGATAGAGGTGATGATATTGTGTGGAGAAGTATAAATGTTGGGGATCATATTCCATAGAAAAAATGAGGATTATTTCATATCATGTTAGATTTTATGATAGATGTTATGAGTATAGGATCATTATTTGATCTGAAAGGAATATAATCTCCTATAACTTCTAACACATCAACATGGGAGTGTTAGAGGGAATGTGTTTTGGATGGTTTTCTAGACCATTATTCATAATGCATATGACCTATTTCTAGATAATGTGGATAAAACTATAAATTTTATGTAGGAATTAATTTTATATATCCAATTGTAGGTGACCACAATTATTTAATCAATGTATCACAAGGATCTTAAGGGGGAAATAGTTATTGGAAGGATAAAATATGTGATCAAATTATCACTATAGGGGAATATATTGTGTTTCTTAATTCGTGGTACAACTATCTGGGGTTGATAGTTTCCTAGAATGATTTCATTTCAAATTGTTTGTTTAATGTTATACTCAACCTAATCTTGTATATTCTAGTGTGGTGGCTCATAGAATCCTTCCATGGGATCATATGATTTTTTTCCCATGTGGAGGTCGAGGTCTTCAGTTGTGAGAGTAAGGCCATTCTGAGTAGGGAGTGTATGCAAGGTGATTATATTTATTATATGTCACTATGGAAGTTTCCTCATGAATATTTTCAATAATTTTCTTCATCATTGATCCATAATAGTGGATAAGGTAATCCATATGACATCCACATGATGCTCTTCATCTCAAAAAAACACAATTGGGCCTAAAATGTTGTTTCTATTAGGGTTAGAGAGAATGTGGAGTTAGTTGTCGTCAGATAAATTCATTGTAATTTCCTTCACCAATTGTGACAAATGTTGATTAAGGAACCCATTCAATAGTTTTCTCATGGTTCCTTTACTTGTTTGAATAAGGATCTAGATAATCCATCATATAATCAACTGTAGTTCATACATTAAGACATTTGGTTGATAGGCCTCTAGTGCACATATTGTTGACTACAACAGTTGGAGGATGAGATTATCTATATAATGTAAGTATATATTATGAGATAGTTTTGGGTAAGCATTACTCTTGGGGTTATTTTTATGATTATGAATAAAACCTTATGATATCATCAATCATATAATGTGGTTGTTTTTTCTGTAGGTTATTGTGGATTTAATTAGTAGATAGATTGTAATATATGATTCTTTTAGAGAGTATTATGTGTCCATAAGTGAGCGTGGAACTCATATGGGTTGATGGGATGTTTCTCCCTTGTCATCCATGATGGACGAGAAAATTATGAGTTCTTCTTATATTTAACCGGTGGTGTTTACTAGGATTTTGTAAATATAACTTGATGTCTTGCCAATGAATATTGCGGTGTTACCAAATCGGTGGGATATAATGTTTGGTGTAAATAAATAATCATATTCTTCTCTTATCATTATGTATATAAAAAAGGCCGGTCCCATTTTATTTGTCAGTTCGATGGGTATTTATTGGATATATCTTGTAAAGAGGTTTAATTTATATGTGTGTTCACCTTGGGATAAATAGTATTGTTCATAACGAATCCATATGGAATTATAAATCTCTATATCGTCTATCATAACATGAATAATGTGATAGTGAATAACCACATTCATATTCCATAGAGTGATGATATATTCAATCAAAAAAAATTATCATGTTTGTACCTGATAATTTAATTCCAGTCAATATATAATCAGATGGCTTTAAAATATGGGTATATTTTGAATAATAATTTAAGACTTTGTTATGTGAATTATGAGTGAATTATTATATCATTAATTATGATGAATGATCGATCACTATTCATGGTATTTATTAGTGAGATTTTTATAGTGTTTCAATATCCATTATTTGTATGTTGTCGATGATGTTATTATATAATCTGCATATGAGGAGGATTATATAAAGAATCTATTTTCCATTTTGAGATTCATTCAACATCAGTTGCTCTTCTAGGAGCTATTGAAGTGTCATTTATAGTTTTTTGATCACTTTTTCATGGAGAACCTCATATCCCTATGTTACATAATTTTGGATCACATAATGACATAGGAATTCATTTCATAGGAATCCCGCAAGAATTTTACATAGGTGGGAATATTATATATCCTTGAAGGCTATAATAGTATACTCATATACAATTTCTATATGGTTGTTACTCCACCAATAGATAGGTATAGAAATGATCAATCATTATTAATATATAACCATTATTAAGTATATTCGATGGTGATAATGTAATAGATGGTATGTGGTCTTAGTCATGATTTTCCAGAAGAGAGATTTTGGGTTGAGGTTTTTCTTGAAACTCTGAATCATTTATTTGGAAATTATGTAATGTAATAAATGAAATTTGATTGCTATAGGTCTTATTAGGTCTTCCCTATGAGAATTATAGTTTCTTCCCTGATCATTCTTCATCCCTTTTCATTTTTTATTTCACTTATATAGATATGGTTTGCATTAATTCAACTAAATCTGTAATTTGTTATGGGATAAGTTGGATTCATTGAGAATAGTGACTGACATAATTGAAAGGGGAAGTGTGGACTAATTTCGTAAAAGGTAGTGTAAAATTTTTATGTTATAATAGCCATGGATAATCAACAAACTACATTCCTACTATATATATATATATAGAACTAAAACATATAGAATAAATAAATAGTTTTTGTGGCATAAATTTGTGTCTCAAAATATATCTTGAGTATGGCTGATATAGAGGAGAGTGATGGGAAATCTTTTATCTTAATTCATGGAGAAATAAATTTTTCCTAACATCATTCTGTTAGATTATTTTTCAATATTTTTTTGTATCGTCATATTATCACATATAATCCATAGTTTTATTTGATAATATTTTTAATATTAAAACCCAAAAAATGTTTTTAAATTTATTGATAAGTGGGTTTATCATATAATGTATTTATGAGAAAACCCATTCCAACTTCATGGAATATATTTCATATAGATAATCTTATTATTTTCTCTAGGGCCCCAAAAATCCATTCATATATCCACCTCAACATATTATGAAAAGGCCCATTATGTACCTTAATTATAATAACAATAGTAATAATATTTTTTTCTTTTTGAATTTATTATTTCATTGATAATCAATAGTTAATGGTTATTTCTGGTGTTTTTTGAAATTTGGGTAAAAATCATATCATTTTTGGGATCCACATGCCATTTCCATGGATTCAAAGAAGACATTAATAGAGCGAGGTAAATCCATATAAGAAAAAAATCACTAATGTGAAAAGGAAATATATGGATAGAGATACAAATAATTTATAACCATTGATACAAATCTATTATTATATTGAAAAAATAAAAATATGTGATTTGATTAATCAATATTTTTAACAAAACCTGAATAATCATTCATGAAAAACATTTGAATATTTACAATCTATTAAAATTTAATGAAATGATCAAGTAGTTAAATATATAATTGTTTATATGGATCTAATATGTAGAAATATAAAAAAATAGTTTCTATTCTGTATTATCCTACATGATAGAAGATAGTAAAATCAAAAAGAAAATATATGTTCATGATGACTGGAATGTTATTTATGGTAATTATATATCCTTGATGTTCAGCGGAATTGGAACATCTGAACTTAATGCAATAAAATTGATAGACAAGGTAATTATATTTATGGATGGGGTCTATCCAAATTTATTTAGGGTTTGGAATAGTTATATTTATAGTAGAGATGTAATAATAAAATTGAATAATATTATCACCATAACCATAAAAAATGGAATATTTATTAGAAATAGAAAAAGAACTACTGATAACTAATTTGCATTTGAAAATCTAATGTCTCTTGTTTCAAGATTTCAAATGAATAAAATAATTTATTTCAAATAATACTTATACATCATGATTAATGTAGAATGACAAATATATCATTGAGATATGTGGTGAGAGACCAACCCTAACTATTCAAGGAATGTAATATCATTATTCAATTATTTTAAAAAATAAAATAATATAAGAATGTAAAAAAATGATGAAAACTATTCCTATATGACTACAAGACTTAAGAAATTTTGATATATTTGGTATAATAAGATATAAATAAACTAAATAAGTTATTTATTTCATTTTCTATTTTTTTTTTTTGAAAATGAATATTGTGATATTAAAAAATAAAAATTTATAAGCAATGTTGTTCTATAATATAGTTTGAGGACAAACGACGAAACAGGTGAGTCCCCATATAAAACAATATATGAAAAAATAATGAAAGGCAGTCCACTATAAATTCATATTAATAAAAAAGTTTAATTTCGTGGAATAATAAATAAATTTGGTCTCTATATACATTCCTAATAATCCTTTATATATTAGAAAAATATAACCATAATTGAAATAAAATGTACTAGTCCTAATATGTTTACTCTCTTATAATTCATATAGAATGAGCCTATTAGCATTGTTCATTATATTCTAAATTTAGGTTTTTAGTCCTAAATCACTCATTAATACTCATTTTTTTAAATGTTGAATTGTGTAATGATTTATTTCAATTAGTTTGGTTGAGGAAGCATTACCGTGATTAAAAAATCATATATCAGAAAAGTTCAAATAAAATAAAAGTACAATGTTTAAAAGATACTTTTTCCACTAGAAGGAAGAAAATATATAATATAAGATAAAAACTCTTGTAGAGTAATATAATTAGATGATCACTGAAAATAATTCCATTAAATATATGGATATTGATGCATATTTCTAAAATTTAGAAGAATACATCAAATATAATTATGTAAAACTATCATTAAAGGATGCATGATATAAATCCAATAAATATGATATGGATTCAATATCTTACCATGATGATTAGTGGTTGTCTTATCAGAAAGTAAATAATTAGAATTTGATGTATCATGTTCATTCATAGTGTATCATTAGAAATTAAATGGAACTTTCAAAATCTATAATATAAATAACAACAGAGTGAGAGAACATTCGTTTAAAAAATACTCTGTTATCATATACAATTTCTATTTAGTATAGAGTCTGGATGAATTATATAAATGATGACCATGATTAAATAAAGGGTAATAAAATTTGGGATTATGTTTCTTGACAAGAATTAAATTTTTTTATATGAATAAAGTCAATTTTTAGATATATAATCAGTAAAGAATCTAATATTTGATGAATTATTGATATATCATATTGAAAGGATTCTCATATTTTAAGGGATTTTCTCTTGATGAAAATATTTATAATTGGTATAAATATAAAATTTTTGATAGACAATGTAAAACAAAATGAATACGGGAACAATGAACTACAAGTGGAACCATATTTATTAAGTGTAGTTATTTTGTTACACTAATTTATAAAGAAACATATAGTACATGTCAATAATAATGTTGAAAAATGGTTTTCATGGTTTGGAAAACATTTTAGTGATAGAAATATTTCCATAAATCCTAGTATTCTGTATATGATGTTTTTTTAAATGGAATGAATATCCAAAAAGAAATAATTTAAAGTAACAAATATGTGAAATATATGAGTTCAAATACTCATATTATCTTTTTTATGAAGAATATAAAAACATTATTCTTGAAAGAGATTAGTTATATTTTAAATATCAGATGAAAATGAAATTGAAGTTTCATGTTTAAATTCATAGAAGGACATGCATATTTGTAGGATTCAATGATATATTTTGTATTGGTTAAGGGGAGGGGTACTTCCCTCTCAAAGGAACGCCACCATACCCTACAGACGTTCTTTCTCCTTCACGGTGACCTCCCGGTGTTTGATATCCTCTGCGGTGTTCTCTGGAAGGTTCTCCCTGGTTCCCGAGCTCAATCCCCTCATAGTGGCAGATCTCTCCACCTCTATTTTCCTATAGTTTTATATCTTAAGCGCCCCTTTCTCCTAGGTCTCCATCCCCATGTTGGTTATACCAGGGGTTCCATCCCCATTTTTTTCATTTCCTTCCTTCTTGTGATTGGGTTTTGGTTCTTCTCCAGCCACCTCACCTCACTCTAACCTTACGTTCTAATGCTCCTCTTCGGGTCATACATGGAGTGACAAATTCTCAAAAAATTTGTTCTTCCTTGTTTGGTGACCATGGGGCTTTTCAAAACCATTTATTTTATCCCTGATTTTATCTTTTCTATTTCCTTTCTTCTTTTTTCTCTATTTGATTGTTCGACGCTCTAGTCTCTATTCTCTAATGAAATTTCTACATTGGTTTATTTTGGTGAGGTTGTGGGTGCATACTCGTCTTTGGCCTTCTTTTATGGTCTCCCCCTAATACACCATCTGTCCTCTAGGCCCCCCTCTCTCTTCCAGCCCTGATAGGTGTGATAGGATATAAGGAACAATGGGTTGTGTGGTACAATGGGTAATATATCCCTAGAGGCTCGAAAGGTGAAGGTTTTGGGTGTAATGTTTCAAAGGTTCCTACTTAGCAGGCGGCATTGTGGTTCTCTTTGGTGTTTTGGTGTCAGTTGCTTTTTGGTGGTGTCGGTGGTTAGACGTGGATGTCTGTGGTGTGGGTTCTTTGGTAGGCCAGCTATTTTTTCATTTCGCAATGGTTTAGTGGGTTCTGGTGGTTGACACCACCGACGTTTAGTTGTTTTGGGGATGAGGCGATTTCCGCTTTAGCGATTGCTGCCTGTGGAGTTTCTATGCCCAGCTTCTACTATTAGTCGCCTCAGTGGTATGCCGACTCCAACTATTCAACAACAATGAGATGTACCGACGAAGAAGTTTCTGTTTTTCTCGATGTGGACAGATCTTTGTTTCTCACTGGTGATAATGACATGTTGTGCGATGATGGTGGTGATGGTGGTGGAGCGATGTTGGCGATGACGGCGTTAGGTCAGCAATGTGATTATGGCAACTATGTGATGTGAATGTCTTGGTATGATGGTCATTTGAAATTCAAATTTTGAAAAATTTAAAAGTGAAAATGTTTTTGGTTCATGTGTGATGCAAGCTGTCTTGTTCGTGGAAGGCACGGTGGTGGTGTTTCTTTTTGAAATTTTTGAATTTGAAATATGTATGGTGAGTTTTTCTTTCCGAAGTTCATGTATAATGCTGAGTGAATGTTGTTGTATAGTTCCCACTATTCCTCAATGTGTCATTTTAATAAAAATAATAATTTAATTAAAAAATTTATATATTAAAAATGATATATATTTTTTTATTGATATATATATTGTATGGAATCGTTAAATACATTTTTAAATGATTTATATAATGAAATACATACAACAATGATATTTTTGATGATGTTTATAAAAGAGGATGCATGATATTATTTAAATAAAAAATATCATTATAGTGCTTATTGGAATCTTGTATAATCCTATCATTATGATGATTTATTTTGGTTGTAGGGACTATCAATGTTTAGCAAAAAAACAATTTGAGAGTTATAGTAATTGAGGGATATTAAGAGAATAATGTGATATGTTAAGGTTTCATAAAATCATTGTATCTAATGTACAATCAATTATATAAATTATTTTTTTGGGTATACTATTAATTTTTTTTTGATATTTTTATGAATGAAAATCAATTCTTGGAAGAACTTTTTTGAATAAGAATTTTATTTTTGAATTCATTATAAGAATATAATTTCTATAAATCTAATTGTGTTAGATAATTATAAGGAGCATACCATATATATGTCAATATAAATTTTTATTGTGAAATAATTTATGGAGAAACTGAATGTAATGTTAGAGAATCCATTTACAATATGTAGTTATTATAATAGATTAATTGAATTATTAAAAAATATTGAAAAACAAATAAGATTTAAATAAAATTATACAAAATATCCTTTCAATATAGAGAATATTTCAAATTGAAATAGGTGGGGGAATATATTTCCTTACTAAATTTGATAACTGATATTTTAATCTATTCTATGAAAATAGATAGTTATGATTATATTAGGTAAAAAATCTATTTTTTGATAACATTTCATATAAACTTTAAAATGATACATTCACAAATTTTTTGATAATATCAAAAATAATAAGTAAGGACATAAATTATATAGATTTTTTATAAGGAACCAATAGGTAAATTTATTAATAAATGGGGGTAATTCATCAGGTTGATTAAAGATGGGGGATTAGAGAACACTAGTAATAAATTTATAATCACTGATGTTTTGATATTTTCTCAAAAATAGTTTTAAATCAATAATGGTGGTGTCAAAACATATCTGTTTTCAAATTTTATTCCATTTCATTGGATGATGAAAAATTATCTATATCATGGTAGACTAAAAAATCAATATAAGTAATTTCAAAATGAAATTAATTTATAAAATACTAAATTGTAATTATCGAAAACATCATTCGATTGTAAATGTGATGAATTATTTGTTTAAAAAAATATATTGTATTTTTATTTTTATAGATATTTTTTATGTGAGGGGATGACCTTAAATAAATAAATAATCTTTATTATTTATTGATGAATTCAAATTTTATCATCTCAAGGGAATTTTTTTTGGTTTTAGTATTATATAATTTGGTCATCACTCTAACACATAAAACTAATATAATACAAATTGGAAACATTCATTTAGTATATATTTTCCTATAATATTAATCTTAATTAATATAACGCGTTTTATTTTCATTAAAAATATCCAAAAATTTCAATATTGATTCTTATTTGTTTCCACCGATTCATAACCTCTGTGAAATATTTTTTTCAAAAACCTAGAACTTTAAAAAAAGATCACCATGGAAAAAAAGGAAAGTAATTTTTTCATTTCACAATTATGATATCATATAAATAAATTCCCTTCAAAAAAATAATCATTAAACTCAAATAATCATTTTTAAACACATAATGTAAGATTTTTTGGGATTTTTTATGGTAAGATAGATTATAATATATGATTAAAAATCATAATCATTAGTGTTTCTTATAAAATAAGAGAACATATGAAATCTTTTTTCTGGAAATAATCTATTTTATCATAGAATGGTATATTCCATCCATTAAAAATATCATTTTCTGAACATTTGAAATAAAGTGATATCACTGAAAAACATTACAAAAATATAAATTTCATGTAAGTGTCTTTGGAAATAAACAACATAAAACCCTTACAAGAACCCTTATAATAGGAATGACCAATACTATTTAATTCTAATAATTTTTTATGAAGAACATAATAATTATCAAAAGCATTGGAGATCTATATTGGGAACAATCATCGTAATTATCTTTCTCAATATCACCCATGATCTTAATCTATATTAGATCCACCCCTTATAATAAATAATCTAAATGAACTATATCATGGGAAGATAATTTTAATCTTTCACCTTTTATTCCTAAATTAACAGAAAAACTATTTTGAAAATTTATGAAAACATATTTGGATATCCAAATAAAGTTTACTTTTTAAAAACAAAACATTTAAACATAAATACATAAAACATGGGAAGGAGTATTATAGATATATATATATAACAAGGTTGTTTATAAATGAATATAACTATAATATAACTATTATGGTGGCATGGAAAGTCATTTACAACATATATATTAAAATTATCCTTCCATTTTGTTCTAATGAAAGTCAAAATAGTTTCTTAGAAATACCAATATTGATTACTTTTATAAAACATTAAATAAAATTGAAAAGTTATTTTTAATATCCTATATAATTATTTAATTTCATTATAAAAACAATAATCAAAAAATTATTAATAAGTACATTAAAGAAAATTATTTAGAAAATAATTCGTTATATTATTTAAAAAGGAGGACTTACATTAATGTTTCCCTTACCATAATTTTGACTAATCATGTACATTATTTATCTTCCCAAATAATAAAAATAAGAAATTTTTTTAATTTAATAATAAATTTATCATTTAGATTATTCATATTATTTTATTTATTTATTATTTTATATTTAATTACTTCATTAATTATGTTCATGTCAGATATGTTGATGATATTCGGCCCATATATCAAAACTAAACATGGCATGTTGACTATGGCTGGTGTTTTCATTATTACATTGTATCTAGAATAATGGTCAGGAAATAATTATCATTTTTATAAGTAAACTATTTTTTAAATAACAACCACGAATGATTGTTATAAAAATTGATCAATGTTAAAATCATGGTGACGGTAGGCCATACATACACGTGAGAAACATTACCATTTCTGAAGGCTTATTATAGAATGAAGGTAACTATGATTTTGACTTTATAAAAATATAATATATCATAAATACTATATTATTTTATTAAATACACACATATATATACCCTGAATATTATAATATAATGTAAAATTAATCACATGACATTATAGAGGTGGTCATCCACATATACGCATGAATGCCATCATAATTTTTCAATGAATGGAAAAGTAATAAATTAAATTATATGAAAAAAATTTTTTTATTTCTTATTTGTCATATATTTAGCTTGAGTTCATCCTTGTAAACATTTTCGAATGGTGGTAGAAAATTGAGCGTCATCAATTCGTGGGGAGGTATTCCACCGTGCATAAAAATGATTGTTATGATAATCATTTGATATTATAAAAGAAGGATTTATTTTATTCCATTAATATAATAAAATTTATTTACATAAAAGATACTGATGATAATTTTTCAATATATTTGTAGAATATTTGAATGAAGAGTATGAATAACCAAATTGAAAATTCATGATAAATAAATTTACTTCTTCTTTAGAAAACCTCATTTGGATTATACTAACAAAATCTATGATTGCATTACGATAAATAAAAGGAATACGGGTCCTTATTAGGAATATAAGAAAAGGATTTTGTAAGTTCATGGGGAAAAAATTACCCTTTATTATGGATATGAGAGGAGTGGTTGTTTCCTTTTATAATTGGGGAGAATGGAACACATGTAATTTCTTAACAAAATAAAATATATTTTGGTTATATAAACACTAAATTAATAATTAATGTGTCTATTTAAGATTTTTTTCGTTATAGAATCTAAATATGTCATGAAATATTTAATAAATAGGTTTTATGTCTCTTTACTTATTATATAATTATTTTATCCCTCAATAAATTGGTTCTAATATTAATGTTGGTAAATGATTATTACTATTATTACCTTCAATATCTAATTTTTTTTTTGTTTTTTTTTATTATAAAATATAAAATATGATTAATAATAATATGAAAATAATTTTATCAATTTCAATTTATAGATGTGATACTATTGAATTTAAATTTATTCCTGAAAATGTGAAGACATAAGTTTTTTAGCCAAAATTATTTCTACGTATAAATATATTAATTTAACAAATATAGAATTAAATTTAATTATAAATAACATAAATTTATTGATAATATTATAATTTAATTAATTTTTAATATAAAATAATTAGAACAAAATATATTTATATGAATTCAACAAAGAAAAAGATATTTTTTGATAAAAATATGTATTTTTAACAAATCGTTGAAAAAAGAGAATCAAAAAATAAATAAATAATAATTATTTCAAATATTTCAATTATTAATTAATAAATAATTTTTATTTCATAAAATATAAAATCATTATTCTTAAAATAATTCATATAAAAACCTATATAATTCATAAGAATCTAATTTGGATATAAATAAATATTTTTTTCTATTCTTATTAAAATATTATGTAATATTAATAGAATGATTATTTTTAGATAAATAATATTTAATTATCTTAAATATGATATCAAATTTATCTACCATTATCTTATCATGGTTTCTACATTTTCCACCCTTTTGAATTTTATATCCTCAAAATTTATTCACTTATTAAAAAAGTAGGGATATCGTTCACATATATAATATTTCATATTCCCAAGTCACTTCTTGAAAAAATTGTTTTCCACTAACTTATAAAATGATGGATTAATATATTTTGTAAAAAATTATCTCTAAATTCCTAAATCTATTCTGGTTATTCTTCATATGATTTTTAACATTCCTTATTAACTATATTAGGGATCAAAAAATGTAATGAGTAATTTACATATATTGTCAACAAAAAAATAAGATATATGTTATTTTCCTAGGATAAACTCAGAGATATGGTAACTATATAATAAACAGATCTGATATAATCTATGGTTTCATTTGTTCTAATGAACTGCGGGCTTCACATTCATATTTGAAATAAATTAATTAAACTTTAATATGGAGAATCATTATAAAAACAATATTACTAATGTTCAAAGACAGATGTTTTTATATCATACATGCATAACAATTCTTATATTCCTTAGTTTTCCTCACGAGAAAACTCAAATTCAATATTTCCTCTATTTCCTCTACAAAATCTGGTCCTAAATACCTTAGTTTTCACACTTTATCCCAAAATGAAAGAGTCCTCGATTTCATTCTATGAAAATATTTAAAAGGATACATCTGTATACTCAAATAAAATGTTATTATTATAAAACACAACTAATGATAAATTATGATCCAACCATTCCTTGTATTCTATTGAACATGAATAAATAATTTCTTCTAGATTTTAATTCATTCAATCTGATTATCCATCAGATCGATGATGAATAGTTTTATTAAAATTTTATTTATTACCCAAGGAATTATAACTTCCTTTAAAAAAATTAGATGAAAATATAGGATCATGGGATGATATAATTTAGGGATAATATCCTCTTAATATAACTATCACATTTACGTATAGAAAAGAAAGATGATCCAAATACATAATATCTTAAATAGATGAAATCTATAGAACTCATTAATCGATCAAAAAACACAAAATCAAATTATTACCTAATGATATCTTCAAAAATCCCATAATGAAATCAATGGATAATACACTTCCTAGATATCTTTTTTATTGATTTCATTTTTATTGATTCAACAAATGATTTATTAGCATTCTATAGATAGGAAAAATGTGGGTATGTGGTAGTAGGGTACCTTATTTTAATGGTTTACTATATAATCTATTTTATGGCATGCATAGTGAGAGACATCCATATTAAGGATAGTAATATTTTTTACATGTTTAGTTGATGATTTGTTTTCACTTTTTATTCACTAGTATTTATAGTGAATTACTTATTTTTAATACAATAGGCTCTAGGGATGATTAATTTTATTGTACATTTTATTCTATTCCTATCTATATATAAATTATTTTATCTCTGTAGGACCAGGTAGGTGAAGGGGATAGACTTTTCTTGCACACAGAGGTTGGTCATGTCCCTATTGGGCATCATGGCCACTAGGGAGGATATCAATAGGTTGTTATAGATATATATTATTTTTTGATTCAATTTTATTTAATTATATTCCTATAATTGGTATCATTTAATATTATTATAAGGAATATTTGAATTGTATTTTATATCATATCTATTTTTCTACATGTTCTTTTTGTGGATAATGTCTCCCATTTTTGTGTATGATATTCCTTTAGAGCTTGTCTCCAAACCATTCACTATTAGAAGATGTTTCACTAAAACATTATCAATATTATCTCATTGCTGGTTTAGGAGGGGTAAAATTGGCGGTATCGGGTTGTGAAATTATAGAATAAAGGTTTCTTGTTGTGGAATATGATGGACATTAGAAGTAAGCACATGTGAGAGATACATGGGATTGATTATAAATATTGTCAGATAATATTATTAAGAAATATAAATAAGGTATGGTGGATAAGAGAATGGTATTTCAGTTATCCTAGGATCTCATTCATTAACAAATAATTTTAATGAACTTACTGTATGATGATATCTTTTTTAGAGTAGAGATCATCGAAAGCAACATGCATCATTTTTATTTGATTGTGTATTAGAAATAAATATTACTTGGGATTACGCTAACAAATATAAAATTATATGAATCATATATACTCAATTTTTTATGTTAATTAAATAATTATAGATTATTATTTTGATGATATGGATCTTACTCGAAATCTACACTGGGTTCCTAATATTGATTTTTAGTTGGATTTTCTAATAGACTGCCATATATTAGTGGTAAAAAATGATAACACATGGAGGGGAAAACTAATGGTAAATCGTTTCTTGTGTCTAAAGAATTATGATGGGTTCATTTTTGACATAGTGACAGTGGAATGGTTTTGGATGTTTAAATTTCTATATGATTGTTCCATGAAAATAATGATCACTAGGTTCTAAGAGTGGTGATTGTATTGTGTGCAGCTATATAAAATTGGGGGTTCATATTCCATAGGAAAGATGATGAGTATTTCATATCATATTAGAGTTTATGATATATACTATGAGTATAACTTCATTATTTGAACTCAAAGGAATATAATCTCATAGAGATTCTAACACATAAATAAGGGAGTGTAATTGTGAATGTGTTTGGGATGCTTTCCTAGACCATTATTAATAACGCATATGTCATTTCTCTAGATTAGGTGGCTAAAATTATGAATTTTATAGAGGAATTAATATTAGATATCCAGTTTTAAGTCACCAAATGTATACAATAAATTAATCTCAAGGTGATTAAGAGATAAATGAGTATTAGTATGGGAAAATGTTATACCAAATCATCTCTTGAGGGGGATAGATAGTGTTACCATGATCTGGGGTTCCCAATTTCCTAGAATCATGACATTTCAAATTGATTTTTAAATGTTATAATAAAACTAATGTAGTATATCCTAGGATGGTGGCTCACCATGTCCTTCCAATAGATCATATGATTATTTCTCATGTATAGGTCGAGGTATTCAGTACTTAGAGTGCAAGACCATTCTGAGTAGGTAGTGTATGGAAGGTGATTCTCTTTATTATATGTCATTATGGAGGTTTCTTCATAGATATTTTCAATAAGGTCCTCCGTCATTTCACCATCGTAGTAAATATTGTTAGCCATACGACATCCACATGATGCTCTTCATCTCTAAAAATCACAATTGGGTCCAAAATGTTGCTTCCATTAGGGTCATAGAGACCATGGAGTTGGTCGTAGTTAGCAAAATTCTCTGGAACATCCATAACCAAAATAGATTGAGGATTATTAAGGAACACGTTGAATATATTTTCGATGGGTCCTTTACATGAATAAATAAGGATCTAAATAATCCATCATATAATCAACTCAAGTTCATGATTTAGGACAGTTGGTTTAGAGGCCTCTAGTGCATATAGTGTTGACTAAAATAGTTGGACGTTGATATTATCTACCTAATGTTTATATAGGCTATGAGATATTTTCTACTAAGAATAAATCATGGGGTTATTTTCAATTCTTACGAATAAAACCTTATGATAACATCAACAAAATATTCGTGTGGTTTTTGGTTTATTTTATTGTGGATTTAATAAAGAGATAGATTGTATTTTATGATGTTGATAGGGAGCCTTAGGAGTTCATTGGAGATTGGGGAACTCATATGGGTTGAATAGATGTTTCTCCCTTGACATCATTGATGGTTGAGATAATTTTGAGTTCTTTGTATACTTAACAGATGGGGTTTACTATGGTTTTGGAAATATAATTTCATGTCTTAACAATGGATATTATAGTGTTACTAAATCAGTGGGATATATTGTTTGGGATATAAAAAAAATATTATTCTCTAATCATTATGTCTATTAAAATGATGCTTCCATTTCATTTCTTAGTGCTATGGGTATTTATAGGAAATATCTTGTAAATATATTTTTTTTGGATTACTATGTCACCTTGGGAGAAATAGTATTGTTCATAAAGAATCCAATTGGAATTATACTTCTTTATATCTTATATCATCACATTAATAATGTGATAGTGAATAACCAAATTCGTATTCCATAGATTGATGATATATTCAATCAAATTAAATTATCATGTTGGTACTCGATGATTTATTTTCGGTCAACATATAATCAGATGTCTGTAAAAGATGTGGATATTTTGAAGACTGATTTATGATTTTGTTATGGGGATTATGATTGAATTTTTATGTCAGTAAATATTATGGATGTTCAATCACTATTCATGGGATTTATTAGTTAAATTATTATAGTGTTTGAATATAATTTTTTTGAATTTTATTGATGATATATTTATATAATCTGAATCTGTGGAGGAGTATATAGAGAATATATTATCCATTTTTAGATTCCTTCGACATCATTTACTCTTCTGGGAGTTATTGTATTGTCATTTATAGATTTCTGAACATCATTTCATAGAGAACCTCATTTCCCAAGGCTATATAATTTTGGATCACATAATGATAATTGAATTCAATTAATTGGAATCCCCCATGTTTTTTTACATAGCTGAATAGTTCATATAGCCTTGAAGGCTATTATAGAAGGTTTATATAGAATTTCTATATGATTTTTACTCGACTAATAGACTTTTCCAGAAATTATCAAGCATTCATATAAACTAACCATTATTATGTAGATTCAATGTCTATAATGTAAACATGGTTATGTGGTCACATTCATTATTTTCCAAAAGAGGGATTTTAGGTTTAGGTTTTACTTAATAAATTAAATATTTTTATGGAAATTATATAATTATATACATGAAATATTATTTATATGGGTCTCATCAGTTATTCACACGATAAAAATAGTTTATACCATGTGATCTTTCTTCCATAATAGTCTTGTTTTCCTTAACATTGTGGTGAAATTACGTCTTCAGTAATAATTGTTTTCTTTACTGATCATAAGAGACTATGGTTTTTTTAACAAATTGTGATCCTTCCAGGATAGGAAAGATCCCTATATTAGCAGAGTAAAAAAGTTACCCACGTCTGAAGGTATAATATTTAAAAAAATATCTCCTAAATAAAGGAAGTTGGTCATCAGGGACATTATCCTCCATATAGAAGTCATTCCCATTGACTCCCTTATTAGAAATCCCATCCGCTAACAAATTTGACTCTATAAACACATGAGTGGTGAAGTGATACTTTGAACAGAGAGAGTCCAGACATTTATTCCAATGATTGGTCAGCTTCCAGGAGAGATGCAAAGCCCCAGTACAAATGGCCAAGACTATAACCATGGAATCACATTCAATCCAAATATTTTTCCAAACCATTCTCTCTGATTGCTCCACCGCTATAATGAAATCATACATTTCATCTTCAAGAGTAGAGGTAATACCACATGAGTCATAGATGAACATAATAACATTCCCCTGGTGATCTCTATAGATAGAACCAAATCCAGAGGGCCCCATATTACAACTTGAAGCACCATCAGAGTTGATTTTAATCCAACCTAGAATGGGGTACTTCTATATGTATTTCGTTGTCCCATGTGGGGGATGAAAATTACCTTTCATACCAATATGAATGAGAATTGATATGTCATGAATTGAATTTGCACAAAACACACCATTCGGAGTCTCCTCATCACAGACAAGAGCGATGATCCCTTCTAGCACAACACCAAACTGGAAGTGCTATAATTCATGTCTAAATTTTTTCATCATAACCAGATTAAATGGAAAAATTCTACAAGAATAGCAAGAAAGAATAACTAGATTTGTGGTGACATCGTCACAGAGAATCATCTTTTAATGAGGTCTTTCGTTGTGTTGAAGTGATTCAGTGGAACCTCAAAAATGTCATAAACTGCCCTCCATATCACTGAATCCAAAACACAACTGAGGAATGGGTGATTCACATATTCCCTATTCTCAAATCACAATGCACATATGGAGCAATGTGAGAAACCACATACCTGCAAGAAATCATCTGTTGGTATTTATTATGAGCCATCCTGCAAGACATAATAGACAAAGAAGGCCTTAAAAAATTCCTCTACAGATTCCAAATCCATTTTACATCATTTGATCTTCCATTGGAATGGTATAATACCATTTGGAAATGAGAATACCACATACAGTAGGTTCCCATGCCCAAAAATTACCCATAGAAGACCGAAAATAATCATCCACAATCAAGGTAATATGAGTTGGAAGATTATCTATATACCCAAGATATTCCTTGATTGAAATATTATAATCTAGATTAGACTCTCCCTCCATAACCAATTAAATCAATTGATTCCTAGTACAATTGGACTTCCAAAAAAAGAGAGGATTCCATGAAAACAAGCCAACGAGAATCAACATCAATATTTGAGAAAATGTTCATTGAAGCAAGCCACGCTGAGGAGTTAACAAAGTTAAAATTTCTTGTTTTAATCCTGTGAATGAACCTGGACTGATGAAAATTAGTAGCAGTAGATTGCATGTTTATAAGCCTCTATAAAAAATGGCCTGCAAAGAGTCATTGAAACCCCTTAAAATTTTAATACCCAAGCCACCCTCATCATGTGATCTGCAGACTATATTCCATGGAACTGTTGCAAGTATTCTTTCAAATATACTGCCTCTCCAAATAAAATTATTAATAAAAGTAATAATAATTATGATTAATGCAATCAGCCATTTATAAACCATATAAGAATATACAAATTTGGAGATGATAGTTGATTTCACCAAGTAAACCTAACCAACCATGGATAATGATTTTCTTTTCCACATAGAGAGGTGTCTTTTAATCATACTATAAATCCTAGAAAAATTACAGACCATTGGTCTCCCCCAAAACATGGGAACTCAAAAATAAGTGATAGGATTATTTCCCTCATGAGTACCCAATTATATATTGATATCATTTTTTCTGGGAGTAGAAAATCCCCTACCGAAATTAACAAATGATTTTCTCTAGCTAACTACCTGCCCATAAACCAATTCATAATGCAAAAGAGCAGCCATTATATTCTTGAAGTTACCCTTATCACCTTTGGTAAAGTGTATAATGTCATCATCATATAGGATATGGGAGGGCACAACAATACCCCTTCTAGAATGAATAGACTTTATCTTACCATTATCATCCATGGTTGAAAGAATCTTGCTAAGGTAATCTTCAACTATTGAGAGAAGTATGGATGATATGGGATCACCCTATCATAAACCACTCGAGCATTCATAATATCCTTCAGGGGATCCATTTATGAGACTGTAATATGAGTAGAACATAGAATGTTTTTGTCCCTGTTGATGAAGACCTAATAAAACCCATACATGACAACGATCATGCAAATAAAACCCCACTATATTGTGCCAAAAGCCGTCTTGACATCTAATTTGAGTGCAATATTACAACCTCTGAACGGTTTCTTAAGAATATTAACATACGCAGAGGCAATAATATGATATTATTGTATTGATCTCCCCTTGATGAAGCCAAACTGATTTAGAGATTCAATTTTGTAGGAAACAGAGGAAAGCTTATTGGCAAGAATTTGGCAAATAACATTATAAATTGTATTAACCAAAGCAACTGGTCTGAAGAGATGAACTTCACTAGAATTAACCTCCTTATGGATAAGGACAAGAAACTGAGCATTCAAACATCTATAGAGAGATCCACCACTGAAATAATGTATGACTAACCTGCAGTCACACACACAGATAAGATCCCAAATATTTTGAAAGAAGAAGTTACCAAATCCATCAGAACACTCTCATATATTATGCTAAATATTGCCTCCATTATCTCTAGATCACGGGGCATAACAGTGATATTGGATTTTTTTCTTGACTCACCATTCTCAGGATCACTCCATCTGTTGGATCATTGATGGATTGGGGACCAATAAAGAGATCTGTAAACTAATATGTGACATGCATTTAGAGTTCCATTGTATTATCAATGAGACTATCCAAATTTTTAATTAGATAAAGAGGCTTAGAATTCCTCCTAATTCTTTGAAAAGGGTTGAAAATTTTTGAATTTTTTTCCCCATCTATAAACCAATAGGCTCTAATAGAGTCCCAATACATAGAATCCTTCATTTCAAGAAGTTTAGTCAATAGAGATGGTGGATAGAATTAA
Organism: Viscum album; assembly: GCA_963277665.1. Lineage (NCBI taxonomy): Eukaryota > Viridiplantae > Streptophyta > Magnoliopsida > Santalales > Viscaceae > Viscum > Viscum album. The sequence goes on along the minus strand of OY728166.1, from coordinate 1,084,712,305 downwards.
TGCAATATAAAAAAAAATCCTATATTATATTCATTAGGAAAGCATAATAATTTTAGTGGTGTGTTAAGCGTGATGTAACATTGTAATTTCATGTGTGAATCTAGAGATTAATTGAAAGAAATCAAAAATCACATAGCGATTAATAATGATATGGGATTCAATGGTGGTATATGACTTTTTCATATATAATGTGATTCATGTTTGGAACAATAGGAATAGGTGTATCACTTATGTGATTCTAAGAAGCAACTCTAGAATGACCTGTTTTTATCTAGTGTTTCCCATACAATTTGGAATGAAGATGAAAAATCCATGTGTTGTTCCAAGGGAGGATATTAATCCATTTAGTGATTCTTGAGGTTGTTATTTTTGAGTTTGAAATCCCATCATTAGGATTATATATGGACATGAAAATTAAATACCTTGTAATGATGGAAAATTTTGGATCCCTTGGTTGAAAAATTCAGTAACATATTATGTGTCTTGGGGATTGGTCTTCTAGAATTTGATGGTCAAGACATTTCCTCTTGATTACATACAATATCCATTTGAAGTTCCTTAGTGAAAGTAAGAGTATATCTCAATGGGAAGTGTCAATAGTTTATCTTGAGTTGAGGGACGTTTTCATTCAATTTGAATGATAGTGGATATTTTGATAAAATCATCTAACATTGTATTGGTCAATGATTGATAATAAATTGAGGTTTTGATGAGTCAACACAATGAAGAATCATTTACACTCCAAGGATTTTCGAGATTGATCTTATCATATCATGATACAAATTTTACCTCCAATTTGTGGAGTGTTCACCTACCCATATTTATTTCTTAGAACTACATTCCATCTATATAAATATGATCAGATAGAGTGGGTTATTTGGACTATTGAGGACATGATTCACAATTATGTACTATAATTATGACATTTCTAGATGAATAAATTTAATTTGGTATTGTTTTCTTACAATAATAGTTTTCACTCCACCATTAGTAGGGATCCATTTAATTATTAGTATAGATTACATTGTTTTTCTCCCTTGTTCTCTACTAGTGTTATTGAGTTAGAAATTTTGGGATGGAACCAATTTATATCATAATAGTGACGGTCATAGTGATTATTTAGGGATAAAGGAAGTTCTCGTTATTTAGAGGTACATTTTTAATCAATAGTGTTGACCTATAACATGAAAACAATGATATCACATGTTTCCAAATGTGACAAATAATTTAGGGTAGATATGGTTTTTCAGGTGGGAGTACTCTTTCTCTGCCGATATTTATTCCCTTTATCGAGTTATTTTTTGTTACAGTAATTTAATATTAGATATCTGTTATCCCATAGATGTCTCAGATAAATGATTTATTCCATTTGTCTTAGATTCAGTTTTTAACATCATGTTAACTACAGTGACGTCAATTGGGGCAATATTGGTGTTGTTGATGATGAAACGTTTGATTATAAGGAAGTGTTGATTCTGGAATTAAAATAGACGATGTTTTAATAATATGTTATTCCTTTAGTTCACATCATTAGATGACATGATGGAATTGAGGTGACTAACTGGTCACATGAGTCCCAGATATACAATATTTTCCTGGATTTTTTTATGTTTAATCCATCTTTTATAACAACATTTTGAGTTTATTGAATATTTTATTTCATTATAAATGGAGTAACTTCTTTAATACCCTATTTTCATTATTTCTCATTTTTTTTGTAGTCTACCCTGTGATATTGTTTCTGATTTTCTATTATGAATTTCATTGTTTTATACCCTATTCAAGAAATTACATAGATTATGTTCTTGTGATTTTGAAAATCACTAGGTGTATCTCATAGGGAGGTTATTTGGATATACCCTTCTACACATCCATTTCAAGTAGACAATTATTAATGTCTCGATGGTGGGAATTATTTAAATTTATTTAATATGATGCACTTGATAAATATATCAAATTATATTGTGTTTTTTTGAGGACTAATGTACTTGGGGAGATAATATAAATTGTTTGGTACATTATGGAAGCTAAAATCTTATTATAGGAGACGTCAACGATGTGAATTATATTTCACTACATGAATGAGGGGTTCGTTGCTCAAATGGGAATTCATGGAAAGATAATGTTCATTAACAATGTTTATTTTAGGATGAAAATTATGGGTTCATGATGTGAATTAGTGGAGGACTAGATTAAATAACTCAATCCCAAATAACTTATAATATGATCATGATGTAACTCACATGAATTTATAATAGTATTTTTGGATTGAGGTGAATTATCTTTTTAGTCTTAAAACATATGCTGCTCAAAATATGAATGACCCATTTACACCATGAGTGCAATTTTTGTAGTTTGACTATAAATTTATTCACACAATTAGTTTTTTTTAATTGAAAAAAATATCCCTATCCCAAGGTTTTTAATGGTGATTCATTGTGGTGTTTTTAATCCATATTGATATGATTTTTTCTTATTATTAAATTGTTAATTATATAGAGATCTGAGGTCATTTTACCCATATTATCTAATGAATTATTCTCCCATCAGTATGTTTTCTTCCCATTTATCTATCCTTAAAATTTTCATTAAAATTCATTCATACCATTAGGTTCCTTTATGGATTTTTTGAGTTTGATACGTGGAGGGAACAAGATTCCCTATGAGTGTGTTGTTTAGAGATTCACATTTTTGTTTCATTATCATTTGGTAAACATTGAATTCATGTATATATTGTATTAACTCCTTCACATTTATTTAATTTTAAATAAAAATTTTATAAATATTTTTCTCTTTAGGTTTTATTAGAATTAAACATCATAATTAATAAATTTAAATAATAACAAAAAATTGTTTATTGTTATAACTATCTCATAAATTCTTCCACTCTGAAGAATTTTTTCTACATGTTTTTCTGGTTACTATGTGATAAATGTTAATGAATTGATAGAATGTAAATTTATTCAAATTTATCATTTCATTATATTGAAAATGGATAGATGATATAGATTCATTAATGTTTTTGGCTAAAATTTTAATAGGAATGATTAAAAAAACATTTATCCTTGTGTTTAACTAAGAATAAAAGTGATGATTAATTCATGTTCAACTGAAATTTCCTTCCACATGAAAATGGAATTCGCTAAAGAACAAGAATATTGAAATTCACTATATTTCTATTGTGTAAAATAAATTATAAATTTATTTTATTTTATTTTTAAAACTAGTATCTATTCTTGAAATAAAGATTATATAATTACTAGCTTTTATAAGCTAATACCATAAGTTATCCGTTAATGTGACCAATGATAAATAAATAAACAAATAAAATTGTTTATGTAAATAGTTTTTTGATGATGATAAATGTTTTGGGGTAAGAGATAATATTTCTATATGATGTTTATACACATTTTATTTTAGTTCATACTTGTATTTTTGACTATTTTTCAATGTATAGGTCTTCTCAAGATTTTATCCTTGTTATTCTACATTATTTCAGGAGGATATGGATTATGAAGGATGATACAAGAATGAGAGTATTGAGTTTTTAATATATGTCACTTACATTGTTTTGAGGATTGATGCACAGGGATATGTATAGTGATGATATGTTGGCACTAAAAATGTTGAAATGGGATAAAGTGGTGATTTTCCTTTATTGTGATAAAATATTTGATTCTTTCAAGTAAATAATTCTTATGAATAATTTTATAGACTTGTTTCTTATTTCAATATTCCTTCACTAATGCAAGATGAATTTCTTTTTTCTTATGTATATATAATTGTAGAATAGGATGTTTCCTCAAGTAACTCGAATTATGAAATGGTGAAGAATCAATTTTTTTTAACTCAGGTGGTTGTCGACATTTTGGAAAGAAATAAATGATAATCATTTGACACCGTAGGATCTATTTCGTTATATATAGAGGGAAGGGAAAACCATTAATGATCATGCTATGTAAATGTTAATTAATTATTCATGTTAAATTGGAATAATTTACGTATTGATAAATTTGAACTATCTAAAAAGAAAATGATGTATTCTTGAACACTTATGTGAATATAAGATATATAGTCCTCCACAATGGTAGATGGGATTCAATGATATGAAAAATATAGTTGATCTACGGGATATTCTAATGCCTATATTGAGGTTTTGATCTATATAATATAATATATGTCATGTAACATTATACGTTAAGAAACCAATGACCTAATAAATACTAACACCCCGTGGAATCATGAATGTTGTTTTACCGAACAACATGGTTGGTGAAAAACATATGTCTAACTACCCATTATTTTTATGAATTCATCTCAAAGTACTATTACGTGTTTCTTTAAATGTTGTTCTCATCCCAAATCTGTTTATTGAGGGATGTAATGGACTGTAGTAATTTCAATCACATTTAGCTCTATATATAGTATCCTATAGAATATTATAGGTTTTTAATGTCTGTTTTGTGATGGGTTTACATATAACACATGAAATAAAAACTATGGTGGCTTCTTAAAAGCTACTCAGTTACACTCTATAAATATTGAATGGGATTATGTGATGACGCAATACCAATATTCCATGGAATTCGATAAGATGATATGAAGCTCCATAAGCTTAATATGTTCCAAATCCAAGGATAATATGGTATGGAATATGTTAATAGAGACACCAATAAGGATGTACAATGTTATGGTATAACATCAAACTAGTGGGGAAGTGGTAGTAGAGAACCCTATTTAGATATTATATTATAAGTGATATAATATTTTACACTTGGTTAAAGGCATCCATAGTGAATATGTGAATATAATATTTATATTTTTTGTGATGAGTTAGCTTCGCATTTTATCACAATAAATTTGTATGATTTCTTTATTATTTATTTGAGGCATTAAAGAGTATCTTACTGAGTTTACATGTCATGACCACCCTACAAACATATAAAATATTTTCAAAGACTGTAATAGATGGTTGGACATATGGATGGAATTAAAATGATCATAAATATTGTTCAACAATAGTTTTGGTTTCATATTCATAATCAATTATATAATTACAAACTTGATGTTTTGTATATTAGTTATCTCAATTATTTTCAATTATATACTTGTATATGTGATTATTTAATTTCTTTATGAAAAATATTTTTATGTTCTTTTATTCATATCTATATTTCCACATGTTCTGTTATTGGGAAATTCCACCAATATATGTGAACAATATTCCTTCATTAGAAGTCTAAATCCTATGGCCTATTGGAGGCAGAATTTGTAAGTCATTATCTTTGTTTCCCCAATACTGACCTAGGATGGGTAAATTCTGGGTGATTGGTTTATAAAATACATTATATTAGATAGTGATACTAGAAGGATCCTTTGTAGAATAGTTTAGTATGAATCATAATTATTAACAACCATAAATGAAAATAATTTCTAATTATTATGTTAATGTATTCAGTATGAATATAATTAATGGTTATAAAAGGTAATATACATAAATAAGTATCTCAATTAATATAATAGGAGGTTTATTTTTAGAAAATAGATATCTAATGTTTTTTATAATTTGGGAGAAAATATATTATATTTTATTGACTCAACACTTTCCCATAATTCAACGTAATTGGTTATTTTGACTAGGAGATTACATAATTATTTGAGTTTTTTATTTAGAGTGTATTATACTATATTTTTTTGGATCATTTCTATTGAATTCATTTCTACACATCATTTTATTATTTATTTATAGATTTAAAGTTTCATTAAAATATTAAATTATTATATATAATTCATATACCTTATAATGTATATTTCAATTTCATGTCTATTTTTTTCATCCAACACATGTTTTCCTTTTTTGATTTGAAAAATAATGTTGAATGAATTTTTTTATTATCATATATCTCTTTATAAAATTTTAATAGGTAATTCTATTATATATTTAGTAGTATGGTGTTTTTGATAAAATTACTTTCAAATAATAAAAATAAATTTCATTTCAAATTCATATTTTCAGTGTACCCTAATGAATTTTAATTTATATATCAAATTATTTTCAAGGTTCCAAAATTAGTGATTATTTTGAAATTTTAAAATATTTATTTCATCTAATATTGTTGAATTTTTTTGAAACTAATTCCCATCTGTTACTTCTGAAGATAATATTATGAAATTAATTCGACGAACTCTCTCAAATTTATTCACTTATATTTTCCAATTTATTTCAAAACTTATATATTCTTTGTAATTATTTTTCATTAACAACATTGTAAATTATATAATGAAATAGTCCTTTTGGAGGATTGAATATTTGGAATCAAAATATGTAATTAATACTATTAATTTATTATGATATCATTTGATATTGTTGTGATACATATTTAATTTATAAATTCCAATCATGATATGATTTATTATTGATTTCATTTCTCACACATGTGGATACATTTTCATTATTTGTGTTTTGGGTTCTAAATATTTCACCGATGAATTTGGATATTCTTTATATCTAATGAGATAATTACTTATTGGATTAAAATGATTACAATTCACTATGACTACTATATAGTGTCAGTACAATATTGGGAGTATATATTTTTACATCCTAATTTTGGGACATGATTACAATTATCTATGTTCACAAAATAATTCCTGGGAATAATTACAAAATAATAAGTAGAAATAGTAATTCATGATAATTATTGTGGTTAATTAAATTCACATAAAAATGTGTGGAAATAATCATTGTTTTCATTTTTCAAATTTTAATAATTTGAAAACATTATGATTAGATATGCTCGCATCATTACAGGTGGCTATGCTAAGCTCGAGTTATTCTCAGTTATTTATTCATGGATATGATTTACGATAACCGTTATCATAATATCATGTATTTTTATGATTATGATAACACAACATTTCTATTTTTAGTCAGATGCCAATTTTCAATTCCATATATTGAAATTATTTTATTTTTATTATTCACCCTTATTACATTGTATGAGTATGAAAATTCTATGTTATATGTACATCCAGGACTATTTATGGAAGAAAATAATGATTAATTTTTCCCTTTAATAATACATTTCACGGTATTAATTTTCTTAACATTCAAATGATCTAACGCATTCTAAATCATTTCTATGATTTTTCCTTATTGAGTGTTTGAGCTCAATACAACATATCCCTTCTAGAAAAAATTCACATATCAATGGTTTTGAACAATTAATATTTTCAATATATCCAATATATTTGGGTATACTAAATATTCAATAGAACATTGTGTCATTTTCCTTCTCTATATGGATATAAAAATGGTTTTTATTGAAACTATTTGTACACCCCATTATATATTTTCAGTAGAAATTATTATGTTTTAATTTTTGATATATATATATATAATAATTTTATTGATCCTTCTTTATTAGTTTTTCCCCCTAGTAATCACCTCAAACTCCCTTATTAGATTTCCACAATCAATAAAACAACCTATATAAAAATTACGAATCAAATTAAACATTACATTAATCACATGTATTATATATTTACCATTATATAAATGGATAACAATATTAATACTTTTGACACCAATGATAAAATAATAAAATATATTAAAAAACTCAACACATTCAGTTTTATTCGTTAAATACAATTAAATAAATCATAACTATGTACTAGAACATATAGGTAATCAATTTCTCCCTTATCACCCTTAATACTATTATAATAATTTATTTCATTATGGAAATCATCACTAAAATTGTTTCCTTCACCATCATCAACATAGTGAGGAGTGTAATCACTTAATCCACCTCTAGGACTATTATTTTCTTCACCCTATACTTCATACAATGAGACCATTGTTGTCATATATGAATATAATCATATAAAATCCTCTAATGGATTTGATGTATATGAATGTGTCACAACTTTCAAGAACTACTTAGTGACAGTTTTACCACATTCATGATCATGTAAAGTTATTTTTTGGACTCAAAAACATCTATAATATAATTTTTTAGTGTATTTATAACAGATCATTTAGAATATCATGTTTATTTAAAATACATAGAGGGGATTACTCTCTTCCTATGTCGACTTAAGACTCCCCCTGGTTTTCATTGCCTATTATGTGCATCAAATTATGATTTGGAAGAATTTTTTCATCTTATTTATCAGCAAGGGACTTGAGATAACACTATTAAAATAAAAAATAATATATTTCCTTATAATCAAGGTATGAAAATTTGTTAAGGAAAAATAATTCATGTATTCATTTTTTCTTTTTGTTCATTCATAGTACATACATTGTTTCTCCACCTACTCAAGAAAGGTAATTTTATTGAAAAACATAACCTTCAGTACTCTATAATTCTACAATATATGGAAGTTAATAAATTAATAAAACATTATTCATAAATATGAAATTAATAATAAAAATTAATAAAATTACAAGGAATATTGGACTAAAAAAAACCATATACTATTAATTAAAATTTCAATTAACATTGGTTACATTTTCCAAATTATATCAAAATTATTTTTATTCCATTTTGTTGTCATTATTATGGGAATAGATATTCAATTTAGTTTTAATTTTTTTAAAAAAATTCACATGGTTTCTGTTAGTCTTGTTTAATGAAAAACCAACCTATATGATATCAATATTTCATATATACATGAACTAATTTTGGTATAATATATATCATTTTTTTGTGTAGTTATTTAATATCATATTATGAATATTAAATTTCATTTGGAATTCATTGGTTTAGTATTGTATGTGTTAGTCATGTTCACATCCATTAAATTAAATTTTATTTTATTTCAAACAATTATATTTAGTTCAATCATAATTGAATTTATTTTTATAGATTTTAGTGGTACATTTTTGTTTTTTACATCTGGTTTGGTATTATTCTAATTGGTCCATTGTGTATTTCATTCATTATGCTCATTACAATTCAATTCATTTACAATCTGTTTATTTTAGAATGAATCAATTCAATAGGAAAATCATTATGTTTAGTAATAATTGATATAATTTAAATTCTTTTTCATTATTTTAATTCATAGACATGTAGTTTTTACTAGTCAAACTCACATTTCGTAATGTAGTTTCTCTTTTATGGGTTTGATATATTTTTTTATGATTGGATTATGTAAATTTCATCCATTGAGATTATATGGTTATTTAATTTTTTGGCAAGGGATTATAGTATTATTTACTTGATTGGTTTTATTCCATTTAAATTGATTATAAACTAGTTAGCTTGGTTCAATATTTTTTTGGTCTATTTGGTTTTATTTGTTCTAATTATGTTTACAGTGGCTTTCAATTAACATGATTAGTTCAATTTAGATTACATATGTTTTATTTGATTCAATTTGGATTTATTATATTTCCATATATTTTTGAATTATTCTGTTAGGAATGTGGTGGTATAGTTTATTTAAAATTATTTCACCATATTCCTTTTATTTTGAAAAAAATATAAATAGTTAGTTTAGTAAAAAGAAATTTAGATTTGTTATTTCCTAGTAAAACTCAATTATTTATAAAAAATAAATAGTATCTCTCATCCTTAAAAATTTTTGTTGTAAAAAATGTGTACATGTCCTTTATAGAAATTTTATTATTTTTATTTCATTATGAAGAATACCTATATCATTAATTTAATAAAATTTCAAGAAGGAAATAAAATTAAATAAAACCAATTTTTTTAATAATAATACAATATCATTACTGTACTAATAAATTATCCTTCCATGGTATAATGTAGTTGGATTGTTATTGAACATTGGAAAACCATTTAACTTAGTGTTGGATCTACTCTTGAAACCAAATCATAAATCATTTTTACAACATCTTGATAGTTACCAATGTTACCTTAAATATGAAACCTTCAAATATTGACCATTGGGGAAGATAATATGATGTTATGAAAAAAATTTATTTAATTAAAACAAAACCATATTTTATAGTAAAATTTAAATAGCATGTTTCCATTATATCATATTATTAATTATCGATTATTTTTAGTATAAATATTACTATGTGAGAATGTTTTAACTAGAACAATATAAATATTCTTTCTTACATGTCTATATAACATATATATTTTATTTTATTTTTGTGTATCATTTCAATATAATTAATTTTATATACCATGATTTTTTTCTAATGGGTGAAGGGTTCCTGAATAAGGGTTCAACAACTAAACATATTTTAATATTCCCCAAAATAGAATTAATGATGAAGTTATAGTTAATACACATTGAAAGTGAATTAAATTTATGTGATATAAGTAAAAAAATATAATGATAAATATGATATATAGTAATCATTAGGATCTAATAGAATTTTAGGATTTTATATCGGTTTACATAAAAGATTTGACAATTAAAAAACATTATCAAGGTCTTCATGTCATTGTGGAGTATATGTTGAACAAAATGATCTTGAAATGATAGATGAGTACAAGTAAGAAATGGTGGCATTTTATACATTTTAGGATAATTATAGAATATATGAGTAAAAATAAAATGATATAGAATTTTTTTACGAGAATCAAAGAAAAAATAACATGATGATAAAAGAATATATGTTAAAATAAATTTATTCGTAACTAGCATTGGAAGAAGTGAGTTATATGGGATGTATGATGGTGAGTCTCAGTGTAAGCAAGTATAGTGGGAGCTTAGTGTTTCTACAGAGCCCCACTGCTCGATCAGACATGTTGGGGACCAATAGTTGTAGTTTTGGTAGAGTTAAACTATGATTCATATTAATATTAATTAGTGAATGTTTTCAACGAATTATATCCTTTCATTAAATATAACATGGAAGGAAAATATTAAATTATTATAATCATTAAGGAAACTAGAAGAGCTTGTACTATTTTTTGTAGTCTTCGATCATTACCAAACAATATCTTTTATTAATGATCATATATTAAATTCATAATATATATAATAATTTAATGTATAACATTTAAAAATACACCTTTATATTATTCATATAAAGTATATGTCAAAAAGGAATCAATAGAATCATAACATCATATTGTTTACAACCTATTTAATGTATATCTAATAACAATTGTTATGATTTTTGTGAAGAATTACTTTAAACTTGTTCAATTTTTTTTAATAATGTCTATATAATAAAATTTATTACAACATATAAATTAAAGCAATTACAAACATGAAATTAAAATATTTTTAAACCACAGTCTTAGGAATAGATATAAATCAAATTTAATTAAATTAAAAAATCATTCAATTCTAAATCCAATTTGAACTACTGAAATATAAAATGAATGAACTGAAAACATCTAAGGTTTAGTTGATATATTACCCACTATTACATCATGGTTATATTCTATTTTACATATGTTATAATTTGAATCATCAAATGTATCATTTTTTTCAACGTCAATAGGGATTCAATCGTGTTAATTGCATCCAACAATACTGAAAAATATGTATTTGGAAAACATTAATATTAAAACAATTATAAGGAATCATTTGATATTTAAGTAAATAAACAATTTTATTTCATTTGATTCAATATAATATGGTTCATTGGTATCATGGAAGGTATTTAGGTAAATATATCAAAATCTAATGAAATCAATAAATGTACAAGGTCACATAGCATAATCAAACCATTTTAATTTTGTAAAAATGACACGACCACAACAGTAGTAATCTAATAACATTATTTCCTTAAAAAAGCCATAATAAAACACTTTTTCATATTGAGGCATGTCATATGATGTTGTGGCATAACAATATGTTTTTTAGTTAAGATTACAAAATCATGTTTTTTAATCATGTTGATTGCAAGAATGCTTGTAAAAAAATATCTATTTATTATTAATGATTTTCATTCATGAACAATAGAACTAACAATAATAATTTATGATAGAGAAATATAATTGATAAATAAAATACATTATAAATTTTTAAATACTAAAATTAAATGGATATTTTTTATTTATTATTTATTTATAATATTGTTATATAATTGAGTTTAACTTATCATGAACATGTTTTCTAGGAATATAATTTGTTTATCAATAGATAACAATGATGAACTCAACAAACATTATTTTATGTTCCCTATGTAAAATGATGATAAACATTTACAGTATACTTAAAATTACATAGAATGAAATAATATATTAATTTCTTTATTAGTTTAGTGATGAAGTTAATAAAAAAATATCTAAAAAAGAATGTGTGATGTGTCATATCCCACTCTTCATGGATTTTTTTCGTAATGATTGTAACCTAGTAATTTGAGATATTGGGGGAAGAGATGGAGATGAGTTCCCAATTTACCAATACTACTCATATTAATTTTCATTCACCAGTTAGGTATTCTACTCACATCAATCAATGAAATTGAAGAAATATACATGAATTCTAGAGAAATAAAACATCTCATAGTATAAGCAATTTTTTGATTATTGTATCAATCATAATAATTCATTTTCAAAATATTTTTTTAAATGATAAATCCAAAAAAAAAGAAAATATTCTCCATGAAGTATTTTATTTTGAATATGGAATATTAAATGCATCATATTATAGTGATAAATGATTGGGGGAAAATATTATTAGCTCACATAAAATTAATAGTCCCTCTTCTAATAATATTTTCTTGAAATCCCTGGATAAAAATATAGCACAATAGAATCTATAAAAATAGAACAATTGAATCTATGTAATATTTAGTATAATTGATTATAAATGAATCATTTATATTGAAATCAGTTCATTAAAAAATATTATGAACATGATTTTTTAGGGAATATTTGTTCCAATATCTAATGTATTCTCATTTAGAAATATTGGTTGATTAAAAATTAGGGTCCTTGATATTTTTAAATGGTACTAGAAACTGATTTTTCAATAATGGTTTAATCACATAATAATACCATGGATCATACCATTTTTTTCACCAATTAACATAAGCTAAAATTATTGTTTAATAACCTAATATAAAAAATTGAGATATCATATGTCATCATTATTATTCCCATTCATATTTATAAGAACTTAATAAATCATTTATAATATATTTTGTTATGTTTTTAGTATATATAAATAGAGTCATATCAAATTGCTTGTATAATATTTTACAAAAAGGTACATTTCATTTCCAAATTATAAGGGTTTTCATAGTTAACAAGGTAATTTTTTTTAGATTTCATCTGTCCTTTCCCTAAAGAAAAACTAATATATTTCAATTAATTATAATCACCAATTCCTATCATATTCTATGGTGGATTTACATTTTGAACAATATTATCAAACCTCAAGGGTTTCTTATAGAATATATGATATGTTGGATTGAATGTTCAATTCCCTATTAAATAGATTATATAATGATATATCATTATTATAAATCATGTATTGAATATACATATATGACATTAAATTTTTTTATTTGATCTATAAAATTTAATAAATGCATAATTACAGAATTGTTTTATAGTCAACCGAAGAACCCCAGGAATATGAATTATTTTTTTCAAAATTCCTTGAATCTTCATATACCGAAATCTCCAATATATTGAAACTATTCTATTAGTGAATCCATGTATACATCTATATAATTTACATTATCAAAATTAAATATATTATAATATAAATTTTTTAGTTTGTTTTTCCATACACATAATGTGAGGAGGATTATATGTAAAGTCTCATATTTTCCATGTAGTATTTTTAGATATTATATGTATTAAATTTGAGACCCAAAGCTGAGGCGACGTGGCATATCAGGGCCCACTATTCCCAGAATAAATTTTCGAAATAATTTAAATATATTAATTAACATGGGAAAGTATTTTTTGAGAAAAAATAGAATAACATCAATATGGGTGTCCAGATAATAACTATGAGGGGAATGTTGAGTTAGAAAATGTGGTTTTATCCTAGGCGTGACTTAACATTAGTTGGTGTGGGTCATTTATGTAAAATTCATCACTAGCATAAAAATATATAAAATAATTAAGTAAACCTATTTTATTTAAAAATTATCATATTTTGATGGTTATATCATTAAACATATTTTCTAAATAGAAATCTATATTTAGCCACAAAACCCTGGGAAAACTAAATTACCATTAGAGAGAGTTGTTTGGAAAATCATTATATGAAAATTGTGACAGATCATGGATCGACGATCGATGCACATCCGATTAAACATATATTTCCAATGATGATGGAAAAAATAATTCTTCTATAGTAAGTGAAAAGAATAAATGTAGGGATCTATTTCAATTTGGATTTTAATCAATATTTGTTATTTTTATGTTGAACATGAATCATTTGAAAAATAGATCGACTCATTGACCATGCTTATTGTGGGTTAGGGAATATATTTTTTGTGTTTTGATGCGATATTAAAATTTGGGATTATCTATTTTATTCAATTTTATTTCTAACAGAAAATGATCTAGATTGACATATACATCGATTGCGATTCCTTCCAATCTTTGGTTCTTGTACTTTTCACCCCCCCCCCCAATTCAATGTTTATCATAGGTGTTCTTTTCTCAGGCGCGACTCTACACATCCCAATAAAATGATCGTTGTGTATCCAATTTGTGGAATAATGATATGATATCACATATTTCATATTGGCATGACAAGTTGGATGCGTGAAGATATAGACGGAGTGATTTAAATGATAGAGTGTCCCTGAATTTATGTTTCTTCAGCATTATTAATCACGAAACATAGTACGAGGATTTGATCCATTTTTCAGAGAAAATTAGAAGATGAAACATGTTGATATAATTGAAGCATGACTCGATAATCCTGGATCAATAGTTTCACAGAATGAAAATCACCAGATCAAAGACCTAGGAATTGACCAGGATACACAGAGGAAGAATAGTATTTTTGGAAAAATCTATAGAAAACAACGCGTAATTAGGGATTACATAGAATATTGGTCCCCATGGAGGTAACTAGAGATTTTGGTAAAGTAAAGGTATCACACAAAATGTGGTTACCCCTACTCGAAATGGGGTCCCACTTTGTTAACATCAGTGTGTACTTAGAAAATAAACAATCATAGGTTGGACTACATGCATAGCCTACATAGTGTGTACTCCCCCCTCATAGAGACGACCTAGACCATGTACATGAGTTAAGTCATGCACTGGAACATAGATAGAGGTACACAGGTTGTAGATATGTACTAACGTATAGATTTATTACACAGGATCCCTACACGATGTGTACTACTAGAAGGAAACGATTTGATGACCCATGCTATTTACATAGGCATAATATGGGGTAATAGGAAATGGTGTATAACCCCTATACTTGTCATGTACTCATTTTTACATGGGTTACACTCTATGTTATTAGTATTATAAACATGTTTCATTAGAGTTCATTCCCATTATCAATTCCTTGAATGTAGATATAGTATCATTTCCAACACCTATGACTATGATCCCTTATTTAGGACATCTTTGATATAGTTGTTGAAATCCCAAAAGAGGCCCGATGCGAGATCCTATATAAATCTTCGTACCCTAGGCGGATTCCATGATATTGACATGAACAATCCTACGATGCTTAATTCAACTACTTAGAGGGATAATCCTGATCATGTTTTTAGTATAACTGTAGGGCCCCATATTTGATCCTCATCTACTGCATTATATTATTTATTGATCTATAATTTTATCTCTCTCACGATTTCATCCTTCAAGATGATCCAATTAAGTAGACATCATTAGTGTTATTAGTCTTATTAGTATGTTCTCCTAGATGAGTTCTTCATGGAAACATGAAATTGGAATCCTAAGGAAAGAATACTATGGTAATAGCTTACCTCTAGATTGTGTGTCTTGGATTGATTATATCTAGATATTATTTTCATATGTGTTTTTGGAACATATATTTGTATAGGTGAATGTACTTATCTTAATTCTTATTCTTTTTGGTTTTGTGATGTCAAAATTTTTATTTTTATACTCACCCCTACACAGGATTTCCATAAACATGTCATGCCTTGTGAACACCATCAATCTTTTGACGGATTCCAAGGAATACCAAGATAAAATGGTACGTAGTGAGTCTAGAGAGACTGAGCCGTGTTGTTATTTATTTCATACAGTAATACCATTATCTTATATATAAATTATTTATTAGTTCTATATAATTCTAGATGTGGTATTGTATTCGGCCATATTTTACAATAAACTTCATCCTATCAAACTCTGTTTGTCAGATATTTTTGTTTGCCTGAATTCGTTAAATAGTAGTTTTTTCATATCATTATTTTGTGTTCTTGGAGTTGTTTTTGTTTGTACATGTAGATATGAAAATTCATCCAATGTTAGTGATATTCTTAATCGGTGATAGTCACTATCTCTTGTCCTATTAGAGGTGGACTTAGAGAGTCATGACATGGGCCCCACTAGGAAATGTCCTGATAGAGAGGTATCAGAGGAAGGACTTTAGGAGACCCATTGTTTCACAACTGAAATCCACAATTGGGTTTTTCAATAAGGTAGACGAGAGCTTTAGTATATGTGTGGACCACTGGCGCATTATCCAAGTGACTGTGAAGAACAAGAATACACTACCGAGGATTGATGAATTCTTTGATTAGATGAGATGGGAACGATTGTTCATGGAGTTTTATATAATATCATGTTGTCACAAAATGTGAGTATAGCACCTGAATTAACTGAAGAAAACAATAAGATGTCTTTACTGTCATTGTGAGTACATGGTGATACCCATCAGTCGGACTGATACTTAGGTAGTGTTCATGGGACTCAGGAAATGCTTATTTCATCCATTCATAGACTAGTATGTGGTAGTATTCATCGATGTTATTCTTCTGTACTAGGAATCTGAGGAGGAGAATGTGAGACAATTATGGATAGTTATGAACATGCTCTGAATGAACCATCAGTATGGGACGTTCTGGAATAGGTAGTTCTATATTTAGGTGGTCCACTTTCTAGGACACGTCATTTCTGTCAATGTTGTGGATGTAGACCTGGCCAAGGCTAAGGTGGTGATAGCATATGCCACACCTAACAGTGTGACAGATGTACATATATTTCATAGGATGGTAGGATATTAATGTATATTCATACATAATTTCTCTAAGACACCAGCACCCATAACAACTTTGACATTAAAACGGGATTCCTTTTCTTAGATAGAAAGGTCCTAGAAGACTTTTCAGTAGTTGAGGTAGACTTTGAAGATCACACCCATCTAGAGATTTCTGTATGAAAGTGTTGAGTACAAAGTGTTTTTTGAAAGATTAGGATACATTATGGGTAGTGTACTTATGTATAGGAAGCAAGTGATTTCCTATAATTCATTCTAGTTGAGACTCCCAGAGAAAAACTATACAACCAATGATATTGAGATACATGTAGTAGTATTTTCGTTGAAAATGTGGTGAAACTACCTGATGGTAGAATGATTTATCCTCTTCGATGATCACAATAGTATCATGTATAACTTCATTCAGATGGTTTATAACATGAGATAAAGGAGATGTATAGAGTTCTTTAATGAATACGACTTCAAAAATTTCTACACTTTGGTGAATGGTAACATGGTAGTAGATGCTCCAAGCGTAATATCTAGTTCAATGTTGCTGAAAAAGGAATCATACTAGTTGTCCATGTTGCAGTTATCCCTTGTATATGGTGATAGATAAGGTTACCTACAGTTGATGAATGTCACCCCTCCACATTTACAGTGAGTCATGGAGTCATATCTTGGGGAAAATGACTATAAGACCCTCCATGCTCAAATGTCCACATGGTAGGATCCTGATAGATTTTCTAATTGTGGGGATTGTTTATTTATTTTCTTTGGATACAGGATGGTACCATTGAGGTTTTAAGTGGAGTTTCTGCGGGAGTTTCATATGTCCCATTTGGCAGTACATCTTTCTTTGTAAAAGATGTACGAATACCTCTAATTTCAGTTTTGGTTGCCCGAGATGAAGAATGACGTTGCTATGTTAGTTTCAAGATTCCTTACATTCCAGAAAGTGAAGGTTGAGCACCATGTTTCAGAAGGTTAGTCACAATCCCTTGAGGTTACAAAAATGGATGTTTGATGGGATATATATAAACATCAATAAGGTATAACCACATATATAAAGGGGACATGAATCCATCTGGGTGATTGTTGACTGACTGAACATGTTGGTCCACTTCTTCTCTATCTAACAGTAGATATCACTAGAGACATTGGTACACCTATATAATCAAGAAATAGTTCGATTCCATGGAGTTCCATATAGTGTTATGTTTTTTATCTTTTTTGATATTTTACTTCCTAGTTGTGGATGGTATTGTAGGATTCATTTTAGACGCAGTAATACTTTAGCACAATATTCCACCGAAAAACTAATGGCCATACTGATTAGGCTATTCAGGTACTGAAAGACATGTTGTGATGTTTTATGTTAGACTTTGGTCATAGTTTAGAGTATTCTTTGTTGAGGATCAATTCCTTGAGTTTGGGTCTAGTCGCAGCACGAGAATCTCTAGGAGATCACATTGGTGTAGGAGGATCTATTTCATGCTCCGTACCCACATATTATTATTTATCCCTTGTATTGGATTTTTAGGGACCTAAATCCCAATGGTGGGGAGAATGTGATGTCTCTGATTTTACAAATATTATTCATTGATATTATATAAATTAATTTTGAAACCAAGTGCTGAGAGAAAATGAAATTTAGAGTATTTGTGTGCCGAAAATAAATTTATGGAATACATTAAATATATTACATACTAAAGGCACATAGTTTTAATTCAAAAGTGGAATAAATTATAAACAGGTGCTTGGATTAGAATGCTGATTTCACTTTTTGGTTTAGAATTTCGATTTTACCCTAGGCATGACATAACAATAGTCAGCATAGACCATTCTTTTGAAACTCATTGTGGGAAAAAAAAATTAAAATAATTAAGTAATTTTTTTATTTCAAATCATCCATGTATAATGGTGGGGATATTTAAATATATCATTTTGAATTAAATACATGGTTTTACTCATTACCATGGAGACACAAGAGAACCATTGTGGAGAGATCTTTTGAAAATATTCTTAGACAAATAGTGACAGATCGGGTATCAATGATTGACACACAACTGATTCATCCGATATTTATAATGACAATGGTGACTATTTTTTTTTGTTAGTGATCAAAACAAATCATGGAATGGAATTTTTTTCAATTTTGATTGTGTTCTCCATTATTTTTTCATACAGTGTAGATGAATCTATCGAAGAATGGATTGATTCAAGGATCCTACTTTTTGGGGGTGGGGATTATATTTGTTGGGTTTTGATGGGAGGTTAAACATTTTTATTATTTTTTTCTTCAATTGTAATTTTTACGATGAGGGATCATGATAAACAAGAAAATCAATTGTGGTTTGTCCATCTATTTGGTTTGTGTTATTTTCTTCGCCAATTCATCATTCTTCATGACCATTATTCACATGGTCCATGAATCAACACATCCAGATCAATCGATCGGTTCACACATGATTATTGGTGCATCAATGTGATATCACAAATATGGGATTGGCATAACATGATGGAGGTGCAACGATGGAGATGGAAAAAATCAGATGACGATTGATCGTTGAATTCATGTTCTTCAGTGTTATTCGGTGTGAAACAAATAACATTTATTTGATTCATTTGGAAAGCAATTAGATGATGAAACATATTTATTTCGTGAATAAATGACATCATGATATTTGATATTTACATTCACGATAAGGTGACCACCAAATAGAAATCATGAAAATCAACTGGGACACATAGAGGAAGAATAGGGCTTCTGGGAAATCCCTCGGAACATTGAAGGTAATCTAGTATTACACAATATGTGGAGACACATTGGAAGTGAATAGGGTCTTGGGTATAATAAAGGTATCACACAGTGTGTGGAAAGGCCTACATAGAGTGTGGTCCCACCTGGGTGACTTTTTCATGTTTAAGGGAATTACATTGACCTAGGGTGGACTACTCAACCATCATACATGACATGTAGTTTACCACATAAGAACTACCTATAAAAAGTAAACAGAATCAGTAGTGTATTGGTACACATGTAGATGTACACGGGATGGAGTAGTTTAAGGAAGAAAGGGTAGATTGCACAGTATCCCTAAACATCTTGTACTACCACACGGACATGGTTTGATGACACATACCATTTTCAGGGTCAGAACATGTGGTTAAGGGACACATTCTGTAACAAATATAAACATTGTCTACTATTTATTAAATGTATTATACTTATTCTTCTTTGTATCAGAAACCTTTTTCATCTGTGTACATTTCCCATCACATTACCTACAGGTAGTTATAGCCTCATTTCATGCTCCTAGGAAAATGATCCCATTAGAATGACTTATAAGATAAAGTTGTCGGAATCCCACAAGAGGCCCACTATAGGATCATCTACACAACTTTGTACCCATGAAAGAGTCATTTGTTGTTACATAACCAATCCAACAAGGTGTCAATCCTCTATATAGAAGGATAGTATAGATGAAGTTTTTGTTATCACCCCCATGTACCATGATGTGATCCTCTTTTGTTTTTTCAAATTCTCTTCATATATATCATTTTTTATCTCTAGTGAAGGTACCCATCATGAATTACCTGTCAGACAGATGTCATCAATGCTATCAGACTCAAGAGTGTAATCTCTCGGATGAGTGATTTTTGGAATCATAGAACTAGAATCCTAAGGATATAATACAATGGTTGTGTCTTACCTCTATACTATGTGTCTTGGTTGAGTCTATCTCTATATTCTTGTTATATGTGGAATAGATATATACCTATGTATAGATGAATGTACTTTAATTATTTGTATTTCATTGTAATTTCATGGTTCCTATTAAGTATTTTTATACTGACCCCTACACAGGCTTGGAGTGGACATGTTGTGTCTTCTGTATATGATCAACCTTTTAGAAAATTCCGTGTCATACCAATACCAGACGTTGATTAGGGATACCAGATATACCGACAAGTGGTCCTACAACATTAAGACTGAAAACCCATTCACTTTTACTTAAATGTTAGACTTATGTTACATAGATCTTTTGGTGGGGTTTTATTTGTCCCTATTTCACATTACATTACTACCTATCATACTATGTTGGTGGTATATGGTTGTATGCTTGAATTGGTTATATAATGGCTTTTACATTGCAATATTTTTTGGGATTAGAGATGTGTGTGTGCATACAGGTACAATAGAAATGCCTCCCATGTTAGTAATATTTCTACTCGGGGATAGTAACCATCCCCTAGAATATTGGAGGTGGGTCTGGTGATTTTTGGAATAGGCATCACTAGGACGGGTCATGCCATTATAAACATTAATAAATAGAGACTTGTGAAGTTAAATTACAAATTCTAATAAATTGATTAATACAATGAATTGATTAACTCATCCTTACATTTTTCAACAAAAATATAAAATCATAAATGATTTTTCAAATCTACGACGTACTAATCCATCTATATGATGACATAAATCATCATTATCATTATTTTTATTAACATATTTATATCCCATATACGTTCATATTTATATAGGAATGATTATAATTTTTATCCAAAGAATCATTGGAGTGTACGACCTGAATTTCAGTCTTACATAAGATTGGGTTCCATTTTCACATAGATGTTATAGAAATATATATCATTCATTATATTCATTTAGGCCAATTGATTCCTCTAATACGACGTTATAATATTTTATCTATGTATGAATTTTATATGATCAAAATCCTAATTGTTAATTAACATTTTTTCCGTATAATTATTTGATGGAATATATATAGTATGAGGACGAAGTCCCATAAAAGTTTATGAAAATAATCAATAATGTTAATAAAAATTCAATATTTGGGTTTACCATGATATTTTCCAATAAAAAAATTAATTTTTTATATTTTTGTGCATACCAGATATAAAGGACTCTAAGCATCATCTAATATATTCTTCACTTTCTCAACAACATCATTCTAAATATAATCATCTGATCTATTGATAACATTGTCATTGAGCATTATAATACTATATTTCTCTTGAAGTATAAAAATTGGAAATGGATCAAATATCTAATTATCTATACTGCTCCTTTTATTGCATTCAGGAAAAATAGAAAATTATCTCATAACTCCATTATGGTACCATAAATAATAGTTAAGTTGAAATTTTATTTTTTATGTTTTATGTAACTTATACAATATATAAAAATGTTCATCCAATATAATTACAATATAGGTTGTGTATAATACCACTATTTGATGAAATGGGAAATATAATATTTAGAAAAAAATATGAATTCTTTTCAAACTCCATTATGATCTGAGACGTTTGACAAATCCATCTTATATTCAGTCTATTACAAGAATAAATGATACATTAATTTCAATAAAATAATAAATAATTAAAATTATCATCACAATTACAATTCTTCTATATATATGGTATATGAAATAGCTATTACATAATAGTATTCAATGTAATGTTATCCAGTGGCTATTTTCGAAATGTTTATTAATAAGAAAATTTAAATTTAAAAAAAAATTAATCATATAAAATAGAAACTAATTTTAAAAGCATGATCATTCAAATATAAAAAATATTCATTAAAATGAATAATTTAATATCCCCTTAAAACCTTAAAAATATTAAATTTATTATGATAATTGATTAATGATTTAACTAATACTCTTGAAAGAAAATAATTACTTTATTTTAAATCAAGTTATGGATAAGACTTAAATAATGATTCCCATATGACCAACATTGAAATGTTCTCCATAAATATGCTTTAAAATAACAATATCAAACCTAATAAAGATACATTTTCCTTTGATAAAAATGTTTTTATCTATAAATAATTCATAATACAACCAATAAATAATTTTTTTGAAAAATATCAGTAAATCATTTAATATAATATAATAAAAATAATAATAAAAATATAAAAGGATAAAAATATTTAGTAGATTGGAAGAAATTAACAAAATAAGAATATTATTTTTATAATTTTTTTGTACATTAATAGAAAAAAAAGTATAATACATGGCATATTTAATTATTGTTACATAATAAAATTATATTCATTTCATTATAAAAATTATTTTTAAAACATTTTTTTTGATTAAAACATAAATAAACATAAATAAACTGTATTTATTTATTATAGTTTTTACTCTAGAAAAATATCATTATATCACACAAAATCAATATATCTTCTTTGATACATATATTATTTAAGGTAAAATTCATTATAGCAACACTGATTTATTTAGATTCTCATGTCAACCTATCATTTCTAATAAGATAAAACAAATATAAATTATAATATGAAAGTTGTAACAAACCAAAAATTTATTAATGAAAATTTCACTTGGTCTATATAAATTCCTTCTTACAGTTATGTAAAACATATTCCTTTATTTGTTTTTACATTTTGGATTTTAAAATTCCTTTTAGAATTGTGACCGTTGCGATTATAGTCGTTCAATAGTGATAACATGCTTTGTATAAATATTGGGATTTAACAAATCCAATTTACTCAGATAAAGAAAGTGATGGTCTCATCTAGAAGATATCATCTAACTAAGACCATTGGTTGGAGCTTGGAAAGGATATGGAATCATAGTTCTTTGCTCTGTACCAAGCACAAGCTGAGCTTGAATACGTTAACCTTGAGTGGAACCGCCTATGGGAGAAGTGGAAGTTGATAGAGATTACCACTCGAACGATGTTATCCAAGCCATCCCAAGAGTCATTCACCATCATGAACATTACCCTAAGGTCTTATGTGAGTGTTTTAAGGGTTCATGTAAAAATAACCTAGAATTATTATTATCTACATTATATTTTTATATAATAAATATTATACTTTTATTTTATTATTGTTACATTATAAATTGTTCATAAAGAGCAAATAGTATTTTTAGATTATATTAAACTAAGAAATCTATTTTGATGAATTATTGGATTTTTGAATTAAATTATATTTCCATAATTATTAATATTATTATTGATGAATTAGTTTTTATTAAATATAAATGGCGGTATAATTTTATGAATGTAATTTTAATTTTTATTAAGGTTTGAAAGCTATTTTTGTCAAACCCCATGATTTTTCGATAAATGTTGGTTTTTATTTTAAAATATAAAATTCACATATTTAGATTATTATTTAGATAAAATTAATATTATTTTTGGAATCGGGATGTCGAAATTATCCAGCGGTAAATTTTTCATAATTTTCTGAAATAGTAGATTTTTTGGATAAAAAATAAATATCTTTTAAATATAAAAGGTGTTTTATTATATTATGAAGACTATATTGTTATTTAATATAGTAATATAAAAATTATTTCGTACAATATATGTTTTAACATTAAAATAATGTGATTTTAGGTTTTTTTCATTTATTTTACAATGCTTTAGTGAACCCTCCAATACTTATAAAAAATTTTAGCTTTTTAAATTCATTTCCTTGAGAATGTGACTAAACTCCGCATAAGAAACCCTATTATTTAAAAAAAATTACTCCATATCAATTATAAAATATTGTTTTCCACTCCAATTTGGAAACTACAATGGTAAAAACCATTTTATGGTTTGTGGTTTTGATTATTTTAATGTGTTGTGTCCCAAACCTAAATAATAAAGAATTCTCTCTCCATTCCTATATAAACCCTACCAATACCCCACTTCATATTCACTCAAATTACTTTTGAGTACTTCCAACCAATTCCCTACTATCTCTATAATCCTCCCATGGAGCCCTAATCTCCCATGAAGTCTCTCTAAATCCCATCGCATGCCTTTGGGATCACACTTCCAAGTAAAGGATTCCTACATTTTTCTTTTTTTCCATGTTTCTTTATGATGTAATTACTTTTTTATTTTAATTAAAAATGTTGGGTAATTATTTTTAACCTCCAATATATTACCCTACCTACATTTCAAATGAATATGTACCACTTTCTCTCTCATTAATACCTTCCATGTACACATATTACTATGACAAAATTTCATAATGAATTTCACTCTCTTCATTTTCAATCATGCAATTGTTATTTATTATTTATTTAAATTCCATTACATATTTTGGTAAATTTATATCATTGACATCATTAATTTCCATTTAGTTTAAATATTATGTGACACCCCTTTCCCTCTCATCCACAATTTTTATGACTTCTTACATCACGTCGTTACGCTGCCTAAATTGCACCGATTTTCCAAGCCAATGTCATCATGTAGTGAATTCCATGCCCATTTCTCTATCAAGGGTATTAAACATTATGCACATATACAGAATGATTATAAATATTCATTTATTTATTACACATATATTTATCATGGAATACGTGATGATAATTTATTCCACGTTGTATGATCCTTGTGGCACAGTTAAGCATGAAATGAAATGTTTCAGAATGGTGCCCCCTAATTGCACTTTAATGCATTGGTTATGAATAGTATCATGATACGCCAAGTTCAATGAGTGTTGACTCAATCTAATTAAATTTCAATGATTTTCTACTCATGCTTCATGGGCAATGAGGGTTTACTCATGCTCCATGTGAAATGAGCCTTGGCTCATGCTAATATGATGTTAAATGTTGTTTCCACATCTCCATGTTATGTTTATAAGGTTTTATCATGCCATTAGGTTTATTTTTATATTTCTCTACATTGTTATTCCTATTGACTGATAAGTATTTTAATATTCATGTTATGAATTTTTTAATCCCTTACTGGGATTTTTATCTCACGCTTTTCTTATGCATGTCCTTAGGTTATCCAATGCAATGATAAGTACAAGGGATTGTAGTGGTCGTGTAAAGGATGTTTTCAATAATATGATGTGTTTTATATTTTAAGTTGTTGTGTAATTTTACTAATCCCAAAATAAACTAGTCCTGTCAATCTTATAGGTTGTATGAACTGACGGTTTTATGAAATATATTATGTTATCTAGGTAATAAAGAGAAGGCTTTACATAGTTGGTATTAGAGGATATGTTTAGTTGTTTTTGGGATTAGTATTAGAAAACCCTAGTGAAGCCTTGGAGACTAGATTAAGTATAATAAAAACAACCCTAAGTTTTGGTGAGTATATATAATGTGGTTTATCAAGGAAATACATCCATATCCGGATACGAGTAGGTAGAGGCAGCTCTAAAATAGATGTACTTTGGAGTGAATAATCTAACAAGGAGTCTTGGGTTTGACCAATGGTATCCTAGTACATGAAAATGGTCATTGATTCACTCTTGGTTATGACACTCCCATGAGATATTCATTGGTAAATTCACAAGCTTAGTATGAACCATTTTAAAGTGAGTTAAAAATCCCCTAAGAATATATGTTAGAAAGTGGATCATGGATAACATAGGGTGAATCCTGAAGATTCAGAAGTTAAGGAAATAAAAGTAATTTATAATTATTCCATTTTTTTATGTGGATTACCCTTTATTTGTTACCCCTAACATTCCTTTTATTCTAGCCAATGGTCGGTAATAGGAGGAATCGGGCTAACAACCAATGTGTAGATAAATGTGATGACTATTCTAATGAGATCCCCAATCCAATGGGAGTTGGAATCTCGAAAATGTTCATGATAAAATCTTATTTAACACAATATTTGAATAGAAACATTGGTCAAGAGGAATTTTCAGCCCCCCCCCCCCATGAATGAACATGACTCTATCTAGAGCTTCTTTAGACAGAGGCCTCCTACTTTTAATAGATCATCTGATTCCTCAATCGTCGATAATGTCTCAACTCCATTTAAATGAATATATACATTCAAAAATTCTCTGAACAACAGATGGTTCTCCTAGATTCTTATCATATGAAGAATGAAGCTAATCATTGGTGGACATTGATAAAAATTATAATTCCGGAGGAGAAGATCGGGGCCTTAGAATTGAAGGATTTTCAAAAGCTTTTTTTTAAATAATTCTTGTGCACCCTCTAGCTTAAGATGGAAAGGGACAGAGTTACACTGAACCAATAAGATGAATAATCTATCAGAGAATAGTAATCAAACATCACTAGGCATGCATGATCCACCTCTGGCTTTGTGGTTTCCCCTGAATGCAAGGCAGGCTGCTTTTTCTCAAGGCTGAAACCAAGCCTACGGATAGCCCTGGTGATCAATGTCTTCGATATATATGAGAATTTTGTTTCCCTTGAGGATGAAATGGAGATCTAAAAATATTTATACCCAATCCTTTTAGACATAAAATTATATTATTATAATCAAAATTATACATTAGTGTACAAGCCAAGGATCATTAAGTCTAGTGTCTTAAATGAATAGGTACATAAAACATAAAACATGGGCATAAAAATAATTATTTATTTAATATCTATAAAGAGATCCTAAAATCCTTTAATCCCTTATATATTTATAGGGTACCATGGGATACTCATGAACAACAGGATGAACGGAAAATCCCAATAAGGGAATGAACATAAGGATACATCTTAAGCACATGAGTTCGAAGGCATAACATAATGATATCCAAAGCATGGAACATAAGAAATCATATCGTATAAGCATAGGATCATATAAAATTTTAATCATTTAAATGTTTTATAATCAGAAAACATTAATTTATTATGGGTTATGGCTAACCACCAATCCCATTTCCAATTTTAGTATGGGTCAATGCTAATCGACAATCCCATCCCATATCGCATCTCGTCAGACATAACACTACCCAATGCATTGGAGCACTATCTGGCCAAAAGAATCACAAAATTTTCCTTGATATTATAGACACATAAATATTCTTACCACATAAATAATCATATATTATCAACCTTACATAAACATAAGGGTACCCATGGCAAGAATTGGGTAACACAATCCTGACGTAGGGCATGACCAATGAGCGTATCATGAAAGTGCCCATGAAATAAAGGGATTAGAACATAAATGTATGTTTATAAGGAAAAATAGTCATATATAATGTTAAGAGATGTAAAACAGAAGTGAAAATATATAATTAAATATTTGAGAAACATTAGCATTCAAACATTTTTTGTGGGTTTAAGGAAAATACTATACAGCTTTTAAAATATAAAATAGGAAAATGTCTTATATAAAACATGAGGTGAAGCAAAAAGTTTTTCATAATAAAAATGATCATTTTGTAAAGTAAATAGTGGCTGGATAAATAAGATATAGTACACTTGATATTGGTCAAAAATTCTTGAAATTCCCATAAAACATGTTTTCTTATCAGAAAGTTATAAGGAGTGAATATTTTAAAAACACATGTATAACCACAAAAGAAAATGATAAAAGACTCTTCATAAATTAATTCTATAAAATAAACAGAATTTATAATATGTACATAAACAGAAAAGGTAACTCGACATTGATATAAAGAAAAATAAGGCAACTTTAATGAACAAAGGTGGTTCGGGTAGATTTTGTTACAATTTATCGGCTTAGTGTAGGGTGCATGTCAGAGGGCTTGATAAGAGAGATAAGGGGTTTATAATCACTTATAAATCATGAGGGTAGTATATAAGATGTTAAAAAACATACCCCATAATTTTTTATAACGCATAAAAAGGGATAGCATAGAGGACAATCTTGATTAAGAGTGAAAAGGAGAGGATCCCTTACCTTAAATTTGATGATGTTCTCCACTTTTTATGGAAGACCTGAATAAACACATTTGGCTTATTAATACATAATTTCATAAGATCATCTATATTTAATTTATTTTTATAACTCATTTTGGTTTATTCAATTCCATTTTTATTAGTTATAATGTTCAATTTCATTGTTCGGGCTCATTTGTTTACTCAGTTTTGATAGATCAGTTCACATATATTCATGTTTGGATAAACATAAAAGATGGAAGTGGTTTTCAAGAAATGAAGTTATATGCTATTAAGGATCATCTAAGAGATTACATGGTTTTAAATTTAATTTGGTTACTTAGATTTATGTCTAACAATTATATAAAACCATAGTGAGAACAGTTTTTGTCAATCGGTTGGTTTGATTACAAAGAACATGTTTTTGTTTATAATGTAATACAATTTTTATAAAATGATTACAGAAAAAAATTGGATATATTACATATATAGTAATATGGTTCAACTGTAACACAAATGGTTTCATCACTAGACGTAATTATTATAATAGTAAATGATAAATCTTTTTCCTTGAATGGGGAAAAGTAGCACATCTCAAATTGTGCTTTAATTTATTTCAAATAAAAGTTGGGGAAAAGAAGAGAAGACAATGAATTATACCAATAGCATTAAAACATTCCATTATATCTATGTCACTGGATTAATCATACTATTATGGTGAAGGGAGGTGAGGAAAGAAGCAAAATGAAAAGAACATAAAAAACTGAAGGAATTGGAAAGATGATTTTACCACTTGAGACTTCCCCCTTTTAGAACTTCATAATGGGATAAGGTTTTGTATTATGAAGAGGATAAGAGATTTTGGACATGGGTGAGGAAAATTCGGAGAGATTTGGTAAGAATATTGGTAAGGCGCAAGGCTTGAGAGGAGTGAAGATAAGAGGGAGTGAAGGGGAGTTTTATAGTGGATGAGAGAGGGGATTTCACAAAAAAAAAATCATTAATTTATTATTTTCCCAAAACAAAAGGAATTGTGAGTATTCCTTGACCAATAATAGTAATTTTATCATGTTTTCTCGAATCAATTGGTCTTACATCATCAAAACATCATCAATGATGCAATAAATACATTATTTAGCATTTATTATAATTTATCGTATTTTATTATTCATAAAAAAATCATGTATTTAATAAAAATCCCACAAAATCACCCCACCCATATTTCTACGTGTAGAATCCAAAAACAAAGTCTGTTTTTAAGAAATAATTTTCTAAATATGATTATTTTAATATTTAATTAATAACATAATTTATTATAAAAACCCAGTTTTAAAACATTCATCTATTTATCCTAAAATATAGGTAGATTGTAATTTCAACTTGAATAATATTTATATTATATCATTGGTAAGTTTACTATTCATTAAGGTATATCACTATTCATCAGGTTATATTACTATCCATAATGGTAGGTTACTATTAACCAAAAATTATGTATTTCTTATCGGAATCCAAATAACATGTTTATTGCAGCCATGTATGTTGGATTTTTGAAATTCCTGATACATAAGTGAAAAAACTTGTGTTTAAAAGTCACTTAGCACATAATAGTTCCTTATGTTGTGTATTCATGTGATTTTATGACATATTTATAAGAATGGAATTTCCATTGAAAAACATTGGGTCGTTACATTCTTTTCCCCTTATTAAATTTCTCCCATGAAATTCCATTTTACATTTTAACCCAAAAATAGGTTGGGTTACTTTTCCTTCATTGCTTCCTCCAGTTCCCTTGTTGTCTCATCGTACTTATGGTTTCACCATAGTACCTTGAACATATGAGTGTTCTTGTTACATAGAACATTGTCTCTATGATCCAAGATCTTCACAGGATGCTCCTCATAAGAGAGATCATTATCTAACTGTACCACCTCTTAGGAGAGTACATGTGAAGGGTCTAGAATGTAATTATTTAAGAGGGATACAAAAAAGACATCATGTACTATTGACATGTTAGGTTGAAGTTCCAGTCCAGAGGCCACAGATCCAACTCGATATAGGATCTGGAAGGGGCCGATGTACATTGGACTTAACTTTCTTTTCTTCATAAACCACATGACCTTCTTCCCTGGAAATATGGGTAAAATACCATGTCTCTAACATTGAACTCAATGTCTCATTGACGGTTATCCGCACAACTCTTCGGTCGACTCTAGGATTCCTTGATATGATTCTGAATGGTATTCACCATCTCCACAATTTCTTCGACTATTTCATGTCCTAGTAGCTTACGCACAAAGACTTCATCCCCACACATCAGTGTTCTCCACCTTTTCAAATAAAGGGATTCATATGGTTCCATTCAAATGATTGATTAGAAACTTTTGTTGAAGTAGAATTCAAGCAATGGAATAAGTTGGTCCCAACCTCATTTGAAATCCATATAACACGCTCTCAACATGACTTCCAGCGTGTGAATAGATCTCACATTTTGGCCTTCAGTTTGAGGATGATAGGTCGTACTAATGTTTAGATTAGTGCTCAGAGCATACTGGAGACTTTTCCATAACTTCATAGTGAATCTCATATCACAATCAGATAAAATAGATAGTGGTACTCCATGTATTATTACCACTTCTTTGATGTAAACCTATTCTATTTGATCTAATAAGAAGTCCTATCGAACCACAATAATTTGAGATGTCTTTATAGGATGATCCACAATGACCCATATAGGATTATTTCCTATCTATGACTTTGGAAGTCCAGTGAAACAGTACTTGGTAATGTTCTCCCACATAAATGATTGTATGGGTAGTGGTTACATCATCCCCTTAGACTTTTTCCTCTCAGCCTTTAGTTTCTAACATTCTCAGCACTTTGATGTATATTCACCAATCACCTTTTCAATATTTTCCCACCAAATGTTTTCTCAGATATCTCAATACATCTTTGTTCTCCCTAGGTGGATAGAGAAGGATAAGATTTGTGAATCATTCATATGATCCTTCTTTACCTTTTGGATCAGATGGTACACATAATTGTGTCCCAAATCGTACAACACCTTTGTCATCAATTTTGAAATCGAACGATTTCCCATTTTTAATAGCATCCATCCTTTGCGGAATTTCTACATCTTTTCTTTGAGAATCCTTTATTTTCTCCAGGAGCGATGGTTGATAAATCATTTGCAAAAGGATTGATGATGTTACTACAATAATTATTCCTATTTCCATATTTTTCAAATATAATAAGATCCAGTCCTTTTCAATTTTCATCATTAACAAATATGTGTGATCTTTTCTTCTCAGAGCATCCACCACCTTTTTCGCCTTACATGGATGCTAGTGGATTGTGATGTCATAATCCATGATGAGCTCTATACATATTCACAAGAGAATATTATATTTTGGGAGTTTGTGGTATGTATATATCTCACACTTCACCCCATAGAGATAATGCCTCTAGATTTTCAACGCAATGATCACTGCCTCCAACTACAGATCATGCATGGGATAGGTTTGCTCGTGGATTTTCAGATGCCTAGAAGCATAGTCTATCACTTTATAATTTTTCATTACCACAAAACCTAATCCTTTCATAAGATCCTCACTATACACCGCAATTAGTTCTCTACTTGAAGGGAGTGTGAGAACTGGCGCATTGATAAGCCTCTTTTCCAACTCTTTGAAACATTCTTCACATTCCTGTGTCCAGACAAACATTACTCCCTTCCATGTTAGCTCAGTCATTGGGTTTAACAATGGTGAAAATTTCTTCATGAATCATTGATAATACCCAGCTAGGCCCAAATAGCTAGGGATATCCATTACAGAAGTTGGCCTGGGCCACTCTTCAATTGTAATTGTCTTAGAAGGGCCCACAGATATCCATTTGCAGGTGATAACATACCCCAATAATTATTCTTCTACCATGCAGAACTCACATTTATTGTAATTTTCATATAACTTCTCCCTTTATAAAGACTTTAATATAGTATTCAAATTCTCCTTATGTTCCACCTTGATCATGGAGTATATCAAAATATCATCAATGAAGACTACCACAAATTTGTTGAGGTAATCTCTAAAGACAGTATTCACTAAATCCATGAAAATTGATGGAGAATTAGTGAGTCCAAAGGGCATCACTATGTATAGATAGTGTCCATATCTCATTCTAAAGGCAGTCATGGGAATATATTCTTTCCTCACCTTTAATTAGTGAGATCCAGACCAATGGTCCACCTTAGATAAATAACATGACCCACGAAGATGATCAAACAAGTTATCTATCCGTGTAAGGGGATACTTGGTCTTTATCATGATTTTATTGAGCTCGCGATAATCAATGCAAAGGCGCATTAATCCATCCTTCTTTGTGATGAAGAGGACTGGCGCACCCCATGGTGAAGCCCTCAGGCATATAAACCCTTCCCGATATTCTCCTATAACTGCTTCTTTATCACTTCTAGCTCTATGTTTTCCATTATGTAAGGTGTCTTTGAGATATTCTGAGATCCAGGGATAAGTTAAATTGAGAAATCAACCTCTCAGTTATGAGGAAGACTAGGAAACTCTTCATGGAATACATCAGTGTAATCCATCACAATAGGCATGTCTTCAAGCATGATTCTATCCTTTGTCTCAATCATTGGAGCTAGATATGCCTGATCACTAGGCATTAATAACCACACTTGAGATGAAAATTCTAAAGGAGAATCATCTTCCTCCTAAAACTTGTAATGAATCGAATGATGCTTCGGGATGTGAAAAGTGATATCCCTTTCTCGATAGTTGATGTTGGATTTGTATAAAGTTATCAAGTCCATGCCCATGATAGCATCTAACTACACTAAAAGATGTATGGTTTTATTTTCTAGTAGGTTCATTCCAAAACCATTAATTGAGGAGGAGTTATAAACCATGGACGCAATAATCTCCCAAATCACTATTCTCGCAGTTAACATTTCCTCCAAATTCTGAGGTGGTGTTTGAATAGTTCTACTAAATGTGAAAGATGTGAAGGAATTCCTAGAACCAGAATCAAATAGTTCATTTTCTATTCATGAATGATTAACAAGATTACCTATCACCACATAATTTTATGGCTCTACCTCAGTAGTAGTGATATCATAATTCATTCCTTGTTTCCTTGGAGGCTATTGCTGATTTCCTCCTACAAACCTCTTATATGAGAAATTGTTCATATAATGCCCATGATCCTTGCAGTTTTAACACTACACTATAGGCTGAGTTTTTATCTGAACCCTCCTTTATTCTTCCACATCATGGGGATTTTTCGTATCCCTTCGGCTGTTCTTGTCCAGTAGACCAGACATTACACATTTTAATCAAATATTGGTTCCCTTTTGATAGTTATTATGATGATTATCCCCACAATTTCATCATGGGGGAAATTCAGGATTCTTTATATCATGGTTTTTGTTTGATGAACCACCCATGTTTTTCTCAATTTTTTGCTTCTTGTCACTGGGCCCACGAGACCACTGAGAGTCTCCAATATCCATTTCAACCTTGAGGGTGCAACAGACAATATACTTGTAACTGTTGAAGTCTTTAATCACCACCACTTTTCGTAGACTCATCTATATGCTTCTAAAGAAGTGATCCACCTTGATTTTTCTGTTCATGACAAATCCAGAAGTGTACGTAGGAAGCCTTGTAATGTTTTCTTCATAAAACACAATGGGCTCATCTTACTTCTGATTGTGTCTGAGTAACTCTATTTCCATCATGAGATGGAGGGTTTGAGGAAAATATTTGTTGAAAAATATCCTCTTGAATTCCACCCAATCCATGGAATCAATTTTCTCTTGGGAATTTTTATTTTTGATCAGTTTCCACCGGGGATTTGGTACCCCGTAAAAATGATAGACTGCCAATAAAAACTTCTCTTCTTCCAAGCAATGGAGTATAGAGAATATCTTTTCAATCGAGTTAATATATTGTTCAACGACGAGGGTATTAGATGATCCACAAAACATGGGAGGCATTTTCTGCATTAAGGATTCCAAGACAACTTGCTATTTCCTTGGATGAGGAGGGCGTTCCACCTGATTCAAGTTATTATTCATAACTCGAGCCAGCTGAGCAATTACTGTCATGATGTTTTGAGCACCATCTCCCTTCATATCAGGCATATCATTAGGTCCATCTTCACATGGACTATCACATTGGTTGTTGGAACGTGTTCTTCTATTTCCCACCATTAACATAGAAAAATAACGTACATTTAGATGTCTTGAATACATATCTATTGAGCATAAAAAAAGGAAACTGTGAACATAAAAAGGAAAAACGAATAAATAATAAGTATATCCTAAATTATGATTCCTTAGGTTTATATCTAGGTTATCCTTGATCTATTTCTTAATTTATATTATTATGGTATTTTTGTCCCTTAATAATGGTTTGTATTATTATTATGAAATTACCAAAGAATATCCCCTATGTGTGTCATAACCAAGAGTGAATCAAGGCATGTTTTCATGATCGAGTTCTCATTTGAGTCTAGATGAAAGTGGATTTTTTTTAGTTTTACCCTTAGATACATATGTTCAAGAGCATCCTCTACTTTCTTGTATCGAGACAGGGATGTATTTTCTTGATAAACCACTTACTCAGTACTCCCCAAAATTTCGGAATGTTTTCTAATACTTAGTCTCATACCTAAATTTCTCACTAAGGTGCTCTATTCATAATGTCTAAAAATAACTAGACAATCCATTGAGACCAACTGTAGTGACCCATTCCATTTACTTATAAAATTACATGATTTTATTCATAACTATAAATTAGAGTATAAGCCAAGGATCGTTAAGTCCAGTGTCTTCGAAGAATAGGTATATAAAACCTAAAACATGGGGATTTAAAACACTTCTTTTTTTAGTCTCCATAAAGATCTCCTAACATCCTTTGAGCCCTTACATCTGGATAGGGTACCCTGGGAAACACATGAACAAAAGGATGAGATGAAAATCCCATTAAAGGAACAAATATAAGAATACATATTAAGAACATGAGTTAGGGGGCATGGCATAATGATATCTAAATAATGGAACATGTGAAAAAAATCTTATAAACATATGATAATATAAACATGGAATCATATAAATGTGGTAGAATCATAATACATTTGTTTAGTACGGGTCGAGGCTAACCGCCAACCCCGTTTCACATCACATCTCATGAGACTTAACCTTGCCCCAAGCATTTGAGATCTATCTAGGTGAACACATCAAAAAATATTATAGAATATTATTTCCACATAAATATTCTTACCACATATATTATCATACATAATCAACCATACAAAAACATAAGGGTACCCATGGAATGATTTGGCTACCACAATCATGACATAGATCATGACCAATGAGCATATCATGAAAGTATCCATGAAATAAATGGATTAGAACATACATGGTAGTTCATAAGGAAAAATATACATATAAAATGGTAACATATTTCAAACAGAAGTGAAGTCATATAAGAAATGTATTTTAGAAACATTTTCATTAAAACATTTTTTGTGCGGTTTTAAGTAAAATACTATACAGCCTTTAAAATAGAAAAGAGATATGTCTATTATTTTAAACCAGAAATGAACGAAGAAATTTTTCATCATAAAATCTATATTTTATAAATTAAATGGTTCTTATAAATTGATTATATAGTACACTTGAAATTGGGTAATAATTTAGGACGTTCCGTTAAAATAGGTTTGCTTATCGGAAAGATCTTAGGAGGGAATATTTGTAAAAAACATGTATATCCCTAATAGATAATGATGAAAGGGTATTCATTATTGAATTTTGTAAAATGACACATAATTTATAATATGTAGAAAAATAGATAAGTTAACTCCACATTGATATAAATATTGATATGGAAACCCGAAAGAACAAAGAAGGATCAGGTAGATTTTGTAATAGTTTATCGGCAGTGTGTTGGGTGCACGTAAGAGGGCTTGATGAGAGAGAAAATTGGTTTCTAGTCACTTATAAATCATGAGGTAAATATTGGGGATGTTTGATAATAAACCACATCATTTAGGATTAAACATATAAAGGTATAGCATAGAGGAAAATCTTGATAAAATTGAAATTGAGAGTATCACTTATGTTATATCTGTTAGTGTTCTCCACTTGTTATAAAAGATATGAATAAACAAATTAGGATTATAAATTGATAATTCCAGAACCTCTTATATATTTAATTGATTTATTATAACCATTTTTAGTTCATTCATAGACTTTTTTATTAGTTATAATGTTCAATTTCAATGTTCAGGCTCGTTTGTTTACTTGGTTTTAAAAGATCGATTCACTAATATTCAAGTTCAGATTAAAATGAAAGAAGGAAGTAGTTTTCAATAAATTAGTTATTTGATATTTGTGAACATCTTTGAGATTAAATGGAATTATGTTTAATTTGGTTACTTAGATTGGATTAGAACTATTATATATAACCATAGTAATAACCATTTTTGTTAATCCGTGGGTTTGATTACAAAGAACAGGTTTTTCTTTATATCTTAATACCATTTGTACAAAAGGATTACAGAAATATACATATGATATATTAGATATATAATAATCTAGTTCAACCATAACACAAGTGATTTATAGACCTTAAATAATGATTATAATAGAAATTGATAAACTATTGTCCGTGAATGAGATAAATTAGCACATCTCAAACGGTGCATTCATTTCATTCAAATAAAAGTTGGGGAAATAAGAGATGGTAATGAAATATACCAATAGCATGAAAACATTCGAATACATAAATGTAACTAGATTTATCATACTATTATGGTGAAATGAGATGAGGAAAGAAACAAAAAGAAAATAACTTTAAATAAATGAAGGAATTGGATATATGAATTTACGTCTTGAGACTTCCTCCTTTGGGAACTTCTTAAGGGGAGGAGTTTTAGTATTTTAAAGAGGATGTGAGATTTTGGACATGGGGGAGGACATTGGGGAGGGATTTGAGTAGAATATTGGCATGTCAAAATGGTTGAGTAGAGTGAAGTGAAGAGGGAGTCAAAGGGGGTTTTTATAGTGGAGGAGAGAGTGGATTTCTCAATAAAAAATTCATTAATTTAGTATTTCCCCACAACGCAATGAATTGTGTGTATTCCTTGACCATGAATAGTAATTTTATCATGTGATACCGAACCAATTTTTCTTACACTATCAGAACATCATCAATGACCAAATAAATCCATTAGTTAGCATTTATTGTAAATTATCCTATTTAACTATTCATCAAAAAATTCAAGTATTTCAGAAAAATCCTAAAAAATCACCCCAACCATTTTTTGACTTGTAGAACCCAAAAATGAATTCCATTTTTTAAAAAAAATTATCTACGTATTATTATTTTAATATTTAATTTAAATAATAATTTATTATCAATAACACGTTTTAAAACATTCATTTACTTATCCTAAAATATAGGTATAGTGTACATTCAACTTGAATAATATTTACATATTATCATAGGAATGGTTATTATTCATTATTGTATATCAGTATTCATAATGGTATGTTACTATTCAAAAGGGTAGGATACTATTCACAAAAAATTATGTTTTTCTTATTGGACTCCTAATTAATTATTGATAGCAACTGTATATGTCGGATTTTCAAAGTTCTAGATACATAAGTGAAAAAAATATATTTAATGGTACAATAACACTTAATAGTTCAATATGTTGTGTTTTCATGTGATTTTATGACATATTTAAAATAATTTAATTTCAATTTAAAAACATTGGGTTGTTACAACAAACGTCAGGGGTTTCATGGGGATAATAATTATAAGGTGGACTTTAATTCTGGCGGTCCGATGGATAAATCCAATTGTGCTAAAAAGATCCAGCACCCCACATGCCAAAGGTGCTGAAAGAATCACCTTGGAAATTGATTAAAGGGGATGAAGAAATGCATTAGGTGTGGAAAAGAAGGACACTTAGCCGTTAACTGACGACAAGAAAATCCTGATGCTATAAATGAGGAGAGGAACACTCCATTTGACTCTAAATTCATTGTTCATTTCTTCAACTTCAAATAATCAGGGCACCTTGTAAATTAGTTCCCTAAGACAGGGGTTTTTCGAGGCAACTGACAACCTCCAAGGCAATAGCCTTTTCCATCACTACGACCAAAGTGAACCCCGACAACGAAGTGGTGACTGGTATGCTGGATATTCAATCAATAATAGAAAACATAATTTTTTATTACATTTCAACGCATTCATTTATATCTAGAAGGTTTTGTAGGACAATCCCAACACCACCAAAAATCAAGGAAGTAAAGATGTTGGTGAGTATGAAAAATGGGGCAATCATTTCATCCCATGAATATAACTCCTCCACTGTTATAATTTGTGGATCGAACATTCCATATAACATCATTATACTCCCTATGGTAGAATTTGATTCAATTTTTGGCATGGATTGGATTTCCTTATTTAGTGCCAACATAAATTTCCGTGATAGGGAAATCACTCTCAATGTAGACAATCGCCCCCCGATTCTGTGCAAGTGGAAGGAGGACAATGACTCTTCTTTAGTTCCAACATCTCAAGCATGTATATTACTACCCTATGAGCACGTGTATCTGGTTCAGATGCTTGAGTCTAAGGAATTAACCTTCCTTGAGGACATGGATATTTGTGAGGAAATTCACTGAAGTGTTTCTCGAGGAATTTTGTAGTCTACCTCCTAGAAGAGATGTTGAATTCTGAATTTACCTTATATCTGGGGTGTTTCCAACATCTAATACAGTGTATAGAATATATGTTGTGGAGCGTGAGGAGCGGAAGAAACATCATTGGATAATCTATATAAAGGGTTTATATGACAAAGTTCATCACCATGGCGTGCTCCAGTCCTCTTCGTTAAGAATATTGATGGGTCAATGCGGCTTTTCATCAATTATCGTGAGCATAAAAAAATCACGATAAAGTACAAGTATCCTCTGGAATGAATTTATGACTTGTTCAATCAGATCCATGGATCACAATTCATAACCAAGTTAGATTTGTGGTCGGGATGTTATCATGTAAGGGTAAAGAGTGAAGATATCCCCAAGATTGCTTTTCGTACAAGATACATGCACTATGAATTCATTGTAATGCATTTCAAACTCACTAATGATCCAGTAATCATCATGGACATGATGAATAGAGTTTTTAGACATTACCTAGACCAATTTTTGTTAGTCTTTATAGATGATATTATAATATACTCCAAAACCAAGGAGGGTCATGAGGAGCATCTAAGAACTATACTAGAGAACTTGCAGAAGGAGAAGATCTATGAAAAGTACAGAAAGTGTGTTTTCGGGTTGAATGATGTCTCATTCTGGGGTTGTATCATCACAACCAATGAGATATAAATGGATCCCTCCAAGACAACTACAATTTAGGGATAGATGAGGCCAATATCGGTAACAGAAATCCATAGATTCTTGGGGTTAGCTGGATATTATCATCCATTTGTGAGAAATTTCTCAGGAGTTTCCAAACCTCTTTCCAAGCTAACTCGGAAAGGTGTAAAGTTTTCTTGGAGTAGTGAATGGGAAGACAGCTAGAATGAGTTGAAAAGGAGGTTTATCACCGTGCCCATGCTCACATTACCAATGAGTGCAGATTGTTTTATGGAATTTTATGATTCTTTGATAAAGGGAAAGGGTTGTGTGTTAATGTAGATTGATAAAGTGATAGCTTATACCTCATGAAAGGTAAAAATCCATGAGAATAACTATCCCATGCATGATCTAGAGTAGGAGGCTATGATATTTACATTGAAAATCAGGCGTCATTATCTCTGTGGTGATAAGATTCAGATATATACTAATCAAAAGAGCCTCATGTATATATTCACACAAATATAGATTAATATGCACCAATGAATATGGATAGAAATTATCAAGGATTATGACTACTCAATCCACTACCATCCCTATAATCCAAACAATGTGGAAGATGCTCTATGTAGTAAGGATCAGGTATCTTTGTTAATGATGATAATTGAAAAAGATCCAGTCTTCTTATATTTTATAGAGTGTGGACATGGGAATCAATAAGGGGGGAAAATCATCAATCCTTTCTCAAATAATTTCTCAAATATACCTCTTGGAGAAAATAAAGGATGCTCAAAGATAGGATGTGGAAATTCTGAAAAGGATTAAAGCGATCAAAAATAGTAAATCATTAGTGGTCATGGTTGAAAAGGTTGGTATTGTATGATTTGTGTCACGATTATGTGTACCATCAAATATAGAGATAAATATGGAGCTTCTGAATGACGTACATAGCTCAACCATCTCTATTCACCTGGGAAGCAAAAAGATGTATCGAGACCTCTATGAAAACATTTTTTGGGACAATATGAAAAGAGAGATAACTAAATGTACATCAAAGTGTCTGGTATGTCATCAAGTAAAGGATGAGAGGAAATATTCTAAGGGGTTGATGCAACCACTACATATACAATCATGGAAGTGGGAAAGCATTACCATGGACATTGTCAATGGACTTCCATGGACATCCAGAGGAAAAAATGCTATAGGGGTCATTGTGGATCTTCTAAAGAATACTTCTCAATTTGTCGCGATTCGAGATGAATTAAAATTGGATAAAATTGCATAGATTTACATCAATGAAGTTGTAAGGGTGCATGGAGTACCACAATCTATTTTATCTGATCATGATACGAGATTCACCTCAAAGTTCTGGAAAATTCTCCAATATGCTATAAGAACTAAAATGTGTCCTATCAACTGTCACTTCTTCATACCATGGAAAAATTATATAATGTCTCTCATGAATCCCACTTATGAAAGTACATATCAGACCATCAACATGTACTCTCTTTAGAAGTAGTACATCTAGAGGATGATCATTATTATGAGTAGTAACCAGTGAAGATCTTAGATCACAGAGAAATTGTTCTACGAAATAATACAATGCCCCTCGTCAAGGTGTTGTGAATAAACAGCATGTTTAATGAAGGGACATGGGAATCCAAAGAAGTGATGAAGCATAGTTACCCACATCTATTTTAGTGTGGGAAAAGTAAATTTTGAGGGATAAATTTCTTAATGGGGGTGATTGTAATGACCCAAAAATTTGTTAATGAAAAATATTCTTAGTCTATTTAAATGTATTCGTATGGTTATCTAAAATGTATGCCCTTATTTGTTATTATGATTTCAATTTTAAAATATTGTTATGAATTGTGATTGTTTCTATTATAGTCATTGAATAGTGATCACATCGTTAGTATAAATATAGGGCTTAAACAAATCGAATTTACTCAGACAAAGGAAGTGATTGCTTCATCCAGTATACTTGCCTCATACGAAGCCCATTTTTCAGAGCATGGAAAGGAGGTGGAATCATTAGGGATATCTCCCGACCATTCCCAACCTGATCTTGAACAAGTTAATATTGAGCAGAACCACCTATGAGATAAGTGAAAGTTGATAAATAATACCACTTGAGTGATGTTATCCGAGCCACCCCAGGATTCTGTCACCGTCAAACACCTTACCCTAAGGTCTTATGCTTGTGTTTTAAGGGGTAATATAACAAGACACTTTCATTATGATTAAGTACATAATTTTTGTATATAAAAAGTATATACATTAATTTTATTATTGTTTCGTTTTAAATAGTTTCTAAAGAACAAAAAGTATTTTTAATTAATATTCAACTACAAAATATATTATTATGAATAAATGGATTTTTGAATTAAATAATATATTAATAAATTATTATAATTCTAATTACATTCATTTTAATAAAATATAAATGATCATGTAATTTTATGAATGTAATTGTAATTTTTATTATGGTTTGGAAGCTATTTTTGTCGAAACCCATGTTATTTGATAAATGTCAGTTTTTATTTTAAAAGTGAAAATTCACATATTTAGAAAAATATTCTGGTAAAATGGATATTATTTTTTTAATCAAGACTTCTAACTTTTCCAATAGTGAATTTTTCCTAATTTTCTAAGGCAATCAAATTTTTGTGTAAAAATTAAATTCCATTTAAATATATAACGTGTTTTATGACATCATAAAGACTAAATAGTGATATAATAAAATAATGTAAACATTATTCTCTTCCAATATATGTTTACCCTTATAATAATGTGATTTTAGGTTTGTTTCATTTATTTTAAAAATCTTTAGTGGTCCCTCCAAGACATGTAAAACATTTTAGATTTTTTAATTGATTTCCTCGAGAGTGTGACTTACATCCACATAATCTACCATATTATTTTAAGAAGTTAAGACATTAACCATGTAAATTCACTCTCTTTTCCTACATAAACCCACCATGTCTCTCACTTCCTCTTTACTCAAAGCCTTTGGAGTTCATCCAACCTCTTCCCTCATTTCCTTATAATCCTCCCAAGGCTCCCCAAGCTCTTAATAAGTCTCTATCAATCCCCTCCCAAGCCTTTGGGATCACACTTCTAAGTAATAGGTTCCTACCATTCTGATTTTTATACAGGTTTCTTTATGTGGTAATACCCATTTTATTTTAAATAAAATTTTTGTGTCCTGATTTTGACCCTCTGTTATATTCCAATCCCTATGTTTTAAATTATTAGATACCCCATTATCTATCATTAATGCCTTACATGTATATGCGTTACTATGCCAATTTTCGTAAGGAATTTCCTATCCTCCTTACACATAAGAAATGCATTTTTTATTATGAATATAAATTCCATTACATATGTAGGGACTTGTATCTATATGACCCCTTACTATTAATTTCTTTTAAATATGATGAGACACCCCATTCTCTCTCATCAACCATTTTTATGAATTCTTAGGTCACGCCATTACGCTGCCAAAATTGCCCCTATTTTCCAATCCAATGAAATTGTGTAGTGAATACCATGCCCATTTCACTATCAAGGGTATTCAACATTATGAACATTTACTTATTGATTATAATTATTAATTTATGTATTCCATATAACTTTTCATGGAATAAATTATGATTATTGATTCCATGTTGTATGATCCATGTCACACACTTATGCCTAAAATGAAATGTTTAA
Source organism: Viscum album (assembly GCA_963277665.1). Classification (NCBI taxonomy): domain Eukaryota; kingdom Viridiplantae; phylum Streptophyta; class Magnoliopsida; order Santalales; family Viscaceae; genus Viscum; species Viscum album. Next base: position 1,084,668,457 of record OY728166.1, on the reverse strand, counting down.
GAAGGTTGCACCCTAATAACGCTTTAACACATTGGGTAATGTATAGTATAATGACACATAATGTGAAATGGGTGTTGAACCATGTTAATTCACATGAAACAAGGTTCTACTCATGCTTAATCTGCAATGAGGGTTTACTCATGCTCCATGTGTAATGATCCTTGGCTAATGCTAATATCATGTTATATGTTGTTGCCACATCTCCAAGTTATGTCTATCATGATTTATCATGACTTTATGGTTATTTTTTTCTTGCGATCCATTGATATCCCTATCGAATAACAGGTATTATAATATTCATGCTATTCTTTGTTTACTCCCTTAATAGCCTTTATAGATCACCCTTTTCTTATGCATGTCCTCGTGCTATCCCATGCAATCCTATGTATGAGGGAATTTAGTGGTTATGTAAAGGATATTTTCAACAAGATTTTGCATTTTATTTTTTAGTTTTTATGTAATGTTCCTAAGCCCCAAAGGCACTAGACCTCTTTATCTTCTATTTTGTATCATGTGATGGTTTTATGTAATAAATTATGTTAAGAGTGTAATAAAGAGGAAAGTTGTTATAAAAGTCATCCAAATATACTAGTAGGAATATAAATACAGAATATGAAATGAAATATATCTTAGACGATGCATACCTGTAATGAACCAAACACTGTAAAATGAATGGAATAGAAAACAAATAATACATATTATTTGATTGAAATCAATTATGTGGACATTCTGATTATTCAAATATGTAAATAAATCAATTATACTTATAATTTCATAGAAAAATAATATATTTATATTAAAAGTGTAATAAAATAGTTAATTATATAATAAATTAATTTATATTATTAAAAAATTACTAGATTTATATAAATATTACAAGTAACCAAAGTAAACAATACATATATATTCCAAAATAACATTAACGATGAAATACAACAATATAAGTAATATAAGTGAACCATTTTTAAATGAGACAAGAAACATTGTGACATATGAATATAGTAGTTAGGTTTTGATTCTTAGATAAAAATGTAAATGATGGTTGGGAGAATAAGTGATTGATTTGGGAATCCAAATTTTGATATTAATGGAGAATACAATAAAAAAATAAATGATTTGGTCAGAGTTTTCACGAGGATAAGACATGGTACTATTTCACTATGGGTTGTGATGATTAGGAATTTTCGGTGGGGAAGGTAGAATGTGAAGCAATACCTCCAAATTAAAATATTTATACAAGTATTTATTTAAAATCATTTTGTATTGGAAACTCTATAACAATACTGTTTACATACCATTATCAATGAATACCTGATTTGAATATATAATAAGGGTTATAGTAACCCATTTTTATAGAGGAATTAGTATAGCCTCAAATTCTATTTTATATGTTTCTATTTTACCATGGTATTTAGATGAGGGAAAATTTTTAGAAGAAATTATTGTATTGTTGTATCGTGGGAGATATTAATGAAAAAAATTATAATATGAAAAAATCAGAAAAGAAACAAAACATGTGGAATATATTATTTTAAGTATACTGTTATATATAATATTTAAAATTCTGAATTCATATAATTTATATTTATTTATTATTTGGTTATTAACCTGCTATAGATTCTAGTTTGTAATGATTGTGTTTTAAATAATTTACTAGGGAGTGTGAGACTAAGGCATATCAATTTGTACTCTTGAAGCCCCATGTACATATTAAATTTTTTAATATATTAAAGATGATAAAATTTGAATCAGTGGTTGTGACCACTTTTTAATTAGATCTTAGTACATGGATCTATTGATTGTACCAACATAAATGTCTGTATTTGGACATGATATGGGGATCTAGAGGTATCATTGAGAATTTGGGTGTTTTTTATAAGGTTGTAGTAGTTCCATCATAATTAAACCAAAAGGATGTAGTTCTACCTTATAGCTAGAGGTATAAGGAAATAAATTTTCCCTTAACTTAAATCCACCACCTAGTCGAAGGCATAAGGCTAATTGTTTGGTACACCACAAGTGAGTAAGGGGGAGACTAATCACCTAGCCAATTATCCATTATGGAGTTTTTGAAGGATATGGATAGTACTTTTACCCCATTTATCCATAATATATCTCTAGGGATATCATTTTACTTTAACCCAAGAATATCTCCTTGTATGACCCAACTCCCTATCATTTCTCTTCGACGAACACCATCAGATCCATGGTCAATTGAGATACTATTTTTAAGAGCCTATAGTAAGGATATCAATACTCGTGTCCCCAAACACATGTTCATTCATTATATAGTTTTATATTTCTATATTATTCTAACATTAACTTCTACCTGGGAAATTTTCTTGTTTTATTATTTTTTTCATTCAGGCCAAACCAGAAGTCAATAGTGAATCTGAATACATCCCTATGAATGATGTTAGTTGTAACTTTATTTAACAAAAAATTATACTTATATTTTTTTCTTATATTTTTAATCTCTCCCAATAGTAATGTGATTATATTTGAATTAATTAGAAATTTTAAATTGTGTTTCAATTTGTCTGAATTCCACTATTTTAGATATTTACTTTTATTTGACCTAGATTTTATTACCTATTAAATTTTTAATTAAATTGTTCCAAGGTGGGATGTTCCTTATTAATTATTGATTCGAAAATAATATTTCACAATCATCAATTAATGTAAAAGTAGATTTCCTAGTCATCAGACAATTTGAAATGGTAATGCGTATTTGAAGTGATGACTCATGGATATGATTTATTTTGTAATGGACCCATATTTACCCAAATAATATATTGTTTTCAAATTGTGAAAAGTGTTTTTTTTTCTTCAAATATCTTGGGGGATCATTTTTCAAATGAGTTGAAATGGAAATATTATATTAATGAAAAATATCGAATTTTACTGAGTGTTGGTATTGTGGTTGTGAAAATATTGTATAATAAAATGGATGTAAATCTCATGAAATAGATTACTACAAAATAAAGTATTATGTAGAATGATTTTCCAATTTAATATTTTTTTGGAATTGGAAAGTAATTTTAGTGGATTGTTAGACAATGTAATTTATTTTGTGTTTTAATATAAAGTGGAACACCCCTTAAGGTGGTACTATTATAGAAGATGACAGCAAATACCTATTGGGATATCATTGTTTTAAATGTATTGAATATGATCTTGGAGTGAATTTGTTTTAATGAAATTAAAATAGCCCAGGGATATAGTTTTATTTTAATTTAATAGATGAAACCATTTGGGTTGAGGTTGTTTTATTCCATAGGATTCTACACCTTAGTGGAGGTCATGTTATGATGCAAAAAATAGCATCCTTCATGTGAGGCTGTGATATCTTCTTGGGAAAACTCTTTTTTGGGAGGTAATTATTACTCATTAATATATCATGAAAAAAACTTTATACCAAATGGAGAAGAATTTTTTCACATTAGAATATTACATAGTCTCAAAAAGCTAATGGTAGATGTTGGTGATACGTAATATCCTATTCAAAATGTAGAAGAACTCATTTAGTAGAAGTATTTGTTACATTTTCATTAATATTATCGAAACTAACGATTCTTATTTCGAAATACAATCATCTAAACATGTTCATTGAAACCCATGAATTAGATAATGCAATTATGGTATATTAGAGTAATAGACCTATTAATAGATATAGTTATATAATTTATAAATTGTAACTGTGAACCTAGACTTCGGTGGATAGTTGATTTTTTATTTGTTAAATAGTTTTCAAATAGATTAATTTTTTATTTATGAAACCTATTCATGGACTGTTATATCATATTTGTTTTTTAATGGGTGTTGTTAATGGAAAACTTGTAAGATTACTTGCACCATACTTAAGAAGACATGTATGTTGTGTACTCAATAATAATTCAATATTTATTTATACGTTACTGTTCAGGGAATATTTTTTTAAATGATTTGATTCATGGTTTTCAAGAGTTTCATTTTGGTGATGTTATCATGGTGGTCACATGAAAAATTACAAATGGATGGTAATTTTACATGATTTTTTCGATTTTCATACCATATATATGTTTTTCAACTATGGAATCCCTTAAGGAATGTATTTTATAATCTATTTTATAACATTATGTTGACACTTTTATTAAATATGTGCTTTGGTTTTTATCAATGTTGGTCATTTGGAATGGATTATATATTTTATATTATTTTTCTAGATATTTCTATTTTGGCTAGATGATATATTCTCCCCATAGTATCCTCATAAACACTTTCCATTAATTTTTAGCCTCTAAAATATGTGGTGGAATGGTTGAGCTGATGTAGATAATTTTTTTCTTGTATTGGATAGTGGTCTGATGAATAAATAAGATGCAAACAGGAATTAATGAATTTTTTCTACTATTTTTCATTATGGGTATAGTATAGAGTGTGATATATTGTTATGATAATTGGTAGTGGGATCATTCCTTGGTGTGTTCAACCAATGCATGGATTAAAATACATGTTTCTAGGGATATGAAATTTTGTTTATAGATTTCAATATTACATATTAATTTTAAAATGACCTTGTTTGAGGCACTAGATTAAGGATTTTACTAGTTTATATTATATTACATTGTCTTATGGGAATGTAATAATAGGTGTTGTGTGTTTATTCATGTGTTGTTTAATGTTTGTTGGGATTTATATGATGTGTATCTTTCATAGTTCATGGGCATCGAATTTCCATTGAATTCATTATGTGATTTATTTATAAATGTGGAATCATTATTCTAATTTATGTTTCCTTTTCTTATGGCTATAAGTTCATAATGGGATATTAATAATTAATAGAGTTATTAGAGGATTGTATTAAAACAATGGATATAAAGAAAAAAATTTCTTACATTTTTAATTTATTTTGCAACCCTTTCATATAAAGGATCATATAAATGTATTTTTAAATATGTGATATGGTTAAATAAATTTAAAGTAAGAATAATAAATGGGATTTTAAAAAATATATAATGAATAAAAATCGAAATTTAATAACTCGTTAAAAACCGAAAATCGTTTTGAAATAAAAGGTATTTACATGTTAGTATTTTAAAATAAATTAATTATAAAGAATGTTAAATATATACAATTATTCATTTTTAATAAAGAGAACATTCAATGAAAAATATATTTTAACATCTAGAGTATGTTGTTTTGATCAATTTTATTTATGAATTATCCATATTTCTATACTGTTGTGGAATTATAAGATGATTTATGATTTTCGTTTCCAACTCTATATAGTGTGGAAGACCGTATAGAGATGGTGGACCTTGAATATTAATAGTGTTAACACTTGAGAGGGGTAGATGAGGATAGAGATAGAACATAATTTTATAATCCATTCATATTGTTTGGGGTATTTCATAATGATTTCAAACCCAAAAATGTTTTTAGTATGTGATATTAACATTCGAGACAGTGATAAGATGTGATGAGTTACTAAAACCATTCATGTCAATGTGGTTTATGTCTAACAAAAGAGTATTTAGGAAAAACATATTTTTGTCTAATTTATGGAAACTAGAGTTCAGTGTTTGTTATTATAGATGTTGTGTAACATTTATCATAGTGTGTTTCATCCCATGAGCGTTGGATTTACTGAGACATTAACTGAGGTTCTATGTGGGTGGATCACTTGACCATCCAGATTCAACTCATGATTTTTATTTATTATTTTACTACATATATTAGTGGGTATATTATTGATGGTCATCTCATTCTTTGTAATGACTTTAAATATTTAATCAATTTTTATATTGATTGGTTCATGCAATATATATATGTTTGGTTATTCTTATTTAGTAAATATTTATGGTTGATCACATAGAGTATTGTTTCCTAGTATATATGACAATTTTTATGGGATTGATTTTATATATTCCTAACCATATTGGTTATGGAAACAATTTTAGTATGTCATAAATTTTTTTTAAGAACTTCAACTTATTATAAGGGAATATAGGATGAAAGGTGTTCATTCACAGAACCCTGATACGTGAATGGATTTAGACCTTTTTTATAATGGAATTTATGATTCAACTCATTATTTAAAGAGACATTTTATGAGTATGGTTTCATTCCTAGATGGGTCAATAAAACTATGATTCATTATTATTAACACATGGAATGACTATTGTTTTTTTAATTTGTTATTATAGACAAATAAACCCCTAAATATTTGTAGGATTTGTTTTTTGGGAGTAACCACCTACTATTTTACAATAGAATTTAGTTGGTTTTAAATGAGGTATTTGGACTTCGATTGATGGAATAAGACATGTGTGGTTATAATGGTAATATTTTGGCTCATATAAATCTTCATGCATTGCAAGGAATGTTTTTACATGGTAATAATTTTTCACAACTATAAGGTAGGGTATCACAATAACACATTGGATTTAATTTGTAGGTTTCTTTCTGTCGCATGGTTTCCAATGATTAGTGGATTCATGAATGTTTCCATATTATTAATTTTTTGGGGTTTTAAAGTCCATAGTGGAATAGAAAATGTTCATTTATTGATCAAAATACAAGCTACTAGTTCATTTATGATTTAAGTTGTTATATATTCCATATCATTAATAGGTAATGACAGTAAGAAGAAGAATCAGAAGTTCCATAGTAGTGGATCACATTCAATATTCTATATGGCAGCAGCTTAGGTGATTCCATATGGGGGTTGATAAATATATTGGATGAGTGATTGAATGATCCGAATTAAGAGTCAGATTGTTATAAATATTAATGTATACGTTTTCATAACATATGAATAAATAATTTCTTATTCATTCACACATAGTTCTCTGATATGAGAAGGTAATCAATATTTGGAATTTATTTTTGTAACAGACCTCATATAAATCTTGTAGATTGTAACATGATTTGTTATTGAGTATCATATTAGTCAGGGGACATTTACAATCATCTAATAAATTTTGAGGTAGCATGGGACAAGTCATTAAATTTTTATGTTGACACCATATTAAGGTTGAATTGTGGTTTCATTGTAATTTACATTGTTCAAGGAATTATTCTATATAAAAAATATGATTTTGTTTAGATTTTTAGTGGATTATTTTTCACATTTGGGTGAAATTATGTGTCCAAAATTATATTTTATTTGTTATTCATTAATGATCAAGTGAGATAATGTTGTATAGTATGTAAGTTCTATGATTTAACCATGGAATCACATCGATGGATATGGTTAGACATATGGTTTTATCTAAATAAATATATGAAGCCTTTGGTGATTCATGGAATCATGATTTTCTATTTTAGTGTATCATTAGTAGTGGTGGTTATGCATTTTGTTTAAGGGTTTAATGGAGGAGTTCTGAACTCCTCATTTGATAGAATTTTTTAGTGGGTGTATAATTACATAGAGCTTGCCTATGAGGAAATAGTAGTTGTTTTGAGGTTTTTACCAAATCATTTGGATTATATAATCATTTTATTTTTTGTTCATGTATGGTGGATTCATTTTATTATTAGTTTTATAGATTATAATTGACATTATTTTCAAATTATCTGTTATATCATTAATAGTGTGGTGTATTAGGTACTATCTCAGTGATACTATAGACTTTTGAGTTTTTTATTTTTGTAGTAAAATTCTAATGTTTTTAGGCGTAGAAGGTCATAATAGTCCTCATGAGTTATATCCCATTATCCAGAGTTATAAATGGGATATAATTGACTCAATGTGGACATGTGGTTGTATTTTGAGGGATTGATGTTCTAGAGTAGCATCTTGTTGTTTCAATTTAATTGTGAGCATTTTTTGAGGATCAAGAAATTATGAATCATATGTTTTATGTTTCTCTTGATAGGAACACTGTGTGTCTATGAATGAAAAGAAGAAAAATGAAGATGAAAAAATGATCAAAATAATTTAGAATATATATAGGAATTAAAATAAGTATAATTCAGGGTTATATGTTTTATACTATGGTGTTTGTAGTTCCAATAACTATATAAATCTTTTAAATTCTATATAGATTATGAATTTTGAATTTTTTGGGGGTCAGAATATGGTTTAGACAATACAATGACAATTTGAAGTTTAGAACTCCATAAATGTGGGCATTAGGACATGAAATGGTTATTAGAAGGTATCCTAGAGGGTTTGGTTATTAACAGTGGCATGCATCTAGGAAACCTCTTTCCCACTATCCCATCGGTGGGAGAGGGAAGTAGTAGTGACCTTGTTATAGAACCACCAGCCGGCTGGTGAGCCCCTATAATTATTATTATAATGGGGAGAAAATCAAATTATCTTTATTATACCACTTCATAATTTCTTTCATTTCACTCTATTAATATCCCTATGAATTTTATCATCCACTATATGGATATAATTTTTTTATATTTATGATTTTCATTGAATAAATTTTATAAAATTTTTATAAATTTGTGATGTAAGAAATCAAAGTCTCAAAATAACTTCTCGTATGATTATATTTAAAAGATAGATTTTCAATTTATAGAATTATAATTTCCCAATTCAATTTAACTTTTAAATTCAAAAGGCCAAAATTACCATAGCATGAATTTTTGAGAAATTGATTACAATATTAAGTTTTAAGGAATGGGGAAAGATACATGTTATTTTGAAGGTATATTTATTTTAAAAGGTAAAATTATGATTTTTATTACTATTATATTTCCATTAGTAAAATAATTATTTTAATTATTCCAATTACTATTTTTTTGATTAGTTTTTATAGTGAATTTATTAGAAAATACATTTTATATTTAATAAGATGCATTTTTCAGAAAAAACCCCGTTTTCTTGTTCATTTATTATTTTTAATCATAAATTAAATAATTAACAACTTCTATTTTGAATTTTAGAAAACTAATTCTATTTGAGGTATTAGATGTTTTAAATTTACAAAATAGTTCCCTTTTATATTTCAAATAACTAAACAGTAATAATAATAATATTTATTACCACATTTAATGATAAATAGAGTAATTTAGAGTAAAACAATAAGATAGGGGTTATACAATTACTAGTAAACTTTTACTAATTTTAGTATATGAGTTAATTTCAAAAAACTGTCATCCTTGGGTAAAATATAAGTTATCTTGGAGGGACCTGGATGTCAATAATTCCCTTATAATATTTTATTTTATGAAAAGTCTAATTTGTAAAAAAATTGTTTTTATTTTTAATATATGGTTATATACCATACATATTAGACCACGAACTGTATTCAAAAAGAAAAAATTTAATCATTATTGATATTTTTTATTTTTTAGGTAATATATAATTACCTTAAATCCTTGCACAATGTTGATGTAATATTTATTATGTTAAGAGAAAAATAAATAGATGATATAAAAAATATTAATATAAAATAATTTTAGATATTCAAGATGATACAGTAATTAAATATACAAAACTGAGATTTTTATGATTTAATAATATATTTTGGTTGATGTTTACTATTAATTTATGTTTTAATGTCGTAGTAGTGAATTTTATAAAATATAAAAACAATTATTTTCCTGAAAATAATATTTTATAAAAAAATTAAAAAATTAAAAATTAAATATGGCTATAAGAGAGATGAAATGGTGAAACAATTAATCCCATGTTTAATTAATGTATTTTATTTTTCTCTATAATAGTCATATTAAAATTTAAAATTTTGAGAAATTCCTAAAGTTCACCACAGTTAAATTGTAAAAAGGGAACCCTTACATCACTTTATTTCACCATGTTGATCCTTCTAGCTCAACCACACTCTAAATTGTTTCTTTCCATATTTCTAGAAAAATTATAGAGTTTCTAGAATAATTAAAATATGAATTCAAATTTCATTTTGGCTTCTATCATGGAGGTGATCTTAAAGAGGTAAAATTCTGAAACCACCTCTCATTTTTTCTTTTCATCCACTGCATTTAAGCACATCCTTCATCAATTAAGTCAAAATAACTCCAATTTCAGGAATATAGTTTATTTTTATATTTAAAATGGAATATATGATATAAATCCATTTTCTCATCCCCTCTTATTAAAATAAATGAAACCAATATACAAATTATGGAGGTAAACCCATTTTTTGGATAATGAGTTTTCATTTTATATTACCACCAACAAGGATGGTTATAAAACTATTATTACTGTTATATATGTTTTTAATAAGTATATTATAACTTATTTCATGTTCTTTAAATAATATATAAACATGATATTTTATGAACTAAAACTAATTCTTGATGGTCGAAAAAAATGAAAAAAAACCAAATATTTATTAAAATATTTTTTAAAAATGAATCATAATCATGATATAAAAATTTGATAAACGAGATAATTAATAAATATATATGTGTGAATAAATACAATTTCATTCCACTTTAGGAGTATAATTACATTTAAAAAGATAATCCCAAATATTACAAAAATAAACTAACCATGAAAAAATGGAAGGAACACACTTAAATAAATGAAAATAATGAATTATTATTATTTAACTGGTGATAATATGTTATAAAAATAACATATAAAGATATATATATATATATATATGAATATATTTATTATTTAATTAATAAAAAACTTTAAATATATTGTACAAGTGGTGTTAACATGTTTGAAGGATGTTGAACAGGGGGTAAGGGAATTTTTAACCCTAATTTCATTCTTCGTGTTAAAATCTCGCATCATTGATAATGCCTTGAAAATATTATGTGTGAAATTAATTTTTATTTTCTTACGTTTTGTTTATAATTTTTTATGATTATTTATAGTAGGCACACAAAATATGTTTATTTTATTAACCCTTACTTCAATGATATTATTCTTTTATGATAATTTCATTAAAAACAAACTTCATCAAATGTTTATTTTTTAAGTAGATAAATGGAAGGTTTTTTAAAACATCTGGAATTAATGGAATTTACCACTTTACAATCACATTAATATGTTTTATTATTACCTTAATATGTTATATTGTACATTTTAATAAAATTATTTCCAATGTACATGAGTATTTTTTGAAAACAAATCATTAATTTTTAATATGGAAGGATTAATTTATTCAAAGATTGTTTTATGATGAAATATTTCATTAATTATGATTATTTTATGGTTCTTGAAAAACATTGATGATGAAATATTGTTCCATTATTAAATAATGACATGTGGTTCCCAAAAAAACTCGGATTATTGGTTATTTTATTAACCAATGATAGGCGGTTATGTGATAAACCAATTATAAGTGGTTACACTATAACAACCAATTAATTGCATACTATAGAGAATGATGTTGACCAATTAGGTTATTACATTTTTTAGTGTGATATTGAAAATGATATCCCAAGTTACCCAATTAAATATTATATAAATTATTTTATTTTTCATGAAAATCATTTGATTTTCAAAATATATATAATGATCTTTTAACAAAGATGATTTTTTAGAGGAAAAAAATTATGATTAAGATAAAATTTTATTGGTAATTTCACTAGAATAATGGTTTACTTTTTATCATTTAATTTTGATATTTTATACTCATTTTTTGTTTTAATATATTTTTCATAGATTAAATGCGGACTAGAGATAAGGATGAGATCATGGGGAAAACTCTAAATTTTCTTCCTATGGAGAAACTATGTTTTATTATAAAGTGATTTGTTTTATAAAAATTGGATATTATTAATACATTTCCACTTGAAATGTTTTGTTCAAACATGTATGAGTTAGTACTAAATATCTGAAACTCTTAAATTAAAATAACCATCAAAATGTATTAATTTTAATTTTAGATTAAAATCACTAAAGTATATAATGTTTGTCATTGGTTAATTTTTTTTGTTAATAGATAATGGTTTAGATAACTAATAGATTTAAGAAAATTATAATGGAATACCCAGAAAATATTTCTACTATATAGTTAAATGTTATCATTTTTAAGGATTATTATGTTTCTTCTTCTAACATATTTATATTCAGATTTTTTTCCAACATTGGAAACAGAGAAACTGTTTTAGTAAGTTATTAATAAGAAAACTCCCTTACAAATAAACATCTTGATATTGTTTGAACTTGAATATAATATTTTTTTAATGTGATGGATTAGTTGATAGAAGTAATAAATTTTGATTCATTCAATTTAAATGAGTAGCCTAAACAACCATGGAGAAATATGTATGTAGTGCAACTATTTATGCGGAAACATCCCCCAAAAATCATTGGGACCACCAATACCATGTATGTCTAAGGAATTATCAATGATTCAAAACATATATTTGATGTCATGGGATGTTCAAAAAATAATAATGTTAAACCTATCAATTTCACATTTTTATGGTGAAGTCAATCAATGATAATCTCTATCTAAAAATACCAAAGGGAAATATGGTGTTATTGTTATAAAATGGGATGATATAAGTGTATTTTTCTAGAAAAATAATTTCATTAGACTATTATACTCATAATAGTATATCAATTATATGAACTAAGGATAAAGGATGAGGATTATATAGTTTTATAAAATGATAATTTCAAAATACATTATACATGCTTAAAATATTTTTTTGGTTCATTGATACTAAAATTAATAGATTTTAATTTGTTTTGAAAAACAATTATGAAGTGAATTGGCTTCATGATAGTTAAGAAGCTACGAAAAAAGTTGTCTTTTTGCTAAAAACATTATATAGAGTTTTATTACTTGTAAGTGCCTTGAGACGACATGAATAAGATGTCATATTTTATGAAATTATGGAATAATATTTCAATGATATTTGAAGCTAAAAAAATAAAATTCAATTCTTGGGATACGTATAGTAAAAAATCACCCTGGTAAACACCTCAAAGGATCTAATAAATTCAATAATTATTGATTTATTTTTTACATGGACTCTAACTATAAGGAAAATCGGTGTAAAATTAATGAAAATATAATAGTTATATTCATTAATTGTAATGAGTTTGGATATTATGATATCTCATGCCTAAAGTTAGCAACTCTGGTTGGAAATCATCCTGACCAAAAGAATAATGATGTGGAAAAATATTTTTCTAGCACTACTCTTGATTTTGGGTCACCTAATTAATTTGAAAAAGGCATGTTACTGCTCTATTCAAATTATTCCATCATCCTGTTTGATTCTGTATTTTCACATTTTTTAAATTTTTATGAAATTTTCAAGTATATATGGAATTTCACTTAAAAAGGAATTATATTTTATTGAAATATCATAGAATAATTATAAAATAAATAATAATATATAGTAATGGTCCTATTTTTAGTAGTGGAATGTAATTTCCGATAAATCATATTAAACTACAGAAATATGAGTTTGATATTAGTTTGAGTGTGGGTTGAATTTCAATTTATAGTTATAAGATACATTGACTATATAATATTGTATGTTCAATTATTTCATAACATAAAAAACATACAATGAATAATATATTTTTTTTATAAATTGACTTGTAATTTATATAGCACATGTCAATGAAAAAAATGTCAATTTTTATATATGTGATGTGTCAATATTGAATTAATACAAGTAAGTTTTTTTGATGAATTTACTGGCGTTATAGCTAACCGTGAAGTGGAATTTTCTATTAGAATAGTTCATGATTCATAACCAATTTCAAAACACCCATACAGAATAGATCAAGTGGATATTATTAAATTGAGAAAGTTATTTCTTGAGTTTCTTGATACTTTTTTCATTCATGCTAACATTTATCCATAATTGCTTTTTATTTTGTTTGTTAAATATAAATATGTTTCTATGAGGAATTGAATTGATTACATATGTTTGAGAAAAATATCTATTATGAAAATACCCTTTTAAACATATTTATGATTTATTGTATCAGATCTAGGGAGAATAAGACTTTTCAAATATTAATTTCAGGTCAGGGTACCATTAATTGAAAGTAAAGGGGATGTGATTTTAAAGGCTATATTAGATACTAGTCATTGGAATTATGAGTTTTTTTAATTTACTTTGGTTAGAAAAATTGAACTCTTGTATTTTGGTATCATATGAATAGATTTTTCCATGAATATTTTGATATCATTATTATTATTTTTTATTTATGATATTTGTAATTATTGAAAAATTTATGATGATAATGGATAATATCAATGTATTATTTTGAAAAAACACAAATAAAATATGATATACATAAAATTTATGTAATATGATTTTTGGTTACAAAATAATTCATTCCTTAAAAACATTGTCCAAAAAGATGGAATAACTATTGATCCTACCAAAAAAAGTTTTTGATGGATCTACAATACCAAAAAATGGTATAGAAAATAAATGATTCCATAGATTAATATGATAATACCACTGGATTTTTGAAAACATTACATGTTTACCTATACCAGCAACCAATTTTAATCTGAATTTGTAAAATTTATTCTCAATAAAATACATAGTGATTGTTTTTAGGAATTAAAAAGAAGATAGTTGAATTATTCAGTTTTGTCTCTACCCTCCAGAAATGGTGATGTTTTCATATAGACTGATTATTTATTATAGGGACATGGTTTCATTATGATGTATAGTGATCAGGTAACCTTTTATGATTTAAATAATTTCAAGCCCCAAGACATAAATTATCCTACCCATTATTTTAAAATAGCTGTGGGGGATTTTTTTAAAATAAATTATAGGCATATCATATAGGGAGACAAGTATTAGATATATAATAATTATAAAATTTTTACACATATAAATAATCATAATGACTTGTACCTGAGGTAGAATAGATTAATGGAACTGATTATGTATTTTAATATCATGATTCAATTAAATAATGGGAATTAAAATAAATAGTTGGATTCCTTCATTAAAAAATTTAATGCTACATTAACCTTGTTAGGTTTGGAACCCTTCCCTTGGGTAAACAATTTAACGAATTTTGGAATGGATGTTATACATGTAGGATATTCTTATATGTTTTCAGGATTCAATGAAATCATCTCTGTCTGATAGAATTCATAAAATCTAAAGGAATATATTGATTTATATAAAATGTTATAATTGGTGATGAATGGTATGTTATATTAAATTAATATAATAAAATATTTTATTTTACAATTTAGAAATAGAGTATGTGTACCTTGTGATTCCCAGTTGATGAAATAGTTTTTATGTGAAACTCATAGTTCACCATTTTCAGTTCATTGTGGAATACCTAAGATATATAGAGACTTAAATATAATCACATGTTGTATGTAATTAAAATATATATTTCTGATTTTACCATTAAATTCCGGACTTTTTAATAGGTTAAAGATGAAAAATAATTAACAATGGGTATGCTTTATCCTTTTTCAATTATGTAGTATAAATGAGAAAGAATATCCATGGTTTTTATGGTGGTACTACCAAAGACTTCACAAAGAAATAATTCAATTTGTATTATTATTGATCGGTGGAAAAAATATACACATTTTAATACCATTTGGGATAATCTATATTTAGATCATCTTACATGATTCTATCATAATGATATAGTTAGGTAACATTGACTTCCTCACTCCATTGTATCAGACCATGATCCCAAGTATTCTTATATCTTCTGGAAAGGACTTCAGAAGTCTTTGGGAATAGAAATAAATTTCAACCCATCATTTTATCCATATTTTTATGGACAGTAAGAATGAATAATAAAATCCTCGGAATACATGATATGTGTTTGTTCAATGGATTACAATGGTATTTGAGATAAACAAATTTTGTTCTTATATTTTTATTTTAATATTAATTTTCATTCCTTATTAAAGATCAGAACCATTGAGGGAATATATGGAAAGATGATTCAAAATATATCATTTTGGGTTAAATTAGGTGATAAAAGGTTGATAAGACTGTAATTAGTAGAGGAAATGGTAGGGAAGGTAAAAATTATTTAGAAAAAAAGAAGATATCATAGAGTACATAGAAAAATTCTACAAATAATAGGAGTAATGATCATTCTTTTAACCAAGGTGATCTTTTTTTTATCAAATACCTTTGTTGAATTTTTTTATGTTTTTGGTAAGAATAGAATATAAAGTTGAAGCTACATTTGACAATTTTAAATCCTTGTGAAAATTGGATAAGTTTCCTACCATGTGGCTTTACCTATGAATTTATCACATGGACACAATGTTTTTATCTTTGATATTAAGAAGGTATGTTCCATCATAATCGTAGGTTTTGTTCTCTATTGTTTTCCAGTTGGGAGATAAAATTTATGATGAATAATAGATATTTTTATTATTGACCATTAGTAGAAATTATTGTGGAAAAAATTAATTTACCGGATTTAGGTTTTGTGTAGATCCAATATAACTAAAGGAGAAACATGGGAATCAATAAATGTTATATGAAAAATGTATCCCCATGTGTTTAGTATATAAATAAAATTTAAATGGAGGAATATCCAGAAGGGGGGGGGGGGGGGAATTAAATAGCATAGTTATTGATATAATCATTATTTTCCATATTTATTAGAATTATGGAATTAAATAGATAATATCCTTATAAATATGTTAAGATATAATTAGTTTTGTCTAAATAATTTCAAATATAGTTATATATAAATAATTAGTATCTAAAATATATAATTATAATCTGAAAAAAAATTATATGAAATATGCTTGTGTATAAATATTCTTAAGTAAAATTATGTTTTTTTTCGAATATATTAATTTTTCAATGATTAATGAAAAATACTATTTTTATTGAATACAATATTATATTTACATTGTCCAATTATTCATCCAATATATTCTAAATTTTTATGACTACATATTTTATTTTTATAAATGTAATTTTCTATTGGAATTGGTTTTATTCTTTAATTTAGTATAGAAACAGTTTATATTTTAAAAGGGGAAATTTTCCATAAACTCGTTTTCCAGCACATTTTTGCAATTTAATTTTTTATTAATTTTAATAAAAAAAATTTATTTAGGAAAATGGATACCATATTTAATATGAATAGTGATTATTTATATAAATTTTGCCTATTTATTTTTGAAAAATATAAAGAGTAAACATAGTAACTATTTTACAATAGTTAAGGTTAAATTTTTTAATTTAAGGAAAAAATAATATGACAAGGATTAGATAATTATCATAAAAAATTTTCCAATTTTATTTGATGAGTTTTGTTTGGCCAAAATCATCAATTGGTAGATGTTATGTCTTCATGGAGCCATTAGGTTTAAATTAAGTCCCTTGTTGTCATATATTTTTAGAAAAATCCGACTACCCACAATATTGTTTTTAATATGTTTAATTTTTTTAATATATAGAAATAAAAATAAAAATTAAACCATAAATAGTATTTTGAAAGATAAAATATTTTTCATAATCATTGTAACTTATATTCAATTTTAATAGAGAACATAATTACCTTAATGGCATGAAAAACAATGAAAAATCAATTATTAAATTAATAAAAATATATAAAAATGATATAATAATTATTAGAAAAATTATTTCAACATATTCAAATAGATCCATGACAAACATAGATACCTATCAATGTTATAATATATAAAAAAAATTATTTTTCTAATTTAATACATTCGATGTTGTAAAAATCAGAGTAATAAATATTATTATATTTGACAAAATGATATTTATGAATATTATAAATTACTCAATTATTTAACAAATATAAAAATATTAAATAAGGCCATGGGGACTAATAAATTTTCTTCATTGGAAACTTTCTAGAAATAATGTGTTTAATGTACTTAAACATGATTACATTGGTCTATCTATCTCGTTTTTTGTTTTATGCTCTATAATTTGTAACAACTTGGGTTCTCACTTCCCCTTAAAATTGTTTCAAATAAAAAAATAATTTTCAGGTAATGTCAAAACCTATGAATTTTGTGTCAATTTAGAATTAATTGGTTTTATAATAGTCTTATTATATTTTAAAATTTTGTGAAATTCCTAAACTTCAAGACACCTTAAATATAAAATTGAACTCCTTGTTTCACTTTATTTCACAAACTTCAGACTTATAGATTTACCAAACTATACCAAATTATATTACCACATAAAAATTCCACATTTTATAGAAAGGTTTCTTACTAATATACCAATTACATTATCCACAAGGGATCCTTTAAAGAGTTGATATTCAATGGGTATCTTTCTTGAACCACCCCAATTAATATATTTTCTTATTTTACCTTTTCCTCTCCTCCTTCCAACAATAAGTCAAAATAAATCATGTATCAAATATATACATTAATTTTATATTTATATTATATTTTATTATATTAATCCCACTTCACATAACCACTTATTAAATGAAGTGAAACCTTTAGCTAAATTTTGGTGGTTAATCATCTCCGTTGACAATGAGTTATCATTTTACACTACATCCTTCAAGGACCGTAAAAATACTATTATTATGGTTATATTGTAATATAATACATATTTTATAACTTATTTCATGTTTTGGAAAAAATATATATAAATTATTATTTATAAAATAAAACTTATTCATGATGTTTGGAAAATTGCCAAATTAAACTAGACATTTTTCAAAAACATTTTATTAAATGAATCATCTCCATCCTAGAAACTAAGATATATGAGACCACTTATACTTCTATAATTTCATTAATACCATTTAATACCATGTATGGAGCATTATATCCATTTGAAAAGAAAATACAAAATTATACAAAAATGAACCAACCACAAAACCATGAAATGAATACTGCATAAATAAACAAAAATAATGAAATATTTTTAATTAATGAGAGGTAAAATTTTAGAAAAAACATAATATAAAGTATTATAAATGTTTCTATTGTTATGAAATAAATTTATAATTATCTTTAAACCATTATAAAATATTTTTGAACATTAATTAAGGTACTCAAACCTGAGGTAAGAGAATTCTTTACCAATTATCTATTATTTAGGCTAAACATCAACTTTTTTGATAATGTCGTGATAATATTTTGTGTGATCGGATTTTTTATTTCCTTATGTTTTTTTTGCAGTTTTTTATATGGATTTATAGTATGTATAGATAAAAAATCCCTTTCATTTTTCCCGCATCAGTGATATTATACCTTTAAGGGACATTCCTTAAAAAGTTTATATTTTAATTTTTTTTCAAAAGTCAAAAGATTGGTTTTTATTAATAATGAATGAAATAAATTTCCAAATGTCACTTCTCCATAATAATTATAGTCATACATTATATTTTTAAATTGTTTCTTTTAAAGGAATTTTTTCATTTATTTGTGCGATATTTTTTAGGATGGGTGATTTGTAAAATGATATGATTATTTTAGTCAAAAATTTTTTAATGATGATGGCATTAATGATTTATAATGAAATTATGGTTGATGGGAAATTTTTATCATTAAGAGTGGTTCTATTTTAATCCAATGATTTTTTGTTTTATTATAACACAAGGAAGGGTGGTTATGTTATTAACCAATCATAGGTTCATTTGTGATTAAACCATGGGTGGTTAGTTACTTTATAACCTCCAATGTGATTGGTACTCTAGAGAATGACATTAACCATATTATTAACATCATTTGTAATTTTGATATGGAAAATTATTTACTATGTTATATAATTATATTTTATATTATTTCTTGTGATATTCAAAAATGTTTCAATAATTATAATAATGATCATTTTAAAAGATGATCCATTTTCAGTGGTAAAAACGTATGTTTAAGAGAATATTGTTTTATGGGTTTTCACATAACAAATTGTTTTCCATTATTTTGTTTACCCATATTGTGATTTTATTCTCATAATATTTTTTTTATGTTTTTCATATGATTTAAGGGGACAAGAAACAAGTATGAGATCAAGGGTAAAATTGAGAACCTTATTCATATAGAAAATGTATGTTTTGATTTAAATAATTTTTTTCTCCAACAAATGGTTAATGTGTATATGTATCCATATTTCATATATGGGTTTAAAATATATTATTTATTACTATTTCTCTAAAACTATAATCCTAATTGATACTAAATATTTTAATAATGTTAATTTTGGTTTAAAATCAATATAATATGTATCGTTTGTTACTCGGTCCTTACATGAATGGCCCAAATCTAAATCCTTTGTCTTTAATAATCCTCCTCCAATACATGGCCATGTGATATTATTTATAGTGTGATTTTGAATCTACAATTAGTATATGAATCTTATTATCTATAATATTAACTTCATTGTCAACCTGGATGACTCTTTCTAGTCTATTGTATTATTCCCTACTTCTAGTTCTGTTGTATTCATTCTCTATTTATTTTCATTCAAGATGAACATATGACTGATTTTAAAAAAGAATACATATAATAACATAATTTACGTGGTGAAATAATTTAACCCATGTCTTTCATATATTTTTGGTGATTCTGTTGTGTTGTATCCCATATTATATAGGAAATGACAATGGATATAATTAAATTTTGAAAACTAGGGTTTTAAATGGATATAATTCCGCTTTTTCAAATTTTTAGAATTAGGGGTTATTAAATAGTTTATTAACACATTGATATTTTAAAATATGAACATTGTATTTGATATAATATAGGATAGGAAACATCAAGCATAAACAACCCACCAAATATATTTATTTAAATTTAAGATCATCGATCACTTGTGGAACATGAAACCCTGAGATAAATTGAAAATTAATATAGTATAACATTATAACCATGACATTAAACTGGAATTTATTAATATGTCTAAATGTATTATGTAAACTATACCTCTCTGTGGATTATAAATAAAATCTGAATCATTTAAAATTTGAATAAATGTTTTCTCAAAAACATTATTTTTTAAAATATGCTCTAGTTGGGCTATGTGAAAATATTATCAAATCCATATTTAGAAATTCTAAAAATATATATGGAAAATTATGAATCAATTTTAATATAATCATATAATTTTTATTTAAATTTTAATTTTTGGTCTTCTTATGAAATATTTCATTTTTCTATGAATGCTGAAAAATATAGCATTTTATTTAAATCCACCATTTATATTAAATAATTCAAAAAATTCAATTATAGTATGAATTTTATTTAATGTAATATTAGTTTAATTTTTTTAAATGTAACAAATTTTTTTAATATTAACTAAACTTTAATTTATTTTGGACATTAAATCACTATATACTTATGATAATTTTCACAATTGGATCCCCCATTATTATCACATCTACTCATTTAATTTTAAATTGAATTATACCTCTTATATGAATTGTATTATAACACAATTTGTCATAAATTTGAATCATAATAATAATTTTTATATAATATGTTAAAATTTATTTTTTACAATTATTAATAGAAAAAGAAACAATATGTTTTTACATTGTGTAGGTTAAAATCTAATTTGTTGGTCGTTTAAAAGATAAATATTAATGTGAATTAAAAAATTATCTAAACCCAATTATATGAAAATATTTAGAAATTAAAAAATATAATGATATATAATTACCCATTATGGAGGCTTTAGAGAAGATAAATATTCCTATTTAAATAAATATTTTGAAAAATTCATTATATGTCCTCTCTCAACCTATAAAATCCCACCCCATATCATCCCCTCTTTAGATATCCATATCAATTGTTTTCAAAAAATAACTACCAAAATATAATCCTAACTCCTATACCAACATAATAGATCCCTCATTAAGATTTTAAATCCTCTTAGTATGAATATTAGTTCATACCTAATGAAATTCTACAAAGAAGAGGTATGTTTCAAAAATGAGTGTTTTTATTTTGTTTCATATTCTAAAATTTGTAAAATATTATTAATCCATGATTATATTATAACCTATTTATCTTTCATATATTATGGTATTATTATTTTAAGTTAATTAACTATATCCATTTCAACTTCCATCAAATGGAAAACTAAACCATCGATCATGTGAACTACGGCCAACAGCCTCACGAGCTGAGGTAATTCTTCTTCCATCACCACCTATAAATGATTGATATAATGTTGAATTACAAAAAAAATTATGGAATTTATTATTATTATATTATTATTAATATATAATTATAATATTAAATATACATTATTAATTTCATTTTTTAATTATGAAATATATCTCTTCTGTACGAATAACTAACACCTCATGAAGCGGTGTGATTTGGTTTAAAAAATACTCTAAATTGAATTCTAAAAGGATAATTATTTGAATATTTGTGATATATGTTAAATTATATTTATTATTTATAATAAATATATCACTTCATTCATTACACTTTCACCCATTATGGAAATAATAATGTCCCTCGTGCGTATGTATGACCTACCATCTCCACAAAGCACTATAATCTATTCTATATGTTCAAATATTAATAATGATTAGAAACTTTTTCTAATGATAAAATGACATGTTAAATAATATTATTTTTCTTTTTATTATAGTCTGATGTTATATTTATATGAACTATAACATTAATGACAAGAAACACATGGGAAAATATTCCAATTAAAATATACAAAAATAAAAATAGTGAAAGATCATTAACAAGTAGGCGATAAGTAACTATAAAAGGGTCATATATTATATTGTTAAAATTAATATGATTATTTTATAAAATAATATCTAATTAAATAAAATATACATGATTTTAAATCATGTTCAACTAACAGTAATCGTGATATTTGTGACTTCATCTCAATTTCCATTTTACTGAGGAATATTTTAATGTCACAAAACTAATTTTATTTACATGATGTTTATACATCCCATATGAATTGATATATCATGATTAGTTAATAACTCATTATATTATACTATTAAATTTAAATTATTTAATATTTTGGGATTTGACCTTAAATTTACCAAATAGTAAGTAGTTTCAAAACTTAATTTCCTTTCATTATTTTATATTACATCCACATTGTCTTTAATATTATAAGATTATTCATGTAATGGATTGGAAAAATATTATGTTTTATTTCTAGTTCCTTTAAGTGGATTTAAATATGATATAGATAATTTATTCATTGAATTATTCTTACACCAACATTATGTTCTTCATAAGGGTTTAAATCACAATCTTATTTTTATCAAGAATATTAATGTTTGAATTTATAATTAAGTAAATTATTTTATTATTGAATAAAATATATATTTAATTTTATTATCATCAAATTATTCATGAAATTTTACAATTTTATTACCATTTCTCCACTAATTTTTACTTAAAAATGTTGAGAAATATTTTTAAAACGTCCAACTGTATTTCTCCCTTTAATCAAAAATCAATTTTTATCAAAATCGTTGATTTTTAATCTATATCCCAAATTATTTTTAAGTTATTTTAACAAATTTTACAATATTTAAATTTTTTTATATGAATCACCATTTTTTTTCAAAACATTTAACATTTTTCTTTTATCAAAAAATTAATAGAAATATTTTTTTGAACATATAATGCATAAATAGAATTTCCATCCTTTATGGCCACTCAATGTTAAATGAATCTTCTTTAATTTTAAATAGATCATTTGAATTAAAATTTATTTTAATTTTTTGTGAATATTTGATATAAAAGGATTCTTTTCAAAGTGGAAATTTTTTTTACTTCAAGATAGTTTGAAAGGTTATTTTCATGGGATTTTTTTCAACAACTTCATCAATCCTCATTATAATTTTTATAAACTAGTGATATTATTATTGATACCATAATTATTAATTATATGGATTATTTATAATCATTTTTACCACAGAATGTATTGATATTAAATTTATTGATTTGTTTTTTAGTCATTTAATTTACCTTAAAATATCCACATTCTTATGATCATTGAACATTAAATTTATGCTAAAGATACATATTTTATATCATGGATACGTTTATTGGTTAAACCATATATCATTTTTACATAATGTATTCTACATGTAATGTTATTATTTATCTGAGGAAATATTGATCAGTCCATATTCTTTACACAATATTAATATTTGATAATAATTCACATTTTCACGGAGATAAATCAATTACAATATATTATTAATCATTTGGATATGCATTGATGTGTGGGGCCTAGAAATATATATCTTTAGAATTCCAACGTAACCTCATAAGGTGAAATAATAAGAATTAATTAAATAACGACAAACTTGTATGTTTAAGCCTTATTTTAAATATTCTGGATATATAGGGTATCATGATTCTTGAGATCATTAAGTTCAATAATTAATACTTTCATACTTTTAGAATTTGGTTATTATTAAATTCCATATGTTTTCACAACATTAATATATTTGGTTTCATTTTACTCTTATATTTATGATTAAAAGATATGTGTGATTAGTTATTTACCTTACTATATTGGTTATTACTTATCTACCCATGATAATCATATTATTTGTTAAATTGAATGTGTATTTTTTTATTTACTTTGTTATATTAATTATGTGTTATCTATTTATTATTTTAATGTTATATTAATGGTTTATCCTTTTGGTTATTGACAATTCCATGTTTATTATTCCTTATCAATTCATTTGTGATAAGTTTTTAAATGGAATGTTGGTTAAGTTATTTTAATTTACATATTGATAATTCTATATAAAATATTGATATTCTTATTATTTGAATGGGATTTCTGTTTAGTTATTTACCATTTCATATTGATTAGGAAATATGGATTATTCTTCATCTACTAATGACACATTCCATTTTATATTACTCATATTGATAATATGAGATCATCATTATTTTAATTTCATTCCCAATAAACAATAAATATATTATGAATGATATGTAAGGATATTTGTAGTGACTCAACTGTTGACAAATAAGTCTTTGCAAAATTTCTTGGAATATTTCAAAGCTACGAGTTGATTTGGTGTGGGACTTTGGGTCCCGATGGTATTTGGAGTGTTGAATTTGAAAATACTAATATATTTTTTCAAAAAAATGTAGTTCATCATATAATGTTTTGTAACCCTCGATTAGAGTCCTAGTTCATAATATTGAGACATGTCTTTATTTATGAATGTTATGTTTACACTATGAGCGACAAAGTGATATTTGTGTCCGCTACGTGAGAGAGGGAGAGTTAGAGGGGTTTTGTGTAGTGGAATTATTAATTAAATGGAAATTTAATTAAGGAAATCTAACCTAAATCCCACTTCCAATTTTGGGAGTTCACAGTAAGAGAATAGTCCCCTCATTACCCAAAAGAAGAAAGCAATCCATTATTAAAGAAAAAAATCATGGTCAATCTCTATTCATGATGCTGGTCATCATTATATCGAGGAGTACCAAAATACGCTTATTATTATACACTATAATCTTATGTGTTTTCCATTTATGTACGAAGTTTTTAGTTTTGTTCCCTATCCCTATCGTAATGATTTGTTTTCTGGATATAGATCTCTATTACAATTTCTAGTGATCCATTCCTGGTGGATATATTGGGTTTGGGGTAAA
This sequence comes from Viscum album, assembly GCA_963277665.1. NCBI lineage: Eukaryota > Viridiplantae > Streptophyta > Magnoliopsida > Santalales > Viscaceae > Viscum > Viscum album. Next base: position 1,084,642,970 of record OY728166.1, on the reverse strand, counting down.
ATATGGTGACTCTGGTCAATATAAAAGTACATCTGAGTTTGAATTACCGTCTACACAACATGTATTCTAGTGAGACACTTTGTTTGTCTTTTCCTGTTTTGGGAAAATGTCTTTTGGGGACTACAGGCCATGTACCAGAGATACATGGCTTGTAGTGACCCCAAGTCGTGTGGCCAGAGGAATAGACTGAGGTACCAATTTGAATGTAGTGTCATGTTAAAAAACATTTCCAAACTAAATGGACATGTGGTGTGTGAAACATAAATGTGAAAACCACATGGCCAAGTAGTTGTTTATCTTGAACATGATATGTAGTTTGGGATTCATGATGTGTGACAGGCACGACTATCTGAGCCATGTATAAGAAGAACACATCAACAGGTTGGGTGATGAAGAATAGGTCAGGATAAGTATGTACACAGACGATGTATGCCACATGACCAACCCAAACCATGTGAATGTGATACACATCCAAGTACTCAAGCAGGTTCATATGCTGTAATGGTTCCACTGCACATTATTTACATACATGGAGATCTTTTTTAGATATTTCACCATATGTATCTCTTAATGTGAATCATGTGTATTGGTTTATGAGAATCCTATTCGGATCCTTTATCATTATAGAAGACATTGGTGGCCTACATTTTTTCCTATGAGATATGGTGTGGCAGGGTTAGAGCGTGACATTATAGCATTGATGCTTAACCATGGGTAGTATTCAGGGGAATAAATGGGTTGACATTGGGGTTTGTACCCTTACTTTTTTCCTTAGGATGTCGGTCCCCTAGAATTATTAGGATGGTAGTTTGCTTCTCCCCTATTGTAACCTGTTGTGTATCCCCAACCCCTGGTTGTGTTGAAATTCATGAAATCTTTTAGAATAATATTCATGAAAATAAGGTATTATGAAACCATAAAAACCTGTTCATTCCATATAAGTTAAAAAAATACTCTCCTCGTACTTTTAATAGAAAAGTTAAAAAGTACCACATATGGTAAACAAAAGAATGATTATTTCCATAACACTAAGTAAAAGTCAATTATGGGAAAACATGACTTTAAACATACATGAATCAATATTAAAAACATTATGATAAAAACTTTTGTGGAAATGGATGCAAAATATTACCCAAGAAAATACATGCGTATAAGCAATCTCAGATAAAAATGAGATTGCAAAATTTTCCTTTACCTTATGTCCAATTTCATCCATATTTGTCTAAGACTCCAGTATAGTGGGTTTAAACATATTATTAACTTTTAAAAAAACCATAATAATATTTATTATATCATATACGATTCACTTACGAATTTATATTGCCCGTTCATTTGTCAATTCCATGTTAAAGCAGCTTTTTGGGTAAAATCGTTTCGTTTATTGTATGTGTTTCGTCTTGTGGTTCTTGATATTCTTACTTATATCCTGATTTAAATAATTCTTAAATGTAAAAAAATATATATATATAATATATATTCATCATATAATTATATATGATAGATCGATAAATGGAATGAAATACACCGTTCATGGAGTCGGTGGGTCGTATGTACGCATTAACGCTGTTTTCATTTCCTTATTGAATTGAATTTAAATAAGTAAATGAAACATATAAGTAAAAATATACAGTATTATTATTATTTAATATATTTTATTATTATATATTATATATACTTTATAACCATACTTGAATGGTTAATCCTAAAAAATGAATCCCATCGCGTTCATGGAGACGATAGTCCGTACGTACGCACGAGCGACAAAATCATAATTTTGATATTAAAATCGTATATAATTGGATGTTATACCATATATAAATTATCCTCATAATGTTATATTTATTATTTATATCATTTATACTCTTTATTATACCCCATCCAATTGATGAAATGTTTGAATAAGAAACTACACCACGACGTGGAGACGGTGAGTCGTACGTACGCAAGGGTGGTGACTGTTTCATTCATAGGATGGATAAAATAACAAACATGGTTGTAAAATTTTTATAATAACATCACAATATATATAAGATACTGGAGTTATTATTTTATAATGGAAATAACAAATGAGGAAGTGGAAGAAGAAATGAACTTGAAATAGGTCGTGAGATATTTACCTCTTCTTTGGGTTCTTCCTTTTGATTTGATCAAAAGGGCTCCTTAGGTTGGCTTTATGACTAAAGGATGGCCTCTAGGATGAAGGGAGGATAGTTGATAGGGTATTTTGTCAGGGGTTTTCCGAGCCAAATGCCTTTGGAGGTGTGAATTAGAGACAAGTGGGAGTGCCCTTTTGTAAGAGGGGAGAGGGGAACCTTATGAAAAACTTAAAATATTATTTTATAATAAATTTATATTTGGTTAATAATGGATACAAAGTTTCTAATTTCGAGGATAGGGTGGGTATGTGTTGAAATCCTATCAACCAATAGGTTTTAGACAAGTTTATGTTACCATTTTAACCTTATCATTTAGATTTAACTCTATGTTAAATAATTTAACTTTTACCGTGTCTTCTTGTATTCTTACACTATATGGTTAATAAACAAAATATAAACCGTCAATAGAACCCTAACTGGTTCATTAACTTCATATATATTAAAATATATGTATTTTTGAAGAACCATAGATTTTTTGGACCATTATATCACTTAATAATATAATATTTGTTTTAAAACACTTTTATGTCAATTTTACACTATTTGGTATTTTGTTTTTTCTAAATTCATAACAGTATTATTATTTCAAAAATAGTTCATCTCACTAACCCTGATATGTTATATTAACCTATAAAATTTGTTTAATTCATAAAAAGTATCAAATTACATTTATTTGGGTGTTTATAATATCAATTATGATAATATTCCATTAATAAGGTAATTACTGCATCATCATTGTGTCATAAATAAATTAAATTATATAATGTCTAAAAAATGTAAATAAACTTCCATTATGTAGGAAATTTATTTATTTTTCTAATGAATATTTCTAGTATAATTTATCTTATATATTACCCTATTATAAAAATGTTTTATTTATTAAACACTGATTTTAACTATTGTATCTCTTCTTTAAATAAAATAATAATAAATGTCTTAATCTAATCAAAGTGGATATATAGGGTAATAGTTTACTCCTAAGGTTGTTTTTGGTCGCATTACACTTATCCAATAGAATTAGTACATGTGTTAGGGTAGTAATAATATCATTTTTACCCATAATTACCCTATTTACTTTTAACTGTGGTAAATAAAAGTTAAAAGCTACTATTCACCAAAAATTATTTTTATCTTATTGAACCAAATTTTACTCCTTGATATTAACCGTGTCTCTCGGATTTTCGAAATTCAATTCACAGAAGCAGAAAAATTATGTTTTATGTAAATTTGCAAATTCTTTTTGGAGGTTGGTAAAAGACAGTTAAAAGTTCTAAAAATATTTTATATATCTAAATTTATTATAAAATGACTCCAATGAATTACATTGAACTTATATAGGTATTATGTATCTATTTTAACCTATAATAAATTTAAATAAATTAAATTATTATTAAAATAAAAAGATGGTTTTAACCAATATCTCAGTGTTTTCACTATTCTTCAAAATTTGAATGTTTTCATAAAAATACGAAAATTTTAGCCTAAGCTAATTTTGATATTCCGAATCCAAAAATGAAGTCCATTTTGAAAGGTAAAATTTATAAAATTTCGAAAAGTGGGTATTACTACTTATAACGGCTAGTTTATATAATATTTCAATAACATATCATTGTTTAGTGAAACTCGGTATTCCGTACATCAAAAGCTATCGAGCAAGGTCGCTATTGTTTGTAATGTAAGGAAATTTAGGGATTCATGTAGGGAAAACATAATTTGGTGTTTTTTATATGATAATAAAAATATAGTTCAGTTATACATTGATCAGAATCTATACATGGTGTTGTTTAAAATGAAAGTTATTCAAAAGAACCTGAAATTGTGTGCATCACAAGCCAAGAATAGTGTTGTGTATACTACAAGCTAATATGGTGTTTCATATAGCGCAAGCTAATCTTGGTGAAGCATACAACAAAAGACATCAATGAAATTAAAAAGAATAATTCTCATACAATCTCGGGGTGTAACATTTTACCCCCTTTAAAATGAAATTCTCGCTCAAATTTCATCAGGGTTATAAATGGTTTTCTACTTGAAATTTTCTTTCATAGAAACCCACATCGTAAAATGGAATACTAAACCGTCATTTTAAAAAGGAACGTTAGAAACATTACGAATACCCAAAGTAACTCATCACTGTGTTTCCACATATGAGAATATAGGTTAAAATATGGCTATGGAAGAGAAATCTGACCATCATATTTGGATGAAGAGTGGTAGAGAACATGGCTATGAAAAAGAAAACTATCCCAAAGCCATAAACATGTGATGATCTAAGGTACCATCTAATTCATCAGATATGAGGCCTCCAGGACAACATTTTTGGTTTTCAAGATCATTTCCCTAATTTTAATGAATTTTTGAATTAAAAGAAATAATTACATGATTTTGTTACAATATCACTCTTTAATGAGCCTTGACCAATTTCCACATCATCTCTTAAAGAAATAAAGATGAATTCATCTTCCATGAAGTGTTAGCATATCATGCTATATAACGATAGTTCATTCCATCTATCTCAAACATAAGGTTAGAAAAAGTTATATAAATAAGTCCATCTATGGTGAGATTAATCGTATATGGTTCCTAAAATGGACTTATACATTATCTATCATACCTCTTAATAAAATAAAAATTTTTTCTACTAACCGTGGACTTCCTGTAGTCCAGTGGTATGCGATAGAGGCCTATCTCACTTTGGTCGTGGGTTCGATTCCCACAACCATGTCTGACGTGACAGGTTTTTTACCGTCCTGCAGATTTTTCCTTTTTCTAAAACTACATTATTAGAACATTGTTCAAATAATATCAAAAACAGTTCTAGCCTTAAACAACACTACCTTATGTCTAACATAATTCCTTCCATTTATTAGGCTTATCCAAAATACTTCGGTCCAAGCTCATTGTATAAAGAAAACGATTATTTGAAAGGTCATATAACAAGCATGTGAATACCATCATTCATCCCCCACAGATCATAAGATATATCTTGTTGGTCCCATTCCAAACATGTGAATACCTTAATCATGTATTCATTTAAAACATGAATTACTATAGAACCTTAGTGAAAACATGAATGATGTCAAAAGTTAACTCTTTCCACATACTACAATCCCAAAATTTCTATATACTGAAACAATGATATCACTTTGTTCTTATATCAGTCATGAACTAATTAATACTATAAAAATTTTCATTTTATCTATATCCCTTAATTATGCACATATCATCTGCTTTCCAAAAATCTTTCAATCACATTTCATGGTTACTAGTACCATAAAATTATTGAAAACCACAATAGACTAATACATAAATATTCCAATATTCCATTATACTATATACAACACTATTTTGGAATCCAATTACATAAACACTTAATCATTCCACCACATCGTTGTAATATTCAACATCGCCAAAAGTGATCACATGTGACTTCCCTTTATCAATTTCCTTAATAGGTTATTGATGTCGATCATCATTAACCCTTGGATTAGGGCATTGATTACAATAATTCCCCATTTCCTTGCACTTTTTGCATTGAAGTGTTAGTGGTGCGTTCTTTGTAGTCGGTTTCCTATTCACATCATTAACTACCCTTTTTCCATTACTTCGACACTCAACTACTCGATGAACTTCTTTTCCACACATAAAACATATTCTAGTCCCATTAAGATAATCTCCACCATGCTTCTATCCACACCTTGAGCATAAATAAACATGCGTATTCTGTTCACCAATGTTTTGAGATTTTTTCTTGAACACCATCATTAATTTATTTTCAAAACCATGAGATAGATATGTAACACCAACTTCTAGTTCTACCTTGATAGAACAATGAAAAATTTCTTCATACCTACTGAAGTCTCTTATAGATAATTCCCTTTGAAGAATTGGTTTTAAGCCACTGAGGAATTGATCAACATTACTTTCATGTTGGATGATAGAGCCAGATTCAAACCATGGAAGCCTTGTAAAATTCACCTCATATATTCCAACAGATTCATAATCTTTTTACATAAGCTCAAGGAACTCCTTCTACATCTTTGTTCGAAGAATACAAGGGATGTAATTATTGAAAAATAAGTTCTTGAATTCATCCCATTCCAAGGATTCAATTTCACCTTGGGGCCTTGTATTCTCAATTAGAGTCCACCACTGGTTTGCTTCAACTTCTAATCTATAAATATCCAGAATGACTTTTTCATGTTCTAAACATCGAAGTATGGAAAATAAATTTTCAATGGTACGGATCCATTGTTCAGAAATAAGTTGATCAGAAGACCCACTAAAAGAAGTTGGACGTTGCCTCATGATGGACTAAATAGAATATTGTCCCCTTCTCTGCTCATTCGGAAGTCCAAAATGATTCATAGCTTGTGTAAGTATAGAAATAAGATTTATCACTCCATCTCCCATAACATTGGTTTTTTCAGGAGGACAATCATTGCATTTCCCATTATGTTGATCAACACGGTTCTTCCGGGTTCCATCCATCGTCTAAAACCCAAAAAGGACAGTGTAAGAGGGAAAAATCATGCTAGGAAAACAACATGACAAAGGGGGAGTACCATAAATATATTACATCTTAGGTTTAATTCTATGATCATTACCACAATTCTAAGACTATATCGTATACTTATACTTAACCTTAGGGACATCCCTAGATATACCTTATAAATATCTCTAGGGATCTCACTAAAGTTTTCACATTCTTATTTCCAAGGGATGATGAAACCTTCACCTTGATACCAACTATAGAGACCCAAATCATGACATAAATGGATATTACATTACTTTTGCAGAATAATTAATAAATTACAAAACAAATGCCCAATGACCATATTAGTTTAGTGTCTTTGGAAACTCAGAAAATAATTTTCTAACCATGGTGAAAGATCTTTAAAATCTCCCATAAAGATCTTCATTTATTCCTTCCTAAAACATTCCTTTATATCGTGGGGGGAAATAAAACATAAATTGTGCGAGCTCAAATGCTCAGTAAGAGTAAGCATAGATAAAATAAAACAAATCATATACCTTTGAACTTAATAACTAGAACATAAAGTTTAAACATCAAAATCTTGAGCAATGACATTAAACATGATAGTAAGTAAGGCATATATCATAATGGGACATCGATCATGATAAAATAGAATGGTAATAAAACATGTAATTTTGGGAAACCATTATGCACAAGATATGATTTCCATAGTAGATATTGTATTGCTACCAATCTCATCATAGTGGAAAAATTCCATTACTAAATCGGGTTTACCTGTCGTTCCAGCCCTGTATTACTATACCGGATTTACATTCCGTTACATCCATGTCTTTCTCATGAGATTTAAATCTTTACCCAATGCATTGGATGTAGATATAGGTCACACCCATCTCATAATGAAATCATTCTTACGTGTTCCACAACATAAACATAAATCATTCATCATAACCCAAAGAATAGAATGGGTTTCATAAACAACATCCCATCATCACATAATCCATATAAAAAATGGATATCATTTCATCATAATAAAACTGAAACCATGAAAATACAAGAGATATTATACTTGAGACATACAAATATGAAACAATTTCATCTTAGATGGAAAATAGTTTTACTAAAACACTTGAAATAAATTCTTGAGGAAATTATCTTTTATATAGCATGAATGTAAAACATTATTTATATATAATATATATTCATCATATAAATATATATGATAGATCGATAAATGGAATGAAATACACCGTTCATGGAAACGGTAGGCCGTACGTACGGATGAACGCTGTTTTCGTTTCCTTATTGAATTGAATGGAGTTAAGTAAATGAAAAATAAAAGAACATAAATACAATATCATTATTATTTAATATCGTTCATGATTATTTATTATATGTACTTTATATCCATACTTGAATGATTAATCATGGAAAATTAATCTCATTGTGTTCGTGGAGACAGTAGTCCGTACGTATGCACGAGCGACAATATCATTATTTTGATATTAAATTGTATATAATTGGATTGTATATAATATATACAGAATCATAATAATGTTATATTTATTATTTATACCATTTATACTGATTATTATACCCATCCAAATGATGAAGTGTTTGAATAACAAACTACACCACGACATGGAGATGGTAAGCCATACGTACGCATGTATGGTAACTTTTTCATTCATAGAATGGATAAAATAACTAATATGGTTATAAAATGTTTGTAATAACATCACAATATATAGAATATACTGGAGTTATTATTTTATAATGGAAATAACAAATAAGGTAGAAGTGGAAGAAGAAAGGAACTTGAAATAGGTGGTGATATATTTACCTCTTCTTCGGGTTCTTCCTTTTGATTTGATCAAAATGGCTCCATTGTTTGGATTTATGACTAAAATAATCCTCTAGGATGAAGGGAGGATAGTTTAGAGGGTATTGGTTCAGGTTTTGGCTGGGCCAAATGGATTTTGAGGAGTGAATTAGAGAGAAGGGGGAGTGACCTTTTATAAGAGGGGTGAGGGGCACCTTATGAAAAAACATAAAATATTAATTTATAATAAATTCATATTTGGTTTATAATGGATCAAATTAGTCTTATTTCTAGGAAAGGGTGGGTATGGGTTTCAATCCTCTCAACCAATAGGTTTTATAAAATTTTAGGTTACCATTTTAACCTTATCATTTAGATTTAACTATAAGTTAAATAATTTAACTTTTTCTGTTTCTTCTTGTATTCTTACACTATATGGTTAATAAACATACAATAAAATACCAATAGAACCCTAATTGGTTCATTAATGTAATATATATTATTATATAAGTCTTTTTAGGGAACCTTAGATTTTTAGGACCATTATATAAATTAATAATATAATATTTATTTTTAAAAACTATTTTATGTCAATTTTGATACAATTTGGTATTTTGTTTTTTATTAATTAATAACAACATTATTATTTCAAAAACAATTCATCTAACCAACCCAAATATGTTATCCTAACCTATAAAATTATTTTAATTAATCACAAGTATCAAAGTACATTTATTAGGGTATATATAATATCAATTATGTTAATATTTCATTAATAAGGTAATTACTGCATCATTAATGTGTCATAAATAAATAAATTTATTCAATGTATAAACAATATAACTAAAATACAATTATATAGTAAATTTATTTATCTTTATAATTAATATTTATAGTCTAATTTATCTTATGTATATCCATATATTAAAAATGTTTTAATTATTAATCATTGATTTTAACTATTTTAACTCTTCTTTAAATAAAGTAATAATAAATGTCCTAATCAAATACAAGTGGAACTAAATGGTAATAATTTACTTTTATGGTTGTTTCGAGTCTAATTACTCTTATTTAATAGAATTAGGACATTTTTTATGGTAATAATAATATAAATTTTACCCTTAATTACATTATTTACTTTAAACCATGGTAAATAAAAGTTAAAATTTACTATTCACAAAATTTTATTTTCATCTTGTTGAACCACATTTTACTGTTTCATATTAACCCTGTCTTTCAGATTTTTGAAATTCAACTCATAGAAGCGGTAAAATTATGTTTCATGTAAATTTAAAAATTCTCTTAGGAGGTGGGTAAAAGACAGTTAAAAGTTCAATAAATATTTTATATATCAAAAATTATTATTAAAGGACTCTAATGAATTACATTAAACTTATATAGGTATAATGTATCTATTTTTACCTAAAATAAATTTAAATAAAATTAATGATTATTTAAATAAAAAGTCAGTTTTAACCAATAACTCAGTGTTTTCATATTCATCAAAATTTGAAAGTTTTCAGAAAAATAAAAAAAATTCACCCTAAGGTAACTTCGATATTCTGAATCCAAAAATGAAGTCCATTTTGAAAGATAAAATTTATAAAATTTCATAATGTGGGTATTACTATTCGTAACGGCTAGTTAATATAATATTTCAATAAAATATCGTTGTTTAGTGAAACTCAGTATTGCGTACAACACAAGCTATCGAGTGAGGATGTTCTTGCATTTAATGAAATTAAAGTCAGGTTTTCATGTTGGGAAAGCATCCTTTCATGTTGCATATAACATACTCAAAATATAGTTCAGTTATACATTGATCAAAATCTATACTTGTTGTTGTGTAAAATGAATGTTATTCGAATGAAATTCAAATTCTATGCATTAGAAACCAAGAATAGTGTTGAATATACTACAAGCTAATATAGTGTTGCATATAGTGCAAGATAATCATGGTAAATCATACAAAAAAATACATCAAAGAAATTAAAAAGATTATTTCTCATAAAATCTCATGGGGTTACATGCATTTTAGAATGGTTGTTTTACGGATGTTGCTAGTTGTGGAATAATATGTTATAATCACACCCTTTTCAGGACTCTATATAAAATCAATATGATTGAAAATATTATTACATGGTCTAACATTATTGCATTAAGGTATTATTTGTTGCATAATGGTTTTCTTTTCATAATAGAATGAAGTATGTGGGATTTTACCAAGCTATGATGTGAAATAGTTGATGATGTGTTTCATTTTTAGTTTATTTTTTACCATTCAATTCCCAAATATAAAATGTTCTCTTTTATTATCAATTTTTGATTTTTTTTTTAATACTCTATTTCTTATAGTATTTTGAATCATGGTCTATTTTATCATCAATTTTCTATTGTATTTTTAGTGGTAACTTTACATTGTGTATATGTATTCTATTATTTCCTCTAAAATTACTATTTTAATTAGATTGTATTGTCTCCCTACATTGTATATATATACCCTAAGTAGTATTCAATACCCTTTGGTATACAAGGATTCATTCTTGAGGTTATAAGGTGGTATTCGACCTAACACTGTTTTTAGTATATACTGGAGGGTTCATATAGTACCATTGTGATTCTAATTTATTTTTGGGTATTTGGAGTTAAAAAATTTTATAACATAATATTTCTGTCTAAATATATAAAAACGTCATTGTTACATGCTATTGTTAAATTTTTTCTTTACAATTAAATCTCATCATATATAAAATAATTTTGAGGCATTCCCTAACATAGATATACCTAAGGATAATAATCACACAAAAATATATTTAGGTAATAAATAATATATAATTCATTTCTATAGATTGGAGTTTAAATGCACATCTATTTTAAAACACCGGGTGGATATGCTTGGATTGATTCATATGTAATATAGAATGCTTCACATTAGAATACCTAATATTAAAATTTACATGGTAAACCATTGATTAATGAAGAGAGATATAAGATTAAATAACTGTCACATTGTTAGAAAAAATTATTAATGGAAAATGAAAATTTCATAGTATTAAACATAATGAGTATAAATTTTTTAATTATTTTTATTGAAATATAATTAATGTATAATAAAATATCTCTAGTGTTATCCTTTTAAATATTACTAATGGCATGAACCTGGTGGTAAAAAATATACTTGAATCCTAAACACAATATAGTTAACTATCATAGAATTTATATTTATTTAGGAAATAGTTGTTGAAAATATGATCATCTGGAAAAAAATATTTATTTTTCATGCATCAGGAATGATCCATTCAAATTTCATATCTCCCTTTTTTATGTATATGAGGATAATATTTCTATTGTTTTTTTAAACACAATACCTATAATATATACATCGAGAAACTCATTATCATGTATATGTCATCATTCAAACTAAGGAATTTTATATGGATTAATCGATAGAGTATAATAAAAATATAAATAGATAGTCTATTATGAAAAAATGGTATTTTGGAGACAACAATTTGATAGTTACATTTATTTCATATTGTAACCTTTATCATGGACCAATTGTTTGATGGTGATACCGAACAGAATTTCAATTAATGAGGTATAATTAATATTTGAATGAGGTAATTTATTTATGCTATGTAAATTTACCAATATATGTTTTATGAAAAATTTATATTCCACGAACTATGTGGTTATTATTCAAAATTTAATTTGATTAGATGATTTAAACACGAGTTAGATATGAATAATAAAATGTCTGTGAAAATTATATATACATTACATATATCACACCGTGACTGAGCCATTTCTATTTTTAATCATTATTTTATGATATCTGATTTTAGTTTTATGAATCAGTAATGTTTTCGAAGTTTTAAAATTATTTATTGATGATTTTGAAGGCCCACATTTTGAGCCCAGTTTGGGAAAACCATGTGGTCTTCAATATGTTTCTATATAAGATATTGAGGCTTTTTACTTAGATGTTCATGGTTAGTTCATGGTTTCTATAAATCGTTTTATACAATGAAAATTGGTGTGTTTTAGGATAGATTATATCTTTATATTTCATACATTTTTAAAAAAAATGTGCAGTCAAATAGTGTGACATAAAAATCTTACTCTGAAAATTAGTTTTAACACCTGGAACACATATAAAACCACAAATTATTTATCATAACTATATGGTGATATAATATTTTTTATATTTTTATTATTATTAGTTCATAATAATAATAATTAAATTTTCATCATATTTTTCTTAGGAAAAAAATTATATTCATGTGTATTTGAAGAATACTATCTCCATGAAGTAACATGTTTTTTTCTTCACCAACAAACATGGAAAATACAATTGAAGAGATTAGTAATTACCTACAATATATATAATTATATATATATATATATCATATATAGTTTTTTAATAAAAAAACATGTTATCCCTTTCAATATTTCAATGAAAATCGAAATCATCATGCTTACATACGTGCATACCAAATCCTCAATGAAACAATTTGGTCCATTTTTTTAAATTATGCATTTCATGTATGGAATTATGATTTCCTTTAAATTATAAATATTATTTTTACATAACTATATTTTATAAAATTTAAAATTTCATATATTATTAAAAAATAATTATTAATCATTCAATATAAAATTAGTCTTGTTAAACAAGAATACAAAGAGGAAATTCATTTCATTCATATTATGAAATATATTCATATTAGTAACCACTATGTATATAGCCATCCAACTATATTATATAATTTTAATAGGAAATAAATAATATAAATTGGATTTTTATAATAATAATATTAGTGTACCACCTCATAATTATTCATCAAATATAAGTATATTCATGTTTTGGTGTGTTTAACAACATACTCTCCCAGTATTGTGAATTTATATCAGGAATTACTATGGAATAATAATTTATAATATAATATGATACAATTTACTAAATTATTATTATTTTTTAAGATAATAAATCAAAATATAATTAATAAATTAATAAAGTTCCATTAATTCATCCAGAATCACTAAAATATATTTTTTTATCTTTGATATATTCTAGGATAATCAATAAAACAATCGTAAAAATTACATGGTAAAATAATTTAAATCATCCATAAGTGTATATTTTATAACTTGGTAGTGTTGAAATTTGTGAGAAAAGTTATGACAAAACTACTCTTATGAAATTTATTTAAATTAATATACTACACAAACATGATGTTCTATAAAGATAAAACCCGCTAAAATTCAGTTCATGAATGAATACATCGGTAAAAAAATATACTCGATAAGAATTATGATTTAATTAAGTTATTAATATTGCTAAAATTGGGTTTTTTAGGCTAATGTAAATTTATGGATCTCATGAAAATGGAATGGGTTTTTTGTCTCAAATTCCCATCTATAATACATGTTTCATATTACGAACCTAATTTCATTTTCAGGGTGCATATAGTAAATACTTCATATGTAACATCAAGAAATTTTCTTCATTCACGGTTTTTGGAGATATATTTAAAGACCTCACATTGAAGAGGATTTGATTGATATTTAGCAATGGTATTAGTGGGTATTTTGTATCTCAATTTTCTTTCACTACGACTATTTATATATTCACAACATATATCATTTTATGTGTTTCTTATATTTTTGGAAAATATTTTTTACAATATCTCTCATGAATTTAAATTGTTATAAAAATTGATATTTTTTTCCACATTATATTTTTTTGATGAAATATTTAAAAAAGACATATTAAAACTCAATATTTTCCCTGATTGAAAAAATAATACAATGTTTATGTAAAAACACTTGTGTGTGGTTTCTAGAAAATATAACCATTTATGGTTACTAAAAAATGGATATATAAATGGAATAGATACCCAATGAAAAAATCATTGTTAATATGGTTAGTTTAGAATTAACATGATTATCACAGTGATGCACGATGAGTTGTACTCATAATACACATCTATTTATACTTTCCAAGGGAATTTGAAATTGAATAATACAAATTATATATTTAATGTGATAAAGGATTTTTTTTCACCCTATCCTTGTTTTCTTAAATATGATAATTGTTGAGATCATTTAAAAGAATCATTGGATATAACTTTACATTAGGAAAACCCCTTCTATTATATTTCTTAAAAAATTGTTATTCCTTTCACATTATGATTACTTTGAGATTCTATGTTTACTAAGAGATGTTCACCGAGACTTACATATTATTCAATTGAATATGGTTATATATTTTTCAATTATTTAATGTTATACTAATATGCATATATTTATTTATCTTGATAAATTTAAGGTAATTGTATTATATGTCATATTTATTATTATTTTGAATGCATTGGACATAAATACATGTTGGGTGTGTCCCAAAATTATACTATGCTTCCATACATTGTTAGGTCTTATGTGACCATAAATATTGGTTTTTGTTTACTATAATCCAATTATCAGTGTGGATTGTTGATATGAATCTGTGAGAACATATTTTGATGTCCAAAATAATATATTCTGTCATTGTGAGATCAATGATTAATATTATCTATGTTTCCATTTATTTTTAAGATTCATATTTTCCTCAATATCATTTTTTTATGATTCCATATTTTTTATTCATTCCTATCATATCACATGTTTAATGTTTATGATATCATAACTTATGTTTTTTATTCTTCTTATTGAGAATTTGAACTCACTATTATTTTATACATTTTAAAAAGAAACCACGAAGGGAAATATATGTAGATTTCATGTATATTCTAGAAGATATTTTAATTTTCATAAGAAATATTTTTATTGTAAATTATGATATCATGTGTAATTTGATATTTTGGTATATAACAAGTCTTTTAAGACTACTATGATATTTGATCTAAAGGGAACTATTTTATTTTTTACTAATAACATAATATTATTTTTATGGGATTATACATTCTAGGATTTACCATTTAGTATTAGAAAATATTTATTATGGATTGTGAGGAAAATATTCGGAGGAACTTATTTATACATAAAAACATTAGAAAAACAATTGGATTTCTAGTTAACCCTGTCGAGAACATAATATGAATTCTCTTTTACATTTCATTTTATTGTGATAGTAATGTTGTTATTATTATCGAGAAATGTATAGTAGTAGATGTATGAGGAACCATATCAACCCCCATTGGAAATGTATATATGTTCTCCCTAAAAAATTACATGAAGTTATAGTTGAAGATAATAAGATCATATCTATATTAAGGAAGTTTAAAGAGGTTATTGTAAATAATATCTCCCACAAAAAATCTACTTATAGATACACAATGTGGTGAAATTATTTCAGTCTACTTAAAAAAATAGAAACCTCTAAAATTATAATAAAATGGAAATAGATATCATTTTATGTAATGGATCATTTACCTTGAAATTAAATTCCTCATATTGGGATGCATTGATAGATTAATGGTATTCATAGTGGTGTATATTATATAGTGAATTATATCATTATTGGTAACTTATTCATAACACTGGATTTAAAATACAGACATATCACTTGGAATGGAATATTTTTAGATAGATATTACATATAAAATTATTTTTCTCCTATGAAAATAGTCACAAAGTATCAAAAATACCTCAATATCCGATAGAATAGTATAGAGAAGATATTTCTATGGTTTGGAAATAAATTATAGGGATTTACGATTTACCTATTCTATAACAATAAATTTATATTTTTCTAGAATAATAGCCTTGTAATACCTGAGATCAAGATGTTGAGTTATCCATTGCTGTTATTCTAAATGATAGACTTATATAAAAAACTCCTTATATAAAAAAACCAAAACAGTTGGTGTAGGTGAGGAAAAACAAATTATTTTTTTCTGATAATGGAATTATATTCCTTTGAGTTTCATCATGGGGAGGCCATGATTTATTAATTAAAATGAAAGATAGGTATATTGTTTTTTCCATTGATTACAAGGACATCATTCCCATTAATTTTATTAATATGTATATTTAATGAACACATTGATGAATTATTGAATCAGTATAATGGAGAAAAATTATTTTCAAAAATTGATCTCAGATATATTTATCACATCTAAGATTAAATAAGGAATATATACCACATAAAAAATTTCAAACACGGTCTAGACATTATATTTTTATATTAATTCCCTTTAAATTGGCTAAGGCACTTTTTTCCTTCACGGGTTTTTAATATATTATTCAAGGATTAACTTTAAAATATTTTTCGTATAATGCTCAATTATATCTTAATATACTCTTAGATATATGATGATCATGAGATTCACCTTAATGTAAGATTAGATTCCATTCAAAATTATAATTATATCTAAACTTATAAATGTGTTACTTTTTTACTCCATGATATTTCATTCCATGGAAAGGTTTTCTCAAATGATGGAATATCAACTAATACTGATAGAAAATGGAATTCCATGAATGGTTAATATTTTTTTAATATAAATATGTGACATTTTTTCCTTGGAATATGAGGTTATTAATTATGGTTTTCTATATATTTTACTGATATTACAACCCATTAATAATTTTGACCCATAAAGTGTTTCTGTTCATAAAAGCTAGTGACTCAGAGGAGTGTTTTTTAGGTATAAAAATCCTACTAAGTAGTGGACTAGTATTTAATTTAACATTATTTAATGATTAATTTATTATATTTACTGATTGGATGATAAAATGATAGAGATGAGTCACTATAGGGAATGATAAATTGATACCTATAAATAATGGTAATTGAAAAATCAAGAATATAAGTACCCAATATATGACCATGGTAAGGAGAATGTATTATTTTCATTGATAATATTATCAAATAACGTCTAGGGTGAAAGATGATATATATATATACAAACATCATGACTATGGTATATATTTTCTCTCCGAATTTAAAAAATTAGTCATTGAAGATGGTTCAACCAACTTAAGGAATATAGTTTCTTATGCTACTACCTCCATAAGTATAAATGAAGGGTGGTTTACGCATTGAGTAGGAGGGGAAATTTAATTAAGATCGTTATAAAGAATAACTAGAATATTATTTATAATGATCTAGTATAGAATGATATATTCATTTTAAGTAAAGGGGTTCCATAATTCATTTCTATATAGATTATTAATCCACAATTACAAGAGAAGGTATTGAAGTCCTATAAATATGATTTATAATTAAAAGGAACTATTATTATTGAAAATGATTAGAAATTTATATAAATCATCTATATAGATGGAGTGTTGTTATGTTGTGGTAAATTTGACACTATATGTCCATATTAATATTATTCCACAATGTAATATCCATATTACTATATCTTAAGGGGTTCATATAACCTATTCCAATACCGATATGGATATGGGGGAATATTATAATAATGTATTCCATTGAAAAATGAAAGACTATAAGAATGAATTATTCTGTATAGGTTATTATTTATCTCCTTACTATGTCTTATCAATTCATATTGATAGATAATATCTACACCTTAGTACCTTTATGTTGTATATTTCATTAAAATCACGAGTCATCATTGGGGACCTTTAAAAATTGTATCATTTAATGAACCCTAGTTTATAGTGAAAATATTTATGTGCCTTTAAAATTTGATCAACGCTGAGATAACTTTAAGAACATCCTATCTTACCCAAAAAAAAATTGGATGTCTGAATGGAAATTCTAGTCACATTAATACATGTTTGGTTAATATTCTAGTGACTTCAATGGTATGTGGGATCATTATATAACATCTATTGAATTTTCATACCATAATAGTTTCCATTTGATTACCTAGATGACAGCATAAGAAGAATTTTATAGGAAGATGTTTTTTACATGACCCCATTGAAATGAATTTTTAGAAAGAATGTAATTAGACCCATTATTATAAAGGATATCCCAATTAATGTATTTGATATTAAATCTCATATTAAATAATCCATGAGAGAAAATTTGAGCTATGATGATAATTGAAGGATATAATTGAAATTTGAAGTAGGAGATCATGTGTTATTGATTTTTCCCCATGCAAGGATATTGTACAATTTGGTAAAAAGGTATATTATTTCCTAAATAAATTAGGCTATTGTAAATACGGTAACTAATTTGTGTTTCGTCTCACCAATAGGTTATGTTTCCAATGAATCATAAATATAATTAATATTAAATTATTCATTAATGTGGAAATAATTTCTACATCCCATTTATGTTCTTGGATATGGGGGAATTCATTATCTTTTTTACATGTCTTATAATGAATAGAATTTTTTGATACATGAAATTAGTTAATAATTATTGTGGAATCATAATTCATGATTAGTTAATGTCATTTGTTGAAATCCAACAAACAAAAGCGAAACATAGTACTTTAATGATGCCACGATGGTAAACAAAATATATATTTTTAGTAGTTAATATATAATCCAATAACATGTTTGAAATTATTTAAGCAGGATAATGTAATTTTCATGAAACTATAGTAGCAATGCACACTTTTAAAATCATTACTCATGAATATATATGAAATCTAATTTCTGAAATTTTTTAATTTTATTAGGAATTCGTAATAATCATTCTAAAATTAAAAATAGTGATATTTCCATTTTATGGAATTTTGGGGATTTTAAAAAAACATTGACTTTTTGGTGAATTTTATAACAATTATTTTATTAAAACCACATTATTTATGGAATTAATAGGATGTACGAATGACCCAAAATTCATTTGTTATTTTTCTATTAAATATTTATGTATATATGTATCATTAGTTTTTTTCAATATAATGTTTTATTTATAAACCAATATATCATATAATAAAACTTATGTAAAATTTTCCACTAAAACAATAATAATGTATTATACATTCACATTTATAAAACTAACATATAGTTATTTTTGGGATATAATATACTTAAATTGATTTTATATTTTGAATTTTTATGTTTCTATTATATAAAGTTAACTTTATTATTTTTTGACATAAATGAAAAAATACTTGGGAAAAAATAGTTACCATAGTAAATGTCAAAATATTGAAATTAAAAATTGTAATAGTAAATAGGTGAAAATGGGTTATTTTTAGAAAATTTAATTATAGAGTTTCTAAAACAATTTTCTTCCCAAATATATTGTTTTCATCAATTTTGGATTTACTTTAACTTATATTTACTTCAAATTATGAAATATTTTTTTGTATTTAAAAAATTAAACCACTTTTCACATCTAATAGTGGTTTCTCACCACTTCATAAATACCAATCATACTAATATTTTTCATTTAAAATGCATACTTTTTTATTCCAATATATAATTTTTTTCATCCATTATATTTTGGGCAGGTAATTTTAGAATAATCTTTCAATTTACATTGATTCCACTAATGAAATCTCAAACATCTCAATATGAGTAAGCCATTATACTTATCTTCATTCCATTCTACCTTCTCATAATAACAATTATTTTATCATCCAAATATAGAATAATCATTATTTTTTGTATAAATAAATTAATTATTCTAAGGTAATAATCATTTACTAGCTTTCCGCTTTCCCTTATAAATAGAAAATTTCAATTAATGCATATCTCTCCCTGAACACCTTCATATGTAATCATGATTCATTTTGAATCAACTAAAATTGTGAATAAAAAAATATAAAAAAAGTAAATATTGATAATATATAATATTTATATAATTTTCGTATAATAAAAAATGATAATCCTTTCTTCCATTTTAAGTGAATCAAAATCATTATCTAAATGTATGTGGAGACTATCTCCTCTATTGAATAGTGTATTCCATGTTTTCTCATTACCACCAATCATATAGAGATTTAATAGTTTTTTTTAAAATAAATAAATATTTCATTTCATTTCTATTCTCTTACAAAAAGATAATAACCTATTAACACTATAAATAATAAATATTCATTATAAAATTAACCATATTGAATAAGTATATAAGTTGAAAACAATAACATTCAAATTATGAAAATTTTCATCTCTATTACATATTATTAAAAATTATTGATCTTATATAATTTATTTTACCATATTTTATAATGTACCTACATGTAAACTACCACATGATCATTCATTAAATTAGGTTTTATTCATGTTTGGGTTAGTTTTACCACCTACATGATCAACATTGTGAATATATATCTTTAATGAAAATGGGGACATATATTCATGTATACTAAGTTATAAATGATTAAATAATGATTTATATTTTTTCTATATATTTAAACACAATATTTAATTTTGTAATAAGAATACATGATTTTATCATTAATATTCACAAAAAATGATCATTGGCAATGTTTTCATCATGTTTTAAACTATAATTCTCATAAAAAAAATTCATCATATATTATAATAAATAATATGTAAAATTGACATTAATAACTACTTAAATATTAACTTTTTATATATAATTCCAACATACTTTGATATTATGATTATATTACTAATAAATAAACTATAAACATTCAATTATTGAAAATAGGTAAAAAAACTTAGAATAATTCATATGGAGAATCACTATATATAATGATAATAAGTGAAATTGGATAACAGTATGTTATTATATTAATTAATTATGACATAATTGTTTTTTATATAAGAGATCCATTTAAATCCATTGATGTTACAAAAAATGGTATTCTGTTTTCATATGAAATTTCTATCATTGATTCATGTTTTGTATTGTGAATATAATTTCATTTATATGGTGTATATACTTCATAGGTTAGATTTTATACCAAAAAATTAATTTTATTAATTATATTTAAAGATCTATTGGATTCCCTCACATTCATTATGTATTTATTTACTTGAAACTAAATCTATATCTATGTTTTTCATGCCTCAATTTTCATTCTTTAAGAATCTTTCTATATTCCCCAATTAGATCCTTTTTGTGTGGAATACATTTCCATATAATAAATTTTACCATATTCCACGTGATTTTGAATTTATGTAGAAGTATATATTATTGTTTTTGAATCATATCCCATTTATTTAATAGTTACAAAAAAATACAATTCCCAATATCATAAATGTAGAAAAAGGAAATACATTATGGTAATATAAATATGTTTTTATTTTATTATAAAATAAATTAAATAATAGAAACTAGAATGTGTAAGTGGGTATGGAATAAAATAAACTATTGTTAATTACCTTGATAATATTGGTATAAGAAATAACACTATCATCAATATTGTGTTCAGAAAGTTGGCCTATGACTACACACCATTCTAGACACATATCATGGTATGCTTTTTATTGTTAACATTATATTTATGAGCCATTATGAATGATTTATTCTACCATTTCACTATTTTATTACCAACAAATTGCTAATTCAATTATCTATCTTCCAAGGATAAACTGAATTATTGAATATATCATTTTAAAAAGATTTTATTTTTATAAAAATTACATAATGTTAATTCGAATATACCCTAAGTCTTATTTTTTTGATTTATGAATATTCTTTGAAGGATCTGTATTCTTCCATTGAATATGGAGCTACTTGTTTTATAAATTTCTCATTTTATAGTTTTCCAGGTTATTATTCATCAAGAAGTTCCTTAGGAATTTGATTGAAATGTGTCGTTAACTCTTATGGGCAATTCCATGGATATATATATTTTAATTGATGGGCCATAAAATATTTATATGGACAATGGTTTTTACCCCCCCCCCCATTATACTAGACATCTTGTGGGTTACTATATACATCAACACATATATTGATATCTTCCAAGAATAGTCCATGAAAATGTATATTGATAACTGATAATTTTAATCCCATTAATATGATCTCAATGATTATTTTTATCCATGTTTTTATTAATGTAAATGGATATAACATTCTTGGGGGTTTATATTGTTATTTATATATGTATATTTATTATTCTTTCCATATAACATACCCAATTTTTATGTAATGATATATTCACTAGTTTTTTAATCCTTACTGAGCTTCTAATATCACTCTTATTTTTTTCCCATTCTATAGGAAAATTGAAGTGATTTATGTGTAATTTTATTGGATCTACAAGATGAGATAATAATATTATCAATGAATTTTATTAATATAATTAATTTTCAGACATTAAATGTGAAAAATATTTATGTATATATTATTATAAGAATATTAGGATGCAAGATATCATGTACCATTCTAGACACCAAGGAACCCTAATACCCAATCCGGCTCTAATATAATCTGAAGTGGATTCTCAATTACCATAGGTCAGCGATTTGCATCTTGAATCACACATATATAAAGAGGGAATAGTGTTACCACATAAAAATATAATATAGAAATGTTACAAGTCACTATATTTGCATTTTTGAAGGAACAATTACTATAAATCAAAAAGGAGAAAAATACACAAGAAGATAGATTAATAGCTCAATGAAACAACAAACCAATGAAATATACAAACCTAGAAAATCAATAAAACCTATGTTAGAAGTAGACCTCAAATCCACCAGTTACCATCATCAATCCACTAAAGTAAGGATCAAGAACAACCACAACCTATAGAATTTGTTTTTCCTCTACTCAAAGATAGTATTAGAAAATATTACTAGACTAGAAAGAAAATAGTAGGGAGTGTACTCTAAATCTCCTTAGGTTTTGACCAAGTGGTCTATAATCAATTCCTTACCAATAAAAAGAAATTATTTTTAATTTAGATATTTTTAAACATGGAATAATATATCATTTTCATATTTTTAATGAATCGTGTTATCTTTTCAATAGATGGAAAAAATTTATATCATTCTTAAATGAACATTTTTTAAAACATTATTTATAAAAATCAATTGGAATGTTCAAAATAGCTATATAAAAAATATAATACATAAAAAACAAGAAACAAAATACACCACATTAATTTTCCCTAAATATATTAGTTTCTAGATAAAAGAACAATACAATTCATAAATTATTGGTCATGGTTAATCATGTCTACAAATATTCCTTAGGCTCATGATAAATATGAATTACCATCATACCACTAGGGACAATCACGGTGAACAAGGTTTTGGTTAGATTTTTTGTCGTCATTCCATTTATATGGTATCAAGATATTAGTTTCCGTATTCAATATAACCAACAAACTATATATGATCTCACTTACTCAACCCATCAATTATTAATTGGAAAATAAACTCATCTCAATTAAATAATCATTTTTAATTAAATTTTCCAATTTTCAATTTCAAAACACCAATTCAAATTCAAAATAAAAAACATGGGTATTTTATCATTTCAGGCCTCTTCCTTAAAAAATAAATCATGGGATTTAATTATTTCAATTTAATCCATTTTAGATACAAATTCTCAAATAATTTAATCATTTTAATCATCAAATAATTTTTTCAAAAATTAATCCATCTTTCTCAAATTTCGTCCCACAAATTACCAATCCATTTAAATTGGGTAATTTTCTCAAAATATATTCCATTTTATATTTTTCATTCAAGTAATAATCATAGAGGTTTTATAAAGAAATATACAGATTTTTCAAAAAAGCATGAAAATGAAGGTTTTAATTCCATGGAAAATCACAAATGGAACCACAGACCTTTAATCCTTGAATCACAATGAAAAACAACCACAATGGGGAACACCATTGAATAATAAAGTCATGGATGTTCTATGATCACAATCCTGAATCAAGATCTAATAAAATAGATTTATGTTCCATAACAAATTTGATTATATATCAGAATATCAGTTGGATAGAATGACAGATTGGAAGAAATCACATGATAGGAGATGCACTTACCATAAAGAGACATGATCTCTCACCAACCCATTGATTCTATAAAGGAGGATATTAGAGGAGACAAAATATAATCATGAGAGCCATTAATTATGAAAAAAATTCTATTATTATTATTGATTGGGGGGATTAGAATTCACAAATATTTGGTTTTGCAATTTTAAAAGTAAATTCGGATAAATTTAAAATCGTGCCCATGTTTTACAACGGACTGAAACAAAGTTAGACAAAATATGCACAATAATTGTGCACCCATACTAGTCATTTGATTGTGGAGAACGATTTGGCTACATGGTTAAAATATAAATTCAACAACCGTATATTCAATATTTTCCCAGGGGTTTATTGATTGATGGGGTGACCACATAGTCTAGAAAAACCATGAACCCCCTTCATGTGGCTTATAATTGGGGATCACATTTTGATAACAAAAAATACCGGATTTTCCCTACTCATTTTCAAACCATGTACAAAGAAAATTCCTTCCAAAATAATCTATATTTCACCAAAATAACATCAAAATATGACCCAATGAAATGTATATAATAACAAAAGTTATGTATTAACACAATAAGGTAATTGTATGTTACAAAATCCAAACAGAAAAAATATTCTCTCCCTAGAAATCCTCTTATGAAATCTCGATATCAAATAGATAAGGCCAATTATCGCTCATTTCTGCCCCATTCTCCCATATCTTGTGTGAATCAAATACGTGATGAGATTTCACAAAATACTGAGGTATGAATCTATAATTATATACCATTTTCATATAATCAAAAATCCAAAATGGATTCTATGTCATGTATAATTCTTTCTCACCATCAAGATCTACCCAAAATAGGATATGAGATAGGTTATAAAAATACTTCTGAATCTATTATACATGGAACACATTATGTATCGATGTCAACATCAATGGAGGTACTATATGTTAAGTCACTTTCAACGCCTTCTAAATACCCTCATAGGTACCCACAAAACTGATCATAAGCTTCCCCAGTTTCTCATGAAATTAGTATACCAACATTGGTGAAACTCTCAATAACTCCTATTCACTAACCAAACCCTCAAATATTCATCGATGATGATCTAAATAAGATTTATGTAGGATATATTTTATTTCTATTATTGGAAAATTAAATTAATTATAGTCATTATCTTATAGAACAATCTTTTTCCAATAATGGATGGTTCACCAATATCAGACTAAAATTTGATATTTCTATGGAATTCTACATAAATGGGTCCAAATAAATGGATTACTAGTATATATTTTTATAATAATACTCAACCAGTCCTATGTGAATATCCTAGGCTCCATGATAACTTAGGATGCCTGAAGTGAAATTTAGTTCCCAAATCTGTATATCTTGTTCTATCCATCCATCTATTTGTAGATAATATTTCATACTCATGAAAGCCTAAGACACCATTTCTAACTAGAATCCTTTCAAAAAATTAGAAGTGAACTTCAGTTCCCTATCAGATATCATAATAGTTGGAATAACATGAAACCTCACAACCACATTTATGTACTTACATCCTACGTCTTCAAATTTGGTTATATCATTGATGGGTATAACGTGGCCCTATATGGTAAGCCAATTGAATAAAACACTTTATTTAGCTTTCATTCTATGGGTATGAGTAAAAAAACCCATGAATTCCAACCAAATATCATCTCACATCCATGTTGTAATAATATTGGTCTAGATAAAACATGATGGGTTCATGTGATTATACATGACTAGATGAATTGTACAACAACATGATTCAATGTAAACAATGTATCTGTAACATCCCCAAATGATAAAGGGTTAAATTACTAAATGATATGACTCATGTCAATAAGGTGCACCATCCTTTTCGGGATCCTACCTGATTAGAACTCCACAGTTAAACGTGCTTGGCCTAGAGTAGTGATCAGGATTGGTGACCTCCTGGACTGTTTCTCAGGGTGTGTGTGAGTGAGGAAAAAACACACTAGAAAGGACATGTGTTGGCCTGTGGGGACAATCATTAGTTAGATGACCCGTTCAGGCATGTGGGTTGACCCTTGGGTGGGCCCCACGTGTCTGCGGGGGCAACTGGTGGTACCTGGTAGGCCAGGACCTGACAGCCTTGCTAAGGCGGCGTGGGTGTTCTATCACCGGGACCCGATTGTCACATTTGGTATCAGAGGAGGAACACAGCCTTAAGTGCGGTGCACTACCATGGGTGAGATGTAGGGCCCACAACGAGGGTTTTGTGCTCTAAAGTGGGGGGGGGTGATTGTAACATCCCCAAATGATAAAGGGTTAAATTACCTAATAATATGACTCATGTCAACAAGGTTCACCTTCTTTTTCGGAAGCCTACCTGATTAGAACTCCAAATTTATGTGTGCTTAGCATGGAGTAGTGATCAGGATGGGTGACTTCCTGGGAAGTTTCTCAGGGTGTGTGTGAGTGAGGACAAAACACACTAGAAAGGAAATGTGTTGGAATGTGGGGACAATCATTATCCAGATGACCCGTTCAGGCATGTGGGTGGTCCCTAGGGTGGGCCCCACGTGTTTGCGGGGGAAACTGGTGGTGCCTGGTAGGATAGGACCTGATGGCGTTACTAAGGCGGGGTGGATGTGCTGTCACCGGGACCCGGTTGTCACAGTATCGCCTCATTAATTGAATCCAAAATCATCTCCTTATATAATATTACATATTTTTTTGATATGTTTGAGAACTAACCAATGAGAAATATAAAATCCTCCCATAACATCCTTCCTCATGGAAAATACCACAACATAGTCCTAGTAGTAAAAATAGAGTACCCTCTATGGAGAAATACCACACATAAATAATCTCCCTACCATGAAGACAGTAACTGATGCCATGAAAAATTTCATCATGTTAGTGATCTTGAAGATCCTTCTTGAGAAGAAATGAGTTGTACTTATCAATATTCTAAATATCCTTAATGTTATTCTCATGAACGTCCATTTTAAAATAAGATTATAATTGCCTAAAATTATACTATTCGGATGATTCTATCATAGCTTGGGTCAAATATTTCCCAATCAAATCATGAAGGACAACATTCCCCATTCCCAAGATATATGCAATGTAAATTGCATGATTTTATGTACTCTAACCTAAAAATATGAACGATATTTTAACCTTTTTAGTGAATACATAACTCTAGATTTTGTGATCATAATAATAATTAAACCATTCTACAAAAGGTAATTTTCCACCGAACTATAAGAGAATGAAAAATAACTATGAATTTAATATCATGGGTTTGGAAGTTCTTCTCGTGGGGTATTTGGTTATAGAGCCATAGGTAATAATGTTGTCACCCAATATAATAATTCATCCCAAAACTAGACCATATGTGTCACAAAAGACCACATAGCACTACATGATCTCTAAAAGATTCAAAATAATAGAACAATAAGAAATATATTTCATCCTAATGAATGAACTATAAAATGTGTCATCCAAAATAAAATTCACCCCTTTACAAATGAGTATAGTCACTGTAGAATCCAAATATGAATGATCCATGGAAAACTGGGGATAATACCCCAAAAACCATAAGGATATCCTAATATCTAAAATGGTTTGGGATTTTTGTCATGTCTTAATGGGTTTAAATTTATAAATATCAAAAGAAATACCATGTTCAAAGACCATATACCCTAAGAACCTCAATTCCTGAATACATAAACAAAATTTAAGGATCTTGGAATAGATTCGATGATCTCTCAAAATCTATAGCACTTTCCATAGATGACACACATGGTTGATATCTGGTCTATAATAAATATGATTTAATAAATAAAGTCTATAAAACATGTCATCGTATTGATGGAGTATACTATTCATCAATATCTTGAAAATAGTCGGAGCATTTGATAGAAACAAATTCATATAATGATACTCATAATGGCCATACCTAATCCCTCATATGTTTTTTATGATGTCAGATTATTTAATTGAAAATTTTTGTATTGTGACTGGTTATCATTCTTCAAGAACCACCTCTTACCTTTCAAATGGTAAAACATATTATCTATCTAAGGAAATAGATGTGTTTTTTTACCAAAACTTGGTTTGGCCTCTGGTATTCAACACATAGTTGAATGAGACCGTCATCATTCTATTCAAATAGAACATGTCCTGTGCAAGGTGACACACTCAAGTGTATAAACCCTTCCAAAAAAATCATATCACTAACACTCAAACTCTTTCAGTTTAGATGATTCCATGTGGTAAGATAGAATAGACACTGGTTGAGTACCATCCACTCCACCCCTCTTTTGGGTGTATGGATAGATAAATTAGAAGGAAATATGTTGGGAAACACAATGACATCTAGAGGGATAACATCAATCAAATATTATCTCTCTGTTTTAAAATAAAGAACTATTATTACCCTTACCAAAACCATAAAATGATGAGGCACTAATTAATCATGGGTCCCATTATCCCTTAATGACATGACACTAACCATCATCAATTATAAAGGAAATACATTGAATAAAATATTCATTCTAGGATGAAAAATCTATCTAATAATCCTTACCGAGTATCGTATTGGGATAATTAATATTAGGGATCAATATTTTCAAGGAAATTTAATTCTATAATAATGATAAAATACTAGTTTGAGGCCTAAGACTCTAATCCCTATTCATTTTGTGGGGTGTATTAATATCAAAAACATATGACATTATAATCATAGTAAGGGTTTTTCATATAAAATAATAGGATGATAAGATGGAGTGATATGAAACGGTAAAAAATATAGTCAATAAATATGAAGCTATATTGATGATACTTATTGCTGTAACTGGACACAAATTGGCTTCCTATATATAGTCTTACACTATATAAATATGATTCATCCTATATTCCTTTAGACGAAAACGTATTGGTATTGAAGCATCTTATTTCATTATATTATATTTAGGTATTAATTTTCCTCATCTAAAACAAAGGTAAGAATGGCATAAAAAACATATATTAGCGTCTTTAGTGTCTTCTGTGAATACAAATCCTGTGTTTCTCTATGCAGACATGTTTCAAATATCAAACCTTTCTATATGAGAAACAAGTTAAATTGTCACTATTATAAACTCCAATAGGTCTGTATGTACCCAGAAATTGAGATCCACTAGGAGACTTATTGGGATTCATCTTTCACTTAACATAAATCACATAACATTTATTTGGGGGTAAGTTGAACTCATGTCAACCCTGAAAGACTATTCCGGTCAAGATTACCCCTCAATTCTCTATCCAATACAATATAATAAGAAAAAAATTCAGTATGGAAATGTGGGATCAAATAATCTATTTATGCCCCTTCTTAAATCATTATTCCGTTATATTATAATTTTTCATAATCTCTTGAGAAGAATATACTATCATAGAGAAATTGTTCTCATACTAATTCATGAACTTCATACATTAATGAGAATTAAGAAAATACATTAACCTTTATAAAACCATGGAATCCTGATATTCATAATTGAAAAAATAAATATAATGTATTTGTACCCTAGGCATTCATGCTTCTTCATATTCACCATTGAATCCCACTGACTTCTTATAATACCCACAAGAATAATTGTAGCACAAATTATGATAATTTAATAAGGTGTTTTTGAAAACTACAAAGCGGCTCAATTCCTTTCAACCAATCCTCATATTCATGAGGACCATTTTAAACTTGGAATTGTGGTGGCTTCTTGTGAATAAATTCATGTGCAAGATCTCTAGAAATTTCCCTTCGATGTTTCATGACTATGGCCTAAATGGGAATGGTTCGGGATACCGATCCCATTTCCTAGATCGTATGAACTACTATCTCAATGAGATTCTAGTCAACTATAGAATTCAACTTCCATGATTCTTTAGTATGCCCCTCATCAGTTCAGTTCACATGTCATCTCCGATGAAGGATTCTATTATCCATTAGTAGAAAATAATAAAAATAATAACAATTACTCTCTGATGAAAAACTAAATGGTAGTCCATATATTCAATCCCATCAATGCGAATTAAAAAATATGGGATTTTTATAATAGTATCGGCATATAGGGTGAATACTGGAATCAAATAAAAATCCAAAATTAAGACACTTTTCACCTACTACCCATGGTGACTTATGATTTTTCTGTTAAGATATGGTTTGGATATCTCTCATAAATAACTCTCATGCCACATCAATCTATCCTCTTATCTACTAGTACAACCCAGACCATATATATAAATTAATAAAATATTCTCAATCTATACCTCTTATTGAACTTTCTCAGAAACTAGCCTAGATTCCTTGATTACATAACATAGAAGTAGTGTCTAACATTAACTAATTGGAATTCTTAATCCCAATTGGTTGGCGACTAGCACCTATAATCATACAAGAATAAAGAGGGAAAATTTATTACATAAAGAATATGTAGATAGACACATTACAATTATTTATATCAATACTCACCATGAATAAAATACCAGATAATAAGAAGGTAAATAGTAGCAAAGCTAATAGATAAACAAATCAGTGAAGAAAAAAAGTCAATATACCATTAATAAAACACATAAGCCTCTAATCCCTATGATATTAGGTGATCATAAATGCACTAGTAACCATTATCATTCCACAGTCACATGGATCAAGAACATCTACCACCACCTAGTGGTTATTTTCATTGACCCGACATAGCATTAGAAAATCCGAAAATCAACCAATGGAAAAATGTAGTGTGAGATCAATAAATCCTAGTACGGTCTCATAATATTTTCCATAATATATTCCATAATAATAAACCAATCATGATATGAATTTTGATAAAACCTGGCACGAAATAACATATCATTTTCAAATCTAAAATGAAAAATTATTTTTTTTCAACAAATGGATTGAATTTATAACTATTTTTAAACAAGAAATATAAATTAAATAATTTATGTAAATCATTTTAATTATGTAAATCCATTACATATAAAATGGAAAATATAATGAAATTATACAAAATACACACCATGATCATCTTCACTGAAGTGCATTAGTTTCTGACCAAATCCCCTTGAACTTCTCAAATCAGTGAACATATATAATCATGTGTGTACAGGTCCCTCAGCTCATTCCGAATAGAACTCATTTACATCCCATTGGGGATGATAATGAAAATCAATTTTTTTTATATTTTTCCTTATTCATCCGGCATACTAGAAAAAATACTAGTGTGCTTGTAAAAATTAGGCTACTCGATACCCAATCTTGTAAGTTCTCAATCAATCAATCCATAACTAGAAAAAAAACATTATTTACTATTCAATTTCCATATTTTCAATTTCATTACACATATAGAAATTTAAAAACCAAAATATGGGGTCCTCATTATTTCATTACATTACAATCCAAAATCAATTTTGGATTGTAATCATTTCAATTTCTGTCACTTCCTCAAAAAAATAAAAATATTTCACAACATCTATCATCAAATAATATTCTCAAATGTGGACCCATTAATCTAGAAATTCATCCCAAACAACCAATTCAATTGTAATTTTTATTTTAAAAAATTCTTTTTAATTTAATGTTTTTAAAATAAAATAGCTTAAATAAAATGTTTTTAAATATATTGAAAACTATTTTTGTCAAATGTTTAAAATAATCATTTTTATTAATTTTAAAATATGAAATGGAACAACTCACATTTGATTAAAAAATCAAAATTCACAACACCCACAAAAGGAAATACCAATGAAGAATAATGGCACAAAATATCTAAAAAACAACAAAAAAATGATCCAAGAAATGATATGACATACATAAATAAAATTATGATTTAAAAACCATTAGGGATGGGAGAGAGATATATCATAACAATCCTCAAAATAGGAGATCAACCTAACAATAATGGATTCGATCTTCCACTCAGACAATGATTCTCCAAAGCAGAAGGTTGGAGGAGAAAAAATCAATTATTGAGAGCCTCTATGGATTTTTTTATCTTGGATTAATAGAGGGATTAACCTTCATTAATATGGTTTTAGGGATTCTAAAATTATATAGAAAAGAATTAAAAACCACATGTACGGTTTTCTAAGATGGATTCAGGTTTTAAAAATAGTTTTATGTAATCATTGTTTCTAATAGATCATCTATTTGGGGAGACTGATTTATTC
This sequence comes from Viscum album, assembly GCA_963277665.1. Taxonomy (NCBI): domain Eukaryota; kingdom Viridiplantae; phylum Streptophyta; class Magnoliopsida; order Santalales; family Viscaceae; genus Viscum; species Viscum album. The sequence continues at coordinate 1,084,610,457 of OY728166.1, read as the reverse complement.
ACATAAATAAAATAGTCATGCACCAACCATCCATTAACCCACATTCTAGGAGGTGTGTGGTTATGAGGGGTAGCCGTTTTATTCTTATAAACCAGGAAATTCATTCTAGTGGACACCATCATAGAAAATTATTTTCTTGGAAAAACCACACGGTTTAACCTAATATATAAAAAACAGTGCACAACCAAAAGAGAATATAAATTTCTCCATATTTCACCTACAACATCTTGATAAAATAACCAACCCAATAGATATCACAAAAAGGGTTTGGAATAGATTAAAAAAGGTAACTACATGTTTCAAAATATCATTTTGGACCAATTTTATTTTTTTCCAATTATTAAATATAACCATTGGTTCATATTTTCTAGAGACTTGGGGGTTATAGAAAATAGTCATGTGTTGGATTATTAAGAATGGCCTTCATTTAGTTGGTGTATTTTTTTATGGATTTAATTTATTTTGGGTTCATTAAGGTGTTATATTTTTCATGTGTGAAGATTCACTTATTTATAGATATGTTTTTATTGTCAATGGACTTTCATTCTCCCATATATCTTTCATTTTTTAAAATTATGAGATAATTATACATATATCATTATATTTCTCATATTTGGGTAGTATTTTTTATATTTATCTACATTTTTTTATGGGGATAATTTTTACTTAGAATAACGGAGTGGGTGTGAACATGAACATATAGTTTTATGAACTATATGTAGTCCACTTATCCACTCATGAGGGCCAAAAGAATACTACTGGAATACAAATTTTATGACATTCATTAGTGGAATCCCACCATCCAGGCACTGTCACCCACTTGCTAGAAAGTGGAATTATTGTGGATTAGGACTCGAAAAGGAATACTATAACAAACTGGTGAGACCCAGCTTCTATATTATGGTCTTTCAATGTGACCAATAAAACATCAATTAAACAACCATCGTGATGCTGGAGTCACTAAACATAATAATATATAAGGAAATTTATGTATTATTATTTTGAAACATGGTTTTATTATTTTAATATCGTCCCTCATCTATGATTTGACCCATGTGAACCTATACACTCTCATTGGTTTATTTTTGAATCCCTAACATCAATTATTGAATGATTGAAGTGATTTTAATCATAGTGGACTTTTATAGATATATCTTGCTCCATAATTATCTTGTATCATCATCTCCTTTGAGGTCTTCTAGACTAATGGGTTTTATAGAAGTAGAAGGTTGTTAGATCTATTATTTCAATCTATATGTCTGTCTCTAGGTATCTTGTTCTTTATTCTTTGAGTTTCTCCAATCTCTAGCTTATGGTTTCATCTTGGTGATTGAGATTTTGAAGTAGGTGGATCATTAAACTCCCATTAGAATTAAATATCTAATTTATTATTAATTTATATTTATTACTATATTTCATTTAATGTTTACACATATATATTGCATCTATGATAATTAGTGATGATTTAATTATATTTTTTATAATGGTTGTGAATTATGATATTGATATTGGTTTAGGTGGAAATATTTTTTAATCAAATAAATTCTTCTTTAGGATGTTAAAATGATTGATTCCAATATGATAATTTTAATGAATTTGTTTTTTATTTTTATTTAAACATAAATAGAATAAGGTGGATTTCTATAGCATTGGTTAATTTTAAAGTTTTCTGATAATATATTGAAAATTAATATTTATTAAAGAGAAATGATTTATCAATGGTTATATCAGTTGGATTGAAATTTTTTGAATGTATAAATATCCATAATAGAATTTATAAATTATAGTTTCAAACATTAAATGATTTATTTGAAATAGAAATATACATAGTACATTTTAATGTACCCCAACCCCAATATCCCATAATAGATGGTTACATTACATCATTTTTTATATGATAAATGTCATTTCATCTTGTAGAAATTTATAGTTTACATGTCTTGGTATACTGGATAAATATTTGAATATAATGGAACATTATAAAACATAAAATAAAACCTTTGGAAATTAAATATTCTTCACCCATTATCTTACTAAATTCACAATTCTTCGTATTATGGGGATTGGAAAACAAATAAATGGTGATATCAGATGCTCGGTTAAGGTAATGTACATTGACTGATATCATGAATAAATAAGGATTAGCCAATATGGAAATTTTAAAAACAAACAGACATTTCATTTATCTAATAACATGAATATTATGATTAGATATGGAATAAATATTATTAAAAGATAAATTAATGTAAAATAATTATATTTAATGATTAACAAGATCAAAAAATGCAGTCACAAGTAATATAAATGCAGTATTATCATCTATAATAATAAAATAATTCTAAATGATGGAAATATATAATATTTATAATTATGATCTTTTAAATCAATATATTTATATTATTTGGACATTACACTAAGATAGTTTAAATCTATTGGTATATAACCATTAAATATTAGCAGACTGATATTTTCATGAGAGTGATAGATCCATCGATGGGATATATATTTATGGTACCCACCCTTCAAAGCATGTATAAATCATTATCATATATATAATAATATATTTAATTAATGAACAATATTTCTAATCAATACATAGTGATATATTTAAAATAATATAGATTTGTCAATATTTTACTCAATAAATCAAATAACATTCAATATAAAACACCATATGTAATATGGAAAATGTTTTTTTGTAATAATAATATCTAGGATTAAAATAATATGGATATTTGAGGGAAATATAATTTTTAGTGATCACATGAATGTAAATATTTCATAATAATGTTAATGAATTCAAAATTAATAAATACAGCAAATTACCATTCAACCCTTGATAAAACTGTTAGAAAACCATCCAATGAAATAAATTTAATGGTATCATTACAAAATATCCTCATTGTAACATAATTAAAATAAACTGCATGTTTCATTTATAAGTAGAAATTCAATAAAAATATAACTAAAAAATTCATCATTGAAATACCCTTTTACATTGAACATCAATGTTATATGATAAAAATTTCTAGAATATTAGGAAAAAATTTATATTTATAAATTATAATTAATCATTGTGAAGTAATATTCAATTAACCGAGTGGTTAGGGTAAAGATAATATTTCTTTCATTTAATTTAATTTTAAAAAATTAAACCATTTACATTTTTCTAATAATGTTAAAAGAATATCCTATTTTGAAAATTATAGTAATATTACATTGAAGAAAATTGAAATGGTAAATAATGTGTAAAAACTTCATTAAACAATGAAACAAGGATATTAAAATATTTCTTTCAAAACTTCTATAAAATCATGTATTTGAAAACAATAATATTTTTGACCGAAGAGCTAAATTATGTCGAATATTTCTAAAATATTTTTCTTAATCATTTTTAGTACCAAATTGTAATATGTGGTTCTATTAAAAGAAAATTTATTGAATTACTAGAGGACAGTAAAAATAATTGTTTCATTATATTGGGATCAAATAAAATCATTCAATGTAAATTCTACCATAAATATTCCCGATTAAATGATATTGAATCATAATCCATCTGAAATATGGTATATTTTGACTCATAGAACCCATAAATGAAATAAATCCAAATGAAAAATTAAATAACATGGAATTTAATATATACATGATTTAATATAAAAAATTACACAATATATTGACTTCAAGATAATAAATTGTGTTACAGTACTAAATATACCTCAATGAAGTTGAAATTAAGAAAAAAATTATTTTACAATTATCATACCATTGAAGACTGATTTAATAAATAAATTTAAAAATTATAACATATTTGAATCCGCATAAAACAAGTATAAATATAACATAAAGTAATCTTATGTAATTATACACATAATCATAGAATTTCAATGATAATGAATAAGTAATATAACCAACTAAGATTTAACTGATATATGAAATTCTATACCACTTGATACCCTTCATTTAAAATACAGTTTGATAAAATAATTGAAATTGAAATTTTAAATTAGATTAGAAATGATTTCTTCAAATATTTGCATTTTTAATAGATAATATATAAACAAAACAGATGAAATTAGGTGAATGTAATTAATGTATTCCTTAATCAAATGAAATTGAGAAAAAATTCCTCTCCACATTTATCTCTATAAATAAGTGTTCGTTAACTTCTATATTATGTTTTAATAATTTTTTAATTTAATAAATAGATGAATTCATATGTTTAATTTAATATATGATCAATGTATAAAATCTTATCACCCACATGTTAAAAATATTTTATTATTACCATTTTTTCAGGTGTTAAATGATTTATTTTAAAATTCTTGTTCTGTCACAAAATTTCATGTTCATTGTAATTGTATATATACCATCATGACATCAATGATATTAATTTTTTATATATCATATTTTTTTTGTTGGAAAAATATTTAATCAATTCTTTATTTTTGTAGATATAATATAAATTGCATCACTTCATCGAGATGATATCATTCCTTTAATGGGTTAAATGGCTAATGATGAGTATAATATGTTCATTTTTCATAATTAATAACATGTCATATTTAACATATATATTAATTATTTACACCATTATAACACATAACGTGAGTTAGTTATTGAAAATGATTTACATCAGTTTCATACATGAAAGTCCTCTATAAAGAAAAGTGATTAATCAATTTCCCATTAGATGGAGGAGGATATAGATAAATATTATGCCAAAATTATTACAATATATAAATATATTAATGTTATTGGTGTTATTATCTTATTATTTTTAAGACATTATTGAGGGTTTAAAAAGAAAAAAGGAAAACAATGTTCTATGTTAAGAGGATTTGGATCCCTTATTAAGGACCCTGTATTTTGTCTTTTGGTTGATGGAAAACTCAATAATTTGTATTATCATATTCATTAGATATTTTGGTATAGGTTGGTCATGAAAAATTCTTCACAGGTGTGGATATTTTATTTTAGGGTGTTACCTTTTAAAATTGTAGAGTGAAAATTTTAAAAATCCAAAAACTGTTCAATAAAGGGATGTTACCATTACCCCAAATGCCACAAAAATTGAAAAAGTTCAGTAGAGGAGAGTTATGGTCAAGTGAAACCTCCACAAAAAAACTCCAGTTTTAATCATCTTATTCATTATGTTATAATATTACTTATAGTAAAATTATTATTATTCACCACATCAATTAGTTTCTTTTAACAAATATTATATATACACTAAACCTAAAATATAATGAGACTTATTAGATAATTTATAACAAAATATATTTAGTATTTAAAAAATTATAATTTAAAAATACCATGTGTGAGGAAAAATAATTTTATTTCAAGCACAAGATATGCACATATCATCATTTTTATCAACATCTTGGTAATTAAGTGTTAATATCATTATTAAACATTATGGTTTGAAATTATGTATCTAAATTATATAATATTACATATTATGATTTAAATTAATAAATAATTTTTATTAAAATCCATTCACAGAAGTTTAATAATTTTATTTAAAAATAACAATGTAAAATTTTTGAAAACAAAATTTTCAAAACAATGCATTTTTCAATCATAGGATGATATTATATTTATTATATGAAATTTAAACATCATTAGATGTATATATACTAATATATTAAGTTATATAAATTATAAATATCACTTAAATAACTCTTTAATAGTGGTTAATTTAATTGTTAAAAAATGGGAACTATTATTCACCAAAAATAGATTTCAGAAAATGTGTTTTTAAGCCTCAAATGAACTTATTCCAAAATAAGGTATAATGATGTTTATAATGAAATTAATTAAAATAAATAAAAATAAATAAAAATAAGTATCATATATATGAAATTTAATAAAAAATACAATGTATAATGGGACATTTTAAACTAAATGAAATGTTAGTTTTACAAAAAAAAGTGGTATTTTAACTGCTCTATAAAAAATCACAATTTTCAAAAAATTATGAAAAATAAATACTCAACTATTTATGATATTTTGATTTCAGAAATTATTTTAATTTTTTTTAAATATAATTTTTAAATTTTGTATAAATTATTAATAATTCATAAACATAATATTTAAAATAAAACTATTTTTTTAGAAACTTCATTTTGAAGCATTAAATGACATTACTAATCCTTTCAAAGATTATTTACATTTACATTATTATAAATTTCATCAGTATAAGAAATATATATATATATATATATATTATTTTGTTAATCATATTAATATCCTATAATTCAACATTATATTTATAATGACCATATTTAAATAATATATTTCATCAGTCGTTTTAGATCATTGTTGGTTCTCGTATACACTACTGTTTCTGAAATAATGTTTATTATGGTTATGAATAACTATTCACAAATGAATTCTAGTGTATTTGTTTTTGGAATTAGAAACACCCAACTATTCTATACCCAATGTTACCTTATTTCCAAAGGTAGACACTCACTAAGTATTTTGAACCATAATGTATAACAACTCACATTGGTCAAGAGGATGTGAGGTCAGGTTCATCACACCCTGTTAGGGAAAATATTTCCTACAATGGGACTCACTTATTGATTTAAGATATTTTATTTGATCCTTATTAATATACCAAGAATAATGTATATTTATCATTAAATTTGAAATCAATTATTTTAGTGTATGGAAATTAGAATCATCTGTACGTATTAGAGGTTCTCCATCAGTGGTATCTTCTCATATTCTATTTAGAGATTCATTGGTCATTATAATTTTGTCATCATTACGAAAATGATGGGTTTTAAACCACTTAGAGAGGCACTCTAGAATTTAGCATCACCTAGAGAGAGGAAAGTCACTCTAGAATTTATCATCATCTCGTTAGATGTGAGTAAGATTGTAATTTATCATCACTTAGGGAGACCCAAGTCATCTTGATGTTGGGATCAAACCAATAAATGATCTTCCGGTGTATCCTTGTGAAAGAAAACAGAACCCACATTGTTTTTTGCCACATAATGGGACACATCATACCTTATAAGGTCATGTAACAGGAACCCAACCATACAATTTAATGGAATGTGACATGTAAAACTAGGTTGATGGTGCCCTGTTAATGTTTGTTGAGTAACATATATCAAAGAATCCCATAGAACCTGGAATTGATATGATTTTCCAAATTAGATTTGACCATGTTGGGAATATTTCCTACAGCAAATATGGTTTGTTTTGGGTGTATATTATTTTATCATTAGGGAGGCTTCCTACATTACTTATTTAGATTGGAATCAAAAACCACGTCATATGGTGAGTCTCACAGAGTAATATGACCCTTTGAGAGAAATAGGAAGGGGGTACCCATGAAGAGGATTCCCTTATAATAGGGTCCACGAGAGTTTTCATAAATCATAAAGATTTAATGATGATTTTATTTGGGGAATACTCTTAAAGTGGATTCCTTGATTAAGGTAATTAAGGTTGGATTCATGAGGAGGATGTCTAGTAACCTTAGGCCCTATGTAAAGGCTTCCTACATATCCCAATTATAATAGGAACCTGAGTTCTCGTAGTTCATTCATTCTGGTGGATTTTGTGGATATTATAATCATTTCAAAAAAAATATGACAATGTGAGTCATTCGCAGGGTGAAAAACAAGAGGATATAAAGGATTCATGTAACACCCCAAGCTTCTACGGTACGCTTCTCTTTGAATAATGTGATAGTGTGTGTTGTACGCAACATCGAGTTCTAACACACCATAACCAATCAAACTAGCCGTTATAAATAGTAATACCTACTTTTAGAAATTATATATATTTTATTTTTTTAAAATGGACTTCATTTTTTGATTCGTAATATTGAATTTAGCCTAAGGTGAAATTTTGGTACTTTTCGGATAACTTTAATATTTTGATGAATAGTGAAAATTAATAAATTTTAATTAAAACAACTTTTTTAATCAAAATAATTAATAGTGATAAATTATGAATTTGAGTGGTTTTAAAGTATACATAGAATATATTTTTACAATTTTATCCAATGGTGTTCATTAGAATTAATTTTACTTTGAAATTAGACATAAACAATTATCAATCTTTTGATATATATTGTTTCTTAAAAACACGCTATTTGTTGTGACAGCGGGAATTAATTATAAAATTAATTAATTAAACTTATATGTTTGGAATTTTGTAAAATAGACATCATTTTTGAATTTAGAATATGAATTATATATTAAGGTGAAATTTTGGCATTATTCTGAAAAACTTCAATTTTTGATGAATAGTGAAACTATTAAGTGGTAGCTAAAAAACTGAATCTTTCATAAAACCTAATTTTACCGATTCTGTGAATGTAATTTCGAAAATCCGAGAGACACGTTTAATATCAAGAAGTATAATGTGGTTCAATGAGATGAAAATAATTTTTGGTGAATAGTAACTTTTAACTTTTATTTACCACGGTTAAAAGTAAATAGGGTAATTAAGGGTAAAAATCATATTAATATTACCCTAACACATGTCCTAATTCTATTGGACAAGTGTATCTCAACCCAAACAGCCTTAGGAATAAAATATTATCATTTAGGTCCACTTGGATTAGATTAGGACATTTTTTATTATTTAATTCAAAGAAGAGTTAAAAGAGTTAAAATAATAGTGTATTTACAAAAACATTTTTAATATAGGGTTATACATAAGATAAATTCGATTGTAAATACTCATTAGAAAGCTAAAACGATTTCCTACATAATGAAATTTTATTTATAATTTTTAGATTTTAAATATTTTAATTTATTTATGACACAATGATGATGCAGTAATTACCATAATTGTGAAAAAGTAAAATAATTGATATTATAAATTCCCAAATAAATAAAATTTGAGACTTTTTAGGAATTACACTAATTTAATAGGTTAATTTGACATGTTATGATTGATTCAATTAACATTGTTTGAAGTAATCATTCTGTTATGATTTTTACAAAAATCAATTATTGAATAGTGTCAAAATTGACATAAAAGAGTTTTTAAAACGAAAATTATATTATTAATTGATATTAAATTCTTAAAAATATAAGGTTCGGCCAAGAGACTTATATCATGATAGTAGCATCATTAATGGACCTCTTGGGGGTCTCTTGGATGTATATAGTGAGTTTATTAACCATAAAATATAAAAATACAAAGAGACATTGTAAAAGTGAAACTAATTAACTTAGAGTTAATACTTAAAGATAAGGTTAATATAAGTACACAAACCTGTCTAAATTATATTGGTAGAGTTTTTTAAGACCTATCCTCACCTTATAATTTAAATAATCAACTTTGGAGTCATTAGAAACCGAATATGAATTTATTATAAATTAATATTTCCAGCTTTTCCAAAGGTTCCCCTCACCCCTCTTATAAAAGGGAACTCATCCTTCTCTTTTTTTCACACCTTCAAAACCTTTTGGATCGGCCAAACTCTGCCCAAATACTCTCCCAACTTTCATCCATACAACCTAGAGGCCTTAGTTTGATCAGAAAGCCAACCTAAGGATCCCTTTTGATCAAATCAAAAGGAAGAACCTGAAGAAGAGGTAATGTTTTCACCACCCCTTTTCAAGTTCCTTTCTTCTTCGACTTCTTCTTTCTTTGTTATTACCATTATAAAATAATAACTCCAGTATCTTATATATAATGTGATGTTATTATAAATATGGTAAAACCATAATCAGTATTCTATCCACCTTTTGAATAACATGTCACCATACACGCGTACGTACGGCTTACCGTCTCCACGTCGTGGTGTAATTTTATTCAATATATTATTATTTGGATGGGTATAATAATGATGTGTAACTCATTTAAATAATAAATATAACATGTTAATGATTCTGTATATATGATATAACATCCATTTATATAATATTTTAATATCAAAAGAATGATATTGTCGCTCGTGCGTACGTACGGACTACCGTCTCCACGAATGTGATGAGATTCATTCTCCATCGTATCCATTCAAGTATAATTATCATTTGATGATTTAAAAATGATGTCTAAGGACTTGATATCATTCTGTATATGAATAATATACAACCTATACATTACAAACATGGCTTACGTAACAAAACATATAAAATAAAATGAGTAAGTTAACACCCGAAACAACGATAATACTAAGATATTATTATCAAATCAATGTTAAAAGATCATATATGATATCATATTAATGTATATGATTCCTGTATAATTTAACTACAATTATTACACCATTATACAGGATGTTAACCTACCCCAACCAAGGAAAAGTACAAGGTAAGGGTTATTTCACAATCTCTTCATTATCCGATGTTGTTTATATGTAATAATCTACTGGGATCTCTTTATCATCCACATCCATGTTTCTTAAAAATGTATTTCAAAACATTTTTTCTATTTACAAGAATATGGGTTAAAGTCATTTATACCCTTGTTTGACTTTTTATAATAGGTTTATAAAGGAATCTTTCAATCGTTTTCCAAACAATGTTCTTTTTAAGCTTTTCGACAAAATTAAGGTAAGGATGTTATTTTAACTTATACGGCGGGTGCGGCTATTCTCCACCGTTATAAAATCGTCAAATCTTCCCTTAAAATCTTATAAATATATTTTCAAAGAAAATGTTTTATTTTATAAATATATGACTCTTAAATGATTTCAAAAATAGAAAGAGATATTTCTCTAAAAAGAGTTTTGATTTCATCTATGTCATCATCCTTTGATGGATTTTATGCTTATTTGTAATTGATTTATTAAGATACAAAACTTCTATATTGTATTGAAGGTTTTGTGATATGTTTGACTGTGGATGTGCTATTTTTAAACCATTCATAGTTTATGATGAAAGTATTGACATTTCGTATGCTAGTTTTAATACGAATGTTTATGTTATGTTTAAACCTTTTCATATGGGAATGCATTGGACTTAATATGTGACGGGTGGAGCCTGTTATAGCTCATCGATGCATCGGTAGGTCTCATGGGACAAATTAGTGTCTTGGCACAAGGCCTTGACAAAATCTTATTTGTAGTCTTGGCATGAGGCCTTGGCTATGTGGTTATGATAGTCTGGCATTATGCATTCCATCATTATGAAAGTGGTTATTTATATTTCATGTGACTATTCGATTAGTAGAATATTCATGTGAATAAGTAAATGGCATCATTTCATTATATTGTTTCCATACTATGTTGAAGTTAAACTTTAAAAGGCTTTTGTTTTAGATATACATTTCCTTAAATGTTTATTCTTATTTATGAAAGTTTCTGCTAAATTGTTATCCTTACTGAGCATTTGTGCTCACCCCTTTTATATGTTTTATTTTTCCCAGCAAGTGAAGAAGTAAATTATGAATGACCTACATGGATATTATGAGGGGATAATAGTGTGGATTATGGAGACAATATGTTGTTGTAGTAGTTTTTCACTTCATGATGTAATGTAAAACTTTATGAATATATCTACTGTTCCCAAGGATATTAAACCAATCGGTCTTTCGAGATTTTATCTTTCTTGTGATCATGCCAATGTTATGTAATAATGCACCGACTCTGGGTAACTGGGGTCGGGGCGTTACAGTTGGTATCAGAGGAAGTTTAGTACAAACCTTGGAAGCTAGATTTTGATAAACTCTGATTAGAGCACGTAGACCTAAGATGAACTTTGAGGATTAGTATAGAAGAACTTCCTAGAATTTTGGTATTGTAGAGATTTTTTGAGTTTTCCAAGCAATACATCCCTGTCTGGATATGAGCAGGTAGAGGCGGCGGTGGCACAGATGTACCTAGGGGTAAAACCCGAAAACACCACTTTGAGCTAGACTCGAACAGGAACTGGTGCACGACAACGGGCCTTGCTACACTCTTGGTTACGACACTCCCGGGGGATATGCTTAGGATAACTCTCATTTTATATACAAATCATTATGAAGGGTTTATGAGTATATACTTCCTCAAAGAAATTTTTTTTATGATTATGGATTATATCCATAAATAGTTCAATTTATGTTAAATGTTTTATAAGTATGGGATTATGTATTTTGATTCATAAACCGATCTAGTTTATGCCATTGTTTAGAAATGGAACCTAGTGGAATAAATGGAAACCGTATCAATGCACGCACTCCATGTAGGAATTTCCCTCCTGATCAAGATAATTATAGTGGATCTGGTGATGCAACTGGTGCCGATCAGCTAATCACCATACTGGGACAACTTACTTAGGTTATGAATAATAAATTACCCGTAAGGAGCACCCTGATCCACAACGTGGAGGATCAATGTTAGATCGATTCATGAGGCAACAACCACCAACGTTCAATGGGAGTAAAAATCCATTAGTAGCTGAGCAATGGATAAATTCCCTAGAGAAAATATTTCAGGCTTTGGGGAGCAGTGAAAAAGAAAAAGTTATCATGGCAGTTTACCGCCTCACTGGAGATGCTGATCAATGGTGGTCATTGATTCAAAACATGAAGGAAGATGATGAAGTATCAAATATGGAATGGAGGGAGTTCAAAGATCTGTTTTTAGAAAAATACTTCCCTTGCGACCATCGAGCAGATATGGAATGGAAATTTCTATGTTTGAGACAGAAGGAGGATGAGAATGTCACAAAGTATGAGGCTAACTTTACAAGGTTAGCAAGGTATGCTGGTGATTATATACATAACCCAAGAAGTAATATTGATCGTTTCATTGATGGGTTAAAACCATTTCTCCGTCGAGCATTAGTCTCACAATCCTTCTCGTCATACGAAGACATTGTCTCATGTGATATCAAGACCGAAAAGGAATTCTATAAGTCTTATGACTTTAAAGAAAAGTAAGAGAAGAAGAGACCTGCTGATCAATCTGGGAATGGAAATAAGGGGAAGAAGGGAAAGGTTGAATATCCATCCTGTGGTAAATACGGGAAGAAACATCCTGGTACTTGCTTGAAGGGAATGAGAGTCTGTTACAAGTGTGGTGAAAAAGGCCACCAAGCTCGTGATTGCAAGGTAAAGAAGGAAGACATTCCGAAGACAGCATTTCGAACCAGGTACGGGCATTACGAGTTTACTGTAATGCCTTTTGGATTGACTAATTCTCCCTCTGTATTCATGGATCTGATGAATAGAGTTTTCAAGGAGTATATCGATGAATTTGTGGTGGTATTTATTGATGATATCTTGGTATACTCTAAAACCTACGAAGATCATGAAAATCACTTGCGCATTATCTTGAAGACTCTGAGGAGGCATGAATTATATGGGAAGTTTAGCAAGTGTGAATTCTGGCTTCAGGAGATTTCTTTTCTTGGCCATATTGTCTCTAAAGATGGAATCTCTATTGATCCTTCTAAGACCAAGGCAATCCAAGAATGGCCAGCACCTACGAGTATAACTGAGGTACGTAGATTTATTGGTTTGGCAGGTTATTATCGACGTTTCGTCCAGAATTTTTCCCGATTGGTTAACCCATTAACGAAGCTCACACGTAAAGGGGTTAAATTTGCTTGGACAAAAGAGTGTGAAAAATGTTTCGAAGAACTGAAGAGAAGATTAGTCAATGCTCTTATATTGACTCTACCATCTGGGAATGATGGGTTCGTTATTTATAGTGATGCATCAAAGAAAGGACTTGGTTGTGTCCTTATGAATAATGATAGAGTTATTGCATATGGATCACAACAGTTGAAAATTCATGAACAAAACTATCCTACTCATGATCTCGAGTTAGCAGCTTTAATATTTGCTTCAGCGATATGGAGGAACTACCTCTATGGTGAAAAATGTGAGATTTATACTGATCACAAGAGTTTGAAGTATATTTTCTCACAAAAAGAACTCAACGTGAGGAAAAGGAGATGACTTGAATTACTCAAGGATTATGATTTCACGATACCCTACCACCCGGGGAAAGAAAACGAGGTGGAAGATGCTTTGAGTAGAAAAGACCATGGAGTTTTGAATAATATGAGAATTGAAAGGGATCCGATTTTCATGGATCTAGTGAAGATGGACATGGGAATAACCAGGGAAGGTGAAACATCAATTCTTTTTAAAATGGTTGCAAAACCATCTTTACTAGAAAGGATTAAGAGTTCTCAGACCGATGATGAATAATTTCAAAAGAATATTAAATCTTTGAATGATGGGAGATTGAGAGACTTCTTGTATGAAGATGGAATTTTGAAATTTGGGAAGAGACTTTGTGTTCCCGATATACCTGATCTAAAAAGGGATTTGTTGGGTGATACATCAATGCTTTTTTAAAATGGTTGCCAAACCATCTTTACTAGAAAGGATTAAGAGTTCTCAGACCGATGATGAGGAATTTCAAAAGAATATTAAAGCTGTGAATGATGGGAGATTGAGAGACTTTCTGTATGAAGATGGAATTTTGAAATTTGGGAAGAGACTTTGTGTTCCCGATATACCTCATCTAAAAAGGGAATTGCTGGATGATCCTCATAGTTCCAATTTCTCTATACACCCTGGGAGAACCAAAATGTATAGAGATTTGAAGGAACATTTTTGGTGGGACAATATAAAGAGGGAGATTGCTGATTTTGTTTCAAGATGTATGGTTTGTCAACAACTGAATGCTGGAAGGAAACAGCCTGGAGGAGTCATGCAACCTCTTCCCATACCGGAGTGGAAATGGGACAATATTATGATGGACTTTGTCATGGGACTACCAAAGACTCCTAGAAGGAATGATGCAATATGGGTTATTGTTTATCATCTTACCAAGTCAGCACATTTTCATGCTATAAGAGAAGATCTACCACTGGAACGTCTAGAATGACTATATATTAATGAAGTTGTGAGACTTCATGGAGTACCCCTATCGATTGTTTCTGATCGTGATCCCCGTTTTACTTCAAGATTCTGGAAGAGTCTTCAGAAATCCCTCGATACTGAACTTCATTTGAGCACTGCTTACCACCCTCAGATATACGGACAATCAGAACGAACTATTCAAACCTTAGAAGATATGTTGAGATCCTACTCACTTGACTTTCAGGGTATGTGGGATCAGTATTTACCTTTGGTTGAATTTTCCTATAACAATAGCGTCCATTCGAGTATTCAGATGGCACCATATGAAGCGTTATATGGAAAGAGATGTCGTACACCATCCAGTTGGGATGATATTGGTGAAAGAAAACATGTAGGCCCAGAACTGGTGGAGGAAACGATGGAAAAGGTGAAGGTAATCCAAAATCACATCAAAGCAGCTCCAAGTAGGCAGAAGACCTATGCCGATAATCGAAGGAAGGATTTGGAATTTCAAGTCAGTGATCATGTTTTCCTGAAGGTATCTCCATGGAAGGGAGTCAAACATTTTGGTAAGAAAGGTAAATTGTGTCCCAGGTACATCGGAGCTTTCGAAATTCTAGAACGAATTGGGGTTGTAGCTTACCGATTGGCAATGCCGCTAAGTCTCTCCAAAGTTCACGATGTGTTCCATGTATCTCTGTTGAGGAAATACATGCCTGACCCAACGCATGTACTCACTTACGAGAAATTAGAATTGGAACCCGATCTGTCTTATTGCGAAGAGCTCATCAGGATTCTCGATACAAGAGAACAAGTACTGAGAAACCGGACGATGTGTCTGGTAAAAGTTTTGTGGAGAAACCATAAGTTGGAAGAGGCAACGTGGGAACCCGAGGAACTTATGATGAAGAACCACCTGAGTCTTTTCATGTGATAAGTATTCTAGAAATTTTGAGGACGAAATTATTTGAAGGAGGGGAGAATGTAACACCCCAAGCTTCTACGATATGCTTCTCTTTGAATAATGTGATAGCGTGTGTTGTACGCAACAACGAGTTCTAACACACCATAACCAATCAAACTATTCGTTATGAATAGTAATACATACTTTTTGAAATTATATATATATATATATTTTAAATGGACTTCATTTTTGGATTCGTAATATTGAATTTAGCCTAAGGTGAAATTTTGGTACTTTTCGGACAACTTTAATATTTTGATGAATATTGAAAATTAATAAATTTTAATTAAAAAACATTTTTAATCAAAATAATTAATAGTGATAAATTATGAATTTGTGTGGTTTTAAAGTATACTTAGAATATATTTTTACCATTTTATCCAATGGTGTTCATTAGAATTAATTTTACTTTGAAATTAGACATAAACAATTATCAATCTTTTGATATATATTGTTTCTTAAAAACATGCTATTTGTTGTGACAGCGGGAATTAATTATAAAATTAATTAATTCAACTTATATTTTTGGAATTTTGTAAAATAGACATCATTTTTGAATTCATAATATCAATTATAGATTAGGGTGAAATTTTGGCATTATTCTGAAAAACTTCACTTTTTGATGAATAGTGAAACTACTAAGTGGTAGTTAAAAAACTGAATCATTCATAAAACCTAATTTTACCGCTTCTGTGAATGGAATTTAGAAAATCCGAGAGACACAGTTAATATCAAGAAGTAAAATGTGGTTCAATGAGATTAAAATAATTTTTGGTGAATAGTAACTTTTTACTTTTATTTACCACGGTTAAAAGTAAATAGGGCAATTAAGGGTAAACATGATAATAATATTACCCTAAAAAATGTCCTCATTCTATAGGACAAGTGTATCTAGACCAAAACAGCCTTAGGAATAAAATATTATCATTTAGGTCCACTTGGATTAGATTAGGACATTTATTATTATTTAATTCATAGAAGAGTTAAAAGAGTTAAAATGAAAGTGTATTTACTAAAACATTTTTAATATAGGGTTATACATACGCTAAATTCAATTTTAAATATTCATTAGAAAGATAAAAAGATTTCCTACATAATGAAAGTTTATTTATAATTTTTTTACTTTAAATAAGTTAATTTATTTATGACACAATGATGATGCAGTAATTACCATAATTGTGAAAAAATAAAATAATTGATATTATAAATTCCCAAATAAATATAATTTGAGACTTTTTAGGAATTAAACTAATTTTACAGGTTAATATGACATGTTATTATTGATGAAATTAACTTTTTTCGAAGTAATCATTATTTTATGATTTTTACAAAAATCAAGTATTGAATAGTGTCAAAATTGACACAAAAGAGTTTTTAAAACAAATATTATATTATTAATTGATATTAAATTCCTAAAAATATAAGGTTCGGCCAAGAGACTTATATCATGATAGTATAATCATTAATGGACCACTTGGGGGTCTTTTAGATGTATATAGTAAGTTTATTAACCATATAATATAAAAATACAAAGAGACATTTTAAAAGTAAAACTAATTAACTTAGAGTTTATACTAAAAGATAAGGTTAATATAAGTACCCAAACCTGTATAAATTCTATTGGTTGAGTTTTTTTCGACCTATCCACAACTTCACATTTAAATAATAAACTTTGGTGTCATTAGAAACCTAATATAAATTTATTATAAATTAATATTTCTAGCTTTTCCAAAGGTGCCCCTCACACCTCTTATAAAAGGGAACTCCTCCTTCTCTTTTCTTCACACCGTAAAAACCTTTTGGTTCGGCCAAACTATTCCCAAATACTCTCCCAAATTCCCTCACTACAACCTAAAGGCCTTAGTTTGATCAGAAAGCCAACCTAAGGATCCCTTTTTATCAAATCAAATGGAAGAACCTGAAGAAGATGTAATGTTTTCACCACCCCTTTTCAAGTTCCTTTCTTCTTCCACTTCTTATTTCTTTGTTATTACCATTCTAAAATAATAACTCCAGTATCTTATATATACTGTGATGTTATTATAAATATGGTACAACCATAATCATTATTCTATCCACCCTTTGAGTAACATGTCACCATACGTGCGTACGCACGACTTACCGTCTCCACGTTGTGGTGTAATTGTTATTCAATATATTATTATTTGGAGGGTATAATAATGATGTGTAACTCATGTAAATAATAAATATAACATGTTAATGATTCTGTATATATGATATAACATCCATTTGTATATTATTTTAATATCAAAGAAATGATATTGTCGCTGGTGCGTACGTACGGACTACTGTCTCCACGAATGCGATGAGATTCATTCTCCATCGTAGCCATTCAAGTATAATTATCATTTGATGATTTAAAAATGATGTTTAAGGACTTGATATCATTATTTATATGAATAATATACAAACTATCCATTACAAACATGTCTTACATAACAAAACATATAAAAGAAAATGAGTAAGTTAACACCCGAAACAACGATAATACTAAGATATTATTAACAAATCAATGTTAAAAGATCATATATGATATCATATTAATGTATATGATTCCTGTATAATTTAATAACAATTATTTCTCCATTATAAAGGAGGTTAACCTTTACCAACCAAGGAAAAGTACAAGGTAAGGGTTATTTCACAATCTCTTCATTATCCGAGGTTGTTTATACGTAATAATCTACTGGGATCTCTTTATCATCCAAATCCATGTTTCTTAAAAATGTATTTCAAAACATTTATAATATTTACAAGAATATGGGTTAAAGTCATTTATACCCTTGTTTGACTTTTTATAACACGTTTATAAAGGAATCATTCTGTCGTTTTCCAAAAAAGGTGCTTTTTAACCATTTCGACAAAATTAAGGTAAGAATGTTTTTTAACTTATACGGCGGGTGCGGCTGTTCTCCACCGTTATAAAATCGTCAAAGATTCCCTTACAAGCTTATAAGAATATTTTCAAAGAAAATTTTTTATTTTATAAATATATGACTCTTAAATGATTTCAAAAATAGAAAGAGATATTTCTCTAAAAAGAGTTTTGATTTCATCTATGTCAACATCCTTTGATGGATTTTATGCTTATTTGTAGTTGATTTATTAAGATACAAACCTTATATATTGTATTGAAGGTTTTGTGATATATTTGACTATGGATGTGCTATTTTTATACCTTTCATTGTTTATGATGAAAGTATTGACATTTAGTATGCTAGTTTTAATACGAATGTTTATGTTATGTTTAAACCATTTCATATGGGAATGCATTGGACTTAATATGTGACGAGTGGAGCCTGCTATAGCTCCTCGATGCATCGGTAGGTCTCATGAGACAAATTTGAGTCTTGGCACAAGGCCTTGACAAAATCTTATTTGTAGTCTTGGCACGAGGCCTTGGCTATGTGTTTATGATGGTCTGGCATTATGCATTCCATCATTATGAAAGTGGTTATTGATATTGCATGCGACTATTTGATTAGTAGAATATCCATGTGAATAAGTGAATGGAATTATTTCATTATATTTTTTCCATACTATGATGAATCTCAAGTTTAAAATACTTTTGTTTTAGATATACATTGCCTTAAATGTTTATTCTTATTTATGAAAGTTTCCGCTAAATTGTTATCCTTACTGGGAATTTGTGCTCACCCCTTTTCTATGTTTTATTTTTCCCAGGAAGTGAAGAAGTTAATTATGAATTACCTTCAGGGATATTATGAGGGGATAATAGTGTGGATTATGGAGACAATATGTTGTTGTAGTAGTTTTTCACTTCATGATGTCATGTAAAACTTTATGAATATATCTAGTGTTCCCAGGGCTACTAAACCAATCGGTCTTTTGAGATTTGATCATTCTTGTGATCATGCCAATGTTATGTAATAATACACCGACTCTCGGTAACTGGGTTCGGGGCGTTACAATTCAGCAAACAAAACACTTTTAATTCTCTATTATTGGAAGAGGTCTGGCCGATGGTGAAAGATGTCGAGGGAAACAGTGAATGAGGGAGAAGAGAAATAAACCATCCAATATTAAATAAATGTGAAGGTAATTAGGTCCAGCCTGAAAGGATAGAATATTATTCTAGGTAGGATTAAATAAAATCGTTCCGATGGTGGGAGGAGTGTATTATTCCCTATTGAAGTGAAAGGAAACTGTGATCCGCACTCTTCTAACTAGGGATTTCAGGCTATGGGTCATAGGGGCAATGTAGAGAAGATAGATTCATATACCCATAATATGATACAGGGAACTCACTAACATAGTTGTTAGGGTACGTTTACACTTGAAAATAGATATATAAACCTTCCAATATCCTAAGGATCATGAATCCATTATAATTCAATTATTTAAAACCTATGACTATAGAAATATAACCCCATATAAAAGATAGGCTCTTCTTCCTTTCCCAATGGTTTGGTAGATCAGAGTATTTTGGTGTAGATTTAAACATGTCCCCTTTCATATTTATGATAAAAAGAAAGAGAAACTCTACCATGACTGGCTTAATAGAGGGCTTAAAATCTTATCTCATGTAGGAGGTTTGTATCGGTATGTTGCACTGGTATGTTGCATTGGTATGTCATGTCAGTCCTTGTAGGAACTGAAAAATTATTAACACATGATAGATAAGACTATGAAAGCTTGATATTCCATGTGCGATGGACTTTCAGGACAACAAAACTTGGGTTAGGTTTTAAATTAATAGCCCTAGGTTTCCCTTGATCTCCTTAGAATAATATAGAGCAAGTATTTTCATAAGGAAATGATCCTCCCTAAGTGACTTCTTCATATGGAAAGAGGGTATTCAAAAAAGTATCTTGTATTTTAGACCCTGAATGGGAATTGATATTATTTTTCCTATTTAATTACAATTATGTCATGTTAAAGGGAGATGAATATGAAAATTAGGGGAACATATGTGAAGAAGCAACACAATGAGATCTTTGTGGGTTCTTCCACCATTTTCAGTTGATCACATTGGAAGCCCAAGGAAGTTATTTATACTCGAGGAGGGGAACTAGACCAAGGGAGGTTGTTCGCATTGGTCATTGGTGTAGAACCACCACATAGGTCCCCCTCATTGGTTTGTAAAGCATAAACATCCATGTAAGTCCCCCATCATAGTTCCTCTATGTAGGTCCATTCATATGGGTTACACCTTCATGATGTAATAATAGGAGAAGCACTAACCTTCTTTCACATTGGTATACAGGGTATGTTTTTTTTAACCATATTTATTTTCTTCCATCAAATTTCCATAACTCATTATGTTATCAATATTCACATTATAATTTTTTTCCACCAATTATTAAAAATGGAGGGTAAAAAAATCCCTCCCTCTAGATTGGATCTGACTGAAAATCGGTTCTAGTCCTGAGGCATGATTTTGGAAAAATTATTATGGTAAATAAATATCGGATTATTAAGGTCCTATATATTTCTATGTCACATAGGGAATTAAGAATCGGTCATTTAGTATAGGTTTACAACACATGCTACTGATGCCTATAAATACCCCCATTCCATTTCTATTCGCTTCACCAAAATTTATGATTTTTTTCCATTGATTCATAGCTCATTAGTCTTTCTCTATTACATTATTCTCTAGTGAAGGTAATTTAAAAATTTATCAAGGTATAGACACTTCTGTAATAGAGCTACACATAGATATTTTATCGTAGGAGTTGTGCATGAGGACCTCATCAAAGGACTAGTTTTGGGAACCGCATCTATTAACATATGGGGGTCACCTCATCAAAGGAATTATGCATGGATTTTCCTTTTCCAAATTCATTACTTCTTTAATGGTAATGTTTTAAATTTCTTACATCAATATTCAAACATAATTGGAATAAATTGGTGATTCTCAAATAGGAAATGTATTTCTTGATTCCTTTATTGGAGGAAGTTATAATTATCTAAACTGAAATGATGAAATCCATACGACTAGGATGTTATGACGTTGATGAGAGTACCCATCATGAGTTTGATATTGTCGTGATTCAATAAAAATTTGAATATCTGTGTAGATAATATCTTCCTCTGTACATGCATGGGATTCTGTAAGTACCCACTTTCCATCATACATGAAATTTTTCCATATCTTTTGTGTGTAAAACATATCAATAGTCATTGTATGAATAGTAATTCAAGGGGTGTCCTTATTAATTTCGGAACAATCCCTATTGGATGTCGCCAACGTCACATTGGATGTACTCTAGATACGAAGGATCATGTTGTAGAGACAAGGACTCGTTTTTATGATTCAATGTTTCAGGAAACAAAAACTGATCAATATAATGGATGAAAATAATACTAGGATCTTTTCTTTAGAGGAGGAGTCATAGCTTAATGGATGTGGTCATTTTGGATATTAAATACTTTTTCTGAGTTCAGGAAAGAGTTGCATGATGTTTAAATTTATGAATCTATCTAAGTTGGTCTTACTTATGTTTACAAAAACAACATTATTCTTGAAATACCATTCTGATGGAGTCTATAAAAAAATTCATTCCATTTAATCCACTATAATTTTTTCCTTAGTTTGTGGGATTTCTACCAAATATCGAAGGCTCCCATTTTCTGGGAGATATTTGATGATTGCATTCCCCCAACATCATCAGTGGATGATACTATGATGATGCCACCATTAGCTCATTATTTATTCAAATTTGTAATGCATTTTAAGAAAGAAAAGAAATATCCTCATTTTAGGGATGATGTTTATAAAAGAGTGTCAATGAAAGAATTTTTTAGAACCTACATAAGATAAGGGTTTTACTTGTGGACATCCCACCATTTTCCAAACAATGTATAATCAGGGTGCTTTAAGAACATTCTATTCTACATTGAAATGGATTAAAATACTCAATGGCTTAGGATCATAGTGGTTGTCCTTTCCAAGGAAATGTATATTATAATATAGGTGCCATTTTTACTATCATAGGACATGAATAGAGAAACCAATCCTGCTTGAATTTGTTCTATGAGTGAGGTTATATTTGTTAGAACGTATTCCTATGATATTTTTTTATGTAGTTTCAGTTTAGCTAACAATGAAATTATGCTATTCTATTCCAACTAATTTAGTAGGGAAATTATTGGATTTTTGGTAATATTATATGCAATTTAATGCCATGAAGCAAGGACATTACACTGTGATGTTTTATGTTATATTTATTGGACAATATGCTATGGAGTTTAATGTCATGCAGTAAGTACATTATGATATGTAGTTTATGGTCTTGCGGCATGGACATTATGATGTTTAGTTAAAGTCATGGAGCAAGGAAATTATTCTATGTGGTTTAAAATTATACAGTAATGCCATTTGGGGGCTATGTATTTTTATGTCGTGCAGCAAAGAAATTAAGGGCTTCGATTTAAGGCCTTTATCTTTTGTCAAGGATTTGATGGTTCTATTATTCAGGTTAATTCATCTGGAAATTTTCTACCACATTTAGGTAAGGAATGTAGAAATGTAAGGTGTGACTTGGGGATTTTTTAATCTGAATAATGACAGGGGAAAGGCTTATTGGAATTTAAAGTGGGTATCTTCCATGAAAAAAGTTTGAACTATTTGAAAAAACTAGTATGGGGTCTATATTATGCAGTGACTACTAGGGAATGTTCTACATTTCCCAATAGTGGTATCACTATGCTTCGAGGCCCATTATGTATTTGAATTTTTTTTAAGGCCAACTATGGCACATACTGCATAGTGAGATAACAGGTCTCTCATGAATTTTGACAATCTATTTGAAAAAATCCGATAAATGTTGTTAATGATTTTAGTATTCCCAAGAATAGATATTGGTTTTATGGACAAAAGTACTTGAATATAGAAGGGGTATTTCCAGTCGTGAATCTAAATAATTGTTTAAATAGGTTCTCTATGAAGGTCTATCCCAAGTTTTGGATGTATGGTGCCTATAATTTTAATTCATATGACAATGACCATAATATTTTTGATTCAATGGATGATATGTGGTAAAGTTACCCAATATTATTCCAACATTATTTGAATAAGTGATTGGTGAAAGTGTAAACCACTATCTTGGAGACATTATGTTTGGGATAAAGGATATTGAACAAATATACAAAGGATAAAAAATTTTAATTAAGGATTTCATGTATAATATCATTAATGTTTAAATGGGTTGAAGATGCTTCTCTTAAGAACGATTTTACAACTATTTTAAAATCCCATTAAGGGCGTTTGATTATGCAAGTCCAACTAGGGAATGTGCTTCATAGCCAAATTGTGGCATCCTTTAGTTGAAATCATGTTATGTTGGAAACTTATGCACAAACACCTAAGGTAACGTACTGCATGGTCAGGAAAAAGAGCTCCCGGGTATTTGACATACTCTCACCAGAAACTAAAGTATGATTATGATGATCTGAATGTATCCAAGATTATGAGTAGGAAATGTGAAAGGGGTAATTTCCAAAAAATAAGAGGGAATTATTTTAAATAGTATTGGACATGAGTTTTGTGTTTGTTATGTTGATCATATTCATATGTATAATGTAAACCTCTCTTGTTTCAATTATGCATTCTCTGAGGAAATGTCCTAAAATAAAATATCAGGTATATATTTTTATTTTTTGTAATAGAGGGGGGTTTTTCATTTATCCCATTTGTGGGACTAGTGTCTAAGTCTAACTTCTTACTATGTATATCAATAATATGAGAATCAAGACAGATGTATTTATTTGGGTACCATGCAGTTTAAATTCTTGTGGTAAGGATACTACGATGTACAATTTACAGTCTTGCAACAAGGAAATTTTGGGAGTTTATATGAAGATAAATTGAATATTATCGATGGACTAGAGTATAGGGCCCTGGAACCACTACACATCTTGTCAAAGAAAGAGTCATGTAATGCATAGTTCATAAATAAGGTTTACCCCAACCTAATTGAATTCAATAGTGGGAGATATTAGTGGAATTAGTAATATGAGTTCATACATATGATGAGAAATTTTATTGGTCTCCTGATGGAGATCAGACTTATACATGGGATAAAAAGAGGAACCAACTAAATGATGTTGTGATTGGGTCCAAGATTGAAAGTATGTATGTCATTACATATCACATATTGATGAAAATCAATCCATATGTAGTTATTGAGAGAGTTCCTTGTAGAGGTCTGATCCATATATAGGGAGTGGAGGATTTATTTTAATTGTAGATGGACCTGAGATAGTAGATTCAAGTGTCATTATTTATCTCAAATAAATTAGAACCAAGACACGTGTAGTTATTTATAATTGTATTCAGTTTAACATCATGTGGTAAGGACGAAGGTGAAATGATGTGAAATGTCTACAAATCCCTTGACCAAGAGAATTGATCCACATGTAGTTTTTTCAGATAATATCATGTAGGTTACTATCATGAAATGAGGATATGCTTTTTTTCCTTTATGGTCTTACAACCATGACGATTGATAACCCCAGATATGAATTTAGATACCTTGTTTATGTAGGGATGTTCTTTACCCAATTCCTAAATCCACATGAGATGTGATCGGTGTGAGAAATATGGAGTGGTAAATGACTTTTTTCAACCAAAAGGTACTGCAAGTGAATGATAAGGGTCTGATTATTAAATGTATGATGAGTTATGATATAGGGACAAACCACCACTATATATCCTGCTAGGGGGAATAATCAAGCCATATGTAGTTCATCAACCTTTTCACCATATCATCATGTTTTGATGTGGGGAAGAAGACTGTTTCATATTTTTCTAGTCGACTATTGGGCCTAAATAAAGATTTATATACATCACCATATTTCTCATTTTAGTAAGAATCAACATACATATCCTTGAAGAGGTCCCCATGAAAATTTGACATTTGTATATGGAAAATGAAGGGGGTTTTCTCTTCCAAAATCATAGATGGGACCAGGTTTTGATATTCCACCATCACTACATATCTTGCTGATTCAAAAATCAAGACACAAAATATTATTAATGGTTCTACCTATGCATGTTTAATTCATAAACATAGGGGAGAAGGGATTTTTTCAACCTTGTTTTTGGACCTAGGATTGGAGAACCGATCATCACTATGTATCTTGTTGAAGCAAGAATCCATCCATATGTAGTAAATGAAATGTTAAATATAGTTTAACATTATGCAGTATGGATAAAGTTGAATTAAGGTACAAACATAGAAGTATTGTGGTTGGTCCAGGGGTAAAATCCATGCATCATTACCTATCTTGTTAGAGAGATAATCAACCCACATGTAGTTCATAAAACATTCACTCTACAGTTTTGATTCATACACATTGGGGGTGAAGTGTATTTTTATTTTTGGTATGCTTAGGCCCTTGATTGGATATTAGGGAATTTCTACGTAACTTGTTAGAATAATAATAAATCCAAATAGAGATATTGAAAAGATCATTCCCCAAATGAACTGAGTTTTATGTGAGAGATAGTGGATTTTGACACATTGAGAAATAATATTTAATCTCAAGACATAGGATGTTATAAGAATCAAAACAAGTATTCTTGAAGAGTTTTATGAATACATTTCATTAATATACAGGAAAACATGATATTCATTTCTTTATTGTTTCAGTTGGGCCTATGATTGGAGATCTAGGAATCACTATTATCTCATTGAAATGAGAATCAATCAACGCGTTGTTCTTGAATGACCATGCAGTTTAACGTCTTCCAATGAGGAAATATGTCACATGATATGAAATAAACATTGGGGATGAACTAGAGAATAATTCAAAAATGTCACTATGTCTTTTACTTGGGTTAGGAAACAATCCACACTGATCTCTTAAAAAGGTGTTCCTATGAAAACCTAATTCAAACATAGGGATAAATGGTGATCGAGATCCGCTAAGTAGTGGCAATGATTAGAGTAATGCTTGTTCATGGAAGCTACTCATCTTTTATTGGACCACAAGGAATGCCAATTTGGGGTATGTTGAGGTATTTCGTAACATAAAATTAAAGATATAGTAATCATATTGTTTACTGTTGAGTTGCGAGGACAAACAGTGTCATGCAGTTTAATGTCATATGACAAGGATGAAGGTCCTATACAGTTTTAATCTCATGAATCCTAGAAGGGTATAGTGCTTTTTAGTCTAACTACATATGACTAAGGGGATGGTTTTTATTCATATTTACATCATGCTTCTAGGAAATTATCTGTGTAATTACCCAAATTATATATTTAAGAACCTTTCATTGGTTGGAGTTTTAATGAGTTCTCCCTCTATTTAAATTACTTAAAAATATCCATTAGAATATAATTTATGTATGGTGTATGGTCCTTCTTACCATGGATCATTATTAGGAGGCATCTTTTGTGGTATCATTGGATTCTTAAGGACCAAAACCAATTCTCCTTAGATGAATAAATGAAGATAGAATTCTTTTAATACTCATTTTATTCGATTCTGATAGACATATGCATGATGAAAGGTATGTAATCTATTTATTTCAAATTACCCCATCACATCTTGTCACTTTTTTTTACTACTCATATATACATAACTATTCACAGACATCAACTCATACTGAATGAAATTGAACTTAAATGCACATGAATTATTATGTTTCATATATTGGTAATTATGTAGATCTTTTTGTGGTAGCAAGAGCAGTAGTCCTATAAGCCCATAAATCATGAAAGAGTTAATCAGTATATGATTTGTTATCTTTATCCCCCATAGTCGAGAGTTTATTTTATAGGGTCTTGTTTGAATCCTATATCAATCCATTGGTCACTGTATGATCACGAGATGAATGTTTTTTTAAATTGTGTTCCTAATATATCATCCATACATTAAATAAGTGAAATTTTTGACTTTTTCCATCAATATTTTTTTATTTACATAAAATATTGTGATGATATTTGAATTTAAAAATCTACCAATGGTATGGGCCCTGACTAATTTACGAGTTATTACCTCGGAGAATTTGGAGCAGAAATTAGTATCAGTAAGAATGAACTTCTACTGCTTAGCCATAGTTGGAAGATAAGGTCCCACTACATCCATTCCCCACATATGAAATGGAAAGGAGTATTTAGTTATAGGTAGAATCTCTGGTGGTTGATGAATGAAGTTGTAATGAACATTGAAGGGACTACACTTCATAGTGAAATGTATGAAATCCTATTTCATCAAAGGACAAAGTATCCAAGCCATCATATTTTATCAAAAATCCAATGTCCCAGATGATGTGCACTATATGATCCTGCATGAACATCTTTTATGATAGATTTAATCTCTCCCCCATTAATTCATATGAGGAAAATTCCATCAAGTCCCCAGTTTAAGGAATCTTTTGGCGATCTGGACCATCATAAAATGTGAAATTAATTGCTCATCTATGGATTTGTTCTCATTCAAATCTATCAAGTATAAGTATCCCATTTTGGATATATTAATGTAGGGGTCCATTAATCCCATCGTATGACCATATGGTTTGGAAAGGGGACTAACTTCATTGGTTTCCTGTATTTTGATTTGAAAATATGTGAAACCACGTGATGATAAAAAAATTTAAAGATAGTATCGTCTGGATATGGATCTTCATGGGCAGTAGCGTCATTTTACAATGCATCAAATTGGGTATTTTGTTACCCTGGGATATAATATAGTGTTGGATCTAAGGTAAATTCATCCATTAACACTCAGATAAAATCATATATTGGGATAAAAATGTCTGTTTTGATGGTGTAACCCACATTGATATTCTTCAATACAAATTCGGATCCACCATTCACTTCTAGGTGATTTGTTGGTACATGGTGTTCTAATCCAGTCCAACAATGTGATGCTGATATTATACATCATTGTTGTTACCAACGTCTGATAACAAAATGTAATATGGAAACACATCCTTCTCTAAGGAGATAAGAATAATTCCCAACCCTAATTTGTTGAGTTTAAAATCTTCTATTCCCTTCCCCACTGGACTTCTCAAAGCACCGTCATTGCATATTTCCCAAATTCAGGTACTATCTTGAATAGAAAATAATTCTTCATTAGGTAGTTAAATATTCCATGATGTGTCTTCCACAGATGGGTGGTCTGAATGGATGTCTTATTAGTCATTCCCTTTTACATCTTTCTGATGAAAAAAATATATATCCAACTATTACAGAATAACCATCCATTATGCCAGATGTCTAGTGTGAATAGAAATACTGAGGATAAAATTGATTTGGTTACTATGAGATATCAAGTGGACCACATGATGATGTAGATAATTCCTCAGTTTCTAAACTTCAAAGATTAATGCTATGCCTATTTTCTCAATATCTTAATATCTAGTCTCTATGTTGATCATGTTTAGAATGAGATTGTATAGAATTTTGTAATTCCCAACATTGTTCTGTTATTAATGGAAGGTTCCTAGTGATCATTTTGAGGCTATCACATAAATAATGAGTGTATTTAATTCAACAGGTGGAATAAAACAAGTGGGATCAATATGTGTTTCTAGATGGAGTCAAATTATTCTTGGAATTCAATGGTCCATTGATATGTGACCCCCTTCATAATTAATTTAGTAATGGTCAAACACTTACTTCCAGATTGGCTATGAAGCATTGGATGTATGCTAAGAATCCATAATTTCATCTCAAATATTTCATGACCTGAGAATGTGAAACTCCAAGTATATAATTATTCTTCTCAACATCACCTTCAATTTCATAATGGCATAAGAACATATTGAAATTTTAACTAATTTAACTCAAAATCCCATTTTAAGGGGATTATCATCAAAGTATGTTGTTGAATCTTAGTGAATATGGTCTTCATGTCATTCCAGGGATTATGACGTTGTTTGTATTTGTCACGACCCGTCCACGGGACCCGTGCCGTGACTACCCCAAGCCCGCCTTCCATGGGCCAGGGGCTGGCGACTAGCACCAAAGGCGTGAATCCCGATAACTGGGAAGGCATTGCCTTTATAAAAGTAACAAAACACCATAGAGTACAAGCGGAATTAAAACACTAAGTACAAAAAGAAGTGCTGGAAAGTAAATGGGCCAGAATATAAACCCAAAAGAAAGTACAACTACAACTGAACAAAGTACAACAGAAAAAGACAACAGCTGGAGGGACGGAAGAGGCTCCTGGGTCGTCCTCCTCGGATCCTACCTGAAGGGTAGGTAACGATGGCGCAGCTCCTGGATCGTCCACCACGAATCCTACCTGAAGGGTAGGTACAGATAGCCTACACAGTGCTCTCGTCCGTCAAACTTCTCCGAGTGTCGTCTCGCCGTGAAGTCCACCTCCGGACACTGACTTGTCGTGTAGTCCACCTCCGGGTACCGTCCAGTCCTCGAACACCCGGCCTCCGTCAGCACTGCCTGTTTTCTGCAACCAACACAATGAGGTGCGGGCATAGCCCGTGCAGGGGTGAGTATAACGATTCTCAGTAGGGACCTCGAGACCCTCAAGGTATCACTAAATCCAACAAGGATAACCACAAAGAAGATCTCAACAGATAACCTCTACTTAGGTATATGCCCATACATATACCTAAGTTATCAAGTAACCCATCTCAATCATGAGGAAACACAAAGGTCAAAAGTCTCGTCTCAAACCAGGATTTTCATTATCGAAACTGTAACTGCTGAAGAGCTCCATCTCTAGAGTGTACAGTGGTCCTGTCACGACTCCGAGGTACTGCTCACTAACCTAAGACTGCTGAGGTACTCCTCCTGTCGAGTACCGCAGGCCAGCCACCCAAACACAGTAGTGCTTCCCGCCGAGGTATGTCACTCAAACACAGTAGTGCACACCCCCTAGTAGCCTGCAGAGGTACTCTCCGGACGAGTACCGTGGGTCTGCACTATCACACAGGTAGTGCTCCGTCCGCCATGGGTCTGCAACCAAACAAAGTAGTGCTCCGTCCACTGGGCTAGTCGGCTCACTCCAAGTCGAGTCGGTCATGCAGTCGTCAGGTCTCAGTCGGCTACACGGTCTCCGTACTCCGTACGCTCGTCTATGGGAGGGTCCGCTCCACGAGCTGCAAGTCGATACTCCAAGTATCTCAAGTTCTGACGAAGAAGTATCTCAAAGGACCACCTCGTCATAGGGGTCTCAACGCAACAGACGGCGCGTCGATCGGACGCCCGGTCTGTGAGTTATTAGCCTTTTCGTCCCAGGGGCCCGGTTGGTTTCGTGAGCGAATCAAACCCAGCCGTATCTCAACTGTACCCCGAGCTCTCATAGGGTATACTCATAGGGACCGTTTCTCAACGTGATTGTCAACGCCGCTGACGGTTCGTCAAACGGACGTCCTATCTGAAAGTTATCAGCTTTTCCGTTCCAGGGGCCCGGTTGGATTTCGGGTGCGATCCAACCAGGCCACTACCAAGTGTATCCAAAACTCGGGTGAAAGATGCCAAATGTTCCGTATCGTCAACAGGAACTCAACGCAACAGACGGCGCGTCAATCGGACGCTCGGTTTGAGAGTTATTGGCTTTTTCGTCCCAGGGGCCCAGTTGGTTTTTAAGGCAAAACCAACCCGACCGTACTCCACCTGCGCCCAAAACCCTGGCGGAGTGAGCCAAAGGATCCGTCTCACTAAGAGGAAACTAACAAAGCTGACGGTACGTCAATCGGACGTCTGTAGCTCAAGATATGAGCATTTCTGCTCCGAGGGCCCGGTTGGTTTCGTGTACGAACCAACCCCGCCGAACCCAAAGTATTCCGAAACATTGAGTGCGATAAACCGAAACGTCCGACTCGCTCCAAGGATTGCGTTGCCACTGACGGCAAGTCGTTTGGAGGCCCGTAGCTCATGTTACGGGCGTTTGAATGAAAGTCGTCCGAAGAAGGGGGGTCCGGGCCCGGGCCGACCCGGCCCGACCCCCCTGGTTGGCCCGAACCGGGTCGGGTCCGACCCGGTTGGCCCGGCCCGGCCCGGCCACGGCCGTTCCGGCTCGGCTCGGCCGAGCGGCCGAGCAGCCGACGCGGGGGAAAGCCGCGGCCACGCGTGACACCCCCGCGGCACCCGCGGGGTGTCGGCCAGACGGCCGGACGTGCTGCGTGACAACCCCGCGGCACCCGCGGGGTGCCACCCTGGACACCCGCGGGGTGCCGCGTGACAACCCCGCGGCACCCGCGGGGTGTCGCGCTGGACACCCGCGGGGTGCCGCTGCCTCCGGCCGCCGGCGACCCGCACCACCACCGGCTTCCGCGGGCCGCCGGAGTCGCTCCGGTGGCCCGTTTTCCTTCCCGTCTGCGCCGTTGTTCCTCTCGGGTTCCATTCTTTACTGAGGGATCATCAAACATCCGTTGCGGCACGTTCCGTCGTTGCCCATCAAATCCGCACAAAAACGAAGAATGGCGGAGGGTTGTCGGGCCGTGTTCGTTTGGCCCGCACCCTCCGCGTTAGATATAAACAACGGGAGAAATTAAAGTTCAACACATTAATGCATATCCGAAACAATTTTTAATGAAATAAAATTGTTTCATAAAAAACGGAATCCTTATTTGAACGGAAACAACAATTTTAATAATTTTAAAATTGTTCACAAATCCAGTTCTTTATCTTCTTAATGAAACAATTACGGGAATATAAAAAGAAAAGGGGGGTAATTCCCAAAAAAATCCCTACCTCGCCGTCGCTATCGGATGCGAGGTCGTCGCGGAATTGACCGTCGCGGAAGGAGGTGATCGTCACACTGCGGAAGGGCGTCGCGTTGACGATCTCGGAGGACCAAGAACATACAGATTTAATTAATAATAATTAAATCCATGTTGTTGTTGAAATCCAAAAAGAAAATAAAAAGAAGCACAACCCCCTACCTTGGTTGTTGTCGATCGAAGGCTGTCGCGGGGTTGCATCGTCGCGGAAGAAGCGTCGCGAAGGGAGATCCGCTGGCGTCGCAGTACAAGGCTCCGCGTCGTCGATCTCCGCAGGTTTGGCGTTCTTCGCGTTCTTCACGTTCATCGCGTTCTTCGCCGAAGAAGAACGCTTTCCTCCAAATCCTCTCCACGCCAAAAGTTTCAACCCAAAAATAAAATAAGCTTAAGCCTTATTTTATTTACACAACTAAACATTTGAATTTCAAAAGATAAGAAACGAACCATTAATTCGTAGAATTAATTCAACGAAAGAAACAGCTCATTTAATTTACGAAATAAACCGACCAATTAAATGGTCTGTTAAGATTTAAAGAAAACGTGTCAGTTGACTTTCATAAAGATGGGTTTTCACGGGTGCGTTACTTAGTGGAAAGAAACAGCGAGGCTCGTGCGGGCACCACCTCACAAATATCCTACTAATAGGGTAAGATATTTCTAGATAGTACCCTATCCGGTTCAACTCAGTTTAAGCCGCTTTTAAGTGGCTTCAAGTGGCTTCCATGTGACTTAAGTGAAATAAAATAAAGTTATCGTAAAATTATCTTATTTCTTAACTTTAAGCCCGAAAATTAAAAACCACACCCGAGCAAACGCAACTCCGGAAGAGGCGTTTCTAAGTAAATACCTGCGCTGCGATTCCATCGGTGCCCTCAGAATTCGATTCCGAGCACCGGTTCAAAAGTTAGAAAAACCTGCTCGTCCGTTCACTGAACGTACCTGAGCCAAACTTCGTAAATTGATTTCGGGCACACCGGGCCTCGGAATCAGGCGCCGCCAGAAACTGCGTTCTTGTAAAATTCCAAAGAAAATTAACAAAAAAAAATTTCCTTGAAATTTACTGGTCTTTACATTACTCCCACCACAGGGCTTTACGTCCCCGTAAAACTTCACCACAAACTTAGGGAAACAAAGCGGTACTGAGCACGCATCTGAGCCTTCCGCTCCCATGTGCTCACCTGGAGGTTCCCGCGCTGCCAAAGAAAGTGCACAAGAGGAATCGACCATCCTCCTAGGATCCGCTCCTGTCGATCCTCGATCCCCACAGGAACCTCTGTATAAGACACTCACCGCCACCGTCTAGCTCTTCATGGTCGATGATATGCGAAGGGGTCGATCACGTATCTCCTCAGTTGGGATACGTGGAAGACGTCGTGCACCTAGTGCAACTGAAGTGGATGGACCAAGCGGTAAACCACCTCGCCTACCCAGCTGAGGACCTAGAAAGGTCCGTTGAACCTCGGATATAACTTGCCTCCCAGGCCACATCTCCGTAAACCTCATCGAGTTGAGACCCGTAAGAAGACGTGGTCGTCATCCTCGAACTCCAGAGGTCTCCATTTCTGTTAGAACTGAAACTCAAAACGACTGCTGCTATGAGGGTAAGGTTGACCGACTCAAGAGTGATCGGTCACACCCTCCTGTGCAATAGTTACCCTGCACTGCCTGGGGTTTCCTTTTCCGCCGACCAAGGAAAACCCATCCCAACGTTTGCCTAAAACCGTCAATTTGAGTATGAACAGTTATTTCCCATTCCATACTCAAACTAACACCGTAAGGCCTCGACGCTGCCACCAAGAGATTCCAACCAGAACTCTTGCCTCGAGGGTCTTACCACACCGTCGGCGTAAGTGTGATTATCGAGTCTCCTCCCAAGGTATCTCCAGACGTGAGGGTCAAGTCCACGGCTTACCGGAAACTCTAGGTCTGGAACA
Organism: Viscum album; assembly: GCA_963277665.1. Taxonomy (NCBI): domain Eukaryota; kingdom Viridiplantae; phylum Streptophyta; class Magnoliopsida; order Santalales; family Viscaceae; genus Viscum; species Viscum album. Next base: position 1,084,576,073 of record OY728166.1, on the reverse strand, counting down.
AGATTTGTGGAAGCGAGGAATGATTCATATCGATGTCTGTTACTACAGTAGCTAGTAGTGGACATAAACTATCCATTGAATCATTTCTAGATCCATTGGGTCACACTCCTTGACCGCATGCAGCCGCACTCTTCCTCCGCCCTCCAGCTCCCTGAGCCTGGCGGGAATAACTAAGGCGGGTGGTTGTAGCATGTTAAGATGTACACCACCTCATGCTGCTCTCCTAGATTTGCCTCCATGTCTGCCGCTTCGCAGACTCATCTCTATTTAAAGCTACCTCTTCTTGAAACATTAATCACGCCCGAGTCTCTAAGACTGGCACCGGTTCCTTGTTTCTTACTGCACTGTGTAGTCTTCATCCGCTCCTGGATGAACTGCACCTCCTTTAGCCTCACAAGAGCTGCTATGATTTCTTCTTTGCCGATAAGAGAAATCTGGTCTCATCCCCTGGATTAACCACATTCGTTTCCTAATACAGTCAATCCTGACATAAATGATGCATTCATTCCATGGATGACGTCGTAAGGCCTCGACACAACTACTAATAGATCCAACTATCACTATCGCCTCCAAGGGTCGAGTCACACTGTCGGCATCAGTGTGAGGTCACTGGGTCTCCTCCAGTAGGAATTTCGAAAGTGAGGGTCAAGTCAACAGTCTTAACCAGGACCACATAGTAACATCACAAAAAGAGGACAGGAAAGCAAACATCACAAGATAAGTGTCTTTATTTTATTGCAGCTCCTGGTACAAAGACACAAAAACAACATCAACATGGAACTAGAAGTACAAGAGACGTATCCACTAGTTCCGCTCCTATCCACCTGCTCCAGGAGCTCTACTGTCTTATCCACTGCTCTACTGTTTCTCAAGCATTCGTCGCTGCCTCTGCCTCGGTGGCTCCTCAAAAGCCTATGGATCAACTGTACGAGGAGTCGGACAGTCACGTGCCAGGTGCCCCTTTCCACCGCACGAGTAACACAGTCTGCTTCTGGCACGCCTGGCTCTGACACCACCCCGGGTGCCCCGCACCACCGGTCCTAAAACCCGAGATCTCCCAACTACTGGTCTGGTCCTCCTGGACCTCTGCATCATCTGCCTACTGCCCACAGATGACTCGGCTTCTGATCGAAAAACACGCGGCAAAGGCAGCAGCTCCTGAACATGCTCGGGGTGTAGAGCTACGTGCACAAACTCCACCCTGAAGAAGGTCTCGAAGTCTTCCCATGTGAAAGCCATCCCATCGCAAAACTGGAACAAGTGGCTCCACCACCTGCCTGCTGCTGCCTGAAGAAGGCTGGCAGCAAAGGTCACCATGATGTTTGATGGCATCCCCACTAGCATGAAGACTCCCACCACAGCCTCCAGCCAATCCTCAGCCGCCTGCGGGTCCGTCTCTCCCCCGAACCTGGGTGGCCTCTGGCGCTGGAACACATGCAGTGCGCTCAAGTAGCGGGCATCGCCTACTGCTGGGGCTGGTGGCATCGGTGGCCCAACGTATGGTAGTACCGCTGGTGCCTCAACTGCAAGAGGTCCCTGTACCGAAGCCTCGTCACTCGACAGGCTGTCAGTACGCACATCCCTATGGGCTCTAACTGGTCATCCGAGAAAAGGCATCCTGAAAGAAACAACGTAACACGGTCAAACGATTATACCTGGTGAGCTGACCTAGTTTGAGCTGTTTTAAGGGGGGAAGCCTTTGAAAACACACACGCAATCAGTGTTTTCGTGCACAAAGTCGGAAATCATTTGCCAGGGACCTGGTGTATGGATACGTCGGCCGCCCGCACCAACACTGGACTCCCTGAACTGAAAACCACACTCGGTACCCTTAACACTATTTCTTTACAGAAAGAAAGATCAGAGTCTACGGTAGAACCGACCACCTCTGATACCAATTTGTCACGACCCGTCCACGGGGCCCGTGCCGTGACTACCCCAAGCCCGCCATTCATAGGCCAGGGGCTGGCGACTAGCACCAAAGGCGTGAATCCCGATAACTGGGAAGGCATTTCCTTTATAAAAGTAACAAAACACCACAGAGTACCAGCGGAAGTAAAACACTAAGTACAAAAAGAAGTGCTGGAAAGTAAATGGGCCAGAATACAAACCCAAAAGAAAGTACAACTACAACTGAACAAAGTACAACAAAAAAAGACAACAGCTGGAGGGACGGAAGCGGCTCCTGGGTCGTCCTCCTCGGATCCTACCTGAAGGGTAGGTACAGATGGCGCAGCTCCTGGATCGTCTACCACGAATCCTACTTGAACGGTAGGTACAGATAGCCTCCACAGTGCTCTCGTCCGTCAACCTTCTCCGAGTGTCGGCTCGCCGTGAAGTCCACCTCCGGACACTGACTTGTCGTGTAGTCCACCTCCGGGCACCGTCCAGTCCTCGAACACTCGGCCTCCGTCATCACTGCCTGTCGTCTGCAACCAACACAACGATGTGCGGGCATAACCCGTGCAGGGGTGAGTATAACGATACTCAGTAGTGACCCCGAGACCCTCAAGGTCTCACTAAATCCAACAAGGATAACCACAAATAATATCTCAACAGATAACCACTACTTAGGTATATTCCCATACATATACCTAAGTTATCAAGTAACCCATCTCAATCATGAGGAAACACAAAGGTCAAAAGTCTCAGCTCAAACCAGGATTTTCATTATCGAAACCGTAACTACTGAAGAGCTCCGTCTCTAGAGTGTACAGTGGTCATGTCATGACTCCGAGGTGCTGCTCACTAACCTAAGACTGCTGAGGTACTCCTCCTGTCGAGTACCGCGGGCCATCCACCCAAACACAGTAGTGCTTCCCGCCGAGGTATGTCACTCAAACACAGTAGTGCACACCCCCTAGTAGCCTGCAGAGGTACTCTCCGGAAGAGTACCGCGGGTCTGCACTATCACACAGGTAGTGCTCCGTCCGCCATGGGTCTGCACCCAAATAAAGTAGTGCTCCGTCCACTGGGCTAGTCGACTCACTCCAAGTCGAGTCGGTCAAGCAGTCGTCAGGTCTCAGTCGGCTACACGGTCTCCGTACTCCGCACGCTCGTCTCTGGGAGGGTCCGGTCCATGAGCTGCAAGTCGATACTCCAAGTATCTCAAGGTCCCACGAAGAAGTATCTCAAAGGACCACCTCGTCATAGGGGTCTCAACGCAACAGACGGCGCGTCGATCGGACGCCCGGTCTGTGAGTTATTAGCCTTTTCTTCCCAGGGGCCCGGTTGGTTTCGTGAGCGAACCAAACCCAGCCGTATCTCAACTGTACCCCGAGCTCTCATAGGGTATACTCATAGGGACCGTTTCTCAACGTGATCGTCAACGCCGCTGACAGTTCGTCAAACGGACGTCAAGTCTGAAAGTTATCAGCTTTTCCGTTCCAGGGGCCCGGTTGGATTTCGGGTGCGATCCAACCCGGCCACTACCAACTGTATCCAAAACTCGGGAGAAGGATGCCAAAAGTTCCGTATCGCCAACATGAACTCAACGCAACAGACGGCGCGTCAATCGGACGCCAGGTCTGAGAGTTATTGGATTTTTCGTCCTAGGGGCCCAGTTGGTTTTTAAGGCAAAACCAACCCGACCATACTCCACCTGCGCCCAAACCCCAGGCGGAGTGAGCCAAAAGATCTGTCTCACTAAGAGGAAACTAACAAAGCTGACGGTACGTCAATCGGACGTCCGTAGCTCAAGATATGAGTGTTTCCGCTCCGAGGGCCCGGTTGGTTTCGTGTACGAACCAACCTGGCCGAACCCAAAGTATTCCGAAACTTTGAGTGAGATAAACCGAAACGTCCGACTCGCTCCAAGGATTGCGTTGCCGCTGACGGCGAGTCGTTTGGAGTCCCGTACTCAAGTTACGGGCGTTTGAACGAAAGTCGTCCGAAGACGGGGGGTCCGGGCCCGGTCCGACCTGGCCCGACCCCCCCTGGTTGGCACGAACCGGGTCGGGTCCGACCCGGTTGGCCCGGCACTGCCCGGCCAGGGCCGGTCCGGCTCGGCTCGGCCGAGAAGCCGACGCGGGGGAAAGCCGCCGCCACGCGTGACACCCCCGCGGCACCCGCGGGGTGTCGGCCAGACAGCCGGACGTGCCGCGTGACAACCCCGCGACACCCGCGGGGTGCCGCGTGACAACCCCGCGGCACCCGCGGTGTGTCGCGCTGGACACCCGCGGCACCCGCGGGGTGCCGCGCTGGACACCCGCGGGGTGTCGCGCTGGACACCCGCGGGGTGCAGCCGCCTCCGGCCGCCGGCGCCGCCGCGCCGGCGACCCGCGCCGCCACCGGCTTCGGAGGGCCGCCAGAGTCGCTCCGGTGGCCAGTTTTCCTTCCCGTTTGCGACGTTGTTCCTCCCAGGTTCCGTTCATTACTACGGGATCATCAAACATCCGTTGCGGCACGTTCTGTTGTTGCCCGTCAAATCCGCACATGAACGAAGAACAGCGGAGGGTTGTCGGGCCGTGTTCGTTTGGCCCGCACCCTCTTCATTAGATATAAACAACGTGAGAAATTAAATTTCAACACATGAATGCATATCTGAAACAATTTTTAATGAAATAAAATTGTATCATAAAAAACAGGTTCCTTATTTGAACGGAAACAACAATTTTAATAATTTTAAAATTGTTCACAAATCCAGTTCTTTAACTTTTTAAAGAAACAATTACGGGAATATAAAAACAAAGGGGGGGTAATTCCCAAAAAAATACCTACCTCGCCGTCGCTGTCGGATGCGAGGTCGTCGCGGAATTGACCGTCGCAGAAGGAGGTGATAGTCACACCGCAGAAGGGCGTCGCGTCGACGATCTCCGAGGGACCAAGGACATACGGATTTAATTAATAATAATTAAATCCATGTTTTTGTTGAAATCCAAAAATAAAATAAAAACATGCACAACCCCCTACCTTGGTTGTTGTCGATCGAAGGCTGTCGCGGGGTTGGATCGTCACGGAAGAAGCATCGCGAAGTGAGATCCGTTGGCGTCGCGGTACAAGGCTTCGCGTCGTCGATCTCCGCAGGTTTGGCGTTCTTCGCGTTCTTCGCGTTCTTCGCGTTTTTCGCCAGAGAAGAACGCTTTCCTCCAAATCCCCTCCACGCCACAAGTTTCAACCCAAAAATAAAATAAGCTTATGCCTTATTTTATTTACACAACTAAACATTTGAATTTCAAAAGATAAGAAACGAACCATTAATTCGAAGAATTAATTCAACGAAAGAAACATCTCATTTAATTTACGAAATAAACCGTCCAATTAAATGGTCTGTTAAGATTTTAAGAAAACGCGTCAGTTGACTTTCATAAAGACGGGTTTTCACGGGTGCGTTACTTAGCGGAAAGAAACAACGGGGCTCATGCGGGCACCATCTCACAAATATCCTACTAAGAGGGTAAGATATTTCTGGATAATACCCTATCCGGTTCAACTCAGTTTAAGCCGCTTTTAAGTGGCTTCAAGTGGCTTCCAAGTGGCTTAAGTGAAATAAAATAAAGTTGTCGTAAAATTAGTTTATTTCTTAACTTTAAGCCCAAAAATTAAAAACCACACCCGAGCAAACGCAACTCTGGAAGAGGATTTTCTAAGAAAATACCGGTGATGCGATTCCATCGGTGCACTCAGAATTCGATTCCGAGCACCCGTTCAAAATTTAGAAAAATCCGCTCGTCCGTTCACTGAACGTACCCGAGCCAAACTTCGGAAATTGATTCCGGGCACACCGGGCCTCGGAATCAGGTGCCGTCAGAAACTGTGTTCTTGTAAAATTCCAAAGAAAATTAAGAAAAAAAAATTTTCTTGGAATTTACGGGTCTTTACAGTATTTAACAACTAGATCATCAATGTAGAATTAAATTAATTTATCCAAAAAGGGTCTAAAGATGTGGTGTATTTCATGTTGATATGTCGTACCAACATTTTTTCAAGACAAAGGGAATTAAATGATTGAAAATGAAATTCCTTGAGGATCTTTGAAGGTAGTTGATTCTACATCTTCATGGCTATCAAGATTTGTTTATACCCAGATCCACCATCCATAATGGAAAGTGCATCATAGCTAGTTGTTGCATTAATCAGGAGTTATGTGGTTGGAACCCGAAAGTCATATTTGTGACAATGTTGGTTGGGAGCTCTGAAATCAATATAGACTTTTGTGCTCTCATTGTTATTTTTAACGATATTTTTATTGGCTAACATCTTTGGGTATTTCACTTCTTATATGAAATTATATTTGATAGGATTTTTGAATTTATCCCAAATCATGACGTGTTAGTTGGGTGTGTTCTTCATATTGCTTGTTTGTATCACTAAAGATCTTATGGTAACCAATAATGATTTGTGGCAACCTCGGTGTAACAACCTAGAATCTATATGTTATTATTATAAAATACATCGCAATGCTAATTTTGAAAATAACTATATACCTCTTTATCTTATTGAGTCATGGATGCACTAATCAGAGTGGTCGTGGATCTTCCGTTTTTCCTAGATTTATTTCTTTATGGTCTTCGACAGTGGCAAAGATCCTTTCCTAGAATTTAGAAAGGGAATCTCTGAGGCCTTCCACTTCTTCCTCTTCATCGTGTGTTGATTATTATACCTCTTCATGAAGGGCCAATAATTAATAAATATATTCATATATATGGGAGGAGTCAGTATTTAGAAAACTTGAAGAGGAGGCTACCATCTCCATCCCAACTGATTATGAAGGGTCTTTTGAAATTATAATGTGATTTTGATGGGACTAGTATCAGGATCCCTATCCTCTTCCATGAGTGAAATAATTTCTTCTAGCATGACTGTTGAATAAGAGACATGCTGATGTTTGATAGATGAAGTGAAGACATCTTCATTTAGGCTTCCATCCTTATTTGGTGAATCAGTGGTATCACCATTCCTGTCAGACTCACTTCCCACAACTGACAATCTCTAAGTCATTGATTGAGTGCATATATATGAGTCGACCCTTTAAATTATATTGATTGGTATCACAGAATATGAACTATTATTCTTGAATGGGTTAGCTGGGATATTTTCTGTACCATTTTAATCATTGATTCTTGTTATATACATTTTGTCATACAATTTTTCGTTCATGTGAAAGAACATTGCATCAATATACCTAGATAAAAAAGTTCAGAATGGGGACTTGTCACTGTACAATGTCTTAATTTGACCATTGATTAAATATTTTAGACAATGGTGATATGATGAAGGAAGGTATACATAATGGTGTAGCAAATTTCTTCCAAATAACATTAGAGTGGAGGGAGAAAAGTCAGATTTAGTGAGACCTAACAAGTTAAGTGTACATATGGAAATGAGGATGACCCCTAAGCCATTATCAATGAAGGATCACTAGATAGAACTATAATTTCTCATGTCCGGTATGTATATGGGACTAATGATTCCTTGTACAACATTTTCGACTATGAAAGATATGACTTCATCGCATTTTTAGGATCATTCTATATATAGGTTACCTCAGAAGTAGAAACCATGGTTCCAAATTTATGAGGACTTAACAATGCCTCAAAGAGTGAATCCCAAAGATCGATGGACAAGTTTACATAATCTATGATTGATAATTTGGTTAGTACATGGACCATTTTCGTCAATAAAATCATACTTTTAGTCAACAGGACTGTGCTTTCCTTCATGGACTTGTAATTTTTTAGGTTCCATGAGAGTTTATGTCCCTGATGTGGATGGACCATATTTTTAATTATGATATGGAAATAATTTTCTCTTGATGGATTATGCTAGATAGGTCTTCCCTCTCACTGAGAAGGTGTGGTGTATATTATAATCAATATTCCAATACGATCACACCATGGCAGACCATGTCATATGTGGGACAGTTTCCTTTTTTTTCTGGTTGAACATGCTAGAGGCCACTCCCATGATTTTCTACTACCCAAACAGTTTGAACATGGGATTAATTGAAATAGTGGATTCTACGATACCCATGTCTTTCCATATATCCATGACCTTGATGAAATCCCCCCTTGGTTCACCAATAATATTTGGAAAAACTAGGTTCATAAATAGAATCATCAGTTGGATTGGAATATATTATGTGAATAAGGTTAATGTAACTGAAACTCATCTCTTCATCTGATTAATATTATTCCAAATGGTTCAATTACTATTGTTCCATTTGTTAGGGTGGTTCGAGTTCTTTTGGGATAGTTGACATGAAATATGTTAATTTCGAGGTCAACATTGGCCTTAAAATGAGCACATATTATTCTATATACACTTTACCCTTCTGATCATGTCACTTCATTGGGGATTAGACTATGGAGGACTGATATTTTGATGAATATGTATTGGCTACAGAAAAAGTTTTAGGAGGCACAATCAGTTATTTAAATTGTGTTAGAAGAATGGTGTGTGTTTGATTGATCATTTTTCTATCCATCCTTACATCAAACATTTGTGCATTCTTTCTTTTGAGTTCCTTCCAGTTTCCATTCTCTAATGGATTGGTAGAAGTAACACATGCTACCTGGGATGATTATCTTTTCAGTTTCACTTGTCCAGAGGTCACCGTCCTTTTCATGAAATCAATAAAAACAAAAGAATATAGTATGGGTTCCCCTAACATTTTATGGAAGGGGAGGTAGTTTGGGAGTTCATCATATCCCTATTTGATAGGTTTTTTGGGACTTTGCAACTAAACTATGTTTAATTCCAAAGATGATATAAAGTAGTTGGGTACTTGTTCATTCTGAAAGGAATAGACGTTTTTTTAGTTCCTCAAACTACTTCTGCCTTTGATCTCTTTTATAATCCTAACAAATTAGTCATTTCTACTGTATTTTGTGAGGAGGATCCTTATTGTATGATGAGGTGTTTAAATTAGAAGTGGGTATATGGTCATTGTTACGTGTAATTGTAGAGGTCTCCTCATTTCATGATCTTCTTCCAAAAGTCAATGGGGTTACTCATCATTTGGATCTAGACTTTATTAGAGACTTTTCAACTTATTATGAAATTGAATCCAGATCTATAAAACCTCATGTATATTTCACAGGGATTAATGTTGTAAAAAACTCATCATTGTTTGTTTTCCATACAAATTGGAAGCACCTCTTCCTAAGGGATAGGTATGTTCGAAGAGTATGATATCCTTTCCACCAAGTAATGAAATATAAAACTCATCAAATATCCATTTTATTGTAGTTTGTGAGATCAAATAAGGTTGTCTTATGTATCCTTGAGATGAATTGGAAGATAAATTTTTCATGAATATCTTACCATCTAGTATTTGATTGAGGCTGCGAACTTATATTCTAGATGAATGTTGTCCCCTGAATTGATTTCACAAAACAACTATGTTTTCCTGTCTATTGTTGCTTAGGGGTCCCTATCATGGGATCACAATGAGATAGAAAATTCATTATGTGTTACAATGGATCTCATGATCCATTTATGATTGGAACTGTGAGATTCCCAAAATTTGGTGGAGGATGAGTCAGATCCACCAATTCGGGATAATCCTTATTTTTGTCCATATTGGTGCACATATTTCTTCTATAGATTCTAATAGGGTTGTTAGTGACATAATGGTGTTAAAGAAAAATTGGGGAAATATCTAGCTATGCCCGGACCTTGAAATATGTGGCGGCTAGATCTTGAACTGGTGCAGTAATCGGTATGACCACTTGTGGTTGTAACAATGGAATCTGTCATTGGTAAACCATATGGAAAGGCCTGTAATGGGGTGCCTATATGAGAGGTAATTCTTGATATGCCTCCGTTGTTGCGCAAAAATATCATGATTGGTTTGAGAAAAAAATTAATTACATTTGGGGATATACAAGAAGAGAATATCTGGTAGGAAGACTACATCAGAGTAATTCTACACTGATTCTTCATAACTCCTTCATTTATTCTTCCTGGTATTAAAATAATTTGTACAAATAAAGGGATTCAAATTATCTATGTGGAATGTGATAGATGGTCTAACATTAACTTTATCTATGTTAAGTGCCTTGTGAAATAGTGGATGTGGATTATTTTAGGAGATTCCTTGAATTCAGAAAACAATCTAATTTCTTGTACACACACATCCTTCATTTTATTCCGTGTGGACCGTATTTAAAAATAACTTATTATTCTAATTCCCCTGAACTGGAATCATTTTCTAGTTGACATTTATTGAATAATTTAGTGAAATTAACTGACACATAATGAATTGATGACATTCTGATAGTATCTCTATAATATCTCCTTCTTATTCATCTTCCATGAGTCCTAGTACTCTTTTAGGATGAGCCCCTCAGAATTTACCATAAAACAGTAATCAGAAGGGAATTATATGATAATTTAGTTGTGTGTTCGTTTTTTCTCTTCTTCCTTTATCGGGAGAGAAATGACATCCATTGGGGAGGGGATTGTAAATTTGAAAGGGCCCCCACCCACACTGGTTGGGGATATTTATGTTCTTTTATATCAAACTCTTTGATCATTATTTGTTGGTTATGAGGGATGTGTTAACAAATCCCTAAGACCTACAGTACGGGGTTGTTATTGTACTACTATGGATTATATCAACGTAATTGATTTTCTAAATTTATAAATTTTGGTACGAATGTTGTCTAGGTGAATTATCTGGCACCCAAATAAATTACATATTTCAGGATACCAGTTTTCTATTTCAAACATCTACATGATCTAATGACATAAATCCTCTAAATGGGAGGCATGTTCAACATTATAGAATGCTTCATGAAAATGTATCTCAACAACATTCTCTCTTTGAGCATGGATTTTGTTGAAGCCAATTGAGGCCTATTCTACCTGAGAATCACATCAATCATGAATAGAATTTATTTTTTGTAACTGGACATGGGAAATAACATTCCATTAGACCAAATTAATTAGGCCTTGTAAGCTTTGGATCACAATGTAATGCAATTATTCGTGTACCCCCCATCCGCTTATATAAACACTATATGGGGTATCTTCAATGAGTCTTTTCAAGATCATTAGTTCATTGTGGCATGCATGTGTAAGGGATTCATGCTTCTTCTCGATCATCAGATTTCAGGAAACCTAGAGATATGAAAATTCAATTTGGAGGTGCATCGCTTCTATTACCTTGACAAGACTTTTATATTCATCATATAGTAACGCTTTGACATTTATATGATGAAGAAACATCCATATGTCAGGGTGGATTTCATGAATACAATATTCTGCCAACATATCAAAAATTTTGTATTGAGAGGTGGCCAAAGGAATGAAAATGATGTGTATTTCAATGTAAGATATTTAATTCATCATGTTCAATAATTCATGTTCAACTTTTTCAAGTGGTTTGACAAAGAATTCTTGACCAGAGTGGACACTTCTCGATTTCTTTTGCACCAGAAATGGGACCTGTTGATGTTTCGTCTACTATATTAGAAGGAAAATAACCAAAGGGAAGTCCATTGAATGACCATCACCTTAGGATGTATTACTGCTGAATTTTTTTCATCTTCCATTACCAATGCATCGTACAAGAATGGACTTTTGTTTTCAAATGAGTCAAGATAAGATTGATTTCACATCACTACATTGTTAATTAGAGAAATCTCTTGACAACATGAATCACTAATATTGATAGGACATTCATAGTGAATGCCATCATGGGGGTCACCAACATGGTGGATTAAAGGAAAGGATAAATCTTCTTACTCCTTGGTCTTCTGTCCATAAAGTGGGTTTTCATAGATCACATCAATAGTTATGTTCTCGAGAATGAACAAATTTTCCTAATTCAATACTTCGGGATGATGTGTATGTTGTGGAACATCAGACTTACTGCAACTACTCTAATAATAAGGTAATGGGTGGGAATAATATTGAGCTGAAAGTGATATATTTCTTAATTCTTCAAGAACTACAGTATTAAGAGGATCGAAATTGCATGTCGAATCTTGATTTTTGAACTTTGTTCGATAAGACTTCATCATATATGTCTTATTAGAATATTTAGGGGAAATATGTTGGTAGAAGTGGTTATCATTAACAGTTGTACGTACCTTCTTGGGAGTGGCTATTAAAATAGGTAGATTATCTCCAATTGAAATTGGTGTACGTTCTTGATCCAGTTGTCCATATGATATGGGGGATAATACCCTATAATCCTATGGGACTGGAACAGAGGTTTTTATCTTCTCTAGGATGGAATGCGGGTGAGTCATCCCATGTATGGGGACAAGATTATGTGTTCATCCATTTAGTATTTCTTATGTTTCAATTATGAGATTCTAGACATCATCAAGGATATGGGAAGGAATTTGGGTTTTCCCTTTGACCATTTCAAAATTTTGTTTTGTGACTTTAGTGGCCCAAAAAAAAATATACATCCATTATATATCTAGCGTAGGTGTATATAAATACTCATGTATTTAATTTCTTATCAGTGGATAATGATAATAATCGTCTGTGGGGTAGTGATTTGAGTCTTCCCTAGGTTTTTAATCAGATCATTTCGACTGACTTCTCTAGATGATTCCAAATGAGTCTATTGGCATAATTGATGGATGCTGGTAGGTGTATGTGAGTGTTGCCTATTTTCTACCAATAATGTTTTTTACACATCAGTAATTTATATCAAACAAGTCTCCTCACATGCTTTGTGAGTGCAGGTGGGTGTATGTTATTGCTTACTAGTTTCAGCCACATTTGGTTTCCGGGATTCCTTGAATGTCGTCAGATGAGCCTAATGAATGTATTGTAGATTATAAGTAGGTGTATGTGATTTCTCATAGTTCTCCAATATATTTCAATGGTGGGATTATCTGGTTTCCTCCAGAAGAGTCTGCAGGCCAACGGAATGAAGGAATACTTGTGTATGTGCATGCTCTCTATTGGCTACCAAATTTTTTTGGTGGAGATCTCTTGAGGGAGAAAATGTAAGAACATGATCCCTATTAGTCATTTGTTTTACCTGATATTTCTTCTTACGTGCTAAGGACTGAGGGACCTATATATGATAACTGCAGATAACATCCTCATCATGTTGAGGGTTTCTGCCGCCCAATATTAGAGGTAGTGATTGTTGGCAGCAGTCCTGGGGAAGGTCCCTATGTCATTGTGACCTTGACAAGGTGGATTCTCGGTTGAAAACCCTATAAAAATGGAGGGATTGGTGATTACGTTATCGGAATAATCTGCTAAAAGGATTGAATATGGTTGTTTACACTCACTGCTTTTGGACCACCACTCATCTTTGACAGGATATTTATGTTTTATTCTAGATTAGGAGGGGCTATCATGTATCCATGCAACTTGGTAAAGTACAATTGTTATGGTACTCTCTAACCGAAGATTTGGAGACCTGTAATTGAAGACGTGAAATTGGTGGCATCATCCTTTGACAAGATGAGGATCCATCATGAGTAGTAGATAGGGCAGTCATAGGTGAAAACATGAAGGAATCCATTTTTAATAAAGAGAGTTCTAGGAAAGAAAGTTCATGTATATGTGACAAATACTATAGAATGAAGTCTAGAAAAGCAATATATTTTTGTTGAACACATTCATAATTTGTTTAATTGTTTTCCCCTCTTTTATCAATTGATAGGGACCTAACAAATGAGAAACACTATCATCTTGGTTAAGGATTCACATAGGGTTAACCATATTTTAATTACCTCACAATGTGTGTTCTGGTTAGGAATAAATATTTTAGAATTGTTTACAATGGATTTAACTATGGAACTGGAATCACCCAATGGTTCTGTATCCAAAGAGACATACTTTCAAACGGAAAGCACTAATTAAGGATTTGACCAACAGTGCAAAAATACTATCATTGGTCATGTGGATGGTAGGTCGGGCTCGTCGGACCATTTTTGGGGGAATTAATGACTACTCCAGGACCCTATTATATATTTATGATTTTTAATGAATACTTATTAATGTAAAAAGAATAATGTTGGTTTCCCTAGAACATTTCAATCAATTAGTAAAATGTATGTAAATTAGAATCATCTGTATGAATATAAGGTTCTCCATCAATGGTATCCTCTCATATAGTATTTATATATTATTTGGTCATTATTCATTATATATTATCACAAAAATGATGGTTATTAAGCCACTTAGTGAGACAATCTAGAATTAATCAGTATCTAAGGAGACATAACTCACACTGAAATTTATCATTATCCATGTTGATGGGAGTCGGTATGGCATTTATTGTCATCAAGCGAGATAGAAGTTGATTTAATGTTCGGATCAAACCCATGAATGATCTTCTTACACATCCTTGTTAACTGAATCAAAACCCACATCATATAGAACCACTGAATGGGACACATCATAACTTTTAATGTCATGTGATAAGCACCCAACCATATATCTTAAATTTCTATTTCAGGGAAATATTGGTGGAATGTGAATCGTTAATGTTTGGTTTTGGAATTATACCTGAGAAGCCTAAGGATCATGGATAGGATATGAGTTTTCATGTTGAATGAGACCCTTCTCAGAATGTGGAATAGAGATAATAGGGTTTATTTTGGGGTAATGGGTTTAAACCTCTAGGAGGATACCTATGTATCTTATTTAGATGGGAACAAAAGCCCATGTAGTTTGGTAATTCTTTTAGAGGTAGGTATTTATATTTTTAAAACATTCCCATGGTGTCAGACAAGGGGATCCTTTTTCCACCTTTTTCTTCATTATGGAACAAGAATACATCTCTAAAAACATTCAATAATGGATAATGGTAGGATCCAACCATATTATAACATGTCTTGGCGTGGTCTAACTTATCACATGATGTTTTTGGAATATGTGCTCATAATTATTTATTGAAGTTGTATAACTCTATAGAATTTTATGATGATTTTTTCCAGAAATGAGAAGATGATTGGTCACAATATAAAATCAAGGAAAAGAAATTTATTTTTCTCTAAAAAAATGAATTATATGTCACAACAGGGTAACATAATAGATTTTATGAATTATAAGGACATTATTTCATATGTTGTACATTGGTGCCCTTGTTTCAAATGAAAGGATTCAGAAGGAATTAATCAATGACATCATAAACAATATTAGATGGAGTATTTCTAACTAGAAAAACATGTTCCATTCATAACGAATAACATTCGACCTTATTAATAGTTTTTGTTCGTCAATTTGGATTCACATTATCTCTATCATCAATCCTCCAAAGTAAACTATTGGCATTATGGAGAGGGTATTGATAGGGTTTCTATGGGATGATAATCAATCAAGATGCTACCAATGGGATTCATAGAAGTATATGGGAAAATAAATATAGGAGGGTGGAGTGGGTATCTTTAATATTTTTTAAACTACATGTTCCCTGCATGAAGAACTATCAAAGTATGTTTTGGAAGGAGAGATATTATTAGATTCTCTTATCAAAGATAGATATTGTGAGAACTAGCAAGAATGTGGCTATAGATCGAACTTGCTTTCAATCCTATCATTTTCTATGCTTAAGACTTTTCAAGAACTTTATGACCCTACTTGATGGATTGGGGTTGAATAAACATCAACTTGTGGAGAGATAACTAGGCTAGTGAGATGTTCTTACTTCCTTGACACCTAGTTCTTTATATGATCTTCAAGGAGGTAGAATATATCATAGATTGTTAAATGCCTTACAGATTAGATATCAAAAGGAGGTGTATGGAAATATTATCATCATTGATGTGAAGAATAAACTTTTTTCACAGGTTCAATTTCTTGTAGATTAAATGGGAGAGAATTTAAAGGAATGTTTCTTGATGATTGTGATCATTAGTACGGGACTGCAAATTTATGTAGTGTAAAAGATCCCCCAAAGATGAATTTTATCATTTGGAAGTTCATGAACCAAGAAATCCCAACTAAAGAAAATATTTAAGAGAACAATACTTTTTTGGCATTGAGATGCTAGTGATGTGAGTCGAAAAAATGTGAATATGTTATGAACTTGTTTATTAATATAGAAATGGACATTAGACTTTTTGTTCCATGAACCAAAGATCAATGGTCATATATGATGGTTATTCCATGAATTATTTGATTACCAACAGGATTTAATAGATGGATTAGGTGGTTACGGTGAAGAAGATCTGTAGAACCATCTTCACATCAACTTGTTGGACACTATGGGAATCTATGAAACAAATCAGATGGGGTGTTCAACATTCAACACTGTAATTATAGATAATATTGAGATCCCTAGTGATGGAGATGAGAACTTTGCTGAATGGTGGGAGAAATTCATAAAATCCCTGTACCATTATCAACAAACCGGTTGATGGGACAAATTATCAAGGTTGGTGGGTGAAATGGCTTCCTCGATGTAGTAGATTAAAAAAATTGTTCATGGTTCAGGAATGAATGGGATGATTAAGGGAGGTGGCCTAATAATATATAATAATGGATTAGTTGTGTTATAATTTAGGGTAGTTTATGGATCGATAAATTCCCTTTTGGTGGAGGTGAGAGCCTTTCATTCAGGAATCGTAAAATGAAAAAGGATTATTCTATATGTAAATGAAGTGGAATCTGACTCTGATGTGTTTTTGAAATTTTCTTATTCTAAAATTAAATCATTATGGAATATTTTCTATCTTGATCTTGGAAGAGGAAAAGAAAATGGTCCCTTGTGTTCTTATGTATAATATATTAAGAGAAGGGTATTTTTCAAAAGGTAGCTTAGAGAAATGTGGAAGATAAGTTTAATCTCACTCTATCAAAAAAATTTTGGGATCTCTTATGATTTACTTTAAGGAAGATATATGAGAATATTCCCATGGTATTCATCGTTTTATGACTCTATAGTTTTTATCCTTTTTTATGTTGTTTGGTGGGTCACCCTATTTCTAATATTTTTAGTCATTTTTTCATCCATGAAGACCACAAAAAAACATATCATGATACTCATGGAAAAATATATATATCATTACTATAAAGATTATAAGAGAATAAGGTATAAATTATCTCATAAAATAATAATGAAAATGGCTAGGCCTTCTCTAGAAAATTGTTTTCGAAATGGTAGATTGTTTAATTAGCAACTGCGGGTAACTATATACAAGATCAATCATTGAGAATAATTTCTACCCTTTTAACTAGTCAAACAGATCATCTATATGAGGAAGTGGATAAAATTTCTTTATTTTGACTTGATTGATCTTTTGGTAATCAACACATAGTTGAATCACACTGTCGATATTCTTTTCAAAGAGAACAGGTGTGGCCCATGGTGATACACTAAAGCGTATTAATCATATCTTAAAAAAAATCATACAATTGCTTCATCAAATCTTTAAATTCAATCATTTATATACTATATGATGGAATATATAGTGGGTTAGAACATGGTACTAAATTAATACAAAAAAAACCAATATTACTGATGAAAATTTTAAGAAAACAAAAGGAAACACTTCAGGAAACATGATGACAATTCGAAGAGGACAATCATTCAATAATTGTCACTATAAGACAAAAGACAACACTAAGATCACCCTAAAAAACTATAGAAATGTTTTTCTATAACTAACTTATATTGTCTTATATTCTCCTAGAAATACATTTCATACCCCATCATTTATGGTAATGGATTCCCATAGAGGACAATAGTAAATCGCAGCCAAATGATGGTTCAACCAACCCATATAGTGAATAACAACAGAATATTTCAAATTGAGGACCAAGAAATTACAAGCAATCTAAATATATGATAAAATGATAAGGCGGGTTTGTCCATGAAGTCTGTGGTCTCTATTTGTTATGTGCGTCATAGTAATATCCATTATATAATTTAAACTATCTATATTAGGGGATAGAAATATAGCTTCTTCAGTTAATATGAATGAGTGAGATATTCCAATATCATATAATCAAGTCACTAAGGATGATGTTGTAGTGATGGTGCCACTCATAGTCACATTACCCATATCAACATCTTCTAGAGACTCTTCCACTACCTGATGAACCATTATTCTAGATGTTAAGGGTTGGAACCCCCTTTTTAATGAATCTAATTGAATTACAATACTTTTTGTGTTGATGATATCAGGACACTACGTGGATCATAAAAGATATAATAGATTTTCAGTATGTTGAATGAGTTTATGTAGGATTTACAGCTCATGGGTGATATAGAGAGGATCATCTATGAATGTCATGAATTTAGAGAATTTATGCTTGGATAAGGTCCTCAATAAGGTACTACATGAGGACTAAAAGAAAAATACTATTGAGATCCACCGCAGGACCCATCATTCATCACTTTCCATTAAAGATACATATGAAACTACCACAGAGGTAAAAATAAACACCCATAAAAAATTTCCCTCTCTATCAAGATCAGTAATTAGTGATATTTAAAGAATGTCAGTATACATATTAGGATTATCATGAAATCCTAGGATCAAATATCAACTCATTTTCTAATTTAATTCATCATTCCATTAGCTTGTCATTAGTCATACATTTATTAGAAAATAGTTCCATCCTAATTAATTGGTTTTCATACAGAGTCGCCTACATTTCAATTTTCAAAATATTATAAAACTCTATTGAATTTCCATAAACCATATATTCTACATAAAAATGATCATTATGAAGGACCTTCATATATTTCTACTCAAATCCTTAATACATCTGCACTTTCACCCTTGAAACACAACATCTCCTAAAATAAACCTCGAGATTGATGGTAGAACACATTATATTATTTGAATTAGGAGTTTTGATGAAATACAAATCATCCAATTACATTCAATTAATCCTCATACTCTTCCGGATCCTTATATCCTAGTATGTATAGTGGATTATATAAAAGAAACATTTTAATATGGTCTCTTTAGTCTTCCCTTCTGGGTTCAACAATTAGCGATTGAATACGAAAAACGATGGGTTCTTGTCCCAGATCATGTAAAACATGAACCAATACCTCAATGATATTCTATTCAAAAATAGGGTCAACCTATTGTGGTTAATAATCATCACTCTTCTCAAGTTGGTTGAAACATATTCATTGAGGCTTGTTGCTACACACCATCAACCAAAAATATGAAAAATGATTACTAAGACACCATATCAAAATCTCAAAAAAATTAAAAATATTCAAATCCCTAAAAAATAATCTAAATTTTTGGTATATTTTGAACACTCTATTAAAAAAGGGAAACAACTAGAAACATATCTAAATACTCATTTTTTCCCATCACCCATGGGGACATAAGGTTTTTGATTTTGTGGTATGGATAGATACTCTCTCATAACTATATAACAAGCCCCATTAATTCTTCCTATTATCCACAGGGAGACCCCAGACACATACTATCTCCAATTAATGATGATCAACCAGAACATTTGATACAACTTTTCATGAAAAAATCTAGATAACCTAGTAATCTGATAAATGATCATTAACTAGTATAACCCGAAGGGGAATTCTTGATACCCATAGGTTGTAGAATAACACCTATCATAATAAAATATTAATAGGGAAAAAATTCCCACATCAATAGTGGATTAAAAAGTTAATACATGTCGATATATAAAAACACATATGGTGAAATTACTATAAGTAAAATGGTTAAAATAGTACCCATGATGATTGATAAACATTTCAATGGAAAATTATCCCAATCTACCTTCAGAAAACCATAAAAGGCTCAAATCCATGTTTAAAAAGGGGGCCTCAACTCCATTACTAACTGGTATCACTCCCTGGCCCAAAATATCAAGAATATACACCACCTACCAGTGGGGATTTTCCTTTTCTCATAACCAACATAATAAAGCATAAAAACACAAGAACTAAAATGATGGGAGAGATCCATAAATTTCAATATCATCTCATCAATTGTTCTATAATATATTCCATAAGAGTAAAAACATTATTATTTTAATTTAAACAATATAGGGAAAGGAAAAATACAATTTCCATTTCAAAATGACATGATTTCATTTCAATTGATGGAAACCAATTAATAAATGGAAAAAACATTTTATATAAAATCATCTATATAAATAATTATAAATGAGTAAAATGGTTATATAATAAATTCCACATTTAAAAAAACATACAAAACTATCCTCATTGAAACAATCAATAAATTATGAGAGTTTCTAGATATATGGTCCTCAATGTTCTGAAACAACTGATAATGGATAATTAAGTGGACATACATCCCTCAGGCTCAGGTCAAATAAGACATAACAACATCCCATCGAGTATAATCATGTCTTAATGGGTTTTGGTAAGAGTCGTCATCATCAATCAATTAATATGGGTAGAAGATAACAATGTGTTGGTTGAAGATTTTCCATTAACAACCCAATATCATATTTATTCAACCAGGAAATAAATAATTTTGAAATAATCTCATTTTAAATAAATCACAATTAATAACTAAATTTCCCAGTATGTATGTTAAATATTGCAAATAAATATCAAAACCAATACATGGTGTTTTCGTTGTTTTATGAATTTCATACACAAAACCAATCATGTGATTCCATCATTTCAATTAAATCTATTTTCTCAAAAAAATGTCATATGATTTCATATATTCTATCATTCTAATAATTCATCCCATTATTCCAATTCCATTGGAATTAGGTGTTTCCTCATGATCAATTTCATTTCAAATTTCATAATAAAATCATTTTAAATAGTTGTTTAAGGAATCAATTAAAATCTACATAAAAATCATGATAATTGAGGATTTGATTATACGGAAATTATAAAATGGAGCCACAATCCATTTAATCATATAATTAAATGATTAATCCCAACAATAGGAAAGCCAATGATAATCGAAGGTGATGAATATCTACAAATCAGATCTAGAATAATGATGTAATAATATAAGGATTAAACCAACTAAAATAGATTTTATATCCATTGAGATCTTGAGGACTAAACACTTTCAATGGAGGGTGGAAAAGGATTATTATAAAAAACTATATGAGGGTATGTCCACTAATAAGGAGGATATTGTTGAGATAAAAAATTCATTGATATCAAAATGAAGTGGTTTGTATGAGTCAATAATTCATTGTGAGATACATCAAAACCTTGGAAATCATATTCGGGTCTAGTTCGGTGATTATATAATTAAATAGAAAGGGTGTGGTTTTTTTAAATTAATCCTGAATAATTAAATTCAATCATGAATGGTTAGTTATAAGGGGATCATGGTATGGGGAAACCATGCACCATCCCTAATCCTCTACTATTTGGGTGTATAGTTTCCACTAGATGGTTATATATTTTGTGAAATGGTGTTCTTACCAAGAATTCCCCACAATCCAAGAAGTGCACTATTTTCACAGAGGGTGTATGGTTTTGTTATAACACGTTATCATCATATACATCTCAAAAATACTCCAAAAACACAATGTTCCCCCAAAATAAAACCAAAATTATACACAAATAAAATTTTATAAAAAAGATAAAAAATAATTAAAAAATAGAAATTGAATATTACATATTAAGTGAAAATAATTATTTAATTAATTAATTTATAATTTTAATTCTAATATTAGTATTAAATTAATTATTATTATTAAATAAATTTTGATAAAGTTTCTACAAAAACAAACTCATTATTTATCTGAAACATAAAAATAATACTAAAACACTCAGGAAAAGATAATCAAATTTCATAACTCATTATGAGATATCTGTTCTAGTAGCTTGACTATTTTTTGGAATTGTTAAATCTATATTAATTAATAATGATTTCAACCCTCATTAAAAACATATAAACAATAAATAATTTAAATAACATATGATCCTAGAATCACTAATTGGACATCAAATTATAAAATGCCTAAAATTGATTCATTAAATATGAATTCATTTTCTTTATTTCTTAATGATTGTAATGATTAACAGTTTTAGATTATAATTTCATCACCCTTTTAAAATAAACTATTACATAATAATGTGGGAATATCAACTTAGTATCAATTTTTCGAAAATTCAAAAAAATAATGTTTAAAATTTTATTTACGATATATATTGAAACTATTAATCGTATTTTCTTCCATGTACCTAATCATCCTTCATACCATGTGATGTTTTCAATAAATTTTATGAACACAAAAAACTCAGTAAGGGAGACTTAATAAGAAAAAAATAAATTCATCAGTCAATTTATAATCATAAAAATATAAATTAAAAAAAATTGATATAAAAATATATATAATCTTAATGAATAAATTATGTTATATTCACAATGATATTCAAAAAAATGTATATAAATTTTTTTAATAAAAATAAAACTCATATTTTATTCATTGTAGTAAGAAAAAGCACATGATTGTTTCTTTAAAAATATATAAATTTCACCATCAATAAGGATCATATAAATTCATTTAAACATAATCTATTTAAAATGACTTATGAATTAGTTTTATTTATATAAAAAACATGTATAAATATTTTTTAAATATTATATTCCACATGGGACATCATTTTCATATCACTCTTACAATAACTATTATAAATGGAATAACATGTCATTTAAATTCCAAAAATCTATTGAGATAAACCCATCTAGTTATACTATCGATTTACCTAATGAATTAGAGTGTTATATTTGGATCACCTATAAACATGAGCTATATAGTTCTGAACCATCATCACGAGCTCTCTCAGGCTCATCCATCATCCAAACCAATTCCAAATAACCATAATCTAATACTACTATTTAAAATCATTCAACTCTAATATCATTAAAATGAAAATAATACTTCAAACCTTTATCAAAACATTTATAGATATGAACCGAGTCATTATAACTGAAATCCTTCTTAACAAAATTATAACAAGGGGAAAGTTTTTTTTTTGTTTGAGAAATACATGAGATCCGATATTGGAATGAACAAATCATATAACAATAATGATGATTCGGAAAATATTTATGTTGTAATTGTTAAAATAGTACACTAAATTTCTCTTTTTGTAAAAAGTATCCATATAAAATATGTATAGAGTTTACCTTGAAAAAACTACAAAACAATGTAAAATGTGACAAAAAAGTCCGTTATAATGATATAATATCTAAAAAATAAATTTATAAAAATATTTCAAATATATTGATATGAAATAATAATATTTATATAATAAAGAATTAAATCATTAAGAATTATTTCTTTATGATAAAGTGACTCTTATGTTCTGTAAGAATCATCACACACATTATATATCATCAAAAATAGAAATAACATGATTTATTACATTCTTAAGAAATATATTCTAATTTATTTTACCATTTGTATTAATAATTTCAATGTTGTATATAATTACATAATAAATTATGTTTTCATAGGATGTTTTGACGAGATTCTAATCACGTGTCCAAAATGACATTGGTGTGTTTACAATGGTCAAATATGTTGTTATTACATTATATCTAGAATAATAATAATGAAATTATTATCATTTTCATACATAAATTATACATTTAAAATAATATATTAAATATGGTAATAAAAAATGAATAATTTTAAAATGATGGAGGTGATAAGATACACATCTGAATCAGTAGGTATTTTATTTTTCAAAAAACATAATCAATAAAAGGTATTAATTGTTTTATATTTTATTTATTATGATAATATCATACATACATACAAATATATATATTATTTTTAAATTTTTATTAATAAATGTTATTAATGTTAGGTGGTCAGAAAAATGAATCATATTTCGTTATGGAGGTGGTGTTCTATACATACACATGAATGGAACATTCATTTTTTAATAGATGAAATGGTATGAAAAGAGGTGATAAATATTTTTATCCATAATGATATATATTTAATTAATATAATTTATATAGATAAATTACATCATAATAAAAATATATTATTTTTGATAATGGAAAAGAAAATAAATTTTTTTTCTAGGTGGTAGTCCAAAAACCCGCGAATAATGGTTATAATTCCCATTTGAAGGAAGGAGATGGACATAAGTTATTCCATTTACAAGAAAATATATCATTATTTGGAAAAATAATTTTTTTTATAATTTTACCTTGTTTTATTAATAAATTATTATGTAGAAAAATAAATAAAAATCCCCTCAGTTAATAACAATACATCTTCTCTGTAAAATACATCGTGTTTATACCTTAATATTTTATATGATTCTTTTTTTGATTAATAAAGGACTATGGGCTAAGGGGAGAGAGGTAAGGAATTTTTTTCAGTAAGTATTATTTGGACCAAAATGATCTTTATTTGTGGAGAGTATATGATAGTGGTGTCCTTTATAAGTTAGGGACATGAATGATAATGAATTTTAATATATATATATATATATATGTATATATTAAGTCCATTTTCATACCAAATAGCTTAAAATGGACTATTTACAATGTTGATATGATTTAGTGTTAGAATATTCACTTAAAATAGGATTTAAAAAACATTTTATGCTATTATAAACATTATCTATTTACTGTAACCCCTGGTACCATAGGTTTATCCTCAAATATGGTAATAGTTTTTTATTATTATTACGATTCATTATGGAAAATAATCATTGAATTAATTGTATAATATTTATTATTATAAAATCATATATGGAATAAATTTTATGATATTTAATTTACATAACTTGAAGACTTTATTATATTTTTAATCCATTAAAATGTTATGAATCCCGGTTTTGTAAAAATTTACTTTTAGATATATATACATGATTTTATAAAAAAAATCATGTATAATATTGATAATAATAAAATTTAATTGACTACTATTATTAAAATGAAACTAATTATATATAATATATATTCAAATATATAATTTTCCTTTACTAAATTCATGAATAGAATTGACATTTTACAAAAAAAATCAACATTTTTGTATATATAAAAAAAATCATTTCCAACAAGTGAAAAAAATTATAATATTATAATTGTGAAATTAGGAATAAAAATCTAATGAAAATTTATCAAAATTAAAATTATATAATTAGAAATAATTATTTTTAATAAAACCATAAAATGCATGAAAACCCAATTTGGAATAAAATAAATCATTTTCATATTTGACTAGAAAATTACCAATTATTATCAAAATGAATATATGTATATAAAATTTAGTTATTAAATATTAATTAGGCATGGAAAAAAATATCATAACATTACCTAAATTGCTATTTTCATTCCCCATTTTGAAAATTTAGTTATTAATTATTTTCATTATTTAATAAACCAAGGATATATTTTCATCATTTTATTTTTTTCATTACCATTATTATTCTAATACAATTTAATTTTAATATAGAAATATAACATGATGAGTAAAATTAATACAAAAATAATTCTATATACGTTAATAAATTTATATTGGATATTCATTATAAGAAATGATTTCTTATAAAAAAACTACATCTACGATATAAATAATATATACATATTATTTATAATTAAATAAGCACAAAAAATTAAATATATCAGGTACATGGAGGAAAATAAAATCACTAGGATACTAATTTTATCTCCTCCATAATTTTATATTGCTTAATGTATAATGGACCTGTGATTCTGTTTTTATCAGAATGCATAACAGTTATATATGGAGACACATTATGAAAATAATCACCTACCACCAAATGTAGTATTTATTCTGGTTATATGCTTTTCATTTTGTCCACATATAATCTATACTCATGTGCTTCTAAATCATCTTCACATTCCCAAACATTTTTTTATCCATTTTTTGTAACATAAATTTTTTCCCTATACATATCCCTTAAAGAAATAGATTGTCATAACTTTCTATAAAATGATTCAAAGGGCACTATGTTTTTAGTAGAATGAAATTGTTATTGTGGGAAATCTCATCCAATATCAAATGTTCATAAAAACTTACCTAATATCCCTTTACCAAGCATGAATAATTTACTCCAAGGATAGATTCTGTTTCTTTAAATATCCATCATATTGAGGATGAAAATCTATATTTAAATTTAATTTAATTTAAAATGTAGTCTATATTCCATTTAATAAATGAGAGATGAATTGTTGAACAAGTTTAGAACCAATATAAAATGTTATGTCATGTAATATAAATATCATGTTAAAAATATAAAAATATATTTTATACTTGGATATATAATCCATATTGTGATGAAAATGTGATGATTTAGACAAGGGACCAAAAATTACAAAAATTTCATTTTTACATTGTGATTCTCTAGAAATACATTAATTGAATCCATTTATATATTCTCACCTAAATTTCCAATCACTGGAAAAGGATAAAATAAACAATTTATTAATTTCTAATTGACATTAACCTATTAGAATTAATTTATTTCATAATAAAACCAACAATATAATTATTTAGTTATCCCCACTAGAAATGTTAATGAAGAAATATATACATTTATTTTACTCCAGATTGAATTGTAGATGAGGTGTAATGTGAACCAATCAATATTTAATTCCTCAATTGTTGGCCACATGATTCACATATCCTTATTTTAATATCAAAACAATTTATTTTGAAATTATTAATTCAATAAGAATCCATTCATAACCAATTCAAAAATATTCATGTAAACCATCATCATCCTTCTATGATTTCATAATATTGTCTAAAAAGATGTTTATATTGATACCTGGAGAAAAAAATAGGGTGGTCCTGTATGAAAATTTTGAAAAAAATATTTTTGAAATCATTTAATAAGCCCCACATGATGCAGATGCATCCTTGTTAATATTGCATTACCAATTTGATTCAAACAATAGGATACTCTATTTTCAATACATAGATTGATAATAATCACGACATAATGATATATTAACAATTAGATTTGTTTCATTTATGTCATGTTCAAATATTTTTTTTGTGAATAAATACAAAAAAATATTATGACTTATATATATTTAAAACATTTCACCATATAAATGATGTCTCTATATTATTAGATGAAATTATATAACTACATTTTCAAGGTTTTTTTCCTAAAAATTATTCTCATGAGTTTTAAATTTATGTGATATGTAATTTGTTACCCCAAAAATCTATATTAAAATTCATCATTGTAATTTAAATGAAGAATTATATTATGCAAATAATTCATCATGTCAGGAGGGTAGGGCCATAACTTTTTCATTCACTAATCATCTATTCAATTAATGGAAATATAAATAACATTATTTTTTTAAAACAACCTAGATATATGTTTTGTTCATATTGATAGCATAAAACCTTGATGTGTTTTTGACGATTCTAATCTATATTTATTCCTTAACATGCAATCCAATGATTTAAGAGAATCATGATATATTATAAAAATATAATTATTACATGTTCATTAATTTTATGTGTAAGAATAACTGTAACCAAATTATAAAATATATATATAATATCCATAATCAATAAGAATATATTGATTAAGTCTTATTAAAGATGTTACCAATTTTTAGTAATGTTATTTAATACTTTAAAATGGAAGTATATTCAAAAATTACTTTTAAAATATTTTATGTGTTGAAGTTAAATTTTATTTATGGATCAATTAAATATTATATTTTCATAAAATAAAACTACTTCCTAAATTAAAATATCATAATTAAAAAAGGGTGAAATATTTACATTTTTCTAAAATGATGTATTTTTCAACAAATATGCGAAAATATAGATTATTCATATATAGTAATTTCTTTCAATTTAGAAATATAATATTCAAATTTATAATATTATTAATATTTGAAAATTAGGTGGCGTATAATCCACTTGGTTTTGAATAATCTATTTAAATATATTTTACGAAGAAATATTTAGGATTTTGATATATGTTAATTTTTATTCTTAATGATACATTTTTCAAAAAAACTATTTTATAATGTCTTTTAGGAATTTATATTCAAAATGATTTCTAAATATTCTATATATAGAATCATGAATAATTGATACTGTATTTTTAATTAGGAGGTACATATTTATTAATTTTCCCAACTTTATATTTTTGAATATAAATAATAATTGTGTAAAATATTTGTCTCCTATAAATTTGGGGAAAATAGTTACATACATGAAATATGGTCCCAAAATCAACCTAATAGCTGAATTAATTTCGATTTAAATGATAAATTATACTATATCCATTTAAATTTCAAATAAATCACATTTGGGATCTATTTTATCTTAATAATTTCTTTTATATTATTTTTTGCAAAAAAATTCCAAAATTACACTCTTATAGCTTTAATATCTCTATAATTAGTTCAAAAGTGTAAAAAGAGTAAATGATCATTTATAAAAGTAAATTTGAAATATTTATGAATTTTTTATATAGGTTTTTATTTATTTTTAATTTTTATTAATCGTTTAATTATTATTAATGTGTACTCAATGCATACATAGTGCTTGTTTAAGTAGTAGATATTTTTTAAATAATATTAAGAATAGTTAATATAATATTATTTTGGTGAGTTATTATTCACCAAATATTAATTAGATTAATTGAACATATTACATATAATTCAATGGTTTATATTATATCTCCCTTTATATATTTATATTTTTCAATTCAAATAATTTGAATATTTTAAAATTGATATAAATAATATTTTATAAAAAAAAAATTTTTATATAATTATCTTATTACAATTGAATGTGGAATTCCATTATTGAAAATATATTAAAAATTAATCACACTACAACTAATGATACTATAATTAATATATAGTTAACTAAAAATCCTTTTATGATATGCAATGTCATTACCACAACTAACCTTAAATCAATAAATGAAGTCTTTAAACAAGATAAAATTTTAGAATGAAACAAAAATATATAAATATTTATTTGGATGTGGATGTTTATACCGAATTCACTATACCATAGAATTCAAGTGTACATGGATTCATTTTATTGGAGAAATAAATTCATTATATATTAATATTTATGAAATCCCAAGTCATTCACTTCCCACAATCAAGCCCGATTTTTCATGTTTTATCTTATGTGCAGATTCAATGGGAATCATGGTATTTTTATCAAGTCCATAGTGAGAGGAGGATAATGTTTTTATATGTTTATTTTCCTAGTATTTACCTCATTTTTGATCCTTGGTTCGTTTTAGTGTTTTTGGATAACGCATGGATGTTTGGCCTTGACTGACCCTAACACACGGTTGGCGCATAGTTAGTGATAACCATTCTGAAAATTAAAGAACCAAATGAACAATAACCGCATGGTTTGGGATCCCATGTATACTATTCCTGGGTAATGGTGCATCCATTCATCCCTAAATATTGTCTATCGCACTGTTACCATAGATTTTGTTAAAGCATGTGGCCTAAAAGTGCGACTGGATCAGGTTTTAAATTTTGAGATTTTTCACGTTTACCCCTTTCATGATATTAATCCAAAACCCTCCCATTATCTCATACTTGGTTTTTTAGCACTAGGGTACCTATCCACTCTTCCCCAATCCTCCGGCCTCCATCTATGGTTATTCCAATGGGAAATCATTAAGGTTTTTATCAGATCACTCATGGTAAACCCCTCACCTCATCTCCCACTTTATTCTCCTCTAATTTTTTCTTTGTATTCTCTCTCCCATTGAATAATGACCTAGGGATTCGGTTTTACTTAAAATTTGTTAGTATTTTCTTCATTAAGGGTTTTTAATCATAGATCTAGGGTTTTATAACCCTTATAAAGTGGGTTTGGTGGTCTATTGTCACTTATCCATGGATCTAAGGTAGGTTTTCCTGCGTACATTCATTTCTAATATAATATTCATTAGTTTCATGATTTTTAAACATTATTGGATTAATGAATATTAATGTATGATCCTTGGTTTAATTATTTTGGTTCAAAAGTGATGTTTTATTCCTTGTTTTATGACAAATGTATTTTTTGTGTCAAATAAAGAACGCTAAGAGTTCGATTAAATGCCCCATTGGATTTTATGAGTAATTTTTGGATGTAAAAAGCATGTTTTGGTTTTTTGAATATATTATTTGTGATGAAAAATGATGTCTTGGGTGCCTTATAGGGGTTTCACAAGTGAAGTTGGGTTTTTATAAAGAAACAATGATTGGATTTTAGGGTGTTTTGTCATGTGTTTCTAATACAAGGATCATATAACTCCTTTAAATAAAAATGTTTCCGTGAATGTGTAGTGTGTGTGTTTTAAGTGGATTTAAGAAATGATTTTGAAATAGAATTTGGTGTGTTTATATTCCCATTATGAAAAATGTATTTTGTATCACTGATAAATATGTGTTTTTTGAAATGCTTAAAGGCCCATTTTGATACTTTGTGAAAATGATGAAATTATTTATTTTAAAAACTTCTATTGGATGATTATAATTCCTCGTCTAAACATAATGGATGAGATGTCCTCATTGTGGAATAATTGAGATCCATTATCAGATTTCCTTAGTTAGGACTCTTTTTCTTCATTTTATTCGATGACATGAGAGTTATACTTGGGTTGCCACGAGGTGAGACCTGTTAATTGATTATTATTATTATTATTATTATTATTATTATTATTATTATTATTATTATTTTATTATTATATTCTTTTGAACAAGATGACAATTGGTTGTCTCTACCCCTTTATACATGAGACATAGGAACCTGGCATAGCAAGGGAATTTTCTAAGAATGACTGATGCAATTTCAATATTATACACTAGATGGTTTCCTGTAATATGTGTATATTTTTTTTTGTCTCTATGAGATTAATTTCCAAGATCTATCCTAATTTAGGGTTGCCAAGTATTTGTGAGTTTTTTATGTCATCATATGTGGAATGCTATATGATATTGGGTCTCTTGTATAAGTATGTTTTGGATTATTCACGATCTTCTAGGATCACCCACGTCTCTTATAACTTAGATACTTGTATTGATGTTTGAGATACTTGTATGCTTATTTTCATTTCTCTGGTTATATAATGATTATGTTTCCTTATTGTCTGGTGTTTTTCATGGAAATTAATGTGATGGTTTAAAAATAATTTATGAAAAATAGTTTCATAAAATAGTTTTTATCCTCTTTTGTGTATCTTCAAAATGAAAGAATCAAAATACCCTTGAAGATGTTAATGTTCCACTATTTTTAATGAACCTGGTTTTGAAATGAATAATGGAAATGGGTCATCATATATTTATGTAAAATATATATATAATATTTTCATTATACGTTGTAGTTGAAAATTAAAAATGATGTTTCTTTTATCAAAATCAAATTGCTTTGGAAAATAGATTATTGGGCTTGGATACTCAGTTTTAATACTAATTAATATTGTTATTTTCTTTTTTTAGTGCTTTTGTAGGTTCGGCTTTGGTTTGATCCTCTAGAGATATAGTTGATCTTTGAGTTGGAGAGTGACCCACGAGGTCAAATAGATATCATATGGTTTTCTTATTCTATTGGTCTTATTGTATAGTTTAGTTGTATTTTTTGATTTTGTATAAAATATGTTCAATTAAATTTTATTTATATATTGGAATACTTTTTTATATTTATTCTATTTGTTTTTATAATTGTTTATGGGGAAAAATCAATCTATTTGTGTGCTATGTTGATGCATGACACTAGTTGTTAGCTCATGAAGATCTAGATTTCTATTTGGGAAATGCCAGAGATCATCCAATGGGACTTGATTAGGGTTTTCATGGGTTGGTTTATGAAAAAAATGGTATGAGAGAAGGTCGAATCCTAGCTAACCATTCTATTCAATGTTCCCTTTTCTACTTGTGGAATTCGTGGTATATGGTGTAGTATTTTTACAACCTTAGGGGTAGCTGTTGGAATAGCATCATGAACTCTTGTTCATTCGGATCCTCAGGATTCCATGGGAATTCCAGTTTAGATTATTTTTAGGTCATTAGGGATGGTTTGGGGATTGGGATATGACAAGGGAGTCGGGAAATGTCTCTGTGAGCCCACAGGGACTAACAAGCCTTGTGGTTCCATGGGCATGGTCTTATAGGTTTCTTTGTGTTGGTGGTTTGTTTATCATATGCCCACCAACCATAAGTTCATGTCATCCACCAATAGTAGTTTCATCTTGGGGGTCTCCTTGAATATTCTTGAGTTCATAATAATTTTTTTTAAATACAAATTTGGGAATTGTGGAAATGGGTTTTAATGGAATGTGTGGATTTTGAAAAGTGACAAAAGTATTTTCATAATTTTCTGTAAGAAATGTTTTAGAAAGAGTTTTTTTTAAAACATATTTTGTTAACTCAGAAATGGTTTGGTGGTATTGAGTTCCCTTAATCTAATTATATGGTTGTTTAAATTAATTTCTCAGAAACAATGGATTATTTAAATTCATGTGTTTTAATCAGATAAATTCATTTTGGAAATTGTTTGTGAATGTTTTATGTTTTTCTAAAGATATTTTTTTTAATTAGAAATTATTTTTTATCATTGTGGATAGAGGACTATTAAAATACTCTTTGGTGAATTTTTAAAATGGAAATTGTTTTTTGAAAAGGAATTTTTGATTTACAAGTTTTTCTGAATTAATATGGAATATGATTTGATCAAATGGTTATTAATGAAATGGGATTTTTTTAATTTCCAGAAATTGTTATAAATAAAATGAAAATGATTTTTTACAATGTTTATGGGGTTTAATTTTATGTCTGATAATGTTATTTGGTTTTTATTATTTGAAGGTAATTTCTAACTTGTTGGTTAGGGACCCTTTAGAAGGTTCATGATTTTTAAGTGGGTTCAATGAATTGGTTTGGAAGATTAGGTTGTTTTGATTTAGCATTTTTTTTATCATGGGTGCTCACATGTGTGGTGGTTTATAGAAATATGGATGATTCCTAGTATGGTAGGGTGGATGGATGCTCGGGGTAACACAGAAATGCGGATGTGAGTTAGACTCAATGGAGAACCATTGGCGAGTGTGAAAGTCCACCATGTTTTTTTAATTTTCCAAAAGTGTTTTAATATGTATGTTGTGATGTTATAAAAATTGATGTTAATGTGAATTTTTCTTCAGTGTATTAATTGTTTTTTATTGAGTATGATTCCTTGTGTCCCAGAGTTGATGCTCATGTTGTTTCATAAATTTTAATCTTGTTGGTGACTATATTTTAGAGCAGTGTTCAGTGTGATTATTGAAAGGTCTTATAAATCATAGTGATAATTCCCCTCTATAATTATTGTTGTTCTATGTGAGTTTTTCTTACTATGTTAGGGTTGCTAGATCTTATGGTTCTTAACATCCTTATGTTTATCACATAATTATTTGATGGATATTTGTGGC
The DNA here is from genome assembly GCA_963277665.1 of Viscum album. Classification (NCBI taxonomy): domain Eukaryota; kingdom Viridiplantae; phylum Streptophyta; class Magnoliopsida; order Santalales; family Viscaceae; genus Viscum; species Viscum album. The sequence continues at coordinate 1,084,542,802 of OY728166.1, read as the reverse complement.
ATGTTAATGGTTTGTTCTCTATCGGAAGGATTTCAAGTAGATAAACCTAAGGATTTAATTTTAGGGTTTAAAAATTTATATCAATATCTTTGAAGGATTATATTTCTCTTTTATTGAAATATAGTGTTGTTTTTCTTAATTTAGAATGATTTCCTGTTATGATAATTCTCTCAGTTATAACAATGGTGTTCAGTGATGATTGGTGGGTTTCGTCATGTTCCTTGTTCATTATTCTTGGCATTCAGAGTATGAGAGAATGGTGATGTGTATCCATACACCCCTAATTGGGTAAAAGATTTCTTTTGATTTTGTGATTTCTGTGTTGTGTCATAATCTGTTGTTTCTACCAGGTATTTCTATATGGTTTTATGTAGAACTAATAGAAGGAGTTTTGGTTAAAGGATTGGCAACTGCTGAGTTATAGGTAGTAGTTGATTCATACAAGGTAGAAACATACATAGGTTCAGGAGTTAATATAGCATGGATTTAGAAAATTCAGATGTTTAAGCAGACTGGTTATTCTTTTACCACCACCATTGTAGAGAGACAGTTCTATTGTTTTTAATACGTTTTCTTTTTTTATTAGAATAACCTCTTGTTAAAAAGATCCATGTGTACTTACCCATTATGATATGTCTATAAATGTGTCTTCTAGTATGTGAGTTACCAATAATTATCCACATATGGTCCACCCATGTGAATTGGGTGTACTATTGGTTCAGATTCATTTGTGAGGGTCGAGTGTTGGGTTGTTTAGTGTTGTGGTTTCAATGATCCAATCGTTGGGGAACCTTCCTTTCCCTACACCTGTGGATGTGGATTTTTGGTTCATGCAGGATGTTTTGGATCAGCTCTATTCCCCACTATTATGGACTAGTTTTTTTATATTTTCTTTATGATTTATTCTTAAGAAGTTTCCTTCTTATCTTGGTTCGGTTATAGCGGATGTTTTTTGGTTGGCATGTGTTGGAATGGCCCGGTTCTAGTTCAAGTTGAATTTTCATTTAGTCATTTTTAGTTGGCCTTTAATAGTAGGGAGACCCACTACCGGCCTCATTGTGTATTATCCTATGATTTCTTTATTATCTACTTGATTTCTAATGGTGGGGTGTAATTTTGGATTCCCCTCTACTGGTGATTTATTTTTGGTTTGGTTTTTGGTAGATCTAGTTGAAGTGGATTATTTTAAAGATTTTGATGTTTCAATTTTATCCTCAATTTTTTCAGTGTTAGGATTCATGGGATAAGGTCCAAAATAATTTTATGAATTGGTTGTGGATGTGTTTTATTGATCCTTTCTTGCTTCATGGAAAGTAGAGTTGGGTTGTCATTTCATTTCGGGCAATAGGTTTGAGTTATGTTAATGCTAGGTGAAATGTTCTTGGACTAAGAGGATGGGTCATTTTGATGTGAAATTCTTAATTATGGATCAATCATTTGAAAAATATTGTGGATTTACATGGAAAAAATGTTAATGGTGGGGATAATTATCACACGGGGGTTTTCATGTTTTGGCCTACATCCCTCTTCAATGGCGATCTAGGTCTTATTCTCAGGTCCTAGGTGTGACGGAGATAATGTTTTGAAGATTTATTTCATTTAGTAATTCCCTTATGGTTGATACATGGATCATCTGAGAGATTTATGATAAATCCTAAATGTATGGCCTTATTTGATCCTAGCGCACTGTTGGTGCATTGTTTGTGCTAGTCATGTGACTAGTACAAGAAAACTATACGGATGGTTACAAAACCTACCAAAATGATACAACATGGTTAAGAAAACATTTCATTCCATTACTAGGTAACCACATAGCCTTTAATCCACATATAATGGATATAACAGGGTTACCACATGGATTTTTAAACTGTGTGTCCTAACTGTCTGACTTGCCCATGTTTTAAATTTTGAAAATTTACAAGTTTACCCCTTTTAGGATTTTAATCAAATACCCTACCATTCTCTACCACTCACCTATTACATCCCTAGGGTACATATACCATCTTACTCAATTATCCCACCACCGTATATGGTGTTTTCATGTGTAAATATTTACGGGTTTCGTAGGATCTCTCATGGTAAACCACTCCCCTCATCTCACACTTCCTAATCCTCCCTTTTGTCTTAATTTTATCCTATACCATGGTAATGTTGAACTAGTGTATCAATTTTACTTCAAATATATTCGTGTTTTTTTCAAATAAATTGTATCTCTTAGTATATCTAGGGTTTTAGAACCCTTATGGAGTGGTTTCTATTGTGCCTTGTTGTTGCACCAAGGATCGGAGGTAGGTTTTCCATGCACATTAATTTTTTATTTTAGAATCATTAGTTTCATTATTTTAACGCATTCTATGATTTAGAACTACTGAGTTATGATCCTTGGTTTTATTATTTGGCGTTAAAAGTGGTGTTTTATGCCTTGGTTTATGATAAATAGAATAGTTGTGTTAAATAACACACACCAAGTTCTCCATTAAATACCAGGTCAGATTTCATGTCTAATTTTTTATATAAGAAGAATTATTTTAGTTTTTTAATATATAGGTATTATGTGAAATGATTTGTTGGGTTCCTTATATGGGTTTCCCATGTGGTTTTGGGTTTTATATAGAAATGGGCAATATAATTTAGAGTGTATTGCAAGGGTTGATAATTAATGTCCCATTTAAATGTTTTATAAGAAATGGGTTTCCTTGAAAGTGTAGTGTGAGTATTTTAAGAAGATTTTGAAAAAAAAAATTTCAATAAAATGTTTTTTATTTACACACGCTTTATGAAATGTTGATTTTTTATCATTAAAAAAATATTGGTTTTGTGAAATTCATAAAAGCCTATTTGGAAGCATCGTGTAATGATGAATGTGTTTATTATGAAAACCAATTATGGATGTTTCTCAATAATTTTATACATATAATGGATGGGATGTCCTTAATGTGTTTTCCTCAATATCCATTATACATGTTCCTCGCTGGGGACTCTTTCTGTTCTTTTTATTTGATGGCATGATATTGGACCTTGGGGTTACTCAGGGTGAGGCCTATTGTTGGATTATTATTATTATTATTATTATTATTATTATTATTATATTTTAGGATTGGATTCTTAGAAGGCATCAATTGGGTAACACCATTTATACATGAGACATGAGGTCTTGTCATAGTGATTGAATTTTTGAGAAATATTGTTGCACTTTTTAGACTATGCACTAGCTGGAAGACCATAGTAGGTGGATATATTTTGGTTTATTACTATGGGATAGGTCCCATAGGTCTATTTAGAGATAGGGTTGTCGGGCATTTCAGTTATTTTGATTTCATCTTGTGTGGAATAATACCAAGTATGGGGTCTCATGTATTAGTATTTTTAGGAATATTAATGATCTCCTAGGTATATATAGGTCTATTATCACATAGCTATATGAAGTGATGTTTCAGATACATGTTTTCTTATTTCTATTTCCCTTGTTTACTATCATTATGATAACTTCTTTTGTGGTCTTTTTCATGGAAAGTTATGTGTTGGTTAAAAAAGTTTTCGTGAAATAATTTATTGATGAAAATTGTTCTATAAAATTTTTCTTATGATGAAAATGTATCCATCACATTCCAATTAAATTTTTTAATGATTTACTATTGGTAATGAACCTAGTTTTGAAATAAAATTGGGTAATGGGATGTAGTTATATTTGAATATTAATGTGTATAGAATCTAACCTTTATAAATTTCAGTTCAATATTGAAAGTTATGATTCTTTTCTCTTAAAGTATGTTCATTGGGAAATAGATTTTTGGGCTAGCCTGTTCGGTTTTACAGCTCAGGCCTATAGTTCATATATATTTTTAACCATTGAACATATTCAACATGAGTTTGATAAACATGGGAAAAAAATTATATTGGTGTTGGACAGTGACCGTCAAGGTTAGATTGAGATTTTGTCGTCATCTGGTTCAATTTTTATTGTTATGTATTTCAGTGGTATTTTCATATTCTATTTAAAATATGTTCAGTTCATTTTTATTTATATATGGGACTACTTGTGTATCATTCCACTATTTGGTTTTCTAATTATTTATTTGAAACAATAGTTCCCTTTGTGTACACTATTGATTCTTGGCATTAGTTGTCATCCCGTGGGGATCAGGAACTCCCTTTGGGCCAAATCAGGGATCAGCCTAGGTGACCGGTTTAGGGTTGACCCAGGTTGGATCGTGACACCCACCCTTATTGAAGGACACACCTTAAGACTTTCATTTACACCTCTTTGAGACTTGTATCCTAGAAAAACACTATCAAACTCCATTTTTACATTAAATATAAATTAATTTTTGTTTTTTATTCCTAAAAGTATATTCCAATGTTAATTAATGAGATATATAAATGAAGTCATCTGAAGATGAGGTTATCTTCATAACAAGCCTCGTTTACATTATTTATTATTATACCTCATATAATACAATGATAATAATAATAAAAACATATTCATTTTTCTATAAATTATAAAATGTTATTATAATAATGTTACCATGATTATTAACCATTTTTCAGTAAAATGGAATGTTAATGTGCCTCTTGTGCGTACATGTGGAATGCAACCTCAAAGTACGAATATAATTCATTTTCCATTACATTAATTCAATGATTTGTATAATGATGGGTTTATTATTTATAAATAATTTTTATTATAAGATAATTATTCAATAATTATAATTTCATTGGATTCTTCTTACAATCTAGTCCATTGTAAAATGATAATGTATTTTTTGTCTGCATCTGCCACTAGCCACCCCTATGAAATAATGAGATCCATTTTTTGATAACATTTTACATGGATATTAAAAATGGTTGTATTATTTAATATATATTATATATATGATACAAAAGTTATCTTTCATAGTTGATTTATTATTGATGTATATTTCATTTTATCCGTACAAAAGCGAAAAGATCATTTATGTTTAGATGTGGCCTGTCATCTCCTCGAACTGTGTAATTCCATTTTTATCTCTATCAATTATGGAATAAACTTATTTTATAAACATATATAGTTAATATATTTTATATGTATTTAATTCTTATTAAAATTTATATAATTGAACCACGATAATCTTACAAGGACAATAACTACGAAATTTATATCCTCCTAAAATGTTTTCTAGTTATCACTTAAAAAGGATTATTTTAAGAAGAATCTCTTAATATATATATATATATGAGTTTCAATGTTATATGTTTTTCTTATATTATATTTTTATTATTTAAAATATTTGGGAATAAAAACATAACAACATTAAATTTAATATCCATGTTCTAAGATTGACTTTTATGTATGTCTAACATGAGGTAAGGGTTTTATGATACGGTATCATTTGTTTATCAAGATTGTTTATGATTATTTTTGTAATTTTACTATTTAATGATCTAACTTACATTATTCTCATGTATTATACTAACCTCTGCTAATTTCTATTGATTACATGTTCTTTATTCATTATACTCACTTTGTATACTCAATATTCCAAAAGCATATTTTTATGTAAAACTAAAAATATTTCCCTATTCATTCAAAAATAATTTTTCATTAATTCCATTATTTTATGTAAAAATAAATGAAACGTAATTTCAATAATATAATTTTTTTTATAATTTCATTTTCACTGATTTGTTTTATTTTTTTAATGTTTTTTAATTGAAATTTTCTAGAAATTTTTTGAATGAGTTAATTTTCTTTTTTTTAATAAATATTATATCAATATTTGTTTTAACATACACGATATAAATATAATTTCACACCATCGTGAAAAATAAATGTATTGAATCTTCAATTACATGATTAAATGCTTCTTTTCCATGTAAATGTTATCCTAACATTTTGGGAAATTATTTCATTTCAAATAAGTGATTTCAAAGTCAAAAGTGTATTTTACTCATGAATATTCTGATTGATGTTCTAAAGGCATTATACATTTTAGAAATCAATATATGATGTTACATATATTTTTTTAGGATTTTATCTAAATATAATAATGATATTTATTATTTTTACGGATTATTATGATGATTATTTAATAGTGATTATATTAAACCTATTACTTTCCCGTATGATAATTATGTTATAATGAATCTATTATGAAATTTGATTCATTTACAAATGTTATGAAAGAATCAAATGTTTATGAATACCATTTTAATTCAATGTTTTATGCTATGATTAATATTTTATAACCTAATGGAAGACATATGAATGATTTTTTTTATGTAAAGGGTGATTCCATAATTTCATAGATCGCCAAGTAATTAAGTAATGATGAAAAACTCAAGTGATAATGATGAAAAATTGGGGAGTGAAACAAAGTTAATATGAACTATATCTACTAAAATAGTAATTATAATGAATTATAAGAATGAATATTATAGAATTTGGTGTTAACCAAATCCACTATGATATAATTTTTCGTTCTCATAAACTCAAAACTAAATTGTTAGGCTCATATGTATAGCGAACACATATTGGTAATGGTAATTATATGAACTCATTTCTTATGTTCTTTGATTTTATTATGAATCATGTATAATTAATTTACATTATTTTTTCAAGAGTCATGATTATGTGCTATGATGTGACTGGTACGGTTTTCAAATGTAAATTTCATTTTTCTCATACCCTTATTCTCATCTTTTTTAACTAATCATTAATATCTCCCTTAATTGCATATACAGAGCATTTGACATCACCCTTTCTTATGTTTCATTTCTATAGGTTATGATGAAAGTTCTTATGTATGAAATTTTTCAAAATGGTCTTAGTTATGATAAACATAGTATTATATGATGTAGATCTCAGTTGAAAAACTAGTTTATATGTTCATTTTCCCAATATATTCATCATATAAGATTCTGGAGTTGAGAATAATATCATGTACTCAATATTAATATAATAATATATAATAATTTTGTATGGGTATTTATTGTTATAAATAAATAAATATGGAGTTTCTGTTGAAAGACAGTATGAGAAAATATAGTGTGAACCCCAGTGATATATTTAAGTAAATGAGATAATCATAATGTTTTGGTAAGATAGATATTATGTTTTTTTATAAATACAACCATTAATGGGTGAAATATATTTTAGTGGCTTTGGAATAGTTGAATCTAGGGTTACCAAACCCAGAATGGGTTGTCGAATAAATCTCAACCAGCATTCGAGTGCACAGAGAGTGTGTCATCATTATGCCACTAGTTTTACTCTCCATATAAATATACTTGGATGAATTCACATTTTTATTAAGAATAATTATTTTTTATGTTAATAGAAATCACTAATGGATAACATTGATTAATCATATATTGATGTATATTTTAAAGATGATTTCATACAATTTATATCCAATGAATTGATTTTCATGATTACTAGATTCCTCAATATGGTGCACATTACTCACACTTTGATTTTTAGATTTTTTGGTATATTGAACAAGGATGATTTGTTTTACTGATAAATGTTATGAAAAATGGAGTATTATTCCATATGAGACAACAAATAATGTAGAATCTAGAAGGAATACCCATGTGATTATTTTTAATCATATATCTCATTATATGATTAACAATTTCAATATGGGTGTGTTTCTGGGAACTCTGGATATATGAAATACGGATTTTAATGAAGAAAATAAATTATATATGATTTACAATATGATATATATAGAATGTGTACATAAGACCTCCTGAGAAAGTTTTAGAGGAAGGATAATTTATTTGGGTGTGTAAAAGAATGTAACAAAGGATGTTTTTGTTTAGAATAAAAGTGAAATATTCACATAATGTAGTGTAATATAATATTTTGTTTACCTGTGGTATCAATGATGGTTGAATATTTAAAATATGTAAAGTATAATCATTTTAAAAATTGATGTTCTATGAGGAATTATCAATAATATGATTAAAAAATTAGGATTAAGGGTTTTTATGTTGATGATGAAGATATTGAAAATAACATATCAAAGGAAATATGTATTAAATATTAAGATGGAAATGCATAGTTAGTGGTTTAAGAAAATAGTGAAATGATTAATGTGTTTAAAAAATGGGAATCCGAAATTTTTTGTATCAATGTAGCTAATTATAGAATAAATGACATTCATATTTTTAAGTATTTTTATATTTAAAAATAAGATAATATGAATTTTTAAATAAAATGGAAATAGTTTTAAATAAGTAATATTATAATAAGGTTTTATTTCAAATTTTAATTTATAAATTCTCTAATTTTAATTCTGATTAATTGATATAATTTTTGAAATCATCATATACAAATTTACAATGTTTGAATTATTTAGATTGGATAAAAAATATATGTTTTGAATGAATTTGGAAAAATACAATTTTTTTTAAAAAAACAATTATTTTCAAAATATTATTTGATTTATAAATAAAATTATGTTTCTAATATATTTTCAAGAATCATGAGTATTTTTTTATTTTTAATCCAATTAATTTCTTTATAATAAAAACTATATTTTCTCTTGTTAAACTTTTATATTTCTGTTTACAAACATGGGTTTTCTTGACACTGTTGTAATACGCATAATGTTTCTCCTTTAAAATTAATTAAAATAATACCTAAAAATTCTTTTTAAATAATGTTTATATACTTTATATTAATAAATATTTATTTTGGTTCATATGATTATTATTAATAATCAGTATTGAAAAATAGTAAAATATTACTTGAAGAAACACTTTTTAAAAAACAAAAAATTCTCCACAGATGCTACTCTATTTTAAAATTGAGTTTTCCACATTGGGGAACATAATTTTTTAAAATTTATTCCAAATTTTAAATTATAATTATATATATTCTGTAATATTTTCATCTCAATTTTTTACCATTATGACTAGTGAAACAATAAAAATTCATTATCTCGATTAATTAAAAATAGATATAATGAGTGTTAAAATAAAAAGATAAGGGTTTAAATTACATTTTTTTTCTAATAACATGGTATGTACATATTTATAATATATCTTGTCTAAAGATCTAAAATTATCCTTTTTTACACATTTTCAATTGATATTCTTGTTTACACCTTTTTTTTAAAAAATTACAATTGTTCCACTGACCTCAATTATGAAAGGATACCCCCTCTCTGCTCATATTCAAAAATTATTATACGATTTGCATTGAAATTTTATTCCAAAATAGGTTTTTAAATTTCTTTACCAAAACCTATATTCCTTAATTTGATCATACATTCATCATATTAATGCTTTTGTGCTTAACTATGGTGGTTTTCAGAATAAGGTTAATCATGTTTTACTATGCGTCTTAATTTTATTTCATCTTAAAAAACCATGAAATATTATAAAATTATTATTATATTATTAAATAAGAATATAAAATATAATGAGATGTTATTATGATAATGAAAAATCATAAATCATTACCATCTTCCATCAAATGGGATTTGAAATCATCGTTTATATGTACATTGGATTGTTTCCATGCAAACATATTTGTTTTGGTTTCCATAAAAACCCTAGAAGTTGTTTTAATGATAAATTTAATATATATATATATATATAAGATATTTTGACATATTTATAATTTTTTAGTTATTTTATATATAGACCATCATTTTTGTCATTCCTTGGGGGATACGACAACATCACTCATGTGTTTGACGGACTACCGCCTCATGAAGCGATGCGATTCATTTTCAAGTAATGAATTATATGGAATGTAATAAGTTTAACTTTATCAAATATGTGTTTTATAAATGAAATTATAATGATATTAATTAAATATTGTTATTTATTATAATATAATTTATCATTTTCTTTATCACACTAAAAATTGATAATGTTGTTTATTTACGTGTGGATTACCGCCTCCATGAAGTGATGTGACTTTTTTTAATCACTGAATTAAAATAATGATATTCATAAATATATTTTATTAAATAATACTTTATATATTATATTATTATCATTATTTAAATAAAAAAATTAGATACAATCCTTAAATAATGATCATTGAAAAATGGAAAATTTATGCATACATATAAACTTCCAACTGTCTCCAGGATCATAGTCTAATTTTCTTAAAAACCATATTACATTATTAGTCTTAAATTTATAATTCATCTATAAATATGATAATACTTATTTAATTATAATACTTTATATGTGGAATAATTACCCCCATTGCCATTAATCAACATACACTAGTCATTTTTTTTATTATAAGTCGAAGACTTTCCAAACATCTGATGTACACATAATTAATTATGTAATTATATATTACATCGCAATCATTAATAAGAAAAGATATATAAACATGTAAAATATTATAAATAAATTTATAATTAATGTATTTTTTTCATAAGATAATGAATGAATGTGACGAGTCAAAATTGAGGAGAGGGACATGGACTCAATTTCCTTTCTGTTGGGCCTATTTCGATATTATACACCAATAATATTTTATGATGTATATATACATACCATTCAAGTTATTATATACAGAATTTCTCTATTCTCATGTTATATATTTTTTTAGTGTCATTAATTAATGGTTCTTACTATTATAATATTTTCAATGAAATAAGTGAGATTTTGTTAAAACATTTATCTTATAATGTTTTCCATATAAATATATTTTTCGTCCATGACTATATTTTAAATTTATTTTATTATGAAAAATAGAGTTTAATAATTGGAATTTATGTCTTCATTTCAATGATTCATTATAAAAATCAAAACTTCTAAGAAATGTTTTAATTTCATTAATAACGAAAATTGGAATGTTATATTTTAACATAAATTTTGGAAATGACTTTTCTCAAAATGGTAACCATTATTTTAATCATGAATTAAATTAAATAGTTAACGATTACTTCAAAAAAAAGCACCCCCACTTTTTATGGGAATTTTTTTAATAAAATATTGGTATTTAAATGGATTATACATTATATTACTAAAAATGGTTTTTGAAAAGAAAACTTTATTTTGATATCCAAATGTGTTTCTCTGAAGGGTTTAAACTTGTTTTCATGGTTTTTATGAAGAAAATTTAAAAGTGTAAATTTTTTTAGTCATCACATTTTTATTACACATTTTAGAGGATCAGTATTTTTTTATAGTATCAGGTGAACCAATTATATATAATACAGTGATACACCTAGAAACCACTTCAATTCATTGGATAATTGTTATCTTAAATATATATTTATGTTTTATGTTTTTCATATTATTATTCCAATTTTTATGGGTTCTGTAATGTTTCTATGAGATGACGACCCAATGCACCAGCATAACTTTTCTATTATTGCTATTTATTTTTATTTTAAATAATATATTTTCAAATTTTATGATAAAGGATATTTTTTAATGAATTATAATTTCATTTTGGGAAAAACTTTTTTCTTTTAAAAAATTTTCATTCATGGGTTTTCATGTTTTTAATTGGACTAAGATTTTTCTCATTCTTCTTCCTCATACCGATCAATTTTTTATCATCCAATTTTATTAAAATCTTATTTTCAATATTAAAGGATTGGTAATGTAAATGATGTTGAAATTTTTAATTTCATGATTATTTGTAAGGAAATGAAATCGAGTGTTATTTTAAAAATGATATTTTTTAAGAAAAATAGATAAAAATTTGAAGTGTTCACTTTTTAATTTTTGTTTATTGTTATGTATGATTTATGGATAAATTCACTAAAAAATATACTTGAAAACATCTTCAAATTAAATAGGATAAATTCTTATCCTAAAACTAAAGGGAATTTAATGTATAATGAAGGATCCTTATAGCTATAATCATAGTAATGTATATATGTAATTATATGTTAGGATAATTTTAATATCATTCCCTAGAATTATTTTCATGCATGGTTAACTTGAATTGATATATCTTTAATGATTACCATATTTCATCCTCTAAAATAGGTTTGTCGGGAATGGAATTCCTCCATGGAAATAGAGAATCTTTGGTGGGAAGTTATTGAGAGGAATATATCCTTCCAAACAAGCATCCTAATATGACTGTAATTGGAATAGAAAAATTTGGTACTATAATGGTTTAGTTGAAACTGGATTTAAATGGTAGTATTAACCATTCTAGAGATAATCCCAATCTACCATGATGTAATATCTTCATCGATTAGTAGTTCATGATGCATCATCGCCAATTATTCTATAGATCGTCTAACCCCATGGTTTTCAAGGTATGCATTAGTGATTGGGAAATTATATTTAATGTCATGGGATGTTTGGAACATTAAAATCCAACTCATTACTTTTATCATTTATATGTTGAAGCTAATCGATGATGTTATTTGGTTAAGAATAATATTGTGAAATATGATCTCAACTCCGTGGAATGGGAAATATTACATAATTATTTCACTGATTAATGTTTCTCAATAATTTTTGTTCTATAGATGGAAAAATACATAAATTTAAGAACGAATATTATTATTATATAGAAATGTAAGAATAAAACATTCATGACTGAAGAGGTACATTCCAGATTCTGTTTGAGACCAAAATAGTTAAGTTAAAATATTTTACTCAGGATTAAAAAAAATTCTATAAAGATCAATTCCCTCATGATAACTTAAAATCATGTAGAATGTTGTTTATTGAGCTCAAATATCTAAGATTGAGTTGTTTTACATTTATGTTCCTCGTGATGATGAATTTTAGATGTATTCATGATTAGAGGTAATGTGGAAACATACATAAATGAAATATAGAGGTAATGAAATGTTGTTTCTATGATATGTTAATTATGGAAAAATCAATCTGGAGTATGTAATATGAAATCATAAAATTTTTACAAATGTGGAATATTTGTCCATATGACCAATGCATGAAAACAATTACTGATGAATCCAAGAGTGGGTTAATAGATAGCCACCAAATAGTGGTATATTATAGTTACAATATGTTTGTTAATTATACTAGATTGTGCCTATAAATTATAAGTCAATATGGAAATTATAAATATCATATGAAAGTTGGTGCAGTAATTTTTTTTCTATACTACAGTTGATGTTGAGCCATGAAATGATATATAGAATCATTTATTACATTTTAATTCAAGATATTCCGATTCTTTTCTTAACTCTTAATCTTATCATTTTTATAGTTAATTGGTTTTGTTAAAAAATTTGAATACCACTAATTAAAAAAAAGATATAAATTACCCTAAAAAATAGGTGTAATTATTATTGAAAACAAGATTTATTATAATACACTGATTGTAATTAGTGGGATGATTTTTTATATAAATCATATTCAACTGGCCATAGTATAGTTGTATATATTTTTTTGGTATAAATTGGATTTCAGTTTATCCAACTAAAATATATTGTAGAGATAATAATGTGATATTATATGATTTCATGACTCTGATTATATATTGGTAAGATGATAAATAGAATATATATTTTAGTGAACGTAACATAGATCTTATAATTTAAAATAATTAAAGTATACAAATTACTGATCTTTTAGTACAGAATGAATACATCAATTTATTTCATAACGATTTTCATTGTTTTGAACTTAATTTGTAGGTTGCGTTTAGTATTTACATATTGTTTTAGGATAATACTATTTCTATCACACATTATCTAATGCATCAAGTATACAATTTATTATTGAAAAATAAATTCTATGAGTTATTAAATGATTTTTTCATTTGAACTAAAACATAACAATGATGTTTACAAATTTGGTTTTTTATGTATAAATATATATCACTCAGAACATTCAATGATTATCATTCATTGAATAACATAACTTTTATAAAAAATATAATTTTACTAATATGTATGATTTTTTTTATCAACAGAATCAACCATAGTATTTTAAAAAAAATTTACTATGGTCTCAAAACCATAATTTTAAGGTGAAGGATGATGATCTAATAATTATTTAATATCAAAATAGATATAGGAATAATGAGATTTCATTCATTTAGTTTGTATATTATGATGAAAATTGTTTATTTATGGACATTATTATAAGATTTTCCCATGAGTTCAAGGATATGTGATTATTTTTTTTGTTGATTAAATTTTACAGAATTATAAAATTCATAAATAACATGAAACATGGGTGGAACATGATTTGTAAGCACTAATATCCCGTATCAAAATATATAGGGTGTGAATCCAGGAACACCCCTTTGGGGTATTTATGAAACAGGTGCTGTTACATGCTTGATATAGGTAATTAGAGTTGTAGTAATGACACATTCTTGTTGACAAATGTGGGATGATACATACATGACTCTACACCGGTCATTGGGGATATGTTCATAGTAAATTTGGGTTTGATGCTACAAACGGTGTAATGGGTGTCACACTAACCATATTGGATGATGCATTTCCTTTCAAAAGTTAAAATATACTTCGAGTGAAAATTTTTAAAAAAAATGAGGGAAAATAATGACACAAAAGGATTATTTTTCAATTATTAAATAAATTAATCGTCATGGAAAACTTATTATGTGTGATTTTATATTATAATAAATTTTATTAAATCAACATATTTTTTCAAAATATTGCATAACTTTTGACCCTTTCAAAACCAAATAAATTGAGTGAATTCCAAAACAAAACAAATTATATTGATCTTTTGATGATTTGATGTTTTCATGTATTGGTAAGAATAAATATAATTTTATAAAAAAATTGCTCATTTTTCTATGATAGTAAATATATTAACATGAAAATGAGATAAATTCATCTAGAAATAATAATGTGATGACTTATTTGAAGAGCTAACAGAATATTGGAGAATTCGATTTTTTTGGTCACACTATCCTGATCTTTAAAAATGATGATCTATAATAAATATTTATTCAATTGAATTGTATCTTTCCTAATGTTGATTTATTATGTAATTTCTTGTGCAAAAAATTATTTGAAACCCCATGAGGAAAATTACCATATACATGTTTTTTAATTATCTCCTATGTTGTTTTATAAAAACAATTTTGTGTCATCATTTCAATGGATTAGTGTGTGAAATATACAATGATAAAAAAATATTGAAGTATATATTATATCAAAATCATTTGATGTTGATATAAATATGATGTATGAAAATTATTAAATATTATGGGTGAATGATTCATTACTTTTCTTGAGAAGAAGAAAATAGTTTATGATTTTTGGTTGAATAATAATACTACATTAACTATGATACATTTAGAACATTACCATTTGGTTAATTATTTGATGAATTGTTCCCCTGATGTGATTGATCTGGGGACATCCTCAATTTTTTCAGATATTAGATCAAACCATATTCTCAAAAATAAATTGTAAATATTAGAATGAATATCATTTTTCGAGAAAATGTAAAATAATTTAAGAATGAAATTTTTTATGATATAAATTTAATTAATATGGTTTTTATAATTTGAGAAATGACTATGTGTTCCTTGTGATTCAAAAATGATGAAATTGTTTTTTAGTGAAGCTCAATGTTCTGCATTTTCTATGAATATAAAATTCAATAAGACATACAGAGTTCCATAAAAGGTATTTGAAGTGGGATGGAATGAAAAAAATATTGTATACTATACCATGATGTATTTTTATTTCCATTATGATAAATAAGAATAATAATTTCCAAAGGAAATTATTAAACTTTTTCCATTGTCGGAGTGGAAATGCAATGAAATATTAACGGACATCAGGATGTGATTACCAAATACATCATGAGGTAATAATGAAATTTCGGTTTTTATTGATTGATTAACTAAATATGAACATTTACTTATGACTTGATAAACAATGAATTTATACACACACACAGTCTCAATTATATCTAAACGAGATGTTTAGTTAACATAGAATTAATATAAACATTTTATCACTCTATGATTCTATGATGTCACTTAGATATTTTATAGGATTAAAAAATATTTGGGTACTAAATTAAATTTTAGTAAAACATTTTTTCCTCAATCAAATTTTTAGAATGAGAAAAAGATTCATGTTATCAATGATATGCTTTGTTCTTATTCAATTGACATCTAGGGAAGTTGGGATCAATATCTTTCTTTGGGTGAATTTTGATAAAATTATATTTCTAATTCTATTATATTGATGGTAGCATTTTAGGAATTATTTGTAAAATTGTGTCAGAAACCAACATTTCTGGATTATGTTGAATAATGGATGTTTATGGGACCAGAGTTAGTGAAGGAAATTTTTAAGAAGATTCATTTGACTCATCATCATATGAGGAGGTAAATAGCAACCACATCATTTTAAATTTATTATTACATTATATTATGCATTTTTATCCTTGAAATAAAAACAAAGGATCAACATTTATTATGTCTTTGAAATAATAGGTGAATAATTTTTAAACATGAAACTATAATGAAACACCAGTTTATATATCATCAAAATGAACTCCTAATTCCCTTTTGTCTCCTAAAATTGAATAGGATGACTTTGAGAATACATATACAAAAGCGATGAGCTAAAATAATAGTACGTGAATAAATATGGATTATGATCATATCACATGTGGTAAATGTAACAACATGATATCTTAAAAGGAAAGAATATTCATATGAAATAATAAAATTCTTATCATGGAATCATATGATCATGTAATCATTGAAATGTGGGAGAAACTTATATCCTTAAATATATGTGAGTTAGGGGTAACTTCCAAAACTAAATGAATTGGTGGATAGATTCCCATAATGGATTGAGATTACTCCATAATATCACAAATAATGTGTTATGAGATTAAAACATTACCCAATGAATTGGATTACAATCTAGGTGCACCCATCATATCATGCTCATGAAGATATGTTCCAAATAAATAATAAAACATAAGGAATAAATATATGGGTTACCCATTGAATGAAATTATTTTCATAATCATGATATAAGGAAAATATATTTGAATATGACAATGGTATCCATGAGAGAATGAATTTAAATTATTATTGCTACTTTACATTGAAAAAAATAAAAATAGATAAATAATAATGTTGTCTAGATGAATAAAAAAACATGAAAAGTGATAAGGTAGTATTAGATCTGTGAAACTTAATGGTGGTTACAGGGAAAATAGTAAATATAAATTCAAGAAGAATAATGAGTAATTGTTTTCCATAAAACATGAAATGAAAAAAAATTACTTTTTTCATGATAAAATGGGAGGTTTTAGAAAAATATTGGATGAAGAAATCAATTTAGATGTTGTACATAAAAATGGATATGAAATTGGATTTCTCTTTAATTAGGTTTTCTTATCAAGGGGAATTGAGAAGTGAACAATTTATCACTTGTCATTCCCCATCAATGAAAAATAATTTCTGATTCATACATATGTTTGGTACATAAACATAGAATATAATATATTTATCTATAAAAAATGTAGAGATAAATTGATTTTAAGAGAATGTTTAACATAAATGAAAAGTTTATGTTCTCAAAGATACCATACATTACACTTTCCAATTGTAGAATATTCTTTAATATCCTTTATTATTCATTAAACAATGATATTAATTTATTCAAAAACAATATTAATATTTCTTATATCATATATAATTAAAAAATAACCTCTTAACACCCACATGTTAGTAATATTTATTTATAACCATTGTTTCGTGTGTTAAATGCTTTATTTTTCCCGGAATGTCTTATCATATAAGATAAAATTCTTGTACATTATATAACGTTTCAACCTGTATAGAATTTTATTAAATCATTTTTTAAAATATTTAATGATTTCATAATTTTTTTTCCATTATTGAATTTTGGATGTGTAAAAAAAGTGGTATCACTTCGTGGAAATGGTTGGTCATAAGTACCCATGAGAAACAATATCATTTCCTAAATTATTAATGGGTAGAGAAATGGATTTTATATTATCATTATAGATAAATATAATGTAATAAGTATACTCTATATTCATTATTTACATCACTATATTCATCCATGAAAAATTTAATGAAAAGCGTATTACAACGCTATGTGGAGATAATAAGCCGTACGTATGCATGTGCGGTGTTGACATTTTTATTGGGAAATAAAAAAGATGGAATATAGTTATCTAAATATAATAATAACATCTATTTATAAATATGAAATTGGATTTATTATTTTAGGATGATTGCATCATATAATGATGATGTATAAGAAGAAATAAATTTGGAAGAGTCGGTAACGACGTTTACATCTTCTCTGATGGACCTCCTATAAAGCATCTCTTAAAGGACATAGAGTTGGAATTTTGGAAGTTCCAAAATAATGTGAACATAAATAATTATTTTTATAAGAGAAATGGGTAGATTGTGGTTGATATAGATGGATCAATGTAGGGTGAATAAGTGAAGGAAGGGGTTCCCTTTTATAATTAAGGTGAGCGGAACTTTAGCAATTTAAAAAAAATTATAATAAGACTATTCTAAAATAAAATTCATAAAATGGGAAGTAAATGTAAATTTTAAGATTTTTTTGACAAAATAATTTTCCCATTATTATTATTTAATATTTTCATTATTTTCAAATAATTTAAATTAATTTTATATTCAAAATATATCATTATTTTCAATTTTGACACTTGAATGTCTTTTTTACTTTATAAACATCCAATTAATAAGTAAAATTAATAAAAAAACTAGTAAAATATATCCTAAAAATGTCATTTTAATCTATATAATTCTTCAATCACCTAAAATATCTCATATTATATTTATGTTTATATTTTTAATATCATTTATTGTATTATTACATTAATTGAATAGTTACTACATTATAGTTGTGAAAGAATTTAAGGTAATTATTTATTACCTAAAAATAAAAAATAAATAACCATGAGGAATATAAATATTTATTCATTAAAATAATATTTATATTCAAACATATCCATTGTAAAATACTATACGTTAAATGTTTCACATATTAAAAACAATAGTACGACATGTTAAACATTCCATTAAAATAATACAATAAATCCCATAATCATATCCAAATTGCATAAAAGGTAGTTAATAAATTTATATCATTTAAATAAGTATGTTATGGTAATAATATTTATTTACATTCCTTAAATATTTTTTAACTCATATCTAATCATTACATCACATTTAATGTGTTATTTTGAATTTTTTGGCCTTATGAAAGCATTGAACAAGAATTTGGAAACAAATCATGGTATATAACTATAAAATTCGTTGGTGACGAATAAATATCAGAAATAATATTTAATATTTAATTACCAAGAATATAAAGGACCTATATAATCACAATTATTTCATTATGACACCAATTTTTTCTTTTCCATTATTTTGCATGCTCTCGGTCAACAATAAATATGATTTTCATATTTATAATGAAATTAATTATATTTTGAATGTTATAAATTTATTTTTTATATTTAAATTATAATATCATATATGAGTAATTAAAAAATTTCAAAATGTTTTGACATCATATTTATATTTTCAAAATATAAAAAATTGTACAATAATTTAATGAAACTGTATTTTTTGAATATTCATAAGAAATATTATGTTTTCTAAAAATTATATAAATTTCCTCATAATATAATTATGATATTATTATTTTTAAAATTAACCTCAATTTATCAACAAAAGATCTACAACTTCTTCAAATTAATTAAAACATTCACTTATAAAATGAAAGAATACTTATTCCTGAATAAAATGTATTTTTTATAGAATTAAATAGATTTAATAAAAATTTGTGTGATTATATAATAATAATTTATTAATACTAATGAGTAAAATTATTTTATATTTCATAATTAGATTAATAATATTCATTCATACCAATTTAATGTTCATGTTATAACAATAACATTTACATAATAATATTTTGTAGTCCTTTTAAAAATGATATTGTGTTTCTTTTATGCTATTAGAAATAATGATTCATTAAAAAATATTTAGATTCAAAAATATTTCCCATTATGAAATTTCATCATTGAAATTTAATTTTAAATTCTAAGGTTAGAACATGTGAGGGTACTTCTCCTTCATCCCTTCCGTCAGTTCCTATGTCACCTCTTCGTGTGTGTTGTTCCACCATAATACTTTAACCAATTGAGTGCTATTGTTTTTTAGAACATTATCTATAAGGTAAATGATCATTACTATATGATCATCATTAAAGACATCATTTTATAGCAACAAAACATGTAAATTCAGTTTTTTGTGACGGATCCCATACGTACTTCCTATGGATGGATACATGGAAGACCTCATGTACTTGAGACATGGTTGGTGGATTCACTAGTTGATATGCCATATCTCTGATGAATTCACAAATACCAATGTGGAAAATGTACCTTGGACATAACTTCACCTTCTTCCAAAAAATCTTTAATATCATTCATGGAGATATACATCAAAATACCTTATCTCCAACTTCTAACTCTATTCCATATTAACAATTGTCTTCAATGTGCTTATGTCGAAAGTGGAAAACACTGATATCAAACTGAATGGACTTTAAATTTTATACCACTTCATTTACCATTTTAGTTTCTAGTGGATTTAATTTTTTTACTTCATCCTAGCATGTTAGTGGTCTACATCTCTTCCCATAATGGGATTCATATGGGTTCATTTGGAATATTCAATTAAAACTATTATTGGAATAGAACTCGACCAAAGAACTATGATGATTTAATACTCTTTTAAAGTATAATAATCCTGATCTCAACATTTCGTCTAGTTTATTAATTTTACATCCATACAAACCAATAGTTTGAGGGTGATAAGATGTATAGAAGTTTATCTCAATGTTTAGAGCATGTTATAGGATTTTCCAAAACATGGAGGTTAATCTTTTATCTCAATCATAAATAATAATTATTAGTAATCCATTAAGCCTCAAAACATTTTTGATGAATATGTATTCTAGAAGACATAGTGAGTATTCATCTCAAATTTAAATAATGTGAGATGTATTTGTATGATAAACCATAATAACCCATATGTAATTATTTCCACAACATTTCATTGAAGGTCCAGTGAAAAATTTGAGTGTAATGCTTCCCTATTATTATGTAGGGATATGTAATGGTTTCATCATCCCCGTAGAAATATCAATTTCAACATTCAATTGATAACATACCCTGAACATTGATGAATATTATGTGATCTATATCGTCATATTTTCCAAAAAATAATGTTCTATGGGATATCAATACATCCTTTTGCTCCATGGGTAGATGTAGAAGGTTTCATGATGTGAATAATTTAAAATCCCCCACCCCCATTTAACTCATGAATTGAAGGTACACATAGTATGGACCCAAATTATATGAATATTTCATCATCACATTTTAATTCCAATGATTTATAGTTTTGTATAGATTCCAATGTCTTCTGAAATACCATATCAATTCTTTGAGCATCTTTTATCTTCTTCGTAAGGGATATTTGAGAAAAAAATTTGAGAAAGGAATAATTATGTTCCTCACCTTATTAATTAAATTTATATCCTTTGTAAGACTCAATATATTAGTTCCTTCTCAGTTCTCATCCATGATAATGCTTCAGGATCCTTCAACATAGAAGATTTGCAACTTTATTCTCATTACCAAGATGATAGTCAATTTAGTAGTAATATTCCTTGATGACATCTAACGATACTACACAGAACATATTAATAAAATTCTATTTGAATATATATTTGAGGATGTTTTTATCATTATATATTTCACACTTCTTTTCATTGAGATAATGACACTATATTTACAATGTGATGATCACAATCCCCAACTCTATATCATGTGAGGGATAGTTTCTATAGTGAACTATTAGCTACCTTTATTAATAGGCTATTAAATTTGTCATGTTGTAATAGTGTACATCCTAATTCATTCTATTTTATGTCATTTTATATTATAATGAGTTCCCCAAATTTGGGTAGTGTAACTAAAAGTTCAGTGAGAAGTCTCTTTTTCAACTATTTGATACAATCTTCACATCTAGTGGTACAGAAAAACATTACCCCCACTTGAGTTATCTAGGTTATTTTGTTCAAAAATCTTGATATATTCTTCAAAATGATCATTACTTACTAGATTGATAATTTAATCTATGTATCTACATTACATATTTTTTTCTAGGCCTATAACATCATGCCGATCACCCATTAAATAGGTAAGTGGTAGTGTGTGTTACTAGCCTTACATGACATCCTAAAGACACCAAATGGTAATAATAAATGACAATAGATTAATTAAAAATTGGGGAATGATTTTAAATTATAAGGTAGACAAACAAACCCTGATTAATGTAACCATAAAAACCATTGCATGATGAATGAGTACATCCAAATAATTATCAAATTATTCCAAACAAAAAAAAACTATATCATATTAAAGATATGATACTAAATACCAAAAATCAAATAGACCAAAGATACTAATTTAATAACTCCAAACCATCTACAATCTCTAGATCAAATATTCAGGCCCAAGGTATCATTATGAATCGCTAAATAGTAGATATAACTATCAATTTACTATGTCCTAATATATATCATCATTGAACATGAAAAAGTATCCATGATGTGGTGGTTGTAAAACATTGTAGGATTTGTCTAATGAATTTCCCACCCATTCCACTAGGATAGGATGTTTTAGAAAAAATATTTAAAAATATTGAAATCATTTTAAATAATTTTATATCAATTTATAAATTTTCTCTAAACCTATAGTTTCTATGGAAAGATAAAAAACAAGTCATTAAACCCATTTCTTCATGCCCATTTTGGAAAACCCATTTTATTTCCATTAATCCCCACATCCAAACTTGAATGAAAACCATTAAACTCCCTATACTTGTTAGTGGGGAGTAATCCATTAAACATGATAACCTTTGGTGAACCATTTTGAAGGGAAATAATTCAACCCATTATCCATACCATTTTTATATGGAAAACCTTAGACCCTTATCCGACCCAAATTAACTTAAAGAAACACCATCTATAAATGAAAAAAATCATTCAATCCCATTTCAAGAAAACCATTAATTTATTATTAAAAATTATCCAAACCTTATACATTATAAAAATAAATATAATTTTAAAATAATTATTTCAATATTAAAATCACATTATTTTCTAAAAAACTATCCAATTATAGCATTTGAAAATCCATTTACAAAGAGGTCTTCCAATAATAATCACATATAAATTTCAGAATAAATTTCAAATAGTTTAATAAAATTGTAACCATTACATTACATTCTAAATTAGATATTATGATAAATAACCCACATACCTCTAGAATATATGTGAAAAAAATAATAAAATAGAAAGATCAAAATCATACTATAAACATTCAGAATTCAACCTTATACTTGCTTCTTTTAACTAAAATAGAATTATATCATCATGAACGACATCACAAAACAAACATATATCCCCAAATTATTTGATCAGTGATTCCAAGAGAGGGA
This sequence comes from Viscum album, assembly GCA_963277665.1. Lineage (NCBI taxonomy): Eukaryota > Viridiplantae > Streptophyta > Magnoliopsida > Santalales > Viscaceae > Viscum > Viscum album. Next base: position 1,084,519,299 of record OY728166.1, on the reverse strand, counting down.
AGAAGAATAAAACTGTAGAAATAATATATAATGACCACTTACCAATATATCCAGTCTCCAACATACATTGATTCACCGTGGAATCACTTCCACATCAAAATGAATTGTCTCCCTATCCTTAGAAGGGAGATTAAATAATGATAATAAAACAGTATGAAAAATGATTTTATTTGTTTTTGAATGGTTTTATATCCCCAAAACTCATATCTAAAATTTATCATTACATAGTTTGGGTGGACGGTTAGGCTAATCATCTTCAATCCTTGCATGAAAAACTTCTTCAAAACACCACTCAAATTGTCGTCTCACATAGATAAAAAACGTTTTCCAACAGTTATAAACTACTACATCTTATTTAATTGTGTCTTTTAGTCAGTTGAATAATTTGGCCAAATTATGTTCCTAACCATTCAGCTACATATTTCATTTTTGTCAGTTTCACAGTTTATTGGAATTTGTTTTGTGGTTTCTATTAACTGTGATCAAATCTAGAATCCCCCTTAAACCACCAAAAAATTCGAAAACAATCCTCAAAACTCCCCAATTATAACCCAATAGCCTTATATACATATAATAAATAAATTAGGTGTTTTGTACCTAAAAAAGACGATGCAAAATTCTCCCCACCATTTGTCATTCTATATCAGAAACATTGAAAACCTCCATTGGCTTGAAATATTTGAGGTCTTTTCTTCACTATTTAATTCTCACCCTCTTGTGTTTATTCATAAATCATGGAATGTTTCAATAAAAACCTCACTAGACTGTGTTCTTATCTATACAATACTTTTTCATGCCTATCTATAATACTCACTGGTACGTAAACTGATGTAGGATCTTCCTCTAGCTTCACATGGTCCAATGAAATCCCATCATCTAAATTAGTTTGATACTTCTTCAAATGAGATACGTGAAAAATATTAAGCATTAAACCGGTTCATGGTTGAAAATCCAACTAATATTCCATCTCAAAAACCCATTCATGTATCTCAGAATGAAATATATATCGATGATATAACATTCCCTAATTCCAAAAATGATGTTGTATTTTCCTTGGAGATATTCTCATGATCAAAATGTCACTCACATTGAATGACAATAGCTATCAATGATGATCAACATACAATTTTTATATACTTTTTGATGTCTCTAATCTCTTTCTGATGGTCTAACTAGTGATATCTCACATATTTCCACCCAAAAAAGTGGAGAACGAAATGGACACCCATTAAATGCTTTTAAAGGATCCTTGTGTATTGATGGTAGTAATAATTTTCATAATATAACTCTACTATCATTATGTTCTCCTCCAATGAGCCATGAAAATACATTATTGACACCCTAAAAATGTTATTCCAATGTTTTCATATTCCATTATGATTTTTTATCTATTTAAGGATGACACATCTTTATCAAATTCAACTGATTCTTAAGGGATTTTCGTAAGGATGATAAAAATTGAGGCATAAACCTATAATCCTGATTAAATACTATTTAAAAGGGTATACCATAGATTTATACTAGTTATTATATATATTTATCACATTTCTTCTACCGTATGAGATGGATAAATAGGGATATAATGAACATACTTCATGAGTTGATCCACTATGAACAAAATAGAATCATATTTTTGCACCATCATTGGTTGTACTATTACAAATTTCATATATATTTTCTCCAATTTCAACATGGTAATTTGTAATTAATACAATATACCTATTGGATGATGGTTCTCTACATTATCCTGTTTACATGTGTGTTACCTCATAGTAATCATAGACTCATTTATGTTAATTCCAACCATCCACAATTTTACATTAAATTGTATTTACAAATATATGTTTTAAGAAGAAAAATAAATTTCAAATAGTGGTAATCATGAAGTTGTTTTTTCTAAAATAAAATTGTTACAACCATCCAATATTAAAAAATAGCATTGATCCTATGTCAATTTTCCATCCCTCAATGGTCTTCACACCAGTGATTTTTGACCTATTTGAAATACATTTAAAATTAGATGTTTGGGCATCCTTATCCTTTTAATTTAAATAAATAATAAATGAAAACTAAAATAAAATTACAAATTAATCATTATTTACAATCCATTGGAATTTGGATACCACCAACATCAATGACCATTAGTTTGAAGCCTCTTTTTACAAATGACTATTTAAAATCTTTTTTAATGAATCCACAGCCAATTTGTTTCTTAGTGTTTACATTAAGTCAAAGGTGAGAATTTTAAAACACTCCATTTATAGTTCTTTGGTATGATTTGAATATCCTTGGGAAAATATGTGTTTCATGTTCTTTTGTTCCATAAAGACACTTCATTTCTCTCTAAAGTGGTAATAGTGACTTGTCATTAAAAAATGGACAATAATAGGTAATTAAAAATTCTGTTTTTGGAAATAATCATCATACAACCATAACTATATTGAGGAAAAAAACAAAATGACCTACCTTAATGAGAACACACCCCATCCCAGATCGTGAAGCATAAAGAAACACCACAAAGCCTTTTCCCATTTCTAGATGTAACATGATCGATGCTGATGTATGGTGTACATTATAAATTTGAAAATAATTCTTACATTATTAATTTCATTAAAATGGAATACCTTTCCTTATCAAATATATCATTGGTGGAGATAGTCCTGGAATTTAATGAACCAAACATTGATAATAAGAATTCATGCCAAGGGAACAATGTATCTCAACATATTTCTTTGGAGGTTTCAATGAGATTACTCCATATATCTGTCTTAGACCATAGGAAACCATTTTTAGATTACTATATGTTCAATGAAATTTACCATTTAAATCAAAACATCACACTTTTACTGTTAACAGTAATGATGATGATCCCGAAAAATACCCATCATTATCAGAATAGGTTAATCATGGTCAACCATTATCCTAGAATACACCAATGTGTCGTCCACAAACTCCCTATAAAATAATCTAGATACATTCCAAATATATGAATAATTAATTCTATAATTGAAAATAGTGAATTTATATGAATTAATGGAAGAAACATATTCTCATAATTTATATATCTACTCGTGAATGTTGTTTTGGGAATATCCTCCTTCCAAAATCGTAGATGGTGATATCCAAAACCTAAGTCATTTTTTTAGAAAAACTAGTATTCAATCAATTAATCAATCATATAATCATTGTGTGGAAGAGGATCTCGATTCATTATCATAATATTAATCTCATCATAATCCCTGAAAATCTAAAGTGTTCCAAAAACCTTATAATAAACAAAGCGGGTGCTACCCTTGGAGAGGTGTGAGGCCAAATAAACTCTTTTCATTCACACTTTTCCAACTAAAATTTAAATTCCCATAATTATATTAATTCTATCTAGTAAGATTTATTATATATAAGAATTGTTCTTGATAAATTATAGATATAAAACTAAACTTCTCATGTGGGTGGAAAGACTAATAAATTAATGGTAAAATGTCATTTAACTGGTCAATAATTGTTTGAAAACCCTTATTATCGATCTCATGAAAATATATTAATGTAAAATATACCATATTTCATGAGATTGTTATATCTTCCTTTAACAAAAATCGTCTTCCACTTTCCATTTTATTATGATCTCCCCTAAAGAGAGTATCGATTCCATATACATTTATAGAACTAACCCTCTATATATAATAATTGATCTAAACATTGAATATTTGCAACACATATATACATAAGATTAAGCCATATAAATCCATTTTAGGAATAGAGAGATCCAAAAGTAATTCACCCCATTGATTTTTATAGAATATGACTTGTATATAATGGATCATCATTTTTTAACAAAAAAAGAAGATTGATGTTTCAAAATAGAAGGCATCCTTTCAAAATAAAAACCTAGAAGATCAATATCATGAGAAGAAAAATGATTGGGATGAACTGATATCAAAAACGGTTTCTTAAGGAAGGAATTAAAGAGAATAATATCTATCATTTTCACAGGTCTATATTGATCATCCCATATCACATTCTTTTCTCCACGAAACTGTTTACTCTCTATAGTTTGTTATTTTTTACCACGTTGAGAATTCACACCATGAGGATTCATTTCATTCCTAAAAAAACCATGGATTTATTTGGTTCTTCTATGAAAAATTATGATTCATCCCTTATCCTATAAAAGACTATAACGTTGTGGATCGTGTAATGTCTCCATAATGGGCGACCATGTAGGACATTGAAAATTGAACTGATAATATCTAATCTGCATTCAATTTTGACATACGCTAGGAGGTTTTTTGTAATATCACTTCTTCTGATAGATGGAACCATATATAAAAAATGGGTTTTACTCTATAGATTAGAATAATATTTAATAATCTGGGTGTCAGGATTTGATTTAAACTAAAACCTTCTATATTGGTGTCTATAATCTCTTTATTTCCATCATTAGTGTTCCCCCCATTTCCCAGGGTTATGAACATTATTTATCTTGTAGTATTTCCTGAGAAATCTATTTCTCCAAATGTTTCAACATGTACCATCTATATATAATATGATATACTAATAAAAATGTTTTTGGCAAATCTCTAGGCTCATCCATAATTCTAAAAATCATTCCTTCACGGATGAACATCCAACAACATCTAGTGAAAAGGGCTCAAAATTAATGATTTTAGTAGTGTACTCTATCAAAATGAAGATCTATTTATTCCCACATATGTAATCTATAATTCTAGAAATTTTCAATTATTTCTGATATAATTTTTTTATTTAACAATTATTCAAAAATCTCCCATGCATTTCTCTCATACAATTTAACAAGAACATATGAATCACACCAATAGCTTACTAGTTCATACAACATCTATGTAGAAAACATCACTTTCAACTCATTTTTTGTTCTTATAAAATATAATATTCAATTCATCATATTTAGATACACCTATTATTTTCCAGATTGTAAATCTCCCAAAATAAAAGTGGATTCTAATTTTTAAACTGAATCAAATGATCAAACTATTTTGGTCCATCCCATATATTCCCATTATCCAGTGAATGGAATTCCTTGAAAATACTCCTAACCATTTGTTCATTAACCTATGTCTCTTATGCAACCAATTTCTCAGCATCCTCTATTGGTTTATTTCTTCATCGTCGAACTCATTCCAGTTTCTATAACATAATAATTACCATTTTTATCACTCTTTAGAAATTAAAGGATTAAAAATTTAAAATATTCAATAACACATAAAAAACCACAGGTATTTAAGAAATTCAATTACTTTACTCGTTCAAATTTCTCATAAAATCTCACCATTCTATTTTAAATCAAAACACTTACACTATTTTAGAAAATTAACACCTTTTCCATATAATATAAATCATTACCCAAAATGAATTATTAACTCATAATGGGTGTTCCCTTTTATAAAATCATGTCAATATCTTCAAATTATCTAAAACAATGATCACGAGTTTATAAATCCTAAAAGTATCTCAAATAATATCCTGTACATAAACTCTGTGGAAACATGAATGTCACATAAATAGGATTTCTATGCCTTATTATTCACTACATTTCACGTTCCGAGGATCCTAATCCTTTCTACTATCCCAAGAGAAAGACTAACACAATTAATATATCAATTATTGATTAACATGATAACATATGTCTCAAAAATGTAAGACATAATGACGATGAAAATTTATATTTATAACATTCTACTCCTCAACCATTGTCTTGGGATGGGGTGGATGGTGTTACGATTAACAGGTTACCTCCCCAAGACAAAAAAAGATTTATATAAATTCAAAGGGATTAAATTATAATTGGGGAATGATTTTAACATTTAATATAAACAACCAAAAATAATATCACCATAACTAAGAAAATCACTATATAAGGCATGAGTATAACTAAAGAAAACTCAAATAAAACCAAACTATTGAAATCCAATGTATATGAGAGTATAACTAGGAAACCAAAACCCAAAAAGTTAAAAGATACCATAGAAACTAACCTAGAATGTCAAAACCATATCTCTGATCCAACTCAACAATCAATAAATAATGTTTTACAATTCATCAATAAATAATATTCATACCATTCATTTACCTCCGTTATAAAATATGACATCTATAAAAATAACCATGTACCTATGCATAGGGTGAGCATAAAAAATATCAGGCTTTCTCCAATGACTTTCCATCTCATGAAACTATAATAAAACATTTTATAGAATTTATATAAAACTATTTAATATAATTTAGAATAGTTAATATTAAATAAAAAATAGTTTCCCATGCAAAAAAACATCACAAGAAAGAAACCAATCAATTATTTAAAACCATTTCTCAAAATTCATTTTAGAATACCCATTCCATTTCCACACATCTTCATATCCACGCATTAATGAAAACCATGGACCACCCTTTACTCTCAAGTGGTGAGTCATCCTTTCACCATGTCGTCACATGGTGAACAATTTGTATAGGGTAAACATCATGCACTTATCCTTCACATTTTGATAGGGGACTATTCATGCCCTTATCCATCACAAATACACATGAATGGAGAAAAGACATAAATTCCAAAACACATTACAAACCATTAATGTAAAACATTATTTTTATTTAAAATTATTACACAATAATTTTCGATGAGGAAAAAACCCAAAATTTCAAAATATATTTTTCAAAATTAATGTCAGAAGATTTTCCATAAATCAATTTTATTGCACCAGTTCAAAAATATATAACTAAATAGGGTTTACAAAAATAATCACACATCAATTTGAAAATAAATTTCAAAAAATTAAATAAACTTTAAACCATGTATTAAATGTTCTAAATAAGAGTACAATGGAGTTAAATCGCATACCTCTCAAACATAGTCAAATTAAATAATTACACTAAAACATAAAAAAAATTGATATGATCGTTAATATAAATCTGTTTAACTTATTACTATTAATGAAAACAACCATATATCATCATGATCGACAAAATACAACATTAATCTATCACCAAATGACTAAAACTATGATTCAATTTGAGTGAAGAAGGATTATACAATCGAAAATGACAAATAATTATAAATTAAAAAGAAATCTATACTCCAATGAACTGTGATTCACAGATAAATTTACCATCTATCAAAAGTAATGGACTCCATAGATATTGTAGTGAAATGATTAAATGAATAGACCTGATTCAGGGAAAAGAGTGGTATAGGGGATAAATTGGATTAAATCCAAAAAATATGGATATAAAATTTATCATTGCATGCTTAGGGTTCACAATTACGAAAACTGTGTGATATCAATACATGAGAATCTACATAAAAACACCCCTCATATAGTTAGATAACATTTTTAGAAAACTCATGAACCAACCATAAAAAACCCCTCTATCTGACGTTAAATGTTTTCTCTTAAGTGGTCACATATATTGTCCAAACGGTGTTCTTAATCATTTGACAATCTAGTCCACACTGTTTTAGTTGAACAACATCATGAAAGGTGCTGAAAAATTTATTCAAACCATGATAATAAAATTCCTCTTTAAAAAACCTCAAAAAATATTCCGAATATTCACTGAACCTTTACAAAGATCACACAATAACATAACATTCCTGAAATACATAAATGATGCTTTATGTGCTTAAAATAGAGGGTGTTATAGGGCCACTCCTCAATTGAAAATTTCAAATTAAGGTGCACAGATATCCATAATTTATTGATAATATTCCCCATGAAAGCTAATTCTTCCATCTAGAACACACATTTACTATACATTTGAAATAATTTCATTATTTGAAAAATTATTAGCATAGTATTGATATTCTCCTTGGGCCCCTACTTTCTCTTGGAATGTATTATAAAACAATATATAAAGATAAAAATTTCTTTTTGAGATAATCTATAAAAAACTATTCATTATATCAATGACAATTATTAGAGAATTAGAGAGTCCTAAGGGAATCACTATGGACTTATAGTGTCCATACCTTTATTAAAAATAAGTCTTGGAAATACAATACGTTTTTAACATAAATTTGTAATATCCCAAATAAAGGTGAATCATAGTGAAATACAAGTCCCCATGAAGTTGATCAAAAAAGTTTAATATTTATGTTAGGAGTTAAATTTTCTTTATCATGATTTTTTAGGTCACAATAATCAATTAATTTTTGAATTGATGTCCTACTTTTTTTTCAGAGGACCACCATAATAATCTATGAAGTGGTAAGGAATGTGATACCATTCTCTCAATTATATTATAAATAATTATTCATCTTCCCCCAATAAATTGTGTCAATATTATAAGGATTACTTTATATGGGTAGTGATATTATTATTTTTTCTTTTGTGAACTCAGCCTTTTAGTTACAAGAAACACCGATCAATTACTTAGAAACACATCAGTGCAGTCATTCACATTAGGAATTTACTGATAAAAATCCTCTCAATTTCCTCAATCATTTAATCATGATATTAAAACTCATATAGAAATAATATCAATACATTAGTTGATGATTGTAAAAGGGATTCATCCATGTCTATACATTTATATGGAAATAGAGGATACCAAGCGATGGAAGGGGTGATTTCCCTCTCCTGACTATTCATGTTGTATTTTCATAAATACGTCCAATAAATTACTAAATTAGAATCAAACCCCACTAATGTAACTAAAACAATATTTTGAAGGGATTTAAATTCCACAATAATTTATCAGGGAGGAGTAATGTACTTTAGATTAAATAACTTTTCCAGTTCTTTTCTAACAAAAAACTCAACCTCTATATTTTGATGTATTGATAGAATATTTATATTAATATTTAAATATATGAAATAATTTGTATAAAAATATAAAAAATAATAATTTCTATCTTTTAATTAGTAAAATTTATACTTTTCAACACATCTATAACACCACATGTTTTTAAAAGAGAAATCTATGTTCAATTGAGTTTATGGGCCTCTTAACCATGCATTAATTTTATGGGTATTAGTGGGATTAACTATAATTTGATATATATATATATATATATATCATAAATATATTGATAAATTATTAGTAAACATTTGAATAATTTTGGCAATTTCCTTTTGCTCTTCAAAATATTTTTTTAAAAAAGAATCTTGTTTTTTTTGAAAAAAAAAATATTATCATTATTTTCTAGAAAATTTAGTATGTTCATATGATAAAATGAGAACAATTTTTTATATGATTTTATCATGATTGTCATATAGTGAAATTTTTGGATTCTTGAAAAATATTTATTCATCAGTGAATAGTGAGAAATACATATTTTAGGTAAAAAATTTATTTCATGGATAATTGAATTTAAATTAAAGTATAATTATTCATTTAATTTGATTTAAATATAGGATAACTATAAATTATATATATTTAATTTATTACATTTAAACCATCAATATATAAGATTTTGGTATAAGATTATTTTTTATATTAAAAGTGCATTTTTTTTGAGTTCAATTTTAAAATGCATAGTGTTTCTCCAAAATAATTAATTAAAAAAACCCACTATAGAAAATGTTCAAAATGAAATTATTATATTATATATTAATCTTCTGAAATTGAAATTCATATAATAAATATTTCTAGTTATATATTTAATGTAAAATAATCTTTTCATAAAAATGTATTTTTGGAAAATCATTTTCCATCTTTCTTGAAGGATTTATATTAAATAAATTATTATTCATCTAGAAATTGGTTTCGAAAAAATGGATTCAATATTTGAAATGAACATAATTAATATAAGGTAATAAATTTAATTTAAAATTTTTATCAATATGAATAGTAACTATTTTAAATATTTATTAGCATGGTAAAAGAAAAATATGATCATTAAGGGTTAAAATTTTAAAATGGAAAAGATATTAATTCATCTTAATTTTATGAATATTTCTAAATAATTTATATTAAAATAATGATAATTTTTTTTCATTTTTGTTATAAATTATAGATGATTATGTAATCATTTTGATAGATATTATTTTTGAAATAATAACACAGAAATACTATATTGATTAATATTAAAATTTAATTAAGGAATTTATTTTGAAGATTTAATGAATATTTTAGAAAAATAATATTAAAATATAATTTTATTATTAATTAATTTTTATCAAATATAAAACATCATATAGTATTTATTAAGCCAAATTTTAATTTTATAATCGTTCAATAAATGTTACTTCGAAAACCCCGTCATTTTCAATAAAGGTTTATTTTTATTTTAAAAGTGAAAATTAAAATACATATCAAATTATTGAAATAAAATGAATATTATTTTTGGAATCAAGACCATGAAAGTATCTAATGATGAATTTGTCATAATTTTCTAAGATAGTCAATTTTTCTGGTAAAAATTAGATAGTATGTAAATATAATTTCTGTTTTATGACATCAAAAAGACCCAAATTTGATTTAATTAGTAATAAAAATAGGATGTACGATCAAATATTTGTTTTCAATTTAAAATAATTTAGTTTTATGTTTATTTGGTTTATTTTTTAAAGTCATTATGAAACCTCCAAAACATATCCTATATTTTAAGGTTTTAAAATCATTTCATTAACAGTCTGACTCACCTCAACAGAAGAAAGATATTATTTTAGTCATTTACTCTATTTTACATTTATAATAATTAAAACCAATCCCATTCGGACGAATTCATGGAACAAACCATTGTATGGTTCTTGTTTTTTGATATTTTATTATGTAGATGAAAAAACAGAAATAATAAAAAAATTAATAACCCTATTTTCCTATATAAACACACCCATGATCAAACTACACATAACTAAAACTCTTTATATCACATCATTAATATTCCCTAATTTATCCAATTTCCTACCATGTAACCCCCCATATTTCAAGAATCCCCTCCAAATCCATTGGAGTCACACTCTCAAGTAAGGGGTCCTCACCTTCCACTCGTTCTATAAATTCATGATCCTTATTGAGATGTTTAGTTCCTAATTTAAAGTTTTTATAAATAATTTTTTTATTAACATTTCCTTACTATATAATTAATTATAATTTCATAATTTATTATTTAACCTCTCACATTAGGACATTTATCAAATTCATTACTATGATGAAATTTTGTAAGGGATTTATCTCCTCTCATTTTGGCAATGCTTCCCTTTTTATCTTATAGTTCATAATTTCCATTTTATAATATTGGCATATATTCATCCATATCCCACATACATTATATTTTTTTTGTAAATTATGATATTCCTCCTTTAACTCTCATTAATCCTCCAATGATCTTATATGTACACCAGTTACAATGACTAAAAATTGTTGGGATTATTTTATTTATTCTTGTATCATAATTACATTATGCTTCTATTTCCAATACCTAATATTGGTATATTATTCTAAATTTAAATTTAAATTATCATTTTATTTCTCTTTCATTAGAAACTTCTTTCTCTCTCACCAAGACATTTCTATGAATCTATATGTGATGTTGTTATGGCACTGAAATATCACTATGGTTTTCATTGAAAAGGAAATTGTGTACTAAATACCATAGCAGTTTTTTCTAATATGGGTATTCAAATAAATGAATATATAATATTTTATTGGGATCATTCATGTATATATTCCACATATCATGATCTTGTAATAAATTATAATGATGAATGATTCAATGTTGTACGGTCTACACACAACACATAGACATGAGAATGAAATGTTTGTGATGGGTGTGTCTGTATAGCTCTCCAATGCAATGGGTAATGTTTGGTATCCTTACATTTCATTATGGGATAGGGTTTTTCATGATTAATTTATGGGAATTTGTTCACTATGAATTATTGGTCATTTATCTATGACCTAATTTTATTATTCAATTTTTCATGTTGCTTCACCATTTCCCATGTTATGATAATCATGTTATATCATGGATTGGTTATTCCCTTTATTCCAAATTTATATACATATTGTACAAACTAAATCACTTGTAGAATTTTTATTCCCTTACAAGGATTTATATCTCACCAATTTCTTATGTGTGTCCCCAGGTTATCCCACACAGTTTCATGTTCGAATGAGTATTTTGATCAAGATAAAGTTGTTTTAAATAAATGTGTTTTATTCCTTATCTTATGTTGTTATGTAATGTACATAATTCTCATATAAATTATAATTCTCTATCATCCATGTTTTTTAAGGGTACCCTTGTTTAACAAATCATGTATTAATGTGTTATAAAGAGCAGGGTTATTAAAGTTGGTATCAAAAGATATGTTTACTTATTTTTGTGATTAGGATTTGAAAACTCTAGTGGATAACTTTGGGATAGGACTAAGTACAAGAAAAACTAACAAAATTTTTTATTCTGAATTTATAAGGTCGGTTACCATGAATATATATTGATTTCTAGATATTGTAGGTGGAATTCATTCAAGAAAAAATGTACCTAGGAGTAGCAACTCTGACATTGTGTTCTATACCTTACTTGTGGTAAACTATTACAGAAAAACATGCCTTACTACACAACTGGTTTGAAACTATCAAGGGATATTATTGGGTAATTTCATATGATAATTATGAACCATTATTAAGGGAACAAAAATTCTAGTATTTGACTATGCCCCAAAATAGATCATGGATAGCATATATTTAACCATATAAATTAAAATCTATGGAATAAATTTCATTTATAATCTATTTGATTAATGTTATGAGTTTCCCATTCATTTTTAATAATTTCTAATTAGTGATCCCTAATTGTTCATTTTATTCTATGAAATGGAAGGAAAATGGTGAAACTGAGTAAACAATGAATGTGAAGGGAAATGTGTGGACTTCTAAAATGTGATTCCTAACATTATGGGTTGTCATGTGGGATATATTGTTATTTTACTATACAATCTATCAAAAATAGAAATTAACAATGTGTACATTTTTTAACACTCAAATACTAAATATAATAGAAAGATGGCATCTCAAGGAATTTAATTTAATTAGTGTGATAAAAGAAAGAATACCCACTATCCTTTGTGAAATATTTGTTTAAAGATGCACCATGGGATAATCTATAAATGAACTATGTGATGTTTTTTGTGTAGTAAGATTGGGAATAGAGTATAAAATTTCTTTAAAAAAGGATAATGTGTTGGATGGAAATAATGATCAACATAAGGTACCTGATATAGTTATATGTCACAAAGGTACATAAAATTGGAATTATCCACGAAAATTACTTATTCCAAGGGTTACTATGTATGATGATCATCAACAATATTGAGGAGAGAGGGAATAAGAAATTTCACATGATGAGATGGACCATAATGACTAAATAACATGTAGTTTATGACATTTTTATCAATTAATTCTCTATGTTAATGTTTTGTATGTTTTCTATGAATATAATGTCACCAACAGAAATGATTTAAACAAAATCTATGGTTATGTAAAATCTGTTGGTGTTTTATTGAATGTTATTCATAAAAATATTATCAATATTCTTATACAATAATTTGAGGAAATCCTAGTTATATAATGGTGTCCCATTTAATAATAAATATAAGTCATTAAGAGAAGAAAATCACCCTACATACCATAAATCATCATTCAATTATATAAATATAATATGAGGAGGATGAATATTCTTTAGTATAGACATTATTTTAATATAATAAAGTGTATATATATTAAATTTTTGGGAATAAATAATAACCTATACTATTAAAATCATTTGTGTGTATTTATTAATGTGTTTATGTTTAGATATTTGAGAGTTATGTTGTATAATTGGTATATCAATGGCGTTTTTGATATAAGATATATGAAACATTTAAATATTGTTCCATAGTTTTGTTTTCTCATTTATGTACTTGTAATTCACATTTAAGGATACCAGTAACCCATAAAAATTATATATTTATAAAGTAATATTTTAAAAAACATGTGAATAATATATTTATAACCCTTAATATGAGATTGATTTTGGGACAAAACTATCGATTTTTTAGATGATATCTCTAAGAGTAATCTGATGTTTAAAAACATTGATACAACTTATAAAAACTTATATGATGGATTTTTACTTTTATTTTTTTAGGAAACAGAATACAATATAAAATCTTTTTGATAATGAGGGGATTTATGATAGATCAGGATATGTTTTATTTAGTTAAGGAATATTTATACCTTTTATTATTATATAAGACAAATGATTTTATGATTTTGGATGTTTAAGATGAATGGTATAAGACATCCATTGAGATAAAAACGTCATTGATTTAAATGATATTTTTTAAATATATCGGAATTTATTTAAGTAATGATCTATATTAAACCATTAACAATATTTTTATAATTTTTAGGACTTATATATTAAGGTATTTTCATACCTTGTGTTAACCATTTTGATTTAGTAAAATACATGAAGAATATAATGTTACACTTTTCAAATTATATGCTCCCTTTTATGTGTGCAGTGCCTCATAAAAAAATGATATTGGGTTCTCATCATTTTGAGAAAAAGATAATATTATGGTGGAAATTAATTATAATTTCCAACAAAATATATTTCATAATATTCTTAATATAGTGGATAAACAAACTTCCTAACTACAGGTAAATAATCATAATGTTTTTTAATATTATACATATTTTGATGAATTGATTTTCATTTTATCCATAATATATTATGGTATTTTGGTCAATGAAATCCTTATGATCACGTTATATATCACACTAAACTTGTTATTCGGTTTTAGTTTTATCCTTCATGCCCGTGATTTTACATCCCACTAAAGTTCTCTTACTTATAAACCAAGTTATGTGATGAACTTCATATGTACCTTAATCAATTTTCAAGTGGCTATTTTATTAATATTTTTATGATGTGGGTTTTTAATAATATATTTTTAGGGGTAAGAAATTTATTACCAACTTCTTGTTTAAATTGCGAGGATGTAATTTATTAAAGGGGGGAAGAATGTAACACCTTGATTTTTTAAAAGAGAAAACGGTGTTCAATATATTATATGAAAAAATTAACTATTCATTTTTCTTGTATGGATATCAGTAGGATTAAAAATGTAATTACATATATGTATCATAAATATATTGAAAACTTCTTTATAAATAATCAACTAGTTTTGGTAATTTATTTTTGTTCATAAAAATATGATTTCTTCAAAAATGATTATTTTTTATTTTTATAAAAAAAATAATATTTTTTAATTTTAGAAAAATTTAGGAATTTTATTTGATAAAATTATCCACATTTTTTATTTCAAAATATCACAATTTTTATATTTTGAAATATTGGGATTTTTTTAAATTATAATGTTCTCAGTGAATGGTGAAGAATACCTTTGTTATGTACAGTTTTTATTTAATTTATAATTCAATTAAATTTTAATTTTAATTTTAATTTTATGTGTATTTAATGGTATCCTTAATATTTATTATTTAAATTTAATAAATTAAATTTCAATCCACTTTATACATGATTTTTTATAAGAATATTGTTCTGGATTGGAAATGCATTTTTCAGAAATCTATTTTAAAATTCATAGTGTTTATCCAGAATAATAAATTAAAATAACCCCTAATGAGAAATGATATAAATTAAATATTAATATTATATTACAATATTTATTAATTTTAATTTATATAATAAATATTTCTATTTTCATAGTTAAATTATAGTAATCTTTTACGTAAAATGTAATTTTCGAAAACCACTTTCCATCATTATTGAGAGTTTTAAATTAAATTACAATTTTCCACCCCGAAAATTGATTTTCATAAAACGGATTCCGTATTTGTAATATTTATAATTAATACTAAGAAATAATATCTATATAATTTTTTAACAATATAAATATTCTCTGTAGTAAATAATATTTTACCATGGTAATCAAAAAATATGTTGATTAAGGGTATATGTAATTTCAAAAAGTATTGAAGAAAACCATAATACTATGAATATTTATATTTAATTTTCATTTAAATGATTATGATATTTTTTCCCTATTTATTTTATTTTATAAATCAGTATGTAATCAATTTTATAAAAATATTATTTTGATACAATAGAAATAAAATAATATTAATTGTTAATATCATAATCGAATTAAGGAATTTATTTTTAATAATTTATGAAATATTAAATTAAAAATTATTTTAATTAAAATTTATTTTAATTAAAAATTATTTTTATTATATATTATTATTAAAAAAAATTGATCAAATATAAATGATCATATAATATGTAAGAAGTCAAATCTAATTTTTTTAAGTGTTCTAAAGATGTTATTATAAAAAGACTCATTTTCATTAAATGTTAGTTTTTATATATATAAATGAAAATTCACCTAATTTTAACATTATTTAGAAAAAATTAATATTATTTCTGGAATTTTTATTTGTAAATTAGAAAATTTTTATGGTTTTATAATTTTCTGATATAATCGAATGTTTAGGAAAAATTTAATTACCTTACAAATATAACTTTTGTTTTATGACATCAAATTGACCCAAAAATGATTTAATATTTAATATAAATATGATCCATTCCCAAAACATTAATATTTAACTTTAAAATAAATTTAGTTAAGGTTTTATTTGACGTATTCTTTAAATACAATATGGATCCGCCAAAACATATAATATATTTTATGGATTTAAACTCATTTCTTTAAGAGTGTAACTCACCTCCACATAAGAAAAAGTATATTTATATAAATTATTACCATTAAATTATAAAAAACTAATTAAACTTCCCTTTTTTAGAAACCATGACAAAAACATCATACGGTTGGTGGTTTTGATATTTTTTGTAGAAGCCAAAATCAAAATAAATAATAAATATATCTCTTTTCCAATATAATCACATATAATTTCCCATTTATCATCACTAAATATCTATGTTGAACATCCTTACTCCCTCATAACTCCCTATATTCCTACCAAAGCACCCCATGCATTCATGAATCCCCTCACGTGCCATTGGAGTCACACTCTCAATTAAGGGATATTCACATTTTTATCCTTCTTTCAACTCAAGCACCTTATTTAGAATTTTTCTTCCAAATTAAAATGGTTTATAATGTAATTTATTTAATAAAATTAGCTTAATATCCGATTTATGTTCCACTAATATTAAATTATTTATCCTATCTTATTTATATATATCTCGGTCATTACTATGCCGAAATTTTATATGGGATTTATCTCCACTATTTTTATTGAGGCTCACCTTTCTTATGTTACAATTACAAATTTCATATTGATCATTTTGAAATTTAATTTTCCATGATTATATTAATATTGATTTTATATATAATGTTTGATATTTACCCTTTATCTCTAGTTAAACCCCCCATGATCTTGTATTTACACCTGTTACCATGCCAAAAAATGTTAGGATTCTATTATTTATTATTGTTTCATTATTACCTTATGCCTTCTATATCCAATTTCTAATTTTGATATATGCTTCTCTATGACACTATTACTTCCCATTTGATGTCTATAGTATTATAGCCCCCTTTTTCACTCACCAACCCATTTTTATTAATATATATGTGAATTCTATATGCTAATGAAATGCCGTCATGATTTTAAATGCCAAACCAATTGTATTGTGAATACCATACGAATTTTTCTATCAATTTCATTAACCATTATGAAAATATTCTTATTTATTATAGACTTTCATGAATGTATTCCATATTCCATAACCATGGAATAAAATATTATGATTTATTAATCCATGTTTTATGATGTATGTGGCATACTGAAGCATGATAATAAAATAATCATGTTGTGTACGCCAAGATTGTGCTACAATGCATTCGGTAATATTTAGTATCATATAAATCATATGGAGATTGTGGTGTACCTGATTCCTTTATGGGAAGTTTTATACCATGATGTCTAGGAATTTTATTCTTGACCTATGTTTATGATTCTATTTTTAAGGTATTTCCAAATTTACCATGTTGTGATTATCATGCAATATCATGCCTTAATATTATCATTCCTTTTATTCATTATTAACATTATTATTATTTAACATGTTTCAATTCTTCTATGTTTATTACTTTATTGTTCTTTCTATCTCATCACTTTTATATTTTTTCCCTAGTTTCTCCCACATAGTTTATGTTCAGTGGAGTATTTTGAAACTGAAAAAGATGTCTCCAATATAGACGTTTCATTCAATATTTTATGTCATAATGTATTTTTTCTAATTCACAAAGATATTCTACTTATCTATCATATGTATTATATAATTTATATAATTATGAAATATATCATGCATTAATTTTTAATTAAATGAAGGGTTGTTAAAACATTATTTTTGTGACCCACCAAAGTATCAGTGATAAGATATCTATTTCCTTTCTATCTTGGAGGTGGTTTTCCTTGATTGTCTCTAACAAACCATGTCTTCAAGAATTATCTCGCATAATTTCACTATTACATACAGTTTAAATATTTCACTATAGGATATTTTTGACATTAACTTTACTTTATTCTTCCCCATTAGTGAGATTCTTCATATCCATTATGAAATTATTGTCCGGGTTAACAACTATTCCAAATTTGAACAAATTTCTCACTCCCTTTAGACTGTTCCCAAGATGATTGTTCCCAATCATCTGGCATGTTTGATGTTGGGTTTTATTTACCCTATGTGATTTATTTAATTAACATCCAATATTGAACTCAAATATCTTATTTGTATCTCATAGAATATAGGACCATTAAGAGTATCCAATTTCTATATAAACAATAAGGGAACAAGGGATAATATTTTTTTATAGCTATCAATGTCTCGAATCTACAATGGTTTTCATAGACTCATATTTAATCCAATTGATAAGAAATTTAAATTTATTTTCTTGATCATGAAAAAACCAAAAACCTTATCATTTATGAATTATAATATTTTCATCCTACAATTGGTAGAATCATTTTCCTTTTTTACTTGAGATTGAATAACTCCCTCTCTAGAATGAGAAGGAGAATTAATGGAAAATATTTAATGAAATATAATTTCTTTAATCCTTCCCAATACATGGAATCGATTTCCTCTTTAGAATTAGTGGTATTGATTATTTCTGATCACTGATCAGCTTCCCCATAAAAATGATCAATCACCAGCATTACTTTCTCTACTTATAAGCACCTGAGGACTATGTAGTTCTTCAAAATGGATTTAACCCATTGTTCCATGATGAGGGGATCATAAGAACAACTATATATATGAGGCCTATGATTCATAAATAAATCTATAAGAACATGATAGTTTTTTAGGGTAGGGTGTTTCCGTATTGTTCATGTTAGTATTCATACCCTGAGCTATTTGAGATAGTACTATCATGATGTTTTGAGCTCCCCTTCACCACAAGTTTTTTATATAATTAGAGAATTAATCACATTTATTACCACATTGGTCATAAAAACAATTTATCCTATTTCCCATGGCTAAATAAAAAATTATAATGAAATTTTGGGACTTTATTATATAGAAATGAGCATATAAAAACGAGCCCGTGATTGTTGGGGGATTAAAATATAAATGAAAAGTATATCCTAACATATGAATCTCTGTATTTCAATCTAGTTTATACATGGTTAAAAAATTAT
This sequence comes from Viscum album, assembly GCA_963277665.1. Classification (NCBI taxonomy): domain Eukaryota; kingdom Viridiplantae; phylum Streptophyta; class Magnoliopsida; order Santalales; family Viscaceae; genus Viscum; species Viscum album. Next base: position 1,084,499,640 of record OY728166.1, on the reverse strand, counting down.
CCATAAGGTTCTTATAAAATTTTTCCCATCCATACCCCCAAAAATAAATACACTATAATGATATACAATCAAAAGAAACTGAAACCTTTTTTATATATTAATTCAATATTTTAGGAATAATTTTTTGAGAAATAATAACAAAGGATAAAATTTTAGTTTTTTTGGATGAAGATGTATATAACATGAATAACTGAAACTAGAATAAGTTTTTTTATTTCTATCTATAATGAGATCCTAACTCCCTTTTATCTCTAAGAACAATATATGAAAACCTATTGTATACACAGTCACAAAGGGTTTGCTAAAGCATCCAGTAAGGGAATAAACATGGGATTTAAACATATCACATGTGTTAGAAGGAATAATAAGATAGTGTATAAGGAATGGATAAAACATTCTAGAGTAACATACATAAAAAGGAATCATATGATAAAAGATAGATTGGAATTTGGTCAAAACATATAACACGACATAAACAAGAGTAAAGCCTAAATTCCAATGCAACACTACATATTGGAAAGCGTTCTATAATCTATTAGGTTTACTCCCTAATCTCATACATAACATATCCTGATACTAAAACATTATCCAATGAATTATAGAAAACATTTTGAGTACCCATAATAACATTTTCATCCATTTGTGTTTTATATAAAGAATAACGACATAGAATAAACGTAAGGGTTTCCTGGGTAATGAAATGGGTATCACAATCACTTCATAACGAATATCCTAAGGGTTAATAATAGTTTTATTCATGAAAGAAGGGATTTAAATCATTTTTAGTCATTAATTATATAAAATATAATAATATATCATGAATATTTATGTGTAAGTGAATTTAAAAAATTAAAAAGATTTGTTTTTGTTATCATTAGAAATATTACACTTAAGTGCAATTTTCGGGAAATGAATAGTCTTTAAAAGGGATGAATTCATTATTTTTTTAATAAATCCAGAAATGAAATTAAATAATTTTTCCTAAGAAATTTATAGATATTATAATAATATCAGAGTTTAATATTATTTTATGGAGTTCAAATGAAAATTTTAAGAAAATTAAAATCTTCCATTTAATCGGGTTTGGTTATCAAGTTGAATTGATAAGAATCTCTTTTAAAACATGTAATTAAACATAAATGAATGATAAATTGTGATACATAGATATTATTGGTACATATAAATAGAATAAAATAGAATTATATAAAAAATATATAGCGATAAATTGAGGCAAAGAGATAGAGAGAGAGTGAACAACCCAATTGAAGTATAAATGTTCGAATACATTCTTTACATTGTGTTTTCGTTTAGTTGAACAAGCGTTAATATCATATATATTCATTTACAGATTATTATTAATAGATAAAAAACATATTAATATTTACTATATCATCTATAATTTTAAAACAAACTCTTACCTGTGGCCCGTTAATAATATTTCATTACCCCAATTATTTTGTGTGTTACATGATTCATTTATTATGAATGTTTAGCCTTGAAAGATGTGGTTCATGAACATGGGATATATATTCATCATAGAATTTTTTTATTAATACTATAGGTGTAAAATTTATTTATTTTATAGTTTTTTATAACCATTATAGAATTTTTTATATGGATAATTATTCATATCGCTTTGTTGATATGGTAGATCATACATACACACAAGTGATAATATCATTCACATAATTGATATAGGCACATAAATGGATGATATATTTATTTTAAACAATAGATATAAAGTAAAAATATATACATATATACTTTATTTCTATGATTATATCTATCCATGTTAATTAGTTATGAATAATTAATTACACCATTATGTAGAGATGTTATATTGTATGTAAGCACGTGTTGTGCATTAATTTTTCATCAAAGGGATAAAAGGTTGAATATGGTTTCCATGAAATCATAGTAACATAGTTACATATTATTTTATATATTATATTATTTATATTATTTTTATGGGTATAATAAATTAAAAATAGATAAAAGGGGAATTAAATTTGAAATAATGATTAAAGTCGATTACCTTTTTTATGAGGGATATCCTTTATAACTTCTATTAAGGGTCATAGAGTTGATCTTTGGTATCATCCATAATCAAAAAAACATCGACAAATATTTTTAGAAGTAAAATATGTAGATTTGGGTTGAGTTATAAAGATCAAAATGGTGTAAGTAAGAAAAGAAAGTGTAACCAATTAGAATTTAGGCGAGGGGAACTTCTGGAATTTCTCAAAAATAATAATATATAACCAATTTATTATATAAAAATACTTCCTAATTTCATATAAATTCATATTGGAAGACACATTCAACCATATATTATCTCATTGGAATTATACAATATTTTTCTGATTATTAAATAATTTAATAAAATATAATATTCAAGAAGTATCTTTTTTATCAATATAGACACTTTTCATTGTTTTGACTTTAAAAACATAAAAAATAAATAAAATTTGAACCAATTATTGTATTATATTCTTAACATGACATGGTTATATAAATATTTATTTTATGACCTTAAATTTCTAAATACAGTTTAATTTAATGTTTTCTATATCATTTATTCGATTTTTTAATTAATTGAGTAATTACTATATCAAAATTATGAATTCATTTAGTGTATTTATTTAATCTTAAAATTCACTAATAAAATCCATGATGAATATACATATTTTACCATTCAAAATAGTATTTATTGAAGAATATATCCTCTAGAGAACACCAAATTAAAAAAATTATACTTATTAAAAATATGAGTTTGTCATGTTTCATTTATCATTAAATAGAATACTATAAAGGAAATAATCAAATAAAAGTGGCCACAAAACGTATTTAATAAATATATATCTAGAAAATAATTTTATAATTAAAAAAATTTCCATTTAAAGTCATTAAATATTTTTTATAAATGACATCTATATCATGAAAAAATAATTTCTTTTTTATTTCCCCTTTACTAGCCTTGAACATGAATTACCCAAAAAATTGGATTAGTCACCAGTTATAGAACTTATACAATATCTTATAACCATTATATAATCAATAATAATTAATAATTAATATCCAATCTGAGTAAAGAATTATACCATAAAATTATCATTTTTTGGATACAAAATTTGTTTTTTCTAGTGTCGTGCATGCTTTAGGCTAACACCGTGAATCATATTTATGTTTATATTGAAATAAATTAAAATTTTAATGTTAATAATTATTTCTATTTCTATTTCTACTATAATATCATAAATTTTCCTTTTCACGATTTTCATAAATTTTTATATCAGAGTAAAATTATAACGATATCCTAAAAGATTCTATAATAAAAAAACTATATTTCTTTTCTATTCATAAAAAATTTAACTTCATGCCATAATTCAAAACATTTCACCATATACTAATTTTTATATGATGATTTAAAAAATGAGAATCATTTTGTTGATTAAATATTATGAAACATCCATAAATTAATTATAATATTCACTCGTAATGAAAAGGAAAAATTATTTTTAATGAAAAGTTATTTTTTAGAATAAAATAAAATTACTAACAAATCGAGTGATTATTTAAAATGAATTAATTAATATGTTATCAATGTGTTTAAAAATTATATATTTAATAATGTGGTTAATACGTTTAATTCCCACCAATTTAATATGTAGGTTTTAATGGACATATGAAAATATTAATATTTTGATGTTTCCTTTAGCTAGAAGATGCATATTTCAATGCTACCGAACATAATGATTCTTTCTAGAATCTCATGATGTTACACTGACTCATAGTCGATAGAAAAGTGATGTCAATAACTTATTGAATGATCTTTCATTTGAATTATGAGATCATGTTTTTCTCAAAGTATCTCTATGGAAAAGTTTTATTCATTTTGGTAAAAAGGGGAAGCTGCGTCTGTGGTTCATTAGACTGTATGAAATTCTAATGAAATTTGTATTATTTGACTATTGAATAGTTTTTTGCAAAATTTTATCCATAGTTGACAATTTTTTTCATCACAATGTTAATAAAATATATTTTGGGTTCATCAAATGTTTTGAGCCCTAAATTAACTTTGTTCGAAGCGAATATTTCTTATAGGGAATGACCTATTCAGATTATTGAACATGGACTAATGGTGTCATAGAATAAGGATATTCAATAGGTTAACATATTATGGAAAACCCATATTTTCAAAGAGGAAACATGTGAATAAGAAAATTCTATATATGAAAGTTATACGCAGTTGTTTAAAAATTGAATTAAATTACAAGGAAGAAATTTCAATAAGGAATTAAAAATATAACAATTGAAATATCAATAGAATAAATCAATTTCATGTTTATTGATATATCTATGTTCATCAAAAAAATAAAAAATAATAGTTTAAATAAAATAGGAAATAGTTTTAATTAAACACATTTATTAAAATATTTTATTTCAATATTTTAATTCCATATATTAGAATTTTAATCTAAAAATGAATTTATTTTTTGAAATCCGTATATAATAATTTTCTATCTGTGGTTTTTTTTTGAATTTTCATAACATTTTTTAGTGAATAGAGAAATATACTTATTTTTGAAAAACTATATATTTATTTATATAAATTATAAAATTTAAAAGTCCATTTTTGTTTTTAAGATGATTTCATGTAGCATATGTATTTTTTACTTATATTGTATCTTCTTAAATAATTTTTAATTTACATCATATTAGATATTAGTATAAGGTTTTTTAGGTTCTAAAATAGATTTTTTCTAAACCTTTTATAAAGTACATAATGATTCTCCATTTTAAATAATTAAAGTAATACATAATTATTAAATATTTAAACAAAAAATATCGGTAATAAATTATTAAATATTAATTTATATTCATTCAGTGATTATTATTATTCCAATTGTTAATATAAAAACATCTTTGTCAAGAAAAATAATCATCTTGATAACCAATATTATTATCCGGTTAGCAGGTTTTCCTTAAAATTAGAATTTGATAGTTATTTGAATTAAATTTGTTAAAATTGATTCCATATTGAGAACAATACTAATTTATATAATCTAATATGTTCAGATTAATTGTTGTCTATAATCATCACTAAAAATAGTAAAAATTAATTAACACAATCAAGGTAAAAACATATTCACAAGGGGTTAAACTAAACATTTACTGGATAATAAGTCGTAAATTTTTTAAATATATTTAAATGAAGTTAATCAACAAAATCATTTCATAGGCTCAATAATGATCGATTTTTACACGTTTTTCTTGTGAAAATAGTTGGTACAAAATTATCATTTTAAAAATTACATGATTTCAACTCACCTCACTAAAAAAATGAGACCCACAATTCTCCATTCTCATACCCTTAAATAGATTTAACTCTACTTTGAACTACAAAAATATATTCCAATATTCTCTCCCTAGAATTTAGATCATTGAGTTTGATCAGAAATACATTATTTGAATGATTTTGCTGCTTTTATAAAGAGTTTGTCTAAATAATAGTATCATGCTTAACTAAATGTCATCACTTTTTTGATTCTTACACCTCCATAGATTCCGATGAAATTTTTTGTATATAAAAATATATGTATATTCCATATAAATTGGTGTTATTAGAATAATTTAATAACCTAAATCCATATCCATTTCATAAAATGGGATATAAAATCATCTTTCAGGTGTATGGGGACTACTACCTCATGTACCGATGTCGTTGATTTTATCATCATAACATATCATGTTTTATTAATGATGAACAAAAATTATAAATATTATATTTATAAAATACTAAAAAAATTTGAGTTATTACATCAAATATACATTATTACATTCCATTCTGTGGGGGATATGATAGTTTCGCTTGCGTGTATGACGTGCTACATCATCAAAAGGTGATGTGATTCCATTTCAAGTAAATCATTTAATTGAAGGTTATATAGATAATATTAATTAATATATGGGACATAAAGTACATAATATTGATATTCTAACATATTTTTCATTAAAATGAATATAAAATATCATTTTATTTCTAACACTAAAAAATGATAATTTTGTCTCGATATGAGTGGAATACCACCTCCATTACGTAATGTGGTTATTTATTATCGCCTAGACATTAATATATTTTTTATTATATGTATATGTAATGAAATAGTATTATATATATAATATTATAATAATTTATTAATGATAAAATATTACATACCTTCCTTGTATAATGATCATATAAAAATTAAAATGCTACTCAAGCGTATATACGACCTACCATTTCCCTGATCGTTACATATATAATTTTTCAAATACATATTTATTGAACATTAGTAAAATAATAATTCATGTATAATTATGATAATTATAGTAGGATTTTTATTCTATAGATGCTCACAAATTAACAGTTTTAACAATACTCAACCTACCATAGTAATTTTAGACATATAAGACGAATTCCTTTAAAATTCAAAAGAAAACATAATTAATTGACTATATATAACAGTGACATAACTAAAAAACGAATAGAGAAAGTGAAAATGATTATAAATATATTATAGAATTGTCATTTTTTTATATTTCTGGAAGAAACTGAGTGAATGTGATGAATCAAACTTTTGGTAAGGGACTTGGTCTCAATTTCCTTTCAATGAGTCATATTTTGATGTTATGAACCTATATTGTCTTAGAAGGTGTATATATAATCCCTTTGAACTGTTATATCATGAATTTATCTATTATAATTCTCTTAAATTTTTTTATTTTTATTTTTTTAGGGGGATTATGATTCAAATATTTTTAAATTGATAATGTACTTTTATTAGAAAAATATATTATGATTTCATTATAAATATATTATTCATTCATGTCCTTTTTTAAAAAATTATTATATTATGGATATGAGATTTATATAAATGGTAGTTTTGTATTTAATTAAATATTTGTAAAAAATAAATGTATCAATTTATTGAATGTTTTAATTTCTTTCAAAAATACAAAATAAATGTTCTATTTTAAAATACATGTCGACAGAGAATTTTTCCTCCTCCATAACAAATACTTAAATCCTATAATATATGAATTGATATTAACTTTAATTCAAATACAAATCCTCAATTTATGGTATTAAGTCCTTATAGTGTAATACTTTTCATGTATCTGAAACCTCTAGAGCTCACAAGAGGCTTAGGGTATGTTTGGAGGTGTTCTTCTGATGAAATATTAATGTAGGTGGAATTGAAGATCTGTAATGTATCGAAGTCATGAATATGTGGTTCACTACATATTAGGGTTTAAAATCATGATATTGGGTTCACATATTATGTATGTTTTTTCTTAGGGTGCTTTATGATGTGATATAAGCCAAGATTAAATGTTCTGAGTTGATTTGTTTCTCATCATGACGTAAAATTGAAATAATTTCACATTGAAAAATTGTTTCATGCCTTGAAATTCCACTGGAATGTGTGATATTATATGATATGGTGCATGGGTTTTTTAAACCATAAGACCTCTTTATTTATTTCTTGGTTCTCTATAACACTCTCTCCAAGTGTTTTGTAATCCCATCCATGGAGATCAACTATTTCCCTTTGACTTCGATAATAGTTATCTAATGTACACCATTCATATTAGCTTGTAGATATTGAATTTGGATTCTCCCACTTATTCATTCCATTTTATGGAAGTTTCACATATTTCTTATAATGTATTATTCAAGTTTGTTTGTCAGTACAGTTGTGGGAAGGCATCCATATAGGGATGGGACACTTGTGGGAGGGGTGGTCAGAATCTAGGATGTTGGTTTATTCTCATGCGACAAACATTGACGACATTGAGGTAGGGGATTAAATACTTCTCCTATTTTATTAATTTTACGTAACACGTTTTCAGGGTTTATCTCTTATTATGTAAATGGAATTAACCCAATTATTATTGAATTGGGTTATTAAAATAATGTGTTAAGTATCACTTGTTAATGTTCCATAAAATATAATAGTGGTTTTCCTTGTTATTTTATATATTATGTGATATCTATTATATTTATAATAGATTGTCTTTTAATTTTATGAGTTAGTATGTTATTGATGAAAATTGGTAATGAATAAAAATTGATAATTATTTAACTGATAATTAATTAGATTGAGAATAAAGTTTCATGTTGTGAACAATTTTTTTTCACATATTTTTATGTTAAAACATATTTTTATAAAATATGAATTATTAATTAAATATTATCATCCATTTGTTAATTTCATTGATAAATAATCTAATGAAAAAATAATTCTTGCTGAGAATTTTGAAATAATGAAATTTCATTTTAGGGATAATTTCCCCTATATATGTTTATAAACTAGTTTTAATTATGATTGTATTATTGATTTTTGATAGCTTGTTATGTCTTAATGTCATAGGTTTACCGAAGATGGAACTAATAAATAATGAATCAGTTAATTCAAGATATAATAAAAACTATTTTTTCTATAATGAAAATTTCTAGGTCCTGAGTTTCATTTCTTCTAGATAAATTTGAGTGCCTTTATTTTAGATCTATGAGATTTAACTTCTTTATGAGAGATGGATAATTTTTTAGTGCATGTATATTCCTATTTCTTGTGATTCTTAGCATAATTCATCTTATGTTATCTTCTTTTGATATTAACATCACTGTGTTTTGACAAATGCGGTCGGGAGGATCACATTTTATATGATCCTATGATGGAAGATCCATGGAAGGATGTTGTGATATGGGGAGGGGAGGAATATATGACTAGGTAGTAGTTGAATACTATGATGGAAAATTGAATTCGGATATGTATATGGGTGTTAGGTATGGAAATGAAAATGATGGAACATGTTGAAGGTGGGAATACTCATTGATGTGATTATTGTATTGGTGATGGTATCATCTGATTCTATTTAATGTATGATAGTTGAGTTGATTATTTGACTATCATTCCATTCCCCACTGCTTGTGGAAACTGGATGTGTTGGGTTTTAGGTTTCCTATTTTTCATATCTTCAAATTGATTATATAGAGTAACTAGATTATTTAATGATGTTAATAAATAATAAATAATTTTTATCTCACGAGGTTAGTGTTTTTGGAATGAAACTTTTGAAAATATGTTACTCTATAGAAATTGGGGACATTGTTCTAATTAAATGTATAGGATAATGGAATTAATATTTTTAGTGCATGAATGTCGATTAGAATAATTTTAATTGTTAATTTAATGTATAATAAATTAATTGACAGAATAACATTGTAAAAAGGAATGGTGTAATTACTCTATCTATTTAAATGATTTTGTGTTATTGGATATATGGTCTATGAATTTTATGTCATGAGTCCCAATGGTGTTAGATATTATTGATTATACAACTATTTTATGCCCAAATTGTGGTTGTGAACTATATTATATCATGTATTTTATGTGATTACATAATTTAACGCTCTCATTTCAGTTAGGGAACCTGAAACCCAATGGACACTAGGACTGTATTTTCAACAATATAAAAGTGGGAGGATAGTTAGATGACTACCACCTATGGAACTTATCCCACATTATAGAAGATACACATACTATTATGAATGTTGGCTAATCTCCCCATTTTTGTGCATAGAGGGAGTTTCTATTTAGTGATTATTTCACACACATGTATCTGTGGATATTGTATCCAATGGGATATTATAGGTATGATATGTATTTACTATGATGGGTTGAGGAACATAATTAGTGTGTTATGTAGAATAGCATAATGTATAATAACTGATTTATGATAATCTTCATTTGAGTTGTGGTGGATCCCTTGAACTACACAATTACATTATAAAAATACATGGATTGGAAGATCTCATGATTTCATGCATGAGGTTCATGTTCTGATTCCTTTCCCAAGTGTCTATGGGTAGATTATATTAGAGAGTGATGGACCATGGAGTGTGATATTGGGGAAGAGAATAAAACTAGTGGGGAATGGTATTACGATACCATTTATGTTTTAATTGATATATTATATTATTTCATGTATTGAATAATTTTTAATTGTTATCCATTGTGAGGTAGGGAACTTTTTATACATTTTTAGGTTATGATTATGTTCCATGGTTGTTATCTATTACTTATAAATCATTCATTATAATCTGCCTGAGAGGCTCTATGGATGATCTTACTATGTATATTAATATGATCACCCTTTATATATACAAAATTATGGGGTCTCTATTTCATATTTAGTCACATAGTATTGTTTGGAGGAGACTGAGATAGATTTTAGTTCAAATTGTGATCAGAGGGATTAGTATGAATCTTTGGTTGTGACAATGTCACATAGCTCAGTGAGACAGTTGTGTCTCTTGTTCATCCGATAACATGAAGAGTTACTAGTATCTTGGGAGATTTTCAAATACCAGTTCTGAGCATAGTTACTTTACTTTTATATGGATCCATTATATCACTATGAGAAACATACCCTCAAACTGAGGAGTTCCATCATGTGATATTTTGGGATCCATTTCAGAACCCTTTGACAGTATGCTTCATACCTGTTTCCAGATAAGGATTCCAATGAGAGGAGTTTTGAGGAGGATTTTTTTACAAATTGATAACACTAGTACACCGAGTTTAGGTTGACTATGTATATTGAGTTGAGTTGGAGTTTAGAGGTTATTTAGAGGAAAATGGATAGAACCATATCGTCATAAGATGGTATTTGTCAGAATCTTTATGAAGATGTGTTGTGGAAAAGGGTTACCAATTTTTTGGATAGAAGAGTTTTCAATTCGTCATGGGTTGGCTCTTGGCCACATCATCTAATTTCTAAATTTTTGGTGTCTCTTAAATCTATTCTAAGTGATCATAATTGTGTTTTTATATTTTAGGTTGGGGTCATAAGTGGTACGAGTTACTGACCATTTTGAGCTATTAGTATGATCTAGAGGTTCTCCTTCCTCCATTAATGAAATTCCAATTGACATCGAAGAAGTAGGGTTTACTAGTTTGGGAAAAATAGAGTGGGTATGGGGTATGAATAGTACTTTTATGAGGTGATCCTTATCCATAGATAGTAGATCATAGCTCTAGTGGTGGTCATCAATTGGGTTAGAGTAGAGACAGAGAAAGGTATGTCCAACATCATGTGTTAACATTTCTGATGTCATTTTAGGTAGGCATCATTCAAGGTATCCTATTCTTATATTCTACATGGATAATTTATTTTTTTTGATTCACAAGTAAATATTCCTTTATATAAAATTCCCTTGATTATTATTTAGGAATGAGTTAGTGATGCTTCTAGATCCCTTATCATTTAACACACTAGATGAAGGTCGAGCAAACTTGTATGAAGTACGTAGAGAATGTGGGCTAATGATGGGGAAGCACCACTCTTGAGAGATTTATATGTTTATAGTTTCAAAAATATGAAATCATCCTTCTTATTGATTATTTTATATGGTGAAGAAAATTGTGGATTTCTTTTAGAGTTTGGTGGTGTTATTTGATTTTGATCAAGATCAGTTTGTTCATGCTATCAACTGAGACCCTATGTTTTGTTGTGGAATATTCCATCTTTTTATCCCATGAAGATAGATCAGATTCCAATTTAATAGAATCTTTAGCATTCATTATTTTACATGGTTGAATAGGATTAACCTAATGTATATCTAGAAGGGGTTGTACTATATATCAATTGATGGTAGATGATTTGTTTTATCATTCTATATCCAAGCATGTGTCCTATAACCGTACCTCCATATTGGATAAATCTATCTGAGTACATGGATCTATGATTATTGCTTAATTATTTGTTGTAGTGTGGTCTTGTTTTTCTGAGTGTCTCACCATATCATGGAAAACATTTTTTCGTGATGAAAGAAAAATGTTATAACAACCCAGGATTCCCACACATTGATATTACATATTTTTAGATGAATATTCATTACATTATGAAAACACATGCAATTTTTTTTAATATTTAATTCACATTGAAAATAATCCAATCTAGTTAAATGTATTCAACATCTCGCCAAATTATATTTTCACATAGTACTCATCATATTCATACCATACCTAATAAATTAGTCATGATCATGTGGAGGGAAACATAAAAGAATAGTGGCCTTAGTTTCTTAGTAAGGGTAAATATAAGAGTCGTAATTCTAAGATATTATAAAAGCCTAAAATAATAATAAGGGGTATGTGATCCTGATCAGAACTAACAATTATCTTACGTAACCTATCATGGATCATAAATAGGAGTCCTTGAATAATATTTTATCATTTCAGTAAAAATTGTATATAAGATTTAAAAATAATCCTAAATCAATAATAAACCATAATATAATTTCATAAAAGTGTGGCTCCATCATATACACATTAAAATATTTTATATTTCATTGAAAACTACCTAGACTATCATTATAGTGGATGCATTCTTCTTACCTTTTTTGAATTGTCGGTAAGAACACAGTCATTTCCAATAGTGTACCAAGTCAATTTACATGTTTCCCATCATTATCTCATGATATATAATTATTTACCAAATTCATTAGACATAGATATAGGTACCATTTATATGATAATAAAAACAATACTTTTTTGTTCCGCAACTCCAAAAAACACTAAAAATTTCATCAAATCAAAACATGTTTAAAGAAAAAGGGCTTCATAAAAATATCATTATTTTACCCTATAATATACCATGAAAAATAAATTAGATTCATAACAATTTGATGAACATAAAAATTAACAATACATACATAAGATAAGGATTTTATCATTCAATATTATTCCATGAAAATCGTAATTAATATGAGAGGATTTGGAATTTGATAGAGAATTATTTTCAAATGGAACATGGAAAATTAATTATAGAAAGTATAGTTAATATCAAAATAAATTTCAAAAAAATAAATTATTTAAATATTTTGAAACAAAAATTATTATAATATCACCATTAAAACCTATAAATGATGATTTTAATGTCATTAAAAACATTTCTTTTGGAAAACATCATTTCAGGTTTGATGAAAAAAATGAAAAATGAAAACCTTTTTATAAGCATTTTTATTGAAAATAATATTGGAATATTATAGTGGATGATTCAAATGAATTATTGAAGAATATTTCATATAACTCCATTAATTACATACAAATTAAAAAACATATTACATCTACATTATCAATATAATCCAAACAAGATTTTCTTTGGAAAATGAAAAAGATATTCATATATTTTTTTTGTTAAAAGTAAAAAATTGATAAAACATTCCATTTAAAAATAATAGTATAGTAACAAATAAATTTAAAAACATTTTTAGAAAATATGGGTTTGGAATAAATCATATTTTTAACCAAATATAGAAATAAATTAGGGTATACATAAAAACATTTTTCTAATTATAATAAGTTTGAAAGAGTTGATAATTTGGGATATTAGTTGTAAATTTAATTAATCATGATAGGAGAATAAATTTACCAAGGTTATTAGGGTTCTAATAATAATTTTTCATCACTGTAATCATAATCAAAAGAATTCATGAAAAATGAAGTGATTGTAACATAATATTATGAACAATTTTGTATCTTTGAAGTGTAATTCCCATAAAAGAAACAAATCACCCTCAATTACTATTTCATTAAAATAATTAGATACATTGTTTAATATTTCAAGGAGGTATAATATACACATCTTTAAATAATAAATATGTATAAAATAACATATATCTCAAAGAAGGAACATCGAGAAAAAAAATACAAAACCACTTTCATAAGTTTCATTCTATAAATCACATGAAAATAAGTCCAAAAACGGATTTCTAAATCCGCTTAATTTTAGGATAATAATATTGTACATTCATGGTTACTATATACAATATGTAAAATAAACATGTGGTGAATATGGCATTTGTCTCGCATAAAATTAAATGTTAGATGAAACTCCATTATCTTAATTATTGACATACATTGTACACATTTTATTATCAGGAATAATAAATATTATTCTATTATACATATATTATAGTACCGTGCATATATATATATATATATATATAATGACACTTTTAATTTATTTATTTACTTTTATTGTTTTATTAACCTTTCCATGCTAAAATCACATTTTGGGTAATAAGAGCTTTGGATCTCATTCATGTTTTAATTTATTATTATTTTCCTCTTAGAATATGGTTAAACAATATAAATAATGATATCCATGACATAAATATCATATATATTCAGAATATATGTATTTATAGTAATTATATAAAGATATATATAGAAAATGAAATATCATGTTCATATAGATGGTATATTCTATGTAAACATAAACAATGTTTCAAATTTATTATGGGAATGAAAAAAATATATGTATGGAATATATATTATCATAACAAAATTATATTTATGTCATATATATCATTTATTTTTACTAAACACATACTTAATAAATTCCATGTATTTTGTGAATGAATCACATCATTTTACAAGGTGATAGCCTACCGTGTAGACAATCCATGTTGTCATATTACCAAAATATGGTAATCATGATGGTATGTGTGATATAAAAATTACAAATACATAATAATATAAAAAATTTATATAAAAAAATGCATCATTACATCTAATTTTTGGATACAGTAATTGAAAAATGAATGATATAGGTTTGTGAGGCAGTAGTCCTTCAAACACATAAACAACAATTTCATAAACCATTAAATGGATGCAGATATAATATAGGTAATTTCATTAATATAACAACATCTATTTAGATTTATGATTATATGTTTTTTATATCATCATTATGTAATAATAATTTACGTTTTTGGAGGAAAAAATAACCGAGAAACACTATTTGATTAATGTTACCTTATCCTGGGGTATCCCGCTTCGGATTCCACCAAAAGCCTACATTTGTTCAATTTAAGTACGAAATAAGTATTTTGGAAGGTAGTAGGTAATTTGGAAATTTATTTGGGTTATAAATATTTGAAAACTGTTTTTTAATAGTAAATAAAAGAGGATAGGGGTGTTCATTTCAATGTGCGGGATAGGACACACATGGTATTGTTGAACAGAATTGAGTGCTCCCACATTTTTAATATATAAAAAGGTTCTAATAAGATTCACTACCAAACCATGTTGGTTTAATGGTAGAAATATATAAACATAATAGTTTTATAAAAGTTTATTTTCCATTTTCACTCATTCCTTTTGAGTTTAACACATGCTAAACATGATTTTTACATCCACATTTATAATTAATTATTTTTCAAATCCCTATTCATTTTTCTCAAAAATTATCTAACCCTATTAAATTATATAAATAATTATTATTATAATATAGAATCCATTTTATCAATTTAAATCAAAATAAGTGGGGAAGACAACTTTAATACTAAGAACACAAACATGAAGAGAATGTGTGGTTTATAAAAAAATGATTAAAACATTATAATGATTTTATATAAAAATTAAAAATTTATATTGATTATATTTACCAAAAATAGATTGATGGATGTATAATTTATTTAACATTATATTGAAAACAATTTAATATTTAATTTAATTGTATAAATTAGTGAAATTTAAAAGTCATATATAAATTAAAATTCTATATTTTTCCCTATTAATCAAAAAAATGAACTTTTTTTAAAAAATTAAAAAATTTCACTATAAAAAAATAAATATAATTTTATTTAAGAAATATTTTATATTTTATAAATGTTATTTAGAACATTTTTTAAAAATTATTTGTATTTATGTTTGCAAAATATAAAAACAACCGTGAAAATAATTTTCTCAAAATATTAAAAAACATATCTATGAATTAATGTATTATTTAACAATACGATTTCATTGTAAAAAAATATTTATACATAATATTTTATAAGTATTAATTTTTATTCATAAAACAAGTATCAGTTACTAGGATATAATGTTCACGTTTCAGTAATATTAATAATATATTGTGGTTTTGGTAAAACTCTATATCTTCTGTAACATAAACTAACCCATTATTAATTGTTTTGAAATATTAATTTGCTATTGTGTGTAGTGAATTAATATCATGGTGTTCCATTTAGTGAAATATTAAATTGTCATTTCATGTAGAATAATATACCAATGAAATTCAATTTATTCTACAAAAATTCATTTACAACAATATAGTAAGTGACAGTCTACCCACCTGAAAAAGGGTTTAACCCTCAAAATTAATCACTTTGACAGAAAAATAGAGTGGATAATAATCCCTCCTCATATCCAAAAGTTTTCATTTATATTCTTTATATTGATGGTTCAACCATAACACTTTTACCATGTTAGTGGTATTATTTTGAAAAACATTCTCTATTGGATCTTGATTCTCTTCCTATTATTCATTATATGAAATATCACGCTCTAGTGGTGTGACCTTCAAGTTTGATACCTGTGATGGATCAGGTAACTAATTTCTTATGATAGATACATGGAATGTATCCTTACCATTATAGTGGTTTTATAGAAGTTCCAATAGATAGGCTACCATCCCAATATGATCCTTA
Organism: Viscum album; assembly: GCA_963277665.1. Taxonomy (NCBI): domain Eukaryota; kingdom Viridiplantae; phylum Streptophyta; class Magnoliopsida; order Santalales; family Viscaceae; genus Viscum; species Viscum album. The sequence goes on along the minus strand of OY728166.1, from coordinate 1,084,483,091 downwards.
ATTTCTAAGGTACATTAAAACATTGACCATAGTTTTCCCAACTATCATATATAAAGATATTTGTAGAAAAAAATATCACCACCATAAATTATAGATCATGTTGATGAATTTCACTGTATCATAGTTTCAACATTTTTTCATTACTTGTTTCTGAATGGTTAAAACCTCATATTCCATGTCACCAAATTTATAAAGTCCCGATAGATTTATTTTCTAAAATTCATTCTAGTATGTTGGAATTCTACTCTTAATTCCATAGATGAATTCGTTAGGATCCATCTGAATGATTAACTGAAAGCTATTGTTATAGGAAAACACAATTAGAGTATGGTGTTGATCGAAAAAACCATTTACATTCGTAGACCAATATCTTATCATAATATATTGTGTTTTAATTATTCATACCATCTATTTTAGAGTGATACACGGTATTGGAACTTGAATTTGTACCTAGATGTTACTAAATAATTTTCCAATACATCATTTTAACCATCATATCTTGATAAAAAGCAGTTGAATTTTTCCCCCATGAATATTTTCGACTTATTTAATGTATATCTTGAAAGCGTATCCAATGGGTAATCTTACTTGATAGTAATGAAGTGTAATAAAATAATAAAGTTTTCAATTACTATCTATAATTTCATGATTAAAAATATAAGAAAAACCCTAATAGTTACCAAGTGAGTAATCATATGGACAATATTTTTAAATTCATTCATCCTAAAATAACTTTTTTTCTGAAACATATACAAAGAATAAGCATATTATTTTCATAAATATCTCTTTATATATCATTAATCGTTAAAAAATAGAATCACCTAAAACCTAAAAAGGGGTGTCAATGTATTTGAAAATAGTTTCAAAATTAAACTCATTAACTGGTGAAGGTAACTATAATTCATAATTTAATATTACATGTTGACGTATATACTTATAAAATATTATTAACCCTTCATTCCTTAAATAATATCTTATTTTACAGAAAAAAATATTCATTGAAATATTAGGTCAACCCTTTTAATTATTCTAAAAAAAATTATTTATTTATTCTAGAATCTACTTAGTGGTATTTAACCACATTAAATATCATAAAATATTTGAAAATATGATCTTCATATCCTCTCTTCATACAAAATTAGACATGAAATTTTTGAACTATGCATGGGACGATAAATCAACAATAATTATTGTGATTCACCTCAACTATTTCAATTTTATAACTATTTCCTTTTTCATTGATCATTACAGGATATTGGGTCTTATAATCTACATTGGTCCTTTTATTGTAGCATTGATTCACATGATTCCTAAATTTCATTATCACAAAACACCTAATTATAGAGGGTGCATTAATTTGAATCCCCTTCTCCTATATTTACTTAAACATTCTGTTAATCAAATTTACACTATCTCAGAATTTATCACATCTCATTACAAATTAAAATACCTCCCAATTCCATTCAATCATTTTTGCTATTTCTTCTTCCAATATTTTGGGCATGTTATTGGATGGAATATCTTTCCACGATTTTACTTTTCTGGATATTCTATATTGTTTTCATTATTATATCTTAGGAATAGTGGGAATATCAAATTTACATTACTTCCTTCCATTTATGTGGACTGATATTTTCATAATTACAAAATTGTAGTATTTAAAATTCATTTTGAAAACATTGTTTTCTGAAAGCAATGATACGATCAATTTTTTTTCATTGATAATAATAAAACTATAGTATTACCATTAATGTATGGTAAAATTAGATTTATAGGTACAAATATATTCATTATTCATTTTATAATGTTCAAGGAATTCCTTCTTCATCATTTTTCATAGAAAAAAGGGAGGTATATACTAGGAAATGTCCTGTAGAACTCTTCACATTATATAGAATCAATTTATTATTATTTACATGTGTTCCTAATAATATTCCACCACAAATATAATTCTCCATAAAAATGATAAAAAATTGTATTTTTCATTATTTTAACAATGTTGAATAGAAAATAACTTTCTCAAAGTACTCATACATTTCTCAATAAATAGTGGATAAGTGGAATCACTAAAGTATAGTGGATTATTCATAAAAAATGACTCATCAAAATAATATAAATTTCTAATTTTTAATTTCAAAATGAATTATTTCTTATCCAATTTTTTAGATCATCAAAACAATTTTGTCTATTCTACAACCCAAGACATGAAATTTATTAAGAGGAAAATATATTCATTTCTCATTTAATATAAAACTAACATAGTTAATTTTGTTTATAAATATTGACTAAAACCTAGATTTATAGTGTGAGAAACACAAATAATATTATAGAATAAAAAAATAATGAAAACTCGATTGTATTACATCAAAATAGGGAAACCTTATTTACAATATATGAAACATTAGGTTTATCATAGGTAATTCATATTGACCTTATACTAAAATCATTAATAATTATTCATAACTAGCTTGTGATTTTATAAATATTTCCATGGAGTGCCAAACAGGGTGTATAAAAAGTCATGTTGTCATAAACCAGGTGACAAGTGAGTGAAACTCAATTCACCCTTTTTGGAGTTATTCCCCTAAGTAACACTGTTTGAGATCAACATCCATTTATAGTATATATATAAAAATGTAATTTCTTGAAGACCACTTTCTCTAAAATTTAACAAAATTTCCTGATATTTTCCATCACATTGAATCTTCTTTAGACATTTACATAGATATATACCAGTACATATACATTGAGATATTCCTATGGATAACACTAATGTTTTATAATCCTAGTTTCCAAAGGATAAACAAACCATTCATTTAATACCAATAATAACGACCAAAGCATCACATACATGGATACTACAGCTTCTTAGATGAATATTCATTACATTACATGAACACATCCCTATGAACCATAATATTTTAGTCCTATGGAAACATGGAACATAATATTTTAATCTACTAAAATAACATAAAAATCTCCTAAAATAATATTCGAAGGTAATACTCTTCTTAGGCATACCCTACTTAATCTGTTCATCATAATCATATAGAAGGAAACATAAGAAAGGGTGAGACTATATGCTCAGTAATGGTAATCCGAGGAGATGTCAATCTATGATAATATGATAGTATAAGATAGTCATAAAGGGTATGTTATTCTTAAGATAACATATATTACTCATACCCAACAAATAATGGATCTTAAATTAGAATCCTATAATAAAAAACTATCATTTAAGATAACATGATCCCTAAAAGTGATAAATAATCATAAATATATCATGAAACATAATCGCGTGTCATAAAATTCTGGAACGATAATAAATATAGAAATCCATTTAAAATTTTATCTTAAACCAGCAATACTATAACTTAGTGGAACCATACATATCATATATTTCTCATTACAGATCCAGACACACATGTTTACTACTGTAGATCCAAACCAACCAGTTTTCCATAGTATTCAAGTAGATCATTTTTTCCAAACAAATTTATCATTATATATAATGAATTACACAATTAATTATTGTGATATATTAGTCATGCCTGTTTTAAAATAAAAAACATACATATGTGTGACACAATATCATAAAAAGTTAAGCATATCATCAATAAAAACCCCATGTAATGAAAATGGATTTTATAAGAACTTTATCAACTCACAATAACATAGCTATTTAAAAATACATGTGTTTCATAAACATTTTATCATAAAAACCATAAACCATCTAGAGGAATATTAAATATGGTATCATTCAATCAAATCCCTTGTAAAGCGTAAGTAACATCAGTGGATTCCATCTTAGATGGATGTTGATTTCAAAAGGAAACTTGGGTCATTTATTTTGGAAAATAACATTTAATTGAAAATAAATTACTGAAACAAAAATTGGACAAAATATTTTGGGTATAAATTTATTTTAAAATTACCATGAAATTTGGATTTATTTAAAATCATTTAAAGCCTTTTTAGAGGAAAGTATACTTTCCACCTTAAAACATTCCTAAAAATTAAAGCATGTTTAAAATACATTTCCTTTAAAATAAAATTGAAATATTATAATAGATATTTCAAAGTAATCATTGGTCATGACATCAAATTATTATTTTCTTGTAGTACACATTAAAATGATGATTCCTATCATATAATCAGTAAAAGAAAAACATTCATTGTTTTGGAAGATGAAAGGATTTTTATTTCAAAAAATTATTAATAAACCAATCATGACATAATTATTGTTTTTAAAAATCATAGGATAGTCCTAAAATGTTTTTAAAAACAATCATTTAAAAAAATTGGAATTATATAGACATCTGACCATAATGAGAAAAAAAGATGATTTCTATTAAAAATATTCTCAATTATTTCTATAACCAAATAGTGGGAGAGAGTAATGTTTTCTTTTAAACACAATAAATAACTATATGATAATAATATTCCTAATTATATTGAGATATGGATCACAATATTTCATCATTGTAATAAAAATAAAAAATCAATCATCATAAATGATGAGATTGAAAAATAAGACCCATAGTAAATTGGACGATTTGAATCATATTATCCATGAACGAAAAACATTAAATTATACTTATAGTATAATCATAATAATTATATTCATGATATAACATGTACATTTGTTGTTTTATAAACCACATAAAAGATGAAAGGTGTATAACAAAACATACCTCTTAAAGAAGGAAAATTGAGACAAAATATAACCTAGAACTTTGATAAAATTGAAATGGGAATCCCTATAAAATAGAGATACATGAATAGGTTTGTAAATACCAATATATTTATTGATAATATTCATTAAAAAATTAATGGTAATTATATGAACCCCTTAAAAAGTCATGTGTTGAATATGGCTGCATCTCATAGATAAATAAAAATGAAACACAAATCTCATATCATAAGTTTCGTTATCCTTCATGAATGCTCAAACCACATATATACCAAATATAATTTGGTTATAAATATATAAAATAATCATACTTATATATACCATTCCATGTATTATTTACTCATTTCCTTTTATTATGTGTTTTTTATCCATTCCTTGTTAAATTCATGTTTCAGTTAATAAATGTTGTGCTTTTCAGGTATGATTTAATTTTTTAGTTTGGTCCAAATACAGGGAATATGGTTACATCATATATAAAATTTTAACCACGATATACATTTCATATATATTCATTATATTTTTATTTTTATTAACTCATAATATTTATATTTAGAAAATTAAATACCTCGTTCATGGAGATGGTATGTCGTAAATAAAAATCCCATATCAGATGATCCACACATGATCTTAAGTGGATAAAACCATGGCCATAGTGTTGCTTTTGGTGTTCTAGTTCGAGCCCTAATTCTTTTTAGAAGTTTGTGTGTCTGGAGGTTGAAGATAACCTCAGTGGAGTCTCAGATGGCACTGGTTGAATCCCGAAGTACACGATTAGATGGATGGTTCAGATTTACTTCATCGATGGCGAAGCGATCAGATGGAAGACCATGTTTCTACGATGCAACAGACAGTTGATATCTCTTCTTGAGAATTTTTGGCCAACCAATATTTATTTGGAGATGTAGGCCTACTCTCCTTTTATAACCTTTAGCTTTTTTCCCCTCCTCAAGAATTCTCTTCCCCCCTTTCATGGTGCCGCCCCACACTAGTGTTCTGCAGTCATGCTTCTGTGCCCACCTTTATTCCTTTGGTCATTCATCATGAGACAACTATGCATCCCTCAGGTCTTATAAAAGGCCCCATGTGCCTCTATCATTTTTTTAATGCCTTCCCTTTGGGAATGGTAGACTCTAGGGTCCTGCAAATTCCTTGTCTGAGGGCGTCAACTAGCCTGCAAGGTTGGCATTCTTTTTTCTCAGGTATGTCCATGATGCAGAACTTACTTTCATAAAAATAATGTTTCCTATACAAGAGTAGTGAATTTCCACCTTATTCATTCAATTCATAGGAATGGTTCCTTTCTTATTCTCCACCTTCAATCATCATCCTTATTTTCCTTTTTGAATAAAAAATCGAATATCTTCAATCTTCTTCCTTTAATTCAACAATAGATGTTTCATGTAGCTCTTTATCGCCGCATGAATTAAAGAATAGTGCATGGAATCATTAATGTAACTGATGTATTCTATTTTAAACACATTTCTTCTTTTTTAAGGATCAGAATAAAAAATCATCTGATTTGCAGACTATATGAAGAATGACTCCATCATGGAATACAATGCTACCGATCCATAAACATTCTCTTGGAATCATTGTATTTTTAACAACATCATCATATCGATACCAATGATATATTCCCATCTCAATGATCACCATTTCAAAACAAAAAAATATAGATAGTACTTTTCAACAAATATAATTCATAATCCTAGTGTGCTTTTACCAGAGTCAACTACATCACTTTATGCATCACCACTTCAATTACTTATCACAAGTCGAATCATGACCTTTCAATAGACATATTGGAACCTTATTGACATCAAATGAAACCTTATGCTCAACAATCTCCCCTTTAGAATTTTGTTTTCAATATCACCTAATAACAATTCATCCAGTTCAATATATATGCCAATATTTTCTACCCCTTATTGAAAACCAAATGAAAAGGTTAAGTGGGGTCTATTAAAAACATGTTCTACTCCATTAAAATAATAACGTATTTAATATTTTTGATATAGGGATTAGGTCGCACAGTTAACTTGTCAAATAGACGTTATTTAGTTAACTCTAAGTCTACATGGGCTAACCCAACGTAGAAAAATAGAGATATATGACCATGGTTTTCAATGTTTCCATAAAACACCATACATGCGAAATCATGCTTAGAATGTATCAAATCTTAACCAAGGGGTTGTAGATAGTCATTTTATCAATTAAATGCTAATTCCTGCACAAAATTCACCGAACATACTAAAAATTTCAATAGAAAAGATAAACCTTCCCCATAAATCCCATCATTTGATCAATCTAGTACTCCCCCTTGATTAACATGATAAATACTATTACAAATAAAGGATGATAGTGTGATTGGAATTCCTTATGTTCTATCTCCCTGAGATGATATGAATTTCAAGATTTGTCATGACATAATCATTGATATCATCTACTTCAAATTTTCTCACACTCAAGGGGTTAAATCCCTTTGATTCATCATGGTGTAAAATATCATCAAATATTCTTCCAGATATTCATATTGATAATCATCCACTATTGAACACTTTAAGTTATTATCAAATCATGAATAATGAGTCCAACATTTAGTTCTCCACTTTCCTCATTCAATTTTATTTTTGAGGATCATAATCTTCAATTCCTAGTAATGTAAGTATACATATACAACAAAAATATAAGAAAAAAAGATTGAACACATGTGAGCTTCTTAATTTGATCAACATGGTAGATAATTTTCTCTCAACCCATGAACTTATAACTTTTTAAGATGAAATGCATATAATACTCCTAATGCAGGTGTCTTCTCTCCATTTTTCATTAAGATCATTCATTATTAACATGGAGCCTTTTCTTCCATTCACCATCAACTTTTGTGGATTAATTTTCATTACTTCTATAGTAGTGAAGTAGCTTCCACTGGAGCATGTGTTTCAATTTTCAACATCTCCATTTGACAAGGTAAAATAGTTATACATTTTTTTTCCTGACGTGCATACTTATTGAACCTTCCACATAGTAGTTGTGAAACACTTTGTTTGTCTCGTGCTGACAAGATCTCATGAAATTCATTTTTTCCTTCTTGTGGAATGACCTATTTCCCCTTTTTCATTGTTTAAGCAAGTACTTCCTCACTATCTATTTGCAATTCTATAGAAAGTTTCAATTGATTTGGCCAAATAACTAAAATATCCTTCCTATCATTTTTTGATTTGTATCTTCCACATGGCTTTTTTATTGTCTTCAAGTTACCGTTATTATATAAATTATTAATATTATCTTCAGTAATATCTTTAGACAGTCCCATATTCTTCTGGATTGATTCTTCTTTTAGTTTAATCTTGCTTCCATTCATTTCCAAGGCTTGTTTTCACTGATCCATGGTATGACCTTTATTTCAAAAATAGAAGCATATTTTCTTGGTTGAGATTAAATTCTTGGAAAATATCTTGAACTCCTTCTAGGGAATAGTTTCTTTCACTATTTTCATGATTCATTGTTTTTTATATTCCCAATGGAATACTATTAAACTCTTTTTTCCATTCTCCTTAAATTTTTTTGGTCTATTCTTTTTATCACCATATGAATCAGGCACGGTAGGACTACTCCATAAATCCTAATAATGGGGACCACATATATTGGAATTATCAAAAAAGTCTTCATGATATTCCTATATGTTCATGATAGAAATATTCTTCTTCATATGCATTTTCTTCCTTTGCGTCGTTGGATGCTTTATTTCATCACATCAACTTTCTTGAAATTTAGGCCTTCCATAATTTTCATATACTGAAATATTATTCCACAAATCATTTTCATGATTCCCAAACATCCAGAAACAACAACAGTAGCCAATAAATCTCAATATTTTTCTTGTAGTATTAGTATGGCTAAATTCAGTGATTCGTTGTTTCTAGAATTGACTTTCCTTATTTGCAGAATAAATTTTGGAGTGGTTCTTGTTAATCATCCCAGTATCTTTCATTGATGTTTTGATGGATGTATTAGAATTTTTATCAATCCACATATTCCTAGATTTTAACTTTGGTCATGTACTTTAGGTGAAACTACATTAGTAGAAATATAAATAACTAGGTTATGGGATAACTTCTACTTAGAGGATACTTCCATTATATTAGAGGATGATTTTATATTTATCATGGAATAATATTCCTCAATTATAAATTGAGTGGAAATATCTATTCATTTATATTTTTTAGAAGTTTTATCTTAGGTTGATTATTGATTCTTCAATTTCACCTCCCTCACTAAAAACTTCATGTAGATTGAGTTATTCTCATCCTCAACTAATCACATCATACATTCCCAATTCTCCATCATATTCAACATTTGATCTTCATGAATATTTCTTAATTCTTACAAATAGATGTCAATATCATTAACCTTTTATGTTTTGTCTTCCAGTTGAGCTTCTTTGACAACTAGAGAAAAATTGTGCAACTTTTCAAATGCATGGAAAGCCTCAACAAAAACAATCGTCAAGAATTATTTCTCACAATTAATTCCCTAAAACTCATCAGTAACTTGATCATGAAATTTATTACAAAGATAAATTGTTTCTTCTTTTTTCTTCATTGGTTTTGTGAGAGTGTTGGATATTCAATCCCTTTTAGCCAATGCCTCTTACATGGCATAAACATCCTCTTCGAGCTGTAATTGTTATTCTTTAAGAGCACAAATGCTTATAGAAATATGGCGTGCCACATCTTTATGAACATTATTCAGATGATATTTGAGTAAAAACTAAATATCACTAATTGATCTATTATTATCATAGCTTGAGAAGGCTTCATCTAACGATTCATAATAATAAAAATAATTATAACATGTTGTAACTTTCTTATTACCTTCAATAGAAGGTGCCTCCCCATTATCTGTAAGCTTATCCATCATCTTTATTTCTTGTTTATTATTTCTATTTTTTAATTCTTGGATAAAATCCCCATTCGAGGCTGCTCACTCATTTCCTAAAAAATGTAATTCAAAAATACTCCCCTGGATATTTTAGTGGTTTCTCCCCAATAATACCAACTTAAGTGCTCAGATCAGTGTGAATCAAAGAGATGGAGAGGGGGTGAATCAGTGATCCCTTCAAATTTTGTATGAATTGATTCGTTTTAATTTATCCTTTATTGATGGTTAAATCCTTTATCCACAATCTTGCGTGTCTTATCCTTACCTCGAATGATGTTGTAAATGAAAAGGAAATAAACAGAAGGATTTAAACGGATCAGTTCAAAAGTTTACTCCTTATTGTGTTGGTTATTCTCAAAAAACAAAATTCTCTATTATAATCATATTATGAAATATAATAGTCGATACAGATTCCCACTATATCACTCTCGTGCTCCATAAAAAGATATTTATACTGCTTCCCACAGTGTTACCTGAGTCCCACTGGCCTGCTCCAAAGTCTTACTAAATTCTTATACTCTCCATTAATCTCACGAGGTTCTTCTATCTCTCGAGTCCCATGAGCATCTTCCTTCACCGAGTACCCTCTTTATTCATTATAGATTTATCTTATTCTCTTACCACACTTGCTTTCTGAATCCCATTGAAACAACACTCATGAAATTCATTCTTCTTCTAATGAAGACCTAGCATCACTTGGATGTGTGCAAGTAGTTCTCACAACTTCTTGAAGAATGAAAGAGTGATATTTTACAATTTTAGCAACGTCTATCCTCTTGGATTCTCAAAAACTGTCAACTCAGATATAATATATTCTATAATTCTATCTGGCTAGCTTATCAGTACACATTCACTAAGTGCATTGATTTCATGGAATCCAAACATCTTGTTATTGGATATATCAATTATTTTCACACATGCATGTGTTTATGAATGCATGCATACTTGTAATCAATGTTTCTTGTAAACTAGAGCACAATATATTGACTTGTATCAATATTTTAGTTTGAATTTGTGTGGTTCATTCAATAAAAAAGAAATGTCTTCTTTCTCAGTATGCACACAAATCCTTCTCTTTTGATCTTTTTCACACACACACTTGTTCTTTTTATAGGGTTTCAAAACATGTTAATCATGTGCATGTATTATCCTCTTGTAGCAACTCAATATATATTTCAATTATCTTATTCACATTCTATATCATTGCATGCACATGGTTTGGGTAAATTTAATTTTCATTTGTGTTCTTCTTCAAACCCGAATGGGTGTGTACTCTTAGATAGCTTCTCATTTATTATTCTTTCTTCACATTCATACACACATCCTCTTTTTCTCTTCATGCATCAAAACTATCCAACTAGAGCCCTTGGGATCCTTTAATAAAATCAAATATGGTTTTTTTCTCACTCTTTTCTCTTTCAAAATAGAAAGTCATATCCTCGGCCATTCATCAAGAAATGATAATGAGTGCATGTATTGTATATATCAACCATCTGCATGAAAATATCCCCTTTTAACATAAACAAACCCATTATCTGGATGAAAACAGGGTGGCCATGGATCTTCCTCGTCATGCAAGCAGTGCATGGGTCTTCTATGCACCAAGGGTGCAGACCACCTTCACATAACCATATAGGTTTTTGGGGTTGTTGTCGCAGATCACTAATAGGTGGAATAACACCAGTTTTTTACCTGTGTAATCCCCTCCTTGAAGTACCTCAAGAGTTTTTTAGAAAATATATCACGTTATCAGGTTTCCTCTCATAGAGGGTGCAATTATCCTCAAATAGACTACTTAAAGAGTGTGTATCACCTGTCAATGATCTTCAGAACACAACTTATTCTTTGTGTAGAATTTCAAGCCCACGTCTCCTCTCTTATTGAAACAGGATAACTCTTATAGGTGAAAGGCAGTAGCCTCTTCATGGCTGAGTCCCCTCCTTTTATAAGCGAGGTCCTGATCCTTTAACATGTCAACATCCATCTAGATATCCACTTTTAAGTCTCCCCTTTTAATATCCAAGTATTCATATTTTAAATATTCAAATGCATGACAGATATATCTATATCTCAGTTGGAATTTGTTCAACATGGGATCCTCATTTACAAGGAGTAATTCGCGTGCATGTGATGAAAAAGATAGGTAACTCATACTATTGAATAGATGAATTCTTAGTCACTTAAAATCATCAATATCATGTGTTATTTTCATGATGTATGTCTCGGGTTGATTTAGCACATGGCCTTCTCTTCTCTGTGGTGAGAAAATCATGTTCATGTGACTAGTATTAATCCATTATTCATACAAGCTCGAACGTGGATCTCATTGGTGGACTCTGTAGCTTCGCATTCTATCAACCTCCATAGAGCTCTTCAAGTTGATCCATGCATGAAAATAGAATTGCATGTATGGGATTTGTTATGATCATACATCTAGACAAGATTCTTAGTGGAAAAAATAGTGGCCATAGTGGTGATTTGGGTGTTTGGGTTTGAGCCCTTGTTCATGGGAAAGGATCGGGTGTCTAGAGGATGAAGATAACCATAGTGGAGGATCAGACGATGTTGGTTGATTCATGATGTGCATTATCATATGGACATCTCAAATGCACTGGATCGATGGCACGATGTTCTGACAGAAGATTGTGTGTCTGCAATACATCTGATGGTTGAAATCACTTCCAATTAATTTTATGTCTTCCCACATTGATTTGTAGATGTTGGGATGTTATCCTTTATAACATTGATTACTCCTTCCCATCAGTATAATTCTCTTCCACACCACTCCCATTGCAGCCACACTGTCACGAACCGTCCTCGGGGCCCACACCGTGACTACCCAAGCCCGCCTTCCATAGGCCAGGGGCTGGCGACCAGCACCAAAGGCGTAAATCCCGACAAAAAGGGGAAGGCATTACCTTTAGAAATTAAACAACACCACAGAGTAAGCCAGCTAAAGTAAACACTATGTAAACTAGGTACAACTGTATGTACGGAAAAGTAAATGGGCCAGAATACAAACCCAACTGATATAAAGTACAACTGAAAGAATGTACAGAAACAGAAAGTAAAGCAGCAACGTCGAGTCGTACACTGGAAGTCCCACCTGAAGGGTGGGTACAGATAGCCTCCTCAGCTTCTCGGGTCCAGTCGTCCGCTCCATGTACGTCCCACCCAGTGGTCCGCCTTCAGGTACCGACTTTCTCTACAAGCCTCAACCACGATCAGTGTTGTCCGTCATCTGCATCCAACACAACGTATTACCAGCATAGCCCATACCGGGGTGATTATACGCTACTCAGTAGGGACACCGAGACCCTCAAGGTCTCACATAATCCAACAAGGATAAACCAAAAAGGAAGGATACAATCACAAAGTAACACCCAACACTACTTAGGTATATGCCCATACATATACCCAAGTCATCAATTCCAGTTCAGCTCAATCATCCGAGCCCAAGTTCGATCACGTTAACACAGGATAGTACAACCCAATCCACACAGAAAAGCACAACCCTATCCACACAATAAAGAAAGTCAATCATATCGAAGATAATGATTGAAAGTCAAGACTCAGCTCAAACCAGGATTTATTCTATATATCGAAAACACAACTGCTGGAGAACTCCTCCTCTGTCGAGTACAGTGGGTCTACCACTACAACCAAGCGCTATTCACTAAACTTGGAATGCTGAAGTACTCCCCCTGTCAAGTACTGTGGGCCTGCTACTACAACCAAGCGCTTCCCACCATTCGTCTGCTGCTAAAACCAAGCGCTCCCCCTCATAGCCTATAGAGGTACTCCTTCTGTTGAGTAACGCGGGTCTGCCGCTACAACCAAGCACTCCTCCGTCGTGGGTATGCCGCTAGAACCAAGCGCTCCTCACTGGGCTATTCGAAACACTCCGAGTTGATCGATCAGTAGTCGTCAAGTCTCAGCCAGTTCTAGGGTTTCATAAGGAATAAAAGTACATTAGTCATCACTGCTGAACCCACGGAAGATTCCTATATGGTTGTCGTCGTCGTCGAACCCACAGAGGATCTAGTACGAAAGTCTACACCGTCGAACCCATAGGTTCTTGGAAACTCCACCTCTATCGAGTATAGTTGGAATGACGCTACAACCAATGGCTTCCCACTAATATTGGACTATTGTAGTACTCTGCCTGTCGAGTACTATGGGGATGCTGCTACAACCAAGCGCTTCAAACCATGGGTCTGCTGCTACAACCAAGCGCTCCCCTCATAGCCTAAAGAGGTACTCCTTCTATTGATTACCACGGGTCTGCCGCTACAACCAAGCTCTCCTCTGACGTTGGTCTACCGCTACAACCAAGCGCTCCCCACTAGGCTATCGAAACACTACGAGTCGATCGATCAGCAGTCGTCAAGTCTCATCTAGCTCTAGGGTTTCCGTACACAACACACTCGTTTCCAGGAGGGTCCGCTCCATGATCCAAGGGATCGATACATCAACTGACATGTAGACCAGCGTTGATGTATCAAAAAGTTCTGTCGTGTCAAAAGGAACAGAACGTGACAAACGGCGCGTCAATCAGACGCCTAGTCTGAGAGTTATTGGCTTTTTCGTTCCAGGGGCCCGGTTGGTTTTTATGTCAAAACCAACCTGACCATACTCCAACGGCGTCCAAAACTCAAGAGGAGTAAGCCAAAAGGTCTGTCTCACTAAGAAGAATCCAGCAAAGTCGGCGGCACATCAATCGGATGTCTGGAGCTCAATTTATAAGTGTTTCCCCTCTGAGGGCTCGGTTGGTTTCGTGTTCAAACCAACCCTACCGTACACAAAGATCTTTGAAACCTTCAGTGTAGTATACCAAAATGACCGTATCCTTCTAAGGATCGCCACACAACTGATAGTGATTCGATCAGAGGTCTGTATCCCCAGATATGGGCAAAAGAATGAACATGTCCGGTTTATGGTGTTTAGGGCCCGGACCGACCCGGCCCGAGACCCCCTGGGTCGGCCCGAAACGGGTCGACCCGAACTGGCTCCAGGTCCATCCCTTTAGTGCGCGGCCCAGCCCGGTGTGTGTGGCCCGGCCCAACCGGCGCGGCCCGGCCCCAACGGCGTGGCCCGACCCCAATGGCGTGGCCCGGCCCAGCCTGGGTGGCCGGTTGGCCCGGCGCGGGCACGTCCCGCATAGCTGGTGCTGGACATGCCGTTGCGGAAGGGGGGAGATTCCCCCTTGATTGAAGATGAGGCCCTACGTGGGGGTTGCTCCCTTCGGCCAGTGGACGCGGCGCTGGGCGTCGCGTCACCCCTAGGTCCTACGCGGCAGCGGGGCCGGTCGCCTGCCGCCGCGGCTGAAGCCGCGGCGGTCCCTCCTGGCGGAGCGCCGGGACTCCGCCGCCAGTGAAGTCAGCGGCCCACCGGAGTTTCTCTAGTGGTCTGTTTCCAATTCGGTTTGCGTCGGGGGTCGTCTCGGGACCCGTAGATTACTGCGAAATCATCAAACCGCCTCTGCGGCCCGTTCCATCACCGCCCATCGATCCGCACTTCCAAAAAAAAACAATTTGCGGAGTCTTCGATTCGCCTCGGCGGCCCTGACTCTGGTCACAGTTTTGTTCTGCCTATATGGCGCGGCGCGACGGCGCTGCGTTTCTTCTCCCTTCTTATTTGTTTCCGCGCAGTGCTGTTGCACCGCGATACCTTTGTTCGTGCCGTGACAAACACATCATCAAAGGGGGAGGAGGGTCGGCCGTGTTCGTATGGTCTAACCTCCTCCCATTAATCTGATATAAAGAGGACTAAGAAAAATTTATTTTGGATGGTCATGAATAATCATGAACAAAATTATGAACCCCTACCTCGATGGAGTCGTCGAATGAGGTTCATCAAGGGAAAGGGACGTCGCGGAAGATGGCGTCGCAGAATGAGGATCGTTGGCGACGTGGTACACGATGTCGCAGTACATGGAATCACGGTACACGGCATTACGGAGAAGAGGACCGTCGGCGTCGCGGGACACGGCGTCGCATCGTCGATCTCCAAGGAATCAGCATTTATTTGTTGTCCTTCGTCGGAGGTCATCATTCTTCGTTGGTGATGGTGTGTTCTTCACGTTCATCAAGGAGGAAGAAGATAATCCTCAAGAGCGCAAGAGTCCTCTCTTTTCTTTCACACAACGAAATTAACCCCAATAAAATAAGTCTTGTCTTATTTTATTAACACAGACACATGCCATTAATTTGAAAATCAAATTGATCACATTCAATTAATTGAATTAATTGAGGAGATTTTAATATTTAAATTAATTTTCAGGGTTGACTTGCCATTAATTCGGGCTGTCGGTGAGTTACAATTTAATTGCACGAGATGGAGGTTAAAAAGGGATTTGAAGGGGTGGGGCTCGTGTGGGCCCCACATCACTAATATCCTACATGGGATTTAGGATATTAGTGGGTCCCACTCCAACCACCAAACATAGGTTTAAACTACCTAGAAAAGAAATAAAATTTGTAGCACAAATGTTTATTTTTATTCTTTAGTTAACCCATTTAATTAATAACCTCACCCGAGAAAACACAACTCCAGAAAGGGTGTTCTTAAGCAATTACCGGCGTTGATGTTTCATTGGTGCCCCTAGATTTTGATTCCGAGCACCGGTTCAGAAGTTAGGAAATCCCGCTCGTTCTTTCACTGAATAAACCCGAGCTAAACTTCAGAAATTGATTCCGGGAACACCAGGACACAGAATCAGGTGCCGTCAGAAACTGTGTACTTGTAATATCACAACAAAAATAAAGAATAAAATTTTCCCTTGAAATTTACAGGTCTTTACATTACTCCAACCTCAGGGCTTTACGTCCCCATAAAGCTATAATAAAAACTAGGGAAACCAAAGTGGTACTGAGCATGCAATTGAGCCTCCCGCTCCCATGTGATCTCCCGGAGCTTCCCATGCTACCAGTGAAAGAGAACTAGAGGAATCGACCATCCAAGTAATGCCCGATCCTATCGATCCACGTTCTCCATTAGAACCTTGGTGAATGTCACCACATCATCGACTTCCAACCCCCCGTGGTCGATGATGCGCGAAGGATCAGGCACATATCTCCTCAGCTGAGGTATGTGGATGATATCATGCACCCAATGCAACTGAGGTGGAAAGGTCATGCGGTAAACCACCTCGCCTACCCTGTCGAGGACCTAGAAGGGTACGATGAAGCGTGGAGAAAACATTCCACCCCGGCCCAAACTCTGTAATCCACGTTGTGGTAAGACCCGTAAGAAAACATGGTCACCATCCTCTAACTCGAGTTGTCTTTGCCTCCTATCAGCACAAGACTTCTGTCGGCTCTGAGCTGTCCTCATCCACTCCTAGATGACCTGGACCTTCTCTGGTCCTACAAGATCTGCTATGATTTCATCTTTTTTGATAATATAAATCTGGTCTCATTCCCAAGATGAACCACGTTCTTCACCTAATACAGTCAATTCTGACATGGATGATACTAATCCATACCAAGGATGACGTTGTAAGGCCTCAACGCTACTACCATGAGATCCAACCATTACTCTCACCTCTAAGGGTTGATTCACACTGTCAGTATCTGTGTGTGGTCACTGGGTCTCCTCCAGTAGGTATCTCATAAGTGATGGTCAAGTCAATGGTTTTTAAACTGAAGCCTCTTAGTAACAACACAAAGAGAGGACAGGATAGTAAACTCCACAATGAAAGGTGTCTTTTATTACTGCAGCTCAAAGTACAAAGACACATACAACCACAACATCAACAAAAAGAGGGATAGAATCACCAACAACAAGGCCTCCATGCCTGAAACTAGTTTCGCTCCTGTCTTACAGCTTCCGAAGCTCTATAGTCAAATGCCTTAGCTGCCTGAAGTTGAGCTATCCCATGTCCACCTCTTCCCTATGGTCAGGGTGGACCTCGTTGTGGTGGTGGTGGCAATACCTCGAAGCGTCGTCCACCTCCAGCTGCACAGCCAGCTCCCCTTCCTCAGTCTCCTGCTCCTTGTGATCCGCCCCGATCGAACCTCTGCCTCTGCCTGTGAGGTCCTTCATTTATCCTCTGATCATCTGTATGGAGGGTCGGACCGTCACGAGCCATGTGGCCAACCTCGCCGCAGGAGTAACACTGTCCTCTCATGGTAAGTCGTTCTCCATCCCGGGTGCCTTGCACAAATGATATTGTGTCATGCGATCAACCACTTGTAGGTCTAGTCCTCTTGGACCTCTGGGTCATCTGTCTACTGCCTGCTACAGAAGACTCTGCCGCATGCTGGCTAGTGGTGGGTCCTGCTGCTGGAGACTGCTCAGCAAGGAAACTCTCCTCTACGAGGGCTCGCTCAAACACCCCTGTCTGCGTCGGGATGCTGTGAGAAACAACTGAAGCTCTGATCTTTTGCCTGAGCCCCTGATCGAAGGTTCGGGCCATGAAGAATGGGTCTCATACCATGTCTTTGGAATAGCGTGAGAGATCGGTAAAACTCACCGAGTACTGGGATACCATCATGCTGCCCTACCGCAGTTGTAGTAGCTCCTGGATGCGCACCGCAAAGAGGGTGGCTCGGACGAACTATGAGCGGAAGAGGCTCTCAATGTCCGTCCAAAGAAGAGACGCCTCATTGTGCACCTGGAGCATCAAGCTCCACCATCTGCTTGCTACCGCATGTAGGAGGCTCGCTGCAAGGATCTCCATGAGGTCACCTGGTGTCCCCTCTAGCCTGAAAACTCTAACTACAGCCTCCAGCCAATCCTCATCCGCTTGTGGGTCCATCTCTCCCTAGAACCTGGGTGGCCTCTAGCACTGGAACTCATGCAACGCACTCAAGCGGTGTGCATTGCCTACTGCTGGGCCCGGTGGCATCGGTGGCCCAACAAGTGGTAGTACCGCTGGTGCCTCCGCTGGTGCCTCAACTAGAAGAGGGCCCTGTACTGAGGCCTCGTCGCTCGGCGGGCTGTCAGTTCATACAAAACTCGGAACCCTAGTTGGTTGCCGTCGTGAGGCCATCCGGGAAAGAAGCAGGTGTGCCATAGTCAAAACAGTACATGGTGAGCTGACACAAATTAATCACAAAGAAAACTTTTGAAACACACATGCAATCAATGTTTTCGTGTATTGAGTCAGAAATTAGAAGTCATGGTCCTAGTGTACAGATACCTCGGCCTCCGCAACAACACTGGACTCCCTGGACTGATAAATACACTAAATACAATTAACACTATTACATCACATAGAAGAAAGATCAGAGTCCTGAGTTCTGCAGTAGAACCAAACTCCTCTGATACCAATTTCTCACGACCCGTCCTCGGGGCCCATGCCGTGACTACCCCAAGCCCGCCTTCCATAGGCCAGGGGATGGTGACCAGCACCAAAGGCGTAAATCCCGACTAAAAGGGTAAGGTATTGCCTTTAGAATGTAAACAACACCAGAAAGTAAGCCAGTAGAAGTAAAAACTAATTAAATTGGGTACAACTGTAAGTACGGAAAAGTTAATGGGCCAGAAAACAAACCCAACTAAAGTAAAGTACAACTGAAAGAAAGTATAGAAACAGAAAGTAAAGTAGCAACATCGAGCCATCCACTGGATGTCCCACCTGAATGGTGGTTACAGATAGCCTCCTCAGCTCCTCGGGTCCAGCCGTCCGCTCCGTGTACGTCCCACCTAGTGGTCCACCTCCAGGTACCGACTTACTCTACAAGCCTCAACCACGATCAGTGATGTTCGTCATCTGCATCCAACACAATGTAGTGCGGGCATTGCCTGTGCCGGGGTGAGTATACGCTACTCAGTAGGGACCCCGAGACCCTCAAGGTATCACTAAATCCAACAAGGATAAACCAAAAAGGAAATATACAATCACAAAGTAACATCCAACCCTACATTGGTATATTCCCATACATATACCTAAGTCATCAATTCCAGTTCGGCTCCAACATCCGAGCCCAAGTTTGATCACGCCCACACAGGATAGTACAACCCAATCCACACAGAAAAGAACAACCCAATCCACACATGAACGCTAGTCAATCATATCAAAGATAATTATTGAAATTCAAGACTCATCTAAAACCAGGATTTATTCAAGATGTCGAAAACACAACTACCGGAAAACTCCTCCTCTGTCGAGTACGGTGGATCTGCCGCTAAAACTAAGTGTTATCCACTAACCTTGGACTGATGATGTACTCCCCCTATCGAGTAATGTGGGCCTGCTTCTATAACCAATCGCTTCCCACCATGGGTCTGCCACTACATCAAAGCGCTCCCCCTCATAGCCTATAGAGGTACTCTTTCTGTTGAGTACCGCGGGTCAGCCGCTACAACCAAGCACTCCTCCGTCGTGGGTCTGCCGCTACAACCAAGAGGACCCCACTGGACTATCTGAAACACTCTGAGTTGATCAATCAGCAATCGTCAATTATCAACCAGATCTATGGTTTCATAAGGAATGAAAGTACAGTAGTCGTCACTGCCGAACCCAAGGATGATTCACATACGGTTGTCGTCGTCGTCAAACCCACAGAAGATTCCAGTACGGAAGACTACACCGTAGAACCCATAGCTGATGGGAAACTCCTCCTATATCGAGTCCTGTGGGCCTGCCGCTACAACAAAGTGCTTCCCACTAAACTTGGACTGCTTTAGTACTCCACCTGTCGAGTACTGTGAGCATGCTGCTACAACCATGCGCTTGCCACCATGTGTCTTCCACTACAACCAAGCGCTCCCCCTGATAGCCTACAGAGGTACTCCTTCTATTGAGTACCGTGGTTCTGCCGCAACAACCAAGCGCTCCTTTATCGTGGTTCTGCCGCTACAGCCATGCGCTCCCCACTAGGCTATCGAAACACTCCGAGTCGATCGATCAGCAGTCTTCAAGTCGCAACAAGCTCTAGTGTTTCCACACACAGCACACTCGTTTCTAGGAGGGTCCTCTCCACGAGCCAAGGGGTCGATACATCAACTGACACGTAGACCATCTCTGATGTATCACAATGTTGTGTCATGCCAAAAGGAATACAACCCGATAGATGGCGCGTCAATCGGATGACCGGTCTGAGAGTTATTAGCTTTTTCGTTCCAGGGGCCTGGTTGGTTTTTAAGTCAAAACCAACCCGACCGTACTCCAACTGCATCCAAACCTCAAGAGGAGTAAGCCAAAAGGTCCGTCTCACTATGATGAATCCAACAATGTCGATGACACGTCAATCGGACATCCGGATCTCAAGTTATAAGTGTTTCCACTCTGAGGGCCCGGTTGGTTTTGTGTTCGAACCAACCCGGCCGTACCCAAAGTTATCCAAAACCTTGAGTGTAGTATACCGAAATGACCGAATCGTTCCAAGGATCGCCACTCAACTGATGGTTTGTCGATTGGAGGTCCATATCCCATGATATGTGCAATAGAACGAACCTATCCGGTTTAGGGGGTTTTGGGCCCAGACCGACCCGGCCCGAGACCCCCTGGGTCGGCCCGAACTGGGTCTGGGTCCGGCCCTTAAGGGCGCGGCTCGGCCCTGTGGGTGTGGCCCGACCCAACCGGCACGGCCCGACCCATCCGGTGAGTCTTGGACCATCCAGCACGGCCCGACCCAGTGCAACCAGTCCGGCCTGGGCGGCCGGTTGGCCCAGCCCTGGCGCACCCTGCAAGGCCAGTGCTGGCTGTGCCGTTGCTGAAGGGTGGGGGGGCTACCCCCTTGATTGAAGTCACAGCCCCACTCGGGGGCCGCTCCCTTCGGCTAGCGGACGCGGCGCTGGGTGACGCGTATCCCCCGGGTCCTACGCGGCTGCGGGACCGGTCGCCTGTCGTCGTGCCGGCGTCCCGCACCAGCGGTGAAGTCCGTGGGCCCATGGAGTTGCTCCGGAGGTCCGTTTTCAATTCCTTCAGCGTCGGGGGTTGTCTCGGGACCCGTAGATTACTACAAAATCATCAAACAACCTATGTGGCCCGTTCTTTCACCGCCCGTCGATCCGCACGTCAAAAAAATCAATCTGCGGAGTCTTCGATTCGCCTCAGCAGCCACGACTCTGGTCGCGGTTTTGTTTGGCCTCAATGGCACGGCACGACAGTGCCATGTTTCTTCACCCGTTCTTTTGTGTTTCTGCATGGTGTCGTTGCACCGCGCTACCATTGTGCGTGCCGTGACAAACACATCATCAAAGGGGGAGGAGGGTAGGCTGTGTTCATGCGGTCCGACCTCCTCCCGTTAATCCGATATCAAGCGGCCTAAGAAAAATTGATTTTTGATGGTCAATAATAGTCATGAAAAAAATTCAAAACCCCTACCTCGATGGAGTCGTCGAACGAGGTTTGCTGCGGGAAAAGGGATGTTGCGGAAGACGGTGTCACGGAAGGAGGATCGTCGGCATCACGGTACACGGCGTCGCGGTACACGGCGTTGCGGTACACGACATTGCGGAGAAGAGGACTGTCGGCGTCGCGGGACACAGCGTTGCGTCATCGATCTCCGAGGAATCATCTTTTATTCGTCGTCCTTCGTTGGAGGTGGGTGTTCTTCATTGGTGATGGTGTGTTCTTCGCGTTCTTCATGGAGGAAGAAGATAATCCTCAAGAGCGCAAGAGTCCTCACTTTTCGTTCACACAATGAAATTAACTCCTAATAAAATAAGTCTTGCCTTATTTTATTAACACACACGGAAGCCATTAATTTGAAAATCAAACAGATCACATTCAATTAATTGAATTAATTGGGGAGCATTTAATATTCAAATTAATTTTGAGGGTTGAATTTCCATTAATTAGGGGTGCGGGTGAGTTACAATTTAAATGAATGAGAGGGAGGTTAAAAATGGATTTGAATGGGTGGGGATCGTGTGGTCCCCACTTCACTAATATCCAACCTAGGAGTTAGGATATTAGTGGGTCTCACTCGAACCACCAAGCATAGGTGTAAACTTCCTAGAATAGAAATAAAATTTGTAGCACAAAATTTTATTTTTATTCTTTAGTTAACCCATTTAATTATTAACCTCACCCGAGAAAACGCAACTCTGGAAAAGGTGTTCTTAAGCAATTACCGGAGCTGCGGTTTCATTGGTTCACTCGGATTTTGATTCCGAGCACCAGTTAAAAAGTTAGGAAAACCCGCTCGTTCGTTCACTAAACGTACCCGAGCTAAACTTAGGAAATTGATTTTGGGCACACCAGACCTAGGAATCAGGTGCCGTCAGAAACAGTGTACTCATAAAATCCCAACAAAAATTAAGAAAAAAAAATTCCCATGATATTTACAGGTCATTACACCCATATAGGTGTTCAGCGGGTGCACTTCTGTGTTTACCTTTTCCCCTTCAGGCACACTTCAAGCCCCCACTAAGCATCCATCGTGGAATATACATGACCCCATGTATCTATAGATGACTATCTTCAAGGATATCCCTTTGGTCATGGTATACATTGGGGTCCTGTATATGCCTTCAGTGAGGGATTCAGCTAGCCTGCATGGTTGGCCTACTTTTTGTTAAATTTAAGGCTGTGATACACAATGTACATAATTAAAAATCCATGTGTCGATTACAAGAGTAGTTCATGGACACCTTATTCATTCAATTCCCATGCATGGTTCCTTTATCGTTCTTCATATTCAAACATCATCCTTATTTTCTTCTGGGAATAAAAAATCCATGATCATTAATATTCCTCCATTGATTAAATAATAGATAATAAATGGAACTCTTCTTCCCCTCATGCATTAAATCCTAATTTACATAATCATTATTTTGAGTGATGGGTTATCTTTCAAACACATGTATTATTATTTGAGGTTTAACACAAAAAATCACCTGATATTGTGACAATATGATGAATTAGCTAAGCGTGGAATCTGATGCTATGAATCCATAACAATTCTCTTGGAATCATTTTCAATGTAACAACTTCAACCTATTGATACCAATGAGATATTCCCATATCATTAGTCACCATATCCAACCAAAAACTATTGACAGAACTTGAAAACTAATGAAATTCATAATCAAAGTGTGATTTTCCCTGATTTAACAATATCACATTAGGAATCACCACTTCAATAATTTATAAAAACTTCATTACTGACATTTCCATACACATATTGGAACCTTATTGACAAAAAACTTCACCACTATTCTCAACACATTTGAAGATGAAATTACCTGGGGTACTCCTCTAACAAGAGGGGTACCTGATCAAAAAAAATTTGTATGTTTTGTATCAACTTTTCGATCCATTCACATTCAGCATCTAGGGATTTGTTGACCAATGCCCCTCTAGCCGGGACATCCACCGTGCTAATTTCCATAGGTTTAATACGTTCTTCGATGTACTGAATAAAGAGTATTTCATAAATTTTTTTGATGTGGGAATCTTGAAAAAAAACATCATGAATTGATCCTAGTACTCATACATTGACTCCAAATTGTGCTTTCTTGATCCCTAAGATCTATTTTATATTGGAAGTGGTCCTCAGTTCATGAAAATATCACTTCAAGAAAATACGTTTCAAATAGTTCCAACATGTTACATCTTTAGGTTGTAAATAATACATTCAGTCTTTTCATGTTCCATCAAGTGAAAATGGGAGTTCCATTACATTTATTTTATATTCAGAGTCTTTTCTATTTTTTAGTTCTAATAAAACCACATTAAATTATTTTAAATATTTTTTTAATACTCACTATATAATCTATTATATTTTGGTAGATGGTGAATTAAAATTTATTTTAGTTCAATGTATAATTCATGGATTTGATATGAAATAAAATTTGATAGATAATCAATATCAGGTGAAACCAATTAACAAATGATTATATTATGTTTATTATTATTATTCTCATTCATTGGTTCTTATTTTTTGTATTATTTGGATTTTTATTGTTTCAGTGTACCCAGAATAGAGAAATTCTTCAACTGGTTGAATGATGAAACTTCATGTTCACTAAAACTGTCTGATTTGTGCCATAGGGTTGGGGTTAATATATGATCAGGATATATGAGATTATTAGTATTATTTATTCTCATAAATAAATAAAAACTTAAATGATAATTGTGTACAATAATAAAAAGATAACATGTTTGAGTTAATGTTCTGATAAAAAGAATATAGGAAAATAATAAATAAAAAGATGAGATCTTTTACAGAAGAATGAATGAGTAGAGAAAAACAATAAAATTAAAAATAAAATAAATACCTCAAAATGGCTGAAAAAATTAATTACCTACTCAAAAATGGAACCAATTTGAAATGTGTTGTCATAGATGTTTTCGAATGATGTGTGCCTTTTTGGTATATTGGTGCTACAGAGTGGCTGACCAAGGTCATATCTTAAAGATGGAAGTAATTTAAAAAAAATATTAAATGTATTGTGAAAATTAAAAAATATATAATAAATAAATTAGAATAATAGGGGTTTGATTAATGTTTATAAAATAAATAGAAGAAGTATTCTGGAAAAATATTGTAATTTTTAAATAAAATTGACAAAACAAAACTAGTCGATTTTTTCTGGGAAACATATTTTTTCAAAGAGTAATTGTTCTAGCTCTATATATCCACAAAAATTTTAATCAATATCAATTAAATTAATACCCAGTTAATTATGGTCCCTAATTTTTTTAATCCTCAAACTATACGAGAATTAACATAACAACAAAGATGAAATGAATTTAATACTAAGGAAGCATCAGAACATTCTAATGCACCACCCAAATTTGTTTGATTTTGTAAGGCTAGATTATGTCCAACGGTAAATTAGGGAAAACTTCCACTTTTTAATTGAGTATTAATTGAGTTTATGGAATATATTTAAACTTTAATAAATTTTCTCATCTGGTTTTGTATGATTGGTAAGGATTTCACTCTCAAAAATTACACAAATCTCAACCTCAAATGTTCTTATTTTAATTTTTCACTTACGTTAATTGATTATTAATATTTAAAAAATAAATTCATGGTTCCTATTATGTGAATTGTTGTGTCTGGATGATTAAAAATAAATTTATTAATATGGTAATAGGTAGATCTATTACTATGAAAACTACTCCTTCATGGGTGTAGAGTTCATCATTGAGATGTTTTTCATAAGCAATGGATTGAAAGGGAAACACCTGATATTGTACCAACTATACAGTTCCATCCTAATGAAGTGAATAATATAAGAATAAAAATAAAAATAATAGAATAAATGGAATAGGAATTAATAGTTCAACGAACGAACAATAATACTACACCAATCAATAAGAATATAAGATCACTTTGGAGGATAAACTAGTGTTATAGCTTCCCTCATCTAATTGTGAATGTAAATAGAAATGAACCACTTCACCAATTCTCATAATCCACTATGGAATGTGCAACCAAACATTGATTCCATTTCTTATTTAATCTAATCAAATACATGAATTATCTCATATGTCATAAATAAAAGTTGGAGCCCATTAATTTCAGAACACAGTTGATAAAATTTTACGTTAAAATAGGAAACAAAAAATATTTATGTACTAAATAATATGGTGAATTTTAAAGGTTCAAACATGAATTTTCCTCAAATTTTCAAATGAATGATCTATTGTCAAATTTTTTATAATTTGAAATGCTTAACCTAATGTGAGAAAATTATATCATTTAATATAACTAAAATATTCAGTAAAATTTTGTTTTAACAATATTTCTAAACCTGGATGTTTGGTTAGTGTATAAAAAGTGATATATGTTCCATTTTAGTATAATTGTGAATCCCAACTGATGTATGAGTGTGGTAGTGGAAATAGGTAGTAGAGATAATACATTTCTGGGGATTCCGGGAAGCTGGAGAAGGAACTGAACATTATAGGGAAGAGTTATCTAAATCATATAGAATATACATGGTGATAGGATCTAGGTGCATGATACCACCCCATGACCAGGAATACGCATGTGGCTATGTAGAACATGAACCACACAGAAGAAAAAGGCACCGTAAAGCGGTGGTTCTATAAATGTTACCTCCTAGTTCAGATGGAAAATGGTTACATGAACCGACATATTGAGGAGGGTATAATGATATAATATGTTCCAAAATGTTATAGGAAGCAGTATGATTATGAATATCTCTGTAGAGGTTATGGAGGCCCCTGGGATGATGGAGTTGGATGAGCATAAGGTGGAACACAAGGTAGAAGAGCTATGGGTGGCATATGATGCTATGGGATACTTCAACCACCGACACCTGTTGGCCCATGTTAGGATCAAAGAGCTGGTGGTAGGGGATGTGGATAGATTTAGTCTATAGAGGCATATGAACCAGTGAAACGTGAGATGATTAGAGGTACAAACATTGTTAATTATACTCTTTGTTAAGTATTTATAGTCATAGGTGTAAGTAATTAATTAATCATCATTAATCATGTTTCGAGATATAGAGTTAACATTTGAGGGTTTAGCGTAATAGCTTTATCCTGATCTTCCTAGAGGGAATGCTTATTTTGTATCTTTTATGTTTTATCAGTGCTAGAATATGCTTGGTTGAGAGATGTTATCATGGTATTGTTTATCCATCACGAAGAACCCAATAACATAATCCAAGGTATGGATTGGTTTTCCATGGTCAAATCTTGGATTGAATTTCATCATATAACAGTCAGTTTCCTATATTATCATTAAAGATTATTTTATTTAGTGGGGATGAGGGATATAATGGTTGGGTAAGTGGATTTTCTAAGAAGGTGGCAACATCCCATTACCCATTTTTTATGAGTGTATCCCTTGGTGAAATTGCATATTCAAGAATTTGGATTCATTTTTTATGGTGGGATTATTGACATTGACCCCGAGTATGTTCTACAACTACCAATAAGATGAGAGATTTAATTTTTCATCGACTTTCACCCCAGAACTACTCTGATATATTCATTTGAATATAAGATGGATCCAACCGAGATCTGCGATATACGGTTTCTATTAGACAACCTTTGAGAGTAGGGGTTTATCATACCCACTGAGTCCCCCTAGGAATATCCATGTTGTTCACAAAAAAAATTTGATGTGATCTTACATATTTGTGTGGAATATAGTCACCTAAACTAGGCCACTATAAATAACAAGTACACATTTCTGAGGATTTATGACCTCTTTCATCAATTGTGAGGAATGATATGGTTCTCGAAGATAAATTTCATGTTCTTCTACCATAAGTTGAGAGATCACATGACTTATATTATGAAGCTAGAATTATAATATTTCTATGGAAACTATGATTCCCTATTGATTCCCTTTAGTGTGATGTATCCTCCTCTTTGTTAATGTCTTTGATAAACCAGATTTTTTATCCATACATAGACTAGTTTGTGGTGGTACTCATTGAAAACAAAATTCAATACTCTACTACAGTGGAGTAGAATTTTTTTTACATGAATTTTTAACATGATTTAATTTTGGAGAACCATATTTATGTTATATTCTTGAAATTTCAGTTCTAGATTCACAAAATTCAATTTTCTAGAAATTTCATTCATTATCATGGTTTCACTATGGACTCGATGAAGATTGATAATGAGATTTCGTGGGATCCATCTATGATTTTTTTCATAAGTGTGGAGTTTTCTTATCTGGGAAGTGAACTATATGTGTTATTTGGAAGGATTATCAACAATATTTGTCCCATTGACTTCCCTAATTTAGAAAGGGCATCATTTTACCTTCATTGAGCAGTGCTAAAGGGCCTTTTGATGAGTTAAGGCTGATGATGTAGAGCGCTCGTCTTTTGAAACATCTGGTGGATCGAGCTGAGTATGTAATGTATTACGAGGACTTAAGTGGTGGGATCACAAGCATGTTGATGTAGTGGAAGGAAGATATAAAATATGGGTTTAGGTAGTTGATAACCAGTGAGAAGAACTTTGTGTGTTTCAACATCACGTTGGTAGCGATAGTCATCACCTTGAGGATATGGAAACATAATATACCAGTTGAGATCTCTCTTTTTTACTATTTCCATTAGTGTATCATGTATATATTAAAACATAGATACTTGAACATAATGGAGATGAACTAGTTATAGTTCATGTATTACTTTAACATTGATATAGTCAATATTTCGGTGAAGGGAAACTTCGTGGAATATTCCTTATATAGATGTTGAAGGCTTGTTTAGTGTAGTAGGTGTCTGAGTAGTTTTCATTTATGTATCTAACCTTAGATGAGTTGATGTGTGAATGGTTTCAACAATCAATGGTGTTAAATCCTAATCACCTTTAGTGTGCGAGATAGTTCCTAATGGGAGACGTCCACTATGATGTTTTTTATGAACATATATCCTCTAGAGATTCGCTAAAAGGTTTTACTGAAAATGGAATCACATAATTTTTTATAGGGATAAATGTTTTTTCTGATAACAATGCATGAGGAGATTATGAGTGAGTTTCACAATGATTCTTTGGTTGCACATCATAATTTGGGGAATATGTAAAAAGGACTTCAATGGCAGTTTTGGTGGGCCGACATGTAGCAGTGAATGGATTAGTTCATCTCTTGGTGTCTTGCCTATCAACAAGTGAAGGATGGGTACCATGTTTTTGGAAAGTTTGTTATATCCCCTTCAAAACATGGTATGGAATGTGACATATTATCCATAGACATTGTGATAGAGAATCCTCAAACAGTGATGGTCCATGATCCCATCTAGGTAATATTTTACTAACTTATTATGTAGGAATACTTAATTACACTCATTGAGGAGACTTTATTGTAATGTTTTGGGCATTTTTACATACTATATATTGTTCCCCATCATATAGTTCCATAGAATATTGTCTCTGACTATGATTTTTAGTCCATTCCATTGTTATAGAGAGGCCTATGAGAGGCATTTGGGGCCTAGATGAGGATGAGTATAGATTTTCTCCCATAGATAGATGGTAAGACTTAGGACACTATCTAGGTGTTGGTGAATATGTTGAGGGATTACATGTCAGACATATTCTCTAGCTGGGAGGATCAATTACACTTGGAATAGTTTTTTGTATAAAAATATCTACCACTATACAATCAGTAGGAAGCTTTTTTATGACCAGTAATAGAGACCCTAAAAATCAACCTTTTGCTGGATATAGATTCTTGATGAATCGCTTCTAGTACAGTGATGGTGTAGGCGATTCCAAAGAAGTTCTAGGTTATATATGAGTGTTTGTGGATATCCTGGAGCTGGAAAAAATATTATATAGATCAACATCATATTACATTATAGTTAATATAGAGAGAGAATGTTTTCAAGAGATTATACCTAATATAAGTATTTCATAATTTAATCGAGGGGTGCAAGATATCATTGAGGTTCATCAGGAAATTCGACATCATGTAGAGGGTGGGTTGTGTTCCTTAATGTCTCACCCTTCCCTCGTAGTTGGTGTGGGTGAACGATGTCTTCTATTTTTTTAAATAGAGTAGATTTGTTCACGAAACCACAAAAAAAATTATTTGGTGATATGGATATTAATGAGGGATCCGATTTTGAAATGCCCCGAGTGGAGATCGATGATCGGTAGAAGGGTACTCTAAGTGGATTGACATGTCCATTGGTTTGTGCATATTGAGAGAATGGGAACATGCATGGGAGATCATGGGACTGGGAGAGCTATATGGGGGGTTCGAAATCCCATTATTTTAATTTAATTTTGGTATTATTAGATAAATATAAAATATTATTGTAACAGCCCAAGATTTTATGAAAAATATCCTTTTTTAATTTCACTAATGTCTTGTGTTGTACACTTCACCAAAAGGAGCTTGCACAACACACATCCTTGACTTGCATTGCATTACACGCAATCGTAACCTTCCTCGATAGCGTGTGTAGTACACAATACTGAGTTTCACGAAACAACGATATGCTATTAAAATATTATTAAAACTAGCCATTATGAATAGTAATAACCACTTTTTAAATTTTAGAAATTTTATCTCTCAAAATGGACTTCATTTTTGGATTCGGAATATCGAATTTAGCCTAAAGTGAAATTTTGGTACCTTTTGGATAACTTTCATATTCTGTTGAATAGTGAAAATTACTAAATTATAATTAAAAACAACTTTTTTAATCAAAATAATTAATAGTGATAAATTATTAATTTGAGTGGTTTTAAAGTATATTTAGAATATATTTTTACAATTTAATACAATGTTGGTCATTGGATGTAATTTCACATTTAAACCAGACATAAACAAGTGTCAATCTTTTGATAGATATTGTTTCTTAAAAACACGCTATTTGTTTTAACAGCGGGATTTAATTATAAAATTAATTAATGCAACTTTTATGTTATGAATTTGGTAAAATAGGCTTCATTTTTGAATTCGGAATATTAAATATAGCTTAGGATGAAATTTTGACATTGTTCTGAAAAACATCAATTTTTGATGAATAGTGAAACTACTAAGTGGTAGTTAAAAAACTGAACTTTTCATAAAACTTAATTTTACCGCTTCTGTGAATGGAATTTCAAAAATCCTAGAGTCACGGTTGATGTCAGTAAGTAAAATTTGGTTCAATGAGATGAAAATAATTTTTGGTGAATAGTCATTTTTTACTTTTATTTACCACGGTTAATAGTAAATAGGGTAACTAAGGGTAAATATGATATTACTATTACCCTAACACATGTCCTAATTCTATTGGATAAGTGTAATTCGACCACAAATAACCTTATGAATATAATATGACCATTTAGGTCCACTTGGATTAGATTATGACATTTAATATTATTTTATTTAATGAATAGTTAAAATAGTTAAAATCAAAGTTTAATAACTAAAACATTTTTAATATGGGGTTATACATAAGATAAATTCGACTATAAATATTAATTAGAAAGCTAAAAAGCTTTCCTACATAAATATAGTTTATTTATAATTTTTAGACCTTAAATAAATTAATTTATTTATGACACAACGATGATGAAGTAATTACCCTTTTAAGGAAATATTAACATAATTGATGTTATAAATGCTCAAATGAATGTAATTTGAGACTTTTTATGAATTCCACTAATTTTCTAGGTTACTATGATATATTAGTGTTGATGTAATCAATTTGGTTCGAACATATAATTCTGTTATGACTTTCCAAAAAATCATATATCAAATAGTGTCAAAATTGACACAAAATATTTTTTTAAATCAAATATTATATTATTAATTGTTATTTTATTCCTAAAAATCTACGGTTCGGCCAAATGACTTATATAAGGATATATGTATTAATAATATACAATTTGGGGTTCGTTTGGCATGTTATAGTAAGTGTATTAACCATATAGTGAAAGAAAACAAAAAGACACGGTAAAAGTTAAATTATTTAACTTAGAGTTAAATCTAATTGATAAGGTTAAAATAATACCCTAAACTTGTCTAAATCCTATTGGTTGATAGGATTTCTCCCTATCCCCACTTTAGCTTCGAAATAAGACCCTTTGGAACCATTATAAACCGATTTTAATATTAATATAAAATAATATTTTGAGGTATTCCTAAGGTGCCCCTCTCCTCCCTTATAAAAGGACACCTCCTCCCCCTCCTCCTCACACCAATTTGAGCACTCACGCTCGGCCGACCTCTGCCAAAATCTCTTCTCCACTTCCCTATCAACATCCTAGAGGTTATGGTCTTCCTCAAAGACCAATTTTAGTTCCCTAAGAGGAGGTCTCAAAGAGGCGCTTCAAAGAAGAGGTAATTGCCGTTACCAATTCTTTCATCTTTATTTCTTCTTCCACTTCTTCTTCTTAGGTTGTTTCATTATGAAGTAATAACATCAGTATCACTCATATAATGATATGTTATTATAAGTATGAAACAACCCTATTTCACCATCTATCCATCCTACGGAAAAAGAAATCACCGCGCGTGCGTACGTACGGAATACCGTCTCCACGCCGTGGTGTAATCTATTTTCCACCACCACCATACATGGATGGGTATAATGGTGTAAAGAATAACTATACATAGTTATTACAACATCATATTTATTCTGATATATTGTATAATCCACTCCAATTCAATTCAATATTTATGGAAATGATATCATCACTCGTGCGTACGTACGGACTACCGTCTCCACGACGCGATGAGATTCATTCTCCATGTTAACCATTTAAGAATGATTATAAAGTATATATAAGAAATAATAATGAAATATATGACATTATAAAGCTACTGGATTTATGTATATTTATATATATGTATTTCATCTACTTACTTCCATTTAAGACAATAAGGAAAGGAAAACAGTGTTCATGCGTACGTACGGACTACCGTCTCCATGAACGGTGTTTTTCATTTCATTTATCTATCTATTATATATATATATATACTGAATATATATGATATATAAATCATATTTTATATTCTGGATGTAATTAATTCATGATATAAGTAATAATAATGTCAAGAACAACAAGTCAAAACACCTACGATAAATGAAACGATTTTACCCAAAACGCTTCTTTAACATGGAATTTACAAAAGAACGGGTAATATAATGTCATAAGTGAACCATATATGATATCATAACAATGAATATGATTCTGTAATAAGTCAATGACATTATTTAAATCATTATACAGGAGGTTCGGACACATATGAAGCAAATCGGACCTCAGGTAAGGGAAATATCACAATCTCATTTTTATCAGAGATTGTTTATACATTGGTATTTACTGGGGTGTATTTTATCATCCACATCCATGTTTCCTCAATATGTAATATTATTTCCGTCCAACTACAATATTTTAAATCCAATTTTACCCTTCGGTGAGTTTTTAGTAAAAATTATGAAAGGAATCTTTTGACGTTTTTCATACGAGGTGCTTTTTGACTTTTCCGACAAAAGTACGAAGAATGTTTTTTTTAACTTATACGGCATGAATGGATTTCTAAAAAAAATTATTTCCAAGAAGCTTCATTTACAAGTATTCAAGTTTATTTTTAATCAACTTCTTTTAGTTTAAAATTTTATGACATGTTAAGAAAGGAAAAGTGTTTTTGAAGGAGAAAGGATATTTTCCTCAAGAATGAAGTTCAAGTGTTTTATCAAAATTATTTTCCATATAAGATAATAAAGGGTTCTATTTTTATCCCTATTATTACATTGATTTGATCATGTTGTGATGTAATTATTTTTATGAATTCCTTTATCTTATATGAATTGATTTATGATGTCATGATTTTTCAAGAATCCCATTTTTGTTACATGTGTTATGTGATGATGTATGTTTTATGATTATGTGGCACACATAAGAAAGGATTCATTATAAGATGGGTGGGACCTATATCTCCCTCCAATGCATTGGGTAAAGATTTTATATTTCATGAGATAGACAGGGCTGGAATGGTAGGTTATACCGGTTCAGTGAAACAGGACTGAAACGAGGGTTACTCGATTCAGAAAGGGACTTTGTCCACTAAGATAGTCTTGGAAATGAGTCTTGACTAACGAGAAATGATTCTCTATGATTATGTGTGTATGCCACAAAGTTTCATGTTTTAAGATATGATTATTTTGATTACATTTCACTTCCATGATTTATCCCATGTTATGAAATTATTCTCTCTTTTGCAGGTTAAGATTTCCAAAATATTATGTTCTTATGAATACGATGTGATTGATATTTCTTTTGTTTACCCTTACTGAGCATTTGAGCTCACCCTTTTATGTTTTCTTTTCCCCAGCATATAAAGAATGTTTTTAGGTAAAAAAAAGAGGGAAGATCTTTATAGGAGATGTTGAAGATCTTTCACCACGATTAGAAGATTACGTTTCGAGTTTCCAAAGACACTAAACTATTACGATCATTGTGTGTGTGTTTTTTTATATACTAAGTATTCTGCAAATGTAATGTAATGTCCATGTACGTCAGGCTTCGGGTCTCTACAGTTGGTATCAGAGGAAAGGTTTAGTCAACCTTTGGAAACTAGGATGCGAAAACGTTAGTGAGATCCCTAGAGATATTTCTACAGTATGTCTAGGGATGTCCCTAAGGTTAAGTATACGTATAGGTTATAGTACTAGAACTACGCTAACGATCATAGAATTAAACCTAAGATGTTAGATATTGAAGGTACACCCCCTTTATTATGTTGTTTTCCCTAGCATGATTTTTGCCTCTCACACTATTCTTTTTGGGTTTTAGACGATGACTGGAACCCGAAGGAACCGTGTTGATCAATGCAATGGACAATGCAATGATTTTCCTCCTGAACAAACAAATGTTATGGGAGATGGAGTGAAAAATCTTATTTCTATACTTACACAAGCTATGAATCATTCTGGACTTTCAAATGAGCAGAGAAGGGAACAATATTCTATTGAGTCCTTAATGAGGCAACGTCCACCTTCTTTCAGTGGGACTTCTGATCCACTTGTTGCTGAACCATGGATCAGTACCACTGAAAAGATATTTTCAGTTCTTCAATGTTCTGAACATGATAAAGTCATCTTAGCAGTATATCGTTTGAAAGGTGAAGCTGATCAATGGTGGAATCTTATCAAGAATACAAGGCAAAGAGATGAAATTGAGTCCATGGAATGGGACGAGTTCAAGAACTTATTTTTCAATAAGTACTTCCCTCGTATTCTTCGAACAAAGATGGAGAAGGAGTTTCTTGAACTAAAGCAAAAGGATGATGAATCTGTTGGTATATACGAAGCGAATTTTACAAGACTTGCAAGGTATGCATCTGGCATTATCATCCAACCTGAAAGTAAAGTTGACCGACTTTTCAGTGGCTTAAAACCAAGTCTTCGAAGGGAATTAGCTTTAAGAGACTTTAGTAGCTATGAAGAAATTGTGCGTTGTGCTATCAAGGTAGAAATGGAAGTTGGTGTTACATATCCATCTCATGGTTTTGACAAGAAACAAAAGATGGAGTTCAAGGAGAAATCTCAGAATAATGGTGAAAAAAAGATGAATGTTTCTTTATGCACAAAGTGTGGAAAGAAGCATGGTGGAGATTGTCTTAAAGGGACTAGAAAATGTTTTATGTGTGGAAAAGAAGGTCATCGAGCAGCTGAGTGTCGAAGTAATGGAAAAAGGGTTTCTAATGATGTGAATAAAGAAAACACTGCAGAGAACGCACCACCAACACTTCAATGCTTCAAGTGCAAGGAAATGGGGCATTATGCTAATAAATTCCCTAATCCAAGGGTTAGTGATGATCAACATGAGCAACCACTGAAGGCAAAGGATAAAGGGAAGTCACATGTGATCACTATTGGCAATGTTGAATATGACAACGATGTGGTGGAATGATTAAGTGTTTATGTAATGGGATTCCAAAATAATGTTGTATCATTGAGTATTGCAATATTTATTGATGTGGTATTCAAAGTGATTGAGATATTTTTTGGAAATAAGATGATATGCGCATAATGAATGGAAAACGAGAAAATGAAATGTTTAATAGTATTCATGAGCTCATGATTGATATAAGGACTAAGTGATATCATGGTTTGAGTATATAGAATTTTGAGGATTTTGGTATGTGGAAAGTGTTAACGTTTAACTGCATTCATGTTTTCACTAAGGTTCAATGGGTATTCAAGAGAATACATGATTAAGGACTTTGAATGTTTAGAATGTGACCAACAAGACATATCTTATGATATATGGGGATCAACGATGGTATTAAATCTATGGTAATTGTTTTCACTATATTATGAGAGTGGACTGCAGTATTATGGGTAAGACTTAAGATTGGAATGGATTATGTTGAACATAAGTTAGTATTGTTTAAGGATAGAAGTTTTTTTTATAGAAAAAGGACAACCTGCAGGACGGGCGACAACCCATCGCGTCGGACAAGGCTGTGGGAATCAAACCCACAACCGAAATGCGACTGGCCTTTATCGCCTACCACTGGCCTACAGGAAGTCCCTGTTTAGTAGAAACTAGTTTTATTGTATTAAGCAGTATGATATATGAAGTATAAGTCCATTTTAGGAACCATATATGATTA
Source organism: Viscum album (assembly GCA_963277665.1). NCBI lineage: Eukaryota > Viridiplantae > Streptophyta > Magnoliopsida > Santalales > Viscaceae > Viscum > Viscum album. The sequence continues at coordinate 1,084,446,485 of OY728166.1, read as the reverse complement.
ATCTCACTATAGATCGACTTATGTATATAATTTTTGCTAACCTTTTGTTTGAGACAGATGGAATGACCCGTCATTCTATCACATGATCTGCTAACACTTCACAAATAACAAATTCAACTTCATTTATTTAAGAGATGAAGTGTAAATTGTTCAAGGCACGAACAATAGTGCGATTGTACCAAAATAAAGTAAGTATTTATTCTAATTCAAATTCTTCAACTTTAGGGAAACGATCTTGAAAACCAAAAAATGTTGTCCTAGTGATCTTATATCTGATTAATCGGATGGTACCTTAGATCGTCACAAATTTATGGATTTGTGATTGTTGGCTTTTCCATAGCCATGTTCTCTACCACTCTCCATCAGAACATGATGGTTAGATTTTTCTTCCATATCCATATTTTCATCTATGTGGAAACCCAGTGATTAGTTTATTTGGGTAACCGTTAAGTTTCATACATTTGTTTTTAAATATTGGTTTTGGTATTCCTTTTTACGATGTGGGTTTCTATTAAAGAAACTTTCAAATAGTAAACCATTATTAACCCCAACGAATTTCGAGGGAGAAATTCATTTTAAGGGGGGTAGAATGTAACAACCCAAGATTTTATGAAAAATATCCTTTTTTTAATTTCACTAATTTCTTGTGTTGTACGCTTCACCAAAAGGAGCTTGCACAACACGCATCCTTGACTTGCCTTGCATTACACGCAATCACAACCTTCCTCGAAAGCGTGTGTAGTACGCAATACTGAGTTTCACGAAACAACGATATGCTATTAAAATATTATTAAAACTAGCCGTTATGTATAGTAATAACCACTTTTTAAATTTTAGAAATTTTAGCTCTCAAAATGGACTTCATTTTTGGATTCGGAATATCGAATTTAGCCTAAGGTGAAATTTTGGTACCTTTCGGATAAATTTCATATTCTGTTGAATAGTGAAAATTACTAAATTATAATTAAAAACAACTTTTTTAATCAAAATAATTAATAGTGATAAATTATTAATTTGAGTGGTTTTAAAGTATATTTAGAATATATTTTTACAATTTAATACAATGTTGGTCATTGGATATAATTTCACATTTAAACAAGACATAAACAAGTGTCAATCTTTTGATAGATATTGTTTCTTAAAAACACGCTATTTGTTTTAACAGCGGGATTTAATTATAAAATTAATTAATGCAACTTTTATGTTATGAATTTGGTAAAATACACTTCATTTTTGAATTTGGAATATGAAATATAGCTTAGGATGAAATTTTGACATTGTTCTGAAAAACATCAATTTTTGATGAATAGTGAAACTACTAAGTGGTAGTTAAAAAACTGAACTTTTCATAAAACATAATTTTACCGCTTCTGTGAATGGAATTTCAAAAATCCGAGAGACACGGTTGATGTCAGTATGTAAAATGTGGTTCAATGAGATGAAAATAATTTTTGGTGAATAGTAATTTTTTACTTTTATTTACCACGGTTAATAGTAAATAGGGTAACTAAGGGTAAATATGATATTACTATTACCCTAACACATGTCTTAATTCTATTGGATAAGTGTAATTCGACCAAAAACAACCTTATGAATATAATATGACCATTTAGGTCCACTTGGATTAGATTATGACATTTAATATTATTTTATTTAATGAATAGTTAAAATAGTTAAAATCAAAGTTTAATAACTAAAACATTTTTAATATGGGGTTATACATAAGATAAATTCGACTATAAATATTCATTAGAAAGATAAAACGATTTCCTACATAATTATATTTTATTTATAATTTTTAGACCTTAAATTAATTAATTTATTTATGACACAACGATGATGCAGTAATTACCCTTTTAAGGAAATATTAACATAATTGATGTTATAAATGCTCAAATGAATGTAATTTGAGACTTTTTATGAATTCCAATAATTTTCTAGGTTACTATGATATATTAGTGTTGATTTAATAAATTTGGTTCGAACATATAATTAAGTTATGACTTTCAAAAAAATCATATATCAAATAGTGTCAAAATTGACACAAAATAGTTTTTTAAATCAAATATTATATTATTAATTGTTATTTTATTCCTAAAAATCTATGGTTCGGCCAAATTACTTATATAAGGATATATGTATTAATAAAATACAATTTGGGGTTCGTTTGGCATGTTATATTAAGTGTATTAACCATATAGTGAAAGAAAACAAAAAGACACGGTAAAAGTTAAATTATTTAACTTAGAGTTAAATCTAATTGATAAGGTTAAAATAATACCCTAAACTTGTCCAAATCCTATTGGTTGATATTATTTCGACCCATCCCCACTTTAGATTCGAAATAATACCCTTTGGAACCATTATAAACCAATTTTGACATTAATATAAAATAATATTTTGAGGTATTCCTAAGGTGCCCCTCTCCTCCCTTATAAAAGGACACCTCCTCCCCCTCCTCCTCACACCAATTTGAGCACTCAAGCTCGGACAACCCCTGAAAAAATATCTTCTCCACTTCCCTAGCAACATCCTAGAGGTTCTGGTCTTCCTCAAAGACCAATTTTAGTTCATTAAGAGGAGGTCTCAAAGAGGCGCTTCAAAGAAGAGGTAATTACCGTTACCAATTCTTTCATCTTTATTTCTTCTTCCACTTCTTCTTCTTAGGTTTTTTTATTATGAAGTAATAACATAAGTATCACTCATATATTGATATGTTATTATAAGTATGAAACAACCCTATTTCACCATCTATCCATCCTACGGAAAAAGAAATCACCGCGCGTGCGTACGTACGGAATACCGTCTCCACGCCGTGGTGTAATCTATATTCCACCACCACCATACATGGATGGGTATAATGGTGTAAAGAATAACTATACATAGTTATTACAACATAATATTGATTCTGATATATTGTATAATACACTCCAATTCAATTCAATATTTATGGAAATGATATCATCGCTCGTGTGTACGTACGGACTACCGTCTCCACGACGCGATGAGATTCATTCTCCATGTTAACCATTTAAGAATAAATATAAAGTATATATAAGAAATAATAATGAAATATATGACATTATAAAGCTACTGGATTTATGTATATATATATATATGTATGTCATCTACTTACTTCCATTCAAGACAATAAGGAATGGAAAACAGCGTTCATGCATACGTACGGACTACCGTCTCCATGAACGATGTTTTTCATTCCATTTATCTATCTATTATATATATATATATATACTGAATATATATGATATATAAATCATATTTTATATTCTGGAAGTAATTAAATCATGATATAAGTAATAATAATGTCAAGAACAACAAGTCAAAACACCTACGATAAATGAAACGATTTTACCCAAAACGCTTCTTTAACATGGAATTTACAAAGGAACGGGTAATATAATGTCATAAGTGAACCATATATGATATAATAACAATGAATATTATTCTGTAATAAGTCAATGACATTATTTAAATCATTATACAGGAGGTTCGGACACATACGAAGCAAATCGGACCTAAGGTAAGGGAAATATCACAATCTCATTTTTATCCGAGATTGTTTATACTTTGGTATTTACTGGGGTGTATTTTATCATCCACATCCATGTTTCCTCAATATTTAATATTATTTCCATCCAACTACAATTGTTTAAATCCAATTTTACCCTTCGGTGAGTTTTTAGTAAAAATTATGAAAGGAATATTTTGACGTTTTTCATACGAGGTGCTTTTTGACTTTTCCGACAAAAGTACGAAGAATGTTTTTTTAACTTATACGGCATGAATGGATTTCTAAAAAAAATTATTTCCAAGAAGCTTCCTTTACAAGTATTCAAGTTTATTTTTAATCAACTTCTTTTAGTTTAAAATTGTATGACATTTTATGAAAGGAAAATTGTTTTTGAAGGAGAAAGGATATTTTCCTCAAGAATGAAGTTCAAGTGTTTTATCAAAATTATTTTCCATCTAAGATAATAAAGGGTTCTATTTTTATCCCTATTATTACATTGATTTGATCATGTTGTGATGGAATTATTTTTATGAATTCCTTTATCTTATATGAATTGATTTATGATGTCATGATGTTTCAAGAATCCCATTTTTGTTACATGTGTTATGAGATGATGTATGTTTTATGATTATGTGGCACACATAAGAAAGGATTCATTATAAGATGGGTGGGACCTATATCTCCCTCCAATGCATTGGGTAAAGATTTTATATCTCATGAGATAGATAGGGTTGGAACGGTAGGTTATACCGGTTCTGTGAAACAGGACTGAAACGAGGGTTACTCGATTCAGAAAGGGACTTTGTCCACTAAGATAGTCTTGGCAATGAGTATTGACTAACAAGAAATGATTCTCTATGATTATGTGTGTATTCCACAAAGTTTCATGTTTTAAGTTATGATTATTGTGATTACATTTCACTGCCATGATTTATCCCATGTTATGAAATTATGCTCTATTTTGCAGGTTATGATTTCCAAAATGTTATGTTCTTATGAATATGATGTGATTGATATTTCTTTTGTTTACCCTTACTGAGCATTTGAGATCACCCTTTTATGTTTTCTTTTCCCCAGGATATAAAGAAAGTTTTTAGGTAAAAAAAAGAGGGAAGATCTTTATAGGATATGTTGAAGATCTTTCACCACGATTAGAAGATTACGTTCTGAGTTTCAAAGACACTAAACTATTACGATCCTTGTGTGTGTGTTTTTGTTATGTACTAAGTATTCTGCAAATTTAATGTAATTTCCATGTACGTCAGGCTTCGGGTCTCTACAATTATGGAATAATTTATAGACACTGATTTTTCATTTTAAGGCCTTGTAATATTTCAAAATAAAAATTCAAATCCATGTGCGATGATGATATAGAATTCCAAGGCCCAGTGCACTCTGAATTCATATTATGAAATTATTAAATATATTTTATATTACGCACGCATGATTTATAAAAAAATGGATAACTATTAAATGGAATATCATATCAAAAATCTGAGATGATTATTGAGTGTGGAACATTAGGTTTACCCTAGGTGTGTCCTATAAGATTTCAATGTTGTGTGTTCAGATAAAATGGTTTGTGGTGGTATTTTTAGGGGAATAATTAATTAATGGACATAATTTATTTATTAATGTAACATAAATAAAACATGTACATAAATATACCTTTATAAATATTATGTACATTTTTTTAGATAATCCTTTTTGAATATGACACTATTGATTAAAATTATTGGGCATGATCTTATTGCTTCTTAATCTCTATTCAAACTGAATGAATTTTCATTCTATAATGTATTGTTTATTAGTTGATATTCATTTTTTTCACAATCAGGTATCCCAATTTTTGTTTTATGCACCAAAATACTTTTCTTATGATCATTTCGACATTGATCCTATGAATTTATCTCAAAATTTATTTTTTCTTCATTGATTGTCTAATGTGGTCTCATTTTCACTATTATAGGTAGGACTAACCTAGATTGAACACCCTGAATAGTGGTATCTTCTTGTGTGTTTAATGGTTTTGAGAATCGATAAAAAGTATAAGTTAATTTTTTTTATACCAAGGGATTTTTTTTGATCTATAGTTTGAGAAAATGAATGACCGATGGGAGATGAAATAAATATATGGTGAACCCCACAGATGAATCCAAATTCATTTTCCCTCCAAAATTTTTCTATAAATGCTTATCTAATAGTCCACCATCAATTTTGATAGACCTAGAGGAGATATTGGAGGGGGAGAGGCTACATCGGGATTACCTGAAGCATATGTAACTCTCTATAAAAAAAACTCAACTACATGACATATAATTTAATGCAAACGTAATGTTTAGTTCCCCTTTGGATGTAGAACTATGGTTTTGATAAATTTAAGGATGACACACCATGTGTTTGGGGAACATTCAATGTATCCTTCCTCGGGGATACATGATCAATGTAGGATAACATTATAAGTTCCATGTGTAAGATAAAACACTATTTACGAAATTATAAATACAATGTAATGATTACAGAGACACAACCAAGATCGCAAGAAGGAAAACAGTTAGATAAAACACACTATTTACTCAACCTACATGCTATGTAATACTACATGGGTAGTGATCTGTGTATCGGTAGGGAAATAACCAGCATGTGGGGTGGGACTACAAGACATTTTGATCTCTATACACACCAAAAATCCATATTTAATATTGTTTAAAATTCTAAATCTCTTATCTCCTTCAATTGGACCCAAATTTTTCTAATGAGTAAACTATCTTGATTGGTTTTCTTCATTGTTTATGATGGTAGCATATGTACTAGATTTCGATATATGATGTGATATGTTACATATATAATTCTTTTTAGGTGATGCATGATGATGGTAGTGAAATTGAAGGATCATTAGAGTGGTACCCCCCCTAATGTACTAGGGTGCCGCACATATACTAATGAGTGGTACCCCCCTGATGAACTGTGGTTTGAGTCCTATATCTAATGAGTCATAACCATGGATGACTAGTGTGTATCCTCTATCTAATGTGTTGTAACCCCTATGGAAATTGGGCATGTTACCCTATCTATTTAGTGGTATGACATATTACATTCGGGTAGGGGTAGCATATCTATTGAATCCCCCCCACACACACATTAGGGTGCGAGTCCTCTACCCATCAAGATGTAAACCCTTATCATATAAGGAGATAGACCTTTTTAAATCGATTTGATCCCCCACGAAGGAATAGGGAACATATTCTCTACTTAGAGATTGTGGATCCAAAATTGTGCATTATAGTAGCAAGCCATGGACCCTCTACACAATTATTACAATGGATAGACATTCGAGATGATGGGAATTTTTGAAGGTCTTCTAGAACTGATTGAAATATTTTCATGGGATGGGCTATGAGATGGAGACCCCATTTCTCTACCATTTAATCTTTTTTGGTGTGAGTATACATATATATTTGTATCTATGTTGTTGTATTTTTTACTCTCATTATTTTTGTTGAGTTGAGTACTATCTATTCAAATTATGCCAATTACATCTCACCATTTTTATTTTAGTGTGTCCTGTTGGGTATGTATATACTCACCCATGTAAAATATTTTTCCATAGGTTTTGTGGATTATACAGATAACATATGAGTTGATGATGACTACATAGAAGTATCATGATATATGATTCATTGGACCACTAATTGTGGTCACATAATGGATATCAGGGGCTTGCATCTCTCATGATTTTACATTTTTCTTTTCTTTAAGGTGAGATATCATTTTTGATAGGTGTGTATTTTATCCATTTATATTTTAGTTTACATCATCATACACTTCTATACTCTAGAGGTTCCTCGCATTCATCATTTTATAAATACATTATCTATTTTAATTTTTATTACTCTTTACTTTTGAATAGAGTTGGAAAATGTTTTTCATACAGGTACATTTTGAAAAGGCCACCAATATTAGTTATTCATCTATGAATCTTTTTCCACCTCTAAACTATATTTGTGGTTGTGGGGTAGTTTTGGCTTGATAATAGTTGTGTCATGTTGTGATGATTCCATTAGTAAATGATTAATAATTGGTTGGGAAATGAGGTATTGATGTGTAAGGATTTTATAGGAGAGAAGTGACACATTCATATTAATATTCAGGGTAATCAACTATTAATGGGTGAAAGGGCTCCAATTAAAGAAAATAATATATCAGGGAAAGGGTAATATTGATCATGAACTTATTTAATCATTTATAAAAATTTCACAATAAGTTGTATGATTCTTATTCTTTATTAAATCATCTGTAACACAATTTACCATTACCACCATAACTAAATATATACTTAATTAATACATATTTTTTAATAAAATAAAATTTTAATTATTACATAATTGTTTCCTACATAATTAAATGAAGAAATCCCTTTTTTAAATAATATTCTAAGGGTTCTAAAAACATTTTAAAATATTTATTAATGTATCATCTAAAAACTACTTTATAAAAAACATACATTAAAAAATAATGTTTAGGGTAAATTTATACATCCTTCAAATTAAAATATATTTATTTTATTATAATTAAATTTAATAATTATTGGAAACCCATTCAATAGTCAATGAACATATGAAAAATAAAAAATATTACCCCAAAATCCAAAACACAATTGGAGCAAAAGGTAATAAACCACTTTATAGTTTTTAATCATAACTGTTGATTATTATTTGGATGGAAAGATATATTATGATATTTAATTAATTCTAAAGTTGTGAAATCTATTAATAATATAATTAATATTAAAGAAATTTAATTTATTTATTGAAAAAAGACAAAAAAAATCCAATGTGTTAATATCATCCTATAGAAACTGCCTGTCTACATGGGAATGATATCAATGATTTATCATTTCATCAATGACCATACGGAACACTAGCTCCTCTAACATGGTAATACATTTTAGGGACATCCTAAATTCCCTAGTCATTACATTGTAGACTTTTTATTCCCAATAGATTCTAAAACTACCATAAAACCTAAATCTTCTCATATAAATTGGAAGGAAGAATCAACCCTATTAAAATTTATTCCAAATTCCTTAATAATTTCATTCAATCATTATATTATCATATTCCATAGATTTTTACATCACGTCAACAATAGATACATGTTTCATTATAGTTTTTAGTATGAGTTTCTATAGAGAGGAGAAATATTTACTGCATATATAATTATATAATATCTTGGAGAATGATTCACCTTGTATTCATCTACCATATTGATAATGAAATTACAAGAGAACAAATCATTATTTATTCTATTTATCTTATTGAGGCCCTATGTGATTGGACCTTCATCAAAAAACTAATATTCATATGCACTCAAATCCTATGAACCACCTCATGTTGTATATTATAAGACTAATATTGGATCCTTTATGTATACCTGAGCCTTCACTAAAACCAAATCAAATATATTCCATTTAATTTCCCCATAATCCATTCTATGGATTCCTCAAATATCTATATCATTGGAAACCTCGTTCAATGGAATAAATCTACTCGATAGACATAAATTAAAACTGGATCGCTTAATTTGATGGTGATGTTCCCATCTTCGTTATCCTTTTTCAAAATTAAATTAAGATCAAAAATTCTCTTGGTACTTCATTTTAATTCAATAATTTGACACTATTACAGAGATACTAGAATGAAGAATGTTTTTGAACCCATATTGTACTGAATAAGAAAGTATCACACTTAAAGGACCCTCCTCACACCAATCTTTTTAGATACTAGTATATCTATATTTAATGGATGAGATGGGTTATTCGTATAAATTTTTATGTTTTTTTCTTATACATTCCACTATAAAAATCTAAATTGTGTATCACCTTATATAATAGGAGAATCCATGTTGGATTTTGAGGTAACACAATTTTATTATGGGGACAATTATAGATGGAGTTAGGGATTAGGTCCACCCAAAATACCCAAAACATTAAATGATGAATAAATTTCACCATCTAATGTAGGGAGGATTCATTTTCTCATTGGGGAATGAAAAAACATATTATTAATAATACTGATACAAAATAATTATGAATAATAATCAGACCATGATTCGAAATGGGCTATCAAGAATAAATGACCCCCTCTTCTATATTGATCTGAAGTGTTTCATATGTAATATTAGTAAAATCAACATCCTCTTGAATTTATTGAAGAATAAGATGTAACATTTCTTTCAACCTACTATAAATGTAATTAAATAATCCAACCAAGTATCTAAAAATTTGGAGAAATGATGGGTTTTTAAATGATAGAGGAATTATAGGGAAATATACCATGATCGTTGTAGAAGTATAATCATGATTCACATAAAATTCATTTAAATATCCAAATAATTTATATCACAAACCACTAGAAACAATATTGTTGTAGGATTAGGATGTGGAGAAATTTTCATTTTTGGTGAAGCAAATCATAAAATATTTTGAGTCCTATAAGCCAACCTATGTATGATGATTAAGACCCTAAGAAGAGCTCAAAAATAATTTCAAATTGTCCATTGTAGATTATCACTTACTATTATAATCCACCTATGAAGAGTACTTTAAATAGGACATTCTGGTGAACTCCTGGATAGATAGAAAGAAGCTTTAGAACCCTGTCTATAGGAGAATGCATTTTCCAGAAATTAAAGATTCTTTAGAAGATCAGTTGGGCTTTAGCGATTTTCAATATGGTAAATCCCCATGTTTGAGAATTTATAGAGACAATATAGGGTCACTTCCACATCCGAGGAAGAGAACAATGGTTGTGGCCATTTCCACCATCCAAACCCTACTACATAACTTCAATACAGGTGTTAGGGGTAGAACATAAACATAAAATTTTAAGATAAAATTATCAATGTTTTTTGTGGTGAAAATATTCAGATTAATATTATAAAAAATATTATATGAATTATAAATTATTTCAAAACTAAATTATACCTCTTTATATCAAACATAATATAAAATATTAAAAATGATTTTTTTAGAAAAAAATATTATATATGATTTGAAATATTAAACATGGGTTTCTTAAATTAAACACATTACATTTAAATGAATAATTTTATCCCCCAAATATATTATTCTTCCTTTAAAAAATTTAAAAAATCCATTCAAGTTATTATTATGTTAACATCCAAAACATGGCTATATTAATAAAAAATATATATATTTATATTAGCATAATACAAATATATAATATTAATCCAAAAAATAAACCTCTAATAATATTGACTTGATAATTCCAAAATTACTGTAAAATTCTCAAAATGAAATTATAAAATTTGGTAATTTATCTTTTCAACTACATCATAAATATACAATGATAACTAATTTATTAGAAAAATATCAACTTAAATTTATAACCCATATTATTCTTATTTTTTATAAATTAAAAATTATATTGGTATTTATATATTCTTGAAATAAAAAATGGCTCTCAAATTTAATTTAATTAGTTTTCTAAAGTGTATTCAAACAATTTTAAAAAATATATTTTTCAATAATAAAATGATATTTTTTATTATGTATATAAATAATGTGGATTTCATTGATAAATTTTTATTTAAAAAGAGAACATTATTTTTTTTATAATTATCCTTATTAATATGATTATGTATATTTTTACGTGATAATTTTTCTAATACATATTAATGGTGAAATAATATTTTTTGTTTATTTTTGGTTTTATGATGTGTTTGAAGAAACCCAATAAACAAATTATGTTTATATATAATTTAATATAACATTTTTCTTCACTCTTCCCCTAATATAAATTAATTTCAATAAATTATAAATATTAAATACTTGTAAAAATATATTAGGGTGTCTGGAAGATATATACAACTTAATTTATAATTTATAGAGTGATATTAGCCATTCATACTTATGAAATATATCTTTTCCCACATAATAGATCAATCCTAGTTTTTAGTTTTCAATGCAATTTGACATAAACATCCCCAATTAGTAGGTATCATATATCTTATAATAGAACTAGTTTTCAAATAGATCACATTGTCATTCTTCACTAAGTAGATGATCATATTCTTTTGAAGTATGAAATTATATTATATAATTTCATTGATTAATATGGATTCTTTTTAGATATAGCCAGTAATTTTAAAAAACCACCTCAAATTTAACATGAGTATGAATAGAATGAAATGTATGGATCATAATTCACAAACACTAAATGATATAAATATACCTTTGGTATTATACTTGTACACCATCAGATTTCAATTATATTTCAACAACGAATATCTGGGGAAACATTACACTATATAAGGTATTCCAAAATTAATAATAATTAATATGTTTACCTATCACCACATAACTGTAAATATTAAATTATATAGTATCAATTGTATAAGATGATACATTCACACATGTTTTCGGAGGTTTTTGGGAAAATAGCATCTTAATCGCATGATCTATTTATGTGTTTTATATAGATACCATTTTCCACAAATCTGAACCATTATAATTATATTTTATATTTAATATGTAAACTATTTTCAACCACCGTGTTTATTGACCTTTTCATCCCCAATATTTATTTTTTAATATGGATAACTCAACTAAACATAAAAGGTCACCTTATATCATTTTATATAAGTTCAAGGTTTCTTTTTCCAATATTATTAATGTAGATAATGATTAAAAGACTTTCATACATTTATTTTTGCTTTAAACTCCATTATAAAAATATGTAGAGAGTTTGGATGATAAAAAAACATTTTTTATAAAATATAACATTCCATTGTTGGGTGTAAATAACCATAATATTTTCAACACAATCATTGGGGAAATTTTGTTTTTCATTGCGATAATCACTACATTTTCCGTCAAACCCATTATAAAATCTGTTAATCTATTTTGAATCCATTACATCAATAGAAGAATGTAAATTATAATAATTAAAAAATATTCTAAACTAAATAAATATTAACATTAATTGGACAAAGATTAAATTTCATATTTACACAAACATTAACATTTCAATGTCTCAATTAATGTTATTTTTTCTATTTCATAACATATTCTCTAACCACCCAATAAAAGGATTCTTAAATATTATATAGTGGTTGAAATAGTAAATGTGATTTAATTATAGTATATCCCTCAGGACTGGCTTGCCATGTGTATAATCATAGGCTCACTCCCCATACAACAATGGAAGATCGAGTTGATACTAAACCAATATTTTTATATATGATTACCAATATGTGAATATATTCTATGACTAGATCCTTTTTCATATATCCAAAAAATTGAATTTATTTCATGTATATGACACAATATTTACATTATGAAAACATAACAGTTATATCCAATACCTTCTCATTTTTCAATGTTTTTCACTAATTTTTTTAATGCTAATATTAAAAAAGCACTTAAATAATTAAATAATAATAATTAACCCTTTATCTAATACCAATAACTTCACCCTAAACCCAAAATCCAAGGTTTGTAGATTTAATATGATTTATTAAATGCTATAATTGTTTCGAAATTGATATGAACCAAGATGAACATACATACATATTACATCATTATTGTAATAGAAACATTATATCTATATCTATTGTTTTAATCTCATTAAGAATGGTCTGGTTTCTTGGTATACTAACTACATATATAACTTATTTCACAACACTTGTGATCAAATCTCAAAAATTTATCCCTATTAAAACGTTTCCATGAATTATCATAATTTATAATCGTCTTCATAACAATGGAAATATATTTTTAATAATCGCATGAGATCAAAATCTCAATAAGAAAAATATATTATCTTGTAATCAATTTTTTAATAATATTTTTATGGTATAAATTGGTAGGGGATAAATATAAAATTAACAAGAACAAGGAATATTAAGTGTCGTATATATGTCAGGAAAGGAGTTCATGAAATATGAAATAGAAAAAAAAATTACATGTAATAAGATTGTGTGATAAGAATGGACACATTGAATTATGTAATTATATAAATAGTTTGTAGTCTCATAAATATGTTGGAATAAATAAAATAATAAAATTATATATCTATGTAAATGCTTTCCACATTTATAATATAACATAGTGTGTATAGTAAACCCACCTATAAATTAATTTAAAGGATCACTTCCATGATAACATGTCATAGTTTACAATGTATATATATGCACACAATAGTGATGGACCACTTCCATGATAATATATCATAGTATTCTTAGGATATCCTCATGTTCACTATAGTCAAGTCTCACAACTAACAAAATATATTTTATGGTATTTAGGATATCCATATATACACCATACATGGTATCTCAATATATGAAAAAATCAATCAATAAATTAGGACACTATTAAGGAACAATAATAAAATTGATTACATGGAAATTTATATTTCATCAACAATAGTAAAATATGTAATACATAATTAGTAAGTATAATAAAGAATATGGGAAAGAATTGGGCTTCATAATCTACTCCAATGGCATAGATGATTTTTATATCATCTATGTTCCCTTATGAAGAAGGTGTAAAATTATTTATGTTGATCATTTTTCAAAAAAATATCAAATCATTGTACATTGAGTACCAATGTGTGTACATTCTTTAAAATTATTGGATAATTGGGAAAAAAATTGATCCATTTCGGTTATGTTATATGAAATAGTTAAATGTAATATCATTTAAGGTATGAGAATTATATTTTTCATTAGATTAGAATTTAACAAGGAATATTTTACAAATAAAAATTTTTATTTGATAATTAATTTCATTGTAAAATATAATTTAATAGTGTGGCACAAAATAAGAAATAAGAAATTCGGAAATTACATTAATTCTTGATTTCATAAAAGATATAGTAATAAATGGAAAAAACAAATTTCCCCAAATATTTAACATAATTTTATCTTAGTACCAATTTAAGGATTATATATATACAATATCAATAAAATACCTGAGATAGATATAAAATAAATGGAACCTAATGAAAGAGAATATATAACATAAATTTAATGGGGGGTGGAAGAACATTTCCCTATATTAAATCATTAAAAGATTAAAAAATATTTCAATAAAAAATGGTTAATAATGAATACGAGGATCAATGTATTTTTGATATATATGGGTTCCCAAATATGAAGGTATAACATTGATAATATAGAAATGTATGTAAATGGTGGATAAAAATCTATTACAAAGGGTATGTATTAAAAATAAAAATGATCTAACTTTTAAGGAGAACACAACTGATCAATATATTATTATTTAAAATATGTAATTAACCCTGTGTAAAATTTTATAATATTATGTCTTCTAGTTAAATCAAATAATAATGATACATATTAATGAATTGGTAGGTATGACATCTCAAGACACACGTGAAATGAAAATTGAGCCGACAAACAATGAAAAAAAATTATTATTATTCCAACAAAATATCCATAATGTTATAATATGAGATAGATTCACGAATCATGTTTTTATAGAAACTTATTAGAAAAAATCACCATATTAAAATATTTACTTCACCAAAGGAATAAGGTTTTGAATGCAAAACCTATCTCAAGGAATCAAAATAAGAATGAAAAAACCCTATCATTTTGTCCCAATACATTATTTTCATCTTATTAACTATATTAAAAATAAAATTATGTTTATCATATACATTATTAAGAACATTATTAATATATATGCAATAAAAAATATTCTATTTATGAACTTTTGTTATTAATTTGTTAAATAGTATTTTATTATTTCGGTTAGATGATGCAGTATTGTCAATTTCACTAAAACACCCCTATTATGAAGACCACAATAAAATGTTTCATAAAATATCTTCATAATATCTAGAATTCATGAATTTAATAAATATTTTTTCCATTAGATGTACATTTATTCTTCTCTTATGGTTTTAAAAATGGTTAAAAATTAATAAATAAAAGATTATATGTTCATTTTTTGGTGATTATGTTTATTGTTATCAAGTATTGTTAAAAAAACTTATATATTTTATAATATTATATTCGTATAATATTATGAGTTTTTTAAATATAATTTTTTTACAATATAATTTTTTTTAATAATCCATGTTAGGCTGCAAAGGAAGAGTAAATATACTAGTTAATGGATATTATACTCTTTATGTACACATTAACGACAATTTCAGTTTCCATAAAACAATAGTGGGTAGAGATTAAAATTGTTATCATCTAATAAAGAGAACTACGTTTTTTGTAATATTTATTTTTTCATTAAAACATATTTTTATTCAGTAATGTTATGTGGTTACAAATATAGTATGTCTCACACATGATTGGAGTAGATCACATTTAAGAATAAAAAATACTTAATTTATTGAATGGTTATAGAATAATGATGAAAAGTAATATCTAGTTAGTATTATTCTATTTCACAATGATATTTATCATTTTTATCATGATTTTATTGATATTAATTTTTTGAGTTGTACAACAAAAATCAATTAAAAAGATTTCAGATGAGAACACTACCTCTCCCTTTATATGTTATATATTACATAATACCATAATGATCCTTGTCATGGTGGTTTGTATAGACAATTGAAACTATGATTTTTTGAGAGAGGTTATGAGAGACTACGTTAGTCTTTTTCATTAGAAAATTATTTAAATTGGTGGTTAAATTCTGTGGTGAAGGGCATTATTTATAATGGGGAGGAGTATATTCATTGTAATAATATAAAGGGAATGTAAATATTAAAAGGTGAAAATTATCTAACAATGGAACATAATGGATTTGGAGAAATGGTAATGCTGATCTATGTCACATACAGTCATATTATGACATGTTTTTAATATGTTTTTTGTTTCATATGTGTGGTTATACCATTTTTAATATAATTTACCTTTACCAATATAAGTAATTGTTTTAATTGATATTTCATTTCGAATGAATAAATATACTAATAAAAATGAACATATTAATTAATATTTAACTACTGATCACAAATTTGAAATTCTTTTTTTATCAAAAAAACTGATTGTGAGGAAATAAAAATTTTATATTAGTTCACATATTTCATAAGAAATCAATTGAAGATAACAAGTATTTATATAGGTAAAAATAATGTTTAAGATAAAATTATCAATTATTTTTACTTATATGAACTTAATAACTTAATTATTAAAAAATTAATTTATATGTATTATAAATACATCCAATTAATATTTATACATTATTATAAAATAAAAAAATATAAAAATAAATAGAAAATTAATATGAACATATGATAACATAATATTTATAATGTTAAACATTTTTTTCAAACTAAACATAGTAATTTCAAAGTAAAAATTTTATTCCATAAATATTGTATTTGTGATGATAAATATTATATAATATTTTAGACACATTCTTAATTGTTATAAATTCAAAAATAATATGATAATAATAAAATAATTATTTTTTTGCATTTACTAAATAATCACTATTTCCAAAAAAATAGAAAAAATAAAACTATAATAATATTGAAAAGATAAATATAAACATTTTGGTAACTTTTTCAAATTAATAAATTAATTTCCTTAATTTTAAATTAAAATAAAAATAAAAATAATATATTGATAAATTTTTAAATTCTAACACCATGGATTTCCTCACATGGGAACTTTCTCACAATGGCATTCTCGACTCAATTTTTTTTTATAATTATAACTTCTTAAGAATGTAGTTCGGATTTGAATGGTTGAATTGCTTTAATAATCATTGGATTAAAGCAACAAGATTTACTCTGATTCGGCGTATTGCTCATAACAAAATTCCCACATAGGAATTTCTTCAATCTTTTAGTATTCAATTGTGTTCCAAATGTCAACTATGAAATCAATACAGGGAAGATTCTAACCATCTGTTTCTATCATGTGCTACTTCCAATGCTTTATGGAACTGCATTTTTTGACATTTTTAACTGTAGGTAGACGATCTCTGATTCTATCAACATGTAATTAATGAGATGTGTTCAGTATGATGCCTCACAGAAAATTAAAAATATTTTCCTCTCTACAGTTTTAGAACTTCTTCATGTGATTTGGTATGACAGAAATAATGTTCGTCACAACAATTACTCATTTTATTTAAATGCAGGTAAAGCTTGAATACTCATTGCAATTTGGGAAGCATCTTCGATCCATAAGGCTCATTGCAACAATTCTATAGGTGACTTTGAGATACTTCACAAGCTTCATATCCATGGCATCTATAGTCCTCCCAGGTGAACTCATTATGTTTTCTGGAAAACCCTGACGAAATGGTGGATAAAATTGAATGTTGATGGTGCATCAAAGGGTAACCCGGGTCTAGTGTGGTGCAGCGCAATTTTTAGAGATCATCATGGGAATTTTCAAGGTTTATTATTTAGTAGTTGTGGCATTACTTCGTCGCTTGAAGATGAAATGATGGGTGTAATAAATGTTGTTTCCTTTTCTATTCAAAAAGGCTAGAAGAAAATATGGATTGAAAGAGATTAGACCACCACTGTGCAAGCAATCTGGAATGGAGTTACTCATCTTGCATGAACTTTTACAACTAGATGGATAAAGTACCTTGACTTGCTTCTGGGGATGAACTACATTTCTACACATGTCTTTCGGGAAGCCAACATGGTTGCTGATGCACTTGCTAATAAAGGAGTCAATCAGGACCTGACCTGGTTGGATACATTGCCTCCGGATTTGCTTCATCTTTATGATAAAGACTATAAAAAACTCCCCTCTTTTCTTCTCTTATAACTCTCTTTTCATTATATATTCAATAATTTTTGCCTTGATTTTTTGACCAAGGAACAAACGTCTTTAAGTAAAAAAATATTGATTACTTTTTCATATGAATATTTCATCTTAATATTTTAATTTTTATTACTCTTATTTCCAATCCATTAATAACTAGATTTGTATTAATTGATTATTTACATAAGAAATATATTACATATATAATTTATTTATATTTTTAAATTATAAAAATATTTGTTAAATCAAATATTTTCCTATGATGGTAGATATTAATAGTACATATGATATATGAAATGGTTTTTATTATTAAATTATTATTAAAAATAGAATAGTTTTTTATTTCAAATTAGATATTATAATACAATTAATTTTATTATAACCCACAAGTTTCAAAACTGTAGGTTTACTATTATATATTTTTCAAAAGTTATTTTTTATTTGTTTCATGTGATGAATGATAAATAACATAGTAGGTTTTGAAAATTATTTTAAATCTATAGGTGTTACAAATATAATATGGTATTACAAATTAATTAATAATCACAAATAATTGTATAATGGGAGATTAAAATTATATAGTATAAAAGATAATATTAAAAAATATGTTGTTGAAATAAGAAATATTGAAATATATTTTTATTATATAGGATATCAAATCACATTTTTTGGATGTTGATATAAAAGTGAAGTACTTTTCATAACTGAACTATTATCCATTACAAATAATATTAAATATCTGTATATTGTATAACATGAATTTTCATCATATGGATAAATTATATTATGATGTATTTTATCATTGTTTTATAGAGAATATTCATATCCACATCTGTGTATTCTTCATCTATAGATTTATAACATAATAAAAATTTAATAGTTCCCTCAATAATTCTCATCGATTCTAATCAATCCTCTTCCTTTCACACATTATTTCAGATAATTAATACATTACTCGTTTATTTATTATGATAATTATTTATTACCTTTTTTACTCTTAATTATAATAGTAATCTATTTTATAAATGAATCATGATAATTATTTGATATATGTTGGGTTTTATATAAAAACTCATAAAAATCATTAAATGGAATTTATTTTAAACATTTTTTCTATTTTTCTACTATAATTTTTTAAATAGATTCTCTAATACAGATCAGGATTCCTATATTTGTATTTTTGATAATGTGATGTTTTAAAAATGTAGTTTTATGGTACCTTGGATAAAATTATTTTTGAATATAACTCATCAATTTTTCTTTTTATTTTATTTTTATTAAATTATTTCATTAAACTAATTCATTTCATTTACCTTGTATTTTTCCACCTAATATACAAAATCAAAACCATCAAATATTTTTATTATTCATGAACTCCCATGTTTATTAACTTTTGGATTACTCCTTTTATGTTGTATATTTTTTATTATCAACCTATTTTAATCATTATATCAATTCTTCGAAAATTTTTAAATATAATGAAAAAATCATTTTTTTTACATTGGATTTTCATTATTTGGTTTATTTAATAGGTTATATAGGTGTATAATTTTATATTATATTATTGATGGGTCATATTTATCCATTGAACACATTCTTTAGGTTTTAGGTCTCATTAGATAATGATTTTTTCCCTAAACATGGTTACAATTTCATGACTATATGCACAGACCATATTTCATGTTTCTCACTCTATGCATAGAATTATAAAAATATACATTAATATATTAATATATCTGACTATATTAAAAAAAATTATTTTCATGAACCTATTATAATATCTAAATCATTATTCATATATATGTTTTCGTTTAATAATTTAAGGAATTATATGTCTGGTTCTATGTAGATATTGAAATGTGTATGATGCTCTGATTTCATAATCATATGTCATATTTCTATATGAAATTATTATTCTATGCTTTATAGGTCCTGATTATTGTATCATTATTACACAAACTTATTTATTGGTAAATGTATTTCCATATAAGGATATATTTACCTATATCATTTCATGTAAAAAAACATTATGGTTACTTTTTCTTTTTAATCATGCATTCCTTCCAGGCTCATATATTCCCGTAAGTAAATGGCCTATCTATTTATGACTCAGTGAAAATATATACCCCATATAAAAAATTGATCAATTCACTTGTTATGTTCCCTTTTTCCAAATTTATCCATATAAATTAGTATGTATTAATGGATAACTTATATATATATTTTATAAGATATATTGATGAATATAACATGTGATAAAAATAATTTTTTTTTAAAAACAATCCATTAGGTTCTTTTCTTGTGAACATATTATGGGTTATAATATTTAAATTATAAAATTATTTTAAAATATATACATGTTATGTTTGATTCACGTGACTTTTTTTGATAATATTATTTAAATATTTTATTATTTTCACTCAACAAGGGAATCCATGACAAGGGTGTTTCATTTTTATATAAAAGAAATAAAGAAATTATATGTGAAAAACTCCATTAAATTAAATTAAATTGTGTGATTAAAGGGATTAAAATTTCCATTCTAATGAAATTCTTTCCTTGATGACTATTTATTTTAAAATTAATACTAAAACGTTTATTGAATATTTAAATAATTTTTGATTATTTTTATACAATATTATTTTTTGAAAATGTCATAGCATAGATTTTGTAAGATTATTTACTAAATAATTGATTTTAGATTATACTAAATTTGGTTCGTGTAGTTATTTTTTCTCTATACATGGAGACAATAATATTAGGATTTGTGGTTTGATTTTTTGTGATTTACTATAACAACATGTATTTTTTCATGGTATGTGAAATTTATAAAATTTAAAATTTAATTTTTACAATTGAAATTGTATGATATATTTGTTTAGTGTTAAGGTTTTATTGATGAAAAAATCATTAATTATGGGAAATTATGTGTGAGGTATGTGGAGTATTTATTTTATATAATAGATTTTTATTTTTTATCATTTGAATTTTTATTTTTTAGCGTTTATTTTTCTCATTTATTTTGGAAACACAGTCACATGCTTCCAAGGATATTATAGTGATTAATAAATGTTATAGAAATTGGTGATATCCAAATAAGTCATGAGACACACCCCTCATTAATGTGTTATAGATAATATATGAAATTTTTAGTATCCATATTATATTATAAATATTTTAATAGTGGCATAGTGTGTGAAAATATAATTTAAAGATATTGTGGATTCAAGGTAGAAAATATGTTCGTATAGTTTTTTTATCATAAATTTAATTTGAATATCATTTTAAATGTTTATTATTTCACAATTTAAATCATTATTTAATTATCATAACGTTTCATGTGTTAATACTATTTTTTGAAATATATTTTTTCAAATTGATCTATTTAATATAATGATCTATTAGAGTACTAGTTTCAAACAATTCTCTTATATTTTTTATATTTTTATTTTCCAATATATGTATAGATCATAGTTGATATTTTATATAAATTTAATATGGATTACTAAAACGATTGTGAGTGTAATGATTCCCCATGTTAAAGATAACCATATGAACCTTTCAAAACCAAAATAATTTTAACGAAATATAAATTTTTATAGTAATAATAATTTTAGAATAATTTAAATCTAGTTTATGAAATTGTAAAATATGAAATAGGGTTATTAAAATAGAAATTATTCTAGTTTTAATGATAGTAAGTCATTAAAATATATGCTAGTTATTTTTATTCTGGTCAAACTTACAATAGTTAATTCTAATATTTTCACGGATGTATATAAATTTACTATAAGAACACTAAGGATATGAAATAATTGGATTTTATATATACACAATTTCTAATGTCTAGGATCATGTAGAGTATCTATCTGTAGAATTTAATTGTCTTTTTTCTTCCCACATCAAACAGAGACATATAATTTTATACATATGTATATTCATTCCAATTATTTTCTGCCATGTGTAAAATTATAATTTTTATTTGAAAATTTATTATCTTGTATGGGAAAAAAGAAAATTTGGAATCATTATTTAAAGGTTTAATGGTTTATAAAATTTATCTATGGAGTGTTTTATTTAATTATGAAAGGGTTGATAAAAAAACATACGGATTTGGAAATCATAAGAATAAATTATTGGAATATAGTGTATTAATTACATAAAAAGATTATCATATTTCGTTTAATGTGGTTTTATAGGGATTTAAATTTCATGTTTTTATATTAATGTTCTTTTTGTATATTTAGTGGTTTTAAATTATATGTTCTTTTGAAATGTTATTTTTTAAATAAATATATTAAAATTATGTTTTAAATACAAACCATTGTATAATTTTATTCAGAGAATGATACTAAAAGAATATAATTTTTAAATAGTGTATGAAAAAAAAAAAAATTCTTAAATTTTAATGACAACAAAATATATAGATATTTGAGCTCTAAAAGTTATAATTATATTAAAATTTCATTGCAAGTGCTATATTTTCACCCCACATATTTTCTATGTGAATAAAATATGGAACAAAATCTAAATAAGTACTATTGGGTAGTATGATTAATATATATTATTGTGTTTTGATTCCTTAGTGACAAATCCTATGGAAATATACAATTAGTTTTCATCTTATATAGATATGGTAAATACATTAACCATTAATTAATAGTATAATTAATATAGTAGATGATGAAATTTTTGTTATTTTTATGTGAACTTTAAAAATTAAAACATTGGGGAGGAAAATGTTTATTTATTAATAGACAACATAGATATATTGGGATTTAGGTAATCATATTTTAATGATTAACCAAACCTTATTTTGAGGAAATCATTATTCAAATAAGAGAGAATCTAGTTTTTATTCATATGTATATGTAAAGGTCACTAGTAATGTTGGAGAAGATATAATTTGAGTTAAGTTGAAAAGTTAAATAATTCATCTATTGATAGGATGTAATATCGAAAAATATTTTAAAATTTAATATAACAATATCTATTTAAAATTGGATATAATTAATGAAAATAAAAAGAAATTTTAAATATTATTTTGATTTTATGATGGTTAATGTAAATAATTTTGATACAATTAACTAAAATTCTCTTATAAAAAATATTACAATTACATGTTATAGAAACTGAGAATGATTAGAATTTTTTTAATTCTATTCATATAGATAATTTTTTTAATAATTTAATTAATTAGGTATAATTCCATTATTGGGTTTCATAGAAATTTAATACCTTTTTATTGACTATGATTCTTTGGATAATTAGGAATATGAATTCCATATCATTTCTAATATGTGTATACAAATAATGAAACATTATTGGATCTTCTATAGACATAAAATATGTCATTAAATGCATAGTAGTGGATAAATGGGGTTTATAAGTGTCCTATAACCATTATATATCTAGCATAGTTCCCATTGTATGTCTAGCATAATAGGATAAATAGTTTTCAAGGTCCTTCATAAAAAAAACAAATCTTCTATTGAAATCTTATTGGTGCCATAAAAGATAAGGTGTAGCAATGAAATGTCTCATTTTCCCTTATTATGTTTCGATCAGAGTGGTTATTTTTACATTATTTATAAATTTTATAATCATAAAATATATAAGGGGAATGTAGGGACCCAATTTTATTCACCACTATATCATTACTCTTCATTTTTTCATCAATCATATTTGTTTATTCCTTATCAATATTCATTCGTCCCAATGAAATTTTATCTAGAAGTCTTTTTTAAACCATAGATATATTGTAATATTTTTATTTCTTCACCTAAAATACTTCATGTATCCATGTGAATTCAAAGTTTTATAGGGTTTATAAAATTTCATAATGATTTATATTTTATTACTCCATGTAAATTATTCCAGGATTATACAATATTCATTGAAATAGCTATAAATTATGGTTTTTGAATTTATATTGATTTTACAATAAATGTATTAGTTAAATGAATATATTGGTCTCGTTTATTATCAATTAAATGTAATTTAAAAAAAATATTTTCACCAATAGTAGATACTGATATGTATTTTATGTGGTTAAAAAATAACAATTTAATGTAACATCATTTCAATCATTTGTAAAATGGGAATATCAGGCATAGTTTGTAATCAACATATCTATGAGAGGATAATTTTCATTTGTGTTATTTATATTGAAATATTAGTCCTTTGATATAAATATAATTCCTATGAATAATTATAAATTTTATATTTATAGAAAAAATGAATGAAATTTGAATCTCGTAACATTAATCATTCTTAAGAATGTTTAGAACTAGTGTTATTTAATTTTCGTGTGAAATGATTAATAAAATATTAGTATCAATGGATATATAATGTTACTTTTTATTCATTTAACCAAAATATAGAGTGTAGTATAATTTTCAGGATACTTTTATTATATTAAACTTTATATTTAAATAATTAGTTTTTGAACTTCATTATATATAGTATAATAGAGATCTATAGAGATGGATTATGGATTTAATCATTCATATAATGGAATAAAATTTTAAAAACTCAAGTTATTCATGGATATTCATTCAGGGGAATAATATAAACTTCTTTTATTTTTTTATTACATATTGGAAATAATCACTATTGTATATTGTGAGATGTATTATAAGTTATTTATGTTAAATTCTTAAGATATATAGTGTGATTAGGTTCATCTATGTTGTTTAAGAAACAAAATTTACCTAAAACAAAAATTATTATAGTGTCTTATTGGATTTACACATTATAGCCAAATAATTTGATTGTTTTTATCATTAGGTATTAGAAAATTGTTATTCATAATCAATTTGATCGTGGTATTTTTGGGTACAGGATAGAAAGAGAATAATTTTAATTGATATTAGGTTACTATTTGTTAGGAGATTTTTATTGAATTAAGAAATGAGGGTATATGAATTCTAAATTCTTTCCCTCTTTTGTAATTATTTGGTAATATATTTCAATTTTTACCCAATGTTGTGGTTTTTTGTCCCATTTCGAAAATAATGGTAAAACATGATTTATTTTATGACTAATTACCCATGGGATTTTTTGGATAAAAAAATTTATTTTATATTTTAGAAATATTTTTATTATAAAACAATGAAATGAAATTTCATTTCGTTATACACCACAAAAATTTCATATATAATAATGAATTTATGTGGTAAAAAAGTTATAAAACCATTTTTAGTATTTACAAACATGTAATTCTATTTGTTAATTTACTCACTACTCTATTAAATAAATTTTTTAAAATATTAATAATATGTTAAAGTCATTAAAATGATAATTATAATTGAAAATAAATATATTAAATTACATATATGATTTATAGTCCATTAGGATAAGAGATATTAAATATAGTTGGTTTTATAGAAATATCATATGATGTGAAATTTTGAAATCATGGAAACTAATAAAATATAATTGTATTTTAGTACCAAAATATTTTTATTAGTCCATAAACAGCAAGAATTGCTTCCTTGACCCTCATTGTGGATGTGGTTAGTGTTATTGATGTAATATAAACATTTAGAATCACGATAAACTAGATTATTGATTTAAAAAATGGAAGATATTGAAAATGATTACAATATCTATGAAAAATTATGTATTTATCCAATCAAATAATAAAATGATTTATGGGTATAATAAATGGGTTAATTCAAAGGGTTAATTTTTATGGATAATCAAAAGGCTGGGGATTCATCAATTATATATAAATGAAAACTAATTTTATTATTATTTCCTTCCAATGGGATTTTGGTGTTTCTATTCATTTTGGGGGTCCTATTATTTCCATATGTATGAGATAATTATTATTCCTTGTAGTTATATTATTTTATTATAAATAAAATATTATCTATATTATGTGGCCAGTGGAATATCAACGATATAAAATAAACTCTAAAAATTCAAATATTGGGAATCTAGTAACGTCATGGATTCATTAAAGGGATATACCATGAATATTTAAATTTTTTCATACCATTTTCACTTGATAATATATAATATGAATTGTTTGAAATCGTTTTTTATTAAAACATTTCTTAAGAGGGGTAATTATGTGGGTGACCAGAGACCCTATTTTTGGCATATGATGTTCTATGTTATTTTGTTTGTGATGACAGGGTTTTTGAGAATCTAAAAGGACATGATTTTATTCTTTAGATATTAATAATTAAATTTTTTGGTTTCTTCCCATGATAATAAGTTTTCCATTAATCTCTTAAGGGTACCATACATTGACATGTTTTAAAATAATTATTCCATTAACTATGGTCAGTTGGTATATTCCTAGAGACCATTGTTTTCATTTTCATTAATTTGATAATGATGCACATTTATTAATCTATATTCTATATATGGTCATTGATTATTTATATTTAGATAGAAATCATATTTATTCAATATATAGGTTTGGATATTTCTCACATCACAATAATTGAGAGTGGGTTTATAAGAAAATATTATATTAATGACGAATGTTTTCCAAAACTATTTTAGGGATTATTTTATTATATGACTATACACTAAATAATATTTTTTATTAAGGAAAAATTAATAATTATTTGTTTCCATTTCCTTGATTATGATGGTTTCTATTAATGAAATTACATTTGCTTCTACAGTTTTGTATATTGGGGGTGTGACCTATTTTTTCCATCTGTTATGATTTTATAGTATTAGTAATTTAGTTTCATTTAATAATGTTTCAATTTACAATATATCTATGTTTTAAATTTTGGTATCATGAAATAACATATTTCAAACATAACTAATTATATCACAGTCACGTATAGGTTGAGTGTGACATAGGAAAATCTTATATAGTCATAAACTCACCATACCAATATATAATTCAAAGATTCCTTTTATAAATTTTTGTTTTAAAATTTTATTACACAAGTTTTGGTAGATATTTCATTGATTGAAATTTATATTGAAATATTGTGACATATATATAGTCTATGTGGTTTCTAATTGTGCATCCTATATTTTTCCCATATAAAAAAAATTCTTCTTATAGCTTAGTTGTCAAAAAAGATATTTATGTAGTTTTATTATTTATAATTTTTTATATGAATTATATATACTAAATATTCATCATTTCATTTTTTATTTTTTAAATATTATATTATATTATTTTCAATATTATGGATCATTAATTGTTTTTAAAAGTTTCCATCGTCTAAGATAGATGAATGGATATTTAATGATATATAGGGAATATATTATGATCATATATTTAAAAATAGTATAGAGTATAATTTTTTTTATTAGGATTTTAATATTATATTTATCCCAACCATTTTAAAATTAGCGAAATATGATTGCAGTTATTGGAGATTGCAGTTATTGGAGATTTTTTGAATATGTTATCTCAAACAATTTTGGTTTCTATAAATGTCTGATATTGTAACAACGTGATATTTTATGATAAGTATTATTTTTAATTTATTTTATGTCATGTGTTTTATTCTACAATAATATTATCTTGTGATATACGCCACATTGTATTAGCTTGAATTATATGCAACACTATTCATAGATTGTGTTACACACAATTTCGAGTTCGTTTTATAACAGTCATTATATGAAACTTTGATTGTATATATATATATATATATATTCAATTTAAAAATTAAATATAGATGGATTATGTTATAAAAAACAACAAATAAGTCTTTCACTACACGCAACCCTGACTTGGCTTGCATTACACGCAATCACAACCTTCCTCGATAGCGTGTGTTGTACGCAATACCGGGTTTTACTAAACAACCATATATTATTATAATATTATTATGAACTCGATGTTATGAATATTATTAACTAAATTTGGAATTTAATAACATTATTATTCATCTTACACATTTTCTAGAACATTGTATAAGAACAATATAATTTTTTCGGGTAAAATAAGTATTTTTCAAAAAATGCAGTTTTCCCGCCTTTTGATGGAGCACCCACATTAAATCTAGTTTTGACATGTTTATAAGTTAAATTTTACAAAATAAACTTCTTTTTCTAATCAGGATATAAAAATTTACATTGAACAATGTTTTGATATTTTTCTGATAACTTTCATATTTTAATGAATAGTAAAAACACGCTATATTTTAATTAAAAACAACTTTTTTCATCATAAAAATTTATATTATTAAATTATAATATTTAATGGTTTTAAAGTATAAATAGAATATATTTTTACCATTTAATATAATTTATGTCCTTAGCATTTATTTTACCTTGAATTCGTAGGTTAAATCAATTCAGTCTTTTGCAATGTTTTAAACAAAAACCCGTTTTCTTTAGACAAAAGAAGTAATTTTAATTTAATTTCTGCATCTTTTGTGTATTGAATTTGGAAAAACGGATTCCATATTTGGATTCAGTAGGTCAAAATTATGGTAATAAGGTACTTTTTATTTTTGGTCATTATGAATAGTAACTACGGTAAATTTTATTTTCCATAGTTAAATGTAAATCGGGTAATTAAGGGAATATATAAGATTATAAAATTACACTAACATCTACCAAAATCCTATTGGATGACTAAAAGTAGACCAATATCACCTAAGGGTCAGATTAGATTCTTTTAATGAACTTTTATCCATGAAAATAATTTATTTATTATTAAAACCAAAGAAAGTGACAACAGGTCACTTTCTTAAATATTATAAGTATAATAATTTTACATTAGTGATAGACTTCATGAAACTTCGTATATAAATAGTATCCAGAAAGATAATAAAATTATCTAAATCATATGAATTTATTTATAATTTTTTGAGATTAAATAATTATCATTAATGGTGACATAATAGGGATATTGAAATTATTTTATTAAGAGAAATATCAAATAAATGGTTTTAAAAATATTAAAATAAATATTATATGAAATATTTAATGTTCTCCACTAATTTTGTAGATAAATATTACATCTTATGAATCTATTAAAACTTTTATTTCGAACATATATTCTGTATATTGTTTATTTAAATTCAAATAAATGAATAGTGTCAAAATTGACACTATTGTTATTTTATAAAAATAAAATATTATAAAATTGTTTAAAAATCACAAAAATATTTAAAAAATATAAATATAAATTTATATAGTCTAAAATGTTATAATGTATTCAATTATGGATAATTCACAACAAATAAGTAAATATTTGTAATAATTTATAATTTATAATTTTATTACCACAAATAAAATTAATTTGATTAAACAAGGATAAATGTAGTTGATAATGTTTAAAATAAAATACTAACATGTATAAATTTTATTTTTTGATGAGATTACAACCCTATATAATCTAAGAATCAGATATGAGTCATTTTGGATGTTTTTAATTGCGGTTGGGATTTAATATAAACTAATATTTCTTATATTTCCAAAGGTGCCCCTCTCCTCCCTTATAAAAGGGAACCTCCTCCCTCTCCTCCTCACACCAATTTGAGCATTCAATATCAGAAAAACCCTCCCCATTTCACTTTCCCACTTCCTTATAAACCTACTAAAGGTACTGTTATTCTCAAAAGACCAACTCTAGTGCCCTAAGAGAATGTTTAAAGAAGGCATTTCGAGAAAGAGGTAATACCTTCTACTGTTTTCTTCAAGTTCCATTCTTCTTCTACTCCCTCTTCTTTAGTTGTTTCATTATGAAGTAATAACATAAGTATCCCTCATATACTGATATGTTATTATAAATATGAATCAACCCCATTTCACCTCTTATCCATCCTACGGAAAACAAAATCAACGTGCGTGCTTACGTACGGAATACCGTCTCCATGCCATGGTGTAATCTGATTTTCCACCAACACCATACATGGATAGGTATAATGGTGTAAGGAATAACTATATATGGTTATTATAAAATCATACTGATTCTGATATATTATACCATCCACTCCAATTATATTCAATAATTATGGGAATGATATCATCGCTCGTGCGTACGTACGGACTACCGTCTCCACGACGTGATGAGATTCATTCTCCATGTTAACCATACATGACTGATTATAATGTTTATATAATGAATAATAATTAAATATATGAAATAATAATGCTACTGGATTTATGTATATATATATTTATGTCATCTATTTAGTTTCATTCAATTATATAAGGAAACAAAAACAGCGTTCATGCGTACGTACGACCTACCGTCTCCATGAACGGTGTATTTCATTCCTTTTATCGATCTATAATATATATGTATATGATGAATATATATTATATATAAATCATGTTTTAAATTATGAAATTATGTAAATCAAGATATACGTAATAATATCATGAACGAAAAGTCGAAACACATACAGTAAATGAAATGATTTTACCCAAAACGCTGCTTTAACATGGAATTTACAAAAGAACGGGTAATATAAAGTCATAAGTGAAATCTTTATGATACCATAACAATGAATATGATTATTTAAAAAGTCAATGACATTATTTAAATCATTATATAGGAGGTTAGGATCCATACGAAGTGTATCAGACCTAAGGTAAGGGATAATTTTGGAAATCTTATTTTATCTGAGATTGCTTATACGTAATTATTTAATGGGGTTATGTTTATCATCCATGTCCATGTTTTCTAAATTTGTTTTCATAAAATGTTTAGTATTCTTACTTGTATTTTTAAAGTCATTTTAACCCTTTTATGACTTTTACCACAAGGTTTGGAAGGAATATTTCTTTTGTTTACCATACGAGGAACTTTTTGAATTTTCTGACAAAAGTACGAGAAGAATGTTTTTTTAACTTATACGGCATGAAAGAATTTTTACGCTTTTATAAAGCCTTATTTTCATGAAGCTTCCTCCAAAATATTTCATGACAATTTTCAAAAAAATCCTTTTCATTTAAAATTTCTTGACATTTTGTGAAAAGAAAATGATTTTGATGAAGAAAGGATATTTTCCTCAAGAATTCATTTCAACTATTTTAATAAAACCATTTCCCATCTAAGATGACATTATTTCATATGTGTATGTTTCAAATTTAATGTCTCTATGATTTACATGGTTTCACTTTTCTTATGATGAAATTTCCATTTGTTTTATATGGATTATGAGATGATGGGATGATGTTTATGAAACCCGTTTTATTCTTTGGGTTATGATGAATGTTTTATGTTTATTTTGTGGCACAAGTAAGAATGATTTCATTATGAGATGGGTTGTGCCTATATCTCCCTCCAATGTATTGGATAAAGATTTATATCTCATGAGATGGACATGGTTGGAATGGTAAGTTAATCCGGTTCAGTGTTATAGGACTGAAACGAGGAGTGAACTCGATTCAGAAAGGGACTTTGTCCATTAAGATGGTCTTGGTAGAAATGCCTTGGCTACTATGGAAATAATATCATTTGATTAATGTTTTTCCACAATTACAAGTTTTATTTACAAGCTATTTTGTCATGATTTATGTTCTATTATGATCTATGCCTTACGTGCTGCCATGTTTTATGTCATTACTCAAGATTTTGATGTTTAAATATTATGTTCATGTTTTGATGTTCAAATGTATATGATTTGTTTTATTTAATCCATGCTTACCCTTACGGAGAATTTTAGATCACCCTTTTTATTTTTTCTTTTCCCCAGGATATAAATAAAGGTTTTAGGTAAGAAAACAAAAGGGGATGATCTTTATGGGATATGTTGAAGATCTTTCACCACGATTAGAGGATTACGTTCTGAGTTTCCAAAGACACAAATCTAATACTGTCCTTTTATGTCTATTTTTGTTATTTATTAAGAATTCCGCAAAAGTAATGTAATTTCCATGTACGTCAAGCTTCGGGTCTCTACAGTTGGTATCAGAGGAAATTTTTAGTCAACCTTTGGAAACTAGGATGCGAAAAACATTAGTGAAATCCCTAGAGATATTTCTAAGGTATGTCTAGGGATGTCCCTATGGTTAATTATATGTATAGGTTAGAGTCATAGATATTATTCTTCCAATCATGAATAACCTAGGGTGAACCTAAGGTGTCATGGATTAAATAATTTTTTGATAATTTAGACATCCCATAAGTGAATTTTTTTGATTATGTTGTTCCTCGTTATTTTAACTTTTCTGTGGTTTCTGGTCTTAGCCAATGGAGGGAACAAGAAGGAATTCGATTAACATTGATTTCAATGAAAAAATTGGTGACTATGATCAACAAAATTATGTAATTCCTGGAGAGAAAGATATCATGATTATGCCAAATCAGTCATCTCGGAATATGATTAACAAGGTGAACTTTAGATGTATTCCTTAGTCATCAAATAAGAGGAAGATAGAATTTTATGCATGTTCACATGGTGAGGAGAATAGACAAAGGAATATTGAGATTTATAAAGAAGGGATGAAGAACCTTGAGGAATACCTCAAATGGAGGGGAAGATGTTATCTATGTGGAGAAAAGGGTATTAGAGTGACAGACTGTTATGGATTCTAATGTCTTATCTGCAGAGAACATGGGAATTACCCAACTCAATGACCTGACCTAAGAAGTTACTTCTAAATCAAGGAAGGACTTAGTCCATGACAATAATTGAAGAGGATAGACTAAAGTGTTTTTTATTAGTATTCAAGAATAATTTTGTTGAGGTACTTTTATGGTATATTGGGATATCTATGTATTGGTCAATTTTGGCTTTCCATAAGAATATGGCATCGGTAACCATGAAAAGTGATTGAAATATTTTTGGAAAGTAGATGATATGCGTATAATGAAGGGATAAGAAGATAATTAGATGTTTGATTGTATTCATGAGATCATTACTAATATAAGGTAAAAGTGATATCTTGGTTTGAGTATATAGAAATTTTCGGATTTTGGTATGTGGAAAGGGTTAAATTTTGACAGCATTCATGTTTTCACTAAGGTTCTATGGTAATTTCTTTTTCAAGAGTACACATGATTAAGGAATTTACATGTTTGTAATGTGACCAACAAGATATATCGTATGATAAAATGATGTTATTCACATTCTTGTTATGTGACCTTTACAGTAATCATTATTTGTACACTATGAGGTTGGACAGATGAATTTTGGATAAGTCTAAAGATTTAAATGTTTATGTTAGACATCAGATAGTATTGTTTAAGGATAAGAATGTTTTTCAATATTATTGCAATGTAGATTTAGAAAAAGGGACAACCTGCAAGACGGCGACAACCCGTCATGTCAGACAAGGCTGTGGGAATCGAACCCAGAACCAAAGTGTGACTGACCTTTATCACCAACCACTAGCCAATAAAAAGTCCCTAGTTAGTAGAACCTAGTATTATTTTATTAAGCGGTATGATATATGAAGTATAAGTTCATTTTTGGAATCGTATATGATTAACCTCACCATAAATGGACATACGTATATTTGATAAATTTTTCTAAACTTTTGAATGAAACAGATGGAATGACCCATCATTCTATCACATGATCTATTAACACTTCACGAATAACAAATTCAACATCATTTCTTTAAGAGATAAAGTGGAAATTATTCAAAGCATGAACAACAGTGAGATTGTACCAAAATCAAGAAAGTATTTATTGTAATTCAAATTTTCAACTTTAGGGAAATGATATTGAAAACCAAAAATGTTGTCCCAGTGCTCTTATATCTGATAAATCAGATGGTACCTTAGATCATCACAAATTTATGGCTTTGTGATTGATGGATTTTTTATAGCCATGTTCTCTACCACTCTCCATCAGAACATGACGGTTAGATTTTTCTTCCATATCGATATTTTCACCTATGTTCTCCTATGTGGAAACCCAGTGATTAGTTAATTTGGTTAACCGTTACATTTCATACTTTAGTTTTAAAGTTATTTTTTGGTATTTCATTTTACGATGTGTGTTTCAATTAAAGAAACTTTCATGTAGAAAACCATGTAAAACCCCGATGAATTTCGAGGGAAAAATTTATTTTAAGGGGGGTAGAATGTAACAACCCCATATTTTATGATAAGTATTCTTTTTAATTTATTTTATGTAATGTGTTTTATGCTACAACAAGATTATATTGTTCTATATGCCACACTATAATAGCTTGAAGTATACGAAACATTGTTCTTAGATTATGTTACGCACAATTTCAAGTTTGTTTTATAATAGCCATTCTACGCAACATTGAGTGTGTGTATATATATATATTCAATGTATAAATGAAATATGGTTGGATTATTTTACACAAAACAACAAATAATTATTTCACGACATGCAACCCTGACTTGGCTTGCATTACACGCAATCACGACCTTCCTCGATAGCATGTGTTGTACGCAATACGGGGTTTTACTAAACAATGATATATTATTATAATATTATTATGAACTAGCCGTTATGAATAGTATTTACTAAATTTTTTAATTTTATAACATTATTATTCATCTTACTCATTTTCTATAACATGGTATAAGAAAAAAATAAATTTTTCGGGTAAAATAAGTATTTTTCAAAAAATGCAGTTTTGCCGCCTTTTGATGGAGCACCCACTTTAAATATAATTTTTGACATGTTTATAAGTTAAATTTTACAAAATAAACTTCTTATTTTGAATCCGGATATAAAAATTTACATTGGATAAAGTTTTGATATTTTTCTGATAAATTTCATATTTTAATGAATAGTAAAAACACGCTATATTTTAATTAAAAACAACTTTTTTCATTGTAATAATTTTTATTGTTAAATTATAATATTTAATGGTTTTAAAGTATAAATATAATATATTTTTACCATTAAATATAATCTATGTCATTAGCATTGATTTTACCTTGAATTCGTTGGTTAAATCAATTCAGTCTTTTGCAATGTTTTAAACAAAAACCTGTTTTCTTTCGACAACAGGATTAATTTTAATTTAATTTCTACATATTTTCTGTATTGAATTTGGAAAAATGGATTCCATATTTGGAATCAGTGGGTCCAAAATATGGTAATAAGCTACTTTTTATGTTGGGACATTATGAATAGTAACTACGGTAAATTTTATTTAACTTAGTTAAAGGTAAATCAGGTAATTAAGGGTAAATATAAGATTATAAAATTACTCTAACACCTGCCAAAATCCTATTGGATGACTAAAAGTCTACCCATATCACCTAAGGGTAAGATTATATTAATTTAATGTAATTTTTTCCATGAAAATGATTTAATTATTATTAAAACCAAAGAAAGTGACAACATGTCACTTTCTTAAATCTTATAAGTATAATAATTTTAGATTAGTGATAAACAACATGAAACTTCTTATATAAATAGTCTCCAGAAATATATTAAAATTATCTAAATCATTTGAATTTATTTATAATTTTAGGGATTAAATAATTATCATTAAAGGTGACATAATAGAGATATTGAAATTGTTTTATTAAGAGAAATATCAAATAAATGGTTTTAAGAATATTAAAATAAATATTATTTGAACTATTTAATGTGCTCCACTAATTTAATAGATACAAATGACATGTTATGAATCTATTTAACCTTTTATTTAGAACATATCTTCTGTATATTGTTTATTTAAATTCAAATAAATGAATAATGTCAAAATTGACACTATTATTATTTTATAAAAATAACATATTATAAAAAATTTTAAAATACACATAAATATTTAAAAATTATAAATTTAAATTTATATGGTCTAAAATGTTATAAAGTATCCAATTATGGACAATTCACAACAAATAAGTAATTATTTGTAATAATTTAAAATTTATAATGTTATTACCACAAATAAAATTAAATTGATTAAATAGGGATAAATCAAGTTGATAATGTTTAAAATAAATTCCTAAAATGTCTAAATTTTATTGGATGATGCGATTACAACACTATCTCATCTAATCTTAGGATATGAGTCATTTCTGAAGTATTTAAGTGGGTTTTGGATTTAATATAAAGTAATATTTCTTATATTTCCAAAGGTGCCCCTCTCCTCCCTTATAAAAGGGCACCTCCTCCCTCTCCTCCTCACACATATTTGAGCATTCAAGATCGGCCAAAATCTTCCCATTTCACTTCCACACTTTTTTATAAACCTAATATAGGTACTAGTATTCTCAAAAGTCCAACTCTAGTGCCCTAAGGGAATGTTTAAAGGAGGCACTTTGAGAAAGATGTAATACCTTCTACCGTTTTCTTCAAGTTCCATTCTTCTTCTACTCCATCTTCTTTAGTTGTTTCATTATGAGGTAATAACATTAGTATCCCTCATATACTGATATATTATTATAAATATTAAGCAACCACATTTCACCTCATATCCATCCTACAGAAAACAAAATCACCGCGCGTGCGTACGTACGGAATACCGTCTCCACATCGTGGTGTAATCTGTTTTTCCACCAACACCTTACATGGATGGGTATAATGGTGTAAATAATAAAAATATATGGTTATTATAAAATCATACTGATTCTGATATATTATACCATCCACTCCAATTCTATTCAATAATTATGGGAATGATATCATCGCTCGTGCGTACGTACGGTCTACCGTCTCCACGACGCGATGGGATTCATTCTCAATGTTAATCATACATGAATGATAATAATGTTTCTATAATGAATAATAATTAAATATATGAAATAATAATGATACTGGATTTATGTATATATATATATATATATATGTATGTCATCTATTTAGTTTTATTCAGTTCAATAAGGAAACGAAAACAATGTTCTTGCGTACGTACGACCTACCGTCTCCATGAATGGTGTATTTCATTCCTTTTATCGATCAATAATATATATGTATATGATGAATATATTATATATATATATATATATCATGTTTTACATTCTAGAATTATGTAAATCAGGATATATGTAATAATATCAAGAATGAAAAGTCAAAACACATACGATAAATTAAATAATTTTACCCAAAACGCTGCTTTAACATGGAATTTACAAAAGAACGGGTAATATAAAGTCATAAGTTAAACATATATGATATCATAACAATAAATATGATTATTTAAAAAGTCAATGAAAATTTTCAAATCACTATACAGGAGGTTTGGATCCATACAAAGCATATCAGACTTAAGGTAAGGGATAATTTTGCAAATCTCATTTTATCCGAGATTGCTTATACGTAAGTATTTATTGGGGTTATGTTTATCATCCATGTCCATGTTTTCTAAAATTGTTGTCATAAAATGTTTATTATTCTTACATGAATTTTTAATGTCATTTTTACCCTTTTATTACATTTACCACAAGGTTTAGAAGGAATCTTTCTTTTGTTTACCATACGAGGAACTTTTTGACTTTTCTGACAAAAGTACGAGAAGAATGTTTTTTTAACTTATACGGAATGAAAGGATATTTACGGTTTTATAAAGACTTATTTTCATAATTCATCCTCCAAAATATTTCATGACTATTTTCAAAAAAAAATCCTTTCCTTTTAAAATTGCATGACATTTTGTGAAAAGAAAATGATTTTGAAGAAAAAAGGATATTTTTTCAAGAATTCATTTCAACTTTTTATTAAAACCATTTTCCATATAAGATGACATTATTTCATATGTGTATGTTTCAAATTTAATGTCTCTATGATTTACATGGTTTCACTTTTCTTATGATTAAATTTCTATTTGTTTTATATGCATTATGAGATGATCGGATGATGTTTATGAAATCCATTTTATTCATTGGGTTATGATGAATGTTTTATGTTTATTTTGTGGGAAAAGTAAGAATGACTTCATTATGAGATGGTTGGGGCCTATATCTCCCTGCAATGCATTGGGTAATGATTTATATCTAATTATATAGACATGGCTGGAACGGTATGTTAATCCGGTTTAGTGTTACAGGACTGAAATGAGGAGTGAACTCGATTCAGAAAGGGGCTCTGTCCACAAATATGGTCTTGGAAGAAATTCCATGGCTAATATGGAAATCATATCATGTGATTAATGTTTTTCATCAATTACAAGTTTTATTTACAAGCTATTTTATCACGATTTATTTTCCATTATGATCTATGTCTTACGTGCTGCCATGTTTTATGTCATTGCTCAAGATTTTGATGTTTAAATATTATGTTCATGTTTTGAAGTTCAAATGTATATGATTTGTTTTATTTAATCCATTATTACCCTAACTGAGAATTTGGGCTCACCCTTTATATGTTTTCTTTTCCCCAGGATATAAAGAAAGGTTTTAGGTAAGAAAACAAAAGGGGAAGATCTTTAGGGGAGATGTTGAAGATCTTTCACAATGATTAGAAGATTACGTTCCGAGTTTCCAAAGACACTATAATATTAAGGTCCTTATGTGTCTTTTTTTGTTATGTATTAATTATTCTGCAAATGTAATGTAATTTCCATGTACGTCAGGCTTCGGGTCTCTACAGATACAATGTTTTCATACAAAATATATAGTATCTTAATAGATAAAGGATATAGTTATACAGGTGTTATATAATTCATACATTTATTCATCATGACCCAAATTGGAACCTATGTATCAAAACTTGTAGAAATTATAGGTATTGAAGAACTAGGTATTTCAAGAATTATTCTCTTGAAATCCTATACTTTTCATTGAAAAATCAGTTTTTGGATATTTGAACATTTATAAATAATATTTTTTATTGGATCCATGAATGATACAATGAAATATAAAGATAATGGATGTGTACATACTTTTATATGATTTTTCAAAAACATTATGAAGGAGTTTTTTTAAAAAAAAATTAAAAATTGTAATATAAACATCAATTTATATACATGGGAGTTAATATTTTATTTTCTAAACAATGATTTGTGTGTAATGATTTGATTCCTAGATAATGGTTCTAAATATTTTAAAACACATATAAATTTGGATTATAATTGGATTAATTGGAAATAAACACTCCATAATTTCTATATTTTCCTAGAAAACATTGATAACATATATTTTATATCATTAAATATTTATATAACTGATGGTTTTGTATTTCTAAAAACATTATATAAAATTGAGTTGTAGTTTCTTGCAGTTTTTTAGGGAACCTATTTTTTTAATGACTATTAAAAATATATATATATTGACATAAAAAATATTTTATTTTTAGATATAAATGATTTTTCATTAAGCCATTAAATATTGTAAAAAAAATTTATCAAATTTTAATTATTCATATTTAATGGTTAGATTCCTTACAATCAATTAAATAATAAAAATTATGCTTGTATTCAGTTTTGAAATGATGGATTTTAAAAAATAAACAAACCTTAAGTTATGGTGGAATAAAAAATTATAGGAAAATGGATTTTAAAAATAATAATTTTAAAAGATTGTTAATATAATATAAGTCATTATTTGGTTTAAATTTTAAGAAATACATTATTTATTACAGTGATTATAAAAACCATTAAAACATTAAATTTATTTAAATTAATTGCATAAATATTAAATATGAATTGGATTCCCAAAAACAAAATGTGTTTTATATTAAATTTATATCATTATTCAAAATTAAGTTTTAGTTAGAATAAATTTTGGCCAGTGATGTCCTAAAAACTATTGAAATTTTTCATTTCGTAAAAAAATTTATTTTATGATATTATATGTTTTAGGATGAGTGAAAATTATTTATAAGATAAATACTTTTTTAAATTATCTCGGTACATGCTATATGATTTCAAAATAAATTAATCATGTTATAGAATATATATTGATTATTGATAGGATATATAAGACACTGATATGTGTTTACTATGTCACGACCAAGAAATCGGTGGATAAAATAGTGATAATGTAATAGGGATAAGGCTACCGAAAAAATGGTGGATTTATTAGAGTATTTTAATTCCATAAAAGGAGACTACAGGTCCTCAACTATCATTAGAAATATATAAAAATTATACTGGTGGACCAATATTCGTTTTCTGATACAATAAGAGTTTAGGTGTGTCATAACCTGTCCCTTAGGGGTCCATTTCTTGACTACACCAAGCATTCCTCTGAAAGGCTTGGGGCTTGAGACTAGCATCAATTACGCACATCCCTCAAATTTTAGGCATTTTCCTACGTACCTAAAAACATGCACACAGAGTGTTACAATAGAAAAATGAAATGTAACCAAGTACATGATAAAATCCCACTAAAAGAGAAAAATATTATGAATAAGTCTGTTGGATATTTCAAAGTATCAAAAAGAATCTAATGTAAGTAAAAGATATAATGTGTAAGGGACCTACATGGGGGACCTATGTTAGGGGCATACAAAGCATACCTCTACATCCATAAAACCAGTGCATGTTCCTCTCATATAGCCCAGTGTGCAGCCCATACGCCATAGACCTACATTGTAGAGATATTCATAATATCTAAATGGAAATATTATTTTTATACCCCTATACTGAGGAGATACACAGGAGGACTATGAACATGTCCTACACCAACAAACTCTTTTCAACTACCCCCTTCCATGACATTAAATAGGACCCTTGGGATCCCCATTTGAGGAATGAAAAAGGATGTAAGTACTCTAGAATCTCCCATTTCATAGATCATTCATGAAAGTCCCTAAAATTTATTAGGTAGCTTTCTAAAACAAGACAGACGAGATAATTAGATGGGATAACAATATTTTAAATCATTTCAGAGTATTAAACACTAAACATATGACTATGTACCCATCTTCCATAAAGATAAAGCATATTACGCAAGGCCTATTCCTTAAGGACCAGTGTTGGGATCTTATAAAGGCACCAAAGGAGACTCGGGGTGTTTGGATCTCACCCAAATATTTTCTTCGTATTAGTCCTTTGAATGATTTCATGGGCTTAGTTCTCCTATGTTATGCATTTTTCAATAATCACTAGGACATGCATGACATTCCTATAAAATATACCTATTTGGTAGAGCTATGATGCATAGCATCACCCAGGACCTACGCATATCACCTTGTAAACCCTTTTCAATGCCACTCATGGAAGGAAATCTCCTTCCAGTGTTCCCTTATATGAAAGTGACTAAGTTGAAGCCTCCATCAATACCTTATGACTTATCTATCCCTTGGGAAATGCAATTCATATTCTCTCCAATTTGGGTTCTTATATCTACAAT
Source organism: Viscum album (assembly GCA_963277665.1). NCBI lineage: Eukaryota > Viridiplantae > Streptophyta > Magnoliopsida > Santalales > Viscaceae > Viscum > Viscum album. The sequence goes on along the minus strand of OY728166.1, from coordinate 1,084,405,017 downwards.
AAAAGGTTTCCCACATTTTTCTTCTAAGGGGGCCACGATCCATGGGATGTTTGCAGGTTTATATATCAAAATTCACATGAATCCTTACTCAGGAGACATTCTTGGGAATTTCCTAGTCTTCTTCGTCGTCCACTTTTTGTCTCTAAGATCTGGTGCCACAATATTCAAATAGGGAGAGTGTGGGTCACATGTGATTTTCCATTAAACAAAAAAAAACTCCCTCCTCTACTGGGATCCATTAAGTTCATCCATCCTTGAGTAATACCCATTTCGTTCATTCCATACCCGATGACCTTCAATTTAATCTTACATTAATGGGTTCATTACTCCATTCCCATACCCCCCATTGCCTCAGCTTATTTCTCTGTAGGCCTAGTATCTTTTATCAGTAATGGAGAAACTGTGTGGTTTGTTGTATCTTTCACATCGTCTTGTTTCTCACACCAATCATGAATCACATGGAATTTGATATTTGTGATATTATAACATTATAACAATCTAAATAGAATCTTGAACTATGAGAATTATGATTCCAACCATAATTGGAATACATAGGAATCCTTCACATAGGGTTTGAGATCAATGGATATCCTCTAACAATCCATACCAAATTCCCGTAATCAGGGAATCCTCCTTAGGAGTATTCCCTACATTAATCCCCCCTAAATATCTATGAGTTACGATATATCTCATGAAACTTGTTACAAGGGAATACTTTTTAGGAGTAATCACCATCCTATTTCTATCAAAGTGTCATTCACCACATTGAGATTTACAAAACTACATAGCCTTTGATTCCCATTTGAGTGGGACACGTAGAAATCCTCCCTAAGGTTCAAACCCAACACTCAAAATCAACCATGTTCGTCTTGGGATATATTCCCAGAAGGGACTAATCTGACATGGAAAATCATATCATTTCCATGTACCTTCGAATGCATTGACATTAGTCCCACACTAATCTCTAACTAATCACCTTCCACTTAGATGTCCTTACTACATGACATTAAATTGTATGGTTAGGTCCTTACTACACGACCATAAAATGTATGATGTGTCCCATTAAGCAAAACCAAACAATGAAGGATTTTATTCCTTTCAAAAGGATATATAGGTATCCCTTTATGCATACAATCCCAACATACAAACAAACATTCTTCTCCCTAGATGACAATAAATTTCAGAGTGCCCCACTGAGTGGATTAAAAACTATCATCATCTTAATAATTGATGAAAAAATATCTAAATAATATATGATTGGATACAATAAATGGAGAACCTCTAATAAATATGTATATCATCATTATTAAATAACCTCTAATACATAAAATTGATTCTAAATTACACACATGCTAATAATTGATTGAAAAATTATAGGGAAACCTATTTTATACATTGTAAATTAATAATGATTCATGAACATATCGAAAATAAATAAGAGAGACCTAGTGTAAGAAATAATTCCTCCCAAAAGGGGGTGATGAGCCCGACCTCCCATCCTCATGACCAATGTGAGTTCTTAAGTATCGTATGTACAAACCTAACGACTACCTTCTTATGGATAACAGGTCCCTTTGGATATAGAACTGTTTCGTGTTTCTAGTTCCAAAAATAAATCTGATGGAAACAATATGAATGTAGTGAATCCTATCTAGTACACACATTTTGAGGGTGGGGACAAAAAAATGGTGAAATCAATGTGAATCATTAACCACGTTGATAGTGTTACCTATCTATTAGGCCCCTGTTAATTGATAATGGAGGTCCAGACAATGGAATCAATCACTCATGTATTTACCTAAATGATACTTCTCTAATTATGTTCTTTGTTTATATTTTTCCTATATACCAGAACATTTTTTATAACTCCCTACATTCCTAATGTCTTCCTTCAGGTTTTGTACCTGTTAGTGCCCTGATTGCTGCTCAAGATGGATCCTCTTCCACTAGAAGGACATAATGACCAACTTAGAGTCTTAAATATAAGTTCTTTAATTAATTGTGTCATGAGTACTATCAACACGGTACTATCAACACAAAACTATCCTGACCATGGAAGAAACCCGACAATCCCTCCATGTCAATAATAACTCTTGGTCATTTGGTCAACAAAAACTAGTGGTTCAAAAGTAGATGATGTAGCCAAAATCTTCAACCATTTATGGATTTATCCACATAACATATTCACCAATCCATCCCCTATTCCAGGAAGGTTGATGAAGAGACCACCCATGTTCTCATCCCGAAGACACAGGCGTCCTTTCCAAGGACTTCTGTCAATAATCAATTCCACCAACACCGCAAAGTAGCAATCCCTCAATAGGATAAGGATGTTATATTAGGTTTTCCAGCCTAGGTCTCTCAGACTTCAGAAAGCAAGACGAACCTCCAAACAAACATCTGAACAACAGGTAGAAGGTTCATACCTTTTCCCCTCCAGAGAAGTCCCTCAACCCAACTTTGTGGAAAACATAAAATGGGAACATACAACCATCCTCTGTATTCCCCTAGCTAGAAGACTCATCTAGAAGCTCCCAATTATTCCCACTGTTCAAATTTGGTGGAGTACAATGAGCAGTAACATACACCTACATTAAACTATCATCCATCAAGTAGAACCGTCTTTCTACCTTCAAGTTATCCTTGAAATCAAATATAGTTGAAACTTGTGAGTGTAAACATACATCTTATTAAACACACCAATACTTCTATTAGTCTTGTCTGTCAGCATTGAAAGAAGTATATCAAGTATTATTGGTAGAAAATAGTTAGTAGGCACATACACCTACCAGAATCCATCAACCCTACCAACAGTACCATTTGGCATCACATGGAGAAGTCAGCTTGAATGATCCAATAAAAAACTAGGGGAAGACTCAATTCTCTACCCACACACATGAGTACTGTCATTGTCCACTATCTGGAAAGGGAGGATTGGAGATGGTACATACACATACTATAGATATGAAATGGACTTATACTTCTTTTTCAGAAACTAAATTCCCTAAACACATTAGAGTAATGGGGAATGGGAAGACACAAATTCATGCCCATATCTTGGAAGCCATCTAGAATGTCATAACGGAAACATCACCAATACCAAAGGGATGGTCAAATAATTATGTCCCCAATTACTGGTATGACTCATCATCATTTTATCTTGGACCAGATACATACCTCTGTTCCAACTAAGGTTTTTTATGTGGAATAATCCATCATACCATACAGACAACAGGATTAAGAACATACACCCTTTCTAATTGAGGATAATTGCCCTATTTTGATGGACACTCTAAGGAAGGAACATAAACCTACCCATGACAACCACTTATCGTAGAAAGTGGCTATAATTACTTTTAAGGGAGAATATAAGAAGAATCCTTCCAATGCATAGTTGGAGAATCAAGGGTCAATCAGCGATACAGATCCTCTTAATGCAGGATTTCATGATGCCACCAGAGCATTATCTATTGGAACTAAAGATCATACCCTCCCATTACCAAATTATGGGAGTATTAGTAGTAATTCATAAGTTTCCCATCAACCACTTCATCATGAATGTTAGATTCATGAAAATTCTGTTAATCTAGAGAATCTATCTCTGCATGAAAGTCGTGACATCCCTCCATGTGGATAGAAAACCAAGGGGAAATATGATTTATCCCCTTTTTTGATCCAGCATGGTGGTCTTCCCTATATAGGATTCGATGTGAAAGATCACTCTATAGTAGTTTTTCACATTGTCAAGATAATTCCCCAATTGAAAATGCAGTGATGATAAATTCATCTTATCTTGAGGCACATTGCAACATAAGGCATGTCATGTCTGAATACTTGTTTGAAAAGGGTGAAATACATTCCCATCTAGAAGAAATACTAAGGAGAGAGCCATTATCCAAACCTACCATGGGTAAATTTCCATCTAATATGGTAGAGGAAAAACAACTAATCATATTTCTTCCTATAAACATTGAGAAGGTCAGCTATAGTCAGACCATGTAAAGAAACCTCTTGAAAAAGATGAAGAGTGTATGTTGAATATGAGAAAAAAGTATCCATGGTCGAAATACCTATCATGTTCTGGCATTTGGAAACCTCTCAATAGCACATTCCAGAATTCATGGCATAAGATTGCATTCATGATATATGTCTCTGCATATGGAATCCTCTTCATCATTTGAAAGACAAAGTATTACCATATGATGAATATCAAATTCTTATCAATGTAAAAAAATGGTTACCATGCCATATTGACTTGGAATCCCTCCATGTTTCCCGACATCCAAAGGATGAGAAGAAACAAGTATCTCTACAATGTTCATCCCTCTATGAATTAAAGAGGTTGTGACAATTGATTGCGGAAACCCCAACTGGTTTTCATATCATAGGATGGGGTAGAAACAAAGCATTAAATTTCACTACTGTCCAAAATTAGTAGATCCTACCGAAAGTGGTCTCATTAAATGTAATTTCTCCATGGTAGCTACAATAATGAAATATTTTTCATAACCAAAAAATTGATAAGAAATAACAAGCCTCGATTAGTTTTCTCGAAAGTGAGGCCCAAAGAAAGAGTGTCGTCGAAATACTTTTGCATCACACATTTCAGAACATTATTTAGGGATCCCACTTTGAGGATTTAGGAAATCAAATTGTAAAAATGTATTAAATAGCACAATGACATTACAAAATAGGTAATTTAAGAGGTCATAGGATAATACACCGAGCTAATGTTTGGAATAGAATTCATAAAATTAGAAAATAAACTATGTTGATTTCAGCTATAATTGTTTAGTAACCACCCCAACCTACGGGGATGGGATATTTTTTAAAACATCCTTCATATTCAACAAGTATATTCCAAAGGGTTGATAAAGAAGATCGGGAATATCCCCATCCAATAGGGATGGTGTACTTTTCACATTTACAATCGCCTCCACAACGGAAGCCAATTTTATCTAGATTAGGGAAGAATCCAGAAAGTGAACGTACAACCAAACTATCCAATGATTCCCTTCAGATTACTATCTTTCAAACAGTAAATGGAAAATTAGCACATAAGAGAATAAACTCTCACCGATGGAACAGAAATAGATGGTCTTCTAAAGATAATAACAGAGTTTTTTCAATGTATTATGTGTTGGTGAATGTAATTAATTTCATTATGGAATATCATACAGAAAATGATTCCACTTTAGGGGAGTCAGAGGATGAATTTATTATTCAAAATATGTTACACATTGAATCTAATGAAGGAGGTGTGTGTACCCAAAATCAAAGGCTTAAACAAAATCTATGTATTCCCTCAACTAACCAAATTCCACCTCGTAGAAAGGAATCTATCAAGGGGAAAGGTAATGGTCAGATCATGTATCATTTTTTCACTAGAGATGGTTGATCTCTTTATCATGAATAATGATTTTCCTAGTTAAAGGAGGATATGAAGTCATTGAAAACACTAAATGTAGAGTTACTCCAAATCTGAATTCCTACTAGACACGATCTACAAGAAGATCCTTATAATTCACACCCAGTAGGAGATCACCAACAAATAGGGTTTGTTAAAAGTAGATATTTGGATAATTAATTCCCTCCATAGGGTACCCAGATATAACAGGTTCAAACATATCTTTACAGGCATGTCCCAATGGGATTTCTAAGATAAATACCACTAACACCACCACTAGTGTTTTTTCCAGTCTTCACGCCAATTCATGCACCAACTTTTGTACCTGTATAGGTTCTAGATCATCCAGAGATTCCCAAAATTCTTAATAATACAATTGAGGCATTAAATGATCTATTAGAAACTATGGAAGATTCGAATGAACTAGTACAACTAGAAAATATGGCTTACCCTGAATGGGTAGATCCCCCCCCCCATCATACATTGTGAATACCATATTTCCAATATTTAATGGTTCAGAAGTTCTAGAGTATCACATGAAACGTTTTTTCATTTATTTACACCATAATTGGGACCCCTATGCAAAGAGAATTAGTTAACCTCCGATTTATTGTATAATCATTACAGGTTAAACCTTTATCTTGTATACAAGTTCATAGTCTTGATCAATAACTGGATGGGAAGACCTCCATCAGAATTTTTTTTAATTCAACTCAATGTTGTAGAAGACAATAGTTTTTAATCATATAAACTAAAAATAAAGGGAAAATGAAAGAGTTTCAAATTTCATTACTCAATGGAATAGACCAATATAGTACATAAATCAAATAGTCCCTTAGGAAGAGTTTCTTCCAATCTACATGTAAAATCTCCATGATGAGTTACACACACCACTAATCCTTGGGAAATCCACTGGAGGGTTTCGAGACCTTACATCAATCACCCAACAAGTAGATAATTAAATTATGGAAACCAAAGATAAGTATTTTGTAATCACATCAGCTCCGGGAAGGAGAATAGGAAAAGAGTAGGCTAATACAACTACACTCAAGAAAGTGCATGTACCAACTTATACATCAAAACTATCATCATACCATAAGGATCCACCTCTTAAGAATCACCAACAACAACCGACTCATCAAGACAATAAAAAAGATCAATGGTGGATATAGGTTGAGGAATTAAAGAAAAAATTATATTTTTTTTGTAATGACCAGGTTTCCAGTTACTTCATTTCAACTTTGAAAAACAATTAAGTTCAATTTTAAAGGCTGAAAAATATAAATAAACAAGGGGACAATGATCACCCAAATTATTTCCCCTTTCATGAAATGTTTGGGAAAAACATTGAGGATAGTCTTGTTTTCAATGATCTCCTGAAAAAAATGGTGGACTTTGGGAAAGTGAAACTAAAATGTTCATCAGCCCAAGTAGCAAGTGTTACTGCTACCGATCCAGAGGAAGAAGGAAGATTGATGGAAGTCAAATGTAGAAATGTGCAGAGGTATGATTATTATATGGTTTGGAATACAATCAATAAGACTCATGTGATTCTAAAAAAACTTTTGAAACAACTTACTATCCCTCCTACCACTTCCGCTGTAGAAAATCCATCTTCATCAAAATATCAGTCGTCCAAAGGTCAATCCTCAAAGAAGCAACATTGTAAGAGGGATAAATAGAAGTAAGGAGAAGATGATCTTGTGTCAAGGCCAAATTGTTTCTTGACATATTAATATTTAATGAAATCAATATCCAAATCATTGGAACCACCCCTCCAAATGGTACAACAATAACCGACATTTAAATTAGAATCTTTATAAGATCAGGAATTGGTCATTAGATCCGTTAATGTTATCAACGTAACCGACCCCTGTGCAAATGATGATTCTCATTATGAACCTGAATTCCTTGTATATGATTGGATAACTAGGGGAATATGTCAGAGTAGAGTATACAGGGGATGACAAAGATATGTGGGAAGCCACTATTTTAACTACACCCTTGTTCGACTCGTTTTTGAGGCAATAACTCATGGGAGGGATCTTTAGTGGGACTAGCAAGAATAAGGAAACACTCTCACATATGATAGGATCAGCCCTGACATTATTATCTTGGAATACCTATTCGACGGTATACCACCACTCTCTTGGTAGGTAGGTATACCTAGTTAGTCTAATCTAATAATATCAAAAGTATTTCTAGCTTCTGCTAGACACATGGTATATCTACATCAGAAGCATCAACTTCCAAGGTACTTTCAAAACCACAAATCCATGTTAGAAAGAACGAGATGATGGAAAACAATTATGATTTTTTATACATATATCCCAAGTACCAGCCATGTTATCAATCCTATATTCATTGAATATGTCAAAAGAGCTTCGAGAGGCACTAATTGGGGAATTTTCAACTCCTCAAGAGTTTGAAACCATGGTTGATGTTGCTGAGTTTACTATATAAAGAATGATCCTGTATAATTTCATACAATTTTATATTTCACAAATAAATATTAGGATTGTGTTGTACATGGACACACTATGACCTTTTTTTATCTGTAAAGGTTAACAATAAAGAAATCTAATGAGTCTTCATTGATAATGAATCAAGATTCAACCTCATTATCGTTCGTACACTTCACCGATTTGGTCTCACTAAATCTAAATTATATCCCTCCACATTGTTGTTTCAAGGTTATGACAGGAATGAACAAGAACCTCAAGGTGAGATTACTCTCATAACATAATTTGGGGATCTTGTATCTAATTTAAATATCATGGCTATCTATCAAGAGATAGCATTCAACATTCTTATTGGAAGTACTTGGCTAAATCAACATGAGGCCATTCATTAGGAAAACCTATAATATCTCAATTATTGCTTCAATGGTCAAATTGGGACATTTAATGTTGATAAGGCTCCATTCAAAACTTTTGAATCTCAGTATATTGAAGCAGAGTTCTATCACACAAAAGGAACAATGTATGGGGTAAAAGATCTTATAAGAATCAATGCACCAAATTGTTTGTAAAAGATACCAGTTAACCAATTAAAACAACTTAGTGTATATTATTTGGTTCTTATATATCATACTACATGGACAAACCCAAATCCATGCATGCATCCAGTGGCTTCCTCAATTTCAGTTTTGGTAATCAAGCCTGGTAACACGAGAGAAATATTTGATCTTCCAAGTGGTGGTGAGGGCTTAAATGGATATGTCTTCATTTCTTCCACCAAACATATGGAAGTCTTTAATTTATCAAATCATACTAGAATAAGTTGTCACATTAATAGAGAAATAAAAAAACGTTGATTCCAAACCCACCATTTTCTCTTCAATGCTCTAGGAAGACCCTTTATCATCGGAATGGTAAAAAATAGTAGCCTCTTCATTGGGATGTCTAAATACTGAATCCTTTCCTAGATCTAATATTTTTTCTTCATCAACCACCCTTCACGAAAAAATTTAAGGGGAAACACTTGTGGAAGAAGAAGAAAAAATTCTCAAGGATGCCCTTCCATCATTTGGGGAACGTGTCTCCACTGTTGTGGCTGATCTCAAAGTTGTATATGTGGGAACATAAGAAAATTCACACCCCACCCTAATTAGTGAAACCATGACCATTGAAGATAAATATGTGTAAACTTAATTTAGAAATTGATACTGATATGTTTTTACATTGAACTATATTGAAATTACAAGCCTTGATTTCAACATGATAACTCATCATTTGTGTTTTCTAGAAGGGCATCGGGGATTTGTACAGGCATCAAGAAGAACACAACCAACTCACACCTCTAAAATTGATGCTGAATTATAAAAGATTATCAAAACTAACATTATCCAGGAGGTGAAATATCTCAAATGGTGGGCCAAAATTTTTCCTGTGAAAAATAATAACGGTAAATTTAGTGTTTTCCGTGATTTTAGAGATCTTAACTATAATTATCCCAATGATAAATTTCTGGTTCAAATCCAAGAACTTTTGGTTGATGCAACTGCTAGTTATTAATCTCCCTATTCCTCAATGGGTACTCTATGAATATCCAAATTTTAATGGCCCTATAATATTTGTTATATAAATATCTTATATCCCATCAAGGAATATTTTTTATCGGGAAATTCCCTTTGACATTAAGAATGTTGTTGCGACATAAAAACTTGCAATGAAATTTTTTTTCAAAAACATTGTGGGAGAATCCATGAAATTCTATGCAGAATATCTAATGGTTAAGTATAGACAACATTCTGATCACTTGGTGGACATATAAACAATATTCATCAAGATTTGGAAACATAGTTTTAATGTGAACCCCTTGAAAAGTTCTTTTGGTGTAACCTCAGGAAAATTTAATATTTTTCATGTACACCATCATGGTATCAATGATGATCCTGAGAAGACTAATAACCTACTTGGTATGTCGCCTCATCAAAATTTAAATGAATTGATACGACTTTAAGGGAAATTGTCATATATCCAGTGATTCATGGAAAATATGGTAGGGAAGTGTTTCCCTTCACCAAACTGAAAAAGAATGGGGTCACATTTTATTGGACCAATGACTATCAAGAATAATTTGATATCCTTAATAAATAACTCTTGAACCCACCAATATTAATACCACCTATTGAAGGAAAACCACTAATTCATTTTGTGACATCCTTGGAGAGATCACTGGGATCCTTCCTAGCACAAAAGAATGATTTTGGGAATGAAAATAACATTTTCTATCTCAGTCGAACCATGGTCTATGCAGAGACTCGATATTCAGAGATTGAGAAAATCTGCATAACATTAATCATTGAAATTCAGAGATTCAAAAACTATTTCTAGCATCATGATTCCCACTTTTTATCTCATAATAACCAGTTTAAATTTATCTTAAGTCATCCTATTCTTATAATATTTCTTGCATGGTGGGAATTTATTCGGAAATAATTTGATATACATTTTTCACCACATTAGTAGTAAAAGGCAATGCATTAGTAGAATTCATTGCTAAACACACAACTGTTGAATAGGTAACATTAAATTATGAATTTCTTGATGATTAAATCATGTCTATTCATGAAATTCCTCAAATATTGATAATGTACTTTGATGGTGCTTCTAGAAGTCCTATAGGTGAAATATTGAAAGACCCTAAACTCAATAAAGATATATTAAGAATTGTGGTTATCTTCTTAGAGAAGTTAGTATTTCCATATTCCTTCCTATTATCAGAATTGTGTACCAACAATGAAGCATAATTTCAATATCTCACTGCAATCATGTAATTATCACTCCATGTATTAGTGGACTGGCTAGTGGTGAAAGGTTATTCATAATTGATAATGAAACAAATAAATGGGGATTTATCCATCATAAAACAAGAACTTGTTCCCCTATGTGATTAGGCTAAAGGCTAAATGGTAGAAATATCCCTCAATGTCCACATTTTCTTACTTTCTACAGTCACAAAATACATATGCTGATGCATTGGAAAGTGCAACCGTAGACCTAGCCGATGAAAATTTTGAAGAATAATCATTAACATTTCTCATCGTCAATGTGTTTCAACTTTTGTTCAAATTGTAATAGTAGAATTAAATATAATCCGCCTCATTTCTAATCCATATGGTCATACCATGGTATCGATGACACCCATCCTTAAATATCTCTAAAATAGGGTACTTCCACCTGATAGAATTAAATGAGAACATATCTTGTGATGAGAAACTAATATCAATCATTATTATGTTTTAAATCATCATAAAATCTTTTATAGATGAGTATTTGACATTATTATTTTCAGATGCATTGATGGGGATGAAACTGTGGATGTCATGAAAGAAGTACATGAAAAATCCCGTGGTGCTAACCAGCCAAGGTATAGGATTTCTGATCAAATCCAAATAATTGGTTACTTTTTGGCATTCAATGAAACAATATTGCATTGATTTAACTAAGAAGTTTCATCCATTCTAGGTACATATGGAATGGATGTATTTGGACCTTATCCGCCAACTATGGATAAACAGTTCAAGTATATTCTTATTTCTACTGATTTGTTCTCCAAATGGGATAAGGTAATACCTCTCGAAGAATTCAAGAACAAATTCATTGTTAGCTTTGAAAAGATAATATCATTACATTATTTGGTTTCCCTCAAACCATATTGATGGATAACAACACCACTAACTTGTATTTTGAGGTAAATAGTTATATCAGGAGTAATATATCAAATCCAACTATTCATCTTGCTATTATGCAGTGGCCTTTGGATTGATAGAGGCTTTCAATAATAGCCTATCAATTATAATTTATAAAATGTTGTGTTAAGATATGAAATATTTCCCGGATAAACATTTCCATGCTTTATGGGCTTATCACACTACTACCCATACTTCCACATGGGAAACTCCATACCCATTAATGTACAAAATAGAAGTAGTTTTTCTTATTGAAGTAAAATGTCCCTGACGCAGAGATTCCATCTGTGATCAGTTATCTATAGATGAGTAGTTTTTTAAGCGATTTGAGGAGCGATAATGATTATATGAAAAGATATATAATACGTAGCATTATTTTGAAGTCTATCAGAATAGAATAGTGCAAGCATTGAACAAGAATTTTTGACTTTTCTCATCTCATCACGGAGAATTGGTATTAGTCCTCCGGATTCTGAGGATACTAGGAATGAAACATCCAAAGCATGAGACAAAGTAAGAAGGACCTTATTTCCTATATATGGTCTACTCCAAGGGAGATCATTCCCTAATCTCAATTGATAGAGAACTAATTACAACTCCAGCCAATGAAGGATTAATGAAGAGTTACATTTTGCAATAAAATAGAGTAATTACCTATTTGCAAGATATTAAATAGAATAATAAGAATATGATTCCATGTTTCACGATGTTAAAATGAATAGAATATTTTTCCCTGTCACGCAATGTTAAATTGCATGACATCATTTTTCCTTGCTACATGGAATTAAAATGTATGGTTAACATCGTTTTCATTTGATGTTAATAAATCCCTTAAGATATCGAAAATTGGTATTCCATGTGGTTATTTAAAAATATGAGATGTTTCCATGAAAAAACATTACTCACAACCTTGCTAATCCTTAGTGGCACATGAGTTCAATTTCATCTTATGTTTGATTAAAATATGCATAGAGATCTCAGTTAATGAACTACATGTTGCAGGATTCTCATTCCAATGGGATATGTAGAGGCACCTGGATATCCAATCATGCCCCCCCCCCCACAACCATAAAGAAATTTATTTTCCTTTTCCTCCTATATATTAACCAAATCTATACATAGTACTCTTTTAGGATACATGGTTTGATCCCCAAACCATAATGTGTCTTATATTTAACGATTATTTTAGAATGTGTTAAAAGTACACGTCTCTCACATCAAACTCAATTAGTGTGGTCATTGGTTTTATCAAGAACTACATTTTTATTGATTTTCATTTCAATGGGATACATAGAGATGCCTAGATATCAAAAAGTGGGCCTAGCCACAATAATAAAAAATCCCACTTCCCCACGATAAAACATGATTGGTATGGGGAACAATCTTAAGAACTATGTGTGGATTGATTCATTCATTAGTAAGATACATAGAGATTCTTGGGTCCATTATCTTCGCTCAACCACCATATAATTATCATATCCATATCCTTCATTTGGTATACCATTATGTCATAGAGGATACCTTTTACAACTACATGTTTCTCACACCGGGAAGAGCTCACATGATCTTAGTAATTTGGTAAGGAACTTATCTACATTAATAATGGATTTCAATTCATATGTTGGGTTACATTTCCCCATATCGTGACAATAAATTTCTCGATCTCCTATAAAAAAATGAAATTCATATTTCCGTTATCATTTTTATGAGATACATAGTCATTTCAATTTAGTTCACCTTTTTCCTCACTACAAGATGCTAAATTTCATTGGAATTGATTTGATTCTAAATCATATTAGATACATAGAAATGTTTAAACATTACAATCATGGACCTAGACACATCATCACAAATTAATGACTTGATTATCCAATGTGTGAATCAGACTTACATGAAGTGATTCAACCCACGTTTTTATCTTATATATGAACCCGTATCCAAAAAAACCCTATTATCCCGCACGTGGGAGTTTGATTAGACGAGGGAAAATTTATTTAAGAACTACAAGTGTCATGATTTATTTTTCAACAAGATACATAGTGACACCTTGGTCCTACACGATTCTCCATCCAAAATATTCCTTTTCTTGTTGAAATAACTTCATGTGTTCACCACATGATGATAAACGTAATGATCCTACAGGAACTACATGTGGCATGATTCTCATATTATTAAGAAACATAGTGGAAATTAAGATTTATATCATTTTTCAAGGTATGGGATGAAAGGAAATTCCCTATCTCCAGCATACAATTAAAAAAATACATATATGTGCCCTTTAATTTAGGTCCTCTCCGTAGAGAGCCTTCTTTGGAAACAAAATATATTACCGTTATACATATGAGTCAGATATATATAAGGAACTCTAAACATATGGCCAATGTTGATTCAAATATTTTTCATGTGATTTGAATTTTTCACCTTTAACATTTTACACTCTTAATCTTGAATACATTCAGATCTTCATAATATTTCTTAAGTTTTATGTGGAATAATTTTTGATAATTGATATCACTTTTTCCTAAAAATTTAGTACATGCCCCTAGGTTTCCTTGCATTGGTCACCTACATAACAAGCATGTGTGCCAAATTATAACACTGTTTGGCTATGCAGCACGTTACCCAATTTTCCCTACATAATACATCCACCATAATCGGTTTTTTCAAACATCAAGAAAATCATTCTTTGTAAAATAATCATCCACCCCCTTCAAACATTGAAGACAATATACAAGAATACATATTTTGAAGCAGTCATCCATTATATATTTGTCCCATATCCTTTATCTCAACATGGAATCCTCCATGATCATGTTTTAGACATTTTCTCATTACATGTGTTCAATGAATATAGAAATAACCATGGATCATTTGATCACATATCATTAATTCTATCTATGATAATATGGTCCTAGTAATATGGCCTAAACCTAGAAGAACCATACTACCTATGTTTGGGCCAGACCATTATAGAGAACCAATTCCTCTTTTTCTTTGGGAATCATGATTAGAAATACTAGTTCTATATTCAGGGAATTCTCTCCATAATCCAAGATCTGAGATTTGTAATATATGAATCTCCATAAATTTGGTTTTCCTTTTATGAATATAATCTATGATACCCAAGTTATTTTTTCATTATAATTTAGTATCTTCCCCTAGGTGGCCTTTTATAAGTGGCCTACATAACAATCCTTTCAACTGAAAGATGAAACTATATTGTTATATAGCACATGCCCTATTTGGCCATGCATATTACATCTCATATAACAGGTTCGTCAAATAGTGGTAATTTATTTCTTGGAAAATATGTTCTCTAATGCCTTTATCCCTTTTCCCATGTCATTCTTCAGATCCAGAAATTCCAAAATCGAAGATCAAAATTCTTATTTTCTATACATAAATATGGTATTATGTTTCTAGAGAAATTATCAAGAAATTGGATACTCATAATACTTTTTTCCATGATAAAAAACATAAATTAAATCCCCCAATGTCCATTTTGCATGACTTTAAACTGCAGAGCATAATTTCCTTACTATATGACTTGAAATATCTCAACTTAATTTCGTTATTGTAAAACATTAAATTGCATGATAGAATATCAGAAATCCCTTTTCTAAAAAATATACGTTCTTTTGAGTGCCAAATTCTTGTAGGATTGTTTCACCATTGATGGTCTATATCGGCAAGGATGATGACTTATATTCTCAAATATCGTTCCATGGTAAAACAACCCACTATTCTCTTGAGATATCCAAATTTTATCCCCCTTTGTTTATAAATAATTGAATGAAAGAATTATTTAGATCTCTCTTTCTTGACTATGTAGTAAGTGACCATATGTGGTCATGTATAATTTGCATACATAACATGAATGTTAGTAAAATGATTCCATTGTTTGGATAGGCACCATATTCCCCAGTTTTCCTTGCATAATACAACCCCATAATGTTTTTTTAAAAAAACGGTGACATTTTTCTCAAAGGAGACCTTCTCTACAAGGATACATCAAATTCAAGATTTGGTAACCATAAAAATTAAATCAAATCAGGACTCATTATTTCAAATGGATTTATCTAAGAAAATATTAAGACATTTATATCCATCATTCTTTGATTAAATTTTATTCTCAATAATTATTTTCAATGATATTTGACCAATAACATTATCTTTATTAGTATGACATGCATGACTTAAAATTCCTACTAAAAAAAACCCAACAGTCACCAGGTTGAAAACCTACAAAGGGAACATTGAAAAAAAGTCGATTCTCTACTCGCTAGATCAACCCTATGTATGGGTTAGGAAATATCAGGTAAGAAAATTCCAAAGAAAACAAATATTTTTGGGTTTTCCACATGACCCTAAAAATATTCAAAATGTTCATATCTGGCCCCCTGAATTAGATAAATGTTAAAGAACCCCTATCCCTATTAATCTAATAATGGTTATCTTACATAAAAATGTCATGTTATGAAAATAAGCATTTTTTAAATTACAGAAAGAAAGAAAGCATGATGACATATATATGATGGGAGAAAAAATAATTTACATTTTTATGGAAAAATTAGAGGAACATCAACAAAATGGAATCTCCCTATCATTTATAACAAAAAACATTCAGCTTGAATTTTTATTTTATGAATTGCCTCACGGGACATATCGATCGCTTGCTGAATATCGGTCAATTGAGTTCTTTCATCCTCATCGGCCTAACATTGTATATCATTGAATGTCTCAAGGGTTGTGACCCAATTTATTTGGGCTTCTCCCAATTATTGGTTGATTTTACGAACCCTATTTTGGACAGAATCCATTTTTTGTTGAAAATTTACCATTTCACTTATTCTCTCCTTAATTTTATAATAGAATTTCATCAACTTTTTTCAATGGTTGAATTCTTCTTCGGATACTAAAGATAAAAAGCTCTATACATTGGTAAGTATTTTGGACATTGAAATATCTTGCTGCAATTTTTGTTCTTGACCCTGCTTGTGAATAACTTCTTTCAATGCATTTTTAATTGGGCGGTAATGAAATCCACAGAAACCTATTAAACTAATTAATTTCAGAATTCAGACAAAATGGAAGAGTATCTCATTTAATGGTTTCCCAGTGATTAGATTCCCAATGCCTTTCTTTTTTTTTCATGGAAAATACTGAGAGCATACTCCATCTATAAATCCAAATCATAATCACAACCATGTGCCAAGACATACTCTAGAATCAGATTAATCAGGGAGTTTTTTGGCTCTAATCCTTTCAAAGCAACATGTTCTCTATTTTCCATTATTTTTTGAGCCACTATAAGAGCTTCACCATTAGACTCAATCATGGGAGATGATTTCCGTAAATGGAGGATTATAATTATTTTCAACTTCAAAAGTATAGAAAGAGAAACCCATTATTAAGAAGTTCAATGACATTTATCTGGTAATAAGTTGTCTACATGAGTAGATTCCCTCTCAGTATTTCCTGTTTTAGTATTTTGAGTTTGTACTTATTGGGGGTAAGAAATATTCTATGCTTTCCCAGACTCCACAAGCATAGTCTCTAGAGCATCTCCCTATGTGGGATTTTTAATTGATGTCTCTTTAAAATAAGAAAAAGAATGATATATTTGGATTCCTTCATCATGAAAGGCCTTCACAACATTCTCTATTGAAAAAACTGCATAAATTATGTTTTAATATTAAATATCATATAAAAGAACAATTATTCATGAAAAATGCACGAATAAGAACTTACATCCTATCAATTCGTCATGAAATTCCCCAAACTCCTTGATGGAACCTAAAATATCAATGTTTGAATTATTGAAGTACATCATTTATGTGTATACAGATTTGTATATTATAGCATCCTTAATATTTATGGTATCCAAAAAAAGAAAGGCTGATGCAAAAATTTTCTCAGTTGTAAATTTTTCCCTCAATTATTAAACTGGGGAAATTTTATCATGTACTTCCATTTCAAGATCAGCACCAGTATCTTCTTTTGAATTACCTAGAACCTTGTTCCTACCTTCTAGAGAAATATTAATATCAACATTGATTATCATAGGATCTATCAATATGAGCAACCGATCTAAAATATTATGGAGAAAATAATTTTAGAGGCATCATGTAATACCTAGAAGAAATTAATTTGATATTACCCTAACCATTTTCTCTCTCTATAGAAATAGAAGATATAAAACCATATCATGTGGTACTTCTTCTATTAAGGTAACAAATTCATTGGTAAAAACATGTACTCCTTATAGAGTTACCTTCTCATCCCTTGAATGAATAGTTTCCAATCACTTATGGGAATAAAGATATGTAGATCTTGATAAAAGAAGAATTTGGTCACCAATGTGTATCAATCATGTCATAATACTAGATGATAGCCTGAATACTTACTTATTTGGCATACACTTCAGATCAATCTCAATGATCTCTTGCATTCCATTGCATATGACGATGGATAGATTGAAATAATCCTCTTAGTAGTAGAAACCTAAGGTAGCGACTGGGTAATTTATTTCTCCATTACCCCTATTATGGTTTTATCTCCTACAGAAAATCATAGAGACCAAAGGGTTCCAACCAAATTAACAATAAGGGTTCCCATGGGTCTGTATTTTGGTGACTCGATAACCATTTTTGACGTTCCATCCCTAATTTCCTGCTAAAAAATGAAATGTCATCAAGATTAATTATGTTGAATGATAATGAAGAATTTAAACAAAAGAAAATGTAAATATATTCTCAGTATTAACATAAATTTCCCATTCCTCTTTGGGATGAACAATTACCCCTTCACATTTACCTCAATCTATCATATCAGATACTCATTTGGAAGATGGTACTTGGTCACCGGTTTCATATTCAAAGGTCTCCAGCTCTGCAATATGCTCATATACATCAGCTAGACTACTATCTAAATGAAAATCAGAAGGTTATTTTATATCACCTATATCTGATATTTGAATTCCGCATTATTGGACTGCCCATGCATCCCTAAGTTCACGCATCAAGATTTATTAGTATGAAAAATCTATTTTCCATGTATAATTTGGTTTTGATATGGTTCGATGTGGAGAAAACTTTACACACTCTAATAGGAAGTCCACTACATGCATCCTTTTTTATTCAGAAGAATAAGAAGATGGGATGATAATCCCGTTTTGATGATGGTGAATAGATCTCATTACTGCTGGAGGTATTTTTCCTTAACTTTAGTCTTCTTGGTGGATCTTCAGTGGAGTTGTTTTCAAAATTTTGAATCTTCAAAAGCCTCTACATTATCTTTGGATTTAGAACTCTTACTATAGTTGGTACGAACTCTATTTGTTATGGCAGCTACCTGGTATATAAATATTTTTAAATCCCCCTAAGGGTATGAGGAATCCCAATATATTTAATATCCATCCTCAAATCTATTGATGCATTTGAGGGAGGTAATGGGTTGATAATTTTGTTGTCCCTAAAGCCATCAGAATCCACAATTGTTGGGAAACCATTGGATGTTTCTTAATCCTAACATAAGTGGAAGGAAAAGTGATTGATTTTTTATGAAATTGGAACTATCGAGAAAACCTATGAGGTACATAAGACTCAAATATGATTTCACCATTAATCCTAGTTGATAATACACTATCCTTGATTTCCATCATATAGGCCCTTAGTTTGTAATTTTCTTCCTTACCATCATCAAAAAAAGTTTTAGTTGGTGGGTTACCAAAAGGAAAGAAGTTAAACTCTCCTGATTCATTCAATTCCCTCATCACTTCATCAGGTTTTATGTTCAAAGGTTGAATCCTAGAGACATTATGTAAAAATGAGGTAAATTGACCAATGAGGAGTCTAACTGAATTCAACCCTGAATATGAACAAAAGTGAGCCGCAATCCATCCCTACAACACTTGAAAAGGTCTTGAATGTCTAAATGGATCCTTCCCATTCTACAAATGAATCATGAAATGATATATTATTTCTAATACAAGGGTTTCTAACCCAATACATTTCCCCTCTACCAACCTGATTGGAATTAAAATATTCCATGACCTTACACCGCAGACGGACTCACAGACTAGAAGCAAGTAGATGCTTATCTACATGGAAAGTAAGACATCTAAGCATACATTTGCGTCAATATTAGACTTGACTTTATAACCACTAGTGTTTGTAGTCACCTCTCTCTAATGTGGGCCATTATGTGCCTAAAATAACCTAATTATTTGCAGTTTGGAAAATGTCACGATGTTTGTAGGTAGTACCTTTCTCTTTGTTTTATTCTAAAAAATATTACACCCACACACCATCATGAATATCATATCTAGAGAAATGATCTTTATTTTCATTGGAATATTTATTTTCTATTTTCAATAATTCATGAGAAAATGGTGATGTCCTAATAATGTCACCCCATGTTGTTACGTGTGGAATGAATTCATCATACATCTCCATAAGAATGGTAATCCCATATATTTGGTAGGTATCCTATAGACTGATGCCAACCTCACCCTGTGTCAAGTGGAGTGATTTTTTTTGCAGACTCCTTCGGCATAGAAAAATATGAATGATGACATTTTAAAAAAAATACCTTTTTTCTATCCAGATAGATTCATAAATGTGAACATTTGTTAGATCTTTCCTGAATTCTCCACAAGTCAGGCATACCCAAAATTCCCACATCAATTCATGTTTAACTCCTCCTCTAGAATGAAGGTCCTAGTCTCCCTTCCATCAATTAGACAAATCATTTTTTGATAAATGAAAGGTTGAATCATAATACTGTGGCCATGTCTATACAAAATAATCTTTCATATCAGGGGTACAACAATTATGGTTTATGATGTATCCAATAGGGAATGTTCTTTCATGAATAAGAATACCCTTTTCAGTAATATTCATGCAGTGATAGTTAGAGTGTTGAAAAAACAATGTATTTAGAAAATATATCTTAAAAGCTAGAATGTGGGCATCCTAAAAAATACCATGTCTATATAGAGGAAGATAGTGGCTTCTTGGATATTCATGTTGGTCTAGAATAAAGCATCTTCACATTCCAAGTAGGGTACACTCATCAATGTCAAAAATGTCCAGTCCAACAATTTTTATCATCTCATTTTAACGAAAATTATCTTCCTCATTTTTGGTCATCATGTGGGCCATTTCGTAAAAACAATAACAAATTTTCCCCATTACATTTGAAATTTCACTTAAGAAAGTATGATTTTTAACTTAAAATAATTCATAAATTTGTAAAAGGAAAATCTTCACGTAGCTCCATTGATGAGGTCATCTACATAGGTCCTTAATAATATGATCCTAGAGAAAGTCCTTAGACGAGGTCCTTATATGTAGATAAATAGATCAAATGGTTTTACATTGATAAACTTTCAAGGGACCTATAAATGTGCACAACAAGGTATTGCTGGACAAATGAGATATGCAATGAGAGAGAAAAATTTGAGATTCTGGGCGAAGAATAATCTAATGGAACGAGTGTATTTATAGACACCACAAGCCCATATTTCCAACCTGTGATACATTTCCACATCACAGAACTGTGTTACATTGCAATACCACATACGTGTGAAAAATAGTTACATCGTTGACCCCTGCAAAACAACTTCTCTTTAGATGTATTCAGTTCACAATTAACTCTCCATAATAGTTTCCCCATTATATTGCCTCATACCGTGACCCTCTTTTCAATAAGATCCAATCCTGAGTGGGGGGGGGGCTCTATTGACACTCCTTAGGAAGGAAAAAGTATTATGAAGAAGTCATTTGTATTTTTGAAAGTATCAAAAAAGAAGCCAATGGAAGTAAAATAATTTAAGTATAAGGTAAATTCATTGGAAACCTATGTTGAAGACCTATTCATGAGTACTTTCACATTTGGAAAACCAGAAAAAGTTCTGCTCGTACAACCTAGTGTGAAACCCCTACACCACAGGCCAATGATGTAGAGCTACGCAGAAGAACATTGTGGAAATATAATTTATGTACCGCTACATGGATGAGGTACACTAAAGTGATACATAGCCAACCTATGTTGGGAAACTCCTTTAAACATGCCCCATTATTTTCATATAAATAGGACACTTCTTCTCCCCATTTTAGGACTGAAAAAAGTTGAATGAACACTTAAAGATTCCATTATGTAGCTATTTTACCCATGTCCCCCAAATTTTATCAGGTTGCTCTATAAAACATGAGAGAAGAAAATATTTATATGGAATAAGTATGTTTTAATTCCTTTCAGAGTTTGAAACATAAGAAATATGATTAAGGACCCTTCTTTCATATATAATAAGCTGCCTATGCATGTCATATTTCTTAAGGACCCACACGGGGCTCTTCTAAATACCCTAAAGGAGACACGGGGTGTTTAGATCTCTCCAAAGTATTATCTTCATGGTAGTCCATTTTAAAGCTTAATAGGATTAGTTCTCTTGTGTTATGATTTTTTATTCAATACTAGGACCTTCACAAAACACCTATGTGATATTCCTACGCAGTAGAGCTACGCTGCAAGATGCACCTAGGACATATGGATATCAAATTGAAAACACTCTTCAAAGACACTCATGGTATAGTATCTCCTCCCATTGTTACCTTATATGAAAGGGACTGTGTTGAAGCCTCCACTAAAACCACCTAACTTATAAAACATTTGGTAAAGACACATCACTGTGTCTCCCATTTGGGTTTGTATATATACTGTTTTAGGATTCCATCATTTGACTTATAAGGGAGTCAGGATCCTTTGGATGTTTGTATGATTGTATATCTATAGTAACATGGATCCTTATCATATAGATATTGTTGGGAAATTCCCAGTCTTGGATTCAATGGATTGGACTCTGTCCTCCCATTTTCATCATTAAGATCTAGATCCTCCGGTTCCCAATAAGGATATCGAGGGTCACACTTGCTTTTCCAGTGACAAAAATAAATATCTCCCTCCACTCATTTTATATATTATGAGAATCCCCCCTATAGTAATCCCCAAAAACTTTGGTCTGAACCCGATGACCTTCACATTCATCTCACATTGAAGGTTTCATTGCTCTGCGCCCTCACCCACCATCACCTTAGCTTCTTTCATCGTAAGCGCGACCTCTTCGATTAGTGGAAGAGAAGTTGTCTTTTTTGTTGAAAATTTCACATCCACTTGTTTCTAACACTAAGAAAGATTCATGTGAGGTAATATAATTGTGAGTAGTAAAACATATTCATAATCCACTTCAAACATTAAATTATGGGAACTCTGATTCTATCTATAACTGGGAGATGTTGGAAGCCTTTACCAAGGGTTTGAGCTCACTAGATCTCTTATTTTGGAATACAAACCTAATTCCCTTAATCTAGGAATCCTATTTAACAGTAATCCCAAAATTAATTCCCCCTAAATATCCATGAGTTAAGATATCTCTCATGGACCTCTTTACAAGGGAATCCTCTTTATAATTAATCCCCAACTTATTTATCTTAAAGGGACATACACCCTTGAGTGATTTAATAAACTATGTAGACTTTGATTCACATCCAAGTGAGAGATGTAGGAAGCCTACGTGAAGTTTAAACCCAAAACTCCAAATAAAACATGTTCTTGTTGGTCTATTTTCCCAGTAGGTTCTACTCCCACTTGTAAATTCATATCCTTTTCAATTTCTTTGGGCTTCTTAGGCATAAGTCCCACACAATACTTTGACACAGCACCTTCCACTTAGATTTCCATACCCCATGACATTAAACTGCATTGTTAGGTCCTTATCACAAGACCTTAAAAGTTATTATGTGTCCCATTAAGTAGAACTAAACTACAAGGGTACTGATTCTTTTCATAAGAAAACGTAGGTAGCCAATTTATGGGTATGATCCCAACATGAAAAAATCATCTCCATGGATGAAAAATGATTCCAGAGTTCCTGACTGGGTGGCTCAAAAACAAGAATCATCATATCAATGGAAAAACAAAATATCAAAATATTATATTTGAGGATACCATTTATGGATAAGCTCAAATACATACGTGTAGGTTCTGGGTGTTGTAGCAGCATGGTTGAGTCGGCACCCAAGTTTTTTTTCACCCCAATCACTGATTATTCCAGGATCAATACGATGATGAACACCAGTCTCCATGAAATAGAATCAATGATTTAGATAAACAATGAAGAGGCCTAAAACCTTTAAAGATGATCCTGCACATCATGTTTTCAATTAATTTAATTAATTTCATAAAAAATACATGGATATTCAGTATTTTCTTTATTGATGATGTTGGTCATATAGAATGAACCATCTAGATTATCTTCTTGTGCTGGAAAGGATCCAAAAGAGAATCCCTGTAGTGGTGATCCACATGTTCGCTGATGGCCTCCAATCATCACCACTAGTTCTCCGGGTGCTTGTGTGATGAAGTGAGTTTCTTATGTCGTTCATTCCTGGACACTTATTCTTCAGTCTTGTAGAACGTATCTAATTCATAAGAGGGGTAGGAAGAGGATTCGAGGTAGATATTTATTATCCCAACAATAATAAATTTGTCAGTTGTGCAGTTTGGTACATGGAAGAATAGATGTATGTGTCTATTTATTGACATAGTGATTCAATTACAATATTTAATTGCATAAAGTAACGCCCTGACCCCAGTTACCCAGAGTCAGTGCATTATAACATAACATTGGCATGATCACAAAAGATAAAGTTTCGAAAGACCGATTAGTTTAGTATCCTTTGAATCACTAGATACATTCATAAAGTTTACATTACATCATATAGTGAAAAACTACAACAACATCCTGTCTCCATAGACCACACTCATATCCCCTCATACTATCCTTGTAGGTCATTTATAAAATACTTTTCACATCCTGGGAAAAATAAAACCTAGAAAGGGGTGAGCTCAGATTCCTAGTAAGGATAATAATATAGCAGAAACATTCATAAATAGGCATAAACATTTAAGGTAATGTATAACTAAAACAAAATCATTTTAAACTTGAACTTCAGAATAATATGGCAGAAATAAATATAAATAATTCTATTTACTTATTCACCCAGATATTCTACTAGTCTAATAATCATGTGAAATATTAATAACCACTTTTATAATGATGGAATGCATAATGACAAACTATCATAACCATATAGTCAAGTTATTGTGCCAAGACTACAAATAAGATTTTGTCAAGGCCTTGTGTCTAGACACTAGTTTGTCTCATGAGACCTACAGATACATCGAGGAGCTATAGCGGGCTCCGCCCATCACATATTATGTCCAATGCATTCCTCATATGAAAAGGTATAAACATAACATAAACATTCATATTAAAACTAGCATACAAAATGTCAATACTTTCTCCATAAACAATGAATGGAATAAAAATAACACATCCACATTCAAACATATCACAAAACCATAAATACAATATGGATGTTTTTTATCATATTAAATCAACTTCAAATAAGCTTAAAATCGATCAAAGGATGTTCACATAGATGAAATCAACACTATTTGAGAGAAATATCTCTTTTTGTGAAATCATTTAAAAGTCACATAATTTTAAAATAAAACATTTACTTTGAAAATATCCTTACAAGATTGTAAGGGAAGATTTAATGATTTTATAATGGCAGAAAATAGCCACAGCCGTCGTATAAGTAAAAAAAAAGAAATTCATACCTTAATTCTGTCGAAAAGGACATGAAGTACATTGTTTGGAAAATGATAGAAATATTCATTTATAAAAATTAAAACAAGGGTAAAAATTCATTTAACCCATTGTCTATAAAATATTATGAATTATTTTAAATAAATTTTTACAAAACATGGATGTGGATGATAAAGAGGACCCAGAAGATAATTACGTATAAACAACCTCGGATAATGATGAGGCTGTGAAATAAACCCTTACCTTGTTCATTTCCATGGTTGAGGTTAGTATAATCTCCATTACAATGGTAAAATAGTATTTATTATATTATACAAGAATCAAATACATTAATATGATATCATATATGATCTTTTAACATTGATTTGTTAATAATATCTTAGTATTATCGTCGTTTCGGGTGTTAACTTACTCTTTTTCTTTTATATGTTTTGTTACATAAGCCGCGCTTTTTATGGATAGGATGTATTATATTCATATCCAGAATGATATCAAGTCCTCAAATATTATTTTTAATCATAAAATGTGAATTAGACTTGAATGGATATGATGGGGAATGAAACCCATCACGTTTGTGGAGATGGTAGTCCGTACGTACACATGAGTGACAATATCATTTTTTATTTTAAAATAATATATTATTGGATGGTATATCATATATACAGAATCATTATAATGTTATATTAATTATTTACTTCAATTATACATCGTTATCATACCCATCCAAATAATAATGTTTTGAATAACAATTACGCCACGACCTAGAGACGGTAAGCCGTACGTACGCACCTATGGTGACATGTCATTAAAAGGATGGATAGAATACTGAATATGGTTATACCATATAACATAACAGTATATGGAATAAACTGGAGTTATTATTTTAGAATGGAAATAACAAAGAAATAAGAAGTTGAAAAATAAAGGAACGTGAGAGAGGGTGGTGAAAACATTACCTCTTCTTTGGGTTCTTCCTATTGATTTGATCATAAGGGCTTCATAGGTTGACTTTCTGATCAAACTAAGGCCTCTAGGTTAAATTGAGGGATGTTGAGAGAATATTTGGGAAGGGTTTGGCCTATCCAAAAGGCATTGAAGGTGTGAATTAGAGATAAGGGGGAGTTTCCTTTTATTAGAGGGGTGAGGGTCACCTTTTGAAAAGCTAGAAATATTATTTTATAATAAATTCATATTTGATTTATAATGGCTCTAAAGGGGATTATTTAATTTTTAAGGTGGGGATGGGTCGAAATAATTTCAACCAATATATTTTAGATAGGTTTGGGTCACTATATTAAATTTATCATTTATATTTAACTCTTAGTTAAATAGTTTGACATTCAGCACATCTCTTTGTATTTTTATATTATATGGTTAATAAACACACTATATACTTCCAAGAGAACCCCAAGAGGTTCATTAATGATACAAATATTATTATATAAGGCCTTTGGCCAATCCTTAAATTTCTAGGAATAGAATATCAATTAATAATATAATATTTGTTTTAAAAACACTTTTATTTCAATTTTGACACTATTTGGTGTTTTGTTTTTTATAAATTCAAAACAGCATTATTACTTCTAAAGGAATTCATATAACCAATAATAATATGTCATATTAACCTATAAAATTATTGTAATTCATAAAAAGTCTCAAATTACATTTATATTTATATTTATAATATGAATTATTTTAATATTTCATTAATTAGGTAATTACTGCATCATAATTGTGTCATAAATAAATTAAATTATTTAATGTCTAAAAATTATAAATAAAATATAATTATATAGGAAATATTTTTACCTTTATAATGAATATTTATAATCGAATTTATCTTATAAATAATATTATATTAAAAATATTTTAGATATTTACCTTTGATTTTATCTCTTTTAACTCTTTTTTGAATTAAATAATAATAATTGTCCTAATTTAATCCAAGTGGACCAAAAAGGTTCATATTTTATTCCTATGGTTTTTTGGTCGAATTATACATATAAAATAGAATTAAGACATGTGTTAGGGTAATAATAATATCATTTTTACCATTAATTACCCTATTTACTTTTAACCGTGGTAAATAAAAGTAAAAAAATTACTATTAACCAAAAAATATTTTTATCTTATTGAACCATATTTTATACCTTGATATTAACCGTGTCTCTCAAATTTTTGAAATTACACTCATAGAAGAGGTAAAATTATGTTTTATGTGAATTTTCAAATTCTCTAATGAGATGGGTAAATGACGGTGAAAGTTCAATAAATATTTTATATATCTAAAATTATTATAAACCGACTCCAATGAATTAAATTGAACATATATAGGTATTTAGTATCTATTTTTACTGAAAATATATTTAAATAAAATAAATAATTATTTAAATAAAAATACGGTTTTAAACTATTACTCAGTGTTTTCACTATTCATCAAAAATTGAATGTTTTCAGAAAAATACCAAAATTTCACCCAAGGATAATTTCGATATTCCGAATCCAAAACTGATTTCCATTTTAAAAGATAAAATTTATATAATTTCAGAAGGTGGGTATTACTATTCATAATTGTTAGTTTGATTGGTTATGGTGTGTTAGAACTTGATGTTGCGTACAACACACGATAATGTATTATTCAAAGAGAAACATACCGTGGAGCATGGGGTGTTAAATTATCTCCTCCTTTAAATAATTTCTTCCTTGAAATTTCTTGAATATTACTGCATAAAAGTAATAAGGTGGTTCTTCATCATATGTTTATCAGGTTCCCACGTTGCCTCTTCCATCTAATGCTTTCTCCGTATAACTTTTACCAGTTCAGTTGTCCGATTTCTCAGCACTTGTTCTCTTATATCAAAATTCATGACAGGCTCTCCACAATAAGAAAGATTGGGTTCCAGTTCTAATTCCTCATAAGTGAGTACATGCGTTGGGTCAGGCATGAATTTTCTCAACAGTGATACATGGAACACATCGTGATCTTTGGAGTTATTTAGAGGCATTTCCAAATGATAAGCTACAGCCCCAATTCATTATAGAATTTCAAAAGGTCTTGTGTACCTAGGACTCAATTTACCATTCATACCTAAATGTATAACTCCCTTCCATGGTGATACCTTCAAGAAAACTTGATCTCCTACCTGAAATTCCTAATCCTTCCTTCGGATATTGGCATATCTCTTCTACCTACTTTGAGCTTCTTTGATGTGGTTTTGGATCCTTGACAAGTTCTAGACCTACAAGTTTTCTTTCACCGACATCATCCCAACAGGTTGATGTGTGACATCTCTTTTCATATAATGCTTCATATGGTGCCATCTAAATAATTGAATGGAAGTTGTTGTTATAGGAAATTTCAACCAGAGGTAAATATTCATCCCACATACCCTGAAAGTCAAGTGAGCATGATCTCAACATGTATTCTATGGTTTCAATAGTCCATTCTGATTGTCCATCTGTTTGGGGGTGGTAGGTAGTGCTGAAACAACGTTCAGTATCCATGGCTTTCTGAAGACTTTTCTATAATCTTGAAGTAAAACGTGGATCATGATCAGAAACAATCGATAGGGGTACTCCATTAAGTCTCACAACTTCATTAATATATAGTCTTGCTAGACATTCAAGTGGTAGATCTTCCCTTATAACAAGACAATGTGATGACTTGGTAAGACAATCAAAAATGAACCATATTGCATCATTCCTTCTAGGAGTCTTTGGAAGTCTGATTACAAATTCCATCGTGACACTATCCCATTTCCACTCAAGTATGGGAAGAGGTTGCATGACTCCTCTAGGATGTTTTATTCTAGATTTCACTTGTTGCAAACCATACATCTCGAAACATAATCAGCAATCTCCCTCTTCATGTTGTCCCATGAAAAATGATCCATCAAATCTCTATACATTTTGGTGCTCCCAGGGTGTATATAGAAATTTGAACTATGATCATAATCAAACTATTCCCTTTCTAAATCAGGTATATCGAGAACAAAAATCCTCCTTCCTAATTTCAAAATTCCATCTTCATACACAAAGTCACTCAATCTCCAATAATTCACAGCTTTAATAATCTTTTTAAACACTTCCTCATTGGTCTGAGAACACGTTATCATTTCTAGTAAATATGGTTTTGAAACAATTTGGAAAAGTATTGAGGTTTCACCTTCCATGGTTATTCCCAAATCCAACTTTACTAGATCCATAAAAATTGGATCCTTTTCAACTCTCATTTTGTTTAAAACTCCATGATACTTTCTGCTCAAAGCTTCTGCCACCTTATTTTCCTTCCTCTGGTGGGAGTGTATCGTGCAATCGTAATACTTGACTTGTTCAAGCCATCTCCTTTGCCTCATGCTGAGTTCTTTCTATGAGAAAATATACTTCAAACTCTTGTGATCAGTATATATCTCACATTATTTATGATATAGATAATTTATTCATATCTTCAAAGAAAAGATTACAGCAGCTAACTCAAGATCATGAGTATGATAGTTTGGATCATGAATTTTCAACTGTCGTGATGCATAGGCAAAAACCCTTTCATTCTGCATAAGGACACAACCAAGTCCTTTCTTTGAAGAATCACTACTAATAATGAACACATCATTCCCTGATGGTAGATTCAATATAGGAGCACTGACTAATATTCACTTCAGTTCATCAAAACATTCTTCACACTTTTTTTTCCAAATAAATTTAACCCCTTTACGTGTGAGCTTTGTTAATGGGTTAGCCAATCGGGAAAAATTATGGATGAAACACCGATAATAACGTGCTAAACCAATAAAACTGTGTACCTCAATTATACTCATCAGTGTTGGACATTCTTGGATTTCCTTAGTCATAAAAGGATCAATAGAGATTCCTTCCTTAGAGACAATATGATCAAGAAAATAAATCTTCCTGAAGCTAGAATTCACACTTTCTAAACCTCCAATATAATTCATGCCTTCTGAGAGTCTTCAGGATAATGTGAAAGTGATATTCATGATCTTCACAGATTTTTGAGAATTACAAGATATCATCAATATATATCACTACAAAATCATTGAGATATTCCGTGAAAACTCTGTTCATTAGATCCATGAATACAGAGGGTGCATTAGTCAATCCATAAGGTATTACTGTATACTCTTAATGCCCGTACCTGGTTCGAAATGCTGTCCCCAGAACGTATTCCTTCATCACACACAACAAATGGTATCCAGATCAAAGTTCAATATTTGAAAAATATTGATCTCTATGAAGTTGGTCAAATAAATCACCAATGTGAGGTAGGGGATACTTGTTCTTTATTATTATAGAATTGATCTTCCTGTAGTCGATACATAACCTCATAGATCCGTCCTTCTTCTTAACAAAAATGATAGGGGCTCCCCATAGAAATACAATAGGGTGAATAAATCCCTTGTTACTCAATTCCTCTAGTTGTTTCTTTAGTTCATCTAATTCCACAATGTCCATTCTATAAGGGGTCTTCGATATAGGCCTTGATCCAGGAATTAAATCAATGGAAAACTCAATTTCTTGTTCTGGAGGATGTCCAGGTAAATCGTCTGGAAACACATCTACAAATTCTTTTATAATAGCTACATCTACTATTTGAACATTCCTTTCCTCACCCACAGATATTTCAGTCTCTTCCTCCCCAATAATTTAATTTAGTTGAGCTACTGGGGGTGGATTTAGATAAGAATTAGGTGGTGACGATTCTACTCTAAAGATAATGTGTTCCTTATCATCATCATCAGAAATCATAACCTCATTCTTCTTACAATAAATCTTTGCATCATGGTCTAAAAGCCAATCCATACCAATTATTATATCAAATTCAATCATGGGTATGACGATGAGATCACCAGATAAAGAACATTTATGTGCTCTAATGGGAACTCATTCACAATACTTTGTTGCAGTGATACTTCCCTTATGAATTTTAACCGACAACTCCCTTGTTAAATAAAATTGGAAATATCTAATTTTATTTGCAAAATGGGAAGATATGAAATAATGCGATGATCCAGAATCAAATATCTCATTTTCTAAACTTGAGGAAACCATTAAATTACCTGCCACCACATCTTTTGGAGCTTCAACCTCAGCAGTAGTGATCTCATAAGCTTGGCCTTGATCCCTTGGACTTTTCTAAGGTAAGTTTTTCTGACACTTAGGACATTCATTTTCATAATGTCCCATCTCCCTGCAATTGTAGCATTGAACATCAGTAGCTTCCTTCTTCCCCTTGCAATCACAATCCTGGTGGCCTTTTCCCCACACTTGTAACAGACTCACATTCCCATCAACCAAGTACCAGGGTGTTTCTTCCAACATTTACTGCAGGATGTATATTAAACTTTTCCGTTCTTCCCCTTATTTCCATTTCCAGAGTGATCAACATATCTCTTCTTCTATTTCTTTGCTTTAAATTCGTATGACATAGAGAATTATTTTTCTATATTGATAGAACATGAGAAAATATATTCATACAACGATAAGGATTATGAGACTAATGCTCGATATAGAAATGGATTTAACCCATAAAATAAATGATCAATCATACTCCTTGGGTTACATATATAATATGTTGCAGGCCTTGCTAACTTTTTAAAGTTAGCGTCATACATTGCAACATTCTCATCCTCCTTTTGTATCAGACTCAAAAATTGCCTTTCCATATCTGCTCGATGGTCACGAGGAAAGTAATTTTCTGATAAACTCTCTTTAAACTCCCTCTATTCCATATTTTATACTTCCTCTTCATCCTTTGTGTTTTGAATCAATGACCACCATTGATCAGCATCTTCAGTAAGGCAGTAAACCGCCATAACAACTTTTTTCCTTTCACTACTCCCCAAAGCGTGGAATATTTTTTATAAGGAATTTATCCATTTCTCAGCCACTAATGGATTTTTTCTCCCATTGAATGTCAGTGGTTTTTTCCTCATGAAGGGATCTAACATTGAACCTCCACGTTGTGGATCAGGTTTCTCCATATAGGTAAGGTTATTATTCATAACCAGAGAGAGTTTTCTTAGTATAGTGATAAGCTGATCAACACTAGTTGTATCACCAGGTCAACTATAATTATCTTGAGCAGGAGGGTAATCCTGACATGGAGTGCCTGCATTGGTACAGTTTCCATTCCTTCCACTAGGCGCCATTTCTAAACAATGGCATACACAAGATCAGTTTTTGAATCAAAATACATAATTCTAATCTTGTCAAACACTTAACATCAGTTTATGGATATAATCCAAAATCATAAAAATGTTGTCATTGAGGAAGTATTTAATCATAAACCCTTCATAATGGTTTTTAAAAAAATGAGAATTATCCTAAGCATATTTCCCAGGAGTGTCATTACGAAGAGTGCAGCAAGGCCTATTGTTGTGCACTAGCTCCCATTCGAGTCTAGCTCAAAGAGTTGTTTTCGGGGTTTACCCATGGGTACATCTATGTCATAGACACCTATAACTTCTCGTATCTAGAAAGGGATGTATTTCTTGGAAAACACACAAAATCTATACAATACAAAAATTCAAGGATGTTATTCTATACTAATCCTCAAAGTTTATCTTAGGGCTATGTACTCTAATCAGTGTTTATCTAAATCTAGCTCCCAAGGTTTGTACTAAACTTCCTTGATGCCAACTATAATGCCCTAACCCCAGTTACCTAGAGTCAGTTCATTATTACATAACATTGGAATGATCACAAAAGATCAAGTCTCGAAAGATCGATTAGTTTAGTAGCTTTGGAATCACTATATACATTCATAAAGTTTACATTACATCATAAAGTGAAAAACTACAAAAACATCTTGTCTCTATAGACCACACTCATATCCCCTCATACTATCCCTACAAATCATTCATAAAATACTTCTTCATATCCTAGGAAAAATAAAACATAGAAAGGGGTGAGCTCTTATTCCATGTAAGGATAACAATATAGCGGAAACATTCATAAATATGCATAAACATTTAAGGCAATGTATAACTATAAAAGCCTTTTAAACTAGAAATTCAGAAAAATATGGAAGAAATAAATTAAAATAATGCCATTTACTTATGAACATGGATATTCTACTAATCTAATAATCACATGCAATATCAATAACAACATTCGTAATGATGTAATGCATAATGCCAGAATTTCATAACCACATAGTCAAGGCCATGTGCCAAGACTACAAATAAGATTTTGGCATGACCTTGTTCCAAAACACTAGTATTTTTCATGAGACCTACTGATGCAACGAGCATCTATAGCGGGCTCCAACCGTCACTTATTAAGTACAATGAATTCCTCATATGAACATGTTTAAACATAACATAAAAATTCATATTAAAACTACAATACTAAATTTCAATACTTTCTCCAAAAACCATGAATCGTATAAAAATAAAACATCAATAGTCAAACATATCATAAAACCTTCAATACAATATGGATGATTTGTATCATAACAAATCAACTTCAAATAAGCTTAAAATCCATCAAAGGATGTTAACATAGATGAAATCAAAACTATTTGAGAGAAATATATATTTTTTTAAATCATTTCAAAGTCTCATACTTATAAAATAAAACATATAATTTGAAAATATCCTTATAATCTTGTAAGGTATGCTTCGAATATTTTATAACCACGGAAAATAGCATCACCCGCCGTGTAATTTAAAAAAACACATTCTTATCGTAATTCTGTCGAAAAGGTCATAAAGTACCTTATTTGGAAAATGACAAAAAGATTAGTTTATAAAAAGTAAAAAAAAGTGTATAAATTACTTTAAACCATAATCTATAAAATAGTAAAAATTATTTGAAATACATTTTAACAAAACATTGATGTGGATTATAAAGAGGTCCCAGAAGATAATTACGTATAAACAACCTTGGATAATGAAGAGATTGTGAAATAAACACTTACCTTGTACTTTTCCATGATTGAGGGTAGTTTAACCTTCTGTATAATGGTGAAATAGTATTTATTAAATTATAAAAGAATCATATACATTAATATGATATCATATATGACCTATTAACATTGCTTTGTTAATAATATCATAGTATTATCATCATTTCAGGTGTTAACTTACTCATTTTCTTTTATATTTTTTGTTACATAAGCGATGTTTGTTAGGGATAGGTTGTATCATATTCATATATAGAATGATATCAAGTCCTTAAACAATATTTTTAATCATCAATTGATAATTATACTTGAATGGATACGATGGGGAATGAATATCATCGCGTTCGTAGAGACGGTAGTCCGTACGTATGCACGAGCGGCAATATAATTCTTTTGATATTAAAATCATAAATAATTGAATTTTATATCAAATATAAATAATCATTATAATTTTATATTTATTATTTACTGAAATTAAACATCATTATCATACCCATCCAAATAATAATGTTTTGAATAACAATTACACCATGACGTGGAGACGTAAGCCGTACATACGCACGTCTGGTGACATTTCATTCAAATGATGGATAGAATACTGAATATGGTCATACCATATAACAACACAGTATATTGATGATACTGGAGTTATTATTTTAAAATGGAAATAACAAAGAAATAAGAAGTTGAAGTAGAAAGTAACTTGAAAGAGGGTGGTGAAAACATTACCTCTTCTTCGGGTTCTTCCTTTTTATTTGATCAAAAGGGATCTTTAGGTTGGAATTATGATCAAACTAAGTCCTCTAGGTTGAATTGAGGGAAGTTGAGAGAATATTTGGGCAGGGTTTGGCCAATTCAAAAGGCTTTTAAGGTGTTAATTAGAGAGAAGGGGGAGTGGCCTTTTATAAGAAGGGTGAGGGGCACCTTTGGAAAAGCTAGAAATATTATTTTATAATAAATTCAAATTCGGTTTCTAATGGCTCCAAAGTAGATTATTTAATTTTTAAGGTGTGGATGGGTCTAAATCCTTCCAGAAAATATATTTTAGACAGATTTGGGTCACTATATTAACATTATCATTTATATTTAACTCTTAGTTAAATAGTTTGACATTTACCATGCCTTTTTGTTTTTTTATATTATATGCATAATAAACTTACTATAAACATACATGTGTACCCCAAGTGGTTCATTAATGATACACCTATCATATTAAAATTCCTTTGAACGATCCTTAGATTTTTAGGAATATAATAACAGTTTATAATATAATATTTGTTCTAAAAACTCTTTTATGTCAATTTTGACACTATTGGGTGTTTTGTTTTTGATAAATTCATAACAGCATTATTACTTCGAAAACAATTCATATAACCAATACTAATATGTGATATTAACCTATAAAATTAGTTTAATTCATAAAAATCCTCAGATTACATTTATTTTTTATATTTATAATACTAATTATTTTAATATTTCATTAATTAGGTAATTACTGATCACCATTGTGTCATAAATAAATAAATTTATTTAATGTATTAAAATTATAAATAAAATATAATTATGTGGGAAATCTTTTTATATTTTTGATTAATATTTATAATCGAATTTATCTTATGCATAACCCTATATTAAAAATGTTTTAGTTATTTAACATTGATTTTATCACTTTTAACTCTTTTTTGAATTAAATAAAAATAAATGTCCTAATCTAATCCAAGTGGACCAAAGAGGTTCATATTTTATTCCTAAGGTTGTTTTTGGTCGAATTATACTTAGCCAATAGAATTAGGACATGTGTTAGGGTAATAATAATAACATTTTTACCCTTAATTAACCTGTTTACTTTTAACCTTGGTAAATAAAAGTAAAAAGTTACTATTCCCCAAAAATAATTTTTATCTTGTTGAACCACATTTTACTCCTTGATATTAACCTTGTCTCTCGGATTTTTGAAATTCCACTCATAGAAGTGGAAAAATTATGTTTTATGTGAATTTGAAAATTCTCCTAGGTGATGGGTTAAAGACAGTGAAAGTTCAATAAAATTTTTATATATCTAAAATTATTATAAACTAACTGCAATGAATTACATTGAACTTATATAGGTATTATGTATCTACTTTGACCTAAAATAAATTTAAATAAAATAAATAATTATTTAAATAAAAATTCATTTTTAAACTATAACTTAGTGTTTTTCACTATTCATAAAAAATTTAATGTTTTCAGAAACATACCGAAATTTCCCCCTAGGCTAATTAATTTCGATATTCCTAATTAAAAAAATAAGTCCATTTTAAAAGATAAAATTTATATAATTTCAAAAAGTGGGTATTACTATTCATAACGGCTAGTTTGATTGGTTGTGGTGTGTTAGAACTCGAAGTTGTGTACAACACACGCTACTGTATTATTCAAAGAGAATAGTACCGTGGAAGCTTGTGGTGTTACACATAACAACAATTAAATACATTCATAACCATAGAAAAAACTCACGATATTCAGAATAATACTTCCTCATTATTTATAGTGCGCTAACCTGTGCGAAACAGTTTTATAAATAAAATTATGTGTCACAAAATAATAACAATGTTATTTTAATTTGATCCAACTAGTTAAATAATTATTTTACTATCAGACTTTACTTGGTCTTTGCAAACTCCAATTCCTTATATTGACCTCTAGAATAAATAAATAAATAATTTATTCTCTTAATGAAATATTAAATAATCAAACTAGTAAATAAATATTTATTAAATGTTCAATTAAATAAATAAATATATTTTACCCACAATCTAATGAATAAATATTCATTTAATTTATGAAATCATTTTAACTGGAATAAAATTATTCCACTGTGTTGAGAATAATATTAATTAATTAAATTCAAATAGAATTTAACTAAGACCACGAGAAACAAATAGTGTGTGTGACCCTCTTGGATTTTTTTCTCGTTGGAATTAGGCAGGCTTGCATAAAGTTCAAGAGTACTGACAAGCAGCAGGTTCAAGGAACCCAATATAAAGAACATAAAGTCACCACACATAAATCCGTATATGAATTCTCACTATGTAATATAATCCCTTTTTCGTAATATCTCATCACGAAGGTTTCATGATAGTGTCATCAACTTCTATGCTTGATATTTCATTCTTTGACTACCTAGAATAAACTCATTGTTACACTGAGGATATGGAATTTTGTATGATGGTTATATTTCAATCGATGGGATAAGATATCAAAATTCCATAAATGGAAGGGACAAATCCTTCTTCAAAATAACCATTAATAACATTCCACTTGTGACGCACCCAACTTACCCTACATTCCTCCAATTGTCTGTGTGACAGTTTTCGTCAGTAAATCAAAGTGTGCGAGTCGTGACATATATTAATGATAATCTAAATGTCTAAGGATAATCAAACATGCTCGTACATAGAAATATCTGATGACACTAGACCATATATAATTCCTTCTAGTAGGTATGTTCTCATAATCTCTTGTCTTGTAGATTACCAATTGTGAACATCATGAGAGGATGTATCATCTGCTTACGAGTACTCTCACCTGATGGTCTGCATGCTCTTTGTCCCATAATAGTATGTCATCCAACCATATAACTATATTTAAGAATATTCTTTTAGCATTTCATGTTTCTCATCATTGTGGGGAACTGTCATCACCTCATCAATTCAACAAATACTCTAGGAAATTATTACATCATAGTCATGAGAACAATGAACAATATGTAATAAGATGCTTCATATTTTAATTAATTAAATATCCATGTAATCAATGTGCTTCCAATTGGTTCTAGGTCATCAACTCTTACAAACTCCCACATGGACAAGATCCAACTGCATATTACTTTCAGTCCACTAGACCACATGTAGTGATCATGTTTCTTCGGAGGCAAGGCTTTAATCAAGGTGTCTGCCAAATTGTCTTCCATGTAAATAATACATACTATAACTTCACTTCTCTGAGAAAAATCCTTCATGATATGATACTTCCGAATTATGTGCTTTGTCTAATGATGTGACCTTGGATCTTTTTCAAGAGCCACCACTACAGTATTATCATAGTACAGTGTGATGGGATCTTTATAGCTAGGTATCACATCCCACTCCTGGATGAAGCTTCACATTGAAACATCTTCTTTAGTTTCCTCTAAAGATGCAATATACTTAAACCCTACAATATAATCTGTAAAAAAAACTTCCTTGAGCTCTTCCAGCTCACCACACCTCTATTAAAAATGAATATGTATCCTTTTTGCGACTTCATTTCATCTTGATCAGTCTGGAAAGAATAATCTGCATATCCTCTAATGTATGGTTCCTCATCTTTGCCTTAAACTATGACCAAATCATTAGTACACCACGTATACTTTAGGATTGTCTTGACTACCATAAAATGACGATCACCTAGGCCATCTTCATATCTAAATAACACACTAAATGCATAGGTAACATCCAACCTAGTACATTTCCTGACATACATGACTAACCCAATTAGTGATGTGTACAGAGTCCTTGCCAGAATATTTCATTCCTCATGGGTATGAGGAAAACTTTTCTTGGATAGATGAATGCCATTTGAGGCTGGGAACAATCCCATTTTGGATTGTTCCATACTAAATCTCTTCAGTATTTTATCAATGTATGTACTTTGACTTCGGCTCATTAATCAAATGGATCTATCACAATGGATCTTGATCCAAATAATATATGTTTCCTCAACCACGTCCTTCATAGGGAATCCTTGATTCAACCATACCTTAATAGACTGTAAGACTGATATCTCGTTTCCAATAAGTACTATGTCATCAACATATTCTGTTAAGAAAACGACTACACTCCCACTGAACTATTTGTATACACAAGGATCACATTCATTCTTGATAAAACCAAATTTTATTATGGCTTCATCAAAATGAATGTTCCGTGTCCTAGATCCTTTCTTTAATCAATAAATTTAAATCTGTAATTTATGTAACTTATTGGCATCCACTGGATTCATAAAACCGTCAAGCTGTGCCATGTATACAACTTCCTAAAGGTTCCTATTAAGGAAGGATGTTTTGACATCAATTTTCCAAATCTCATAATCATGGTAAGATGTAATGGCTAATAGAATTATGATGGATTTCATCATTGCAACTGGTGAAAAGGTTTCATCATAGTCAATGCATTGATTTGTTTGAACCATTTTTCCACTAGTCGTGCCTTATAGGTACAAACTTGTCCTTCCTTGTCCAATTTCTTCCCAAATTCCCATTTTCAACCAACAATATTTACTTAAATTAGAGTATCTACCAAAATCTAGAAATGGTTTTGGTACATGGAATCCATTTAATAATTAATGGCTTATTTCCACTTGGAAACATATGTTCCACTTATTTCTTCCTTATAGGTTAAGGGATCATTAATATCAACTAATAATGAGTCACCATCCTCAATAACTAGAAAACCATACCGTTCCATTTTTCTACACTCAATTGTACCCCTACACAGTTCTTGTGTATTTGGAACAGTTATTTCTTACATGGGGCTTCGTGAAATCTATTCATGTAGCAACTCTTCTATACTGTGAGCCTCAATTTCATCTAAGTCTATCTCACTCCAACTATATATTTTAGATATGTACTCCCTCTCAAGGAATATGGCGTGCCATTCCACTATTACCTTTTTTCTGAGGGTTTGTATAGGTAATATACCCTTTTTTCCTTAGGGTGTCTTATAAAGGTACACTTTCTATCTCAGGGTGAATGTTTGTTACTTGAAGAGTCCTTAACAAATATATCACTTCCCCACCCATGTAAATTCGATAATGTGGCTTTCATTCAACTCTAGAACTCATATGAAATACCAATTTTCTATTTATTTGGTACTTGGTATAGTATGTGTGCCACTATTTGTAATTCATTTCCCAAAAAGGATAATGGAAGACTCGCATGACTCATCATTGATCACACCATGCCCAATAGGGTGCGGTTCCTCATTTTGATCAAACCATTCCACTATGGAATGTATGGAAGAGTGATTAGGGATATCATCCCCAAATTCTGTATGTAATCAATGACGTCATGATTAAGATATTCTCCACCTTGGTCTGAGAGGAGTTTCTTAATATTCTTACCAAGATGGTTCTCAACATCATTCTTTTATTTATTTAATTTATCAAAAGATTCAGAGTTACACGTCATTAAGTAGATATATCTATATCTACTAAATTTATCATTAAAAGTTTTGAAGTTTGACCACCCTCCCCTTGCTTCAACTAGAAATGTTCCACACACATCGGTATAAAGGAATTCATGAAGATATTTATCCCATTCAAATTTCACACTAAATGGGTCTTTGGTCATTTTTCCTTGTAAACATGCATGACATACGCCATGTGGTTTCTTTCGAAAGAATATAAATATCCATCTTCATGTAACATTGTCAATATTTTTTCATTTACATGACCTTGATGGTGATGTCAATTTTTGGGGTGGTATGAGTCATGCGAATTATAATTGTTATACATTTCCATTACTTGCTTTGTGTAATCCAACAAGTATAGACCGTTGTATAAATGTTCCCTACCAAAACAATTGATATCTTTGTAAAAGAAGCAACATTCATTTCGAAAAATGAAAAAAAATCCATTTGTATCTAATTAGGGTTCATAAATAATGATTTTAGTAACAGACGGCACATAATAACACACATTTAACTCCATGATCATCCCAGTTGGTAACTTGAGGTGGTAGTCCATGATAGCTATAGCAGCAAGTCTGGATCCATTCTCTTCTCTCAGATCTACCTCCTCATGTTCAATCGTCGTGAATCTACATGGTTCTTGTATTTGGATTCATATGTGATCACTAAAAGATGTATCTAATAACAAATTTGTAGAAATAGATAGATTTCATTTGATAAAAAATGCACAAGAAGATTCCCCTTGATTCTTAGGCTTGGTGAAGTTATTTTTCTAGTGCCCTTCTATCCACATACGAAACAAACAGCCTCCAATTCCATTGCCTCCCCTTTGATCTTCTTTTTCTTGGACCACCGTAAAGATGATTTGGGCTTAAAGCTATTCACCTCATCTTTCATCTTATTCACCATAAGGACATAAGACTTTTCATGCTTCATATATCTGTTCCCATGGAGAATGAGGATAAAAAGATCATATAGAGACTTCTCAATGTTGTTCATATTGAAATTGTAAACAATGTTAGAGAATCACTGAGGGAGTGATGCAAGAATGAGATCAGTGCCCAGTTATTCGGGGAGTTTAAACCCTATAACCTCCAGGCGCTCAATGTAGCCAACGATATTGACAACATGAGGACCATATATGGAACCTTCTCTATGATTACTTTGAAATAGTGAATTAGAGATCTCAATCCTTTCATATCGTTCTCTCTCCTAGTAAATACCATGGAGGTTCTTGAGATTTACATAATCATCTATGTTTATATGAGGCTTCACGAGCCCAACAAACATTCATGATAGAATCAAACAATGAATGTATACCATGTCATTCATATGTTTCTCATAGACCAGAAAATTCACAACACTCACCTCTATGGTAGGCAGACCAGGTAATGATGACTCAAGTACTTAAGACTTCTATTCATGGCGTAGGATAACCCGAAGGTGTCTAAACCATTACTGGATGTTACTACCGGTGAGGATGTTGTCTTTAACATGGATTGATTTCATGGATAGTCTAGTTGATGATCTTTTCATAATGATAAACCATGAAACTAACAGAAATAAAATAATGTAAATGGCATGATCATGATATATTTTAATGGTCATTTTATCTATCTGTTGATTAAATAACCATATCCTAGAGGATAAAAATCAATAACCTTATGTGTTCATGTGTACCTCTTTCCACCTATCCACCTCGGTTTCTCGTGGGATTGGTTTCCTCTCAGCTCCATCTTAAACCACCTCCACTAGTTTGGGAGTTCCATTCATTACATATGACGTTCTTTAACTTGCATGTAGGTGACGGGTAAAAAGGGGTTTTACATAAAAGAAACCTTTGGAAGATAGGCCCTACATATTAATGAGAATAAAGCTCATAGGCCAAAAAATTTAATTTAAATAAATAAAATAAAAGAAAAAATCCACATGAAAAGGTCTTGGTCTACCTCATGATCATCCATTCATGTGACAATATTTACACATAAATAAAACATGTATTCAATTCATTAATCATTTTTGTTGAAGATAAATCATGCATGAAGAAATTAATTATCATGATTAATTAATCAATATTTTTTGTTATCCCTTTTTTGAATTTCCTTGAGATTATCATCAATCATTATTTGTAACAAATAAATTCATTTAAAATTATCATTGTACGTAACTTGTACCTTGAAGGAAACCCGGTGAATTCTCATTCAGAACTAACCAATGAGTATAAATAAACATTTTGCAGATGTCAAATTAAAGTCATATATATATAACACCTATCACGTGTTCTGCCTTATCTTTATGCCCATACAATGGTACACGTATCAAGGGTTTCTATAATATAATGAAAAATTTTAATCAAGATATGTAATTTGGATGAGTACACGACGTGTTTCTCCAACTACAGGGTGTGTACTATTTTTCACAGTACATCTAAAGTACACACCAGGGTAAATTACGTGTGAGTGTACATTGGAAATATTCAGAGTACACAACTTGTCTAGTGGACCACATGCCATGTAGTTCCTCATCAAACGGTCTCCATCCTTGAAAGCTGTGTATGGGGTACAGTGTCTAACCCTAACCCCAAGGCACTACATGTCATGTCTAGTGGGTTACATAGCGTGTAATAAAGAAACCATGTATCACATGTTCCTTGTCAACAAACATAAGTATTTAAGACTTAGAAAGACTCCATCACATAGCTTGGTTTGGAGGACCGGTCTGATGCATTGAATCTTGACTAAATGTCATGTACTATGAAATACATTCCATGTTTTCTGGTGTTGAATGGCTCGGATGCTATGGAACCTCCAGATGTAAACCTCTATTTTATTTAAATCAATATTAAAAGAAATATCATTTTTGTAAGGTGAACGAGAAACGATAGAGGGGGAATAGATCTCGAAATTTAGATTTGTAAAACAATTCACTTTAATTGAAACAATTAAAATTTGAAATTGGTAAATCATCAATGAAATATTTAAATAATTATAAAAATTATGTAACTGATCTGATACAACTTGTAGGTTTTGAGAGGAGAGAAAGAATGGTCGAGCCGACACACAAATTTTATTTTTACAATGATAAATTATTATTCTAGGATCAATATGAAAATTAATTCCAATCTCCATGGAATAGAATTAAAGATTTAGGTAAATAATGAAGAGGCATGAAACCTTTAGAGGGGATCATGCACATCATGTTTATAATTAATTTAATTAATTTCATATAGAAAAATATACATGGATTTTCAATATATTCTTCATTGATAATGTTGGTCTTATAGAATGATTGTTCGGTGTTATTTTGCTATACATGCAAGGATCCAAAATAGAATCCTTCTAGCGGTGACCCACACATGCTCTGATGGCCTCTAATTCACACTAGTCATTATCTGGTTGCTTGAGCGGTGAAGTGAGTACCTAGTGTCGGTCACCCATGATCACTTGTTATTAGGCCTTGAATAACGTCATTCA
The DNA here is from genome assembly GCA_963277665.1 of Viscum album. NCBI lineage: Eukaryota > Viridiplantae > Streptophyta > Magnoliopsida > Santalales > Viscaceae > Viscum > Viscum album. The sequence continues at coordinate 1,084,361,131 of OY728166.1, read as the reverse complement.
TTATTGAATGTGGGGAGAAGGGATTTCAAGAGATAAATTGTTTAGTACAACAACTCTCAGTTCTTCAGCTGTGCAGTTCCGTACATGGAACAATAGACGTATGTGTCTTTTTATTGACAACGGTCTTCAGTTATAATATTTAATCATATAAAAACAATTAAATAAATCCACAAACTTATAAAAAACCAATTTGATTAAAAATAATACCAAATAATTAATTATGGTGCACGAACGTGCACAAAACAGAATTATAAATAAAATTTTGCGTCACAAAATAATAACAACATAGTTTTAATTTGTTCCAACTAGTAAAATAATTATTTATCATCTTGAAAATATTTATTTTACTATGGGATTGTCCTTGGTCTTCTCAAACATCACATCTATTAGTTGAACATGCGAATAAATAAATTATTCTATTAAATAAATATTTTATTTACAAACATGTAAATAAATATTTATTTAATGTTTAATAACATAAATAAATATATATTTCCCACAATCCGGAGAATAAATATTTATTTAATTTATGCATTCATTTTCACTTGAATAAAATCAATCCACTATCATGAGAATAATATCTATTAATTAAATTCAAATAGAATTTCACCATGACCACTAGAAAAACATAGTGTGTGACCATTGTGGATTCTTTATCATTGGCATTAGGTGTGCTTGCTTAAATTCCAAGAGTACTGTCTAGAAACGGGTCAAAAAAATCCAATATAACGAACTTAATGTCACAAAAATGACATCCACATAAGAACGCTCACTATATAATATAATACCTTTTTCGTAATATCTCATCAAAAGGTTTCACAAGAGTGTCATCAACTTTTATGCTTGATATATCATTCATTAAATACATGAAATAAACTCGTCCTTACACCATGGTCATGGAATTTTGGATGATGGTTTAATTTCTATCAAAGGGTCGAGATATCAAATTTCATTAATGGAATTAAAAAATATTTCCTCAAGTTAACTATTAACAACATGCCATTGGTGGTGCACCCAACGTACCCTACTTCCCACCAACTATCTGCGGGACGGTTTTCATCGGTAAATAAAATTGCATGAGTCGTGATTTGTATTAATGATAATATTAATGTTTATGGATCATTACTCACGATCCCATATAGAAATATATGATGACACCATAACATATGGAATTCCTAATAGCGGGACTATTCTCATAATCTCCTATATAGAAGATTACCATGTACAAACATCATGAGAGGATGTATCGCCTGATTATGAGTACTCACACGAGACAGTCTGTATGATATGTGTCCCATCATAGTATGTCATCCAACCATAGAACTATATTTAAGAATATTGTTATAGTATATCAAGGTTCTCATCATAGCAGGGAACTTTCATGACCATGTCAATGCAACAAATACTCTAGGACCTTATTACATTATAGTGATGCAGAAAAATGAAAAAATATGTAACAAGATGTTTAATATTTAAATACATTAAATATCCATGTAATTAATGTAAAACCAGTTGGTTCTAGGACACCAAATCATACAATACATATATCTCCATTAACAGATAACCTAGAATACATACAGATGATTCTAAAATTTAGACATGATAATAATTGACTGCAAATTTCATGAGAATCCTATGTTATATTTTGTAATTTAATAATGATTCATGAACATATCTTAAATCATTAAAAGGGTACCGAAGTAGGCAATAATTCCCCACAAAAGAGAGTGATAGATAGACCTCCCATCCTCTATACCAATGCGAGTTCATAAGTATCATATGTATAAATCTAAAAAATGAATACCTTAGGAATGTATGTCCCATTGGATAGAGAGTCATTGGATGTTTCAAGTTCCGTAAATATATCTAATTGAAACTGTATGGAACTAGATACTCCTAACAAGTTCACACGTTCTGTGGGAAACACTCCCTGAAACCACAAAGGTAATAACACTTGGAAATACATTATGTATACTACAAAGGAATAACATGAAGTACACCATAAAGTAAAAAAAATAATTATTGTCAATATGGTCAGTTCAAACTGGTCAAATTATGATGCTTGAAGATACGGATTTCATGTTTTAGTCCACATATCTCCTAGTCTCCATGACACTAGATGTGTTTACAGTGCATGGAGTGTCGATGGCGAATGTATACTTGTTAGCACACAGAGCCTTGGGGTCTTACACAATTTCAAGGGTGCATGGATCGTCAGTGTTTCCCAAAGAATAGATAGAACCCATAGAGTCGATGGGGAACAGAGAGTTGATGGAACATGGAGTGTCAATGGGTAATATAGACCCTAAGTCACATAGTCCCCAATATCACGTAGTCATAGTCAGCCATAGGATTCGAGTCATATTGCGCTTCTTCTATTATAATCTACTCCTCAATCCATTAGTTTGTAAACCAACTTCCAAAAAAACTCAAATAGAGTTCACTAACAGTACCATGTTTTTTCAAGGGTCCCAATGATTCAAATTTCATGTCAAAAAAACACATGGTTTAAAAGATATGGACAATTTTGTATAAATGGTCTGGTCTTTTCAGGTCCGACTCAACCCAGTTTGACCTACCCGAACCCACTTGGTTTGTTCTGGGATGGCCCGATGGGACCATGTGCCCCACATTATAGCCTACAAGACTTGTGGTATAAGCCTCTGGGCTGCCAGAGCATCCCGATTATCCATCTCAAACCATGATGTGCGGGCAACCATTGCTCCACTAGACGTAGCCCGCCTTGTACACGTACCTCTAGTCCATGTTTTCATCTGACCACATGTCTATCCGGATCCCCCATTCAACCAGGTGTCAGAATGTGTTTCAAACAGTCATCCCACCTTGTTATCCACGTCCCGAGGCACCACCACTATAACGGTTTACATCTGATGTGGCTTCGAACAGAATCCCGCTTCTATGGCCCCTAGTCAATAGCGATGTATTTTGTCGTTGTGTGCCTCCTAAAATGTGGTCCCACCTAGACCACATCTCACAGCCGCTACCAATCACCATTTGATGGTCCGTCCTATTATTTCCTCCAAGGGCTACCCTCCCCTATCCGGATGGTGCTGCCTCTACTACCTGCCGCCCTGCCACACTATGCCAGAGCTGGTCAGAGCTGCCGCCTCCTTGCACTACCACCGCCTTGCACCATAGTGGGGGTCAGATAATTGGTTCTCAAATAATTTCACCATGAATTAGAGGTAAAATATTTGAATAATTATTTTTTATAAGGAATGTGTAATTAGGAATGCATGAGATGGGGAGAAAGAGAAAAACACATGAATGCCCAAATGGATGGATCTTTGTCCTTGTTCATCTTAACATTGATTTTTTCATGTTAGAAGGTTTAACAATGAATAGTAAACTTATAATCACAAATAATTATCATCTCTTTAATCCCCATATTATAATTCATCTTACTAGAATGATCAAACCACAGATCAACCTATTCGTGTTTTGGTCTGAATTTGTCATTTGAATCTAATAAGGGTAAAGATATCATAGGAATATAGATATTATACTTCATGGAATGATCATTCATTTATGAAGAATGAGGTTACATGTAATCATTGATCCTCTATCCATAGACATTCTTCATCATTCTATAGAGAGGTTTTTGTCTCCTTGCCTTAGTGTAATTTCTAGGGTTATGGAGATAACCCTGGATTCATGAAAATATACCTTAATTAAAAGAAAACAATGTACTGGAAAATAATTTTTTTCTTAAAATATTTTAATGATAGTTATATTAAATTTCTATGTTTCATAGCCAACCCATTCCAATAAATGTTATTCCCTGCCTATGTTAAATCTACTATTACGAATGCAACACTGCTCTCATATTTCTGATGCAGGAACCTGTTTAGAGGGTATTATTATTTTAAGAATAATCCATCCTCATGATTTATTAAAAACATTATATTTTTTAACATATCATTTAGGGAAATTTGGGCCTCATAATCTATCATCTTCTAAGTGAATCATCTCAAAATTTTCCCACTTAATTTATAAAAATAAAACTGTTGAAAATCAAAGTCATTACATTCTCCCTACCGTTGGGCTTTACGTCTAGAAAATAAAAAACAAGTTCTACTCCAAAAAAATATGATGTTAGTGAGCATGAATATAAGACAACCCCTCTTATTTCATCCCCTATATATTGCTATAATTCCACCAAATGAAAAATAGAGGAATAAACCCCCCAAAAAGGTACTACTCATGTTGATTCACGATCTCCAACGGGAACTCCACAATAGTCGCCACATTATTAATGTCCATATCAACCCAGTCAGTGACATGATATAGATAATGCAGATACCTCCTCTACTTCGACATGTGAATGACGTCATGCGCATGGTAAAACTAATTGGGTAGAGGTAGGTAGTATGCCACCATGCCAACTCTACATAGAATCTGAAAAGGATTGATGTATCCAGGGATAACATCCCACCCCAGGAAAATCTCTGATATCCCCATCCAGGTAAGACCCAAAGGAACACATAGTCACCATTCTCAAACATTATATTAATCTACCTACTATTACCATACATCTTACATCGGCTCTGTAAAGTCCATATCCACTCCTAGATGATGTGACACCCCGACCCGACTTATTGCAGTCGTAGTTATTAATATTTATATTTGAGTCTTTTGGATTGTTAATGTGAAAAAAAATAATTAAATTTAAAACTAAATAAAAATAATATAATATAAATGGAAAACGATTTAATAACAATAATAATTTTATTATTATTATTTAGTTTCTATTTTAATTATTATTAACTTATTATTAAAATTATTTATATTGATATTATTATTATGATTATTTCAAAAAAAGGGCAAAACCGATTCAACCTTAGCCCCCCCCCCCCCCCATTTCCCTTAACCTGTGGCGAGCCCCCCCTCCTCCCCTGTGTTTTCCTGTGCACACCCGGAGCCCAGGTTGTCCCCCGCTCCAGCCACGCCGCGCCTCCGGCCGGCCATCTCGCCCCTCCGTGCTCGCCCCTCCACGCTCGTTCGGGACCTCGCACCACCCTGTCGTCTCTGGTCCCAGCCGCCCAGCCAGCCCAGCCGACTCGAGCCCCCTCCCTATTGCGCGACCACCATTGGCCGAGACCCTTTGGCAAGCCACCTTCCTTCCTCCGGCGATCCACCTCCTTTCCTCCAGTGAGCCCACTTTTTCTCTCTCATTCCACTATTTTGGAGTTTTGTTGGATTTCATGGGGTGTACATATCATGGCCAAACCCTAATGTATTTAGAGGTCCTATTTTTGGTTGATTAATGTTATTTAGGGTTCATCATTTGTCCCTTATGGTGCGAATGTAGGGCAATTAAAGTCTTGCACTGAAATTTGGATGTTTCAACACCGAAGGTGAGCATTTCTGTTTATTAGTGTTGTTTGATGAATTAATTCTCTTATTTAGTAAATTTGGCATACTCATTTATTTTTTTACTTGGTTCGAATTTAGTTTTACATGATGTTTGATATGATTTAAATGTGTTTAGTATAATTCTTATTTGATATGAATGTTTTTATTTTTTAGAAACCCATATTGAGCCTTTTTTTTGTTTTATAAACTTTGTTGTTGGTTTATTATGTCATGCAGGAGCTGTGAATTTTGTTTTATCATTGTATTGGTGTGTGTTTCCCCTTAGAAGATGTTTTTGAGTGGGCATTGTTGTTCAAATTTTGGTAATACCACTTACGGTTGATTCTTGATAATTTGGATTTCATTGGTCGATTTGGGTTCAACTGGGTGAATTGCATGGTGCAGAATTGGTTTTAGAAAATTTTCATTATGATTTTGGTTATAAAAATTGTTTTTCTCACTTGAAATTGGCTGGTTTCACATGAAAATAAATGTTCTTATTGATTTTATATTTTTTTAATTAATTTAACATGTTCGTTTACTTTTGCAAGTGGTGTGAAGTTGGTATTTGATAATAATAAAACATGTTTTTAATTTTAAAGTGTCTTATTTTTGGGAATTTGGTAATGGTTCATGTGTTAGGCCTTGGTGTGCACCTTGGTAATGTTTTATAAATTTTTAAAATGACTTATTTCATTGTTCAAGTGATGTGAAACTAGTTTTTGAAAGAATTTGATATGTGTTTGGGTTGGAATGGGTTTCTTAATGTGAATATGAGTATACTTTTTTTTGTAAAACCATGTTGTGCCTCTTTCAAGTGTTTTATAATTTGTACAAATGGTTTATTTAGTTTTTCAAATGGTGCGAATCACATTTTCATTGGAACTTATGGTGAAAATGGATTTGGGTGTAGGTTTTTAAAAGGGAAATGCATAATTCAGTATGTTTGGTTTGTTGAGTATTTATAATGTAAATCGTAAATGGTTTAAAAAATGAAATGCATGTTTTTGAATTTGTTATGGTTTATGTGACGATTTGAAATGGCCTTTGGAAATGGTTAAATTTATTTTGTGCTTTTGTTTTAATATTTTTAATGAGTTTAATGAGTTATTTAAGTGGCGCGTCATTGGTGAAAATCCATGATTTGTTAGTTTGAAACACTTTATCGATCGTTTATGTGTTTAATTACTTTATTAAATTATATGTCTAGTTTTTTGGGCATTCCTACGATGGTTTTGGGCCGCGGGTTCGAGGTATCTTACATGAACATGCATAGGGTAAGGCATATATATATATACCCTCTTTGTACATATTCCCTCATGGTGTGGGGAATATATCCAATGTAGCTAGGGGTGTGTATATATATATATGTATAAATGCATATGCATGTATGTTCCAAGTGTCGGTTCGAGTGGCCATCGACAAATAGAGACATGTTTAAGGAAGGTCCTCTATGCATATGCCTTTAATTTGAGATTCATAATTGCTTGATTGTTTTAAAAATATGTTTTACATTTACTCTATATACACATGCTATGAAATCAGGTTACGGTTTTTAGAAATGATTATTCCTTTGCATTGGAAATTGAAATGTAATTTTAATGCTATCGGTCTTAAGTGACCTTTTATTGAAAAATTTATTTCATAAGTGGTTTCGAATTAGTAATGTGTATTTCCGAAAGTGTTCGTCCTTTTGTCTGGTTAATTGTTAAAAGTATTCACTTTATGTAATAAATCCTGTTTGGAACCTTAAGAAAATTTTATGAAAAAGAAAACCCTCTCTTGAGGCACTCCCCCTTGGTTTTAGAAAATGATTTGTATATTGAAAGTGTTATGATATGCCTAATGTTTATGTTTATGCATTGTGTGGCGTGAAAAAGGGGGAATGTGGTTAAGGAGGGAGAATAGTGGTGAGAGGTTGAATGAGTTTTTGATAAAGAAAATTTTATGTTTTTATATGTTAGCATGATAAATAAAAACTCACCACCACTTGAAATAGAGCACAATGGGAAACTCGGGTATCTAGGTGGGTGACTAGGACTAGTATGCTAGATGACAAGGTAGGGGTTCGTCTCGGTTTGTCTAGTAGGATTGACACAAAAAAACTAACTAAACATATGAATTTCTAAGGGTCATGGTCTTCTAAGCCTCGTTTTCTGAGGGTCATTGTCCTCTATGCCACGTTCCACCGAGGTAGGAGGTCTCTAGGTTTCCACTTGTTCTAGCTACCTCTAGGTATTACCCATGGTTCTCATCTGTGACATGCTGCTAGTGATGTAACTTTATTTTCAGTTGATTCATACTTGATGTTGTTTGTGAAAACCATATTTTAATCCAAACTGGTTTCTTTTCATTTTTTTTAATATTAATGCATTCATGGAACATATTTTGAAAATGTAGTGGGGGTGAAATTATTTACCTGATAATGAAAACTCATTACTTGAATTTGAAAAGAAAGAAAAACATTATTATATTATACCTTATTTTCAAACTGGCATGATTGGATTTCTTACTAAAGGCAGGGGCATAGGACGTGGTTATATTTTGGCATTACTACTGAGCATCTTGGTGCACATGCCTACTTTACTTTTATGTTACAGGTTTTAGTCTTGTATCAAATTTTGGGAGTGAGTGTATTTGATGTACCGTGGTGATCCACGGGATCACCTGAGGTATGTCATGTTGCTTTGTTTATTCATTTTTTCGCTGTCACGTTGTTTAGTGTATTTTCATTTTTTTATCTTCATGTTCAGTTTATGTTAATTTATCTTCGTTGTGGGCCAAACCATTCCCAAATGGTTTATTTTGATGCTCGACACTAGTTTCCAACCCGTGGGGATTAGGAACACCCTTCAGGCCATGTCGCAGACCGGGTCGGGTGTCAGGTCGGATGACGATCCATCCTGGTACGTGACAAAATGGTATCAAAGGGGCCCTTGTTATTTGGGGTGTCAAGTGTCTTGGTGATTAGGTGTGTCGGGACTCAAGAGGTAGGTTCAGGAAGAATGTCATGAACCCTTTCCCATCCTGAGACTCAAGTTTCCTGAGGTATTATGGGATGTGAGTTTTTCTTTTTCTTTGTCTGTGTGGGTGAGGGATGACAAGGTATGTGATCCTGTGTTACGCGACGAGCATGCATGGAGTAACGACCCATGTATATCTCGAGTGCACGGCTCAAGAAACTTCCTGTGGTGGAAGCCCACTCGGAGCATGGTCTGCTAAGCCATGTTATCGGGTTGTCATACCCACTAGTACCTTATTTTTGGAAATTTTCTTGTGAAAACCTTTTGTAATTTTGAAATGTGTTTCTTTAATGTTAAGTGATTTTCTTAAATCGGTTGGTAATTTGTGCTTTGTGCTTTATGGTCTGTTTTGGAAATGAGAAGTGTCTTGAATTGACCCTTGGTATTCCTATGAGTGATCACATACAAATATGTACGCATGTGGCATGTGGGGAAATTGGTGATGTGAGTAGATGGGTGCTTGAGCTAGTATAGGGATATGTATGTGTGAGACTTCATGGGATACCAATGGTGGATATTTACGTTGTTTTGTTTGCTGGAAAATTGTTTTCAAAAATTGTTTTTCAAATGTTTAGAAAAGTGAGTGAGAAATTGTTTAGCCTTATCTTTTCATGTTGGGTATTCTTTTTCGTGGGTTCTTTGTTTTGACATATTAAATTGTGGTTGGAATAGTGAATTGATTTTGGGCTTTCATTTGTGATTGAGGTGTGAAATTTTGATTTATGATGAGTTTTGATTCAGATTTTTGCCTCTTTATTTTTGAGTATGCTGCCCAAAAAAGTCCCAGAAATTTACAGTGAGCCTCCTCTAGTTTTTCGTTCTACCCAGACTCTTAGCAGAGTGGTGGGATTGAATTATTTTCGGATATTGTCCAGCTTCTGTGGTGATCGTGATCTATCGAAGGTAGCAGACTGGCTTGGTTAAATCGTTGGTGTTTCTAGGTTATTGGAAACTCCCAAAACTATGTGAGTATTTGTTGGTTCGGGTCCATTTGAAGGAGAAACTTTGGATTGGTGGAATAAATAATCACAGTGTCATTGCCTAAGGGTATGTCTTAGATGGTGTTTATGTCCACTCTCGTCCGCTGGTTTATACCCGAGGATGTGAAGGCGAGGAAAGTGGCAGAACTAATGGGGGTCGAGTATGGCCTATGAGAAGTGAAGTCCTACGTGGGGAATTCCAAGGGGTTGATTCCATTTTCTCCAGAGGCAGCATCATGGAATTAGTTAAAGTTTCTCTTATGTGGGGTCTTCGTACAGGGTTCCAGCACCATTTGTTTCTGGTGTTCGGGAAGGTTCCCCATCCAGTGATGAGAGAGAACCAGAGGAACCTATCTCAGACAAGTCTTCCTGCCAATTCCATATTCTATCAGTTGGGCCACCCCCTTGTTTGCTTCTAGTGTTCTCGGTTTGAGTACTTTAAGTCACCTTGTTATCATCCTCTAAAGGCTTGCCGTCAGTGTGGGAATTTGGGACAATTGGAGAGGTTCCACTAGCGGCATTGTTAGCAGGATTTTCGACCAAAGGATGTCAACTCCTGACTGCGGGGCAGTAGATGCTTCAAGACATCAGAGCTCCAGCCACAGGTCTCGGAGTGATGATCTTCACACAATCAGGAATCATTGGGTGTGGGGAACCTTTGTCTAATTTTTGTCTCCAATTCTGAAATGCGGACGGTCTGAATTTCTCTTTTGTACCTCTCCAATCTTTGAAGGTTTTATTTTTCTGTAAGAGGCGTAAAAGTATATTTTTCTCGGTCTGGTCATTGTTCCTTGAATATCCCACTATAGTTGTAATATGGCGTGGGGATCTCGTCTTTTTGGTAATTCCAGTAGATTCTACTCCTCAAATGTGACCGGTTTTGTTTTAGTACATGCTCATTTTGGATTTGCTCATATCTTTTGGAAATGATAAGTCATGGTTAAGTTCGTTATTTGGTAGAATTATGCTATGAGTTTTCTCATGTGTCAGTGGTTTCTGGTTTGGGTTGGAAGTTCCTGTGTTGGTCTATACTGGTTGGTTTATGCTGGTCGGTTCTTAAATGGTGGGGCAACCCACCATGAATCTTTCCGTGCCTTCTTCGAGGTTTGGTCTGTGTGGCAGTTCCCTCTTGGATCAAGTTAGTGTTTCCAGAGTTGGCCCGTCCTAGGAGTCTCAATGTTGGTTGTGCTAGTTGGATTATTGCGATGGTGAGAACCCTTCTCATTTCCTGAGTGCTTTTCTCGTTGTGTTTTCCCTTAGAGTTGTTCGAGTGTGACTGATGGAGTGAAAAGTCACACCGAGTTCGTGTTTTTGTTGGTCTAATTCTGTTTCGACCTTGAGTTGGATTCCTCGTTTGGCAGAGTGACTTTCTGGGGCAGAAAGTTATTGTGGTACGGAGAATTGTCACACCCCGACCCGACTTATTGTAGTAGCAGTTATTTATATATATATTTGAGTATTTTGGTTTCTTAAAGTGAAAAAAGATTAATTAAATTAAAAATGAAATAAAAATATAATAAAATAAATTGAAAACAATTTAATAAAAATAATAATGATATTATTATTATTTAGTTTGTATTGTAATTATTATTAACTTATTATCAATATTATTTATATTGGAATTATTATTATTATTATTACAAAAAAATATATATATATTCTACCCAAACCCCCCCGAATTTCCCTTACCCAATCGCGAGCCCCCCCCCCATCCTCCCCTGCGTTCCCCTATACGCACCTGGATCCTAGGTCGTCCCCCCGCTCCAGCCACACCGTGCCTCCGGTCAGTAGTCTCACCCCTCCGCGCTTGCCCCTCTGCGCTCACCCGGGACCACGCACCGCCCAGCCGTCTTCGGTCCCAGCCGCCCAGCCAGCCCAGCCGACTCAACCCCCCCCCCCCTCTCTATTGCGCGACCACCATTGGCCTAGGCCCTTCGGTGATCCACCTTCCTTCCTCTGGCGAGCCACCTTCCTTCCACCGGCGAGCCACCTACTTTCCTCCGGCGAGCCCTCTTTTTCTCTCCCATTACACTATTTTGGTGTTTTGTTGGATTTCATGGGGTTCACATATCATGGCTGAACCCTAACAAATTTAGGGGTCGTCTGTTTTGATTGATTAATGTTATTTAGGGTTCATCATTGGTCTCTTATAGTGAGAATTCAGGGAAATTAATGTCTTGCACTGAAATTTGGATGTTTCGACACCGAAGGTGAGCGTTTCCGTGTATTGGTGTTTTTTTATGAATTAATTCTCTTATTTAGTTAATTTGGCATACTCATTTATTTGTTTACTTGGTGCGAATGTAGTTTTACATGAGTTTTGATATGATTTCAATGTGTTTATTAGCATGTTTATTTGATAGGAATGTTTTTATTTTGTGGAAACCCATATTGAGCCTTTGTTGTGTTTTATAAACATTTTTGTTTGTTTATTAAGTCGTGCAAGGGCTGCGAATATTGTTTTATCATGTTATTGGTGTGTTTTTGCCATTATAAGATGTCTTTGAGTGGGCATTTGTGTTCCAAGTTTGGTAATACTGCTTACGGATGATTCTTGATAATTTTGGTTTCATTGGTCGATTTCGGGTTCAACAGGGTGAATTGAATGGTGCATAATTGGTTTTAGAAAAGGTTCATTGTGAGTTTGGTTTTTAAAATAGTTTTTCTCATTTGAGATTGGGTGGTTTCACATGAAAATAATTGTTCTTGTTGAGTTTATATTGTTTAATTAATTTGACATGTTCGTTTTCTTTTGCGCATGGTGCCTAGTTGTTATTTGATAAAAATCAAACATGTTTTATTTTTAATGTGTCTTATTTTTGAGAATTTGGGTATGGTCCATGTGTTATGCCTTGGTGTGCACCTTCGTAATGTTTTATAAATTATTTAAATGACTTATTTCATTGTACAAGTGATGAAAAAGTAGTTTTTGAATGAATTTGATATTCATTTGGGTGGAATGGGTTTCTTAATGTGAATTTGCGTATACTTTTTGTTTAAAACCATGTTGTGCCTCTTTCAGGTGTTTTATTAATTGTACAAATGGTTTATTTATTTTTTCAAATGGTGTGAATCATGTTTTCAATGACACTTATGGTGAAAATGGATTTGGGTGTAGGTTTTTAAAAGGAAAATGCATAATTTGGTATGTTTGGGTTGTTGTGTATTTCTAATTTAAATCGTAAATGGTTTAAACAATGAAATTCAAGTTTTTGAATTTGTTCTGGTTTATGTAATGATTTGAAATGGAATTTGGTAATGGTTAAATCGATTTTTTTCTTTTCTTTTAATATTTTCAATGAGTTTTATGTGTTATGTAAGTGGTCCATCATTGGTGAAAATCCTTGATGTGTTAGTTTGAAACACTTTATGGATTGTTTAAGTGTTTAATTACATTATTAAATTATATGTGTAGTGCGTTGGGCCTTACTACGATGGTTTTGGGCTATGGGTTCGAGGTATTTTACATGTACATGCATAGGGTAAGGCATATATATATATACCCTCTTTGTACATATTCACTCATGGCGTGGGGAATATGTGAAATGTAGCTAGAGGTGTGTATATATATGTGTATAAATGCATGTGCGTGTATGCGCCAACTGTCAGTTCGAGTGGCCATCGAAAAATAGCAACAAGTTTGAGGTAGTTCCTCTATGCCTCTAACTTTAATTTGACATTCATAATTTATTGCTTGTTTTAAAAATATGTTTTACATTTATGCTATATACACATGCTATGAAATCAGGTTCCGGTTGCTAGAAATGATTATTCATTTTCTTTGGAAATTGAAATTTATTTTTAATGCTATCGGTCTTAAGTGACCTTTTCTTGAAAAATTGAGTTCCTAAGTGGTTTCGAATTAGTAATGTGTATTTCCGAAGGTTTTTGGCCTTTTGGCCTGTTAATTGAAAAAAGTATTAACTTTATGTAATAAATACCATTTAGAACCGTAAGAACGTTTTATGAAAAATAAAAACCTCTCTTAAGGCACCCCCTTGGTTTTAGAAAATTATTTGTATATTGGAAGTGTTATGATGTGCCTAACGTTGAATATTATTCATTGTGTAACGTCAAAGAGGGGGAATGCACTTAAGGAGGGAGAACATTGGTGAGAGGTTGAATGAGTTTTTGATAAATAAAATGTTATGTTCATATATGTTAGCATGATAAAGAAAAACTCACCACCACTGGAAATAGAGCATAATGGGAAACCCGGGTATCTGGGTGGGTGACCAGGACTTTTATGCTAGATGACACGGTATGGGTTCGTCCCGGTTTGTCTAGCAGGATTGACGCAACAACACTAACTAAACCTATGAATTTCTGAGGGTTATGGTCTTCTAAGCCACATTTTCTGAGGGTCGGGGTCTTCTAAGACACGTTTCACCGACGTACGAGGTCTCTAGGTTCCCAATTGTTCTAGATACCTATAGAGATTACCCATGGTGCTCATTTGTGACATGCTTCTAGTGATGTAACTTTATTTTATGTTGTTTCATACTTGATGTTGTTTGTGAAAACCATATTTTAATCCAAACTGCTTTATTTTCATTTTTTTAACGTTAATGTGTGCTTGGAACCTATTTTGAAAATATAGTGGGAGTGAAATGCTTTACTTGATAATGAAAAATCATTACATGAATTTGAAAAGAAGGAAAAACATTATTTTAGTATACCTTATTTTTTAACTAGCATGATTGGATTTCTTACTAAAGGTAGGGGCATAAGATGTGGTTATATTTCTCCACTCCTGCTGAGCATCTTGGTGCTCACACCTACTTTACTTTTCAGTTAGAGGTTTCAGTCTTGGATCACTTTTTGGGGGCGAGTGTAGTTGACGTACCGTGGTGATCCACAGGGTCACCTAAGGTATGTCACGTTGCTTTGATTATTCCATTTTCCACTGTCAAGTTGTTTAGTTTGTTTTCCTTTATTTATCTTCTTGTTTAGTTTATGTTCATTTATCATCGTTATGGGACAAACCATTCCCAACTAGTTTATTTTGATGCCCGGAACTAGTTGTCAGCCCGTGGGGATCGGGAACGCCCTTCGGGCCATGTCGCGGACTAGGTCGGGCACCGGGTCGGATGACGATCTGGCCTGGTTCGTGACAGATGATATGCACCTTCTTGGTTATAGCCCACACCAACTCTGGACCCATCATTGCTAACATCCTTGGGTCAATCCAGCATAGTGGTGACCTCCATGGTCGCCCATTCAAAGCTTCATGTTGTTCCTTACTAATAGTGGAGTGGTATCTATTGTTATTCACAAACTCCGCCAGAGTAATGGGGTCCTTAAAAATATCGCTAATGTCTAGGATGAGATAACATATCATGTCCTCAAGAACCTAGTTGGTCATCTCCGTCCGACCATCCGTCTAGGGATAAAGTGTAGTGCTCAAGCACTACTGAATCCCAAACACCTCCTTTAATCCCTTCCAAAACATGGATGTGAAATGATCATCATAGTCTAAAATGATAATAAATAGAACTCTGTGAATTCAAAATATCTCTTTCACATAGAGGTGTCCCAAGCTCTCTACAGAACTCTTCACACAGATTAGTAGGAAGTGACCTGACTTGGTTAGTCAGTCAACGACCATCCAGATGGTATCATTCCCCCAAGATGTGCATGGTAAACCCATCACAATGTCCATCGATAGCCCATCCCACTTCCAATATGGAACTTCATTTGGTTGTGTCAATCCTGATGAATCCTAGTGCTTAGCCATTACTTACATGAAATGAGGTATTGAGAAACAAACTTTTCCACATCCTTCTACATCCCCAGCCACCAAGAAATACATCAAAGGTTCTGAAATATATTTTCCACTTTTGGATGTACTTCCATAGGGGATGTATATAAGTCTCTAAATCCATCTTCCCTCAATGTCACTTGTTCTACTGTGTTCCCCATGAAGAGAATGACGTGATCCCCAGCATTCAAATACCCATAAAGGGAATTCCATGTGGACATCTAAGAATGTATTGACTCGTAGTTAGTATTTTTGAGTTCTCCATACCTGACTCGTTATTACAGTGGAAGGGTGACAATGATATAATAGAGGTAACCTCCTCTATATCCATCCATAATGGATATCTATAATGTGGCCGACTACTTCTCCATGTCACTCAGAAACAGTAAGCTTCATATTCATCTGAGAGTACCTACCAATACGTTCCCCATCCTAGGAGTATAGACAATCCAAAAGCCATAGTCATAGAGGAACTATGTAAATAATCTATTCATAACGTTAATATCCTTCAGGGATAAGATATTCATGAAAATTTTATTGTCACAGTAGATGGTAAACCATATTCCCTTTAGGTAGAGTAACCATATCTTCAATGAGAAGTCTACCACTATTATCCCAAGATCATGGGTCATGTAGTTCTATACATACTACCTCAAAGGCTATGAACCATATTCAATCACCTCTTTCCCCTAAATCAAGACACAACCATGCATGATCTCTGATACATAATAGAACACCATGTACTCAACACACTTATTCGAAGATAGGAGTACTCATCAACATCAGCCTTATCTCATGAAAGAACTATATGGACTTTTCTATCCACATGAAAGGATTTCCCTTCCATGTCAAGGATTTCAAGTCGTTTCCCTCCATTTAAATGTCAGGTAAAATCCAAAAACAGTACATAGTAATACCCAAGAAACTCCACACATGATTTACACTCTAGGGTGGATCCCAAGTAAGCACCGCTTAAATATTCATCAGATCTAATACCACTACAACCACAGAAATGATGTTTATCCGAGTGTGGACCTCATGAATTTAATACTGACACTATGGGAGCTTTCCATAATTATTATTCTATCATAATGTTTCCAGGACCAACCTTTAGTGTATCGTATTCCCCTCCTAGGACACCAAGTACACAAGGATATCATCAGTGAAGACCACAATGAACTAGTCTAAGTAAGGTTGGAAGATCAAGTTCATGAGTCCCATGAACACTACTGGGACATTCATCATTTCAAAAGGAATCTATATGTACTCTTAGTGTCTATATAGATATCTGATGGCTTTCTTTGGCATATCCTCATCCACTACATGAAGCTGGTGATAGCCAGATCCATGGTATAACATTGAAAACCAACTCCCTCCCTTTAGCTGATCATAGAGGTCTTAAATCCTCAATAGTGGATACTAATTATTTGTGTTCACCTATTTTGGGAACCAAAATTGCAAATATAACCTCAAAATCATGCATTACTTTTTGGAAAACAAAAATGGGGCCACTCATAGTGAAACATTGGGTCTCACGAAGCCCTTTATTTGAAATTCTTCCAACTGTACCCTTAGTTTATGAAGCTCTTCATGAGCCTTATGATATTAAAGTGTACATATTTGAGTGGTATCAGAGTAAAAATCAGTAATAAAATCCACTTCCCTATGAGGAGGCAATCCTGTAACATCTTCCAAAAAATATGTCCTCGTACTCATCCATCACTAAAGGAAACTAAGGACTCATATCATTCACTACACTAAGGTTAATGATAGTAAACTGGTGTGTGATCGGTGGCACCCACTTACATACATATAAGTACAACATTCACAACTATGGTTTCCTTTTCACCGGCATAGAAAACATGGTCCCATCTCTGTGGTCACAACACACTATGCACCTAAAATAGTCAATCTGGACATGAACTGTGGATAACCCGTCCATTCCCAGTATTACATCATAAGTCCTCGACATTTCCACCCTGAGATCCCAACCGAATATCTCACCACCATGAGTAAGGGAACACTTTCATAACCTGTGTGTGATCCACAAATCTCATCTCATAGGTGTCTCAAAGTATGGGGATCAAGTCAATGATTCCAATGGAATCTCCATGTCTTGAGCATGGTTCATGGTAAGAAAAGAGTGATTGGAACCATTTTCTATCACAATAATATCTTAGTCCAAATGAAAAGGATTTTACCTCTAATCATCCAACATGTCTCGTGGTCCTCTGCCTCCATCGCCTGAAGATGGAATAGTCCTTGTCCACCAGCTTCCTTAGCCAGTCGTGGACCACCTAGGGGTGGAGGTGGTAGTTCCTCAAACAACCTCCCACCTCCTACTACCCATATAGCTCCTATATCAATTCTATTGCATGGATGAACCTGTTTTCCTAACTTTTCCTTTACCTCAGTGGTCCCATGACTATCTCCCATTTAGTCATCTGATGGGTCTGACAGTCTGTAGCCAGATATCCCAAACCACCACATGAGGAAAACAAAATTTCCTTTGGATTAATTTCTCTTCCATATGATCATCGCACCTCTGAACTCCATTCCTAGGGTTTCCCAATGAAATTTCTAATCCTCTTCGATCCCTCTTCCAGCTATTTGATAGCAATTTCCAAAGATTCATCTACCTGACGCCCAGTGGTAGCTTCTACTTCTAGTTTCTACTCCGCCAGAAAGCTCTCTACTATCAGAGCTCCCTCTAGTACTACATAATGTGTCACAATGATAATGGATATAATGGATTCCCTAATATCCTAGTGTATCCCTTGCTCTAAGATCTAGTCCTTGAAGAATGGGTCCCCAAACATATTCATGGATTAGCGAGAGAGATATGAATATCTCGCAGAGTACTCTTCTACTGTCTGACTACCCTGATGTAGATGTTGTAGATCCTATATTCACAATGAGAATACGATATCTATAAATAACTCCTCTATGATGATACACTCAATGTGTACCAAACATACAATTTTTTTTTCCTGGGTTAGTATCACTAATCTCAACCATCACCTCGTTAAGACCTAAAGATGGATCACGGCTAGAACTTACATCTAGTCGGAATGCATCCTTACAAGGAAGAATACATGTGTAACTACCTCCTTTTAATATACAATAGCATTGGGTATATCTCACCCCTAATCCTAGTAGGTAACTACCTATGGAACTCTTGAAATGTAATTAGTCTGCATGCATCTTATACTGGTATCACATGTAGTAACCGCTACACCTTGGGTGGTGGTATCACTAGTACACCACATGTGTGTTCTATATCCAATACTAGTCCATTTAGAAACACCACATCCCTAAGAGTATCATCCACATGATCACATATTGAATTCTTGGATGACTATCCTTGTGGAGGCATCCTGAAATAGATCAATACGTACCACAGTCAATTGAGTATACCTAGTGAGCTGAATCTGGAAGAACATGAGAACTCATTGAACATCCTATATGTTGTATGTAACATTTATTTCACCTGAAACTAGTGTTTTAATGTACCGAGTTGGAAAGTAGAGTTTAGATCCCTAGTGTATAGATATGTCGACTGCTACTCCAACATCGAATTCCCTCATCCTAAATCCGAACTTGAAACACAATACAATATTTATCCAAACTAATCACATAGACTCTTGGTTCATTATGTAGAACCAACCTCCTCTGATATAACTCTATCAAGGCCAGTCCCAGAGGGTTCTATGTCGTGACTACCCCAAGACCACATCTGAATGACAAGGGGCTAGTTACTGGCATCGAGTAAGTATATCCCACCAATGGGAGGAATGTTCATAAATACCTATACACACACACATATCCCCAAGCCCAAAATTCTGAAATGTAAACACACTATGAAAAAAATTCATAAATTCACAAAGATACCAACCATAGAGTATGATAGTATAAAAACAAGAAATTAAATAGGTCCTTATTACAAGCCCATCAAAAGAAAAATCTTCCAAATTTAATTCTTGAGTTCCAAAAACTCATCAACAGAAAACCCAACCTGAAGGGTAGGTGTCAGAGAAATTTTTTAAGTCATAGAATCATACCTCTCTTGTCTGATCACTCTACCGGCCACTAGGTCCTAGTCCACCTTGGACTCTATCAAAGTGTCGATCTTCTACACAAGACACGACAAGCGCAGGAACGTCTCGTGAAAGGGTGACAAATCTAATACACATTAGGGAAACCAACAACTAAAAATGTAATACCAGAAATAAATACATTAAATATACAAAATAATTAAGCACGTTAAGTACAACAAAAATTAAACACACGATGTATAGTCAATACGGTTAGATCACGCAGCTATAAGTCTAAATAATGAAAAGAAGGATTTCTAGTTTTAGTCCATATATATCTTAGTATTGATGAACTAGAAGTTTTTATGGTGCATGAAACATCGATGGTGTACAAAGTATCAACGGTGCATGGAGCATCCATGTCACATATATTTTCAATGGTTCACAAAGCATCGGTGGCAGCAAGAGTGGCGGTGGCACCCGAAGTGTCGATGGCACACGGTGCATTGATAGTGCATGGTGCATAAATGGGTCATACATACCCCAAGTCTCAATTTACCCAAAATAACATAGTCACCATGATCACAGAGTCACACTCAGCCACATGATTCCTCTCAAAGGGAAATTATTCCAAGATTACCAAATTTTCAAGCCATTAGGTCATAAACCATCATTTATATGAAGTTATTTATATTATATCAATTGTATCGTCTCATCGAAAGGGTCCCAACAACATTAAATGATCATCAAACGAATACGTGGTTTGAAATATATGACCAATTTAGTAAAAAGCATCTGGTTCGACCCAACCTGGTCCGGATGACCCGACCCGCCCGGTTCATTCTGGACTAACCTAATTCGAAACTATACAGAGGCCAAATGGGATACCAGAGTGGCACAGTTCTCTAGCCTAGCCCGCCCTAGCTGTGTCCATATTTTCCAAATGGTCACCCAAACTGGTGTCCAACCAGCTCCCCCAGTCCATGAGGCCGGCCCACCTCATCCGCCTAGTCCCACGGCCCCGCAGCCACTGTGGGTTCCATATGATACAGATTTAGGCTATGTCTCACTACTGTTGTAGTGGACGCTTCCACCACAGGCCTCCTTTGATGTGGTCTCGCATGGACCACATCTCACTGCCATAGCTAGAGGCCCTGCTGGCGAACCATCTTCCTACATTCTGCCTTGCTCGGCCTCCCCTACCATGCTAGTGATGCCTTTTCTGTTGACTTCCCCACTAGCAGCCTCACCCTGTTGCACTCCATCTTGCTTGGCCGCCCCTACCAGGCTAGTTAGGAATATGTTGTTGACTTCCCCACTAGCAGCCTCACCCTATTACGCTCTGTCTGAGCTGTCTGAAGCTACTTCCACCTTGCGCTACCACCTCCTTGCACCACCACAAAATCGGATCCCTGATTCTCAAATCATTTCACCACAGATCAAAGGTGTAATGATCATTTGACTATTATTCATATGGAATGTGGAACGAGAAATGTTGGATATTTGGAAAAAGTTATTAATCACATGAATTCAGAAATATATAGATCATTTCCTTATTTGTGTCATCATATATTTTTTTATGTTATAACATTTAATAAAGAAAAATAAACCAATATTAATAAATATTTATCACCCCTATAATAACCTCAATAAAATCCATCTCATCAGAATGATCATACTAAAGATTTCCCTATTCAACGGTTGTACAATGTTTGTTGTTTGAATCTATGATGGGATATTAAATCACAAAGAGAAAATAATCCTACCTAATGGTTGGATCAATTGTTGATAATGAATGGGGTTCTTTGTCATCCTCTATCCACCTCTATTCATTATCATTCTTAGGAGAGGTTTATGTCTCATTGCCTCAGAGGAATTTCTAGGGATACTGTGACATCCCTAGATTCCTAAAAATTTGTCTTCATTAAAAGAAACCAATTCAGTGCCAAATAAAATATTTTTATTAATATATTATAATTATGGTTACCTCCAATTTTTAACCTTCACAGTCAACCCATACAGGTTGATGTTAGGCCCCACCTCGGGTAAAGTTACTTCTTTGAATGCAATTGTTTCTAAGGATATTTGATATGTGCACCCATCTAGAAGTTATTCATGTTTAAATAAGGAATTTTCTATGCATTTATTATAAACATAAC
Organism: Viscum album; assembly: GCA_963277665.1. Classification (NCBI taxonomy): domain Eukaryota; kingdom Viridiplantae; phylum Streptophyta; class Magnoliopsida; order Santalales; family Viscaceae; genus Viscum; species Viscum album. Next base: position 1,084,339,798 of record OY728166.1, on the reverse strand, counting down.
ATTTTCACTGTATCATTTCGGGAACACTAAGAATTGGAATTCCACGACATCTCTATGTCTGGTCTTGGAATGTTCCTAATTGATTTATATAAATAAATCTAGAGAAAAAGAGTCATTACAAGGTTTGAGGCTTCAAAATTCATGGGGGCATCCACAATTACTATAATGAGTGAGTTAATTTTAGAAATAGAAAGGAAAAAAATTCTTTTCTAAATAATATTAAATATATCCAGTCGCTCCTGTCATAGTGAAAAAATTCCATATAATTCACTCTATATTTTATTTATCTACCATATAGTTTTCATTTAATATTATAATTGATTACCCAATAAAAAAATTTCATATTGGGAAGGAATATAAAATTTTTATAGTTATCTCTTATTCAATATTACATCTTTATATATATTTGTAAAATATTTTTTTTACATTTGATTCCTTGGACTTTTCTAAACAACAAAATTTGGTATCATTAAGTAATAGATTCATGTTAGACTTTTGATATTAAAATTTAGGGTGTACATTAAATATCTAGTTGAAGGTAATAATTATTATAAATTATAATTTATTTTTTTAATACATATGATTATCTAACCTGATTTTATTTATTTTTAGTAAATTATATGGTTTTCCATTAAGTTAATGTTAATAGTCATTTAATATAATTCAATGATTTTTTACGTATGTATTTTACAAATAAAACATTAAAAATGAATAACGGTTTGTATTACTCATAATTAAAAGATATGTTTTAAAATTTAAAATAATTTCATATTCCATGTCTATTTTGAATGAATTGGGGATGCGTGTATAATTACATGTGTAGGGAGATTAAATAAATTTATTTAAAACATTTATATATAGAGTATTTAGATATAATATAAATATCATTAGTAATGGTCATTAATTTTAAATGATTATATATGGTTCTTTCCACTCAACTATAAATATAATGTTTTCTGTTAAATTTTAAATATATATATGATATTTTATTGTATAAAAAAATCTATTATACATAGTCTAAAATATTTTAATGACAACTAAATCTGGTGTTATTGTTGATTAAAAAAGATATTTGTAATCAAATATAATTGTTAATATAAATCATAATTTTTACATAAACCAACAAAATGAGCATTAAATATCATTTAGTGGTAAATATGAAGGTCATTATAACTTTTATAAAAGAGAGAATGATTTTACATGATTTCAAATGTGTACTATGGAAAACTATTCTCGACCTAGGACATCATTGGGGATGACGCAATATGTAGTCCTTCTCAAGAGGGAATGAGGCATTATCAGACAACATTTATTATAGAAATGTTGATTTTATTTTTCATTGTAAACATGCGGTTGACATTTAATTTAATTTATAAACACAAACAACATTATAAATGTTTTCCCAAATAATTAAACGTTGATGGTCAATTCATAAGATATAGAACCTTCATTGCTTTTGTGTGTTTGTTATTTGGTAATGCCAATAGTATCCAAAATTTGATTATTTTTTTTTTTCATGATTTTGAAACTGATTTTTATGTTTTTTATATTTAATCACCTTCTAAAATGTATTATTAAATATGATCCCTTGGGAGTTGGATGTCTTTTGGTTAAGATAGATTCTTTACTTGGACTGAGAAATATTATAAGTTATTTCATTGAATAATCATATAATATTGTTAAATTTTTTGTGTAGAAATATTATAGTAATACATATTGTTAAATTTGAGTGAATCAATATAAAAGGGCCCTAGGTATTAGTAAAATTAATTTTTCACATTTTCAATTTTGTGGGTAATAATAAATTGTAACTTTTGATTATAATTTTTCCAGGAAATACCATAACAACATAAAATTTATTGAAAAAAGGCCAATCCATATATTATATTAATCATTAATGAATAATTCTATTCATTGAATAAGAAAAAACCTGGTAGGAGATTCAATATTACCCCTCATACCTAAAAAATTGAATATCCAAGATGATAGACATCATGTACAATCGAAATACCCCTAAACAATTTATCCATAATACAATACTATCAAGAAATAATAACATAAAAATTATATCTTAAAATATAATAGTGTGTATGACTAAAATAAAAATTGTAATTAATATGTATCAGTTATGAAGTCTATCCCTGATGACATGTAGTGTTAATCATACAAATCATTACTGTAGAATACAAACCTTTTGTCTTGAACACAACACCTCAATAAAAAACAAATGGGTCAAAATACAATAATACAGACTTCCACTATAACTGGGTCTTTCCTACACATGATTGTGGGACAGTGAGTATGGTTTCACAATCATTAGAGAAATATTAACAATACAACTTAATATTTTTTGATTGGTTTTACTGAAAAAATAAGAAACGTTGAGAGTATCCCTTATGTGGGACATCAGATGTCGTTATATACAATTTAACCATAGGATTGTGATCACTTGCGTAAATGTCCAGTGACTTGTAGGAAATAACAGTAGTAGAGAGTTTATGAGTTCTAGATCATCACATCCTATAGGTTATATTATTCCAAACATTGATTATCCTTTTAAAATTAATGTCATGTTTTCAAATCCTTCATAAATTCCTATGATGGGACTAAATAAAAATTTGTTAATAATTAGTCATCTACCCAAATAATTGTTATCATATTTATAAAACATAGGTTCTATGACTCCATTTTTTCCAATTGGTGTTCAATTTTTAATTTGTAATGTTTAAAATCTGATTGGGGACACTATTGTTTTATAATCCTCTAGAAAGGTAAGGGTCGTTACGAAAGTGGGTTTAACAATAATTGTGGTGTATTTTCTTATGATATAATAAATTGAATATAAAACCACCCTATTCAACATGCACATTTATTGAACAAGTGATAAGTACCAATTCTTGTAGTTTAATATCATGTGGAAAATATGATTTAGTAGAAGATTCTATGATATAGCTGGTGTGGGCCTTATGAATGGTCCTACAGTCTGGCTTTTCTCAATGCGGTCATATCTTGACAAGGATATGTTAAAATATTTAGAAGGAAAATATCCTAATAAAGTGTTCTTGTTTTTTAAAAATCCTAATGGATAAAATATGATGATAACCAGAGATATTTTGAACCTACGAAGTGGGAAATGTTGAATTTGGGGTATGTCATGATGAATAGAATCTCTAGAGAGTGTGATCCATAGAAAATGGATGTTTGGTACATAAGGTATATGTCCAGGCTAGAGTACGAGGGCTATCTCATTAGAAATAAGTCCCTATGTGGATTGAAATAAATGATTAATGATTTTAGTTTTAAGCATTTTAGAGTCATTCTATGTATCTCGTAGGAGTGGTAATAAAATCATAAATAGTTCTAATGACATTTTTTATTGTCATGTGATTGGACCATACTATGTATTTCAATTGCATATAGTAAGGAAATTGGATACCCATTTAGATATCATTATACATGGGTATAGGTTTCACGAATTATGTGAGAATAATTAATTTAGTTTTTCTTATGAAAATAAGGATTCCCATATAATATTAATTGTGTCATTCACATGGATAGGATGATTAAATTTGAAACATTTTGAAGATACTGATGGGATGATAGACTCGTATCTATATTACTACATGAATTATGATTGTGTTGAAAATTGATAGAATAATTCTCATTCATTTTTCATGAAAGAGTTTAAATAAATATTGATTAGGAATTTTCTCTAAGGCTTCATTTTCAAGGTATCATTTTTCTATTGATGTCATAATAAACATGAACCATTTTGGGTATAACAGGAACAATCAAAGGTTATATACCAAAATAGTAATCACATATTATAATATTTATTTATTTTTATCTATAAGGGATGTGCCCATGACATGTGTATATTTTCAAAAAAGAATTACTGGGTGATTAATCATAGATTAATACACTTTTATAGTCATCTATTTAAGAAGAGGGAAAATAAAACACTAATCTTAGTGAGACTACTTCAATTTATTCTCAATATATTATATCATTATCGTGGGAATCAATAATCAAGATTCCTTATAAGGTTCTAAAAATCATTTATGGAAACCCAGACTCCCATTTAATAAAGTGAATCTCTTATTTATGGGATACATGATGGGGATGGTGAAATGGTCATGTGGGTATGGTGGTTTCAAAGGAGGATTCAAATTTCCCATTCTTGGGTTTTTTTGTAGTTTATTAGAGACATGAATGTATTTTTCGAGTCCTCTAACTAGATATAAAAATCCAGATAGATTTGGTGAAATATAAAAAGTGTGTAATTCTGTTTTACAAAAAGTAGTGGAACCAATATAGACCGGTAGAATTTTATTAATTTCAAGAGGTACTCAAGTAATATATTATATTCATGGACTATAAATAACCGACTCTGGATACCCTCAAAATATGGCACATGAAACAATCCACCAAAGTTACAAATGGTGTTATAAATTCCCATTGGATGGAGACTAGAAAAAAAATTGAGGGAATGATGTAAAATAATCTGGAATAGAATACATATCATATATATACACTATAAAAAAATTACTTAATGAATTACAAAAAAATATATTCTATAATATAAGGAAATTAGTAGGCGTGATACCAGACATTGTAACTGAACTAAACTTCAATGTATAATTTTGAAAAAAATGGATGAAAAAAAAGAATCCAAATACCCGATATGATATGTGGGAAGAATTATACTATCTCACCACCGGTAAACCATATCTAGATGATAGAAGCCTCATCAACCCATTAAAACTCTTTTCCATTCCATTCATATAATACATACCTTGGTCTATACACTAATGAAGGGGTTTGGAGGGGGTGAGCTGAACAAGCTTGGTAGGATCCCAACTAGTTTTTCAATGTCATATATTTGTAAAAATAATCATAATATGATAAATTAAAGGGAAAAATGGAATGATAAGAAATAAATTAGTTTTATATCAATATCATGGTGGATTGTTTCCTTTTTTACATTCTTCTAAAACACGCCTCATAAGAAAAGATTCAATGAATAATTTCAACAATCAACACCAAAACAATCATATCAATATAGTAGAGTATAATAAAAGGAAAGTTGTAATCATGTAGAGGATCAGAACAATTCGAGAAAACAAAATATTCATACCATAAATGATGCAAACTATGCACTAAAGCCACTATAACTATAAACCTAGGGAGAAAAATAACTCCTCATGAGTGAACCCCATATAGTTTCAAATAATGTCCCTATATTGAGGGTCTTATGGAGTCTTAAGATAGAAAACGATTATACCACTAGAAAATAATTTTTTATATGCCCCCATGCTATGCTTCTCACATATGTACATAATTATTCTCATGTATTACATTTCAAAAATCATTTTAAAAGAGTTATACATTTCAGTAAAAATCATAATCCAATATTATACCAAAATATCCTTTCAAGACTCATTTCACTAACCATTTACAATTATTTGAAGACACCAAATTCATTTTCTATGAACTATGGTAAAACATATCCTTTTTTCAAAATACATATATGTAGACAAATCAACCATGCCAAATCATTTCTAAATTAATTTATAAAATATTTGAAATACATTTCATCTAAAATAAGCTAGAGACAAAACCACATACCTCCAACACATGACTCCAACTTCCAAAAAAGGAACCCCCCAACACTGGAAGGAATACACACAAAAAATAGTATTTCCCCTAAAAAAACCCAATACACCACAAATAAATAAAATTTTTATCCTTAGGGATTATATTATATAAAATTTCTATAATAAATATAACTAAATATCACTATAGGGTCAACAATTCCAAAATTTTGTACAACATAACTTCCAAGATAAATTATAATGAAGATGTATAATGGACACATAACAAATTGAAGTGACACAATTTCCAAAGAGACCATATACTGAACGAAGATAACATGAAGGAGAGGTGACATCCAAAATCACAAGGGATGATACATAGGTATTTATTGAAAAACATTCATGTTTAATAAGAGTTATTAGATGTGAAACATGTGTAATGTTTTGTGGGACTAAGACTATATAGTGTAGAAACCTCATTTATGGAATAAATATCCAATAACATGCAAAAACTATAAAACATACCACCATGAGTTTAATATATTCCTTTGATGATTTCATGAAATAAAATTGGATTTTACATAGTAAAAAATAATTTATGGTGTAAGTAAAATTTTAACGATTGCAAGACCATTTTTTCCTAGAACATATTTTTTCTAGATCCCAGTGAATGACATATGTCATACTGTAGAGAAAATGAAGAAAAAGTTTTAACCAAGTATTCTACAACACATATTCGTTAGAAACTCCTGAAACAACTCCAAAACATACAAAAATAAAAATAAATTCTTTTAAAAATTAAGAAGATCATTTCTTTAAATACATCATGTTATAATATCCCCCCCATACGACTTTCCATACCTATGATGTTATGTACAAGAAGGATGATCTGAAAATATGAGAGGCCACTTATCCCTAATAGATGGTTTGGGATCCCAAATTTGGTGATAGTCATTCTAATATTCCCAAAACAGTTTGACTCCTTAGATATTCATCCCATAAAGGATATTCAGGTAAGAATAAATTACCTCCACTGGAAACACAACGTCTGAATTTTTTTTCTTGGACATGATTCTTCACAACTCAGATTGTGAGAGGGATTCTAATGGTACTTATTGAGTTTTGATATGAGGAAAACACTATGGATACCAGTCAACTGAGTTAGAAAAAAAACTGTTAAGTAACTAGGATAAGATGAAAAGTGACCTCCAATGGTTCGACATATATTGTTGTAATATTTCCCTATTTCCATAGATAATGGTGAAATGTCCACGAAGAGACCAATAGTAATAATTTTTCACTAATGGAAAACTCGAATGGATGATTCTAATGTTCATACTATGATTGATAAAATTTCTATTTGATAACCACATTCCATCATATATGCTGAAAATTATTTGATGTGTCTCTAATGAGACATAGTTCCACAATAGAGGCCTCACCAACATCTTAATAAAAAAAGTGATTATTATCATGGGAGACCCTGGAAATATTCATTGGCTTCTATCCTGATCAATGAAGTATAAATATTTTTTTGAAAAAACACAACCAATACAATATTTATTTCCATTGATTCATTGAAATACAAGTCACATAAAGGGAGAATATCCTCATGGACCAGAACAACATGCTCTATTGGATTATCTCTCTATGGATAGTAAGTTACTCAGGAAATGACATGATTCCCCATCACCTAAATGAGACCCATACAATACCATGAGGTAATCCTATGATCCCTATCATAGATAATAATTGAGGGGAAAACATTATCCTCAAAACCACCTGCATATAAACCTTTCGAAGACAATTAAAGTTAGTGGTTCCCCAAATCAGAATAAAATTATATGATTTCATCAACAAATAATCTACCACCCAGATAGATTTCTAACCATAGTAATTCCATGGTAGTCAATACACCTATGCCCATGGAAAAAATTATCCCATTTCAATAATAGAGCAAAAAAAAATTCTAGCAAAAACCTGAATGTTTCTGATGATCATCCACTATTTGTTGGATGGTTTAATAGTTTGACATAATAAAATTAATGTCACACCACATAAACATCCACTAGAATCACCATCTAGTATCATAAAATTAATTTTTTCTCAAATGAGCATACAATTAAGAAAATTTCTAGCTATATAATACTTAAATCCTTATAGGTTTTGCGGAAACAAAAGGATCCCCAAATTTGGGAATACCATATAAAGTTAGAGAACAACAGGAAATAGTCTGGCACCCATAACGGGTTTCTCTGATTCCATTAAACTCATAATCATGATGATGAAACTATATATAAGACTCTATGAGAGATGATGATAAATGAAAAAATATCATAACCAATCCAGAATCATCCTCATGAGTATATATATTTAAAAGTGTGAATTTTCACATCATATTCCACTATTCATTTAATTCTAGGAATTTATACGATGGTACTTTCATAATAAGATAATATTAAATGGTATTCCCACTCATCAGGGTTTAGGTAAAGTTGAAGATTAACAGTTTCATATATTACACCCACCCGAATTTTTTAATATTCGGGTCTGTCTGAGAATTATATAAATCAGGCTCTTATGGTCTGAAAAGATTGTGTATCTCTCCTAAAAAAATCTAATGCCACCAGAACATAAGATCATACAAAAATTCTGCATGCTCAAAATTATGAGTAGGTTTATTTTTCTCATGTGGAAGAAGATTATGAGATCCTTATGCCACAACTACATTACCATGCATTGAAACGCAACCCAAACCTTCACCCTAAGAATGACATTACATCACATACCTTCTACTGAGCTTAGGTAAAATGATTTTAGGTATCGATATCAGAATTTATTCTAACTCATAAAAATAAGTCCATAATATAACATCCCATTTAGTTTCCACCACTTCCTTATAAGGGTAGTTAAATATGAAACCAATTTTTAAAAATACATGATGAACCACAATCAATATCCAGCATAACCATGAAAGCCACATATCTCAAAAACATTGTGTGTCTCCTTCCAGGGAAAGGAAAAAATCACCTTCTCAATATAATCTAATAAAACACATTTATAAATTATGTTTCTTAAGAAATTCCATTAAAGGATATATAAACACTAAACTTTGGGATCCTTCCATATAGTTGGTTAATTATTGATATTTCCAAAAACATACTTGGATACATCCTATACTAATGTTGTGCCCTAAAATAAACCATATATTATCCACAAAAAATACAAAAAAATATTGAGATAATGATGGAATACCCGATTCATCAATAAAAAATATACTTTTGGATAATTAGTTAGACAAAAGGGCATCATAATGTATTGATAACGGGAATGATTTTTCCTAAATGTCAGTTTCAATATATCAAACTCTCGAACCCTCTGTCGGTGATATCCTTAGTAAATATCAATCTCTAAAACTATTTTCCCTCCATTAGATAGTCAAAAACTCATCGAATTTAGTAAAAGGATACTTATTGTTAACTATAACCATATTAATCTTATGATAGTCCATTCCTAATTAATTTAATCCATCATCCTTCTTGGAAAATAGAATTGAGGCTAAACATGGAGAAATCGTAGTGAAACAAAAAAGCATTTTTAATTGTATCATCTAAAAATGTATGAAAATCATATAGATATTCTAGTGAGAAATGATATAATGGCCTTGAAATTAGCTACATACCTAACACCAGATAAATAGTAATCTATATCTCCATCTCCTAAGGAAGGATGGATATTTCATTTTGGAAAACATCATAGAATTTTCAAACAACAATGTAAAGATCGACTAGACAAGAATCCAGATTTTGATCGAGCATAATAGTAAACCAGAAACTCTTGTTCTCTACGAGGGGTGGTCATGGATGTCTAGAAATCATATTACAAGCCCACTAAAACACAAGCGGGATTCAAGAATACAATGTAATGTGACCTATATATTTCAATAATCAACCACATTATAATGATAAATGATCTCATCCACCCCGATGAGGACATCAAAAAAATATTTTCAATGATTAATGAAATAACAAAATCACTCTATGTTAGATATCTATAGGTAACATTAACAAAACATAAACCCTATATCCTTAAACATTCGAAGAGGCGTTATTAACTCAAAAATAAAGGAAATAAGATCCATTTTATTTTAAAAAACAACCAAATAAGAACAAATAATCAACTTGACGGATTATGTGTTGAAAATAGTAATTTTTATAGATAATACAACATATATGGTGCAAGCCCCTATATTTGGACCTACATCATATTATAGTTGAGATTCAAGCACTTCATGAAAGTGATTCACTATTAGGTAATGTGGCTTGATCTTATGGGGAATTAATGCTTCTGACTATTCTTCATTGTCCTTTAGAGTCCATTATCTCTAACCATACGTAGGAATAAATATTACACGACAGAACCATTTTAGATAGAAACATTAAGAAAAATAATTTCATATTTTCTTAGGTATTAAAAATGAATTTTGGTTGTTCCCAACCATTCAACACTAATATATATTCATTGTTACATTAGTGGTTGTAATAGATAGTGTGGAGGACTCTCCATATTTAGAACCACCTATACCACTCCATTGATGATATTTCCATATAATATTTAATCCATATATTCAACTAATTCTACCAAAGGGTGAATGGAATGGGGATTAATATCCAATCAATCCCTCCAAATATGTAATGGTCCCATATTTTATAAATTAAATCTCTCATTTTAAATGATTAAATTCCATATAATGAAATGATGATATAGAAAAAAATCTCTACCTTTTGTTATGGATAGTTATATAGTATATTAAAAATAATCACCATTAATCATCATAAAGATTTAAAATATAACTATTTTACATTGACCCTAAAAATTATTATATTAATTATTATGATAAAGTCTATTAGATATTGAAAATGGAAGTGGTGGTATCGACCATTAGGATTATACACAATGAAACACATTTATTATAGATTTAATGGGAGATGGAATCATTAGTATTTTCCATCGACCAATCCAAATACAATAATGAAAAAATAATCATAAAAAACATTTTACTATTGAAGTCCATTCTGTTCAAGATCACATCCCAAACCATGTTAGAAGAACCATTCTACTGAAATCTCACCATCACACACCTTACCTTTAAGGAATTGAATAGTTTAATAAGGGGATATGTATCTAGACCCTAATAGTTTGAATTTAAATATTCTACTTTTATTAAATAATTATTTTTTATCTCTTGTTAATATTATAGTTTAAAAAGTTCATAATGTGTCTTCTAAAAATTATATTCTTATATGATGAAATAAAAATGTTTTATTTGGGAAATATATAGTTTCAGTCAAGGCATCGTTTTTGATAATTTTTATAAGTTTTTAAATAACTTATACTTAAATATGTAATATAATTAAATCATATTTTTTATCAATTAATTATAATTTTATTTTAACAAGTCAAGTGTAACATTTATAATGGTCAGAAAATAAATATTGTAAAAAATAATGTATTTTTCAATAAATGTGTATATTGATTCAAAAGTGTAAATTCTCATATTTTTGTAATTTTTTTGATAATAAAATTATTATTTATGAAATCTTCACATCAAAATTACCCAATGGTGAACTTTTATTAATTTTATGACACAGTTGAATTTTGGGATAAAAATTGAATATGGTATAATTATTTAGTATTTATTATGTCATCATAAAATCCAGATAATGATGTTTGAAATTAAATAAATTATATACCAATACAATATTATTTATCCCCTTTAAAATAATTTTTACATTATTCTATTAATTTTTTAAAACATTAATGAATTCTCTATAATGCATATTATATTTTAAGGATTTAACATCATGAAATTATAAAAATCACTCTCATCCACACCACGAATGGTATTAATTTATTGAATTAGGTTATTATTATATTAAAATATATTAATCTAGAATTATCTTTCAGAAATCCTGTAAGTGGTATGGTTTGTTTTTTGGATTATTTTATTATATAGAGTCCAAAACATATGTTTCTAAAATAATAATGAACCCCCTAATAATTTCTTACCTAAAACCAAGATTATCCCTTGAATAATTTCTAAAAGCCTTATAGAATGACTTTACTACATTGCCTCTCTAGAGACCTCCCATGATGCCTCCAATATCTTTAGAATCTCATGACAAAAATTTACAAGTGCCCTCTCTATGTAATGGATCCTCTCCTTCTCATATTTATTCATGACCTTCTTTTAGAATATTCCCATTTTCATTCCACAAGGGCATGTTGGGGTATGTTTTAACACATCTTTGTTACTACACCTTCTGGTGTCCAATTGATAATATATCACTTTCACTCTCATTAATAAAATCTCTGAATCACTATGTATCAATGTTAGGAAAATTATCCTATATTTTTCAAGACAAACTTCTATGTTTTTAAAAATCACCCCCATTTTCACTCAAGGGTCTTTACATTGAGGTAACTACACTAAATTTATTGAGTGCATCCTTTTTTCTATTCAACAATCCTTTATCGTGGGTTTTTTTGTGATGAATTATGATCTTATTTTCAATAATCTATGTGGAATACTTATGTATGAATTCAATATGAATGTGATATATGGGGAAAAAATTATATTTTTTAAAAACATCTTGATTGTCAGGCCCCCAATATTGAACACAAAAATATAGAACATCCATTTTGAGAATTGGGTGATGAACGAAAACATGACATCGAATAGTAACATATTAATTTTATTAACCATTCCTAAAGTTACAAACATGGTCCCAAGTGATCATATGGAAGAAAACATCAAGACAAGAACCACGATAAGTCCCATCACACCCCTCCCACTACTAAACAATGAAATAGTGAGATAAGTTGAGGGAGATATTTTACACCCTGCCAATAATTTCCACCATGATGGTTCAACACAATTTTGTTGAGAACAAATACAAACCATGTAGACATGTGGGAGGAGGGTTGGATGAGAGATTCTAGAACACCAATCTATATTTCGAGTTGTAGACTAGAAAATTAGGGCAAGAAACTCAATGCACTATCTACCTAATGTAATGTAAAACATAATCGAAAACATGGAGAAATAATTAAACAGATAGGTACTCATCCATCAAAAAATATGGAAATATGACTAAAATAATGGTTTTAGCACATCCATTCATTTGTTAAGATTAATTTTATGCGGAACCTATAAAAATATATTCTACCTATCATATGAAATGAAAAACAATCCATATCATGCAATATAATGAGAATCCCAATGATAAAATAGTCCTCTCCCCTGAAGGAAAATGTCCAACATGATGTCAAATCAATGGAACCAAGTAGAACCAATGAAAAAACTACATAAACCGTGTTTGAGAGTCCCTAAAATGTGATGTCCTCCTAATCACCGCCACTTTAAACTGGTAACCTAAGAAAATCTCCACACCAATATTCCATGTCAACCCCTCACCACCAACCATCTGGAACACACCACCACACACTAACCCAATGATGAACCTAGGATATCGACAACCATACATCACCCTCCTCTATGAATCATACAATGATAGAAATATGAAAAAAGTTCCCAGATTTGGAATGATAATGTTCTTGTAGAGTAGTAGGTCACACACAACCTGAAGACATTCAATAAAAATGGTGATTCCATAACCATCACAATTTTATCAAGGATTAAGATATCTTGAGTACAACCCATCATAGAGGAATCAAAATAGTTCATTAAATGATGATAAATTATTTAGGAAATAGGAGGAATTAAGAAGTGGCATTAGAAAGACCTAAGGATCAAATCTGGATCAAAACGTCCTCTAATGAAACATAGTTAGGCATGGACGAAGCAACTCATAGGTGCGTGATAGATCCTTTGATCGATGTATGGTCATATGGAAACCCTATAAGATCATCATATTAGTGGACTTTGTTTCCATATTTAAAATCTATGGACTGAAATTATTTAACCATCCAATGTATTGAGTAATGTTTTAGTCACCTTATATCCCATGTACGGTTCAAGGGAGATTATCCTTACCACAATATGTTATGTTATCATTGTGGTTAGCCTTGAAATATTTTTATGAAGTCTAGGTTTACACAGTTACAACAATCCAAAGTTTCCTTTATACTATCATGATCTATAACACCTCATTGTTCAATATTATTATTATATCCCCTCTTACATTACCATGATATGTGCCTTGTCTCACATGTAAATATTATTTTATTAAATGATTTTTTATTCCAACACTAGGATTTCTAGATTATTTGATCTATTCTTTTGACACAGGTATAGATCATTTTAATTTTAGCTAAAACATTATTTTTTTAACTAATACAGATTCATAATTAGTTCAAGGGTGGCATGTGGGTTTTCAGGGCTGGTTTAGAGCCCATATCATAGATTTTTGGGAGGAAATGAAATATCATATGGTTAGTACAATCTATGTGGGGAAGGAAGAGAGGTTAGTGTCGACAATGTGATGTTGGATAGTGGAGTCCAAACAGCCACATGTTTAGAAAAACCATGCAATTTGGGGTGTATAGACACTCCAAAATATGAAATCATGTTGCAGAGGTGACTTTCACAGTTGGAAAATGCTTTCTCTAATCGTTCATCCACCCCATGTAAACTGACCCTCTCTATATTAGATGGTGCACGACCGGTGAATGTTCTAGCCAACCATGTGGCCAAACTGTGTGGCCTTTCTTTTTAGGAAACTTTACCAAAATACCCATAAAAACTATTAAGAAATATCATTCCACGTTTTTTTATTTATACCAGAGGAGGCCAATTTCAATCTTTGTTTGAGTTCCGTTGATGGCCAAACTGTGTAAATGATCTCAATCACCCCTCCAGATTCCATCTCGACCATCATTCATCCTTTTGATTCATGGAAGTAAGATTAAAATTCCTTTTCAGTTTTTTTTCATCCTTCTTTCTAAAAAAAATATTTATATGGGGGATCATATGCCCCATTTTTAGGGAATTGATCCATTAATCGAATATCTTCTAGTCTAGTCTAAACTAGAGGCTGATATTGGATGAGGTGAGTTATAAGGGAATGAGGTATCTGTTCTATAACTCATCCCAAAAGACTCTTCATTTTATAAATTGTCTTTAATGCATGATAATTTCATTTGAAGTGTCCAATTTAATTTATATGTAAATATTTTAGTTGTTAGAATTGTTTTATAATACCCAAGAGATATATTTCATTCAATGTTGGTGATTATGTCCATAACTCCAACCACCCCATGTAGGGTGTTTCCCTATTTTATTACTTTTTAGGTTTATTATTTGTGTTTGCTCCATCATTCGGGTGTGCCTTGGCTAGACCCTCCTAATGGAGGGCCTTTAATAATTATATAAAAATTGAATTAGTTCTTGACAATCAACAATGATTTCAGTTTCAGTTAACCATTATAAGGTAAGTATTCATCTTAATAATAATGTGTATAAATGGTTTTTATTTTAATGTGTATTATATATAAAAATATTCCAAATTAAATATAATTGAAGAACTCATTTTCACATCCATGTGATACACTGTCATGGGTATGTAAGGTAGTTGAGTGAACCTAATTAATTGAATATGACGTATATGAATTGATAGACTATTGTTTGCGAAGTTATCCATATCATAGTAATGATAGAAAATGTATTGGGCCAAATTCATTATCCAATGGAATAAGTAATTTTCATGGATTAAAAAATTAATTTTTTTTTCAGGTGCCTATTACATAAAGACCTTGTTATGTTTACATTGGTGCTCTAACTCAAGATAGCCCTTTATTCTTGAGGGAATTTCTTTGAGAACTCACTGACACTAATCTGATACAATGATGTTATTTTCCATAAGTAAGACCCCCCTGGGATCTCAATCCTCATCTATCAGTGGGTACATGGTAAGACACTTTAGGATCCATCCTTTATTATTGTAGGATTTGATGGATACAAAATTAAATCCAACATGGCTTCTTTGAACATGAGTCTCCTTGTATACACCCTTTTGACTACCCACTTTTAATCTCATTATACCTTATATTTTTTCCATTTACTCAGTTAGAATCAATTAATTATGTAATTTAATGGAATACACTCCTTGGATGACACTGCAACCCTTATATCCAGACTACATTTACTAAATGAGTTTTCTCAACCCTTGAGGTTAATGTTTCCTTGGTTATTACCACTGATCCTCTTTATTGTTATTATCATTTTAGGATGACTTTATATGTAATGGATCGCTTAATTTCCATAAAAAAGTTTGTATTTTATTGATGGATTTAACTCATGTGACTTAAATATATAAACTAGAAAAAAATTAATTAATAAGACGTTTACAACTTCATAAGCTAGTCGAGGGCTCATGTATGTACTTGAGTAATTACATTACATTAATACATTACTTTTAAATATGAATTATTTCACACTATTTCACATTATATTACATGGATTGTATGTTATATATTTCTTTGGTGGAAGCCTACTAATATTTATCTCACACCATATATAGGTAGCCATTGGCACCAGGGATGATTATTTGTATAGTGGTGTTGACAAAGGTAAGCATAATTCATAAGAAACTTGATTGCATTCTTGTTTATGTTAGAGCATGTAATATATGACCAGGAGTGAGATTGGGATACTGGGGATAGTTGTTGGATTCATTTTTTTTACTTTTCTATAGCAAGTTATTCCTTCTACCATTTATTATTTTTTTCCTATTCTATTAAGACATTACATCATCATCAAGTTGTATATTTATTATACAAGAAAAATACATAAGACATGACCAAATTCAAGGAAAGAAAAAACATGACCCTATGGAGGCCTAAAGTAATGGAGACCTAACTGATCCCCTCTTATCAGGTAAACTCCATCGGGACCCAAATGAAGAACATTTGAGAATAATATGACGCTATAACTCTATTCAACCACCGTCATGGAGGCCAAATGACAAGCTACCATACTGAACTCATGCCACGTGTGAACCACCGACAAATTGTGGTTTCATATGATGGCCTTTCTTATTCAGATGATATACGCAATAGACCATGGAGTGGAGGTCATACCATGTATGGAAGCATGGATGATCTTGGATTCTATTTCCATCTGAAATATTGAGATCCCCTTTTGCCTACATAAATCCATCCCTATGAACATCGCCTACGCCAGTACCTGAAAAGAGATACCCACCCCATAGTGCACTGTAAACGCAATAATAACATTTCCCCTATAGTCATGGATCACACCGCCACCACGTATAATACCCAAAACACCAGACCCATAAATGTATAGCTTAAAACCCAAGGAAGGCGGTTTCCACGACACCTAGTGGCCCCGCGGCCCACGTTCATCTACAGCATCGAGGCATCATTCCACTAAAGAGAACACATAGAGGTGGCATCACACCAGTTTGTAATCCCATATACTAGATCTACTAGAAGAGAGCGGGATCACATAATCACTGATCTACCAGAGGAGACGAATCCATTAAATCTGGTTTGTTTCGGGCCAACCACAGAAACCAAAAACCAGAACTTAGGATCATCGATCTAGCCCTATATTCTTGCCCCAGACCAGTCGCACTACGAAACTGTCTATCTATAAATTAATCCCATGGAAAATTTGTTGAAATAATATCAATTAAACCGCTGAAATAATTCCAGACCTCCATGGCCCATTCACCTTCAATGAAGAGGTGATCGGTGGTCTCGTCCCTATATAACATGCTATTGTGGAACCTAGAGGCCAGAACAACCCCCAATTGCATCACATTATCATATGTAGGGACCAAATGATTCCTAAAATTCCGGTTAATAAAGTTTCACTTAGCTAGAATCCTTGCACACCAGACCACACTGGTCCAATAATTGTGTTTCTCTTGAGGGGGAAGAATTATACAGTAATCCATTGAGGAAAAATTCCATGCAGAAGAGGTAGTGAGCAACCAGTTGTCATGTTCAGGGGTTAGTGAGATAAGGTCAAGAACCCCTTGTAGATCTGCATTCAACAATGTGCTTATAAAACTAGGATATAAGAAGGTCTCTCAGAAGGAGATCAAAGGAGCTTGACATCTTTGAAATCCAATGATCAATCCCGCCCAATTGTGATACCAGAAGGATAGGTCTCTCCTCCCCACAATCCACTGGGAGTTTTTTTAGTAGTTGGTATAATTCTGTGAATCATAGACCAAAAAAAAGATGCCTTACCACCCTCCTATAGATGCCCACTACACTGAAAGGACATGAGATTCCCCCAAAGTGTGTGAACTTCCACAAATTCCCATGAAAACATTTCATGAAAAGAATGAAAAGAATCAACCAAGCTCAGTACGTTGATCCCAACTCCATGAATGGGCCTCTCCATTCTCATCCACGAAACCCAATGATGTTTACCCTCATCCTGATCATCCCAGATAAAATTGGCCAGAATTTTGCCAATGGCTAGGGTGAAACCCTTGGGCACTTTTGTTATCAAAAGAACCTGAACTCAGATAGTAGAAAGAACACGGTTGACCAATGTTATCCACCCTCTAAAGGAAAGATAGTGATTCTTCTAGTTGAGCACCCGACTGGAGATCTTATTCACAATACCATCATATTCATGAACTCAGGACCATCTTGGAGATATAAGAGAACCAAGGTAAGAAAATAAAAATGATCCCATCTGCATACCCAACTTACTGTATAGGGAATTTTCTTGTTGAATGTTTCATCTAGCTAAGATATAAAGTAATTTGTTGGATTTTTTGATTACCGAACCACTCTAGTGGTAGTATTCATCTAGAATTTTAGACATCCTACCCACAAATCTTCTTTTGGAATAAATAAAGATGAGTGAGTAATCTGTAAACATTAAGTGGGAGATAGGGGTCCAAATATTATTCCTGTGAAATGGCCGGAGGTACCCCAAGGACATATTTATGTTGATAAACTACCTAAGGGGATATTTCATGATAATAAAAATTGTCAGGGATATGGGATCCCCTAACCTGAGACCATGAGACGGCTTGAAGAAACCATGGGTCTTTCCTAGGAGGGAAACAACTATCTAGGATGAACTAAAACATCTGAAAAATACTTCCATAGACTATGTGTAGATTCCCATACCCGAAAACATCATGCTGATCAAGACCCATTCCATCCTATCATAGGAATTATTCATATACAGTTTAAGGGCCATATTGGATCCATGAGTTTTGATTTTAATATCACAGATCATTTCATGGGCCAAAGCCACCGTACCATGAATCGACCAACCCTTAACAAAACCACGTTTCTCTAACGATACCAATTGAGGGAAAATAATATCTTGTAACGAATTAATAATGCTTAAAATAATATTGTTGGAGAAGGTGCACATGTTGTCCGGCCTGTAATCATGGATGCACGATGGGTCATTGATCTTTGGAAAAAGGACCGGTGTAGCGGCGACAACCACCCTATGAATAGAGCCCCAATGAAAGAAGTCATATATGGATGAGATGATATCATCTTTGATCACATCTCACAATACCCTGTAGAACAAACCTAAGAAACCGTAAGGATTAAGAAAACTCTCCAGATTGAGGATCATTAACATAGAAAAAACCACCTCATCAGGGATCGCTTCCAACACATCATTGTCTTCACTGGAAATCAGATTAGGAATCCCCTCCAACGGCTTTGAATATCTGCTTGGGTACCCATTATGAATGGCCTGATTAGGACCTATTAGTAGATTTTTGAAAAAGGAAAATTCCATGCCCCCAACCACATCTCTTTCGTATGAGAAAGAACCATCCTCAAGTAGAATATTTGGCTTCATTGTTCTCCTTCTCTCATTGATGTAGGCGTGAAAGTAAGGTGAGATTTTTTCCTCCTCCAGGAGCTATTTCACCCTCACACTCTACCAAGATAAAGGTTCTTTCTTTATAACTTTCTCCACTAGGGTAGAATTCTTATTCAAGACGTCCTAAAAGACCTTGTCATCCCATGCATCCTCAAGACATTGATCCATGAACTCAAACTCCATCTCAAGGTTGTTAAGTTCTTCATCATGAGGGGGAATTCCCTTCACCCAATCTTGTAAAATATTTTGGAGTCTCTTTAACTTGTTGTGTAAGGCCACCCATGAAAAACCGGGAGACGGAGCCCTCCAAACCTCACTGACAATATGGTGATATCCATGAGAACTAACCCAATATCCCTGGAAGAGAAATCAATCACATCCATCCATCATGGGAGGTAGAGAAATCAATAGGGGGAGTGGTGTGAGATACTGTGAAAAATATGGGCCACCTTAACCCTAGGAAATCTGGAGATTCCATGTATGTTCGCCAGACACCTATCCAACCTGCTCCAACATCTTCAACTCCCTTTTTTGTTATTGTTGTAGCTGAGTCTATCTTTGGAATACCCCAATTTGAAAAGACCCTTACCCAGCATAAATTGCACAAAGCTCAAGATGGCTGCATGGGGGAAGAAACATCTTCCCATATTCTCTTCTAGATCCATGATCACGTTGATATATCCACCCACAGACCAAGGTAAATCCCCCAAGTTAAAGCCATTAAGCTCCTCCCACAACACCTCTATCCGTTGTGCATCACAACTCCCATACACCATGGAAAATAAGATTTTCTTTGTACCTATAGACACTTTTATAGTGATATGTTGATCACTATCCTTGACCAAATCAACTTGAACCTTATTATTTTATACTTTTATTGTTGCATATATTTACTTATACTTATTCTTATATTTACCTAAAACATCATTTATCTATTTTATTAGACTCCGTTAATGAGGACATAGTCTCCCCATAGACACATCCTAAACCATCGTTACTAGTATGTAGCCTCCGGTGTTCGAGGAGATGTGCATAAGGGAATGTGGCCCATTGATCTCATAGAACTCGAGTTTGGGATGTCACAATGTGGTATCAAAGATTTCATTTCATGTTTTACTATTTAGAGATAATAAATATGATATTATTAACACTTTGGGACATGGTTATAAGATATTCGTGAGTGTAACTGACCCATTTTGGTTTAAATACTATGTATTATTGATTATAATTGTTCTTTAATTTTCATATTACAATTGATAAAATTTCATCAAGGGGTGAAACACATTCTATGTGATAGATTTAGTTATTATTATAATTGAGAACAATATTTCATCTTTTGACTGATGATATGAGGGAATAGATCATTATTACAAGCATCATCATAAGAACCTTCTATTCACATTCCATGCATGTTATCATTAAGTATAAGTGTATTTCACTATTTTCATTTCTTGATATGTCTCTTATTGGTGAGTTATAAAGTGCTAGTTATATCAAGACTTTGTTTCTTTCTAGATGCAAAATAGTGATCTAAAGTTTCATTTCATGAGGTGAATTGGCCCTCGTGTGTTGGAATGAGTAATTTAATAAGCTGACCAGGTAAAATTTAATTAAATGGAAGGTGATCTCAAATATAAAGTGTGTGGGACATGATTCACTAGAATGGAAATCCATTTTAAATGAACCTTTATATTTGAATATAATCATGTGAAACATAGAAATGTGAAATATAAATTGTGAAATAAATGGTTTCTAGTAAAGGATGAGAAAAGGTATTATTGCCCTTTTATCTATAGGAACCCATTTAATTTACACCTGAGAACTTACCAGCACATGGCCATCGAATTTGGTATTTGGGTTAGTATAACATTGGTAGTGAGAACATTTCTACATTAACTTTCTATTTTTATAATTGTATTATTAAATATTATTATGAGGAATGTGATTTGAATTTTTAGACTAATATCGCCCTGATGTCATTGTGTTGTGCATAAGGAGGGTGGAGATGACATTTTTCTAGAGATTGTGAGACCTGAGCAACCAGTATGACCCCCATAATTACCTCCTAAGGCACTTCCATTTTTACCTAATCTGGGAACTAACACTCATCTTCATGACAATTTTCCACTTATTATATAGTCCGTGAAAGGTTCTCTTCTAACTGCACCTATGTTTACAAATACTATATGTGAGTTTAATAAGTTGTATCCTCCTACAATATTGTGGGATTATGGCCCAAAAGATGGTGAGTCTGGTATGGAGACCACATTTTCTATCATTGAGAATCTAGAGACACCTTCATAGTGGTGGGACAACCTTCCTACATACCTGATCCATGATTTTTCCACGTTCTAGTTGAATGTAATTACCCTAGATAATCGCCATTAGTGCATCAAATGTGACGATCTCTATACTACCTTATATGATCATATCTTTCGAAAGATGTAGAGAGGTGACTGATCTGAAGAGTCCATGCATCTCAAGTAGGGTTCTATTTCTGTAATGGAGTATTCATCACATTTAACTGAGTTACAATGATTTAAAACTCCTCTATCCAGTGATGAGATTCCTCCAGATAAATTATTTTAGTATGGGATCCAGTATGCTACAGGTACATAGGTGTATGCCTTTCATGTCCCTACCTTATCATAAATAGTAAACCAGGATCTTATCATTGAGAACATCCTGAGGGAAGGCAGGAATACTGTGAATAGAGGATATGTGTCGAGGTAATCCAGTATGTCTTCCTTTATCAAAAAATATTCCCTTGAGTTTTCTCATCAGGGAATTGGAATCTAGAGTACCCGTACCAGTAACTATATAGTGTGTTAGAATTTTGGATGATAGGGGTAACAGATGCCTTAGTGTTACAGAAATCCTACGGGTGCTATGCTTATGGCTATATGGGGAACATTCAAATATTCTGTGAAAACAGTCCATCACCTGTAAGGGGATATGTAACAGCTCCACCTTAAGGGGAATATTCTCTTATTCCAAACAATGTGGGGAATTAGAGTATCACTGAGAGTACGGATGGAGGAGAAGTTCATGGCCATTTTAACCAGACTACAGATAACAAGAAGTTTCAATTGATCAATAATGATAATGGTACTCTAACTATTATATAGGGATGTGGACCATGATGGTTGCATGAACTACAACCAATACCTAAGGATCATGCATCATGACTATCTAGATTATGATGTGCTATTCATGTATCCTCCACTATAGTATCGAATTTTTTTTGATACAAGTGAAAAACAATCCTTTATATCTATATCTATCATGGAATGCATTGGGATAAAATTATTTTTTTTACTTTTGCATAATGGCACTGGATACACCTTTCGATGTACATTCAGAGGACCTAATTCAATGCAGGGACAATCCCCGTGAGGTAGGCGGATACCCTTCCTTTGGGGCATCATTATTATGAAAACGATAGGATTTGATGTAATTATCAAGATGCATTGGTTAATTTTATATCACACCAGTGTAGACTTCTATCATCACAGGTTCCCCTTTACATCACGAGAGTGTAGTACTTATCAAAAAATGGGTAAGTGGGATGTCTAGGAAAGTAGAGCTAGGCTTGAGCATTATGGGTTAGTAGGATTTCCATGAATTAGACTGTTTAATTGATGTTTGTTTATGATTTTTATTTCTTACACACTAGGATAGAGTTTAAGTATATGATTGAGATCATTAAAAGAAAAGCATCAATGTCCATTCACTTTAATAGATCGGACATAGTGAGCTCCATGAGCTTAAGTTGTTGTTGTATTACTTATTGGAAAAAAACTGTATATGGACTAGTACATTCTATTGGTGTTCACCAAAGTTTTCCACCATGGATGAAACCCTTCTCCTATGAGTGAATTACATACGGTTGAAAAAACATATTATTAATAATTGATATCCACTACCTCAAATTGATGACTTTTTTACGAACATCGATGAGTTTGAGTATTTTCTTAGATAGAACTGAGATTGGGATATTCTGTGGTGCAAGTCAAGCCATCAAACATACCTCCTAAAATATTTCATAGACGGTATGATATGTATGAGTTTCTCATCGTTCCATTATGTCTTATGAATGCAGCCTCTATTTTCATGGCCATGTTGAATATGTATTTCCATCTATATCTAGATTATGTTATCCTAGTATTTGTGGAATACATCATGGTACATCCTCACAATCGTAGTTACTATGAAAACCTACATAATATCATTCCGAGTAAACAAAAACAGAATCATTTTTATTCCAATATTTATAGGCGCCACTACTATATCTAAAAAGATCACTTATTAAGTCATATTATCTCAGAATATGGAGTCACTTTTGACCTAGAGATGTTTAGTTCATTGGAGTTCTCAGAGAAGCCCAATAACATGTTTAACATATGAAGGTTCATGGGGAAGGCTAAAAATTACATGTGTTTCATACATGACTTTTGAAACCTTGCATCGCCTCAAACTAGTCTTATATGGAAGGGTGTCAGGTTCTTAGGGCTAGAATAGTTCGAGAAATACATTTTTAAGTTTAAAGGGAGGCATGTCTCAGTGCATTTTATGATTCTTCTAGATACTAAGAGAGGATAAACAGTGTGTTTAGTGGTGGATTAGGAGTCAGACTAGGAGTAATGCTAATACAGGATGTTATAGTTGTTTAATATAGATCTCGGCAATTGAGGGCTCATTAGAGAATATACCCTATGCACAAACATGAGCCAATAGCTATTTTATATGCCTTATGATTCTGGTGGCACTATCTTTTGGGTGATCACATTATGGTGTATATGGACCACAAGACACTCATATATGTTTTTTAAATAGCGTGACTTTAATCTAAAACATAAAATATGGGTCAAATTTAATTATTCCTTTGATTTCAAGATTTCCTATATGCCTTAGAAGGGAAATGTAGATGATAATTTGCTAAGATGAATAACTCATGAACACGTAATATGTGATGCTAGTGATGAATGAAATAGATGGCCCATGTCTCTATGATGAATCTTTATTTTCAGGATATTAACCAGCAATCATATCTATTTGCCTTGACAGCTATCTCTTCCCCACTTGAGAAGGTAAGGAGTAGGCAATTTTATGATCCTAAAATCATAGTTCACTGTCAGAGTATTTCAGGAGATGACTCGCCTCTGGATTGATCTGTGGACCAAGATGACATCATGTGTATTCATGGAAATGCATGGGTTACTCCATATATGAGAGCATAGTTGATGTAGGAGTCCCACGCTTCTCTACGGGAGGTGCATCTATGAATCTCCAAGAGTTATCGAGATATGTGATGCTAATATTGGTGGGTTGGGATGAATCATCATATAACATGCTTTATCACAAGTTTTCCAACTAATCATTAGGTGAAGGCAGATCAACTGAGACCTATTGTTCTACAGGAATTTTGACAATTTGTGACGGCTTAATTGCGACAGGAGTAGGGCCTCTCGCAAATAATCTGTTGAAAAGGAATATTTGCGACATGAATAATGACACCTCGCAAATAGTCCACTAAAAGATGTATTTGCAACGAGGTCGTATCCCCATCGCAAATAATATATGGGATCACCTCCTTAATTAATAACCATCTAATTATTTATGACATGATTTGTCACATCAAAGAATATTTGCAACGAGCTGTAACAAGTAATTTGTCGACATGATAGAATCTATGACGGGACCCATCACAGATAGTATTTTGTATCACATCCTCAATTGATAACCACCTCACTATTTGAAATTGTCTTTCCAGAGGAAATAACCCTATTGCAAATGATCTAACCTATATATACCACTATCCGATTTTTACTCATTTCACTATTCTCTCAACTCCTCCCTACTTCTCTCCTCTGATATTTCTCTCTTCGATATTATTAATGTTTTATATTTTTTTTCAACGAAGAAATCTTTCAATACATGCTTCCAATGAAAGATTCAGTTTTAAGGTATTTATTTGTTCCTTTATTTTTTAGTCAATTCATTTTATTTTTTATTAATAATAATTTTTATTAATTTCCTGTAATTAAATTAAATTATAAATAGATATTTAAATTTTCATTGTTTATTTTTACAAATATG
This sequence comes from Viscum album, assembly GCA_963277665.1. NCBI lineage: Eukaryota > Viridiplantae > Streptophyta > Magnoliopsida > Santalales > Viscaceae > Viscum > Viscum album. The sequence continues at coordinate 1,084,314,244 of OY728166.1, read as the reverse complement.
TTGTTTCATTAAGAATAAATGTTTTTTTTTAAAAATAAATTGTAATAATTTAGTTCATTTATCATTAATTAATAATAATTACATATAATTATTATTAATTATTATTAATTAGTCTTAATTAGTATTAATTAGTATTAATTAGTATTAATTAGTATTATTTAGTAATAAGTAATAATAATTAAAAATAAATAAGAAAAATAGTAATTATTTATAATAAATAACAATAATTAGTAAGAATAATTAATAAATATTAATAATTATCATTAACTAGATTTCATTAGCTGTAATTAATGGTAATTAATAGTAATTAGAAATAAATTGAAATAAATATTTATAAATGTTAATAAGAAGTATAAATACTAAAAATTGGTAAAAAATCATAATAATTCATAATAAATAGGAATAAATGGTGATAATAAGTAATAGTTAGTAAATGTTTTAAATATTAGTAAAAACTATTAATAATCATTCATATTAACTAATATTTAGTAATAATTTCTAATAATTAATAATAATTAAAAATATATAGTAACAACTACTAATCATTATTAATAATTAGTTATAATTATGTAACATTTTGTAACAATTAGAATTAAATATCAATAATTAGTAATAATTAGTGGTAATTTGTAAAAATTAGTGGCAAATTGTAATAATTAGCGGTAAATAGTAATAAGTAGCAGTAAATAGAAATAAATAATGGTAAATAGTAAAACGATAGATGTATATAGCAATAATTAGTGATAATTATGAAAAAATTGCAGTAATTTGGAAACATTGGTTATAATTTGGAAAACATAACTCTAATCAGCCAAAAATCAGTATTAATTGTTATAACCAAATTAAAAATAGTAATAATAAGTTGTATATAGTAGTAATTTGTAATAATTAGCTGTAATTATTAAATATGCATTATTTAGCAATAATTAGATGTAATTATAAATAATTAGTTTTAATTAGTAAATATTACTGATAAATATATATATTTATTAAAAATTAGTGGTATTTAGTAAAAAATTGTCATAAACTAAAAATAATTAGAAATTGTATGTGGTATTTAGTTTTAATTAGTAATAATTAGTTTTAATTTTTTATAATTATCGACAATTAGTAATAATTTTCAATAATTAGAAAAAAAATTGTTTTGAACTAATAAAAGTTAGTAATAATAAGTCACAATTAGCAGTAACTAGTAATAATTAGCTATAATTAATAATAATTGTTGTTAATTAGTAATAATTGTCATTAAATATTATTAATTAGAACAAATTTGTAAAAACTACCAGTAATTAGAAGACATTACAAAAAAATAGAAAAAAATAGCTTTAATTATTAAAATTTAAAGGCAGTAAGTAAAAACTAATCGTAAATAGTAACAAATAATAGTAATTATTATTAATTTTTGGTAGTTAGTAGAAATTAGTAATAAATAAATTTTACTATTAAAACATTGTCTTAATTAGAAAAACATTGTCAAAAATTAACAAAAAATTGTAATAATAAGCACTAATTTGCCGCAATTATTCATAATTAGCAGTAATTAGTAATAATTATTAGTAATTAGTAAAAATTAGCAATAAATAATAACAATATGTGGAAATTAATAAAAATTCTCGGTGATTAGTAAAAAATACTGTTAATTATTGAAAATTATTCAAAATTAGTAAAAATTTAAATTAATTATTATTCAAAAAGATTAAATTAGTATTAATTAGTTGTAATTACTAAAAACTAGAAGTAAATTCATACAATTATTATAAATTAGCTGTAATTTGTATTAATTTTCTATAATTAGTAAAAAGTTGTGGTAATTTGTATTAATTAGCTGTAATTAATAAAAAATAGTGATAAATCATTACAATTATTAAATATTATTTTTTATTAGACAAATAATGTCATTAACTAATAAAAATTAATAATAACAAGTCGTAATTAGAAATAATGAGTAATCATTGGCAGTAATCACTTATAATTATTAATAATAATTAATAAATAGCTTTAATTAGTTATAATTAACGATAATTAGTTACAAATTGTTACAGACTAATAAAAATTTCATATCAATTGGTAATAATTAGTAATAATTAATATTAAATAGTATTCATTTGAATTGTTTAGAATTAATTAGTATAATATTAAAAAAAATTGTTAATTAGTTCCATTCAGTTATAATTAGTGGTAATTATTGTAAATTATAATAAATTATTTTAGATTAGTATAAATTTTAATCATTTTACTATAATTTTCTATGAAATTATATAAATTAATAATAATTCCAAGAAAGATGAATATAAAATAGTTCATCAATTTTCCAACCTTGAGCAATAAAAAATTTGAACATACATGGTTGAAAAAATTGTAATTACTTCTAATGAAATAGAAATAAGTTGTAATAATTTGTAATAAATAGTAATAACTAGATATAATTAATAATTATTAAGAATAGCTAATAAAATTTGCAATAAATATTAAAAATTATTAAAAAATAGTAATACAATGTAATAATTAGTAATTAAGAGTAATAACCGAAAATAATTAGTAACAATTTGTAATAATTTATAATAAATAGTAATAAATTGAAGTAGTTGTTAATTTATAGTATTAATTAAAAATTAATAGTTGTATAAATTGAAATAAATAGAAATAATTATTAATGATTCCTAATAATTTGTAATAATTAATAATAAATAGAATTAAATATTAATAATTAGAAATAATTAGTAATAAATTGTAATAAATTTTAATAAATATTAAAATTAGTAATATATAGTAATAAATAATAAAAAATAGTAAAAAATAGAAATAAATAGTTATAATTATTAACAATAAGTGGGAGCTAATAAAAATTACTAACAAACATTGGTAAAGACTAAAAATTATTAAAAATAACGATGATTATTAAAAAAGTAAATTGTAGTGGTAAACTAGTGTAATTACTAATAATTAGTAATAATTTGGAGTAATTAGTAAAAAATTAATTTTAAATAACTATAATTATTAAATATTTGCAAGAATTGTTAATAATTAATTTGAAAGAACTTTAGTAGATAAAAAACTACTGATTGGTAGTACATATTAATATTTAGTATATTTTTGTTTAAATAACAAGAATACATAAATTGAAATACATAGTGAATATTTAAGTGATGAGAAATGAAAAATTTAGACTTGATTGGAATAAATATGTGAAAATGTCAAAATTTGAAATGGTTAGCATAAATTTTTTTCATCATCGAAAATTTTAAAATCTATGATTTACACATTTATAATAAATTACATTACATTTTATTACATTATTTTAAATTATTCAAGAAATTAGTTGTAATTAGTGGTAATTATATATAATTTTCTCTAATCAACATTATTTTTTAGTATATTATAATATAATGAAATAAAATATACTAAAAATTAATATTAACAAGTAAATCATATAATTTAAAATATTCATGTGATTAAGAATGAAATTTCAGCACCAACCTAGTCTAATTTTTTTATTAGTTCACAAAAGACGGGGCATGTAGGATATGACGCATTGATGAAATCAACAACAATATTAGAAGAAGAAGTTTCATTGATCACATGATACGGTTAGCATAAATGTGCGTAATGAAAATTTTTGACATGGTTAGAATAAATTAGTTCCATCACCCGAAGAGTCTAAAATAAATGATTTCCATATTTTTAAGGAATAAAATAATTTATATTCTTTGTGTGACTATAAATGACCAAATAGTGCATTCCATGTCCAAATTTGTTTTTAGTTATCTATAACTACGGAATAATGGATGTGGTGTGTCGATGGAAGGAGGAGGAGGAGGAGGAGGAAGAGTAACATCGATTACATGAGAAAAAAGATTAATCATAAAATATTTAAATGATGTTTATAATCATATATAATAAATATCAATATATAATACTTATTTTCAACTATTTTCGAACAGTAATTATTTTGTGTTTCAAATGGATGATGACCATTTATCGGATCTTATTCTTGAGTTAGAGGATGCTTCCCTACCAGGTGATGAACATTATGTTACATCATCTGACTATCAAACCATTTTTGGTTCAATGATTACTTGAAGAGGTTGTGTTCTATGAATATTTTTTACTCATGGCCTTATCCTCAAGAGACATCCATGTATTGAGATTGATCAATGCATGCAGAGGTATGAATAATTGTTTATTTTATTCAGATTTTTTGATTTTTCATTAAATTATTTGAATTATAATTTTATAATTATATATTTGATTTTTTTCATATCTTTTCACATATTGATATTATATAGGGGAGAATATAGAGGGTCATCATCATATACTACACAATATGTAGAATAGTTGTCATCTCAGGATGAGATTATAGAGACTGTGGGTTGGGAGAAGGAGGAGCTATATCGAGAGTAGAAATAATAGAAGGATGAGATTCTTTAATGGAAGGAGAAGTAACACAAGTTGATGATGGAGTACATGTGACAGCTGACTCATAGATTCGGCATTGAGTTCCCTCCACCACCTCCTTTATATGAGCCTCCATAGTGATTTCTTTATTTTTTTCAAAAAAAATTGAATGTACATATTTTTGTAATAATAATATTATTTCATATATATATATTGTTCCATATAGTTCATATTTATATTATTGTGAATATATGAATTATTTTTTGTTTTACTTTTTTTTATTATTTTTATGTTTTTTAAATTTTTTTAATTTTTTTAATTTCTTTATTTTTTACGCTATTTGTGACAGCAATGGCCTTCCATCACCAATATGTATTTGTGATGTGAGGGGCGCCATATCGCAAATAAAAGTTTCAAAAGAAATATCATATTATTTCTGACACTACATTATGAAATATGTTATATGGGATGAGAGCCCATTGAAAATTTCTATTTTAAATGGTATGTTATCAAAAATAGCAGAAAGGTTTGTTGTGCATGCTTGTTTCATCCTCTTCTATTCTCATAATGGAAATGGAAATTTGTTTCCATAGGGTTTTTAGTTAGTTTACCTAGGACTCATAGAGTTAGAGACATTACATGGTTAGTTATTAACTGATTGATAAATGTATCCCACTCCCTTCACATCTAGAATACTTTCTATGTTAATGAGCTAGGAATATTGTTTTTCATTAAGCTTATTTGACATTATGGGGTGCCTCATACTATCGTTTCAAAAATGGATGATATTTTCACATCAATTTTTTTTATTGGTTATATATTTATATGGGTACATAGGATATTCTAACCATAACTTTTCTCGCTCATACTAATGTATAGCCAGAATGGACAATACACGTTATAGAGGAAATTATTTGGGTATGTGTCATTGATTTTGACATTACTTGGTAGAATAATATCAATCACAATTATTTTTCCTATTAAAATAGGTTTCATTAGAAAATTCATATTTTTCATTTAGAAGTCGTGTATGTTTGGTCATTATGTTCACCCATATGCTTGCTAGAGGTAGGATTGATGGTGATACTTAGTCCTTGTCTCATGTGGGATATTTAAAAGTAAGTTATGATGATCAAGAAGTGTATGTGTACAACTTAGACTACATAGAAATATTAATTCTATCATCATAGATTAACTCAAGAGTTTGTGTATGAGGATCGTGTTTTCCTATGGGTATCACCTAGGTGATGGAATATATGGATAGAGAGGGAAGGAAAGTTGTCTCTATTATTTTTTTTCAAGACGTTTGAGATTATATAGAGATTCGGTCTAGTAGCTGAATAGTTGATACTACCTCATAGGTACCATTCCATGAATGATTTATTGCACATTTCACCACTTCTTCAGTATTATTCCAACCTGTATCATAACTTTGATCCTATGGAAGTTGCATTTGATTCTGATTCTACCACTGAGGATTATCTTGCATGCATTGATGACCAGAGAAAAAAGTCTCTCAAGGGCAGGTATGTTCCATTAGAATGAGTGTTATGATAGCATGACCTTGTATAGGATGAGACTTGGTAGCGGGATTCCAATGAACAAGCCAAACAACTAGATTTTTTCTCATATAGTGTTTCACTAGCCATGGAAACTGAACTTTGAGATAAGCTCCATTAAGGGGAAAGATTATAAGAATATGATTTCAGAATCAGTTTTGGATCCAATTAAATTTAGTATAATTCTTTATTTTCACCAAATACAGATTCCAATGAAGTTCATGGGTGTCTTGGAGGTGTCCATTAATGGTTTATATCCCACAGTAATACTTTCTATGAGAAAGCCATGTGGCATGGTTAGGAAAAAATGTGTGGTAAGGCACATGATAAGTTCTATCTATCTGAGGCTAGAATCAGATTCCTACATGCCACACGTTAAGAAAAACCATGAAACTTGGGTTGAACAACCATGACAAAAACATATGTAATTTGAAGTGTTGTACTAAAGGGTTAGCACATAGTTTCTCAAATCATGTGAAAAAACCATTAAAAGTGCCCCTTCCTATAGTAGATGAAACATCATTGGATCATGGTTTGGATATCCATGAGACTAAATTATGCAACCCAAATATTTTTGGTAAAATTACTAAAACATCCTTACAAACAAATTAAACCATACCCCTTCCTTTTTTTCCTTATTTTTAGAGGATTAGACATCTTTCCCTAAACTATTGAGATCCTTTGAAGGCGTAGCCAAGGAATTTATCTCAATTGTGTGTTTGAGTCAGATTCGACCACCAATCTTCTCATTGGATCCACATAAGTATGATATTTATTCTTTTTTAGTTGTTCGTAATTTTTCATTATTTCTAGGATTTTATTTAAAAGAATACTAACATTCCCCATTTTTTTGGAATTGACCTATTTGTTAGATATCTTGAAATCTTGGAAAAAGTTGAGGATGATGCTTGATGATGAGATTCATAAGATTATTTTTTAGGGGTCTATAACTCATCCCTTGTGATTCTTCCTTTTATCAATTTTCTAATGTGTGCGCCAATTTCATCAGGCGTTCCATGTCTAATTTGTAGGCCATGCCTGTAGTCAATAGAACCATGTTATAAGACCCATTTATTATAATCTATTCAATGTTGCGGTTATGTAAAGAACACAAACCACCCCAATTGGGGTGGTTATATACATTATTCCTTTTGTGGTATGTTATTTTCATATATGTCACCATTTCGGTGTGTATTTTCTTTACCCTTCTAATGGAGACCCCTACTCAATTAATTGAAAATTAATCATTTGTTTGGCAATCCATTTTTTTTAGGTTTACTTGAAACTTATAATATTTTTTTCAACATAATTATTAAATGTTCAAATGGATGTGTTGGAAAGTGTATTATATATATGAATTGGATGAATTAAACATAATTGAAGAACTAGGTTTCACACCAAAAACAAAACAATACCATTTTTATGGAAGGTATAAGGGTGAACCTGGTAAATTAAATCTGACTTATAGGATTTGATAGATGGTTTCATTCAAAGATATCATTCTCACACTAATGAAATACAACGGCTTTGGATAAATTAATTATCAAATTTATGAGTAATTTTCATGGACTAAATAATTAAATTATTTGATTGTAATATTACAGTCATATATATACCTTGATATATTTAAAAATACGGTCAGACCCATGGTATCCTAGGATTATTGAGGGAATTCCTTTAGTGCTCAGAGATGCCATTTAGATTCAAGTATACAAGTTGAAAAGGGTGAGACCCACCTAGGAACCTGACCGTCATCAATCAGTGGATTCATAGTATGAAATCATAGGATTCTCCATTTATTATTTCAATACGTATTAGATACACTCCTTGTTCGAGTGTGACTTCAATGGACATGATGTGCCTTAGAAACCCCACTATCCCATGTCAATTCTTATCCCATTTTACCATTAATTTTTTCCTAGTAGTCGGTTATTATCAAATGATTTTGGAATTCTTTGGATGACACTCTTTATATTACAATGTTACTCCTATAGTCAGGCTATAGTTACTAACTGAGTTGGCTTCACCCTTAAGGTCGTGTTTTCATTGGCTATTACATTGGATCTACTTAATTATTATTATCATTATAGGATTATTTTCTTTGTATTGGATCAAATCACCTCAATCATCGTTTCAAAATTTCAGTGATGGATTTAACTCAATTGGTATAAATATATAAACTAAAAAATTATTAATTAATGATCTAGTTACATTTTCAGGTACTAACAGAGGGATGAAATATTTACCTTCTTATTAACATTACTATATCGAATTACATTTAAATGTTAATTTTTTCACAATATTTCATTTAATATTACAAAGACTAGAAATTTTAGATTTTATTGGTGATAGACTGCCAATATTTATATCACACCATATCTGGGCCCCCATTGGTACCCGAGAAGATTATATGTTTTTAGGTGTTGGAAAAGGAATGTGTACCACATTAGACACTTTATTTAATGAGTTTCTAGGGTTAAGATAGTAGTATATTACGGATCTAGTGCATAAGAAGATATGGATTTGATTTTGGATTGGTATCTTCAACATTTGTATAACATGTTATCCATGCTGCCTTTTATCCATGTTTTCTAGTTGTACATAGACATGAAATGTATCATCATCTTTTTTATTTGATTATTAGTTGATTCAGATGACTATTATTCATATGTACATCATAAATTTCATCTATTTACTTATAATTCTCATTCTATTTAACTGCTATTTCATTTATCCATTCTGATACGATATACTATTATGGGAATAGTGTCCCCACAAACACACCATATGCCCATAATAATAGATAGAAACCCTTGGTGTTTTGAGAGAATCTATTGAGGACATGTGGCACATAGTGCTCATGTCAACTAGGAGTGGTACTAGGGTTTGAGACATCACATATCGAACTGCATTTATATGTACATCCCCAGTTTATCCCATATATTTTAAGAATTATTACTGAATTATAGGAGCATGTTATGATTTTTTTCCTGGATGTTATTAATTTTTTTAATTTCTTATACTAGGAAAATATTTTCAAAAATGTTCAAGGATTTAAAATCCTATGCGATTTTACAAAATGTACCAATATTTATTAAATATCTAAATAATGTAAATTAACTATATGGTTCATCATTATTTTAATCATATGAATTTAAAGTAGTATTTGGGATGCGGATTTGAAAATTCTCATGAAATATTTTTGGATAAGACTTAAAATAGTAAACCATACCAAAAAACATTTAAAGTATAGAGTACATGGTTTATATTTAAATACGTACATTTCTAGATAAAACAAGTGGATATAGCTTTATCCTAGAGTTTCTTAGTGGTAATAACCCCAAAAAGGCTCTTTTAGAAGGACTCAATAATCACTTGGTGCACTTAAATGGACCTTAATACACAATTGGATTGACACTCTAGGTGGATATGCATTGGTAAATTCAATAGATCACTATGAAAAATTATTTAGTGGCTTAAAAAAGCTATAATATTTTATTTTATCAACTAGAACCTAGATAACATAGAATTCAACAAATAAATTCATATTTTAATAATATATAAAAATAATGTGTTATGTCATTAATGTTCAAGGTTTCCCATATATGTGATTAATATTTTTAAAATAATCATCCCTAATTTTCATTTATTTTCAATGAATTGCCAAAACTAGAAGTAACTAAGTGAATATTCATTGTTAGTGGAAATATGATGACTACTCTAATGAGATTCCCAACAACATCGGTAAAGAAATCATGTACATTGTGATAATAATTTATCATTTAAATAATGTATTGAATAGTAACATCAATCCCTATTAAGACCCATATCAACATAAGAAGTAGAATTTTGAAATTAAGACCTTTATAAAATGGAGGGCATTAATTTTCATTAGATCTTATAGTCCTTTAGTGGAGAAGTAGTAGATCAAACAAATTAAAATGATATTCCCCATCTTTAAATGAATTGAGAAAAAGATCTTGATAATGAATATTTTAAAATAGTGGAAAGAATATGATCAATTGTGGATAATATTCAAAAAATACAAAGTAAGAGTAGGACACTGAAGTAATTTTTTTGTAATTGTAGAAAATTCTATTATTTTCCTCCCACTATCCGACTTAAGAATGAGAGGGATTTACCCAACATCAAGAAAAATGATGATGAATACATCATGGAATACATTGTATAATACATAATACATGAATTATACACCACTATATTTATTGTTAACTATGAAATTAATGTTGACTACATCATTGGTGCGCTAATGGTGAGTCAACGAAGAGCCTCATCTAATCAGGGATTTGTCTTCATGGTGGAAATTATATGATTTCCCACAATGTAAAACTAGGGATAAATGAATATGAATGGTATCTTGGGCATAATAAATGTTATGATGTGTTAAATTCAAGTTCTATGAAGGAAAAATCTAACGGTGAAAATAAATTCAAACAATCCACTTATCAAAAGTGTTGGAAGAAATATCATGGGAATTGTATAAGGGGGATAAGAAGAGAATTTTTTGTGGGAGGTAAGGGTACATAGAAATAGATTTCTAATGGTAGAAACCAACCAATGTGATAGATGAAATGATTTATATAATAATACTGCAAAACAATTTTTTAATATTATATATTTAATGAACACCAAATTTATTTGAACCAATTCTCTAATAAAAGGGTTGTCAATGCCAACCGGTAACAAAATAATTTAATCCTAGAGTGGGTGGGAGAAGTTTTGCCATCACAAATCTTGAGATGGATCCATAAAACAATGTTGTGATAATTATCCTAGTTATACATTGAAGAATAATATTAATAATTTTTTATTATGGTTCAATGCACTATTTCGTTTCACACAATTTGAGTAGAACTATTCAATCAACATCTCAGAACATTGAATTTTTGTTATCATGGAAGAAGGTGAATGGAATAATGGTTTCATTAAAAGCATATAACTCCACCCATATCAAAATTTGTGCGATGAGTTTACTATAAAACCTTATAATACTCCCCTTAGTGGAATATGATTCTATTATGGGAAGAGATTATAGTTCCCTATATAGAGAAAATATTAATTGAAGAGAGAAAAAAATTCACCCACTGCATTACAACTATCCATCAAATTCTATACATGTAATGGAGTATGATCATTCATTTTTAGTACCATCATTTCATATAATGGTATAATTTTATGTGAGATAACATATCTACATAAAATTTTGGATCGTAAAGAAAATACCATCTTTATATGGATCCTAAAAATTATCCAAGGTGGATCTTATGTTCGGATATTATCAAGTTATGGTGAAGAAGGAGGATATTTTCAAGAATATTTATTGTAAAAGTTCTGAACAATGTGAATTATAGTGATTCCATTTGGGCTCAATAATTATATAGAAATGTTCGTGGATATAATGAATAATATATTTAGTGATTAACTTGATAATTTAATTTTAGTATTTATCGATGATATTATAATATATTCCAATATAATTGATGAAACTGAGATGAATTTAAATACTCTAGTTAATACATTACATATTGTAACTTTAAAATAAAATAATTAAAAATATGAGTTCTTGTATGATCATGTAAAATTTTTGTGTAATGTTATAACAAAAAAAAGGGAATATGTGGATTCTTAATAAAATTGGTAATTGAAGGATGTACAAGAACAACATATATGATGGAAATACATAGTTTCCTTGGATTATATAGTTACTTTTGTTGACTTATGAGAAACATCTCATGATTTTCAGGACTAATAAACAGGCGTACTAATATAGAGTGAAGTATTTATATATTGATTAATGTGGAGAAATATTTAATGTGATAAATAAAAGGATAATAACTAAACCTATGGTCAAATTTCTAATAAATGGGTAAGGATTTGTTTCCTCTACTAATTCATATAAAATATATTAGGTTGTAAAAACATTTATTATGAAAATATGTTAGCTTATGCCTCTTTCCAATAAAATATCCATGAGAAAAACTAACATAAAATGATCTAAAATTGAGTTAAATGAAATTTAAAATGATGATTTGGTGACATTATCTCTATGGAGAGATGCCTACCATATATACGGACAATAAAATCCTGAAGTATATATTCAAAAAAAAGCCTAATATGTGCCAATGATGGTTCATAGAGATAATCCCATTTTATTATGGTTCAATCCAATATAGAACTATGAATGAGAACAAATTAAAAAATGTTATGAGGGGAAATGATCCCACGACCCTATTTGTGATAGGGATTGAAGGGGATCAAATCTTATTGGACATGAAAAGGATGAATATTGGAATAATATAAGGATAATCATCATAAAATTATCAAATATAATTTCAACCATATATTATTAATATGATCAAGGAGGACTATTTATATGATGTGTTTCTTTTCAACAAGGTAGTGAATATTCTAGTGTTTATCTTTGCGAAAGATGGAATTATAAGATTTGGAAACTAGAAAAGTGTCAAATCAGAACTAGAATAGATGAGGGATCTTATGGTTGATTCACATAGCTCATTATTCCCTGTTTATATAGGAATCACTAATATGTATCCTGATTTTAAGAAAAACATGTAGTGGCATAACATGATAAGGGATATTATATAGGTTGTGTCTAGATTATTTGTAAGACAGCCAGTCAAGGATAAATGATACAGTTATAATGTTATAATGTAACTATTTTCCATACTAGTATGGAAAGATTATAGTATAAAACTGGATTTAATTACAAGATACACATTCCACATAATTGAAATATTTTTATCATGGAGGTATTGGATTTCTTTTCCAAGTCTATGCATTTTTGTGTTATAAAATAATATTTTACTCTTGATAAATTGACTACGATATAAATATGGAATGTGGTAGTTCTGTATGGAGTTCCAAACTCTATTGTATATGTTCGATATATAATTTTCACCTCTAGGTTTTGGTGAATCCAACATGAATTATTGAATTAATAACTGAGAATTATCCCTTATTATGAACCTCATATGGATGATCAATCAGAAAGAACCCTTCAAACATTATATGATATACTGATATCATATTCAATGAATTTCCATGGATTATGGGTCAATCACATTATCCTAGTGGAGTTATCATATAAAAACTAGTCTCTATTATATAATTCTAAATGAACCATATAATTTTTTATGGGTATAGGTGTCAGACAAAATCTTGGTGCGATGTTGTTGGAGAGTAAACTCTAATGGGAACATATATTGAAAAATAAATGAATTGAAAGGATCAGGCCATTCAATGTGATATGAAATACACATAATGTTGATAGAATGTCTGTATATAAAATCATCGGCAAGACCTATAGTTTGACGTCCACGATAATTAGTTCCGTTTTATATCACCATGTATAGAATTTATGATGTTTGGGAAGAAGGTTAATTTCATTCATTGATACATCAACCCATTTGATATCTTTGGTCACATCAATGTAGTGGCCTATTGACAAGAATTCCAACAAAATTTATCTCTTGTAAAATGAAATTTTCCCATGATTCCCTCTTGAGGAATTATATACAATACACCTCACATACTCATAATCTAGATTTGGGATCATCGCAGAATTAATATTTTAATGAGTATCATCTGATGATGATCATACATCATAGAGAAAATGATCAATGAAATAAGAGAACTCACCTAGTGAAATTGTTTTTGTGGAACCACAAGTTTTCGGTAGTGTTGGGGGAACCATAAGAGGAGATGAAATCAAATTATCCTCATATGTTTTAGTGTGTGAAGTGAAAATTTTGAGTAAAAATTCTATGAAGGGGGAAATATTGTAATAGATTTAACTTTTTTAAATGATATTTCCCATTTAGTTTTGAATATTAATTATTATGAAATGAATTAATAAAAATGATATTAACTAATTTGGATTTTTTATTCCATTATATGATATGTAAAATATTATATATTGTTATGAATTATATCCATTGATAATATAACTATTGTATTATGGCCATTAAAATTAGTTTATTAAGGGTTTTGATAATGTCTTCTTGACACAAACCGAGGAGATGATGAACTCAAATAAAAGGGTTATACGTAAGGAATCAGATATATCATATCTTCCATAGGAGAATGCTATTATTGGTATATTACTATATCTAATACCAAAACTAGATTCAATAATTAAATCTTGGATGTAACCTTCCATGGAGGATATTAAGGCCCATTAATATCCTGGCCCAAAAAATATTAATCGAAGAACCCCATGAATATATCACCACCACACACCTTACCTTTAGAGTCTTCCATAGTATAATTAAGGGATATGTGTCTATACCAAAACAGTATGGTTTCCTATATTTTTTCATAAAATAAATTTTAATATATACCTTTTTAATACTAAATTATAAATGGTTAAATAATGGATTTAATAAAAATAAAATGATTAAATTCAAATTGTATTTTTTGGGAAATATATAGTTTAAATAAAAAAAACTTTAATGAATTTATAAATACATAGATAATTTATATTTTCATAAAATATTATTATTAAAATATGTTTTTTATATATAAATTATACTATAATCATGAAATGTCAAATTTTATTTTTATAAGCATCAGAAAAGTGTTATTGTTTAAAAACCAATATGTTTCAATAAATGGGTATTTATATTAAAAATTGTAAATTCTAATATTTATATATTTAATTTTCTATAGAAATTATTATTTTTAAAATATTCTAATTTAAATTATTATACAGTAATTATTAATAATTTTCTGAGACAACTGAATTTTTATATAAAAATAAAATACATTAAAATTCAATGGTCAGTATTAAGACAACATTAAAGAATATAAGTTATGTAATAAATAAAATTAATAAATTTACTAAAAACATTATGATTCTAATTTAAAATAAATTTTTACATGATTAATTTTTATAAACCTCTAATGAATGATAAAAATAGGTATTATATTTTATTTTTTTTAAAATCAATTCGTTGTAAACATAACTCACTTGCACATCAACAATTGAATTATTTTAATGAGATAGCTTCTTATACTTATAAAATAATGAAATAAAGTCATCAATAGTATAATATATTTTCAAAATCAATATTATGTTTTGTGGTTTAGATTAATTTAATATTTATTATACAAAACATATTTTCAGAAAATAAAAACAATTAACCTATAAATTCTTATATAAACCCACCCGGAATTCAATTTATCTTCAAACAAACACTTATCAGGACGTCAATATTCCATGTCCTCTCTTGATTCCTCCTATAGTTCCCCCAAGCTCTTAAGAAGACCCTTCCAAGCTTTTTGAAGCACCCTTTCAAGGTAAGGGGTTGTATCCTTCTCTTCCTTATTTGATAACCTCATTTATATTATGATCATATATTCTCCACTTTTTCATATTGAGATATATTTTAAAACATTCGTCCAATTAAACAGTTTATTTAAAAGTGATTATAAACCCCATTAAATTTCATTTCCCTCCCATTAATCTATTTGTAACCTCATTATGTTTCCGAAATTATCCTATGATTTTACATACCAAACAATAGTTTTGTGAATACTCTTCCTCATTTACACTCAAAGTTATTCAACTAGAAATTCCTATAATTTATTAGATGTGTAATTCCTTGTATTAATCCACCACTATTTAATTTTGGGATTTAATTGTATAAAATATGATTCATTTTTGAATGATATATGGGAAACATTTATGCCTGTACTTGATATTAAAGTGACGGGTCGACCTAAAATTACATAAATCTAAAATGCATTGGGTAATGTTTTTCTATCATGAAAATCTATATATGGTGTGTGGGAAGTTATTATAAGCTCACTATGTTGATTTTCCTTGGTGTTAATACTTTAATTTTTTTATGATTCCATTTTTTATGTCCTTCACACATTTGAATGTTGCCTTTATCCTATGATGTTATATCATTCCACATTTTTAATGATTGTGATTATAACCCCTCATATGTTTCCCTGGTATTCCCATTGTATCATATGTAATTCATTACCATATGATATTAATTTTTCATTCCCATACATGGATATTTATCTCACAAATTTCTTCTGTACATCCACGCGTTATCCATTGTGGTTTTAGATGAATAATGTAATTTTTTGAGAATGTTAAGGATGTTTTCAATATTTTCATTATATTGTTATTTCAAGTGGTTATTATGTATACCTATTGTTTCAATGAAACTAGGGTTTATGATATTCTAGGATTGTATAATTTTTAAACTTGTTATTTAAATCATGAAATAACATTTAATAATGATATGGGTTGTCATAATATCAATATCTTCAATCATTTCTCATAATACATTCTCATAATATTATTAAATATTAATCAAAAATAAATATTACTTTAAATCCAACCACAAACCCTATATGTATTTCTGAACTTTCCATTGATCATTTCTTACCACATCTAGAGAAAAATAAACCAACATATCAAGAAAATTAGTGTACTATGAAACTGATATCTCTCTATACTGTAAGGAGGGGAACTCCATATAATTTTCCATACTATGAGACTCTAGATATAACTAATTGAAGGAGAGTACCTTGAATCCCTCCCAATCCAATCCCACATTCCAATGTTCGAGTACTCTTGTATACCATAACAACTTGTTGGGACCCTTAATTATGAATAGTGTCCACATAACCTTGGCATTCTATTTTGTATTCAATAATTTATATATATGATCAATATTAACCATCTATTAGAACCCAAATTAAGGATCAATTTTTTCCATAATGGAAGGTGGTTTCTCATATATGAACATTGAAGATTGATCCCTTTCCCCTTTAGCTCCTGGTGTAACATGATAAATGTGTTCTAAACATTTGGTACATTTTGGTCTATGGAACAAACTACACATATGATAATATCTGTATCATTTTGATCTATAGGAATGAAAACTTATGGAGCATCATGTAAACCCTCTTATGGAACCAGTGGGAGACATCATACTGAAATATAACTACATACCAAAAATAATAGAAACAATAGTATAATCATAAATTAAAACCAAAACCCAAAAGTAGAAACAGAGATTTAGTTGAATAAAGAATCACATGATAAACACATCCCAACATCCCATGGTAAATTGAGTGTGGCCATGGAATTCAGTAGACAATAATTATCTACAATATACATCTCATGTCTCAAAAATCATATATTCTATCTAAAATATTTATCTAGACAAGCAATCTTGAGGAAAAACATTAATCTGATATAGATTTTAAATGAATTGACATGGGATACCCTAAAAATTTGATCATGACCAAATCCACCACATACTCGAAGGGAGTTCCCTATCCCCATAGACTTGAATCTAGAACATATGCATCAACAAAAAAATAGGGAATGATTTCACCCAACAAGATGCGTAGTACGTGATATATATATATATATATATATAATGAAAAAACAAACATTGGGATAATATATAGGGAAATACATTTCATAACTAATGGAAATGAAAAAAAGTGATGCAAATAAAAGCATATATAACCAAACACTAACATATAGGTTCGAAAAAAGGAATGAACAGTCCAAAAATTAGCTACTCTATTTGACATGTAGGGTATTTCTCCCTATCTAACTATAAGCTACTCATACCCAGTTACCCAAAAACTCACTCCCACACTACGGTTCAATTCCATTCCCTATACCAAAAGAGATAATCAGGTCTACATATATCCCAATCGATGTGCATGGTGTGGGATAAACGTTATTAGTAAAATCACACACTTATTTTCTCTTTAAATTCCTTATTAAAATAATTCCAATATTCTCATTAAAAATAAAACATGGCTTCATAGGAAATAAAACTATTTATATCCAAGGCATGGAAATATTTACCTTTTTTGTATATTCTAAAAAAATTTATCACACTTTCATAGAATAATTTACATATTAAATTATGAAATAAATGTATAAATAAAATACAGCACAATAAAAACACAATGGTGGATAGGAAAAGGATCACAATTGAAAATTCAAGTAGACTACTCAAAAAAAACAGCGACCAGTTTAAAACCATACTCCTAGAATAACAATATTATGGAGAAGAACAACACCCCATGATTGAACACCCTAATTTCTTCAAATAATGTACCTAGAATAATGGTATAGTGGATTGGAGGAACACACCATGAGAAAAAACCCTTTACAATACAGTGAACGGTGGTGCAAAGTTACACCATTAACAAAAGTACCAACTTCTTCTTATGTGATTATATTTATAAATAATTTCAAAGGTAACCAAATTTTACAAGAAAAATTATATTAAATTTCTTCCTCCAACACATGTAATGGAAGACCATTCTAGAAACCGTTTTAAATAATTTTTAAAACCCATTTTTTAATGCATAGAACCAATGGAAAAAATATATTTATAAAAATTCATTTACAATAAAATGAATTTTTCAATACATTAATAAGTCTGTTTATAAATATGGATCAATATAGTTTATACAACATTGGATATAGATGATACTACCTACCACAAACTCGGATCTCAATCCACCCCTAATGGGATGCACCGACCCTAGAAAGAACACAACAAAACCAATAGATAACCTTGAAAAGAAAACCTACTTCACCAAAACTAACATTAGGGTAAACATTCTAGGAAATATAGCCTATCAGATCTAAATGTTATTAAAAAAAATATCACCATAGGGTCAACAGATCTATAATGTTACACTGATCCCCTACCATGACCAATAGAAATCAAGAATTAAATAGTATTTTTATGAAGGAGAAGTGAAACAACCACCATAGAGATCAAATGTTTAATAATGTGATCAGAAATGAGATGACACAAATGAAATCATCTAGAAGGATACATTGTGTTCATGGGATGAACCTATTCATTAAATAACAAACATCAAATATTCAATGAGAATAAAAAAATTCAGGAAGAATGATTTATATAATAAACACATCATTTATGGTGTAAGTATCCCATAACTCTTACACATTAAAAAAATACATCAAATTAATTTAATTTTTTCATGATTGATGATTTTGGGTAAAAAAATAAGCTATTATTCTTTAAAAGGAATTCACCATGTAAAATTTATTTTCTAGATTGCATGATTCTTAGGTAATAAATCTTCTTACGGTTGGAGACCTATAATGGAAATTTTTTTGTAAGCTATAAAATAAGAGATATATTTTTCTAGAAATATATTTGTACCCCAGATTATATATAAAATCAAAAATAAATTATCACATGATCATAACCCAAATTAAAATAACAATTACAATAATAATAGGATTCATTAAAACCCACTATGTTACATTGATTATGTCACCTATCATCATGTGAATAGAACATATGGTATCCTGGTGGAAACATTCAAACTTGTGGGGGAAGGATTTGAGAATGATGAACATCTATAGTGTATTCTTCCAAATTTATTCATTCCTCGGTTCACCTACCTCTTTTCTCATACCATTTACAACCTTATAGGGTTTACATATACTTATGTAATGGGCTACATGCCCACTGTACCTTCAGGCTATATAATGGGTCTCCCTCTACCCAGTTAAAAGAGGTCATTTATTTTCATTAATAATAAAATGGGGCTTCGACCCCATCCTTAAAAAAATATAATTATCTGTCATGGATTCAGGCCATTCATAACCTTGATTCTTCAATTATTCTTGACCATAATTCTATGATGATTAGTTTGACAATATAATTTTGGTGGCATATGATACCTTTTCCTTTAGGTAGGAATAATATCATTTGAATCATATATTATAAATGTTATATTTTATTAGTAACATTAAAATAAAAAGGTAAGATAAATGACCTGACTGAGATAGATGGCTTAGTCAATGTTTCGCATACCTGAATTTAGTATGATTCTTCTAGTAGTCTAATTTCTAGAACAATCGTGATTCTTTTTTCTAGTTTGTTAATGATATCTATTACCCATATATTCTCACATGACTATTCTGGTCATAATGTGTAGCACATCCACTATGGTATGAATGATAAATAAGGTCACACCCTAGAAGGATCCCACAAACATAGCACAATCCAGAGGTAGGTGATCTCCACTAGGGATTTATCAATGGTGAAGATATTCATTGGGATGTTTCCCAACAATTATTGAATGGGTTTTGGATTTAATGTATTCTAATATATCATATACATCCGGTTGTGGCTGTTTTAAATAATTTTATCAATAATATGGTGGATGGATCAACTATACACCTGAATAGTTGATTATTTTTCTATGTCCACCAATATTGTATATACCTATCCCAAATATTAGAATACATCACTCTTGGGGGAATGACTGTTATGTGGTAAATCGTACTTTGATTTTCATTCACCACAATTTTTATTTTATTATTATTCACTATTTTAGAGGTATTAAAAAATATCCACTAGCAAAATCTGTACTAATTTGGTGGGTGAGTGGTATGTTCTAAAAAAGTTTAGAAATATGACATACCATGTAAAGGATATGTGAAATGAGAGATATATTTTTTTGAGATATAAAAAGGTTCATCTATCCAAAAATAATAAATAGTATGGTCAGATTATTTAATGATTTAATTCTCATGGTTACCCTCTCCCACTTGGTCTAACTTCAATCAAAAATTTTACTTCCTCTAGTAGAAGTCCCTTAATATATCATATGAACCATAGAAAATATAATCATCTATCACTATACTAAAATTATATGATCTCACTGACCCATCAATCCTCCTTGGTGATTTTATGAAGGAAGGAATACTAATTCATCCAATTTTAAAAATCACATATATTTGATGGTAGGTTTCTGATAGACTTAGAGATGTCACCAAACACTCTATAGGTGATCATGTTTTATTTAGGATACCTTGTGTAAAAATTATATAGAGCATACTTCCAGCAACTGGATTTATTTGAAATATCTTTCCTTGTGAAGATGCTATCTTTTAAGAAACATCAAATTTACCTAAAATTATCTACCAGGTAAAAATATATGATATTGACTGTTAATCCCTCCGGCCTTCATTTTTTATCTCAATGAATAAATGTTTTTCAAAATATATAGTAAATTTTTATCATGATTATAGCATATTTGATTCCATTTCATTATATAGTTTCAGGCTATTGTGAATTTAACCCATCAATGTTCCACTGCCTTCTAACTAGATACATGGAAATATCAAGAAGAATTGGGTGACACCTCATATAAATATCTTAGTATCATATTATACATCAATGAAACTAGATTCTTTGATTTAGAAATTATAAGGGACTCTTCATGCTTCTTAAATGTGTAAAATATTGGGATAAAATAAGAGGTATATAATTATTGATCCATTTATAAACGGTTAGATGTAACCAAATGGTTGAGATGGACCGTGTTATGGGACATCAGAATAGGGGATATAATGAACATGGGAATGTGATTTCGTTTTTTGCTGAAGTATTAATATAATTTATTTAAATGATAAGGTAAAAAGAAAAATATTTACGATTTCATATGAGACTCTCAATCCATTAATGATGGTAGAATGTATCTTATCAGGAACAATAATAGTAAATAGTGTTTGGATACCTATAGAATTATTTGAATTATGGAAAAATTTTAATAATATTTATGGATGTGTATATGTTCATAGTGTAATTAGTATTGAACACATGTATGAGTAGGTTCATGGTTTCTACATTCTACTAACCATTCTATCTGCGGGCCAACGGTTCGTGGGACTGTGCCTCTTGGTCATTCCTCATACAATGGATGTACGCAGTGAATAGTGTTAGTGTACCATAGTTGTAGGTGGATTATCTTACGCAAGTTATACTGTACGCGGAATGCTCTTTTTGCATAGCATTTATTATTTACAGTACACGTAGCCTATTGTGGACACACTTTAAGTCCTTTAGCCATTTTTTCTCAGGCTTTTGCCGAAAATATCTTATCAGACTGACTTCTCATCGACTTCTGGATCATCCAATTCATGTTACAATGGATCATTCTCAGGCTACTGACAAATCGATGAATACATGGGAATCCATGGAAAGGAATAGCGATGATAATATTCAAATCCATATCATTCCATGTGACAGCTTTCTGAAAGTCTTCTTAACACCAGAGCTACTAGATTATCCATTGTCTATTTAGTTTCCACTTTACGGCATTGGTCTCCCTACCAATGTGCCTTTTCTTTTGCCTAACCCTGATATCCATTTTTTACTTTTACTGGAACCATGAAATCATGATTGTGCCAACATTTACCCCACTAGAGAAGTAATCGCCAATCCTACTTAGGAAAATGTTTTCATATTGCGAGGTTAGGAAAGGACTCAAGGAAACTGCGGGTGCCATAATGGATTCCTGAGACTAGACATCCAAGAATACCCCTCCATTACCTGAATTTCTCGAGAAACTCCTAGTGGAGGTTGGAGCACCAAGTGGGATATGTGGGATGGAGGATGTTTCACCATTTATTGGACCTAGGATTTCTGGGTGCATCTGACTTGTTTGGAGTTCTCTGATTAGTTGGAAATGTTTGGATTGCACTAGGAAAACTAGGTGTCTCGGTTTCTAGCCTTCTCTTTGGGAGAAATTCTTCCAAAATTTCTGAGCCGTTGGTGTTCTAGATCCAACACCTTTCATCTCCTACATGGAGAAGTGGGGATCAGTTTTTGGGACATCTACCATCTCGGAGGTCTCCCTTTCCTCATAGAGATGTACGAAAAGTTTCTCCACATAGTATCCACATGGAATGACACTGATCATGTGTCTCCTTCGGCAAAGAGTTTACTGGTCATGCCAGAGGGAACATCGGATCATCGCCTCGAAGATCGTTCCCTCATCCCATTCGAAGCATGGATAAGGTTATTCTTCTGGTCAAACGGGCCCAAGTCGAAGGAATTCAAAATTCAAAATCACCCAAACTATCAGTCCCTCCATACTCTAGGGTTATATTGTGCTAACCTTGAAGAAAGGTAGTATGCCACTTGGAGATATAAATTTCAGCCTAAAATTTCACTTTTGCTCAGGCTAGAATGTTTCTTCACTTTGTTCTTATGCAGATGGATCTTCCCATATCGTGATGTATACAACAGGGTCTGGGCATTCCCCTTGATGATGGATGCCATGTTGGAAGAGGTTCGGCACATTAATTTGACCCTTCCTACCCTCACCTGGATTTATGAATGGTTTGGAATGATTTAGGAAGGAAGGTCTTCACATATTCTCAATGAACTATTCTAATTATTGTATGGGTGGATGGTGGAACACTTCCCTTGTTATCAATATTGGCATACCTCATGGGTTTACCATTATGACATTCATCGGGATCTTCTCATTATTTTTATTGTTCGTCCTCAGACTCTGACTGTTAATGATGTGGTCGGGCTATTGAATGACGTATCTCATTTTTCAATTGCACCACATCCAAACAAACATGGATCATTGAGAGGTGATAGTGGCGGATCCTTGGTGGAATTTTCATACCTCTTCAATATTTTTAGATGGGATTCATACCACTTGTGTAAACTGAGTACTTATTATTTAACTATACCTAACCTACCAGTTTTCAAGGCATTTTGCATGCATTCAACAAACTATGTTGCTTCCGGTTGTTTGACTAAGGGGAGAATCTCATCCTATGGTTATCTATAAGTAATGTCTTATGATGATGCTCAAAGGTTCTACTACAGAGATTGTTATTCCTTATATGATGGGGCCCACATTCCTATTTCTAGAACATGACCAACGATGGGTCGATTTCTACCCTGCAGGGATGCTAAAATATCCAGTATGGTGGATACAAAAACCCATAACCATTTCATGCCTCATTTTTTCCAGACAACAGCACCACATATTCCCTTCATTGTGAGAGGTGGAACAACCACATCTTTTACTTCCTCCCCTTCAACAACCAAGATGGATACACCTCTTCATCCTTCTCTTGTGGTGAAACGGTGCTCGATCCATTTACAAAGAAATCTAAGAGGGGTTTAAAATGAAAATCCCATTTTTGTGGAGAGTGATTCAGACTACCCCCATTTTATGGATATTTCACATGATCATGGGGAGACGGCCACCAGCCAGACGTCACCAACCATCCTAGAAGCCACAGTTAGTCCTCCACATCTGACCCCAGTGGCTGGGCCATCTAATGGAAAAGTGGGTGTCTCGCCTTGGGTGACTAGACTTTGGTCCCTCCACACTCCTATAAAGATTATTCCCTCTTACAAAAATGTTGTAGCGGTGGAGGATGGAAGTGCCAAAAATGTGGAGAAACACTATAAAGTGTGCAAAAAGTCATGGTGCCATTTTCCTTCTCTTGCCATGGAGGCACACTTGGTCAATTTCACTAAGAGGGTGATAATTTCCAATGTTTATTTCTTGAGTTTGGTTTTGGCGGCTTTAATTATCATCACCTTCAATTAGTTATTTAACAAATTTCCATTTCCCGGGAAGAACTCACCACTTTTGAGGACAATATGGCCAGGTTTAATTCTTCCCATGACTAGGTGGCAACCTTCTGAGATATCTCCGAAGAATTTGATCATCTGATAGCCGAGGAGGTGAAGGACCAAAATTTTGAGGTGGCTTGAGAGGAGGAGTTGCAGGAGTGCAAAGCCCGTGAATCCATGTTGAGGGAGCAACAATCCTTTTCTCATGCCAACTATGAAGTCATCTAGGACAAAGGGAAGGGCCTTAAAGCATTCCTAGAGCGAGTGCGTCCATTAGCCAAAGCCAAAATAGAGGAAATAAATTCTTTGGAACAAACCATTTACAGTCCATGTGAATCACTCTCCATTCTTTTGGATAGGGGGACCCATGACCTATTGTAGATATGTCCCCAATTATAGGATGTTACCTCCCCCTATTCTAGAGAGAGTCTGAATTGGGGATGTTCCTCCAATTTTTCTAAACCCAATGACATAGATTTGTTTTTAGATAACTCTTCTACATCTATTCATTAATATATTATTTCAATTAAGTGATAACTTCAAACCAAGACTTGATGTTAATAAACTGAGATAACTGAATCAAGCTCTAATATTGGCATGATCTAAGAGACTCAGTGAGTGTAGTTCAAATATTGATGAGGGTTTATGGAAAACATCATGAACGTTGTGTCCTTTTTCAATATAAACCTAATTGTTTCCTAAGCCAACTTTACATGGGCTTAGTGGACATAGATTGGATTTTTATTTGGCCACCCGTTGTGGGTTGCTGACCTAACAAGATTTTAACCACTTATTATTGCTTAATGTTATTTTTTATTAAACTAGTACACGAATTTTACCTAGATGTGCCTTTGGAAGATTTTCCCTCCAGTGAATTTAAAGTATCTTTCTATTTTGTTGGAAGTTCACAGTCCTTCCATTCAAACTTATTACTAATGTTTTAGGTCAAACAAATTTTACCAAATTTAATGGGTTAAGGCCCCATATCGGGACCGTGAACTGAAAATGTTCTAGTACCCTTCAGACACAGGTTATGGATTTTTCTTGACGATGGATTTTTGGATTCTGTACATGCATGAGGATCAAGAGACACATTAGGTGTAAAGATGTTAGGACTGACTCTCCTAGGGATGAATTTTCCATTGATTGATGGCCATTTTTGTGGGAAACGTATGCAAAGCCACCAAGGCATGATATGCATATTAAAGGATAGATTTCCCTTAGACACTAGACTTCCATTTCCAATGGCCTGGTGATATTTTCCACACATTGGATTTATCATGATACTGGGATCCACAGTAGGTGGATGGCTTGAGTAGTTCTATTTGAGAACATCAGGAACAATAAAATCGTCCTTGAGTGGAAAATCATTCACGCACATACCTTACTCGTGTGAGGGAGAGGTGGAAACATGATAGTTCAGTTAAGATTATTTTCTATGGTAGGGGAAATTGGGATGAAGGAGGTACATAAGCTGTCATCCAGAAGTTTTCCAAATCTTGGGGTGTGTCGAGACATGAATGTCATTTACGCATATGGAGGCTAGAAAGGACTCTCCTAAGGAAGAATTTCCCTTTGATTGAAGACCATTTTTTGTAAGTGACGTATGCAGAGCCACCGGGGCATGATATATATAGTCAAGAAAAGGTTTCCCTAGTACATTGGCCTCTTGCCTTTGATATACTTTTAGGATTATAGGTATTTGGAACTTTCTGAATACGGTGTGTGACCTTAGACCAAGGGAAACCCTGATCAAAAAAAGTGGATTTTTAGGTGAACTTCTTCAAGGAAACCCGGAAACTAGCGGCCAAACATTTCTTTGTATGTGGATCAACTTCACGCATGCAGATATGATGTAGTTTGAAACCTCAAAAGGGAACATAGGTGAATCGGGCCCATATGTTTCGATATATCCAGGATGTGTGAAAGGGGGAAAATGTAAATAATGAATTTGAGGGCCCTAGAATCAGGAGGGATGTAAGGAGGCTTCAAATCCATTGGGCATACTGAGATTGGGTAAGACTCACTTGGGGATGAATTTTCCTCTAATTAATGACCATTTTTGTGGGAGACGTATGGAGAGCCACCAGGGCACGATATGCATAGTCAATAAAAGATGTCCACATGTCACTGGTCTTCCATCCCAGTTGGCCTTGGTGGGTTATGGGGATATATGATCACTCAAAGCACAGAGTTTGGAATATGGTAAGGGTATTACATGACATATTGGGGACATTTTTGTTGTGATTTACTCATATAATGGTGTCCCTTACGTAGATCTGACCCATACACAGGGTGAGGTATTCATTATATCTATGGGACACCTGATCGTTTAACTTCACATGGCTAGGACACAGGATTCCTCTTAGGGGAGGGGACTGTGACATGCCTTTTAGATTCGTACTTCTAAGAAAAAATATCTTGCCCATTTCTCCATAATTCCATGACAGATCTCTTTGTAAGATCCCTAATATCACGTGTGCTATGCTCGGGGTGAGAAACATTGGATCAAAAGGGTTTCATGTCACCATATAAGAATAGTGAATTCAATAATATGGGGAACACTTAATCCAAATCCATTGAATTATAGTTTTTCATTGTGCGGTGTGGACGATTTTGGCCTTGTAGTTTGACATCGTGCGGTGAAGAAGATTTTCACCCTGCAGTTTAATTTTGTGTGGTGCGTAAGATTTTGAACATACAGTTTAATGTCGTGCGGTGAAGAATAATTTGTCCATTAAATTTAATGTCGTGTGATGAGGACGATTTTTGGCCTTGCAGTTTAACATTTTGAGGTGAGGATGATTTTGGACATGCAGTTCAACGTCATGTTGTGAGGATGATTTTGGCCTTGCAGTTTAACATAGTGAGGTGATGCCAATTTTGCCCTTGCATTTTAAAATCATGTGGCGAGGACAATTTTGGCCTAACATCATGCAGTGATGATGATTTTGGCCTTGTAGTTTAACATCGTGTGGTGAGGATGATGTTTGCCTTGCAGTTTAACGGCGTGTGGTGAGGACATTTTTGGACTTACTATTTAACGTTGTGTGGTGATGAAGCTTTTGGCCTTGCATAGGTCTTAAAAAGTTTCAGGTTAATCTCATTCAAGGTGTTCCTGTGTTACGTAGATGTGAGTGATTATAGAAGGTGTAAACCATAGTCCTAGGGGTGACATGAATCAAAAGGGGTGACATGGGGCTTGAAATCCATTGGGCGTACTGACGTAGGAGAGGACTCTCCTGGGGAAAATTTTTCTTTTTATTGATGGACATTTTTTTGGGTGACATATACAGAGCCACCAGGGCATGATATGCATAGTCAATCAAAGGTTTCCACAGGACACTGGCCTTCTACCTCTGATGGCCTTGGAGGGTGATGAGGATCCAAGTTTTCTCGAGGTATGGAGTGTGACAAACTAGAATGGTGTTCCTGGTAATGTGAGAATACCTAGACCAGGATTAACTGTGGCCTTCTTGGAGCTTTAATGTAGGTCTGACACGCACATGGGGGAAAGGGGCATTGTTTGATGGTGGGTAGTCTAGGATGTCGAATTAGAGTGTCCCTGTGTATCTTGCGTGAGTAGAAATCAAGCCACACGTTGTTCTGGATGATACCTACAAACGTAAGTTTGTGTTTTTAGGGCCACTTGAGGGTATTTCGGTTTTACTTGTTATGGGTGCAAGGCCTACCATACTTATCTATGGTTTACTTGCATAAGAGAATCCATATCATTTTTCTTAAGATCACGAGAGTTATAATCGATTTGAGAAACAAGGAGAGGTTGCATAGTCTCCTTTGTATGTGTGAGTTGGTAGATAATATGATAGGGGCCTTTTTATTTTCATTCCTGGTGGGGCTGGGACAGGATCGATGATTGAGGCATCACTACATATCCTGCTAGGGCAGGGATCAAGTTGTACGTAATTCTATGTGTACCCTGTACCGGTACAGCTTGGTCCAAATGATGGGGGTATTTCATTATACCCATCACGGTTTTTAGGTCTTCCATGTTACCCCATGGTTGACCATTATTGAAGAATCTATATCACCTTTCCTAATCTCACGGGATTTGTAATCGGTGTGATAAATAATGAGTAATAAGGGTATCCTTTACTAATATGGGTAGATAGGGGGAGTGATGGATGCATTTTTTATTTATGGGGGCTGGTCTAGAATCAAAGATCGAGGTATCCCAACGTATCCTGCTAGGGGAGCAATCTTGTCGCATGTAGTTCTGTGAAAGGTCCTGCAGTTTAGTGTCATGAAATTAGGACATTTTATGCTATGTAGTTTAATGTCTTATGGTGAGGACATGTTCCTAATATTTTAAAGTCATATGGAAAAGACAATTACTCATATTGTATGTTCATAGAGTTTAGACATTGATAAGGGGAATTAGTTGTTACTCATAGTTTAAGGTCATAGAGTTTGGACCATGACATTGAGAGATTTTTATCTCATAGTTTAAGGTCTTTGAGTTTGGACCTTGATATGGGGGCATTGTTATGACTCACAGTTTAAGGTCTTAGAGTTTGGAGCAAAACATAAGGGATTTTTTGTTTTTTTATGTGACTCATAGTTTAACATCGTATAGCTTGGACTAATGATATGAGTGGGAATTTTTCAGAATCATTTTTTATGGTTGTAGAGTTTGTACCATGAGGAAATTTTTAACTCATAGATAATGGTCTTAGAGTATGGACCTTGGTGAATTTTTTTTTCTAACTCATAGTTTAATGTCTTAGAGTTTGGACCATGATCTGGGGGCATTTTCTTACCACATGAATCATAGATTAATGTCATATAGAATGGAATATGATATGGGATAATTTTTATGCGATGTATTTCTTCATTAACTTCTCATTTGTGGGTGACATGATGAGATTTTCGTCCATGGATATTTTGGTGTACGCTCCATTACAATAGACCTGATGTACGACATATGGTCCTTCCCATATTGGTTCAAGCATCAGGGGATTCTTTCCTAGTATAATTGGGGTTATATGGACTAACACCATTTCTACATCAAGGAAAGTTCGAAGGAAAACCTATTTGTTGAAGGCCCTTGAAATCCGGTTTTGGTATATTTCATAATGGTCCAGAGTGTGCAGCATTTTTTCATCTAACTACTCCAATTCATCAATCTATATTTGGGGTTGTTCTTCTAGGGGAAGTTGATCACAAATTTACACACGAAGTGACGACACTTGGATTTCAAAAGGTAAAAGTTCCTCTACCCCGTATACTAGTATGTACGGGGTTTCCTGAGAGGCAGTGTGGGCCGTTGTCCGGTAGTCCCATAAAGCATGACAACACTTTTCTGGCCATGATTCTTTATCCTTGCCAACCATATTTTGTAGATTGTTGGATAGAGTCTTTTTGAAAGATTATATCTACCCATTGGCTACCGCATTGTAGCAAGTTTACAAGTTGGCCTTGATTCCGTATCCCTAGTATAGCTTATCCAGCTCAGTAGAGAAAAAGTTGGTGTCCTTGTCTGTCGGTGTTGTATGAGGGACACCAAACATGCAGATGATGTTGTCCTTCACAAAGATGACAATGTTTTTCACCCCAAATTCCTTAATGGGTATGGCTTCAGGCCATTTAGAAAAGAAGTCAGTTGCTATGAGTATAAACATGAATTAGCTGGCTGTAGCGGGAGGATATGGTCACACCACATCCATCCCACATGAGATGAATGGTCAATAGTGTTTAGCCACCTAATGCAAGTCTAGGGGAGGTGAATGAAATTATAATTTACATTTAAGGAATGGAACTTCATAGTGAATATGGTGCAGTCCTGAATCATGGTGGGCCAGTAATACTCAAACCTATATATTTGGTGAGAGAGCATGATTGAGGACTGGTGTGCTCCACAACCTCCGTTGTGAACATCTTACATGATGGGCGTAGTCACTTGTTTATCAATACACCTGATAAGGACACCTTCAAGGCCTCGTTTGTAGAGGACCTTATATTGGTTCACCCCATTGTATAGGATAAAATTGAATACCCGTCTTTGGACCTGCTCCATTTCATCCCTAACTTATGCGATTTCTCCATTCCAAAGGTAATTTATAATGGGTGTCATCCAATTGGTTTTATGAAAATATGGATCAAGAATGGTGCTAATTTCCTCAATCTCCTCCACATTTCTCTAGATTAATCGAAATACCATCTGAAAATGAGCAATTCTAATGATTGTTTCATCCCTGTTGGGATCAACTAAGGTTATGGATACATTTTCCCAAGCATCGGCTTGAGAATTCTGCGACTGGGGGAAATGATTCAATGTTGGTTATGATGGGAATTCTTCCATCAGTTTTTGAATATAGTTCACCAATGGAACAAACTTTTATTTCTTGATATCATAGTCATTGTTGACCTATTTGATGACTAGCTCTGAATCACCCTTTATTTTTAGGTGATTGGATTTCACATGGAGTGCCAATTCCCAGCCTGAAATGAGGGCCAGATACTCTACTTCATTATTTTTACATCCTTATGAAGGAAGGAAAGAGTAAGGAAAGAGGGCCTTTTCAAGAGATACGAGTTCAACTCACAGCCCCACATTATGGATCTTGGGATCCTCCATCATTTTCCATGTCGAGCTTTAGGAGGCACCGTCGATGTACATTTCCAATATCTGGGGGTTCTCCTGGATGGAAAACACTTCTTCATCTATAAGTCTGATATCCAATAGTGTTTCTTCTTCTGAGGGGTGCTCAACCAGAAAATCTGCTAATGCTTGGCCTTTGATGGCCTTTTGGAGCACGCACTGTTTGTCAAAATGTTGCAGGATGACCTCCCATCATGATAGGTTCCCAATCAGCATGGGACAGTAGAGGATATACTTGAGAGGGTTGTAGCGGGAGACTAGGTTGATCTCATGGTGTGGTAGGTAATGCCTGAGCTTCTAAAATTGCGATGATTAGAGACAAATAGTTTTTTCAATCTTTAAATACCAAGTTTCGACATCAATCATTGTTTGGCTAAGGTAGTAGAGGTTGTTCTCACTACCGGAAACATTGTTCTATGCGAGGAAGGCACTTAATGATTGTTCCAAGGTAGTTACTTATAAAATGTGCGGTCTCCCCTCAACTGGCCGAATTAGCACCAACAAGCTTAGGATATATCTTTTGAGGTTGTGAAATGATTATTGACAATATTTATCCCATTCATATGTAACTCCTTTATTCATGAGCTTTGTGAAAGGTTGACATTTACCTGCTATGTTGGATATAAAGCACCGAATGTAGGAAATATGTCCTTGGAGACCTCTAAACTCAGTGAGATTTTGAGGTGGGGATAAGCCAAGACTGGATTTCATATTATTAGGGATGACATCAATGCCATGATGGTTTATGAAAAAGCCGAGAAATTTTCCCAAGGTAACGCCAAAGGTGCATTTCAGGGGGTTTATCTTTAAACTATGCTGTCTCAATTTTTTGAAGACTGTATCATGGTCTACCATGTGGTTTGAATGATTTTGTGATATAACCACTAGGTCATCAACAAAACAATCAATGAATATTCCCAAAAAAAGATTGATGATGTGTTTCATGGTGCGCTGATATGTAGCCCCACTATTCATTATACAAAAGGGCATCACTTGATAATAGAACACTCATTGAGGGGCCCTAAAAGTAGTAGCTTCTTCATCTCATCAGGCCACACAGATTTGATTGTATCCAAAACAAACATCCCTGAAGTATAGGGCTTTGTATCTGGATGTTTCATCAATCGATAATTTCATGATCGGGACTAGGAAGTCGTCTTTTGGGCCATGCCGATTAAGGTCCTTAAAGTCTATGCAAATTCTAATCATTCCATTCTTTTTTTTGATATGTACCTTGTTGGCTAGCCAGATTGGATATTGGGCCTCCCGTTTAATTTTTTCATTGATCCTCTTGTCAACCTCAGCCTCTATTTTGGCAGCATATGTCGGGTGGGTCCTTCTAGTTACATGTTTATAGCCCCGATGATCTTTTTGTTAGCCGAGTTGATGGGTGGTGACTTCCGGATTGAAGCTTGGAATATCTATGTAATTCCTGATAAACACATCTCGATTCTTTTTTAGGAAGGAGGTATATGACTCATGTTCTTCAATAATCATGGCTACAATGATTAATGTGGGTCGTGGGGAATTTTTAGTGCCCATATTTATCTCTTTAAGTTCTTATATAGTGGTTTAAATGCCTTATTCAAAAATCAAGAGGGGTATCTTTAATTTATAATTCCTCTTCTTCTCAATTATAATTATCATCTTCCCCTTTTTATGGAGAATAAAATTTGGATATAACTTCTCTAATATTGTGAAGGAAACTACCTTTTCTCTTACTGTGTGAGGCAAGGGAAGTTTGATGTCCCTAGGATGTGTTGGGAGTGTCTTCGATAGGGCTTTTCCTGACAATATGGGAGTCATCACATTCTTTCATGTCTTTGGACTTGGTGGTTGTATTAGAGACCATGTAGACAACTGAGTCTATGTCTGGGATTTTAATTATGCATTCAACTTGGTTGATGGGATATATGTACTCCTCCTCAAGATGCTTGAATGGGTCGGAAGAAGCCATCTCCAATCCATTCGGGGTATTGATCAAGTCAACATCATCGGTCGAAAGGTGTTTTTCTTCCGACTCATTGAACACATCATTGATTTAATGCAACTCAAAGAATTCAAACGAGTATTTATCGGTGTGCAATGTCTTATTTTCCCCATTAGTGCAATATTTGATGCAATGATGGTATGAGGATGAAATTGCAGAATGCTGATGCAGCCAAGGCCCCCTAATAGAACATTTAAGTTCGTAATCTACTGCACCACCAAGAACTCTGAATCTGATATGAGACCTCGGGGCCATGTTTTTATCTTGATTCTTCCCAATAGTTTCTGCTCACTTTTGTCGTATCCCAACAGAGTTTTTGTGCTGGGTGTCAAGTGGTCATCATCATATCCTAGTCGACAAAGCGTTATCATTGGGAGGAGGTTAACAACAGAGCCATTGTCGATGTGGATCCTCTAAAAATTTATTCCATTTATCTTGTCGAACACATATAAGTGTTTGATGTGCCCTTTCATGATGGCGACTTCATCCCTGTCAGTGAAGGAGATGACACCGGGACATTCTTTGGGATTGGTCTCCGTTCGGTAGACTTCATCCACGCTTACTTCAGCCTCAAACTCTTGGGGACATATCAAGGCTTCGATGAGTCACTCCCTAAGATCTGTATAAAAATTCAACGTTTCCATGATTGACATCATTGTTGGTACTGAATCCAGCTGTTTAAAATGTCATAGTTCTTATCTAGTGGTCGGTGCCTCCCATCACAGGGTTTCCCTTTCTCAGACACTTTAGGGGACTGAGATTTGGAAGTAGAGGTTTCTGCCTTTATAGTAGGAGATGACGGTGCTACATTCCATTCCATGTTTGGATAGACTAACCTGGTTGTACAGCTTGGACGGTTTGACACATGTTCTTCCCAAGATGGATACCCAAATACAACTAGGCTTGAGTATTCTTTGACATGGGAGAATGAGCATTTTGGTTCTCGTTACGGATGTCGGAGGGTTCTTCTGTGGGTTTCCACGATATTAACGGTTTGACTTGTGGCATGACTAGGAATTTGACTCATGCCACGATCTTGCCTTCCGGGAATCATCTAGCCTCTATGGCCTCCTCCTCTGGCTCTCCAATTGGGCACGGGGAATTATGGTTCATGGACATAGTCTTCATCAGAGAAGGGGTCCATTAAGTGAATGAAATTAATGTAGTTAATGATCAGTTCTTGATCTTATACCGTTCATGTCTGACTACCTCCTTCTGATGGTACCGTTTGGCAGGGCAGTTCCCGTTGTACCATTTAGAAGGGTGGTTCTCATTGTACCTTTTGGCGGGGTTGTTCCCATTATACCTAGTTTATTGGCATGAAGCCCGAAAGTTTGAACATTGACTTTGCCTTTGGAACCAACTCATCTTCTAGCACTTTCTTTCTGCCCTTCTGGATTATAGAGGGTAGTGGGGCTGAGAAAGATGGTTGTAATATTTTTGGAGCTTTTGGGGGGTAAAATTTGTAGTTTCAACTATTTCTGGAGAATGGCATGGACTCGTTTGACGGTCTTCCGAGTCATATAGTTGTCGAAATTTTGATCCTTCTTACCGATGACTATTTTTCATTTTTTTTCTTCTCATGAATCAGAGGTGGAAACACACACAACCTGCACTGGTGGCAGGTCCAACTTGACTTGCATAGAATCCACCATATTTTACAGGAGATCCTTGAAAAAAACCTTCTTGGATGGTGGGTCCATGTATCTGGGGATACAGACAATAATTTGGAAGATCTTCAAGACCCACTTCATCAGCTCACTTTGGCTCTAGCTGCTGGAGAAGATTGCAATTCTTGGAAGATATGAAATAACCATAGATTCGATCATCTCAAAACAAATAAACCCTCTTTCTTCATTCATGAATATATTTCATTTAGACCCTTGTCAGTAATCTTCTCAAGGTGGGGTGGCTATTGGCATCTAGGGGGTCCTGCACGGTTGGTGGGGCCTCACAATAGGGGCTACTACTGGGGGTGGCTTAAGCGTGATAGAAGCTTCTTCATCTTTTCCCGTTCTTTTCCCAGGGTCCAATGGGTTCACTCATTACAAAAGGTTAGTCCATTTCAAGGAGTTTTCGATCCTTTGGAAAATTGAAGAGAAGTCTTTAAACCCACTTGTGTACTTCACTGGGATGAGCGACATTCACAATTCATCCCAAAGGTTGTCAATGCACATAGTGAGCATATCATCCAGGGGGAGTGGTCGGTTCTGGTAATATGCAAGGCCTTTCCATATATCCATGATGGTTGGGACTCTCTCGTTCTCTCATTTCTTATTGTTTATGAGATCACTAACCATCGTATTGCGTAGCGCCGAGATAAACTGGAAAAGAAACTATCACTGGACGTCCTCCCAGCCTATGATTGAATTGGCTAGTAGGATAATATACATACTAATGATGATCCATGCAGGGTTCGTACAAATAACCTAACTTTTACAGCTTCTTGCTACTCTATAGTTCCCATCATGGGGTCACAGTAAGAGGAATAGTGCATCAAATTCAATTATGGGTCCTACAAGATATTGAATACTAAGAATACGAGGTTCCATAAGTATAGTAGTGGTGGAACATTTATCACCTACTTGGGGTAGCATTTTCACTCTGGTTGTATCAGAGCGCACCGCCGCTCCATTTCTTATAGTCAGACTGTTAGCTGCTCAAAAGTGTTTAGAATCCCTTGATGCATAACCTCTCGGTCTTGATCATGAGTTGGTGTGGCCCGTTCCATGATTGGGCATGCCGACCCAACTGAATTTTGGGGATTATGCCCTACCAAGGGCATCAATTTGTGGGATTACCTATATATATTTTGGCTTCCTTCCCAATGGGGGTAAGTCTTTCTTTCTTTCTAGGGCCTAGTAGAACAACCTTCCATACATGGCTTCGTTCATTGGAATGACTTCTTGTGGTATGGGCACCTCTTCTGTGTGCACCTTTTGACGTTCCGTAGAGGGAACACAACTGGAGAGATAACACCCTCGAAATAGCATGACATTAATTTGTCTAATCTATTCCATTTCTTCCTTTTTCTTGGAGAACATTTTTTTTGAGGGCGAGGGACGCACTCTCACATGGAGGATGAGGCAGTTCATAGACGACCATGGATTTTTTTCTCTTTGCTTGAGTTTCGCAGGGGATTTTACGTTAGGTTGTCTTAGGGGGAACCTAGATTTAGAACCACCCCTGATTCCGGGTATGCACATCATCATGATATGTGTGGGATTATTCTTATAGGGAAACATAATACTTTGCATCTACTCCCCTTGCATCACCCCCTGTGAGGTCTGTGGGGTTGATGCTCACCACGTTTACTGAGGAATACCACATTAGGGGTGGTGTACCCAGTGCTGAAAAGTAGGAAGGATTCTTGCATCATTTATTGGGAATTCTCCTTCCATTATACGGTGTTATTCGGGCATATTGATGAAGATTGACCTGATGGAACACCTGTTATGACCTCATAATGTGCCATTGTCATGGAGGGTGTGGACCATGAGAAGGGGTTGAATGGGAAACTCCTCTACACTTTGTTCTTCTTAGACGGTGGAATCTAGATGTTCGTTGTGTGCGGATTTGAGGTAAAAATTCCCCCGCCCTGTGGGCTTCGGTCATTCTCATTCTCCTGTCAATGTGGTACGGCCCATATTTTTTGTCATTATGGGGGAATTTTGATTTAAAAATGAACCCAGTCTTGTGGGATGTGGTTTTTTCCATACCGCAGTGGTAGCCACTGCTATCCACACTTTCAATTTCATGTGCTCTTACATGTGTGTAAGCATAGTGTGGAAAAGGACCTTCACGAGGTCTATGGTCTTTTGAAGACATGATCGCTACTTGCTGGTTAGCTTCCCTTAGGCGGGAAGCCTGATGGATGTTCCTAGTTGCCTAACTCAGAAGTTTTTCGATGGCTTGATCTCTTCAGCCGTGATGCTTTTGAGACTTACTATGGGCTATTTTTGTTGAGTATCACATCTTTCTTGAGTAGGGGTTTCATCTGATTGTTTCCTCTGTGTGATGAAATTGCATGATGTCATTTCCAATGGGTCCTACTGGACAGGATGTGGGGTGATGTTTAATGCTCCATTTCTCCACACCCTCAAAAGCGAACTCTATCTAGGAAATTTCCAATGAGGAAACACAATTTATGAAGGTCATGGATGCAATCCAGTTGAAGGCTCTTCTATCACCTTTCTTAATGTGGAATCGTTGTGGATGGGAGGGCTTCCAAGTCGATCAGACAGTGAAGATCCCCTATTGTGCTGTCATGGTATATATACCCTTCGTAGGGTAGGAGTTCTTCTTTCATCTTTCAAATAGTTTCCCATATACTGAGGAGAATGTCGTCCGTGTGTTCCCTGGACATGTCTCATTCTATGTCTAAGTGAGAAGTGGTCGTATGACAATACATCACTAGTATATTATCCATATCTAGATTTCTTCTGACAAGAAACATATCATGTTGTTGTTCATTAATAGACTCCTCTACATGGTATTCCCAGTTCGATTTGTTCATGGTGATTTCATTCCAATCGATTGAGATGGTGGGTGCCTTATCGATTTTCAGATGCTTTTGGGGTGGCTCAGAAGATGAGCGTTGCCCCATGCCATCCTCTAGTTGAGAAAGAATATAACTCATTATAGACAGAGGGCTCGATGTGTCTGATTCATTTCTGAGAACATCCACATAGGATGGATTTCTCATATTTGTTCCACAATGGGATGGACCATCCTGCCAGCATGTATTATGGTTTCTAGTATGACCTTCCCATGTGGTGTTGCAATGGTGAGGACTACCATGGAATCTTGATGCCAGACCATAGAAAGTTTCTTGATGGCATGTACCATGGGAAGGACCATTAGGGTGGGCTGTAGAAATGGGAGGACCTTCTTTCTTCTTGACATCATTTTGTGGAGGACCTTCACAGCTACTGTCTTTGCGGGGAGGGCCTTTGCAATGACAGTCATCATGGCGATGACTACTATCATGACTTGATGTTTGGTTTCATGGTGAATTTTTTCCGTGTACATCCTAGGGAGGACCTTAGGGATCTACAATAATGAGGGGAAGAACTTATTATTTCTTGGTGTTTCTGTAGGGAGGACCTTCATTGTAACATACATTGCGGGGTGGGCCTTCTCAATGAACATCATCATGGAAAGAACTACCATCATGACTAGATATCTGACCATAGGGAGAATCAAATCTGCAATGTATACCCTGGGTAAGACCATCAGGGCGGATGATATCAATGAGAGGATATTCATGCTATCTGATAATTTGGTCAAGGGGAGGGCTACCTGATGCGCATCAGGAGATAAGATCTCGTGATCGATCATTATTTACCCAGGGAGTAAGCCCCCGAGGGTGCTCTGTAGAGGACCTTCAGAGCTGCTAGTAGCGAAATTTTGGGGAGGAAATTTGAAACTACTACTGCAACTTCTGTAATTTGTTAATTTAATGATACAGACTTGATCCATTGTTTTTATAGGTTTAAGTATATCAAGATCCCCAACTTCTAGCAGAGCAGGGTAATGTATGTGCTCTTCATTTTTCAGTTGCCTTCGGCGATTTTCAATTTTGGGGATACTCTTTCGTGTAACTGGGGAAATCTTCTGTTGATAATGACCTTCATATATGGGTTCCTGACTTGTTGGGCCTCGTGATGTCTTCGAGAAATGCTGAAGAGCATCCTGAGTTTTGTAAGTGATATATGCCTGCCCTAGAGTGTCCACCACGTTGGACCGACATCCCCCAGTTGGAACGAGTATTTGATCCTGATCTAGTTGTCTGTATGTTACGAGATATCGCTTTCGACCATCCTGGACTAGAGCAGGGATTCATAACTACTCCTGAGTGACTAACACATTTTGGGAGTAAGTCATTTCGTTTGAGAAAACCTGGTTGTGAGCCCGATTTCTCACTTTTTCCACCGATGTAATGATATCCTAGAATGTTTGAAGGATATAGTCTGGATTCGACGTCTAATCTTCCATCATGGCCAGGATGTTCTAAGATAAATCATTTCCTAGAATAGGTATGAATGCACATTCGAATTTCGGAGCAGGAAATTGTGCCTGGTGTGGTCCTCTATGAGTTTTTAGTAGATAATGGATGTTATCTTGTGTCGGGATAGAAGAATGATTTTGTCACCGTTTTTCTTCTCTGGTTTCCATCATATTTGACTAGTATTATTCATATTCACAAGAATGGATTTTCATCCACTTGATTTCCGTTGTATTTGTCCAATGGGTTTTTTATTCATCCATAGTAATTTGACTCTGTTTATATTTTCCTGCTACCCAACTTGGATGGAGGGCATCTTATACATCAAAAAGTATTTGTGCATGCATATATACAGTTTCTTCCATGTTTTTATGGTAGGCATGAAATGCCTCAGTAGTTGATTGTGCCTGTGTATAGCCTTTCAATAACCTATTTTGATAGCAGGCTTGTTGTGTGTCAGAATATATTTGCATCTTCCAGTCTCTATCCACTCGGTCAGCACGGCGAGACCGACGAGCACCAGCATAAACATTCACGTTCTTGTATCGTGCAAGCCTATTTTTGTGGTGGGATTTAGTGGAGAGGGAAGATTTGTGTGTCTACCCATTTAACTCTACTGTGTTAGTATAGTGGAGCTGGTTTTCAGGTACCGGGTGATATTGTGTCCCCAGTTTTATATTCTCTGCCCTTGGTAGGAAGCCCGAGGGTATCAAGTCTCTTGTACTTTGGTGAGTTCCCTTGACATAAGGTCCTCCTCCGTGGAAGGAGGTCAGGTGATCTGGTGTTGGTAGCGACATTCTCTGGTTGGGGCACAAGGGTAGGGCCCCAGAGCAGTAGGGATAATGTTGTTAGTATTGACTTCATCTGCCTCTCTAAGGTAAGGGATGTAACCGCTGTCACGTTACATGTACATGCTCCTATAATGGTTTGAGATGACCATCAGAGCCACCATGGGCTGAGGTACTGGCAGTAGCTGCAGAGCCAGCTGGCGGACCATTGCAGACTGGATGGATTGTCTTACAACCTCCAGTGTGGGGAGAGTACCATATTGGTGGTACTCTTTGATCAGTGTATTAGACACCCAATGTTGAAGACGCTAGGTAGGCGAAGTGGTCATGATCTTCGTTGAGGCCCCGATCGCCCATGGGATCGATGGTGCGTGCATCTTCATGGATCGTGGGGATGTCATTTGGATTGAAGGTCGCTCTGTAGAATCCTTCAATACATGTATGACATACAAATCACTAAACATCATTGAAGTAGTATTTCATTAAACACATGAATATTTGTAGATTCTGTTTGGAACCCTTCCCCTTTTCTTTTTCTGCAGGGAGAAGGGGCCTAAGTGGGGTAGAACCGCCACCTTGGTTAAGGATTCATGTCAGGTTCACCATTTTTGTTCCACCTTCTACGTAGCATGTGTTACGCATACTAGGTTTAAAAATATGGTCTGGCATGCAGTATCCTTTCATCATTTATCATTAGTGTAGAACCGCCACCTCGGTTAAGGGTTCATGTTTGGTTCACCATTTTTGTTCTACTATCAAGGTGGCACATGTACGGGTGGTACAGAGATGGTATGACAAGGATCATCACATGTCCCTTTTCTATAGATATGGGCTTTCACCAAATTTACCATTCCTTGGTTTCTACCCATTCAATATCATTATCCTTTAAAGAATGTTGAACTAACCCTTTGGGGAACTGTTGGTCCTAGTGGGTGATTGTGTGGGGGTAAAGCACACATGCAATCAGTCCTTCTCAGATATAACTTCCTCGGATGGTCTCTAATGATTTTATTCGTGGAGCCATGAATTCCCAACCTCCCTGGTATCCATGATTCATGGAATTTCATTCCAAAGGCAAGATCTTGTTGGATGAAGATTTGGTCTACAAAACTAGACGACTCCTTCCGTCCAGAGAATGGGAGGTCATGCTCATCACACCCTTCTACAGGAGGATTGTTTCTTGTTCTGGTACTCTCTTATAAATTTAAGATTCATTATTATGTTCGTTAATCCTTGATTCATTTTCAATGAGTGTGTCCACGGGAAAACCTTGGTTTTCAATATTGTCGTGAGCATGCATATATTTGATGCCACATAGGAGACACTAACTTACCCATATTGTAATGCGCTCTAGAGTTTATCATCACCCAGGGCGGTGGAAGGTGACTTCATGTTGGGATCGGTCTACAACAATGGATTACTATGTATCCTCAAGAGAGGAATCCCAACCCATGTTGTTCAAATTATGTGGGGCTTACGCATGGAAGCTACCCATTTGAGAGACATGATTTGGTGGACCCCATTTGGATGGGATCCCTTTTGAGGTTGAGACTTCTAGAAGATATCCTTCATATCCTTATTGGGTCAGGAATCAATGTTCTCGTAGTTTAGATGGTGTTGGGCTTACGTATGGAATCTACCCTTTTGGAAAACATTTTAGGGTGGACCCTTTAAGGATGGGAACAAATTTGAGCTCAATCCTTCTGGAAGACATCCAATGTATCCTAATTTGATCAAGAATTAGAGTTCTCATAGTTCAGATGGCATGGGGCTTGCGCATGGAAGATTCTCATTTGATAGACATGGTTGGGTGGAACCATTACTGATGGGAACCCATTTGAGCATGAGCCTTATAGAAGGCGTCCTATGTATCTTGATTTTATCAGGAATCATATTTCTCATAGTTCAGAAAGTGTACTGATGTTTTAATCCTTACAAACTTGTAATCCCACGTGAGTTTTCATTGGTGTGAGAAATAAGTTGATATAAAAGATTCAACAATGCACATGCCTCCTCCCTATTAGTGGGTGAGGGAGAGCCCACGACGGAAGAGGTCGGGGCGATGGTGGTAGAGGGAGAAGAGTGATGAACCATTCCATGTGAAAAGGCATAAAAGTTCAGTTGTTCTGGCCTCAGATGACTGGGGACATACCTCTGTTAGAGGGCCCTGGAGCATGTTCTCATATGGGCAGGAATTTCGTCCTCATTAAAGGGGGGTGTAAACATAACCCCTTCAACAGATCATTGTTCCTATTTGAATAGAAAAGAAAGTGATCACCCCAAATCATGAGAATGAGGAGGTTAATGTTAATATCCTAAGGATAGACATTGGGTTTCCATGGGAAATAGCCATAAAGACATTCCCAAATCCTACACCATTGTGGTGAAGGCCATCATGACTCCACTTACCATGGGTATGTAGACTAAATGGGGTGCACTGATGCGCCTAATGGCCTGATCATACGTGCCTGGAAACATTGGAGGAGGCTTTACCCTAGCATCGTAGAATTGGTTAGCGGAGGGATTATGGAGGACTAGATGGTAATGGATGGATGAGGTTGGAACCAGAAGGAACAATACCCAAAATACCACATTTCACGTAATGGTTTCTCATTTGGGATGGGGAAGGCTCCGCGTACCATAGTGGTATACGGGCAGGAGGGCCATCCATGTACTAGTGTGGTACGCAAGCATGGTATCAACAACCATGTACCAATTTGTTACACAACTCATCGTGCCACTTTGTGTTATATACATGTACCAATTGGGTATGTGGTGTTGGGTTCATTCCACATAGTGGTACACTATGCGGATTGCCATATTGGAGGAGGGTTGGGGGAATTAACATTCACGGGAAATTCATCTGTGGAAGTCTTTAGTTCGCGGTTTAGCAGCTGGATTTGTAGTTCCATTTTTATTATTCAGTTTCCCAATTTTTATGGTTCACATCCAGCTATACCTACAGAAGATGTGGTTCATGGTTTGTGCTTCCCCGATGAAATAAGATGGAAGCCAGATGTGAAACCTCTAAGTTTCCCTCAATCTATCATCATTAGTCCTTCAATCTATCCATATTATTCTTTACCACCCCCTCTTCTTTTCCATAGTTCTCCTCTTTTAAAGCATCAGAATAATCATATCGACTGGGAACGCGACACCGTTTGCAGAGGCCCATTGATGCAATTTTCTAACCTGCAGAATACTTGATCAATAAGGGTTTTCAAAGTATTTGGTTTGCGCTAATGGTTCTTGGAACCCTGTTCATCTTCTTAATGTACAAATTGAGGGTTTTGTGGCATGATATATGGATGACCATCCATGTATAACTCTTTCGGTTGACACAGTTCACATTTTTCCCTGATCGTCAGCCATCATTTCACAGGCCAGCGGTACG
Source organism: Viscum album (assembly GCA_963277665.1). NCBI lineage: Eukaryota > Viridiplantae > Streptophyta > Magnoliopsida > Santalales > Viscaceae > Viscum > Viscum album. The sequence continues at coordinate 1,084,271,010 of OY728166.1, read as the reverse complement.
CGGACCGTCCCGTATACCTGGCGGTTCGGGATCCATCTTCTCTGCGTAACATTCTCAGTGATGGTATGTTGACCATTTGAAGACTTGATGTAAGAACGCGGTTCTTATTCTTGAGGTACGAGTGTCTTTTTTTCATTTTTTTTAGTTTTTTTGATAAAATAAGGAAAATGGAGAAAAATCCCTATTTTTGTGGGTACACGTCGTGTACTTTTCCACAGGCCATGTACTTTGGCTATGTGGGAAAAGTACATAGGGCGTGTGGGACTGCAGATGATGAAAGGTGTAAAAACTAACTACACGCTGTGTACTTAGTATTTACACACTGTGTAATCAATTGGAAGTTGAAAATTAAGGTAGTGGAAGTAGCCGCCAGTGGAGTGACAGTACACACCGTGTATTCAGAAATACACGATGTGTACTCATGTCGACAGATGAAGAGTGCGGCGGTGAAAAGTATCCGCCAGTCGAACAGTTAAAAAAAATGAAAATTACACACTGTGTACTTGAATATACATTCCATGTAGTTTGTTTTTTAGTTAAAATGGGTAGTAGACTCCTTTTTCGGCAAAGGAGGCAGCGGACACGTTTGGATATTGGGAGGAGAGGCTGGAGCTTGGAGGAGGACCCGATCACACGTCAGGAATCCGTTTCTTCCACCGTTGATCTTATTTGAACCATGCTGGTAAGACCTTCCTTCTCCTTGAGTCGTTCATACCCATTATTTCCCGATGGGACATTTTTTTGGGTTTGAATGGGTTATTGTTTTTCCTAGTTCTACGTTGTTCGCGGATGTTTCAGAAATCATCATCTGCGTATATCGATCAGAGGAGATCGAGGTAGGTGTTCTGATGTTTAATTCCAATTTCCGTGTTGTTTTTGTGTGATATTGTGTTACACATCCATGTTTGGGTTGTTGTATGGGTGAGGCCTTGATTATTTGGATACCTATAATTGCGTAGGTAATTTAATGAATATGTAGAACTACGGTTTGGGATCATTGCTTGGATCCAGGGCCACCCCGTGGGTGTGTTCCCTTGTTTAGCCATTTGGCCATGTTACCTGAGGGTATAACATGATTTTAGCAGGCATTGAATTTCCTTGAGAATAATTGTGTATAAATTACTTGATTATTTGTTGTGCTTAGCCCGATTACATGCTTAGCCTGAGGGTAGTGTTTCTTTTAACCTGCGGGAAACTTTTCTCATGCCAGTTGGTGGTAGTTTTTATGCCTGTGGGTGAAACCTCATACGCCTACAGGCAATATTCGTTATGCCTATGGGCAATCTCCTACAAGTTTCGATTCTGATTACATGAGGGTAAGGATTTTCATGTCTGTGTACAAAATTTATTTTCCATATTCACTATGGTTATTTTAAATTTCATACCTACTTAGCTAAAGCACATGCTTGGTGTTGTATTACTTTGTACTTGTTAGATAGCTTGTTATAGTTTTGTTGCAGCGCTGTTATGGAGATTTTCGGCTCAGGCTGAGGCTGAGTCTCAGGAACTTATATTTCACTTATATTGAATTGATGAATAATAATTAAATGGAAATGGAACTGGTAGGAATGTTTTGTTTTTAGTACTTCCTGGTTTACTACATTCCATTACTTCACAATGTTGTTCCACAAACTCACTGATAGTTGGGAACAGGCCTTTGGTGGTTTTCTACTGGGATTTATTACTCACACCCGGTTTGGGTAATCTCTTTGGCCCAAACATATTATATTTATACTGGTGCAGATAAGGGAAACAGTCCATATGCAGGTACTTGATTTTTGTAGAGGAGTAGGAGAGAAAGGGACCGAGCTTAGGTTTGCAATGCTGCTGAGTTCCTAATGTGATGATTTATTTTTCTTTACTGTATTTTACCCTTGTATTGTATTTTTTCAGATTACAGTGTATCCTATTATGGATGCTTTCTTAGACGTAGGGATATATTTCTATCATTATATAGGACTGTTGGTCTTTTCATTATTTTCATACTGTGCCCATTTTAGCATTGGTATTGTTTACTACTTCCACATTTTGTATGTTGATATCTATTTCCACTACACTACACTTTGTCAAATGAGGGCCTAGTTTATCCATTATCAGACCTAGTCCATTGCTGCTAGTCGGCAACCTCTTGTGTTTGGGGAAATGTGCTTGGGGTTATGCGACCAACTGGGTTTGGGGCACCCGTTGTGTGGCACCCAGATCTGGGACTTTACAAATTGGTATCATAGGGTTTCTTTTCTATTGACTTACTCTTTGGAACCTATAGCCAGGGATAGGACAGAATAGGTTGTTGGTAATAAGTTGTGACCAGGAGTAGCTAACCCATGTATAGGGAAAATCAAATTTACATCATGTTGTAATTTTTTTGATTTTTCAATTTTACAGTTGATTTAATTTTCACTGTTAGGTGACTCACTTGTGGTGTACTATTTATATTTTTATACGTGGGTTTTATTTAGTTGCAACATGATTAGATGTTGGTATTCCATCACATGCATCATTTAGGTACATGTTAGAATCAAATGTCATGCAGATTTTCCATGCCATGCAGGTGCATTAGAAATGGCATGCTATTGTGATAAATGCCATGATAAAATACCTACTATTTGATAGGGTATTGTTATGTAAGGTTTTGTAGAATGAATGAAAATCTATGGATCTTCATGAGTATGGGCCCTCATTGAACAGAATTGGGTGGATCATTGAATATTTACCTTGTTTATTACATGTATAAGATTCCAATGTTTGCTTCTTGAAGAGTACGGGGCCTCACTGATCAGAATTTGACACTTAGGTGTTGTATTTATTGTTTTTCTGGGCTCTGGAGTAGTTTCTATGGCTTAATGTCTAGAAAAACCTAGAATACATACTGTTTAGTTTGACTACACACTCTATAGTCTTCTGTTTGGGAAGAAATGAAAATTTTTAGGACACGCCGTGTACCGTATGTACGCGCCGGGTAGATGTTACCCATGTCATAGACTGTGTGGGAAGAAATATGTGGTAATGAATATTTGAAATCACACAACGTGTATTGATTGTACACACTGTGTTGTGTTGACCTTGTGTCCATCGTGTAACTAACAACATCGGTGGAGGAATCCGATCTTAGACACGTCGTGTCAATGACAAACACACCATGTAGTTTCACATAGGGATCCGCCCATGTAACTATCAACACATGTCAGTGTTAAACTACTATGTACATGTTGTGTCCCTATGGGACACACCATGTAGTATTGACCAGGGAGAGACCGTGTGGACTTGGCTGTGTGGCTGGGAAGATGGAGTGGTGTACATTCCGTGTGAGGGTGTAACACATTGTGTAGTGTCAACGACTAGCCTGTCGTGTCACTAACAAACGGGATGTTGGAATCTAAGAAGTACATGTCGTGTCCATCTAGAACATGCCATGTATTTTGATCTGTTTACCCGGCCGTGTAATAGACAACACAGGTTGGTGTAGTTTTTCTAGTATACACCGTGTAGACCTTATACAAACCATGTACCTGCATTTAAAGGAGATCTGTGTGGTTAAGCCATGTAGAAGGACTCGAGTAGGGAAAAACATTAAGTACACGCCATGTGTATTCCAATACACCGTGTTATTTGGGTGTTACATGACCAGTTCTAGCAGGGGTACACACCCATGTGAAATGATTACAGGAACACACCATGTAATTATTATACACACCATGTAGTCTGGTTTTTTCAAACTTGAATGTTTACTTTCTCCTATTCTCTTAAACACTCCATGTTTTCAGTCCTGGATAATCTTAATCTAAGGCGTTTGTTTGAATTTTTAGACTCATGCCACCGAGACGATGTAGAGTCTTCTCCAAGAGAGAGGCAACATGTATACTCTAGAGATGGTAGGCCATGGGCTACCCATGGATCTTCCAGCAGAGCCAGATGCAGCGCCAGTCATTATACCAGACACAGGGACTGATATGCAGTTCCGTGAAGACATCATGCGGTTTATGCAGACCTTCATGGGAGCACCTCCGGCTATTACATCTATGAAAGATTTGACACGAATATTATAGTAGCAGCATCCGCCTACGTTTTCAGTGTATGGGAGACCACATGCCTGTCCTGTTTGCGTTCTGGGTCGACTATTTTCAATAATCTAGAGACGCCTCTAGGGTGGAGGGTCAATCTTGTTATATATATGCTGCGTGAATCAGCCAAGCGAAGGTGGGTTGTTGACACCTAGACCGAGCATCACCGAGACATGGCATGGGAAGCTTTTCAGGTGGTCTACTTTGAATTTTTCTTTCCAAAGATGATGAGGGCAGATCAAGCTCGAGAGTTCCTGAATTTTCTGTAGGGTGCTATGTTTGTGATTTATTTTTCTGCCCGCTTCACTGAGCTACAATGTTTTTCAATGATTGTAGTGGGGGACGAGGCGTTTAGGGGTCAATTATTTAAGAATGGTCTCTGATATGACATTTGAGAACTGGTGAATGTTTTTAGGTTTCTTATAGTGCATTCTATTGTGAACCAGGCACTGATTACTAGGAGGAACTTGCGGGAGGCAAGTGGGACAGGCCAGGGAAGTTCGGTACCAGTTTCTGGTACTATTTATACCGGTAAGAGGAAGAGGCAGATGGATTTCTTTCACTGTGGTAGTACTATCCAAAATAACTCTTCAGGTTAATAGGTGTTGGGAAAAAATTCCTCAATGTATCATTGAATCATTTTTAGGTGATTTTGTTTGTTGAAAAAGTTGACATCTGTGTTATGATTGTTGACAAATAAAATCATGATGTACTAATTTGTTAACAAAGGGGATTTCATGGTGTCTTGTTGATTTCAAGGGCTATGGTTAACGACCCATGTGTTATTCAATAACATCAACAATGGAATGGATGATCTGGAGGCAGTACAAAAAGAGAAGACACAAGGTGGCACCGTTTTCCAGTGTTTGCCAAATTTTTGGGCCAAAAAAATTTACATATGGAGAAAAGTGTTTTTGGAGAAGGGATATGTGAGCCATGGAATTGGAGGCTTGGAAACATGCACTCTATATGGTTTTTAAGATCAGAACATCAAAATATGGCAAATGGATATGGGGTGCCCAAGATTTAGAGTTGGTCGCGCAAGTGACTTGCGCTGCAGGGACTTGCATGCCGAAACATGGGCGCCAAGGGGAGACTTGTGCGCCATCGCGCAGGGTGTCCAAATGCCTATAAATAATTTCCTACACCTCCTCATTTCATATGATTTCAGAACTTAGAAAAAATCAGAGCTCCCATCGCTCAGGTTTGGTGGCCGCGCAAGTGGTGGTGGGTCGCACAAGTAGAAGTTGTGCAGCATTTATTTGTTGCACGCCTATGGTGGTTTGGGCGAGAATGGAAGGATGTCACCCAAGTTTTGAGTTGAATAAGAATACGTCGTGCAAGTTGTTTGGTGACACCTGCGCACCAGATTTTGAAGAAGTGTGATAGTTGGTGGTTGAGTGCCAATATTGGTTTGGGTGTAAAAGGGAGCGAGTCGCGTATGTTTACAGATGTATAAGCTTGTGTCATGAAAGTGGTTGAGGTGGACTTGAGCACTGGTTTTGACTTTTTCACCAAGACTTACGCGCCGACTTAGTGAAGGGCGCCAGGTATGGTTGATGCACGACAATGATTCAGGGTTGTGTGGAAGCCAGAAGATTGCCCGATACATTAAGTGCAATGTGAGATTCATATATGGGTGAAAGTTTGACTTCAATAGTGCATCTACATAAAATGGAGGATGTGTTCATTAGTGATAATGAAGATCCCTATAGGTCTATAAACTGTGAGTGGGTCCTTTCTCGAACAGTGAGAAAACGAGGAGGAAGAAGGTGATCCTCTCCACCGATAGTGATCCAGAGAGAGTGAAATAGGGAGTGACCCTTGGGAAAGCAGTGAGCTAACCCTAAACATTGTAAAGTCAGTGAGCCTGGGAATAGAAGTGATCCATCTCGAACCTAGTAAATAGCAGTGTTCTTATAGTGGATTTGGTACATCGGCACATTGTTGGTGTATGCTCCTTGGACGTCACCCAGTGAGGGTGAACCAAGTAAAAACTGATGTTCCCGGTGCATTCTTTACTTTATGTTTATATTGTGCAACGTGAAATAGATAGAAGAGTGTTTTTCTTAACAGCGAAATAAGATCAGAATGGGATTTAATTTTAAATTAGTCATACCTTGATTCATCCCCACCCCCCTATTAGGGTATTCAGCCTTGGGGACCTAACTACAGGTCATGTGCTACTAGTGTGGTAGAGAGGGGCACAAGAGACCTCAGTTTCCACGTGACCCAGTAGATTGCCGAGCTTACGGCAGGATGGTTCATCTCCAGCATTTTTGTAGGGTGTTTCCACCAGGGGCTAGTGAGAGGGGTTCTGTACAGACTCCGCGTACGGGAGCAAGGCCAGAAGCTTCTTACCACTCAGGAAATTGGTATATGTTAGGACGTATAGGAAGAGGTAGTGGTTGTGGTCGTGGTATCTAGACACCATGATCTCAGAGATAGCAGGGCAGGTTAGCTTAGTGTAGCCAAGTTGTGTCGCAGGGCCGTAGCACTGGGCCGACATATGTAGTGCAACAGACCCATCAGAAGCAGCATCCCGGACCTTCCACTGTCAGAGGTAATATTATTGTTGCTTCTATTTTATCTTTAGTTATTATCAATACTGGTGCTACACATATCTTTATATCTTTTTCTTGTTGTGGAGAGCCTTGGGCTCTGTGATTCTTCCTCTTTTGATATTATGACACTAGACACTCCGTTGGGGACTAGAACGGCTGGTGCGCATCAGTGCAGGGAGTGCCCCATAGAGTTTGGTGAGTGTAACTTTCTATGGGACCACTATGTCTAATAGATGATGGGATATGACTTCATTCATGGGATGGATATGTTGGTACCCTTTCGAGCCTTCGTAGATTGCTATCATCGCAGGGTGAGTTTCACGTCACCAGAGGGTGGGGAGTTTCTCTAAAAAGGTTAATGGGATGTCCATGAAAGACAAGCTAGACCTGAGCATCGTGGGCGAGGTGGAGTGACAACCTAGATTGCAAGTTTATATCTAGATGACCAGGGAACTTTTCAGATAGATTTTCCTCCTTTAGTTGATCATTTTAGGGATGTATTCCTGGAAAACTTTTCAGGTCTTCCTCCGGAGCGAGACATGGATTTCTCTATTGAGGTTGTGCCAGGGGTAGTATCAATATCTATTCCTCCTTCTAGGATGGATACCCCATAGTTTTAGGAGCTGAAGAGGTTGATGGAGGAGTTATAGGAAAAGGGTTTCATCCAAACCAATACTCCTACTTGGGGTTTTCTTATCCTGTTTGATAAGAAGGTGGACGGTACCCTCTGACTTTGTGTGGATTATCTAAAGCTAAAGAAGTTGACGGTCAAGAACGGATATCCCTTACCAAGGATTGATGATCTTTTTTATCATCTTCAAGGAGCATGAGTGTTCTTGAAGATTGACATGGGATCCGAAAATCCTCAGTTACACATTAAACCATCAATCATACTACTAACATCATTTTAGATCATATATGGTCTATACGAGTACTTGGTTATGCCATTTGGACTCACGAACATGCCAGAAGTTTTCATCGCTCTGATGAATCGTGTGTTCCACCAATATCTGGATTCTTTTATGGTAGTCTTCTTGGACAATATCTTTGTGTACTCTCACACTCAACACGATCATTCCACTCATCTTTATATAATATTGAGTACACTGAGAGAGCATCAATTATATGCTAAGCTTTCAAAGTGCCACTTTTGGAAGGACCAAATACACTTCCTTGGTCATATTATCTCAGAGGGGAGTTGTAGTAGACCCAGAGAAAATGAGAGTAGTAGTTTCATGGGAGTATCCTAGGAACGTGTTTTAAATACAAGGTTTCTTGGGGATGGCTAGATACTACATGCGCTTTATACATGACTTCTCCCACTTAACAGCGTCGTTAACATGTTTGACTAAGAACGGTGTGAAGTTTTTTTGGACAAAAGCTTGTAAGACATCCTTTCAAGAGCTAAAGGGAAGGTTGACATCAGCACCAGTCCTAATACTTCTAGAGAAAGGGAAGAGCTATACAGTTTACTATGATTCATCAGGTATTGGGTTTGGAGCATTTTTTATGTAGGGAAATTGAGTAGTTGTGTACGAGTCTCGGCAGTTGAGGCTATATGAGAGGAATTACCCGACACATGATCTCAAGTTGGCTGCAGTTGTTCATGCGTTATGCTGTTGAAGACATTATCTATTGGGAGAGAATTTTGTGCTGTTTATGGACCACAAAAGTTTCAAGTACATCTTTACCCAGCGTGAGCAGAATTTGAGACAACAAAGGTGGATTGAATACCTTCATTCCTTCGACTTTGAGCATTCCTATACACATGTTAATGGTAACTTAGTTATTGATGCATTGAGTAGGAGGACTCAGATATAGGCAGTGCCGGAGGCCAATGGGGAGTGGCAGCTTATGGCTTTGTTCTCTGAGATTAATTTGGAGGTGCACGATAGTCAGGGGCACAACTATCTTTCATTCAAAGTTGTGACTTATACCCTCATGGATAGAGTGAGGATGAGATAACTTTTAGATTTAGAAGAAATAGTTCTACGGGAGTCAGTGGAAATGGAGGACCCTCCTGCTGGTTGGATGATTGGAGATGATGTGGTACGGCATATCCATGGATGAGTTTGGGGTACAGGGGATATATGTGAGAATTTTGTGCAAGAATTTCATGCTTCATCTTGGGGTATGCATCCCAGATTTACAAAAATGTACCGTGACTTGAAACGTCAATATTGATGGTGGGGTATGAAAAGAGAGGTAGATGGTTTTGTTACGAGATGTTCCACCTATCAGTAGGTGAAGGTGGAGCATAAGAGGCTAGCTGGACTGTTACCACAGTTACCCATTCTGGAGTGGAAATGGGATGATGTCACGATACACATCGTGACTGGGTTGTCGAGGCCACCTAGATGGAATGATGTCGTGTGGGTTGTTATAGACAGACATAAAAAGGAAGCTCACATTTTGATGATCATGGAGACCTTCAGTGTAGACGAGCTCGGGAAGTTGTATATACTAGAGGTAGTACGTCTTCATGAGGTCCCTCATTCTATCATTTCAGATAGGGATGCTCATTTTATGTCTCGTTTCTGGAAGAGTTTTAGGAGGTCACATGGTATTCTGGTGCTTCTGAGCACAATTTACCACCCTTAGGATGATGGCTAGTCAGAGCGTATGATACAGGTGCAAGAGGAGAAGATGCGTGCATTCCTCCTAGACATTGGGGGCTCTTGGTAGAAGCACATACCCTTGGTCGACTTTTCCTACAATAATAGTTTTCAGGAAACTATTGAGATGACACCATACGAGGCCTTATATGGTAGGCCATTCTAATCATCCCTATGCTGGTTGGAGGCAGGTGATGCAGCTTTACTGGGACCACGTATTGTGCAGGAGGCATCACAACAGGTCCAGTTGATTCAGAAGCGGATGGCTACTGCACAGTCTCGCTTATGCTGATCGTCGTATATGACCACTATAGTTTGTGGTCGGGGATCAGTTTTTCTTGCGTGTTTCACAAAGGTTGGGAAACAGGAGGATCAGAAGACAGTGTAAACTTTCTTCGAGGTATGTGGGGCCATTTGATATTCTAGAGAGAGTTGGGCCAGTAATCTATCAGATCAAATTACCACAGTGGTACCGGGCCATGCACAACGTCTTCCATGTATCTCAGTTGTGCCGTTATCACTCAGACTCATCTCACATTTTTCAGCCTAAGGAGGTTGAGCTTCAGGTTGATGCATCCTTTGAGGAGCATCCGGTTTGTATTGTTGATAAGAACATTATGGTTCTCCGAGTCCGATAAGTTCCTCTCATATGGGTGTTACGGTAGCATGGATGAGTGCAGGACGAAGCCTGAGATCAGGAGACCGACGTACATGCTCAGTTTACAGTGTTTTTCTAAGCTTTATCTTCACCACCCTTAGAAGGGAAATTCAGGGATGAATTGCATTAAGGGGGAATGTTTTTAAGAACCATGTTCTTGTTCTTGAGGTATGGGTTCCTTGTTTTCCTTTTTTCCATTAGTGTTTTTGATAAAATATGGAGAATGGGGAACATCCCAATTTTTGTGAGTAGACTCCATGTAAGTTTCCACAAACCATGTACTTTGGCTATGTGGGAAGAGCACACAGGGCATGTAGGACTGCCGGCGATGAAGGGTGTAAAAACTAACTACACGCCATGTACATAGTATTTACACACCGTGTAATCAGACGGCAGGTGAACAGTATAAAGGTGGAAGTAGCCGCCAGTGGAGCGATAGTACACACCTTGTATACAGAAATACATGTTGTGTACACATGTCGACAGATGAATTGTGCAGCGGTGAAAAGTAGCCGCCAATGGAACAATTAAAAAAAGAAATGTACACGTCGTGAACCTGAAAATACATGCAGTTTATTTTTTACACATAAAATGGGCAGCAGCCTCCACATTCATGAGAAGAGGTAGTGGACACATTTGGAGCTCGTGAGGAGAGGTCGGAGCTTGGAGGAGCTCCTGATCGCACACTGAAAATCCATTTCTTCCACTGTCAATCTTGTTTGAACCATGCGGGTAAGACCTTCCTTCTCCTTGATCCGTTCATACCAATTCTTTCCCGAGGGGAAGTTATTTGGGTTTAAATGGGTAATAATTTTTCCCAGATCTACATTGTTCTCGAACATTTCAGAATGCGTCGTTCGTGTGTATCGATCAGAGTAGATCAAGGTAGGTGGTCTGTTGTTTAATTAAAACTGTCATGTTGTTTTAGTGTTCCATTGTGTTACGCACCCATGTTTGGGGTGTCTTATGGATGAGGCCTTTATTAATTAGATTCCTAGAATTTCATAAGTAATTTAATGAATATGTACAACTGTTGTTTGGGATCATTTCTTGGATCCAGGGCCACACCATGGGTGCACTCCCTTTCATAGCCATTTGTCCAGGTTACCCGAGGGTATACCATGATTTTTGCATGCTTTGAATTTCATTGAATATAATTGTATATAAATTGCTTCCATATATGTGGGGCTCGGCCCGATTACTTGCATAGCCTAAGGTTAGTGTTTCTTTTAGCCTGAGGGAATCTTTTCTCATGCCTATGGGAAGTAGTTTCTGTGCCTGGGAGTGACACCTCGTAAACTTGCGGGCAATATTCATTATGCATGTGGGCAATCACCTTCGGGTTTCGAGTCTGATTACCTGAGGGTAAGGATTTGCATGTCTGTGGACAACGTTTATTTTTCATATTCACTATGGTGATTTTACATGTCATTCCAACCAAGCTAACGCATAGGCTTGGAATTGTATTACTTTGTACTTGTTAAATATCTTGTTATAGTTTTCCTGCGGCACAGTTAGGGATATTTTCAGCTGAGGCAGAGTCTCAGGAACTTATAATTCACTTATATCAAATTGTTTAATAATAATTAAATTGAAATGGAACTGGTTGGAATATTCACTTTATCATACTTCCTGGTTTACTGTATTTCATTACTGCACACTACAATTGCACAAAATCAAGGACTATTGGGAATGGGCGTTTGGTGGTTGCCTAGTGGGATTTATTTCTCACACCATGTTTGGGTCATGTCTTCAGCCCAAACAGATTATATTGATGCAGGTGTACATAAGGGAAAGAGTCCGTATATAGGTACCATATTGTTGTAGTGGAGTAGGATAGCATGAGACTAAGCTTAATATTGCGATGCTGGTGAGTTCTTGTTGTGCTGCTTTTTTCTGCTTTACTATATTTTTTCCATGTATTGTGTTTTTTCAGATTGCAGTCTATCCTTTTTTGGATGCATTCTTATACTTAGGGACATATTGCTATCATTATATATGACTATTAGTATTTTCTTTATTTTCGTGTTTTTTCCATTTCATCACTGGTATTGTTTACTGATTCCGCATTTTGTATGTTGATATCGATTTCCGTTGCGCTACACTTTGACAAATGAGGGCACAATTTCCCCACTATCAAACCTAGGCCCTCACTGCTAGTCGACAGCCTCTGGCATTTGGGGAAATGCACTTAATGTCATGTGACCAACCATGTTCGGGGCACCTATTGTGTGGCACCAAAATCCGGGATGTAACACTTGAATTATTTAAAGTTCCGTAATGTAATTATAGATCAATTTGAGTCTCTTCACCTTGTTAAACTTATAGAAGTCCCTAATTGAATCTACAAAGTGATTTCGGGGATATTTTTTCTCCTTAGCTGAATTTGTAGGACACTATAGTATGTAAATGAAATATATATATATATATATATATATATATATATATATCATAGCATTATTACGTCATATATTTCATGATTATTTATTATATATACTTTATAGTTATTCTTGAATGGTTAACATTGAGAATGAATCGCATCATGTCCTGGGGATGGTAAGTCGTACGTACGCACGAGCGGCAATATCATTCCCATAGTTGTTGAACAGCATTGAAGGGGATGGTGTGTAATATTTTATGATTAGTATAATGTTATTATAATCACATATAGTTATTATTTCAATCATTGTACCCATCCATGTAAGGTGGTGGTGAAAAAAAGATTACACCATGGTGTGGAGATGGTAACCCGTACGTACACACGTGTGGTGATTTCGTTTTTCGTAGGATGGATAAAAAGTGAAACAGGATTGTTTCATATTTATAATAACATATAATTATATGAGTTATACTGATTCTATTATTTTAAAATGAAATAAATAAAAAATTGTATTTAGAATAACATATAAATTTGAATGAATCGTTAGAAGAGGTTACCTCTTTCACGACGTTCCTCCTTTAAATTTCCTCTTAGGGCACTAGAGTTGGCCCTATGAGAAGACCCTAACCTATAGCATGTAACTAAGAAAGTTGAGAAGAGAAATGGGTATATGTTGGTGGATATTGAAGGCTTAATATGGAGTGAAGAGGAGAGGGATGAGGTGACCTCTTATAAAAGAGGATAAGGGCACTTTGGGAATGTTCCAAAATAATAATTTAATATAAATTCAATTTCAATTGAAAATGGTCCAAAATTTAATTTATTATAATATAATATTATTTTTGTTCGAATACCCATTATACAATAATTTTTAAACAAGTTTTGAATATTTTTTTATCCTTATCTTTTTTATTTATCCCTTATTTTACCAATTTTAATCTAACTGTTATATTATGTTATTTATACATTATGGGTTAATTTAATTACCAAATCATTTCAAACGACCCAAGAAAAATTATTGATTACATATTTGGACTTATCTTAACCATTTTGATGAATCATAGATTTTTAGGAATTTAATATCATTTAATAAACTATTTTATGGTTTATGTTATGAATTATGTCAATTTTGGACACTATTCATACTTGAATTATTTAAAAATTTATAACAACCTTATTACTTATAACTAAAGAAATTATCTCATCCCTATTATTTCAATGTCTTCTAGAAAATCTGTGAATGTTATCACAACATTCAAATTAATATTATATTAAAATTTATAAATTCATTTATATGAATCTTTCATTAATGAGGTAATCACTACATCATAATTGTGTCGTAAATCTATATATATATATATATATCTAATCTATAAAAATTATACATAAAATACCATGATATAGGAAATATTTTTACCTTAATAATAAATTCTTATACGCATAGATATAATTTATATAACTATATATTAAAAGATATTTAGTAAAATATATTTGTTTAGGTTATAATTATCTTTGAATTAAATTAATAACTATAAAATATCATTTTCACATCCAAGTAAATCCATGGGGTCCCAAAATCGACCCATGGATTCACGTGGTCAGAAATATCTCATCCAATATTATTAGAAAATGTGTTAGTATAGTTTAATATTATTATAATATTATTTTTTCCCTTATTTACCATATTTACCCTTTAACCACGGTAAATAAAATAATTACTAAAGTTACTATTCAAATGTATAAAACTAAAATGTAACTATATAAACAAATTATACCTCCTGATTACAAATATGGAATCCATTTTTACAAATTAAAATCATAGACGTTTTAGTAATTAATTTAAAATTAATTCCAGTCGTCAAAACCAAAAAGTTGGGTTTTGAGAAGTAATAACTATCAAAAGATTGACATCTATTTATGACCAATTTGAATGTAAAATTACCTCCAATGATAAAACATGGATTAAATGATAAAAATATAATCCAATGATACATTAAAACCAATTAAAATTACAATATAACTATAAAAATAAATTCGATTAAAATGAAGTTTTTTATTAAAATAAAGTATTTTTCACTATTCATAAAAATATGAATTTCATCATAAAAAACCAAAATTTCAGCCAAAGTAAATTTTTATTTTCTCTACAAAAGTAGAAATTTATTTTTTCAATTTGATCATATAAAAGTGAGAAAATATAGATTTAAATTGGATGTTCCATCAAAAGGTGGTAAAAGTGCATTTTTTAATAATATCTCTTTTAAACCAAAATTTGATTTTTTTATCATATCATGTTCTAGAAAATGTTTAATATGGAGGATAATGTTATATAAAATTAAAAATTTGGTTAATACAATTCATAATTTCTAGTTTACATCTCATTAAATAATAATATTTTAAGAATATATCATTTTCTAATGAAACTCGGCATCGCGTACAACACAAGCTATCGAGGAAGGTTTTTCTTGTGTGTAATGCAGTTTAAGTTAGCGTTGACTATAATAAAAGCTACCTTTGATGCTGTGTAAATTAGAATATAAACATAATTAATTTATACATCAAATAAAATCTATACTTAGTGTATCATGAAATTAATTATATCAATAGAAATTGAAATTAAGTGCAACACAAGCCAAGACTAGCGTTGCATATACTGAAAGTGAATGCGGTTGTGCATATATTGAAATATAATATTGTTGTATCATACAACACAAGACATAAAATAAATTAAAACCAATTTATCTCTTAAAATATCAGGGTGTTACAATAATGGATTAAAAATATATACTATTTTTATTTATTTTATCTTACATAAAATACAGAATCTCTTGCTTTTTAAGATAATAACTATGGTAGCTTCTACAATGTGAAGAATTAATATCCCCTGCAAGGATACAATTCATGTGATGTTAATAATAATAAATATCTTTAATATATATTCTCAAGTTTCTACTTGTTGACAATATGTAAAAATGAATCATCTTCATGTTGTTCTCTAGACATTATAATTTCCTCATCTTCACCATAAATGATCTTTTTCAATGGATTCTATCTCAGATAAAATAATAAGATCAAAATAATATGGGGTATTCTTCATTTTATTATCATGTATCTAATCTAACCACATTAACATCATCATGGGTTATCTATTTTTAGTTTTTTTTTATAAATGATTTTATGAATCATTCTAGGATGGTAACATCATTAAGGAATGTTGTCCCATATTGATAACCCATCATATACCTGAAGTTCTCCCATGAGTTTATGACTCAAAATTAATTCCATGTATTACAATACTTAATGAAATCCCAAATATTTTTGGGGTTAATGGTGTATTTAATTTTCATCAATGATAAAATCATGGTGAATTATTTTTCTAAAGTAGGATTCGATATTTCAAACACTCTTCATTATTGGAGAAATGAACTTAAATTTTTTAATATTTTATTATCAGCATGGATTATTATATTTGACCAACTATTATTTTATATATCATATATCCTTATCAGCCGTTATGATGACAAAATTCCTGATTCTTTGAAAATCCATTTCTTTTTTTGTAAGATTAGATTGAGAAAAAAATTTATTGTTTTCATCACTCTTGTATCTCTCATATAACGATTATTTTTTAACAATTATCAAACAAATTTAAATACATTAATTAATTTTGAGATCATAAAATAGATTCATCTACATTCCTTCATCACAATATTTTAATTTTACTTTATACAACTTTCCTACATACTCAAAATTTTCAGGCAAAAAATATAATGTTTAATTATTATCAGTGGAATCATTTTGGGATTCTCCACCTGAATTATTATTAGTGACATTATGTACATTATTGTTTTCATATATATTACTCTTATATGAAATCTTGGATATAGTATCAGTGGTCCATTCATTTCACTTCATCAATTTCACCTTGGGTTGGTTCTGACTGGAAATAGTATAATACATTCATCCCATGAATGAATCTCCAGTAGTTAACTTGTTTTTTGTAATTTTTAGCCATCATATTTTGATATATTCATTAGTAAGAATGAAAAAAAACATGAAACCGCAATTATTGAATACATTAAAATTACCTTCATGCATTATAAATATATATTTATTTACGAATATTTCTTTTATATATCGATATTTCACTCTTGTCCCTAGATAAACCCCCCTGAAATGGATTTTATTATTTTCATTGATTTTAGGGGCTTGTACCAATAATAAATTAAATAATTCCCAAAACTGTTACAAACCCATTATCATCCCAAAACTCTATATCTCCTTATATCTACTTTATATGGTTATTAATAACTAAAAAAATGAGAATGTTGTTTTAGGTATATAATCATAATTTATTGGGCTCTTCATTGGGTTCTAGGTTTCATAATTCCTCATTTATACCCACAAATATGAATTTAGGCTACTTATTATTTTTAATTATCCACACACACACACATATATATATATTGATTTTCAATTCTATATTGAACTATTCATGAGAATTGATTCTGATAGAATATTAGAGGAAAATATTGAAAGTACATATTCCATCACACCTGTATTAGATTGATCATTTAATGATGTAAAGAAATTTTTAAAACAATATATAGGTAATTTAAAATTATATTTCCCTTTTGATAAATGTGTAGTAACATAAAATTTCTCCTGATTTTATAAATCCTAAATATGTATCTTTATAATATTGGCTAATTTGAAATCTAATTATAGAAATTCCATATCGAATATGTTCATCTAATATTAAAACCTAACAATCTTCTCTCCATAATAAACATTAATTCTATCATTTGTATCATAAAATTTACTTATTTCTTCATGAAAGTCATCACAGTCCTTGTTTATCTTATATTTTTTTTGTGATAGAAATCAGTGCTATTTTTTAGTTTTTCTTCATTGTAATAAGTATTCTCTTCCTGATACTTCATGAATATATACTTATTTTCAAATTGTTTGTGTAATATTTTAAAAAAAAATTAAAAAAAATCATCCTCTGTATTTCATTTATCAATGTCTGCTACTAGCATAAAGTGAACTGTGCAATCTAGAACCTCTTCTTGAAAACATTCTTAGTGATATTTTTTTAATCCTCTATCTATATGAATTATTTATGGATAAATTCAATGAATCTAGAAGAAATATAGAATTTTCAGTGGGATTATAGTAATAAATATTTTTAAGACAAAAAATAATATATATTGTGATGGTTTAGATATATTTTCATCGCTATTTATGATAGGTTTTATTTCCATGAAAATATTTTATGAATGAATTTTCATATACATCATGATTTGATAATAATGAACAATTTTTTGTTGGAATATTTTCCTTCTCCAAGTCAGTAATTTGAGCCACATGTTCCTCATATAAAAATCAATATAATTCTTATTTGTTAACATGAAATAGAGAAACTATATTTTCTTCATCCAACTAGGTAAATAGGGAAATGTTCTTCAATTTTAATTTCATTATTTTTCTTCTTTTCAATATGGTTTTATTGAAATATAATTATTTTATATAAAAAATATTTAAACAAATTGCACTACATTACATAATAGGAGAGACTCTAAAATCCTAAAATAGAATAACATCAATGTAGAGAATCCATTATAGTTGAGAATTTAGTGTGATATAATTTTGTTTTCATAGTGATGCGGTAAACACATAGAGGGGGAGAATTTGTGTTCGTAACTTTATAACTAATTATTATTTTTTAAAAAATTATCACTTATTCCTATTAGGTTCTTAAATATCCTTTTTTTTCTCTTCTTTTTCGAATGGAAGCATATGAAATCCTATAAATAATCACACATGATATCAGTACAGTATTCACTTTTTAATAAGATTTTCTAGTCCATGTTATGTATGGTTTGACAAGTAAGTTGATTTTACACTATAATGAATATTAGTTATAGTGGTTTGGTATAGAAATAATCCTTAACCTAGTTTGCTTCCCTATGTGTAAGGATGGAACAAAAATACTAATTACCTTGACTAGTGAATATCTAGAACAATTTTAGCTTCGTAATATATCATTATATTACTTGTATACACAATCTTAAAAAGCATCATGTTATTGACATTTGCATGAAATACATCCACTGATTTTAATTCTATTAAAAGTTTTGGATGTTATTTATTCCTCTTCCATTTTTATTAATTATATAAAATCATTCATGATATTATTATTATTCTTAACTTTTATGAAATGTAGATTATTAAACCACATTCATATTCATTATAGAAAAAGGAAAATTTTCTCTTCATTCTATTTTGCTAAAAAAATAATTTCCATTTCACATTATTTATTATTATTCAATCACATTGCATTAATGAACATGAATGGAACATGTTCTTTTTTAAAAATTCCATACTTATAATTGAAATTAGTTCAAACAAACATAACTGCTTGTTCAAATGAATTTATGGGTCATACTGGTAAATATGAACTATTCATCTCTTCCCCATGTGGTGGATATTCTTTTAGAACATCAGTAATATATATCACTCTAGTACTTGTAGAACATATTAATAAGATAATGCTCATTTTTAATTTCACAATTTGATATATTTCCTTTGATACCTTCATTAACAACTACATAGCTTCATCTCATAGTCAATTATTTCTCCTTACGGTTCTTCTAATATTTTGGGAACATTATACCCTATCATGTATATCTATTTCAGATACATCATCCAAAAAAAGAAAAAATATAATTTTTTGGATGGAACCTCATTAAGAGAATTCACTTATTCAAAAATAATCATAGTAGAAAAACTAATTCATCCAAACCTTAAGGATCCAATCCAATTTTATAAAGATCATTTATATAAATTCCATGGTTGAAGAAAAAACAAAAAATATCAAATTTACCACATAATAATTTGAATTACATAGATGTGTCTTCAATAAAATTACATCCTTCAAACAATGTTTTAAATAATTGTGAACATTATCCACAATTACATTTATTCAAAAAAAGTTATAAAATTTTATCTGATCCCAGTATGATTCACTATTTTCTGTATATGATTATTTATTCTTTTATTTTAGAACTCTTCATTTAAAATATTTATAAACAAAAAAAATTGTTCAACATAATCTCATTAATTTCATTGATATAACTTTATAAAACACTATAATCAGATACTTCATCTCATAATTTTCATAATTGATCATGTAGGGTGTTTTGTGTGTTTCCTCTTTCTAGAGCTCTTCATGTTACACTATATAAATTTATCATTTAGTAATATATATAGGATGTATAATATAATAAATAATTTTCTAATAATTTAGAAATCTTATTTTACATATAGTAGTTTGAAAAAAACATCTTGGTTTGATGATCATCAAACACATTCATCATCTGAGAGACTTAGTTATAAAGACACTACAAGACAGACCCAAAAAAATTCTTTTTTCTGAGGAACCTTGAATTCATTATCTATATTTTTATTTATCTAATAAATCATTTTCTAATATATAAAAATTATTCACCAGGTTATTCTTCATGAATTAACCATTTGGAACATCCAAAACACATTCTCCATTATATAATTCTTTTCTAGGTATACATTTTTTTGAAAATCATGTCCAAAAATCATTTCACCACTAAGTATCACAAAATTATTCCTTCAAATAGATTTTATTTAATAATAGAATTCATAACTTAATCAATAAATTTCATTAATTTATGAATAGAAATGCTCCATAAGGTTCTCATTATCTAAAAACTCAATCTAAACGAGTAAAACATCAATATCTTTTTATTTTCCCTTAATCAAACAATATTATTCATCCAAATTCTTATTGATATAATAAATATAACCAATATGATTTTATGTTATTTTAAAAAAAATATCACTTGAAATGGGTCAACATTACTTCAATTCAAAAGGAATTTTACTCTTCTAGCATTCATAATGAATCAAGGATGATGTGGTCTTGTGATGCATAACCAATGAGTAATACATCAACAACATCATTTGATATTTTTAATCTAGAAACATAGATTGATATAAATTTTACAGATTTTGATGAAAAATTTTGTTTTTTTTTCAAACTCCATCACTGACTAGACTTACTGAGATAAATTTAGGTTGATAGAAATTATCAGATCACCCTGATCAGTTGTACTCTTCTTTCACTACCTAGAAGATCCAATTCAAAAAAATCAAAGTGATGATTAAACATACTTATATTGGTGATAAATTGAATTCTCCAAATATAAATCCCTATTTTTCTGACATTACAATCATCTAAAAATTAATTATAATTAATTATTGGTTTTAATATAATATTTTATATTTAGGAATGAAATATCTTCAAAATATTCTAAATGAAATAATAGTGTATTTTCTCGTCCAGGATTACAAGAATTTGGAACATCTTTACTCTTCGAAAGTATTTATTTTATTATAAATCACAATCATAATATTATCATTACCATCTATATTCAATATATATGTAAAATCTTCTTCAATGATTGGTTTAGATTATATAACCAAACATTCATTCATGTTTTGATTTAAAACAATTTCAATGTTTCGATAATAATAAGATACACAAAATTCATTGGAATATTTTTTAAAGTAATACGACCCACATAGTATGCGATCTTCATGTTGATCATGGTAAGACTATAATCCCATTTTGAAGGAATGAGATTGGGTGATGATCTATATAGTTTAAGAAATCATGGTAAAGACTCTTGTGTCATGTAGTTTAATTTCAAGAGAGTTGGAAAAATGTTTATTGGGGTTTAAAATCACTGAAAAGGACACCATTTTACAATAATATAAATTCATATGATATGTAATTGGGTTATATTAAGTTTTATTCCTTGTGAAAAAGATTTGGTAGTCAAGTAATTTACCATTGTGTGACAATGACTCACACGACATAATTTAACACTAAGTGGAACAGACGTGCATATATAGTGCTTGATGAATAACTACGTCAATTTAATTAAATAATCAACAAATAATAGTGTATAGTATTTATGGTATGGATGTTTTGAGATCGAATATCTAATGACACTCATGAAAAAACAAAGATAATTCATGAAGGTGTGGCCCACTTTGAGTATGGTGACCGAAACACCAAAATCTATACAGAAGAAAGGGGATATTTACCATAGATTCATGTACTACAACAAGGATCATTATATCATATAATATAGTCATGTAAAATGTAATGAGCCTCCAAATGATACAGTTTTTCATGTAGAATAAACCCAAATGTAGTTTCATTTAATGTCTTATGAATAGGACATAGGTGTTAATTTGTTTAAGGGCCAATGAGAAGGAGCTTTATATAGGAAATTTTAAGAGGTATAAATCTTATATAAATTGAAAATTATTTTTCACATTTTTATACATGTGGAGTGTGAACCATCATGGTCAGAAGGGTCCTATCATCTTGATGTTGTGAGTGTCTGATGGGAATTAGTGTCTTAGAAGAGGATATACAATATGAGTTCTACAATAAATACTATTTTTAAAAATATTCATCCCACATATAGTTCATATTTTTAATGTTACATATGTATAGTAAATTTTTACATTGGGATAAATGTATCCCATGCATGGGACTGGTTGGATATGATGACTAATTTTCACATCATAGTAATAACCATTGGAGTAAAAATAGATGAAAAATGAACCCCTATGAAGGTTACACTAATTCCAGTGTGTGGATATTTTTCGTTTATGATTTCATGATAATGAATATATACTAGGATTCCCCTATATATATTTATCGTACATATAAGACATGAAATTTTCAATAAGAAACAAAAAAATTCAATGATCTGTCTATATATGTTGGTATCATGTGTAATTGAAGGAATTTGACACCATCATATTATAGTCACATAAAATATAGTAAAGGGGGTAATTCATTTTATATAGTAATTATTAGGTCTATAGTGTATCCTATAGAAATAATACAATTAAAAATTTATTTCACAAAATATCGCTATGTAAGAGGATTTTTGGAATGCCACTATTGGAATATTGTGTACTCCAATACTAGGATGAGTCATTCCTTTGTCCCACTATTTGGAAATGGATTTTTGGAAATTAATCTTTACTAGATAATTATTTATAGAGTAGACTCATATATAGGGTATGATGGGATTATTAGAATATAATAAGATATTAATATTTCAATGAAAATGGTCCTATATATATAACTCTTATATGGGAGAAGGGGATATTTTTAGGGTGTATACTAATGAATAAAAATCAATTACATTAATATGGATGTGATTAATAAAATAAAGGTTCTCATCAACAAAAATAATAAATATTTATTATCATTCATAAACATTATATACTATTTTTTTGTTTAATACCATGAAACTAGGATATATCTGCCATAAAATTAGGCTATGTTCACCACATGTATACAAAAATGATTGATTCACCAGTATATCTATGATCATTTGGGCCACACTAATTGTGAATTTAAATAGATGACTACAAAAAGATGCATTATTGTTATGTAATCATGAAAGGGTAGAAATGTAATGGATGGATGCATATTCATTCCTCAAATAAGTAATGGCTTAAAATTCTAGACATCATTAAACTGATGTTATGTTCAATAACTAGTGTTACATTAAACAATGAACATAAAAAATAATCATTTTAATAGAAAATTACTAACAATTTATTAAAAATGAAAAATATTACAATTCATTAAATTTTATTACCATTGGAATAGAAATAATTTCTAATACATAATAATGGAAAAGTATAGTTTAATTTACAAATGTATTCATAATATTATGGATTTTTTAAATAAATAAATAAATTTATTATTAATAGAATTTAAATTTAATAATACTAAATAAATTTATTAATTCTTCTCATAAAAAATTATATAGTATGATTTATTTTATTTTTTCAAAAAATATTTATTTTCAATTGAAAATATTGTTTTTGAGAAAATAAATTTTTTTCTTATTATGAAATATTATCCAAGAAAAGTTAAAAATAATAAATTAATAAAATATATAATTATGGAATATAATTTTTTTCATAATATTTTTTACAATTAAAAACCATATTTCCAAAAAAATTAATTAAATTAAAAGGTTACATTAGTGGAAATTATTGTTGTTATTTTTATAATAAATTTGTATTTTGATGATGAATTTTTCTGTATATCTATGAAATACACTTCAATTATTTTTCTACTAAGATAATCTAGTTTATTAAATAAAAATATTCATCAATTTTATTTTAATAATATATTTACTTTTTAGGTGAATAACATTATTTTCCTAAAAAAATATTTGTATGTGTTATGAGTGATTCAATTAAATTTAAATTTTAAAACCCTTATATTTTTTATTTTGTAAATTTAGGTAAACATTATATATAAATTTTTTATTATTATATAAAATTTCAAATATAAATTATTTTCATTTATTTTAATTAGTATGTTAAAAAAGATTCTAACAATGTAAAAATAAATTAGTGTAACAGTTACCACATTAAGAGATGATTCCTAGAAGAACCATATATTGTCCCAAAAATGTGTGGTTGTGGAAATTTTATTTCCACACACATACCTAGCACTTTTGGCTAATTTGGATATAGTCACATTTCAATACATACATTTCCTTATTTAAAATATAATGGTTACTTCCAGAACTACTATTTCCACCACTTATAAAAAATGTAACACAACCATCACTTCAAGAATCATCTATATTGTAATTTTTTTATTGATACAATACCAAATTTTTCATCCAAAAATAATAACCCTTTTCAATATGGAAATTTTAAAATTTTATTAGTTCTTTCATTTATAAGATGTTTTCTAAGAGAAAACACAGGCATCTAATGTGAGAATTTCATTAACTTTCTTTTTTATTGTAATCCATAAAAATTAATATCCAAACATTTAAAGATAATTAAATAATAAATATTAGTTTTTATATATTCCATTCTATTAACTGATCAATAATTATTCTGTCTATTATATCCATTATGAAAACAAACTAACATAGATCATGTGTACACGCAGACAACCAACACCATGACATGATGTGTTTTGTTTTCCATCACCACCCCTAGAGGAATAATATCATGGATATATTATATGAAAAATTATTTTTCTATTTCCAAAATAAATTATAATAGATAATTGTTCATGTACCATCACTTCATTCAATTATTGAGAAATGGTTTCGTTAATCAAGTATACATGTGGAATATCACCTCCAGGAAAAGTAAATTTCAATTATTATCACCACATAACATTAATGGTTCCTGGATCTGTAAAATGGAGATATATGTTTTTTAAATCACGAATATTCAATATATATATATATATATAAAATAAAAATCTAAATAATTCCCCATACTAAGTAAATTATTATAAAAATATAACATTTTGTTATATAGTTTCACCTCTGTATAGAATGGTAAAATGATTTTGAAATATATTGTTATGGAATGTTATATGATGGCTTAATAATATAATAATTATATATTTATGGTTTATTTATGATTCATTAATTGTGTAATAGTTATTTAGAATATTTAATAATATTTTTGTTTTCGATCCTTAAGTACGCTGAAAACTAGTTCATAATTATTCATATTTTACAAGACCTATTCATTTATTTCATCAAGTATAAACACAGACTATTTAATCACTAAAATAGTATTATTTATTCATGAATATTATGGGAATAATTAACATGATACTCTGTATTATGAATTGATTTTTTTTGTCAATTTTGTTAGAATTAGACAATTGAATGATCTAACAACCGATAATGAATACAAAAAATAATTTTATCATATATTTGGTATATATGATTAATTACTATTCTCAAAATCATATTATTATTATGTTATGATTTTTATTAATGTTATTAATATTGTTTTTTTTCATTATATATAATGTAAGATAATGATTTGGTAAGAAGGAATAAAAAGTAAGGGTTTCATCTCTAAATTCTATTATATGAGATTCATTTTATTTCATAAACCATATATCATATAAATAATGTCTATAATTACAATAGGATATATTATATCATCATATATATTCATCAATTATAATTTTACTTCATCTTTATTCTCTCTATCTCTCTCATTGAATGGGTTTTTGTTAGTGGTTTTCTTATACTATGATGTTATTTCATCCCAAATTCCTCTCATTAAGAAATGTTTTGTATTATATACCAAATTTATTTATTTTTTGTATTTTTGTTACCTAATGTTTATTATATATAATGAAATAGACTTCATACATGTTAATTTTTATTCAATTTAATTCTATATTTATTTTAAGGGGGTTTTAGTGAAATTCTAGAAAATTGTAATTGTTTTTCTTTACCCTGATATCTTACTTATATAATAATTACTGATCCATGAATATTATCACTCAACATTTATCTATTATAACAAATGATGACATAATTTTAAATTTTCACAATATTTTATAGGTAAATCATATTTCATTCTGATGTTTTATTCTATGATCAATCTATTTTTTTATTAAAATCGATATTTCATAAATAATTTCCATTTAACGAATTTTTTTTTATCCATATCCATTTTTTTCATTCAAATCATGTAATAATTTTTTCAGTGGACTCGAACAAAAAATATTTCTCAAATTCTCCTTGTATCTCAATATATTTACATTATTATAATTTTTTTATTATTATAATGTTTTTTTCAATAATAGGGTATTAATATATTAAAAAATATTATAACGACCATGATCTTATATTCATCGTTTATAATTCACAATTTGAAATAAATTTCAATATTATTAAATTCGAATTATTGTAATAAATTTTGAATTATTGTATTAAAATGATTACAATATATCATTAAGTAGTATTTTTGTCAAGTTTATTGAAAATCATGGCTTTTAAAGAGGATAATATGAAAAATATTTTTTACCTAATTTTAGGATTCATCTCCCATATTCAAGGGATTTTTCTCTCGATAAATAATGTTTCAAAAATGCTGATATATTCTCTATTTTCAAATACTTCTTTTAGGTGACCATTTTTTTTCAAACATTTTTTATTTTTCAATTGATTCTATTTGGAAATGTTATGAAACCCATTTTCCATCCATTAATTATTTACGATAAGATTAATTATCTGGTTTTAAATGGAAATTAAATTAATGTGCGGTGATAGGTTTTGTTTTATATACCCCTCTAATAAATGGTATAAGGAATCATATAACATTGGTTGATGAAATTTTCCATGAATGGGAAGAGATAAGCTTTGTTGAGAGGTTTTTGAGTCAGTGAGATGCAGGACGGTTTCTTCAAAAAAAAAATTTGTGACTCAGACATGAGAATATTTTGTTCATATGATTTTTGTGGAAGTGCGATTTGAAATAACTTAATCAAAATGTTGTTGTTTTAATGGAATTATTGATGTGTTTTACACTTGTATTTTTCTGAATTAGTTGGTGGAATATTTGTTCACATTTTTGTACTTTGGAGGATATAAGAGAATTTTTCTTCACATGACTTTTGTGTAATTGTGATATGGGATACCATGTTTCCATGTTTTTTTTGAATTTTATTGATGAAGAATTATTAAAAATACTTAACATTATTTTAATTGGGTTATAATTAATTTTCATATTATGATTAAATGGTATTCCATATTTTAATATGATTATGATTATGATCATTACCTCATATTCAATGTATCATGATTCTGTAAACATTTTACATGATGTAGGTTTATTAATTTTACGTTTTATTTCATTAATTTTTTTATTATAAATAAATCTTATGATACATTGATCATGTTAGAAAGAAATCTATTCACTTCTAATGTTTTATCATATTATTATTGTCTAACCCATGATGACATATTGGTATTCCATCCTTTACTGAGAATTCCAGATCAACCCATTTTTATGATTTCATTCCTATGGATATAAAGAATATTATTACATAGTATTTATCTAGATGTGGATCTTTTGTTAATCTAATGGGGAGAGATGTCCATAGTTATCAAAAATTTAGTTACATGTATATCTGGTATTCAAACACAGTAAACCTTCTATTATTTAGATTTAGAGATATGATATGCATCATAATTCTTATAATATTGAATTATTATAATATAAAGATATACTTATCTTATATTGTATTAATAAATGTGGTTAACTATGTGTATTAGAACTAGATCCAGATATCCCAGTATGGGGCATTATAACTATAGGAAGAGTATTTTTAAATTGAGTAATTTTTTTTCATAAAATAGACTAAAATTTTTGCGAACAATGCAATGGAAATATTATATGAATTTTTCAATCCTTTTGGAAATTATGACCACAAAATAAATTCCATTTTTAGTGTTTTTTTTTGGTAGACCACGTGTCATGTAGTTTATTTTTTTGTTACTAGGAAGGTTTCATATTTTTTATCTTCATAAAACAATAAAAAACACCAAAAAAACATAATTTCATTTGGATATGAATTTGGTTATCTTGAAGGAGTAATTTGGACATGTTTTAACATTTCATTATTATCGGTTACCAAAAGATGGGTCATCCAAATCATGGTATGTTCATAAATATCTAGGTAATGAGTAAAACCACATTACATTGTATGGGATCAGTAAAATAAAATATTCTTACATATCCAAAATGATATGTAATATTTAAATATACATTTAGTGGAATGTTCATATATTGATAATTCTCATAAATATAGGGAAACCAAAATTGGGTATCCCCTCAATTCTATGATATAAAGCATATAAGATGCAAATAGAAATTCCCAAATCCCAAAATGAGAGTTGGATTATTTTTTATTTATTTTTATTCCTAGGATTTTATTTCATGATACTATAACATGTATTACGAGAATATGTATCAAGATACACATATTATGAATATATTTTGTCATCATCATTTATTATACTCCAATAAGTGGTCATTATTTATTAATATTATTTACAATGGGACCATGATATAATATATTGGTGTCCTCATATATCCAATATGGATTAGAATCCATTATCATATAGTTCATGGAACATCGATGCATATATCATTCTCATATGTAATTGGAAAACTAAATTTGGACTTGAACCAATGTTGTTCTATAATGATCCATCCCAATAGAACTAGATCTGATGTAATAAACAATTTATTTCATAATATATTAATCACCAATTATAGATTCCAAAAAATAACCATCCCATAAATATCTAACTTAAATAATGTATTTCATTATATGAATTAATAATAGATTTTATGTTTAAAGATATGGGGAATTACGCAAAATAATATAAAAATAAATTCATGTATTTATCAATAAAAATAAATATAAATGTTCTTCTAAATAATTCACTACTTATTATATAATAAGTTTTCAACATCTCCAACATGTTCTTCCTCACATTATACCCTTCTATAAAAACAATTTATACTATTTTTGGAGATTATTTATGTTATATAAACCAACTAATGGGGTGATACCAAATGATATGTAATGTAAATATATAATTGAATTGGGAAAAAAATAAATAATGAAATACATAATAATATATGAATAAATAATGTGAAAAATTATTATTTTTATCTAAAACACATATAAATATATATCTATGGGAATAAATGAATACATGGATATAAATAATATTGATCTCATATTAATGAAACCCATAATGTATGAAATAATAAATATATTTTCAAGGCCTTGTTCCAAGAAATTATAATTATATGGATAGAAATATTTACAATTTCCATGTTTTTTTGGGTCATAAGAGCTGTTGATTCATAAAATAACTATATAATGTCTAGCAACATTAATCACAAGATTATGTCAAATGAATTAACTCTAATAGTGGATAATAAACATCATAAAATTACATAAGGAAGATATAGATAGAAAAATATATATCCATATAATGAAAAATATATAATTTCATACACAATAAACTGGTATTAACATTTATCAATGAACAAAAATATCAATACCATCCTAATAAATAATATATTTTACTTTCTAGGGGTATATCTTTTAATCTAATTTTTTTAAACTGTTATTTCAAACTGAATAGGGTAATAGTTATATGGTTAATTCAATACATGAATAAAGAGATCATGATAAATTTATAAAATAATGAAAGAGAGTTTCAAAAAATCATATCTTCTTTATAAAAAAAGAAACATGGATTGTTGTTGTTGTAAATTAAAACAACATTTATAAAAATAATTCCTTGAATGTCATCAAAATATTTTGGATAATGAATCAAATTGTTTGATTTGATGAGTTCAATCCCTTCAATTATAAAAATATATTACATAGTAAATCATGAAATACAAATTCCATGGTGGAAAATCCAGTTAAATATGAAAAGGAGGCTATTAGACATAACATAAATGCACTTTTGTAAAACAATTAACATTGAGGTGAAATAGAAACTGATATGTCACTTCAAAATGAAACATATCAGAATTGATAATTTTAATCCTATTAGAACCCTCCTTTTATAAATACTCAAGAATAATAGATCATGGAAAATATATAGTGAAATATGGGTCCACTACATTATCTTATCCTTAAATATATTTATTCTTCAAAATTATAATTATAACCCATTGAATAATTTAGTTGGTGGTATTCATAATATATAACCTAATATGACATAAACATTTCTCTCTTGGGATATATCAAGTTACTTGTCTTTCTTAAAAGAACATTATCAATTTTTACAGTTATATAAGAAAGTATTTATATACCATAAACATATATTCTAAAAAAATGTTTCCACAAACCATTTGAATCTCTATGAAATTAATCCAAATAAAGTTATTTATTCTATAAAAAAGAAAATCCCTCTTTTAACGTCAAATGTATTATTAACTAGTTCAAAAATTTACAATCTAGTTAATATATATCATAACCTACAGAATGTAATAAACACACACAAAAATTTTATGGATACCATAAAAATTATATAAATAAAAAATTACATGGATATTAATGAAATATAACTAGCTTTTCTCAAAATCCGTCATCTAATTTGACATAATAGTTATTCTTCCCTCAATCATGTCTTAGAAATCTGTTTTCTTCAAAAATTAATCAATTTCAAATAGATCATTTTAAATTTTATTAATAACATTTAATATATTTTAAAAAACCATTAATGTAGAACTAGTGATGAATATTCCTTATATGTATCACATAATATTTATAACTTTTATTTTATAATATAATATAATTAATAAAAATCATTCACCATTGAAAATGGATAAGAATATCGATACTTATTTTACTATTAAGATATGAACCACACTACATTAGGTAGTAATATGAAACTCAACATTTTATATTGTAAAAATAATATAAAACTACGTCAACCATTTATGTAAGTTTTATTGTTCAACAATAAGTCATAGTGGATTCAATATATATAACATTCACATCCTTATTTTTTTATTCATGTTTAAACCAAATAATAAAACAATAATGGTTCATCTAATATAAAAAATAAGATTGAATAATCATTAATTTCATGTTCTCTATCCTATCCCACTTTTATTTTTAACCTATGATACATTCAGTTCAATCTATGACACTCTTTGTTCAATTATCGGTAATCCATTGTCATTTTCTTATTAGTTATTCTATGTTAATTAGTTAAAATCATAAAAACAATCCATCACATTGCTTCATTAGGGTCAATGGGAATAAACAATAACATATCCAATGTAAGATGAAAAATTAAGTGTTCAGTTAGGCCCCTTTGTTATCCACTATGTGATGATAGTGTTAATACCCAATATACCCATTTAGGGGTTACTACACCTAGTTATATCTACCTCAATCAATATAATCCGGATATGGAAGTCATTTCTATGAGAACCAGACCATATATATCTTAAAAAATCACCAAAATGTTATCTTGAAAATATACATATAACTATAGTTTTCAATATATTTCCCCTATCCAAATCCAAAAATCAAATGTGAATTTTTTACATTAATAGTAAATCAAAAACTATCTCATATGATAATATATACATATGAAATTGTGATTTTCTATATCACATCAACCCTAAAATTATCCTCAAGAAGCTTTAAAATTTCCTAATATATATAAACCCTACTCTGATATCTACTATGACGCCCTGAACACACATTCATAGATCTAGTGGTATTGATGAAAATTTTAATTACTATCTTTGATACCAACTATAGACATAAGAGCATAATTATCCCATAATTTCATGAAAATGTTAAAATATAGCATTACATATGTATCATGTGTATAATTTCACTTAATAACATTGTTAATGGAAATATAAAAAAGGGTATTGGAAAAAATTATGAGTAAGAGAACCACATAATCAGATCTATTAAAAACATATTTATGTAATACATAATATAATATTAATGAATTATATGAATATTTCAATATTATAT
Source organism: Viscum album (assembly GCA_963277665.1). NCBI lineage: Eukaryota > Viridiplantae > Streptophyta > Magnoliopsida > Santalales > Viscaceae > Viscum > Viscum album. The sequence continues at coordinate 1,084,239,267 of OY728166.1, read as the reverse complement.
TGAAAAATATAACTTTAAATATCCATTAATAAAAATAAAAATATATAGATTGATAATTATGATCTCTAATTTATTACATGTATACATCTAAAGAAACATGATTTCAAAGACTTATTCCATGAAATTATAATGATATTTTTTGGTCTAGAGTAGGGAATATCACTTGTCTTCCTCAATTTAAGGAAGATAATGTTTGAATTGAAATCCTATCTTTGTCCAAGAGAGATTCAGAATCCCAGGGCAAGGTAGATTTGTGACACAAAATTTTCAACCCCTCGGTGAGTCCTTATGTGGAATCTTTTAAAGCTCTATTAGACCTACGTGGCATTTCTACCTCTCATAAATCATGTTATGGTAATGAGTTGTGGTCTCCATTATGAAAAAAATATCCTAAGTTTCTCTAATTATCCACCCATATATATGAGGGGATGTGCCAGGAAGATGGTACAAGTAAACTCAGATAAACGTGATTACAAGAGGAACCGAACAAGATCATGATTCAAGTGAGATATTTAATGCCTCCTATAACTGAATAATACATTATGGATTCATCAAAGTATTTTTCACTAGTTGAAAGGGTACTTAATATGTGGTGGGATGTGTCCCAAGGGTGTGATGATATGTTATGTTTTAATTATAAAGTTTGATATTTGAATTTGGTTCTTTGTGGTTGAATGCATGATAGTGTATGGTTTTGTTTGTTTCCACGTAACCAAAATGTGGGTTTTTAAACTATTAAAAACATAGATAGATTATAATTATATTGGTAAAGATATTAGAAAACACCATGAAATTTTTATCGAGATACATTTAGATGTCTCAATAGGATATATAATGTTGGTCAACATTAATAACCATATTCTGTATAATAAAATCACCATAAGATTCAACAAGACATTTCATACCATTCCCGAAGGATTCACTGGGTGAATAAAAAATTAGATATCTCTTTAATTATAATTATAAATTTTAAATAAATATTCGTCCTATAGTAGCAATCAGTAGTCAATATTTATTTCAATATTTATCTATAAAATTAATATTATTTCTTTTGTATGTTAATATCTACCCATCTTAATTTTGTAGAATAGGATGTTGAAATCATATATATTAATGAGTATATTGTAATGTTCATAAACCAAGAGCATATTTATCACACATCTAGAGAATTTAGATGGATGGATATTCAAGAATATATCAATAATGTAACAATGTAAATATAGGGTGTTTCTTTCATAAATGAAAACCTCCATCACTAAAAGATTGCTTCGAACTATATTATAATGTAATGGATTATCAAATGAGATGTTTGATAATGCCAATGAGCCTGTACCCTAGTGGCACAGGCTCCGGCTTGGCATCCAAAAAGACCCAGGATCGAATCCGGGAAGGGGCGAATTTCCCAGGTACTGCTGCAGTGGCGGCACTGTAGCAGCGGCAGCACTATAGCGGCGGAGGGACTGTAGAAGATACTATAGCGGTAGCGGTATTGTAGCAGGTACTTTAGCAGCGCGGGTACTATAGCAGTACCGTTCACTGAGGGGTCCTTTGTGCCAAAAAATGGGCTTTCAAGCCTTGTATTCAGGCCACCTGGCCTTAGGCCATCGGGCTATGTAATGGGTCTCCCTCTACCTAGTCTAAAGAGGTCTTTGCATTCAAATAATAAATTGAGGCTTCGGACCCAACCTTTAAAAAAATGAGATGTTTGATAATATGTGTTTAATCCCCCAAATTATAATAATATATTATAGTATAAATCATCAAATATAAATATCATTAACAAAATATATTTGAATATATAATGAATAGTGTAAGTGAATACAGAAAAGAGTATTTCAAAAAAATAGTATGATTTGTGTAAACTACAAATCAACATGTCAGTCCAATATAAAACATATCAAAAATTTGATTGGAATGATTTGGAAAATAATTATTTATAAAAATAATATCTAATAATAGATCCTTGAAATAAAATTATGGTTATTCTGATTAAATTCTGATAGGAATGAATTATATATGAAAGTGATTGGAAATAAATTTTTTTATTATTTTAAATATATCACTTTTCAAAAATTGCATTATAAAATATGTAGGAAAATATTACATTATATAAAAATATTCTTTATACCAAAATAAAATGTGAAAAATCATATCATAAAATTTAATGATAGAATAACCCATGCATGGATGAAATAAGTTCATACTGAAATAGTATAAATCAGTTATAGGAGACATGTTTTATCAGTATCCCTTAAGGTAAACAGAATCCAAGTATAACACATTTAAAATAAGGGGATTTATATTATATTAACGGTAATAATGAAAAAACCTCATAAAACATTGTCTATTGAAAGTAACAAAAATATATTAAATAATTATAAGAAAAATGATCATAACTCATGAAATAAAATAGAGTTAAAAAATTCATATATTTGGGATAAAAGCTATACTAAAATCCACTTAATTAAATGTAACTTATATGTACAATTATTTCCCATTAAATATAATAAGAAATATTAAGGTTACATTAATGTGATGTAAATACACAACTAAATGGAAAACATGATGCATAACATAAAAATGACTCAAGAGAAAAAATTGAAAAAATAAACTCTAATAGCTCAAGTAAATTTTTAATTGAACCCCATTAATGTTTTTTATTATAATTTAACATCCAATAATGTTATTAAATATAAATCATGATATTATATTTCAAATAAATAGTATATATTCCATATAAATGAAATGTTGTACGCAATACCAAACATTCCTTAAAACATATAATTTATGGTTAAATACCTTATCTCTTATACTGACATCCATCGACATAAAATAAACTTTTGTATGAAAATAAAATATTAAAATAAAATTATTTAAAACCATACACATATCCATTTTCAATTACAGTTTCATTTAATAATCACTCTAAATATTATTTTTATCTATTTACCATATTGAATGAATTTAGTTTTGAGCATTTTAACTCGTTTTTAAATGTACTATATGATATAAAAATATTTTTACACAAATTACTCGATAATTTTATATTCATTCAAATATTTTAGTATATGAAACACTATGTTTAAACAAACTATGGTATACTATTAAAATATTTTCATATAATGTAAAAATTAACATATATCCATTAAATTGGATAGAGTTAATAATAATTTTGACATATTGAAATATAAATATATATTTCTATATATTATAAATATCAAAAAATATTTATTATTACATTGAAAATAAGAATTCAATTAGTTGTATGTTAATTATTCATAAAATATAAATTTCCATCAAAATTGATATCTATTAATTTATGTGAGAAATTAATATATTTAATTTATGTAACATTGAAATATATTATTTGATATAATTAGCATCAATTTCTAAATAATCATATAATAATTATATAAGGGTGGAAATATGGGATTTTTACCAGGATGGAGTCATCTGTGTCTGAGTATTTCTATCTTATACAGGTTTTTATCGCCCCATCGAGGAACATGGATGATAGATCTGGCTAGAATCATTCTACGACTCCTATTATGGAACCATCACATGGTCAAATCACCTTCAAGAGTTTTGATTTGGGTGCTTTGATGTGATAAACTAATGATTCACTGGTTTATGGTGCGGATAACTTCTTTCTTGGTGCTCATGAAGGTGATATCACTCCCTATAAGATTTCACAAAAAGGAACAATTTCAGTGCTTTTGTCTAACCTCATCTATTTCAAGATATAATTGACTCTTTTAAACACTTGATTATTTATCATCTCGGTGTGCAAGAAAAAAAAGTGGAATCTTGATGATCTAAATAAATATCTTCTTCAGCTCTAGGAATTTGTTAATTGGAAAATTGTTTCTCTCGGTATAAATTAATTTCCCATTACTTTCTACTAAAATAAAAGAAAATTTTAATCTTGTTGTTAGGGGTTTTTCAACCCCAAGACGGGCGGTCCTAAGGTTTCAAAATTGGTACACCGAGTTTGATCCTATGTGTGTAAATCAAACTGTTTCCCAGCCCTAGATTCATGTTAGGAGTATGAATTGGGTTTTTTTGGAACCCAATAATTATTTGGATATTTATTTGGTCATTAGAACTCAAATTAAGATTTATAAGGAAACTTTATGCATTATATATGGTTATTTTTCATGTATGCTGGTTGAATTTGATATGTCCCTACCTCATATTTAGAGTGTTTAATTTATTTCTAGTGATTTTATATTTAATCATTAAATTAAATTCAATCATGTCCCCAATTACTGTATTAACTACTCAACCATTGGACTTTTAAAGGACAATTTTCATCAAGGAATGTGATTTTCTAATTGTAAAGGGCCTAGAAATCTCGTAGAAAACATTAATTTTAAAGTTCCAATTATTGGTGACCCTTATAAGGATTTGAATATGAGTAATTTTGAGATTGTGAAGGGTGTTTCCTCTCCCTCTATGGTTTACAAGATTCCTACTTATGTTTTGACATTTATTATAGGAAAACCCACTCATCTTGATGTAGTGGCTGGGAATAGGCCTGATGGTAACCATATTTATTTGGCTGGTAGTGGGGGTGAGCTGTATGCAATACCCCTATTTCCTGATACTCAAATGATTCAATAGGAGATTAGTTCTAAATGGGGTGATTTGGATAGTCATTATATTGAATTTTATGATTCTGTTATATTACTCAAAGTGAAATTAATGTCCAAGGGAATATAGGACCCAACCAATGATAACTAGGGATCTACTTTTGAGGCTACGTAGCATTCTCTGATGCCTTCACATGTTGTTTTTATTAGTTTAAAGAAGGATGTACCTTCTCAGGTGCATGTTACTTCATCTTTACATTCTCCACAACTAGATTCTTAAGAGCAAGTTTCTTCTAGACATGATTAGGTTTCTGTTCATGCAGTTTTGTGGTATTCATCTGTCTATGAAGCTCGAGTTGATGATATAGCCCCTGTTACATGGGCTACTTCTCAAGAGTAGGTTTCTGCTTCTCCTCGGGCTATTGATATTACTGGATAGCATGTATAGGTTATTGTTGAATGTGTCAATTCTCTTTATGTGAAGGTTCCTTCTTCTTATGATTCTACAGTGGTTTCCATTGATAAGCTGTGTGTCTCGATTTCATCACATGTGTTAATGTCTCCTTGTTACAATAAAACAAATTTCCTATATGCTTTAACATTCCAGGGACAGGTGCTACCAATACATGAAGTTGACATTAAAATTGTAATGCCCTTGCCAAACCCCTTGTATATGGGCTCGACCAATATTGGTGCTGTTAAAAAAAACTTTTTACTGTGGTAGAGAATTTGTATACTCCATAATTAAATAAGTTATACAAGGAGAACCATGAATAGAGAGGAAAAATATCATTACCGCTTTTAGAATCTAATGCTTCTGGTTCCCATTAGGTTGAAAGGCATCCCACTTCTAAGGATGTTCTGGATAAGAGGATACTTGATGATGTTGTTAAAGGTTATGATGCATATAGTTTTCCTTTGGTGGATGCACATCCATTTTAAGCAGAGTGCGGAGGACCCGGTGGAATTTGATGACCATAATGGTGTTTAGTAAACCCTGAAACAATGGGAAAGGGGAAGGAACCCAAGAGGTCATAGCAGTTTTTGTGGATGTGGTGGTGGAAATAAAGGGTGATAATGTATTCTTTCTTTATGGTGTTTTTTTACTGTTGTTACCCTGAATCTCTTTTGTGTAACTGCTACATTCTTTTTATTGTAAATTATGGGGGCCATGGAGTTTCTCCATGGTCTGTACCATTGTGGCATGAACATAAAAATATACATTTTTTTCCAAAAACATTTCAATGTAAAATTAGTTCTATTATATAATGAATAATTCAATTTTTTTTCATTAGAATCAGTATTACCATAGAAAATGATTTTTAATTCATTCTATATATAATATCTAATTTTTCTGAAAAACTATTTATCATTGTGTTTTTTTAAGATTAATTAATTTAATACAATTTTAGATATTTAATATTGAAAGATAGATTCCATTTTTGGATTCATGTTGTTCAAATATGGTAGTTAGTTACAATTGTTTTCAATATTAATAGTAACCATAGTAAATTTCGGTCAACCCTGTAAGGGTTAAATAGTAAAAATTGGGTCAAAATATTGAGAGAATTAATTAAATATTATTTTTAAACATTCTACTATCATATTGTATTAGTGTAGTTCAATTTTTAATACAATAATATAATATAGGGTCAATTTGTGCCATAATTATTTGAAAATGCCCTTTTTATTAATTTACGAAATGGATAAATATAAAATGTCACTCTCTGGAATTTAATATCTCTAAAATTATTACCCTGGTATAAAAAGAGGTTAATTTAATTTTTTTTATTTTAGTGTTAAATTAATTTTTGAACCATTTTAATTTATTTATAATTATTATTAATTGATATATTATCTTAAATTCCAATTCTACATCGATGTGGTATTTATTATATTAATAGAAAAATAAAATAATCGATTTGTTAAATAATTAATGTAATAAAATTTATGTATCTTATTGTTTTAAAAGATTTTAATAAATAAATAAGTAATTTTATGGATATTTAATACTATTATTTTAAAATTCTATTTTTTTAGAATATTTAAATACAAATGAAATGAATATTTCTAAAATTGACAATAATGGTATATTTAGGATTGTTAATAAATTATTAAATGATTTAAAATTAATAAAAAACTCACTAACTGACTGAATATAATATTTTATCACATATTCCATGGTCCATTAGTTATTTTGTTGTCCATTTATTATAGCATTATAACAGTTTAATAATAAAATAGTTAATAACACTATTATGGTAAAAAATTGTCAATAATGGGGTAAATAATAAAGAGATGGATTATAATGAAACAAAATCCTATATAAATTTTATTTGATGATTTCATTTCATACCTAGAATTATATTCCTCGTTTTCAAGGTAATTTGAAGAATTTGGATTGATAATTACTTAATTATATTTTAATCCATTGAGAAATTACATGTATGTCCTTTCCCCCACTTATAAAATAAAACTCATCCATTACCAAAATTACACAACTCTTATCCTTATATATGACCCATACCCTAAAAAATGCATTCTAAACCTCCCATAAAAAGTTATTGTGGTTATAGACATCCCAGAATACTAGAACTATGATCTATAACAAGATATTTAATTCTATCCATTCATACAATATACAAATTCCTTAAGAAATAACATTCATATTTTACTTATTATTTTATCAACAATAAATAAAATGAATATGTTATAAAATAAAAAATTCAATGTACTTAATTTATTTGAAGTCTATTATTATAATAAAACAACCATTATTCTTCCAAATTTATTTCAACTGGGATGTGATAGTATCACTGGTGTGTATATACGTCTTATCATCTCCACATTGTGATACAATTCATTTTTCATCGCCATATCTTATGGATGGGTATTCTGATGGGTTAATTATTTACATATAAAATAAACTATATCTGTTTGGTTTTTTATTAATAATATATTATTTATCTCTTTACCTTCAAATAATTTTTAAAACAATGACATTTCTCATGCATATGATCATACTACCACATCCACAATGAGATGTGACTCATTTTAAATATTAGTTAAACATGTGTAATAATAAGGATGGATTCCAGAAATATATATTTTTCATATGATTTAATAATGACTCTAAAGATGGTACTTTTTATTTACCTTTATTTCATTCCATAAAATTAAAAATATTAACAGTTGTCTTGCTTATGTATGGCCTAACATCACCATAAATGATGTAGTTCAATTTTATATCTCCAATTTTATGGTTGAATATAAAAATATATTAACTATAAATGAAATTTAAATTATGATAAAATTTTTGGTTATTATTGATCCAATTTCAATGTACATGGACCAAAACTACCACACCAAATCATTGGTGAAAACTGAATAAGTTTTCCCCTATAATTGGTAATTTAATAAACAATTCTTATTAAATTATTGATAAAAGGTATTAAGTAAATTATATATTGATTTTCATATTATTTTATTTTATTTTAATAGATTTTTTACAAATCTATTTTTATTATCAAGTAGGTCAAGACACGTTAGAATTATGTCTGTCCTAAGTTAAGGGTTTTATGTTACAATCTCTTTGATTAATATGATTGTTAATAATTATTTTCCATTGATGAAATAATATGGTCTATTCCTACGTAACCACCTTAATTTTATTCCCCTCTAGTTCTTTTAAAATTTAAAAATATTTCAATTCATTTTTTATCATTATGGATCATACGGATTGAAATTATAATTCTAATGGAAACCATTTCCATTTCTCTATTCGATCAAAAGTACATTCATTTCCATGTACATGGTTTCTATAAATTCATTCATGAATTTATTTTCTGTTATCAAATTATTTTTGGATGTAAATTTTTCCAAAAATAACATTTTTTATAAATGGTATAAAATTAATATTCATATTATGTTTTTAATTGGTTACTTTTTGATTTTTTATCAAAAATGTGAATTAAATCCTTATTTATATATATATATCCTGAAAGGATTTATCAACCATCATGATAGATCAATTCTTTTATTTATCCTTCAAATATATCTGAGGTTATTTTAAATTTATATTTTATATTTCATATGTGTTATATTTTTAAAATTTCAAATAATTAATATCATATTTAGATATATATTTTCATTTGGAAATGATACAAGTGATATTTAAGAGTAATAATCATCTAAGATGGAGTCATTTTATGTTTACATACCATTAATTAGAATGTGATCGAATTATACCGTCCTTATTATTTCTCTAGATGGTTTAAAATTATGATGAAAATGTTTTTATGAACCCATTACATTTTCCGTGGGTTATATTCTGGAGAGTTAATGAAATGTTTATGAAACCAATTTATTTTTCATGTTTGTTCACTAAGTGTGGTTTATGAAACATTTACCTTTTTCATGGGTTATGATATGAAGAAGGTTTTATGATATTTTACAAAAAAACATTATATTATTTATTATGTTATTTGCATGGCTAGAATTATATATCCCCCAATGAAAAAGGTAATAAGGGATACCTCTTTAGTTAAATATTACTAGAATTGGGTGGCAACCAAAATCAGTAAGTGACTCTATCCATAATGAGAAAGGGATATGGCGCCTCAATCACCTGGCCACTCCGAGCTCTCGACTTTCTCCTAGGGTTTCGGCTTTCCCCACCGGGGATTCCCTTGCGCCGCTCCTCTCCCCTCTGGTTCTTTCTTCTCTCTATATCTCATTGGGTTGTGATGTCTCTCGGATTTCATTCCCTCTCACTCGATTATCCCGACTCTGTGACGGTGCTCTGGTTTTCTCTTTGTCTGCCCATTTTCACTATAATCATGCGTTCCTTAGTTCCACTCTATGTCGGATTTGGAGTACGGGATGTACTGATGTTTTGGGCTAGCATTTTGGTGGATGAAAAATCTCTATAAATTACTAGACTTGGCCCATCTTCATAGGGTTTAAATACTTTACTCCCTTCGTGTTTCATCCCATTTTCCCTTTTCTTGTTCTCTTTTATTTTGTTATGGATCTTCTTCTCATTTTCTTTCTTTCAAGTTTATCCCTAGGGTTTCATTCCCAAATCCCCTTTCTTGTTTTTGTGTTGCTTTTTTCCCAAATCCTATTTCTGGTTTCCGCTTTCGAGTTTCTTATGTTTGAAGATGATGTTTCTAATTGGGTGTTTTGTTCCGATCATATGTCTTGGTGTTTTTTGTTGGTGTGGATGACGTCGATGACAATGTTCTTTTTTAGCACGGTGGAGACGATGCTGTATTCTCTGGGCGACATCGGATGGTGTCTCTCGGTGGTAGCGTTATTCTATTTTGACGGTGGGTTCTAGTGATGCTATGTGGTGAATTTGATGGTACTCTTGGCGGCCACATGATCAGAGCTGACGATTTCAGTGGTGGTTCTAGGTGTTAACGAAAATGTATATAGTGGCTTCGATGGAATATTCCCGATGACGTCTTCGGTGTCTGTTTCAAAATGGGTCGGTTTCCAAGGCATGATGTGAAGTTGTTGTTGGGGATTGTTGTATGGTTTTTTGTTGGTTTTTCCTATGTCATCAGTGAAGTTTTTAGGGTTGTTTTGTTGTTTTTTGCGATCATATGGCATTGTCGATAATGGTGGTTAACAGTCTGGTTTTCTAGAAAGGAGGTGGTCTTACTAGTTCCAATTAGTTTCGTTATCTTAATGATGTGATGTTGCGTCAGGGGTGTGACAATCGGCATTAGGCGGTGGTATTGAAGCGAATAGAGGTGGTGATGGGACTGAGGAGTCGCTTCTCACACCTGGAAGGTTCTGCATTTTGAAATTTGAAATATCTATGCGTTTTTTCCAATTTTAATTTTATGTTCTGATCATTGTAACTTAGTTGTTTTGTATCTGGTTAATTATTTGTACATGCCCCCACTACCCTTTAAATGTGGTTATTTTGAAAATCAAAAAATAATATGGGTGACTCTATCCATAATGATAGTATTTGAAGTGAAAATTTACAACTAAAATGGTTGGGGGAGTGAACCCAATCTATAATGATTGAAGTGGATGTGATCCTTTAATACTAAGGAAATTATTTTCATGTATTATTTTTATTCCATAAGAATATATATTAGGAAAACATTATACCCTCATGGATTATGTTATTTTACTCATTTTTGAATTATGTGGTATTAATTACCATGAATCACACAATGATATATGGTTATGATCTTCGATATATAGGGTACATTATTTAAAATTATTTTAGGATCCTATAATATCTTAGTGCCCATATTATGTTTACGTATGAATGTCATACATTAATTATAATCTCATCTCACCCTTTATTATGTTTCCTTTCCAATGATTATGAAGAAATGTATTATGTATTATATATCAAAAAATAGAGAATGTTATGAAGAACATAGTGGGAGATGGTGTTTTGAATTATGAATTATTTCATTATTTATACATTTTTTAATGTCATTAGATATATATTATTTTTTCATGGATTGTTATTTCATGCAAAGAATATTCATCTGATAAGATAAAATAACTATGTTGGAAAAGTTTCGGTTGTTGTAGTTGGTATCAGAGAAATGATTATTCGATGTTAGATACTATTATGAGAAAAAAATTATAGGAACGCAATCGATATATATAATATAAGACGACATATTAATTATTTGGTAATGATCATAGATATCATAGGATAAACCACATGTGTAATATATTAAAACAATGCCATGACATAAACATCTAATTAATTATTATTCATGATTATATGTTTTTCAATTATGATTATTATCATTAAACCTAATATTTTTTAGTTTCAATTAATGGTTAGATCCCACAATAACCATTTTAATTATAAATGTGAAGGATAATTTAATCAATTACCTCTAAACAAAGATACAACTTATTAGAGTTTGAATGGAATTTCTTATTGGTATTGTTATACTACATTCTGAAGTCATGAATCATGTTGAGATTCCAAACAATCATATTAAGGAACAACATTTTTTTGTCCTTAATAAGGAAACACCTCTCTTCTGTTAGTAGGTATTATACAGAACTAGTTTCCAAAAAACATATCATTATCAATTTAGAGATATTTTCGGTTTTCTAGGGTTTGAAACAAGAAAATGTCATTCTATTATTTAATCATATTGTAATAAAATGTATATCAATGGTGGAATCATATTAGTAACAGAGGTAATATAGATGAAATTGACTCTGTAGAGTGGGATTAGATTAAGAGTTCATATTTCAATATTTTTATTCCACATAATCTTAAAATATTAACTGATGAGGAATTTATTGAGGAATACCATAAGAATGATGAATCTACTAGTTCCTATGAGGAAAATATTTCAAGAAAAGTTATTTACACTTTATGTGTTGTCATCTAGCTTGAATGTCAAATTAATTGATTCATCAATGAATTAAAACTGTGTATCTAGAGAATGTTAGCTATAAGAGAATTCAGTATCTATGATGATGTCATTTGATATGAAATCAAGGAGGAAATGTATAATGGTGTTTCTGTAATGGCCTGGGTTCTTGGGGATCAATTACTTAGTAAAAATATGATATTGGGTGTTCTAGGTATTCTGGGAAAGTTATCACGTCTTCTCAGTGAAGTGTTACCCCTAAAGGAAGGCCTATCGATAGCCTTAGCCTACCGGTAGAAGGCCTACCGGTAGCTCGGTCTACCGGTAGCTCGGACTACCTGTAGCTCGGTCTACCGGCAGCCGCCGCCTACCGGTAGCTCAATCTACCATTAGCTACCGCCTACTGATAGCTCAGTCTACTGCTATCTCGGTCTACCGGTAGCTCAGCTAACTGGTAGGCCTAGCCTAACCCCCCATGGGTTTCCAGTAGCGCCTCATTTAGTGAAAATTGGGTTTTAAACCCTATATTGACCCCATTACCTTGTTTTAAAGCCCAGTAACGCCAATAAATGGTGTTTAATTAAATTTTTACGAGGTACGTGCATCGGTTTAAACCGCGCCTAAAGGCGGGGACCCTTTAATGATGTGTGGGGCCGCATGGTCAACCCACGACCCCCGCTCCTTACGCGGTTTCACATTCCAATCTCTGTATCTCAACCGTCCCCAGCCCTTATAAACCAAAGGGTTCTCCCTGGGTTTCTTTTCTCGTCCACCCTGCAATTGATTCGTCTGGTCGTCCTTGAGTTCCCGAGGTCACACCGCTGCAATTTCCACATTTGTTGTTCCTCGCCCATGAATAGAAGCTTTGATCGCTGATCAATCAAGTTGGGTTTCTCCTTTGTCTCTCACTTTTGTGTATCATGCGGGGTGGGAATGATTTTGATTCTATAGGATTGGATGAACCAAACCTTAATGAAGATAATGAATGGAATCTAGCTAATGAAGGGGGAGGGGTGTGATTGATATTGCTGCATTGTTCTATGATCATTCATGATTAATGATTTCTGAATTGTGAAGGCATACGCCTACTGGAAATCATGGCTGTTGGTGGTCTTTCTCTATGCACTAATGAACCCTTACCTATGGTGTTTAAATGGATTATATGTGGTTGTGAACCCTTGCTGTGTAAACGGAATTTGGTTAATTACATACATCCGGCTAAATAAATCAAAATCACCAGGATCAATATTTTTTGTGATAACCCCTGTTAAAGTACAGCGAAGTTGAAATCATGGAGTGTGTTAAATCTTTTAAATCTGAAAATACCAGCATGGGCCTGCTTTGTGTTTATGGTGGTGGTTGTGTTGTTTTTCTTTCATGGGACTATTGGTGGGTGATGTGAGTGGGGATGGAATCCCCTTTTGTTATGGTTACGTTGTTTGTGAATTTGAGGTCATGTGTTACTTTTCTTATATCACGAATTGGGGTGGGATCCTCTGTTGTTGAGAAGTCGTTGGCTCTTGGACATGGGACATGGGGCTGTATCATGGGGTTTTCTTTGGTTCCAGTACTTCGAGGGATCCCACTTATCCCTTTGTTATTGTGAATTTACAAGAGAACCGAGTGTGAATGTTTAAGTTGATGTTAGACTGTACTCTTTCCTTGGCTTATTCTTATGCTTTCTAATTGCCTAAGTAGGTGTAGAAACTTATTTAACATTATTACTGAACATGGAACAAGGATGGGACAAATGGGTATTGGTTTGATGTGAGTTGTGACATGGACACAGGTGCTGAGTGTGTTCATTAGGCTGGCTGAAGAAAAACCTAGATTTGGGTGAGTTCTTGTTACATATACATACTTGTAGTTTTTGTGTTTCTAATTCTCACCCCACCGAAGTTGAGAACATAGTGTCGAACAACCCCATTTCATGGGGGAGGGTGTTTTTTCCAACACTTATATTAGTATATGGTTATTAGCTCCTTTCTGCTCCCTTACCCGGATAGCCCAAGTATCTTCGGGCAGGATGTGATGGCCTGAGGTCTATTATTAGCCCCTGAATCTTTGCGCACGGTAGTGTGGTGGTTGGCCCAGGTGCATGCAGGCAGGTGGTTTCCCCAGTATCTTCAGGATGAGGCCCATGTGTCTTCGGGTGTGGTAGTAGATCTTTTATCCCAGGTGTCTTCGGGCGTGGTAGTGGTTGTTCTAGCCCAGGTGATTGCAGGTGTGGTTACATGTGACAGTTGTGGCCTTGGTGTTTTCGGGTTAGGTTTGGCAGTGGGACTGAGTGAGGATGTGGCCCAGGTGTGTGCAGGTGGGGTGAGGCAGTGGGACTGCGGTGAGAATAGCGGGATTGGTTCGATGCGTAGTATGTCTTCAATAACCAGTGGGAATGTGGCGCGGGGTACCCAAACATCGATGTGATTTTTCTATACATTACTTGACATTTGTTATTTGGGGAGTGTGCCTTGGTGAGGCTTGGGTGGTTAGTTTTCCTTGATAGGTTCTTGGTTATCACTTTTCTCACAGGGCATTAGTATGCCTCCCCACTTTTGCATGAGAGCATTAGGTTTTTTCCTACTGAGTATACTTGTATGCTCACCCTACGTATATAAAACTGCATTTAGGTTTCCATGAGAACATCGGGGATCATTCAGGACCATACTAGGGTAGACCGTTGTGACGATTTCTGTTTTTGTTTTTATTTTCTTGTTATTATTTTTACCCTTTGGGTTTGTGACTTGTATCTTTTACCTTTTGAACACTCATATGGGAATGGATTATTTTTAGCCGTATTTTCACTTTTAGTTTTGGTGTTGTGGGATTTTCTATCTTATCTTCTGATCCTATTAAAATAAAAAGGGTAATGCCTTCCATTTAGCGTGTGATTCTGTGCCCTTGGCACTGTTCGCCACATCGAGACCTATTGAAGGCGGGTTTCAGGGGTCATTATATCTCCTTCAACTTAAAAAAGGAAAGGCCTGGAAATCTGATGACCCTTCGCTCCTTTTGGTGAAGGCGGGTCATGACAGAATGGTATCAGAGGCTGAGGCTGAGGGATAGGATGGAGTCTGGAGTTAGGCATAGTGAGGATTGCATGGGATGGTAGGGTGACAGTGTTGGGTGACCATGGTGGATGAATTGGGCCAGGAAAGACTGTCTAGGACACAGGATTTTAGGCCCCTATGATCCAATGAAAAGACTCTGGGCCTACCGAATGACCAAGTGAGGCCACACTGATTGCAGGGTAGAGACCCTAGGAAATGTACATGCATCATAATTACTTGTGTTCTTGTGTTTCTGGGTGTTTTGGGAATTTGAAATAAATAATAAGTTTAAGATGTTTTAAGAACAAATATTCTGCACTACTTGGGCTTAGGAATTCCTTGTTTATCTTATAGATATGGAACATGGGAGGTGACCACGTGTGGTGCAGGTGATCAAGGCCTAGGAGGCTACCTTGACCGATCAGCTGAGAGCTGATCTAGAGGAGGAGGACGACCAGTGGCAGAAGACGCTTCGGGCCTTCCACCGACAGACCCTCGAGAAGTATGAGGGCAACACCTCTGACATGAAGACGAAGAGCTGGCTAGAAGAGCTCGTGATAGCTTTTGGCCTGATTCGGGCCTCGACTGAGTATTGGGTTCCTCTGGCCGTCAGCTACATGTGGGGAGCGGTGTGTCAGTGGTGAACGCTTTACTTGTGGGAGAGGAGAGAGGTTGAGGTAGCATGGGCTGATTTCGAGAAGGACTTTAGTGTGGAACTCCTCTCTTCTACGATGAAGGAGGATAAGAGGCATGAGCTACTCTCCCTCCAGCATGGGAGTATGTCAGTAAGGGATCTAGGAATCAAGTTCAAGGACCTCCTAGGTTTTTCTCCGGACCTTTTTCTAGATGTGGAGTCTCGGGCATGACGTTTAGAGGAGGTGCTCCGACCCTCCCTCATGTATGTTGTTACCCCCTTCACCCTGCCGACGTACTTGGAGGTCCACAAGAAGGCCGAAGTGGGGAAGAGGATGCATTCTCTAAGAGGTGTGACATGAGAGGGGATTAAGATGGGATCATTGAAGGGGAAGACTGTCAGTACCAGACAACCAGCATCAGGACCCTCTCGGTTTCGACCGGCAGGGAGCAGGCCACAACAGTTACAATTCCAGTCCCTCGGTCCTCACCATTTTCCATCGGGCCCCAGACCGAGGTGCTTCGTCTATGGGAGCTATGGACATATACAGAATCAATGCCCGAACCTAGTTCAATATGGTAGTGGCAGACAGGCTCAACACCCACCTCAGCAGCAGCTTCTAACTAGGCCCTTCCAGCAGTAGCAGCAGGCGAAGCGAGCTCCCGCTCCTCTGAGGGTAGACGTTGCAGGGGGGGGGCCGACCTCAGGGCGCTCCTCAGGGACCCCGACCAGGGCATGGTCTGGGAGGCGGCTGACAGATGAGGGGCAGAGGAGCTGGGCGTGGACAGTTGCACGCCGCATAGGCAACAGTTCCAGTGGGTCCGGAGGTTGTTCGAGGTATGATCAGTTTGTTCAGTACCCTTACATACACCTTGTTCGATACCGGAGCTTCGCACTCCCGGTCTAGCCCATGTTCTGGGTCTAGATGCCCAGAGTCATCCAGTGCCCCTGGTGTTGAGCACACCAGTCAGAGGTCAGACCAACTTATTATATGTTTGTAGAGGATTTAGACTGATGATAGGGTCACATCAGTCGGTCAGGGATCTACTACTACTACAGATACGGCCATACGATTTCATCCTAGGAAACGACCGATTGTTCTCTTTGTGTTTCATCATCGACTGTTTCTTTGGAAGGGTTGTGTTCTCAGACATGGGAGGCTGGCATGTTACTTTCACCGGCGAGCGGAGCAGTCATAAGGGAAACATGCGAGAGGAACCCCCCCCCCCCCGCTCTTTATTAGCCAAGCTGTTAGTAGAGTGAATAGATGCTGAGATGGTAGAGGTACCAGGAATCGTCAGTGAGTTTATGGATGTCTTTCCGGAAGAGGTAAAGACACTACCCCTTTAACGTGATATCGAGTTTGGAGACTTGCAGCCTGGTGGTCGTCCAATTTCGATGGCTCCTTACCAAATGGAACCTTCAGAGCAATGAGAGTTGCGGATTTGGATTGATGATCTGATGAAGAGGGTTTATGTTCGACCAAGTGCATCACCATGGGGTGCTCCAGTCTTGTTCTCAAAGAAGGAAGATGGTGGTCTCAGGTTGTGCCTAGACTACAGGAGGCTCAATCAGGTGACGATCAAATATCTCTACCCTCTTCTGAGGATATACGATCTTTTCGACCAACTAAAAGGGGCGGGATGGTTCTCGAAGATCGACATATGGTCTGAATATCAACAGTTGAGGGTGATGGAGGGAGACATCTCGAAGACAGCCTTCAGGTGCAGATATGGGCACATCGAGTTTGTAGTCATGCCTTTCAGAGTTACGAATGCCCCGACTGTGTTCATGGGGCTTATGAACACCGTCTCTTGAGAGTACCTGGATCAGTTCGTAGTCGTGTTCATCGAAGACATCCTGATCTATTCAAGATATGAGGAGGACCATGCAGTGCACCTGAGGATGGTTTTGGAGGTCCTCCGATAGCACCAGCTCTATGGTAAGCTGTAGAAATGAAAGTTCTAGACGCGAGAAGTGCACTTCCTCGGACACATAGTGTCCGAGAAGGTGGTAGCGGTGGAACCTTCGAAGGTTGAAGCAGTTGTTTCATGGGCAGCACCCAAGAACATGGCATAGGTTCGTAGTTTCCTCAGGCTGACAGGTTACTATCGGAGGTTTGTACCCAACGTCTCTTGAGTTTCAGCACCTTTGACAGCCTTGACTAAGAAGGACCATGTTTTTGTATAGGGAGAGCAATGTGAGGCAGCCTTCACCTATTCGAAGGATAAATTGGTAAGTGCCCCAGTACTGAGACTACCAAAAGAAGGGGCGGCATATGTGGTGTTCTGTGATGCTTCAGGACAAGGCCTCAGATGTGTGTTGATACAGTGACAAGGGGTGATCTCTTATGGGTCTAGGCAGCTACACCCTCATGAGCGTAATTATTCCACCAGCGATATGGATCTTGCAACGGTCGTTTTCTCTCTAAAGTTGTGGCGGCATTACCTCATTGGAGAATGCTTTGTTGAATTCACGGATCACAAAATCTTGAGGTATATCTTCTCCCAGTGGGACCTAAACTTGCGACAGAGAAGGTGGATGGAGTTCCTCCCGGATTACGACTTTGAGATTTCCTACACCTTAGGGAAAGGAAATGTGTTCGCTGATTCCTTCAACAGAATGTCTCAGAATGATGAGGTCTGAGAGTCGGAGGATGCCTGGAAGACAATGGGGGAGTTGGCTGCCTTTTACTTGGATGCATGGATGGATATCGGTAGAGGTTTCATGTATCAGATGACAGTGCATTCATCTCTGTTTCAGCAAGTTGAGGAGTCTCAGTGGGGAGACTCAGAGTGCGAAGTGATGCATGACTGAGTTGACCAGGGCAATGATCCAGAATGGTGGACGGAGGATGGTCAGAACCGGATTCTTTTCTGGGGAATGCAGTTTGTTCCCCAGGCGATGCACGACAATGTTCTTAGTGAGTTCTACAACTCACCCCTAGCGGTACACCCAGGAGTTTCCAAGATGTACCAGGGTATGAAGAGACAGTTCTGGTGGCTCGGAGTAAAGCGAGCAGTGGAAGAGTTTGTGGCCATGTTCCTAGTGTGTCAGCAGGTGACGGCTGAACACCGAGTTCCAGGCGGCCTGCTGTATTCTCTAGATGTCCCTGAGTAGAAGTGGGAGGACATCTTGATGGATTTCTTCACAGGACTACCCAAGGTTCAAGGGGGATATCATTCCATCTGGGTAGTAGTGGACCGGTTGACGAAATCGGCTCACTTTTTGGGGATTAAGGAGTTGAGTGTAGTGGATGCTTTGGCATAAAGGTACATGAATGAGGTGGTGCGGTTTCATGGAGTTCTGAGGTCCATATTCTCGGATAGGGATGCATTTTTTACCTCACGAGTCTGGAGAAGATTGCAACATGCTTTCGAAACCCAGCTATGTCTTACCACTTCTTTCCATCCCCAGACAGATGGACAGACAGAGCGCACTATCCATACCTTAGAGGATATACTGCGGGCGTGTGTTCTGGACTCAGGAGGATCGTGGGTGCGACACTTACCTTTGATAGAGTTAGCCTAAAATAATATCTATCACTCCACCATTGCTATGGTCCCATTTGAAGCCTTGTACGGGAGGCCATGTCGCTCACCTGTGTGTTGAACCAAAGTCAGAGAGGTGGGCATCCTTGGCCCGGAGGTGGTGCGGAGTACGACAAAGAAGGTCCAGCTTATACGGGAAATGATAAAGGTGGTCCATGACCAACAGAATTTGAATGCTGATACCAGGAGAAGGCCCTTTGAGTTTGAGGTTGGAGACCACGTGTTCTTGAAGGTCTCCCCTCGGCGTGGACAACAGAGGTTCGGCAAAGGGATTATGCTATCTCCCTGGGTCATTGTATCCTTCGAAGTGTTGCATCGGGTTAGCGAAGTGGCTTATCAGCTAGCGTTACCACCACTGCTATTGAGGATACATGACGTCTTCCATGTGTCCCAGCTCCATCGGTATCTGCACAACGATTCACACATCCTTGACTGGGGAGAGCTAGACATCGATGACAACGTGACCTTTGTTGAAAGGCCGGTGATGATCGAGGATCATGAGGAGAAGGTGATTCGTGGGTGAACCATTCCCCTGGTTCGTATGTTATAGAGACATGGTGGGATTGAGGAGAGTACATGGGAGAGGGAAGCACAAATGCATGCCCAGTACACAGATTTGTTTTGAGTTTTTTACTATTCTATTTATACTTCTTGTGGTGGATCATTTTACATTGTTGGATATGAAATATGTGGTTTTCTTTCCTCTGAATGTGTGTGAAACATCTTGGCTATCAGAATGGGAGTACCAGACCCCTAATAAAGATACAATAAGGTGGATGCGATTAAACCCGTGCGGGTGAGTTAGTGCCGCCCAAAGCGGATAATATCTTGACATGGGGGAAGAGACTCCCCAACCCACATGACTGGTCAGTTTGACATGTTATGTCTCTTGGTTCATTAGAGAGAGGTGTTTTTAGTTAACAATGATGTTCACTCCTAAGAGGTATCTTTTGAGGTGGTTGTTTGGACCCTCTCTTTCCTTATGGGTTATTTTGATTCTCGAGGTCAAGAATAGTTTGACAGGTATCTAATGTAATGGCTCGGGTTTTTGGGGATCCATTACATAGTAAAAATCAGATGTTGGGTGTTCTGGGTAGTCTGGGAAAGTTATTGAGGATTCTCGATGATGTTTGACCCCTAAAGGTAGGCCTATCTGTAGCCTTAGCCTACTGGTAGCAGGCCTACCAGTAGCCCAGTCTACCAATAGTCGTAGTATACCGATAGCTCGGTCTACCGGTAGCTCAGCCTACCGGTAGCACGGTATACCTGTACCCATAGCCTACCGATAGCTCGGTCTACCGGTAGCTGGGCCTACCAGTAGCTCAGTCTACCGGTAGCTCGGCCTATCAGTAGCTTGGTCTACCAGTAGCCACAGACTACCGGTAGTTGGGCCTACCGGTAGCTCGGTCTACTGGTAGCTGCCGCCTATCAGTAGCTCAGTCTACCGGTAGCCGCCACCTACCAGTAGCTTGGTCTACCACTGCAATTTCCGCATCCGTTGTTCCTCACCAGTGAATAGAAGCTTCGATCACTGATCAATCAAGTAGGGTTTCTCCTTCATCTCTCCCTTTTGTGTATCATGCGTGGTGGGAATGCTTTTGATTCTGTAGGATTGGATGAACCAAACCATAATGAAGATTGTGAATGGATTCTAAACAATGAAGGGGGAGGGGTGTGATCGATGTTGCTTCTTTGTTCTATGATCTTCCATGATTAATTATTTCTGAATTGTGCGGGCTTACGCCTACTGAAAATCGTTGTCATTGGTGTTCTTTCTCTGTGCACTAATGAACCCTTACCTATGGTGTTTAAATGGATTGTATGTGGTTGTGAACCCTTTCTGTGTAAAAGGAATTTGGTTAATTACGTACATCCGGCTAAATAAATCGAAAGCACCGGGATCAATCTTTTTTGTAATAACCCCAGTTAAAGTACAACGAAGTTGAAATCATGGAGTGTGTAAAATCTTTTAAATATGAAAATACAGGCATGGTCCTGCTTTGTGTGGATGGTGGTGGTTGGGTTGTTTTTCATTCACGGGCTGATTGGTGGGAGACGTGAGTGGGGATGTGATCCCTTTTTGTTATGGTTTCATTGGTTTTCAATTTTAGGTCGTACATTACTTTTCTTATATCACAAATTGGGGTGGGATCTTCTATTGTTTTGATGTTGTTGGATCCTAGATCATTGGGACATGGGGCTGTATCTTGGGTTTCTTTTGGTTCCAATACATCGAGGGATCCCACTTATACCTTTGTTATTGTGACATTACAAGAGAACTGGGTGTGAATGTTTAAGTTAATGTTTGATTGTACCCATTCCTTGGCTTATGCTTATGCTTGCAAATTTCCTAAGTTGGTGCAGAAACTTATTTAACATTATTATTGAACATGGAACTTGGATGGGACAAATGGGTTTTGGTTTGATGTGAGTTGTGACTTGGACACAGGTGCTGAGTGTGTTCTTTAGGCTGGCTGAAGAGAAACCTAGATTTGGTTGAGTTCTTGTTACTTATACATACTTGTAGTTTTTGTGTTTCTAATTCGCGCCCCACCCATGTTGAGAACATTGTGCCGAATAGCCCCATTTCATGGGAGAGGGTGTTTTTTCCAACACTTATATTAGTGGCTGGTTATTTTCTCCTTTCTGCTCCCTTTCCCAGATAGCCCAAGTATCTTCGGGTAGGTTGTGGTGGTCTGTGGTCCATTATTAGCCTAAGAATATTTGGGCAGGGTAGTGTGGTGGTTAGCCTATGTGTGTGTGGGCAGGTGGTTTCCCATGTATCTTTGAGCATGGCGGTGGCTGTTCTGGCCTAGGTGTTTGCAGGCGTGGTTATGTGTGACAGTTTTGGCCCAGGTGTTTGCGGGCGGGGTGAGGCAGTGTGACTGCTGTGAGAATGGATGGATTGGCTCGATGTGTAGGATGTCTTCAATAACCAGTGGGAAATTGGAACGGCATACCCAAACATCGATGTGCTTTTTCAATAAATTACTTGACTTGCATTATTTGGGGATTGTGCCTTGGTGAGGCTTGGGTGGTTAGTTTTCCTTGCTAGGTGCTTGGTTATCTCTTTTCTCATAGGGCATTAGTACACCTCCCCACTTGTGCATGAGAGATTTAGGTTTTTTCCTACTGATTATACTTGTATGCTCACCCTACATATATAAATCTGCTTTCAGGTTTCTAGGAGGTCGTCAGGGATCACGCGGGACCATACTAGCATGGACCTTTGGGACGGTTGCTGTTGTTGTTTATCTTTTCTTGGTATTCTTTTTACCCTTGGGGTTTTGTGACTTGTATCTTTTACCTTTTGAACCTGCATATAGGAATTGTTTATTTTTAGTCATATTTGCACTTTTAGTTTTTGTGTCGTGGGATTTTCTATCTTATCTCCCAATCCTGTTAAAAGAAAAAGGGTAATTCCTTCCATTTAGTGTGTGATTCTATGCCCTTGGCATTGGTCGCCACTCAGGGACCTATTGAAGGCAGGTTCCAGGGGTCATTATCTCTCCTTCAACATAAAGAAGGAAGGGCCTGGAAATTTGCTGACCCTTCCCTCCTTTTGGTGAAGGCAGGTTGTGACTATTTCCCAAAAAATTTATGATTTAATTATGAAATGAATGATTTAATTTATTGACATTCTGAAAACCACCAATATGAGATGATGATATTTTCATTTTTTCAAAGTGTGGGTGGAATAATTAATGAAATTGATTTAATAAAAAATTATTTAATGTATATAATGAGTAAAATATCTTCATTGGGCTATCAAACACCATAGTTATGGGAATAATTTATCCAATAATGGAGGAAAATACCACATAATGAATAACTGATACTCTACTGTATCAAATTATAGGTATATGGTCAATATTTGACGAGTTCATAAACCATGAGGTTAATAGTGCTGATCAAAATCAAAAACATATTCATCCTAAACATAAAGGGTTATATCATGAGACCAATTTTTTCAATAAGGATTAAAAAAAATTCTGATGAATGGTACATTTACCATCCACTATAGAACAATTATATTCTTTTTTGATTCTAGATATACACATAATTTTATATTAGTGAAATTTTCCATGTGTATCACATAACCACCTTAATGATTATATATTTAAATAAAAATGATAATATCTATTGGTATTATATTGTCATGAAGATAATAGGGTTCTTCTCCAGTTGAGGTTTGTGGGATTTTTATTCCTTCATATATCATTATTCAACCTTTTATTTACTTTGATATTTTTTTTACAGATTGTATTCTATTATATAATGTCCATATAAACTATGTAGGAAGGGAATTGATGTTTGATATTATAATTAAATATATTATCATGTATTTTTTAATCAATAAATATGAACATCAAATGGAATGAACATCCAATATGTGGGTCTTGATTCCTATTAAAAAGGGGTGGTATCTCAGATTGTTAGGGAAAATATTAACATTGATGGTATTCCAATTTCTAGGGAGTTTTATAATGTCTTAGGTAATATTTTCCGAATATACCACCAAATAATGAGGTTAAATTATCATTATAATTAATACCAAGTATTACACCTATTTCATATACACCATGCATAATGGCCACAATTGTGTTTCAGGAATTGAATAACCAATAAATGAGAATCATGATAGGGGATTTATTCATCCATACATCCCACCATTGGGATTACATTAATATTTTATAGGTATATATTTGGATTAATGTGATGTTCCATTGTTTATGAGTAACATAAGAAGGAATATTCAATAATATACATTTGATTCCACATATTAATGTATTGTTTGACCAACTTCATGGATCTCAATAAATTCCCAAATTTTAACATCATTATAGATATCATCATTCTAGTATCAAGAAGTTATATATATATAATACAGTTTTCTATACAGGGTATGAACACTCTAAACATATTGTGATTTAATTTATTATTACAAATTCCCCTATTATGTACATGGATTTAATGACTATAGTTTTAATAGATTACCATGATCAATTAGTATTAGTATTTATATGAGACCTTATTATAGATTCAATGTTAAATAAACAAAATAAATATCACTTGAGGATTTAAGATAATACCATAATGATTGAGAATCATTATTATAATTTTACTAAGTGTGAATATTGGATAAAAAAAGCATCTTTTGGGACATATAATCTCATGAGAAAGAATATATATGGACCCAACAAACCAAAAAGTTATTGAAAATTCACCAAACTAATAACTATGAAGGAGAAAATCATTTATCATAGTTTAGATTAATATTATCAAATATTATTTTATAATTCCTCAACAATTTATGAACCCTCCACCATAGTCACATAAAAGGGAGATATGATCCAAGGAAAATATGAATGCATAGAAACGTTTGAGGTAGTAAGGAGAATGTTAGTTATTATAACCACTATTAAACTACCATGTAGTATAGAAAAGTTTATAATCTATATTTATGTATTGAATAAAGTACTTGGATGTGTTCTTATGATGAATGGTATGGTTTCATCTTATGTCTCGCTGTAATTGATGGTTCATTAGAAAATTTACCCAACTCATTATTTAGAGTTAGTTATTCTAATTATTTCATTAAAAATATATATATGTAATATAATTATATCTTATGTTGGGATATATATATATAATGATAATAAATCTTCAGCGAATATATTTGAATGGAACTGAACATAATCATTACAAATTCTAATATCATTAAACTAAAATTAGTATTCTAAATATTCAAATGAAATTTTTGGTTTATAGTTTTATTGAATTAGGAAAATCTCTTATAATGTTAAACCATATATTACTTGTGGAAAATTATAACATAGTAATAAAATTTAAAACATAGGATATGAAAAAAAATCTCTGTAAGTAACTTTGAATAAAGAAAACTGTTAGCCAAGTGGAAAACATGAAATCCATTTGAAAAAACGTCCTTAAAAAATAAATGTATTAAACCAATATGATATTTTTTTCCTTAATGAAATGTCATTATATTACAATTTTTAAATCAATATTTTTCCATGAAAACTAACTAAAAATGATAGAAAACTCATATTTGTGCTGTGGGATATGATGTTCATAAAACACTAATAGAATCCATATAGATTGTATTACCTTAGAGTTTACTTCTATATATAGAGCACTCATTACATTGGATGGATATATTGAAAAATCCATAATATAAGATATAATGGTCTCACCCAACACTTTTTGGGTGCACCAATCATATGATCTATAATGATCTCACTGAACATTACTAGGGTGAACACATCAAAAATAATCTACACTGACCATATAAATAATAAAACCAATTATAACTATTTTAAACCCATGTGTAAAACACTATTGGTCATCAAAATATAATATCCTTGTAAAAACCACTTCTAAAATAAAAAACCACACATATAACAATATAACCAAAATATTTTATATGAAATATGATAATATATAGAGAAAACACTAAATCATTAAAGAATCATGAAATTGGGAAATTCATTTCATACACTATTTTTTTTGAAAAACAACTTATTTTTACCTATGTAAAAAAGAGATAAATGAGGAACATTAAATGATAATTTTTAAAAGAACTACCTTCCAATAAAACATTAAAATGATTCCTCAATGATTTTTTTAAAAAAAATTCAATAAATTTATTTTTGAAACATTAATATCCATATATAATGTTTCATAATAATCATTTAATGAACATGGAATGAAATGGAGTGATTTATAAAATAATTCCTTAAATATTTAAAATTATTCTTTTAGTTGAAGTGTCCCTTAAGTTGAGTCTGATTCATCACATATGTTCATTACCAACCAAAATTATAAACATGGGGTAATTATATACTATATTGATAAGATTCATCAAGTTTATTATTCCATTATTTCATGTATTACCATTATATTACAATATCTTAATTATTTATGCTCACATCGGCTGTTCCGACTATATTTGGTGCTTGAGTCAAAACTGGAATCATTATGATGAATCTAGTCAATGGTTTCATTATGTGATCATAACATTAAAAATATTAAAGGTATAGTCAATATTTTACATCAATTGTACTTTTATAATTCATTCATTAAATATTTTTATGAAAAAAGAACTATTTTACAATCATGGAGACATTAGGCCATACGTATGCACGAGTAAGTTTTTTATTATTCAATAACCCTTATAGATAAAATGTAATTATAATTTATTTTCACATTATTAATATGAAAATTAAATTACAAATTAATCATTTATATATACTTACATATATCATATATGTAATGTGGTGATGAAAAATGAATCACATCACTTCTTGGAGGTGATAATTCAAAGATACGCATGAAAAACAATGTAATTTTAATGTTTATGGAAAGAAAATAACATAAATTATATGTTATATTTTAATAATTATAATCTTTTTATTAATATAATATATAATCACAAATTCCATCATTAAAACCATTCTCTTGAGACGATGATAGAAATTTAATTATATCGGTTCATGAGATGATAGTCCTATGTACACATGAATGGATAATTCCTTTACCATATTTATGAAATATTGATGGATTTAGGTCATTAAAGAAACATAATTAAATATAACATTACTTAGTATATTGTAGATATTATTTTACAATTTTTTAATAAGGATTTAGGTATATGAAATAATAAACAAAACAGAAACACTTGATTAAAATTGAAACATCTTCTTTAGATAACCTCCTTTGGTTAACAACATAAGACCACTCAGGTTGGTGATATTAAAAAACTAATGCCTCTATAATGTCGGGATTTATTTTATGTTTTCTAGTCTTGGTATATCTATGATTGGTTTAAAGTGAAATGGATTGAGAATAAGTTGTTTAATTTTATAAGAGAGAGGATGGGTACTCTTGGAATATTTTAAAATATTAAAATATAATAAGACTATTATAGAGATAAAGAATTCCAAATGGAATATAAATACACAGGGGGTGATATTTTAGAGCCTATATTATCCCTTTATTCTTATTTATTATTCTTGTGATTTTTAAATAGTTTCATAAAATATTAATTACATAAAATATAATTGTGGTAAAATTTGATAAAATTAACTACATTGAAAGTAAAAAGTTATGAAGAAATATATAAATAGAAAAATAGTTTAATTATATCATAATAAAGTAATTAAAATCTTAATAATTTTGGTATTAAATGAATTATATTATATTATATTTCTTGTAATATTATAAATATCATTTATTTAATTTTTATATTAATATAAATAATATTTTATCACTGTTATGAATGAAATTAAAATAATTATTTATTCCCTAAAAAATAAATTTAAACCTCCCAAAATGAAAATTATTATTTTAGATTTAAAAATACTATTTATCATCAATTATAGATTCTGGATTACCACATATTAAAAAAATTCTACTTATTAAAAACCATAATGTGAGAAGTTTGACTTCTTTTAAAGTAAAATACTCAATGGGACATAATGTCAACCGAGTTACCTACTTAGAAACTATAATGTGAGAAGTGTCACAAATTAAGGTGACCTAGTTAATAAATTTGGATTATCTAATTCCAAATATTAAATCAACTTTAAAAAATTTAAAAAACACAATTGGAATAGTATAATTTAAATTAAACTGAAAAAATGGAATGAAATCATTTTTTCAGAAAAAATTAAATTTTAAATATAAAATGTATTTTTAATAAATTTACATATAAAATAAATTAAATAAATAATAATTGGTTTATGATAAATAAAAATTAACGTAATAAATTTTAAAAATAATCCAAACATATATTTAACAAGTCAATAAAATATTATCTTAAAAATAAAATAAGTATTTTATCACTATTCATTGAAAAAATATTTGTTTTAGAGAATTCTCAAAAATTCATTGTACCTAAATTTTGACTTAATGAAATGATAATTGAAACTAATTTTTCAAGTAAATATTAGAATATTTTTATAAATTAATTATAAGTTTTATTCATGAAAAGAATGAAAACCCATTTTAAAAAAAACGCATTTCTAAAGATTAAAATTAAAATATTATATTTCTGTTTTATAATTATTTAGAAATATATTAATATTATTTTGGAACTTTTTATTTAATTTATAAAAAAATTATTTCTAATAATACCTTAGAATTTAATATCAAATTTATTACTATCACATTTGAATAATAATATTTAGTTGTCTGTTAATCCTCGATGTGGGGTATCTTCTATGTTATTGAACAGATTGTTTACTTAAAAAAGGTGATGTTACATTCTCCCCCCATTAAAAAATTTCATCCTCATTTTTTTCCCAAGATCAAAAAATAGATGGTTGACTTTTAAAAATTAAAAATCAAAAATCCCACTTCAAAAAAAGGTTTAATATAACATTTTCTTGAAAATTTGTAAAAGAAGTAGATGGTCACCTGAGAAAACACATACTATGTTTCCTTTTAGAAAAAAATATTAATTTATGTGAAAAATAACACTGAAAGACTAATATATAATGATAGATAAAATGATTATAAGTTAGTTAACAATCTAGAAAATATAAATCAATTGTAGGTAAAAAATGAAATTGATTCAATGGTATGAAAAATAGATATATATCATTTCATAATTAAATATTACATTACTAAATAGTCTAAGAATATAAAAAAATATAATTACTTGGTAATAATAAATTCATAGTGTATAATTTCCTCTAAAAATTCATATTTTTGTCAAAATGATGTCTATGGTTTTTTCATAACTAAAGCACTAAAATCAAGATCTATAAATGAAAAAAATATAATAAATAAAAAAATGAATTCCACTAACTTAAAAATTTTAAAAAAAATTAATACAAGATAATATAATTCCTAAAAATAATTAATAAAAAATTCAATAGTAATAGTCAAAATTCATGAAATAAAAATCCTTATAATTCATTATAAAAATTCTAAAGTAAGATTAAAACCCAATCACTAGACTTATATTATCACATAGTCTTACAAAACGAATTTATCATTTATATATAAATAAAATCAATCAAACATAAAGTATAATACCAAAATGACACTTCCTAAATAACATAATCCCCAAGATATGATAAAATTTGATATAAATAACCTGAATCACCATAAAACCATAATAAAATCATATATAACACCAAAATATATTTCAAAAATTATTCTTTAAATAAAATAACATAGTATCATATTTACCATAATCTTATAGAGTTACAAAAATATTTAATGTATTTTGAAACAACAGTAATCAATTAATAGCCAAATATTCTTCAAATATCATGATTATATCTATAATAAAACATATTTTCTTAAAATAAATTTACTCTTCATATATCAAATTTTATAACAAAAAATTAAAATTTCATACAAACTGGGATATCACATAGGCTCGTGGTTAGAAATTTTTTCTAGTCAACCGTCGGTTATGGGTTCAAAACATGTGACCTTTAAAGATGAGTCTAGTTGTCACCAATCATATGGGTTGTCCTTTTTTCTAATATGATATTAATATAACCCTTGTAATATTTTATAAAACACTTAAAAATAAATTTCTCCAAAATTATAATTTGGATCATTTAAATTTTGTAATATGGAGCCTTAATGGGGGATCCTAAGACATTGGTTTTGGGATCATCCTTATTTTTTTATATCTATGATTTTATTATTAACTCTTAATATTACCAAAAAATAAAACATCATAATATCTAATGTTATCTAACATGTTCACTAATACTAACTGTAAGAATCCAACCATAATAATTTCATATTATAGTTTTATTATATATAATTAACATTCATAAAATTCAATATATTTTTTTGGTTTATATTTTAATATAATTATGAAATATTTTTACATTTTAATACCATACATTGCATGTCGACAATTACTACTCAATATCCATTTCATAAAATGAATTTGTTTTTTCTAAAAATAAAACATGGTTTCAATTTATGAAACATCAATGCAATTTTACCATCGATATCATATTTGTACCATATCTTCCTCAAAACGTAGGAATTTTTTTTAATCATAAGATGAGCACAAATAACTATGTATGGAACATGAAATAAAGAAATCCAATAGTTCAGTGAAAATAGGAAAATCGATTAAATTACAGTTTTTTTAAAATGCATTTATTTTCATCCAAATATAGAATCATTTTTGAATAAATATAAATATATATCATTATCATACATTTTTGAAATCAAATGATTTCCTTGAAAATTCATTTACAAGCATATAAAAGTTATGTATATGCCTTGGGACGTAATCACCAAGAAACCATTACATAACCCTTTCATGTGGAATAAAATTATGGCTAACTAGTATATCTTGAGTGCGCATTTCATAGGATCACTATCCAGATGCACCCATCACATAAGCTATAACAAGGTCACATGATGGTATATTGATGCAGAAATCATATAAGATATTATAGGGTCACCCGACTCTATATAATTTCATGCATTCTAAATAATTTACATAGACTATATCATGTATAGAAACCCTGAAAAAGCTTTCAAATCCATGTCTAAAACACTTTTGGATATCATCTTACCCATATAAAAAATAACATTTAAAATATAAAATCATCCATATAATAATGAAAGGATTTTCTTTTCAAATAATAATGAAAACATATAAACGAAGTATTAGAGTTAAATCATCATGAAATAAGGAAATTACATTCATTACATATGTGTTAAAAACCTTTCTTTTTACAATTATTAAAAGTGCAGAAAGATGATCAATTGGAGATTATTTTTATAATAATGTCATTTTCATAAAATCATAACAATATTAATTTTCAAAAAAATTATATAATTTGGATAATTAAATTTTTAATAAATTATGTTACATATAAATAAATTCAATATAATCATTTTATAAAGATGTACATTAAAGAGAAATATTTAAAAAATAAATATTTAAAAAATTTAAAATGAGACCTTTAGTTGAAGAGTCCCATAACCTGAGTCTTATTAAAAATATACAATCGTTGTCATGAATAATATAAAATCTAGGTAAATAATTTACCATATTTTTATCATTATTATTTCTTAGTATTCCTTTTATTCAACCTAATAATATGTTATATCAATTAGATAAATATTTATGTTCACATCATAATTTTGAAAATATTTTTTACTTTAGTCCGGAATTACATTATTATGATTTATCTAGTAGAAGTGGTAATAATTCAATCATATCAATAATAATATTACTGATATTTTAATAATTATTATATAAAAACTAAACTTTTAAATAAATCCATAACATATATTTATGAAAAATGATACGTGTAACCATCATGGAGATAGTAGATTTTCTAACACATGAGTAACATTTCAGTTTTCTAATGATAATTATTGAAAGAAACAATTTGTAATTATATAATTAAATATTTATAATAATATAATTAGTAAAATATATATTTTTTAAAAATAATTTTTTTTATCATCTATGGGACATGGGGATAAAAAATGAATCACATCACTTCATGGTTCTGATAATTCAAAAATATAGAAGAATAACATTATCATTTTTGTATGCATTGACGGATAAGAACATAAATGATATATTAAATTTTATTAATTATATATAAGAAATTATTACCAAATAAAAACATTACTTCTATTAGTACAACCAATCTTGGGAGAGGGAGATGGAAAATTAATTATATCATTAAGTGAGGCGGTAGTCCGCTGTACAAGAACAATTAATTCCTTTCCCATTTGAAGGAAGTGTAGATATATATAGGTCATGAAAATTTTATAAAAAAATATCAATTAATTTATGATACATGATTTATTACTTTATAACCATTGAATAAGGTTTTAGGGATACTAATTAAGAAGAAAACAAAACCACTTGATAAAAAATGATACCTCTTCTTTGGACGATCTCCCTTGCTTAACATATTTAGGCAACTATGGTTGGTGTTCTGCCTAAACTATGGCATGTAGAATATAGGGATGTAATATAGGAATTCATTTTTTGAGGTATTTACAAAAACACTTATATTTTGAAATGTGATATATTGATTAGAGGAATCCTTTTATAAGGTAGAGGCGGCACACTCTTGGAATTTCTCAAAATAATAAAATATAAAAACAATATTCTAGAGCCAAATATTTCCAAATAGCCTATAAATTCTCCAGGGATGGCATTTTAGGCCATATAGTATCCCCATTTTCTTATTTATTATTTTTATGATATTTATGTCATTTAATGAAATATTAATTCCATAAAACATTACTTTTTCCAATTTAATATTCTTAAGTACATTAAAAATAAAAAATTAAGGGAAATAAATACAATTTGAATAAACTATTTTATTATATACCAAAAATTTTATGTTAATCTATAAAATTAGGTTATTACATAATTATATTCAATTAAATTTCTATTAGTATTTTGAATATAATTTATTGGATATTTCATTTAATTTAATAAATACACCATCAGTGTTTTGAAAGACACTAATGTAATTAGTTTTTTACTAAAGATAAATATTCTTTTTCTAGGATGATGATAAAAAAATTATTTCATAATACTAAATTTGGTCTATCATATATTCTAGATTACTATATATTAAAAAAAATTATACTTATAAAAAATCGTAGTGTGGCACATTTGATTTTTCAGAAAATAAAATAAAATAAAGGACTTAACGACAACCGAGTGGATCTCAAGGATAATATATTAGACCAATTAATTTCTTTGGTCAAATATTACCCATAAAATGATCTTTTTACAATATTAGGCATAATTTACTTATCAATATTACGTTATTTTTACCCTTAATTACATGATTTACCCTTAGCCATGACAAAAAAAATTTAATGTTTACTACTCATATTGTACAAAAAATTGGACCTATTAACTAAATTTGGACCGTATCATTGAAAATATGGAATCCATGTTTCAAAATATAAAACATAGAATAGGTTTAATTTAATTTAAAATTGATGTAGAAAAATGCAACGAAAACTTGTATTCGGAAAAATAAAATTTTTAAATAAAAAATAATTTATAATAAATTAATGTTTAAAATAAATTCAATAACAAATAATTTTATTAATTTAAATTAAAAGGACCTAATTATATTTTAAAAATAATCCAAAAAATATTTTTAAAATATATATAATTTGGATTATTCCTAATAAAACAAGTATTTTTCTACTATTCATTGAAAAATAAAATATTTAAAAAATTATGAATAATTCATATAAAAATAATTTATTCATGATGAAAAAATGTATTTTATTTTTTCAATTAAATATTATTAAAAATCAATAAATTAATAATAATATTCATGCAATGAATGAAATAAAACCCATTTGTTAATAAAATATATTTCTAGAGATTAAATTAATTTATTATATGATTATTTTATAATCATTTAAGAATATATTCTTATTGAGTTAGTGGTCAATACTTATATCATAATTTAGTTATTCCTATTCATACCCACCAATTTAACGCGTAGGTTATGACATTCACATTAATAAAATAAAATTTAGTTTTCCATTTAACCTTGATGAGTTGTATCTTGTATGCTATTGAACATAGTTCTTCCTTTTAAATACATGGAATGTTAAAATATTTACTCAAAAATATTTTAATATGTACTATATATGATGGTTGGATATGACTAATGATTAAAATTTCTAAATAATTGAAATCCAATAAAAGAGGACACGGTAGTAGATGCTTCGAGTTTAAATGATCATGATGGTATAACTATGATGGGGATAAGAAAGATAAATAATTTCTAGAATTCAAAATAATGAAACAAAAAATCATGATGGACTGGGGGAAATATTATATTTCTTGAGTGGAAGTTCAAATATCGATCCATGTGAGGATTAAAGATCCATAAAAGGATGTTTTGGAACTATAGAAGAAGGAAGCAATGTTCTTATGTTCAATATTGATTATGATGGATTGAAATGTTTTTAGAACCATGTATGTGTTTCCTACATCACATATTTGAAGAATGGTCTATTGGTTGAGGCTCATAATTCATCATTATATATTTATCTAGGATGTATGAATATTTATAGATATCTTAAGGTGTATTTTTATAGTATAAATTGATGATAGGTGTTTCAAAATACGTATATAATTGATTGTTATAATATAAATTTAAGGTTGTGATATAGATATTGATAGAGACGTTTTGAAATTACACATTCTAGAATAGAAATCGTAAAAATCACCAAGTTTTTTTTCATCAGACTCTAATGAAAGACTAATGGCCATAATGCTATTTGAGTTGTACTTGATCACCTTATCATTTTAGTACACATCATTGTTGATATATAGTATTTATCTCGTGATCGGATTTAATTAATCTATATTATGGAAATGGTATTGTTTCATTGATTATCATATTCTATTGTATATAATTTGGATCTGTGGTTTACCCTGATACTCTAGAAATGTCTTCAGCATGCTCTAGAGACATATTTGAGTGTCTTTATAGTATATTCTCTAAATAAATATTGTTAATATTTGAAAAACATTCAAACCCTAGATGATATAATTATATGTTTCTCGATAGATTTCATAGCCAGTTTTCATCAATTCCATCATTCATAAATGAATTTTTTCAATAATTTATATCACTCAACCATTTAGAAGGATCATTATGAATTATAAAATGAAATTTTGTGTAAAACTGAAAATTTCATGGATTAATCTATATAAAGATAACTATTTGGAACTGATCTAGATGATTTAGTTGTAAAGAAAGTCAAATCTATTTAATAACACATGAGGGTAGCACATAGCTGATAGAGGTGTTATGCTAATAATTGCAAAAAAAATATGGACGTTGATGTTTGTGAGAAGGCTTATATTTGAAATTTTACTTGGAATATGGTTATGAGATTCTAAAATAAATGAAAGATAATACCTTTAAATATTATCCCCATTATGATAATTGCGGTTTTTGGGATGGTATTGTATATGTTGTTGCTTCCATTGAACCTCTCTAAAGATCATAATGTGTTTCATATATCACTCCTTAGGAAGTACATACCAGATCCTTCACATTAATGAAATAAAATGTTATACCATTATCAAATGATAAGTCATAATAAAAGTAACAGGTAGAAATCATGGAACTGAGAGATTAAATTCTACCTAAAAAGAATACAATCACTGATAATGTTATGTAGATAAATCGTAAATTTAAATAATATTCTTGGGAACCCATGTATATAATGAAATAAAGATATCATCATTTATTTATATTGTAAGGATAAAATTTATAGGGGTAAATTCATTTTATAGGGGATAAAATGTCACTCCTTTAGATTTTATAATACAGTTATCAACATTTTTATCATTGGTGGCTATTGTCAAAAACAAGACTGATTATAAGAAAATAGTGATATACTATTCAAAATAATTATTTAATGTCATAATAATCTCCTAGTCATTAATGTTTTTGGTATGAATAGAATGAAAAGAATTATGATACATATATATTTTCTAATAAATCAAAATATATTTTCCAGTTCATATTAAATAATATATCCATTTTTTAAATAGATATATTATTCTTAAGAAAACATTTTCTTTCGAAAATGTTTTTTTTCTTTTGATAATATTATATCTTTTAATATATCCAATAAATGAAATTTAGTTTATAAAATTTACTTCATTTTTGAAATACTTATATTATTATTATTTGGGCATGAAAAGTTTGGATTCTGTATTGGAAATAATGATTTACCTGTGAATATTGAAAAATTATTATTTCTATAGAAAATGAATTATTTATTCCAGCATGAAAAAATTAAATATTTTTTTCTATTTTTTTACAATATTAATCTAATTCTATAATATAATTTTAATCCAATTCAGTGCATTAGAATCGATTTTATGGTAAAATTTTACATGATAATATTTGTACACATGAAAAACATATCAACAAGTGTTTATCAATTTCGTTGGTGTTTCTACCTTAAATTAATATTTTCCTCTTCTAGAGATTGAATAATGGATAAGAGAGTTCATATTTAGAATTAGGAGGTTAATATTTTTATATTGGTCAAATATAGTTTTGGTCAATATGAATTGTATCCTTAATAAAAATATTTCAACCTACTAAGGGTTTAACGAGTAAAACTGTTTAAATTGTTTTTTAAGGCATTAAAATATTTCAAACAAAATTATTTATCTTATTGGATGATATTATTTAATCCATTTCCATCTATTTCATGATTATAAGAACACTTGGTTCCATAATTCTTTGATTATAAACATTATATTAATTAATGTAAACAATAAATAAATAATTTTACTCTATTAACTTTAACAATTAAAAAATATTTACCTACCAATTGGAAAATGGATTTTTTTATTTTTATTAATATTTTGTATAATATATTTTTTTTATTTTAATTTATTTAAAAAAATTATTATTCGAATAATTAACATAAAAACCTATTAAATGTCAGCATTAACTTTATTCAATTAATAGAAAAATTAAATAAAATATTTTTAGAATATTC
Organism: Viscum album; assembly: GCA_963277665.1. Classification (NCBI taxonomy): domain Eukaryota; kingdom Viridiplantae; phylum Streptophyta; class Magnoliopsida; order Santalales; family Viscaceae; genus Viscum; species Viscum album. The sequence continues at coordinate 1,084,202,514 of OY728166.1, read as the reverse complement.
AAATTAATAAAATTTATGTGAATTTTTTTACTTTGATTTTTTAGATAAGCATTACATATTAGATATTTGTGAAAATATTAAACTCAAATTCCATTTTTTACATGGTGTTATTATTGTCAAAATAAATGAATATATAAAAAATTGACATTGATAGTATTTTAAAATTAATAATGTTTATATAAATGAGCAAAAATTCAAAACACTTATATATTCATACAATTGAATGGAATATGGTTTATAATATCAACTATGGTCCATTTGTTAGTCACATAACCATTTATAGTAAAATTCATCAACATTTAGGATTTAAATAAAGGATATCATGGTGAAGGTCAACATTTGCTTAATGAATGGGTTAGTCAAAATGATATGGTTTATAATCACACAAAAAATATGTCCAATTTTTACTATATAACATTACTTAAATCATAGAATATTTTAATTTTATTTCACAAACATTTTTTGTCATTTTTATAGAGAATATTTAATATATTTTATTCTTCTATGAAATTACTAGTGTATCCTATTCCAATATTATTAAAAGGCAGGCATCAGTTGTTTTTTCAAACCACTTTGTTCCTACTAGATTTCCCAATATATTCTGAAATCACTACCAAACATATTTTGGGACATTCTTTTTTTTTCATCCGAAATGGACAACCTTTGAATCCTTATAATAATATCAAATGAAATTCATTCAAAGAAGTGGTAATCATATTTATCGATTACATTCCTTTATAAAAAATTATCTTCAATCCAATAAATCTATTATTTTAATCATAAAATAATAATTAATTATCGTAATTATATATAAATGTTATTATGATTTGAAACCACTATTGTCCACCTTGTTTCCCATCAAATGGGAAGTAAATTTATTAGTCACCACACATATAAATTATCATCTCCACATAGAGACCCAAATTATATATCAACATGATTATTTAGATGAGTATTATGATTAGTTTAATTTTAATATATTATATTAATTATAGATTAACTTCCATAATGATAACATATTTTCTACCTTCTTACATTCCAATCTATTTTGAATTTATAATGTGTATTCTTTTTACGTGTGGACTATAACCTCTATAAAGTGGGGTGGTCAGTTTTTCGTTTCTTTTTATTAGTAATGGTGTTATATATGGTTTTGAAGAATATATATTATTTCTAAGATATAGAAATTATTTTTTAAATTTTTATTATTATTTACTAATCTCTAATTCATCCTTCATAAAATGAAAGAACTGATAATGTGTATATACTACCTATAGTTTCAAAAAATGGAGTATTTAATTTTTCAAAAAATTCATTAATGAATGATAATTTATATAAATATTAAATATATATTAATTCTTTATAATGATTTATGTTTTTAAGATGATGGAACTATGATAACAGAACACTGACCAAAACTATTGAACTCAAGAATACATTAAAAAATTAAGTGCTTGTCCAAAAGAAAAGTTTTTTTGATAATCATTTATTATTACTCTAGTGATAAGAGGTTATATGTAAACCATATGTGTTATGATATATATGAATATGGTTTTTAATAAATTTATAATATATATTTACATTTTTTGTATCGAAGTTTCAAGCATGTAATAAGAAAGTAAAACCTATGGTAATGGATTTATTTTAAAATTTAATTATTTATGAGGATTCATTTTTATTTTATTCTGTTAATAATATACCATGGATAATATTTTAGAAAAAATTGTGATTTTTTTATTCAATTCAAGATTTATAAAATTACATAACTTCAATTCATTTTACTCTAATCAAAGACTCAATACACTGAACTAATTATTTTTAATGAAATCCAACATTATTTATCTAATTTTTAAAAAATATTTTCACTTCTATGTCCATGTTTTCTTAAAATATGTTTTATATTTTTTTTACTAATCTGTAATGATTGATTGGATTTTTTTACCGATGTTTTATTTAAAAAAAATTAAATGTAATTTGTTTATTATTTTCTGATGGTGAAACTATATATTCTTTTTAAAATGTGATGTGAATATTCATTTTAATATACATGAACCAAACTGATTCCCCCTATCCAGATAGATTTCTTAGTTTGAATATTCCATCATAAATACACAATTCCATTTCCGAATAAATGTTTTCCATTAATATTTCGGAGTTTTCAAATTTTAAATAAACTATTTCTAGGTATAAAAGGATATTTTCTTCAAAACAATTTATCCACTCTATTAAATCATTCTCTCCGTAACATGGAATCCTTTTTATTTTTGTTAATATCTGTTGGAGATATTATGAAAAGACACAATCCTTATTATTAAACTGAAATTTTTATGATGATGATGATTATATTACTATGATAGGCATTTACTTCCATTATCCATTCTATTATAAATTATTGATATGTTTATAAAAGTGGGTTCCTTTCCATGGGTTATTCCCTATGGAAATTTTTTAAAAACACAATTTTATTTATGCATAATGGTAAGATTTATCTTTTTTGATATTTTTGAAAATATGTGTGTGATTTTAATTATATTATATGTGGAAAAATAATTATATATCTCTCTAATATATTTGGTCAATATGGGTATCTCATGTGTGAAATAGGATAACAAAGGTGACTGCAACCAATTCAGATAAGGACAATATCCACTTTGGTAATCTTATTATTTTACCATGAAAACAACAATAGTTTCTCGAATAAACCCAATAAGAAATTATAGTATTTGTAGTGATAATTTAAAATAATTAAATTATTTTAAATACATATTTTTATAACGAGAACTTATGTATTATCAATTATTATTCCCTCAAGGATCATGTTATTTAATTCCACTATGATTCAAGTGTTATGAACTTCCATGACTTCTTCCATGATTTATGAATGTGATCTATGATATGCAGGGAGTGGTATAAAAATTGTTATTCTCATGTTTACAAACCCTTATGCTCATGTTATGTTGATACCTCCATAGTTTACCCCTACTTATCATATAATCTCACACTATCATAGATGTTTCTTTCCTTAAGTTATGATATGAGGTATTAATAAACATATGCTAAAAAAATTGTTCTAGTAATGAATAACATAATGGGAGACGAAGTGATTCAATTATATATCATATATTTATGTATTAATTATTCTAATAATACTAGACCAATATAATTATGGCATGGATATTTATTTTATGTAATTAATATTCATTTAATACTATGTAATATCTGTGTATTAATTGTATTGACCACTATACTATTTCTTTATTATTCATTATTAAAAATATCATCATTATTAGATTAATACTATTACAATTATGAATGATTTATATTACTTTATTATTTTTTAAATGCTTTCCAGGATTATTTTATTCTTTATCCTCAATGATAAAATCGATAACATGCATTCTTATTTGAATCTTGAAGATTTAATTTTTTCCACTTAATTAATGAAATATAAAATACTATAACATCTATAAAACCACATAAATATCCTTATTGACACATTTATATCATATTATACATGTAAATAAATCCTCATAGTCAACCATGATATAAATTCATAGTATTGTTCTAGTGGGTGATTAAACAATCCTAAACATAAACCAAAAATAGTTAATGGGTGATTATGAGGTTTCAAAGTTGTAATTTCATTTTAAAAATAGATTAATGATCTTATATAGTTTTCATTACTATTATTTTAAAATAATTTAAATAATTAAAAAGTGAAAAATATTTACGTAAAATAATTACTCATAATGAAGAAATAATTTTTTATTAGTATGCTCATTTTAAACATTTCAAATAACAATGATATTTTATTAATAATTTTACTAATAATTTTTTATAATAGTAATAAAAATTAAATTAATATAACAAAAAAACAGTTATCCTCTATTATCACTTATAGTTCCTTACATGAATGTTTGTTTTTGATAAATTTAATACACCATTCCCTGGAGGAAGTAGTTTATAGGTACACAAGGATCATGAGATCATTTTTATACAATGGGTGAAAGGTGTAATATGAATAATGTTTTAAATTTTTTAAATAAGCTATAAACATTATAATTACATATTAAATTGTCATTTATAACCATATTTGTATGGAAATAAATGAAATTATTACAACTTATGTCATTTAGGTGGTAGATTGCACAATGCACAAATAAAAGTTTTTATTTCCATAACAGAATGGGGAAAGGTGTTTAATTATTTCATCATCAATATAATAAAATATATCTATAGTAATGATATTTTTATTATTCTAATATGGTGTCATTTATTTTAAGGAAATGTATGTGAATGTAATTAAATATATTTGAGAATGGAGTGATTTTGAAATTATAAATCACTTCTGTGATTATCCCCTTTGTGAAGGGGGTTATTATATTTGTGAAATGTGTACTAATAAGACCATAAAATAATGAAGGTGTAGGGGAATATTAGAGAAGAGGTTTTATATATATTTCATTCAACTAATTGTGATTTTTTGTGAGGATAAGTGATGAGAGTAAGTATCCTATTATAAGTGATAAGAGATTCTATTTTTTAATTACCTAAAGAAATTCAACAGCGGGAAAATCATTTGAATTTTGTGGCTAAACAATTTATTAAAACGATATTTAGAATATATATGGTTGATAATGTCATAATATATAAAATTATTGTAATTTAATTATAATTTTTAAATCCCTTAAACCCTTTAATTATTACACATACCAGATTAACGTTTTGAGTTTTAAATGGTTTATAGCATAGGTATCTTATAAATATGGAAAAAAAATAATTGAATTAAATAATTTCAACACAATAATTTCAAAAATTTGAGTCATTTTATTAAATTATGACTATAATTTTGATAATTTTTAATTTTTAAATACATAATTTATTATTATTTAAACCCTTTTTAAAATTATATAACTTGTGTTCTATCATTTAAAATGTGGGTAAAAACTTTGGAGTTGCATTTTTATGATTATTTAGTCGCATAAAAAATACATTTTAGTTGTGTGAAACTAGTTTCATGATATTATAATTCATACTTATATATTAATAATGTCATAAAATATATGTTATTTGTAAAAACATTATTTGTAAATACTCACCTACAAAACAATCCTAATATAAATATCAAAAGTGTAATCTTAAAAAAACATTAAAATAATTATTCTTAAAATAATTTTATTGTAACATCCCAAATAATTATAGAATAAACAATTTTCATATCTATTAATATTTATAAATAAGAAATTAATTTTACGTTAATGGGGACTCTTTTTCTAATAGAATACCTGAAACGCAAAAATTGGTTTCACCAAAATCTTACATTTTACACATGTTTTTTAAATGTATTTACATTTATAAAATAATTTTTAGAGGCCTGAAATGAATATAAATTAAATTTTATGCATAAAATACTCTAATATTTTTAAATGTATTTTAACCACATTTTGATGGAGAACAATTTTTATATCTTGTTTTTAGAACATTTATATGTTCTATTTAAAAAAATAATCATCTTATTTGGAAGTGGGACATCAAAATTTACTTTGGTAGAAATTTTGGTATTTCTCTAGGGAATTAATATTTTAATGAATATTTAGAAATACTGCATTTAAATTCAAAAATACCTTTTTGATTAAATTATTTGTGTTGTTGGATTATAATTGCAATTGTTTTTAAGGTGTATTTAGATTATATTTTGAAAATGTTATCCAATTGTTGAAATTTAAATTAATTTCACATTGAAATTTTATATAAACACATATCAATCTGTTGATAGTTTTTACTTTTAAAAATTCAATTTTCTCATTCTTATAATGGGGTTAATTTTAAATTTAATTTTTACAATCATGTGAATATAATTTTAGAAAATGAAATATTTTGTTGTCATTATAATGAAAAAGGTGGTTTAGTAGGATCAAAATAATTTTTTCTGAATAGAAGCATAATAATTTCATTTACAACACTTAAAGGGAAAATCAGGTAAATAATTGTATAAATAAATTTATAATAATATAAAACTACCCAAAAACTTTTTTTAAACTTATCTTATGAGTTATGTCTAACCAAGACAACCATTTGAACTAATTTTGGGATTTTTTATGCCACATGGGTGAGATTATGACACTTTGAACATTTAATTTAATATAAAAAGAAAAAAATAACTAACATGACTCTTATTACCAAAACAATTTTAATATGGGGTTATAAAGGAGATATCTTCAAATATAAGTAGTAGTTATGTGTAAATAATGATTACCTACATCATGATTTTTTATGTATAATTTTTAGACATTAAATAATCAAATATATTTATGACATAGTTATGGTGTAGTAAATTTCTTATTAATGAAAGAATCAAATAAATGATATTAAAAATATTTAAATAAAAGTTATTAGAAATAATTATTTAATAGGAAATATTTATATGTGAATATGACATGTTATAATAATATTTTATATTTTTTTATGTTATCTCTATGTAGGATTTTATGAAAAATCCATAAATTTAATAGTGTCAAAATTGACATAATTGAGGTTTTATAAATACAATATTTTATAAAATTATTTGAGAAGCCTAAAAATAAATAAAATTAAAAAGGTTATTATTTTATGGGATAAAATTTCATAAATAAAAAATATAAGTGAAATTTACCCCATAAAAGTAAAATTTACAGTATCTTGATATTTAAAATTTTGTTCATACAATTAAACATAAATGAGAATAAATCAGGGATAACTGAAAAGATAAAGAAAAAAAATAGTACATGTATAAAAATTATTGTATTAGAGTATTTCAAACTATACTAGTATTATATTCTAAATAAATGAGTTTTGGACTATTTAAAATCAATATTCAATTTATATTAATTTATTACTTTTATTAATTCAATGGTTGAACCTCCCCTCTCCTATAAATAGCACTCATTCCTCTCTATTACTCACACACCCAAAGCATTTTGGTTTAGCCAAGATCTTCCGCAAACCATTACAAAAATCCCACCTCTAAAGTGATATGGGACTCATTTTAATTTTTAGTTTAACATGGGTAATAATATTGTCAGATTCTAAGATGATATATTTTTTATATGATTTAATAATGTCTCTAGAGATGTTACTTTTTATTTACCTTTATTTCATTCCATAAAATTAAAAATGTGAACAATTATCCAACTTATGTATGGCCTTACATCACCATGAATCATGTAGTTCAATTTTATATCTTTAATTTTGTGGTTTAATATAAAAAATATATTAAATATAAATGAAATTTAAATTATGATTAACATTTTGGATATTATTGAACCAATGTCAATGTACATGGACCAAAACTACCAAACCAAATCATTGATGAAAAATGATGTTGTTTTCCCCCATAATTGATATTTTATTATACAATTCTTAGTAAATTATTGATAAAAGGTATTATGTAAATTATATATTGATTTTCATATAATTTTATTTTATTTTAATAGATTTTTTACAAATCTATTTACATTATCAAGGAGATAAAGACACGTTTTAAGTGTGTTGGACCTATGCTAAGGGTTTTATATTACAATCTCATTGATTTACATGATAGCTTGTAATTATTTTACATTGATGAAATATTATGGTCCATCCCTAATTACCCACCTTAATTTTATTCCCCTCTAGTTATTTTAAAATTTTAAAAATTTCATTTCATTTTGTTATCGTTATGGCTCAGAGGGATTGAAATTAAAATTCTAATAAATTTTTTTTCTATTTCTCTCTTCGATCGAAAGTCCATTAATTTCCATGTACATGATTTCTATAAATTCATTCATGAATTTGTTTTCTATTATAAAATGATTTTTTGATATAAATTTTTCCAACAGTAGAATTATTTATAAATGGTATAAAATTAATATTCCTATTATGATTTTAATTGGATACTTTTTTATTTTTTTATCAAAAACATGAATGGAGTCCTTATTTTTATATATATAGCCTGAAAGGATTTTCCAACCATCATGATAGATGAATGCTCTTATTTATCCTTCAAATTTATCCGAAGTTAATTTAAATTTATTTTTTCAATTTTATTTTTGTTATACTTGTAAAATTTCAAATAATTAATTTCATATCTAGATGTATGTTTTCCTTTGGAAATGATTCAAGGGATATTTAAGAGTAATAATCATCTAACATGGATTCATTTGATGTTTCCATACCATTAATTGGAATTTGATCGAATTATACCCTCCTTATTATTTCTTTATATGGTTTACAATTATGATGAAAATATTTTTATGAAGCTATTACATTTTCAATGGGTTATGTTTTTTAGAGTTAATGAAATGTGTATGAAACTTATTTATTTTTCATGTTTTTTTTTCACTTAGATTGGTTTCTGAAACATATACATTTTTCATGGGTTATGATATGACGAACGTTTTATGATATTTTACAAAAGGCATTATCTTATTAATTATGTTATGGGCATGAAATGAATTATATATCCCTCCAATGAAATAGGTAATGAGGGATACATCATTAGATAAATATTTCTATAATGGGGTGGCAACACAAATCAATAATTGAGTCTATCCATAATGGTAGTATTTAAAATGAAAATTTACAACTACAATGGTTGGGGGAGTGAACCCAATCAACAATGATTGAAGTGGATGCGATCCTTTAATACTAAGGAAATTATTTTCAAGTATTATTTTTATTTCATAAGAATATATATTAGGAAAAAATTATACCCTCATGGATTATGTTATTTTACTCATTTTTGAATTATGTGGTATTAATTACCTTGAATCACACCATGATATATGGTTATGTTCTTCGATATATAGGGTACATTATTTAAAATGATTTTAGGATCTTATAATATCATTGTTCCCATGTTATTTTTACGTATGAATTTCATACTTTAATAATAATCTCATATCACCCTTTATTATGTTTCCTTTACAATGATTATGAAGAAATATATTATGTATTATATATCTAAAAATGGATAATGTTATGAAGAATAGAGTGGGGGATGATGTTTTAAATTTTGAATTATTTGATAATTTATACACTTTTTTTAATAACATTAGAGATATATTATTATATAATGGATAATTATGTTATGTAAAGAATATTTATATGATAAGATAAAATGACTATGTTGTAAAATTTTTGGGTTGTTGTAGTTGGTATTTGAGAAATGATTATTCACTATTAGAAACTATTATGAGAAAAAACTAAAAGTAACCCTATTGATATATATAAGTATAGGATAACATCTTAATGATTTGGTAACAATCATAGATGTCATATAATAAACCACATGTGTGATATATTAAAACAATGTCATTAAATAAACATCTAATAAATTATTATTCATGATTATATGTTTTTCAATTATGATTATTTTCGTTAAACCTATTATTTTTTAGTTTCAGTTAATGGTTGGATCCCAAAATATTAATTTTAATTATAAATGTGACAGATAATTTAATTATTTTTTTCCAAAAAAAGAAAAAACGTATTAGAGTATTAATGGAATTTATTATTGGTATTGTTATACAACATTCTCATGTCATGAATCATGTTGAGATTCCAAACAATCGTGTAAAGGAACCACATTTTATTGTGTCCTTCATAAGGCAACACCTTCCTTCTATTAGGGGTAATATAGAGCACTAGTTTCCAAAAAAATATTTCATTATCAATTTAGAGATATTTTCAGTTCTCTAGGGTCTGAAACAAGAAAATGGTATTCTATTGTTTAATCATTTTGTAATAAAATGTAGATCAATGGTGGAATAAAATTAGTAAAATAGGGAATCTAGATAAAATTGACTCCACATAGTGGGATGAGATTGAGAGTTCATATTTAAATATGTTTATTCCACATATTCTTAAAATAGTAACAGATGAGGAATTTATTAAGGAAAACCATAAGAATGATAAATCTACTAGTTCCTATGAGGAAAATATTATAATAAAAGTGATTTACTCTTTATGTATTATCATCTAGACAGAATGTTCGGCTGATTGATTCATCAATGGCTTAAAAACATTCATCCAGAGAGTGTGTTCTATAATAGAAATTTGTATCTATGATGATGTCATTTGATATGAAATCAAGAAACAAAATTGATAATGGTGCTTCCCAAAAATATCATGGATTTATTATGAAATGAATTAATTAATTGATATAAATTATAAAGACCACCAATATGAGATGATGAGATTTCCATTTTTACAAAGTGCGTGTGGAATAATTAATGAAATTAATTTAATAAAACTGATTAAATGTATCCATTGATTAAAGGATGTTCATTGGGCTATAAAACACCAAAGTGATGGGAATAATTTATCCAATAATGGAGGAAAATACCACATAATGAAAAACTTATACTATAGTGTATCAAATTATAGGTATATGATCATTATTTGACATCTTCATAAACTATGAGGTTAATGGTGGTGATCAAAATCAAAATCATCTTCATCCTAAACATAATGGGTTATCTCATGAGACCACAATTTTCAATATGGAGTAAAACAAATTCCGGTGAATGGTACATTTACCATCCACTCTAGAATAATTACTTTCTTATTTTATTCTATATATACCCATAATTTTACATTAGTGGAATTTTCCAAGTGTATCTTATAACCTCCTCAATGATTATATATTTAAATATAAATGAGAATCTCTATTTGTATTATATTATCATGAAAATAATATGGTTCTTCTCTGGTTGAGGATTTGGGGAAATTTATTCCTTCAAATATCATTATTGACCCTTTCATTTATTTTGATATTATTTTTTGAATGTATTCAATTTTATTACATAAATTTTATACAAACTTTGAAAGAAGGGAATTTATGTTTGATATTATAATCCAACATATGATCATGTTTTTTTGAATCAATAAATATGGACCTCAAATGGAATGAACATCCAGTATGTGGGTCTTGATTCCTATTCAAAAGGGGTGGTATTTCATATGGTTATGGAAAAAATCAAGATTTATGGTATTCCAATTTCTAGATACTTTTATAATGTATTCGGGAATATTTTACTAATATACCACCAAATATTGAGGTTCAATTATCAGTATAATTAATACCAAGTATTACAACTATTTCAAATACTCCATGCATAATGGCCACAATTGTGTTGCAGGAACTAAATACTCAATATATGATAATCTTGATAGGGAATTTATTCAGCCATACATGTCACCATTAGGATTACATTAATATTTTTTGGTATATATTTGGATCAATGTGATGTTCCATTGTTTATCAATAACATAAGATGGAACATTCAATAATAAATATTTGATAACACATATTAATGTATTGTTTGACCAACTGCTCAGAACACAATACATTCCAAAATTTTAACATCATTCTAGATATCATCATTCTAGTGTCAAGAAGTTATAAATATATAATCCAGTTTTCCATACAAGGTATGAACACTCTGAACATATTTTGATTTCATTATTATTACCAATTCCCCTATTATCTCCAAGGATTTAATGAATGTAGTTTTTATAGATTACCATGATTAGTTTGTATTAGTATTTATATAAGAACATATTGTATATTCAATGTCAAATGAAAAAAATAAATATCACTTGAGGATTTTAGATAATACCATAAAGATTCAGAATCATTATTATAATTTTACTAAGTGTGAATACTGGATAAAAAAATTCATTTTTTGGGACATATAATCTCAAGAGCAGGAATATATGTGGACCCAACAAACTAGAAAGTTATTGAAAATTCACCAAACTAACAACTATGAAGGAGAAAATCTTTTAGCATAGTTTGGATGAATATTATCAAATATTATTTTAAAATTTCTCACCACTTTATGAACCCTCCACCATGTTCACATATAAGGGAGATAATATCCTATGAAAATATGAATGTGTAGAAACGTTTAAATTACTAAGGAGAATGTCAGTTATTATAACCATAATTTCTTTACCATGTAGTTTACAAAAGATTATAATCTATATGTATGGACTAAATAAAGAACTGGGATGTGTTCTCATGATTAATGGAATGGTTTCATCTTATGCCTCGCACTAATTGATGGTTCATTAGATAATTTACCCAACTCATTATTTGGAGTTAGTTATTCTAATTATTTCATTAAAAAAATATACAGTTAATATCCTTGTAACTAATGTTGGGATATATATATATAATGATCATAAATGTTTAATGTATATATTTTTAAGGAACGGATCATAACCATTACATGTTTTAGTATCTTTAAAACTAAAATTATTATTGAAAATATTCAAATAATATTTTAGGTTTATAGTTTTATTTAATTATGAAAATATTTTATAATGTTAAACTGTATATTACTAGTGGAAAATTATTACATAGTAATAAAATTTGAAACATCGTATGCGCCCTAAAATCTCAATAAGTAACTTTGAATAAATGAAACTGTTATGCAAGGGGAAAACATGAAATCCATTTGAAAAAAATTCCTTAAAAAAATAAATGCATTAAACTGACTAGATACATTTTTCTTAATAAAATATCATTATATAACAATTTTTAAATCAATAGTATTCCATGAAAACTAACTAACAATGATAGAAAACTCATATTTGTGCCTTGGGATATGAATTTTTATAGATCCCATATAGATTGTATAACCATATTGTTTACTTCTACATCTAGAGTACTCATTACATTGGATGGATATATAGTAAAATTCATCATAAAATATATAATGGTCACACCCAACACTTTTAGGATGCACCAATCATATTATCTATAATTTTCTAAATAAAAATTATTAGGGTAAACACATTATAAATAATGTACATTGACTATATAAATAATAAAACCAACTATAACTATTTTTAACCCATCTGTAATACACTGTTGGACATTAAAATAAAATTTCCTTGTAAAAACCACTTCTAAAATCTAAAACCACTAACATAAAAATGTAACCATAATATTTGAAATTAAATATGATAATATATAAAGAAAACATTAAATCATTAATGAATCATGAAATTTGAAAATTCATTTCAGACACTATTTTTTAAATAAATTTTTTTACCTATGTAAAAAGAGATAAATGAGGAACATTAAATGACCATTTTTAAAAGAACATCCTTTAAATAAAACATTAAAATGATTACTCTTTGTTTTCATTTTGAAATATTCAAAAAATGTATTTTTAAAACATTAATATCCATATACAAAGGTTCATAATAATGATTTTATGAACATGGAATGAAATGGAGTGTTTTATAAAATCATTTTTTAAACATTTAAAATTTGTATTTTAGTTGAAGAGTCTCTTACCTTGAGTTTGATTCATCACATATGTTCATTGTCAACCTAAATTATAAACATGGGGTAATTATTTACTAGATTGATAAGATTTATCAAGTTTATTATTCCATTATTTCATGTATTACCATTATTTAACAATATCTTAATAATTTAAGCTCACATCGGTTGTTCTGACTATATTCGATTCTTGAGTCAAAACTAGAATTGGTATGATGACTCTAGGAAATGTTTTCATTATTTGATCGTTAAATCAAAAATATTCATGATATAGGAATTATTTTACGTAAATTTTACTTTTAAATTCATTCATTAAATATTTTTATGTAAAATAAAATATTTTACAATCATAGAGACATTAGGATATACTTATGCACGAGTAAGTTTTCTATTTTTCAATAACCCTTATAGATATAATGTAATTATAATTTTATGTTCACATTATTAACATAAAAATTAAATAACAATTTAATCATTTATATATACTTTCATATATCATATATGTAATGTGGTGATGAAAAATGAATCACCTCACTTCTTGGAGGTGATAATTCACATATACGCATGAAAGACATTGCCATTTTCATGTGTTTGGAAAGAAAATATAATAAATGATATGTTATATTTTAATAATAAGAACCTTTTCATTAATATAATATATAGTCACAAATTCCATCATTAAAACCATTCTCTAGAGACGATGATGGAAATTGAATTATATCGGTTCGTGAGCGATAGTTTTATGTACACTTAAATAGTTAATTACTTTACCATGTTTTAGAAATATAGATGGATGTAGGTCATTACCGAAACATAATGACATATAACATTACTTAGTATATTGTAGATATTATTTTAACTTTTTTTAATAAAGATTTATGTATGTGAATTAACTAACAAAACAGAAACACTTAATTAAAATTGATACATATTCTTTAGATAACCTCCTTTGGTTAACAACTTAAGACCACTCAGGTTGGTGATATTAAAAAACTAATGCCTCTATAATGTAGGGATTTATTCTAGGATGTTATATTTTCCAGTCTTAGTATATCCATGATTGGTTTCAAGTGCAATGGATTGAGAATAAGTGGTTTTCTTTTATAAGAGTGAAGATGGGTACTCATGGAATATTTCAAAATATTAAAATATAATAAGACTATTATAGATATAAAGAATCCCAAATTGAATATAAATGCATAGTGGGTGATATTTTAGAGCTTATATTATCCCTTTGTTCTTATTAATTATTTTTATGATTTCTAAATAGTTTAATAAAATATTAATTACATACAATATCATTGTGTTAAAATTTGATAATATTAACTAAATTGAAAGTAAAAAGTTATGTAGAACAATATAAATAGAAAAAATAGATTAATTATATTATATTAAAGTAATTAAAATCCTTAAAATTTGAGTATTATATCAATTATATCATATTATATTTCTTTTAATATTACTAATATCATTTATTTTATTTTTAGATTAATATAAAAATATTTTACCAGCGATTTGAATGAAATTAAAATAATTATTTCTTCCCTAAAAAATAAATTTAAACCAACCAAAATAAAAAATTTTAATTTAGATTTTAAAAACACTATTTATCATATAATATAGATTCTGGATTACCACATATTAAAAAATTATACATATTAAAAACCATAATGTGAGAAGTTTGACTTTTCTTAAAGTAAAATACTCATACTGACATAATGTCAACCAAGTGACCTACTTAAAAACCATAATGTTAGAAGTTTGACATATTGAAGTGACCTACTTAATAAATTTGGATAATATAATTCCAAATATCGAATCAACTTTAAAAAAATTGAAATACATAAGTGGTGTAATTTAATTTAAAATTAAACTGAAAAAATGAAATGAAAGCTTGTTTTTTTAGTAAAATTAAAAAATTTAATATAAAATGTATTTATAATAAATTTACTTATAAAATAAATTATATAAATAAAATTTCGTTTATAATAAAAAAATACAAAATAAATTTTAAAAATAATCCAAACATATATTTAACATGTCAATAAAATATTATCTTAAAAATAAATAATTATTTTATCACTATTCATTGAAAAATAATTTTTTTTTTGAAAATTCTCAAACATTAATTGAACCTTATATTTTACTTTTTGAAATGAAAATTGAAACTAATTTTTCAAAAAAATTATTAGAAACTTTTTATAAATTATTTATAATATTTATTCATGAAGTGAATGAAAACACATTTTTAAAGAAGACGTGTTTCTAAAGATGAAAATTAGAAAATTATATTATTGTTTTCTAAATATTTAAAAATATATTAATATTATATTGGACCTTTTTATTTAATTTATAAACTATTTATTCTTATTAATACCATCAAATTTAATATCTAAGTTATTACTCTCACGTTTGAATTATAATATTTAGTTGTATGTTTATCTTCGATGTGGTGTATCTTCTATGTTATTGGACATATTTTTTCCCTAAAACAGGTGATGTTACATTCATCCCCCATTAAACAATTTCATCCTCATTTTTTATTCCCAAGATCAAAAAATAGATGGTTGACTTTTAAAAATTACAAATTTTAAATCCCACTTCAAAAAAGGTTTAATATAACAATTTCATGAAAAGATTGTAAAGGAAGAAGATGGTCACCTAAGATAACACATATTATGTTTCCATCTAGAAAAAAATAGAAATTAATGTGAAAACTAACTCTAAAAGACTAATGTATAATGATAGATAACATGATTATAAGATAGTTAACGATACAGAAAATATGAATCTATGATAGGTAAAAAAATAAATTGATTCAATGGTATGAAAAATAGATAAATAACAGTTCATAATTAAATAATACATTACTCAATAGTGTAAGAACATGAGAAAATAAATTTACCTGATAATAATAAACTCATACAGTAATTAATTTCCTCTACGAATTCATCTTTTTGTGAAAATGTTGTCTATAGTTTTTTCATAACTAAATCACTAAAATCAAGATCTATAGATGAAAATAATAAAATAAATAAAAAATGTATTCAGCTATCTTTAGAAATTAATAAAAAATTAATACAAGATAATATAATTCTTTAAAATAGTTAATTAAAAAAATCAATAGTAATAGTCAAAATTCACGAAATAAAAATCCCTACAATTCCTTATAAAAATTCTAAAGTAATATTAAAACCCAAACAATCAGGTGAATTTTATCACATAGTCATCCAAATAGAATTTTTCATTTATATATAAAAAAATCAATCAAACAGAAATTATAATACCAAAATGTCACTTCATAAATAACATAATCCCCAAGATATGATAAAATTTGATATAAATAACCTGAATCACCATGGAACCATAATAAAATCATATATAAATCCAAAATATATTTCAATTATTATTCTATAAATTAAATAACACAGTATCATATTTACTTTAATCTTACGGAGTTACAAAAATATTGAATGTATTTCAAAACAATAGTAATAAATTAATAGCCCAATATTTTTCAAATATCATGGTTATAAGTATGATAAATCATATTTTCTTAAAATAAATTTATTCTTCATCTATAAAATTTTTTAACTAAAAATTAAAATTTCATACAAACTGGGATATCACATAGGCTTGTGGTAAAAAATTATTTATAGTCACCCATCGATTATGGGTTCAAAAGTCGTGACCTTTCGAGATGCGACTAGTTGTCACACATCATATGAGTTGTACTTTTTTCAAATATGATATTAATATAACCCTTGTAATATTATATAAAACCCTTAAAATTAAATTTCTCCAAAATTATAATTCGGATCTTTAAAATTTCTTAACATGGAGCCTTAATGGGGGATCCTAAGCCATTTGTCTTGGGATCATCCTTATTTTTTTTACATCCATCATTTTATTAGTAACTATTAATAATACCTTAAAATAAAACATCATAATCTCGAATGTTTTATAACATGTTCACTAATACCAACTTTACGAACCCAACCATAACAATTTCATATTATAGTTTTATTAAATATAATTCACATTAATAATATTTCATTATATTTTTTTGATTTATATTTTAATATAATTATTAAGTAATCTTAAATTTTAATACCATACAATACATGTGTACACTTAATACTCAATATCAATTTCATAAAATGTATAATTTTTTCTAATAATAAAACATGGTTTCAATTTATGAAACATCATTGCAATTTTACCATTGATATCATCTTTCTACCATATCTTCCTAAAAACCTATGAGAAGCATTTTAAAACATTAGATGATCACAAAAAAATATAAATGGGACATGAAATAAATAAAACCAATAGTTTAGTGAAAATAGGAAAACCGATTAAATTCAATTTAGAAAAAACATACATTTTCATCCAAATATAGAATCATTTTTCATTATATATATATATATATATCATTATCATAAATTTTCGAAAACAAATGTTTTCCTTGAAAATTAAGAAACAAGAATATAATAGTTATGTATTTTCATTGGGACATAATTTTCATGAAACCATTATAGAACCCTTTCATGTGGAATTAAATTATAGCTGTCCATTATATCTTGAGTACGCATTTTATTGGATCACTATCTGGATGCACCCATCGCATAAACTATAACAAGGTCACATAATGGTATATTGATGAACAAATCATATAAGATATAATAGGGTCACCCGACTATATATAAGTTCATGCATTATAAGTAATTTACATAGACTACATCATGAATAGAACCCCTGAAAATACTTTTAAATCCATGTCTAAATCAATTTTGGATATCAACTTACCCATGTAAAAAAATAACATTTAAAATCTAAAATCAACCACATAATAATAAAAGTATTTTATTTTAAAATAATAATATAAACATATAGATGAAGTATTAAAGAGTTAAATCATCATAAAATCAGGAAATTACATTCATTACATATGTGTAAAAAACCTTTCTTTTTTACATTTACTAAAAGTGAATAAACATGAGCATTTAGAAATTATTTTTATAATAATGTCCTCTTCATTAAATCATAACAATATTCATTTTCAAAAAATATATATATAATTTGGGAAAATTAATTTTTAAAAAATTAATTTCCATATAAATAAATTCAATATATCATTTTGTAAAGATAGACATGAAATAGAAATATTTAGAAAATAAATATTTAAAACATTTAAAATGAGGTCTTTAATTTAAGAGTCCCATAACCCGAGTCTGATTGAAAATATACAATCTTTATCATGAAGAATATTAAACATAGGTAAATTATTTACTATATTTTTATCGTTATTATTTTTCATTATTCCTTTTCATTCACCTAATAAAATGTTATATCATTTAGATAACTATTTATGTTCATATAATAATTTTGACGATATTTTGTACCTTATTCTGCAATTACATTGTTATGATTTCTATAATAGATGTGGTAATAATTCAATCATCTCAATAATAATATTACTGAAATTTTAATAAAGATTATATAAAATCAATACTTTTAAATAAATTCATAAAATTTGTTTATGAAAAATGATATCTGTAACCATCATGGAGACAGTAGATAGTTCTAACACATGAGTAACCTTTCATTTTTTCAATGATAATTATTGAAAGAAAAAATTTATAAATATATCATTAAATATTTATAATAATATCATTACTAAAATATAATTAATTTATATATAATTATTTATATTATCTATGTGATGTGGGGATAAAAAATGAAACGCGTCACTTCATGGATCTGATAATTCATAAATATAGACAAATGGCGTTATCAATTTTCATTGAATTGAAGGATAAGAACATAAATGAAATATTAAATTTCATTAATTATATATATGTAATTTTTAACAAATAAAAACATTACATCCATCACTACAACTAATCTAAGGAGAGGGACATGGAAAATGAATTATATCGTCACATGAGGCGGTAGTCCACTATACACAAGAACAATTAATTCGTTTCTCATTTGATGGAAGTGGAGTTATTTATAGGTCATGAAAATTTCATAAAAAATATCAATTAATTTATGATACTTGATTTATTACTTTCTAATCATTGAAGAATGTTTTAGGGATACTAATTAACAAAAAAACAAAAACACTTGATTAAAAATGATACCACTTCTTTGGATGATCTCCCTTGCTTAACATATTTAGGCAACTATGGTTGGTGTTCTGCCTAAACTATGTAATATAGGAATTCGATTTTTGAGGTATTTACAAAAACAATTATTTGTTGAAATGTGATATATTGATAAGAAGATGAATCCTTTTAAAAGGTAAAGGAGGGGCACTCTTAGAATTTCTCAAAATAAAAAAATATAATAAAAATATTCTAGAGGAAAATATTTCCAAATAACATATTAATTCTCAAGGGATGACATTTTAGACCATATAATATCCCCATTTTCTTCTTTATTATTTTTATTATATTTATGTAATATATTAAAAATATTAATTCCTTAAAAAATTACTTTTTCAAATTTAATATTATTCAGTAAATTAACATTAAAAAATTAAATAAAATAAGTACAATTTTAATAAATTATTTTATTATATAGAAAAAATTTATTGTTAATAAATAAAATTAGGTTATTACAAAATTATCTTCAATTAAATTTTTGTTATTATTTTGAATATAATTTATTAGATATTTCATTTAATTTAATAAATACACCATCAGTGATTCGAAAGAAATTAAGGTAATTAGTTATTTACTAAATATAAAAATTCAATTACAAGGATGAAGATAAAAAATTGGTATTTCAGAATACTACATTTGGTCTATCATATATTCTAGATTATAAAATATTAAAATATTTATACTCATCGAAAACCGTAGTGTGACACATTTGATTTTTCAGAAAATATAATACAAAAAGGACATAAAGACAACCAAGTGGATCTCAAGGATAATATAATAGACCAACTAATTTTTTTGGTCAAATAATACCCATAAAATACAATTTTTACAATAGTAGGAGAAATTTACTTATCCATATAAAATTATTTTTACCCTTAATTACAAGATGTACCCTTTGCCCTGACAAAAATATTTGTAGTTTACTACTCATATTATACAAACAATTAGACCTATTTACTAAATTTGGACTTTATCATTGAAAATATGGAATCCACATCTCAAAATTTAATGCATAGAGTATGTTGAATTTAATTTATATTTGGTGTAGAGAAATGCAACGAAAACTTGAATTCTGAAAAATGATATTTTTAAATAAAAATTAATTTTTAATAAATTAATGTTTAAAATAAATTTAATACCCAATAATTATATTAATTTAAATAAAAAGGACCTAATTATATTTTACAAATAATCAAAATAATATTTTTTAAATATAAATAAATTTTATTATTCATAATAAACCACATATTTTTATAATATTCATTGAAAAATTAAAATATTTACAAAATTATGAAAAATTCATATTAAAATAATTTTTTCATGATGAAAACAAAATTGGATTTAATTTTTTCAAATAAATATTGTTACAAATAAATAAATTAATTATAATATTCATTCATGGAATGAAAGAAAACCCATTTGTTAATAAAATATATTTCTAGATATTAAAATTATTTTATTACATGATTATTTTATAATAATTTAATAATCTATGAATATTGAGTTAGGAATCCATATTTATTTCATAATTCATTTATTAATATTTAGACCCACCAATTTAACGCTTAGGTTATGACATTCACATTTAAAAAATAATATTTAGTTTCCCATTTAAGTTTAATGAGTTGTATCTTGTATCCTATCGAACATAGTTCATCCTTTTAAATACATGGAATGTTAAAATATTTACTCAGAAAGAGATAAATATTAACTATAAATGATTGTTGGATATGACTAATGATTAATATTTATAAATAAATATATATACAATAAAATAGGACAATGTAGTAGATGCTCTGAGTTTAAATGATCATGATTGTATATCTATGATGGGGATAAGAAAAATAAACAATTTCTAGAATTGAAAATAATGAATCAGAAAATCAGGATGGATTGGGAGAAATATTATATTTCTTGGGAGACAGTTCAAATATCTTTCCATGTGAGGATTAAAGATCCATAAAAGGATTTTTTGAAACTATAGAAGAAGGAAATAATGTTCTTATGTTCAACATTGATTATGATGGAATGAATTGTTTTTAGAACCATGTGTTGGGACCACTTTTTGTATAAGGTTGTATTTGTTTTCAATAGTTGTCAATTAAGATCAAAATGAAGGAGATCAAGAAGTACTACAATGAAATGGAGGAACAGAAATTTAGATGATTGTTGTACTGATCATAAATTCAAATAACATGCGTCAAAGGTGACACATTGTTTACAACAATGAGGAATGGTGAGGTATAATCCATCTGAGGACTCTTAAAGAAGAATGGGGATTTGATGAAGACCGTGAAATTATTCATGATTTCATGAGAACAATGTCAGAGCCTACATGAAGAATTGAATAATATGTTTTTCATGAAGTAGAGAACAGCGGTTGAAGAAGAAGACAATGTGCAAGGGATTGTAATTTTGAGATGGCCATGCAATTCACATTATATCAAAATATTACGATGCTAAAGATGATCTATAAAAGGATATATATCATGATACTGGAGTTTGTGTTGAAAGAATAAGAGTTACTAAAGGATACAAATCACCGAAAAGAAGTGTTTTTAGGTGATCGTGCTTGTTGACAAAGCAAAGAAACGACATAAAATTTTGATGATAAATGAGATTTCATGGTGTCATGTCGAGTTCAAGGGCAATGGATAATGACCCATGTTTGATTCAAGAACTTAGACAAAGGAATGGATGATCTGGAGGTGGTACAAAAAGAGCAGATACAAGATGTCACCATTTTTCTGGTTTTTGCCAAATTTTTGGGCCAGAAAATTGACAAATGAAGAAAAATTGTTTTTGGTAAAGAGACTTTGGCGCTATTGACCAGAAGGAGAGGAAACATGCACGCTAGATGTTTTTCAAAATCAGAACATCAAAATATGGCAAAAGAATAAGTGTCGCGTAGGTTTTGAGTTGGTCACGCAGGTGACTTGCGCACTGAGAAAGGACTTGCGTGATGGTACCTAGAAGGACTGGAAAGTTGCGCGCCAGATGTTTTTCAATATCAGATCTGTAAAACATGGCAAAGTAAAGAGGTTCACGAAGGCATTGGTTGGGTCGTGCAAGTGAGCAGCGTGATAGAGGCTAGGGAAGATGAGCTGCATGCCGGAACCTGCGCGCTGAGGGAAGACTTGCGCGCCGCCGCGCAGGGTATCTGAATTCATATAAATAGAGAAGAACCCCTCCACATTCGGTATGAAGTTCAAGAGAAAGAGATTTTTCGAGCTCTTGTCACGCAGGGGGTTGAGCCGCGGAAGTGGTAGTTGTGTTGCGAAAGTAGAGGCAGCGCGCTGGTTGTTGGCTACGCGCCCAAGGCCATTTGAGAGAGAAAGGAAGTGAGTCGTGCAGGTTTGATGTTGAAGGAGGCGGGGTCGCGCAGGTGGTTTGGTGATACCTTCACGACAGTTTGGACTTTCGCGATGAAGACCTGCGCACCTTGTTGGGACTTGCACGCCAGGCTCGGGGAAGAGTTCCAGGTGCTGTTGGAGTACGCCTGTCATTTTGGGGCCGCACGAAAGCTAGAAGATTGCTTGATTCCTTCAGTGCAATAGATAATGTATTCATTTGTGAAGACGGAAGAGTAGTGAACAATTTAGTTTTATGAAGAGAAGTGGTACCGCACACACATGACTTGTTTTTAACACCCTCATTGTGCTTTGCGAAGAGAAGATGAATGGTTTGGGAAACTAAACTGAGATCTGCACAGAAAGAGGGGAATATATCAATACACTTAGGTGTCAGTATTGGGAATCAAAGGACGAGAAGATGAAGATTTATTACATTCATTTATTGCACAAAATAAGATGATTGAATAAAAAAGGTCATCAACTCATTACTCAGATGCAAGCATTTTCTCATGATAAACAAGAGATGAAGACTTCAATGAAAATCTATTGAGGAGTCCTTCATGTATATAAACTGAGTGTGACTTCACCAAGGGTAGTGAGCCAGGGTGAGTCAACGGGAGTGACCTGAGGGAAGTAGTGAGCTATCCCTGAATCTTTGTAATGGCAGTGAGCCTGGCACAGAGTGACTACGCCCTAACCTTTGTAATCCATAACTATTGAAGTATAGTGGAATTTGGTACGACTAGTGACTTCTCGGAATATGATCCTTGAACGTAGCCCTTAGTGGTGAACCAAGTGCAAATTGTTGTGTCATCTATTTTCATGTGAATGATTCATTGCAGATCATACCCACCATACATGTTTAACTAGTTCCTACCAAATTTGGAACAAGATCCATAAATTTAAAAAGCAAAAGTTAAAAACCTGATTCACCCTCCCCTCTCAGTGTGTCCCGAGGTCCTACAACTTGTATATGTTTCCTACATCACATATTTGAAGAATTATCTATTGGTTGAGGCTCATAATTCATCATTATCTATTCATTAAGGATGTATGAATATTTATAGATATCTTAAGGAGTATTTTTATGGTACAAATTGAAGAGAGGTGTTGAAAAATACGTATATAATTGATTGTTATAATATAAATTTAAGGTTGTGATATAGATATTGATAGAGACGTTATGAAATTACACATTCTAGAATAGAAATTGTAAAAATCACCAATGTTTTTTTCATCCGACTCTGAAGAAAGACTAATGGCCATAATGCTATTTGAGTTGTACTTGATCACCTTATAATTTCAGTACACATCATTGTTGATATATAATATTTATCTCTTGATCATATTTAATGAATCTGTATTATGGAAATGGTATTGTTTCATCGATTATCATATTCTATTGTATGTAATTTGGATCCATGGTTTACCCTGATACTCTACAAAATTCTTCATCATGCTCTAGATACATATTTAAGTTCTTTTATAGCATATTCTCTAAAGAAAGATAGTTAATATTAGAAAACCATTAAAACCCTAGATGATTTAATTATATGTTTCTCTATATATTTCAAAGGCAGTTTTCATCAATTCCATCATTCATAAATTTATTTTTACAGTAATATATATCACTCAACCATTTAAAAGGATCAGTAGGAATTATAAAATGAATTTTCTGTAAAACAAAATTTTCATGGATTAATCTATAGAAAGATAACTATATGGAACTGATCTAGATGATTTAGTGGTAAATAAAGTCAGATCTATTTAATAATACGTGAAGGCAGCTCAGAGCTGATAGAAGTGTTATGCTAATAATCACAAAAAAATTATGGACGTTGATGTTTGTGAGAAGGATTATATTTGAAGTTGTCCTTGGAATATGGTTATGAGATTCTAAAATAAATTAATGATAATCCCTTTATATATTATCCCCATTATGATAATTGAGGTTTTAGGGATGGTATTGTATATGTTGTTGGTTCCACTGAACCTCTCTAAAGTTCATGATGTGTTCCATCTATCACTCCATAGGAAGTACATATCAGATCCTCCACATTAATTAAATAAAAGGTTATATCATTATCGAATGATAAGTCATAAGAAATGTAACAGGTAGAAATCAAGGAACTGAGAGATTAAATTTGACCTAAAATGAATACAATCCCTGATAATGTTAAGTAGGTAAATCATAAATTTAAATAATATTCTTGGGAACCCATGTATATAATGAAATAAAGATATCATCATTTATTTATATTATAGGGTTAAATTTCATAGGGGTAAATTCATTTTACGGGGGATAAAATTTAACCCCTTGGTATTTTATGAAACAATTATCATCATTTTTTTATTGGCAACTATTTTCAAACACAATAATGATTATAAGTGAATAGTGATATACTATTAAAAATTTTCATTTAACGTCCCAATAATCTCCTAGTCATTAATTTTTTTTGTATGAATAGAATGAAAAACATTATGATACATATATATTTTCTACTAAATCAAAATATATTTTTCAATTCTTATTAAATTATATTTCCATTTTTTGAATGGATATATTATTCTTAAAAAAATACATTTCCATTTGACAATGATTTTTTCTTCTATTGATAAAATAATATCATTAAATATATCTTGTAAATAAAATTTAGTTTCTAAAATTTAAATCATTTTTTAAATAGTCATATTAGAATTAGTTGGTCATGAAAAGTTTGGATTTTTTTGGAAATAATGATTTTCCTTTGGATATTGAAAAATTATTATTTTTATAGAAAATGAATTTTTTATTCCCGCATGGAAGAATTAAATATATTTTTTTAATTTTTTAAAAAATATAAATCTAATTAAATTTTATAATTAGTAATCCAATTATGTGCATTAGAATCAATTTTATGGTATAATTGTCCATGATAATATCTGTAAACATGAAAAACATATCAACCAATGTTTATCATTTTCCTTGGTGTTTCTACCTTATATTAAAATTTTCCGCTTCTAGAGATTGATTAATGGATAAGAGGTTTAATATTTAGAATTATGAAGTTAATATTTTTTAAATTGGTAAAATAAAGTTTTCGTCAATATGAATAGTATCAATAATATAAATATTTCACCCTAGTAAGGGTTAAACAAGTAAAATTGTGTAAATTGTTTTTTAAGGCATTAAAATATTTCAAAAAAAAATTATTTCTCTTATTGTATGATGTTATATAATCCATTTCCATCTATTTCATGATTATAAGAATACTTGGTTCCATAATTCATTGATTATAAACATTATATTAATTAATGTAAACAATAAATAAATAATTTCACTCTATTAACTTTAAAAACTAAAAATTAATTACTTAATAATAGGAAAATGGATATTTTGATTTTAATTTTCATTAAATATAATATAATTTTTTTTATTTTAATTTATTTCAAAATTTAAATAATGGAAAATTTAACATAAATACCTATGAAATGACAGCATAAATGTTTTTCAATTAATAGAAAAATTAAATAAAATATTTTTTAAAATATTAAAATTAATAAAATTTAATTGAATTATTTTTTATTTTGATTTTTTAGACAAAAATTACATATTATTTATGTGTGAGAATATTATACTCAAATTAAATATTTTTACGTGGTGTTATTATTCTGAAAATAAATGAATATATAAAAAATTGACATTGATAGTATTTTAAAATTAATGTTTAAATAAATGAGATAATATTCATAACACTCATATATTCATACAAGTGAATAGAATATGGATTATAATATCAACCATGGTCTATTTATTAGTCACTTTCTTATTTATAGTAACATTCATAACCATTTAGGAATGAAATAAAGGATATCATGGTGAAGGTCGACATTTAGTTAATGAAGGGGTTAGTCAAAATGATATGGTTTATAATCACACAAAAAACATGTCCAAATTTAACTATATAACGATACATAAATGATAGAATATTTTGATTTTATTTCAAAAATATTTTTTGTAATTTTTCTAGATAATTTTTAATATATTTTATTCTTCTATGAAATTACAAGTGTATCCTCTCCTAATATTATTAAACGGCACACATCAATTCATTTTTTACACCACTTTGTGCCTTATATATTTCCCAACCTATCCTGAAATCACTACTAAACATATTTTTCGAAATTCTTGTTCTTTTAATCCTAAAAGGACAAACATGGTATCCTTATAATAATTTCTAATGAAATTATTTCAAAGAAGTGGTAGTCATTTTTATCGATAACATTCCTTTATAAAAAATAATTTTGAATCCAATAAATATATTATTTTAATCATAAAATAATAATTAATTGTTATAAGTATATATAAATGTTATTATGATTTTGAAACCACCATTTTCCACCTTCTTTCCCATCAAATATGAAGTTAATTTATTAGTTATCCACATATATAAAATATCATCTCCACATAGAGACACAAATTATTTTTAAACATTATTTTTTAGTTGAGTGTTATGATTAGTTTAATTATAATATATTATATTAGTTTTAGATTAACTTCCATAATGATAATATAATATTTACCTTCTTACATTCCAATTTATTTTGAATTTATAATTTAGATTGTTTGTACATGAGGATTACAACCTTCATAAAGTGGTGTGGATAATTTTTCATTTATTTTTATTACTAAACGGTATTATATATAGATTTGATGAATATATATGATTTATATTATATATAAATTATTTTTTAAATTTAATTATTCATTTCTAATCTCTAATTATATCCTTCATAAAATGAAAGAAGTGATAATGTGTATATACCACCTATAGTTTCCAGAAATGAAGTAATTCATTTTTCAGAATATTCATTATTGAATGATAATTTATATAAATATAAAATATATATTAATTTTTTATAATGATTTATGTTTTTAAGATGATGGAATTATGATAAATGAATACGAACCAAAAATATTGAACTAAAGAATATATTAAATAATGAAGTTTTTATCCACAAGAATAGTTATTTTGATAAACATTTGTTAATACTCTAGTGATGAGAGCTTATAAGTAAACCATATGTGGTATGATATATATGAATATGGTTTTTAATAAATGAATAATATATATATATACATTTATTATATCAAAGATTCAAGAATTAAATAAATAAGTAAAACCTATGGTAATGGATTTATTTTACAATGTAATTACTTATTGAGGATTGATTTTTATTTTGTTCAGTTTAAAATATATCATGGTTAATATTTTAGAAAAAATCATGATTTTTTTATTCAATTCATGATTTATAAAATTACACAAATTCCATTAATTTTACTCTAATTAAGGACTCAATACACTGAAATTATTTTTATTAATGAAATCCAACATTATTTATCTCATTTATATAAAATCTCTCACTTCCATGTCATTTTTTTCTAAGAATTTGTTCTAGATTTTTTTTATTAATATTTAATTATTGTTTGGATTTTTTACCCATGTTTTATTTTATAAAAACATTTAAATGGAATTTTTTTTTAATTTTTTGATGGAGAAACGTTATATTTTTTTAAAATGTGATGGGATTCTTTATATTAAAATACATGACCCAAACCGATTCCCCACATCTTGATAGATTTATACATTGAATATTCCATCACAAATATACAATTCCATTTCCAAATAAATGTTTTCCCTTAATATTTGGGATTTTTCCAATTTTAAATAAAAGATTTATCAGTATAAAATGATATTTTCTTCAAAAAAAATTTATCCACTCTTTAAAATCATTCTATCTCTAAGATGGAATCCTTTTTATTTTTGCCGAAATTTTTTGGAGATATTATGAAAAGACATTATCCTTGTTATTAAACTGAAATTTTTATGATGATGATGACTATATTACTATGATAGAAATTTTTTTCAATTATATAGTCTTCAATAAATTATTTATTTGTTTATAATATAAGTTTCATTTCCATGGGTTATTCGATAAGGAAATTTCTATAAAAAATTTATTTATGCATAATGGTAGGATTAATTTTTTTTTGATATTTTTGAAAAAATGTATATGATTTTAATTATATTATGTCTAGAACAATAATTATATATCCCTCCAATGTATTTGGTAATTATTGGTATCTCATGTGTGAAACTGGATAACAATGGTGATTGCTACCAGTTCAGATTAAGACAATATTCACTTTGGTAATCTTTGTATTTTACCAAGAAAACAACAATAGTTTCTAGAATAATCCCAATAAACAATCATAGTCTTTTTAGTGATAATTGAAAATAATTTATTTATTTTTTAAAAAAATTATAATGAAAACTTATATATTATAAATAATTATTCTCTCAAGGATCATATTATTTAATTCCACTATGATTCATGTGTTATAAAAATCCATGAATTATTCCATGATTTACGAATGTGATCCATGATACGGAGGGAGTGGTTTTATAATTTGTATTATCATTTTCACAAACCGTTATTCTCATGTTATGTTGATATCTCCCTCGTTTACCCCTGCTTATCATCTAAGGTCACACTATCATAGATGTTTCTTTCCTTAAGTTATGATATAAGGTATTAAGTAACATATGCTAAAAAATTATTCTAGTTATGATTAACATAATGGGAGATGATGTGATTCAATTATATATCATAAATTTATGTATCAATTATTCTAATAATACTAGACCAATATAATTTGGTCATGGATATTTATTTTATGTAATTAATTTTCATTTAATACAATGTAATATCTATGTATTAATTGTATTTACCGCTATATTATTTCATTATTATTCATTATTAAAAATATCACCATTATTAGTTTAATACTATTACAATTATGCTTGATTTATATTAATTTAATTTTTTTTAAATTTATTCCATGATTTATTTATTCTTTATCCTCAATGATAAAATAGATAACATTCATTCTTTTATGAATCTTGAGGATTTAATTTTTTTCCACTTAATTAATGAAATATTTATTACTATAACATCTATAAAACAACATAAATATTTGTATTGACACATTTATATCATATGATACAAGTAAATAAATCATCATAGTCAACCATGATATAAATGCATAGTATTGTTCTAGTGGGTGGTTAAACAATCCTAAACATAAACCTAAAATTGTTAATGGATGATTATGAGGTGTCTAAGTTGTAATTTCATTTTAAAAATAGATTAATGATCTTCTATATTTTTCATCGCTATAATGTAAAAATAATTTCAATATTTAAAATGTGAAAAATATTTATTTAAAATAATTACTCATAATTAAGAAATCATTTTTTATTAGTATGAACATTTTGAACATTGGAAATAACAATGATATTTTATTAATAATTTTACTAATAAGTTTTAACAATAGCAATAAAAATTAAATTAATATAATTAAAAAAATAGTTATCCACTATTATCATCTATAGTTCCATACACAAATGTTTGTTTTTGATAAATTTAATACACCATTCCCTGGAGGTGGTGGTTTACAGGTACACAAGGATCTTGAGATCATTCTTATACAATGGGTGAAAGGTGTAATATTAATAATTTTTTTAATTTTTTAAATAAATAATAAACATAATAATTACGTATTGAATTATCATTTATAACCATATTTTTATGGATATAAATGAAAATATTACAACTTATGTCATTTAGGTGGTAGTCTGCACAATGCACAAATAAATGTTTTTCTCTCTATAACAAAATAGGGAAAGTTGGTTAATTATTTAAAAATCAATATAATAAAATATATCTATAGTAATAATATTTTTATTATTATAATATTGTGTCATTTATTTTGAGGAAATGTAGGTGAATGTAATTAAATATATTTGAGAATGGAGTGGTTGTGAGATTATAAATCACTTCTGGGATTATCCAATTTGTGAAGGGGGTTTATCAATTTGGGATAGGTGTACTAATAAGACCACAAAATAATGAAGGTGTAATGATGCAAAATATTGAGTAGATTTTCTTCCCTAATTTCTGTGGGTTATTTTATTTTTTCCATTTAATAAAATGACTATAATTTAAATGAGACTGCTGGGTTTAGACTGTTAGATGTCAATTGGTCAATAAGACCATTGGAAACTAAACGTTAAAATTATTGGCTATAAATACAAGTTATATTGATTAATTAATATAGATAGAAGATTTGATGGCCCCATCCATTAGTCTCTGGCCGATCGAAGCCCAGTTGATGGAACTCGAGAAGGAGGTAGCACATTTGGGCTTTGCTCTGGACTAAACCCAAACCGAACTTCATCATGTGAAGCAGGAACGAAATCACCTTCATGAGAAGTTCAAGCGAATAGAAATCACTACTCGGGAAATGTTGGCTGAGCCACCGCAAGATTCTATCACCCTAGCACACCTTACTCTTAGGTCATATGCTGGTGTTGTAACAGGTTGTTTAATGAGACTGTAAGTGCCTTGTGTAATCCTTTCATTTAAATAAAAATTCCGATTTCTTCATAAGGTGAAGTTTGGGAATTTTCAAATGTCTAGATAAATATAGTATGTATATTTCTGGTGAATTTTAGAAAAATGATATTTTAAAAATATTTATGTAAACCTTAAATAATTAATAATGTGTAATGATTTTCAAAAAACGGTCTTCTACAATTATGTTCAGTAAGAAATTTAGAGTCTAATAAGATCAAATTTATTTTTGATGAATTGTAAATTATGAATAGCAATTTTACGCATATTATTAGTAATTTGACCAAATGGATTATGTAACCTCACTTAAGAAGGTATTAATATAATCTAGGAAACTTGATTAAGTAATGTGATTCAATAAAATAGGAAAATAACTCTTCCTGAAATTACTGGTTAAGTATTAGTTTTTTTCAGGTGAATATTGTTTTTTATTTTAATGTTAAATTAAAAATATTTAGAAAATTACTTTTATAAAATGGAGTTCATTTTTGAATTCAGAGCATCGATATTAAGTTAAAGTAAATTTTTGGGAATTTTCTGAAACAGATGAATTTTCAATGAATAGTGTTATTATTTAAAAATTAAATAAAAATTATTTGGAAAATTATTTTCATAAAATGGAGTTCATTTTTGAAATCAGAGCATCAATATTTGGTTAAGGTAAAATTTTGGGATTTTTCTGAAAAAGTTGAATTTTCAGTGAATAGTTAATTTTATGTTTAGATTTTCGGGTGTTTAATGACATCATTAAGGATATAATAATTATGTAATTATTATGGTCTACTTATGAATATTAAGATAAGGTATGAGGTGTCCCAAGTTTCCAATACCATAGGAAAGCCCATGGTTTTCCCAATACCACCAATAAGGTGTCCCTTGGCCATTAATGCCTTGTCCCCTCACTTCCCCTATAAATACCAAGCCATTCTCTCATCCTTTCCATCCCAAAATCCACCCCAATTATTTTCTAGTCTCCATACCTCTCAAAGTGTCCTCCCAAGGTGACCTCAAGCCTACCAAGGTCCCAAACATCGTGATATCAAAGTTACTCTTCAAGGTAAGGGATCCTACCTCTCTATTTCTTTTCATATATTCTCCTTTATGTCATTTATTTTAAGATCTGTGTTCTTATGTTAGGGATTTTATATTATATTCATCCTATTTTCCTTTTCATGTTAATATGATGAGAGAACCCCTCTTTATCTCATCAATTCATTTTAAGAATATTTATATGGCACTATTAGGCTGCCGAATTTTTGTAAGGGATCCTACCTCTCTCTTTCTTTTCATGTATTCTTATTTATGTCATTTATTTTATGCTCCATGTTCTTATGTTGGGGATGTTATTTTATATTAATCTTACTATCCGTTTAATGTTCATATGATGAGATACCCCCTCTTTATCTCATCAATTCATTTTAAAAATGTTTATGTGGCGCCGTTAGGCTGCTGAATTTTTGTTAGGGATCCTACCTCTCTCTTTCTTATCAAGTAATCTTTTGTATGTCAATTCATTTAAGCCCCATGTTCTTATGTTTGAGTATTTTATTTTATATACCTATTAATTCCCTATTCATGATCATATGATGAGATATCCCCTCTTACTCTCATCGTTTCGTTTTATGAATGTTTATGCGGCATCGTTTGGCTACTGAATTTTTGTAAGGGATTCTTCCACCCTTATCATTTTCAAAGTTATACATTAATGTCAAGTATTTAAAGTTCATTTTTTCCATGTTAGGGTATGATCTATATATTCATAAAACTTTAGTTTTATGTTCACATTATGAGAGACCCTATTTAATCTCATCAATTCATTTTTTGATGTTTTGAGTGACACCATTAGGCTGTTGAATTCTTCATAAGATAAATCTTATTTTTGTCTTCCTTTCACGTTTTTCATTTCAAATGGAATGTCCTTATAATTTCATTACCATGTTCTTATATCCATTATATTCTGTCCTTATAATATTTTATGGATAATTTATGTGTGGGTGACCCATGTCCCCACTCTTTTCAATGTTTTCTAAAACCCCACAACATAGCTGTTATGCTGCGGAATTTTCGTCTCAAAATGTCGGTCTATTTTTCACAAATTCTTTTATTTTATTAAGTGAATAATCAAAGATCTTTATTCTTCAGGGGTATTCACATATATATCAAAATGTTCTATTTTAATTCTGGTATTTACATAAATGAAACCGGCTTACCTTTTCCGTGGGTTTGAAGTGACATAAAGATCATGTCCTTAAAGTAGTTTTTAAAACGTTATTATTATGAAATGAAACCCATTTGTTTTATTTTACATGGTTTATTTATGAAATTTTTGATGATGATATATGTGGCTCACGTGATAATAACGACAAATTAAGGGTGCGCCCTAATAGAACTCCAATGAATTGGGTAATTTTGTGATCTCTAGGGATTACAATTTTAACGACACCTTGGTGAATAACCATGGTAATTTTTTTAATGACAGCTTGGGGATAGACCTTGGTGATATGATCATGATTGTCTAAGTTAAATTTTGCATCCAAATCTTCATGTTATGAATATTTTTCTTTTCATTATTATATGTCTCGTGATCTCTTTCTAATTCCTTAAAGCTATTTATCATGACGTTACTAATGTATCACAAGTTCACATGTAAAATGTTTCTCTTGTTTCCCTTACCAGGCCATCTTCTCACCCTTTACTTTGATCTATGCTCCCAGTTTATGAGATGTTGTAATGAATTTAGGATGAACAAAGAATAATTCATTCAAGTGTTTTAGAAGAATGTTGTATGCCATCATGTATTAAGTTCATGGTTTCCAAGACACTAAACCTTAAAGAACCTCGGTTTTGTAAAATATAATGAAAATTTATGTTATAAAAAGGTGGGATGCTATGGTTGGTATCAAAGTATGGTTTAGTTTTTTATGGAAATTAGAATATAAAAACTATAGGAATAAATCTATAGAAAGTTTTAAATATAGGAAATCTTCTTGGTATTTTGGTGAGTATTGAGTAAGTGGTTTATCAAGAAAATAAATCTCAGTCTGGATACGAGCAGGTAGATGTGGATCTGGCACCGATATACATAGAGGTAAAACCCAAAAACACCGCTTCGAGCTAGACTCGAACGGGAACTGGTACACGAAAACGGACCTTACTGCAATCTTGGTTACGACACTCCTGGGGAATATGTTTGGTTAATCAAAAGCTTTTTATGAATCATTATGAAGGAATTATAGAAAAATGTAATTGTCTAAGCATGAAGTTCTAAGTCACAGAATCCCTTTAGTTAAAATATTCGTAAATGAAATAAAATTCTCACGAAGGATTTATTATTTTAGAAAATTCCCCCATAGTCTAGGAATGCCTTGATGTATTTCCTGAGGAGTTACACAGACCTCCACCAGAAAGAGAGGTAGAGTTCTCCATTGAACTCATACTTGGATCTCATCCGATGTCAAAGACCCCCTATAGGATGGAAAATGTGGGGCTAGAGGAATTAAAGAAACATCTCCATGATATTTTTGTATAATGGGTTTATCGAACCATGTGTGTCTCCATGGGGAGCACCAGTTCTCTTTGTGAAGAACAATGATGGATCGATGCAGCTATGCATTGATTATAGTGAACTGAATGGGATCACAGTGAAGAAAAAATACTCTCTTCCTAGAGTTGATGACTTATTTGACCAACTTCGTGGGATTCAATTCTTCTCTAAGATTGATCTTCGTTCTGGTTATCATCAATTGAGCGTGAAGAATGATGATATTCAAAAACTACCTTCCAATCAAGATATGGGCATTATGAGTATGTTGTTATGCCCTTCGGACTAACTAATGCACCTGCTATTTTTATGGATCAAGAATAAGTTGATTTTGGAAACTTTTGTTTTATCAAATTGATATCCTTTGTATAGGAAAATTATTTGGTGATTAAATGATAAAGGTTATTTTGGACGATGTTTTCTCTTTTGGAGTACTATATGCCTAAGGAAAATAAAATACTGCAGGATTTTATTTTTGGATAAATGGTTGGAATTTTTATTTTTTAAGAATATATGTATTTATTGTGGACATATGGTGATTTAGGTTATTTCTAGAAATTGATTAACTTAGAATAGATAATATGTGATTATGTTTATTACACTTTAGTACGAGACATTCAGTGTAGTCGATGTAATTTAGAGATAAATGTTTAGATTTATTGTGGAAGACTATGTGATTGAATCCTTCTGAGTTTTGGGTTTAAATCTTATTTTGGATTATTTTCATGAATTTTAAGGACGATTGTGTATTGAATGGTCTTTCTTGAACTTTGGGTACTATTTGTTGGATATTAGAGATTAATAGTAGTTTTATATAAGGGATTATACTTTTTGGGGATTATATGATCTCATACTATCCATTTTGTTTTTATTTGATGTCTAAATACAAAGGAAATATATAGTTCTCGTTTTATGGATTATGTGATTCTCTAGAAGATGAGTCTTGAGCTTTTAATGTGACCAAGTCTTTTTGAATGCTCGTCGTTTAGAGAAAATATTAGTTTTGGTAGAAACTTATTAAAGGATAAAACTCTAATTGAAGGTAAGTATATTTCCATAAGTTTTTATTTCAATGTAGTAATTTAATTCCTCAAAATTATGAAAAGGAACGTAAAACAAAAACGTTTTTGGTTTACGTTACCTATTGGGTAATCAAATACCATTTACACACATAATAAGTTTGTGATTTCCTAGTGGTTAACTTTCTCATAATCATATTTCCTATCACTCTCCATCAGAACATGAAATTTTGTTCTCTTCCATATCCATGTTTCCCTATATGGAATCCTAGTATGGGTTAATTCGGGTGATCTTTGTACTTCCCTTTCTTTATTTTAATATAATATTTTTATTGACACTTTTTTCCAATGTGGGACATTCAACGAAAATTTCCATTCTCATTTTGAAAATTGAGAGACGCAATTTTTTAATGGGGGAAGATTGTAACGACCCAAAAATTTGAGGAGATTTTGTTCCCTAAATTTTGTGGGTTATTTTTTTTCATTTAATAAAATGAGTATAATTAAAAGGAGACTGTTGGGTTTCGACTATTATATGACCATTGGTCAATAAGACAGTTGGAAACTAAATGATACAATTATTGTCTATAAATTCAAGTTATCTTGATTAATTAATATAGAAAGATGATTTGATGGCCCCATCCAGTAGTCTCGGGCTGAACGAAGCCCATCTAGCGAGACTATGGAATGAGGTAGCACCTTTGGGCTTTGCTCTGGACCAAACCCAAGCCGAACTTCCTTATGTGAATCTGGAACGAATTCTCCTTCGTGAGAATTTCAAGATGATATAAATCACTACTCAGGCAACGTTTGCCGAGCTTCCCCAAGATTCTATCACCCTATAACACCTTACTCTTAGGTCCTATGCTGGTGTTATAAGGGGTTATGTAATGAGACCATAACTGCCCTGTGTAATCCTTTCTTTTAAATAAAAATTCTTATTTCTTCTTATGGTGAAGTTTGTGAATTTTCAAATATCCGGATAAATATAGTATGAATATTACTGGTGAATTTTAGAAAGAAGATATTTTAAAAATATTTATGTAAACATTAAATAATTAATAATGAAAATGATTTTCAAAAAATGGTCTTCTACAGTTATGTTCAGTAAGAAATTTAGAGTCTAATCAGATCAACATAATTTTATATGAATAGTAAATTATGAATAGAGATTTTACGCTTATGATTACTAATGTGATAAAATGGATTAAGTAACCTCACTTAAGAAAGTATTAATATAATCTAGGCATCTTTATTAAGTAATATGATTCAATAAAATAGGTAAATAACTGTTCCTAAAAGAACTGGTTATGTATTAGTTTTTTTCTGGTGAATAGTATTTTTTATTTTAAAATTAAATAAAAATTATTTATAAAAATATTTTTAAAAAATGGAGTTCATTTTTTAATTCAGAGCATCGATATTAGGTTAAGGTAAATGTTAGGGAATTTTGTGAAATTTTTGAATTTTTAGTGAATAGTGTTTTTATTTTAAAATTAAATTATATATATTTATAAAATTATTTTCATAAAATGGAGTTCATTTTTGAAATCAGAGCATCGATATTTGGTTAAGGTGAAATTTTGGGATTTTTCTGAAA
This sequence comes from Viscum album, assembly GCA_963277665.1. Classification (NCBI taxonomy): domain Eukaryota; kingdom Viridiplantae; phylum Streptophyta; class Magnoliopsida; order Santalales; family Viscaceae; genus Viscum; species Viscum album. Next base: position 1,084,165,056 of record OY728166.1, on the reverse strand, counting down.
AAAGTTGAGTTTTCGGTGAATAGTGAATTTTCAGTTTAGAGTTTCCGGTATTTAATGACATCATTAATGATATAATAATTATGTCATAATTTTGATCGACTTATGAATAGTGTGATAAGGTATGAGGTGTCCCAAGTGTCCAATACCATGGGAATGCCCATGGTTTTTCCAATACCACCAATGAGATGTCCCTTGGCCATTAATGCATTGTCCCGTCACTTCCCCTATAAATACCAAGCCATTCTCTCATCCTTTCCATTACAAAATACTCAACAAATTTCTGGTATCCTTACCTCCCAAGGAGTCCTCCCAAGGTACCCTCAAGACTCCCAAGGTCCCAAAATTCAGGATTTCCAAGTTACTTTTCAAGGTAAGGGATCATACCTCTCTCTTTCTTTTCATGTGCTCTCCTTTATGTCATTTCTTTTAAGCTCCATGTTCTTAAGTTGGGGATGTTATTTTAAATTCATCCTAATTTCCTTTTCAATTATATATGATGATACACCCCCTATTTCTCTCATCAATTAAATTTAAGAATGTTTAAGTGGCGTCGTTAGGCTGCCGAATTTTTGTAAGGGATCATACATCTCTCTTTCTTTCCATATATTCTCCTTTATGTTATTTATTTTAATATCCATGTTATTATGATGGAGAATGTTATTTTATATTCATCCTACTTTCCTTTTCATGTTCATATGATGAGAGACCCCTTCTTTCTCTCGTCACATCATTTTAAGAATGTTTAAGTGGCGCCGTTAGGGTGCCGAATTTTTGTAAGGGATCCTACCTCTCTCTTGCTTATCAAGTACTCTTTTGTATGTCATTTCATTTAATCCCCATGTTCTTATTTTGGGGGATGTTATTTTATATTCCTATTAATTCCCTTTTCATGATCATATAATGAGATATCCCCTCTTACTCTCATCATATAGTTTTATTAATGTTTATGTGGCTTCGTTTGGCTGCCGAATTTTTGTAAGGGATTCTTCCACCCTTCTCAGTTTCAAAGTTCTACTTTCTGTCAAGTCTTTAAATCTTTTTTTTCCATGTTGGGTTTTGATCTATATATTCATCATAATTTACTTTTATGTTCACATGATGAGAGACCCTATTTAATCTCATCAATTCATTTTTTTATTGTTTTGAGTGACGTTGTTAGGCTGTCAAATTCTTCAGAAGAGAAATCTAATTTTTGTCTTCCTTTCATGTTTTTCATTTCAAATGGAATGTCCTTAAAATTTCATTACCATGTTCTTATATACTTTATATTCTATCCCTATACCACTTTATGGATCATTTATGAGTGGGTGACCCATGTACCCTTTCTTTTCAAAGTTTTCTAAAACCCTGCAACATAGCCGTTTTGCTGCCGAATTTTCGTCTTAAAATGTCTTTATCTTTTTCTCAAATTCTTTTATTTTATTAAGTGAATTCTTAAAGTTCTTATAATTCATGTTTATTCACATATATATCATAATTTTCTATTTTAATTCTATGATTTACATACATGAAACCCACTTTCCCTTTCCGAGGGTTTGAAGTGACATAAAGATGATGTATTTAATGTAGTTTTTAAAATATTATGATTATTAAATGAAACCCATTTATTTTATGAAATATAGGTTATTTATGAAATTTTTTATGATTATATACGTGTTTTAAATGATAATAAAGACAAATTAATGGTGCACCCTGATAGCGCTACAATGCATTGGGTAATGATGTAATCTCTAGGGATTACAATTTTAACGATACCTTGGTGAATAACCTTGGTAATTTTTTTCATGACACCTTGGGGATGGACCTTGGTGATATGTTCATGATTGTCTAAGATAAATGTTGTAGCCACATCTTCAAGTTATAAATCAAGTTCATTTCATTATGATATCCCTCAAGATATATTTCTCATGCTTTAAATCTATTTATCATGACTTTATACATGTATCTCAAGTTCACATGTAAAATGTTTCTCTTGTTTACCTTACTGGGCCTTCTGCTCACCCTTTCCATTGATGTGTGCTCCCATGTTATGAGATGTGGTAATGAACATAGGATTAACAAAGAATAATCCTTTCATGTTTTTATAAAGAATATTTTATGTCATCATGTATTAAGTTCCCGGTTTCCAAGACACTAAACCTTAAGGATCCTCAGTTTTGTAAAATGTAATGAAAAGTTATGTTATGAAAAGGTGGGATGCTATGTAAGGTGTAGGGGAATATTGGAGAAGAGTTTTTCTATATATTTCATTGAACTAATTGGGATTTTTTGTGAGGCTAAGTGATGAGAGTATGTATCCTATTATAAGTGAGAAGTGATTCTATTTTTTAATTACCAAAAGAAGTTCAATAGTGGGAAAATCATTTGATGTATGTGGCTGAAAAAATGATTAAAAGGACACTTCAAAAATATATGGTTGATAATGTCATGAAATATGAAATTATTGTAATCTATTTATAATGTTTAAATCCCTTAAACCCTTCAATTATTACAGTTACTATATTAGCAATTTTAGTTGTAAATGTTTTATAGCATAGGTATCTTATAAATATGCCAATAAAATCTTTGAATTAAAAACTTTCAGCAAAATAATTACAAAATTTGAGTCATTTTATTAAATTATGACTATATTTTTGATAAAATTTAATTTTAAAATACATAATTTATAATTTTCTAAAGCCTTTTTAAAATTAAATAACGTGTGTTCTATCATTTCAAATGTGGGTATAAAAATTTAGAATTAGATTTTTAAGATGATTTGGTCACATAAAAAATAAATTTTAGTTGTTAGAAAATGGTTTCATGAAATTATAATTCAGACTTATATATTAATAATTTAATAAAATATATGTTATTTGTAAAAACATTATTTGGAAATACTCACTTACAAAACAATCCTAATATAAATATCAAAAGTGGAATCCTAATAAAATATTACAATAATTATTCTTAAAAAATGTTATTATAACATCCCAAATAATTATAGAATAATAAATTTTCATATCTATTAATATTTATAAATAAGATATTAATTTTATGTTAATGGGGACTCTTTTTCTAATAGTATACCTGAAACGCAACAATGGGTTTCACCAAAATATTACAATTTACACATGTTTTTAAAATGTTTTTACATTTAGAAAATAATTTTTAGAGGACTGAAATGAATATAAATTAAATTTTAAGCATCAAATAATCAAATATTTTTAAAAGGTATTTTTACTACCTTTTGATGGAGAACAATTTGTATATCTAGTTTTTAGAACATTTATATGTTCTATTTTTGAAAATAAACCTCTTATTTAGATGCGAGACATCAAAATTTACTTTGGTGGAAATTTTGGTATTTCTCTAGGAAATTCATATTTTAATGAATAATGAAAAATACTGCATTTTAATTCATAAATACTGTTTTGTCTAATTTATTTTTATTTTGGGATTTTAATTTGAATTGTTTTTAAAGAATATTTAGATTATATTTTTTAATTTAATCCAATTTTTTACATTTCAAGTAATTTCACATTAAAATTTGATATAAAAACATATCAATCTTTTGATAGTTTTTACTTTTGAAAAATTTGTTTTCTATTTCTTATAACAGGGTTATTTTAAAATTTAATTTTAACAATTATGTGAATTTAATTTTTAGAAAATAACATATTTGGTTGTAATTAGTATTAAAAAGGTGGTTTAATAGGATCGAAATAATATTTTCTGAATAGACACTTTAGAATTTAATTTACAACACATAAAGGGAAAATCAAGTAAATAATCGTATAAATAATATTATAATAATTTAAAACTACCCTAAAACATTTTTAATATAATTTTATGAGTTATGTCCAACCATGAAAAATATTAGAACTATTTTTTGGATTTTTTTGCCATATGGGTGAGATTATGACACTTATAAAATTTAATTTAATGTAAAGGAAACAAAAATAACAAACATGACTCTTATTATAAAACAAATTTAATATGGGGTTATATAAGAGATATCTTCAAATATAAGTAGTCATTATGAAGAAATAATGATTACCTACATCATGATACTTTATGTATAACATTTAGACATTAAATAATCAAATCTAATTATGACATGGTGATGGTGTTGTAATTTTCCAATTAATGAATGAATCAAACAATAGATATTATAAATATTTAAATAAGTATAATTTAAATAATTAATTTATATGAAAGTTATATAGGGGAATATGACATGTTATAATATTATTAAATATTTTTTTGATGTTATCTCTCTATTTGATTTTTTGAATATTCAATAAATTTAATAGTGTCAAAATTTACATAATTGTTGTTTTATAAATATAATATTTTTTAAAATAATTTCAGAAGCATAAAAATATATAAAATTAAAAATGTTATTATTTTATTGTATAAAATTTTATAAATTATCAATATATGAGAAATTTACCCCTTAAAAGTACAATTTATAGTCTCTGGATATTTAAAATTTCGTTCAAACAATTAAACATAAATGAGAATAATTTGTGGGTTAACTGAAAATATAATCTTAAAAATAAAAATAGTACATGTATAAAAGTTATTGGATTAGTGTATTTCAAACTAACCTCGTATTATATTCTAAATAAATTAGTTCTGTCCTATTTGAAATGAAAATTTATTTTATATTAATTTATTACTTTTATTAATTCTGAGGGTGCACCTCCCCACTCCTATAAAAGGCACTCATTCTTCTCTATTACTCACACTCCCAACGCCTTTTTATTTATGAAAGATATTATGAAAACCACTACTAAAATACCACCCCACATTCATGAATCCTTAATTTAGTAATAACACACTCTTTACAAGTACTAAGAATTTCTTCAAATGTGATCTAATGAAGAAGATGTATCATTTTCTTTATGTATTTTAGATTTATTTCTTATATAATTTCCTTAAAATCTCTCCAAACCTAGATGAGATAATAAATCCAGTATTTAAAATATATTGATATTTTATTAGGTTAATATAATCACCTAAATCTATATCTACTTATATTAAATGGGAAATAATTAATCATTCGCGTGCACATGTAAATTATTACCTCCATGAACTGATCTAACTTTCTTTCTGTACTGTGTCTCAAAATTTTTTATAATAATAGAATTAATTCTTATATGTGATTTTATTTCCGTATTATTATTTATAATATAAAAATATATCAATTATTTTCTTACTTACATGCACATAAAATTGATAGCATTGTTCATGCATATGTGTTAACTATCATCTCCACGAAGTGATGTGACTCGTTTTTATTATTTATATCACATGTATGATATATATAATTATTTTTAAATTATTAATATGAGATTAATTATGATATTAAAATTACCTAAATATGAAATAATTATTATCTTACATCCATAATGGTGAATGAAAAATAAATATGTTACTCATCCGTACATACGACTTACCATCTCCATGAATATAACATTGTTTATTTTTCATAAACACTCTTCATGGATTGATTTAATTGTATAATTTTGGTATAATAATAATAATAATGGCATTAATATTATTATAGAGATGATATAATAATGACCACATAGGCTAGTGACATCATACCAGGTTCATTTTAGAATCATGTACCGAATATCGACAAAATGTTTGATATAATCTTAAATAATTACGTAATTTTTATATCATGGTAATAAGTGATATAAAATAATCAATAAACATGAAAATATTATCAAGAAAAATAAATCAACCTAAGTTAATTATTTATTAAGGACACGTATTATACGTTACAAATCAAACTTAAGGTAAGGGACTTTATATGAAACTTCATTCGTTGTGGCATATTTTTTATAACATACACCTGTTCTTTTATATGGTGTATAATCAACCCCTTGAATTTTATTTTCATTCATTAGTTTTTTATAGGTGTTATTTTTATATGATTATCTTTACCATCAAACAAAATAAATGTTTTTAATTTATCTGGTGACAATGACTTCTCCACCACCGAAACCATTATTTCATAATGGGCTTCCTCTATAAGAATTGGTATTTATAAAAAGAAAAAATAAATCCTGTATACAATTTTTTGGTATTTTTTTATTTCAAATATTTTAAAAATATATTGAAAACATAAATATCATGATAATATTTCTTGTGATTTCAAATGAAATTTTATGATTGAAATGTTGATAATTGCAATATTTTATGTGTTATGATTATATAATGGCATATAGACAGGTGGAAGGTGGTTACTTGATAATACAAAGCTAGATGGTTACTTGATAAACCAAAAATGGGTGGTTACGTTATAAATTAAGGATGTTTGGTTGTGTTTGAAACTCCCTATCAGTGGGTTTAAAAGTCAAATGAACGGCTATTTAATTTGTAAGGGTGATATGTTTGGAAGTTGATCATATGGCTATTCCATTTATGTATGATTATGTCCAAAGTTACCTTTATATGTTATATGATATTTATATAAGTTTAATGGTAATATTTTGATTTATAAAGGTAATAAAAAAAGAAAATAATCAATGAAAAGTATTTACATGTTTATAAATGTGAAAAGTATTTCATTATGATAAAGTATTCATTGTTTACAAGTTTTCACAAGACTACAAGTATTCCTTATTTATGTATCATTTGATGATCTTGTTATGATCATCCCATGTTTGAAATGTTTTTCACAGTATTTAAAATATAATAGAGTAATGGTGGGGATTGATAAAAATTTATGATGTTTAATGATGAAATGAAATCATGTTTCATTTTTAATGTTTTTGAGTTATAAAAAATGGTTAACGAGTAGAAGTGTCCACATTGTATTATTTAAGCTGTTATGTAAGAGTTATGACCTAATTATCAAAATCTCTCAACTTTATGAGATCCTCAATGCGAATTAATGTCAAATTATTGAATTATCTAAATATTTATATTGTTTAGGTCTGGGTACATACAATTGGAATTAATTAATGGTTTAGATAACTATAGTGGTTAGTATATTGTTAATATAATATCCATAAATGGTTTTTCACATTATGGAATAATTTAAATTATATATAATTTTTAGATTACCATGATTCTTTATCAATGATTCTTCTATTCATAGTGGTTTGCTATGGAGGAAATAGGGAAGCAGTTCAGGGATGACATAGAGTGGAAAGCAACCCTCCAAATCACTATCCTGAGATGGTAAGAATCAGAAATGAATAGTTATTTATAGTGATGGATCTATTGAATTAGGTAATAAATGGTGGTGTTTTCCATAGACGAGATCAACCATATCATCAGTAGATGAATATTTTGGTAGTGAATCATTCAATGAGAAAACATCCCCCATCATTCAGAGGATCATCTAACCCTATGCCACCTGAAAGGTGGATTAAAGTACTAAAAATGACTTTTTATGTAAAGGGGTGTTCATAAAATGAAACAGTTAGTCTAGTTGATTATATTTTTAAGGTTGAATATGATTAGTAGTTGTTAATGAAAATAAATATCTGATGAAGTGAAAATATTGATGCCATATAATGGGTTTAATTTAAGAAAATATTCCTTCAAAAACATTTTCCTATGGAGATTTGACATAGAATGGAAAATAAATTCATCAAATTGAGAAAAAAGGACAAGGATTGTGTGGCTTCATATGAAGGAAAGTTCACTATTTTTTTATGGTAGGATCCAAATATTATCAAGGATATTGATAGTAATAAAAATTAGTTTTATACAGGATTAATGATTAAATATTGAAGGGAGTTAGCTTCTTGTAAGTTAAAAATCTATGAGAAACTTTTCCAATGTAATGATATTATAGAAATAGAGTATTCTACTGATCATGGGTTCTATGAGAGTAAGAAAAAGAATTTATCTTGTTAGATGTCAATAGTATATAATTCATCAAAGAAATATAGAGGTAATAATACTAAATTTATAACATGTTAGAAGTGTGCTAAAAAGAATCACGAAGAATGTCTGTTATAGTCCTAGAAGTGCGTCTGATGTGGTAAGAATAGTCATATTTCCCGTAATTCTATGAAATATGATTAGTAAAGAAATGAAAAACTAGTGGCATGATCTTATAGTTGAAATAAGTTAGGTATTTCTGTTAATGGGTGTTTAAAGATGATTAACCGGGGTGGAAACCAACATTATCGAAAAAAAATTCCATGGAAAACTAATTTTATACTACTGTAGTTGATGTGGGACCATAAAAATAAGTGGTGATATGTATGTTATATGGTTTTTTAAAATATTCCAATACTCTATTTGACTCTATGTTTTCACCATCATTTATTTTTGATATCATTGTAAGTAAATTAGAAATAAATCATCATGAATGTGATATAGATCTTTTGGTAAAAACTATAGGTGGAAGTATTTAAGAAACCATTATTTATAAGAATACTCCTATTATCATTAGTGGGATAGTATTTTCTTAAAATCTTTTTGAACTTCCCATATTAGAATTTTACATCATTTTGAATATCGATTGGCTTTCAGTTTATCATGAAAAAATATATTGTGATGAAAATAATATTTAATTCAATGATTTAATCCCATTTATAACATACTAAGAAGATGAGTGACTGATTAAAGATGGAAGTAAAAGTTACCTATATCATGTGGTTGAAAATAAGAAACTAGTTTTAATTAGTGACATTCTAGTTGTGAATGAATTCACATATGTTTTCCCTAATAGATTGCAAGGTATTATTCTTGATTGGGAAGTTCAATTTACTATTGATTTAGTGCCTAATGCTATGCCTATATCTAAACCCTGCTATCTAATGTATCATGATGAATTAGTGGAACTTAGAAAATACTTTCACTAATATCTTGATAGATATTTCATTCGACCTAGCACTTCACCATGGGCTACTCCTATTTTATTTGTGAAAAATAGATGGTTCAATGAGACTTTTTATTTATTATAGAGCCCTGAATAACATCACTATGAAGAAAAATATCAATTAACTCATATCTATGATTTTTTTGATCAGTTCCATGGAGATGAGTATTTTTTGAAACTTGATTTTTGGTCCGAGTACCATTAGCTGAAGGTGAAAAAGGATGACATTCCAAAGATATCATTCTGAATGAGGCATGGAAATTATGAGTTTTAATTATTCCCTTTGGGTCTTCTAATACCCCTACTGGATTCATGAATCTCATGAATGGAGTATTTCCTTGTTTTTTTATCATGTTGGGGTTATTTTTATACATTATATATTGGTATATTCGAAAATATGGGAGGAAAATGAATGTTACATTAAGGATTGATTTAAAAAACTTAAAAGAAGATAATCTATATGGAATTTTTGGTAAGATCAGTTTTTTTTCAAAAAATTTCTTCCCTTGCTCTTATATTTCCCTATGATGGAAGAACTATTGACCATTCTATGAAAGTTGATGAAGTGTGTCTAAGACCAACCAATATCACATAGATTCATAGTTTTTTGGGATTAGTTTGTTATTACTGAAGGCTTGTTGAAAACATTTATAGTTTATCTATCCCACTAACTATGTTACCCATAAAGGAGTTATGTTCAGCTGGACAAAATATTGTGATTATTGTTTTCAAGAACTGAATATAAGATTTCTAAAGGCTCATGTTTTGGACCTCCATTATAGGAATTGTGAATTTTTTATCTACCATGATGCATTATTTGAAAGGCTTTTTTTTGTCATAATGCAGAATTATCAGGTAATTGATTATGTATTACATTAGTTGGAACCTAATGAGTTAAATTAAACTAAACATGACTTGGAATTACTTATGGATGTTTTTCATTAATATTTTGGAGGGGTCATTTTTATAGAGTAATGTTTGAATTATATAATGATCACAATAGTTGGAAGTTTATATTCACTTAGAAGGCATTGAACACGAGACATAGAAGATTGCTGGAATTAATTATGGATTATTATTTCATGATTCATTACAATCTAGGAAATTAAAATAACATGGTTGATCCATTGAGTCATAAAAGTAATTCTATATTAACTATGATATTCTTGGAATGAGATCCTTTGGTTAATGATTTGATGAATTTTGTCTTGGAAACTATTGGTGTATGAAATTTCCCTATTTTTCTTTTGGAAATATAAGTATATCTATCATAAAAAGTTAAGAAAGAATGGAATCAAGACATTGAGTTTAATAAAACTGTAGAACTGATTCAAAAGGGAAAGTTACCTAAATTTGACATTGATAATGATTGTGTTTTGTGGTTTCGAAAGAGATTATGTGTTCCTGGAGATTCATAATTGAAGAAATATTTATTATGTGAAGCTTATAGTTATCAATTTTCAATTCATCCTAGTAGAACTAATATGTAAATATACCCTCCAAAGTGTTACTGATGGGGTGGAATGAAAATAGATATTGCCGAATTTACCCTGAGATGTTTTATTTTTCGATAGGTTAAGGTGGAGAGGCAGCTACCGAAATGGATGCATCACCCTTTTCTAATGAGAGAGTGGAAATCAAAAAAAATATCCACGGATTTAGTAGTGGGATTACCTAATACTTCTCAAGGTAACAATATGATATGATTTTTTGTAGATAAATTCACTAGATCTTCTCATTTTCTTTAAATTCAAGATATTACATCTCTAGATCAAATGTTTTTGTTGTATCTTAAAGACATAGTCAGGTTACATGGATTTTCACTCTCTATTGTGTCATATCATGATCCCAGATTTACTTATAACATTTAGAAAGTCCTTCAGAAGTCATTGAGAACTAAATTAAATTTTAGTACATATTTTCATCCTCAATTAGATTAGATGTTATAAATTAGAATTTAGAACTTGGAGGATATTATACGTGATTGTTCAATTTATTACCAAGGATGTTGGAATAAATATATTTCTTTGGATTATTTTTATTTTAATCAGATTTTTCATTCCCAGATAAAGATGGCACCATTTGACGTATTATATAGGAGGTGGTGTCATACTCCATATTTTTTAAATCATGTATGTTAATGGATGTTATTGGGAAAAAATTCGTCAATGATATAGAAGAAATAATTTTAGTTGATTCAGAAGCATATGAGGACAGCATAGAGAAAGAATAAAAGTTATATAGATAACCATAGTATAGATATTTCATTTAATGTAGGTTATCATGTCATTCTAAAAGTTTCACTATGGAAAAGTGTGATTTGTTTTGGTATGAAAGATATGTTGATTCCAAGGTTCATTGCACCCTATAAAATCCTACTGAAAGATGGATCAGTTTCCTAAAACATGGAATTACCTATGAGTTTATCCCAGGTATAGAATATTTTTCAGGTTTCAATGTTAACAAAGAATATGCTGGATCCATCTCATGTTTTGAGTCCATAAGTAGTTTAGTTGTAATATAATCATTTTTATGAGGAACTACTTGTCCAGATTCTTGACCACATCGAAGAAGTGATGTGGAATAAAGATATCATTCAGGTAAAAATTTTGGTAAAGTACGATAGGGTTGAAGAGGCAACATGGGAATCTGAAAATATTGTGTTGGAGAAACCCAACTATTATTTTATATGTGAATAAAATTTCTAGGATGCAATTTCTAAAACATGGGAAGAATGTAACATCACAGGTAATTATAGAATAATACAATATCATATCTATAAATATTTATGAATAAGATATTAATTTATGTTAAAGGGGACGTTTTTCCCAATAGAATACATGACAAACAAGAACAGGTGTCTCTGAATTCTTACTTTTCACACAAGACTGAGTTATAACAAAAAATAAAACATTATTAATATTAATATATTAAATGGTAGTTAATGCCTATCCATTTTATGGATGGAAATAAATAAAACTAACTATATTATTATTAAAATTGTTTTTTAAATGTTTTTAAATTAATTAAATAAATTTTAGATTCTTAAAATGAGAATAAAACCAATTTTAAGCATAAAATACTCTAATATTTTTAAAAGGTAGTTTTACATCCTTTTGAATGAAATCCATTTTGAAATATAGTTTTTGTATCTTTTATATATTCTTCTTAACAGAATAAACTTATTATATGTAAGATAGACATAAAAATTTACTTTGGATGGAAATTTTTTATTTTTCTCATAAATTCATATTTTAATGAATAGTGAAAACATTGCATTTTAATTCAAAAGTGCTATTTATTATAATTTATTTATATTTTTAGATTATCATTTGAATTGTTTTTAAATTATATTAATAATAATATTTTATCATTTAATCTAATGTTGTTTTTGTATGTAATTTCACATTGAAAATTGATATAAATATATGTCAATATTTTGATGGTTTTTACTTTTTTTTAAATCAGTTGTCTCATTCCGATAACAGGATTAATTTTAAATTTAATTTTTTCCACTCCTGTAAATAGAATTTACTAAAACTAACAAACATGGTTGTAATCAGTATTAAAAATGTGGTATAATATGAATAATATATTTTTGTGTGAATATTAACCTTAGTATTTTATTTACTATGGTTTAAATGTAAATCAGGTAAATAAGGATAAAAATAATTTTATAATTATGTATAACTACCAAAAAACTTGTGATAATATTATTATATTAGTTAAGGTAGACCAAGAAAAATTTTGGGATGAAATTTTGGCCTTTTTAAGCCATATGGGAGTGATTATGGCACTTATAACATTTAATTTAATGTAGAGGAAAAAATAACATAAAGATGACTCTTATTAATAAAACAATTTTAATAAGGGGTTATATTATTTTTATATTTGGATATAAATTGTATTTATAAATATAAAAATATTACATACATAATTATATTTCATTAATAATTTTTATTCATTAAATAATTAAATTTAATTATGACACAATTTTGATGCAGTGATTTCCTTGTTAGTGAAAGAATCAAAAGAAATATATTATAAATATAAAAATAAATACTATTTGACTTTATTAATGTTGTAAAAAAAATTTATTGGTGAATATTACATGTTATATGACTATTAAATGGGTTGGTTTTAATTTATCTCTCTGTTGGTTTTTATTTAAATTCAATAAATTGAATTGTTTCAAAATTGAAATTTTGATATTCTATTGAAATAATATATAATTAAATTATTTAAAAAGCATAAAAATATTTAAAATTCACAATGTGATGATGATAAGTTCTAAAATTTCATATATCATCCATATATGTGAACTTTATTCCATAAAATTCAATTTTATATCCACTAAATATTTAAAATTTTGTTACCACAATTAAACTTAATAGTGAATAATTAAGGTTAATCCAAACAAACAAGGTTTAAAATAAATTAAATACATGTCCAAAAATTATTTGATTAGTTTATTTTAATCTATACTCATCTTATATTTTAAATAAATGAGTTTTAGACTATTATGAATTGAAATTGAATTTATATTAATTTAATAATTTTAATAATTCCCAGTGCGTCGCTCCCCACTCCTATAAAAGGAACCCATTCCTATCTATTAATCACACATAAAAGACCTTTTGGTTTATAAAATATCTTTCACAAAATTCCTAGAATCCCCCTGGCATCATGTAAGCCTTAATGTACACAGAAAACACTATTTAGAGTTGTCAAGATGTTTTTCAAAGGTGATCAACTGTAGAAGATGTATTGTTTTCTATTAGAATTTATATATTATTTCTTGTTCCACTTCCATTAAATTTACTCTAACCATGATGAGATAATATATAATGTATCCTAAACATAATGATATTCTACGATATTAATGTCATCACCTAAATCTATATGCACACATATTAAATGGTAATCGAATTAATCATTCATGCCTACGTGGGAATTATCACCTCCATGAGTCGATTAAATTCATTTTTGATAACCCTATCACATAATTAGTTATAATAATAGAATTATGTTTCATATGTGATATTAATGAATTATTAATCATTATAAGATAATAATATTACCTCTACATTTTTACTTCTATGCACATAAAAATGATAACGTTGTTCGTGCATATGTGTGAACTATCACATCCACTAAGCGATGTGACCAATTTTTATTCATTATATCACTCGTATGATATATATAAGTATATTTAAATATTTAATATTATATTAATTATGATATTTTCATCATGTAAATATGAAATAATAATTACCTTATATCAATAATTATCAATGAAAAATGAATACATTCCTCATGAATATGTATGGCTTACTATCTCAATGAGCATAACATTATTCATTTTTCATATCCATAATTAATGATATGATTTATAGTGATAAATTATATATAAAAATAATAATAATTTCATTGAATTTTTTTTGGATATGAAGAACTTATGACCACATGGACTAGTGACATCAAACCATGTTCATTTTTGACTCATGTACCAAATATCGACAAAACTCCAACACAAACTTAAATAATTATGTGATTTTTATAACATGGTAATAAATTATATAATAAAAATAATAAAATTTAATAAGGTTCTCAAGAAATTTGAAACTAGCCTAGGATTATTATTCAGGAAGAACACGAAACAAACATGACAAATCAATCTTAAGGTAAGGGACTTCGTCCCAATCTCCATTCATTGAGGCATATTTTTTTAATATACACCTCCTAATTTTATATAGTGTATAATCAACCATTTGAATTTTAATTTCATTCAATGTTTTTCAAAATGGAATCTTTTTATATGAATAATTTCACTAAATGGAAAAATACTGTTTTTAACATATACGGTGACAACTACTTATCTTCCATTGTAACTATTATTTGATATTTGTATTCATTTATAAGCCTCAATATTTCTAAAAGTAAAAATATATCCCACATTCACTTTATTCGTATTTTGGTTTGAAAATTATTTTTGATAATGGATTTACTACTTCAACATCTTGAAATTATCTCTATTAATTTAAAATGTACTAGTATTATTGAAATATTGATTATTGAAATATTTTATGAGTTGTGATTATATAATGGTACTTGGACATCTGAAGGGTGGTTATGTGATAAACTAAATGCAGTTGGTTATGTGATAAAATAATATGGGTGGTTACATGATGATCCAATGATATGTGGTTATGTTATAACCTCTAATTCATTGGGTATGGAAGTCGGTCGTACATTTATTCCATTTGTAAGAGTTATATTTTTAAACGTTTACCTTATGGTTATTCCATTTATGTATAATAATTTCCCAAGTTACCCTTATTTGATATATGTGCTCTATATGTGTTTTACGATAATATTTTGATTACAAAAATGGTATGAAACCAGCATATAATCATTGAAGAGTATTTGATACTTCATAAAGGAGAAAAGTATTACTTTATTATAATGTATTCATGGTTTAGATGTTTTCACAAGACTAATAGTTTTCATTCATTATATATCCCTTATTAAGATTTTTTTATCATCCCAAGTATGAAATGGTTTTCACATGATTTATTGAATAATAGATACAAAGTTGGGATCAAGGAAAATTTATTATGTTCAAACAAGAAAAGAAACCATGTTTATTTTTAAAATTTATTGTTTTTTTTTAAAATGGATAGTTAGTAGAACTGTCTACATTGAAATATTTATGTTATTATTCCTGAGTTATGACCTAATTCTGTAAATACCTAAACCTAATAAGATCCTCAATGTGAATGAAATTCAAATTATTTAATTATCTCATTATTTTGTAATGCTTAAGGTTGGGGCCTTATAGTTATTTTTGTAAAATTAAAGTCATAAAAATGTTGAAATTTGTCTTTTAATTAAATTTTAAGATCTAATAAAATAAATTATTAAATGAAAAACATATATTTATAGTATCAAAATTTCTTAATCATATTTCCTATCACATTGGAATTCAATTATTACAAAACAATTTGTTATATAAAATATATTTTATTATAATAAATCTCATGTTTCTTGAACTGGAAACACATCACACAAAAAAATGAAACATTTAGAAGAATATATTTATAAACATAAAGTGTCCCTATTACCCATTTTAGCTCTACCAATTTATATTCAATCTTTCAAAAATTCTCTTTTTAACATTATTCTATAAATATTTCAGAAATTGGTTATTGTAATTCATTAGTAATAATTCACGGTTTTGGTTTTACTGGTCTGAAAATATTTTAGTTTCATTTTAGTTTATTGGTGTGTGTGGTTAATGATATCAAACAGATTTTCTATTTTATATAAGTTAATTAAAAGTTTTGATAAAAACATGATGTGTTTTTTAAAATCCACAATACAGTTGGGTGAGTAATGGAATATTATTAAATTTGTGTCTAGACCTATGTTACAGATCCAAGCATTACCACATATCTTGCAGGGGTAAGAATTCACAAAAAAAATTGATATTATATATTTGAGACTCTAAATTTATAGGGGTAAAATATAGAAGGCATTATCTACTGGTGAAATTTGAAACATTGAATAAAATATAAGTGATTGGATTCACTAATTATCAAAAAGTGATGGTAATTAATCAATATGTTTTTAATTTAGATTAATTTTTCCCATATATTGAGCATGTACGAAAAGAAATGGTAATTGTTTTATAAGATGGACCATGAATTGAACTTCTACTAATGTTCCCATAATAATATAATCTCTCGTTATTTTTATCATCATTTTTTGTAAATAACAGAGGGGTTCTATTCTTTTTTTCATTGATATGCCCTATATAATTTCTCTAAAAATCATTATATATCGTATATGTCTGTGAAACATTCCATATATTATTCTCATAGAAAACGTAATCAGATATTTTGAGCTCATTAATGAAGAAATTGTAATTTATTCCTAATGGGAAATGTGACATGTAATTCTAGTGTCTTGTAATTAATTTAGGACATCCAAATCATAAATTAATGGATAAATTATAATTTTTAAATCATCCCATGGACAAGATGGTTTTTTCATTTTCCAATACGGGAGATGATTAAAAGAACAAGGTGTCCCTGAATAACTTATAAGTACATTGATCAAGACACACATATTCCTATATATGAAATTTCATAAATAATTTAAACAGTTATCTCTCTCATATTCCAAAAAAGGCATTTTCCCCTCACTCATATAAAGACTGTGTGTCATGATTTTTTATGTGGATCAAAATCACTTGGAAAAAATAATCCTTTTACCAGGAGTGGGGAACTCTATGTAATTTAGAGTCAGGAATGATATAATAATTGAGGAATTTGGATAAAGGTCTTATGTCTTGAATAAATGTGTTATGTATTTTACGGTCATTAAAAAAGGGAATATACCTTTATATTTAATTACATGTGGAAGAAATATAATTTTGTGTTGTTTATATTCATCCACTTTGGTAATATGTTACATTATGTTTGTGGGTTTTCATGATGGAGGAAGGGTATAATTTTTTAAAGTGTACTATTATGAAATTTCTATGAAATATGGAATCCGAGAATGTATTGACAGATAAATATTTCAATAGTCAAAGGGATAATTTGTTAATTATCAATTGTGCCACGGTGTACGATCTGTTATATGAGAACGTGAATATAAAATTTGGTGAAACACATTTTGGTTCATGATATTATGTCTTATTCCTTGTTATTATATGTTTTTTCATTGTAATAGCCTTACTAACCTGAAAGGATAAGAATATGTAAATATTTTTTCTAAAGGATCATGAAAAGTCTGGTTTAATCGATGTTCATGTTTGGAATTATGTGAAACATATTTTCATTCATTTGTTCAAACTCATCATGATTCTTCTAGGACTATAAAAATTATTAGACATGACCACATATTGAAATATAGTGTTAGTGAAGTTTAACATTAGTATATTTCTCTTCTTTGATTCAATTTACAAAAAACAATTGGTCACCTATATTATGCTATGAGTAATGGTCTATTCATACCATAAGTCATACATGACTTTTATATAAAGTATTTCATATCCTTTTCTATCAACTTCTAGATTATAATTTAAAATATATTCAAAAAAACATTTATCTACCCAATATACAATTCAGGAAAATTGAATGATTGTTTGGAACTAATTCTATACTCCTGTTAATAAATTTTAACTTGAATGAAAATGAAACAAAGTTTTTATCAATCAATATTTTCTATGGGATTCGAAATATAGTAATGATATTAGCCTCCATTTTATGGATAATTTTTATTTAACATGAAATCATTGTGGGGAGATAATTAATTGAACATATAGAAGATGTTCATTATAGTAAGGTCATACTTGAAACTCCTCAATATAGCCAGAAGATATTGTTATATGAAATCCATTCCTAGAAAGGTTAATGAACAGCCATATTCAGTAGTATAAAATAACTATTGTGTTTAATAGATGATGATTTAATATATATAATAGTCATGGTACTTCTTGGTAAATTATAAAGATCATTCTATCATCATTGGCAAGAAATACCCACGTCTATTTATTTGTTTGGATAAAATTATTACTAGACATTGAAGGTTGTAAGTTCCTATATACAATTCCCACAAAATATAGGCATAACCTCCTTATTTTATTTATCTATGATGGACCCCATAAAACCCCCATTTTTTATGGACCTTCTATTCATTTGAATATTAATATTGAGTGATTTTTCCCTAGAATAACATGTATTTCATTCTAGACTAGTGCATTATAATGGTCCTTATTTGGAGGTAATCCATTTTAAAGGTAATCTATCTCTTAACTATATTACCAATATACATTAGAGTAGTATTAATTTTTTTCATTTATATATACAGGACTTTATTATAGATACAACCCTATGTTTTGTGATATGCAACACTGTCTCAAACACATCGTGGACGGTGTTGGGAACAACTAAATTCACTGGTGCATCGAAATGTGAATTTTTTTGAGTGGGATATATGAATCGACATTTTATTAAGGAAAAAATATGACATTAGTCCCATTATATATCCAAGGAGTATATCCAATACTTTCATCATAATTTAATATTAATAGTTATTTTTCTTAACCTCCATATTTGATCACCTTTTCCATTTATATGGGTATAATGATTCTATGTATATGACAACATGTCCTTGTTTAGTTCTTGGTAATCCCCCACTATATTGGTTAAACATTTATATAGAAATAAGGAATATGGAAGAACTAGAATGGAATGGTAGATTGGGAAACTCCATAGAATATATCTATTGAGATTCGTATCTTCTACTTTTATCTTCTCCATACATCAAGAGTATTTTAGGAGTTTCATTCAATATTAAACATTTTTTTCCACAAAATACTATTTCACTTATGTTCTTTATTATATAGGGTACTCATTAAGAAAATGAGATAGATCATTCACATTTATTTCCATATGTTACATGAATTGGATTGAGAATAATTTTTAGGATAACCACCCATTGAGACACATGATCTCTCAATATTGAACTATTGAGGATGTATATTAGTGACTCCCTTAAAGGAAAAAGGTAAACATAATGTTCATTTACATAATGTATAAATTGTTTCACTATAATTATAAGACATAAATAATACTTATAGATATACTAATATCAAGGGTTGCTATGCAGTGTTGTTATGGTGGGTTAATAAAATCTATTTTATTTTCCGGATTCATTTTTCAATTATAGAAATTACCCTAGATATATCTCTATTGTGGAATAATTTCGAATGTGTTTCCTTATTTATACTATTTTCAATAGGACCAGTGGGTGTTATAGATATTTCTTAGGTTTCTCAATGGGTTATTCAATATCATCATCCTAACAGTATGTGAATCCCTTTTCATTATCATTTTGATACTGTGGAGGTTGTCATATATTTTTATTTAAATTTTTTGTATGTGATATATCCAAAAATACCTTTTCAAAAATTGAGGTTTTTGAGGGGGGGGGAGAATTTCATGGATCGTAAGAGTCTTCTTGAGGGAAACATCAATGCAATGATGACATAACATAATGAAAAAATGTCTTCAATTTCTCAAAAAATGCACAAAAAATGATTTAACTTTATAGACTTCTATTAATATTTTCCATATACTATTTCTATGACAAAAATAAGGTTATAGAATTTAAAACATCATCAAACATTATTTTTGACATAAAATATTGTTATTTTTTATAAAAATGTATTGATGATGAAAATATTTGGTGGTTTGTAAGTGGACATCCATTTTTTAATTATGAAGGTTATGATTTAATAGAAGAATTTCTTTTAGGGTGCCTTAATTGTATATTATTTTTATTTTAAAGGGGGGGCCCAAATATAATTGCACGATGAGTAGTTATCCATGATGTAATGTTCATGGATGTTTAGGTTTTTGGTGACTGGATTTTTCGTGATTGGAATATGAATGTAATTAATCAAAAGTGTCAACCACGATCCAAAATATTTATTAAACTCTTATTATTCCAATTTATTTTATCAATGGGGATGATGATGTGGTGGCGCATTTGGCATTGATCATTCCAAATAGAGTTAACAAGAAATATCTAATAAAAATTGTATTTGAACATCGTGGTTTTTGGTGGTATCATCCTCCTAACCGACATTATTAAATAACTATTATCATCATGATAGAATCATTTATAGGAGGATATTTTAGTATCTAGTTCTAAAATCATTATGTAATCATAAGTAAAGGCATTATGATTCTATAAAAAATAAATTAAAAAAATAAATTTCTTCATGTGTGATGGAGGTAATAATCATGATAGGTATGTGGTATTTATATTTATGAATTTATATATATATATATATAATTTCATCAGTGGTATTGGAGATAACTTCTTGAATTGAGAAAGGATCTTCACAGTAGTCATCATTATCTTATCATTTGACTTCTTTTTATTTGGAGGTGGAAGACTATGGAAGAAATAAATTGATTGAATGACTATTCATGTGAATTATTATCTTATATAGATATAATGGAGGTGTCTTAGAGTCCATTAGATGATACAAAATTACCATACTTTTTAGATAATAATTGGTGTAATTATTTATTATAGAGTAGACATATATAATTTCATTGACCCTATTTAAGATATAATGAGATTATAATGTGATGATATTATATGGAATTATAGTTACTATGTATGTGGTTATACGTGAAGCCTCTTAACTACATATTCTTCTAGAATATATATTTCCCACCACTAACAAATATATATAATGTAAAAATTCATCACAATGAGTGTTCCTAGGGTTTATTGTGGTAGTTCCCAAGATGATGGGAGTGGTGAAATACATGTCACTTGATATCTGATATTTCATTCCATCACACTTATTGAAAAACAATTCATTTAATAAGGGCTTACAATATTCAAATTGATTGTCTTTGTTGTTCTATATACTTACTATTAAATTGATAAAGTACATTTCGTATTGATAGAATGATTATAGAATTAACACATGACTAAAAATGGTAAAATATTTATACAATAACATTAAATTACATGTCCTACAAGATTACCATGAACTTCCATTTGGATATCAAAATCCCATATGGGAATCGATTTTGATCCTTGTCCTAGGATTTTTCATTCTCTTATCACACCAAAAAATTTTAATTTTTTTGGATACATTTCTAATTCAATATAACCCACGTTTTCATTTTAATGTATTGGTATAAGATTTATTGAATACCTATCACCAATTATGAATTACTAAATATTGACATTGTTTAGTTTATAAGTGATAAATTGGGATATAATTTTTTCCCAGGGATTGGCCTACTAGTCATTATATCATAATTAGATTACCGAATGGATTTTTATGTGGTAAAACATGGAGAAAAAAAGCATTATTGTATCGGCATTAGTCTCAAAATCTTGAGTACTTTGATGTTTATAACATGTTCTTCACTATGATATTTTAAAGAGTGGTGATTATGTAGGATTGAATATTTGGTCAGAAAAATAGATAAATAATTTAATTTGATATATATATACATAAATGTTCCATTATTTTCATTATTTTATTCTTTATCATTGAACATTCTTACAAGGGTTCTTGATGTCCTAGATTTTGGGGCATGGTGGATGGTAGAGATATATTTTATATAGAATATTGAGCATTGCTAGTGTACCCACATGTCTGGGTTGGATGGATAGTTTTGATTCATCCAACTAGTCCCCTATTAATTATATATTTTGATGGAATTTAGAGGATTCATGTTATCATACTTGTTCATGGTTGGATCTATTTAGTTATTTCTTATTTATTTCTTTTATGTGAATCAAATTACGTAGTATGTGGACATAATTTTGAAGTTGGATATGATTGTATCACCCCTATCTAATGGCTTATATGACATATCCATGTGACCCCCTATTTATGTTTAAGAAACATATATATATATATATGTGTGTGTGTGTGTGTGTGTATACTTGTAATTTATTATATATAGAGTCGTCCATGTGTATAACAACGTTATGGGTAAAATTATTATGTATCTAAGAAGTATTTTTTTGGATGGTTGGTTTTGATGATCCAAATGATGATGGGAGGATATCATTGAGTTATTTACTAGGTATAGAGTCAGATTCATATCTTATTCCCACTATTTATTATGACTCTATCTGTTTTATCTTCTTCTAAATAATGTAGTTTAAGGAGTCTCTCTAGATAATGTGATAGGAATTGGGCCCCCAACAAGCTGATTGGGATATTACATATTAATTGTTTGATATTTATCATCTTCATTTTAGTTCATCCATTTTAGAAGAAGTTATTATTATCTATTCTATACATCATAAGTTTCATATTCCTAACATGGATAGATAATGAACATATATTATAATAGTGATGGTGTTTTTCCAAATATTACCATTGAAAAATCAACATTTTATATGTTATATAATTAAATATGATGTAGTTATTTATATTATGTGATATAATCTTCAAATAGTGAATGTAGTTTTGAAGATCTATAAACGTAACATTATACGGTAATATGACCTAATGTTGCATGATGAGATTAATTTCTATGTATTTCAAAATGGCTTACCAGCCATATTTTTTTTGTAATGAATAATCATTCTTCCATTGGTCAATGTATTCCTAGTGATCCTGAATTTTTTTTTTCTAAAGTTAGGGGTGATTCTACCACTATTGTCCCTCTTTTATTTTGTTATGTTATATGAATATTTTGTGGGTTCTATAACAGTTGTTATCCCAACACGGTTTAATACCATGGGTGGGGGAGGGGTGAATCAGGGTATGCCAAATTAAAATTTCTACCCCTTATGAAATTATTACATCATTAAAAAAACACTATTATCTCCCTTTACCATAGAAATGTATGAAAATAAATGAATGGATGTATGAAAAATTGATATTTTTCATTATTCTACCACCTTAATATTTTTATAAAGAGCACACAATTGAAATGTGTCTACATACCAAATCCACTAAGGTGTTCTGATATTGTAATGTTCATAGCTTGCCCACTATCCCTCTCAGATTATAAACATTCACAATTTGGAATATCACAGCTCATTTAACTAATGTTTTTATACTGATCTATGAGAAGATTATAAAATTTATCTAAAACATCACAGATAAGTTTCACACATGAGTGTTCCACAAATCATTGTTTTCACTAGGTTGATGCAATAAACTTCACCATAAAAAGTTTATGTTTTTTCATGAACCTCCTTAATTAGTTAACCATATAAAATTCCTTTTGTAGGATATGTTAGTCTTTATTCCATTTAACATTATGGGAATAAATTCCCTATAAAAACTTCCACAAACATAACTTACTTTGGGAATGTCCACTTTTGTGGGAATGGCCTTCATGAACCTCTAATCCTTTTCAAACAATTGTTCCCAGAAACACGTTCCACCAATAAAGATTTTTTTATTGGGTGAAATCCATTGTGATATTATCATTCACATACTCCTTATCATTTCCCAACTAATATACACTGCAAACACTTTCTATAAACATCTTTCGGACATAACCTAATTCTCAAAGTGATAAGTTTATCTGGTCAAGTTACCAATCATCTACATATTTGTCTAGTAGTCATTTATATATGAAAATAAATCTAAAAAAGTGAATAAATACAATTGCAAAATTCACATTTTCTAAATGGAAATAAACAGGTATAGAATAGTCTATGTAGTTCACATAGTGCAATATTGTTGTGCAGAGACACCTTTATACGTAAATTAAAATACCTTTTTATAGAACCCTTTAAATTAATTACTTCACCAAAAAATGATGTTACTAATTTGGTTCACATAATGAAACATGCTTTGTCTAACCCTTTCTATGAGGAGTCTTTCAAATCACCACTTTACACCAAAAATTACACACCTCCTTAAAATTTCTCATAGCATAGCTTCTATACAGAAATATTGATTTTGGTCTATGGTTCGATAAACTCTGTATGTGGTTTATATACTATAATTTTTATATTTTTCATATTATTAAAAATATGTTAGGTTATATATATTGGGTCTATTATCTATGTGGGGTTTATTTCACTTCATTAAATAAATCATAATTTTGAGGCCCAAAAATATGAAAAACATTGAAAAATGATTCTACCTTGTTTAGATAATTTTATATACAACTTCAAGGGAATCCATTCCATTGTATGTGATCATTGTCAACATACCTTGTAATCAATCACACAAGAGAATCATATCATGACTTTAGTTAACCTAGTTTTCAATAAAAACAATCAACCCAAAATCATGTCAATTTTACCTTGATAGTTGTTTTCCTAACAAATATTATAGCTTCTACATTACCACATCATCTATGAACAGAAATAATAATCTGATAGTTCTCCTTGGATTACCAAAATGAATATATTTTTTTGATTTGTCTATAAATTCAACAAACCAGGTAGGATACTTTAATGATACTAATGGTGAACATATATTGTCCGAAATATTATATACTTGGTGATCAAATGTTTTACCCTTTTGTATATGAATAGAGAGTATGACTTTTAGGAATCTATATTTGGTGGAGATATCTAAGAAACTCTGACTTTAACACTTTTGGAAACAATTGTGGTCAATTATCAATGTATTTCATAGTATAGAGATGCTATGGTAATCTTATTGATAACAATGGACTTCAAATGACATGATAGAATTATATTATCATCTAATGTACCATGAGAAGTGTAACCACACCCCAGACTGAACAAACAACAATGGTTAACAACCTCCAACTAGTTGAGTTGGATAAAAATTGGTCCACACCTTGAAAAGAAATTACTTTTGGGATAATATTGATCTTATATATCATTAGAGGTGGTAAATATATGATTTAAATGGTTGAGTGGAGGAGGTTTGAAATCCAATAAATCTTTGTAGGGTATCCCTTTGTTATATTATAGAGAACACCTCTCTATTATGGTCTTCATTCAATTGTACAATGAGATTATATAACTGAGGACATCCTAAGGTGATGTAGATTGAAATAATACCTAAATGTATATGGTTAGATATTCATGATGTTTTGACTCTATAAATATTACTTATTGACTCACGGTTTGAGATGAGCATGGGTGGTATTCCTAGAATGAGTGATTTTATTGATATATTAGAGGGAAGTGTTAAATGATCAAATTTAATTTGATCAAATACAAAAGATAACTAGTCCTAAAGAAGATAATATTTTTATATAATACAATTAGTGTTACTATGAGCCTCTCTTGAGGAGTTTGAGGATAATGTTTTAGATATTATTAAAGGTTATACTTCATAGTAATGTATCCAATTTTCAAAAACGCATTGATCTATTTCATCACTAATGAGTATATGAATCACGTCATTATTGTAATGGGACAAAAAAACAACATTCCCCTTATGATTTTCAATAGTGTGTCATGTTGGTGTAATCTAATTTACTGGATCTTACACATTATATTCCAACTATTGAATAGTGTTTTAAAAACAATCCTTATTTTTATAGTGTGGACCATATCTCTGGTGGTTATTTTTTTATTGGGAGTTCTAACAGTCATGTCTCTATGTTCAACTTAGGTTAGATTTAAAGTAAAAATATTCACAGATGGATTATACTTAGTGGTAATAATTTTCTCATAATCTTAATAATTATTTTGGTCTCTATTCTATCTATGAAACTTAAATGTAACATTGAGATACTTCAATTGGACCTCTCATTAAGTGGAAAATTTTAGATTATAACCTCAACAAAGATTTATTTTCATTACAAGATATTTCCCTAAAATTTAAAGGTCAATTGTGATCCTAACAGGACCTACAACCATCCTTATTTAGGGTCCCCCAAATATTAGTGGTGTTCCATGTAATAATTGGATAGTTAGAGGATTCAAGTACCTGGGGTCTCTACACAACATAAGAAAATCACATCATCCTATATTAGGTGATTAAAATGGCATTATGAATAAGAGGTGGGGATTTCACAATTCTAATACTATCCCAGCCAAGATTCATTGGGAATTTTTAGATCATATGGGTAGTGGTTGAGGTAATAATTCCCCCTAGCCCTATAGCTTGATGATTCTCTCAAATGTGTACCTTGGTGACTCCTAAAAAATATTTATGCCTTTTTTCATATAAATTGAATGTTGGTCGGGTGAATACTTGGTTTGGAAAATAGAATCTCTCTATCAAAGAATTTCAAACAATGTGTAATTATTCATTAAAGAATAATTATTTTTGAGTGATATCCCTAGAGTAAATTTACCAGATCATGTCAATGTATAATTTTTTATGGTCTCACTATATTCATGTCTTTAAAGAGTGATGGTTTTATTATATAGATGCATATCAATAATATTATATGAAACCATTACCTATCTTGAAAAATTGACATTACAAGATATACTATGTGGGGGACTATATTAACAACCATAAACTCACACTCATAGATCTGGTGCTAAATCATAATATTTATATTATTGGATTTGATAAAGATATACTTGACCCAATTTTCTCCACCCAAAACATAAAATACAAATAAAATATTAGATTAATTATATACACATGATCATTTCTGTTTAGAAATTTTTAGAATTATGAAAATATCATACAGTATAATACAAAAGACTTTATGTTCATATTTTTCCAATATACCCTTATTTTATTTTTTCTTATTATGTTTTCTTTATTGATAATAATCATCATTGAATTCCATGAAAATAGTTAAAAATGAATGATGAGAGCATAAGTCTCATTGTGGGACATATATAAAAAATATATGAAACAATATAGTATATTTGAAAATAATGTGATCATACAAGATTTTTTTCCTATAATAAAATATAATGTAAGATCAAATAATTGTTCACTTAAAAATGAAATTGGAAGTACTGAAAAAATTGATAAAAAAATTGAGTGAAGACATTAAGTGAATGTGATAAGGTTTTTTGTTTTTTAGAAAACATGATTACCCAGAAAAATTATTTTCATAAAATTATACCTTTTTGTATTAAATGGAAAAACAATTAATTTAATCAAAATAAATTTATATTCCCTTTTAAAATAAACACATTTTATGAATAGTATATATAATGAATAGAAAATTTATGTTGTTTCCTTTGAAATCATCTCCAACAAACCATTATAATAACCCTTATAAATGGGTTAACTTAATATATTACTTAAAATATAAATATTTAGTAAATATAAATATTACTCAATGCATTAGAGAACTATATAGGTCTCATATATCATCGTAAAATATTTATAGGGTATATAACTTACCTAAAACACATAGATTTCTGTATTTCCATCACAAGGATTTATAAAATATTTTTTCTAACAAATATGAGGAAGAAAGTTTGAGATTTCTAACAAAAATAATGATAAAAACATTATATTTAGAAACTATTTAAAAAATTATAAAAGAATATGAAACATATATTTATATTAAAAACCATTAAAATTTAAAGATTCAATTTTTAATGAATTATGGTTATCATGGTATTAAATTCATCTCATTTCATCTTTGGTAAAAACATAAATTTTAACCTTTTTAAATATTTTCCAAAATAACCATTTTAGAAAATTCCTAAATTAATTATTTTTAAAAAATCATAATGAAACGAAAATAGGGATTTAAATATAATTGATAATATATTTTACATTATTAATAACATAATAAATAAATTTAAAAGAACATTAAAATGGAAGAAAATATTAGAGAATCATTTAATTTATTAAAATTTGTTTTTAAAGAAACATATCATTCCATGTCTCTGAACATTCAATGTATATTATCTATAACCATTATAATAAACATTTAAAAATTATTTATATACATAATAACCTTTTTTTCTTGTTTATTATGTTATCGTAATCTATTTTAAATCATAAATTTCCATGACTTATATTTTTACTAAATCAATTATTTTCATGATGATTATTTTAAGGGCCTTTGGTTCATGATCCCGAAGATAAAATTTGTAGGGTAATAAAGGTAATATTTTTCATTGATCCATCATTTATTGAATAATTATGAAGATTTTGTTATTTTTTATATACATAAAAATAATCATTTATTATCATACTTGAATATTCATTTTGAAAATAAAAATATGTGGGATCAAAAAGAAGAAGAATATACATAAATATGAAATTTATTTTTAAATTTTTTTGGATGATAAATAATGAAAAATAAAATAAAATGTCATCTATTATAATTAATAAAATTATTTCAAAATTAATTAAATTAATTAAATCCATTCTATTTATATACAAAATAGGTGGTATTAAAAACTAGTGTATATCTCTATTTGGAGATGGTAGTTTGCACGTATTCATGTGGGACAATTCAAATTTTAACGATTGGAATTGTATGAAGACATAATATATATTATAATTTAAGAATCGTAATTTTATCATTTTCGTAAAATATAAACATTACTTCAATCATAATAAATATCCATGATTGGAAAAGCTGATAAATGGATATATCGGTATGTTAGGTAGCAGGCCACACGTATGCCCAAACAATGATTTCATCCCATTGGATGGATAAAGGATATCACAAATATTATAAAATTATTATAATAAAATAAAATTACATGGTATATATAAATAATTTTTATATTAATTTTCATTACATATTTCATGGAGGTAGATAATAAACTAATATTAAAATTCTCGGCCTATATGACTACATTATATTGGATGGTCATCCTTTATAACCCTCCCTAAGAAACCATTTGAATGGTATTTAAGATGATTAATATCTCTAGAAAGTGGGGATTAATGAAATGAAGTTATTTTAATAGATATTTTTTATGATACATGGCTCATAAAGTGTGAGTAAGAGGGGAGAGGTGATGTCACTATATAATAGAGGTGTGGGGAACCCATGAAATGGCACAATTTTTTATTTGAATATAAATTAACATTAATGTTTATGTGGAAGAAAATATATTTTCCCCATAAAGTGTGTTGAAATTTTGTAATACTATAATAAAATAAAATTTATTCAAGTTTATATTATGTAATATCAATTATCTTTTGTTATTAACCTCTCTTTAACACCTATATCTATTATTATTATATCAATGATTATTACTTTTTAAGGACAATGATTTTTTAAATTAATCTACAATTGAAAAAAAATGTCAAATATAATATATTATTTAGAATATATCCATTTCTCATTCCTAGATTTATTTTTTAAAATTTTAAATCACTTATTACAATTTTATTTAATCTATAATACCATTAATTTATTTTTCTACTATCCACATAATTACCTATAAAAATCTAATAATTAATTTAATCTAAATATATACAATTCAAAAAAATAAAATAAATACTATTTATTTTTGAAATTAATGGGACATTACTAGCCAATAAAATTATATTGCATTAATTTTTTTTAAAATATAATTTATTTTATTTTTTCATATGGCAAAATAGCTATGTAGATGTGGGGTATAAATTTCATCTAATTATTTAATCATGAAAATATAATAATAAACTATAAAAATAATAAAATCTAATATTCCAAATAATTCTTTTAATCATTCACATTATTTCTATGTTTGTTGAAACATATTATAGATAATTAATTAATGTAAGTGATATGTTGAAATTATTTTTCACTTAATTTATTGGAATTTATTATATTGAATGGAATTAAAATGACACCCTTTAAAATAATGAATCAGGACTATCAAACTCCTTTAACATTATATATAAATTTTATATATTATGTTAATTAAAATTAATTTTCACATTACATTTACCCTAGGTAACCCATTCTACCCTTTACTGGGTCAATAAATGTTTTTCCATTATCGGTATTAATTTTGAAAAAAGTTATATATTTAAAAAATAAGGTAATTATTATTAATAATTTTGACATAACTTTACCAAATTGATATCCTACATAGATAATAATACTTTAAAAATAATATCTAAACATTAAAAGAAAAATATTTTTTCAAAAAAATCATTTTAAGTATAAATAGTTTTTCATTATAAAAAATATTAATAAATTCATTTAAAATGAAATTTTTTTACAATTTATATTCAAAAGTAAATAATGAAATTTTTATAACTAATTAATAAAAATGATACATTTGAAATACTTCAAAATAAATGATAGTTTTTTATAATTTTTTTAGTTTTCCTCATTCATCGTAAAATTAATATTTTAAGAAAAATATCAATATTTCTTGCTAAGATATTTTTTATATTCATATTTACAAAATAATACCATTTTATAAAAAAATCTAACATTCTAATATATTAATCCCATCATTATCTGACAAAATAAAGATAAAAGAATTTTTTTTTGAAAACATTTTTTTGTAGAATAAATTGAAATTATAAAAACAATATTTTTATATCCTAATAATTAGTCAATAAATTTGTATTGAGAATTATATATATATATATATATATATATATTTGTTTCACCCAATTGATATCTTCTCATTCAACCACTAGGTTATAATTTTCAAATATAAAAATTACTTCATTCATTGCCTTTAAAGAAAAGTGTTTTCCATCATTTATTAAACTAAACATAGTATTCTTTTAAAATCTCATACTATTGAATTATATCCCCTTAATGAAATTTCTTATGAAATTTTTTTTATGATTCTTGATAAATTGGGATTAACAAATTTTTTTATAAAAATTAAATCCAATGATTGAAGAAAAGACATATAATCATGAAGCAATAAACATTTTTTGTAAATAAAAATAAATGTTTCTGAAAACTACATTATTAATATGGATGATTAAGATTCCTTATGAAGATATGGAATGTAAAACATAATTGTTATCTCGAATAACACATAACTAGGTTTCCAATTATTAGATCATTAGTGAGAAGTAGAAATAATTACATATAAGATAAATGATATATCCAAATAATTAATGATAGTTATATAAAATGTGATCATGAGAATCATTGTAAGCATAAAATAATAAATCATTCAGGCCTAATAAAGACCACAGATTCCATATGAATGATTATATGAAGGGAAACAAATTCAATCTTCATGTTCTTTAATATAATTTCATGAGAACCTTTTACCATCAAGATAATGAAGATGGGAATATAATCTGAGATAATTTATTTTTATTTAATTGGCCCAATATATAACATTGGGTTTGCTTCAATCATTTTTCACTTATATCACATCTCATACATTGGGAATTAAATATTCAAGAATAATTTTCAAACCTGAGGTACTAAAATAAACTTATATTGTATCTCACAGTCTACAAATAGTTAAGAAGTTATTTGTGTTAACTTAATAAATTAACCAAATCCAAAATGGTTTTTACAAGGTGTAACACCGTGGATAATATTTTAGTAGGTTAGTTCTACATAATGAACTATTGTGAAAAAATTCCATTTGAAGATATTTAATTCAAGAGATTACCCAAAAGTTATATTTTTTTGTTTTTAAATTTACAAAAAAAATTATTTTATGAAATGTTTATATTTATATAAAATTTTCATGATATTTTTTTATTTTTCGTCAAATTTCTATTTTTAGTTGAAAATTTAGGTTTTCATGAAACATTTAATTTTTATTAAACTAAAAATACATAAGAATGAACTGGATATTTAGAATCACTTCTATGTAATCAAATATGTATTTATGTAATATAATTATACATTTTTAAAATAATTATTGAACATAGAAACTATATAGAGAAATTGTTTAGAACTATTTTGAATATTCATCTAATATATAAATAAGATTACAATCTGTTCATGGAATCTTTGTAAAAATCATAATTAATTTCGTTTATGCAGTCAATTTTAATTTTAGATATAAATTTATGTTTTCAAGATTAATATTAGATTCCACTATAAAATGATTATTTTTAATAATATTATATATTATTAAATATTCTTTATTTTTTAATTAAGTGTATAATTTTCAAATTAAATATATTATAATTTGTTTAGATGAATATAAAATAAATTTAACACTACTATATAAGAAAATTAATGTTAAATATGATTAAAAAAATTAATAGGACCAAATTATTATACAATTTTATTCCTTATATATGTTTTAGATAAGAATATGAATTTATATTTTTTATAATTTAATGTGATGTAATGGTTTGAATATTTTAAATCATCACATAAAATTTTGAATGCAGGGTCTTAATGTTTTTTTAACATAATATTTACCATGTCTAAATTTTAACAAACATTAATAGGTATTAAAATTGATAACCCAATGTAGGTTTAGTTTTAGTAAATTACAGTTTAAAATAGATATACTAAAATGAATTATGATCCTATAATTTTTTTCATACATATCTCACTAAAATTTCTTGACATTACTCTTTTGAAATTTAATTCTTACCCATTAACTAAAATTTATATTTAATGATGTTTCCCTAATTTTAAAATATTAAATATTCCCACAAACACCAATTTTATCTCAGAACACATGCTTAGATTATTTATGACACCATACACAAATTATTTCTATAATATCACCTCTATAACATAGTCATTCCATATCCCAATGTATCTTCTATTGTTCCTTCATTTGAAAATGATACATCAATAAAAAATCAAAATTTATAACATAAATATTACATTCTCATTAACATTAATTAATTATCATTCTCAACCACCGTCCACCAAATCCATTCTATAAATATATGTATAAATAGTTATTTTTCAATATTATATTGAAATTTTATTAATTTTATTATAAAACCACCATATACTCCCCAACAATCTAATAAAAAAATGAAGAAATTTCTCATGTGTGTTTTTGAACTACTTCCACTTCGAAATACATGATTCATTTTTCTTTACCACCATTCAAGGATATATATGAAATGTATTTAGTAAATATATATGTTATCTATGAAATAATTTATATTGGTAAAATATAAAGTAAGAATTATATATATAATATTAGAAATCTCATAACACTATAAAAATTGCCTAAAACAAACTTGGATATCGAATGGTTTTGAAATCTTGTCCCTAATAACCTCAAACTCCACAAGATAATATTTATTCTGATCCTTTCGCATAATCTTGAGAGACTCTAACCCCAGTGGAATGAGACATTGAATTTTGAGACCTACCTTGGTTGATTGGAAGCTCTTCATTCATGACAATTGGGAACCCCAAACCACAATTATGCTTCAGGATGAATCCTGATGACTCCCCTCTTAGCATGATCTATTTCTGAAAAACATCTTCTGTATGACCTCTTCTCTTTGCAACACCTCGAGTTATGTCTACATCAAAAATAGAGTGAGTTAGCACTGGATCGATGGATGAAAAGCCTCCTCGAAATGCCTCACCCTTCCCTTCTAATCTACTGGTAGGTCCAAATCATATCATAGAAGGTTCATGAAATAGATCTATAACTCTCAGACACTAGAGCTTACCTGATAAACTGTAAGTAACTCATGGTGACTAGATATCTTTATCATCCAAGGGAAAATCTCGACTATGAACTAGTCTTCAAAATCCTCTCTTAAGACTGTGGACTCCTCATGATCCCCAAAGAACAATAACCACCACTACCTTGGATCCTACACAACATCTGTAGAGACCCTAAGCTTGACGTACATGGACATTACATTACTTTTGCGGAATACTTAGTATATTAAAAAAACACACACATAAGGACAGTAATAGTTTAGTGTCTTTAGAAACTCATAATATAATATTATAATCATGGTGAAAGATCTTCAACATCTACTATAAAGATCATCCCTTTTTTATTCTTACCTAAAACCTTTCTTTATATCCTGGGGAAAAGAAAACATAAAAGGGTGAGCTCAAATGCTCAGTAAGGGTAAACAAAAGAAATATCAATCACATCATATTCTTAAGAACATAACAATTTAGAAATCTTACCCTGTAAAAGAGATCATAATTTCATAACATGGGATAAATCATGGTAGTGAAATGTAATCACAATAATCATAACTTAAAATATGAAGCTTTGTGGCATAAACACATAATCATAGAGAATCATTTCTTATTAGTCAAGATTCATTTCCAAGACTATCTTAGTGGACAATGTTTATTTCTGAACAGAGTTCATTCCTCGTTTCAGTCATGTTTCACTGAACCAGTTTAACCTACCGTTCCATCCATGTCTATCTCATGAGATATAAAATATTTACCCAATGCATCCGAGGGAGATATAGGTCCCACCCATCTCATAATGATATCATTCTTATGTGTGCCACAAAATCATACATTATTGCATAACCCATGTAATAAAAATGGGAATCTTAAACATCATGCCATCAAAACATAATCCAGAAAAGATAAAAGGATATCATAAAAATAATTCCATCATAACATAATCAAATCAATGTAAAAATAGGGATATAAACCGAACCCTATATTATCTTAGATGGAAAATAATTTTGATAAAACACTTCAACTCCATTCTTGAGGAAAATATCTTTTCTAGTTCAAAAACATTTTTCCTTTCTTAACATGTCATACAATTTTAGACTAAAAGAAGTTGATTAAAAATAAACTTGAAAACTTTTAAAGGAAGCTTGTTGGAAATAATGTTCTAAAAATCCATTCATTCCATATAAGTTAAAAAACATTCTTCTTGTACTTTTGTCGGGAAAGTCCAAAAGTACCTCGTACGAAAAACTGCAAAAGATTCCTTTCATATCTTTTAATAAAACTCACCGAAGGGTGAAATTGGATTTAAAAAATTGTAGGTGGATGGAAATAATATTACATATTGAGGAAACATGGATATGGATGATAAAATACACCCTAGTAAATTCCAAATATAAACAATCTCGGATAAAAATGAGATTGTGATATTTCCCTTACCTTAGGTCCGATTTGCTTAATAAGTGTCCGAACCTCCTGTATAATGATTTAAATAATTTCGTTTACTTATTATAGAATCATAATCATTGTTATGATATCATATATAGTCATATTCTTAGCTTCTTATTAGTAATATTTCATTGTTACTTGTTATTTGAGTGTTTATTGCTTTTTGTTCTTATGCGTGTTTTGTCGAATAAATTCTTATTCTTCTTTTAAGATATAGATAACTCATTTCCAGAATGGTATTAGTGTAATATATATCATATTCACTCAATTCATTTATATAATAATTATGTAATGAAAATCATGTAGAACGAGTCACATCACATCGTGGAGACGGTATTTCGTACGTACGCACGAGCGATGATATCGTTCCCATGATCGTGGAATTTTGTTGGAGTGTATGTATAATATTTCCGAATAAATATCAATTTAAAATAATCATATATCTTCATTCTTTAAACCATTATACCCATCCAAGTAAGGTGGTGGTGGAAAATAGATTACACCACGGCGTGGAGACGGTATTCCGTACGTACGCATGCGCGTTGATTTCGTTTTCCGTAGGATGGATAGATTGTGAAATAGGGTTGTTTCATACATATAATAGAATATCATTATATGAGTGATACTGATTTTATTATTTCATAATGAAACAACTAAAGAAGATGAAGTGGAAGAAGAAATAAAGTTGAAAGAATCGGTAACGGACATTACCTCTTCTTTGAAGCGCTTCTTTGAGACCTCCTTTTAGGGCACAAAAATTGGTCTTTGAAGATGTCCAGAACCTCTAGTATGTCTCTAGGGAAGTGGAGAGAATAAATTGGTAGGGTTTGGACGAGCATGAAGGCTCAAAGTGGTGTGAGGAAGAGAGGGAGGAGGTGCCCTTTTATAAGGGAGGAGAGGGGCACCTTTGGAAAAACTAAAAATATTATTTTATTATAAAGCCATATTCGGTTTTAAATAGCTCGAAATTAATTTATTTCGAAGCTAAGGTGGGGATGGGTCGAAATCCTCTCATCCAATAGAATTAGGACAAGTTTAGTTTACTATTTTAACATTATCATTTAGATTTCACTTTAAGTTAGATAATTTTACTTTTACCGTGTCTTTTTGTGTTCTTACACTATAAGGTTATTAAACATACTATAAGAAGCCAAACAAACCCGAAGTTGTTTATTATTAATATATATAACTGTATCTAAGTAATTTGGCCGAACCTTAGATTTTTAGGAATAAAATAACAATTAATAATATAATATTTGTTTTGAAAACTATATTACATCAATTTTGACAATATTTAGTAATTGATTTTTGTGAAAATCATAACAGAATTATTAGTTCTAAAAAAGTTAATTAAATCAATAATAACATGTCATATTAACCTATAAAAGTAGTGTAATTCATAAAATGTCTCAAATTACATGTATTTGGGTATTTATAACATTAATTATGTCAATATTTCATTAATAAGATAATTACTGTATCATTTTTGTGTCATAAATAAATTAAATTATTTAATGTCTAAAAATTACAAAAAAAATACCATTATGTATAAAGACTTTTTATCTTTCTAATGAATATTTATAGTCGAATTTATCTTATGTATAACCCTATATTAAAAATGATTTACTTATTAAACATTGATTTTAACTATTTTAACCCTTCTTTAAATAAATTAATAATAAAAGTCCTAATCTAATCCAAATGGGCCTAAATGGTCATATGTTATTCCTAAGGTTGTTTTTGGTCGAATTACACTTATCTAATAGAATTAGGACATGTGTTAGGGTAATAATAATATCATTTTTACCCATAATTACCCTATTTACTTTTAACCGTGGTAAAAAAAAGTAAAAAGTTACTATTCACCAAAAATTATTTTCATCTCATTGAACCACATTTTACTTATTGACATCAACTGTGTCTCTCGGATTTTTGAAATTCCATTCACAAAAGTGGTAAAAATATGTTATATGTAAATTTTCAAATTCTCCTAGGAGGTGGGTAAAAGACGGTTAAACGTTCAATGAAATTTTTATATATATAAAATTATTATAAAATTAATCCAATGAATTAAATTGAACTTATATAAGTATTATGTATCAATTTTGACCTAAAATAAATTTAAATAAAATAATTAATTATTTAAATAAAATGTCGGATTTTAAATAGTAACCCAGTGTTTTCACTATTCATCAAAAATTGAATGTTTTCAGAAAACTACCAAAATTTCACCCTATGATAATTTCGATATTCTGAATCCAAAAATGAAGTCCATTTTCAAAAATAAAATTTATAAAATTTTAAAATGTGGGTATTACTATTCATAACGGCTAGTTTTAATAATATTTTAATAGCATATCGTTGTTTAGAGAAACTCGGTATTGCGTACAACACACGCTATCGCGGAAGGTCGCGCTTGCGTGTAATGTAAGCCAAGTCAGTGATGCATGTTGTGCAAGCTCCTTTTGGTGTAGCGTACAACACAAGACATTAATGAAATTATAAAATAATATTTTTCTTAAAATCTTAGGGTGTTACATTCTACCCCCCCTTAAAATGAATTTCTCCCTCGAAATTCGTCGGGGTTATAAATTGTTTACTACTCAAAAGTTTTTTTAATAGAAACCCACATCGTAAAAAGGAATACCAAAACTTGGCTTTTAAAAACTAAAGTATGAAACGTAATGGTTACCCAAATAAACTAATCACAGGGATTCCACATAGGAAAACATAGGTGAAAATATGGATATTGATGAGAAATCTTACCGTCATGTTCTGATGGAGAGTGGTAGAAAACATGGCTATGAAAAATCCAATAATCACAAAGCCATAAATCTGTGATGATCTAGGGTACCATCTGATTCATCGGATATAAGGGCACTAGGACAACATTTTTGGTTTTCCAGATCATTTCCCTAAAGTTGAAGAATTTGAATTAGAATAAATACTTACTTTATTTTGGTACAATCTCACTATTGTTCGTGCTTTGAACAATTTCCACTTCATCTCTTAAAGAAATGAAGTATAATTTGTTATTCACGAAGTGTTAATAGATCATGTGATAGAATGATGGGTCATTCCATCTGTTTCAAACAAAAGGTTAGAAAAAGATATCAAATAAATATAAGTCCATCTATGGTGAGGTTAATCGTATACAATTCCAATAATGAACTTATACTTCATATATCATACCGCGTAATAAAACAAAACTAGTTTCTACTAACCAGTGACTTCCTGTAGGCCAGTGGTAGTCGATAAAGGCCAGTCGCACTTCGGTTGTGGGTTTGATTCCCACAGCCATGTACGACGCGATGGGATGTCACCTGTCCTGCAGGTTGTCCTTTTTATAAATCTATATTACTATAACATTCCATCAATAATATCTAAAAAAGTTCTATCCTTAAACAATACTAACTTATGTCCAACATAATCTATTCCAATCTTTAGGCTTATCTAAAATACTTCGGTCTAAGCTCATAGTATAAAGAAAATGATTACTTGAAATGTCACATAACAGTCACGTGAATGCCATCATTTATCCCCCATATATCATAAGATATGTGAATACCTTAATCATGTATTCTCTTGATGAATGAATACCCATTTAACCTTAGTGAAAACAAGAATGTAGTTAAAAGTTAACACTTTCCACAAACCAAAATCCTCAAAATTCGTTATACTCAAACCATGATATCACTTAGTCCTTATATCAATCATGAGCTCATGAATACTATCAAACATCTCATTATATTCTTATCCCTTCATTATGCGCATATCATCTGCTTACCAAAAATATCTCAGTCACTTTCCATGGTTACCGGTACCATAAAATTATTGAAAACCACAATAGACCAATACATAAATATTCCAATATTCCACGATACTATATACAACATTATTTTGGAATCCCATTACATAATCACTTAATCATTCCACCACATCGTTGTCATATTCAACATCTCATTATCGCATGTGACTTACCTTTGTCCTTTTCCTTAAGTGGTTGCTCATGTCGATCATCATTAACCCTTGGATTAGAGCATTGATTAGTATAATTCCCCATTTAATTGCACATGAAGCATAGAAGTGTTATTGGTGCGTTCTCTACAGTCTTTTCTTTATTCACACCATTAGAAACCCTTTTTCCATTACATCGACGCTCAGCTGATCGATGAACTTCTTTTACACTCTTAAAACATTTTCTAGTCCCTTTAAGGCGATCTACACCATGCTTCTTTCCACACTTTGAGCATAAGGAAACATTCATATTATTTTCACCATTATTCTGAGATTTCTCATTGAACTCCATCTTTTGTTTCTTGTTAAAACCATGAGATGGATATGTAACACCAACTTCCATTTCTACCTTAATAGAACAATGCACAATCTCTTCATTGTTACTGAAGTCTCTTATAGCTAATGCCCTTCGAAGATTTGGTTTTAAGCCACTGAAGAATCGATCAACTTTACTTTCAGGTTGGATGATAAAGCCAGATGCATACATTGCAAGCCTTGTAAAATTCACTTCGTATATACCAACAAATTCATCATCCTTTTGCGTTAGTTTGAGAAACTCCTTATCTATCTTTGTTCGAAGAATACGAGGGAAGTACTTTTTGAAAAATAAGTTCTTGAACTCGTCCAATTCCATGGACTCAATTTCATCTCTTGATGACTTTATCATGTTCAGAACATTGAAGAACTAGAAATATCTTTTTAGTGGTACTGATACATTGTTCAGCAACAAGTGGATCTGAAGACCCACTGAAAGAAGGTGGGAGTTTCCTCATGAAGGACTCAATAGAATATTGTTCCCTTCTCTGCTCATTTGGATGTCCAGAATGATTCATAGCTTGTGTAAGTATATCAATAAGATTTTTCACTCCATCTCCCATAACGTTGGTTTGTTAAAGAAGAAAATCATTGCATCGTCCATTACATTGATCAATACGGTTCCTTCAGGTTCCATCCATCATCTAAAACCCAAACAGAATAGTGTGAGAGGCAAAAATCACACTAGGGAAAACAACATAATAAAGGGGTAGTACCATCAATATCTAACATCTTAGGTTTCATTCTAATATGGTTAGCGCAATTCAAGGACTATAACGTATACTTAACCTTAGGGACATCCCTAGACATACCATAGAAATATCTCTAGGGATCTCACTAAAGTTCTCGCATACTAGTTTCCAAAGGTTGACTAAACCATTCCTCTGATTCCAACTGTAGAGACCCTAAGCTTGACGTACATGGAAATTACATTACTTTTACGGAATACTTATAACATTACCCAAAACACACACATAAGGACCGTAATAGTTTAGTGTCTTTGGAAACTCGGAATATAATCTTCTAATCGTGTTGAAAGATCTTCAACATCTCCCATAAATATCTTACCTTTTTTCTTACCTAAAACTTTTCTTTATATCCTGGGGAAAAGAAAACATAAAAGGGTGAGCTCAAATGCTCAGTAAGGGTAAACAAAATAAATATCAATCACATCATATTCTTAAGAACATAACAAATTGGAAATCTTACCCTGCAAAAGAGATCATAATTTCATAACATGGGATAAATCATGGTGGTGAAATGTAATCACAATAATCATAACATAAAACATGAAGCTTTGTGGAATATACACATAATCATAGAGAATCATTTCTTATTAGTCAAGACTCATTTAAAAGACTATCTTAGTGGACAAAGTCCATTTCTGAACCGAGTTCATTCCTCGTTTCAGTCCTGTTTCACTGAACCAGTTTAACATGCCGTTCCAGTCATGTCTATCTCATGAGATATAAAATCTTTAACCAATTCATTGGAGGGAGATATAGGTCCCACCCATCTCATAATGATACCATTCTTATGTGTGCAACAAAATCATACATCATTGCATAACCCATGTAATAAAAATGGGAATTTTAAACATCATGCCATCATAACATAATCCATATAAGATAAAAGGACATCATAAAAATAATTCCATCATAACATAATCAAATCAATGTAAAAATATGTATAGAAACCGAACCATATATTATCTTAGATGGAAAATAATTTTGATAAAACACATGAACTCCATTCTTGAGGAAAATATCCTTTTTACTTCAAAAACGTTTTTCCTTTCTTAACATGTCATAAAATTTTAGACTAAAAGAATTTGATTAAAAATAAACTTGAAAACTTGTAAAGGAAGGTTGTTGGAAATAATGTTTTAAAAATCCATTCGTGCCGTATAATTTGAAAAAACATTCTTCTCGTACTTTTATCGGAAAAGTCAAAAAGTACCTTGTACGAAAAACGACAAAAGATTCCTTTCATATATTTTACTAAAACTCACTGAAGGGTAAAATTGGATTTAAACAATTGTAGGTGGATGTAAATAATATTACATATTGAGGAAACATGGATGTGGATGATAAAATACACCCCAGTAAATTCCAAAGTATAAGCAATCTCGGATAAAAATGAGATTGTGATATTTCAATTACCTTAGGTCTGATTTGCTTCGTAAGTGTCTGAACCTCCTGTATAATGATTTAAATAATGTCATTGACTTATACCAGAATCATAAGCATTGTTATGATATCATATATGGTCATATTCCTTGATTCTTATTAGTAATATTTCATTGTTACTTGTTATTCGGGTGTTTATTGCTTTTTGTCCTTATACGTGTTTTGTCGAATAAATTCTTATTCGTATTTTAGGTTACAGATACATCATTTCCATATTGTTATTATTTTAATATATATCATATTCACTCAATTCATTTATGTAATAATTATGTAATGAAAATCATGTAGAACGAGTCGCATCACATCGTGGAGACGGTATTCGGTATGTACGCACGAGCGATGATATAGTTCCCATGATCGTGGAATTTTATTGGTGTGTATGTATACTATTTCAGAATCAATATCACTTTACTATAATCATATATATTCATTCTTTACACCATTATATCCATCCATGTATGGTGGTGGTGGAAAATAGATTACACCACGACGTGGAGGCGGTATTTCGTACGTACGCACGCGCGGTGATTTCGTTTTCCGTAGGATGGATAGAAGGTAAAATAGGGTTGTTTCATACATATAATAACATATCAGTATATAAGTGATACTTATGTTATTACTTAATAATGAAACAACTAAAGAAGAAGAAGTGGAAGAATAAATAATGTTGAAAGAATCGGTAACGGACATTATCTCTTCTTTGAAGCACTTCTTTGAGACCTCCTTTTGGGGCACTAAAATTGGTCTTTGAAGAAGACCAGGACCACTAGGATCTCTCTAGGGAAGTGGAGAGAAGAAATTTTCAGCGGTTTGGTGAGCTTGAAGACTCAAAGTGGTGTGAGGAAGAGAGGGAGGAGGTTCCCTTTTATAAGGGACGAGAGGGGCACCGTTGGAAAAACTAAAAATATTATTATATTATAAAGCCATATTCCATTTTAAATAGGTCCGAATTGATTTATTTCGAAGCTAAGGTAGGGCTAGGTCTAATTCCTCTCATAAAATATAATTTGGACAAGTTTAGTTTACTATTGTAACCTTATAATTTAGATTTATCATTAAGTTAAATAATTTTACTTTTACCGTGTCTTTTTGTGTTCTTACACTATAAGTTTAATAAACATACTATAAGAATCCAAACGAACCCCAAGTTGTTTATTATTAATATATATAACCATATATAAGTCCTGTGGCAGAACCATAGATTTTTAGGAATAAAATAATAATTAATAATATAATATTTGTTTTAAAAACTATTTTATGTCAATTTTGACACTATTTAGTAATTGATTTTTGTGAAAATCATAACAAAATGATTAGTTCTAAAAACATTAATTAAATCAACAATAACATGTCATATTAACCTAGAAAATTAGTGGAATTCCAAA
This sequence comes from Viscum album, assembly GCA_963277665.1. NCBI lineage: Eukaryota > Viridiplantae > Streptophyta > Magnoliopsida > Santalales > Viscaceae > Viscum > Viscum album. The sequence continues at coordinate 1,084,121,894 of OY728166.1, read as the reverse complement.
AAGTTCTCATATTACATTTATTTGGGTATTTATAACATCAATTATATCAATATTTCATTAATAAGATAATTATTGCATCATCTTTGTGTCATAAATAAATTAAATTATTTAATGCCTAAAAATTACAAATAAACTACCATTATGTAGGAAATCATTTTATATTTCTAATTAATATTTATAGTCGAATTTATCTTATTTATAACCCTATATTAAAAATGATTTACTTATTAAACTTTGATTTTAACTATTTTAACCCTTCTTTAAATAAATTAATAAAAAATGTCCTAATCTAATCCAAGTGGGCCTAAAGGGTCATATTTTATTCATAAGGTTGTTTTTGGTCTAATTACACTTATCCAATAGAATTAGGACATGTGTTAGGGTAATAATATTATTATTTTTACCCTTAATTAACCTATTTACTTTTAACTGTGGTAAAAAATGTAAAAAGTTACTATTCACCAAAAATTATTTTCATCTCATTGAACCAAATTTTACTTACTCACATCAACCGTTTCTCTAGGGTTTTTTAAATTCCATTAACAAAAGTATTAAAATTACGTTTTATGTAAATTTTCAAATTCTCCTTGGAGGTGGGTAAAAGACGGGGAAAAGTTCAATGAAATTTTTATATATCTAAAATTATTATAAAATTACTCCAATGAAATACATTGAACTTATATATGTATTATGTATCAATTTTTACATAAAATAAATTTAAATAAAATAAATAATATTTTAAATAAAAAGTCGGTTTTTAAATAGTAACCCAGTGTTTTCACTATTCATAAAAAATTGAATGTTTTCAGAAAAAAACCAAAATTTCACCCTAGGCTAATTTCAATATTCCGAATCCAAAAATGATGTCCATTTTCAAAAATAAAATTTATAAAATTTCAAAATGTGGCTATAAAAATTCATAACGGCTAGTTTTAATAATATTTTAATAGCATATCGTTGTTTAACGAAACTCGGTATTGCATACAACACACACTATTGTGGAAGGTCGCACTTGCATGTAATGCATGCCAAGTCAGGGATGCGTGTTGTGCAAGCTGCTTTTGGTGTAGCGTACAACACAATACATTAATGAAATTAAAAAAAATATTTTTCGTAAAATCTTGGGGTGTTACAACATCATCCAAGCAAATGATACACGATGCTCCTTCCAATATCTAATCGAAATAAAAGATATCTCAATTTTGTATAAAAAGTCTTCTATGATTGTTTCTGAAATGGAACCCTCATACCATCCTCTATGTGTCTTAATTATCAAAATATACTCTATGGTGATATGGTAGCACAACATTCTAAACATCTTCTATTAAAATCAGATGAGGATTCCAACTTTGATCCATGCTTGAAAAAGATAAAACAATGCCTCGTCCCTTTCCAAAGGGATCTCAGTGAGACATGGAAAGATTCTACTAGGGGATCTTAGAGGATATCTAGTAGCTACTATAGGGATATATTATCAAGGATGTGCAACAAACAATAGTCAAGCTAGATGGATTCATCTAATCATTGATCTTTGGGTGGATGGTACTGCTAAGGGATGTACACATGGGGGCATGGATGAACACATTCGTCTGGGATCCATAGCTGGCCTCTGGGAAACACATTAATTTGGGGATTTTTTTGTTGGTGAATTTGTACAAGTTACTTCTACCCTTCAGGTAGGGGAAGATTTTGTTACACATTTTTGGGTCATTCAACTTTTTAAAAAACTTGATGGTAGTGCATACGGGGGTTTATGAATAACAAACCCCATATCTACTCCCATCCCAAGATTCTATATTTAAATTATAAACATTACGTGGATTCTTGTTCTCAAACTAGCTCAACTGGATACACTAAAAATGATAGGTCAAATAGACCAATTAGTCTTCTATAAATTTCCTTTCCAATAAAATCATTCACTGAAAATTTCATAGATAGCATATATAAGTGATCATATTTAATATCTTTTCACTTCATAGGGTTGGTGGTGCGGGTAGACTATGTACCAATATGTGAGAAATATCCCCCACATTAATTCAGTAGAAAATTAAAATTCAGGTCGAGGCAGACTCCAAAGGTGTATTGGTGATTTTTCATGAGGGCCACCCATGCATGATGATGTAGCTTTAGTTGATGTTCACTTAGGAGGAGAAGAATATAATTAATGAGCTACCACCACCCAGCACTAAATTTGACCTAATTCACATGTATGCACAGAGATGGGAATTTGATTATTCAGTTGATATTCTAAAAATACAACAATATAAGTCATTAAAGTAACAATCCCAGTTCCATGATGTCTAGGTGGAGCAGCAGTAAGGGAACATCATGAGGGTGGTTCTGAAACGTATCATGGTGATGATGTTTTGGAATAAGGGATATATAACACTTACCATCTCTGATAGAAGGTGGAAAAGAATGGGATAATGTAGTGATAGACCAAGTGGTTCTGATTGAGAGGACACACAGAGAGAGAGAGAGAGAGAGAGATAAAGAGAGATAACGAGAGAGGAATCTCAAGGGGATTCCCCAAGACACCTCCTCAAGCTCCTAAGAAGAAATTGTGTTGAGTGGTGCTTCCCCATGATGTCATTTATCTGAAGGCCTAGAGTGACTTGGAAACCGGAAGATAGGTCATCAACATCAACGACTTGTGGAATAAACTAAACCGTTATGGGAATGATCTGGGAGAAATATTATTCACAAAAGGACGATTCAATGTGTCCTCGGTCGGGGGGAGAAAATTCGAGATAGAATTAGATGAATTGGTTCTATCTTGAGGTACTGTGTGGCCCATGAAAAATTGAGTGAGGGTTCTTCTGAATGTGACCCCCTCCCCAATGTTGTTGACGGCTCAGCTACAATAGAACTTCCCCTTGTCCAATAACTCAGAGGGATCCTTGGAGGAAGACGTTGGTGAGGAGATCCCTCCGAAGGATGATGATTAAATAGATTATAGGGGAGGTTCTCTGAAATAATTATAAATTATAGCCTTATATAAAACCTCTATTGGAAGATTTTCTAAAACTCTTGATGTTGTATCTAAATCATCCCCATGTTTCATCATCTTATTTAATGCAATTGTGCTTCTCAACTGATATTTACATATGCAGGAGGATCTTGTGTAGAGTGTTCCTATTAATGGGGATAGATGTTTGGTGATGGGTGTTTAGAACCAATCTTTGTGACCCATATGTATGTAAATAATACATTTAGAGTCTAATAGAACTAGCAAGAAAAGTTCGGTCTCATTGGAATCCCTAGAACCCACCATAATATATGGGGGGCCAATCCCTTGCATTCCAATGATATCATGATAGTGGAAAAGCATTGGAATCTATAACTCAATCATCTTATGTTTCCTACCTCACAGAGCCATACCATTTGTTTTCTTAATCAAAAGGAATTACATGAACCTCATATGAAATGTTCACAACGTGGTGGAAATCCTATTAGGATTGATGTTCGAATGACCCAGGGACCCTTCCCTGAGTGGAATGGATGTTCATTTTTAACTAAGTACCAAATCTAGCTAGGTCATGGTTCTTAATGATCGTTCCATTGTAATTTTTGGTGACACCATTAGTGGGGTAGAACCTGGACCTAGATGTGCTAACATCATTGATATAGAAGCATGGAATGAGGACCAGCCAGATGACCTAGTCACCGACTTTTTAGATGTGATGCCAGAAGATGATCTTTCTATTGATCTCTATGATTCATTTCTCAAGTATGAACTAACTAACCATGTGTATCTATACTAATATAATTCTAACATTGCAGAGGATAGTCAAAAGACCCAACCCTGAGCATGGGAACTAATCAAAGGTGTCTTAGATTATGTTCCACAATCATAGTGGATATGTTTGATGGGGTCACTCCACCATTGGCTATATGATCTCTGCACTAGAGGGGATGCTGCATGAAATTTTAACTTACTAATCTGAGAATTAATTTCTATGAAGATTGAGGTGAGTATAAATCACATTGATGATTCCTGGCACTAGCTGAAATCCGAGAACATTTAGAATCTCTAAGAGGTCGAGCATGTGATCCAACACCTCTATGAGGAGATGAGTGAAAAATTGACATTCTTCACGATGAATATCAGGCTTGTTTAATGAATGAATGCCCCACTTGGGGATTCCCATGAGTAGCTATCATAAGAGATTTTTCTTGTGATATTACACTGAGTTGAGTGGGATCGAATGTAGATCAGTGCTAATGAGATTGAATATATGGTTTTTCATGAGGTGTGGGAGATTATGAGATGTTATGAAACTATAAAAGCTACACACAAAAGGGTGGTGGAATTGAAGAATTCCATTGATGGAGCATATCCATGAGGGACTTGTTTCAGACAAAATCCTGAAACATGAATTCCCTGATTACCTATTTATTTAAACTGCATGTTTGGGCATATTTCTACATTCCTAGATTACTGCATCTCGATCATATCTATGAAACAATATGTACGAACACATAATTATCCACTATGTATATGAGTGTGTCATCCAATCATCGAACAATCAGTGCCTTCTATTTTCTGACTGACCACCCAGAGTATCCAGGATGAGAGGGGGTGTGATTGGAGAATAGAATATTTAGTCTAGCCAAAATTCCTTCCCAAATGTGCTCTAGCACATGAGCTGGATAAATCTTGGGGAGTTGGAATTAATTTGAACAAAGGGAAATTAAAATTTTCAACCAAGATACCCTAAATTAAAAACACGCTGGTTACGATATAGTGATACTAGAAGATAGCTAACCGAATTAAAAATGAAGTACCAATACCACTATCCAGAAATGGGGGGAAAACAAGGTAAACCACTTAATGAATTCAAAAACAAAATGTTAAACTCGAAATTTCATCCAATGACTTCTAGAACATTGGTACAGAATGGTAGATGAACCAATGATGCCTTGTATAGGTCCATTAGTAGGTTCTTGTATACGTGAAAGGGGATGATGATTAAAATAAAGGGAACATAAAGCGTAGAGGTGGAGTGGTGTAATGTTTAAAAGGATTCCAACACTCTCAAAATTACACCACTATGATGAAAGCACATTGGTGTGAGAGAATTGGCCTAAAAATGAACAATCATATCTTTTATGGGGAGTTTCATCTTAGATATTAGAATTACTTCTAAATAGATGAGTAATGTGGTGGATGACCACCACTACGGGTGATAGCCCCTCATATGAGGGCATATAAATATTTTTAGTTTCATTTCATGTATGTTTGGATAATCCATATCTATTTTAACTTTATGTGGTAAATAAGAAGAATGTAACAATTTTTCATCATGTTTTCAAGAGGGTTACAACATTTTAACATATTGAGAATAAGAAATTGCACATAGTTTGTGGTCATACTATATGGACATTGGACAACAGTTGATTGTCATGTTACATAGACTATTACATATGTTCCTATAATGTTTTGATGGAGATAAGGTGATAAACCTGAAGTTAAGGGTCCAAGGGACACGTGCACACTATACAAAAACCAAGGAACATGTGGGAAAGTGGAATATGTGATGCAAACCATAATTAGAGATGCAAGGCCATGGAGGTTAATAAACCTATTGTTGGGACTGGGAAAAAATTACCAGGAATCACTACTTATCCCATAAAGATAGTAATCAATATGTACGTAGATCTAGAAACGCATCATGGTGAGGGACCAGTACTGGTGGGGGAAATCCTCTCTAGTGTGGAATACATAGTGTCCCATAAATAACATGGGGAATCCTAAATTTGTTCAGGGTATGGATGCTTTTTAAATTTGTGCATTGATGACATCACCTCTTAGTTTAGGGTCATAATTCTTGGAACATAGGGATCTTAGTTTATGGTTGTAGCGATCGAACTATTGTGATTTTGGTTGAACCCACATACAATGTAACTAGGTGTCATTATATATCCTGTAATAAGGGGAATCAAGATACATATAGTTCTTGAATTTCGTGTAGTTTAATTCCATGTGGTAAGGATGAAGGTGAATCAACATAAAAATGAGGATGTGATGCTATGGTTAAACCTTAGATTGATGATCTAGGTGTTGTAACATATCCCACAAGGATTGGAATCAATCCATGAGTAGTTCTTGGATATAGATAACACATTTGAAATTTCGTTTTTGTTCTTTTTTAGTTAATATATGTATTTTTTTGGAGTGACCATCCTATGATGAAATGTCTTGGTCTTGATATGGGAATTAATCCATGTGTAGGTCTTGAAAAAATTCATAATGGTGACCAGTGCCAAAGGTGATTTCATCTCATGGGAGAACACCACAATGATATTCTCTTTCTCATCGTGTGTCCATGATGATGATTCCACAGTTTATGGATGTATTATAGGACTATCCCGTGATGTTTAATTTCGTATAGTAAGGAAAAAACATTTCAATGTCATGAGGAATGTATCAGCATAGTTTAATGTCATATCATCAAATTTTAGAGGTTTTATATTAAGGTTTTATATGTCACACCATATGGTTGTGTATCATTCTATGGGGGTACGACACTAAAAAAACTCCAAATCAAATTTGATCCATGCTCGGTGTGGGAAATAAGGAGTTATGTTTGGACATACCAATCACATGAGAGTATACAATAGTTAAAAAGAAATGTTGGATGGGAAAATCCAAACCCGGAAAACATTCCTACTCAACACATGTGGATGTACGGAGGAACAACACCTGAGGTGTTGGAGACCCATAAGAGCAGAGGGGAAAGAAAATTTAAATCAAGATGTCCAATATTTGGAATGAAATGTGGGTCGTATAATGATATTGGATAACTATTAACCATATTTGAAGTACAACATCCATATTTTTAATCCTAGGGAGAGAAAAAACAAATGAGGGTCAACCGCTGGCGATATTCGAAAAATATAAACTATGTCAAAGTGTCATTCAAAATGTTTTCATATGTTAGCCCATGATGGTATGTGAGACATGGGGCTGATCATCTATACAATTAGGTGTCCATTCAGACATAAAAGATAACAAATACCCAAATAAATGGATGCATGAAGTGTGGAAAGTCTGAGAAAAAGTATCCAAAGGTAGGACCATGTCCATTTTCAAGGGAGGTATATGGTGCGTCCATTATAAACCCAATGTAAATGAGGACCAAAGAGGTCTCAATAGAACCATGTACTTATAGAAAGAACCTAGGATAAGAGGCCAGAATGATTAATGTATTTTTGGCTAGACTATATATGAAAGGTCTTGGTGTTCCTACATAATCTATACGGAGGGAATCTGGCCATACATAGTTCTTTGATATTGACTCTAAAATGCATAGTTCCTAAAGGGGGTACATCCTCTCAAATGAGTAAAATTGTGGTTGTTATGCTATTCAATGTTGTTCGAACATGGACACTATATATCATAGTTTAATTTAATATAGTTCTAACCATAAGGTGTAGATATGTGTTGTGTAGTTCCATAAAGAATGTTGACATGAGTGAGGAATAAGGATATCTCAACACACCACACATTTTCTAGGTGGAAACCCTACCAATGAAAGGGATGAAAGGCATCCTAATCCTATGGCTGAACCGGGGGGAAAATGTATGGGCATCATTATGTATCCCAAAAGAATGGGAATGAAGCTGCATATAGTTATTGAATATGGAATGAAATATGGACACTTCCCTTGGGACAATGTTTTCTCAATCGAAGACATCGTAGTGATATAGAGTTTATCATGCCACAGCCTAGTTGTAAAATTCATATTTTAACATCCTACGATAAGGATGACGGATGTTATGTAGTTTATCGTCTTGAAATAAGGATGATGATTATCATAGTTTATGGTCCTAGAGGTCAGACCATAATGAGAGCCTTGTAAAGTGGGAGTGTAGAGTACAGAACCATGAGGCAACCAGATATGAATCATGACCAAATAGATCCACACCACACCACACATTCTTGATGGAACATGAATATAGTTTAATTCCATGATACTTGGACTCATGTATGATGTAACCTCCTAGTTTAATGTCAAATATTTTGGACCATAAGGATGGTATGAATATTAAATATAGGTATAAACCTTACCAAGACCTCTAATCCCACATGATCCATGTTTGGTGTTGGAAAAATGGGTATAAAATATATATTTGAAACATCGAAATACATTCCATGGGAATAGATGTGTGGAGTCAAGGAAGAAACAGTGTTTCTAGTCTTCCCGCTAAAAAATGAAATGGTGATCGGAGGGATAACAGTGAGAGTGTTTAAGATTCTATAAGACATAATGATATAGAAAAGGATGTGAATCAAAATGACTTATATTTGGCACATGATGTGGTTTCCATAGTTATAGAGGATAACTATTGACCATATCTGAGACAAACATTCCATATCATGTAACCTATGATGGGAACAACCACCCAAGGGTTGGCCACTAACCATATTCGAGATGAAGAACCTATCTCAAAACTTCATTCACAATATTATGGGATGTTTTCCTAGGATGAAAGACAAGCCATGAGGTTGAGAATCCATACTGTTAGAGGGTCCCTTCAAACAAGAAAAATTATGGAGACCCAAAAAAATGTAGACATGAAACCTGGATATTGAATTAGAGAATATCCTTGCTGAATCCAAGACACTAAGTCCCACGCCAGGATTCACCAAATTATGATAATTTCTAATAGACGAGGTTGAGGGATTGAATTTTATAGTTGATGACTTGAAAGGATTCATGGAGGAAAGAGACAGAACAAGTTGATGATCTCGGGGCTCGACCCGAAGAAAAAATGTTTGGGTGTTTCTATGTATCCCAAAATGATGGGAATAAATGAATACATAGTTCATCATGTTCTATGAACATTAATGGCATTCATTAAGGGTGAAGGAGTTGTTTAATGTCATGTGGGACGGGGCAGTTTTTGTGTCGTGGAGGAAAAAGGGGAACTTCCCTTTCAAGTTCATGTAGAAATGAAAATGAGTTCCATGCAGTTTAATTTCTTGTTGGAAGGACATATATTTTTAATTTCATGAGAGATAGAATATATCATTGTTTAACGTCATACAACTAAGAAAATAAGGTGAGACCAAAATGGCTGAAAAGAATGAGGAACCTAGTGATTTACCAAAAGGGAATATGTTGTCTTGTTCGTATGTATCCCATAAGGATGGGAATCAAGACAAACATAGTTCTTGAATTCCATGATGTTTAGTGTCATGCATCAATGATAAGATAAAAATAAATACCTAAGGTGGAGACATGGTGTAGCTACTGTAAACCCATCATGAATGTGGACCAAAGAGGTCTCATATCACACCATGTGCTACCAGGATAGAACTGAGGCCCACGGGGCCAAAGGGATGGATGATCCTAAGAAACCTAGGGTTTGACCTAAAGTCAAAATGATAGGGTGTTCATATGTATCCCATAAATATTGATGTCATGAAAAATATAGTTTTTAATGTCATGAAGTTTACTATCACGTGATATGGATGAATTAACTCTGTGTAATTTAATGTCATTTGAGACATAAAAAAAGTTTCTTACAGTTTAACATTATATAGGGAACACTTTCAAGTTAATGTCATTATTGACAAAATAGGTATTAGGTTAAAGTGGTAGATCTCAGATCGTAAGGAACTATAATTTCAGTTTGCAGTTTATCATCATGTAGGATGGAAACATACTCAAAGGAAGTACATAATGAAGATAATTGTCATTGGTGATAGGATTTATTTTCTCACTATACATAGTGATCAATGAGTATTCACTAATATGGTAAACCTTATGAATGAGTCAAGCCCCCTCCCATTTGGGATCTAATATTGGTGGCTTGTTACTATGTATCATTGGTGTTTTTAGGTCCAATATAGTCTCACCCTGAAGGAGGGAGAAGAGGTGAACTTTCTTGTTTGAATGTCTAGCTATCATGTTTTTGTGTTGCATTATATTGTGCAAGGCCCGAAGCCTGTTACCATCGAGGGCCTCCAATCCAACTAGAAAATATTATACTACCCTATCTGACATCTACAAATTTTAGATGGAAGTATGGAGGGATATAAATAGAATATCGATGGGAATGAGTTCTTTTATTCTACACACTAGGGAATTTGGGGTAACCTTGGTGGAATTTCGAGGTGTCATCCAGTAAGACCATAGAGCATTAGGAATCTTGTCAATACAACTGTTTTTGTTTTGACCAACCATCTTTTGAAAAAATTTAGATTAGGTCTTATTAATAACTTTGATCGTGCCATTTTTTGTGTGTGCGCTAATGAGAAGTATGGTCAGACTGAATGTTATACTTAGCGTATAATTTCATCATCTCATCTACTTAGAAATTGGTGTCATTATCAGCATGAATGGTGTGAGGGATTCTAAATCCACAGATGATATATGATCTTGTGAAATCTATGATATAATGGGTTGTGTCTTCCATAATAGGTATCACTTCTTCCAACATGATGATGAAATCTGTGGTAGTCAGAATGAACTTGAACATGTGAGATTTTTCTAGTGGATACAATCCCATGAAATCAGGTCCCCATACTGTTACTGGCCAATAGTACTTGGTGGTACAAGGGGGATTTAGTGGAAGAAGAAAAAAATTGGAATGGATATAAAAATAATGGAACCTTTTGTAGAAATCAACACACTAGTTAAATCTGGTGGGCTATAAGTATCCCAAACATTGGATATGGTGGGAGAGTTTCAACCTAGATTGATGAGATCCACATCAACCACCATGGATTTCCAGAATAAACTGGGAAATCTCATCTAGTTGAATTCAACTGAGGATAACTCTATCAAACCCATAGTTGTAGAGTATCTGGTTATGGTTGGGACCACTCAGGAGGGTGAACTGCATTCCACACCATTTGATTCACTATCATTCAGCTCAATCTATCAAGAGATTTCAATGTTGTAGGTACATGAAAAAACAATTTGTGGTATTAGTGGTCTCTTCTGCTATGTCAGGGTGACCTAGTGATCCTTGTGTGGATGTATTAGTGGTAATATGGATTACCTACTATCTATCATCATAGTCTGGTGTGACGAGATCAATGAACCTTTTATGTGCCAAATGAATAATAAAATTCTACTAATAAGGCTATGTGAGAGACATTTAAGGCTTTCCATGAAATTGGATCGAACATTATGTGACCAAGGAACATGAATGATTTCTGGATAAGAAGAAAATTGGGCCATCAGCTAGTTTGTTCACTCTAATAGGGTCACGAGTTTTGGATTCCAAATGACATAGTCACCCTTGATCTTATTGATGACCTGCTCGCATTCCCCCTTCACATGTAGGTGGGGAACATCAATCTCATGGGCAAGATCAAGACTAGTGATCAGAGCCTGATACTTCTATTAATTGTTGGGGTAACATTCTAACAATAAGAACAAATAAGTGAAAATATCATGTGTAGGTGTGATAAAGACTATACCCAAACCTACTCTGATGAGTTTTGGATTTTTGATTCCACTATCTATAGGGCTCTATGAGGCACCATCAACGTGAATCTACCAAAACAGAATAACCAGATCCACTATGAGGATGGACATGTCTAGGAAATAAATATCCCAAGTATTCTGTATGGTGAATGGATGGGTGGAATGAAAATATTTTAGTGCCTCGCCTTTATAAAATTTATGCAGAATGAACCTGATGTTGAACTACTGAAGGATCACTTCCCACTAAGAAATATTTCCTATCAACATGGGGAATCATATAATATACATTATAGTATAAACAAAAGACACCAGTTGTACCTCATGATGTTTTAGATTATGTTGTAGTTGTTACACTGTAAAAACAAATGTGGGATAGCCCTTTTCTAGAGAGGTATATCTCCTCTCAATTTGGATGATCATGTGGCTGAGATTTCACAAATTATTCAATTTCCCTTCATTGTTCATGTAGGTGAAAAGGGTGTCGAGGGATCATTCCAGGGTGGTCACATAAAGGATTAGTGGAATTATAGATACATGTGGAATCATAACTATAGAATATAGAATATATTTATTGATTTCCTAAAAAAGTGGTATAGCATTCTTTATTCAAATGGTAAACAAATCCATACATCACGAGTCAGTAAATGGCCTAACACATGCTGGGCAGATTTTCAATGAATCATCATATATAGGCTAAGTGGCCTTGAAAACATTGGATCTTCAAAATGTTTCTCAATGAAAGCATATGACTAATATCCATGATCTTCTCTTGATCGATCTCGATGCCTCTTTATCTAATGACAATACCGAGGAACATTTAATAGGTAACCCCAAAAGAACACTTCAAAAGGTTCATCTTAATATGGAGAGACCAAAGGAAAAAATAAGCATTATAACGATCTTTGAGAAGGTCCTATTCTTAGTGGGATTTGACCACCATATTTTCCAGGTAGAATTCATCTAATGTCTTGAGTATCATAATGAATATGCGGTGAAAAACACATGGATAAGTAGTTCATGCATTATTCAGAACGAATGAAATGATCTTGTAATAAAAGTAACTTGTGGTCCATTGATGTCAACAGACTCTTCATCCAATGGATCCATACAAAAAATTTTATTCGAAATATATCGATCTATAATGGAGAGAGTTTGAAATCTAGTGGTGGAATCGATCCATGGCTCTATTATAGGAAATGGGAAATTGTTCATTTGATAGTGAAGATTGAGATCACATAAGTCGATGTAGACTTTGATATCTCTCTTTAGTTTCTTAAAATGGACAATATTGGAAAACCATTTTGGGCACTAGACTAGCTTGAAAATTTATCTTTTATGAGATTATTAAATTCGCCCTAGACCATGGCACTGTGAGATGTGGGAATCATTCTAGGAGGTTTCTTGAACCTAGGAGGGCTTACTGGGAGACCATGATAGTGGATGGAATTTTGGGGGTCTAGTCCTATAATCTCATCATAACTCCATGAAAATAAATCCTTATAATGATTTATATAATCCACATAATGTTTTTTCCTCAGTAAACAAAGAAGCATTGATCAGTGTTGGCCTTGGATCTGCCTCGGTAATGAGATTCACCTATAAAAACTCATTGTGGTGGTGAATATTCCTTATTCAAACATGGTGAGATCATCTTCCAAATCATATTCATCATTCAAGGTGACAGTATCATCGGTATGAGGAAATTGTTCTAAGTTAGCTAGAACTAGGGGAATGTCAGTACCGACCTGAGCAGTGTGGTCATCATCATTGAAAGACTCATGAACTACTGATACCATGGAGACAAATGTCATCAATATAATTACATCAAGATATCAACCCCAAGGGTCCATTCTTGATAATATCAATGTAGTTATAGCATGTCATCTTCTGTCAGTTCAACGAAGACCGAAAGAACAACAAAGTATGGAGTATTACTGTTTCCATGTGGTGAACATCCCAATACCTTATTGGGTTAAGTGACTCTGAATCACTCAAACCAGATTCTTATAGGAGTATGAAATGACATTGAGGGGTTCCATATACTTATTAATGTGCCTCCACCTTTTCTTAGATACAATGAAGTAGTGACCCATGTCAGGGGTTACAACCTTCAACCGGTGAATCAGGGGGATGAAAGAATTGTCAAAGTCTGTTTATAGGTCAGCTAGAGCAGTTGTGGGTTCATCCTCATTATTTTCAACCCTATTTTTTCACTTGTAATATTCAGATTCTAAATAGACGGATTCAAAAGTGGAAAAGGGATATGCATCACCATGAATCATGACTACTGAACCATTATGTGAGTACATGATGCATTGGTGATGTGATGAGAGAGTCACTACATGCTGATGGAGCTAGGTCCTACCAATCAATGCATTCTAGGTGGTGTCTTATTAGAAAATGAGGAACTCGGTGCTGGTAATTAGGCCACCATAGTGGATCTTAATGTTAATCTTTCTGAACATCCTTTTCTATGAATTGTTATAACTGTGAATTTTTAGGTTATAGGGACTCAGATATTTGTTAGTCATTCCTAGATTGCAGTGCATATGGGTCAATATGAGATTGATCCTAGAACGTATATTGATATGATAGTGGAAGAAATCCATGTGGTTAAACTATCAAGTGATGTAAAATGGGAATATATGGCTCTATAAAGGGTATCCATCATCCTATCATGATATTGAGATGATGGAATGACATTCCAGTCACTCGACTTCCACATCATGGAAGATATCTACAGCCCCTACTTCTTTTTCACTCTCGATGGGAAGGGGGTTTAAAAGATATTATGTGGGTTTATCTCTTATCTTTTGATAGGAAAAGAGCCCCGATAATTGAAAAATTACCATGAATGTTATAAATATGATTAAATACATCATACTTTTTCTCTAGGAGCACATTCTAATTGGCATGAGGTAGCTCAGTGGTGGGAGGTATGACGGGCACTGCAGATTGAACCAATACATTCTGCTTAGTGTTGGGGATATCACACTGTTCACTTGTTAATCCTTGAAAAACAATACTAGATGAATATCTTATGGATTAGGTCTATACATAATTGAGCATAGTTGAGAATTTTTTGGTCACATTGGACCGGCTTGATCGAGAAGAATGAACGATGATGGGAAAGAACCCGACAAGATATGATTAGAGGAAGATGCATGGGGAGATTTGTGTCAAGTCAGTCTTCTAGACTCGGTAGCATATATAGTGTAGCTGAAAGTAGTGACCTAATAATTTTGATGGTTAACAAAGATATGACTACATCAGTGATGTCATCAAATGGGGACATTAGGAGGACAAGCTTGATGTTCCTCATCACCGAGAACCAAGTAAGGGTTATCCATTTCCAAGATATTAAATAAGCCAGATTCTTGATCATTAATTGTTGAATAATCCATCACTCATTGGATCTAGGGTTGACTCCATCTCTAGAGGAAAGAACTCACTAAGAGTGAGAGATGTATTTAGCACAAGTGGGGGGATTCTCATTTCCTTGCGATGATAGTGCCTGATCTTCTGAGAAGAAGAAGGTTGAGAAATAGATGCATTATAGGTAGTGAGATAAATGAAATTGACATCCTAAGGCCCAAGATAATTCAAATGGGCACGGATGATACCACGGGTGAGAGTGACAACCCTATGGGCTGACTGTGTTCATATTTCTTAGAGAGGTTACAGGAGACTTTCTGCCATTCACCCTCATTGTCAATGTTTGGCTCTAAAGAGACACATGTTGCCTATATTGGGGCATGACCCAACATGACTTAATAATTATCGACATAGTTATCAGGTCATTACTTGAACATATATCACTTCTTAAGAATTTTTCCACTAAATTTATGATAGGGTAGTAGTTGGGTAGATCAATAATATCATAATCTTATGGTCTACTTCATTCTGCATACTTCAAGATTCCCTAATCCATGGTGCTCTGAAAATAATTGAGGACCTGATCTTCTTCCGATGAGTAGGTTTTTTTTCTCTTGTCTGGGATAGGGACCCTAGGTGCCTACCCCTAACGAGGTTATGGGGCTTAAAAAGGAGGTGTAAATTGATTGTCTTGCCTAGGTGGTAGTGGTTTATGGGGTGGCGATGACTTATTATGATGTTGGGGACACTGAGCCTAATGATGTCCTGAGGCTACTATCATTGGAGAGGCTATGGACATAACTAAACTAGTTACAATTATAGTTTCCTATGGGCCTATACCTATGCAATGGATATAGTTTAAACCTCACATACTCTTCCTGCAGGAGATATGGGAGGCAACGACCATGCCTATTTTCCTTCTCTATCGCTTCCTTTAGGTGTTGAGCCATGTGAGATAAATCCTAAATCCACCTAGGATGTTCTCATTGATGTGGCAGGGGTCCAATTAAGTCCTCAAATTCCCCATTCACATCGTTATCAACTATTTCAGAATCTGCAGAATATCGAGTGAATATGTGTTGCCTTTCCCTCTAGAAACAATGTCTACAACTTTCTCATCTCACAATTTTATCAACTGAATAGGTTTGAAATGTTGGTCTTGTGATTGGGGGTGATGAAATAATAAAGAAATTTCCTATGAGGATCCTCCCAACCAGTTATGGGCCCAAGAGGTAGATAGTTGTACAAGATGAATGTGGGTCCTTCCAGTGTCTGTATAAAACAATGAATCTTGGCATCTTCCTACTTCACTAGGGTTCCAATCATGGGTCTACATCTTGAGATGATGTGTTCAAGATGATATAGAGGGTCTCCCATCCCGTTGAAGGGGGATAAAGTGGGGTTCTTGAAATCCGAGGGTGAAATCATATCATCTACCCAAGAAAAATATGGCTTGAAATCATACAGGATTGTCACCTTCTGCATTTCAAGAGCATCAAGGGGAGAAATGATACTAGCCATTGGATCCTTCTGGTGGGGTTCTAGTCTTGGTGAGGATTCCTAACCACCAGTGTGTTTGTATGTTCTTCAACATGATAATATAGCCCAGTGGATTGTGGAGCAGTTGTAGGAACAACTAATGGAATTTTTGGAGAAAGGACTTGTTGAATCAGGTCTCAGAGAAGATTATCATGCAAGATAGGTGGATTAGGTGATGTATACCATGGAAATTTTATATAAACAGATACCTATACAATGTTATGATGTGTAGGGATTCCATGATAAATGAGAGGTAATTCACCAAGAAGAACATGTGGTTACCCCTGCTACCATGGTAGAAGGTGGATGGAATCATACCAAGGATCGCCATATTCTGGGAGTCATTCTGCAAGGTGCTGATCGAGGATCTCATTAATGATATACATTTATTCTTCAATCTTTTAAAGTAGCATGACCGTCCCAATATCATCATTCAACTTCAACATTCATCCAATATGTTTATATCACTTCACAATCCCAGTGTTTCATTCTCCCTTGTTGGGTCCTAACTGAGATTCAATGACTTGGTAGGTTCAGTAAGGACAAGAATGCTTCTCTACTTTTCAGTGACAATGACTAAGGGATCCATGAGATGTTGTGTTGTTCACATGTCCATGTTCTCTTCAATGAGACCTGCCTTGGTGACTTTCTCCTTAAAATTTTTGAGGTCATCCATATTCAACATGACTACACCAGGTGAAATATCCTCAATATCACTCAAGAGTCAAGATAGTGTATGATAGGATTGAATTGGAAAGCTACATACCATACCCAACTATGGATTTGGACATATAGTTATTCCTCATCAATAATTCTATGGAGCACAGTAATGCTATGAATGAATCGTTGTTGAAGTGTATGGTGACAATCAGGTGATGAAGGGTGATGAGTGATGAGAAGTGTTCCCATGTCAACCATGAAACTCTAATGGATGATTTCATGATAATTTTCATGGATATTTGGATAATATAGTCAATGATGATGGATTCATAAATTATTTTCACGGGGTCTAGTAGAAACATAAGACTTCACCCCAGATGAGGGACTTTTGGATTTTGATGTTTGGAGTCACAATCAACCAGAACATCTTAGATAAGTGCCCCACTATGAGAATTTTCGAAAATATTATCCATTTAGAGGGGGGATATAGTGTATGGATGCCATATTCCTCGGCTAGTTGCATTTGAGGGACCAGAAATAGAAATGATATTGATCGTTACGGTGGAGGACTGTTTGGTGTAGAGAATGGTGTGCGAGCTAATTGGCAGCTACTCAATAGGTTATATCTCAGAGACAATAACAATTTCATTATCACATCACTATAGGATGGAGTGTCAACTGCTATATCTTGTATGAATACGGTGATTTTTGGTGGTCGAGCAGGTTGGTTCTCATCATCTACTAGTCTCTAGAACAACACTATGTGATCTTTTACCGATGTAGATAGTGATCCTAGTAAAGACTGAAAGGACTATATGGAGAGACCCTAGAATGTGGTAAAATATTTCTCCTCCTAGATATACCGACTGATGTCATTTGGGATCTGGTGAATATTTCTTTCTAGAAGGAAAATTCTCCAACACTGGGTTCTACCCCAGACCCTAATGCAGATGAACTAGGTGAACATTCCATCATTGAATCACTCTCTGCTTCAGTATCTAAAAATGAAAAGTGGATTGATAATGATTGGATTTTTTCAGAGTCCATCCTTCAATAGTGATGGTTCTCCCTCATATCCTTGGATAGTTATTTATAAAAATTTAGATCTTCGACATGGGGGGGGAACCACTATGTGGGTTGGTGCTAGAGTGAGGAGGACCTCCACTTGGGATGGATTCGATATAGGGATGACCTCCATAGCAACTTTCATCAAATCAAGGAGGACCTCGGTTGGGACAATGATGAGAGTGGGATGGACCGCCAATATGGGTACTGACAAGAACATGGTTTGTACCTCCATGTTGGGTATAAGAGTGCGGAGGACCTCTACTTCGATAAGCTGTGGTGTGAGGAGCACCTAGGAAAATGTCGAATGGGACGCAAGGAGGACCATCTTGTCGGGAATCTTGGGAATGGGGAGGTCCTCCAGACATGTCACTGGTCACACAGAGAGGACGTATGTTGAAACTAGTGAGAACATGAGGAGGACCACCGTGTCAAATTCATGTGGCATGAGAAATACCTCTTTACGGGTTAGTGCTGGAGTTGGGAGGACCTATGCATGAGTTGGATGGAATACAGGGAGGACCTATGTACCTATTTTTTTTAGAGGGTGTGGACCTCTACTAGAACAAGTGAGAACATGGGTAGAACCTCCATGGTATATGTAAACAATATGGGGAGCTCATCTGCTTGAATCAGTCCTATATTACGGGGAGAAACTCCATACTGGATATGGAAGTCAGGAGTTGGCCCGTGACGGTTGATGTTCATGTCAGCGATCGAAAGAGTCAAAACATCATGTTTATGGGGAAGAGAGGGTATTGATACTAATTGGGTTGTCATGAATCACCGATATACTATATTAGGGACCTAATAGAATATTTTGGGGTTTGTATGGGCCTCTAAAGCTTTAGAAAATGACACCCCTACTGGGAATCCTCCTGAACATGCTTCTGATGTCAGCCTCGAGTCAATTTAACCTAGGGAGATGGTGTAGGGGTTTAGATGACCAATTATTTTTCTAATATATTGTATGTTAATGTTGGAAAATCCTAGTGGGATACCTCCTTGGAATATCCCATGAGATGGTCGTAGCTAGGACGACTTGCATGTCCCT
The DNA here is from genome assembly GCA_963277665.1 of Viscum album. Classification (NCBI taxonomy): domain Eukaryota; kingdom Viridiplantae; phylum Streptophyta; class Magnoliopsida; order Santalales; family Viscaceae; genus Viscum; species Viscum album. Next base: position 1,084,102,754 of record OY728166.1, on the reverse strand, counting down.
CACCTCGTTTTTAAATGAGAGTGAATCATGAGAGGATTCTAGTGAGAGGTTCCTGAAAGCGTGGAATGTTAATGTGTGGAGAAGTGTCTGCATGAAATTCCCTTGTGGTGGTGGGGAAGACACCTCACTCAATCTGCCAAATACTTGTGGGCCATATCCCTCGTTGGGATGACCCCGTCATGGTCAAACTGTCAGATAAGAGTGTCGATAACCATTCTATGTATAAATTTTAAGGGGGAGACGGGGTGTGGACACCCAGTATCCATGATTCGGGATGAGGTAAAAATATATGTGGAGCCTTTTAGGATTTCTAAACTTTCCTTTCAACTTTTTCTACATTTGCGGATGGGAGTTTACTATATTCATATAGTTTGGGTACTACAAAGCAGGAAGATTCGGTTATCAGAATAGATAACAGAAAAGTAGTACCCAGTTCCCATGCACCATTTATTCTTCCATGGATGGATAAATAAATCCACACTAATGATTTCATAAGTTGTAATTACTTATTATTAACTACCAAAAAGTTTAGTGAGTTCCATGCCATGCCCACTAATTTCATTGCATTACCTAGTGCTAGATAGCCGGATCCAGGGAAACACTTATCTACTAATGTATTGGATGCTACTATTACTCATGGTTGAAAGAGAAAATATTCACATTAGTTTCACTATATTCTATTTTTGATGATTTATATAGGGTCACTCCACCATTAACATTTTTGACGGTGATTTATGCATTGTACCATGTATTCCGGTTTCTAATAGTGGGTAGTATTCTAACATCTTCCACAGCATTTTCATATTAGTCAAAATAGGATGATGGTATGTTGGTTCATCCTTTCATGGATTACTCCTCCTAATGCATCACCTAGTACGCGTCACCATTAGAGATTAAGACATTCCTTGTCAAAATATTCCTAGTTCCATCTATTTATGGATTCTAGTAAATCAAACTACTTATGTCACAACATTCCATAGGTTCAATTCATGGAAGCATCCTTCAGTCAGCAAAGTAGCCACGTTAGGCATCACATGCATGTTTGGACACTAGAAAATTCGAACACTTGAATTATCCCATAATAGAGCACATCTCAAGTGAGTAGAAACCCAAGGAATCCCATGATTATTGGAGGGTATATTTTTCTATAGAAATGTATTTGAGGTTTTCTACGGCCTCCCATGTATAAAACGGTGTATGCTTCCATTTTAACATCTGATAAAGTCAGATCAAACTAATCAAAACACTAATGAAACTGGATCAGATAGGTACATCCCTAGATGGTATAACACGGAGGCTTACCAGATGGATGGATCAGAACGCCCAATGAGGATGGACCTAGGATGGTGTGTCAAAAAAAAGGAAGGTTTCACATGGTGAAGGATGATCTAGACATCACAAAGGATAGATCAGGGAGGCACAACCCAAAAAGGGGAACACTAAGGTTTACCATTAGTTGGGATTGAACCTCTTGGAGGCTTCCCAAGTTCCCTATTTACAGGATAGGGATAAAAACCCATGTATTTAGAATGGTTGGTTTTGAGATTACCCATGGTTAGATTCTCGTCGTAAGAGGGAAACTCTTAGTTTGATGTATATGATGTGTAGGAGTTATGAATGGTTAGTTTCCCTAGTTCTAAAAGGATAAGCGGGGAAGTGGGTGGTATTTTCTCACCAAGATGTGGTGTCCTGGGAAAAAATCATGATGGATGATGGAGGCATGATGTCAGTGAAGTGAAAGGGGGGAACTTACATACGAATTTCGGAGTTGGACATGATCCAGATGAGGGTTACTACATATCATAGGGGTTGGGAATTAATGTACATGTAGTTCAGTGAGAAAATGTGACACCTAAGGAAGCAACCCATGAGAATGGAATGTATGGGTGGGGACCCGAAGGAAGTAAAACCTCAAAGTTGGGGCATGATCTTCTCGATACAAAAAGGCTCAAAAGAGATATAACTATGGGAAATGGGTGATGGGCTTGAACCATGATGAGGATTCCTACGAACCCTATATAAAAGGAATAGATCAAAGACCATGTAGTTCCAGATGGGGGAATATAACCGGGGCATACAAAATAGATAGAGAGTTGAATATGTTCTAAGGGATTATGTGTGGTTAGTAGGCCATCAAAATAGGGGCATTCTTGGTTGGAGGAGTATAGAGATATGTAGGGCTTGTATATGGTTATCATCCCATTTGGATTAGAACACCTTAGTGGGTCGATCCTGGAGACGTTTCAAAAAAATGGAAGATTCCACATCAGAATGATATATCCCTAGAAGGGATCACAAGAGTTCATCATTGGATGGGATTTAACCTCAAGGAGGCTTCCTACATACAATATTTAGAAGACATTGATCAAAACCCTCATAGTATGGAAGTCACTATTTAAATTTATGTAAGTTGAGTGAACAAATATGAAATAGTTAGAACAAAAGGATTGGGGGGATTAAAGGTATTGACCCTCAATGAGGCTTCATACATACCTTGTATAGAGGAGAGGGATTCAAACCGACATAGTATGGTGAATAGGGGGCATGGGGATTTTGAATGGATATCTTCCCAAACTCGTGCGGGGGTTTATGCATGGGTAGATTCCAAATGATGATTTCATGGTAACTATCACTCCAATCCCACATGATCCACGCTCAGTGTGAAAAGTAAGAGGTACCAACAGACCTAAATTTTTTTTCAAGAAAGGCACATCCACGAGGGATGGTGTGGGGATTATGCATGGATAGGTTCCCATGGAGGGGAATATTGGGACTTACTCTTGGATGGAAACCTGAGGAATATATTTAGGTCTTAAATGGATACTCCAAGGCACGTATGGATAAAATCACCAAAGAGAGGGAGAGTTCAAGAGGGTGCTAGTGTTGATCCCCTTTTTGGTCCCCTTAGACCCGTTACACATATGAATATCATATATCAATGTCATGTGTTGATGAAGTAGGTGCTTGGAATATTAAAATCCAAAAGATCATATGATGAGGATTCACTCCACATCCCTTGGACTTACATAACGTGTACTGACGCACGCCTGTCGTAGGGCGTGGCAAAACAATTTTTTCCTAAGTTAAAATGTAGTAATGTGGTTGACCTAGGATGTCTCCCGAAGAGGAGTGCACACAAAATGAGTTGTCACTTTAAAACGGGGGTAAAAATGTTGTGAACGGAAATTTGAAATTCAAATGATTGAAAAACAATGAAATGAAAAGGGTGATTAGGTTGGGGTCGGTTTCCTAATTATAATGCTATATTTGTTGAATTTAATTCAAACCTCTTCTTCTTAGTTGATTAAAGTGAGTTTCCACAATCGTTTCCTCTCACTTCCTTGGTGAAATTGTTATTGTGAGAGAAAACCTTACCAAGATCTCGGTTTGGTCAAATCTCCTTCCATGTGTAAAATAGTTGTATTGAATATCCTTAATTGAAATGGGCAATTCCCGATCGGGTTTTGTTTATCCCAAACAATCAAGAACATTCACTACACCTTTTACACGTACTGACGATCGTCGAGTACTTCACCAATAATTCCTAGTTTATTCCATCGTATATAAACCAGAAATTAGTGGAGGGAGATATTGATTATTTTACCAAGTCAAAAATAAATAACGGAATTAATATTCAAGAACGATCGCACTTGATTATAAAATCCGCTAAAAGAAATTGAAACCAACTTTGAGGAAGAAAGAAATTTATTCAATTACGTCCAAGAACTCAAGCATTACAATATAGAAAACCAACCCTTCCCCAATCACTCCAAAAGTTTACCCCACCATGGTAAGGGTAATCAAGTTGAATGGGGAAGAAGAAGCCATTAAAATACTATGAAAAAGAAAATAAATAAAAATAAAACCGAAAAGATCTTCTTCTTGGTGTCCCGGAAGGAATGGGGTGGAGAATGGATGCTTTGAGAGGGTGGAGCTCTCCTCCTTTTATAGCCAGAATTCTTCCCCCGAATGTAGACGCGTTGTATCCCCATTAAATGACATCTTCACACGTTGATCCCTTCATGAAGGTTGTTCATAATTCCCTTGGCCGTGTCCCCTCAAAATTGCAGAGGAGTTGGACATGTCTTCCGAGAGTTATGGCCGTTTTACTATGAGAATTTATTCTGTCCAGTCAGACTCTCCAAAACGAACTCATCCGGATTAGGGTGCTTTAATGGCCCCATAAACGGCCAATTCACTCGGTTCTTCCTTCATAAAAGATGCGCCAAAACTCCTTCCTCGGAAACCCACCGAATTTCACAAGCTTTGGCCTCACATTGGAGGAGTTATGGATCCCACATCACAACTAGGCAGAACTGAAAACAGTTTTCTTGAGCCAACTTGTGAGCTTCCTTTGAGCTTCCATATGGCCGATTCAGATTTTGGTCCAAATATATTAAATGCATCCCTGGATGTGTAGAATCTTCAAAAGAATGAATTTTGCAATTTGGATCAGTGTAGATAATGTTATGGCCAATCTACCGAAATAATTTAAAACTGTTAAAAATCCAAAATGACCAATTTTTACTATTCAGCTCAAAATAACACCATTATCATAAAAATGAAACAATTCTTCTTAGAGGAACAATTTTGTGGGTTTAAAACAATGATATTCAATATAAATTAATTGAAAATATTTGCTCTATCAATTCCCCCACACTTAGCACTTGGACTCCTGGACAAGTAAAAATCAAATCAAATCAAAATCAAAACACATATCAATGAGATCAATCAAATCAATTTCAAGAAACAAAAAGATATCATGCCTCAACAAAAACTGTTATTTCAAGTTCTCGATTTAAGATTTTAATATATTTCCACTTCATTTATTATCCCATGCACACAAAACACCTACCTCACATGAATTTTCTCTAATCTCACAAATGTAAAGGCTGAACAAGGTTTTTTCTCATCCAAACTCACACAAGAGTCACCATAGGTTTGATAAATTTCTACATCTCCACCCGATGTGAGTCAAGAACATGTGTTTCTCATGAGTACTTTTCAGGGTTGTTCTGTGGCTTCCGGTTGGTCGGATTTAGATGTTAAAAGTTCTGAGGCCGAAAAAGGAAGGCTTGGCTCTTATTGAAGCAAAATTGCAAGATTCTAGTTTTCACTCAAATATGGTCTCCTTCACTTCCCCTTTGTTGAAAATAGGATCCATCATCATTCAATCAGCTCAGCATCAAACATTTCAATCTTTTCAAACATGATTTTTTTAACGCTCCAGATAGGCACAGCTTTCTTTTTACATTGGAAGCTCTAGAAAGGAACAACTTCTCTTGTCATAAAAGCTCCAGAAAAGGCACAGCTTTCAACAGAAAAATTATTCAGCATCATGGACATCTCTTACACAATTTATTTTCCACCCAAAGTATAACCAAATGAGGTAGTACGTCACAAGACATCTTCCCCCACACTTAAGTTCAACTAGATCATGCAATTTTACTTCAAGAGCATGTATGATAGGGAAAATTGGCTAGTAATATGGCTAACCTAACAGGCAATTCATGGCTACTAGGGGCTACAATGAAGGATAAATGGAAAGGTGGGACATAATGAAAAGGATTATTTTGAAAAGGGGGCTTCAAACCAAATAAATGCCTCAATCATTTAAAACACACGTACCCCAACCCTCAAGTTTTGAAAGGAATAAATCAAATTCCGGTTAAATCATCCATGGTCTGGTTCTCTCAAGAAATGAGGTGAATGAAAAGAATATGAAAAAAATTGTTTAGAAGCCTCACAGGAAAGTTATTTCAAAGATATAGATAGTGAAATATGGCATGAGATTCAAAAATCAGTGTACTTTTCATGAATTTCGAAAAGATTTGAACTTGAAACAAAGTAATTTCAGCATTCATTTAAGATCAGTTTCATGAAATAGACTGGTTTACTCATTGACATGGGTTTCAAAAATGGTATTGATAATATTTTCAGCTCAAATGTTTCAGAAACACACCAAAAATTGAAAAATAAACACACAAAAATTTTAAAACACACAATTTTTTTAATTTTGTGAAAACAAACATCAAATGAAAATCCTATACTACAAAGGTTCCCTCCCCCACACTTAAATGATGCAGTGTCCTCGATGCATTCAAGTGTATTTAACATGTAAGCCAATTTTAAAATTAATCACAACTTCAAGAAAGTGTGAAAGAGAGGTACAACCTGACTTATTCGTAGTGCAATATTGAGTTAAGATTCCAAGTGTTGCACTCTGAAAACCTACAAATAAATGAACAAAAGCAAACAGAAGATATTTATTAAAAGAAATGAAAATAGAAATAGGATGAGAATAGAAGGATAAATCTTTGTTTAATCCCCCAAGTGGGCCCTGGGTTTTGACTGCCTCCAGAGGGGCAGTTCTAATAATTTATCCCCAATCTGATGGTGGGTGAGGTTTCTTTGATTTGAACCACCACATGTGGCTCTTCGCAGCTTTCATTTCATTGTTCTTGTTGAGGAGGACTCCATAGATAGAGTACACCGGATCCACCCCCTTATCAATGTGGTAAACCGTTCATGGTGGGGGTAGGATGAAGTACAGAGCCTCCTCCTTCTTGGGTTCCGCATGAACAACATCATCTTTACTCTCCAGTGGTTGATGATGGTATGATACATCAGGGGAAAAATCAAAGGGAATGTCAGAGTTTAATTCTATTTGAAAAAAATTAAAGCATGAAGAATCAATATCAAATTCTTCCCTTTCAATGTAAGTATCTTGTGTCTCATTTTCCACCAGAAAATCCACTTTGATCTTCTCTTGTACTCCCTCCATTAAATGTTCAACAGGTTTGGGGAGCACCAGATGTTCCTCTTCAGATGCATATTCTCCCTCCAAGGAATTACAAGTGTTGGATGAATCTCCCTGATCTTGTTTGGCTTCAATTGGTTCTTCAATGGGAGGTGGCTCTTGGAGTTGAATTTCCGTAGATAGAGGTAGGTAGTCAGACTCCTCTATCTTCTCTTCAAATTCCACTGCTTGGTTGGTTTCTTCCTTCAATGTTGCTGAATCATCTACATTATGAGGAATAGTTGGCTCAAGAAGTTCCTCACACTCATTCCAGAATTTATCCAGATCCTTTTGATCTCCCATATGTATTTCAATTGCTAAATATTCTTCGTCAATCTTATCCAACATTGATTGAGATGGGCTCAATGGAACTTCTTTTAATTTCATCAATGCTTCCATGGGTTCTTCAACTTGAAGGATTTGTGGGGATACTTCTTCCATCAATTTTTCTGGTTCTGGTTCTTGTTTGGACTCCATTTGTTGTTGATCCTGGGAAGGATGTACTTGTTCCGCAATCCACTATATTGAGGTCTCTAGGTTTTGAACTGTTTGACTAATTATTTCAAATTGGGATTCAATATCTTTGTGAACTTCTTCATCTTGGTGTTATACTTTGATTATGTCTTCATAAAATTCCGGAAAATACTCCTGAACTTCAATTAATTCTTTGGCCAATCCCTCCAACACTGGGTATTCGAGGTTCTCTTTAAGGTTTTCAATGAGATCCTTGAATTCATCCTCTGTGATGATTTGGATTCGAGCTCCCCAAATTTGTTTAGCCAAGAAAGAAACTTTATAATCTATAGACCAAGATGATTCAATAATTGGTTCTCTCACTGGTGGGTAATTGTTCCATGAAATAAAGAAATAATCATTTGAAAACAACATGGCAAAAGTTTTTTTTTAAATTGAAAAAGTCAAATATTTACAATTAGTTTGTGGCACTACCTCCTCGGCAACGACGCCATGTTTGACGCACGCCTGTCATAGGGCGTGGCAAAACAATTTTTTCCTAAGTTAAAATGTAGCAATGTGGTTGACCTAGGATGTCTCCCGAAGAGGAGTGCACACAAAATGAGTTGTCACTTTAAAACGGGGGTAAAAATGTTGTGAACGGAAATTTGAAATTCAAATGATTGAAAAAAAATGAAATTAAAAGGGTGATTAGGTTGGGGTCGGTTTCCTAATTATAATGCTATCCTTGTTCAATTTAATTCAAACCTCTTCTTCTTAGTTGATTAAAGTGAGTTTCCACAATCGTTTCCTCTCACTTCCTTGGTGAAATTGTTATTGTGAGAGAAAACCTTACCAAGATCTCGGTTTGGTCAACTCTCCTTCCATGTGTAAAATAGTTGTATTGAATATCCTTAATTGAAATGGGAAATTCCTGATCGGGTTTTGTTTATCCCAAACAATCAAGAGCATTCAGTACACCTTTTACACGTACTGACGATCGTCGAGTACTTCACCACTAATTCCTAGTTTATTCCATCGTATGTAAACCAGAAATTAGTGGAGGGAGATATTGATTATTTTACCAAGGAAAAAATAAATAACGGAATTAATATTCAAGAACGATCGCACTTGATTATAAAATCCGCTATAAGAAATTGAAAACAACTTTGAGGAAGAAAGAAATTTATTCAATTACGTCCAAAAACTCAAGCATTACAATATAGAAAACCAACTCTTCCCCAATCACTCCAAAAGTTTACCCCACCATGGTAAGGGTAATCGAGTTGAATGGGGAAGAAGAAGCCATTACAAAACTATGAAAAAGAAAATAAATAAAAATAAAACCGAAAAGATCTTCTTCTTGGTGTCCCGGAAGGAATGGGGTGGAGAATGGATGCTTTGAGAGGGTGGAGCTCTCCTCCTTTTATAGCCAGAATTCTTTCCCCGAATGTCGACGCGTTGTAGCCCCATTAAATGACATCATCACGCGTTGAGCCATTCATGAATGTTGTTCATAATTCCCTTGTCCGTGTCCCCTCAAAATGTCCGCGGATTTGGACATGTATTCCGAGAGTTATGGCCGTTGTACTATGAGAATGTATTCTGTCTAGTCAGACTCTCCAAAACGAACTCCTCCGGATTAGGGTGCTTTAATGGCCCCATAAACGGCCAATACACTCGGTGATTCCTTCATACAAGATTCTCAAAAACTCCTTTCGCGTCCACGCACCGAATTTCACAAGCTTTGGCCCCACATTGGATGAGGTATGGATCCCACATCAAAACTAGGCATAACTAAAAACAGTTTTCTTGAGCCAACTTGTGAGCTTCCTTTGAGCTTCCATATGGCCGATTCAGATTTTGGTCCAAATATATTAAATGAATCCCTGGATGTGTAGAATCTGAAAAAGAAATCATTTTGAAATTTGGATTAGTGTAGATAATGATATGGCCAATCTACCGAAATAATTTAAAACTGTTAAAAATCCAAAATGACCAATTTTTACTATTCAGCTCAAAATAACACCATTATCATAAAAATGAAACAATTCATCTTAGAGGAACAATTTTATGGGTTTAAAACAATGATATTCAATATAAATTAATTGAAAATATTTGCTCTATTATGTACCAACCTGCATTTTTTGACGGGAACACACAAGAAATTCCTGACTGGAGTGAGGCGGAGGTGTGGTCAATTGAGGGGTATATGTTAGAATAATTATGAAAATATGAAATAACTGTTACAATACCTATGTGATAAAGAATAATGTAGGAAATAAATATAAAACCCCGCATGTGGGTTCCGTAAATCACTTTGCATAAGCATGAAGGGTGATGCTAGAATGGGGTTCATGAAGACCAGGGGATCAAAAAGAGGAGATTTTCAAAAGAATGGTACTACATGAAGGAAGGGGGCATCATAAAGGATGGGTGATTCAAGATGGAAGGACCTTCATAGGGTATGGACTTGTATTAACTAAGATATCATTATTAGAAGGGTGATCTGTGAATGTTTAATGATTCTCATAGCCTTGAAAACCCTAAAATGGATCCCTCAATCGCGTTGGGTGAAATCCTTTTTGTAGGGAATTTTTAAATGTAGGTGATTTGAAGAACACATGAATGAACAATTTATGAAGCTCAGGTTCCTTCGACAGTCCAATTTTTCTCTCAAGTTCGTGATGTTTGGTAGATTTTTAAAATTTGGTCTCAAAAGGTGAAATGTTTGGGAATAAATTGTTATAAAGGGGTTTAAGTCAGCTTTTTATAGGAAACATGGGTTCTAAAGGGTTTTGGGGATGGCCATGAAGGAAAAGGATGCTATAAAGTAAATATATTCACATGGTTTTAGAGGGATGATTATCTTGATATGCTCTGTAGAGGATATAAGTTTGTGATGTAGTGGAAGGGAGGACACTTACAGTTCTCGCTATGGATGAAATATGACTCCACGCAAGACATACATTCCCATGGGAATCATAAACCCTCTTTGCAATCACAATGGTGTGGGATACCCATGAAGGAGCATCACGAAACAAACACCTTTGATAATATTAGGGTGATTCTGAGTCCATTCGGTCTATATGAACATTGAACCTTCCATGACTATGTCCATGATTTTTTACGCTTTTATTTGCGTAGTTTTCAATGCCTTAATGATCATTGAATTTTTTTAATATATAATTTTAGAACTCATGCAGATAACGAAGTTGGATTAAATTATTTGAAGAATTCTAGTGATAATTCAAATGATATATATGTAGAACTCTCTTAGAAGGATTAATAAATTTATTTTATTAAAATAAAAATTTCCATTTCCCAGTGAAAAATATCTATAAATTAATATTTTATAACAATAATTTATCAATATTTTCTTTTATTTTTAAAATAAGAAAGCACTGAGAGGATGTATCTTATAAAATGTGGATGGATTTGGAAAGATACATTCACACCGAACTCTTTAAAATAGAACTATTTGGGCATGAAATGACCCATACAAACACATTTAAAAGATCTACTTTCTTACAAATATTGTTTATAAAATTTCTGGGTACAGTTAAATTTCCTTATTAAAAAAATTTGGAAATATGTTATTTTATAATATTTGAAAACATTACTATAAATTAAATCTATTTATAAAGAAAATCATGCCGAAAACAATAAAAGTACATTAAATCCCACTTAGTGAAACCCACATCATATAAAAGATGATAAATAAAATCATTGACATGAGTTTAAGATATGTATGAAGGTCACATTCCAAAAGATTTGAAATACTATTGATAGGTAAAAAATGTATCTAAATGAAAAAAAATATCAATTGTAAATTATTGGAGTTATTCATTTCAATATAATACTTGCATTTGATGATGAATTTCATCAAATTGGATAAAAATAATGTAAAGCTGAAACATGTATACATAAAAAGTAAATATAACTTATTAATAGATAATAGTATAAATTATATACATGGAATATCATAAATCAAGATATATTTCAAAATATATATGAAAAAGGACATTAGGATAGAAAACAATTGCGTATTGGGTAACATTTTAATCAAAACCAATGATAGTGGAAGATCCTGAAAATTATCCCATAAAATAATGAATTAATTATATTTCATTAAAAAATATCCATTTTTAATAATATGTAAATTACAATGGTAAATTAGTTCACAATGTAAGACATTTCTCAATGAAGGGAGTCTGAGAGAAATATCAAATATGTTACATCCCCTCTTAAATGATAAAAATTTAAATTACTATAAAACAACCATAAACTTATAGTAATCTATTTAGATTCATTTTTCATATATGTATCACTTTAATATAAATCGTTTCTAAATATTTACATTTAATACTGATCATCAATTTAGCTTATGTTTTACATCGATTGATATCTGATTTTATTGGCATTCCCCTGATTTGTAATGTTAATATTGATGTATGATCATTGATAACTTTATAATTTTTCATAGATTACCTATGAAACATTAATATATATCATGGTTATATTAATTTTCCACATTCTTCTCATGATATTTTTAATTTTTACTCTCAAGGAATATATTGGAGAAAAATGTTTTTCAACAGTTTTTAATGATCTTAGATGATATAATATTGACATGTATGCATATTATTATTATAACTCAAAATTACAACATAATAATTTAAAAATATTTACTACATTAAATTAATAATATCTAACATTCCCCATTCATTCACTATATAAAAATTATATCACCTCTAAAGTTGATGATTAACTGATAAGAAAAAAATGTTTGTCATGATGATCGAATGATTAAAATTTTCTATAAGTTAATGTTTATATTGTAACACCCCAAGCTTCTACGGTACGTTTCCCTTCGAATAATGCGATAGCGTGTGTTGTACGCAACCTCGAGTTCTAACACACACCACAACTAATTAAACTAGCCGTTGTAAATAGTAATACCTACTTTTTGAAATCATATATATTTTATATTTCAATATGGACTTCATTTTTGGATTCGGAATATTGAAATTATCCTAGGGTGAAATTTTGGTACTTTTCGGATAACTTTTATATTTTGATGAATAGTGAAAATTACTAAATTTTAATTAAAAACAACTTTTTTAATCAAAATAATTAATAGTGATAAATTATGAATTTGAGTGGTTTTAAAGTATATTTAGAATATGTTTTTACCATTTAATATAATTTTGGTCATTGGACATAATTTTACAATTAAACCGAACATAAACAAGTGTCAATCTTTTGATAGTTATTATCTCTTAAAAACATGCTTTTTGTTTTAACAGCGGGAATTAATTTTAAATTAATTTCTGCCACTTCTGTGTTTTGAATTTAGGAAAATGGATTCCATATTTGGAATCAGGATGTTCAAATTGTGTAAATAGGTAACTTTTATTTTTAGACATTTTGAATAGTTACTGTGGTAAATATTTTATTTACCATGGTTAAAGGGTAAATCCGGTAAATAAGGGTTAAAAAATAATATTATAATAATACAAAATTACCCTAAAACGTGTCCTAACCTTATTGGTGGACACATACCCGACCATGGGCATCCTTGGGTCAATTTGGGGACCCCTTGGAGCCAATTGTATGTGGTAGGGACACTTTATATTAATAAAGTTAAAATAAAAATAAAAATGGCATAAGCTTACATCTTTTAGAAGAACAATTTTTACATAGGGTTATACATGTTAGATGTTCGATTATAAATATTCATTAGAAAGCTAAAAAGGTTTCCTACATAATGATATTTTATTTATAATTTTTAGACATTATATAATTTATTTTATTTATGACACAATGATGATGCAGTAATTACTAAAATAGTGAAAAATAAAACTAATTGATTTTATAATTACCCAAATAATTATAATATGAAACTTTTAATGAATTAAACTAATTTTCTATGATAATATGATATATTAGGATTGATTTAATTGACTTTGTTCGAAGTAATCAATCTGTTAGGAGTTTCACAAAAATCAACTATTGAATAGTGTCAAAATTGACATAAAAGAGTTCTTAAAACAAATATTATATTATTAATTGATATTAAATTCCTAAAAATATAAGGTTCGGCCAAGAGACTTATATTATGATAGGTTAATCATTAATGGACCACTTGGGGGTCTCTTGGATGTATATAGTAAGTTTATTAACCATAATATATAAAATACAAAGAGACATTGTAAAAGTGAAACTAATTAACTTAGAGTTAATACTTAGAGATAAGGTTAATATAAGTACCCAAACCTGTCTAAATTCTATTGGATGAGTTTCTTTCGACCTATCCCCACCTCATCATTTGAATAGTCAACTTTGGAGCCTTTAGAAACCGAATATGAATTTATTATAAATTAATATTTCTAGCTTTTCCAAAGGTGCCCCTCACCCCTCTTATAAAAGGGCGCTCCTCCTTCTCATTTCTTCACACCTTCAAAGCCTTTTGGTTCGGCCAAACTCTGCCCAAATACTCTCCCAACATCCCTCAATACAACCTAGAGGCCTTAGTTTGATCAGAAAGCCAACCTAAGGAGCCCTTTTGATCAAATCAAAAGGAAGAACCCGAAGAAGAGGTAATGATTTCACCACCCTTTTCTAAGTTCATTTCTTCTTCCACTTCTTCTTCCTTTGTTCTTACCATTCTAAAATAATAACTCCAGTATCTCACATATACTGTGATGTTATTATAAGTATGGTACAACCATATTCAGTATTCTATCCACCCTTTGAATAACATGTCACCATACGTGCGTACGTACGGCTTACCGTCTCCACGTCGTGGTGTAATTGTTATTCAATATAATATTATTTGGATGGGTATAATAATGATGTGTAACTCATGTAAATAATAAATATAACATGTTAATGATTCTGTATATATGATATACCATTCATTTATATATTATTTTAATATCAAAAGAATGATATTGTCGCTCGTGCGTACGTACGGACTACCGTCTCCACGAACGCGATGAGATTCATTCTCCATCGTATCCATTCAAGTATAATTATCATTTTATGATTTAAAAATTATGTTTAAGGACTTGATATCATTCTGGATATGAATAAGATACAACAAACATGGCTTATGTAACAAAACATATAAAAGAAAATGAGTAAGTTAACACCCGAAACGATGATAATTCTAAGATATTATTAATAAATCAATGTTAAAAGATCATATATGATATCATATTAATATATATGATTCTTGTATAATTTAATAACAATTATTTCACCATTATACAGGAGGTTAACCTACCCCAACCAAGGAAAAGTACAAGGTAAGGGATTTTCTTATCTCACTTTCAATTCCGTGAGATTTCCATTGTTCGCCACTAAATTATTGAAAGTGGTGTATTGTGTGCTTCCATTTGATATATATTATAATGATTCTCTTTATATTCATGTTATTCTGTAAATCATTTGGTGGTCATGAACTTTTGGCCATACGACTCAGTTGATTAACGTGGTAAGGGGTTTTCATCTCACTCCTTATTCCCGTGAGATTCATGCCATATTGCCACCATCACCTTTTGTGTGGTGTATGTACTACCCATAATTATATTCTTTGTGTAATACACTTTAATTTATGTATATTTACATATTCATTGTATGATACCTCTTTCATGGGTTGTATGTTTCATAAGTTACCAAATTGGTAAGGGTTATTTCACAATCTCTTCATTATCCGAGGTTGTTTATATGTAATAATCTACTGGGATCTCTTTATCATCCACATCCATGTTTCTTAAAAATGTATTTCAAAACATTTTTACTATTTACAAGAATATGGGTTAAAGTCATTTATACCTTTTTTTGACTTTTTATAAGAGGTTTATAAAGGAATCTTTCCGTCGTTTTCAAAACAAGGTCCTTTTTAACCTTTTCGACAGAATTGAGGTAAGAATGTTTTTTTTAACTTATACGGCGGGTGCGGTTATTTTACGCCGTTATAAAATCTTCAAAGCATTCCTTACAAGATTATAAGAATATTTTCAAAGAAAATGTTTTATTTTATATGGATCTTAAATGATTTCAAAATAAAAGGAGATATTTCTTTAAAAATAATTTTGATTTCATCTATGTCAACATCCTTTGATGGATTTTAAGATTATTTGAAGTTGATTTATTATGATACAAAACTTCTATATTGTATTGAAGGTTTTGTGATATGTTTGACTGTGGATGTGCTATTTTTATACCATTCATAGTTTATTGTGAAAGTATTGACATTTCTTATGCTAGTTTTAATACGAATGTTTATGTTATGTTTAAACCTTTTCATATGGGAATGTATTGGACTTAATAAGTGACGGGTGGAGCCCGCTATAGCTCCTCGATGCATCGGTAGGTCTCATGAGACAAACTAGTGTCTTGGCACAAGGCCTTGACAAAATCTTATTTGTAGTCTTGGTACGAGGCCTTGGCTATGTGGTTATGATAGTCTGGCATTATGCATTCCAACATTATGAAAGTGGTTATTTATTTTTGCATGTGATTATTCGATTAGTGGAATATCCATGTGAATAAGTAAATGGCATTATTTCATTTTATTTATGCCATACCATGTTGAAAGTTCATATTTAAAAGGCTTTTGTTTTAGTTATACATTGCCTTAAATGTTTATTCTTATTGATGAAAGTTTCCGCTATATTGTTATCCTTATTGGGCATTTGAGCTCACCCCTTTTCTATGTTTTATTTTTCCCAGGAAGTGAAGATGTAAGTTATGAATGACCTGTAGGGATATTATGAGGGGATTGTAGTGTGGACTGTGGAAACATTATGTTGTTGTAGTAGTTTTTGATTTTATGATGTAATGTAAAACTTATGAATATATCTAGTGTTTCCAAGGCTACTAAACCAATCGGTCTTTCGAGATTTGATCTTTCTTGTGATCATGCCAATGTTATGTAATAATGCACCGACTCTAGGCAACTAGGGTCGGGGCGTTACAGTTGGTATCAGAGGAAGTTTAGTACAAACCTTGGAAGCTAGATTTAGATAAACTCTGATTAGAGCACATAGACCTAAGATGAACTTTGAGGATTAGTATAGAAGAACATCCTAGAATTTTGGTATTGTAGAGACTTTGTGAGTTTTCCGAGCAATACATCCCTGTCTGGATACGAGCAGGTAGAGGCGGCTCTGGCACAGATGTACCTAGGGGTAAAACCCGAAAACACCGCTTTGAGCTAGACTCGAACGGGAACTGGTGCACGACAACGGGCCTTGCTGCACTCTTGGTTACGACACTCCCGGGGGATATGCTTAGGATAACTCTCACTTTCTTTACAAATCATTATGAAGGGTTTATGAGTATATACTTCCTCAAAGAAAACATATTTATGATTATGGATTATATCCATAGATAGTTCAATTTATGTTAAGTGTTTTATAAGTATGGGATTATGTATTTTGATTCATAAACTGATCTAGTTTATGCCATTGTTTAGAAATGGCGCCTAGTGGAAGAAATGGAAACCGTATCAATGCACGAACTCCATGTAGGGATTGCCCTCCTGCTCAAGATAATTATAGTGGGGCTGGTGATGCAACTGGTGCTGATCAGCTAATCACCGTACTGGGACAACTTACTCAGGTTATGAATAATAACCTTACCCGTATGGAGCACCCTGATCCGTAGCGTGGAGGATCAATGTTAGATCGATTCATGAGACAACAACCACCAACGTTCAATGGAAGTACAAATCCCTTAGTAGCTGAGCAATGGATATTTTCCCTAGAGAAAATATTTCAGGCTTTGGGGAGTAGTGAAAGGGAAAAAGTTACCATGGCAGTTTACCGCCTCACTGGAGATGCTGATCAATGGTGGTCATTGATTCAAAACATAAAGGAAGATGATGAAGTATCAAACATGGAATGGAGGGAGTTCAAAGATCTCTTTTTAGAAAAATACTTTCCTCGCGACCATCGAGCAGATATGGAAAGGCAATTTCTGAGTCTGAGACAAAAGGAGGATGAGAATGTCACAAAGTATGAGGCTAACTTTACAAGGTTAGCGAGGTATGCTGGAGATTATATTCGCAACCCAAGAAGTAAGATTGATCGTTTCTTTGATGGGTTAAAACCATTTCTCCGTCGAGCATTAGTCTCACAATCCTTTTCATCGTACGAAGACATTGTCTCATGTGCTATCAAGACCGAAAAGGAATTCTCTAAGTCTTATGACTTTAAAGCAAAGCAAGAGAAGAAGAGACCTGCTGATCAATCTGGGAATGGAAATAAGGGGAAGAAGGGAAAGGTTGAATATCCATCTTGTGGTAAGTGCGGGAAGAAACACCCCGGTGCTTGCCTGAAGGGAATGGGAGTCTGTTACAAGTGTGGTGAAAAAGGCCACCAAGCTCATGATTGCAAGGGGAAGAAGGAAGCTACCAACGTTCAGTGCTACAATTGCAGGGAGATGGGGCATTATGCAAATGCATGTCCTAAGCGTCAGGAGAACTTACCTCAGAAAAGGCCAAGGGATCAAGGCCAGGCTTATGCTATCACTACTGCTGAGGTAGAAACTCCGAAAGACGTGGTGGCAGGTAATTTAATGGTTTCCTCAAGTTTAGCAAATGCATTATTTGATTCTGGATCATCGCATTGTTTCATATCTTCCCAGTTTGCTAAGAAAATTAGATATTTCCAATTTGATTTAATAAGGGAGTTGTCCGTTAAAACTCCTAAGGGAAGTATCGTTGCAACAAAGTTTTGTGAATCAGTCCCCATTAGAGCACATAAATTTTCTTTATCTGCTGATTTCATCGTCATACCTATGATTGAGTTTGATATAATCCTCGGTATGGACTGGCTTTCGGACTATGATGCGAAGATTTATTGTAAGAAGAAAGAGGTTACGATTCTTGATGATAATGATAAGGAACACCTTATTTTTAGAGCAGAATCGTCACCACCTAATTCTTATTTAGACCCACCCCCAGTAGCTCAACTTAATTCAATTATTGGGGAGGAAGAGAATGAAGTAACTATCGGTGAGGAAAGGAATGTTCAAATAGAGGGTGTACCTGTTGTGAAAGAATTTGTAGATGTATTTCCGGAAGATTTACCTGGACATCCTCCAGAACGAGAAGTTGAGTTTTCTATTGATTTGATTCCTGGATCAAGGCCTATATCGAAGACCCCTTATAGAATGGCCACTGTAGAGCTAGTCGAACTAAAGAAACAACTAGAGGAATTGAGTAATAAGGGATTTATTCGCCCTAGTGTTTCTCCATGGGGAGCCCCTGTTCTTTTTGTTAAAAAGAAAGATGGATCTATGAGGTTATGTATCGATTACAGGGAGATCAATGCTATAACGATAAAGAACAAGTATCCCCTACCTCGTATTGATGATTTATTTGACCAACTGCATGGAGCTCAATACTTTTCAAAGATTGACCTTCGATCTGGATACCATCAGTTGTGTGTAAAGAAGGAAGACATTCCGAAAACAGCATTTCGAACCAGGTACGGGCATTACGAGTTTACTGTAATGCCGTTTGGATTGACTAATGCACCCTCTGTATTCATGGATCTGATGAATAGAGTTTTCAAGGAGTATCTCGATGAATTTGTGGTGGTATTTATTGATGATATCTTGGTATACTCCAAAACCTACAAAGATCATGAAAATCACTTGCGCATTATCTTGAAGACTCTGAGGAGGCATGAATTATATGGAAAGTTTAGCAAGTGTGAATTCTGGCATCAGGAGATTTCTTTTCTTGGCCATATTGTCTCTAAAGATGGAATCTCTGTTGATCCTTCTAAGACCAAGGCAATCCAAGAATGGCCAGCACCTACGAGTATAACTGAGGTACGTAGTTTTATTGGTTTGGCAGGTTATTATCGACGTTTCGTCCAGAATTTTGCCCGATTGGCTAACCCATTAACGAAGCTCACACGTAAAGGGGTTAAATTTGTTTAGACAAAAGAGTGTGAAGAATGTTTCGAAGAACTGAAGAGAAGATTAGTCAATGCTCCTATATTGACTCTACCATCGGGGAATGATGGGTTCGTTATTTATAGTGATGCATCAAAGAAAGGACTTGGCTGTGTCCTTATGCAGAATGATAGAGTTATTGCCTATGCATCACGACAGTTGAAAATTCATGAACAAAACTATCCTACTCATGATCTCGAGTTAGCAGCAGTGATCTTTGCTTTGAAAATATGGAGGCACTACCTCTATGGTGAAAAATGTGAGATTTATACTGATCACAAGAGTTTGAAGTATATTTTCTCACAAAAAGAACTCAACATGAGGCAAAGGAGATGGCTTGAATTACTCAAGGATTATGATTGTACGATACACTACCACCCAGGGAAGGCAAACAAGGTGGCAGATGCTTTGAGTAGAAAAGACCATGGAGTTTTAAACAATATGAGAATTGAAAGGGATCCAATTTTCATGGAGCTAGTGAAGATGGACATGGGAATAACCAGGGAAGGTGAAACATCAATGCTTTTTCAAATGGTTGCCAAACCATCTTTACTAGAAAGGATTAAGAGTTCTCAGACTGATGATGAAGAATTCCAAAAGAAGATTAAAGCTGTGAATGATGGGAGATTGAGAGACTTTGCATATGAAGGTGGAATTTTGAAATTCGGGAAGAGACTTTGTGTTCCCAATATACCTGATCTAAAAAGGGAATTGTTGGATGATGCTCATAGTTCCAATTTCTCTATACACCCTGGGAGCACCAAAATGTATAGAGATTTGAAGGAACATTTTTGGTGGGACAACATGAAGAGGGAGATTGCTGATTTTGTGTCAAGATGTATGGTTTGTCAACAAGTGAAAGCTGGAAGGCAACAGCCTGGAGGAGTCATGCAACCTCTTCCCATACCGGAGTGGAAATGGGACAATATTACAATGGACTTTGTCATGGGGCTACCAAAGACTCCTAGAAGGAACGATGCAATATGGGTTATTGTTGATCGTCTTACCAAGTCAGCACATTTTCTTGCTATAAGAGAAGATCTGCCCCTGGAACGTCTAGCAAGACTATACATTAATGAAGTTGTGAGACTTCATGGAGTACCCCTATCGATTGTTTCTGATCGTGATCCCCGTTTTACTTCAAGATTTTGGAAAAGTCTTTAGAAATCCCTGGATACTGAACTTCATTTGAGCACTGCTTACCACCCTCAGACAGACGGACAATCAGAACGGACTATTCAGACCTTAGAAGACATGTTGAGATCTTGCTCACTTGATTTTCAGGGTATGTGGGATCAATATTTACCACTAGTAGAATTTTCCTATAACAATAGCTTCCATTCGAGTATTCAGATGGCACCATATGAAGCGTTATACGGAAAGAGATGTCGTACACCAACCTGTTGGGATGACGTTGGTGAAAGAAAACTTGTAGGCCCAGAACTGGTGGAGGAAACGGTGGAAAAGGTGAAGGTAATCCAAAATCACATTAAAGCAGCTCAAAGTAGGCAGAAGAGCTATGCCGATAATCGAAGGAAGGATTTGGAATTTCAAGTCGGTGATCATGTTTTCCTGAAGGTATCTCCGTGGAAGGGAGTCATACGTTTTGGTAAGAAAGGTAAATTGAGTCCCAGGTACATCAGACCTTTCGAAATTCTAGAACGAATTGGGGTTGTAGCTTACCGATTGGCAATGCCGCCAAGTCTCTCCAAAGTTCACGATGTGTTCCACGTATCTCTGTTAAGGAAATACATGCCTGACCCAACGCATGTACTCACCTATGAGGAATTAGAACTGGAACCCGATCTGTCTTATTGCGAAGAGCCCGTCAGGAATCTTGATACGAGAGAACAAGTGCTGAGAAACCGGACGACGCGTCTGGTAAAAGTTTTGTGGAAGAATCATAAGATGGAAGAGGCAACATGGGAACCCGAGGAACTTATGATGAAGAACCACCCGAGTCTTTTTATGCAGTAATACCCTAGAAATTGCGAGGACGCAATTATTTGAAGGAGGGGAGAATGTAACACCCCAAGCTTCTACGGTACGTTTCCCTTCAAATAATGCGATAGCGTGTGTTGTACGCAACCTCGAGTTCTAACACACACCACAACTAATTAAACTAGCCGTTGTAAATAGTAATACCTACTTTTTGAAATCATATATATTTTATATTTCAATATGGACTTCATTTTTGGATTCGGAATATCGAAATTATCCTAGGGTGAAATTTTGGTACTTTTCGGATAACTTTTATATTTTGATGAATAGTGAAAATTACTAAATTTTAATTAAAAACAACTTTTTTAATCAAAATAATTAATAGTGATAAATTATGAATTTGAGTGGTTTTAAAGTATATTTAGAATATATTTTTACCATTTAATATAATTTTGGTCATTGGACATAATTTTACAATTAAACCGAACATAAACAAGTCTCAATCTTTTGATAGTTATTATCTCTTAAAAACACGCTTTTTGTTTTAACAGCGGGAATTAATTTTAAATTAATTTCTGCCACTTCTGTGTTTTGAATTTAGGAAAATGGATTCCATATTTGTAATCAGGATGTTCAAATTGTGTAAATAGGTAACTTTTATTTTTAGACATTTTGAATAGTTACTGTGGTAAATATTTTATTTACCATGGTTAAAGGGTAAATCCGGTAAATAAGGGTTAAAAAATAATATTATAATAATACAAAATTACCCTAAAACGTGTCCTAACCTTATTGGTGGACACATACCCGACCATGGGCATCCTTGGGTCAATTTGGGGACCCCTTGGAGCCACTTGTATGTGGTAGGGACACTTTATATTAATAAAGTTAAAATAAAAATAAAAATGGCATAAGCTTACATCGTTTAGAAGAACAATTTTTACATAGGGTTATACATGTTGGATTTTCGATTATAAATATTCATTAGAAAGCTAAAAAGATTTCCTACATAATGATATTTTATTTATAATTTTTAGACATTATATAATTTATTTTATTTATGACACAATGATGATGCAGTAATTACTAAAATAGTGAAAAATAAACATAATTGATCTTATAAATACCCAAATAATTATAATATGAAACTTTTAATGAATTAAACTAATTTTCTATGATAATATGATATATTAGGATTGATTTAATTGACTTTGTTAGAAGTAATCAATCTGTTAGGAGTTTCACAAAAATCAACTATTGAATAGTGTCAAAATTGACATAAAAGAGTTCTTAAAACAAATATTATATTATTAATTGATATTAAATTCCTAAAAATCTAAGGTTCGGCCAAGAGACTTATATTATGATAGGTTAATCATTAATGGACCACTTGGGGGTCTCTTGGATGTATATAGTAAGTTTATTAACCATAATATATAAAATACAAAGAGACATTGTAAAAGTGAAACTAATTAACTTAGAGTTAATACTTAAAGATAAGGTTAATATAAGTACCCAAACCTGTATAAATTCTATTGGATGAGTTTCTTTCGACCTATCCCCACCTCATCATTTTAATAGTCAACTTTGGAGCCTTTAGAAACCGAATATGAATTTATTATAAATTAATATTTCTAGCTTTTCCAAAGGTGCCCCTCACCCCTCTTATAAAAGGGCGCTCCTCCTTCTCATTTCATCACACCTTCAAAGCCTTTTGGTTCGGCCAAACTCTGCCCAAATACTCTCCCAACATCCCTCAATACAACCTAGAGGCCTTAGTTTGATCAGAAAGCCAACCTAAGGAGCCCTTTTGATCAAATCAAAAGGAAGAACCCGAAGAAGAGGTAATGATTTCACCACCCTTTTCTAAGTTCATTTCTTCTTCCACTTCTTCTTCCTTTGTTCTTACCATTCTAAAATAATAACTCCAGTATCTCACATATACTGTGATGTTATTATAAGTATGGTACAACCATATTCAGTATTCTATCCACCCTTTGAATAACATGTCACCATACGTGCGTACGTACGGCTTACCGTCTCCACGTCGTGGTGTAATTGTTATTCAATATAATATTATTTGGATGGGTATAATAATGATGTGTAACTCATGTAAATAATAAATATAACATTTTAATGATTCTGTATATATTATATACCATTCATTTATATATTATTTTAATATCAAAAGAATGATATTGTCGCTCGTGCGTACGTACGGACTACCGTCTCCACGAACGCGATGAGATTCATTCTCCATCGTATCCATTCAAGTATAATTATCATTTTATGATTTAAAAATGATGTTTAAGGACTTGATATCATTCTGGATATGAATAAGATACAACAAACATGGCTTATGTAACAAAACATATAAAAGAAAATGAGTAAGTTAACACCCGAAACGATGATAATTCTAAGATATTATTAATAAATCAATGTTAAAAGATCATATATGATATCATATTAATATATATGATTCTTGTATAATTTAATAACAATTATTTCACCATTATACAGGAGGTTAACCTACCCCAACCAAGGAAAAGTACAAGGTAAGGGATTTTCTTATCTCACTTTCAATTCCGTGAGATTTCCATTGTTCGCCACTAAATTATTGAAAGTGTTGTATTGTGTGCTTCCATTTGATATATATTATAATGATTCTCTTTATATTCATGTTATTCTGTAAATCATTTGGTGGTCATGAACTTTTGGCCATACGACTCAGTTGATTAACGTGGTAAGGGGTTTTCATCTCACTCCTTATTCCTGTGAGATTCATGCCATATTGCCACCATCACCTTTTGTGTGGTGTATGTACTACCCATAATTATATTCTTTGTGTAATACACTTTAATTTATGTATATTTACATATTCATTGTATGATACCTCTTTCATGGGTTGTATGTTTCATAAGTTACCAAATTGGTAAGGGTTATTTCACAATCTCTTCATTATCCGAGGTTGTTTATATGTAATAATCTACTGGGATCTCTTTATCATCCACATCCATGTTTCTTAAAAATGTATTTCAAAACATTTTTACTATTTACAAGAATATGGGTTAAAGTAATTTATACCTTTTTTTGACTTTTTATAAGAGGTTTATAAAGGAATCTTTCCGTCGTTTTCAAAACAAGGTCCTTTTTAACCTTTTCGACAGAATTGAGGTAAGAATGTTTTTTTTAACTTATACGGCGGGTGCGGTTATTTTACGCCGTTATAAAATCTTCAAAGCTTTCCTTACAAGCTTATAAGAATATTTTCAAAGAAAATGTTTTATTTTATATGGATCTTAAATGATTTCAAAATAAAAGGAGATATTTCTTTAAAAAGAATTTTGATTTCATCTATGTCAACATCCTTTGATGGATTTTAAGATTATTTGAAGTTGATTTATTATGATACAAAACTTCTATATTGTATTGAAGGTTTTGTGATATGTTTGACTGTGGATGTGCTATTTTTATACCATTCATAGTTTATTGTGAAAGTATTGACATTTCGTATGCTAGTTTTAATACGAATGTTTATGTTATGTTTAAACCTTTTCATATGGGAATGCATTGGACTTAATAAGTGACGGGTGGAGCCCGCTATAGCTCCTCGATGCATCGGTAGGTCTCATGAGACAAACTAGTTTCTTGGCACAAGGCCTTGACAAAATCTTATTTGTAGTCTTGGCACGAGGCCTTGGCTATGTGGTTATGATAGTCTGGCATTATGCATTCCAACATTATGAAAGTGGTTATTTATTTTTGCATGTGATTATTCGATTAGTGGAATATCCATGTGAATAAGTAAATGGCATTATTTCATTTTATTTATGCCATACCATGTTGAAAGTTCATATTTAAAAGGCTTTTGTTTTAGTTATACATTGCCTTAAATGTTTATTCTTATTGATGAATGTTTCCGCTATATTGTTATCCTTACTGGGCATTTGAGCTCACCCCTTTTCTATGTTTTATTTTTCCCAGGAAGTGAAGATGTAAGTTATGAATGACCTGCAGGGATATTATGAGGGGATTTTAGTGTGGACTGTGGAAACATTATGTTGTTATAGTAGTTTTTGATTTTATGATGTAATGTAAAACTTATGAATATATCTAGTGCTTCCAAGGCTACTAAACCAATCGGTCTTTCGAGATTTGATCTTTCTTGTGATCATGCCAATGTTATGTAATAATGCACCGACTCTAGGCAACTAGGGTCGGGGCGTTACATATATAATATTTTCAGAATCATATAAATGAAATATATATCATATATATTCATTAAATACATTATAAGAACATTAATTTATGGTGGTTTCGATAAATTATATTCATCCTTCATGGAGGTAGTACTCCACACAGAGGCATGATTAAGGATCCAATTTACCAATTGATTGATTAACCATATATGAAAAATTTTCATTTCAAAATTATCATTATGTAATAAAAATTTATTAATTCATTAAAATTAAAATTACTTCCCTGAATTATATGTGGTTGAGAGAAAAAAATAATTTTCATCTATTGAGGAGTTAGTACATACATATGCATGATTAACAATCTCTTTCAAAAAATGAATTGATGGAATGATGGTAAATATGAAAGTAGGTCGGTTAAGAATTTTATAACTAATATGAACACCAATTTATTTATTATATCCATCATAGATACCAAATATTGATGGAAATTATGTAAAATGAACTACATTGTGTCACAGAGGTAGTAGTCTGAATATACACATGATCAACACATTTGTTATTTTAGGATGTTGGGTAGTGAGTGAATAAATGATTTTAGATTAATTAAGAAAATCAGTACATATATGATATTTATATCATTATATGAATAATATTTTGTAATTTTAATAATAGAATGATTAAAATGAAATACTAATAAGATAGTAATTCTCACATCAAAAATTATGATTTTCCTTAGAATTTTTATTACAAATGATGGGAATATTATATTAAAGGGGGCCAAAGGATATGGATAGTGAGGTAGGGTTAAATTATTTTGTTCATGGAATAGATACACTATGTAATTCAAATCTAGGGTTACATTAATAAGGTATGTAACTTTGTCATTTTATAATTGATGGAAATAGTACTTTTGAAAATACAGTATCTTATTAAATTTTATCAATACACTATTCAAGTTGAAGGCCCTTAAAATGAAATTGTGGACAATAGTAATGATATGTCTGAACCTCCTCCAATATACTAATTTTTAGGAAATATTTGAGTTAATAGTGGTTGTACATTCACATTTCACTTTACCCTTTTATACTTATTCAATGCTAGCATTTAATTTCACCGATTCTAATTAATTGAAATGATTTCCATTATAATTTATTATACAACATTATTTTAGTATTATTATCAGAGATGATATATTAATGTTATAAATTCAAAAAACTATGAATAATAAATGATAATTTTAATAATATATATTTTTTGGATTAATTTGTTAATGATAATTGTGTTTTCATGCATGATATATATGTGAGAATTAAATTTATTAATTACAATAATACTTATGACTAAATAGATTTATTATAAACATAATAAATGATATCTAAAATTATAATATATATATAACAACATATATTAATTATTTAGGATAAAATATGTATAATAGTTTTCAATATTAATGTAATATTTTTATTAGAACTAACTATTTTTTGGCAACTGTTTTCAATGTTCAGATAATATTTGAAAAATGAAAAATTATTTCTTAATTTCATATTGGAACACAAATATATTTTTGTTTCCTTATAGTTCATTTCTATATATTGATAAATTCAAAAATATTGTAATTTTCACTAAATCCAAACATTCCATTAAAAATCAATATTTTCATATAATTAAAAAATATAAATTAAACAATAATATTATAAATTAGAAAATAATTTTACTTCTTTTTAATAATATTCCAAAAATTATAAATTTTAATTCTAGTATAAGATATGATAAAATATTTTATTTAAAATGATAGATATAGAGATTATGTTTTTACAATATCATATCATACAAAATTATTAATTTAATGAAATTTTATATTTTATATCATATATATAAATATCATTGGTTATTATCAATATATTTTAATGATTACCAATTTAATTTAATTTTAGATCACAACCATAATTTTAGTTTATTTAAAGAATTATATCAAACCTAATACTATATTATATATATAATGCATTATTATGATGTTACATTCTCCCGACATAAATAAATTATATCCTCTCAATTTTTTAAAAACATCAACGATGAATATAAGTCATATTAACCTGACTGAAGATAAATTTTAAAAATAAAATTATATAATAATTTCTTAGGTAATACTAGAATAAAAATATTCTTCCACTAATGAGTTAATGAATTCACCATTTTCCTTTATTAAATAGATGATTTATGTCCTCGTTTTCCACATATAATATATTTTATAGTTCTTTTGAGAATGTCCCTAGTGTGTTATTTCATCAATTTTGACATATAAGAAATTGAATCTTTTTCCCACAACATCTTCATTAATTGATCATTCATGACACTCTATCCTTCATTTAATTATTTGGTTTTGGGGTTTGACTATGATCACATTGATAATAATATTTTATTATAGTTTTAAAAATAATTAATAACTATACATGTCCAAATATATTATAATATAGGATGATCACCATATTTTTCAATGCAGCAAGTGTCAGCTTCATTTCGTATTTTTCAAGCCATTATTTTGAGAATATATATCTTAGTAAAAGTAAAAAAAAGTAAAAATATATTCTTAAGATAGTGAATTAATAAATATACTGCGTATAAAAAATTATAATTATTTATATATAATCTATTTTATCCAAGGTCATTTTATTATTATGTTCTAAAATCAAGTTACATTAGATAAAAATAATATGATAAAATACTTCAAAATTGTTTGTAAAAATAATGATAATTAACCAAATACTATCATCCATGAGCGCTTAAAAGCTATTAATTTAGGGAATATTAACCATCCAAAAGAGTGATAACCAAGATATACCCAACCAACTCATTTAAGGTTATTAATACTAGATTCATATATATAAAAACCACATCCACTTCCTATTATCCATAAATAAATTTAATTGTGTGGAAAACCACAAAATATATACTTTAAAAAAAATTCATGGGTTTTATCCTCCTTGGATTTCATCATTTTAATTTCACAGATATTATATTATCCTAGCCCCCAATCAATGTACGATATTAAATATTTCATTCCTAATTTAATTTCTATAAAATAAAAACTATGGTTATCCATAACAAGTCATTATTTTATATCATTCAAAAATTATCAATTATCCATAACAAAAATAATCTAAACACATAATTTCATCAAAAAACTAATCTGATACTAAATTCAGTTCTACTAGATCCATGCTCTAGATCTAATATAAAAAAATATAACATACAACCCTATAATTTTTACATAACAATAATTACTGTAAAGACACGGATATTCAGTGGAATTAATTTAAATATATGGCTATTATTCGATTTCGCTAAATTTATTGTTGCATGATTCTGAGACCCGGTGTTCCTGGAATCAACATTTGATATTTTGTTCGGGTATGTTCAGTAAACGTACAAGCGGGTTTTAATAACTTTTGAACCACTGCTCGGAACTGAAATCTGAGGGCACCGTTGAACTCGCAGTGCCGGTCTTCAGTTAAGAACACTTTAACCATGACAGCAGTTGGTCGAGAATAAAAGTTAATTTTTGGGTAATCATGTAAAATAATAAAATAAAGTGTGTGTCACTTTATTTTATTTGAGCCGCTGTTTGTTGTGTAGTGGTTATAACCTCCTCATGGAAGTTAGAGGTGGTGCCACCACACCTTAACCCCCCATGAGAGGTTATGGTGGTGGGTCCCACTCGAACCCAACCTCCCATGTGAGGATAAATGAGGTGGGGACCACATGGGCTCTTAACCCCTTGAAACACCCCATTAAAGTGGAGAAAACTCTCTCACCTCTCCTTAAATTAGGGGAACATCTTCACCTCCCCATGCTTTTAATTTTTCCAATCCTCCAAAATTAAGGGGAGCATCTTAACCTCCCCTAATTAATTTTTCCACCTCTCAAGGTTTAATTATGGGATCTGAGTTATTTAATTATTTCTCCCTTTTTAATTTTCTGTGCTAATGAAATATTAGATAACTCAATCTAGTTTTATTTCACATGGAATTTGGTTGGAACTATGGAAGAGGAGAGCTAGGGAGAAAATCACCCAATGAAGAACGAAGAATGAAGAACGCTTCATCGACGAAGAACACCAGTGACGATCCTTCTTCGACTTCTTCCCCGGAAACCTACCGACCTGGAGCATCGTCAAAAAGCCAATGCAACTCAGGTTTGGGAGTGCTTGGCGGATGCGACGAACAACGATCCTCTTCGTCTTATTCTCACAACTCCATCAACCAATGACAAATGCCGAACGACCAACAAAGGTTGGTGGTTATTTCATGTTGATGCTTTTCTTTTCTTCTTCTCATCATTGAATGAAAGGAATCGATGCAATTTGATGTAATTAAATTGTTGTTCATCTTCTTTCCATGATGAAGCAATTGATGCCACCTCAAATGCAAAGGATATGGGTTAACCTAACATGGCCTGGAATCCTCTGGTGATTCTAATTTCTTATGGTGTTCATCGAAGCAGGAACGAGGCGACGAAGGTTTCAATGAAAAAGGTCGTGCTACCTGCAGCCTCCGTGAACTGTCTCACCCCCGCGTCGTCCTGCACCACCAACGGCCTAGCCCGCACGCTGCCCGCACCCCACGGCCTACCCGCACGTCTCCCGTGCACCCCGTCGTCCTACCCGCGCACTGCCCACACCCGCCGGCCTGCCCCGCCCCGCTGGCCAACCCGTCGCTTGCCCGGCGCCTGACGGCCTTCCTGCACGCTGCATGCGTCGCCCGCCGGCCTCCTGCACCATGCCTGGCGCCCCGTGGCCTACCCGCGTGCGCCGCCGGTCTACCCGAGCACTACCTGTGCCCTGCGCTCCATACTCAACGCCCTATCGGCCTGCGCGCACCCTGCCTGCTCCCCGTGCGGCCTACCCGAGCCCTACCCAGTCCCCCTACCGGCCTGCACGGGCCCCGACTCCCGGCCGAACTGGCTGAGCCATGCCGCCCTCCCGAGCTGGCCCTCGGCGACCTTCACAGCGTTGATGGCAGAACCATTACTACTTTCTAGGTTGAGCTGCCCGAGCCGCCTACGCGGCGACCTCCAGGACGAACCCCCCCCCCCCCCTGCAGTCCGTTGGGCCAGGCCCAGCGGATCGGGCCAAACTTAGTGAGATGACCCACCCAATGGGCCAGGTCAGACCCAGCGATTCTAACCGGGTCGACCCAGAACGGGTCGGCCCAGACTGGGTTGGGCTGAGTCGGTCTGATCGGGTTGGACCAGGACGAGGCCCATTACAACCCATTTACTTTTTTGGCTATATCATTGGCACTAAATGTCTATCTGACAAACCGTCAATGATGCTGGTATTCTTGGTACACGATGGTACCTTTGATAATAACCCACTGGAGTTCGGTGTATATTTGAGATACGGTCAGGCTGGGATCGTACATGAATCCAACCTGGACCCCAAGAAAAAAAGGCTAATTACTCACAGACCGGGATTCTAATTGATGTGTCATCTATTGCATTGAGTCCCATATGACATTGTGGAACTTTGAGACACTTTTTAAAGAGAATTTGTGATAGTTGGAGTATTTAACAATAGCTTGTGGAGTGGACCCTCTCAGAGACGAGCTAGCGGTGTTCGGAGACCTAGTAGCTGGTTGGGACATGACGATTTCTTAACCGATTCTACTCTGAGTGATTGAAATAGCCCAGTGTGGAGCGTTTGGTAGTAGGTGGCAGACCCATGGCAGAGGAGCGCCTGGTATTTGGTGGAAAACCCACGGTACTCGACAGGAGGAGCACCTCTGTAGGCTATTAGGGGGAGCGCCTGGTAGTTAGTAGTATACCCACAGTGGGGAGCACCTCTATGTGAGCGCGACAGACCCACGGTACTCGACAGGAGGACTACCTCAGTAGTCGAGGGTTAGTGGGAAGCACCTGGTTTTGCCGGTAGGCCCACTATACTCAACAGCAGAGGAGTTCTCTAGCATTTGTGGCTTCGATAATGTGAATAAAAATTCTGGTTGAGCTGAGTCAGTAAATTTTGTGTTAACCTCATGATTAAGATGGATTACTTGGTAACTTAGGTATATGTATGGGAATATAACCAAGTGAGGTTATCTGTTGATTTCATACATTGTGGTTTGTCCTTGTTGGTTTTTGTGAGACCTTAAGGGTCTCGGGGTCCATACTGAGTATTGTTATACTCACCCCTGCACGGGCTATGCCCGCACCTCGTTGTGTTAGTTGAAGACGACGGACAACGCTGACTGAGGCTCAGAGCAGCAATACTGGATGGTACCCGAAGGTGTACCATACGATGAGTCGGTACACGGGTGATCCAGACTAATGTGGAGCATTAAGGAGGCTATCTATACCTACCCTTCAATTAGGGTTTTCTATGTGGACGATTCAATAGCTGTTTTACTTTTCTTTCAGTTATACTTGTACCTTACTGTTGGGATTGTATTTCTGGCCCCCTTACTTTTCAGCACTCCTTTTTGTACACATTTTTACTAAGTGTTTTTCTTCCAGCTTACTCTGTTGTGTGTGTTTATAGTTTATAAAGGAAATTACTTCCCAGTTTTATATATTTACACCTATGGTGCTAGTCACCAGCCCCTGGACTATAAGAGGTGTGTTTGGGTAGTCGCGGCACGAGCTCCGGAGGACTGTTCGTGACAAATTGGTATCAAAATAGTGAGTTCTACTGCAGAACATAGGACTCTGATCGTTGTTTTCTTTGAAGAAATAATGTTAAGGGTTTTGAGTGTGGTTTTCACTTCAGGGAGTCCAGTGTTGGTGTGGTGGCCGACGTATACATACACCAGGACCCGGACTTCTGATTTCCAACTCAGTGCATGAAAACACTGATTGCATGTGTGATTTCAAAATATTTTTCCAAGTCATCTCACCTAGGTCATCTCATCAGGTATAATCTTTTGACCGTGTCGCATCTGTTTCTTTCAGGATGCCTCCCCGCAGACAACCAGTTAGAGCCTCGAGAGTTGTACGCTCGGATAGCCCCCAGATCGATGAGGCCTCGGTGCAAGGCCCTTTTATAGCAAATGCACCAGAGGTACCACTAACATTTGGTCCATTTATGCCACCATCCCCAGCAACATACGATGCACACTGCATGAGCGCGTTGCACGAGTTCTAGCACCAGAGGCCACCTAGGTTCAAGGGAGAGACGGACCCACTGGCGGTTGAGGATTGGCTGGAGGCTTTGGTGAGGGTCTTCAGACTGGTAGGGACACCAGCCGACTACATGTTGATCCTTACCATGAGTCTTCTTTAGGAAACAACAGGAATATGGTGGAGCCTGATGCTCCAGGTGCATGACGAGGCAACACTACTCTGGGCTGACATAAACAGCCTGTTTTAAGTGGAGTTTGTCACAACCACCCTTCATGCGGTGTAGATACGGGTGCTACTGCATCTACAGAAGGGTATCATGACAGTGGCACAGTACTCAATGAGGATAACTGACATCTCACGCTACTCCATGGATATGGTTCGAGACCCATTCTTCAAGGCCCAGACCTTTGAGTAGGGGATATGGCGAGAGATCTGAGCTCCGGTGACCTCTCTTAGCATCCCGACAAAGGCGGGGGTGTTGGAGAGAGCCCTATTAGAGGAGAGTTTCCTTGTTGAGAAACCTCCAGTAGTGAGACCCACTGCTAGTTGACATGCAGTGGAGTCTTCTATAGCTGGTAGTAGGCAGATGATGCAGAGGTCCAAGAAAACTAGACCTACAGGTGGGCAACCACACGACTCATGATTAGTTGTGCGGGGCACCCAGATTGGAGACATAGCCAGACATGCCAGGAGCGGACAATATTACTCTTACATTGAGAATAGTCACATGGTTTGTGACTTCTGACCCGCCGTTTAAATGATCAGCAGATGGTTGAAGGACCGCCCATGCAGAGACAGATATTCGATCGAGGCAGTCCACAGGGAGTAGGCAGACGTGGAAAAGGAGCTCTTCGTGTAACAAGCGGTGGGCGACGATTCAAGGTGTTACCACCACCACTGCCAAGAGGTCCACCCCAACTACTGGGAGCAGGTGGATAGGGGAGAGATCAGCTCTAGGAATCTGAGGATTATAATCATGGCACTTCAGAGATGATTCGAGGAATGATTTTTGTCTACTCCACCATAGATGTAGTTCTTATAGACACAGGTTTCAGTCACTCTTTCACTGCCACTTCCCTCGTTCGAAGCTAGCAAATTCCGACAAAGTTGTTGGCTCGATCCTTCTGACTAGAGACTCCTACGGGATCAAACTCGACGATTACACAGTGGTGTCGGCAGTGTGAGCTTACTCTAAGAGGTGAGAGCTTCGTCTGTGATCACCTCATAGTAGCGTCGAGGCCTTACGATGTCATCTTGGGTATGGACTGGTTATATACAGTCCATTCTTATATTGACTGTATTAGGCGCAAAGTGCGGTGTGTCCGCATGGATGGGACAAGGTTCACCTTCACCGGCGAGAAGGGATCTTTTGTAGCACAGGACAGACTTACTCGGAGGAGGGTGAGGATGATCACATATCAGTTCGTCTACCTTAACCTTGGAGCAGTTGACGTGCAGATTCTGAGCTACCCTGTAGTGGTGGACCAGTATGCTGATGTTTTCCCTGACGATGTTCCTAGACTACCTTCTCATAGATAGGTTGACTTCTACATTGACCTGTAACTAGGGACAACACCGATATCTACTCAAGCATATCAGATGGATCCTGCTAAACTTCGTGAGCTTCGGGTACACCTGGAGGACTTGTAGGTTAAGGGATTCATCTGTCCCAGTGTTTCTCCCTGGGCAGCACCAACTCTGTTCACCAATAAGGTGGATGGGATCTTGAGGCATTTTATCGACTACCATCAGCTAAACCTAGTGATCGTGAGGAACAAGTATCTACTCTTGAGGATTGGCGTCCTCTTTGATCAATTGAAGGGAGAATGGTGGTTCTCAAAGATAAACCTCAGATCAGGCTATCACCAGCTTAGATATCGAGACAAGGATGTGTCGAGGATGTCCTTCAGGTGTCGGTACGACCACTAAGAGTTCATGGTTATTCCATTTGGCATAACCAATGCTCTATAATTGTTCATGGGATTCATTAACAAGATGTTCTAGACATACCTCGATCGCTTTGTTGTATTCTTCATCGATGACATTCTGATCTACTCGACTACTGAAGAGGAGCATGCCTACTATTTGCGGGTAGTACTGGACACACTCAGAGAGAAAAAGCATTACGGTAAGCTCTCAAAGTGCTAGTTTTGGATTCAAGAGGTCCAGTTTTGGGACATGTCATCACAAAGGCTGGAGTTGCAGTGGATTAATCAAAGATCGAGGCGGTACTTTCTTGGGATCCCCCCAGGAGTGTGACGAAGGTACAGAGATTCCTAGGTTTGGATAGTTACTACCGAAGGTTCTTACCAGACTTCTCTAGAGTTGCATCAGCCCTATCAGCCTTGATGAAGAAGGGGAAATTCTTAGTGTGGTCAGAGAGATGCCAACATAGATTTCAGGAGCTGAGGTGGAGGCTGACTAGTGCCCCAATGATGAGGCTTCCAGATGAAGGTGTAGGGTATGTAGTCTAATGCAACACATCAGGGACCATAATCAGGTGCATCATGATGCATGAGCGAGTAGTGATTTCTTATGGTTCTCTTTAGCTGAGACAACATGAGCAGAACTACACTACCCATGACCTAGAGTTAGCAGTGGTAGTCTTCACCTTGAAGATGTGGAGACACTATCTGATGGGCGAGCGTTTTACCGTGTACTCTGATCACAAGAGTCTCAGGAATATACTCTCTCATAAGGACCTAAACTTGAGAAAAAAGTGATGGCTTCTATTCCTCTAGGACTTTGACATGGAGATAGTCTATACTCCTAGGAAGGAGAACGTTATTGCTAATGCACTCAGCTAGAGATCTGGTATACATCTATTAGGTGAAGCAATAGAGCAGCTGGATTCCTTATAGATATACATTATGGATAAGGATGGAGAAGCCTTCGTATAGTCTCTTACAGTCACTCCACCTCTACTTCAGCAAGTAAGGGAGTCACAACATGGGGATGCTGACTGCGGGACACGACATGCTCAGATATCCACAGGGCAGGCACTGATGGATTTTCTAAAGGTGAGGAGCACATCATCCTCTCTAGAGGACGTACCTTGATACCAGTGGCACTTCAGAAGGAATTGTTGAGGGAGTTACACACTACCCCTTTAGCTGTACATTCAGGGGTGACAAAGATGTATCGTCACCTCAGACGATAGCACTGGTGTCCGAGTATGAAGATGGTGGTAGCAGAGTTTGTATCTCGATGCCTCACTTGCCAGCAAGTGAAGGCAGAGCCCCAGTTATTAGTAGGCTTAGTACAACCTTTAGAGGTCCCAGAGTAGAAGTGGGATGGTATATCCATGGACTTCATGATGGGTCTTCCACATTCATCCAAGGGTCATGACTTGATTTGGGTGATCGTTGAGCGACTCAATAATTCGTCCCACTCCCTATCGACCAGAGAGCAGGACTCAGTAGAGAGATTGGGATGACTCTATGGGTAAGAGATTGTGTGGGTACATGGGTTAACTTTGATGATTGTCTTTAATCATGACACATGGTTTACTTCCCAGCTATTGAAGGGGTTGTAGGAGACATTCGGGACACAACTACGTCTAAGCACCACCTTCCATCCTTAGATAGATGGTCAGACTGAGTAGACCATTCAGAACCTCGAGGACATGCTCTGTGATTTTTTCCTCGACTTCGGTTGTAGCCGGGAGGATCACTTACCCTTGGTGGAGTTTGAATACACTAATATCTATCACTTTTCCATAGGGATGGACCCTTTTGTGGTGTTTTGCGGGAAACCTTGAAGATCAACCCTGTGCTGGACAGACCCAGGGGAGTCTGCACTAGTGGGACCAAAGATGGTACGAGCTACCACAGAATGGTGTAGATCATTTAGGAGAGGATGAAGACTGCACAGATCCGGAATAAGTCATATGATGACAGGAGACAGAGGACTATGGAGTTTGAGGATGGCGACCACGTCTTTCAACCAGTCTCACCTCGATGAGGTCTACAGATATTTGTCCGAGGTGGCACGTTATCAACGAGATTAGTTGAACCTTTCAAGGTCCTTAGCAGAGTAGGCGACATGACGTACTGCCTGGCACTTCCACCTTAGTTGCACTGAGTGCACGACGTCTTCTACATATCACAAGTGAGGAGATACATGCACGACCCTTCTCATATTATCGACCATATAGAGCTGTACTTCGATGATGGGGAGACTTTCATGGAGGTTCCAGTGGAGATTTAGGATTGACAGGAGTGGGTCCTATGTGGATGGTCGATACCTCTGGTGCACGTTCGCTGGCAGCACAGGAACCTCCAGGAGAGCACATGGGAGCAGGAGGCTCAGATGCATGCTCAGTACCCCTACTTGTTCCCATAGTTCAAGTTGTAACTTATTTGGATGTAAAGCCCTGAGTTGGGGAGAATTTAAAGAACAAAAAATTCTGTGGAATTTTTTTTAAATACATGGGAATTGTTTGAGTTCGCTAAAATTTATGGCCCTTGCTTCTGAGGTCCGGTGTCCCCGGAATCAATTTCTAAAGTTTTTTTAGGGTATGTTCAGTAAATGTATGAGTGGGTTTTTCTAACTTTTGAACCGGCTCTCAGAGCTGAAATCCAAGGGAACCATTGAACTCACAGCCCCGGTATTGGTTTAAGAATACTTTCACCTTGATGACAGTTGGTCAAGAATAAAAGTTAGATTTTTTGTTTTCATGTAAAATAATAAAATAAAGTGTGTGTAAAATTATTTTATTTCAGAATCCATTTTTTGTGTGGTGGTTAAAACCACCTCTTGGATGTTTAATGTGGGGCCACCACACCTTAACCTCCCATGAATGGTTATGGTGGTGGGTCTCACCCGAACCCAACCTCCCATGTGAGGATAAATGAGGTGGGAACCACCCGGGCTCTTAACAACATGAAACTCCCCATTAAAGTGGATAAAACACTCACGCCTCACATTAAATTAGGGGAACCTCTTCACCTCCCATAGCTTTTAATATTTTCCAATCCTCCACAATTAAGGGGAGCCTCTTGACCTCCACTAATTAATTTTTTCACCTCTCAAGATTTTATTTGGGGAGATGAGTTATTTAATTATTTATCTCTTTTGGATTTTCTTTGACAACAAAATATTAGATACCTCAATATAATTTTATTTCACTTGGAATTTGAGTGGAAATTGGGCAGAGGAGAGCTAGGGAGAAACTCTCCCAATGAAGAATGAATAACGCTCCACTGACGAAGAACGTTGGTGATGATCCTTCTTCGACTTCTTCCTCGGACACCTACCGATGTGGAGCGTCGTCAATGAGCCGACGCAACTCGAGGTTGGGAGTGCTCGGTGGATGTAATGAATGAAGATCCTCTTCGTCTTATTCCCACAACTCCATCAATGAATGATGAATAACGAACCACCAACAAAGGTAGGGGTTATTGCATGTTGATTCTTTTCTTTTCCTCTTCTCATCATCGAATGAATGAAATCGATGCAAAGTGATGTAATTAAATTGGTGTTCATCTTCGTTCTTTGATAAACCAATTGATACAACCTTAAACGCAGAGGATGCGGGCCAATCTAACATGACCTGACATCCAATGTTGATTCTTCTTTCTTGTGGTGTTCATCGAAGCGGCAACGAGGTGACGGAGGTGGAAACGACAAAGGACGCGCTACTCGCGGCCTCTGTGAATTGCATCACCCATGCATGAGTCCTGCACTGCATTCGGCCAAGCCCACGAACTACCCGCACTACCCGCACCCCATGGCATGCCCACGCGCCCCGTCGGCCTGGCTGCACGCTCCCCGCACCCCAAGGGCCTACACGTGCCCCACCGGCCTACCCGCGCTCTGTCTGGCACCCTACAGCCTTCTCGTGCGTTGCTTGCGCGCCCTATCGGCCTGCCCGCATGCTGCTTGTGCCCCGTTGGCATGCCTGCACGCTGCCCCCGACCCGCCGGCCTGCTGCGCCATGCTCGGCACACTGCGGCCTGCCGACGCGCTGTCCACGCGCCCCACTGGCCTACCCGCGCCCTGCCCGTGCCCAACCCAGTGCCCAGTCAACCTACCAATGCCCTGCCTGGTGCCCTGCCAGCCTGCCCACGCGCCGGATCCCAGCCGAACTGTTCAAGCTGCGTTGGACACCTGAGCCGGCCCGCAGTGTCCTTTGTGACATCACTGG
Organism: Viscum album; assembly: GCA_963277665.1. NCBI lineage: Eukaryota > Viridiplantae > Streptophyta > Magnoliopsida > Santalales > Viscaceae > Viscum > Viscum album. Next base: position 1,084,064,119 of record OY728166.1, on the reverse strand, counting down.
CCCAACCGGCTCAACTTTTTGGGCCGAGCCGCCCGAGCCTCTTACACGGCGACCTCCTGACCGAACCACCCCCGTAGTCCGTTGGGTCAGGCCCAGCGAACCAGGCCAAACCTAGCGGTCTAACCAACCCAATGGGTCGGGTTAGACCCAGCGTGTCTAACTAGGTCGGCCCAGTCTGTGTTGCACTAAGTCGGTCTGATCGGGTCAGACCGGGCCCATGCCCATTACCGCCCCTTTACTTTCACCATCCATTTATTTGGCACCAGAAATCCTTTTGACGAACCATCAGATGCGCTGATATTCATGGAATGCGACGGTCCCTTTTAGAATACCCCGCTATAGTTTGGGGTATATTTGAGATACGGTAAGGATTGGATCACACACAAATCCAACCTGGCCCCCGGGACAAAAAGGATAATAACTCACAGACTGAGCGTCCGATTGACGTACCGTCTATTGCGTTGAGACCCCAATGAAGTGATGGACCATTGAGATACTTCTTTGTGGGACTTCGTGATATTTGGAGTATCAACTAGTAGCTCGTGGAGTGGACCCTCCCAGAGACGAGCAAGCAGAGTACAGAGACCTAGTAGTTGGCTGAGACCTAACGACTGCTTTACCTATTCGACTCAGAGTGACTCGACTAGCCCAGTGGGGAGAGCCTGGTATTTGGCGACAGACCCACAGTGAAGGATCATCAGGTAGTTGGCAGTAGACTAGCAGTACTCGACATGAGGAGTACCTCTACAGGCTATTAGGGGGTGCGCTTGGTAGTTAGCGGCAGACCCACAGTGGGGAGCACCTCTATGTGAGCTCAGCAGACCCACGGTACTCGATTGGAGGAGTACCTCACCAGTCCATGGTTTGTGGGAATCGTCTGGTTGTGGTGGTAGAAACAATATACTCGACAGAGGAGGAGTTCTCCAGCATCCATGGTTTCGACAATGTGAATAAAAAATCGGGTTGATCTGACTCAGTAAATTTTTTGTTTACCTCATGATTGAGATGGATTACTTGGTAACATAGGTATATGTATGAGGATATGACTAAGTTTGGTTATCTATTGATTTAATAATTTTTGGTTTATCATTATTGGATTCTGTGAGACCTTGAGGGTCTCGGGGTCCCTACTGAGTATCATTATACTCACCCCTTCATGGGAATTGCCTGCACCTCATTGTGTTGGTTGCAGACGACAGACAGCGCTGACTGAGGATTAGAGAAGCAAGACTGAACGGTACACAGAGGTGGACCTTACGACGAGTCGGTACACGAAGGAGCCAGATGGACGTGGATTACTAAGGAGGCTATTTTTACCTACCCTTCAGGTAGGGTTTCTCGGTGGACTATCCAGCATCTATTTTACTTTTCATTCAGTTGTACTTGTACTTTACAGTTGGTCTTGTATTTCCAGCCCCTTTTCTTTTCAGCACTCCTTTTTGTATATAGTTTTACTTAGTGTTTTGCTTCCAGCATACTCTGTTGTGTGTGTTTATAATTTATAAAGGAAATGTCTTTCCAGTTTTAGTGATTTACACCTTCGGTTTTAGTCTCCATCCCCTGGCCTATGGGAGGCGGGCTTGGGGTAGTCACGGCATGGGCCCCGGGGTATGGGTTGTGACAATTAAAATATTCTTTAGTCATTTTCAATCCAAGGACCTTCTAGTTTATTATTTTAGATATTTATAAATATATAATAAATAAATCCCAAACCATCTCATCAAATTCAGATATTTTTTCTTAACAATATGAATCTTATAATTCTATAAATATTCATCAATGTCACCAATAATTTCTCAAGTCAAGAATATCTTATAGTGTAAGAATGCTTAATAATTTCATCCATAACATAAGGAAATTAAAAGGTAAGTAAGGGGTTATATAAAACACTTTTTATGGGTGTACGTGGTGATAAAACATAACATTAGTTATGTGAGGTGTGACATGATATCATAATGAGGATGACCATGAGAAAAGAATACAAGAATATTAAGATGATATCATATGTTAATTTAAAAAATATTCATCATTAAATAAGTTCATGTCATCATATGAATGTGAAGATGATAGAAAAATGGAATCATAATATTAAGTAAAAGAAATATTCCACAATAATGTAACATATTTCTCATGTCTTACATACCTTTCACCATTGTTTGGTAGGATCACTACACACACCAAGATGTCAGATGAGATATAAATATTTACAAATTCATTATGGGTTTATATAATTTTTTTCCAACCAGTCCCATAATAAATAACATACACCTTTGTGAAACATGGTTTTAATCAACATATTATATATTCATAAGGAAATAATATGTGTTTTTATCATTTTCAAGTGGTTATCAAAATAAGAATTCATGATTTAATTAATAATCATAGCATGATTATCCCATAAAAATTAAATGGATATCCAATGATATTTAGTGACATTCTATGTGAATACAAACAATGATCATTTCATGTATTGTATTTTCAAAATATAGGAAACAAATTTAGGGTTTAGGAAATTATTAACCAAATAAATTGATGTTTTTTATCTTGGTGAACACACGACAATCATGCAATTGATCATTGGGTATTCATATAAGAAATTAATTGGTAGTAAATCATTCCTGTAAAGTGGATCATTAGGAAAAATAGTATTTAGGTGTATAATAATTGATTTGAATGGTAATTTCAAAATATATCTTGATAATAAATATGGATGATGTCATATTAAGAATAACATTATTCTATTATATTATGTTGGTGAATAATAATCATAGGGGATTTCAGAAAATTGCGTTGAAAATATTAATTCCCTTGTCCCATGAAAAAATTTAAAAGGGAGATTTTATTATACCATTATAATAATAATGTCTTTTCTTTTTAAAACATGAAACCACGTATAAGAATACTTTTGTAAAAGGGAAAAGGATGAAGAATGATATGTTCATATGGAAATGTGTAAAATAGATTACATTTGGTTAGAAAAGACCAATATGGATATATTTAAATTACTATAATTCTATATTATTTTTAAAGGAATTCAATATAGTATACAATTCCTTTAATAAATAAATTTATAAATAAGTTATTTTTAATCATATTAAAACTTTACATTAAAATAGAACCTTTTCTAAATATATAAATTTGGTTAATGATAAAATCTGAAAACCGTTTATTGAAAACCTAATGTTAAAAATAAATACAAAACCATTCTATGAAAATAAATTAATATAAGTATGATTTTCATATGAATAATTATGTAAAATATATTTTTTAGGTAAAACATTGATATAGAATAAAAATATCCATTATAATGTTTTTGGGGTACTCCTCTTAACAACAATTATTCTATTCTATAAATTGTGCCATAAAAGGGGAATATAGGAATTAAAATAATTAATATCCCCATAAAAACAAAATCCAAAATTTTAAAAGATAATGGTATAAAATATTGACACATATGATCAAAATTAGGATGTGACTTCACGACTAATGGAAAAAAGGACACGATAATTGAAAATAATTTGAAATTGTGTAGCATTTTCAAGAAAACCCATTGATAATGGGAGAACATTAGAAACTCTAAAATACCATGATTATAACATATTTGATTATAATATAACATTTTATTAGTATATACCCCATATAAGTTTTAATTGGTTCATAATGTAAAATGTGACTCAACGACGGTAGCTTGAGACAAAAACCCCATACTTTACTTCCCTATATATTTTAACATAGTATATATATTTTTAAACAACTATAAATATCTTAATAATCTATTTTATAACCATATTCATCTATATAACTCTTTTATATATTTTTTGTATAGTTATTTACAATCAATATAGTTGTTCATTATATATTATTTTTGACATCATGTGTTCAAAAAATTTCTATTATTACACATTCTTTATAATGACAATGTTGATCGAGGATCATTAATAAGAAGTTCATCATTACCAGATATCTGAGTTTTCTATAATAAATATCATATAAATATAAAATAATAATTTTCATACATAGATATTAATTCTTATTGGTTGATTAATCATTATGTAATATACAATATATTCTAGAATTACATAGCACCATTGCCTTTGGAACTATGATGAATAAAAAATTTGTACATAAAAAATCTAAATAATATCCCACAATGTTCTTATAAAATAGAACTCTTTTTTGAAATATCATACTAAATATCATTCTTCATAACCTGGGGAAAATGAAACAGAAAAATTGGTGAGATCATATTCTTAATAAGGGAGAAAATATGAGATAACAGTTATCAGATAATAGTAACATGAGAATAAGGGTAAGAGAACATGAAAACCAAAATTGAGACATCTACCATGAATATCAAGGATAATAATTTTGATTAATAAAAAAACCTGATAGTTCATAATATTATAATATTAATATAATTAAAAAACATAATCCATGAGATCATAACATTGGTATAAGACATGTATTTTTTTGATAAACATAATAATAGGTCCTTAGTTTTCATGGATCACAACAAAAATTAACATCGGGTATTTGTTTCACTCTATATTAATTCATAATTATCATTTTTAACTACCTATACTTTCATAGTGGGTTTACTCCCTTACAAAACTAGGTTCACACCCCATTCTAGTCATACTTATGTTAATAGATGTATTTTATTAAAATTAACCAATTCAATGGAGGGATATATATTTCTATACCTGCCTATCATATAATGAAAATAACTCATATTTGGTCAACAAGATCATGAATAATTCTGAATATCATAACCCGTTAAAATGAAATGGGTTTTAAAAACTTTTCATTAGAGTATTATCTATGAAAAGGAAATGGGGTTCATAAACATTTAATCATTTCATCATAGAAAATCACATGGAAAAAAATAGGTTTGATAGAATCATTGATATCATAATACAAAACTATCTAGAGAAAGGATAATGGTGGTATCACTAGATAACATCATCGATATACATTTGTGTATCATCAAATGATTTCATTAATGAAAACAAATAAAATTAAATGATAATTTGACTATTCTTTTTAGGAAAATATAATTTTTAAATATAAATCATTTATTTATTATAACAAATTACCGAATAATATGGAATTTGTTTTACTTTTTGATGGAATTGAAATTTTTAATTGGAAAATCAATTAAATGATATGTTGTTACTGTAGTAAATTCATTTCATTTCATTTATGTTAAATAAGCAATTTCCTTTCAGACTTTTGGAAAAATTCAGAAAGTTCTACAATATGAAAATTAAAAGAAAATGCAATTTTGAACCACTTTATAAAAATTTAATAATGGATAAATGTGAATATAATCAACCATAGGGTAATGTTAAAAATATTATTTGAATCATTTTTTCAACAAATGGATATATAATAAAAAATATTTTTTAATGAAGATGTAAATAATGATGGGATTCCATAAAAAATGGTAATTTAGTCTCTTATGTATATAAAATAACAAAAATGAATGAAAAACATGTATTCTAATGTAATAAATAAAGGGTATGTAGTTTCTTGTGTTTATTGAGTGTTATATCATGGAATTTAATTATTAGAAACAAAATAATATACAATCCCTGTAAACAATTGTATTGTAAAATAATACCCTTACCTCGAGTTCCAAATGCTTAGAAAACTCTACACTCCTGTACAATAAATTATAATTTATTATAAATATATAATCAATTAATTTAAAAACATATATTATCATATATTATCTCTTTATTACATTTCAACATTCAATTATGAATAACTATATACTAAAATTTTTATTTCATAGTGTTAATTATTCTATTTTTTATAATAATTTTATTTCAGTATTTCTGGTCCTTGTATATTGATCATGGTTCTATAATTTATAGAGTTTTATTAATGATATAAAAATAATATATATATATATATATATATAATTTTTATATTCAACCATTAAAGATAAAAGTAAAAATGAATTTCACTATTCATAGATACAGTTATTTTTACGTACGCATGAACAATATTTTTATATTTCAATTGATGTAACAAAATAAATGTAATACATATCATATTTAGAAATTAATTATATCTTTCAACCCATCCATGTAAAATGGAAACGAAAATTAAATCACAGCACTTCATGGATGTGGTAGTCCAGAGGTACGCAAAAGAGATGCTTTAATTTGCAACATATTAGAATGTATAAAGGTAAATATGATATTAATATTCCCTAAGAATAATTATGTCATAAATATATTATATAATATTTTAACCCATCATAATAATAATCCATGAAATCTGTTGATGGAAAATGAATTACGCCACTATATGGAGGTGGTACACCACACATATACCCAAGGGGTATTTTCAATTCACGTTTAATGAAATATAGGGTCGATATTTTTTTACATAATCATAATATAATATATTCCTACTCTGTATATTTATAATATTATTTTATGGTAAAATTCATAAAGTTGGAGGAGGTATATGATTAATTAAATTTAATGTGGATGGGTAATACTATTACCTCTCTTTTAGTTTTCCGCTTTGATATCCTTTCATAATTACCAATGGAATGGTCTTTGGAATATATAAGATCATAAATATCATATATTGAGAATTTTAGAATATAATTTGTTTCCAATTGGTTAATATATTAGTTTCTATGTGGTGTAATTAAGATAATAGATTGGTTTCATTTTATAAGGGAAGGAATGGACACACGTGGAATTTAAAAAACAATTAAATATTATGAATTAATTCAGAATAAAAATACATCCAAATGGAAATAAAATCAATTAAATTATGTTTAGGGTAAAAATAAAATCATCCAATTATATTTTTATTGTGTTTGGTGTCATTAAAAACATAACATTTTTATTAACCTCTTCATTAACCTTATCGACCTTAACTATGGTATTAACTATGTATATTTTGATGTGTTATGAATTAATCCATAAATAATGAATTGGATAAGAAATATATTATAGTTGAAATATTTACCCATATTCCATTAAATTTTTAATGAAATTATTTTTGTGAATTTTAATTCATTTAATGAAATATTACTTATTTGAAAACGTAATTAATGTCAATTTTTAACAATTCATAAAACATAACATTAAAGAATCAGAGAAAAATATTGAAATTGAATATAACCATTGAATAAAATAGAAAAATGTAATATGTGTCTAAAAAATTCATTTAACAATATAACTCATATTAATTTTAATACTTTTAATATTTTCTAAAATCATTTATTTTGTTTGTATATGTATTGAACAAACATTGTGCCATCATTGCATAGGAATTTATGGTAATTATTAAATTACTATAAATAATAAATATATAACCATGACAAAATATCTTAATCTCTCTTTCGAATTATGATTTACAATAAAACATATCTTCTTTTATACTTTTTTACAATAAATTAGAGACATTAAAGTCAAGAGATTAAAAATTTGTGTTTATACTTTTAAAAAATTAATATAATTTTCATAGTAAAAAAATATGGATCCAAGTGGCCAAATAACTGTGGAAAAATTATAAATTCTTTAAATAAAATCTTCCAATATTGTGAATTAATGTTTTAGAAAAAAATATATCATTAACACAATTTTATGCATATTTTACATGTTTTTTCCTTTTCTTGTGTGACAAATATTTTCTATGGTTATTAATCATATGGTTAAAAATAATAAGATTCCATTGAAAAAAAAAATTATCATCCTGATTTTATATATAAAATTCAGTTTTTTTCATATAATTTTTATAATTGACATTATTTAATTTTGAAATATGCGAAAAAACAACAAAGAAACTATTTTTAAGAAAAATACATTTTTAAGAAAAAAGCTATAAGTTGTTAGGAACAAGATAAGTGTCGTAGCATATTTCGATGTGGTTAGGATGTCCAACCTAATAAATTCTAATTCAATCAACCATTGTATAACATATAAAAGTATTATGAAATAACCTTGGTTTTGTAGTGATCAATGATAAATATACTGTGGAATCAAACTACTAAAAAAATCATAGTCTTCAATTTTTCTCACATTCCCATATACTCATATTGTCACTGTTTTTATTTTTCATTTTTAAAAAATATTATTAGTATGTATCAATAAAGCGGGATAAAGGTAGGTTTTTATTTTATGAATTATTATCACTATATGGTTCATCTATTTTATTTATTTATTTTATTATTTTAAATCTTATTTTTCAACACCTTTTTGGATGATAATAAATTATTTTTATAAAATTATTTTTTATAAAAGACTTTATAGTTTAGTTACTTTATTAATTTATCACTATATGCAATATATTAACACCTACCTATCTATTTATAGTTTTTTTATTTTTCATTACATGATTCAATGTTTTAGTCAATAGATAAATACTATTGAGAATGTTTGAAATGCATAATGTGATTTATTTATTTTTTTAATTTCATCTTCAACATGAAATATTTAATAATTGATATATGATAAATATGTATATATATTATATTGAGTGATAACATCAGCATGATATTGATTTTGTGATGGTGTTTTTATTTATTATAATGTCATCTATGAAATGAAAACTACCATTGTACTCTTATATTGATTAATTATAATGTTTCCCTCTCCCCTAATTATCATCATGTAAAATATTATGTATTAAAAAAGAACTAATATTGATATTATATAATGAAATTAAATTTCATGGACCATGGATTTTGAAATTTTTCTCAAATATGTGGATCTCAGAAGAATAATTAATTTCAATTATTTAAAAATCCCTAAAATAAATAAATGGAGATGATCTTCCTTGTAGTTCATCTCAATGGTTTTTTGAAATCTAAATAACTAATATAATGAAATATAAGAATAATTTTTAAGATGTTCAAAGATAGGCATGATAAGTAAAAGTATTTTTTTCTTCCTACAACCCATTATGAATGGAATTCATCACACATTCAATTATATAAAATTTTAAATGGTTATGATTCAGTAATGTATACAATCTTATCACAGTTAATGTAATGTGTTATTGGGATTATGAATTTCATTATGCCTGAAAATATATATATGAAATTTTTCACATCTCATAATATAATAAAAATTAAATATTTCAAACAAGGGTATACAAAATATTTCACTATAATATCATATATACATGTAGATGTGAAGAAAAATGACTATTTGATTATAAAACATCAGTCTTGTCCTATTAGTTCAGTTGTACCATTTCCTAATGAAAAATCAATACAATATGGAAGTAACTACGCATGATTTAGGGATTTGATTCCCATGGAAGACATGGTTTTGGCTATAGACTTTGGAAAGTACATGGTTATAACCAAGGTAACACTAGAAATGAATATTAGAATAAATGAAATATCAACTATAGAACTATTTGTAGTCACAAAATTTCCCACAACATCTATTTTTCTAAGGGGTATTGGTCATAATATTTTTGAACCCAACCGTATCATTTTATGCTACATAATGATTCTCTTATTTTAATGAATAATAAAATACTTTTTTCAAGATATGATATCAATATAATTTAAGAGAGGTGTGTTTTACTGATAATTATGACACATTAAATGATTAGTTTACTTACATCATTTTGTGTGATTGTAATATTTAATTTTATGAGATTATTCAAGAACATAATTCAAAAAAAATAGTTATGATATGTGATACAATGCCTGATATTATATTCTATTGAATGTAGATGTCGTTTTATTTGTATGTCACAATGTGTTTCTGATAATAACATTTTCATTATTTTGATAAATTATAATGGCATGTGTAAATGAGATAGATATTTGGAAACTGATTTTAGAAAAATTCACAAAATTCATAAAAATTGAAAATATTTTTGTGATCTTAAACCAACAAGACCAATTCTCAATACAAAATCAGGTCCTAATGATCTAATAAGAGAGATAAAAAATTTCAGTTTTTCATTACCTTATTGGAGAAATGTCATTATAAGATATGTGTTGTTTTTTTCAGTTTCCAAATGAATCATGTTATGTTTTAATTATGAATTCTAGTATAATAATAATATCGAAAAAATATCTAACGGAAGATAATTGTTCAATTTTACTACCATTAATAAATTTGGCACAATCATGTACTATAAAAAATATAAAACATATCATATCAGTTTCATTATAAATATATAGGTTCATTCAGATCAAATATAGTAGTAAATTATAGACCGCATATCATTAATTTGTTGCATTACTATATTCTTTATCTTCGGTGAAGAATGATTTGAAACATAATAAATTATTATTAATGGGATTCAGTAATGTTCCTGATGATGTCTCGATAATGAAAAATTAAATGTGAGTACCATTATCTCGGAAAACTTAGGACGAGACGATCAATTTAAAATATTAAGTCTATAATTCCAACATTTGATGAAAACACTAATGTGGATATATGAAGAAAAATTCATAAATAGTTTTTCCATTATAATATTTTTTGGTATTAATTGACGTATCTTGAAATTTTTCATATATATGTTTGGCCTCAACACATAATGTATAATTTTTAGGTTTTTTTTAATAATTTTATTTAAACCCCATTTCCTTGATTATGATATCATGAAAGTAGGGATTGATAATCATATATAATTTAAGAATAACTATGTCATGGATTATTGAATGAAAATTGGGATTTCATTGAAGCATCAGAATCACTTATACAAAAACAAATTTTTTTGTTGAATCCATTATAAAACACCTCAAACATTATAGTAAAAAATTAATAATAATAACTGAGTTACTAAGAATTATTTTGGGTCATGCAATATAATATTCCAATACATTAATTAACATCAGGACAAGTTTATATGAAAAAAAGTATCCACCCTAATTTTCATTTGGCCAAGAGACTAATATCTCCAACAAATGATTTTCAGTTTTAGAGTATATGTTTCAATTTCTCACACAAAACATAAAAAAGTTATGCCCCCAAAAGATGTTAGGGATATATATTTGAAATGAATGCCTATATATAATCTCATATCTGGAGAAAATAATTGGTTACATATTTATAGTAACTTTTGATAATTGTCACATCTTTGAAAAAGTGTTCTGGTCATTAGGGGACAAATGAAAAATGGAGGTGATATCAAGGATGATGAAAACATTATCATTCCACAATCTTACCCCCTAAAACTGTGTGATGGACGTTAATATTTATTTTAAAGTTTCATTAACTAGAATATATTTTTCCAAATGAATATACTAATATAATGTCCACGACTAAATCACATGTACCTTCTTTAAAATCACCATGTAAAATTGATTTTCAAAGAAAAAATTTGATGACACGGACCCTCGCGGTCCATCCCTTTGACAAATTATGGATCCTAGGCGTGATGTCTCTGTGGTAGGATGTCATTTCAGCATGCGACTGATCGGGGCGACCGATCTGGGCGACTGATCGGCGCGACCGATCGGCGCAACCGATCAGTGTCACCCAGCCTTGTCAGTTTCTCTTCAATAGTTCTTCTTGTAACGCCTCTTTGGGATTTTCAAAAAAAATCAAGTGGATCAAAGACATTTAAAATTCCATAATAAATACACAATAAATCCCGAGGTACCTCCTCAATGGAGAATTAAATAACAATTAATTCTGTCATGTGTAACCACCCAACCGTGTGGGGAACCAGGATCTGAATTTAAAGTCATTCAAATACCCATATCCCATAACAATGGGATCTTATCTATATATTGCATGGGAATTTCTTCTTCCTTCTTCTTCCTCTTGTCTTGCTTCCTTTCTTCTTAGTACGTTTTGAGTTCCCGACGTCCCTCCCTAGCGAGTCTCACTTTTCCCTGATTCTTGGATCGAGGAGAAGAACTTCAATCTTTGATCAATCAGGTAGGGTATTCCTTCACCTCTCCTTTCTATGTATCATGAAGGGTGGGTATGCTTTTCCTCTGTGGGAATTAATGAAACCAAACTTAATGAAATGATGAATGGAATTTTAAAGAATTAAGGGGGGGTGTGATCGATTTTTATGTTGCACTACTATTATGTTGTTTGTGTTGTGGATTGTGTCAGCCTATGCTCACTGAAAAGCATGGTCGTTAGTGGTCTTTTGTTGTGCACTAATGAACCTTTGTTTTCTATAATGAGTAAATGACTTAACCTGGAAATTGATTAATCACGTAAACCTAGTTGGTTTAAATGGATGTTATATAAAACAAGAATCCCTATGCGACCACACCAGTTAACAAACATAAAGGAGAACCTAATGAAGGATGTGCTTGAAGCTGGAGGTTCCTCTACTCTGTTTTGATAGTAGGGGAATTTTTATGTTTTTCTTCCTATGGCGCGAAGTTGGTGAGGATGGGATCCTCTAGTACGTCACGATTGTTGGTTGTGAATCTGTGGTTGGGTTTGCTCTGCTAATATCACGAATTGGGGTGGAATCCTCTATCATTGAGAATTGGTGGGTTCCTGGTTTTGGGGACGTGGGGCTATGAATCAGGGTTTTCTTTGTTTCCAGTACTTCGAGGGATCTCAGTTACAATTTTTGAGGTTTTCATTAGTTCTGGTACTTTGAGAGATCTCACTAATTCCTTTTGTTGATGCAACTTTACAAGATAACCAGGTGTGAATGCTTAAATTGTTGTTTGGCTGTTTCTTTTTTTTGGCTTGTGGTTATGCCTGTTAGTTGCCCAATAGTGCAGAATTCACCCTAATGGGATCACCTGAACATGAAATCAAGAATGGTTGAGTGGGGAATTAGTTTGGGAATGAGTTTTGAGTTGGTTGTTGGTGACGTGGCTTCTTTTGTTATTGAATTGTAACAAGGATGTTTGTGCTTAGGTTTTGGAACCCCCAGGTTGGGATGAGTGTTTGTAACCAATAATTATATCTATAGATTTTATTTTTCTTATTCATGCTCCACCCAAGTTGATCACTTGGTGTCGAACACCCCATTTCATGGGGAGGGTGTCTTTCCCAACACTCCTATCAGTTGCTGGTTATTATCTCATTTTCTACTCCCTTTCCCGAACAGACCAAGACTCTTCGGGTAGGCTGTGATGGCCTGAGGTCCATTATTATCCCATGAATCTTCTGGCAGTGTAGTTTTGGTGTTTTTCCTAGGTGTCTGCAGGCAGGTTGTTTCCCAAGTGTCTTCGGGATGAGGCCCAGGTGTCTTAGGGCATGGCATTAGTTGTTCTGGCCCAGGTGTCTTTGGGCGTGGTAGTAGTTGATGTGGCCCATGTGTGTGTGGGTGGGGTTTGGCAGTGGGACAACGGTGAGGTTGTGGCAAAGGTGTGTGCGGGTGGGGTTTTGTAGTGGGACTGCGGTGAGAATGGTGGGATTGGTTTGATGCGTAGGATGTCTCAAATAACCAGTCAGAAAGTGGTGTGGGGTACCCAAATATCGATGTGCTATTACTATAATTTACTTGCCTTACGTTATTTGGGAGTATTCCTTGGTGAGACTTGGGAGGATAATTTTCCTTGCTAGGTGATTTGGTTGTTCATTTCTCACAGAGCATTAGAATGCCTCTCCACTTGGGCAGGAGAGTCTTTGGTTTTCCCTACTGAGTGTACTTGTTAGCTCACCATACGTATATAAAACTACATTAAGTCTTCCATGAGGACTTTAGGGATCGTGCAGGACCGTACTAGCTCAGACTTCGGGGCAGTTACTGTTGTCGTTTTCCTTTTCTTGGTACTTTACCTTTGGCGTTTTTTAGGTTTATGTTATTTATTGTTGAACATGCATATTGTAATGGGTTACTTTTGGCTTTACCATTACATTATTCTTTGGTATTGTTGGGATTTCTATCTTATCATTTGATCCTATAAAAATAAAAAGGGTAATGCCTTCTATTTTGTGTGAGATTCTATACCCTTGGTGCTAGTCTCCACTCCGGGACCTATTAAAGGCGGGTTTCGGGGGACATTATCTATACTTCAACATAAAGAAGGAAGGGTCTAGAAATCTGTTGTCCCTTCTCTCATTTCGGTGACGGCGGTTCATGACATAATGGTATCAGAGCCAGGTTTGCGGTTGAGAGATAGGATGGAGTCTGGAGTTAGGCACAGTGAGGATTGCATGGGGTGGTAGGGAAATAGTGTTGGATGACCTTGGTTCGTCAATTAGGCTAGGGAAGACTGGCTAGGACATGGGATTTTAGGGCCCCCACGATCTGATGCAAGTACCTTGGACCTACCGAGCGTCCAAGTTGGGCTACACTAATTGTAGGGTAGAGACCCTAAGAAAGTTACATGCATCATAATGACTTGTGTTCTTATGTTTCATGGGTGTCTTGGGGATTCAAAATAAAGAAAGGAGTATAATAATATATAAGAACAATAATCGACACTACTCGAGCTTAGGAATTCCTTGTTTACCTTGTAGCATTGGTACCTTGGAGGTGACCACGAGTTGTGTGGGTAATCGAGGCCCAGGAGGTTGACTTGGCCGATCGGCAAAGGACCGACCGAGAGGAGGAGGATGATTAGGGGAAAAAGATGCTTCAATCCATTTAGCAATAGACCCTCAAGAAGTACGAGGGAAATACCTCGGATACGGAGACGTAGAGCTGGCTTGAGGAACTAGTGATCACTTTTGGCCTGATTCGGGCTCCGACAGAGTACTGGGTTCCTCCGGCCATCATCCAGATGTGGGGAGCAGCGAGTCAGTGGAGGAAGATTTATCTTGGATATAAGAGAGAGACTGAGGTTGCGTGGGCTGACATCGAGAAGGAGTTTCAGGCGGAATTCCTCTCTTCCGCGATGAAGGCGGAGAAGAGGCAGGATCTACTCTCCCTCTAGAATGGGAGTATGTCAGGGAAAGAGTTGGGGATCATGTTCAAGGATCTCCTTCGCTTCACTCCGTACCTTTTTCTGGATGAGGAGTCTCGGATGAGACATTTAGAGGAGGCACTCTGACCTTCTCTTCAGTACGTTGTTACTCCCTTCACCCTACTGATATACTTGGAGGAGCAGAAGAAGGATGAAGTGGTGGAGAGGATCACACGCTAGGAGGTGTTTCATGAGAGGGAATCTAGTTGGGTCCATCCAAATGGAAGGTTGTTAGTAGCAGGTCTCCAGCATCAGGGCCCTCTAGGTTCCGACTAGTAGGGAGCAGGCAGCAGTAGTTCCAGTTCTGATCTCCCGGTCCTCGCCCTTTCCCTTTGGGCCCAGGACCGAGTTTCTTCATCTGTGGAAGCCATGGGAACCTTAGAAACCAATTCCTAGATAGAGTACAGTACAGTGGGGGTGGGATGGTCCTGCACCCACCTCAGCAGTAGTAGTTCCCAGCTAGTCACTTTCAGCAGCAGTAGTGGGGGCAGCAGGCTCCCGCTCCGCCAAGGGCTGATGTTGCAGGAGGAGGCCGACCTCAGGGCGCTCCTCAGGGAACTATACCCATGTGTGTTCTGGGAGGTGGCCAATAGCCGAGAGGTAGAGGAGCATGGTGTGGGCAATTACATGCCGTGAAGGCAGCAGTTCCAGCAGGGATATAGGTCGTTCGAGGTACGATCAGCTTGTTTAGAACCCTTGCATATGCCTTGTTTGATACAGGAGCTTCGCACTCCTTTGTTACACCCAGTCTATCCCATGCTCTAGGTTTAGACGTTGAGAGACTTACAGTTCCCCTGGTGCTGAGCACACCAGTCGGAGGTCAGACTGACTAGTTGTATGTTTGTTGAGGATGCAGACTGATGATAGGGCCACATCAGTCAGTCAGGGATCTTTTACTGTTGTAGATACATCCATACGATGTCATCCTAGGCATTGAATGGATGTTCTCTATATGTACTGTCATTGACTACTTCTGAGGAAATTATTTGTTTTCAGACTTGGGCGGTCGATGGGTGACTTTCATCGGCGATCAGATTTTCCAGGGAAGAAGAAAGCGAGGGGACCCCCTCCTCTCCTTGCAGGCTGACCTATCAGTGGAGTCGGTGGATGGAGAAATGGTGGAAGTCCCAAGGATCGTCAGTGAGTTTATTGATGTCTTCCCTAATGAGGTGGAAAATCTACCCCTCGATGTGATGTTGAGTTTGGGATAGACTGGCAACCTGGTGCCCGTCCGATTTCGATGGCTCCCTATAGGATGGTACCTTTTGAGTTGCGGGAGTTGCAGATCCAGATTAACGATCTGATGAAGAAGGGTTTTGTTTGGCTGAGTGTGTCACTGTGGGGTGCCCCTGTTTTGTTTATGAAGAAGGAGGATGTTAGTCTAAGGATGTGCATAGACTACAAGAGGCTGAATCAGGTGACGGTCAAGAATTTCTACCCTCTCTCGAGGATAGACGATCTCTTTGACCAGCTGAGGGGAGCAGGTTGGTTCTCGAAGAACGATTTGCGGTCTAGATATCACCAAGTGAGGGTGAAGAGGGAGACATCTGAAAAAAGGCCTTCTGGTGTAGATATTGACACTTTGAGTTCATGGTCATGTCGTTCGGCGTTACAAACACTTCAGCCGTGTTCATGGGGCTCATGAACTCCATCTTCCGGGAATATATGGACCGGTTCGAAGTCGTGTTTATTTAGGACATCTTGATCTACTCAAGATCAGAGGAGGATCACACTGAGCACTTGAGGATGGTTTTAGAGGTCCTCTGATAGAACCATCTCTATGGGATGTTGTCCAACTGCAATTTATGGACACGTGAAGTACATTTCCTTGGGAACGTCGTTTCCAAGAAGGGGGTAGTAGTGGACCCATCGAAGGTCGAGGCGGTTGTTTCTTGGGTAGTACCCAAGAACGTGGCGAAGGCTCGCAGTTTCCTCGGGCTAGCAGGTTACTACCGGAGGTTCGTTCCCACCTTCTCTTGAGTTGCACACCCTTGACAGCCCTAACCACGAAGGAATAGGATTTCGTATGGGATGACCAGTGTGAGGCAGCCTTCAGCTATCTGAAAGAGAAGTTGGTTAGTGCCCCAGTGCTGAGGTTGCCAAAAGAAGGGGCAACATATGAGGTGATATGTGATGCTTCAAGGCAAGGCCTCGGATGTGTGTTGATATAGAATCAAGGGGTGATATCCTATGGTTCTAGGCGGTTATATCCCCATGAGTTTAACTATTCCACCCATGACCTAGAGCTCGCGTTGGTCTTGTTCGCACTAAAGTTGTGGCGGCACTACCTTGTTGGGGAGCACTTCGTGGTCTTCACGGATCACAAAAGCTTGAAGTACATCTTCTCCCAATTGGACCTAAACTTACGACAGCTAAGGAGGATGGAATTCCTTCAAGACTATGAATTCGAGATTTCCTACAGCTCGGGAAAGTGGAATTTGGTGGCTGATGCTTTGAGCGGGATGTCATAGAAGGATGTAGTCTGAGAGTCGGCAGATACTTGGAAGTCGATGGAGGAGTTGGATGCCCTACACCTAGATATAAGGATGGAAGGTGGTTGAGGTTTACTATATCATATGATGGTGCAATCTTCCCTATTGTGGATGGTAGGGGAGTCTCAATGGGGAGACTTAGAAAGCGAAGTTATGTGTTATAGAGTTGACCAGGTCAATGCTCCAGAAGGATGGGCAGAGGATGGTCTGATCCGGATGCTTTTCGGAGGAAAGATGTTTGTTCTAGAGGAAATGCGTGGAAAAGTTCATAGTGAGTTCTACAACTCACCCCTAGTGGTGCACCTGGGAGTTTCCAAGATGTACCAGGGCCTGAGGAGATAGTTCTGGTGGCCCGGGGTGAAATGGGTAGTAGCAGTGTTCGTAGCAAAGTTCCTTGTGTGTCAGCAGGTGAATGCTGAACACCGTGTCCTAGGAAGCTTTTTTCAACCTTTAGATGTCCCTGAGTAGAAGTGGGAGGACATATTGATGGATGTCATCACGGGGATACCCAAGGTTCGAGGAGGCTGTGAAGCTATCTGGGTAGTGGTGGATCTGTTGACGAAATTCGCCCACTTTCTGGCAATCAAGGTGTTGGGCACAGTGGATTCTTTAGCACGAAGGTACGTAGATGAGGTGGTGCGGTTGCATGGAGTTCAAGGATTCATAGTCTCAGTTAGGGATGCACGATTTACCACATGAGTCTGGAAGGGATTGCAGCATGCTTTTGGCACCCAGCTACATCTTACCACTGCTTTCCATCCCCAGATAGATGGACAGATAGTGAACACCATCCAGACCTTGGAGGACATGCTACGGGCATGTATTCTAGATTTTGGGGGATCGTGGGTGCGACACTTGCCTCTGGTACAGTTTGCTTAAAATAATAGCTTTCAATCTACCATCGGCATGGCTCCGTTCGAAGGCTTGTATGGGAGGCCATGCCACTCATTCGTGTGCTGGACTGATATTGGGGAAGCAAGTGTTCTTGGCCCGGAAGAGGTGTAGAGTATGATAGAGGTGGTTCGACTTATATGAGAAAGGATGAAGGCGGCACATGACTGAAAAAAGACATATATCGATAATAGGAGGAGGCCCTTGGAGTTCGGGGTTGGGGACCACGTATTCTTGAAGGTATCCCCTCAGTGTGGAAGACGGAGGTTCGGTAGGGGGAGCAACCTCTCTCCCAAATTCATTAGACCCTTCAATGTTTTGCGGCAGGTCATAGAATTGGCTTATTAGCTAGAGTTACTGTCGATTCTACTGAGGATACATGATTTCTTCCATGTTTCCCAGCTCCGTCGGTATCTGCATGACAATTCACACATCCTTGACTGGGGAGAGCTAGATATCGAAGACAATGCATTGTTCATGCAGTGACCAATGATGATCGAGGATTGTGAGGAGAAGGTGCTTTGTGGATGAACCATTCCTTTGGTTTGTGTGTTGTGGAGGCATGGTGGGATTGAGGAAAGTACCTAGGAACGAGAAGCACATATGCGTTCCTAGTACCCAGAGTTTTTTTGAGTTTTGTGATGTTCTATTTGGTACTTTCTGTGATGGAATGATTTACCTTGTTAAATATGGAATTTGTGGATTTCATTTTCTATGGATGAGTGTGAAGTGTCCTGAGATATGGGGAGGGGAGGACCTAATCCCTAGTTAAGATGCATTAGAGTGGATGCTCCTAAACCCGTATGGGCGAGTCAAAGCCGCCCAAAGCTGATAGGATCTTAACTTTGAGAAAGGGAAACACCTCACCACATGACCGGAAGGTTTAATCCATTGTTTTACAGTGATTGTAATTGTTCAATTTCACTCTTGAGAGGTATCTTCCGGGGTAGTTTTTTGGACCCCCCCTCCTTTATTCAGGTCTCATTTTAAATTCTCGAGTGGGAGAATGCTTTGAGAGGTATCTGATGTGATTACCCGAACCCTCGCGGTCCATCCCTTTGCCAAATTCAAGATCCTAGGGGTGAAGTCTCAGTGGTAGGACATCATTTTAGCATGAAACTGATCGGGGCAACCGATCTGCGCGAACGATCGGCGCAACAGACTGGTGTCACCCTGCCTTGTTAGTTTCTCTTCTATAGCTCTTCCTGTAAAGCCGCTTTGGGATTTTCAACTTTTTTTCAAGTGGTTCAAAGCCATTTAAAATCCCATAATTAATAACCAATAAATCTTGAAGGACCTCCTCAATGGAGAATTAAAGAAGAATTAATTACGTCGTGTGTAACCACCCAACTGCGTGAGGAACCATGATCTGAATTTAAGGTCGTTCAAATCCCCATATCCCGTAACAATGAGATCTTATCTATATATCACATGGGAATTTCTTCTCCCTTCTTCTTCCTCTTGGATGTATTCCTTTCTTCTTAGTACATTTGGTGTTCCCGACATCCCTCCCATGTTAGTCGTGCTTTTCCCTGATTCTTGGCGTGTGGAGAAGAAATTCGATCTTTGATCAATAAGGAAGGGTTTTCCTTCGCCTCTCCTTTCAATGTATCATGTGGGGTGGGTACACTTTGCCTCTGTTGGAATTAATGAAACTAAACTTAATGAAGATGATGAACAGACTTTTAAAGAATGAATGGGTGGTGCAATCGATGTTTATGCTGCACTACTTTTATGTTGTATGAGTTATGGATTGTGTGGGCCTATGCTCACTGAAAATCATGGCTGTTGGAGGTATTTCCTTGTGCATTAATGAACCTTTTTTTCTATGATGATTAAATGACATAACCAAGAAATTGGTTACTCACTTAATCCCAGTTGGTTTAAATGGATGTTCAGTAAAACAAGAATCCCTGTGCGAGCACCCCGGTTAACAAACAGAAAGGAGAACCTAATGAATGATGTTCTTGAACCTGGAAGTTTCTATACTCTGTTCTGGTAGTAGAGGAATTGTTTTGTTTTTCTTCCTATTGGGAGATGTGGGTAAGGATTGGATCCTCTGGTTCAGTACGGTTTCTGGTTGTGAATCCGGGGTTTTGGTTTCTCCACTTATATCACAAATTGTGGTGGAATCCTCTATCGTTGAGAATTGGTGGGATATTGTTTTTGGGGATGTGGGGATGTTACTCGGGGTTTTCTTTGTTTCCAGTACATCGAGGGATCTCACTTATCCATTTTTGAGGTTTTCTTTGGATCCAGCACTTTGATGGATCTCACTAATCCCTTTTGTTGATGAAAATTTACTAGAGAACCGGGTGTGAATGCTTAAAAAAAAATTTAGTTATTTCTTTCTTTTTTTGGCTTGTGGTTATGCCTGTTAGTTTCCTGATAGTGCAAAATTCACCCTAATGGGATCACCTAAACATGAAAACAAGAATGGTTGAGTGGGGAATTAGTTTGGGAAGGAGTTGTGACTTGGTCGTGGGTGTTGTGGCTTCTTTTGTGAATGAATAGTAACATGGGTGTTGGTTATTAGGTTTTGGGACCCCTAGGTTGAGAAGAGTGTTTGTTACCTATACGTATATCTATAGCTTTTATGTTTCTTATTCGCGCTCCACCCAAGTTGAACACTTAGTTCCAAACACCCCATTTCATGGGGAGGGTGTTTTCCCAACACTCCTATTAGTGGCTAGTTATTAGCTCCTTTTCTGCTCCCTTTCCCACATAGCCCAAGACTCTTTGGGCAGGTTGTGATTGCCTAAGGTCCATTATTAGCCCATGAATTTTCGGGCGGGGTAGTTTTGGTGGTTGGTCCAACTCTCTGCGGGCAGGATGTTTCTCAAGTGTCTTCGGGGTGAGGCCTAGGTGTCTTCGGGCGTGGAATTAGTTGTTCTGGCCCAGATGTCTTCGGGCCTGGCAGTCGTTGTTCTGGCCTAGGTGTGTGCGAGCGGGGTTTGGCAGTGGAACTGCGTTGAGAATTCCGGGATTGGTTTGATGCGTTGGATGTCTACAATAACCAGTGGGAAAGTGGCGCGGGGTACCAAAATATCGATGTGATATTACTATACATTACTTGCCTTGCATTATTTGGGGAGTGTGCCTTGGTGAGACTTGGGTGGATAGTTTTCCTTACTATGTGCTTTGGTTTTTATTTTCTCACAGAGCATTCGAATGCCTCTCCACTTGTGCATGAGAGTCTTTGGTTTTCCCTATTGAGTGTACTTCTATGCTCACCTTATGTATATAAAACTTCTTTAGGTTTCCAGGAGGACTTCAGGGATCGTGCGGGACCGTACTAGCTCGGACATTGGTGCAGTTTCTATTGTCGTTTTCCTTTTCTTGGTACTTTACCTTTGGAGTTTTTGAGGATTTTATTATTTACTGTTGAACATGCATATGGGAATGGGTTATTTTTTTCTTTACCTTTAATTTCAACTTTGGTATTTTTGGGATTGTTATCTTATCACTCGATCCTATGAAAATAAAAATGGTAATGCCTTCCATTTTGTGTGAGATGTTATACCCTTGGTGCTAGTCGCCACTTTGGGACCTATTTAAGGTGAGTATCGGTGGTCATTATCTCTCCTTCAACATAAATAAGGAAGGGTCTGGAAATATTTTTTCCCTTCCCTCCTTTTGGTGAAGGCGGTTCGTGACACAAAAATACCTAATGATATTAAAAAATTAAAAAAAACATGTTTTAATGTGGATGAATAAATGTTTCTAAGGATAAAAATCCTAAAAATGAAAGTAATTATTATGATATCATACCTCGATATTGAAATGTGTCTTCCATACGAAACATGGGAAGAAATTTCTCTTAATGAAACATGTGATGAGAATCATAAATTGAATTTATAAGATATAGAGAATCCTAATAGTTTTAAAAATAATGATATCTCTATTAATTATTACACTATATTATATATATGGAATTGAATTATCATGGAAGCTATTGATGATTTTTTCTACTCGATGTCACATGTTATAGAATATAAAAAATTATACCTAGGTCTTATTATGGATTTCAAAATATTTCTGGATTTGAATAACTTGAAATATGTAATGAAAGATAAATTAGATTCACTAAATAGGTAAAGTTTCATTGGATATATTGTGATTCGGCTAGATTCTATGAAGCATGTAGGATATAAATGGGTTTTTTATTTGTAAAAAACATCTTAAAAATGTGATTGTTGGATAAAAAGCTTATTGTTATTGCAAAAGGTTTTTCTCTGAGACCCGGAATTGATTATATAGAGAAATATTGAACTATTATTGATTCACATTATTTTCAATATCTAATCGGAATTGGAGTATCTGAAAAGGATAAAATGTTTTGTATGAAGATTATTACTACATATAAATATGTGTTATTTTATTTTAAGAAAAATATGAAAACCCTCAATGGATCTATAATACTATATGCATTCAAATCGAAATCAAAAGACCAATATTCAACAAAATTTATGAAATACATTTATAGATTAAATAAATATAGATGTCATTGTTATAATAATTTTTGAAAAACACTTATTAAACAAAGGGTCTTTAAATTTCCCAATGTGCCTGTGATTCATTGTTAAGAAATAAAATAATTGGATATGAAATCATTGCTCATTGTTTTGATGAGTTAAATATCAAGATAAATCCAAGATATATTAATTCTTAAATGGGTAACATAAATGATGAAATTGAAATTAAGGTCTTGTGAGAATACATGCTTTGTAATGGTTTATATATTTAGAATATTCCATCTATTATATTCAATAATCATTCATATTATACTAAAATAGTTATAATGTGATTTAATTAGGATAAAGTGAATCCTTTTTTAATATAATGGTTGTTCGGTCTTTATAAATTAATAATGATAAATTTACACATTTTGAATAAAAATAATATTCAGTTGGTCCAACAGCACCACACAACAATTCCTTCAAAGAACATTTTCATCTTATTAATTGTAGTCAACCTGATATATTTTTCTCCTATTTTTTTGAAATATTTTGTTTAGTATCCACTTTAACTATCTAGAATATAATAAGAAATATTTTGTGTAAACATTTTTTATTATTCATTTCAATTTATTGTAATACAGAATATTATAAAAGAAGATGAAATGTTTTCTTTATCCATTTTATTTATCGTATCCACATATTGTTCAATCATAAACTAGTTATGAGTCAATTTTTAGAGCTATAGCTATATATTTTAGATCATAAACTGATACACTCATTTCAACATATTCCTATAATGTTGAAGTAAAAAAATTACCATAATAACTTCAATAATTTTTCTTTTTTAATATATGAATCATCTCATTCAAGTGGAATTTGGATTTCATATAGTGTTTAGCACAACCAGATTATTCGATGATATTGTTTCGTGAATCACACATTTAAAAAATATATTATTAAAAAGTTATTGGAAAAAACACATACAAAAAATTGTTTCTCCTTTAGGCAATAGTTAATGAAGAACCTAAATATAAAGAAGATATATGTTTGATCCAGACATAATATTCCAAAATTATTTACAGAGGAACAAAAACAATTTATCTCTAGAAATATTTTACATGATATAGGGATGTATAGAGTGAAATTTTTTAATTTACTATATCATTTAAGAGTATTATACATTGTTTTAGTATTTTCCTAATTCTAATTATCCCATTTCGAGTTTCCAAAATGGTTTTTAATGAGGAAGCTTGAAAAACATATTAAATTGGTAGGTTAGTGTATCCTAAGGGGAGTATTATGTGGCTGGTGAATGTGGATTTGTATTTCAATAAGGGTGGAATTACCCCCCCCCCAACCCATACATATCCCACTCACCATCGTACATCCTATGAATTCCATGTCCAAACCATTGGTTTTTTAGTTATTAGGGTGAAATATCACACTTTTTTCTGTTATTTTCGTAATAGGTGTATATTTTATTGTTGACCAAATACATTATAATATGGTGATGAAATCAATCATACCATTTCATTAAAATATATTTTAGAAAAAACATTCAAGAGTGGAATCTTTTCAGATAGAAATGAAGTGGGCTTACATCATAAGATGATCTCTTATAACCTAGAAAAAATTAATTAATTCATATTTTTGGGGGTCCAAAAAGAAAATCCAATTTCATTATTTATCATTCTCATTTTTTGTTTGAGTAGTGTTTTTAATATACAATTAGAATTATATTTCAGATCCTTAACATTCCAACATACCAAACCTAATGATATACACTCTGAAATATCTTTAATCATGTTCTCTAACAAGAAATAATCATCATGAACTCTATATATAATTTCACATATATGATGAATAGAAAATGATGTAAAATGAGAACCATAAAAATTTTCCTCTTAAAAATATAGTATGGAATTAAAAAATAAAATATTACTAAACCCAATCATTAATTCATAATAAAGTATAAACTATTGATTCTTTTTTGTATTATTATATTATTTAAAATATATTATATTCACCTCTTAAATCATCACATGGTTTGATGTTTGAACAATCTTCTATAAAATATAATATTTCTCCCATTCCATCGCAATTAATAGTTTAATCAATTAAAAATTTAGAAATATTGGATCTTTTGTGATCCTAATCATAAATAAGATAGCATGAACCTTTTTACATTGAGCATACATAACCTTGTTCTCATTACCATGGTTGTAATTTTTTATTCAATCATAATATATAATCAACACCAACCATATTATCTAGTGAATATTAATGTATTATTACTGAATATACTCATTATTCATTTAGTATCATAATATATATCACATATTTATACCATAATTTAATTCTTACATATCATTAATGATATATATTACTATAACTTTGTTCAAATCATAAGTTAGGTTATTTGGCTCATGAAATGAAAATTTCAGTGAGAAATAATCTATAAAAATATCATTATGCATGAGAATTCATCCTATTCATTGTCTACATTACATCACTATAGATTAGAATCCCATATTTACTATATTTTAATGTACCTACAAGTCTTCCAAATAAGCTTCATTTTAGTTTAATGAAATATTACTCAAATTCATGTGTGTGAAAATAACATGGATACATTTTGAGATAACATGGTGATTAGATTAGATAGTCATGAGAAATTATTCGTAATGTGGAGATAATGTCTTTAATAACCATGAACATAATGGATATAAAAAACAATCAATAGTATAGGATAATATTCAATAACATTCTCTTTTTGGTATCCACCGATATACCCTCACATGATACTATATGACCCCAAAGTAAAAAATATTATACTCAAACTTAACATATTGTAAATTTTTTCTACTACTAATCCAACCCTTGTATATTCAGTGCAATCCACAATTGATCAAAATAATATTCCTTTCACATTTTTTATATAGTAATATCTTCAATAAAAACCTCTATTAACATATCATGGTTTTGTCTATATAATCTATTCATTGAACCCATGATGATTTTATGGGTATTTTTAAGACAAAATGTTTTCACTTTATATATATATTTTCTATAAATTATATATAATTTTTCTTGGATATATCATCCTTTGTAACTACTAATTGATGATATCTAGAAAATGTTTTTACAAATAAACTTTTTGAGATCTAAATAATGGATCAAGCATGTCTTAAATTCAAGGTAGAGGAAACATCTTTTTCATTTTGATCATTTTAATATCTCGATAATAAATTCATTGTCAAATTGATCACAAATTCCTGTCAACAAAAATAATAGTTTCACCCCAGGATGATGAGCATGTAAAAATAAATAACTCATATAAATTTACATTTTGTTTCTTCTTCAATTTTAGTAAATCAATTGAGGATATTATATATGCAGTCACTGAAATTTGTGTATCAAATATTATGAGTTATATCAAAACAAAATAATATGATTTGGTGAATGAATGTGAAGCTCTTTTGTAATAATAACCAAAATATAATATATAATAGGTATATTATCGATATTCAGTTTTCCATGAACAATATAAGATAAACACCATTTGTTACAAAGATAAAGGACCCATATAATGCATCCAGTTTCCATTGGTAGATCAAATTTATTTTTTGATAAATAGATGATAATTTATTTTTCCTAAATGTCAAATTTGACTTCACTTCCTATATATTTTATATTAAATTTATGTAGTTAAATCTAATTCATGACCAAAATGAAATCAAATTCAACTAGTAGGAAAATAATGAGACATACAGGAAGAAAATTATTACATAATTAAATTAGAGAAGAAATAGAGACATGTGATGTGATCATTATACCATTAAGAGTGTTTAATGATAATTAAACATCAAATTATTAAGGTGGTATTGTGATCCACATATAATATTCTTTTGATATAAACTAAATGATAGATCCAGAATAAAATAGGACATTAGCATCTTTAGAGTGGATGGTACATGTAAATGTTACTACACTATTTTCATAATACACTTATTGAGTAGTGATCACATGATATTAAACCTTTTCTCTTATTTTATGAGGTTGTTACATTTAACATCATTATTAACATTTGGAATAGATAACTATTTAGAATAATTTAATAACTATTTTCATTTGAAACACTGCAGTGTGGGTGGTGGGTTTTTTAGAGCCTTTCCCCAGTTATTTACTAACTCAACCAATAACCATGGCGTTTGATTTCTAGATGACATTTCATTCCATACACAAAAAATTTAATATTTCCTTCAATAATATATATTTTTTGTTATCATCCACACTTTTAGGAAAAATTAAATATCAACATCATCCTCCCGTGTTTTTAGAATATCCATTCGCTTTTATCGTTGTTTTCTCATGAAAAATTGAGATAGATAGGTAAATCCAATATCCATTCTCGCCTTTATTGAACATAAAATTATTTCATCATTACTACTGAATCCTATTTTGTCAAGGGTCATTTTATGATTTGAAAAGACATCACTAAAAATAGTTTCACAATTGATTCATTTTATATGATAATATCCCAAGTGTACATTACATGTCTTATAAAATTTAACTCATTTATAGTAACATGTCGATAATACTTCTGATTTAGAAAAAATATTCATTTATTCATTTTAGTAGAAATAAAATGACGGAAAAAATTATTGAAAATTAATATCTTAATCCCATTAAACTCCACAGATTTATTTTCTTCTTATTTACATGGATATTTGAAAAGATTCCACCATCAATCTTCCTTATATTCTATGAAAAAAATCCATAATAATTTTTTTAATTTTCAAATATATGAGAATGGAAAATATTATTTTAGGGTTATTAATCCATTTATAATAAACTAGTGTATTAGAAAACCTTCTAAATGAAGTTAGGTGTTTCTTCATGATCTAATAAATAGAATGTTGTTCACTAATTTTCTTATTTTCAAGTACAGCATGATCCATATATTGACAATGTAGTGTAAGAATACAAATGTGTTTTTTGTAATATTACTCTATATATATTTGGATTCCAAGGAATTATTTCATTTCATTAGGCATCATATTTAGTATTAAGATGAATTATTTTATTTTAATCTATTAAATAAAAACAAAAAACATTATTTGAGGTACAATAATCATAGAGGGAAACAACATAATCCTAAATTTTTTTATTAGATTTCCAAATAAGTAGACATTATTTTTAATCTAGGATGCATTTGGCTCAATATAGGCTATCCATGATCATTATAAAATCATTATCATATTTTCCTATATTAAGACTTATCCTTAGGTTTCATAATATTTTTTGCTCGTTCCTTTGGAAATATGAATCATAAAGTAAACAATGATATATAATAAAAATACTTCATATGAGATCTAAATAATCTTCAAATATGTTATTCACTACTATATCCCTTCATATACAAATCATATAAATAAGATTACATTATAAAATTAAAAAAGAGAATAATAAGAAAGGGTGAGAATAAATTTTAGGTAATGTAATCATGTGTGATATCACTAATTATATTAAAATAAAATTTCATAAATATATGAGAACATGAAAATAACATTAAAAAAAATCATACCTTAGATCATAATATTCATTCATTGAAAATATAGAAGGTGATTTATTATACATGAACCAAAATATAATTGAAGAACATAATCTATTAGTGTTTGATATTGGCATAAAAGAAAATATTTGGAATACATATAGTCATTAAAAATAATTTCTCTAGAAATCTGGGAATAATTCCTTGACAATAATAGTGTATTGGTTTCACTTTCATTTATGTAATACTACTCAAGGGTCAAACCATATATTATCATAGTGGATTTTGTTCCAAATTAAAATGGGTACACTCTCCATTACAGTCTTGTTTATCTCATGCAATATCCATAATTAAGCAATTCAATAGAGGTCCATATAATCTAAAACCCACAAGTCAACAAATTATTATCAAACATAGGTGTTCCAAAATATCATAAAGAATTCATTATATCATAACTAATTAATAGAATATGGGTTTCATAAACATTTCATAATATCATATTGTATGGAACAAAAATGTGGTTTATAAACATTTCATCATTTCATCATCGAATATCCTAGTGAAAAGAAACATGTTACATAAATATAATATCATTATACTAATAAATCATCCAAATTAATAACAAGTATTGTATAATTTTATAATATACCTAAGTATAGATTTAATTCACAGAAATGGATTAAATTTTTTGGTGAAAATTTATTTCAAAATATCACATGAATTGTGACATGGGAATTACACTTTTCAATTTGTAATAAACCACTTTAAATTGAAAGTTTTCCAAAATATTAAATAAAATGGTTTTTAAAATAAACATAGAAATTTGTAAAGGGGTATTCAAATTATTGGGTTGTCATGATGTTGGAAATTTTTTTTCATTCAATATAAGTTAAAATTAGTAATTCTTTTAAAATTTTTGTAAAATGTAAAAATGTTACTCATTTGGAAAATGAAAATAAAATTAAATGATAAATTTTTTTAAAAAAAGTTAAATAGTAGGTAAAAATTATTAATAAATCGTATGATAATTTTAAATAATTCTGGAAACAATATTACACAACATGTATATGGATCAAAAATATTTTTTTCTACCTAAGAATGAAATTATATCAAGATTACATTAAAAATAATTATAGGATCAGAATCTCGTAAAGTGATAAAATTTAATAGAAAATAATTTTTATAAATATATTACTATAAAATAGGAAAAATAATTAAATTCATGCAAGGTATATCATGAAATTTATTCTTCATAAACATAATCATAAATAATCATGATAAATAATGACATTAGAATATAAATCTTTTCCCATTGGTTCCACTTTATTTGAATAAACTCTAAAATCATGTATAATAAATTTTAATTTATTATAATTATAGTAATTATTCATTTAAAAACTTATGATATCATATATTTTCCACTTTTAACATTTCCACCCCCATTTAGTAATAACATATTATTATTATTGTTGATTTTGTGTAATAACCATTTCATTTTTCTTGATATTTTCAATTCTCTAGTTCTTTTCTGTATTCAATGATCATTTTTACATAAATTAAAATTTTTAACTCAATATATAAATACTATAAAAATTTATTATATACATTTTAGAGTCAACCATTAATGGTAAAGATAAAAAATGAATTACACCATTCAAGTAGATAGTAGGCTATAAGTACCAATGGACATAGTTTTCACTAATCAATAGATTGGAAAAATAGAAGGTAAATATTAATGATCAAATATAGTATATTTATTGTACCATATATATCATATATATATATATATATATATTAAATATATCCTTATTACCATCCATGTAAAACTAAAATTACAAAAAATCACATCCATTCGTGGATGTGGTAGTCCACACGTACCCACGAGTGACATTATTATTTTGTGATAGATTGGAAAGTAATATTATAGATGTGATATTATTGTTCCATAAGTATAATTATTTAATAAATATAATTTATAATTGTAGAATCCATAATAAAACCCAACCATGAATGGCAGTTATGGAAAATTAATTATATCGGCATGTGGAAGTGGTAGTCAATACTTATGCACACACAATACTTTCACTTCATATTTCATGAAATAAGGGATGGATATATTATTAAACCTTTTAAAATATAAAAAAAATAGTTTTTTTCCTTGTATAATATCCAGATTTGGAATGTAAATATCCTTTTACATATGGTTTCTTAGTAAGGGATTATGATGGTTCCATTATGTATTGAGGTTGATGTATTGTGGGATGACCAAAATAATGTTATAAAGGTTTTAATATTTCTTTTACATGTGACATATTACATATGGTTTGTGTCTAAATCCACCTGGATTACATCCCCATTAATATATCACTATTGTAAGGTCCATACACTTTTATGGTCTCTTTAGTTTTAGTTTTCCTTTTGATACATATTGAATTATTAAACTACTGATCCTATTCATAGACTATCTATGGATGGTGGATGTATAAGGTATATTTTGACAATTAAAATCTATTATTCAGAAGCATCATGATGAAAAAAATTATAGAGGTATTCATTAATTCTATGAATTTACTCATCCTTGATAATGAAAATTACATCAAATATATCGAATTGGAAATAATGAAATTTTTTCCAAATTTGATGATATATTACAACATTTGGAAGAATGTTTTGGAAATAATGGACCATAATATTTGGAATTGTATTTTATATTACGGTAATAATAAAATTCTCTAAAATAGATAGAATGTGGTTGCAAATATATATGAAATTGAGATCTCATATTCCTTATGGAAAAAAAATATAATCTGTATTTTAATAAGTAAGAAGTAATCAAAATTTATTATAGAATCTTTACTTCTTGAGGGAAAATCGAAGAGTTAGTTTTTTATATAATCAATTAGAGTATGTTGATGGACGATATTCTGATTTTAGATAATGTTTCATCATAAATTTTTTAATATGTTAGTAGATTCTATGTGGATCAACTGAGAGGTAGTATTGGTTTTTGATTGACTAAGTCATGTTAATGATTATGATATATGTTCAGAGGAAGAAAACTATCAGTTTTTTTCTTTGGAGGATGTTTTCACTGTACTTGAAGCACCAGGGTATTCTCTATAAGTATATTAGATCACCCATTTTGTAAATTCCATGTGTCTCTATGATGTATCATAGTTTTAGAAAATAGTTTTGGTTGTTGAGTATAAAACTTTTGATGAGTACTTTTTTATAATGATGTACATTATCCTAGAATATTAATGTTTTCTATCATGTTTTAGGTGGATTATTTGAAAACAGGTTTATCTATGAGTGTATGTCGGGGGGAATATCAAGGAATTTCATTAAAGTATTGCACTATGTTTAGGGAGGATATGATTTCATCATGTAGATAATTAACCAATTATTGAATTCATCCCATTTTATATAAATTAAGGAATTGAGTTTCATGGAAGTATTAGCATGGTGGATTAAGGTTAATTTAGTGTGGGTAAATTTTTTATAATGACCATTTTTTTATATACGCACCATATTCTTACCTCATGAGTAAATTGAGTTTTGGATCATGATTTTGGATTTATGTTTTATTTTAGTAGTACATTCAATATATAGGTTAATGGGAACAAAAAGTGGACCACACAAACACTGCACGATATTTTTAAAGAAAGCATCTTATATTTTGATAGATATTGGGTGAAGAAACTATCCATGGTTAATTTTTTTTCATAAAAATAGATATCACTCATCAACAGGTATAGATCATCTTAAGGTGTTTTATAGTCATCTCTTACAATCTCTATAGTGCTATAATAATATTAGATATTAAGCATTATATTGACTAGTTGTATGAAATGTATAACTAAGAATGTATAGATTATTTAGGCTAATATGAATGAAACAATAGGCCCTAATAATTATTATATTTATTATAAGAGGATACTATTTAATTTTTAGGCCAGATTCCATTTATTTAAAAATATTCTCCCCACTACAGACATCAATATTTTGGTTCTGTGAAAAGTTATCTTTCCAAACAATTAATTTATATAATTAATTAAGGAGACTTACTGGGATGGAATAACAATTTGTGGTTCTACACATTTGGGTCGTATTCTTGATGGATTCCTATTTTCACAACATTGTCATGATTTTCATGATGACTACCATGTGTTTTTAGAGATATTTAGAAATTAGTTATGATTTTATATTTATTGAATGCATATTTATGATCTAGTATAATCGGCAGAAGGTTCAGCATGGGTATATAATTCATTTGGTTCTCCTTATTTATAGGAATTGAGGATTAAAAAATATTTCTTGGGAACCTGAGTCACAAACTCACTCTAAGTATCTAATGGTAACCAATTATTGATTAGTGTCGGGAGTCTTATTTAACTAAAAAATATATGATGCTCATTTTATATTATTTTTTTGATTAATTTCTGATACCAATTTATTTTTCTTGAATCCTCTATCGATATTTGGCTGGTATCTCTTGAGTTATCCTGTGATCAATTTTCTATTTTTGGTCATTAATTTTGGTTTCATTCTCATGGATGAAATACCATGTTTGGACTAGTTTTATCATAACATACAATTAATATATATCATCCATAAAATAATATAATTAAATAATTATTGATCCATAATATTTTAGGGTTTAGGGAATTCAACAAGGGAAATCAATACTTTTGATTAAGACTCTTGTGGTTTCATGGATTATATAGTTGTTCAAAATAATGAAGTATAAACCAATATCAATTTCCATAAAGAATATTTCACATGATTTTTAATGATATCTATTAATTTCATACATAAGTTATTATGTGTAATATTCCTAAACTTTAGGGGGTTATTTCATCAAAACAATATATACCAAATTCTAATATATAATAAATATTGAAGACTAAAATTATCTATGGGGTTATTTTTCTTTAAAATAGATAGAATACAAATGGTGTTATAATTTTGAATTTGAAATTAAAAGCATATGTGGATATAAAATGATTTTGTTTCCAGTAGAAGGTGTGTCAATAAAATAAATATATATTATAAGATGTTAATTCATTACAAATAGTGTGTATAATATGAGAATATTCATTCAATATGTAGACAATATTTTTAGATTTATGAGTCATTTGAAATATTTTAATAAATATTTCTAAAGGATAGAGTTTACATTCACACAAATAATGATATGTAATTATTAAAATGAATATCAGTATAACAAACCATTATTTAGTATTTATTTCCCCTAATATAAACAACAGTTAATCGATATATTCACTGAAAAATAAACTTCAATAACTATGAACCATGATATAGTAAAGTATTATATCCATGATGTTTAATTGGAAGGTATTAATTATAATAACTAAATTATGAAAATTTTTAAGCATGTTTTTTAATAATGAAATATTTTTTATTATTTCATAACTTTTAAGAACCTAATGTATAGAAAACTATTTTTTCAAAAATATCTTTTAAATAAATATAGATTTTATCAAATTTATCATGGTAAAAGTATAGTTAATTCAAAAATCTATTTATTTTAAATAAATAAATTAATATTATTTTCATAATATGTAGGTTCTTAGTATCTTTGGGTGAATTTTTGGAAATTGTTTAAATGATTTATTACATAAAATAGTAAAAAAATTAACACTTTTTTATAAAAACTATTATTTCATTTAATTTAATTTGTTACAATTTGTTTTAAATTTGATAATAAGGTATCATAAGAATCCTTATATTATAAATATTATAATTAAGTTTATAAATATATTTAATAACCATTATTTTGGAATAAGTTAATTTATATTCTTAAAAAACATGTTTCTTCAAAAACTAGTTTTTATTAATAATTTTTTTTACAAGATATATAAATAAATAACTATTAATTATTTGTTTTATTAAAATTTATATAATATATATTCAATAATATTATTTAACATTCATTTTATTGTTTTCACATTATAAGAAATAGAACAATATTATGTTTTATTCTTAAAAAAGTTATATTTATAAAACAGGTTCTCATAGTTGTTTGTGAGCATATTTAAATCATATTATGACACCTATAGAAGTTGATTATATTAAAATTGATAAAAAAAATTGAATAAGAAACACTTCCATATTTTAATAGTGGAAACATAATTTCTTCATAAGGAATAATAAAAGCAGTAAAATTTAGTTACTATATTTATTCTTCAAAAAAGTTTATTAAGGTGTTATTAATAGTGATAGGATTGGATTTCTGTAAATAATTTTCTACTTTTTATTGGGAAAACATACTTCAAACATATATTTTCCCACTTTAAAATAAAATCCCATTTGGATCCACATTCCACAAAAAATTGACCTTATAACATTAAAATGTTTTATGAAATTCCATGTGTGTCATATACCCCACTTCAAAAAAGTAAAACTTATATCTTCCTTTACTAAAAATATTTGAGCCTTATAAATAGGTAAATAAATACATATAAACCTTATTAGTATCCCCTATTTCAACATTTTCCTTATGGTAATCTCATAAGATCTATCGCTCAATAGTTAATAATTAAACCAATGGAGATCTCTCAATGAAATGTTACACAAATTGACCAATAACATTAAATATAAATTATTCTTATGCTTCATATAGGGAAGTTGTATCCCTAAAAACATTATAACTCCAGGGTCAAAAATAATTGGATATTTTATTATGATGTATTCAAAATAATTTACCAGAACTCCTTAATCAAATGGGATATAAAAGGATTATAAATGAGCACATGCAGAATACTATATCCACATAATGATATAATTAATTTTCCACCACCATATATCATGGTTTATGATTTTTTATCTTTAATATATTTATCTGATATTAATAATATATTAATTTCTCTAATGTTGACAAATTATATACCTTTATTTTTATTAACCTTTGAGAAATGGTTATACAGTCTTCGGTATATATGAGAAACCATCTCCACGTAGTAATGTAAGCCATTTTCCATAATCACTATGAATAAATGGTTATAATTATTTATATAATTAATATATTTCATTTAATATAATGGTAAACATTTACGATATGATGTAACAATTATTAATGTTATCTTACTATAACTACCAAACTAAAACATATATGAAAAACAAAGAAGCGAAGACCTGAAATTATAGTTATAATAAGGGATAAATAATGAAACATTGATAAAATACTATAATTGAATAATGTGTGGTATGAAATTTATAATTATAGTTATTATATATACATATACTAAATTTAAATTTACTATACCAGAGGTTACAGTATGAAAAATATAATATGGACATCATGTAATGGTTTTTTATTAAAATTTAACTTTCTCATGGAATGTTTTTGTTTAATTATTTATTGATAATAATTAATGATCTATCTGTCACAAGTACTAATATTATTATTATCCATTGGTTGTTTTTGGGGGTACCATTTTTCCTTTAATTTTTAGCTCCAGATGAACTCAATGGAAAAAATAATTGAAATCTATCATCATTTTCCTCTTTAGTCTATAATTTTTTCTTTTTGGTCCTTATTTTAATTAAAACAATATCAATAATGTTTTTATATTCTAAAAATATTTATTAATATAATTTTTATCAATTTTTTAAATTTTTTCATGATTTTTTATGTAATTATGTTTTTATTTTTTATATACAAAACCTTTTACTTTGATTTAAAATGTTTTAAATAATGATTTTTAAACATAAAATATATGAGGGAACTTTATTGAATTCATTAATTTCCATTAAAATGAATCATTCATAACACAATTCCATGGCTAGTTTCAATTAAACAAATTTCCATGATATTTTTGAATGATTTTTGTTTTAGGTAAGTGATATCAAAATTATAATGTTAATTTTCTTTATGAAATTTTCCAGTGACTATTAAGTTGTTTTTCTTCAGTAATAAATTCATTGATGAAGCTTATTCCTTATTGGGGAAATTATCCCATATTATATCTATTATTATATATTTAATGTTTGTGTTTCTGTTGATGAAAGTTTTTTTAAACCATTATCTATTCGAATAGTTTTCGTTTAATGTTATGATGAATGTTTTATGATCTTATGGATAAAAAATTTATGGTTTTAATTATGTGATAAATGGGATATTAATTATATATAACCCAAAGAATTAGAAAAGGTATTATTTCTTCTTAGATAACAATAGATAGAATTGGTATTAAACAAAATTTAGTAATGGAATGTGTCTAATAAGAGAATCTATGGAGTGAACTATTACTATATAAATGATAGAATATGGAGTTAACCAAGTATGTGGTGATAGTCATGGTAGTTAAACTAGACTAAAGAATTGATTTTATATAATTCTCTACCTAAAAACATATTAATTAGAAATATTACATCTTCTAATGTCTCATGGCTGATTATTGTTAATTCCACACTCGTAGTTTTTGTCACGAACCAACCTAGGTCGACCCTGAACCGGACACCCAGGTTACCGGAGCCGGCCTGCGACATGGCCTCAAGCACGTCTCCCCTTATGCCAGAGGTTTCCGACTAGCGGCGAGGGTGTAAGGTGAGTCAGGGGTGGATACTATACCCTCTTATCAAAGTTGAACAAAGGGACCAAAAATACAGCAACGGAAGTAGTGTAAATAATAATAAGAAAATAGCGGAAAACATTTTTCATTTATAAGGTTTGAATAAATTTGGCGAACTACAGTTTATATAAGAGATGCATGCATGACATGCTAATGATATGATGAAAGCATTAAATCACGCGACATACATACACATCAATGCAGAAGTAGATGAACAAAAGTCTCCAGCCCTGAGGGAGATCTCCCGGAGCATCCCGAGCCCCAAATCGGTCCTTTTCTCCTAACTCCAAGTACAAGAAATAGCAACAACACGGTCCTGCAGCCAAAAGGAATCTACTCGGGTACCCCAGTGCAATGGCGGCCCGAGTAGGGTGTGAGATATATATATCTCAGTAGGCTGGAACCACCGGGGTCTAGCCCACTCTAGACCATGAAATATAATTAAAAAAAGTTCTGGTATTTTCGAACAATAACGACACAATGCAAACAATAAACGCCCGTCCAGGTTCCAGAAAGGACACCTGGTGGCACTACCTGCTTCGGCCCATAGCCGGGATAAAAACCTGTTTAAAACAACACAAGTAAATTTGGTTCAAGCATAAAAACACTTTTTATCATTTTTCTCACTTACTCTATTTATTCAATTGTCATTTCAACTCAGACTGGAAATCCACTCATTCTTACCTTTCTTTATTTGATCACAATTCACTCGGGTTTTACCCACATCTCTCATTCTTTTCATAAATCATTATTATCATTCGTTCGGTGTAGATCGCCATGTCTATCACCCCGTATATCACAAGCTTGGATAACCATTGGGAAGGAACGCCATGTCCAAAACCCAAATTTTAAGTCGATCTAGAACGTCTTGTCTAGGACCCAAAATCTCATTCAGTGTAGATCGTCATGTCTAACACCCTATGTCACAAGCTTGGATAACTATTGGGTAGGAACTCCATGTCCAAACCCAGATTTTAAGTCGATCTAGAACGCCATGTCTAGGACCCAAAATCTCATTCATTTATCACTTAATTAATCAATCGACGCAATTCTCATTTCATGATTAATCCTTCACATTTAGTTATCCAAATCAGATCTCAACTTTTTATAATCAATTCTCATAATTAACTATCCTTTTTCAACATTCTGTAACTTGCACGAGCAATAGAAGGTAAACAAAAGCATATGGCACCAACATGCCTTAATGTTAGGTGATTAATGACATTAGACGGTACAAGTACGAGCACGCCATTGATCAAGTATAATGTCAAGAATAAAGTGTCATAAGGCTTTTAAGCATGCAATCACAAAAAAAAGAAATCTGCTACTACACGTTTATTTTGAAGGCAGCTCACCTACATTGGAGGAGTTTTATTAGAAAACATGTCATTACTTTATCAAACAATTCATTTAGTGATATTTAGTATTTTCTTTAAAACACATTCAACACATAACAATGTTAAGAAGCCAAACAATAGGAAATGAAATACTGAAATTCTATTGCTACATTTTTAGATTGAAGGTAGCGCACCTTGAAAGAGGGGTTTTATTATTAAATCGTTAGTTTAGTGACCAAACAAACTCTTTTATCTTATTCCTGCAATTCACACGATTTGCACAGAAGCATTTAATCGGAACTAAACTTGCATAATTAAAATACTAAGTGAAATATTAAACTCACTGTTACTTTACATAAATTTAAAGGGCAAGGAGAGGGACCCTACCTAAAGGTGGATCCATCCGTCCACTCCGGCTCTTGGCGCTTTCTAACTAAAGCTGTCGCAGCTGCTCCCCCACGAGGCATATGTGATTTCACATACGTATAAGGACACCTAGCCCCTATGCACATGCTCCGCATGGCCATGAGCGTGCGCAAGGGGATACTTACACTATGCTTATACACATAAGCCTGTCTCCACTCACCTGCACATGCACTTTTTATATATGTAATGGGGACAACTAGCCCCGTACATGTGTATATTCGCTGCCATGGACAAATATACGCACGCCGGGGGAACCCACGTACATATAAATACGTACCTATGCCTTCACAGGTGAGTGGCCCAATCTCTGGAAACCTGAAAACATACTGAAACCTCCAACGCACTATAAGACAACCACTACGAACCTTAAGACACAAAGATAAACCAATTTAGGCTAGGAAAGACCAACCAGAAATAATAAACCCTTACCTCAGGGGCTGGCGACAGGCCAAAACGAAGGCGAACCACACCGCGAAGCTCAATGCACTGCCAACGACAAACCAGGGACTCATAAACATCAAAAGCACCAAATTTAACAAGTGCAAAACAAGGGGAAAGGTGAAAACCTCACCCCGAAACCATTCCGACAATCCGAAACCACCCGAACCGCTTCGCCTTCGGCGGCGGTTGTCGGAACGCGCACCAAGGAGTCCCAACGGACCTTCCGTGCCGACCTAGAACAAGACCAACACGAAAAACCGGACCACCTCAAAGCCTTAGGGATCGTCCATACCTCACCGGGTGCCGATTAGGTCAAAATGAAGCAGGAAACGAGGAGGAGAAGGGATAGAATAGCTTACCATGATGATTCGTAGCGAAGCCGACAAGAAAAACCGGGAAGAACGGGGAAGGAGGCGTCGCCGTGGAGGGGGGGGGGGGGTCGCGCTCAGCTCGCCGGGGGAGAAGGGAGGGGGTGCGTCGCGGGTTGAGTGAGGGCGAGGGAGGTGTGTTTAGTATAGGATTTTTTTCTTTTTAATTTATTTTATTTTCATTTATTTTAATTTTAAACAAAAACTAAAACGCACCCAACCCGCACGGTTTTATCCGCACCGTCAGAAACACCGTGTGCAGCCCGCGTGCCTGCTACGGGATACCCGGGGTACCCTGCACGGCCAACCCGCACGGTTAAACCTACCTTGCGCAGTCCGATATCACCACTTAAAACGGCTCCAGACCTCGGAACCTCGTTCCGAAGCTTGGTTTTAAAACCGACCCGTTGATAAAAGAAAAAGTTCAAAAACCTTCGCATTTTATCCGCTCTAAAAAAACGGTTCGTTACAAACTACCCACCTAAAAAAACTTCTCATCCTCGAGAAGCCTTCGGAAAACAATGAAAACATCACCCGACCTACAAGGGTCTTGAAGTTGCATTCAACCGGTCGCATTGCGTTTCCAACGCCCAATGCACCTTTAACCACTTTCTAAGAAAACTGCACTTAAGACTTTACAACTCGATCCAACGCTCACGTTACAACTGAAACATCAAAGAAGAGCTTACATCCGAGGCCATTATAGGGACCTCAACCCAGGAAAACGGTTGAATCACGATAAACCAACTAAAATTGGTCACGCAAGATTTCCTCGAAAGACATCGCCGACCCGAGATTCACACTCACCCTTAAACCGACGACATGCTTTTAAAACTGTTCAGTTATCAACTACGCGTACACCGAAGTCCTTACACGACCTTTGGTGACATTCACATGTCAAGCCATCACAAGACTATTATAAAACTATCGTGCCTCAGCACGAATCCTAACTCCAAGAAACTGTGCAACCCACACACAACCAGAGAGAGATTACGAAACAAACCAACAACTTTTAAACTTTAGTGCGGCGTATAACCGACACTATCATAGTGTATCCAAGACGATGTCAGGATGGGGGACATGCTCGTCTCATCCAGCAGAGTACACTAAGATTAAACCAAGGTCGCTGAGAAGATCATTCGGACCAACTCTGATGCCTATACCACCCGAGGCATTCATATACGTCCAAGCTTAACCGCTGAAACTCTTCCCGCACTAACGGAGTTTCTAAAGCGTTGCGCACACAACCAACCTTATCATAGTCGTGCAGCCAAGCAAGCACCGACA
The DNA here is from genome assembly GCA_963277665.1 of Viscum album. Lineage (NCBI taxonomy): Eukaryota > Viridiplantae > Streptophyta > Magnoliopsida > Santalales > Viscaceae > Viscum > Viscum album. The sequence continues at coordinate 1,084,023,427 of OY728166.1, read as the reverse complement.
TGAAAACAGAAACTCATGCGACACTACCCACCTTAGGAGTGTGCATGTCTTCGTAAGAACTAGCCGCTAACAGGCGCACTATTTTTGAAACACTTTAACACACGGGTGGCGTTCCTCAAACTACGATCACCACATCATAAGCTCACACCGAAAACAAGGCAACTCAAGCTCTAAGGGTACTACCTAGCACGGGCTAGTCCCTTACGAAGCACACATGTCGACCCTAACTCTTGGTCATGCAAAACAAGGATTACTAGGCTCAAAAACACCTTTCCATTTTATCCACTTCATTACTTCCTTTCAACCTTTAAAACATTTAAAGAATTTTAATCAACCCACAGTTAATATTTCAAAACTAATTACTTGGTTTTCAGACAACGCACCATGGAAAAACAGACAAGCTATAACCAACTTCCTCTTCAAAAAAAATTAACACATAATGTTATCCAAGCATAAATAGGTAATTTAGCATCTAAATTCCTTTTTAACAAAGAGGCGACCCCGTGGGTCCCATTTATTCAATTCGGGTTCTTCAAAAGCAACCACATATCAGTTCATTCCATAAGGACGTGCCCCAACTGGCCTCCTCGGGTCTAGTTGAGCATGTTTAAAAGCACACCAAACTATCTCAATCAAAACGCAATAGTTTTACATTAATAATCATTTTCAAACACACTATGGTCTAACAAGGTTCAGTCACATGGGTGGCCACCTACCAATCGATAAGGCGCCCATACACCTTACCGTTGGCATTTGGCTCCCATTTATCAAATAAATTTTTTCTTTCATTTAACATTTTAACTTAACAGCCCTCTATTAAATGTTTGAAACCACAGTTTACCCTTTTCCCAATTATAAAGCACCCATACACCTTACAATGGAAAACTGGCTCCGTCGTAATCGCAACCAACAAATTCAGCCAAAGCAACCAAGCTTTTACTAGCAATCTAAAAAGCCACTACAAACAGCTAACACAAGGCAACAAGCTAACAAGCGGAAATCACTAAAACATGCTATAACACAGAGCATGACACACAAGAAAGATAGAAACATTACATGTTATCACCCAAACATGTTAATTATCACCGAAACATGCTTTCTAAAGAGACGTGCTAAATAAATCTAGACATGACATATTTCCAAGGCACACAATCAAAATCAGCAGGCATCCTACTAATGCAACTACATGGCATGGCACATATGCATGACATGTGAATCTATAAGTGTCTAATATGATGCATGCAATGAAATTTTCTGGCCATATCGGGCCAAGAAAAATTTTCAACACCTTTTCATAAACAAATAAGCAGTGGAAAGTACAACATTCACCCAAGGTGAAATCACATCAACTGTAACAGCAAACAACATGAACATCAATTCCTAGCCCTGGCCACTTGGTCATTTACCGTACGTGGGGTGATCAGTCCCAGACACGACTATTACCCAAGCGCCGACACATTCCTAATCTCTTGTCTACCAATCCCAAAACAGTAAGACAATGAAAAGAAAGAAACCTCCTTTGATACCATTTTTTCACGAACCAACCCAGGTCGACCCTGAACCGGACACCCAGGTCACCTGAGCCGGCCCGCGACATGGCCTTAAGCGTGTCTCCCCTTATGCGAGAGGTTTCTGACTAGCGTCGAGGGTGTAAGGTGAGTCAGGGGGGGAGACTATACCCTCTTATCAATGTGGAACAAAGGGACCAAAAATACAGCACCGGAAGTAGTGTAAATAATAATAATAAAACAGCAGAAAACATTTTTCATTTATAAGGTTTGAATAAATTTGGCGAACGACAGTTTATATATGAGTTGCATGCATGACATGCTAATGATACGATGAAAGAATTAAATCACGCGACATACTTACACATCAATGCAGAAGTAAATGAACAAAAGTCTCCATCCCTGAGGGAGATCTCCATGAGCATCCCGAGCCCCAACTCGGTCCTTTGCTCCTAACTCCAAGTTCAAGAAACAGCAACAACACGGTCCTGCAGCCGAATGGAATCTACTCGGGTACCCTAGTGAAATGGCGGCCAGAGTAGGGTGTGAGATATATATATCTCAGTAGGCCGGAACCATAGGGGTCTAGCCCACTCTAGACTATGAAATATAATTAAACAAAGTGCTGGTATTTTCGAACAATAACGACACAATGGAAACAATAAACACCCATCCAGGTTCCAGAAAGGACACCTGGCGGCACTACCCGCTTCGGCCCATAGCCGGGATGAAAACCTGTTTAAAACAAAACAAGTAAATTTAGTTCAAGAATAAAAACACTTTTTATCTTTTTGCTCACTTACTCTATTTATTCACTTATCATTTCAACTCAGACTGGAAATCCACTCATTATTACCTTTCTTTATTTGATCACAATTCACTCGGGGTTTACCCACATCTCTCATTCTTTTCATAAATCATTATTATCATTCATTCGGTGTAGATCGCCATGTCTAACACCCTGTATATCACAAGATTGGATAACCATTGGGAAGGAACGCCATGTCCAAAACCCAAATTTTAAGTTGATCTAGAACGTCATGTCTAGGACCCAAAATCTCATTCAGTGTAGATCGTCATGTCTAACACCCTATATCACAAGCTTGGATAACCATTGGGGAGGAACTCCATGTCCAAACCCAGATTTTAAGTCGATCTAGAACGCCATTTCTAGGACCCAAAATCTCATTCATTTATCACTTAATTAATCAGTTGACACAATTCTTATTTCATGATTAATCCTTCACGTTTAGTTATCCAAATCAGATCTCAACTTTTTATAATCAATTCTCATAATTAACTATCCTTGTTCAACATTCTGGAACTTGCACGAGCAATAGAAGGTAAACAAAAGCATATGGCACCAACATGCCTCTATGTTAGGTGATTAATGACATTAGATGGTACAAGTACGAGCACGCCATTGATCATGTATAATGTCAAGCATAAAGTGTCATAAGGCTTTTAAGAAAGCAATCACAAAAAAAAAGAAATCTGCTACTACACGTTTATTTTGAAGGCAGCTCACCTCCATTGGAGGAGTTTTATTAGAAAACATGTCATTACTTTATCAAACAATTCATTTAGTGATATTTATCATATTCTTTAAAAATCATTCAACACATAACAAAGTTAAGAAGAAAAACAATAGGAAAGGCAATCATGAAATTCTATTGCAACATTTTTAGATTGAAGGCAGCGCACCTCGAAAGAGGGGTTTTATTATTAAATCGTTAGTTTAGTGACCAAACAAACTCTTTTATCTTATTCCTGAAATTCACACGATTTGCAAAGAAGCATTTAATCAGAACTAAACTTGCATAATTAAAATACTAAGTGCAATATTAAACTCACTATTACTTTACTTAAATTTAAAGGGCAAGGAGAGGGACCCTACCTCAAGGTGGATCCATCCGTCCACTCCGGCTCTTGGCACATTCTAACTAAAGCTATCGCAGCTGCTCCCCCATGAGGCATATGTGATTTCAAATACGTATAAGGACACCTAGCCCCTATGCACACGCTCTGCATGGCCATGAGCGTGCGCAAGGGGATCCTTATACATATGCTTATACACATAAGCCTGTCTCCACTCAGCTGCACAGGAACTTTTAATATATGTCATGGGGACAACTAGCCCCGTACATGTGTATATTCGCTGCCATGGACAAATATACGCACGCCGGGGGAACCCACGTACATATAAATACGTACCTATGCCTGCGCAGGTGAGTCTCCGAAACTCCGGCAACCCAAAAACATACCGAAACCTCCAACGCACTATAAGACAACCACTACGAACCTTAAGACACGAAGATAAACCAATTTAGTCCAGGAAAAACCATCCAGAAAAAATAAACCCTTACCTCGGGGGCTGGCGACAGGCCAAAACAAAGGCGAACCACACCACGAAGCTCAACACACTGCCAACGACAAACCAGGGACTCATAAACATCAAAAGCCCCAAATTTAACAAGTGCAAAACAAGGGGAAAGGTGAAAACCTCACCCCGAAACCATTCCGACAATCCGAAACCACCCGAACCGCTTCGACTTCGGCGGCGGTTGCCGGAACGTGCACCAAGGAGTCCGAACGGACCTTCCGCGCCGACCTAGAACAAGAGAAAGATGAAAAATCGGACCACCTCAAAGCCCTAGGGTTCGGCCATACCTCACCGGGCGCCGATTAGGTCAAAATGAAGCCAGAAACGGGGAGGAGAAGGGAGAGAATAGCTTACCATGATGATTCGGAGTGAAGCCGAGAAGAAAAACCGGGAAGAACGGGGAAGGAGGCGGCGCCGTGGAGGGGGGGGGGGTCGCGCGCGGCTCGCCGTGGGAGAAGTGAGGGGGTGCGTTGCGGGTTGAGTGAGGGTGAGGGAGGTGTGTTTAGTTTAGGTTTTTTTCTTTTTAATTTATTTTATTTTCATTTAATTTAATTTTAAACAAAAACTAAAACGCACCCAACCCGCACGGTTTTATCTGCACCGTCAGAAACACCGTGTGCAGCCCGCGCGCCTGCTATGGGATACCCGGGGGTACCCCGCACGGCCAACCCGCACGGTTAAACCTACCGCGCGCAGTCCGATATCACCACTTAAAACGGCTCCAGACCTCGGAACCTCGTTCCGAAGCTCGGTTTTAAAACCGACCCGTTGATAAAAGAAATAGTTCAAAAACCTTCGCATTTTATCCGCTCTAAAAAAACGATTCGTTACAGTTTTTATTTTTTTACTTAACAATATCTTATTATATGATTAATAATTAAATATATGTTTTCTATTGAGAATGATTATTATATTTTTTGGTCATGTTCTTATAACCATATACTTATCCTATTCTCAAATATGATTATTAATTGATATCTCTTATCTTTACCATACTAATAATATATTCTCACCCTTTCATATATTTCACATCCCTAGGAAATAGAGATTTATTTTATGCATAATATGTCTAAAAGGGATCCAAATTCGAATTACATAATGAGAAATGATATAGAAAATTTTTTATTAGTTTTTTTTATATCTATGTTCCAAATAAACTAAAACATTATGGATTTTGTGTGTGTCATATTGATATATAATGAATACTCAACTATTATGATTTACTATTTATGTATGTAATATATAGATATTTTTAGTTTATATCATACCATAATTTTTTAATATTTAGAAACATTGATTTAAAAACATTAGTGAGTACCATTAAGAGAATACAATGTATAGAATATTATCTATATGTTGGAAATGAAAGTACTGTAGTTTCTTGGTTGAAATTTTTCCTTTTCTGGATATGACAAGTGGATGTAATTTTATCATATATTTATCATTGTGTAATCCAGAAAAGTGTCGGCCGAGTATATCTCAAAAATCATTCTCTTTTATGGTGAATGTTATCTTACTTCACAGTTGTTTTTATATTTTTAAGATAACTCGCATTTTATTTATAAACCATTATGGTGGATTTGGATAGACGGTGACCATAGTCGAACTAGGTTAAACCTATGGTGACATAGATTTAAAAGATAGTGTTATGATATAGAAATCCTATGAATAATCTTTAGTAGATTATAATATTTCCAACAAGGATTTTTGTTTTATATAATATGATTTTCTATTTTATACATTGTATGGAACAAGAAGGAACCATGTTAATGGTGAATGTGATGAAAAATAAAACTATTGTTCTCCTTGGAAAATATTTTTTTTTGTGATCTAGAATAAAAAATATTGTTTATATTTCGATGAAAAATTATTACTCTATGAATTATACTGAACATGCAAATGAAAAATTGATTGAACAATGTATTATTGAGTCTGTCATCATGAAATACCCACCTTCATTTAGTTGTTTCACTTATCCAATAATTCATGATCAACTCATTAGTAACAATAAAAATATATTATATATTATTTAGTACTCAGAACCTGAATGGATATCTTGATTTTTTATTTTTAGGGATGTTAAATTGGTTAATGGTGTACCCATATCAACAATATGAGTCAATATGAAGAATTCTACCCCATGGAGTGGGATGGTTTTTGTAAAATATTTTCAACTATTTACATTACCTATGTTCTTTATAATAAAATGTTTAAGGAGTTATATAAAATAATGTAGATGTATGATTAATAAATTTTTACCAATGAGCTCTGATTTACATGACATTTGATATATTCTTGTAGTATTATCATTTAACTAGAGCATAAGATTTATTTTTTATTTAATTTCAGAAAACCATGTCTCTCTTATGTTTTTTAAATAAATAAATTTAATTTTTATGAATATATTGGTCTTTATTCTATCAAGTGAGGTATTGATATTGATTCCACCTATAAATACCATGATTTTGAAAAGATAATAATGTTATAATTTAATGAAAATTATAATAAAAATATATTGTGAGATGAATTTTACCCCTCATTTATACTATATGTGGGGAAAGAAACTTGTAGAATGTTTTCATAAGGGAACTAGTAGATTATTAAATTGTTGATGTGATATTCACCAAACGTTGAATTTACAATCCAATGTGAACATGGAAATCAATGAAAATAATTATGAAAAATACCATCATATTGCACCACCCATGCTATTTTGTTTGAATTAAAGGGATTATCATTATTATGATAATTATTTCTCAAATCAAAGGTAAATTGATATCAATCAACATCAGTAAACTCATAACCCAATTTTTAATGGTAAATATCATGAGATTATTTTTATTGAAGTTTGGTATGATAATGAAGATGTGAACATTGCACTGACAATCTACTCTAGAATTGAAAGTGCCTTAATTTATTCTTATGATACCCACGATTTCATCTCTAAATATTTTTTTAATGGTATCACATTACCAGATCAATAATTTGATATTCAAATATTAATAAAATATTTAAATGTATGATCATCCAATATCAAGTATATGGTTCTCCGCCAATTGAATTTTGAGGAAATATGGTTTTTGAAAAAAACTTTATTCTACATAATGTTCAATTTGATCTGATTTTATTCATTTATTTTCTATATTTATATAAATCCCAAATCAATTTTCATAGATGTGCTATAACATTTTATATTCATATCTGGAAAATAATTTTCTATCAGTGAGAGGATATATATTATAATCTAAGGGAAATTTTATCCATTTCAATAGAATTTATTTATTTATAAAGGGGGGATTTTTCAAAGATGATTAAAGATAAAATAACATTAAAATACGTTTCTCATATATAATAGTTTGAGGATTTATTTTTGAATGTGTTTATTAGTATTCTTCCATATCAAGAAATCAAGTTTTGAATATAGAACATATTTGGTTCTACACCAATATTATATACATCAAATACAATGGCCCAAATTGAGTCAAAATATTTGAAGTATAAACTCATAGAGAATATTTATATGGGACTTACTCATCCATGTGAAATATTATAGATTTATACAAAAATTCATCTATAGATTAATAATTTACCAATTAGAATCTACATTTGTTTTATGAAAAATTACAAGATCAAAATCTAGGATTTCTATTTTCCTCCCATATGGATGATTTGTTTCCAAATTTTGGGTCATAATATTATTCTTAGATTGAAATTTGATCAAGATAATATTAATTGATGGTAAAAAATGCTTAAATTCCTAATAAAACATAATCATTGGTAAATAGACAATATTAATTTATAGTGATTCCATTTAGTATTACTAATTCTTCCACAATGTTCTTTTATTTATTGAATGTTTACTATATAGAATAACTTGATCAATCTGTGGTCAAATGTTTATATTAAATTCTTTTATAAAAATGCCAAGAAATAACAAGATGATCACATGATGATTTTTTTAAATACCTTAATGAATAATAATAATTATGAACGATATACCAAAAGTGACTTTTAGAAATACAATATTTCATTTTTTGAGTTATATAATATCCATTGAGGGTACACTAGTAGATATATTGATGAAAAAAGTTATTTAATGTTATCCCAGACCAACCATTATGGTTATACTTAGTAGTTTTGTTGTATTAGATTTATAATAAAAAATATTGAGAAGTAATTATCATGGATATTGAATCCACTAATTGTGTTCTCTCATAGTGGATTTATGTTCCATTAGACTGATGAGTGTGACGAAAATTTCAAAGAACTATAGAAAAGGTTGTACATTAAACAAATTCTCAAAATACGTTGTAGTATATAAGGGTTTGTAATTTTTATTGATTCTTCTTTTAATTATATGTGATGTTTTATCATGAATAATGTTGTATTAGTAGCTTATACCACACCCATAGTAATGTTTTCTATGAAAAATTACCTGACACAGGATTTGTAGTTCAACGTGGTAATCATTGCATTAATAATTTTGAGCAATTAACATTAAGGTAAATTGTGTGAAATATATGGTGTTTTTTAATTTCTAATGTATATATTTGAATAATAAAGGGTTTAATATGTTCCGTGGATGATGCGTATATATGATTAGTTCTGATTAAAAATTAACATAATTCCATGTTGGGGAAGTGAACAAGGTGGATAAAGATTTGAGTCGAAAGGATCATGCTGGTTTCTCTTTGTTGAGGATCAAAAAAGATACAATATATATGGACTTACATAGTATGTACCTTGAAATATTTAATTGTTGTGTGCAGTATTATATTTCCCAAAAGATTGTTCTACCATATATCCATGAGAAGATTAAAGAGTCTTGAAAAGGTGACATAGTGCTGAAAAATAAGTTGACAATTTTTCTTAATATATACACTGATTATGATGGAATAATAAGTATCATGAATCAAATATGTATCTATTATATACTAGGTGTGATTAAAGATGTATTAGAAGAAGCTCAAATGTCCTCATATTCTTTTCTTCATGGAATAATGACAATGTATATAGATTATAAAGATTATTTATAGTGAGGAAACATGAAAAGATATATTTTGGTGTAAAAATCTACATTCTGTGTATGTCATCAATTTAATGATGACTTAAATAATAAAAATATGATGTTATTTCCATTACCCATACTTTAATTAAAATCTAAAATAAAAACCTAGGATTTTTTTCATCATACTCCCCAAAAATTCTAAATCCCCAAATTTAATTTTTGGTTTGAAATGATCTCCTTGTGAATTCAGAACACTACATTGCCATCAGAGAATAATTCAGTCTTGACCATCGTTTTAGGATATACACTATGGGATTGGTAATGATTCATTGGGAATAATATTCTACTATATTTTATTAGTAATATATTATTAACTTATCTTTTTATTTTATTATTCAAAATATCTAGATATAGATTAGTGTTTCATTACTTCTTATTATCCTCATATAGATGGTCAGTCATTGATAACCATTCAATCCTTAATGTTTTATTGATATATAATTTTATTGATTACAATTGTGTTTGGGATTAACACCTTACTCTATTTTTTATTATATTCTACAATGAAATTCACTTGAGTTTTTAAAAGAGTACATTTGAATGAATATATGAAAGGAATTATAGAACCATGACATATAGGGATGTTGTTGGGGAAAGAATCATATTGGGACCTTAGCTGCCTAAGAAAATGAGAGACATGTTTTTAGAATCCATCATCAAATCAAGGAACATATAAGTAGATAGAATATTTTTTATAACAATTAATAGAAATATATGAGGTCAAATATTATGTAAAATAATTCTACTGAGTTAATCCCTAGAATATTTTTATGCGATTTGGATATATGAAAATTTGAATTAAAAGGCATATTATTCCTTTTTAGATTCTTGATCTTCATGGAATAGTTGTTTATCACTTGGGACTCTCATAAAACTTCTTTTATGATTATGATTTTATCCATATATCTCTCTTGAGGAAGTACCTACTGAATCATTAACATATACTAAACTCATAGGTTACGCCATAGGATCTTGATAGTTCTCATGAACATGAACTTGTATACATCCTACATCTTTGAAATAAAATTATGATAAACACCACTACTCAAATAGTTAATTTTTATATGAGGTATCTAAATTTTGAGGAAGCTACATGTGAAACTAAGAATGCGATGATGAAAATATAACCTTATGATTTCTTTAATTGTGATAGAATTTTGTTGGGATAATTTCATTTTATTGTTGGGAATGTTGTAACACCCCATGATTTTATATATATTTCTTTTGAAATAATGTAAAGGCATTCTATAATGTTCCTTACACAAAACCTCAAGACAATATGAACACAAATTATTAAATGATTTAAATATTTAAATAATATTATGATTTTTGAATTTTAGTAAACACAATATGAAAAATGTGAAAATTTGTTTTAAATAGTGAAATTATATTTATTAATTTGTAATATTCATTAATAAATTTACAGTGAAGTCATTTTTAAAAAAATATGTTCCCCTAAGAAAGTATTATAAAAAAATTCACAAATATTTAATGAATACAATTTTCTACATTAATACAGTTTACTTATGGAAATAAATATAAATATGTTAATTAAATTTTCATCGGTTGTTCAGGGTCTTTTATTTTTTTTAATATATATGTTTTGGATAATTTTTAAATATTAAAACAATTTTTAAAAATGTACGAATCATTTATTATAAATGTATATTTATGTTATAATTTTAGATGAATGTAACATTTTAATAAATTTATTGTATAATTTATTTAATTAAATAGGATGATTAATTATACTTGATTTTGGTAAAAGTTAATTTTTAGTCTTAAAAAATTGTTAAAAAACTTATTTTTTGTGTGTAATGCGATTTTATCATAATAAATTAAATTATAATTTATTTACTAATTATTATAATAAAATTGATATATTATATATTAGATAATATATTTAAAAATTAATATTCTAGTTTTATATGGAATTTTATGGATTTAAATTAAACATTCTGATTAAGAATGTATTTTTTTCTAAAACATGTTTTCATTGTGGTTTATAGGATTATATAAAATAAAATTATTAAACATATTGAAATTGAATCTAGTAAAAAGGATTTAATATTTAACATAATTTTAATTAAAATAATATTATATGGGAAACCTAACTTTTGGTCATAGGGAATATTGATAAGTAGTAAACAAAATTACAAGAGATAATGAAAAAACGAGTTTAAGAGGGGTTAAACAAAGAGATACGGGTTTTATTTCAACCCATAGTTTTCTAATTTTTATAAAATGATTATATTTTATAAATATCATATCTTGAATTATAATCAATGTAAATTTGTGTCCACTTTCCATTGAATGTAACATTATATCATTGATATGTTTTATCTACGAACGACCATCTTCACATAGTGATGTAATTCATTATCCATCACAACATTGTATGAATATTTATAAATATATATATATATATATATATAATGAATATTTATGATATTTATATCATTATTATAATTTTTATATTAATTAAATTTAATCAATTTTATTGACCATAAATTCCTGAAAAAATATACTTAAAAAACAAATCAGTTTACACCTGAAATGATGAGGATAAGGATTGACTATTAATAGAGAGGTGAATCGATATTGTAAATAGAAATGATATGGAATTATAATATAATTATGTTTCTAGAATATATTTATTATAATTTTTTATTATTTATAATATATTTCATAATTCATAAAAAAAAATATGAATTTGATTTAAGTGATTAATGTTATAGAAAAAATTTCATCAATTATTTATGGTTACATTTTAAGATTATAAACTTATATTATATATCTCCCAAGAATAATATTAATTTTATTATACATAGCTATATCTAAAAATCAATTTTTACCTTTTAGTTCCACCTCATAAAATACTCGTTATTTTTAAAGAATCCTTTTATGTAAAACACATTTCATTTATCACTACAATTAACAATATTTGTTTCTAAGTCCATATATTATTTAAAATGTTTTCAATATTTTCTTTTATATTCTATATTAACTTATAAAATAAATATTTACACATTTTTTAATATCTATTAATTTATTTGGAAGTTATAATCTAATCATTTTTAAATGATGTACTTTTTACTATTTACTAAAAATCTTAAATAAGTCATTGTTTTTACATAAAGTACATGAATTCCCTCTCACCTCATCATTCCCTCCATTTACATTGATTATTCATTAAAACATTAGAAATTTATTTTTAAATGAATTCTTTTTTAAGTATTTGAAATATTTAAATATTTAAAATATATAATTTAAAAATAAAAACTAATTTTCCTCAAAAATTGTTCCAATCATCTGTTAATTTTATATCAAAGTACTAAAACATGCATGATATTAATTATTTGTTACTATATAGGTGATAAAATTATATCATCCTTATTATTAACATGGATGGTTTAGATTTATGATGATTATAAGTTATGAAATCCATTTCCTTTCCAAGGATTATGATATGATGTTATGATGAATTTTATTAATATTTTGACACATACATTTATGGTTTCAATAAATTGATTGGTGTTTCCTGAATCATATATCTCTAAATTACATTGGGTAATGAATGATACCTTATGAGATAATTAAAATTAGAATGTGGAGTGAATATATTTAATTATGGTACTTTATCTAATATGATAGTATGATGATTGGTCCTTGAATATTGAAATAATTAATGTGGAGTGACCTCTATCCTATGTTATAGTTTCAGTAGTATCTCATGACTTTGGATATAAATTTCAATTCTTATAAGAATTAAAAAAAATATTATGATTATGAGATGTTATTCTATTTCATGAATAATTATTGGTGACTCCAAACTCTTTGGTTTAATGTTAATTTAATTTATAAGAAATTATATCAGGAATCATGATTAAATATATTTCATTTATTAGGTTTTATTATTACAGGTTTTGATTATTTTTTCATACCCTTATTTGTTTCTTATGAGCACTTATGATCATCTATTGATATCATTTATGTTTACTTTAATAGATCATCTCAGATCAATCATTCATGTATTTCCCTTACCTAGGTTATGGAGAATATATTTAAGTGTGATAATTATAATAAGGGAGATCATTACGATGGAAATAGTGGGAAACAATTAAGAAGTTTTATTTAACACTTTTTTAGGTATCAAAATTTCTAAATATACACATCCTTTATAGCTAGAGAATGGTACATATTTATATGTAATGAATAATCCACTAATAAGATTTATTATTTATGTTTGGGAAGTTTGGTGTATCAATAATTGATAAGAGGACATGATTTGTTTGGGTTCATATCTCATTGATTAAATTTTTATGTTCAACATTTCATCAATTACATATTTTTAACATTGTTAAAATAGATGACTAGATTTGAGGTTCAATTCATTACATTTGAATTATTAGTGAAATTTTAATATAGTTGATATCACATTATACTGGAGTATTTTTCAATTTGAATATGATCATATCTATGATTTATATCTCTTTGATGTATAACTCTATGAATAATCTATGTAATATCTTGTTTCTGTATTATCATTTAAATTAAAAGGAAGTATAAGTTTGATAGTCTACATGATTCGATCATAGAGCATAACTGAACAAAATAATAGTATCATTGAAATATTTTCATTATTATATATCCATTGAAATGAAATTTATGCCTAGTATAAACATTTTTATGAAATAAAAATAATGTTATAGATCAATTTATTTATTAATACAATGGAAATAAGAAATAATTTTATCTAATTCCAATTTAATCTTTATAAACTCATTATCTTAAATAATTGTATTTATTGATTTTTGTTTTAAAATAATAAAATTATTTTTTAAAAAAATTAAGACTTATATTTGATGAAAATGATATAATTTTAAACCCACTAGTTTATAATTATCATTGATATTGTTTTTGAGAAATTTATAAAAATATTGATTGTTCAATGAATGGTTAAAAATTTAGATTTTTGTGAAAAAATGTAATTTTGTATCATGAGTTTAAAAATATAAATTATTATTTAAGATGGGATTAAAATAAAAATTACTATATTGTAATTAATTAGTATCCAATGAATTTCCTGATAATTAATTTTATGTGGATATGGTATAAAAAAATTTAAACATAAAACAATATTTTACAAATATTTCATGATGTTTTTCGGTATATATTAACATAAATATTATCCAAATAGGTAAATTAAATATAAAATAATGCATTTTTTCTATCCTAAAATTTATATTTTTGATATAGTTATATTTTATATTTATGAAGTATGAAAAATTATCCTAGTAAAATCCATCACCTTACAAATGGATATTGTTAGTTCGGGTTAAAACTAATGTGATGAGGCTTCAAATTAATTCAAAAACAATCATATATTTCCATAGATTTTTTTATTTTATACATTTCAATCAACTCATCTAAAATATTACATTTTCACATTTAAATTATGTTTTTTTATTTCAAATATTCATGTCAAAGGTATTGTAAAATTACTCACTTTATTTCATATAAAATATATAATATACATGCAAAAAAGATGAAGAAACGTTGTTTAATTGTTAATTATTACTTAGAAGAGAAATTATTTTTCTCCATGGTAATTTATTTTCAATTTTTATTAAAGAAGAAATTAAATGAAATTCTTATGAAAAGGTAACACATTTATTTTTCAAATTGTGGAAAACACAATTAAATTATCATATATAATGTAAAATTCATATATTATGGGTGAGTAATAGTATCACAGATATATTATTGATCAATATAACTTATTAGGGATGTTTTAAGGGATTATATTTTAATTTCACTATAATATTATTTTCATGAATAGAAAATTAAATTAATAGTGTCATAAGTAATAATAATGATATATCTTGTCATGTAATATGTTATTAAATTATTAAAAATGAAAAATCCTTAATAAAGAAAAAGCAGTATCATACGGGTCTAAAATTTACCCCTTTTCCATTTATGATCCAATATTTACAATATATGTAAAATTATAACCCATTAACATTGAAATTTTTTTTCCATGGTCACGATTGAAACTGGTTATCCATGGCGTTAAACCAAAAAATATAGTTTAAAATGATATCAAAACTAATATAAATTTTATTGGTTTATTATATTAATTCCATATCCAATATATAATATTGTTCATATAATTTTGGAACCATTTAAAAGGTCTTGTCCATATATTATATTATAGTATTTCATGTATTTTGAAAAATAACAATAATGACATTTTATGAAAATTAATATTTTATTTAATTATTTAATTTTAAAAAAATAATATCATAAACCATGTGAATGTGGTTTGATTCAATGCAACATGCATGATCCATTTATAGGTAACTTTTTTTATTTATAGTTACATTAATCACTCAAAAATATTAAAAATAATTTAAATAATGGTAATTGTCAAAAAAATAATGCGGGGTTAAAACTAAGAGGACAACCAAACAAGTCTAAATTCTATTAGGTGATATCGATTAAATTAATACTCATGTCATATTTTAATAATATAAATTTATAATAAATTTTCCATGAATATAATTTTTTTATTAATTTATATCAAAATGTTATTCTAAGAGTGCCCAACATCTCACTTATGGATGAAATTAAATATCAATATATTGGAAATATATTTTAAATTTTTATCATAAAGTTATGGAGATGATAGAAACATGAGGTTTTCATATTCACTGAATCTACTGAATCAAACCAACTAAGAAATATAAATTAGTTAACACCTAAAATAAGGATAATAATCTATTATCATTATCAAACATGTGATAAAAATTTATAAATAGATCATATGTGATTTTATAGAATTGAATATGGATTTTATGAAAGTATAATAAATATCAATTAATATATATTAGGTTAGAGGATGTTATGAAGTCTGTCAAACATGAGGTAATGGGATTCATAACACAACTTGCATTCATTATGTTATACTTCCACTTCATTGATTATGTTATAACAAGAATTTTTGTGAAATTAGGTCTGATTCTTTTATTATATGTATCCATAATTTTTTGTATTTTCAATTTTTACACATAATATATTCAATCAATAATGATCACATCAATGATATGACATTTGGAAAAAAAAATCATCTTAATTTCAACTCTAATGAAAAATAATGTCTATTAAGAAACGTTTTTATTTATAGGGTTTATATACATCCAAATTGATTTATATTACATGAATTTTTATTTTTAGGTTGATTTATGTTTCAATTAATTTTTCTCATTCACATGGTTATTTAAAAGTTTTCTAATTTTAAAAATATTATGTCAAAAATCTCATTTTTATTAAATTTATATATTATATTATTACAGAGAATATTATAATTTATCCTTCATGAAATCCAACTATTTTCTTATTTTATGGATATTGAGGTATTTTCCTTTCTATAATATAACTTTTATTCTATTTGTAAAATGAATCATCTAAAGTAATGTTTAAAATAAAAATTGTTCTTATATCTCATTCTGATTTTTTATTTTTTATTCAATGCCCATATTTCTCAAAATTGTTTTTATAGTAGTTCATTATATTTTTGGAATGAATTATTAAAGGCACATTATGTTATAATATTAATTTTACAATTAATAAATGGAATAAATATAATGGTTTTTTAAAAACATTATTTTAATAAATATTTTTAGAAATTGAAAATCATTGTTTGTTTAATTTATACAACATTAAACGACATTCAAATCGCTACACTTGTTTTTCATATTTAGCATCTTCTACATGTTTTAAATTATTTTGGACATAAAATACAACTAAGTAAAAAACACTAAAATATTTCACATCCATTTTCGTATAATAATAAGAATTCCTGAATTTATTACAAAATTAATATTTCTAATGAATTGATGGTAATATTCTATGTCTTTTTAATTTTGCATCATTAGCATTCTATTTAAAAACTATCTTTCTTATGATAAAATCTCATTAGATAATAAATTCCAAGATAATATAAGTCATTTTATCATGAATAAGATTATTTACAGAATCATATACCATTTCTTCATGCGGTTTTTAACTATAAAATTTTATTGATTGACTAGTGATATTATAAAATTGCTTACTATTTACTCGATAAGGATATTTAATAGTAACACATATTCTTTATGAATTAACATGTTTATACAATATATGTCAAATTATTTGTAAATTATATTAAGGATTCATCTTTGTTATGGATATCCCCAAGATGGATCAATATGTCTCATGGGACAAACTAGTTGGGGAAATATAATAATAATTTATTTGTATATACAAGAATCTATTAAAAAATAATCACATAATGGTTTGATGATAATGATATGAAGATATATGAGATAATCATGTCTTATAATATGGATTTATTTAATTTATAAATATTTTATTATTATCCATGATGATATTGTATTAATATTATCTTTGTGGGTATTTTGTTGTCATGTTATTGAAAAAATGATTGTCTATATTGTTACTATTCATTACATATTTATTAATCCTTATTTATACATGAATTATTTTGAAGAATGTAACCCATAATAAAAATTTTAGAAGACCATTTTCATGATTTACATATTCTTAGTATCCTAGGACATTCATTATGAATGAAATTCTAATATCTGCTCGACAGAATATATTCAATCTCAAAAAATATTTTGTATTGTTTAGTTTTGAGTATTTTCTTGGAGACATTTTTTAAGAATCATCATGTTAACTATTTATAGGATGGTTTAATGATAATTATAATTTTTATATTTTAGGTTTTAGAGAACAATGTATCATCCAATATGTGATAAACTTTGATAACAATTTTTTTGTGTTTTTCTATAAATCAGGATAAACTCTCAATTATTTTATAGGATTTATTATATTTTGGATATTAATTTTAGTGGTTGTGGGAAAAAAATATTCTTGAATATTATTTTTGGGAATTATGATACATAGTGGAAATTCATCTATAAAATATGATTAGATGAGATTTTTCCAATAAATTATATAGAAAATTGTATATAAATTTTATTTTTTTCTCTATTAGTATTAAAAAACTATCCCTCAAAATTAAATAATTTTTTTAAAAATAAATATGTTTATCCATTTACATTCGTTTCTCGTGAATTGATGGAATTTTCAACACAAACTGATTAATGGTATTTTCATCATTAAAATTTACCTTACATTTCATATATAACACTATATTAGTACTTGGAAATCCTTTATATATTCCATTTCTATATTTAAAAATAAAAAATTGTTATCCATAGCTGGGAATGTGAATACATGGTATTTCTGGTGACAATTATGTATCCATTTTTCCATTTTTGAAAGATGTTTTATTTTCCCTCCCTAAAATGTGGGTTTTCCAAAAAATAGATAACCTATATTAAATGGAATAAAATTTACATGGACCCTTTTATTTTATGTTGTAAACATAACTCTACAGTTATTTTTAAATAAATACTATTTTTTATAGCATATATGATACATAAGACCAATTTTAAACTAACCATGAAATATTTTCAGCAAATTATTACCTGTGTAACATATCCAATAAATTGTTCTATATGAACAATAATAAACAAATTTTGAAATATACATAATAATTCTACTAAATTTATTGATTCATGATTAGAAAATGTGAAATAAATTTTTAGTAATGTCATTTTATACTTCAAAAATAAGTTTTCTTAATGAATTTTTTTCTATTTATGGAAGAATATTATATTTAATTTATGGAGATTTTATGAGTGTTATTTGTTAAAAAATATATTGTTTTTGATATAAAAATATTAATCATATAATGGACATATTTTTATTATTTTTCAAAACTCTTTGATTTTTATTGAATATTAAAGAATATATATTATTAATGAAAATTGTAATTTTTTATTTGAAAATTTATGAATGAAATGTTGTTTTAAAATTATTTAAGGTAACATTATTTAATAAATATTGTTAATAATCCAATAATAGTTATTGTAATTAATTTTATACGGGAATTCATATAGAAATATTTCATACTTATACAACCTTTTTTATAGAAAATTATTTTTCATTACCTTTTTTTGGTTTATTTGAAACTTAATTTATAAAACTTATTGAGATTTAATCCTAAGAAAGGGATTAAATATTTTAAATTTTGGGGATTAAATTAAGTAAAGTGGTTCATTTTATTTTTCATAATTATTGCTCGAAGTTACTGTAAAATTTATTTCCTTGATAAGGGTAAACATGTTAATTAATGTTAGAACATATGTGACAAGCCATTATGTTTAGTCAATATAAATACATTAATTTCATGTAGGGATCTGAAAGACATTTATTCTATTAGAACTAGTAATTTTAAATGTTAAATATTTTATTTTTTAATGGTAATTTATTTATTTATTTATTTATTTTTGGAATAATAACCGTTAATGACTTTGAAAATCAAACAATACATTTTTGAATGGAAGATAAAAATTAAGTAAATTATTATAAAATCAGTAAAAGTAATATATTTGGTTTATTTATACTATCTCGTAAATTTCATGTATAAATATAACAAATTATAATATGATTAATGGTTTATATTTTAATCCCATTACATTCATAGAGGCTTTAATGTCAATTAAAATGATTAATTGCTAAATGATATTACTTATGTTTTATGTTATATAATATAGTAAAAAATTATTTAAAAGCTATAAAAATATTTTAAGATGACAATTTTGATGTGATATAGATGAAAATATCATCCGATGACATTTTTTATCATTGTAAATGACCTTTAATGTTTTTTTTATTAACATTTTTTATACATAATCACTTTATTAAAAAATTCACACTTAAATTATATGACCTTTTTAATAGATTTCATCTCAATTTCCTCTTCATTAAGATATATTCAGAATTATAAAACAATTTCTATTAATGAGGTATATACTTCCCCTTAGATATATTTACCATGAATATCTATCAATTCATTGTAATTTAAAATTCATATCATGTTTTCTCTTTCATGGGGTTCTTAAAAAGTTACCAAATATGTAATAGTGATTTTTAAAACCATTATTAATTTGGTGGTCATTAACACGCCCTAGAAACATTCAATTTTGTGTAATAATATTTCATTGGATTTTATTTATTTATTAAATATCCTTATATTTTGTATAATGGATATAATTTTTTATAAACATTTTTATCATTTCTTTATATAATGTTTTTCAATATATTTTATTTGATTAACTAGGAAAATGTTGTCATTCTGTATTCTTTGCTCAATAATGATATTTTTGGATAAGGTATGTTGTTTATGATTAAAATTTATCATTCAATAAATTCGAACTACATTGGATATTTATTGATAGTGGGGCTATGTTTTAGATATACACTTAATGATTGATAGGTCTCAAGAGGCAAACAAGATGGTCATTCTTACTAAATGGGTTTTTTTGTATGCTTACACATAATTTAAACTGTCTTGGTACAAGGAATTTGTCAGTAATGATATCATGATGTATGCAATAATGATGTCCCATATAAATCATATCTATTATTTAGAATTTTGTTATTATGAACCATGAGGATTCTTCCATGATATTTCTCATAGACTCCGTTTCATGATAACGTTATTGTTTAAAAGTCATGTGATTACAGTTTAATAACATTCCATATTTATAATTAATTTTTTATCTTTTGTACCTTCCCATTAACAATAACACTTATTGATCATATAATAACATCCATTACATATTATTCATTTTTCCTATGATCTGAGGATATTTTCTATCAAGGATATTCAAGTACATTATATAAATAATAATGATTTCCTTGATAAAAATATTATGTTGTTTTTTAATGGAATGTGAGTATAGCGACCAGACCCTTTTATAAAAAAAACTTCATGACTTTATGCATTATTAATCATCAGAGTACAAGCCAAGGATCGTTAAGTCTAGTCTCTTGGAAGACTAGGTACATATAACAAAAAACATGAGGCTAAAAAAATTATTTATATAGTCTCTATAAAGATATTATCACTTCATTTGATCCCTTACATCTTCATAGGGTACCCTGTGGACCACATTAACAAAGGCATGAGCTAAAAATCCCAGTAAGGGAATGAATATAAGGATACATCTCAAGCACATGAGTTAGGATGAATCACATAATGATATCCAAAGCATGAAACATATAAAATCATTTAATATAAGCATTGGATCATATAAACATGGAATAATATAAATGTGGAAGAATCATAAAACATATTTTTGTACGGTTCAAGGCTTACTGCCAATCCGATTTCCAATTTCAGTACGGGTCAAGGCTAACTGCCAATCCTGTTTCACATCGCATCTCATGAGACTTATCCTTACCCAATGCATTGGAGCGCTATCTGGGCACACCCATCTCATCATTTTCATTAATATTCTTTCCACATAAATATTCTTACCATATAAAGCTTATTTCCACATGTATAATCATACATAATCAATTGTTCATAAACATAATGTTACCCATGGAGAGAATTGGGTACCACAATCATGACATAAAGCATAACCAATGAGTGTATCATGAAAGTGACCATGTAAGAAAGGGAATAGAACGTACATGGACGTTCATAAGGTAATTTAGGAATAAAACATGGTATATGGAAACAAATATAAGTGACATCACATAAGAAATGTATTTGAGAGACATTAGCATTAAAACATTTTTGTCCGGTTTTAAGGAAAATACTATAGATATTTTAAAATAGTAAAGAAGGCATTATTTTATATAAAAACAGAATTCAACCAAGAAGGAATTCATAATGAAAATACTTAATTTAAAAATACAATGGTTTCTTAAAACATAAGATAGAGTTTACTTGAAAATTGGTAAAAGTTTGGGAACTTCCTTTAAAACAAGTGTGCTTATTGGGAAGTATCGTGGAGAGATTAACATAAAATCATGTATAAACCTGAAAGAGAATGAGAGATGGATCATAGAACATGAGTTTGGAATATATAAACCGAATGTTTAAGTTCTAAATAAAAATATAATAGAACTATATTTTGGTAAAAAGAATGATAGAGCAACCCGAATGAATAAAGGATGTTCGGGTAAAATCAATTAAGGTTTATCGGCATTGTATCGGCTGTATCTAAGAGGGATTTATTAGAGAGATATGGGGATTATCATCAATTATAAAATATTATAGAAGTATGGGGAAGGTGTATAAACATACCCCATCAATTGGTATTACACAAAAAGGCATAGCATAAAGAACAATCTTGATTAAGAGTGAATAAGGGAGGATCCCATACCTTAAATATGTTGGTGTTCTCCACTTGTTATTAAAGACCTAAATAAAAAAAATTTCTTATTAATTAATAATTATAGAACCTATTCTATATTCAATTTATTTATTATAACCCTTTTTATTTCATTCAATGATTTTTTGGTTAGTTACAAGGATTAATTTAATTATTCAGGCTCGTTTGTTTACTTGGATTTAAAAGATCAGTTCACTTATATTAAAATTTAGATTATATGCAATATGAAAGTGGTTGTCCATAATTGGAGTTATTATTTAGTTCATATCCAAGAGATTACGTGGTTTTAATTTTAATTAGGTTATATAGAGTGAAGTTGAATTATTATATATATAACCGCAGTGATAACTGTTTTTTTAATCGGTGGATTTTATTACAAAGAATGTGTTTTTCTCTATAACTTAATTATATTTTTACCAATGGATTACAGAACCAAAAATAGGATATATTAAATATATAATAATATTTTTCAACCATAACACAAATGGTTTCATGAAAAGAATTAAAGATAATAATAGAAATTGATAAATTGTTGTCCTTGAATCTGCTAAAATAGCACATCTCAAACGGTGCTTTCATTTCGTTCAAATAAAAGGGTGGGGAAATGAGACAAGATAATGAAATATACAACTAGAATGAAGAAATTACAATACATTTATGTGACTGGATTTATCATACTATTATGGTTAAGGGAGGTGAGGAAAGAAATAAAAAGAAAAGAACATAAAAGAAAAGAAGAAATTGGGAAGAGGAATTTACCTCTTGAGACTTCCTCCTTTGAGAACCTCTTAAGGGGAGAGGTTTTGGTATTTTGAGGAGGCTGAGAGATTTTAGATGTGGGGGAGGACCTTGGGGCGATTTTTTTGCAGAGTAATGGCAAGGAACAAGGCATTAGAGGAGTGGAGAGAAGAGGGAGTGAAGTGGGGTTTTATGGTGGAGGAGAGGAGGGATTTCATAATATTATAATCATTAATTTATTATTTCTTCCCAAGATAATGAATTGTAAGTATTACATGAACATGAATAGTGATTTTATCATGTCATCTCTAAATAGGGGTCTTACATCATCCAAACATCATCGATGACTCAATTAATCCATTATTTACCATTTATTGTGAATTATCGAATTCTACTATTCATGAAAAATTCAAGTATTTCAGAAAAATCCCAAAAATTCACCCTAATGATATTTCGAAGTGTATAATCCAAAAATGAAGTCCACTTTTCAAAAATAATTTTTGAAATATGATTATTTTAATATTTCATTAAAATAATAATTTATTATCAAAACCAGTTTTAAAACATTCATTAACTTATTCTAAAATATAGGTATATTGTACTTCCAACTTGACTATTATTTTTATACCACCAAAGGTGAGGTTACTATTCATTAGGTTATATAACTATTCATAAGGGTATATTACTATTCGTTATGGTAGGTTACTATTCCCCAAAAATTATGTTTTCTTTATCGGACTCTAAAATATAGCTTGAATGCAACCGTGTATATAAAATTTTCAAAATTCCAAACGAAGAAGTGAGAAACATATGTTTAAAGTTCACTTACCATATAGTAGTTCATTATGTTGTGTTTTAATGTGATCATATGACATAATTATAAGAAGAAATTTCTCTTGAAAAACATTGTGTGGGTACATTCTTACCCCCTTTTAAAATTTGTCCCTCGAAATTTCGTTTTACATTCTAAGCCAAAAACAGGTGTGGGAACTTTTACTTCTTTTCTTCCTCCAATTCCCATGTTTCCTCTTCGTACTTATGGTTTCTCTATAGTACCTTGAACAGATGAGAAGTCTAGTTACATAGAACTTTGTCTCTACAATCCCAGATCTTTACTAGCTGCTCCTCGTAAGAGAGATCATCTTCCAGCTGCACCTCTTCTTAGTAGTACATGTGGGGGATCAGGTATGTACTTCCTCAAGAGTGATAAATGAAAAACATCATGAACTCGATCCATATTCGATAGAATTATTAGGCGATAGGCCATGGCTCCTATGCAGTCTAGGATCTCAAAGGGGACAATATACCTTGGGCTTAGCTTCCCTTTCATCCTGAATCACTTGACTCTCTTCCATAGAGATATTGGAAGGAAGACATTATCCCCAATGTCGAACTCCAAGTCCCTTAGACGGTTGTCAGTATATCTCTTTTTCCATCATTGAGCAACTTTGATGTGTTTCTGGATTACATGAACCTTCACTGTCATCTCTTTAACAAGATCGGGTCCAAGTAGCATTGTTTCTCCAACTTCATCCTAACAGGTTGGAGTTCTATATCGCATTCCAAACAAAGCATCATATGCAGCCATCTGAATAATCAAGTGTAAGCTATTTTTGTATGATAACTCAACCAATGGGAGATGATGATCCCATCCACCTTTGAATTATAGAGAGCAGGCTCTAAGAATATCTTCCAGAATCCGAATAGTTCTTTTAGACTGGCCATCAGTTTAGGGGAGATTGGTCATGCTGAAATTTAATTCAGTACTCAAAAAATGTTGAAGGTTACCCAAGAATTGAGATATGAACCTTGGATCATGTCATAGATGATTGAGAGTGGAACATAGTTTTGTCTCACCACATCCATCACATATATCTTTTCAAGTTGTTCAAGCGAGAGATCTTCCCGAATAGAGATAAAATGGGATGTCTTGGTGAGGCAGTCAACCACAACCCATATCACATTATTTCCCTTCAACATCTTCAAGAGACCCACGACAAAGTCCATTGTATCATTTTCTCATTTCCACATTGGTATAGCAAAGGCTGCATCATACCTTTGGACTTTTTTCACTCAAATTTAACTTGCTGACATATCAAGCACCTTGATATATATTCTACAATCTCCTTCTTCATGTTATCCCACCAGAAGTGTTCACGAAGATCATGGTACATTTTTGTACTCCCAAGATGGATAGAGAAGGTTGAGCTATGAGCATCATTCAAAAACTCCTTCTTTATCTCTAGATCAGATGGTACACATAATTGTGTCCTAAATCTTACATCTTTTTCCTCTTCAATTTTGAAATTAGAGGATTTCCCAATTTTAACAGCGTCCACCCATTTCTGAATTCCCACATCCTTTCATTGAGCATCAATTATTTTCTTCAAAAGGGATGGTTGAGAAATCATTTGATAGAGTATTCATGATGTTCCTCCATTAATGATTGCCATGTCCATCCTTTTCAAATCTAAGAAGATTGGCTCCTTTTCAATTCTCATCATTGATAAAGATACATGATCATTTCTACTTAGAGCATTCGCCACCTTGTTTGAATTACTGGTATGGTAGTGGATTGAGAAGTCATAATCTTTGATGAGATCTATCCATCTTCACTGGAATATATTAATCACTTTCTATTTGAATATATATTTGAGGCTCTTGTGGTTAGTTTATATCTCACATTTTTTCCCATAGAGATAATGCCGCTAGATTTTCAATGTAAAAATTACAGCCTCCAACTCCAGATCATGTGTGGCACAGTTTTTCTCATTAATTTTCTACTTCCTTGAGTCATAGACTATCAATTTATCATTTTTCATTAGAACAAAACCTAATCCCTTCTTAGAATCATCGATATACACTACAAATAGTTATCCACTTGTAGGGAGTGTGAGTACTGGCGTAGTGATAAGACTCTTTTTCAACTCCATGAAACAGTCTTCACATTCCTGTTTCCAGAAAAACTTACCTCCCTTCCATGTGATCTTGGTCATTGGGTTTGAAAATCGTGAAAATTTCTTTACGAATCGTTGATAATACCCATGTGGACCAAAAAAGCTACGGATATCCATTACAGAAGTTGGACTCGACCACTATTCAATTACCTTTCTCTTGGAAGGGTCCACAAATATCACTGTGTTGGTGATAACATTCCCCAAGAATGATACTTCTTCCATCTATAACTTACATTTACTATTCTATTCTGACAAATTCTCCCTTTGCAAATTCATTAACATAGCTTCAAAATTCTTCTCATGTTCCTCATTACTCTTGGATTATATCATAATATTATTAATAAACACCACCAAAAATTTGTCGATGTAATCTCTAAATACTCTATTCATTAAATCCATGAAAATTTATGGAGCATTAGTGAGTCCTAAGGGAATCACTATGAACTCATAGTGTCCATAACTCCTTCGAAAGTCAGTCTTGGGAATATCTTCCATCCTCGCCTTTAGTTGGTGATATCTGGACCGAAGGTCGACCTTAGAGAAATAACTGGCCCCATGAAGCTGATCGAACAAGTCATCTATCAGTGGAAGGGGATACTTGTTCTTTATCGTGATTTTATTGACATCACGATAATCAATGCATAGTCGCATCGATCCATCCTTATTCTTGACAAAGAGGACTGGAGCACCCCACGGTGAAGCACTTGGTCATATAAAACCCTTCTCTATATTCTCCTCTAACTGGTTCTTTAGCTCTTCTAGCTCTACAGTGACCATTCTTTAAGGTGTCTTTGAGATTGGCAAAGATCCAGGGATAAGTTCAATTGAGAACTCAACCTCTCGTTCTGGAGGAAGACCAAAAAACTCTTCAGGGAATACATCAGTGTAATCCCTCACGATGGGCATGTCTTCAAGAATTATTCTATCCTTTGTCCCAATCGTTTGAGCTAGATATGCTTTCTCACAAGGAAGCTGTATCTTAACTTGAGACGAATATTCTAAATGAGACTCATCTTCTTCCTTACACTTGAAAAGAATCGGAGGATGCTTTGGGATGTGAAAAGTGATCTCCTATTCCCAAAAATTGACTTTGGCCTTGTACAAAGATGGCCAATACATGCCCAAGATAGCATCGAACTCCACTAAAGGAAGTATTACAGGATTTTCTGGGAGGTTCAGTCCACAAATATTAACCGGGGAGGAGTTATAAACCATGGATGCAATAATTTCCCCCTTCGTTGTTCTCATAGATAACATTTCCTCTAAATTTTAAGGTTGTGTTTGAATAGTTCTACTAAACGTGAAATATATTAAATAAAGCGTAGAACATGAATCAAATAGTATGTTCACTATCTTTGAATGAATAACAAGCATACCTATCACCACATCATTTTCTGGCTCCACCTCAGTAGTAGTGATAGCATAAGCCCTTCCTTGTAGCCTTGGAGGTTGTTGTTGATTGCCTCTGACAACCCTCGGCTTAGGGAAATTGTTCGCATAATTCCCAAGCTCCTTTTAGTTATAACAGTGAATTTCAGGCTGAGGGTTGATCTAAACCTTTTTTTCTTTTCCAACATTAGCAGGATTGTTTATATCCCTTCGGAAGTTCTTAGCTAGATGACCAAACATTCTGCATTTGAATCAATTCTTGGTTCCCTTGAGGAAATCACCAAGATGCTCCTTCCCAAAGTTTTTTGCAAAGGGGAAAGTGAGTATTATTTCCCTCATGGGATTTTATTGATGAACCACCCATGTTGTTCTCTATTTTCCGCTTCTTTTCACTAGCAACATGAGACCACTGAAAGTCTCCAATCTCCATTTCAACCTAGAGGGCACAACAGAAAATCTTCTCATATCTTTCGAAGTATCGAATCACCAAAATTTTTCATAGACTCAGCTTTAGTTCGCTAAAGAAGCCATCCACCTTTCATTCAGTGTTCATGACAAAGCTAGAGGCATACCTTACATGCCTTGTAAAGTTCACTACATACACCCCGATGGACTCATCTTCCTTCTGCTAGAGTCCAAGGAACTCTGTTTCCATCCTGAGATGGAGGGTTTAGGAAAATATTTTTTGAAAAACATCCTCTTGAATTCCTCCAAATCTATGGAATCAATTTCATCTTGGGACTTTTTATTATTGATCAGTTTCCACCACTGATCAGTTTACCCATCAAAATAATAGACTGCCAATACAACTTTCTCTTCTTCCGAGCACTAGAGGACAGAGAAAATATTTTCAATGGAGTTAATCCACTATTCTGGGAGGAGGGGATCAGAAGAATCGCTAAACATGGGAGGTCATTGCCGCATGAAGGATTATATGGAAACTTGACCTTTCCTTAGGGGAGGGGGGAGTTCCACCTGATTAAAGTTATTATTCATAACTCAAGCCAACTGATCAAGTACTGCCATGATGATTTGAGCACCCACTTCTATAACATCAGGCATGTCATTAGGGAAATCATCACATTTCCTATCACATTGGTTGTCATAACGTGTTCTTCTATTTCCCACCATTATCTAATAAAAATAATGTATAATTAGAGGTCTTGAATACTTAGCAATTGAGCATAAAAAAACCTTTTAACAAAAAAGTATGAACTTATAAAGAAGAAGTATATCCTGACTTGTGATTCCTTAGGTTTATATCAAGGTTATCCTCAATATATTTATTAACATATATTCTTACGAGCTTATTTTTTTCCCTTAATAACAGTTTATACTAAGATCATGAATCTACCGAAGCATATCCCCCGGGAGTCTCGTAACAAAGAGTGCATCAAGACCCGTTATCGTGTACCAGTTCCTCTTTGAGTCTAGCTCAAAGCGGTGTTTCCAGGTTTTACCCCTAGATACATCTATTCCAGAGCCGCATCTACCTGCTTGTATCCAAACATGGATATATTTTCTTGATAAACCACTTACTCTATAAATACCAAATATTAGGAATGTTTTCTTATACATATTCTCATCCTAAAGGATCTCACTAAGGTGCTCTATTATTAATCTCCAAAAATAACTATACCATCCTCTAATACCAACTATATATACTAGACTCTTTTACATAAAACATTTCATGATTTTAAGCATAATTAATCATCAGCGTAAAAGCTAAGGATTGTTTTGTCTAGTGTCTTGGATGACTAGGTATATATAACATAAAACATGGGGCTAAAAAACATCTCTATTTAATCTCCATAAAGATCTTCTCACTTCCTTTGAGCCCTTACATCTATATAGGGTACCCTGGGGAATACATGAACAAAGGGATAAGCTAAAAATCCCAGTAAGGGAATGAACATAAGGATACATCTCAATCACATGAGTTAGGAGGAATGACATAATGATATCCAAAGAATAAAACTTATAAAATCATTTAATATAAGCATGGGTTTATATGAAAATGGAATTATATAATTGTGGCAGAATCAGAAAACATTTCTTTAGTACAGGTCAAGGCTAACTGCCAATCCCGTTTCCCATTTCAGTATGGTTCAAGGCTATCCGCCAATCTCGCATCTTATGAGACTTTTCCTTACCCAATGAATTGGAGTGCTATATGGGCGCACCCATCTCAAAATTTTCATGAATTTTCTTTACAAATTAATATTCTTTCCACATAAATCTTGTTTCCACATTACTAATCATACATAATCAATTGTTCATAAACATAAGGTTACCCATGGAGAGAATTGGGTACCACAATCCTGACATAAAGCATAACCAATGAGTGTATCATGAAAGTGTCCATGAAAGAAAGGGATTAGAACATACATGGATGTTCATAAGGTAATTTAGGCTTAAAAAATAGTAGGTGGTGACAAATAGAAATGACATCACATAAGAAATGTATTTGAAATACAATAGCATTAAAACATTTTTGTGTGGTTTTAAGGAAAATACTATAGAGATTTTAAATTAGTAAAGAAGAAAATATTTTATATCAAACCAGAATTCAACCAAGGAGGTTTTCATAATAAAAATACTGAATTTACAAAGACAATGGTGTCTTAAAACAGAAGATAGAGTGCACTATAAATTTGGTAAATATTTGTGAAATTCCTTTAAAACGAGTATGCTTATTGGGACATATCGAGGAGAGATTCACTTAAAAGAATGTATATCCACGAAAGATAAAGAGAGATGAATATTAGAACATGAGTTTGGAGCATATAAATAGAATTTTGAAGTTATAAATAAAAAGGAAAGACAACTGTATTTTGGTAGAAATAAATATAGAGAAACCCAAAGGAATAAAGGAAGTTCTGATATAATCCATTATGGTTTATCATCATGGTATCAGCTATAAATAAGAGGGATTGATTATAGATATAAAGGTTTTCTCATAAATTATAAAATATTAGGGTAGTATGGGGAAGGTGTATAAACATACCTCATCACATGGTATTACACAAAAAGGCATAGCATAGAGAACAATCTTGATTAAGAGTGAAAAGGGGATGATCCCTTGCCTTAAATCTGTTGGTGTTCTCCACTTGTTATTAAAGACCTGAATAAAAAAATTAGGCATATTAATTAATATGTCTAGAACCTATTCTATATTCAATTTATTTATTATAACCCTTTTTATTTCATTCAAATCCTGTTTGGGTAGTTACAAGGCTCATTTTAATTGTTCTGGCTTGTTTGTTTACTTGGCTTTAAAAGATCGGTTCACTTATATTCAAGTTTGGATTATATGCAATATGGACATGGTTGTACAGAATTGGAGTTATATTCTTTAGTTGATATTCATGAGATTACATAGTTTTAATTTTAATTATGTTACTTTGTGTGAAGTGAAATTATTATATATATAACCATAGTGATAACCATTTTTGTTAATCTGTGGATTTGATAACAAAGATTGTGTTTTTCTTTATAACGTAATTACATTTGAACCAAAGGATTATAGAACCAAAAATAGGATATATTAAATATATAATAATATGGTTCAACCATAAAAAAATGGTTTCATGACCATAATTAAAGAAAATAATAGAAATTGATAAACTGTTGTCCTTAAAAGTGCTTAATTATCACATCTCAAACGGTGCTTTCATTTCGTTCAAATAAAAGGGCGGGTAAAGAAGGGAAGATAATGAAATATACCACTAGAATGAAGAAATTACAATACATTTAAGTTACAGGATTTATCATACTATTATGGTGATGGGTGTTGGGGAAATAAATAAATAGCAAAGAACTTAAAAGAAAAGAAGAAATTGGGAAGAGAAATTTACCTCTTGAGACTTCCTCCTTTCAGAACCTCTTACGGGGAGAGGATTTGGTATTTTGAGGAGGCTGAGAGCTTTTAGACGTGTGGGAGGTCCTTGGAGAGATATTTGGGTAGAATAATGGCAAGGCACAAGGCATGAGAGGAGTGGAGAGAAGAGGGAGTGAGGGGGGGGGGGTTATAGTGGGGGAGAGGAGGGATTTCATAATATCATAATCATTAATTTATTATTTCTTCCCAAGATAGGGAATAGTAATCATTACATGACAAATAATAGTTACTTTATCATGTGTTCTAGAAACAAGTGGAATTACATCAACAGAACATCATCGATGACTAAATTAATTGATTATTTAGCATTTATTGTGAATTATAGGATTCTACTATTCATAAAATATTCAAGTATTTTACAAAAATCCCAAAAATTAACCCTAACCATTTTTTGATGTTTAGAATCCAAAAATGAAGTCCCTTTTTCTAAAATAATTTTTTAAATATGATTATTTTAATATTTAATTTAAATAATAATTTATTATGAAACTAGTTTTAAAACATTCCTTAACTTATTCTAAAATATAGGTATATCATACTTCCATCTTGAATATTATTTTTATACCACCAATGGTGAGGTTACTATTCATTAAGGTATGTTAATATTCATTAGGGAAGGTTACTATTCACCAAAAATTGTGTTTTCCTTATCGGACTCCAAAAAACATATTGAAAACAACCGTGTATGTCATAATTTCAAAATTCCAAACACAGAAGTGACAAACTTATGTTTAAATGTCACTTATCAATTAGAAGTTAATTATGTTGTGTTTTCATGGGATTTTATGACATAATTATAAGAAGGAAATTTCCATTGATTAACTTTGGGTCATTAAAGTGAGATTCACTCATGTATCTAGATTACCAATACCACTAAAATATTCGGTTCTCTAGGTTGATATTTCGTACATAGCGGGTAAATATAAATGTTTAAACACAATATCTATGTAGATAGAGTTTTGATTTTAATTTTTCCATGATATTTATTGTTTATTTATTTTTTTGGGAGTACAAAGTTGATTATTAGTGTCTTTCCCAAAAGGAAGATAAGGTTTAATTAGTTTAAATGATATTATTAAATCTCAAGAAACCTAAATTCCACCTTACCCCCATATTAAAGGGTACAAAATCCCATAATTTACATTATTTTGTATTAGAGACCTATTGATTCTCAAATATGAAGAGAAAATATAATTTAATAGAGAACATTTTTAACTCATTGGTACCATCGTTTATCAATACAATGATACAATACAATATTAAATAATATATTGGTTCCATTTTTTCAATATCTTATATTTTATATACATTTATTTTTTGTAAAAGGAATTTAAAAATGTTAATCCTTAATAATACTACTGAATAACGGTGATTTAAACTTGTAAAATGAAATGATAATACTAAAAACCCCTTTTATGAGATATGTATAATTAAATATAAATAAATATTATGAATCTTAAAAATGTAAAGGGATTATCAGAAAATATTTTTAAATCCAATGATAGTGATATAAAAGTAGTGGATATAAACATATATTTTTTTAAAATTGGTTGTATAATTTAATGATGTGATTATATGAAAATATGAGTCGTTTCCTTACCTGGTATAATTTAGTTGTTTATTATTTCTGGTGATGTGGTTAGGAGATCAATCATTATGGTATTAATAAAATATTACATGGATATAATCACTAATATATTGTCCAATGGTATTAGTATATAGATTAAATATGTTCGGGAGAAATGAGTGATGATGGGATATTATTAAAAAAATTCTAAATAGATTGAAGTGAAAGAAGCTATTTATTAAGATATTTAGGTTGTAGGAAAGGAATATGATGTGACTAATTAAAGATTATCTATGGTAGAAATATTTTTGTGATGAGTTTCGAGAAATATAAATGTAATTTTTTTTATTATACAATGATTGGATATGTCATTTAATATAATCTATAGTCATTTTACTAAAAGGATAATGATTCGGAATTACCACCTAAATAGTTTAAGCAATTCTATCTAATTAGTAAAATAATTCACACATTATAAATTAAATGATTGTTTTTTGAGAAATGATCGTAATTAGATATGAAATTTTTTTCTAGGAATATCTAAAATAATAAATTGATATATAACTCATCATAGATGTTGATGATAAAATGATATATTTAATAAGGATGCCAAAAAATTATGTATAATAAAATGATCAAATAAAATGAATTTTTTGAACATTATGTGAAGTAGGAAGATGATCTAGTGGATCATGATATATTAATAATAAATAAAAAATATATTGTTTTATGATTATAGTCGCTTCATATTATGTTGATGAAGATGAAGATAATGATGATCATCTTGAGAAAAAGGTGAAAGTGTATGAAGACATATCTATAAATAAAAAATAATATTTTAGATACAAAATTAATGTTGATGAATATAAAGAGTTCATTGATAAACCTTTCATTTATATTTTTGATAAATTCACAAAGAGTTAAATAAACAATCAAGAATATTTTTACATAATAAAAAATTTTGGTCTCAATATAAAAAAGGACTAAAAGGTGAAATATTTTTATGAAATTTTCATATGAAGTATTAGTAGAATGGGTAAATTGAGTAAAAAAATAATTTAATTAAATTTTTTTACACACGTACCTAGAGTAATGGAAAAATGTAGAATTGGGTATAATTGTGAAACATCAAAGGAAATATAAATAAATATGAACAGAATAAGGATGTTTGTTATATGAGAAAGTTGTCAATAAACAAGAACAAAGAGACATTCCTCTAGGTCTTCAAATTAATGAGATATTTAGACAAATAAATAAAAACGAATATGTGCATAAATTAAATTTCTATTTTCTAGTTTTTATATCAATGATATTTATTATTTCTATCAAGAATGATATTATTTATGCTGAGAATAGATTGTTGGAAATTTTTTATTGGAACTTCATGGTTCATATCTGAGAAAAACATTCAATTCCTAAAATTTTAATTAATCAAAAAAATTTATTAATGTAATGGATCAAAAGAAATATATATGTATATAAGTTTTTCTTTTTGATGTCAAAATGGAATCATTATTTAGAAATACACTACATTTCCATTGAAGAAAATGTTTTATCCTCTTTCAGAATATGTAATAAATTTGATTTAATAACATAAAGAATATGATAATAGACCCACTAAAGAATCAAATCACTATATAATTCAATTTATTGAATTTAGAATTAATGAGAAAGGATGTCAAATTAAAATTTACAATATATAATTATTTAATAGATTGACATAGATTTTGTATTTTGTTTTTCATCTTAAATAAACAATAATATAAATCTGATAAAAATTTAAAGGGTATAGTTGATGAAAAATTTCATTAGGGAAATGATTTCTCATAAATTATGACATGATATGGTTATATATATCTTCATATCTATAATTAGATAATTACTAATTTTTAACATGTCGGTATAAATTTTCTTACAATTTTATGTATTAGTTACCTTGTAGGCCTATGATTGGAAGTGAAACCTAATTGAAAATGATATAATATGATATTTATGGATATGAAATCAATTATAAATGGTTGGAAGAAAAGAAGCAATATATATCATGTAGAAAGAAAGGAGAACCATGGTATTTTACAATGTAAGATGAAAACATCTTCGGGAATGAGTGTGTTGGACATGAAAAATACATATGTATTAAGAATGTGCCTAAATTCAATGTATTTGTGTATATTTATAAAATAATGAGTGATTGGAAAGTGATAAATGACTCTTTAATATTGTCTAAGGTTTTTGAAACTCCAACTAATGAAAATAAGAGTAATATTGTTTTAAAATGTGGTCTTCACAATATTTTGTATTCCTTGTTCCAGAATGACTAAATACTAAGAATTACATTATTGTTTTTTTATTTATTATAGAATTATGTGATGCTGAACTTTCATTGGTTCAAATAAAGAAGTGATTATATTCATAAAACTGAAAGTAAGTAGAGTTTACTATAAACCTACAAGAACTATAAAAATATGTAGACCATATAATGAAACTAGGTAAAATTCCATTTATTGATAAATTATCATTGATAGGAATGATGTTGAAAATTATGTTTCTTTGGTGAGGGAACACAATATAATGTGGTTCTGGAAGAAATTAAATTTTTAGTGAAATTCTTGTAATGTAATGTTTTTAATAGAATGACAGATCTATCACTAATTTTAGAAAAATCGCAACAAATGGAGTTTTGTACACTCAGAATTGATTATTACACAGTTTAAATGTGGGGTAGTATCTATTAATTGGTTTTTATTTAATTAATTCATACTTAAAAAGTTTGGAAGTTTTTGGCAGAAACTAAAATTTTCCAAATATAAAATGAAATCCTGGAAAATACATGGATGTAGTTAACGATTCCCTTATCAAATATTACACATCAAAGAGTATGTCTTGAAATGTGTTTACATATAAGTTTCAATAACATTGTTGATAAATATAATTTACTATTTATTGATAATGATTTTATTGAGAAATATATAATATTGATCTCCTCCATAGTTTTTGATGATGATAAAAAATTTAATATATATTTTACAGAATCTGTAACGAACCAAACATTCAATAATGGACGTTCCTATTGATATAATTAAATGTATTATTATGAGATAAGGTTATATAAAATATTCACTTATTTGGTTTTATGATTTTTTATTTTTTAAATATCGTTAATAATTGTGATTGTTGCTGATATAGCCAATGAACAATGATCACATGATTAGTATAAATATAGGTCTTTAACAAATCTAGGTTACTCAGGCGAAGGAAGCAATGGCCTCAACCTGTAGAATTCCCCCATTCAAAGCCCGTTTTTTAGAGCTTATAAAATAGTTGGAATCATTGGGATTCTCTTTTCAACAAGACCAAGTTGTGCTTCAACATTTTATGATCGAACAAAACATCCTATGAGAGATGTGGAAGTTGAGAGAGATTACCAGCCGAGCAATGTTATCTGATCCACCCCAAGAGTAATTCACCATCGCACACCTTACCCTTAGGTATTATGTTGGTGTTATAAGGGGTTATGAAATAATACCTTATCACTATGATTATGTGTATTATTTTTTTATATAATAAACAATATACATTAATTTTATTGTTGTTACATTGTAAATAGATTTTAAAGCACCAATAGTATTTTTAGTTAATATTAAACTGATGAATCTATTTTGTTAAATTAATGGATTTTTTAATTAATTAATATTTTAATAAAATATTATTATTATTAAATTAATTTTTATTATGTATAAAGATTGTATAATTTTTATGAATACAATTGCAATTTTTATTATGGTTTGAAAGATGTTTTTGTCAACACCCACGAATCATCGATGAATGTCAATTTTTATTTTACAATTTAAAATTAACATATTTAGAAAATTATTTGGATAAAATTAATATTATTTTGGGAATCATGATGTCCCAATTATCAAATGATGAATTTTTATTAATTTTCTGAGATAGTCAAAATATTTAGATAAAATTAAATACCGTTAAAATATATAATGTGTTTTATCACATCATAATGACCAAATAGTGAAATAATATAATACTATAAGAATGATATTCTGAAAATATATGTTTTAACATTAAAATAGTGTGATTTTAAGTTTGTTTTATTTTTTTTACAAAGCCGTACTAGACCCTCCAAAACATAAAAATCATTTTTTCCTTTTAAATTGATTTCCTTGAGAGAGTGACTCACCTTCACATAAGAAACCCTATTATTTTAAGAATTTATGACTTTTGGATTATAAAATATTTTTTTCCACTCCTATTAGTAGAAAATAATGGGCAAAAACCATGGGTTGGTTTGTGGTTTTGATTAGTTTATAATGTGTGGTGTCCCAAACCTATATAATAACGAATTCCCAATACTTTACTATATAATCCTACCAATTATCCAACTTCCTACTAACTCAAAGCCTTTGGTGTTCATCCAAACACTTCCCTATTCTATCTATAATCCTCCAAAGCCGCCCAATGCTCTGATAAATCATCTCTTAAGCCCCTCCCAAGCCTTTGGGTTCACACTTCCATGTAAGGGGATTCCTTCCATTCTCATTTTATCCAAGATTCTTAATATTGTTATGCCCTTTTAGTTTCAATTTTAAATGTTGGGTTATGGTTTTTCACCACCCAAATTCTTCCCTCCTTATGTTTTAACAATGACATACCTTTTTCTTTCTCATTAATTCCTCTCATGCACACATGTTACCATGTCAAAATTTCATAAGGGATTCCTTCCATTCTCATTTTATCCATGTTTGTTAATATTGGTATGCTATTTTATTTTCAATTATAAATGTTGAGGTATGGTATCACCCCTCCCCCATACTTCCCTATTTATGTTTAAATTATGAGATACCCCTTTTCTCTCTCATTAATGCCTCCCATGTTCACTCATTAGCGTGCCGAAAATTCATAAGGAACTACTCTCTCCTCAATTATATTCATGAAATTCTTTTGTATTCTGAATCCAAATTCCATTAATTAAGTTGGGACATGTATCTATATGACCCCATTATTTTTCATTTCATGTAAATATTATGAGAAACCCCTTTCTCTCTCATCAACAAATTTTATTAATTCTTATGCCATGCTGTTAGGCTGCTAAAATTGCACTGCGTTTTTTCAAACTAGAGTCATTGTGTAGTGAACACCCTGCCCATTTCTCTATCAAGGGTATTCACCTTTATTAACATTTAATTATTTATTATAGTGTTTTATGTATTAATTCTGCATTCCATTATCATGGAATAAATGATGATGAATCCATGTTTTATTATCCATTTGGCACACTTATGCACGAAATGAAATGATTGTGAAGGGTGTGCCCTGATAGCGCTCCAATGCATTAGGTAAAGATTAGTATCATGATAGAATAAGTGAAATGAGTATTTAATCATACTAATTAATGTTCAATGAGGATTTACTCATTCTAATTCATGTGCAATGAGGGTTTACTCATGATCCATGTATAATGAACCTTGTCTCATACTAATTCCATGTTAAGTATTGTTGGCACATTTTCATGTTATGATAATCTTGTTGTATCATGACTTTATGTTAATATTATTTTATGCTCCATTTATATTCCTATTCCCCATCATGTGTTGTATTCTTCACTTTTTGTCCTTGTTTAATCCCTTTCTGGGCTTTATACTTCACCCTTTTCACATGTATGTCCTCAGGTTATCCCATGCAATGCTAAGTATGAGGCAATATCACGGTTATGTGAAGGATGTTTTTAATAATGATTTTTTCCATTTTATCTTTTAAGTTGTTATGTATTGTTATTAATCCCCAAATACACTATAACTCTTGATCTTCTATGTTGTATCATGTGAAGATTTTATGTAATAAATCATGTTTATGTGTGTAATAAAAAGAAGGGTTGTAATAGTTTCTATTAGTGGAAGTTTTAGTTATTTTTGGAATTAGGATTAGAAAACCCTGGTGAATGAGTTAGGTATAAGACTAAGTATAGTAATATCATCCCAAAATTTTGGTAAGTATTGATTTAGTGTTTTATTATGAAAATACATCCTTGTCTAGATACGAGCAGGTACAAGCGGCTCTGACATAGATGAACCAAGGAGGGAAAACTCTAACAAGGAGTTTCAAGCTTGACCTAGGGTATCCTGGTACACAAAAATGGGCATTGATTCAATCTTGTTTATAACACTCCCAAGGGATATTCTGTAGTAAATTCACATGCTTAGTATGAACCATTATTAAGGGAAAAAATTCCTAAGAATATATGTTGGTAAGTAGATTAGGGATGACATTGATTGAAGATTATAGATTAATATCTTAAGGAAATAAAAGTTATTTATAAGTCATATGTTTATTTAATTTGATTTTCCTTCATGTTTTTAATTTTTTAAGATAATCATACCTATGTATATAATAGATAGTTTAGAACTAGAATCAAAAGGGAGAAGGTAGGGTTATTTTCCATAGTTCTATGTGTTCTTTTAAATCGAGAATGTTTAGTAGAACAATACCAACACCACCACACATCATGGAATTAAAGATATTAGTTAGTACAGAAAATGGGGAAATCATTGCATCCCATGAATATAACTTCTCCCCTATCATATTTTGTGGATTGAACTTCCTGGAGAACCTCATCACTCTCCCTAAAGTGGAATTCTATGCAATTATTGGCATGGATTTGTGTTCCTTATATAAAGCCAACATAAATTTCCATGAGAGGGAAATATCTCTCCAAGTGGAAAATCAGCCCCCGATTTTGTATAAGTGTAAGGAGGAGGATGAATCTTTTTTAGCACCATCACCTAAAGCTTGGATATTAATGCCTTATTAGTATGCGTATCTTTGTTAGATGATTGAGTCCAAGAAAACAACTATCAATGAAGACATGCCTATTATGAGGGAATTTTCTAAAGTGTTTCCTGAGGAATTACCTGGTCTTCCTCTGATAAGTGATGTTGAATTCTCAATTGATCTTATACTTGGGGAATTGACAATATCCAAGACCCCATATAGAATGGATATTTAGGAGATTGAGGACCTGAAGAAAAACCTACAGAAGATTCTAGATAATGGTTTTATACACCCAAGTGTTTCACCATGTGGTGCACCAGTCCTCTTCATCAAGAAGAAGGATGGGTCAATGCGCCTTTTCATTGATTATCATAATCTCAAAAAAATCACGATAAATAAAAAGTATCCTCTTCCATGATTTAATGATATTTTTAAATCAGATTAGTGGAGAACAATACTTCTCTAAGGTGTATTTTCAGTTAGGATATTACCAAGTAAGGGTGAAGAAGGAAGATATCCCCAATACTACTTTTTGTACAAGATATAGGCACTATGAATTCATTGTAATGCCTTCCGAACTCACTAATGCACCATAAATATTCATTGAATTGATTAATAGAGTCTTTTGAGATTACATCGACAAATTTGTGGTATTCATTATAGATGATATTCTAATATACTCTAAAAACAAGGAGGAACATGAGGATCATCAAAGAACAGTACTAGAGACATTGTGAAAGGATAAGATCTATGTGATGTATAGAAAGTGTGATTTATGGTTAAAGAGGTCTCATTTTTGGGTAATATCATCACAATAAATGGGATATCTATGGATCCCTCCAAGATAACTACAACTGAGGGATGGACGAGGCCATCATCGATAACGGATATCCATAGCTTGTTGGGGTTAGTTGGATATTACGCCGATTTGTGATAAATTTCACACGATTTTCCAAGCAACTTACCAAGATAAATCAGAATGGAGTAATGTTTTCATGGAGTGATGAATATGAATAGAGATTCAAGGAGTTGAAAAAGAGCCTTATCACTACTCCCGTTCTCACACTACACACAATTGGAGAACGTTTTGGGGGTATTTATTAATGAATAGAAGAAGGGTCTCGGTTCTATATTAATGTAGAATGATAAAGTGGTAGCCTACGCCTCAAGGCATCATAAAGTCAATAGAAGAGTTGTGTAGATGACCATTGATGAAAAATTGAGTTCAAATTTTGAGACATGGTATTTCTAAGCATATCTCCATTGAATAAGGTTATGAGGTTTGGAAAGAAATGGAAGTTAAGTCCCAGGTACATCGGCCCCTTCAAGATTCTTGACTGTGTAGGGGTTGTGGCCTATTTACTAGCACTTCCACCCACCATGTACAAAGTACATGATATCTTTAATGTTTCCCCCTTAAGGAAGTACATACCATACCCTTAACATGTACTCTCTTTATATGTATTAGAGTTAGATGATGATCTTTCTTACAAGGAGAGACCAATGAATATATCATATATTAGGGAAAAAGTTCTACGAAATAAAACAATGTCCCTCATAAAAGTGTTGTGGAGAAACCACAAGTTTGAATAAGCAAAGTGGGAATCATAGGAAGTGATGAAGTAGAGTGACCTGCATCTGTTTTAGTGTGGGAAAAGGAAATTTTGATTGTGAAATCTCTAAAGGGGGGAAGATTGTAATGACCCAAACTTTTAATAAGGGAAATTACTCCTGATATAATTAAAAATATTATTAGGTTAAATTGTTATATAATAGATGAAGTTAACTGGTTTTATGATTTTAGATTTTTAAAATACCATTAATAATTGTGTCCATTTCTATTATAGTTGTTGAATATTGATCACATGATTAGTATAAATATAGGGCTTTAACAAATCTAATTTTCTAAGAGAAAGGAAGTGATAACCTCATCCAGTAGACATGCCCCATACGAATCCCATTTGTCCGAGCTTCGAATCGAGGGGGTGTCCTTGGGCTTCACTATTGATCAAGCCCAAGCCGAGATTCAACATGTTAAGCTCAAATAGATCTAACTACAGGAGAAATGGTTGGTGATAGATATTACCACCTTAGCGATGTTATCTGAGCCACCCCAAGAGTATGTCATCATCGCACACCGTACCCTTTGGTCTTATGCGGGTGTTATAAGGGGTTATGTGAAAATACCTTAGCACTATGATTATGTGCATTATTTTTTTTATATAATAAATATTATACATTGATTTTATTATTGTAACATTGTAAATAGTTTTAAGAGAACAAATAAAAATTTTAGGTTATATTCAACTAATGAATCTATTTTGATAAATTAATGGATTGTTAAATTAAATAATATTTTAAAAAAATTATTATTATTCGTAAATTACTTTCTATTAGGTACAAATGATCCTATAACAGTTATGAATACAATTGTAATTTTTATTATGTTTTAAAAGTTGTATTTATTAAAACCTATGAATTTTATATAAATCTAGGTTTTCATATTAAAGTGAAATGTAAAATATTAACTAATTTTTTTAAATAAAGGGTATATTATTTTTTTAACGGGGATGTCAAAATTATCCAATGGTGAATTTTTCATAATTTTATGAGACTGCCAAATTTTTGGGTAAAAAATCAATTCCATTTAAATATATAATGTCTTTTATAACATCATAATGACCTAATAGTGATGTAATAAATTTCTATAAACCTTATGTTCAGAGAATATATGTTTTACCATTAAAATAGTTTTATTCTAGGTTTGTTTGAATTATTTTACATAGCCTTTGTGGACCCTCCAAAACATATAAAACATTTTAGCTTTTAAAATTTATTTCCTTGGGGGTGTGATCCACCTCCACAAAAGAAACCCTAGTATTTTAAGATGTTAGGCCATTCGAATTATAAAATATTTTTTCCCACTCCCCTTTGGTAAAAACTATATGCCAAAACCATGGTCTGGTTTGTTGTTTTGATTAGTTTAATGTGTGGTGTCCCAAACCTAAATAATAATGAATTTTCTATCCATTCCGATATAAAACCACCAAAGATCCTACTTCCTACTCACTCGTAGCCTTTGGATTCAGTCCAAACTATGACCCCCTGCATCTAGAATCCTCCCATGACACCCCAATATTCTAATAAACCTCTCTCAATCCTCTCCTGATCCTTTGGAATCACACTTACAAGTAAGGGATTCTTTCCTTTCTCATTTTATCAATGTTTCTTAATATTGTTATGCCATTTTATTTTCAATTGTACATTTTGGGGTATAGTTTCTCACCTCCCCAATATACACTCCTTAGTTATTTATGATGAGAGACCTCATTCTCACTCATTAATTCCTCCCATGCACATCCGTTAACATGTCAAAATTTCATAATGGATTCCATCCTTTCTCATTTTATCCAAGTTTCATAATACTGTTATGCCATTTTATTTTTAATTAAAAATGTTGGGTTATGATTTTACACCTCCCCCATATGTCCCTCTTTATGTTTGAATTATTAGAGACCCATTTTCTCTCTCATTAGTGCCTCCCATGTTCAACAGTTACCATGCCAAAATTCCATAAGAAATTTCTCTCTCCTCGTTTACATTAAAGCAATTATTTTGTATTATGAATCCAAATTCCATTACATGTATTAGGAAATCTATCTATATAACCCCCTTACATTATATTTCTTTTACATATTATAAGACAACCCTTTCTCTCTCATCAAATATTTTTATTAATTCTTATGTCATGAAATTATTCTGCATAAATTTCACCGCATTTTCCCATGACAAAGTCATTGTGTAGAGAATACCATGCCCATTTCTCTATCAAGGGTATTCACCATTACACACATTTACTTATTGATTATAGAGTTTCATTTTTGAATTCCACATTCCATTATTGTGGAATAAATGATTATGAAACCATGTTTTAGGATCCATATGGCACACTTATGCATGAAATGAAATGATTAAGAACGGTGTGCCCTAATAGCGCTCCAATGCATTGGGTATATATTAGTATCAAGATATGCCAAGTGCAATGAGGATTTACTCATGATAATTCAAGTGCAATGAGTATTTAATCATGATAATTCAGGTTCAATTAGGGCTTACTCATGTTCTATGTGCAATGAGACTGGGTTAAAACAAATTCCATGTTAAGTGTTGTTGCCAAAATTTCATGTTATGATAATCATGATATATCATGCCTTTATGTTCATATTATTTAATGCTCCAATGATATTCCTATTTCCTATCATGTGTTGTATTCTTCTTCTTATGCATTATTTACTCCCTTACTAGGATTTACATCTCACCTTTTCACATGTATGTCCTTAGGTTATCACATGAAATGATATGTACGAGGGAATGGTGTGGTTATGTAAATGAAATTTTCAATAATGATGTTGGGTGTTTTATGTTTTAAGTTGTTATTTAATCTTCTTAAGCACCAAAGACACTATACCAATCGATCTTCCATGTTGTATCAAGTGAAGAGTTTATGTAATAATTCATGTTTCAGTGTGTAATAAAAAGAAGGCTTGTTATTGTTGGTATCATATATAGGTTTAGTTATTTTAGTGATTAGGATTTGAAAACCCTAGTGAATGACTTAGGGATAAGACTAAGTATAATAAAAACATCCCTAAATTTTGGTAACTTTTGATTAAGTGGTTTATCAATAAAATACATAAATTTCTAGGTATGAGCAGGTAGAGGAAGCTCTGGAATAGATATACCTACGAGTAAAAACTCCGACAATGAGTTTTGGACTCGACCCGAGTTATCCTGGTACATAAAAACGGGCCTTGATGAACTCTTGGTTACGACACTCTCAGGGGATACTCTATGGAAAATTCAAAAGATTATTATGAACCATTATTAATGGA
This sequence comes from Viscum album, assembly GCA_963277665.1. NCBI lineage: Eukaryota > Viridiplantae > Streptophyta > Magnoliopsida > Santalales > Viscaceae > Viscum > Viscum album. Next base: position 1,083,978,916 of record OY728166.1, on the reverse strand, counting down.
ATAAAAATATTCCCCTAAGAAAATATGACGGGAAGTAGATCATGGATTACATTGATTGAAGCTTATAGATTCATAAGTTAGGGAAATAAAAGTTATTTATAAGTCATATATTTTTGTACTTGGATTGCCTTTTATGTGTTTAAATATTTAATATACTCATCCCTATGTATATAATTGATAGAGTCGAACTAGAATCAATAAGTGAGATGTAGGGTTACTGTCTATAGTTCTACGCATTCTTTTAAATCTCAAAAGTTTAGTATAGAAATCCCAACACCACCACACATCATGGAAGTAAAGATGTTAGTGAGTATAGAAAATGTTGAAATCATTACTTCCCATGAATATAACTCCTCCCCTATCAAATTTTTTCACTTGAACTTCCCAGAGAACTTCATCATACTCCCTCTAATGGAATTTTATTAATATTCATGGCATGTATTGGCTTTCCTTATATAGAGCCAACATAAATTTCCATAAGAGGGAAATCACTCTCCATGTGGAAAATCAACCCATGATTCGGTATAAGTGTAAGGAGGATGGATCTTATTTAGAACCATCATCTCAAGAGTTGATATTTCAGCCCTATGAGCATGCATATATTGTATAGATGATTGAATCTAAGGAAGAAACCATCCTTGAAGACCTGCCTATTGTTAGAGAATTCTCTAAAGTGTTTCTTGAGGAGTTTTCTGGTCTTCCTCTGAGAAGAGATTTTTAATTCTCAATTGATCTTATACTTGGGGAGTTATCAATATCCAAGGCTCCATATAGTATGGTAGTTGTGGAGGTTGAGGATCTTAATAAACAACTAACAGAAAATATAAATAAAGTGTTTATGCGCCCAAGTGCTTCATCATGGGGTGCGTCAATCCTCTTCATTTAGAAGAAGGATGGGTCAATGCCCTGTTGCATTGATTATCATGAGCTCAACAAAATCAAGATAGAGAACAAGTATCCTCTACCAAAAATTGATCAATTGTTCAATCAGTGGCGTGGATCACAATACTTATCCACGCTAGATTTGCGGTCAAGATATTATCAAGTAAAGGTGAAGAAGGAATATATCCACCAGAATTATTTTCGTACAAAATACGGACACTATGAATTCATAGTAATGCCTTCTGAACTCACTAATTCTCTATAAATCATCATGGAATTGATGAATAGAGTATTTAGAGATTACAAAGACCAATTTTTCATAGTCTTTATAGATGATATGATAATATACTCTAAAACCAAGTAGTATTTTGAGGAGAATCTAAGAACTGTACTAGAGACATTACGAGAGGAGAATCTCTTTGCGAAGTACAGAAAGTGTGAGTTCTAGTCGATGGAGGTATCATTCATGGGTCATATAATCACAAGAAATTGGATATCTATGGATCCCTCCAAGACAACAACAATTGAGTGATGGCCTAGGAAAACATCGGTACTGATATCTGTAACTTATTGGGGTTAGATGGATATTATAAAAAATTTGTGAGAAACATCTCATAATTTTCCAACCCTCTAACCAAGATAACTTGGTAGTGAGTAATGTTTTCATCGAGTGATGAATGTGGAGAGTGATTAAAGATGTTGAAAATTAGGATTATCACTACTCCCATTCTCACACTACCCACAAGTCGAGACCTTTTTGTGGTATTTAGTGATGCTTTGATGAAGGGAATGGGTTATTTATGAAGAATGATAAAGTTATATCATATGCCTCAAGTCAGCCTAATGTCGATAGAAGAGTTTTGCAGATAACTGTCGACAATACCTTGAGGTCATAGTTGGAGTCATGTTATATATATGCATATTTCTTTGGAAGAAGGTCATGATTTTTGTAATTAATGGGAAGTTAAGTCCTAGGTACATCGGCACCTTCGAGATTTTTGATCATGTTGGGGTAGTGGCCTCTCGACTAGCACTTACACCCAACATGTCCAAAGTACATGATGTCTCTCATTATCCATCTTAAGGAAGTACAGACCAGACCCTTCACATGTACTCTCTTAAGTGGAAGTACAGTTAGAGGATGATCTTTCTTATGAGGAGGAGCCAGTGAAGATCTTAGATCGTAGGGAAAAAGTTCTTCAGAATAAGACATTTCCCCTCATGAAAGTGGTATGGAGAAACCAATATTTTGAAGAGGAAACATGGTTATGAGAGGAAGTGATGTAGCAGAGTTACCTGCATTTGTTTTTGTTTGGTAAAAGGAAATTTAGATGCCAAATTTCTTAAGGGGGGTAGATTGTAAATACCCAAACTTTTAATAATGTAAATGCCTCTTGATCTAATAAAATATATTATTATGTGAAAAGGATATATAACATATTATCTTCCTTAGTATTATGATTTTGGATTTTTAAAATACTGTTATGAATGGTGCCCATTGCTAATATAGTCGTTTAATAAGGATCACATGATTAGTATAAATATAGGGCTTTATTAAATCCAATTTACTCAGACAAAGGAAGAGATAGCCTCATCCATTAGACTTGCCCCATACAAAGACCATTTTTCATAGCTTAGAAAAGAGGTGGAATCATTGGGAATCACTCTTGACTAAGCCCCAAACATGCTTTGTTATGTTAAGCTCGAACAGAACTACCTACGGGAGAAGTAGAAGTTGATAGAGATTACCACTTTAGCAATGTTATCTGAGCCACCCCAAGAGTCTGTCACCATCACACACATTACCATTTAGTCTTATGAAGGTGTAATAAGGTGTTCTGTAACAACACCTTATATATATTATTATTTGAATTTTTTTTGTATATAAAACATAATATACACTCATTTTATTATTGTTAATTTGATAGTAGTTTTTAAAGCACATATAGTATTTTTAGTTAATATTCAACAAAGGAATGTATTTTGATACGTTAATGGAATTTTGAATGAAATAATATTTTAATAAAATGTTTTTATTATTATATTACTTTTTATTAAGTATAAATGAATTTAAAATTTTTATGAATACAATTGTAATTTTTATTTTGGTTTGAAAGCTGTTTTTGTTAAAACCCATGAAATTTCTATAAATGTTGAGTTTTTTAGAGAAACATCACCTATTTAGAAAATTATTTGGATAAAATGAATATTATTTTTGGAATCTGGATGTCAAAATTATCCAATGGTGAATTTTTCATAATTTTCTGAGACAGTTGAATTTTTGGGTAGAAATTAAATACTGGTTAAATATATAAGGGGTTTTATGACATCCTAATGACCCAATAGTGATGTAACAATATAATATAAACATTATTTTAGGCCAATATATGTTTTAACATTAATATAGTGTGATTCTAGGTTTTTTTGAGTTATTTTACAAAGCCTCAGTATACCCTCCAAAATATATAAAACATTGTAGCTTTTTAAATAGATTTTCTTTAGGGTCTGACTCACCTCCACAAAAGCAACCATATTATTTCAATAATTTCGGCCATTGGCCATAGAAAATATTGTTTTCCACTCCCATTTTTCAAAACACATGGGCAAAAACCATGGTCTGGTTTGTGGTTTTGATTAGTTTAATGTGTGGTGTCCCAAACTTAAATAATAAAAAATTCCCTCTTCATTCCTATATAAATCCAACGAAGCTCTAACTTCTTACTCACTCAATTCCTTTTGAGTTCGTCCAAACTCTCAAATACTCACTCTATAATCCTACCAAGGTGCCTGAAGCTTCCAAGAAGCCTCTCTCAAGCCTCTCTGAATCCTTTGATATCACACTTCCAAGTAAGGGATTCCTTCATTTCTCATTTTATCCATGTTTCTTAATATTTTTATGCACTTTTATTTTTAACTGTAAATGTTGGTGTATGGTTTCACACCTCCCCCATTCTACCCTCCTTATGTTTTAATCATGAGAGGCTTATTTCACTCAAATTAATTCCTCCCATGCACAGCTGCTACCATGTCAAAATTCTATAAGGGATTCCCTCCTTTATCATTTTATCCATGTATCAAAATATTGTTAGGCCCTATTAATTTAAATTATAAATGTTGGGGTATGATTTAACACCTCTCCCATACTTCCCAATTTATGTTTTAAATATGAGATACAAATTTTCTCTCTCATTAATTCTTCCCATTTAAACCTGTTACCATGCCCAAATTCCATAAGGAATTTCCCTCTCCTCCATTACATTCATGAAATTATTTAGTATTAGGAATAAAAATTCCATTACTTATCTTAGGAAATGTATCTATATTACCCCCTTACTGTCAATTTAATGTACATATAATGTAACACCCCTTTCTCTCTCATAAACCATTTTTATTAATTCTTATGTCACGCCATTGTGCTACTAAAATTGCATTGTGTTCTTCCATGCCAAAGTCATTGTGTAGTAAATGTCATACCAATTTCCCTATCAATGGTATTGACCTTTATGAAAAGTTACTTATTGATTATAGATTTTCATGTATGAATTCAACATTCCTTTATCATGGAATAAGTGATGATAAATTCATGTTTTATGATCCATGTGGCACACTTGTGTTTGAAATGAAATGATTAAGAAGGGTGTGCCCTGATAGCACTCCAATGTATTGGGTAAAGATTAGTATCCTAATAAGTTAAGTGAAATTATTATTTACTCATGCTAATTCTTGTGAAATTATGGGTTAATCAATCTAATTCATGAGTATTTAGGATTTACTCATGTAAATTCAAGTGCATTGAGGGTTTACTCATGCTCTATGTGCAATGAGCCTTGGCTCATGCTAATTCTCTATTAAGTGTTGCTTCCAAATTTTCTTTTTATGATAATCATGATATATCATACCTTTATGTTCATGTTCTTTTATACTTCATTGATATTACTTTTTCCTATCATGTGTTTTATTCTTCATGTTATTCCTTGTTTACTCCCTTACTGGCCTTTATAGCATACCCATTTCACATGTATGTCCTCAGGTTATCACATGCAATGCTAAGTATGAGGGAATTTCATGGTTATGCGGATGAATTTTTCAATAAATATGTTGTGTGTTTTATGTTTTAAGTTGTTATGTAATGTTGTTAATCCCCAAAGACACTAGACCTATCGATCTTCCCTGTTGTATCATGTGAACATTTTATGTAATAAATCATGTTTATATGTGTAATAAAAAGGAGGTTTGTTATAAAATCTAAAAACATTCCCAGTGAAAATGATTCTTTTATTTTTTAATATATAAACAATATCATGTATTTTGTCATCCATTTACTCAATCTATAATTAAAATTTTTCAAGTTGGTAAATAATATATTATTCAAGAAATATATGCTATATCATTAAATATAGGGATACATCGAATGAATCACACTTCCATATTATTTGGGATAACACCCCCTTCTTTTAAATAATTGGTAAAAGAAAATTATTTTCTAAATATCATGAACGAATAATTGTTTTATATTTATAAAAATTGAGCATGGGATATTTTGAATAGACTATAGAATCATAATTAAAATTATATAACGTTGGTGTTCATGAATTACCTGGATGAATATGGGAGACTGATCTAAAATAAATATTTGATGGTATATAATTTTTATGCACATGAAGAAGGCATTACGTTTTATGATAAATCTTTATTGGTGGATAGAATTTCATTAATAATAAATTCTAAATTTTTGGTTATTCAAATAAATTTAATTAGTAATAAAATATATGTGGTGAAATTAATTATTTATTGAAATATAAATGATTATGTTTCTATAAATAAGTCTATATAATTTGTTATCAAAGGATATGATTAAAAATTGTAAAATAATGATAAATGTTTCTGTGGAATAAAAGATGAAAATCATTCCTATTATTCATAGTTGGATATTTTTCTATGGGTGTGGGAGTTCAAAAGGTGAGAGGATTTCTATAACCTCAAGTTTATAATTTTAGAAGAGAAAAAATTCTCAGAAATATTTTATATTGATATATCATATTTGGTTCATCAATTAGAATGGTACAATTATGTCATTAAAATTGATAGGAAATTTTTTTAGTTTTAGTTCATCAATAGTTTAAATATTTTATTAACTGATAAAATCATCAATGTTAATGGAATTCTAAATTTTGGGTTCATCGTAAATCATATAGAAATCATGAATTAATTCCAATATTTAGATATTGATAGTTCTTATGAATGTGACATAACTAATATACAAGTTCAGTAGAATTTAATATTGCAGAAATAATATTTGTTTTCTAAGTGTGAATTGTTATTGGGATTCATTAAATATAGTAGACTTGTTTTATATTTATAACACTAATATTTTCACCAATAATATATTGATAAAACAGATCTTTAAAGACATCAATGTAATACTTTCATAACCAATGGTAATTTAGTAAAACAATGAAATTAATATCATGATAATAATTATTCTTGTATTTCAATCTAACCAAACGAATATAGTTTTCTTGTATCATTTCATATAAGAAAATTTTTATAGAAACATTGTGAAGAATTAATTTTTTGAGATATGCGTTCTAAAAAAATTATTTTCACCAATACATTGGTAGTATATGTGTTTGAGAAGCACTAGTTGGTCATTAGAGATCATAAAATTACATGAAATTAAATATTTTTTGATCACCCTCCCCATATAATATTTTTTTTTATATTTTCCTTTTTTGAAAATCATTTATATTTTTTTCGATGAAATCTGATTGGGGAGGCATTATCCATGTGCACTAGAATTATATTATTGGTGAATAAAGGGCATACTGAAAATATGTTAGAATTTTAATAATTATCATATTTCCCAAACAGATCATTGACCCATTTAGGCTATGTAATTATTTAAGTAATATTTAAATAATTTTTAATAGTGAATGAGTTTTGGATTTATGAACATTTTCTTAATAGTAATTGATAAACACAATAATGTTTATTGTTGTAGGGGATAAAAATTTTTGTGCTGGAATATCTCCTAGAGTATAAAATAATGATGGAAAAACTAAATAGTGGTAAATATTTAATAGAATTTTAAAATTATATTGATATAGGATAAACATATAGAGGGATGTGTTCTTTTTTGAACAACATGGATGGTGGTTGAAAAAAATAAAAAGGGGGAGGTTTTTATAAGAATGATTTATATAAATTGGATTAATGTTAATTTTCATGAGTTTTAATTCTCATGATTGTTTATGAAGGATGTTCAATATCATTGAATATTTATTCTAAATATATTTTAACTGATATGTCTCATTCCCTATCTATAAGTGGAATTCTAGGAATGGATTTGAGATCCAAAAAGATTGAATATAACCATTTATTAATAGATTTTTGATAATTTTTCAATACTCCATGTATGATAATTCATATGTTTTTTTATGAACTATTACTTTATATTACACATCATGATCTAACTTAATATAATTTTTTACTTCTATAGTGTTATAGATTCTTTCCCCAAGACAAAATTTCTCATGCCTTTAAGGGATATTTAATCTGAAAAAGTAAATGTCCATTAAAATATTTTTTGATAAAATAAAATATAAAATACCTAACATATATGATGTTTTAATATCGTTGATTTTTTTGGAAACCATAATTCTAATGTCCTCATTTATCTTAATGGTTGAAATATTTGATATTTCCACTATATTAGTGTTTAAATATGAAATATCATGGAATAAATATAATATAATATTGGATGAAAAAAATTCTATTCATTGATAGATTTTAGATTTTTTATTTTACATAGCCACTAATTTGTCGCATCATGACGGATTTTGATGAATATTTTTTTACTTATAGAAAAGTATCTCCCGTTTCATTCAAGATATAATGTATCAATAAAACTTGAACTGAAAATTTAAATTAAATTGTACACATCACTACTTCCTACTATGAAAAATCTCTAAGCATTTTATTGTATATATTCTTTGAAATACATCACAAGAAATGATTTCATGAATCAATTACTCATTCCATGTTGAGGCTTAAAAATTTAATGAATAATAATCATATAAGAATCTCTCAACGCATAATGTGAAGAAGTTGTTATACCATTCTTTTTCTTAATATAGAAAATTATAACTGAAATGAATATGAGATTGATTTTTGATAAGTAGTATATAATTAGATGATAGTTATTGTATGAATCTATAAATTTGAAAATAAAACATACTGTGGATGTTGAATTATTATATAATTTTCTATAAGGTGTTCAAATAAAAAAATAAAAAAGAATATAACAAAAAGAATCTATAAAATGTTAATATCTGATTTAAAAATTCATTGATAATCATGAATTTTTAGGAGAAGTGTTGATGATAAAAAATTGATTGAATATTAAAATTAGATTGAAAATTATCATGTATACCATTATATAATTTTAATTAGAGGAAAAATAGTCATTGGGAAAAAAAATTTTGTATTTTTTTTTAATTTCATTGAATGTTTGAACTTTGTGATGATTAAATTTTTATAATCTTATTGCTATTTTTTGGTGTTTTGGAGGAAGAGGACATGACCTTTGGATTAACATTATTTTTTCTTTATTTTTTAGTTATATACTGATGGAGTATTAGTGAATTATCATATCAAAAAATCATTGATTTTTATATTAATGAAGCAACATATTTTATGTAATTAATTAAAAATCATGTTTGTATTCCATATTTTTTAATTTTTAATCTCATCTATAATATATTGAAATATTTTACTCTATCATGAAGTATTTATTAACTTGGTTTTAAAAGTAAAAAATTTTCTAGACACCCTAAATAACTCCCAACAATTATGTGTAATATGAGAACACAAGTTATATTTTTTCATATCAGAAAAATATTATTTCTTCAATTCATAGAGAGAAATAATCTTTCACAGAAGACAAAGTTATTCAAAATGTAGTATTTTTATTTCAGGTGTGAAATTAATAGACTTTTAAAAAATAAAATTAAATCATTTTGTGATCTATTGGATTATATATCTACTCGTTAACAATATGTTTAGTTAGTATATATTATTTCGTAATATGATTAATAAAATAACTGATAATTAGTCGTCAAATGATGCATCTACAACAAAAAATTCATTATTGGGAGGACTATAAAATCATAAATATATATATATATACAAAAATCATTTAATTTATAATAGTAATGTTTTGGCATAAACAGTGTAACATATTATGGGGAGATCAAAAATATTTGTACAAAAAATATATGTTTTTCATAAAAAAACGATTACTGAATGATTAAACCAATTGAAAATATCAATATATTATTTAAATTTATTATTAATGTTATTAGTGATATTTGAGATATTTTTAATTATTTAAAAGATTCATATTTTCTCAAAATAATTATTCAATTATAAACACCATTTTGTAATAAAGCAATGTTGACATTTGAATAGATTAATGTCATGATGTTACCTCTTCGTAAATTATATAACATGATGATTCTATATGTAATAATGATGATTCTAGGTAGGTCATTAAAACACCAATCAAAATTGATAGCATCCAATGAAGATGATAATTTCGATATCTAGGGGATAAAACATATTATGATTTCAGTTAATATTGTCAATCTCTTTTGGAATGGATGTTTAAAATTATTTCTAGATGATTCAAGGGAAAACTACACATGGACTCCTTTTAATGAGTAATTCATAGAAATATCACTACTATCTATCAATTATTTCATGATAAATAGGTGTTTAAGTATGAACTGTTAGGAAAATAAAAGAATACTTTTCTTATAGAAGGACCAAAAATATTTGTAGTAGATATAATTTTTTTGAAACAGATATTGCAACATTTGGAGGAAGAACATAAAAATAAGCACATGTGGAATAAAATTGGATCTATATTCAGATTAGACATATAATTTGAAATAATTATTTTTATGGAGTATTATAAAACTAATGTAGATAAAAATATTCAACAAATTGGCAGTAAAGATCAAAAAAGATGAGTTGGAAGGGGATCTTGAAAATAATAACCTATAAAAATGATTTATAAATAATTTGATATTAGTTTAAGGTTAGATAATATTTTATTGATGAAATTGTAGAATGTGTTTATCATATTTATAAAATATTAAAATATTAGGATGAAGATTCAATTTTATAAAATGAATACATGACCTATATATTTATGATTAATGTATTGGAAAATATATTAAATTACAATTACTTATTTATAAAAAAGAAATTCATGAAGATTGAAACTCTACAAAAGAATTTTTAGATTTTAATGATGATTCATGAAAAAAACCATAATGATGAATTAATGCCTTTCTAAATAATCAAATTATGAATAAAATAATGATAATGGTCAAGGAGCAAAAACTATTGAAGAAATATTGATTTTAAAAAGGCCTCATGGAATAAAAAAACATGAATTGATTATGCATAATAAATATAATGGACATATATTAGAAACATGTGTTCGATAATAAAGAATATAAAAGGTAAATTTTATTAAAATTTGAGATGATACCATCAATAAAGTATGTATTCTAATTTAGGATAACATTAGAAATATGCGAAAAAACCATTCTTAAAATGACCAAATTCCTCAAGGAAACAATAAATCTTATTATGGTAAAGCAAAATGTTATTTGAGAGGATATTATATTAGAAATTAGTAAAGAATTATTTGTATATACACATCATAATTGAGTAATGTATGAATCTACGAATATTACTTTAATATATATAAAATTAGGAATAATTTAGATGATTTCAAGAATATAAGAGGAAGATATTATTATTGATGTTAATAAATAATGGGTTTTTTAAATCCAATTTAATCCATTCAATTACAATTCTCTCCACACGATGATGATGAATTAGAAATAATTTATTATAGTAAGGATAATTAGATGATACAAAAAATGTCTAAACATAATTAGTAATTACATAGAAGGAAAAGAAGAAGATTTAAAATAAATAAATGGTGGATATATCCTTGGTAGAATCATTGAATAATAGGGAATATAAACTAAATATTCCAAGTATATCTCTTATGATACATAATATGATTTGTTTTGAAATTTTTTAATGGACGAGTTGAAGGAATGGATCCCTTTAAAAAAGAGGGAGCATTAAATATTAAAGTTTTTTTTATGACTGAGTTTTTTATATTTGAATTTAAAAATACAATTAGTTTTATTTTAAATGTCATCAACATAATTTATTGTATTTTAGTCATACTTTTCGTCTTTTTTTGGACTTCACATTCATTATAAAATATTAAATTATCAAATTCACCACGTATTACTCTTTTTTATTGGATAAAGTAAAAATATAATTATTAATATAGAATCATATAAGATATATGTCTATTAATGGTCGAACAATAAGTCATATTGTGGAACCAGATTCTTGGCCATGTTAAATTCCAAATTATGGATAACATTTGTATATATAGTGTTTGTGTTTAAATTTATTATGAGTATTGTTTGGAAGATATCTATTTTGATTTCATGTGATTAATGATGCATAAAATTACATATCTACCAAATATGAACCAAGAATTAGGTTTTCAATACTTGAATCATAATATTGTATATGGTCATATTAGTCAATATAGAATATATATTGGTATTTTTCATGTATTTTTTTTATTATAGTAAGGTTTTATGTGACATGTTTATAAAATTAAATTTGAATGTAGTGAATTGTAGAAACATGTTTGAAATAATATCATAAAATGGTTGATGAAGAATAATGGAATTAGGAACAAAATATGAGGTTGGAAGATGGAATAAAATAATGTTATTACATAAGATGTATTTTTTATTATAACACACTAATACAATCGAGTTTTCAATATATTTAATGTTGTTATGTAAAATATAATAAAGTCATTACAGATTGAAAGTTTAATCTCTCACCACTACTTTAATGAATAATTTTCAGTAGTAGTTTATACATTGAATAAAGTATTACTCAGTCTAAGAGTAGGGATGATTGAAAATGAAATTTTTTATGAAAGGAAACACTCATTGAAAAATTTATGGTTTTATAGTATAAATTTATTTATTTAAAATAATAGATATGGTTTGGGAAAATTCCAGGTTGTGTGGATAAATGATTTTTCCTAGAGTACTCTAGAAGTAGAAATGAATATAATTACATTAACAAATGTGTAACCATGATTATTTAGAATGATTTAATGTAAAAAAATCCTAAGTGAACTATATATTTTGTTTCTATTTAGAAATTTTTAATAAATAATTTAAAATAAATATAATTTGGTAGAACCTAAAAGTATTCAGAATGATTATGATAAAAAAATTAATTCATTAAAATTAAAAATATAGTATTTATGATATTAATTGAATGAGTCATTACTAAAAAGGATTCATTCTTGTCAAATAAATATTATTTCTTATAAATAATCTCTTACATAAACATTTAGAATGTGGTAAATTGAATAAATTCTCTATTATTTTATGTAGCACTCACTTTTTTAAGAGGTTGTAAACAAATAATCCTTAGTGAAATAATGAATTAGTAATTATATTACATTGACCAAAAGAATTTATACTAATATTGTGTATATATGAAAACATAAGGATGAATTTGGTGAAAAAGGTTCATCAAGAACAATAAGTATGGAAATAGAAGAGAAATGTGGAATAAAGTAAGGATTATATATAATGATTATTCTGAATTTGAAGGCATTGATTGTGAAGGGAAATTCACCAATGAGAGTGGAATGATGTATATCTAAATTTTCATTATTGTTTTCATCCAATAGAAATTCATATTATTTTAAAAAGTATATGACCAAAACATTTTGTTATTTTTTTTGTTGAATAATGAATAAAAAATAGAGAATTTTAATTTGTTTTTTACTATAGATGTTTATTCAAATGTGTATATATTGATAATGACATTTTATGGCCTAAATCCAGAATCATATACATGATATTCACGACTAGCTATATTTCTATTGAACTTAGAGTTCGCGAGAGGAGATGATAACCATGAAATATATTATACAGTTTCAAAATATAAAAAGATATAGTGATGGTGTCTATATATGACATCATACCCAGTGGTAGTAAGAGATATTTCATTGGAATATTTGACAGGTTTTGAGATCTAGGATTATTATGTCCATGGTTAGGGATTTGACAAAATTTAATTTTTTATGTTCCTCTGAATCTATGGAAGACATTAACCTATAAGGTAAAATATACAAGTGAATTTTTGGTGAAATTCAAAATAAAAGTGTTCCACATAGTTTCAGCTATCATACATTATATAAAAATGTAAATAATTCATTGTCATAATAAGTGTTGATCTCATGTATTTATAGATAAATAAATGAGTTTATAAATTATCTTATTATCACCAAATTGATATTTTTTTGTGTTCAGATAGGAAAATATAAAATTTATTTCTATGAAATTATACATCCTAGTAATGAATACCTAGATATTTTATATTCATGGAAGCCAAAAAATTAATTAACTTTAATGAGGGATAAGATGAATATTTATTTTCTTATTCAGAAAATAATTTTACTAGAGATATTGTGGATTCAAATTCTATATGTTGTGGAGTGTATTATATTAGGATAAATTATGTTTTTTAATATGTAAGAAATATGGTTTTATTTCATTATGTATAAAGAAATGTGCTCGCATTCCTATCTTTATGGTTGGTACAAAACCTATATAGATAAATATTTAGTTTTAATAAAATTGTGAAATTATGTAAAAATTGATGTTTATTAAGCGTGTTAGAGAAACAAATATAAAATTTATAATGAATCTTTTATATCACTCTATTAGATGTTTTATAGAAATGTAGGGTCATTTAATGAATCTGAAAGTGGAGGAATTCTTTGAAATTTGTATGTAATGCAACTCAAAATCATTTAAATGATATTCTCACAACACCATTAGAAGCACAACTATTTGAGAAATACATATTAAACCATGTATATCTGTAATTTCACTCAAACTAAAAATTTGGTGATTCAAAAATTAATAATGTATTTGATGGCATATTTATAAATTATTTTTACACATAGATATATATCTTATTTTCAATGTCTAAATACTGGTCAAGATTATAATTATAATATAAATGGCTATATAATGAAAGGGAAACAATGTATCATGTGATTAGATATCTAATTTTTGGAAATAAATTACGATAAAAATTGTCTTTTATATCAATTTAACCCCCTTTATTATAATTTATTACAATAAAAATTTCAATGATTTATTGAAATTATTAAAATAATGTTAATGGTGCCTCTTTAATTTTATTCTCAATGGGGGGACCACTTTATGTTGAAAATAACTTTATGTGGAAAATATGAATGAAGAAAACACCTGAATAGACCAAAATGGGATAATTATATATATAATTGAAAATCATGGGAAGACGTATTTAAGAGTTTGAAAAAATGGATTATTTTTGGAACAAATTCAAAATAGATAGGTTATTGAATACTCATGTTGTCCAATTGGATTTGATGATAATTAGAAATCACTTTTTAGTAGAATAATATGTCTTTAAGGATGTTAGAAATAATATATGGACTTTAATTAATACTATAAGTATGAAAATTTTAATTCGTTAATTAACAAATTATTATTGAGAATTTATTTGACATCCTAGAAAATGGAAGTTTATCATTTCATTAATATAAGTGGATATTTTTATAAGAATCCATGGGCCACATCATAATAATAAAACCTACCATAATTATATAACATATTATGTGATATAACATAAATTACTTCAATATTTCTATAAAAATATATTTTTTATATTATATGATATAATATGTCAAACCATGATTAGTGATATATTAAAAAAACTGAAATTTATATTATATTATAGTTTTAAGCCGACTAAAAATTTCAACCTAAATTTTAAGTCATTATACTTCACTATATTTCTAGTTTTTAGTATAACCCATATCATACATGTCTCACCATTACCTACGGTGTAGAAAATTTGTAAATTCCTCCATAGATGAATTTGATTTCAATATACCATTGATGAAATATAAGAAGATACTTATAGAAATATAGGATGGTTTACTTTTCCTGATTTTCTGGTATGTAGTATATACCATTATCCAAATGTTTTTTCATGAAATAAGTTAAAAAATTATAAATCAATTATTGAATTTTTCAAATTTTTTATAGAATAAATACCATGTGGTAAATGGTGAAATAGAAAAATAAATATTCAATGGGAATCTTATATGAATTATTTAAATGATAAAAAACTACATGGTCATGAATTTTGAGGCATTAGAAAGGAAAACATAGGAATTGATTACAATCCACGAAGACTAATGAAGAGTCCTAATATATCTATTTTTTGAAAAATAATTAATAGAGAACTGAATACCAATGTTATTGATTATAATTACATATCACAATTTCTAAAAGAAATAATATTTGAGATATGTTTTTATGTGGAAAAGTAATGTTAATTAGGAGTTTATTTTATCATTAGATAACTACCAATTAAAATTTACTTATTGAGCATCAATGAAAATCTTATCCAATGGATGGATTTGAATGTTAAATTATTATTTGTTAATTATATTTTTAATTCAATAATTAAAACTAAAATTTTATATAGATATAGAAAAAATAATTATTCCTATAGGAGAACAATAATAACTATGTTAAATATTGTGGATAAAATAATGATGACGTAAAAATAGAGTATCTATAAATAGAACATCAATTAATTAACATCAATATTGAAGAGATATTTTACTAGGATGATCATTATTGAAAATTTTAATTATATGATATAAATATTCATAATATCATTGATTGTCTAGAATTTAAGAAAAAAATAATCATAGAGGACACACATTACTGTATGTAGTATATTTCTAAATAATATCATCAGATGTTTGATCAGCATATAGATTAATTAATCCTCAATCAATTGAAACATATAAGTGCAATATGGGAATATTATATGGACCATAGATGAATATAAAAATTATCCACATGTTGAAATCACATACTTTTATATTATTGAATAATTGACTCTCCATCAAATCAGTGATATGTGATCATTGGTTATAGCACATTTTTGGGGGAAATAAGTAAAATCACATGTATATGAATCTTCATGATTGAAAACATTGGATTCTCTAATAATATATATTTATATTCTATCATAACTAATTATTGATAATTAAAATTTTATTATTCAATCACATTTAAGGAATAAGTGAGGGACTAGGATCTCAGCCATAATGTGAGATAAAATAACTATTAAAGAACAGTATAAGACAGCCAGATTTAGTCTCGCTGAATAATTTCCAAGATATATTACTTACCTGGGTGTGAGGTTCATCTATTAAAATATCTTCAAACAAAAATTACCTCTTGTCCCAAGACTGGATGTGCTTCTCAAGAATTATTTTCCCATTATTGATGTCCTCAACCAGAATCATGTCCTACTTTCCAATCCACAAATAATTCCCCTCATTGGGAGTCAACTGCAGTGGCCTCCCCACCAACTTGGAAGCTTCTTCTTTAGTATCATTTTGTGAAAATACCGGTTATATGACATCTTCTTCTGAAATCATAAGTAATTCCATGTAATTTTCTAGAAAGTTAAGAGGTTTCAACTTTTAAAAATCATCCTTGGAAGTATCACTATCCATATTCTTCAATTTTATCCTCTTTGTTGAATGATTATTTGTTAGGAGTGAATAAATGTAATAGTTATTTCTCTCCTTTGGAATGCCTTTTTGGATTCTACTTCTCCATGTCATAGGAAGCCTATCACCCATATTTGCATCCTCTGATTCACCTGTAGAAAAGTATTCACTTGATTTGTTCTCATGAAGCTTCTACTCATCCATGTGGGGTCTATGTTTTTCTCCATTAGACTCCTAAATTGAAACCTCATTACATAGTTATTCAAATCAATTTCCTTGTTCCGGGTCTAGAACCACCCTTCAAGGACTTGTCCGGATATCTGTTTGTTTTCACTCATTATACAGACAACCTCGACATATGAATCACCTAGAGGGATTATAAAACCAAAATAAACCACAAATTGGGGCTCCATTCTGTGCCCATTGTCACCCTAAGGGAACTCAAACAGATTAGATCCTCCCTAGATATCACATACAACCATAACAGCTCCCAGATTCACAACCATAAAATCTCATTTCAGCATGTTAAAAATCTCCTTCACCTTCAGCTCAAGAGGTGACACCAGTGATTTCCTCCTGAGCTTACCCAACCACATTGAACTTGTCTCCATACCAATAGAAGAACCTCTACAGCCCAGGATAGCCACCACCTATGGCTCTATGACTATAGACGATTATTATAGTTGGCCCTCCAAGATTTCTTTCCCATGATAAACTATAGAGCCATGACGAACAGAATATTGTTTCCTAAGATCCTTCATTTTCATACTCAAAGCCCCATGATGACATACCGAAGCCATGTGACCTAACCCATTTCAAGACATGTTGAAATATATCCACGATTCAAAATTAACTTCCTACTGCCACCGAAATTATTATCCATCAGATATCCACACCAATTCCACATGTGGCGTGGAAACGTCAACCTCCACAAAAAACGATGGAGAATCGGATGGAACAAAGCTTTTGTCCTACTTTCGGAGCAAAAGTATCATCTAGCCATGTTCCCCATAATACAAAATAATTGATGGATTTTGGAGTGGGAGAAAGATTATATGTAATCATTTTCATATTTCAATAGTCGTATTATCTATCTACAAATATAATTTGATGTTACACATAAGGAGATAGAATAAGGAAACTTCGTATCTTCTAGGGGCTCTAGAACAAGCAACAATGAGATCATTAATCGATCTGAATTAAATATTTTATATGATTTTGATCAAGTACTCCAGAAATCCCATGATTATGTAACCCATATGTATAGAAGACGAAGCGGTCAAGTGCATAAATTGAAGGGCATCATTGATGGAATCTAGCCACCGAAGTTAGGTTGAATATATCCTAATCATTATTAAACTCCACCGGAAATAATGAGAGTTGTGGTGATCCGTGGTACAGATCTAGGACATTCAGACAAATCGGGATCCATTTAAAAGGAGGAAATAACCCAATATTAGAGAATGGATGGAAGGTTGGGTGATGCTCTATTGAGGGATAATGGGGAGGAGAAACTCCCTCGTCCGATATTATGGTGGAGCCAGGAACTCATTCATCCGCAAGCCTAGGGCATCACCGCAACCAAAAGAGATCCCCACGTGAGACATTATAGAAGACGTCATCAGGGCATCTTCTCATCACTAATGGTGAAAATAAATAAAAAATATTTTCATTAGAATAATTAATTTGAAGTCAAGATAATCTCCCCTAACCTCTTAGAGTGAAAAAGATTAATGGATTCCTAATTTTTCCACATTTTTTTTATAATTCTGATATGGAAAATTTTGATTCTATATTTTCATTATACATTAGGGGTAAAATGAGTAATTATTTAATTTAGTTCATAATGAAATTTTTTTATTCAATCACTATTGGAATTTTCCAAAGAAACATGGATAATGAAGTTTTCATTGCTCTTTAGTAAAAGATAATTCATTATGGGTTATTATAAATTTTCTAAAATAAATATATATATTTTTAAGCTCTAACATTTAATTAATTAGAGTTAAGATATTAAATGAAATTCAACTTCTTTATATCCATTACAAGGTGATCATTTAATAATTCTTCTGTCATAAAATATTAATTATCATTAAAATATCATAAAGGTAAATTTAAAATTTTATTTTACTTAGTTTTATCCTAAAGGATATTTTATTCTCATATTTCCCTATATATATATTCAATGATGATGATTACATGATTATTACTTTTTAATGGTTTTATCACATGCCTTATTGGTTGATTATCATGTTCATATTCAATAGATCACTGATATTTTTCTTATTCATTTCATACACTATACATGACAATATATCATTTGTAGAATATCATCTACATTATTATGTTTCTCAAAAATTGAATTAGATAAAACATTACTAATATTTATATAAAATTATATATTATATTTATCATATAATTAAATTCTTGAACATAAATATATATGTTAACAACATTATACCAATATATTCATATCATTAATGTAAATAAATATTTATTTATTATCCAACTATTATTTTTATCAGTTTTCATTATAAAATTATATTTTCTAAATAAATATTATGTTATCTTTCATTTTAAATCATTACAAAATTAATTTAGATATGTGTTCCCATAATACTAAAAAATTCATTCATTCGTAATTTTTTGTGTTATTAATAAAGTCCCAATGCCTAAGACTGTGTATTAAGATGTCATATCTTCAATTATGTCTAATATTTTCATGTTTATAAATATAAAATATAATTTTTTTAGTAGTGAATTCTGTTTGTGATATGTTACTTGGATTATTTATTATATTAATGGGTAGTTGAAATTTTCTAATGATAATGTGACCAAATGTTTTTTTAAATATTTTCATTAAATAAAAAATGTTCTAGAAAAATAAATAAAATTAGACATAGATTTCTTATTTCAATAAATTACTATAGATTCGTAAGAATTGAGTCTCTATTTCATAAAGCTTCCACCTATAAATATTGATTATATGGGATCATGAAAAATGGATGGCTAATATCTCAACATGTATATGTTATTATTTTCCTCTAATGGGGACTCTATGTACCATCCTTAAACATTGGGTCATTATTATTGTGTTCCATGATTTTTATATGTATATTTCTAATGAAAAACTAGATATTCATTTTCATGGATATGTGACATTACTCAACTATGACATGAAGAGTACAAAATTGACTAACTAAGAATGAAATACATTTTCCATTCCCTGTTACATAATAATATATCATTGGTATTTAGATTTAGATTTATGTTTTTATATCCATGATGTTTAATAGAAAAATTAATCATAAATACTCAATGAATGACAAATCTTCTAATATGGGTAATTTTATATGAATTAATAATTCAAGATTAGAAAGAATATAAATGTAGTACTGTATTAAATATTAATATTATTATCAAGGATCTATTTGTTTTTTATATTACTTATCACTATCCCTATAGTTGACGTAATCAGTTATAAATAATGCCCATAAATTTTCGTTGATAGTCGGGGATAGAATTTGATCACAAGGAGGTGTATCGATTGTTTATTTACCAATTTTATTTTACAATGATTCCCAATTATGACATCCAATTGGGAATGTGAATGTTCTAGATCAACTCCATATAATATCTCAACCATTACATTCATAAAGAAACAATGAAAGTGAAAAAAAAAATTATACTCACTCGATTCTACCATGAATTAATTCTCGTTCCTTGGTTAGATAGTACACAAAAAATAGAGACACAGTCTAGAAAGGTAATTATTTTAAATCGTTTACATGAATTAAAAAAATTAAATTTTACAAATAATAATACTTCAATAACCAATATATTTACTGTGTTTGGATACTTGCTACAAAATAAGATTGTTTCATTAATTTCATGATCATTCATCCTGAAGGTCACAGTACTAGGATTTCCTCTAGACATCTCATTAGAATGTCTCATCCTCAAAACCAGGGAAATGAAAACATATGAATTGGGTTAGCTCAAAATCTCATTAAATATTTCATAAACATTTCTTAAAGTATTATATAATAAGAATAATTGGATTTAATGAGAATAAGGTAAGCATTATACATTTATGATGGATAATAAAACGATATAAGTGCTCCTTAATGTTTATGTAAAATGAACATAATGCTAAAAAATATCATTTTAGAAGAATAAACTATATCATGGTCTAAAATAATAAAAAATTAAACTAATATCATGAGTGAATATTATCATTATGATTAACATCACTTAACTTTGGAAAAAACATTATAATATAGAAATATGGTCCACACCATTAATGACCATGCTTATAAATGACTAAAATGTACTCAAAAATACACATCCCCTGAGATATAAAATCTTAAAAAACGATTCTTTGGTTTAAATAATACCCCACTCATCAATCAATATAACTCACTTGTTCTATATAAAAATACTTCCAATTTTATTAATAAATAACACATGGAAATAAAATGAGTTTCATAAATCATCCAACTAGAAATTAATCATATTTCATAAAGAACCCTTATAAATAATCCTGAACTCATAAAATATAAAAATTGAAATAATTCAATTATTATAAGTAATAAATTAAAATTAAATAGTATTCAAAAAATTCAATGTTATGGCATTCGGTTTTTATAAATAACTTGTGGTAACAAAATGGGCATAAAAATATCCAAATGGAATAAAATAACAACATGAACTAAATCATGTGATATTGAAAACATAATCATCCAAAATAATCAGAGAGTATAATAAATATATGGGGTCAAAATTAGAACACAAAATTGTTAGAAATTGAACGTTTTGATGATATATGGGAAATAAAAACTAAATAATGAAAATTCATTTCTTAAAATCATTTTCTACTAATCAATATAGAATCTATAGTTATAATTTTTTTTAAAAAAGTATCATTTTTTCAAATAATTTAAATGAAAACCAATCAATGATATATATTTCGATCAATATCCATTTTCACCAAAAGATAATTGTGAGAAAATAATGGAAAATTTATTTTTATAATGGAATAATGTTCAATAAGAAAATGTATAATTTAAAGAAAGGAGTTTCCGTTACATAGTCATTTACCATTAAACATTATTTGAATGGTTTTAAAATATCCTACTACATTATACAAAAATATATATTTACTAACTCTTTTAGATCCTTATTTATATAGATTCCAATTTATACACATCATTTATAAAATTTCACTTCATGTCTCAGATTGTTAAAGTCTTTTTTCAATATCGGGTGTCAATAATCTTGACTATTTTGTAATAGATTCATAAAATAAGTGTTGATATTATTTCTTCTCACAAACTTCACCATTTTTAAACCCTTAATAAAATTATAATTTATTTTTTATATAGTTATATAATATTATATTTCTAAAAATTTGTAGTTTTTCACATTTTGTGATGTCATAAAAAATGAAAGACTAGATTCGAGTAATTTAATGATCTCAATGAATTAACATACAAAGGTAGATAATTTTTTTGTAATATATAATGAACTATATTATATAAATTAATTAAATATTTATCATGTATAATCAAAAAATATAAAAAAAATAACATTGATAATATTGTACTAAAAAATTAAAATTCATAATTTAATAGTGGATCATGCTAATATATGTATGTCATGAACCATCTCTATTACCATGGTATTATAATATATGATCCAGTCCTAACATAGCCTCAAGGGATGTCCCTATCCCCATGGGTTAGAAATGAGAACCATACATCATTTTAAAGGTGTAAGTGAAAATAATTTTCATATGATGAAAATATCATCATAGAATTGTGGTATGACAATTATTACATATTTAGTATTCCAAATACTCCTCAAAGAAAAAAGTATCACATCATGTCATATAAACATAGGAAACTGAACTATAAACAAAAATACAAAAAACAATATTGCACGATATAGTCTCTTGAACCATGTGGAATAATATTTGATTGTCATCATCACTCTATATTCATACAAGTAAATCAAAGACACCCCCTCATAGTGTATATTTCCCTTTCTCTTGACCTAGAATAACAAGATCTTTGAAATCTCTAAGGTAAAGGTAGGGTGTCTAGTAAACACTGTGTTAGGTCCTCACAAACTATTTCATGATCAATTCAATAATATTAAATCATTTATTATTTCAATTTATCAAAAAGAAGTTATGGAATCATATACACATATATAAAATCGAAAAAGTATTTCATATCAAGTAAATGGTAGATATATTATACTATATATAAATTAACATTT
This sequence comes from Viscum album, assembly GCA_963277665.1. NCBI lineage: Eukaryota > Viridiplantae > Streptophyta > Magnoliopsida > Santalales > Viscaceae > Viscum > Viscum album. The sequence continues at coordinate 1,083,956,019 of OY728166.1, read as the reverse complement.
TATATTGAACATTTTTATAAAACTGGTAGAAAAATAATTTAGTTATATAAGAAATGACATGTAAAATAAATCCAAACTAAACCAATAACCATTTCATATCCTCGAGTTATGTTAGTTATATTATCTTAGATCCACTAACTACCCAATCATAAATCATAGATCATGTATGTGTTATCACATCCCTAGGACCATGATAATGTAACTTGTCAATGAAAATCTCGTCATGGAAAATTATGCCAAAATAGGATTAGTTATGGATGTCCTTGTCAATCCATTTATATGGATTTAGTGTCTTGTAATTCTTTTAAAATATCCAACAAACAACTCATTATCAAATTATCCAAAACTAATCAATTAATAGATCAATCTATCATTGAAAAATAAATCATTACCAATCAATTATCTTTCATAGTTCAAATTCCCTATTTTATGTCAACATGATATTTCCATTTCCAAAATAATAATTTGTTTTAATAAAATACATGTCTGTAAAATAATAATTATTTTAAATACACATTTATCACATTCACTAACAATTTATATATTTAAATACATTCTCATTGAATCCATATTTTTTTTTGAAACCCACAAAAAAATATTAATTTCAATGAAATTTATTGTTTCCCACAATTTGTATTCCATTATAAGATAAATTTTCAAATCATCTGAAATAATGGTTTAATATTTAATTTGAAAAATAATTTAAATTCAATACAAAAATTAAGGGTTTTAATTATAGGGATAATAATTCTGGAACCAGCAACCTTTATTCACATGATCATGATACCACCCACAATGGAAAATTAAAAAAAGAACAAAGATGAATTCAATTAATGGATCAATCATAAAATAAATATCCAAAAATAAAATGATATAATCGATCTACATTTTGGATATTCACATCTCTCAACATGTAGATAATGATAAGAATGTGAAAACATAAACCAAGGAAGTTAACCCAACAGGAGTGGGACTGATATCTTATACCATCACATCGATTTTCAAGAGTGAATGTTGTCAAAAAAAGAAATTATTTCCAAATCCTCCAAAAACCAACGAAATACATTATGGTAAAATGGTGGTGTAATTATTCTTAAACAGGGGTCCATAGATGTTTATTTCAAATTTAGGGGAATTAAAAATCACAACTCGCGGTTTCCTAGTTAGAAAATACTGTTAGTATTAATTTAGCACAACTACTATTTGAACATAATGTTATTCAGAAAATGGATAGAATTAATTCAATATAGTTTAATTAAAAAACAAACAACTATGAAAATGCCCATTTTCAAAGGGTGTATGGTTTTATTTGGAGGCTATATGGTTTTCATTAACTGCACACCACCCTCTAGTGAACTAATATCGGGTGCATGGTTAATTTTTCAAAACCGCATGGATTTCTCAAATGTTATTCCAACAGATAATTATTCCCAAATCACCAGATATATTCTAATAGTATCCAAAATAACCATGTAATATTTCCAAAACAATGGGAGATAAAAAATGGGTCATGAATTACATGGAAACAAGTAATTATTTGTTATAACATCTACACCATTGACACATTCTTCTTGTATAAATCCTATAATGAATATTGGATATTAAAGATATGCATCCAATACTCTCTCATCAATTCCTCATGCTCCCAATTCTCATGTGGATAGGAACCAAGATTTCAAAAACCATGACAGCTGGTACTATCGTCCCATGAATAAAATTCATCTTACAATCCAAATTCCTAATTGGATTCTCAATCAAATTAAAACTAGCTAACATATTATGGTCTCCCTAGTAGAATACATGAGTAGGATCTGAAAGATACTGAATTTTGGTACAATAATCATAATGGGGGATCGAAATCAACTATAATGGATGTTTGAAATGGTATTCTACTTTCCAACCCTGCTTGACAATATTAAAAGGACCCAGGATCCTCAGTGAAAGCTTTCACTATCTTCCAAGTTTTCGGTGACTCAACTAAGCAGGAAATATCAAAAAACATATTCAACTACTAAAAAATAAAATGGTATATATTAGAAAGTTAAATTATATTTAAACCATAATTTTTTCATTACAATTATTTGATGAACCAACCAAATCATTGATATCCTAACATGGACTAAAATAAGTCAAACAATGCATGCTTCACCAATCTATGACCACCATAATAGATATTTAGAGTAAATTATATAAAAGGCCTGAAAGGGTTCCATCATAATAGAATACATAGGAATGTTTTTATTAGAAAACTCAATAATTTCCATGTTCTTGTCCCATGTTCCAACAAATTTGAGAATACATGAATGTAACATGTCCACCTGAATCGTTATAGATTGTTCTATATATCTAACCAGTTTTATATGATATATCAACAAAAATATACACTTGGTTACCATAGTCTCCTTTTTTCAATCCAAAAATGATAAGTGAATCGAGGATCCCTATCAGAGACTATAACATATGGGAATACATGAAATCATCCTATCTCTTTCACATATAGATATTCCAAAATCATTAACCTTGGTTGTGTAATAAATGGGAATAATGTAATTGTATTTTTTATAAAATCAATCACAACCAATATCTAATTATTCCATGAAGAGTAATGTGAAAAACAAACAACGAAATCAATATAAATATAATCCCACATCCATGTTGTTAAATCATGGGGATGAAGGATTGTATAAGGTTCCTAGTTCTTTCTAAAAAATTTTACTTGTATAAAATTTAAAAACAAAGTCATCAATTTCTCACCACATACCCAAACACCAGAATCATCATTTCATGTCATTGATCTTCTTCTTGGTATCAAGGTGAAAGAACCACTAAGTATAATAGAAACTCCCATGACATCATTTCTTAGGGGTGAAGATATTATATACAGATTCTAAAAAAGTATGACACACTAATTAGAGAAATACCACTCACTAATTGTCCTCCACAAATAATGATAGTCTCTAATTACCAATAAATCATTAGAAAGATACTCATCCTAATGAATCATCTCAAAAATTGGGGAAAAACTGAAGGTAGTTAGAATAATTTTAGACACATGGTCCCAAAAACGTAAATGTGACTAAGAAAAGAGGGAAATTATATTCCACTCTTCTGATGATTTTACCAGGTCCATGGTTATATGTATCCCACTCAATGGATCAGAAATGAAATTACTCATACAATACATGTAGGAAATGTTGAAATTAGACTATTTTAGTTACTCAAACTATCATCTATGCAGTAGGTTCAAATATTTTTTACAATATTATATATCTCAGAACAATATGGTTAAAAGATATAGTATACTTTTCTATGAAAAGTTAATTCTAAAAAAATGTAATCCCTCACTGTTGTGTGTTTTGGTTTAATTATAGAATATTTATTATCATGTGGCCTATGCTATCTGAAACCGTAGGCTACCATGTGATCGCTGTCACGACCCACCTTCACCACGATGAGAGAAGGGACAACAGGTTTCCAGACCCTTCCTTCATTAAGTTGAAGGATAGATAATGACCCATGAGACCTGCCTTCAATAGGTCCCGGAGTGGCGACTAGCACCAAGGGTATAGAATCACACACAAGATGGAAAGAATTAACATTTTTATTTAATAGGTTTTGGAGATAAGATTTTAAATCCCAACAACACCAAAGGTGGAAGTACAGGTAAAGACAAAACAAACCATCCTCATATGCATGATCCAAAAGTAAATGATACAAAAGTAAAAGAAAACCCCAAAAAGAAGAACCAAAAGAAAGAAAAACAGCAACAACAACTATCTTAATGCTTGAACTAGTACGACCCTACATGATCCCTAATGTCCTCCTGGAAACCTGAAAACGGTTTAATATACATAGGGTGAGAAAACAGGAATACTTTGCAGGGAAAACCAAAAGCTCTCATGCCAAATTGGGGAGGGATTCTAATTCCCCATGAGAAAAGAGATAACCAAAACACCTAGAAAGGAAAACTTCCCACCCAAGCCTCACCAAGGAATGCTCCCCAAATAACTCAAGTCATGAAATATAATAGTAATAACACATCGATGTTTGGGTACCCCGCGCCACTTCCCCACTAGTCATTGAAGACATCCTATGCATCAAACATCTCCTACCATTCTCACCACAGTCCCACTACCACACCTGACCTGTACACACCTGGGCCACAACCACACATCCCACCCACAAACCCCTGGGCCAAAACAGCCATGCCTAACCACGCCTGCAGACACCTGGTCCAGAATAACTACTACCACGCCCGAAGACCCCTGGGCCTCATCCCAAAGACACATGGGAAACAATCTGCTCGCACACACCTGGGAAACCACTACAAATACCATGCCTAAAGAATATTGGGCTATAATAGACCTCAAGCCATCACAGAATGCCCAATGAGTCTTGGGATATTCGGGAAAGGGAGCAAAAAAGGAGCTAATAACTAGCCACTCAGAGGAGTGTTTGGAAAAACATCCTCCCCCGTGAAATGGGGGTGTTCGGCACTTGGTTCTCAACTTGGGTAGGGAATGAATATGAAACATAAGAACTACAATTATATAATATATATAACAAGCACTCATCCCAACATAGGAGTTCCAAAACCATCTTAAGCACAAATACCCTCATTACTATTCATTCATAAGAAAAACCGAACCTACGACCATGTTGCCACTCATCCCAGAAAGAAAATTCCCCATTGAGCCCATTATTGTTTTCATGTTCAAGTGATCCCATTTAAGTCAATTCTGAACTTTTGGGAAACTAACTAGCATAACCACAAGACAGAGAAAGAGAAACACCCAAACATCAATTTAATCATTCACACCCAATTCTCTTGTAAATTCACAACAACAAAGGGATATGTGAGATACCTTGAAGTACTGGAACCAAACCAAGCCTTGAGATATAGCCCCACACAGATTCAGATTCACAACCAATAACCATTCCACAACAGAGGATCCCATCCCCATCACCCCATAAGCATCAAACAGAACAACACACCTACTACCAAAATAGAGTAGGGAAACATATTGGTTAAATCACATCATTCATTAGATTCTTCATTCTGTTGGTTAACCGGGGTGACCACACAAGGATTGATGTTCACTAGGCATCCATTTAACCAACCGAGTTTATGTGATTAACCAATTTCCATGTTATAGTCATTTAATCATCACAGAAGACATGAGTTCATTAGTGCACATTGAAACACCACCAACGACCATGATTTTCAATGAGCATAAGCTCATAAATTTCACAACATATAGTAATTATAAAAGAGTAGAGTAGAATTTTTAAATGCACCCCATCATTCTTTAACAGTTTGCTTATTATATTTTTTATGGTTTGGTTTCATCCATTCCCACATAAAGAGTGGCTTATCCACCCCGCATGATACACAATGAGGAGAGATGAAGGAAAATCCCTACTTTCTTTATCAAGGATCGAAGTTCTTCTCCACGCACCAAGAATTGGGGATGCGTGACTTGCAGTGGAGGAACGTCGAGGACTCTAAGGGTGAGCAAGAAAGGCTCCAGTATAGGCACACCACTTGCCTCGAGAAGGGGAACTCCAAAGGCACAAAGAATAAAAGTGTTGGGCGGAAGAAAAGCGGGAATGATGGCAAGAGGGGGGTGAATTGCCTTTTAAAAAATTTATTAACAAATAAAAAATCAAAGTTGAAATGCAGCGGAAATAAAGAGGCAAGACACGCAAATTGATAACGGAGTTCGGCCAAAAACCCGGCCTACGTCTCCGCTCCCAACTCAACCGTTGAGAGATTCCTACCGCTTGCTTTTCAATGGTTTTAGCAAGAAACCCACTAGGCTTTGAGGTAGCACTAGGACCTATTACAGCTTGCTTTTGTGGTTTAGCAAGAACCCACTTGCTTTTTATGGTTAAGCAATAACCCACTAGTCTTTTTACGGGTGAAGACTAGCTCACCGAGACACAAGCCTTTTAAAGGAAAAGCTTGAGAAAACCTCTTCACACCTTAATGGTGGTGTGAAACCCAAAAGAAAGAGGGGATGAGAAAAGGGTTGGGGTTTGTAGGCACAAACCCAAATTTAAAGCTCAAAATAAATTAAAACAATAAAACCCGTAATTAGGAAGACTTGGGCGCCAATTGGATTGGTGAAGCTGATGTAGCGTGCTCTCCCAAGCTTCTTGAGGTGCTCCTTGGATTGGAAAATGGTTGGAGCACTTGGGGATCCTTGAAGGTGGAGCGCCGGAGGTTCGCCAAATGTTCAACAATGTGTCCGGTGGCTTGTGTGAGGTTCCGGGGCATCCTAGGCCTTTATTTATAGGCTAGGAACCTTCAAGTATCCGTTGGAGGACTTTGGAGCCGTTGGAAAAGGCCTCGGAGCCGTTGGGAGGCTTTTGGAGTTGACTGGTCAAAGCCAACGGCTAGTTTGACCAGTGCTACCGGCTGGCCGGTGCAGGGCCACCGGCTGGCCGGTGCCTTGACAGTGGCTGAGTCTTCTTTTCCAGGCACCACCGGTCGACCGGTGCCAGAGCCACCGGCTGGCCGGTGGTGAGGCAGAAGCGAACCCTGTTCATTCTGGGTGCCACCGGCTGGCCGGTGCTTCGCCACCGGTTGGCCGGTGAGATGGCAGTGGCTCCCTCTTGAGTGCAGGTGCCACCGGCCGGCCGGTGGTGTGCCACCGGCTGGCCGGTGGTCTGGATTTCAGACCAGTTCTGCCTTCTTTCTATCTTGGCCCAATTCCTTGGCCACCTGATTTGATTCCTATCAATCAAAAACACTTGAAACAAGATTAGATAAATATGAGGATGATTGTGATCATGAAAATAAAACCTTGAGGGGTCCGAGAGGTACAACAATCTCCCCCTATTTTGATGATCACAATCACCAAAACAATTAATGTAAAATACTGAAATTAAAAGGAAATGCTAAGCATGATGAAAATGATTCTCCCCCAATCAATCAAGAAATTTCTCCCCCTTTGTGATTATCAAAATAGCTTGGGGCATACAACTTGATTGAGGGAATTTGAGATTTTAAAAACAAGATTTGAGATTTGAAAATCAATTGAGATTTTTGAAATTGAAATGAAAATTTGAATAACAGTTTGAATTGAAAGTTTTGAAACCAAAACAAATTCGATACCAACTGTTGGAAACCAATTGAAAATTGAAAATTCTAAATTGAATTGAAAAAGAATTGAAAAATGAAATTTGAAACCAAATGTAATTTTTGAATTTTGAGATTTTGAATCAAAAATGAGAAAGTTCTCCCCCTAAATAAAATAATGAATCACCGGGGAGTGGGATTTTGAAAAGAAACAATTTTAGGCCCGGAGAGACTCGCAAGGAGGGATTTTTCAATCCAAACTTGTCACATGGCGGGTCTTCTCCTATAAAACTCGTCACTATAGAAAAAAGACTTGGGTTGGCCATACCGGGCGTTTTTACAATTACACTCATAAATGAGATGCCCGGTTTTCTTGCAATAATTACAAAATTTGTAATCGGAGCTCCCCCTTACAAAAACAGTGGGTGCATGGGAGGAGGAGGCTCGGTTGGTATAGCCAAGTCCATTGGTGGTTCGAGATACCCTTTGTGAACCAAGTATATTGTTCAAGTTTTGTTCCCCTTGGGTGAATTTAGCTAGGGTCTCCCGTAGGTCTTTGATGGTTGATTCCAAGGAATCAACATCGGGGAGGTTTTGGATTTTTAGGGTCAACTCCTCCTTCTCTTTGAGAAGTTGTTCTTTTTCGGAAGAGAGTTTTTTGAAAGACTTTTTCAAAGAAACAAATTTTGAAGATAATTTATGAAAACCATTTTCTAATTGGTCTCTAGCATGTGAGAGTTCTTCATAAGATAAATGATTTAAAGAATTTGAATTTGAAGAACAAGAGGAAGAGGAATCGGAAGATGTTACCTCATGGAATGCCATTAGGCATTTTGTACCTTGGTCGCTCGAGGAGGAGGAGGAGGAGGAAGATGAGGAGGTGTCACTCCATGTCGCCTTTAGGACTTTTTTCTTTCCTTTCTCCTTTTGCGTGGCCCGTTTCTTGTTGAGTGGGCAATCGGGCTTGTAATGGCCCTTTTCGCCCCACCCGTAGCATTTTACCTTTGGCTCGATTCTTGCGGTGGGTTCTTGCTTTCGCGCCTTGCGAGATTTCTTCTTCTTCTTGTGCTTCTTCATAAACTTGTGCATTTGGCGGGCGAGATTCTCCATTTCCGAGTCGCCGCTTGATGATGAAGAGGATGAGGAGGAAGAGGATGATGAGGAGCTTACTTCTTTTTGTACCTTGAGGGCGATGTTCTTTGGAGTTTTGATAGGGGTGCCCTCCTTTTGTGCTTGCCTCCTCATCGTGATCTCGTAGGTCATTAGGGATCCGATGAGCTCCTCGACCGGAATATTTTTGACGTCCTTAGCTTCTTGGATCGCCGTCACTTTAGGTGCCCATGAGCTCGGAAGGACCCATAAGATCTTCTTGACCATCGTCTCAGCTGAAACATCATCACCAAGGGACTTTCTCCCATTGCACACGTCAGTAAATCTAGTAAACATTTCAGAAATAGATTCATTTGGATGCATAGAAAATGACTCAAAATCTTGACGATACATGTCCAATCGAGTGTCCTTGACTTTGTTGGTCCCCTCATGGGTAACCTCCAAAAGTTTCCAGATTTCATGTGCGGAGGTGCATGTGGAAACTCGATTGAACTCATTTCGGTCAAGGCCGCAATGGAGAGCATTCATGGCTTTGCCATCAAGCTCGAAATTTCTAATGTCGGCTTGGGTCCATTTGGATTCGTCGGGGGAAGAGAGAGTGTAACCTTGCATGACAATTTTATATATGGGATACCCTATACTTCTAAGAAAGGTAGTCATGCGGGTTTTCCAATAATTATAGTCGGTCCCATCAAAAAATGGAGCCCGACCCAATGAGAGGCCCTCGGGGGTGAAAGAGGTTGATGCCATCTTAATGGATCTTAAATTTGAAACCGGGTTAGGGTATTACTCAAACCTCCCTTTGATACCAAATGTTGGGCGGAAGAAAAGCGGGAATGATGGCAAGAGGGGGGTGAATTGCCTTTTAAAAAATTGATTAACAAATAAAAAATCAAAGTTGAAATGCAGCGGAAATAAAGAGGCAAGACACGCAAATTGATAACGGAGTTCGGCCAAAAACCCGGCCTACGTCTCCGCTCCCAACTCAACCGTTGAGAGATTCCTACCGCTTGCTTTTCAATGGTTTTAGCAAGAAACCCACTAGGCTTTGAGGTAGCACTAGGACCTATTACAGCTTGCTTTTGTGGTTTAGCAAGAACCCACTTGCTTTTGATGGTTAAGCAATAACCCACTAGTCTTTTTACGGGTGAAGACTAGCTCACCGAGACACAAGCCTTTTAAAGGAAAAGCTTGAGAAAACCTCTTCACACCTTAATGGTGGTGTGAAACCCAAAAGAAAGAGGGGATGAGAAAAGGGTTGGGGTTTGTAGGCACAAACCCAAATTTAAAGCTCAAAATAAATTAAAACAATAAAACCCGTAATTAGGAAGACTTGGGCGCCAATTGGATTGGTGAAGCTGATGTAGCGTGCTCTCCCAAGCTTCTTGAGGTGCTCCTTGGATTGGAAAATGGTTGGAGCACTTGGGGATCCTTGAAGGTGGAGCGCCGGAGGTTCGCCAAATGTTCAACAATGTGTCCGGTGGCTTGTGTGAGGTTCCGGGGCTTCCTAGGCCTTTATTTATAGGCTAGGAACCTTCAAGTATCCGTTGGAGGACTTTGGAGCCGTTGGAAAAGGCCTCGGAGCCGTTGGGAGGCTTTTGGAGTTGACTGGTCAAAGCCAACGGCTAGTTTGACCAGTGCTACCGGCTGGCCGGTGCAGGGCCACCGGCTGGCCGGTGCCTTGACAGTGGCTGAGTCTTCTTTTCCAGGCACCACCGGTCGACTGGTGCCAGAGCCACCGGCTGGCCGGTGGTGAGGCAGAAGCGAACCCTATTCATTCTGGGTGCCACCGGCTGGCCGGTGCTTGGCCACCGGTTGGCCGGTGAGATGGCAGTGGCTCCCTCTTGAGTGCAGGTGCCACCGGCTGGCCGGTGGTCTGGATTTCAGACCAGTTCTGCCTTCTTTCTATCTTGGCCCAATTCCTTGGCCACCTGATTTGATTCCTATCAATCAAAAACACTTGAAACAAGATTAGATAAATATGAGGATGATTGTGATCATGAAAATAAAACCTTGAGGGGTCCGAGAGGTACAACAAAAAGGAGACTATCCATGAGGAAGAAGAATGAATTTCTAGCATGATATGAATATGATAACCCATTATTGCGGGATATGGAATTTTGAATGGCTATAATGTCAGATCGTGGTTTCACCACGCGATTTTGGGGTTATGCACGACGGAATTAATTATCATTTAACAGTTCTCCTCGGAGAGGTGGTCATAACGGTTATGTGTTAGACAATTTTCTTTAACAATAGGGAAATGTGTAATAGGGGCAGATCTGGAAGGTATGGGGAAGGTCGTGACACTGAGGAAAAACCACACGTTTTGGTAAGTTGAGGGTTGCCTGACTCTTGGTGGATTTTAGATATTATTTATGGGATTTAAATGGCTTTTAAAGGGGGAATTAAATCATCTTTACATCAAAATATATGTTACGAGAGCGGAAAATTCGAGAACTAGGAAAGAACGAAGACCACTCGGTGAGGACATGGTGCCACCGTCACGGTGCCACCCTCACGGTACCATCGTCACGGTATCAGCCTGATGGTGCCATCGTCACAGGTCCCCCTCACAGTGCCACCCTCACGGTGCCACCGTTGCATTGCCACCCTCATGGTGCCACTTTCACGGTGCCGCCCTCACGGTTCCATTGTTGTCGTGCCTCCCTCACAGTGCCAACATTGTGGTGCCACCCTCACGGTGCCACCTTCACGGTGCCACCCTCACAGTGCCACCGTCACGGTGCCACCGTGACCGGTGCTACCCTCATTGTGCCATCGCCATGTTTCCACCCTCACGGTGCCATAGTCATAGTGAAGTCATTCCACCGTTAGAGTGGAGCTGTGTTTTGGCATAGTAATGGACCAGGTGGGTCCGGTCCATTACATCAGATACCTCTCAAACTATTATCGACCTCGAGAATCAAAACTAGAACTGAAGAAAAGAGGGGTTCTGATGAACCACCTCAAAAGATACCTCTCAAGAGTGAACCTAATAGACATCTAGGAAAACCTCTCCATCAAGTGACCAGGGAACACTCAAGGGTCAAATTGTCCAATCATATGGGTTAGGGATTTTCTTCCTCCATGTCAAGATACTATCCGATTTGGGTGGCACTGACTCGCCCATGCAGGTTTAATTGCATCCACCTTAATGTGTCTTGATTAGGGATTGGTTCCTCCCCTCCCCATAGTCAGGACTCTTCACAAACATCCATAAAATAAGGAAAGCCGCATGTTCTATAGTTAACAATGTAAAGTGTTCCATCAAAAACAAGTACAAAAAAAGAACAAAACTCAAAACAGCTATGGGTACTAGGTTCACATCTTCGTCTCCCATTCCAAGGTACTTTCCTCGAGCCCTCCATGCCTCCACAACACACAAATCAAAGGAATGGTCTGTCCATAGAGCACCTTCTCCTCACAATCCTCGATCCTCACTGTTCTTTCCACAAAAGTCACGTCGTCCTCAATATCCAGCTTTCCCCAGTCGAGGACATGTGAATCATCGTGTAGATATATTCAGAGATCAGACACATGAAAGACATCTTGTAGTCTCTGTAGCGGCGGTGGTAGAACTAGCTGATAAGCCACATCTCCGACATTCCGCACCACTTCGAACGGTCTGACGAACCTGGAACAAATCTTACTCCCCATGATGAACCTCTGTTTCCCACGCCGAGGGGAGGCCTTCAAGAACATGGGATCCCTGACCTTGAACTCCTAGGGTCTCCTCCTATTATCAGCATATGACTTTTTCCGGTTTTGGGCCACCTTCATCCTCTCCCGTATAAGCTAAACCTTCCCCATCGTGCTCTGCACCACCTTCGGACCAAAAAAACATGCATCCCTGACCTCTGTCTAGAACATGAGTGAGAGACACGGACTCCCATACAAAGATTCGAATGGAGCCACACCAATGGTAGGGTGATAGCTATTGTTGTAGGAAAACTCCACTAGAGGCTGGTGTCGTTCCCATGATCCCCCAATGTCCAAAATACATGCTCGTAGAATATCCTTTAATTTCTAGATGGTACGCCCAGCCTGTCCATCTGTCTGAGGGTGGAAAGCAGTGCTAAGATATAGCCAGGTCCGAAAAGCATAATGCAATCCTCTCCAGACCCTTGAGGTAAACCGTGCATCCCTATCCGAGAGTATGGATCTCGGGACTCCATGCAACTGCACCACCTTGAAGTCTGGATAGTCCTCTGATGAAATGGTTGTAACAGACCCCCTGGGATGTGGTGTTCATCCTTCACCTACTGACACATGAGGTACATTGCTATGAACTCTTCCACAGCCCACTTCACCCTGGTCCACCAGAACTGACCTCTCAACCCCCAGTACATTTTTTGAAGCTCCCGGGTGTACTGCCAGGGGTGAGTTGTGGAACTCATCAGGAACTCTCTTGCACATCGTCTCCGGAACAAACAAATTCCCTCTGAAAATCATCTGATTTTGTCTATCCTCCTTCCACCCTTTTGAAGAATCACCATGGTTAACCTGTTATTGAATTAATTCACTCTCTATGTCTCCCCACTACGAATTTTCCACCTGCCATAAAAGAGAGGATTGCACTGTCATTTGAAATAGATAGCCTCTACCACCATCCTCCCTTACTTCCAAGTGCAGGGCAGCCAACTCCTCCATCACCTTACAAGCCTCTTCCAACTCTCGATCCACTTCCTTCTGCAAATCTTTGCTCAAGGCATCAACCAACACATTACTTTTTCTAGAGGTGTAGGAAATCATTAAGTCGCAGTCCTGATGGAACTCCATCGACCTTCGCTTCCGTATGTTCAGGTCACATTGGGATAAGATATAATTCAAGCTTTTTTGATCCATAAAGACCATGAATATCTCCTCGATGAGCTAATGCCACACCAGCTTTAGTGAGAACACGATTGGTAAAAGCTTCAGATCGTGGGTGGCATAATTATGCTCATGGGAACGTAACTATCTAGACCCATAAGAGATCACCCCTTGTTTTTGCATCAGCACACACTAGAGGCCATGTCCTAAAGCATTACAGAACACCTCATATGCCTCCCCTTATTCATGAAACCTCAGCACTGGGGTACATACCAAATTCTCCTTTAGATAGCTAAAGGCTGCCTCACACTACTCTTCCCATTTGAAAGCCTTGTCCTTCTTGGAAAGAGCTGTCAAAGGTGCTGCAACTCGGGAGAAGATGGGTACGAACCTCTGGTAGTAAAATGCCAGTCCAAGGAAACTACGAACCTCTGCCATATTCTTGGGTACTGCCCCAGAAAAAACCACCTCGACCATCGATGGGTCCACTTCTATTCCATGGTCAGACACTACGTTCCCAAGGAAGTTCACTTCTCGCATCCTGATCTAGCACATGGATAATTTCCCATTGAGTTGGTTCTATCGGAGGGCCTCTAAAACCATTCTCAGGTGCTCAGCGTGATCCTCCTCTGACCTTGAGTAGATCAGGACACCGTCAAAAAACACGACTAAGAACCGATCCAGGTATTCTCGGAAGACGGAGTTCATGAGTCCCATAAACAAAGCTAGTGAATTTGTAACACTGAACAACATGACTACAAACTCAAAGTGTCCATACCTACATATGAAGGTATTATTTGAGATTTCTCCCTTCTTCACCCTCAAATGGTGATATCCAAACCATAGATCGATCTTAGAGAACCAACCTGCTCCCCTCAGCTGGTCAATGATATCATCTATCCTTGGAAGAGGGTAGCGATTTTTGACCGTCACCTGATTCAGTATCCTGCAGTCTATGCACATCCTCAGTCTGCCATCTTCCTTCCTTTAAAACAAGACAGTATCACCCCATGGTGATGCACTTGGTCGAAAAAAAAACCTTTCTCATCAGATCGTAAATCTGAATCTGCAGCTCCCGCAAATCAGAAGGTTCCATCTGGTAGGGAGCCATCAAAATTGGATGGGCACCAGGTTGCAAGTCTATCCAGAACTCAACATCACGTCGAGGTGGTAGATTCTCCACCTCTTCAGGGAAGACATCAATAAACTCACTAATGATCTCTAGGACTTCCACCATTTCTATATGCGCTGACTCCACTGACAGTTTTGCTAACAATGAAAGGAGGGGCTCCACTTGCCTGTTACCTTCCTTGTAACCACGCTCGCAGATGAAGGTCACACGTCGGCCACCCAAGTCTGAAAACACGATCCTTCCTCAGAAGCAGTGAATAATGGAACATAAAGAAAATATTCAGTCAATCCCTAGGATGACATCGTATGGTTGTATCTGCAACAGTAGAAGATCCCTGATTGACTGATGTTGCCCTATCATCAGTCTACACCCTCGCCAAACGTAAAACAAGTCGGTCTGACCTCCAACTGGTGTACTCAACACTAGGAGCACTAGAAGTCACTATGAATCTAGAGCCAGATCACAGGACATACTGGGTGCAACAATGGAGTGTGAAGCTCCAGTATCGAACAAGGCATAGGCAAGAGTACTAAACAAGTGGGTCGTACCTCGAATGACTTCTGGCCCTTCTGGAGCTGTTGCCTCTATGGCGTGTAACTACCCACACTCAGCTCCCCTACACCTTGGTTGTCGGCTACCTCCCTGACTGCACCCTGGTCGAGGTCCCTGAGGAGCACCCTGAGGTCGGCCTCCTCCTGCAACGTCTTCCCTTGGAGGAGAAGGAGCTCGCTGTCCCTACTGATTATGATGAAAGGGCTTAGCTAAAACTGTTGCGGCTGGGGTGGGTGCTGCACTAGCCCACCCCCATTATACTATACTCGGTCTAGGCACTGATTTTGAAGGTTCCCATGGCTGTCACAGATGAAGCATCTCAGTCCTGGGCTAGAAAGGAAAGGGTGTGGATAGGGAGATCAGAACTGGAACTGTTGGGGCCTACTCTCTACTGGTCAAAACCTAGAGGGCCCTGATGCTGGAGGCCTGCTGCTGAGGGCCTTCCCCTTCGATGAGTCCAACTGGATTCCCTCTCATGTTACACCTCCCAACATGTGAATCCTCTCCACCACTTCATATTTCTTCTAGACCTCCAAGTATGTTGGTTAGGTGAAGGGTGTAACAGCATACTGAAGAGAAGGACAAAGTGCCTCCTCCAAACTTCTCGCCTGAGACTCCTCATCTGGAAAGAGGTCCGGAGCAAACCGGAGGAGATCCTTGAACATTATCCCTAACTCTCTCACTGACATGCTCCCATGCTGGAGGGAGAGTAGCTCCTTCCTCTTCTTATCCTTCATCGTGAAAGAGAGGAATTCTGCCTAGAATTCCCTCTCAACCTCAGCCGACGTAACCTCAACCTCCCTCCTCTCCTCAAGGTAGAGCGTCCACCACTGAGGCACTGCTCTCCATATTTGGCTTACAACCAGAGGAACCCAACACTCCATCGGAGTAGAGATCAAGCTGAAAGATATCACCAGCTCATCTAGCCAGCTTTCTGTCTCCATGTCCGAGGTGCTTCCCTCACACATCCCAAGGGTCTATCGCTGAAAGGCACGAAGCGTCCTCTGACACTCATCATCCTCCTCCTCTCGGTTAGACATCTGTCGATCGGCCATGTAACCCTCCTGGGCCACGATCGCCCACACTACTCATGGTCGTCTCCTGAGTGCCATAACTGCAAGGTAAACAATGAATGCTTAAGCCCGAGTAGTGTAGAATATTTTTCCTAAGATTTCATAGACTTATTATTCATTTTAAATCCCCAAAATACCCATGAAACATGTGAACACAAGTCATTATGATGCATGTACCTTTCCTAGGGTCTCTAACCTTCAATCATTGTATCCCCACTTAGACGTTCGGTAGTCCTAGATTCCTTGAATCAGATCAAGGGGGGCCTAAAATCTTGTGTCATAGCTGGTCTTCCCTGGCCTATTTCATGCACCAAGATTGTCTAACATTGTTTCCCCACCATCCCATGAAATCTTCACTGTGCCTAACTCCGAACTCCATCCAATCTCTCAACCTCCTCCTCTAATACCAATCTGTCACGACCCACCTTCACCACGACAGGAGAAGGGACAGCAGGTTTCCATACCCTTCCTTCTTCAAGTTGAAGGAGAGATAATGACCCCGGAGACCTGACTTCATTAGGTCCCTGAGTGGAAACTAGAACCAAGGGTATAAAATCACACACATGATGGAAGGAATTACCCTTTTTATTCAATAGGATCAGGAGAGAAGATAGTAAATCCCCAAAACACCAAAAGTGGAAGTACAGGTAAAGCCAAAAAAACCATTCTCATATGCATGTTCCAAAAGTAAATGATAAAAAAGTAAAAGAAAATCCCAAAAAGAAGTAACAAAATAAAGAAAAACAGAAACAACAATTTCCCCAATTCCTGAAGTAGTACGACCCTTCACGATCCCTGAATTCCTCCTGGAAACCTGAATACAGTTTTATATACGTAGGGTGAGCATACAGGAATACTCAATTGGGAAAACCAAAATCTCTCATGCACATGTGGGGAGGCATTCTAATGCCCCACGATAAAATAGATAACTGAAAGAGCCAGCAAGTAAAACTTCCCTCCCAAGCCTCACCAAGGCATTCTACCCAAATAACACAAGTCAATAAAAATAATAGTAATAACACATCGATGTTTGGGTACCCCGCACTAATTGCCCACTGGTTATTGAAGACATCCTACGCATCGAACCTCTCCCACCATTATCACTGTATTCCAATGCCACACCCCACCCGCACACACCTAGGCTACAACCACACATCTCGCCCGCAAACACATGGGCCACAACAACCACGCGTAACCACGCCCACAAACACATGGGCCAGAACAACTACTGCCACACCCAAAGACACCTCAGCCTCATCCCAAAGACACTTGGGAAATAACCTGCTCGCATACACCTAGGAAACCACCAAAACTACCATGCCCGAAGAATCCCAGGCTATAATGGACCTCAGGCCATCACAACTTTCCCGATGAGTCTTGGGATATTCGGAAAATGGAGCAGAAAAGGAGCTAATAACCAGCCACTCATAGGAGTGTTTGGAAAAACACCCTCCCCCGTGAAGTGGGGGTGGTTGGCACTAGGTGCTCAACTTGGGTGGGGCACGAATAAGAAAAATAAGAACAAAAATTATATAATATATTTAACAAGAACTCATCCCAACCTAGGAGTTCCAAAACCAACTTAAGCACGAACACCATCGTTACTATTCATTCACAAGAAACTCTGAACCCGCGACTATGTCACCACTCATCCCGGAAAGCAATTCCCCATTGATTCCATTATTGTTTTCATGTTTAAGTTATCCCATTTAAGTAAATTTTGTAGTACTGGGAAACTAACAGGCATAACCACAAGCCAGAGAAATAGAAACACCCAAATAGCAATTTAAGCATTCACACCTGGTTCTCTTGTAATGTCACTACAACAAAGTGATATGTGAGATCCCTTGAAGTACTGGAACCAAACCAAGCCTAGAGATAAAACCCCACACAGCTTCAGATTCACAACCAACAACCATTCCACAACATAGGATCCCATCCTCATCACCCCATAAGCATCAAACATAACAACACACCTACTGAAAAAATAGAGTAGGGAAACATCCTGGTTCAAGCACGTCATTCATTAGGTTATTCTTTCTATTGGTTAACCGGGGTGACCACAAAAGGATTGATGTTCACTGGGAATCCATTTAACCAACGGAGTTTAGGTGTTTAACCAATTTCCATGTTACGGTTATTTAATCATCATAGAAGACACGGGTTTATAGTGTGCAAGGAAAGACCACCAACAACCGTGATTTTTAGTGATCATAAGCCCATAATGTTCACAACATCGATCAATTATAAAAGAGTACACTAGATTTGTCAAACGCACCCCATAATTCTTTAAGAGTCTGTTTATTATCATTGTTAAGGATTGGTTTTGTCCATTCCCACATAAAAAGTGGCGTACCCTCCCTGAATGATACACAGTAAGGATAGACAAAGGAAAATCCCTACATGGTTGATCAAGGATCGAAGTTCTTCTCCACATGCCAATAACTGGGGATGCGTGACTTGCAGGGGAGGAATGTCGGGGACTCCAAGGGTGAGTAGAAAGGATCCAGCACAAGTGCATTACTTTCCTTGGGAAGGGGAACTCCAAACGCAAAAAGAAGAAAAGGAGACTAGCCAAGAGGAAGACGAAATAATTTCTAGCGTGATATAAAGATGATATCTTGTTGTTACGGGATATAGAATTTTGAAGGGCCATAAAGTTGTATTGTGTTTTCACTAAGTGGTTGGGTGGTTACGCACGATGGAATTAATTGTCATTTAACAGTTCTCCTTGGAGAGTTGGTCATAATGGCTATGCGTTAAACAATTTCCTTTATCCATAAGGAAACATGTAATAGGGGCGGATCTGGAAGGTACGGGTAAGGGTGTGACACCGAGGAAAAACCATATGTTTTGGTAAGTTGAGGGTTGCCCGACTCTTGGAGGATTTTAGACATTATTTATGGTCTTTATATGGCTTTGAAAGGGGGCATTAAATCATCTTTGGGTAAAAAGATATGTTGCGGGAATGGAAAAGTTAGGAACTGGGAAAGAACGAAGACCGCTCGGTGAGGACACGATGCCACCTTCACGGTGCCACCGTCACGGTGCCACCCTCACAGTGCCACCGTCGTGGTGCAACCCTCACGGGGCCACCCTCATGGTGCCACAGTCCTGGTGCCATCCTCATGGTGCCACCGTCACGGTGCCTCTGTGACCGGTTCCATTGTCACTGTTCCACCCTCACGGTGCCACCATCACAGTGGAGTCGTGCCACCATCACAGTGGAGCCATGATTTGGCAAAGTAATGGACCAGGTGGGTCCCAGCCATTATAATCGCCCTATATAAGAATGCATCTAATTATAAGATATGTTGTTTCAAAAAATACCACATAGCCTTGACTAGCCAATGGATTAGTCAACACTAGAAGATAAGTAAATAAACACTTCAATTAATCAGAATAAATATAAAAGTTTAAATCTAAATAGAATATCACTCAATTCCATGTGAGAGATATCATTAGAGATTTCGGATTTTAGTAATATTTGAAATAAAAGTAGTAATACCATTCATAATGCAAGAAGATAAAAATCTAAAAAACATTATTTAGCTTCGTCAATTCCAATACTACCATTACATTACTAGGATAAACCAAAATACAATTTTTAGGCAATATAACCTATTGAAATAAGTTCATAAATATGGAAACATCCTTTCAAATTCATGGAATAATGTTTTTGATTCCAAAATCATTGTCAAATTACTCTCAAATAATGAACATGGCCTTCCTTGGTCATAGTGTAAACCAAAATATCATTGAAATATACTAACACAATGGAACCAAGATACTCGTTGAATATCATTTTAATCATTACCATAAAAATTTAGGAACAGTGGTTAAAATATAGTGTATAATGATATATTTGTAATCGACATACACACCACGGAAAGTGTATTTTTTGATATATGATTCTTTAATTATCAACTGACGATAACCATATCAAAGAAATATCTTTAAGAACCATTTTTAACCGATCATCTTATCACAAAAATCATCAATATGTGTAAATAAATATTTTCCCTTTATCGTAACTTGATTTATTTTTTGTTAATCGGCAGAAAGGAGATTTTTACAATCTCCATTTTTTCAAATAGAACATGCAAAACCCAAGGTCAATCACTCACGTGGATATATGCTATTCAATAAAATCACCCAATGATTGGTTAAAATAATTTAATTAAACTAAATCAAGATTTTATTAATTAATATACATTACATTAGTACTAGGATCCATATTAATGGAATAATTTTTCTTCTCATTCTAGTGGATTATTATAAAAAGGAGATGGAAACATTTCAAGAAACACGATGAAAACTATAGGGAGAACACAACTAAAATATTTATATATTTGGTGAAATTTATATCTTGATATTAACCTTCCCAACTTCATTAATGGTTGCCTACCTACATTGAACTCAGGTCTCATTCTCTTGGAAAAAAACCGTACACCCCATATGAATTAGCAATGGAGACCTGCCAAAGATAATAGTAAATCCAGTCTTTGTAAGTAATCATCCAATTCATATTGGGAATTATTTCATGAACTTTCTTGTCAAGAACCCATAACTTCTATGTGAGCATAATCTATAACAGAGTGACATTGATAGAGGGATATCAGACACCATAATAACTCTTCATTCCAAGGGGTATAGTAATACCCATTAAATAATACATTAGATCCATAGGATAATTTATCA
The DNA here is from genome assembly GCA_963277665.1 of Viscum album. Lineage (NCBI taxonomy): Eukaryota > Viridiplantae > Streptophyta > Magnoliopsida > Santalales > Viscaceae > Viscum > Viscum album. The sequence goes on along the minus strand of OY728166.1, from coordinate 1,083,935,552 downwards.
AATTCGAATTATGAATTAATAAGAACAATAGATATTCACCTATATCAAATAATCAGTGCATAAAAAATAATCTACCATGACTGTATGTCTTAATATCACCATAAACGTATCAACATCTACTGGAGACCCTTTTTCTACATGAAGATTCTTTGAACAAAATGCCTATACAAAGAACCCATTTATATTAAAAAAATTTATTACAACATACTAATCTTATGTATTGATTAAACTATTAAACTATGTGTAGAATAAAATATGTCACAAAACATTTATAGGTGACCTTAGCTTTCACTATAAAAATAGATTTTCAAAAAATAATTAGAAACCCACTTCAAATGTCTACATTTAGTACACTACTAGCAAAAAAAAGGCACATTTTACTCGGAACATCATGAGGTGTGGAAAAAACCTTATGTCTAGTTACACCATGAGATTCATAAAAAGTAATCCTTAAAACTAAGAAAGTATGAGTATTATCACTATGATAAAAGGAATCTCTCTTTAACCCTAACCTACTAGCCATGTCAAGCTCATTCATACAATCATAATTCAAAACATCTGTATAATAGTGGATTTAATCCTAACAAATATGATCATATGTAAAGTTATTGACACACCATAAAACAATAACACTTATATTTCCCATTCATAACATTCTCAGGAGAATACTAAACAAAATCAGAGGAATGGTAGTCATATTGATTCATGGTTATATCCCCCTACTAGAGGCTGAGAAACACCATTGAAATTTATGACATAATGTATTCTAGATATAAATGCTCTATGAGAATAGTTTTTTGTATTTCCACCCCAAGAATCATGTTTCATTTCTGTAACTATGGAATCATAGTATCTCTTATTATTCCCATTAATAATAGAAGTAGAACATATAACCCTTATAGATTATAGTGTTTCCAATACTCAAAATGTAGCATAATATTTTTCATCCAGAAATATACCTCCTGATGATAATTTGAGACATGAAATTTATGTGGTTTTTAGAGAATTTTTTGATAATGATCACTAACAATATAAACTCATGGTTCTACCATGAGAACATTAATGTGAAAATGATGAAGTAATTTTCCAAATTGATTTCGTAGCTCACACAACTATCTCAATAATATTATAGTCAACTAGTGGATTTTATTGTTTTGGTTCACCAATAACAACTTCACATGGGATATTCAAATTAATTTTTAGAAGAATTATAATAACAAATTTCAACTTAAAATAATGAAAACATGAAACAAAGTACAGATATCATTAACTACATCAAGATTAAGGAATATCAAACTTATGGGATTTTAGAATAGTTAAATCAAACTAAGAAAAAAATTTAATTAGATTAAATTATCACTTGAATAAACTTTTTTAAATACCCATAGTGACTAAATTCTTAAAAAGAGTAGTGATTGTCTGAAACTCACTGGTAAAATATTTCTATGTCCAGAAAATCCTACTTTTTATATACTAAGACATCCCAAACAACATACCGATATCAATGAATAAAATTTCACCTATGAATTTCCTTCCATTTTATAAAAAACATATATTCCACAGAATTATAATACCCAAAATTGACCTAACATAACCTTAATGGAATTTCAGATCCCCATGGGAATGTGACTAGCCCATATATTCATATTAAATATCAAAGGGTATAATTTTCTAGATTAAAAAACATCAAGATAGAAAAACAAAGCATAAAAAACACAGTAAGCCTGGAAAACACATATGATAGAGAATGGTACCATAGTATATTAAATAAACATCCCAAATTGAAGAATCCCCTGGAGGAAAAAACATCCATTTTAGCATATCCTCATAAACCCTTTGCAATATGTGGAATATAGATCCACCATTGAACGCATTCCATTTCCCTATACATGTTATAAAAAATCTATATTCACTCAAAGGAAAATGTAGGTTGTGTGGTAAATGACTTAATGGGTTCTCACTAGGTGTTATATAAGATACATTACAATGAAAAACATTTTTCCATCAATTTAAATAAAACAAGGAATCTAATATAATTTAAATATTTTAAATCAAATAATTTATTGAAATGAAGGGGATGTATCATATAAAAAAATTGGCTCAAATGATTTTTTTTTATAAATAAATAAATATATATATATTTATATAAACTATATTAAATAATTATTTTATTTAAAAAAGGTCATGTATAATAAATTAAACCAAATGTATGCACCATGATCATATTCCCTGGAATATATTATTACAAGTATCCCGGATCCTCACAGTACTCCCTCATCAATCACAGATCATGATTTTGTGTAGATGTCCTTGTTCCCAACCAAACTAGAATAATCAATCAATAACCCATTATAGACAATAATTTTGATCTATTTTTAGATTGTGTTTTCATTTTCAATCAATATCAAGGGATCCCAAGTCCTATAATGCATGTCTTAATCACCCATTGACTAATCAGTCTCAAAATTTGTTTAATAAATAAACAAATCAGTTAATCATGGGTTATATCAATCATTTAATATCAATTATCTTTTATATTTCAAATTAAATAATTTTATTTCAAAATTACATTTCAATTTCTAATTAAAATCAATAATTTTCATCAAATCTATGACTTTCAAGTCATTGTTAATTTAAGGATATTTTCAAAAAATAATTATCAAATATTTTATTCAAATAATTTCATATCAAATCCATCATTTTTCTCAAAATCAATGAAATAATTTCAATTACAATGATATTTGGGGGGGTTCATAGTTTTCATACCCACAAAAAATAAAGCATCAAATAATCTCATATATCTGTTTTAGGATTCAATTGAAAACTCAGTTCAATTCAATTACGATATTATGGATACTATGATAGGGAATGGAATTATGGAGACACATCTTCAAAGGCCTGAAGGCCTTATGTTTTATTGATTTTTGATAACCCCCCTTTCAAGGGATGAAGGAGAACCCTTACAAGGCCTGTAGGCTTAGAGACTATAAGGAATATAGGTTTAAGAGATTACATAACCCGAAGGTCTTAGGGAATTCAACCAGACTATCTACAAGGAGATGCCCCTCCCCAGCATCAGAAACATGATTGTTAAGTCCACTAAGAAAGATACCATGAGAGGGGGTGAATCAGGGTATGACAGATTAAAACAACTTCCCCTTTTGATCTTGTTTTGCTGTTAGAAAAAACTCCCTTCTCTCTCCTTCCCGATGCAGAGTAAGAATAAAACATAAATCATGCACTGGACACGATGATTTTTACTCGTTTTACCATCACTCGGCGACGTACAAGGAGAATACACCGATAGTGTGTCTATGTACCAAATTCACTATAAGAGCACTACTCTTTACAAGTTCAGAGCGGACTCACTGTCCCTCCTGGTTTACAACCACTCACAAAATTAAATTTCACTACTCTCTCAACTTAAGTGTGCTCACTGCTTATTCATAAGATCCACTCATATTTTATAGACCTATAGTTATATTCATTATCACAAATGAATACATCCTCTGTTTTATGTAGATGTTCTGTTGAAGTCCAACTTTCACTCGTAGATGAATATCACTTTGCACCGAAGGTATATGGCAATCTTCCAGCTTTTGCGCAGCTCTAAAATGACTAGTGTGCTTCAAACATAATTGGCGCGCTTCTCTAATCCGGAACGCATGTTCCAGTGCACAAGATCAATATGGCGCTCAAGTTCACGTCAACCCCTTGTGCGACACTTTCTTCTTCAACTTCAAACTTGTGCGACTCACACCCTTTTACGCCCAAACCAATTTTGGTGCGCAACTATCAAATCTCGCACTTCTTCAAAGCCTGTCAAGAAAGTTTCACTAAACCACTTGTGCAACACCCCCTTCATCAACTCTAAACTTGGGCGACTCACACCCTTTCTCTCCCAAACCACTTTGGGCGTGCAAATTCTGAATTTCTTTATACTTGCACGGCCACACCACCTACACGATGTGAGATTTGATTTTCTCTAAGTGTTGAACTCACTACTGAATGAGGAGGGTTCGACCTCTATTTATAAGCATTTGGACACTCTGTGCGATAGCGCACAAGTTTCCTCTCGGCGTGAATGTCCAGCCGCCCTAGTATCTTTCGCCCTAGTCACTTGTGTGACTAAACCTAAAATTTGGGCGCACCTTTTTTCCTTTGCCATATTTTGATGTTCTGATCTTGAAAATCATATGGCACACATGTTTCCATGCCTCTAAGACACCAGAGTGCAATTCCTTTTTCCAAAAACACTTTTCTCCATTTGTCGATTTTTAGGACCAAAAATTTGGCAATCACTGGAAAACGACGCCACCTTGTACTTGGTCTTTTTGAACCGCCTCCATAATGACCATTCCTTTGTCGATTTTGTTGAATAAATCATGGATCATTTATAAAATCCCTTAAAATCGACATGCTACCATGAAATCCCCTTTGTCAACAAATTTGATCGTCATGGTTATCTTTGTCAATAAACAGAACACATAGGCCCTCTATCAACAAACCCAATGACCTCAAAAAAGCATCAATGATACCTTGAGGGATTTGTTTCCCAACAATGATAGTATCTCTCCACCTTCACGTGGCAGTATGGCTAGGCTTCCTGTGAATGTACAGGCTGGTCCCGATGGCATAGTCATACCCTCTAATTCTGACAATCCATTTGACTCTACTCTAGTGAGTTCGCTGGCTCTAAATACTCTTTTTGGGCTACTCTTTTTTTGTAGAGTCTATCTGGGGAAATGACATGTGGCCCGAAGGCCTTGAGGAGACTTGAATGCCTTAAAGGTGGCCTAATATACAACTAACCGAAAGGTCTGGGTGGCCCGAAATCCTTAAGAACTCTAAGCCCAAACTGATGGCCCAAGGTGAATAGTTTGAGCTACTACATTATGGAATAATACATGCTACAATATCCTCATAGTTTACAGTTCGACTACAGTACCTACACAATGTACAGTCTACTACAGTATATGCACTGTGTATAGTCTGCTACAGTACTACTACAGTGCCTGCTACAACCCTGCTATAGTACCCCAAAAATATGCCTCTACCTAGTTTTGAACTTCGGTCTTGTGGATTCACTTAAGGATACCTCACCAATTGAGATGAGTCTAATGTGAAAATTATGGAGCCACATACCGCTAATAAAATGTAAAATTGAACACCCTAAACATGAAATAACAATGAAGAATAAAGGTGAGGGAGATCAAAGAATCCTCCCAAGAATAAAGATAAAAAACAAATATCTAATACATTTACAACATGAGGATTCTCTAAATTGAAAATTCATGTAAATAAAATATAAGGAAAACCACATTCAAGGAATATAACACATAGAGGTGATGGATCAAGATATTATTCTAAGGAATTAATTCACAACAGTGATGGTTGAAAGAGCCATGAAATCCTCTAGAGATACTACAGAAGCTAAGGAAATTTAATAGAGTTTAATAACATGTGATAGGAATCCTAAATAGGGATCATGGTATTTCCATTTAAAGTTTTAGTGGGATTAATAACATGTGTTCGTGATATCAAAGTTGGTTCATGTGGTTAGTGGTAACCATGATCCCTAAGTATACGACACTATTGGGATTCTGGAAAGGGTGCATTGTTTGGCCACGTGTTTAAACAAACCATGATCCAACTATTTATAAAATCATTACCCAAGGTTTTTTGGGTTTGAGGGAGAGGCCTCATAGTTTTTACTAAACATGACCCACCACAAGTTCACTGACAGGGGGAAATTGTTCTATGTGGTAAAACTACTTGGGGTTCCCTAACCATGCACCAACCAAGAATAGTCCCAAAACATTCAAAATATTTCACAATTCTCCAAAACACTCTAGAATAAGACCCAAACAAAGGGACATAAATTCTAGGGTAAATAGGTAAATGAAAATATTTAATTGGATTTTATACTACACATGGATAATGATTTCATTTTTTAGAAGAGTATTAATGAAGTAACAATAGTTACCATTTCTAGAATATAAATATAATATATATATATGTGTGTGTGTGTGTGTGTGTGTGTCATACATATTTATTTAGTTCCTCTTTTTTTAAGACAATTTAGAGATGAAGGAAAATGAAACATGTTTATTTTGGGAGATGACCATCTGAAATCATGTATTATTTGTGTTTTTATTTTTAATATCTAAAATGGAAATGTGAATAAGAATTATATAATAATATAATTTTAAATATTTATAATAACATTTATTATATTATTTTATGATGGTGTAATAATATTTTTTTTAAACGTGTTCACATATAGAAATATAAATGAAAAAGGTGAAATTAGAAATTTATACCCTGATTATTTGATTATATTAATTGTCAGGAGGGTGAACTTTTTTATGGACATATGTTATAAGGAACCAAACCTTTGGATGTTTTTATGATTTTTTATGATATTAATCAATAGTTTCTACTCCAATATATATGGTTTACAATGTGATGGATGTTAGAATTTGAGTACCTATTTTATATGTAAAATGTGGTGGAATTTTTGCGAATAACCAAAGAATATCAATAATATGAATTTAACCTCTTTTAAAGTGAAAAAAGTAAATAAAATTGATATGAAGGGATAATGTAATTAGCGGACCCCACCACCAATTTCTATGTAGGTTCTAGTACTAGAGAATACAGTAGATGGGGCATTCCCACCTCAGATTTTTTCTTGATCGATGATTAATACATGATTTATATGATAATAAATGCCCCGATCAATGGAATCCAATCAGAGAATATTATTGTATAAAAATTATTGATCTAAAATTGTGATAATCACATGTTATATACAGTTAATATTAAAAATTAAATAATTATCATGTAATGAATTACTTCACAGTTTATGGATATGATAATCTTTCTGAATCATATTATCATTGTGTTGCATGAATAATGAATAGATTACCTTAATTAGTGATCCACATGTGTTCCATGAACCTGCAATCATCATTGTGGGAATCTCTGATTACTGTGATGAAAGATCCTAAATTTTAATCTTTTATCATCAAACACCCAGATAATCACTTCATGGTATATTTCTCTTCGATCTCTTTATAATTAAGACAGGAAGTGGAGAATAATTATTCTCTTTTATTGATATAATTCATGTGGAGTGAGTTCTCTAAGACATTAGGAAGATTATCTCTCAATATCCCTGGGAATAACAAATGAGTTGGATGATTATAAAATATGAAATTTTATTTATGTACTACTAGATTTCGAATATAATAATTGAACATGTAAACTTATTTTTTCAATAAACCCTTAGAAACCCCATGCATATAATTTTAATAATAATATTCTTTATTATCATATTCTAAACTCGATATTTAAATTAATATTATTCATTTATATAATATTGTATAAATATTATTTCTGTCGGGACCATTAGTCTCAGTCTTTCACTACTCAAGAATATTTATTAGGCCTTGAATAATAAATATTGATTTTTAAAAAATAAATATCACTTCATTAGTACAAAATAAAAAATATTTATGTTTATTAAATAGTATACAATTTTTATTATATTTTCATCACACAAAATATTCTATCCAATACCATGTGAGAAAATATATATGACCAATAAAATAGGAATATTTGTTAAACCGCATGGGGGAATAATATTTCTTCAACTTTTTATATAATATCATTATATAACATAGATTCATGACCCTATTCGTTTGTGATCCTCTAAGATTCATTCACCGTGTCATTAGGCAAAGCATCCCAAAGTTCAATATTATGATCTAGAAACACGCAAATGAACACATCGGTAATAATTTTAATGCTAAAATATTATAATAAATCATATATACTCTTAATATGTAATATAATATTTTTATCATGATTTATCTAATCAAGAATGTTTCATGTTGATGCCGCCAACCTACATGTTTGAGGTCTCATAATTTGACGTTACATAAATTTATGTTTCCTATTACACAACATGTAAATGGATTTATTTGGGGTGTATTATTTCTATAAAATTGAATGACGTGTCAAATTTCATTAATGAATAGAAGATATAACTACTTTCCCACAGTATTTATTAATGAAATGTTACTCATTACACACCTATTGTATCCTACCTAACAGCAAACATATGTCATAATGGTTTTCTATAAATACATTAATGTAAATGGATTCTAATACTCCTTAATAATAAAATTAAAGTCTAGGATCAATACACCCATCTGTATATTGTAATATCTAATGAATCATATAAATGATGATTTCCTACTAGAAGGACTCATTCTCCTAATATTATATGAAGGATATTACAAAGGGAATAATACATGAGAAGCTGCCTCATTATCCTATGAGTCCACACTCTAGATAGGATATATAATTTTTTTTATAAAACGATTCCACCATTTTATAGAACATATATTTATGAATATTACCATGGCACTTTTTTGTATTAATCATATTAGAGAAATACTATTACTTTTCAGTGAGAAAACTAATATAATACATTTTACTAAACTATGATATGTAGGAGAATAAACCAGATGTAATTAAAATTTTATTAATATTCCAATCAATGAATACCTTCTATCATAATGTTAATAAAATTTTTGTTCTAGGGAATGAATTCTAACATGATCCCACTTCCACTAGATCCAACTGCTAATATCCTTTAGGCCACTAACTCTAACATGATAAACATTCTTCTTATATTGTATGAATTTAGTAGAGGGGTATACCAAATTTTCTTCTATGGTAAGCCTATATACTGGAAATTAACCCATCTGATAAAAATACCTCATGGGGATAACAAATGGAGTATATGTTTTTCGGTTGGGGTGACCTTGGATCTTTTACAAAAGCCACTGCTATAGTATTACCATGATAAAATGTCAAAGATTCATTTCAACTAGGTACCACATCAAGTGCCTAGAAATATTTTATATTCAAACGGATATCTTGTATATGACACAATACTATATATTCTCATAAATAGTTATAGAATCGTCAATAACTAGCTACTTGGAACTCTTATAGATTATCGATCCTCCATTGGAAGATAAAACATATCATGATGTTGACTTTAGTTCATTTTGATATATTTTAAAAATATAATTATCATAAATCCATATGAATATCCCCTAACATCCTCCATAAACTATAAACATATCTTTAATTTGTTTTAGATACTTGAAGATAGCGTAAAATCATAATGATTTGGTTCTCCTAGATAATCATGATATATGCATTCCATGATCAATTCATTGGATATATCATATGTGGTACATGACATGGAATAAATTATTAATCACATAATTTATGTTTATAAGATCTCATTCATTCTCTCTTTCTCATACTATATATGTGGAAACATTTTCTTTGAATGATATATAACATGTGACCCTAAAACCAATCACCTCTTGGATTTTTCCTTAAAACTCACATTAGGGTCAATTCAATTAATGTGGCTTTACTTATTCTAATTATCTTCTTATACCTATTATTAAAGATTCCAATCCCTATAATATATGATTTTTCACTTCATTGCATTATAGGGAACAAATTTTTTTAACATCCCCTTAATATACAATAAGACTAGTATGCCATTTAATATATATAATATGTCATCAACATATAAATCTCATTCAATGAACACATTACCATTAAACTTTTCTATAATCACATGGATAATATTTGTTATTAATGAAACAAAATATATTTATAGTTTAATCGAATAGGGTGTTATGTTACCATGGTTATTTATTCAATACATAAATGGATCTCCAAAACATAAAATATTATTGGATTCACCGATTGTCTCAAATTATATTTTGGGTCATATATATATCATCCAAAAGTTTCTTATTGATGATTGTTTTGGACATTTATATGCCATATTTCATAGTCATGGTGTGAAGCTATAACATGTTGGATTATGACGGGTTTATACATGAAAACTGGTGAAAAGGATTCATATTAATCAAATCCTTCATATTATTTAAATCCATAAGACACCATCCTTGCCATATATGTATTTAAGTTAACATGCATGTCCATATTCCCCTTGAATACTCCTTTTCACCATAAGAGTTTTACATCAACTAGAACATTAAATTGGGACCATTTCTAGTTCAATTATAATGAATATACTTAATAATTCATTTTTTCATTCCATATTATAAATTATAACACCTCTACTTAATCTTTTTATTATATTTCCTTATCATTCTCTACCACTAATGAGTCACCATATTCGTTTACTAGAAAATCTTATCTCTGGTTCTCTTACCTCTCTAGTGATCATAGGAAGTAATTTTTTTTTACAAATTAATTCATCCATATGGACTTGTAGAATTTATTCTTGTACCATATCTTGTTTATCATGAGAATAAATTTCATCAAAGTCAATATTTAAAAAAAAATTCTTTATAAGGTTGTTCACTTTCTCAAGAATGATTGCTTTTCAAGGGGAATTTCTTTTCTGAGGGATTGTTTTGGTATTATCCCTTTTATTTCGTAGTATTCCCTATATGGACTTACTTTTTTACTTAGGTAGATATTGTTTCCTAATAATTACTTAACAAATACATCAATAAATTGTAAACGTGTATACAATCATTTATTGTTATTTCAACTCTATAACAACAAAGGAATTTCATTTTTTCTTTGGATGGAACTCTGTAAAATGTACAAGCCACAGTTTCTAATACCTATTCCATGAAGGATAGTGGAATGTCTTCATGACTCATTATCGACCATATCATGTATAATATTGTATGATTCATCCTTTAAATAAAACCATTACATTATATTGTGTAAAATGGAATCTGTTTGGATAAAATATAAACCTCCCATTGAAATTTGGTTAAATCAAAGTTAAGATATTCACCACATCGATCTAATTGAAGATTCTTCATCTTCATCCCAGGATAAATATATAATTCATACCTGAACTATTTTAATTTCTTAAAGGACATGGAATTATACCTAATTGAGTATATATATCCATATTTACTCAAGTCATTAATAATAGTTATCAAGTAGGAATACCCACCTATAGATTTTAGTTGAAATGGTCTACCAACATTAGTGTGTAATAATACTAAATTATCTATGGACCATTAAATCTATCTAATGAATGGTGGTTTGGTCATATTTCATTGAATAAATAAATAATCCCATATTTCATGTGGTTTTCAGATAAAATATTCTGAATAACCATCATGAGATTGATTTTTCAACCAGTTATAAGTTACATGACCAAGATGGTTAATCCATAGCTTGGTTTTATATGATTAGTGTGAACATGTTTCGTTATCTATATCCAATACATGGAATACAGAATTAAATACATAAAAACTATTCATTGAATGTTCCAAACATTAACATATGATTTACATATAAATGAGACAAATTTTACATCAAAATTTGAAAAATTACCAATGTATTTAGAAAGGATATAGAAATAATGTTCTTGGTAACATTTTTGATATAATAAAAATATAAGAAAACCAATATCATTCCCTTAGGAAGTGAATGGTGGTAGTCTCCAATGGGAAGAGTAGCTAGCCTCACACCATTGGTAGCTCACAAATCCACCTATCCTCTACCATTCATCTATAATCTATTTTGTTCCTATATTTGGATACATATAAAAGCACAAAAAGATGCGTCTAATTACCAATTTGTAGTTATTGAAAAGCTTATATATAATAATTAATGCATCTTTAGCTTCCCATTACTTCTGGTTTCATTCATGTGGCCTTGAATGCCACAGGAAAAACATACTACTACCTTTTTCTTTCCCTTCCTCCAGATCTTATTCTTCTTATAAGGATTTCAATTGAGATATTTAAAGAATGTATGAGATTATGGTGAAACAAATTTGTAAATTTAATCACCAATATTTATAAGAATTAAAAATAGAAAATATACATGACTATGTGAGTCCCAAATAGTTTTTAATCTCTAAGAATATTTATAAACATATCATGGGGAATCTCATATATCTCTTCTTTCACCTTTTCTTAACAGATTTCCAAACATGAGACAGCATTAAATATGAATCCATGTCATCATGTTCCTTTAAAATATCATTGTTCATGGATGATATCATGAAGCAATTGACATCTATAAAATCATTAATCTATTTCTCATAGTTTAATAAATATTCCCCACTTGTCCCCTTACTAGTAAATTTAGGAATTGGTTCTTCTAGTGCATAAAATTTCCATTCATTCCATGGGATAATATGTAAGTTCCACTTCCACAGACAAAAATTTGTACCAATGAAGTCTTTATCCATATAAATTATTTATAATAGTGATATATTTCCATTCATGTTTATTAATGACTCCAAATATAAAATGAGAAGATATTCAATACATTATCTGATAAAAATTATAAAAATAAAAAATAAATTATTTTCTGATCTCCAACTATTTTATCAAAACCTAATATCCCGAACAATTGTATTCATAATATCTTATTACATTGACATTATAGAGGAAAGGATCCATATTTCACTTCGCATCACCACAAATTTGAATGTTCAATCAATTTGATGGGTTTTAGGTTAGAATTATAAATGCCAACTTCATTACCTCATAGTCACATGATATTTTGAGTGGACTCCACAATCCTAAAATCTGTAAATTTGATTCCCATAAACATTGAAATATAGTTACACCACATCATTATTTATTTGTCAAAGCATTATGTTAACTATGTTATGTCAACCTAAAACATCAAATTAGGAAACCCTAACAATTGAAGACACCCTAATATTGACTGGTCAAGAACATAGAACAATAGTTCAGTTGTATCATTATCATTCCAATGGTATAATGGATTTATATATATAATTCATTTATTTAATAATCATTAATAAATTTCTAAATATCATATTTATTAAAATATTTTTAATATTAAGTTGATTTAATTGTGAGATTAAACATGTCTTAGATCCAGTTTATGCATATTTTTTTTAGATCTATTTATAATTCATGATAATTTATTACTTAATTTGACTAAGACAAAGAATTCATAATATAATAGCCATTAATCTTTGAAGAAATTAGAAAATAAAGTTGTGTAATTATAAACATTTAATATTGGTCATTTTTTCTTGTTGACGATAAATTATCCTTCAATCATTGGGGAAACTCCTTGAACCATTTATGGCCCATTTTGAATCTTTCCACCTATCCACCTTTGTATCTCTCTTGAATATATTTTTCCTCATCTACAAGCATGATTGGAAAAAAAGATTATGAGTATCATACAATATATATTCTTTTACTCACATGCACGTAATGGTAACCAAAGGATTGTTAAAGGGGTTTTTATAAATGATGAAATTGGAACACATTTCCCTATTAAATTAGAGGAGGTTTAGAAAACTATATGAAAATACTATTTAGTAATATATTAAATTAAAACAATCCTTGAAAAAGGAATATTCTAAGACCACGATAAACCACATGAATTTATTGAATTTCACAATTAATAAAATCATCATTATTTTCTAAAAATTCTAATCTAAGTTAAATCTCACAAGAATAAATTAATTATATTCAATAATTAATAAATTATTTTAACTGAATTCTCATATGTATTATCTTCAAATTCTCACCCATGATAATATTTAAAATATATATATATATATAAATATATAATGTTAATTGTGGAAAATAAATGTACCTTGGTGGTGACATGGTGAGTACCCAACTAAACTACCTATATATTATTACAATCATATAATATCATGTAAATTAATGTATAGAAAATATGGTATTTATGTAACTTGTTATGATTCAATTCACACAGAGAAAAAACTATAATAATAATTATATATGATATCAAAATCGAGGCATATGGTAGAAAATTATATATTCCTTTAACATATATATATATATATATATATATATATCATATCCCATTGTGTGTAATATCAATATATTTACCACATAGAACACATTTTTAGAATTTTTATGTAGTGTAAAGAAATAATTTTTTTATTCTATGTGGTTGAATGAAATTAAATGTTGTGTAAATTCAAACAACATGTCGTACACTATTTTAACTATTTTTTCCCAACACACACCTAGGGTCTAATTTTTTATCAATGAAATCAAAAATAGTTCAGTATATGGATTTTACATGGTATTAATGGTGTGTGTTAACCTAGTTTCACATTCACAAGTCATGTAAGCTGTGTAAGAATATATTCAACCCACCTGTGATAAAGGACTACAAGCTGTGTATGAAAGATACATTGCATGTATGTCAGGTGATTTTCACTAGGATAGTCTAATCAACATTTTATGTGAAATGAAATTCACCAAATTTGATAAATACAAATTTATTGAATTAATTTAAAAAATAATTCATGGTGTATTTAATATGGTTACACGATGTGTACCTCCTAGTAACACGAGGTGTACTCTTGTGTTGTTCAGATAGACTCCTTTGCGCATAGTAATGAGATAATAATATTTATTACATTAAAAATATTTATTTATTTCATTAAATTTTAGGGGAAAAATAAAAAAAATATCCCCAAAATTGAAATAAGGAATGATATGACCATAAAAAACTGTGGAAAAATACATAAATCAATAATTAATATTTCAACAATTAAAAATAATTATGTGACCTTGTATAATACATCATGTTAGTTCTAGGTATAGTTGAAGTAGAAGATTGGGAATTCAAAAAATGGTTTTTTATCTTGATCGCCTTTTAATCTGATATTTACAGTATCTTAAACTTATTGATCATCAAAATAGAATCATTGAACATAGAAAATTAAAAGAACTAGAGATAAAGTGAGGGATCATAAAATAGAATTTATAATTAATTCAAGAAATTATTGAATTTCCTTATAAGAAATTATTTATTCATTGAAAGATGATACAAAATATCTATGTCATGTCATCAATATAGTATATGAATCATGAATAGATTCTCCCTAATATTGAACCACCCATATTTTGTGAACCTCTTTACACCACCGTAGGAAGCTCCATGTGCTAACATGGAATATACTACCACTTGTATTGTTCTCCTATGATCTCCCATAGAACTTCTTCAAGTAATGGTTCTCATAAATATATCTACACTTGATTTTGGTTGAGGAGGAGGATCACACTCTTTCTATAAGACAGTTTATTGAGAGAGTACCCTTTAGGGCTTTTAAAGGATTCTATTTGGATCACATCATGGAGAGAAATTTAATTGCATCTATTATGAAAATAATATTTTTCAATTTATATATAGCTAGGGTTATAACAGAATAATTTCACTTGCACCATTATGATATTTGTAACCCCTATGATCCCCATGTCTATAATTACAATAATATTAATATTTATAATCATTTGTTAAAATTGTGAACTAAAATAATTTTTATATATTTAAATAATATTTAATATATATTATTTCACACTAAACCATTAAAAATGGTCCAACACTCCTCAATTAAATTTATCAATATTTAAATAGTTACTATTTATTTTAAAACAATACCTCTAATTTATTTTTAAATAAATAAATATTATATTTACTATATATAAAATATTGGTTTTTTAAATATTCATCACAAAAAATATTGCCTCGAATAACTGGTGATTGAATAAATATCCTCTTGAAAAAATTAATAATTATTAATCATTTTTAGGGGATAATTTATATTATACTTTTAAAATAATAATATTATATTTTATGATATTCTAGATACATAATGTGTTTGACCCTGTGGGCCTTATCCATAGTTTCATTAGGCGAAGAAACTTAATGTACAAGGTTTGCACAAAGAAATACACCAAGTCACAAATATAAAATGAATTTTTTAATGTAATGACATAATACCATATATATATGCATACTAAAAAATATAAACACTTTATTGTGATATTTATAATCAAGTGGGATATATGATGGTTCTGTTATCCTATGTGTTTGAGATATCTTTATTTTATATTTCGCACATATAAATTTAATATATACCACCAAGGACATGGATTTATTTAGGCTATATAACTTCCATCATAGGACAAGAGATTTCAATTTTCATCAAATAATAGAATGATAAAATCCAATATTGTAGTATTTATTAATGAAATAATACTCATGACACGACCAAAATATCTTATCCAAATTCAAAAACAATTAGTGATGGATTTTTACAATTCCTTAATGTATGTGACTTATAATGATCATTAATAGTAATATTAAAGTATATGTATGAATAATTAATTACTCATATAGTAATACCCAATGATACATATAAATTTGGATTTCTTACCAGTGGATTCAGTTATCATAATATCAGACATTATATATTAATAAGGGCATACACTATGAGAAGGTGTCTCAAAGTCCTATGATTCTATACCACTAACGTCTTATACCATTTTAGTCCCTAAGATTATTTAATATAGCTATAGATCATATAATTATGACTAATACCATGGCACTTATTTGTTGTCATCATAACATAGAACTGCTTTGACCTTTCGGTGATATAGCTAATCTTTGGAAATTATCTCATACTATGTTATGTATAATAAAAATAATGATGTGATAAGATGTTTATTAATATTCAAAAAATTAAATGAAGTTAATTATAAAAATAGAGATATCGAGGTCACTAAATCCAAAATTACATGCATGTTTTAAACATGTTTGTGGATTGTCTTTATTGGTTAATCACTATTTACCCATTTTGATATTCATGAAGGTTAACAGTTTTTTACCAAAGCAATTTGTCTTTTATAAATGAAAATGAAATGGTCCCTATTACATAATTTGAACTGATTGATTAAAAAATGTAAATCCATTTTAGCATAATATTTTTCTAAATGTGATTAAATAAAATTTTAAATACTACATTTATAATGTATAAAAACCAATTCTATTAATAATTTAACATAAGTTCTAAAATGGAATATACATTATCATTAATATCACTTTTTAAAAAAATCAATTATATAATAAATATTTTTGATAGAAAATGGATACATTAATTTATAATTAATACATATATTCTTATAATTCCATAATTTTGAATTTGTACCAAAAAATATCCTTTCACTACAATAAAAAAATTATCAAAATTAAAAAAACATTAGCCAATATATTTCGATATATTCAGAAGTGAAATTATTTTTTTCCTAATCAATTTACAATATATATAAATTTATCATTGTAATAAAAGAATAATATATTGTGAAAATTAATTTATAGAGGACGCAATGTTCTTTTATATTAACAATTCATATAAAATTAGTTATAATAATAAATACATCAATCATAAAAAATATACACTGAAAAAAATACATTTTATGAATGAAATAGATTTATTATATTTTTAAATTTACCAAGTGATAAATTATAATTTGGGTAACTTATTTCAATATTTGGTTTAAAAAATTATATGAAATTATTCAATGGATACAATACATTTTTCAATAATGATTTCAAGAAAATATATTCTATTAGGGTTTGTGGTTGTTAATACATAAATCAATTGACCATAATAGTCATGTGTTTAAGATCATTTTTCTAAAACAAGGGTTATCACATTCTACCACTGAAAATGAATATCGCCCTTGAAATTTTATTTCATAGAAGAAAAACATTTTTTTTAGTGTTCTATTATCACATCCTAAAGTTCACATGGATCTTCTTAAAACTTATTATTCCTCCATAAAAAAATTTACTAGATGAGTGGTCATATCATAACAAACCTTGTAAATGAAATTTCGGGATTTCACTAATTGTTAATCATATAGGTGATCATCATATAATTTCCTGACTTCCTAGATCTTCACATGTGAAGGCTCTATCATGTAGAATCTCATAAGCAATACATAGATGACAATAGGTCCATAGGAGTGGTCTGTTATAGGTTCTATATTGTAATTCAGATCCCAGACATGATCAAGGATCTTAAAGGGATAGATATACCAATAGATCAACTTCTCATTCTTCCCAAAATACATAATAGGATTCACTATAGAAATTGAGAAGAAAAACCTATCATTTACATAAAAATTGATATCTCATCGATTATAAAGTAAATAACTCTTATGTCAACACTCATACACATTATTATGAAGATGAATTTATTTAATAGTCTCTATCATATCATAAAAATGCCATATCCTATTATATTAATTTATCCAACATCATCCCATCATGTTAGAGTCTTTTATCACTTCTCATATAGAGTCTCATATGGTTCCATATGAATTAAATATTGGAATCTATTATTTTATGATAAATTTAACGATGAGAGCTATTGATCCCATCATCAATTAAACCCCATCAAAAAAATCTTAGTATTTCATAAATATATTTTATGGTATCCTCAGTCGAACCATCTATCAGCTGATTACATAAAGTATTGAATTGATGTCTTGTCTCTAATTTTATCAAATTACTTTCTTAGAACCTTGATATATTATATTTATATTTATAAAATACTATATAGAATGTTATTACATGCATACTAACCTATTATTTTGTTTCTATACTTTCAATTTGGTCAATATGGTTTATTATTTGACGGAAAAAATGTGTTGACATCATAAAAAGATCCAAAATAACATATATAGTTGTATGTTGACTAAATATCTTGTAGATTCTAAAAAAATTGGATGGTGACATTTTAATATTTACATAATAGTATGGGTAACAGTTTCATTACAAAATTATACATTTTTCATTCAGCATTAATAATATTTTATACAACACGTTGAGAAATATTCAATCTCACTCTTCTGGTTATCCCACCATATGTTTTGTTTTAGGTATCTATTCACGTTCATAACACATGTAGGAGAAGATAATGATGATATATGTGACTCATCCAAATGTTCCATCTTTAGTTCTATTTTTCATGGGAAACCAATCCCAATTCTAAAAATAATAACACCATATTTATCAATTTTATATTTTTGAATAATCACTACCATTTTTTTAGTTTTCATTATCATTCTAGGATTCATTATTGTTCATGTTAGTGTATTTTTAGGAGTCATCAATAATAGATATTATTTCTCCCCTTCCACTATGACTTCTTGAATTAACCCTTTCTAATCAATTTGTATTTAATATTTTTAATCCTCATTATGAATAGTGTATCATGATCTTTACTTCTCAGTAAAACATCAACCTTTCTTAGTATCACCATATTGTAATGTATTTACCGGTCATAATATTTTGTCAATTACTATTATATTAATTAAAATATATTCAAATCGTTCTAGGTGAAAATATATTTTCAATGAACATGGGATCAATATAGATGTATCAATTTCTTCTTTATTGGTAATGTCACTAATGATACAATAAAAATATCACCTCTTACAACACTAAATCATGCCTCTAGATATTATTCTCATGATCCATTAATCAATGCAATGTATGAGAAATTACATTATAATTTTTAATGTGTTTATCCACAACCCTTTTATTAATGAATCACTATATACTAAAATCCACTCCCCAAAACAAGTCAATGTTCTTAGTGATACATTTAGTAACCCCTTCATTAGTTTTATGAAACAAACAACATATTCCTATATTAAATTATTTTTTATTCACTTCTCTTTTAACTTATTTTTATGATTTTATTTCCAAGAGAAATTACTCAAAATATTTTTATTGTATCCTTCTAACCAAAAAAAATACGATATCTGTAACTATGGTATGTTTATGAAATGTATTATTAATATCTAAATTGAAAGGATGTATATATATTACCATGTTAGTTATTATATTAACTATTAATTACATATGTTTTATCCAAAATTCATAGTTTCTAGTTGTGGAATACATTTTTATCATTATTATGTTATTCAAAAAATCTTCAAATGACATTCATGCTCTATATTTTTATTATAAAAAATAAGACTATAAACTATAATAAAAACTTCAAACTAATACTAGTATTCTTTATATACTAAAATAAATATAATCATTTTGATGATAGGGGAATTAGTAAATCCAAATGGAATAACATAAAATTCATAGTCTCCATATATCATTTAGATAGATGCCTTTGAAATAACCTCTGTTATTATTATTAACTAATGATATATACATTATATGAAACTCATTGGAAATTATTGATCACATCTAAGAAGATTAAAAATGTATTTGATATAGAGTATAAGATACTTATTAATAATATTAATCTTGTTAAAACATGATATTTAATGAAAATATGCATTTTCCATCGATATATTTGAAAAAATGAACTATTTCCCCCACTGGTGATGCAGTGGGGTGTACGTGTCCCTTTCCATCATTTTTTTAATACAGTACTTAATCGCACCAATTTAATGGGAACCATTATATTTTTAATCCTCATGATATAAATATCTATATTATATAGTTATATAGAAAACATAACATTATTTTCTATGAGAACAATTACTTCATTCAATAATACATCAAAATATTAAGGTATAATATGAATTTCATATGTACTAACTTCCTCATTGATCTTATAAGATAGAAACACAATATTTCTAGCTGACTAAAGACATATTATATAATTTTACTCAAATGGGGATCATCATTATATAGAAAATGGAAAATGGATGACCTTTCATATGATGATTGATCTCTTTCCTTTAACAATTGTTATGGGATATATATTGTGATACCTAATAAATAGAAAATATTATTCCATATTTGATTAATGGAATAATAATTATACCTATATTAAGAATACACCAACAAATAAAAAATAGAAATGTTTCATATATCATAGCCATTATAATTATCCCACAAAGTGATTTCACTTATGGTTTGGTATCCATATCATGATGTAGTGATTCCATATTCCAAGAAAATATTTACCATATAAATTATTTTGGTGAACTATAATCATGTAAGGTGCATGAAAATATTGTATAAAGAGTATGACTAACTCAGATAGTTTTTTATAGTGACGTACCTTAGTTGTAGTGAGTGTGAATTCCCTTCCTTATACTCCGAATTTAGTATCCCACTAATACCTATATTCATTATTATCTTGATAGTAGAATAATTGATTCACATAATTTTCTAACTACATAATCATGAATCATTATGGTGAGTTTAAATCAATATTTTTAACCATACACTATTACATTCTATTAATTGGTCTCTTAACTTTGCATCAGTAGTTGTGGTCATTGTCTTATAAATTATCCCACTTTAAAATATTCTATAATACTTTATGGAAATTAAACATGTTTTTCCTCCAAAAAATTCATGTTGGGGTTGAAATTCCTTCTTAGCTTCTGACATACCATCTAGGTTTGTTTTTTATTACACATTCCTTTTCCCTTGTTAGAGTTTAGAGATATCCTAGATTCTATCTCATCATTTAGTGAACATAAAAAAATATCTTTATATATATCATAATCTCTTTTGGTTAATTCCATCTAAATATTATGTATAAATCCACTTATGAAGATATTAGTTTTAATTTCAATATCAAATAAAAAACTAGAGGTGTGTCCTAATGTAACAGCCCGAGATTTTATGAAAAAAATATTCTTTTTAATTTTATTAATGTCTTGTGTTGTACGCTACTCCAAAAGGAGCTTGAACAACACACATCCTTGACTTTCCTTGAATTACACGCAATCGCGACCTTCCTCGATAGCGTGTGTAGTACGCAATACCGAGTTTCACTAAACAACGATATGCTATTAAAATATTATTATAACTAGCAGTTATGAATAGTAATAACCACCTTTTAAAATTTTAGAAATTTTAGCTCTCAAAATGGACTTTATTTTTGGATTCGGAGTATCAAATTTAGCCTAAGGTGAAATTTTGGTGATTTTCGGATAACTTTCATATTTTGATGAATAGTGAAAATTACTAAATTTTAGTTAAAAACAACTTTTTCAATCGAAATAATTAATATTGATAAATTATTAATTTGAGTGGTTTTAAAGTATATTTATAATATATTTTTACAATTTAATACAATGTTGGTCATTGGATATAATTTCACATTTAAACTAGACATAAACAAATGTCAATCTTTTGATAGATATTGTTTCTTAAAAACACGCTCTTTGTTTTAACAGCGGGATTTAATTATAAAATTAATTAATGCAACTTCTATGATATGAATTTGGTAAAATAGACTTCATTTTTGAATTCGGAATATGAAATATAGCTTAGGATGAAATTTTGGCATTGTTCTGAAAAACATCAATTTTTGATGAATAGTGAAACTACTAAGTGGTAGGTTAAAAACTGAATTTTGCATAAAACTTAATTTTACCACTTCTGTGAATGGAATTCCGAAAATCCGACAGACACGGTTAATATCAAGGACTAAAATGTGGTTCAATGAGATGAAAATAATTTTTGGTGAATAGTAACTTTTTATTTTTTTACCACGGTTAATAGTAAATAGGGTAACTAAGGGTAAATACGATATTACTATTACCCTAACACATGTCCTAATTCTATTGGATAAGTGTAATTCGGCCAAAAACAAACTTATGAATATAATATGACCATTTAGGCCCACTTGGATTAGATTAGGACATTTATTATTATTTAATTCAAAGAAGAGTTAAAAGAGTTAAAATCAAAGTTTATTTACTAAAACATTTTTAATATGGGGTTATACATAAGATAAATTAGACTATAAATATTCATTAGAAATATAAAAAGATTTACTACATAATGATAGTTTATTTATAATTTTTAGACTTTAAATAAATTAATTTATTTTTGACACAACGATGATGCAGTAATTACCCTTTTAAGGAAATATTAACATAATTGATGTTATAAATGCTCAAATGAATGTAATTTAAGACTTTTTATGAATTAACCTAATTTTCTAGGTTACTATGATGTATTAGTGTTGATTTAATAAACTTTTTTCGAACATATAATTCTGTTATGACTTTCAAAAAAATCATATATCAAATAGTGTCAAAATTGACACAAAATAGTTTTTAAATCAAATATTATATTATTAATTGTTATTTTATTCCTAAAAATCTAAGGTTCGGCCAAATGACTTTGATAAGGATATATTTATTAATAATATACAATTTGGGGTTCTTTTGGCATGTTATAGTAAGTGTATTAACCATATAGTGAAAGAAAACAAAAAGACACGGTAAAAGTTAAATTATTTAACTTAGAGTTAAATCTAATTGATAAGGTTAAAATAATAACCTAAACTTGTCTAAATCCTATTGGATGATAGGATTTAGACCCATCCCCACTTTAGCTTCAAAATAAGACCATTTGGAACCATTATAAACCGATTTTGACATTAATATAAAATAATATTTTGAGGTATTCCTAAGGTGCCCCTCTCCTCCCTTATAAAAGGACACCTCCTCCCCCTCCTCCTCACACCAATTTGAGCCCTCAAGCTCGGCCAACCCCTGCCAAAATCTCTTCTCCACTTCCCTAGAAACATCCTAGAGGTTCTGGTCTTCCTCAAAGACCAATTTTAGTGCCATAAGAGGAGGTCTCAAAGAGGCGCTTCAAAGAAGAGGTAATTACCGTTACCAATTCTTTCATCTTTATTTCTTCTTCCAATTCTTCTTCTTAGGTTGTTTCATTATGAAGTAATAACATCAGTATCAATCATATACTGATATGTTATTATAAGTATGAAATAACCCTATTTCACTATCTATCCATCCTACGGAAAAAGAAATCACCGCGCGTGCGTACGTACGGAATACCGTCTCCACGTCGTGGTGTAATCTATTTTCCACCACCACCTTACATGGATGGGTATAATGGTGTAAAGAATAACTATACATAGTTATTACAACATCATATTGATTCTGATATATTGTATAATCCACTTCAATTCAGTTCAATATTTATGGAAATGATATCATCGCTCGTGCGTACGTACGGACTACCGTCTCCACGACGCGATGAGATTCATTCTCCATGTTAACCATTTAAGAATGATTATAAAGTATATATAAGAAATAATAATGAAATATATGACATTATAAAGCTACTGGATTTATGTATATATATATATGTATGTCATCTACTTACTTCCATTTCAAGACAATAAGGAAAGTAAAACAGCGTTCATGCGTACGTACGGACTACCGTCTCCATGAACGGTGTTTTTCATTTTATTTATCTATCTATTATATATATATATACACTGAATATATATGATATATAAATCATATTTTATATTCTTAATGTAAGTAAATCATGATATAAGTAATAATTATGTCAAGAACAATAAGTCAAAACACCTACGATAAATGAAACGATTTTACCCAAAATGCTTCTTTAACATGGAATTTACAAAAGAACGGGTAATATAATGTCATAAGTGAACCATATATGATATCATAACAATGAATATGATTCTGGAATAAGTCAATAACATGATTTAAATCATTATACAGGAGGTTCGGACACTTACAAAGCAAGTCGGACATAAGGTAAGGGAAATATCACAATCTCATTTTTATCCGAGATTGTTTATTCGTAAGTATTTACTGGGGTGTATTTTATCATCCACATCCATTTTTCATCAATATGTAATATTATTTCCATCCACCTACAATTGTTTAAATCCATTTTTACCCTTCGGTGAGTTTTTAGTAATATGTATGAAAGGAATCTTTTGTCGTTTTTCGTACGAGGTACTTTTTGACTTTTCCGACAAAAGTACGAAGAATGTTTTTTTTAACTTAAACGACACGAACGGATTTTTACAGTTTTATAAAGCCTTATTTTCATGAAGCTTCCTACAAAAGATTTCATGACTATTTTTAATAAAATCTCTTTCTTTTAAAATTTCATGATGTTTTGTGAAAAGAAATTGATTTTGAAGAAGAAAGGATATTTTCCTCAAGAATTCATTTCAGGTGTTTTATCAAAATTATTTTCCATCTAAGATAATAAAGGGTTCTGTTTCTATCCATATTTTTACATTGATTTGACTATGCTGTGATGGAATTATTTTTATGAATTCCTTTATCTTATATGAATGGTTTTATGATGTTATGTTGTTTAAGAATCCCATTTTTATTACATGGGTTATGAAATGATGTATGATTTATGATTTTGTGGCACACATAAGAATGGTATCATTATGAGATGGGTGGGACCTATATCTCCCTCCAATGCATTGGGTAAAGATTTTATATCTCATGAGATAGACATGGCTGAAATGGTAGGTTATACCGGTTCAGTGAAACAGGACTGAAACGAGGGTTACTCGATTCAGAAAGGGACTTTGTCCACTAAGATAGTCTTGGCAATGAGTCTTGACTAACAAGAAATGATTCTCTATGATTATGTGTGTATGCCACAAAGTTTCATGTTTTAAGTTATGATTATTGGGATTTCATTTCACTACTATGATTTATCCCATGTTATGAAATTATGCTCTCTTTTGCAGGTTAAGATTTCAAAAAGTTATGTTCTTATGAATATAATGTGATTGATTTTTCTTTTGTATACCCTTACTGAGCATTTGAGCTCACCCTTTTATGTTTTCTTTTCCCCAGGATATAAAGAAAAGTTTTAGGTAAAAAAAAAGGAAGTTCTTTATAGGAGATTTTGAAGATCTTTCACCACGATTAGAAGATTATATTCCAAGTTTCCAAAGACACTAAACTATTACGATCCTTGTGTGTGTGTTTTTGTTATGTACTAAGTATTCCGCAAAAGTAATGTAATGTCCATGTACGATAAGCTTCGGGTCTCTACAGTTGGTATCAGAGGAAAGGTTTAGTCAACCTTTGGAAACTAGGATGTGAGAACTTTAGTGAGATCCCTAGAGATATTTCTAAGGTATGTCTAGGGATGTCCCTAAGGATAAGTATACGTATAGGTTATAGTACTAGAACTACGCTAACGATCATATAATTAAACCTAAGATGTTAGATATTGAAGGTACTCCCCCTTTATTATGTTGTTTTCCCTAGCATGATTTTTGCCTCTCACACTATTTTTTTTGGGTTTTAGAAAATGGATTGAAACAAGATGATTCACGATAATGGAGGATATGATGGACAATGGAATGATATTCTTCATAATGAAATGGGATTTGGAAGTCCAAACATCATTATTATGCCGAATCAGCAATCTCATAATATGATCAATAAAGTAAAATTTGGTATGTTTCCTGACTCGGCTAATAAGAGAAAGATGGAGTTTCATGATGATCATAGAGGAAAGAAAGTTCAATTTCCCCTATGTAAATCATGTGGGAAGAGGCATCAAGGAGAATGTTTCAAAGGAACTGGAAGATGCTTTGGGTGTGGAAAAGAAGGACACAAAGCAAGTAAATGCAAAGGAAAAGGTTCATTTAACAACATGGATGAGGATAATGGTGTTGCTACGACATCAACAATGGTTAAATGTTTTAAATGTGGAATGTGCGGGCATTATGCAAACCAATGCCCTAAGGGAAAGTCTCATGAAGATAATCAGTATGGTCGTATGGGAAGTATTTATGTGGATGATGATGAAGAGACTACAAATGATATGTGAGATGAAAGAATTGTTGAAGCTCGGTCAATTTTAAGAATGTAGTGGAATGATTACATGTTTATCATGTGTAATGTTGTATAAGTAATCTCATGGTACTGTAGAATAAAGAGACATGTAAGGATTGTTACACTGTTGTCTGATTAATGTTACCAGTATCCATGAAAGGTTATTCAGATATTTTTGGAATGTAGATGATATGCGCATAATGAAGGGATAAGGAGAAAATTAAATGTTTGATAGTATTCATGAGCTCATGATTGATATAAGGACTAAGTGATATCATGGTTTGAGTATATAGAATTTTGAGGATTTTGGAATGTGGAAAGAGTTAACTTTTAATAGAATTCGTGTTTTCAATAAGGTTCAATGGGTATTCAAGAGAGTACAAGATTAAGGCCTTTGAATGTTTGGAATGTGACCAACAAGATATATCTTATGATATATGGGGATCAACGATGGTATTAAATCTCTGGTAATCGTTTTCACTATGTTATGGGAGTGGACTGCAGTATTATGGATAAGCCTAAAGATTGGAATGGATTATGTTGGACATAAGTTAGTATAGAAGTTTTTTCGATATTATTGATGGGATGTTATAGTAATATAGTTTTCGAAAAAGGACAACCTGCAGGACGGGCGACAGCCCATCACGTCGGACAAGGCTGTAGGAATCGAACCCACAACCGAAGTGTGACTGGCCTTTATCGCCTACCACTGGCCTATAGGAAGTCCCTGTTTAGTAGAAACTAGTATTATTATATTAAGCAGTATGATATATGAAGTATAAGTCCATTTTAGGAACCATATATGATTAATCTCACTATAGAATGACTTATGTATATTTAATAACTTTTTCTAACCTTTTGTTTGAGACAGATGGAATGACCCGTCATTCTATCACATAATCTGCTAACACTTCACGAATAACAAATTCAACTTCATTTATTTATGAGATGAAGTGGAAATTGTTCAAGACACGAACAACAGTGAGATTGTACCAAAATAAATTAAGTATTTATTCTAATTCAAATTTTCAACTTTAGGGAAATGATCTTGAAAACCAAAAATGTTGTCCTAGTGATCTTATACCTGATGAATCAGATGGTACCTTATATCATCACAAATCTATGGATTTGTGATTACTGGCTTTTCCATAGCCATGTTCTCTACCACTCTCCATCAGAACATGATGGTTAGATTTCTCTTCCATATCCATATTTTTACCTATGTGGAAACCCAGCGATTAGTTTATTTGGGTAATCGTTACATTTCATACTTTAGTTTTTAAAGCCAGGTTTTGGTATTCCTTTTTACGATGTGGGATTCTATTAAAGAAACTTTAGAATAGTAAACCATTTATAACCCCGACGAATTTCGAGGGCGAAATTCATTTTAAGGGGGGTAGAATGTAACAGCCCGAGATTTTATGAAAAAAATATTCTTTTTAATTTTATTAATGTCTTGTGTTGTACGCTACTCCAAAAGGAGCTTGAACAACACACATCCTTGACTTGCCTTGCATTACACGCAATCGCGACCTTCCTCGATAGCGTGTGTAGTACGCAATACCGAGTTTCACTAAACAACGATATGCTATTAAAATATTATTATAACTAGCAGTTATGAATAGTAATAACCACCTTTTAAAATTTTAGAAATTTTAGCTCTCAAAATGGACTTTATTTTTGGATTCGGAGTATCAAATTTAGCCTAAGGTGAAATTTTGGTGATTTTCGGATAACTTTCATATTTTGATGAATAGTGAAAATTACTAAATTTTAGTTAAAAACAACTTTTTCAATCGAAATAATTAATATTGATAAATTATTAATTTGAGTGGTTTTAAAGTATATTTATAATATATTTTTACAATTTAATACAATGTTGGTCATTGGATATAATTTCACATTTAAACTAGACATAAACATATGTCAATCTTTTGATAGATATTGTTTCTTAAAAACACGCTCTTTGTTTTAACAGCGGGATTTAATTATAAAATTAATTAATGCAACTTCTATGATATGAATTTGGTAAAATAGACTTCATTTTTGAATTCGGAATATGAAATATAGCTTAGGATGAAATTTTGGCATTGTTCTGAAAAACATCAATTTTTGATGAATAGTGAAACTACTAAGTGGTAGGTTAAAAACTGAATTTTGCATAAAACTTAATTTTACCACTTCTGTGAATGGAATTTCGAAAATCCGACAGACACGGTTAATATCAAGGACTAAAATGTGGTTCAATGAGATGAAAATAATTTTTGGTGAATAGTAACTTTTTATTTTTTTACCACGGTTAATAGTAAATAGGGTAACTAAGGGTAAATACGATATTACTATTACCCTAACACATGTCCTAATTCTATTGGATAAGTGTAATTCGGCCAAAAACAACCTTATGAATATAATATGACCATTTAGGCCCACTTGGATTAGATTAGGACATTTATTATTATTTAATTCAAAGAAGAGTTAAAAGAGTTAAAATCAAAGTTTATTTACTAAAACATTTTTAATATGGGGTTATACATAAGATAAATTAGACTATAAATATTCATTAGAAATCTAAAAAGATTTAATACATAATGATAGTTTATTTATAATTTTTAGACTTTAAATAAATTAATTTATTTTTGACACAACGATGATGCAGTAATTACCCTTTTAAGGAAATATTAACATAATTGATGTTATAAATGCTCAAATGAATGTAATTTAAGACTTTTTATGAATTAAACTAATTTTCTAGGTTACTATGATGTATTAGTGTTGATTTAATCAACTTTGTTCGAACATATAATTCTGTTATGACTTTCAAAAAAATCATATATCAAATAGTGTCAAAATTGACACAAAATAGTTTTTAAATCAAATATTATATTATTAATTGTTATTTTATTCCTAAAAATCTAAGGTTCGGCCAAATGACTTAGATAAGGATATATTTATTAATAATATACAATTTGGGGTTCTTTTGGCATGTTATAGTAAGTGTATTAACCATATAGTGAAAGAAAACAAAAAGACACGGTAAAAGTTAAATTATTTAACTTAGAGTTAAATCTAATTGATAAGGTTAAAATAATAACCTAAACTTGTCTAAATCCTATTGGTTGATAGGATTTCGACCCATCCCCACTTTAGCTTCGAAATAAGACCATTTGGAACCATTATAAACCGATTTTGACATTAATATAAAATAATATTTTGAGGTATTCCTAAGGTGCCCCTCTCCTCCCTTATAAAAGGACACCTCCTCCCCCTCCTCCTCACACCAATTTGAGCACTCAAGCTCGGCCAACCCCTGCCAAAATCTCTTCTCCACTTCCCTAGAAACATCCTAGAGGTTCTGGTCTTCCTCAAAGACCAATTTTAGTGCCATAAGAGGAGGTCTCAAAGAGGCGCTTCAAAGAAGAGGTAATTACCGTTACCAATTCTTTCATCTTTATTTCTTCTTCCAATTCTTCTTCTTAGGTTGTTTCATTATGAAGTAATAACATCAGTATCAATCATATACTGATATGTTATTATAAGTATGAAATAACCCTATTTCACTATCTATCCATCCTACGGAAAAAGAAATCACCGCGCGTGCGTACGTACGGAATACCGTCTCCACGCCGTGGTGTAATCTATTTTCCACCACCACCTTACATGGATGGGTATAATGGTGTAAAGAATAACTATACATAGTTATTACAACATCATATTGATTCTGATATATTGTATAATCCACTTCAATTCAGTTCAATATTTATGGAAATGATATCATCGCTCGTGCGTACGTACGGACTACCGTCTCCACGACGCGATGAGATTCATTCTCCATGTTAACCATTTAAGAATGATTATAAAGTATATATAAGAAATAATAATGAAATATATGACATTATAAAGCTACTGGATTTATGTATATATATATATATGTATGTCATCTACTTACTTCCATTTCAAGACAATAAGGAAAGTAAAACAGCGTTCATGCGTACGTACGGACTACCGTCTCCATGAACGGTGTTTTTCATTTTATTTATCTATCTATTATATATATATATACACTGAATATATATGATATATAAATCATATTTTATATTCTGGATGTAAGTAAATCATGATATAAGTAATAATTATGTCAAGAACAATAAGTCAAAACACCTACGATAAATGAAACGATTTTACCCAAAATGCTTCTTTAACATGGAATTTACAAAAGAACGGGTAATATAATGTCATGAGTGAACCATATATGATATCATAACAATGAATATGATTCTGGAATAAGTCAATAACATGATTTAAATCATTATACAGGAGGTTCGGACACTTACAAAGCAAGTCGGACATAAGGTAAGGGAAATATCACAATCTCATTTTTATCCGAGATTGTTTATTCGTAAGTATTTACTGGGGTGTATTTTATCATCCACATCCATGTTTCATCAATATGTAATATTATTTCCATCCACCTACAATTGTTTTAATCCATTTTTACCCTTCTGTGAGTTTTTAGTAATATGTATGAAAGGAATCTTTTGTCGTTTTTCGTACGAGGTACTTTTTGACTTTTCCGACAAAAGTACGAAGAATGTTTTTTTTAACTTAAACGGCACGAACGGATTTTTACAGTTTTATAAAGCCTTATTTTCATGAAGCTTCCTACAAAAGATTTCATGACTATTTTTAATAAAATCTCTTTCTTTTAAAATTTCATGATGTTTTGTGAAAAGAAATTGATTTTGAAGAAGAAAGGATATTTTCCTCAAGAATTCATTTCAGGTGTTTTATCAAAATTATTTTCCATCTAAGATAATAAAGGGTTCTGTTTCTATCCATATTTTTACATTGATTTGACTATGCTGTGATGGAATTATGTTTATGAATTCCTTTATCTTATATGAATGGTTTTATGATGTTATGTTGTTTAAGAATCCCATTTTTATTACATGGGTTATGAAATGATGTATGATTTATGATTTTGTGGCACACATAAGAATGGTATCATTATGAGATGGGTGGGACCTATATCTCCCTCCAATGCATTGGGTAAAGATTTTATATCTCGTGAGATAGACATGGCTGAAATGGTAGGTTATACCGGTTCAGTGAAACAGGACTGAAACGAGGGTTACTCGATTCAGAAAGGGACTTTGTCCACTAAGATAGTCTTGGCAATGAGTCTTGACTAACAAGAAATGATTCTCTATGATTATGTGTGTATGCCACAAAGTTTCATGTTTTAAGTTATGATTATTGGGATTTCATTTCACTACTCTGATTTATCCCATGTTATGAAATTATGCTCTCTTTTGCAGGTTAAGATTTCCAAAAGTTATGTTCTTATGAATATAATGTGATTGATTTTTCTTTTGTATACCCTTACTGAGCATTTGAGCTCACCCTTTTATGTTTTCTTTTCCCCAGGATATAAAGAAAGGTTTTAGGTAAAAAAAAGGAAGTTCTTTATGGGAGATTTTGAAGATCTTTCACCACGATTAGAAGATTATATTCCGAGTTTCCAAAGACACTAAACTATTACGATCCTTGTGTGTGTGTTTTTGTTATGTACTAAGTATTCCGCAAAAGTAATGTAATGTCCATGTACGATAAGCTTCGGGTCTCTACACCTAAAATCCTCAAGATGTGACAACCCAGGTACTTAGATATTAATTTTTTTATTATAGAATTAAATAAATAAATTTATTAAAAATGTGTAAATGAATATATTTTATTTAAATAAAGAAAGGAATCAATACTAATAGAATAGTAACCTAACCATTAGAATAGAAATCTGACCATTAGGAATAGTAATCTTTAGAATATAATAGTAACCTAACCTATGAAAGAATACATAAATTTTATATATCTTATAAATGAAAATATGATATATTTATTTCATGGTATATGTAAATAAATGTTCTAAAAATTAAAATTATGTTGTTGTAATTTTTTGAAATGTAAATGAATGAGTAAATTTTAATAATTAATATAATGGTTTTATAGAAAATTTATTTTTTTTTAAATATATTTTCAAACTAATAGATTGTTATATTATAATTTTATTATAATTTTATCAGACCCATGTTAACATTTCAAAGTGTAATAAAATCATTTTTAATATAAAAACCCCTATTTTTAAATAAATGGTGCTTTTAAAAAAATTAGAATATTTAGACAATTATTTATAAAAAATATAGTCCATTTTTGAAATATAAAAATAAAAAAATGGTTAGTTCTAATTTTGTGGATTTTTCTAAAATAGTAGAATTTTTGTGAAGATTGGAATACAATAATCGCTGGTATTTATCATTATAAGTTAAATTCATGAATTTTTTAGTCATTTGTTATGTAATAAACCATTAGATTGAAATAAAATGCACTAGTAACTATAATTAGTCACATGAATCAACACTATTTATAGCCTTTATCTAAAATAATAAACAAATGAATAATAAAATAAATAACATCCATGTACTCTCCCAATAAATACCACCCTCACCACCCCTTATTTTCACACCTCCAGAGATGTGTAAATTTCCTATGTTCCAACTAATTACCTTCTTAAGAATCTTCTCCATGGAATTGAACTTATGGTTTCATATAAAGACCAAAACCATGTTCTCTAAGTATGATATCATGGAGAAGATATTAAAGATGTAAATCCTTCTTATTTATCTTTTAAATTCTTTCATTATTTTCTCCTACCTTATCCTGACCTGCTCTATCAAAAGTAGCACGATAACTCTATTATCAAATATATATTGTAACTATAGTTTATTAATGTAATATTCATCATAAAAATCATCTCTTCTCCTCTAATTCTAAAAAACAGAAAACATCATCCGTGACATGTCAATTCACTACCTTTGTGGATGATAATTTTTCATTTATAATTCCACATTCAAGGATAGTAATAAAAACATTTTTATGTTAATTTTTTTGAATATGTATATTATAAATTGTTTAATTTTATGGATCTAATTTAAACACATAATATTAAATAAAATGATTCTATTTTTTGATGGTCCGAAAAACCAACAAAAACAGACCAAACACTTGTCATTAATATTTAATCTAATGAATCATATTTATATCAGAAATAAAAATGATTTGTGAGATCATTTAAAAGTATAAAAAAATTTATTCCATTTCTTCCAACTTATATAGTTTTCATTCTATTTTATAGGAAATCCAATTAATACACTCAAAGGTATCAAGCATAATGTTATTAAATGAACTCTCCTGTAAAAATTATTTTAATATTAATAACTCAAAAAAAATTCCCAAAATGGACATAGTAAAATTTTAATAAATAAATTTCTTTTTAAAAATTAATTGAATTAAATAATTAAAAAATAATGTTTGATTATCTAGGTCAGGAAAAACATGTATAGAATGCTTTCTTATAGAAGGTAAGGTAAATCTTATCCCAATTTCCATTTTTTGGGTAAAACATAAACATTATTCATTATATAGTGATATAATTATTGGTTACATGAATTTTTATAATTCTATGTTGAATTATGTGTATTATCAGTTTTTCCACATATTTCATTCATTTTATTAATTATCACATCAATGATATAATATTTATAATGGACTTTCCTTTAATAATTCTCTTTAAATTATCTTTGTAAAATATTTAAAATTAATTTTTTAACATATACATCCTGATGATATTTTCTATCTTTCATGATGAATTATTGATTTTATGTTTCATTTATATGTTTATAATTTTGTTTTCAAATTAAATTATTTCATTTATTAGTGTTTGTATTATTAAAAATAAAATGTGATTTCAAATTGGAAAATTTATATTCCTCAAGAATTTTGATTTTTTGAAAAATTTATATATTATGATCATGTTATGTTTCTTAAGAATAATTATGATAATGGGTTATTCCATGATAGACTACGGGTGGGTTATTCTGTTATAGATCTATGATTTATTTGGTATAGGGATATAGTTAATAGGTTGGGTTTCTCTTTTGAGAATATGGGAATATACTATGATGGTTTTTAGGACTGTACCCAATATGGTTACTCACTATGTTTTTGTTAGAGATACTTTATATGAAAGAGTGATATAAATATGATGACAGAATACGCAATTTATAATATAATTATAATTAATATGGTTTTATAGTAATCTTATGATTTCATAAGGTCTTCTAAAGATCGTATTTGTTATGTGAAAAAGTTATAACTTTTTGAAAATGCTTTCATTCAAGGACTAATGTTTTATTTATTTATTTTTATGTCCAATACTCAAATTATTGTGCTCATCCCTTGTTTTAAACAAATAAAAGGGTTTATTAAAGGGTAATGGGAATGAATAATTCGTGTTTAAATTCATTAAGTTTTTCTATAGAAATAAATCATGTTTTATTCTAAATGTTTTATATTTTTAATATTGGATATTGGGTAGAATTTTATACTTTGTAATTATATGATTATATATATATATATATTTTATGACCAAATACTCTAGAAATACAATGAAAAAAGTTATTATGGAATTTATGTAATTAAATTAATTCACGCTCAAATTTACCCAGAAAAAGAAGGTAGGACGGTCCTTGTAGTCTAGCTTGGGTTATCGAATCCTCAGAGACCTAAGAATTACCTACAGACACGTACATTAAATGGATTGTTTTTGGATATGAAGAGACCAAAATTGGTTTATATAAGATGGTTTTAAAGTATCACTAAAAGATTTAAGATAATTCAATTTAATAGAATGAGTTGATCCTAGGTAATCACTTGGGGTGGATTGGACGTATTCCCTTTTCAATTACTTGAATTTCTTATATTTGATTTATGTTCATTTATGAAAGTCAAACAACTTCATTACATAATGATTTTATACCAACACACCATAATACTAATCACCTATACACATGGAGGATTAAATTAATTAGAACTACAAGGTAATTGATTGTATTATCACCTAAAGTTTGAGGCCTTAAAATTAAACAATGATGAAGAAGTTTTAAAATCATCAAATAAAAATATCAATTAAAATAAGTGATTATACATTAATGTGGCGATAAATAACATTAAATACATCCCCTTGATACGCCCTTGGATCATCCCATATGTGGGTTTTCCCTCCATTGATTCTATGGTTTCGATGGAAGTGGGAAACAGACTCATGAGGGAGGAATTGAAGAAGTAAAGAAAACAATAAAAAGAAAATGATCACTCCACCGTTGTGTGAATAATTTCACAATATTTAATGTGAATAAATTCACACCATGAGGCAACATTATCAATGTGATATGTAGAATAAAAAAATAATTGTAGAAGAATATCTTTTATTAAGAAACTAGGATGAATTAAAACAACTTACATGTGAAGGAATAACGTTACAATGAAAAATTGGCAACATAACAATAAGATGAACACAAAGCTCAACGATGATAAAATCCTCCACCACCACTACCTTAAATAGTCCTTTTGGGATCCTTGGGTCGAGCATCCAATATTAAAAAGTATCCCACTTGATTATGGTAGTCCGTAGGTGGGTGGAAAGTTGAGGGAGAGTTGATTTTTCCACCCATGACCCAAGGTGCAGCCAACTCTCATCCACCTAACAGACGCGCTTGTGAGACCTTCTATATGGCCTAATTAGAGTGGGACATAGAAGAGGAACATGTATCCCTGGATTTCTCCTAACTGGATGTAAAATTGGGGCCCATTTGGAGTAGTGGATTTCGGGATATGAATATATTGGTAGAATTTTTACTGGGACACAGAATTTGGCCCAGACTTTTATCTCCAAATTGGGACGCCTTAATGACCACCATGGAGGCCAAATTAGCACTGTCTCCTAAAGAATGATTTGTACCTATATATTTCTTCTAGAATAAATCTAAATTTAGGCTTAATTGGGTTTGTAATTTGGGTCCCACATTCTCATCAGTGGGCTGGTGTCCAATCTGCCTTCTCCAGAATTGCTTCCTTTCATCATAAAATATTTCCATCTTCTTCCATGAATTATCCATTGAGCCCTTAATTAAACATGTTCATATTAAAGTTTAGATCAATTTACCAAAATATAAAACTAAAATATGGATAATTACATTCCTTAAAGTCATATTAATCATTGGGTACGTTAAATTATGTTAAAAAATGTACCACATAATAGTGCATTTTAAGAAGGAATTACAATAATAATGTGAAATTATGTTCAAATGTAAAATGCACTAAAATGGTGTTTATGAATAATAAATCACATGAATATTATATATATTAAAAATTAATATTAGCCTCATTTAGTGGCTAATCATAAATTCTAGTTGAACTAACTAGATGATGTAATATTTATGTTCGGTTCCATATAGAAGATGTTTGATTTATATGTCCGAATGGATTCATCATACTTCTATTTTATCTCAATAAATTTCACCTCTATAATAAAATAGTGTGTTAATAAAAAAATGAAAAGGATTGATCACATATTTAATCTCATATATTTCTATAAAGATTAATTTCTCTTTATTCATTGTATTGATTATAATATACCATAATTGGTCAACATCTCCTTCTAAATGGAATATTTCAAGAACAATTTAAACAACTTCCATGAAGTTGAGAGTAGAAAATATAAATATCATCACGTTGATATATTTATCAATGATAAGTGAATTTTAGGTGCCACTAAATGTGGCTATAAATTGTCTCAGCATAACATCATACTAATATTTTTAGGCATTCCTATGCCCCTATTTGAATCAAGATTAGGTATGGTTTCTCATGGGGTTTTTTCATGAGATTTTTTTAAAAATATGATAATATCTGGGATAGTGCACATTTGGTGTATGGTTTACCCAAATAGTCAGCAATATCAATGGAAAATGATAAAACTAGGAAAATGGGTTTATTCATGGATAATACGCATTTTGAAAAATTGTTCACCCCTTAAGTGAAACCATGAAACCTGTTAAATGGGGCACACATAATGGGACAATAGTTTTATCAAAACCAAGAAGATCTGACCTGATAATCATGCATATGAGATTTTTAATTCAAATATTAAATTTTAAAATTCTTAAAACCCACTTTTTAAACCCCAAAAGGATTTGAATCACACATATGAGATGTATTCTTCCATAGGATATCCCAAGAGGATGTTTTATCCCCTAAAAACCTCAGAAACGAATATTGAATCCAAGAAAATGTTTTTTAATATTCTCCCTGTTAGTTTCCTCATCCTTTTCTTATTATTCTGCTCTCCCTCATTTCCACCCTAGGCTTTTTTAGACTTCTGTGTCATTGTATGATCTAGAGATATTTGTTTTGTATCATAAAATTCTTTCTGATTCCCTATTTTTGTTTTCATGGTTCTTCCTTAATGAATTGCAGTTAGGGGTTGTAGTTTCGAGATCCCATGATCC
Source organism: Viscum album (assembly GCA_963277665.1). Taxonomy (NCBI): domain Eukaryota; kingdom Viridiplantae; phylum Streptophyta; class Magnoliopsida; order Santalales; family Viscaceae; genus Viscum; species Viscum album. The sequence continues at coordinate 1,083,897,622 of OY728166.1, read as the reverse complement.
CGATGTGGGTGGTTCAATCTTTAATGGAAAATTTAATTAATCCTAAATTTCTTTATTTTATTAAATTTATTTCAATTTAATGTCTGGTATTTCATTCTTATGAAATAGAATTATTTAATACCCAATTCCATCAAGTAGAGGTATTTGGATTTGAAATTAGATTTTAGGAAAAAATTTGGTAAAACCCCAAATCAATTGAATTTAGGATTTATTGTGAAATTGATGGAATTTTTTGAAAATAATTTTTTTAATATAAAATTTTAATTTGTTTTATGGAAAATTGTGTAATTTTTCATTGGTACATTGATTTTAGGAAATTGATTTCAGGTTTTGTATGATGAAAATGGTATAAAATGGTTTTTATAGAAATTGTTGTGTTTTACCATGGAAAAGTGTTTATTTTTTAACAAAATTCCATGTGTTGGTTTTTGAATGGGAATTTGTGTGTTTTAAATAGAGAATAAGAAGAATAATATTTTAAATGTTATTAAGAAAAGTTTCCCATCATTTTTTTGATATTGATAACATGAAATCCTTAGGTTGTTTGTGTGTTTTTGGGATAGCACTCTATGATTTACAATGTTCCGAAACAAAATTTTAACATGTCACACCCCCAATAAGATGGTGATGAATTAAATTTCACTAGTGTCAATGGGATGTTTGTATATACATATTTATTGCATCAGTTTGAGTTTGAGTTATTTCTAATTGCCTGGAACTACCGCACCTATTGGCATATAACCATGTTTCTCTCTTATATTTTTTGAAATATATGTCATTGATTATTGGAATTTTTTACATGACTTGTGAATTTATATAAGCTATTTTAATAAAAAAAATATAAATAAATTTGTTTAGAAATGTTACATAAAATGAAATGTGATGAATTTCATAAAATTATTTTTATTATTTAAATGTAAATCATGATTTTTTTAAATATTCCATTGAAATTATAAAACATTTTTTTAAATTAAATTATTTATTAGGTTAATTAAATTTATTATCTGTTAAGGTATCCTTATGGAGACCGTACTGGGATTTTATGCCACACCATACCAATTCCTTTGAGTTTTTGTAGATTATTTCCTTCTAGGTTCGATCAAGGGAAAAGAAAAACCTAGAGGTGGTTCTAGATATGGTTTTTTTGGGTTTAGAGTGTTGAGTTAGTGGAGAGATAGTTTATATATACTATATTTCTTATACTTTTAAAATGAAATTTGGTTTTTTTATGCCTACTTGACTTATAGTGAAATTCTCTTTATGGAGTTTCTTTTTATACAAACTAACCTGTTTATATTATATTCGCAATGTTCATGTCTAATTTGTTCCCACATCCATTTTTAATGATGCTAGTTTCTACTCGTCATCCCTTAAGGTTTAGGAATGTACTTCAATCTATTTGAGGATCAACATGGTTATTAGGTTTCCAGGGTACTCGGTATGGTTCATGATAATGTGCTATTAGAGATCAAAGTTGATATTTTTTTCATGATTGTCAGTATGTTGCTTTTTAACCTTGTCTAGACATTTAAGGTAGTTGCGATTGAGTTCCGTCCAATATCTCACCGCAATGAACTTTAAGTCACCCGGGGTGGGTAGGGAATAAATTTAGGGGGATTTGTTCTAGTACTTCCCCTACTTTAGTTATGGATAGATTGAAATTAAAATCATGTTTGTTCTATCATTTGGGATTATTATCCCATGTTTCTATATTTTATTGTTAACTTTTATGTGTTTAATGTTTTTTTATTTTTTGTCACATCATGTATCTAATAATATGTGTGAATATGATATAGGGGGAAGCCACTAATGAGCCAAATTGAGAAAATCCTCTTATAGACATGAGTCTAGATGAGGTGATCATACATAATATACATGCTTTGGGACAAGAAGAACCACTAGTTCTTATTAAATCTATAGTTTTAGAACCTTATTGGTGAATTCTCTATATTAGTTCTCAAGAGTTCCTTCCCCAAAATCCATCAATGTTCAAAGGCTCAAATAGTCCAAAAGTGGATTTGGAATAGTTGATCAGGATGGATAATTTGTTTCGGTTCATGGAGACACCCGAATAAATCAAGGTGATGTATTCCACCATCACGTTGGAATGAACGAGAAAGAGATGGTGGGACATAATGGTAATAGAGAATAATAATGAGGTAATATAGTAGAAATACTTCAAGGTATATTCCACTAAACTATTCTACCCAGAGTTAGTGTAATTTTCCACAATTGATGTGTTTTTCAAACTTCAGTGCTGACAAGACTGTGATATAATATGTATAACATTTTTTCGATCATTCACATTTTTCACATGAGATAGTATCGAAAGAAAATATGCAAGATCAAATATTCAATTTTTTAGTTTTAACAGATATATATTCTCATGTTTCTTATTAAATAATCATTCTTCTGTTGATGTTCTAAATAGAGTGACGAAGGTCAAAATGGATATGGATAGAAAGTCAGGGTTGTTGGGAGTTCATTTTTTAAATTTTGTTAGTGTGAATTATCCTAAAGGAAATATGAAGTGTGATGATTCACATAGCTTTTCTTGAAAAAAAAGGTCATTATAGACCTCCTTAATTATCTGTAAGTGTCTCATTGATATGCTACCTGTGTGGAAATCCTATTCATTCTTGGAAGTTTTTCACTAAGGAACCCAATATCTTTGGATCCAGTGAATGCATTAGTTATTTATATAGTTTATTCCTTGTTTATTCCACTCAACATAGTGGCATGAGATCATTATCTCCTACAGAAACTAGGGTTTAATCAAATTCTTCAAAAAAATTGTTTCCAACAACAAGCATACAGAACAAATCATCTTCACATAGTAGAAAAGTCTCTGGAAGAAGCAGATGAAGTTCTATAAATCATGAGAGTTATAATTACTATATCATTGAAATTAGAGTCTTATTTATTTGATATGGGTGAATATCATACATTTATCTCAACCAATATTATAAATCTACTAAATTTTTCTACAATGTTTTTTTCTTTTGTGAAGCATGTTACTAGACCCCTTTGATTTAAGAGAGAAAAAGTTATTTGTATCCATACTTGTTATTTATCATTATTAGATGTTGAAATTTTTTAGAGTTTTCCAGTTCTTGACATGATACTTCTTAAATAAATATTCAAATTCATTTGGATCAATGCAAATTATTCTTGAATTTATTGTTTTCTTTAATGGGTCTCATTTACTACACTCGATTGAATGAATCATTCAAGGAGAATACAACCCAATGACTAGTATAATTGTAACTTATAAGTCAAATTTGGAAAAAGTTATATCTATTTTCCCTTTTTATATGAATCTAGAATCATTTAGTAGTGGTCTCCCTTTGTTTTCCATCTAGTTTCGTAGCATGTTTCCTTCTGCCTTCCCTGGTTTTATATCGGTATGAGGGGTAGATTTTTTTAATGACATAGTTCATAGTACATAACCATTGTCTATTTTCTCTTACCACATGGTATTAGCTAAAATGATGGATTTGAATACTCAGTTGTATAATCTTATAGATAAAATCATTATGCGCTTGAGAATGTCACCGTGAGGTCCCTAATTCTCTTTGATAAAAAGGATGATGATTCACTATTAAATTTTATTGATTATTGAAAAATTAACCGTGTTACGATAAAGAACATGTATCGGTGGCTAGAACATGATGATCTATTTAAACAGTTGAAATTGGTGCATTAGTTCTCAAAGATTTTTGTTTGTTCTATCTACCACCAGTTGAGGATAAATGAATATAAAATTCTAAAAACATCATTTTGGAATTTGTGTGGCTATTATGAGATCCTTTTCATGCCCTTTTGGCTATCCAATTCTCCTTATGTCTTTATGGATTTATCAAAAATTATATTCCCTGATTACTTTAATACATTTTTGTTATTATTTGTGGATGATATACTTTTTTACTCTAGGTATATGGTGGATCACATGCATCATCGAAGAAAAGGTTTGGAATTATTGGGAAATTGACAACATAATGCCAGGCTTCTGAAATGTGATTTCTATATATGGGAAGTGATTTTCTTAGGATATGTGGCATCTGAATAGATTATATATGTTCATTCTCAGAACCTGAAGTCAATAATGAAATGGGAGAATCCACATAATGTCTCTGAGATATGAAGCTTCTTGGCCATAGCTGGATTTCGTCATGATTTTTTCAAGTAATTCTCAAAGATGGAATCTCCAATCACCACTCAAACAAGAAAGGGAGTAATTTTTTCTTAAGATGTGATGAGTTCGAGTTATTTTGTTGAACTAAAACATCTATTCACTATTATGCCATTTCTGACTCCTCTAGAGTCCATGAAGGTGTGTATGGTATTCTATGATGGATTGGGATCATGTTTGTGGTGCTTCCATATACTAGGTGATCGTGCCAATGATTATATCCCTCAACAAGAAACATGATAAGAATTACCCCACCCATAACCATGAACATACAACTATGATGCACACACATATGTGTCAGTAAAATTACCTTTATATAGAATGGATTACCAATTTCTCAGTTCATAAGAGCTTGAGTTATATCATATCTCCAAAAAAAATTGAATCTCTACTAGTGTTGTTGGGTATAATACCTACTATCATTCAATATCAACATCACTTATATCCTGTGGAAAGGGAACATCATTGAATATTATTTGAGAATAAAACATAAAACCTTGTAATTTAATGAATCATTGTGAGAGTGGAACATGAATAGCTCTATTTTCATAGTTTTATATTATAGCTTATGAATCAAGGGATGAGGATTAATTGTCTATTGTTCAGTTGAAATCCAATATTCTTTAGATGATTTTTTAGGATCAGTTTCCTAATGATGAGTATCATAGCATTTTATACTCTGTTTTTATTGTGGAAATAATGATTGATTAGTCATTATCCCTCAAGATCATTCTATTTAATCATCATAACTTTGTTGTTTTGTTAGTGGTAAGAATGGATATTATAGTGGATTGGAAAAATTCCCAGTGCTATGTTCACCCTGGAACCTAGAAGATGTTATATAACATGTGTCAGCAGTTTTGGTGTCAAGTTATTAGACAAGGAATGTTTTTAATTTTTCTTGTGTTGTTACACTTTCAAACAGGTCAATCCCAGGTACCAGAAACATTCATGTATATTTCATCAACTTTCCATGTCTACATGAATGTGGGATGATATCTTGACGAACTTTTAGGATGGTTTTCCATGTACTCAAAGAAAAAAAAAGTTTATATGGTTTACGATCCAAATTGTGACCATATCGGCTCACTTTATCCACATTCATGATACAACCAAATGTGAGGAGTTGGGAAATCTCTATGTGAAAGATATTGTCCATTTACAAAGAGTTTTATATGATAATGTTTATGATAGAGATCATAGGTTCACTTATCACTTTTCTAGAGGCCTTCATGAGGCACTAGGATCTCAATTCCATTTAATAATGGAATACCATCAAAAATTATATGGCCATATAGAGAGAGCTATACAAATTATTGAGGATATGATCTACACATGTGTTATTGACTTTGGTGGGGATTGAGATGATCATTGGAGGATGGATGAGTATTCATATAACATTAATAAACAATCTATGATAATAATAAATCTTTTGAGGATTTTTATTTATATCCTTGAAGATATATGTTGTGTTGGTCATATATTGTTGAATGTTTATTTGTTGGACCATGTTTAGTTCAAGAGATGACAATAAAGAATTAGTTGATTCATTAGAGGATGGTAACGACATATAGAAGGTATAAATTTTATGTTGGTCATCATCCTAGTCCATTGGGTATCTCATTTGGTGACATGATATTCTTCAATGTTTCACCTTGGTTGGTTCATCAATTCTTTTGGAGGTATTGGAAGCTTGATCCTCATTTTGTGGAAGCTTTTTAGTTTTTTGAGAAGGTGGGAAGAGTGGATTATGGGTCATCACTTTCAGCAAAGCTGATTTATATTCATAACATGTTTCATATATCTCTATTGAAAAATTATCTATACGATTTGTATCATTTTCTAATATGGAGTGACTTTGTGGTTGAACATGATTTAACTATGACTTAACGTGTATTCAATATTATTTATTTTGAGACCAAGTTACTTCATGTGAGGATGATATCTTTGGTTTGAGTACTATGAAATAACAGTGTGGATAATCCTGATACATGGAGGAGCGAGGAACTGATTATAGGGTTGTGGCCTCATTTTTTTATCATGGATGATAATACTTAGTATATATAAGGATAGAAAGTTCCTATATTGTGGAGGATATAACATACTATTATGAGTTTTAGATATTTAAAAACCCTTATTTTAAAAATTCATTGGATTACCTTATTTTGGGGTTTTTTCGAAGGAAATTTTGGAAATGTTGTTAAAATCTGGTATAGTGGATGGTTGGGGAACTGTTTTCCCAAATTGTGTTCCATCTCAATGAGAAATGTTAAAACCCAAATAGTAAGGGGTTTTAATTCTAGTGAATGGATTAAAAATTTGAGCGCCCAATTAAGGCAAGTTGGGAAACCCATTAAAAGGGGTGCACAGCTAGGGAACATGATTTATTTAAAACATGTGGCATTGTATCACAAACTATGCGTACAATATTACTAATATGAAAATTTAATTTTAAACATCCTAAAAACCTATTTTTAGACCGCAAAAAAACTCTAAGACCCATATGTTATTTCTTCTTCCCTTGGAGCTCCCATGAGTGGTTTTGGACCCTAGGTAACATCACAAAAGAGGGTCATAGATAGATGAATAATTATTCAACTTTTCTTGTTTTGTTTTCTCTTTTTGTTCTTGTCCTCCCACTCCATGTCCTTTCCTCCAAATATTTTTTTGGATCTCTGTGTTGTTGAAAGACATTGTAACTTTTCTTGTAACATAAAAAGTGTATGATTCCTGATTTCTAATTTCAATGTTCTTCATTGAAGACTCCAATTTATGGTATAAAGTTTTGAGATCCTGTGATCCTGTTGTAGGTGGTTCCTTCTTGGTTGGCCAATTCAATTGACCCTAAATTGATTGATTTTTTTTAAATTACATTCATTTGAATGTGTGGGATATTATTTTTATGAAACCGAATTGTCAGAGTCCCAATTCCATTTAATTATGGGATTTGGATATGAAATTGGATTTTTTGAATAAAATTCGGAAAACACTAATTCCATTGAATTGGAAATTTATTGTGAAATTGATAGAATTTTTTGAAAATAAATTATTAAATTAAAATTATGAATTATTTTTATGTAAATTTGTGGATTTTAATTGTGTAAATTGATTTGATGAAAATTATTTCAAATTGTACTTGATGAAAATTGATGAAAATTGCTTTGATAGAAACTGTTGCGTTTTCTTTTGGGAAATCATTTTTTATTAAAACACTTTGTGTTTTATTTTAAATAGAAATTGGAATATTTGAAATGGAGAATGGTGAATTTTATTTTATTTAGTACTAAGATAAATCATCCATAATTGTTTTTGTACTAGATAACATGAAATCCTTTAGTTTTTATTATGTTATTTGGATAACACTCTATGATTTAAAAAATTTGAAAACATAAATACATCATGTCACATCTCTAATAGGATGGTGATGAATTCATTTTGTCTACTGTAAAAGGGTCATGTATACACATATTTCTGAGTCACATTGAATGCGATGTTTTTCGCATAGCCTGGAGCTATCATACCTTCTTCTACAAGCCCGTATTTCTCACATTTTTTTAATTTAATATATATTCCATTAATTGTTGAAAACAAATTACATGCCTCGTGAATTTTTATAAATTAGTTTATAGAATATTTTTTATTAATCCCCTTTTTATAAATGTTTCATAAATTGAAATGTGAATATTTTTTTTAAATTATATTCATCATTTGAAATGTAAAGCATGATTTTTTTTAATATTATTTTGAAATTATGAAACTCTTTTTTAAAAATTGTAATAATTATTTAGTTAATTAAATTTGACATCCCTTATGGAATCCTTGGTGAGACCCTAATAGGCTTGTAGATCACACCCTACTTATGCCAACAATTTTTTTTAGGTTATATCCTTTCAGGTTCCACTAGTTGAAAATCTCCACTTTTGTGGTTTTACATATTATTCATTAGATATAGAGAGTTAAGTTCACTGGGACTAGGTTTATCAATCCTATTTTAATGGTACTTTGTTGTAGTAATTTAGTATTTTTATACTTGATTGACTTATGGTATAGTTCTCCCTATGGTATATTTTTTTTATACATACTGACTTTTTGTCTTACTTCATCAATGTTTATGTAAAATTCATTTCCATTTTAATTTCATATATTGATAGGTCCTAATAACCAACCAGTAGGGATGGGGAGTGCCCTTTGTGCTATGTTGAAGCCTGCTGGGTTATCAGGTTACTAGGGTACCAGGGTTAGTATGTCACACTCATGCTCAAATCAACAACATTATTCCCAATCCATGATTAGTTCAATTTCTCAATGATGATTTAATTTTCATTCCTGCAATGTGAAATTTTAGAGATCATTATTTAATGACTTTTTTCTCCAATTCCAAATCTATTCTATTGTTCATTGGGGGAACCATTGTATTTTCCATCGCACCCATTGATAACTCAGTTACTTGTGGGCAAATCCATCACATTAATGAATGGAGTTACCATCAGTAACAAATAATTGGCATCATATGGGAATAATATTATAAAATGGGATCAACCAGGAAATATATTAAACTTTAATACTATCATTTTATTTTATAATTCTTTTATTTAAACATTCATAGTTCAACATGTGTTTTAGTTTTGTCATAAATATTATCCCAATCTCTAAATTTGAAATTAAATCAATAATTATTACAGGTTCATAATGATGATATGATAAATCAAATCAAATATCATTATAGATCCAATGATGGAGTCCAGTTAGCCCACACTGTCTTAAACTGGATGAAAATTAAGTTAACTCAGAATCCTCCCTTTTTTGGGATGTTAACCCTCGATACATGTTAACATATTTGAACTCCAATTTTAGTATCAAAACATCAATGTATTTTTTTAGAGAACCACAAAATATATTATTTAAAAAAATTAATATATTAAGATATATATATAGATTTATCCCTTTAGGCATGTCCCTTGGGGTTTCAAAAACGTTTTATGCACTAATATAATAATATTAAAAAACTATTTCTACAATTCCAACTATAGAGAAACAAGTTAAATTTTTTTGTAATATTTTTTTACAATTTAAAATATTAAATTTGATAAATAATAAAATCCCTAGAACTGATAGTTTCTGTGTGTTTATAAACTAGATATATCATTTTATTATATTAAAAAAATCATGATCATTTCTCCATAAAGACAGAACAAAATACCATCTTGTAGAAATCTCATTAAATTGACCCATCCTAATAATATTTTGAACACAATCATTACAATTGTGTGAACTAAAACTCAACTCAAGGAATAAAAAAAAAATCATCAAGGATGACTTCAAAACTATAAGTGACGAACATAATCAAAAGGGTAATATCATAACATAATAATTGGTAATCATATGATATATTTTACCATCTAATTATATTGAAAAAGAATATAAATCCTTAAAACATCATTATAGACTCATTATATTTATAATATGTCTTATAATCAAATAATATAAACCATAATTCCTGAGATCATATGATCATAATTAATAACAAAATTTAATTTTAGAAAAATAATAGCATAAGAAATAGTACTTCCATGAGACACACCGTAAGTGCCCATGCAAATGAGAAACAAACGTGTTTATGTGAATACTTATATATTGGGATGTAAACCCTAAACAATTACATTAGAGGAGTATATAAGAACACACCCATCATTCAACAATACTCGAACATTCTACTTAAAAACCATTCAATTTTCACATCATAAATAAACCGTGGAAATAAAATCATATTCATTTAACTACCAAATGGATGTCATTCACTTTTCAAAATGAACCCATAAAAATGAAAATGTTTTTATTAAATATAAAATTGGAAAAAATTAAATTTTTATGAATAACATATGGATATAAAGTAGAATACCCAAAATGTCTATATTAACATAATTGACTATTCATATATAAAATATGGAATTGAAATGGGTTTCAAATAACATAAAAATTGTATAAAATAAATCAATGAAATAAAATAATTTATATCGAAAATAAGATCATCCAAAATAATAACATAATATTATAAAAATATTTGATGACACATGAAAATTATATCCATTTAATTTATAAATTTTTTAAAATACAGAATAAAATAAAAACTAGAACATAAATGGATCATTATTAGAGTCATTGTGGCATCCCTCCTTTTTATAACATAACTTTTCATTACATCTTACAAAACAGAGGATCTTTAAAGTCTTGTGTCTTGGAAATTACGAACATAATACATGACAACATAAAAAAAATTCTTCTTAAACACTTGAAAAGCTTCTTCATTTTCACAGCCTATGTTCATTACTACATCTCAAAACCTGGGAACATACATCAAAGGAAAGGGTGAGCAGAAGGCCTAGTAAGGGAAACAAGGGAAGCATTTTACATGTAAACCTGAGATACATCAATAAAGTTATGATAAATAGCTTTAAGGCATGATAAAGAGATCACGAGGCATATCATAATGAAAAGAACATGAATCATTACTTGAAGATGTGGCTACAACATTAAACTTAGACAATCATGAACATATCTCCAAGGTCCATCCCCAAGGTGTCATTTAAAAAAAATTACCAAGGTTATTCACCAAGGTATCGTTAAAATTGTAATCCCTAGAGATCACATCATTTCCCAATGCATTGGAGCGCTATCTGGGTGAATCCTTAAATATGTCTTTATTACAAAGTGAGACACATATATCATCATCAAACATTTCATAAATAACCCATATAGCATAAAAGAAATGTGTTTCATTTCATAATCATAACGTTTTAAAAACTACTTTTAATACATTTTCTTTATGTCATTTTAAACCCAATGAAAAGGAATGCTGGATTCATTTATGTAAAAACTAGAATTAAAATATAACATTTATATATATATGTGAATACCCTTATAGAATAAAGATCTTTGAGTATTCACTTAATAAAATAAAAGAATTTGAGAAAAAGAGAGATACATTTTGAGACTAAAATTCTGCGGCATAACAGCTATGTTACAAGGTTTTAGAAATATTGAAAAGAGAGGGGACATGGGTCACCCACTAATAAATGATCCATAAAACAGTATGGAGACAAAATATAGTGGATTTAAGAACATGGTAATGATATTTTAAATACATACCATATGAAATGAAAACAATGGAAGGAAGGAAAAAATAAGATTTCTCTTATGAAAATTTGGTAGCCTAACGGCGTCACCTAAAAATTCAAAAAAAATGAATTGATCAGATAAAATAGGGTATATCATCATATGAACATAAAATTAAAGTATGATGGATATAGAGATTATTCCCAAACATAATAAAAAGGATATTGAAAGACTTGACATGAAAGTAGAACTTGAAAACGAGAAGGGTGAAAGAATCCCTTACAAAAATTCGGCAGCCTAACGACGGCACTTAAACATTCTTAAAATGAATTGATGATAGAAAGAGGGGGTATCTCATCATATGAACATGAAAAGGAATGTAGTAAGAATATAAAATAACATCCCCAACATATGAACATGGATCTTAAAATAAATTACATAAAAGAGAATACATGAAAAGAAAGAGAGAGGTAGGATCCCTTACCTTGAAGAGTAACTTCAAAATCATGAGGTTTGGGACATTGGGAGGCTTGAGGGCACCTTCAGAGGAATACATGGGAGTTAAGGAGACCAAATAATTGTTTAGGTGCATTTTGGAATCCAAAGGATGAAAGAATGGATTGGTATTTATAGGGGAAGTGAGGGGACAAGGCATTAATGGCCAAGGGACACCTCATTGGTTGTATTGCCAAAACCATGAGCTTTCCCATTGTATTTTCCCATAGTATTGGCCACTTCAGAAACCTCATACCATATCTTACTATTCATAAGTTGACCCGAATTATTACATAATTATTATATCCTTAATGATGTCATTAAACACCCGAAACTCTAAATTAATAATTCATTATTCACCGAATATTCAACTTTTTCAGAAAATTCCCAAAACTTCACCTTAACATAATATCGATGCTCTGAAATCAAAAATGAAATCCATTTTATAAAAATAATTTTTTAAATAATTTTATTTTTATTTTTAAATAAAAAACACTATTCACTTGAAAAAAACTATTACTTAAATAATAATTTCTGAAATAGTCATTTACTTATTTTATTGAATCACATTACTTAATTTAGGTGGATAATTTATATTAATACTTTCTTTAAGTGAGATTACTAATCCATTTGCTCATATTACTAATTCTAAGTGTAAAATCACTATTCATAATTTACTATTCACTAAAAATTAAGTTGATCCTGTTAGACTCTAAATTTCTTACTGAACACATTTGCAGAAGACCATTTTTTTAAAATCCTTACACATCATTAATTATTTAAGGTTTACATAAATATTTTAAAATATCCTTTTTTTCAAAATTCACCCATAAGATACATCCTATTTTTATCTGAAGATCTGAAAATTTCCAAACTTCACCATAGGTAGAAAATGTAATCTTATTTATCTCAAAAGATTACACAAAGTAGTTATGGTCTCGTTACATAGCCCCTTATAACACCACCATATGACCTAAGTGTAAGGTGTGCTAAGGTGAGAGAATCTGATGGAGGCTCGGATAACATTGCCCAAGTAGTAATCTCCAATAACTTGAATTTCTCCCGTAGGTGATTCCGTTCCAGCTTGACACACTGGAGTTCAGCTTGGGCTTGGTCCAAAGTGAAGCTCAAAGATGCCACCTCATTCCCAAGATCTGATAAGTGGGCTTTATATGGTTCGAGTCTACTGGTTGAAGCCATCGACTCTTCTTTCTGCATTAACCATTAACATCTCTATTAAATCGTTAAGAGTAAATTAATATACTATTTAAAAATTTTGGGTCGTTACATTCTTCCCCCCTTAATAAATTGTGTCCCGAAAATTTTAAACCAAAGGCCTAGTTGAAATGGTGAGGGTACATTTTCTTCATTGTTTACTCAGGATCCCACATCGCTTCTTCATACTTATAATTCATCCACAAAACTTTTACAAGGTGAGTAGTCTTGTTGCGTAGAACCTTGTCTCTACGGTCTAAGATCTCCACTAGATACTCCTAATAAGAGTGGTCATGTTCCAGTTGTACAACCTCTGGGTTCAGTACATGCGAAGGGTAGGGTTTGTACTTCTTCAAGAGAGATACATGGAAGACATCATGAACTTGATCTTGGTTCGGAGGAAGTGCTAGAAGATAGGACACTGCTCCTATGCGATCAAGGATTTCATAGAATCCAATGTACCTAGGGATGAACTTCTATTTCTTCCTAAACCACATGACTCTCTTCCATGGAGAAATTTGAAGTAAGACTTTGTCGCCAACACCAAACTCCAAGTCCCTTCGACGGTTGTCAGCATATCTCTTCTGCCAACTCTGAGCAGCCTTTATGTGTTGTTGGATGGCATGAACCTTTTCTGTCATCTCATGCACAAGATCAGGCCCAGGAAGATTTCTCTCACCATCTTTATCCCAACAATTAGGAGTTCTACATCGCTTTCCATATATAGATTAATAGGGTTCTATTTGAATAATCGAATGGAAGCTTTTGTTGTATGAGAACTCAACTAATGGGAGGTGTTGATCCCATCCACCTTTAAATTCCATTGAACATAATCTCACCATTTCCTCAAGTGTCTGAATAGTCCTTTCATATTGGATATCAGTTTAAGGATGATGGGCCGTACTAAAATTCAATTTAGTATTCAGATCATGTTGAATACTTCTCCAGAATTTTGATGTGAATCTTAGATCACGATCAGATAAAATGGATAGTGGTACCCCATGCAGCCTTACCACTTCCTTTAAGTATATCTTGGCAAGTTGATCCAGATAGAAATTTTCCCGATTAGAGATGAAATGGGAAGCCTTGGTGAGACGGTCCACTATAAACCATATCACATTGTTTTCTTTGGATGTTTTCAGGAGACCAGTGACAAATTCCATAGTGATATTATCCCACTTCCATGCTGGTATGGGTAGAAAATGTAATACCCCATTAAGAATTTGTCGTTCTTCCTTTACTTGTTGACACACTAGGAACCTTGTATTGTATTCTGCAATCTCCCTCTTCATGTTATCCCACAAATAATGATCACAAAAGTCTCTATACATTTTAGTGCTTCCTGGATGTATAGAGGAAGTATATCTATGAGCTTCATCAATCATTTCTTTCTTTATCTCCGGAATAGATGGAACACATAGTCCTTTATGAAATTTCATTACACCTTCTTGATCAATATTAAAATCGGGAATCTTCCCATCTTTCACAGCCTCAAACTTCTCCTGCAACAAAATATCTTCTTTTTGATCCTTCTTGATCTTCTCTAGTAATGAAGGTTGAGAAATTATTTGGGATAGGGTTGATGATGTCCCTTCCAATATAATTCCCATGTCTAACTTTACTAGATCTTTAATCAAGGGATCTCCTAGGATCCTCATTGTTTCTAGAAGAACAGGGTATTTCCTGGTTATTGCATCCATGACTTTGATTGCTCTTCTAGGGTGATAATGAATTGAAAAATCATAGTCTTTAATAATATCCAACCATCTTCTTTGTCTCATGTTCAATTCTTTCTATGTAAAAATATACTTTAAACATTGGTGGTCGGTGTATATATCACATTTCTCCCCATAAAGATAGTACCTCCGTATCATTAGAGAAAAAACAACTTCTGCAAGCTCTAGATCATGAGTAGGATAATTCTTCTCATGTTGCTTCAGATGAAGAGATGAATAAGCAATTACCGTGTCATTTTTCATGAGGACAATCCCAATCCCTTTCAGAGATGCATCGCTAAAAATAACGAATCCATCTCTTATAGAGAGTAGTGTTAACACAGGTGCAGTAACCAATCTCTTCTTCATCTCATGGAAACTTTCCTCACATTCCTTTTTCCAGATGAACTTAACCCTTTTTTGAGCCAATATGATTAGTGGATTAGAAAGCCATGAAAATTTTTTCACAGACCTCCTATAATATCTTTCTAAACCAAGGAAACTACAAATCTCAATTACTGTTGTGGGTTGAGGCCACTCCTCCACAACCATTGTCTTTTCAGGGTAAACTGAGATTCCTTCAATGGTTACGATGTGCCCCATGAAATCCACTTATTGTAACCAAAACTCACACTTACTGAACTTTCCAAAGAGCCTCTCCTTCTGCAGAGTTTGCAAAATTACCCTTAGATGATCTTCATGCTCCTCATGACTTTTTGAATATATCAAAATATCATCAATAAAAACTACCAAAAGTTATCAAGGTAGTCCTTAAAGACTCTATTCATCAAATCCAGGAAAACAGCTGGAGAATTAGTCAAGACGAAGGGCATAACAGTAAACTCATAATGCCCATATATTGATTAGAAGGCAGTCTTTGGAATATCTTCCTTCTTCACCCATAGTTGATGATAACCAGGCCGAAGATCAATCTTGGAGAATAATTGAGCCCCAAAAATTTGGTCAAATAAGTCATCAATTCTTGGAAGAGGGTATTCGTTCTTCACTGTGACCCCATTCAGTTCTCTATAATCAATGCATAGCCACATTGATCCATCCATATTCTTTACAAAGAGAACTAGTTCTCTCCAAAGAGAAACACTTGGTGGGATAAACCCCTTCTCCAACAAGTCTTGTAGTTTTTTCTTTAATTTCCTTAGCACCACATTTTCGATTCTATACGGAGTATTTGATATCAGTTGAGATCCAGGTACGAGTTTAATAGAGAACTCTACCTCTCTTTCTGGGGGAGGTCCAGGTAACACCTCAGGAAATACATCCATGTATTCCTAAACAATTGAAACATCTTCTATTTGTATACACCCTTTTCCTTCTTCATCCTCGCTGATTAACTCCACAAAGAAGGCTATAGGAGGTTCCTCAAGACAAGGATTAGGTCAGTATATCTCTCCTTTGAAAATAATTGTAGGTCATTCAGTCAAGACTACTGAGATTTCCTTACATATTCATTTGATCTTAGCATTATACTTTGAGATCCAGTCCATCACTAGTATATCGTCGAATTCCATCATGGGAATGACTGCAAGATTTGTGATAATATTGTGCTCACTAAAGTAAACAGTAGAGTCTCTAAACACTGTTGATGCATGGATAATACCATGTGTAGTCTTGGCTGACAACTCTACATCTAGCAGTTTGTGGATTGATTCTATATTATTTATAAACGTGGAGGAAATAAAAGAATGTGTTGAACCAGAATCAAAAAAAAATCACTTGCTAGTTTTTAGAGGACAACAAGAGTACCTTCTACCAAATCCTTTGAAGCTTCAACTTCAGTTGTTGTGATAAAAAAAGCATGACCTTTCTCCCTCGGCCTTTTCTGAGGTTGATGGTGATTCCCCTCCACTGCCCTCGGACTTGCATAGTGATTAGCAAAGTGTCCAAGTTATCCACACTTAAAGCATTGGACTTCGTGTAGGTCTATAACCCTCTTTCCTCTGTCGTTAGTGTTGGGTTTTTGAGGATTCACATCACTACGACAATTCCGAGCAATATGGCCTTCTCTTCCACACTTGTAGCACTTACCACTTCTGATCAAGCAGTTCCCCGAATACTTCTTCCCGCATTTATGGATGTGGAAAGTTTCATTTTCTTTCCACCTCTTTCCTGATCAACACTTCTTCCTAGGCTTGGTTCCATAGCTCACTTCTTCTCATTCTATTTGTGAGACCACTATGTCTCACCAAACTCCAGTTCGACTTTCATAGCACTTCGAACTATTTCTTCATAGCTATCATATTCCCTATTGGGGGGATTCTTCCACAGATGAGGTCTCAGTCCACCAAAGAATCTATCAACCTTACCATTTGGATCTATGACAAAGCTACAGGTATATCGTGAAAGCCTTGTGATGTTCATCTCGTAGCTTCCCACAGATTCATTCTCCTTCTGTTTCAGCTCAACAAATTCTTTCTCCATTCATGTTCTCATTAAACGAGGGAAATAATTATTGAATAATATTCCCCTGAACTCTTCCCACTCCATAGCTTCCATCGCACCTCTTGGATTCATGTTTTTGATCAGTGACCACCAATGATCAGCTTCTCCCTATAGGCGGTAAACATCAAGGGTGACTATTTATTTTTCCTCACAATTAATTACATAAAATATCTTCTCTAAAGAGATGATCCATTACTCAGCAATCAATGGGTCAATCGATCCACTGAATGATGGTGTTCGTTGGCATATAAAGGACTCAACACGAATTTGTTCCCTTCATGGTGAGATCGGCCTCTCAGGTTGATTCAAGTTATTACTCATAACTTGAGTCAGTTGGTACATCATCTGCATGAATGTTTCCATTCCAGCTTCCATCGGAGGGCCATCAGCGCATTGTCCATTTTGTTCACCATTTGAACGGTTCCTCCTATTGGCCACCATTTTTTAAAAGAATAAAATATTAGTGTGAAACTTGTATCATTTATGAACCTTTTATCTATAAATAATTCTACGTATTAAAAATTCTTACTTAAACAATTACATTTCTCTATAATTCCTTCATAATGATTAATAAAAAGCTTTAGATTAACCAAACCTATACTTTGGGAGTTTCGTAGCCAAGAGTGCAGCATGGCCCATTATCGTGCACGAGTTCTCGTTCAAGTCTAGGTCAAAGTAGTGTTTTCGGGTTTTACCCCTATGTACATCTATGCCAGAGCTGCCTCTACCTGCTCGATCCATACTTGGATTTATTTTTTTGATAAACCACTTACCCAATACTCACCAAAATACTAGGAAGTTTTTCTTATATTTAAAATTTTCTATAAGGATCTTCCTAATGCATTCATAGCCTAATTCCAATAAATAACTAAACTATACTTTGATACCAACTTCGGCATCCCACCTTTTTATAACATAACTTTTCATTACAACTTACAAAATATGGGATCTTTAAATTCTAGTGTCTTAGAAATTAGGAACATAATATATGAAAACATAAAAAAATCCTCTTAAACACTTAAAAGGATTCTTCATTTGTTCATCTGAAGTTCATTACTGCATCACATTACCTGGGAACATACATTAAAGGAAAGGATGAGTAGAAGGCCCAGTAAGGGAAACAAGGGAACCATTTTACATGTGAACTTGAGATACATCAATAAAGTCATGATAAATAGCTTTAAGGCATGAGAAAGAGATCATGAGGTATATCATAATGAAAAGAACATGATTCATAACTTGAAGATGTTTCTAAAAAATTTAAATTAGACAATCATGAATATATCACCAAGTTCTATCCCCATGGTGTCATTTAAAAAACATTACCAAGGTTATTCACCATGGTATCGTTAAAATTATAATCCCTAGAGATCACATCATTACCCAATGCATTGGAGCACTATCCGGGCGCACCCTTAGATTTGTCTTTATACAATGTGAGACACATATATCATCATCAAACATTTCATAAATGACCCATATAGCATAAAAGAAATGGGTTTCATTTCATAATCATAACGTTTTAAAAACTTCTTTTAATACATGATCTTTACATCATTTTAAACCCACGGAAAAGGAAAGAGGGTTTCATGTATGTAATTTCCAGAATTAAAATAGATAATTTTGATATATATGTGAATACCACTGTAGAAAAAAGATCTTTGAGTATTCACTTAATAAAATAAAATAATAAGAGAAAAAGAGAGATACATTTTGAGACGAAAATTCTGTAGCATAAGGCTATGTTACAGGGTTTTAGAAAATATTGAAAATAGAGGGTACATGGGTCACCCACTCATAAATGATCAATAAAACATTATAGGTATAGAATATAAAGTATATAAGAACATGGTAATGAAATTTGAATGACATACCATATGAAATGGATACCATGGACGGAAGACAAAAATAAGATTTCTCTTATGAAAATTGAGTAGCCTAATGGCGTCACTTAAAATTTCAAAAAAATGAATTGATGAGATAAAATAGGGTCTCTAATCATATGAAAATAAAAGGAAAATATTATGGATATATATATATCATACCCCAACATAATAAAAAGAAACTTGAAAGACTTGACAAGAAAATAGAACATGAAAATGAGAAGGGTGAAAGAATCCCTTACAAAAATTCGGCAGCCTAACATCGCCACATTAACATTTTTAAAATGAATTGATGAGAGAAAGATGGAATATATCATCATATGAACATAAAGAGTACAGTAGAATGAATCTAAAAGAACAACCGCAATATAAGAACATGGAGTTTAAAATAAATGATATAAAAGAGAATACTTGAAAAGAAAGAGAGAGGTGAGATCCCTTACCTTGAAGAGTAACTTCGAAATCATAAGGTTTGGGACCATGGGAGGCTTGAGGGAACCTTAGGAGGTAAGAATACCGGATAATCGTTGAGGATAATTTTGGAATCTAAAGTATGAGAGAATGGCTTGGTATTTGTAGGGGAAGTGATGGGACAAGGCATTAATGGCCAAGGGACACCTCATTGGTGGCATTGGAAAAACCATGGGATTGACCAGGGTATTTTCCCATGGTATTGGCCAATTGGGACACCTTATACCTTATATTACTATTCATAAGTCGACCAGAAATATTACATAATTATTACATCTTTAATGATGTCATTAAACACCCGAAACTCTTAACTGAAAATTCACTATTCACCGAAAATTCAACTTTTTCCAGACAAATCCCACAAATTCACCTTAACATAATATCGATGCTCATAATTCAAAAATGAACTCCATTTTATAAAAATAATTTACTAAATATTTTTAATTTAATTTTTAAATAAAAAGCACTATTCACCTAAAAAACTATTATTTAACTAATAATTTCTGAAAAAATTATTTACCTATTTTATTGAATCACATTACTTAATCATGGTGCCTAAAGTATATTAATACTTTCTTTAAGTAATATTTCTACTACATTTGGACATATTACTAATCCTAAGTGTAAAATCACTATTCATAATTTACTATTCACCCAAAAATATGTTGATCTTATTAGACTCTAAATTTCTTACTGAACACATTTGTAGAAGACCATTTTTTGAAAATTCTTACACATCATTAATTATTTAAGTTTTATATAAATATTTTAAAATTTTCTTTTTTTCAAAATTCAACCATAAGATACATACTATTTTTTCCGGACATCTGAAAATTTCAAAACTTCACCATAGGAAGAAAACACAATTTTATTTATCTCAAAGGATTACACAAAGTAGTTATGGTCTAGTAATATATCCCCTTATAACACCACCATATGACTTATTTGTAAAGTGTGCTGATGTGAGAGAATCTGATGGAGGCTTGGATAACATTTCCCTGGTAGTAATCTCCACTAACTTGAACTTCTCCCATAGGCGATTTCATTCAATCTTTACACTTTGGAGTTCGGCTTGGGCTTGGTCCAAAGCGAATCCCAACGATTCCACCTCCTTCCCCAGATTTGATAAGTGGGCTTCATATGGTTCGAGTCTACTGGTTGAATCCAGCGTCTCTTCTTTTTTTCTCTAACCATTAACATCTCTATTAAATCGTTAATAATAAATTAATATACTATATAAAAAGTTTGGGTCGTTACATTCATTCTTAATTAATCAATGAAAAATCCACAGTAACGAGTATCTACTAATAAATACTCTGTTATTTTTGTCAAAAAAATTACAAAAAAAAATTTCTATGAATTTCATTTTGATGGAAATAATTTTTTCATAAAAAATAATTTTTGGAATATCATTAAGAATTATATTTCTTAAATTAATGAATTTTAATATGAAATTACATAACTTCTTAGAATGAGATTGAGTTACAATGTCCTATATCATTTCTATCAATTTATAGGGGAGCATAGTAAACTCATGTATCATAATGAAAATTATATTAATTACATATTTTAGAACATAATTTGCATAAATTTACATTTATACACTATTTATAACAATTATCATCATATATTTTATTTTTGTAATATATTTTTATTATCAGGTGTCAAAATGAATACTGATAGAAATATGGCCATAAAACCAATGCCAACAATCCTTCTTCTCCGAAATTAAAACATTATTAACTCAATTAAAAATATATAATTTAATATTTTATATATACCTGTAATGTTATAATTTAATCAAATTTAATATTTAGTTATTTTCTGTGAAAAAAATCAAGGTTAAACTAGATTTAAATTAGTTACCGATATCTACAGATTATCTTATAACTATAATTATTTTATTATTATTCTTATGGAATTGTATTGATGATAAATATTATTTAAAATATATAATATATACTACTAAAATATAATCTACAAGTATACAAGTATATGGTATGGAAAATAGAATGCATCATTCCATGGTGGTTGTAGTCAGCACGTACGCATGGATATTTATTTCAGTTTCCAAATGAATAAATAAAAATAGTAACATGGTTTATAATTTCAGAAACATAAATATGATATATATATATATATATACTAAATATTTATCTAACTCCCCATTTTCAGTAACTATGTCTAATGGAATACGAAAATGAACCATTTTTCTTCTTGGAGGTAGTAGTCTGTACATACACAAGATAAACATTTTCATTTTTCTTAAAGGAAAGGGGAAATAAGGTTAATTATTTTACCATATTTATAATAACATAATTGTATAATTATAAAACTAATGATATAATTTTAATATGGTGTAGTGGAATTTTAGGAAGGAGAAGTTCATATAAAGATATATAAAAGAGAAATGGTCAGTTATTGATTTCTACTTAACTTCCAAGATTATTATTTTTTAAGGTAATTAATGATTTTAGGTGTGGTATTTTGAAAATATAAAAAGATATAATGTGTCTTGGAATGTTTAAGTGAGGTTTGGATAGATTATGGGTAGACCTATTTCAGTTCATGTTTGAGGGGAAGTAAGGAGTGGAGTTACCTTTATATCATAGAAAATTGAAGTCATTTTTTTAATACCCAATAATATTCAATAATGGGAGGTCATTCTCAATGAATATATCTAAAATTGTTTTAAATAATGGATATGAGAAGTTATAAGGATTATAAAGTCCTCAACCACCCATTATGGAACATTTTTTAAACTTGTTTATTGTCTTTCCCTCTTAGTAAAATCCTTTTTCCTCGTTTCATTTTTACAGTTGTCACATGTTTTCTAGCGAATATTGTTATTATTTATTATTCAATAGTCCATATTAAATAATTTTAACATAATGATTCAACATTTGGAATAAATTTTAATATACTATATTTATAAAATTAATTAAAAATTCCAAATGTATTATATATTATATTTTTTGTAAAAAAAATATACATTTTTATTTGAAAATGTAAAATCTGGGTTTATAAGTTAAAAATAACTTTCAAACATGGTAAATCACTTGTAAAAGAAATATTTGGTCATAAATAAATATCTCCTGAAATTATAACACGAAATTTTATACTAATAATGTCATAGAAGTGATATTTTTGTAATCAAAATTATTTTCCAATACCTAAAAACAACATATTTTGAAAAATCACAAAAATAATCTTTATATAATATTTTTCTGATAACCGAAAAATTGAAATTAATTTTTTATTATTTATTTTTTTTCAATAGTTATATTCCTAAATATAAAACAAGATCATAAAATATGTTTGAAAACTTGTTTTATTTTAAGAAATCGTATATTTGAAACATTATCAATTGTTTTATTATTAGTTATAACTATAAATATATCAAAAACATATAACATCCATTATAAAAAATATATTTTCATCATAAGATTTATTTTATGTGATGTTTAATTATAATTTATGAAGTAATTAAAAGGAAATTTTATTTCACGAGGTTGTTATAACTATTTTTTACCACTTATTTAATATGCACCATAAATTTTTAAATAAATATTTTTACAAAAGGATTTGTGGACTGTTAGGTTTTTTTGTTTGGTTTATAGAATTATATTTAATATATTAATTATTTATAAGAGTAATGTTTTACTAAAACAACAGTCTTTAAACCTATCATAAATTATTTAATATTTATACAATGACATAAAACAAATAATACCCTTTATTTTTTCCACTTCCACATTTTGGAAGGAAATAATCATCTTATATGGGTATGTTCTAATAAAAATATACTTAATACCCTAGTGAGATCTTCTCTTCTTAATAAAGTTCCTCATCTTTAAATAAACTGGCCAATATATCTTTTCGAATATATTTTATTTATGATCAATAGAATCAAAATGGGGCAAGTAGGTAGGCATTGAAACTACTAAAAATATAAGGACTCGACCTTAAAGCATTACTTAATCTTGAATTTTACTCAAGAACAGACATTATTACACATTTAGGATCTTTTGAGGTTTAGAGTTATTGAGAATTGTGATATCTTACATACATAACATACCACATTCATATAAAGAGGATAATACTAAAAACAGTATCCATTTTATTCAAAATATAAAACATCATAACATAAACCATGATTTTTATGAGAAAACTTCATATCATTCATGAAGACTCCCTTATTTATCTTACCCATACTTATATCATGTTAAAAACATTTTCAAATCATGGGATGAGTATAAAACTCATTTAGAGATATAAAGAAAGAAATCATTAGTCAAGTGATAACCTAAAAAACAATAAACCATTTAGTCATAAAAACTCATATGAATAGAAACATCATGTAGTTTCTTGGGAAAAATTTTCCATATAACTCTTACATTCCCCCTTACACATGTAATAACATTTTGGTTGACTTTTATCTCCGGAGTACCCAATGGCTTGGAGATCTATAATGGGGCTCACCCATCATATCTTAAGCTATAATGGGATCAACCCAAAATATCATGAAATATAATGGTCTAAACTGAACATACCTAATGACCAAGGAAACTATCATGGTAATAAATTATCTTGAAATTAGTATAAACCACTCATTCTATACAAAAAAATCTTCCTTTATAATTTTATTAAAGATATTTTTAAAAGGATTTTAAAAGGAAAGTAACCTAAAATATAATTGGAGTGATAATTAATATAATGGAATGGATATGTGTATAGACAATAAATACACATAATTAAACATAATATAAACAAAAATTCATCACCCCAATAGTCTTAATACCACATAATGGATAATTATGGTTAACCCAAAGAATGAAAATTGGGTTAAGGATTCACTTATGAAATTTCAGCACGGTAATGGGTCTACATGGGAGGGACTAATGAGATAGAAATGGGGTATCTCTTCATTAATATATCATAATTTAAGAATGGGTAAGGGGAAAAATATATAATATTATTAGGAATTAAAAATTAAAGGGCATGACATAATAGAAATTCTTGAATAAAATTATGTTAGAGAGAATCCCTTACCTCAAGGTCGACTTCCCTAAAACTTTTTTAAACCTCATGTATTAAGGATAAAATAGTGTTATTAATATTTTATAGAAAAATATTAATGTTCATAACACCTTTAATGATCATTTTATGACATCATTCCACCCATTCATTAATAATATTTTGTTAATTCCATTTTTTCTGGTACATCCTTCATAGGGTTTTCATGATTGGTACATTAGGGATATTCTTTTCAATTTTATGTGAAACTCTAGAATTTAAATGTAATATTTTTACATATTTATAGAACCATAAATTATTTCATTTATCATTTTATAATTCTGACATGAGGATGATTCAGAAGATAAAACATTATTGATACTTTTTAGGTCATTTTGGCGATTCTTCGATCATAATGAACTGATTTTGTTTTATAAATTAAAAAAATATGTACAAAATGATTCCAAAACATTATATAAGATATAATATATAAATTATAATCTATTTCAACCATAAAAATGCTTTCTTGGCTAGTCATGATGCATTAAAAAGAAATTGAAATCACACCATCCACGATGCTGGTAAATCGACATATCACAGATGGTGTTTTAATTTCTTGAATAAGTGGGAGAGGAGAAGATGTATAATGGTGAATCATATATAAACATGATGAAATATATAATATGAGAGAAATTGGATCATTAATTCTTCTTGGATAAAGTTATGTGATGAAAGAAGAGGAATAGAAAAGAAAATGAAAAGCAAAGAAAGAAAACAAAAGAGGATGTTTACCTCTTGATCTCTTCTCCTTAAGATCATTCATAAGGAACTTGGTTTTGGACTCTTTATGGGAGCATTAGGTATTAGAAATGGGTAAGGAGATTTATTAGAGTATTTGGAAGAACATAACTAAGGCTCATTTCTTGAAAGGTGTGAGAGGAAGAAGGGGGAGTGGGTGGTATTTATAGTGGATGGGAGGAGAGGTTTTGTATTATTTAAATCATTAGTTTAATATTTTTTCTCAATAAAATGAATTGTCATGATTCATGTGACCAAAATAGTAATAAGTTCATGGGATTTTGAACAAATATTTCTTACATTAGCCTTGTATAAACTGTGATGTGGTAAAATAATTATTTAGTATTTATCATAATTTATCGTATGTTACTATTCATCAAAAATTCATGTATTTCATAAAATTATTAAAAAATCTCCCAAAACATTTTTAGATACGTATAATCCAAAAAGTAACTCCATTTTATCAAAATAAATTTCTAAATACAAGAAATTTTATTTTTAAAAAATAATATTTTAATTGAAAAATAACAATCGTAAAAAAAATTTTTATTCCTAGATATTGGTATTCATACTTTTAATCAAATATTATATATATACTATCATTGGTGTGGTTACTATTAATAAGGGTATATTAATATTCATAAGGGCAACATTACTATTCCTATGGTTATGTTTCTATTCACCAAAAATTAAGTTGGTCTTATCAGACTCTAAATAACTTACTGATTGGAACTGTGTCTGCCCGTTTTTCGAAATTCAAAACACAAAAGTGTAGAAATTACGTATAGTTATAATTATAAGTATCTAATTAATTAAATGTTTCATACATTTCAATTTAATTTTTAATCCTTTGGGTGTTACATTATCCCCACCTTCTAGAAATTATGTCCTCGAAACATAATTTACTTATTAAAAAAGTGATGGTACCTTTCCCATATAGGATTTTCATATTCCCATGTTACTTCTTCTACTATACGGTTTCTCCCCAAAAACCATTACCTAGGGGATTACCTCATTCTGCAATAGTTTCTCACTATAATCAAGAATATTAAGTAGTCTCTGTTCATATGTAAGGTCATGTTCCAATTAGATGAAACTATCACATACTTTCTCTACCCCGAAATTAGAGAAATGTTGTGTACCTAAGACCGACTCGGAGGAAAAGCTACTCGATATGAAACTAATCCAAATTTATCCAAGATTTCAAAAGGATCGATGAAATACGGAATTAGATTTCCTTTCTTTCCAAAATGCATCATGATTTTCCAAGGATATATTTTATGGAAGACATGGTCACCTACCTCGAAATAGAAGTCCTTCTTTTATCTATATTATGTTTTGGCCTTCTATGAGCTATCCTCATGTGTTGCTCAATCATCTTCACTTTCTCAGGAAGTTCCTCTTCTAATATCATCTCCATAAACTTTTCTTCACTGAAATTATCCCGAAACGTTGGAGTCTGATGACTCATTCAATAAAATACCCCAAAAGGTTCCATCATTATACTAGAATGAAAACTGTTTTTATAAGAAAACTCAGAAAAGAAATATGTTGGTCTTAACTTCCATAGTAATCCATTGA
Organism: Viscum album; assembly: GCA_963277665.1. NCBI lineage: Eukaryota > Viridiplantae > Streptophyta > Magnoliopsida > Santalales > Viscaceae > Viscum > Viscum album. The sequence goes on along the minus strand of OY728166.1, from coordinate 1,083,870,683 downwards.
ACAAGCTCAATGAATATCCTCCAAAGTTTGGATTTCTTATTCTTACAACCCATCTAATTGAGGAAAGAACGTTCTACTGGAATTTAATCTTGTTCCCAAAAACTTATAAAGGCCCTTCGAAAAGTTAGAAGTGAGCCTAAGATCTTTGTCCAATACAATGGAAAGAGGCACTCCATGTAACATGAAAATATCTTTGAGGTAGAAATGAGAATGCTAATCTAAAAACATTGTATCTCGAACAAGGAGAAAATGTGATGATTTCAGTTAGTCAATCAACAATAACCCAGATTGCATTGTTACCTGGAGAAGTATTTTATAGTCCCACAATAAATTCTAGGGATATATTCTCCCATTTCCACTATGTCTTTAGAAATCCTAAAGCATCCCCTTCGGAAACTGTTTCTCTACCTTAACATGTTGATGTGTCAAACATTTCCTTGTAAAATCCGAAATATCCCTTTTCATTCCATTCCACCAGTAATAATTTCGAAGGTCTCTATACATTTTAGTGCTTCCAGGAAGAACAGAAAATGGAGAACTATGAGCTTTACATAACAATTCTTTCTTCAACTAAGATTCATAAGGCACAAACAACCATTTTCCAGATCATAAAAAAAATATTTATCAAGGTTAAATTATATTAAATTACCTATTTTAACCAATTAATCCTTTTTCTGTAGCTCCATGTCTGCCTTCAGTTCTTTCTTTATTCTTTCAGGAAAGGTTGACAACACTAGAACTTAAAACAAAACAGAGTAATTTTTTGAACCAACAACTTCCAAGCCAAATTTTATCAAATCACTTAACAAAGGATCACATTTCAGAGGTCTCATGGTTAATGCAGCATTACTTTTTCAACTCAATGCATCATCCACTCTGTTTTATTTCACATGATGGCAAAAAATCATGCAATCATAATCCTTAATTAGATCCAGTCATGTTTTCTTTATTTTGTTTAATTTGATCTAGGCAAATATATACTTCATGATTTTATGGTCAGTATATTTTTCTCATTTTACTTCATACATATGATGCCACCAAATTTTCAGTTCAAGAACCACAGCTTCTAATAAAAAATCATGTGTAGGTTAATTTAACTGATGGGGTTTCAATTTATGTGAATCATACACAATTACCAGATCATTTTTCATCAGAACACAACCATTTCCCTTCAAAGAATCATCATTATAGATAAAGAACTAACCATTTCTGGAAGGTAGATTTAGAGTTGAAACATTCAACAATCATCTTTTCAAATCCTGAAAAAAAACATCACATTCTTATATCCAAAACAATTTAACCCCTTTTCCTATTAACTTTGTCAGCGGGTTAGATAATGTTGAAAATATTTTAACAAACCACAAATAACCACATAATCCATGAAAAAATTAAATCTCTACAACATTTTTAGGTCTTGTCCATTCATCAACCACTCTTTTTGGTAGGATCAAATGTTATTCCATCTTTATTTACAATGTTCCCAAGATAGGAAATTTTTTACCACAAAAAATCACACTTTTTGAATTTCCCATAATGTTTATTTTCATTTAGGGTTTCAAAAACAACCCTTAGATGTTTTTAATTCTCCTCTTTACTTCTATAATATACTAGAATTTCATTATTAAACACATCCAGAAACATATCCAAGAACTCATGAAATATTCTATTCATAAGATCCATGAATACAACATGTGAATTAGTTAACCCCAATGTCATAACTACAAATTCATAATGACCATATCTATTATGCAACATAGTCTTATGGATGTTTGCATCCATTAATTTCAACTGATGGTACACCGATCTTAGGTAAACCTTTGAAAAATATTTTTCTCCCTAGATATGATCAAACAAATAATCAATATGAGGAAAATGATACTTGTTTTTAATGGTAATGATATTCAAGGCTCTATAATCAATGAAATGTATCATTGAACCATCTTTATTTATAACAATCAAGACATGATCACCCCATGATGAAGTGCTAGGTTGGATGAAGCATTTATTTAATAATTCTTGCGACTACTTTTTAATTATAGATGTTCTTTTTGAACCATTCGATAAGGGGGATTAGAAATTATCTTATCAGCAGGAACTATGTCAATAGTAATATCAACCTCTAGATTAAGAATAAAAATAGGCAAATCATTAAGAAAAACTTCTAGGTATTCATTTAAAACTAGTTCATAATTAATCTGGATAGTTCCCTTGTCTTCCAAAATATGATCCTGATAACTTTCATATCCATATTTTATCAGTTTCTTAGCTACATGATATGTTATCAATGGTATGGGTTCTTTCTTGTACCCACACTGAAATTATATCTAAAAACAACGTATTTTCCTCCAAATTATAAATTAGATTGATAAAATGAAATATATTTCATACCCAAAATAACATCAAACTCTACTAAAGGAAAAACAACAAGGTTTTTAGGTAAAATATTTCCACAGAAAAAGATATCTAAAATCTTATAAATTATCTTTTCACAATATTTCCTCTAGGTATTTTACCATCAGTTAAAGTTTCATTTCATTAGGTTGAATTACCATTTTTTCCAAAAAATTCTCAAAAATGAAGGAATGTGTAGACCCAAAATCAAACAAAACATTTTTTGAAATCTGTAAAAACAATAAATTTAGCTGATAACATCACATGTGATGGATCAACATTTTCCGATGTGGTTGAAAAGGAATTTTTCACACCCAGCTTCTTCTAGTCTTATTGATTTCCTTCCTGAGTGACTAGCTTTAGACAAACATTAGTAAAATGTACCAATTCTTTAAAGTTAAAGTATCTCACCGTCCGCTTCTCATTAATTTTAGGATCATTTTTCTTGTACTCATGATACATGTCTCCAAACTTTCCACATTGGTATAATTTCCCATAATTTACAAGACATTCACCATGATGCCTTTTACCACACTTTTAGAAAGAATGGAAATTCATTTTATTACCTCCAGACATTATTGAAGAGTTATTACCCATTTATTTCCAATCTGACACTTCTTATTCTTGTCATCATGAGGCACATTCATGTCATAAAAATCTATCTCAAAATTTTCAGCACAACAAACAAGATTTTCATAGATTTTAAATAATCATGATTCCAAATCTCTTCACAAAAATGGTTTCAAACCAGAGTAAAATATATTAATTTCACTATCAAAATACCGAGAAAATTCTACTATGTACCTATCTAGTCTTGTAAAATTACCTACATATGAAACAAAAGAATCATCATCTTTCCTCTTCAGTACCACCATTCTGAGCTAAACAGTTTAAGGTAAATATTTTTCCAGAAAAAAGACGCGTAAAATCATCTCATTCTAGACTATAACGATCCCCAGTTTCTCCCATATTCTTAACTAGAGACTACCATTTATAAGATTCACCTTACAAATGATAAATGTATAGTATTACCTTTTGATGTTTTAAAAATCCCATGACATAAAAAATCTTTTCTATCACGTTGATCCATCCTTCGGTGATCACTGAATCTATAGTCCCACTATATTCTGGAGGATGTTACCTCCTAAAATGCTCCACAATGAAATAATTCATCCAGGTAGATCATGTTCCTCTCTAGCAAGGATACCACCACTATTTAATTCTTGATTCAACTGAGCCATTACTGTTACAAACTGCGCGTTCCCTATTGTCACCATTCCAGGCTACAAATTTGGATAGACATCAGCCTCTTGGTGCCATCCTACTTCATCATCCATGTTTATTATGTGGATTTTGTTTTGAAAAAACATATCTTAGATGATTAATCATGTTAATCTTTAAATTCTATGACATTTGAATTTATCAATAAAGTAAAAAATTATTTATGGTATTCTCTTAATATCATCCTAACACCAAAAGTGCACTAAACCATCATTTGATACAAATTATATGGATCTATCCTCAAAACATTACTTAATCTTGAATTTTATTCAAGAACATACATTATTACACATTTAGTATCTTTTTGGGTATATATTTTTATAGAATTAGGATATCTTACATACATAACATTCCACATTCATACAAAGAGGTTACGACTAAAAACAATATCCATTTTTTCAAAATATAAAAAATTAAAACATAAAACATGATTTCTTTGACAATAATACATATAATTAATCATGACTCCCTTCGTTCTCTTACCTATCCTTATATCCTATGAAATACATTTTGAAATCATGGGATGAGTATAAATCTCAGTTTGGGATATATTGAAAAAAATCGTTAGTCAAATGATAACATAAAAACCAACTAAACATGTATTCATAAAAACTCATATGAATAGAAACATCATGTATCTACCTTGGAACATATTTACCATATCACTCTTATATTCACCCTTACACATTGAATAACATTTTCATCAACTTACATCTTTGGATTACCCAATGCATTGGAGAGCTATAATGGGGCTCACATGTCATATCTTGAGCTATAATGGGATCAATCCAAAATATATTTATCTATAATGGCCTCAAACCAACATAAATATTGTCCAAGTAACATATAATGGTAATAAAGTATCTTTAAATCAGAAGAAACCACTCAATCCATATAAAAAACAATCCTTTAGAATTTTATTAAAGAGAGTATTAAAACGAATGCCCCTTAAAATATAATTGGAGTGAGAATTGATAGAATGAAATGGATATGTGTATATACTCTAAATACACATATTTAAACCTAATATAAAAAAATTCATCACACCAATAATCTTAATACTACATAATAAATAAAGAAGAAGTTTGACCCAAAGAATTGAAATTGGGTTAAGAATTCACTTACGAAATTTCAGCACGGTAATGGGTGTACATCGGAGTGTTTAATGAGATAGAAATTTGGAATCTCATCATTAATATATCATAAGGACATTATGAAAAAAAATTTAAAACATACGCAATAATTTTTAATAAATACTTAAAGGGCATAACATAGTGTATATTCTTAAATAAAATTAAGTAAGATAGAATCCCATAGCTTGGGTTTGACTTCCCTCAAACATGTTTAAACCTCTCGTATGAAAGATAAAATAGTGTTATTAATATTTTATTGAAACATATTCCTGTTTATAACACATTTAATTATCATTTTATAATATCATTCCTCCCATTACTTAATAATATTTTGTTAATTCTATTATATTCAGGTGTGTCCTTTATATAGTTTCCATGATTGGTACATAATGTATATTCTTGTCAATTGGAATTGAAATTAAATAATTGCAATGAAATGTAATTTAAATATTCCCAAAAACAGAAATTATAACATTAATCATTTTTTTAAATTTTGAAATTAGGCTGATTTTTAAGTTTAAACATTGTTGATACTTATTTAGGTCATTTTTTCGATTCTTCGATCATAATGAACCCATTTATTTTTATAAATTAAAAAACTGTAACAAATGATTCTAGATACATATATAAGATATAATACATAAATTAAAATCTGGTTAAAAAATAAAAATAGATTCATGACATGTCTTGACGGATGTAAAATAAATTGAAATCACATCGTCCACGATATTAGTAAATTGACACATCAATGATGATGTTTTAATTTCTTTAATAAGTTGAGGTGGAGAAGAATTATAGTGGTAAATCTTCCATAAACATGATGAAATACATAAGATGTAATATACTAGATCATTTGTTCCTCTTGGATAAGTATATGTGAAGAAAAAATATTAATAGAAAATAAAATTAAAATAAAAGAAAAAACATAAAAGGATGTTTACTTCTTGATCTCTTGTCCCTGAGATCCTTCTTAAGGCCCTTGGTTTTGGCCTCTTGGTGAGACCATCAGGTATTGAACATGGGGAAGGGGCTTTAGAATATTACTTGTTAAAACATAGTTAAGGATAAATTCTTGATAGGTGTGGGAGGATTAGGGGGAGTGGCTGGTATTTATAGTGGAGGAGAGGAGAGGTTTTACAGTAATTAAATCATTAGTTTAATATTTTTTGTCAAGAATTTTAATAGTTTGGATTCATGTGACCAAAAATGTTATAAGTTCACATGAGTTTGAACCAAGATGTCTTAAATCATCCATTCATCACCTATTATAAATTAATACTAGTATTTGTCATTTATCATAATTTAACATATTTTACTTTTCATAAAAAATTCAAGTATTTCATAAATTTTAAAAAAATTCACCCCAACCATTTTTTTGATGTGTAGAATAAAAAAATAACCTCCATTTCATAATGGTATGTTACTATTAATAAGGGATAAATAATATTCATAAGGGTATGTAACTATTCAATAAAATTTAATTTGGTCTTATCATACTCTAAAAAACTTACTAATTGCAGTTGTGTGTCTGTCCATTTTTTTAATTCAAAATGCAAAAGTGGAAAAATTATGTTTAGTGGTAATGATAACTATCAAATTAAAAAATTATTTCATAAATTTCAATTTATATTTAAACCTTGAGGTGTAACATTTTCCCAACCTCATATAAATTACATCTTCGTATTTTTATTTACTTATGAAATAACTGAGGGTACTTTTCCATTATAGCATTTTCACATTTCCATATTGCTTCTTCTACAACGTGGTTTCTCTACAAAACCATTACCTGGTGGATTAAATTATTCTAATGTTCATGTTTTCTATTATTAAGAATCTGAATTGGTCTCTCTTAATAATAAAATTTCTATTCCAGTGAGATGAATTTGGCACATACTTTCTATATATTGAAATACGAAAAACATTGTGTACCTGAGACAGACTCTGAGGTAATGCTACTCATTATGAAACTAGTCCATCATTCTCCATGATTTCAAAAGGACCAATGAACCATAGAATTATATTTCCATTATTACCAAAACACATCTCACTTTTCCAAGAATAGATTTTAATGAAAACATGGTCACCAACCATGAAGGAGAAGTATTTCCTTCTGTTATATGAAAAACTTTTCTGCCTACTTTGAGATGTCCTTATGTGTTTCTGGATTATCATCAATTTCTACGACACTTCCTCTACTAATTCTGGCCTTATAAACATTATTTCACCTACTTCATCCGAAAATGATGGATTCCAATTCCAATTCCCCTTCAATGCCTTAGAATGTACCATTTGTATACTAGAATGAAAACTGTTATTATAGGAAAACTCAATAGAAGAAAGATATTGATCCCAACTTCCCTGGTAATCCTTTGAACAAGCTCGAATCATTCCTCTAAAGTCTGAATCGTTCATTTTGACTACCCCTTTTATTGAGGACAAATAGTTACTGAAATTAAATAATGTTCCCAATGACCATCGAAGGCCCTTCCAAAAGATAGAAGTGAACCTAGGATCTCGATCAGTTACAATGGAGAAAGTCACTCCATGTAACCTAATAATCTCTTTGAGGTACAAATAAGAAAAATGTTCTAAAGACATTGTATCTTGAATACGGAGAAAATGTGCAGATTTTAATTAGTCAATCAAAAACAACCCAGATTGAATAATTTCCTTGAGAAGTCATTGGCAGTATCACAAAGAATTCCAGGGATATATTCTCCCATTTCCACTCTGGCATTGGAAAAGGCTGATGCACCCCCTTTGGAAACTACCACTCTAACATAACCTATTGGCATGTCAAACATTTCATGGTAAAATCATATATATATCTTTTCATTCCATCCCACCATTAATACTCCCCAAGGTCTCTGTAAATCATAGTGCTGCTATGATAAACTAGAAATGGAGAACTGTGAGATTTACATAACAATTATTTCATCAACTGAGAATCACATGGCACACACAACCTTTTTCAAAATATTAAAACACAATATTTATCAAGATTAAATTCTAACAACTTACCCATTTTAACCAATTAATCATTTTCATGTCTCTCCCTATCTACCTTCTGTGCTTAATATATTCTGTCTGACAAAGATGACTACACTAAAGCTTGTAAACAAACAGATCAATTTCCTGCACAAACAACTTCCAAGCCAAAATATATCTAATCATCTACAAAATTATCATGTTCCAAATGTATCATGATTAATGTTGTATTACATTTTCTTCTCAATGCATCAACTGCTCTTCTTTCTTTCCCAAGATGGTAAAGAATCATTCAATCATAATCTTTAATTAGTTCCAGCCATCTTATTTGTCTCTTTTTTAATTTCAGAAAGGTAAATGTATAAATAACGATTTTATGATTAGTATATATTTCAATTTTTACTTCATATATATGACTCTTACAAAATTCCAATGAAAAAAAACAATAACTTCTAATTCCAAATCATGTGTAGGATACCTTTACTCACAAGATTTCAATTGATGTGAATAATAAGAAATGTCATTATCATCATTCATCCGAAAACAACAAATTCCCTTCATAGAAGCATCACTATAGATGATAAAATCACCATTTTGGAAGGTAGATTCAGAACTGGAGCATTCACCAATATTATTTTCAATTCACGAATGAAAATATCAAATTCTTTTGTCCAAAAAAAATAACCATTTTTCATTTTAACTTCTTTAGAATGCTAGAAAACTGTGAAAAGTTTTCAACAAACTATTGGTAATAACCTGCTAATCCATGAAAACTATGAATCTCTATAACATTTTTTGGTCTTGTCTATTCATCAACCACTTTATTTTGGCAGGATCACCTGTTATTCCATCTTTATTTTAAATGTTCCCATGAAACCAAATATGTTGCAACCAAAAATCACACCTTTTAAATTTTACATATAGTTTCTTTTCTTTTAATAAGTCAAAATAACACATATATGTTTTTCATGACCATATTTACTTCTAGAGTATACTATAATTTCATCAATAAACACAACCAAAAATTTATCCAAGAACTCATGAAATATTCTATTCATAATATCAATGAATACAGTAGGTTCATCAGTTAACCCAAAATGAATAACTAAAAATTCATAATGACCATATCTTTTATGGAACATTGTCTTTAGTATGTCTACATCCTTTACTTTTAACTGATGGTGCCTTGACATCATGGAAACCATCGAAAAATGTTGTCCTCCCTGGAGCTGATCAAATAAATCATCGATATGAGGCAAAGAATAATTTATTTAAGAGTGATATTATCCTAGGATATATAATCAATGAAAATTCACATTGAACCATATTTTTCTTTAACAAACAAGACATGAGCACCCCATAGTGAAGTTCTAGGTCGGATGAATCCTTTATCAATAATTCTTGCAACTTGTTTTTTAATTATAGAAGTTCTATTTGATCCATTTGATTAGGGGGTTTAGAAATTTTATAACAATAAATAACTAAGTATATATTAAACTCAACCTCTAGATTAGAAATAACACTAAGATAATTTGCAGGAAAAACATCTAGGTTTTGATTTACCACTGGTACATCATTAATCTGGATAGTTCCTTATCTTCAAAAAAATGAGCAAGTTAACTTTAATTTCCAAATTTATTCAGTTTCTTAGCATCCTTATATGTTATCAATGGTATGAGTTTATTCTTGTATACAAAATAAAATTATTTCTGAAAAAAACTTCTTTTCCTCTACAATTTATCGTAGTATGATAAAAACAAAACCAGTCCATACCCCGAAAAAAATCAAACTCTATTAAGGGAAAAACAATAAGTTTTTTAGGTAATACCTTTCTGCAGACAGAGATAGGTAGATTCTTATAACTTATTTTTTCCAAAATATTTCATCCATGTGTTTTTACCATGAGTTCTGGTTTCATTTTAGAGGTTGAATTCCAATTTTTTCTGAAAATTTATCAGAAATGAAGGTATTTATAGACCCCGAATCAAACAACAAATTTGTGAAATTAGTAAAAATAAGAAATGTACGTAATACCGCTTCATTTTATGTCTGAACATATACTTAAGTGGTTGAAAAGGATTTTTTTACACGCTTCTTCTTCAAATCATTGTGATTTTTTTCCGGAGTGACTTGCTTCGGGAAAACATTTTCAAAATGACCCAATTCCATATAGTTAAAGAATATCACCATTAGTTTATCATTAATTTTTGGATCATTTTACTTACACTCATGAGACATGTGTTCAAACGTTCAACATTGGTACCATTTAGTAGGATTTACAGGACATTCACTAGGATGTTTTTTACCACACATTTCCCAAGAAGGGAAATTCATTTTCCTACGTCTAGTCTTCATTAAAGAGTTATTCCCCATTGATTTCCAATCTGACTGCTTCTTATTATTGTTATCAAGAGGCACATACCTGTCAAAAAACTCCAACTCACCTATTTTGGCACAATGAACAAGTTTCATGTAGCTTTTAAACTCTCCTGAAGCCAAATCGCTTCATAAAAGTGGCTTCAAACAAGAGTAAAATCTATTAATTTTACTATCAAAATCCCAAGTAAATTCTAGTACTTAACTGGCCATTCTTGTATAATTGTATTTAAATGCTACCACATAATCATCAACATTCAACATTAGTTCCATGAATTATTTCTCCATTCTAAGCTGAATTGTTTTAGGAAAATATTTTTCAAGAAAAAGACACTTAAAATCATCCCATTCCAAACTCTCAAGATTATCTCTTTCTCTCGTACTCTTAACCAGTGGCCAAAATTGATCGATTTCACCTTCCAAATGATAAATTAATAGTATTAACTTTTAACTTTATGAACATCCCATGAAATCAAATATCTTTTCTAGAGCGTTGATCCATCCTTCGGTTATCACTGGATCTGTAGTTCCACTAAATGATGGAGGATGCTTCTGCATAAAATGCTTCACAAAAGACATGATTATTTATGGTAGATCATGTTCCTCACTAACATGTATTATAAAAATATATATTTCTTGAGTCAACTAATATATTTCTATCACAAACTTCTAGGAACTGATTCCCACTATTCCAGGCTGCAGATTCTTACAGACATCAGCCTCTTGGTGCCTTCCTACATTAGCATCCATGTTTCTTCTTTTTAAAAACATTTTGAACAGACATATATTAGATGTGTAAACATGTTAATATTTAAATTCTATAACATGTGAATTTAAATGTAAAGTAAAAAATCATTTATGGTATTCTCTTTACATCATCCTAACCCCTAAAGTTATCTTATCCATCCTATGATACAAACTATAAGGATTCAACCTCAAAAGATTACTTAATATTGAATTTTAGTTGATACAATACATTATTACACATTGAGTATATTTTTGGGTTTATAGTTTTATAGATTTGGGATATCTTACATACATAACATACCGCATTCATACAAAGATAATACTACTAAAAATAGTGTCCATTTTTTTAAAATATAAAACATTACAACTTGAAACATGATTTCATTAAACACTCTCCTTATCATTCATCACGACTCCATTATTTCTCTTTCCCATCCTTATATCCTGCGAAAAACATTTGGAAATCTTGTGATTAGTATAAAACTAAGTAAGTGATATAAAGAATGAAATTGTTAGTCAAGTGATAACATAAAAACAAATAAAACTTGTAATCATAAAAAATCATATGCATAGAAAAATCATGTATCTACCTTGGGGAATATTTAACATATCATTCTTAATTTCACCATTAAAAAAGGAATAAACTTTCAGTCAACTTACATCTCTGGAGTACCCAATGCATTAGATATATATAATGGGGATCACCTGTCATTTCTTGAGCTATAATGGGCTCAACCCGACATATTTTGAGCTATAAGGGGCTAAAACCATCATAAATAATGTCCATGGAAAATATCTGGGTAATAAAGTATCTTGAAATCAGATGAAACCAGACATTCCATATGAATAACAATCTTTTATAATTTTATTATATAGAGTTTTAAAAGTATTTTAAAAGGAATATCCTTTAAATTATATTTGGAGTGAGAATTAATTGAATGGAATGGATAGGTGTATACGCTATAAAAACACATAGTTTAACATAATATAAATAAAATTCATCACACCAATAATCTTAATACATCATAATTAATAAAGACGAAGGTTAATCCAAAAAATCGAAATTTGTTTAAGAATTTACATACGAAATTTCGGCACGGTAATGGGTTTACATGGGAGGGATTAATGAGATTGAAATGGGGTATCTCATCCTTAATATATCATAAGAGAAGTATCCGAAAGGTTTGAAATCATACACCATCATTAGATATAAAAAATTAAAGGGCATAACATAGTGGATATTCTTAAATAAAATTGAGTAAGAGTGAATCTCTTACCTTGGGTTAGACATCCTTAAAACATGTTTAAACCTCTTTTATGAAGGTCAAAATAGAGTTATTAATATTTTATAGAAACATATTCATGTTTATAACACCTTCATCGATAATTTTATAACAACATTCTACCCATTCATTAATAATATTTCATTAATTCCATTGTTTCCAGGTACATCTTTCATATGGTTTCCATGATTTGTACATGATGAATATTCTTGTTAATTGGAAGTGAAACTCCAGAATTGGAATAGTATGGTATTTAAATATTTACATAAACATAATTTATTTCATTTACCATTTTGGAATTTTTACATGAGTATGATTCATATGTTACTACATTATTGATACTTGTTTAGGTCATTTTGGTGATTCTACCAACATAATGAACTCATTTTGTTTTATAAATTTGAAAAATGCGCACAAAATGATTCTAGAACCTTATATAAGATATAATACATAAATTATAATCTGTTTCAACTATAATAATTGTTTCAAGACCAGTCTTGAAGGATGTAAAGTAAATTGAAATCACATCCTCCATGATGTCAGTAAATCGACACATCACGAACAATGTTTTAATTTCATGAATAAGTGGGGGAGGAGAAGTATAATGGGGAATATTCCATTAACATTATTAAACCCAGAATATTTAATATACTATATAATTAATACCTATTGGATAAGGGGAGGTGATGAAATAATATTAATAGAAAATAAAATGATATGAAAAGAAAGAAAATAAAAGTGGATGTTTACATCTTCATCAATTTTCATTTAGATCCATCTTAAGGACCTTTGTTTTGGTCTCTTGGTGAGAAAAGAATGCCTTGGTAGTGGGGAAGGGGATTGAGAGGATTATTTGGAAAATATTAGGTAATTCTCAAGGCTTTATAGGTTTGGAAGGAAGAGCGGGGAATGGGTGGTATTTATAATGCATGAGAGGATTGGTTTTACATTATTTAAATCATTAGTTTAATATTTATTTTCAATACTATGAATATTCAAGATTGATGTGACTAAAAATATTAATATGTGCATTTGAGTTCAAAAAAAGTTAGCTTACAGTATCCTTGCATCACATATGATGCAGTAAAACAAGTATTTAGTATTTATCATAATTTATCGTCTTTTACGATTCATTAAAAATTTATGTATTTCAAAAAATTACCAAAAATCCACCCCCAACCATTTTTTGACATGTAGAATCCAAAAATGAACTAAATTTTAACAAAATAAGTTTCTAAATATTATATGTTTAGTTTCAAAAAAATATTATATTTGAAAAATAACAATCTTAAAACATTTAATTACTTATTGAGAAATATTTGTATATTAGATTTTTACTCAAATTATATATATATATACTATCAATGGTGAGGATAATATTCATAAAGTTATGTTATTATTCATAATAGTATTATTACTATTCATAAGGGTATGTTACTATTCACCAAAAATTAAGTTGGCCTTATCAGACTCTAAATAAATTACTAATTAAAACCATGTATATCCATTTTTTGAAATTGAAAACACAGAACTGGGAAAATTTTGTTTAGTACTAATTATAACTATCTATATAAAACAATGTTTCATACAATTCAATTTACTTTTAAAACCATGGGGTGTTACAAAAAATTATTTTATGATTTGTATTATCCTCATCCAATGAATACTCTAGTTGATATCCAACAGGGACTATTAAATTAGGCCACTCTTTTCTCCAAGAATATTTGGGGTATGAGGGTATCATAGTGTTATTTTTCTCCTATGTTCACATTATGTACTACTGTATGTGTTTATTCTTATTAAGGCAGAATATATCATGATATAATGAAATTGGGTACCTATTTCACCGTTTTGGGGATCCAAAAACTTACCATAACTCTGAAATTTAATTAACCATGATTTTATAATAAAAATAGTATATCATAACTTCATTTTTCTACTTTTCTCTAATTTTTTAGATTTAATTTAGACTCTATTTAATTCACCTTTTGAACCACTTCGTACAACCTATGTCATTTTCTATAATCATTAGATAAAATTGTGGCCCATTATTATTGGATCATGGAATATATAATATTATAACTGGATTAGACTAAAGAGAGTGGTTACATCATTACATTGGTACTAAATATAATCAATCATATCCCAAGGGATCAGATAGATTATTATTTCTATAAAACTAGATTTATGCATTAATCTCATTTTTTATTTGATCAAATGAAATACAATGTAGTATTTCATTTGATAAGTTATTAATCACTCTAATATATCCTTCATTATATGCTTTAGTAAAATACTCACCATCCTGGATAAAGGGAAATTTTAAAAGGGTGTCCTTATAAGATCTTTAATAGAATGCGTACAACAGAAGTCACAGAGGAAATATTAAGGGATAAGCAATACAGTTTCCATAAATAATTATCACATAATATCATATAAATAATCACATGAGGAATATTGTTATCCATTGATAATATAACTATTAAAATAATCATTTGGATATCAATAACTGATTTCATAATTATTGAATTCATAATGTTAGATGTATGAAACTTTTGGTTAAGGCATTGTCCCAAAACATCATACAAAAATGGGAAATAAATATTCTAAATAACAAACTAGTTTTGCCTCATGAGACAAACAAATGAATAAAGGATTTATAATTGGCTCCAAAAATAATATACTGAGTCCAATGAATTTATTATATTAAATATATAAATAAAAATAAATACATATTCCAAATAAAAAATTTATATCTTAAATCTAGAATAAAAATGTAACTATTTTCAAGATTAAATCACGAGAGAAACATTATCTTAAGAAATTCATAGTAATATTGTGGATTATATCAATATATTATATCCCCTAAAAACATAATATTCCTAAAATAACATTGACATAGATGAGAATAAATTAAAATACAACAGTAATATTACATGAGGAAAATAAAATTTTCATTTTGAAATCACTTATTTATAATACAGAATTTTTTATAATATTAGAGAAATAATTTCCTTGAAAATAACCATGGATAATTATATATTAATCATTAGTAAAAAATTATTGTATATTTTGAAATAATTTTTCATGTAATAGGCATTAAAAATGATTTTGGTCACAACTTGTATTAAATGTGTCTAATTAAAAAAACTAATATTCTTATAAAACATTTATGTAGAAATTTACACATTTATAAGGATGAATTTTATCAATAATTAGATAATCGTAAAAAATAATTGAAGAAAAATTTATTAAAACTTGTTTATGCGTAAAATTATTTCCAATCAAATGGAAAAAATATCCTTTCCATTAACTGTTTTTCAATTTTTTGAGTATATAGGGAGAGGAAACTGAATGGAAATCATTTAATTTGTTTAAATAACTAGGTGCGTTATTTATTATATATCAATCAAATAGATACGCCAAATGGAATAGTTAACAAAGAAAATTTTAAATAATGATGGGATTGTGAAATATACCACTTCTTGAAGGTATACATTATATTTAAGTGATTTTAACAGAATGTATAATAAATTTAAATTTAACATAAATAAATAAAAGATAAATTTTATATACTTATAAAAAAATATATCAAATACTTAAAATATTTTAAAATTCCAGTATTAATAATTCTTTATTAAAATTTATTATTTCTATGTTTTAACTGTTTCATTTTTCATGTATATTTGATTAGTAGTTTGGGTACATGAACATTAATCATGATCTTATAAAGTCCCTAATGTTAATAATTATATTAATATTGAATATATAAATTATATAAATATTTCTATTTAACCATTGGTGGAATTCATGATCAATGAATCACATCACTTTCTAGAGGTGGTAGTCAACACATACACACGACCATCATTATTTGTTATAAAATTTTTAAGTGTAAAAATGTAAATGATACACTTTATTTATATAATTATTATAATTTAATGAATATAATTTATAATAATTTTCTTCATTATAATACCCATCCATGAATAATTTTTATGAAAATTAAAAAAATTACTTTGTGTGGGTGGTAGCATGCATATACACTAAAACAATGATTTATATTCTCATTAAATGATGATTCATACGATTAAATAATTCACCCCGTGAAAAATGAAATATAAGTACTTTTAATATAGTAATGTTATTATTTATTTATGGCCATTTCATAATTAAATTATTTATTAGAATAAATAAAATAAAACCCCTTGGTTAAGAGAAATGCCACTTCATCAGGTATACTCAATTTGCGTAAACCTTACACCTTTTAAGAGAGGTATTTTGGTGGGAAAAGGTCTAATTTATTATGTATTGGGATTTTGATTAATCAATTTTAATATGTGATGTATGAGATATAGTATTCATGAAATGCTAAAAAGAGAGGATACGTCATTTCCATTTATAATGTTGGGATACGACACAATCAAAATTTCTAAAAATATTAAAATATATTAGTGTTTTAATAAAGAATATTTGATCTAAATGGGATAAAATTCTAGGTTATAAGGATTTAGGATCAATATTAAATTAATACATAGGATTAATAAAAGTTTTTATTTAATTTTTACAATTATATTTATGTTTACCCGCTAGTAATCAAAATTTAACCACAACCATGGTTATAAAAATTTAATGTTTTTCGTAATCAAAATTATAAAAAATTATGTTGACCCTATTAAGATATATTATTTTTTATTATTATTAAAAATATGGAATCAATTTTATATGATTTAATTTCACTAATTATTATAAATTTAAACAAATGTAATTGTGAAAAGGAAACCAAAATCTATTATATATATTTTCATTTCTATTTATAAACCTAAATTTCATTCCATTCCATGCTAGGGAAAAATAATAATATATATTAAAATATTTAATTTAATTTATATTCTCTATATTTCATTGAAAATATTAATAAATAATTTTTTTAAATCTTTATAAATGTAAAAATGTTCATTTGAATCACATTTTTAGATAATTATGTATTTAATCCAAAAAATGAACTTGTTCGAGAATAAATTATATATAAATTTTCAATGAAATGAATTATATTATCTATAATTAAAGGGGTCTTACGTTTCCTCATTATAAATTTCATAACATAATGGTAACTTTAAATGACATGATTTAATTAAATGGAATTTATTTCATACAAAATTTAGTAACATCATTATTCAATTTAAAATATGTCTTTTTTTAAAATCCCATAATATTGCCCTAAAATACTATTTATATTATTATTTAAAAATTTATATTAAATTACTATATTAAAATATAAAAATATGGTAGAATTTATTTCAAATTTGAGTGAAAAAAATCGTTATAAAGAATATTTTACGGGAAATTATTTTTGAAGCCTAAAATTCCATTGCTAAAAATTTAGTGCGTATTTATTTAGAATTGCCTAAATATTTTATATTTTTAAGGAATATATATGTATATATTTAATATTTTTTTAGTTCTATTAGTACTAACCATTTAAAATCTATGTTATAGCATCCATATTAAAATAATATTTTTATATTATATTTAATTTCAGTTGATGTGGGTTGTTATGTTTTATGATACCTATTAAACAAAATATTTATATAATATAAACATGTTGGGTATTACAAAAGAAAATTTTAGACATCATTATAGTGAAATCACATATATTTCATAGAAATCCTATTAACATGGACATAAACACAACATTTTCACCATAAACATATCATGAACAATGAGAAAAACTTAGGATGACTCCCTAAGAAATCCCCCACTCCTTGGCCTTTATGATCTTTTTTCATTCCCTGTATAAATGGGAAATGCTACAATTCTCACCATGTAGATCACTATGCCCATGTTTTTTGGAAAAACATCCATCATAGGTGGAACCTTAACTCAACATTCCTCATTCCATGAAATACTAAAAAACCATGGTCATTTTTCATCAAAATGCCCAGTTATTTGGTGTAGTGAAACACGTTTTTTTACATTAAACATGTCAAGCACCATTACATGATTAGAACTATCCAACCAAGTTGAACATATCATTTTACATATTCATTAAACGAATTTAACATATCCTCTCATCAAATATTTTCGAATTCATTGGGTTATATACATAAACTCTTCAATCTCCACCCCTAATGCAAGGATGTGACCTCATATGTGTTCGAAATTCTCATATAATAACACCATGTCCTATAGTGTTGAATTATGAAACATTTCTCTATCAACACATTCGAACATCAGCAATGGAATTCTCTTACTAATGAAAAATACATTTCATACACTGTGACCAATACTCACTCCCTTTATTTTTTTTATAAAAATGAAAGACAAAATATCTTATATTGTAAATATATGTATCATTTACTCTTCTCCTCTATATTGATTTAAAATATAATTGTAATTATTTTTTTCTTACAACATCATCTATCTCAAAAAAATATTATCCCCCTCTATGTTATCCACTATATATAGATGGATGATTTCCCATCACTACATTTTTAATGATCCTTTGATTAATCCATTATATATCTATATGGTCTAACAGTGTAGAGAATATTAGAGATATAACCTAGTTTTTTTATGGTGTCAATAAAAACTCATATGTAAGAGAATTATATAGACACTTATTGGGGATTATAATTTTTTAAAAATTATTTTGTTATTCATACATGTTAATAAACATATTGAACAGAACATGATCAAATAATATGACTCAGTTTATCTCCAAAAATAATAATCCAACTATGAACAATGCTAACTATATTAATCAAATTAATAAAGAAAGACAATCTGGTTTTTTTTCACTCCAATTTTGATATATTCTATATAGTATCTAAATATTCTATATTTTATATAATATAAGATTAAATAATTTTTCTCTCTAAGTGAGACCCCCCTCAGAGGAAGTACTATTATCAAATACATCATGAATATCTAATACATGTATCACTCATATTCCTCTCTTTTAATAAGTTAAAGACCCAATATTAACCATTAATTCCCTAAATATTATCATAAATAAATATGAATAATAAAGAATAAAGAGTGTCCTATTTATACTTTAGAGGAACCATTCATGAGGTGATTTTCCTTCCACGCTATCCTTTATTTAATTCAAAAATCATAAATTTTCTCTTATCATAATTCTTGATAGGTTTTTCCATTCATTATTCCTTTGAATATATTCTTTATGAAAATAATTTTTGACAACAACTTCATTTCTATGTATTTGAACTAACATATTTATTGTGTCTGGTTGGGAAAAAAATTCATTCAATTACTTTCTACCTAAATAATTCACAACATTTACATAACTATTGATTTTTAAATTCATCACTTTTGGATTACTTATTAATAGAATTTTCATCTTATTATTGGACAACTTACATCCATTGATTGTTTATCCTCATTTTTCTTCTAAACTCCACCAAATTAATTTCATATTCCATAGTAATGGATAGTTGAACCAACATGAATAGACTTTTTGTCGCAAAAATATACATAATAATTAATATCCACCAAATCTGTATCATCGATGTCAATTACATTGTTTCCCTCAATAGTTTTTAAATTATTATTGACCCTCATTTTTTATAATGGATTTATGTTTAATTTAAATAATTTATACATTTTCGATGTAAAATTTTATCTCATTCTCATTGGTATGAATATGTTTATGATTATATTTAAAAAATATATATTTAGAGAAGGTAAATTTATTTAATGATATATTTGATCTATTCTTTCCTTACCAGATCATATTTTCCAACACATCATAATGTGGTGATTCTGCTTTTTCCTAAGTTTCATTGGTGAATTCTTCACTACCACTACTCAAATCATCATCAATAGTGAGAAATATTTTTCGTATCTCATATAGTTAATTTTATTTCTATTTATGGTTCTCTTAAATATCACAAATTATCATATCTATTTCAGTACGGATTAACATGATTATCTTGATCAAATCAATATTAATGAATTATTTCTTGATCAATTACACTTATTTTTTAGTATAAAAAAATTTCACCATCCTCAGGATTATCATTTATATCACCAATATTTAAAGTTTTTCAACACATGATTCTATCATACCATTAAACTACCACTCTTTTTCAATGAATCATTTATCATCATATTCATTTCAGAAATATTAATATATTTTCATTACAAGAGATAAATGAGAGACATTGTTTAATAATTATAACATAATTCACCATTTATACTCATAAATGTAATTCACTTGGTTCCACATTATTTATTATTCTTCTAATATAATTTATTCTTATATGTAGTGTCTTCTTAACTATTTGAGCCATATTCCCCAACCCAATTCTTTAGGAAAAAAATTCAAAATGAGTATTACCATTATAATTATAAAATATAGAAAAAATATTTCAATATTAATTTCAATTTAACATTCAGGAATATAATTAATAATATGGATATATTCTGGTCCAAATCTCTATTATTCATAACATCTCATGAAATTAATTCATTATTCTCTTTAAGTGTTTCTATGTCACCAAGATTCAATGAAAATATAAAATATTACAAATTTTTTGAAATATTATGCCTTCCTCATTTCATATTCAGTAACAATATAGTGGATTTGATCCAATGAAAGATATTCTTGATCTTACCAAAAATTTATTGTAGGATATAACTGATATGGGTCATTACTCATATGAATCTATAATACACTTGTGTTCTTTAGGTTTCTCCACAAATACATGAATATTGTTGGGTATCTCATTTATCTGAGTGAAATTTTTATCAATATCTTAATTATCATACATATTGATATCCTTAAATATCCTATTCCAAAATAGTATGTTGACTTCATTCATAATGATGATTCCTTTAAATATTATTCTTAATTTTTCCTATATTTATTTTGTAGTTGAATAAATGATTACCATGACGTAAAAGTTCACTGAAAATGACATAAAATTTGTATTTATTTATTTCTATAAATTTCCATATTCTTATTATCATCTTAGAGAATAAGATCATTTTTAGTAATGGTTTTAAATGATTTTATTGTAGTATATCTGACTTTTTATGGTATGTGATAGAATGTATGTATGTATTTTAATCCTCCAACCATAGCAATTATTTCCATTAATAGTAGGAAATACCTATATTATTAAAAATAATATATTATCTATAATCATAGGATCTCTATAAGAATACTCCATTCTATACCAAATATTCATCCGTGATCCAATTTATCATTGGTAAAGGTCATAGTGAGTCATTTATTTTCATTGTTTTGCTATTTTCAATTCAAAATCAACCTCATTATACTATGACGGTTATAAATAAATTAAATATAATATATATTATCCTGTGAATTTTGAATCAATTAAATATCATTGAAGATAATATTTACTTGGTGGAAACAACCAAGCCAACTCATTTCCTTTTAGATTACTCCCACCGAAGTCGATTCTTCAGTATTATAACAATGCCATTCAACCAAGAATCCACTTCATTCCATCCATATCCATAGTCGATAGGATGATACACATATTCTTTCAATATTATATAGAAAATAAATACAAATTCATCAAGTGATGTATCTACCTCATGATTAATTTCCTCATCCACAAAAAATCTTATCAATAGATCTATTCGTGTAGGTTTACTTTGAGGACTTTAATTCATACAATAAGAGTATGCTGGAAATGAAACTTTTCCCCAATATATGGTGTTCTTTATTCTACTTATTCTTTAAATATTTAAGTAAATTGACACCTTGTATTCATGGATTTGTTTCAAAATTTACTCCTAAATACATTTTTGTATGAGGTTCCCATTGGATTCTTATTCTCATAGGTAAACTATCTTTACTTTTCTAGGTTTTTATTCTCAATATGTAATAATAGATAAGGAAACAAATAAATTATTCCCTTGTATCACCATTACATATATTCATAAACTAAAAAAATCTCTTAAATAACCTTTCCCTCAATTCCATTACTTTTTTCCACTATAACATCCTTATATTACATTTAACTCCTCTATTTTGAGATAATTAATTGTTTATTTAATTCATGTTATTAACCATTGATTACTACCTAATAATTTATTAGAATATGACCTAAAATCATTTTTGGGGATTATGGAATTACTGAAGAACTTCTCATTCATCATTATAGAAAAATACTCTACATTTCGTGTGAGTTATACCAACACATGAACAAGTATGACTCCCTCACAAACATCGTGGCATAGTTAAAGTAAAATAATTGGGTAACATAGTGTAAAATTCCATAAATTATGGAATATTGGTTTTTTCGGTTTTCTTATAGGAATATTAAATGAATTTTTCCACTCTATGGGGAACACTCTTCTCATTTGGGATCACTTTGTCTCATAGATTCAACCACAACTCAGTATAACCAGTTCCACGAAACAATTAAAATTATATGGTCCTTTTTATTTCAACACACCATTATTCATTGTAATGTTAATAAAAATATTATTTTCCTTATAGAGGTTAAGCGTAATGATATGTTCATAAACATATTATCTTTTTGTCCATCTCTATCTTTAATACATTCTATGAATTCTTTATGACCCCAATATGAAGGATTCTACAATCCCCATGTAAAATAAGTAAAATCCCCAATCTGCAAACATAGTGTAATGACATAGTCTTTCCCATATTGGGTATTCACTTAGAACAACACCTTGTTCTGTGGTATGGCCCGCTCTAGCATTTCACAATCGGCACTTTTTGACATCATCAAAGGCCTTCTCTTATTGACAAAAATTAAAATTAATTAAATGGGATAAATAACATGTTTAACCAACCACCAATAATAATAGGATATAGAGGGTTACAAAACAAGGGTATTCATAAAGAAATTATATTTGATTGATTCCTAGAATAATAATATAATCTTTTATGATTTTAAATTTATTTTATATTTCTGTTAATATAATTCATACATAAAATTAATTATATTCCATGTTTTAAATATCAGATCCTTAAATTATTTTTTTATTAATGGTTTAACCTTATATGTATAAGTGAATGTAATTTTTAGTATTAATATAAAACAATACTATTATGCTTTATGTTTTCAAAAAAAATATTTATATCTAGAGTTTCTTAATTAAGTTAATTCCATTTGATAATTTTGAAAATATTACTAGTTTTATGTAATTATTTATTTATTATATGGTTTTAATCATATATATCATATTAAATATTTATATAATTAATAATTTTGTATATTTAAATCAATAAATTAGGTATGGGGAAATAGTGTTTTGTTTTTTGATTAAAACCCCAATTTTTGAAATATTTGTTAACATAATCCTAAATATAAATATATTTTAATTAAATGAATATTTTCACTCATTTGATCTAATTACAATCTCATGAATTAGATATAATTATCTAAAATTCGATCATAATTTAGGGTTAAATAAATTTCTAGACATAAATATTAAATAACCCATCAAATACCATATGGTCTTTTCATGATCCCACATAAGATCTCAACATAGGAAATTATATATTTTAATAAAATCTTTGGATATCACTATAAGATTGATTATTTCATTTGTTGGATTAATTCCAATGTGAATACATTCATGGATTGAATTATAGAAGATATTAATGGGCAGGACTAAAGTCAAATTATATAGATTATAGGAAATAATTTTTTTATTAAATAATTATCTAATATTTATGATTGATATATTAAAGGATTATGGTTTTATTTTTCATGATTTAAATGTAAAAGTTTATTTTTTTCATCGTATCTTTTTAATTTTATTGTTCATATATATTCCTTGTGTATTAGATCAGTCAGTCTAAAAATATCATTTTTATTTCAATGAAAAGTTTATTATTTATATCATGGATCTCATATGACTTCCAATGGTTGTGACAATGTTTGAATTAATGTTTTTATGAGAAATATTTTGTTGAAATTTCTATTTAATTGAATTATGAACTAAAAAAAATTAAAAAAAGGATGTGGGCATTATTTAGTAAAATTAACTTCCCATGCCATGAATATATGATTTCATTAATATTATTCCCCCACCTATAATTTACAATTAAAATTTTAATTTGGTGTGAAAATATTACAATTCATTATGTGAAGATATTTTTTACCCACTAATTATTTTTATGATAATTTTTATTATGATATATTATGTAATGGGGGGTTTCACCCCTCAATTAATTTTTATAAATAATTATATGTTTTCATGTGTGTGTACGAAAACAAAGTCTTATTAATTGTGGTTAATTCAAAATTATTGTTCATATGTATGGTTAATTAAATATTGATCACAAATACCATGAATAAATCAATTGTAACTGAAGAAATTAAATTATAAATATAATTTTTTAAGATAATACTATAGATATTTTAATTTAAATGTTAATTTCGAATAATTTGTTTTAATTAGGAATTATTGTTAGTTGGTTTAAAATATGATTATTTTATTTTTCATGGTTTTATAATTTATTATTTACAAAAAATAAATAAATATATATATATATATAATATATGTATTTTAGGATTCATAAAATCATTTTTTTATGAATATTATATGTAATATATTATAAATTTTTCCCCGAACATGCATGTGAGTATCATTATAAATGAATGTGGTACTATATGTAGGTGATCCATGATAGATAATAATATAAATTTAAAAAAAATGAATACAATCCAAGAATAGGGGATGTTGCAATTTTAGTTATGAAATATTCCACAGGTTTTTCATAATAGGTTATAAGTCTATTCAAGATAGATAAAAATATCTATTAGATTATAATTTAACAATCATGTCACGTTAATTTCATTTTTTTCATGGTTATATTTTTATGAAATTATTTTCATTTAATTTAAAAAATATAATTTAATGAATGTAAAAAATGATTCGTATTATTATATAATAAGTGAAGACCAAAATTTTGATCATAAAAAATGCTAAGAAACAAATAAAATAGTACAAAAGCTATTACAAACCATTATCTTTGAAAATGATATCACTGATAATGTTGGACAATAAGAAATAATGTTTCTTTTATACAAAAAAGGAACCAATTCAATATAATTGAATACACTAACATGTTCTAAAAATATATGTTTTAGAGAAAAAAAATATTTATTGTAAAGTAACTTTAGAATTCAGAGATCCACATCTTCCATTTTTAGTGAATTTTAAATCAAAATAATTATTTCATATTATCATTCAAAGAATGAATCGCATAGGATGTTTGTAAGTATCATACCACTTTTTGTATGGAATAATATAAAAATAAGAAATTTTAAATGAATATAGATCTAAATATATAATAAAAGCCTTTTTAATTGTATGATTATTCCGAAAATCAATAAAAATTATTTACCATGTTGTTAATGTAAAAATAACCATTACACACATTATTATCAATGACATTCATTCAGATTCAAATTGAATAGTATAAATATATTTTCTAGTCATATGGATACTTATTTAACAAAAATAACATAAATTTTCATGAGAGGAGTTCATTAAGCTAATATATTTAATTAATCTAATTGAATTTTTAATTTTATTTTTAATTTTTATCTATAAATTCATTAAATATAAAAATAATAATTTACTATATATATCATCTTTCTATTTTATTATCACATATATCATTCATAAAAAATTGTTTGATATTTATGGGCGACCATTATTCTGTTAGAATTTATATTCTACATCTTATTATATAATGATATTCAATGTCTTAATAGAGTCGTATTATGTTGTATTAAAATGAACTGATTAAATATTTTCTTCTTCTCATATTACTATTTTTTTCATAATGACATGAAAAAATTGAAATTAATGAAAAAAAGGAAGGTTATGTATCTAAAATACAAGTAAAAATAATAATAGGATCCCACAAATCATTATAGATTCAAAAAGATACTCATTCCATTTATTCATTTCCATTATCCT
Source organism: Viscum album (assembly GCA_963277665.1). NCBI lineage: Eukaryota > Viridiplantae > Streptophyta > Magnoliopsida > Santalales > Viscaceae > Viscum > Viscum album. The sequence goes on along the minus strand of OY728166.1, from coordinate 1,083,844,519 downwards.
AATCAATGTTTAATGTATCGTTCCTTTCATGAACTATTTTATTTAATTTAACCATAATCACTTCAGAAAGGTTTACTACTCCTTCACTAATATGCCCATATAAAAAATATATGTCAATGTTCAGAAATAACAAGTCACTTGTGGGAGTTAGAATATCATTGAGAATGTTAGGAATCACCAATATAGAAATGATACATATATTTATTATTTAGTTCAAAAATTATTGAACTATTAGAGGATTTATCCCATTAATAATAAACACAATTATGGCTAAACACATGAATCATAAGAAGATACCCTAAACAAGTCAATCCTATACCATTTCCATGGATTATCTGAAGTTGGTAGTTTAATTTCAAACAAAAAACGATCATGGGAATCCACCAAGTATAGATACACTATTGAATCTATGACCCCTCACTACAATTGAAATATATAATTTAGAATTATGATCCACAAATATATCATCCTTTTTGGAGGATACAATTTATGGAACAACCTTGAGTTTGCCTATGTAAATTTTCAATTTTCTAGTATGAATAAATATTTATGAGAATTTAGAGTAAAAAATGAATTTATTACATGAAACAAATTAAAATACTCTGTATTAATTTATTTTTATTAAATAATATACCTCTTTTTTTTTAGGTTTAACCATGTAGTAAATATTCTCTAACTAATGGATTCTATAAAAATAGATGTATAAGTATACCATTATAGATTATATAAATTCCCTAAAAGCCAAAAATATATATATTACACCACTAACAAAGGATTATGTCATCCTTTCTATATCATCATTATCTAGGTTGTGATATTATCTTACCTATGAAGTTTCAATGTGGTATCCAAATCATGTATTTAATTAATATGATTAGTAAAATCTAGTGTTAATGTTTCTATTTTATACAAACATTCAAATATGGATTTTTGGGGTGATTAAACATAGATAAATGGACCATCTAGTGTGTAATAACAACTATAATAAAACATATTTCAGATATCTACTATAAAAAATAATCATGTTTGGCCTAAACTAGAACATTGAAAAAATTAATCTTTATAGTAGTAGTACCACCGAACTCTAAAATAAATATAGACTTATTTAAAAACTTTTTAGTGTTGTTATATTAGCATAGTTTATGAAATATATGATTTCTATAATGGTAGTATGAATGGTATTTTCATACATAACTATCCATTTTCTTCACATATAATAACATAACATATTCTATGATATAATTTATAACCAATCAGAGCATAGATGAGTAATCATAAAACAAAAGTACATATATAGTTGTGATTAAAATATATAATGATACAAATATATAACCAAAAGAAAAAGGTAATACAATATAATAGAAACAATACATGATGTGTCTGATAAAAATTGGTGTACCCTTTAAAGTTAATTTTCTTAAAAAACACTAAATGTTTTATTGAATTGTCTATTTTAATCTAAAATGGAAGGTGGATCAGTGGACTAGATCATATGTGTTTAAAATTTCTATACATTTAATCATTTTTAATTATCCAGCCATCTATAGTTAGTTACTCCCTATGATCCTCTTTAACAAATAGTTTGAATCAAGTTATCATATCCATGAGAACAAATTATATCCATACTTAATAGGTAGTAAGTATATAGATAAACAATATTAATAACAATGTTCCAATTATATACCTCCCTAACCAAAGATTCAAATTGATGAAAAAAGATCATAAAATGTAAGAATATAATATAAAATTATGATATTTACAATAAATAATCACCAACCAATATCTATGAGAAACGTTTACACAAAATAAAATACATTAAAATCAATTCAAGGTAATTTGATGATCCAAATAAACAAAATATTCAAAAAAAGTATATTTTTATATGTCTCCTTCCATTAAAAAATTTCTCAGTCGAATTTAACTTCATAATTTTAATATAAATTAATAATATTATTTTTTGTCCCTTATTTTTTCATGAAATTTAATATAAATAATATTTTGTTCATAAAATGAAACAACCCCAACACAAGATATCAAAATTAAACATAAGTGAATTTTCATCTTATTTGGGATCACAAGTTAATTTCATCCATTCATAGGAATATATAAAATTGATAGAAAGTACTTATATAAATAGAATTTAATATTTTCTAAATTTTTCTAAAAAAATGATATTTATTACGATTTTCAACAAAAAGCATATTGAGTATCTCTTTAATAAATAAAAACCCCATTTTTTAAATAATAAGAAATTAATAGTAAAATTAATATGGATTTTAAAATAATAACATCATGTAGAAAATAAATATTCTAAAATTGGAATAAAATTTGTTAAAATAATATATCTCTTCTATGATGAACACAGTGATACTAGAGACACATTCACAATAACAATAATCTCTCCTCCTTTGATTGAAAGTAAATTTTAATAAAGAAAACATAATTAAAAAATTCTGGTCTCATTTCCTTTTTTTACTTTTATAAATGGAATCACCTAGAAGACTAATCAAATTATATGAAATTTAAAGGTATATAGTTTGAAAAATACAAATAATATAATAATAATTATATTTCTATAAATATTAATCTTTTCGAACTATATTGAGAATTAATTATATTGTATTTTGGATGAGTATTAACCTTCTCTTAATAATCTCTCTATTTTCTCAGTGGCATGTATGTATTCCCTTTAAAATGGTCATATATGATAATTTATAATATCTCTCCCATGGTTATGGTTAGAATGAAAACCTATAATAATCAATGGTTGAATTTAATAAAAAAAACATAAACATTTTGAATGTTTTCTTCTAACAAAGTCTGAGGATGTTTTTCTAATTAAGATAACATATAAGGACTAAAGGTTGATGTACATGTATATTACATCATTTTATATGAATATTCATTTCATTTTACAAATGCATGCCTAAGGACAGCAATAATTTTGTGCCTTTAGAAACATTTATTACATTCTTCTAACATGATGAAAGATATTCAACACCTCCCATAAATATATTACCCTTTCTTAACCCTACCTAAAAACGTTCTTTATAACCTGAGGAAAATAAAACATAAAAGGGGTGAGTTAAGATGCTTAGTATGGGTATAAAAAGGAAATATGTAGGAATATAATGAGAAGAAGGGTATGAGAACATGATCGTGAGAATATAATATCATACCCTTCATATCAAAAATCATGGAATAAATATTGGAAGAACATAAGACATGAATCATATTGAAATCAAACAACATAATCCAAGAGATCGTGACATAAAAATAAAACTTGAAATTGTGTCATACAGATAGACATGTAAATTTTTTAACATGTATAAATAGTAACACGATCACTCATTAAATTAAAAACCCAAAATCAAACCCTTTCATAAACATATTTACAGGAATACCATGTCCACTCATAAAATTATGGACATGAAAACATGGTCTACAGATAGAATTGTGAACAAAAAATCAGGTCCAAACATAAAATTTATACCACATGAGTTAACCATCACTTCCCAGTGAATTGGAGGGTGATATATGTAACACCCTTATCATAGTGAAATCATTTTTATGTGTGACACAAAAGCATAAATCATTCATCAAATCATATCCAATAGAATAAAATGGATTTCATAAACATCATTCCATCATAACATAATTCATGAAAGTCAAATGGATTTCATAAATAGAAATCCATCATAAACATAAATAAACCATACTAATAATAAGGATAGTATACCATAAACATATCATCATTAAAAAAGTGTCATATTATATGGAAAATAATTTTGATAAAACACATGAAATTAATTATTGAGGAAAGTATCATTTTTCTTCAAAAACATTTTTTTTTCTTAAAATCTTGTGTTATTTTAAATGAAAATAATTTCTCTGAAAATAAACATGAAAAATTAAATTGGAATATACTTATAAATAATCATTTAATAAGGAATAAAAATATATTGATTCTATATAAGATAAAACACATTATCCCCATACTTTTTTCGGAAAAGTCAAAAAGTAACTCATATCGAAAATGAAAAAAGATTCATTTCATACCATTTAATAAAAAATTACCAATGGGTAAAATTTATTCTAAAAAATTTTATAATAATATAAATAAAATTTTGGAATAAATAATTATGAATCCTAGACATGGATGATAAACATACTCTAGTAGATACTTACGTATAAGCAATCTCGTATAATAATGATATTGCAAAATTACCATTTACCAATTTATAATTAGTTTAATATTATGCCTCATAAAATAAATAAAATTATACGAATTTTTAAAAATCATAACATTTATAAAAATAATCATTAAAAAATCATGGGATACATAAACACCATACAAAATAAATAGGTGGTGTATAAGGATTATGTCCCACATAAATATAAGTGAGACAAAATAATACTTTAACTTATGTATGATATCCTTTGTATGTATCAAAACCTCTGGTATAATAATTTAAATAATTTTATTGATTTATTCCATAATCATTTCAATTTTTATGATTTCATATATTATCTTATTATCATCAGTTAGTTAATAACATTATTACTCATCCATCAGGTGTTAACTGCTTTATTTTCTTACTCATTTTTAATGAGATAAGTTGTGTTCCTCTTATTATGTTATAGTTATATACTTTATAGAATTATTATAATATATATCATATATATTTATTATACTCATTTATATGTTAATGCTTTAATTAAGATTGTGAAGAATGAATCACATCACATCATGGAGATGATAGGCCTTACATATGCACGAGTGATGAAATCATTCCCTTAATTATGGAGTGGTATAGAAGTGGATGATATATATTTTTAAAGAATAAATAATAATCATATTTAGTAATTATTTCCATCCTTATACACTTCAAATAAAAGTAGTGATGGAAAATAGATTACACAACAATGTGGAGACGGTAAGTCGTACGTACGCACACGTAGTGATTTCAATTCTCATGGGATGAGAATAACATTGAATATCGTTATTCCATACATATAAAATATCTCATTATAAAGGTGATAATATATTAATTATATTATAATAGAAACAAATCATGAATATTATGTATAAGATGAATGAAGTTTGAAAGAATCAGTAGAGGAGATTACATCTTCTTCAACGTGCTCCCTATAGATCTTTACATAAAGGCACTACAGTTGAGATTTTTAGAATACAAGTACATCTATAATGTGACTAGAGAAGTTGGGAAGGAAAATGGGAAGTTTATGGCTGATATTAAAGGCTAAATGTAAAGTTAAGAGGTGAGGGAGGAGGTTCACTTTGATAATTGAGTTGAGGGGCACTTTTGCAAACTCTAAAAATGTTAATTTATAAAAAAATCAAACCACATCCAAAAACTGTAAAAATATCTTATTTTAGAATATAATATGATATTAGGTTGAAAAATCATCAACCAATAATTTTTAGGAACGTTTTTATGTCAATTTAATACTTATCATTTCCACTTAACCTTAGTTATTCTATTTAAATTACAACTAACGTAAAAAAAATTTAATATTAAAATTGTGTAATTTATACTTATATGAGGTCAATTATACCATAAATGATCTACTTATAAAATTATAGACGAGCTCATAATTTTTTTATATTTTTTAATACAATTTATAATTTTTAAATATTTTAATAAAACATTATTTTGACAAAAAATCAATATTTCCAATTTTGACACTATTCAATTAATGGATTTTTAAAATATCAAGATACGATTTTATCCACAAAACACATTTTTTATTATATATATAAGGGGTCAAGGTACTCTATAAAATTCTTTGGATAAATTAATTAACCAAAATTATTTTTATTTTAATATTTTTAATCATAGTCATTTGATATTTCTATTAATAAAATAATAGCCACATCAGTTTTGTGTAATTATTTAATATACTTATTTGTTGAATAAGAATTATGAAAAAAAATACTATAATGAATATAATGATTTTATATTTCATAGTAATACTTATAGTATAATATATCTCTTGAAATATCCTACATTAAAAATGTTATATGTATTTAAACTTGAATGTGACAACATTAACGTCACATAAAATAAAATATTATAAGTGTCATAATATTTTCCATGTGGATCCAACTAGTAAATTAATCAGCCCATGGATTATTTTTTTCAATATAGGCTTGAGAAATAATATTTTGTCATGTTATTTCTATTTTAATAGATATTATTATTTTATTGATTTTTCATTAATTAAATAATGTTTGCCTCATAAGTGTATAAGAATTTAAAGAAATTACATATTTAATAAAAAATGAAAATAAATTTCCTTGATAAAGAAAATAAATATTTCAAATTAGTATTTATAGTTGAAATTATCTTCTCTATATCCTTATTTCAAAAATGATTAAGTTATTAAAGTTTGAGTAAGAGATGTTTTACTTTTCTTCAAATAAAATATATTAAATGTCATAATTTCATCCAAGTGGCTTCCAAAGGGTATAATTTCAACTTAAGTATGGTTTATTTTGGAAATCACTCATCCAATCATATTAGGAAAAGTGTAAGGTAATTTAAAATATTATATTCACCGTTAACTAATCGATTTACCCTTTCACTGTATTAATTAAAATTTCCTAAATTATTATTCCTAATGCCCAAAAATAAAAGAATGATATTATTATAATTTTGACCCACTAATTAAAAATATGAAATCCATTTTTAAAAATTCAAAACACAGAATTTTAAATAATTTAATAAAATTTAATCATGTTATTAGAATGAAAAATGTGTTTTTAGAAGATAAAATATTATAAAATATTGAAATGTTTTTACATCAATATTCTTGTTAAAATTAATCCCAATAACCAAAATTATATTAATTGATAAAAATATATTCTATTTTTACATTGAAACCCTTCAATAATATAATTTACCCAAAAATATATTTAGAGGAAAAATGGTGTTTTCAATTAAAATTTAGTATATTTTTTCGATACATCAATATATAAAACATTTCAAAACCTATAAACAATTCATCTGAAGTAATTTTTTGGATTTTTATTATAAATAAGAAGTTTTTTTATATATATAACAAATAAGTTTTTCAAAAAATGGATTTAAAATCGGTGTGCTATCAAAAGGCTCCAAAACTGTACTTTTTTCTAATACATCTTTTTCTAAAAACTTGAATGTGTTCTTATATCATGGAATTAAAACATATAATATGAACATTAATTATTACATTGAAAAAATTAAATATATATATCATTAATAAAATCCATCAAGATTAATGTTATTATTTTATAAGCTTACTTATTTTCATTTAAATGGTTTTTCCAAAGACAACTAATACTTTTCATATCCACCATTATAATGACTAGGTTATAAGGTAACATAATAATATTTAGTTGTTCACTTAAACTATGTCTTGTGTGAAATGAATTAAATAAAAATAACTTGAAATTATGTGTAACACAAGCCAAGAATAGTTTTTCATATACTGCAGGTTAAGATGGTGTTGTGTGTAGCGAAAGCTTAACATGGTGTAGCATGCATCACAAAATATTAATGAAATTATAAAAAATCTATCTTATAAAAATTTTAGGGTGTTACATTCTACCCCCTTACAATTAATTTTACCCTCGATATTCATCTTGGTTATATAAACATAAATAATAGAAAGTTTCATTTTTTAAAACCCACTTTGGAAAAATGATTTCTAAAACATAATTTTAAAAAAGTATACCTAGAAAAAAAGAGTTTTCCAAAATAAATCTGAACTAGGCATCTACATAGGAGAACATATGTGAATATTTGGGATGGAGGAAAAGAATAAATAATCATACTGATTAATAAATATCATTGATCAGAAGAAATTGGGTGATCTAGAGAAAATTAACAATCACAAAACCATAAAATAATGAAGCATTAAAGAGGTCATTGATATCATATAAATGATGATAATATGACACCCTTTTATATCATGATCCCTTTTCCAAATGTCAAATAATTTTAATGAGAAGATATAATTACTTGAATTCAATATAATCTCACCATTGGTCCTACCTCGTACAATTTCCACTCCATCTCTTATTCAATGAATGAAGATAAATTTTTCATTATTGAAGCATTAGTAGATCATGTGATATATAAAAAGAATGATAGGTCACTCCATTTTTCTATATCACAAAAAACGGATAGGACATGATATCAAATATTCATAAACCCACATATGGTGAGATATTTATTTATTTTTACAAATTTCATCTAAATTTAAAAGTAAATAATCCAAAAATTTATAGCTTTACAATCCTTCATAATGATAAAAATAAAATAATTTTCAAATAGGCACTGTAAACTGGATTAAACTTTATCTCAAATATATCATAAAGAAACTATTATTTGTCACATTAAAAATAAGTCTATTCATTCTTCATGTATAAATTGAATTACAATAGAACCTTTGTGAAAACATGCCTGATATAAAAATTACCCCTTTCCACAAACCATAAATATGAAAAATTCTAAATGCTCAGTCCAAGATATCATCATATAAGTCCTGAGTTCCTTAATATTATTAAACATATATGTATTTCCTTATCCCAAAATTATGAATATATTATGTATTATCCTTCCTTAATAATGTGTTTTCCAAAAATACCATAATCACTTTTAATGGTTACTAGTACCATTCAACATATTATCATAATTACATATGTAAAACCCATAGTGGATCAATTATTCCATAATACCATAAAAGTTATTCTAAAATAATTATTTTAGAATCCCATTACATAAACACTAAATCAATCCAAAACTTTGATGTCAGACTCTAAATAACCAATAGTGATCGTATATTATTTTCTGTTTTCTTTTTCCTTATGATGTTTCTAATGTCGATCATCATCGATAACCATTGGATTAGGTCACTTGTTAACATAGTTCCCCTTTTCATTTTACTTGTATCGTTTATGTGTGAGAGGTGCATTTTCTTGAGCATTCTCCCCCATTGAATGACCTTTTTACATCACTCCAACACTCTTATGCTCGATGGCCAAAATTGTCACACTGGAAGCATCTTCTTATTCCATTGAGGAATTCCCCCCTGAGAATGATTTTCCACATTTTTAGAATGAAGGATGTTGATACTTTTTCTTCTATATTTTTAGAAACCAAATTGAGTTTCCATTAAGCTCCATCATCCTTTTCTTATCTCCATACACTTGAGAGTTACCAAATTCAATTTCAACTTTAAGAGAGTAATGAATGACTTCTTCCCAGCTTCCAAAGTCCCTTATGGACAAGGCCTTTAGGAGACTTAGTTTTAGTCCACCAAATAATCGGTCAATTTTTATTTCAAGGATGATGATTAACCCAGAATTGTACCTTAAAAGTATTTTAAAATTAGATTCATATGTACCATTCGGTTCATCATCCTTTTTCTTATGCTCAAGGAATTAATTCTCTATAATTGTTCATAGAATACTAGGGAAGTACATACTAAATAATACCCCTTAAAACTCTTCCCATTCAAAAGAATCAATTTCTACTTTATCCCTCGTGTTCATAATAAGAGGCCACCACTAATCGGCTTCATCATCCACATTATAAACAACCAACAAGCATTTTTCTTGTTTGGAACACTAATGGATGGAAAATATCTTTTGAGTTGTACAAATCCATTTTTCATTAACAACTGAATTAGAAGAAGAAGGTAATGATGATAGGAATATCCATATGATGAAATAAATATTAATTTTTCTCTCTATTGCACATTTTTAATTCTAGCATGATTTATTGCTTGTGTGAGTATAGTGATATGATTTTTCATTGCATCTCCCAAAACATTTGGTTTCTCAGAAGTAAAATCATTTAATTTCCCATCGCATTCATCGTTAACAAAGTAACTTCAGTTTCCATTCATGGACTGAACTGATAATAATAGTGTGAGAAACATTAATCATACTGGAAAACCATTTAATCAATTGAAATTACATTAAATATATAACATCTTAGGTTTAATCATAGTTAATCCATGATAATAAATTCTAGGATTGTTATTGATACATAGACATATAAATTGGTACATCCTTAGATATATCTATATAAATGTATTTGGGGGTATCACTAAATTTTTCACATAATAGTTTTCAAAGTTAAAAGAAAATTTCTTCTGATATCAACTATAATTATCCAAGATTGACGTACATGGATATTAAATCATTTTATATGAATATTCATGTTATTTTACAATGCATGATTAAATACCATAATAGTTTAGTGCCTTTGGAAACATAGAATTGATTTATCTATCTTGGTGAAATATCTTCAACAAATCCCATAAATATTATCCCCTTTTGTACACCTAACTAAAACCTTTCTTTTAAACCTATGTAAAAGAAAAGTTAAAAAGGTGTGAGATCAGATGCTCAGCAATGGTATAAAAAGGAAATATGTTGGCATATCATGATAATAATGGTATGAGATCATGATCATGAGATTATAAGATTAGAACATTCATATGAAAAAATCATCGTATAAATATTGGCATTTCATTAGACAAGAATCATATGTAAATCAATGAACATAATCCATGAGATACTAACATTTTAATAAGACATAAAATTGTGGAATAAACATAAAAATGTAAATTTTTGAACATGTATAAATTGTAACAGGTTAACTCATTAAATTAAGAACATGAAATTAGGCCCCTAAATAAATATATGAATATGAAAACAATGTCCAATCATAAAATTATGGACATGAAAACTAGGTCGACACATAGAATTGTGAACATGAAATCAAGATCACGCATAACATATATACCTCAAGAGTTATCCATAATTACCGAATGAATTGGAGGGAGATGTAGGTCCCACCCGTCACATAATTAAATATTTCTTACATGTTCTACCAAAACATAAATCATTCATCAAATCATATCCTAAGGAATAAAATGGATTTCTTAAACATCATTCAATTAGAACATAATTTATGAAAGATAAGCTGATTTCAAAAATAGAATTCTATAATAAACATAAGCAACCCTTTAGAATAATAGAGATGATATTCATGAAACATATCCTTATTATATAATTTCATATTAGATAGAAATTAATTATGATAAAACACTTGAAATTAAATCTTGAGGAAAATATCCTTTCTTATTCAAAAAATATTTTATTTTCATTTAATGCTGTGAAACATTTAAAGAAAATATTTTTTTGGAAGTTAACATTGAAATATTATAAGGTAATATTCATTAAAATTTGATGTTAATAAATCATAAACATCTGTTCATGTCATTCAATTTAAAAAAAAAAACATTCCCCATGTACTTTTTCTCAAATTGTTAAAAATTACATTGTATCGAAAATAACAAAAGATTACTTTCACAACATTTAATAAAAATTTCCAATGGGTAAATTTAAATCTAAAAAATTATATATTAATGGAATGAATATTTTTGAATACATAATTAGGAAACATGGAGATGGATTATAAATATACCATAGTAAATACTTACGTATAAATAATCTCGGATAATAACGAGATTATGATATTATTCATTAACAATTTATAATCAGTCAAATCATATGCCCCATAAAATGAAGAAAATTATATTCATCTGTAAATATAATAACCTTAAAAATAATAATCATAAAAACATTCATGGGACACATAAACATTGGACAAGATAAATATGTGGTGTATAAGGAATATGTACCACATAAATAAAAGTGGGAAAAATTAATCCCTTAACTTAGGTCGGATATCCATTTTGTGTATCAGATCCTATGGTATAATTATTTAAATAATATCATTGATTTATTCCAGAATCATAGTCTTTTTTATGATATCATATATGATCAGGTTATCATCTCTTTTTAAATAACATTATTTCTCATCCATCAGGTATTAACATATTTATTTTCGTAAGAATGTTTTATCAAATAAGTTCCATATATTCAAGGATTATAGTATATAATTAAAAAATTAGTATAATATATATCATATTTATTCATTTATATTGTCATTCTTTAATAATGATCAGGTTGAATGAATCACATCGTATTGTGGAAATTGTAGGCCATAGGTACACAAGAGTGATGATATCATTCCATTAATTATGGAATAGTGTGGAAGTGGATGATATATATATATATAGTTCTAGAATCAATAATAATCATATGTAGTAAATATTTCCATCATTATACCAATAAAATTATATTGTTGATGAAAAATAGATTACACTACGACAAGGAGACGGTAATCCATACGTACACAGGCATGATGATTTTTTTTCATCGGAAGGGTAGAAAGTATTATATGGTTGTTACATATCCTTAATAAAATCTAATTATATATTTAATATTCTATTTATTACTTTAGAATGAAAAAACTTGTGAAGAGGTTGTATATAAAGAAAAAGTTGGAAAGAATCATTAGAGGAGATTACCTCTTCTTCAACGTGATCCCTCTAGATTTTCACTTGAAAGAACTACAGTTAGTCTATTTAAAAGAAAATAACCTCTAGATTGTAAATAGGGAAGTTTTGAAGGGAAATTGGTACGGAATGGATGAACTTGAAGGGTCAATGTGATATGAATATGTCATATATGAGGTACCCTTTTATAATTGAGGTGAAAGGAACTTTTAGAGACTCAAAATATAAAAATTTATAATAAACTCAAACCACATTAAAACCCTCTGAAATTTATTATCTTCTAATATGAGATGACATAATTATATATTAGAATCATAAAAATTAGGCATTTTTTATGTCAATTTAATCCTTATTATTTCAAATAACCATTAATTATTCTATTTTAACTTTAACTATGGTAAAATATTATTCAATATTAAAATAGTGTAATTTATATTTATTTGATTTCAGCTAAACCATAAATGAACAATGTATGTCATTTTATACTCTATCATAATTTTTTTATATTTTTAGAAATATTTTTTTATTTTGAAATAATTTAATAAAACATTATTTTAACAAAATAACAATTGTGTTAATTTTGACACTATTCAATTAATGGATTTTTAAAACTATCAAGATAAGAGGTTAACCTTGAAAAGAAATTATTATATCTAAAATGGTTTATGGTAATCTAAAAAATTCTTTTGATATATTAATTATTTCAATTTATATTTATTTTCATATTCTTAATCTCATAAATTTGATATTTGTATAAATAAAATAATTACTAAATCAGTTCTTTGTTATTATTTAATATACTTATTAGTTGAATAAAAATGAAAATAATATAATATAATTAAGATAAGTATTCTTGATTTCTTATGAATACAAGTAGTCCAATATATCTCTTGGATAATCTTAAATTAAAAATTTTATATACACTAAAATGTAAGTGTGACAACTATAACATCACTTTAAATAAAATATTGTAAGTTTCATAATATATTTCATATGGATCCAAATGGTAAATAAATATACCCGTGGATGATTATGGTTTAACTATACTCTAAAAATAACATTTTCTCAAGTGTTTTTTTTAATGGTTATTATTATTTAACTATAAATTATTTTATTGATTTCTCATGAATGAAATAATTTCTTCATAACAAGTCTATAAGCCATTAAAGTAATTATTAATATCCTAAAATTTACAAATCAATTACCATGGTCAATAAATAATTTTATCTTTCAAAAAAGTATTTATTATCAGATTTATCTTCAGGTTAACCTTATTTGAAAAATGATTAATTTATTAAAATTTAAGTAAGACATATTTACCTTTTTTAAAATTAAATATACTAAATCTCTTAATCCCACCCATGTGTCTCCCAAATAGTATCATTTAGACTCAAGGATAGTTTAGGTCGTAATTCAATCATTCAATCATATTATAATAAGTATTAATGTAATTTTAAATTATTATTTTTACCCTTAAATACTCAATTTAACTTTTTACCGTATTAATAAAAATTGGTGATGTTAGTATTCATAATGACAAAATTAAATAAATGATATTAAAAATATTGTACCCATAAATTCCAAATATAGTATCCATTTGAAAATTTTAAAACGCATAATTTTCAGTAATTAATATAAAATTAAACCTCTTGTCAGAAGGAAAAATGAGTTTTTAAAATTTAGAACATTGTTAGTTATTGAAATGTTTTATATAAAAATTATTGGTAAAATTAATGCTTATGACCACCATTATCTTAACTGATATAAATATATTTTATTTTAAGTTTAAAACCATTCAACGATATAATTTATCCACATTAATTATTTCTATGAAAAAAGTATTTTTCAATTAAAAATTAGTATATTTTTATTATTCAACAAAACAAAAATCATTTCCAAAAGATATTAAACATTAATTCAATGTAAACATTTATATCCCACTTTAAAATAAGATTTATGTTGAATATATTATATAAAAGTTTTAGAACCTATATTTAAAATGGTTGTGCCGTCAAAAGGTGACAAAACATTATTTTTTGAAAAATACTTGTTTTTTTTTAAAAAAAATGAATTTTTTCTCATATAATTCCTTGAAAACATGTAATATGAATTTTAAAAATAATATTGAATATATAAGATATATATTACCATAATAAAATACATAAATATTGATTTCGTATTTTATTAACTCACCTTTTTCATTTAATTAGTTTTTCAGAAGAAATTTAATATTGTTAATACTTTCCATTATAATGACTATCATATATTGTAACATAATACTATTTAGTTATACCCTTAAAATCGGCCTTGAAGGATGTAAATTATATCAAAATAACTGTAAATTTTGTATAATACATTCCAAATATAGTGTTGTGTATACCGCAAGCTAAGACTGTGTTGTGTGTAGCGCAAACTTGTCTTGGTTTAGCGTACATCACAAAATATCAATGAAATTAAAAAAATATCTCATAAAAATATTTGGGTGTTACACAACTCCAAATTTATAATTGATAATAATTTAATAATTTCTATAACATCTTTCAAAAAATGTAAATATCATTACCATAGTTTACAAAAAATGACCAAACTCTTCTTTTTTCATAGACATAGTTATAGAAATTAATTCAAATAACTAAAAATGAAATCCCTTATATTAATATGGTTTAGTACATATAGAATTCCATTCGTGAAAAATTAAAATATTAGTTACTTTTGATATGTTATTTGGATCTTATATGATAATAAATATATAGTCATTAAATTATATTTGAAAAATGAAATAAATGTTCATAATCTCAGAAAACATGGGAGTAACATCCAAAATTGTAATAATAATTTCAAAATAACATGGGATGTCAAATACATAGAAAAATGTATTTCATTAATCATATACCTAAAATTATGTTCATAAATTAATGTCACACTCATCGGTTAAGACTTCATAAATTTTATATAAGTTATTAAATAATTGTACATCAACTACATTATGTAATATATAATTCACCATCATTGAATGTCAACACATATCCTTTGAAGGATTGTGATCCCCCTTTATCATCGATATTTTCATTAAATATAGATAATGAAACATGATGATTCTTTTATGATCATTTATAATTAACATTTATCCTATATTTTATATATTATTTATTATTAGAATATAATGGTTTAAAAAATATTCTATCAATTTGATGTTATGTAATGATAAATTTGGGAAAATATATATACATTTATTGGGCGGTCTAGAATGAAGATGTTCCATATATCAATGCATTTTTCTTATCAATATTGAGATATATTAATAGATAAGGAAATAGAAATTATTTTATTAAAAACATCATTGTTTAAATAAATTTTAAAACTAAATTTATTTTTTTGTTCCATATCCACAATAATTGAGTGTGCAAACATCCACCTAAAATATATTGAACATCAGTAGTGGAATTTAGAATGGACTACTGATTCATTCTAGACTAGGAGACTAATAGATCGCCTAGAAAATGAAATCCTTTTAATGATATTTTATGATACATTATAAAACCATTGATATTATAATCTCTCTAACTCATAAATATATCCTCTATTATGGAGGAATAAAAAACTATAACATAGAGTTTCTACAAGGTAATAGATTATCAGTTTTTTAGCCATATTATGGGATTTATTTGGGTTATATTGAATGAATTCATATAAGAAGATAGAATCTAAAGTTTCTGGTGACTATCTATCAATTAATTTAAATATATAATCATCCCTCAAAATAAATATAATCATTCAGTACCATTAATTCACAAAGATAATGTGTATATGTGATAACTACCATTAAAATTCTACCAAAGGAGTTATCATACTATGAATTAATATTTATATATATAATAAAATTATTTTGACTCAATATAGTTAATTATTATCTTTAATTTATTAATAATATGAAATGAATTATTAATTTGACCCATCATACTCATCTCAAATTCACTTTTCATATGTTCAAAAAAATATTTATAAAGAAACTCTACAAATGAATAAAAAATTATTTCATAACTATAGATTTTTTAATTATGTTTTCATTTAAATCATTCATGAAAAATTTGTTGTACTTATTTTTCCAATTATAAAACAATGTGAATATAATATTCTGTATAATATTCTATATGATGCTACATGGGAATTTTATGGAAATTAAGTTCATTGATATGGTTAACTACATGTTCTAGAATATTTTAACTTCAAAACCATGGTATGTTTACTATATACTTTTTCTATAAGATATTCATGATGGAAGTGTCATGACCCGTCCCCTGGGGCCCGTGTCGTGACTAACCCAAGCCCGCCTACTATAGGCCAGGGGATGGTGACTAGCACCAAAGGCGTAATTCCCAAAAACTGGGATGGCATTGCCTTTATAAACTGTAAACACACACAGTACATATGATCACAAGTAAACCGAATAACCAAAAGTTAGTACAGTAAGTAAAAAGGGTCCAGAATACTAGCCCAAATGGAAAGTACAAGAAACTGAAAGTACAAGTACAACTGGGGAAATAGGAAAAATTGCCACTAGGTCGTTCTCCGAGGTTCCTATCTAAAGGGTAGGTACAGATCCCCTCCTCATAACTCCAGGTCAGTTAGTCTCCTCTGTGTACCGACACGCCATAAGGTCCACCTCCGGGTACTGTCCAGTCCCGGTACACCCAGTCTCGGTCAGAGATGTCCGTCGTCTGCATCAAACACAATGTGGTGTGGGTATAGCCCATGTATGGTTGAGTATAACGATACTCAGTAGGGACCCTGAGATCCTCAAGGTCTCACAAAATCCAACACGGATAAACCACAAGGTATTAATTCAACAGATAACCCAACTTAGTTATATTCCCATGCATATATCTAAGTTATCAAGTAATCTATCTCAATCATGAGGAAAACACAAAAGTTACTTTCTCAGCTCAACTAGGATTTTTATTCACATTGTTGAAACCTAAACTACTAGAGAACTCCTCCTCTATCGAGTATAGTGGGCCTACCGGGAAACAAAGGTGCTTACCACTAACCTTGGACTGGTGAGGTACTCCTCCTGTCAAGTACTGTGGGTCTGCTGCATCACACAGATGCGCTCCCCACGGTGGGTCTTCCGACACAACCGGGCTCTCCCCCTAATTTCCTGCATAGGTACTACTCTTGTCGAGTACCGCGGGTCTACAGCCACAACCAGGAACTCCTCCATCATGGGTCTACCTCCATAACCAGGTGCTCCCCACTGGGCTAGTCAAGTCACTCCGAGTCAATTGGTCAGTAGTCGTCAAGTCTCGGCCAACTATATGGTCCCCGCACACTTCCTAATCATCACTGGAAGGATATGCTCCATGAGCTACTGGTCGATACTCCAATTATCACGAAGTCCCATGACGATGTATGTCAAAGGTCTGCCACATCATAGGGTCTCAACACAATAGACGGCGTGTCAGTCGGATGCCCGGTCTCTGAGTTATTAGCCATTTAGTCCCGGGGGCCTGGTTGGATTCGTGCGTGATCCAAACTGACCACATCTCAACTATACCCCAGACTCCAGTGGGGTATACTCAAAGGGACCTTCATACTCCAATATTACTAGTGCTGTAGACAGTTTTTCAAACGGAAGTCTGGTGCCAATGATATGGCCAAAAGAAAGTAAAGGGTCATGGTGGCCTGGGTCTAGTCCGACCCGGTCGGACCGAACCGGTTCGGGTCGACCTGACCTGACACGTTGGGTCTCTCTTGGACTGTTGGGTAGGACAGCCTGTTTGGTTCAGTCGGGCCCACTGGGCCTAGCCCAGATGGCCGCGAGAGCATGGACCGGTCGCGATGGCGCATACCGACTGCGGGTTGGCACGAGGGTGGTTTGACCCAGAGGGCGCCGCGAGGGCGCGGATCGGCCAGGAGATCCCAATGAGGGTGAAGCTCATCCCAGAGGGCACTGTGAGGGCGTGGCTCTATCGGGGTGTCACAGGGAACGAGAACGGCAGAGACGCGGAGCGCACCAGGCATGTAGAGGTCGGTGGGCCGATTCCTCCAGTGGTGGCGCGAGGCACGTAGGGTGCGCGGGGTGCATGGAGGTTGCAGCTGCGGGGCACGTGGAGACCAGCTCGGCTGGGGCTCGGGATGGTGCCATGAGGGGCGCAGGTGGCAGGGAATCATGGATTCCGGGAGACGGGGCATGGTGCGGCTGGGGATGGTTCGGCCGGTGGGGGGCATGACTCTGGCCGGTTCGTTCGGTGGGTGGCGCGGTCGACGGGCAGTGCGGTTGGGGCGACTCGGGATCTAGAGGGAAGTGTTGTTTGTCTTGGGGTGGTGGAGTCTATTCGGTTGGAGTGCCGGAGCATTGTGGGGGTGGTGTAGGTTGTCTTTGTCGCCTTGCCGAAGAACATCACAAAGAAGAACGGTGGAGGGGGGTCGGGCCATGATAGTTTTTCCTGCGCCTTCCGCATTTAGGGTGGTGGAAATATGTTTATCAAGAACATAAAAAAATAACAAGCATGTAAGATATCTTAAAAAATTTAATTTCCATAATCCCAGATTAACAATATATTCCAAACCCGCAAGGAAGAACTACTATGGATCAACTTTATAATAAGTTGGATCGTGTTCGTTGTTTTGGAAGAAAAGAAACAACGGAATAATATCCTACATAAATAAAATCTATACATTTGTTCGTTCTTTGTTGATGGGGTCGCAGGGATGATGATGGAGTTGTCTTCATTCGTCGCGTCCACCACACACTTCCAATCCTGAGCTCGTGTTTCAGTTCATTGATGATGATGAGGAGGGAGGGTCGGTCGTCGAAGATGTCCCACGTCAGTTACTTCCGCAAGGTGCTTCTGAGGAAGAATTCGAAGACGCTCCTTTCCAGTATTCTTCGATGGAAGAACTCGTTCATCATTCTTCGTAAGAGAAACTATTTCTTTGTTGGAGATCTTTCTCCCAAGAGCTTTAATCCTCCTTTTCCAGCATTTTTCCAAAAAATAATAGATAGCCCCTCCAAATAATTTATTATCTATTATTTAGTTTGATGGGTTTAAAACTCAAATTGGGTGAATTAATTAAGTTGGATCCACTTTCTTAATTCACGAGGTTGGCACAATTAAAAGAGATGAAGGGTTGACACCCTTAAAAGAGGGGGTCAATAGACTCTCCCTCATTAATGAGGGGTGTTGAGAGGTTTTCCTCTCCCACCATTATTAGGGGGAGTTTAGTCTTAGGTGGTCCCCAAATCAAACCCTCTCATGGAAGGTTAGGTTCGGGTGGGTCCCACCACCATAACCTCTCATGGGATGTTAAGGTGTGGTGGTCTCTACCTCCATCTTCCACTTCATTTGTTATAATAGGTAAAATAATATAAAACATGTGTTTATTTTATTTTTTTAATCCTACAAAAAACTGAAAAACTATCTTCCACCCTCGACCAAATGTCATCGAGTTGAAAGTCAACATAAGAAAATATTGGCACTACGAGCTCAATGGTGCCCATGAATTTCTATTCTAAGCACCGGTTAAAAAGTAACATTAACCCGCTCATACATTTACTGTACATACCCAAAAAAACTTTAGAAATTTATTCTAGGCACTTCGGGGCTTGGAATCACGCACCATCAATTTTCGTGGACTCGTAAAATTCCCATTTAATAAAAAACAATTACATGGAAAATCTTGGCCTTTACATTCTCCCCACCTTAGGGATTTATGTCCCAGTAAGCTACAACTCATAACTAAGGGAACAAGTGGGGATACTGAGCACGCATCTGAGTCTGTCTCTCCCATGTGCTCTCTTGGAGGTTCCCTTGCTGCCAGCAAATGCGCACCAGAGGTATCAACCATCCACAAAGGACCCGCTCTTGTCGATCCACAATCTCTACTAGAACGTCTGTAAAAGTCTCCCTATCATCCATATCCATCTCACCATGGTTGATGATATGGGAAGGGTCATGCACGTATCTCCTCGGCGGGGATACGTGGAAGACGCCGTGCACCCGGTGCAACTGAGGTGGAAGATCTAAGTGGTAATCCACCTCACCAAATCTACTGAGGACCTGATATGGTCTAATGAATCTCAGAGATAATTTGTCACCTCAGCCAAATCTCTATAGACCTCATCAAGGTGAGACCCGTAGAAAGATGTGGTCGCCATCCTCAAACTCCAGAGGTCTTTGTCTCTTGTCCGCATACGTCTTCTGTCTACTCTATGCAGTCTTCATCCACTCCTGTATGATCTGCACGTTCTCTATGGTAGCCTGATCAAATCATATAATTTCCGATCAAGTAGATTACTAATATAAAAATGTACAAAAAACTTATATTCACAATTGAGAATAAATTATTCATATTTGAAAAAACCATAACCAAAATTACAGTGTAAAAGAAAATTAAAAGGAAATATAACAAAAAAATGTCATATGACCATCTAAATACCCCATAAAGGATATTATGTATGAAATAACTATTTCCCTTTTAAATTATTCACTTTCAAAAAATATTGGTAGACCATTAGGCTATATCCATGTTGTCAACAAGTACCATGCATCAAAACAACTTCTACTACACCATTCAGAAACAAATTATTCTCCACCATGAACCTCTTCTATATAAATTAGAATACAATTAGCTGAATCCCTGAGAAGGTATTCGACCATTCCCAAATTAGTAGACAAGATCGACATAGATTATAGTGGAATTTTTTTATATGATATGCATTCCTAACCAAAAAATATAACTTTTCATATATGATTAAAAAAATAACTATAATTTTATACTTAGATAATTACAAATAAGAATCCCCAAATGGTATCTATTTGTAAATTACACTTAAATAAATGAAATATATGAATCCCTCAATGATACATATTGATGAAAACATCAAAAAAATCCAAATTTGTATAATTATATTTTAATTCCAATTGATCTACAGTTTCTAGGTTTTAAATTATAGGAATCATTTTATGAATATGAAATGAAAAAATTTTGAGTTCCTTGGTTTTAGTATATATTATCTACATTGGTTGAAATCCATTCAATATCACATCAAAATATTACAATTTGTAGAATCTTGATCGTGTTATAGAGCATAAGTGTTTCACATATTTTGGTCAAAACATGTACAATAAGATGTTAGTTTTCCATATAAATAGAACATAACATATAGTAAAAGTATTAAGAAATCAAAATGATGTGTATTGTGGTTTTAAACAAAGAAAAATTTATAAATGAAATCCATGACAATCAATTAATTTATTACATTTTTGATTGAAATATTATTATTTTATAAAATGTTAGTAAATAAATGATCCTACTAAAACAATGTGAAAATTGATTATATTAGTAATTTTAACATATTAATATGTCTCATAGATATCTCAATTCAATCATTTTATTTATTACTATAATATCATAGAAAGTTTTGATGAATTTTTTCATAAAATTAGAAACCATTAAAATCCTATATATAATGTTTTATAATTCATTAGTGTCCCCTATAACCTTAGTTGTCTAAAATATCAAATAGAAAAATGAAATATTTTTTCATAATTTGCTTTTGGTATCCACATCACCATGATTATAAAAACTAATAGAATGATAGAAAAAATTTGAGACCAGAATTTCAATATATTGAGTCATGTAATCATTATAATCCATATTTAAACTATTTTTCTATAGAATAAAAAAATTGATTGTGTGGATATTTATATATATACTCTATAAATGTTTTTTTAAGATGAAATAGACACCAAAACATAGATTGGTAAAATTAATGTTATATAGGAACACATAGAGATTTATGACACCATGGATATATTGCAACATATGATTGGGATCCAATAACACTAATTTTTAATATAATAATTTGAATTTTTATTACTATCATTCATAAAAAGATAACATAATATTATTTCTAGTATAACATACAGTAGATTATAGAATATTTATGATTCCAATCTGAAATAATGTAAAAATTAAAAAATAATCTTCTAAATTTTATATAAGTTATAATGATTTATATTTAATCCTCGCATTACATGGAATGGGGTGAGAATTATTAAGGTCAAACATAAGTTCTAACATAATTTATTTATTAAATAATTTCAGTGGTAATATGAAATTAAAGTTAATAACAAGGAGGGCCTCTTAATATACATGTGTGGAAAGATGGTTCATCAAGGAAACATAGAAATTGGTAATATTACAATATCTTTCCTTAAAATAGTGTAATAAAATCGTATTCATTTTGGTTTCAGCCAATTATCATATAAGTTATATAATTTGGATTTAATTGTACATAAACATATACCATCTTGACACAACATATGATTTATACATTTAGGCACATTCCTCTTAGTATAATTGAAAACTAGTTAAAGGAACCTATGTTACAAACTAAAAGATCATTTAAACAAAATTAGAATTATTTCTAAAACCCCAATAATTAAACACTCTTCGATATAGTGGAAAATAAATGAAAGTAAAAACATAATCATGACCATATGATCATTGCATACATGATTCTAGAGGGAATTCATATAACATGATGCACCATTCAACTATTTCCCATTTTTGAACATGAGATAGTGGTGGAATATTACATAAATACATGGGATAAATAATTTCCCTAAATTTTATAATATATTTATTTATATATATTGATTTAACAATTTGAAATTTTAGTATTTCCTTATTAATATGTTTTTAATTCAAAATAAGTTGCATCTGAAACATGTGACCTAGAAAATGAGTCCAAATTTTTAAAAGTACTTTATTGAAAACTAATTAAATAAAAATTATATATGTTGTAAAATAATAGTGTTTTACTCATCACTATTCTCCTATAAATTTTTTACAATCCCTAAATAAGTAATATTTATTTTTAAATTTATTTTATAAAAAGTGAATAGCTTTTATATGAAACAATTTAACAAATCAAACACATTATATTATAAAGTATAATAATTTTGAATTTATTTATTTAATTAATTTATTTAAACTAAAAAATTACCTTACCATAAACATGAGGCACTGGAAGTCATAAACACCATAACATGTGTGTTTTATAATATTATGAATATGTTTTTTGTGTGAGACTCTAGGTCCTTATAATGATAGTAGTAACTGTAAATCATAGACCATGATTACTATATAGAAACACATGAAAAAACCTATATATATATGTGTGTGTGTGTTTATTTCATAATAAATATGACCATATATGGACACCCACTAGGTAATATATTTTCTATATATCATAATACCATAAGTTGTATGACATGTATTTTTTTTCTCAATCCTTATATAATATATTAATTATTTTAATGACCACACCAGATGGAAACGTGTTCATGAAAATGATAATGGATATGATAATGGAACTAAAATACAATTAATATTTCCTTGACATATCTACTCATATTTTTTTGACAACTCAATTATTGAATATTGTGTCATTAACATAATAACAGTGACGTACTCATAAGAAGTATCGAAACTATAAATATTAATGTAATTTCTTTATACTTCATCATTGTTTAGAGTTGAATGATTCACAGTGATAACATTATCATTTTAATAGTATAATAAAAATGCTTGTATATGGATACATCTGATGAAACATAGATATTTATTGTTCTTTTGGGAATTTCAGTCTTAATATTGTCCTCTATCCAAGATCATTGTGGAAAAACATCATGAGAAGTAGTATCATTTTTTATTATCCACCAACACCTAATTTAATGACATCATCTATATTGTGATACTATGATGTATATAGACCATATGAAATATGTTTACTACTACTATAAAAAACCTATAAATTTTTATCTTAATCTATAATTGTTATTTCTATTTTATATATATAAATAATCCAACACCAGAAGATTTTATATACTCTAATAAATATTGAAAAAGTTATTATTATATGATAACACCATGTTGAATTTTATGAACAATTTGTTTATATAAATGTACTTGTAATATTTTTTCTATGTTTACCACTTTCAAAACACTCTTACATTCTCTAGGTAGAACTTTCTTAACATCATCAATTTATTCCTCACATGATAAAGGTCATTATGTTTCTATGTAATGAATTTCATTATATGGATTTACACATGGTTATTATAGCTACCCTATTATCTAGGATTTAAAATTTTTGAGTACATTCTCCATAACTTGGAAATATACTGGAGTATATAACTTCTTCACTCTATATAACAAAAAATCCCAGTTAACTCAATTATTATATGATTATTTATATTTACAATATGTAATGCAATAAAATCTATTTATTGTTTTTTTAAATGAGAAAAACATTATTTTTCAAATTCAATATTAGCATCAGAATCATCACATACTCATAATTTATGGATTTTGATACCGCTGATTCAATGGTAATATAATTTTCATTTCAATAATCTAATAGTGATATAAGAAATAATTGATTCTTATAAAGACCTATTTTTTCACATGTATAACAAAAACAACATTGTCTATATATACCATATTTATATATATCTTATATTTTATTATTAAATATGTTTCATAACTACATGTACAGTTCTCCTTTAATTATTTGAAATGGGCCTTTAATAATTTTTATATTTATAATAAAAAATCCAATTTATTTCCTAGAATATGTTATATATCCATCATAAAATCCTATGAAATTATATTCAACAAACTAATTTCATTCTACTTCATATACATGTCTTCTTGTATAGATTTTTTTTATATAACAAGGTAAAAAATATCTAGTAAAATTGGTCTATATAATAATATTCACAACTTTGACTATAGACAATATGTGACTTAGACTAATAATCATATAGATCTAACTCCCCATATATTGTTACCAAAATTATATCTTTCAATATTATTTCATTTAATAGACTGATTAATTAATCTAGGAATATATATATATAAATATAAAAAGTGTTATCAATATATTATAAAAATATTTTATATTTATAAATATAGATCCACCACTAATTTAATACAGACTCCTATAAGATTGAATATATGATGAATTAATTCAAAACATAATATTTATGTTGTTCAATAAAACATAAATATTTTAATCCTGATTGTTATTATCTCTTTATAAATTCAAATGTATGTTCTCATATTTATTATTGAATGTGTTCTGAAAAAAGTAAACAGATTAACTAATCATAAATATTTAATATCCAGAATTTTTATAGAGGTAACAAAATTACAGAAAAAAATATTTCTCTCATTAATATCTAAACAGATCTAGAGGAAATAATGTAAAAATATGTAGATATAGATTTATTATATTTATTTTGGTAGATTTAATCATTTTCCATGTATTTATGTAGACACACGATTATGGATTATTACCATTTTTTCATTATTGAAGGAAAATGATTCATTATTTTTACTAAAAAATTTATTACCCAATATAGTGGAACTAAGATTATATAGTATTGGTATTCTCAATCCAATGTAATATGTGGCACTTGAAAATTTTACTTTCACATGATCCTATTAAACTTATCCAAATTCCCACTATATAATAATTTTAGGAATAAAATTATACATGATCACTAATTTTCACACTATATGGAATATAATTATCCACCATATTATAGAGATAAGTTTTTCACATTACTATATCCATTATATCATAGGGATTTATATAATATTCTATGAATAATTTTGTATAAAAAATAAAAATTTACAGTATATTTTCGATAATACACATTTTTCTATTTGAATAGAATCATCAATCACATTCCATAATAAAATTATGATTTTTGGCGTAATTAATTTCATAAATACCTTAAGTGGAATGATATATTTTTTGAAATTTGTATATGGCTATGAGTTTAATCAGATATTTTGTTATATGTGTCTCTAAATATAGTGAATTCTTTTTCAAAACATATATGACACATTATCAATACTTCTTAAAATGATATCATGAATTAGATTTGTACATGAAAATTCGAGAATAAAAAACAATAAACTTCACATTTTAATGATTGATACGTAATTATATAAATAATTCGTCGAATTTCTAACCAGATTCATGTATTATATTTAAATAAAAAAAATACAAACAGAAAATTTTAAATTTCTTAAATTTTATAATATAACATAAAGATGTATAGAAATTATCCTCTACCATCTACTTCATCTATTCCAAATTAACATTGTGGGATACATATAGAATCATTATGGATTTATTAAAACTAATTATTAATTCATGTTGGTTGCATTAAACCATTAAAGAAATCATGTCACACAATTAATTACCTTATCCCACAAAGTTTCTAAAAACCCATATTATTCTTACATTTACATGTATTTCCCTACATGACCATGATTTTCTATTCTAGAAATGGTTATAATTTTAGTCTGATATGTTATATTTAACAAAAATTTCTAAAATATGAAATTTATTATACATTTATAAATAAAAAATAATTTTTTTGTGGTGTATCATCGAAATATTATTTTTCATCGAAAGAAAAATCTTTTTTTCTCTAAACTAAACTAAGATATTCTTTTTTTTTAACGTGTTATATAATAATAATAAATTAATACAAGAATATATCCACCAAAAAATTTTACATAAATATTTTCTCATACTAAGATAAGAGTCATGTTCAGATATAGGAAGATCCAATACATTCTTATGATACTTAAATACATTATTGGTTTCTATATATTGATTTAAATATATATTCTTATTTTCTATCTATTACCCCGGAAGGAAAAAATATCACAAGAAATAATGAATAAAAAATTTGACAGCCTGTGTTTTATTCCTAATCAATTCAAATAGTTTTATCTTGTAATTATCTATCATACGACATATATAATAAAAATATTCAAAATTTATATTATACCTCGTTTTCATTGTTTTAATAAAGGTACATTATGAATGTGGATTAGGTTTTCTAATTTAGACTATTATTATCAACATTACATTTCATTATTTCACAATAAAAACTCGACATTTTTGTTGATTTATATTTTTATCTCTAGGGATAATAATTTTAATAAGTTATTTTTGTGGATACTCTTTAATAGCTTTCTTATAATTCATAATGAAATTTAGTAACTGGTGAAAGGTTGAGAGTGTGGGATTTATTGAAATATTCTTATTTAAATGGAATCCCAATTTATCTAATTGATCAATATAATTTTTCATCCTTAATATATGAGGATCGTTATATATTTCAATTTACATATGGTTATTATAATTATAATCGAGTTCATTTCACTCTATATATTTTATAGTATCACCTTAAGATTAGATAATATAGTGTAACCATCAAGGTCTGGAAGTTTATTTAAAAAATCAGTAGACATTAATGATAACATTACAATGAAAACATCAAAGTCATTATATTTGAATCTCGTTGAACTCTCATTTTCCCCATCACATTCTTTCTATAATGTATTATCACATATTAGGGACTCTAAAAAATTCAAATATCTTTCATTTAATATTTATTTATGTGATAATATGTACATATATAATAAATTATTTCCCATATTTTTAAGTAATTTCTCAAATATTAGATGAAATGTTTTATAAATTCTTACTAGAAATATTCTACAATAAAAATAATGATGATTAGTTCATTTATCATGATTATACATTTTTATATGTAAGAAAAATTTTATTTTCAAATGCATACAACAATTTTTTTTCAAATAATAAAATCCCTCTACTACTATAATTATTGTATTTATTATCATGAATATTTTAATGGGAAAATCCATTCAAATGAATCATCATAGTCAAGGTTATGTTTGTTACACCTCAAAGAATGTATCAAGGAAGAAATTTCATATGAAAGCTGCATTTACTAATAACTACCAAATTTTTGGGGTGTAGTATCATATATTATGAATCCATAACATGTATTCTCTCTATTAATTCCATTCAAATTAAATAAATATTTCTATGGTAATTTCGTTGATTCGAAATTTTTCAATTCAAACCTCAAATGTTTTTACAATTCCCTGGTGATGGTTTTAAGCATTGAAAAAGTGTTGTTCAATACCATACCCAACATCGATTTAGTCATATTCAGTAAAAATAATCATGAACATAATGAATAATAATTATTTATATTCGTTTTATCTAAAAAATATTAAAAAATATCTCTTAAAATAATATTTGATTATTAATGATACAGTTATTATTAATTTTATAGTAAAAAACAACATATGATATATTTTGATGGAGATATTGATCAATCAAATCATATTAGAGTTTATCCATTATTGTGTATATAGTATCTAATAAAAGATTTGTAAATAAGTATCCACACATTTTCAACAGTGTTCAAATGACATTGATTGATCTTCAAGTGCTAGAATGGATGTACCAATCTACATTCCTCATTCTCCATGAACATAGAAAAAACATTAGACTTTTCTACAATGTTATCTCAGTCATGATGGGGATAATGAGGTGGAGTAATTTTTTCATTCATGATACAAATTTTTCAGACTATCTTAATATACTAAATTATCTAGGTAGTATTTTTATTTTGAAATGATTTCCACACAATCAACACATCCTAATAATAATTTATTTTATAATATGAAAACTACTGTTTAATATTGATAATTTCATTGAGTACCGTAAATAGAAATTAGATATATTATATTCGGCATGTTAGTGATACTACAATTATGATTATACAGTGGCTTTTTCCAATAATTGAAAATAAATAGAATTTTATAAAATAAAAAATTTATTATTTATTTTGATTAAATTTTGGATTACATAATTTTTTCTTAAAATTTACCTTATTAGGACCTCCATAATACTCACCATTTGAAAACCCCCATCTAATAAATAAATATTATCAGTTAAATAAATGATTAAATAATAAAATCATTATCTTGAAAATAAATTATTATTTGAATATTCACTAAAAAATAAATATTTATTGATCAATAAATTGTATGTAACACCTTAAAAATTAAAATAAGATACATAAATATTATTTTATAATTTTATTTAAAATTATTGTTAATTTAATATTCAAATCACATATATATTATAACTCTAATTTTTCTGGAGACATAAATTTTGAAATCAACTGAAAGATTTTGATTATATTCCTTATTAAGATTTATAAATATATTTATTATAACTCTTAAATTGAAATTGAATATTACCATGATTGATGGATCAAGTATTTCTATGAATCATTTTGTCACTTACTTAGAGGTATTTTTTGAATTTTTTAATGTAAAATATAATAATTCTTAAACACATTAAAGAACCCAATGTAGAAGAAATTAAAATCAAAATTGAAATAACAAAATATATTCAATAGCTATGTAATATAATAATTTTTCATAATATCTTATAAAAGAGGTTTCATACAAATTTTTTAAAAAAACTATACAAAATATATGTTTCTTTTTTACATCTATAAATGAATCCATTATTCACTATTTCAATGGATTTAAGTTACAGCCTTCAATTTTAATCATTAAAGATGAGATATATACTTCCATTACTAGAATATAAAAATATATTCTAAACATATTCATTAAATATTCATTACATGTGACACACCCAATGTATCATAAATTTCCATGATCATAGAACGTCATATTTTTTATAATAAAAAAGCTACCTGACTACTCATATAAATTAATCAAAATCCCAAGTCTATAGGCCAAAAAATGTTTTTTTATACATTAATATCAATTGAAATCCAATCACCTGGAATTAAAAATGGTAGGCTTATACTCCTAATATCTCATATTGGTGGTTAGTATGTTGAAACATCATAGAGTCTATTCCTCTTACAGGTATCATATCTAGAATTTTAATTACAATACATGTCTTTCTATATAATTTAATATTCACTATTGAATAGAAGTTTATGAATACCCTCTTTTCTTTTTACGGTTTTCTTCAAAAAAAAATTAATGAATATGTATTTTTCAATGAAATAGATATTTCAGTATATTTTCATATTTATTTTATATGTAAAAGAAATGAATATGTGTCTATACATTGACAAGTGTCATGTTTTCATGAATATAATTTTAATAAAAAATAAAAAATGATATTTTCGTAGAAAAATATCTAACAGAATTCCAGTTGTGCTCAATTCTACCAACAATGAAATTTGTCTAAAACTATTCACATGATTTTCAAGCATCATAAGAGATAAAAAAATTAGTTAATCATTCCACGATGTTCTCTTATATAGAATAAAATCATACTGTGACCTCACCACTATTGAAAAATTCCATCATGAGATGATACATTCTAGATGCATTCCTCATCCACTATTGTAACATTATACCCTTTTAAACAGTAACCATTATAGTATTATTATATTGTAATGTAATAGGATCGATATTGTTATGCACGAAATATCTTTCCAAATTGAATTTCTGTATCATCATTTGTTCTATATTTTAATGAAAATGATCAATATACATTTTCATTGTTATGTAATCTATAACCACTAACAATTTAGAGATTGATAATCCTACATTTTGTCCGTCAAGAAATAAATATGCATCATAATATTAAAATAAGATCAACCTAATATATATAGAAATGAGAATAAAAATATCCATTATTTATAATATGAAATTAGCTCCCATAAATTGAGAACATATCATTGTAAAAACATAAATAAATTATTAAAGTCTTAACTGCATTATTATTGTTGTCTCCAGGATCCTCATGATATTTTACTACCATGATCAAGATAATCGAAACCTCATGATTGGTATTGAACATGTCATACACAAATAATCCATTAATAAATTATATGTATAGTGATCCAGTTTTTTCATTTTTTGACTTTTTTTTATATTTAGAAATATTTTTGTATCCATGCACTGAGACAACACTCGATCTCGAGGCTCGATGTGACTGAAATTAATTTTTTAAAAATAAAAAAATATATATTTTATATTACATTCGAATTTTATTAGAGTTAATGGGATAGATATTAAAAGGAGTCATTCATAAAAAATATGACACCAAAATTGAGTCTAGAACATGAGGTGTACCCTAGGGGTGACCTAAAGTCGGTTGGCATAGGGAATTAGGATAAATAAACTATTGGAGTGTATGATAAGCTAAAATAAAAAATTAAAATTATATATTATAAATTAACTGATTTAATTATATTTCCACTATAAGTATGCCATTATGAAGGATTTATAGTTTTATTCATAGAATACTGGGATCATTGATAGGTGAGTTATACCACCTCTCTTTGGTTAATCTCGATCATATGAAAATGATCCTCTAGATGCAGGTGAATTGGGGTGCAACGAACATATTGACTTTACTAATTCATTGGTGATAGAATTATTCATCAATATATGATCCATTATCAAGGTAGGACTCATCTTATGTAGATTTATACACTTATTATCAAATGATTAGGAATAATCTTTCTTCTTCCACTTATTTGTGCTAATTGTGATCATTTTCAGGATCTCGTGCATCAAATTCAATTCATTTATTCGATTATTCCATTTCGTATTATATTTCTCACCAGTAATTTTCCCATTTGTATTCATTGGCCATGATATCATAGAAAATGAATTTTTCACACATGTTCATTATGTTATTCTTTATTGGGGCATGTGGTCTCAATTTGACATTGCTAAGCGGGATCGAGCATGATTGAACCCTCAGATTCATAGGGGGTTAGAGTGTGATGAATAGCTAAATTAATCTGGGTTGGATTTGGTATTTATTGATGGATTTCAGTGATTCAAGCATGATTATAATAATAGTGAATTGACACATGGCCCTATGAGCTATGCAGATGTGTATGGATTCATACTAGTGAATTAACACTCTGTTTTATAGAAAACTGATAGTTTTCAATGAACAACATTGATTTACACTTAAATATAGGGTGATCCTAAGGTGTGACTCAACATTAAGTGAATTGATCTATAATACCATAGCATATCTAGAATTTTTGTGATATTCCAGACTACAAAATATGTAGTGGGATGAACACATTCCGTGTAGTACCCCCTATGGATTCAGATCTTTTGATTTAGAAAAGATAAAATAACATGTCATGGGGATTATTCACATGATGTGTGAAACTCCTTGTATATATAGTTCATGTTTTGGAGCACATGGAATGGAACCCATTTTGGAAAACATGCCATGTACATGAGTACACAGGCACAAATATTATACATAGTCATTGATAGGGGCATGGGAAAGACCCCAGTTTGATGAGGCATGTCGTGCTTGGATACATGCTTATAGGGGCATGTAGTGGTAGGGACATTAGCTGGAAATATGGGGGGACCACATTCCATGTGGTTCCCATTATAATACACCTACTGCTAATTCCTATTTTTAAATTGTACCCTATATATCTACTTCGTTTGGACTCAAATTATATCCCATGAATAGAATATAATTATAGATTTTTCATGTAGGAGATGATGGTAGATGTCATGGTGGGATTTATGTAATAATGAGAGATTTTATGAGTGCAATTATTCTTTAGCTGATGATCAATGATGAAAATTATTTGACTTTATTTTTAGAGATATTATATTGTCACCCTATTTCTATGTCGGGTATAGGTCCTATATTGTCTATGTAAGAGACACCCTCATATTTTGTTTGAGATTGGTCTTAAACCAATATAGTAGAACCCACATTCTAGGCAGTACAAGGGTCATATATTGACCACTTTATTGGAACCCTTCTACATTGTGGGTCATTTGTCCTCTATGGACTAATACACTGGAACCATTCTACTGGGTAGTGCTTGGGTCCTCTGTTGATCATTAGAGTGGTGACCTCTCTATGAAAAATGCCATGGGTCTTCCATCTCCCTATTACGTGGACCCTTATATGGGGTTCGGGCATGGGTCCTCAATTAGTAAAGTAAAACACTCCTACAAGAACATTTCATGGGTCCCCTGATTACTAATTTGAGTGGAACCTCTCTATGGAGTTCGGACATGGGTCCTCGACCATCATATTAGCACCCTCCTATTGAGATAGGGCATGGATCCTCTACCCTTGAGTGGAACCCTCATACAGATATAGAAAATTCTTCCTCCATTGAATATTTGAGTGGAACCCTCCTATTTTTACCAAGGCATGGTTCCTCTACCTAGAGATTCCACCCCTCGACTGTGTGGCACATTAGTGATGTGTGGCAAGAAATGAATGTTTATTGGAAAAAATGGATGATATTTTGCACATTGTTGATGGACCATCAGAACTATTGGAACTCTTTCTTAGATATGGTTGTTTTATGGAGATCCTCTTTATCTCTATATTTGGATTATTCTGTGGATTATATATATACCTATATCCATCTAGTTTGATATTGTTACAATTTTATTTTGGCTAAGCTATATATTTCTATAGGTACTATTAATTATCCCCATTCAGGTTTTTTGGCATCCTACAGGGTATATATATAATCACCTTAACCTATGATTTCCCATAGGTTTCATGTCTATTGAAAATAGACTGGTCGGTAGTGATTACAGGGGTGGAAAGAGATGACTTGGTGAATTTTTACCTCATATGGTGGTTGAAGCATGGAAATTAGAAGATTGGATCTCTCAGTATTTAATTTCCTAGTTTTTTTAGGTTGTATATTCATTCTAGTAGGGTATTTATTTTTCCATTAGGATATTCCATATTATGCTATCATACTATTGTACTCTATGAAGGTTTTATGTTTCATGATTATCACTATATATTTTTCTTCTGTTATTATTATTATTCATCTTCACTTATAAATGGAAATTGTTGTGTGTGTGAGTATAGGTACTTAGTCAATGGATTTGGATGTTAGTTATTCCATTCGGGACTTGTTTCTAGTCCCTAACCTATGGAATCTAGCTTTGGGTAGTTATAGACTAAGCCCTATTGGGTCAGGTCAAGACATATTGGTATCATAGTTATTTATTTGCATTGGAGAATGTTTGGAGTTTTCTCATACAAGGATTTGGTTCGAACATAGAATTTCCATTTTAATGTTTCATAAATGTGGATTTTAGGTCTAGGAAACCAGTTTTGGTGTGGAGGTCATCATATACTTACATCATGACTCATATCAACAACTTGTTGGCTTTGAATACCAAGACATTGGTTGTAGGGAACCTTGGTAAAAAAATCTTATAGGATTGTGTCTTTTGACTGTTCTTCATGAGTCAACTCCCCATATATATATATACATTCTCCAGTTACAATGGTATGTATTAATTAAATTTTCAGGATTCCTCTAAAAAGATACCTAGCCATGTTACTAATTGAATATATTAATGAAGATCCTATGAGTATTGAGGAATTGTTTTAGGGTAAATCATGTTGGATTCTTCTACCAGGATGATAGGTAATGTCACCCCACCTACGGAGAATCAAATCAGACCAACAAATGTGGCTAAGAATGTGTGAAGTATTGGTTCACTCCGTGAGTTCTAGAACTATAAGCCGCTGAGGTTCCACAGTGAGCCTGTTCCCAAAGCAGTAGAGGATTGGCTAGATTCAGTGATATGAGTTTTCAAGAATATCCAAACAAAAACTGATTAGGTGGTTGTAATGGAATCTAACCTTTTTCATGAATTATCTGGGAACTGGTGGTGTCTAGTTACACATATTTATAATGATTCAACACTCTCATGGCTTGAATTCCAATAGATTTTTTGGGATGATCCATACCCCTCATTCTTGTGATCGGTCTTGATTAGGAATCTTCTAGAGGTCCATCATGGATGGATTAATGTGGATGAGTATTCTAAATGGTGTAAAGATATTGTCTTTAAATCCCTAGATATGATTCAGGATAGCTAAATTTGGGTGCATAGGTGTAAGAAGGATCTCTTCAGATGCATTTTTTGTAACATGGTACCCATATACATTCCAACTTATACTGGGGAGTTTTAGCAGGCACTGGTGAAGAATAAAGTTCTATTAGAGGAATGTTAAGAATTTGTAGTTGGTAGTGTGTATTATAGATCTAAGTCTTATATACTAGCTAATATGAATCATTTGAAAAGATCTTGGGATATGATATTCTCCAAGGGCCAATCTTGGACACGTGGTCAGGGAAGGCATAGAGGGCCAAGGAATACTAGAGAGTTTTGGTGTTATAAATAGGATATTAAAATTTGACATGGCATGTGATTTCCCGACCCAACATGTTGAAGAGCACATGTAGATAGCGGATGGACCACCATGGAAAAAAAATCATAATGATCCTGACTCTATTATATGGGGGTAGGGAGGTCCTGGGTAGGCAGGGCTAGCTGAGGAGGAGAATGGGCATCATGAGACTGAGTTTTGGGTTGTGAAAGATGTTTTGTGATTCACCCACCATCAAAACCCAGTGACCCCTTTCGAGATTAGGGAACTTTAATCGAGGTCCTTAGACAACTGCAGTCTGTAGACATGTAATATCTTCTATCACATGATATTACTAGTGCTATGGTATATGTTTATTCAACTCTTGTTTAAATATAAGTAGACACATGTATGAGTAATTCCTTCATCTCTATACACTTGATGCGGGAGCTGGAGATCCTACTTGGGGTATTATCCCATCATCCTTATTTCATTGCTCTTGTGAGGAATTATTCTTCTGTATGATTTATTTTTCATAAGTATGACCTATCGCTTGGTAAAAAGTGTAACTTGTTGGACCATTTGGTCTTCATGATGGAACCATATGTCTTAATATTGGGTTTATATTGGTTTTCCATGGTCCATGACCCGATTGACTATAACTGCTCGAGATTAATATTCCTTCACACTAATGGGATGAGATTATCCTTATAAGGCGAGAGAGATATCATAGTTGGATGAGTTGTTTTTACACACATGAGGATTTATCCCATCACCCATTCATTATAGATTGTATCCCTTGGTGAATTAAGAACATAAAGAATTGTGATTCTTTCATCCTAATAAGATATTATGGACTTAATCCATGAGAACATTATAGAACATCCTCTGAGGTGGGATATGGAGTTTTGAATTTACATACTCCTTGGGACAACTAAAATAACTTCTATTGAATACCATATTTCCTCTACTGAACAACGGGGGCTATGATTTCTATTTGAGGACCTTGAAGATAAGAGTTTTATTAGAGATATTATGTCCCCCAAGGAAGCTACATTGTTATTCTTAAAAAAATTTCACAAATGAATTTATATTTGTATGGATTATTTTCATATGATCCATTATTCAATAAAGAACATGTACCCTTGGAGAAGATTGATAACATCTTTGACTAATTATGAGGTGCGAGATGGTTCTGAATATAGATCATTGTTCTAACTACCACCATTTGAGAGATTGCGAGGCTTATATTATAATGCCAGAATTATGATATCACTACAAAAACTATGAGTTCTTATTTATTCACTTTGGTCTGATAAATGAAGAAATGTACATTTCTTTATCCACAAATATAACTCCACTATTTTTCATCATATTGAATTCATCATTTTATTTTTATATAATTTATAACCGTTGATTAAAAAACCAATGTCATATAAAAAAATTTATTTGGTCCCCTGGATAGCCATAGAAGTAGTTTGAAAATTGATATCATATTTTCATATATCTCCTTATAAATTTTATGTTAGAAAGAACCTATAAACTATTGATTATGTGTATTTGATATCCATTCTTCATCCCTTGATGGATTAAAATCTTTAAGAATTTATTTGTGGCACTAAATATGGATAATAATATTTACTATTATGTATAATGTAAAGGTGTTCTTTCTCTTTTTCTATGATTGTAATTTTAATGACATATATTCTATAAATATCTTCACCCATAAGGCCTCCAATACGATGATACTTTAGGAGACCGATGTTTTCAACATCTGAAAGGTAATCAATATATAATTCAACATCTTATTCAACAATATGTCATTCTAGAGTACAAAATTCTAGTAGACATTGATTCTTGACATGACCTTTCAAAATCATCATATACCATTCAATGGGATATATCCATCTGTAATAAAAAATAACAAAAAATTGAACCCCTTTGACCAAGTGAACTATTACGTAAACCATTATATCTAATAATTATGGTGTAAAAACATATATAATTCACAAAATATTACTAAAACCTCCATATTCATGATTAGATACTTATTCAGGTCTATAATTTTACTATATAAGGATCTGAAAAAGAATAATATTCTAGTTAATGTATGTTTCACATTTTTAGTAAAAATACAATGGAATTAAACAAGCAAAAAATATTACAACAAAACATGATAGTCAGGTAAATTTAGTCTTTTTAAATTTAAATTAGTCATTGAAAAGATATTATCTAAATTTTATGAATGCCCATCTAGAAATTTTACAACATTACAAAAGAGGAAAAGTTAAAATTTTCCTTTCTAGAAAGAGATTATGTTATTGGAGGAAGCAAAGCCCTCCCTCTACCCATCACTTGTGCCAAATCTCCCATTATCCCAATGAAATTCAAGCCCAACCAAGCATTGATTACATTTTTTCAAATAAAATTTTCTAATGTAAAAAATAAAACTATCAAATACATTTTTTTATGCATGAATGACATCAAGAAACTCTCAAATATACAACTAATTACAATATGGTAATTCAAAAAAATCTCCTCTTTGGACATAATTTGATATATATTTTTTAAAATGGTTTTCCAAAAACAATGTCAATATATTTTACTTTATTGAATACTTGATCTCCAATTAGTGGAGATAGTGTTGTACCTGGTTCAGTATTCCCATCGAATGTTGTCATCTATGATCAATATATATATTGTCAAGGTAGATATTTACAATTTCCTAAATCACCATCAGATAGGAATGATTCAATTGAAATGAGTTTTTGCGTTATTCAAAAATGGGAAACCCCAACTTTCATTTATTATTATAGCCTGAAAATTTTCCATAAGTTGGAAGGTCATTTATCTACTCATACAATATGTCCCTCAATGTGAATTCCTCACTTCTATTAGAAAAATACATTATAACATTCTTATCCCACATCAATTTCAGATTTTTAATCAATGGATGAAAATAGAAATCATTATCATTATCTGGTTTATTTGGTCCCGATATAAGTAAATCAATTATAATGTATTTTCTCTTCATGCATAACCATGGAGGAAAGTTCAAATTTACCAACTGATGGCCCAAATTCAAGATAATCATAATCAATCTTATTCCACAAAATTTAATCTTCTAGATGACATAGGTTCCCATCATTAATTTTGGTATCAGTATGCCATTTAATTTTTTCCATGGTTTCCTAACATCCCCATATTATTCTATACAATGGAATGATAGAAAAGTACAATACATATTTTGAAGCACGAGATTCATTTTTCTTGTATCAATATGTTCCACACATTTAGAATTTTATTAGTGATTCATGGTCACTGAAAGACAATTTGAAATCATTTGGATAATAATTCATTATTTTAGAGATCATTACCATTGAAAATAGAATTATTTTAGAGTCATATGTTCCACATTGAAGTTCATTTTCTTCCGGTAGAATATCATTTTAGAGACGAAGTCGCTTTTTAAAGCGGGTGTCCCTCCATCTGTTTACATCTTTCAAATTATATAACTTCAATACTTCTGAAATTTTTTTATTGTAAATAAGTAGTATACAATTTTATTTTATTTAATATATTTAAATTCTCATATAACTTTAGATATCATGAAGTTATTGTTCAATTTCCATTATTGTTTCCTTCATGTGATCTCCACCATTATTTAAACTCATATCCATACCTAATGATCCATTAATGACAGTATCATCATAATTATGTGTATGTTTAGTTTTACACCATTTTTAGTCCAACATTCATAGCTCTGGTCTATTCCCTGAAAAATAAAATGTTCTTTCTACTCTTCTAGACTAATGTTTCTTTAATAAGAATATCATAAACACATAAAAAGGATTTGAGAAAGTTCGTATGCATGATATATGGAAAACATGATGAAATATTTAACTCCATATTAATATTTTTTTCAAATGATTAGCTTGAATATATTTTCAATTAATATCCATCCTATTAGGTTCATAAAATATACATTATATATAATAAATAAATAAATACACATTATAAATTCATTATCAAAGGTGAAGGTTATAGATAATTCTAATAATATGAACCCAAAATTTGATTGCTTAAAATAATGTTATCATGCATTGAAAGAAATGTATAATTTAATTTAAGGAAATAATTATTCTACTATAGTTGTTTTTATCCTCTAAA
The DNA here is from genome assembly GCA_963277665.1 of Viscum album. Classification (NCBI taxonomy): domain Eukaryota; kingdom Viridiplantae; phylum Streptophyta; class Magnoliopsida; order Santalales; family Viscaceae; genus Viscum; species Viscum album. The sequence goes on along the minus strand of OY728166.1, from coordinate 1,083,804,795 downwards.
TTCAACCAAAGGTCAAGGTTATAGTCAAATTTTATCTTCATCATTTTCATCTTATGAACAATTACTATTTTATTTTTTTATTAATACTCTTACCTTATCTCTTATGGACATGAACCTATGTTTCATGAAATACTCTGATCAGAATATATACTATACTGAATACCTATGATTATTTTGGATTGCTACATATTAGATTAGTTCAACAAACATAGAAGAAATGAGGGGTGGGTCTCAAGAAAAAAATTCAATAATTGGTTTTTGGGAGATGAAGCTGATGAGGATGACAGTTGTCACCTCAAATATTTATAAATTAAAAAATACTAATTTAAAATTTAAAATATCTTCTAAAACCTATTTCAAATTTAAATAATAATGATTAAATATTTCATAAACATTTTAAAAATATTACATGAATAAAACAATTTTCAGAATATCATAGTAAATTAACAATTTAAATCCTGGCATGATTTTCCTAGACTACCCACCTAAGTAATGAGGCTTTAAGGAACTTATTTTAAAATTCAACTGAGGGACTATTTATTTATCCAAAACTAGTTTTTTCAAATATCAAACAAGGAGACACAAATCCAATCAGTCACATTGTGTATAATTTATTCAAAAATAAACATCATTAATGTTTTATAAATATTCATAAAATTGAAAAATATTTTCCACAAGATCATGATATGTTAGAAGAAGTATGTGTGTGATATCAAGAATAGGTTTGACTTTAATTTATCTTAGTATGATTCGAATTGGAGGTTCTCTAGTGCCTGGGGTGAGCAAAAATTGTGTATTTAATTTATTTAGCAAGGAACCAACCATAATGTTACACCAAGTTTTGAGTTTTTACATTATTTGTTTGTTTAGAAGATCATGTGAAGATTTTCATTGTTTATGAATTGTTATATAGTGAATAGATAGTGTGTTGACGTGTGTAATAGAGCAGTTTTTGTGAATATTAGCTAGAGGAAGACCGAATGATGTTTTACAATGATATTTAGTGTGGGGATATGGAAACCACATCAAGTGTGTTTTTCACATTATATATTTATGCATAGATTATTATGTTAAGACATTAAAGAATTTTTATTTGTTTTAAAATTATTTATTCTATGAAATTAGTGTTTGTACTTGTCTTCTTTAATTATTGATATTCTATCATTTATATAAGTCCAAGCTTATAAATTCTATAAGATCCAACTAATTTTAAAATCGATAAAGAAATGTAGTTATTATATGTTTGGTTTATGTTACCTTACTTTATTTGGATAAAAAACCCTAAATAATCACAGTTCGTAATCATTTGATTAAGAAAAGAAATTACAATTTGGTACATATTTATGTTCTAATATATTGATTACTTTTAGAAAACCGAAATTTATTTTTAAATCAATAGTTTAAATGGTATTAATATACTTAGTTTAGTATTATCTTTTATACCATCAGATCATAACCTTGGATGGGTGAATACATTATTAAAAAATCATCCGTGTTATAAACTAACGATACCATTTATCAATTACCATGAATTATATATTGAAATACATATGTAGAATATGTTTTTATTCCTTTATGAAAATACAACCATGGGATTCTCCTGACATTAGTATTCAAAAATGAATAATATTTTAAACAATTATTTAAAAATATTTTCAAACTATTACCTTTTTCATTTTAATTGAAAAGAATCACTTGAAAATCTTTTTCGATGGACCAATACTTGTTTATTAAAAAAAATACATTTGAAAAACATAATGGATTTTTAAAGAAATGTAACTAATAAAGAAGCTCCATTATAACTAAATGTAATGAAAATGAAATAAATAAATAACCTTCACTCATTCAAATAAAAAATCATCATAATTTGATTGAGATATTGGGGTTGATAATGTGGAAGGGTTGGTGTTTGTGCTTGGTTATGGTACTTGATTGATGTTTCACGAAAACTAGGGGGAGGATAAGTGTTGATTTACTTGTATAAAATATTTTTATTAAAATATTTTAATAATTTTTTATAGGTTGGTTAAAATATGTAAAAAACACAATTAAAAAAATAAGATGGTGCAATATTGTTCACAATGGTGCGGGGAATTCCATAATACACCATGGAACAATATAGTTCATTTCATGGCGCACCATCCAAATTTGACTATTTTATAGGTGTTGTGGGATGAAATGGTCAATTGGGATAGCCAAATCATGATCATGCAGTAGTGAAATACCCATCCCTTGATCTTTCACCAAGTTTCCCAAGGAATCTTATTACATCTAAGCAGAGGTGAAAGATACAATATAGCACATATCAATTCAATAAAAATAATTATTAAAATAGTTAAAAAACATAAACTCACTCACACCTTCGAACACCCCATATTTAACAACCCCTTCATAATAAAATATAACAATTTAATGATATCAGTGACCCATGATCATTCCATATTACAATAACAAACAAATTTCCACTTTTGAATCAAAAAGGAGTTTAACATAAAGTGTGTATATAAAATAATATTATACTAATTTGTAAAATATATCAAAAATATCTTATTTTCTTTGAAAATATAAGAAAAGGAATCAAAATTTCATTTTAAACCCATCAAAAGCATTTAAAATGATGAAAGGAAACAACACTTTCATGTTCTTTGCTAACACAAAATGTGTACTGAAATATATCTAAACACCATACAATTCATAGAAAAACATGACAAAACATATTGGTAATTAATTATAATTCATAATATATAATTACAATAAATCCATTTCGATTTATTAAATAAAAACCATGAGGGTAATTTTAACAAAAACGTTTTGTGTGTGACATATATGGAAGGAAGTTCAAGGAATTAAACTTAAAAGAAAATCCAATTTATGTTAGTGAAAATTTAAGAAAAAAACTTATAAATCCATAACCCTATCATGAATAACTACAATAGAATTTACATTAGATGAAAAAAGGATATAAAAGATTTAAGATTACATGGTAACATGTTTAAAGAAAAATGAAAGGATACACCAAACAGAATTGATGAAATTGGTTTGTAGATGTCTTAATATACTACAAGGAAGAATGAAATCCCTTAAAGGGTCAATACAAACCCAAGACCATAGAAACCCCCTATTAGATATTCATTCTTGAAGGTAAATTTGTGATGGATAATGAATAGAAAATGATAAGAACGAAAAATACCAAAATATATCATCAAACAAGCAATGAACATCTGAGGAGTAGAAAATATCATACAATGGATTGATGCTTTATCTATTCTAAGATAATGTAAAGATATGGAAAAAACACGGATTTATTCAAGCGTTGGATTCATTCGAGCCTTGATTCATTCGATATATAGATTCAAGACATGTATTTTTTAGTCTTTATTCGATTCTTGATTTGATCATGGATTCGACGGTGATGAGTGTCAGTAGTAGGTGGCTTTTAGGGAATGCATTAGATATCGCAACTGGTTAGAGTTCTTTAAATAGACTGTGGCCACTTTTTTAATGCTTCCAAAAAAGCGTTGATAATGATGCCTTTTATCAGTGCTAAATTAATAATAATTTTTAAAAGAAATCTTTATTTGTGATAAAATAATAGCGATGATAATGAATTTATAATTATAATTATAAATAAAAAATTTGTAAATATATTAATATTTTTTTATTATAATTTCATAACTTTTAAAATACATATAAAATTAATTATAAATATATTAATACTTTTTAAAAACATATATTTTTTTATTTATAATTATAAATATATAATTTTATAAATATAGTAGCTATACATTTATAAATATACTTGTAAATATATTTATAATTATTTATTTATAATTATAAATATATTTAAATCACTATATATATTTATATAATTATATATATATAATAAATATACTAAATATAATTATATTAAATATACTCATTATTTAAAAAAATTTATAATAATCTTGTAATTATAAGTATATTTATATAATTATATATATTTACCTAATTATATATATTTATATAATTATATATATTTATTTCATAAACTTATATAAATATAAATATAAATATAGTAAATATAAACATTATTCAAGTATATTTATTATAATTTTAAAATTATTTAAATATTTATTTATTTATTTATAACTATATCAATAATTTATAAAAAAATAATATTTATATATTTATATTATTATATATATTTAAATATTTAAATATATATTTTTAAATATTTATATGTATATTTATATATTTGTGTATTTATATATATAAATATATATTTTATAAATAAATATAATTATAAATATAAATATATTAAATATATATATTATTTAAATAAATTTATGATAATTTTATCATTATTTAAATATTTATTATTATTTATTTATAATTACATAAATAGTTTTTTAGAAAATAATATTTATTTATTTATACTTATAAATATATAAATTTATAAATATAGTAAATAAATATTTATAAATATATTTATTTATAAATATTTACAAATATATTTTAAACATTATTAATGAATATATAATCTTAATTGCATGCATGTTAAATATGAGTGAAATAGAATGATTAAAAATGAGTACACTTTAAAAATATTGAACAAATGGATAAATTTTATTAACTAAATATAAAGTATTAAAAAAATATGGATATATATTAGAATAAAGATGAATAAATATTGAAAATATTAAAACACATAAAATAAATATATATAAAGAAATAATAGAAAATTATTAAATTCCCAAAAAAAATTACAAAAAAATAGAATTTTAAATATAAATTAATACATAATTATAATGATATTAAAAATAAAAAAACAAAAGCACTGGTTAAAGACATAATATTTTAAATCTATCATGTTATAGTGAAATTCTAAAATTAATTCTAAAAATTTAATAAATTATATAAATATTAGGTGTATGTGTTTCTATATAGGATTTCATTAATTACGTAGAAATTTGTGTGTGCGCGTTGAATATAAAAGTGCAATAATTATGTATATGTATGTGAAATAAATATAATGCACAATTGATATATGTTAAATTGGAAAATCCAATGACATTCAATTTTTCCCATTACTCGATGTAATAAGTCGGTATTTTTAATTAATAGTTATTTTAATTATAAATTGTTCTTCACTAAATATATGGCTTATTTAATGTAAAAAATAAATATTTTTTATTATAGAAATAATATTTTATAAAATATTATATTCATTCATATAGATATATATATATATATATATATATATGAATATGTTTCTACTTTCAATTTATTAATGAATAATTATGTATAAACCCAATAAAAATGAATGATACACTAATATGTTTTTAATTATTACATTTTATACATTTTATACAGATATATTTAATATATATTTTATTATTATTTATAATATATATATATATATTAAACATATCAATTTATATTAATAATTTTTTCAATAGTAAATTTTTTATTAATTTTGTAATTTATTAATTTTTTTTAGAATTAATTCATTTTTAGTTTTTCTACTAAATTATTACTATTTATTGAATTTTAATTTTTTAAAAAATATTTCAATTTATTCATTTCATATATCTATAATTAAATTATAATATATATTAATATTTATAATCTATATATATTTATATTAAATTTATCCATTTTAATCAATAATTACTCTATTTAGAAAATGTATAATATTTCTCTTAATTTATGCATTTTAATTTTTATTTGTGTAATTGTTTCATTTTATTTATTTTACATATCTATATATCTAATATATACAATTTATTATTTTCAATAACTTATATATATATATATACATTTAATTGATTCATTTTTTTCAATAATTATTTAATTAATAAAATGATTAATATATTCATTCTAATTTAATCATTTTTTATTTCTATTTTTTTAGTTATTTCATTCTATCCAGGGCCTTTATCAAATCTAAAAAAATGCATTGATTTTGGGTACCCATTATCACCAGTAAAAATAAAGCACTGATATGGTGTACCTTTTATAAGTGCTAAAAAAAGCACTGATAAAGGGTACTTTTTCCATGCAAATGAATTGCTGATAATGGGTACCATTTATCACCGCTTTCTTTTAGATATGATAAAATTTTCCTTTAATCAATGATTTTTTATCCCTAAAAATGTTCTGTTTTCCGATCACTTTTTTATAGCACTGACAAAGGCCAACACTGCTAAAGATCTGTATTTTAGTCGTGTTAGCAGTACACGGTTTCGTTTCATTTTGGATTTTCTTCTCCTGATTTTCATGTTTGACAGGGTGTTGATTTTAAATACATTTATTAAATAAAAAATACTTTTTTTCATCCAATTTCCTCACTTTCAATAGTATTTTTTTTGTTTCAAGAAAGCATCATGAAAGAAGCTCTATCCAAATGAATTAAATAGGGTTCATATTCATCCTTTTATTTTTTCGGATAAACCAATTACTAGAGTGTATTTATTTATATATATATGTTCTAAATGTATGTTTATACTATATTCAAAAGCCAAGGAACTTTTCCTAAACTATCATTGTATTTTATTCAAATATCGATTCATTAAGGAATTTGGAAAATTTTATACATATTCCATCACTGTCTCTATTTTCAAATTAGATAAAATTAATCAAAAATAATATATATAGATTCATTATTTAATATTATATCAGTACATTGAAGTTATGACTATAAATTTATAGGTTTCATCGAGTGGTTCCACGTGTAAAACTATTCATGACCAAAACACTCTCTTTCTCTTATCAACTATTTAGTGTATTCTAAATCCTATAGAAGTATTCCTTAGTCACGTTTATTTTGAGTTAATGGATTAGTTTTCAAAAATAATATATGATTTTATGTTTTTAATTTATATGTAAGGAAATTATTTATTTTTGTAATATTTATATGTCAAAAAATTTATTTTTTAATGAAATATTATTATTTTCAAAAATATATTTTATCAAAAATATGTTTTCTATTTTTCTAGGCTGTGATAATTTTTAGAAATACTTATGAAGGAATTTTATTTTATGAAATTAATTTTAGTTTTCTCTTTAAAATTAAATAAGTTTATATTAATTAATTTTAATGATAAAAGATATCATTTTATATACAAAATTATTTTACACGTCCATGAATGTCATACTTGTTAGTAGATATGGCTATACTCAATAATTGATCTTTACATCTCATACATTTGAATTCCAGAATTTTTTTAAACTATAATGTGTTTATGTTAATTTCTTTTAAATTTAATAAATTATTTTCTAAAAAATGGATTTCCCCTAAATCTTTACCAAAAAAATATATTTTTCCAAGCTTATAAGTTATAAAATGACATTCTTCTATCAAAATAATTTATAAAATATTTTGAAAAAAATTAATGGGATATTAACGAGAATGGAATATCTTCTAAAAAGGCTTTCTTAGAATTAGGCACTCATGTATCAAACATGACGATCTAGAATGGGTAGTGAACTCATAGTCTCAACAGGATGATATCCTAGAAGTGATATTGTTAGTGGGAACATGGTTTTCTTAACATTTTCCTAGTATCACTTAAATCCATAAGGGGATTATTATTTTCAAAAGGATTTTTAAGTTAAAATCCTTATATTTTTGAAAATGATATATTGAATGGAATTCAAATTGTTATGTATTTTTATAAGGTGTTGAAGATAATTTTATTATGATTTTTTCATAAAAAACATAGCTTATCATTTTTTAAAGTCATATATAATATCAAATATTTTCTATTTGATATAAAATTTTAAAAAAGGAATTTAATAGTATTTTTCATTCATTCTAAAACAACTTACTAGAAACTTTTATTATTAACCCATGTTTTACAATATTTTTCATATGTCCTTTCTATTCTTTATGATAGCTGGTTTCATATATAGAGTTATCACAAGTGAATACAAGTAGATATTTTATATTTTTTGTAAACTCAAAGATTATGTTAGGTATTTTTCTTAATTTTATACAACCTAGATCAAAAAATAACCTCAGTTGTATAATTTAATATTTATTTTTTCTAATTTTTTGTTATATAAATGAATACACCACATGTTTTAGTAGTTAATCTAGAAGTATAGGTTTTTATGTTACAAAAGGTATTATGGTGGATATAGCTAATAATGGTAGTATATGAGATGTAATTTGAGGCATATGTTGAACATATTTTTTTAAACATGTTTTTTCTGTTTCTATTATCTAAATAAATTAAAACTCTATGGTTCTAGGTCATGTATTATTTTGATATGTATTAAAGTTTTCATCTTTAATTTGGGTATATATATGTATATTATGCTTGGGTATCCTAAGTTGGAATTGAAGCATGGTTTATTTATTTTGGGGATTAATATTAAAAAAATACGGAAAATACTTAGGATAAGTCTAAATATTGGATATAGTCTTTGTCTTTTTAGAATTTATTATGTGATGTTTCTTAGTGATAACATCTCTTTCTATATAGAAACATGTGGATGTAGGCTTAGGCACAGATGTACTTAGTTTTAATAACTCTGAAAAGGATAGTCGTGTATTAACTCAATCTTAAATTAAAACATGAAACAATTCCTAACTAAACATCACAAATAACACTCTTATGGGATGTTATTTTGTTAAATAACATAAATTTTATAAAACATTTTGTGTAATTTTAATATATTTAGTTTATAAATTCATGTAATAAATAACTATTATAAACTTATATTGAAACCTAGAAGTTCATAATATGGGGTATAGACATTATTTATGAGTTATTTCTTCTATTCCCATAATATCACTTTTTTACGTATTATCATCCCTATCAATCATTATTTGAATAAATGGATGGAACTAGGAGGAACCATGTTAATAATGGTTTTAACGAAAAATGCAGTGATTATCACAATGAGAAACCAAATGGTATTTCAACTGGGGTGAAAAACCTTACTACAATACTCACCCATGTTTCCAATTTTATAAATAATAATTTGAACCATGTTCATATACAAAGTACACTATGGGAGGAGAAAGTTATTATCATGTCCTTTATGAGACAACAACCACCCTCCTTTAGTGGTTAGTCTAACATACTAATTGCTAAGTATTGAATTAATGCATTTAAGAAAATATTTTTTCCTCTGATATTATAACCATGAGAACGTCATTCCATCTGTCTATCAATTGGAAGGTGAAGTTGATAAATGGTGGAATATTATAATGAATATAAGAAAAGAGGATGAAATTGACTCTACAAGATAGGAAAATATTTATAAGTATGTTTTGAAAATTATTTTCATTGTGATATTTATATTATAATGGTGTGGGAATTCATTGAAAAAATTATAGTGATGATGAATCTGTTATTACCAATGAGGAAAATTTCCCCATACTTGAATGGTATGCTTGTGATTTTATCATTAACCAAAAATGAAAGATTGGTCAATTATTTAGTGTCCTAAAACCTATTCATTAAAATACATTAACTATAAGAGATTTTTATTAGCATGAATAAATCATTCCATGTGATATAAATATACAGATGAAGAGTGGAGAGTCCATTTTCTCTTGATGTTTAAGGGATATGAAAAGAAAGATAGAGTTTTTAAGAAATGCTAATAGTTAAACCCTTGTATTAAAGTGAATTAATCATCCTGTATATTTAAAATGTGGAAAGAAACATGGTGAAAATTACCTTAATGAAATAGTTAAAGGATTCAAGTGTGGAAAAGAATACCATAGAGATTACACCAATAAGTGCACAAATTGAAATGAAAGAACAACCTAATACACCCCCCACACTCCAATACTATAATTTTAAGGATTATAAACATTACACCAACCAGTGAACCAATTGACTTGTTAATGTTGAAAATTAGTATCAATAACCTCCTAATCGAAATGAAAATGGAAAATACTATGCAATCACAATAACATAAGTGGTTTATGAGAATGATGTGCGAAACTTTACACTTATCTTCCACTCTATAACAATAAATTTGTTATTTAATTTAGGCTGGAGACATTGTTTTGAATCTATTGGAATTTTTAAGGGTATCACATCACAACTTCAATCATTTAATAATGAACTATCAGTTAAATATACTAACAGTTCAATGATTTCATCTCAATTATTTTTGTCTTATATGATAGAATTTTTTGGAATTTACTTCCTCAAAGTTGTAAAATTCACCCTATAGTTGGATTATAAGTGATTTTGTGCATGGACTGTGTAACATCCGGACCTAGGTTACACACACCTGTACCGTGATATAATCATTCACGTGACCTCAAGCACACATCCCCATATGCAAGAAGTTACCGAATAGAAGTGAGGGTCTTACAGGTAAATCTTAGGGAAACTATACACTCTTTTATCAGAATAATACCCCAGTGAATAGAAATAAATCGTAGTGGAAGACTATATTATTGTCCTCCTATAGTTTTAATTCTCAAAAATCATGCTTAACTATGATAATTCTGAATTATTAAGACACATTGTGTTTACTCATGTTCAATTATAATATTAACCTCTGCGGTTAGTGTTTATATCCTAAAAATGAATTATAGATTTTTTCTTATAAGCTGCAGATACTAGTACTACCAAGAGACTAGTCATTGATACAAGAATGACCAACAGCTAACCTACCAATGCATGGCCTACCAATTACTGGCCTATTGATTCCTAACTTTCCAATGCCTAACCTAGAGATGCCTAACCTACCAATACTTAACCTACCTATGCCACACCTACTGATATACTGAGATGGTGCAAGTCTAAACTGTTGAAAGAGATGAGCTACAGATAGAATGTGCTACCAACAGAATGACATACTAACAAACTGAGTCACAGATGATCAGCCATAAATTCAAAATTAATTATAACAGACATATTTATGAAACTTATTGCATCTTATTATATTAATATCATTTTCTGTATTTTGTATACAACATTTAAAAATGTTAGATACCAGTACAAGGTACCTGTATGTGATAGAGAATATTCTCCTTTTTGGCCGAAAATGTATAAAGTAAGAACCTGGGCTAAATAAAGTAATAGAGAATAGAGAGAATTTTTTGAACAAAAAAACATGACCTTAAAACAACTCTACCAATCCACTGTTCATACAAAGAGAAATTTGTTACAACTAAAATCACCCCAAAATGCTACATAAATAACATGGAAGATAATAAGGCTTTCAAAAATCTTCTACCCTGCTATAATTGACCACATAAATAATACAATGACACTCAATTTTGTTATTTGTTTACATTATTCTACTCCAAAATTCATTTATATCATCTAAAATGGGTCCAGATGTATCATTGAACATCACATATAAAATTCTAAAAACTTCTTGTCGTTTTTCTATGTTTGCGTACCTTAATTACATTCTTATCTGTGTTTGTCTCTATTTGATAAACATGAATTGAATCTTTTGCTATACCATAAGATTGAAAGATATCTTCCCCAATATATCCTTTTAATGTTTTCAATCCCACATATAATAGTGGAATAGGTCCCAGCATGGACTATCAGTTTGTTTTGTATTCCCTTGAAAACTATGGAAGATTTCTGGTGACCTGGAAAGTTGTATGTTTTTGTACCCTGATCCTGGGTGTGGATCAAGTTTATTTTATATTAACTACTTGGTGGAAGGTGACCACCAAATGGAGATGAATAGGTCTTAGATTGAGACTAAACCTCTTATTATAAATCATGTGTTCCTTTTCAAGTCAATTTTTCTTGTCTAATTAATTCATTCAACCCAAAAAACTTCACTTCACTATGATATTTAATCTTATATAGTGTTTATACTAGAATTTTTTAGTATACTAATTTCAATTTTTAAGATAATAAATTACATTGTTTTAGCTAAGAACTAATCAATCTTTGAGATATATTTTGAAAAATCAAAAATTTTATAAATCTTCAACTTTAATTAATTGGGATTTTTTAAAAATTGGGGAACATAGAATAATTTTTAAATAATAATTTATAGAAATAAAATATTATATGCACTTAATTAACCCCCTCTTGAGTTTCATACTCTGACTAATATTTGGTATCATTTGATGTTTAAAGTATTTTTTTTAAATACTATTTTCCATCTGTGATTTTAGTTGTGCATTTAAAGATCTCTAAATTTCTATCAGTTATAAATTTTTAATTCTTTAAAATGGTATCTTATTTCTTAATATGGATAGTAGATAAGAAGTTTTTTCAACCAAAAAACCTCCCTATTTCAACGGTACTAATTCTTCCAAATAGAAAATAAAACTAAAAATGGACTTAGAAATTATGGGGTTTGATATTTGGATTTTAATACAATACAAATATGAACTACTAGAAACTCCAAGAACTACCTAGATTAATCTACCAAATCTCCTTACAATAATTATTGTAAATCTACGAATGCCTTATTTTTTTAAGTGATGAAGAATTTAATATTTTATCTTCATGTAAATATTCTTATGAAATTTGGATAATTTAGATGTTTCGCATAATGAAGCCACTAATGTTAAGGAAATGAGACTTAATAAATATACTATTAAATATGTTAATTTCAAAATGAAGCCTAATGAATTAATTTCTAATATGTATCTCAGTTTCAATGAGATATTCAATTCAATTTGAACTGTTGTAAATCTAGTGGATAGGGAAGAACAAATCATACAGCTACTCATACGTCTACCAGAAAGATGGGTAGGATCCTCAGCTTCAATTAAAGAATCATGTGATATCGTTAAGATCCCATTTAAGGAGATGATTAAAAAAATATAATTATTTATGAAGAATAACCAAAGGTTAAAATATAGGAGGATGATGAACCCAAAATAATTTAAATGGATTTTGAAACCAATACCTCCAACCAAAAATGGAATGTTCATGTTCATACTGAAAGTTCTAGTAACAAAGACTCACCAAGTGACGGTGATGAAGAAATGAATCAGTTAGCTAGAAGATTCAAAAATTTCAATAGAAGGAAAAATTTCATTATAAAATCTTGCAATAATGGAAATTATAAGAATAAGATCAATTTGAAAAATGACCGGATGAAGACTGAAAATGCTAATAAGATAGTCTTCTTTGAGTGTATGAGAAGAGGACATGTGAATGTTGATTGTCCTATGTTAATGTTTAGAAGAAAATATGAGGAAAATGATTGAAAATATAAAAAGGCAATGAAGGCCACCTAGGATGGAAATGAAGGCCACCTGGAGTGATTTTTGTGAGAATATATAAATAAAACATGTAATATAATTAATAGAGTCTTAATCAAACCTATCCTTAAGAATAAAACCTATGATCTATGGAAAAATAAGAAGCCTATGGTGAATTATTTAATTTTTTTGGTTGTGAACTCTTTATCCTTAATATAAAAGGATAAACATGACATGTTTTCCTCCAAATGTAATGATGGAATTTTCTTAGGTTCTTCAACCTCTAGAAAATCCTATAGAGACTTTAACAAAAGAACCAAGTGAATGGAAGAATATGCTCATAAAAAATTTTATGAAATAGATCCATATGATCCTAAAACCTCCCTATAAAATATAGAGGTTGATCTATCCAATCTGAACATAAATGATAAGCCTCCCCACCCAGCTGTTAATCAAGTTTCAAAATCCTCATATTCTGTAAAATCTCTAGACTCTAATCATAGTGAACCCAAACACATATATGAACCTGAAATAAGTAGTCCATATTTTTCTAGATCAGTTATAACACTTAAGAAACATCATTTAGATTATATAGTTTTGGACATAGATAAATGGACACATACCCAATGTTCTCTAAGAAAGCAGGTTGAACACCAATCCTTTTTGTCAGGGATTAAACCAAAAATATCAATGATTCTATCAATTATGAATTTTGAGTGATAGATATGCAATAATAGTTGAATAAATTTTAAATAAATATTGTTTAGATAAATATTGATAAACTAAAAGAAGTCATGACTATAGGCACTAAGTGGGTGTTTAGAAATAAAGTAGATAAAGCTGATGACATGGTATGCCATTGTGTGTTGTCGGTGCTTCTCTCCATCTGCATTTTTCTTAATCCCATTGTTGATGGCATGGTGACTCTATCAAAACAATGAAGATGATGTGTGTGTGTTTCAATGATTGACATGAATCCTCTTGTGTTGGTGGTTTACTTGGATGATGATGTGTGGTTATGTGTTTTGACATCGTTGAAGCACTTTCTTAGTGATGATGGACTCTGTTCAAGGTTTGTTAGCGCTCTAGTTGGGGATTTGGGTTTATTGGATCGCAACTCAATTTGGGTCTGAATCGATTGTTATGCAACATGAGGTGTCACTTTGATCAATGTGGGATAATGGATAATGGAATGTGGTGTGAGGATTGTTTGGAAGTTTTTTGAAAATTTGAATTTGAAATTTTTGTTGATGAAGCACTTTTTTTGGATTCTATTTAGGTGGATAGTGTTGTTTGGTTGATCTTGTTAGAAATATGATAAGGTTCAAACATACCCTTTAAATATGTTATTTGAAAATGCAAATAATATTGATTGGAGGAAAATCTAGATAGGTTTCTCAAGGATATTATTGAGAAAAATGAATTGACTATGATGAATATTTTTCACCAGTTTATAGACCTGAATCCATTATAATCTTTCTATCTTATGAAACACATATCAATTTTAAAATATATGTAATGGATGTAAAAATTCCATTCCTAAATATTTATATAGTTGAGGATTTTTTTTGTTGAAAACCCCCCATGTATTATAAACCCTTATTTTCTGAATCATGTTTTCAAATTTGAAACATCCTTGTAAGGCTTAAAATAGGCACCATGTGTAATGAACCAAACATTCATTAATGAAAATTCCTCTTGATATGATTAAATTTCTAATTATGTATAATGGTTTTACAACATATTCACTTGTTAGGTTTTATGATTTTGGATTTTGAAACACTATTAATAATTTTTTCAGTTTCTAATATAGCCATTGAACAGTTATCACATGATTAGTATAAATATAGGTCATAAACAAATCAAATTTACTCAAACAAAAGAAATGATGGCCTCATCAATTAGACTTGCCCCATATGAATCCCATTTGTCGAAGATTAGAAAGGAGGTGGCGTTATCAGGCTTCTCTCTTGACCAAGCCCAAGCCGAGCTTGAATACGTCAAGCTCGGGCGGAACCTCTTATGGGAGAAGTAGAATTTGATAGAGATTACCTCTCGAGAAATGTTATCTAAGCCACTCCAAGTGTCTTTCACCATTGCACACCTTACCCTTATGTTCTATGCGGGTGTTATTAGAGGTTCTGTAACAAGACTCTATCACTATGATAATGTGCATTATTTTTGTATATAATAATGAATATAAATTCATTTTATTATAGTTACTCTGTAAATAGTTTTTAAAGCACAAATAGTATTTTTAGTTAATATTCAACTAAGAAATATATTTTGATAAATTAATAGAATTTTGAATTGAATAATATTTTAATAAAATTTTATTATTAGTATTAAATTCCTTTTTATTAAATATAAATGATCATATTATTTTATGAATGAAATTGTAATTTTTATTAATATTTGAATGATGTTTTTGTCAAAACCCTTGATTTTTTGATAAATGTGGGTTTTATTTTAAAATTAAAAAATCTCATATTTTGAAAATTATTTATATAAAATGAATATTATTTTTGGAATCAGGATATTGAAATTATCCAACTGTGAATTTTTCATAATTTTCTAAGACTGCCAAATTTTTTGGTCAAAAATAAATACTGTTTAAATATATAATGTGTTGTATGACATCATAAAGACTAAATAGTGATGTAATAAAATACAATAAACATTTTTTTCAGCCAATATATGTTTTAAAATTAAAATAATGTGATTTTAGGTTTGTTTTATTTATTTTACAAAGCTTTAGTGGACCCTCCAAAACTTATAAAACATTTTATATTTTTAAATTGATTTCCTTGAGAGTGTGACTCACCTCCACATAAGCAACCCTATTATTTTAAAAATTTAGGTCATTATCCATATAAAATATTTTTTTTCAAATCCCCTTTTTCAAAAAAAAATGGGAATAAACCATGGACTGGTTTGTGGTTTTGATAAGTATATTGTGTGGTGTCCCAAACAAAAATAATAAAGAATTCCTTTCCTTTCCTATATAAACCAACCCAAGCTCTCACTTCTTATTCACTAAAAGACTTCAGAGTACATCCAACCTCTTACCTACTCTCTCTATAATTCTCCCAAATATCCTCTAGCTCCCAATAAGTCCCTCTCAAGGCCCTACCAAGCCTTTGGGATCACACTTCCAAGTAAGCGATTCTCACTTTCCTAATTTATGTCCATGTTTACTTATATTGTTATGCCCTTTTATTTTCAATTATAAATGTTGGGGTATGATTTCTCACCTCCCCCAGACTTCCTTCTTCAGGTTTTCATAATGATAGATCCCCTTTCTCTCTCATTAATGCCTCCCATTTACACCTGTTACCATGCCGAAATTTCATTAGGAATTTCTCTCTCCACATTTACGTTCAAGTAATTTTTTTTATTACTTATCTAAATTCCATTACATTTGGTGGGAAATTTACCTATATTAACCCCCTTACTTTCCATTTCATGTAAGTATTTTGAGAAACCCATTTCTCTCCCACCAATCATTTTTATGAATTCTTATGTCACATCGTTACGGTGTTGAAATAACACCGCGTTTTTTCAAGGCAAGATCACTGTGTAGTGAATACCACACCCATGTCACTATCAAGAGTATTCACATTTATGCACATATACAAATTGATTGGTAATTTCATGTATTTATTCCACATTCCTTGAACATGGAATAACTTATGATGTTGATTGATTCCATTTTATAGGATCCATGTGGCACACTTATGCATGAAATGAAATGATTTTGAAGGGTGTGCCCTAATAGCGCTCTAATGCATTGGATAAAGATTAGTATAAAGATACATTAAGTGAAAAAAGGATTTAATCCTTCTAATTAAATTTAAATGAAGATTTAATTATCCTAATTCAAGTTTAATTAGGGTTTACCCATGCTCCATGTGCAATGAGCCTTGGATCAGGCTAATTCAATGGTATGTGTTGTTGCCACATTTCCATGTTATGATAATCATTCTATATCATGCCCTTATGTTTATGTTTTTCTTGCACTCCATTGATAAGAAAATTGACTAACATGTATTGTAATATCCATTTTAATTGTTTTTACTCCCTTACTAGGCTTTATAGCTCACCCTTTTCTTATGCATGTTCTCAGGTTATCCCATGAAATGCTAAGTATGAGGGAATGTAGTGGTCATGTAAAGGAAGTTTTCATTAAGATGTTGCATTTTATGTTTTAAGTTGTTATGTAATGTTCCTAAGCCCCAAATACACTAGAACTATCTATCTTCTATGTTGTATCTAGTGAAGTTTTTATGTAATATATTATGTTAAGTGTGTAATAAAGAGAAGGGTTGTTATAGTTGGTATCAGAGTATTGGTTTAGTTATTTTTGGGATTGGGATTAGAAAACCTGAGTGAAGACATAGAGACTAGACTAAGTATAAAAAACATCCCTATGTTTTTGTGAGTATTTAGTAAGTGTTTTATCAAGAAAATACATCCTATTCTAGATATGAGCAGGTAGAGTCGGCTCTGGAATAGATGTACCTAAAAGTGAAAACTCTAATAAGGATCTTCTTGCTTGACTCGACATATCTCTGTACACGACAATAATCCGTGCTGCACTCGTGGTTGTGAAACTCTTGGGGGATATGCTTTGGTAAATTAACAATCTTAGTATGAACCATTATTAAAGTAATTTAAAAACATTCCTCTAAGAATATATGTTAGAAAATAGAACATGGATAACATAGATTGAAACTTATAGATTAATAAGTTAAGGAAACAAAAGTAATTTATAAGTCATCTGTTTTTTTCTTTGGATTACCCTTTATGTGTTACCCCTAAAGTTTATTTTATTCCATCCAATGGCCGGAAATAGGTGGAATCAGGCTAAAACCCAATGTGAATATCAATGCAATGACTATTCTAATGAGATCCCTATTCCTATGGGAGCGGGAACCACGAACTTTTTCACGATACAATCTTAGTTAACTCAAAATTTTAATTAAAACATGGGTCAAGAGGAATGTTCAACCCCCCCCCCCCCCCCCCCCAAGAAAGAACAAGTCTCTATCAAAATATTCATGACACAAAGATGTCCTACTTTTAATCGATAATGTGTTCCTTCAATTGCTGAAAAATGGATCAACTCCATTGAAAAGATATTCTACACCATTCAATGTTCTGAACAAGAGAAGGTTCTCCTAGATACTTATCGTATGGAGGGTGAAGCTGATAAATGGTAGGAATTGATCAAAAATATGAATCCTAAGGAGGAGATCGAGTCATTTTAATTGAAGTAATTCTGGAAAATGTTTTTCGAAAAATATTATTCGCACACCATCTGCCTTAAGATGGAAAGGGACTTCCTTGCCCTCAAGCAAAAAAGACAGAGAATCTGTCAGAGCATACTAGTCAAAATTCACACAGCTTCCACGATACGCCTCCTAATTTTTTGTTACCCCAAAATGAAAGGTTGACCGCTTCTTTGGTGGGTTAAAACCTAGCATGCAGAAATCCCTGGTGATCTGTGACTTTGACATCTATGATGAAATTGTATGATGTTCCCTCGAGGTTAGAATGGAGATCGATGAATCTCAAGGGTGTCATGGGGATAAGAACCATAAGGTGGACATCAATTCTGGTGGTCCAATGGATAAATCCAATGGTGCTAAGAAAATCCAACACCCCACTTTCCAAAGGTGTGGAAAGAAGCATCCCGAAAATTTCCTAAAGGTGACATGGAAATGCTTTATGTGTGGAAGAGAAGGGCACATAGCAATTAACTTCCAACAAGAAATCTTGTGGCTGTGACAAAGGATAGGAAATCTCCATTCAAACCACAACCCATTTTTCATTGCTTAAAATACAAAGAACCAGGGAAACATGAAAATCAATGCCCTAATCCAAGGTTTTTCAGAGAAAACCAACAACCTCCAAGTTAGCAAGTGAGATATTTTTCCATCACTACCTCCAAAGTGAACCCTGACAATGAAGTGGTGATAGGTACGCTATTTATTGATTCAAAAATAGTGAATGTACTTCATGATCCAGGTTCTACACATTCTTTTATATACCTAATGATTAGTAGAACAATCCCTACACCACCAAAAATCATGGAAGTAAAGATTTCGGAGAGTACGTAAAATCGGGAAATCATTGCATCCCATGAATATATCTCCTCCCATATTATAATTTGTGGATTGAACTTCCTGGAAAACCTCATCATACTCCCTCTGGTGGAATTTCATGCAATTCTCAACATGTATTGGCTTTCCTTATACAGATCCAACATAAATTACTGTGAGATGAAAATTACTCACTATGTGGATAATTGACCCCAGATTCTGTACAAGTGCAAGGAGGTGGATGAATCTTCTTTAGTTCCATCATCTTAAGCATTGATATTATTGCCCTATGATCATGCATATCTGGCTCAGATGATTGAGTCCAAGGAAGAAAAAATGATTGAATACATTCCTATTGTGAGGGAATTCTCTGAACTGTTTCCCTAGAAATTTCCTGGTCTCCTTCCTAGAAGATATGTTGAATTCTCAATTGACCATATACCTGGGGCATTACCAATATCCAAGACTCGGTATAGAATGGAAGTTCTAGATCTTGAGAAGCTAAATAAAGAACTATAGGAGATTCTAGATAAAGGGTTTATACACCCAAGTGCTTTACCAAGGGGTACACCAGTCCCCTTGGTCAAGAAGAAGGATGGTTCAATGCACCTTTTCATTGATTATCGTGAGCTAAAAAAATCATAATAAAGAACAAGTATCCTCTTCCATGACATGATGACTTGTTTGATTAGCTTTGTGAAGAAAAATACATCTCTAAGGTATATTTGCTGTTGGGATATTATCAAGTAAGGGTGAAGAAAGAAGATATCCCCAAGACTATTTTTCAAACAAGATATGGGCACTATGAAATTATAGTAATGCCTTTCGGACTCACTAATTCTCCAGAAATCTTCATGGAATTAATGAATAGAGTCTTTAAATATTACCTATATAAATTTTTCGTAGTCATTATATATGATATTATAATATACTCCAAACCCAGGGAGGACCATGAGGAGTATCTAAGAACTGTACTAGAGACCTTGTGGAAGGAGAAGCTCTATGAAAAGTACATAAAGTGTGAGTTATAGTTTAATAAAGTACCATTCATGAGTCATATCATCACAAGAAATTGGATATCAGTGGATCCCTCCAAGATATCTATAATTGAGGGATGAACGAGGCCAACATGGGTAACAGATATCTATAGATTCTTGAGGTTAGATGGATATTATCACTGATTTGTGATAAAATTCTCACAATCTTCCAACCCTATTACCAAGACATCTCTTAATGGAGTAAAGTTTTCTTAGAGTGATGAATGTGAATAGAGCTTCATGGAGTTGAAAAAGAGGCTTATCAGTGTTTTTGTTCTCACATTACCCATGAGTGGAGAACATTTTTGTGGTATTTAGTGATGATTCAAAGAAGGTCCTGGGTTGTGTGCTGATTCAAAATGATAATGTGATAGCCTATGCCTCAAGGTGGCTGAAAATCCATGAGTAAAACTATTCCATGCTTGATTTAGAGTTGGCAGGTGTGATCTTTGCGTTGAAAATCTGGTAACATTTTCTCTATGGGGAGAAGTGTAAAATATATACTGATCACAATAGCCTAAAATATATATTGATATAGAAATATCATAATATAATACAATTTAGATGGATAGAAGTCGTCAAGGATTATGATTTCTCAATCCATTACCACCCTAGGAAAGAGAACAAGGTTACGGATGCTCTAAGTAGAAAGGATCCATCCATTCTGTCATTGATGAGAATTGAAAAGAATCCAATATTCTTATATTATTAGAGGATGGATATAGGAATAATTCATGGAGGAACATAATCAATCCTTTCTCTAATGATTTCTCAACCATCCCTCTTGTAGGAAATAAAGGATGCTCAAATAAAGGATGTGGAAATTCTGAAAAGGGTGAATGATATTAGAAATGGGAAATCCTTAGAGTTCATGGCTGACAAGGATTTAGTTGTGAGATTTGGGTCACAACTATGTGTACCATCCAATCTTGAGATAAAGAATTAGCTTATGAATGACACGCATAGCTCAACCTTCTCTATTCACTTGGGGAGCACAAAGATGTATTGATATCTCTGAGAAACATTTTGGTGGGACAATATGAAAAGAGATATTTCTAAATATATGTCAATGTGCCTGGTATGTTAGCAAGTGAAGGCTGAGAGGAAATGTATTTGGGGATGATGCAACCACTACCTATACCAACATGGAAGTGGGACAACATTACCATGCACTTTGTTAGTGGACTTTCAAGCACATCCAGAGGAAACAATGCTATATGGGTCATTATGGATCATCTTACAAAGACATCTCACTTTATCATGATTTGAGAGGACTTATCATTAGATCAAATTGCAGGGATTTACCTCAAAGAAGTGGTAAGGATGCATGAAGTACCACTATCTATTATATCTGATCCTGATCATAGATTCACCTTGATGTTCTGAAAAAGTCTCCAACAAGCTCTAAGCACTGAACTAAACTTCAGTATGGTCAATCGTCCTTAAAATGTTGGCCAATCTGCATGAACTATTCAGACACTGGAATATATGTTATGATCATGTTCTATGGACTTCAAAGTATGGTGGGACCAATATCTTCCACTAGTTAAATTCTCCTATAATAACAGTTTCCTCTCTGGCATTTGAATGGCACCATATGAATCCCTTTATAGGGAAATGGTGCAAAACACTAGTGTGTTGAGATGAAGTCGATGAGTGTAAGCTTATAGGACATGAAATGGTCAAAGAAATGGTGGAAAAGGATAAAACCATTCAGCAATATAATAAGGAAGACCAAAGTCAAAATAAGATTTTTGTGGATAACTATCGAAGATACCTTGAGATTAAAGATGGAGACATGGGGTTTCTATGCATATCTCCATGGAAGAAGGTCATGATGTTTATATATAAGGGGAAGCTATGTCCTAGGTACATCATCCCCTTTGATATTTTTGATCATGTCGGGGATGTGGCCTATTGACTAGTACTTCCACCTACCATGGCCAAAGTATATGATGTCTTCCATGTATCCCTTTTAAGGAAGTACATATCGGACACATCACATGTACTCTCTTTATAGATTTTAAAGCTATAGGATGATCTTTCTTACGAGGATTAGCTAATGAATATCATAGATCATAGAGAAACTTTTCTACGAAATAAGACAATTCCCCTCATTATGTTGTTGTGGCGAAACCAAATTTTTGAAGAAGCGATGTGGGAATCGGAGGAAGTGATAAAGTAGAGTTACCCGCATCTGTTTTAGTGTTGGAAAAGGAAATTTTGAGGGATAAATTTCTTAAGGGGGGAAGATTTTGATTACCGAAACATTCATTAATAAAAATTTCTCTTGATCTGATTGAATGTATAATTATGTTAAATTGTTATATAATGTATGCACTTATTTGGTTTTATGATTTTGGATTTTAAAATAACTTTATGAATTTTAACCATTTTTAATATAGTCGTTGAACAGTGATGACAAGATTATTATAAATATAGGGCTTTAACAATTCCAATTTACCCAGACAAAGGAAGTGATGCCCTCATCCAGTAGACTTTCCTCGTACGAAGCTCATTTCATGGTGCTTGGAAAGGAGTTGGGGTCATTAGGCTTTGCTATTGACCAATACCAAGATGATCTTGAGTATGTTAAGCTCGAGTGGAACTGCCTATGGGAGAAGGGGATGTTTATAGAGATTATCACCTGAAAAATGTTATCTAAGCCACCCCAAGAGTCTATCACCATCACACACCTTACCCTTCGGTCTTATGCAGTTGTTATGAGTGGTTATGTAACAAGAACCTAGAACAATGATTATGTGCAATATTTTTATATATAATAATGTATATAAATTCATTTTTTATTGTTACTTTGTAAGTAGTTTTTAAAGAGAAAATAGAATTTTTAGTTAATATTCATCTAAGATATATATTTTGATGAATTAATTGATTTTTGAATTAAATAATATTTTATTAAAATTTTATTATTATTATTAAATTCATTTTTATTAAATATAAAGGATTGTATAATTTTTTGAATGCAATGGTAATTTTTATTATGGTTTGAAAGCTGTTTTTGTCAAAACCCATGATTTTTCGATAAATGTCAGTTTTTATTTTAAAAGTGAAAATTCACATATTTAGAAAATTATTTAGATAAAATGAATATTTTTTTTGGAATCAGGATGATGAAATAATCCAATGGTGAATTTGTCATATGTTTTAGAGATAATAGAATGTTTGGGTAAAAATTAAATACCGTTTAAATGTATAATGTGTTTTATAACATCATAAAGACTATATAGTGATGTAATAAAATAATATAAAAATTGTGTTCAGCCAATATATGTTTTATCATTAAAATAATGTGATTTTTTGTTTTTTTGATTTATTTTACAAAGTTTTAGTGAAACCTCCAAGACTTATAAAACATTTTATCTTTTTCAATTGATTTCCTTGAGAGTGTGACTCACCTCTAAATAAGAAAACCTATTATTTTAAGATGTTTGGACATCATCCTTATAAAATATAGTTTTTTACTTCCCTTTGAAAAAATCCATGGGAAAAACCATCGTTTGGTTTGTGGTTTTGATTACATTAATGTGTGGTGTCCTGAACCTAAATAATAAAGAATTACCTCTCCTTTCGTATATAAACCCACCCAAGATCCCACTTCCTATTCACTAAAAGACTTTGGTGTTCGTCCAAACTCTTACCTCATCTCTCTAGAATCCTCCCATGGTGCCCCATGCTCTCAATAATTCTCTCTCAATCCCCTCCCAAACCTTTGGGATCACACTTCCAAGTAAGGGATTCCCACCTTCATTATTTATGTCCAAGTTTCATTATGTTGTTATTCCCTTTCATTTTCAATTATAAATGATGGGGTATTATTTCGAACCATCCCCATACATCCCTATCCATGTTTTAATAATGATAGATACTCTTTATCTCTCATTAATTCCTTCCATGTACACCTGTTTCGCTGCCGAAATTTCGTAAGGAATTTCTCTCTCCTCATTTACATTCAAGCAATTATTTTGTATTACATATCTAAATTATATTAAATTTTTTGGGACATATATCTATATAAACACCCTTACAACCCATTTCATATACATATTATGAGACACCCATTCCTCTCCCATTAAACTTTTTTATTAATTCTCAAGTCATGTCATTGTGCTGCCGAAATTGCACTGTGTTTTTTCAAGCTAAGATCATTATGTAGTGAATATCGTACCCGTGTATCTATCAAGGGTATTCAACTTTATTCACATATAAATATTGAATGGTACATTCATTTATTTATTCCACATTCCATAATCGTGTAATAACTTATGATATTTATTGATTCTATTTTATATGATCCATGTGGCACACTTATGTATGAAATGAAATGATTATGATGGGTGTGCCCTAATAGTGCTCTAATGCATTGGGTAAATATTATTATCATGATAAGTCAAGTGAAATTAGGATTTAATCATGATAATTCTAGTGAATTGAGGATTTAATCATTCCAATTCAAGTTTAATGAGGGTTTACTCATGCTCCATGTGCAATGAGCCTTGGATTGTGCTAATTCCATGTTAATTGTTGTTACTAAATATCTATGTTGTGATAATCATAATATATCATGCCTATATGTTTATGTTTCTCCTGATCTCCATTGATATTACTATTGGATAACAATTATTGTAATCTTTATTTTATGCTTTTTTCCCTCCGTTATAGGTCATTATAGCTCACCCTTTTCTTATGAATGTCCTCAGGTTATCCCATGCAATGCTAAGTACGAGAGAATGTAGTGGTCATGTAAAGGAATTTTTCAATAAGATGTTGTGTTTTATGTTTTATGTTGTTATGTAATTTTCCTAATCCCAAATGACACTATACCTTTAAATATTCTATGTTTTATCAAGTTATGTTTTTATGTAATAAATTATGTTATGTGTATAATAAAGAGCAGGGTTGTTATACCAAGAGCTTGGTATGATAGGCTCCACACTTTTCTGATTTCTGAAGGTTGTACAAAAGGAATTTATGATCCTACCCTTTTTATAAAATGAATTTATAATGATTTTTTAGATGTTAAAATATATTTTTATGACATTATTTTTGTATCTTCTAAAAATTCTCTATGTTTTTATTTTTCAAAAATGATGTAAGATGAATTTGAAATGAATTTAAGGGGTGAGATTATCTTATTTCTTGGATTTCAAAAGTTTTAGAATAAATAAGGTATTATTTTAAATCACTATAAGTAAACTAATGATATTTTGAAATATTTTGACTTTGATAGCACAAAAACTAGTGATACTCTTATAAGTACCACCTGTAATTTTATTTTGATGAAAATGGAAAATTTGTTGATCAAAAAAATTACAGAGGTATGATTCGTAGTCTTCTCTACTTAAATGTTAGTTGTCCTAATATTTTGTTTATTGTGTGTTTGTGTGATCATTTTCAATAAAGCCCTAAAGAATCGAATTTAATTTTTGTTAAAATAATTTTGAAATACCTAAATTATACTACCCCACTAGGATTGTTCTATCCTTGAGGAAAACCATTTGACTTAGTTAGTTTTTCAGATGATAATTTTTATGGTTGAATGTTAGATAAAAATTCACCTCTCGAACATGTCGCCTTTTGGAAAAGTCTCTAGTATAATGGTTTAGTAAAAAGAAAATTTTTGTTACATTACCTACTATTGAATCTGAATACATTGATGATGTTAATTGTTCTATTCAAATTTTATGGATGAAACACGCATTTCTAGATTATGGATATCAGTTTAGAAATTTCCCTATAACCAGTGAAAATACATGTTATATTAGAATATATAATAATCTTTTTAATCAATATAGAACAAAACATATTGATGTAAGACATCTCTTTTTGAGAGACAATTATCAAAAAGGTGATATAACTCTTCAAATCATTGGTAGAGAACATCATCTAGTTGATATATTTACAAATCCATTAAATTATGATAGAATGAGTTCCATCATACATGAGTTGGGAATGATAAAACATAAAAACAAAGTGTTGAGTGACTCACTGATGATGTCTCACCAATGATCTCTCATGGGTGATGTATCTTAAATGAGTCTCGCGGAAAATTTCTTACCAACCCATGATATGTTTTTGCATTTATTTCTCTATCTGGAATATGGAATGATGTTGTTTTTAATTATTTTATTTTTTTAACCCAAATTTATTATTTTATGATTTCAAATCACTAAATTATATAATTAAGGGTTGATCCAACTTCTCTACTCACTTTCACACTCCCTCTCTCATAATCCTTCCTTAGAAACATTCCCTTCCGAGTTTCCACCTTACTCCTTTGAACAGAAACCTTTAAACCTCCAATAAATCATGTTGAGAGAATTGTAGAATGATCAGAGGATGAATCAAATCTCTCAAAATGGTAAATAGGTGAATCGAAGAACCTAAACCACTACTAGTTACTTCTGGGATTCTGAATCGTATTGTAACCCAGAAGAAAGAAGTACATTTTGAATTGTTGTTTTCCAAAAATTCCATTTTTCTAAATGTGTTGCAAGAACAAGGTTGGTTAGAGTAGTTCACCAGCAATGAGAGGTCGTATTATCCATGGGTGGCCCATGAGTTTACATGTATTCTGAGTTTCTATTTTTTAGGAGTTGAGGTATTCTAGATTATGTCGACAGATGATGGAATAATAATATCCTTTTCATCAAAACAATGGGCAGATTGTCTAAAGGTACCTCATAAAGGTATATGTGATGATCATTTAGAGAGTGTACCTCCCAGTTGTACTTTATTCGGCTATGAGGTTGCTCTAGATGAGTTAACATGAAATAGAGAACACAAAAGACCTGTTACAACTAAGATAGATGGTGAGATTAGGTTATTGTTTAAATTCATCCCACACAAGTTATGTCCCAGGAAAGGATATTTTCCATCTATTAAGCTTCATGATTTTTCTTTGTTGTATGTTTTTAATAAACTTCTCCAGGTAAATTTGTGAAAACATTTAATGGTTCATATTACTGAGATGATCAATACCTCTTACCATGAAAACTAATTATTTTACCCAAATATTATCTCTGTCATGTTGAAGGACAAAGGCTTTGTAATTGAAAGTGAAGATATTATTTCAATTTGTGATAGTTTCTTCTAAAATAATGTTATCTCTAATAGGATTAGAAGTAATTAGAATCCATTGAAGAAAATGTGGGTTGAGTGTATTCATAAAATATTTAAATATTTTAATGTTATTGATAATCCTGTAAGGACAAGGACTATGGAACACCCTGGTCTTTGGCCTAGTGAATTTGGTGTTTACTCTGATTAGGAATAATCTGATATAATTTAGAGATATGAATTCCATGTTGATGATATGAGTGATCCAACAATTATTTATAGACCAAATTGAATAACATATGGACCTCCTAGTCCACATCGTCCTTTACCTAAAAAAGCACATAATTTCCATGAAGAAGACTGGGAATATACTGAAGAGTGTGAGGATAGTGAATATGCTAGAAAATCTGGTAGTGAGGAAGAATCTGGGGAAGAAGATGAAATTAAAAGTGAATATTTTTAAAATGTTCTATAAGGTATTGAGTATGTTGGTGAAGAGGAATGATATTATTAACGTAACAGAGCATTTGAAATTGAAAAGGAAGATACATAAAGTGATTATTTAGACAGTGGATCAGACCATGGTAATGATGACCAAGGTCCTAGTAGGGATATCATTGACCTAACCATGTATTTTTTTTCTGGTCTTGTCCTAGTTGAATAGGAATGACTTGTATCCCTTGAGGCTATTTAGAAAGTTTTACCAAAAGAGAGATCTCCTCATACTCCTACCCCTGACAATATTTATGAAGTAGTTTTTGTTGAGGAAATGGATCATATTACCCTTGTCTGGGAAAATTAAGGTTCTTCTATAAGAGATGTACATGTTATGCTAATAAATGAATTTGTGTATTTGAGGAAGAGGACATTATATTAGGGGGATAGATTAGCTAAAAGAGACAAGGTTTTCGTGCATGCACCTTTAGATAATTTGATAGCACATATATGGAGAAGTGATCCACGGTATGTAACCCTTGTATTGGATTATCCTGATCTAGAGGATCGGAGAGTTTCTACAACACCAGTTCTTATGGATGCTTCTCATCCTATTGAATATATCACCATAGATGATTTCAATTCCTTCAATGAAAAATTGTTGGGTTCTATTCGATCAAATCCATCACAACCACCTACACCTATTTCTTGAATCAGTGAAAAAGATGCTGATTTTATTCCTAAAAGAGTTGTATATCAGGTTGAGCAAAGGTTGATTGTTCTTATTGAAGCTAATGTCTCGAATAACGAGAATATTAGAAATGAGTTTAATAAAATGGTTTCATTAATTAACAATTTGAAAATTAATTATAATGAGTATTTGTACTGAGTTCTAAAAGTTCTTATAGAAACCTCTTTTGAATATTCTAAGGTTGGTTCACCTACTCCTCCAACGCATGATCTAGAAATTTTAAAAAAATTTGTACAAGATGATATGACTACTTCTCCTACCAATAATCCATCTCTAACTCCTATTTTCTATGTGAACCTATTGAGTCTAGACATCAGAGATATAGTGCATGGTGAAACCAGCTCTTCAACCCCTGTT
The DNA here is from genome assembly GCA_963277665.1 of Viscum album. Lineage (NCBI taxonomy): Eukaryota > Viridiplantae > Streptophyta > Magnoliopsida > Santalales > Viscaceae > Viscum > Viscum album. The sequence goes on along the minus strand of OY728166.1, from coordinate 1,083,775,890 downwards.
TCTCACTCCCTAGATGTTGATATGGTTAGAAAAATGATTATATAAGAGATAAAGACCATAATGGGTGGCACTGGGTTGGAGTGTCGTTCTAAAATTAAGCATAAATGTGATCATATTTATGAAATGGTTCGGTTTTTCCCTGAAGGTGATACCACTACTCTGGAAGAAATTACCAATAAGGTAGATTTCATTTTCAAGAAGATTTATACCAAGCATAAGATGACCAGTCAGATCCAGTATTTAGTAGAGAATTTAAGGTTTCCTCTAGTGACCAAGTATTTCAAAGACCATGTTTAGTAGATAAAGGAGTTTACTCCTACACTTGATAAATTCATTAGAAAAAATGACTTTCTGAAAGCTATGAAATATGGTGGTGAGGTCATCATGGATTTCATTAATCTTATCAAGAGATACTTTCACCATCATAGCTTAGCTATTGTTGCTCTAGCTGCTACTCCCATCTGTCCTGCAGTGTCTCCTTCTACCCTTTTTTCACATATAACAATGAGCCCTACTCAGGCTCTGAGTTAGATCTGACTAGTCATTTGTGATCAAATGGGGACTCATTAATCCTCTAGCCTGATCTTAGATCCTTTCGTTTTTTACAAGAGTACCTATACCTTCCCTCACTATTTGATATGTCCCTTCCTCCACTACTACTATTATCCATACTACTCCTACACCCCATGTCTCTGACAGGGTTAAGGAGGAGGATGATGATTCTGATAAAAAGTAGTTGGATATTTTTTATAGGGATTTGATATTCCTTTTTTGTAAAATCTGTCAATCCCTTTTAATTCTATACTCATGGAATTCACTCTTCTTGATTCATCTTCGTCATCGCTATTTCATTCTTTGTTATTTATTTTACTCTTTTATTTCACTTTTAATAATACCATAAGGGGAGAACTAATGTGTAAGGCATATTCCCTATTTCCTCTTATACCAAACCAATGCTTATATAATATCTCTAAGGAGAATATTAAGATTATGCTTGGGATTAACATGGCTCATATAATTACAAATTAAATTTGACAAATTATTTGTATATGTGTTTCATTTAAATAATTCATTTTAATAATCTATATAATATGTTAAGAATATTTTCCTCTAATATTCATAAATCAATTCAATTATTGTTATACTTAATTCCAATATATTTTATAACCAAAAAGGGGGAGATTGTTCACGTCCTATAATTTTAATGCTCACAAATCATGCTTAACTATGCTAATTCTGATTTTTTAGGACACATTATTTTGACCCGTGTTCTATTATAATCTTAACATATAGTGCTAGTATTTACATCATAGATAATAATTATAGAATTTGGTTAAGTATGATCTACTAATAATTGTACTACTAATATAATATTTATTGATATAAAACCTACAGACGCCTGAACTACTAACGTCAGACCTATCGATGCCTGACCTACCAATGCCTAACCAACCAATAACTAACCTACTGACACTTGACCTACCGGTGCCTAACCTACTAGAACCAAACCTACTGACGCCTCACTTATCAAAAAACTGAGATGTTGATAGTCTGACTTACTGATAGAGATGATCTTATAATGTAATGTGCAACTGACAAAATGAACTACTGACAGACTGAGTAACTGATGATCTCTCTTAAATTCAAAATTAATTCTAACAGTTATATTTATGAATCTTCATACTAATTATTTTATTAATTATCTTTTATGTCTTTTTTATACAACATTTAATGATTTCAGTTACCACTATGAGGTACTTTCACTTGATAGAGAACATTCTCCTTGTCGACCTACAATGTATAAATCACTATCCTAGACAGAAGAAATTAATTAAGAATAGAAATAAGTTTTTAAAAAATCACGTGACCCTGAAACAATCTCTACGAAACCACCCCATATATCAAGAGAATGTTTTGTGAACCAAAATGGACACAAAACACTATAGTCACAACTTAGAAGATAAGAACACTATAAGGAATCCTCTACCCTTTTGAAATTGAACACCGATGACAAAAATAAATCTTTGTTTTTCTATTTGTTTAAATTAGTTGACTCCAAATTCATTTCTATCATTATGAATGAGTCAATAATCTTCATTGAACATCACATAGAGTATTCTAAACTCTTCTTATAATTTTTCTCTGTTTTTGTACCGTATTTAAATATCAAGTAGTGTGTATATCTATTTCATAAAAACACACTAACTCGTATGCTAAACTAGAAGATACACAGATATCTTCCCCAATCTATCCGTTTATAGTTTTCATTCCCACAAATAATTATGGAAGGGGTCTCAGCATGACATGTCTATTTGTTTTATATTCCCATGAAAACAATTGAAGAGGTTTAGTGTCCTAGACCATTGTATGTTGTTGTACCTATATGAGTTTGTGTCCAAAGAACCAACTGTTTTTACTTTGATTACATGAATGTGCACTTATTATATATTGTTCATTGTTCTTCATGACTATAATATAATGATTTCCTGGAATATTTGTTAATTAATCAGGTCATGGAAGATCCCCTCTATGATTAGAACTTTGAAATGAAATAACAATATTCTTCAATAAAGTTCTACGGTGGGATGACATACTGTGATAGGACACATAGTATATAGACCGTCATGTGTGAGTACTCATAAGAAGACGAGACTCTCTCTCATGGAGTTCGCACTTGGTAATCTCTAAGATGGGAGATTGTAAGAACAGACCCACCAGTAGTAATTCCTCATGTCTTGGTGTCATCATACATTACTATCTACGAGTCTCTGTAATGGTCCTTATACTATAATATTATCATTAACACTTGTCATGACTCACACCCTTAGATTTTCTAACAAAAACCATCAGGAAGACAGTTGGCAGGAAGTAGGTTACGTTGGCTGCGTCATGAATGACATGTTGTTAATGAATAAGTCAAGGAAGGATTCTCCCCTCTATATTAATGGAAGATGATATCTCGGGCCATATGATTGAAATATAACTATCACCCAAATTCCATGGCCATGGTGTAACGACGAGTTTATTTCTAGAAGTCAAAGGATGATAGATCAAGCATATTGGTTTATGACACTTCCATGAAACATGCCTGATGAGATATTGAGACAAAGGGATTAAATTACATGGAAAGTGTTCGTATGAGGTGACACATCAATGTGAAATCAACTTCTTTCTTTTGAGAGCTTTGACCCGTTGCTAGACAGTAATCTTGGACTTTATTCAAGATCGCCTAATTCCAATGATAAAGTGGCCTAGAGGATCACACACTAAGTGTATCCAAGTATCCCAAGTATAACAAAGATTATTCTCGTATATGGTTTAATAATTATTCACGTAATCTTAAATCGTTTTAATGATGGGGGAAGAATAAAATAAAAACAAGATATACATGGTGTGTATTAATGATTACACGCCATGTAGTTTTCATTTTGGAAAGGAAATGAAAAACAAGTACGCACTGTGTATTAATGATTACACGCCCTGTAGTTTTAGGAAAAACAAGGTCACACTGTGTATTAATGATTACAGGTCGTGTAGTTTTTTTAGTCATGATTTTGAGGGAATGATATTGTTTTATTAAATGATATTTATTATAATCAGCGTGAGTGCATGTCAAGGAATTAATGATTCGACATGTGGATATTTTCAATAAGAGTTAATGAAATAAATAAAACATGTAACATGCTTATTTATTGTCTTAACTCTATAACCTCAAATCCGATTATAAAAAACCTCACAACCCCAACACTTTTCCTTAATCGTTGTGCACAATAATTCTAGAGAATTGCCACAAGGCTGAGAGAACTCCTTCCTCCAAGAATGCTCTCAAGACCGAGAGAGATCGTCCACCATCAGATAAGAACGATCTAAGGCGGACAAAGAAAGCAAAGGTTTCTCCACTCTAGCACCCAGAGAATCCTTTGGCGATGTCCATAGATACGTGGTGCACGTGTGGATCACCACTTGAGAAATTCTACACTTAGCTTCTGCGATGTAACTATGAATCACATCGGAACGTGAACAAGAATATCAACGAAGAAAGAACACCCAAAAAATTCTTGTTAATTAATTAAATTAATTATAATCAGCTTGTGTTGGTCCTTGTTTGTGGTTCTGGGACCATCCTTCTTCTTTGTCTATTTCTGTGATTCGATCCATGGATACCGGTGTTTATTGTCGCATTGATCCTTGATTGATCATTGCTAATGGAAAAAGACAAGTCGGCACATCCACCCATGAGCATACACTATGCCTGGAACATTCAAGTGGTATCAGAGCCTGGTTACAATAATGAATATAGTTATTTAATTTTCATTGATAATTTACACATTTATATTTGATTCAATTCAAGATAAATCTTTCTATAAAACTGAATGAACGAGATCTATTCTTCCTCATTCATTTCTCAATTCACATCATAGAAATAATATTTTAATTTTAATATTGATTAAAATATAAATGAGGAACTCATCCGGAGGAGCCTCTCTTTCTATCTGTACAACACAAGAATACACAACGTGTAGTTAAAACTACACGCCGTGTACTTAGGTTCAACGAACTGGTATTGGTCCACCAAACCACGCTGTGTGAATTGAGCATGCCTATGTATTTATTACACCATGTTAACCAGAATTGAATGGTGCATGGAAACCAGAATACAAGGCGTGTATGTTGAATCAACACGACGTGTAGTCCGATCCGGCCCAAGTGAAATAGTGTACAAGGAGAATCCATGTACCACATACATGGGATTTCCAGGCCGGTAACAATGTAAAAAGGAAGTACATGCCATGTTAGTTTAATCTACATGTCATGTAATCCAAAATTTATAAAGTACAGAAAACACCCCAAATCCCCCGGCATGTACTTTGAATAATGGGTAAAAAATACACGCTGTGTAATATATCCTACATGCCATGTACTTTCCATAAATGGAATGTCACCAGGTTTCCTCTAAATTACAAAGACCTATTCAAGGAATATGGATGAGAATAATCTCAATGAAATTAAGAAAAGAATTTATGATAAAGAATTTATTAATTATAAGATCATAATTAATTGAATTCAAGCATGACTTATCTTAAAAAAAAGAATGATTAAAATAATTTGAATTCTAAATATGCGTAAATTTTGATGCATTCTATGAATGATCATAAGCTTGACCAAAGAACCTTTGTGTGTTTATGGTTTCATTTAAATTTATTTAATTTAAATTCGTTGGATTGTGAGCCTTATTCCAGTAATATATAGGGCCTCAGTGCCCATGGTTTCTTTAATGTAAATCCCATCTAAAAAAGGATCTCCCAAGTCAGAGGAGATGGTTCAAAACTCGAAGCTAAGGCGAAACCAACCCAAGAAGATACAAAGGTGGATAGGTGGGAGATGAAAAACATGAACCATTAGGTTCAAGGTGTTTTTCCCTAGGTTAGGGTTAGCTTATCAAAACTGCTAGATAAGCTAACCAATAGAAGTTCATGATCATGCAATATTATATTATTTCTATCTCATTTCATAGTTTATTTATTATGTATGTGTTTTCACAATCACATAATTAATGAAATAAAAAAGCATGCAAAGATGGAATAAAACTAAAACTGGACTACGTGTAAACATTATCAGAACATGGTTAATCACTTTAGAAAGCATCACTTAATATTAATAAGCATGTGGTAATTCAAAACTACACATAAAGAATAAAATCCTGAAAATACCATATTAAGTTAGACCAAGCCTTCCGTTACTTGATTAATGGCAAGAGTCAATAAAACTATGTGTTTGACTAACCCTGGTTGGGACACTTACTTTTATAAAGGAAGATCTTATGAAAGTTTCAGGTTGACATAAACATTTTACTTAAAGAGGAGTAGCCCTTTCTAGACTTGTTGTAAAATGGAGGGCAAGTGTTGAGGAAATCCAAGTCAGGATTTTAGGATTGGGGAGTCCACTCAAACAGATCAAGGAACTGTAAGATCAACATTGGCAATGATCTGCCTACCTAAATACCTTCAAATAGCTTGACCAACCCTTGTTCGGGTTATGCAAAGGGGAATATGGATCCTTAATAATATAACGTCATGGGAACTGGACATTCCAAATTCAATGGTGAGGGCCATTGGGACTTGATAAAATAGTGGGAGATTTAATAAATTCATATATTATTTTTCACAAAATGTAATCATAAGGTACTGATAAATCTTTTCTTTTAATTTGTAGAATCAATATGAAAAACTCGTGAACCACATTTTCTCTACGATCAATTATAAATAAAGACAATATCCTCACCGACAGTAACTTTTAGGAATGGTTTTGGCGCCTTTGGGTTATCCTACACCATGAAGAAATGTTTTACGTGTTGGAGTCCTCACTTTCTGATTCACCTACCCAAAGGGTGAGTGATGAAGATTTCTTGGTCTATGATTAACATTTGAACGATGCACTATAAATTCAATGTTTGATGCTATAATCATTGTCTAGTGAGCACATGAAGTCTCATAAATACATGGATTCCTATAGCATTTTTGAGCACCTCAGTCATCTATACCAGGAGAGAGAAAGATAGGGAAGGTTTGAGATCTCCAAGTCTCTATTCCAGAGAAATCATGGAGAGGGTGCCCCAGATGGGCCTCATGTAGTCAAGCTCATTAGCTACATTGAGCGCTTGGAGGTTTTAGGGTTTAAACTCTTTGAAGAACTGGGTATCGATCTCATTCTTGCATCACTCCCCTAGAGATTCTCTAAAATTATTGTAAATTTCCACATGAACAACATTGAGATGTCTCTATATGATCTCTTTATCCTCATTTTCCTAGTGGACAATGATGTGAAGCGTGAATATCCTTCTGTCCATATAGTGAAAAAAAGTAAAAGGAAGGCGATGATATTTAAGCCAAAATATTCTTCAAGGCCTTCCAAGAAAAGAAAGATCAAAGGGGATGATAGAGAACAGGAGGTTGTTTGTTTCGCATGTGGCAAGAAGGGACACTGGAAGAAAAACTGCACCCAGGCAAGGAAGCAAGGGAAAGATTCAGGTGTGTTTGTTTTCGAATGAAATCTATATATTTATACTAAATGGGTATGATATGATGCTTGTGGTTCTCACATATGTATCCAAATATAGGAACCAAGAAGATTCAGAAAGATTGACCGAGTTGAGGTGGATCTGCGAGTAGCCAACGGATCCAGACTCACTGTTGTAGCTGTCAGAGACTACCACCACACATTGCCTACTGGGATGGTCTTTGTATTGAAAGGATGTTATTATTTACCTTCTGTAACCAAAAACAATATTTTAGTATCTAGATTATATACAAATGGATTCATCTTCAAATTTTGAATTAATGTTGATACTTTTATAAAGATAGCATTTGTTTTGGTAGGGCACATTTATATAATTGTCATTATGTGTTAGACTAGACAAACCAAGTAATGGAAATCGATGAAAAATTTAATTCACATGACTCATACCACACCCAAATTTGGAATCACCTGCTAGGTCATGTCAATGGGAAACATTTCATAAAATTACATCAAGATGGGTATTTATATTCTTTCGAACTAAAACCACTTGGTGTATGTCATGCGTGTCTACAAAGAAAAAAGGACCAAAGCCCCATTTAGTGGGAAAGCTGAAAGGGATAAAGAGATTCTAGAATTAGTTCACATAGATGTATTTGGACCATTTCCGGTTGAAGTAAGGGGTTGGTTCTTGAACTTCATAACTTTTACTGATGATTTTTGTAGATATGGATGTATTTTCTTAATGAGGTATAAGTCAGATTATTTTGATCAGTTCAAAGAATACAAGAATGAAGTTGAGAACTAGCTTGGTAAGAAGATTACGAAACTCTACTCAGACAGAGGAGGAGAATATCTTAATCAGGACTTCATTGATTTCTTAAGGGAGTTTGGGATTCTATGTCAACTCAATCCTCCTTACACAAATCAGTGGAATGGTGTAAGTGAAAGGAGGAACTGCACCCTGGTTGACATGGTGAGATCAATGATGAGTCATGAGAGTCTTCTATTATCTTTTTGGGGGTATGCATTACAATGAGAAGCACACATACTAAACAAAATACCAACTAAATCGATAAATGGTATTGCATACATGTTATGGAGTGCATGCAAAGCCATGTTATCGAATTTACATGTGAGGGGTAGAGAAGCATTTTTTAAGGCCTCTTCAGGTAAGAAACTTGCACCCCAAGGCACAAAGTGTATCTTTATAGGATATCCTAACGAAACGAGGGGATATTACCTATACAACCACTCAGATAAAAACGTTACAGTGGCAAGACATGCTATATTCCTTGAGAGGGAGCATATCCGCAAAAGAGATAGCAGGAGAGAGATAGACTTCGATGAATTCGAGGCTCAAGATACACATGAGTTGGTACAAGAACAGATTCCACAAAGCCCCGTAGAATAAAAATCTATTCCAGAGACACAATAACTGCGTAGGAGCCTGAGAGAGGTGAGAGAACTATAATGATATGTTTTTCTTGTCACCGAAGATGGTGACTAATTACTGGTTTAAAATTATTATCCTCTTACCTACAAGGAAGAAGTTGAAGGAATAGATGTTGCCAAGTAGCAGGAATCCAAGAATTCTGAAAAGGATTCCATGTACCAAAACCAAGTCTAGATTTTGGTAGATCCTCCAGTTGCTATAAAGCCTATTGGAAATAAGTGTGAATTCAAGAAGAAACTAGACATGGAGGGACAAGTCAGCCCCTATAAAGCCTGACTGGCTCCAAAAGGTTTTAGACAGCATCAAGGAATTGACTATGCTAAAATATTTTCACCGATTTCGATGTTGAAATCCAGCATATTCCTATTGGTCATTTCTACTTATCATGACTATGAAATCTGTAAAATGGATGTCAAAACAACATTCCTTAATGGGAACCTCTGAGAAGATGTCTACATGACACAACCTAAAGGGTTTGTGACTCCAGAGGATTCCAACAAGGTATGAAAGTTGCAGAAATCCATTTATGGATTAAAGCATGAGTCAAGGTCATGGAACATTCATTTTGATGAAGCCATAATGGAATTTGGATTTGTTAAGAATGAATGTGAGCCTTGTGTCTACAAAAGGTTTAGTGGAAGTGCAGTCGTTTTGTTAATAGTATATATTGATGACATATTACTAATTGGAAATGAAGTACTTGTCTATTAGTTAGTTAAGGAATGGTTGGATAAATGCTTATCTATGAAAGACTTGGGTGAGGCAGAAAATATTCTTGGGATCAAGATCCATTGTGATAGATCCAAGAGAATGATAGGCCTGAGTCAAAGTACATACATTGATAAGATACTGAAGAGATTCAGTATGGAATAGTCCAAGAGGGGATTGTTTCCAGTGTCACATGACATTCATCTTTCCAAGAAAATGGAAAGGATCCCTTACGCATCCGCGATTGGGTTAGTCATGTATATTATTCTATGTACGAGGCTATATGTTGCTTATAGATTAAGTGTGGCAGGAAGATAGCAAGTTGATCCAGGAGACCTCCATTGGATGGCAGTCAAGACTATCCTTACGTATCTTAGGTGTACTAATTATATGTTCATGTTTTATGGAGGAGATGAGGAAATAGTGATCATAGGACATGTAGATGATATTTTCTAGACTGATCAAGATGACATGAAGTCGCAGACCAGATACATCATCAGTTTGAATGGAGGTGTTGTGAGCTGGAAGAGTTCAAAGAAAAGTGTGGTGGTAGATTCTACATTGGAGTTTGAGTATATTGTAGCTTCTGAGGCATCTAAAGAAGTAGTATGGATGTAAAGCTTCATCCAAGAGCATCATGTAGTACCTAGTAGTAAAGATCCTACCACACTCTATTGTGATAATAATGCAGTGGTGGCACTTGCAAAAGATCCAAGGTCACATCAGTGGATAAATAACATACTTTGAAAGTATCATCTATTGAGGTATTTTTCTAATAGTGGTGAAGTTGTAGTATGGAGTATTTCCATAGAAGACAATGTGGCAGACCCCTTGACTAAATCGTTGACTCGGCAGAAACATGGTCATCATGTGAGGTCTAGTGGACTAAAAGTTGTAGGCAGTTGGCTCTAGTCCAAGTGGGAGTTTGTTAGAGTTGGTGTACTGAGAAAAAACTATTTTTACTTTGATTACATGAAAGTACACTTATTTTATATTGTTCATTGTTCTGCATAACTATAATATAATTATGTCCTGGAATATTTGTTGCATTAATAGGGACATGGAAGATCCCCACTATGATGAGAACCTTGAAATGCTATAATAATATTCTTAAATAAAGTTCTATAGTTGGATGAAATACTATGATAGGACACAAAGTATACAGACCTTCATGTGCGAGTACTCGAAAGAAGATGAGACTCTCTCTCATGTAGTTTGCACTTGGTAATCTCCAAGAAGGGAGATTATGAGAACATAACCACCAGTAGTAATTCTGCATGTCTTGGTGTCATCAGAAATTACTATCTACGAGCGTCTGTAAAGGTCCTTAGACTAGAAGATTATCATTAACTCATGTCATGACTCACACACATAGATTTGCTAACAGAAACCTTCACGAAGACTGTTGGCGGGAAGTAGGGTATGTTGGGTGCATCACGAATGACATGTTATTAATGGATAAGTGGTGGAAGTATTTGTCCCTTCCAAATTTATGGAAGTAGATATCTTGGGCCCTTTGATTAAAATAGAATTTTTTCCCAAATTCCATGGCCATGGTGTAACGACAAGTTTATTTCTGGAACTCAAAGAATGACAGATCAAGCATATAGGTTTATGACACTTCCATGAAACCTGCTTGATGAGATATTGAGACAAAGGGATTAAATTACATGGTAATCTTTCATATGAGGTGACACATCAATGCAATTTCAACTTCCTTCTCTTGGGTGCCTTGACCCATTGCTAGATAATAATCTTGGACTTTACGCAATCCCACCTAATTCCAATGAGAAAGAGTCCTATAAGATCACACACTATGTGTATCCAAGTATCTCAAGTAGAATAATGATTATTCCAGTATGTGGTTTAATAATAATTCAAGGAAGCCTAAATCATTTTAATGATAGAGGAAGAATAAAATGAAAAAAAGATATACACACCATGTATTAATGATTACACGCCGTGTAGTTTTCATTTTGGAAAGGAAATAAAAAAAATGTACACTTCGTGTATTAATTATTACACACCGTGTAGTTTTATGAAAAACAAGTACACGTCGTGTATTAATGATTACACGCCGTGTAGTTTTTTCAGTCAGGATTTTGAGGAAAAAATATTGTTTTATTAAATGATATTTATTGTAATCAGTGTGAGTGCATGTCAAGGAATTAATGATTCGACATGTGGTGGTTTTCAATAAGAGTTAATCAAATAAATAAAATGTGTAACGTGCTTATTTATTCTCATAACTCTATAACCTCAATCCCGATAATAAATATCCTCCCAACCCCAACACTTTTCTTTAATCGTTGTGCATAACAATTCTGGATAATTCCCTCAAGTATGAGAGAACTCCTTCCTCCAAGAATGATCTCAAGACTGAGAGAGATCCTCCTCCATCGGATCAAAACGATCTAAGGCAGAAAATGCAAGAAAATATTTCTCCACGCTAGCACCCGAAGAATCCTTTGGTGACTTCTAGAGATACGTGGTGAACATGTGGATCACTGCTAGAGGAATTCTACACTTTCCTTCTGAGATGAAATGACGAATCACATTGGAACGTGATAAAGAATATCAATGAAGAAAGAACGCCCAAAAAAGTACTTCTTGTTAATTAATTAAATTAATTATAATCAACATGTGATGGTCCTCGTTTATGGTTTCGAGACCATCCTTCTTCTTTGTCTATTTCGGTGATTTGATCTGTGGAGACTGGCATTTATCATCGTATTGATCCCGGACTGATCATTGATAATGACAAAATGCCATGTGGGCACATCAACCCACGAGCTTCCGCTGCACCCGGAACCTTCAAAACCCTGATCCAGGGTGTGGGTCATGTTTATTTTATATAATCTTCTTGGTGGAAGGTGATTACCATGTGGAGAGGATTAGGTCTCATCATGAGACTAAACATCTTAATCTAAATCTGATGTGCCTTTTCAAGTTTAGTTTTCTTGTCTGCTTTAATCATTAAAACTAGAAAACTTCACTTCACTATAATAGTTAATAAAAGAGAGTGTTTATAATAGAATTATTTTATTGTACTGGTTTCAATTGTTAAGATAATAAAGTACATTTTTTAACTAAGAACTGATCAATCTTTGATAAATATTTTGAACAGAAAAAACTTTTATAAATATACCACTTTGGTTATTTGGGTTGTTTTGTTTTAAATTGGGGAACATTAAATAATTTTTAAATAATCATATTTAGACAAAAAAATTTATAGAAACCCAATTCACCCCCCCCCCCCCTCTTGAGTATCCTACTCCGAAAAACATATATAAATAATAACAATACCAATATCTCATTATAATCAAAGAATTAAATATAATATCTGTAGAGACCCGAAGCTTATCGTACATGGACATTACATTACTTTTGCGGAATACTTAGTACATAACAAAAACACACACACAAGGATCGTAATAGTTTAGTGTCTTTGGAAACTCGGAATATAATCTTCTAATCGTGGTGAATGATCTTCAAAATCTCCCATAAAGAACTTCCTTTTTTTTACCTAAAACCTTTCTTTATATCCTGGGGAAAAGAAAACATAAAAGGGTGAGCTCAAATGCTCAGTAAGGGTATACAAAAGAAAAATCAATCACATTATATTCATAAGAACATAACTTTTGGAAATCTTAACCTGCAAAAGAGAGCATAATTTCATAACATGGGATAAATCATAGTAGTGAAATGAAATCCCAATAATCATAACTTAAAACATGAAACTTTGTGGCATACACACATAATCATAGAGAATCATTTCTTGTTAGTCAAGACTCATTGCCAAGACTATCTTAGTGGACAAAGTCCCTTTCTGAATCGAGTAACCCTCGTTTCAGTCCTGTTTCACTGAACCGGTATAACCTACCATTTCAGCCATGTCTATCTCATGAGATATAAAATCTTTACCCAATGCATTGGAGGGAGATATAGGTCCCACCCATCTCATAATGATACCATTCTTATGTGTGCCACAAAATCATAAATCATACATCATTTCATAACCCATGTAATAAAAATGGGATTCTTAAACAACATAACATCATAAAACCATTCATATAAGATAAAGGAATTCATAAACATAATTCCATCACAGCATAGTCAAATCAATGTAAAAATATGGATAGAAACAGAACCCTTTATTATCTTAGATGGAAAATAATTTTGATAAAACACCTGAAATGAATTCTTGAGGAAAATATCCTTTCTTCTTCAAAATCAATTTCTTTTCACAAAACATCATGAAATTTTAAATGAAAGAGATTTTATTAAAAATAGTCATGAAATCTTTTGTAGGAAGCTTCATGAAAATAAGGCTTTATAAAACTGTAAAAATCTGTTCGTGCCGTTTAAGTTAAAAAAAACATTCTTCGTACTTTTGTCGGAAAAGTAAATGAGTACCTCGTACGAAAAACGACAAAAGATTCCTTTCATACATATTACTAAAAACTCACCGAAGGGTAAAAATGGATTTAAACAATTGTAGTTTGATGGAAATAATATTACATATTGATGAAACATGGATGTGGATGATAAAATACACCCCAGTAAATACTTACGAATAAACAATCTCGGATAAAAATGAGATTGTGATATTTCCCTTACCTTATGTCCGACTTGCTTTGTAAGTGTCCGAACCTCCTGTATAATGATTTAAATCATGTTATTGACTTATTCCAGAATCATATTCATTGTTATGATATCATATATGGTTCACTTATGACATTATATTACCCGTTCTTTTGTAAATTCCATGTTAAAGAAGCATTTTGGGTAAAATCGTTTCATTTATCGTAGGTGTTTTGACTTATTGTTCTTGACATAATTATTACTTATATCATGATTTACTTACATACAGAATATAAAATATGATTAATATATCATATATATTCAGTGTATATATATATAATAGATAGATAAATAAAATGAAAAACACCGTTCATGGAGACGGTAGTCCGTACGTACGCATGAACGCTGTTTTACTTTCCTTATTGTCTTGAAATGGAAGTAAGTAGATGACATACATATATATATATATATACATAAATCCAGTAGCTTTATAATGTCATATATTTCATTATTATTTCTTATATATACTTTAAAATCATTCTTAAATGGTTAACATGGAGAATGAATCTCATCGCGTCGTGGAGACGGTAGTCCGTACGTACGCACGAGCGATGATATCATTTCCATAAATATTGAACTGAATTGAAGTGGATTATACAATATATCAGAATCAATATGATGTTTTAATAACTATGTATAGTTATTCTTTACACCATTATACCCATCCATGTAAGGTGGTGGTGGAAAATAGATTACACCACGGCGTGGAGACGGTATTCCGTACGTACGCACGCGCGGTGATTTCTTTTTCCGTAGGATGGATAGATAGTGAAATAGGGTTATTTCATACTTATAATAACATATCAGTATATGATTGATACTGATGTTATTACTTCATAATGAAACAACCTAAGAAGAATAAGTGGAAGAAGAAATAAAGATGAAAGAATTGGTAACGGTAATTACCTCTTCTTTGAAGCGCCTCTTTGAGACCTCCTCTTATGGCACTAAAATTGGTCTTTGAGGAAGACCAGAACCTCTAGGATGTTTCTAGGGAAGTGGAGAAGAGATTTTGGCAGGGGTTGGCCGAGCTTGAGTGCTCAAATTGGTGTGAGGAGGAGGGGGAGGAGGTGTCCTTTTATAAGGGAGGAGAGGGGCACCTTAGGAATACCTCAAAATATTATTTTATATTAATGTCAAAATCGGTTTATAATGGTTCCAAATGGTCTTATTTCGAAGCTAAAGTGGGGATGGGTCGAAATCCTATCAACCAATAGGATTTAGACAAGTTTAGGTTATTATTTTAACCTTATCAATTAGATTTAACTCTAAGTTAAATAATTTAACTTTTACCGTGTCTTTTTGTTTTCTTTCACTATATGGTTAATACACTTACTATAACATGCCAAAAGAACCCCAAATTGTATATTATTAATAAATATATCCTTATCTAAGTCATTTGGCCGAACCTTAGATTTTTAGGAATAAAATAACAATTAATAATATAATATTTGATTTAAAAACTATTTTGTGTCAATTTTGACACTATTTGATATATGATTTTTTTGAAAGTCATAACAGAATTATATGTTCGAAAAAAGTTGATTAAATCAACACTAATACATCATAGTAACCTAGAAAATTAGTTTAATTCATAAAAAGTCTTAAATTACATTCATTTGAGCATTTATAACATCAATTATGTTAATATTTCCTTAAAAGGGTAATTACTGCATCATCGTTGTGTCAAAAATAAATTAATTTATTTAAAGTCTAAAAATTATAAATAAACTATCATTATGTAGTAAATCTTTTTAGCTTTCTAATGAATATTTATAGTCTAATGTATCTTATGTATAACCCCATATTAAAAATGTTTTAGTAAATAAACTTTGATTTTAACTCTTTTAACTCTTCTTTGAATTAAATAATAATAAATGTCCTAATCTAATCCAAGTGGGCCTAAATGGTCATATTATATTCATAAGGTTGTTTTTGGCCGAATTACACTTATCCAATAGAATTAGGACATGTGTTAGGGTAATAGTAATATCGTATTTACCCTTAGTTACCCTATTTACTATTAACCGTGGTAAAAAAAATAAAAAAGTTACTATTCACCAAAAATTATTTTCATCTCATTGAACCACATTTTAGTCCTTGATATTAACCGTGTCTGTCGGATTTTCGAAATTCCATTCACAGAAGTGGTAAAATTAAGTTTTATGCAAAATTCAGTTTTTAACCTACCACTTAGTAGTTTCACTATTCATCAAAAATTGATGTTTTTCAGAACAATGCCAAAATTTTATCCTAAGCTATATTTCATATTCCGAATTCAAAAATGTACTCTATTTTACCAAATTCATATCATAGAAGTTGCATTAATTAATTTTATAATTAAATCCCGCTGTTAAAACAAAGAGCGTGTTTTTAAGAAACAATATCTATCAAAAGATTGACATTTGTTTATGTCTAGTTTAAATGTGAAATTATATCCAATGACCAACATTGTATTAAATTGTAAAAATATATTATAAATATACTTTAAAACCACTCAAATTAATAATTTATCAATATTAATTATTTCGATTGAAAAAGTTGTTTTTAACTAAAATTTAGTAATTTTCACTATTCATCAAAATATGAAAGTTATCCGAAAATCACCAAAATTTCACCTTAGGCTAAATTTGATACTCCGAATCCAAAAATAAAGTCCATTTTGAGAGCTAAAATTTCTAAAATTTTAAAAGGTGGTTATTACTATTCATAACTGCTAGTTATAATAATATTTTAATAGCATATCGTTGTTTAGTGAAACTCGGTATTGCGTACTACACACGCTATCGAGGAAGGTCGCGATTGCGTGTAATGCAAGGCAAGTCAAGGATGTGTGTTGTTCAAGCTCCTTTTGGAGTAGCGTACAACACAAGACATTAATAAAATTAAAAAGAATATTTTTTTCATAAAATCTCGGGCTGTTACATTCTACCCCCCTTAAAATGAATTTCGCCCTCGAAATTCGTCGGGGTTATAAATGGTTTACTATTCTAAAGTTTCTTTAATAGAATCCCACATCGTAAAAAGGAATACCAAAACCTGGCTTTAAAAACTAAAGTATGAAATGTAACGATTACCCAAATAAACTAATCGCTGGGTTTCCACATAGGTAAAAATATGGATATGGAAGAGAAATCTAACCATCATGTTCTGATGGAGAGTGGTAGAGAACATGGCTATGGAAAAGCCAGTAATCACAAATCCATAGATTTGTGATGATATAAGGTACCATCTGATTCATCAGGTATAAGATCACTAGGACAACATTTTTGGTTTTCAAGATCATTTCCCTAAAGTTGAAAATTTGAATTAGAATAAATACTTAATTTATTTTGGTACAATCTCACTGTTGTTCGTGTCTTGAACAATTTCCACTTCATCTCATAAATAAATGAAGTTGAATTTGTTATTCGTGAAGTGTTAGCAGATTATGTGATAGAATGACGGGTCATTCCATCTGTCTCAAACAAAAGGTTAGAAAAAGTTATTAAATATACATAAGTCATTCTATAGTGAGATTAATCATATATGGTTCCTAAAATGGACTTATACTTCATATATCATACTGCTTAATATAATAATACTAGTTTCTACTAAACAGGGACTTCCTGTAGGCCAGTGGTAGGCGATAAAGGCCAGTCACACTTCGGTTGTGGGTTCGATTCCTACAGCCTTGTCCGACGTGATGGGCTGTCGCCCGTCCTGCAGGTTGTCCTTTTTCTAAAACTATATTACTATAACATCCCATCAATAATATCGAAAAAACTTCTATACTAACTTATGTCCAACATAATCCATTCCAATCTTTAGGCTTATCCATAATACTGCAGTCCACTCCCATAACATAGTGAAAACGATTACTAGAGATTTAATACCATCGTTGATCCCCATATATCATAAGATATATCTTGTTGGTCACATTCCAAACATTCAAAGGCCTTAATCTTGTACTCTCTTGAATACCCATTGAACCTTATTGAAAACATGAATTCTATTAAAAGATAACTCTTTCCACATTCCAAAATCCTCAAAATTCTATATACTCAAACCATGATATCACTTAGTCTTTATATCAATCATGAGCTCATGAATACTGTCAAACATTTAATTTTCTCTTTATCCCTTCATTATGCGCATATCATCTACATTCCAAAAATATCTGAATAACCTTTCATGGATACTGGTAACATTAATCAGACAACAGTGTAACAATCCTTACATGTCTCTTTATTCTACAGTACCATGAGATTACTTATACAACATTACACATGATAAACATGTAATCATTCCACTACATTCTTAAAATTGACCGAGCTTCAAAAATTCTTTCATCTCACATATCATTTGTAGTCTCTTCATCATCATCCACATAAATACTTCCCATACGACCATACTGATTATCTTCATGAGACTTTCCCTTAGGGCATTGGTTTGCATAATGCCCGCACATTCCACATTTAAAACATTTAACCATTGTTGATGTCGTAGCAACACCATTATCCTCATCCATGTTGTTAAATGAACCTTTTCTTTTGCATTTACTTGCTTTGTGTCCTTCTTTTCCACACCCAAAGCATCTTCCAGTTCCTTTGAAACATTCTCCTTGATGCCTCTTCCCACATGATTTACATAGGGGAAATTGAACTTTCTTTCCTCTATGATCATCATGAAACTCCATCTTTCTCTTATTAGCCGAGTCAGGAAACATACCAAATTTTACTTTATTGATCATATTATGAGATTGCTGATTCGGCATAAAAATGATGTTTGGACTTCCAAATCCCATTTCATTATGAAGAATATCATTCCATTGTCCATCATATCCTCCATTATCGTGAATCATCTTGTTTCAATCCATTTTCTAAAACCCAAAAAAAATAGTGTGAGAGGCAAAAATCATGCTAGGGAAAACAACATAATAAAGGGGGAGTACCTTCAATATCTAACATCTTAGGTTTAATTATATGATCGTTAGCGTAGTTCTAGTACTATAACCTATACGTATACTTATCCTTAGGGACATCCCTAGACATACCTTAGAAATATCTCTAGGGATCTCACTAAAGTTCTCACATCCTAGTTTCCAAAGGTTGACTAAACCTTTCCTCTGATACCAACTGTAGAGACCCGAAGCTTATCGTACATGTACATTACATTACCTTTGCGGAATACTTAGTACATAACAAAAACACACACACAAGGATCGTAATAGTTTAGTGTCTTTGGAAACTCGGAATATAATCTTCTAATCGTGGTGAAAGATCATCAAAATATCCCATAAAGAACTTCCTTTTTTTTTACCTAAAACCTTTCTTTATATCCTGGGGAAAATAAAACATAAAAGGGTGAGCTCAAATGCTCAGTAAGGGTATACAAAAGAAAAATCAATCACATTATATTCATAAGAACATAACTTTTGGAAATCTTAACCTGCAAAAGAGAGCATAATTTCATAACATGGGATAAATCATAGTAGTGAAATGAAATCCCAATAATCATAACTTAAAACATGAAACTTTGTGGCATACACACATAATCATATAGAATCATTTCTTGTTAGTCAAGACTCATTGCCAAGACTATCTTAGTGGACAAAGTCCCTTTCTGAATCGAGTAACCCTCGTTTCAGTCCTGTTTCACTGAACCGGTATAACCTACCATTTCAGCCATGTCTATCTCATGAGATATAAAATCTTTACCCAATGCATTGGAGGGAGATATAGGTCCCACCCATCTCATAATGATACCATTCTTATGTGTGCCACAAAATCATAAATCATACATCATTTCATAACCCATGTAATAAAAATGGGATTCTTAAACAACATAACATCATAAAACCATTCATATAAGATAAAGGAATTCATAAACATAATTCCATCACAGCATAGTCAAATCAATGTAAAAATATGGATAGAAACAGAACCCTTTATTATCTTATATGGAAAATAATTTTGATAAAACACCTGAAATGAATTCTTGAGGAAAATATCCTCTCTTCTTCAAAATCAATTTCTTTTCACAAAACATCATGAAATTTTAAAAGAAAGAGATTTTATTAAAAATAGTCATGAAATCTTTTGTAGGAAGCTTCATGAAAATAAGGCTTTATAAAACTGTAAAAATCCGTTCGTGCCGTTTAAGTTAAAAAAAACATTCTTCGTACTTTTGTCAGAAAAGTCAAAAAGTACCTCGTACGAAAAACGACAAAAGATTCCTTTCATACATATTACTAAAAACTCACCGAAGGGTAAAAATGGATTTAAACAATTGTAGGTGGATGGAAATAATATTACATATTGATGAAACATGGATGTGGATGATAAAATACACCCCAGTAAATACTTACGAATAAACAATCTCGGATAAAAATGAGATTGTGATATTTCCCTTACCTTATGTCCGACTTGCTTTGTAAGTGTCCGAACCTCCTGTATAATGATTTAAATCATGTTATTGACTTATTCCAGAATCATATTCATTGTTATGATATCATATATGGTTCACTTATGACATTATATTACCCGTTCTTTTGTAAATTCCATGTTAAAGAAGCATTTTGGGTAAAATCGTTTCATTTATCGTAGGTGTTTTGACTTATTGTTCTTGACATAATTATTACTTATATCATGATTTAATTACATCCAGAATATAAAATATGATTTATATATCATATATATTCAGTGTATATATATATATAATAGATAGATAAATAAAATGAAAAACACCGTTCATGGAGACGGTAGTCCGTACGTACGCATGAACGCTGTTTTACTTTCCTTATTGTCTTGAAATGGAAGTAAGTAGATGAAATACATATATATATATATACATAAATCCAGTAGCTTTATAATTTCATATATTTCATTATTATTTCTTATATATACTTTATAATCATTCTTAAATGGTTAACATGGAGAATGAATCTCATCGCGTCGTGGAGACGGTAGTCCGTACGTACGCACGAGCGATGATATCATTTCCATAAATATTGAACTGAATTGAAGTGGATTATACAATATATCAGAATCAATATGATGTTGTAATAACTATGTATAGTTATTCTTTACACCATTATACCCATCCATGTAAGGTGGTGGTGGAAAATAGATTACACCACGGCGTGGAGACGGTATTCCGTACGTACGCACGCGCGGTGATTTCTTTTTCCGTAGGATGGATAGATAGTGAAATAGGGTTATTTCATACTTATAATAACATATCAGTATATGATTGATACTGATGTTATTACTTCATAATGAAACAACCTAAGAAGAAGAAGTGGAAGAAGAAATAAAGATGAAAGAATTGGTAACGGTAATTACCTCTTCTTTGAAGCGCCTCTTTGAGACCTCCTCTTATGGCACTAAAATTGGTCTTTGAGGAAGACCAGAACCTCTAGGATGTTTCTAGGGAAGTGTATAAGAGATTTTGGCAGGGGTTGGCCGAGCTTGAGTGCTCAAATTGGTGTGAGGAGGAGGGGGAGGAGGTGTCCTTTTATAAGGGAGGAGAGGGGCACCTTAGGAATACCTCAAAATATTATTTTATATTAATGTCAAAATCGGTTTATAATGGTTCCAAATGGTCTTATTTCGAAGCTAAAGTGGGGATGGGTCGAAATCCTATCAACCAATAGGATTTAGACAAGTTTAGGTTATTATTTTAACCTTATCAATTAGATTTAACTCTAAGTTAAATAATTTAACTTTTACCGTGTCTTTTTGTTTTCTTTCACTATATGGTTAATACACTTACTAAAACATGCCAAAAGAACCCCAAATTGTATATTATTAATAAATATATCCTTATCTAAGTCATTTGGCCGAACCATAGATTTTTAGGAATAAAATAACAATTAATAATATAATATTTGATTTAAAAACTATTTTGTGTCAATTTTGACACTATTTGATATATGATTTTTTTGAAAGTCATAACAGAATTATATGTTCGAACAAAGTTGATTAAATCAACCCTAATACATCATAGTAACCTAGAAAATTAGTTTAATTCATAAAAAGTCTTAAATTACATTCATTTGAGCATTTATAACATCAATTATGTAAATATTTCCTTAAAAGGGTAATTACTGCATCATCGTTGTGTCAAAAATAAATTAATTTATTTAAAGTCTAAAAATTATAAATAAACTATCATTATGTAGTAAATCTTTTTAGCTTTCTAATGAATATTTATAGTCTAATTTATCTTATGCATAACCCCATATTAAAAATTTTTTAGTAAATAAACTTTGATTTTAACTCTTTTAACTCTTCTTTGAATTAAATAATAATAAATGTCCTAATCTAATCCAAGTGGGCCTAAATGGTCATATTATATTCATAAGGTTGTTTTTGGCCGAATTACACTTATCCAATAGAATTAGGACATGTTTTATGGTAATAGTAATATCGTATTTACCCTTAGTTACCCTATTTACTATTAACCGTGGTAAAAAAAATAAAAAGTTACTATTCACCAAAAATTATTTTCATCTCATTGAACCACATTTTAGTCCTTGATATTAACCGTGTCTGTCGGATTTTCGAAATTCCATTCACAGAAGTGGTAAAATTAAGTTTTATGCAAAATTCAGTTTTTAACCTACCACTTAGTAGTTTCACTATTCATCAAAAATTGATGTTTTTCAGAACAATGCCAAAATTTCATCCTAAGCTATATTTCATATTCCGAATTCAAAAATGAAGTCTATTTTACCAAATTCATATCATAGAAGTTGCATTAATTAATTTTATAATTAAATCCCGCTGTTAAAACAAAGAGCGTGTTTTTAAGAAACAATATCTATCAAAAGATTGACATTTGTTTATGTCTAGTTTAAATGTGAAATTATATCCAATGACCAACATTGTATTAAATTGTAAAAATATATTATAAATATACTTTAAAACCACTCAAATTAATAATTTATCAATATTAATTATTTCGATTGAAAAAGTTGTTTTTAACTAAAATTTAGTAATTTTCACTATTCATCAAAATATGAAAGTTATCCGAAAATCACCAAAATTTCACCTTAGGCTAAATTTGATACTCCGAATCCAAAAATAAAGTCCATTTTGAGAGCTAAAATTTCTAAAATTTTAAAAGGTGGTTATTACTATTCATAACTGCTAGTTATAATAATATTTTAATAGCATATCGTTGTTTAGTGAAACTCGGTATTGCGTACTACACACGCTATCGAGGAAGGTCGCGATTGCGTGTAATGCAAGGCAAGTCAAGGATGTGTGTTGTTCAAGCTCCTTTTGGAGTAGCGTACAACACAAGACATTAATAAAATTAAAAAGAATATTTTTTTCATAAAATCTCGGGCTGTTACAATATCCATGTAAAGAATAAAACATAACATGATAGGGTAAGTGTCAGGTGTCTGAAATAGAAACTGAAAATAAAGACACTGAAAACTCCCAAGAGGGTCTTGAAACATGTCGGGTTCCCTCATCCCAGATCCATCCCCAAATTATCCATATAATATAGGTTATTTTCCCTTGAATTGTCCTCAATCAATAAAGTCTACTCAGGTGCCAATCAAACAACATGACTAGGGTGTGAGTATGACTCAGTATACCACCACCAATGGTGTATAAAACATTATCCAGTCCAAAATAGTGAATCCAGTTGTATAAATAAAAAATTACAATGCATAGTTAAACAGTTTATGACAATAATAAATATTCCATATTTAACCACATGATCCTCAGGTTCTCATAGGCACACATACCTCAATACCTGCTTCGACCCATTCTGGAATCTGAACTATCCCCAAGGGATTTCATGTGTCTGAATATCCATGTAACCATTCTAATTTTCAAAAATTAATGACCATGTCACCATTCAATAATTCAGATAATTTTATGATGACGTTTCCATTCATTATTTAAAACAAATTAATGTAAATGTTACTATTTATAAATTCTCACAATTTAATGACCATGATACCATTATATAAATCACCTAAACTAATGATCGTGTAACCTTTAATTAATTCTCAAAACTGAATGAACATTTATCTATGGTTTAATTACCACAAATAAATGAAAATGATATCATTCATCAAAACATTATTAATTCAATAATTAATTATTAATATCAATTTCATTAAAAATTTATCAATTGGTAAATCATACCTATCTCATTAATTAATTCAAAAATTTATTAATCATATAAATCTCACTACTAATTCAAAAAGTAGTCATCAAATAATTCTCTTTAATTAATTCCCCAAGTAATTAAGAATATCATTACCTTTAATTAATTCAACAATTAATTAATCAATAATCCATAATTAATTGAACAATTAATTATCTCAATTCATAATCACAATATCTCATAACTATTTCATCAATTAGTTATCCAAAATCAATTATCTCAATATCTAATAATCAATTACACAATTAATTATCTTAATAAAATACCCCAAAATATCTCATAATTAATTCCATAATTAATTACCCCTATCCTATTATTTCAATATCTCATATTTAATTCCACAATTAATTATCTCAATCGACTATCGTAAAATAACTCATTATTAATACCCTAATTAATTATCCTAAATCTATAATCTCAAATATTTGTAATATCACAACCCCTAAATTAATTAATTCAACAAATTAATTAATTCATCAAGAACTCAATTTCTAAATATCAAATTGAAATAATAAAATTACAAACACGTAATTAAAATCAAGAATATGGGATTTGAATTATAGAACACCTAACATGATTTTTTGATGAACAGTAACCCAGTAGAAATTTGTAAAATTAAGTAACACAATGAGGTATATCATGATATGAATCTCAATACCCTAAATCAATATTAAATAAAAAAGGATCTCCTAATTCGAAATCTATATCCACATTCCTAGATCTAGATTTCACAATTCTAGATCTTGATCTAGAAAAAAAAAATATTAATTTTCATTAAAAGTATGAGAGATGGAAGGAGGATGAACATTGAAGTAGCGGGATTGGATCCACATACCCGAAGAGGAGATGATCTTCAATCCAAGCTTCAAATCATGAATAATGAAGCTCAGACGACCATTTAATACCTTTGAAAAGCTCTAAAATTATCCAAAATCGTAATGTTTTGAGTTTGGGATGAAATGGGTGAGTTATGGGGGTTTGGGGAAATTAAAAACTAAATTTAAAGCCACTATAAAATTCTTGCATGATGTTATGGGAATGGGATTATGGTTTTCCCAAATAGTGTTCCCACCGTGCACCTATTGTTTTAGTGGTTCATAGTTTCTCCTATTTGGGTGCATGGTTTTACAAACTGGGTTTCATCTATGTGAACCCCCACTATCCATAGTGGAATGGTTTTTTGGGATGGGGTGCGTAGTTTTCTCTAACCGTGCACCAACAATGTACAACCATATTTCCTTAAATTGTCTTAAAAATTCACCCAAACAAACCCCAAGTTATAACCCAAGCAAAAAAGTACTAAAATTATGAGAAAATACTTCCAAAAAAAATCTTGAATAAACCCTAGAAATGGTCTGGATCTTACAATATCCCTACCTTATAACAACTCATCCTCAAGGTACACTCCCAAGCATCTCTATGATTCTGAGATAAAAACATTGGTCCACTGATCTATACTATCTACATTACTTTACCAGGATTCCTCCTAAACACACCAATGTTTCCACAATACATGAACTATCATCACGGTCTTTCCCCAAAATAATTTATCTCTATGATCCAACACACATATCAGATGATCCTCATAGGACACTTCAATCTCAAGATGAACGTCATCCACATCGATCATGTGATAAGGGTCTAGGTGATACTACTGAAGTTATGATACATGGAAAACATCAGGAATATTATTTTATTATTTAGGAAGAGAGAATATGGATGGAACTGGCTCAATTCTCTCCACAACCTCAATTTTTCCAAAAACAAAACTAGGGCACCAAATTTCCCTATCTCGGTATCATATAGTGAACCAACCTAGGTGATACACAAATGAACACATCGTCACCCTCTGTAAACTCTAGGGGCCATTGATGTCTGTTAGGATACAACTTATTCCTACTCTAAGTCATATCCATACATTTCTAAATTAGTTTAGCATGCTATGATGTATCCTCCATGAGACTAGGTCCCAACGAATACGACTAAATAGCCTCCATACAACATAGTATTAATCAGCATGGCCTACAAAAAAGATCATCTTATGTTTCCATCTATATAGTTTCCTTATAAATTTTGTTATAGTCCAACTCTACTAAATCCAAGTGCTTCTCCCAATACCCAGTAAATTTAGGAACACATGTATGTACCATATACTCAAACACATTTATAGTACATTTTGACTTCCCATCTATCTATGGGTGGAATGTCGTAATCAATAATACCTATATACATAGCGACATCTATAAGCCCTTCTAGAAGAGTGAACTAAAAAATGGGTCATGATATGAAACTATAGTTAGTGGAACCCCGTAAAGATAGACTATCTCAGGAACATACAAGTCTCCCACTACTCTAGAGATAAAGTTTCTCATATAAACTTGAAATGTTCAACTTTCATCACTCGATCTACAATAACCTAGGTAGTGTCATTCTTCATTGGTTTCTTTGTAAGACCAACCAATAAATCCATGGTCATTTCACTCCACTTCCAATTCTTAATGGGAAACATATGTAGTAAACCACCAAGTAGTTGATGCTCTACCTTTACATATTAAGATGTGTAGCGTCATGTCAGTAACTATTCAATCTCTTTATTCATGAATGGACACCAAAACTATCATCGTAGGTCATAGTACATTTTTTTACACCTGGATGTACCACCAACTTTGAGACATGAAATTCCCACGTGATCTCATATCACATTCTCATAGGCACAATAACTCAGTTCTTGATGGAAATTATCTCATCCTCATCAAAGCTCCAATCTAAAGGAGATTACCCATCTTCCAGAATTTCCCTCGAGGACACACACTCAAAATCCTCATAGTTAATGTCCCTAATCCAACTCAAAAGATTTGAATCCATAGAAACTGATTTGAAATTCATCTCCTCCCGACTCTCTTGAACTACCACATGCATATCATGCATCATTATCATCATCTAAAACTCAATACTATACTTCTAAACCATGTGAGTCTTAGTTTACTTTCTCAAAGAGTTATCCCCAATGTTTCCTTTCCCAAGAATATATGTTATATCAATATAAAATTACTGCACATAATCAACTCAACTTCACTACATGAGGTTGAAATCTCATTGAAAGAATACATTCTTTATTCTCTTTTGATCAATATACACCATAAACTTCTCAACCAACAGATAATTCTTCTAATACATCCAAGTATAAACAACAACTTCCAACTCAATGTCATGAGTAGGGTAGTTTCATTCATGAGGCATCAACTATTGAGGTTTGAATGCCCCAACTCAATCTCTCTACATCAACACATCTCTTAGTATAATACCAAAATCATCACAATACAATTTGTACTCTTCACCTAGATCGAGTAGGATCAATATATGTGCTGATGTAAAACACTCCTTTAACTATTGGAAGGCATTATCATAAGCATCTGACCAATCAAAATTTATCCCTTGGTCAATCCTAAAATCCAAAATACCAAATGGGAAAATTATTGGATGAATCCTCAATAATATATAGCTAACCAAAAAAATCTACATATATAGAATAAATTCTTCGGTTGATCCCAAGAAACAACTACCTGTAGATTTTCTAGGTTCATTGACACACCTTCCTCCTAGATGATGTGTTTTAATTAGTGTACCTTGTGAATCCAAAATTGAAACCTAGATATGTTGGAATATAGATGATTATCTCTTAGTGTATTTAGGATGGTGTCAAGATTGTGGCCATGATTTTCATGAGTTTTGGATTACACTAAGATGTCATCCACAAATACTATAACAAACTGATCTATGTATGGATGGAGGATTTTGTTCATATATTCTATATACACATATGGGGTGTTCATCAACCCAAGAAGCCATATGATGAAGTCATAAAGGTCATACATTCTACTAAAAATAGTTCATGAAATATCAAAAGTATGTACTCTCAACTGATGATACCTTTATTCTCATTTTGTTCTTTGAGAACACACAAGATCCTCTCAACTAGTCAAATAGATCATTGATACATGTAATAAAATGCTGTGTTTTCACATTCATCTTGTTCAACTTTTGTTAATCAATGCACAAATGTAGTGTTATGTTTTATTTCTTATAAAACAAAACTATAGAACTCTAAGGCGAGGTACTTGGATGGATAAATCCCTTATTCTCCAACAACTCTAGCTCAGCCTTGAGTTCTTGAAGTTCAGTAGGTGAAATTATGTATTGTGGAAGAGATACTATCTCAGCCCCTATCATGAGCTTAATATTGAATTTTACATCTCTCTCTGGTGTCATCCCTAAGAATTACTTCGTAAATTCATCCTGAAATAGTTCCACTACTGCTAAAAAATGTTAGGTTTCACACCTCTATCATCTAGAAAAAAACTTGAAACCTGGGATATGAGGCCTCCCAATTGCTAAGTGATTGGCCCAAATTAGACTATCTGTATATCCCTCTCCCCATGTTGAATATAGTCTTCATCCATAGTAGATATAAAGGTAACTCTCCTATGGTAATAATAAATTTGGGGTCAGTATGTGACTATCCAATCCATTACCATAATTAGATCAATGATTGACATGTCAAGAATCTTAAGATATCACATAAAACTATACTCCCCATTCTCAAGAGAACATACCATTCAAAAATAGAGGTCTCTTGTCCGCACTCCAAACAGGGAATCTATACTCATTACACCACTCACAAACTCCCCCACCAAGATCAAACCCTTTAAAATATTTTCAAATATAATGGAATGCAGATCACCAGTATTAAATAAGGCACTAGATAATATAGAAGCTATAATAATAGTAACTCTCATAGACAATGGACCATCCTCGTTATCCACAAGTGTAGGATTCACCACATGAAACTGTCATTCCCCTCTCCCCTTTAATGTCATATGACTCCCCTGAGTTTCACCACTCTATTGATATGTCCACTCATTCCTAGAATCAATACATCTACTGCCTTTAACTCCTCATCCACTTGAACTCTAGCTACCAGTATCATAAGGTGTATATGATCTTTATCCCACACTATCACACTTTCTAGTTTCACCCTCACTAATCATCTATGAGTGTGTCCTACAAACCATTTTTAGATGTACCATATTTATGAAATATCGAGACTCTACTAGTGGTCAGGGATAATCTCAATGATAATGTCATGGCCTAACACATTGATGACAGATCACTCCAGTAAGGTCCAATAAAATCAACCCCCATGTATGACTACTCATCACTACACTTCCAATGAAAACGATATCATAATCACACTTCTAATCTTAGAATTCTCCCCACAAAATCATCCATTAGAAACAATTTTTCTAGCACAGGGAGCCTCCTTCTGGTTTCCCTCATATATGAGGGCATGGTCCACCGACTAAAAAACATCATTAACTAAAAGAGGGTAACATGGGACATAATCTCACATTTAAGTCTGTCCTAAAAGAGTCTCATCTTACCTATATCATCTCCTACTATTGCTAGAGCAAAGTGATATATGTCCATAAAGTGTCTATAATAGTTCATCATGGACATGATCCCATGAGCCAGATGCATGAAATCCGCTACCCTCTCATGTCTGCGCATCTTTGGGTAGAAGTTCTCCATGAACATCTCCAAAAATTACTTCCATAGCATACCATTAGCTTTTCCATTCAGTTCATGAATGTCTTACTAGCACTTGCTGATCCTAATTGCATTTAAGATTCCAAATTGACCCTCCTCTTAGATGGTGTATCCAAATGGTCTGGTATAGTCTGGATAGACCCAATCCATAAATCAAATCCTTCAAGTACACCCTCTCTGGTAAAATTCAAAGGGAACTATTTTTGAAACTCCCTCATTAAGTTGTACAATCCATTAACATCCTTCTTTGGGACTCTTTCCATGAATTTCATGATGATAATTGATATATCTTGGAACTTCTCCCCTTCTTCCTCATCCAACACTATTAGTGCCTCATGGTCCACTTCTTGTAAGACATCATTGGCCATAAACTCCTGTAAATTTAACAATAGGATTCATCAGGGAATCATATCTCTATAATTCCAAACACACATATTAGGACTCATTACACAACTTTATCACATTTATATAAGAGGAAAATAACAAAAATATTTTTATCCAAACCTCACCACATGGTCAAAATTAAGGCTCTATCACTAACCCAAACCATCCTACACCGAGGAAGTTATTATCAAAGGTCATTCTCATATAAATGTTCATGTTTTTATTTATAAACCCAATTATTCACATTCTACATCATTTTTACCACTTCCAATTTCAGATTATGCACCATTTCTCAATTCAATTTCACAAGTAGGAAAAAATAGTTCAAGTTCAAAAACGTTCCCAAAATGTGTTTTCTTGAGTGTTCCTAAAATAATCCATGCCAAAAATGATTTTGAGTTCCTAAATTGATTCATGAAGACTCAACTCTCATTCCATACTAGGCCACAAGCCAATTATCAAAAATTTCAGAGACAATAATCACACCAGACAATAATTGTATCACTCAGGGTGAAATAATATTCAACAATAACAATAAAAAATAATAACAACAATCCAACTCCTATTAAATGGGTTTTCTCTAAAACATGGGTTTGAAACACCCATATAAAATCTCATTACTATGGCCGGACAATTCCTAGTCTCATATCCACCATTCACAAAGAGTAAGAAAAAATAAAAAGAAAAGAATATTTCTATAAAACCACTTTGTAACATCCAATACATGGTTCCACACACCAATTCCCAGAGCATGTTAGTCACATTACCTCAAGCGTATCTCCAAGTATGATAGAGGCTACCAACTAGCAATGAGGTCCTGATAAGTTGATCATGTGGAGACTATGCACTATGTTATCAGAGTAATACACCATTAGAAATAAATTGAAATTATAGAATGAATATATAACCAATAACAATACTAGTTTCTTAGGATAATAAAGGTAGGAAATATAATATCAAAGAAAAGTAGAAAACTATATTGCTAAGGTATGTTTCAAGCATCTAAAATGAAAATTGAAAATGAAAAAACCTACAACTCTGAAACTGGTCCAAAAAATTACCTAGTTCTCTCATACAGGATCCATCGCAAAATCATCCATATAATATAGGGCCTTTTCCATTACTCTATCTTGCAATAATAAATTCTATTTTGGTACCATTCTGACATCCCATTTAGGGTTTATGTAAGACTCTGTAAGCCACATCCAACAGTGTCTAAAACAATATCCAGTCAAAAATAGTTCATACAATTGTATAATAAAATAATTAAAATTCATAATTAAATAGTGTATTGCATTATTAAATACTCTCTATTTAACCACATGAACCTCAGGTTCCCGTAGGCACCCGTACCTCAATACATGCTTTAACCCATGCTAGAATCTGACATATCTCTAAGGGGTATCATGTGTCTAAATGTCCATGTTACCAATCTTAGTTTCCCAAATTAATCATCAGGTTAGCATTGATTAATTCACATAATTTAAATACCATGTTACAATTCTTTATTTCACACAAATGAATGATTGTGTTATTATTCATAAATTCCCAAAATTTAATGACCATGTCACCATTCTTTAATTCCCACAAATGAATGACCATGTTACCATTAATTAATTATCTCAATTGAATGACCATATTAACATTTTTTAATTCAAACAAATTAATGACCATATTACCATTCATCGACATATAATTAGTTTAACAACTGATTATTAACAACAATTTCATTAAAATTTTAACAATTTTTCAATCATACCAATATAATTAATTAATTAACCAATTAACTAATCATATCAATATCCTTAATAATTCAGAAATTTTTCATCACATAATTCTTTTTATTTAATTCCCCATGTAATTAAGCATATGATTCCCTTTGATTAATCCAACAATTAATTGATCACTAACCCATAATTAATTCAATAATTAATTATTTAAATTCACAATATCAATATCTCATAATCAATTCATCCATTAATTATCCCAAATCAATTATTTCAATATCTTGTAATAAATTCCACAATTAATTATCTTAATCTACTGTCCCAAAATATCTCATAATTAATTCCAAAATTAATTATCCAAAATCTGTTATTTCAATATCTCATAATTAATTACAAAATTAATTATGTCAATCAAATATCCCAAAATACCTCCTCATTAATTCCAAAATTAATTATCCCATATTTATAATCTCAAATATCCTTAATATCACATATACCATAATTAATTAATTCATCAAGAACTCAATTGAAAAATATTAAAGAGAAATCCTAAAATTACTAACAAAAATTTAAAATCAAGACGATGGGATTTGAAATATAGACCACCTAAATCGATTTGTTGATGAATGCTTGCCCAATGGAAATCCCCAAAATTCTGCAGCACAAAGACATAGATCCATATCTGAATCTCAAATTCCTAAATCAAAATTAAAGAATACAATATATATTAAATCTAAATATATATCCACAATACTAAATCAAGACTACAAAAATCTAGATTTAGATATAGTGAAATATAATATTACATCCCACCAAAAGAATGTGAGTAGGAAGGAGGATGAATCAAAAAGTAATGGGATAAGATCCACATACTGAGAGAGGATAAGATCTTCAACATGGGCTTAGAATCACAAAGAAAATAGGTAAGACATCTATGTAATCCCTCTGAAAATCTCTAAAATCATCTAAAATCATAATGTTCCATCTTTGGGTCGAAATGGGTGTGTTTCTAGGGTTTGGGGGAATAAAAAACTATTTTTGGTTCCACTTTACAAATCATGAATGGTTTCTGGGGTAGGGGAGCATAAATTTCTATCATCCTACACCTATTATTTTTAAGCTACACTTTTTCTCCTTTTAGGGTGCATGGTTTGACAAATCATACTCTAGCCATGAAAACCCCCACTATCCAGGTTTACATAGTTTTTTGGCCTTCGGAAAACACTTTTTTCTAACCATGTTCTAACTGCGCACATCACTACTTCCTTTAATTTTTCTCAAAATTTATTCAAACACTCCCCATTTCATAACCCAAACAAAAAGTACGCAAATAAAGAAATAGGTGTAACTAAAAATAAGCCTGATTCAACTCTAGAAAATGTTAGGATCTTATATATTTGATCTCTCTATATAAAAATTATATCTATTTCTGAAGATAGAAAGTCACATTTGATATCATAAATAAATATATGATCATCTATGAGTGTAAGGATTTATATGTACTTATAATGGAAATTATGTCAATTATATGCAACATAACACATTATAAATAGTGGTATATATAACTAATGGTTTGGTAGAAACTAAAAATTTGAGATACATATATTGTGTGGGAATATACAGATATATTTTATGAAGAGTTCCCTATTCTTCCCATGAGTTTGGATGTTGGGTTTCTAATAGAACATGTACTTAGTGATACACTTATTCAAAATATATTTATGTAATTTCCCTAATTTAATTGGAGGAATCGATTAAAAAACTCCATGAGAATATAGAAATGTGATTTATACACCCCTTTCTATCACCCTGGGAGCACCTGTTCTTTTTAATAAGAGGAAAGTTAGGTCAATGCACGTTTTCATTGATTATCATAAAAATAACATCATCTTTATTTAGAAAAATTTTCCAATACCCAATATTTATATGTTTTTTAATCAACTATGTTGAGATAAATATTTTTAAATATTTACCTATAATCTAGATTTTATCAATGATGATTCCAAAGGGAGAATATACACATGAAAACCTTCCATATGAGGTAAAGAACCTATGAATTTATAGTTATACCATTTGGACATACCAATGTCACCGCTATCATAATGTATCTAATAAATGGATTCTAGATATTAACATGATTAGTTTTTTATGTTTCTTTTAAAAAATATTTTCTCATATATTCTAAAACCATAGAAGTGCATGAAGATAATTTGATAATTTTCATGAAGACCTGAAGAAAGGATAAGTTTTGTTGTAAATTTATAAAATGTGAACTCAAACTATATGAAGTATCATTAATGGCTCGTGTAATTACATGTGAGGATATATATGTGGATCCAATAAAGGTGGAAGTTATTGATAAATAACCCAGACCAACTACAGTGAATTCTATCCACAGTTTTTATGGAATAGATAGATAATTTTTTCACTTTTTGATAAATATTATCATGGATGTAAATTATAAAAACCATGTGTATGAGGATTGGATACAATTAAATTTGTATATATGAATGTGAATAAAATTTCAATGACCTGAATAGAATTTTTTTTCAGAAACTATTATTACACTGTAATGTCCCCAACTTGAAACTCCCTCACATGATTGAGAAGGATATTTACGGACCTCGAGTGTGCCTCCTTGTATGTTATAGTATATTGACGAGTAGTGAGGGTGAAAATAACATAGTGTTGAGACTATACCCTCTGTTAAAAAGTATAAATAACAAGAGAAATAATATAAATAATCGATCATGAAACCCAATTTGGATAAATAGAAAATTAAAACAATCCAAATAATAATAAATACCATGTAATGGTAAGATGAATGTAACGAAATTACATATTTAAAGTAATAAAATTTAAGGAATAAAAATCATGAAAATAATCATCCAAAACCCTCATCCCAAACCCCATGTTGGTCTATTCTTGAAGATTCAACCCATCCATCAATAAAGAAATCAAGTACAGTCTCCCTTTCCCTTTTCCATACATGCATCCATGAATTTTACTTGGGTATAACTGGTAGCCTGAATATGGTGTGATTAAAACTTAGTGGGATGAAACCCACAATGTACTACAAATCCAATATGAATATATATATATCATGAAATAGTATGATTAATATGGTAATTAATTCATAAATTAATACAGTTCATAAAATAAACTGGTCATCCTTTGAGCTCTCGGTTAACACCCAAGGTTAGACGAACCTTCTTTGGCATGATGCTAACTATCTATGCCAAGTGATGAATCCTCCTAAATTTGATGGATTAACCATAAAATTGGATGAATATCCCTCCTATGATGAATTTACCATGTCATGTATCATGTAATCAAGTGTCTCTAGGAATTGATGGATTCTCCTCTCTAGTATGAATCATTGATGGAATGTACTAAGTTACCAAAACATAGTGGTCTCTATGTGAATTAACCATGCTAGTGTAGCCTATGTGTTCTCAGTGTGCATATTCATTCCTAGGGAAAGGTAACCATATAAAACAAGTATGCTTGTGATTTTCCCATGCTACATCCACTTTCACATTCTTATGGTTTATTTCTATGATAAGGGAAAAGTAACCATATCATATGGGGTTATATGTGAATCACCCATGATTGATCTACTTACGTGTTCCTATGGAACATGTCAATTCCAAGGGAAAAGTAACAATATCATTCTAGGCTCTATATGAGCTGCCTATTCTAGAGCTTCTTACCCATTCCTAGGGAACATGTCCATGCCAAGGGAAAAAGTATCCATATCAATTTGTGTATCCTCCTACCTAGGGTGAATCGCCAATAATGTATCTAGTAACCATATCAATTGTGGGATTCTCCTTCATAGGAAAAATTACTGATCAAGAATCAAGTAACCAAATCAATTGGATGATTCTTCTACCTTGGATAAAACACTATCAATGTATCAAATAACCATACATCAAGCACATCAAACTTTTCATTTTAATCCATATTGTTCAATTCACCCAATTACCAATTTTCAACCCATTTACTCAACTATGCCAACATACCAATTTTCATAATTCATGTTATTTTTTCAATTCGCATGGTAAATCCACATTTCAAAAATTTCAAAACATCATAAGGCTCTAGGTTCAACCAAATTAAATTCTTTTTGAAGAACATAGTTTGGAACACATCTTGGGTAGCTGTAAGTCCTAGTCTAAACACCATTAGATCCAATGGGGTCTATGGGAGGTCTAAGAATATATATTTGTTTTATTAGGTCACACACCTGGAGAAAACCTATGATCACACTTATTACACATACTATAAATAAACTAATGTGAGGGAGTTGTTCTAGGACACAAATATAAAAATAAGAGAAGATATAGTGTTTTATCTATGACCACATTATAATTTTTTTCGAACATTACTTCCATTCAATAAACATTATAAAACTCTATCAATAAAAAATAAAATTTATATCTAGTTTGGTAGTTTTGATATGGGGTTTTACTATTGGAAAACTAAAATAATAATAACGAGATGAATAATAAAGATATTTACCACAAATATATGGGTCTGAAACACAAATATCCTATGGAAACATGGTTCTGGTCGGAAGAGGAATCAAAGATATCACCTGATAATGGGAAATAAAATGTGATAAGAGGGATTAATTATATGAGATATATATTCCACCAGGGTTGAATTAAACATCCCTACATTCCCCATTCATTATGTAAACATGGGACTTATGGAATGTACTCCTCGG
Source organism: Viscum album (assembly GCA_963277665.1). Lineage (NCBI taxonomy): Eukaryota > Viridiplantae > Streptophyta > Magnoliopsida > Santalales > Viscaceae > Viscum > Viscum album. Next base: position 1,083,739,445 of record OY728166.1, on the reverse strand, counting down.
TTTCCACTCAGTTTTAAAACATAGAAAACCATATCATTCATGGAGTAGACTCACATTCTGTAATAATGATTTTCGGCCCAAATGGAAAATCAGCAGTTCATCCCTTATCCATTAACATGTTTCTGGGATTTCATGGGGTCTTCCTATACCAATTCACAATGTGAATTAACAGTTCACTATGTGAATTTATTCTATATCCATAATCCCTTGTCCCTCATCATTCCCTTTTAATACTTCTGGAAAACTAACTCAACCATATTCTTTTTCTCGATTACCATGGTCTAAACCAAAATTTAACTAAGCTCAATTATTTATGATAAAAAACATAAAGATGGATATACCTGGAAAATATGGGATCATACAACCTTCCCACTATATAACATTTTCCCCCAATTAATGCTCTAAATCTTCACTATGGGGTATCCATGAACAAGCCTAAACAGATTTTTTCCATATCAAACTCCCTCTCTGATGTCTCCTATTATACACACACATTCTAATGCACTCGCACCAGTGAAAAGGACTTATCTCATTTATTCCTCTCACTACAATCCATGATACGAATCAGATGTTCCTCAAATTATTCATAAACATCAAGAATGAATTCATAAATTTCTTTCTTGTGAGAAGGTTTAGGAATATATCTCTTGACATATGAAACATACAACACATCATATCTAACATTGTATTATTTTGGAAGGAAAAAATGGTACACCACTTGACTAATCATATCCCAAATCTCAAATGGTCATAGAAACCTAGGATCTATCTTCATTTTATTCCTGACATGGAGTTTCCCAATCTCGAGAGAGACTCAAAAAATCTGATGAGAAAACTAAAAAATTTAGTTATCATCTATTATAGTCAGCATACATTTTCTCTTGGCTCTATATACTTTTCATCCACTTCCTGATGGACTAAACATTATCATATGCATCCTACATGATAATAGGTCCAGTGAGTGTTGACTCACCTAGCTCTAACCTCATGATATTTGAGTGGAATTTGCGTTCCATAAAAGGAATCAAATTGAACCATTGGATTGATTCCTAGAATTTTTTATTATAATAAAACTCTATGTATGTTGGTTGCTTCTACCAAAAACTAGCGAAGTTCAGAACACTGGCTTGTAATATATCCTCAAGAATATGAATCATTTGTTCAGATTTCTGGTCAGTCTGAGAAGGATAGGATGTACATATATGGACCTATGGTCCTATTTCCATCTAAATTCATTTCAAAATCATTGAAATGAAATGAAAAAATCTATCAGAAATTATACTCCGTGAGAAAACGATTCAATCAAACTATCTCTCACTTGTAAAGCCTGCCCAGATCATCAATAGTGAAGGTCTCCTTGATAGGAAATAAGTTAAATTACTTCATAATTTGATCTAATATCACCCATACGACATCATTATTGAGAGGTTTCATGTGAAATAATTTCATAAAATCCATATTGGCATCACCCCACATCTATTCTAGAATGGGAAGAGGCTATAATACCTCTACAAGCCTCTCATTATCAGCCTTCAACTACAAATAGGTAAAATTTATCATCACAAGGCCCAAAATATACTTCTTCATACTTATCCACTAGTACTATCCATAGATGTCATGATACATATTGGTTATACTTCAGTGTACCACCCATTTAGATACATTAAACTCTTTGTTAAGCTCCATATTTAAGACCGGAGGAATGCATACATGGTCATGGATAAAACAACATCATTGTTTACAAGAGACCATGTTGAGGGTGGATTCCCACTATATCAGATATACCTCAAATTTAATCCCATGGGATTATATAACTACTCTATATTGATTCTATCAATAATCACTAGTAAAAAAGAAGTTGACTTTAGAGCTGCTCATCCCTGGGACTCTTGAACATCTAGATGCATGTCTGCAGAGAGATCCATTATCAACCTCTCATAAAAATACTCTCTTACTAACTCTATCTATATCTTTTATCTTGATGTTTTAGTAATGACATTTCATTTTCCTAGTGCATAATATAGCTTGATGTTGAAAGACTACAGAATCTCAACATGCCTCCTCTATTAATGGTTCAAGGCCTATTGTGAAAAGATATACCTAACCCAGATGTGGTATGTGTATACCATAAAAATCTTGATAAAAATATAGTTTCACCAGTATATCAGGTCATATACCCCCATTTGAAACTCTAGATCATTAGTATGTAATTCCTCTCATGTGGTGTCAACTTCCATAAGCCATAAACAACCACTCTATCCCCCTAGATCAAGACCGATTTGATTCTAAATCTAGATGCACCATAGTAAAAGGTATATTCCATACCCAACATAGGTAAATTGGGTATTTATGGTTAGTTCAGGCTACTCTTTGGCACTTTGAAAGACCTCTTAGAAGAATCTAAATAAACAAAATTCACCCCTTTTGATGTAATCCCAAACATCAATACTAACAAAAAATAATTATTTGATGGAATACCAATAATATCCAATTAGATCTAGAATAATCCAAATAATAATGAAATTCTTGGGCCACTCTCAAGATACCATGACTGGAACCTTCTATAGGACTACTAACACTCCATCCTATAAGATAACATGACACAATAAGTGCACTCTATCAATCTGTAAACTTTACTTCGACATCTTGATAAATATATAATGATCTCTCAGTGTGCTCAGGAATATTTCATGGTGTTTGGAATTATCATCTATAGAATATTAGTATACTATCAATTCATAAACTAAAACCACCAAAAAACAATCCTAAAATAAGTGAAAGATATTATTCATTTGGGAAATGAATATTTCTAGTGTAATAAATAATCTAAACATCATCTCTAAAAACTGATAAAATCTATACATGCCCCTAAAATCATTCCAAGGTATGTCTAATAGTCTCACCCTCAACTGCAGGTACCTTAAAATCAATCCAATATTTTAGAAAATTCTAGAACCTCTCAACTAATTGAATTGTTCATTGATAAAAAGAATGTGATACATGTTCTTGAATGTCATATTCTTTATCCTCCAATAATTCACACATAATAATATGGTTATTTCAAAATTATTGGAGTAGTGCATAGGGGAACCCCTTGGTGAAGTAATTGGTAATATGAATCCCTTGACATCCATAAATTCCATCTAAACTTTCAAATCATGAATCTCTACTGGTTATATTATATAATGCATGATAGAAATTGGTTCAGCTCCTACGACCATCTCGATCAAGAACATGATCTCTATATTGGGTGTTAATTCAAACAACTATTTAATAAATACATCTTAAAAATCGCCGACCACTATAGGAAGATAACTTTTACACTATTCACCATCATCCAAAACAAGTCCAGTTGCCTGAGCTATGTGACAATCTAATCAGCACTGATTTGGTCCTGTATGAAAAGATTGAAGATCCCACCCTCCCTACTAAAAAAAGTTTTCCACTTCTGGATATCTAAAGGTATATATCCTCTAGTAATAGTCGATATGATCCTGGTATAGAACTATCCAATATATACCAATAATCAAATTGAATAATTTCATTTCTAGGAAACAATATCCTAAAGGAAATGTAAGCCACCAACATTAACAGAACACTACTTATAACATTTGATAATATCTAATCACACTTAGGTTGGTGTGTTGATTGTTATGATTCCATAAATGCTCTCTAAACACTTGTAAAAAAATCTATTTATCTCGATATTCTTTTCAAATCAGTAATCTATAAAAAACATAGTAAATAAAACATGTATATCTTCATATTAGTTACTAAAAAACTGATTTGAAAATATTATTTCCCACATTGGTTATTAAATAACCAACATGGAAAATAAATCTGGAAAAACTTTTTATGTCGTTTCCTTAATAATATATATGAAAAAACCTTATAATTCATGTTGTTTCTTAAATAACCATTGTGAAAAATATTATATTTTGATTTTGGTCATTAAACAACTGATGTGAGGAGGATTATGTAATTTTAATTTGTGGTTGATATTAGTCATTTTGTCTTCATTTACTCACACAACAGCCTTCAATTTTCTCTCATGTGACGAACCCTAACCCTTCCATCATTAATTCATGGCTTAGAATCATTTAATCCATTGATTCATGAACATCAATCAATTTATTCAATGATTTTGTCATTGATTATATTTTATTTGGTATCAAACAGTGTCATTCACTGTCACCCATCATCTAGAAACACTTTATCATTCTTCTCATTGGTGTCTCCTTCTCAATCATCTCGGTTCCAATGTAAATTTATGGTTTGGGTTAATTGTTTCAATTTTATATGAATCTAAATTAATTTTATTTATATTACTCATTCCAATTTTCTATTATTGTCACTTTATCTTTTAGTTGGAATCCACCACCATTTTCCACCGTCACTCATGGTCAGTCATCGCTTACACCTTCTTCCCATTGGTGTCATCTTCTTAATTTTCCTAGTTCTCATATAAATTTATGGGTTGAATTTATTTTTTTTATTTACCTTTAACACAAGGTATTTGAATTTTATTTCAATTTTCCATTGATGTCACTTTATATTTCATTTGGGATCCACCACCTACTTCCATCATCACCCGTCATCAGCTGCCACATTCTCTTTCTTCCCGTTGGTGTCGCCATCTCACTCATCCCATTTGCGATATAAATTTATTGTCTTTTTTTATTCTTTTTATTTTAAATTCTTCCAATTTATATTCATTTATATTTTCATTTCCAAATTCCCATTGATGTTGTTTTACCATATCTATTTTTATTTGTAGTTCTGATTATTCAAACATATTAAGTGTTTTTCTAATTTATGAATTATTTTTTTAGATTAAGATTATTTGTTGTTTTAAATAATGATTATTAATTATATTCAAAGTTATATTTTTGTTTGCATGTTTTTCTATTTTCATGCTAAATATTGTTTGGTATTTTTTATTATTATTTATAAATTTAAATTTTAAATTTAGGGTATAATATAATAACTCATTTTAACTTTTTCATATTTTTTATAGATAATAATGGTTCAAAGGTGGATTAATGAACCATGAATAAGTGATGAATATGATGAAGGTTTTGATTTTTTTTTTATTTTTTATATTCAATATTCTAAACAACAACACATTTTTTTATCCATATATAAAATAATTAAACATGAAGATGTTGAAAATTAGAGGGATTAAAGATCGTTTGATTTGTTATGGTTTTAATCCAAGTCATAGCCAATGGATTTGGAATGTTGTATTTGGGAAGAATTTAATATCTATTAATGATGATGATTTCCAAGATGATATGTTTGATTAAATTGAAGAAATTATTAATGATATTTAAGTAAAGGCAATTGCGAAAGAACCAAAAATTGTCCATCTATATAGTGATGCTGAAAAAACATTATATTCAGGAGGAATAAAATTTATAGATCTATCAATGGTGTTAAGATTGATTAACTTGATGGTGAAAATGGATAATGTGTATTGATTTTTTAAGAGTTACTAAATATGTTGAAACGCATACTTCCTAAAAAATGATATTTCATATTCACATTATAATGTGAGAAAAAAATTATTCATGATGGGTTTGATTATAAAAAAATACATGCCTTCCCAAATGACAATGTGATTTATAAAAAGGAATACGAATGTCTGTTTGACTGTCCTAAATGTTGGAATTCATGATTTAAGATGAAATAAAAACCACATTCAAACTTAGTAGTTACAAACACTCTTACCAAGAAAATTTGGTATCTTCATATAATTCATCATTCTATGTATTTATTTTCCAATTTAAATCATGTTAAAGGGTTAATATGGCATTCATATGATCATATATTTGATCTAAAATTATGTCATCTAGTTGATTTTTCATAGTGGAAGAAAATCGATCAACAATTTACAACATCTATAAATGATGTTAGAAATATCAGACTTCAACTATGTATAGATGGGTCACTATTATTAAATATTAAAAAAGGAATTTAATGGCTCACATGAATTTAATATTTCTCCACATCAATGTCCATTAATTTGTATTTTGGGAGATAAAAAAAATAATTTGACATTTTGAAAGACATAAAAATCTCGTAACAATAGAAATATAAATAGTCAATATTTTTTGAACTTCTATATTAGATAAATTATGTGGTCAAACAGAATATTGATTTCATATATTAAGAGAATAATATATAAGATAGATTGATTAGAACATTGTTAGATATTAAAATAAATACCAAATTAGTGTTGAATACAATATTGGACTTACTATTAATGGGGATGCATTTGGAGTTTACTACCACTCATGATGGATGTTAAGCATACCTATATCCTTATCATCATACATTATACAAGAGGGAGAAGATAATCTATTTCTATTGTCCCCAAGGTATAAAAGTTCCTTGTGAAAATTTTTAAAATCTAAAAAAAATTACTAAATTATTTGAAGTTTATAGGTATGAAATCTCAATTTTATCATGCCATGATGCGTTAGTTCTTATGAGTTGCATTGAATAGAATATTTTCCATCCAAGTCTAAATGATTATCATGTAGATGTGTTATTTTTTCAATTCAATTTGTAATAAGGTGATTGAAATTAATTCTTCAAAAGATTTATTGGACAAATAGGTTTCTATACATTTATTAACTAGAAATGTATTTTCCTTCATTTTTTTAAGTCATGGCGCTTTTAATGGTTCATTTGGTATGGGATATAAAGATTTATATAACTTTATATCTATGTTGGTTATATCATTTTAAAATTTATATGATGATATTGAATGGGTATGTTAAGAATTCATATCATTTTAAAGCCTCCATTGATGACATGTATGGATCTAAAGAGGTTGAAGAGTTTTTTACATGATAATTTTCTGTAATGGAGAACATCAGTTTGCCGACATCTCACCGTGAATGATTCTATTATGGGGGAAATGATATCTGTTTCTGGAAACTGAAATTATTTATAAGTGACCAGATAAATAATTTACATTTATACATATTGAATTACATATCTAAGTCCTATATATATAACATTTCATATTTATGTTTTAATGTTATCCAGATAAAGAAGTTATGTGGATTTTTAATGAGCATAAAAAAAATTTACCCATAGTTCAAAGAGACCATTATCGATAGATCAGATACATCAGAAACATCGTGATGGTTAGCAGGAAACCCATATTTAAATTTGATGACATGGTACAGGTATGAAATTAATTTCTATATATCTTGTATAAAATATCTGGACAATAGAAGAATATTTAAAAATAGTAGTGTATTTTTCACAGAATAAATGCATTTTTTGATTTCTAAAGACTGAAATACAATCCCCATATTAGATTCATATTATGAAGTCATTTAAGAAATATTGAAGGTTTATTACATTAAATTTTTAGTTCTAGTGTTTAACTACTAATGGGTTATCAATGATAATAGTTTTAGTCATGATGAGATCAAAATGAAACTAGTTAATTCAGATATATTATAATACATAGCTAATCGTTTTATCATGTAGAAACATGAAAAACAAATTTTCTATATTCCTGATCAATATGATATGAATTATTCAATCATTTTTAATGGAAAAAATAGTATTTTGGTGATGAAAAACTTGATGAAGATATTGATTTATATGAGATCCCAACTTCTATGGAATTATTAATACATAATATAGATAAGAATGTCATATACATGGATTGTTTCATATGAAACAGTCATGATAAAAAAAATTGGGAATGAAATCCTTTAGTAATTTCCTCATATTATATGTAACATATATTTATTTCTTGTTTAAATTTGTAAATTTTAGAAAATGTGATATTTATTAGTTTAGTATTTTTTATTAAAACACATATTATAAATAATGTGTTAAATCATTTTTCTATTGGTTTAGTATTGTTTATTATACCATGTTTACCATTACTTAACTTCTGTATTTTTTATTTTATAGGAAAAATTACTTTTAATATAATATGTTATATAAAAATAAAAATATGAATAAAATAGTACATTCAACGAATATTTTTTTAGTGTAAATGATTTTGTAATAAATTGGGTAATTTTTACTATTCACACACCTTTTTGGATTTATTTTCACTCATTTATTTCTTTTCATCGATCATTAATGTTTTTATTATTTTTGATAACTACATCAAAAAATATTCATAAAATTTATTTTAGTGTTGATTACATTTTATTGGATTATTTTTCGTTTTCTATTTACTTTTATATTAAATTGTTTTATTTTTATATTTTTGTACTAATTATTTGTTATTCACAAATAATTTTTTGATTTGGATTCATTTTTTTATGTCATTTAAACTCTCATTAATTTTTTTAGAATTTAATTTAACTATTTTAACAAATATATATTAAAATTGTTTTTGTTTACTTTACAATTTTTTGATCAATTTTTAATTTTTATTTACTTTTATAAGTAACAGTTGGATTTTTTTTATTTTTTTATTAATTTTTTATTTTTTTGGTTTATAGGATAATGGTATAACCAACATCTGATCCTCCACATACATCTAAAAAAGACTGCATATATACTTATGTAGAATAGCTAACACATACTATTATTGATGAACCTCCTCATACCTTTGTACATGATCCATCTACTTCTACTTGGAAAAAAATATTTCAAGGGAGGGTAAACGTCACATCACACACTTACAAAAATTAGTAGTTTCTTATAGATATGACCAGAGTATATATGTTTATTTTTATGATAATGATATTCTTGGGGGTCTAAATGCCAATGAATTTAGTAATTTTTTTACAGTTCAAGATAGTGAAAAAGATATTAGTTTTATTTTTGATTGGATAAGTGTGGAAAAATTTAATATATCTCAATCATAGGATAAAAATATTTTAAGATCATTATTTATTATTTTACTTACAATGAAATGATTTTACCAATATAGGTTTTCCCTTATTTTTATATGAAATATGATTTACTTGCTACTATAGAATCCCATAAGAATGGTTTATGTTTGGATACAAGGATATCGATGGATTTTAATTGAACACTCACTTCAAAATTTATTTTTGGGGATAGACAACATAAAAATACATGTGATATATATCCATTTTTTATGAAGACACAGAAAAGTATTTTATAGATTTTAGATGATAAGAAATGATTTTGGTGACTATAAAGTAATCTTGAAGATATTTATTTATATTAATGATCATATTGATGATTTATTTATTCTTAATATTTAGAAAATGAGGATATCTTATCATGAGATCCAATAAAAAAATCTATACACTCATACATTATCTTGGGGAGGGTATACGTTATTGGAAGAACAATTTATAAGTGAAAATTTTTAAAAACTGAGAAATGAGTCCCCAGGATCCCCAAAGGTTGACCCTCTTCCACCCCCAGCTAAAAATAAAAAAATGAAAGAGGGTCTAGATGAGTAAAAAGGGAAACTATTTTATATAGAAGTTCCAAGGATTTTAGATGAGAGTATTTTAAGGTGTTATTTAATTTATTTATGTTATTTAAGTTAAAAAATATTTATATATTGTGATTCATTATTGAATTTTCTAAATATTATATACGAGATTCTATTGAGGAGTATAGAACATTAGGGACCTTCATGGATAAGGTTCAAAAGGTTATTTTAGGAAAAACATTAGTAAATCCTAAAAACTCGAGTCATGTACGTGGATACCCAACCGGTGTATCAGAAAGAAAATTGTTTGGTAAGTCAGAAAAGACTTCAATGAATGATGTTTATAAAAGAAAATACAATCTTTAGAATCTAAAATTCAGTATATGGGTGAGATGATAGGGGACATGATCATAGATATGATATAGTTAATGTTTTTGGACATAAAAATATATTTTTATGCTACAGATCCCACTCCTCCACCTATTCTTGTAGATCTCAATCTTCCACCTCCACCTACAGATCTCACTCCAGCTCCTCCTACTAGTCATACTCTTATACATCTTTCACCACAACATCCCATTTTTTGGAAGTTATATATTGAGGATCCCCAACATAAAATTATTGAATATTGTATTATATATTATATTTGAGATACCATTCATCGTCATCATATATAGATAGAGAATATTGGGGCCACTATACATGATATTATAGATAGATCAAAAAATAACAATTCTTATAGATGATTTTAGTAAAATTGGACAAATTATCGACTATTTTTTAGTTTGACCATCTAGACTTGTTCACCAAATTACATTTGAGATATGATTAGATTATATTGTTTTTTTATAATGGTGCTATTTTTTATCATTTTAATCATTATATATTTATATATTTGTATTGGAAAATTGTAAAAGATAAGAAATACTATATAGACAAAAAAAGATATAGGATTCCATGAATTAAGATACAAATTCTTATACTATTGATATATTAGAAACATATTCAATTTTTTTTGGATGTATTTAAAATTTCAATGGAAAATGAAATTTTTGCTCTTATAATGAAATAAATATTTTAAAAAATTTATCATGAATCTTGAAACTGAAGATTATTTGGCCATAAACATGATGAATTTTTTTTTGATGTAAGTAGATTATCATATATATTTACATTAATTTAATTTATTGAAACTTTATACATGTTTTTGTTTTATATTCGGTATATTAATAAAAAATTTATGTAGCATGTTCAAATATCAGTGTATGGATTTATGGACCCCAAATTTATTTCACCTATAGCTGGGAAAAAGACTAATGTACAAATATTAGTTTATATTACTGAAATACATCAATAGAACGCAATTATTATATGTTAGATGCTTCCTTATCTTTAAGAGTTTGAACCATATATCTCATAAAGTGTTATATATCTTAATAGAATAACCAATCACATTATTATTTTTATATTATTATCCATTGGATGTTGGGTGTTTTTTTAGAGAGAAGACACTTCACTAAATATTATCAGTCTATTTGTGAAGTGTTAGATAATTATATAACTGTATTGAACACATAAGTATTAATATTTGAATACTTGTTTATATTATATTAAAATTTAAATGTAATTTATATATATTATTTTCAAATAGTTCATGGGATTACTTTAAAGGGACAACAATAAATCATATCCAAAATATCAAATATATAAACAAATGCGACTTATCATTTAAAATTAATACATTTTTATTGTAATTATTTAAAATGTTATTTTGAATGGAAAAATTATTTATTAATAGAAGTTGAATTAATAAGGAGTAAAGGAATTTGGATACTACATTATAAGACTTATGTCTGAAATAATATCAATTAGGACACCTAAAAAATTCCATAAGGTAAGATTTTGTTATCAACCTTTCTATTAATTTTTCATTTATTTTTTTTAGAATATAGGTAAATTTATTTCTTTTTAATTTTCATCTTTTTTGTCTCTTTTTAACATACACTAGGAAAACTTTAAGACACTTAAAAAGTAATGGGGTGAATTATTTAATAAGTTTTATTTGGTTTTATTTTATTTTTAATATATACTATAAAGTTTAAATTTCAAATTGTAAATGTTTGTACTTTTATTGATTTCCTGTTTCCTGTATGATTTTTTGAATCTGGCTCTGGATTTCATGGGAAACATGCACATGGAGATTCCTGCTTGCTGGAGTCTTGCTGTTTCATCTTATGGATTCCTCTATATAATTTTTTTTTGAATTTTGGCCTGATTATTCTTCATGCCAGCAGATTTTTTTTTCCAGTTGAAAACCTTCTTAATCTGTGATGTCTTAAGTATGATTTGGCCAGAATTCTCATGTTCTATTTTGGATTTTTGATGTTGGTATTTCCTTTCACCTGTATGGTTGCAGACATGCTGAGATGATGTTCTGATTGAATCATATATGCTTGGACAAGCGTTGATCCTGCACTGGATTTTGAAGTTCTAGAATGCTGAAGATATGATGGGGTTGATCATGCAGATCTTCTTCTAGAATCTTTTGATGATTCTTACCCAGTTTATAAATTTGTATCTTTGTTGGTATTTTATATGTTTAAGATGGTGTATGCATTTTACACCTCAGGATTTACTTGTAACTTTTTTATTTAATAAATTTCTTTTGTCATGGATTGGGTAACCAATCCATGTCGCCTCTTTGAAAAAAATGACTCTTTAGATTCTTCTATACATATAGAAGGGATGAATTTACTTTTTTTTATTAAAAAAATCACATCAGTTGTTTTATAACCTATGTGAAGAAGGATAAATCATATCTATTTTTCTAAAAAAAGAAACGTGATAAATGCTTTTCCATGTCACTTTTTATATAAATGACTTATAAAATCACCTATAAAATATGATTTTTTAGGATGTTTTCTATGATAATTATGCAAAAATAGATTTGATAATAATTTTATCACATCTATTTTTAAGAAAAATAATGTGATAAGCCTTCTTCCACACTAGTTTTATTTATACTGATGTGTAAAAACTCCTCTATAATATGTATTTTTTCTGGTTTTTATGATTGATTTTTCAAAAATATACATTAAATACAATGTACAATAGACTTTAAAAAATTGTTTTGGAGAAAAGGACATAATAAAGTATTTATAACATCGGTTTAAAAAATTGATGTTATAAAATCATTTTTCTCATTATTTTTTATAATATATAGAAAAAAAATCCTCTATATATATATTTATAATGTTTTTTATTTTCAAATAATGTAAAAAAAATTCAATATCATTTTTAATAATTTCATGGGATAATCGACATTAAAAAATGATATGAATCTCCATTTGCTGAACTTGTGAAAATGATCCCAAAGACATTAGAAAATTGAGTAGATATAAAATCTTATAATTATAATATATAAATAATATTCTAAAGGTTAGATGACATGATAATCGTACCTTTGATGGTAGAATGTAAAAAATCTAGATCAATTAAATTAGAACATATAGTATGTAGCTGACTTACCCTTCTGTCATGGGCTATAGTATGACTCCCTTGTGGTGCAATATCCAACAAATATTATTTCTCCCTCGTCTTGGTAACATTTACCCAAACTGAGATAAATCATATAGTGGAACAACATTTATCTTTCTTCTGATGGGTATCTGAGACCTTATCAAACTCTAGTACCTTCCATGATCCTCTTCTATTGTTCGAATGTTGGGGATTCCTCGGTAAACTCTAGAGATAACCCATCCTACAATGTGTGAGGCACTCCACAGTGGGATGAGAACACTAAAGGAACTTTTTGTAACATCCCAACTAAGTAATTAATAATATATATTCTTATCTATGTCTATTTATGAATTATATGGTGTTTTAAGGGCTTAAAATGGGAATAAATCTAATCTTAAGCAGAGAATTATCTAATATTTTTAAAAGATTGTTTTGCCACATTTTGATGGAAAACCATTTTTAAATAAATATTTTGAAAATTTTATAATCAATATATGTCAAAATAAACTTATTCTTTATGATTGTCACATTGAAATTTACATTGGATAATTTTTTGGTATTTTTCTCACAATGTTCATTTTTAATGAATAGTGAAAAATACAGCATTTTACATTAAAACGGAATTTTCATCTAATTTAATTATATGGTTATATTATCTTTTTAATTTTTTTTAAAGTTTAAATATAATATATTTTTACCAGGTAATCCAATGTTGGTCATTGGGATTAATTTCACTTTGGAATTGGGCATAAACAAGTGCCAAACTTTTCATAGATATTGTTTCTATAAATCCTGCTATTTGTTTTGACAACGAGAATTATTTTTAAATTAATTATTGTAATTTATGTGTTTGGAATTTGGTAAAATGGATTAAATATTTTTAATCATAAGGTCCAAATTATTTAATCAAGACTATTTTATTTCTGGACTTTGTGAATAGTAACGATGGTAATTATCGTTAACTATCTTGATTAATTAGTAATCGGGCAGTTAAGGATAATAAAATAATATCATAATAATAAAAAATGACACCAAAATATTTCCTAATGCTACTGGTTGTGTCATGGCCGACCATGGGATTCCATGTTCCAAACATGGGGACCCCATGAAGTCACTTTTGTGTGATAACGACATTTGATCTTTTTATTTTTTAAAGAATGTTAAATATAACAAAGAATGTTTCACCTGAGTAAAACATTTTTTATTTTTTCTACATAAATGATAAAATGGACTATAAATATTCATTGGAAATCTAAATATATTTCCTATATAATCATTTTTTTTCACAATTTTTAGACATTAAATAAATTAAATTATTTATGACACCATGATGATGCAGTGATTACCTCATTAATGAACGATTCAAATAAAATGAAAAGATAATGTAAAATCTAAGACTTACACTTGTCAAAGACCAATTGGATGAGTATATTTCTAAAACTTATCACCTTATCCTCTAAATACATCATTTTGGGACCTTTAAAATCCACAACTCATTTGAAAATAAAGTAACATTTTATACCTTTCCAAGAGTGCCCCTCTTCTCCTCTTATAAAAGGTCACCACCTCTACCTCCTTACCCATACTTCTCAATCCATTTTCTCAGACAATATCTTCTCATTTTGTCTCTCCACATCCCTTTATTCATTCTAGAATCCTTAACTTAGGCAGGAAGCTCTTCAAGAAACCCTTTTGGTTCAAACCAAAGGGAGTTACCTAATTTTACGGTAATGTGTTCACTTGTGTTCTTTTGTTTTATTTTGCTTCTCTAACCCCCTAAACTCTTTTTATTCATTTATTTTGTAACACCACCAGTATCATCAATACACTAGGATGTTTTTATAAGATGTATTTGAGCTACACTTACACACACCTACATCCAATGGTTAAAGAACATGTTGTTTCTGTGGATGGTGAATTTCTGCCTCACGAAACGATGATTGTTCAATATTATTTTAACACCTTCAAAGCTGGCCATTAATATGTAACTATATTTATATATGATATATAATATGTTTATGTTTTACTTAAGCTTCTGTATTTTTCATTTATGGCATACCTTTATGGTTTCCATTATGGGTATACACGATATCTTCATTTTAGGAAGTGCGGATTACCGACCCCTCAAAGTGATTTGATTAGTTAATGCCATATGTGGGACGTATAAAGGATGGAATTAATGATATTATATATTATATTATACTGGAATTATAATATACCTTTATATCATTATGATTCCATTCCATAAAATATGAAATAGAAATGAAAGTAGCGTTCATGTGTACGTACGGCTTACCGTCTCCATGAACGGTGCATTTCATTTCTTACCTCTAAATGTTATGTCATATTATAAATGAATGTATATAGTGGATATATATTATATATATGATATCTACATCATGAATATAATTCTGGATATAATTTATATTTTACCCTATGAACAACTTGTAATTATAATGATTTTATTTTTACTCAAGTACCAATGATTGACAAAATGACCATTATTAACTTAAATAACTACATAGTGTTCATAACATAGTAATAAGTGATATAAAAAGAATAATGAACTTGAAAAAGGTTCTTAAGCAAGTATAAATTAACTCAAGTTTATTATTCCGGAGGTTAAATAACGATCGAGTCAAGTCGGACCCGAGGTATGGGACTTCGTCTCAATATCCTTTCATTGAGGCATATTTTGTTTTATACACAACATTATTTCATACGGTGTATAAAACCCTTTGACTTTACATTTATTCAAAAGGAATATTTTCTATACGAATCATTTACAAAATGACAAAAGGGAATGTTTTTTTTGTCGTACATATGCGGCGACAACGACTTCTCCACCGCCGTGACCATAATTTGAGCTTCGGCTTCCTCTACAAGACATACCTTTTTTTATGAAAAACAAATACCATGATTTAATTTTATTTTATTTTGGTATAAACAATTGTTTTCATAATGTTTTTATATCAATGTGTTGTATTGATATCTTGTGATTGAAAAGTGTAAATGTTATGTTTCCTTTATGCAGGTTTTATGTGATACGATTATGTTATGGTTCTTGGGAATTATTACGAAGATGGGTGGTTCCGTGATAAACTAAGGGAGGGTGAGCCCAATATAGCTCTCCAATTCATTGGGTAACGTGAATCAGTTAAAAGTTAAGGTTTCTCCAAAGAGATTTATGGAATATACTATGATGGGTATTCCAAAAGTAACCATGAGGGTTACTCCCTACGTAAGAATGTTATAAATGCCTCAAGTTACCTTTATGTATTATGATTTCTATGTTTTATTCATGATTTGATGAGGTATGTTAAAATTCATATGTTTTATGAGTAAAGTATGATTTCATACATGGACTAATGTTTTCTTTTCATACTTTTATATCCCTTACTGAGCTTTTTATGCTCATCCCAAGTTTTTGAAATGTTTTTCACAGGTCAAGGGAAAGGTACATGATTTGATTATAGTGTCAAGGATGTGTCAAGAAATAATCCATGTTTTATTTTAAATATGTTTCCATTGATGGCAAAAATGAGTACTATCTTTTATGTAACCACATTGTTTAAATGTGGAATGCAATTCATGTTTTATGATATAATTCTCTAAAACTCTAAACCTGAAGAAATCCTCAACGTGTATTCTTGAAGTAACTCAAGATTAAGTAATGTTTAAGGATGGGGCTTTATAGTTGGTATCAATGGTCGGTTTAGATAACTTTAGGAGTTAGAATTATATTAAATGATTATCCAAAAATGTTTTTTTATGGTCAAATTGAAATGATATAGCTTTTTAAGATTACCATGTTGCTTCATCTAAGACATGTTTGTTCAGAATGGTTTTCCACATAGGAAATAGGGAAGTAGTGCTAGAAAGGCATACAGAAGGAAATAACCTTCTGAATCAGCATCCTGAGATGGTCGGAATTCGAACTAAACTTTTTGTTGCAGTAATGGTGCAGTTGACTCAATCGATAAATAGTGGTGGTATCCATGCACGCGATCATCCAGATCAACCGCAGAGGAACATGTCAGTGGTGGAACATTTCATGAGGCAACATCCCCCATCATTTAGAGGATCATCTGACCCTGTGCTAGCTGAAGGGTGGATTAAAGAACTGTAGTAGATTTTTGATGTCATGGGGTGTTCAGATAATGAAAAGGTTTGTCTTTCTATTTACCGTTTAGAGGGTGAAGCGGATCAGTGGTGGTTGATGGTTAAAAATATCAGGGACGCTAATGAGATTGATGCTCTTGATTGGGATTAATTCAAAGGTATGTTTCTTGAGAATTATTTTACTAAGGCTGTTCGACTTAGGATGGAAAAACAATCCCTGGAATTGAGGAAAGAGGAAGACTCAGTGGCTGCCTATGAAGAAAGTTTCACTCGGTTGGCAAGGTATGCTCCAAATTTTATCTGAGACCTTGATTGTAAAATCAATCATTTTTACTCAGGATTGAAGCCAAAATATCGAAGGGCTTTAGCTTCTCAGGATTTCAAGAGTTATGAAAGCTTGTTCAATGTGCTGAGAAGGTGGAAATGGAGTTTGTCGATGACCAAGTGTTCTATAAGAACCAGTAGAAGAAGAGACCGAGGTGGTAGGTGAAAGGAAAGAATTATTCAAAAAGGTCTGATAGTAAGAAAACTAAGTTTCTAGTTTGTGATAAATGTGGTAAAAGGCATGCTGGGGAATGTCTTCTGAATTCTGGAAAGTGCTACTGATGCGGTAAGATGGGACATAAGTCTCGTGATTGCACTAAAAAAGATCAGGGTGATGGTAAGACCAAATTTTATTTACAGTTAGTGAAATGTTTTAAGTAAAATGAGATGGGTCACTATGAAAACGAGTGTCCGAAAAAGAGCTCGAGTGATGGGAAGCAATTAGACTACAAGCAGAAAGGGGTGGTGAAATCCTTTTCAACTACTTCAGAAAGTTTCGGGCCATCAAATGAAGTTGTGCAGGTACTTTGTTTGTTTTTTCATATTATGCCAGTATGTTTTTTGATTCGGGGTCTAAACATTCTTTCATCTTTGAAAACTTTTCTAGTAAAATGGGAATACCATCTCAAGAAATGACTCTTGAAATTGTGGTAAAAACACCTAGGGGAAATGTTGAGGCAAAAAGAATTTATAAGAATCTTCCTATCCTTATCCGTGGAAAGAACCTACTTGCAAACCTTATTGTTTTACCTCTAGTAGAGTTTGATGTTATCCTGTGAATGGATTGGCTCTCTATTTACCATGCTAAGATTGACTATAGAGATAAAGAAGTTTCTTTTCAAAAAGTCTTTCAGTTTGTGTACAATAATGAACCCTTACTGTTGATAACATATCAAGAGGCCGAGAAACATGTAAAAGATGGAAATTAAAGTTACCTTGCACATATTGTTGAAAACAAGGGAACTATTCAGATTAATGATGTGCCAGTGGTAAATGATTATCCTCATATTTTTCTTGATGAGTTTCCTGGAATAATACCAGATCGGAAATTTGAGTTTACCATTGACTTAGTTCTTAATGTTAAGCCAATTTCAAAACCCCCTTATCAAATGGCTCAAACTGAACTTTTAGAGTTCAAGGAGCAATTGCAAGATTTATTAGAGAAAGGTTTCATTCGACCTAGCACATCACCATGGGGTGCTCCTGTTTTATTTGTTAAAAAGAAAGATGGTTCTATGAGACTTTGCATTGATTATAGGTCCTTGAATAACATCATTCTAAAGAACAAATATCCTTTGCCTCATATCAATGATTTGTTTGATCAGCTCTAGGGAGCTTAGTATTTTTCAAAGATTGACCTGAGATCGGGTACCATCAGTTGAAGGTAAAGGAAGAAGATGTTCTGAAGACCGCGTTTCGTACAAGATATGGCCATTATGAATGTGTATTTATGCCTTTTGGGCTAACCAATTCACCTTTTGTATTCATGGATCTTATGAATAGAATTTTCCATGAGTTCTTGGATAAGTTTTTGGCTGTTTTTGTTGATGATATTTTGGTGTTTTCTAAAAGTAAAGAGGAGCATGAAAGATATTTAAGGGTTATTTTTCAAACCTTAAAAGAAAATAAATTTTATGGGAAATTTAGCAAGTTTGAGTTTTGGTTGTAACAAATTTTTTTCCTTGGTCATATTGTTTCTAAAAATGGAATAATTGTGGATCCTGCAAAAACAAAGGTTGATGAAGAATGTCCAAGACCCAAAAATGTAACCGAGATTCTTAGTTTTCATGGTTTAGAAGGCTATTATTGAAGGTTTGTTAGAAATTTTTCACGGTTATCTAGTCCAATGACTAAGATAACTCGGAAGGGTGTTATGTTTATCTGGACAAAAGAATGTGATGATTGTTTTCAGGAACTAAAAAGAAGATTGGTGAATGCTCCAGTTTTGGCACTACCTTCATGGAATGGTGATTTTGTTATCTATAGTGATGCTTCATTGAAATGACATGGTTGCATCCTAATGCAGAATGATCAGGTAATTTCTTATGCTTCACGACATTTGAAAACTAATGAGGTAAATTACCTTACACATGATTTGGAATTAGCTTCTATTGTTTTCTATTTAAAAATTCGGAGGCATCATTTGTATGGAGTGAAGTGTGAAATATATACTGATCACAAAAGTTTAAAGTATATATTCACTCAGAAAGAATTGAACATGAGATAGAGGAGATTCCTGTAATTAATCATGGATTATGATTGTACAATTCATTACCATCCGGGAAAAGCAAATAAAGTGGTTGATGCTTTGAGTCGAAAAAGTAATTCTTCATTAACAGTGTTGTGTTCAGAACGTGATCCTTTGGTTATGGATTTGATGAACTTTGTCATAGAAGTTTTCGGTGCAGGAGGTTCTTCTGTTTTGTTTCAGGTATCAGTGAAATCTTCTCTATTAGACAGAATTAAGCAAGCACAGAAGCAAGACAACGAGTTGTAGAAAAAGATAGAGCTGGTTCAGAAGGGTAAGTTGCATGAATTCAACATTGATAATGATTTTGTTTTGAGATTTGGTAAGAGATTTTGTGTGCCGTGTGATTCACAGTTGAAGAGAGAGTTGTTATGTGAAGCTCATAGTTCTCCATTTTCAGTTTATCAAGACAATACTAAGATGTATAGAGATCTTCATGAGTATTAATGGTGGGATGGAATGAAAAGAAACATTGGTGATTTTACTGTAAAGTGTTTGACTTGTCAACAGGTTAAAGCAGAGAGGAACTTACTGAAAGGGATGCTTCAGCCTTTACCAGTGCCAGAGTGGAAATGGGAAAATATATCCATGGACTTCGTTGTGGGATTGCTGAAGACACTTCGAGGTAATAATGTAATCTGGGTTATTGTTGATCGCTTGAATAAATCTTCTCATTTCCTTTCTATACGAGATACTTTTTCCCTAGATCAACTTTCCCGTTTGTATATTAAATAGATATTCAGGTTACATGACATTCCTCTCTCCATTGTATCTGACCGTGATCCCAGGTTCACTTCTAACTTCTGGAAAGGCTTTCAAAAGTCGTTGGGTACTGAATTAAATTTCAGTACGGCTCTTCATCCTCAATCAGATGGGCAGTCAGAATGAATTATTCAGACTTTGGAGGATATGTTATGTGCTTGTTCGATGGATTATCAGGGAAGTTTGGACCAACATCTTTCTTTGGTTTAGTTTTCTTATAATAACATTTTTCATTCCAGTATACAGATGGATCCATTTGAGGCATTATATGGGAAGCGGTGTTGAACTCCAGCTTTCTGGGATGAAGTGGGTGAACGGAAGTTGATGGGACCGGAATTGGTAGAATAGTTGGTAGAAAAAGTTTAGCTGATACAGAAACAAATGAGAACAGCTCAGAGCAGGAAGAAGAGTTATGCAGACAACGGGAGGAAGGATCTCCCTTTTCAGGTAGGTGATCATGTTTTTCTCAAAGTTTCACCATGTAAAAGTGTGATGCGATTTAGTAAGAAAGGAAAGCTGAGTCCAAGATTCATTGGACCATATAAAATTCTAGAGAGAGTTGCATCAGTTGCATACCGAGTGGCTTTACCTCCGAGTTTATCTCAGGTACACAATGTTTTTCATGTTTCAATGTTAAGGAAGTACATTCCGGATCCATCTAATGTTTTGAGTCCAGAGGTAGTTCCGCTGGAATAGAATCTATCTTATAAGGAACAACCGGTCCAGATTCTTTACCATAGGGAGAAAGTGTTGCGGAATAAGGTGGTTCATCAAGTAAAGGCTTTGTGGAAAAACCACATGAGTGAAGAGGCAACATGGGAATCTGAAAATGCAATGAGGGATAAATACCCCCACTTATTCGATAAGTAAATAAATTGCGGGGATCCAATTTTCTAAAGGGTGGAAGGATGTAACATCCCAACTAAGTAATAAATAATAGATATTTTTATATGTGTCTATTTCTGAATTACATAGTGCTTTAGAGGCTTAAAATGGGAATAAATACAATCTTAAGCATAGAATTCTCTAATATTTTTAAAAGATAGTTTTACCGCCTTTTGAGGGAAAACCATTTTTTAATCAATAATATGACAATTTTATAATCTATATTTTTAAAAATAAACTTATTCTTTATGATTGGGACATTTAAATTTACATTGGACAATTTTTTGGTATTTTTCTGACAATGTTCATTTTTTAATGAATAGTGAAAAATACTTCATTTTACATCAAAACTACATTTTCATCTAATTTAATTACATGGTAAGATTTTCTTTTTAATTGGTTTTAAAGTGTAAATAGAATATATTTTTACCATGTAATCCAATGGTGGTCATTGGGATTAATTTTACATTGGAATTGGTCATAAACAAGTGCCAAACATTTCATAAATATTGTTTCTAAAAAACCTGTTATTTGTTTTGACAACGGGAATTATTTTTAAATTAATTATTGCAATTTCTGTGTTTGTAATTTGGTAAAATGGATTACATATTTTTAATCATAAGGTTCAGATTATTTAATCAAGACTTTTTTTTCTGGACTTTGTGAATAGTAACGACGGTAATTATCCTTAATTATCTTAATTAATTAGTAATCAGGTAGTTAAGGATAATAAAATAATATCATAATAGTAAAAAATGACACCAACATGTGTCCTAATAGTACTGTTTGTGTCATGTGCGACCATGGGATTCCTTGTGCCAAACTTGGGGACCCCATGGAATTACTTTTGTGTGATAATTTCTTTTTATCTTTTTATTTTTTAAAGAAAGTTAAATATAACAAAGAATGTATCGCCTGAGTAAAATATTTTTTATTTTTTCTACATAAATGATCAATTGGACAATAAATATTAATTGGAAATATAAAAATATTTCCTATATCATAGTATTTTTTTATAATTTTTAGACATTATATAAATTAAATTATTTATGACATCATGATGATGCAGCGATTACCTCATTAATGAACAATTTAAATAAAATGAAAAGAAAATATAAAACCTAAGACTTACACTTTTCAAAGACCTATTGTATGAGTATATTTCGAACCCTTACCACCTTATCCTCGAAATACACCAATGTGGGACCTTTAAAATCTGAAACTCAATTGAAAATAAAGTAACATTTTATACCTTTCCAAGAGTGCCCCTCCTCTCCTCTTATAAAAGTCCCCCACCTCTACCTCCTTACCCACAATTCTCAAGCAATTGGATCATCCAACCTCTTCTCATTTTGTCTCTCCACATCCCTCTCTTAATCCTAGCATCCTTAACTTAGGCAGGAAGCTCTTCAAGAAACCCTTTTGGTTCAAACCAAAGGGAGTTACCCGATTTTAAGGTAATGTCTTCACTTGTGTTCTTTTGTTTTATGTTCCTTCTCTAACACCCTAAAATAATTTTATTCATTTCGTTTGTAACAAAACCAGTATCTTCAATATATTAGGATGTTTTTATAAGAATTATTATAGCTACACTTACACACACTTACATCTAATGGTTAAAGAACATACTATTTCTGTGGATGGTGAATTTCTGCCTCACGAAACAATGATTGGTCAATATTCTTTTAACACCTTCAAAGGTGTCCATTAACATGTCACTATATTTATATATGATATGTAATATTTTTATGTTTTACTTAAGCTTCTGTATTTTTCATTTATGGAATACCTTTATGGTTTCCATTATGGGTATACGCGATATCTTCATTTTAGGATGTGCGGACTACCACCCCCTCAAAGTGATTTGATTCATTAATTCCATATATGGGACATATAAAGGATGTAATTAATGATATTATATATGATATTATACTGGTATTGTAATATACCTTTATATAATTATGATTCCATTCGATAAAATATGAAATAGAGATGAAAGTAGCATTTATGCGTACGTACGACTTACCGTCTTCATGAACGGTGCATTTCATTTCTAACCTCTAAATGTTATTTAATATTTTAAATTCATGTATATACTAGATATATATGATATATATGATATCTACATCATGAATATAATTATGGATATAATGGATATTTTAACCTATGAACAACTTGTAATTATAAAGAGTTTATTTTTGACTCAAGTACCAATAATCGACAAAACGACCATTATTAACTTAAATAATTACATAGTGTTCATAACATGTTAATAAGTGATATAAAAGGAATAATGTACTTGAAAAAGGTTCTTACGAAAGTAGAAATTAACTCAAGTTCATTATTCAGAATTTTAAAGATTGATTGAGTCAAGTCGGACTCGAGGTATGGGACTTCATCTCAATCTCCTTTCATTGAGGCATATTTTGTTTTATACACAACTTTATTTCATATGGTCTATAAACTCCTTTGAATTTTATGTTTATTCAAAAGGAATCTTTTTTATACGAAGCATTTACTAAATGAAAAATCTGAATTTTTTTTTTGTCGTACGTATGCGGCAACAACAACTTATCTGCCACCGTGACCATAATTTGAGCTTCGGCTTCCTCTACAAGCCATAAATTTTTTTTAATGAAAAATAAATACCATGTTTTAATTTTATTTTATTTTGGTATGGAAAATGGTTTTCATAAATATTTTATATCAATGTGTTGTATTGATATCTTGTGATTGAAAAGTGGAAATGTTATGTTTCCTTTATGCATGTTTTATGTGATATGATTATGTTATGGTTTTTGGGAATTGTTATGAAGACGGGTGGTTCCTTTATAAACTAAAGGCGGGTGAGCCCGATATAGCTCTCCCATGCATTGGGTAACATGACGGAGTTAAACGTTAAGGTTTCTCCGAAGATATTTAGGTAATATACTGTGATGTGTATTCCAAACGTAACCATGAGGGTTACTCCCTACGTAATAATGTTATTAATGCCTCAAGTTACCTTTATGCCTTGTGATTTCTATGATTTATTAATGATTTGATGAGGTATGTTAAAATGCTTATGTCTTATGAGTAAAGTATGATTTCATATATGGACTAATGTTTTCTTTTTGAACTTTTATATCCCTTACTGAGCTTTTTATGCTCATCCCAAGTTTTTTGAAATGTTTTTCACAAGTCAAGGGAAGGGTACAGGATGTGATGATAGTGTCAAGGAATTGTAAGAAAGAATCCATGTTTTATTTTATATATGTTACCGTTGATGGGAAAAATGAGTACTATCTTTTATGTAACCACTTTTTTTAAATGTGGAGTGTAATGCATGTTCTATGATCTAATTCTCTAAAACTCTAAACTTGAAAAGATCCTCAACGTGTATTCTTGAATTAACTCAAGATTAATTAATGTTTAAGGCTGGGGCCTTATACTTTTGGTCAACCCTACCACACTAAAATAAATCCAATGGGTTATAGTGATGATATGGTTTCACACTAGCCTAGAGTTTTTGGTCACTACATCCCTAGAAGTAATTTTCATATAATTTCTTCTGTTACTAGAATATGAGCTATAATATCGCCCTAATAAGACTTCTTAACCATCTCTTGGTACTTATATTAGGTTTCCTCAAATTATTAGAGTTTGATTTGTTACATCTTTAATTATTATCAAGTAAAAAAATCACTTGTGACTTTATCATGTAGTAAATACCATCTTGGAATTGCTTCACCCTAGATATCTCATATAATTTCAAATATGTAACAAGACATTATAGGGTATTGAAACACCAAATGTAATAAATCACTGATATTATTCCTTAATTTAGGTACATGAACACCCATGATCTCTCATCCCTCAACATTTCTATATTGATGGTTCTAAGAAACATTTCCTCAATATCCTCATTACTTAGCTTCCCTTCTTGACTGGCTTACTCTACTAAATTCCAATAAAGCTTGGATGGTCATCACAACATGTAATCAACAAACATCTCTTTATTATATGCAGGTGTCTCATAGTTCATTAAAATTTTATGGATTGAGATGTTACAAAACTTGGATTCATTGGGAAATCCATACCTAATGAACATAGGTATATTCTTTAGATTGAATCCCCTTATCAGTCCAAATATCAATGTTATGGTACATATAATCTCTCTATCCTTGTATTTCGTGACCTACAAAAATTTATCTTGAATTTTCTCAACTATCTGATCTGTCAGATCCATAGGATGGTTTGGTTTATCTATGTTAGGGGTGTTCTTATTACCATTCATCTAATTCTCAATTTGAATAAGAAAAAGATTCATTTCTCTAAAAATATCAATACACTTCTTAAATATGTGATATGAAAAAAGGTAAACCTTAAAAGCTGAGAACAACAATAAATACCCACTAAATTAGGGTTATTATTTACATATATTAAAAAGATAATTGGCATTTCATAATAGTTCCATTTATTTCATTTTATCGAATAAAACAAGGGGTTACTTTTCAAAGAATATATTAGAAGATATATCACAAGAAATAAATATGTCCCTATGATAAAAAATGAATATCACCATATATCCCTAATTTCCTAACATAATGCATACAAAATCATATTGTTACATAAAATTACACATTAAAAATCTATATAAATAGTAACATCACAAAACAAGTAAATCATTCAATTTGAAGTATCATCAATATTATAATAATAGAACCAAATGAACAATAATCAAATCCTTGGGAACATAGGTTTTTTCCCACACATGGGTCTTCTACTCCCATGCATGAGTTCAATACCAATCCTCAACACATCATATTCTAGTTTCTATAATCCCTAAAAGTTAAATCAATATAAAAATACCCATATGAGACACATTTTTAACTCCCCCAACCTGGTACTCCCCCACATGATTGAGAAGGGTAGTTACAAAACCTCAGGTTCACCTCCCCAAATTCCATAGTATATTGACAATTAGTGATGGTGTAAGGAACTTAATATGGAGATAATAACCACTAGTAAATGGAAGAAAAAATAGCAAAAACTATATAAATAATCAATAATGTAAAGGAAGAAGATTAAAAATAAAAATTGAACTATCCAAATAATAATAATACCATAAAAACATAGGATAAATGTAATTATTCAAAATGATAAAAGTCATAATGTAAAGGACTAAAAAATTGAAAATATGAATCCAAAACCCATCTTTGAAGACCAATTTTGGCTCTGTATCCATGCTCCAATCCATATGATAAGAAACAATTAAGTATAATGTCTACGTCCCTTTTCTATACCTATATACATGATATATTACCAGGTACCAAATGGAATAAAAATCATGGTGTGAGTAGAACTCAGTAGGTCAAAACCCATGGTGACTAAAAAAATAATTTTGAATATATATTGCATGAAATAGTGTAAAAATTTGGGGTATTAACTGATAAATTTAAAAAGAATTTGAAATTACCTACCAAGACTCGAGCTCCGGGTTGACACCTAGAGTCATACAAACCATCTTTGGCATGATTTCGATTATCCCTTCTAAGTGGTGAATCCTCCTATGTAATATGGATTTCCCATAACATTGGAAGATTCTCCTAACTAGGATGAATCTCCCATTTCATGTCTCATGTAACCATTTGTCATTTTCAATATGTATATTCCCCTATCTTGGATAAATCACTCATGGAATAACTAACTAACCAAAAAATACTAAACTCTATCCAAATTACACATTCTAGTCTAGATTATATTTTACCAGGTCACATCTCTATGCCAAGGGAAAAGTAAACATATCATATTTTTCTCTATGTGAATTACTCATGATAGAGTTTCCTACTTGTTCCATGGTGGATGTCCATACCAAGGGAAAGGTATCCAAATCATATTTGGGTCTATGTGAATTACCCATGGTTGAGTCACTTATGTGTTCCCAGGGTGTATGTTTAGGCCAATAGAAGAGTGACCATATCATACTAGGATCTGTAAAAATTACACATGTTATGGACACTTATATTTTCCCAAGGTAGATGTCCATGCCAAGGGTAAAAGTAACCATATTAATTGGTGGATTATACTACCTAGGATGAATCACCCAAGAAGTTTCAAGTAAATATATCATTTGGTGCATTCTCATTCATAATATGAATCTTTGAGGGAGAATCAAGTAACTATATCATTTAGTGGTTTCTAATTCCTAGGAATAATCACCAAGAAAGTATCAATTAATCATACATCAAGCACATCAATCATATCATTAAATCTTTATTGTTCAATTCACCTAATTAAGAATTATAAATCCATTTACTAAGTTATTCTATGGTAACAATTTTTAAAATTCATATTATTATTCCAATTAAAAAGGTTAAGAAAATTCAATATTTCCCAAAACATCATACAACTCTAGGTTCAACCAAACCAAGTTCTTTTCTAAGATCATAGGATGGCACACCTATCGGGGGTACAAATCGTGGTCTCAATACCATAATAAAAAAAGACGTCTATGGGAGGTTTAATCATATGCACTTCATCATATCATTGAGATACTTATATGATTAGGTAATTCTCATGGTGTACCAGTGTGGTTGAAATAATTTCACATACTATAAAAGTGAAAAATGATAGGGAGTTGTTCTAGAGCACCCCCTAAAAAGTAGAGAAGATGTAGAAATGTATAAATTCCCACTATATAATTTGTGTTTCTCCTCCATTTGCTTCAATTAATACCATAATACGACTTAAATATAGATATTAGATTTAGATCCACATTACCATTCCCAATCTATGTTTTCCCTAATAGAAAACTAATGAAAAAAAAAGAAGAATAAGAAGAATAACAACAACTAGGAGACATACCTTGAATATATAGATCTGGAACACCAATATACTATGTAAACTTTCTTATCTTTCAAATTATACTAATGGATGTCACATGATGAAGGTATGGAAAATTAGATAATGTGAAGAGACTGATATGAGATACATGATTCTCCATGGTTGAATTAAAACACTAGACATGCCCCCATTCATGACATGGACGTGATATTTGTGGTGTGAAATCCTAATTTTCAATATATTAAAAAATACCCAATGCCTTGGTTTTAAAACACAGAAAATATATTTCACTTCATGAGGAACATTAAATTCAATTAAAGATGATTCATGGCTGATGAAAAAATTATGGGTTTTACCCCTACCCATTCATGCCTTGCCGAGATTTCATAGGGTCTGACAAGACAAATTCACATCATGAATTAATTATATATCCAAAATACATTCTCTTTACTCTTCTCCATTTATAACCTTTGAAACATCATCCCAAACTAGTACAGGGAATTTATTATGAAGGTATGAACCAAAAGTTAACCAAACTTATGCAATTTTAACCAAAACATTGAAAATATAGGATCTTACATACACTTTCATATAATAGATAAAGGTTTGTGATATATATAGATTCCTCACTGAATTATGTTTCATGTTTCATTATATAAAAATACATAGTGGTAGAATATTCCTCTCATTAATTGAAGTTAGAAGTGACAATTTACCAAACTCAAAATTTAGTGGTGGGAGTGGTAATTTTATAATTAAAAATGTAAAGGAATTATTTTCATAGTGAATGGAATGATATATATACTAATAATAATGGACTTAAGAAAATATTCATGTGGAAATATTTGAATATATTTCAATGAATTCTATTGGATTTGATTAAATATTATAAATACTCCACAAATTAAAATCATGGGGAGGAAAGAAAGTATAAGATGACTTGGATTAGAATTATTGTGTTAGAATATGATGATAATAATTTTAAAATAACCAATACATATTTATTTATTGAAAATGGAACTTTAAATCCTATGAAAATGGGATAAATCCAATATTTCTAATATTATTATTCAATTATCCATCCATTTGAAGATTAATGAGGTGTGGGGGGAGGATTTGGATCAAATAAATAAGTTAAGGATTTTTTTTGAGCTCAATAGTGACCACCATGAAATGATAAGATTCAAGAGTAATATATATATCCCTATAATGATATAATTGAATAAATATTCAATGAATCGCATATCATATCTTTTTATATCTAATATATAACAAAAAATATGTATAGAGATGTCATGGAACATTTTTTATTGGATAACATGATAAGAGATATTGTTCAGTATGTTTCGAGATATATAGTATATAGTAAATTTAAGGTTGAACATCAAAATACTAATGGTATTATGTAACCACTGCACATACCTATATTTAAATGGGAAAAAATGGATTTTTTCATAGTACTTCCCACAACATCTAAAGTTCATAACAACATTTGGGTTGTATTTTATTTCATTAAAATAATCCACACATTTTATTTTGATCAGAGAATATTTCCCAATTTATAAACTTTCTATAATATAAATTAAATGGTATGGTTTAATAGAGAACCACTTTGAAGAATATTCTATCAAGATTTGATGTTTACCTCAGTATTTTTTTGAATTCGTCATAAACCATATAGAGTAAATATTAATTAATGAATATTATCCTGAGATAGAAGGTAATAATTAATGGACCATACAAACCCTAAAAGTTATACTAAAATCTCTATTAATGGTTTTATAATGGTTATGGTATCAATACCTTCCACTTGTCAAAATTTATAACAAAAATAACATTCAATCAAAATATCATATGGATCTTTTTGAGGCCCTATAAGAAGAAAAAGTGAAAAACATCAACATGCTGGGTTGATATTAGAGAAATTAAGATATTGAGACCTGATATAGCTGAGGTAATGGGAGAAAATATAATATTAATTATGCTAAAAATCAGGAAAATATAAAATAGATTGAAAATTTATACTTAAAATCATTCGTGAGATCTAGATTTTGAATTTGGAAGTAATTAAATGCTTAAATAATATTATTTTAATAATAATATGATTTTTCATATTATTGGAAGTTGAACTCTAGATATATCTGTTGCATCAATATTCTTGATCATATCAATATGGTAGATTATTTATAGTTACTTCCACCAATCCTCTCCAAAGTTCATAATGTGTTAAATGCATCCCTTTTAAGGAATTAAAGACTTAATCCTTCATATATACTAAACACAGACATTATATAATTATATAATTATCATTCTTATGTGGATAGAACTATTGAGTTTTTGGATACAGGAGAAAAACTGAAATATAGAAACACCTCCCACTCAGTAATTGTCTTATGTTAGAACCATATGTTCGAAAAATATATGTGGGATCCCAAGGATTTATTGAGTAAAACAAATCATTATTTAATTTAATTAGTGTATCAGAATGTTAACGGTTAAATTATTATAATGGGGGTAATTTATAACATCCCATGAATTTATAATATATCTTCCATTAAAATTAATTTGATGTGTTCAATAACTTTTAAACTACACAACAATGAACATAAGTGATTAATTTTTTACTATAGTACAAAATAAAATATATTTTAATGAAGCATAATTAAATTAACAAATATTTTTTAAAAATTAACTGGTTCCTATTTTACTTTATAAGAGACCAATAATTTAAGAGAAACTATGGTGGTGAATTACATATTTATAATTAATTCAATAAATTCAAGGAAATGATATCAATAAAATTTAATGATAAGATTAAACTAATTATTAGTCAACTAAATTAATAATATCTATTGAATTATTTTTCATCTATAATGTAATGTTAATTTTATTATTCGTAGCTAAAAGATTTATTTTTTAAAAAATGTTTTATTTTACAATATATTTTTTATATAAAAGATAAATTTTGTCATTTTATAATTTTTATATTTATAAAATCAAATTAATTTTTTTAATCATGATGAAAAATATAGCTTATGGTGAATTTTTTAATATTTTTCAGAAATGATTCTTATTTTGGTGAATAGTAAAAATATTAATTTTATAAATATTATAAATTTTAAGGATTCATGAATATATAAATAGGTCTATAAGTATATAAAACATCTATCTCTATAGAATATTTACTTAAGGAGTGAAATGTATAATTTAAAACTTCTATATAGAATTTGAAAACCCATGCTTGACCTTTTAGAACATAAGATACACTTATCTTGGAAGAATACTATTTCAGCCCATTTTCTTAAATTATGTATTCACAATGATGCATTCATTTTTTTAATTTCATTTAAAGACATAAAACACTTATTTTTTCACTATTAATGTAATAAATTTCATGGGGATAAATCCTATATAATATGTTGGTGGAAATTCATTTTTATGCTTAAAAATACATTTTTCAAAAAAATATCATTTTTTATGCATACTTATGTTAAATTTAATTGTTATTACCCATAGATATTTTATTTTGTTAAATTGATTCCAAATTTGGAATTATCATATCTAAATTTTTTAAAACATGAATTTTAGTTTTATTTATAAAAAATAATTTTCCATGGAAAATAATTCACCACCTTAGTGAATTTTAAAATGGATTAAAAGGGATTAAATTTTAAAATAATAATTTAAATATAATTAAAAAAATTCGTTGATTGATTGATTGGATTTCATCCTCCCATTGCATTATCTTTAAAATTGGTCTTATTTGGTTCCAATCCTCCCACATGTAAAATTGAATTTCCCCAACTCACTCCTTTAAAAAATTTGAACACCTTATCTTCACCAAGATCCTCCAAAATCATTAATCAAATTTCCTACCCATGTTCTATAATTTGTTTTCAAACAAAAAATACCAACCAAATAAGTCATAAGGATATATATAAAAGAAGACAACTTATCAATATGTTACCATATTAACCTAGTTATTTTATGTTTTTTTTCTTCTTCCACCTCCTCCAAATATTCTATAACCAATTCAACTTAATTCAATCAATATCATTAGTAAATAGAAATATAATTATGTTAACTGAAAAATAATTCTCTACCTATTCATAATCATTGTTCACCTATATTATTTTATGAGGTGAATATATTTACCCCTTGACATATTATATCATGAACTAATTTATATTCCTAGTATTTAGAATTTCATTTATGGTTTTTATTTTAACTATTTTTTATTTAGAAGTTACTAAATATTTAAGGGTTTATGTTGATTTCTCAATTTAATCAGGATTTTTTGTGATTCATCTTATATCAATGTAAATTTTATGTTATTTCTATTATGAATGCTACTTATTTTATTCTACTCATGTTATTTCTAGGTTTTTCATGTTTTATTTCCATTATACCAATATTTGGAACTCAAAAGGGCCAAATAATATTTTAAGGAAAAACATACATTATCGTTTATGTAAGGATGAAATATTTTTCTTCCTTGTCTATATTTTTTATAATGTTTCAAGAATGTTCTTATATTTGATATAATTATTTATTAACATCATTTTCAACTATTTTTTCTTTCTTTAAAATGATTTGAAAATTAATGTTTTCCTTGTTTTCAGTATAGATTATATAAACTTTCTTTACAAAGGTGTGAAAATAATGTTTTTTTACATTTACTACTTGATACCCTTTTTTCAACACCATATCGATTATTAATAATGAATATTCTAATTAGATTTTACATGATTTCTCAAATAAAATATAATTCCTATTGTTCTATAAATTTTAATTATTTTAAATATTTTCAAAAGAAAAGGATATTTGTTTGTTCGTTTAAAAAAATTTAAAACACTTTTATAAATATATTTATCATTTATATCAACAATCTCTATTAATTATTATTATTCACTGGGGATATTCTCAATTGATACAGTGAACTATATTTCTATGTATGAATTATTATTTCATTTTGAGTAGGATTAATGAAAATTGTTTCTTTCTTGTGGGTTAATCAATTTATGATGGAATAATGAATGTTTTTTATCTCATGGAACCCATATATTTGGTTTACACTATGTGGTAAGTTACTCTAGGATTATATTTCCCTACAATTAATTATTTAAATGTTGATATCTCATGATAGATTATGAAATGTAATGAGGAGTAAACCAAATCCACTACGTAACTCTTTCCACTATTTTTATGGGAATAGGGAGTAAACCCAACCAACCATGTGACTTTATCGATAGTGATATGATGGTCATGGCAGTTATCCTTGATTATAGATATGGTTTTCTATGATTATATGTATACCCAAAATTTTGGTCTTATTATTTTTTGATTACCTCTGGGATTATGATTAATTATTGATGGTTACTCACTCTTATAACTCATGTATTATTTCATGAAAAATATTTATTTTAACAGCTTGAAATTTTATAATGTATTTCTCTGAAATAAATTTTATGTGCCTGATAACATATTTAATACAAAAAAAATCATACTACAACTGTTATAATATTTCCATTAAATTGCATGGTTTAAATAAAGTCAACCACTTTATGAAATTTTCATATACAAGAACTAAAATTTATTTTTCAAAATACTGAATTCAAGAAATTAAATAACAATATCTAAATTACTAACAAGATCATTTTATGTATTATTTTTCTAATATTGTTTTTTAAGCTTATATGAAGTATTATATCAAGGAAACCAAACTATTATGTTTAAATGATGATAAATTATTTTATTTATATGAATAATATATTAACAGTAATTTACTTAGTAATTAATATGAATTAATAATAAAAAGATATAATGTATAAAAATACATTTTTATAACCAAAATGTTTTATCTATATATAAATATTTTATTTTAAATTTAAATATCTCATATATTTAAATTGAATTAGATTAAATTGAGTCCAAAATCATATTTATCGTAATTAAATTTTGTATGAGGGGTCAAATTTGGATAATTTTTAATTAAGGTTCATAAGGTTGAAAATGCGTAATTGTAAGAGGCAATAATTCTTATATATTAACCAGAAACTAATAAATTATAGATGTCATTTTTTATATAAATTCATTCACAAATGTTTCAACAGAAATTATCCACTGAACTCCCCGAAATCCCAAATAATTACATTCTTACCACTTACCTAACCCTCATTTCCAAGTAAAAGTCTTGGTTTTCCTCTAATAAATAGAGGTCGCTCTCACCAACTTCAACGCATAGTCCTAATTAGAAATTACCTAGAACATGTACCCATTTTAACTCTACTAGTGTACTATTCTAGGTTTTTAATTCCCTTTTTCCATGAAAAACACAAATCCTCTATTTCCAATAATTCATTCAAGATATGACCCATGCCCTTGATATGAGTATTATCCACTCTCAAACTTGGTTTTCTGTATTTTTATTATCCACCATACTCCAAAAATATTTAAAACATATTCATATAGTTATATTATTGTCTTTCGTATAATGAAATTTTAATATATTAATGGTATTAATATTATACATCCCCTTCATAATCATTCTAAAAAATGAAAATGGGATTCTTGTTACGTGAGGACTACACCCTCATGTGCAATGTGTTACTTTTTTTCTTCAACCAAAAATAAATATATGGTTAAAATGTTTTCATAGTGAATAAATATAATATGATTAATATGTTTAATATGTTTAATATTTTTAATATATAATTTAATTTATATATTCTTTCATTCTTATAAAAATGAAAACTACAAACATCTGTATGTGTTTACTACCTCCTCCATAAACAATGTGTTTTTTTAAGGACCACCTTACATATCATTTTATAAAATATATTTTATGAATATTTATATGAAATTAATGAGTAATATATGGAATTAAAATGGATTATTATGTAATACATGAAAAATTACTGATCATTATAAAGTATTCCATCAATACTGTTAAATTACCTGAAATAATTTCATCATGTACCATGTTCTCACTAACCATGCTCATAATATCTATAAAGTGAATATGGGGATGCAAAAATAATTTATTCAAAACTATTTAAATATATTTTTTAATATAGAAATTAGAAAATTGTTATAAACAAATGGGATGTGACATCTCTATTGTGAAATATGTGCAAAATAATTGAAATCACAAACATATATTGATGAGAATAAAAATTTAATAATGAAAACATGTACAATGAATTTTAAATGTTGTGAAAATAAAAGGTAATAGATATGAATAAGTATTTGAAATAATTAATTAAACTGCTAATGTTTATTATACAAGAGGATAAATAGGATTCATGAAATTTGGGATAAAAAGGTAAGTGTTTTTCCCAAACATATTTTTATATTGATATTGTTATGAAATAATTCCCATCTTGGAAAAATCGTGTGAAATTTAAATCTAAAATATAATTCAATTTACTCTTCTCAAGTTATTCATAGATTTTTACATGTACTCACTAAATTTGATTTCCCTTGATAAAAAAATTAGCTAATGTGTCACTTGATGTGAAACCAACCCAACATCTTATTCTTAGTCAAGAATCTTCCTCCTCTATATCAATATTCATTTTATATATGTCCTTATACATTATTTAAAAATTTATTTATGTCTATTAAAAAAATTAATTTAATATAAAATTATTGATTTAAATGTTTCATTATTTTAAATACATTTGGTTCTAACAGTAGTATCCCTTTTGAATGTTTTCTCTTTGAAAACATTCTATATAGATTATGAAAATTATCACTTATGAATAATTCGATCCATGTTTTAAAAAAATTTCTAAATGATTTAATTTCTTAATGATTTTGAAAATAAAATGGATATATCTACTTTTTTTGAAAATTAATTTATTCAATAATCATAAAATGGTGTTTTTCATATAAGTCAACATCCATTGACGTTCCTAATTTGATATGTTCTTATTCCACCATAATACAACTTATATGGGTAGATCAACAAATGTTATATGTAATTTTTCATGAAACCTGTCAATTTTAATTGATTTAGTTAAATGATGTTGAAATATGTATGTTTTTATGTTTGGGGAACACATATGTATGGTTTTTATTATGTTAGGGGTGGGCTCAGAATTATATATCCCTCTAATTTATTGGGTAAAAACTAATATATCTTGATATAATTTTAATGGGACTGCAGAGTGAACCCAATCAATATGGTACTCTATCAATGATGTATATAGAAATAGAGAGTAAATTAAGTCCATTATAAAACTCTATCCACTATAATTTTCATGGTAGTTATCCTTGACCAAGGATATGATTTTATAGCTTGTGTGTATACCACAATCATATTTAATTTTATATTATTATGATATTATATAATATCTCATGATTGATTACGGGTCACTTCACTCTCATTGAATCATGTCTTTTGTTATGACAATGAATTATTACATAATTCGTTATTTATAGTCTATGTCCTACTAGATATATTTTCATAATTTGTAATCATGTTCTCATATAATTATTATTATTATATTATTCTCATAATAAACTTATATTGTTATATCCCATGTAAATTCATCAACTCTAGTAGCCTAGATCTAGTTTCTATTTTATTAAATTGACAATAGATATAAGTAATCACATCCCAAAGCACTGAATAGTTTAGTAGTCTTGAAGAATCATATAAGTATAGGAATCGCAAATTACATAGGAAATATAAAATATAAAGAATAAAACAATTCTTTAATCCTAAATTGTATTCACAATGCAATTATTAATATCATGGGGAAAATATTACAAATAAAAGGTTTATCTCGGATTCTCATTAAGGGCATGCATATAGTGGAAGCTAATGAGGCATTAATAATATTGAAAGAATAAATTATGTTCAAAATAATTATATATAAATAATCACATGAACTAGATAATCATCAATGGATACCCTTAAAATATAATAATAAAAGTTACATCAATAACTGATTTCATAATGAGAGAATTCATAATGTCAAATATCTAAAACATGACATCGATACGTTATCCAATAAATCATAAAATAAATTAGTATGACCTCAGCCAAAACCCAATATAGTTTTTCTCATGAGACCAAATGATGCATCAAGGGGATATATCTTGCCCTTCACATCACTTAATATGTCTAATTCGTTCCCTATATTAATACACAATACATTTTAATCAACCTAACTTAAAAATCATTATTTTTTTATATTTGATGATGTGGTATACTCAATATCAATACATTCCCCAGTCAAAATGATCATAAACCTTTCAAAAAAATATTTTGGATAGTATAATTATAATACATCCTCAACAAAATATTAAATATATTCTATTTACATAAATGAAATAACATTAAAGAGATTAATAAAATATTTCTTGAGCAAAATACTATTTTCACTATGAAATTCATTTTTTAATCAAAAAACACTGCACATGTCACGACCCGTCCTCGGGGCCCGTGCCGTAACTACCCCAAGCCCGCCTTCCATAGGCCAGGGGCTGGCGACTAGCACCAAGGCGTAAAATCTCAGTAAACAGGGAAGGCATTGCCTTTATAAGTAACAACCACACAGAGTCAGCAAGCGGAAAGTAAAGTGCAGAAAAGTAAAGGGGGCCGGAAATACAAGCCCAACTGTAAAGTACAACTGAAAAGTAAAGTACAGCAACTGAAGAAAAGACGGCGGCCTCGTGTCGTCCACTGGCAATCCCACCTGAAGGGTGGGTACAGATAGCCTCCAGGCTCCTCGGGTCCCACGTCCGCTCCGAGCACGTCCCGCCCAGTGGTCCACCTCCAGGTACCGTCCTGCTCCATGCCCCAACCGTGATCAGCGCTGTCCGTCGTCTGCAACCAACACAACAAGGTGCGGGCATAGCCCGTGCAGGGGTGAGTACAAGCTACTCAGTAAGGACCCCGAGACCCCCGAAGGTCTCCCGAAATCCACAAAGGATATAGCACAAAAGAAAGATGCAATCACGAAGTAACATCTGACTCGACTTAGGTATATGCCCATACATATACCTAAGTCCCCAATTCTAGCTCTGCTCACGAGTTCAAGAACAACTCAATCCACAAAGGAAAGCAAGACTCAAATCCACAAAGGAGAGTAAACAGTAAATCCACATAGGATAGTTCAACACAATCCACAAAGGAAAGTAACATAAGATTCAGCTCAACCAGGTATACTTTTTCAGATTACGTCAAAGATGATCACTGATCCATCTAAGTCGTCGGACCCACGAAGGATCGATAGGTACTAACCCCCGCAAAAGACCCACACAGGATCGGGCTCACACAGAACCTGTAGGCAGTGGCTCACACAGAACCGGTAGTAAGGACCCACATAGGATCGGGCTCACACAGAACCTGTAGCACTAATCCACGTAGGATCGCTGAGTGCTGTAGTCGACGCAGTCCACTGAGGATTTCTGCACAGTCGTCGCCGCAGTCCACGAAGGATCTCTGCTCTGCCGTCGTCGCAGTCCACTGAGGATCTCTGCTCTGTCGTCGTCGCAGTCCACTGAGGATCTCTGCTCTGTCGTCGAAGTCACAGCCAGCGCTAGGGTTCCCGCACACAGCGAGCTCGTTTAGGAGGGTCCGCTCCACGAGCCGAGAGGCTGATACATCAACTGACACGTAGTCCGAAGTTGATGTATCCAAAAGTTCCGTATCGACAACAGGATCTCAACGCAACAGACGGCGCGTCAATCGGACGCCCGGTCTGAGAGTTATTGGCATTTTCGTCCCAGGGGCCCGGTTGGTTTTTAGGGCAAAACCGACCCGACCGTACTCCGCCTGTATCCGATCCTCGGGCGGAGTATGCCAAAAGTTCCGTCTCACTTAGAGGAAACTACCACAGCTGACGGTACGTCGTTCGGACGTCCGTAGCTCAAGTTATGAGCGTTTCCGCTCCGAGGGCCCGGTTGGTTTCGTGTACGAACCAACCCGGCCGAACCCAAAGTCTTCCGAAACCTTGAGTATAATATACCGAAACGACCGTCTCGATCCAAGGATCGCGTAGCCGCTGACGGTTCGTCAATCGGAGGTCCCAGGCCCAAGATATGGGCGAAAGACCGAAGAGGGCCCGAAACGGGGGTTCTGGGCCCGGGGCGACCCGGCCCGAACCCCCCCTGGGTCGTCCGAACCGGGTCGGCCCGACCCGGCCCGACCCGGCTAGGCCGGGTCCGGTCCGGCCTGGGCGCGGCCCGGCCGACCGGACCGGCCGGCTCGGCCTCGGCCGGGTGGCCGAGTGAGCCGCCGCGGGTCAAACCCGCGGCTTTGGAGAAACGCGGCCCGCGCGGGCCGCATGCTGGATGGCCGGACCGCGGACGCGGTCCGGCGGTTCCCCGCCGCCGCGCCGCCGCCACCTTCCGCGGGCCGCCGGAGTTGCTCCTGTGGCCCGTTTTGCCTCCCGTCTGCGCCGATGCTCCTCCCGGGGGCCGATCTTCACTGCGGGATCAACAGATCGCCCCTGCCGCGCGGTTCGTCGTCGTCCGCCATATCCGCACAACAAAAGAGATCGGCGGAGGGTTGCCGGGTCTTGTTCGTTAGACCCGCACCCTCCGCGTTAGTCATAATCAACGGGAGGAAAGGCTACAACAATTTTTAATCAAAGATAAAAATTGTTCACTCCTTTTCTTTTAAACGGAATTTCAATTTTTAATTAATTGAAATTATTCATGCCGGTTCTTTATTTAAAAGAAATAAGAACACGGGAATGAATCATCAAGGAAATAAACCCCTACCTTGTCGTCGTCGTCGGACGAGAGGTCGTCGCGGAATCGCTCGTCGCGGAAGAAGGGGGGATCGTTGCGTCATCGCGGTATCCGGCGTCGCGTCGCCAAACTCCGGATCAAGAACAAACGGATTAATTTAAATCCGTTGATATTGAATTATAAAAAAAAGGGGAGAAATAAACAATTCGTTTCTCACCTTAATTGCCGAACGAGGATCGGCCGCGGAAGAAGAGGCGTCGCCGAAGAACGTCGCGGGTAGAGCTCGTCGACGTCGCA
Source organism: Viscum album (assembly GCA_963277665.1). Taxonomy (NCBI): domain Eukaryota; kingdom Viridiplantae; phylum Streptophyta; class Magnoliopsida; order Santalales; family Viscaceae; genus Viscum; species Viscum album. The sequence goes on along the minus strand of OY728166.1, from coordinate 1,083,699,354 downwards.
GATCACGGTGTGCGTCGTCGAATTCCGGTCGCCGGCGTTCTTCGCGTTCTTCGCGTTCTTCGCGTTCTTCGCGTTCTTCGCGGAGAGGGTGGAGGCTCAGAGGAATTGCACAACGATAGCAATCCTCCAAAATAGACAAGTTTGTCTATTTTATTATTTTGCCAACAAACGTAAAACGCATAAGTAACGACCCATTTAATTTGTTGAATTAATTCAACGAATGAAACAGCCCATTTAATTCACAAAATAAACCGCCCAATTAAATGGTCTGTTAAGAATTAAAGAAAACGCGTCGGTTGACTTTTCAGTTACTTTGACGGGTTTTCGCGGGTGCGTTACTTAGCGAAAGAAACGGCGGGGCTCGTGCGGGCCCCACCTCACAAATATCCTACCAAGGGGGTAGGATATTTCTGGATAGCATCCTATCCAGTTCAACTCAGTTCAAGCCGCCCTTACGTGGATTCAAGTGGCTTCCAAGCAGCTTAAGTGAAATAGAATAAAGTTGTCGCACAAACTTTATTTTATTTCTGACTTAAAGCCGCAAAATTTAAAAACCACGTCTGAGCAAACGCAACTCCGGAAAAGGCGTTTCTAAGCAAATACCGGCGTTGCGATTTCATCGGTGCCCTCAGAATTCGATTCCGGGCACCGGTTCAAAAGATAGAAAAACCCGCTCGTCCGTTCACTGAACGTACCCGAGCCAAACTTCGGAAATTGATTCCGGGCACACCGGGCCTCGGAATCAGGTGCCGTCTGAAGCTGCGCTCTTGTAAAATTCCAAAGAAAATTAAGAAAAAAATTTCCTTGAAATTTGCGGGTCTTTACATTACTCCCACCTCAGGGCTTTACGTCCCCGTAAAGATACATCAAAAACTAGGGGAACAAATGGGGGTACTGAGCACGCATCTGAGCCTCCCGCTCCCAAGTGCTCTCCTGGAGGTTCCCGTGCTGCCATCTGACGCGCAAAAGAGGAATCGACCGCCCACGTAGGACCCGCTCCTGTCGATCCTCGATCTCCACTGGGACCTCCGCAAAAGTCGCCCCATCGTCCACGTCCAGCTCCCCAAAGTCGATGATGTGCGTCGGGTCGTGTACGTATCTCCTCAGCTGAGACACGTGAAAGACGTCGTGCACCCGGTGCAACTGAGGTGGTAGAGCCAGGCGATAAGCCACCTCTCCTATCCTGCTGAGGACCTGGAAAGGCCCGATGAAGCGTGGAGACAACTTGCCGCCTTGGCAAAATCTCCGTAAACCACGTCGAGGTGAGACACGCAAAAAGACGTGGTCGCCGTCCTCGAACTCTAGTGGCCTCCGCCTCCTGTCAGCATATGACTTCTGCCGGCTCTGAGCTGTCCTCATCCTCTCCTGGATGATCTGGACCTTCTCTGTCGTGGCTCGGACCATCTCTGGTCCCACGAGTGCTGACTCCCCAGGGTCTGTCCAGCACAACGGTGATCTGCAGGGTCTGTCGTACAACGCCTCGTATGGTGCCATCCCGATGGTGGAGTGGTAGCTGTTGTTGTACGCGAACTCCACCAAGGGTAGGTGGTCCTCCCAGCTGCGACCAAAGTCGAGAACACATGCACGGAGCATGTCCTCGAGTGTCTGTATGGTCCTCTCCATTTGACCATCCGTCTGAGGGTGGAAGGCTGTGCTCAGATGGAGCCGCGTCCCGAACGCCTCCTGCAACCCCTTCCAAAGCCGGGAAGTGAAACGAGCATCTCGATCGGAGACGATAGAAGATGGCACACCGTGAAGCCGTACGATCTCCTGGATGTAAAGACGTCCCAAGCTCTCCACTGAGCCCTACTCTCTAATGGGTAAGAAGTGTGCCGACTTGGTGAGTCGGTCGACAATCACCCAAATGGAGTCGTGACCTCTGGAAGTGCGTGGAAGTCCAGTCACGAAGTCCATAGATATGCCATCCCACTTCCACTCCGGGACCTCCAAGGGCTGTACCAAGCCTGCTGGTACCTGATGCTCTGCCTTCACCTGCTGGCAGGTGAGGCATCGCGAAACGAACTCTGCCACAGCTTTCTTCATGCCCGGCCACCAGTGCTGTCGTCTGAGATCCTGGTACATCTTCGCCACTCCGGGATGTACCGCCAAGGGAGAAGTGTGAAACTCTCTTAGCACCTCCTCTCGTAAAGCGACTGGTACGAAGGTACGTCCTCTGAAAAGGATGTCGTGCTCTGCTCCAAGGGAGAAGCCATCAGGCGCCTGACCTGAGGATATCAGTGCACGCCGGGTCTCACAGTCAGCGTCCCCACGCTGAGCCTCTCTAACCCGCTGTAAAAGTGGGGGAGATACTGTGAGAGACTGAAGAAAGGTTGCTCCGTCTCTATCCACGAAGGATATCTGTAAGGAAGCTAGCTGATCTGTCGCCTCCTCAAGTAGCTGAATGCCCGTCCTCCTGCTGAGGGCATCGGCTACCACGTTCCCCTTCCCAGGAGTATAGACTATCTCAAAGTCATAGTCCTGGAGGAACTCAAGCCATCTCCGCTGTCTCAGGTTCAGGTCCTTCTGAGAGAAGATATACCTGAGACTCTGGTGGTCAGAAAAGACTGTGAAGCGCTCGCCCATCAGATAGTGCCGCCAAGTCTTCAGGGCGAAGACCACTGCTGCTAACTCCAGGTCATGAGTGGCGTAGTTCTGCTCATGCGGCCTCAACTGACGTGATCCGTAGGCGATCACGGCCCGCTCCTGCATCAGGACGCACCCGAGTCCAGTCCCTAATGCATCGCAGTAAACTACGTACCCAACTCCCTCCTCAGGCAACCTCAAGATAGGTGCGCTGGTCAACCTCTGCCTCAGCTCCTGGAAGCTCTGCTGACATCTGTCTGACCACACGAAGGGTTTCCCCTTCTTCGTCAATGCTGAGAGTGGTGCCGCAACTCTGGAGAAGTCTGGCACGAATCTCCGATAGTATCCTGCTAGGTCCAAGAAGCTCCGCACCTCTGTCACGCTCCTGGGTGGCTCCCAAGCTAGCACTGCCTCGATCTTCGCGGGATCCACTGCAACTCCCGCCTCAGAAATGACGTGCCCCAAGAAATGGACCTCACGTAACCAGAACTGGCATTTTGAGAGCTTGCCGTAAAGCTGGTGCTCTCGGAGTGTGTCTAGCACAACTCGCATGTGGTAGGCATGTTCCTCCTCAGTCGTCGAGTATACCAAAATGTCGTCAATGAAGACCACGACAAATCGGTCGAGGTATGGCCGGAAGATCCTGTTCATGAGGCTCATGAACACTGCTGGAGCATTGGTTACGCCGAACGGCATAACCAAGAACTCATAATGGCCATACCGACACCTGAAGGCCGTCTTCTGCACGTCCTCGTCTCGAACTCTGAGCTGATGATAGCCTGACCGGAGGTCTATCTTCGAGAACCACCGCGCTCCCTTGAGCTGATCGAAGAGGTCATCAATCCGTGGCAGCGGATACTTGTTCCTCACTGTCACCTGGTTCAGGCGACAATAGTCGACACATAGTCACAAGCTCCCGTCCGCCTTCTTGGCGAACAAAATCGGGGAAGCCCAGGGTGAAACACTGGGTCAGATAAACCCCTTGCTCTGCAAGTCCTCCAACTGTACCCGCAGCTCCCGAAGCTCGGCGGGGGCCATCCGATATGCTGGAGTAGATATCGGGGCTGTCCCGGGGTACAAGTCGATATAAAAGTCTACCTCTCTACGAGGAGGTAGCCCTGGGACGTTGTCGGGAAAGACGTCCACGTACTGGTCCACCACTGCAGGAAAAGCCGGACTCCGCACGTCCACTGCTCCTAGGATGAGGCTAGCCAACTGATGAGAGATGGGCTGCACTCTCCTCCGCGGAAGTCCATCCTGTGCTGCAAAGGTTCCCTTCTCACCGGTGAAGGTAAACCTGCTCCCGTCGGTGCGAACACATCGCACCTTGTGCCTAAAACAGTCGATCTGGGCATGAACCGTGGATAGCCAATCCATGCCCAAGATGACGTCGTAAGGCCTCGACGCCGCTACAAGGAGATCCCAGCCGAAGCTCTCGCCTCCTAGAGTAAGCTCACACTGCCGGCACCAGTGTGTAATCGTCGAGTCTGCTCCCGTAGGAGTCTCTAGCCGTAAGGATCGAGCCAACGGCTCAGTCGGAATCTCCGAGCTCCGAACAAGGGCAGAGGCTATGAAAGAGTGACTCGCTCCTGTGTCTATAAGTACTGCAGCAAGGGTGGAATAGACACGGATCGTACCTCGAATCATCTCTGGCATGTCGGGGTCGTAGGCCTCCACTGCCTGGAGCTGGGCCTGTCTCTGCCCGCCAGCTCCCTGTGGTCGAGGTGGCCCTCCTGGTGGTGGTGGGGGTAGAGCCTGGAAGCGTCGCCCACCACCCGCTGCTCGGCCAGCTCCTCTGCCTCGTCCGCCTCCTCCCTGCGGACCTCCACGGTCGACCCTCTGCCTCTGCCTGGGTGGCCCCTCCACCGTCTGCTGCTCCTCTGGTCGGCGAGTCGGGCAATCATGAGCCATGTGACCCTGCCCGCCGCAGGAGTAGAACAGTCTGCCTCTCGGAAGGCTGGCACTCCGCTGTGTGCCCTGCACTGCTGAGCCGGTGTCCTGAGGCCGTCTGCGTGGGGGTCTGGTCGGCCTGGACCCGAGAGTCATCCGTCGGCTACCTACTGCCGAAGACTCAGCTACCTGCCGCCCAGCGCTAGGTCTCGCCGCTGAAGAAGGCTCTGCCAGGAAGCTCTCGATCAGGAGGGCTCGCTCCAACACTCCCGCCTGGGTCGGAATGCTGAGGGAGATCAGCGACGCCCGAATCTCCTGTCGCAAGCCCTGCTCGAAGGTCCGGGCCCAGAAGAAGGGGTCCCGTACCATGTCGGTCGAGTAGCGAGATAGGTCAGTGAACCTCGCCGCGTACTGAGCGACCGTCATGCTGCCCTGGCGCAGCTGGAGAAGCTCCTGGATGCGCACCACTCGGAGGGTGGCCGGGACGAACTCAGAGCGGAAGAGGCTCTCGAAGTCCGCCCAGAGCAAGGATGCCTCATCGTGAACCTGGAGCATCAGGCTCCACCATCGTCCTGCCGCTGCCTGCAGGAGGCTCGCTGCGCGAATCACCATGAGATCCGCTGGTGTCCTCACTAGCCTAAAGATCTGTACCACCGCCTCTAGCCAGTCCTCGGCGGCCTGGGGGTCCGCCTCACCGCGAAACCTGGGCGGTCGCTGGCTCTGAAACTCATGCAGTGCCCTGAGGCGACGTGCATCGTCAGCGTCTGGTACTGGCAGCATCAGTGGCTCGGCGGGTAAAGCTACCGCCGGTGCCACTGCTGGAAAAGGGCCCTTCACCGAGGCCTCATCGCTCGGTGGGCTGCCGTCGCGCCCTACACTCGGAACCCTAGCTGGCTGTCGTCGCGGGGCCATCCTGAAAAGGAGAACAAGAGCACCACAGTCAGAATAGTATACCTGCTGAGCTGGCACAAGTAATCACAAGGAAAACTTGAGACTTTCATAAAGCAGATCAGTATACCCGGTGAGCTGACACAAGTAATCACAAAGAAAACTCGAAACACACACGCAATCAATGTTTTCATGCATTAAGTCGGAAATCAGGAGTCAGGGTCCTGGTGTACGGATACGTCGGCCGCCGCACCAACACTGGGCTCCCTGAACTGATAACCACACTCAATACACTAAACACTATTGCTTCATATAGAAAGAAAGGACGATCAGAGTCTGCGGTAGAACCGACCACCTCTGATACCAATTTGTCACGACCCGTCCTCGGGGCCCGTGCCGTGACTACCCCAAGCCCGCCTTCCATAGGCCAGGGGCTGGCGACTAGCACCAAGGCGTAAAATCCCAGTAAACAGGGAAGGCATTGCCTTTATAAGTAACAACCACACAGAGTCAGCAAGCGGAAAGTAAAGTGCAGAAAAGTAAAGGGGGCCGGAAATACAAGCCCAACTGTAAAGTACAACTGAAAAGTAAAGTACAGCAACTGAAGAAAAGACGGCGGCCTCGTGTCGTCCACTGGCAATCCCACCTGAAGGGTGGGTACAGATAGCCTCCAGGCTCCTCGGGTCCCACGTCCGCTCCGAGCACGTCCCGCCCAGTGGTCCACCTCCAGGTACCGTCCTGCTCCACGCCCCAACCGTGATCAACGCTGTCCGTCGTCTGCAACCAACACAACAAGGTGCGGGCATAGCCCGTGCAGGGGTGAGTACAAGCTACTCAGTAAGGACCCCGAGACCCCCAAAGGTCTCCCGAAATCCACAAAGGATATAGCACAAAAGAAAGATGCAATCACGAAGTAACATCTGACTCGACTTAGGTATATGCCCATACATATACCTAAGTCCCCAATTCTAGCTCTACTCACGAGCTCAAGAACAACTCAATCCACAAAGGAAAGCAAGACTCAAATCCACAAAGGAGAGTAAACAGTAAATCCACATAGGATAGTTCAACACAATCCACAAAGGAAAGTAACATAAGATTCAGCTCAACCAGGTATACTTTTTCAGATGACGTCAAAGATGATCACTGATCCATCTAAGTCGTCGGACCCACGAAGGATCGATAGGTACTAACCCCCGAAAAAGACCCACACAGGATCGGGCTCACACAGAACCTGTAGGCAGTGGCTCACACAGAACCGGTAGTAAGGACCCACATAGGATCGGGCTCACACAGAACCTGTAGCACTGATCCACGTAGGATCGCTGAGTGTTGTAGTCGACGCAGTCCATTGAGGATCTCTGCACAGTCGTCGCCGCAGTCCACGAAGGATCTCTGCTCTGCCGTCGTCGCAGTCCACTGAGGATCTCTGCTCTGTCGTCGTCGCAGTCCACTGAGGATCTCTGCTCTGTCGTCGAAGTCACAGCCAGCGCTAGGGTTCCCGCACACAGCGAGCTCGTTTAGGAGGGTCCGCTCCACGAGCCGAGAGGCTGATACATCAACTGACACGTAGTCCGAAGTTGATGTATCCAAAAGTTCCGTATCGACAACAGGATCTCAACGCAACAGACGGCGCGTCAATCGGACGCCCGGTCTGAGAGTTATTGGCATTTTCGTCCCAGGGGCCCGGTTGGTTTTTAGGGCAAAACCGACCCGACCGTACTCCGCCTATATCCGATCCTCGGGCGGAGTATGCCAAAAGTTCCGTCTCACTTAGAGGAAACTACCACAGCTGACGGTACGTCGTTCGGACGTCCGTAGCTCAAGTTATGAGCGTTTCCGCTCCGAGGGCCCGGTTGGTTTCGTGTACGAACCAACCCGGCCGAACACAAAGTCTTCCGAAACCTTGAGTATAATATACCGAAACGACCGTCTCGATCCAAGGATCGCGTAGCCGCTGACGGTTCGTCAATCGGAGGTCCCAGGCCCAAGATATGGGCGAAAGACCGAAGAGGGCCCGAAACGGGGGTTCTGGGCCCGGGGCGACCCGGCCCGAACCCCCCCTGGGTCGGCCGAACCGGGTCGGCCCGAACCGGGTAGGCCCGACCCGTCCCGACCCGGCTAGGCCGGGTCCGGTCCGGCCTGGGCGCGGCCCGGCCGAGCGGCCGAGTGAGCCGCCGCGGGTCAAACCCGCGGCTTTGGAGAAACGCGGCCCGCGCGGGCCGCGTGCTGGAAGGCCGGACCGCGGACGCGGTCCGGCGGTTCGCCGCCGCCGCGGCTCGGCCGCGGCGGACTCCTCCGGCGGCGCGCCGGGCGCCGCCGCCTCCGGTCGCCGGCGCCGCCGCGCCGGCGACCCGCGCCGCCGCCCCCTTCCGCGGGCCGCCGGAGTTGCTCCGGTGGCCCGTTTTGCCTCCCGTCTGCGCCGATGCTCCTCCCAGGGGCCGATCTTCACTGCGGGATCAACAGATCGCCCCTGCCGCGCGGTTCGTCGTCGTCCGCCATATCCGCACAACAAAAGAGATCGGCGGAGGGTTGCCGGGTCTTGTTCGTTAGACCCGCACCCTCCGCGTTAGTCATAATCAACGGGAGGAAAGGCTACAACAATTTTTAATCAAAGATAAAAATTGTTCACTCCTTTTCTTTTAAACGGAATTTCAATTTTTAATTAATTGAAATTATTCATGCCGGTTCTTTATTTAAAAGAAATAAGAACACGGGAATGAATCATCAAGGAAATAAACCCCTACCTTGTCGTCGTCGTCGGACGAGAGGTCGTCGCGGAATCGCTCGTCGCGGAAGAAGGGGGGATCGTTGCGTCGTCGCGGTATCCGGCGTCGCGTCGCCAAACTCCGGAACAAGAACAAACGGATTAATTTAAATCCGTTGATATTGAATTATAAAAAAAAGGGGAGAAATACACAATTCGTTTCTCACCTTAATTGCCGAACGAGGATCGGCCGCGGAAGAAGAGGCGTCGCCGAAGAACGTCGCGGGTAGAGCTCGTCGACGTCGCAGATCACGGTGTGCGTCGTCGAATTCCGGTCGCCGGCGTTCTTCGCGTTCTTCGCGTTCTTCGCGTTCTTCGCGTTCTTCGCGGAGAGGGTGGAGGCTCAGAGGAATTGCACAACGATAGCAATCCTCCAAAATAGACAAGTTTGTCTATTTTATTATTTTGCCAACAAACGTAAAACGCATAAGTAACGACCCATTTAATTCGTTGAATTAATTCAACGAATGAAACAACCCATTTAATTCACAAAATAAACCGCCCAATTAAATGGTCTGTTAAGAATTAAAGAAAACGCGTCGGTTGACTTTTCAGTTACTTTGACGGGTTTTCGCGGGTGCGTTACTTAGCGAAAGAAACGGCGGGGCTCGTGCGGGCCCCACCTCACAAATATCCTACCAAGGGGGTAGGATATTTCTGGATAGCATCCTATCCAGTTCAACTCAGTTCAAGCCGCCCTTACGTGGCTTCAAGTGGCTTCCAAGCAGCTTAAGTGAAATAGAATAAAGTTGTCGCACAAACTTTATTTTATTTCTGACTTAAAGCCGCAAAATTTAAAAACCACGTCTGAGCAAACGCAACCCCGGAAAAGGCGTTTCTAAGCAAATACCAGCGCTGCGATTTCATCGGTGCCCTCAGAATTCGATTCTGGGCACCGGTTCAAAAGATAGAAAAGCCCGCTCGTCCGTTCACTGAACGTACCCGAGCCAAACTTCGGAAATTGATTCTGGGCACACCGGGCCTCGGAATCAGGTGCCGTCTGAAGCTGCGCTCTTGTAAAATTCCAAAGAAAATTAAGAAAAAGATTTCCTTGAAATTTGCGGGTCTTTACAGCACATATTGAAGATACCATTTTCATTGAAAATAAATTTTTAAAACTATTAATTAATATTAAAATAATTTATTTCTATGATTGTATAAAATTCCTTTCAATTCATATCATTCAAAAAATATTCCTTTTACACTTTTGGTAAAAGTCAAAAGGTACCTCATTCGAAAAATGATAAGAATATTTTAACAAAATAATTTTATAAAAATAGTAAAAAAAGATAAAAAAATAATTAAAAATAATTTTAGAATGGAAAAAATATTATTTCGATCATTTTCATAAAATAGTGATATGGAAGAAAAGACTCCCCTGGTGTAAACAATCCGTAATAGTGATGAGATTTTGAAATAAACTCTTATATCAGGTTCGACAACCGTCATGTGCTTCTAAACCTATTTTATAATAAATATATATTTATTATACATATATTAAATAAAATTAATTATACATATCATTCCTTATATGATTTACTTATAATCTTTTATCTCCCTTTTATTAACAATTCTTTATCAAAATCACTCTTCTTCATGGAAATTTCTTTATTTTTCATGACTGCTTTGGTTCATTAGTTTTTGTCTATATTCTTTGATCACGGTTCCATAATACATTAAATTTTAATAATGATATAAATATAATATATATTAATTTTATAAATATTTATGTACATCAATAAAATTTAAATATATAAAAATGAATTAAATTATTCATCAATATATTTGCTCGTACGTACACTTGAACACTGTTTTCATATTTCAACAAATGGAAAAAAAGAAAGGTAAATAATAATTCTTATTAATATAATAATTATTCTTTCATAAATATAATATTTATTCATAAAATTCATCTTTATTTCCTTCTATGTAGTAAGAAAATTAAAAACAATTCACATCAATCTGTGGAGGTTATGGTCTACATGTATGCATGAACAATATAATCATATTCCAAAAGATTTTAAGGTAAGAATTTCTATTTGATATTATGATTATTGGGGTATATTTGTGTGAAAAGTATCATATATAAGCATTTCACCCATCATAAAAATGTTCCATGAAATATGGTGGTAAAAAATGAATTGTATCGCTATGTATATATCATATGCAGTATGTACGCATGAGTGATACCTTCACTTCCCATTTGATGTGTAATAGGGTGGATAATTGTAATTTTTTAATAAAAATAATATTTAAGTGTATTTAGGATACTAAATTTACAATTTTATGATAAATATAATAGAATTATATAGTGTAAATAAGAAATAAAAAAATAAAGTGATCAATTAAGGTGATTATTTCTTCTTTGAAAGAACTCCTTTAAATTTCCTCTTAAGGATCCTTTGGTTGGCCTTTTAGGATCACCAAAACCAATAGAATCTATCATAGGAAGTTTATAAGGTATTTTCAGGCTGTGTTTAATATTTAATGTTCATTTTTCTTTAAATAATTGTGGGAGGAGTATCCCTTTTAGAATTGACATGAGGGGCACTTTGGGAATTTCATAAGTGATTAAATTATTTTAAAGTCATTTTCATGAACAATGAATCCTAATGGAAATTTAATTTACCCTAGGGTATGATTTTGTTTAACAATATTCAAATAATAAAATTTATTTGGGGTATTATTGTGTTTTAAAACATATTATTTGGTTGAACCCCTAATTAAAATATTTTAACATTAACTACAGTAACATATTTTTCACTTTTGAAGGGTTATGATTTGACATATAATTTAAATATTCAGAAATAAATGTAATATTTATAACATGTTAGGCTATATATTATCCAATTTGTTCACATGAAATATTTTTATTTTTTTTAAATCATTTAATAAAATATTATTTCGATAAATTATCATTAATGTCAATTTTGAGACTATTCATTTAATTTAACTTAAAATAGATAAATAAAGAGTTCTATTTTTAATATTTTAATTTTAACATCGCTAATATGTAATATTAATCTTATAAGTTCATGGAACACATTAAATCACTCAGATTATATCACTTTTAATATTTTTAAAATCATTAATTTTATTTTTCTATTACATGAAAAATTGTCATATTGGAGTAGTGCAAGAATTTTTTGTAATAATATAGTCATCAAAAAATAAAAATAAATTATAATTATGACTATAATTACATTATATGCAAAATTATAATTTACATTCATCCATATCTTTTTTTATCCTTATGTGTACACATAATATATTTTTCAAAAAGAGAGTTACAGTTTATATCTTTCATGGTTTTAAAAATTATATTGGTCATTTTTAGGGATAAGTGCCCATTAAACAATTTAATTTAGATATTAAATTGATTAAGTTATATTTATATTCATACAATAGGAAATAAGGTCAAATATTTTGATCTTATAACATAATTATATCCTTTATAAACTCGATTTACCCTTTACCTAGGTGATACATTTTACCACAGTAATTATTCATATCGACTAGAAATAAAAGGGGTTTACTTTTAAAATTTGAAGCTCCTGATTAAAAATGTTGAATTCATTTTTCATGATTAAATTTCAATAATTTATAGAAATAAATTTTAAAATATGTGTGCCAAATTTGATAAATCTTTATTTTTAGAAAACTAATTTATTCAGCATAAACTGGATTTATTCATATTTCATGCCTAGTAAAAACACAATATTAATGTTAAAAAATATTGATTATATAATATAAAAATTTCATTTAAATAATTATCCAATAGTTATATATTTAATTTATTAATATAAAGACACATTGTGCACACATAAAAACGTTTTTCATAAAACAAATTCCTATATATTCAAAGGATTTTAAATTTTACTGACAACCGATGAATTTATTTTATATGTGCATAAAACATATATATTTCAAAATTCTGTTATTATTATTCATACCATCAAAATTTATCATTAATGTTATTATGTACATATAATAATTTTTTAATAATAGTTCAAGGTACCTTAAAACTCAATGTTGTGGGAAACACAAGATATCGAAGAGATTAAAATTATTTAAAAAGCGACATATTGTAAAATCATGGGGTGTTACATTATTCCATAGAAAATATTTCATCCTCAAAATTTTCAAAATGTCAACTCATTATTATATTTAGTTAGTTATTCATCATATTTTCTTTATGTTATAACATTTCCTCTTTTATCATATGATTTTAATATAGTTTCTTTTCGATAAGTGTCATCTGATTACACAAAACTTATTCTCTAGTGTTTATAATATATATAGAATCATCATAGTAAGATAAATCATGTTCTAATTATATTTCTTTTGAATTGATCACATACAGCAGGTCTGACATGTACAAACTTACAAAAAGATATAGCACACGTCATGTACTTTTGAAATACTAGAAGGAATTTCTAAATATAAAGAAACATATCCAATTCTATCCATGTTTTCAAAAGGTCTGATATACCTGGGGATTAGTTTTTTTTCTTACTAAATATTTTAATACCTTCCATGGAGATACATTCAAGAAAACATGATCTCCTTCTTAAAATTTCAAATCATTCTTCCATTTATTGGTATAAATATTTTACCTTCATTGAGATTCATTGATGTGGGTTTAAATATTATTTGTCTTTTCCATTTTCTCCTCTAAATGTTCTTTTCCTACAAGCTTCCCTTCACCAAATTCATCCAAAGACATTTTAGTAGGACATATCTAATGTTACAAAGGATCAAATAACCACTTAAAATGGGGGATTGAATAATTTTTTCACTTCTATAAGTTTAAATCATTTTCAAAACATAACCCCTACAAACTATTATAATTTATATCCTTATCAAATTTTAGTAAATACTCATGCATAAAATAGTAGAAAAGCAAGTAAATCGCACTTGGTTTAAAAGGTTCGACCTCAATATGAGAACCAGAATCCTTATCATAGCCGCTCTCAAGGTTCTATGGAAGTCCACTATTAAGAAGAAGTGAATACAACTTGTTCCAAATCCCATTATACACCTTCTATCTCCCCATAGTAATGATTATAAATACTTATTTCAGTTTACAATGTTTTCTTATAAAATAATTGAGTCAAACCAAAGAAAAAATACTTTTTTGAATGTAATTACTAACTTCTTAGTCTGAATCTTCATCTAATTTGTTTGGATGCGATTTTTTTCTCATTACAATGATTCTAGATTGTAGATTTGATTTTCTAAGTATGATGATTTTGGATCTGATTCTCTGAATATGATAATGCTAGATCATAGATTTGATTTTCTAATTATGTTAATTTTGGATCAAATTCTCTAAACAAATTATGGTGCATCCTATTTTGTTAGTATGATAATTGTGGATCCTATTTTCTCAGTACAATAATTCGAGATTCGATTATCTCAAAATAATGATGATGGATCCTATTTTCTGAAAATGATAAACTCAGTCTCAATCTAAATACCTCAAGTTCTAATATAATTCTCAATTCAATTATTATTCAATCATATTGGAAATTTTAATTTGAATTATCTAGTTATTTATCTTTTAGGTGTGTATAAAAATTTTCAATTGAACAAATGATCTGATGAAGTATTTACAGGTGACTCAAAACAGAGAGGCACGAAACATGAAAACATTCCCACTTCCTCAAATCTCTAAATATCTTAAAATATCTATCATTTAAAACATCAAATCTGAATTTTACAAACCTATTTATATTTCTATAATATTTACGCAAAATTTAAATTCATGTTTTCCACTTCGATTCCTCGCACCTTTCTTAGCACATTATGATCAGTATCTTTCTTATCCTCATAACTTTATATTTTTTTCCCAACTCACTGTCATTTTTTCTTTCTCAGCTCATTATGATCCTTTTCTTTATCATCTAATTATGATCTATTTATTTATCAAATCATTAGGATATGTTTCTTTCTCAGTTCATTACGATCTGTTTCTTTCTCAGCTTCATTAGAATATGTTTCTTTCATAGTTCACTATGATATTTTTCTTTCTAATCTCATTATGATCCTTTTCTTTCTCAGCTCATTATGATCTATTTCATTATCATCTCATTACAATATATTATATTCTCATCTCATTATGATTTCTTTCTTACTTAGCATGTATTCTTCATTATGAATACTTTAGTACAATTTTCACAATTTAAAAACCAAGAACGAAAATATCAATACAATTTTCCCAGTATAAAAATACCAATACGAATATATGAGTATTAAAATATTATTATGAAAATATGAGTGTGAAAATATGGGTATGAAAATCTTAGTATGATTTTTGCAGTACAAAAATCTGAGTACAAAAATATTAGTATGTTTTTATTCTTCCTCCAGCTCAACAAAAACTTTTTCTTTTGTAGATCATTATAATGTATTTCATATTACGATGGAAATCCCATTTTAATAGAAATTATTATTTTTAAACTCTAAAATTCTTCAAACCTCTCCCCCATCTCTTCAAAAGAATTTATCATGAGATTTTTTATGATTTTTGAAAAATTATTAATCAGGAAAGTATCATCAACTTTTTTTTAGAAAGTATGAAAACATTATTATCTCGTGACTTCATATTCTACTTTCAAAACTCTTCAAAAACATCATTCTTTCTCTGATTACATTAAATATAAACTTCCAGCAAACAAAAAATCAGGCATTAGAATTTTTGAATATGATGATTTTCAATGCCATGTAGATATACTAAAATACAATAAAGTGTCTGATCAAAAACATCTTCTTCCTTAATTATTATGTGTCCATTACAGTTGAATATGAACACCTGGGTCCAAAAACTTATTTCTAGAAAATTACCTTATTACGTTGGACAGATTTCGTCTCCTAGAAAACGTAAACATTATTTTATAAAGAGAGTTATTTTCAAAAATTACAAAACATTGTAAAAAAACACCAAAATGGTTCTTCAATGTCAACCTTTGGATTTGTTGAAAACCCAATTTAAAAACATTTCAAAATCTCAAAATTTTTAAAACTCAAATTTTGAAAAAAAAAACAACTCATGTTTTTTTCTTTTATAAAAACATATATTTTCTCAAAAGAGAGTGTCCTAACACCAAAAAACCAACTAATGTATTGTTTTGGAAATAATTCCATCACTCGGTGGAAAGAAATGTTTTTTCCTTGTAAAGATAAACTCACCCTCACTTTTATCTTTTCCTCTCTTTATTTCTTTCTTCTCTCAATTTTATTTTTATCTCACTTTTATTTTTATCTCCCACATTTTATGATAACAATAGCTTTATATTCATAATATAAGGATAAGTAAAAACTTTTTATAGTGGTCAAGGATGGAACTTTCTCTCCCCCTTTTCAATATAATACAATGTATGGTGGGAGCATTCACTTATGATGTTTAGGAGGACATGGTAGGAGGTTAAACATGAAGTTGCAACCTCATTTCCACAAATGTTTCTTTCGACATTACTTTTGTAAAGATAACGGCAATCTGATACATTTTTGAAATGTATTCCAGCAAATGTATTTTTCCTTTTCATGATCTTATAAGATGAGGAAGAAATTTAATTATCCAAAAATAGACATTTCAAAATTATTCTTCATTTCCTCAGTAAATGTTTTATAAACATCTTCTCTATCCCCAAAAAAATTATATCATTCACATAAACAATTTATATTAGAGCCCTGAAGTCAACATCATTCACATATAAGTTGCTACCAACCTTTCTTTTAGAAAGTTTCTACATTCATAAACAATTTTCATGTTTAGAATACTGGGAATCTGGATCTCGATTCATCCCATACAAATCTATCTCAATTTTAAATATTTGTTTTCATCCACATCATGTAGAAACCCATAAGGCTGTTCAATGTACATTTCTTTCTCAAAATTGTCATTTAAGAAAGATAACTTTGCACCCATGTGATAAACATTGAAATTCTAATGTGTGTCTACTTAAAGGAACATTTTCATAGTTTCTCACCTTGAAATGGGGGAAAGTGTTTCATCAAAATCAACACCTTCCTCCTATGAATATATTTTACAACCAAGTATTTATTTGTTTTATGCATCTTCTCCAAGATCATTAAATTTTTTTCTATAAAACCACTTGGTTATGAAAAAAAATTTATTTGTTGTCCATGAAAAAAGTTCTCATGTTACATTCATTTCAATATAATCCAATTCTTTATTCATAGCATCCACCCATTCTTTTTGTTGAATAGCTTCTGAAACTGATTTCGGATAAACTTTTGAGATAAGTGAAGTCTAATTATCTAATTTCAACTTTTTTTGTATAAACCGGAGCCTTATTATTCCCAATAATCTTTTTTGATCAAACATGTTTTTCTAAGGTATGAAATATCAATGTTCCTTTCATAACTAACATTTCTTCATTACATGTTTCTTCTAATTCTTGATATGGATGTTTTAAATTACTTTCGCCATTTTGGGAATTCTATGGTTTATAATCCTCAGCACTCTAACAGCATTTGTTAAGGAACATTCATTTTAAATTATCTTCACATCATATGAGTCCACTAACTTTTGTAAATGTTTGTTCCAAAATATCTAACTTCCCCCATTTGGTGAATAAACCATAAAACTTATTTATTCATCTTTCTCATCAAACTTTCCCAAATATGGATTTTTGATTTTCAGAAAACATGGACTTCTAAAAACATTGATGTATTTTTGTGGAGGTTTTTGTTTATACCACTTCTCATAAGGGGTCATGTTAGTTTCTAGTCTCAACAAGAATCTATTTTGAACAAATAAAATAGTATTAATTGCTTCTATCCGAAAGAATTTGTAATGTTTCTATTTAGATAGAATACATCTTCTCGTTCCTACCAAACTTCAAATCTTTCTTTTTGTTACCCCATTTTTTTTGGAGTATAAAGAAAACTATACTAATTTTTATACCATGCTTTCTCAGATAAGTTTCAAAAGTATTACATGGGAATTTGGTTCCATTATATATTCTCAGCTTCTTTATGGAAACCCACATTTAATTCTCAACATTTTTTCTAATGAATTTGAACATTTCAATATCCTCTAAATTATACTTCATAAACATGATGATTGTCATCTAGGTGAAATCATCAACAAAAGTGAAAAATTGTATGAGTATTTTTATTGATTAATGTCTCATAGGGAAATATAATTGTAATGAATAATCTATAAAGTGGTTTGGTAGATTAAATCACAATTATCTTATGACATTTTTTAGTCACCTTTCCTTTTTGAAAATTAATAAAAACATCTTCATCTATTCATTTCAATTCTAGAAAATTCTGAACAACATCAAATTTAGAAAGTTTATTTATGTTTTTCTTCAATGTGCCGAAGTCTTTAGTGCAAATTTTTTTTTCAAATTTATCACCCAAGTAACATGAGTTATTTAATTATTTTATTTGAAAACGATTCTCACTAGTTATTTCTCATTTTTAATGACTTTTATATATTTCACACTTTTGATGATATAGGAATATTTTATAATAACCTTCTTTTCCATAATCAAAAATTTGTCTTATAATAAGTAAGTTATGATTTTTCCCATCAACAAACAAAACATCCATAGATTTCCACTTTTTTGGCTTCAATCTCATCCATTCAGATTCTTTTGATTCTTAAGGAACTATCATTACCAAAAGTAACTTCTCCTCCATCATGATGTTCAACATGTTTCAATATTTTTATATCACCTATCATATGTGAAGAGAAACCACAATCAATTATCCATGGTTTGTTCCATTTACTTGATTTCAAAGCTATTTTAACAATAAAAGCTCTTTCTTAAACTTTCTTATTTTCAACATCCATTTAATTTATATCATAATAAAACTATTTTGGAAAGAGTGTCATACATCTTTCAGCATGATGACCAAATTGATCACATCTTCCACAAGCTTCTCCAATACAATCAAATTGATTTTTTTTCTCATTTTTCTGGCATCATCAGAATTTACTTTTTAATCTTTCTATAAGTTAAGAAAGTTTCTCAATTTACCTTCAATATTTAATTCACTTTTCAAAAACCTTCTTCTGAGTAGGGATAATTTGTACCAAAAATTATAAGACAAGTTCCCCTAGATTCCACAAAAGCATAAATAACCATAAAATATTGATTTTTTATTGAAATAATATCTCTCTCTCTATGGAAACATTGTTTAGGTTGATAAATTCTTTCAACTCCAAAACACCCATGATGTTGACATATCACTTCATTTGAGTGAGCTTTCTACTTTTTAGATTTGACATGTTTCTCACATGCTTATTCCACCCAATATTTCATAATACATTTTTCTAGAACCTATAATGTTAAATAATTAGATAAAACATTATTTTTTCTAATATAAAATTCCACATGATTCTTGTATTGATCCCTCTCACCAATTTTAGAAATCTTTGATTTTAATTCCAATGATTTTTTTAAGTTTTCATTAATATTCCTGAAGTTGATTTTGTACTCAATAAGTATCTATTGAAACATATTAATTTATTCTTGTATATGTTGGAATACTTTTATTCTTTATCATTTTTTTCCACTTCTTCCATCGAGGTTTTCAATCAGAATCATCTGGATATTCACCAACATTTTTCTCAGGGAAATTCAAAGTAAAGTGTATGATTCCATCACACTAAAAACCTTTGAGTGGAAGTTTTCCTCTATACGTTCCTCTTCACCTTTGGTAGTTCTTGGATATAAGAGACATGGTTTTTTTCATTCAACTCATCATCCTCTTTATCTTTAGAGTCATAAGGATCAATATCTTCAATATCAAAAAATTTTAACTTTCACAATGCTTCAAAATACATTTCATCTTTTATATTATTTTTGAACATTAGATATTTCATCATTTCATAATAAATAAAAATGTTATGAAATTCATCAATATATATATCATATTTATCTTATAAAGAAGAAATTTCATAATCAAGCATGTTTTAAATGTTTCTCCTAAGTTTCTTCACAATTGTATAATCTTACAAGGCTTGTCTTAATCTTATAATGTTTCAAACAATTTCATTTACTTTTGTAAAGTATTCATCAATTGTATCTTTATATCTCATTATGATGTCTTCATAAATATTTCCCTAGATTTTTATATTTTCTTCCTTAACATTTTTATTACCATAGAAAACACATTCCAACTCATCCGATATACTTTTTAATGTTTTGAGACCAAACAATTTATGATAGAAATTCTATGATAAGAATATAACGATTGAATTTATTTAATTTCCATCAACATCTATATTTCTATTATCATCAAACGTCATAGGAACATATTTCTCAATAGGTGGAGAACCAATAGTAGTAGCACCAACAACTTCAAGGCCAAGAGATAGTAGATAACGAATCATCATATTTTTTTATCCATAATAATTTTTTTCAATAGAATGTAGGAATTCCTATACTGGTGAGAGAATATATATTATCTTTGATAAGGATTCAACAAGGTAACCTTCTCTATAATACCAATTGAAGATCCACATGGTCAAATAATAACTGAGAAGGGGGTGTTGAGTTAGTTGTTCACTATTATAAGTGTCTACTATTTTCAAAACATAACCCCTACAATCGGTTAATATTTGATTCCTTATCAAGTTTTTGTAAATACCTGTGCATGAAATAGTATAAAATCAAGTAAATCATACATGATTTACATGGTTTGGCCTTAGTGTAAGAACCTACATCATTTCCAAAGCCACTATTTTTTGGTGTACAAGAAACCACTATTAAGAAAAAGTGAATACAACTTGTTACAATACCCATAAGACACCTTTTATCTCCTGATTAGAATGATTATACTAAATCCCATTAGTTTACAATGTTTTATTTTAAAACAAATCATCCAAACAAAATATAATAGACTTTGTTGAATATTCACCAACATTTATTAGTTTTAATCCCCAATTTGATTTGTCTTGATCCAATTTTCACTCAATACAAGGATACTGGATTTGGGATCTGATTTTCTGTGTACGATGATTCGAGATCCAATTCAATTTATATGGTAATGCTAGATCCTAGATCCTATTTATTTAGTATGATAATTCTGGATCTAATTCTCTCAAAATAATGAGGTTATATCTGATTGTCTCAGTACGGTAATGTTGGATTCGATTTTCTTAGTACGATAATTCTCGATTAGATTCTCCCAAAGCAATGATGTTGGATCCTATTTTTTAAAAATGATATACTCACTCTAAATATAAAAAACTCAAATTATGATAGAATTATCAAATAAAATAATTTTCAATCAGATAGAAACTTTTACATTAAATTCTCAATCATTCCACCTTTTATGATTTTATAAAAGTTTCAAATGAACAAATGATCTGAGAAATTATTTATAGGAGACTTAGGAAACAAATACAAGAATCTTGAAAACATTCCATCTTTGTCAAATCTCTAAATCTCCAAAAAAAATATCTCACATTTAAAACATCAACTTTGAATTCATCGATCCTCCTTAGATTTCTAATAGATTTACAAAAAAAATGTAATTCAAGTTTGACCACTTCAACTCATCACACCATTCTCAACTTATTACGATATGTTTCTATCACAAATTTATAGCGATATGTTTCATTCTTAACTCATTTTGGTATTTTATTTCTCAGCTCATTATGATCCTTTTCTTTCACAGCTCATTACGATACTTCTCTTTATCGTCTCATTATGATTTGTTTCTTTCTTATCTCATTAAGATCTATTTCTTTTTCAACACTATTATGATCTATTTCTTTCTCAAATCAATATGATTTTTTTCTTAGCTCATTAAGATCCTTTTTAATCTCATCTCATAAATATATTTTTCTTTACCACCTCATTATTATATGTTTATTTCTCATCTCATTATGATTTGTTTATTTCTTATCACTAATCCCTTATTATGAATTCTTTAGTTTGATTTCCTTTGTCTGAAAAAATGAGTATGAAAATCATAGAATTATTTTCCAAGTACAAAAATCACAGTTAGAAACTTTTAGTATGAAACTCTATGTATGAAAATCTCAATACAAAAATATGAGTACGAAAATATGAATATGAAAATCTCAGAATAATTTTCCCAGTATGAAAATATCATTAAAAAAATGAGTAAAAAAATATCAGTACGATTTTCTGCTTTCTCAGGCATATCAACATATTTTTCATTCTAAGATAATTATGATGTAATTCCCATTATGATTGAAATCGTTTTATGATGGAAATATCTTCTTAAAACTCTAAAATTCCCCAAACATCTCAATAATTTCCTTAAAATCTATTATTGTTACAGTTTTCATGATTTTTGATATCTTATTAATCCAAAAAGCATTGTATAATTTTATTTTAGAAGTTTTGAAAACATTATAACTCCTCACTTCAAATTATTCTTTAAAAAATCTTCAGTAACATCATTCATTCTCTGATTACAGCAAATATAGACTTCCACTAAAAAAATAATTATTCCCCTAATTCATTTGAATCTTTTGATTTTAAATGTCTTATAGATATACCTGAATAAGATAATGTAAATGATCAACAACATTATCTTCTCAACATCTTCTATGTCAAGTGAATCTGAATATGAAAACCATTGTATAGAAACATGTGTCTAGAAAATAATCTCATTATGATGGGATGGGTCTCATTCTTGATAAAATAAAATTCTTTTATAAAGACAGTTAGTTATCAACAAATACAAAACTTTGTTAAAACAAAACACCTCAAAGGATCTTCAATCTTCGCCTTTATATTTTTTTACCACACTAATTAATAACTTTTGAAACTCTCATAATTTTTCCCAACTCAAATATTGTAAAAAACTCACGTTTTGTAAGTTTTATCAAAACATATCATTTCTCATAAGACAGTTTCCTAACACAAATCTTCTAGATAAAGTAATTTTTTTGATTGAATTCTATCCTTTAGTGGAATGAATATTTTGAGTCCATGTAA
This sequence comes from Viscum album, assembly GCA_963277665.1. Lineage (NCBI taxonomy): Eukaryota > Viridiplantae > Streptophyta > Magnoliopsida > Santalales > Viscaceae > Viscum > Viscum album. The sequence continues at coordinate 1,083,677,265 of OY728166.1, read as the reverse complement.
ATATAAATTTCCTCAAAATTTTACCATTTACTCTCTCACTTTTATTTTTCCATCACTTTTCTTTTTCTCTCACTTTTATTTCTCTCTCCCTCATTCTATAATAACAATAGCATCATACCCTTAAAATAAAGATAAGTAAAAAATTCTTACAATGTTCGGAGTTGGTACTTTCGATCTCCCTTTTTTAACATAATCCAAATAACATTGAGAGTTTTTCTTCTGAGGTTTAGGAAGACATGGGAGGAGGATAAACATTAGTTTTCAGCCTCAATTCCTCATAAAATTATTTTGAAATTTCTTTTGTAAATATATAATAAATCTGGTAATTTGTTGAGATGTATTCCAGAAAAATTTATTTTTTCATTTTTAGAAATATATGACAAAGAAGATAGTTAATTATCCCAATATAAACATTTCAAAATTTATCTTCATTTCCTAAACATATATTTTCCAAACATATTTTCTATCCCTAGAAGATATTAAATCATCCACATAAAAAATTAAAATTAGAGATCCGGAGTCAACATCTTTCAAATATATGTTTATGTCAACTTTCCTTTTAAAAAATTTCAACATTCTAAAACTATTATCATGTTTTGAATACGAGGATAGTAGAGCTTATTTCAACCCATACAGATCATTCTTTAAGTTACAAACTTTTTGTTTGTCCTCGTTATGTAGAAATCCACATGGTTGTTCAATGTAAACTTCTTCCTCAATCTCACCATTTAAGAAAGATGACTTTACATCCATCAAATAAACACTGTAATTCTGATGTGCGGACATTAAAAAAAATTCTGATAGTTATTATACATAAAATAGGGAATTTATTTCATCAAAATACACACCTTCAACCTGTTCATATCCTTTATAAACAAGTATTTATTTGTTTTGTGAAACGTTTCCATGATAATTCAATTTTTTTCTATAAACCCACATGGTTATGATAACATTTTTATTTGTTGTGTGTGAAACTAGTTCCATATTTCATTCTTTTCAATCTAATCCAATTACTCATTCATAGTATCCAACCATTGTTTTTTTTTGAATAGCTTCTTAAACTATTTCTAGTTGAACTTTTGAGATAAGTGAAGTCTGATAATCTAATAACAATTTTATTCTTATCTGAACTAGATCCTTTGGATTCCCAAAAATTTTGTCGGATTCAAAATATTTTTGAAGGTATGAAATTTGTAGGTTTCATTCCCAACTAAAATTCTATCATTATACAATTCTTGTATTTCTTGATAAGGATTTTCTAAAGTACATTCACCATTGTTGGAATTCTCTAGTTTATCCTCCTCATCACTCTAAAAAAAATTAAGGAACTTCGATTTTCAATTACCTACACAACATAGGATTCCACCAAATTTTTTAAATGTTTGATCCAACATTTTTAACTTCTTCCATCTGGTGAATAACCTATAATGGTTTCCAGGGCAGCTTCGCTTTCCATAATTCATGGGGCGAAAGCGTGCCGCAAGGGCCCTCCGATATCCCACCTCTTCTTCGCTGATGATTGCCTTCTATTTTCTCGATCTACCCCTAATGAGTGTACTGCAATATGCCAGGCAATACAACAGTATGAACGGGCTTCAGGACAAATGATCAACCAGAGTAAATCAGAAATTTCTTTCAGCTCTGGAGTCCCTCAGCCGAAAAGAGAAGATCTCGGCTCTTTAGAACGCATTCCTGGGGTCGATAAGCACCAGAAGTACCTTGGGCTCCCGACGGTGGTTGGACGGTCAAAGAAAGAAATCTGTTCAGCTATTATGGATCGAATTGAAAGAAAAATACAAGGTTGGACCCCTAAAAAAATCCCCAAGGCCGGGAGGGAAATCCTAATCAAGGCGGCTTTTCAATCTGTCCCCAGCTATTTGATGTCTATTTTTAAACTTCCTGATGTGGTGCTTTCAAAGATTCAATCCAGCATATCTAAATTCTGGTGGGGTCGAAAAGACGGAAAAAATAAAGTCCATTGGATCGCCTGGTCTGCTCCCTGTCAACCAAAATCTGAAGGCGGAATGGGCTTCCGGGACCTTTCTCTTTTTAATGATGCTTTGCTGGCTAAACAAGGCTGGCGTATGATTAATAACCCATCATCCCTATGCACGCGAGTTCTCCGGGATAAATATTTCCCACATAAGGATTTCTTGGATTCCCATCTTGGCTATCGACCCAGTTTTCTCTGGAGAAGCATTTGGGGTAGTCGTAATCTACTGAGGAAAGGACTAGGCTGGAGGATTGGGAATGGTTTAACGGTCAAGATTTGGACTGATCCCTGGCTTATTGATCAGACTGGCATGAAGGCGTCATCCCCTATTTTTCCAGGATCCGAACATGCCACAGTCTGTTGTCTTTTCGATGATCAAGGGGCGGGATGGTGTCGGGAAAAACTCTACTCATGGTTTAATGAGAGGGATAGGAGAATTATTCTGAGTATCCCCTGTGTGCCAGGCGCTGGGCCAGATCATCTCTACTGGATAAACGAAAGCTCAGGAGAGTTTACGGTGAAAGCTGGTTACCGGCGAGCTCTCACTGCTCAAATTACAGAAGGAGATGCCAGGCCCTGGACATCAATTTGGAAGCTTAATGTTCCCCCTAAAGTTCGCTTCTTCTGGTGGCAGGTGTGTACCGGTATCCTTCCAACTAAGATCCTCCTTGCCTACAGACACTTTTCAAACGACAACTCATGCCCCTTCTGCCCTTCTATGGCTGAATCCCCTCTCCATGCTCTTTTTCAATGTCTCGGGGCTCAGGAGGTTTGGAATGGTTGGGGATCAACTACAGATCTATCCCTGGACGCCGCCTCAGATCTTACATCTATCCTGATGCGATGGTGCTCCTCCTTTTTGCCGGCTACAGTAGGCGCCCTGTGTATTTTGACTTGGATTATCTGGGATAGGCGGAACGAGGCCATTTTCAATCATTTCCGGAGGCCCCCCAGATTTTGGATTGACCGGGCATTGTCATGGATTGCGGTTTGGCAGAACCACCCTAAGCAACAAAGACTTTTCACCCCCTCCCCTCTTCCCCAACATTGGTGCCCCCCACTGGATGGGATAATTAAAATCAATGTGGATGCCTCTCTCCCTACGGATGGCCCAGTTGGACTTGGTTTACAGGCCCGAGACAACCTGGGAAATCTTATCGCGGCCAAATACGAAGCACGTTATGCACTTTGGGAGCCCTCAGTCGCGGAGGCTGCCGCCATCCTTGCTGGGTTAAACTTCGCAAAAGATCGCGGTTGGGATTCCATTCACATCGAATCCGACTGTCTCACTGTTATCAATGCCATCAATCTCACTGACGGCGGACTTCAACCTTTCGGCCCCATTATCCGGTGTATTCACTTGAGGAGACAAGGCTTCAATTCCTGCAATTTCTCATTTATTAGAAGGGAAGCGAATGAAGCCGCTCACAAGATGGCAGGCATTGGCCCTCCTTACGTGGATTTGCTTTGGTTCAATCATTTTCCACCGTGGTTATGCTCCTGTATTTCTGCTGATCTCCATCATTAATGGATCCGTCTTCTTTTGTCAAAAAAAAGTACTTCAATTAAGGTTCTTTGATATACCACATTTCAAAAAGAGTCATGTTAGTTTTCGGTCTCAAAAGGCATATATTTTTAAGATATACATCAGTACTAGTAACTTACCTACAATAAATTTTTTAATTTTTTTATTCGGTTAACACACTTCTTCTCATTTCCACCTATATTTTATTCTTTCTTTCTACTACTCCATTTAGTTATGGAGTATAAGTAGAACTGTACTGATGTTTGATACAATGATTTCTTAGATATATTTTAAGAGTATTTATTATGAATTATTTAGCATTATATATTATCAACTTCTTTATGGAAACCCTCATTACTTTCTCAATATCCATTCCGATGAGTTCAAACATTTATATAGACTTTGACTTGTGATTTATAAACAACATTTTTGTCATCTGATTGAAATCATCAATAAAAGTGATAAAGGATAAGTCTCATTTATTTGATTGATGTCTCATAATCCCACATAAATTGACTCAAGTGGTATGGTAGATTGAATCTCAATTCTCTTATTAATTGTTTTAGTCATCTTTCCTTCCTGGAAAGTAATACAAACATCTTTATCTCTTCTTTTAAATATTGGAAAAATCCAAACAGCATCAACTTTAGAATGTTTATTCATGTTTTTCTAGCCAAGTTTTATAATTATTTTATTCCATAATTTTTTTTCATCTTCAGAAGCCAAGTAACATGAGTTATTTAATTCTTCTATTTTAAATAGATTCCCACTAATACATTCTCCTTTTGTAATGAAATTTATATATTAATCACTTTTGATGATACATAAATCTTATATATAAAGAACATATAATCCATCATCAAAAAATTATCTTTCACTACGTATGTTATGTTTTATCAAATCAAAAACAATATTTCCTTATATTTCAACTTTTCGACATCAATCTCAGTCATTCCGATTCTACTGATTTTAAGGAACTATAATTACCAAAGGTAACTGCTCCTCCATCATGACTTTCAATATGTTTTAATATTTTTATATCACCTATCATATGTGAATAGAAAATACTATCAAGTATCCCTAGTTTTTTCCTTTTACTTGGATTCAAATATATTTCAACAACAAAAGATCTTTATTCAACATTATTCTTTTCAACTTTCATTTCATTTATATCATAAGAAATTTCTTCTAGAAGGCTTTCCATGAGTCTTTTGGCATGATAACCAACTTGGTCCCATCTTCAATAAGATTATTCCATATATTAAAAATTTATTTCTTGTTGGAAAGATTCTAAAATCCTGATAATTCAATTTTTCTACTTTCTGTAAGATAAGAATGTTTCTCATTCATCTTTCACTATTTATTCCACTTTTCTCAAACCTTCTTCTATGTAGGAATAAATTGGGCCAAAAATTATAAACAATATTCCCCTAGAATCCACAACACTAGAAATAACCATCAAATTTTTATTTTATATTTAAATAATATCTTTATATATTGAAACTGTATTGAGGTTGGTAACTTATTTCAGCTCTAAAATACTCAGTATGTGGACCAACATTTCTTTTAAGTGAGTTTTATAATATTTTTGATTTGATGGGTTTATTAAATCCTTTTCCAGAAACTATTTCACAATAATTTTTTTGGAATCTAAAATGTTAAAATACACATATGAAATATATTTTTTTAATAGAAGATTTCACTTGATTCTTGTATTGAGCCTTCTTAGCAACTTTAAAAGTCTCATCTTTTAATTTTGAATATTTTTTGAAGTTTTTATTCAACTTCATCAAGGTTGTTTCAGAATCAATAATTTTGTGTTGAATCTTGTTAACTTCTTCTTTTATCTATTTGATGACTTTTCTTCTTTATCATTCTTTGTTACTTCTTCCATCAAGGTTTCCCATTGGAATCATCTCGATATTCACCAACATTTTACTTGGGGAAATTCATAGCAAAGTGTTCGATTAAACCACACTCAAAACATTTGATAGGAAGTTTTACTCCATATTTTCCTCTTCCTCTTAGTTAGTTCTTGGATATAAGAGACATGATGTTTTTCATTCAACTCATCATCCTTTTTATCTTTGGAGTCACAAGAATCAACATCTTCAACATCTTGAATTTTAAATTTTCTCATAGAATCAAAATCTATTTCATCTTTTATCTTCATTATTAATATTATATATTACCTCATTTTATAATAAATAATAATGTTATGAAATTCATCAAGAGAAAAAAAAATTATCTTATAAAGAAGAATTTTTAGAATCCAACCTATCGAGAAAGTTTCTCATAAGTTTCTTCACAATTGTAGAATATTCCAAGACATCCTTGAATCGTCTGATGTTTCAAAAAATACTATTTACTTTTTTTAAGTGTTCGTAAATTGTTTCTTCATCTCTTGTTCTAATTTCTTCATACTTACTATGCCATATTTTTAGTTTTTCTTTCTTAACTTTTGTTTTCCCTTCATTAACACTTTCCAGATTATCCCATATACTTCTTGATGTTATGAGAACCATCACCTTATGATACACATTTTCTGATAATTAAATAATGATTTCATTTATATTATTTCCATAAACTTCTATATTTCTCATATTATTAAACTTTATAGGAGAATCTATCTCAATAGGTGGAAAAACAATAGTTGCAGCATCAACAACTTCAAGGCCTAGAGATGGGAGATAAGGAATCATCCTTTTTTTATCCATAATAATTTTTTTCCATCGAATGTCGGAATTCCTATACTATTAAATGAATAGATTTTACCCATGATAAGGATTAAATAAGAGATCCTTTGAAATTACAAAGGATATAATAATAACTGAGAAGGGGGGTGGATCAATTGTTCACATTTATATGTTTCAATTATTTTCAAAACATAACCACTATAACCGGTTAAAATTTCAATCCTTATCATATTTTAGTAAATACTCATGCATAAAATAATATGAAATAAAGTAAATAACATAATATTTACAATTTTCAGCCTCTGTGTTAGAACCTAAATCCTTTCCAAAGATACTCCAGTGGGTATATGAAAATTCATTATTAATAATAATAGAATAAAACTTGTGTAAACTTTTATTAGACACCTTCTAACTTCCTATAGGAAAAATTATACAAACTCCCATCAGTTTAAAAAATTTTCTTATAAAACAATTGAGCTAAAAAAAATAATAAAGACTTTGTTGAATCTACACCATAATTTCTCAGTCGGAATCCTCAATCTGATTTGGCTAGTTCTGATTTTCACTCAACATAATGATGTTGGATTCAGGATCCGATTTTGTCATGACCCATCTCCTAGGAACCTTATCATTACAACCCCAAGACCATATCTGATAGGCCAGGTGCTGGAAAATAGTGCCAAGTATGCATATCCCACAATTGGAGTAATTTTCCTAAGAACATGTACACATGCACCCAATTGAAAGCCACAGTGCTGGAGAGTGAAACACTTTGTAAAGAAAATTCATGAATACCACTAAAACCCAAAAATAGAGTATGACAGAATGTAAATCATTAAAGTAAAATAGGGCTAGAATACAATCCCAATCAAATTAAGACAACTCTAAAGCCCTACCCATAAAAAATGGTATTGAAGCTACTGTAAGAAGCTGATAGAAACACCCCATCCTGTATAATCTTAAAAGGCATTGTCTAGTCCTAGTCATGGTCCAGATACGCCTAAGACTCCACCAAAGCATATATCATTTTCACAAGACACAGCATGTGCTGGAAAACCCTATACATGGGTGAGTAAAACAATACTCAGCCGGGGACCCCGAAGACCACAAAGTGAAAAACCACAAAGGAAAATACCACCAAGAAGGTACAGTATGCTTAACACAGTTATATGTCATCACCACATATAATAAGAACAACCAGGTATACACATAAGGGATTCCAAGACACAACATCTCATCTTCTTCCATCCATATGGTTCCATGCATAACACACTCCTTTTCGGAAGATCCCACTACTCGAGCTATCTTGTAGTAAATAGGTAATCCAATTCTACTAAAAGTATCCAAGAGAACATCTGGTCTCGATATTCCACATTGTTTCACTGAGGAAGTATCGATATCACATCCAATCCTTTGTCACAGTATTTTGATCGAGGCATGATCGTCCCTAGAGAACTCTCTCTTTAATCCATAATGCCATCATAGATCTATGTTAAGAGGTCCTCATTCTTTGGGCCCTTCCCAAATAGAACACACTGAGGACTACCTGAAGTAAACTGCTTCAGTCGTAACTCTGGACATCATGTAATTCTAAGGGTATTATCCCTGATGAGTGACTGAGGTTTGCTGGTATATTAGGCCACTAAGGTCCCCTCGACTACCAGTCCAATGAGGTCTGATCGTCTACCACTCATCTATCAGGACACTGTGGTCTACTCAGCTACAAATCTTTTTTCGGGCCACTGAGGTATGCTCAGTTACTCCTCAATCGGATGGGACACTGAGGTCCACTCAACTACTACTTGTGGTTCACTTTATTTCTGAAGAATATAATCCTCAAGATATTAATCGTATCCCAACTTTGACTAAAACTCACTTGGAGTATGTTAAAAGTATCCTCTCATTACGAGGGTCCCAAATCAACCAATGGAACATTAATCGGACAAAAGTTTTGGAAGTTATGGTTGTTTTAATAAAAAGGGACTAGTGTGGTCCAAGTCTAGTATGACCCAACCCCGATCTGACTTGGTCCTCTTGAACTAGCCCCAACCGGTTGGGTTGCAGGTCTAGCCCACTGGGGTGGCCCATCCCACCTTCTCCCACATGGCCCACTGTGTGTGGGTTGTCTTGTCTCGCCCGGACACAGCGGTGGTTGCCATGTCTGCTCCCAGTCGACGCGGTAGGTTCATCATGTGACCGCCCTTCGGGTTTCCATGGGGCCCTCCTAGCATTGTCATGCTAGACCATGCCTTGATGTTGAATTCACTGAAGTCCCCACTACTGCCTATTTTTACTAACCCTTTTCCACCTCCCCACGCCCGATGTTGTAGGTACCTCCACCACCATAGCGCGTCGCTGGATCCGATGGGTCCTTCCACGGGCCATTGGACTTGCTCTGGTGGTCTGTTCTCTGATCCACGAACACTTTAGGGGTTCTCGAGTAGTTTTCATCCCGAATATGGTTTCAAATTAGCATTTTCTTCGATCTGAGGGTTTAGTCACAAAGATCACAAGAACGCCCATAGTGGAGGGATACAGCCTTCTTCATGTCAGCCTGATTCCTCCATGTTAGAATAAAAAGGGAGATGATTAACACTGAGTTTCTATCTCTTCGAGCCCGAGATTAACCAATCCACCCTCCAAGAAAAAATTACCCATGTAACAATCTGTTGGTGGTTTTATCCTCATTCATTGTTTAGAAATAATGAACGGGGAAACAATTTCATCACGAACAAAACTTTTCCTCAAGTTAGATCGCTTGAATAGATAGATTGAATTCATTTCTCCACGTCGATCCTTGTTCTGTCAATGTTTTCAGATTCATCGCTGGTTGATTGAACCCTGAACTCTGATTCTTCATTTCCAGTGGGAGATAATCCTCCCCATTGCGTTAGGAAAACACCATAGATCCAGTAGAATTCCCCAATGTTATGAATTTGAATGTTGGATCATGTCCTCGATTAATCGAGTAATGAAATTAAAGTGTTTCACAGTTATGGTTTTACATTGAAACAGTGTCGCAGCCCTACTTCATTTATGGAAGGATAATGGGTTTCATCGTTGTGTCATAACATCTCCATGCTACTTAATATTAAACAGAAATAAAATAATCATCTTTTAGTTTTTTATTATCTTTTAAAAAGTCAAAAAATTATCTTTTACCCTGGACACACGCCGGTCGAGGATAAGTCCTTCATAAGGAGAAAATGTCATTACAAACTCAACGACAATCTCATATTCGTAATACAAGTTATGGCTTGTTAGTTATGAGGATTTGAAAATATAATATTTTTTATTTAATTTTTTTTTACGGTTATGTCCCAAAAACCACTTTCCCAACTGGCCCACACTGGTCGATGTTAGGCTCTGTCTAAGCTGCTAATGCCCTCATGTGCTCAATGGTGGTCTCTTATTTTCAATATGAGTTACCATTCATCAGTATTAAGGAATTGAAAAATAAAATAATCTTACTTTATTATTTTATTTATGGTTATGATATTTTTGGGATTTCTAAAAAAAGTCCTACGCCGACTAAACATAAGTCCTAACTAGGGTAAACCCACTACTCTAAACATAATGGTGCCCTTAGATATCTGATATGGAAACCCATTTAATAGTTATTCCACTTTTTCCAGAAAACATTTCACTCACACTATTTAAAATATAACATTTTTAAATGGATCATTCTGGGAACTCAGGACCTCAAAATCACACTCCATTCCAACTTCTAGTCTCACAATTATCCCAATATGTTTTTAAAAATATTACCAGGAAAATCATAGTCGTTACATCACCCCCACATTAAGGATTTTTCCCTTTAAATCCAAACCATGGGATTCCAAAATATATGAGGGTACAAGCAGAAACCCAAGCCTCCCTCTCTCACGTGATCTCTTATAGATTCTTTTGCTTCCATCGAACATGAACTGTAGGAATTAATCACCCATGGAGGGTTCTATCCTATCGATCCTCATTCTCTATCACAAACCCTGAAAAAGTCACCCTGTCATCAATGTCCAACTCGCCCTAATCAAATCTCTAGCTTGTAGAGGACGATTGAGCCCTCTAATAAACTCTTCTCCTAGGTATTTAAGAAGTGGGTTGACTAGGTGAGTCATTCAAAGAAATCACCCAGATGACATCGTGTCTCTTAGACATACATGGTAAACCTGTCACGAAGTCCATTGATAACTCTTCCCGATTTTTTCTAAGTACCCAATAAAGAGAAATAACAACCCATGAAACTAATTCATACTAGAGTCCATATTTTTATCTTGATAGGTAATCCCAGCTTCAACTTGTTCCATCATTGCCAATGTACACCTTGACACCCACACACATACCCCAGCACATCTCTCCACTCTAGGCGTCATTTTTACCACTATTAATCCTCTAAAAAGAAAAATGTGATCCTGAACATTCAAATGATCATCAAGGGTATTCCCTATGGTCAACTGAGAACATAAAAACTCACAATTAGTTTCACTAATTTGTGGTTCCTTGACTCATTTAACAGTGTATGGGTAACAACCAATGACTAGAGATACGTTGCTTCATCTCCATCCATGAAGTATAACTATAACGGGTCCAAATTCTCTTTTTCCTCATTTAGAAACTATAAACAGGATCTCCTACTAAGAGAATCCTCTACTAGGTTCCCCTTACTAGGAGTATAGACTACTTCGAAGTTATAGTCTAGGAGGAACTCTAGACATCATCTTTGTCTCAAGATCAAATCCTTCTGAGAGAATATATACTTGATACTCTTGTTGTTAGAGTAGATGGTAAACTGTTCACCCATGGAAGTAATGTCACCACATCATCAATGAGAAGACTATCGCTGACAACTCAAGATAGTGGTTCTCATAAAACTCTGTCTTAGTTGTTTAAAAAACTATAGGCACCTTTCCACCCACGCGAAAGGTCTCCCTTTCAACTAATCGATACATTCATCAACCCTTCGGTAGAGGGTACTCATTCTCTACTGCCACATGGTTAATTGGATGATAATCCATATATAACCTCGAACATTGGATCTTACTAAGACCATACTATGAAATTCCCCCACTGACACCCTCATCTCTCTATGCTTTGTGAAATCCATCTAATATAATGAATCTGATGCCAATGCCTTATTGGGGTGTAGATTGATTCAGAAGTCCATATCCCATGCGGGGAGGTAGTCCTAGAAACTTCTTGTTGAAAGAAATCCCTTTACTCTTCCACTACTACATGGAACTGAAAACTAAAAACATCAACTGCCATGCGGGTAAAGCTATCCAACTCAAGTGTGATTGGTTACACCCTCCTATACCTGAGTTTTTCTCGTGCTGCCTAGGTTTCTTTTTTTACCGACCAAGTAAAACACCATTCCAACACTACAGACATACTGCATCCTTTTTCCTAAAATAGTCAATTTGAGCATGAACTATGGATGAATAGTCCATACCAACACTAACATCATAAGGCCTCGACAATTTCACCAAGATGTTCAAACAGAAACTCTCACCTCAAGGGTCAGATCACACCATCAATATAAGTATGATTATCAAGTCTCCTCCTATAGGAATATCCAAACATAATGGTCAAGTCAATGATTTAACAAGAAACTCTATATATTGAATAATATTCATGAAATTAAGGAATGATTGACTCTTATTTCTGTTAATACGGTAGCAATGAGTTGACATAGACCATACCACGAATCTTTCCTAGAGCCCTTGGTTCATAATCCTTGGTCACATGTAGCTACCCCCTTCCCTTTTCCTCCAACTCCCTGAGTCTGGTGTGGACCGCAATGTGGTTGTCATAGTAACATGTGGAGATGTATACCACCTCTTACTTCTCTACAATATCTTATCCCACATATGTCTCCCGACAAATTAACATGTACTGGTCTATGTCTCTGCCCTGGTGGACCATCCACCATTTCACTATCAGTATGACAGGCTAGACAATCTCTAGTTAGATGCCCCCTACCATCTTTGGAAAATAATTACCTATTTCTAGGATGACTAGACTCACCTTATGGGCCTTGAGATATAGATCCCCTTCCTTGGGACTTCTTCTTAAAATTTCTCACATGTCCAAGTCTCTGAGACTAATGTTAGCTTCCAACATTCCCACTACTGACATCCACTGGCTGTTTTTTCTCATCTAATGGAATTTCAACCATAGAGGATCCCTCCAGCATCTTATCATAAGTAACAATGCATATAGTAATAGTGTTGTCTTCGATGACCCTAAACACATATCGCTCGAAGGTATGAGACCCAAAGAACTGGTTTTATCGTATTCGTCAAGTACCTGTAAAGGTCATTATACCTCAATGAATACTCAGCAGCCAACCTGACATCCTACCGAAGCTATAAAACCTCTTGGGAACAAATAACCCTTAGATTTTATGGAAAGAGCCACTTCCTTGAGAAATGTTCTCAAGAAATGCCCCTAGAAAAGTCACCTCATTGTATGATTGGGTAATATGAACCCCACCATCACCCTTACAAGACACGTCAAAGGATCACTGCCAAGACTGCCATTTGATCTAATCATGCCCTAGCTAGATAGAAAACATAGTCACCACCTCAATCTATTTCTTAGTGGCCTCTGAGTTGAGCTTTCCTCTAAATCTGAGGGGTCACTATCATTGAAACTTCTAAAGTGCGCTCATCCCGCACTTCTCATATGATGGTACTATGAGTACCATGTTCTACTCCATGGGTGTTGGTATACCTGGTACACTACCCAGTGGTGTTATCTCAAGTACAAACCCTTATACCCTTCTTGATACCCCACAAATCATCCATGTGATCACATGGTGGAATTCTGGATAGCTATTTCCATAGAAGCACCTTGAAAAAAAACAAGATGGACCACAATCAAAATAGTATTCCAAGGGTGATAACTCCAGAGGGACATGGAAAACTCATCCCATTCTTATATAAGGCGTGTACCATTATTTTTTCCTACAACTAGTGTTTTCATATACCGAGTCAAAAAGAAGAATTTAGGGTTCTGGTGTATGGATATGTCAACTGTCGCACCAACACTAGATTCCCTAACCTAAAATCCGAACATGAAACACTTAACATTGTTTTCCCAAACCAAAATCAGACTCTGGGTGCTTAAGATAGAATTGGCCTCCCCTGATACCACTCTATCAAAACCCGTCCCCCAGGGCCCATACCATGGCTACCCCATGCTCTCTTCTGATAGGCCAGTGGCTGGAGACTAGTTTCAAGTAGACATATCCCTCAAATGGGAAGAATTTTCTTAAAAACCTGTACACATGCACCTAATGGAATGCCACTGGGCATGATAGTGAATATACTATCTAATAAATATTCATGAATACCACTAAAAACCAACAAATAGAGTACGAAAAGAAAAGTAAACCACTTAAGTACAATCGGACCAGAATGCAAGCCTACTCAAAGAAAGAAAACTACAAAATACAAACCATAAAAAGGGTAATGAAGATGTTGTTTAAAGATGCTAAAATCATCTTACCTCATCTGATCTCACAAGGCCCCACCTGGTCCTTTTTCTACTCCATCTATGACTCCACCAATGAATTGGTCATCTATAAAAGACACAACACATGCGAGAAAATCCCATGCAGGGGTGTGTAAAAAAATAATAAGTAGGGGACCATGAAAACCACAAAACAAAAGAACAAAAAGTAAAACACCACCAAGAAGGTACAGTTAGCCCAAAATAGGTATATTTCATCAACACATGTAACAAGAACATCTAGTTATACTCATAAAGGAATTCAAGACACATTGTCTCATCCACTTCCAGCTATATGGTTCTATGCGTAGCATGCTCGATTCAAGAAGATACCACTCCTAGAGCTATCTGGTAGTAACCATGTAGAGAAATTATATCAAAAGAATCTAAGAGAACATATAGTCTCAATACAACACAATGTTTCCCTAAGAATTCTAGTCTCACTATGACAAGAAGTCTTGATATAAAATCTAATCCTTCATCAGATTATTCTGCTCACATCACAATCATCCTAGGAGGGCACACTCTATGACTCATTAAGTAATCAAAGACCAATAGAAAGAGGTCACACATCTTTGGGCCCCACCCAAAGAGAACACACTAAGGACTAGCCTAAGTGCACTGCTTTAGTCGTAATACTGAGCATTTTTGTACTGCTAAGGGGATTTTCCCAGATGAGTAACTGAGGTATGCTCTTTTTATGGTCCACTGAGGTTAACACTGATATAGGGTCACTGAGGACCGCCAAGCTACTGCTCATTTTTTGGGCCACTGAGGTCCACTCTGCTATTTCTCTTTTATTGGGCCACTAAGATCTTCTTATCTACTGCCCATCTATTGAGCCACATATGTCTGCTTTGCTACTCCTCATTTGTCAGGCCACTAAGGTCCCCTCGGATACTACTTATGGCATGCTTGATTCCTGGAGAATATAGTCCTCAAGCCATCGGTCACATCCCAGTATTGATTAAAACTCACTTGTAGTATGTCAAAAGGAACACCTCGTCATGTGGGTCCCAATTTTGTAAATAGATCATCAATCAGATGCACATATTGGAATTTATGGATGTTTTAGTAAAAAAGGATCAGTGGGGTCTGGGTCTGGTCTGACCCAGACAGAGTGACTTGCCCTAACCCAGCCCAGACCAGGGTCCACCGACTAGACCCAGGTCCGACCTAAACCAGATCTCACTCGGTCCGGTGTAACCATTTATAACCGGTTGGGTCATGTGTCTGGCCCGCTATGGCAGCCCGACCCACCTTCTCCCGCCCAGACACGGTCATGATCTTCATGTTCACTCATAATAAACAGGTCAGGTTTTCATCATACAAGCCTTGTGGGTCTCTATGGGCCCCTCATACCATGGTCCCGCTGGATCATAGCCCTCTGTCTGCATCTTCCGGAGACCTCGTTGTCGGCTGTTGTCGGCAGCCCTCATCCCTCGCCCCACAGCCAAAGTTGTGGGGACATCCACCACTATGACTTGCTGCCGGAGTACATTGGTGTGTCCTTCCGTGGGCCACCAGACGTATTTCGATTTTCATTTCTCTGATTTTCAAATTATTTTGGGGTCCTTGAGTCATCGGCATCCCTATTATGATTTCAAAGTAGCCTTTTCATTGATCTGAGGGTTTGTTCATAAAAAACACAAGAATTCCCACAACAAAGGGATTCGACCTTGTTCGTGTCGACTTGATTCCTCCACATTAGAATAAAAAGGGACACGATTAACACTAAGTTTCTATCCTTTTGAGCCCGAGATAAACCAATCAACCCCACAACAACAAACAAATTACGGATCAAACTTTTGGTGGGTTGATCCGTGTTCATTGATTAGAAAGGAAGAACATGAAATCTATTCAATCAAGAACATACCTTTACCTCGAGTAGGATCTCTTCGAGACATCGATTGATGTTGTTCTTCCATGTTGATCATTGTTACTCCAATGTTTTTCAATTCATTACCACTTGATCAAACCCAAACCTTCAATATGTCCTCCCCAGGGGGAGATCCTCCCCCCCCCATTACCTTAAGAAAACTACAATGTTTCAGTGGAATTCTCCAGCATAATGAATTATAATGTTAGAAATTTTCCCTGATTAATGGAGGAAATTAATTAACACATTTCAACATTACTGTTTCTCTTTGAAATAGTGTCTCTACACTACTTCATTTATAAAAGGAGAATGAGTTATTCCATTGCTTCATCGCAGCATCGCCATGCTGTTAAACTTTAAAAAGAAATAAAATAATTATATTTTATTTATTTTACTCTCTTTTAAAAAGTATAAAAATTAACTTTTACCATCGACCCACGTCGGTCGAGGTTAAGTCCTACTTAAGGAAAATATCTCACTACGAACTCAATGGAGGTCTTGGATTTTTAATCTGAGTTACTATTTGTGGGTTATAAGGATTCAAAAATAAAATAATTTAAATTTAAATTATTTTATTTATGGTTATGTCCCAAACACCAACTTTAACAACTAGCCCACATCGGCTGATGTTAGGCTCCACCTAATGAAATCATGCCCTCACGGGCTTAACTATGGTCTCATATTTTAAATCCAAGTTATCATTCATGAAATATAAGGACTTGAACAATAAAATAATCTTATTTAATTACTTTATTTTCGGTTATTCCATTTTGGGTTTTCTCACTATAGACATTCTTCGACTAAAATTAAGTCACACCTAGGGTAAACCCACTACTTTGAAGGCAACGGTGCCCTCATATTTCTAGTCTGGGAATCCATTTAAGTGTTATTCCGCTTTTTTAGGACAACTTCCCATGCACTCTATTTAAAACATATCATTTCTTGACAGATCATTCTGAGCACTCCGGGACTTGGAATCACACACCTTCTATTCCCTTAGCCTCATAATTTTCCCAATATTTTTCTACAAATATAACCAAGAAAATTCAAGCTATTACAAATTTTCAGATTAGGATGATTCGGGATCAGATTCCTTGAATACGATAATTCTAGATCCTGGATTTGATTTTCTAAGTTTAATAATATAGGATTTGATTATCTAAAAGCAATGATGTCAGATAAGATTTTCTCAATATGATAATTCTAGATTTGATTTTCTTAGTATGATAATTCTAGATCCAATTACCTATAAAAATGAGGGTGGATCTTATTTTCTTGACAATGATAAACTCACTCTCAATCTCTAAAAATCACACTCTGATGGGGTACTCAATTCAATTATTCTTCAATAAAATAGTATATTTTACTTCGAATTCTCCAGAACTCTACATTTTATGTGTGTGTAAAATATTTGAATGAAAAAATGTTCTGATGTAGTACTAATAGGAGACTCAAAAAACAAATTCAGGAAACATGAAAATATTCCCACATCCTTAAATCTCAAAATATATGAAAATATTTTACCTTTAAAAATTTTGATTTGAATACTTCAAACCTCCTTAGATTTCTCAAATATTTATGCAAAATTAAAATTCAATTTTTTCCACAACAATTTATCATACATTTCTAATCTCATTACGATCTATTTCCTTCTCAGCTTCATTATGATCCATTTTTTCTTAACACATTATGATCTTTTACTTTCTCATCTCATGATGATCATTTTATTTCTATTCTCATTAAGATCTATTTCTTCATCAGCTCGTTACAATCTATTTATTTCTCAACTCATTATTATTTGTTTCTTTCAAAACTATTATGATCTATTTCTTTCTCATCTCATTATGATATTTTTTTCTCATCTCATTACAATCCTTTTCTTTCTTAGCTCATTACAATTTATTTCTTTATCAACTCATTATGATATATTTCTTTCTCAACTCATTATTATCTTTTCTCTTTCTAAGCACAAATTCTTTATTATGAATACTTTAATACGATTTCCTCATTTTGAAAAACTGAGTATGAAAATATCAGTATAATTTTCCTAGTATGAAAATTCCTATACTAAAATCTGAGTATAATAATCTTAGTATGAAAATCTCCATACTAAAATTTGAGTATGAAAATTTGAGTACAGAAATATCTATACAATTTTCCCATTACAAAAATATGAGTAAAATATCTAAGTATAAAAATCATAGTATAATTTTCTTCTTCCACAGTTTCAACAACATCTTATTCTTTATCACCTCATTATAATGTAATTCCCATTATGATGGAAATCCTATCATGATGGAAATATCTTTTTGCAACTCCAAAATTATTCAAACCTATCCACCATTTCTTCAAAAGCTTTTATCAAGTTATTTTTCATGATTTGTGAGAACATATTGATCAAAAAACATCATCTACTTTTTCTTTAGAAAGTATTAAGACTTTATAAATCATTACTTCACATTCATCTTTCTAAACTCTTCATAAAATTAATTCTTTCACTTATTATAGCGAAAGAAGACTTCTGAAAAAAAAATTAGGCCACTGATTCTTTTGAATGAAATTATTTTTATTTTCAGGCTGATGGACCTAAATATGATCAATTTTCTATTCCAAAACTCCATCTTCCTAACTTCTTCTACGTCTAGTGTAACTTAATCTTAAAACATGGGTCCAGAAACTTGTTCCAGGAAAATAACCTCATTATTAAATACTAGGTCTGATTTATAGAAAAAAATAGTCTTTTATAAAAATAGTTAGTTGTAAACAAATAAAAAACATTTTTAAAAAAACCAAAAAGGTTATTAAATCTCTTTCCATATAATTCTTCATATGGATCTATTTGAATACATTAATGGAATCTATTTTTAATGTAAAATTCAACCAAAGGTAACTACTAATCCTACATACCTTGAATGTCATGATATTAGGACCTCAACATGTATTCTAAATTTTGGATGATCATTTTTTGACTACCCATCATTTTGAGGATGATAATCAGTAATCAAATGAATCTCATTATCAATAAACATTTAAATAATTTTCTATAATTACAATGTAGATTTTAGACCATGATTATACATAATTGAAATAGGTTAACCATGAAGTATTGCAGCATAATTATTATATATTCATGAAAGGTTATATAGAGGTAAATCTTGTCTTATATAATGGAAATATCCACAATAACCCATATTGTATAATTATTTCTATGATTATTTGGTAATATAGTGATAAATTACCTTGAAATGTCATCCCATTTCCACATAAGAAGAGGTACAAGTTATATAACTCCTCATGGATTTTGTATCTCATCCTTCACATGTTGAAAAACCATGTATCTTGACACATAATATGAAATTTCTTGCTTAATATTATCCCCCCAAAAATTTCCTTTGAATGTTTATACATCTTGGTTCTTATAATAAGTATATAGAAATTTGAGTTATAGTAATTATCTAATCATTTTCTTTTTCTCTCAGGTATAGATGGAACACCTAGCCTATTCCCAAATTTTAGAATTCTATCTTCATATATTATGTATACCAATTTCCCATCATTCACAGCTTTATTTCTCCTTTCAGTATTATCATCATTAGGATAAGAACTTTTAATCTATTCAAATAATGGTTTTTGTAAATAATTTGAAAATCCACTGATGTTTCACCTTAATTATTAATTCCTATATCCATATTTACTAAATCTAAGTGTATAGGATTCCCATAAATCCTAATTCTATTTATAACATCATTATATTTTCATCTCATAGCATTTAATACGTTGTTTTTCATTCATATGTGGTACTATGTCATGTAATCAAAGTCTTTAAGTAGCTCAAGCCATCAAATTTTCCTTAGATTGGGATATTTTTATGAAAATATGTATTTAAAAATCATATGATTCATATGTATCTCAATGTTTTCACCATATAGATAGAGTCTATATATCTTTAGAAAAATTATAATGGATGATAACTCAAGATACTAGGTTATATAGTTTTTCATCATGAGTCATTAACTTCCTTGATACATATATAATAACTTTATCATTATGTATAAGGACACAACCAATTACCTTCTAGGATGAATCACTATATCTCAAAAATCCATTGTTTCATGATGGTAGAGCCAAAATTGGAGCGTTTACAAATATCATCTTCAATTATTTAAAAACTTCTTTGTATTAATTTTATCATAAGAACATAACCCCTTTTTGAGTAATCTTGGTTAATGGGTTATCCAATCGAGAATTTTTTTAAAAAAATCACCGACAGTAACCTGACAAACAAATGAAACTAACTAACTCTATTATTTTCATTACAGTAGTCCGTCCATGGAAAACATGTTTCTCTATAGTATCAATAGAGATTCCATCCTTTGAGATAATAAACCACAAAAAGTGACTTTATGAAGCCAAGATTCACTATTTCTAAATTTCCCATATAACTTTTTTCATCTTAGAGTCTCACAAATGTTATTCAATTGATTCATATAGTTCTCATAGATATTAGAGTACACTAAAGATATCATTAGTAAATACCAAAAAAATGTTATCAAGATATTACTTGAATACTCTATTCAATATATCCATAAAGAAAGGGGGTTTATTAGTTATTCCAAAAGGAATTTCAATGAACTCATATTGACCATACCTCATTTTAAAATCAATCTCTAGGGAATATTACTTCTTTTCTGAAAATTTATGTTACCCATAAGAGAGGTCAATCTTTGAAAATTATTTTTCTCTTTGAATTTTATCAAATAATTCATCAACAAGAGGTATATGGTAATTGTTCTTTAACACAGTGTAATTTATTTCTATTTAGTCAGTATATATAGTCATAGATCCATATTTATTATAAAAAAGAATATAGGATCCCCATGTTGAAACAGAAGGCTATATAAATTTCTTACCACGCAGTACCTCTAAATTCTCATTTAACTCCATTAATTATATAGTATCCATTTTATGGGGAGACGTTAATATTTTTATTTCGTGAGATATTAAATATTTAGAAAAATTAACATCATGCTCTTGTGGATATGTAGGTAATTCTTCAGGAAATACATGAATGTATTCCAATAAAATAGGTGCAGCCTAAATTGAATAATTACCTTTTCCATTTGTAGATTGTTTCTCCTCTTCCTCCCAGAGAATTTCATTTAGAATAGCTACTAGGGGTGGATCTAAAACAGAATGAGATGATAAAGTATCCCCTCTAAATATAAGGAATTCAATATCTCATATTGAATTGTAATTTCCTTCTATTTATAATATATTTTTGTATCATATTTTGAAATTCAATCCATAACAAAGATTATATCAAAATAATCCTTATCTATATTAATAATGTCTGCAATTAGAGCATGTTTATGTTTCATAATGGGAACATACTAACACATTCTTATTTTAGTGATACTTATATTAGGAGTCTTAAATGATAACTCCCTTCAAAACATGTTCCGGAAATATGTAATTTTATTAGAAACCAAGGAAGATATAAAAAAGTGTGAATATCAAAATTAAAATAAATCATTGGGTAAATTTAAAAATATGACTAAATTACCTACTACCACATTTTATAGAACATCAACCTCTGCAGTTGTGATCACAAAATCTTGGTATTTCCACCTTTTCATTTTCAGGTGAAAATTCCCTTAACGCCTGGGGAAATCATCTTCTTTGTTCGCCATCTCCTTACAGTTGAATAATTGAAAATTGGAAGTTTATTTATTTCCTTTGTAAAGATGATCATGATGGCCTTTTTCAATACTTTAAGAAATCTCTTTTTCCTTTTAAATAGTATTATTATGTTTCCTTTACAAGTATCACGTGTTGGAAAATTCACCATTGGCATCTTCCCCATGTCCATTTTTTCCCTTCCATCCTCATCATATAATAATTTCTCTATAATTAATAAGACATAGATAAATCATTCTCTAT
Source organism: Viscum album (assembly GCA_963277665.1). Classification (NCBI taxonomy): domain Eukaryota; kingdom Viridiplantae; phylum Streptophyta; class Magnoliopsida; order Santalales; family Viscaceae; genus Viscum; species Viscum album. The sequence goes on along the minus strand of OY728166.1, from coordinate 1,083,655,720 downwards.
TTTAATAGCATATTATACTATGTCCACGTATTAGGAGATGGTTAGGGAGACTAGTTCCCTTCTAAGGAATAACATTAACTCGTCAAAGAAAAAAATAGTCTTACTTTTTGGATTACAAACGCAGTGTGTAACATTTCCATCTATCTTTGTAAATTTGGATTCACTTGTAGAAAAATTTTCACCTAAATTTATTATTAGACTAAAGAATTCATTTTATATATCAACTAATTGTTCATGAGGAAAATATTTTTCAATGAAATGTTATTTGAAATCCTTTCATTCTATTCTTGTTATTTCCACCTCATATGTAGTGTCTGGAATAAATTTACAGTATTAATATGAATCACTCAAGAAAGGATATTCTTACATTAAAACCTTATCTCATTCATTACATCTAAAATCAATGAATATATTCTCTAAGTAACTTATCCATTCATGAGATGAAAATGTATTTTTATCCGATTAAATGATGGAGGTTGTTAAATCATGAAGAAGTATAAAATTATTACACCACATTTTGGATCAGTAGGATGATATATATAGGAAAGGTTATTGGTCAAAAATTTATTCAACTACTTAAAAATATATATAATTTTTTTACCTCCAGCTACAACTCTAGAGCTAGCTTCATTATCTTTTTGAGGATGGAAATTTCTGCATGGATTACATGAATTGATAAAGTGTCCATTCCTTCCACTAGGTACCATTTCTAAACCATGTTATGCACTATATCAACTCTTAATAATATGAAACATAATGTAAATTTTAAAAAACCAGGATAATCTTAACATAAACTGAAAATTTATGTATAAATACTCCCAAAATCATAATCTTGGTTTCATTGGGAATTTCCTAAAAGTCCATCATAGGGTTACGTTACCTAATCAATATCATCTTAAATATAGTTCCCAATATTTCCAATAACATTTATTTGATACCTAGTATAAAGAACCTAACTTTAGTATCATAGAGTCAGTGGTTACTTTATTACAATGTTATTAGATATAAATAACCACATCCCAAATTACCAAATAGTTTAGTGGTCTTAAAGAACTAGATACAGACATGATTCTAATATTACATTGGAAATATAAAATACATATAAATAATAATTATTTCTACCTTGATGTTATTTATAATGACATTATTCATGTCATATAGAAAAGAAAACAAATAAAAGGTTCATATCAGATTATTAGTAAGGGAATTTATATAGTGGAAACTAATAAGGCATAAATAATATGGAAATAATAAATGATGGTGAAAATAGGTAAATTTAAATAATAAAATAAACTATAAAATCATCCATGAATATCATAAAAAATCAAATAATCACGTGTACATAAATAACACATTTCATAATGAGTGAATGCATAATTTAAGAAATCTAAAACATACAATTGAGGCCTTGTCCAGAACATCTAAAAATAAATGCGTAAGGCCTCGACCAAAACCCAATATAGATTATCTCATGAGAACTAAAAATGCATTGAGGGGAAATATTGATCCCCACCCATCACTTACTGAGTCTAATGAATTCCATATATACATAAACAATACAACTTAATCAATATCTCATAAAAATCAATAACAATCCTTATTTTAAGAACTATATTATGAAATATCAATACTTTCCCTAGTCAATCTATTCATAAATAATCCATAGAAATATGTTGGATTGTATCATTAGAATATATCCTCAAAATAAGATTCAACAAAAGATATTGACATAGATAAAATTCATATAAATATATTACTAGAATATTTCCTGAGGAAAATACCCTTTTCACTTTGAAAATAATTTTTTTATTCTAAAAACATAGCACATATTAAAGAAACAATTTTTTAAAATAGTATTATAAACCTATAAGTAAGACTCAAATTATAGAGTGGCTATGATGGTGGAAAATTGTATTCATGCTATATAGGTCGAAAAAACAATACTTTTATACTTTTGGTCAAAGTCAAGAAGAACCTCATTAGAAAAATGCAATGAAGATTCCATCAAAAAAAATTTGAAGGTCAAACATATATAAGAATATCATTAATAAATAATGAGAGAAGATAAAAAATATTCTATAGAAATTTTTATAAAATATCGATATGGATGAAAGAACTACCTCAATGGAGAAAATCTTGAATAGTGATGAGATTGTGAAATAAAACCTTACCTCGGGTTCGAATTTCATCATATTCATCTAAACCTCCTATTTAATGAATACAGATTTATTATGAATATATTATAAAAAATACTCATATATATCATACATTATATGTTATAGTTATTATATTTTATCACCTGTTTATTTTCAATTCCATAACACTACTACAAAACACACATTTAACAACGCTAGTAAAGGGGCTTTATCAGCGCATAAAAAGAGATCACTACTGAAGTGAGGTAAATATTTATACTTTATCAGTGCTAGAAAAAAAATGACTGATAGGGGATTCATTTATCAGTTATTTTTATTAGCGCTTACAAAACATACCCTTTATCAATGCTTTTGTTTTTCCCTGATAAAGGCCCCCTTTATCATTGTCCTTTTTGAACTGATAAATGCACCAATGATAATTTATTTTTTCTAGAACTAATAAGTGGTTCTTTTATCAGTGATATTTTCTAACAGTGATAAAAATTCAAAAAATATATATATCTTATATCAGTACTTGAGACCCCCTTACTTAGTGCTCTGACCACCCCACACTCACCCCCTTCCTCAGTACTCGCGACCCACCTTCCTTAGCGTTATACCACTTCTCACCCAACTACGTGCATGCCTTGATTTAATTGTGTGACCTCTATGTGGAAATTGATCCTCTTTACCACTGCCATGACATGTTTTATTGTTTGTTATGATATAATTTCTATTTGTTTATATATATTTACATACATATTTATTACTCATATATATATATATATGTGTGTGTGTGTGATTATTTTTAAATACATTAAAAAGATATGTGTTTATATGAGTTTTCATGTGTGTATTATATATATATACTCAAATTTTTAAAATATATTATTTATTAATAATCAATTAGATATATTAGAATAAATATATATATATATACTAATACGCATGCATACATATATAAACATTAAATATATATTTGTGTATGTATAGTCATATAGTTTTTCTCTAAATTCATTCATATACCATATTAAATAATAATGATATATTTCTATAAAAATACATTTATATATGTTGTATACAGACAATATTGATTCACCCACATACACACATATTTACACACACAAGTACTCATTTATATTTCTCACATAGACACACAAATATTTACATATATATGTCTTTTTTTACATTTATTGTAATATCCACATAAATGTATATTTCTTTATTGACACACACTTGTTTGTATATAAAAATTACTTGTATAGTTATATATATACATATTAATGAAATTTTATGGGGTAAATAAAATGGATAATTATATATTTTTAATTAATTAAAAATAAATATTTATTCCCATATCATTTTTATATTTAAAAATACATTTTTATATAAATATTTATTTATTCAATTGATTTATTATAAGTAAATATATGAAAATATGTATATATTTACTTATAAAAAGACTACATTATGAAAAATGATAAAAGTTTAAAACCATAATATCTATATGAATGTAAGACCTGGGAATAAATTTAGTCCTCACTAAAAATGAGTATGAAAAATATCCTAAAAGAAGTTGAAAGACTAACGAATATGAAAAAATTGGGTCTCCCTACTATAGAAATCGGTTTTTAGGCCTTATAGGCCTTTTTCTTACTTTTAAAAAAGTTTCTAGGGTTCCCCTAGGTTACCAAGGTGTATATCTCTTCACAATATTTGATTTGATAGGTGGTATAGTACAAATGGACACTCGGGTCAAAACTTATCATTATTTGATGTTCATGTCATGTTTTCATCTTATCTTAGACCATTCATTAATTCATTTAATTTTTATGTCATCCAATTGTTATTACATGGCGATTGATTGATAATAATATTCAAATTTTTAATTAATAATATTTTTTAATTATTTTATAATACATTTTATCTAATTATCTTTTATATTATGGGTAAATGCGTAATTAGTCATATCTAATACATATTTGAAATATATATATATATATATTATTTATAATAATATAAAAATATTCATATATTCATATATGATTTTTAATAAAATATATTTTCTTATGAATTATATACTTTTTCGGTGCTAAAAAAAGCACTGACAAATGGGGGCCTTTAATAGTGCTAGAAAAAAATCACTGATAAAGGTCCACACCCATTTATCAGTTCTTTTTTATTTGCACTGATAGTGGGGGCCCTTTATGAGCACTTTTTTAACCCTGATAAAGACCACCTCTTATCATCCCTAAAAAAGTCTTATAAAAGGGGGGCTTTATGAGTTCTTTTATTTAGCACTAATAAATCCAGGCATTGGATAATCCCAAATTTTTATAACTATATTCAAATAACTTTTCTATGTGGTAACTACTTTATTTTTTTCACGAATGTTTCAGTTTAGTAGTTTCAGTCCATGTACATTGATCATCGTCCCATAACCTAAAGAATTTTAATAATCATATAAATATAATATACATTTATTATATCATATTTAGTGTCATCCATAAAATTTAATATAGAAAAATATATTACTCTATTTATAGACAGAGTAAGTCATAAGTACACATGAAGCATGTATTCATTTTTCAAAGGATGGAATAAAAGAAAGGTAAATTATTATCATTTACATAATAATTATTATATCATATAAATCATATATATTCCTCAAATATATCATTATTAAAATAAAATTCAAGGTAATATGAAAACAAAATCACATCGCTTCATGGATGTCGTAGTCCACGCGTACACATGAGTGACATTATTGTAGTCTAAAAATTTGAAAAGTATGAAAGTTGATATGATATAATAATTATAGGTGTTCAATTATAACATATGTATCATATATAAACATTATAACCATTACAATTAACATCAATAAAATATTGTGATGAAAATTAATTGTATCGCTACGTGGAGATGGTAAGTTGTACGTACACACAAGTGAAACATTCGCATCCCACTTGATGGGAAAGAGGGTAAATAATACAGATTTCATAGTCATAATAACATTTATGTATATTTAGGATACTTAATTTAGTATTATTATAAAAATAACATAGATTTAGATGAGGTAAATAATAAGTAAAAAAAATAAAGTGATTGGTTACGGTTATTACCTCTCCTTTGAAATAACCCGTTTAAATCAACACTTAAGGGTCCTAGGGTTAGTGTTTTGGGATGAAAATCACCTATAAAATGTGCATAGAATTTTTTATACGGTATGTTTTAGGTTTTTTTTATATAAAACTCTCCATTTTTTGTAAATAATTGAAGTAGGACGTTTACTTTTATAATTGAGGTAAGAGGATCTTTAGAATTTCATAAAATATTCAATTATAATAAATTATTTCTCAATATAAATGCATCAATATTGGAAGTTATAAAATCCTATGGTATGATTTAGTTGAAATATTCTTAACCAATAATATTTTTAAAGGTTAATGTGGTGTTTTGAACATTATCTTTTGGTTTAACACCTTAATTAACTTATTTTAACATTAACCACAATATCATATTTTTCACTCTTAAAGGGTTATAAATTTACATATAAAGAAAATTTTGACTCATCAACTAAAAATGGATGAAAATTTTGACCATATATTATCCATATTGTCCTTTTGTAATCTTTTTGTGTTTTTTAAATAATTTAATAAGATATCATTTTGATAAATTAACTTCGATATCAATTTTGACACTATTCATTTAATTTATCTTCAAACAAATCAAGAAAAAAGTTTTACTTGGGAAATAATTTATTTAAATATTAATAATACTTAATATTAATCTAAAAATTCTGGTATCACTCTAAATTACTCAAATTAAACAACTTAAAGTATTTTTAATATCATTTATTTTATTTTTCCATTGATTTAATAAATAATGTATTAGCATTGTGAAATAATTTAACTTATTTATATAGCCATTAAAAAGTAGAAATAAATTATCATAGTTAATATAATTTTCTTATTCACAAACTATAAATTTATATTCATCCATAAATTTTATTTGTCCCTATGTGGACACAAAATATATTTTTAAAACTAATATAGTGTCATTTTGTAACATTATTTGAATTAAATATTATATTGGAAATTTTCATAGAAAATATTCCATTAAACATATTAATTTAGATATTAATTTAATAATGGTATAATTACCTTCATATAATAATAATAAATAAGAAGTATTATTCCTTTATCACTTATAGTTAACCTTGATTAATCCAATTTTCCCTTTACCAAGGTGATAAATATTACCATGGTTATTTTTCATATTGACTAAAAATAATAGGGGAATATTTTCCAAATTTGAACCTATTTATTCCATTAATATAATCCATTTTTCATGAATCAATTTTTATAATTGGTGGAAATTAATTTCCAAATAAGTATAAAAAATGTGATGAGAACTATTTTTTTGAAAACAAACTTAAGGGTAAAAATGGGTTTATTATTTTTCCATACCTAATAAAAATCTAGATGAATTATAAAATATTTTAATGAATATATAATAAAAATATTTCATCAAAATAATTAACCAATATTGATAAATTTAATTTATTAAGATAAAGACACATTGTGTGCACATATAAATAGTTTTTAATACTAACATTTCCTTTATATTCAAATGAATTTTATTTTTATTGATAACCAATGAATTTATTCTATAAGTGTATACAGATTATAAATTTAGTAATTTATCTAATTCTCTTCTTAACAATAAATTTCAATAGATGCATTATAATACCCCTAAAATAATATTTCAATAATATGCTATGGTTCATTTAAACCCAATGTTTCATGCAACGCAAGATATCGATGTGATTAAATTTATTTAAAATGAAACATATCATAAAATATTTGGGCATTAAATAACATGTTTACCCTTACAGAGAATCCGAGATAAAAAATTAATGTGTTTCCTTTCCCCTATATGTTAAAAGAGTTATTAAGTATGATATGTAATGGAAAAATACAGTATGAGATTAACTTGTAGGAGATGTTCAAGATTTCACTTAAATAAGTTGATTATGCCTAAAATAATATATTTTTGGAATTTTAAAAATAAACTTCTAAAGTGGATTAATTTTGAACCCACACAAGAATAGAGAGGGAAAGCATGTTTTTGGGTTGGTCTGTGGAGCCACCCAGTACCAAAACCATCCCACCTCAAACCCCACCACAAATCACTAGAGGAAATTTCCATAAACATAATTCATGACTATCCATGATATCATTTTCCTATCATAAAGACATAAAACACACATCATCATCATCACCATAGAATCATGTAGAATGATTATTACACTAAACACCATGAGACATAGGTGAAGTTGAACTCAAGAAAATGATTTCATTAAAAGGAGACATCCTTTGCATAGTGGTGTGGTGGTACTGCCATTTCTGACAACAAGTATTTTAATGACCATCTCCAACATATTGTTACATTACCAGGATATAATGAAAAGTGTCTATGTCATGTTCATATATCATAAATTCCCCTAGCACTGAAACACCTCCCACTAATAGGGATGAGACCTCACCTTTCAGATCAACTGAAGGGAAAAATATTAATATATAACCATGCCTAAGGAAGTCAAAATCCACTACAGCAAGAAAAAAACATAGGAAAGCACCCACACTCCCATCCCAATACCTTAATTTGTTTCATTTCATCCCTGATATATCCACCATAACTACCCCAAAATATTGTAGCCTTATTTGTGATCGACTAAGATGGGGTCAAGAATAACAAACTATGTAGTAAGAGTACAAAGGGAAGAAAAATAGGTGCAAAAGAAAAAGAGGAAGAAAAATAGAGGTAGATGGTACCTTACTTATCCCTTGATTATGTAGCTAGTCACAATAGACACTAAACCTTTATGGTTACATGGTGTCTAATATTGATATATGTAATGAACAATACTGTACTATAGTGGTATTTTCATGTATGTTATTCTTGGGATTCCTTATTTTCTATCAATGTCGAGTTTAGTTATTTTTAACGAATCGTATTGTAAAACATTAGTGATAACCCTATATATAATTCTAAGTATTCGACAAATTCATAAAAGTTTTTAAATTATATATTATTTGGATTCTGAGAAATTACATACATTCCTTATTATAAAAAGGTAGATTTATGATTTGGAAAGGATGTAGCTAGGGGTAAAAACTCTAATAATTTTTGTTGTTCATTAACTCAATCTTCACTTGGTGCATGAAAAATAGGAATAGTGGTTTTTTCAAACACATCCATTATTTGAAAATGTTCCTTCTATTTTGAATAGTTATTTTCCTTAGATTGCTAAGTCTATGATATTTTTAATAAAAATGATATTCCAAGATAATTATACTTTCAAGGTTCATGATCTGAAAACAATTGTATAATCCAAATATGAGAATGGTATAGTGGTTAATAGGGGTTAATCGACCTCTTTTAAAATTTTATATACTTGAGAGAGTTAAGATAAATTTCAGTAGAAAATAAAATATGAACATGAATTTTTTTTGTGGTAGTTTAAATCAAATTGACCCTTTATATACTATTCACACTCTAAGTGAGAGTATAAAACACAATATAATAAATTAACTAACTTTTTAATGAAATCAAGCCCTTTAAAACATCCTTATTAACCCACTGATTCCACACCCAAATACTTCCTTTTTTACACATAGAAGGACAAACGAGAAGCTTCATTGTAAAGTGCACGAAGAACCAAAATTTGATTTATATAGACCAATGCATTATCAAAACCTCTAAATAATGCTAAACCAAGGAACAACCAATAAAACTACCATTCTTGACCCAGATTTAGAACCCAATGTACAATTTTTAGGGGTAATATAACATGACACTAAGGTCTATCTTTTTAATAAAAAATAATAAACAACAAATTACACATTTAGTAAAGACATAACGTGTTAAGAAATATATAAACTAGTTTAAATAGAAAACTCAGAGTTTCAAGGAGGAAATGATCTCTTTGAAAACACAGGATCAATATGTTGACGTTCTCTATGAAAAATCCTTGTAATATGTAACAAAATAATGTCTCATGGTATGATTTAGAATATCCTAAAATACTATTGTGTAATTTTTACTAGATATATTGATCAATATATATAAAGTTCCTTCTTGTGAAAAAACCATCAAAAACTATTAAATTCAATCTTCACAGTTGTAGTTTCATATTTTTCCATAAAATAAATTTTTTTATCTCAAATATAATCAATTATCTTAGAGTTTAGAGAACCATAAATAATCAATAATATTTAATGTAGATATAAAACATAAATCTTTATAAATAAAAATTCAATACATCAATAAATAATTAGAAATTCTGTTCTTATAAGGTTCCCATATATCATATGAGGAAAACTCGTTATATTCCACATGATTCAGATTTGAAAACTATTTAATTTATATTAAAAATTTCTAAAAATGAAACATGATTTATCTTCTGAGAGTATAATTAAAATCTATACTAAAAACACTCAAATAAGTTTCCCAAAATTAAAATAATTAATAATTAATTATAAAACAATTCAAATAAGAAAATAAAGTGTAACAAATATATATTAAGTCAAAATATAGAAATATGTGTAAAATAGAGCATATTTTGAACATTTAAATAACAAAATATCGAAATATAGGTAAACATTATTTTTAAATTGTTCGTAGACATAATTATTTTAGGAACATGATCATATTTTTTTTACATAAATAGGATTGTACATAACCATCATCTCAATTGTAAATATTATATGTGTAAGAAGTATCTTATATTTCGCAAGCATCATTCCAACTATAATAATGAGTTGGGTAAACATAATCCTCCAACATCATATGGATGATTATTCATAATAAATAATTATATAATCAGAAAAATTTTCATAAGTATGAATTTTGAATCCCTAAATGTGATGTGAGTATAGACAATAATGATTTTCATAAGTATAAATGTGATCTGTGTAACTATAAAATTGATTGGATAAGAATAATTATCCAACTCTATAACATCTGTTTGTTTTTCATAATGATCAATATAATGTTTATAAGGATGATTAATTCTCTATAAAATCACTTCATAAGGATAAAATATAGTTTCATAAGTATCATTTTGAATATTTTAGGTATGATTTTCGTATTCATAAACCCATAAGGATGTATCCCAAAATTATAAGGATGATTATCGTACTATGTAAGGGTTATTCTATACTTATAAGAAATTTGTTGCATGAGTTATTATCTAACTCGTAAAAAGAAAAAAAAAACTTTGAAATAAATTCTTAACACACATAGAACCCATGAAAAATAATTCAATAAACAATATCAATGATAATATTTTCTTCTATAAGTAATTATTTTTTAAACACATTTCTTCAATCGTATTGGAGATAATAAAATAAAAACATTATAATTAACAAATCATAATCAAGTAAGGATTATTTATAACTAAGAAATATCCTAAATTTTAAAGGATGAAATCAATAAGAACACTAGTTGGTCCTCCACTAGATAACCACTCCTCAAAGCATTGGGAATCACCCACCAACATGTCATTTCGTCACCTGATCATGATTCCTTAATTATTATAGTCATCATAAAATAATCTAAACACATAAACCAATGTCCAAACCCAAATATAGTTGTAATTCCATGGATAGTTCCTTTGATACCCACACCAATCTCATACCCTCACTATAAGAACTAACACACCTCTCAATAACCTCACTCTCATACCGTACTAAATTTTATATAGAGCTCGATACCAACACATAGATCCCATCAAAAACCACATCTAATTTTCAAAATATGGTATTCTACAATGAACCTAATAAATTATATTTACCTACAAACAAATATCTTAATTTCATCATGACCACTAATTAATTAGTCTCACCTTATCCATAACCTTTATGACATGATAGTCATTCACACAGGACCCATTCAATACTCACCATTAAAGGAATGTCATTATCATCACCCTATTAAATAGAAACACCTAATATATATGATCCTAATATTTTCTATTATGAAACAACATTATTATACATGAACACTGTGATCATACTTAATCATCTACACTAAACACCCATCATGGCTTGTTCCCAAATTTGGAGGAATGTATCACCTGAAACACTATTGTAGCAAGTAAATATTGTACCACGAACTATCACACAATGTGACCTTCAAATATAATCTATGAATTATTGATTAATTTATCACTTTTATATTTCCCAGACTAACTTTATTTTTGAATTAATCATTTTTAAATTATTATAGAATTTATTTTGTAGCTTTTTCTGAAATGGTTTCTTTTTAGTTGACAAATATGGTTTTCATGAAACTTGTAATTTTTATAACATTACCATTATATAATAATGACCATGAATTCTAAGAAACCATTAATGTAATAAAATTTCAAATCATGAAATAAAATTATAAATTTTTTGACATTCATTTAATATATAAAACCATTAGAAAACATTTTTTTAACTAACTAAAATGTTTCATGAATATAAAAATTGTTTTTTGGTATTTTTGTTAAATCAAGTATTTTCAAGGGATATTCAGGTTTAAATTTCATTAAAATCCCCATGTCCTTTATTAATTTTATAATAATCTAATTTAGATCATTAAAATTTGTATCCAAAAAATTGCATTATATATAAAAATTAAAATCCAAAAAATGTTCCTTCTCAAACAATTGATTCTATAATGTTAAAATAATTTAATATAAAATTAACTTACACACATTTAGAATTATTATTTGAAAAAATTATATTAAAATTTTAAATTTTAAACATCAAATTATGTTCAAATTTTAATCTTAATCATTTTAATTAAAATTAAATATTAAGGTAATAAAGTTATTACCAAGGTAAAAGTAATTCGGTGAAAAGAAAAAAACGTTAAAACAAATGTCCTTAAAACACTAAAAGTTATATAAAATGGTGTTTTGAGGAAAATATTGAACCAAACTCATTTTCATCTTCTATTTTTTTCCATTTTTTTCCTTTGAAACTTGAATAATAACCTTACATTGTTGAAAATGAATGTTTTACTCCCAACACTTCCCTTCCCTTCACTTATAAAAGGGTCACATATTTACAACTATAAGACTCACTTAAATTTTTAATTACATGTTGAAACTATGATATTCTAAACTACCTATAACTATATCAAATATAAATAACCCCATGTTCACTTATATTTATGCTAAACCATTCAGATTCAAAGAGAATTCTAAGGAAAATATAAGTCCCCGATATGAGTGTTATCAACTATTAAGTATTCATATTAATTACATTCGTCAATATTTATCTTGTAAACACAAATATAATGATAGGAAGATCATTTATATACTATAATTTTAATATAGTAGTGGTATTATTATTATTTTTTCCTATACTCCATCCATTAAGAGAAATAAAACAGTTAGTCGTGTGTTTTGTGGACTACCATCTCCATGATGTAGCGTGTTTTGTTGTCCTTCACATTTTTACAAGGTTGGTTGTAAATATGGTTTTATAGGATAAATATTATTTTTTAAATATCATAAGGGCTTTTTATGAAAAACATGAGAACCTGTTAATTTTACTATCAACAAATGACCATCATTAACTTAATCGTTTAAAATAACAATACTAAGTGGATAATAATTTATTCAAATTTTATAATTTATTAATATAAATTAATTATAATTAAAATTAATTTAAATTATAATATTCATAACTAATAAATAATAAATAATATAATTATACTTTTTAAAAAATGATATTATTATAAAACCACCATAAAAAAATTCATTATATCATGGTATATTCGTGTTCGGGTCCGTTTAAACACTTACTTAATGAAAACAATGAATTTTATCTTGGATGAATATGGAAACATATTTTATAGTATATTATGATATAAATTTATAAATAATTATTTTTTTATGAATATATTTTATCGATATCTAATTCATCAATCAAGAAATGTCCTCACTTCATCAAAAATCACCAAAAAACATTTTTATTATCGAATTCATCATAAATGATAACGTCTAAAACACTCAAGAAAATAATTTTCAACATAATAAATTAATTTTAATAATCCATAAATGATAATTTAATTCCCTGTTAATAATTAAATTTTGAAGAATATTGAATACGACACTACTACGTTGAAACTAGTACAAATGATCAAAGCTATAAAAACATATGAAACAAATCAGAAGAACTCATGCAGTAAAATAATATTTATGATGAGTGTGGTTGAAGATAGATTTGATTAATTTTATAAATTAATTGATTAATATAGATATTTTTATGGAACAAGAGATTATAGTATATTCTTGGATGCCTGGAAAATGGATAAAGATTTCCATCTCAAATTCCTCTCTTTGAGAATAATTTTTTATTATGCTCATAATTTACATTATGTGGTGTGTATAGTACATATTTGATATGTTATATCATGATATTAATTTATTAATCGTATTAAAATTTCAATTTTAATCCCCCTATTTGTAACATCCTGACCCAGAAGCCATTGAATGATGCCCTGACCTGGTTTGCCACATGCCCTCAAGTATGCCTTCCGGTACACCATCGGGTGCTGACTAGCAGCGAGGGTCTGGTAACTCTGTCTTGGGGAGACTATACCCTCTGTTATAAGAATAAAACACTAGTAGATGAAAATAAAAATTAACCAAGAATTGAAGCGTATACATAACCCTTACAATACCATGACATATGATAGTCAAAACCAGATAATACAATACTCAACTGAATGGTTAATCAAGATATGAAAATTCAAGTGACAAGTATCTATAATTAAACTGAATGTAAAGACACAACAACTCCAAATGGGTCCCGAACCACATCTAGTACCCTCTCTCATACTCTAATACCAGACTGTAATCTATCCTAGGGCCTTGCCCTTATCATGTCCGACAATAACAATGTATGCTCGGGTGGTGATCAGACATCCCGAATAGGGTGTGATTACAACTCAATAGGCCACTGCTAATGGTGTATAAAACTAGTCCAGTAAAAATATAGTGCATGCAGTTTTATGAAGTAATAAATATAATGCATGATTTAAATAGTTGTCACATTGTCATTTAATCATTAATCATTACACTAGTCTAAGTTCAATTCATGTTTCCCATTTGAATCATCATTAATTATAACTTATCATTTGGTGTTGGTCATCATTCCTTGAACCACAAATCTAATGAGTGTAGGTCATTATGACGAGATCTCCTTTTCTCATTAATTTTAGGTCATCATTCCTATCACCCCATAATCTCATGTTTGGCTAACTATTGGGGAGGAATGCCTGTCCAAGTCCCATCTTCTAATTGGTCTAGGATGCTATACCTAGAACCAAAAAATCTCAGCCATTTAATCATTATTTAATTCTCAATAATTTTCCACATTATTCATTTACTAATCCAATCATTAGTAAAACATTTCAAAGGCCATTAGTTTATTCAAAAATTAACTAAGCACATAACCCATTAATTAATGCATCAATTAATTAATGAATCAAAACCATTTTCACTCCATAATTAATTCTTCAAAATTAATTATCCATTTTGAAAACATCAAGTCATAATTAATTCTCACAATTTATTATCGTTAATCACATCATGACACATAATTAATTCTTCCAATTAATTATCTTTTGTCAACATAATGGCACATAATTAATTCCAACAATCAATTATCTTTTAAAGCAAAGCATCCTTCCATAATTAATTTCCCCCAATTACTTATATTTCCACATTCAATTTAATATCTCAACTACAATATCAAATCACCAAAATATCAATTTGGGAAACCCCCTTCATTTGTTCCGTGATCAACCACCAATTAACCATAAAGGAAAATAACATGTCAAAACCATATTCCAAATTACTCCAATTTAGGAATTAAATTATCAAGGGAATATAGAAATTTCATAACTCATACACATATAATAAATTATAACTATGGTGGTTCAATTTAGACAACCTACCTTGGTTTTTTGATGGATGTTTGCCCTATATAAATCCCCAAAATCTGAGCGGCACAACGTCGTTTATCAAACACCGGATCTAAGTCCCTAAAACCAGCATTAAGATCAAAGGGATCAAGATATTTAAAAATATGATCTAGATCTACAATCTGAGATCTATATCTTAACTCATAGGTTTATATCTAAGAAAAAGGTTAATATCATCCATGAAAATGTTTAAGAAAGATGGAGGAAAGAACAAGAGAAGCATCGGGATGAAATCCACTTACTGGGAGGAGAGGGGATATTCAATCTGGATTTTCAATATTTAAGAATAGTGTTCAAATATCCTAGGAATCCCTTTAAAATGCTTCGAGAACACCTATAATTTGTTAAGCCTGAGCCAATGTTGAGATATGGGAGTCTCAGGGGGGTTTGGGTGGTTTTAAAAGGGATATTTTGATATTAAAAATAGTGTACATGGTTTCCTGGGCAGAGGCACACGGTTAGGAAAACCATGCACCAACCATGCGGACTCCACTACCTAGTTTTTTATGGTTAGCACGGTTTGTTCACATGGTTTATAAAACCATGTGCAAACCATGCGGACTCCTCTGTCCAATTTCGCACGCTTGGCACAGTTTGGTCGCACAGTTTGTCAAACCATGTGCAAACCATCCATAGGCCATTGTCCTTTATGTTTCCTTAAAAGATCACCCAAACTCACCTCAAGACACTAATACAAGTTAATGGTACTTAAAAACTTCTAAAAGTACCTGAAGACACGCCTGAGATTACTCCAGAAAAGGTCATGATCTTACAATCTCCTCACCTTGTGACAGCTCATCCTCAAGATGCACTCCCAAACATCTCTATGATTCCGAATCAAAAATATTGGGCCCTTGATCCCACATGTCTATTTCATGTTCCCAATTTTCTTCTTTAACATTACCATGTTTCCATAACCCATGAACTAATGGTACGGTCTTTCCTAGTAATACTTTCTCACTGTGACCCAGCACACGTAACAGTTGCTCCTCAAAGGACACATCTCTCTCGAGATCAAACTATTCCACATAATTCACATTGGAAGGGTTGTGGTGATACCATCATAGTTTTGACACGTTAAAAACATCATGCATTGTGCTGAATTTATGTGGAAGTGCTAATCGGTACGCCAGTGCCACGATTCTCTCCGCAACTAAACGGTCCCACAAAACTAGGCGTTAACTTTCCCTATCGTTGTATCTTGTGGTGACCCAATATAGGCGACACCTAATGGAATACAAATTCATACTATATAAACTCTAGGATTCATCTCCATCTATCAACATATGACTTATTCCTACTTTGATCGATAGCCATACACTTTCGAATCAACTACACCTACTCGGATGTATCCTGAACAAGGCTCAGTCCTAATAGCTCTGAGTCGTCCGCCTCTAACCAACATAACGGGGATGTACAAGGTCTACTATAAAGTTCCTCATATGGTTCCATCTGTATAGTATCCTGAAAACTATTTTCAAAGTCTAACTCCACTAAAACCAAGTGCTTCTCCCATGAACCATCGAATTCAAGCACACATGCTCGCAGCATATCCTCTAACACCTATATGGTATGCTCTGACTACCCATTTGACTATGGGTGGAAGGCCATACTTAATAGAACCTATGTAACATGCACCTTCTATAAGCCCTATCGGATGTGTGAAGTAAATCAAAAATTGAAATCTGAGACTATAGTCTGTGGAACCCCATGAAAATGAACTATATCTCTCACGTACTGTTCTCCCAACTCCTCTACTGTAAAGGTTTCTTTGATAGGCAAGAAGTGTTCTAATTTCTTTAGTCGATCCACGATGACCCAAATATAATCATTCTTACTTAGAGTCTTAGGATTTCCTACCAGAAAGTTTATTGTCACAACATCCAACATCCATTCAGAAATATGTAATGGTTGCAATAGGCCTCTAGGTCGTTGATGCTCCACTTTCACCTTCTAACATGTGAAAATTCTTATTACAAAACCTGTTATCTCCTTTTTCATGTCTGGACACCAAAACTGTCATCGAATTTCATGGTACATTTTTGTCACCACAAGATGTAATTCCCACCATGGAGCATGAAATTCTCATATGAGATCCTCTCACATACTTGTATTCATAACAACCTGATTTTTCACAGAGATGATCTTATCCTCATATATTTTCCAGTTTGAAGGTGTATCCCACCCATAAAGGATTTCCATCAACACTAAACACTCCAAATCCTCATATTTCTTATATTTCATCCATCTCAATAGTGTAGATTGCACTGCTATAGAAACTAGAATCATCTTATACTAACTCTCCTGAACTACCACATTCATTTCTGCCAGGGAGCTTATCATCTTCCACTGCACACATGAATCATGTACCAACTGAGTATGAGTTTTTCTTCTCAAACCATCAAACACACAATCCCCATTTCATGTTGTATATGACAGTTCATAATCAAAGGACTGCATATACTCCACCCATCTTCAATTCTGAAGATTCATTTCACGATGTAAAAAATATATACTACAAGCTTTTGTGATCTGTAAAAATTGTAAACTTTTCACATAACTGAGAGTGTCACTAACACTTAAGATCATAAACCACTGCTTCCATCCCGAGTTCATGCATAGGACAGTTCCATTCATGTGGCCACAACTGTGGAGACCCATAAGCAACGAATCTATCCTCTTTCATAAACACAACTCTAATTCCGACCCCATAAGCATCACAATACATTGTGTACTTCTCACTTGACTCCGGTAAGATCAAAATTGGTGCCGAAGTCAAGCGCTTATTGAAATCATAGAAATAATTCTCACAAGCTTCTTCCCAAAAAAACATTACCCCTTTCTTTGTCAAGCTAGTAAGTGGTGCATCCAACTGGGAAAAATTATGGATGAATCTCCGATAATAACTAGCTAAACCCAAAAATCATCAAATATACAAAACATTCTTGTGATGCTCCCAAAAAATCACTACCATCACTTTTTCTACTTCCACTGCCACACCTTCTTCCAAGATGATGTGACCCAAAAATTGTACACTATCAATCCAAAAATTACATTTGGATAGCTTGGAATATAGATAATGCTTTCTCAGTGTACCTAGAACGATGTCAAGATGTTGAGAATGATCTTCATGAGTCTTAGAGTACACAAAGATGTCATCCATAAACACCACCACAAACTGATCTATGTACGTAGGAAAGATCATGTTCATCAAGGCCATAAACAATGCTAGAGAATTAGTCAACCCAAACGGCATTAAAAAATACTCATAAAGTCGATACATTCTTCTTAAAGAAGTTCTAGGTATATCATAAGTTCTAACTCTCACTTGATGATACCATGATCTCATATCAATCATTGATAATACACAAGACCCCTCTAGCTGGTCAAATAAATCATCGATACGCAAAATATGATATCAGTTCTTCCCAATCATTTTATTCAACTTCTAGTAATCGACGTGCATGCTTAGACTCTCATCATTCTTCTTTGAAAACAATACAAGTGATCCCCAAGGCGATGTACTTGGATGGATAAACCCTTTATCCTCTAACTCTTCCAAATACATTTTGATTTATTGAAGCTCAGTATGTTCCATTATGTAATGTGGAATACATGCTAGCCCAGCCACCAGCATGAGGTCAATAGTGAATTCCACGTATCTCTCATTTGGAAACCTTGAAACGTCATTAGGAAAGACATCTTGAAATTTTTCTACTATTGGTGGAATGAAGTCTTCCCTACCACTCCCATAATCCATCAAAAGACTATAAACTTGGGTTGTGATGTCTCCCATTTGCTGATTAATTAGCCCATCTATACCTACATGGATATCCCATTCCTCATGAAAGACATATTGGTCACCCTCAGGAGATAAAAAGGTCACTCTACTACAGTAACGATTTATGTGGGCTTGGTATGCGACTAGAAAGTCTATAACCATAATCTGGTTGAATCCTGTTATATCAAGGACATGGATATCCCAAAGGAAATGATACTCTCTAATATCTAGCAAACATCCCTTACATAAACAGATATCCTTAGTTCGTGTTCCCAACGGTGTATGATATTCATCATCCTGCTTATGGACTCTACCTCTAGGCTCAAGACATTAACAAGATTTTCAGATATAAAGGGATGAGAGGCACCAGTATAAAAAAAGGAAGTAGCTAAAGTAGAAGAAAAAAGAATAGTACCTCTCACTGTTGATGGACCAGCCACGCTCTCCACAAGTGTAGGCTACACTGCATGTAACTTTCCTACCCCACTTCCCTGTGGTGTCATCTATCACCCCTGAGTAGCACCACTCTGCTGGTACAGGTGCTAAAACCCTGAAGCACCATACCCACTTCCTCTATAGTCTCTTTCAATAGAACTCTAGTTGCTAGACCTATATGGTGAAGACGACCCCCTTCGCACACTCTGACTCTGAGTAGCTGCTCCCTCAATACCAGCCTACTGCAACTTCCTACAAAAACTATATAGATCTCTCATCTTGCCACCAAATTGGCACTCCACTTGTGGTTGAGGAAAATGGGTATGATAGTGTCCCTGCCTACCACACTGGTGGTAAATCACATGATAAATATATGGTGTAATTGTTCCTCCTTGATTTCCACTATCCTAACTAAGATTCTTGGGGTGGTGCTTTCTGCTCACAGAAGGCCCACTCCCGGATCATCTAGCTGCTTGTGCAGTACTAGAATCATCTTTCAGGTTCCCCTATAAAATGAGGCCCTGATTAACCAATTCTGAAAATTTATTTATCCTAAAGATATTCACCTAGGACTTAATTTCACACTTAAGACTGTCCTAAAATAATTTTGTCGAAGATGCATCATATCCTACCAAAGAATTAGCAAAATGCTGTAAATCTGTGAAAGGTTCAGAGTAATCCATTATGGACATGCTTACTTGTGTCAGATGAATAAACTCGGAATCCTTCTCTTGCCTCTTCATGCCTGGATAGAAGTGTTCCAAGAACTTCTCCAAAAAGTTTTTCCATAACATATCATCAGTCTTTCCAGATCGTACCTAAGGGTTCCACTAGTATTTCGCTGAACCCCATATCATATAAGCATCCAACTTGACCCTCCTCTAAGCTAGAGTCTCCAAATGGTTAGGTATCATCTCAATGGATTCAATCCAGAATTCACCTCCCTCAGGGCCACCCTCCCTAGTAAAAGTAAGATGGTTATGCAACAGAAACTCCCTTGTCAACTCATACATGCTATTCTGAACCCGGCTTGTGTCTCTCTCAATGAATTGCATGAGAAGAGTTCTCCCATAAATTCTCTCCTTCTTCCTCATCTTTCACTAATGGTACCTCAAGTTCCCTATCTTTAAGTCTGTTCTGGGCCATATCCCTTGGTCTCTCCCTCATCAAGCATCATGGAAGCATATTTCTTCAAATCCAAACACACGTCTTAGGTCTCATACCACAACATTATAACATTTACATAAAAGGAGAAACTAACAAAACAAGTTTGAACATATCATTTCACCCTTTTTCTCCACATGGTCAACACTGAGGACTTTTCACTACCCTTAACTATCCTATACCTAGGTCTTGATTAACAAGGGTACATTCATTCTCATTAATTAATTCATCCATTAATTAATAACATTATTTCAAAATAAATAATTCGATAATCAATTAATTTATTATTCCCATTTCGTCAATGAAGGTTCTCATGAGACACCCATTATTCTCATTTTTCATCATTGTGTCAATATCACATCTAGGAAAGTATTACAAGTTTAAAAACATACCCATAACCCATTTTGTCGTGAGTTCCTAGAGTGATGCATGTGACAACAACCTTGAGTGCCTAGAATGATCCATGTAGACTCAACTAGCATACCTCTTTTTTCCACGAATCAAAAATCAACAATTTTAAAAATAAATATCACATCACACCACAAGTGCATCACCCTATGTGAAATAATATAAAACTATAACAACAAATAACAATCACAACAATCCAACCCTATGAACTTAGATTTTCCCCTGTACATGGGTTTGCAACTTCCTTGCATGAGATCATTACCAATCCTCGACTCTTCCAAGTTTTTTTTATAACTTTTACCAAAATAGTAATACAAAAGAAGAATAAAGACAATAAAACTCATCTGATACCACAATGTGAGGTCCCGACCTATAATCCACTAAATGGTGACCTAAGCCAACTGGCTATATGCCCTCAAGCATGCCTCCCAGTATGCCATAGGGTGCTGAAAAGCAGAGAGGGTATGGTAAGTTAGTCTTGGGGACACTATATCCACTATTATCATAATAAAACACTAGCAGAGGAAAATAATAATTAACCAAGAACAGAAGTGTATAAATAACCAGAACAATACTATGACATATGATAGTCAAAACCAAAGAATACAATACTCAATTGAAAGTTAGAACATGTTATGACAATGTATGTTCCATGTGTCTATACTAAATCTAAAGGTAAAGACACAAAAACTCCAAACAGGTTCCAAACCACATCTAGATCCCTCTCCCATTCACCAATACCAAACTGCAATCTATCCCATAGCCTTTCACTTATCCTGTCATGCGATAACAAAGTCTACTCAGGTGCTGATCTGGTGGCCTAAATAGGGTGTGAGTACAACTCAGTAGACCACCACCAATGGTGTCTAAAACAAGTACATTCAAAAGATAGTGCATGAAGTTTTATGAAGTAATAAATACAATTCATAATTTAAACAGTTATCACATATTTATTTAATCTTTAATCATCACTTTAGTCCAAGATCTATTCATGTTTCCCATTTGAATCATCATTCATTATCATTTATCATTTGGGGTAGGTCGTCATGCCTAGAACCACAAATCTCGTGAGTTAAAGTTGTCATTCCTAGCACTCCATTTTTCATTCGTTGTTGGTCTCCAGGATTATCACCCCATAATATCAATATTGGATAAGTATTGAGTTGGAATGCCAATTCTAACTCCCAACTTTTAATTGGTCTAGAACGACATGCCTAGCACCCTAAAATCTGATCCATTTAATCATTCTTTAATTCTCATGAATTTTCTACATTATTTGTTTACTAATTCAATGATTAGTTAATCATTTTAAAGGCCATTAGTTAATTTAACAATTAACTAAGCACATAACCCCTTAATTAATTCATCAATTAATTAATCAATCGAAACCATTTCCATTCCATAATTAATTATTCCCAATTAATTATCCATTTAAAAATCATCAAGTCATAATTAATTATAACAATTAACTATCTTTAATCACATCATGACACATAATTAATTCTCCCAATTAAATATTTTTTGTCAACATTGTGTAACATAATTAATTCTTGCAATCAAATATCTTTCAACACGAAACATCCTTCCATAATTAATTTCCCACAATTACTTATATTTCCACATTCAATTTAATATCTCAACTACAATATCAAATCTCCAAAATATCAATTTATGAAGCCCCATTCATTTGTTCCATGATCAATCATCAATTAACCACCAAGGCAAGTCACATGTCAAAACCATATTCCTAATTTTTTAAATTTAGGAATTCAATTATCAAGGGAATCTTGAAATTTCATAAATCATATATAGATCATAAATCATGACTATGGGAGTTCAATTTAGAACACCTACCTCAGTTTACTGATGAAAGTTAGCCCTATAGAAATCCCCATAATCCTAGCGGCACAACGTCTCGATAAAACTTCAAATCTATGTCCTTAAAACCAAAATTAAGATCAAAGGCATTAAGATATTGAAAAAATAGATCAGATCTAAAATCCTAGATCTAGATCTTAACTCATATGTTTATATCTAAGAAAAAGGTGAACATACTCCAAGAAAATATTTAAGAAAGATGTAAGAAAGAATGGGAGAAGTATCGGGATGAAATACACTTACTAGGAGGTGAGTGGATCTTCAATAATGGCTTTCAATCTTGAATAATGGTGTTTAGATAAACTTGGAATCCCTCTGAAAGGCTTTGTGAACACCTATATTTTTTCAAGCCTGGACCAAGGTGAAAATATAGGAGATGAGGGGGAGGAGGTGGGATCAGGTGGGTTTAAAAGAGATTTTCGAATATTAAAAATCCCTTTCACAACTTCTTGGGAAGAGGCGCATAGTTAGTAAAACCATGCACCAACCGTGTGGACACCACTACCCAGTTTTACATGGTTGGAATGGTTGTTTATCACTTTTTTTCAAACCGTGCACAAATCTTGCAGACTCCACTATCTAGTTTTTTACTCTTGGCATGGTTCGGTTGCATAGTTTTTCAAACCATGCACAAATAGTGGACAACCCATTGCCCTTTATTTTTCCTTAAAAGTTCACCCAAACTCACCCCAAGACACTAATCCAAGTTTATGATACTTAAAAAATCAAAGAGTACCTAAAAAAATACCTAGATAACTCCAGAAAAGGCCATGATCATACACTATTTTAAGTGGTTATGATTTAATTACCACCCAATCCATAAGGTAATTTTTTCCATATCAAATTTTTATTCTTTGAGACTTAGGCATTAATCCTCCCATATTTATATTTATGTGGTGTATAAATTTCCATGGAAAATATTTTCCATGTTACTCATGAAATTTATGGGATTTACATGTCTATATTTTCATCCATCACTCATATTCTTTTTATTAAACAGTTACCTTTTCCGTGGTAGAAAAATCATAAAATGTTTTGGTAATATAAAATTGAAGGTAATTTAAAGGAAAATATATCCTTGACTAGACATGGGAAAATGGATAAGGTTTTAGAACATATTAACTAAGTGGTAATCACCTTAAAAGGGTTAGGTTTTTCATTGACTCAATCATCGCCCTGATGCATGATGAGTGCTCCAAAGACTGCACAGCTAACAAGACACTCTATGGGGATATGATTTAAAATATTCATAGACTCTTAGTGATCCACAATGAAATATGTTTTCAACCATTTCCTCATTCTCCTACCAATAATATCTATTAGATCCAATTAATATATTCCAGGAATAACTAAGCACATTTTAAGTACCCTTATAAATATAATTCTTTAATAAGGGTAAATTATTTTACTTTAATAATACCCCAGCGATTCCATGTTGATTAATAGATGTTATCCTACACATAAACATTATTCTATTGAATGGAAAAGTAATTGTTTTTTTAATTTATTAATTATTTTGATAACTATGATGTATTCAGTTATTGGTTCATTAGTGAATTGTGAAAATGGTCTTGATGACTCTTAGAGTGAATTAATTGGATTTGATCAGGTTATGTGTGGGACCATAAAAAATATTAAAACTAAATGAATTTAATGGAATCATGAAAACAATATGTAGGATTTTGGTTAATTTCTCTTCCTGTGATAGGAATGTGTCTTGGAAACATGACTTGAAAGCATGTTTTTGATGTACACCATCATGAATTCCATCAGTATAGAATGAATTCATTATTTTTATACATGTTTTAATTTATTAACATAGATATAACATGCCCTCATTTTTCAGTTAGTTATGGATTTGTGTTGTTATTTTAATCTTTCCATATCAAATATTCCTTATTTATGTTATGTAAGATTAAATTGTATGTCATATAGAATTTGAGCTCACCATTGTTTTTTTTATTTCCCTAGGAATCATAAGTGACTACTATGTGTAAATTTCATTAATTTAATGGAAGGTCTAGTAAGGTTCTCGCAATATTTTCATGTTGTATCATGTGTTTTCAAGTGAAATGTATCTATATGTATGGTCTTCTAAGACTACTAAAATTTTCTCTCCTTCAAGAACTCTTATACGTTATACCAATAATGTAATACAACTATTAAATCTAGGTTTTTGGATTTGTGGATGTTATAGTTTATATTAAAATAAGTTTAGTAGTAAATATGTTGATTAGATTCATGGGAACCAAGTAAGAATACACATGTTCTAGGAAAATACATAAAAATTTCTTGGGAACATTATAAAAATCATAATAGAATTTTTATTTCAAAAGTAAATGTTTTGAGCTAATTATATGTATGAAAATGTTTAAATATGGTGACTAAAATAAGGTATGGTAATTGTATCAACATGTATAGTCAATGTAGGGATGTTCCTATTGAATATGTCCATGATAAAAGATTTGTAAGTTAAGATACCTAATGGGATTCTTATTTGAATGAATGTTTTCCAATAATTAAGATGAATAGATAGTCTCTTTTGGAAAAAATTATTATTATATTAATGTTTAACTTTGATATGATCTTTGTAATGGATTGAAATTTAAATTATAATAAAAAAATTTATTTTTAGGGGAAGGGGATTATGATTTGTGAATGTGAGGTGGAATCCCCTGTTTTTAGAGGGGGGGACTTTATCATCTAAATCAGGTTTGGATCCACCCCTAATATCTATCCTTAATGAAAATTTAGGTATCTTTTAAGATAAAGTGTGTTCAATGGATGAGGAATATAAACTAATAACAAAGGATATACATATGGTATATATATTCATAAGTGTTTTTCTAAAATAATTACCTAGTCATCCACTAGGGCATGATGTTGAGTTATCCATTGAACACATTCTCAATTAATGTTTGATATCTTAAACTCCTTATATAATTGAAATAATAGAGTCTGTGAAGTTGAATAAATAGTTGAATATGTGTGATGATTTATTTATTTTCCCTAGTATTTCACTATGGGGAGCCCCTATTTTATTCACGAAATATAAGGATTGGTTTATGAGATTCGGAATCGATTATAGGGAGATCAATTCAATTATTATAAAGAATAATTACTCTTCTCCCCACATTGATGACTTCTTTATAAAATTCAATGATACAAATACTTTCCAAAGATCTATATTCACACTATTTATCATCAGCTAATTTTCACGATGGATTATATGATAAAGAGTAAATTTCAAACAATTTTAAGACATTTTGAATTTTGGTAATGCCTTTGGGACTGATTAATACACCATTTGTCTTAATTCATTTGATGAATATAGTACTCAAGGATTATCTTGAGAAGTTTTCTATTTTATTCATTAATGATATCTTGATATACACTAATATATTTGAAGAGCAATTTAGTGATCAAAAAAATTCTAGATACCATTTAAAAAAGGAATTATTTGAGCAGTAGAGTAAGTGTGAATTTTGGCTTAATGAAGTTTATTTTCATGTCCATATTGCCTCTAAGGATAGAATATCTTCCAAAACCTCAAGGAAAATGGTATTAAAAAAATTTCCTACACTAATGAACGTAGATGTTATCTGATGCTTCTACGTCGTAGCAGGTTACTATCAGAGATTTTCTCAATATTCATCATAGTTGGACAACCCATTAACTAAGTTAACATATAAAGGATTTAAATTTACATGGTCAAGGGAATATATGGAATGTTTTAAAGTGATGGAGGGGATAATTATTGATTCATTAATGTTAACATTACTATCAGGTAAGGAAGTATTTGTAAATTATAATGATGCATTAAATAAATAAATGGTTGTGTACATATGTACAGTGATAGAGTCATTTACTGTGAATCAAGGTAGTTGAAATCTATTAATAGAACTATCCAACTCAGAAAATTTATCTAGAATCCATTTTATTTTCTTTGAAAATACAGAGACACTGCCTATATGGTGAAAGATTCTCCATATATATGGACTATGAGAGTTTGAAGTATATCTTCTCTCAGAATGAGCACAGCATGAGGCAAGGAAGATGGTTTGAACTACTCAAGGACTGTGATTTCTCAATACACTACCTCTCTAAGAAGGAAAACAAGGTGAATGATGCATTTGGAAGGATATACCATTGAGTTATTACCATTATGAGGATTTATAAGGATAAAATATATAGAGATATAGTAAACATAGATATGGGGATTTATAGGAAATGGGTTCCATCATTTTACCTCCAATAAATTTCTAAACCAGCCTTACTAGAAAGGATATAGAAGCCCCAGTTAGAGGATGAGAACGAAAAGAGTAATATTAAATCATTGAAAAATATAAATTTAGAGATGACATCTATAAACAGAGATTATTGAAATTTGGGGAGAGATTATTTGTTCAATACATTCCATTATTAAAAATGGAACGACTATATGAAGAACATAGCGTGAATTTCTCTATAAACCCTAATAGTATAAAAATGTATAATGATTGAGCAGAACATTTCTAATGGGATGGTATAAAGAAATAAATTGAAATCTATGTATCTGAATGATTAGTTTACTAGTAAGTAAAGTCATAAAAACAATATCCTAAGGGATAAATTAAATCTCTTCATATACCTATATGTAATTGGGAAGATTTTAGAATATAATTTTTAACTAGACTCTCAAGGACTCCTAAGAAAAATGATGTTATATGGGTCTGCATCAATCATCTTAAAAAGTATCCACATTTCAGATTAAAAAATTGGTAACCGTCTTCAAATTTTACTCATCAATATGATTAATTTAAGCACTAACTATCATCCTCAGACTTATAAGAGGTATGAGAGAACTATCCAGACTTAGGAATACATGCTTAGATCATCGTTTCTTTACTTCTAAGGTATAGGGGTTCAATATCTACCATTTGTGGAATTTTTATACAATAATAGTTTCCATTTGAGAATCCATATTATACCATATGAAGCAATTTATAGAAAGAGGTGTTTTACTCCAACCTATTAGGAATACATTGGATAAATGAGGTATGTTTTCTCATAGCTCATAGAGGATACTACAATTCAACTACATATTATTCATGATTATATTAAATTACCCCAAAGTAGAAAAAATAGTTATGTTGATAATCAACGAAAGACTTGGAACTTCAAGTTGTAGATCATGTATTTTTGAAGTTTTAATAATGTTTGGGATTTCTAGGATTTTGTAGAAATATAAATTTAATCCCTAGGGACATTAGGCCCATTGAAATATTAGAAATAATTGTGGATATACTTCACTAATTTTCTATGGCACCCACCCTTTCTAAAGTAAATGAAATCTTCCATGTTTCATTATTGAGGAAACACATATTGGATCCAATGGATATTCTCATGTATAAGTGAATAGATTTGTGTTCTGACATGTTTTATAATGAGGATCCTATCCAGGTTCTTAACAGGAGAGAGATATTATTGTGGAATCATACAACACATTTTGTGAAAGTCCCTTAGATAAATCATAAGGTAGAATATGAAACATGGGATCCTAAAGAAAATTTAAGGGATTAGTATCCACATCTATTTAGTATCTGATATATTCCTTAATTTTTAAGGATGAAATTATTCAAGGGGAGAGAATATAACACACAATACATTACTATAGAAGGTAAATATTGCATCATGAACTATCACACAATGAACCCATTAATGATACATTATTATTTATATAATTATTTAATGATTTTAAATATACCAAATTAATTTTTATAATTCATTATACTTAATTTATATTAGTATCATATTTTTATATTTTTCTATAAATGTCAGTTTTAGTTGAAAATATAGTTTTCAAGAAATTTATATTTTGTATTACTTTACCATTATATAATAATGACCTAGAAGTTTATAATACCATTTATGTAATCAAATATGAATTCAAGGAATAACATTATAAATTTTAAATATTCTTTAAACTTATAAATCCCATGGAAAACATTTTTTTTAATTAAAATGTTCTTAAATATAAAAACAATTTTTCAAACTTTTCCATGAATAAATTATTTTCAAGGGATATTACATTTATACATGCCTTAAAATTATCATATAATTATTTATTTTATAATAAATCAATTTAAGTCATGGAAATAATTATAAAAATTTAATTTATACTATATATTTAAATTTAAATGTTGAAAATGTTGTTTCTCTAAAAATTGTTTGGATGCGATTAAATGTATTTATTTTAATATTAAAATTTCACCCCTATAGAAATATTTATTGATTAAATGATATTAAAATATAAAATTATAAGTATCAAATTATATAAAAATTTCAATGTTATTCTTTTTCATTAAAATTAATTACTGTGGTATGAAATTAATTACCAAGGTTGAAGATAATTAGGGTAAAATAAAAAATGTTGAAAAAACTAAAAGTTATATCACAAAGGGGTGATTGAGGTGATTTTAAACCCAAAATTATTTTCCTCTCCTTTTTCCCCATTTTGTTAACATAGAAACTTGAATAGTAACCCTACATTATTGGAAATGTAAGGGTTACTCACAAAATTATGCATCCCTTCACTTATAAAAGGGTAACATCTTCACCACATTGAGACTCACTTATCTTTAGATTTTACTATTTAAAATCCTCAATTTTAAACTGATTATAACTATATCCTATGAACATATTCCTTTGTTCACTCATATTTATCCTAATATCTTCAAATTGAAGGAGAATTTCTAGGAACATACAAGTCCCCAACCTGATTATTATCAACTACTTAGTTTTCTTATTAATTATATTATTTAAAAATTATTATATAAATACTAATTTAATGATATTATTATCATATATATACAATAATTTTACTATATTAATGTTTTTATCATTATGTTTTCATAAACACCATCTATTAAGAAAACAAATTGACATTTGTGTGTTGTGCGGGCTACCACCTCCATGATGTATTGTGTTTCATTTTCCTTCACCACTTTACAAGGTTGACTATATTGATGGGTTTAAAGGATAAATATAAATTTTTTGATATAATTATGTTTATTTTATGAATGAATTTATATCCTATTAAATATATTATAAAAATGACCATCGTTATTTTAATCATTTAGAAATCATACTAAGAGGTTAATCATTAATTCAAATTGTTTAGAGATTTAATATCCATTAATTATTCATATGATTTTTTTAAATTATTATATATTTAAATAATAAAACTATATATGATCATTTTGATTCTATTATAATGATATTACAACAAACCCACTTCAAATCATTCATTAAATCAGGGTATTCTCATGTTTGAGTTAGTTTAACCAACTACTTGAACAATACAATGCATTTATATCAGGGATGAATATGGAAAATTATTTACTGTTATAATAAGATATAAATTTTTAAATGATGTTTTTAGATATATTATATAAATATCCAATTCACTAATTAAGGAAACACCCTTTGTTCATAAAATATCACCAAAAAAGGTTTATTATTGGCTTCATATTCGAGGATAAGGTCTGAAACACACATGAAATAAATTTAAAATAACATAAATTATTATAAATAAACCCAAAAAAATAAAATTAATGACTTATTAATGATTTATTTTGGAATAATAGTCAATATAAACAACACTATTGACAAACAAGTACAAACTATAACAACAATAAAGGATGATTCAGAAAATCGAAAATATTCAATTAGAGAGTGATTATTTATAAAGAGTATACATCAAAATGGAAATTATTAAGGATCAAAATTAACTTATTAAGATATGTAAGGTCATGATACAAGATTTTAATGTACGTTCATGGAATTCAATACAATAGGTAAGGGTTTTGGTCTGAAATTCCTATCTTTCAGACACATTTTGTATTATTCATTAAATTTACTTTTTGTAGAGTATATACAACCTATTTGGTATTTTATATAATGAAATGCATAAGAGCCTCATCCCAGTTGGTGAGGAGATGGTAAGTTCATCCAAGAGAACCGAGCTCAAAATCAGGTGGAGACATAATTTTTGGGTAACTGTAGCAGTACTGTAGAAGGCACTGTAGTAGACACTATTCATTACTTTAGCAGCCGTAACTATTCTTCCATTTGGGCTTTCGGGCCACCTGATTGGGCCTCAGGTCCTTTAAGGCCGTTGGGCCTCCCAAGGCCTTCGGGGATGTAAGACTTTCGGGCCACCTCAAGGTCTTCGGTCCACCTCAAGGCCTTCAGGACACATCAATGCCTTCGGGACACCTCAAGGACTTTGGGCCACCTGAAATGTGCTTAAATGACCAGACAGAATCTACAAGGAGCAGACACTAGATGAGGATTCAGAGCAGGTGCATTAACCAGAGAAAAATCTAATCAGATTTGTTAGAAAGATAGTGAATGGAATTGCAATCAGGACCATCCTGTGCTTACAAGGGAAACCTATCCAAACAAGTCTTGCGATTGTGGAGAGCTAATATCATGATGATGATGCTGGGGAGGAGAAGTTCCAAGTATATTCTGTATATTTTCTAAGACCTACAAGTCATGTAATCTCTAATCCTACAGGCCTACTAAGGGTTCCCCATTATCCCTTGAAAGTGGGGTTATCAAAAATCAATAAAATAATAAGGCCTTCAGGCCACTCCGGTATTTTATATAATGAAATAACATATTTATGGTCTTTTAAGTTCGAGTTTGGGCCCTATATTTTGAGAGATTTTATTGAATTTCTACCTAATCTTTAAGTGGTATTTTCCCTCCCAATTTTTATTCTTTGGTACTGACATTATAATCACCACATATTTTATTTTGTATGGCTCATAAATTTCCATATAATAATTTTTTCATTTTACTCATACATTTTAAGGGATTTATAATTATATATTTGTATCCATCTCTCATATTATTTTAATTAAAGAGTTACCTTTTCCATGCTTGAATATTTTTTCTAATATTTTGTAACGTAGGATTTTATGTAATTTTCTAGATAATACATCCTTGTCTAGTTACTATAATGTAGATACAGTTGTGGAATAAATGAATATATGTTTAATAACCCTAAAATGGGATGGTTGATCATTTAATCAATCATCACACTAATTCATGATGAGTGGGACTAAGACTACACACCTGGAGAGACACTCTTGGGGGTATGTTTTGGAATATTGGTATGATCTTCACAAACCATGGTGATGGAAATTTCATTGCATTATATTGTTCTAATAGTAGTAAAATATATTTAATTTGATTAATATATTCCATGGATATCTGATCACATTTTAGGTTCCCCCACCATTATATTTCTTTTATAAGGGTACTTCATGTTACTTTAATAATACCCCATACCTTCTAAGTTTATTAATGGATGTTCTCCTAGACATAAAAATTATTATTTTTAAGGATAAAATATTTTATTTCAATATTTATTCATTATATAGAAATCCATATATTATTTAGAAAGAGGTTACTCAAAGAATGGTAAGAATGGTATTGATAAATCTTAAGGAGAATCCATTGGTCTTAATCAGATGATGTTTGGGGCCCGAAATTATGTATCCCCTCTATGCATTGAGTAGTATCATAAGAAAAAATATATTGGGTTTTGGTGTATTCCACTTCTCATTAGAGGAAAGTGTATTCTCATAAGGACTCAATAGTATGTTGGGGATATATATCATCATTAATTATATCGATATTAGATCAATTATTATTGTTATCCGCATTTTAATACAATATTATGGATATATTATGCACTTAGTTTTTAGTTTATTATGGATTCATGTTTTTCATATTTTCTTTTTCTATCACTTATGTCATTTTTCTATGATTTATGATTTTGTTGTATGTTACTCCTTTCTGATCATCTGATCACACCCTTATTTTTCCAATTCCTCAAGAAACCTAGAAGAGGATTCAGTATAAATTTTATGGATATGATGGAAGGGATAATAATGTTATCCCAATAAGTTCATGTTGTATCTTATGTTTTCAAGTGTAATATATGTATGTATCTATTCTAACAATATTACTAAATTGTTTGGTCCATCATGAACTCATGTAGTTTGTTCCAATAGTTTAATATGACTTGTGGGTTGGGGTTTTTGGAATCCAAGATTTTACAAAAAATGACATCATCAACATCCTCAAAAATCCATCTATAATGAGGGTTACATTGTCTAAAATCTAATATACTAACCCCATCATATGGTGTCCCTTACACAACTCCTTAAACTAAATACTTAATGAGGTACAACATCATGAATATGTCACTAATTTTAGGCTATACTCATCCCATCTGTGACAACACTAATCAAGTACCAAGCTTAGTGCAGTTATACCAAAGTACATTGATTTATCTATGATGTCACCTATATTCATAGAGGGACACCTCCCATCTTTATCAAAACATTAATCGTCCATGTGCACAAGCATCACACCAAACCTAAAAAAACAAATTCAGACTATGTAGAACTAGTATGATGTTTCTATCATACATGAAGGGATTCAATGAAACTCCATTCTAACATTAAGTCACTTATTCCTATTGTAGATTCATCCTCTAAAACCCACTCGAAGGTTCTTACCCTCTATTTATCTTTTCATAATTTGAAAATAAATTTTATGCACTTCTCTAAACTCAATTAGATACCCAAACTCATACTCCAATGAGTAACAAACCACGATTCCTAGTTTTACAAGCATTACAACTATAAAAATTCCCCTCACATTTCATCCACATCTAACTAAAAGAATTCTTGGCGATTCCTTTATAATGTGATTTTGGAATCTCACTGGGGACATTGCATACCACTTGATTACCCACCACCCATTTATTGTTACAAAACCACAACTTTATTCCCATGATCTACTAATCCTTGATCCAACCATCATGGATTGTAATTTAATAAGTATAGGAATCCAACAGATACCACACTCTAAAACCTAACCTTAATACCATAATTACTTGTAGTTTTTCTCATATCAAACCACAATTCATTCCACATGACTTTGTTCAACCATATTACGTTATCCACATCCTTAGGTGAACTCATTCCCATCCCAAGGTCATCTCTAAAGAATATTATACACGAATTTTCCCAAAAAGGATCACTAAACATACCCTCAGAAGGGTACTATATAGCCTCCACTAGATAATTTTAAACCTTATGATCCACCTAACCTTCCATCAAAAAATACGTCCTGAGTGAAATTCATGGTCTAAATGAGTATAATTACACAATAAAATTATATAGGAAAATTCTATATAGGTTTTTCTCACACTATAATTATTTCATCAACATAAAAAAAATAACATGTAACTCTTGTCAATCCTACATGAAAAATATGAATCCTCAAGATGCCTCTTTCAACTAGAGGAAAATATACCATAATATTGATGTGCATTAAGATTTTCATGCATTTTTATGTATTCTTCATGCTTTTTTATTTTTTTCATGTTTTTTGGGAATGTTTTTTAAACGATTTAAATTTATTTTATGTGATATTATGTTTCTTTGTTTCAAAATTGGAATGAGTATGTAATTCATAAGTGAATAACATTGCTTATTTTATAAGTGGCTAACCATGTATGTGAATTTTCAAGTACATGAGGATAAACATAATGACAATATTCCCATAACAGAATATTTTTTACCTTAATAACCATGTAGATTTTTCTACATAGTTGACTAGAAATGAATCTATTTTTCACTTATCCATTTACGATCCCCATAAAAGGGTTCAGGGCCACATAATAGAATTTATATAAGGTCCATTTCATTAGAACCATATATGATAATTCATGTAACTAAATTCAATTTATGTATGTTCTAATAAATTATTGGGTTTTTAGATTTGATTATATAATGAAGAATACAAATATGTAAATTTTGTGCTATTCTTATGATCATATAATCACTATAATATAGATATGTAGGAATTCAATATGATTCTAGACAAGTGATTCTGCTCTTTGATAAATAATAATATGGTGAGCTCATGATTATTTTAGTGAGGAGAAGTCAATGGGTGAAAATAAAAATTAAAAAATATAATTTCCAATAACACTTGATTCTGATTGAATATAGGATATTAAGTAAAATAAACACATAAAAATGCAATGATTCCCAAATAGGGATTTTTATAATGATTCCTCCATCTAGTAAGACCAAACGATTCCTCAATTCCCATTTAATAAAACTAATTTCAATGAGGGATATTTAATTCTCTTATATAAATAAATATTGGAAAATCAAAAGGTGGTGTTTTTTTATCGAGAGGGAAAATGTGCTTTAGGACTACAACATCACATGTGTTGAGTTATTAAAAAAGATTCATTTTGGAGAGAAAGAAATGAGAGTATATAATTTTGAGTTTATTATCCTCAGTATCATATCGATCATGAGAATTCATTTTTTGAGACTGAGTCTATTCTTTTGTTGATTCTACCAGATGTGAGTTATTATTTTTTGAACAACTCAAAGGCTCAAAGAGAAAAATTATAATCTCTTCTGCAAAGGAAACCGGTGTTGTGATATCATTTTTCTTAGTTAATTTTTATTCTGATTTTTAAATATTGGTGCAACGATATGTTATCTATCATGAATATATACATGTGTGGTGATATGATACATAGATTATTGTAATATTGGATTCACATGTCATTATAATGAAGAATCTATTGTTTGGGAACTAACCAATAATAGAAAGGAGTTAATATTTTGAGAAGTCACTGTACTATAAAAGAATAATGTGCCCCTTATATTTTATCTTTCATCTTGCATGTATGAGTTGGGATGTGATTATTTCATGGAGTGGTTATAACTATTCAAGGTCACATAGTTAGATTAAAAGGTTCAAATAACTCATACAAATAAGTATCAACTGATTGACCCCCCCCCCAGTGGAGCATATCTATCCTAGTTATTATAATTGGTATAATAGAAAAGATACCTTCAGTATATCCAATCAATACATATAATTTATAATATTAATTCAGTTTACATATATTTTATATCATTATTTTATGAAAAAAACAATCCTACTTAAAAGATATATATTATTCATTATCTCTTATCCCACGGCTGGGCAGTGAGATATGTTGTTGTTGTGGCATTTAAAGATTTTGTGGGTATATGGTTAAATTTCTCTTGTGTATAATAGAAACATATAATTTTATATTAAAGAGTAAAATTAAAGTATTTTATCTTTTCCAGAAAATGTCTACACTAATGTGATGGGACATTAAACTTCCAAATCTATCTATAAAATAATTAAGAGTAGTTATAAAAGAAATGTGAAAGTGGAAGAGGATAATTTATAAATATAGAGAAGCTGACCTGAATACATTATGTTGGATAAAGATTTATGTAAATATGAATTATCTACCAGGGTGAATGAAATTTTTTACAACATTTGAGGACGTGGTGACATTCACAAGGATAATAATATTATAAAGAATCGCATTAGAAACTTTCCAAGATATACATGATCGTAAAGTCTCATCCATTGATGATAAATAAGATCTATCTTTAGATGGGATTTATAATATACTAATACCTATTAAATGGGAAAACTCCCAGCCTTCAAGATTAGGGATAAAGATAGAATGTATTATGAGGCCATGAGGAAGATTAAAATCATAGACGTTGATGTTATTGAAGTAGATTCATGTGAATCTAATAATTAAGATGAAAAAAAATAACTTCAAATGGTTTTTCCCTTATTTAAAAGTGGTTAAAAATATTAAAAGAAAAGTAAAAAAGGAAAATTCCATAGAGATTCTACAAGTTCAATGGACTTGGACTCTTTTTAATACACTATCCAAATAAGAAGGAAGTCGACTCTGAGTTTGAAGATGATGGGAAACTAAAAATATAGAATTGGGGTAGAAGCTAAAAAGATTAATCCAAAGTGGGAAGAAGAATAACTAAATTTCTAAAAGAAATAAAATCAATCTGATATGTAAAGACAGAAAGACTATTTTCACTCTTCAATCAATGAATTATACAATTAGTCAGATGAAAAATTTACTAATTTATTGGATCACATTTAAAAAGGATTTGATACTTCAAGTATATATTATTTAGAATAATCTAATATAAAACTTTATGTGAAAAATATGCATTTGAAGATTATCTTGAGAAAAATACAAAGATAATAAAATAAAATAAAAAACTGGTGAAAGTGTAGAATAAGTTGAATAAAGAAATGAATGAGTTTGATTGGAAAGAAAAAAATCCTATGAAAAAAAAAATACCTACTGAAATGTGCTGAATATGAGAATATGATAAAAGAAATTGAAATTAGATTTGTCTTAAAAATAATTATTATCAAAGACACAATATAAGTTTCTTAAAACTGATAATGATATTAATAAGATCAAGTATAACCTTAAAAACAATGTTTTTTAAGTCCGAATGGTCTAAAGAAGCTGAGATAACACACAAAATAATTCAGGTCATGTATTTAACTAATAAATTTACTAGTATATATTTTTCACAAAAAATGCCAGTTCAAATTCTAAAAATTTTCAAATATATAATATAGAAAACGTGGTAAACTATTATCCTAAATTATTAAATTAAATATTAACTTGAGTATCAGCAAAGATCTAAATTAGAGGCAAAACAACCTCAAATAGTGTAACAAAAAAATCTAATCAGTAAATTTTTATCTAGAATTTCATTTATTCAAGAAAATTAATATTTTAATTATATTTCTAGTGTCATTGAGTGTTTAGAAACAAGTATTTCATATTAAAAAAATATTTTACTTCCTATGGGGATATATGAATATATTTGGAGTCCATCTGAGGAGTTTAAAATAATTATTGGTAGAACAGAAACTGAGATGAAAATAAATTCAAGTTTTCTAAATTAGAAACAATTTGAAGGCCAGGATGAGATTTTTAGTATATGGGACAATCAAGGTTTATTGTGTATAATATTTTATAAAAATTTGTCTAGGTATTATTTCCTATAATAATAAAGTGAATGAAATTTAAATTCAAAAATAATATGTTACATGTTTAGCCAAGGTTTCATTAAAGGATTCCAAGAGAAAGAAATTGATTATTAATAATGGGTATTCTTTAAACATCCAAGTTATTTATAGAATAATTCATTTTCATATCTATTAATATTTTTGAATTTAATATTAATTTTATTTCAAAGGGAAGACTGTGTATGATATCTTACCTTACACACAACAACTGGTTACTCTGAAATCATATGTTGCACAAAACACTGACTGATATCGAAAAATAATACAACAATAATATTATTATTTTAAATGGTAGTTAACACCTAGCCGTTGTATTGGAAAGAATGAATATAATTAACTATATTATAATTTTACATATTTTCTAAATGTGTTTACATTTATCTAATGAATTTTAGAGGATTAAAATTAGGATTAATCCAATTTTAAACATAAAATACTCTAATATTTTTAAATGGTCAGTTTACCACCTTTTGATGGAGAAACCTTTTTAAAAATATTTTTTTTCACTTTTATATATTTTATTTGATAAAATAAACATCTTATTTAAAATTGGGACATCAAAATTTACTTCATTTGAAATTTTGGTATTTTTCTGATCAAATCCATATTTTTATGAATAGTAAAAAATATTGCATTTTAATTCAAAACTTCATTTTCGTATAATTTTTTTATATAGTTAGATTTTACTTTTAATTTATTTTTAAAGTTTAATCATATAATTTTTTATCATTTAATATAATAATAATTTTTGGAAGTAATTTCACATTTAAATTGGACATAAACACATGTCAGTCCTTTGATTTTTTTTACTTCTTAAAAACATGTTTTCTGGTTTTGACAACATAAGTTAATTTTAAATTAATTTATGCCAATTCTATATTTTTAATTTGGATATTGGATTCCATATTTTGAATCATAATTTCCAAATTATGTAAATAGGTACCTTTTATTTTTGAACATTATGAATTGTAACTTAAGTAATTATTTTTATTTACCATGGTTAAAGGGTAAATCATATAAATACAGGTAAAAGTATTATTATAATAATATAAAACTACACTAACATGTATTCTAATCCTATTGGATGATATATCTCCAACCATGATCATACTTGGGTCTAATTTAGGACCCCATGGTGTCACTTGGGTGTGAAAACAACCGTTTATAATATTTGATTTAAAGAAAAGGGAAATATAACAAAAACATGTATCTCCTAGATAAAAAAATTTAATTTGGATTATTTAAATAATATATTTAACTATAAATAGTCATTATAAATCTAAAAAAAGTTCCTATATCATTGTCTTTTATTTATAATTTTTAGACATCAAATAAATATATATTTTTATAACACAATGATGATTCAACATTTACCTTATTAATGAAATATTCAGATAAATGATATTATAAATATTAAAATAAATATAATTTGAACATTGTGATGTCATACATGAATTATTAGGATGATAGTGACATATATGGGATTATTTAAAGTCTTTTTATGGAATAAATATTTTATGAATTCAACAAAAATCAATTTCTAAATTGTGTCAAAGTTGACAAAAATGAGTTTTTAAAACAAACACTATTTTATTAAATAATATAATATTCCTATGAATCTAATATTAGTCCAAATGACTTATATAATGTTACAAATTTCATTAATGATCCACTAGTGGTTTTATTTTAATTTTATAGTATCTATAATAACCATATATTATGAAAATACAAGATGGCATGGTAAGAGTTAATGTATTTAACTATGGTTTAAAGCCAAAATATAAAGTTAATTTTGTGACCTAAACTTGTATAAAACCAATTGTATGAGATAATTTAGTCCCATACTCAACTTATCATTTAAATTTATAACTTTTTAGCTATTATAATTTGAAAATAAAATTATAATAATATAATATTTCAAGAAATTACTAAAGTACCCCTCATCCCTCTGATAAAAGGCCACCACATCTACGCACATACTCACACATCTCAATACCATTGGATCATAAAATATCTTCTCAAATAATCTCCCAACATCCCTCTTGTTCTCCTAGAATTCTTAACTTGGGAAGAAAGTAATTCATCAAATCCTTTTGGCTAAAATCAAAAGGAGTTACCGATTTAGAGGTAATGTCTTCTCTCAAACTCCTTTCTTTTATTTTCTTCATACAACCCCCAAACCTATAATTATTCAATTATTTTATAAAAAACTTGTATCCTAAATATAATAGGATTTTTTATTCTAAGGGTTCTACCTAAACATACACACACATCTATTTAATTGATATAGAACATACTGTTTCTGTGTACAGTGAACTACAACCTTACAAAATGATGATTGGTCAATTTTCTCCTGCCACATCTCAGGGTGCACATTATTTTGAACTCTATTTATATATGATATATATTATATTTACATTTTCTCTATGCTTATTTAATTTTTATTTACAAAATACATTTATGATTACCATAATGTGTAAATATAATAATTTCATTTGGGGAAGTGTGGAATGCTGCCCCTTCAAAGTGATATGAATCATTCATACCATACCTAGAATTTATAAAGGATGTAATTTATTAACATGTAAAAATAATATAACATATATATTATACTATAATAATAATATACCTATGTATATTATACTTTTTTAGACCTTTAATATGACAAAGAAATGAATGTAGCGTTCATGCGTAAGTACGGGATACCGTCTCCAAAAACGGTTAATTTCATATCTTATCTCCAAATGTTATGGACTATTATAAATAAAAATATATTGGATATATATGATATTTAAATAATGAATAATATTTTGGATATAATGGACTTACAACCACATGGATAATTTGCATCAAAACATGTTCATTTTACACTCAAATATCGCACATCGACAAAACATCCATTATTAACTCAAATAATTAACTAATTGTTATGACATGGTAATAAGATAAATAAATTAATAATAAAATTTAAAAGGGTTCTAAATCAAATATAGATTAATCTTATTTTTTTATTTAGAAAATTAAATAATGAACAAGAAAAGTCGGACTCAAGGCATGGGACTTCGTCTCAATCACCTTTTATTGAGGTATTTCTTGATAATATGCACCTTTATTATTTTATAAAGTGTATGTATAGAAACTATGATATTTCATATCCATATTTAATTTTTAAAACTTTTTTCTATTAAATCATGAATATTAATATTTATGTATTCATAGTTGTATGGGACACCATGATCATTTAATGATTTAATTATCAAATATTTTTCTTCCTAATATTAAATTAAATATTTATTTATATGGGTATAAAAAAATATAAATGAAATTTTATTTCAATCATGAATTCCATTAAAAAAATTTAAAATGAAACTTTTTATATGAATCATTTTACTTTCTCTAAAAATGGAAAAAAGGATTTTTTTTTAACGTATACGGTGAAAATGACTTCTCTACTGTTGTAACTATTATTTTATATTTGGATTCCTCTGTAAGACATAATTTAATTTAAAATGAATGTAAATCCCTTATTCCTTTATTTGGGTATCTTGGTATAGAAAATGGGTTCTTAAATGAAAATTTAATTTTTATACAGAATTGTTTTTCATATGGGATTAGAAAAATCTTTCAAAAAATGGTTTGTGATGAACCTGTTTTATTCATGAAATGGTACATGAGAATTATGTGAAATGGGTGAGCCCGATGTAGCTTATACGAAGGGTTAAACACCATTATAGCTCACGGGTGAGACCGAAACATCTTATACAAAGGGTTGATCCCCATTATAGCTCACAGGTGAGCTCGATATAGCTTATACGAAGGGTGACCCCCATAATAGATATCAAAATTTGAATTAAACCATATGGTTATTCAAATTGGAATATATTTGAAAGATTATTATATATATGTTTCTCTATGTCACCTAATGGTGTTTCAATTTTTTGATATTGGTCTAAATTTATTTCATTGACAAAAAAGTATGATTTTTATTCATGGGAAAATGTTTTGTTTCATCTTCTCAAAGAACATTGAATGGGTTATCAGGTTTTAACTAGAGTAGTGGTTTTTATTTATTTTTATGTCCTTTACTGTGGTTTTGTGCTCATCCCATGTTTTTAAATTTTTCCACATGATTTATGGGAGAATATAGTCATGTATGTAATGAAGGAAAATTTATGGTCATTAAACATGAAAAGAAACGGTTTTTATTTTTAAGAGATTTTATGTTATAAAAGAAATGGATATAGTTGGAAGTTCCCTATTTGTATTTCTATGTTTTTTATGTAATATTTATGGCCTAATTCTCAAAACATCTAAACTAATAAAGATCCTAAATTTAAATTCAATACATTACTCAATATTATGACTTTTTAAGGTTGGGGATTATAGTTGGTATCATAGGTTAGTATAGATAACTTTAGTGGTTATGATTGTGTTAATTTCATTCCTTTAGAGGATTTTAAATTATGTTTAAGTAGAAATTATGTAGAAAATTAATATTACCTTATTGATTCATCTAAACTAGGTCTTTTCAGAATGGGCTTCCATAGAAGAAATAGTAAATATGTAATGGGAAGGCATCACGAGGAAAACAACATTTCAAATCAACAACATGATGCAGTGATAATTGGAACGGAACAGTTTTTTATCATGATGGAGTAGTTGACTCATGATATAAATTGTAGTGGTATCCATGCACGATATCATCTGGATCAACCACAAAATAACATGTCAGTAGTGTAACATTTTTTGAGGTAGCATCTATAATCACTCAATGGATAATCTGATCTAGTGATAACTTATGGATAGATAAATACACTGGAGAAGAAATTAGAAGTCATTGGATATTTCTAACATCAAAAATTAACTCTATACATCTATGTTTTTTAAGGTGAAGCTAAAAAATGGTGGTAATGATTTGAGAATACTAGAGAGATAAATGATCATGATACCATGGAATGGGAAGAATTTAAGGATATTTTCCTTGAGAAATATTTCCCTAAGGTTGTTTGTCTTAGAATGGAGTAACAATTCTTGGAATTAAATAAAAAGTATGATGATTCAGTTTTCGCATATGAAGCAAACTTCAAAAGATTAGATAGGTATGTTTCGTATTTTATTCAAGGAATTGATAATAAAATTAATGTATTTTACTTTAGATTGAAACCAGGGCTACAAAGTGCTTTGGACACCTGATAATTTAAATGTTATGAAAAATTGTTTCGTTGTGTTGAGAAAGGTGAAATAGATTTTTTGGACACTAATGTTCAATGAGATGATAAGAGTAAGAAATGGTCAAGGATCTAGAAAATGGAGAAGAAACAAACTAATAATTTTGTAGGTAATCCCAGAACTTGTTTCTAGTATGGTAAAATACATTTTGGGGAATGTATGTTAGGATATAGAAAGTGTTATTGGTGTGGTAAGTTTGGTCACAGGGTTCATGAGTGCAAAGAAGAGGGTCCTAAAGAGTCCAATAATTAGATAATAGATAACCAGTCTATAGTAAGATGCTTTAGCTATAATGAGTTGGAACATTATGAAAATAAGCGTCTGAAGTTAATTACATAGGGAGGAAATTGTTATGATTGGAAAAAAAGGTTTGCGAAAATCTTTGGCTGCTACTATAGTTAATGTTGATAAATTTGGTGAAGTGATTGAATCTCTTGAGAGCTTGTTTTTTTTTGACAGATAACCATAAGTTCAAGGTTTTAAACACACCTTTTAATGTTTTATGTGATGTGATAATAATTTATTAAGGACCTCTTTGGGAGATGTTTTGTGGGGTTATTTTTATTTATGGATTTTTTATGTGGAAGTATGCCTTTACTTTTGGAACTCAGTTTTAAGATGTTGATATCCTTTATGGTTTGTGTGATCTTTTACACTTAAGGATATTTTTAGGTTTGTACGTCATTTTATATTAATGTTATGAGGATGAAATTATTCTTATAAAATAGAAATACATCAAGTAATTATGTTTCCATATGTTCTTATTCTAGGAAGTAAATTCCTTCCTCAACTCTATCCAAAGGATACTAAAACAAAAACAATATTCGTTTACATTTCTCAATGGTCTTTTGAACCATCACATAATAATGGTTTTTAAGGATAACCTTCCAATGACTATGTTCTCTATCAATCACTATAGCCATTGAGTGTTAGTTTTATAATCAATGTTCATGTTATCCTACAGGGAACCATAGAATATGATATCTTAGGTGACCTTCGTACTTCTCCTTATTTATTTTAAATTGATATTTTTATTGATACTTCTTGTTGATGAGGTATTTTCAATGATGTTTTCAAGCCCAATTTTAAGATTGCGAGGATGAAATTTCCAAAAGGGGAGAATGATGTAACATCCCAGGTATTTATAGAATAATACATTTCCATATCTATTAATATTTTTGAATTTAATATGAATTTTATTTTAAAGGGGACACTTTTTATGATATCATACTCGACACACAACAATATTTTTATCTAAAATCTTACGTTGCACACAAAACTGAGTTATACAAAAAAATATTAAAATTATTTTATTATTATTTTAAATACTAGTTAACGCCTAACCATTATATTAGAAGGAATAAATATAGTTAAATATATTATGATTTTATATTTTTTTTAAAAAGTTACATTTATCCAATTAATTTTAGCGGATTAAAATGAGAATGAATCTAATTTTAAACATAAAATACTCAAATATTATTAAAAGGACGTTTTACCACCTTTTGATGGAAAACCATTTTTAAGAATAGTTTTTGTCACTTTTATATGTTATATTTCATAAAATAAACTTTTTATTAAGTATCTGGACATCAAAATTTATTTTCGATGAAATTTTTTGTATTATTCTGATAAAATATACATTTTTATGAATAGTAAAAAATACAACATTTTAATTAAAAACCGCATTTTCATCTAATATATTTTTTTAGGTATATTGTCTTTTAATTGGTTTTATAGTGTAATTGGATTAACTTTTATCATTTAATTCCATAATGGTTATTGGAAGTAATTTGACATTTAAACTGCACATAAACACATGTCAATCTTTTGATAGTTTTAACTTCTTAAAAACTCATTTTCTAGTTTTGAC
Source organism: Viscum album (assembly GCA_963277665.1). Taxonomy (NCBI): domain Eukaryota; kingdom Viridiplantae; phylum Streptophyta; class Magnoliopsida; order Santalales; family Viscaceae; genus Viscum; species Viscum album. The sequence goes on along the minus strand of OY728166.1, from coordinate 1,083,610,767 downwards.
AATTGGAATTAATTTAAAATTAATTTCTTCCAATTCTGTGTTTTGAATTTGGAAAAGTGGATTCAAACTTTGTAATCATAATTTCCAAATTATTTAAATATTTAACTTTTATTTTTGGACATTTTAAATATTATCTTCAGTAATTATTTTTATTTACCATGATTAAAGGGTAAATCTGGTATATAAGGGTAACAAAATAGTATTATAATAATATAAAACTACACTAACATGTGTACTAATCCTATTGGATTAGATATTTCCGACCATGATCATCCTTGGGTTTAATTTAAGACCCGATGGAGCCACATGGGTGTGATAATGACCTTTTATAATATTTTATTTTAATAAAAGTGAAATATAACATAAACATGTATCTCCTAACTAAAACAATTTTAATTTGGTTTATATAAATGATATATTCGACAGTAAATATTTAATATAAATTCAAAAATATTTCATACATTGTGGTATTTTATTTATAATTTTTAGACTATAAATAAATATATTTATTTATGACACAATAATGATGTGGCGATTACCTTATTAATGAAATATTCAAATAAATGATATTATAAATATTAAAGTCAATGTAATTTTTACATTATGATGTCATAAAAAAATTTGGATGAAAATAAAATGTGAGGGATGGTTTAATTCCTTCATTTGGAATGAATCTAGCTGTCCTAACTTTAACAAAAATTAATTTCTAAATAGTGTCAAAATTGACATAAATGAGTTTTTTTAGAAAAATATTTTTATTAATTGATATAATAGTCATAAAAAATTAATATTTGGAAAAAGGAATTATATAATTATAAAAATTTCATTAATTATCTACTTTTTGTTCTATTGGAATTTTATAGTAACTATAGTAACCATATATTATAAAAATACAAGAGGACATAGTAAGAGTTAATGTTTTTAACTAAGCACTCAAGCTGAACGATAATGTTAATTTTGTGACCTAAACTTGTATAAAACCTATTTTTGGAAATAATTTAGACTCATATTAATATTATACTCTAAATTTATTTCTTTTTAACTATTATACTTTGAAAATGAATTTATAATAAAATAATATTTCAATAATTTCCTAAAGTACCCCTCCTCCCTCTAATAAAAGGCCACCACCTCTACCCACTTACTAACACCTATCAAGGCCCTTAGATCATCCACCTTCTAAAACAATGATCTCCCAACATCCCAACCTTCCTCCTAGAAACCTCACCTTGGTTATAAGACAATTCAAGAAATGTTTTTGGGTAAAATCAAAAGGAGTTACTCAATTTAGAGGTAATGACTTCTCTTAAGATCCTTTCATTTATTTTCCTCATACAACCCTAAAAAATATATTTATTCCATTATTTTATAAGAAAACCAATATCCTAAATATAATATGATGTTTCTATTATTAGTTTTCTACCTGCACTTACACACACCAGTATCTAATTGATATAGAAAATATTGTTTCTGTGTACGGTGAACTACTGCCTCACGAAATGATGAGTATTTAATTTTCTCCTACCACCTCTCATGGAGGACATTATGATGGAAATATATTTATATATGATATAATTTATATTTATATTGTCTCTGGTCTTCTGTAATTTTTATTTACAACATACCTTTATGATTTCCATAATGTGTAAATGTGATAATTTCATTTGAGGAAGTGTGGAGTACCTGCCCCTCAAAGTGATATGACTCATTCATTACATACATGGAACGTATAAAGGATGGAGTTAATGAACTTATGTAACATATATAACATTGATATTATAATTTAATTATAATTTAACTATTTATCTTCTACTGTTTTATACTTCTAATATAATCAAGAAATGAAAATAGCATTCACACATACGTACGGCCTACCATATCCATGAATGATGCATTTCATTTCTTATATACAAATGTTATGGAATTTTAAAAATAAACATATATTATATTTATATGTATATATATATTATATTAAAATCATGAATAATATTTTAGATATAATGGAATTACGACCACAAAGATAATTTGTGTTAAAACAAATTCATTTTTGACTCAAATACTGAACATCGACAGATCGTCCGATATAAACTAAAATAATTAACTAATTTCTATAACATGGTAATAACTTATATAAAATGAATAATAATTAAAATGTTCTAAATAAATTAGAAATTAACCTATGTTTATAATTTAGTAAATTAAAGAACATATGATACAAGTCAGACTCAAGGTACGGGACTTCATCTCAATCTCCTTTCATTGAGGCATTTCTTGATAATTTGCACCTTAATACTTTTTTAAGTTGTATGTGTAGTAAATATTAAATTTAATATCCATATTTTCTCTATAATAATTTTATTTATTAAATCATGGAAATTAATATTTAAATGTTAAAATTTGTATGGGACACCTTGAATATTTAATGATTTAATTATCAAATCCTTTTCTTCCTGATATTAAATTACATATTTACTTATATGGGTATAAAAAATATAGAGAAAATTATATGCAAATAATTAATTTGATTCAACGTTTTAAAAAGTAATCTTTTTATATGATGTGTTTTACTATATTTACAAAATGACAAAAGAAATGTTTTTTAACATGTAAAGGCCCGTAAATTTCAAGGAAATTTGTTTTCTTAATTTTCTTTGAAATTTACAAGAGCGCAGTTTCTGACGACACCTAATTCCGAGGCCCGGTGTGCCCGGAATCATTTTCTGAAGTTTGGCTCAGGTACGTTCAGTGAACGGATGAGTGGGTTTTTTCTAACTTTTGAACCGGTGCTCGGAATCGAATTCTGAGGGCACCGATGGAATCGCAGCGCCGGTACTTGCTTAGAAACGCCTCTTCCAGAGTTGTGTTTGCTCGAGTGTGGTTTCTAATTTTTGGGCTTAATATTAAGAAATAAAATAATTGTACGACAAACTTTATTTTATTTCACTTAAGCCACTTGAAGACACTTAAAGCTTCTTAAGCGGAGTTGTTACGGATAGAGTGCTATCCAAAATATCCTACCCACTTGGTAGGATATTTGGGGGGTGGGGTCCGCATGAGCCCCACCGTTTCTTCTCCGCTAAGTAACGCACCCGCGAAAACCCGTCATTATGAAAGTCAACTGATTCATTTTATTAATTTCTTAACGCACCAATTAATAGGGCGGTTTTCTTTGTTGAATTAATTGGGCGGTTTTCTTTGTTGAATTAAATGGGTGGTTTATTCGTTGGAATTAATTCTATGAATTAATTTCATTCATTTCTTAACCTGTTTTAAATCTGTTGGCGTAATAATAAAATAAGGCCAACACACCCTCCTTTTGTAATGTTGTGTTAAACCTTGAAGAACCTCTAAGAATTATTCATCCTCCATCGCGAAGAACGCGAAGAACGCGAAGAATGCGAAGAATGCGAAGAACACCGGCCTCTGACGAAGAACACCGAACCCGCGGAAATCGACGACGCGACGCCGTGTGCCGCGACACCAACGTTTCCTCTCCCGCAACGTTCTTCGGCAACATTCCTTCCTCCGCAAAAATAATCTTCGATCATCCGTTGAGGTAAGAGTTTTCAATTCATTAAATTCCTTTGTAGTTTTTAGCTCAAGATGGATTTAATTATTAAAACTAAATCTGTTGTTCTTGAACCTCGGAGTTCGTCGACGCGCACCGTATTCTGCGACGACGCGACGCCCTTCCGCGACGATGCGACGCCTTCCGCGACGCGACGATCGCCTCCTTCCGCGACGATCAATTCCGTGAAGAAAGTGTGTGCGACACTTTATGAGGTAGGGGTTTTATTTGAATGTTTTATATTTCCGAGATCGTTTCATTTAAAAAATAAAGAACCCGGTTTCATAAGAACAATTTTAATTTATTTAAAATTGTTGTTTGATGTGTTAAATAATTCTCCCGACTGTTATTATCTAACGCGGAGGGTGCGGGCCAAACGAACACGGTCCGACAAACCTCCGCTGTTCTTCATTGTTGTGCGGTTTTTGCGGGTGACGACAAAACGTGACGCAAGGGCGTTTTGATGATCCCGCAGTGAAGAACGGAACCCGGGAGGAACAACGGCGCAGACGGTAAGGAAAACGGACCACCAGAGCAACTCCGGTGGCCCGCGGAAGTCTCTGGCGGCGCGGGTCGCCGGCGCGACGGCGGCGACCAGCGGACCCGCAGTCGCGCGGGTCCGGCTCACACGCACGGGACGCGGTAACATGCCTCGTCCGATGAAGTCCAGCGCGGCCCCTCAAGGGCCGCGACATCCTCATCGCGCTGCTCGGCCGCTCGGCCGAGCCGAGCCGTACCGGTCGGCTGAGCCGGGCTGCGCCCTGGCCTAGCCGGACCGGGTCCCGCCGGGTTGGACCGGGTCGGGTCGACCCGGTTAGGTCGACCCAGGGGGGGTCGGTCCGGGTCGGCCCGGGCCCAGACCCCCCGTCTTCGGACCATTTCAGTCTTTTGCCCGTAACTTGAGCTATGGGCCTCCGAACGATGTGCCGTCAGCGGCAACGAGATCCTTGGATCGAGACGGTCGTTTCAGTATATCGCACTCAAGGTTTCGAAATACTTTGGGTTCAGCCGGGTTGGTTCGTACACGAAACCAACGGGGCCCTCGGAGCGGAAACGCTCATATCTTGAGTTCCGGACGTCCGATTGACGTGTCGTCGACTATGTTGAATTTTTCTAAGTGATAAGGATCTTTTGGCTCACTCCGCCCAAGGTTTGGACACAGTTGGAGTACGGTCGGGTTGGTTTTGCCTTAAAAAAACCAACCGGGCCCCTGGGACGAAAAAGCCAATAACTCTCAGACCGGGCGTCGGATTAACGCGCCGTCTGCGACGTTGAGTTCCTGTTGACGATACGGAACTTTAGGATACATCAACTTCGGACATTGTGTCAGTTGATGTATCAGCCTCTCGGCTCGTGGAGCCGACCCTCCCGAACGAGCTTGTTGTGTGCGGGAACCCTAGAGCTGGCTGCGACTGCTACTTCGATAACGACGACTGTGCAGAGATCCTCAGTGGACTGCGACGACGACTGTGCAGATATCCTCAGTGGACTGTGACGACTACTGCACTCAGCAATCCTACGTGGATCAGTGCTACAGATCCTGTGTGGATTCGATCCTGTGTGGGTCAGCGCTCAGCAGTTCTGTGTGAGCCAGCACCTACAGGTCCTGTGTGGGCCTGATCCTATGTGGGTCTTTGCGGGGGTTAGTTACCTATTGATCCTGTGTGGGCCCGATCCTGTGTGGGTCTGATCCTGTGTGGGTCATTGCGGGGGTTAGTACCTTTCGATCCTTTGTGGGTCCAACGACTTAGATGGCTCAGTGATCATCCCTATCGTCATTTGAAGAAGTATACTTGTGTGAGCTGAATCTTGTATCACTCTCCTTTGTGGATTGTGTTGTGCTATCCTGTGTGGATTTACGTTTTACTTTCCTTTGTGGATTATGTTGAGCTATCCTGTGTGGATTACACGTTTTACTTTCCTATGTGGACTGGGTTGTACTTGTGCTCGGATGTTGGAGCTGAGTGAGAATTGATGACTTAGGTATATGTATGGGCATATACCTAAGCCGTGTCGAATGTTACTTCTTGATTGTATCTTTCCTTTGTGGATTATCCTTTTTGGATTTCGGGAGACCTTTGGGGGTCGCGGCGTCCCTACTGAGTAGCTTATACTCACCCATGCACGGGCTATGCCCACACTTCGTTGTGTTGGATGCAGACGACAGACAGCGCTGATCGTGGTGGAGGCTTGCGGAGCAAGACGGTACTTGGAGGTGGACCACTGGGCGGGACGTAATCGAAGCGGTCAGGTGGACCCGAGGAGCAGTGGAGGCTATCTATACCCACCCTTCAGGTGGGACTTCCAGAGGACGGCTCGACACTGCGGCTTTTCTTTCCAGTTGTTGTTTTTCCCTTTCAGTTGTACTTTACAGTTGGGCTTGTATTTCCGGCCCCTTTTACTTTCAGCACAGCTTGTTTCAGTTTTTACTTAGTGTTTACTTTTCTGCTTTCTTACTATGTGGTGCTTGTTTACTTTTCAAAGGAAATTCCTTCCCTTTTTTCCGGGATTTATGACTTAGTGCTAGTCTCCAGCCCCTGGCCTATGGAAGGCGGGCTTGGGGTAGTCACAGCATGGGCCACGAGGACGGGTCGTGGGAAATTGGTATCAGAGGTGGTCGGTTCTACCGCAGACTCTGATCTTTCTTCTATGTGAAGGAATAGTGTTTAGCGTATTGAGTGTGGCTATCAGTCCAGGGAGTCCAGTGTTGGTGCGGCAGCCGACGTATCCGTACACCAGGACCCTGACTTCTGATTTCTGACTTAATGCACGAAAACATTGATTGCATGTGTGTTTCATGTTTTCTTTGTGATTACTTGTGTCAGCTCACCAGGTATACTGTTCTGACCGTGGCACAGTTGTTTCCTTTTTAGGATGGCCCCACGACGGCAGCCAGATAGGGTTCTGAGAGTAGAGCGCAACGACAGTCCGCCGAGTGATGAGGCCTCTGTACAGGGCCCTTTGACGGCGGAGGCACCGTCGGTACCTCTACCTGTCGAGCCCCCGATGCTACCAGCACCGACCGCTGACGATGCACGTCGCCTCGGAGAATTGCATGAGTTCCAGCGCCAGCGACCACCCATGTTTCGTGGGGATACGGACCCCCAGGCAGCCGAGGACTAGCTGGAGGCTGTCGTACGTGTTTTCAGGCTAGTGAGGACACCAGTAGACCTCATGGTGATCCTCGCGGTGAGCCTACTACACGCAACTGCGGGCCGATGGTGGAGCTTGATGCTCCAGGTACACGATGAGGCGTCTCTTCTCTGGACGGACTTCGAGAGCCTTTTCTGCTCAGAGTTCGTCCCGGCCACCCTCCGTGTGGTGCGCATCAAGGAGCTTCTTCAGCTATGGCAGGGAAGCTTGACGGTCGCCCAGTACGCGGAGAGGTTTAACGATCTTTCTCGCTACTCGACCGACATGGTACGGGGCCCCTTCTTCCGGGCCCGGACCTTTGAGCAGGGTTTGAGACACAAGATCAGGGCATCGCTGATATCCCTCAGCATTCCGACTCAGGCTGGAGTACTGGAGCGATCCTTTCTGATCGAGAGCTTTCTGGATGAGTCCACAGTGAGACCTACCGCAGGGCGGCAGGTAGCGGAGTCTTCAGCAGCAGGTAGCCGACATATGACTCAGGGTTCTAGGCAGACCAGACCCTCTCGTAGACGACCTCAGGACACTGGCTCAGCAGTGTGGGGCACACAACACGGAGACAGTCTTCCGAGAGGCAGGCAGTGCTACGCCTGCGACGGGCAGGGCCACATGGCTCGAGACTTCCCGACCCGCCGTACTGAGGAGTAGCAGACGGTGGAGGGGCCACCCAGGCAGAGGTAGAGGGTCAATCGTGGTAGTCCGCAGGGAGGAGGCGGACGAGGCAGAGGAGCTGGTCGCGCAGCAGGTGGTGGGCGACGCTTTGAGGCTCTGCCACCACCACCACCGGGAGGTCCGCCCCGAACACAGGGAGCTGGCGGGCAGAGACAGGCACAGCTCCAGGCAGTGGAGGCCTACGACCACGGCGCGCCAAAGATGATTTGAGGTACGATCTGTGTCTATTCCACCCTTGCTGAAGTTCCTATAGACACAGGAGAGAGTCACTCTTTCATAGCCACTGCCCTTGTTCGGAGCTCGGAGATTCCGACAGAGCCGTTGGCTCGATCCTTACGGCTAGAGACTCCTACGGGTGCAGACTCGGCGATTACGCACTGGTGCCGGCAGTGTGAACTTACTCTTGGAGGAGAGAGCTTCGGTTGGGATCTTCTAATAGCGGCGTTGAGGCCTTACGACATCAACTTGGGCATGGTTTGGTTATCTACGGTCCATGATCAGATTAACTGTATTAGGAGCAATGTGCGATGTGTACGCACCGACGGAAGCAGGTTCACCTTCACCAGCGAGAAGGGAGCCTTTGCAGCACAGGAGGGACTCTCGCAGAGGAGGGTACAACCCATCACTCATCAGTTGGCTAGCCTCATCCTTGGAGCAGTTGACATGTGGAGTCCTATTTTTCCTGCAGTGGTGGATCAGTACGCGGACGTCTTTCCCGATGACATTCCAGGGCTACCTCCTCGCAGAGAGGTAGACTTTTAAATTGATTTGTACCCTAGGACAGCCCCGATATCCACTCCAGCGTATCGGATGGCCCCCGCTTAGCTTTGAGAGTTTCGGGTACAGTTGGAGGACTTGCAGGGCAAGGGGTTCATTCGACCCAGAGTTTCACCCTGGGCTTCCCCGATATTGTTTGCCAATAAGGCATACGGGAGTTTGCGACTGTGTGTCGACTATCGTCGCCTGAACCAGGTGATAGTGAGGAACAAGTATCCGCTACCGAGGATTGATGACCTCTTCTATTAGCTCAAGGGAGCACGGTGGTTCTCAAAGATAGACCTCAGGTCAGGCTATCATCAGCTCAGAGTTCGAGACGAGGCGTTGTACGGCAGACCTTGCAGATCTCTTTTGTGCTTGACAGACCCTGGGGAGTCAGCACTTGTTGGACCAGAGATGGTCTGGGCCATGACAGAGAAGGTCCAGGTCATCCAAGAGCGGATGAGGACAGCTCAGAGCTGGCAGAAGTCTTATGCTGACAGGAGGCGGAGGCCACTAGAGTTCGAGAATGGCGACCACGTCTTCTTGCGTGTCTCACCTCGACATGGATTACGGAGATTTGGCTGAGGCGGGAAGTTGTCTCTACGCTTAATCAGACCTTTCCAGGTCCTCAGCAGGATTGGCGAGGTGGCTTATCGCCTGGCTCTACCACCTCAGTTGCACCGGGTGCACGACGTCTTCCACGTATCTCAGCTGAGGAGATATGTGCACGACCCGACGCACATCATTGATCATGGGGAGCTAGACGTGGATGATTGGGAGACTTTTACGGAGGTCCTGGTGGAGATAGAGGATCGACAGGAGTGGGTCCTACGTGGGAGATCGATTCCTCTTGTGCGCATCAGATGGCAGCACGGAAACCTCCAGGAGAGCACATGAGAGCGGGAGGCTCAGATGCGTGTTTAGTACGCACATTTGTTTCCCTAGTTTATGATGTAACTTTATGGGGACGTAAATCCCTGAGGTGGGAGTAATGTAAAGACCTGTAAATTTCAAGGAAATTTTTTTTCTTAATTTTCTTTGGAATTTTACAAGAGCGCAGTTTCTGACGGCACCTGATTCCGTGGCCCGGTGTGCCAGGAATCATTTTCTGAAGTTTGGCTCGAGTACATTCAGTGAACGGATGAGCGGGTTTTTTCTAACTTTTGAACCGGTGCTCGGAATCGAATTCTGAGGGCACTGATGGAATCGCAGCGCCGGTACTTGCTTAGAAACGCCTCTTTCGGAGTTGCATTTGCTCGAGTGTGGTTTTTAATTTTCGGGCATAAAGTTAAGAAATAAAATAATTGTACGACAAACTTTATTTTATTTCACTTAAGCCACTTGAAGCCACTTAAAGCTGCTTAAGTGGAGTTGTTATGGATAGGGTGCTATCCAAAATATCCTACCCACTTGGTAGGATATTTGTGGGGTGGGGCCCACACGAGCCCCACCGTTTCCTCTCCGCTAAGTAACGCACCCGCGAAAACCCGTCATTATTATAGTCAACTAACGCGTTTTCTTAATTTCTTAATGCACCATTTAATTGGGCAGTTTTCTTTGTTGAATTAATTGGGTGGTTTTCTTTTTTGAATTAAATGGGCGGTTTATTCATTGAAATTAATTCTATGAATTAATGTCTTTCATTTCTTAAAATATTTTAAATCCGTTGGCGTAATAATAAAATAAGGCCAACACACCCTCCTTTTGTAATGTTGTGTTAAACCTTGAAGAACCTATATGAATTTTTCATCCTCCTTCGCGAAAAATGCGAGGAACGTGAAGAACGCGAAGAACACCGGCCTCCGATGAAGAACGCCGAACCCGCGGAAATCGACGACGTGACGCCGTGTGCCGCGACGCCAACGTTTCCTCTCCCGCAACGTTCTTCAGCAACGTTCCTTCCTCCGCGACAAAAATCTTCGATCATCCGTTGAGGTGAGAGTATTCGATTCTTTAAATTCCTTTGTGGTTTTTAACTCAAGATGGATTTAATTATTAAAATTAAATCTGTTGTTCTTGAACCTCCGAGTTTGTCGATGTGCACTGTATTCCGCGACGACGCGCCTCCCTTCCACGACGACGCGACGCCTTTCGCGACGCGATGATCGCCTCCTTCCGCGGTGATCAATTATGCGAATAACGCGCATGTGACACTTGACGAGGTAGGGGTTTTATTTGAATGTTTTATATTTCCGAGATCGTTTCTTTTAAAAAATAAAGAACCCGGTTTCATAAGAACAATTTTAATTTATTTAAAATTGTTGTTTGATGTGTTGAATAATTCTCCTGACTGTTATTATCTAACGCGGAGGGTGCGGGCCAAACGAACACGGCCCGACAACCCTACGTCGTTCTTCGTTGTTGTGCGGTTTTGGCGGGCGACGACAAAACGTGACGCAAGGGCGTTTTGATGATCCCGCAGTGAAGAACGGAACCCGGGAGGAACAGCGGCGCAGATGGGAAGGAAAACGGACCACCAGAGCAACTCCGGTGGCCCGTGGAAGTCTCCGGCGTCACGGGTCCCCGACGCGGCGGCGCCGGCGGCCGGAGGCGGCGGCGCCCTTGCGCGCCGCCGGACAGGGCCGTCGCGGCTGAAGTCGCGGTGGCGGCGGACAGCGAACTCGCGGCTGCACGGGTCCGGCTCACATGCATAGGATGCGGCAACATGCCGCGTCTGCTGAAGTCCAGGGCGGCCCCTCGAGGGCCGCGGCATCCTCATCCCGCGGGGGTGACGCCCCGCGGCTGCCGGGCTACTCGGCCGCTCGGCCGAGCCGAGCCGGACCGGCCAGCCGAGCTGGGCCGCGCCCTGGCCTGGCCGTACCGGGTCCAGCCAGGTTGGACCGGGTCGGGTCGACCCAGGGGGGGTCGGGCTGGGTCGGCCCGGGCCCAGACCCCCCGTCTTCAGACCATTTTGGTATTCTGCACGTAACTTGAGCTACGGGCCTCCGAACGACGCGCCGTCAGCGGAAACACGATCCATGGATTGAGGCGGTCGTTTTGGTATATTTCACTCATGTTTTCGAAATACTTTGGGTTCGGCCGGGTTGGTTCGTACAGGAAACCAACCGGGCCCTCGGAGCGGAAACACTCTTATCTTGAGCTTTGGACGTCCGATTGACGAGCCGTCGACTTTTTTGAATTCCTCTAAATGAGACAAGTCTTTTGGCTCACTCCGCCCGAGGTTTGGACGTAGGTGGTGTATGGTCGGGTTGGTTTTGCCTTTAAAAAACCAACCGGGCCCCTGGGTTGAAAAGGCCAATAACTCTCAGACCGGGCGTCCGATTTACACGTCGTCTGCGACGTTGAGTTCCTGTTGACGATACAGAACTTTTGGATACATCAACTTCAGACTTTGTGTCAGTTGATGTATCAGCCTCTCAGCTCATGGAGCGGACCCTCCTGAACGAGCTTGCTGTGTGCAGGAACCCTAGAGCTGGCTGCGACTGCTACTTCGATAGCGACGACTGTGCAGAGATCCTCAGTGGACTGCAGCGACGACTGTGCAGAGATCCTCAGTGGACTGCAGCGACGACTGTGCAGAGATCCTCAGTGGACTGCGACGACGACTCTGCAGAGATCCTCAGTGGACTGCGATGACTACTGTACTCAGCGATCCTACGTGGATCAATGCTACAGATCTTGTGTGGATCTGATCCTGAGTGAGCCAGCACTCAGCGGTTTTGTGTGAGCCAGCGCATACAGGTCATGTGTGGGCCCGATCCTGTGTGGGTCTTTGCGGGGGTTAGTTACCTATTGATCCTGTGTGGGTTTGATCCTATGTGGGTCATTGCGGGGGTTAGTACCTTTCGATCCTTTGTGGGTATGACGACTTAGATGGATCAGTGATCATCTCTATCTTCATTTGAAGAAGTATACCTGTGTGAGATGAATCTTGTGTTACTCTCCTTTATGGATTGTGTTGTGCTATCTTGTTTGGATTTAAGTTTTACTTTCCTTTGTGGATTTTGTTGAGCTATCCCGTGTGGATTACACGTTTTGCTTTCCTGTGTGGACTGGGTTGTACTTGAGCTCGGATGTTGGAGCCGAGTGAGAATTGATGACTTAGGTATATGTATGGGCATATACCTAAGCTGTGTCGGATGTTACTTCGTGATTGTATCTTTCCTTTGTGGATTATCCTTTGTGGATTTCGGGAGACCTTCGGGGGTCTCGGGGTCCCTACTGAGTAGCTTATACTCACCCCTTCACGGGCTATGCCTGCACTTCGTTGTGTTAGATGCAGACGACGGACAGCGCTGATCGTGGTGGAGGCTTGCGGAGCAGGACGGTACCTGGAGGTGGGCCACTGGGCGGGACGTACTCAGAGCGGTCAGGTCGACCCGAGGAGAAGTGTAGGCTATCTGTACCCACCCTTCAAGTGGGACTTCCAGAGGATGGCTCGACGCTGCGGCTTCTCTTTACAGTTGTTGTTTTCTCCTTTCAGTTGTACTTTACAGTTGGACTTGTATTTCCAGCCCCTTTTACTTTCAGCACAGCTTGTTTCAGTTTTTTACTTAGTGTTTAATTTTCCGCTTGCTTACTCTGTGGTGCTTTTTTACTTTTCAAAGGCAATTCCTTCCCTTTTTCTGGGATTTATGCCTTGGTGCTAGTCGTCTGCCCCTGGCCTATGGAAGGCGGGCTTGGGGTAGTCACGGCACGGGCCCCGAGGACGGGTCGTGACATAACATATACGATGACAATGACTTATCCATAGGCGTAACTATTATTTGATATTTGGATTCCTCTATAAGCCTTAATGTCCTTTAAAATGAAATAAAATACTTTATTCCTTTATTTGGGTATCTTGTTATTGAAAATGGGTTATTAAATGAAAATAGTATTTTTATACGGAAATGTTTTTTATATGGGATTAGAAGAAGCTTTATAAAAAGGGGTTTTAGATGAATGTGTTTTATTCATAACATGGTACATGATCATTATGTAAAATGGGTGAGCCCGATATAGATAATACATAGTTTTGATCCCCATTATAGCTCACAGGTGAGCCTAATATTTCTTATACGATGGGTTGATCCCATTTATAGATCACGGGTGAGCCTAAAAAAGATTATATGAAGGGTTGAGCCCCATTATAGCTCACAGGTGAGCCCGATATAGCTTATACGAAGGGTGATCCCCATTATTGATCTCCAATTTTTATTCAAAACATATGCTTATTCGAATTGTAAGATGTTTTAAAGGGCTTTATGTATATAATGATCTAAGTCACCAAAAGGATTTTTAATTACTTGCTATTGGTTTTAGTGTTTTTTATTGAGAAAAATGTATGAGTGTTATTCATGTGAAAATTTTATGGTTCATCCACTCAATGAAAATTTATTGGGTTATCATGATTTAACTAGACTAATGGTTTTTCATTATTTTCATGTCCCTTACTGAAATTTTTGTGATCATCCCATGTTTTTAAAAAGAATTATCAGGATTTAAGGGATAATAGATACTAGTATGGAATCAATAACAAGTTATGACGATTAAACATGAAAAGAAATCATGTTTATTTTTTAAAAAAAATTATGTTATGGAAAAAACAAATACTTTTGGAAGTGTCCAATTTGTATTTCTATGTTTTTTATGTTATAGTTATTGCTCAATTATCTAATGATCTAAACATAAAAAAGATTCTCACTATGAATTATTTTCTTAACTCAATATTATGTAAAGTTTAAGGTTGGGGCCTATAATTATACTCACTTTTTAGAAAATTTATAATTTATAATTTTTTTAAATATAGAAGAGAGAAAAGTTGTCATTGTGAATGATTTTTATTTAAAATCATGTTTTTTGGATCAGTTGGAATCAAAACACAAAATCTGAAATCTAACAATTTTTTGTATATAAAAGGGATTAATAATAATATTTTTAGTTATATTTATGTATGTGATGATGGGAATGAATTGGTTTTCAAAAATGATTCATTTTTTATCAAATACTGGGAAGATGAAAATACAATATCTCATGGAAAAAGAAATAAATGGAAATTTGTATTTGATTGGTGATTCAAATAACTTCTACTTCATAATTTCACAATATTAAAAATATGATATAGAATAGAAAAAATATATATATTAGTTGTATAACAAAAAAATTATAAATATAAAGTTTTTATAGATATACGCAAGATAAAAAGATATTAAGATGGTGTTGTGTGATATTCCAAAAAGGGAAGATGGATCAAACCTCATGAAACAAAAATTAATATTATTTATTTTAGAACATTGGAGCTTATTAATATATATTTTTGTGCTAAAACGAGGAAAACTTCTACACTAGGTGGTCTTAATTTCCAAAAATGTATATATTATTTCACTCAGATGACTAATGTGATTTTTATCATTGGAAAATAAGAATCTTTTGATATATTCAAAATCTGTAAAAGAGAAGTTGATATAGATTTGGGAATATAAAGAAAGATATTGAGATTTGATAATTGTAATGAATTCAAATGTGATGAATTTGAAAAATATCATTCCAATTGTGGTATTAAACGTTATAATAGGATTACATATACAACTCTACAAATTAGTTCTTCTTAAAATAAGAATAGATGCATTCTAAAATGGGAAGAACAATATTATGAGAGAAAAAATAATAAAAATACTATTTTTAGAAATCTTGTTTGTAATAATATAAAAAATAATAATAGATTTATTTTAGGACTTCAGAAACATGTATCATTTTTTAAATGTGACGGAATAAGAATCCTACTATGATATTTTTCAATGTTTTTGGTAGCCCTTGTTTTATAAAGATAAAGTATAGTAAGCTGAAAAAATTTTAAGAAAAGGATATTGATGGTATATTTATGTTATATCATTATAGTGTAAGTGGGTAAAAATTCTATAAAAAGAGGAATAATAATAATTTCTAGTGTTCTTGTGTGGAAATTAATGATAATCAACATAATGAAGACCAATATATGTATATAGATTTAGAATTTTCCATAGAAAATAATGAACGGATTTTAGATCGGAAAATTGGGAATGAAGTTATGTTTTTTAAAAACATTATTGATATTGATTCAAGAAACAACAATGATCTAAATTACGTGGTTGATAGTGATAAGAATTAGTTTTATATTTTAATGAAGAATGTTAAAATAGTAAATATCAATGGTAGTCATAATTTCCCTATTCAAACTATAAAAAGGCTAATAATAGAGAATCAAACAGCTCTTGTATCACATTGGGGACTAAGAATAGTGGATGAAGAAATAGAACTTGACAAATATGTTCAAGTATAAATTATGAGCTAAATATAATGGGTAAAAACACAACTTGGGAGTTGGTTTTGAGATCCAAATATAACATCATAATTGTTATAAAATGGATGTTTAGAAACAAAATAAATAAGAAAGGTAAGTTTATAAGGGACATGTTTATGATGTTTTGTAACGGAAAATCTCATATGGAAGTCATTAAATTTAAATAATCCCTTTTTATTATTAATACATGAATAAATTTGGGTTTTCTTGTTAGTGGTTTCATAACAAAATTATAATTTATATCAAATGAATGTAAAATAAGAATTTTTGAGTAGTGAACTTGGATAGGAGGTGTTTATTGAGAAAATTGTTGTATTTATTCATGATAATGATGAAATCATGGTATGTAAACTCAATAAATTATTTTATACCTTAAAATAATTTGTATGTTCCTAGTACTCAAAACATGATGGTTGTTTAATACAAATGGTATTTTCAATAGGAAAAGTTGATATTAGTTTATATATCAATGAGTTATCTATAGGTACATTGATTTTTATAGTCTTTGTTGATGATTTAACTTTATCTAGTGACACATAGTACCTTTTTGGGGAATTTTTGAAACAAATGAAAAATGAAATTTGAGATGACAATGTTGTGAGAACTATTCTAATTACAAGGATTTAAAATTATACAAAATTAAAATTATTTCTTTCTTTCCTAAGAAAGATATGGTAGGTAACTATTTAAAATGAATGGAATGGGAAAATCAAAGAAATTTTCAACTCCTATTTATATTGGAACAAAAATATGAAAAGATAATAATGGTATCCATATTGATCAGAAATAATTCGGAATATTTATTATTGGGTTGTTGTATTTAATAGCTCCAATACCTAAAATTGTAAATATTATATCCTTATGTTCCAAAATATAGAGTGACTCATGGAAGTATTATATGCGTGAAGGAAATATATTTTTGAGTTTTCTAAAAGGTATATTGATTTACAGACTATTATAAAGGTGATGTTATTATTTAAGTCCTCTTGGTTTCACTAATACTGATTGGTTTGGTAATTTCAGAGATATGGTGTCTAATTTAGAATAAATTTAATTCTTAATGATATTTATGTGCACCATTACAATAAGAAAAATAATTCAATGTCATTGAGTGTAGCTGATTTAGAGTATGTGGAAAAAATTCATAAACATACAAATTTTCTTTAGACATAGCTATAACTATCAGACCTATTATTTGATATCAAGAGGCCACTGTGGATAATTTTTGATCATCAGTATGATGTTGACATATAAAATATCCTGGTGAAACATTCTAGATAATGTCATATTAATATTTGGTACGTCTTTATCAAAGAGAAGGTAGGAAATTAAAATATAAAACATGAATACATTTCTACAAAATATCATATTGTTGGTATCCATATAAAATATTTTCTAAGAGTGTGGGTTTTGAATTTATGTTTAAACTATATTTTGATCCTTCTCCTATCACTTTAGGTTTTATATGACATTAACCTCAAAGGGATTTGGATTATTTTGAAAAACAAGGAGAAAATATGACACAAATCTAGAAAAAATGTGGCAAAAATTATTGTTAGAAGGAGGGTTGTTCACTAAGTTTTTATATAAAGATATAAAAATGTCAATATTGGTGAGAATTATGGAAATGAGTTTGTGAGATATATAAGTATTCATTGTGGGAGATCTTCTGAGTCACATGGCCATAATTTTCTATCATTGAGTGGTGGAATTCACTAAAAACATTACATTCTCTGGTAGTGTAGTGAAAGACACATAAATTTGATATATGCTAGGATTTCATGATTCACAAGAGTACTGAGGTTGCTGAAATTATGTAATAAAGTTATAGGAATTTTTTGTAGTTTCTAACAAGTCCAAATAGGGGAGATTGAAGTACCCTTTTATTAAAGTGTTTGTTTGTTTGAATTTGATTTATTTTATACTTGAAATTAGTTCAGATGTTTTGAAGGTGTTTGAGAACGTTTTTGAGATACTTTTAATGTTTTTTTATTTTCTTAAGTGGATCTATTTTTAATTGGAATGAATCTGTAATTTTAATGTGAATTCCATAATCAATTTCATAACAGGTTGAACATGTTTGTGCATTTATTTATAATTAAAGATCCATGTGATAGAAGTATTCACATAACCAACTAGTGAAATTGTTATTTCTCATGTAGCTATTTCCAAGCCCCATAGCCACATATGGTAATTATTGAGAATGAATTTTCATTTCAACCATTTATAAATAATAATAAAAATATGATTATGTTATTTTGTTCTTAAGAAAAAATAATGATCTCCATATAGATAAATAGTATTCCAACCAGACTCTAGATATTCATATATATTATAAGAGTAGGATAAGGATAGTGATCTGAATATTTTTTAAGTTAGAATAATATGATCGGTATTACTAGAAGTTCAAAAAATATATTATTTTCAAATAACTATTGATATTGAATAGAGATATTGGACTAGGAAAAATAATAACATAGAAAATTGGATCATTATAAAGTGGTAGTTTAATAATTATTCCTTTGGGTTTTAGGAAAAAATTATTCCCTGTTTAACATTTTATGAATCTGATTACAATGGGATCCGTTTAATTCTACTAAATTAATAAATTTTCAAAAAACTAAGGATAGTGATTTTGAAAGAGTTATAAAATGAGGTTTAGTTCTATGGATTCACATGTAGTGAGTTATTGAAAAAGTTTTTTTAGAAGAGAACAAAATGATTATATGAAGCCAAGTATCAAATATCAACATTTTCATCTTATTGATCTCATGCATTCATTTTTTTAGCCTATTATTTTTGAGGTTATTAAATTAAATAATCATAAATAAGTGAGTAGTCATTTTCTTTGAACCTAAAAAGGTTATTTGGGAAATATAATAATATAGTTTGTTAAATCAACTAGTGTTTCAATGTCATCTTTCTTAATTCATTTTTATTCTCATCATTATATAGAAATAAAAACTACCTTTTCTAGTGTGACTCTGGATAAGTGTGGTGATATTATACACAATTTATTTTAATATAGGATTCATTTATCATTATTGTGTAACATTATTGGTTAGGGAAACTAAAAAACCATGGAATGGAGTAGTAATTTCAATTAAGATTTTAACCATGAAAAATACAATGTACCTTGAATTTTACTTTAGATCTTATATGTGCGAGTTACTCTAAGTTTAATTCATGGAGTGGATTTGACATTTATAAGTCACAAAAGTTCAAATTATAAGTGAAAATAAATTATAAAACTAATCCTCCAATGACTCATCCCTCCTTTATCAGTTGAGTATATTGATTTAAGACACTACATAGTCCAAGATTAAAATCCTAAAAAATAATGATCCCTATCAAACACATAATATTTGATTAAACATAACTACCATAATAGAAAATACCAAAAACACTAATACTAAAACTATGGTGACCTAGATATCCCACTATAAAATAATTCATAAATCCCTATTTTGAGGTATACCACAAGCTCTGACACTTTCATCTTCCTTGTTTTTCATATCTCAAATAGTAAGACAAAAGAATAGATCCTATGATATTATTTTGTAATTCACCAACCTGAGAGCACTCATTAGTGTCCCAACTAGCACACCACTTGACCTAGTGAATGACTCCCCATATTCTAACAATTACTGACTAATGGGGAAGTCCTAAATAATAAATTGGGGATACTATTACCTTAATATCATAATAATAAATAGTAAAAATAATAATTAAACAACCACTATAGTAAATATAAATGTACACATAAAAAACATATCTATGATAAGACAAATGGAATACAATCATGAAAACATATATCTCAACTAATTTCATACTAGTTTGATCATATATATAATATAAAAAATGAAATAAATATGCAAGATCCACATCATCCATTCTAAAGCCTCACCTTTATCCCATCTCCAACACCCATCGAGCTGATCCAACATGATCCATTGCACATCAAGTTCTCTAATCATAAAAGCATACATAAGGTTAGAATGAACACAAGAGTTCTCATGTAATGTATGTCCATATACTTAGTAGGGTGTCACAAAGTTCCTCTTAATATATAATATCATATCCACGTGTATGCATAAGGAAAGTAAATAGTTGTAGATTAACACTCAAGCATGTGTGATGGGTCATTGTGTTATAATCAGGACACTACAACACCTAATCCTACATATTCAAACATTTTTTATGGAGGAGTCACCCTCATTCCACAAAACACATATCTGATCCCATACATGAGGACTAGGGAAATATCATATCATTTAATTCATAAACCATACCTAAATGATCAGGGTAGGGTGTTCACTAAGACAACCCACGCCTAAAAATGCATTGCAGGGTATTCGTGAAGTCCTGAACACTACCACCTATCAAAAGGTTGGGTCTTTGATTAACCCATTCCTCCTGGAATCAAGCCTTAGCCTCTAAATTGTTCTCAAATAATATTCCCATAATCATTTCCTGGTCTAAACCTTCTCACTTAAGGTTTCAAATTCTAAAACCTTCTATTTTAAGGTGATATTGGGCATACACACCCCATAACACATCCCATCAACTCCTCTCCACTTAGATAGTGTCTCACACCTTGTGTATTGAACCATACGTTCTCACTCAAGGAATTCCTTTCAATGGTTTCTCACTCAATGTAGGTGCATCCACCCTTTATAAAACCATCATTAAATAACCCACTATCCTCTTTTATAATAAATTTTTTACCATACCTTCTCAATCATCTTTTTTTTAGACATTCCATATCATAAATCCTCAAATATAAACCCACCATCAATTTTTCATATAACATGGTTCTCCATTAATTCATAACCAAGGTTGTTCATGTGTCCTAACATAATGAGAAAATTATAACCCAATGAAAACTCCTTCCACACCTCACTCAAAGAATATCAAAATATTCACTCTAATCACCTAATAAACACACATCTCGGAACATCCATGAAATAATAAATAGGGAACTCAACTAATCCCTTATGATCACCATCCTATCATCAGAGAGACAGCCACTCTAAAACAATCCAATGGAAACCATAAATTTTCATACTTAAATATTAAATATAATTATATTTATATTCAATAAAAAATATCACGATACTTGGAAATTTTATATAGGTTATGTGTCTTTAGAAACTAGACACATATACATCTTATGTATATACATTCTTCCTCATTAATCATAATGTTATTCTCCCTTTATACCTTCTTGAAATACCAAAATTAAAACTTTTCTTCATAACCTAGGGAAAGGAAATATAATAAATGGTGATCTAAAATACCTATTATGGGTAAACATGGGAGATATCAATCAATGATCATATGAAATCATAAGATAAGCACAAGGGTATTAGGTTATAACCATAATTATAGAGTTCGTACCCAATCACCCATAGATCATAAAACATGATTTATGCTATAAAAATATACCATTTAAAAATAAAAGAATCATAATAGTGAGTGATCATCATAAATCAATCACAAACCTTAAGTTAATATCATAATCATAATTACATGTCATAAAAAAGTGTGTCATAATAATAATAATAATAACCATTTCATATGTTAATGTTAAATATTAATTCCATAAAATCATAGGGATTGGGGAATAAATACTTTTTCTCATATTATAAAGGATCTATAATCATTACCTACATCACATAATGGATCAGGAATCACCACTGTTTTTTATAGTGGATTTGGCATTCTAAACAGTTTCCCATAGTGGATTGAACATATCAAATCACATCCCATAATTACCTCATGAGATATAAACCATTACCAAATTCATTAGAGGGCTAAAAAATTTTGAGAGTACCCATCACATAATGAATACCATACATATGTGTTCCATAATATCATAAAACATTAAACTTATAATTATATCATAATGCATACAATGAAAATGAGTTTCACAAACTATTCATACACTCTTCATATCACAACCCCTGAAAAATAAATTGGTTTCATAAAAATAATATCATCATAATAATAAACCATCTAGAGAATTAATAAGGATGTTATCAATGCATCATGTCCCTTGTAAATCATATGTAACATCAAATTATGTTATCATATATTAAAAATGTCTTTAAATATCACTGGAATATTTTTGGAGGAAAAAAATTATTATGAAATCACATATTTAAGATAAAAATATTTTCAAATTATTACGGGAAAAATTTAATTTGACAACAAATTTGGAAAATTATAAAATAAAGTATCAAAAAATTGAGTGGTCATGACGGTGGGAAATTCTATTCATGTTGAGTATGTTAAAAAAAAGTTAACCTTTTAATTTTCAATAGAAAGTCAAAAGTACCTCATTCAGAAAATGAAAAGAATATTCCATTGATTTTTTTTAAAAAAGTAACACATGGGTAATAATTGACATTAAACAGTCATAGTTTAATTGGAAAACATTTTTTTTAACATTTTAGAGAATCAAGGACATTGAATAAAATGATTTCGGACCGAATAGTACAACATATTTTGGTTTTCCATAAAACTATTATTTTGATGTCTTGAATAATTAAAGAAAGTAAAATAAAAATAAAACATGTATTATATATAAATAAACAAAGGATAATAAAATGAAATGAATTTATCATATAAGGATCATAGAATACCCTTTATGAAAATTCAAGTATAAACAATCTCAAATAAAATGGGTGTGAGATTTAAACACCTTACCACTTTGGTAACTCTCAAAAAAAACATCATGAAATAGAGAACCAAATATAGATATTTAAATCCTAATAATTTTTAAAATAATAATCATAAAATACATTCATGGGAATCATATTCACTAAATTAGGGAAACAAGTTATGAATATGGCATGTTTCACATGGAAATAAGAGTGAAACGAGAAACCCTTACATCAAGTTCTACTTGCTTCGAAAGTGCTCTAAAATATTATATAATAAATTAAATTTTATTATAATTATTTAATATAATAATTTAAATACATATATTATCTTATATGATCAACTTATAACTTTTCAATACCCATTTATTAAAATCATCGTTTTTAAGTGTTAACTTTTTTCTTTTGATGAGGTTTTAGTTTTGCAGTTTTGGTCCTTATACTTTAATCATGGTTCAAAAATATACATAATGTTAAAAAGGATATGAATATCATATATACTAATTATATATATAAATATATTCTTCCATATAATATAGGCATAACAATGAATTTCACCATTCAAGGAGATGGTGGGTCATACGTATACATGAATGATGTTTTCAGTTTTTGACAGATAGACTGAAAGAAATAAAAATAACTCTTTAAATTTATAGGATAATTTTTATATCATATATATAAATATATTATTTATTTTTTAAATTTATCCTTACTAATATCCATATAATGTATAAATGAAAAACTAATCTCATTGCTTCATGGATGTGGTAGTCCATATATATTCATGAGTGAAAATATCATTTTCCAACAGATGGGAAGGTGGATTAGGAATGTTCAATAATCATAATAATAATAAATTTTATTGAATATACAAAATTAATTATTTTCTAATTTATAACATGTATATATAGTTGGTATATGAAAAAATAAATTGAAATAGGTTGGGTAAGATGATTACCTCTCTTTTGGTTGGACTCCTTTAGATTACTTCTTAATAACCCTTAAAATGGTCTTTTAAGAAGATAAGCACCAATAATTCATGAATATAGAATTTTATAAGATAATTGGGAAGATTTTTTTTGAGATATAAGGCACAAAATGTGTGTCTATGTGAGGAGAAGATATGCCTTTTTTATGTGAGGGGTGGGACACTCTTGGAATTACTTAAAGTATAAGACAATATAAATTAATTTTTAGGTCCAGGCGGATAAAAATAGTTATATTTTAAATATTTAATTGTTATTAGTGTAATTAATCTCATATAATAAAATTTATGTGAGTTTTCATGATTCTTTAACCATTCACATTTAGTTTTAACCCCCCGCCCCTCCCATTTTTTATTCATTTGAAAATTACCACAATAATAATGTTTTTTACTATTTAGAGGTCATGAAAGTTACTATTAAAGTAAAATTTACCCATAAATTAAAAATTTATTATATTTTAAACCATACAGAATTATTTTGGATGAATATAATATTTTTATTAATTTTATATCATTTAATAAAATATTATTTTTTAAAAAAATATCATTAATGACATTTTTGGAAATACCTAAAATATTGTAATATAATATGTGTTTAACTCATAAAAAATGTTTAAAAATAAAATTTATTCAATTATAGAAAGTATTTTTTGTGATTATAATACCCCTAATAAAATTTATACAGGTTTATATATCATTTTAAATATTATCTTTCGGTTTAAAACCTTGGTTAAATAATTTTAACATTAACTATGGTAATGGATTTTTCAATATTAAATGGTTGTAATTTTACTTATAAGGTGATAATTTGATAAAAATGTAAAATATATAAAATTATAAACCATTTATAATACTAGTTTTAATGTTTCAATATTTTATAGATTTTAAATAATTTAATAAAATATTATTTATTATAAAGTATTATTAATGTCATTTTAAGAACTATTCACATAATTTGTCATTAAAAATAAAATTAATTCAATATAATTGTAATATAAAATGTTAAAGAATCAATAATATGAAATAATTATCGTATAAATTTTTTTTACTCTTTAAATCAACAAAATAATATTACTTTTAAGGTTTGAAAATCATTTCCTTTATTTTGTTGCTACTTGCACGAGCATTGTATCGGTATTGCGTAATCATTTAACGTAAATATTTAATCATAAAAAATTAAAAAAAAAACTACCACCATAAAATTAAAATAATTATGTTCAAAATAAACTTTCATATTCATTCAATATGTATATGTATTCACATATATGTCCTGAAAAATTATTTAATAGGTTATTTTTACATTTCTATTCTTATGCTAGCATTGCATAAGAATGTGGATAAGTCACTTGTTATATAACTCAAAAGATCAAATATAAACATAAAAATTATCAATAATAATTTATATTTAATAATTATTCTTTAGAAAAAACTCTCTCCTCAAATATTATTTTTAGAAATCTGAATTTTACTTTTCTATTTTTGCATAAAGACTACATCGACATAAAAATGTTTTTCATATTTATCATGAAATAATTTCTAATTTTGATATTTTGAATTATTTTTTATGATATTTTTATTATATTATCGTGAATTATTCATTCCATATGTTCCAAAAAAATTGTATGTTTCCAAAAAAATTGTATGTTTTTTATGTCTTAGTGATATCATAGAAGATACTATATTTCAAAAAAACTGTATTTTTTTACTAATCAACAAAAAATTAATTTCTTTATAAAAACCATAAAATTCACCCTAATATAAATTAGATATTTTTATTTAAAAAGATATTATTTTAATGAAATAAAATTTATTAATGTTCCATGAATTTATTATAAATTTCTCTTATAAAAAAATAAAAAACATTTTGGAAGAATACATACTTTGAAAAATAAATGGACTTCACTAAACATTGAAAGATTATTTCCTAATTATTTTTCAATACATTTTTTTATTATGATATTTATATATTTTTCATAATTCATTTACTTCTATTCATACCCTCAAATTCAATGTCTATGTTATAATAGTCCGAATATAATAATATTTTATAGTTCCTTTATGTCGATGTATCTTGTAATATATGTTGTTGAACATAGTGTTATTTTAAGTTCTAAAGGTGTTTCATTCTCCCCCCCCCCACACACATAATCCCCTAATAAATTATATTCTCATAATTTAATCTTTTTCTCATTAATCAAGGGTCTAACAATTTAAACTTCCTTTATTGAAAACCCACATCATAAAAAGGGTAAATAAAACATCTTCTTAAAAAAGAAGGGGGAAATATAAAGGTCATATAGAACAAAACATATTTATTTTTCCAAATATGATAACATTATTGGGAAGTTAAAATATTTTCATAGATGTAATATTTTATGTCCAAATAATGATAGAGAGTGATAAAGAATATGGATCACAAGAAAGTGAATGGTTGTGATAATTTTAATGGCCATGAAACCATAAATCAATGAGGTTTGAAAAAGATAGTCAATTATTTAGAAATGAATGTAATATGATAAATTTTTCTCTCAATATTATTTTCCAATAATTGATGAAATAATTTACCATTTATACTAAGAAAATAAGGAAATATACTTAATTCACAAGTATAATTTTATCCTTTAATATATTTCCACCAGAATCTCATCTTTTTCTCCAAATGATGAGTATTCAAGATTTATATTTCATGACTGAATCACTAAAATAATTTTCATAATACAAAACACTATTTTAATATATTCATTTTATCCTTAAATATTAACAAAATCTGAATTTTTTACATCGGTTAAGATAATATCCAAAATGTATAAACCTTACTATTTAACTCCAAAATTTCGACAATAGTAGAAACATTTACACTTATATCATTTCATAAAAAATAATACATTCAAAATAACCAAAAAATTAAAGAATTCCATATCCTTAAAATAAGGATCATTCCTTTTAGCTTAAATCACCAAAAATTTAATTTCATTCTTCCCAAATAATAATTCATGATAAATCACATGTTAAACCTATAGGTTATATATAACTCAACCCAATTTAGCATCTTCCAAAATATCATTAATCCTCATGATAAATCACTATATAATATTTATCGTAGTTAAATTTACTAAAATATCATAAATCAAATTTAGATACTAACTAAAAAATTTAATCATTATCATAACCATAAATAACTCTAAGAATATTTTCATGTCAATAATTAATTTTTTAACCATCAATATTATCTATATCCTACTATCCAATAGACCATAATTAACTTAACATAAAATTATATACCAACCCAAATGTTTATTTAAACATTAAAAATATAATTCTTATAAAAACCTAGTTAAAGTCTCAAATAACCTCAAAATAACATCACTTAAAACCTCAAAATAGGTATATATTCCTTTGAACTTATAATAATACTTAAAATTATAAACCCATGATGTTGTCCAAAAATATTAATTTAACCCCACATGAAAACATATATGCTTCCAAAAAATTGACACAATACTTATTCATTAAATAAGATCGCATCCTATTGAATATATTACATAAATCCAAAAATGTAATAAACTTCATCAAATATGAACTAAATCACATTTTCATAAAATCACTAACCAATGTCAAGGTAACCAATAAAAACCATTTTACTTCATCAATGTCATTAATTTCTCTATTCCAATTAAACAATATCAAATTTATTGTAAATAAATTTTCTTTGTTATTATTACTGTAACAGCCCAAGATTTTATGAAAAATATTATTTTTAATTTTATTAATGTCTTGTGTTGTACGCTACACCAAAAGGAGCTTGCACAACACATATCCTTGACTTGCCTTACGCGACCTTCCTCGATAGCGTGTGTAGTACGCAATACCGAGTTTCACTAAACAACGATATGCTCTTAAAATATTATTATAACTAGCCATTATGAATATAAATAACCACCTTTTAAAATTTTAGAAATTTTAGCCCTCAAAATGGACTTCATTTTTGGATTCGGAGTATCGAATTAAGCCTAAGGTGAAATTTTGGTACTTTTCGGATAACTTTCATATTCTGATGAATAGTGAAAATTACTAAATTATAATTAAAAACAACTTTTTTAATCGAAATAATTAATAGTGATAAATTATTAATTTGAGTGGTTTTTAAGTATATTTAGAATATATTTTTACAATTTAATACAATTTTGGTCATTGGTTGTAATTTCACATTTAAACCAGACATAATCAAGTGTCAATCTTTTGATAGATATTGTTTCTTAAAAACACGCTATTTGTTTTAACAGCGGGATTTAATTATAAAATTAATTAATGCAACTTCTATGTTATGAATTTGGTAAAATAGACTTCATTTTTGAATTAGGAATATGAAATATAGCTTAGGATGAAATTTTGGCATTTTTCTCAAAAACATCAATTTTTGATGAATAGTGAAACTACTAAGTGGTAGTTAAAAACTGAATTTTTCATAGAACTTAATTTTACCGCTTCTGTGAATGGAATTTCAAAAATCCAAGAGACACGGTTGATGTCTGTAAGTAAAATATGGTTCAATGAGATGAAAATAATTTTTGGTGAATAGTAACTTTTTACTTTTATTTACCACGATTAAAAGTAAATAGGGTAATTAAGGGAAAGAATGATATTAATATTACCCTAACACATGTCGTAATTCTATTGGACAGGTGTATCTCGACCAAAAACAACCTTAAGTGTACAATATTATCATTTAGGCCCACTTGGATTAGATTAGGACATTTATTATTATTTAATTCAAAGAAGAGTTAAAAGAGTTAAAATCAAAGTATATTTACTAAAACATTTTTAATATAGGGTTCTACATAAGATACATTCGATTGTAAATATTCATTAGAAAGCTAAAAAGATTTCCTACATGATGGTATTTTATTTGTAATTTTCAGACATCAAATAATTTAAGTTATTTATGACACAAAGATGATGCAGTAATTATCTTATTAATAAAATATTGACATAATTGATATTATAAATACCAAAATAAATGTAATTTAAGACTTTTTATGAATTAAAATAATTTTCTAGGTTACTATGATATATTAGTGTTTATTTAATCAACTTGGTTCGAACATATAATTCTGTTATGACTTTCAAAAAATCATATATCAAATAGTGTCAAAATTGACACAAAATAGTTTTTAAATCAAATTTTATATTATTAATTGTTATTTTATTCCTCAAAATCTAAGTTTCGGCCAAATGACTTAGATAAGGATATATATATTAATAATAAACAATTTGGGGTTCGTTTGGCATGTTATAGTAAGTGTATTAACCATATAGTGAAAGAAAACAAAAAGACACTGTAAAAGTTAAATTATTTAACTTAGAGTTAAATCTAATTGATAAGGTTAAAATAATACCTTAAACTTGTCTAAATCTTATTGGTTGATAGGCTTTCGACCCATCCCCACTTTAGCTCCGAAATAAGACCATTTGGAACCATTATAAACCGATTTTTACTTTAATATAAAATAATATTTTGAGGTAATCCTAAGGTGCCCCTCTCCTCCCTTATAAAAGGGTACCTCCTCCCCCTCCTCCTCACACCAATTTGAGCACTCAAGCTCGGCTAACCCCTGCCAAAATCCCTTCTCAACTTCCCTAGAATAATCCTAGAGGTCCTGGTCTTCTTCAAAGACCAATCTTAGTTCCCCAAGTGGAGGATTCAAAGAGGCGTTTCAACGAAGAGGTAATATCCATTACCGATCTTTTCAATTTCTTTCTTCTTCAACTTCTTCTTCTTTAGTTGTCTCATGATAAAGTAATAACATCAGTATTTCTTATATACTGATATGTTATTATAAATATGACACAACTCTAATTAACCTTCTATCCATCCTACGGAAAAAGGAAATCATCGCGCGTGCGTACGTACGGAATACCGTCTCCACGCCGTGGTGTAATCTATTTTCCGCCACCACCTTAATTGGATGGGTATAAAGGTGTAATGAGTAACTATATATGATTATTATAAATTGATAATGATACTGAAATAGTATACATACACTTCAACAAAATTCCACGACCATGGGAACGATATCATCGCTCGTGCGTACGTACGGACTACCGTCTCCACGACGCAATGAGATTCATTCTCCATGTTAACCATTTAAGAATGATTATAAAGTATATATAAGAAATAATAATGAAATATATGACATTATAAAGCTACTGGATTTATTTATATATATATATATATGTATGTCATCTACTTACTTCCATTCAAGACAATAAGGAAAGGAAAACAGCGTTCATGCGTACGTACGGACTACCATCTCCATGAACGGTGTTTTTCATTTCATTTATCTATCGATTATATATATATATATACTGAATATATATGATATATAAATCATATTTTATATTCTGGAAGTAAGTAAATCATGATATAAGTAATAATAATGTCAAGAACAACAAGTCAAAACACCTACGATAAATGAAACGATTTTACCCAAAACGCTTCTTTAACATGGAATTTACAAAAGAACGGGTAATATAAAGTCATAAGTGAACCATATATGATATCATAACAGTGAATATGATTCTGTAATAATTCAATGACATTATTTAAATCATTATACAGGAGGTTCGGACACATACGAAGCAAATCGGACCTAAGGTAAGGGAAATATCACAATCTCATTTTTATCTAAGATTGTTTATACTTTGATATTTACTGGGGTGTATTTTATCATCCACATCCATGTTTTATCAATATGTAATATTATTTCCATCCACCTACAATTTTTTAAATCCTATTTTACCCTTCGGTGAGTTTTTAGTAAAAGATATGAAAGGAATCTTTTGTCGTTTTTCGTACGAGGTACTTTTTTTACTTTTCCGACAAAAGTACAAGAAGAATGTTTTCTTTTAACTTATACGGCATGAATGGATTTTTAAAACATTATTTCCAAGAAGCTTCCTTTACATTTTATCAAGTTTATTTTTAATCAACTTCTTTTAGTTTAAAGTTTTATGACATGTTAAGGAAGGAAAAATGTTTTTGAAGAAGAAAGGATATTTTCCTCAAGAATGGAGTTCAAGTGTTTTATCAAAATTATTTTCCATCTAAGATAATAAAGGGTTCTGTTTTTATCCCTATTGATTTGAATATGTTGTGATGGAATTATTTTTTGGAATTCCTTTATCTTATATGATTTGTTTTATGATGTCACGATGTTTAAGATTCCCATTTTTATTACATGGGTTATGCAATGATGTATGATTTATGATTTTGTGGCACACATAAGAATGGTATCATTATGAGATGGGTGGGACCTATATCTCCCTCCAATGCATTGGGGAAAGATTTTATATCTCATGAGATAGACATGGCTGAAATGGTAGGTTATACCGGTTCAGTGAAACAGGACTGAAACGAGAGTTACTCGATTCAGAAAGGGACTTTGTCCACTAAGATAGTCTTGGCAATGAGTCTTGACTAACAAGAAATGATTCTCTATGATTATGTGTGTATGCCACAATGTTTCATGTTTTAGGGTATGATTATTGGGATTTCATTTCACTACTATGATTTATCCCATGTTATGAAATTATGCTCTCTTTTGCAGGTTAAGATTTCCAAAAGTTATGTTCTTATGAATATGATGTGATTGATTTCTCTTTTGTTTACCCTTACTGAGCATTTGAGCTAACCCTTTTATGTTTTCTTTTCCCCAGGATATAAAGAAAGGTTTTAGGTAAAAAAAAGGGAAGATCTTTATGGGAGATATTGAAGATCTTTCACCACGATTATAAGATTACGTTCCGAGTTTCCAAAGACACTAAACTATTACGATCCTTGTGTGTGTGTTTTTGTTATGTACCAAGTATTCCGAAAATGTAATTTAATGTCCATGTACGTCAGGCTTCGGGTCTCTACAGTTGGTATCAGAGGAAAGGTTTAGTCAACCTTTGGAAACTAGGATGCGAGAACTTTAGTGAGATCCCTAGAGATATTTCTAAGGTATGTCTAGGGATGTCCCTAAGGTTAAGTATACGTATAGGTTATAGTACTAGAATTACGCTAACGATCATAGAATTAAACCTAAGATGTTAGATATTGAAGGTACTCCCCCTTTATTATGTTGTTTTCCCTAGCATGATTTTTGTCTCTCACACTATTCTTTTTGGGTTTTAGACGATGGCTGGAACCCGAAGGAACCGTGTTGATCAATGCAATGGACAATGCAATGATTGTCCTCCTGAACAAACAAATGTTATGGGAGATGGAGTGAAAAATATTATTTCTATACTTACACAAGCTATGAATCATTCTGGACTTCCAAATGAGCAGAGAAGGGAACAATATTCTATTGAGTCCTTCATGAGGCGACGTCCACCTTCTTTCAGTGGGACTTCTGATCCACTTGTTGCTGAACAATGGATCAGTACCACTGAAAAGATATTTTCAGTTCTTAAATGTTCTGAACATGATAAAGTCATCTTAGCAGTATATCGTTTGGAAGGTGAAGCTGATCAATGGTGGAATCTTATCAAGAATACAAGGCAAAGAGATGAAATTGAGTCCATGGAATGGGACGAGTTCAAGAACTTATTTTTCAATAAGTACTTCCCTCATATTCTTCGAACAAAGATGGAGAAGGAGTTTCATGAACTAAAGAAAAAGGATGATGAATCTGTTGGTATATACGAAGCGAATTTTACAAGACTTGCAAGGTATGCATCTGGCATTATCATCCAACCTGAAAGTAAAGTTGATCGATTTTTCAGTGGCTTAAAACCAAGTCTTCGAAGGGCATTATCTATAAGAGACTTCAGTAGCTATGAAGAAATTGTGCGTTGTGCTATCAAGGTAGAAATGGAAGTTGGTGTTACATATCCATCTCATGGTTTTGACAAGAAACAAAAGATGGAGTTCAAGGAGAAATCTCAGAATAATGGTGAAAAGAAGATGAATGTTTCCTTATGCACAGAGTGTGGAAAGAAGAATAGTGGAGATTGTCTTAAAGGGACTAGAAAATGTTTTAAGTGTGGAAAAGAAGGTCATCGAGCAGCTGAGTGTCGAAGTAATGGAAAAAAGCGATTCTAATGATGTGAATAAAGAAAACACTGCATAGAACGCACCACCAACACTTCAATGCTTCAAGTGCAAGGAAATGGGGCATTATGCTAATAAATGCCCTAATCCAAGGGTTAGTGATGATCAACATGAGCAACCACTGAAGGAAAAGGACAAAGGGAAGTCACATGCGATCACTATTGGCAATGTTGAATATGACAACGATGTGGTGGAATGATTAAGTGTTTATGTAATGGGATTCCAAAATAATGTTGTATCATGGAATATTGGAATATTTATGTATTGGTCTAATGTGGTATTCAAAGTGATTGAGATATTATGAGCATAATGAAGGGAAAACGAGAAAATGAAATGTTTAACAGTATTCATGAGCTCATGATTGATATAAGGACTAAGTGATATCATGGTTTGAGTATATAGAATTTTGAGGATTTTGGTATGTGGAAAGTGTTAAATTTTAACTGCATTCATGTTTTCACTAAGTTATTGAAGAGAATACATGATTAAGGCCTTTGAATGTTTGGAATTAGACCAACAAAACATATCTTATGATATATGGGGATCGACGATGGTGTTAAATCTCTGGTAATCATTTTCACTATGTTATGAGAGTGGACTACAGTATTATGGATAAGCCTAAAGATTGGAATGTATTATGTTGGACATAAGTTAGTATTGTTAAGGATAGAAGTTTTCTCGATATTATTGATGGGATGTTATAGTAATATAGTTTTAGAAAAAGGACAACCTGCAGGACGGGCGACATCCCATCGCGTCGGACAAGGATGTGGGAATCGAACCCACAACCGAAGTGCGACTGGCCTTTATCACCTACCACTGGCCTACAGGAAGTCCCTGTTTATTAGAAACTAGTTTTATTATATTAAGAAGTATGATATATGAAGTATAAATTCCATTTTAGGAACCATATATGATTAATCTCACTATAGATCAACTTATGTATATAATTTTTGAGACAGATGGAATGACCCGTCATTCTATCACATGATCTGCTAACACTTCACGAATAACAAATTCAACTTCATTCATTTAAGAGATGAAGTGGAAATTGTGAAAAAAATAAAGTATTTATTCTAATTCAAATTCTTTAACTTTAGGGAAACGATCTTGAAATCCAAAAATGTTTTCCAAGTGATCTTATATCTGGTTAATCGGATGGTACCTTAGATCGTCACAAATTTATGGATTTGTGATTGTTTGCTTTTCCATAGCCATGTTCTCTACCACTCTCCATCAGAACATGATGGTTAGATTTTTCTTCCATATCCATATTTTCACCTATGTGGAAACCTAGTGATTAGTTTATTTGGGTAACCGTTAAGTTTCATACTTTTGTTTTTAAATATTGGTTTTGGTATTCCTTTTTACGATGTGGGTTTCTATTAAAGAAACTTTCGAATAGTAAACCATTTATAACCCCGGCGAATTTCGAGGGCGAAATTCATTTTAAGGGGGGTAGAATGTAACAGCCCAAGATTTTATGAAAAATATTCTTTTTAATTTTATTAATGTATTTTGTTGTACGCTACACCAAAAGGAGCTTGCACAACACACATCCTTGACTTGCCTTACATGACCTTCCTCGATAGCGTGTGTAGTACGCAATACCGAGTTTCACTAAACAACGATATGCTATTAAAATATTATTATAACTAGCCGTTATGAATAGTAATAACCACCTTTTAAAATTTTATAAATTTTAGCCCTCAAAATGGACTTCATTTTTGGATTCGGAGTATCGAATTAAGCCTAAGGTGAAATTTTGGTACTTTTCAGATAACTTTCATATTCTGATGAATAGTGAAAATTACTAAATTATAATTAAAAACAACTTTTTTAATCGAAATAATTAATAGTGATAAATTATTAATTTGAGTGGTTTTAAAGTATATTTAGAATATATTTTTACAATTTAATACAATGTTGGTCATTGGTTGTAATTTCACATTTAAACCAGACATAATCAAGTGTCAATCTTTTGATGGATATTGTTTCTTAAAAACACACTATTTGTTTTAACAGCGGGATTTAATTATAAAATTAATTAATGCAACTTCTATGTTATGAATTTGGTAAAATAGACTTCATTTTTGAATTCGGAATATGAAATATAGCTTAGGATGAAATTTTGGCATTTTTCTGAAAAACATCAATTTTTGATGAATAGTGAAACTACTAAGTGGTAGTTAAAAACTGAATTTTTCATAAAACTTAATTTTACCGCTTCTGTGAATGGAATTTCAAAAATCCGAGAGACACGGTTGATGTCTGTAAGTAAAATGTGGTTCAATGAGATGAAAATAATTTTTGGTGAATAGTAACTTTTTACTTTTATTTACCACGGTTAAAAGTAAATAGGGTAATTAAGGGTAAGAATGATATTAATATTACCCTAACACATGTCCTAATTCTATTGGACAAGTTTATATCGACCAAAAACAACCTTAAGTGTAAAATATTATCATTTAGGCCCACTTGGATTAGATTAGGACATTTATTATTATTTAATTCAAAGAAGAGTTAAAAGAGTTAAAATCAATGTATATTTACTAAAACATTTTTAATATAGGGTTCTATATAAGATAAATGCGATTTTAAATATTCATTAGAAAGCTAAAGATATTTTCTACATGATGGTATTTTATTTGTAATTTTCAGACATCAAATAATTAAATTTATTTATGACACAAAGATGATGTAGTAATTATCTTATTAATGAAATATTGACATAATTGATATTATAAATACCAAATTAAATGTAATTTAAGACTTTTTATGAATTCAAATAATTTTCTAGGTTACTATGATATATTAGTGTTGATTTAATCAACTTGTTTAGAACATATAATTCTGTTATGACTTTCAAAAAAATCATATATCAAATAGTGTCAAAATTGACACAAAATAGTTTTTAAATCAAATTTTATATTATTAATTGTTATTTTATTCTCAAAAATCCAAGGTTCGGCCAAATGACTTAGATAAGGATATATATATTAATACTAAACAAGTTGGGGTTCGTTTGGCATTTTATAGTAAGTGTATTAACCATATAGTGAAAGAAAACAAAAAGACACGGTAAAAGTTAAATTATTTAACTTAGAGTTAAATCTAATTTATAAGGTTAAAATAATACCTTAAACTTGTCTAAATCATATTGGTTGATATTATTTCGACCCATACCCACTTTATCTCCGAAATAAGACCCTTTGGAACCATTATAAACCGATTTTTACTTTAATATAAAATAATATTTTGAGGTATTCCTAAGATGCCCCTCTCCTCCCTTATAAAAGGGTACCTCCTCCCCCTCCTCCTCACACCAATTTGAGCACTCAAGCTCGGCTAACCCCTGCCAAAATCCCTTCTCAACTTCCCTAGAATAATCCTAGAGGTCCTGGTCTTCTTCAAAGACCAATCTTAGTTCCCCAAGTGGAGGATTCAAAGAGGCGTTTCAAAGAAGAGGTAATATCCATTACCGATCTTTTCAATTTCTTTCTTCTTCAACTTCTTCTTATTTAGTTGTATCATGATAAAGTAATAACATCAGTATTTCTTATATACTGATATGTTATTATAAATATTAAACCACTCTAATTAACCTTCTATCCATCCTACGGAAAAAGGAAATCATCGCGCATGCGTACGTACGGAATACCGTCTCCACGCCGTGGTGTAATCTATTTTCCGCCACCACCTTAATTGGATGGGTATAAAGGTGTAATGAGTAACTATATATGATTATTATAAATTGATATTGATACTGAAATAGTATACATACACTTCAACACAATTCCACGACCATGGGAACGATATCATCGCTCGTGCGTACGTACGGACTACCGTCTCCACGACGCGATGAGATTCATTCTCCATGTTAACCATTTAAGAATGATTATAAAGTATATATAAGAAATAATAATTAAATATATGAAATTATAAAGCTACTGGATTTATGTATATATATATATATATATGTATGTCATCTACTTACTTCCATTCAAGACAATAAGGAAAGGAAAACAGCGTTCATGCGTACGTACGGACTACCGTCTCCATGAACGGTGTTTTTCATTTCATTTATCTATCTATTATATATATATATATATACTGAATATATATGATATATAAATCATATTTTATATTCTGGAAGTAAGTAAATCATGATATAATTAATAATAATGTCAAGAACAACAAGTCAAAACACCTACGATAAATGAAACGATTTTACCCAAAACGCTTCTTTAACATGGAATTTACAAAAGAACGGGTAATATAAAGTCATAAGTGAACCATATATGATATCATAACAGTGAATATGATTCTGTAATAATTCAATGACATTATTTAAATCATTATACAGGAGGTTCGGACACATACGAAGCAAATCAGACCTAAGGTAAGGGAAATATCACAATCTCATTTTTATCTAAGATTGTTTATACTTTGATATTTACTGGGGTGTATTTTATCATCCACATCCATGTTTTATCAATATGTAATATTATTTCCATCCACCTACAATTTTTTAAATCCTATTTTACCCTTCGGTGAGTTTTTAGTAAAAGATATGAAAGGAATCTTTTGTCGTTTTTCGTACGAGGTACTTTTTTTACTTTTCCGACAAAAGTACAAGAAGAATGTTTTCTTTTAACTTATACGGCATGAATGGATTTTTAAAACATTATTTCCAAGAAGCTTCCTTTACATTTTTTCAAGTTTATTTTTAATCAACTTCTTTTAGTTTAAAGTTTTATGACATGTTAAGGAAGGAAAAATGTTTTTGAAGAAGAAAGGATATTTTCCTCAAGAATGGAGTTCAAGTGTTTTATCAAAATTATTTTCCATCTAAGATAATAAAGGGTCCTGTTTTTATCCCTATTGATTTGAATATGTTGTGATGGAATTATTTTTTGGAATTCCTTTATCTTATATGATTTGTTTTATGATGTCATGATGTTTAAGATTCCCATTTTTATTACATGGGTTATGCAATGATGTATGATTTATGATTTTGTGGCACACATAAGAATGGTATCATTATGAGATGGGTGGGACCTATATCTCCCCCCAATGCATTGGGTAAAGATTTTATATCTCATGAGATAGACATGGCTGAAATGGTAGGTTATACTGGTTCAGTGAAACAGGACTGAAACGAGGGTTACTCGATTCAGAAAGGGACTTTGTCCACTAAGATAGTCTTGGAAATGAGTAATGACTAACAAGAAATGATTCTCTATGATTATGTGTGTATGCCACAATGTTTCATGTTTTAGGGTATGATTGTTGGGATTTCATTTCACTACTATGATTTATCCCATGTTATGAAATTATGCTCTCTTTTGCAGGTTAAGATTTCCAAAAGTTATGTTCTTATGAATATGATGTGATTGATTTCTCTTTTTTTACCCTTACTAGGCATTTGAGCTCACCCTTTTATGTTTTCTTTTCCCCAAGATATAAAGAAAGGTTTTAGGTATAAAAAAAAGGGAAGATCTTTATAGGAGATATTGAAGATCTTTCACCATGATTATAAGATTACGTACCGAGTTTCCAAAGACACTAAACTATTACGATCCTTGTGTGGATGTTTTTGTTATGTACCAAGTATTCCGCAAATTTAATTTAATGTCCATGTACGTCAGGCTTCGGGTCTCTACAGTTGGTATCAGAGGAAAGGTTTAGTCAACCTTTGGAAACTAGGATTCGAGAACTTTAGTGAGATCCCTAGAGATATTTCTAAGGTATGTCTAGGGATGTCCCTAAGGTTAAGTATACGTATAGGTTATAGTACTAGAATTACGCTAACGATCATAGAATTAAACCTAAGATGTTAGATATTGAAGGTACTCCCCCTTTATTATGTTGTTTTCCCTAGCATGATTTTTGTCTCTCACACTATTCTTTTTGGGTTTTAGACGATGGCTGGAACCCGAAGGAACCGTGTTGATCAATGCAATGGACAATGCAATGATTGTCCTCCTGAACAAACAAATGTTATGGGAGATGGAGTGAAAAATCTTATTTCTATACTTACACAAGCTATGAATCATTCTGGACTTCCAAATGAGCAGAGAAGGGAACAATATTCTATTGAGTCCTTCATGAGGCAACGTCCACCTTCTTTCAGTGGGACTTCTGATCCACTTGTTGCTGAACAATGGATCAGTACCACTGAAAAGATATTTTCAGTTCTTCAATGTTCTGAACATGATAAAGTCATCTTAGCAGTATATCGTTTGGAAGGTGAAGCTGATCAATGGTGGAATCTTATCAAGAATACAAGGCAAAGAGATGAAATTGAGTCCATGGAATGGGA
Organism: Viscum album; assembly: GCA_963277665.1. Taxonomy (NCBI): domain Eukaryota; kingdom Viridiplantae; phylum Streptophyta; class Magnoliopsida; order Santalales; family Viscaceae; genus Viscum; species Viscum album. Next base: position 1,083,572,264 of record OY728166.1, on the reverse strand, counting down.
CGAGTTCAAGAACTTATTTTTCAATAAGTAATTCCCTCGTATTCTTCGAACAAAGATGGAGAAGGAGTTTCTTGAACTAAAGCAAAAGGATGATGAATCTGTTGGTATATACGAAGCGAATTTTACAAGACTTGCAAGGTATGCATCTGGCATTATCATCCAACCTGAAAGTAAAGTTGATCGATTTTTCAGTGGCTTAAAACCAAGTCTTCGAAGGGCATTAGCTATAAGAGACTTCAGTAGCTATGAAGAAATTGTGTGTTGTGCTATCAAGGTAGAAATTGAAGTTGGTGTTACATATCCATCTCATGGTTTTGACAAGAAACAAAAGATGGAGTTCAAGGAGAAATCTCAGAATAATGGTGAAAAGAAGATGAATGTTTCCTTATGCACAGAGTGTGGAAAGAAGCATAGTGGAGATTGTCTTAAAGGGACTAGAAAATGTTTTAAGTGTGGAAAAGAAGGTCATCGAGCATCTGAGTATCGAAGTAATGGAAAAAGGGATTCTAATGATGTGAATAAAGCAAACACTGCAGAGAACGCACCACCAACACTTCAATGCTTCAAGTGCAAGGAAATGGGGCATTATGCTAATAAATTCCCTAATCCAAGGGTTAGTGATGATCAACATGAGCAACCACTGAAGGCAAAGGACAAAGGGAAGTCACATGCGATCACTATTGGCAATGTTGAATATGACAACGATGTGGTGGAATGATTAAGTGTTTATGTAATGGGATTCCAAAATAATGTTGTATCATGGAATATTGGAATATTTATGTATTGGTCTAATGTGGTATTCAAAGTGATTGAGATATTATGTGCATAATGAAGGGAAAATGAGAAAATGAAATGTTTAACAGTATTCATGAGCTCATGATTGATATAAGGACTAAGTGATATCATGGTTTGAGTATATAGAATTTTGAGGATTTTGGTATGTGGAAAGTGTTAAATTTTAACTGCATTCATGTTTTCACTAAGGTATTCAAGAGAATACATGATTAAGGCCTTTGAATGTTTGGAATTAGACCAACAAAACATATCTTATGATATATGGGGATCGACGATGGTGTTAAATCTCTGGTAATCATTTTCACTATGTTATGAGAGTGGACTACAGTATTATGGATAAGCCTAAAGATTTTAATGTATTATGTTGGACATAAGTTAGTATTGTTTAAGGATAGAAGTTTTCTCGATATTATTGATGGGATGTTATAGTAATATAGTTTTAGAAAAAGGACAACCTGCAGGACGGGCGACAGCCCATCGCGTCGGACAAGGATGTGGGAATCGAACCCACAACCGAAGTGCGACTGGCCTTTATCACCTACCACTGGCCTACAGGAAGTCCCTGTTTATTAGAAACTAGTTTTATTATATTAAGAAGTATGATATATGAAGTATAAATTCCATTTTAGGAACCATATATGATTAATCTCACTATAGATCGACTTATGTATATAATTTTTGAGACAGCTGGAATGACCCGTCATTCTATCACATGATCTGCTAACACTTCACGAATAACAAATTCAACTTCATTTATTTAAGAGATGACGTGGAAATTGTTAAAAAAATAAAGTAAGTATTTATTCTAATTCAAATTCTTTAACTTTAGGGAAACGATCTTGAAAATCAAAAATGTTGTCCTAGTGATCTTATATCTGGTTAATCGGATGGTACCTTAGATCATCACAAATTTATGGATTTGTGATTGTTTTCTTTTCCATAGCCATGTTCTCTACCACTCTCCATCAGAACATGATGGTTAGATTTTTCTTCCATATCCATATTTTCACCTATGTGGAAACCCAGTGATTAGTTTATTTGGGTAACCATTAAGTTTCATACTTTTGTTTTTAAATATTGGTTTTGGTATTCCTTTTTACGATGTGGGTTTATATTAAAGAAACTTTCGTATAGTAAACCATTTATAACCCCGACGAATTTCGAGGGAGAAATTCATTTTAAGGGGGGTAGAATGTAACAGCCCAAGATTTTATGAAAAATATTCTTTTTAATTTTATTAATTTCTTTTGTTGTACGATACACCAAAAGGAGCTTGCACAACACACATCCTTGACTTTCCTTACACGACCTTCCTTGATAGCATGTGTAGTACGCAATACCGAGTTTCACTAAACAACGATATGCTATTAAAATATTATTATAACTAGCCGTTATGAATAGTAATAACCTCCTTTTAAAATTTTAGAAATTTTAGCCCTCAAAATGGACTTCATTTTTGGATTCGGAGTATCGAATTAAGCCTAAGGTGAAATTTTGGTACTTTTCGGATAACTTTCATATTCTGATGAATAGTGAAAATTACTAAATTATAATTAAAAACAACTTTTTTAATCGAAATAATTAATGGTGATAAATTATTAATTTGAGTGGTTTTAAAGTATATTTAAAATATATTTTTACAATTTAATACAATGTTGTTCATTGGTTGTAATTTCACATTTAAACCAGACATAATCAAGTGTCAATCTTTTGATAGATATTGTTTCTTAAAAACACGCTATTTGTTTTAACAGCGGGATTTAATTATAAAATTAATTAACGCAACTTCTATGTTATGAATTTGGTAAAATAGACTTCATTTTTGAATTTGGAATATTAAATATAGCTTAGGATGAAATTTTGGCATTTTTCTGAAAAACATCAATTTCTGATGAATAGTGAAACTACTAAGTGGTAGTTAAAAACTGAATTTTTCATAAAACTTAATTTTACCGCTTCTGTGAATGGAATTTCAAAAATACGAGAGACACGGTTGATGTCTTTAAGTAAAATGTGGTTCAATGATATGAAAATAATTTTTGGTGAATAGTAACTTTTTACTTTTATTTACCACGGTTAAAAGTAAATAGGGTAATTAAGGGTAAGAATGATATTAATATTACCCTAACACATGTCCTAATTCTGTTGGGCAAGTGTATCTCGACCAAAAACAACCTTAAGTGTAAAATATTATCATTTAGGCCCACTTGGATTAGATTAGGATATTTATTATTATTTAATTCAAAGAAGAGTTAAAAGAGTAAAAATCAAAGTATATTTACTAAAACATTTTTAATATAGGGTTCTACATAAGATAAATTCGATTGTAAATATTCATTAGAAAGATAAAAAGATTTCCTACATGATGGTATTTTATTTGTAATTTTCAGACATCAAATAATTTAATTTATTTATGACACAAAGATGATGCAGTAATTATCTTATTAATGAAATATTGACATAATTGATATTATAAATACAAAAATAAATGTAATTTAAGACTTTTTATGAATTCAAATAATTTTCTAGGTTACTATGATATATTAGTGTTGATGTAATCAACTTGGTTCGAACATATAATTCTGTTATGACTTTCAAAAAAATCATATATCAAATAGTGTCAAAATTGACACAAAATAGTTTTTAAATCAAATTTTATATTATTAATTGTTATTTTATTCCTAAAAATCTAAGGTTCGGCCAAATGACTTAGATAATGATATATATATTAATAATAAACAATTTGGGGTTCGTTTGGCATGTTATAGTAAGTGTATTAACCATATAGTGAAAGAAAACAAAAAGACACGGTAAAAGTTAAATTATTTAACTTAGAGTTAAATCTAATTGATAAGGTTAAAATAATACCTTAAACTTGTCTAAAATCAAAGTATATTTACTAAAACATTTTTAATATAGGGTTCTACATAAGATAAATTCGATTGTAAATATTCATTAGAAAGCTAAAAAGATTTACTACATGATGGTATTTTATTTGTAATTTTCAGACATCAAATAATTTAATTTATTTATGACACAAAGATGATGCAGTAATTATCTTATTAATGAAATATTGACATAATTGATATTATAAATACCAAAATAAATGTAATTTAAGACTTTTTATGAATTAAAATAATTTTCTAGGTTACTATGATATATTAGTGTTGATTTAATCAACTTGGTTCGAACATATAATTCTGTTATGACTTTCAAAAAAATCATATATCAAATAGTGTCAAAATTGACACAAAATAGTTTTTAAATCAAATTTTATATTATTAATTGTTATTTTATTCCTAAAAATCTAAGGTTCGGCCAAATGACTTAGATAAGGATATATATATTAATAATAAACAATTTGGGGTTCGTTTGGCATTTTATAGTAAGTGTATTAACCATATAGTGAACGAAAACAAAAAGACACGGTAAAAGTTAAATTATTTAACTTAGAGTTAAATCTAATTTATAAGGTTAAAATAATACCTTAAACTTGTCTAAATCTTATTGGTTGATAGGATTTCGACCCATCCCCACTTTATCTCCGAAATAAGACCCTTTGGAACCATTATAAGCCGATTTTTACTTTAATATAAAATAATATTTTGAGGTATTCCTAAGGTGCCCCTCTCCTCCCTTATAAAAGGGTACCTCCTCCCCCTCCTCCTCACACCAATTTGAGCACTCAAGCTCAGGTAACCCCTGCCAAAATCCCTTCTCAACTTCCCTAGAATAATCCTAGAGGTCCTGGTCTTCTTCAAAGACCAATCTTAGTTCCCCAAGTGGAGGATTCAAAGAGGCGTTTCAAAGAAGAGGTAATATCCATTACCGATCTTTTCAATTTCTTTCTTCTTCAACTTCTTCTTCTTTAGTTGTCTTGTGATAAAGTAATAACATCAGTATTTCTTATATACTGATATGTTATTATAAATATGAAACAACTCTAATTAACCTTCTATCCATCCTACGGAAAAAGGAAATCATCGCGCGTGCGTACGTACGGAATACCGTCTCCACGCCGTGGTGTAATCTATTTTCCGCCACCACATTAATTGGATGGGTATAAAGGTGTAATGAGTAACTATATATGATTATTATAAATTTATATTGATACTGAAATAGTATACATACACTTCAACACAATTCCACGACCATGGGAACGATATCATCGCTCGTGCGTACGTACGGACTACCGTCTCCACGACGCGATGGGATTCATTCTCCATGTTAACCATTTAAGAATGATTATAAAGTATATATAAGAAATAATAATGAAATATATGAAATTATAAAGCTACTGGATTTATGTATATATATATATATATATGTATGTCATCTACTTACTTCCATTCAAGACAATAAGGAAAGGAAAACAACGTTCATGAGTACGTACGGACTACCGTCTCCATGAACGGTGTTTTTCATTTCATTTATCTATCTATTATATATATATATATATACTGAATATATATGATATATAAATCATATTTTATATTCTGGAAGTAAGTAAATCATGATATAAGTAATAATAATGTCAAGAACAACAAGTCAAAACACCTACGATAAATGAAACGATTTTACCCAAAACGCTTCTTTAACATGGAATTTACAAAAGAACGGGTAATATAAAGTCATAAGTGAACCATATATGATGTCATAATAGTGAATATGATTCTGTAATAATTCAATGACATTATTTAAATCATTATACAGGAGGTTCGGACACATACGAAGCAAATCAGACCTAAGGTAAGGGAAATATCACAATCTCATTTTTATCTAAGATTGTTTATACTTTGATATTTACTGGGGTGTATTTTATCATCCACATCCATGTTTTATCAATATGTAATATTATTTCCATCCACCTACAAGTTTTTAAATCCTATTTTACCCTTCGGTGAGTTTTTAGTAAAAGATATGAAAGGAATCTTTTGTCGTTTTTCGTACAAGGTACTTTTTTTACTTTTCCGACAAAAGTACAAGAAGAATGTTTTCTTTTAACTTATACGGCATGAATGGATTTTTAAAACATTATTTCCAAGAAGCTTCCTTTACATGTTTTCAAGTTTATTTTTAATCAACTTCTTTTAGTTTAAAGTTTTATGACATGTTAAGGAAGGAAAAATGTTTTTGAAGAAGAAAGGATATTTTCCTCAAGAATGGAGTTCAAGTGTTTTATCAAAATTATTTTCCATCTAAGATAATAAAGGGTTCTGTTTTTATCCCTATTTATTTGAATATGTTGTGATGGAATTATTTTTCGGAATTCCTTTATCTTATATGATTTGTTTTATGATGTCACGATGTTTAAGATTCCCATTTTTATTACATGGGTTATGCAATGATGTATGATTTATGATTTTGTGGCACACATAAGAATGGTATCATTATGAGATGGGTGGGACCTATATCTCCCTCCAATGCATTGGGTAAAGATTATATATCTCATGAGATAGACATGTCTGAAATGGTAAGTTATACCGGTTCAGTGAAACAGGACTGAAACGAGGGTTACTCGATTCAGAAAGGGACTTTGTCCACTAAGATAGTCTTGGCAATGAGTCTTGACTAACAAGAAATGATTCTCTATGATTATGTGTGTATGCCACAATGTTTCATGTTTTAGGGTATGATTATTGGGATTTCATTTCACTACTATGATTTATCCCATGTTATGAAATTATGCTCTCTTTTGCAGGTTAAGATTTCCAAAAGTTATGTTCTTATGAATATGATGTGATTGATTTCTCATTTTTTTACCCTTACTGATCATTTGAGCTCACCCTTTTATGTTTTCTTTTCCCCAGGATATAAAGAAAGGTTTTAGGTAAAGAAAGGGAAGATATTTATGGGAGATATTGAAGATCTTTCACCACGATTATAAGATTACGTTCTGAGTTTCCAAAGACACTAAACTATTACGATCCTTGTGTGTGTGTTTTTGTTATGTACCAAGTATTCCTCAAATTTCATTTAATGTCCATGTACGTCAGGCATCAGGTCTCTACAGTTGGTATCATAGGAAAGGTTTAGTCAACCTTTGGAAACTAGGATGCGAGAACTTTAGTGAGATCCCTAGAGATATTTCTAAGGTATGTCTAGGGATGTCCCTAAGGTTAAGTATAAGTATAGGTTATAATACTAGAATTACGCTAACGATCATAGAATTAAACCTAAGATGTTAGATATTAAAGGTACTCCCACTTTATTATGTTGTTTTCCCTAGCATGATTTTTGTCTCTCACACTATTCTTTTTGGGTTTTAGACGATGGCTGGAACCCGAAGGAACCGTGTTGATCAATGCAATGGACAATGCAATGATTGTCCTCCTGAACAAACAAATTTTATGGGAGATGGAGTGAAAAATCTTATTTCTATACTTACACAAGCTATGAATCATTCTGGACTTCCAAATGAGCAGAGAAGGGAACAATATTCTATTGAGTCCTTCATGAGGCAACGTCCACCTTCTTTCAGTGGGACTTCTGATCCACTTGTTGCTGAACAATGGATCAGTACCACTGAAAAGATATTTTCAGTTCTTCAATGTTCTGAACATGATAAAGTCATCTTAGCAGTATATCGTTTGGAAGGTGAAGCTGATCAATGGTGGAATCTTATCAAGAATACAAGGAAAAGAGATTAAATTGAGTCCATGGAATGGGACGAGTTCAAGAACTTATTTTTCAATAAGTACTTCCCTCGTATTCTTCGAACAAATATGGAGAAGGAGTTTCTTGAACTAAAGCAAAAGGATGATGAATCTGTTGGTATATACGAAGCGAATTTTACAAGACTTGCAAGGTATGCATCTGGAATTATCATCCAACCTGAAAGTAAAGTTGATCGATTTTTCAGTGGCTTAAAACCAAGTCTTCGAAGGGCATTAGCTATAAGATACTTCAGTAGCTATGAAGAAATTGTGCGTTGTGCTATCAAGGTAGAAATGGAAGTTGGTGTTACATATCCATCTCATGGTTTTGACAAGAAACAAAAGATGGAGTTCAAGGAGAAATCTCAGAATAATGGTGAAAAGAAGATGAATGTTTCCTTATGCACAGAGTGTGGAAAGAAGCATAGTGGAGATTGTCTTAAAGGGACTAGAAAATGTTTTAAGTGTGGAAAAGAAGGTCATCGAGCAGCTGAGTGTCGAAGTAATGGAAAAAGGGATTCTAATGATGTGAATAAAGCAAACACTGCATAGAACGCACCACCAACACTTCAATGCTTCAAGTGCACGGAAATGGGGCATTATGCTAATAAATTCCCTAATCCAAGGGTTAGTGATGATCAACATGAGCAACCACTGAAGGCAAAGGACAAAGGGAAGTCACATGCGATCACTATTGGCAATGTTGAATATGACAACGATGTGGTGGAATGATTAAGTGTTTATGTAATGGGATTCCAAAATAATGTTGTATCATGGAATATTGGAATATTTATGTATTGGTCTAATGTGGTATTCAAAGTGATTGAGATATTATGCGCATAATGAAGGGAAAACGAGAAAATGAAATGTTTAACAGTATTCATGAGCTCATGATTGATATAAGGACTAAGTGATATCATGGTTTGAGTATATAGAATTTTGTGGATTTTGGTATGTGGAAAGTGTTAAATTTTAACTGCATTCATGTTTTCACTAAGGTATTCAAGAGAATACATGATTAAGGCCTTTGAATGTTTGGAATTAGACCAAAAAAACATATCTTATGATATATGGGGATCGACGATGGTGTTAAATCTCTGGTAATCATTTTCACTATGTTATGAGAGTGGACTAGAGTATTATGGATAAGCCTAAAGATTGGAATGTATTATGTTGGACATAAGTTAGTATTGTTTAAGGATAGAAGTTTTCTCGATATTATTGATGGGATGTTATAGTAATATAGTTTTAGAAAAAGGACAACCTGCAGGACGGGCGACAGCCCATCGCGTCGGACAAGGATGTGGGAATCGAACCCACAACCGAAGTGCGACTGGCCTTTATCACCTACCACTGGCCTACAGGAAGTCCCTGTTTATTAGAAACTAGTTTTATTATATTAAGCAGTATGATATATGAAGTATAAATTCCATTTTAGGAACCATATATGATTAATCTCACTATATATCGACTTATGTATATAATTTTTGAGACAGCTGGAATGACCCGTCATTCTATCACATGATCTGCTAACACTTCACGAATAACAAATTCAACTTCATTTATTTAAGAGATGACGTGGAAATTGTTAAAAAAATAAAGTATTTATTCTAATTCAAATTCTTTAACTTTAGGGAAACGATCTTGAAAACCAAAAATGTTGTCCTAGTGATCTTATATCTGGTTAATCGGATGGTACCTTAGATCGTCACAAATTTATGGATTTGTGATTGTTTGCTTTTCCATATCCATGTTCTCTACCACTCTCCATCAGAACATGATGGTTAGATTTTTTTTTCCATATCCATATTTTCACCTATGTGGAAACCCAGTGATTAGTTTATTTGGGTAACCGTTAAGTTTCATACTTTTGTTTTTAAATATTGGTTTTGGTATTCCTTTTTACGATTTGGGTTTCTATTAAAGAAACTTTCGAATAGTAAACCATTTATAACCCCGACGAATTTCGAGGGCGAAATTCATTTTAAGGGGGTAGAATGTAACAACCCAAGATTTTATGAAAAATATTCTTTTTAATTTTATTAATGTCTTTTGTTGTACGCTACACCAAAAGGAGCTTGCACAACACACATCCTTGACTTGCCTTACACGACCTTCCTCGATAGCGTGTGTAGTACGCAATACCGAGTTTCACTAAACAACGATATGCTATTAAAATATTATTATAACTAGCCGTTATGAATAGTAATAACCACCTTTTAAAATTTTAGAAATTTTAGCCCTCAAAATGGACTTCATTTTTGGATTCGGAGTATCGAATTAAGCCTAAGGTGAAATTTTGGTACTTTTCGGATAACTTTCATATTCTGATGAATAGTGAAAATTACTAAATTATAATTAAAAACAAATTTTTTAATCGAAATAATTAATGGTGATACATTATTAATTTGAGTGGTTTTAAAGTATATTTAGAATATATTTTTACAATTTAATACAATGTTGGTCATTGGTTGTAATTTCACATTTAAACCAGACATAATCAAGTGTCAATCTTTTGATAGATATTGTTTCTTAAAAACACGCTATTTTTTTAACAGCGGGATTTAATTATAAAATTAATTAATGCAACTTCTATGTTATGAATTTGGTAAAATAGACTTCATTTTTTAATTCGGAATATGAAATATAGCTTAGGATGAAATTCTGGCATTTTTCTGAAAAACATCAATTTTTGATGAATAGTGAAACTACTAAGTGGTAGTTAAAAACTGAATTTTTCGTAAAACTTAATTTTACCGCTTCTGTGAATGGAATTTCAAAAATTCGAGAGACACGTTTGATGTCTGTAATTAAAATTTGGTTCAATGAGATGAAAATAATTTTTGGTGAATAGTAACTTTTTACTTTTATTTACCACGGTTAAAAGTAAATAGGATAATTAAGGTTAAGAATGATATTAATATTACCCTAAAACATGTCCTAATTCTATTGGACAAGTGTATCTCGACCAAAAACAACCTTAAGTGTAAAATATTATCATTTAGGCCCACTTGGATTAGATTAGGACATTTATTATTATTTAATTCAAAGAAGAGTTAAAAGAGTTAAAATCAAAGTATATTTACTAAAACATTTTTAATATAGGGTTCTACATAAGATAAATTCGATTATAAATATTCATTAGAAAGATAACAATATTTCCTACATGATGGTAGTTTATTTGTAATTTGTAGACATCAAATAATTTAATTTATTGATGACACAAAGATGATGCAGTAATTATCTTATTAATGAAATATTGACATAATTGATATTATAAATACAAAAATAAATGTAATTTAATACTTTTTATGAATTCAAATAATTTTCTAGGTTACTATGATATATTAGTGTTGATTTAATCAACTTGGTTCGAACATATAATTCTGTTATGACTTTCAAAAAAATCATATATCAAATAGTGTCAAAATTGACACAAAATAGTTTTTAAATCAAATTTTATATTATTAATTGTTATTTTATTCCTAAAAATCTAAGGTTCGGCCAAATGACTTAGATAAGTATATATATATTAATAATAAACAATTTGGGGTTCGTTTGGCATGTTATAGTAAGTGTATTAACCATATAGTGAAAGAAAACAAAAAGACACGGGAAAAGTTAAATTATTTAACTTAGAGTTAAATCTAATTGATAAGGTTAAAATAATACCTTAAACTTGTCTAAATCTTATTGGTTGATAGGATTTCGACCCATCCCCACTTTAGCTCCGAAATAAGACCCTTTAGAACCATTATGAACCGATTTTTACTTTAATATAAAATAATATTTTGAGGTATTCCTAAGGTGCCCCTCTCCTCCCTTATAAAAGGGTACCTCCTCCCCCTCCTCCTCACACCAATTTGAGCACTCAATCTCGGATACCACTGCCAAAATCCCTTCTCAACTTCCCTAGAATAATCCTAGAGGTCCTGGTCTTCTTCAAAGACCAATTTTAGTTCCCCAAGTGGAGGATTCAAAGAGGCGTTTCAAGGAAGAGGTAATATCCATTACCGATCTTTTCAATTTCTTTCTTCTTCAACTTCTTCTTCTTTAGTTGTCTCATGATAAAGTAATAACATCAGTATTTCTTATATACTGATATGTTATTATAAATATGAAACAGCTCTAATTAACCTTCTATCCATCCTACGGAAAAAGGAAATCATCGCGCGTGCGTACGTACGGAATATCGTCTCCACGCCGTGGTGTAATCTATTTTCCGCCACCACCTTAATTGGATGGGTATAAAGGTGTAATGAGTAACTATATATGATTATTATAAATTGATATTGATACTGAAATAGTATACATACACTTCAACACAATTCCACGACCATGGGAACGATATCATCACTCGTGCGTACGTACGGACTACCGTCTCCACGACGCGATGAGATTCATTCTCTATGTTAACCATTTAAGAATGATTATAAAGTATATATAAGAAATAATAATGAAATATATGACATTATAAAGCTACTGGATTTATGTATATATATATATATGTATGTCATCTACGTACTTCCATTCAAGACAATAAGGAAAGGAAAACAGCGTTCATGCGTACGTACGGACTACCGTCTCCATGAACGGTGTTTTTCATTTCATTTATCTATCTATTATATATATATATATATATATACTGAATATATATGATATATAAATCATATTTTATATTCTGGAAGTAAGTAAATCATTATATAAGTAATAATAATGTCAAGAACAACAAGTCAAAACACCTACGATAAATGAAACGATTTTACCCAAAACGCTTCTTTAACATGGAATTTACAAAAGAAAGGGTAATATGAATTCATAAGTGAACCATATATGATATCATAACAGTGAATATGATTCTGTAATAATTCAATGACATTATTTAAATCATTATACAGGAGGTTCGGACACATACGAAGCAAATCGGACCTAAGGTAAGGGAAATATCACAATCTCATTTTTATCTAAGATTGTTTATACTTTGATATTTACTGGGGTGTATTTTATCATCCACATCCATGTTTTATCAATATGTAATATTATTTCCATCCACCTACAATTTTTTAAATCCTATTTTACCCTTCGGTGAGTTTTTTGTAAAAGATTTGAAAGGAATCTTTTGTCGTTTTTCGTACGAGGTACTTTTTTTACTTTTCCGACAAAAGTACAAGAAGAATGTTTTCTTTTAACTTATACGGCATGAATGGATTTTTAAAACATTATTTCCAAGAATCTTCCTTTACAAGTTTTCAAGTTTATTTTTAATCAACTTCTTTTAGTTTAAAGTTTTATGACATGTTAAGGAAGGAAAAATGTTTTTGAAGAAGAAAGGATATTTTCCTCAAGAATGGAGTTCAAGTGTTTTATCAAAATTATTTTCCATCTAAGATAATAAAGGGTTCTGTTTTTATCCCTATTGATTTGAATATGTTGTGATGGAATTATTTTTTGGAATTCCTTTATCTTATATGATTTGTTTTATGATGTCACGATGTTTAAGATTCCCATTTTTATTACATGGGTTATGCAATGATGTATGATTTATGATTTTGTGGCACACATAAGAATGGTATCATTATGACATGGGTGGGACCTATATCTCCCTCCAATGCATTGGGTAAAGATTTTATATCTCATGAGATAGACATGGCTGAAATGGTAGGTTATACCGGTTCAGTGAAACAGGACTGAAACGAGGGTTACTCGATTCAGAAAGGGACTTTGTCCACTAAGATAGTCTTGGAAATGAGTCTTGAATAACAAGAAATGATTCTCTATGATTATGTGTGTATGACACAATGTTTCATGTTTTAGGGTATGATTATTGGGATTTCATTTCACTACTATGATTTATCCCATGTTATGAAATTATGCTCTCTTTTGCAGGTTAAGATTTCCAAAAGTTATGTTCTTATGAATATGATGTAATTGATTTCTCTTTTGTTTACCCTTACTGAGCATTTGAGCTCACACTTTTATGTTTTCTTTTCCCCAGGATATAAAGAAAGGTTTTAGGTAAAAAAAAGGGAAGATCTTTATGGGAGATATTGAAGATCTTTCACCACGATTATAAGATTATGTTCCGAGTTTCCAAAGACACTAAACTATTACGATCCTTGTGTGTGTGTTTTTGTTATTTACCAAGTATTCCGAAAATGTAATTTAATGTCCATGTACGTCAGGCTTCGGGTCTCTACAGTTGGTATTAGAGGAAAGGTTTAGTCAACCTTTGGAAACTATGATGCGAGAACTTTAGTGAGATCCATAGAGATATTTCTAAGGTATGTCTAGGGATGTCCCTAAGGTTAAGTATACGTATAGGTTATAGTACTAGAATTATGCTAACGATCATAGAATTAAACCTAAGATGTTAGATATTGAAGGTACTCCCCCTTTATTATGTTGTTTTCCTTACATGATTTTTGTCTCTCACACTATTCTTTTTGGGTTTTAGACGATGGTTGGAACCCGAAGGAACCGTGTTGATCAATGCAATGGACAATGCAATGATTTTCCTCCTGAACAAACAAATGTTATGGGAGATGGAGTGCAGAATCTTATTTCTATACTTACACAAGCTATGAATCATTCTGGACTTCCAAATGAGCAGAGAAGGGAACAATATTCTATTGAGTCATTCATGAGGCAACGTACACCTTCTTTCAGTGGGACTTCTGATCCACTTGTTGCTGAACAATGGATCAGTACCACTGAAAAGATATTTTCAGTTCTTCAATGTTCTGAACATGATAAAGTCATCTTAGCAGTATATCGTTTGGAAGGTGAAGCTGATCAATGGTGTAATCTTATCAATAATACAAGGCAAAGAGATGAAATTGAGTCCAAGGAATGGGACGAGTTCAAGAACTTATTTTTCAATAAGTACTTCCCTCGTATTATTCGAACAAAGATGGAGACGGTGTTTCTTGAACTAAAGCAAAAGGATGATGAATCTGTTGGTATATACGAAGCGAATTTTACAAGACTTGCAAGGTATGCATCTAGCATTATCATCCAACCTGAAAGTAAAGTTGATCGATTTTTCAGTGGCTTAAAACCAAGTCTTCGAAGGGCATTAGCTATAAGAGACTTCTGTAGCTATGAAAAAATTGTGTGTTGTGCTATCAAGGTAGAAATGGAATTTGGTGTTACATATCCATCTCATGGTTTTGATAAGAAACAAAAGATGGAGTTCAAGGAGAAATCTTAGAATAATGGTGAAAAGAATATGAATGTTTCCTTATGCACAGAGTGTGGAAAGAAGCATAGTGGAGATTGTCTTAAAGGGACTAGAAAATGTTTTAAGTGTGGAAAAGAAGGTCATCGAGCAGCTGAGTGTCGAAGTAATGGAAAAAGGGATTCTAATGATGTGAATAAAGCAAACACTGCAGAGAATGCACCACCAACACTTCAATGCTTCAAGTGCAAGGAAATGGGTCATTATGCTAATAAATTCCCTAATCCAAGGGTTAGTGATGATCAACATGAGCAACCACTGAAGGCAAAGGACAAACGGATGTCACATGCGATCACTATTGGCAATGTTGAATATGACAACGATGTGGTGGAATGATTAAGTGTTTATGTAATGGGATTCCAAAATAATGTTGTATCATGGAATATTGGAATATTTATTTATTGGTCTAATGTGGTATTCAAAGTGATTGAGATATTATGCGCATAATCAAGGGAAAACGAGAAAATGAAATGTTTAACAGTATCCATGAGCTCATGATTGATATAAGGACTAAGTGATATCATGGTTTGAGTATATAGAATTTTGAGGATTTTGGTATGTGGAAAGTGTTAAATTTTAACTGCATTCATGTTTTCACTACGGTATTCAAGAGAATACATGATTAAGGCCTTTGAATGTTTGGAATTAGACCAACAAAACATATCTTATGATATATGGTGATCGACGATGGTGTTAAATCTCTGGTAATCATTTTCACTATGTTATGAGAGTGGACTACAGTATTATGGATAAGCCTAAAGATTGGAATGTATTATGTTAAACATAAGTTAGTATTGTTTAAGGATAGAAGTTTTCTCGATATTATTGATGGGATGTTATAGTAATATAGTTTTAGAAAAAGGACAACCTGCAGGACGGGCGACAGCCCATCGCGTCGGACAAGGATGTGGGAATCGAACCCACAACCGAAGTGCGACTGGCCTTTATCACCTACCACTGGCCTACAGGAAGTCCCTGTTTATTAGAAACTAGTTTTATTATATTAAGCAGTATGATATATGAAGTATAAATTCCATTTTAGGAACCATATATGATTAATCTCACTATAGATCGACTTATGTATATAATTTTTGAGACAGATGGAATGACCCGTCATTCTATCACATGATCTGCTAAGACTTCACGAATAACAAATTCAACTGCATTTATTTAAGAGATGAAGTGGAGATTGTTAAAAAAATAACGTAAGTATTTATTCTAATTCAAATTCTTTAACTTTAGGGAAACGATCTTGAAAACCAAAAATGTTGTCCTAGTGATCTTATATCTGGTTAATCGGATGGTACCTTAGATCGTCACAAATTTATGGATTTGTGATTGTTTGTTTTTCCATAGCCATGTTCTCTACCACTCTCCATCAGAACATGATGGTTAGATTTTTCTTCCATATCCATATTTTCACCTATGTGGAAACCCAGTGATTAGTTTATTTGGGTAACCGTTAAGTTTCATACTTTTGTTTTTAAATATTGGTTTTGGTATTCCTTTTTACGATGTGGGTTTCTATTAAAGAAACTTTCGAATAGTAAACCATTTATAACCCCGACGAATTTCGAGGGCGAAATTCATTTTAAGGGGGGTAGAATGTAACAGCCCAAGATTTTATGAAAAATATTCTTTTTAATTTTATTAATGTCTTTTGTTGTACGCTACACCAAAAGGAGCTTTCACAACACACATCCTTGACTTGCCTTACACGACCTTCCTCGATAGCGTGTGTAGTACGCAATACCGAGTTTCACTAAACTACGATATCCTATTAAAATATTATTATAACTAGCCGTTATGAATAGTAATAACCACCTTTTAAAATTTTAGAAATTTTAGCCCTCAAAATGGACTTCATTTTTGGATTCGGAGTATCGAATTAAGCCTAAGGTGAAATTTTGGTACTTTTCGGATAACTTTCATATTCTGATGAATAGTGAAAATTACTAAATTATAATTAAAAACAACTTTTTTAATCGAAATAATTAATAGTGATAAATTATTAATTTGAGTGGTTTTAAAGTATATTTAGAATATATTTTTACAATTTAATACAATGTTGGTCATTGGTTGTAATTTCACATTTAAACCAGACATAATCAAGTGTCAATCTTTTGATAGATATTGTTTCTTAAAAACACGCTATTTGTTTTAACAGCGGGATTTAATTATAAAATTAATTAATGCAACTTCTATGTTATGAATTTGGTAAAATAGACTTCATTTTTGAATTCGGAATATGAAATATAGCTTAGGATGAAATTTTGGCATTTTTCTGAAAAACATCAATTTTTGATGAATAGTGAAACTACTAAGTGGTAGTTAAAAACTGAATTTTTCATAAAACTTAATTTTACCGCTTCTGTGAATGGAATTTCAAAAATCCGAGAGACACGGTTGATGTCTGTAAGTAAAATGTGGTTCAATGAGATGAAAATAATTTTTGGTGAATAGTAACTTTTTACTTTTATTTACCACGGTTAAAAGTAAATAGGGTAATTAAGGGTAAGAATGATATTAATATTACCCTAACACATGTCCTAATTCTATTGGACAAGTGTATCTCGACCAAAAACAACCTTAAGTGTAAAATATTATCATTTAGGCCCACTTGGATTAGATTAGGACATTTATTATTATTTAATTCAAAGAAGAGTTAAAAGAGTTAAAATCAAAGAATATTTACAAAAACCTTTTTAATATAGGGTTCTACATAAGCTAAATTAGATTGTAAATATTAATTAGAAAGCTAAAAAGATTTCCTACATGATGGTATTTTATTTGTAATTTTTATACATCAAATAATGTAATTTATTTATGACACAAAGATGATGCAGTAATTATCTTATTAATGAAATATTGACATAATTGATATTATAAATACCAAAATAAATGTAATTTAAGACTTTTTATGAATTAAAATAATTTTCTAGGTTACTATGATATATTAGTGTTGATTTAATCAACTTGGTTCGAACATATAATTCTGTTATGACTTTCAAAAAAATCATATATCAAATAGTGTCAAAATTGACACAAAATAGTTTTTAAATCAAATTTTATATTATTAATTGTTATTTTATTCCTAAAAATCTAAGGTTCGGCCAAATGACTTAGATAAGGATATATATATTAATAATAAACAATTTGGGGTTAGTTTGGCATGTTATAGTAAGTGTATTAACCATATAGTGAAAGAAAACAAAAAGACACGGTAAACGTTAAATTATTTAACTTAGAGTTAAATCTAATTGATAAGGTTAAAATAATACCTTAAACTTGTCTAAATCTTATTGTCTGATAGGATTTCGACCCATCCCCACTTTAGCTCCGAAATAAGACCCTTTGGAACCATTATAAACCGATTTTTACTTTAATATAAAATAATATTTTGAGGTATTCCTAAGGTGCCCCTCTCCTCCCTTATAAAAGGGTACCTCCTCCCCCTCCTCCTCACACCAATTTGAGCACTCAATCTCGGCTAACCCCTGCCAAAATCCCTTCTCAACTTCCCTAGAATAATCCTAGAGGTCCTGGTCTTCTTCAAAGACCAATATTAGTTCCCCAAGTGGAGGATTCAAAGAGGCGTTTCAAAGAAGAGGTAATATCCATTACCGATCTTTTCAATTTCTTTCTTCTTCAACTTCTTCTTCTTTAGTTTTATCATGATAAAGTAATAACATCAGTATTTCTTATATACTGATATGTCATTATAAATATGAAACAACTCTAATTAACCTTCTATCCATCCTACGGAAAAAGGAAATCACCGCGCGTGCGTACGTAAGGAATACCGTCTCCACGCCGTGGTGTAATCTATTTTCCGCCACCACCTTAATTAGATGGGTATAAAGGTGTAATAAGTAACTATATATGATTATTATAAATTGATATTTATACTGAAATAGTATACATACACTTAAACACAATTCCACGACCATGGGAACGATATCATCGCTCGTGCGTACGTACGGACTACCGTCTCCACGACGCGATGAGATTCATTCTCCATGTTAACCATTTAAGAATGATTATAAAGTATATATAAGAAATAATAATGAAATATATGAAATTATAAAGCTACTGTATTTATGTATATATATATATATGTATGTCATCTACTTACTTTCATTCAAGACAATAAGGAAAGGAAAACAGCGTTCATGCATACGTACGGACTACCGTCTCCATGAACGGTGTTTTTCATTTCATTTATCTATCTATTATATATATATATATATACTGAATATATATGATATATAAATCATATTTTATATTCTGGAAGTAAGTAAATCATGACATAAGTAATAATAATGTCAAGAACAACAAGTCAAAACACCTACGATAAATGAAACGATTTTACCCAAAACGCTTCTTTAACATGGAATTTACAAAAGAACGGGTAATATAAAGTCATTAGTGAACCATATATGATATCATAACAGTGAATATGATTCTGTAATAAGTCAATTACATTATTTAAATCATTATACAGGAGGTTTGGACACATACGAAGCAAATCGGACCTAAGGTAAGGGAAATATCACAATCTCATTTTTATCTGAGATTGTTTATACTTTGATATTTACTGGGGTGTATTTTATCATCCACATCCATGTTTTATCAATATGTAATATTATTTCCATCCACCTACAATTTTTTAAATCCTATTTTACCCTTCGGTGAGTTTTTAGTAAATGATATGAAAGGAATCTTTTGTCGTTTTTCGTACGAGGTACTTTTTTCACTTTTCCGACAAAAGTACGAGAAGAATGTTTTCTTTTAACTTATACGGCATGAATGGATTTTTAAAACATTATTTCCAAGAATCTTCCTTTACAAGTTTTCAAGTTTATTTTTAATCAACTTCTTTTAGTTTAAAGTTTTATGACATGTTAAGGAAGGAAAAATGTTTTTGAAGAAGAAAGGATATTTTCCTCAAGAATGGAGTTCAAGTGTTTTATCAAAATTATTTTCCATCTAAGATAATAAAGGGTTCTGTTTTTATCCCTATTGATTTGAATATGTTGTGATGGAATTATTTTTCGGAATTCCTTTATCTTATATGATTTGTTTTATGATGTCACGATGTTTAAGATTCACATTTTTATTACATGGGTTATGCAATGATGTATGATTTATGATTTTGTGGCACACATAAGAATGGTATCATTATGAGATGGCTGGGACCTATATCTCCCTCCAATGCATTGGGTAAAGATTTTATATCTCATGAGATAGACATGGCTGAAATGGTAGGTTATACCGGTTCAGTGAAACAGGACTGAAACGAGGGTTACTCGATTCAGAAAGGGACTTTGTCCACTAAGATAGTCTTGGCAATGAGTCTTGACTAACAAGAAATGATACTCTATGATTATGTGTGTATTCCACAATGTTTCATTTTTTAGGGTATGATTATTGGGATTTCATTTCACTACTATGATTTATCCCATGTTATGAAATTATGCTCTCTTTTGCAGGTTAAGATTTCCAAAAGTTATGTTCTTATGAATATGATGTGATTGATTTCTCTTTTGTTTACCCTTACTGAGCATTTGAGCTCACCCTTTTATGTTTTCTTTTCCCCAGGATATAAATAAAGGTTTTAGGTAAAAAAAAGGGAAGATCCTTATGGGAGATATTGGAGATCTTTCACCACGATTATAAGATTATGTTCCGAGTTTCCAAAGACACTAAACTATTACGATCCTTGTGTGTGTGTTTTTGTTATGTATGAAGTATTCCGCAAATGTAATGTAATGTCCATGTACGTCAGGCTTCGGGTCTCTACAATTACCATTCAACATACGTTTTCAAATCCTTAAGGAAAAACTACTAGGGAGAAATACATAGATATTTCATAAAATTTATATCTAAAATATCATTTATATAACACTTATAATACATAATTATTGAATAAAAATATAAAAACACCTCAATATTTACACTTAAATGATTGGAATGGAAAATTTGCATCATTGGTATAGTAGTTAACCCTTATATTAGGGTATTAAATTGGATAAGCCTCATATTCTCAACACATAAGACATTTAACTATAAATGGTATATTATAATGAAATTCATTTCCTTACATCAAAAATTTCTTTTTTTCATGATTATTACTTCCTTCATTCCCTTTTACTTCTCACATAAAACATCTCCTATTTCTAATGAGACATTTCCCTGAGTTCTTCTTCCCACATACATGATATATAAGGTGATGAATATTCTTCCCTCCATGGTCTTCCAAAAACACCATTTTTCTCATATTTGGTGGGTGATAAAACACACCAATGTTGATTGTTTTAATCATATAATGATATAAATGATTATTTATAATCATAAGGGTTCACCATGAATCTCCCATTTTATTTTCATTCTTGTGAGGATAATAATACAATTGTCCATCACATTTTGGGTTAACACAAATCCTCACACTTCTATCTATTTATTAAAACCAAATAGTATGGAAAGAAAAATAATTTTCATATTTAGGAATCATATAATTTGGAAAATAGCATTCATAAGACGTCTAAGTAATAACACCTTATAAATCTATTAAACCTTAGGTTTAACGTTGGTTATCCATGGCCACTTAAAAAACATAGATTGTTATCCAATACAAAGACTTATCCCTGGGGTTTTCACTAGATCTTTCTAAACCTACTCTCTAAATATTAACTAAACCCCACTATGATACAAACTATAGAGACACAAAACTTTCATTTATAAATATTACATATTATTAGATGAATATTAAATACAATAAATTTTGATCCATTACAAAACAATAAATGTTTAGGGTCTTTGGAGACTAGATACATAAACATACTATTTAGGTACATGATTCTTCATCTTTCATAATGTTCTTCTCACTTTGTACACTTCTTGAAATACCCTACTAAAAACATTTCATAAAAACCCAGGAAAATATAACATAAGAAATGGTTTTATCATATACTTAGTAATGTTAAAATGAGATATATTAGTAAATGATTACATGAAGGCGTAAGATAATCACAAGGGTATAATATAATGACCTTAACTTACATAGTTTATTCCTAATTTTTCAAAAATCCTAAACATAAGTAATATAATAAAACATCATAATTTTAAAATACATTAATAATAATCATTATGGATCATCATAAATTAATAATAAACCATAAGTTTTGATCAAAATCATAAAAAGATTTCATAAAAATTGTGGAACACTAATAGGCATAGAAACTCTTTCAAATATCAAGGTTAACTACTGATACCATCAAATCATAGTGGATAGGAATCAATACTTGTTTCAAATATTTTAATGGATCTAGAATCATCACATATTTTCAATACTGGATAATTTATTTCCACTTATTTCCTATATTGGACCTCTAATCCCAACCCATTTCCCTTATTTTATTGATTATATCAAATCATATCTTATAATTATTTCATGAGATATAGAACATTTCAGAATGCATTGGAGGGATATATAATTTTTGGCCCACCCATCACATAATGAAAACCATATATATGTGTGAATAGGATCATAAAACATTCACCTTAACATCATTTCATAACCCTATTAAATCATAATTAACATTAAAGGATGTTATCATGTTGGAAAAGTGTCATTAAAAGATCACTCGAATATATCTTGAGAAAAATAACATTTTAATTTTAAAATAAAATATTTAAAATTCAAATATTTTTTAAATTTTATGTGAAAATATTTACTTGATAATTAAATTAAAAACCTGTAAAGTAATCAGGAAATAATTTATCAGTGATGAAGGATTAAAATTCTATTCATGTTGATTATGTTAAAATAATGATTCCATTCAAATTATTGTTAAAATGTCAAAAGTTTCTCTTAAAAACAATATGAATATTCTTATGAAAAATTTCAATAAATATCCAAATCTGTGTAAAATTTTAATTAAAAAATCATTTTATATTAGTAAAACATTCTTGAAAATATTTTATAAAAACCAGGATATGGATGAAAAACACTCCTAACTAAATAGTAAAACATAGCTAATTTTTTAAAAAAATGTTATTTCAGTATCTTGAGTACTTAATTTGTAGAAAACGAAAGTAAACATTTTATTCTCAAAAAATAAAAATATTATAAGAAAATTTAATGATATTTATTATATAATGATTATATAATTTCATCAATGAAAATTCAATAATAAAGAGTCTCAAATAAAATGGGAATGAGATGCAAACCCCTTACCACTTTGGTGACTTTCAAATCCAAACCTCATGAAAGAGAGAACCCTATATAGATAGGTAAATCCTCATAATTTTCATAGTAAGCCTTAAAAAATAAATTAATTTTTTATATATACACCATGTAGAATAAACAAGTGGTTAGTATATAATGTGTGTTAGAATAATATAAGTGATAAAGAAAAACTATTACCTCAAGTTCCACAACTTTTAAGGCACTTCGAACTCCCTTATAAAAAATGAAAATTTATTATAATTATATAAAAAATGATTTACATACTTATTATATCATTAATGTACCACTTATAACATTTATACCCAAATTTATTAACAATTATTTATTGAAATTATCATTTCCCATTGTTAACTGTTTTGTTTTTCATGGAAGTTTCAGTTCTACGGTTCTTTTCCTCATACATTGATCAAGGTTCCATAATTTATAGAATATTAAAAATGATATAATTATACTATATTTTAATTATATAAAAATATATATATAGTCATACATAAATGTTATTGATATAAAAATTAATTACACAGTTTGTGGAGAATGCAGGTCGCATGTACGCATGAATGTTGTTTTCAATTCTCAAAGAATTAAATGAAAGAAACGTAATTAAAAAAAATAAAATTTGTTGGTTCATTTATATATCATATATAAATTATATATTAATTTAATATATACTTATTACCATCCATGCAAAGATTAAATTACAAATTAATCACATCACTTTGTGGATATGGTAGTCCATACATATGCATGAGCAACATTATCCTTCTCCAACGGTTGCGAGAAAAGTGGATTTTGGACATTTCATCATAGAATTAATAATTAAGTATATTTAATATAATTAATTACTTATTTTATAATATATATAAATTATTTATAGGATTTATAATAAGAAATAAATTGAAAGATGTTAGGTGAGATAATTATCTCCTCTTCATTAGGCCTCCTTTAGATTCCTTATTAAGGACCATTCAAATGGTATTTTGAGAATGTAAAAACTTATATTTAATTAATATATATGTTTCTAAGAAAATTGGGTAGATTTTTGTGGAACTATGAGGCTAAAAATGTGTGAGGTATAGATGATAAGAGGTTCAATTTTATAAGATAGGGGACGGGCACTCGTGGAATTACATAATATGTTAAATTAATATAAATTAATTTTCAAGATCAAGTGGATCCAAATTTTTATATTTAAACTGTAGGATGAGTATGAGTTTAATTAATCCAATAAAATAAAACTTGGAAAATTTTAGGTGAATTTATAACACTTATTTAGTAGTTTTATCCCCCATAAACACTTTTGATAGTTACCATGATATATATTTCTTTACTCTTTAGTTGCCAATAAAGAAAATATAAAAAGAAAAATAACCAATAAATAGAACATGGTTGATTTTTTATCCATAATAAATTCACTTGGATGAATATACGAATTTTTTTATTTTTAAATAATTTAATAAAATATTATTTATTATAAAACAATATTAATGACATTTTTGGTAATACATTAAATATTATAAAATAATATATTTCTAAATCTAGTAAAATTATTCAAAAATGGAATTTAGTCTAATATAATGAGTATAGGGTATTAATATAATTAAAAAATAAAATTTATACAAGTTTATATATCATTTTAAACCATATCTTTTTGTTTAACCAATTGGTTAAACAGTTTTAACATAATTATGGTATTGGATTTTTCAATATTAAATAATTATAATTCTACTTTTAAGATGATAATAGGATCATAAATTGAAAATATATGAAATTGTATATCATTTTTAATCCTAGTTTTAATATTTAAATATTTTTTAATTTTTAAATTATTTAATACAATATTTTCTAACATAAAATACTATTAATGTCATTTTAAGAAGTATTTAAAATCATTTAATTAGAATAAACCATGGAAGAAATGTAATTATAATATAAACATTTAGACATCTATAATATTTTATATTTATCTTATAAATCCATGGAACACTTTAAATCACCACTAAAATATTACATTTAAAGTATTTAAAATAATTTACTTTAATTTTCTACAGTTCTCACAAGCATTGTTTCGACATTGAAAAAGAATTTAAGGTAATTATTTTTTAAAAAAGATGATTCCCTTGTCAAAAACCAGAGCACAAAGATAAATCAAGAAAAATTACACAGGTATAACAGATGGGAATTTATTACCCTCATTCTGGTGAAGAACGGTG
The DNA here is from genome assembly GCA_963277665.1 of Viscum album. Classification (NCBI taxonomy): domain Eukaryota; kingdom Viridiplantae; phylum Streptophyta; class Magnoliopsida; order Santalales; family Viscaceae; genus Viscum; species Viscum album. The sequence goes on along the minus strand of OY728166.1, from coordinate 1,083,547,115 downwards.
AATTCCTCGGGAAGGATATCCATGAAAGTGTGATTGATATAAACACCTTTATTGTCAAGTCCATCTGCCACGTTAGTCTCCTACCTACGGGCGTGAATGATAATATGATTATGCCCTGATAGGTAATGCATGCATATGATCCATTCAGCAGTGAGGGTCCATGCTAGGTGAATTGTTCCATGCTTAAGAGCCTAAAAAATGGTCATTGAATAACTTTCAATCCAGGTGTTTTTATAGACATTATTCTTTATCAAATCAACAGCATTGATGGCACTAAACATCTCTACTTTGAGGGTGGATATATTACCAAACAATCCATAGAAGCATTCAAGAATGTGTCCATTGTGGTTTCTGGATATGATTCCCTAGCCAGCAGGTCTAGAGTTTTCTTTTGAGGCTCCATCCACATTCAGTTTTATCCATCCAGGAATAGGTTGTTTCTAGAAAACTTCCTGTAGACCTTTCGGCGGGCTGTATCATCCTTTGATCCCAAGTCATCTCAGGATACATAAATCCTTGACTTAATTGTGGAAAGTGCATGCATGCATGAATCTTGCCTCCATGATTGCTGTGTGGATGTTAATTTGAGAAGCACCAAAATTGAAATATTATTTTTGTGCATAATTTAATTTATCTCATACCAGATATGATGCATCAGTTCTGCCATATCTGCAATGAAAAGTAGGTGAATTTTAGGAGAGGTATCCATGGTAGTGCATTTTTTACACTGCAATCCAATAGAATCCAAACCTATCCACCTATATTCAAAAATGTCAAAAATGTAGTCCCATAAATAAGAAGCAGTAACACAAGATAGAAATAGGTGATCAATGTCCTATCTATGTTGGTTACACATGAAAAATTTGGAACAAAGTTGTATACCACACATCTGAATATTGAAATCAGTGGAAATTGTATTATAAGAAATCCTCCAAACTAGAGTATGTCGGGAGGGCCTAACCCATTTTTTGTTAAAATACCCTAAATAGGAAAAAATTGGTGTTCTCAATGACATTATGCCTATAATAAAGCTTGGAATTTAGCACACCATTAAGAGTTGGTTCCCAAACTATGAAATCATTGGTGTTGATAAATGTATAGTTATTTATAATAGTAGAGATTTCATCCAGTAAATAAGCATCAAGGGAACTCATCCAATCATTAATAGTGATGTTTAAATTAGAGGACAAATGGATGTGATCAACCATGCTACCAAGAGGCATGCCATTCCATTTATCTAACCAAAAAAAGTGTAATTCCTATTGACTACCCATCTAAAATTGGCCATGATTTTATAAAAACTATGTTTGATTGAGGACCATGTCGAGGAGTCTATATAATAATGTTTTCCACTCTTAATGTTATTGTAGAATCTATCATGAAGAAAATAATAGGCTTGTGAGTTGTTGATAATTATATTCCAAGTATGTTTATCTTGAAGGGAATCATTGAAATGATTATGGTTCTTAATACCTAGCCCTTCATTACAACTGGGAGTGTAATAGGTTTTCCATGGAACAATGACATGTTTCTGTTCAAGAGTGCCTCCACTCAAGACAAAATTATTTATGCTTATGTTAATATTTTTTAATAAGTCGACGAGCCATTTTTACACCATCAAAATGTAGGCCAATTTAGAAACAGTAGTGTGCTTGATGAGAGAAATCCATCCTTCCATCAATAAAGTTTTATCCTTACAAGAGGAGATTTGGTTACTGATCTGCTCAAAATTGTTTGAAAAGTAATTGTTTTTGGGTTTCCCCCAGAAGATGAGGACCCCAAGGTAGTTAAATGGGATAAATCCTTCCTTTATCCCAAGTTCATTCATAAAATCAATTTTTCTAGGAGCGGGAAAATTTTTCCCAAAAAAATAAATTATTTTCTCCAATTTATGTATTTACCAAAGATATCCTCATAATGGTAGAGGACATCCTTAATCTTTTTTATATTTTTATTATCTCCTTGTAGAAATAAAATTATATCATATACGTAAAAAATATTTGAGCTGACTGTTAGAGTTAGAGAGGAAAATATGGGCTTTATAATACCCCGATTAATAGAATTTGAGATAAGCCAGCTAAGGTAGTCTTCAGCAATAATAGAAAGGATGGTAGAAAGAGGGTCTCCCTGTATAACAGCTTTTGTACAAGTGAAAAAATCCTTAAGGAAACCATTGATTAAAATAGAAATGTGAGCAGAGTTAAAAAGGGTTTTTATTTTTCTAATATGGTTGTCATTAAATCCAAAATTGTATATAATTTTTTATATGAAACTATAACCAATGGTATCTAAATCCTTCCTAATATATAATTTAATGGAAAAACTTCCCCCTCTTTGATTATTTTTTTTAACAAGTTTTCACTTTCAGAGGTAATTCATATAAAGTCTTATATATTTCTTCCTTTTAAGAACCCAAATTGATTCTAGGATATAATTATATTGGCAATAGGATCCATTCTCTAAGCTAAAAGCTTGGATATAATTTTATAAACAGTGTTAATAAGAGAAATGGGTCTTAAAAGGTGAATTTATAAAGCGTTGTCCACTTTAGGAATGAGGGTAAGAAATTGATCATTGATACCATAAGGGATGAATCCATTATTGAAAAAATATTTAACAAGGCGACAATCATCATTGGAAACAGTGTCCCAATGATGCTAAAAAAAGCATTAGTTAACCCATCCGGGCCAGGGGAACTATCAAGGTTTAGACTGAAGACCACTTCCATGATTTCATGTTGAATTGGAATATTATTCAAAAGGTCATTATCATACCCCCAACCAAGATAAGAATAATATCATGCTTGATATCCTAATCCCAAGAAGGCCCATTAAAGAGGTTACCAAAATAGTTAGTGACATGATTTTCCAAAGCCCCCTCATTATAAATTATGATATCCCCATATTTAAGTAAGGTGATAGGTCTAATTGCCTTTATATCCCTTTGAAGAGCATTATAGAATTTGGTATTCTTGTCACCTTCTTTAAGCCAGTTGACTCTAAGAGTTTTTTTCCTGATATTATCTTTAAGAGTAAGAAGAGTGTTAAGTTTATTGCGAATCTCTATTTCCTGAGTTGGATCTATAATAACGTTATTTTGAGTTAAATGAGTTTGAATCTGGTTAAGATCATGCTCTAGGGAGCTAATATCAATATTATTTTGTGGTATTTTGTCCTTGCACTAGACCTTTAATTTCTGTTTTAGAAATTTAAGCATTGTGATGCAGGAAATGGTATCATTAGAGTTAATTAAGTTCCAAGTGTCCCTGACAATCTTGATACAATCAGAGTCAGTGCTCCAGGCATTATTGAACCTAAAAGGGAGAATAGGTTTACTGTATCTAGATTTTAGGATCATCAAAATTGGATGATGATTAGAATTTTATTTAGGCAAATTAATACTGGAAATGGTACTCCATTTATCAAGAGCCTAGAAATTTGTGAAGGCTCTATCAAGCTTGCTTTCTAAAATTCTATTTTTTTCATCTATGAAAAGTGTATTTAGCACCAACGAGACTAATATCCACCAGGTTTTTCTCCTCACTACAATGTTTAAACTCTTTAGTGCGGATATTAGAATGTAATTGTCTATATTTTTCACTACATCTAATAATAGCGTTAAAGTCACCAACAATGGACCAAGTGTCTTGGATTGTGTTGTTAAGGGGGGATATATTGTTCCAAAGAGTTCTATATCCTAATATCTATTGCAAGCATACACAAAATTACAAAAGAAGGTATCCATAGGCAATTTTATTTCACATGTTAGGGATTTATTATCAACATTGTAAATATGGAAATTATTTATAGAGATATGAGCAAAGACCCACAAGGAGTCATAATTGTTATTGTTAGAAGTTGCACCTATTAAATTATAACTATATTTCTCTAAACTTTTAAAACCAGAAGAAAATTTAATTTTAGGCTCATTTAAGGTAATTATTTCACAACTGAAAAATAAATATAAATTACCATCATAAACATAAATTTATTAAGTTCTAAATAAAAATTTTATACTCATTAATTTTGAATATTTACACTCATAAATTTCATGATTTTTTTAATATGTCATTTTGACTTTTCTTTCCTTGCATAAGTATTGCACAATCATTTGGATAAGAAACTTGATATATATCTCCATAATTCATATCTATTAGTAAAAAGGATGATTAATACCTCATATTTAATAACCAAGTCAATGAAAATATTCCTCCTTCCCTAATATTATTTTAAAGGCACCAAATCTGACTTTTCCAGTGTTTCACAAGCATTGTATCGACACTAAAAATAATTTTAGTATTTATCATTAAATAAATTCTAATTTATATTTTTTATTTTTTTTATATTTGTATTATATTACCAATCATTAGTGTTTAAATATGTTTGAATATATATATATATATCATCTTTATGCCTCTATGATATCATAAAATATATTGTATTTCATAAAAAAATGTATTTTGTATTATTCTTCAAAAATTTAATTTCTTCAAAAAAATTAAAAAAAACTAACACTAAGATATTTTCAACATGATAATTTTAAAAAAAATTATTATTTTTATCAATCAAAATTTCTAAACGTTTCAAAAATTAATTATAGTATTCTCTCACAAAAAAAAGCAATAAAATCTATTTTTGGAAGACGATTTATTTTGAAGAATAAAATGAATTTTTTTTAAATTATTTTTGTTTAAAAATAATTTATTAATACACATTTAATTATTATGAAAATTATATATATTTCATAATTCAGCTATTTCTATTTATACTCACCAATTTAACGACTATTTTATAATGGTCATAAAATAACAATACTTTGTGGCTTGTTTAAGATTGATGTTGATTAGTATATACGCTACCAAATATAGTGTTCTTTTAAAACCTCCGGATGTTGTATATCCAAAAATTATAAATAATACATATTCATATACCTATAATAGGTTATTCCACTTAATATCCTATCAGTTATCCTTTTATATCTTGTCAATCCTATCATAATTAATAACTTTCCTATAAGGGAATCCACTAGGGTCATCAACCCCATATCGATCTCTACTCACCAGTATCAACTATAACTCTTCACCGCATGGTGACTCCTCGTAGAATATAGACTCTTCCTAAACCTTTCATCTTACACTGGTTCCAAATCCTTGTCCACAATATAACTTAGTCCCACTAACTAGGGATCATCTTCAGCTATCTCATATTATGACCCTTGGAAGCAAAATGTTATTTCATTCATAAAATTTCCTCAACCCACATGGGGGCCTCATCTCACATACACCTTAGTAGATATATCAAGACCATAACCAAGAGGAAACCCTAAAAATAATATTTTATCAAGACTTAAATGGATTATCCTACTCCTGGAACATACCAGGACTCCTGCCCTCTATCAAGATGGTACTTCTCATCAAGCATCTAAGGTATGGTCATCTCACTCATCACCACTAGGCCTAATTCTCACATTCATTACTAATTATCCTTTGGAAACTAAAGGATTATGTTCTCTCAAAAAACCCAAGTGCTTCCCTAGGTATTTGTTAACATAATTATGATTATCTACCCTTGGAAATGTAGTCGTTGGGCATCTCCATTTCCTTCAAACATCAATGGTGAACCTACTAAAAAATTAGGAAACTAGCTACCACCCTATCTCTTTTATTATGGAACTCTCGATACCTATCTCTTATACATTAGGAAACATATGCATTTAATTGTTAAAAATATTGTATACACATGAATATGATTTTGTATTATAGGCTCAATTTACCTTTATATAGGAGTTACAATCCTCCTCAAGCTCAGCAGCTCCTCAACCAAGCCGTTTATGCCTCATCCAAGCTCATTTCGATACCTGGTCTCTTATATCAAGCCATAAAAACAATAAGACATTAACTCTTCCATTTTATAATAAATTACATAAATAAATAAGTTTATAATGTTTGGAAAACTCACTATGTAGTGACCTACCACCAAAACCACAAAAAAACCCATATGTACATCTTTTGGGACATATTATGAACTATCCATGAAAACTATCCATCAAATAAGGATTATTTTATCATAATATGATTAAATTGTCATAAAAACCTACCCCATGTCTATGTAAATAAGATTTATATAAAAGGGGAACATAAACATAGAAATAGTAGAGGGGAGATTGCAATAAATTCATTGTGGAACATCCACCAAAAAACCCCCTCACTCGGGGGGGGGGGGGTCAAAGAGAGGATGGGGGAGGGGATAGAAAGAAAAAATGGAATTCTCCAAATATCATTTAAATATAAATAGTGAGTATTTATAACCTATAATCCATGAGTCTTACCCTCATTAAAAACCATGGTGTTCCATTGAATCAACACATTGTGATACTCTCACATAGTCAGTCCCTATGGAATTTCCTCTACCTTATGGTACACTACAACCCTAATCATGATGTAACCCCTATGGTTATGGTGTGATAACAATATCCCCCTGAAAAAATTAAAATTAATAATATATTGTTTTATAAAACATTTTTTTGGAATCATTATTTGGGTGTGATGCTCCTCACCATGACATGATTCCCAAATTTAAGGTTTTTTCATTAGAAACGAATTCACACACAACATTCACCACACCATGACACTAAATTCTCATGGTGTGACCTGATTCCTCTATAAAGATATCAGAAAATGAAACACACTAATCATGGATTTACCTCTATAATCCTTGCCACAAAACCTTCTTTTCTATGGTGTGACTTTCTCGACCACACCCTCTTCATATAATGAAATTAGCATGTCACTGTTTGACGATACCTCAACAGAAAAAACTCAACTCCAATAATTAAATCTTCAAATATATACTAAATTTTGAAACCAATAATATTTCGGTCATTATATGAAGTGAATCTAACTACTCACACAAAATTTACTATAGTTTATGAAAATGAAGTGACCAGTTATCACTGATCTCTCAAGGATTCTCTCTCAAGTCATTCCCTCAAACACACTAACCAACTAGGAGGTTATTATAATATTTTATATTGTATTTTTATCATGGTAATTAATTTATTATTCTATGTTATGTGTTTATTTAAACATTCCATATATATTGGGTTTTTTAGGGGGTTATAAAGTTTAATAGAGTTATTTTTCTGTAACCCTAAGTACTGGGTGTCACCTTTATACACTCCCCATCCCCCTATTCTAGTGTCCTAAACATTAGTTCCAATTGGCATCATAGAATATTTCAACATAACTCAACCCACTATTCGCATATACCCATTGATTGTATAGTATAATATACCTGTATAAAATAAAAATCGTTTTTCATCACTCATAGTAAATATATTCAGTTAAAATAAACCAATAAAAAATTACTTTATGTATATATTCACAATAAATTATGAATTAATTAAATATATTAAAATAAAAATAAATTAAGATAATATATTAGTAATAATATTGATCTTTAGCTAGATCCTTTAGATCACATATGTGTTCCTCTATCTTTTACATCCTCTCAATTATCTCCTTTTTTGGTGATCCATACAACACTTTCTCTGGTATTCTCTTCCATTTTGGGAGATCCTTCTTCTCTATTTACCTCCTTATATCTTATAAATTTTCTATATTGTTATTTCTTTCCTAATATGTGTCATTAAAACATGTGAAAGTGGAAGGAAATATAATTTTCTAGAGGGATTCGGGATTCCTTTACTGTTATGCCTTGGTTTCAACACCTGGTCCCTAGATTATAAATATTACACTCTAACCTTGATCATCATTTATGTTTCATTCTATTTTGTTAGGACCAATATGGGCCTATATACCCTGAGAGGGGGGTGAATCAGGGTATGGATATTCTTTTTCAATGTTCTTCCTGCCCCGCTGGATCTTGACCTCTTTGTTACAAGGGTCACATTGTTTGCACTTGTGTGGATGTTATGATCACTTACTTTCTCCTTTATCTGATGACGATGCTTTAAATGCAATGCAGGCAAATTAGCAGGCAGACGCAAAGATTTTTTCTTGGTTCACCGCAAAGGGATACGTCCAAGGAGCATACGCCGACAAGTTTTCGGTCGTACCAATTCCACTAGACTTCACTAGTTGTGGATTAAAATGTTCGGGCTAGATCACTTATATGCCCAGGCTCACTGACTTTACAAGGTTTAGGGTCAGCTCACTGCTTTCCCAAGGGTCACTCCCTATTTCTCTCTCTCTGGCTCACTTCCGGTGGAGAGGATCACTTTCTTCCTCTTCCTAAGCTCACTGCTCTTAGAAGGGATTAACTCACAGTTTATAGACCTGTAGTTCTTTTCATTTCCATTAAGGAATGCATCTTTCTCTGTATGTAGATGCTCTGTTGAAGTTCAACTTTCATCCGTAGATGAATATCTCTTTGCCTCTGAACACTGGGCAAACTACCTTTGGAAAGACCTCCGCAAAGAACTCAACTTCGCTAGGCTCCCAATTTCGCGAAGCTCAACAAACCTTCGCGAAGCTCCTTCCTTTTCGCGAAGCTCTCTCGCGAAGCTCTCTCGCGAAGAACTCTCACGAAGCTCAACTCATTGCAAAGAAACTTCTCTCGCGAAGCTCACTGAGCCAACGCGGAGCACACAACTTTCGCGGAGCTACAATAGCCACCGCGAAGCTCCTCTTTCGCGAAGCACACTGCCTTCACGAACCAACTTCACGAACCGAGAGCAATGGATTTTCTCTGAAAATTCTTTCTACTTCTCTCGAGGGGGTCGGCCTCTATTTATAGGCGATTCCATCAACCCTCGTCCCTTCCGCGTGAAGTCAACGCCACGTCATCTCAAATCGCGAAGCTCCAAAGATTCCACCGGAATTCTGTCCAAATCACGAAGCACCACGGCACTTTGCCGTTCGCGAATCTTGACGTAGTCGTGAAGAATCACCGTCAACATACCTTCGTGACTTCGCCGCGAAGCTCCCTCATGAATCCCAACATTCCATCGCGCCTTCGCCACAACGCTCCCTCACAAAGCCCTTCACCGCCGCGATGCGCTTCAGCCTCTGCCGTTCGCGAAGCATGACGTAATCGCGAAGCATCATCGTCTACATTCTTCTGGTCTTCGCGATTTCCAAACCATGCATCCTATCTTCGCGAAATTCATGCCTTTGCAATATGAAATTATTCTCTTCATGGAAATCCACTTTTCGCGATGCTCACCAAACTACAAATTTTGGACCCCAAAAATTTGGCCAACACTGGGAAACGGCGCCACCTTGTACTGCACTTTTGTACCGCCTCCAGATCTTCCTTTCCTTTGTCATCGTTCTTTGTAAACATGGAATGTCAACAACTTCTCGAGAACTCGACAATTATCCATGTAAACCTGCTTTGTCAACAAACACAATCAAACCAAAAATGTTGCAATGTTACCTTGAGGGATTTTTACCCAACATATTTAAACCATTTCTTGATTGTTTTATTGTTACATACCTATGTGTTGTTATATATATCTCATCACTTAAATTTTATTTCTTTGTATCCTTCTTAACACACAACACTGAGTTTAAATGAATCGTTATATACTTCCAAATTATTATTATTTAATGTCATAGTTGTCACCTAGATATTGGATTGGTGGGTATGAATAGTACATAATAAATTATGAAAAATTATTTTATAAGAAATTATATAATTAATTCATTTCTTATATATTGGTTGAAAAATAAAATAAAATCATTTGAAAGTAAAAAAATATTTATTTTTTAAACTTATTTTTTTAGGGCAATGTGTATTTATTTTAATAAATTAAAATAATAAAAATTGATAAATTATTTTAATATATATTATAGATTATATATCTTTTTAAATATTTTAAAATTTATTTGATATTTTTTACTTGATAATTAATGAATGAAAACCCATTTTTATTTTTAAAAAAACATTTTGCTAAAGACGGGTTTTTTTGTTTTATACACTTATTTTAAAATGTTTTTATAACACTTACAAAAATTAATTAGTTTTAAAATATATCTCATATTTGTAAGAAAAATAACTTATATTTTAAAATTTGTTCGACTAAATATTTGGTCATTATGAATAGTAAATTTGGTAAGCGTTAAAAAGGGTTAAAAGGGAAAAAACCAAAATGATAAGAGTAAAAATAACCAAAAATTATATGAATCCTATTTTATGGATATATTTCAACCCTATATCATATCATATTCAAATATGATCCATTTTTATTCATTTTTCTTGATTAAGACACTAATATATTTTAATATTTAGAAAAGCTCTACCTCTGTATTCTCTCAACCTTAAAAAAGGACACCACATCATATCTTCTTTACACTTCATGAGCCTTATATATCAAAAAATACCTACCCAAATTACTTAACAACACCCATATCCATGATTTAGAGGTCTTATTTTGATCAAAATACCAACCATATAAGGCTTAAGGTCTAATCTAAAGGTGGTTTTCCAAAGAAGAGGTATATCTCTTAACAGAGTGTTTTCATTTTATTTATTCTTATAAATAAATTAATTATGTGTTAACCATGATGATATAATAAAATAAGTATCTATGATATAATAATATGTTATTATGTGGATTTTTGAACCTTTATGAATCTCTTTCACCATCAAATGGGAAACAAAAGTAGTATTCATGCATACATGCAGACTACCACCTCTCACTAAGAGATGGATTTCGTTTTCTATCACCATCCTTCATAGTTAGTTATTATGATCAATTTTACATTTATATATGATATTTATGACATGATTATTCTTATATAATTATAATATCTTATCTAACTTCATAAATTTCTATACGTTGAGAAAAGATAACGTTGCTCATGCATATGTTTTCATTTCCCATGGACAGTAATAAAGATATATTTAATGAATATATAAGTTATTTATAATATAATAACGATTATAGAAAAGTTAATAATTATTTAAATTTCTTTTTTTCTATCTGTCAAAAAGTTTAAGCATCACCCATGCATATGTACAAACTATGATCTCCACGAAGTGATATAATTCATTTTTCATCACCGCTTTACACTACTAGATATTTTGGTATTTGAGACAGATCATTAGCAAAAAAATCCCATCGAAAAAGTTAATTTACGATGGGATCTCATCGTTATTTCAATGTTATGATAAACGATGTCGTAAATGAAACTATTTTTTACGGTGTGTCTCAATTAAAAATTTATTATGGTGGGTAAGGCACCCGTTGCGAATGGTGTTCATCTTCATTTTAAAAAAGTCGATTACAATGGTATATTATAATTAATAGTATTTTTGATAGTCCATCGTAATTAATAGTATTTTTGATGGACAGTTCATCCATCACAAATAGTAATATTTTTTAAAAAAAATATCGAAAATTAAAATAACTAAATATATGAGAAAAATTAAATAAATATATATATAATTAAAAAAATTAAATATAATTTAAAATATGTAAATATAATTAAATATAATTAAAATTAAAAATAATTAATAAAATTAAAAATAATTAATATATTAAAAAAATTACAAAAAATTAATAGAATTTAAAAAAATTTATAAATAATTTAAAAAATTAAAATAAATTAAAAATTAAAAAATGAAAAATAATTATAAAAATTATAAAAAATATAAAAGTAATATTCCATTTCAATCATAATATTTTTTTTCCTAAATTACAAAACAACCATAAAAATTCACAAATCATCAATTGGCTTCAGGTGAAGGAGGATTACTGGAAGGATCATAGGGACGAAACTCCATACCAATGTGATGTGCAAGCCGTTGTATATACTCCAACGTCTGCTCATCTCTCTGATGCTACTGCTCATGCTCCTCCTTCCACTTTTTATTTATATTCTGTAATATTGCATCCTGGGCTCTCAACCTCTCCTCATACTATGTAGAGGATGACGACATTAATGAAGACTCTCCAGGATCTCCCTTTGATACCATTGATGATATTGTAGAAGTACCGTAATAACTCATAGGTGTCAGTCAGGAACCAAAAACATATCACTCAGCCTTTCACATCACCATGAAAAGTCACATGTATCTAAGCCCCCTCATAAAAACATAAATCACCAGTGGAATCTTGTTCACAATAATCTTGAATCTCCTGTGAATGAGAAGTCATATCCTCATACATTTCCATCAAATATAATTACAAATTTGAATAATAATAAAATTAATATTCATGAAATTTTTAAATAAATTATTTACCACAATATGGAATTATTGGTCACTTACAACTTATCATGTATGGGGATCAATATAAATCGTGTTATAAACATTAAACTTCATAATAGATTATTTAATAATGGCCTGCATAATATAAAAACATGTTACAGGTAAAGTATATATACATTAATAAATAATATCACTTACTATATGTCATAGATGTATGAAAAATATATGAATTTGTTCCCCATGTGTGACCTATTTCCTCCCATAGATCTAACGTTTAGATAATGAAATCCTCCTTAAAGTATGTCCTAGGTAGTAGGAGGACAATCCATCCCATACAAGAGCTGATATATAGTCAAATTGAAAAGAGATGGAAGACTAGTTGAAAATAGTATCATAAGCTTTATCTGTATCTTGATTAATGAGGTTGTGTAGAAACTCAAATAGGATCTCTCAGGGTATTAGGAATCGGAGAAAATAAATTATATAACATAATTAAAAACAGTATGATAGAAATTAAATAAATTCAAAAAATTATATATTATTCAATAGCGTATATTCCATTGGTCGAACATATGGTGACACACAATAATGTGAACTGGGTGTCATGACAACCATGGATGAGAAAAATAATTTATAGCAATGCACTAGCCTACCAAATATCTAAATACCAAAAAATATTCAAATAAAAATAAATAATTAGAAAATTATTTCCAAAATTAATAAACAATGTTAATATAAATTAAATACCATAAAAATTAAACATACCACTGTAAATGTGGATAAAAATCAACAGATGGTTGTCTCTCTTGAGAAAGATTCAGAATCATTAATTGATAAAGACACATCCCCCTATTAATTGGTAGAACATCTTGTGGATCATATGAATCGGGTTCATTAGTTGGGAGTTTGTCATCGGTGAGAGAACAAAATAGATCATCACGAGAATCTCTAGTCATTTGAAAAAAATATTTTTACTTATAAGAAATTTTTAATAAAAATATCAAATATAAAAAACTAAATAAATACAAAAATATAATAATATTACCTTTAAAAAACGTTCATGAAAATATAAAATATAAAAAACTAATAAATATCAGAATATAATAAATACCAATAAATAAATACCAGATTATAATAATTTAACCTTTAAATGTTTGATGTTATAGATATATAATATAAAACTAATTAAAATATTGATGAATTTTATATTGTTACCTATTAATAAATGTTAAGACGAATATCAAATAAAAAAACTAATAATTACCAGCATCAGTGAAGGAATAGAATACAATGTTGGGTACATCTATCTGAAACAAACAATCTTAACTATAAATAGTTGTTAATAAAAATATAAAATATAAAAAAATTAATACTTGAATATAATACATCAACTGTCATATTCTTCATCATTTTCATTGAAAAAAATGTCTTCATCCCCATCTTCAGCATCGTCAACTTCCATATGACTGTCAAGTTGATTATACCTTATTACTTCATCATTATTATCTATATCATCATCCCTTAACTAGGGGGGTTTCATCATAAAAATTTATATCTCATCGGGTAAGAGATATATTTTGTTTTATTTATTGAAAATTTTCAATATGTTTCACTTACACGGAACCATTTTCATTTTCAATAAGATGATTACCTTGTGATTTTATATTTATCACACTCCACCAGTCATTAAAATCTCTTGAAACATCACAACAAATTTCATAATAAACATGATGTTCTTGATATTCCCACATAAATGGTTCATTTTATGAAATAAAACTATTATATTTAATTTCAATGACTTTATGTAATGGATAAACATGAAACCCTCTATTAATATCAAACCATGGACATTTAAATATTGTTACATAATTTGGTCCTATATAACATAACTTAATTATTTCATTAAGCATACCATAAAATTCATCTTCAATTTATTTGTTATTATATCCTTTCAAACAAACACCATTATTCATTGATTTCTTTGAGTCACCATATATGTGTGTATCGAAATACAATTAATTAACCACAAACACATTATAAGATTTTAACACTTTTGATAAAGGGTTCTTGAGAACACATAATGAACTATTAATTTTATTTTCATGTTTTATTACATAAAAATAAAAAAAAATATTAATAATATATGTCATTGTTAAATTGATTTATTTTTACAATAAAAGACGCTTAACTTATCGGTATTTGAAACTAATATGAAATATGTTGTTGATGATGTTCTTAAATATTAGTAGATGTAATTTGTATAAATATGTTTTTGGTATGGTCATCGTATAGTATACAAAAAATTAATATAATAAATTTACCTTTTATAAATATATAAAGGAATAATAATAAATTATTACTTAATGAAAAAATCATGAAATTTCATCAAAATTAATAAGAACATATGTAACAGCTCTGTGTATTTTTTCATCTAAAATCCATAATTCCAAATAGTCACCATAACCAAGCTCATATTGATTAAAAACTAAAAATTTATGGTTCATGACATCATCAACATTTATCTCATTGCAACCCATCTCGTTATATTTTAAATAGCATTCCGATTAAAAATAATAAGAGAAGAAATTTGAAACTTCCTCTTATAAGTACCCTTCAACAATTAATGCTTCGACTAATGTCATGTCACAGACTTTCTTATTTAACTTTTTCATGTTCGATCGAAATAGTATATATAGATTCTCAATTACGAAAGGGGGTGAATTGTAGGTTTAAAAACATTCCCTTCAAACCTTAAGGAAATATATCTTTAACAATGTTAAACAAGGTAACTTCACAAAACCTCTTTGGTTCTCACTTAATGATACAAAATTCTGTAGGGTCTGGAAATATGGATCCGGAAAAGAAACTTAAGAGTAGATTACTTATAGAAAGATTCTACCTTAATTCATATATAATCTTATTTATCAGATTAAGTAAAATTAGAAGAAAGAATAATAAAATCATACTTTCTTTATTTATAAAAATAAAGTGGGAATAAAAATTGAAACAAGTACAAGTAACAAGTAGAAAATATTTTAACCCAAATATTAGGGTATCCAACAACCTTAGATAAAGTTCCCTTGATTTATAATTTCAAGAAACTATTTCTTACCCACACTAGGGTAAGCCATCGATAAGAATATAAAAGTCTGTCTTCCTATCCCCAAAATCCCTCGAAATTTAAGGTAGTTGGAACCACTATCTTTCTATCCCCAGAAGCCCTCGATTTTACTCAGCAAAAATCATAGTCAGATGAAGCAAGCTGAAAAAATATGTTCACGATTGAAAAAGATTTTCACGATTGAAAAATATGTTCATAAACCACAAAGGGAACGAGGGTCTTTCACCCTATATAAATTACTTCATAGCATGCAATCTTTAAGATCTTGGAAACATTTCATAGATAGTGAGATCTTTTAAATGAGCTCTTATTTTTTGGAAAAACATCAACGGTTGGATCCCTCCTCTAAAGGTTATATTTTTCCTTGAATCTCGGAGGAAACAGAACACATGTCACTCAACCAATGATTAGTTAGAAACAAATTGTACAACATCATTTTATATAGGAAAATATTGGGACGAATTATCATGATTAAGAATCAATAAAATGTAAGGAAACTAAAATAGCTTAACCAAAACTGAATATCCAAAATCTAGGGGAAAATAGAATTTGGATTCTAAACATATAAAAAATCGGATTCTAGAAACATGGATATTTGGATTCTATTTTACAAATAATTTTGATTCTGAATTATATAGATTTTGGAGTCTGAATTAGGAGGAATTCGAGGTCTGAATTCTGAGGGATTCAGATTCTGAATTCTAAGGGTTTCGAAGTCTAAATTAAAAGCGATTCAGAGTCATAATTTTAAAGAATTTGGAGTCTGAATTTTGAGGAATTAAGATTATGAATTTTATAGAATTTAGAGTCTTAATTTTAAAGAATTTGGATTCAATATTTTAGAGAATTCAGAGTCTGAATTTCAAATAATTCGGAGTCTAAAAACAAAAAGACTCGATATCTAAGAAACTATTAGATTCCAAATATTTTGATAAGGATCTTAATTTTTGACTAAGAAAAAAAATTTAGACATGGTTTTGATAATACATTGAATATGTCCTTTAAAAAGAAAGTAAGTAAAAAAACCTATCTTAGAAAATGAAAATTTTCCTTAAGAAAATAATTCTTATAGAAAGATGATTTTCCTTAAGAAAATGTGTTTTTGATTTTAAAAACATAGAGGAATGGAAAAGTCATAAGTAAGCTTTATTGAATCAATATTTCATACATCTATCAAACAGGTACATCAATATAAATTGTACCGGCCCACCACATTTAACTTCATAAGGAAAATTATATATTAAATGCTCTATTAAGTCAAATAATTCTGGAGGGAATATTTTCTCCAATTTACATAATATTAAAACAAAATTATTTGTTTGAATACTCAATGTATCATAATCAGATGTTTCTTCATAAATATAATATAGTGACCAAAGACTTTTATATATAACATTTCATGATTCTAAGCATAATTAATCATCAGAGTACAAGCCAAGGATCGTTTAGTCTAGTGTCTTGGAAGACTTGGTACATAAAATATAAAATAAGGGGATAAAAACACATGTTTATTTAATCTCCATAAAGAGATCCTAAATTCCTTTGATCCCTTACATCTGCATAGGGTCCCTTGAGGAACACATGAACAAAGGCATGAGATAAAAATCCCAGTAAAGGAATGAATAAAATGATACATCTTAAGCATAAGATTTAGGTGGAAAGACATAATGATATCCAAAAGATGGAACATATGAAATCATATCGTATAATAATGGGATAATATAAACATGGAATCATATAAATATAGAAGAATCATAAAATATTTCTTTAGTACGGGTCAAGGCTAACCACCAATCCTGTTTCCCATTTTAGTATGGGTCAAGTCTAACTGCCAATCTTATTTCACATCACATCTCATGAGACTTAACATTAACCAATGCATTAGAGCGCTATATGGGTGCACCCATCTCAAAATTTTCATGAATATTATTTCCACATAAATATTCTTACCACAAAAATATTCTTTCCAAAATAATAATCATACATAATCAACCATACATAAACATAAGGTTACCCATGGAAAGAATTGGGTACCACAAACATGACATAAATCTTAACTGATGGGTGTATCATGAAAGTGTCCATAAAATAAAAGGATTAGAGTATACATGTACGTTAATAGGGTAAAATAGGCATATAACTTGTTAAGTGGTGTAAAACTGAATGGGAAACTTATAAGAAATTTATTTGAGTAACATTATCATTAAAACATTTTTTGTGCAGTTTTAAGGAAAATGCTATAGAGATTTGAAAATAGAATAGAGGAAAAACCTTTATATAAAACCAAGATTGAACCAAGATGGTTTCCATAATAAAAATAATGATTTCATAAAGATAATTATGGATTAAAACAGAGGATACAGTGCACTTGAAATTGGGTAAAAATTGAGGAAGTTCCCTTAAAAGAGGTTTCCTTATCGGAAAGTTCTAAGGTGGGAATATTTTAAAAACATGTATATCACCGGGAGAGAGTAATGAAAGGGTCTTCATAGATGATTTTTGTAAAACTAAACAGAATTTATAATATCAACATAAACATATATGATAATTATACTTTGATATAAAGAATGATAAGGAAACCAGAATGAACATAAAGGGTTTGGGAAGAATTCGTTACGGTTTATTGGCATGGTGTCAGGTGTACCTAAGTGGGCTTAATGAGAGATAAAAAGGGTTTATCATCACTTATAAATCATGATGGAAGTATATGGGAGGTGATAAAACATACCCCATAATTTTCTATAACACATAAAAAGGCATAGCATAGAGGACAATCTTGATTAAGAGTGAAATATAGAGGATCCCTTACCTTAAATCTGTTGGTGTTCTGCACTTGCTATTAAAGACCTGAGTGAAAAAATGAGGTTTATTAATTAATAATTACATAACCTCTTATACATATAATGGGTTTAGTATTATCATTTTATGTTCATTTTTAACCATTTTGATTGGTTATGAGGTCCAATTTCATTGTTCGGGCTCGTTTGTTTACTTGGTTTTAATGACTGGTTCGCTTATATTCATGTTTGGATAAACATATAAGATGAAAGTGGTTGTCCATAATTTAAGTTATATGCTATTATTGAACATATAGTTTATTAAATGGTTTTAAATTTAGTTTGGTTACTTAGAGTGAAGTCGAATTATTATATAAAACCATCGTGACAACTGTTTTTGTTAATCTGTGGGTTTGATTACAAAGAACATGTTTTTGCTTTATAAATTAAAACCATTTGTACAAAAGGATTACAGAACCAAAATAGGATATATTACCTATATAATAATCTGGTTCAACAATAAATCAAATGGATTCATGACCAGAATTAAATATAATAATAGAAATTGATAAACGGTTGTCCTTGAATGTGCTAAATTAGCACATCTCAAACGGTGCTTTCATTTCTTTCAAATAAAATGTGGGAAAAGAAGATAAGATAATAAATTATAACATTAGCATAAAAACATTCTTGTACATGTATGTTACTGGTGTTATCATACTATTTGGGTAAGGGAGATGATGAAAGAAACAAAAAGAAAATAACAAAAAAGAAATGAAGGAATTAGAAAGAGGAATTTACCTCTTGAGACTTCCTACTTTGAGAACCACTTAAGGGGAGAGGTTTTGGTATTTTGAAGAGTATATGGGCTTTTGGGAATGGGTAAGGTTCTTGGGAAGATATTTGTGCATAATATTGGCAAGGAACGAGGCTTGAGAGTAGTGAAGAGACGAGTGAGTGAGGGGGGGGGGGTTATAGTGGAGGAGAGGAGGGTTTTCATAATTTTTTATTCATTAGTTTATTATTTCGTCAAAAGATAAGAAATAGTAAATATTCCACGACCAAGAATCATAATAAATTCATGTGAGTTTGAGATTTGGGTGTTTACATCACTTGTGATTTCAGGAATAGTGGATTTCCACTATAGTGTATTTATACGGTAAATTAATGTATTTTAATATTCACTAAAAATTCAAGTAATTCAGAAAAATATCAAAAATTCACCCTAACCATTTTTCGACGTGTAGAATAAAAAAATGAAGTCCATTTTACAAAAAAAAAATTCTAAATGTGATTATTTTAAGATTTAACTCAAATCATAATTTATTATCAAAAACCATTCATTTACTTATTCTAAAATATTGGTATATCTTACTTTCAACTTGAATATTATGTATATATTATCATAGGTAAGGTTATTATTAATTAGGGTATATCAGTATTCATAAGGGTATGTTACTATTCATAAGGGTAAGTTACTATTCACCAAAATTATGTTTTTCTTATCGAACTCCAAATAACTTACTGATTGAAAATGTGTATGTCATATTTTCAAAATTCCAAACACAGAAGGGAAACAATTAGGTTTAAAGTTTACTTAGCACTTAGTAGTTTATTATTTTGTGATTTAATGACATATTTATAAAAAGGAATTTCCTTTGAAAAATATTTGGTCGTTACATTCTTCCCCCCTTAATAAATTTTTCCCTCGAAATTTCATTTTACATTATATTCCAAAAACAGGTGGGGGTACTTTTCCTTCATTGCTTCCTCTAATTCCCATGTTACCTCTTCGTACTTATGGTTTCTCTATAGTACCTTGACCATACGAGTAGCCTTGTTTTGTAGAAATTTGTCTCCACGATCCATGATCTTCACTAGATACTCCTTATTGGAAAGACCATCCTCTAACTATACCACCTCTCAAGAGAGTACATGTGAAGGGTCTGTTATTTACTTCCTTAAGAGGGATACATGAAAGAAATCATGTACTTTCAACATGGTAGGTAGAATTTCCAGTCAATAGGCCACATATCTGACTCGATCAAGGATCACGAAGGGGATGATGTACCTGGGAAATGACTTCCCTTTCGTTCCGAACCTCATGACCTTTTCCACTGAGATATGTGTAGAAATACCACGTCTCTGACTTTGAACTCAAGGTCTCATCGACGGTTGTCTGCATAACTATTCTGTCGACTTTGGGCTTCCCTGATATATTGATGAATGGTATTTACCTTCTCCACCATTTCATCGTCCATTTTAGGTCCTAGAAGCTTACACTCGTTGGCTTCATCCCAATACGCTAGTGTTCTACACCTTTTCCCATAAAGGGCTTCATATGGTGCCATTCGAATGCTCAAGTGGAAACTTTTTTTGTAGGAGAATTCAACCAGTGGAAGATGTTGGTCCCATCCTCCTTTGAATTACATAGAACACACTCTTAACATGTCTTCCAGTGTCTAAATAGTTTGCTCAGATTGTCCATCAGTTTAAGGATGATAAGCTGTACTGAAGTTTAGTTCAATGCTCAGAGCATGCTGGAGAATTTTCCAAAACATTGAAGTGAAACTCGGATCATGACCAGATACAATAGATAGTGGTAATCCATACAACCTTACCACTTCTTTGATTTAAATTTGTGCAAGTTGATCTAATGAGAAGTCCTCTCAAACCACGATAAAGTGAGTTATCTTTATAAGATGATCCACAACGACCCATATATAATTATTTTCTATAGAAGTCCTTGGAAGTCCAGTGACAAAGTACATGGTATTGTTCTCCCACTTCCATGCTGGTATGTGTAGTGGTTTCATCATCCCCTTAGACTTTTTCCTTTGAGCCTTCACTTACTGACATACTAGGAACTTTGATGTGTATTCAACAATATCTCTTTTCATATTCTCCCCCCAAAGGTTTTCTTGGAGATATTGATACATCTTTGTGCTCCTTGGGTGGGTAGAGAATGTCGAGCTATGTGCATAATTCAATATATCCTTCTTTATCTATGGATCGGTTGGTGCACATAATTGTGTCTCAAATCTTACAACACCTTCCTCGTCAAATTTGAAATCAAAGGATTTCCCATTTTTGATAGCTTTTACCCTTTTCAAAATTTACACATATTTTCTTTGAGCATCCATTATTTTCATAATTGTGTCTCAAATCTTACAACACCTTCCTCATCAAATTTGAAATCAAAGGATTCCCCATTTCTGATAGCTTCTACCCTTTTCTAAATTTCCACATATTTTCTTTGAGAATCCTTTATTTTCTCCAAGAGGGATGGTTGAGCAGTCATATGATAAAGGATTCATGATGTTCCTCCCTTAATGATTCCCATGTACATACATTTAAAATCTAAGATGATCGGATCTTTTTCAATTCCAATAATTCATAATGATGCAAGATCCTTTCTACTTAGATCATATGCCACCTTATTTTCCTTACTAGGATGGTAGTGGATTGAGAATTCATAATACTTGATTAGATATATTCATATTTGTTGGGGAATATTATGCTCTTTCTTTGTGAATAAATATTTGAGACTCTTGTGGTCAGTATATATCCCACACTTCTCCCCATAAAGGTAATGACGCCAAATTGTCAATGCAAAGATCACTGCTACCAACTCCAAATCATGTGTGGGATAGTTTGGCTCATGGATTCCAAGAGGAATATGCTATCACTTTATCATTTTTCATTAGCACACAACCTATGCCTTTTGAGAAGAATCATTATACACCAGAAAGAGTTCTCCACTAGTAGGGAGTGTGAGTACTAGCGCAGTGAGAAGCCTCTTTTTCAACTCCTTGAAACACTCTTCACATTCCTATGTCAAGAAAAAAATCACTCCCTTCCGTGTCATCTTGGACATTGGGTTCGAAAATCATGAAAAGTTCTTCAAAAAATGTCGATAATATCCACCTAGACCCAAAAAGTTGTGGATCTCCGTTATAGAAGTTGGCATGGGCCACTCTTCAATTTTCTATTTATTGGAAGGGTCCAAAGATTTTCCTTTTCTGGTGATAATATGTCCCAAGAATGATACATCCTCTATACAGAACTCACATTTACTGTACTTTTCATACATCTTCCCCCTTTGCAAAGTCATTAACACAATATTCAAATGCTCCTCATGTTCCACCTTGCTCTTAGAGTATATTAGAATATCCTCAATAAATACTACCACAAATTTGTTAAGGTAATCTCTAAAAACTCTATTTATTATATCCATGTAAATTTCTAGAGAATTAGTGAGTCTTAAGGGCATCACTATGAAATGATAGTGTCCATACCTCATTCTAAAGGCAGTATTGGGAATATCTTAATTTCTAACATTTAATTGGTGATAACCAAACTGAAGGTCCACCTTAAAGAAATAACTGGAGCCACATAGCTGATTGAACAAGTCACCTGTTCATGGAAGGGGAAACATATTCTTTATCATGATTTTATTGAGCTCACAATAATCAATACAGAGGCAAATTGATCATTCCTTCTTTTTGATGAAGAGGACTGAAGCACCCCACGGTGAAGCACTCGGGTGTACAAAACCCTTATACATATTCCCCGGTAACTGCTTCTTCAGTTCTTCTAGCTCTATGGTGGCCATTCTTGAAGGAGTCTTTTGAGATATGCAGAGATCCAGGGATAAGTTCAATTGAGAACTCAACCTATCGATTAAGAGGAAGACCAGAAAACTCTTCATGGAAAACATCAGTGTAATCCCTCATAATGGGCATGTCTTAAAGCATGATTCTATCCTTTGTACCAATAATTTGAGCCAGATATGCATGCTCACAAAGATTCAATATCCAAAAAATAGATGAAGATTCTAAAGAAGACTCATCTTCCTCCATACACTCGTAAAGAATTGAAGGATGCTTCAGGAAGAGAGAGGTGATCTCCATTTCACAACAATTGATGTTTTCTTTGAATAAAGATAGTTAATACTTGCCCTAGATAGCATCAAACTCTACTAAAGTAAGTATAAATAGATTTTCTAGGAGGTTCATTCCACAAACGTTAAATTTAGATGAGTTATAAACCATGGACGCAACAATTGCCCCATTCGCTGTTCTCTCAGATAAATTTTCCTACAAATTTTGATGTGGTGTTTTAATAGTTCTACTAAACAAGCAAGATATGAAAGAATATGTAAAACCAGAATCAAATAGTATGTTCTCTATTAGTTTATGAATATCTAACATACCTATCACCAAATAATTGTTTGGATCCACCTCAATAGTAGTGATATCATAATCCCTTTTTTGTTACCTTGGATGTTGTTGTTGATTTCCTCCGACAAACCCTTACTTAGGGAAATTTATTGCATAATTCCCATTCTCCTTGTAGTTGTAACACTGCACAGAAGGATAAGTGTTGATCTGAACCTATATTTATTCTTCTGAATTGGTGGGATTATTCATATCATGGTGGCAGTTCTTGGTCAGATGACCAAATTGTCCACATTTGAATAAATTATTGGTTCCCTTTAGACATTTACTAGGATACGCCTTCCCACAATTTTTTCAAGGGGAAAAGTCAGGATTCTTTCCATAATGGGATTTTTTTTATGAAACACCCATTATTTTCTCCATTTCCCACATCTTTTCACTGGTCCCACGAGACCACTGAGAGTCTCCAATCTCTATTTCAACCATGATGAAAAAATGGAGAATATCCTCATAACTATCGAAGTCTCAAATCACCAACTCTTTTCATAGACTCGGCTTTAGTCTGCTAAAGATGTGATCCACCTTTATTTTAGTGTTCATGACAAAGCCAGAGGCATACCTTGCAAGCCTTGTAATGTTTTCTTCATATGCCCGAATGGAATAATCTTCTTTCTACATGAGTCCAAGGAACTCTCTTTCCATCTTGAGATGGAGGGTTCGAGGAAAATATTTATTGAAAAACATATTCCTTAATTCCTCCCAATCCATGGAATCAATTTCCTATTGGTAATTTGTAATCTTGATCAGTGTCCACCACTAATCAGCTTCCCTATCAAAATGATAGACTTCCAGTACCACCTTCTCTTCTTCCGAGCACTGGAGGACATAGAATATCTTTTCAATGGAGTTAATACATTATTTCGCGAGGTGGGGATCAGAGGATCTGCTAAACAAGGGAGGCCTTTTCCACATGAATGATTCTACAGAAACTTGCTCTTTTCATAGAGGAGGAGGGAATTCCGCCTGATTCACGTTATTATTCATAACTTGGTCCAGATGATCAAGTACTCTCATGAAGTTTTGAGCACCCTCTCTCATCATATCAGACAGATCATTAAATAAATCTTCACATTTCCTATCACATTGGATGTTGGAATGTGTTCTTATATTTCCCACCATTAACTAAGAAAAAGAATGTATAATTATAGGTATTAAATACTTATCTATTCAGCATAAAAAGGAAACATTGAACATAAAAGGATATAATTGTAAAGATGAAGTATATCCTAACTTGTGATTCGTTAGGTTTAAATCTACGTTATCCTGGATATATTTCTCAACTTGTATTATTATGGGCTTTTTTATTATTTTTCTCTTAATAATGGTTTGTACCAAGCTCATGAATCTTCCAAAGAATATCCCTCGGGAGTGTCGTAACCAAGAGTGCATCAAGGCCCGTTGTCGTGTACTAGGATACCTCAGGTCAAGCCCAAAACTCCTTGTTAGAGTTTTCACTCCTAGGTACATCTATTCCAAAGCTACCTCTACCTACTCATATCGAGACAGAGATGTATTTTCATGATAAACCATTTACTCAATACTCACCAAAATTTAGGAATGTTTTCTTATACTTATTCTCATCCTTAAGGTTCTCACTAAGGTTCTCTATTCCTAATCTCCTAAAATAACTATACCATCCTATGATACCAAATATAGATACTCAAGCCTTATTCATATAACATTTCATTATTTTAATCATAATTAATCATCAGAGTACAATCCAATGATTTTTAAGTTTTGTTTCATTGAAGACTAGTTACATAAAACATAAAATAAGGGGATAAAACACTTATTTATTTAATCTCCATAATGATCTCATGACTTCCTTTGAGCCCTTACATCTATATAGGGTACCCTGGGGAACACATGGATAAAGGGATGAGCTAAAAATCATAGTAAAGGAATGAACCTAAGGATACATCTCAAGAACAAGATTTAAGAGGCTTGACATAATGATATCCAAAGAATGGAATATAGGGACTCATATCATATAAGAATGGGATAATAAAAACATGGAATAATATAAAAGTGGCATAATCATAAAACATTTTTTAGTATGGTTCAAGGCTAACTGCCAATCCTATTTCACATTTTAGTATGGGTCAAGGCTAACAGCTAATCCCATTTCACATCGCATCTCGTGAGACTTAACTTTACACAATGCATTGGAGCGCTATATAGGTGCACCCATCTCAATATGTTGACGAATATTATGGCCAAATAAGTGTTCTTACCACATAAATATGCTTTCTACATAAATAATCATACATAATCAACCATACATAAACATAAGGGTACCCATAGAAAGAATTGGGTAGCACAAACATGACATAAATCATAACCAACTGGTGTATCGTGAAAGTGTCCATGAAAGAAAAGGCTAAGAACATACCTGGACGTTCATAGGGTAAAATAGACATATAACATGATAAGTGGTGTCAAACTAATGGGACAACTTCTGTGAAATGTATTTGAGTAACATTATCATTAAAACATTTTTTTGTGTGGTTTTAAGGAAAATGATATAGAGATTTTAAAATGGAATAGAGGAAAATATTTTATATAAAATCATAATTAAACCAATAAGGTTTCTATAATAAAAAGACTTATTTTATAACAATAATTGTGGCTTAAAATATAGGATAGAGTGTACTTAAAATTGGGTAAAAATTTGGGATGTTCCCCTAAAAGAGGTTTTCTTATCAGAAACATCAAAGGAGGGAATATTTTAAAAACATGTATATCCCTAGAAGGTAGTGATGAAAGGGTCTTCATAGAGAAAGTATTTAAAACTAACCAAAATTTAGAATATGTACATAAATAGATAAGATAACTTCACTTTGATATAAACGAATATAAGGAAACCTGGATGAACAAAAAGGGTTCGGGTAGAATTAGTTACGGTTTATTGTCATGGTGTTGGGTGTACCTAAAGGGGCATGATGAGAGAGAAAAGGGGTTTCTCACCAAATATAAATCATGATGGAAGCATTGATGAGGTTTTAAAACATACCCCCATCATTTTCTATTACACATAAAAGGCATAGCATAGAGGACAATCTTAATTAAGATTGAAATAGAGAGGATCCCTTACCTAAAATCTGTTCGTGTTCTCCACTTATTATTAGAGACCCAAATAAAAAAATTAACTTTATTAATTAATAAATCCAGAACCTATTCTATATATAATTGGTTTATTATAATCATTTTAAGTTCATTTATAACCGTTTTTATTGGTTATGAGGTTCAATTTCATTGTTCGGGTTGGTTTGTTTACTTGGTTTTAATGACCAGTTCACTTATATTCATGTTTGGATAAATAAGTAAGATGAAAGTGTTTGTCCATAATTGAAGTTATATTCTATTATTGAATATCCCAGAGATTACATGGATTTAAATTAAATTTTAATTTTGTTACTTAAAGTGAAGTTTAATTTTTATATAAAACAATAGTTACCACTGTTTTTGTTAATTGGTTGGTTTGATTACAAAGAACATGTTTTTGTATTATAAATTAATACCATTTGTAAAAAAAGGATTATCGAACAAAAATAGGATATATTAACTATATAATAATCTGGTTTAACCATAACACAAATGGTTTCATGACCATAATTAAAGATAATAATAGAAATTGATATACGGTTGTCCTAGAATGTGCTACATTAGCACATCTCAAAAGGTGCTTTCATTTTTTTCAAATAATGGGTGGGGAAAGGGGAGAGGATAGAGAAGTATCCCATTATAATAAAAAAATTCAAGAACATGTATGTTAGTAGAGTTATCATATTATTTTTGTGAAGGGAGGTGAGGAACGAAACAAAACGAAAAGAACTTAAAGAAGTGAAGGAATTGGAAAGAGGAATTTACCTCTTGAGACTTCCTCCTTTGAGAACCTCTTAAGAAAAGAGGTTTTGGTATATTGAAGAGGATAGGAGATTTTGGGCTTGGGTAAGGAGTTTCGAGAGAGATTTGGGTAGAATATTGGCAAGGTACAAGGCTTGATAGTAGTGAAGAGAAGAGGGAGTGAAGGGGTGTTTTATAGTGGAGGAGAGGAGGTTTTTCGTACTTTTCTAATCAATAGTTTATTATTTATTCCCAAGACAAGAAATAGTAAGTATTACATAACCAATAACAGTAATAAATACATGTGAGTTTGAGATTTGGGTGCTTACATCACTTTTGAGTTCAAGAATAGTGGATTTCCACTCTAGTGTATTTAGACGGTAAATTAATGTATTTTACTATTCACTAAAACTCCAAGTATATCAGAAAAATATCAAAAACTCACCCTAAACATTTTTTAACATGTAGAATCCAAAAATGAAGTCTATTTTTCAAAAATAGTTTTATCAATAAAATTATTTTAATATTTAATTAAAATCATAATTTATTATCAAAAATGATTCATTTACTTATTCTAAAATATAGGTATATGGGGACATCGGGCACCCTTAAACCGGCTTCATAAAATGAAAAAAAAAATGATTTGCAGGCTAAAATATAGGTTTATCGTACTTTTAACTTGAATATTATTAATATATTATAATAGGCAAGGTTACTAGTAATTAGGTTATATCACTATTCATAAGGGTGTGTTACAATACAAAAGGGTATGTTACTATTCACAAAAATTATGTTTTTGTTATCAAACTCCAAATAACTTACTGATTTCAACCGTGTATGTCAGATTTTCAAAATTCCAAACACAGAAGTGACAAAATTATGTTTAAAGGTTACTTAGCACTTAGTAGTTCATTATGTTGTGATTTAATGGCATATTAATAAGAAATAAATTTCCTTTTAAAAACATTGGGTTGTTACATATATCATAAGAAATATGAAATTTTGGTTAACACATCCCAGATTGAAGAATTCAACAACCCTCTAAGACAAATAGGTAGTAAACCTTCCATTATGACTTGGAATATGTATCTTTTTAAACCGGTAATATGTTTATTTCTGATATAGTGAGACAAATTAGATGTATAAACATTTGGTAACATCGAATCAATAATTCGTTGACAAAATAATAAACAACATTATTTAGAAAGTGTGTCATCTACTTTTGGATTCATTAAATTGTGTGATCTTTTAACTTAAAATAATTCACGTTCAATATGTGTGTAAATATGGGCAGGATATAACCATTCATTTACATTAACTTTGGTATTACCAGGTTTTTACAACATGGTATAAAATTTATTAACAAAAAAAATCATTCTCAATATGAATTAACACTAACATGTGATAAAAAAATTGTACCAATATGGAAGGTTCAAAAAATACTATACTTTATCCAATTATGATATTTCCCAAAACAATTTATTTTTTGTCCGTTTCTAGTTGGTCCAAAATTAACATGAGTTAATCAAAAGATGATAGATTTTCCCTAAAAATCAGAGAGCACTACTGGAGTTTCTTCTCGTTCAATTTTACCTTTTGTAAATTATTATTTTTTCTTTGAAAAGGGTGATCCATAGGAAGAAATATTTGATAGTAGTCAAAATAGCTAGTCTTTCTCCCATTACCAAGAATAAATGCTTTATTCTTAGCAATGCAGTATATAAATGATTTTAAACCATGTGTGACCCATCCAAATAACATACCATATGCCATAAATTCAATGATCATCTATATCAATGCAACCTTCAATGTAAAATTCTTATCTGCAATTATACCAAATGTACTCACACCATTATTCCCTAATGAAATTAACTCATCAATTAGTGGCTTTAAATAGATATCAATATTCTTCTTTGTATGTCCTATAATTATGATATATTTATATATCCTTCATCAGCATTCAAGGAGGTAAGCTATATGGAGTAATGAAAATAGGCCACCAAAAATATTGACTCCCATAAGCACCAAATAGACAAAAAACATCAGTATTAATACACAACCGTATGTTATGAAGTTTTGATGTAAAATAGGGTTTCAGTTGATCAAATGTTTTCCATGAAACACCATCACATATATGATTTATGCTATTACTAATGGAAACATTTTATTTATTCCATTTCATCAATGCATCTGTGTTGTGATACATAAATAAACACTATAAATGATGGGTAATTGGAAAATAACTCAACTATTTCACATGAAATCTAGACTTTCCTTATTTTTATTCTTTATTCATTTATTCTCCATATATTTTACAATTAACCAAGGATTCATAATCACTATAAAATAACATTCATTCATTTGAACATGCATGAATCTTATGATAACTACGAACTAAATTATTGACCAACTTTTAATATTCATAAAGAATTGCAAGTAATGTATTTACACAAAGAATAAAAGATTTAGTCAACAATAATATATGATCAAAACAAATATTTGACATTCCAAAATCTGATTTAAAATACATAAATTTTTTAATATATTCATATTTTCTCATCTAGCATCATGTATATAAGGCCTTGATGTGGCCATAATTTGATACAGTTTTCCACATCATTTAAATTAGTTTTTAATAAATTATAATATAAAATTTTCCCTTTTTAATAAATAAATGCACTTTTGTATTTTTTTTATAAATAAATTTATTAATTTATCAATTTTTTATAATATTTTTTGTAATTTTAGTCTTTAAAATAGTTAATTTAGTCTTACTAATTTTATAGTTATATAAATTATTAATTAGTTTAGTTGTTCTAATTTTCATAACTTTTCATAATCTGAATTTTATATTTAATAATCGAGTAATCATTATATTTTCATATAATTAATTTAATCATTAATTTAACACTTTATCTTTAAATAGATTTAAAAAATAACTTTATTAATAAATTTATTATGTTTAACTATCAGTGAAACCGACAATTCAACAAACTCACTGATACTGATCTTTCTATTGGTGAGACATGTCTCACTCATAGTGCACTTTCTATTACTGTATGTAACTCATTGATTCACCAACATAAATTATTTTGACTCACTGTTCTTTTCATTTTAATTATTTAATTTAATAAATTAATAAATCGTTCTCATTTTAGTTTCAAATAGTCTTATGTTTCAATTTATTTTGTTATCATTTCTTAAGTTTTTAGTTTTTGTTTTAGCATCTTTAGTTTAATGTTTTTATATAGTTGATCGGTAAATCATTTTAGTTAATTTATGTGTTAATTTAGTTTTTATTTATTTTATTTTAGCTCTTAAATTTTATTTTATATCTATTTTAGTTTCAGTACTTAAATTTATCATTTAATCAAATGTTTAATTTTAATTAATTTATGTTTTTATTTCTTTTAATTAATTTAATTTATCTTTCTGTGGTGCTGTATATTTTTTTTTGTGAGTGAGACCGATAGTTCTATTTTATATGTGCTATAGATAGTAAAAAATGCATGTTTTTACTCACACCAATTCTTTCTTTTGGTGTTGGTTTCACTCCTTTTCTCACACCATGCTAACGACACTGACCCCTCATTCGACAGTGTTAGTCTCATGATGTTGTCCTTTCTTTACACTATCGGTCTCACCCCCACTGATCGCATCGATACCAACGCAGCACCTCCTTTATTTCCTTTTACTAACACCATATATCAATGTCTGTCTCATATTGATCTTATCATCATCAGTGAGACTGATGAAACCACCATCATTCCTTCATTCCACCCCTACCCATGTCACCTTGTTGCCGACGAGGTTCCTTCTACGAACAGTTTCTTTCTCACCATCACATCACCTCTATTATTTTTTATTCCTCTACCTAACCTCCTCCACATTCATTTCAATCAAAAAATCATCATAGACTGTAAATGGATATCAAAAAAATCATACAGACTCTACCGAACCCAGTTGAATATCACAAATTCAAACCAGAAAATTGAGCATTTCTACCAAATGAACATCCTAATTCCTAAAATTAATCCCAATGAACCCTTCCCTCACTTGTTGTGCTCAATTGAAGCGGTAATTTTCCCTCTTTTCAAGCAGCGTAGCCGAGGGAGAATCGCACATACCACCGGAGGAGGAGCCCGCCTTTCCTCTGTGTGGATCCAATGAAGTAGGAAGCTGTTGCTGGATCAAGGAGGAGCTTGCTTCACTGCCTAGAGAAGTAGAGTCATGCCACCCTGTTTTTCAACGCAGATGGTGTCCGCCACCAATGTCGATGATTCCAAACCTTTGGAGCAGCAACGTCAGAGTAAGGGATCCATTACGCCACTCCTTGAAGATTCTAAAACCTCCTCCCCTATGTCGCACGCCATGGAAATGACCTTTGGGGGAATGATTTAAAAAATTAAATAAAAACATTATTTAAATAATGTAAATAAAATGTAGATAATAAATAAAATAAATAATTATAATAAAATATAATAATTATAATAAATAATTAATTAATAAAATATAATATAAAAATAAATTAACTAAATAAAATATTTTATAAATTAAATTATAAAATATAATAATTTATTAATAAAATTAATATTTAATTTATTATCTAAAATAAATTTTTTAAATATGTTAGTTAAAATAAACTTTAATAATAATTTTTAATAAAATAAAATAGTAACATTAAAATTAATAATAATTAAATATAACATAAACTAAACTAAAACATTTTAATCTAGAATATTAATATAGAATAATTTCAAAATTTAACTAAAATTAATCAAATTATACTTAAATATTTAATTTATTATTATAACATAACATTTATAATTAAACAATAATAATTATAATAACAAAATTTATAATTATGTAATTAATTCAATAATAACCAATTATTAATATTATTAATCAAAAAACATAATAAATAATATTAAATTAAAAACATATCAATTTTATTAAAAACATTATAATAAATAAATAACTATAATAATAAATATTTAATTAATTTTTCTTCATTTTTTTAACAGTTTTGTTTTTTTTTTCTTTCTTATACAGGTTCATCCAGTTGATAGAATCATGTCCAGGGTCATTCAACTAACTTACAGGGAGTTAGTTATAAGATCCAAGCTAAAGCAATGTGTGTTGCACAAAATATACATGAGTGAGGGCACACAATTATGAACCGATATAATGTCGGTGGAAGAAATTTTTGATATACAGTAGATAACTAATGTATTAAAACATAACAGCAGTGGGAATTAGGATGGAGATAGAAATCAAAACTCATTGAAGTTTTCACGGAGAACCAAAGAAGATCCTTGGAGCACTACTTAATCCTCTTTCTAGAGATTTGAAAATCAGAAGTACAACACCATAGTAGTCATAGGGGAGTTCTTATTCCCCCTATTTTGTTCAAATTCATCTCTTTGTAAATAGTCACCTTTAATTTTTATAAAGGATATGATTGTAGGTTAAATATTTTAACTAAAGGAATTTTTAATTTGGCTAGTTCATCATTTAATTTTCAACACTGCTTTTCTTTTTACAAAATTAGAATCAATTGGCATTGTTGAACCTGATTATCTTTTAATTTTTCACACTTAACATTTTCATGTTCATAAATTTATGATCAATGAGAAATATTGAAGTGGAATACATTTATCTAATCATTTACAATCACAAGCAATTGGAATTTTATGGCAAGTTTAACTCCAATTGTTTCCTTTTCAAATTTCATAGTAGTCAAATTGAATTCTGGAGTAATGAACTCTAGGATTCAATGTTCTGTGTGTTGAATCTCTCCGTGAGGGATATTCAATAACTTTTCCTCAAGGTGTAACTCAATTAATAGATGTAATTAAATCATCCTTCGAAACTGGTAGATTAAAAAATCCCAAATACTCTACTTGATTTGTTGTTTATTTTCCTTATTCATATTTAGTTTCTATTATTCTAATAGAACATCATCTTTCCATTATAATTATTATAGTCTTAGTTGATCAAGCTAATAAAGGTATCTATGAAAGGTTGTCCTCTTCTAGACAGAACCTAGTTGATCAACCTGATAATGGTAACTATATGGATAAAACTAATGAAGAACTAAGACAAATCATTTATAATATTTCATTAAATTCACAACATAAAAATTAAAGAATAAAAGGAGTCAATAGAAATTTTAATGTTAACTATGGTTAAATTAATTAAACTCAAGAACAACTTGTTAAAATCATGAACCAAATTCAATCTTTAATGAACCAAAATTCAAAAAAATGGTTAATCAATTGGGATGTCCAATCAATAACCAATATTTAAGGGAATAGTGTGCCCAGTGTGGAATGTTTTGGCATACTGAAAACTTTTGTCCCAAATTTGAAATTCTAGAAAAATAATAAGACAATTCAAGTTTTTTAAATTATGGTCTAGGATACCTCTTAAATAAGATCTATTTTAAAACAATAACAACCAAGGTTATAAGAACCATCTAAATTTTTCATGGAAAGATAATGGTTTAATTAAACAATAGACTTCCCCAAATTACTCAAAAAAAACCAAGGGAAAACATTCAAATTAAAATTTTAATTCAACAATCTACTTCCCCTAATTACTCAAAAAACCCAAGGAAAAATTTTCAAAATAAAAAAATGGGTGAGTCTTCAAATACTCAAGGTAACAATAATAAGCAAATGTATTTTAATCTGGATATAATTTTAAACAAAATATGTTCTCAATAGGAAAAACTCATGACTGAACTAAACAAACATGAAACCAAATATGAGTCATATAAAATGAAAAATGATGTTACAATGAATAATATGGAAAGATAATTAGTCCAAACAGCTGGAGACTTTACATCTAATGATAAAGGGAGATTACTTAGAACAACTAAACTTAATCCTAGAAAGAAAGATATGGTTGTTGTCACTATAAGTGGGCTTAATACTCAATCTGAACCTGAAAATAACTTTGAAAATTCCCAAAATTTAAAACCATGTGATAGTGGAAATAAAAATATGATTTGTTCACAATATGGAAATTAACAAATAAGTCTTGAAAATGACCAAAATCTGAATTTTTTGTCAGAAAATCATGATGAAAACATTTCTAAAGAAATAAAGAATAAAGGAAAATAAAAAGTTAATAAAGAGTGGAGGAAATTTCCTTCTGTCCTAATTTTTTTCAACACCCATCCCTTTCCCAGAAAAACTAAAACCTCAAAGTAACACCAAGACTAAACATCTTCAGTTCCTTGGCCTCTTGTCAAAACTTCAAGTGAACATTCCATTAATCCAAGATTTAATTAAAATCCAATATTACTTAAAATATCTTTAAAAAAATTCAAATAAAAATACTCTTGAAGAATTTTCCACCCAAAATCTCACTGAAGAGTGTAGTGATGTAATGCAAAAGAAAATCCCACCCAAACTGAAAGACCCGGATTGATTTTTCATCTCTTTTACCTTTAGAAATTATGATCTTCTCAACTTCCTATGTGACTTAGGTGTTAAAACTAACCTTCTCCCATACTCACTATTTAAAAAGATGAGATTGGGTGATCTTAAACCCACCACAATCATACTCCAGTTTGATAACCGATCTTTCTCTCATCTTGTGGGGAGGGTTGATGACCTTCTAGTTGGGGTTGGGAAGTTGTTTCAACTTGAATACATTCAAGTATTTGATATATATTTTGATCAAGAGGTTCCCATAATCTTGGGTAGGTCCTTATTGGCCATAGGTGGTTCTATAATTGATATTTCTAATTGTTAAATTATCATTAATATTGGATAACAACAAGAATAATTTAATGTGTTTAAAAATATAAATGGACCAACCTTTTCTGAAAAATATTCAATGGTATAGACTTTTGATGATGAAAACTCAAATGTAAGCTTAGAAGAATCTAAAATCAATCCTATGTTGAAGAAACTCATTTGGAAGCTGAAAATCTTAATTTTCGTGTCTCGCATGTTGAAAATTCTTCTCAAAAACTGAATCTAAAAAATTTTCTGGATCTGGATAACATTCCAATTTCTGCAGTATGAGATTCCTCTGTTTTTGACCATATGAGATTTTTGAGTGAATTTTAGGGTGTTTCTATTAATACCAACACTGTTGAGAACTTTGATGATGTTGAGGGAAATTTGTTGAGACAAATTTATTATTCTTCTTTAATAAATCTGTTAAATTCAAACCTAGAAAATTTGGATAATGAGCTTTCCACTTTGGAAAAAAATACTAGTAAATCGGAAACTGAAATGAAAATTGAAAACATTTCATATTTTCAAACACTTTATAAGATATATGTTGAAGATATTTGACCTTCATGGTCAAAGAATCTTCCTTCGAGTGTAGAACCATCCATTCTGGAACTGAAACCACTCCCTGCTCATTTGAAATATTCATTCATGGGTAAAAATTCCACACTTCTTGTTATAATCTCTACTGAGCATAATGAAAATCAAGAAGAAAGTTTGTTGAATGTGCTTATGAAATTAAAATCTACCATAGGTTGGACCATTTATAATATAAAGGGTATTAGTCTCTCATTCTACATGTATAAAATTCTTATAGAGCCAGACTTTAAGCCTATGGTAGAGTGTCAAAGAAGATTGAATCCAAACATGAATGAAATTTTGAGAAAATAAGTCATCAAACTATTTTAGACTAGAATCATATATCGTATTTCTGATATCACTTTGGTCATTCCCTTACACATTTTTCCTAATATGGGATGTTTCTCTATTGTTAAAAATGAAAATAATAAAGAAATTTATGTTACAAAATCCACAAAATGGAGAGTCTGTGTAGATTATAGGAAGCTTAATGCGGTCACTCTGAATGGCCATTTTCCAATGCCCTTTCTTGATCAAATTCTAGAGAGTCTTGCTGGGAATGTATTTTTCTGTTTCCTATATCGGTATTTTGGTTACAACCAGATTCATATTTCTCTAGAGGATCGAGGAAAGACTACCTTTACATGCTCCTTTGGGACATTTTCTTACTAGAGGATGCCCTTTGGGTTGTGTAGATCCCCTTCTACCTTTCAACGGTTTATGATGGATATTTTTTTCATATGATTTATAGGATCACTAAAGTGTTTATGGATGATTTCCCCATTGTGGGTAGTACTTTTGATGCTTGTATTGGAAAATTGGAGTTAGTTTTGGAGAGATTCATTGAAACAAATCTTGTGCTTAACAAGGAAAAATGACAATTTATACTCATTAAAGGAATAGTTTTGGAAAATGAAGTTTTCAAGAGAGGTTTGGAGGATGATACTACTAAATTTGAATTCATTCAAAAATTAACACCTTCTGAAAATGTAAAAGGTGTCAGAAGTTTCTTAGGGAATGTCAGTTTCTACCAGAGGTTTATAAAAGACATCTCTAAGATCACTAATCCCTTGTGTTATTTTCTTTTTAAGGATGATCCATTCCATTTGGATCAAAAATATCTAAAATCTTTCCATATTATTAAAGAAAAACTCACTACATCGCCTATTATTACTACACCTGATTGGAAACTTCCTTTTGAACGTATGTGTGATGCTAGTGATATGGCTGTTGGAGCTGTCCTTAGGACAGAGGAGAGATAACAAGTTAAATGTGGTATACTATGCTAGTAGACTAAAATATGGAGCTCAAAGAAACTATAACACCACTGAAAAAGAGATGTTAGATATTGTGTTGGCTTTAGGGAATTTTAGATAGTACCTCTTAGGTTCATAATTCGTTATCTTTACGGATCATTCTGCCATTATGTACTAGCTTTCTAAAAAAGAAACAAAACCAAGGCTTATTAGATGGATTTTTTTGCTATAAGAATTTGATGTAGAAATAAGAGATAAGTTTGGAGATGAAAACATAGCTTTTTACCACCTATCAAGGATTCCTCACACTCAATTTGAAGATCCAATGGATATAAATTCTTCCTTTCCTGATAAAAAGCTTCTCACTATGTCCATTACGAAATTTTCATGGTTTGCAGATTTTTCCAATTTCATAGCAACAGGTGTTTTTTCAAAAGACTTGTCTGATAACCAAAGAAATAAATTCATCTATGAACATAAGTATTACCTTTAGGATGACCCCTTATCATTTTATGAGGTGAGATGATAGGATTACTAGGAGGTTTGTGCCTGAAGAAGATATGCTTCCTATTATGGAGATTTTTTACTCCACACCTTGGGGAGGACATCATGGTAGTGATAGGATAGCTCAAAATTCCTTCAATTTGGTTTTTATTGGTCCACCCTTTTCAAGGATTCTATTATCTTTGTAGAAGGTTTTGATAGATGTTATAGGTTAGGTAATGTTTTTAGTAAGAAAGAGTTACCCAAAAAGGGTATTATATAAGTAGAGATTTTTTATGTCTGGGATTTAGATTTAATGGGTCCATTTCCATCATCACATGGTAATGAGTACATATTAGTTACTATATATTATGTATCACGTGGGGTGAGGTAGTAGCAATACCGAACAATCAATCCAATAGTGTTATTAGATTTGTTAAAAAGAACATTTTTTCAAGATTTGGAGTACCCAAAGACTTTATCACTGATAATGGAACTCACTTTAAGAATTACAAGTTTAAATCTTTTATAGAAAAGTATTTTTGTGTTCATAGGACTATAACTCCTTATCATCCATAGTCTAGTGGACATGTGATGGTTTCTAAAAGAGATCCGAAACAAAATAAATGAAAAACTCCCTTAGGCTCTAGAAAATATTAGTCTATTAAACTAGATGGAGCTTTATGGGTGTATATAATAGCTTTTAAAACACTAACAGACATGTGTCCATATAGGCTGTTATTTGGAAAATGTTTTCATTTTCCTTTGGAGTTGCAACATAAGTCATATTATACAGTTAAGGCTATGAACAATGATTTTAAGAGTACTAGAGGGAGAATACTTCTTGAACTAACTGAGCTCGATGAAATTAGGATAGATTCATATAATAATTCAAAAATTTATAAATATAGGACTAAAATCTTTCATGATTATATCATTCAAACCAAAGAGTTCAAAACAAGATAGAACGCCCTCCTCTTTAACTCTAAACTTGAACCCTTTCCTAGAAAACATAAATCTAAGAGGTTTAGACCTTAAACTATTATTAGAGTTCTTAATAATGGAGCTGTAGAGATTTTTTTTGAGGAGAACAAACTCAGGCTGATGAATGGGAATAGAGTCAAACTGTATTTCAAAAGATAGTTGAAGGGCTTGGCTGCCTTCACTATGCATGAAAACTGATCCTGAATAAATTATGGATAAATACTTTAAATTTATCACTTCATGGGATGCAACCCCTGATTATTTTTTTTTCTTTTTCTTTGTTTCATTTTGGTTTCAAATAAAAATGTGGAATTCTCTTTTTTGTGAAATTCTTGTTGCTGCTCTATCCTGGTTCTTATTTCAGAGTTACAAAGTATGTTGTTGTTGTGCCATTAAAGGATTTGAATTCCCATGCTGGAGGATTAATAAAAAACCATTTTGGGGAAGTACTTATTGTTTAATTTTGCATTCATTTTTCTCATCCTTTTCACTTTAAATAAAAAAAATCATTGTTAGTCGCAATTTTACTTCAATTGGTGATTCATTGGTAGTATTGTTGGTGACTCATTTAATGTTACTAAAAATTATATTTTAACTGGAAAGAAAATTTGCTGCATCACACTTTGTTTAAAATTTTGGATCATATATCACTATGTTGTGCAAAAATTACGCATGTTCCTCTTTGGTCAAAAAATGAATTTCATTGATATTAAAACTGATTCACTCTGAGAAATTAATTGTGGGGGGTTCATGCATGCTGGGAATTTGTGTATTGAATATTCTTAGGTTTTTGGGTTTTTGGAATGAATTTTTCTATTCAATTGAACATCTTATTGAACCCAATCTGTTAAACTTTCTTTTAATCAATTCACTGTATACTGAAAAGTTTACATGCAATTGTTTGAATTAACTGAATATTCATTTCACTGACTTTAATGATAATGTATGTACATTCTTGTGAAACTATTGTAAGATAATATTTGTGGAAAACACACATACTTTCTGAACTTTACTAAGACCCTTTAAATAGGTAATAAATCTACTTAAATCAAAAATCTATTTAGAGCTATAAAAGTATAATTATTGTCTTCTCCACCTTGGAATTAAACATTGGGGACAAAGTGGGGTTTTAATTATGGGGGAGGGGCTAACATATGTTGAGATAAACTCTGATTAATTTAAATCCCTCCAATTCTCACTACCACTTCAAATTTTTTTGTAAAAAATGGTCAAACATTTTTAATGGTCAAAAGTTTTCAACATTATAACTCAATTTTCGGATTTACATTATTTTAAAAATGATTCTTTCTTAAGGGTGATATCTTTTTGGTTTTTAAGATCTGATTTTAATTTAAAATTAATGTGGGTAAATTATTATTGAGTGATTTTGATATGGATTTTATGAAAATTTGGTTTAGGAACTACTTTTGAGAGTGATATGGGTATCATTTTTGTGGAATTGTGATCATAACGATAGGAATTGAAAATTTAAACTCTTTCCTGGGGTACACACATTTATTTTAAATTATTAAAAGTAATCTCCTTATTGGTACAATCTAAATGGTTTTCATATAGATCTTTTGAAACTTGAGTAGAATGGGAATTTGGGATCCCATGGTGAATCTCTAAGACCCTAGATGTTGGGTGTGCTTCAATATACTATAAGCTCACTGTGCACCTTGAATAAGTTCTTTTTCTTACTACTTAGTACATGTTACATGGATTGGTAAAAATAAAATAAAGTGTCTAGGGACAAAAAATAGTTCATTAAGGTGAGGGGAATGATGAACACTAGATAAAGAAGGGTACAACTGGATAATATGGGAATCATTTAGGTTGTATCAATAAGGGGATTCAAAAAAATATATTTATTTATTTATTTTTAGAACTTAGGTGATAAGTCAAATTATAATGTTCCTCTGGTTAAGTTCTAAATTCCATGTATATTCAATATGTTTTCACTCATGAATTTATCACCTAGTCTTGGATTGAATTGGGTCACTAAGAAGAGTCATATATGAGGCAGGACACCTTTATAAGTGGATGATTTATTTCTCTTTTGATTACCTTTGATAATTTGATTTAGTAAATACCTGATCGGAAGTTATCTTTTAAAAATCCTATTGATGGTTCTTTTCCTCTATTGTGAAATTCCTGAACATGTTACAGTTTGAGCTGAGTAATATAATACACTTCTATTTTTCAATTATAATAAAACAAGGGATTGTTTGAGGACAAAAAATGTTTAAATGTGGGGGAATTTGAAGGGACCTTAATTTGATATAGTTTACCACATCAGTTATATTTGTTTCTAATAATTTGCTATATTAATTTTCACTTTTTAATTAATAAATAATTTTTTTTATTTTTTATAATTAAATTTATAAATTTATCAATTTTTATAATATTTTTTTATTTTAGTTTTTAAAATAGTTTATTTAGTCTTACTAAATTTATAGTCATATAAATAACTAATTATTTTAGTTATTATAATTTTATTAACTTTAAATAATCTGATATTTATAATTAATAATAAAGTAATCATTTTATTTGAAAATAATTTACTTAATCATTAATTTAACATTTTATCTTTTGATTTATTTAAAAAAAAATAACTTTATTAAAAAAATTAATATGTTTAACTATCGCTGAAAGGGACAGTTCGACAAACTCACTAATATTGATCCTTATGTCTCGCCAACAATGCACTTTCTACTACTTTCGGTGACTAATTGAGTCACCAACACATATTCTTTTGACACAATATTATTTTTATTTTAATTATTTAATATAATAACTTAATTTATTAATCTATTTTTAGTTTAAAAAAATATTAGGTTTTAATTTATTTTTTTACCTTTGCTTTATTTTTTAGTTTTACTATTAGATTTTTTAGTTTAATGTTTCTTATATTTTTAATCAGTTAACCATATCAATTAATTTAAGTGTTAATTTAGTTTTTTTTATTTTATTTTAGTTCTTCAAATTTAGTTTATTTCTATTTTAGTTTTATGGCTTAAATATATCAACTAATTAATTTTTTTTTAATTAATTAAAGTTTCTGTTTCTTTTAAACAATCTAATTTAAGTTTTTGTGTTGGAGATTAATTATTTTTCACTGTCGGTGAGACCGACAATTCTTTTTTATATGTACTACCGTTAGTGAAAATTTCATGCTACTATTGGCACCAATCATTTATTTCGGTGTTGTTTTCTCGCCTTTTCTCACACCATTCTACCGACATGGACCCCTCATTCAATGGTGTCAGTCTCATGCCACTTCCATTTCATCACAGTGTCACTCTCGCCTCCACTCATCACGCCAATACCGACGCAGAAACTCCTTTATTTCTTGCTACCGACACCAAATATCATTGTCGGTCTCACACTGCTCCCACCATTCCATTGTGTTGAGCCAATGAAGTAGGAAGTAGCCACTGGATCAACGAGGATCTTGTTTCGCTGCCTGGAGGAGTTGATTCGGGCTACCCATTTTTGCACCGCAGATGGTGTCTACTATTGATGTCGATGAGGAAAAACTCTCAAAGCTCCATCATTAGAGCAAGGGTGTCGATGCACCACTCCTTGAAGATTCCAGAACCTCCTCCCTTGTGTCGTGCATCTTGGAAAAGACCATGGCGGGAAGATTAAAAACATACCAAATAAAAATAATATAATTAAATAAAAAAACTAATTTAAATCCTGAAAATAAATAATAAATAAATAAATAAATAAACAAATAATAACAGATATAATAATTATAATATATATTTAATTAATAAAATAATATATATAAAAAATTAACTAAATAAAATATCTTAGAACTTAAATTATTGATTATAATAGTTTATTAATAAAATTAATATTTACTTTATTATCTCAAATAAATTTGTTAAATATTTTAGATAAAATAAAATATAATATTATTATTTAATAAAATAAAATAATAACATTAAAATTAATAAAAATTTAATATAATATAAAATTAACTAAAACATTTTAATTTAGAATATTAATATTGATTAATTACTAA
Organism: Viscum album; assembly: GCA_963277665.1. Lineage (NCBI taxonomy): Eukaryota > Viridiplantae > Streptophyta > Magnoliopsida > Santalales > Viscaceae > Viscum > Viscum album. The sequence continues at coordinate 1,083,504,869 of OY728166.1, read as the reverse complement.
ATTTAACTAAAATTAATCAAATGATACTTAATTATTTAATTTAATAATATAACTAAACTTTTATAATTAAACAATAATTATTATTATAATAATATATGTTATTAATTAATTAATTCAATAATAACCTATTATTAATAATAATAATAAAATGACTTAAAAAGTAATATTAAATTAAAAACATATCAATTCTATTAAAAACATCATAATAAATTAATAAATATAATAATAAATGTTAAATTAATTTTTCTACGTGCTTTTTCTATTTTTATTCTTTTTTTATAGGTTCATACAAGAGATGGAATCACGTCCAGGTCCATTCAACTAACTCACGGGGAGTTAGTTAGAAAAGAAAAGCTAAAAAGACATGTGTTGGACATAAAAATATATGTATATGGACACACACTGATGAACTGATCTAATGTCGGTGGAAGGAAGCAGTGATACGCAGTAGATAACCGATGTATTAAAACAAAGAAGCAACGGGAATTAAGAGGGAGATAGACTTCGAAACTCATTGACTTTTTCACAGAGAACTAGAGCAGATACTTGGAGCACTACGTAAACCTCTTCCTCTATATCAGAGAATCAACTGTGAAGCACCATAGTAATCCTAGGGGAGTTATTCTTCACCTGTTTCATTTAATTTCCTCTCTTTGTAAACAATAATCTTTAATTTTTTTAATCAATATGGTTGTAGGTTAAAATTTTAAGCTTGTGATATTTTAATTCTGTTGGTTCATCATTTAATTTTCTACGCTGCTTTCCTTTTTACAAAATTAGAATCAATCGGCATGGTTGAGCCTGATTATCCTTTAATTGTTCACTCCTAACATTTTCTAGTTCAAAAATCAAGATCAATTGGAAATAATAAAGTTGAATACATTTATCAAAGCTTTTATTATCATAAGAAATTTGAATTTTTGGTCATGTTTATGCCTAATTGTTTCCTTTTCAAATTTCACAGTAGTTTAATTGAATTCTAGAGTGGTGTACTATAGGATTTAATGTTCTATGTCTTGAATATCATAGAGAGGGAGATTCAAAATAATTTCCTTAAGGTGTGAATCAATTAATAGTAGTAAAGAAATAATCCATTGAAATAATTAGATTAAGAATTCTCGAGTACTCTTCTTGATTTGTTGTTTCTTTTCATTATTCCTATTTAGTTTCTATTATTATAATAGAACATATTCTTTCCAGAGTAATTCTTAGACTCTTAGTTCAATTTAGATTTCATTCTGATTTAAAAAAACATTTAAAAGATATAAAAATGTAAAAAAAATATAAATTTTACCCCAATGTAGACAAGAGTGGGTGTTTTGAAAAGTTTTATAGAAAATTGGTAGTTCCACCTTCCTCGTGGGTTAGAACCTACTATCCACTATATAGTAGTAGTAAAAAATCATAAATATTAAACTTTTACCTAATTTCAATGAAAATTGACCATCAGGCCTCCTCAGAAGATTCCAACAAATTGTAAAATTAAGAGGGTTCTGATTGAGGATTTGGAATGTAATTTTGACTATTTATTTTCTGAACAGATGGATAATCAACCTCAAGTACTATATTCTAAAACGATTCATCCTAAAATAAAATAAAATGTATTCTCTACTGAATTATATTCACTATGTTGTTACTAAAAAATATAATCTTTTTGAAAACCAAAACACAATTGATGAAGTCCAACATTGTCAAACATTTTGAATCTCCTAATATCACATTTCTAACATGAACATTTATTTATTCCTTCAAAAAAAATCTAAATTTGATAATGAAAATGATATATATGTTTCAAAAATATCAATATTGATAGGATTTATACTATTTCTGTTGGGATTGTTTTGATTATTTATCTAATCATGATCATGTACTAGAAATTAGTGTCTACATTCGGAGTTTATAGTTATCTAAAAAAATATAAATAATTATAATTAGTTTTGATTATTTTTAATAATGGTAAATTATTATTCTATTTTAACAAGATAAAATAATCTATGGAATATGGTCAGAGTGAGGTGGTGGGTTAGCACTAAATTATGGGGTCCATAGAGGCTCAATGAAAATAGAGTAAAAATATTAAATATATTATATCAAACTCGTGTTATTTATTTTGAAAATAATAAAATATTTCTAGAACGTTGTCTCATATGATAAATTTGAGACCACCTTTGGGTCTGAGATTTGGGTTTTACCCTATATGGGACATAACATTTGTGTGCATTAAGAGTTTAAAGATAGCGCACACAATGGTAATTCCATTTAATATTTTTATTGTTATTTTTAAAAAAAATTGAAGTATCTCTGAAATGATGTATTATATCAAAAACATGATACCACCATTAGATCGGGGATGATGGGTATACCCTAAGGGTGACATATCATTTGTGTGCATCAGGTGGTTGGTTACATGGAAAATGAGGGTAATTTTTGTAATATTTTTATTATATATTTTTATAAAAAAATAACGTATCTCCCAAACTGTGTATTGTGTGAAAACTTAAAGACCACCGTTAGGTCAAGGATGTGGGGTTTACCCTAGACATGAAAATACATTTGTGTGTATCAGGTGTTCGGTTACATTGCACATTAGGGATATTAATTTAATATTTTTATTAAAGTTACTTATAAAATTTTAAAAAATCATTCAAACTGTGTATCGTATGATAAATCAGTGACCATCGTTATGTCTAGGATGTTGGTTTTACCCTAAATGTGACATAAATTTTTTTCACATTGATTGTTTGGAAACATAAAACATAGGGTTAATCCCATTTAATATTTTTTTTGTAATTTTTTACAAAACAATTGACGTTTCTTTTTAATGGTGTGTCATATCATAAATCTGAGACCAACTTTAGATCGAAGATATTGGTTTTACTATAGGTGATACATAAAATTTGTGGGTGTTGGGTGTTTGGTAACGTCACATGTGAGGGTATTATATTTAATCTTTTATTAATACTATTTATATATATAAATATAAACATTAAAACATTTATATGAACTATTGATATGGATTATTTTAATTAATATAATATTCATATGAATTATTATGAATTAATAATAGGTAATATTTTTTTATATTTTCTTGCAAGTTTTTATAAAAAACAATATTTGTTACATATTTGTTTTTCAATTTTTACTAGTTGATAGAATTTTTTTAAGTAATACTAATTATTTATTATTAAAAACAAAATTTAAAATTAATTTTACTAATTTTTAATAATTACAAGTATTTCATATTTTTTCTTTAAATTTTTTTTACAAATTTTAGTTATTTTCTCAAATATTAAAATTATTAATAATATTTTGTAACACTAACATTTACAATTTATTAATAATATTTACTAATTATTATTAATTATTATAAATTTTTTAATGATTATTGTTAATTATTTATATATTACAACATTTTTAATAATTACTATATATATCATGTTTTCATACTTAATACAAATGCATCAAATATATTATTACTCTTTTTTAAACAAATATTCATATATCTAATCTATACCTAAAATGTTTTAGGAGACTCGAAAGCCCTCTCCTATAGATTTATTAGAAAATTAAAACATGAAAAGGGGAGAAAGGATGGGGTCAAACAAAGAGACAAGCCATCATCCAAAGAAAGAAAACTATATATGAAGGGAATTATAGCCATATCCATAATCATGATCAGAGATATTATCAATAGATTCTTACTGTGACTAGGAACTCCTCTATATAAACATATATATATATATAAATCCTTATATTTTTTGAAACATATATATATACATTTTCACATGTTAATATATATATATATATATATAATTTATAAATAATTTTAATTATAGTTAATTTTGATTATATGTAATTTTGATTAAATTGAATTAATAATTTATATAATTTTTTTTAAAAATATTTGAATTATTATTTATTTTGAATTGATATTTATTTTGAATTAATAATTATTTTGAATTGATAATTTTGAATTAATAATTATTTTAATTTAATAATGTTTTACTAATTTTGGTGAAATGAAATATAACAATTGATAAAGATCAATATTATTGTTTATATAATTGACATGATATAAATAAAATCATTATTAATTTAATTTTCAAAATTAAATGACTATATAATTGACATGATATTCAAATCAAAGATATAATTTAAAATTGTAATATTTTTTATTTATAATAATTGAGTATTAGAAAACTAGATTTTTTAAAAATAGTACACGAACCCACTGAGATTAATAATTAGTTAATAATTTCCAATTTAATTTTGTTGTACATATAATTAAAAATATATTTATACATATAATTATATTAAGATATTTCTATATATATATATATATTTATTTATTTATATAAATATTTTTCAAAATATATATATGTTTTTATAATTAATAATATATATATTTATATTTATATTTACATATATATATATATATTTTAATATATATATTTATTTATATAATTATAGACTTATTTTTTAAATATATATATATATATGAACACATATTTATATAATTATATATAAATAAATATACATATAAATATATTTATAATTATATAAAGATACACACACACACAGATATATATATATATATATATATATATATGAAAACATGATACACACACACATATATCCAAATCAAGTGAAATAACTTTTGCAGACCCGAATAATATGCCAACGTGGAATAATAAATTTGAGAAAATCTTAAATACCAAATAAAACATCAAAATCAGATACACACATACATTTATCCAAATGAAAAAAAGATGAAAATATCTAAAAATCAATTAAAATCATGCTTGTGTACCCGATTCAAATGAAATCAGGGACTAATAAATTTTAACTTATCATAAATAAAAAAACAATAGAAAAATCAGATAAATTTCTAAACCCAGTGTTTGGAAAAGCTAAATTATGTAATAAAATGAATAAAAAAATAAAATGAAAATGAAGAAAAGGAGAATACATACCAAGGTGATTTTAAGTCCGATCTGTAAAAAATCATTAATAGTGTAGTATATCTGAGTAGGGTCGGAGCAAGTGGTGTGTGTAGTCATTTGGGAGAAGGATGGAAAGAGGATGATATTAGGAGGAAGAAGGGTGTATGTGGTTATAATTAAATGTTAATTATGAAGGATAATTTATGATGGTATTAATTCCATATAAATTATTTTTCCTTAAAAAATATTTTAAATACGAAATAATACCAATAACAAATACTTGGTAATCGAGGACTATTTGCATTAGACAAAAAAGTCTATCGTAATTTCCCATCGCTACAGCTTTTAATACTAGGTGGTGGGAAGTCCCACCAAAATAATTTCTGAGGGATGGTTTATTAATTCAAAAATTATGACTATTTTCAATGGAAAAAACCATCCATCGCAAATAGGTTCCTATTAGAAAGTATTTGCAATGGAACAATTTCCTGTCATAATTTACACATTGCAAATACCCTATATTCATGTAGTGTTATTTGAATAATTATAAAACTATATAAAATGAAAAAATATCATAAGTATTTTATGATTATGAACTATATATGATTCTATCATGATCAAGGTACATGTACCGGAACCATAAACCAAAAAATTATTAGAAAAGGAATCGTTGTCACCCAAATGTCCATTTTTAGGAGGAATTGTTAAAAAAATGGTAATTTTTAATTATAAAGGAATGATAAATTATATGTTATGTATTAAAATTATTCAAGATTATATTTATAAAATATTTAAATTTACTATATGATATATTTTAATTTTTATGAAGAAATATTGGACTTTAAGTAATGGTTTATGTTATAATCTTGTCTCTTTTATTGGTAGTCCATCTTAAATTTCTATTGAAGGAAATTATATAGATTTTAACCTTTAAACACCACTGATTGTATTCTCCTAAAAATATTATAGGAATTTTTAGGTACTAGTTCCATTTTACTCTCTTTGGTACATAAAATGGTGGGTAAAATGTATTTAAAGACACTATGGACTTATTTCCTCTTTGGATGATAATTTGTTTCTTCCTTATCCATGGTCTTCAAAATTGTTTTATGGAAATATTTACCTATAAAATAAATGATAATAAAATTTCTTCTGTATCACCATTTACACTATTTACAATGTTTTAGAGGGAAAATTTATAAAAAAAAATTTTTCTAAAAGTTTTGTTTTCAAATTTTCACCAATGTTTCAAAAGAATGTTCCCTTTAAAGGTATACAATAAGAATGTATTTTATAGCCATCATGAACAGTTTTTCCTATCAAGTTTAATTTAATAGTTTTTGTTGTTATTTTCAAAGAAATTAATTTTCTTAGTATTTTATGAATTTTTAGTTAAAATATTATCAAAAGAAAATGGATATTTTTCTTATGTTTTCGAAGAATGTTTTAAATTTTCTTTTAATGATATTCTTTATTTATGTCAACAAAATTTAAGGATTGTTATTATTCTATTTTAATATGATCTAATGATACCATCCAAAATATTTTTTTGGATGGATTATGAGGATTTTTATTTAAGGATGATTCTATGAAATCAGTTTTTTTCTTGGGTAAATTAAGTTATGATGAAACCATTACGAAACAAATTTCTTTTCCATGGGTTATTCTATAATGAAATGGTGAAGTTTTTATAAAAACAATTTAATTTCCTTGGGTTATAATATCATGATATGATAAATTTTTTATGATCTTGTGGGACACATATGTTTGGTTTTTATTATGTAATGGGTGTGCCTAAATTATATATCCCCCCAATGAATTATGTAAATATGGATATCGCATGAGATAATAAAGACTAGAATGGGGTTGAATCAAGTTTATTAAGGGGCTCTATCCACTATGAAACTCATGGGAGTGAACCTCGATTATGAAAATAATGGAATGGGTAGTGAAACCAATCCATTATGAACATCTTGGTAGTAATACTTAACTGATGATGTGATTTTCTAAGCTTATGTATATCTTAAAAACATGTTTTTAATACTTATGATTTTTTCTTAAGGACTATGGTTGATTATTGAGGATTCCACACATTTATGACTTATGTATTTTTGTTTTGAAAAATACTTATTTCATGATTTATAATTAATGATATTTGACTAATTGGGTATGAATATTCTATGTTAGGATCGTGTTTAAATACCCTTATTCTTATTTTATTCTCACTTATGATTATTGATCGATATCTCTTATGTTTAATCCAACTGAGAATCTCAACTCAGAATTTTAATTTATTTTCATCCCCAAGGTTATGTACAAATATTTCATGTTGGGTAAATCTTGGAAGTACTTTATATGAGAAGATCTTTGTGGGAGACATCAATGGAATTTCATAAAATAAGAGGATTATGTATCTAGTCTCCATATACACTTTTCCTTTACATTCCTCGAGAATGTATTATTATAATATGTATTAAATATTTAGTTAAAATTATGTAATATATATATATATGAAATGTTTGGTTCACCTCAGATGATATTAGAGAAATGTTTTTTTATTTTTAGGGATTATTAAATTATTTAAAAACATGGGGATATTTCTAAGTATTGGACAACATCCTAAATCTTTGGTAAAGTAGATAATGTATAGTTTTCCTATCGAATATATCCTTTTCTAGATATTGGAAATTGAATGTGGATGTGGACCATATGCACCTAGGGGTAACAAATATAAAAGGGGCCGATTTGGTACAAACTTAGTCATCACTAGTGCATGATGAGTGGGCCTAAGAATATACATTTGGGTAAACACTCATAAGGGATGTTCTTTAGTTAATTAAAATTTTCATTATGAACCATTATGAAGGATTTGAATTAATGATGACCATAATTCTTTAGGTTAAACCTAATGTTTCATATACTAAAAAGAATGTATCATGGTTTAGATATCCTATGAGTTATTTTCAAGATGATATGATTAGTCTAAATTATTATTCTTTCTCACACTATGATTTTGGGTTTTAGTAAGGGAATGAGGATGGAACTATGAAGTTAAGGTGGTGATAGGCATGCTCAAATATTGGAGTATCTTATTTTAGATTGTTCATGTTAATTCCTTTTTATCCTAAAACTTCACTAGGGATTCTTTTTAATATCATTAGAAATAATTTTTTGATTTAGAAGTAAAAACTCATAAGAGTATAATGATCGCATCTCATGTTTGTACATCCTCTATGATAAATTTATTTGGGAATATACTTCTAAATAATGTTATGTTTCTCCCTATAGTTGAAATATAGGTTATTTTTGTCTTTAATTGACTCTCTCTATATAAATCCCATATCCATTTATAAGGAAGTAAATTTATATTTGATATACAATATCAACCTATGATCATATTTTGGTATATGGATGAATATGAAAATATAATGGACGTTAATTATATTGTCTGGGCATTAAAACCTATTTAGAAGGTATATGTACCTCAAATAGTTGGGGACAAACTTAACATAAAAGATATGACTATTTTTTATGATTATTCTAATATATTTGTTGAATACTTTCCTAGTATTCTATTAAATTGTTAAGTTATGTTATCTTTTGAACACATACCAAATGAAACAATTATTTCATAGTATCTACATATAATGGCTCTAATTGAGTTATGGTAATTGATAGGGAATTTATATGACCTTGGGAATCCCCAAGGGATTCATTGTATCTATTTGTTAAGAATAATTATTTCTAAATTCATCTTTTCATTGATTATCAAGAACATAACAAGATCACTATCAAGTAAATGTGTCCTCAGAACCTTATTGATGAATAGTTTGGTAAACTTCATGGATCTCACTACATTGAAATTATTTCCTTCATTTTGGATATCATAAATATAGGGTTAAAAAGGATTATATACCCAAGAAAACCCTCAATAAGACTAATGGTCATTATAAATTCTAGTGATTTCATTTAGAATTACCAATACCCCTATTATCTTCATGAATTTAATTAATATAGTATTTAGATATTACCTTGATCAGTTTGTGGAAGTATTTATATATTATATTGATATATATTCCAAGATAAAATAAGATCATGAATATCATTTAAATATTGTGTTAATGATCCTGAGGAAAGATAATTTTTATTCCAAATTGAGAAAGTATGAATATTTGGGACAAAAAGTTTCATTCTTGTGTAATATAATATTAAGAGATAGTAAATCGGTGGATATTTCAAACATATATGTTGTTTAGAAAAAGACTAGAAGAACCACGATAATCAAGATCTATAATTTTCATGTGTTGAATGGAAATAACCATCACTTTTTAGGGATTTATCATTTATACCTAATCCAATAATGATGTTGAATCTGAATGGGAGCCATGTTATTTTGGACTGATAAATGTGAGGAATGTTTTATGGAGCTAAAAATATGTTTGGAAAGAGAACATCTTCCTACACTAACCTGTAGTGGAGAAGGTTCTTTGATCTATAGTGATTAATTGATGAAGGTATTATGTTATATAATTATACATAATAATATGGTGATAGAATATTCCCCAAACCAATGGAAAATTCAGGATAAAATTTTCATGAATCATGATTTAGAGTTTATAACAGTACGTTTTCCACTTAAAATATAGAGGCATTATATTTTTAGTGAAGCATGTGATATATATTTATATCGTAAAATATTAAATTATATATTCACATAGAAATAGATGAATATAAACCAAAGGAGATAGTTATAATTGGTTGATGATTAATTCTCAATATATTTCCTCCTCAGGGAGGGGAACCTGGTGGTTGATATACACTAATAGAAAAATTATCTATAGCAATAGACATATAGAAATGGTTTTATAGTCATGTGGATATATCTTAATTTATATACATGTTTTAATTAAGACTTTTTCTATATGTATATTTTAATCTATAGTTTTATAAAAGTAGTGAAAATAGGGTTTATTTTTTCTCCCCTGCATGGATCTCTGCCTACCCACATTTCTTGTATCCTACCCTCACACGTATCTCCTCTCCTAAGTATGGTTTTCATATCCTAACCTTACGTGACTCTCCTCTCTTATCCATGGTTCTTATATCCTACCATCATGAAATTACCTACATCCACTTTTAGCCTCATGCGATTACTTACATCCCCTTCATAATTATTCTTCATTCCTTCATGTGATTCCTCTCATCCCCTTTATCACTCTTTCCTCCCCTCCTACATCCCATTAGAAGCGTGATGCTACACTATTGGGTTAATTGGAAGAACCCTATTCCTTATATGAGTGGAACACATGTGAGATATGTATCTAAGACTTTCCCTTAGTGGTAAAACCCTATTTCTATATTCAAATCATCATCCAATATCTTTTTCTTCTACGAGTAAACTTCTCAAGAGTTGTAGTCGAGACCTTCCATGAGTGGGACCTACATGGGCTAACCCCTACATTTTCTACATACAAGAAAACTCCCACTCATTGAAGATATTCTTCTCTATACATACATGTGATTATATTGTATTTTACTCATTTTTTGTCACTACATTCATTTCATATTCATTTCATTTCTTACTCATATTCGAGTGATTATATCATTGAATTATTTTCTATATCTGATTGATGGATTCCTGGAAATTGAACAATCTAATTTTAAATATGATTATTATATTTTTTTTCTTTCCTTCCCAGATTATTAGGTATGAGAATCATTATATGTCATTTTTCAATTTATATTAACAGATAAATAAATTATATAATTTCAAATTATATATTTTGTGGGGTTTTTTCGGGGATTTTTTTTCACCAGGTGATAGTATGAGAAAAAATTTATCATCACTAGGTCATGGTACTCTAAAACTTGTAATTAATTTATTACCATATACATTGATATTTGATAGTATTTATATGAAATTAACATTTAGATAATTTTATGTTGTAGGAATTGAGTAAGATAAAAATAGGTTACTTCATTTATTGAAAAAAAATTAAAGCACTATTATTAAACCTAAGAATGAATTTTAAAGAAGAAATATTAGTATTGAGGTAGTTAAATATTTATTCGAAATATATCCTTAAAATTGGAATTAGAAAACAAAAAAAAATAAAGTAATTAAATGCAAGAAACGGTTTTAAAATTTACTAGAAATGAGTTTTCCAATAAATAAATAAGTGTATTTGATAATTCTAAATATCAAACATCAGAATGAATTAGTTATTAATTAGAGAATTTTTAAATATTTTTAAATAATATTTTTAAATAATATTTTAAAATTATTTTTATTGGATTGAGATGAAATTTAGTTGTTGAAGTTGTTTTTCAATGGATTATGAATGATTTTGATGAGTTTTAGTAGAAAATCACAAATATATTTGGATTATGTAACCCATTTAGCTAATTTTGTGTAATATTATTTTCCCCGTTACCTATATAAATTTAACCCAATAATTATGAATCTATATATAAATAATTACATATATTTTACCTTCTATATGATTACGTCAAGTTTTATCACGCCTATGGAAGATTGAATTTAGAAGATAAAAAACCTATAGAATATTATCCCTAGAGGAGTCAGCAGCTATAGGTGATTAAATTTTATAATATTATAAGGAACACAGATTTTTTTATGAAATAATAAAATATATAAAATAATAATTCCATAATATCAAAAATAATTAAAAATAAAATAATGATACATTAAGATTATAAAATATCTTCATGAAAATATGATGAGTTTTGAGGAGTCAAAAAAATATCATGATATATTTTCATTGAATAATTTTAGTGCAAAATTTAAATAGAAACAATAATAGAATACATGGAGATTAAATGAGGATATTTTATGAAATATTAATAAATAATTTTTCATGAAAATAAAAATGATAATTAAATAATAAGATTGGAATGATGGAATTAAAATGTTATTTTACTTTTTTTTTGTGCAATAATTTTCTCATGACATATTACTAGGTTATTAATAGAAAAATGAGGAGATAAAGAATGATAAAGTGGTAAAGAAATACCTATTACATTGATTAATATTATATGTGCCATAGATTAAGATAGAAATATAATGTTGTTATTTTATGTTAAATTTTCATTGAATAAAAAAAATTAATGAAAGGTGAGATACCTTGACCTGAATTCTTTTTACTGATTATTTTGTGATATTGAAAATGTAAGAAGAGAGTGTTTTTGGTAATCAAGAAGATAGTTGTTTAATTGGGATAATCAGATTGATTTGTATGAAGAATAAAATTATCCACATTATTTATACACTATTTGATAAAATATCAATTTTATTGATATCTATAGAAGAACATCTCCCTAATAGGGATCCCATAATTCTAGAATCGTAACAATTTTATTAGGGGAATATATAAATTATGTAATGAATAAGAAAAATAGATTAAACTGAAAATCATATGATATCTCCTAGGAGTGTGTAGATATTGGGTTGAGTATAATAACCAAGTAGGATATTACAAAAATATGTTCTGTATTAAATACATTAACACAACAATATTTATTTTTAAAATAGTTTCTCAAAATTGTTATTGATCAAGTTGCACAATAATGTATTTTAAAAAAAGGAATAAATAAATAATTTAAACTATAAAAATAAAATTTAATATAAATTAAAATACAAAAACATATAATATATTATTTTAGATTACATTTAATATATTTGTAATAAGTTTTTTATAAAAATGTTATTAGTGATTAGTTTTAATCTTATGAAACAATACATATCACATTAATTCGATATATATATTATTTATTTATTGTATGACTGTTTTTTCTGGATTAATAAAGTTGAATGTATAACATTGATCATATCATTGGTAAATTTTCGAAGGATTTATTAAAATTTTTGGACTTTGTTTTCGATAATTATTTAGATTACAGATTGGTTTGATGAAAGGTTTTTGATTATACTGGAAACCCATGGTTAAATCTGGAGGATATGAGTTACCATATCAGGAATCATTTTTTTTAAAAAAGATCACATATGTTATCATAATGGATAAAAATATCAAGTTAATAATGACATTAATTCAGCTAAATGATAGGTATAAAAAAGTTTACTTTCGGTCGGTTTCCATTTTTTTGAAGCCAACTCCTCATGTAGACCAATACGAGAGGAAATGAATACCCGATAATGTTTTTTTATTTATAAGAATGATGATTTTGATATTTTTATTATGATGATGGAAGATTTAAATACCCCAATATGTTAAGCATATAGAAAAATGAGAAAACTTGACCTTTTAATGTGATTATATAATGGTAAAGAAATATATGGATTTAATAATTATGTAGTTGACTATAGCCTTATATTTATTATATATCTACTACCTGAGGATGCATATATTCTAGAAAATGATTACATGTCATCAAATGTGTTTTCAAAATTTTGGTTTTTATTTATTATGATCAATTATTACCCCAAATATTGTTGATTTTTTAGAAGGAAAATACATAGTTGAGTTAGTGTAAATAGTGTGTTATATCAATACAAATGACTAATAAAGGTAGAGGTAAATCTCGCATATTAGAGAAGTGATGTGCAACATCCCATTAATTCCTAGGATTCAAAAACATTTAATGTTACAAATAAATTTTAAGAAATATGTGATGAAATAAATATGAATGTAGTAAGTAAAATGAAGAAATATATCATCCTATATATGGGTTAGCATGGAATAAATTTGATAGGTTGCATCCTAATTTTTCATTTGACTCACAAAATGTTACATTGGGATTATCCTGTGATGGTTTCAACCCATTTCACTAAATTTATACTACATATAGTACTTATCCTATTTTCATTCACATTTGTAAATTTCTTTCATAAATATGTATGAATAATCTATTTACTATCATGAGTATAGTCATATATAGACCTACTGATACTATATATTATGTTTACATAGACGTGCATCCATTAATAGATAAGTTAAAGGAGATTTTTAATGTTTGTGTTCAAGAGTATAATGCATTTAGGATGGTATAATTTATGTTTTTTATAGCTTTATTATAGACTATAAATGATTTCACTCTTTATGGAATGATATCTAGTTGGAGTACAAAAATATAAATTTTATGTCCTTATTTGAATGAAAAATACATGTTTCAAGAGATTAATGTTTTGATGAACTTTAAAATTTATAGGGAATCTATTATTTCTATTGATGGGTCAACCATACAGGAAAAAATTAGAGATCGTTCAGTAATTTTTTCGAAATAGATGAAACACCTCAATGAATATCGACGAATGATATTTCTCAATAACATGATGGTTTGAATTATTTTCATGGAAAACATTAATCAAATATCATAAATCTAAATCATGTTAAATCAAATTCCAATAGAAATTGGAGAAAAAAAATTACATTCATTGAGATGTTATATTGGTCCTCGAAATTATTTTTTCATTATATGTATGTAATTTATATTGAGAAAACAAATTAAGATATGTTACTTGCTACTCTTCTAAATATAAAGAGAAATTAAAATCTAATTTGCAATGACATCATTATTTTATCGATTGGGGTATCAGGGAAACAATTCATCATGAGTTAATTGTTTAAAATAAGTGGAAATTCTTGTCTTCCTATTATTCAATGAAAAATGTAGAGAAAAAACAATTTATTCATATCTTGTAAAGTTTGAAGGTTCCAAATTGTTATTCAAGTAACATTTCAAAATAGGTGAAGACACAAGTTGTAAACCTAAAATCTCTTAAAACCTATTATTACCATGTCTTGTTACATGATTTGATTCCCATTTCCATTCGACATTTTATTTCACATAATGTTAGAGTTTTTTTGATTAATTTATTTCTTTTTTATTGAGACCATTTTGCCAAAATTATGAGTAGAATTATTGATCATAAATTAAAAATTTATGCGCTAATTATTCTTTGTGATTAGAGACAAAATTTCCACCATCCTTTTTCACATGTATGTTACATATGACTATCTATCTTCCCACATCAGTTCTCTTTAGTGGTCATGTTTCAAGTTAGTGAATGTATCTAATATAATGAATGATTCTTACATTGAAATATTTTGTGAGAAATAAATATCACCCGAAAGTATCTATTTTTAAAGTTAATTTATTGAAATAATTCTTGGATTTGTGTTCCTCTTACTTATTTAACATCACTACTAGGTATAATTGGATAATGAGAACTAAATATGAGTAATATGATCTAATTGAGCCCACATTTCCTTTACTTACCCAAACAAGGGGGTATCTGGATCGTACTCATTGAATAAATTAAGTATTTAATAGTGGGATATGGTGCATATTATAGTATTTTTCATCTATGGTCTGCTTGACAATTACATAAAGTATGTAAACTAACAAATATGCATTTTTTATTATATGATTTCTTTAGAGATTTGGACATTTTAAGGCTTTCATATTTTGTAGAGAACATTCAGAAATTATAAAATGGATTCCTTTTTATCTATCTATTAAGAAGGAAAAATTATATAGAACATAATTTACTGATTTGTTAAATTAGAAGGTAATATATTACCTTTTTTTTCTCAAAACATAATCACGGGTATCTGTTTAATATTCGATGTTGGTATCTTTCAGGTTCTAACATTACTAATGAATGATATATCAGAAGAAATAAGAGCATTTTCCTTTGGTCAAAACAATGTGGTGTGTGATTGTAATGATATGGTTTTCAATGGATTTAAATTATTTATATATATTTTTTGCAACAAAAATGGAAATGTGAAATGATGGTATCACGATATACACTATGACAGATTATTATGCGAGTGAATTCGAAAAGCAACAACGATCAGAAAATATATTTTACTATGGGTCTATCAAAATAATCATTTTATTAGATTAATATTTACAATGTCATGTAGAAACAACGAGATTAAAGTGGTTTGATTTAATTACATGGCAAGGTATTAATATAGATGACTATGGATTTAGAGTGATTGATATGAACTATCAGATTCATACCGATGAACCTTATATTATTTCATCACAAGATAAATAGGTATTTTACATAACAAACACAATAAAATAATAAATTGTTGTTATTTTTATATTCATTCCTAGACATATTTTATATGAATTAAAGGATGATAATGAGGTTTTGGATTAACCAATTGGTATTTATTCAAATTTTTCAATTGATGAAATATATTATTCAATTGTTAGAACAAATTTTGAACCATAAGTTGTTATAGAGAACACATGACATTGACACATTTTTAAGTATTTACCTGATGTTATTACAATATTATATTTTTTATGTCTAAAATTTCATACATGATATCAAATTAACAATTATCTCCCCGATTAAATTGCCTGATATATGTTGTTGTTTTAGATAATGTGTCGATTATGAATTGAAAATATCAATCATTAGACAATACCTTATACTTTTTGAAATGAAATACTAATTTTTTTTTATTTCCCAATAATATAAGTTTTGATGATAAATATAGTATATATATCTTACTAATAATGTGCAATTCATGTGCACAACATTCAATCTATCACCTTCATATATGGATGTTTATATAAGTCTCTGGACCACAAAACCTAAGGAAACCAAATTTTTAAAATTGATAGATCATTCACTATGTATAGTTCAATCAAGGATGAAATTATTATACTAATGGGGGAGCTAAAATTTAAAATCTTACTACTTCACTTATTCAATTAAATATATTATTAACACTATGTTCATGACACAGACAAACCAAATGGACCTGAAAATATATGCATGAAAATTAGTCCCACTACACCTCCCATTACCAGGAAAGCATGGATGAAAATTATATTATAAGACCATTAATCTCATTAACAATTGAAGATAATTCATCTATGGTCTCCCCAATTTTCAAACATTCCTATAATTCCTTGATAAAATCAATGGGTTATGTAAAAATTTGAAAAAAATTCATTAATTATCTTAAAATAAGGTGATAATTCCTTAATAACATAGGATTTATAGGTTTTCACATTAAAATAGGACTAAAATTTCATGTACTAATAATAGGGTGAGAATAAACAATGACAACACTAGAAAAAGATTATATAAATACCTATTTGAAAACACATTTCTATAAGTATGGATTCCCAATATTTCTAATGTATATAAGTATTAAATTAGTAAAGAGAGACATCAATTCAAAAATTTATTGGTCTTCCTTCTCAAGTTAATTAAATCCCTCCAATTTTAACACATTCACAATTTTTGGAATTTATATTTGAATGATAAATTGATTGAAATATTTATATGAATGGTCATATTGTGTATTAGTACAAATTTTGGGCTTCCACTACTTATATTATAAAACTTTAATCATAATTGAGGTGTCTATGAGCATAAGGAATCAATGATGTTGAGAAGTTTGAAGATATTCTCAATATTCTATATCAACCATTTTAATTCATGGTAACCTTTTTTCAAAACATGATATGAGGATTTGAATCTAGAAACTCTAGAGATGTGACTCTATTTTGATCTATGTTTTGAGGAATAGAATGATTTATAATTGAAATATATGAGACATCTAACACCTATAATAATAAAATCCACTTATTCAAAATCACTCAAAAATGCTCCACCTAAATCTATTGGGTCATGGTGTGGATGGTACTCTAAAATTAGTAAGACACATAAAATATATTTAATACAAATTTCAACATTAAGAATAAAATTATGATATTCTAAAACAATGTGAAACAATACCAAAATACCATTAAAACTCTATAAATACTATAGGAATATAATTCATTACATTATAAATAATATAAAATATAAAGAAACACAAAATTCAACAACCATATATAATATTTGGAAATATCATTTTTCCAGAGAAATCAATTTATTTTGAAAATAAATAAATTCTTTTTATGAAATAATCCAATTTATATTAATACATAAATTATAAATAATGTGAAATTAGATTTTAACATCAAGGGAATAACCAAAAATATTTATAAAATCGACTATATTTTATTAAAATAGAAACATGAAAATTGTTTTTATGTGTTAAAAATTATTAATACTAGTTAAAAAATAGTACACAATTCCTAAATCTCTAAATAATATTTAGCGACATTTAACAAAAGCAAAATTCCTGAAATTTAACCTTTATATATAAAAAATCAATAATTTTGTTATTTACTTCAAAGAAAAATACTATCAAATAAGAACATAGCACATCAAATCATTCCTAACACCTCCAAATTTACAATATATTGCAACAAAATGTATTATAAAGAAAAATAAATAAAAATATTAAATAATTTAGAAAATTAACATCTATCTATGTTTTTTTGAAACATCTAGTAAAATTTGCGATAATTATTACATGTCTTCTAGATATTGTCTAGAACCAGCATTTACGCATGTGAACTACTTTCTAAACCATACATAATAACCTTTCAGATGTGGTGCTCTTCCCATTTTTCAACATCTACCATGGTATTTCTAAAAATAAATCATTGAACATCATTTTAAAATATAAAACCAAAAATAATGAAAAAAAAATCAACATTAATTAAGAAGAAGGTCATCATTTAGATATTGGAATCTAAACTAACCCTGGTAATACAAGGTTCAATATTAATATTGTTTTCCATACACATACTCATACATATATCTTAAGACCTATAAGTCCTATAATATTTCCAACATGTCTCCCAAAAATATATGAACAAAACTAGGATTTCAAAAAATTATACAAGGATCCAATAAATGATGATATTGAAATGATTCTTCTCATCAGTGATTATTTTATGTTATAGATGTATTATTTAAAATTTTCGTTATTTATATTTATCATAGAGTATTATTTTAAATTTCTAATATAAAATTTACTATTATGATAATGTTAGAAGTGTAAGATTAAAGTGAAATGAAAAATGTATTATAGATTTATGAATGTCTCCTATGATTACCATTGTAAGTACAATTTTTATTTCTATATTATGTTCTTTCATATTATTTATCTTATTATCATCAGTTTTATTTTATCTTCCATGTTATTTTAGGCTACATAATCAAGGATAAGATTTGATTATGCTTCTGAGGTTGATAGTATGGAGGGGGTACTGGTATGACCAATTCTATTATTCTACCTACCATTATGCTGCTTCAGTCGCTATGAGGTCATTTAGTTCAGCCTCCCTTCATCCTACTTCAGTCACTTGGAGTTCATACTATGATTACACCATCTCCAAATCTTCCATACCCACCTTTTCCATATCCATTTCCACCCGTACCCACACATGACGGTATTTATTAGCTCTTAACCCTCTTTATTTCCCATTCCCACCATCCACTGTATAAATCACTACTCCCCCATATATCCAACTATAATATCCATATCTGTATCTACCTGTATCTATATAGGATTTTCCATCATTTTTTCTCCCTTTATCAGTACACTAATCATCATCGATTATACATTGTACTCCTATTATAGATATCTCACATACAATAGTGGATACTCACCTTTTTTCTAGATGCAGAACTTGAGGATTCAATATATCCTCCATCTACTAGTATGTCATTAAACATTAATGATAGTGATTAATGATAAATTCATATATATGTTTTTCTTTTACAAGTTAATTTTCATGATTTTATAAACCCTCTACCAGACAATTAGGTCTCATAAAAATGAGAGAGGTATGAAATTGACACATAGAGATTATGGTTCAATACAATGAGGAAAATGATTTAATTTGAAAAATTGTAAGGAATTTGAATTAATTATGGTAACACCTTCTATACACAACAATATCATTTCGGTTCAACTAATTAGTTAAAGGAAATATTGAGAACAAATAAATAACAATTCATGGGAAAATATTTGGTTGAGTAATTTTAATAAACATTTATATATATTAATTTATAAAACCTTATTAACAAATAGTTTTTCTAATGTAGCTCTGATAAAATTTTCTTGATTGAAAAAATGCCAAGTCTAAAAGGTTAATGGAGTTTGGTGATATGGGGAGAGTGTAAAAGTATGAATTTTATGTTGGATGGAAATAGAGAGTTGTTATAGATCTTAAATAAATACTGATCATTCATGATTTCCCAATATCACAATAAAAAGATATGATTTTATATTGGAAGATTCCATGGTTTAAGGTATTATTTAAATTTATATATCTATTCATTTATATACTTGTAAATTATTTTTAAAGTATAAATTAATTATTTTATTCATGTTAATGAAATTATATATTTTCTTTTTTATTAGAGAAATATGAAGAAAATGAAATAAATAAGAGTGCAATGAAATACATTCACACTATTAGACACACATCACACCGAAATCATGAGAAAGAATGTGTAGTTTAATATTTAAAATATTAAACTTATTATTTTTTGAAATATAGTTTTATTACCTTAAATTTTTTTTTATGCCACAATAGTTTGTCTTTCTATAGTATTATGTTTTTAAATAATTCCTTTTTCATTTCTTTGGATTCCTTTTCCAACTAAATTTTATCATCTTATAAGACCAACTTAAACGAAAATATATAAATGAAAACATCTAAAGGGACATTATCCATATATCCCAAGATTTGTAAGTATAAATTTTAATAAAATAATTATTATTTTAAATTCCTCATACACAACACATTTATAATCAAATTCTTCTAAAGAATTATTATTATCATTTTTTTAAAAAAAACCTATTTTTACCATCTAGTTGTGGTGGATCCTTTATCAAATTCTTTAATGAAGTTAATTTCCTTTATTTTATAGACTCTTTATTCTTCCTTTTTCCGATTTTATGGTTGAAACCTATATGGGGGAATTTATTATAATAACATATATTTCATTCAACTGGGGAATCTATAGAACATTTAAAAATATACAATTCCTGTAATGGAGTAGGAAAATAATAGAATAGATCTAATTATAATAATTATTACACTCTAATAAAAATTAATTTTCTAAGTGGATTGTTCAATAACACTTAGTATGACTAGAGTGTATTAGTTTGAACAAACTATATTAGATTATTCCAATAATAAACTATAACAGCTTTTAGTTATTCAAACCCCTAGATCAATTTAGAATAATAGATCTCAATTTTTCATCCCCAATACCTACTCCCACATGAAATATAGATAAAAAATAAATAGCAACACAAATATATTTTTAAAGGGTTTAATCCTAATGTGGAAAACATACTCTTTGTTATGTCCATTTAATATCTTATGTTGTAAATTTGTGTTATTATTATAATTATTAAAATGATAATGTTATTATCACATACCAAAGAGCATATATCATCCTTTAACATTACTATATTAAATAGTTAATCTTCACAACATCAATAAAGTGGAGAAATTTTTATATTGAATATCATAGTCCTCTCCCTATCAACTATAATGATAGAAATTTTTATACCTGAACCACCAATCTTAGAAGGGCCTCTATAAAAAAACATGAAATAAATCTTCCTTTAGCTCCTAGATGTCTTTGTATAAATGTAAGATAAAAATATTCAACACAATTTTTTTACTTCCACTGAATATGAAACGTCAACATTATGAAATTTTGTCATGTACTTTACTATGTAGAAAATAAATTACCAAATAACTCAATAATTCAAGCTATTTAGAAACTAGAATATATTTATTCTACAGTAGTACATTGTATATACCCAATTCTAAAGTTTATTAATTCATTTAAACATTTAAATTTTACCACTATTTTCTTAATTGCTATATGTTTTTCTCTGATGCTTTAAAATTTTGAGTTCTAGATCTTGAAACATTTGGCCCAACTATTCTTCTAGAATGTCATAGAGAATCGTTTCTATTTCTCAACTCAATTTCTCATCATTATCTAATTCTATGTAAAATAATTATTCATATTATATAACATATGTCACATTATTAAATCTAAGGGAACACTGGATTAAAATTCAATATTCATGATAAATCAGTTCTTTATTAAATTAAATTTAATTACTTTAATTGATATTAGGATTTGACTACATTAATGATCCTATGAAACTCAGACTCAAAATTTATTATATTTTCGATAAATTTTTTATAGAATCATGGATTCAGATTCAAAATATTTTATATCTTTAAAATAAATCTAAAAATTATCATTATCACATTGAAATCACATAAATAATATTTTAAATATATCAAACATCTTCCAACCCTTTGATATTTGACTCCTTAATGTTTCATTTAGCATTTATTTTATGTCAATCATCAAAAAACATTAAATCATTGAATAAAATTGGACATAAAACTTTAATATATACATTTATCTATACATTTCTCCAATATATGACTAATTCCAATCCCTTATAAATCATCCTTTTATTTCGGTTATTGATCAAATTATTTTATAATCAACTCATCTTCTAAACATATAATCAACATAACTGAAGCTCATTTTATTTTCCTCAACATTTTCCATCCTTAATCCTTGATATTTTGAAACTAGTTAATTTCAAAACACGAAATAGCTCCCATTCTCGAATCATTGTTTGTATTACAAGACTATGTATTTTCTAGAGTATTTGTTTCACATCTATGAATCCATCTGACTTCACTTCAACTCTATAGTACCTATTAGTGAGAATCTTATGGTTTTCTATATTTTCTCACATATATGTTTCCTAATCTTCCATCTATTATCATCCTCCATATTAGAAATGTTTACTTTTCATTAATTTTCACATTTTGGATTTACATTTAACAATGTTTATAAGAATTAATGATTTTTATAACTTTCAGTACTTAGAAACTTCAATTGTAATTCCTCTATCTTCTCGGGAATTTTATCTTATAGGACATGATTCAAATAGATTATCATTAACTACTCTTTCCTAATAGTCCATATCTATCATTCTAATGCCCATATTGGTTCCTTTATTCCTTATTTATGTATCCCAAGTCGGGAAAACTAGAAAAATCAACAATCATCAAGAAACAATCAATTAAGAAATAAAAGCTTTCAATCATTTCAACCACTTGGTTTTATCCCCAATACCATTGTGTATAAAATAATTAATCATTTTATCACCAATATCATTACCCCTATATCCCATGGAAACTCATATCCATTGATCAGCAATGTTCAACCAAACTAGTTTTTAAACAATATTAAGACGTCAATTCATCAAATTCATGGTCACAAAGCATAATTAATCATTTATTAAAGAATACATCATATGGGATACATCATTAATACAAGATTTAAAAAATAATAACTATAATTTTGACATATAGGGTTAAACTATCAAGGAATTCAATAATTTATTAGATCTCACATATCATGTCCATGTAGAAGGGAAAGCATAATTCTATAATTACATGATTATTGGTAGAATCCTTTAAATGATTTTTTTCCTAATAAAAAATTATAATATGTTTTATGTCCCATTTATAAATCAAATATAGTAGAATATTTAGTTGTATTCATGTGTTTAAAGAATACTTTAAAACTTCACCATATCATAAGTTGTAGCATTCTCATTAAATAGTAGTTAAGCTTATCATTCTTAACATGGCATAAGAAATAATTAATATGGAATATATCATATCATGATCATGTACTGTTTTAAATTTTATCAAACTTATACATGAAATCTATGTTAATAATTTCATGTAAAATAAGTTACTTCTAAGTTAAATCATGAGGAATTATTTCCTTTTTAAGAATTATATATGATAGGAATGCATTTAAAAGTGTATCTTGAATTACTTTTTATGGACATATCCATTCTTTATGATTTCCATTTTCATGTCAAACCATATATACTATGATTACAAGTATAATAGTATGTATTGTATCATTATATAGAATGTAAATCTTTTCTCTTATCTTTTTTCACAATTTGAAATCATCTCAATATCATGCTCACAATTGTATATAGTTTAAATTAGTTCCCAATCAATTAGTTTGGTTTGTTCTTTTGGTTTAATTTTATATTTTATAATTTAATTATTTTAGTTTATATTTTTTTCTTTTTATATTAAAATATTTTTTCTTAAGATCAATATGATTTAGTTTTTCTTTGTTTAATGTAATTTAATTAACATATAATGTTTCATTATTTCATATTTTTCTATAAAAAAGTAACAAAATACTAAGGGTCAGGTTCTTCACTCTACCATGTTTTGTACATGTAGGAAAAAGAGAGATGGTACTGCGGTAAATAGCAACACTTTTAGGACCAATAGGGGCCTATATACCCTCAGAGGGGGGTGAATCAGGGTATGGATATTCTTTTTCAAAATTCTTCCTGCCCCACTGGATCTTGACCTCTTTATTATAAGGGTAACTTTGTTTTCACTTGTATGTTTATTATGATCACTTCTTTTATTCTTTATCTGATGATGATGATTTAAATGTAATGTAGGGAAGTAAGCAAGCAGACACATAGATTTTTTACTTCTTTCACCCTCACTGGGCTATGTCCAAGGAGCATACAACGGCGATGTGCCACTGTACCAAATCCACTAAGGCTCACTGCCAATTTATAATATTCGGGCTAGATCACTTCTATGCCCATGCTCACTTCCTTTACAAGGTTTACGGTCCACTCACTGCTTTCCCATGTGTCACTCCCTATTTCTCTCTCTCTGGCTCACTGCCGGTGGAGAGGATCACCTTCTTCCTCTTCCTTTGCTCACTGCTCTGAAAAGGATCCACTCACATTTTATAGACTTGTAGGTCTCTTTATTATCTCAAATGAATACATCCTCTGTTGTTTGTAGATTCTCTGTTGAAGTCCAACTTTCACCCGTAGATGAATCTCTCTTTGCACCAAAGGTATCGGGCAATATTCCAGCTTTCACGCAACCCTAAAATACTATTGTAAATCAAACTTACTTGGCGCCCTTGTATTAGGCGGCACGCAAGTATTAGCATGCAATTTGTAACTGGCGCGCAAGTATACCTCAACCACATGCATGACACAAGCTTCTACAACTCCAAACTTGCGCGACTCACTTCCCTTTACGCCCAAACCAATATTGGCGTCCAACAAACAACAACCGTGCATCTTCAAATTAGGCATGCAAGTCCTACATGCGCGACCCATAACCACTTGCACGACCCCCACACCTTCGTGACGGGAGCTCTGATTTTCGCTAAGTCTTGAACTCGTGCAGAACGAGGAGGGGTCGACTTATATTTATAGGCATTTAAAAAACCTGAGCAACGGCGTGCAAGTCTCCCCTCGGCGCGCAAGTCTCCCTCGGCACACAAGTTTCAGCACGCAAGTCTTATGTCCCCCTAGACACTTGCGTGACCAACTTAAAAACTCGGGCACCCATTCTTCCTTTTCCATATTTTGATGATCTGATCATGAAGGAAAAATTGCACGCAAGTTTCCAATCTTTCTAGGTACCGGTATGCAAGTCCTTCCTCGGCACGTAAGTCACTTGCACGACCTACCTAATACTTGAGTGCCCCTTTTCCCTTTGCCATTTTTTGATATTCTGATCTTGAAAAACATTGGGCGCGCATGTTTCCTCACCTTCAAGTACACGGTGTGCAAGTCCCTTTACCAAAAACCACTTTTTTCTTCATTTGTGGATTCTCAGGCCCAAAAATTTTGCAAACACTGGAAAATAGTGCCACCTTGTATCTGTTATTTTTGTACCACCTCCAGATCATCCATTCCTTTGTCGAAGTTCTTGAATCAAACATTGATCGTTAACCACAGCTCTTAAACTCGACATGCCACCATGAAATCTCCTTTTTCAACAAATTGGTATGTCATGGTTTTCTTTGTCAACAATCACAACACAGATGTCCACTTTGTCAACAAACAAAATCACCTAAAAAATGCTTCAATGATACCTTGAGGGATTTTTTCCCAACAAACACCCAGGAGATGATTGTAAGTATATTTAAATTTCTTTTATTTTTATTGAGTTTAATTATTTATATTATTTATCATTTTAATTTATATTATATATGACTCAAAATATTTATTTATAGGTATTGGGATAAAAAAGAAACTAACAATTTGGGAACTAAAAATCATCTAGATCATATACTGATAGATGAAAATCATCACTGTGTGTTATAAAACTAAGAAAAATATTATACCATCAAAATATTTTTCTTCCAATAGAGTTTCTTTTATTACTAGTTTTGGTGTTGTCATTGTGGAAAAAATTAATTCCATAATCAAACAACAAACTCAAAAATCAGAAAAAGACACTCAATATTTAGAGATGGTAAATAAACATATGATGAAATTTATATCCTATCTATATTATAGATAACTGAAATGAAAAATAAATTGTATCACTCCATGGAGGTGGTAGTTCACACGTACGCATGAGTGATGTTATAATTTTCCAATAGATTGGAAAGTAAAGAGGTTTATATGAAATTATAATTATAGATGAATAAATATTTCATAAATATAATATATATTTAATAGTTCAATATTTATAACCATCAAATTAAATTAGTGATATAAAATGAATTACACCACTATGTGGAGACGGTAAGCCATATATACACATGAGAAATGTTTATTACTCTTCAGTGTATGAAAAGAGAAAGAAAATGGTTGTAAAATAAACATAATAAAATATAATTATATTGAATATATTATAGGTAAAATCATATTATAGTTAAAATATATTTATAGGAAATAAAAGAGGAAATAAATTTTAAATTATTGTAAAAACAATTCCCTTCTCTAAGAGAACCCAATATTAGATATCTTCTTAAGGACTCTAGGGTTTTTATTTGGGAATATCATCTCTAATATAATGTTTCTAATGATTTTGGGGAGATATTTCATTAGTTTTTGGTAGATCTACATGGATCAGGATATATTAAGAAGTGAAAGGAGGAGGTTCCCTTTTATAATTGAGGTCAGCAAAACACTTGTAATTTTTTAATGTTTTAAAATATTAATAATTTTCATTATTGGAAAAATGGATCAAAAATGAATAATATTAAAAATTTAGGAGGATAATATGAAACTAAAATCAAATTATTATTTTTAAGAATGTTTTTTGGTCATTTAAATTATTATCTTTTGGTTTGACCCATTGATTAAAAAAAATTATCGTAATCATGGTCAAAACTTTTTCAATCATAAAGGGAATAAGTTTTTACATATATGTTAATAATTTACTCATAAATTTCCATGGGATGGTATTTTACACCAGATATTATTATACTTGTCCTATTTTAGTATTTTTATTATTTTTAAATAATTTAATAAAATATTATTTTTAATAACATTTCATTAATTTCATTTTAAAACTATTAATTTAATTTGGATTTAATATCACAAATATAAAAAAAATAAAATATAAACCTTTAAAATATCCAAAATATGTTATATTTATCTATTAAATTTATTTGGAACTATAACTCATCCAAAATATATTACTTTCTGAATTTTTAAAATCATTTGAATAACTTTTCCACTGCTTGCACAAGCACTGTGTCAGTGTTGTTTATGATTTTAATTCAATTATTTCATCGCTAAAAATTATAAAAAAATTATAAAAAATTTAATTCATATTTAAAATAAACATTTATAACTAAACTTATCCTCTTTTTATCTTTATGTAAAATTTAAGATATATTGTAGTTAAGATAGTGAAATTTGGGAATTTTTTTTACTTAAAATAATATTAATGTCATTATCAAGGGATAATAGAAACAAAATGGATAATTTTGAAATTTCAGATTCATACAGTCATATTTATCCCATAAAATGAAATTAAAACATGTTTTGGGTTGATTTTTATATTTTATTTCATGGTTTGGACCTTGTTTTTTCCATTTTACCTATACGGATGTGAAAAATATTTATCGTGATTATTATTACTAATAAAAAATAAAAGGGAATTATTTACCAAATTTTGAAATTCATATTCCAAAAATTTTAATATGAATTCAATATTCAATCTCTCAAAGTGGTAGAAATTAATTTTAATATAAATGTGTAAACAAAAATAGAAACTGTTTTTTAGAAAAATGTGTTTGTAAGTATAAAAATTAACATATATCAAAATCCTTAATATTTATTATTAAAATAAAATTAATTAGATAAAATGGATAATATTTCAATTTAATACCAAATAAAAAATATAATGGTATTTTTAAATTACTTTATTTAAGGAAAATAAATGAGAATATTTGAAAAATTAGTATGTTTCAATATTTATTAAAAAAATAATTCATTTCATAAAAATAAAAATCAAATCAACCTAATATAAAAATGAAATGATTAATTGAAAAATATGTTTTATTTTTAAAAATATTCTTTCTAAAATTGGAATATATTAATTACAATTTTTTCTCAAAAAACAATAAAAAACATTTTTTAAGAAAATGTACTTTTGATACCTAAATTGACCTTATTCTCATTCATTTATTAATAACCATTTTTAAATTAATTTTAATTCATTTAATTGAATAAATAATTAAATTATTTCATTAAATTCATTTATTAATTTAATCTATTTTGATAAAAATACATTTGCGCACACAGAAACATTATTCTTGAAAATATCTCGTTTAACTTCAAACTATTTTATCTTCATTTCAAGTAAACTAAAATTTAAATTTACCTGAAATATATATATATATTATATATATATATATATATAATTGATATATATTCAACAACCATATATATGACATTCATATTACATTCCTATATACAACCTTACATGCTTAACCTAAATTTATTCATTTATTTCTCTATCATGATGTATATTTTATTCCTAATTCATTGACTTATTTACATAGTTTCAATTGGGGTCAAAATATTTATAGAGAACTATGAAGATAAATATTTTTATTTATATTTTATATATATTTCTATTTACATGAATTTTTCTTTTCTTCATGTTGTTTTATATTGCATCCTCATAATGTATTACTTTTATTTCTTTCATTGTAATAATATATTTCAATAAAAGTGTCATGGATTGTTTTAGTTTTATGTCTCATGTTTTAAAAGATATTAAATATAAATTAAAAGAATATATAGTTGTGATTGAGTTGAAGATCTAAGTCTGAAGTACCATGTTTGTTTTTTCATGATGATGATTTAAATATATCAATTATTTATTTATTTACATAATCTAGCTCTTAAAATCATAAAGAATGTTGATAGATCATATCTTTCTCATATAAATGATCATTTATCTATCCATTCTGGGATTAAAGAGCCATAAATGATGGTGTGGAATTTAAGAAAAATGATTATAAATGTTCCTTAGTTCAACCATTGAGGGAATGATATAGTTCAGGAATCAAATATGTTTCCTCACAAAACCATATTTTAAGGAGGTGTTGGATGAAGATAAATTTTCATCATTGTGAATTCATCCTGGATATATGAATATATATTGACATATGAATTATTATTTATGGTGGGATAACATTTAATGGGATATTTTAGGGTATGTATCTCGATTCCTGGTGTGATAGTAACTTATGACTAAGAGAAAGTACTCTAAGGGGATGTTATAACCATTTCCCATACCAGAATGGAAATGGGAAACATTTACCCTATATTTCTTCATCGTACTCCACAAAAAATATAAAGGTAATAACTATATTTAGTATTTAGTTGATTAACTTATAAAATAAGAAAGTTTAATTTCCATCAGAGAAGATATATCTCTTGATTATTTGGTCCGGATATACATTGAGTGGAAAGATTTCATGGGGTACCGCATTCTATCATATCTTATCAGGATTTGAGGTTTAAATTCATGCTTTTAAAAACTCATCAGCAATCTTTGAATATGTAGTTGAGCTTTATAACTATATATCATCCCCAAATATATGGTCAATCTAAGACAACCATTCAAATCATAGAGGATATGATAAGATCCTACATTATGGTTTTCAAATTTGGTTGGTATTAACTCATTTCTTTTGTTGGGTATTTATATAATAATATAATTTACATGAAAATTCATATGGATCCTTATGAATCCATATATTATAGGAATTGATGAACTCTAATGTGTTGGGATAAATTTGGAGAAATAAAGTTGTTGAGAACTGAGCTAGCTGAGGAAATTCTAGAGATGTTTTGAGCCATTTAAAATCATATCAGGGTATCTTGTAGTTGATATATAAGTTATCTTTACAATCATCAATGAGATCTAGAATATTATGTTAGTGAAGAGATATTCCTATGAATATATCCTTGGAATAAGGTTATGATATTTGTAATGAAGGAAAATATGAACAATAGATGTATTTCACCCTTTAAAATCCTGGATCATATAGAGATGGTTGGTTATAACATGTAACATACACTAAATCTATCTCAAGTTCACGATGTGTTACATAAATCTCTCCTGTGGAAGTGTATACCTGATCCTTCACATATAATGAACCTAGGATTCATTTCACTAATCATGATCTATCTTATGGGGAATAGTCATTAGATATTTTTAATTGAATAGATAAATTTTTGTGAAACAATACATCTCTCATAGCCAATGTTCAGTGGTGAAACAATAAATTTGAGGAAACTATGTGAGAACTTAAATATGTGATGAGTTTGAAGAATCCTCAGTTTTTTGAATCATAATGCTCGAATTTTGGTGAAACAATTATCTTAATTAGGTAGAAAGTAAGACCCTAAGATTTTATTATATATTTCCATTTAAATAATTTTAATTTTTTTAACACCTTTCTTTACATGAAACACCGAATTTAAACAAACTGTGATATACTATTCAGTTATGATTATTTAATTTAACAGTTGCATATAGAAATTGTATTTTTTTATATTGATAGGAATAAAAAAAATTAATAAAAATTATTTATTACAAATGTGTAAAATAAATCCATTATTATCAGTTGGTTATGAAATAAAATAAAATCAATTAAAAGAAAAAAAGTGATGTCTTTCTAAAAACTATTTCTATACGCGTAATAATTTTTTATTTTAATAAATTAAATTAATCACTATGTATGAATGTTTTTAATGAATTTATATATTATATATTCAATCAAATATTTTAACAAATATTTTATATTTTTTACATGGTATGGAATGAATGTAAACTCAGTTTTATACTTAAATTATCTTGTTTACTAAAAATAGTTTTGGTGAATTTTACACACTTATTTTAAAATGAATTTATGCCACTTATATAAATTTAATAATGTTAAATGGATAAAATATTTTGAATTAAAATAATTAATATTATGTAATAATTCCAATTTATTTCTTGGTCTTTATCAATGGTGACTTTGGTAAAAAAATTAATATCCATGGTAAGAGTTAAAATGAATTAAAAGGGTTAAAGCGAAATTTATTAAAAGGACATAAAAAGTTATCTAAATCATATTATATGGTAATATTTTTACTTTATATCATATAATATCAAAATATTATTCATTTTTGATCCATTTTACTTGAGTGTGATATTAATATATTTTAATCTTTTGAAAAATTTTAGGTCTTTTGTCTCCCTTCTTTATAAAAGGTCACAACCACTTCATTCTTACACACACTTTATGAGCCATATAAACTAGAATAATCCTGCTCAAAACCCTTTCTAAAATCCCTCCCTATGATCTATAGGTAATTTTTTTATCAAAATACCAACCATATATGTCTTAAGGTGTAATCTAAAGGATGATGTAAAAAAGAATATGTATAGATATTAAGTGAGTGTTTTCATTTTATTTATTTTTATACCACCTTCAATTCAGTGATAAAGATAATGATATAATAAAATAATTATATATCATATACTAAGATTTTATTATGTTGATTTAGTAACCTTTATTCGCCTCTTTCTCCATAAAATGGGAAACGAAAGCATCATTTGTGTGTATGTGCCAACTACTACCTTAAGAAGTTGTGTATTTAATTTTCCATCGCTATATTTAATGGTTATTTATTATGAATGATTTAATTTTTATATATTGTATTTAAAAACATAATTATTCTTTTTTATTTATAATTTCTTATCAACCTTTTTATATTACCATCCTATCAAAAATAATTACATCACACGTGTGAACGTGTGGACTACCACCTCAATGAAGCAATGTGATTCATTTTCCATTTCCATTTTAAGTGGATAGTAATAAGGGTATATTTATTGAATATATATAATATTTATCATATAATAATTACTCTATTAATTTGAATAATTATTTACCTTTATTTATTTACATCCATCAAAAAGTGGAAACATCACTCGTGCGTACGGAAAGACTGTCATCTAGACAAAGTGATGTATTTCATTTTTTCATACTCACTTTATATGCATAAAAATAAATTTCTATAAATTAAATAAATATTATAATTATTTTAGGATTAATATCTTTTAAATGAATAAACCATGTCCAAGTTGAAATTATCAGAACCATCAAACCAAAACATACATGTAAAATGAATCAATTTTTCCCCAAATGTTCATTTTAAGTAAGAATTACTAATGAAAGGATGGTTGGAAATTATAATGTAATGATACATAGTAAGTTATATATGTATAAAATTATATAATATAATAATAATAAATCTATATTTATTATAAAATATATTTGAATTAGTACGATGGAATATTGGGCTTTAGGTAAGGGTTTATGTTTCAATCTAGTTTCTTTTTGGGATTATCTATGGTAAATTTTCATTTAGGGAAATTATATGAATCTTATAGTTTAAAACTAATATATATTTTTTTCATCTATTTTTCCCTGAAATTATTCTATATTATTACCATTTCCATCTCTTTGGTATTTAAATTGATCAAGAAATATTTTTTAAAAAAATTGGCCTTATTTCATCTTTGGTCAATGAACTTTTTATTCCAAGTATATGAACATTAAAATTGATTTGTGAAATATTTTTCCAGTATATGAAATTTTTTAAAATTTTAATTTTCATTACCTTTTTCTTTATTTATAAAGTCTTAAATTGAATTATTTTTAAAATAAATATTTTTTGAATAATTCATTTTTGATATTTTTACAAAAGTGTAAAAAAGAATGTTTTCTTTAAATCTATACAGTGTGAATGGACTTTCTCATTATCATAACCATAATTTTTATTGATGGTTACTTTATAATTTTACATGATTATTTTTAAATTAAATAATTTTCTCCATATTGTTTTAGAATTTTTTGTTAAAATTTTATCAAAATAAAGTTATATTTTTATCATATTCTCAAAAGAATGATTTTGATGTTATTTTAAAGTTATTGGTTATATATGTTAACATTATTTAATTATTTGTATGATTCATTGAGGATATAATCTTATGATACCATCTAGATTCTTTATTTTTGTGGATTATGTTGACGATTATTTAAGGGTGATTCTATGAAACACATTTCTTTCTCATAGGATAATTATATTATGAGGAAACCTTTATGAAACTTGTTTGTTTACATGGGTTATGCTATTATGAAATGATGAAATATTTATGAAACATGTTTATTTCCCATGAGTTATGATATGGTAATGTGGTGAATATTATATGATCTTATGGAACACTTGTGCCTGTTTTTTATTGTGTGATGAGTGGTAAAAGAATTATATAGCACTCCAATGCATTAGGTAAATATGGATATCTCATGAGATAATAAGAATTGGAATATAGAGTTAACCTATTTCAATAAGGGAATCTATCTATTATTAAAGACATGGGAGTGAACCTTGAATAAGTAAGTAATGGAATTTGGAGTAAACCCATTCCACTATGATAGTATTTTCAATTATCCTTAACTAAGGAAGTGATATTTTATAATTATGTGTATACCAAAAACTTATGTCTTATTTTTATGATATGTTCTTATATATTATGGTTGATTATTGATGATATTTTACATTTATGACTTATTTATTTTACTATGGAAAATCCTTATGCCATGATTTATGATTAATGATCTTTGATTGATTGGTTATGTACTTTTTATGTTATGATCACATTATCATAGCTATAAAATTATCTTATACTAATTTATTATTATTGATTGATATCTATTATTTTTACCCTTACTATGCATCTAATCTCACCACTTTCTTATGTTTCCTTTTCCTAGTTTATGAATAATGGTTTTAAGTAGGGATTTCTAATAAGTATATTGTGTGAGAAGATATTTTTTATATATTTTGAATATATTTCAGGAAAAAAGATAAGTATGTACCTATCCTCCAAAAACCCTAAACATTTACTATCCTTAAGAATGTATTGTTATGATATGTATTTAATATTTCTCTAAAATGATGTAATGTATATTTAAGTAATGACAGGGTCTCCTTAGTTTGGATGTTTTTTATGTGGAGATATTTGTTGTCCAATGGCTTACATGTGTATCTTGTGTTGATGATATATCATTCATGACTCTTATTCTTCTTCTAATCCCTTTATTAAACATCCATGTATATGCTGATGAAAACAGGACTCGGATGATGTTTGTGGATGATCAATGTGATAAATATAGTTTCTAATAGATATGGTATATGTTTATGGGAAAACATAATCCTGGTTTTACAAGAGAGATTACACTAGGACACTAATAGCCTATAGGGTTCTAGTGTAAGAAAAAATTGGGCAGAGATTGGATACTATATTAAGGTACAAGGCACCATTGGAATTGGAATAATGTTGACTATTATCTTGGTATTATAATGGTGCTTCCTGGGAATATTTCATAATGACATTTCATTTCCATAAAATATAGAGCATCATAACACCATGAGAATTACCTCAAGTTCATATATTCTATTTTTCTGTGAGGCTGTCATGGTGAGAGGATAGTTACTAGATTTTCATTATATCATTACATTAGTGAGGATGCAGTGTGAAGTCCCTTCATGGGTAAATGTTGGCATTTTGTAACATATTAAGGCATCTATGAAAGGTTTTGTTAGTATTTCAATGCCTTCCAATGTTCTTCTTCTGGGATACTTTTGGTAGATGGAACATTCAAAAAGGATGGAAAAACTCCCATTAGATTCTCAATGACTATAAACTTTTGGAGGCATGGAATCATTAGATATTAGGGGTAATCTCATCCTATAATTTAGATTATGCTAGCCTCCAAATGTACTCTAAAGTCTTAAAAAAATATTTCTTTATTAAAAATTTATTTCTTCCTTTATTTTTCCCAATTCAGATCCCCTGCATTATTTAATATCAAAACTATTAAAATGTTTATCCATATAACATTTTCATAGAATATTATATTTTTACTAAAATTAAACACTTTATATAATGTTGGAATATTAAAATAAAGTTCACTAAAAACCAAAAAAATACAACCTAAATTATGAAATTTCTAAAAAAACAAAAAACAAATAAAAAAACTAATGAAAACTAATGATAACATTACACTTATCGCATTTCCCACACTTGATAAATTACTTGTCATTAAGAAATTATGCTTAACCAAAATTTCCACCCCTTTTTTAGATCACCTCAAATTAATTTTTGGGTCAATGAAGGTTAAATGGAAAGAGATTAGTTGAATAAATATCTTAAGATAAGTCACATTCTCCATTATGATCCTTATCCACTACTTCATTTCACACTTCCTTTATTCAACTTATATAATAACTTTATAATTTACATCCCCCTTTTTGGATAAAAGACAGATATCATTAATGACGAAGGTCAGCAGACGTACATATGCAAAGCCATGAAGGGAAATTGTCCAGCCAAAGATGGTTGGTAGCAGAGGGGCCTGAAGCCGCCAGCTGATAGACCACATTGATTCCTTCCCTTTTGGTAAAGGAGAAGGTGCAGAATGAAAAAGCATTGGCAGACCGAGAGAAGTCTCCTGATGA
This sequence comes from Viscum album, assembly GCA_963277665.1. Lineage (NCBI taxonomy): Eukaryota > Viridiplantae > Streptophyta > Magnoliopsida > Santalales > Viscaceae > Viscum > Viscum album. Next base: position 1,083,469,096 of record OY728166.1, on the reverse strand, counting down.
TGAGGCCAAATGACTAGAGTCTACCATCATTGTGATTAATGGCATCGATTACAGTGAGGCAGTCAGACTCAATGTAGATACTAACCCATCCACATTCCAAAGATAGCATCATACCTGCCAGGATGGCCTTAGCCTCAGCAATTGATGGTTCCAAAAAGTCATGATGTGATTCATATTTTGTATCAATGATTTGCCCCAGATAATTACAGGCCAGGAGACCGAGGTAGACCAGACCATCCTTGGGGAGATACGCATCCACGTTGATCTTAAGAATCCCTTCCATTGGGGGGTTCCAATGGTAGGGAAAGTACGAGGAGCATATGTAATATGATGTCCATTATGGTGCTTCCATCCCTCAATCCATGAAGTGGCACATTCAATACAAAAATCAGGTGGTCTATGAACATGATGGAAGAAAGCATCGTTATGTCAGACCTAGTTAATATAGGCTAGGGTGAAAAGTGAACCAACATTAGCTGATGAGAGATAGGAGAACTAGCACATCAGGAGAGCGGGGAGGTCATAGGCCATGTACAGTGATGCATCTAGAGCTGGGCTCCATTTATTCCAAATTTCCTTAGCTTCTGGGAAGTGAATGATGGCGTGCAAAGGGGTTTCTGGGATATTCGGGCAGAAAGGGCAGAAAACAGCATAGGACATATGTCGGTAAATGAGAAGGCTCATGTAGGGGAGGGTGCCCATGCACACCTGCCACCAAAAGTGGCGTATTTTTTTGGGGACGTTCAGCTTTTGAAGAGATTTCCAAGGTCCCTCATTTCGGCTGACTGGGTAGCTGGAAAGAGCAAGTTTGTATCCATATTTCACCTTGTACTCGCCCAACCTGTCATTGCTCTAGAAGATATGGTTGGGCCCTGCGTCTGGGACCCAAGGGATACTAAGGATAATTATTTGGTCTTTTTCGTTAAACCATTCATAGATCTTATCCAAACACCACTGCGTCCCTTGATTTGAAAGGAGGCATCTGACCGTGGTGTCTTCAAAACCTGGTTGGACGTGGGATGTTGCCTGCATACCTTCCAAATCGATCATCCAAGGATCGGTCCAGATGTTGATAGATGATCCATCCCCAATCCTCTAGCCCAAACCTTTTTCTAGGACCATATGGGCCCCCCAAATGCCTCTCCATGGGAAGCTAGACCGAGGGCCAAGATAGGAAGCATGAAAATCCATGTGTGGAAAGTACTTAGCTCGTAGTACCCACACATAGAGGGATGATAGACAGTTAATAAGGATCAATCCTTTCTTGTCTAGTAGTGCGTCATTAAAGAGAAGAAGATTCTAGAATCCCATTCCTCCCTTCGATTTGGGAATGCATAGTTTCTCCCATTCCATCCAGTGGGGTCTATTCCATCCATCATTTTTTCCCCACCAGAAGTTGGCAGTACGTGTATGGATATGGTTGATGATGGCTGTCGAGATCTTAAACAGGGACATAAATTAGCTGGGGATAGACTGGATGATAGCTTTAATGAGGGTCTCTTTTCTTGATTTTGAAATTCTTTTTGGGGTCCAACCTTGAATTTTCTTCTCAATCCTATCCACCAGAGATGCGAATATTTCTTTTTTGGACCGACCAATCACCGTGGGTAGCCCGAGATAATTCTAGGGTTTTTCAACCATGTGTATGCCAGGTGATGCATAGAGTTCATCTCTCTCGGAAAGAGGTACCCCTACACTAAAAGAGATTTAATATTTTTCGTGATTGATTGACTGCCCAGATACCCTTTCATAATGGTGGATCACTTGGATGATCACCCGCCATTCATTAATAGTTGCTCTGGAGAAAAAGAGGCAGTTGTCAGTGAAAAAGAGATGCGACACTGGTGGACTAATGCAGCAGACCATTTCCCCGTGAATAGAATTAGCCGATGCAGTCCTGGAAATAAGGTTAGAAAAAACATCAGCCACCAAGATAAAGAGAAAATGGGAGAGGGGATCTCCCAAGAGAAGGCCTATGGATGGAAAAAATCTGCGAGTGAGCTCCTCATTGACCAGGATTCTGAAGGAGATGTTCGAGATTCATTGCATGACCATATCTTTCCATTTAGTGCAAAAACCCATTTTTAGCATCACAAATTTGAGAAAATTCCATTCCACTTTATCGTGGGCCTTGGTCATATCCATTTTCCACACCATGGTTCCTCTTTTCGCGATTGAACATGTTTTCATAGAGTGAAACACTTCATGGGCCACAATTGCATTGTCAGTGATCAGTCTCTTGGCCACGAAGGAGCTCTTGTTTTTTGAGATAATATTAGATAACCACCATCGCAGCCAATTAACAAGGATCTTCGAGAAGTTCTTATAAGAGACATTGCATAGGATGATGGGCCTAAAGTCAGGGACCTCCAGAGGTTTTTTAATTTTAGGAATAAGGACGAGGACAGTTTCATTGATGGCGGAATTTATTTTTCTCCCAGCCTAGATATTCTTGATCATTTTGCAGATGTCAGGACCGATGATGTGCCAGTATTGCTTAAAAAATAGGGCATGGAACTCGTCCGGTCTCGGGGCCTTAGTGGGGTGAATCTGTTTTAGAGCCAGAAGAATCTCATCATCCATCACATCTTTGGTAAGATATCGATCGATCTCATTGGTGATCACTGGTCTGATTCATTCTTCCACTTCAGTAGAAATGATAGGAGTCCCTATAGTAAAGAGGCTATGGAAGTAGCATGTCAAAGTTTCGTGAATTCTATTGGTGTCAGAGACGTTTCTCCCATCTGGATGTGAGATGCAATTGATAAAATTTTTCTGGTGCCTAGAAGATTCTTTCTGGTGAAAATACCGGGTATTGGTGTCCCCCTCTGAAATGAGGGTATCTCACGCCCACATAGCCCAGAATCATTCCTTAACGCGTAGGGTCATATCCAGCTATCTTTGAGTGGCACCAATCAGAGTAATATTGAAATTGGATGGGGGTTTCTTGAGAAGGTTGTGCAGTTTCTTTTCAAGGAAATCGATATGCCTCTCTGGATGGTGGAATTTATTATTGATCCAAGATCTCAGGTTGGATGCGACCTATTGGAAATTGAGGCCAACATCTTCGTGAGTAATGTTCTAGCTTGATCGTACAACATCTTCCCATTCTCAGTCCATTGACCAGAAGCTTTCAAATCTGAAGGGTATGCTGGGTTGTTTGTTGCGTTCACCTTGAGTGCATTCAATGAAAATTGGGTAGTAGTCTGAACAATTCAGCTTCATATGGCCAATGTGGAACATGCTAAATAGATTTATCCAATTTGATGAGCCTAGAAATCTTTCAAGTCGCTCGGTGATGCGTGTGCCATTTGTATTTCCTCAGAACCATGTGAAGGGATTACTTGCGTATCTCAAATCGACCAGGTCCGCCTTAGTGATTACGTCCTTAAAATTTGACATCAATGCAGAGTGTCAGACATTTCCACCTATTTTTTCCCTATAGAAAATCATCTCATTGAAGTCCCCTCTGAAAAGAATAGGTCTTGGAAGCTCGTGATGACGCTTGCAGAGAAGATGCCCAGATTTCACCTTCTCATTATGAGACGACCACCCATAGAATCCCCCAAAGGTCCATGGCGGGGTGTGGTCCGCCTGAATAGTCGCAGCCACGTCGTGTGAGGAGAAGGACAATATCTTGACATCGAAATGATCCTTCTAGAGGAGATAGATTCCCCCAGAGTGGCCTTGTTTGGAGACCAAGAAACAGCCTTGGAAGCTGAATTTCAGAGCAATGCTAGAGGTGTCCTTATTTTCCAATATGGTTTCGAACAGGAAAACCACATCGGGGTGACTTTGGGCGCAATTGCGCTGGAGAATGCATACCGTTTGTGGATTACCAATCCCATGATAGTTCCAGCATAATACAATCATTGATCTAGGTGGGGATGGGTCTCACCCGCCTCCACCTTTGAGATCTTGGAACTTGTTTTTCCACCCATCGTTTTCCCTCTTTTGCGGAGTTCTGCAACTACTAGAATGTTTCAATTCGTCTTTTCAGCTGCCCAATTTTTGGGTTCTCCATTTTACCATCACTTTCTTCATGTTGCACTCTTTTACAGGTTTGACGGGTGATTGGGCCTGGGGTTGGAGTTTTAGTCATCGTGTATTCCCCTGTGGTATGGAGTCTGACTTGGTTATCTCTGGATCGAGGTCAGGATCAGGTGGTTCAATGTGAATCAGTTTTGGCTTTGGGTTTTTTCTGGTGGGTCTTTTGATGTCTTCGCCGGCTCTATAGATGTAGAGCCATTTCATTTCAGGGGGTTAGGATGTATGTCAGTTTCCCTCTGAGTGGTTGGGCCCTCTTTAGGGAAATCTGGTGGTCCTAGCATAACGACTTTTTCATGAGTAGTTTCAGCCCGCCTGGTATGGGCCAATGTGAGGTGTTTGTGGTCCTTTTGTTTCTCTGTATCAAGGATGAAGGTATATCTGGTCGATTTGGATTGGATCCTTGGGCCATATTGAAGGATAACATTACCAGAGTCCTTCCTTTGCTTTGAGTCGCATGATCTTTACAGATGGCTGAGGCGTCCACAAAAGAAACAGAAGACTGGGAGTTTCTCGAACTCAAATGATATCCATGTGTTGGAGCCCTCGAATTTCAAAAACATGCCCCTCATCAGCAGCTCTGACACTTTTATAACGTCCTTAATTCGAACCTTAGGCCCCCTTTGGATAGGGTATGAGTGGTCCCACTCAAGGAAATGGCCAATACAGTCCCCAATTTCTCTCATAACTTGTTCTGTTCTTGCGTGAAATGGGATTCCGTTGATATGTATCCAAAAGGGGGACTGGGTGAGATTAATGTGTTGAATATCGTCCCCCCCCCCCTTGTATTCTTCAATGAGGAGGAGTTGATTATTGAAGAACCATGGTCTACTTATTAGAATTTTATCTATATCTCCCTTTTTGAAGAACTCAAAGACAATGCGATTGTTCCCCACTTACCGAATAGCAGCTCCAGCTTCCAGTTTCCAGAGATTCTGGAGGGTGTTTTTGAAGGCCCCCTAGTTTACTGCGTAATTTTCAATGAATTTTCCGACAACCAACAGCGACATGTGTTTTTTCAAGAGTGAATATTCATTTCTTCGGGTCTCAATTGCAGCCTTCTCTTTGTCCGTCAGAGACAACCTCCTCCATTGGTTCATTAAATCTGTGTCACTGGGTTAGTGCTCATGGGATGGGTACGAGCTCCTAATAGCATGCACGTTGCTTTTCCCTTCTTAGGGAAACAAGCAGTGGTCAGATTACCACATCTGAACAGGCTTCACAGCAGTGTACACTCACACTTTTGGGACGTCAAAGGCAGGATACGCGACCCATGTCCAGCAAAGAAAAACCAGGGTCGGCCCAGTCCAGAGGGCACACTGTCTAGGCCTGGTCCAAGAAAATTTCAACTGGATCGGACAACCCATTCTGCAGCCTCCTTCCGTGTCCCGGCCTATGCGTAAAATGTTTTCGTGAAGTGTCTTTGAGATCCGCGGTCAGGGCATCCATTCCCTTATTCGCCCCTGGATAGAACTCACCGTGAAGCAACCTAGTGTCTGCGGATTGACTCAATGCAGCGGACTCCCCGTGGTCTTTCTTCGTGGATGCAGCTTCATGGCAGCTTCTTCGCGAGACAGTCACAATGCGGTGGGAGCTTCGCGAACCATGATTCTTCGTGGATGAAACATTGTGGCTAAGTATTCATGATCTTTCTTCACAGATGAAGCATCTCATCTAATTTCTTTCCAGATAGTCACAAGGCAGTGGTATCTTCACGAACCATGAATCTGTGTGGCAGCTTCATCGCGAGGCAGTTCCTACATGGCGGCTCACCACAAACACTTGTTCCATCGCGCCGCCCACTGGTCAGTAGTAGAACCTTCATTCATTACAAATCCACATTGTTCTAGTGGCTAGGGTTTTCAAGTTCGGGACCATGAATCTTCGCGGAGACTTCTCTGCAAGGCAAACCCTACACGGTGGGCTCTCTACGAGAACTTGTTCTGTATCGCCGCCCATTAGCCATTAGTACTCCTTCATTCTTCAAGAATTGGGTATGTCAAATTGGCAAGTGTTTTCAAGCCCGAGATTCCTCACAGTTGGCATCCGCGTGGATCTCAAATTGGTTGTGGGTTTGAGATCTGTTTCCACCCCTGATTTCCAGATCTGGTAGTAGCGAGGTGGAAGCTTCGTCGGGAATGTCCTCGTGGCACTGGGGAAGAGATATTGCTTCTAAATAATTGATTGCAAGAAATTGAGACCCAACCCTCCTGGGTTCGCAGGTGCTGAGGAAGATGGTGCCCTCCTGCAACTCGAAAGAGAACCAAAGCTCCACCCGCCACCGTGAGCAGATCGGGGAAGAAGACTCAAACCCTAGGAAAACCTAGGAATGATGCTCTGAAGCAGGAGAGACTCTCTTTAGTTGTTTACATCCCCCTTTTTCAAATTTTCTCAGTATTCACTTCAATTTCCAAATCCCTTAATAAAAAACCACACTACATTATTAATTATTTTATTTTTAAGACCCACTTGGAACTCAAACATACTTTATATTATGAATCACTTGATAAAAATTGTAATAGTAAGTTAATAGAAGTTGGGTAAGTACAACTAGATATAAAATAGTCATTTTACTCTTATTTATAAATTTTCAAATTTCACACACACACACACAATTATAATGTAGTTTAAGAAACGTCTAGTTATATCATAGGTGCTCATTTTACTTTAGTTCATATGAATTATATAGTTTTTATCTATGTTATTCCCTAAGGTGTTACTTTTTAAATGAAAATAATTATCCCAGTTGTATGTTTGAATATTAAACCCAAACATGTCTCAAAATTCATTTCCTAATTTCCATCCTTTTAAACATTGTTTCACTGGTTTTTGTAGAGACCTGAAGATTGACATACATTGACATTACATTACTTTTGCGGAATACTTAATACATAACAAAACCAGACACACAAGGACTGTAATAGTTTAGTGTCTTTGGAAACTCGGAACAAAATATTCTAATCATAGTGAAGGATCTTCAATATCTCCCATAAAGACCTTCCCCTTTTGTTTTCTTACCTAGAACCTTTCTTTAAATCCTGGGGAAAATAAAACATATAAAGGGTGTGCTCAAATTCTCAGTAAGGCTAAGCATGGAGAAAATAAAACAAACCATATACATTTGAACATAAAAACATGAACATAATGTTTAAACATCGAAATCATGATAAATGACATAAAACATGGAAGTATATAAGGCATAGATCATAATAGAACATCAATCATGATAAAATAGCTTGGGAATAAAACTTGTTATAGTGCAAAAACATTAAGCACATGATATGATTTCCATGGTAGCCAAGGCATTGCTACCAAGACCATCTTAGTGAACAAATTCCCTTTCTGAATCGAGTTCACTCCTCGTTTCAGTCCTGTAACACTGAACCGGATTAACTTATCATTCTATCCATGTCTATCTCATGAGATATAAATCATTACCCAATTCATTGTAGGGAGATATAGGTTCCACCCATCTCATATTGAAATCATTCTTACTTGTGCCATAAAATAAACATAAATCATTCATCATAACCCAAAGAATAAAATGGGTTTCATAAACATCATCCAATCATCACATAATCCATATAAAAAAAATGGGTATTTCATCATAAGAAAAGTTAAACCATGTAAATCATAGAGAAATTATACTTGAAACATACACATATGAAAAAATGTCATCTTAGATGGAAAATGGTTTTTTTAAAACACTTGAAATGAATTCGTGAGGAAAATATCCTTTGTTATTCAAAATCATTTTCTTTTCACAAAATGTCATGAAATTTTCAAAGAAAAGGATTTTGTTGAAAATAGTCATGAAATCTTGTAGAGTATGCTTCATGAAAATAGGTTTTTATGAAACTGTAAAAATCCGTTAATGTCGTATAAGTTAAAAAAACATTCTCCTTGTAATTTTAACGGAAAAGTCAAAAAGTACCACGTATGGTAAACAAAAGAAAGATTCCATCCATAACCCGAAGTAAAAGTCAAAGAAGGGTAAAAATAACTTTAAACATACATGGAAGAATATTAAACACTTTATGAAAACATTTTTATGGACATGAATGAAAAATATAACCCCAGTAAATACTTACGAATAAGCAATCTCGGATAAAAATGAGATTGCAAAATTATCCCTTACCTTAGGTCTGATATGATTCGTACGTATCCAAACCTCCTGTATAATGATTTAAATAATGTCATTGACTTATTACATAATAATATTCATTGTTATTATATCATATATTTTTCACTTATGACTTTATATTACCCTTTCTTTTGTAAATTCATGTTAAAGTAGCGTTTTGGGTAAAATCGTTTCATTTGTCGTTAGTGTTTTAACTTTTAATTAATCATATGATTACATAGATCGTGATTAATTAAATCCTGAATGTAAAACATGATTTATATATAATATATATTTATAATATACATATATATAATAGATCGATAAATGGAAAGAAATACACTGTTCATAGAGATGGTAGGTCGTACGTCCGCATGAACGCTGTTTTCGTTTCCTTATTGAATTGAATGGAATTAAGTAGATGACATACATATATATATAAATAAATCCAGTAGAATTATTATTTCATATATTTCATGATTATATATTATATATACTTTATAATCATTCTAGAATGGTTAACATGGAGAGTGAATCTAATCGCGTTGTGGAGACGGTATTCCGTACGTACGCACGAGTGATGATATCGTTCCCATAATTGTTGAATAGAATTGGAGTGGATGATAAAATATATCAGAATCAATATGATGTTATAATAACTATGTATAGTTATTCTTTACACCATTATACCCATCCATGTAAGCTGGTGTTGGAAAAACAGATTACACCACGGCGTCGAGACGGTATTACGTACGTACACACGCACGGTGATTTCGTTTTCCGTAGGATGGATAGAAGGTGAAATGGGGTTGTTTCCTATTTATAATAACATATAATTATATTATTGATACTTATGTTATTACAATATAATGAACCAACTAATTAAGAAGAAGTTGAAGAAGAAATAAAATTGAAAAAATCGGTAACGGATATTACCTCTTCTTCGACACGTCTCTTTGAAACCTCTTGTTAGGGTACAAAAATTGGTCTTCGAAGAAGACCAGGACCTCTAGAATGTCTATAGGGAAGTTTTTAAGGGAAATGTTGAGGGTTTTTCCGAGATTCAAGGCTCAAAATTGTGTGAGTAAGAGAGGGAGGAGGTGCCCTTTTATAAGGGAGGAGAGGGGCACCTTTAAAAATATTAGAATTATTAGTTTATATTAAATCCCAACCCCACTTAAAACATCCAAAATGACTCATATCCAATTATTAGATGAGATAGGTTTGTAATCTCATCAAACAATAAAATTTCGACATGTTAGGAATTTATTTTAAACATTATCCACTTGATTTATCCTTATTTATCAATTTAATTTTATTTGTGATAATAATATTATAAATTTTAAATTATTATAAATAATATCTTATGTGTTGTGAATATTCCATAATTTGAACCTTTATAAAATTTTAGACCATATAAATTTTAATTTATAATTTTTAAATATTTTTCTGGTTTTTAAACAATTTTATAATATGTTATTATTATAAAATAACAATAGTGTCAATTTTTACACTATTCATTTATTTGAATTTAAATCAAATCCACACAAATGATATATTCAAAATAAAATATTAAATATGTTCCTAACATTTCATAGTTATCTAGAAAATTATTGTAGTACATTAAATAGTTCATATAATATTTATTTTAATATTTTTAAAACCATTTTTTTGGTATGTCTCTTAATAAAATAATTAGTACAACATTATTGTATAATTATTTAATATACTTATTTGTTGCATAAAAATTTAAAAACAAATCCTTTGATGAATATAAATATAAAATGTTTTATAATAATAATTTTACTCGAATTTGTCATCTAAAAATAACAACATGTAAATTGTTATCTTTGTTAAATTATGAAGGTGACAACTTTGGAATCATTCAAAATAAAATATTATAAGTGTCATAATGGCTTTTATAAGGCTCCAAATGGTCAAATATTCGACCACTGGACGATTAGGGTTTACATTTACATGAAAAATATGTTTTGGTCAGGGTTTTGGTGCCATTTATGGTCACTATTAGTTTAATAAAAACTATATTGTTGATTTTTCACTAGATAAACAATTTTTGCATCACTATTGTGTCATAATTAATGATAATTATTTAATCCATAAAATTTATAAATAAATTCATATGTTGTAACTAATTTTATTATCTTTCTGTAGACTATTCATGTTTGAAGTTTCATGATGTTTATCACTAAATTAAAATTAATATAGTTATAATATTTAAGAGAGTGACATGTTGTCACTTTCTTTGGTTTTAATAATAATTAAATTATTTTCAAGAAAAAAAGTCTATAAAATGAATCTATTCCAACCCTTAGGTGATATGGGTTGACTTTTAGTCATCCAATATATTTTTTGGCAGGTTTTAGGGTAACTTTATAATTTTATATTTACCCTTAATTATCGAATTTACCTTTAACTAAGGTAAATAAAATTTACCGTAGTTACTATTCATAATGCCCAAAAATAAAAAGTAGCTTATTAACATAATATGGACCCACTGATTCCAAATATGGAATCCATTTTTCCAAATTCAATACACAAAATTTTCAGAAACTAAATTAAAATTAATCCCGTTGTTGAAAGAAAATGGGTTTTTTTTAAACATTGCAAAAGATTGAATTGATTTAACCTACGAATTCAATGTAAAATCAATGATAATTACATACATTATATTAAATGGTAAATATATATTCTATTTATATTTTAAAACCATTAAATATTATAATTTTACAATATAAATTATCTCAATGAAAAAATTTGTTTTTAATTAATAATTAGCGTATTTTTACTATTCATCAAAACATGAAAGTTATCAGAAAAGTATGAAAAATGTATCCAAAGTAAATTTTTATATCCTAATTCCAAATAAGATTTTATTTTGTCAAATTGAACTTATAAACATGTCAAAAATTAGATTTATTGTGGGTGTGCCATCAAAAGGTTCCAAAAATGCATTTTTTTTTAATACTTATTTTACCTGAAAATTTTATTTTGTTCTCTTCAAATGTTATAGAAAATGTGTAAGATGAATAATAATGTTATAAAATTCAAAATATAGTTAATACTATTCATAACGGCTAGTCCATAATAATATAATAGCAATATATCATTGTTTAGTGAAACCTGGTATTGCGTACAACACACGCTATCGAGGAAGGTCGTGATTGCGTGTAATGTATGCCAAGCCATGGTTGTGTGTAGTGCAAGACTCCTTTGTTGTTATCTATAACATAATCCAACCATATTTCATTTATACATTGAATATATATATATACATATATATATACACTCAATGTTGCGAACTTGAAATTGTGTGTAACAAGATCCAAGAATAGTGTTGTGTATACTGCAAGCTAATACAGTGTTGCATATAGTACAAGATAATCTTGGTGTAGCGTACAACAAACGATATGAAAGAAATTAAAAAGACAATATCTTATAAAATCTCAGGTTGTTACATTCTACCCCCCTTAAAATGAATTTCTCCCTCGAAATTTTTCAAGGTTATAAATCGTTTACTATTCATAGAAACCCACATTGTAAAAAGGAATACAAAAACTTTATTTTAAAAACTAAAGTATGAAACATAACAATTACCCAAAATTAACTAATCACTGGGTTTCCACATAGGAGAACATAGGTGAAAATATGGATATGGAAGAGAAATCTAACCATCATGTTATGATGGAGAGTGGTAGAGAACATGGCTATGAAAAACCCAACAATCACAAAGCCATAGATTTGTGATGATCTAAGGTACCATTTGATTCATCGGATATAAGGGCACTAGGACAACATTTTTGGTTTTAAATATCATTTCCCTAAAGTTGAAATTTTTGAATTAGAAGAAATACTTGCTTGATTTTGGTACAATCTCACTGTTGGTCGTTCCTTGGACAATTTCCAATTCATCTCTTAAAGAAATGAAGTTGAATTTTTCATTCGTGAAGTGTTAGCAAATCATGTGATAGAATTATGGGTCATTCCATCTATCTCAAACAAAATGTTAGAAAAAGTTATCAAAAATACATAAGTCCATCTATAGTGAGATTAATCATATATGGTTCCTAAAATGACTTATAATTCATATATCATACTACATAATATAATAAAACTATTTTCTACTAAACAGGGACTTCATGTAGGCCAATGGAAGTCGATAAAGGCTTGTCGCACTTCGGTTGTGGGTTCGATTCCCACATCCTTGTCCAACGCGATGGGTTGTCGCATGTCCTGCAGGTTGTCCTTTTTCTAAAACTACATCATTATAACATTCCATCAATAATATTGAAAAAAGTTCTAGCCTTAAACAACACTGTCTCACATCCAACATAAACCATTCCAATGATTAGGCTTAGCCAAAATACTTATGTCCAAGCTCATAGTATAAAGAAAACAATTACTAGAAAGGTTATCTACCAAGAATGCGAATACAAGAATTTATCCCACATATATCATAAGATATAACTTGTTGGTTACATTCCAAACACATGAATACCTTAGTCATGTATTCTCTTGAAAAATAAATTACCAAAGAACCTTAGTGAAAACATGAATGCTGTCAAAAGGTAACTCTTTCCACATACCAAAAATCCCAAATAAAATCTATATACTCAAATCATGATATCACTTTGTCCTTTTATCAGCCATGAACTCATGAATACAATCAAACATCTCATTATCTTTTTATCCCTTCATTATGCACATATCATCTACTTTCCAAAAATATCTGAATAACCTTCCATGGTTACCGGTACCATTAAACATATACTTTAAAATACTTTAGGAAAAAAAATAGTGTAACAATCCTTAGATGATTCTTTATTCCATAGTACAATTAACTATACAACATAACTCCTGATAAACATACAATCATTCCACTACCTTCTAAAACAACCTACTAAGCTTCAACACTTCTTTCATCTCATATATCATTTGTAGTCTCCTCATCCTCATCCACATAAATACTACTCATGTGACCATGCTGATTCTCTTTATGAGATTTTCCCTTAGGTCATTGGTTTGCATAATTCCCATACATTCCACATGTAAAACATCTAATCATTGTTGATGTTGTAGAAATACCATTATCCTTGTCCATGGTGTTAACTGAACCTTTTCCTTTGCACTTATTGGCTTTGTGTCCTTCTTTTCCACACCCAAAGCATCTTCCAGTTCCTTTGAAACAATCTCCCCGATGCCTCTTCCTACATGATTTACATGATGGAAATTGAACTTTCTTTCCTCTATGATCATCATGAAACTCCATCTTTCTCTTATTATCTAAGTCGGGAAACTTACCAAAGTTGAGATTATTGATCATATTATGAGATTTTTTATTAGGAATAATAATGATGTTTGGAATTCCAAATCCCATTTCATTTGGTTGCTCATGAAGAATATCATTCCATTGTCCGTCATATCCTCCATTATCATGAATCTTCATGTTTCCCGCCATTTTCTAAAACCCAAAAAGAATACTGTGAGAGGTAAAAATCATGCTATGGAAAAAAACATAGTAAAGGGGAAGTACCCTCAATATCTAACATCTGAGGTTAAATTCTAAGATCGTTACCATAGTTCTAGGACTATATCCTATACGTATACTTATCTTTAGGGACATCCCTAGACATACCTTAGAAATATCTCTAGGGATCTCACTAACGTTTTCGCATCCTAGTTTCCAAAGGTTGACTAAACATTTCCTCTGATACTAACTGTAGAGACCCGAAGATTGACGTACATGGAAATTACATTACTTTTGGGGAATACATAATACACAACAAAAACATACAAACAAGGACCGTAATAGTTTAGTGTCTTTGGAAACTCAGAACAAAATCTTCTAATCATAGTGAAGGGTCTTCAATATCTCTCATAAAGATCTTCCACTTTTGTTTTCTTACCTAAAACCTTTCTTTAAAATCCCGCGGAAAAGAAAAAATATAAAGGGTGAGCTCAAATGCTCAGTAAGGGTAAGCATGGAGAAAATAAAACAAATCATATACATTTGAACATAAAAACATGAACATAATGTTTAAACATCGAAATCATGATCAATGACATAAAACATGGAAGTACATAAGGCATAGATCATAATAGAACGTCAATCATGATAAAATAGCTTGGGAATAAAACTTGTAATTGTGGAAAAACATCAATCACATGATATGATTTCCATGGTAGCCAAGGCATTTCAGCCAAAACCATCTTAGTGGACAAAGTCCCTTTCTGAATCGAGTTCACTCCTCATTTCAGTCCTCTAACACTGAACCGGATTAACTTACCATTACATCCATGTCAATCTCAGGAGATATAAATATTTACCCAATTCATTGGAGGGAGATATAGATCCTACCCATCTCATATTGAAATCATTCTTACTTGTGCCACAAAATAAACATAAATCGTTCATCATAACCCAAAGAATAAAATGGGTTTCATAAACATCATCCAATTATCACATAATCCATATAAAACAAATGGATATTTCATAATAAGAAAAGTGAAACCATGTAAATAATAGAGACATTATACTTGAAACATACAGATATGAAATAATGTCATCTTATATAGAAAAGTTTTTTGATAAAACACTTGAAATGAATTCCTGAGAAAAATATCATTTCTTATTCAAAATAATTTTCTTTTCACAAAATGTCATGCAATTTTCAAAGAAAATGATTTTGTTGAAAATAGTAATGAAATATTGTAGAGTAAGATTCATGAAAATAAGGTGTTATGAAACCGTAAAAATCCATTAATTCCATGTAAGTTAAAAAAACATTCTCCTCGTACTTTTAACAGAAAAGTCAAAAAGTACCACGTATGGTAAACAAAAGAAAGATTCCATCCATAACCCAAAGTAAATGTCAATGAAGGGTAAAAATAACTTTAAACATACATGGAAGAATATTAAACACTTTATGAAAACATTTTTATGGATATGAATGAAAAATATAACCTCAGTAAATACTTATGAATAAGCAATCTCGGATAAAAATGAGATTTCAAAATTATCCCTTACCTTAGGTCTGATTTGCTTCGTACGTATCCAAAACTCGTGTATATTGATTTAAATAATGTCATTGACTTATTACAGAATCATATTTATTGTTATTATATCATATATGGTTCACTTATGACTTTATATTACCCATTCTTTTGTAAATTCATGTTAATGTAGCGTTTTGGGTTAAATCATTTCATTTGTCGTCCGTGTTTTAACTTGTAATTTTTCATATGATTACTTAGATCATGATTACTTACATCCATAATTTAAAACATGATTTATATATAATATATATTCAGAATATACATATATATAATAGATCTATAGATGGAAAAAAATACATTGTTCATGGAGATGGTAGGTCGTACGTACGCATGAATGTTGTTTTCGTTTCCTTATTGAATTGAATGGAATTAATTAGATGACATACATATATATATAAATAAATCCAGTAGCATTATTATGTCATATATTTCATGATTACTTATTATATATACTTTATAATCATTCTTGAATGGTTAACATGGAGAGTGAATCTAATCGCGTCGTGGAGACGATATTCCGTACGTACGCACGAGCGATGATATTGTTCCCATAATTATTGAATAGAATTGGAGTGGATGATACAATATATCAGAATCAGTATTATGTTATAATAACTATGTATAGTTATTCTTTACACAATTATACCCATCCAAGTAAGGTGGTGTTGGAAAAACAGATTACACCACTGCGTGGAGATGGTATTCTGTACGTACGCACGCGCGGTGATTTCGTTTTCCGTAGGATGGATAGAAGGTGAAATTGGTTTGTTTCATATTTATATTAACATATCACTATAATATTGATACTGATTTTATTACAATATAATGAAACAACTAATTAAGAATAAGTTGGAGAATAAATAATATTGAAAGAATCGGTAACAGATATTATCTCTTCTTTGACACGTCTCTTTGAAACCTCCTCTTAGGGTACTAAAATTGGTCTTTGAATAAGACCAGGACCTCTAGAATGTTTATAGGGAAGTTCGGAAGGGAAATGGGCAGGTTTTGGCCGAGATTCAAGGCTCAAAATTGTGTGAGGAAGAGAGGGAGGAGGTTCCCTTTTATAAGGGAGGAGAGGGGCACCCTTAAAAATATAAGAATTATTAGTTTATATTAAATCCCAACCCCACATAAAAACTTCCAAAATGACTCATATCTAAATATTATATGTGATAGGATTGTAATATCATCAACCAATAAAATTTAGACATGTTAAGAATTTATTTTAAACATTATCAACTTGATTTATCTTTATTTATCAATTTAATTTTATTTGTGATAATAATATTCTAAATTTTAAATTATTATAAATAATTACTTATGTGTTGTGAATCTTCCATAATTTGACACTTTATGAAATTTCAGACTATATAAATTTTAATTTATAATTTTTAAATATTTTTGTGATTTTTAAACAATTTTATAATATGTTATTTTTATAAAATAACAATAGTATCAATTTTGAAACTATTCATTTATTTGAATTTAAATTAAATCCACACAAAGGATATATTCAAAATAAAATATTTAATAGGTTACTAACATGTCATATTAATCTATAAAATTATTTGAGTACATAAAATGGTTCATATAATATTTATTTTAATATTTTTAAAACCATCTATTTGGTATAACTCTTAATAAAATAATTAGTACAACATTCTTGTATAATTATTTAATATACTTATTTTTTGCGTAAAAATTAAAAATAAAATCCTTTTATGAAGGTAAATATCAATTTTTTTATAATAAACATTTTACTCGAATTTATCATCTTAAAATAACAACATGTAAATTGTTATCTTTGTTAAATTATGAAGGTGACATCTTTGGAATCATTCAAAATAAAATATTATAAGTGTCATAATCGCTTTTATAAGGCTCCAAATGGTCACATATTCGACCATTGGACGATTATGGTTTATTGTTACATCACTAATAATTTTTGGTCAGGGTTTTGGTTCCTTTTATGGTCACTATTAGTTTAATAAAAACTATATTCTTGATTTTTCACTAGATAAACAATTTCTGCATCACTGTTGTGTCACAATTAATGATAATTATTTAATCCCTAAAAATTATAAATAAATTCAAATGATGTATATAATTTTATTAGATTTCTATAGACTATTCATGTTCGAATTTTCATGAATTTTATCACTAAATTAAAATTAATATACTTATAATATTTAAGAGAGTGACATGTTGTCACTTTCATTGGTTTTAATAATAATTAAATTATTTTCAAGGAAACAAATACTTAAAATGAATCTATTCCGACCCTTAGGTGATATGGGTCGACTTTTAGTCATCCAATAGAATTTCGGCAGGGGTTAGGGTTATTTTATAATCTTATATTTACCCCTAATTACTCGATTTACCTTTAACTATGGTAAATAAAATTTACCGTTGTTACTATTCATAATGCCTAAAAATAAAAATTAGCTTATTAACATAATTTTGACATACTAATTCCAAATATGGAATCCATTTTTCCAAATTCAATACATAAAAGTTGCAGAAATTAAATTAAAATTAATCCCATTGTTGAAAGAAAACGGGTTTTTTTAAACATTGCAAAAGCTTGAATTGATTTAACCTACGAATTCAATGTAAAATCAATTCTAATGACATAAATTATATTAAATTGTAAAAATATATTCTATTTATAATTTCAAACCATTAAATATTATAATTTAACCATATAAATTATCTCAATGAAAAAGGTTGTTTTTAATTAAAAATTAGCGTATATTTACTATTCATCAAAACATGAAAGTTATCAGAAAAGTATCAAAAATTTATCCCAAGTAAATTTTTATATCCTAATTCCAAAGAAGAATTTTATTTTGTAAAATAAAACTTATAAACATGTCAAAAACTAGATTTATTGTGGGTGCGCCATCAAAAGGCGGCAAAACTGCATTTTTTTAAAAATACTTATTTTACCCGAAAAGTTTATTTTGTTCTTTTATCATGTTCTAGAAAATGTGTAATATGAATAATAATGTTATAAAATTAAAAATATAGTTAATAATATTTATAACGGCTAGTCCATAATAATATAATAACAATATATCATTGTTTAGTGAAACCCGGTATTGCATACAACACACATTGTTGAGGAAGGTTGTGATTGCGTGTAATGTAAGCCAAGTCAGGGTTGCTTGTAGTGAAAGAATCCTTTTTTGTTTTTTATAAAATAATCCAACCATATTTCATTTATAAATTGAATATATATATATATATACATATATATATATATACACTCAATGTTGCGAACTTGAAATTGTGTATAACAAGATCCAAGAATAGTGTTGTGTATACTGCAAGCTAATACGGTGTTGCGTATAGTACAAGATAATCTGGGTGTAGCGTAAAAAATACGATATGAAAGAAATTAAAAAGAATATATCTTATAAAATCTCGGGTTGTTACAGTTTTGTCTTGGTTTTTTAATGTATCTAGGGCTAGTCTTTCTTGTAGAGAATGATTGATAAAATTAATCAACTCGAGTAAACACAAATCACCTATGTTCACTCACTACTTTCCCCTACACATGGTTTTTACAATATGAATAATATTCACTTAATAAAGGAAGTGTTTTGGAAGATAATCAATGAAAATTAAAATTAAAATAGGGAGTAGAATAATACTCCCCTCCCATGTAGCTTCTTTTCATGGAATGGGATATATATCCATGTTTTTTTAATCTTCTTACATCATACAAAATCAAGAAACACATTTTTGATAGAGATTTTAATTATTGAATCTAAAAAAAATTCTAATCTAATAACTAAAAAACCTAAAATTTATATTGGGTTGCATCATAAGCAAAATTTTATTTTAAGCCCTTTTACAAGGATTTACTATAATTTATCACATGTTTAATGGTGGGTATGGATCCCTAATAAAGAAATCTCATACGATTGTTTCTTATATTCTTCTTATAATGATAACGATATATTTTGGACTTGGAGTCTCTATGGTTGAAACCACTTAATCAGATGGTGTAACAGTACCTTAGAGTTTAAATTTTCCAAACATGTATAACAATACATCCACTTATTTCTTAATTCAAGTAATCTAGTTTATTTCTAGGGTGGGTGGTTCAATATTGGAGATTTTTTCATGGGGGTGATCTTATTTTTTATAGCCATATAAAACCATAAATTTGGGTCCCTCCTGTTCCTCATTATCTTTTTCCTAGACACCCACTTCCAGATATAGAATATTCCATATAGTTTTTACTATCTCTTCTTGTTTTTTCACCCATATCTATTGTGAAATGGGCCAAAATTTCTCTAGTAATTCATAGACCCTTTTAAGTTATTACACTAACATAATGATCCATTTTTCTACCTTCGTTTTTATGATAGGATAAATTTATTATAGTTCTTCATCAATTTTTTCTTAGACTATACGTATTTATCTGATTTGATCCAAAATAAACTGATATGTTCTGAAATAAAAATATTTATAAACCTACTCTATAGGTCGGGGTTAGATCAGCCTTAATCCATTGTACATGTATAATGGGTGTCTAAGGTACCAACAAATGTCACATACTTCATCTTATTAAAAAATACACTCAATATTGTTCATATTTCTGATTATTTATATTTCATAGTTAAATTAAATTGTGTAAGTCTAAATTAGAAAATATAAAAAAATTAAAACAATTAGATTGTGTGTTATAAAGATTTAGAAGTTTAGTTCATACTTCTTTGGGTGTTTTTATTTTTATAACTTTTATAGTTTTTTTTTATTTTCATTTAGTTTTTTCAAAAACACCATAATAACTCTACAAAAAATCCTTGAAAATAGTTCCTAAATGTTATTAAATTGTAAATGTGTGGTGTTGCCTACAAATATCCTAGAATAGAATAGGGTTATCACAACATAGATGTCATATAGTATTAGGTCATATCCATATTGACAAGATGAAAATTTGAAGTGCTCATGGTAAGATTTAATTATAAGACACAATAAATGGATGGGAGTTAGATTATATGAATGTAATAGATGTAATAAAACTGATATATAGGACAACCTATGACTCTATTTCCATATATTTAGTGTAATTCCTCATTAATAGTTTCAGGTACTTATTTGTTTATGTTTTATTAACCATCCTTTTTTGGTGCATTTGTAGGCTTATTCATTACTGGTAAAATTTCCTAAAGTTACGGGATGTATGTTTTTTCAATTAATGGAGACCAATTATAAATGTGTCAAAGACATATTGAGGTTCTTACTAAGTTTGTAGAATTCCTAGAGTGGTTTTTTTGAGTTTTCTTCATGAACCAGATGTTTTTATACACTTATGGGGATTTTCCTGTCATGTAAATATGTTATATTTCATGTATTCATGGCCCGAAATATTTTTTGAACTGATATAGAGAATTAAGTATTTACAAACCATGTAACAAGTTCATGTTTTTTAATGATCAAAAATCAGTTTTAATTAAAAATACAGTGGGTTTTCAGAGAATCTTTTTAATCTAGAAATACATTGCATGAATGTTCTATGTGTTATGTACTTGTTGGGATTAATTCCTTTTTAGGGAATTGTATGGATTATTAAGGGATCATTCTATGATCATCCTCCCTTTTCGTAACCCAAAGAACTCCTAGTAAATTTGGAGAGATCTCCTGTCCCTTTAAATATTTAATTCAACGATTTGTTATCTTGTTTTTGGTAATGCATCTCTCTGAGTATACGATCTATATGATTATTCCTTATTTGGTCATAGTAACTTCATTGGATATATTTTTTGTTCATATTTGTGATTATATAGTGTTTTATATCAATCCCATTTAGTTTCATGGTGTTTCATATCTTTTGATGGTTGTTCTCATGCTTTCTAATCACCATGGAAAATGGAAGCCAGTTTTATACTTGTTTGACGAAGGTATTTCTATACAATGTGTTAATGTAAATAATTGGTTGTAATTATTGGTAAATTACTTTTGGTTGTTCATTTATTTGATTTGATATGTGTTTTTAAACGATTAATTGGAAAAGAAAATGTTTTTAAATGGGTTTTTACTTAAAATGGATTTGATTAATTTGGAAATTGTTTTTCAAACACCGAAGTGAATTTTATTGGATTTGAAAATGCATTATTAAATTATGATCATGGTTTTAAAAATTAATTTTTAAAATTTTCACATTGGGAACTATGGGTGCATCAGGGGAAGAGATATGGGTAGCATTACTATTTGTGTAACCACTAGAAAGTAACCTTTTGGATATCTATGGATGGTGGTAGGACTCGATATTGGTCTGATCCGACATTTTTCATGATTAAGATCTTGAATTTCTATTATGTATTGTCCCATAGGATTGGACCCAATATTAGGTGCATTTTTATTTATAGTTATATATTGCATGATTATTTTTATCATGGATTGTTGATCATAGGTTTTTATATGAGGTTGTTTCACATAGATTTCTTGATAGGTTATTTCATTTGTATGTTTTTACTTTCTTAACTCTTGATGCATTGATATGATTTCATATTTATATCACTTTTCATATATATTTTTTGGAAATATGAAATTATTTTATAATAAAAATGGAAATTGATTTAAAAATGAATTGTATTTATGAAAATGCTTTGTAAAAATATTTTTGTTTTAAAATCTATAATTGTTGCATTCCTGATATTAGACTATGTATAGACTCTTTGGTGGTATCCTACTAGGATTTTATCTCATGCCCTAATTGTTTCATTAGGTAGTTGTAGATGTTATATTATAGGATAGAGGTAAAGGGAGGGGAATCTTATAGCATTTCAAATTATCATTTTTTATTTGCCTTTAGTTTGGGTTGGTTTGGAGGTGACTATTGGTCACATGGATACTTTTTGGCCTTTCATTATTCATACTTTCTGGTTTAGCTGGTTTTTCTTAGATTTTATAGATCTGGTTGTTTCTTTTTCTTCATATTAGTACTCTAGTTTCATGTCTTGTTTAATTAAATACAAGAATTGTTCTTTTTTCATATTTTACCACAGTGTGTGATGACCAGCTCGGGTGTATGGCTTGTGTAATGACCCATATTTTGAACCAAGGAAAAATTATAAGGTAATTTGAAATGTTTACATTTAGTTAATGGGACGCTCTTTGAACCGAGCTCTAGAACATAATTTTGAGAGTCGGAACACTCAATGCATTGTTTTTAGAGTTGATTAAAGTCTTGAGAGGTATGATGGGTGTCTCATTATGTTTCGAGAGCCCTGGGACCTGGAAAACTCATGTTTTGGGTGGATTGGTAAGGGTTCATGGTTTTTCCGAAACAGTGAGCCCCACCAGTGAAAACCTTATGCCTGCTACAGTTAAGAAGGACTTGTCTACATAGGTTTTGCATGGTTTCCTGAAACATTACCTAACCTCATAGCTTAGTTCCATTTAGGAAGTCTCTATGTAATGTTCAGTGCATTTTTGGATCATGGTTAGGGAAAACTATTCAGAACAATCATGTGATGGATCGGATCCCTCGGCCCAACAATATTGTCCGCTCTGGCCCAGTTGCTATCCCAGGCCTCACGGCTTTAAAACGCGTTGCTGAGGGGAAGGTAGGCACGGGAATTTCAAGCACCCACCAATCTCCCTCCACAACCGATGTGGGATTGGTTACCGGGGCACAGGCGCCAACAATCCTGGCGGGGGCCCAACAATCCTGGGCCCAGGACACAACATCCCCCCCCCCCCAAGCCCACACCGGTCCCGAGACCAACCACCCTCTGATACCAATTGTTAGGTCGGAAGAAAAACGGGGAAAAGATGGCAAGAGGGGGGGTGAATTGCCTTTTAAAAAATGATTAACAAATTAAAAATCAAAGTAAAGAATGCAGCGGAAATAAAGAGGCAATCACACAAGAAATTGTTAACGGAGTTCGGCCAAAACCCGGCCTACGTCTCCGCTCCCAACTCAACCGTTGAGAGATTCCTACCGCTTGCTTTTCAATGGTTTTAGCAAGAAACCCACTAGGCTTTGAGGTAGCACTAGGACCTATTACAGCTTGCTTTTGTGGTTTAGCAAGAACCCACTCGCTTTTAATGGTTTAGCAAGAACCCACTAGCCTTTTTAACGGGTGAAGGCTAGCTCACCGAACACAAGCCTTTTAAAAGGAAAGGCTTGAAGAAACCTCTTCACACCTTAGTGGTGGTGTGAGAACCCAAAGAAAGGGAGATGAGAAAAGAGTTTGGGGTTTGTAGGCACAAACCCAAAATGAAAGCTCAAAAAGATAAAAACAATAAAACCCGTAATTGGGAGAAGCCTTGGGCGCCTTGATTGATTGGAGATGTTGAAGGCCGCTTCCAAGCTTCTTTGATGGAGCTCCTTGGATGTGGAAGTTGTTGGAGCAAGGTGGGTTCCTTTGGAGGAAGTCGCCGGAGGTTGGCCAAATGATGAGAATTGTGTACGTTGGCTTCACAAGTGTTTCGGGAGGTGTCCGGGGCTTCCTTGGCCTTTATTTATAGGCATGGAACCCATTAGGGGCCTTCGGAGCCGTTGGAGAAGCTTAAAGAGCCGTTGGGAGCCAAGTGGGCCAGCCTGGTCAAACTGCAACGGCTAGTTTGACTGGCTCCACCGGCTGGCCGGTACAGTCCCACCGGTTGGCCGGTGTTTGCAAAAAGGCATAGGATTCCTGTCCAGGGGCCACCGGCTGACCGGTGCCAGAGCCACCGGCTGGCCGGTGCCAAGACAGTAGCTGGCACTGTTTGGAGAGGGGGCCACCGGCTGGCCGGTGCTGAGGCCACCGGTTGGCCGGTGGGGAGGCAGTAGCTTCCCTTTGAGTGCAGGTGCCACCGGCTGGCCGCTGGTGTGCCACCGGTTGGCCGGTGGTCTGGACAGAAGGATGCCTTCTGTCCAGGCTCCATCGGCTGGCCGGTGGTGAAGCCACTGGTTGGCCGGTGGACTGAAAATCAGTCCATTTGGGCCTTCTTGCTTTCCTGAATTGATTCCTATCATCCAAAAACACTTGAAAGAGGATTAGATAAATATGAGGGTGATTGTGATCATGAAAATAAAACCTTGAGGGGTTCGAGAGGTACAACAATCTCCCCCTATTTTGATGATCACAATCACCAAAACAATCAAAGTAAAATACTTAAATTAAAGGAAATGCTAAGCATGATGAAAAGGATTCTCCCCCAATCAATCAAGAAATTTCTCCCCCTTTTTGATTATCAAAATAGAATGCGGCATAAAACTTGATTGAGGGAAAACTTTGAAAAACAAAAAGAGATTTGAAAATCAATTGAGATTTTTGAAATGAAATGAGAATTTGAATAACAGTTTGAATTGAAAGTTTTGAATCAAAAACCAATTGAAATATGAAATTTGAAACCAAAAGTTGAAATTGAAAGTTTAAATCGAAAGTTTTGAATAAAAAATTTTAAATGAGAATTTTGAATGAAAAATTTTTAATTCACAAAAAGGCTTAAAAGAACCTAACTCCCCCTAAATAAAAACAAAAAATCACCGGGGAGAGGAAACTATTTTTGGCCCGGAGAGACTCGCAAGAAGGGATTTTTCAATCCATACTTGTCTCATAGCGGGTCTTCTCCTATAAAATTCATCGGAAAAGAAAATAGACTTGGGTTGACCGTACCGGGCGTTTTTACAATTACACTCATAAATGAGGTGCCCGGGTTTTTTACAATAATTACAAAATTTGAAACTAGAGCTCCCCCTTACAAAAACAGTGGGTGCATGGGAGGAGGAGGCTTGGTTGGTATAGCCAAGTCCTTGAGTGGTCCTAGAAATTCGTTGGGAACCTAGGAGATTGTTCAAATTTTGTTCCCCTTGGGTGAACTTAGCTAGGGTCTCCCTTAGGTCTTTGATGGTTGATTCCAAAGAATCAACATTTAGAAAATTTTGGATTTTTAGGGACATCTCCTCCTTCTCTTTGAGAAGTTGTTCTTTTTCGGAGGAGAGTTTTTTGAAAGACTTTTTTAAAGCAACAAATTTTGAAGAGAGTTCGTGAAAACCATTTTCAAGTTGGTCCCTAACATGTTGGAGTTCTTCATAAGACAAATGATTGAAAGAATTTGAATTTGAAGAGCAAGAGGAGGAGGAGTCGGAAGATGTTACCTCATGTTTTGCCATTAGGCATTTTGTACCTTGGTCGCTCGAGGAGAAGGAAGAGAAGGAGGAGCTATCACTCCAAGTTTTCTTTAAAGCCTTCTTCTTCTCCTTTTTCTTGGCCCTTTTCTTGTGACGTGGGCAAGCGGGTACGGATTTTGCCTCGGGTTCTTGCTTTTGAGCGGGTTCTTGCTTTTGAGCCATGCTAGTACCTTCATGGGCTAGCTCTAAACATTTCCAAATATCATGTGAAGATGTGCAAGAAGAAATATGATCAAAAACATTTCTATCTAACCCGCAATGTAGAGCATTCATGGCTTTGCCATCAAGCTCGAAATTTGCAATGTCTACGGGGGTCCATTGAGATTCATCTTTACAAGAGAGAGTATAACCATGCATGACAATTTTAAAAATAGGATATCCAATACTTTTAAGAAATGTGGTCATGCGGGTTTTCCAAAAACTATAATCGGCTCCATCAAAGAATGGAGCACGATCCAAAGAATGTCCTTCGAGGGATTGAGAGGAAGAAGCGGTAGAAGCCATCAAAATAAAATAGGATCTTTAATTTGAAACCGGGTTAGGGAATTATTCAAATACGTCCTTTGATACCAATTGATGGATCGGATCCCTCGGCCCAGCAATATTGTCCGCTCTGGCCCAGTTGCTATCCCAGGCCTCACGGCTTTAAAACGCGTTGCTGAGGGGAAGGTAGGCACGAGAATTTCAAGCACCCACCAATCTACCTCCACAACCGATGTGGGATTGGTTACTGGGGCACAGGCGCCAACAATCCTGGCGGGGGCCCAACAATCCTGGGCCCAGGACACAACATCATGAAGGGTAGGGTTCCTAAGCAACAAGAGCCACATGGTTAGCACACGGTTTGTCTAACCATGTGACCAAATTGGGAAACCCAATTTTTAAGGGTTAAATGACCTTTTCCATTAATGAATCTTTTAATATAATTTTTCATATTTATTTTTCTCCCTCCATACATGTGAACCTCCTCCCTCCTCCCCTAGAGATCTCAAGATCCTCCTCCTAGGAATGATGATATTTCCCTCATCTAACGTCGGATTCGAACGTTTTTGGTCACGTTGGATCCAAATTGGTAATCTCTTAAATCCAATTTCTTATTTTCTACATTTCTCTTAGAATTCGTGGCCCTATTTGGTGTGATATCATTCAACTAATTCTTAGGGAAGATTCCCATTTCTTTTATTTCTCCCAAAAGGAACTAAATCAAACCTTAATATAAGATGAGTGGAGATTCCTAAGAATGAGGTAGGTTTTCTACATATTTTCCCCCTTGTTTCTATTGATTTATAAATGTTATCATTGTGTCGTGCATCAGCCTTTTCCCTGAATCGAACAATAATTTTTCTCTTTAATCTATTTTTTCATATGCACCTTGGTACATACCCATTGATTATTATTATCTAAATAGAGTATTCCAACATCTAAGATGGACACCCCTAGGGTGATCCAGGTTGAATTTCCCCTTTTAAATTAATTAATTAAATAATTGGAAACACTTATGAGCATTTTTCTTGCATTAATAATGGAATTCACCCTTGTTGGTAATTTCCTAATTGTTCATAGCCCTCTTAAGTTTTATGTTGACCCTTGTAATTGTTTTACCGTGTTTTGTAGATTTATAAAATTATTCAACTTGATGAATTGAGTTATGACTCTTGAATTAGATGGTTGGTTGGGATAAATTAATTTTATGATAAACAATGACATGATTTATAATAAATCCCCTCAAATGAGGTGTGATTTATTCTAAATTGTGAAGTTGCGATTTGAGTTTTAAATCTTGATTATCCTTATTACATTGGTGATTACCTATTCCCTTTTTTACTATTAGATATATGGAATATTTTATGCATGGACTCAAATGATATTATTAACTAGAGTGGCACTATTTATATATTAGTTTTATTTGAACCATTTGACCTTATATGTGCATGGCCTGGCCCACTTGTACCCAAATTACTAATTAACAAATAACCTTTAAAGTTCTTGGATTTATTTATAAATGTGATTTCCCATGTTGGTAGATTCCCAATGGTCTATGGTTTCATATAAGTGCCTCTTTGAGCCTTATAATTGAATTCCCATGTTTTTTATGCATTCTATTAAATGGGATGGCTTGTTCATGATGGTTTTCTTTCCTTGAATTAATTATATGGTTTAATTGAAATGAATTATTAAAGGATTGAAATACCATGGTGAGTATTTCTTGTTTTAATAGTTTCCATAAATTAAATGTGATGCCCTTAATTGTATTTGGTCACGTTAAGAATAACGCATGATAGGTAATTCCTCATGGCTATTGTTATGTATAATTAAACATATATATAGCTTGTGGAATGATGGTAATGGTTTTGTTGAGTGTGGTGGTATCACACTACATTACATTGGGTGTTGAGTACGATGTATCACACCATTAACAACATTTGGATAGTGGTAATGATTCACTACATACCCCTCTTTGAGATGTAGGTAATATACCCTATGTTTGAGCTTATAAGATCATTTAGATTGGTTATGGATGTCTAAGTTATACCCTGTTCTAGATAGCACCTAGTATTCTAGGTGTCTGGATACTTACATTCACACATACTTAGTCCATATAGGTGGATTAAATATATAATTATACTATGTATATATTATTATATAAATATGGTTACTGACCAAATCATCATTATAGCCTTCGACTGAAGTAGGTAGAGTTGATCAGGTGTCCTATCGGAACCTAAGATAACTAATATTTCTTTATGTTTCACTGTTTAATATTATACTTATCTATACACTTATTCACTTTATATACATATATTGGATTTTGTTTTAGTCACCATTGGTTGTTCCCTAATGAGGTTTTATCTCACACCCTTATTAGGAAATAATTTCACTCAGGTACCCAAGAAGATCTCAAGTTCACATGACCATAGACTATTGCTTATGGTGTCATTCTTATACCTTGTAGTTAGGAGAATAGGGCTAAGATAGAGCATAGGATTCTCATGGAGTTCACCCTTACAGATTTTATTTTTTTTCCTTATTTTTTTAGTGTACTATATCATGTTTCATGTTGTTTGTCAAATATTTTAATTTATGTATCATCATCTGGATATGCATGAATTGTTTTATATTAAAGTTTTCTATCTTTTATTTTCATTTTATACTATTCTTACACTACTCTGTCTTTTATTTACTATTGCTTTTATTGTTTCCTATTATTTATTATTTCATATACTAGTGTGGAACTATGATCTTGAGGGTATAGTCTCCCCACTATTGTTTCCTTAGAAACTCGTTGATAGTCAGAAACCTTTGTTATATAGGGAGGTGTTCTTGGGTCCATATGGAAACCATTCCAGCTACTGGTTTAATGGTCATTCAGGATGGGATGTTACAAAGTGGTATCAAAGGCTATTTTTCCTTTTTCTTACAATTTTGGGATGGTAAATTGGAGAATATAAATTTTTATATGCTTGGAAAATAGTTGGGCATTTGAGTGATCAACCCACTTATGTGGAAAATTCCATGTGACCAGGGTTGGTGTTGTTGATCATGCTATTTACTATTACAATTGATTAAGATTTCACCTTAAGAGAAATGTTTAATTTATGGTACTTATTGATTTATTAAATTCAATAATTTTTCCCTTAGTTTGGTATGGGAAAGAAGTAGAATTACATGAATCATTATAGGTATCTAAAATTTCATATTCCATGAATATTCCATACTATATAATTTTATTTATAGGATTTATGATGATTGTGATGATTTGCCAAGTGTGTTTCTAATCATGGATAAATATACCATGTGATATATTTTAGAACCATTCCTAGTGTTTTTCATTTTTTGGTATTTATTTATCATGCATGATTATATAACATGTTAGGGTGATTAAGTTATCTTGATAATCTTCTTCCATGTTTAGGTGATTATATTAAATACTGCCTGATTGTTTAGCATATCTTTTATATGTATCATGGTTTTGTGCTTACTAACACGTTTCTCTATGTTTACTGCTTTTGATAACATGCCTATTTTTTTAATATGTAGTTGGTTTCATGGTCTAAATCTATTGGTTTCGATTGAATGGGAGCTAGTTTTCAAATTTAAAGTGATTGGATGCCTTATAATAGGGAAAAGGTAACCTGTATATTTTAACCATATTTTGATATTGTATATACATTGAGACCAATATTAAAATGTAAAATTTGTTAAAGTTCTAATGTTAAATTTAATTTGTCTCAATTAAATGGGAGGATTTATATAGACTATAAAGTGTATGGGTGCTTTATAGATCATGAAACTCCAACCAATATATTTAAACCCTTATATATGACCATGATATTTTTTCAAATGGTTATAAATGTACAAAGTAGTTTAACTTTGATCTAAAATGAACTAGTTTTCTCTATATAGGCTTGTGACTCTATCATAAGAGAATGAGGGTCCATATGATTAGCTTCCAAAATGCACAATTGGATCCAATCTGGTCATTTGGGTCTTTTTTCTTATGAGATTACCTGCTATGAATGGGTGTTTTGAAACTCTAATAATTTAAAAAATTCTATTGGTTTGCATTCCAATGAACCTAGGTTGGATTTATAGCACACTCATAGGTCTCCATGTCTCTTACAAAGTGATTTTTTTATAATTTTTACTTGATGTTCTATTTTAAATATTCTAAATGTTTAAAGGTTGAATGTGAATAAATGTAATGACTTGAAAATGGAACCATAGGTGGTATCCTTAGTTTATACATTCGTGTATGGGAGGTTTAAGTTTTTCTTTATGTTTTTTTGGAATGGAAGCATGATGATTTTTTGGAAGCCTTTTTTCTTTTTAACAATGGATTAAATGATAGGAGTGGGGCCTAGTGTAATCTATTTGACATGAACTACAGACAGTTTAGACACTTTTTCTTTTTTAAGGGGATATCCCAAGGTACGTATCACTCTTAGATCTTACATGACTTGCTAAATATCATGATCCTTCTGTTGTAGGGTACTATTCAAGTGTCATTGTCCCAAGTAGGACTCTTAGATTTTGAATGACACCCTTGTTTGGATGGGTGGTCATGGTATCCCTAACTTCTTTTATGGGTGTGAGAATCTTGTATTTTTCATTTTCAGCAAGTTATATATTCCTAAGGAATGGTTGGCCTCTTGGTAGGTATTGTGGTCCTCTCTTATTTCTCAGTGATGGATGAATTGATACGTCATCATCTAGGTTAATGGTCATATTGGACAATATAACTCTAGGTTAAATCTATCATATGAACCACCTAATACAAGGATGCATAGGTATGAAAGCCTATGGGTATTATTAGGGATATTTTGTCTTTATTCTAGACCTTGGGGTAGTATGTGTTCATATACATGGTGCGCATAAATTTGTTAAATTGTAGAATAAACTAGTTAAGTTCAATGTAATTATTGAGCATTGTGTTTTTGAGTACATTCGTGGGTCATCTTTAGAGTAGAGTTACTTGTTCATCAAAGGAATAAATTCCTCCCTATCCTTGGGATGAAATTCCAAGAGATTCAGGTGTTTTGACTTTTTGGTCACCTTGGTTTTTGTTTTCATGCCAAAGGATATGATGTATGTGATGGTGACTTGGAGTAGTGTCATGCATGTGTTTAAGGTCAATCTGATCTAGCACGCTTTTGATTGGTCAGTATGTCTCTTCTCTTTTATGACTATAGACTCCTATGGTGGGGAACATCATGTTAGTACTAGTGAATGTGTGTCATTCCAAATAGAAGGAAATGCAACCAAGGTGGCCACTGGAAATGATCAGCCTTGTTTTAATGCCCATAAGCCTAGTGAGTCATATAAATATAGGTGCTTTCATTCCATCATGATGTTGATGGGGTTTCATGAGTGCGAAACCTTTGAGAAACAATGTTGGCCCTGTGTGGACTTCGGTGGTTAAGTTATATTGATCATTGGATGCCTCGAGTGGTAAAGGCTTGTGATCGGTGAATAACGGTTCATCGATAGTTCAAGTAGAGCTTCTTCTATGAAATTAAATAGTATAGGTTGGACTATTCTTCTTTTTCTTAGTTGGGTATGGTTGGTTGGAAAATGTACCAAACACTTAATTTTGTATATGGAATAAATGTATCCAATCTTTTTGTAAATATTTGTGAAGAAGATGTACCCTATCTTAATGTCTTCCTCAATACACTAAGGTAGCAACAGTTATGCGCCAAGATAAAAGCATCAAATGACATTTTGTTTCAATAAATAGGATTTACCAGATTTTTGTGCGGGAAGTGTGGTTTTTATAGAGGTATGGTTAGTCCTCAGTGGTACTGAGGTTCCCAAGTAGGAAAGCCTTCGATGGACTCTTGGATACCAGTAATTTTCCTTTGACTTAACCACTAGGTGATTGTCGCTTTGGGATCAATCAATAATCTTAATTGGACATCTTGTCCTTATACCATTGTCTCACTTGTAAACATGGAGTATGGACTACATAGGTTTAGATCCTCAGACTTCAGTTTAAGGAATCTTAGGTTATCCCTGACTTTTTTTCAATCCCAAAGGTGATTTTTAAAGGCTAATTATTCCAGTGTGCTAGATATGGGTTACACCCATGTTCATGATAAGGAATGACAAATTAATGTTCATGTGAGGGTTTTATTGGGGGATGTAACAAGAAGTCAAGTATGGACTTCGGTGAATTTTCTCATGGAAAATGCTAGATGCCTTGGAAGAAGGTGTGGCATTTCAGTTTTTAATGCGTCAAGTCAGGAATTTTTGAGATAATTTAGATAGAGTGTCTTGAATTTTTATCCTTATTGTTCGATTTATATGGTAACAATAAACTATTTTAAGCATGCTATCGTGTTAAGGCGGGTGTGTTTCAAGGGTCGATAGTGACTTCCAGGGCATGACCAGTTTTAGTTATTTCTATCAGGATTACACTATTTATTTATAATGAGGTTGCTAATATGACCTAGGAAGTAATTGGGTTCTCCTAGTTGAGTTGATCATGACAGAAGTGTTGTTAGAATACTTAGGGTCGTTACTTGTAGGAAATTTCGATGGTGGAGGTACCATGGCTTGGAATTAGCCCCTTTTTTTTGTTAATACCTATGGTGGGGAACACCATTGACCAAATGTTTAAAGAGATGGTGACATGATCATGTCTCTATCTAAATGGGATTAGGTAAGCAATGCTTCATAATTTCAATTAGTAAATGATCTTTGGATCGGGTTTTCATAACATAGGTTTTTTATGCTTAAGTAATTCTTGGAGGTGTGTTGGGTGTTTGTAAATACAATATGACCATTTTGACAAAAATCCACAACCCTTATTATTTAGGTGATGTTTTTGTTGTTCCCTATTGGTTTTCGAGGATGATAAGTTATATTATGGGGAGGTTGTAATGACCCTTGTTTTGAGACAAGGTATAATTCCAAGGGAATTTGAAATTTTGGCATGTCGTGGATGGGTTGTTCTTTGAACCGAGCATTAGAACATAATTATAAGAGTTGGAACACTTTAAAGCCTTATTTTTATACTTCGTTAAAGGAATGTGGAGTAACAAGGTGGATTTGTTGAGTTTTAAGATAATCAGGCCCTCTAGAACTCGTGTTTTGTATAGACTAGTAAGGCTGCATGGTTTTTATAAAATCGTGCAGCAAGCTAGTGAAAACGGTGTTCCTACTACATGTGAGAAAGAGTGATCGGCACAAGCTATGTAATGTTTCTGAAACCGTTCCCCCAAACTACATGCTCAGTTTCATTTAGGCAGTTTGTGTGCATTGTTCAGTAAAATGTTGGCTCATGGTTATCGTAAACTCTGAACAACAACAGTGCGAGGTATAGTTCTTAAGAAGCAGGATTCGTACGATTGGTGCATATTTTGGCCAACCATTCGACCAAACCGTGCAATCTAGTTTTTAAGTGTTAAATGACCATTTCCCTTAATGAATATTTTAACCTAATTTTCTTATTTATTGTTCTTCCTATTGCCACATGAACCTCCTCCCTCCTCCCATTGAGGTATCAAGATCCTCCTCCTAGGTATGAGGATATATCCCTCATCTTATGTATAATTAAAATATCATCAGTCACATTGGATCTGCATCGGTAATCTCTAAAATCTTTTAGCTTCTTTTATAAGTTTCTCTTTTGATATTTTGTTCTATTTTGGTGCAATCTCATTCACCCTATTTGGCGGGAGAATATCTATTTCATAGATTTATTCCAAGACAGACGAAATAAAACCTTGATATTGGATGAGTAGTGCATATTATGCATGTGGTAAGTGTTCTATAGCTCTTTCCCCGTGTTTCCATTGATTTATAAATGTCATCATTGTTCTTTATGATGGCGTTTGTCGTGAGTCACCAAATAATTTTTCTCTCCAATATAATTTTTCATACTCACCTTATTATAAACATGTTTATTATTGTTATGTAAATAGAGGATGAAACTATCTAAATCAGACACCCCTTGGGTGAGATAGATTGAAATTAGCCTTATTAATTAATTAATTAAATGCATGGAAATCATTCTGAGTGTTTTTCTTGGATTAATAATGGAATAAAACCTTGTTGGTAATTTCCCAATTCATCACAGCACCTCCTAAGTGCTATGTTGAACCTCATAATTACTTTACCATGTTTAGTAGATTTATAAAATGATTCTTCTTGATGAATTTATTTATCACTCTTGAATAGGATGATTGTCTATGCTAAATGAATTTTTTGATAAAAAATGAGATGTTTTATAATAAATCCCCTTGAAAGATGTGTGTTGTCTTCAAAATTAAAAATTGGTGATTTTTATTTTAAATCATGATTGTCCTTATTTAATCGGTGATAACATATTCATTTTCATTATTGTTAGATATATTGATTTTTTGTTGCATCGACTCAAATGATATTATTAAATAGAGTCTCTCTCTTTCTATATGAATGTTCATTGAACCATTTCACCTTCTAAGAACATGTCTTGTCCCACTCCTACCCAAATGGGGGATTAACCAGTAACCTTAAATGTTCTTGGATTTCTTTACAAATGGGATTTCCCATGTTGGTAGATTCCCAACATACTATGGTTCCATCTAAGTACCTCTTTGATACTTATAATGCTACTTACATGTTTTGTAAGATTAAATGGATTTTATTAAATAGAATGGATTTTTAATAATTTTTTACTTTACTTGAATAATTTATATGGTTTAATTGAAATAAATTATTATTGGGTGGAAATTCCATGCTGGGTATTTCTTGTTTTTACAATTTACTTAATTGAATTGTATTTCCCTTAATTATATTTGGGCTTGTTAAGTATATTTCATGAGGGATAATTCACCAAGTATATTTTTGTATATGATTATTCCATGATATAGGTTATGGAATGATGGTAAGGGTTTCATTGAGCATGGAGTTATCACACTCCCTTACATAAATTGTTGAGCATAACGTCTCAGACCATTGACACTATTTGGATAGTGGGAAGGACACACCACATCCCTCCCTCACTTTGAGTGTTGACATGACAGCACATTCACTTTATCAAGTGTTAGCATGAAGGAACACTCACCATATCATGTGAGGAGCATGATCTCTCCCATTCTTTATGAGATGCAGGGAATTTACCCATTTTTGAGCTTATATGACCATTTAGATGGGTTATAGATGTATGAGTTACACCCTAATCTGGCTATCACCTAGTATTCCAGGTATATGAAAACTTATGTCTACACATACTTAGTCTATATATGTGGATGAAATATATTGATATAATATGTGTATACTATTACTATATACATATGGTTACTAACCAGATCATCAGTATGGCCATCGGCCGAAGAAGGAAGAGTCAGACAGGTGTCCTATTAGAACATAAGTTAATTGATATTTATTTACTCAACATTGTTTAATATTTTTATATCTTCGCATTGCTTAAATTTATATTCACCTACTGTATTTAGATATAGACACTAAATTTGGTGGCCTAATGAGATTTTTTCTAACACCATGCTCAGGCTGCCATTGCACTAGGATACCTGAGAAAATCTAATTTTAGCAGGACCATGGACTATTTATTATGTTGTCAATCTTGTACCTAGGACATAGGAGTAATAAACTGTGTTATAGCTCTGGATGATCATTGAGTTCACCCTCGATGATTTTCTTTCCTTTTTTTATTTGTGTACTATATTATATCATGCTTTCTATTGTATGCCTAATATTTTTGTTTTTTTATCATCTTCAGGACATTCATTAAATGTTATATATTGTAATTGGATATCTTTTATATTTAGTATATACTATTCTTCTATTTCTATATCTTTCATTTAATATTTCTTCAAACATTTTCGATTATTTATTATCTTATATACCATTGTTCTTATCTGATCATGAGGGTTTGGTCTCCCCACTATCACCTACTTAGACCCTCACTACTAGTCGGTAGCCTCTATCATTCGAGGAGGCTCTTAGGAGGCCATTTGGTGAATGGTATGTATACTATTTTAAAGGTCAGTCAGGTTGGTATGTTATAGTTTGGTTGACCCAAGTTAGCCTATTACAAATCGGGATCAGAAGAAAGTATCAGCCTGAAGTGTTTTAACAATACCTGAGTTTGACCATGTTTCTTGTGTAGAAATGAGTTAGGACCATTATAATTGAAATAGTAAGTGTAGAAAAGGGGGATTCTAGCTCACTCTTGTGACTAAATCCAAGTTACCATGGGTGGTAAGGTACTTTTACTAAGTTAGCGACTTTGGGTTTGGGGTCATTTAGATGAAATATTTGGGAAGTTTAGGTAAAATAACCTATTCCTTTTGGTAATGTATTTATTTGATAATAATTCTTAATTTATTTAAATTCTATTTATATTAAATCATTGGTTTTAATTATGGAAGTGGTCCTAATATTTTTGGAATATGCACATGATCGTAACTATTTATAATCTGGGTCAAGTGGGTTTTGAGATCCCAAGACATGTGGTGGGTCATGGCTCTGAGTTCACTAAGAATCATCTGCCCATATTATATGGTTATAAAGGACTAAAGGAATATGAGGATTAGCTTGAATTGGTTGAGAAGATCATCCATTTATTAAATACTCTTTAATACTTGATGGTTGTTTTTTCCACTAATTTGATCTAGGGACTGGTAAGAAGATGTTGGGACTCTATTATGAAATTTAAGATGCACGAGGACCTTACATAGCCTTCTTTTAAGAAAATATTTAATCATCAGTTTTACCCTAAGATGTTATGTGAGGCAAAGACTCTAAAGTTTCAGACCTTGGAGTAGGTGGAGTATACCATTTTGGAGTATTCTACCCATTTTTATGATTCAGTTCATCTAGAACTGAAGCTTGTCACTAATGAGTACATAAAGGCTCAGTGGTTTAAGTTAGGATTGATACCTGATATTAGGTTGATGTTAATTCTCATGTTCCTTCTAATCTTTATGGAGGTAGATTAAAACATATCTTTGGTTGGGTAGACATAGTTGAGAAGATAGGTTTGGTTGGAACTTTAGTTGGATTGGGTGTTATCCAGGGTATATATTCTATCTATAAAAGGAAAGTTAAGGGTTCTAAGTTCTCTTGAGGACCAATTTTTGGGCTTTATCAGGAAAACAGTAGGTCATTTTCCATTAGTGTGGAGGGTTCTGTCATATCAGGCCTAAATTTATATAATCTCCTAGGACTTTCCATATTTGTGGATTATTCAGCCATCTAAAAAATTTCTATGAAATTATTTCCCAATGTATTAAGGTAGTAACCACACACTCCAATATTTAAAAATTTCATATCGATGCTTCTAAGGGTAGTGGGTCAAATCCTCTGTCCAATGGAGATGTTTAAGTGGAAAATACCAAATTTCTTTATGTGACTGATTATAAAAAATAGGAATCTAAATTAAGGTCATGTACTATTTGAGATACATCTTTATATCATCATCTATGGTGATAAAGATTTTTATATAGGTGTTACTTATTATTTTATATCATCATATTTAAGTGATTTGTTGGTCTTTTGTACAGAACATATTTCATAATTTTTGGATCCATCCATACCTTTGGGAAAGATGTTGGAATAATGTTTCAAGTTTCCCATGTGTTGGGTGATGATAGATGAAATTTTGGTAGAATGAGACTTCTGGGTGATAGATCTCAACATCATTGACTTGGTTATTGGCATGGATTAGATGATCATTGTTAAGTCCTAGATAGATGACTATCACCACTGTGTATAGTTATTTTTTTCCAATAGTTCCAATCATGTCTTTCAGGGTGAGTGGGACTCTATATCGGGAAGGCCTTGGCCTATTTTTACTTTTTCCAGGGTAATATCATCTCAGTTCTCCATGATGTTTCATGATGCAGTTAATTATTGGTTAGTATCTTGACTTTATATAGTGGTTTCTATATATACTAAGGTCTTTTCAGATGATTTTCTAGGTTTATCTCCATATATATAGTTCGAGTTTCCTATTGACTTACTCCATGGTATGAGGCCCATTTCTATGATATTTATTTAATGTAACCTAATGGGTTGGGGGAACTTAAGGTCTATCTTGAGGACATAGAGATAAAGTATTTATTCATCGTAGAATTTCCTCATGGTATTATCCTATCCACTTTTCTAAAAATGTAGTTAAGAGTCTCAGACTTTGTATTGACTATCGGAAGTTAAATACATGGAATATTAAAAAAATTATCCATTTTCCTAGAATTTACTATCTTTTTAACCATCTTAGAGGGGAATGTTGGTTTTAAAAGATTGACCTATAGTAAGGGTACATATAGTTGAGGGTTCAAGAAGAAGATATACCTAAGTCAATGTTCAGGAGATGGTATGGTTATTTTGAGTTTCTGGTTATGCCATTCGATTTGACTAACACCCCTAATATTTCTATGGTGTTAGTGAAAAAAAATTCATCGGTTCTTCAAATATTTTGTTGTAGTTTTTTTTGGAGATATATTGGTGTACTCCAAGTCATTGGAGGAGAAAAGGGACCATTTTTATATCATTCTTTGAACATTCAATAAACATTTTCTATATAGTTGGCTCTCCAAATGTTGATTCAGGATCCAAAAAGTGATGTTTTGGAGGTATGTGATATTGGAGAGGGGAATCTCATTGGAACATGAAAAATTATATGTAGTTATGTCATAGGAGTATCCTGTAAATGTGTTTGAGATCTGCAACGTCTTTGGTTTAGATGGTTATGAGATTTGTTAGGTTTAGGATTTCTCCAAGATTGAATCTTTGAAGACTACTATAACTCGTAAGGGTGTAAACATTGAAGGGAATGAAAATTGTTTGATATATTTTAAGTATCTAAAGGTGAGTTTGACTTCAAAACTAGTTTGAATTCTTCTGAAACAAGGTTTGGGTTATGATTCTTTCTACAAAGCTTCTGATATGGTTTTGGGAAGTTTCTTGATTCATGGGAAATAGGTAGTGGCCTATAGATCATTCCATTTATTCCCTCTTGAAAATAACTACAATGTTTTTGATATTGAGTTGGTAGAATTTATTAATTCACTCAAAATTTTGTGCCACTATCTCTTTGGGGAGCGATTTATCATGTATTTAGATCATAAGATCCTAAAATATATTTTTAATTAGAGGGATTTGAACATGAGAAGAATTCACCAAGTAAAGTATCTTTTGACTTTTGATTTTGATATTGCATATTCCCTTGGGAAGGGAAATGTGGTTAGCGATACATTGTTTAGAAAATTACCGACATAATCCATGAATTAATTGGTTGAGTATTGATATACGATGTGTTTTTTACTAGGATGAGCTTAGTAGTGGAAGAGGATGGTGGAAATTTTTTCTTGGGTTTGATGAAAGCTAAATCATCTTTTTATGCGAGATTTCGGCTTGATTAGTTAGAAGACACCGAGTGACAATGCTTTAGTAAAACATTTTATGGTGGTGGGACCACAGGTGAGTGGTCACAAACTCCCAGTGGTGCTTTGTGCTTCCATGGTAGGTTAGTTGTTCCATCTTTCCTGAGGCAGGAATTGTAGGATGGTGGACACCAGCATTGTTGGTCTACGCACCTTGGGTATTCCAATATGTATCATGACTTGAGACTTAAGTATTAATTATGGATTTTGTATCATGGTATCTTACTTGTTAGATAAATAAGGTGGAACACCATATACATGATTATTTTTTTCTTACCTAACCAGTTTTGGTATGGAGATGGGATTATATTTCCATTGATTCATCATTAGTTTTCCACAGACTCCTAGTGTGGAGGATGAAATTTGGGTGATCATTGATCTACTCATGAAATAGATGAATTTCCTCCCAGTATATGAGACAATTAAGGTGGAATATCTTGGGTACTTTTATTCCTTAAAGATTTTGAGACTTCACAGAGTTCCCTCTGTGGTTGTATCTGACAGGGTCCCAAGGTTTGAATCCATATTATTGAAAGGTTTGCAGGCGGAGATGGGATCCCAAATTATATTGAGCATGGATTATCATCCATATAAGGATTTCCATAAATATAGGACTATCCAAGTTCTTGAGGATATGGTCTAGGATTGTGTGTTTGATTTAATACGATCTAGAGAAAATCATTTTCTTCTATTTGATTTTTCCTATAATAATAGTTATCATGACTCAATTAGGATAATGAATTTTAAGGATTTGAATGGATGTCCATGTAAATATGACATTTTCTCGGTAGATTTAGTTGAGAGTTCATTGGTTTATCCAAGGAAGGATATATGTTAGATGGTGTAGTGGATCTATATAATATTGATCATGGCACAGAATCATCATAAATCTTATGCAGTCCATCTTTTTTAGCGTATAGAGTTTGAGGTTAGATATTTTATTTTTATTATATTCTCCAATCGATTAGGACACCGTCAGTTGAGTATGAAAGGTAAGTTGGCACTTAGTATCGAGATCCCCTTTGAGATCATTGGACAACTAGGGAATGTGGCATATCAGTTGGAATTAACATCTTGTTTTACTTATATTCACAATGTACTTCATTTTTCCTAGCTAAGGTGGTATATACCAGATCCATCCCATGTGATTGGATATGCGTATTTGGATTTTGAGGCCAACACCACTATAGTTCAGATATTGTGGAAGTGCATATAGGATATTCATGAGATGTGGGAGAGGGAATTATCGATGAGGTATCAGTGTCCTTCACTTTTTTTATTCTAGTAATCTTATATATTTTTTGGTGAAGAAAGCATTTATGGTGGGGAGAATGTAACATCCCATTATGCTTTTCATGTATTTCCTTGTTTATGTTTTGTTTTTCATCATTTTTTGGTTGTGTTTACGGGCTTCTCAGAGATAAAGATCCTTTCTTAGTAAAATGACCTAATGTTTAGGGATGTATTTTTGTTTTAATTAATGGATTCTGGATACATATTAGTTAAATACTTAGTGAGTTTCTTCCCATGTTTAGAGAATTCTCGGAGTATGGTCTTTTAGTTTTTATTCTTAAACCTACTCTTTTTTCAGTCTTCTAGATATTTACACAACATGTAAGTGGGTTACATAATGTGTAATCATTTCCTGGAATATGGTTTGAACTGATATAGGTAAATAAGGATTTAAGCGATGTGTAATAGGTTCACACCGTGTAATGATTGAAAATCTATTTCTAATAAAAATATGATGGGCTTTTCGGTGAATATTTTTAATCAAGAAATAAAAAATGTGGAATCATTACACACCATGTAGTTTTTATCATTAGTTATTTTTTAGGTAACTTTATGTGGGATTAAGGGTTTATTCCATGTTTAGGCTCCCCAAAAATTACCTAGAGAGATCCTAAGAAATTTTTAGCGATCACCTTTCCCTTAATATTTTTGTTTAATGATTAGTCCATATGTTTTATATAGTGTGTCTCTCTGGGTATGTGATCTTTTTGTTTCTTCCATACTTTGGTCATAGAAACTATTTTGGCTATGATTTTTGTTTATATTTATGATGGTATTTTTTTTTCTATAGATCCCTTTCAGTTTCATAGTGTTCCTTATCTTTTAAAGGTCATTCTCATGGTTCGCAATCATAATGGTTGAAGGTAGTGAGGTTTATACCAGTTTGAGGTAGGTGTTTTTATAAAATGTGTTAATGGAATTAATTTCTTTTTATTATTGTTAAATTACTTTGTTTTTTTCATTTATTTGAAGTGATATGTGTTTATAAAAGATTTATTCTAAAGGAAAATATTTTTAAAAATTTTTTTCTATGAAAATGAATTTACTTAATCTGGAAATGGATTTTAAAACACATAAGTATATTATATTATCTTTTAAAATGTTTTATAAAATTATGAATATGGTTTTGAAATTTATTTTTTACAATTAGAACATTGGAAACCTTTTGTGCTTTGGAAAATATACTTGGGTAGCATTAGTGTGTGTGGCACCACTATGAGGTAACCTTTTGGATATCGATGTACTATGGTGGGATGGGATATTGGTTGGATCCAATGTTATTCATGTATAAGAAATTAAGTTTCTATTGCATATATTCCCATTTTCTAGGTCCCAATATAATTTTTATTTTCATTTATAGTTATTTATCCTATGATTTTTTTGATCAAGGATTATTACTCACAAATTTTTATAAGAGGTTGCATCACACAACTTTGCATGATATGTTATTTCATAGATATGTGTTTAATTTCATACCTCTTGATTCATGGATATGATTTACTATTTATATGAATTTTAATTTTCATGTTTATAGTTTATGAATGTGAAAGGATTCTATGAAAACATAAAGGGGAAATGATTTACCAAAGAATTGGATTTATGAAAATTCTTTGTAAAACTATTTTGTTTTAAAAGCTAGAACTATTTCATTATTGATATTAGAACTTGTCTAGACTCTATGGTGGTATCCTATTAAGATTTTTTCCCATACTTTAAATTTTCCTTCATATTTTTTAGATGTTGTATTTCATGATACTTGTAAAGGTAATTGAATCTTTTTATCACCCTTATCTTCATGTAAGTAACCCTTCATTTGTTTATTTTAAGTATATAAATAATTTGGGTAAAGTTTGGGAGGGTTTGTAAACCTTTTGTAATTTTTTTAGAAATTTTATAAATTTTCATGGTTAGTAAATTATTTTTAAAATTGGGAAACTCATATAGGAAACCATGCATAATGAGATCAGGGATAAGGGGAAAGTCTCCGGGCAGGCGCACGGTTTTTCCAAACCGCGTGGCCATCTAAGAGAAACTGTGAAAAGTTGGATAATTGTATTTTTCATGGTTTTTGCATGGTTTTATTTCCATGTGAGACAACCATGAAAGGATCCTACTTGAGGTAGAATCTGGGTCATTATTAACATGTGTTTTTCCTAACTGTGGGACTAACCGTCGACAGTTTAAAAAAATGATCCACAAATTGTGGATCTAGGTCATGATTATTAACTAAACCCCATTTTTACTCAAAAATGGTACTAACTCAATATTTTCTCCTTAAAAAGGTATTAGAGGCTTCTCCCATTGATCACGAGGTGATTTAAGGCTTCTCTTAGTGCTTTAAGGATGGATTCTTGTGGTAAGTCGTCATTTATGCCAGTTTTCGGTGGTTTTCATAGATCTACATCCCACTTTCTCTCAATTTCATAGATCTAATTATTATGTCAATAAATATAAGGTTTACAATGACAATTATATTTATATTTATCTTTTTTGATAATAAGGGAAGATATCTAGTGTGGGGTTTTGGGGATTCAACCTTGTTTTGTGGTGTTTTTTGTTGCGTTCTTCGTTTTCATCATAAATCCTATGGTAGGTGGATTCACTATTGAATTCTACATTCAAAACATGAAGTATTAAATTAAAATTTATCATTTTTTGTGAAATGTATTGAGAAATATTTTTCAATTGATTGATGTAAACCTTATTTGATGATAGTCTATGGTATTGTAAAAAATGGGTGTTTTGGAAAAGGTTATTTTGATAACATGATTTTAAAATGGTGATTTTAAAATGATTATTGGTTTTGATGAATAAAAATGTGTTTTCAATGAAAATTTGGTTTTATTGGAATGGTTTTTTGGGAAAAAAGTTTTAAATACAATGGATTGTTTTATTGAAATGGTTTGTTGTTGTGGTTCTCAATAAATGTGTGGTTTTAATGAAATGATTGAATTTATTTGTAAAATTTCGTATTGTCATGTTTTTGGATTAATTGGTTAATAATGGATGTAATGTGATCAATAATGGTCATGAAAGTACCACCATCAAAGAGACAGAGTATAGACGTGAAGTTCTACCATAAATGGTAACACCAAGCTTGTGTGGTTGTGTGAGTGGCTATGTGTATGGGTGTGTGAAGATATGGGATATGGGATGGGTAATTCCAATTAAATTCATGAAATGTTTGGAATGATTTTTTTTGTTTCTATCCATGGAAATTGGTTTATTTGTGAAAACTATTTTGATATGGAATTGTTTAGATATTTTATAAGTTGTAGAACAATATTAAAAAATTTATTTAAATTTTTTTGTATAAAATTGATTACTTGTTTTGTCCTAGTGGAGTGATTAAGGATGTAATTTGGGGAAAACTTAATGAGTTTCACTAATCTACCGTTATTTGGAACATTGGTTCTTTTTATATGTAGTCTATCAAGACACAAGTATTGGAAAATCATTTCACTTCTTTAGTAGTACTTCATGATATTTTGGAGGTAATGTGGAT
This sequence comes from Viscum album, assembly GCA_963277665.1. NCBI lineage: Eukaryota > Viridiplantae > Streptophyta > Magnoliopsida > Santalales > Viscaceae > Viscum > Viscum album. The sequence goes on along the minus strand of OY728166.1, from coordinate 1,083,425,021 downwards.
TTGGATCATGGAGCATTTTGGGAGCTTGGAGTCATGTCTTTGAGTCTTTTATTTTTATTGATCTTGTCTTCTGTAGTGTACTTTGATATTTGATGTCTTCTTTGTGGTACCTTTTTCTAGTTGGTTTTGATATCAATGGTATTACCTTGTGTTGTTTTACATTTTTATCATGAATCATGTAGTGGTTATTTACTTATGTAATGTTTGATTGAGTTTTTTTATTTTCAAATTGAAAATCTCCCCTATATTTTAACGAATCCCTTGGAATTGTATTCCATCCTTTGGTGTCTTGGGGACACTGCATAAGGCTTGGTAATGTCATTCCTCCCTCTCAATCCAGTGATTAGGGGTGGGGTGTTACAAGTTTTATTAGTCTTGGTCATTACAATTATCCTTATACAATAAGGTTTCATTAGTTAGGTCAGCCACATAGTATAAATTCATTCTGATTTATTCCTTATATCGAGTTGGTAGAAACAAGTTTGATTGTCAGGACGTGAAATATATAGAATAAAAAGATGTAACTAACATTGTTATGTTGAACTTCAAGTTCCCTGAATGTTCGGTATATAAGTGTTTTGGAGACACTTATAGAAATTGTAATATTATTTTATTTTGATGCATAGAAAAGTGTTTTTAATAAAATGTTGGTTTTATTAGAATGATTTTTTGGATGAAAAATGTTTTCAATAAAAGGGTTGGTTTAATTTAAATGGTTTGTATTTATGGTTTTCAATAAAAGTGTAGTTTTATTTAAATGATTTAATTGGTTTGGAAAATTTTTTATTGGCATGTGTTTGTCTTAAATGGTTATGAATGGATGGAATGGGAAAACATTTGTTGTGAAAGTTTCAACATCAAAGGGATAAAGTATATACATGAAGTTCCATTGTAAATGGTAACACCAAGCTTGTGTGGTTTTGTGAGTGGTTTTATGAGTGGTTTTGTGTATGGGAGTGTGAGTATATGTGATATAGAATGGGTAATTTCAATTAAATTCATCAAATGGTTGGAATGTATTGTTTTTTTCTCTCCTTGGAAGTTTGTTTATTTGAGAAAACTATTTTTTCATGGAATTGTTTATATTTTTTATATGTTTTGGAAATGTTTTAAATGGTTTTTATATAAATTGTTTTATATAAATGTGATAACTTGTTATATCCTAGTGGTGTGAGTATGTAAGTCATTTGGATAAAACCTATAGAGTTTTATTACTCACCCCTACATTAGCACAATGGTGATTTTGAAAATATTTTTTATTGTGAAATAGGTAAAGGTAAAGTATCACACTTATTTAGTGGTGCTTCATGATATTTTTTATGTAATTCAGATTTGGATTATGTAGAATGTTGGGATCTTAGAGTCGTGTCTTGGAATATTTGATTTTTATTGATCTTGTATTTCACTGTGTACTTTTATATTTGTTTTCTTCCATTGTGGTACCATACTATAATTGTATTTGATATCAATGGTATTACATTGTGTTGTTTTATATTGTCATCATGGATCATGTAGTGGTTATTTATTTATGGCATGTTTTATTGAGTTGATTTATTTTTATAGGAAAAATCGTCCCCCATATATTAATGAAGTCCTTAAAATTTATTTCCAGCCTTTGGCATCTTGGGGAAATCTCTTAAGGGCAAGTAATATCCTTCCACCTTCTCAAGTAAATTAGGAGTGGTTGGATGTTACAATATTGTAGCATGCCAGCTTCTCCTTTGGTATTTTCATTCGATTTGGTTTGTTTTGGAGGTGACTATTGGTCACATATGGACTTTTTGGTCTTTATTTATTCATGCATTCAGGTTTATCTAGTATGGATTGTATTTTATTGATCTTGTTGTATATTTTTATTACACTTAGTACTCTAGTTTTATGTATTGTTTCATTATATACAATACTTGTTCTATTTTTTTCTTTACCTCACCAAGTGATAGCTAGATCGAGTTTATTGTTTGGTTTACATAGGATGGTCTGTTACATTTAGCATCCACTGAAGTGGTTTTCACTTTCAAGGGAGGTGAATACAACCACTCTCCCTAAACTACCTACCTTTCATGAAAATAAATTGAAAAAAAATTACTAATCTCTTAAGTATTTTCACATTATCCATTCCATAAAACTCTCAGACCAACTTATAGGTTCCTTTTAAATTTCTTATCAAATCCAAATATGGGCCATCGAGTTATAGTCTCTATGATGTGTGTACTTCCACCTTCCCTGGAGGATGAATACTCTATTGGATTTTTCATTTCTAACATGGGTATTTGTAAGTCACCTTGAGTATAGGTTTTGACCTTTCTATACTTTATTTTCCTTTATTCTATTTTCTTACAGCTTAATTACAATGTTGAGATTAATCTTCCAATACTTCAACCACCCCCTATGTTCATCTACTAATGTATTATATGATATAATAATTCATCATAAATACAAGAATAATATTACAATCATTTATATTAAATAGATCAATTGTGTATCATCCAAAAACAAGTTCCTCTACTTGTATGTATATATATATACACTCACAGTATGATCTATACATTAATTGAATATATTAAATGTAAGGACTTGTCCTTAAACATTATATATTCCAATGACTTTAAACTATAATTCACTTTCTTTCTTTCCCAAAGCTATTTTAGGTTTAATTCATAACCCATACATAATAGACCCATACATTACAAGTAAAACCTTCAAATTGGTATCAATTTTATCCATAAAATAATTTTTTTAAAGTGGAACACATTTCCTTTTCATGAAAAATATTTATGATTTTTATCTTGAACCCATCCTTGTCCCCACTCATCAATAAAAATATATGAAAAATATTTTAAAATGTGGAATGAGAAAAAAAAGATCAGTAAAGGAAATAAAAAATAAATCCATTAGTCCAATGAAGTACATGAAGACACATAAAATACTTAACTTTATCACATTATTCATTAATATTAATAAATAAATAATTTCCACATAAAAAAACACATTAATATTTCTCAAAGGAAACTTTTAAAACCCCTAGAAATCATAGATAAAACATGTAGTAAACTTGGGAATAATTTTCATATCACTCTTACATGTGGAGTAACCCACAAAATTACACATAGAATAAACAACATGGTTATATATGGAATTACCATCATAGTATATTCCTATAATCTCTTAGGAGAAACATAATCGGTAAACTCTCTCTTATATTTGGAATAACCAACACAATATATTCTCATATTCTCTTAAGACAAATTCAATTGGTTACCTCTATCCCTTTACCCAATGAATTATAGATATATAATAGACTCACCCACCATTGTTTTACAAAAAATCCACCCATCCTCATAAACAATTCCCAAGTACCATAAAAGAGTACATAAAATCTTTCATCATAAAAAATTCTTTGCTCCCATAAAATATATTTTCAGATATTGATATATCCCTTTCCTTTAAAACACCTTTTTCGAAACTAAAATAATCATAACTAATGTAAATATAGTTTTTAATTGAATAAAATATGAACATTTATATATGAATAAAAAAATGGTTATGAATATGGAATAGGTTGTGTCACCATATTAGTTAAAATAGAACATTCCTTTTGTCTTTTGTGAAGAAAGTCAAAACATTTCATAAAAATATTTATTTTTAAAACCATTGAAATAATGTTAAGGAAGACATATAATGACCTTTATTATTCATTTATTTCCATATAAATTCATCAATAAATAAAAGTTTACAAAATATTTACATGGAATAAAAATAATGTTTTAAGTAAACCCATAAAAGAATATTTTTAAAAGAAATCCCCTTACATAATATCTTAAAATTATTATTTATTTTAACAAAATATTAAATAAGTAAAATATGGTCAAAATGAACTATATAAAAACTTTATGTATAAATCATAATTTTTCTTAAGACATTTATAATTTCATGGACATAGAAGATAATATAAAACATGAAAACATTTAAAATGAGGTTTTTAAAGTAATGTATCCCTTTCCTGGATCTGACTCATCATGTATTTTCTTTATATTATGGATGTTAATTATTTACATGATTTATAACCATTTTCATGTTTATTTTTACTTTTATTTATCTTACTACCATGTTATAACTAATTACTTAATCATTTACGTTCACGTTGGGTATTTTGGAGATATTCATCTCATATGTCCAAAATGACTTTGGTAGGTTGAATATGGTCAAAGTGGTCATTATTACATAATATATAAGACAATAATAATTATATAATTATCATTTTTATATAAAAATAATACTTTTATAACCAATCATGAAAAATGGTTATTAAAAATGAACTATGTTACAAGCATCGTGATAGTGGGCCGTACATACACACGAGTAAAGATTCCATTTTCAGCAAACATTGTGTATAGAGGGTAAGTCTAATTTTATCATTCCATAATGATAATAATTTAATAAATATAATATAATTTTTTTAATTATACTTATATATATCATCCATGTGATGTGTTGATGAAAAAAAATTACATCACTTGGTGGACGTGGTAGTCCACACGTATGTGTGAACAACATTATGATTTTCCAGTATATGGAAAGGTAAGAAAAAATTTGTTATATTATCTTTAAAAAAATATAAATATAGACTTAATATAATATATATAACTTAAGTCTATTATTATAACCATCCATGAGAGACAGTGATGGAAAATGAATTACATCTGTTCGTAGGGTTGTAGTCCTTCGTACAAATGAAGGATGAATTCTTTTCCCATTTGATAGAGGTTGGAGATAGATATAGGTTATTCGATTAAAATAATAATATATCAGTATATATAGGATAATATGTATATTGTGTTATCATATTTTAATAATATTTTGAGGAGGTTTAAGAATAAATAAAACTAAAACATAAGGTTGAAAACTACACCTCTTCTTTGGAATGTCTACTTTTATTTATACCTTAAGACATATAATATTAGTATTCTAGCCAAAATAAGGCCTATATAATGTGGTTATATATTCTCATAAGTGTTTTTATAGATATTAGATAGATAAAAAATTATTTCAAGCGTTAAAGAATAAGAAGAAGTGGTTCTCTTTTATAAGAGAGGGGGACTCTTGGAATTTATTTAAATATTAATTTAATATAAATTACTATTGATGCAAAAAAGGTTTCAAAATTTATAAAATCATAATATTAGATGATTATTAGTTGAAATAATCGCATTAAATAATTTTTTAAGAATTTTATATCACATTTTAAAAGATAAAATTTTATTTTAATCCATCATTAACACTTTTGACAATTACTGTAATATTAATGTTTTCTACCATTTAATGGTTACTAAAGTTACTATAAAATGATAAAATCCACATAAATGGTCTATTTTTAATTTAATTTACTATATCCCATTAATTTTGGACAATATAATATTTATATAAATTTTAAATCATTTAATAAAATATTATTTATTATAAAATATCATTAATGTCAATTTGTTGAACAATTCATTACTTTGAATTTAATAAAATCAATAAAAAATGAAATTCAAAAATAATATTTTAATAGATATCTAACATACTATATTAATTTATTAAATTAATTTATCACATAATTTACCTCAATTTATCTAACCCATAAAAATTTTAGTATCATTTATTTGATTTTTCCATTAATTGAATAGTTAATACATCAGGACTCTGTAAGAACATAAGATAATTATTTATTCACGAAAAATTAAACATAAATTATCATGATTTATATAAATCATTTATATTTAAAATTACTAATTATAACTATAATATTGAATGGTTATCCCTATGTGAAAAATATTATAGTTATGAAAAAAAATAGTGTGAAATTGTTTTCTTTTCTTTACATAAATTGTTATAAAGGTAATAATTACATAGAAATGGAAAAAAATGGAAATATATTTGATCTTTAGATATTATGGATGATATATACACATCAAATAAAATTGTTCAATGTTTTAGGTTTATTCATTAGTCCTTATCATTTTATTTTTAACATTAATTACCAGATTTACCCTTTACCGTGGTAACAAAAATTACTAAAGTGACTATTTACATTGACCAAAAACAAAACGGACCTATTTACCAAATTTCAACCCAAAAATTAAAAATATGTAATTTATTTCTCAAATTTTAAATAAAAAATATGGAATAATTTAATTTAAAATTAAACTAGAAAAACACAATGAAAAAAAATTAGAAAAATGTCATTTTATAAATAAAATGTTTTTATACTAAATTCAAGTATAATTTTTTTTTCCAAAACCATAATTGAATTTTTTTAATAAAAGTTTAATAATTAAATATTAAACATAATATAAAATATAATATTATTTAATATGTACATTAGAAGAAAATAAAATTTTGAACAAAAATCGCTATTTTTAACAATTCACTGAGAAAAAAAACAATTCAAAAAATTATCAAAATGAATACTAAGATAATTTTGATATGATAACTTCAAAAATAATACCATTTTTATAAAATAATGTTTATTAATGTTCTAATAAATAATTATAATATTTTTCACAAAAATTAATAATTTTTTTTTTGAAGAAGATATATTTTAAAGGGATAAAATAACTTTACTAAAAATTCAGTGATTATTTTATAAACATTAAGTAATAAATTAGTAAGTAGTGGGACCATTATATATTTTATAATTTAGTTCATACTATTCATACCTACCAATTAAAATTCTAGGTTAGGACATTTATTTTTAAATAATAATATTTCATGGTCTATTTAAGCTCAGTGTTGTGTATTCTGAAATTAATCAAATATAGTATTTATTTTAAAATTTTATGATATTTTATTATTCAATATTTATTCAATTTCATAATTTAAATTTAAACTTTTTCTTAATAATTAATAGTTTTCCTTGTGAAAATACCTTTTTTGAAATTCCACATCGCAAAAAATAATTAATAAAACTTCCACTTAATAAGAGTGAAAGAGAAGTACAGAGGTCATATAGAATAATGCATAACTAGGTTTACATGATGAAAAATATTGGTGGGAAGTGAAAAATGTACATGGAAGAAAAAAAATGCTCATAGAATGATGGAGAGTGATATAGAATATATTTATGAGAAATTAAATCATCCCTAAACCATAATTGTTTTATAGTTTAAAAGACCTTTGGTTTATTGGTAAGAAAAGTGAAAAGAAAACATGTTTATTTTAAGATTCTTTATCTATATTTGGAGAATTAATTTATCATATATAATAAAATAATAAGAAAATACACTTAGTTGATAAGATTAATTTTATCCTTTGATAAATTTCAACCACAATCTCATCCCTTTGTCCAAATGGTGAGTATTCAATATGAATTATTCATGCCTAAAGTAATAAAATAAACTTCTAACAGATCACAATATTTCAGAAAAAATTATAGCAATATATGTATACTCTCTTTAGACATTAACCAAAACCAAAATGTTTTTCATATGGTAATGAATAAACCTTCATAGAAAATTAATACCCAAATCCTACCCAAAGTTTATCATTGATTATTCAATAAATAACTAAGCTTAAAATTATTCAAAATATTCCTGACTAATATCTAAACCACATGGAATATAAGGATTTGATCACATATTCTTCCAAGATAAATGTAACATTTATCTCCAAATTACATCAATAACTCTTAATGTATCATATAAAAAATAAATATTCCATATTCTTATAATCTCCAAGATATAATAATCATTTCCATAAGTAACCTAAATCACCATAAATCCACATCATATATGCCTCCAAAAGATAATACATCCTTTAATACTTAGTAAAAAACCTATTATATTTTATTAACCTTAATTATATAATGTTACCAAAATAAAAATAATCAAAAAAATAATTCCATACTAACTAGGAATTCACATAGTCCAATGGTAGGTGATGCACCCCTATCATCCCTCAACTATGGGTTCAATCCCTACATCCATATGAGATGCAATGGGTCATTTCCTATCTTGTGGGTTTTCCTTCTTATAATACTATATTAGTATAATTCTTATAACATTCCCAAAAGTATGATTAACATTTTAAAACATACCCTAATAATAAAATATCATAGAATCCTTACAAGTTATCAATACCTTAAAATTATGACCAAATGATGAAAATATCATTTATTCTTAAATAATTTTTTCATATGTAAATTTTAAAGGTTAGATGTATCTCAATCATCTAATAAAACTTGATAAATTTCTCCCCAAATATACCCATCAAATAAACCCTAAAAAGTTGTGTAAAAGTATTTGAAATTTTGATCGACCTTAAATATGTAACTACATATTAAATCGTGAAACCATATATGTAGGTACTTTAATCATTAAATTTTCTTCATTAAAAATGTTTTTTCATATTATTTGTTATTAATTCTTTCAAAAAAAATATGAATCATTCCCACATATACAAAAATATTGGAACATAAGTAAAGATATAATTCCTACCTTTCATATTTCATTTTTAGTTTCCACATATTGAAAAATAATGGCATTAGGATTAGTAAACATTCATCTATACATTCTCACTGATCTCATTCTTAATATTTCCCCTAGGATGTCAGTTTCTATAAAACCCACACTCCTATTATTTAGAAAATTCAATGGATTCCTTGGGAAGAAATTTATTCTTCTTCATGGTGTTAACTAAACATTTCCTTTTTTATGGGAATATTATTGCTTCATTCCATCATTTTCAACAAAAGAATATATTCATATTCTCTTAAGAAATTTTACTAGGTACTTTTTCCCATATTCTTGACACATATGATCTTTACCACTATAAATTCCATGGTGCTTCATTTTTCACTTATTTGGTGAATTATGAAACTCTCCTTGTTTCAAGTTTTTAATCATGGCTTATGATATATGGTTAATAAAAACCGTAATATTTTTTTACTACTTATCCCATTGTGTTTGGTAACCAACTCAGACAACCACTCCATTTTCCTTCACATCCATTGTTAGTTTGGTTCCTGTTAAATCTATCCATTTATTTAAACCAACGCGGTTTAGTGGGATCATATCAATAAAATCATAATAAACCATATTATGATGAGGATAAACACTAAGGTATTTATAACCATGTTATATTCAACACTTTGTATTTAACAAAATAACTATAATTCTCCCTAACCAACTATCCTTTGTGGTTATAGTGGAATTTTAACTCATGTTCAAATAAAATCAAAACCTCTAAAATTATCTAAACCATGCTCGGATACCTATTGTAAGTAACGTACCCTAAACCATTACATATTATAGTGAATTTAAACTAAAATTAACTTCCTTTCATTACTAAAGATCTTTTATGTTTAGAGTTTTAGTGAATTAGTTTATACCTCATTTATAATAGACTCATACATTAAAATTTAACACTTCTCATCAGTGTCAATTTTTTTAATAAGTACATTTAATGTGTAACATGTATTATTTTAATGAAATGTATTCATGATTTTCATCTTGATCTCATCCTTGTCCATACTCATCCTCAAAACCCCATGAAAATCATTTTCAAATGTGGGATGATCACAAAAAACATAGTAATGGACATAAAAATATTGATATCCATTAGTCCAGTGAAAAACATGAAAACCCATAAAATACTTACCATTATTAAATTATATATGATATTATGAAATCAATATTTTTCATATGAAAAACACACACTTTTTTCTCAAATTAAACTTTTAAAACCCATAGAAAACATAAATAAAACTAGTATGAAACTTAGAAAACATGTTCATATCATTCATACATGTGGATTAACCCTAGAAGTTAAAAAAAATAACTATCATGGTTTTACATGGAATAACCACTAAATTTTATTCCTATAATTTCTTAGGATAAACCTAATCGGTAAACTCAATCGCATATTTAGATTAATCAACATAGTGTATTTCTATATTATCTTATGAGAAACCTAATATGTTAACTCTATACCTTTACCCAATGCATGGGATATAAATAATATCCTTTAATACACATGGTTTATAATATAACCACCTTCCTCATAAACAATTCCCAAGAAAAATATTATAGTACATAATATCTTGTATTATAAAACATTTTTTTCACCCATAAGAAAAAAAAATTGGATATTGATATATCCCTTTCTTTTAAAACCCATTTTGGAAAATAAAATTCTATGAATAAAGGTAAATATGGTATTTATTTGGATAAAACATGAAACCTTATAAAGGAATTAAAATATTAAATAACGGTTACATTATAAGGAAAAGTCATTGTCGACATATACATTAAAATAGAACATTCCTTTTTGTCTTTTGTATGGAAAGTCAAAGCATTCTATAAAAAGTTTTATTTTCAAAACCATTGAATGAATGTCAAAATATTCATATAATGATCATTTTAATTATTTTAATTATATATATATACATCAATAAAATAATTTTAAAAACTATGGAATCGGAATTAAAATAGATTGTTAAGGAAAACATTAAAAAAATATTTTTAAAACAAAGTCTCTTATATAAAATATTAAAACAATTATTTCATTTTAGAAAAATTTAATGTTGTACAACATGTCAAAAAAATTAAATTTATAAACACTTTAATTATAAATAAGAATTTATCAAAAAAATTAGAAATTCATGGACATGGAAGATAAAAAACATGAAAACATTTAAAAAAGGTTTTTAAAGTAAAGTACCCCTTACCTGAAGTCCAAATAATGATGTATGTTTTTATATTCCTAAATAATAAACTTTGGTTAATTATTTACATTATTTATAACCATTTTCAATTTATTATTCATTTTATTTCACTTAATACCATATTATATTCAATTACTTAATTAATTACGTTCACATGATGCATTTTGGTGATATTCGGATCATATATCCAAAATGGAATTGGTGGGTTGAATAAGGTCAAATATTTCATTATTAGATAATTTAGTAGATATTAATAATTACATAATTATTATTTTAATACATTTATTGTACTTTTAAAACCAATCAAGAATGATAGTTATGAAAAATGATATACGATGCATTCATTGAGACAATAGGTCATACGTAAGCATGAGTAATTTTATCATTTTTCAATGATCACTATTGAAATAAGGTAAGTATAATTTTACATTTAAATAATTATCATCATATAATAAATTTCATGTTATTTCATTTATTATAATTATATATATCATACATGTGATGTGGTTATGAAGTATGAATCGAATCGCTTCTAGGAGGTGGTAGTCCATAAGTACACACGAACGAAGTCATTCTTTTTCAAGTATGGAAAGGTAAGAATTTTTTTTTAATATATATAAATCCAATATATAATTATTACCATCCATGATATACAGTTATGGAAAATTAATTACATCAGTTCATGAGGTTGTAGTCTGTCGTACATGCGAATGATGAATTCTTTTCCCATTTGATAGAGGTTGGGGATCGTTATAGGGAATTCCATTAAATAAATAAAAAATAATTATATATAGGATTTTTTTATTATTCGATATAGTATTAAGAACATTATAGTACTTTGAATATTAAATAAACTAAAAACATGAGATTAAAAACTATACCACTTCATTGGAAAGTCTTCTTTTCTTAATACCTTAAGGCCTCTAAGATTGGTATTATTCACAAAATAAGGCCTCTACAACAGTGGTATGGATTATAGGAAGGGATTTAGGTATTTTTTGGTTGAAACAAAAATGATTTGAAGTGTTGATTAATGAGAATAAGTGGTTACCTTTTATAAGATATTGGAGGGGAACTATTGAAATTTATTAAAATGTTATTTTAAAATAAATTATTTCTATTGTGAAAATGGCTCAAAATTGATAAGATTATAATATAATATTATTATGATCCTAAATAATATCATACTATAATTTTCTACATGTTTAGACCACATTTTTACCTTTATAGTTTTGTTTTAACCTTTTGTTAATTCTTTTGAAAATTACTATCAAATTAAATTTTACCACCATTTAAGGGTTAATAATATTACTATAAAATTAAATAAGATCCATAAATGAAACATTCTTGATTTAAATAACCATATACCATTAATTTTGAAGAATATAAAATTTTTATAAATTTTAAATCATTTAATAAAAAACTATTTATTGTAAAATATCATTAATGCCACGTTTTGGAACTATTCATTATTTTGACTTTAATAACGTCAATAAAACAAAACAAAATTTAATTTTTTTTATTAAAACCCTAACCGGTTATATTAGTATATAAAATTAATTTATCAAATTAATTATCTCAAATAATATTACTTTTTATTTTTTTAATATCATTTTGTTGATTTTTCCCTACATCAATATTGTGTAAGAATTTAAGGTGAATATTTCTTCACTAAAAATTATAAATAAATTAAAATTATAAATATAAATAATTTATACTTAAAATTAATATATATTACTAAAAATATCCTATATTTATCCCCATGTTAAAAAAATATAGTTATTAAAAATAGTAGTGTGACATTTTTGAGTTTTCTTAACAAGAAATATTATAAAGGCTATAATCACATCCAAATAGCCAAAAAAGGTTTCGTATTTTATATTTCAATTATTATGAAAAATATAAAATCATATATTAAAATTAATTCAAGTTTTAGGTACATTATTTAGTTTTTATCATTTCATTTATAACCATAATTACCATATTTACCTTTCACTATGGTAACAAAAATTATTAAGGTTACTCTTCATATTAACCAAACATAAAAGGAACCTATTGAACAAATTTAGAACCAATTATTAAAAAAATTGGATCCATTTTTCTAAATTCCAAACAAAAAATTTGATTTATTTAATTTAAAATCAAACCATAAAAATGCAATGAAAAATCGTTTTTTAGAAAAATGACTTTTATGTATAAAATGTTTTTATAATAAATTCAAGTATATAATTAATTTAAAAAATATTAATTGGATTGTTTTAAATAAAATATAATTAATTAAATTTTATAACTAATCTAAAATATAATTTTACACTATAAATACTTTAAAATAAAATACAGTTTTCAGAAAACAAATCTGTATTTTCTCTATATACTGAAAAATTAAACTTTTCAGAAACTTCTAAAAAATAAGTTCTAAATTAATTTTTAAATTATGATTTCAAAAATGATATAATTTTTATAAAATAATATTTATAAAAGTTCCAAAAACAATTTTAATATTCATTAACAAAAAAATCATTTTTAAAGAAAAAATATTTTTGAAGAATTAAATAACTTTAAAATAATTGAGTGTTTATTTCAAAAAAAATAATTAATAAATTAAAAATGAATAGTACCATTATATATTTCATAATTAAATTAATCATATTCATAAAATATAATTAAATTTCTAGGTTATAATATTCGTATTCAAATAATAATATTTCACAGTTCGTTTAAGCTCAATGTTGCTTATTTTTCATGTTATTAAACATATTCTTCCTTTTAAAATATCAGGATATCAAAATAAATATAAATTATGGGACATAATGTCTCAGTAGAAATATTATTTATGGAAAACTCCTATAAATTGCATATTCACTCACCAGGATTCTTCTTCCTTGGGACTATCTCCTCCTCTAGTAATCCACACAACCCTTCTTCTTTTATGATTGTCACATCCTAGTCAAGGTAAATCTCACTTTTAAAGTTTAAGAGGTTATAATTAACATTTGGGTGGGGTAAAATGTTTCACCATTGATTGTGTAGGTAGCTTGGATGTAACAGTGTCTTTGTAATGAGATACCTATGACTTCAGGTGGCACCTTCCAATCAGTGGGCTTCACGGTGGCCAAAACAATTTATTATAGCCACTAGGTAGCCAATAGGCTAGGAAATGGCCACTACACTTCTATAATGGACACCAACCATCCAGTGGCACTGACTTGGGATGTTTAAGTAAGGGTTATATCTTTTGTTTACACCTAAAACCTTATTTTAACTCCTTAATCCCTCGTCCTTAAAACTAATTATACCAGGGCTCTTGGAGTGGAATCCCTTTGGTGTTATTGTTTCCTTGAGTCTTCTATGATTTTAATTTAGATCTTAGATCAATTAGTTGTCTCTAAATTGGATATTTTGGTCTATTATCTTTTATTATTCCTTTTTCCCTTGGTTTGGTGGTTTATCTTTCTTGTGTTAATCTAATATTTTGATACAATCACATCTCCCCCATGGTTTCTTACAGATTGATTGTTTATTTGGTTTCCTCAGTCTAGATCTTGTTAGTTGTAGCCTAGAACTACTGTTTGATGTGTTATGTGATCTCTTTTCTTCTCTATCGAATACATGATCACTAAATCCAATTTTGAAGTCACGAATTTTATACTCAAGGACTCTAATTTTCTACTCTCATGACCTCGTCCATCCTAGTTCCTAGATCTGGTGTTCTCATTATGGAACCAAGTGTGGAGGAAGGTGGTTTCATATAACTTATTTTTTTTATTGGATCAAATTTTCTCATTGGTTTCCAAACATGTTTTCAAAATAGATAATTGAATGATCCATGAATTTTGAATTACTTTTGTATTGGATTTTGGTATAAAAATGTTTTACTCATGGAAATTGAAAAGGCAAGGATGATTTGAAATGACTTTTGTATTATTTATGAATATTGGTTTTTGAAGCATCTTTTTTATGATTAAAAATGGGTTATGGAATTTTTTTCTTGAATCATGATAATACATTTTAAATTTTTTCGATAATCATACTCTATGGGAGCATTGGTTACTTAGGTGGGGGTTTGGTATTAGGACTTTTAATTTATTTTTAGGGGGTATTACACATTTAGGTATTCCTATGATCCTTTGGAAAGGAAGACAGGGATTGGTTTACATGACATCATCTGGTTTAATTACACATTGAGGTATTACTCTACTCCTTTGGTGGTAATTTCAAGGACAAGTTTATTATGCACTAGACATCATTGATCATTGTGTGTGGAACCTAGATAGAAAAGTCTTATGTTATACTATCGGTACCTTCCATGTTTCTGGGTTTTGATATGTATATTGATGTATGATTTGATAAATAGAAAATATTTAACTTAATTTTCTTTGAAAACTATTTATATCAAATTGATTAGTATCGATTAAAAATGGGAAATTTTTCCATCATTTTTTATAAGTTGGGAAATTTTTTACCATGCCATGATTTCCTAAAATTTTAGAATAACATTATTTATTTGACAAATAGAGCTTATGGAACACTTAATGGGATCCTACTGGGTCTGTTTTACTCACACATTATATATACCCTAGGGTGTGTGTATACCTTGTTTAATATTATTTGGGAAAGGGAAATTCCCTAAAATAAGGTTGTGAGTTCTCATGGTTTATTGGGAATTGGTATTTGGTGGTGGGATGGTGAGATATTTCCCATATATAACATGGAGTAGCTATCATCAATTTTGAGTATATTGGGTTTTTTTCTAGATTATGTATTTTGATTTGGTTTTTTTAGAACTCATTTTATCACTAACATTGTTCATTTATATTCAAGGAATATTCTATTTTTCTCCTTTACATTTTTTCCTTCTGTGAAAATTCAATTCACTATAAAAAAATATAATTTAGTAACATTTTTTAGCAATTTTTTTCATGAAACATCACTAAATTTGCAGTGTTTCTAGAAAACGATGATAAATTATTGGTGTTTCTGGAAATAAAATACTAAATTTGTGTTGTTTCCTAAAAATTTCACTAAATTAATGACGTTTTCGGCAAAAAAAATAACTATATTAGCAAAATTTCTTAAAAAATGTCACTAAATTAGGAACGTTTCCTGAAAACGTTGCTAAATTATTGACATTTTCATGAAAAAGTCACTAATTTATTGATGTATTTTTTAAAAACCTCACTAATTTATCAATTTTTTTTAAATAATGCTGTTAATTTAGTAATTTTGCCTAAAAAACATCTCTAAATTAGTGACATTTTCTTAAAAGTGTCGCTAATTTTTTGACATGTCCTTAAAAATGTCACTGAATAAGCAACTCTTTATATATATATATATATATTAATATATATAAACACTAACACATGTATATAAACATATATATATATATATTTACATACACACAAAGATATATATATATATATACAAATATATATATAACATATATATTTTAAATTTAGTCAGGTTTTTAGGAAAATGTGTCTATTTTAGTGACATTTTTATTAGTGTTTTAAAAAGTGGATAATTATATATATATATATATATATAATTATAATTACATATATGTGTACATACACATATATATTTACACACACACATATCTATATATATAAACATATATACATATATGCATATAAATATATATATATATTAATATCAACACAGACACACACATATATATATAATATAAACATATATATATAATATAAATATATAAACATAAAATATAAAACTATTTATATAATATAAAACATAAACATATATATATAAACTTAAAATAAAAACATACGCATGTATATATAATATAAAAATATATATATTATAAAATATGCACATGTATATAAATATAACATAATATAAACATATATAGACATAAAATATAAATTATGAAATATATTTCTCTTAATATATGTATATTGATATTATATATATACATAATATTAAACTTTAAATATTAAAATGTATTTATATATATAAATGTAACATAATACAATTAAAATTTTTAAATGTATTCTTGTTTTTAAGAAAACGTGATGATTTTAGTGACATTTGTACCATCATTTTAAAGAGTGGCTAATTACACACACACACACACAGAGAGAGAGATATATAAACATATATATATATATTAATATAAACATATATATATATATATAATATAAACATATATATATATAGTATAATATAAACATATATATATAATATAATAAAAACATATAAATATATATATAATAAAAACATATATATATATATATATATATATTAATTTTTTAACTACTAATCTATATATATACAGAACTATTTATTAATCATTCAATTGGGTGAGTTGGTAGAGTTATAACCATAGAGCCGATAGGTCGCGGGTTCAAATTTTGTGGGATTTGATTTTTAAAGGTTGGGAGAGTGGGGTGGTATGGGATGGGTTTATGCAAGGGTATTAGATGGGAAGGATATGGGGCTGAGGGTCGGTACTTGATGGGGGGAAGGACACGGGGGTAAGGGTATTGTACTTGAGGGAAGGACGTTGGGGCCTGGGTACTGGATGGGATAGGAGGACATGGGGGTGAGGGGATATAACGAACGAGGTGAGGTGGATTAGGTGACCATGGGAGGTGTAAGGCAGGGCTGGTAGGGTGAGGAGGGAACCAAGAGTTTTTTTATTATTTATAAAAAATTCACATTTCAAAAAAATATTATACATTTCAGAAACAAAATAAAAAAATACCGAAGTTTCTAGAAACTTTCAGTAACTTAATAGTAATTTTTGTGACATTTATTTACTGTCATTTCTATAAAATGTCGTAAAATGATGTTTTTCTAAATAAAAATACTTAAAAACATCACAAATTTAGCAACATTTATTTACCGACATTTCTAGAAAACTTTGGAAAATGTCATGTCACAAATTAGTGATGTTTTAAAACATCTTGAATTTAGCAACATTTATAGGCATCACTAATTGTATATGTTTATAACCATCGCTAAATTGTTGAAATTTTAAAAAAATTCTAAATTAGTGACTTTTCATTTAGAAATGTTTTCTATAAATGACGGTAAATAAATTAGTGACTTTTTAAAACGTTTCTAATTAACAATTTTTTTAGTGTTCACTGTTGAGATATCAATTTTAAATTAAAATGATGGAAATATTCCTAAAAGTACACCATTATTTTATGGTATTGATTATGGATACTAGTATGTAATAATGGAATCATTCCTTAAGAATGAGTATTAATCACTATAAAATCACGTCAAAACCTTACAAACTACATTAGTATCACCTAGATTCCTTGATTGTTAATGACACAATAAGGTATATTTTAAATTAAAACTTTATGAATATAAAGACTCAATATGGAAGAAGAAGATTATATTAACTGGATTTTCCACATATTCAATGTATATAAAATAGAATGACAACACATGGTGAATCCTTAGAAAAAACTATACTATTTAAATGTGTAATTAAATCTCTACTAAAGAAAATGCATGCTAAGAAGGTTTACATTGATAAATAAAAAAAATTAAAGAGTATTCACTTATTGAACTCATTGGATGATTACTACAATACAAACTATAATTTAAAATTATTGCAGATGAGGAGACTACCAAAAATAAATCTATTTATTTTATCGCAAATATTTATATTTCTTACTCTTATAATTCTAAAATCTAGGTAAGTGAAAAATGGATATTTTTCATATCTAATACAAGTAGTTTATAAGGTATTGAAAAATAAGAAAGGCTTAAGGGCCTAGTTTTTTTGAATCCCACTCTTTTTCATTCTCTTAGTATTATATGTGCTTATAGGGAGTTTAGATGTGTTTTAGAGGATTTGGGTAGATTTATGGATCTCTAGGCATTAAAATTTATTTGGGAGGATCCATGGCGGAGTAGTAGTCTAACCTATGTTTTTTTTGTGGTTGTGGGATCTAGTCATGATGTTTCTTGGTGAACCAAGGGTGTGAAACTCCTATTTTTGAGGGGTGTGGCATGTGAATGACTTACCAATGTAACACAGGGAGGGGTAAAATGATCATGGTGTGGGTGTGGGTCTTGGATAAGTTTCTTATGGTAAATGGGGAATGTTGAAACTATTATTTTTGTGGTTATGAAGATGTTGTGCCAAAGTGCGGTTGGGATGTGAGGGATGGATGGAAATAGAGAGTGTGGGTTCTCCACACTATGATATTTGTTGTGGTGTGATGGAAACTATGAGGGAAATTTTTCTATTATGTGGTGTAATTTCAAGGGTATTAATGGTTAAGGGTTCCATGACCATGTTGGTTTTCAACACATCATGGTACTAATTAATCATATTCTAAATAGATGAAAAACTATTGTGGATATGGGGAGATATTTTGTTTTAAAGGTTAGGGGTTTTAGATTTCTTCTTGACCAGAGATTCCACAGATATAGTTGAGGCCTCCACCCTATTGTGACATCCCATCATGTTCTCTCTATAAATAGGGTGGCTAGGGTCTTAATGTTTTGACTTTCTTTTCTTTTCTTCTAACCCTAGAAGACTTCTTTACCCCTTTTTATTTCACACACCTCCTAGTTGATACTAACCATGGAGTTTGTGGGGATCAATATCTTTATAGATCAAATGAATTTCACTTCTCCCCTTTGATCTTTACTCTTTTACTCTTCCTTCATAGAGCCTATATCTTCGAGTTGTTCTGATATTCTGTTAGTATTCATACATCATTAATGATGGATATTCATGGATAGGTTTTGGCATAGCTTCAATCGAGTTTATATATGAAAGATGTTAGATTTGTTACCCAACAACTAACTTGTGTATACTTTATGATAACCTATTTTAATTGTTTTGAATATTTATAAACTATTTATCACATCATGGTTCTTCTTCTATGTAACATATTTTGTGATAATATCCTAAGAGTAATTATCATACTAAAATGTCTAATAAATTCCCCACTATGATGAGAACCCAGAAGTGTTATGAAAATATTCTTAAATATATGTTCTATATCTAGATTTTATCATTTGAGGGACACAAATGGGACAGGATATCAGGGGGAGACTCATAGGAATTTGAGATTCCTTCTCATGGTCTATGTCCCTGTAGATTACCAGTGTATGATATTATGAGAATGAGACCCACTGGTAGGATATCCACATTCATATGTTTTATTGGATGTTCTTATATATGGACATGTGTATTGATCCTTATAATTTAATATTTTTATTAATGAATATTATAAGACACATACATTGATATATTGATGAAAACAATGACAACATATGTTAATATCAAGGTAGGATATATTGGGTGCGTCATGGGTAATTTTTCATTAATGAATAATGTTAGAAAGGATGTGTCCCTATTTTTATTTAAAGGATGTTTATATATTAGTACCTTTGACGGAAATATATATCATAAATAAATCCATGTCCATGGAGTTCTACATGAAAGCTCAATTTCTGAAAATTCAAAGAAAGATACATTAAGCATATAGGTTGATATAACCAACATAAAGCCTTCTTGATTGTAGATATCATGATAAAGGTATTATATTACATAGTAAGAATATTTATAAGTTATAATGTCATTGTTGAATAAACTTTTTTTTATGGGTGCCTTAGTGTGTTGCTAGATGCTAACCATAGACTTTAAAATACATTATGTAATGCCACTGAGAAAGGGACCTAGAGGGTTACACATTATGTTTATCCATAATATTAGTTAAATAATTTATTTTTATTTATTAATTATAAAGTTGAATAAATATTATTCATTCACGTGATTTAATCATTATTCATGATTGATTGATTGCATATATTTCATCACTATTTATTCAAGATAATATAATGTGAGGGTAATATTTGATAAATATTTATTTAAAATTTAGTGAATATAATATTAATTTATTTATTAGTGAATAATATAATGATATTTATTTATTAAATAAATAATAATTATTCCAACTTTGGTAAATATTGTGGAGGAATAACGGACCGAGTTTTTAGTTCTAGTGAACAATAATATATATTGAATATTATTTGATTAAATAATATTTACCCTAATTCATAAGTTAAACATATGTCAAGGAAATATTATTATTATTATTTTAGACATGGGGTTCTATAAGGGATTCAAAAAATATTAAAGGTCACTTGTGAAAATATTTTTTTCTACACCCTAGTGGTATTTAAACCCAATTATAATATTTTTTAATATAGCCAATTCATTTTCTATTCTGTATAATGATAGCTCAAGATAATCCCCTCAAGTACTACAAAGTTCCATCTCTTAGGAAGTTCCCATGATTGAAGAGAAATATTCCTTCAAGATCTGCTCTCAAGTCTAGATAGATCAAGGAGAATTATTTGGAATCAATTATCATGATGATTAAAGGAGAACAATGTAATTGATATGATATATCATGCTAACACCCGGAACATCCTATGGAAATGTTCAGAAATTTTTGGAACACACATAGAACATCTCTAGAGGGAATATTATCTTGATTCATATAATGAAATGATGCTACAATGAAAATTTGTTGATAGATCCATCAATAAAGAATGAATTCATGAAAGTTAATTATTTAATTGATTAAATTAATTATAAATAATATGTGATGATACTCTCATTGTTTTCATCATTTTATCCATTTTCTATTTTATTTGATTCAACTCTATCGATCATGGAATTTATGGTTGTACAGATCTCAGATTGATCATCAATCATGACAAACATAAATGTTGGGAACGACCCATCACCCGCCTCCGCTACACCCAGAACCTTCAAGTGGTAAAAGAGTGGTCACATAATCATTTTAAATTATTTAAATATCATTTATTAATTTATTCATTTGTTATTATGTTTTCAATTCTAGTTTAATCATTCTTTAAACTAAATTGGGATATCTACTTCTTTCTTTTTCATTTCTCATAGATCTAATCAAATCAAATTATATTAATATGAAGGAATTAAAATCTAAGAACTCATCTTGAGGTTTTGATAATTTTTTCTAGATAACTCAAGAGTACATGTTGTGTAATTAGAGTTACATGCCATGTACTAGTGTTCAATTCACTAAGAATTAATTTGGAATTAATTAAAACATTGTTCATTTAATACATGTGGTGCATTTAATTTCTTATGTCGCATGTTGACTCGGCTAAACTAGTGCACGTTCATCTGTAGTACATTCTATGTAGCCCACATATAGGGTGTGTAGTCGTTTAAGTCATAAATAGGCCATGATTTTTTATACAGGTCCTACCTGACTAGTGATTATGTAACTCGGAGGCCACACGTTGTGTATCCCATGTACATGTTGTGTACTCCAATTTTTTTGAGGCATGATATACACATTGATTCCCTAGGAATGTGCTTCATATAGATAGTGAGATACATACACACCATGTATCTTTCTTGTACATTCCGTGTACATATAAAAAACTATGTAAAATTAAAATTAATTTATTATACTGTGTAAACCTTATCAACATTTTCTTGCGCATGGTCATTAAGTGTATAGGAAACATTATTTTATGGGTTTTAATATATATATAAATGTTTAATTAATTTATGCATAATGTCCATATCTTCATATAATTTGTAAGTTGTATAACATATATCACTCTATTTACATTGAATAATAACACATTACGAAAAAAACCATGTAATTCGGGTAATCATTAAGTTGATAGTACACATTATGAAAGTACTTGATAAGTCATGTATTTCATATGTCACAAGAGTAAATAGTATATGACTATAATACATATTGGGTATATTCAGATTGGTATTCACCATGTTACCGACATGGTACAATTATGTACATAGTTGATTTTAAATAAACTTCTTTAATTTGTTTAAAATTATTATGGATTATAATATCAATGAAATTCAGATGATAATTAAGATAAAAACTGATTAATTAAAGATTTTCATTAATTGATTTGATCATGATTTATCTTAAATGAGAATGATTAATAATTGAATGATAGTTTTATTAAATGTTTAATTTTTTGAAAGCATGTGGATGATCAAGATCATAGAACAGAACTTTTTATGTTATTGGTTTCATTTAATTTATTATTAATTTAAATTGTTTGCATGAGTAACTTCTCTATTATTAATATTTAAGGTTCTATGTGCCTAAGTTTCATTTATGTAAACCCATTTACATTTACCTGTATGTCATTAAAATCATATTTAATGGATGGAGCTCTGAATCTAGTGTAGGTGGTTCAAGTTTGGAGCTAAGATAAAATCAGGTGAATTGGTTGAAAGATGTAACATGAACCTTAATTGGTTCAAGGTGTTTTTCCCCTATGACAATGGTTAGTTTATCAATAATTGGATAAAATAGGCATTATTAAAAGATCTTGATGATACCTCTTTATTATTTTATTTTTGTCAAGTTTCATGGTTATTTCATTATAGATGTTTTGTCATGATCACATGAATTATTGAATTACCAAGCATATAATATAAAACTAAAATAAGTTGGATTATACGTAAACATTATCTAAGACATGGTTAATCACTTATGTAAATACACTTAATATTGACGAGAATGTGATAAAGATAATAATTGGAAATTTACACATAAAATATAAAATACCTGAATTATATATTATGTCGGTATAGACTTCCACTAATTTTATTAAAATAGAACCATATTTCAAAATGGTTTACCATCCAAAGTTGGGGTGATTTCAATTATCGAGGAATTATAACATGATTTTTTGGTTTGACATAACTTAGTTCACATTAAGGGTTGACATAGAAAGTATGACTTGGTTTAACTGATAGAAAATTGTTGAGGAAATACACTTTAATTGTTTCAAGATTGAGGATTCCACTCAAGAGAACAAATAACTATGAGTTAATGTAGTTGGCATTTGGAATGCCTACCTAAAACCAGGAAAGTTACTTGACCAACCAGATTTGGGGTAATGAGAAGGGGAATATAGATCCTTGCCACTATAATTACAAAGAAATTGGGTATTTTGAAGTCAATGGCGAGGGCTATTGGGTTTGGATAAAATAGGGGGATATTAATAAATATAATATTTATTTATTTTTCTACATTTTAACAGATAAACTACCAAAATTTTGATCATCTTATTTATAGAAATGGTAATAAAATTACATCAAGAATATCACTATGATCCATACTTGATAAGGATAGCCTTCTCATTATCACAAATTTCCAATCATGGAAAAGGAGATTACGTGTTATCCTTCTCCATGAAAGGAAATTGAATGTGATGGAATAACCCATTCCAAATTAACCTAGTAAAAATTATAATGATGAAGAGTTAAAAATCTATGAGAAACATTTGAATGAACCCCCTGAGGTTCAATTCTTTATGCTATCATACATGACTAATGATATTTTAAAGCAACAGGGGTATATAGATGCATAAATTTTGATTTCTCACCTTCAGGATATCTATTAATATAAGGTTAGATAAGAGTGATATGAGATATCTGATTCATTTTTAACAACTAAGATTAGAGATTCTATGAAAGCCCGAACTTATTTAGTCAAACTTACTGGCTAAATTAAACTCTTAGACACCTTAGGGTTTAAATTCTCAAATGAGTTTCACATAGATCTCATAATTTCATCATTGGACAATGCATTCTCTAGTTTTGTTGTTAATTACAATACCAAAAATAATGAGAATATTATTTTAAAACTTCTAACATTGATTCTATAAGTGGATGAGGACATGAGGTGTGACAAACCCAAGGTCTTTGTAGTGAATAATAAAAATAAGAACAATGAGATGGGGCCCAAGACACATAACATGCCTTAAGATCTCAAAAACTATCCTTCTATGAAGAATAAGATCCAAAGGAAATTCAAGGAAAACGAGGTAGTATGTTTTTCATGTGGCAAGAATGGCCATAGAAAGAAGAACTGCACCCAAAATCAAAGGGAAGCTTAAGGGGTGTTTGTTATTAAGTGTAATCTTTGAATATCTACATAGTGGGTATTATATGCAGCTTATAGTGATCACATCTATTCCAAATGCAAGAACCAAGTAGATTCTGAGAGATTTCTAAAGGAGTGGTGGATTTGAGATATGTTAATGGTGTGATGTTGGATGCTCTATCTATTGGTGAATACCACATTTAATTTCCAATGTGAATGATTTTGGTTTTACAATATTGTTATTATGTACCAACTGTTTCCAAGAACATAATTTTTGTATCATTCCTAGATATAGATGGGTTTATTTTAAATTTTGGAAATATAATTTGTTTCTTTTATAAAGACAACATATGTAACAGTCTAGTGAATTTAAATAATGGTCTTTATGTATTAATTTATGAAAATGAAGTATTAGAAATTGATAATGAATCATGTTTACATGACTCGAATAACACCCATATAAGATGTCACTATCTTGGTCATGTAAATGAGAAGTATTTGACAAAGATCAATCAATATGTCTATTATACTCATCTAAGCTAAAATTAATTAAAAGATTTCATTATTGTTTACAAGTAAAAATGACTAAACCTCCATTTGGTGGATATGGTGAAAGCGATACAAATATTCTAGGATTAGTATACCCCGATGTGTGTAGACTATTTCCATTAGAGGATAGAGTTGGGTATTATTACTTTATACCTTTTTCTGATCACTTGATTAGATATGATTATGTCAAATTGATGAGGTATTTGTCTGATTACTTTGAGAAATTCAAGGAATTAAAGAATGAAGTAGAGAATAAACTTATAAAAAAGATAAATAATCTTCAATCAGATTGAGTTAGTGAATATCTTACCCAATGGATCTGAGATATGAGTTGGTGGTCGAACCTATATCCCCCCAAAAAATATTAATGAAAATGCAAATATCAGTGTAAACATGAGTTGTAATGAACTAAAACTAACTATAAATTGAAATAGAGGATAAAAATGTAATCCATCATACGCACATTGGTGAATAGTCCTACATCCTCTTGTTCAATCCATTGTAGCAGCTTCACATACATCAACAAGAAAATATATGTGAACTTTGGAATCCTAGACTCTATTAACCTTCAAATCAGTACATACAAAATACAACATTCTAGAATCAAATCATGCTCTAGAAATAGATGACAAGGAAGGTTCCAACCCAACATCAAACCTAGATCAATACCAATGCACAAATATATTGATTTTCGGTCTGAAAATGAAAAATATTAATTGAAACAGTTATCATCGTAGTATGTTCCAACAAAAACATGACTTCAAATCCTTCAAGAGTAATCACAGAAGCCCCAGTGCACTATAATTTTGTCATATTTAAGGTACCAAGACAGAATACCAAGGTTCATTTCCATCATATCCTTATCAAACTAAAACCACTGGAAACAGATCTGGACAATAATCATAAACATGAATGAGCATCTTCTCATAAAGAGATTCAAAGGGGTCAGTGCGATCATCCCATAATACTTTCATATCCTATATCCATAACACCAAAAACCATAGATGATCATATGGGTAATATAAAGGTAATTCCATGTAACACCTACCACTTTAAAAGCATCGATATATAGATAAAAAAACCCACTACAGAATCACTTATCAGCAAGTAATTCCCAAGAAAAAGCCTAAATTCAATGAAATTCCAAAAAATGGTCCACGAAAAAATATCTCATCAGGAAAAAAGAGAACTATAATTAGGAATAAATCAACAAATCAATCATTAGTGAATATATTAACCAATAGTTTATTGAAAATCTATCGGAGTTTTGGATTCTATTTCAACTCACTTTACCTTACACACTATAGTGGAATGGTGTTGGTGAGATGATGAACCATACCTTGTTAGATATGGTAAGGTCGATGATAATTCAGGAAGATCTTCTAATATACTTTTGGGGATATTCATTACAAACTAAAAACATAAACATTAAACTAAGTACCAACTAAAGTGTAAAAAATAATTACATTAGAGTTATAGAGTAAAAAGATTTGTTTTGTCGCAAACACGTATATGGGGTTACGAGGAATTTATTAAGGCCTTCTCAGGGAACTAACTAGCACCCTAGGGTATAAAGTGTATTTTTATAGGTTATCCTAAGGAAACAAAGGTATAATACTTATATAACCCCTCAGATAAGAAATTTTCTACCGCTTGACAAGCCATATTTCTTGAGAGGGTGCACATCCTAAAAAAGGATAGTGGGAGGAAGATTGATTTTTATGAATTTGATTCTCAAGATACATATAAGTTGGTAGGAGAATAGTTTCCATGGGTCCCCATGGAAGAATTAGTTCTTGAAACACAAGTACTGCATAGGATAATAATAGAGGTAAGAGAAACAAAAATATCGTTTTCTAGTCATCAAGGATGGCGACTCATTATTGGTTAACAATAATAAACATATCACCTAAAAATAGGAACTAAAGATCTAAAAATCTATAAGACAGAAAGAATCCATAAATTATGAAATGGATTTAATGTATCAGAACCATGTTTTGGTTCTAGTTGATGGGCCAATTGATTTAAATCCCAGAGGGTGAAAATGGGTATTTAATAGAAAAATGGAAATGGAAGGTAAATTAAATTCCTATAAAGAAAGGCTAGTGGATAAAGGATTTAAAAAACATCAAGTAATCGATTATGATGAATCTTTTACACTGGTTTTCATTTTTAAATCCATCAGAATTCTACTAGATATAGTAGCTTACCATGATTATGAAATTTGGAACATGGATGTCAAAATGTATTTACTTAATGGGAACCTTCAAGAAAATATATATATGAAAGAACTAGAAGGGTTTGTGACTCTAGGAGATTCCAAATATATTTTCAAGTTGTAGAGATCCTTTTATCAATTGATGCAAGAATCTAGTTCATGGAACATTATATTCGATGAATCTATAAAATAATTTGGTCTTATTAAGAATGAATGTGATACATGTTTTTGCAAGAGGTTTATAGGGAATTTGGTCATTATCCTAGTATTATATGTTGATGACATATTACTTATTATAAATGAAATACCAGTCTTATATTCTGTTAAGTATTGGTTAAACAAGTTCTTCTATATTAAGGAAATAGGTGAAGAAGCCTGTATTCTATGGATCAAGGTCATTCGTGATAGATCCATGAGGCTTCTTGAACTATGTCAAAGAGAATATATTGACTAGATACTAAATAGATTTAGTATGGAATGATCTAAGAGTGAATTGGTTCTAGTGTCACATGGTTTACATCTTTATAATAAAATGTGTCCTTAGACAAAACAGGAGAAATAGATAATGAGTAAGATCTCACAATCTTTAGTGATAGGATCAATCATGTATTCCATGTTATATACTAGACTTGGTGTTTCCTATACATTGATCATAGTAGGCATATATCAAGATGATCTAGTATAACAACATTGTCCTTCTATTAAATCTATCCTTAATTATCTGACAAGAACTAAGGATATGTTCCTGGTGTATGGAGGAGATAAAAAGCTAAACATATGGGGTTATATTGATGATAGTTTTCAAATATATTAGAATGATCTAATGTAATAATAAGGATATGTTTTTTGTATTAAAGGAATATTTTTGGGTTGTAAGAGTTCAAAGAAACTAGTTTTTATTGATTATACAATGAAGTATGAATATATAACATCTTCTGATGCATCTAAGGAATCGATTTT
The DNA here is from genome assembly GCA_963277665.1 of Viscum album. Lineage (NCBI taxonomy): Eukaryota > Viridiplantae > Streptophyta > Magnoliopsida > Santalales > Viscaceae > Viscum > Viscum album. Next base: position 1,083,396,664 of record OY728166.1, on the reverse strand, counting down.
GATAAAAAAATCCAGAATCTTAATTTCGTACCTAATAGAAAATACCCTATACCATTTTATTGTGATAATAAAACAGTGGTGGATCTTGAAAATGATCCAAGGTCACACTAATGAACATAGAAAATAGTTCTGAAGCATCACATATTGAGGTATTATTATCAAAGGAGTGAATTTTTAGTAAGTGGAGTACCCACGGAAGAGAATGTGGAGGACCCCTAAACTAAAGGTATGTCTCAACCAAAGCATTAGTATCATGTGAGAAAAACTGGACTGAGGTTGTTAGCAGTTGGATCTAGTGCAAGTGGGAGTATGTTGGAGTGGGTTCCCTATAACCAACTTTAGTATACTTTATGATAACCCATATTCATATTTTAGAATATTAATAAACTACTTATCACATCAGTATTGTTATTCTTCATAACATAGTATTTGATAATGTCCTAAGAGTAGTTGTCATGGTAAAAGGTCATAAAAGTTCCCCGCTATGCTGAGAACCCATAATTGTTATGAAACTATTATTAAATATATGTTATATATGAAGATGATATCATTTGAGTTACATAAATGATACAGGGTGTCAGGGGTGGAGACTCAAATGAATTTGAGGAACCTTCTCAGGGTATACACCCTTCGTTATATCCAGTGTAGGATATTATGAGAATGAGACCCGCTAATAGTAAATCCACATTTGTATGCATCATTGGATGTTCCTATTTCAAGACTTGTGTATTGATCCTTATACTTTAATATTATTATGAATGAATAATATAAATTTCATACTATGATTGATTGATCAAAATCATGATGAAAAATGTTCATAGGATGGTAGAATATGTTGGGTGTGTCACAAGTAATATTACATTAATGAATAATGTTAGAAAGGATTTGTACCTTTTGTCCTTAAATGTTAATTGATATCTCATTCCATTTGATGTAAATGATATAGAATAAATAAATCCATATACATGGGATTATATAGGAATGTTTGATTCCTGGAAAGTCAAATAAAGAGTCATTACGCACATAGCTTGATGACACGAGTGTGGAACCTTTTTAATTAGAAATATTGTGATGAAGGGATTATGTTACATAGTAAGAATGTGTATGAGGTATTTTGTCATTTTGGAATTAACTTCTTTCTCTATGGGTGTCATGGTGTGTTAATAAAAGATGACCTTGGACTTTAGGCTACTTCCCCTATTGCCACTGAGAAAGAGGCCTAGAGGGTCACACACTAAGTGTATCCAGAATCTCTGTTAAATAATATATTATTATTTATTATTTAAAAAGTTGAATAAATATTATTACTATAAGTGGTTTAATAATTATTCATGTTTTCTTGATCTCTTATATTCTGTCACTAGTTATTCAAGAGAATATACTGTGAGTTGAATATTTAAAATATATTTACATTCTATTTAGTGAATATAATAATTATTTATTTATTTATCGGTGAATAATGCAGAAATATTTATTTATTAAATAAACAGTCACTATTTTAGTCCTGATAAATGTTTTAGGGGAATCAAGGACTCAGTTTTTTGGTCTGGTGAGAAATAATATATATTAGATATTATTTGATTAAATAATATTTAATTTAATTCACAAGTTAAGCGCATGTCGAGGAAATATTATTATTATTATTTTAGGCATGAGGTTCGACAAGTGATTAAATAAATATTAAATCTCACTTGTGCAAATATTTATTTCTAAACCCTAGTGGTATTTAAACCCAAATATATTATTTTTCAATAGATTCAATTCATTTTGTGTTGTGCAAAACAATAGTGGAAAAGAATCCTCTCAAACCCTAGAGATATATCTCTCCAAGAACACTCTTAAAAACAGAGGGCAATATTTCTCCCTGATCCAATATTGAATCCAGATAGATCAAGGAGAATTATTTGAAAGCGAATCTCATGAAAATAAAATGTGGATGATGCAAGTTATAAAGTCTATCGTGCTAGAATTCAGGGATTCCTAAGGTGACGTTCAGATATTTATGGAAAATTTATGGAACACCACTAGAGGTAATATGTTCTTGATTCCTATAATGCAATAACTCCACAACGTAGATTTGTTGTCAGATCCATCAACAAAGAAATAATTCATGAAAGGTAATTCTTTAATTAAATAAATTAATTATAAAATATATGTTATGGTCCCTCTAGCTCTGATGTTTTATCCATTTTCAATTTTCATTGATTTAATTCTGTTGTTCATGGCATTTATCTTCATGTAGATCTAGAATTGATCATTGATCATGACAAAAATCAAAAGTTGGGTATGACCCATCACATGCTTCTATTGCACCTGAAACCTTCATTAGATTAATTGTTCCTCTTTTCATAGGTTCTATTACTCAAAGATTTGTATTGAGTTATTATATTTATAAATTTCATATTATTTATGTGTTCAGGTAGAATTGTAATGCTTTATATTCTATGAGTTAGTTGATGAGGTTAACCTTAATAAAGATAATAATATGAAATATATGAATAGAAATAATTTGATGGGTGTTGTGAATACATGTGAATTATATTATTCTTTAACCATGATGTTTTCCTCATGTGATTTTCTAGATAGTGTGATTTAGAATTACTATGATAATTCTTATTCCTTAGCATATTTTACATGATTAAAATTTGTATAAGAATATAATAATGGTAATATGAAGAGAGTAATTAATGAAGAACATGAATTGAGTTCACTACTAGAATTTCTGGTTTTCGAGGCGGGGCACCTATAGAGGCCACCATTTGGCGGCCGCTAATACTATCAACAGCGGCTGCCAAATGGCGGCCGCTGCACTTTACTTCCTAAAAATACCCTATTTTCCCCTCCCTCCCCTCCCTGACCCCACGACCCCCCCTTCCCCGACCCCTCAACCCGGCGACCCAGACCCCCGGTGAGGCCGACCCCCGACGACCCCTCCCCGACCCCCGGCGACCCTCCTTGACCCCTGGTGACCCTCCCCGACCTCCGGAGACCCCTCCCTGACCCCCGACGACCCTGACCCCGCTGGCGACCCGACCCCCGTCAACCCCGACCCCTGACCTCCTGGCGACCTCGGCAACCCCCGGCGACCCGAACCCCGGTGACCCCGACCCCCGGCGATCCCCACCCCCTTGCCTCTGTGCTGCACCACCGACAACCCCCACTGCCTTGCCTCCACGCTGCGTCCCCGTGACCCCGACACCCCTTTCCCGCGCTGCACCCCGGTGACCCCCACCGCCTTGCCTCCGCGCTGCACCCCCATGACCCCGACACCCCCGCGACCTGGCAACTCCCACCCCTGCCCGCGCTGCACCTTTGGACAGCCCCGCCACCGCCGTCCCCTCGCAGCCCCGTTACATCCCTCCAGCAAGTCCTCCTACCTCTGTTGGACCCTTCCGGTCCATTGTTCCCCGCCATGTAGAACCCTCCATGCTTCGTCCAACAGTTCTGCTCCTTTTGAGTCTGGTCGTCGAACCTCTGTCGTCAAGTCACTGCGCCGTCATGGATCCGCAATCGAGTCAAACCCCGTTACCCATGGTCGAGTCCTCCGCAAGTAATGTTTTTTATCCAAATTTGGTTTTTAAATTTTAATGATATGTGTTTTTTTTAGAATTTAAATAAGATATTTCACTTTTCATTTCTATTAAATACAGATATGGATATGAGTTGGATTGATATGCAAGATAGATTTTCAGCTGAATATTATGAGGTGATTCATTGATTTATGGATTTCACCAACAAATTTCCAAGCGATATGATTAGTTTTACATACAGAAAATGTGCAAATAGATATCTCTTCAAACGAGATAGTGTTAGAGAACATTTGTTTTTGAATGGGTTTTTGAAAAACTATAAGACATGGACGCGTCATGGAGAAGATTCTGTTTCATGTCATCACTCAGAAAATATTCATATGAATGTTGATTCGAGAACAGTTGATCTGATGAACATAATGCTGAATTATATGATGCGTTAGTTTCAATCTGAAGATAGTAATGTCGTAAATGACGATGTTAAATTGAGTAATCCTCGTTCTTATGCAGAGGGAGAAGCATTGAAATTATTTGAAATTTTTGACGACACGCGTACTGAATTATATCCTGGATGCACTAAATTTAGTAAATTGTTGTTCATTGTTGAATTGTTACACCTGAAGGCCTTGAACCAGTGGTCAAACACCTCATTTGACATGTTGTTGGTATTATTGAAGAAGGTACTCCCTGCTGGAGTGAAGATTCCGGAGTCATTCTATCAAGATCGCAAGTTAATCGATGATCTTGGTTTTACATATGATAAAATTGATGCAGGTCGCAATAATTATATGTTGTTCAGAAAAGATAATGGGCAATTAAATAATTGTACTGTTTGCTATACATCCAGGTGAAAGACCAATGAGATTAATCAAGGTGGTCAGATTCTTCCTGGGAGAGTCATGAATCAAGGGAAACAAGTTGCCACTAAACAGATGTGTTTTTTCCCACTGAAACTGAGACTGAAGAGATTCTTCTTGTCCACTAAAATTGCTAAATTGATGAATTGGCATTCAGAGAGAAAGAAAGAGGTTGATAAATTAACTCGCCCGGCAGATTCTTTGGCATAGAAAGAGTTTGATCAAATACACCCAGACTTTTCCCGAGATGATCATAATATTCGACTGGGTTTGGCAGCAGATGGTTTTAACCCATTTAGGTCCATGGTTGGTGCAACACATAGTACATGGCCAGTGTTGTTGGTTCCATACAACATTCCCCCATGGGTATGTATGAAGCAACCTTTTTTGTTACTGTAAATTCTAATTGATGGACCGAGAGGACCTGGTGATAAAATCTATGTTTATATGAAACCTTTGATTGATGAGCTGCAAGAATTTTGGGCCGATGGTGTAATGACTTTTGACTGCAGCAAATGAAATGTTTAGACTTCAGGCCACTTTGTTATGGAAAATTAATGATTTCCCGGCGTATGCTAACTTATCAGGTTAGAGTACAAAAGGAGAATTTTCTTGCCCTTGTAGCAATAAGAGTAATAAATCTATATGGTTTAAGCACTGTAGAAAGTGGGCATATCTTGGTCATAGACGCTTTCTTCCTCTATTGCACAGGTTCAGAAAAGACCGTGTATCGTTTGATGGGAATAGAGAGTTTGACCCATCACCAAAAATATTGTCTGGGGTTGAAATTTGTGCACAACTTGACGAAGAAAACATCAGTACAATGTATGATTTTCAGGATTTATTGGTTCCTGCATTTCCTTCTATTCCTGCTTCAAATAGACAGCGAAGTCATAATTAGAAGAACGAAGTATTTTTTTGAATTTCCTTATTGAAAATATAATATTTTAAGGCATAATTTAGATGTGATGCACATTAAAAAAAATTTATGTGATAATATTTTGTGCACCATTTTAGGCGTCAAGGGGAAATCAAAGGATAGTGTTAATGCTCGACGTGATTTGCAAGAAATGGGTTTGAGAAAACCTTTACATTTACAGTTGGGTGAAGGTAATCGGGCATACATGCCTGCTGTACAGTACACAATGAGTAAAAAAGAGAAACAAACATTTCTATCAATTTTGAAGACTGTTAAGGTGCCAGATGGTTATTGCTCTAATATTTCAAAGCACGTGAATATGACAAGCATGAAATTACAGGGTTTTAAAAGTCACAATAATCATATTCTGCTTCAACAGTTAATTCCTATAAAAATTCTTGATTGCTTACCTTCCCAGGTTGATGAGCCGTTGATTGGAGTTTCTAATTTTTTCAGACTACTCTGTTCTAGGAATCATCGCATGAGTGATTTGAAAAAGCTACATGATAAGATTTTACTTGCACTATGTCACCTAGAAAAACTCTTTCCGCCATCTTTTTTTGATTTCATGGTTCACTTGACCATGCATTTAACTGGTGAAGTCATTGCTGGAGGTCCCGTGCAATTCAGGTGGATGTATGCAATAGAGCGATACTTAAATACATTGAAACGCTATGTGCGCAAAAAAGCTCATCCAGAAGAATCAATTGCCAAGGGATATTTAATGGATGAGTGTACGAATTTCTGTGCTTCATATATTGATGAGGTTGAAACAAAGATAGATAAACTGTCCCAGACTGACGAGGGTCCAATTGGAGAAGGAATAACATTTGATATGTGGAACGAAGAGTGGGTTTAAGCTCATCGATATGTGTTGTTCAACACTCCATCAGTTATTCCCTTAATACAGTAAGTTTCATAGTTGATGTGTATTTTGTTTCTATATTTATTTTATTTCTTACCTTATATTGTGTTGTGATTTAGGATGCATATCGCTGAGTTGAAACATGAAAGGCCCCGTGCAACTGAGTATCAAATCCAAAAACATCATTTCAACACATTTCATGAGTGGTTCAAGACTCATGTACGTATAATGGATTTAATATTTTTATAGTGCAACTTAGTTGTATTTTCACAATCCTTTATCCATTAAACTATATATGTGAAATTTTCAGATTAAAAAGTTAAGTGATTTAACCCAGCATGTGAGCGAAGAACTCAACCAACTGGCTGATGATCCATTTATTACATCTCGTCGCTACAAGTCTTTGGATGTTAACGGATTCCGATTTTGTATTAGCAATGTTGACATGAACCGAGCCACACAAAATAGTGGCGTTGGTTGTTCTTTTGTTGGTTCGGGTTATTATTATGGATTGTTGAGAGATATTATTGAGGTTATTTATGATTGTGTCTTAAAACGCATATTTTTAAGGTGTGATTGGGTCGATCCAGTTTGTGGAACAAAAGTTGATAACTTCCAATTTACATTAGTAAACTTTAACAATATTCTATATAAAGATGATTGGGTTAGCAATGAGCCCTTCATACTGACATCGCAGGCCGAACAAGTTTTCTTTGTCAGCATTGATTCTGATTGGAAAGTTGTGGTGAAAATGTCTAGAAGAGGGGTTTTTCTGATTGACCTAGAGGAACCTGAAGTTGTCGCATTTCCAGATCAAACACTTGACCAAACAACAGTAGCTGTACGAGATGAAGATATACAATGGACCAGAGAGACAGTTGAAGGAAATACGATAGACTTGCATGATTAGTGGATATTGTAATTATATCCCTAGTTATTATTTGTAAAAATATTTATGAGTTATATATGTATAAAAATTGCTTGATTTAACTATAATTTCTTTTAATGTAGGTATGTCACTGGGTGGTCACAGTGGTTTACCTGATGTTTTTGGTATGTATGTTTTCATTTTTCTAAATTAATTGATTGTAATTTTCTGTTTATATTTCCCTAACTGTTTCTAATCATTAATTTATATTGTAATTGAATTATGAATTTATGTTTATCAGGATCTACTACTTCTTCTAGCAGACGCAGGGGTCCTGGTAGAGGGGTTCGATCTTGGAACTCTGGAGCCCAATTGGATGTGTTATTTGACCACACATTTCATCCAGTTGGAGATGGTGCTACTACATTGAGTCGTCAGTTTGGGCATATGATACGAGACTCACACAGATTCCCTTTGACGATTCATGACTGGAGTTCTTTCCCTCAGGATACGATGGACATATTATAGAGGGAGGTTCAGGTAAATTCAATGTTTAATTTTTCATGATATTGTCATTATTATTGTCCCATCTACTGACAATATTTTTAATAGGATAATTTGACATCCTGTCCAGATGAGTTTCGGGATTTTTGTATGTCCAAATGCCGAAAATTATGGAAGGATTACAAGTCATGGGTGAAGAGAGATCACTAGACACCATTTGCGGGTGTGCCAGACATTCTACAGCGAGTCCCTCCGGGCATTCTTCCTGCTCAGTGGCAGGATTTGGTTGCATTTTGGTCGAGTGAGGCAGAGATGGTAAGATTTATTACTTTTAATCTATAAATGACTAATTTTTAAAATGTCTATTAAGTAAATACGTTGAATTTAGACTGAGTCTGCCCGTCATTCACATAATCGGGCGATGCAGGGCACGCCTTCCAGACATGGCACTAGACATGTGTCACAGCTCAGACATGATGTAAGTTCAGAATTCACTATTTCATTCATATTTAAAAAATATTGTATTATAACATGGTGAAACCCTTTATTATAGTTACACCAACGTGGCGAGCCAGTCGATCGGATGTCCATATGGATGAGGACTCATAGGGCGGGTGATCCCGATGTTTCCGATGTTATAGTAAGAAAATTATTTACTAATAAATGTATTTTTTATTTTATATAAATTATTCATATTTTTTCATTGATTCATTATATGCTACAGGCTCAGTTTGACGCTCAGTTAGCAGAGTTCCGAGAGGAGCAACGTCGTAGTATTGTGCGTAGAGATGAAATAGTTCACCGTGTCGTGGGGTGTGACGGTCATGGTTATTCTTTGACTTATGGTGGTGGTGTCCCATGACGTGCAGTTGTTAGAGCAGATGTAATGGGTGCATGCAGAGAGTCAGGGACGCGCGGTCTGCACTGTAGGGCTCATTATGCGTTCTTTAAGTGTTGCGCGCGCTTGATAAATGCACTTGGGGGGTCCAAACGGGCCGAACGAAGTCTGAATGGCCTGAAATCAGACGACATCAAAGGGTGAGTTAATTTTGATGTATTTGAGAAGACGACACGTCAATCGGACGTGTCGTGTGCCCACGGTCACTAGGAACGCCGTTCTGGTGTCATAAACGGCCAAAACGGGCGTCTAACGGTCAAACTCATAGCAGACGACATCAGATTGACCTGAAATCACAGGAAAAAAAATCCAATTATTATTCGCGACGTGCAAATGCTGACGGCACGTCAATCGGACGTGCGGTCTGCGTCGTAGGGGTCATTATGCGTTCTTTAAGTGTTGTGCGCGCTTGATAAATGTGTGGGGGGGGTCCAAACGGGCCGAACGAATTTCGAATGGCCTGAAATCAGACAAAATCAAAGTGTGAGTGAATTGTGATGTGGTCGAGTAGACGGAATGTCAATCGGATGTGCCATGTGCCCGCGGTGACCGAGAACTCCGTTTTGGTGTAAGAAACAGCCAAAACGGGCGTCTAACGGTCAAACTCATAGCGGACAACATCGGATTGACCTGAAATCACAGGACAACAATCCAATTATTATTCTCAATGTGCACGCGCAGACAACACGTCAATCAGACATGCGGTCTACGTTGTAGGGCTCATTATGCGTTCTTTAAGTGTTGTGCACGCTTGATAATTCAATCGGACGTGCGGTATGCACTGTATGGCTCATTATGCATTCTTTAAGTGTTGTACGCACATGATAAACACACGTGGGGGGGTCCAAATGGCCCGAATGAAGTCCGAATGTCCTAAAATTAGACGACATCAAAGGGTGAGTGAATTGGGATGTGGTCGAGCAGACGTCACGTCAATCGGACGTGCCGTGTGCCCACGGTGACCGAGAACGCCGTTCTAGTGTCATAAACGCCCAAAACGGGCATATAATGGTCAACCTCAAAGTGGACAACATCATATTGACCTGAAATCACAGGAAAACAATTCAATTATTATTTTCGACATGCTCGCACAGACGGCATGTCAATCGGACAAGCGGTCTGCGCCGTAGGGCACATTATGCATTCTTTAAGTGTTGCGCGCGCTTGATAAACGTGCGTGGGGGGTCCAAATAGGCCGAACGAAGTCCGAATGGCCTAAAATCAGAAAACATCAAAGGGTGAGTGAATTGTGATGTGGTCGAGCAGACGACACGTCAATCGGACGTGCCGTGTGCCCGAGGTGACCGGGAACGCCGTTCTGGTGTCATAAACGACCAAAACGGGCGTCTAACGGTCAAAGTCAAAGAAGACGACATCGGATTGACCTAAAATCACAGGACAAAAATCCAATTATTATTCTCGACATGCTCGCGCTAACATCACGTCAATCAGATGTGCGGTCTGCGCCGTAGGGCTCATTATGTGTTCTTTAAGTGTTGCGCGCGCTTGATAAACGCGTGGGGGGGTCCAAACGGGCCAAACGAAGTCCGAATGGCTTGAAATCAGACGAAATCAAAGGGTGAGTTAATTTTTATGTGGTCGAGTAGACGGTACGTCAATCGGACATGTAATGTGCCCACGGTGACCGGGAACGCCGTTCTAGTGTCATAAACGGCCAAAACGGGCGTCTAATGGTCAAACTCATAGCGGATGACATCGGATTGACCTGAAATCATAGGAAAACAATCCAATTATTATTATTGACATGTATGCGTAGAGTTCACATCAATCGGACGTGCGGTCTGCGCCGTAGGGCTCATTATGCGTTCTTTAAGTGTTGCGCGCGCTTCATAAACGCGCGTGGGGGGGTCCAAACATGCCGAACGAAGTCTGAATGGCCTGAAATCCGAAGACATCAAAGGGTAAGTGAATAGTGATGTGGTCGAGTAGACGGAACATCAATCGGACATGTCGTGTGCCCGCGGTGACCGGGAACGTCGTTCTGGTGTCACAAACGGCCAAAACGGGTGTCTAGAGGTCAAACACATAGCGGACGACATCGGATTGACCTGAAATCACAGGAAAACAATCCAATTATTATTCACGACATGTACGCGCAGACGGCATGTCAATCGGACATGAGGTATGCGCCATAGGGCTCATTATGCGTTCTTTAAGTGTTGTGCGCGCTTGATAAACGCGTGTGGGGGGTCCAAATGGGCCGAATGAAGTCCGAATGGCCTGAAATCAGACGACATCAAAGGGTGAGTGAATTTTGATGTGGTCGATCAGACGGATCATCAATCGTATGTGACGTGTGCTCGCGGTGACAGGGAACGCCGTTCTGGTGTCATAAACGGCCAAAACGGGTGTCTAACGGTCAAACTCATAGCGGACGACATCGGATTGACCTGAAATCACAGGAAAACAATCTAATTAGAATAATAGAATTAATGATTTTAAATTTTTAAAACAGTAATCAAAATTATGAATATTATTTTTAAAATCAAATACTTTAGATCTGTTACAGTAAGATTGAAGCTAAATATGTTAATTTGTTTTTTAGGTTTTATTCGGTACTAATTTTGTTATTAAATTTTGTTATGCAGTTATATGTGATGACGGATGCGGAGCTTGGAAGATGACAGCCGAGATTTATTTGGGTATATATTAATGTATAATTGAATTTTTTTAAAAAAAATTAAAATTTTATAGCGGCCGCCAAATGGCGGCCACTATAGGTTTTTTGATGGGACCAATAGCGGCCGCCATTTGGCAGCTGCTATAGGTCTGGGATTTAGTGGCCGCCAATTGGCGGCTGGTAAAGCCTACCCCGGCATGCCTACAACGTCCGCCAAATGGTGGTCGCTGATAGCAACAACGACGGGGAAAAAGCGGCCGCTGTTTGGCGGACGCTAGGCGGCCGCTGTTTGGCGGACGCTAGGCAGCCGCTGTTTGGCGGACGCTAGGCGGCCACTGTTTGGCGGACGCTAGGCGGCCGCTGTTTGGCGGACGCTAGGCGGCCGCTGTTTGGCGGACGCTAGGCGGCCGCTATAGACTTTTAGTGACGGCTTTTGGTGGCCACTAAAGGTAATTCTTGTACTAGTGGTTTCACATTCTTTCCTCAATTTTTTAAACATGAAAGTTTCTCTTTGATCATGTGTATGGATTATTTTATCCACCTGATATTATGTTTCTTAGTGTTAAATCCTGCGCATAATAAATAAGTTAATTCAAGGCAGTAATGAATTTTTTTTTGGAATTAAATATTTGGGGAAATTATAATCACAACATCATTTTTTAAAGGATTTTATATTTTATGTTATGTACATGATTATGAATTTAATTTTTTTTACTATAACTATATATTTTACTACCTCGCATGTACCTTAGGATGGTAGAGATCCTATTGTGTGTTGATATTTGGAACCTAGTATGGATGGATGCTTTTTAAAGGGATAGTATATAATACCTCTGTTGTAGTAGTTTCTTGATTTCCTCTTTGGCGGGATGGAATACATGTTTTTTAAAGATGTTAGGGGTGACACTGAAATGGTTAGACCGGGCTAGGAGCTTTGTTGGTGGATAATTTTCTTATTAGGTGGATGATTTGTTAGATTTTTTTTTATTACAGTTTTCTTAATACACTATCAGTGTATATTTATTGTGGCATCTCATTTTGATTCATATAATACCCAAAATTATATAATATTAGATTATTTATAAATGAATTGATTGAAATTGATGTCGATAATGAAAATTATTCAATAATTAAAAAGCATATAATTGTTGGAATAAATACTCTAAGAGAACGAATTCAAATCTAGAACTCAAATGTGAATTATAAAAGAACCATTGATTTTGATGCTTAATGTAAATAGTTAAACTATAATTTATAAGTTTTTTTTATAAAGTAATTATCAATTTATTAATTATTAGATGATTCGTAATGGTGATCTTTGATACTTGTATGCTTGAATGTGTGTTATCTTTCTATCCCTAGAGACAGTGGTTGAGTTTTCATAATGAAAATTATATATATTTTAAATATAAGGTAGGATAGTTTCCCTTATACAAGTTGTGTATTATAATATCATTATGTTTTATTATTTCTTACTCTCCACCACCCAATCTGGATTCTTTATGACTCTCAATGTTTTGGGTTATGATTGTTTTCCCAAACATCTAGGTTTACGAAGGAACAAGTGGCTAACTACACCCTCTTCCTCTCTCTCCCTTCAAATATATCATGGTTTTAGTCATATATGGGCTGGGATGGATTGACTTATAGGTTATGTGCTCATATGAGTTGTGACATATATTATTTTTTCCATACATGTATGTGCAGGTGATAGAAATTTATGGTTATAGCATATACATGTATCCTAACTATAATGGATACAATTAATATAGGTTTACTTATTCATGGGCTATAATGGATTGAGGTATAGTATATAATTACATGAAATGTGGTGGATTCTGATCATAATACATTTGTATCAGTTGTGATGGAATACGGAGATGGTTATGATTTCAGTATGCCTATAAAAGTCGATGCCAATGAGAATGTTGGACCATGTTGGAGGTTGGGATAGTTTGGGTTGTGTCCCAACCCATATTATATGTAACTTTATATACGGTGTAATTCCATGGGTATTGTAGGTATTGAATCACAAGATATTTTTTTAGTGGATCATTAGAGAGAGATATAAGAGGGGATGTTATGTAAGGAACCTCCTTATATATATGATTTTAATTTTATGTCACTTATTTATGTGTATTACTTAGTTATAAACCCTTGTTGATGTTGGTATATATTTCACATGATTTAAATAACGAGTTTATTTCTATGTTTATTCACTTTAATTTAGTTTCGTTGTTTCACATTTACAAGAGATACTTTGGGGAGGATCAGATTTTGTATACTTGTATGCTCACCCCCATATATATAAGTATATTTTTCATATGATAAAGAGTTAGTTGATGATTAAGTTTAGAGTTTTGATTTTTATTTATATTATGGAGTTTATTCACTACACCAAATTCAGTGTTTAGTGGTTGTTTCTTAGCGTTAGTTTAGTAAACCTCCGCTAAAAAAAGTGTGTGAATATAGTGACTGTTTTTAAAAATGGCCACTAAATATTAAGAATTTATTAAAAAATAATATTTCTCCTGACCCCCCGACTCCCATGCTTCTCCCCCGAGAACCCCCTCCCTTGAGCACCCCCTTCCTCAAACCTTAGCCACCAACCCCTCTCTAGCAGTCCGATGTCCACCCGCCCTATAACAACCCAAACTTTTATCAATGTAATTTATCCCTTCTTATATTAATGTCATATTTTATAATCATATAAACTCACATTAGGAAAAACAATGCCATGTCATGCTTAGATGAACTACTAAATTATATGTGTCCTTTTAAAATAATTTTTCCACTTCTGTGATTTGAATTTTTAAAATCTGACATATACGGTTGCGATCAATAAGATGTTTGGAGTCCGATAAGACAAACTTAATTTTTTGTGAATAGTAACACACCCTTATGAATAGTAATGGTACCCTTTTGAATATTAATCCGACCCTTGTGAGTAGTAAATCATTCAATTAAAAAGAACCTTAACAATAATAGTATAAATAAACCTTATCCATCCTATAAGTGACAATATGATATAATTATATTATAGTGTTGTTATTTTTGTAAGTCATGAATATTTAATGATTAATTTAATAATTTAACAGAAAATTTATTTTCATAAAATGTTTTCATGATATTATTTTTAATTCTTATTCTTATATGGTAATTTTATGAGACCTTAGTTAATTTTTCAAAGTGTTAGGAAAGTAGTTTAAATTTTAAAATTTGTAATCTTCAAGTAAATTATGATTTTAATAAAAAAATTAAATTACTCATATTTATAAAATTACTTTAATAAAATTGATTTCGTTTTTTAATTCTACATTTTGAAATACGTTTAGGGTGAATTTTTTATATTTCTCTGAAATACTTTAATTTTTGGTGAATAGTGAAATTCAATAATTTACAAAATATGCTAAATAAATGAATTTATGAATCATGCTTGAGTCATGGCTAATGTAAATGGCCATTTTTTCGAACTCACATTCTAAATTTGCTTTATTTATTTATTTAATCATAAATATTTCTTGTCTTTCAAAGAAATAATAAATTAATGGATATAATATTGAGAAAACCCATCTCCCCTCCACTATAAATATCACCCCCCACAACCTCATTTCCTCACACCTCTCAAGCCTTGTTCCTAATAAAAATTCAACTCAAATCACTTCCCAATCTACTCCCCCATGTCAAAAATCCCTTGTTCACATTAAATTAACAAAACCTCTCCCCTAAAGAGTCTCTCAAGGAAGATACATTCAAGAGGTAATTTATCTCTCTCTTTTTTTTCAAATTTCTTTTAAATTACATTCCTTTTATTCTCTTATACTCAACTTCTATTTTAAAAATGTCATGATAAATCCAGTATGATTAATATAATAGTATTATATTATGTTAATGTAATATTATATATTATTCTCCACTCTCCATCTCTCTTTGTTTATAAAAATGAAATCACCGCTCGTGATGTGTTAATTTACCTACATCGTTGGAGATGCACTTACTTTTTATTAAACTCCTTAAAGGATATAAATAAAACCATTAAATGGTTTAAAAATATTTTAATATTTATTTTATGACTCCTTTTATGTTCTATAAACAATTTTTATACATAATACTTAATGATAAAACAAAAAATGATCGTTTTAATTCAAAAACCGCCCAAATTAACCCAAAATGATCATCATTAAATTTTATATAATGATAAATCCTCATGGAATATGAAAAAATCATTATAACTTCATTTAAACACCAGTAAGATAATTGATAACATTAAATATCAATTCTGGATGTTTATCCATGTTCCACTTGAACTTCCATTCATGTGCACAAGTGAATAGTTCATGAAAACAAAGAAAAATAACACTCTTAAACAATAAATTTAAACATTATAACTCATACAAAATACCATAAAAAAACATAATTAAACCATAATGTACCATATTCATGTATAAAGGGTTCTTTAATTTTTAATTAATGAATTTAATGTATTATACATGACATTAAAGTGAAAAAAGTGTTCGGATACAGGGTAAGGGGAATTCTCGAACCCTAATTTCATTCTTCAGGATTTCCCTTTTTCACTCAATTTTCAGTATGGTTTTTCCTTAAAAATCATTTCTTTATAATTATATTACCTTTTCTGGGATATAAATGTTTTCTATTGGAATTTATGTCAAACATAATGTTTTCCAAAAGAACACTTCTTTCAAAAATACACTTCTTTCTTCTCACTCAAGGTTGATTGTCCTTGTATCAAGTATGTTATTCTCTCTTTCATTGGGGAATCCAAATTTTATGAATGTATTCTTTATAAAGTAAAATCCATTCCTATACATGGGTTATTTTATGTTCAATATTTATATATGTTCTATGTTCCATGCCTAATAATGTAAATTTTATGATGTGATGGGTGTGCCTAAAATTATATAGCGCTCCAATGCATTAGGTAATGTGATGAACCTCATGAGTAAAGGGAAGTATGCATGAACAGGATGGTATATTTGTTCAAAACTATGTTCGGTATACGACTACTAAGACATGATGTTTCATTTTTTTTCATTGCCATATTTCATGATATTATATAATGCTTCTTCTCATGATTATAATGATGATGTGGTGATTATCCTCTCCCCATGTTACATTGTTTCATATTCTTATGTATCCTATTATTGGGATTTTAGCTCACCCCTTTTTATGTATATCCTCAGGTGACTGCTTCTACTAAGGATAGGTCAAGATCCAATAAGAATCAAAATAATAAGGAATTAAATAAATGTTTTGTGTTGTAAATGTTATGTTTGTTCCTAGTTTTACCAAGACACTAAACCTTTGGATACTCAATGTATATTGTTTTTATTTTTTTTATCATTAAAATGATTTAAATGTAATGTAATAAAATTATGGTCTATAGAGTTGGTATTATAGGAACAGTTTAGTTAATTTGGGAACTAATATTAGATAACCATAGTGAAAACCCTTGTATGAGACTAAGAGTATGTAACCTCACAAGAAGATTTTCTAAAAATATGGATCCCATAAGATATGCTTTTAGTGTTAATTGCACAAACTAATAACTTATTTATTCATGAATTTTTTAGGTATGTTTTATTCTAACATTATCTATTTTATAAAATGGTGGGAATCAGGAGAAACCAGGCCAACAACCCATGCAAGGGATAATGCAGTGATTTCCCGAACAACATCTACAATGCATTGGAAGATGGAGTTCAAAACTTCATGGTGATTCTTACCCAGTTGTATCATGTTATTAATAATAACTTGAATAATTTGGAATTTCATCCTTCACCTAAGAGGGAGCAACTGGTTATCTAGTGTTTTATACAGCAACAACCATTGACATCTATTGGATCTTCTAATCTACTAGTTGTGGAATAGTGGGTTAACTAGATGGAGAATATCTTTTATGTGATTCATTATTCTAATATGAAGAAGGTGACTCTATCCATTTATTATATTGATTTAGAGGCTAATAAATGGTGGGATATGATTAAGAACACCAAACCGAGACAAGAAATTGAAGAGATTGAGTGGAAAGACTTTAAGATAATGTATCTTAACAAGTATTTACTGCGAAATCTTTGTACGAAGATGGAGAGAGAATTTATAGAGATAAAGAAAAAGGATAGAGAATTTTTGACATCCTAAAAATTTTTAACAAGGATTTCAAGGTATGATTCAGGATTTGTTATCAACAATGATATAAAAAATGATAGATTTTTTATTAGATTAAAACAACATATTTGAAAGGATCTTTCCATTTGATACATTGGGAGTTATGAATAATTCATTAAATATTCTTTCAAAGTGGAGATGGAGTTTTTATAATGGTACCATGGCTATGTTGATAATAAATAAAATATGGAGTTTCATACTATAGGATCTAATGAGAAAGGTGGAAAGAAAATTCAACCATCCACATGTCAAAAATGTGGGAACAAGAATCATGGTAACTACCTAAATGGTATGGGTAAGTTATTAAAGTGTGGGAGATAAGGCCACGAAGATCAAGTGTTTTGAAAATACATGAGAATTATGGATAATTGGGTGGAGGAACAGAGAGTACCACCTATGGTTCAATGCTACAACTATAGTGAGAAAGGGAAATATGCAAGCCAGTACACTAAACCTTGATCCCTCGAGGGTAATTAGCATCATCAGCCACCAAATCCAATGGAGAAAGTGAAGGAGTATTCCATAAATAATGTGAAAGTGGAGCATAAAATGAATTTGTACAAGGTATAATTCATATTCACTCAATAATGTAAAAAAGTCTTATTTGATTCTCATTCAATGAATTCCTTTATATCATGAAAGTCTGATAGAACTTTATAATCAAATCCCCGAAAACATGAATTAGAGATATCCATAAAAACACCAAGTGGTGAAATCATTGAAACTCGAGTTTTAGACTATTCTAATATTGTCATATGTGGGGATATTCTTTTATAAAATCTCATGATACTTACCTTGGTGGAATTTGATGCTATAATAATAATGGATTGGCTCTAATTATATAGAGAACATATCAAATTTCAAGAAAAGGAAATATCTTTTCATATTCTGAACCATACCATGATCCTCTAAAAATGAATGGGAGATCATGAATCTACTTTTAAAATCCTTCTATGGTGTGGGTGTTGAATCCCTGTGAAGAATCATACCTCACTCAAATGGTTGAGTCAAAGGAAGGTATCTTCCTAGAGTAAATTCCCATCGTGAGGTAATATGGTGATTTATTTCCTAAGAGTTTTCCAAACTACCCTTGGATCGTGAGGTAGATTTCTCAATATAACTCAAACCCGGATTTAATACTATCTCAAAGTGTCCCTATAGGATGGATCCTATCAAAAAGGGGGAGTTAAAGAAGCATATGCAAGAGCATTTAGAAAAAGGGTTCATAAACCCTAGGGCATCACCTTGGGGTGTGACAGTGCTCTTTGTGATGAAGAATGATGGATAAATGTTGTTGTGTATCGATTATCGGGAAATCAAAAATATCATCATAAAAACATGTATCCTCTCCCAAGGATTGATGACTTGTTTGATCATCTATCAGAAGATCATTACTTCTTAAAGGTGTATTGTTATTATTTATATCATCAATTGAATGTGAAGAAGGAATATATTCATAAGACTACATTCCATACAAGTTATGGGAACTATGATTTTCTAGTGATGCCCTTCAGACTTACTAATTCTTCTCAAGTCTTCATGGATTTGATGAATAGATTCTTTACACATTACCTCGAAAAAATTGTTTTAGTTTTTATCGATGATATTCTCATTTACTCCAAGATCCCTGAGGAACATGAAGAAAATCTAAGACTTGTGTTGGAAATATTGAGAAAGGATAATTTGTATGCCATGTTTAGAAATTGTGAATCTTAGATTATGCAATTCATGTTCTTGGGACATGTGATCAAAAGTGAGGGAATTTTTTTGGACCCTTCAAAAAAAGGCAATTGAGGAATGGCCTAGACCCTCTAGTGTCACAGAAATCGATAATTTTCACGGATTAGCTGGCTACTACTGATGTTTTGTGAAAAGATTTATCATGAATGTCAAGCCTACTAACTATGTTAATAATGAAAGGGGTGAAGTATATCTGGATGGAAGAATGTGAGGAAAGCTTCAAGGAGATGAAAATAAGGTTGATCACTACACTTGTACTCACATTACTAAAAATTGGAGAAATTTTTATGATATAAAAAATATTTTTTGAAGAAAGGCTTGGGTTGTGTACTCCTAAAAAATGATAATGTGAGAGCCTATGCCTCATGATAGTTGAAGATCCATGAGCAAGACTACCTGATGCATAATCTGAAGCTAGCAGCTAATCTTTTTTGCATTGAAAATCTAGAGGCACTATCTATATGGTGAGAATTGCGACATATATACTAATAAAAAGAGCATAAAGTATATATTTGTAACAGCCCGAGATTTTATGAAAAATATTATTTTTTATTTCACTAATGTCTTGTGTTGTACGCTACACCAAAAGGAGCTTGCACAACACGCATCCTTGACTTGACTTTCATTACACGCAATCACGACCTTCCTCGATAGCTTGCGTCGTACGCAATACCGAGTTTCACTAAACAACGATATGCTATTAAAATATTATTAAAACTAGCCGTTATGAATAATAATAACCACTTTTTGAAATTTTATAAATTTTATTTTTCAAAATGGACTACATTTTTGGATTCGGAATACCGAAATTAGCCTAGGGTGAAATTTTGGTATTTTTCTGAAAACTTTCAATTTTTGATGAATAGTGAAACCACTAAGTGGTAGGTTAAAAACTGAATTTTGCATAAAACTTAATTTTACCGCTTCTGTGAATGGAATTTCGAAAATCCGACAGACAAGGTTGATATCAGTAAGTAAAATGTGGTTCAATGAGATAAAAATAATTTTTTGGTGAATAGTAACTTTTTACTTTTTTTACCGCGGTTAATAGTAAATAGGGTAACTAAGGGTAAATATGATATTACTATTACCCTAACACATGTCCTAATTCTATTGGATAAGTTTAATTCGACCAAAAACAACCTTATGAATATAATATAACCATTTAGGTCCACTTGGATTAGATTATGACATTTAATATTATTTTATTTAATGAACAGTTAAAATAGTTAAAATCAAAGTTTAATAAGAAAATCATTTTTAATATGGGGTTATACATAAGATAAATTTGACTATAAATATTCATTAGAAATCTAAAAATATTTCCTACATAATGTTATTTTATTTATAATTTTTAGACATTAAATAATTTAATTTATTTATGACACAATTATGATGTAGTAATTATCTTATTTATGAAATATTGACACAATTGATGTTATAAACACCAAAATAAATGTAATTTGAGACTTTTTATGAATTACACTAATTTTCTAGGTTACTATGATATATTAGTGTTGATTTAATCAACTTGTTTTGAACATATAATTCTGTTATGACTTTCACAAAAATCATATATCAAATAGTGTCAAAATTGACACAAAATAGTTTTTAAATCAAATATTATATTATTAATTGTTATTTTATTCCTAAAAATCTAAGTTTCGGACAAATGACTTAGTTAAGGATATATATATTAATAATAAACAATTTGGGGTTCGTTTGGCATGTTATAGTAAGTGTATTAACCATATATTGAAAGAAAACAAAAAGACACGGTAAAAGTTAAATTATTTAACTTAGAGTTAAATCTAATTGATAAGGTTAAAATAATACCCTAAACTTGTCTAAATCCTATTGGTTGATAGGATTTCGACCCATCCCCACTTTAGATTCAAAATAAGACCCTTTTTAACCATTATAAACCGATTTTGACATTAATATAAAATAATATTTTGAGGTATTCCTAAGGTGCCCCTCTCCCCCCTTATAAAAGGACACCTCCTCCCCCTCCTCCTCACACCAATTTGAGCACTCAAGCTCGGCCAACCCCTGCCAAAATCTCTTCTCCACTTCCCTAGCAACATCCTAGAGGTTCTGGTCTTCCTCAAAGACCAATTTTAGTTCCCTAAGAGGAGGTCTCCAAAAGGCGCTTCAAAGAAGAGGAGATTCGGACACGTACAAAGAAAATCGGACCTAAGGTAAGGGAAATATCACAATCTCATTTTTATCCGAGATTGTTTATTCGTAAGTATTTACTGGGGTGTATTTTATCATCCACATCCATGTTTCATCAATATGTAATATTATTTCCATCCACCTACAATTGTTTAAATCCATTTTTACCCTTCGATGTGTTTTTAGTAATATGTATGAAAGGAATCTTTTGTTGTTTTTCGTACGAGGTACTTTTTGACTTTTCCGACAAAAGTACGAGAAGAATGTTTTTTTAACTTATACGGCATGAATGGATTTCTAAAACATTATTTCCAAGAATCTTCCTTTACAAGTTTTCATGTTTATTTTTAATCAACTTCTTTTAGTTTAAAATTGTATGACATGTTAAGAAAGGAAAAGTGTTTTTGAAGTAGAAAGGATATTTTCCTCAAGAATGAAGTTCAAGTATTTTATCAAAATTATTTTCCATCTAAGATAATAAAAATAGTTCTGTTTTTATCCCTATTATTACATGGATTTAATAATGTTGTGATGGAAATATTTTTATGAATTCCATTATCTTATATGAATTGTTTTATGATGTCATGTTGTTTAAGAATCCCATTTTTATTACATGGGTTACGCTATGATGTATGGTTTATGATTATGTGGCACACATAAGAAAGGATAATTATAAGATGGGTGGGACCTATATCTCCCTCCAATGCATTGGGTAAAGATTTTATATCTCATGAGATAGACAGGGCTGGAACGGTAGGTTATACCGGTTCAGTGAAACAGGACTGAAACGAGGGTTACTCGATTCAGAAAGGGACTTTGTCCACTAAGATAGTCTTGGCACTGAGTCTTGACTAACAAGAAATGATTCTCTATGATTATGTGTGTATGCCACAAAGTTTCATGTTTTAAGTTATGATTATTGGGATTTCATTTCACTACTATGATTTATCCCATGTTATGAAATTATGCTCTCTTTTGCAGGTTAATATTTCCAAAAGTTATGTTCTTATGAATATGATGTGATTGATTTTTCTTTTGTATACCCTTACTGAGAATTTGAGCTCACCCTTTTATGTTTTCTTTTCCCCAAGATATAAAGAAAGGTTTTAGGTAAAAAAAAAGGGAAGATCTTTATGGGAGATATTGAAGATCTTTCACCACGATTAGAAGATTACATTCCGAGTTTCCAAAGACACTAAACTATTACGATCCTTGTGTGTGTGTTTTTGTTATGTACTAAGTATTCCGCAAAAGTAATGTAATGTCCATGTACGTCAAGATACGGGTCTCTACAGTTGGTATCAGAGGAAAGGTTTAGTCAACCTTTGGAAACTAGGATGTGAGAACTTTAGTGAGATCCCTAGAGATATTTATAAGGAATGTCTAGGGATGTCCCTAAGGATAAGTATACGTATAGGATACAGTCCTAGAACTACGGTAACTATCATAGAATTTAACATAAGATGTTAGATATTGAGGGTACTCCCCCTTTATTATGTTGTTTTCCATAGCATGATTTTTGCCTCTCACACTATTCTTTTTGGGTTTTAGACGATGGCTGGAACCCGAAGGAACCGTGTTGATCAATGCAATGGACAATGCAATGATTTCCCTCCTGAACAAACAAATGTTATGGGAGATGGAGTGCAAAATCTTATTGCTATACTTACACAAGCTATGAATCATTCTGGACTTCAAAATGAGCAGAGAAGGGAACAATATTCTATTGAGTCCTTCCTGAGGAAACGTCCACCTTCTTTCAGTGGGTCTTCTGATCGACTTGTTGCTGAACAATGGATCAGTACCAATGAAAAGATATTTTCAGTTCTTCAATGTTCTGAGCATGATAAAGTCATCTTAGCAGTATATCGTTTGGAAGGTGAAGCTGATCAATGGTGGAATCTTATTAAGAATACGAGGCAAAGGGATGAAATTGAGTCCATGGAATGGGACGAGTTCAAGAACTTGTTTTTCAGTAAGTACTTCCCTCGTATTCTTCAAACAAAGATGGAGAAGGAGTTTCTTGAACTAAAGCAAAAGGATGATGAATCTGTTGGGATATACGAAGCGAATTTTACAAGACTTGCAAGGTATGCATCTGGCATTATCATCCAACCTAAAAGTAAAGTTGATCGATTTTTCAGTGGCTTAAAACCAAGTCTTCGAAGGGCATTAGCTATAAGAGACTTTAGTAGCTATGAAGAAATTGTGCATTGTGCTATCAAGGTAGAAATGGAAGTTGGTGTTACATATCAATCTCATGGTTTTGACAAGAAACAAAAGATGGAGTTCAAGGAGAAATCTCAGAATAATGGTGAAAAGAAGATGAATGTTTCCTTATGCACAAAGTGTGGAAAGAAGCATGGTGGAGATTGTCTTAAAGGGACTAGAAAATGTTGTAAGTGTGGAAAATAAGGTCATCGAGAAGCTGAGTGTCAAAGTAATGGAAAAAGGGATTCTAATGATGTGAATAAAGTAAACACTGCAGAGAACGCACCACCAACACTTCAATGCTTCAAGTGCAAGGAAATGGGGCATTATGCTAATAAATGCCCTAATCCAAGGGTTAGTGATGATCAACATGAGAAACAACTGAAGGCAAAGGACAAAGGGAAGTCACATGCGATCACTATTGGCGATATTGAATATGACAACGATGTGGTGGAATGATTAAGTGTTTATGTAATGGGATTCCAAAATAATGTTGTATCATGGAATATTGGAATATTTATGTATTGGTCTAATGTGGTATTCAAAGTGATTCAAATATTTTTGGAAATAAGATGATATGCACATAATAAAGGGAAAACGAGAAAATTAAATGTTTAACAGTATTCATGAGCTCATGATTGATATAAGGACTAAGTGATATCATTGTTTGAGTATATATAATTTTGAGGATTTTGGTATGTGGAAAGTGTTAAATTTTAACTGCATTCATGTTTTCACTAAGGTATTCAAGAGAATACATGATTAAGGACTTTGAATGTTTGGAATGCGACAAAAAAAACATATCTTATGATATATGGGGATCAACGATGGTATTAAATCTCTGGTAATCGTTTTCACTATATTATGAGAGTGGATTGCAGTATTATGGATAAGACTAAAGATTGGAATGGATTATGTTGGACATAAGTTAGTATTGTTTAAGGATAGAAGTTTTTTCGATATTATTGATGGGATGTTATAGTAATATAGTTTTAGAAAAAGGACAACCTGCAGGACGGGCGACAACTCATCGCTTCGGACAAGGCTGTGGGAATCGAACCCACAACCGAAGTGCGACTGGCCTTTATTGCCTACCACTGGCCTACAGGAAGTCCCTGTTTAGTAGAAACTAGTTTTATTATATTAAGCAGTATGATATATGAAGTATAAGTTCATTTTAGGAACCATATGTGATTAATCTCACTATAGATTGACTTATAATTTTTGCTAACCTTTTGTTTGAGACAGATGGAATGAACTGTCATACTAACACTTCACGAATAACAAATTCAACTTCATTTATTTAAGAGATGAAGTGGAAATTGTTCAAGGAATGAACAACAGTGAGATTGTACCAAAATAAAGAAAGTATTTATTCTAATTCAAATTTTCAACTTTAGGGAAATGATCTTGAAAACCAAAAATGTTGTCCTAGTGATCTTATACCTGATGAATCAGATGGTACCTTAGATCGTCACAAATTTATGGATTTGTGATTACTGGATTTTCCATAGCCATGTTCTCTACCACTCTCCATCAGAACATGATGGTTAGATTTCTCTTCCATATCCATATTTTCACCTATGTGGAAACCCAGTGATTAGTTTATTTGGGTAATCGTTACATTTCATACTTTAGTTTTTAAAGCCAAGTTTTGGTATTCCTTTTTACGATGTGGGTTTCTATTAAAGAAACTTTCGAATAGTAAACCATTTATAACCCCGACGAATTTCGAGGGCGAAATTCATTTTAAGGGGGGTAGAATGTAACAGCCCGAGATTTTATGAAAAATATTATTTTTTATTTCACTAATGTCTTGTGTTGTATGCTACACCAAAAGGAGATTGCACAACATGCATCCTTGACTTGCCTTGCATTACACGCAATCGTGACCTTCCTCGATAGCTTGCGTCGTACGCAATACTGAGTTTCACTAAACAACGATATGCTATTAAAATATTATTATACCTAGCCGTTATGAATAATAATAACCACTTTTCGAAATTTTATAAATTTTATTTTTCAAAATGGACTTCATTTTTGGATTCGGAATACCGAAATTAGCCTAGGGTGAAATTTTGGTATTTTTCTGAAAACTTTCAATTTTTGATGAATAGTGAAACCACTAAGTGGTAGGTTAAAAACTGAATTTTGCATAAAACTTAATTTTACTGCTTCTGTGAATGGAATTTCGAAAATCCGAAAGACACGGTTGATATCAGTAAGTAAAATGTGGTTCAATGAGATAAAAATAATTTTTTGGTGAATAGTAACTTTTTACTTTTTTTACCGCGGTTAATAGTAAATAGGGTAACTAAGGGTAAATATGATATTACTATTATCCTAACACATGTCCTAATTCTATTAGATAAGTGTAATTCGACCAAAAACAACCTTATGAATATAATATGACCATTTAGGTCCACTTGGATTAGATTATGACATTTAATATTATTTTATTTAATGAATAGTTAAAATAGTTAAAATCAAAGTTTAATAAGCAAATCATTTTTAATATGGGGTTATACATAAGATAAATTCGACTATAAATATTCATTAGAAAGATAAAAATATTTCCTACATAATGGTATTTTATTTATAATTTTTAGACATTAAATAATTTAATTTATTTATGACACAATTATGATGTAGTAATTATCTTATTTATGAAATATTGACACAATTGATGTTATAAACACCAAAATAAATGTAATTTGAGACTTTTTATAAATTACACTAATTTCTAGGTTACTATGATATATTAGTGTTGATTTAATCAACTTGTTTTGAACATATAATTCTGTTATGACTTTCACAAAAATCATATATCAAATAGTGTCAAAATTGACACAAAATAGTTTTTAAATCAAATATTATATTATTAATTGTTATTTTATTCCTAAAAATCTAAGGTTCGGCCAAATGACTTAGATAAGGATATATATATTAATAATAAACAATTTGGGGTTCGTTTGACATGTTATAGTAAGTGTATTAACCATATTTTGAAAGAAAACAAAAAGACACGGTAAAAGTTAAATTATTTAACTTAGAGTTAAATCTAATTGATAAGGTTAAAATAATACCCTAAACTTGTCTAAATCCTATTAGTTGATAGGATTTTGACCCATCCCCACTTTAGATTCGAAATAAGACCCTTTGTAACCATTATAAACCGATGTTGACAATAATATAAAATAATATTTTGAGGTATTCCTAAGGTGCCCCTCTCCTCCCTTATAAAAGGACACCTCCTCCCCCTCCACCTCACACCAATTTGAGCACTCAAGCTCGGCCAACCCCTGCCAAAATCTCTTCTCCACTTCCCTAGAAACATCATAGAGGTTCTGGTCTTCCTCAAAGACCAATTTTATTTCCTAAGAGGAGGTCTCCAAAAGGCGCTTCAAAGAAGAGGAGATTCGGACATGTACAAAGCAAATCGGACCTAAGGTAAGGGAAATATCAGAATCTCATTTTTATCCGAGATTGTTTATTCGTAAGTATTTACTGGGGTGTATTTTATCATCCACATCCATGTTTCTTCAATATGTAATATTATTTCCATCCACCTACAATTGTTTACATCCATTTTTACCCTTCGATGAGTTTTTAGTAATATGTATGAAAGGAATCTTTTGTCGTTTTTCGTACGAGGTACTTTTTGACTTTTCCGACAAAAGTACGAGAAGAATGTTTTTTTTAACTTATACGGCATGAATGGATTTCTAAAACATTATTTCCAAGAAGCTTCCTTTACAAGTTTTCAAGTTTATTTTTAATCAACTTCTTTTAGTTTAAAATTGTATGACATGTTAAGAAAGGAAAAGTGTTTTTGAAGTAGAAAGGATATTTTCCTCAAGAATGAAGTTCAAGTATTTTATCAAAATTATTTTCCATCTAAGATAATAAAAAGAGTTCTGTTTTTATCCCTATTATTACATGGATTTAATTATGTTGTGATGGAAATATTTTTATGAATTCCTTTATCTTATATGAATTGTTTTATGATGTCATGTAGTTTAAGAATCCCATTTTTATTAAATGGGTTACGCTATGATGTATGGTTTATGATTATGTGGCACACATAATAAAGGATTAATTATAAGATGGGTGGGACCTATATCTCCCTCCAATGCATTGGGTAAAGATTTTATATCTCATGAGATAGACAGGGCTGGAACGGTAGGTTATACCGGTTCAGTGAAACAGGACTGAAACGAGGGTTACTCGATTCAGAAAGGGACT
Organism: Viscum album; assembly: GCA_963277665.1. NCBI lineage: Eukaryota > Viridiplantae > Streptophyta > Magnoliopsida > Santalales > Viscaceae > Viscum > Viscum album. The sequence continues at coordinate 1,083,369,019 of OY728166.1, read as the reverse complement.
TTGTCCACTAAGATAGTCTTGGCAATGAGTCTTGACTAACAAGAAATGATTCTCTATGATTATGTGTGTATGCCACAAAGTTTCATGTTTTAAGTTATGATTATTGGGATTTCATTTCACTACTATGATTTATCCCATGTTATGAAATTATGCTCTCTTTTGCAGGTTAAGATTTCCAAAAGTTATGTTCTTATGAACATGATGTGATTGATTGTTATTTTGTATACCCTTACTGAGCATTTGAGCTCAGCCTTTTATGTTTTCTTTTCCCCAGGATATAAAGAAAGTTTTTAGGTAAAAAAAAAGGTAAGATCTTTATGGGAGATATTGAAGATCTTTCACCACGATTAGAAGATTACATTCCGAGTTTCCAAAGACACTAAACTATTACGATCCTTATGTGTGTGTTTTTGTTATGTACTAAGTATTCCGAAAAATTAATGTAATGTCCATGTACGTCAAGATACGGGTCTCTACAATATTCACACGGAAGGAGATCAATATGCGTCAAATGAGATGGTTAGAGATAATTAAAGACTACGATTTCTCTATTCACTGTCATCCTGATAAGGCAAATAAGGGAGATGATTCTCTTAGTAAAAAAGAACTTGTTACTCTATCCATGTTGCGGATTTAGAAAGAACCTATCTTTATGGATATGAAAAGGAATGATTTATAAATCATAATAGCAGGGAATACATCCTACCTTTCCCAAATGATTGCCCTACCATCTATCCAAGATAAGGCCAAGGAGGCATAAATGGATGATCTATAGTAACAAAATAAGGTGAATGGGGTAAGGGTATGGAAGTTTCAAGAGTTCCATATCGATGATGATGGTGTGATTCAGTTTTGAACATGGATTTGTATACCTTAATCACCTGGGATAAAGAAGGATTTATATGATAATTCACATATCTCAACTTTCTCTATCCATCCTGGAAGCACCAAGATATATCATGTTCCCCGAGAACACTTCTAGTGGGACAATATGAAGAACTATATTTGAAAATATATCTCAAGGTGATTGATATGCCAGAAAGTTAAATAAGAGTGAAAAAATTCCAAAGGTATGATGCAACCATTGCCTATACCCATGCGGAAATGGGAGAATGTTACTATGGACATTGTCTTGGGTCTCCCAAAGACATCCAAAGGAAATAATGTGATATGGGTTATGGTGGACCGACTCACCAAGATTTTCCACTTTATCATTATTTAGGAAGATCTCTCACTTGAAAAAAATGAAAAGATATATGTGAAGGAAGTTGTGAGGCTACATTGGGTTCCACTCACAATTGTCTTTAATCATTATCCAAGGTTCACATCTAAATTATAGAGGAGTCTTCAACATTACTTGCGTACGAAATTGAATTTTATCATGGAATATCACCCCCAAACTGATGGAAGATCTGAAAGGACTATTTAGACACTCGAAGATATGTTAAGAGTCTACTTTTTAGAATTTGAAGGTGGATGGTATCAACATCTCCCATTAGTTGAGTTCTTATACAAATATAGCTTCCACTCGAGAATTCAGATGGCTTCATATGAAGATCTGTATGGAAAGCGATGTATAACTCCAACCTGTTGGGATGAAGTTGGTGGAAGAAAGCTACTTGGACCTAATATTGTGCAAGAGATGACAAAAAAGGTTCATGCCATCCATAAACATATCAAATCGGCTCATATTCAGAAAAATAGCTATGTTGACACCCATATAAGGTACATGGAGTTCGATGTTGGAGATGAAGTCTTAATTCAAATATCACCATGGAAGAGAGTCATGCGGTTTGGAAGGAAAGAGAAGTTAAGCCCAAGGTACATTGGCCCCTTTGAGATCCTTAAAGCATATGATTTGTGTCCTATCATCTTGAACTTCCATAGAATATGGCTAAATTTTATAATGTGTTTCATTTATCACTTTTGAGGAAGTACATACCGGATCCCTCACATGTTCTGAACTCAGAGGTGGTATAGCTGGAAGATGATCTCATTTATGAGGAGCATCCAGTAAAGATTTTGGACCAAAGAGATAAGGTTCTATGAAACAAGAAAACCCACCTTTTAAAACTATTATGGTGGAACCATGAGTATGAATAAGTAACTTGGGAACCTTAGGATGCGATGAAGGAGAACTACCCTTACCTTTTTATGTAAAATGAGATTTCGAGGGTGAAATTTAAAAGGGGGGGAAGAATGTGACAACCCAAACTTTAATCAATGCAATTTCTCCCTTCTTGTAGTAATTTCATATATTATAATCACATAAAATCACATTAGGAAATGAAATACAATGTCATGCTTAAATGAAATACTAAATAATATGTTTCATTTAAACATAGTTTTTTCACTTCTGTGATTTGAATTTTTAAAATCTAACCTACATGGTTGTGATCTGTAAGCTGTTTGGAGTTCGATAGGGCAAACATAATTTTTGGTGAATAGTAATATACCATTATGAATAGTAATGTTACCCTTATGAATAGTAAACCGGCCAAGTGAATAGAACCTTACCAATAATAGTGTAAATAAAATTTATCCATCCTATAAGTGACAATATTATATAATTATATTATAGTGTTGGTATTTTTGTATGTCATAAATATTTATTGATTAATTTAATAATTTAAGAGAAAATTAATTTTCATAAAATATATTCATAAACTAGTATTATTATGTCTTATGATTATATGGTAATTTTATGAGACCTTAGTTATCTTTTCAAAGTGTTCAAAAAAGTTTTAATTTTAAAATTTGAATTTGTCAAGTAAATTATGATCTTAATTGAAAATTTAATTACTCATATTTAAAAACATATTTTCATAAAATGGAGTTAGTTTCTGAATAATAGATGTCTAAAAATAGTTAGGTTGAATTTTTGATATTTTTCTGAAATACTTTATTTTTTGGTGAATAGTGAAATTTAATAATTTACAAAATATGCTAAATAAAGGAATTTATGCATCATGCTTTAGTTATGGCTGATGTAAATGGTAATTGGTTCGAAATAAAATTCTCAAGTTACTATATTTAGTCATTGAATCATCATTATTTCTTATCTTTTGTAGAATTAATATATTAATGAATATAATATTGAGAAAACCCCTCTCCCCTCCACTATAAATAGAAACCACCACAATCGCATTTCCTCACACCTCTCAAACCTTTTTCCTACTCCAAATGCTTCTAAAATATCTTCCCAAGATCCTCCCCCACTTCCATCAGCCCTAGTTCTCTTAAAAAGACCAAAAACTCTCCCCTAAAAAGGCTATCAAGTACGATACATTCAAGAGGTATTTTCTCTCTCTCTCTCTTTTCTTTCAAATTCCTTTCAAATTTCATTTAATTTATTCTCTTTTCATCAAATTCTCCTATCCAAATGTCATGATAAATCTAGTAATATTTATATACTATTATTATATCATGTTAATGTATTATTATTTATTATACTCCACTATCCCTCTATCTTTGTTTATAAAAATGAAATTGTCGCATGTGATGTGTTAATTTACCTACATTGTGGGCGATGCACTTCCTTTTTCCTTCAACTCCTTCAAGGATGTAACTAAAACCATTAAATGGTTGAAAATAGATTTTAATATTTATTTTTAAATCCATTTTATGTTTTTAAACAATTTTTATACATAATACTAAATGATAAAACAAAACATGTTCGTTGTAATCCCAAAAACACCATAATTAACTCAAAGCAGTCATCATTAAATTTTATATAATAATTCATCCTCATGGTATATAAAAAAATTCATTATAAAATCATTTAAACTCTTAAAATATAATTAATAAGATTAAATATAAAGTTTTTAAGTTTATTCATGCTTTATACGAACATCCATTCATGTGCACAAGTGAATCGTTCATTAAAACTAAGAAAAAGAACACTCCCAAACATTGAATTTAAAATCTATAACTCAACCAAAGTCCCATAAAAGAACATAATGAAACCATAATGAACCATATTAATGTATAAAATGTTTTATAATTTTTAATTAATGAATCTAATGTCAATATATAGGACTTTAAAATTAATAAAGTGTTCGGATACACAGTAAGGGGAATTCTCGAACCCAACATTATTCTTTTGGATTTTCCATTTTTCACTCAATCTTTGGTATGTTCATTCCATAAAAATAATTTTTTCATCATTATCTTACCTTTTTGGGGGTATAAAATTTTTCCACTGGAGTTTATTTCAAACATAATGTTTTTTCAAAAGAACTCTTCTTTCAAAAACACACCTTTTACTTCTCACTCAAGGTCGATGGTCCTTGTATCACGTATGGTATTACCTATTTCATTTGGGAACCTAAATTTTATGAATGTGTAATTTATGAAGTAAAACCTATTCCTTTACGTGGGTTGTTTTATGTTCAATATTGATATATGTTCTATGTGGAATGCCAGATGATGTAAATTTTATGATGTGACAGGTATGCCCTGAATTATATAGCGCTGAAATGCATTGGGTAATGTGAAGAACCTCATCAATAAAGTTAATTATGCATTAAAATGATTCTATATTTATTTACAAATATGTGTGGTAGATGACCACTAGGACATGATGTTTCATTTTTATGCATTTCCACATTTCATGCAATTATCTATTTCTTATTATCATGATTATGATGATGATGTTGTGATTATGATCACCCCATGATACATTGTTTCATGTTCTTATCTATCCTATTACTGGATTCTAGATCACCCCTTTTTATGTATATCCTCAAGTGACTACTTGTACTAAGTATAAGTCAATATCCAATAATAATCTATAGAAGAAGGATATAAAATAAATGGTCTATGTTGTAAATGTTATGTATGGTCCTAGTTTTCCCACAACACTAAACCTTTGGATCCTTTATGTATAATATATTTATCTTTTTGTCATTAAAATGATGTAAAACTAATTTAAGAAAAGTAGGGTCGCTATACACTCATCGGAATTCCCCTTTCCCCTAATCCCCCTTCCCCTTGCTCACTTGAGACCCAGTGACCCTCACCCTCACTAGTGCTTGATCCCTACACCCTTTTTAGGACTCGAGCCCACCATACCCTCACCCTCACCAGAACTCAAGCCCCTTACTAACCTGGATATACAGATTACCCATATCCCCCCTCACCCTTATCCATTACCTCGCTATGTGTCGGTATTTTTTCTTTGTGTAGTGTAATTTTGTCTATTTTTCACTATTTATTTTGATTATTAATACAAGATGAAGTATTGGTTGGATTGTGTTTCTGTATACCATGAGGTCTTAGTGATTCCATGTGTTTTTTCTTAATTTTTTTTGTTTCCATTATCATTACGATGTTCTTTATTTCAATGTTGACTCCTCTAGAATATAAATTCTTGATGTTTTTATAATCTAAACTTTATATCATCATGTGAGTAATTTTATAACCTCATGAATATAATTTAGCATGAAAATTACTATTGTCTCTAATTAATTTATTTAATACAAGGAAAGACATTAATGATACGTTATATTTTCATTATGTGTTATGAAAATAACATTATATGATATAAAAATAAAAAAAATCGATCAAGAACCAATTATTAATAAAATATAATGGTTTTATAAATTCTTAAGTTTTTTATATTGGTTATATTGTATTGAATAGAATTAATATAGTATATTTTTATGAAATAACATGGTTGATGATTCTATAAAAATTAGGAATTTCATGTTGAATAATAATATTATTGAATTTATTAGTTATGTTGTAAACTTTTTGTTTTTTATACTTATATTTAATATTTTCAATCAATTTTTCATAGATAAATTGCCTTGGGTTCATGTAGGTGTGTTGAAAGAACATGTTGATGTTCTAAAACAACACTGGTGATGTGTCACATTCTATAAAATTTTACAAGAACATTATCAGGACTTACATGGGATCCTACATAGTTCAGTGATACATTTTTTTGGGTTCATGAAAATTCAGTATGATGATGTTCCAAAATTCTAACTTTCTTTACCTTTATCAATTTTTATATGGGGTATTTTCCAATTAGAAAAGTCATATTTTATATCTATTTTTAAGAGAGATAATCTATATTAGATAGGCCCTAATAAAATATTAATGAGGTTTATTTATTATGATATGTGATAATAATGATGGGAATAATATTTTAATATTATTGAATGTTATAGTTTAAAATGATTTTGTAAAAGTAATGTGGTGATATGAATGGTAAGATGATAGGGATGATTTAAAGATGATAATGGGATGATGTTGATATATTTTCGGTGTAAGTGAATATTCATCGGTGCTCTAAAATGGGACCATTTAATTATAATGGATGATATTTTAAGTATAATTGTGGGTAATTAACAATGGTTCTTCTGGTGAATTATCAATGGTGCTTCCAGTTTAATATCAATAATTTTTCCCAATAGTTAACAATAATTTATTTTTTTTATTTTCAATTTATTTTTTCGTTAATTTATCTTAATTATGGAAAAGTTATGAGGTGTTTCATTACTAATATTAGCTACCTGAGTCAAAATATGTGTGTCTAAGTAATAGGTATGTGTAATGGTTAGATTATTTCCCCTTGATGTTTCTTGATTGTTTTTAACATTTCTTGATGTATTAATATTTTTATTGAATTTTTATTTTCCTAATGTTTTTTAACTGATAATATATATTCTATTTTATATTAGTAATATATTTATGTTTTATGTGAATAGAATTATTTGTAATAAATGTTTTTAAGGGAAGGGTTAGTGAGTGATGTGATATTGTTGTTTTTTATGGATAATGGATTAATTGGTTTTGATATATCTAGTGTTAATATTTTCTAATTTATTTGTTCATACATATTATCCACTATTTTTTAGTGGTTATTTTTTATTATATGATTGATTTTTTCACCATGTAAAGTATAGGAACATTGTGATATATATGGATAAAAATTGGATCGCATTACCAAGGAACACACTTCAATGTGCTAAGGGTTTGAAGGAGTTTTTAGATTTTTCAATTTCTAATCGATTCATAGATGGGAAAATAAGACATCCATGTACTAAATGTAAATTTAAAATATGGTTGAAGAATGATGGAGTTTATGAACCCTTGATATTGAAGTAACTCCCTACTAAATATATGTGTTCAGTTTGGCATGGAGAATCAAATTTTTCAGATAGTTTGATCATTGATGTTAAGCAATAGAATGAGCTCCCAACTTCATAGATAATGGAAAATGAAATTAAATACCTTATAAAATACATTTTTGGAATTTCATGATAGCAACTTTAATATTAAAACATATCAAAATAACAAGTTTTAGGTGCTAAAAATAGTAAGTTGACAAGTGATGTTTTTGGGACTGTAGGACACCCAGATAAAGAGTATAACCTATAATTGTATCCCCCTCTAGATTCTAAGGAGACTAATAGAAGATATGAGTTCACTGAGTAGAAAATTTTGTTTCATTATTTAGTTGATGATGGATATCAAGAGCTGTAAGTTGGATGTTTTAAATATTCAAACCTTTTTTTCTACTATTATTGTATCATATGAAATGCCTATGGATAATTACAAATATGGTGAGTCCCTGATATTGGAATTATTCCATGATTCATCTCTTGAATCTAATATCCTTGAGACTTTTTGTGATATAAAAATATTTTTTGACAAGATTGGTCTAAATTATACAAAAAATGCATGATTTTCCCAATGATTGTATATTTTATTGGGGAGAGGACTCAAGTAGATATGATTTCAAAAAAAATCTTCTTCTCGGTGGAACTTGATGGGTGATGTTGGAAGTGTAAATCAATATACTAAATAAAAAGAAAAATATCACACCCATAAATGTTTTTCATTACATTCCTTTAAATCCTTGATTTCAAATATTATTCATGTCATCGAAAATCGTTGGGGATAGGAAGTGTCATTCTATAGATAATAACAATGATGGGTTAATGCGGCATCCAAGATATTTGAAATCATTGAAGAAATTTGATTCAGTACATCCATATTTCTCATTTGATTATAGGAATGTGTTATTGGTATTTTTTGTCGATAGATTCAACCAATTTGAGACATTGAACACCTGTTATAACATTTGGATTATTGTTTTGATCCCTTACAATGTACCTTTGTGAATTTGTATGAAACAAATGTATTTTATCATTTTTATGATTAATACTTGAAAAACAATATGTGGAAATTATATTGATTTATACTTGAATCCTTTAATTTAAGAACTATAGTAGTTAGAGAGAAATTGTGTTGATACATATGATGAATCTTCTAAAAAAATATTCAAAATGAAATTTGTGCTAATGTGGGCCATTAGTGAATTCCCTAGACATGGGAACTTATTTTTTTGGAACACTTACATGTATTTGGATTTTCCTATTTGTAACTTGGATTTCGAGCCTAAATGAATAACTTACTGTAAAAAATGGTGTTTCTTGTGTCATCAAAGATTTCTTGATGCATCTCATATATTTCAGGTGAACAAGTTAAAATTCAATGGAACTAATGATCAGAGACCACCAAAAATTTGTTGATAGGTACTGAAATATTGTCACAAATTTGAAATATTGAAACAAAATTTTAGAGGGTGGATTATCTGAATTATAGTGGGAAATGAGTTCAAAGTTCATCGTTAATTTTAATCGAAATGCAACAATGGAAGAAATAAAGTGTATTGTTCAAACTTCTATATTGGGAATTTAATTTGTTGTAGCGTACTCTTGATTTTATTCATATTGAATAGAATGTTTTAAAACAAATTATCTTCACACTAATTAATGGTCGTTGAAAATTTAAGAACCATATCAATGCTCAAAAAGACTTTAAAATAATGAACATGAACTGTGATTTCTGGCCAGATGAGAATGGAATGTTTTCTCCATCAATTTTTTCAATGAAAAATAGGGATAAAGTTAATTCCTTAAAATTTTAAAAAATGAGAATGTATCTTATGGAAATTCAAGTAACAACTCAAGTTGTGTTAATCTAAATCATAATAGGTTACAAGGATTGAAAAGTAATGATTCACATATTTTGTATGATAACCCTGCTCTATTATTACACAATTAAACATAATTTATTACATAAACTTCACTTGATACAATATAGAAGATCGAGAGATATAGTGTCTTTGGGGATTAGGATCATTACATAACAACATAAATCATGAAATACAACATTTTTAATGAAAACTTCCTTTACATGACCACTACATTCCCTCGTACTTAGCATTTCATGGGATAACCTGATGACATGCTTAAGAAAAGGGTGATCTATAAAGCCCGGTAAGGGAATAATCACAGAATAACATGAGTAATACAATAAATGTTAGACAATAGGCCCATCAATAGATCACAAGTGAAGCATAAACATAAAGGAATGATAAAGCATGATAATCATAACATAGAAATGTGGCAACAACACTTAACATGGAATTAGCATGAGCCAAGGCTCATTGCACCTGGATTATGAGTAAATCCTCATTGCACATGAAACATGATAAAAACCTCGTTGCACCTAAATTATCCTGATTAAACACCCATTGCACATGATGTATCATGATACTATTCTTAACCCAATGAATTGGAGATCTATAAGGGCTCACCCTTCTTAAACATTTCATTTCATTCATAAGTGTGCCACATGGATCATATAATATGGATTCACAAAACATAATCATTTATTCCATGATAAAGTAATGTGGAATTCATACATGGAATTTTATAATCAATAAGTAAATGTTCATAAAGGTGAATACCCTTGATAGAGAAATGAGCATGGTATTCACTACACACTGACATTGGCTTTAAAAATCGGTGCTATTTTGGCAGCGTAACGGCGTGACATAAGAATTCATAAAAATGGTTGATGAGAGAGAAAGTGTAATTTCATCATATGTACATGAAATGGACAGTAAGGGGGTCATAAAGATACATGTCCCGACAATTGTAATGTAATTTAGAGTCATGATACAAAAGAATTGCTTGAATGTAAAAGAGGAGAGAGAATATCCTTTTGGAATTTCAGCATAGTAACGGGTGTACATCGGAGGCATTTAATGAGAGAGAAAGGGGTCTCCCATCATTAAAACATAAATAGGTAAGTATGGGGGAGGTTTGAAACCATACCCCAACATTTATAATTGAAATTAAAAGGGCATAGAAACTTAAAGAATATCGGACAAAAATGGGAAAGGAACAAAAAACCCTTACATGGAAGTGTGCTTCTAAAGGCTTGAGAGAGGATTGAGAGAGGCTTCTTGGGAGATTGAGGCACCTTGTGAGGATTCTAGAGAGATTAGGGTAGAGTTTAGATGAACTCCAATGGCTTTTAGTGAGGATAAAGTGGGAGATTGTTGGGTTTATATAAGAAAGGTGAGGGAATTCTTTATTATTTGGGTTTGGGACACCTCACATTAAACTAATCCAAAAACATATAACCAAAGAAGTTGAAATTTTATATAAACATTTTACATAAAGGGACATTTAATTATATCAACAGGGATTTCCATTAATGAATGTTTAAGTCATTACAATCCTCCCCCCTTAAAAAATTTCACCCTCAAAATTTTCTTTTCCAATACTAAAACAGATGTGGGTAATTATGCTTCATCATTTCCTCTGATTCCCACGTCACTTCTTCAAGATTTCGGTTTCACCACAATACCTTGAAGAGGTTAATTGTATTATTTGATAGAAATTTTCCTCTACGATATAAGATCTTCACTGGTTTCTCCTTATAAGAAAGATCATCCTCTAACTGTACCACCTCTGAAGAGAGTACATGTGAAAGGTCCAGTATGTACTTACTTAAGAGGGATACATGAAAGACATCATGTAATTTGGTCATGGTAGGTGGAATTTCTAGTCAATAGTCCATAGTCCTGACACGATCAAGAATCTCAAAGGGGCCGATGTACCTTGGACTTAACTTCCCTTTCTTTCCAAACCTCATGACCTTCTTCCACGGAGATATGAATAGAAATATCGTGTCTCAAACTTTAAACTCAGGGTCTCATCAACGGTTATCTTCATAACTATTCTGTTGACTTTGGGATACCTTGATATGTTCCTGGATAGTTTTCACCTTCTCTACAATTTCTTTAACCATTTTTGGTCCAAGCAGCTTAAGCTCACCAACCTCATCCCAACACGCCGGTGTTCTGCAACTTTTCCCATAAAGGGATTCACATAGTGCCATTTGGATGCTCAAGTGGAAACTATTATTATAAGAGAACTCAACTAGAGGAAGTCGTTGATCCCATCCTCCTTTAAAGTTCATTGAGAATGCTCTCAACATGTCCTCAAGTGTTTGGATAGTCCACTCGGATTGGCCATCAGTTTGAGGATGATACGCCGTACTGAAGTTCAGTTCAGTATTCATAGTATGTTGAAGACTATTCCAAAATATAGAGGTGAATCTTGGATCTCCATCGGACACAATAGATAGTGTTACTCCATGCAGCCTTACCACTTCCCTGATATATATATGTGCCAGTTGATCCAATGAGAAATCCTCCCGAATAGAAATGAAGTGTGCAGCCATTGTAAGATGGTCCACAACAACCTAGATTGCATTGTTGCCTTTGAATTTCTTCAAAATTCTGGTGAAAAGTCCATGGTGATGTTCTCCCATTTCTATTCTAGTATAGTCAATGGTTGCATCATCCCCTTAGACTTCTTCCTCTCTACCTTAACTTGCTGACACACCAAGAACATTGATGTATATTCAGTAATATCCTTCTTTGTATTATCCCACCAATAATGCTCTCAGAGATCTCGATACATCTTTGTGTTTCCTGGGTGAATAGAGAAATTTGAACTATGTGCATCATCCAAAAGTTCCTTCCTCATATCCAGACTTGATAGAACACATATTCTTTTCTATAATCTCACAATTCCTTCTTCATTAACATTAAACTCTGAGGATTTCCCTTTTCTGATAGCTTCCAGTTTTTCCTGAATTCTCACATCATCTTTTTGAGCATCCTTTAACCTTTCCAAAAGTGATGGTTGAGTAATAATTTGTGAAAGGATTGATGATGTCCGTCTTCATCAAATCTTAGAAGATTTGATCCTTTTTAATTCTCATCAATGATAGAATCATTGGGTCCTTTCTACTTAGGGCATCTGCCACCTTGTTCGCTTTCCTATGGTGGTAATGGATTGAGCAGTCATAGTTGGTGATCAGATCTAACCATCTTCCTTGGAACATGGTCAACTCTTTTTTTGTGAATATATACTTGAGGCTTTTTTTGGTCCGTATATATTTCACGCTTCTCCCAAAAGAGATAGTTCCACCAAATTTTCAAAGAGAAGATCACCCCAGCTAACTCAAGGTCATGTGTTGGATAGTTCTATTCATGAAATTTCAATTTCCTTAAAGCATAGGCAATGAATTTGTCATTTTTCATCAACACACATCCCATGCCCTTATTCGAAGCATCACTGAATACCACAAAAATTTATCCACTTGTGGTTAAAGTGATCACGAGCATAGTAATAAGCCTCCTTTTCAACTCCTTGAAGCTTTATTGACATTCATTACTCCAAGAAAACTTTACTCCCTTCCAAGTTAGCTTGGTAAGAGGGTTGGACAATCATAAGAAATTTCTCACAAATCGTCGATAATATCCAGCTAACCCCAAGAAGATACAAATATCCGTTACCGATGTTGGATTCATACATCCCTCAATTGAATCTGTTTTGGAGGGATCCATAGATATCCCATTGCTTGTAATGATATGGCCCAAGAATGAGACCTCCTTCAACCATAACTCACACTTGTTGTAATTTAAAAAGAGATTCTCCTTCCTCAAGGTCTCTAGTACTGTTCTTAGATGCTCCTCATGATCCTCCTTGGTTTTGGAGTATATCAAAATATCATCTATAAAGACTACCAAAAATTTGTTGAGGTAATCTCTAAAGACTCTATTTATCAAGTCCATGAATATTATTGGAGCATTAGTGAGTCTAAAAGGCATTACTATGAATTCATAGTGCCTGTATCTTGTACGAAAATCAGTCTTCGGGATATCTTCCTTCTTCACCCTTACATTATAATATCTCGACCGCAAATACACATTGGAGAATTATTGTGCTCCACACAACTGATTTAACAAGTAATCAATTAGTGGGAGAGGATACTTGTTCTTTATCATGAATTTTTTGAGCTTGCGATAATTGATGCAAAGGCGCATTGACCCATCCTTCATTTTGATGAAGAGGACTGGTGCACCCAATGGTGAAGCACTTGGGCGTATAAACCCTTTATCCAGATTCTCCTATAGTTGTTTTTTTCAGATACTCAAGCTCCACAACAGCCATTCTATATGGAGTCTTGGTTATTCATAACACCCCTGGTATAAGTTTAATTTATATTTCAACATCTCTTCTAGGAGGAAGACCAAGAAATTACTCAGGAAACACTTCAGTAAATTCCCTCATAATAGGCATGTCCTCTAGGATGGTCTCTTCCTTAGACTCAATCATCTGAGCTAGATACGTGTGATCATAGGGCAGTAATATCCATGCTTGATACGATGGAGCTAAAAAAGATTCATCTTCCTCCTTGCACTTTTAAAGAATCGGGGGTCAATTCTCCACAAGGAGAGTGATTTCCCTATCACAGAAATTTATGTTGGATCTATATAAATAAAGTCAATCCATGCTTAGAATTACATCAAATTCTACCAGAGGGAGTATTAAGAGGTTCTCCATGATGTTTAGTCCATAGATTATGACAAGGGAGGAGTTATATTCATGGGATTCAATGATTTCCTCAATTTCCGTACTCACCGACATCTTCACTTCCATGATTTGTGGTGGTGATGGTATTGTTCTAATGAACTTTTGAGATATAAAAGAATTTGTAGAACCTGATTCAAAAAGTATGTTCAATATTCTTGAATGAATGACTAGAGTACTTGTCCTTAATTCTTTACCAGGGTTAACTTTGGTAGTAGTGATGGAAAAAGCATTCCCTTGCTACATTGGAGGTTTTTGGTTGCCTCCGAAAACCCTTATCTTAGGGCACTGATTTGCAAGATGCCCTGGTTCTTTACAATTGTAGAAATGAACAACGTGTTGAGGTTTGAATAGATCATTCATCTCTTCAATTGCAGCTACAAGTTTTTCTTTCCAACAATTAACAACCAGGTGCCCTTCTCTTCCACACCTAAAGCATTTCCTCGTCCCCTTCAGGCAATTTCTAGGGTGATTCTTTCCGCACCTTTGGAAAGTAGGGTTCTAGATCTTCGTAGCACCGTAGGATTTATCCATCAGACCACTAGTATTGAAGTTAACCTTATGCTTCTTATCCCCATTATACCCCTGAGATTCTATGATCTCCATTTCGACCTTAAGGGCACATCGGACAATTTCCTCATAGCTGTTGAAGTCAAGGATTTTCAGTGCTTTCCGCAGGCTAGGTTTCATCCCACCAAAGAAGTGGTAAACCTTACATTCGAGGGTAATGACAAAGTCAAAAGCGCATCGTGCAATCCTTGTGAAGTTTTCCTCATATGCTCTAACAGATTCATTGTCTTTTTACATTTGTTCAAGGAATTCCCTTTCCATCTTAAGCCGGAGGGTGCATGGAAAATATTTATTGAAAAACATCTTCTGGAAATCCTTCCATTCTAATGCCTCGATCTCATCCTCAGGCTTCATATTTTTTATCAACATCCACCATTGATCATCTTCACCCTACATATGATAATCATCTAGGAGAACCTTCTATTGTTCAGAACATTGAAGGATGGAGAAGATCTTTTCATTGGAGTTGATCCATTGTTCAGCGATTGAGGGATCATATGATCCATTAAAAATAAGAGTCCATTGTCTCATGAATCTCTCAATAGAAACGTGTTCTTTATTAGGGGGGGGTGAATGTTCCTCTTGACCGATGTTTATATTCAAAACTTGATTTATCAGAGAGATAAGTGTGAAAAAGTTTACAATTCTTGCTCCCATTGGATTGGGAACTTCATTAGTACAGTCATCACATTGATCTTCACATTGGTTGTTAGCTCGATTCCTCCTATTACCAGCCATTTGCTGGAATAAAAGGAAAGTTAGGGGAAACACATAAAGGGTAATAAAAAGACAAAACTAACGAATTATTAATAAATTTTATTTCCTTAACATATGAATCTATTGGCTTCAGTCTATGTTATACATGATATACTTTCTAACATATATTCTTAGGGCATTTTTTTGTCCCTTAATAATGGTTCATACTAAGCTTGTGAATTTACCAAAGCATATCCTCCGGGAGAGTCGTAACCAAGAGTGCATCAAGGCCTGTTTTCATGCACCAGTTCCCATTCGAGTCTATCTCAAAGCGAGGTTTTCGGGTTTTACCCCTAAGAAAAATTTGTGCCAGAGCTGCCTCTACCTGCTCGTATCCAGACAGGGATGTATTTTCTTGATAAACTACTTACTCAATACTCACCAAAAAATAGGGATATTGTAATATAATTAGTCTTTTCTTTAAGTATTTACTAGGGTTTTGTAATCCTAATACCAAAAATAATTAAACCTATCCTCTAATACTAAATATGACAACCCTGCTCTTTTATTACACAATTAAACATAATTTATTACATAAAATTCACTTGATAAAATATATAAGATCGAGAGGTCTAGTGTATTTGGGGATTAGTATCATTACATAACAACATAAAACATGAAATAAAACATCTTTACTGAAAACTTCTTTTACATGACCACTACATTCCCTCGTACTTAGCGTTGAATGGGATAACCTGAGGACATGCATAAGAAAACGGTGAGCTATAAAGCCCAGTAAGGGAATAATCATGGAATAACATGAGGAATACAATACATGTTAGACAATAGTCACATCAATATAGAACAAGTGAAGCATAAACATAAAGTCATGATAAATCATGATAATCATAACATGGAAATGTGGCAACAACACTTAACATGGAATTAGCATGAGCCAAGGCTCATTGCAGTTGGAGCATGAGTAAATCCTCATTGCACATGAGGTACAAGTAAAACCTCATTGCACCTTAATTAGAATAAGTAAACACCCATTTCACATGATGTATCATGATACTATTCTTAACTCAATGCATTGGAGCGCTATAAGGGCACACCCTTCTTAAACATTTCATTTCATGCATAAGTGTGCCACATGGATCATATAAAATGGATTCATAAAACATAATCATTTATTCCACGATAAAGGAATGTGGAATTCATACATGTAAATTTATAATAAATAAGTAAATGTGCATAAAGTTGAATACCCTTGATAGAGAAATGGGCATGGTATTCACTATACAACATTGGCTTTAAAAATCGGTGTAATTTCGGCAGCGTAACAGTGTGACGTAAGAATTCATAAAAATGGTTGATGAGAGAGAAAGTGGCATCTCATCATATGTACATGAAATGGATAGAAAGGGGGTGATATAGATACATGGACCAACAATTGTAATGTAATTTAGTGTCATGATACAAAATAATTACTTGAATATAAAAGAGGAGAGAGAAAATCCTTTAGGAAATTCAGCATAGTAATGGGTGTACATGAGAGGCATTTAATGAGATAGAAAGGGGTATCCCATCATTCAAACATAAAGAGGGCAGATTGGGGATGTTTGGAACCATACCCCAACATTTATAATTTAAATTAAAAGGGCATAACAACTTAAATAATATCAGACAAAAATGAGAAATGATGAAAAAACCCTTACATGGAAGTGTGCTTCAAAAGGCTTGAGAGAGGCTTATTGTGAGATTGGGGCACCTTTGGAGGATTCTAGAGAGAGTAGAGTAGAGGTTCAATGAACTCCAATTTCATCGAGTGTGGATAAATTGGGTTCTTTGGTGGGTTTATTTAGTAATGGTGAGGGAATTCTTTATTATTTAGGTTTGTGACACCTCACATTAAACTAATCCAAAAACATATAACCAAAGAAGTTGATATTTTATATAAACATTTCACATAAAGGGACATTTAATTATATCAAGAGGGATTTCTATTAATGAAATTTTGGGTTGTTACATTTTGTTATAGCAGTTACTACCATTTTCATATTACATACATTATTACTTGAAAAGGTTACTGTTGTTGTACTCTAATTTTTCACATTATTCATTCAATTATGTGAGAGAAAACTAAAACCATTCAATATTGAAATCCTTCAAGAGATATTTTTATTGAAACTTTGTACAATGGATATGATCTTTCCTCCATTGTTTTTTTCTATCATGATACATTTATTTGGTCATTTTGTCGAGGAATCGAAATTAAGAGGCCCTATATATTATCAGTGGATGTATCCAATTGAGAGATACTTTATTTATATGTTTTAAATATTATGTATAAAATTCTTGTAACTTCATTAAATATATAATTATTTTTTATTTATTTTATTTCAAAAAAATCTTGGCCATTTGAAATCATACGTGAAAAATAAATCTCAACATGAACACTCTATTTCAAAAGGAAATTTGGTAAAGGAGTGTCATACCTTTTGTTTTAGTTACTTGGATGATATTGAGACAAGCTTCGATCGTGTTGGACATGTTGAGGACACATTGACTCAATCTCAACTCATGGGAAATCAAAAAATCATTCCTTTTATTGGTTGATAAGTTAGGAGGAGCTCAAATGTTACACTGATAGAAATTTAATTATTACCAGAACATAGATATGTGATGATGAATAGTGAAATTACATATTGAATTATTTAAGATATTGGGAAAAACATATAGAAAGATTAGAGACCGAACATGAAATAAGAGAGATATAATAAAAGCTGCTAATAAAGAGATTTTATAATATTTTTTGCATCATGTAAGTCCATAAATATTGAAATTAATATGCATATTATTTTGACAGATATATTTTTTAAATATAATAATTTATATTCCTTTTTTTAGATCATGGATACTGATACTCAAGCTTATTTGTTAGAATATTTGAAGCTTCTGGGCCGAGGTCCTCTAAAACAGACTATTAAAGGTTGACACTCACAATGTGAATGGCTTTAAATTTCATATAGTTAATTGGGAAGAGGGTTTGAATACATAGAATAGTGGTATATATATAGTTTTTTAATTGGTATACTATGGAATTTTGACTGATAGTATCAAATTAAACTACCATTGGCATTTTTCAGTTGTTTTATTCAAATGAAAGTGGGTCGATATTACCAGGGGTATTAAAGGAGGTTCCTTGCAATTTACTTCTATAAACTTCTATCACTTAATGGATGTCAGTTACTATGAGTTACATGATCTCTATATCTTATAATCATAATAGAAAATGGTATATTATGTCGAATATTTCATGGATGAAGGGTGGAGTGTAGTTTTTCATGTAAAATAAAGAGACTAGTTTGATATGGGTGATGAAGAAGAAGATTTTACCTATGAAATTGAAACCTATAAATAGTAAAAAACATACTTATTTTTTCCTAATGATATTGAAAATATTAGTCTTTCAAAGGAGGATAAAGAAGATGAATTAATGGTGGAGTAAGAAAATGACATGATTGATGGAAAAAAATGATTGTATGTGCAGTCATATATTAATTAATAAACCACTTATATTATATGTGCAGTCATTCACTATCATATCTATGTATATTTTATTTGTTAGTACTATGAATCTGTTATCATTTCTTATTTTTTTAGCATGATTTTTTTTTGAAATATATGTTTTGAAGTTAATTGTATTTTATTAAATGATAGGAATTTCAATAAAGAACTGTTTCGCTGATCATAATCAACTCTCATCATTTGAGACAAAGCCTCCACATTTGGCAGCGGGGGAGAAGGTAATCACATATATTTCATAACGAGGACATTTTAGGGTTATAGTACGAGGTAAAAAATTTAATGTGAATAAAATTATTTCAATTTTTATAATACTAATCTTTTTTTCATAAAATATGCAAACAATGTTACTATAGAGAGAAATATAAATAGTTCAGATGTATGGAATCAGAATAGATTGAAGATAGTTGTCCCATTTTACTATTATGAAGTCTCTATTGATTATGTCTTAGGATTATGTTGCATTATAATCCAACTGGTGGCAGAGTCTGTTACCCTTCTGATTACCTATTTTGATTGGAGGCATGT
Organism: Viscum album; assembly: GCA_963277665.1. NCBI lineage: Eukaryota > Viridiplantae > Streptophyta > Magnoliopsida > Santalales > Viscaceae > Viscum > Viscum album. The sequence goes on along the minus strand of OY728166.1, from coordinate 1,083,349,880 downwards.
GCCTCAGTCTTGAAAAAATGAAGTCATTTAATTTCATTATGTTATTAAATTCTAATATTTGAATAATTAATCTATTTTTATAGATGTTATTAACTATTGTAGCAAAGACGGATCTTTTTTCAATGCAAAGCATAATTCAGGAATCCTAGACTCATATAAAGATGAAAGATGCAATGGTCATAACTCAATATAATGCATTGATTTAATTATATAATAAGACAATAGGATCTATCTATGGTGACATTTCGTCGATGGATGGTAGTGAGTTAGTAAATCACACAACTTTGAAATCATTTAGTACACAAACTTTTATTAGTTTTAAGTTTAAAATTAAATATATAACACCGTTTAATTCTAAACATAATTGTCATGAAGGTTCTGGTAGAAGGAAGTGGAGATAGAGATGGAGAGGGTATCAATTAGAGTTTATTAGTATGGTACATGGAGTAGAAAAATGCATAACACCTATCAATATGAATTTTTACTATTTCATATAAAATTTCAGCTGTGGGAGTGATTTCTTAGGGTCTTTTGCATTAGATTGTCCGAAATGAATTAGATACTTAATTTTATCAATGTGGTACATCAAAAACTCATCAAGTTGGTCTATTTAAATAAAATATTATAGGGGGTATGTATGTGGAAACACTGGTGATTATTTATATCATGATGTGTTATATTTGGATATCTAGTTTTTTTTGGCAGTTCTGGGGATACAGATTCAGCGGTTGATTTTTTTTAAAATTGATATATAGTTGTGGTTTAAACCACCACCATATATGAGAAATTATAATTTATCAGTGGTTTAAACCACTGCTATTTAGAGTTATTTTTTATTTAGAATTAGTTTTTTGGTTTTAGTGGTAGTTTCACCTCCCAAAAAATGACTGTGAGATAGCAGTCGTTTAAAACGCCACCATCCTTTAGACATTTTTTGGGATGTGAAACCATTTCTAAAACCAAAAAAACCACCACTATGCAATTGGTCTATGAGGATTCCTAGAAAATACTACTAAATAGATGGAACCGACATGATTTGAATTTTGACACAAACTTTAGCAGTGTTTTTTTGAAATTGTCACATAATCATATGGTGTTGGTTAAAACGACTTCCATATGTCAATTTTTTGTAGTGATTGGTGGATCTTTATCATTTACATGGATATAATAAGGTTAATACCTCCCATTTTAGAAATTTGACACCCTCTTTTATAGTCTAATACTCATGTACTATTAGATGTAGGATTTGGGGGTCACTCTCTTCTTCACTGTTGTCCCATAAGGGTTACCAGTAAATAGGGTTCATGATAGAGTAGCATCAAAGATTTTGGTTAAGAGGTGGGATTGATTTTGGAGGTGGGAACTAGTGAGGTTGTGTGGGAACATAGGTAAATAATAATAGTTCAACGTATCACATTATATAAATAAGGAGGATAGCATAAAACATGGAATTTTCGGAGCCCTTATGTTCTGATGCAAGGACTTTAACTTTATTGAACATTTTATGTTAAGTAATATTACTTTTTTGGTATAGACTAAGGTGAGGATCGTGTATCATGGTTGTTTTCAATTATGATTAAATTCAATTAATGATGGGAATTAAAATAAATCTTAATTAATATTAATTATTTTATAATCTAGGTTTAGGGAGTCCCTAATTCTTTTTGTTTTATAGGTATGGATCCAAACGATGTCCTTGTCATGTTCATACTGATGATATTCTACAGGATGCACCATAAAATCATCTCAAAGTTGAGATCAATGATAATGATTCTTGGAGGAAGACTCTTTGAGTGTTTCCATGAAATATCCTATAAAATTATTAGGGATCCATTTTTGAATAATAGTCCAAGGCTTAGTTAGAGGATTTAGATATTCCTTTAGTTTGATCAGTGCTTGTGGAGAGAATTGGATTATGTTGGTTGTTAGTATGTTGTGTGAAGCTTCTCGATAATAGTGGTATTTATTTTTCTAAAATCTTGAGAAGTCTTTTGTTTCAAGTGATAATTTTTCCAGTGAGTTTTATGATGAGTTTCTTTAATCAACCATAAAGGTGGATTTTTAGTAGTAGATCCTTACTCTCCTTTAGGGGAGTTCCAATATGAAGTAGTATATTATTCATTATAAGACTCTACTCCATTATTCTTTATATCTATTTCTAGATGAGGATGCTAGAGAGAGGCATTTTGAGCAGGAATTTCATCCATAGATCTAGTTTTAGGTCATATTGTTTATATTTTTGAGATATCTTGTAGTGTTAGAGGAGGTATGGGTTATCAATATAATGATCGCTAGGAACTAATCATAATAGATTGGTTGTTTTTAGGACCCTCTAGGGATAATATATGAGGTTATAGGTTCTTATTTACTTTGTTAGAAGAAATATTTGACAATGGGAAGTCTTACCCATCCTTATTCATATCATTCCACTGGGGCTAGCAGTTCTCAAACCCCTATTTGGGAATCGATCATGGTTTTTTCATGCAGTGGTCTTGGCCATAAGAATCTTTTTTTATTGACCTTACTTAGTAGTTATCATATTCCTGGTATCCCCCTTCATGCTTAGTTGTTGTAGTAGTATCCTCTAAGTCAATACTAGCAATTAGGTGATCCAATATATGAAAAGTGGAGATGTTATGGGGTAGGTATAAGAAAACCTTGTGATTACCCTCTTCATTAGGGGAAGAGAGTAGAGCATGAGCATGGATGTGGTCTCCATTAGGGCCCGAGAGGATATGGATCTATACATGTTAAGATTCATGCCTTATAGTTTCCACCACTAGTAAATTCAAACATCATGAGAGATATTATTTTATTATATTCTACATGCGTATATACCTTGTTTGAATCGTGAGATAAAAACTACTTAATTAAACACTCCAAGTTTTATACTTTGGTACTTGAGGTAAATAGGATTAAATTTCCCTTAGAGTTGACTATACCAATTAGAGGTTGAGGTAGTGTATATAATGTGAGTAGAGATTGGGTGATGATGAAAGGGTAACATCACACGTGAATTGATTTCCTCTGTTTGTGGAAAAATCTATACAAAACCATCCTCATTATAGAATATACTTAGTGCAGGAAACTATGGATTGATTTAGAAGTTGAGTTATATTCTATGATTCCAATGGAAATAATGAAGTGTTTATTGATGTGTAAGACCATCGGATGGATCAAAAACATATTGTTTCCTTATCATCTTTGATGGGAAATATAATTTTGAGTTTAGTGGAGGATAAACTAGTATTGTTTCCAAAGATTATAGAAGAGTGCGAAGATGTATTTTAAAAATTCATTTTCTTGTTAGATCCTCAATGTGAGATTGAATTTAAGATAGATTTATACTTTGGTGTCACTCTGATATCGATGTCCCTGAATAGGATGTCTCTTTCTGAGTTATGAGATCTATATATTCATATTGGTTTCCTTTAGTAGATAGGCTTTATTAATCCTAGAGTGTTTCCTTGGGGTACTTTGATCTTGTTTGTGAAGAATGCATGCAATATTATATGATTTTGAATATATTATCATTTCTTAAACTAGGTGACGGTAAAGAATTGTTATCCCCCTTCAACGAATTGACGTTATGTCCAATCATCTGAAGGGACCTATCTAGTTATTAAATACTAGTTTTCAGTTAGGATATCATTAGTTGTGGGTGGAAGATCAGGATACACTAAATAATATATTTATATGTCATTATAGACATTATGAATTTTTTGTGATGTTGTTCGGTGTTACAAATTCACTTTTTAATTCCCATGGTACTGATGAATTCTATGTTTTGTTAATTTTAGATCAGTTCATGTTGATGTTCCTTAATGACATCCTTGTGTATTCTATATCATAGGTGGATCATATATAGTACATGTGACTTGTTTTGGGTATTCATTGATATCATCCGTTGTTTGAGAAGTTACTGAAGTGTGAATTATGGGACCTTAAGGTACATTTCTTGGGTATACCTTCAAAGATTTAGGTGGTTATATATTGGGAGTCCCACAATAATGTTGTGAAGGAGTCGAGTTTCATGGGTCTTATAGGATATTACAGGATTTTTTTATAAGATTTCTCTTAGATTGTGACTCCTCTAAAATCCTTGACCCAGAAGAATATTTCCTTTGTGTTGAATGTCTAGTTCTAGGTTTCTTTTATGTATTTTAAGTAAAATCTATTTAGTGCTATTTTTATTTAGTTTCTAAAGTTGGGTAATGTGATTTAAGTTTATTTTGATGCTTCTAATCTTAAATTGGGTTTTATTTTGATATGGTCAAGAGTGTTTATCCCTTAATATATTCAACATGTATGCCTATATGAACATAACATTTCTACTCATGATCTTGATCTTGTTTTAGTTGTATTTCCATAGAAGTTTTGGTGTAATTACCTAATTGGTGAACATTTTTTTATCTTCAGAGATCATAAGATCTTGAGTTATATATTCCCTTATTTCATGTTTGATCTTTCAGTGATGATGGTGAATTAAATTATTATATAATTATGAATTTGGGATTTCCTATACACCAAAGAACGGGAATTTTGTGCCTGATGTGTTGATTAGTAATTCATATTGTGATGTTGTGCATGAGTCTGCTAATGCTTAGATATTATGGAGATTTCGGTGATATATCTAGATATAGTAAAAGGTGATGGTAGAGGGTGTCTCTGTCAGATAATGGTGCAATTTTCTTTTGTGTAGAAAGTAGAGTAATTTCATCTAGGGAACTCTAAGGTGGGGGTTTAATGAGATCATGTCATTTATGATGGCACCCTTGAGGGATGGTCTAAGGATGATCAGCATCATATGTTGTTCTAGGGTAGGTTCTCTATCTCTCTAGTGATGTATAAGGTGTCTCTACATGCATTCCATAGTTCACCCTTGGAAGTACATCATAGTGTGGACAATATATAACATGACTTGAGCGTTTAATTTTGATGGCCTGGTATAAAAAGAATAATTTTAAATTTTATATCTTTATGATTAGTTTGAAAAAAGGTGAAGGTTAAGAATTGTGTTCCTAGTTGGTTGATTTAGATTCTTAATGTCACCAAGTTGAAGTGGGAGGAAATTTCAATGAACTTCATCACTTTTTTACCTCAATCTTAATGATTATATTGTTTTATCTAAGTTTTCATGGACTAATTGATGAATTTAAATCAGTTCTTGGTGATTAATGAGTCAATCAAGGTTGATTTTTTATCGAGAAAATATCTAGAGGTCATAGTGAGACTCCATGGAGTTCTGAGTAAGATTATTTTTATCATGATCCTTGTTTCCCCTACTGAGTATGGAGAGGTCTCCATCATGATTCTAGATATTAGATATGATTAATCATATATTTTCATCTCTAGAAGGTTGGTTAGATGAATTAAACTATCTAGACTTTGGAAGACATATCATGTTCATGGGTTATAGATTATGGAGGTTTGTGTGTGAGGCACCTACCCTTGGACAAGTTATATTATAAAAATATTTATCACTCTACCATTTTTATGTCCCATTCAAAGAACATTATGACCAATCTTTCAAATCTATATTGTCTTTGACTAAGTTTGGTGAGTTCACTATTCTTATACCACAATTTATACAGAACATGAAAAATATAGTGTGGGTAATTTTCAAGAATGTGAAGTCATATCAAGATCATTAGAAATCATATGAATATCATAAGAGTAGGAATATAAAGTATTAGATTATAGATAATGTGTTATTGAAGTTATCTCCTCATTATGGTAAGTGGATTTTTTGTTGTGGGATTAAGATTTCACTCTAGGTTTTTGGGTGTTTCGAGGTGTTGGAGCATGTTCAAGTTATTTCAAGTCATTTAGCACTTACCTTATAGATGATCCAAATTTATTATTTATTACATGTATTGAAGTTTCATTGGTAAATTCATAATGATTCCCATATCATTGATTGGGGTGATTTGGAAGTTGGAGATGATGTGACCATTGAGGAAAGACCTATTGATATTTAGGGCTATCAAGAGAATGTATCATAATGGAATGTTATTAACTTGTTCAAGTCTTCTGGTATCATGGTGAATTGGAAGAGTATTTAGGAATGTGATTCACATATTTGAATTATAATGATCTTCATTTCTATTACATGATTATTACATCGTTTTTAAGATAAACAACATAATAATATTACAATCTGAAATTGAAAGGTTTGGTGACTTGGGAAAATTAGGTTTATACAACATTTATAGATAATAAAACATAAAGAGTATTTAAATAATTCATTATAGTACTTTTAAAAACTCTCATGTTCTTCTTGGTACATGTATTCACTAGATGATATACATCCCAAATAAGTGTTATCTGTGTAAGGAGAGGAATAACATGGAAGTAATAAGATACATAAATCAATAGTATATAGATGAGCATAATAATAACCATCATATCATAATCATAGTATAATAATCATCATAATGAGGTAATCATTTGGAAAAGGCATGGAATGTTTCATATACATAATAATAAAACATCATAACATAGTATTCAAATACATACCGCACATAATTTATGAAGAAAACTAACATCATGTTCATGGATAACATATGTGTACAAACCATAACATCGTAATTGTGAATAAATCTATAAAATTTTCATGAATAATGCATATAATCTCATGATATATATATCTTTATTCAATTAATTAAAGAGATACACAATTTTGGGCCTACCCTTCACATCATAAAATTCATATAACCATCCATAATGTATGGAATGAAAACATATAACTATCATAGTCATGAAATAAACTCATGTAAAGGAATGGGTTTCATCAATATTTTATAAATCATGTCTACATGAATAAAAATTTATATTACCAAGATAGAAATTAAATTTTTTTACATTAATCATTAGTACAAAAAGATCATAGGTCATGGTGTGAAGGTGAAACACCTTAAGACAAATCAATGAGATGTTTTGGAAAATATTATTTTTGAAATATAATTATAGGAAGCTTAGAAATCCTTTAAATGAGGTAAATAAAATAATATAACCAAAAAATAACGGTAAATTTAATTATAAGGATGATAGAAAGTTTTTATAAGAATTATAACAAAATGATAGATAGAGGGAGGAAACCCCAAAAGGAACGTATCGAGTTAAAGTGTCCCCATACCTTAGGTCCCAATTTATTTATTCATCTTTTCATATCTTATATAATAAAATTATTTTTATTAAAACATGAAAACATAATTAAATTATGACCATTTTTCACTATTTATCAATTATAATCATTGTATTTAATTTTTTAATACTCTTTGTTACAAGTGAAATGTTTTGATATTATATTTTCTTAAAAATATATTATCTTACTTAGATTTTATGATTTTTATTTTGTTGGTGTTTATAAATTTATAAAATGTACTCCATAAGCTTAAAAATACATACATATATATATATATTATAAATAATTTATTATAACTAGTCATAAAGGTTGTGAAAAGTATAGAGTTTTAAAAATCCTCATATGTGGTTAAAATACTGTTAACATGACAATGTTAGAGAGAAATGAGAGATGAATACGTATAAAAATATTTTAAATATAATATTTAAAATAAGTTATTAAAATTTTAAAAAAAATATAGCATTATATTTAATTAATTTTAGTATATTTGGGTTAGAATAGAATAGATTGGTTAAGGAAGAGAAGAATAAAATAAAAAGAAAAGATGGAGTAATCATACCTCATTATTGGTGTTTTTTCTTTGCTATGACCCTTCAAGCTTTGAAAGATTAGATTTATATGAATCTATAACATTCAAAAGGATGATAATGGGATTAAGATATAAAATTTTGGTCTATTTTTGGCTTTGAGAATTTTAAGAGAAGTGGTTTTCCAAGGGTAGGGAGAGAGTGTATTTATATTTGAGAGGGTTACTGTTTTGCATAAAATATTAAATAAAATATAAATTTAAAATTAAACCATAGAATGTTGATAATTTTTACTTTATTAATCGTATTTGATTAAAATATATTTTTTTAAGACTTTATAATAATTTATAATATGAATTCATTATTTTATTAAAAAGGAAACATGAAAAATGAAAAAACTATTTTTAATGGAATAAATTAGACTTTAGACTTTTAAAAATACTTTTTAGGTTTTGAATTTTAATTTAATTAATCATTTAATGTATTGAATTTTTTTTTCAAATACTAAAATTTTATAATTTATTATCTCATTATTACATATTTAATTATGTAATTAAAACATATTGGTTACAAAAAAACCATATTTTTTACTAATCACATAAAAATTGATTTTTTTTGGAAAATTACCAATAAATTACCATATAAAATTTTTATTTCATTATTCTAAAAATGAAATTTATTTTATCAAAATTATTTTCTATGATAGGTAATTTTAATAATTATCATAATAATTATGATTTTTAGGAAATACCTTAAAATATAGTTTATTAAAAAATTTGATTACAATTTGTTTGAGTTACTAGTCTTGATATTTATTTTAGGGAATTAAAATATTTATATTTTATTAAATTATTCATGGAAAATATTATTTATAGAAAATTTTACTATTTTGAGGTAAATTTACTATTCCAATGATCAGGTTACTATTCCTAATGGTTGTATTACTATTCCAATAGTCATATAACTATTAAAATAGTCATGTTTCCTCCTATAAATATCTATAAATTCCTTCATTAATCATTAATCTCAATTTATCTCAATGTTATACTTTGTTAATTTCTAAAATAATGATTTGATTACTAATGGTTTGTCTATTTTTTAAAGTGCAGATCATGAGTGTGATAATTCTATGAAGTCAATTTGATTCATATTTTCTAGTTTTTGTTGCTTTTTTGTTTATTATCCCATTGAATTATTTTACATATTTATTGGTATATTTATTCTATAAATATAATTATATAAATTAATGAAATAAAACATTTTTTATTTCATATATTTGTACTATATTATATAATCAATTATGAAAAACATTATTTTTTCAGAAAAAAAAATTCAATATAATGGTTTGGGTTGTTACATTATTCCCCATTTTATAAATTTATTCCTAAAAATTTTAACTCATATTCTTAGTTGATAATAGATGAGGGTACTTCTTTTTATTTCATCCTTAGGATCCAATGTTTTTTCTTCTGTATTTTGATTCTACCAAATCACTTTAAGGAGGTGAGTTTTCTTATTGCATAGAATGTTATATATATGGTCAAATATCTTCACTTGATGCTCATTGTAATAGAGTTCATGCTCCATTTGTAACACCTCTAAAATCATAACATGTGCGGGTTCATGTATATACTTCCTAAAGAGATATACATCGAATACATCATGACCTTAGGACATGTTTGGTGGAAGTGATAACTGATAGGCCATGAACCTTATGAAATCAAAGATTTCCAATGGGAAAATTTACCTAGGGATGAGATTTAACTTATTTACAAAATGCATGAATCTCTTCCATGGTGATATTTGAAGGAACATTTTGTCTCTAACTATAAACTCCAATCCCCTTTTACAATTATGTATATATATTTTTTGGACTATGAGTGTCTTTAATGTGTTATTAAATGGATTAAACCATCTATGTAATATATTGTATAAGATATGGTCTAATCAAATTATGTTCACCAACTTCATCCCAATATATATGAGTTCTACATCTATTCCCATATAATTCTTAATATTGGTTCATTTTAATACTTTAGTGGAAGTTGTTTTTGTCTGAAAACTCAACCAATGGAAGATCTTAAAACTATAATCCTATAAATTCCATTGATCAGGCTCTTAATGTGCTCTCAATGTGTCCTAAAGTGTATGACTGGTTATTTTATATTGAAAATTATTTTGAGGGTGATATTTCATACTAAAGATCAATTAAATATTCTGATCTTGTTGAATACTTCTCTAAATTTTAAAGGTGAACCTTAGATCTCCCATGTAGCCTCACCAGTTTCTTTACATATATCGTGAAAATTTGTTTAAGTAAAAAATATTCCCAAAAAGAGATGAAGTGGTAAGTCTTAGTGAGTTTATCCTCTACAACCCATATATAATTGCTTCCTTTGAATTTCCTTAAGAGACTAGTGACAAAGTCCATGGTGATGTTCTTTCATTTCTATGTTTTTATGGATAATGGTTACATCATGCCTTTTTTAATTTTTTAGCTCTAATTTAACTTATTGACATACCAATTTATGTACTCAACAATATTATTGTTCATGTTTCCCCACCAGAAGGTATCTCAATGATCTTAACACGTCATGGTACTTCCATGATAGAAGTATAAAGATGATATGTGTTCATTATCTGAAATAAATTTCTTTATCTTAGGTGATTATGTCACACAAATTATAGTTTCAAATAAATTGGTATCATCATTATCATTACTGAATTCATGAAACCTCCCTTCCTTTACTGTTATCACCTTCTTTTGAAGCTCTGAATCATCCTTTTGTGCATTCTTGATCTTCTCTTGGATAGATGGTTGGGTAATAACTTGAGAATGGTAGGAAGTCTTCCCAACCATTATGATTTGTAGATCTATCCTTTAAATATCCATGAATATCGGGTATTTATCAATATTAATTTTAGATATATTAGTAGGTTATTCTCTACTAAGATCATCATATACCTTGTTTTATTTTCCATTATGGTAGTAAATTGAGCAATTACGGTCCTTTATTAACTCTAACTATCATCATTTACACTTGTTGAGCTATTTTAATGTGAATATATAATTTAGACTCCAGTGATCTATATATATTTCACACTTCCCACCATAGGGGTAGTGTCTTAAAATATGTAATGTGAAGATCCCAACTACTAATTCCAAATCATGCATCAGTTAGTTCTATTAATGGGACTTCAATGAGTTGTATGATATCACTTTTTCATTCTACATGAGTACACAACCCAATAATTTTATTGAATAATAATTATATTTCACAAAACCTGCTTAACTTAAGAGTGGTTTCTGTACAAGTTAATTGATTGCCCTATATTTTCTCTCTTTTAATCTTTCCATGCATTGTTTTGTCCAGAAAAAATTTACCCCTTTTCTTATTAAATTAGTTAGATGTCTATATAATCATAATAATTTTATCTAAAACCACTAGTAGTACCCAAATAATCCAAGGAAACTATAGATTTCCCAACCACTTGAGGGTTTGGGCCATTCCTCAATTTCCTTTTTCTTTTATGGGTCTATATAAATTCCCTCACTAGTGATTACATTCTCCAAGAATGTTACATTCTTCATCCAAAAGTCTCACTTTCAAAACAGATCATACAATTTATCATTCTTTATAGTCTTAAGAACATTCCTGAGATGATCTTCATGTTCCTCCTTTCTTTTGGAGTTGATGATAATGTCTTCAACATATATTATCCCAAATTTTTAAATGAATTTCCTAAAGAATCTATTCATCATGTACATATATATTTCAAGGGAATTAGTAAGACTAAATGGAATCACATTGAACTCATAGGTTCCATATCTCGTATAGAAATTTTTCTTCTTAATATTGTCTCTCTTCACCTTTAGCTGATGATATATCGAATAAAGATCAAATGTTGAGAATATTGATCTCTTAAAAGTTTATCAAATGCATCATCAATCCTTAGTGGGGGATAATTTTTCTTCATAGTGATCTTTTTGAGATCTTGGTAATCAATGCATACTCACATATATTTGTACTTCTTATTGAAAAAGATCATTCGTTCACCCCATGGTGATGCACTAGGGAATATGAACCCTTTGTAAAAATTCTCTTATAACTAATTATTTAACTCCTCTATTGTTAGTGGGGTCATCCTATAGAATCATTAGGATATATGAGTGGGTGAAGGAAGACATTACACATGGGAAAGTATTCAATTTTGATGATTTTTTTTACTCAACCATATGATAAATATATGATTCTTCACTAGGTATAAGCACCCACACTATTTAGGGATTTTATAAATGAGTGACATGATCTTCCATGTATTTGTACATGATAATAGAATTTTTGGGATATAGAAATAGATTTACTTTTAATGATAGTTGGTGTCATCTCTACATAATGAGAGATAATATATGCTAATTATACTATCAAATCCCTCTAAATGAAGGATTATGAGATTCTATGGAATAATATTCCCATATATGTTAAATGAGGAAGAGTTCAACACTTGGGTTGTAATTATTTAACCACTAGGTTTTTTCATAGATATCGCTACTTCAAGGCATTAGGGAGGTGATTCCATATTTCTAGAAAACTTATTAGATATAAAGGAATGCATAGAACTAAAATTTAAAAAAACACTACTTATTATTGAGTTAAAAGTAAGTGTACTATGTACGGATTAATTTTCATGCTCCACCTCAATGGTTATAATGGTGTAATATTTCACTTTCTCCCTCATCTTATGTGTTTGTTTACATTGATTCCCCTCAAAGACCCTTGGTTTGATGCACTGACTTGTATATTAACCTTGATAGTTATAGTGGAATAATTTAACAATGGGTGGTGCATTGGGTGGTGCCTTTCTTTATTCTATCACATTGGTTGGATTCTTTATATCTCTTTGATATTCATGAGCATGATTCCCTTATCTACCATACATACAGAATTTCCCTATTCCTTTGAGTAAATTTTCATGATGCTTCCTTTCATATTTTTAACATGTTAATGGTTATATGTTCTTCACTCCTTTATCATTTGATCCTACATCTTGAATCTTCATCATTAATTTCTTATCACTATATTCATGGTACTATTCTCCAAACATCATCTCTACTTTGAGGTCACATAAAACTACTTATTTATAACTCATATAGTCTTAGATATCTTGATAATTATGGAGATGTGGTATTAAAACAATAAATAATATATTTATTATTATATAAATGTTGACAATAAATCTAATGTAACACCATTTAAGACTTAGTAAATTCACCCTGTAAGTCATGAAATCTTCACTCTCCTTTTTCTTAAGATCTAGAAATTCTCTCTCTTTGTTTATTAAAGTGGATCAAGGGAAATACTTGTTTATCTTATTAAATACTTCCCAATCTATTTCTTCCATTTCATCTTTAGACATAATATTCTTGATCAATGTCAACCATTGATCAATTTCTTCATATAAATGACAAACATCCAAAGTAACTTTCTCCTTTTCAAAATAGTGAAGCATATAAAATATATTTTTCATTGAGTAGAACCATTGTTTCACAACAACTAGATCTAAATACCCACTAAATATTAGTGGTTATTGAAACCTAAAGGTATATATAGATAATTTCTTCTTCTTGGGTGAAGGGGTAGATTTCACATGGTTCAACTTATTGTTCATATCCTGATATGGTTGGGTAAGTCCCCCCATGATTTTTTGAACTCCACCTCCCATTGTATTGGTAATTTCATTTGAACAATCGTTGTATTTTTCCTTACATGGGTTGTTGGTCTGGTTTTTTCTTGTTCTCACCATTTTCTAAAATATAAAAGGATATAACAAAAAATTATTCAATAAATCATGACTAAATAATTTATCCTCATGTTAAAATCAAATAAAAATTCATTTCCTATGGGATTAATAAGTTTATCTTACTTCTCAAACCTTTATTCTAGGATTATTTACGCCAATATTTTCTAAAATTAAAATAAATAATTACTTTATCTATATATACTTCATAATGGTTCGTAAAGAGCATGTGATAATCTAAAGAATATATCCTTAGAGTTTCAAAATAGGTATGCAGTAAGGGACACTTTTCAAGCACTGAGTGAAGATTAAACTGTTACCCAACCAACTACTTTTTGTGTTATTATCCCTAGGTCCATCTGTATTAGTGCCTCCATCCACTTATTTATATTTAGACATGGATTTCATTATTATTAATCTACACTCCCTATAATTTACCCAAATTTTAGGATGTTTTTTAATATTTAGACATATCCCTGGGATTTTCACTAATGTTTTATAGTCCGAATAACCAAATTAACTAAACCTTTCCCTAATTACAAATATATCAATTTGGGATTTTATTATGTGATTATTACACAGTTTTTAAGAAAAAAAATAATAATATAACAATTTGGATTCAAATGGTTTAGTATCTTAGAAAAATTAGGTTCACACATCACTTATATATAATAAAAATTAAACATTATTTAAATACTTATTTATAAACCTCCTAAAAGATATAATATTCTTCTTAATACATGTATTCAGCTGAGGATATACATAAAAAATATGGGTGATGTAAAATCCAAGTAAGGGGAAGAAAAATATGCAATGAATAAGAGACATAAATCCATAGTACATAGGTAAGAATAATCATAATAATTATGTCAAAAGCATATGATATTCATCGTATGAATGAGGGAATAATTTAAAAAATGCATGGAATTTAGAATGTGTATAATAATGAAACATTATAACATAGTTTTCAAATACTATACAAATTTTTTGAATAATGATAGAATCATGTTCATGCACAACATATGTGTACAAGTCATTACATCATAAATGTGAACAAAGAAAGCATGATTTTCATGCATAATACACATCATTTCATGTGATATATCACCTTTCACTATGCATTGGAGAGATATATAATTCTAGTCCCACCCATCACATCATGAAATGTGCATAATCATGCATTTTATATAGAAAGAAAACATATAATAATCGTAGTAATAAAAATAAACTACATAAATTAATGGGTTTGATAAATATTTAAAAAAGAATATATCCATGAATAAACTGAAATATTCACATGAGAAGAATAAAAATTTAAAAATTATTTATTGGAATAGAAATATCATTGTTCATTGTGATAAGGTGAAATAGCCCAAAATGAATCCATGAGATGTTTCGAAAAATATTCTTTTTTAAGAATCATTATAGTCGGCTTAGAAATCATCTCAATGAGGTAAAAATATATCTATTCCCAAAAAAGAATGGTAAATTTAATTACAGGGATAATAGAAAGTTTTTTTTTTAATAATTATAAAAAAGTATATAGAAAGGTAGGAAACCCCCAAAGGATTTATTTGGGTTTAAGAATCCCCTTACCTTAAGTCCCAATTTATTTCATCAACTCTACACCTATTATACAATAAATTAATTTTTATTAAAATAAGAAACCAGAGGTAAATTATGTTCATTTTTTCACTCTTGATCATGTATAATAATTTTATTTTATTTTTTATCTTTTTTGTTAAAGTATAAATGTTTTGATAATATATTCTTTTTAAATCTCTCTTCCTCATTTAATTTCATTATTTTGTTTTATTGTTATTTATAAATTAATAAAATTAACAACCAAAGATTATAAATAAATATATTTATACATTTAGATATTATAAATAATTTATTATAATCATACATAAAGGTGGTGATAAGTAGAGAGTTGATAAATTTCACATGGGCAGTTAACCGATCATTAATGAGACATTGTTAAAAGAGGCGGTGAGAGATAAATAACATATAAATATGTTATAAATAAAATAATTAAAATAATTTAATAACATTAAAATAATTATAAAATTATATTTAATTAATTTTAATAGGTTTATTTTATAAAATAATAGATTGGTTGAGTAAGAGAAGAAGAAAATGAAAGGAAAAGATAAAGGAATCTTACCGCATTCTATGTGTTGTTCTTCTGTTACAACCCTTAATTACTTGAAGTTTTGGATTTATATAACTCCAAAATACCCCTAAGTATTATAAGGGTATTGAGAGATAGAATTTGGGTATAGTTTTGAAATTAAAAGTGCAAAGGAAGTGGTTTTCCAAGGGGAGGGAGAGTGTGTATTTATACTTGAGGAGAGGGTTTTTTAGGATAAAATATTGTTTGAAATAATATTTACAAGTTAAACCTTATAATAGTGATATTTTTTTACATTATTATTAATAATTTGTTAAAAATATATGTTTTATGACTTTAAACCCCTTTATAAATTAAATTCCTTAGTTTAATAAAAAGTAAAGTGGACAAATGAGAAATTATTTTGTAATGAAATACATTATACTTTATACTTTGGAAAATACTTTTTATGTTTTCAATTTTTATTTAATGAATAATTTAAATTATTAAAGAAGTTTTTTTATCCTAAAATTATATAATTTATTAGTTCATTATTACATATTTAATGGTGTAATTAAAATATATCAGTTATGTAAAAACTGTGCTTTGAACTATTCACAAGAAAATTGACGTTTTTTCAAAAATTACTAAAAATCAATTCGAATATTTTGATGTGATGTTTATAAAAAATGAATTAATTTTATCAGAATAATTTTTAAATATAGTTAATTTTAATTATTAATATTAAAATTATGATATTTTTGAAATACATTAAATACAGTTTTTTAAAATAGTCCTTATAATTTCTTTGAGTTTTTAATCATGATATTTTTTTATAGAATTAAAATATTTTAAGTTTCTTAAATTATGCATGTTAAATATTATTTATATGTCATTTCACTATTTTTTTGTCAATTTACTATTCAAACGGTCATGTTACTATTCATAATAGTTGGGTTACTATTCTTAACGGTCATATTATTATTCCAATAGTAATATTATTATTCTAACATCCATATTACCTCTAATAAATACCTATTAATTACTCAATTACTCATTCACATAAATTCCTCCCAAGGTTCAACATTTTTTATTTCTAAAATGTCGATTGGATTACTAATTTTTTCCCTCTTTTTTATAGTGTTGTTCGTGAGTGTGATAATTATAGGAGATCAATGTGATCCACATTTCTCAATTTTGGTTGTTTTTTGTTCTTATTATCCCATTTCACATTTGTTCATTTTCTTGGTTATATTTCTTATGTAAATATAATTTTCTCATTTAATGAAATAAATAATTATGTGTCTCATATGTTTATATTATAATATATACCTAATTATGAAAAACATTATTTATTCAGAAGGAAGATTCAATATAAAGGTTTATGCTATAACACATGATCAATTTCCCATGTTATTTGATGATTGATTGTGTTGAGATGAAATGTATGACCTTTGGTGATTTATGTGACGAATGAAGATGGTGTGTATTACCTCATGACATCTAATGTGTTAGTTGTATTATTATTATAGAAAGACCCTTGAGAGGTATATCACAGGTTTCTTGTTTGATATATTTTATTTTCCTCCTGGATTTTGTTTTGATTCTTGAGGATGATAATCAGTTGTGAGGTATATAATGTTAGGGTCTGGTTTTTCTAAATCCATATATGTTTCATTTTTCCTCAGATTATATCCATCATGAGGGAATTTAGAGGTTTTCTAGAGGTTTATACTGTAGTTTTGGAACCCTGGGATTCAAACTTCTTGTTGTGGTAGTCGTATAAGAGGTGGTGGTTGTGCATATTTGGGATTTGTGTCCATATAAGCTATCTATAGTGGTGTTTAGTGAACCCAAGGTGTTAAATTCTTATTTAATGGGTGTGGTGTGTATAGTATTTACTATTGTAATATATGAGGGAGAAATAATTGTGATGTGGTAAGGGTTCTTAGAGAATTTACCTCTGGGATAAGCGGAAGGTTTAATTGGTAGTTTTGCTGGCTATGGTGATGTTTTATCGAGGTGAGTTCTAGTTGAGTGGAATTGATGTAAATGATGATTATTGGTCCTCCACACCATGTTCTATTCATTGGTGAGGTTTAAATAGTGAGGATAATTCATTTATGTTTTTGTGGAACTCTAAGGGGAGTTATGGTTGAGGGTCCCATGACTGTGTTAGTTGCCTATACACCATGGTGCTCATTATGAATATTCTAAATGGGAAAATGACTACTAATAAAAGGTGGAGATATGTCATTTTTAGGGTTTAGTGTTTCATATCTGGAAATAAGCAAAGATTCCATAGTCATGGTTAAGGACTCCATAGTGTGTGGAGGGACCATCAAGTTCTCTATATAAATATGGGCCGAGTTCCTTATGTTTCAACTTTTAAACATGGAGTTTTTTTAGAATTTCCTTTTATTATCTCCATTTGAAATCGTTATAGACTTGATTTTTGAATTTTTTTTATCATTATTAATGAATGGTTAATTATGGTTTATCATGGTTATGTTTCATGGCGGTTTCTATCAAGTTTAGAAAATTTTAATTCCCTATTTATCCATTATTGTGTTGAATTACTTGAATATTTACATTGAGGTATGAGATTTATAAAATTCACCTTATTTTTGTGTTTATGTGGAAATGGAATTATTTATATTCTTTAATTAAATGGTTGAGATTAACATTAGTGAAGATAAAAATTAAAAATAATTAAATGGAAATAATTGGAAAGATTTTGTGAATGCATTTGAATTATATTATTCTTTAACCATGATGGTTTCCTCATGTGATTTTCTAGATAGTGTTTTTTAGAAATATTATGATCATTATTTTTCCTTATCACATTTGACATGATTAAAATATATATAACAACATAGATGAAGAGAATAATGAATGAGTCATAATAATTGAGTTTATCATTATTTCATAATGAAACTAAACATGAGAGTGTTTCCTTGAGTATGTCTATGGTCAATTTTAGCTATTTGATATTTGGTATCTTGTTGATGAAACCTTAACATAATGAATTGGTTAATTCAAGGATATAATTGAATATATATATATATATATATATTTATTTATAATTAAATGTTTGGGGATATAACAAGCCCACCCATTTTTATAAACTTTTATACCTCATGTTATGTCCATGATTTCACCTTGAATTTATTATACTGGAAATATTTGTATTGATCCTATGCATGTACCTTAAAATGGTAGATCCCTTACTATGTTTTGACATGTGGAGCATGGTATGGTTGGATGATTGGTTGAGGGATGGTTTTTTGTCCCTAGGTTCTGGAAGTGGCCTCATGTTAGTGATGGTGGGATGGAATCAATGGTGTGGAAAGGTTTTTGGGATGAAACCCAAATGGTTATCTCCAGTTTTGAGACTTTTTTATAGTAAACTTTACTATTAGATAGCTGCTAGATTACTTTTTTCTTATTATAGTTTTCTTAATTCACTTAGAGTATATCTTTGTTATGGTACCTCATGTAGAGTTATAGAATACCTTGAATTATGGAATGGTAAATTAATTATAAAAGAATTAATGGGAATATGTGTTGATGATGGAAATGATTCATTAATTTGAAAAAATAGAATGATTGGGATAAATTTTCTATGATCATGGATTGAAATCTATAACTGAAATATGAATTATAAAATCACATTGAATTTTTATGGTTAATTATAAGAGTTATAATAAAAAATTTAATGGTTTTCTATAAAGTAATTGGTAATTTTATAATAAGAAGATAATTCCTGATGATTAAATATGATACTTGTATACATTGATGAGTGTTATATTCATATTCCTATATATGGAATTAAATTTTTCATGAGGTATATTAGCTATAGTTTAATTATATTGTATGATAGTTTACCTTAGACTGGTTTTTTGATACATTATCATTATGTTATATCATTTCTTATGCAACACCACCCAAGTTAAATTCTTTCTGATGCATAATTATTTTTGGGTTTGGGTTTTTTCCCCAACATCCAAGTTTGTAGAGGAACAATTGGTTGGCTACACCCCTTCCCCACTCTCACTTCATATATAGCATGGTGTGGTATAATATTTGAGCTATTATGACTTAAGGTATAGAATATGTACTCATATTTCTTGTGTTGGCACTCAATTTTACCATTAATGTATGTGCAGTCCATAGCGGCTTAAGGTTATAACATATAGATGTATCCTGACTATAATGGTTATGGTTATTAAAGGTGTACTTATACATGGGATATAATGGGATGACGTATATTGTATAATTACTTTGGTTTTGATGTATTTCTATTTTAATACATGATTATGAGATGTGATGGAATATGGACATAGATATGATTTGGGTATAGATATTAAAAACTGATTCTAATAAAAAGGTTATACCCTATTAGTAGTTAGGTTTTCTAGGTCCACAATCCAACCCACATGAGATATAACATGATATATGGCACAATTACATGGGTACGGAAGGTATTCATGAACATGATGTTTACTATTGAGGTGAGAGAGAGAGAGAGAGAGAACTCAATAGGGAAGATTTTTGTGATACCTCCTTATATATGTTCTTTTTATATTATGTTACCCATTTATTTGTGTTACTTAGTGATACATTCTTGGTGGGGTTTGGATATAGTTCACATTATTTAGGTAATGGGTTGATTTCTCTGTTCATTCATTGTGATTTAGTATACTTATTTCACATTTTTATAAAATATTTTAGGGTGTGTCTTACTAATTATACTTGTATACTCACCCATATATATAAAAATATATTTTTAGGTCTATGGGAGTTGGTTGGTGATCAAGCTAGACATTTCTAACTTATAGTGGTTGTTCAAGTTCTACTGGAGTTTGTGTTCACAGCCAAAGAATTGTTTCTAGTTTATTACCATTTTTTCTACAGTGTGTGGAATTTTTTTCATTAATATGGGTGAGTTATTTATTTTATAGAGTTTATTGTATATCTATAACATTTCTCAGTAATATTGAGGGAAATTCCTCACATTTTATGTATTTTACACCCTCCTCACTAGTCACTAAATTGTGGCCTGTCATAGGATAATTCAATAGTTACTCTCATATTCACTGCTATCCTAGGAGGGGTACCAATGGAGTGGATTGGGGGTCATGAGAAAAATTTTCTCAAGGATATTAAGAAATTATTATCAAAACAATGATCTAAAAGGAAGAAATAAATGTAATTCTAATTATTATAATGATGAGTTGGTACTAACTTTTTATGAATTTATAAAAAGTAGGGAATATCTATCCTAACATCCCATGATTTAATTATGAGATAAAAGATAACAAGTATAATAAAAAGGAGAAAATAGCTTTAGTTGTTGGATGGAGTTTCACTAAATAATTTGAATCAAGTGATGAATCTAGAACTCAGAAAGAATATTATAACCAATTATAAGATACCAATATTTTCTCCAGATGTCTAAATCTTGTTTTCAGGTATTATTTTTCCTTTCTTTAGTATATATTTTTTTATTTTTATCTTGGGTGTGTTTGGGTGAAAATTTTAGAATTTTCAAAGGAAGAGGGGTAGTGCATAGTTGGCGCACAATTTTCCCAAACTATGAGCCCAACCCAGCAAACCATGAAAACACAGACAGAGGGGATTCACATGGGATGGTGCATGGTATGTCAAACCATACACCCTCTTAGGAGAAACCATGTGACACCTTAGGTGATATGCCTAGTTAGGGTTCATGATTATGGGAAATTGTGTTCCTTGTACAGGAAACCGTTCATGCGGGATTTTAAATCCCCCAAAATTAGATAAAAAATATATAAACCCCCAAATTCACCCAAAATTGACCATAACTCAAAACTAAATGATTTATCTCATTTTTGGAGTCTCTCATATTTATTACAAGTCCTTATGACCTACATTCTTGATGATTTTAAGCCCTTATTTAAGATCTACACCTCTCTGGGTGTGTGGTTTCTTCTTGATTAGATCTCTCTACCCCTACTCCTATTTTTGGATAAAATATGAATGTTTTATATACAAATTTTGGTTATTTTAAATCTATGATTGTTGAATCTTGATTTTTTTTCATTTTGGATCTATATCTCTTTCTGTATTATGATCATGGTTATTCCTCTTTAAATTGGGGATTTCTATTGGCGAGCATTTTCCAATGGTCTTGAGGTGGGTGGTCTATTATTCAAATACCAAAGTCTTAATTTCAATTAATTGTATGTACTTTTAGAACTTATATTTAATGATTATAAATTTAAAATCTTAAATTGAATTAATTAATTTGTTTAGTTAATATATTAAGGTATTTTGGGATGGATCGATTAATGGTGCTATAGAATTGGTCAATTAAATGGGATTATATAATTATTAAAATTGTGAAATGAGATTAATTAATTGATTGATTAATTAATGGAATATCTGAATGGGGGGTCTATGGGAAATTGGGATTTGTGAAATTGGATTAATTAATTGGTGAATTAATTAATGGAAACCTATAACTATGGAGTTGATGGGATATTGAGATTTTTAAATTGAATTAATTAATTAGTAAATTAAATAATAAAATCTTGTGATTATAGAATTTATTGGATATTGATATTGTGAAATTGAATTAATTAATCAGTGAATTAATTAATGAAATATTATTATTGTAAAATTTATGAGATATTGGGATTGTGGAATTATATTAATTAATTAATTAATTAATAGATTAAAGAGGTATATAGTTCAAAAGGTGAATTTTTCATTTTTTTCCACATGATTAAAGTATTTAATCATGGTTTGTTTTGATATTTAAAATGGTATATCATGATGTGAAGTTTGATAAAAGAGTTATTGTTGATTAAATTTTAATGATGTGATATATGTGATATATGTTTGATTGATTAATATGTGTGTTTGGGACATGGATTGAGGCTGCAAATACCCATATGTGATAAATTAAGTGTGAGACATGGACTGATTCGCAAAATACCCATATGTGATAAAAAACATATGGGACAGTGACTGATTCCCTAAATACCTATATGGGATAGCGAGTATAGGATAGGGACTATGGCTCCAAATACCCATGTGACATTGAGGTGTGGGATAGGGACTGAGGATCCAAATACCCACAGGGTGTTAGACATGATGTTCTACACCCATGAGTTAGAATTGGACTATGGTTACAATTAGATGCGATATGTTTGAAATGAAATGAAAAATGTTGACCATGGTATTTCAATATTGTTTAGACTCCAATAGGGGCTGAAAAAGGTATTGAGAGTTTGGGTGTCCTTGGGAAATTGGGGCTCTATGTGGTTAGTTCAAGAATAATTGAAAATTTGATAACTATTTACTTAGGCATTGTACATTATCTTTATACAACTGCATACACTTTTATTGACAATATGTTGTTTTTGACAGAATTTGTCAGGGCTACTAAGTTATAATCACACTCTAATCTGGCTTCCTGAATCGTACTAGAATAGACTTCGTTTTTGCAGTATAGCATAAGAGAATTATTCCAACGTTAGAGGGATTATTGGGATGGAGAATTGATGAGGGAACCCCAAATTATTTGATACCCTCTTGGGAGTTTTCATTGTCTTTATTTATTTTAAGTTTTTTCATATTAACACTTAACATGTATTTGACATGACATATATACTATTTAGTTTTGGAAATTTTATTTCCTATTTTGGTCATCATGCGATACTGATTTCGTTGTCTTTAGTTATATCATTTGGTTGCTTTTATTTCTTTCCCAATATTATGATACATTAAGGAAAAGGGTATATTTTCTCCATAATTGATACTATACCCTTACTATTATTCAGAAACTAATGGAATTCGAGGAGGTGAGCCTAAGGTTATTTGACTGACTGATTGGGGGCACTAGTGTGTGGTTCCCAGGTCAAGATGTTACACCTATATCTAATGGTTACTATAATAAAGTTATTAGTTATTATGGTTTTAGTTTTGATTATGATTCTAATTTTGAGAAACCTAATGTTTCTTAAATTAATGGTAATATTTCAAAACAATAATGTGACGTATTAAGAATTGGAGAGTTTTATTAAGATCTTAAAGGAGAAAATAAGAAATGTTTTGAATAAAAAAATATTATTTCTCAAGAAAATGAAGAAATAAAAAATATGTCTTTAAGAACTACTGAAATGGGTTTTGATCCTATAGATATTACTTATAAAGAAATTTAAAATCTAAATAAATAGATTGTAACTCTAAAGAAAAATATTTATACTTTTGTACAAGGTATAGAACGTTATGACAAAATGATTTCTATGAAAAAAGTGAATAAAAATAAGACTAGTCCTAGATAAGATATATAATTTGTAAATATACAACTCAAGCTTGCACCAAATTTTCACCCTACCCAGCATGTCACTAGGCCCAAAGGGTATTCCTAATCCCCAAGGGCTGGAAAATTGTGTTTGGGCATCACAAAACACTAAATTGGGAATGATCTCTCACTAGAAAAATAAATGAACAAACCAAGCATGGAATTACCAAATAAACAACCAAATAATCACATAAATAAAAGGATATAGAGTTTACATAAAACTAATACAAGAGAAAGATAAAAAAGGAATATAAATAAAATAAGCTGATATAAAAATAACTAAAAATAAAATTAAACCAAAACCATACCACAGGTACATATCCATAAAACCTAAGGTTTCTCACCACATCCCACTCATCATCGGAGGCCCAAGAAAATGAATCTAATCTGCAGATGAAACCTAGAACTTTTATATAACATGGAGTTTCATACACACATCCATCAGTGTGTATGTAGAATGTTAGTTAATAGAAAAAATATATAAAAAATCCCAACTCCAATAGCCTAAATTCGGTGTGTACTTTATTACAATGTCTTAAGATACAAGGTATATCATCCTAAAGGACTTATAAATTTTATTAGTCTTGAAAAACCAGATATATATGTGATTCCCATATTACATTGGAAATATAAAATACATAGAATAATAAACATTCACATATCACTAAAATTATTTATTATATCAATATTCATATCTTGGAGAAATGAAAAAATAAAGGGTGATATCATATTCTTAGTAAGGGTTATGTACATCAGAAAAAAACAAGAGTAAATAAAGCATACTAAATATGGTAGGGTGGGTAATCAAAACATGTTCCATTCAATCAACACTTGAGTTCAATGGGAATCCATGTATAATATAAACATAGAAAACAAATCGATGATGGAAAATAAATTCTTAATAAGGTAAATTCATAATTATGGACATTCCTGATCAAGAATTATCAACAAAGATATCATTAATATTACCATCATGGCCTCTCAACAAAGACACTGTGAATCATTCCTCCATGGCCTCTCAACCAATAAATCATTTGTAATAAATGGTTAAGTGTAAGTCAAATACCCATATAATATGAAATTCCTAGTATTTTGAAAAATGATACCTTCCGATGAGTCAAGGGGATATCTATAATTGGTCCCCACTTATAACTTTCACGTCTTATTCATTCCTTATATTTTGACCGATCGATGCACTTCATTCTCAAAATGCCTTATAATTTAACAAAAATCTGTATTGATTCAAGATTATGAAACATCTATAATTCTTTATAATAAACCATTTAGATATTTAATAAATATTATATCACTGGATTATATCCCCAATAATTTCAATGGTTGTTTCTATACCTCTAAAATATAATAGAAATGTTTTTTTGAGAAAAATACCCATTACACTTTGAAATCACTTATTAAAAAATATAAATTTCACAAATATTAAAGAAAAAGTTTTCTTTGAAAATAAATTTATAAAATTGTAAAGGAATCTTAAAATTATTTATAATTTTTTATAGTTGTAAATTTTTTAATGTCATGTATATTAAAATAAATATTCCCTTTACATTTTTGATAAAAAATCCAAATTACCTCATTCAAAAAAACAAAAATATCCCTTTTAAAAAATTATAAAAAATAAATCATGAGTAAAATGAATTTAAATAATCATATATAAATATAAAATATATTTTTGAAACATTTTTAGAAAACATAGACATAGAAGTATAAGATTCATGAATAAAGAGGAAATAAAGTCTGTTTTTCGTAAAATAAAATTCACAATATTTTTAAGTACCCAGTAGAGTAAAATATTAATATTACTTGAAAATTATACGAATAACTAAAGGAGAATAAAATTAAAGTGTTTCATCATATATTTATCAATAATTTCCCTCAATGTAAATTTAAACATAAACAATCTCGAAATAAAATGAGATTGTAAAAAAATCCCTTACCCCAAGTTTGAATTCCCTCATTAGTGATTTTAACCTCATTTATAATAAATTTATATTTATTATTATTATATACTATATTCATTTATATACACATAATATCATCTATGATCCACTTATAACATTTTAACACCCATTTATGAATAATTCCTTATTAAAATCGTCATTTCTTTATATTACCCTATTCATTTTTCATGAGAATTTCAGTTCAGTAGTTTTGGTCCTTATACTTTCATCATGGTTACATCATATATAGAATTTTAATAATGATATAAATATCATATATGTTAATTAATTATATATTTATAATTGTATTTCTCATATCTGTGTGAGATCCCTAAGAGGGGTACGGGATGAATCAGTAATCCAATTTTCATTTTATTTTTTTTATTTTCAATTAAATATCTATGCATTTTTAGATCCAATATCAACTATTCTTGTGTATCTCAACATTATATTGAATAATTTTGTAAATAAAAAGGCATGAAACACAAGGATTTTTAAGGTTCATTACAAAGACCTACTCCTTGTCGTGTTGGTTATTCCCCCTAATATAGATTATCCACTATAATCTCGTAATCAATTAAAATGATCAAAATAGAGTCATATTATATCTCTCCTAAATCAAAATATGAGTTTATTTATACTAAATTCCATAATGTTACTAGAATACACACTGTCCTACTCTAGAATCCACACTACAGACTTTTTCTCTTAAATCAATCAAGAGACTTTCTTCCCCCAATTCCAACTGAGAGGCTTACTCCCTTCTTTAAGGATTGATCCACTATAAGATGATCTATTTATATTTTTCTATGAGCTTACTAGATCACAATTTCCTATTTAACTATTCAAGTAACTTTACAATCTGGTGGTCATGCTTAAATAATCTTGATCATCTATATTTGATCGGTTTTCTTAGTGTAACAAATGTTGAGGCTATGATTAATTGTGACGATGAAGTCCCAGCCTCACTTAATGTGTGAAAGTTTTTCACACAATTTATTCAAAATATTATTAAATATTAATAATTTTACAACTCAATTAAATATATTATTGAATTCTAAAATTAATTACTATTTATTAATGGATTTTATTGCATCTAATACCTTAGAACATTCATTTATGATCTTTATTATTATGTGTTTCTCAATTATGTTTTAAGTACCTTTTCATATTCATGTTTCACATGAAAGTGTTTACTTTTATTTTTATTTTCTTCTCAATGGATTATACATGCATGTATTTCATAAATGCACACACTATCCTCTTTTGTTTCTTATAGAATTCTTCTTTATGTATGCATGCATATGTTTCATGGGTTTCATAAAATTTTTTATTCATTCACCTAAAGGTATATCGTGATCATAATGACTCCTTTACATGACTAGGTATTGTTCATGTAGTGTTCCCCCTTTCAACAACATTGTTCTCAAAAAATCCTTGAAAGGCTTGGGGGTGATACTCTACCTTCCTTTATGAGAAAAGAGTTTTCTTTTCATGTATTCCTTTGTGTGAAAAGATATGTTTGTGGGTTCACTTCTCCTAAGAAATAATTTATTCTTGAGACGGATCTTCATGATTGAATCATATGAACCTCTTCTAAATTCATGAGACCTAAAATCCTTGTGGGTTTCCTCTCATATATTTCATGAGACACTAATTTTTTCATGGAGTCCTTATTCTTTACTTTGCATAATGAAATATATGTCAGGATGAAAAACAGTGTGCATGATTTTCCTTTTATTTGAAGAGTTTAATGTGGAATCCATCCCCTTTTCATAAATGGTTCACACAATTACTCTATAGCAATATCTTATACAGAATCTCAATGGGATATAGCAGTATTCAACCCCCTTTAATTTGATTATATGGTTGAGTTACTATAATTTTTAAGGCATGTAGAGGACACATTAAACCCCCCCATATCACAATGTATCTTAGAAATTTTTAATGGATGAAGTTCTTAGCCTCTCCATGATTTTCTGGAGTGATCATGCGATCAAGTTATAGCTTTTCATGATCACTTCATTTATCATGAAACTCCCATGTGGATTGTTTCTTGGATAAAATCATAATAATCCCAAAAAATTCATATGAAAAATATTTTTAAAGATATAGGGTTCATGTTATCAATTATTCTCTATAATTTATGTGACGTATTTAGTGATTTTCTACATTTCATCATGTGACGATTCTTGTCCTCAGTTGATTGTCTCCCTACTGTCATGTGATCTTAAGATCATCATACGAAGAAATCATGTAATTTTCATTGGTTCTTGTGATATCTTCTTATGTTATATTTTTTATTTTAATGAATGGATGAAATAAAGTGTTTTCATGTATGTTATTGGATTGATTTTTCTTATCTCAATCCTTTGGTTTGATAAGTGGAGACGATCTTCATGAGGAAGAGTCATGATCAATGATCAATGGTTGTGAAAAGATCATGTAGATAGACTTTAGTGGTCAAAGGTTGAAGATGGTTGACTTATTTGAATATGTGAACTGAAGGATCTATCAAATGGTGGAGATCCCTAGAATAAGATAGTGCTCATTATTTCCATGTTTTTAGAATATAGATGAGAAATATCAATGGGAACACATACCGCATCATAAATTCCCTTTTTCAGGATTTCATTATATCAATAAATGTATCCTTTTAACTAAATAGAAGTGAGTATGAGGTCTTCTCCTAGCCACTTCCTTGTCACGATATCAACCTTATGTCATTGTGCATTTCTTATAGTGGGCCTATACATGGCCCATGCTTTACTTTGGGTGTGCTCTCATACGGGCCTTATACATGGTCATTCCTACATATCTTCCTCCATGTGTGCCCTCCTTTGTAAGGATATCTCATGGGTATTGACCCTTGGGTCCCCCTAAATATGGTTGAGGTCAATACCTTTTGGGATTATATGGTTGGACATATTTTTAATTAAATTCACATTAATAAAATACGAATTATGGAATTTTATTCCAAGGCTATCACAAATAATTTTACAATTCATAAACCCTTCTTCTTCATACAAAATGAAAATTAATATTGAAAGGGTTCTTTCAAATACTCATGCATGGTCTTCAATATTCTCTAACATGTTGAAAAAAAAGTTTCATCAATGACACAAGTCATTAGAACATAAAATCAAATCATCAATCATTAGATTTAGTAACCTGGAAAATTTCTCAAGCATATACACAATAATTTTCCTAGTATCACCACTTCATCCACCAACATGTATTGTCTTATTAATAGAAAATGAAAACTATGCTCAAAATATCCCCCTTTTTATTTTATTTTCAATATTAAAATATATCATTCAAGATAATATTTGGTGATAACATTCTTCCCATTATTAAAAATCAATATGAAAAGTGTAAATGGGGTCTTCTCAGTTCATATTTTTTCTCAAAAGAATATCATCTATTTTAAATGAAAATTACTTGATCACTTCTAATATAAGAGTGATATCACATGGTTATATTGCAAAATACTTTTTAGGTAATAAAATCTTAGTCTACATGTGCTAAACCATTGTAGAAAACAAGAGAGATACAACCAAGGATATCTAAAATATCCATAAAATACCATGCATGTGAAATAATAATCGGAAATTCTCAATTATCTTATTGGGGTTGGTAATAATTATATTTATCAATGAAATTATAAATCTGATACATTATTAAACAAATGAAT
The DNA here is from genome assembly GCA_963277665.1 of Viscum album. Lineage (NCBI taxonomy): Eukaryota > Viridiplantae > Streptophyta > Magnoliopsida > Santalales > Viscaceae > Viscum > Viscum album. Next base: position 1,083,320,292 of record OY728166.1, on the reverse strand, counting down.
TTTAAAGTTCAAGTGAAAAAGATATATCTCACCCTTTGTTTTATCTTGTCATCAATCCATCATTCCCACATAATTGATAAGATTAATATAAATAAAAAAGTGGATGAAAGTGTGATTGGTATACCTCATATTCCAATTTTATAAATTCATTTAAAAGTTACACATTCACTATGTAATAAAGGTTTAATATATTTCTCTCATCAATGCTCCCTATCAGGGGATTCATTCATCTCCTTAAATTACATAAATGTTAGTAAAAAACATTCATATGTATATGGGAATAAGAAGGGACTACTTGATTTACCATAAATAACATTTATACTAAGATATTCCTCTCAATATGGACCTATTATTCCTTTTATATTCCTTAGAAGGTATGATTGATATTTCCTCATCAGTTGAAACTTCTAATGTGGATGTACTTTTCTTTCCAATATCAAATGCATTTTTTACTTACCACTAAATCTTTATTCTTTCTTCTTAGGTTGTTATAATTTCCATACAACATCTTATGTTATACCCAGTTTGTTTACACCTTTCACACTTAATTATTTTCAAGTCATCATTTGTAGATAAATTCTTATTAATTTTAACTTCTTCAACTGTCTCCAATTTATTTCCTTTTTTCTATATAATTTTTTGATCTTTATCCATTTATTTAGTTATGGATAGTTAGTCAGGACAAATAAATAAACATTATTTATTAATGTTCTTAGATTGTTTGAGTTTCTCACATAAAAAACTGGTGGATATTCATTTATTCACCAAGTGTATTCTCTTAATATTTACATTGTTTAATATTTCACTTTGTGAGATAACTCTACATTTCGCTAATTTGTGACCTTCTTGACCGAATATTCCATAAACAACCTTAAAGAATTAAATTTTTTATGTTGGATGTTTGTATGATGTCTTGGTCACAATTATCGCTTTAAAATAATTTGGTCTCAATTGTTTAGAATTTATAACCCATGATTCATGCCTCATCCCTGGTAAAGACATGTCATACCAACATGAATAATATTTATGACCAAACACTCCATAACACTAGAAATATCCTATGAACCTTTATATTATATTCTGATAATAATATTTCTCTAAAGATTTTTATTTATATCTTTTCATAGATTATGGGTATTTCTACTTAGGAGGAAACCTTATAGATGAATTAGTCCAATCTTTCTTTGTGGAAGATGTTTTCTCATTTGTTCTTTTGGTCCATCCAGATACATTTTTGTCTCTCAGGCCTACATTATCAAAAACTACAGATGTACGTTCAGATTCATTTATTATAAAAGAAACCTTTTTGTGGACCCTTTTTCTTAGCAGTTTTAGAATATTCACCCTTAATATCGATAGATTTTGTGAAGTTTTATTTCATCCTATTCAAATCACTTTGCATTTAAAGAAACAAAGACTATGTATCAGATAATTATACCTCTTCCTCAGTAGATTTTCTTCAATATCATTCATTATCTTATCATGTTTAGCTATCTTCAACCTGTTTGGTTTGTTCTATTAAATAAAATAAGTATCATAATTGTTGAATTATTCTCTTCCATGTGAGTTCTCTAAAGAATCATTTAGTTTCCTTTCTAGATCATCTACCTTCTTTATGAATGTCCTTATCTCATTAAGATGTGTTTCTTCTTTATTGAAATGTTCTTTATTTCCCTTTTTCATTTTTCTTTTCTCTTTATTGATATTAATTTCATTCTCAATAGTATCTTCTAGGTTATCTTTAAAGTACCATTATATATTAGTTATCTTTTTAACTTCTTCGCCTTAGAAACTATCTTTAGTTATTTTAGATTTTCCTATAAATCACATATAATTTCTAGAAGCATGTTTATCTTCTACCCCACTACTAGATAATAAAGATTCGTTAATTTCCATTCTCATCATATTTCTTCTATTTTTCATTGATTTCTTCTTATTTTTTCTCTCATATTCACTATTTTTATATTTCTTATAATGTTTTTGAAGTATTCTTCTTCGTTGAAAAATTCTGTTACATTAGATTTCTTCTTTGGACAGCCATATGAAATATTTCCAAACCTATGATAGTTGAAGCACTTTAGTGGCTTCTTTAATTTTTCTCTATTGTATCTGGTACATATCCTTGTACATAATGACCTAATTTGATTTTATTTCTCTTCAACTTCCTCATCCCTATAATCACTTGATCCTAGTTACTCTCCAACTCTAGTTTTACCTTTTATCATGGATTTAAAGTCCATATAATATTTTTCTTTCTTCAGAAAAGATAGTATTTTTTTCATTTCATACACTATTATAATTTTATAGAGTTCATCAAGGGATGGATCCTCTCAGTATTCTAGTGCAAAAAAATTTTAATAAAATCTTTCTAGAAAGTCTCTCATCAGCTTATTTACAATGGTTTAATCATTCAGCTTCTCACCAAGACCTATAATGATACTAACAATCTCATTTACTCTTGTAAATTATTCATAAACACTTTCATAATCACCCATTTTGATATATTCAAATATATTTCTCCATATTTTTATCTTAGATTCTTTGACTATATAATTTCCTACATAACAGCTTCTCAGTTTATCCCAAATTTATTTGGAGGTTTTGAGATCAATCACATTAGTGTATACCTTTTCTGAAAAAGCCAACAATATTCTGTTTTGAGCCTTTCCATTCATCTTCAAGTTAGAGTTATCTTGAAAATTCATAGGACCATTCTCAATGTTGGGTGGATATCCCACTGTAACTCCATCTCTCACTTATACCCAAAGTGATAATAGATATGGTATTATTCTATTTTTTTCATCCATCATATTTATTAGCATTTAAAATGGGAATATCCATACTATTACTTAATTTATATTTTCAATCCTCATAATTCTATTGGATATTTCAGAGATGACCTTTCCTCTAACACCAATGGAAGTGCCCAGATGATTTTGAGATCACTGAGATGGGGAGGGGTGAATCATTTATACCTTTATCTTTTTACAAATTGTTTCATTTAAATTAAACCTATATGTTTGGTTAAATCCTCAATACACTTTTTTTCTTTTAGCCTTACCGTGAATAATGATATAAATAAAAGGGCATAGAATACAATGATTTACATGGTTTGGTACAAAGACCTACTCTTTTTCATGTTAGTTATTATCCCCAAAATGGATTCTCTTCTATAATATTCTAATAAATTATAATGGTTGATAATAAGTTCCATTGTGTCTCTCTAGAATCCATATAGTAGGTTATTTATACTACATCTCATAGTGTTACCAGAATCCACACTGGACTACTCCAAAATCCTCACTATATACTTCTACTCTAGAAACACACAAGATAATTCCAGCTCTCATCTCCAATTTATAGGATTCCTCATTTATTAAAGGCTTCATCCAATATAGGTTGAAATTTTTATCTTCCTCCATGATCTTTTTGGATCAAACATGCGTGCGTACCTATTGAAGTACCTTTTTAGTCTACTGTTCTTTCTCAAACAATTCTAATCTTCTGTATTTGATCAATTACCATAATGTCACAAATGCTCGGGCAAGTATTTATTCTGATTATTAAACCCAAATATCACTTAATGTGTGAAATTTGTTCACACAATTTATTCAATATATTTTGAAATATTATTAATTTCACAAATTCACTATCATCTTGAATTCTCAATTTAAGCAAACTTCATGCATATATTTCTTGGAATCTAAAACCATATCACATTACTTTATTATCTTTATTATTATTTGTTTTTAAATTATGTTTTGGGTATCGTTTCATGTGCATGTGTCACATTCATGTGTTTCCTTTTATTTTTATTTTCTTCCCAGTTGATTATGAACGCATATATTTCATGTATGTATGTAATTTCCTCTTTTTTTCTCAAGGACTTCTTCTTCATGTATGAATTAATGGGTTGCATGGGTTTCATGAAACTTCCTCCTTCCTTCATGTGAATAGATATAACGATCTTAATTCCTCATTCATGTGACTAGTTAAGGATCACGTGGAGTATCCTCCCTCAAGCACGTTGATTTCATGAAATCCTAGAAAGGCTTCTGGGTGTTACTCCTCCTTCATTCATGAGATAAAAGGTTTTTTCCATGTGTTACTTCACATGAAAATATTTTTCCATGGGTTCACCTTTTCATAATAAATAATTTCTTCCTAATATGGGTCCTTTTCATTCAATAATGAAAGCCTATTCTTAATTCACATGAACTATAATCCCCTTAGGTTTCTTCTCAATATTTTTGCAATACACTAATTTTTCTACGATATCATTCTTCTTTCCTTCATGTAATGTACTATATATTAGGACCAAAAATAGTGTCTATGATTTTTACTTCATGTGAATAGGTTTAAAAAAACTCCTTCACCTTCACATAAATGGTTGACATGAGTTCTCTGTATCAATCTTTCTCACAAAATCTCAATGGGAAGCAACAATCGTCAGTTTCATTCCCCCGATTTATATAGGTAGAGTTGATCTGATTTTTTAAGGTGTTATAAGGAATAATTAAACACCCTAGTATCTCAGTTTATCTCATAAATTTTTATTGTCCAAAGGTCTTGTAATCTTCATGTTTCATTAGAGTGATCATATGATCACATGATAGCTTCGCATGATCACTTAATTGATTGTTTTACCCCCTTTCGGATAGTAGCTTCAACAACCTCATGAAAATACAAAATAATTCATGTGAAAAATATATGTATTGACAAAGGTTTCATGTGATCAAGGATTAAGTATTCTTTATCAGATGGATTCGTTGATTTTCTCCATGTCATCATGTGACATTTCTTATCATCAGTAGATTATCTCCCTAATGTCATGTGATCTTTAGATCATCTTGATGCTACATCAGGAAATTTTCATTAGTTCTTATGATAGATTTTTTCATTGTATTTATTCTTCTAATTAATGTTTGAAATAAAATGATTCCATGCATTAGGATCAATTACCCTTATATCAATACTTTGTTTTGGTAAGTAGAGATGGTCATCATGCAAAGGATCCATGATCAGTGATCACCAGTTGTAAAAAGTGAACACAAATAGCCTTCAGTGGATGAAGGTTTGAGATGGATAGATTATTTGAATTCTCTTAGTATGGGATCCATCAGATGGTGGAGATTTCTCAAATCAAACAGAACTCATTATTTTCATCTTTTTAATAAATGGGTGAACAATATTTTTAGGAACACATCCCACATCATAAATTTCCTTCTTCATGAATTTGTTATATTAATAAACCAATCCATTTAAGTTTATAGAAGTGAGTATGGGGTCTACTACTAGCCATTACCTTAATGTGATACCACCCCTATGGCATGTCCTATTTCTCTTAGCGGGCCTATACATGTCCCATGCATGCCTTTGGGTGTGCGGACCTATAGACCTTATACACGGGCTCCCCCACACCTCTACAGCCATGTGTGGCCTCCTTTGGTAGTATCTCCCATGGGGGTTGACCCTTAGATCCACCTAAATTCGCTTTAGGTCTAGACCTTAGGGGATTTTGTGGTTGTCCATATGTTTAATTAAACTCCCATTAGTAAAATTCTAAGTACGTAATTTATTTCTAATCCCATCACAAATAATGTGCCAATCCATAAACCCTTATTCTTCTTCATAAAAGATGAAAATTAATATTGAATGGAATCCTTAAAATAATCATGAATGGTTTCATTTTTCTTAAACATATTGAAAAAAAATCATCAATGACACAAGTCTTTTCAATATCAGATCACATTAACAATCATTAGATTTGTTAACATGGAAAATTACTCTAGCATGTCCATAACGATTTTACAAGAATTGCCACCTCTTACAGCAACAAATATTGACTTATTGACAAAAAATTAGACCCGGGATCAACAATATCCATCCTTTAAAGGTAGATATAGAAAAATGAATTACACTATTCATGGAAACCGTAGGTCGTATGAAGGCATGAATGTTGTTTTCACTTTTTTACGGATTGAAAAAAAATGAAAGATAAATAATAACACACCATTAAAGAATAATTATTATATCATATATAATAAATATATTATTTAAATACATATTTATTACTATCCATGTAAATAGGAAATGAAAAAAAATGAATCACATCATTTTGTAGAGGTGGTAGTTCGCACATATGAAAAAGTGATGCTTTCACTTCCCATTTCATGGAAAAGATGGTGAATAATGGTGGTTAAATAATCATTATAAAAATTTAGTATATATAGGATAATTGAGTTATTATTTTATGATTAATACCACTGATTTAGAAGAGGTATAAGAAAAAATAAATGAAAATTACTCAGTTAAGAGTTGCACATATTCGTTGAGAGGTCTCTTTTGTCTTACACCTTAATCCTTGAAAGGATGGTATTTTGAAAAGATAAGACGCTATAGTATGTGTCGAAGTAATATAGAAAGATATTATCATGGGTATTTACTAATAAATAAGACTTAAAATATGTGAGTATGAGATGAGAATAGGTTCCCTTTACAAGTGAGGGGAGGGGCACTTTTGGAATTACTTAAAGAACCAAATTAATATAAATTAATATTCATGTAAAAATGAATCCAAATTGATAAAATTCAATTATAATATGTTTAATAGTATGAATATTCAAATACAATAAAAGTTTTATAAGTTTTGGGTATGTTTTCATCCTTATCTCTTAGTTTTAACCCCATTGTTAACTAGTTTGATAATTACGTAAATATCAAAGTTTTATACTCTTTAAGGGTCAGTAATGCTTCCATAAAAGGGAAAGTGACCCATAAATAGATCATGTTTCATATATTAAACCATATCCCCAACATGTTTTCAAATATAGGATTTTTATAAATTTCAAATAATTTAATAAAATATTATTTCTCACAAAATATCATTAATGTCATTTTTGACATTATTAATTTAATCTAACATTAAAGACACAAAGAAAAAGATGTAACTTGATTATAAAAATTCAAAACATAAATACACAAAAAAAATATGTAATTATATTATAAAAATTCAAAACATAAATATTCTGTTATATGTATCTAAAAACTTTGGCACAATAATTCATCCAAATTTTTTTAATTTTAATATTTTTAAAATCATTTATTTTATTTTTCTATTAACTAAAAAATATTATATTTGTGTTATATAAAAATTTAATGTAATTATTAAATAACTAAAAATTAAAAATAAATTACTATGATAAATAAATTTATTTTTAAAATAAACATTTAAAAATAAACAGAACACCTTTTTATCATTATAAAATTGTGTTATAGATGTTAAAGCAAATAGACTGACATTTTGTTTTTTTATTTTATTAAAATAATATAAAGGTCAATATTAAAGACTAATGGAACCAAGTGGGAATAGTTTCAAGAATTGGATGATATCATTCTAAATACACTCATCAAATAGGATGAAGGAATTATTTTGAGTTATTTTAAATCCTTTTATTGAAATTTGAACCTTGTTTTATATGGTCTACCCTTACCAAGGTGTCAAATATTTACCAAGGTTATTATTCATAACGACCAAAAATAAAAGGGACGTATTTACAAAATTTTATCCTAATGATTCTACATATGGAATCCATTTTTCAAATTAAATTAACAAAAGTGGAATAATTTAGTTTAAATTTAATCCTACGAAATGTGATGAAGATCCATTTTCAATACAAATTCCTTTTATGTATGAAAATGTTTTTATACCAAATTCAAGTATAAGGTTGATAAAAATAATATTTATTAAATTCTGTTTAATCGAAATGAACTAATAAAATTTTAAAACTAATCTAAAATATAATGTAAATTTTTAAGTTCTTGAGAAGGAAATACAGTTTTAAATAAAAGTCAGTATTTTTCAATATTCATTGAAAAATAATACTTTTAAAAAAATTGTCAAAAAATTATCATAAGATAATTTTGAAAAATTGTTTTAAAAAATGATATCATTTTTATAAAATAAAATTTATAAATATATAAGAAATAATTTTATTATTTTCTCACAATAAGCAATAAAAACCTTTTTGAAGAAATGATATTTTTAAATAATATAATTACTTAAATAAAAATATTTTTCAAAATGTGGTTATTCCTATTTACACCAAAAATAATAATGATTATGTTATAATGATATATCGTATTATTATTCATTTAGACTCAATGGTGCAAGTATCGCAGCTATTGTAGAAATTAAACTTATTAGAATAAAAATATATTATAAAATCTCTGCGTGTTACATTCTACCCACCTTAAAAAAAATATCCCTAAAAATTCAATCACTATGATTCAAAAAAATAAGGATAATAATACATCATCACGTCCTCAAGTTCCCATGAAACTTACTCAATATTATTATTTTCTTAAAACTTTTACCAGGTAAGTAATATTGTTTAAAAGCACTTTCTCTCTATAATCTATAATCTCCACGGGTTGGTCCTTATAAGATATATCTTAAACCAATGGTACAACCTATGAGTTATATTCATGTGAATGATTTGGTATGTAATTCCTATACATAAAACACATCTTGTAGAGACCCGAAGCTTATCGTACATGGACATTACATTACTTTTGCGGAATACATAGTACATAACAAAAACACACACACAAGGATCGTAATAGTTTAGTGTCTTTGGAAACTCGGAACGTAATCTTCTAATCGTGGTGAAAGATCATCAACATCTCCTATAAAGATGTTCCCCTTTTTTTTACCTAAAACCTTTCTTTATATCCTGGGGAAAAGAAAACATAAAAGGGTGATCTCAAATTCTCAGTAGGGGTAAACAAAAGAAATATCAATCACATCATATACATAAGCACATAACTTTTGGAAAATATTAACCTGCAAAAGAGATCATAATTTCATAACATGGGATAAATCATGGCAGTGAAATGTAATCACAATAATCATAACTTAAAACTTGAAACTTTGTGGCATACACACATAATCATAAATAATCATTTCTTGTTAGTCAAGACTCATTGCCAAGACTATCTTAGTGGACAAAGTCCCTTTCTGAATCAAGTAACCCTCATTTCAGTCCTGTTTCACTGAACCGGTATAACCTACCATTCCAGCCATGTCTATCTCATGAGATATAAAATCTTTACCCAATTCATTGGAGGGAGATATAGGTCCCACCCATCTCATAATGATACCATTCTTATGTGTGCCACAAAATCATAAATCATACATCATTTCATAACCCATGTAGTAAAAATGGGATTCGTAAACATCGTGACATCATAAAACAATTCATATAAGATAAAGGAATTCATAAAAATAATTCCATCACAACATAACCAAATAAATGTAATAATAGGGATAGAAATAGAACCCTATGTTATCTTAGATGGAAAATAATTTTGATAAAATACTTGAAATGAATTCTTGAGGAAAATATCCTTTCTTCTTCAAAATCAATTTCTTTTCACAAAACATCATGAAATTTTAAAAGAAAGATATTTTATTGAAAATAGTCATGAAATCTTTTGGAGGAAGCTTCATGAAAATAAGGCTTTATAAAACCGTAAAAATCCGTTCGTGCCGTATAAGTTAAAAAAAACATTCTTCTCGTACTTTTGTCGGAAAAGTCAAAAAGTAACTTGTACGAAAACGACAAAAGATTCCTTTCATATCTTTTACAAAAAAACTCACTGAAGGGTAAAATTGTATATAAACTATTGTAGAAGGATATAAATATTACATATTGAGGAAACATGGATGTGGATGATAAAATACACCCCAGTAATTACTGAAGTAAAAACAATCTCGGATAAAAGTGAGATTGTGATATTTCCCTTACCTTAGGTCCGATTTGCTTTGTACGTGTCCGAAGCACCTTTATAATGGTTTAAATAATGTCATTGACTTATTACAGAATCATATTCATTGTTATGATATCATATATGGTTCACTTATGACATTATATTACCCATTCTTTTGTAAATTCCATGTTAAAGAAGCGTTTTGGGTAAAATCGTTTCATTTATCGTAGGTGTTTTGACTTGTTGTTCTTGAAATTATTATTACTTATATCATGATTTACTTACTTACAGAATATAAAATATGATTTATATATCATATATATTCAGTATATATATATATATAATAGATAGATAAATGAAATGAAAAACACCGTTCATGGAGACGGTAGTCCGTACGTACGCATGAACGTTGTTTTCCTTTCCTTATTGTCTTGAATGGAAGTAAGTAGATGACATAAATATATATATATACATAAATCAGGTAGATTTATAATGTCATATATTTCATTATTATTTCTTATATATACTTTATAATCATTCTTAAATGGTTAACATGGAGAATGAATCTCATCGCGTCGTGGAGACGGTAGTCCGTACGTACGCACGAGCGATGATATCATTTCGATAAATATTGAATTGAATTGGAGTGGATTATACAACATATCAGAATCAATATGATGTTGTAATAACTATGTATAGTTATTCTTTACACCATTATACCCATCCATGTAAGGTGGTGGTGGAAAATAGATTACACCACGGCGTGGAGACGGTATTCCGTACGTACGCACGCGCGGTGATTTCATTTTTTCCATAGGATGGATAGAAGGTGAATTAGGGTTGTTTCATATTTATAATAACATATCAGTATTTAAGTAATACTGATGTTATTACTTTGTTATGAAACAACTAAAGAAGAAGAAGTTGAAGAAGAAAGAAATTGAAAAGATCGGTAATGGTTATTACCTCTTCTTTGAAATGCCTATTTGAATCCTCCACTTAGGGAACTAAGATTGGTCTTTGAAGAAGACCAGGACATCTAGGATTATTCTAGGGAAGTGTAGAAGGGATTTTGGCAGAGGTTGGCCGAGCATGAGTGCTCAATTTGGTGTGAGGAGGAAGGGGGAGGAGGTGCCCTTTTATAAGGGAGGAGAGGGGCACCTTAGGAATATCTCAAAATATTATTTTATATTAAAGTCAAAATCGGTTTATAATGGTTCCAAAGGGTCTTATTTCTAAGCTAAAGTGGGGATGGTCGAAATCCTATCAACCAATAGGATTTAGACAAGTTTAGGGTATTATTTTAACCTTATCAATTAGATTTAACTCTGAGTTAAATAATTTAACTTTTACCGTGTCTTTTTGTTTTCTTTCACTATATGGTTAATACACTTACTATAACATGCCAAACGAACACCAAATTGTTTATTATTAATATATATATCCTTATCTAAGTCATTTGGACGAACCTTAGATTTTTAGGAATAAAATAACAATTAATAATATAATATTTGATTTAAAAACTATTTTGTGTCAATTTTGACACTATTTGATATATGATTTTTGTGAATGTCATAACAGAATTATATGTTCGAACCAAGTTGATTAAATCAACACTAATATATCTTAGTAACCTAGAAAATTATTTTAATTCATAAAAAGTCTCAAATTACATTCATTTGAGCATTTATAACATCAATTATGTTAATATTTCCTTAAAAGGGTAATTACTGCATCATCGTTGTGTCATAAATAAATTAATTTATTTAAAGTCTAAAAATTATAAATAAAATACCATTATGTAGGAAATCTTTTTGTATTTCTAATGAATATTTATAGTCGAATTTATCTTATGTATATCCCCATATTAAAAATGATTTACTTATTAAACTTGGATTTTAACTATTTTAACCCTTCTTTAAATAAATTAATAATAAATGTCCTAATCTAATCCAAGTGGGCCTAAATGGTCATATTTTATTCCTAAGTTTGTTTTTGGTCGAATTACACTTGTCCAATAGAATTAGGACATGTTTTATGGTAATATCATATTTACCCTTAGTTACCCTATTTACTATTAACCGCGGTAAAAAAAGTAAAAAGTTACTATTCACCAAAAATTATTTTTATCTCATTGAACCACATTTTACTTACTGATATCAACCATGTCTGTCGGATTTTCGAAATTCCATTCACAAAAGTGGTAAAATTAAGTTTTATGCAAAATTCAGTTTTTAACCTACCACTTAGTGGTTTCACTATTCATCAAAAAATGATGTTTTTCAGAAAAATGCCAAAATTTCATCCTAAGCTATATTTCATATTCCGAATTCAAAAATGAATTCTATTTTACCAAATTCATAACATAGAAGTTGCATTAATTAATTTTATAATTAAATCCCGCTATTAAAACAAATAGTGTGTTTTTAAGAAACAATATCTATCAAAAGATTGATACTTGATTATGTCTGGTTTAAATGTGAAATTAAATTCAATGACCAACATTGTATTAAATTGTAAAAATATATTCTAAATATACTTTAAAACCACTCAAATTAATAATTTATCACTATTAATTATTTCGATTAAAAATTTTTTTTTAGTAATTTTCACTATTCATCAGAATATGAAAGTTATCCGAAAAGTACCAAAATTTCACCTTAGGCTAAATTCGATACTCCGAATCCAAAAATGAAGTCCATTTTGAGAGCTAAAATTTCTAAAATTTAAAAAGTGGTTATTACTATTCATAACGACTAGTTTTAATAATATTTTAATAGCATATCGTTGTTTCGTGAAACTCAGTATTGCATACTACACACGCTATCGAGGAAGGTTGTGATTGCGTGTAATGCAAGGCAAGTCAAAGATGCGTGTTGTGCAAGCTCCTTTTGGTGTAGCGTACAACACAAGACATTAGTGAAATAAAAAAGGATATTTTTCATAAAATCTCGGGCTGTTAAATTCTACCCCCCTTAAAATGAATTTCGCCCTCGAAATTCGTCGGGGTTATAAATAGTTTACTATTCGAAAGTTTCTTTAATAGAAACCCACATCGTAAAAAGGAATACCAAAACATGGCTTTAAAAACTAAAGTATGAAATGTAACGATTACCCAAATAAACTAATCACTGGGTTTCCACATAGGTGAAAATATAGATATGGAAGAGAAATCTAACCATCATGTTCTGATGGAGAGTGGAAGAGAACATGGCTATGGAAAATCCAGTAATCACAAATCCATAAATTTGTGACGATCTAAGGTACCATCTGATTCATCAGGTATAAGATCACTAGGACAACATTTTTGGTTTTCAAGATCATTTCCCTAAAGTTGAAAATTTGAATTAGAATAATACTTTCTTTATTTTGGTACAATCTCACTGTTGTCCATGCCTTGAAAAAATTCCACTTCATCTCTTAAATAAATGAAGTTGAATTTGTTATTCGTGAAGTGTTAGTATGACAGGTCATTCCATCTGTCTCAAACAAAAGGTTAGCAAAAATTATATACATAAGTCGATCTATAGTGAGATTAATCACATATGGTTCCTAAAATGGACTTATACTTCATATATCATACTTCTTAATATAATAAAACTAGTTTCTACTAAACAGGGACTTCCTGTAGGCCAGTGGTAGGCGATAAAGGCCAATCGCACTTCGGTTGTGGGTTCGATTCCCACAGCCTTGTCCGAAGCGATGGGTTATCGCCCGTCCTGCAGGTTGTCCTTTTTCTAAAACTATATTACTATAACATCCCATCAATAATAACGAGAAAACTTATATCCTTAAACAATACTAACTTATGTCCAATATAATCCATTCCAATCTTTAGGCTTATCCATAATACTGCAGTCCACTCTCATAACATAGTGAAAATGATTACCAGAGATTTAACACCCTCGTCGATCCCCATATATCATAAGATATATCTTGTTGGTCACATTCCAAACATTCAAAGGCCTTAATCTTTTACTCTCTTGAATACCCATTGAACCTTATTGAAAACATGAATTCTATTAAAAGTTAACTCTTTCCACATACCAAAATCCTCAAAATTCTATATACTCAAACCATGATATCACTTAGTCCTTATATCAATCATGAGCTCATGAATACTATTAAACATTTCATTTTCTCGTTTTCCCTTCATTATGGGCATATCATCTTATTTCCAAAAAAAAATATATCTCAATCACTCTGAATACCACATTAAACCAATACATAAATATTCCAATACTTTATGATACAACATTATTTTGGAATCCCATTACATAAACACTTAATCATTCCTCCACATCGTTGTCATATTCAACATTTCCAATAGTGATCGCATGTGACTTCCCTTTGTCCTTTGCCTTAAGCGGTTGTTCATGTCGATCATCACTAACCCTTGGATTAGGGCATTTATTAGCATAATGCCCCATTTCCTTGCACTTGAAACATTGAAGTGTTGGTGGTGCGTTCTCTATAGTGTTTGCTTTATTCACATCATTAGAAACCCTTTTTCCATTACTTCGACACTCAGCTGCTCGATGACCTTCTTTTCCACACTTAAAACATTTTCTAGTCCCTTTAAGACAATCTCCACCATGCTTATTTCCACACTTTTTGCATAAGGAAACATTCATCTTCTTTTCACCATTATTCTGAGATTTCTCCTTGAACTCCATCTTTCGTTTCTTGTCAAAACCATGAGATGCATATGTAACACCAACTTCCATTTCTACCTTGATAGCACAACGCACAATTTCTTCATAGCTACTGAAGTCTCTTATAGCTAATGCCCTTCGAAGAATTGGTTTTAAGCCACTGAAAAATCGATCAACTTTACTTTCAGGTTGGATGATAATACCAGAAGCGTACCTTGAAAGTCTTGTAAAATTCGCTTCGTATATACCAACAGATTCATCATCCTTTTTCTTTAGTTCAAGAAACTCTTTCTCCATCATTGTTCGAAGAATACGAGGGAAGTACTTACTAAAAAACAAGTTCTTGAACTCGTCCCATTCCATGGACTCAATTACATCTCTTTGCCTCGTATTCTTGATAAGATTAAACCATTGATCAGCTTCACCTTCCAAACGATATACTGCTAAGATGACTTTATCATGTTCAGAACATTGAAGAACTGAAAATATCTTTTCAGTGGTACTGATCCATTGTTCAGCAACAAGTGGATCAGAAGACCCACTGAAAGAAGGTGGACGTTGCCTCATGAAGGACTCAATAGAATATTGTTCCCTTCTCTGCTCATTTGGAAGTCCAGAATGATTCATAGCTTGTGTAAGTATAGCAATAAGATTTTGCACTCCATCTCCCATAACATTTGTTTGTTCATGAGGAAAATCATTGCATTGTCCATTGCATTGATCAACACGGTTCCTTTGGGTTCCAGCCATCGTCTAAAACCCAAAAAGAATAGTGTGAGAGGCAAAAATCATGCTAGGGAAAACAACATAATAAAGGGGGAGTACCTTCAATATCTAACATCTTAGGTTTAATTCTATGATCGTTAGCGTAATTCTAGTACTATAACCTATACGTATACTTAACCTTAAGGAAATCCCTAGACATACCTTATAAATATCTCTAGGGATCTCACTAAAGTTATCGCATCCTAGTTTCCAAAGGTTGATTAAACCTTTCCACTGATACCAACTGTAGAGACCCGAAGCTTATCGTACATGGACATTACATTACTTTTGCGGAATACTTAGTACCTAACAAAAACACACACACAAGGATTGTTATAGTTTAGTGTCTTTGGAAACTCGGAACGTAATCTTCTAATCGTGGTGAAAGATCATCAACATCTCCTATAAAGATGTTCCCCTTTTTTTACCTAAAACCTTTCTTTATATCCTGGGGAAAAGAAAACATAAAAGGGTGAGCTCAAATTCTCAGTAAGGGTAAACAAAAGAAATATCAATCACATCATATACATAAGCACATAACTTTTGGAAAATCTTAACCTGCAAAAGAGATCATAATTTCATAACATGGGATAAATCATGGCAGTGAAATGTAATCACAATAATCATAACTTAAAACTTTAAACTTTGTGGCATACACACATAATCATAAAGAATCATTTCTTGTTAGTCAAGACTCATTTCCAAGACTATCTTAGTGGACAAAGTCTCTTTCTGAATCGAGTAACCCTCGTTTCAGTCCTGTTTCACTGAACCGGTATAACCTACCAATCCAGCCATGACTATCTCATGAGATATAAAATCTTTACCCAATGCATTGGAGGGAGATATAGGTCCCACCCATCTCATAATGATACCATTATTATGTGTGCCACAAAATCATAAATCATACATCATTTCATAACCCATGTAGTAAAAATGGGATTCGTAAACATCGTGACATCATAAAACAATTCATATAAGATAAAGGAATTCATAAAAATAATTCCATCACAACATAACCAAATCAATGTAATAATAGGGATAGAAACAGAACCCTATGTTATCTTAGATGGAAAATAATTTTGATAAAATACTTGAAATGAATTCTTGAGGAAAATATCCTTTCTTCTTCAAAATCAATTTCTTTTCACAAAACATCATGAGATTTTAAAAGAAAGAGATTTTATTGAAAATAGTCATGAAATCTTTTGGAGGAAGCTTCATGAAAATAAGGCTTTATAAAACCGTAAAAATCCGTTCGTGCCGTATAAGTTAAAAAAACATTCTTCTCGTACTTTTGTCGGAAAAGTCAAAAAGTAACTTGTACGAAAACGACAAAAGATTCCTTTAATATCTTTTACAAAAAAAACTCACCGAAGGGTAAAATTGGATATAAAATATTGTAGAAGGATATAAATATTACATATTGAGGAAACATGGATGTGGAGGATAAAATACACCCCAGTAATTACCAAAGTAAAAACAATCTCGGATAAAAGTGAGATTGTGATATTTCCCTTACCTTAGGTCCGATTTGCTTTGTACGTGTCCGAAGCTCCTGTATAATGGTTTAAATAATGTCATTGACTTATTACAGAATCATATTCATTGTTATGATATCATATATGGTTCACTTATGACATTATATTACCCGTTCTTTTGTAAATTCCATGTTAAAGAAGCGTTTTGGGTAAAATCGTTTCATTTATCGTTGGTGTTTTGACTTGTTGTTCTTGAAATTATTATTACTTATATCATGATTTACTTACTTCCAGAATATAAAATATGATTTATATATCATATATATTCAGTATATATATATATATAATAGATAGATAAATGAAATGAAAAACACCGTTCATGGAGACGGTAGTCCGTACGTACGCATGAACGTTGTTTTCCTTTCCTTATTGTCTTGAATGGAAGTAAGTAGATGACATACATATATATATATACATAAATCCAGTAGCTTTATAATTTCATATATTTCATTATTATTTCTTATATATACTTTATAATCATTCTTAAATGGTTAACATGGAGAATGAATCTCATCGCGTCGTGGAGACGGTAGTCCGTACGTACGCACGAGCGATGATATCATTTCCATAAATATTGAATTGGAGTGGAGTGGATTATACAATATATCAGAATCAATATTATGTTGTAATAACTATGTATAGTTATTCTTTACACCATTATACCCATCCATGTAAGGTGGTGGTGAAAAATAGATTACACCACGGCGTGGAGACGGTATTCCGTACGTACGCACGCGTGGTGATTTCATTTTTTTCATAGGATGGATAGAAAGTGAATTAGGGTTGTTTCATATTTATAATAACATATCAGTATGTAAGTAATACTGATGTTATTACTTTGTTATGAAACAACTAAAGAAGAAGAAGTTGAAGAAGAAAGAAATTGAAAAGATCGGTAATGGTTATTACCTCTTCTTTGAAACGCCTCTTTGAATCCTCCACTTAGGGAACTAAGATTGGTCTTTGAAGACTACCAGGACCTCTAGGATTATTCTAGGGAAGTGAAGAAGGGATTTTTGCAGAGTTTGGCCGAGCTTGAGTGCTCAATTTGGTGTGAGGAGGAAGGGGGAGGAGGTGCCCTTTTATAAGGGAGGAGAGGGGCACCTTAGGAATATCTCAAAATATTATTTTATATTAAAGTAAAAATCGGTTTATAATGGTTCAAAAGGGTCTTATTTCGAAGATAAAGTGGGTATGGGTCTAAATAATCTCAACCAATAGGATTTAGACAAGTTTAGGGTATTATTTTAACCTTATCAATTAGATTTAACTCTAAGTTAAATAATTTAACTTTTACCGTGTCTTTTTGTTTTCTTTCACTATATGGGTAATACACTTACTATAACATGCCAAACGAACCCCAAATTGTTTATTATTAATATATATATCCTTATCTAAGTCATTTGGACGAACATTAGATTTTTAGGAATAAAATAACAATTAATAATATAATATTTGATTTAAAAACTATTTTGTGTCAATTTTGACACTATTTGATATATGATTTTTGTGAATGTCATAACAGAATTATATGTTAGAACCAAGTTGATTAAATAAACACTAATATATCATAGTAACCTATAAAATTAGTGGAATTCATAAAAAGTCTCAAATTACATTCATTTGAGCATTTATAACATCAATTATGTTAATATTTCCTTAAAAGGGTAATTACTGCATCATCGTTGTGTCATAAATAAATTAATTTATTTAAAGTCTAAAAATTATAAATAAAATACCATTATTTAGGAAATCTCTTTATCTTTCTAATTAATATTTATAGTCGAATTTATCTTATATATATCGCCATATTAAAAATGATTTACTTATTAAACTTTGATTTTAACTATTTTAACCCTTCTTTAAATAAATTAATAATAAATGTCCTAATCTAATCCAAGTGGGCCTAAATGGTCATATTTTATTCCTAAGTTTGTTTTTGGTCGAATTACACTTGTCCAATAGAATTAGGACATGTTTTAGGGTAATATCATATTTACCCTTAGTTACCCTATTTACTATTAACCGCGGTAAAAAAAGTAAAAAGTTACTATTCACCAAAAATTATTTTTATCTCATTGAACCACATTTTACTTACTGATATCAACCGTGTCTGTCGGATTTTCTAAATTCCATTCACAGAAGTGGTAAAATTATGTTTTATGCAAAATTCAGTTTTTAACCTACCACTTAGTGGTTTCACCATTCATCAAAAAATGATTTTTTTCAGAAAAATGCCAAAATTTCATCCTAAGCTATATTTCATATTCCGAATTCAAAAATGAAGTCTATTTTACCAAATTCATAACATAGAAGTTGCATTAATTAATTTTATAATTAAATCCCGCTATTAAAAAAAAATAGTGTGTTTTTAAGAAACAATATCTATCAAAAGATTGATACTTGATTATGTCTGGTTTAAATGTGAAATTACATTCAATGACAAAAATTGTATTAAATTGTAAAAATATATTCTAAATATACTTTAAAACCACTCAAATTAATAATTTATCACTATTAATTATTTCGATTAAAAAAGTTGTTTTTAGTAATTTTCACTATTCATCAGAATATGAAAGTTATCCGAAAATTACCAAAATTTCACCTTAGGCTAAATTCGATACTACGAATCCAAAAATGAAGTCCATTTTGAGAGATAAAATTTCTAAAATTTAAAAAGTGGTTATTACTATTCATAACGGCTAGTTTTAATAATATTTTAATAGCATATCGTTGTTTCGTGAAACTCAGTATTGCGTACTACACACGCTATTGAGGAAGGTTGTGATTGCGTGTAATGCAAGGCAAGTCAAAGATGCGTGTTGTGCAAGATCCTTTTGGTGTAGCGTACAACACAAGACATTAGTGAAATAAAAAAGGATATTTTTCATAAAATCTCGGGCTGTTACACATCTTGTACTTGGTATATATTCAATGGAAGCACCAAGAAATAAGCTATCATCCCAATACGATCAATAAATTTGAAGGGACTAATATATCTAAGGGTAAAATTTCCTTTAATTCAAAATATCATAACCTTTTCCTTGGAGGTATTCATAAGAATAACTTTCCACTAACAATTAACTTTATATCTCACTAGTGATTATCGACATAACTTTTTTATCAGCTTTGAGATTCTCTTATGTGATGTAGAATATCTCTCTTCTTCTCTACCATTTCTTCAACTAGATCAGGTACCAATAGATTTATTTATCCCACTTCATCATAGCATGTTAGAGTTTTATGCATTATAACATAGAGTTATTCATAAGGATTCATATAAATTCTCAATTGAAATCTATTATTGTAAAACAATCCACCAAAGGAAGGTTTTGATCCAAAACAGCTTTGAAATACATAAATAAAGCTCTTAGTATGAGTTATAGAGTTTTAATGTTACTCTTATAATGACCATATGTATGAGGATGATAGGAAGTACCAAAACTAAAATATATATTTAGTTCCTACTGAAGAATTATCGAGAACTTCGAGGTAAACATCAGATCTTGATCTGATATGATTGATAGTGGTTCACCATGAAATCTCACAACTTCCTCAATATATAACTAAGTAAGATTATAAAGACAGGAACTTTCTATAATAGTATTAAAATGTGTTAATTTCATATAGTAGGTGACTGTAACCCAAATAGAATTATAGCCTTTAAATTTTTTGGGGAGTCAAATGACAAAATCCATGGTAATGTTTTCCAATTTCCATTTTAGTACAGGTAATGGTTGTAACATCCCCTTATGATTTTTTCTATCAACCTTAACATGTTGACACATTAGGTATTAGGATATATACTGGGTAATATCCTTTTTATGTTATCCCACTAAAATACTCTTTCATACCCTTATACATATTTTTACATCCAAGATTAATAGAGAATGATGAATTATGGGCTTCCTCCAATAGATCCTTCTTCAAGTATGGTATTAATGGAACATAAAATTTGTTCTTGAAATTTATTATTCTGGCATAATCATGGTTAAACTCAAGAACATTCCTTACCTTCTTCTCTAATTCTAGATTTTTCTTCTGTTTCTTCTTAATTCACTCATGGATGGATAGTTGAATATTCATCTGATAAAGATAATATAAATCATATTTCATGAATATTTCATTATAAAAATTGTAAAAAAACTTAAATACTAAATATATTTCAATCCTCATCATGGAAAAACTAGCATGGTAGTTTTTACCCATAGTAGCATCCGCCTTATTATCTGTCCCTTGGTTGTAATGTATTGAGATTTCATAATCTTTGATCAACTAGAACCATCTTCTCTAGCGCGTATTAAAATTTTCTATGTAAATATATACTTCGTGATTTTATGACCAGTATATATATCAAACCATTCTCTATAAAAATAATGCCTCTATATCTTTAATGAAAAATTTTACATTTATGACACCAAATCATGTGTCGGTAAATCTTTCTCAGGAAATTTATATTAGAGAGAGGCATAAAATAACACCATATAATTTTGCATGTGGATTTATCCATGTCAATTAATTAAGGAATCAATATATATCACAAACCCTTTTCCACTATAGGGTATTATAATTATAGGAACATTGAATAAACTTGTCATCATTTTGTTGAAATTATTCACACATTCATCTGTCAAGAAAAAGCCCCCTTTCAAGTCAAATTCGGGAATGGATTATACAGTCATGAGAAACCCCTTACAAATCGTCATTAGTATCTAGACAAACTAATAAAACTAAAAATTTCAGTTACCAGGGTTATTCTTATACATTTCTAAATAACTTTTTTCTTTTAAGAATATTTTGATATACCATCACTTGAAATTATATATCCTAAGAATGAAAATTTTTGCGGCCCAAATTCACACTTGGTAAATTTACAATATAGATTCTACTTTCTTTGGGTGATTAGAAAAATATTTAAATATTATTAAATATTTTCCATGATCTTCGAATATATAATAATATCATATATAGTAACTACCATAAACTAATCAGGGTAATCTTTAAAGAATCTATTCATTACATCCATGAAGATAGCTGCAGCATTGGTAATTACAAATAGAATTTCTTTAAATCCATAGTGACCATAACTCTTACTGAAGGTTTTCATGGGTATATCTTCCTTCTTGAACCTTATATGATGATATCCATATCATATATCAATCATTAAAAAGTATTTACCTCCTTGTAATTTATCAAATAGATCATCAATACGGGGTAGAGGATAATTTTTCTTAACAGTTGTCTTTTTATGTTCCAAATAATCAATGAAAAGATGTATTAACTCATCTTTCTTCTTAAAAAGGAATACTTGTACCCAATTGTGAAGCTATACACTAAAATAATCCTTTATCTAGATTCTCTTGGAGTTTCTCCTTTAATTTATACAACTCATTCGGGGTTAATCTATATGGATTCTCTTAAATAGGTGTATCACAAGATATGAGTTTTTTTGAAAAATCAACTTCAATATTCAGGGGATAATTAGGAAAATATTGTTGAGATGAATCGATAAACTCATGTAAAATAGGTATATCCTCAATTTTGAGTTTCTCCCCAACCATATGAGATAAATATCTCTCATTAATTGTCCATTAGGATTTTAGGTTCATCCCTACACTGATAAATGATCATAGGTTGGTGTCTAATATCGAGTGTAACATGCCTTCCCAAAAAATTGATATAGGATCTATATTGAGATACCCAATCCATGCCAAAAATTTCATTAATTTTAATTAGGGTGAGATTAAAAATATTTTTAGGAATCACATAACTATAAACATCTATCATAGAGTAGCTACAAACTTGAAATGAAAGCATCATACCATTAGAAGTTTTCACTACCAACTCAACATATAATCATGGATATGGTGATTCGATGCCCTTAGAAAATTCTTCAGATAAAAAAATTGTGGGTATAACTTTAATATAATAAAATAATTACACTTTCAGAGAGGATAATAAGTGTATCATTCACAACATTGCTCATAATTACTACTTCGATTGTAGTAATTCTATAATCTTGACCTTCTCCCCCGTGATTCTTTTGTGGTAGGTCTCCATGATGATTGAGATATTTATTTCAATAATTCTCCATTTGTTTACAGCTAAATCACTAAACAGAAGTTGTTTCTTTCATTACCTTTTTTTAAGAGACTTATGAACCCTTTCTCTACACTTAAAACAAATTCTTGTTCCCATTATGAAACTACCTGGGTGTTTCTTTCCACAATTATCACATATTGAAAATCACATTATCCCTTTATTATTCTTTGACACATTTTTTCCTTAGTGACAAGTCGGAATATTCTTTTCTTGACTTCCCTTAAAGATGTAATACCTATAAAATGTTTTCTCAATATTAATGGCACTTAAAACTATATCATCATATGAGGAAAATATTTGAGAAACCAATACCATTCAGAGGCTCAGTGTAATCCTATCAAATAAATGGTTAATTAACTTTTTGTATAACATATATAGTCATAAAGATGTCTTGATATTCTTATAAATTTAGCCTTATAATCTACCATGCCTTCTTCTTCCATCTTATTTAAACTGATAAAATTCCACTAGATTTAAGCTCAATATCATTGAGGGAAGTATTTCTTGAATAATATCACCTTAAAAGATCTTAATTCCATGATTTCTATTTTATAAACCTCTTTAGTGATCTGGATCAATGAACACAATTTATTGGAATATCCTTCAAAACAGTACATTTCCAAAATAACATTTTCACTTTTATTACATCCCAAATCTAGGAATAATGTTTTGAGATACTTAGTATAGTGTTCAACTGCTAATGTATTAGTAGTTCCATTAAAATATAGAGGATTATATCAAATTAAGTGATCCAACATAGGTGAATCAAGTTATTTAATAATAGGTTTTTATATAAAGTCATGGTTATTTTCCATAACTTGAGTCATATTCCATAATATGGCCATGATCTTATCAGTTCTAACATATATTTTATTGTATTTATCGGTAGGAAAATACCTACATTGTCTATGGGTGTTGATTCTATTTATTCGATTATTTATATCATTAAAAAATAGAACACACTAATTTAGCTAATAATAATCTAGAATATTGATACATAAAAAATCCTATAATGGTAAAAGTTCCCAATTTTTATAATGGATTATCATAATTCTCAAGTTATCTATGTTTATTTAAAATCTAGATCCCAACGTTCCTAAAAAACTTCCTCTAATACAAACTATAAAAAAACTCCAAGTCCAGTAGCACAGATCTGTTTTCTGCTTTATTAGATTAACATATGATATAAGGGATCTCATCCAAAATGTTTGATCAATTTAGTAGTCTTGAAGAACCACATACATTAATGATTCACATATTACAATATTAATATAAAATAAATAGTATAATAAAAATTCTCTCATCCTTGAAATTATTCATAATATCCTTCCTCGTATCCTATATAAAAAACAAATAAAGGATTATCTTGAATTCTAGGTAAGGGTTAAATAAAATGGATATAATTATAAGTGAATAAGGCATAATCGACATGGTATGAAGGATAACCAAAACATGTTCCATGTAATATACACTTGATTTCAATGAGAATCCATGGATGATATCAACATATCGAACACATAGTAATGGAAATTGAATTATTAATAAACAAAATTCTTAAAAATGGATATTCATGATCAAGACTTATCAACCAAGTTATCATAAATCTTACCATCGCAGCCTCTCTCCAAGTCATTAGGAGTCTTACCATGATGGCCTCTCAACAAAGACGTCATTATTAATAAATGGGTAAGTTTAAACCAAATAACTATCTAATATAACATGCCTACTGTTTTTTCTCATGATACCTATCGATGTATCTAGAAGATATCTATAACCAGGAACTATTCATCACTTTCACGTCTTATCCATTCCTTGTATTTTGAATGATTGATACAATTCATTCTCAAATTTCCTTATAAGTCAATAATTATCAACATTGAATCAATAATATGTAACAAAAATACTTCATCTTCATAATACATATAGAGAAAAAATAAATATGGTATCATTGGATCATATCCCTAGTAACATCAATGAGTGTTGTGATGCCTTTAAAAATCATTAGAACATTTCATGAGGAAAACACCACTTTCACTATGAAACAACTTATTAAAGTCTAAAAATTTCCAAAATATTAAAGAGAAAATTTTCTTTAAAAATAACCATTGAAATTTTAAGGAATATTCAAATCATTGAGTGATCATGGAAGTATGAAATTAAATTCATTCCATTTATGTTAAAACAAATATTTATTTTATATTTTCAGTAAAAAGTTAAAAGTACCTTATTAGGAAAGAGGAAAGGATATTATTTTTAAAAAAAATTAGAAAATAAAAGAACTCTTAAAATTAATTTAAAAATTTGTATAGGAATATTAAAATCTTTGATTAAATCATTTTTAGATAATAGGGATTTAGAAGAAAAATATTCCTGAATAAAGAGTAAATAAAGACCGCTTTTCTTAAAAACATTTTCCCAGTATTTTTAAGTACCCATGAGAGAATAATGGTATTATTTCTTGAAAATTATATGAATAACTAGAAGAAATGAAAATAAAATGGTTTGATCATATAATTATTATATAATTTTCCTCAATGTAAATTCAAACAAAAATAATCCCAAAATAAAATGAGATTGCAAAAGAAGTCCCTTACCTCAAGTTCGACAAACAATATATATTATTTGAAACTATTTTATAATAAATTTATATTTATTAAAATTCATTAAAATATTCTTGTACATATATATAATATCATATATTATACACTTATAACATTTCAATACCCATTTATTAATAATTTTTTATTAAAATCATTGTTTTAGGGTATTAATTTTTTCATTTTTAATAAGAATTTTGGTTTGGTACTTTTGATCCTTTTACATTGATCATGATTCCATCATCTCTGGAAATTTAATAATGATTTAAAAATCATATATATTCATTATATAAAAATATATTTAGATTCATCCATAAAAGGTAGTGATGGAAAAATGAATTACATCGTTCATGGAGATGGTAGGTCGTACGTACGCATGAACAATTTTTTCACTTTTTAATAGATGGAACTAAGTAAAGGTAAGTAATAGTACATGTTCAAAGAAAAATTATCATATAATATATATCATATATATTCTTTAAATCTATCCTTTTTACCATCCATGTAAATCGGAAATGAAAAAAATGAATCACAGGGCTTCGTGGAAGTGGTAGTCCACACGTACGCACAAGTGATACTTTCACTTCGCATTTTATGGAAAAGTGGGTTAATAATGGTGTTTACATAATAATAATAACATATAATTATATTTATCATAATTAGTTATTATATTATTATTAATACCATATATTTAGAGTAGGTAGAGGAAGAAATAAATTTAAAGTACTCGGTTAGGAGTTGCATCTCTTCATGGAGAAACCCCTTTTGGATTACTCCATAAGCCTTGAAGGGATGGTATTTTGGAAATATTGGAAGCACTAGTACATTAGTAATGAATCTAAATATTTATTATGTTATTCTTGGTCAATATATAATGATAAAAAGGTGTGATGAATAGAGGAGAAGAGGTTCCCTTTTATAAGTGAGGGGAGGGGTACCCTTGGAAATACTTAAAGTATTAAGTTAATATAAATTAATTTTCATGTAAAAATGACTCCAAACAAATATAATTTGATTATAATTTGGTTATGAGTATAAATAATCTCATATAAAAAAAATTTTATAAATTTTGTTTATTTTTTTCACCCTTACCTATTTGTTTTAACCCTCGTTAACCGTTTTGAAAATTATCATAAAATAAAATTATTCAACACTTTAATGGTAAATAATGTTACGATAAAAATAATATTGACCCTGAAATGGACCATGTTTTATATTTTCAACCATATCTCATTCTATTGACTAAATATATAATTTTTATAAATTTTAATAAAAATTAATAAAATACTATTTTTCATAAAATATCATTAATGTCATTTTTGACCCTATTAATTTAATTTAGCTTTAAAGATTTAAATAAAAATATTTAATTTGGATATAAACCTTTAAAATATCAATATTATGTTAAATTTATATAAAAATTATCATAATAATTCATCCAAATTGTATTACTTTTAATATATTTAAAATCATTTATTTTATTTTTCTATTAATTGAACAAATATTATGTCGGTGTTACATAAGAATTTAAGGTTATTCTTCAATTAATATAAATTTAAATAAAATTATTGTAATATTAAATTTATTTATATTTCAAATAAAAATTTACAATTTAACATGAACTCTTTTTATCCTTATGATAAGATATTAGAGATATTAATGTTAAGAGAGAGACATTTTTTTATTCATTTTTTAAAATAATATAAAGCTCAATATCAAAGAAAAATGGAACCAAGTGGCCATAGTTGTAAGAATTTTTTTATATTGGTAAAACTACACTCTTCCAATATGAAAAAGAAATTATTTTGAGTAAATTTGATGCCTTGTCCCAAAGTTGAAACCCTTCTTTAACTGTTTTACCCTTAGCGAAGTAACAAATATTTAAAAATGTTACTATTCATAATGACCAAAAATAAATGGGATCTATGTGAAATAATTATCCTATATATTAAAAATATGGAATCAATTTTATCAAATTCAATTCATATAATTTCAGAATTTAATTTAAAATGAAACCCATGAAACGCGATGAAAAGCTATTTTCCATAAAACTTTATTTTATGTGTAAAAATGTTTCTATACCAAATTCATGTATAATGTTGGTTAACATAACATATAAAAGATTATATTTGATCCAAATTATCTAATTAAATTTTAAAACTAATCTAAAATAGAATTTGGATTTTTATGTACTTGAAAAGAAAAGACAGTTTTCAATAAAAAAACATTATTTTTCACTATCCATAAAAAATAAAACATTTTATACAATTATCAAAAATTAATTCAATGATAGATTTGGTATGAATATTTAAAAAATATTTTTTTTTATCAAATGCATTTTTTAAAATCTCGAAAATTAATTTTAATATTTTCTCACATCAATAATAAATCCCATTTTTGAAGAAAATGTATTTTAAATGCATATGATGACTTTACTCAAAATATTTTGTGGTTATTCATATTCATACCACCAAATAAATGGCTAGTTTATAATGGTATATAATTTTATGGTTCATTTATACTTGGGTTTGTGTGCATCACAAGCTATAGAATAAATTAAATTTATTCAAAGATAAATGTATCATAAAATCTTAGAGAGTTACTCAATCAGATCTCAACAAGGAGTCTATGAAATTACTTTAATTAATAATATCATAAATTATGGTTTTAAATAAAATAAAATATAAGGTTTTCAACTTAAAGTGACTAATTAAAATAAACTATATTCCTTTAATCACATTTAAATAAAAAAAATCCCTTATATAAAACCGGTTTGAAAATACAGAGAAAACAAGAACCTTTGTTTTTATCAAAAATAGAAAAAAAATAAAATTTTCAAAACATTTAAAAAAAAACCTCTCAAACCATATTTGAAAACCACATATAAGGAATAAAATCAAAAATAAAGGTTAAATCATGATAAAAAATGAGCACCACAAGTCAATAGAAAATAAACAAATAAGATTACAATGGGTGCCTCAAGAAATAAAAGAGAAGTATAAATACCAACAAGCATGTAGAAAGAATTCCAATACAAAGAACCAACAATCTAATGGGATTGGGTCCATATTATAAGACCAAAAAAATGAAAATTGATAGTTTAAAATATTGGATCAACTTTGTAACGTCATCTATAGGATAAATGATACTTTGTTACAACCCTAGGATCTCATGTGAATTAATCAATAAAAAACTAAATCCAAAATTTCCTTAATAAATTTGAAGATGCATTAGATAACCACACATCATCAGTGACCATTTCTAAAAGAAATTTAATTTGGAACCCTCTAGATCATCCACAAATTCTTTAAAGGTCTTCAGTAATGTTGTTCATAAAATTTTGGGTTCTAGACTGAAGATCTAATGATCCCTTCAACGTCTTAGCAATCACCATTCTGTCTATCCTTCAATATGAGAAAGAGAACTCAGATCAATTTCTTGTATTGATGTATTCTCTCTATAGAAAGTGGGAGAGAGGAGAGATAGGATCTCAAAATAATAGGATAAATAGTACCATAAATAATAGCCTCATCCTCCTTATATAGTGAATTAATAAATAACCAGAAATGGATCCCCAATCCCTTAAAATTTATTTCGCACTAAATACAGCATAAACAAAATATTATGACTAACTAAATAGGTTATAATGTTTATGTATATTTTAATCACTTTCTTTAATAAAATAAATATATTACTCTATAAAAGTGAGGCATTAACTCAACTCATCTTCCCAAAAATATTAAGTAAACCATTAATAGTAAAATAACATCCATTCATTGATACATGTTTTTCATACATATATTTGAGGGTGTTTTTATACATTAATTTGTGTAATATAATTGATATTCTTGACAATATTTGTATGGTTTAACTTGTTTTGTGATTTATGGATGGATACAACCAATATTTTAATAATGGAAAAAAAGAGGTTAAATTTAAGAGAAAAATAAACTTCTTGTTGTGGAAGATCATGTCACGTGGTGAAAATAGAAAATAAGAATGATTCCCATGATAAAGGATTCATATGGAACACCCTCGAGGGTGAAAAGTGATGAAATGGGAAAAAATATATCTTTTGGCACTATAAACTGGAGATTCATGTCATTTAAATATTACACATCATGAACCAAGTACATAAAGTGAATAGAAGAAAACCCAAATCAAAGGTGACCCTGATACTTTCATGTCATGAATAAATTTCACACCGTGAATGTTGCTGGATATACCCAATTTGGAAAGTTGTTACCAAAATTTCAATGGAGACCCCTTACTTACTTTACAGACCACTGATCAATGCATGATAATGGCCTGGGCCTTATTAATTAATAAAATTAATGAAAAAATAATTGTAACTTGACCCCTATGAAGTTCTATAAATAGTGGTCCATGTGGTTTTTTGTTGAGGAGATTCCAGAGACCAAACTCTAGGGAGATAAGTTGTGTTTTGCAGGGACCTCCACTGCTTTCTCTACAATTTTCTTTATTCTTTATTTTTTCTTCATTTTCCCCTTACTCACTACTAGGATGATGGTGGTAAAACCCACCTTTCTCTAGGGTTATGTAGATGAAGGGGGAAGGTTTTGTTTTATTTATTTCATTTTAATTATTCACGTATTTGGTGTGTCAAGATTTATTAATAAAATTTAAATATCTTTATTTTTATTTTCATGACCACTAAATTAAACCTAAAAGGAACCTTTTTAATTATGAAACTATTTACACTAAATTAGGTATGACTATTGTCGCATTTAAGGTACACATATTTAAAAAATGGTATCAAGACAAACTCAATTTGGTGAAACCCTAAATTACTAGACCATGGTAAATAGAGGATTGCTAGAATTGAAGAGAGAATAATATAACTATTTTATCCACCTTATCTTGACTCTGATTCCAAACATGGATTAATAATTTAATTTTTTAAAAAACAATTGCATTTGTATCCTGAAACTACAAAACCCCAGCATGCCTTCAAATATGATTTTTTGAAACAATCAATCGACTTCAGCTTCATTCTTATTTCTTCAAATCAATCAAACTCATATATTATTCACCTATTTATTCCTTTTAATTAAATAAATTATTTTAAAAACCATAAATTGACTAATTTCACCATCTCTATGTGTTCTAACATGGCCTACTTCTTTACTTATTTTAATTAATTAGTTTCATATGTTGAGTTTTTATAAAAAAAAAAATTTGATCAAACCCAAGTGAAATAAAAATTCCCTTTAATAACATAATTCATATAATATTTTTCCATGTATTTACTTTAATACTTGTAAATAATTTTATAAATAAATTCAGTATCAATTATTCTAAAATCATATAATATGAATCTATTTATTCTTGGTGATTTTATATTCTCATGCATCACTCGAACCCTAGTAGTGGGGCCCACCATGTCCTAAATTACTATTAATGAGAATAGAGAAAACATTTAATACTATAAGTGTATGACCCTATAGGACCTTATCTCAATAGAATTTAATATTATTCGTAGACAAGGATCGGAGTTCAACAATCCTTAATGGCCCCTAAAAAGAAAAAATTCACAGTAGAAAAAAATTCATGCAATATAAAATAATCTATTTGTATCATGTTATCTCATAAACAGTGATACACACTACATGCCATCATCCTTTATTTCTTTATTATTTTTTGAACGAACTATATTGACTTACCTTATTATACCATTGAAATGGATTTAGTAAAGATGCAACTATCCTGATCAACTAGGCCTAAAATATCACTTCCTTTCAAAAGTGACAAATTATATCTTTATTAATAAATCAATGGAATACCATTAATGATGCACCCAATGAAAGCTACCTCACAATGACATCAATTCCATAGTTCTCATCTTGTATCAAAATACACAATCAAATGGTATATGTCAATAATAATCTCAAGTACAGAGACCATTACATGAGTTCACATAAAGAAATTACCAATGACACATGAAGCATGTGGTGTTCTTATTAGTGGGTCAGTCCTTGGGATCTTATCCAATCAAGATCACCAATTGAAAAAATCGTGAGAATAAGTCTCAATTCTTGTGATCCCCTAGCACTAAATAGTCACACATCATCTTTGTGTAGTCATCATGATATATCTGGACCATAGTACATAAGTTTAAAATTACTATCATGGTATCTATAGGTTCTCATTATAGCCTAGGAACTACTTTATTCTTTTGATATAACAAATAATCTATGTAAATTTCCATGTAAATAGTGGACACGTAAATATCAACACTATTATGATAAGAATACATCATATATAACTCATTGTATACATGATATAGTAATTGAAAAGTACTATTGAAGACGGGTCTAGGGAAACCACTAATACAACACTCCCTATTACACTCAAACCAACTTTATAAGTATCCTTGTTAGCTCTCACATGATAATATCATTATTCTTCTAATTTTAGGACTTCAGTCGTTTGGCCTTCCATTTCTCCAATGTATGGCTATTCTATTATCTACAACCTCACCTGTTTGAGTAAGACTCATCAAGAGAAGTTATCCCCGTGTATATTCCATTTTTCCACTATCAAAACTTGACTTTTTGGATTGTACCAATAGTAGGATTATCATAATTTATATTATGATAAAAGTTTACTTACTGGTTTTGATTATAAGAACTATAATAAATCATTGTGTATTTTACACTGCTTCTTCAGCTACATATGAATCCAAAATGCACCTCATATTTGTAGGTGTGAATACCACTGACTTGAATGATTTTTCCTTTCCCATTATTGTAGCTTAAATGTGATATTAGATCATATTGATCTAAACAAAGACCAGTTTTTTCCCTTATGACTAGTGTTCCTTTCTACTCCAAATACTGTGAACATGTCTTTTGTACTCTCTGAAGTACAGTTGGATAGTTCTGATTAATTCTTGTGTAGTTCTATGAGTATATACTAATTTTTCTACCACATAGTATATGTTAGAAATATAACATTTAGTACATATAATGGAATAATTAATTGATCCATCATAGAAGTATATAGAATTTAAATCATCACATTAATCACCTCATATGTCTCATACATTTATTCTTGCAGAGATTTATACCATATGATATTTGAAATGATTCTCTCTCAAATTTTTCCTACTTGTATTTTTCAATACCTTTTTAGCTTAGGTATTTTGACTTGGTCTACGAAACTAATTATATCACACTCAATAGATATCATTCCCTAGAATATAGGTTTCTACTTTAAGTCAACATTTAGAGAGGTAATTTTATTCTTGTTTTTATAAATTGAAATACTAATAGTATATATACTACTAACCTCTTGTTAAAACATGGAAAAATTCATTACAAATGAATATTCTAGGACATTGTTTCTTACTTAGATCCAAGACTAGATTTCAGTAAATTGCATCCCTTATTGGAATTCTATGGCATCTCCAAATAATTCTGGCTATATCATATTGATACTTTCCAAGAATGGTGGTATTTAAATCCAATTCCCATTATGATGATCATATAAATAGCTATGAAAAGAATAAAATTCAAATGGATTTAGGGATGAAAACTTGGTATAAGTAATCGATCCATATCAGTACCACTCTTATACCACTATGTAATGTTTCTCTTAAATGGAATCACAGTATCAAAATTTGAAATAGTCAAAATACTACACACCTGTATTTTGATACATGGAATCCATTATTGAATCTTAATTGATATTTTCAATTTTAGTTAATATCTATATAATTATTACCTGTAGGATTCAATATTCTCAATGAATAAATTATCACCTACCACGGTAAATGTAAAACCATTTACATAGTTTTATCTTTCCTATGCAGTATGTGTATCAAGAACATTACTTTTCCAAATACTCTTGTGTAACTTGTTCTTATGCTAATCACTTGTGAATCTTACGCATTGACTAGATCCAAGTTAATATGTCTCCCACTATCTCGAATATATTTCTTCATCCTTTATTAGAAATATAGTCTATCACTTGACTATAAATTTTCTATCTCATGGTTTTATGTAATATCCTTAGAAACCATTAGGATAATTACTTTGGATGCACTTTTCTTCTTGATGCAAGTTTGTTTACATTCATAAAAAAATCTTTTCATCTAAACACGTGTTACTATGAAATGATGGATTTATGTCATATTATATCTCATATGATATCCATTTTTTATTATAGTTGTCATATGGTTATGTAATAACACTTCTATTTGTGATTCATGTCTCAAAAATAATGGAATATTATGTAATGTATATAATTCTAAACATTGATGATCTTATTACTTACATCATGACTCTGATGTATATAAGGAAATGTTTGTTTAGAAATTACTCCATGTTATATTTTATTAATCAATGTTTTCATGTTATACTCGTCATATATCCCACTTACTAACATAATTACTTTTATGTGTATAATGAAATGATATTTTAAGAATAAATACACTCTATATTTTATGATCGATGTATGCTTGGTCAATATACTATTCAAAACAGGAGCCTGAAGATACAAATATATTTTAACCATGAATATTTCATAATTCAATTTTATATTCCTTAATAACAATTAAAATAATATTATGAAGTATATTTACCACTATCTTAACCTTGGAATTGTTTATGTTATCTATCAGAATAAATTTTGAAAGCTTTGGGACCCATCTTTCTTTATAAAAGTTTATTTTTTCAAAACTAAATAATTAAAAGTATTGATAATACCTAATTTCATTATCCACAAATAGTATAACACCATGGTGGGTATATCCTCAATAGCTACTTAGATTTTCTTGAAAAAGAACTATTTTTCCATAATTATTTATTAGAGTCTTACATATTTATATTCATCATATATTACCAATGATTCATGTATTAATGAACTATTGGTTGTGTATGAAATAACATAAACAACATTCATTACTAAATGTCCTAGTATCATTCAATACACAATTATATTTTTACAAAAACCATCCGCTTGGTAATAAAATCATGTGCCTTTCACAACTGATATATGTATCATCCTTCCTTAACCGCTTAAAGAACACACCTTGACTTTTATTAATATTTATTGGATTTCTTAGTCCCTGTATTTAAAAAAAATGTGTAAGGACATATTGTATCTAATACCTAAGAATAGTAAATGAAAAAATAAATTTAATGATGAATATACCTTAAAGTGGAATCTTATGCTTGATTATTATTCAGATAATTATATTTTATCTTCTAGTAACCTACCTTTTCACATGAAATACAAATAGCCTTATGTTTAACTCCCTACCTCTTTATCTTTTGTTTCATAGAATAATATTTTGAATGTGCCTTTGGTGGTGTACGTACAATTGGTCTTTTCACCTTATCATTTTTATGGTTCATCTTAAGATTTATATATTCAAATTTATTTAAATTATCATCTTCTTAGATAACCTTTTCCAAAATATATTGAAGTTATTTATCCAAAATAATCATTTGATAATGATCAATGAAACTAGGTAAACTGGCTATTAAGGATGATAGAGTGAGGTGAATTGAAAGTTCTTGATTTGTATTGAATCCCAATTCTTTTATCCATT
Source organism: Viscum album (assembly GCA_963277665.1). Classification (NCBI taxonomy): domain Eukaryota; kingdom Viridiplantae; phylum Streptophyta; class Magnoliopsida; order Santalales; family Viscaceae; genus Viscum; species Viscum album. Next base: position 1,083,285,284 of record OY728166.1, on the reverse strand, counting down.
CAATGTACTTTATCATCATGAGTACATGAGGACTATATTGAGATATATCTATCAGTCTATATGTTATTTGTTTGATCATTATCTCATTGATTTATCACTTCACTTTCTCCTAGCATACTTCTCAGATATGAGACAACATGGTATAGGCATCCATGTCCTTATATTCTATTTGAAACTCTTTCAATGTTGATGTTATCATTATGATATAAACATAAAATTTGTCATTAATGATTCTCATGTAAGAATATTTCTCACCCTAACTAGCTTCCCGTGGAGTCTGATCAAGTAGTGGGGACTCCATTGTATATAATTTCCTTTCATATAGTAATACTATATGCAAGCACCTATACCACTCTGGGAATTTTTTTCTGGTGAAGACATGTTATTTTCCAAAATAGATCATAGTGTATCTATGGTATGACTTTATTTTTTATATAAAAATAAACATAATTATATTAGTACATTTATCTTAATTATGACTAATAAATTAATAATTCATTAATTCATTAAATGTCTCCCACAATTTTACCTAACTCTAGTACCCCTCACTATAAGATTTGGAATATCCAGTAACTTGAGTATTCTAGTTGAAAGGATACCTAGAACCTCTCATTATATTACAAGATATGGTTATCCCACTACTTAGAGAGTTTTAAGGATGATATTTAACTTTCCAACCACATTAACTCATGGCTCCTTGAACTATTGAGTGAAGTCGTGGTTTCAAGAAATCATAATCTTTATTTACTCAACTCCTTGACTCCAAATATGAAATAATCTAGATATAGATACTTCTTTGACGTCATGTTTATTTAATTTGTCCCATAATTCTTATAATAACTCCCTAATATTATTATTCACGCTCAACTAGGGATGATGAGAACCCCATACACCCAATTTTGTTCAATTTCAAATGACGTAAGGCATTTCAACTTAATATTTCCTTGAGGTTTATTCTTATTTCTGAATTAATTAATTCATTTTCTATCTAATATGAATGTACTATGTAATTAAACTCAAAAATTTACTATTAATTAAATAGAAAAAAATCATCTCATCTTAATTTAATTTATTCTATGCATTATTTGTATATTAATTTATATTTTTGAATAAGCATCCATGTTCAAAAAAATAATAAACTAGGAATATATTAAACAAACATCATGACTAATCTTGGAAACATAGTATTGTTTTATCCATTTAAACTCAATAGATCTATCATGACCTAGGGGATATATTACCTGAGTTGCGTCTAACTGGTATCATGGTTCATACCATAGTCTAATGTATCACCATATTGTCTGGAATATCGCCTTGTCATGTCATGGTACTCATCTTATAATTTAATATTCATAATACATAAATACTTTCACACAAGAGAGGGGGTCTTGGGAAGCATAAATTACATGTGGAATTATATCAAAGGATGTGTAGGACCTTATACATATTAAGTGAAGAAAAAAATGTTTGTACAATCAAATTAAAATTTTATTATTACATGCATTACACACAATTTTAATAAATAAATAAATTCCATATATTCATTGGGTGGCTCATGCTCAAGATCAATTGGTACATAAATTAAATGTGTAATAAAAATAAAAAATTTTATATATTTATATCAATTGCATTAAATGAATTAAATAGTTATTTTAATTATAATATAAATAAAAAACTTTTCATGGTATAAAAATTTAATTCAATTATATTAAAATAATTACTTAATTTTGGAAATGTTTGAATTTTTTCTCAGGCCCTTGTGTGGCCAATAAAACCCTTAAAATGGTTTCCAGATATTTTGGGCCAATAGGGGGCAAGATAGGTTAGGACAAACCCATACAGGCCCATTCCAAATCAGAAAGTACCCACCCTAACCCATTACGGGTCGGGAAGGACCGCCAAGACTCGTTCTGGGGTGAGATGACTGGGATTCTTATAAAACACTTTGATTTAATATTTTATTGATAATAAATGACATAATTTCCTCACATTGTGCTAAATATATATTAATTTATGAAACATTTGGGATTAGATCATTCATTTGAAAATTTGATGAAAATTCTAGTTTTACCCTTTTAAAATGTATTGTATTATTTCACACATAAATATTTTAATATGCCTTATTTGAACTTAAACATTTGTAATAGTGTTCCTAACATAGGTCTCTACAACTTTTATTCAGGACACTAGAGCTAAAGAGTGCATGTGGATGGAGTAAATGGGCCATTAAGTCAATGGTGGGATGGACTCTCCAAAATGGACATGGGTTCTGTATTTGGGCCATAACTTCTTCATTCATATTTGGATTAGGACCAAATTTTTAAAGGATATCTTGGTCCTAATTTTTCACAAAGAATCCTTCTGGAAGGAGAGCTGATTCAAGCGTTTTGGTGGTCAAATGGGTGGTTCAAGTTGGATTAAAACATTTTCCGAATTTCCACATTCACACTTGAAACCACTTGTAACCTAGCCTCCCCTCCACTCTATAAATTATTTTTTTTCTCATTTTGAGGGGTTTGGACGTGCATTAGGAGTTTTTAGGAAGATTATAATTGGTTTCACCCAAATTCTCCAACCATTGTAAGATGGGTATCTCTTGAAGCAAAGATCCCCTCAATGAAGCCTTCTTCTCTTCATCATGTTGTAATGTTTTCATTTGTGTAATAAACTTCTTTGTTCTTCTTTTATTTCTTCTCTTTTCTTCTATTTTGTTAAAATTTCTTCTTCTCTTAATCTTAATAATTAGGTTGGAATAAATGGTGGATATGAGATTGGGTTCTACCGTTTCAATCCTTTGATCATGCAAAACGTCTCCACGCTGACCACAACGCCCATGGAAGAGTAGTTTTCCAGTGATCGCTCTATCTTCTATCCTCTTCATTTAATTATTTTAAATCATTGAGCTAATATAATTCACATAATATGATCCATGAATTGTGTTCTTAAATTATAATAAACTAATAAATTAATTGAACAATTAACACAAAAACTCGTGAGGTTGAGGTTTTGTTTAAATTGTGAGAGCGTAAACTTTATCGGTAATACAAGACCACACTAGATAAGTTTGTAGAGTTCAAATATATTCCATAAACACAATTCATCCTCATTCTCCAGAATGGAAATGTTCCTTAATTTACTACTGACCATAAGCTAACCATATAACATCAATCAAACCAGTGTGTTACGATTTCATGTTCCGAAGATAGCCTAGGGTTAAATTCACTTCATCTTTGTGGTAAAGTTAATTCTCGTAGGGTCTGGTATTTAACAAATTAATGGATAATAATTAATTTAATGTTAATTTAAATTATAATGATAAATAATCAAGTGAATATGTAGAGTTATATTGATTACACCTTTTAAATATTGTCTAAAAAAATCTTCTAGTTGTGTCTTTTTAATCGAACTTCATTTTAAAAATGAAATCTTCTTCTATAAAAATTATTCTCATTTTATTATCGATAACCCCCCCCCATAATTTAATGTAGTGTTTTTATTATATTTTATTTTTTTAGAATACCTTTAAGAAGTAGTTTTAATTTTCTTCCTCCTTTGAGAGACGACCGTGGTCGTCCACTATGTTGCACCTTAGTAACCCGAAACCGAACATCATTTGAAAGTGCCCATGACAGCACCTTTCAAATTGACGCTGTTTATGGGGAGTAAAGTAATTATTTCAACTAATTAGATGTATTTATTTTATTTTACATTTTATTCTCTTCTTTTTCTTTCTTCCTTCATTACCCATTCTGAAATTTTCTTCTTTTGTTTTCTTCTTCATCTTCTTTTTGGACCATCAACTCACACTTCTCATTTTTATTTTAATATGGTCCACTTTTCTTAATTTCGTTTTTATTTTATTTATGGCACAAACTAATCATGGTGATCTTTTATATATTGACCCTGAGATTGAACCTAGTCGTCGGGCTCAAATCAGACATTCGCAGTCTATGAGAAGTTTCAACATTCAACCAGTTAGAGAATTACACCACTCTCAGAACATTGAAATTTGAATCAATTCAAATTCATCCATAAAAAAAGAACCAATGGATGAAAATAATAGAAATTAACTTAATAGAACCATTTGATAATTGGTTTCACCTAATAGTAATTATCAACCAAATTGTATTGCATACCCAAATCTCGAATCAGACTTTGAACTGAAATCTGGATTAATTCGCCTCCATCCAAAATTTCATGGATTATCTTGTGAGAATCCAAATAAACACCTTAAAGAATTTAATGTGGTTTTCTCAACCCTAAAACCAAGAAATGTATATGAATACCAAATCAAACTAAGATTATTTCCATTCTTAATTAATGGAGCTGTGAAAGATTGGATGTATTATTTACAACTCGAAGATGTAACATGTTGGAATGATTTGAAACATATTTTCTTGTAGAGATTTTTTCGAGCATCAAGGAACACCTTCATTCGTAAGGAGATTCCAGGGATCAAGAAAGTACAAGGGGATTCAATGTATGAGTACTGGGAGAGATTCAAGAAGTTATGTTCAAGTTGTCCACATCACCAAATTAGTGAGAAAATTCCCATCCAATACTTCTACGAAGGACTCACACCTATGGAGAGAATCATGGTGGATATTGTCCTTGGAGGATCATTGGTGGACAATACATTAGTAGTTGCACATGCATTGATCAAAAGGATGGCCCAAAAATCTCAACAATTTAGCGATCGAGGTACACCACATGTCAGGGGAGTAAATCAGGTAATTCCTTCTTCTCTTGAAAGACATTGGATTGATACCAAGTTGGAATAATGGAAAACTATGGTGAAATATATTTATTTGGATAAAAAGACATCTAAACCTCCTCCTTCAATACCTTGTGGAATTTGCACTGAGACAAGCCACCCAACTAACTGTTTTCCCCAACTACAAGAGATAGAAGATTGTGCAGCAATGTTTCCTGGGAGACCATATCTGCAGCAGAAACAACTATATTCTCAAAAGAAGATTGATTCGTTTGCACTAGAATATAACCAAGGGTGGAAAGATCAATCGGACATGAGGTATGTCTCTGGACAACAACAGAGGCCCCCTTTTCAACAAAACTTCCAGCAGCCTCCACCTTACCAGGAAGGTTTCCAACAACCCAAAAGAAGATTTTAATCTCAAGCAACAACAAGCCAACAGCAAGGGAATATCCCAACCAAGGTAGATTATAACACTGATGACATTTTAAAACAAATTGTTCTTAATCAACAGAATGAGCTGAAGAGTCAAGGTTCAGAGCTGGGGGAGTTGAAGACTCAAATGAGCCAGATTTCCACTGCCCTCTATGAACTGGTAAGTAAGAATTATGGAAATCTATCATCCCAACATACTCCAGATCCCAAGGGGAATGTCAGTTCCATCACATAGAGAAGTGGGAAGAAAACAACTGATATATCTGCACCTATCATTCAACCGAGATTCACCTCAAATCTGGAGAAGCTTCATTCTATACCAGCTAAGGATAAATCTAAGTAGAAAGATAAAGGTAAGAAAAATATATATGTTGTTCCTCCTAAACCCCTTCCATTTCCAAATAGAGTTGTACAAACCAAGAAGATAGTTGAAGAGGTGATGCAAAAAAGAAGTTTTGGATACATCGAAGCATGTGGAGATCAATATCCCTTTACTTGAAGCCATCAAGAAAATCCCAAGGTATGAGAAATTCTTAAAAGAACTTTGTACCAATCGAAGAGGGCTCAAGAGAAATGAGAGGATCAATATTGGAAGTAATGTGTCAGCACTCATTACACCAACTCTAGTAATGCCGACAAAGTGCAAGGATCCAGGGACATTCACCATCCCATGCACCATAGGGGAGTTGCACTTTTATGATGCACTTTGTTATTTGAGAGATTACATAAATGTGATGAGTCACTCTATATTCTCTTATTTGTAGGTTGGTGACTTGAAGCCCACGAGAGTAGGGGTGCAGTTGGTGAATATAGCTTCGGCATATCCAGCGGGAGTTCTTTGATGATGTACTTGTCCAGGTAAGAGACATGATCTTTCCAATATATTTCTATGTGCTTAACATGGAGGATGACCAGGTAAGTTCTCATGCCCCCATTATCTTAGGTACGCCCTTCCTCAAAACTGAAAAAACAATCATAAATGTTAACTAGGGTACACTTTCCATGGAATTTGGTGATTAAGTTGTTATATTTAATGTTATGGATTCCATGAAGTACCCCTCAGAGGATCATTCTACATTTTTATCTCCTGTTTTGAACCACCAAATAAAAATACCCTGGAATTTGATTTTTCTATGTTTAGGGAGATTATAAGTATTGCTTCTAGTTTGATCTCTAAGAGTACTTCCACGCCTATTTATAATTCACAAGGCTCTCTCAGATTTGATTTTGAAATGGAATCATATTCTGATTTTGATTATGTGAAATCTGATTATGACATTTATATTGAGTATGATGATGAATTTGATGCATTATTCTCTGATTTTTATGATGTATATTCTAATACTTATGTTTGTTGTGCACATATTTCAGTTCCATGAATTTATCCATCCATACATAACCCCCCCTATATTGGAACTTAATCCATTTCCACCTAATCTCAAATTCTGATACTTGTTAAGTGGTGAAAATTTACATGTTATCATTGCTAACAATATCTCTTTTAAACATAAAGAAAAACATCTGAATCTTTTGAGGGAGAAAATTAGGGAAATTGGGTGGGCCTTGGCTGATATATAAGGTATTAGCCCCTCCATTTGCATGCATAGGACTCTTTTGGAGGATAGGGATAAACCGATTAGGCATCCACAAAGGAGACTCAATCCAACACTTTTGGAGGTTGTTAAAAAAGAGGTTGAAAAATTGCTCGAGGCAGGTATAATCTATCCCATTTCAGATTCCCAATGGATGAGTCCTAATCAGGTTGTGCCTAAGAAAAGTGGTGTTACAGTTGTAAAAATGATAAAGATGAGTTAGTTACAATGAGGGTACAAAACAGTTGGCGCGTGTGTATTGATTATAGGAAACTAAATCAGTCCACTTGCAAAGACCATTTCCCCTCCCATTTATTGATCAGATGCTTGAGAGTCTAGCTAAGAAGACAAACTATTGTTTCTTGGATGGATTTTTTTGGATATTTTCATGTTCCTATAGCTCTAGAGGATCAGGATAAGACTACATTCACATGTACCTTTGGCACTTTTACCTACTGAAGAATGCCATTTGGACTTTGCAACACCCTAGGTACCTTCTAGAGATGCATGGGCATGCAGGGTTTTATTGGCGTTTCATCAAAGATTTTAGAAAGATTGCTCTTCCTATGTCACGATTACTTCAAAAGGATTGTTATTTTGTGTTTAATGATTCTTGTAGGACATCCTTCGATGAGATAAAGAAGTTTATGACCACTCCACTGATCATACAGCCCCCATGGTGGTAGATTTCTTTTGATCTTATGTGTGATGCCTCTAACTTTGCGGTTGAAGTTGTCTTATCTTAGAGGGTGGAGGGACGTTCACATGTGATTGAATATACATCGAGGACACTAGATTCATCCCAATAAAACTAAAAAACCATGTAAAAGAAGTTTTTTGTTGTTATATTCACTTTAGATAAATTCTGTTCATATTTATTGGGCTCTAAAGTAGTTTTTTTTCTGACCATGTAGCTCTGAGTTATCGTTTGAAGAAGCCATACGCAAAGCCCAGGCTAATCTTATGGATACTCCTTCTTCAGGAATTTGACATTGAGATAAATTACAAGAAGGGATTAGAAAAAATAGTGGTGGACCACATGAGTAGGCTTACTCACACACTAGAGGATGACATCGTGGACCATGTACCACTTCAGGACACTTTCCCTGATAAGCATCTTTATTCCATCTCAGGTATGTATCCTTGGTATGCAGATTTAGTGAACTACCTTGTTTCATCTAAAATCATTGCAAATTTTAAGAAACATCTAGTCCAAAAGTTAAAGAGTGTGTCTAGATTTTATGTGTGGGATGATCCCTACTTATGGCGCATGTGTAGTGACCAAGTTATTAGGAGCGTGTTCCTGATCATGAGTTTGAGTCTATTCTAGAATTTTTTCATACACTTACTTGTGGTGGAAACTTTTGACCTTAGTGGACAGATAGGAATGTTTGGGACTCTGTATTATATTGTCCTATCTTATTCTAGGATGCCCATATTTTTTGTAAGTCATGCTCACATTGCCAACACACGGGAAACATTTCTAGAAGACACGAGATTCCCAAACAACCCATACTATTTTGTGAAATTTTTGATGTATGGGGCATCTATTTTATAGGTCTTTTTCCTAGTTCATTTGGGTTTTTGTATATTTTGGTTGTTATTGATTATGTGAGCAAATGGGTGGAGGCTAAGGCCACCAAGATTGATTATTATCATGTTTTTGTGGACTTTGTCAAAGTGCAGATTTTTTGAAGGTTTGGAGTACCGAAGGCCATCATCAATGACCAAGGAACACACTTCTGCAATCGGAATTTGGCTTCACTCCTTCATAAGTATGGGGTGACACACAAAACATCAACACCATACCACCCCTAAACAAATGGCCAGGCTGAGGTTTCAAATCTTGAGTTGAAACAGATTTTGGAGAAAATTATGCAGCCAAATATGAAGGATTGGATCAAGCACTTGGATGATGCGCTATGGGCATATAGGATAGTATAAAAAAATCCCATCGATATGTCCCTATTTTTTATTTTTTTAGGAAAGCGTGTCATCTCCCTATGGAAGTTGGGCATCGAGTTTATTTGGCTATAATGAAATGCAACATGGATTTGGCCCAAGCTAGAATCCAAAGGAAGCTACAAATTCAAGAGCTTGAGGAGATTCTATTGTCTTCATATGATAACTCAAGGCATTACAAGGAAATATCAAAATTATCTCATGAACAAATGATCTAGAAAATATAATTTCATGTTGGAGAGAAATTCATTCTCTGTTGGAACCACTTTGTGTATAAGGTTGTATTTGTTGTCAATAGTTGTCAATGAAGATCAAAATGAATGAGATCAAGAAGTAATCAAGAAGTACTCTAATGAAATGGAGGAATGGAAATTCATACGATTTTTGTAGTGATCATAAGTTCAAAGAACATGTGTCAAAGGTGTCACATTGTTTAAAACAATTAAGAATGTGAAGTATAATCCATATGAGGATGATTAAAGAAGAATGAGGTTTTGATGAAGGCCATGAAATTCCTAATGATTGCATGAGAACCATGAAAGAGACTTCTTGAAGAATTGAATCATATATTTTGCATGAAGTAGAGAATGATGGTTGAAGAAAAAGACAGTGTGCAAGGGATTGGAATTCTGAGATGGCCATGCGGAGATTAAAATTATGATATGTCAATGCACTTCACATTGTCTCAACATATGATGATGCTAAATTTGTTCTATCAAAGGATATATATCATGATAGTGGAGTTTGTGATGAAAGCAGAAGAGTTTTTGAAGAAGGAGAATCACCAAAAAGAAGAATGAAGGTTATAGTCGAAGCATATATTAAAGGTGGCGCTGTTTCTCAGTGTTTGCCAAATTTTTGGGCCTCAAAATCCGAAAAATGAAGACATGGATTGTCTGCAAAAGGAGGTGCGCACAAAGAGGAAGTGGTGCACGGAAAATAAGGGCTGTGCGCGAAATACTTGAGTTGGGCGCGAAAAACAGCATGGTGCGCGAAATAGTGGAGTGAAGTTTTTCGCGCAAACAGTGTTTCAGAATCAGAACATTGAAAAATGGTAAAAGAATGGGCTGCGCGAAAAACCCGAGCTGTGTGCGGAAAAATGGGAATGTGTGTGGAAAAATGTTGTGTGCAGAATAGCTGGATAAATTTTTTGTGCAATCAGTGTATCGAATCAGAAATATAGAAAACTGGAAAAGGCAAGAGGGGCGCGAAAAATCGGAGATGTTCACGCCATGTGTGCGGAAAATCAAACCGGTGCACATAAAGTTGGTTGTGTGCAAAATGTGGGTTTGAAGTTTTATGCTCAAGAGAGGATTCATGTTCAGAATGATGAAAAATGGAGAAGTAATGAGATACGTGAAAAACCAAGGCGGTGCGTGAGAATAAAAGGAAGGTGCGCGTAATTCAATGAACTGAGAGATAGTTTTACGCGTAGGAAGGGGTTTTCCGCGCAGGATCAAAAATGCCTATATATATGAGGTGAACCCCTCTCATTCAGAGACACTCGACACTTAGACAAATCCTGATCTCTGATGCACGGAAAAATTAAGTTATAGACTGGTGCACGAAAAGAAGAAGTGTTGCGTGAAAAAGAAGGTGTTGCGTGAAAAAGAAGAGTTGCGTGAAAATCCTTTTATGCGCCAAAAAGTATTTTTACGTGCAAGGATTGAGTTTTACGCGCAAGACACCAGGAAGGGTGCGCGAAGATTTTGGGGGTCCCACAGGCCATTGACAGGTGCTTAACACTCTCAAATCTTCTATACGAAGATGGAAGAACAGTGAACCATTTGGTTCTTTGAAGAGAAGTGGTTCCACACAAACATGACTGTTGTTTAACACACTCATTGTGCTTTGCGAAGAAAAGAAGAACGGTTCATGCAACTAAACTCAGATCTTCAAAGAAAGAGGGGAATATATCAATACACTCAGGTGTTAGTATTGGGAATCAAAGGAAGAGAAGAAGATGATATAGTGCATTCAGTTATTGTACTAAAGTAGAAGGTTGAATACAAAAGAGCATCAACTCAGGACTCTGATGCAAGCAAAGTCTGATGCTGAACAGGAGACAATGACTTCAATGCAAATCTATTGAAGATACCTTCACGTCTATAAACTGAGTGAGACTTCACCAATGGCAGTGAGCCAGGGGGAGTCAACAGGAGTGACCCGAGGGACGTAGTAAGCTATCCCTGAACCTTTTGTAAAGGCAGTGAGCCTGGGACAGAGTGACTATTCCCGAAATATTGTAATCCATTGCTAGTGAAGATTAGTGGAATTTGGTACGACCAGAAACTTGTCGGCGTATGCTCCTTGGACGTAGCCCATAGTAGTGAACCAAGTAAATTTGTTGTGTTATCTCTCTGCATGTGAATGTTTCATTGCTGATCATATCCATCATACAGGTTTAATTAGTTCCTACCAACGTGGGAACAAGATCCTTGGTTTTAAAAGAAAAATTTGACACCCCTATTCACCCCTCTCCTCTCAGGGTGTCCCAGGGTCCTACATTCTCTACAGTTCACGACTGAAGTTGATTTCTGGTAAGTTACATTCCATATGGTTAGGTCCTTATGTTGTGACTAATTTTTTTCCTTACGGTGTAGTAGAGATCGCACAAGAGGACACTAGAAGGAGCTTTACAATCAATGGGAAATGTTTTAAGAGATAAATTGAGGGACTTCCTACTGCTTCAGTGGATTTCATCACACTGCATGACCCCTTCTTCACTTGAGCATATCAGGCTACTCCTAACCCTTTCAATTTTTTATTCTATGTACGGCTTAAAATTATACATTTCATGTGCATATATCATATAATGGGTTCTCATTGAGGACAATTAAATATTTTAATTGTGGGGGATAGAACCTTTTAGTTTAGTAATTTCAATTGTTTTCTTGTTTTTCAATTATTTTCAAAAACAATTGTGTTTTTCAAATTTTGAGTGTTTATTTTTCAATTTTTTGTGTGTTTTTGAAACTTTTGAGATGAAATGATTCTAATAAACATTTTTAAATCCATATCAATAAGTGAAACAATTTTTTCAATGAAACTGAGATTAAATGAATGCTAAAAATAACTTTGTTTCATGTTCAAATCTATAGTAATTTCATGAAAAGTACTCTAAATTTTGAATCTCATGCCACATTCCACAGTCTTTATATTTTAAATCACTTTACTGTTAGTCTTATAAACCATTATTTTCAAATTCTTCACAATCACCTCACTTCTTGAGAGAACCAAACCATGATTGATTTAACCAGAATTTGATTTATACCTACCAAAACTTGAGGGTTTGAGGTACTTATTTTTTAAATGATTGAGGCATTTGTTTGGTATTAAAGCCCCTATTTCAAAGAATCCATTTTTATAATGGCCTACCTTGAACATTTAATCCTTTTATCCCTTATAATACATGAACATCCTATTAGGTTAGACACATTACAATCCAATTTTCCCTATCCAACCAACTCTTGAAGTGATATTGCATAATCCAATTGAACTTAAGTGTGGGGGAAGCTATCTTGTGTTGTGCTACCACATTTTCTGATACTTCGGGTGGAAAATTAAATTATGAATAGATGTGTTTTATAATAAAGAAAATCATTATATTTAAATCTATGCCTTTTATATAGCTTTCATGATAACTAAAGTTGTTCCTTCCTAGATCTTCTAATAGAGGAAGAAAGTTGTGCCTATCTAGAGCTTTCAAGAAAATCATTCTTGAGAAGATTGACATTTTTACTATTAAAATGTTGATTAGTGTAAAAATTCATTTATTTTTCATGATGATGAACAAGAATTGATGCTATGGGGATTAATTATGAGACCATTTTTAATTAAAAATTAGATTAATGCAATTTTTTCTTCAAAAAGAGTCAAGCCCACCTCATTCAGCCTCAGAATTTTTCACATCTTAATCCTACCAACAGAAAGCCACAGAACAACCCTGAAAAGTCCCTATGATAAACATATTTTCTTGACTCATATTAGGTGGTGATGTAGGAATTTATCAAGACTATGGTGACCCTTGTATGAGTTTGGATGAGAAATAAATTGCTAAAAAATTGACATTTGTGTGATAAGTGAAAATTCAAGTGAGGTAAGTGTTTTGTGCATGGGACGATAAATGAAGTGGAAATATATTGAATGATATAAATGGAGAACTTGAAATAATTTTTTTATGAGGCATGATATATTTTGTTTCATATTGTGTAATTGTTGGATCTCAAGGATATGTGTTTTAAAATTTGTTTGGATTTGATATTGATGTTTACTTGATATGAGATTTTTCCCAAAAGTGCAGAAGGTTAAGTGTGGGGGAGTTGATAAAAAACTATTTTGTTCAATATTTTATTTATAATAAATGAAATAATTTCTTCACATTGTGCTAAATATATTCATTTATAAAACATTTGGAATTAGATCATTCATTTGAAAATTTGATAAAAATTACAGTTTTACTCTTTTAAAGATTACTATAGTATTTCTCACATAAATATTATATTATGACTTATTTGAAATTAAACTTTTCTAAAAGTATTCCTAACTTAATTTTATACAACTTTTATTCAGGACACTAGATCAAAAAAGTGCATGTGGATAGATTAAATGGTCCATTTAGTCAATGGTGGTATGGACTCACCAAAATGGATATGGGTTATGTATTTGGGTCATAAATTCTTCATTATTGCTTGGATTAAGCCCAAATTTTTATAGGATATCTAGGATTCAATTTTTCACAAATCATCATTCTAGAAGGAGAGAAGATTCACGTGTTTCGGTGGTCAAATGGGAGGTGAAATTTGGATTAAAATATTTCGACGAATTTCCCTATTCACGCTTGAAACCACTTGTAATATAGCCTCCCCTCCACTTTATAAATTAGTGTTTTTTCATTTGGATGGTTTGGGGAGTGAATTAGAAGTTTGGAGGAATAGTATAATTTGTTTCACCCAAATTCTCCAACCATTGTAAGAGGGGTATCTATTGAAGTAAATATCCCCTCATCGAAACCTTCTTCTCTTTATCATGTTGGAATGTTTTCATTTGTGTAATAAACTTATTTGTTCTTCTTTTATTTCTTCTCTTTTCTTCTTTTTTGTTCAAATTTTTTCTTCTCTTAATCTTCATAATTGGTATTGAATCAATAGTTGATATGAGATGGGGTTCTACCCTTTCAATCCTTTGCTCATGCAAAATGTCTCCACGATGACCACACCACCCATGGAAGAGTAGTTTTCTAGTGATCGATCTACCTTTTATCCTATTCATTTAATTATTTTGAATCATTGAGATACTATAATTAACATAATATTATCCATGAATTGTGTTCTTAAATTATAAGAAACTAAGAAAGAAATTAAAAAATTAACACAAAAACACGCGAGGTTGAGGTTTTGTTTAAATTGTGAGATAAAAAACATAATCAGTAATACAATACCACATAGGATAAGTTTGTAGAGTTAAAATATATTCCCTAAACACAATTCATCTTCATTATTTAGAATAGAAATGTGCCTTAATTTACCACCGACCATAAGCTAACCTTAGAACATCAATCAATGCAGGGTGCTGCGATTGCATATTCTGAAGTTAGCCAAGGGTTAAATTCAATTCATCTTTGTGGTAAAGTTAATTCTCGTAGGGTTCGGTATATAAAAAATTAAGGGATAATAATTAATTGAATGTTAATTTAAATGATAATGATAAATAATAAAGTGAAGAGGTAGATTTAGATCGATTACACCTTTTAAATATTGTCTAAAAAACATCTTATTGTTGTGTATTTTTAATCGAACTTCATTTCAAAAATAAAAACAAAAAAATGAAATCTTCTTCCAGAAAACTTCTTCTAGTTTTATAATCAATAAATACCTCTCCCCCATCCTTTAAAGTATTATTTTTATTATATTTTATTTTATTTTTATAATACCTTTAATAAGTTGTTTTAATTTTCTTCCTCCTTTGAGAGACGACCTTGGTCAACCACTCTGTTGCACCTAAGTAACCTGAAACCGAACATCATTTGAAAGCGCCCACAATAGCGCCTTTCAGCTTGTCCTTAGGTTAGTCGATCTTTTGGAGTATAATTGGTAAAGGTTGACAATGTATGGTCAAGAATCAAGGGGTGGCTATCCTAGGATTCATTTGTAGGGGTATCCATGAGTGGTGGCATGAAAGAGGGGATAACAATGAGTAAGTAACAAGGAGGTGGTCAATGGGAGGCCAGTGGGTTTGGCCACAATGAAGGCATGAGATAGAGGTCGACGCATGGGAGGATATTTGGGGTGTTGGTACTACATCTTAATGGTGAGACTAGAGGGTGTTAGTGGGTGTTGTTATGGTGGTGTCCAGTGGAAGTGGTCTGAGGCTTGGGTGTGACCGGGTTTTGTCAGTGCTAGCCAGTGGGATAGCGATATGGGAGGGAAATGCCAGGAGGTTACCACAAGGGGTGGATTATCTGGTGATGCTACTATGGGAGACTAGTGTTGGGTTAGTTGAGGAGAAATGGGGGCTGGGGTGGAGTTGGGCATAGCGGCAAGAAACATTGGCATGACAGTGGTCCACGAGTATTTATTTTTTTTATTTTTTTCTTACTATACTGCAACGCCAAAAACCCCTTTATTTATTTATTTTATTTTTTTTACCTACTCCATTACATTATCCCAAAAAACTTGGGATTCTTTTATTCGTAGTAGGTTAGTGCCCCTGCCCACACAACTTTTAAAAAAAATTGTATCTTTTACAGCTATCCAGTGCCCCACTATAGCATTTATAATTTTTTCCAAACCCTTTTTGTTTAGAAAGTATAATTTTTTTCAAAATTCCACAGCTTTGTAGAAAAAGATACCCCATTAAAAATCACTATTCCGATCACCAAAATTTTGGACAAACATCAGGATCACTATAATTCTCTTACAACACCTTAGTAAAAAGTTTATTTATATTTATATATGTAGTTCATTCAAATTTATACCCAAAAAATTGGTGATGATCTAATTCTCAATATTTGAATAGCCATATCTCAGCCATTTAATATCGAATTGGATTGTTTTCCATAGTGATGGGATGTTCAGGACTCCCTCTTCATGTATTTATTACAAACATAATTTTTCTTGGCTTAAAATTTTCACGTACTCCTTATGATATCAATTGATGGTATCGGCCATACAATGGAATCGTGAAAAATCAAGAATTTAAAATTTTAATGTTGCGATCAATTTCTTAATGTCATCCCTGGCATAAAAACATCGTTTTTACAACCCAAGGATTTCAAATTAATGGATTAAGAGAAAATTAAATTGAAAGTTACCTTGAATAATTTCGAGGTTTGTTCGATAACTACGGTTCATCTACAACCGTTGCTCAAATTAACTGAAGTCTAAACCCTATAGATCATCCGCATAATGCTTAAAAATTTTATAGTAACATTGTTCATTAAATTTTGAGTTCTAGTGTGTAGATATGATGATTCCTTCGATGTCTCAATGATCACCTCAACGTCAATCCTTTGAACCAAGAAAGATAATTCAAATCAATCGCTTGGATCAAGAGCTTCTCTATCTAGGAATTTGGAGAGAGTAAAGAGAGGCTCTCAAAATAATAGTATGAATAATACCATGAATGAGATCCTACACATTATATATTGAGTTAATAAATATCCAATTGGATCCCTAACCCCTGAATATATATTACCCACTGAATAAGTCGTAAATGATGTGTCATAACCAACTAACTATATCCTAAATTTCATTTATATTTTTATCAATTTTTTATAATATAATAAATATATTACGTGATAAAAGAGATTCATTAACTTGACTCATCATTCCCATAACTATTAAATAGGCATTGAATATTAAAATAATATTTTTTCGGTTAATATTTTTCCTTGTATTTACTTTTGTAATTATAAATAATTTTAATAAATAAATTAAATACCAATTATTCTAATCTTGAATAATATTAATTTATTTATTCTTGGTGATTGTATATTCTAGTACATCACTCAAACCCATGTGGTGGGTCCGACCATGTCCTAAACTCCTATTCATTAGAATAAAGAAAACTTATGAATATACTAAGTGGGTGACCCTCTAGTACCTTATCTCTATAGTAGTGAATACTATTCCTAGACCATGAAAAGATTCTAGAAACTCATCAAGGCCCATAAGGTGATAAGAAAAAAATTTAGTAATGATAACCTTTCCTACAACACACATTGTATAATATAATCTCTTTGTATCATGATATCTTATAAAGAAGGATGCACACTACATGCCATCATCCTTTATTTGTTATTTATTGACCAAATTGGATGGAATTTCATTCTTTTACCATTGTTATGGATTTAGTTAAGGCACTACCATCTTGGTTAACTAGGCTTGAGATATCACTTCCTTTTAGAAGTGAAAATTTATGTCTTTGTTATTCAATAAATTTCATACCACTGATGATGCCCCCAACACAATCTAACTTGCTATGACATCTATTCCATAGTTTTTAACTTGTATCAAAATACACAATCAAATGGTACACATAGATAATAATCTCAAGTAAGGATACCATTACATGTGTCTTCATATAGTAACTACCAATAACACCCAAAAAATTTGGTTTTCCTATTATCATATCAGTCATCATGATTTCATCTACTTGAGATCACTAATTTTGAACTTCTTGAGAATAATTCTCAATGCTTATGAGCCCCTATCATCTAATAGTCATACATAATCTATGTCCAGACAGCATGATGTTCTTGGGCCATAGAAAATAAGTTTAATATTAATTTCATTGTATTTCTAGGTTCTCATTATAGCTAGGGAAATGTTATTTACTTTTTATGTGATAAATAATCTAAGGACATTCCCATTTAAATTGTTGACATAGAAATATCAACACTATTACGGTAATGATACATCTTGTAAAAATCACTATATACCTGATATGTTAATATAAAAGTACTATTTAAGTTATATATAGGGAACCCACTATTAAAAAACAATAAAGGTACAAATGTTATGGGATACACTATAGAATCTAACTAGAAGGATACTGGACCAGGTTATTAAATTCATTGGGCTAGTATGTGTCTCTTAATAACATGTATCATGTATTATTTCCCTTGAGAAGTGTTGGGGTTTACAAATACTAACTCATATAAGGGTGAAACTCTCCCAGGGAACTAAATAGATTACATGCACTAGATTAGTGCAACACACATCCAATACTTATATTAGCCACTCAAGGTCCCAATGATGTCAAAGAAATGGAGGTGAGAAATTAACCAAGAAAAAAATATATTAATATAGTATAATCAATATCACTCACCTCACCTCCAAGTACCTCATAAGAAATGTCCCCTTTATTCGTCATTTAAATTCCATAGGATACAAACACCACCAATTAAGTGAAAGGAAATAAATACAATGGTGTTTCATGAAGTTATTATATACCTTATAAGGATCTCTTTTAAAAGTATCAAACATATCTCCATTATAAAAATATGGCTTGGGATGACAACCCCTTTTTCATTTTAAAAAATACACTTTAAATATAATTTATAAATCCCTTAAAATATTTCACATAATATTTATAATTCAAAAGTTCCTTTTATAAAAATAAACTCACTTTTATAGAGTCATAAAGGCATTTTCACAAGTGGTTTGTGTGACTAAACACTCATTTCAAAAAAAACATTTGAAATTCTAAAATAGAACTTTTTATCCCTAGACAAAATTTTATAGAAACAATTTATAAACACCACACAATATCATATATAGTTATACTTTAAATAAAAATGGAATTTATAAAACACTATCATGCCATTAATTATAAAGGAAATAAATTTCATAAAGACATTAACTACAAATCAATCAGAATAAAGTCACAATGTGTCGCCTTCCATGGTGAACTCTCAAATGAGAAAGGGAGTTCTCTCTAAGATCCATAAAAAATGAAAACCATAGGTTAGTACCATACCAAACCCAAACCATATATAGGATAGTGATTTAAAATTCTTTGAGAAATTAAAACCTATAAAAATGGGAGGTAAAAGGAAGGATAATATAATAGAGAAAGAGAGGGAGATATTACCTTGTAAATCACTTGAGATTCATGAAAGAAGATATAAGAATAAATGGAGGTGGAAGAATATATCTCCCTATGCTCCATAGTGGTTTTTCTTATGAGTGGGTACGAATAGGTTGGTGCGGGAGAGTTAAATCCAAAGGGGGTGGGAAATTCTAAAAATTTTAAAAACTAGTAAGACCGCATTGTTTGGCCATATGATTTTCCAAATTTTTTCCAACCATGTGGGATCCAATTATTAGAACACCATATCCCAAATATTTTAGGATACATATTTTCCCCTAACCGTGAACCAACCGTGTGGGTCACCCCCACTCATAAACCAAGCCTCATAATTTACCTAGAGACTCTATACGATCTGACTAACCATGAAATAACTATGAAAAATAACACTGCCAAATCTAAGACATAAGTGGTTAACAAAAATTTTATAATAATTGTGTAAAAATTATAAAACACCAAAAATCTCATAAAATTTTATAAAAACTCATAAAAACCGTCCAAATTTTAAAACATCCCAAAATTAAATAAATTTATAAACACAACTGTAACATAGTGTGTTACAATAAGGTACCCCAAACCTACACTTCTAGATCTGGTGAGGAAAAAATATTCTTTAAAATAAAGCTTTGATACCAAGTTATATGAATCAAGATAAATATTTATTTATTTTACATCATTTCCATAAGTTAAACATTACATCTCACAAATAATCTCACAATCTTAAGAACCAAAGAATTAGTGTCTTTAGAGTTTAGCTATATAAAAAGTGTATTGTGAACATTTATCCATAATTTCACCATAATAGATTATCTTATATACATATCTTAGGTTATACTCATTTCTATAACCTAGGAAATAAAAAACATAAGATAGGGTTGATCCCAAATGCTCAATAAGGAAAAAACATATCAACATGTCCTCGAGGATTAGATCATAAGCATGTGATAAAACATGATCATGGGAGAAATATCTTATTAAAAATAACATGGAACAATACGATATATTCATAAGGAATAATAAAATGAAATGTAGTCTCAAATAATTGAACAAATACCTGGAAATAAGAGTGCAGAATCATGTGACAATAATCATGATCCATAGAGAAAAACATGGGCATAGAATATTGAAATGTGATAAAACATAACAATAAGAAATCATATCTTTGTGTAGAAGTAATTACTACCTGATACCCATAATATAGTGGGACTAAGATAATAACCTATATACCCTCTTGGTCATGGACTAATAACTTGTTTACCCTCTTGTTCTTAGGTAAACAACTCATATACACCCTTGGGCTTGGGATAACAACAATTATAACCACTAGGTCTTAGTCTAACAACCGAAATACCCTCTTGGGCTTGGGATACTAGCATTTTACCCTCTTGGTCTTGAGATAACAACTTATATACCTTCTTGGTATTGGGATAATAACTTGTATACCTTCTTAGGATTTCCATAACAACTCTTATACCCACTTGGGCTTGGTCTAACAACTAGTATACCGTCTTGGGATTGGGATACTACCTGTGTACCCTCTTAGGATTGAGATAAGAACTTCTATACCCTCTTGGAAATAAGATAAAAATATATATAACCAATTTTGAATCGTATAGCAACCCATATACCATCTTTGGCTTGTTTTTCTACCCATGTACCATTTTTGAGATCATGAGATATAAAATTTTAACAAATCCATTAGAGAGAGATATAGGACTCCACACATATCATAATAAAAATCCACAAATAATTATTCCACAAGATTATAAAAATATTCATCATTTTATCATAGCTTAATTAATATGTGTGAAAGAAATGGATTTCATAAAAACATTCTTAAAACATAATCCTTCTAATCCATATAGAGAAAGAGGCTGGATGATGTCATAATAAATATACCAAGTGTATCTCAAGGAATATTAAAGGATATTGAAAAATATGAAAAAAAACATTTAAGATTATTGGATAAATCACTTTGAAAATTAAATGAAATATCCCTTTGCTGAAATGTATGAACTCCATAAAAAGTTTTTTCTTTAAAATTAAATAATTTGATATTGATAAAACTTTTTAAAACTTACCCTTTAAAACCCAAAAATTATTTTCAAAAATAAATTTTTATAAAAGAAATATTCTTCCGAATACATTAAATTAGAAATCATGGAAACACTAAAGAATTATTCCTTAAAAATAAAATCCTATAAAATATATTTTAAAATAAATAATTCGTTTTTTAGTCTAACTTTTACATTGAAAATTATTATATTTTTTCCTTTTATTTATAAATTCATTAAGAATTAAAATCATTTGGGAAACCATTTTAAAACATTGAAAGAAAGATTTGTAAATAATAATTCTAAGACACTGGGGATTTAGTCAAGTGGTACAACTATTGGTACTATATTTCTACTTAATGGGACTATATTAGACTCAATTTATTCTATACTTAAAATTATTTATATTATGAACATGTCAATTCAAAGACATTTTCTTAGTTGGGAGATGTGTGGAATGATATGGGATTGGTCGAGACCCCCTGTTGGGAGTCAAGAATTAACCATTAACATTTTTTTTAATTGGTGTGGTAACTAAGTGGTTAACACATCCTATAATCCTACATAAAACCCAAGATCAAATCCTAGAAGGGTGATATTTCGGGGTCACTCCAGAAGTACAATAGTGAAACTGTAGTAGTCAGAAATATTCATCTAATTAGGACTTCGGGCGGCCAGGATTGGGCCAAAGATCCATTGGGAATTTGTTCCACCTATAACTTATAGATTCTAGGACACTTCAATCCTCTACTCCAATAAATTTTAGTCCACATAAGTTATCAGGCTAGACCACACAAAGAGAAGTCCCTCTAAGAGGAATTGGAGCAAGTAGAGACCACCAGAGTATAGCTAACCAGATTTGAAAAAATAGAGGGTGTGACAATCTCCATTGGTACCAAGAACCATACATATATACATGGGTAAATCCTATTAAATAATACATGTGATGTGGGGACATACTTTCTAATAATTAAGCAGATGTTGGGCAGGGATAATTCTAATGTAGTCAGGTCTTTGGGCCTTAGGGTCATGTATTGGGACTTGTGCATCCGGGCCTTTGGTTCATGTACTAGTCCCTGTGAATTTTGTCCTATGGTTCGTTTAATATTTCCATATCAACCAATTTTTTAATGTGATTATCCAAAATAAACAAAAAACCAAGGCCTTTGGTCTTCGGAGGAAGAAGAATGCTCATAACGATGAAAGAAACTCTTACGACTTTGGTAAGTTTTAAATCAAAATTCTCTTGAAAGAGTTAAAATTAATTAGAAAATTAAATTACAAGACTATAAATAGAATTTTGATTTAATATATAAAATAGGTAACTTATACACCACAAAAAATAAAACAAGTAATTAATATGTAATATGTCTCAAAGAAAGAAAATTGAGATGGAAACCCTTATGACATTGGTAACCTTGAATCACAGTCCTTTGAAAGAGAAATTATGAATTAGAACTATAATTACCAAGAATAAAATAGAATCATGATATAGTATTTTAAAATTTTATTATATACACTATATAAATAAATGTAGGGGTATAATATGAAGCATGTCTCAAAGAATCAAAATTTACATAAATACACATTACGACATTGGTATCCTTTTAATAAAAACAATTTGAAATTTAAAACATAAAATAGAACATAAATTACAAAGAATAAAATATAATCATGATAAAGTATTACAAATTGGTAGTTAATGCAACATATAAGAAAAATTAGGTGCACAATACAAAACAACTCTCAAGAAATAGAAATAAAAACAAAACCCTTACCTTGACTCTTAACTTCCATGAAAGTGATTTAACCTCCCGTATAATAAAAAATCATATTAATAACCAGTTTCATAACCTTATTAATATATATTACCATATATACTATTCAATTATAATCATTTATTATATATTTATTAGTTACTTAAAGTTTATTTTTATTTTCATATTTAGCGATTTTGAATGTTTAGTGCATGTTTTAAAATTTTGATATTGATTCCCATTCAGTCATACCATGATAATAATTCCTATATTATCCAAGGTTAAAAAATATATAATTTATAATTATTTATAATTCTCTAGTTATATTTTATGATAATTTTAGCCTTGATTTGTGAAGACAGAAATGGTGAAGATCTTATCAAGGTAATTTAACAAATGTTGGTATGTTAATAACCCATTAAATATAAATATATCTCCTATAAAACAAAAAATAAAACACTATTTACATAATAATATCATATTTATTCATTAACATTGTTCTTAGAATCATCCATGTAGGTTGGTTATGAAAAAATAAGTATGTAATTCCATGGAGGCAGTAATCAGCATGTATACATGGATGTCATTTTCAGTTTATATAAAATGGGAGAATGGTAGAAAATGGTTTATATTTTCATAATAAAAAACATGGTATAAATTTTATATTTATTCATTAAATACCCATTTTAAATGAGCTATGTAATGTGGTTAATGGAGGTGGTATCCTACATGTTACAAGAATTATATTCTCATTTTCATATGGGGGGAAGTAGAGAATTATTATTCCATTATCATAAAAATATTTCAGTATATAAATAATTATGATGTAATTATATTAAAATTAATCATATATGTTTAGAAGATAATGTATGAGAAAGATAAATAATAAAATACTAGTGGTGGATAATACTCATGATGATCATTTGAGTCTTCTCTTGAAATATTTCTTGGAATTGAAGAAATTAGGGATTCTTCATTGAAAAATGATCTGATGGATTTTGTAAAAGAATCTCGTATAGGTAAAATTAGTTATGTTTAAAATTAAATTAAGAATAGTAGTTTGGCTTGATGTGAGTGGAAGTGGCCTCCTTTTATAGGTGAAAAAGAGGGACGTTTCCATTGAAATGAATGATAAGTAAGGGTTAAGAATAGAATCTCATAGGAGTTAGGAGAGTTTGGTGAGGAAAGGTTGTTGAAACATATAGGTATGTCTTTACAACCTAAAAAGGTCTTATATAATTTTTTTCTATAAAGTTAATATAAAAAAATTTGAGCCTCTTTAAATTACTTATTTTTACCTTTATTAACCTTGATTAAAAATTAACCATGGTAATTAATTTTTTTACTAAAAATATAAGATGTCCCTTAATACCAAATTTGTATGTGTAGAATCAAAATTTTGATTTCATTTAATATAACTCAATTTTTAAATAAGAAAAAAATAACTTTTAAATTAAGATATAATATATCTAGAAAAAAACAATTTTCATAGAAAACTGAGTTTTTATACTTTAAGTGTTTTTATTTTTATTTCCTATTAATTACTAATTAAATGATTGTTGATATATATTTTTATATTTTTAAAAATAATATTAGATTCATCATTTAAAATAGTTCAATTTAATTTATTTAGGTAAAAATCATATAACGTCTATAAAAACAATTCTTTGAAGAAGAAAAATAGTTGTTTTACCATAGTGACTTTGGTGAATTTTTTATATTAAAAATGAAAATAATATTATTTACAAATTTATATATTCTGATTTAAAATATTAAAATAATTTTATTACACTAAATTGTTTTATATATAATCATACATGTGGCACAAAAATAGTTTTTAGAAAAAAATTATTTTTTAGAATAAAAAGGATTTATTCATATACCATGACAAGTGAAACTACTTAGATGATCATTATTTTATATATATATATATTTTATTAATATATTAAAAATTATTCAATAGTGATCAATTGGTTTAAGAATACGTAATATGTATAAAAAGTATAATTCATTGAAAAAAAATCTTTTTGTCACTAAATGAATTCATTACTGATTCTATAATATTTATTACTTGTTTAATAATAATTAAACTTTACTAATAAATTTAGGTTATATAAAACCTTTATTGTTTTTAAAAATTAAAATTTATGGAATGAAAAATATATAAAATACCTATAATAATGACAATATAAAATTTATTAATAATTAGGGGACCTTATCATCATGAATTCTAATTATAAATCCCTCCACAATTTCTACATAAGGTCTAAAATTGAGATAAGACATGGTGGTTATCAAAGGTGATGATTCAACTAGCATAGATCACAAGGAAATTTTTGCAAGCCTCAACTTTTCCCATAACTGATTTCACTCAAGCCTCGTTTATTAGAGTTTGACATTGTCTTGGCCTAGGGAAAACCCTAGTAACGCTATATCCTTTCCAACTTGGATAAAGGAGGTTCATAAGGATGACTTCAAATAACTGATTCCATTACTTCTATTTTATGTATTTATTTCATTATATGGTTACTTTTATTTATAACCATTAATTCAATGTCAACATTATAATAGTAAAATTTTGATAATTATATTTTTACTTTAATAAAATGTATCATGGATTATTTTAGTTCAGTGTTTCTTATGAAAAAATCTATTAAAATAGTATTTATTTAATGAATAACAGTTACTAAAATATTAGGGTGTTTCATACAATCTCCCCACCATTCCACTTTTCTCCCTATAAATTCCTTAGTTGAAAATAAATGTTATAAAACATAGAACCACCAGGCCTCAATCAAGAGTTAGGTGGGTCTAGGATGACTCAAAAGTTCGTATGAAGAGAAAACCAATACCTATGATCCACTAAAAAAACAACCACATGAAATCCTCAAGAAGCAAAACCAAATCCTTAAACCGCAATCATATAAAATGAATACATGAAGGGGTAGAGACCCCTTATGGGTATCCCTGTCATTTTATAATTATTTTAAAATAGGAAAATGGGGGAAAACACTTCCAAGAAGAAACAAATACCAATAATAACCATTTCCCTCTCCAAACCACCCTAAAACAGGAAATCACCCACTAATAATTAACCAGTTAAAATCCACAAATAAAAATCATTATGATACTAAAATTAACATACAAACAAAAGAAATGGAAATAATAAACCCAAAAAAGACTCCTTAAAATCAACATGGATTCTATATTTGGGTTACCACACTCTACATGGGTTAACTAAGACTTCAGACATTATAAACTGTATCACAGTGATCCCATGAAAAAAAACCAGCACACCAATGTTCTTACTAAGAAGAAAAAATGGTCATAGATTTTAGAGAATGGACTCAAAGGTCTCTCATGTCAAAACCAACAAGAATATAGAAAAAATGGGTAAACATATATAACTACACAAACCTCAAGGAACAAGATTCCCCTTGGTCCTTTTATAACTACAAACAATCCCACAATTCACAAAGTACTAATGAGTCACCCAAATAAAAATAAATCCAAAACACCACCTCAAAAGAACTGATTGGGTTTAAATCTAGAGAAATAAACATGCCAAATGATTAATCATTATCAAACTAGATCACACCTAAAACCACTTCTGATAAGTAAATTTACAAAACCATTAAGGATAGAATCAATTATTACAATAGAGGCAGGTCCCTAACTTAGATTTCACTAGAGACCCATATTGGAAGCACATGAGAGGTAACTTACTCCCATAAAGGAAAAAAGATTTATGAAGATTAACCCTTTACACTTCTAACATATTCTCATATCATTTATACACCAAACTAGATGGCCTTCCTTCCTCCCTACTAAGTGGAATTAAAGAATTACCCATCACTGGTTTTCTATACTTATCATATAGAAACCATATAGCCCCATTTGACATCTTCTAAAAATAAAATAATACAAAACCAACAACAAACAATCAAATTTATAGAGATATACCTCCTACAAAATAAACAATCCCTCTCAGAGTTGCGTACGACTAGATTAGGAATGAAACCCGCTAAATCTAAAAAATTATCAACAAAGTATTTAATCATCCACTCACTTTGATAAAAGTCTCATGAACTCAAGAGATTTCTTTCCTTCAAAAATTAGAAGAGACCATTCAATGAACATTACCAGGAAAAACTCCCAAGACACATACTCATGCAACTGATAATTATCCACCAATTGTTTCCACCCTTCATTTGGTCTTTTGATCATGTCACAAACCAGCCTTATACATACATCCATAAAATATCTTAACCGGATTGTACTATACCTGAGGGGTGTCATCGATTCCCCTGGACTAATGAAAATTTTTGTTGGAATCAAATGCAGTCATTGAGGATGATTTCTCACAAAAAATAAATTTAACTAGTGGAATAAAATGGGAATCAACACTTTTTCCATTGGAGGTCCATGCCACAATAGAAAAGAAAATATATATTTATACATATTAAATAATTTAAATAAATAAATCTCACATCTCACTTCCAAAACCCACCATATAAACAGTCCCTTTAGATCACCCAATATCCAAATATATTTTTCACCACTGATTTGATGAAAGGAAAAAAGGAAATTCCAATTTAGCCAATGTGACAAGGTAAACTAAATAAAACAAAATAACCACATACCTTCATGTAAATCAATGAGTCATCATCCAACCTCAAAATAAACATACCCCATGAGAGAACAAGAGTTGAACTAGAATCTTAAATATTAATTATCATGAGCCCAAAGGCCCAATAGAAATGTAAAGGGAAACCACACCTTATACATAGTTTTTAAATGAAATATCCATTACATGTTATTTTGAATAAAATTATTAAAAATAGGTTTTTCATATATAATCACTAAAAATATTATATAATTTCCACAATCCTTTTATAAAAATAATTTTAATTTTCTTCAAATAAAAATAGTCGCTTTGAAATCATTTTCAAGTCTGAAGGCTCCTTTTTAAAAAATGTTCATTTGATAAAATTTTTAAACCAATTTTGAAATGTATTTTTCAATACATTTTAGAAAACTATTTTACGAGATATGAATAAATCTAAATAAGGAATAATTTTTAATAGGATGGTAGTGCTAATAAATTTGGGTACATAACAAATAATAAAAATGGTAATTTAAAAGGGAAACATGGTAGAAATACCCTTGGTTCTCTATGGTTAAGATAACCTAGAACATATATGTCACTAACTAGGTTTGTTTTCTCATTTAGTGTATAGATTCTAGTAAAATGTAATTGGATAGTAGAGGGGTTCCATATACATACATCACTAGCATAACGAGTGGTGGGAAAACCTTGTCCTA
Organism: Viscum album; assembly: GCA_963277665.1. Classification (NCBI taxonomy): domain Eukaryota; kingdom Viridiplantae; phylum Streptophyta; class Magnoliopsida; order Santalales; family Viscaceae; genus Viscum; species Viscum album. The sequence continues at coordinate 1,083,257,353 of OY728166.1, read as the reverse complement.
CTCTAAGTTCACCTACACAAGTACTTGGGGTTCTATTGAGGTTTGAATAACAATAAACACAAGTAATAACATACAACATCATTAAGAGATTCTACAAACACTATGATCATATGAAATTAAAAAAAACTAAGATAATGCTCAAATCAAACACTGACATCCATTAAGAATTAAATTCTAATAAAAACTCATGGTACTGCAATTAAATGTTAATTAAAGGTTCAAACATTAATTTTAAAGGTGTCAACTAGGCCTCATTGACATAATTTTAAAATTATAATTTATAAGACTATTTTTAAAATAAATTTCAAAGCTTCATAAAATGTATTAAATATTTTATTAGTTTTAAACATCTATTTTTAAAATCAATAAAACCTTTTAAAATTCACAAATACCTTTATAAAAATATTTAAGATAAAAATATTTTTTAAAACATAATAATTCATTTATAAATTCCATTCGGGCATTTTATCCAAAAATTTATGTTTGTAATTAACCAAAAACATTTACTACAATTCCAAATTGAGAAAATCATTTACATTGAAATAAAAATCAAGTGAATCTTTATTTCCCTTTTAATTAATCTTTAAATATGTTTAATAATAATATTAGGTATGCAAAAACATTAATTTAAAACATAAGAAATTAGGGTTATTGAATTTAAATATAAATGTGAGGGGTAAACCACCTCAAATCAATTGAAAAGATGATGAAACCCTCAATTACATAACAAATATGTCCTAAATAAGTATCCTCACACTATAACATAAAATAAATTATAGGTATTATGATATTTAACCCTACCTAGGGTTCATAAAATTTCACATGTAGTAAGGGAAAGAGAGATAAGGAATAAGAGAGGTAAAAAGGGTAAAAAGAGCCTTAACTTTAGAGATATGACCCTAAATCATTAAGAAATTACGATGGACTAATATAAGATAAAGGATATAAGGAGGAGAGATATTTTTGGGTTTCCTTGGGTGGAATATCACATATATGGGAGAAGGTAATGGTAGGGATGCAATTTTATGTTAAAAAGGAGAGGGTTATTCTAGTAAATTTTCAAAAAAATAACCCTTGAGTGAATCACATGGTTGAAACAGTCATGTGACAACAACGCAAGTATCACTAGAGGTTATGTATAATGGAAAATGGTTAGATTTCATAGTTAGGATAACTATGTGTTAACCAATAATTCAGCTATGTTAAAAACTATAGTCCTATTTAATGGATGATTAATAGTTAGTAATAACCATAAACTAATCAAGAGACATTCACAATATGCCTAAAAACTCCAAAAAAATTGTGGAGAATTTGTCTGATAAGAAATAGAAATAATAGAGACTCATAAATAAATAAATAAAAGAGGAAATTTGAAGTCATGGTTTGACAATTCTCCCCACCATAACACGTTATTCCCCCAGAAATCCTTGGATGAGATGGTTAGTCCAAAAAAAAGGTCCAACCCTCATACTAAGGAGACAATCTGGTAAATATGAAGACTGATGGGGATTACTACTTGTGATTTATGGTTTAATACTCAATATGTAAATGGGACATATTTAAATTTTTGAATTCCCTCATCATAGAAAACCATAAATGAGTCTAAAAAAGGATGGAAATCTCAAATAAAGAGAAAGTTAAATACCTAAATAAAAATCTCAAAATCCAAGGAACACACGAAATCAAAAGGGCTATGATGGAATGACCCAAATGAAACTCAATCACTGGTAAAAAGATACATATCAAGGGGAAAATTCAAGATCAACACTCTTAATTAAGGTGGAAGTGATTGGTATAGAATCCAAAAATAGGATTCTAACCAAACACCATAGATTCCTCATTTGATGAAAGACACATACCAAATAAATGAAAAAATACCACAAATGAATCACTAATTGGTATATGCCCATCATATTAAAATTACAATAAAACACTAACTCTCCAAAACAACTAGAACATGAAAAAACAATATCATCATAAAAGAATAAGGAATAACATAAAGAAAAGAAAAGGATTATGAGGGAAATCTCCAAAAATTATAATATTATAATATAAGTAAACCTCAAATTGATTTTTAATATTGTATTAAGAAAAAATCTAAATATAGAAATAACATTAAATAAAGAAAACTAAGAAAATTTGGATGGTATAAGACAAGAAATGATTAGAATTACCTCAAATAAGATATACCTAAATTAGATTCAACATTTCTAGACTTATAACAGAGGTGTAAGAGAAACAAACATTTTTAAACACACCCAAAGCACAAAAATATCTATGAACCCATCAGAATAAATAAGGTGTTGACTAGGATATAACATATTTTATAGGTCACACTCATCACTTATACCATAGAATCCACCCAAGGTTTACAATTAATATCCCCTTATATAAAAGACCAGTCAATGAGTCCAAAATCCCTATAGGAAAAAAAGGGAACCATCTATCAATAGTGCATAAACATCTCCAAGATGATCAACATATCATCAAGAAAATTCAATGGAAACCCAAAAAGAAAAACTAACAAAGGGACACTTTTAAAACCCTAAAATCTCTAAGGGTAGTATGAACAAGGTTAAAAAGAGATAGCAATTACCATACTAAAATAGAAATAAACCTAGATAATGTGATGAATTCATCCTACAAGAAGTACAATCACTATTTTTTTCTAATCCTTTCTAGGATTCCAAAGAAAAATAATGTAAAACATATTACAAAACTAATCCATGCTTCATAACTCAAAACAAATAGATTCAAATAAAATGATTTCAAATTAAAATAAAAAGGAATTCCATTAAAATACAATTACCACATGTTTCTGTATAGAAAACTATAATGAATTTAACACTCACACTCATTTTGAGTTAATGAATACCTTATTTCCAAAAGAAGGTGGTCACTGGTACTTTTCTAGTGACATATTATGAAACTTGTTGGTCAAGAGGATGTTAGGTCAGGCTCATCACACTATGTTTGGGGGGGGATTATTGCTTAATATTATACTCTCTTATATATTTAAGGCATATTTTTGAATCATTTCAAAATTTGAGTTTGTTATTGGTTACCCCTATTACAATGATCTAATGGAGACATTGTGTCTGATGTAAACCTCTATATATAAAAGTGGTTCCCATATTTCTCTTATTAATTTGTGGTAATTTGGTCTACAGTCAGTTAGTTTGGATCTCTGGAGTTTATTATCATCCAGGGATTCAGTTGGTATTTTGGATTTGGGATTAAAACTCTAAGAGGCATACTATATATCATGTGAATGTTGTAATAAGAAATCATATAGTTTTATGGAATGGTTGAAGAGGAAATGACATTGGCTTCAGGCCTCAAAGAGGCATCCTACATATCCTACTATGAATAGGAATCAGAGCCCACATAGTTTGATAGAATGATTTAGAGTTACACCTCGATAGGAGGACCATAATGGATGAACTTTAACTATTATAATGGGATTATCATTTCATATCTCTAGGCATATGTTGGTCTTGCTCGATGTGGAAAAAAAGAGAGAGTAAAAGATTGGACACATTGCATGAGATCATACCATTAGATTCAAAAGAAGGAAATACACACTGAGGCTACCTGGATAAGATTACTATGTCTTGAAATGGGTGAAATAGTAAATAATGTGGGGCTTATTCATGGGATATCCTAAGGTACCTGACCTAGTAGGTGGGTCAGTTAAAGGTACGTTTTGGTTCTTACAACTAGGAGGGATTACAAATTTCTGGAACCATGGGGAGAATATAAACTCATGTATATTAGGGTTTAGTTAGCTCTTACACCTTAGATGAATCCCATGTTTATAGATCCATTGGTATTATCTTGACTCATGGTGATTTAGAGGTATGCTTGGGGCTTACACCTAGGAGGATTCCCATGTTTCTGGAACCATAAAGAGGATCTTGGTTAATGGTGATTTGGAGGTTTAGTTGGGGATTAAACCTAAGATGAGGCCAATGTTTTTGGATCCATGAGAAGTATCTCGAAATATATATATTTGAAGGTTTGGTTGGGAATTACACCTAGTAGGATGGACATATTTTTAGAACCATGTGGAGTATCTAGACTCATGGTGATTTGGAGGTTTCTATAGGACCTACACCAAGGAGGATGCCTATGTTTCTGGAACCATGAGGAGGATCTTGAGTCATGGTGATTTGTAGGTTTGGCTAGGTATTATACCTAGAAGGATTCCCATGTTTCTTGAACCATTAGGAGGATCTAAACTCAAGGTGATTTATAGGTTTGGTTGGGGATACACCTAGGAGGATTCCTATGTTTTTGGAACAATGAGGAGGATATCAACTCATAGTGATTTGAAGTTTTGGTTGGGTATTAAACCTAGGAGGATACCCATGTTTCTAGAACCTTGAGGAGGATCTAGACTCATTGATATTTAGATGTCTGGTTAGGACTTACACATATGAGTATTCCCATCTTTCTAGAACCATGAGGAGTATATTGACTCATGGTGATTTGGAGGTTTGGTTGGGGCTTACACATTGGAGGATGATCATGTTTGCAGAACCATGATGAGGATCTTGACTCATTGTGATATTTAGGTTTGTTTGATGATTACACCTAGAAGAATTTCCATGTAACATTACCCCCCTATATACTCAAAAATATGTGGAAGATATATTGTTAAGATTTGGGGTAACCATAATTAAGAGGACCATGTGATGATTATTTGATCATGTTGATGATATGATCATCTCTAACCTTTAATCCCACATGATTCATCACGTTGTGAGTAACAAAAGGAAGTGGAAGATCTAAAAACCCGTAAAATTTCTTTTTTCCACTACTGTACAAGGGTGAAGATTGAGAAGGTGGGGTAATAACTCAAAAGAAAGACTATAGTGTTACTCATAGAGGTATTTCCTTTATACCCCTATGATGGGAGTCCTAGAGAAAGTTGTTTCCTACCATTGTTGATATGTGAGAGGTCTCTAAGGGTGGATCATATAGGTGTGGCCTGAGTGAGCTAAATGCAGCTCACACTGGGTAGACTTGGGTGAGATGAAGGTATCTCACATAAGGTGTACCTGAGTGAACTGAAGGTTCTTCACCTAAGTAAGACATGTTTGAGATGAAAATGCTTCACCTAGGTAAGGCCTGGGTGAGTTGAAGGTTCATCACTCAGGTAAGGCCTGGGGGAGCTAAAGGTGCTTTGCGCAAGGTGGACCTAGGTGAGCTAGAGATTACTTGTGCAAATAAGGACTAGGTTAGATGAAGTTTATTCATATTGGGTAGAACTAGGTGAGATTAAGGTCCTTCACATAGGGCTAGCCTAGGTGAGTTGGAAATTCCTCATGCAGGGTGGATTTGGGAAAGCTGGAGATGCCTCGCGTAGGGTAGACCTGGGTGAGCTGGAGATAAATCTTGGGAGATTAAAAAATTAGGAAAAATCACATGGGAATGTTCTTTTTCTGAGATCCAAGGTTCTCCTCAGGTGTCTTTGGATGAATATCACCCAGATTTCAAGCCACGTAAGGTCCCTTCTCCCTAGTAGTTTTAACTAAGTGGGTATGATTTCTCTCAAGGTTCTTTTATTTTAGGCCTTAAGGGACCTCAATCCATTGAATTTTTATAATTCCCTCCTATTTTGTAGACTTATGGCACTACCTAAGGGTTTAGAGTACTTGAGAAATAAACTTGGGTGAGTAGAGATTCAAGTGGTTTCTTCATCTTCTATTCATGTAAAATTTGGATCCCAAGGGTCCTATTTATAGGCAAGCTCAAGACCCTAGGAAAGGAGGGTTTTTTTCAAAAGTCACACACATCGGTGGTTTGTGTAATAATTTCACAATGGTTGGCCATTCATGGGTGTGATATATATGGGATACCTACATGGAGTGTCAGGATGTGAAAATGAACCATACAAACTAGACCTATGAGGGATTGGTGAATCAGTGTGAGAGACCAACTACTGATGTCCATAAATTTTGATCTACAAGTCTGTTTTAGATCTATGAGAAGTCAAATAGAAGCTTTAAAATAAAACTACACACCATATTATATTTTATACATCTAATTAGTGTGTTTTCTGATTCCAAAAATGCATGAAATACCCACAAATATACATTTTAATTCATCGACACCATTTTATCGTTGATTTTAGAAATTCATGGCCTCCTGGAGGGAGTTTCTCACCACCACGCCACTATATTAGGAATTTTTTATGAGGAATATACATCCCTCAGTGTGTGATCATTCTTGAATCACATGAAAATCCAATCTAATTCTTCTTCCATATTGTCGACAAATTTCTACTCAAACTCCACATATGTTTTCTAAATGAGGATAGTATCATTGGTTGTGTGTAAAAGTGCATGGAATGAATTTTTTTCATCCAAAAAAAAGACCCCCCATATTTGGATTCATTATAATTCAAAAGAATCTGATTCTATGGTAAATTTTGGGCATTTTTATGATTCCTAAATCATCTATTGGGATTTTGAGATATCTCACCAATGGGAGGATTATTTACAAAAGGTAGATCTCAACTCAATGATTTTGGATGTCACCGAGAGGAGAATATAAAATTAAGGAAATTGGGCAACCCAGAATAAACAATTACTCATGGTGTTTGAGATGATGAGAGTAGTAATCACAAGCGAGGGCACCAATATCCTAAATTGAGAAATGTCCAAATTCTAGGAATGAAAGGGTGGTGAAATGAATCAAATTTTGGTATGATTCAATATAGGATATTTGGATGTCACTATATATCCTGTGAGGGTAGGAATAAATCCATAAATAGTTCTATTTAAGGTGACTTCTATGTAGATCAAGCTCATACATATAGTTATGAAATTTTCAAAACAGTTTCACTGATAAAGAACTATTTTATGAAAGGTCATATGCAGATCTATCTCATACGTAGAAGAGGGGATATTATCCCTTTACCATGGATTCATGGGTAGGGACCCATGTTTCGAGGGGGATGTTGAAAATATTTGGATCTCATGCAAAGCATTCAAGCCACATGGGGTAGGATTCTCTAGGAAGATTAAGTACATTTTGGATAAACCATGTGTCATATAGTTTAAAGTCATATGGGGAATAGATACCCTCATATGGGACTTGGAAAAAAATATATGATCTAAATTTTTCTTAGGTCAATGGAACTAGAAAGAATAGCCTAATTTTTTCTAGGTCTAAATTATGGTCCCTATAATATTTATATCTCTTTTTTTCACCCTAACATTTTCCTAATATATCAATAGAGAGTCCTAGATGGTTGGGGATTTGTGTTTTAATCAGGCTTCCCTTTGTGGGTTTTTAACCTGGTAAGTATTTTGCCTTTTCATTTTTCCTCATGGGATCATGTTTTTTCTAAGCTATGCAGAGTTCATGCATAGAGATATGATTCTAAACATTTGCACAAGGTTCACTTTGAGGGTTTTTAACCGGGAATGTACTATGTCTCCTTCTATTGGAAGTTTAATGTCTTATAATCCAAACTGATATAGGGCTATAATTTAAGGTCATACATCTTTGACCAAATGTTTTTGAGGTTTAAGTTCACACAAATTAGACTAATAATGATGGGTGAGATGTTATATATTGAACAAATGTTATTGAGAGTTGTTGGCATCCAAAATACAACTAATAGATTATTAGTGGCCAGAGCCTCCCAAAGGCCCTCTTGTTCAGATGAAGGGTCCTATTATTAGTCAACATTAACTCCAATCAGCATTGTCTATGATATGGGTGGTGGTATCGATGTTGATCGATTCAGTAACTGGTTAGTTGGTAGAGGATCCACTCCATGAGTCATATGTTCACTACACACTAAGACATCTCTCAGGGGGTGGAACCAACCACATCATCACATCTTTGTAGGAAGGGGTGTTCACTACTGCCTCATGTGAAAGTGTAAAGGTGCTTATCTGTGGATCTACAGGATGCTCACCATTTGAATGATTTATCTTAAACCAAAAAAACTCTTCAACTTCTTGTCTAGAGGTAGAGAACAGGTAAATATATGGTAATGGGGATGGTTGTACCATGAGCCCTTGTAAGGGGGGTATAACTTCCTCCACCTTCATGTAACTATGGAGGGATCTGGGGATCTTGTAGATTTCATCTTCTGGGATGGATAACTTCAGCTATCGGGCTCCTACACTAGACTCTGGAAGTTAGTGTTGATATTCTATTATTGAGTCAGTTGTATCCTATGATTCATATTTATCAACATGGTCTATATTGACTTGGAGTTTTCCAAGATTTCGCCTTTTGTGGTGAGTTTTCTACCTTCTGACCCAGGATGATTCTTCAAGGTAAGTTACCTCTTCATCATGGGTTGGACCTCCATTATGGTTGGTGGTAATGTAGGGAGTACCTCTACTCTAGTTAGTGGGAATATGGGGAGGATCTCCATGCTGTGAATCTGGATTACAGGTAGGGCCTCCATAATGTTTTTTAAAAGAGTGGGGAGGACCTCTTCTTAGATAAATAATGACGCAAGGAGAACCTTTTTTCTAAGTCTAATCGTTATGGGTTTCCCCATAATGGCTATTGGTGGTGCCAATGATTGAAAGGGTAAAAGTAGACTTTCTATGAGGTGTCTAGCGCATAGAACCCAATAAAGTGAAGATGGATACCTATTCACCTATTTGAGGGACTTGGTAAGACGCGCCGGTGGTTGAAGGGACCCCTAGAGTTGTTGATGTTGATTCCCTTTGTGGGTAGATATCCTGAGACTTCACCTAATGTTTGATTTAGGTGGATCAAACTGAGGATGGAGAAGTGGGGGTAATGTCAACATATTCCTTGGCTAGAGGGACAAATAATTGTTGTAATTGATGAGGCTCAATGGGAGCCCGCCTTGGTGACTCTAGGGTTGTAGTCACGGATAGGGTGACTTGAGAATCTCCCACCTCCTCAATGTATGGGAGAGAGTCCTAGGATTTCTCTTTTGAGAGACTCCTGAAGTGGTTCGATGTTGAAACAGGGGTGGTTGTACCTTGATCAGCCCTTAGGGATGATGGTTTTAGTGAGGTTTTGAAGTCTCCAGGTCATGTAGAACCATCTCCCTTGTGGTAATGACCCCTCCTGCTCATACTGACATACGAGGGTGTTGATCAAACTTCTATGAATGATCTAAAAGGGTGGGTGTGTGCATTCAGTAGCTAAATTTGTGGAAGAATTCATGCTATAATAGTGATTATATGGGATTTTTTCATCATTTCTTCTCCTGAACTGGTGCTTGTGGGTGTTGGGTGGCTGATTTCCTCTAGTTAGGGTCCTGTAAGGAAGGTTCATTCAACTGTCTATAAAGATACAAGGAAATTGGTTCCCAATGTAATTACATTGTCTAGTATTCTAAATATTGAGAGGGGTCCACTCTAACGATGTCATAGACCAAGGATTACCAATTTCTAACTGCCCCAATTCTCTGGTGAGTTCTATGTTGGGACCACCTTTTTCTTGGTGTGGCCTGGCACAGGATGTTTGAATGTAGTGAAATTATAATATTATTATTCCCTAATGTTACTAGTCCCAATTTTTTGAATAATATTTTTACATCGATCTCACCATTTCTATTTTCAATGATTTTTCTAGGTCCCACCTACGCATTGACATATGATGCACGTACTGGATTTTTGGTTCCCTGTATTCCTACTTTCCAAACGCAGATGACTTTCATTGATTTTATTAGTGATGTTTACTCCTTGATCAAAATAGGATGATGGGATATCAGTTCCTCCTTTCATGGATTCCCCCTTCCATGTATTTCTCCTTGTAGATCATTTCCAAGTCTAGGTATCCCTCATAGAGTTAATTCAGGTTATTGGAACTCATTATCGGCTCCATCTCTCTGTGGACACCAGTTAATTACATTTATTCTATCTTAATAGGGAAGTAACCTTTGGTCAAAAGAGTAGTCATGTTGGGTATCACCAGGAATTTCTGGAGGTTAGGTGCATTGGTCATCTGTGAATCTTTATCTTATGACGGAATCTTATTTGTGACATCATGGGTGTAGAACTCAAGGCATTTCATGTCAATCATGAGGTAACAATGTTAGGGGTGTAAGTCATCCAAGTATTTTTACCTCAAATATCCCATACTTATGTATGGGGTATCTTTTTTTTCTCAGGCCACAAGTTATACATCCTATGGAGATGGATCGGGATGTCTCATTGAGATGAATCGGAATAGGAATTTAATATCTTGTTGAATGTGTTGTCGAGCACATCAAATTAGATGGTTAGTTTTTATTAGAATTTCTACAGCATAATAGGAACCCTAGGTCATCTCTTGATGGATATTTAGATCATTAATTTAAGAAAAAGTTTTTGATTATGAAAATAAAAAGGAAATGTGATTTTTGAAAACTTGGGGTTTGATGATTTAAGAATCCAATAGAAAAATTAAACTGATAAAACAAAGTGAAAATTAACAGAATTGATTAAGTGTGATCAACCTAGGGAATTATCATGATGCTCATCCTTCATAAATTCAAGAGAAAGGGAATATATGTTTTAATCTCAATTTTGTAACACCTAGAACTAAAATTTTACTGATTTTATACTAGGATACCTCCTAGGGTTCAGTCAGAAACACAAAATTATTCATCGATTACCGTTGATGATTGGGTAATTTTTGTTCAACTTCACAATCAAAACTCACCAAGGAAACACATTAAGAACATGATTCACCCTCAAGATTTGTATATTGTTTAAATTTTTTTCAATAAAATTAAATTAGTTTTTCATAGCAGTGTTTATAAGAGTTTAATTGACCAATATGAACCACAAAAACGCCACAATTGAAAGGGGTCATAAGAAGTGGTAAACAGTGTGTGAAACATCACATGAATGAGTACCCCCAAACATGATCATATAACTAAAGTATGACATAGCAGTACATAAATCCATAAAAAATAATATAATATGAATAAAATAAATAAACAAACCTATAATTAAAAAGATCATTCAATTATTACAAATAAGAATCTCTGGATTTACATCACATTCCTCCTCGGGTGATCACAGGGAGTTTAGAACTCCATGGAAATGGAGGAAGCCATAGATGTTGAAGTAGAACTTACCATAGACTCCAAAACTAAAAGGAATGAGTAAAGGGATTCTTTGGGTCTCTAAAATGGAAGAACCATTCTCCTTGTTCTAACTTCTAAATGGGGTTCCCAAGGTACTCTTTTTAAGGAAAGGTCAATGGTGGTTTTGGAGATCTTGATTTCTAGAAACCACTTGGCCCATGGTTTTGGGTTGGTAGAAAGAATTATATCACTTTTTAAAAAACTAAAAAGTTGTTTCCACACATATTTAATATCTCCACCAAAATTTTGGCATCATTTGGAGGCCAAAATCTCTAGATATGGCTGAAATGTAGAATAGAACCTTTGACATAATGCAGATTCAATGTATTGGACTGATTAGTTCGGTTGGTATACTTAATGAATGAATTGGGATTGAGTGTCTTAATAAGAGTTGTAAACTAATAAATTTTGGATAATCTCACAAAATTCCATCCAAATTTAATATAATTATTAGTTTCAGTGTCCATTTGAGTCTACCAGGTTACTTGGAATCTTGAACAGTTTGGCCCATTTTTCATCAGCATCATCATGGGCCCTCCAAATCACCCCCAACAATAATGAAAACATCAAAACAAGTGAAATATAAATTTTTAAAGGTGATAAAAAATAAATTATTGAATAAATCATGAAGTTTAATTTTTTATAATAATTGGAATTTACAATACAAATTCTGTTTAATACAGTGGTGTAAGGGTGAAATAAAGCATTGAACTATGGTACGATCACACCCTCGCACCTAAAAACTTACACTATTAGGAAAAGTAACATTTCCAAAAAATATTTATGCATATATTTCCAAATTTATGAATATTTAATATTCAATGAAAATTTAATCTGGGATAGAAATGTGATCAAAGAAAAAATCACACCAAAGAGTTATTCTCAGTGATCATGAAAAAAGATGTCTCATAAATTGTATCATAACAAAATTATAAGAGATGAATGATATCAATATAATACATAATTCAACATTTTACCATGTAAATAATTATATATATGTGTTTTTGACAACAATTTCATGTTATTCCTTACACTTTTTATCCAGTAAATATAAGTTATTTTAAAAAAATTATTCTTAAATGATTCTATCCACCGAACCTGTCCTACATCCTCTGCAATCAAGATTCAAGGCCCACTCAATTTTGAATTTTCAAAATTAAAACCTTAAAATCCCAACCTAGACACCCCCATATTTTGTACATTTCATCACTCCCCTAATTTATTATTATTATTATTAGTTTTTTTTAATTTTCACTTGGAACAAATCTCACACTCATCACTCAACCCTTGTTTGATCTCCTCATGACACTAATTGTAATAGTTATAACAAGATAAAATGTCAAGGAAGAGTGGTTTTTGAAATACCCAATACACAACCCATGTTTTTATGTATTTTGTTTTTTATTTATTTTTTATTTTTTTAGTTGTTTTTTAGGGTGTACAACAGTCGTATAACAGGTACAAACACATAGGTCAATCTGGTATAGTAATGAAATGGATCAGATAAGGAACAAACGTATGGAAAGATAATTGTGTAAAGATGATAAATATTAACCTAAATTATATTTACCTTATATTAAGTAATAAATATTCACACTTCATAGTTTGGTGCAAAAATGTGTGGAGAAATTAAGTGGTACAATTTTCCCATAAATTACTCACAGAAAGGGTTTCTCAAAAGTTTTAAAATGATACAACCATTAATATCATCAAAAACTAAAAAAATAACTCAAAAAATTCACACCTTAATTTTAAATTCATTCCAAAATAAACATTCCATTGGTGAAAATAAAAAAATTAAAACAACTTGAAATAGAGAAATTACACATGTATTTTCAATAACTTTCATGATTAAGTGGGAATCATTTTCCATGATTAAGTGGGCATCATTTTCTATGATTAATTGGGAATCAAAAATGAATATTCTAGTGTAAATGTTAGGGGGGAGGTAAAAATAATATATAACAATCCAAAAAGAAAAAAAGACAAAAGATAGTGAAAATTCCTATCTAACTAAGGAATATACCTATCCCCCCATGCCTAGAGTGTGCAGTGTCCTTACTATAATAAAGGATAATGTGGGAAGGAAGGATAAAACCTGGTGGCCTTCATTGGTGTGTTACTTATTGAATGTGGATTTCCTCCACTAGATTCTTTTTAAAATCCTTGTAAAAGTATTTAAGGCTTTTCCCATTTACGACAATACTTCATCCACTCTACTCTTTAAAATCTATATTCCACCAAAAGGGTAAACATTAGTAATGGTATAAGGACTGATCCATTGGGAACAAAGCTTACATGGGTGGAGATTTATCCTGGAATTGTACATGAGGACCTTCTCACCAATATGAAACTTTTGTTGATGAACCATCCCATCATGGGTTGCCTTTGTCTTCTTTTTATAGATTATACAGTTATCATATGCATCACGCCTAATTTATACCAACTCCTGAATTAGTAACTTTCTATGCTCACCTGCATCTGAGAGATTCATATTAAATTTATTAATTTCCCAATATGTATGGTGATATACCTCTACTGGCGGGTGACAAGCCTTTACAAACACAATCCCTCAAGTTTTCATTTTGATCGGTGTTTTTAAAGTTGAACGGTACACCCATAGTGCATCATCCAAGTACAAACTCCAATCTTTCCTAATGGGTTATTCAGTTTTTTCGAAGACTTTATTAACTTATCGATTTTAGATTTCAGCTTGTCCATTATTTTGGGGGTGATATGTAATGGGGAATTTATAAACAACCCCATAATTACAGAGAAAATTTTTCATGTTACGATTGAAAAAAATTGAACCCTGATCACTAATGATGAATCTTGGAAAACCAAACCTACTAAAAATTTGGGACCTCACAAAATCAACAACCAACTAAGAGTCATTGTTCCCAATATCCTTTGTTTCCACCCAATTAGTGACATATTCAACGTTTATTAATATGTACATGAATCCAAATGAATTTGTAAAAGGCCCCATGAAGTCAATGCCCTATACATTGAATATCTCACAAAATAACATGGATTCGTAGGTAATTTCATTCCTATTGGAGATATTCCCTATGAATTAACATTGAGTACATGATTAACAAAACCAATGGTCATTTCTATACAATGTTGGCCAATAAATTCTTAAGTCAAGGACATTTTGAGTTGTACGTTGAGAGTCAAAGTGGACCCCACAAGCCAATGTATGGTAGAACCTCAAAACTGAGGTGAACTCATGGTCGGGGACACACCTATGAAAAGATTGGTCACTAAAACTTTTACACAAATATGGGTTATCTCAAATGTACAATTGAGAATCATGATTAAGTATCAGGGATTATGAAGTGATAAAATTAGTGGGGACCCTAGATGTTTCTAGAAAATTCACAATTTCTGCATACCAGGGGTAAGTTCCATAAGATTGCAAAGGTTTTCATTAAGAAATAATTCTCCAATGGGGAGGGATGAGTCAATATGGCAGTCCAGTAGTGTGGAAATCCTACTAATATGGTTAGCTATAACATTTAAACTTCTCTCTTATCACGAATATCAATTTCAAACACCTATAAGAGGAGCATCCATTGTATGTGGTGGGGATTTGCTTTGGAATTCCGAATGAAAATCGAAGGGAATCGTGGTAAGAAAACACAGTGAATTTTGACCCAATAAGATAAAAATGAAATATTTCCAAGGAAAAAACTGTATAATTAGATATTTTTTAATGGTTGTGTAGTTTAACTGGATAGGGTCAAGGGAACATGAGGCATATGCAATGACCTAAGGAGCCTTCTCAACACTTTTTGATTAAAATTTCCCAACTACAAAGTTAGAGGCATCACACATAAGTTCAAAGGGGAGATCCCACCTTGGTGATTGGATGAAGGGAGGTGATTTGAGACTCATTTTTAGAGAATTTAATTCATCCTAACAATCTTTATCAAACACAAACATAGAGACTTTTTTGTAATAACTGGTACAAGGGAAGTGTGTTCATACTAAAGTCTTTAATGATTTAGTGGTAAAAACTTTCATTAACCAAGAAATATGTCACCTTACAAACACATTTTTGATATGGGAGGGATAAAAATTAATTTAATTTTTGACTTATCCACTTAAATTCCCTCATTTTAAATAATATTCCCATGAATTATCCTCTACTCAACCATGAAATGGAATTCTTTATAATTTAATAAAATATCATTTTCAATGGGATGGAGGATAATAGACCCTAGGTTTGTCAAATATTCATCAAAGGAATATCCATAAACTATGAAATAATCTATAAAGTTTTCCATAAAATTCTCAAGGTACTTAGAAAAAATACTCAACATACATCACTGAAAAGTACTAGGATAATTACAGAGACCAAAATTCACCATCCTCTTTGAAAATAAGAAAAATGGACAGGTAAATTTTTTCTTTTATTGATCCTCAAAGGTTATATAGATTTGAAAATAACTTAAATATCCATCAAGGAAAAAATAATAGGGCTTACCAGCCAGTATTTCTAACATTTGTTCAATGAAAGGTAGAGGAAAGTGGTCCTTTTATGTGTCTTGATTCAGTTAATGGTAGTGAATTCAAACTCTCCAACTATTTTTCACAAGTGTTGGAACCAATTCATTTTTTTCATTTGATATAACCGTTATTCTAGTGTTTAAGGAAAAAATTTCACTAGGCTGACCCATTTACTATTAAATATAGGATAGATGATCCTAGTAGCAAGTAATTTATAGGCTTCCAGTTTTACCACTTCAAAGAGAGTGGGGTTCAATCGGCATTGAGCTTTCCTTATAGGCTTAGCCTCATAATATATAAATATATGGTGCATACAAATTGATGGGATAATCCCTAGAAATATCAACCAATTTCTATGACAACCCTGATCTTTTATTACACAATTAAACATGATTTATTACAAAAACTTCACTTGATACAACATAGAAGATCGAGAAGTCTAGTGTATTTGGGTCTTAGTATCATTACATAACAACTTAAAACATGAAATACAACATCTTTATTTAAAAATTCCTTTATATGACCACTACATTCCCTCGTACATAGCATTGCATGGGATAACCTGAGGACATGCATAAGAAAAGGGTGAGCTATAAAGCCCAGTAAGGGAACAATCATGGAATAACATGAGGAATAAAATACATGTTAGAAAATAGGATTATAAATAGAGAAAAATAGAATCATAAATATAAAGTTGTGATAAAGCATGATAATCATAACATGGAAATGTGGAAACAACACTTAACATGGAATTAGCATGAGCCAACGCTCATTGCACATAGGGAATGAGTAAACCCTCATTGCACATAGAGCACGAGTAAACCCTCATTGCACTTGAATTATCATGATTAAACACCCATTTCACATGAAATATCATGATACTATACTTCACCTAATGCATTGGAGCGCTATAAAGGCACACCCTTCTTAACATTTCATTTCATGCATAAGTGTGCCACATGGATCATAAAACATTGAATCATTCAACATAATAATTTATTCCATGATAAACGAATGTGGAATACATACATGAAACTATTTAAACAATAAGTAAATGTGCATAAATTTGAATACCCTTAATAGATAAATGGGTATGGTATTCACTACACAATAACTTTGGCTTGGAAAAGCGCGGTGCAATTTCGGCAGCATAACAGCGTGACATAAGAACTCATAAAAATGGTTGATGAGAGAGAAAGGGGTGTATCATCATATTTACATGTCATTAACAGTAAGGGTTTCATATAGATACATGTCCCAATAAATGTAATGGAATTTAGATTCATGATACAAAATAATTTCTTGAATGTAAATGAGGAGAGAGAAATTCCTTTCGGAATTTTGGCATTGTAGCAGGTGTACATAGGAGGAATTTAATGAGAGAGAAATGGGTCTCCCATAATTCAAACATAAAAATGGAATTGTGGGGGAGTTTATAAACCATACCCCAATATTTATAATTGAAATTAAAAGGGCACAACAATTTAAAGAATATTGGACAAAAATGAGAAAGGAAGAAAACCCCTTACCCGGAAGTGTGCTTCCAAAGGCTTGAGAGAGGCATAAGAGAGGATTCTTGGGAGCTTTGGGAACCTTTGGAGGATTATAGAGAGAGTATTTAAGATCTTGGACGAACTACAAAGGCTTTTAGTGAGGAGTAGGTGGGATAATTGGTGGGTTTATATAGGAAAGTTGAGAAAATTCTTTATTATTTAGGTTTGGGACACCTCACATTAAAATGATCAAAAACACAAACCAACCCATAGTTTTTTCCCATGGTTTTTGGAAAAGGTAATTGGAAAAAAATATTTTATAAGGCCAAATTCTAAACATCCTAAAATAATGGGGTTTCTTATGTGGTGGTGAGTTACACTCTCAAGGAAAACAATTTAAAAAGACAAAATGTTTAATAAGTCTTGAAGGGTCGACTAAAGCAATGTAACATAAATCAAACAAATCCAAAATCAGATTATTTTAATGTTAAAACATATATTGGCCTAAAATAAGGTTTATAGTATTTTATTACATCACTATTGGGTCATTATGATGTCATAAAACACATTATATATTTAAACAGTATTAATTTTTTACCCAAAAATTTGACTATCTCAGAAAATTATGAAAAATTCACTGTTGGATAATTTCAACATCCTGATTACAGAAATAATATTCATTTTATCTAAATAATTTTCTAAAAATTTTAATTTTTACTTTTAAAATAAAAACCGACATTTATCGAAAATTCATGGGTTTTGACAAAAATGGCTTTCAAACCTTAATAAAAATTACAATTGCATTCATAAAATTATACGATCATTTATATTTAATAAAAATTAATTTAATAATAATAATATTATTTTATTAAAATATTATTTAATTCAAAAATCCATTAATTTATCAAAATATATTTCTTAGTTGAACTTTAACTAAAAATACTATTTGAGCTTTAAAAACTATTTACAAGGTAACAATAATAAAATGAAAGTATATTCATTATTATATACAAAATAATGTACATAACCATAGTTCTAAGGTATTGTTACATAACCCCTTATAACACCCGCATAAGATCGAAGAGTAATGTGTGTGATGGTGATACACTTTTGGGGTGGCTCGGATAACATTGCTCGGGTGGTGATCTCTATCAACTTCCACTTCTCATGTAGGAAGTTCCGCTTAAGCTTAACATATTCAAGCTCGGAATGGGCTTGGTCAAGAGAAAAGCCCAATGAAGCCACCTCCTTTAAAATCTATGACAAATGGGCTTTGTATGGGCACGTCTACTAGATAAGGACATTGCTTCCTTTGTCTGAGTAAATTGGATTTGTTAAAGACTTATATTTATACTAATCATGTGATCACTGTTCAACGGATATATTAAAAAGGATCATAATTCTAAACATAAAACCAAAGAATTTGAAATTTTATATAAACATTTAAACATAGAGAAATTTAATTTGATCAAGTGGGATTTTCATTAATGAGATTTTAGGTCATTACAATCTTCTCCCCTTAAGAAATTTCACCCTAAAAATTTCATTTTTCCACACTAAAATAGATTTGGGTAACTCTGATTCATCATTTCCTCTAATTCCCACGTCACTTCTTCAAACTTGTGGTTTTTTCACAACACCTTTACAAGGGGCATTGTCTTATTTCCAAGAACTTTTTATCTATGATCTAATATCTTCACCGGTTGCTCCTCATAAGAAAGATCATCCTCTAATTGTACCACCTCTGAAGGGAGTACTTTTGAAGGGTCTGGTATGTACTTCCTTAATAAGGATGCATGAAATACATCATGTACTTTGGCCACGGTAGGTGGAAGTGATAGTCGATAAGCCACAGCCCCGACACGATCAAGAATCTCAAATGGGCCGATGTACCTTGGACTTAACATCCCTTTATTTCCAAACCTCATAACCTTAATCCACGAAGATATACATAGAAATACCGTGTCTCCAACTTTAAACTCAAGTTCTCATCGACGGTTATCTGCATAACTCTTTTGCCGACTCTGGGCCACCTTGATATGATACTGAATGGTTTTCACCTTCTCCACCATTTCTTCGACCATTTCTGGTCCATGCGTCTTACGCTCACTGACCTCATCCCAACATGATGGTGTTCTAAACCTCTTCCCATACAGGGATTCATATGGTGCCATTTGGATTCATGATTGGAAACTATTATTATAAGAGAACTCAACTAGAGGAAGATGTTTATCTCATCCTCCTTTAAAGTCCATTGAGCATGCTCTCAACATGTACTCAACTGTTTGGATAGTCTACTCAGATTAGCCATCAGTTTGAGAATGATAGGTCAAACTGAAGTTCAGTTCAGTATTCAGAGCATGTTGAAGACTCTTCCAAAACTAAGAGGTGAATCTTAGATCTCGATCGGACACAATAGATAGTGGTACTCTATGAATCCTTACCACTTCCATGATATATATATATATATATATATATATATATGTTCCATTTGATCCAATGATAAATCCTCCTAAATAGAAATGAAGTTTTCAGATTTTATATGATGATCCACAACAACCAAGATTTCATTATTGACTTTGGATGTCTTCGGATGTCTGGTGACAAATTCCATGGTAATGTTCTCCCATTTCCATTCTGGTATGGGCAAGGGTTGTATCATTCCTTTATACTTCTACCTCTCTGTCTTCACATATTGACACACCATGCACTTCGATGTATATTCAACGATCTCCTTCTTCAAATTATCCCACTAATAATGCTCTCATATATCTCGATACATATTTGTGTTTCCTAGGTGAATAGAGAAATTTGAATTGTGTGCATCATCCAGAAGTTCCTTCTTCAGCTCTAGACTTGATGGAACACATAGTATTTTTCCAAATCTCACAATTCCTTCTTCATTAACATTAAACTCTGAGGATTTCCCTTTTCCGATAGCTGCCACTTTTTCCTGAATTCCCACATCATCTTTTTGAGCATCTTTTAACCTTTGAAAAAGTGGTGGTTGAGAAATAATTTTTGAAAAGATTGATGATGTTTCCATCTTCATGATTCCCATGTCCATCTTCATTAAATCTAATAATATTGGATCCTTTTCAATTCTCATCAATGATAGAATCACTGGGTCCTTTCTACTTAGGGCATCCTCCACCTTGTTCTCTTTCCCAGGGTGGTAATAGATTGAGCAGTCATAGTCTTTGATCAGCTCTAATCATCTTCATTGTTGCATGTTCAACTCTTTCTTTGTGAATATATACTTGGGGCTTTTGTGGTCTGTATATATTTCACACTTCTCCCCAAAGAGATAATGCCTCCATATTTTCAAAGTGAAGATCACTGTAGCCAACTCAAGGTCATGTGTTGGATAGTTCTGTTCATGAACTTTCAATTGCCTTGAAGCATAGGCAATGTCTATAATTTTTCATCAACACACATCCTAGGCCCTTCTTCAAATCATCACTAAATACCTCAAAAAGTTCTCCACTTGTGTGTAAATTGAACATGGGCACAGTGATAAGACTCCTTTTCAAATCCTTGAAGCTTTCTTCACATTCATCACTCCTAGAAAACTTTACTCCATTCCAAGTTTTCTTGGTAAGAGGGTTGGATAATCGTGAAAACTTTCTCACAAATCGTTGATAATATCCAGCTAACCCCAAGAAGCTACGGATATCCATTACCAATGTTGGCATCGGTCATCCCTCAATTGCATTTGTTTAGAGGGATCCACATATATCCCATTGCTTATGATGATATGGCCCAAGAATGAGACCTCCTTCAACCAGAACTCGCACTTTTTGTAATTTTCATAGAGTTTCTCCTTCCACAATGTCTCTAGTACATTTCTTAGATGCTTCTCATGATCCTCCTTGGTTTTGGAGTATATCAGAATATCATCTATAAAGACTACCAAAATTTTTTTGAAGTAATATTTAAAGACTCTATGCATCAAGTCCATGAATATTGATGGACCATTAGTGAGTCTGAAAGGCATCACTATGAATTCATAGTGCTCGTATCTTTTACAAAAATAAGTCTTGGGGATATCTTCCTTCTTCACCCTTACTTGATAATATCCCGACTGAAAATCCGCTTTGGAGAAGTATTGTGCTCCACGCAGCTGATCGAACAAGTCATCAATTCATGGGATAGGATACTTTTTCTTTATCTTGATTTTGTTAAGCTCATGATAATTGATGCAAAGACACATTGACCCATCCTTCTTCTTGATGAAGAGGACTACTGCACCCCATGGTGAAGCACTTGGGCGTATACACCCTTTATCCATATTCTCCTGTAGTTGTTTCTTCATCTCCTCAAGCTCCACAATAGCTATTCTATATGGAGTCTTGGATATTAGAAACGCCCCAGGTATAAGATCAATTTAGAATTCAACATCTCTTCTAGGAGGAAGACCAGGCAATTCCTCGGGAAATACTTCAGTGAATTCCCTCAAAATAGACATGTCTTCTAGGTTGGTTGCCTCCTTAGACTCAATCATCTGATCCAGATACGTGTGCTCATAGGGTAGTAATATCCATGCTTGATATGATGGAGCTAAATAAGATTCATCTTCCTCCTTGCACTTGTAAAGAATCGGGGTTCGATTCTCTACATGGAGTGTGATTTCCCTCTCACAGCAATTTATGTTGTCTCTATATAAGGAAAGCCAATACATGTCAATAATTGCATCAAATTCCACCATAGGGAGTATGATAAGGTTCTTCGGGAAGTTTAATCCATAGATTATGACAGGGAAGGAGTTATATTCATGGGATTCAATGATTTCCCCATTTGGCATACTCACTAACATCTTCACTTCCATGATTTTTGGTGGTGCTGGGACTGTTCTGCTAAACTTTAGAGATATAAAAGAATGCATAGAACCTGAATCAAAAAGTGAATTCTATATTCTTGAATGAATAACTAGAGTACCTATCACCACTTTGTTTTCAGGGTTCACTTCAGTAGTATTGATGGAAAAAGCTCACCCTTGCTGCCTTGGACGTTGTTGGTTGCCACCTAAAACCCTTGTCTTAGGGCACTGATTTTCAAGATTCCCTGGTTCTTTGCAGTTGTAGCAATGAACCACGCGTTGAGGTTCTAACAGAGCGTTCCTCTCTTCTGTCGCAGCCGCGGGTCTTTCTTGGTGACATTTAATAGCCAGGTTCCCTTCTCTTCCACACCTAAAGCATTTCCTCGTCCCCTTCAAGAAATTTCTGGGGTTCTTTTTTCTGAACCTTTGGCAAGTGGGGTGATGGATCTTCTTAGCACCGTTGGATTTATCCATCGAATCGCCAGCATTGAAGTCTGCCTTACGCTTCTTATCTCCATGATACCTCTCAGATTCTCTGATCTCTATTTCAACCTTGATGGCATATCAAATAATTTCTTCATAGCTGTCGAAGTCATGGATCGCCAGCACTTTCCGTGGGCTAGGTTTCAACTCACCAAAGAAGCGGTCAACCTTTCATTTGGGGGTAATGACAAAGCCAAAAGCATATTGTGCAAGCCTTGTGAATTTTTCCTGATACGCTCCAACAGATTCATCGTCTTTTTTCTTGAGGGAAAGGAAGTCCCTTTCCTTCTTAAGCCGGAGGGTGTGCAGAAAATATTTATCGAAAAACATCTTCCGAAAATCCTTCCATTCCAATTTTTCAATATCCTCCTTAGGCTTCGTATTTTTGATCAACATCCATCATTGATCAGTTTCACCCTCCATACGATAGTCATCTAGGAGAACCTTCTCTTATTCAGAACATTGAAGGATGTATAAGATCATTTCAATGGAGTTCATCTATTGTTCAGTGATTGAGGGATCGAATGATCCGTTAAAATTAGGAGGCATTTGTCTCATGAAGCTCTTGATAGTGACTTGTTCTTTCTTAGGGTGGGTTGAAAACATTCCTCTTGACCCATGTTTCTATTCAAATATTGAGTTAACTGAGAGATATGTATGACAAAGTTCGTTATTCCCACTCCCATTGGATTGGGCATCTCATTTGTTCAGTCGTCACATTGATCTTCACATCGGTTGTTACCCCGAGTCCTCTTATTACTGGCCATAGGCTGGAATAAGAAGAAAGTTAGGGGTAACACATAAAGGGTAATCCAAGGAAAAACTGATGAATTATAAATAACATTTATTTCCTTAACATATGAATCTATTGGCTCCAGTATATGTTATCCATGATCTACTTTCTAACATATATTCTTAGGGCATTTTTTTGTCCCTTAATAATGGTTCATAGTAAGCTTGTGAATTTACCAAATTATATCCCCCAGGAGTTTCATAACCAAGAGTGAATCAAGGCCCGTTGTCATTCACCATTTCCTATTCGAGTCTAGCTCAAAGCAGTGTTTTTGGGTTTTACCCCTAGGATACATCAGTTCCAGAGCCGCCTCTACCTGCTCGTATCCAGATAGGGATATATTATCTTGATAAATCACTTACTCAACACTCACCAAAACTTAGGGATTATTTTATTATACTTAGTCTTGTCTCTAAGGATTTACTAGGTTTTTCTAATCCTAATCCCAAAAATAACTAAACCTATCCTCTGATACCAACTATGACAACCCTGATCTTTTATTACACAATTAAACATAATTTATTACATAAAATTTACTTGATACAACATAGAAGATCATGATGTATAGTTTCTTTGGGGATTAGGATCATTACATAACAACTTAAAATAAGAAATACAACATATTTATTGAAAACTTCCTTTACATGACCACTACATTCCCTCATACTTAGCATTGCATGGGATAACCTGAGGACATGCATAAGAAAAGGGTGAGCTATAAAGACCAGTAAGAGAATAATCATGGAATAACATGAGGAATACAATACATGTTAGAAAATAGGCATATCAACAAATCATAATAGAATCATAAAAATAAATTCATGATAAATCATGATAATCATAACATGGAAATGTGGCAATAACACTTAATATGGAATTAGCATTATCCAAGGCTCATTGCACATGGAGCATGAGTAAACCCTCATTGAACATGGATCACGAGTAAAACCTCATTGAACTTGAATTATCATGATTAAAAACCCATTTCACATGATGTATCATGATACTATACTTTACCCAATGCATTGGAGCGCTATAAGGGCGCACCCTTCTTAAACATTTCATTTCATGCATAAGTGTGCCACATGGTTCATAAAACATTGAATCATTCAACATAATAATTTATTCCATGATAAACGAATGGGGAATACATACATGAAACTATTTACACAATAAGTAAATGTTCATAAAGGTTAATACCCTTGATAGAGAAATGGTCATGGTATTCACTACACAATGACTTTGGCTTGGAAAAGCACGGTGCAATTTCGGCCGCATAACGGCGTGACAGAAGAACTCATAAAAATGTTTAATGAGAGAGAAAGGGGTGTCTCATCATATTTACATGACATGGACTATAAGGGGTTCATATTGATACATTTACTAAAAAATATAATATAATTTCGATTCATGATACAAAATAATTGCTTGAATGTAAATGAGGAGAGAGAAATTCCTTTCGGAATTTTGGCACAGTAACGGGTGTACATGGGAGGCATTTAATGAGAGAGAAATGGGTATCACATCATTAAAACATAAAAAGGGAATTATGGGAGAGGTTGAAAACCATACCCCATAATTTATAATTGAAATTAAAATGGCATAACAATTTAAAGAATATTGGGAAAAAATGAGAAAGGAAGAAAAACCCTTACTTGGAAGTGTGCTTCCAAAGGCCTGGGAGAGGTCTGAGAGAGGCTTCATGGGAGATTGGGGCACCTTGGGAGGATTATAGAGAGACGTGGGTAGAGGTTGGATGAACTCAAAAGGCTTTTAGTGAGGAGGAAGTAGGAGCATGAGTGGGTTTACATAGGAAAGGTGAGGGAATTCTTTATTATTTAGGTTTGGGACACCTTACATTAAACTAATCCAAACCACAAACCATCCCTGGTTTTTGCCAATGGTTTTTGGAAAAGGGAAGTGGAAAACAATATTTTATAAGTCCAAAGTCCGAAATTCTTAAAATAATTGGGTTGCTTATGTGGAGGTGTGTCACACTCCCAAGGAAAACAATTTAAAAAGACAAAATGTTTAATAAGTCTTGAAGGGTCCACTAAAGCATTGTAAAATAAATCAAAAAACCCAAAATCACATTATTTTAATGGTAAATCATATATTGGCCGAAAATAAGGTTTATAGTATTTTATTACATCACTATCGGTTCATTCTGATGTCATAAAACATATTATATATTTAAACGGTATTAAATTTTTTCCCAAAAATTTGATTGTCTCAGAAAATTATGAAAAATTCACCATTGTATAATTTTGACATCCTGATTCCAAAAATAATATTAATTTTTTCTAAATAATTTTCTAAATATGTTAATTTTTACTTTTAAAATAAAAACTGACATTTATCGAAAATGCATTGGTTTTAACAAAAATGGCTTTCAACCCTTAATAAAAATTACAATTGCATTAATAAAAGTATACTATCATTTATATTTAATAAAAAATAATTTAATAATAATAATAATAATTTATTAGAATGTTATTTAATTCCAAAATCCATTAATTCATCAAAATAGATTTCTTAGTTGAACTTTAACTAAAAATATTATTTGAGCTTTAGAAACTATTTACTATGTAATAATAATAAAATGAAAATATATTCATTATTATATGATAAAATAATGTACATAACCATAGTGCTAAGGTCTTATTACATAACCCCTTATAACACCCATATAAGACCGAAGATTAATGTGTGTGACGGTAACAGACTCTTAGGGCGGCTCAGATAACATTGCCCGGGTGGTAATCTCTATAAACTTCCACTTCTCTCATAGGCGGTCCAACTTGAGCTTAAAATATTCAATCTTGGCTTGGGATTAGTCAAGAGTGAATCCCAATGACGTCACATCCTTTCCAACCTCTGAAAAATGGGATTCATATAGGGCACGTCTACTGGATGAGGCCCTCACTTCCTTTGTCTGAGTAAATTGGATTTGTTAAAGCCTTATATTTATACTAATCATGTGATCAATATTCAACGGATATATTAGAAATGATCACAATTCTTAACATAAAACCAAAGAAGTTGAAATTTTATATAAACATTTTACATAAAGAGAAAATTTAATTAGATCAAGTGGGATTTCCATTAATGAGAGTTTGGGTCATTACAATGTCCATACAATCACCTTTTTACACTATATCCAAATTCAAAGCTATTTTTATTCCTAATGTGGAGAGAGAAATTTGGAAATAATGATAGGAAATTCTTCAATACCCTCAAGATAGGCATATTTTAAATTAGAAGGAAGTGGTTTATATTCCAACATCAATGGTTTTTTGATTGAGGGAGGGGATTTAGGTAGAGTGAGGTCTATAAAACTATCTATCTGCTCATTTTTATTCTATAAGGAAAGATAATCTATATAAATAAAATTTGAAGAATCATTAACTATTACGGGTACCTCAGAATGAACACACTTTTCAATTAAATCAAAAAATTACACTTTTCTAAACCCACAAAACACTCAAAAAATAAATTATAACTCAAATAATCGAAGAGAAAAGAATATGAAAACAAATCATATTATGGGTCAAGGATAGAATTGTGTGTGTGTGTTCTATTAGAGAAAAATTCAATTAAATAGATAGGAATAGTGAAGTGTTCTTTAATGGGGTATTTCATGGTAGTAAGGATATTAAAACATACCTTTTCTCCACAAAACTCTAAGGATAGTGTACCATTGTGAACATTGATAATCTGATTTTATATTTTAAGAAATGGCCTCCCTCGTATGGGAGGGTCATGCCCTTGAGTTTGGGTATCTTCCATCTCTAGAATATAGATTTTTGTAGGGAATATTATATTATATACTCTTATGAGGACATCTTCAATCACTCTGGATGGGTGTTGTGTGCTCTGTTTAATAGGTTGCATGATGATGCATGTTGGTAAAAGCTCTCCAACCTACAGAGCGGTATACACAGAGTAAGGAATCACATTAATTGAAGCACCCAAATCTATCATTGCATTAGAACATAAGGTATCCCCTATGGTTTAAGGTATCATAAAGGTTCTTGGATCTTTGAATTTGGGTAGAATTGTCGGTTGTATCAAAGATGAGACATTTCTTCCTAGGTTGACTCTATCATTCCCATTCAGTCACCATCTATGTGTGAAAATATCTTTAAGAAATTTGGAATAGTGAGGTATTTGTTTAACTGCATCCAATAAAGGACTATTAACTTGTACCTTTTTAAAGGTATCTATTATTTCATTATCAAAATCATTATCAAAAAAATTATTAGATTTATAAAGTCTTTAGGGGAAAGAAAGAGGAATGGATTGTTTAGGGGAATCCTAAATGATAATTTTTTACCCTTTTTTTCTTTTTTACCTTCACTTGAAAAATTTTAGTTTAAAGAAAAATATTTATCAATAGGAGCACATACCAATTGGGTATAATCACTGAAATGAGAAACTTCTTTACCATTACGATGTGTTATTTCACAAACATTACCTTTTACTTTTGGATTAGAAATGGTTTGGGATGGTAGATTTACAAAACCTTTCATCTTTATCTCATTGATGGTGTTTTCCAATTTTATAACTTGATTTCATTGGTCTTGAATAGCCGATTGTGTGTTTGTTTGAAACTAAAGGTTCTGGGATTCCATTTTATTCACCATGTCCTTGAGGCTTGGTTTATATTTGGGAGGATGAGGAATATTTCAAGATGTTATAGGATACTAAGGTTGCATACCTTGTCCTTGTTGATACCAACTTTATTTAGGGTAGCTTGAGGTGCCCCATTATCGGTATTGTGGTTGTACTTTCCACTCAGGGTTTGGATTTTTCCTAAATAGTTATTTCTCTAAGGGTGGTGATTTTTGAAAAGGATTCCATAGGAATACTGCTACACAAGACTAAGATGAATTCTAAAGTTACAGACACTGGCCAAAAAATGAGTGTTATTAAAAGAAATACCATGATGTAATGGAATATAAGGAGAGTGTAAATTTCATTTTGCTTGAGCTAATTTCCTTAAAATGAATTTCATCTCATTGAGTTTATTATCTACCTTTTGTTCTAGGGATAAATGAATTGCCTCATAAATTCCTCGGGTTGGTTCAATTGCTCGTCTAACAAATTGTTGAGAATTTTGAGTTATGTTTTCTATTAATTCAAGAGTGACTACAAGAGTTTTATCAACTATGAACCACTAGCTGCAGCATCAATCATTCCATGATCTATAGGGAAAAGTCCCTCATATAAGTATTAATTTAGAAATTTTTCACTAATTTGGTGGTGGGTTAAACTTGAGAAAATATTTTGAATCTATCTCAATATTCATGAAGGTTTTATCCTTTTTATTGTCCAATTCTATGGATTTTATTTCTAATGGAATAAATTTGGGAGGTGGGAAAAAAATTCTCTAGAAATAGACATTTTAGGTCATTTCAGCCCCCAATTATGGTAAGCAGATAGTATATTCAGTCTTTGGCTACACCATCAAGGGATAAATGGAAGGCCCTAAACTTTATGAGGTTAACACATGCCTATAGTGGGCCATGGGAAAAATAAATATTATTTCCTAGTACAACACAGTGGCTATCTTAGGCCATCTCACTTGAGGAGCCTTTCAATTTGTTTACCTTCATCTTTTAAATCACCTAAACTATCTCTTTTTGGGGTTTTTTAATTTAAATAAAAAAATTACAATATTTTTTTGGTTTTTTTATTATTGACAAGAAATAATGGAAATTTTAATTTGTACAAACATTAAAATCTAAATAGAGTGAGTTAAGGAAGAAGGGACCTAGATTTAGAGTTTGGTTTAAGGTCCAGTCATTATTCTCCTTTAATTTTTTGGTTTTGGTTTGACAATCTAAACATGAAATCTCGTGTTTGAATTACAATTCTTTATTTAGAAATTGTGGAATATTTGAGAGCCTAATAAATCTTAATTCTACCTCCTCTTATAATCAAGGTTAGGGACACACCTTGGTCTAGGGTGCTCCATCTTCTAGGACACATCTCTATCAATGTTGTTTCATCCATTAATTATCTCAACTCCAATGTGTGAAGAACTAACAAATTGAGAGGTGGAAAATTGATTAAATAAAATAATATAGATATATTGAGTTGCATGTCGTTGGAAGCAGTCACCAAATCAGGGACATTCTCCTCACCTATTCATGCTACTCAATTATATCTACAAATTTAAAATTAAAATTTAAAGAAAATTCATGAACACCTTAACCTATCCCTGACCCAAGCCTTGCGGTTAGCCTCTCATTTTTTAGAGTAAGAGATTACTAAGTGGAGTGGGTGGAAGAAAAGGAGAAGAAATAGAATAAAATAAAAGAAATAAAATTTAAAAAGAATAGTGATGAGAAAATAAAAGATTAAAGTAAAATAGAATTGGGTTAAGAGAGAGAAAAAAATAAAAGCAAATTAAAAAGAATTGATAAATTTATATAAATTATAATTTTTTTGAATAATAATAATTAAATGAAGAATTTTTTAAAAAGAAGAGGGAGAGAGAAAATAAGAAAATAAAATAAATTTTAAAATAAAAATTTTAAAATGATATAAATAATTATAATAATAAAATAATACTAATTTTAATACTAATAATAATATTAATATTAATATTAAGACCAGCAATAACAATAATAATAATAATTAGAAGAAGGTTAAAAGAATAAAAAATGGATGGTGGAACAATTTTAAAAAATGCATGAATTTATTTATATAAAAAAATGAAAATTGAAATTACAATTGAAAATAGAATAAAAACTTAAAAAATAAAATAAAAAATGAAGAAGAAAGAGAAGAAGAAATGGAGGAGGAAAAAGATTGTGCAACGCGGTTCCATGGTGGTGATCTCCTCCTCGGTGGTTAACTGATGGTATGGGATGGAGGAAATGATACTTTATATAGGCAAGGGAGAGTGTCTCAGCCTTAATGGCATTAAAATATACTTCAAATTAAGGAGGAAATCTTGGGGAATTTAAATCACCCTAGGACTTGTGGTGAATAAAGATTCTATGTGGAATGAATGCATATTTAAATCACCAGATGGAACTGGGTTAATCGTTATTTAGCATGGAAGAATGCACGCATGAATCATCAATGAGGTGGTAGTGATGAGAAGGTGACCAGTGGGTGAGAAGAGGTGGCTAGTGGATCTCAAGTATCGGTAGAGAACAGGGTTCATCATGGGTTGTTCCACATGGTAGGCAGTTGTAATTGTATTGTCCAAGCTGTGGAGAATGGTGGGGCATCAGTAACTGAATGCATGTAGCGGTGCTTGACAGAGGTAGAGAACAGAGATAAGAGGGTCAAAGTGGCAGTGTTGAGGGTTTGTTCCAGTCATGTTGATCCACAGCAGCATGGAGGTGTGCCAATGGAGGCTTGAGGAGCGGCACTCAATGGATCATGGTCATGGTGGAGGTGGTTTTTATGGAAGTAGGAGGCGGTGAGCGGTGGTGCATGCCTGTGGTGAAGGTGATCGGTGGTCCAAGAATGGGGTGTAAATGATCAGTGAGTGGTGTGCATGTATGTGGTTCTAGAGAGCGACGAGTGTTACTGTATGCATGGGGTGGTGATGAGTAGCAGTGAATGTATGGGGTTTCACTGATTGGTGGTGCATGCTTGGGGTGTCTATGAGTGGCAAGCGGCGGTGTATGCATGGGGTGGTGGTGAGAGGCAAGCGGTGGTTCATGATTGGGGTGGCGATGAGGGGAGAGCGGTGGTGCATGGATGGGGTGGCAGTGAGTGGTGAGCGGTGGTGCATGCATGTGGTGGAAGTGAGCGGTGGTGCATGCATAGGGTGGCGATGAGCGGAAAGAAGTAGTGCATGCATGGGGTGGAGGTGAGAAGCAAGCAGAAGTGCATGCATGGGGTGGTGGAGAGTGGCAAGCGGTGGTGCATGATTTTGGTGGCAGTGAGCAGTGGTGAATGCTTAGGGTGGTGATGAGGGGAAACAGGTTGTTCATGCATGGGGTGGCAGCGAACAGTGAGCGGTGGTGCATGCATGGGGTGGTGGCGAGCAGTGGTGCATGCATGGGGTGGCGTCGAGTGGTGAGCATTGGTTCATGCATGGGGTACCAAAAAGTGGTGAGCGATGGTATATTTATGGGGTACCAGAGAGCAGTGGTGCATGCATGGGGTGGCATTGAGCGGTGAGCAGTGGTGCTTTCATGGGGTGGCAATGAGCAGCGAGTGGTGGTGCATGCATGGGGTAGAGTTTTATTGAATACCTCTATCTATCCATTTTCTATTATATGGTAGTGGGACAAAAAGGTTGGATTTTATGTTTTACTTCTAGTATAACTTCTTCAATTCTAAAGAGAATAATTCGGTAGCTTTGTCTGCCAGTATTGTGTGAGAGACATCAAATCTAGTGATGGTGTTTGAATTTATAAAATTGAAGATACTCTTAGTCTCTACATCCTTAATAGGTACATCCTCAGCCTATTTAGAGAAGAAGTCAGTGGTACAAAGGATTTATGACCATAGCTAGAGGGTATGGCCCTACAATATCTGTTCCCCATATAGAAAATGGCCAAGAGTATTTATACATGTGTAGAAACTTTGGGGGTTGATGGATGAATATGGTATGAACTTGGAAGGAATGAAACATTTTCAAAAATTGTGTGAAGTCCTAAAACATCAAAAGTCCATAAATACCCAATCCTCCTAATTTGGTGAGAAATATTTATTCTTGAATAATGGGAACCACAATCTCTGGTATGAACCATCAAACATAAGTATGTTGGGGGATAATCTCTTCTTTTCTAATGGAATAATTACCGTTGATCTACTTAATCCCCAACTCAGAGAGCCTTTGATTCTTAGGTGATTCACTGGTATTTGAAAAGTTAATTTCAAGCCTTCAATGAGGGGTTCGTACTCAGACTCATTGTCAGTGAAACCTTCTGATATTAGGAAGGAGTTGAGTAGAATTTCCTTTTCTGGAGAAATGAGAATGAATCCCAAATGGTGGAATCAGCACTGGTGGTATCAGGATATATTTCTTATAACGCCCCAACCCTAGTTACCCAGAGTCGGTGCATTATTTTAATACATTAGCATTATTACAAGGAATCAAGTCCCGAAGGACCGATCGGTTTAGCAGTCTTGGAAAATAGATTACATACATGAATGTTACATTACACTTCATAACATATAAAACATCATAAATAATACTTTATGAATTCCATTATTCCCTTGGCTTAACCCTGCATATCAATCACAATACACTTCTTAGAATCCTGGGAAAAATAAAACATAGAAAAGGGTGAGCTAAGATGCTCAGTAAGGATAACAATACAGTGGAAACTTTCATAAATAAGCATAAACATTTAAGGAAATGTATAACTAAAACAGAAGCCTTTTAAACTTGAACTTAAGAATAATATGGAAAAAATAAAATTAAGTAATGCCATTTACTTATTCACATGGATATTCTACTAGTCGAATAATCACATGTAATATCAATAAACACTTTCATAATGATGGAATGGATAATGTCATAATATCATAACCACATAGTCAAGGACTTGTGACAAGACTACAAAAAATATTTGTTCAAGGCCTTATGCCAAGACACTAGTTTGTCTCATGAGACCTACCGATGAATCGAGGAGCTATAGTGGTCTCCACCCATCACTTACTAAGTCCAATGCATTCCTCATATGAAAATGTTTACACATAACATAAACATTTATATTAAAAATAGCATACGAAATGTCAATACTTTATCCCTAAACCATGAATGGTATAAAAATAACACATCCATAGTCAATCATATCACAAAACCTTCAATACAATATAGAATATTTGTATCATAATAAATCATCTTCAAACAAGTTTAAAATCCATCAAAGGATGTTGACATAGATGAAAATGATTTTTAAAACTCTTTGAGAGAAATATCCCTTTTTCATGAAAACATTTAAAAGTTACACAATTTAGAAAGGAAGACATTTAAAGACATTTTTGAATCAAATTGTCCCATACCACTTTGAAACTTTATAAAGGAATTAACATTTTAAAAACATTCATGTCCATATAAATAAATTCGTAAAAACCAATTTGAAGACATGTACATTAATGAGAAATATTTAGAAGAATAAATATTTATAACATTTGAAATGATTTTTTTTTGTAAAAAGTTGCCTTAAAATAATCCCTTTGAAACTCTTTCATGAAACATGGACATGGATAATAAATATGTCCTAGTATATACTTACATAAAAACAACCTTGGATAATAAAGAGGTTGTGAAATTAACCCTTACCAATTTGGTAACTTACGAAACATACACCCCATGAAAGAGGTATCATACAATGAATATGTAAATACACATAAATTAAATTGTATTACACAAAGAATACAATTATGGGCAGTATATACACCACACAAAATGTAATAGTGGAAATATGGTACGAATCTCACAGGAATAAGGAGTGAGATGAAAACCCCTTACCTCGTGTCCGACTTGACCCGTTCGTTATTTAATATCCTAAATAATAAACTAAAGTTAATTTATACTTGTTTAAGAACCTTTTTCAAGTTTATTATTCCTTTTATATCACTTATTACCATGTTATAAACATTATTTAATCATTTAATTTAATAACATTCGTTTTGTCGATATTTGGCACTTGAGTAAAAATGAATACCTTATAGTTACAAGTTGTTCACATAGTCAAAATATCATTATATCCAGAATTATATTCACAATTTAGATATCATATATATCATATATACATTATATACTTGTATTTATAATAGTAAATATCATTTTGGGGTAATAATGAAATGCATCATTCATGGAGACGGTAAGTCGTACGTACGCATGAACGCTACATTCATTTCTATTTCTTATTTTAATGGAATTAAAACATA
The DNA here is from genome assembly GCA_963277665.1 of Viscum album. Classification (NCBI taxonomy): domain Eukaryota; kingdom Viridiplantae; phylum Streptophyta; class Magnoliopsida; order Santalales; family Viscaceae; genus Viscum; species Viscum album. Next base: position 1,083,223,283 of record OY728166.1, on the reverse strand, counting down.
ATGATACATAGGTATATTATAATTCCAGTATAATATCATATATAATATCATTAACTCCATCCTTTATACATCCCACATATGGTATTAACGAGTCATATCACTTTGAGGGGGCGGTAGTCCGCACTTCCTAAAATGAAATTATCGCATTTACCCATAATGGAAACCATTAAGGTGTGATATAAAAGAGAAATAAAGAATCATGAAGAAAACATAACCATAATATATATCATATATAAATATAGTTCCATCATAATGGCCACCATGAGAGGCGGTAGGAGGTAATTGAACAATCATCATTTCGTGAGGCGTTAGTTTTCCATCCAAAGAAACATTATGTTCTTCACCTATTAGATGGAGGTGTGTGTAACTGTAATTAAAATCCTTCTCATAAAAACATCTTATTATATTGAGGATATTGGTGTTGTTATAAAATAAAGGAATAAAAAGAGTTTATAGAGTTGGAGGAGTAAAATAAAAGAAAAGAAGTTAAGAGAAATTGTTACCTTTAATTTGGGTAACTTCCTTTGGTTTGAACCAAAAGGACTCCTTGAAGTGACTTCTGCCTAAGGTAAGTCTTATAGAAGGAGTAGAGGGATATAGGGAGCTTAATTTGGTAGATTTTGGATGAGCCTAAAGGCTTGAGAGGTGTGAGAAATTGGTTAGAAGTTGTCTCCTTTTATAAGGGGGAGGAGGGGCTCTTTAGGAAAGTGTAAAAATATTATTTTATTATAAAAGGATATTCGGTTTATAAAGGTCCAAATATCATTAGAGTCAAAGATAAGATGACTCATGGTCGAAATAAAATCATCCAATAATAATTGGACATGTTTTGGATATTATTTTAATGTTTATAATCTAATTTATTTAAATCATTTATTAATGAGGTAAATACTTCATCATTATATTGTCCTAAATAATTTATTTTTTTTGGTGTCTAAAAATTATTAAAAAAAAATACCATGATGTAGGAAATATTTTTAGCTTTCCAATGAATATTTATAGTCAAAAATATTACTTATATAACACAATATAAAAATTAATTACTAAAAGTTTTTTGTTTATGTCAATTTTGCCTTTACATTAAATTAATTAATCTAAAGTGTCATTATCATTCATAAGTGGCTCCATGGGGTCCCAAAATCGTCACAAAGATTCCAACGGTCGGCCATTACTCATCCAATAAGTTTAGTACATGTGTTAAGGTAATTTTTAATTATTACAATATTTTTTTTACCTTGAATTACCCTATTTACCTTTAACCGTGGTAAATAAAAGTAAAAATGTTACTATTCACCAAAAAAATTATCTTATTGAACCACATTTTACTCCTTGATATTAATTGTGTCTCTTGGACTTTCAAAATTCAACTCACAGAAGCGGTAAAATTAAGTTTTATGTGAATTTGCAAATTCTCCTAGGATATGGGTAAAAGACGGTGAAACGTTCAATAAAATTTTTATATATCTAAAATTATTATAAACTGACTCCAATGAATTAAATTGAACTTATATAGGTATTATATATCTATTTTGACCTAAAATAAATTTAAATAAAATAAATAATTATTTAAATAAAAATTCTGTTTTAAACTATAACTCAGGGTTTTTCACTATTCATCAAAAATTGAAAGTTTTCAGAAAAATACCAAAATTTCACCCTAGGCTAATTTTGATATTCTGAATCCAAAAATGAAGTCCATTTTAAGAAATAAAATTTATATAATTTCAAAAGGTGGGTATTACTATTGATAGCGGCTAGTTTGATTGGTTGTGGTGTCTTAGAACTCGAAGTTGCGTACAACGCACGCTACTGTATTATTCAAAGAGAAGTATATCGTGGAAGCTTGGGGTATTACTTTTCTTGAGGTTGACGAATGATTCTTAGTGGTCATCAGTCCACTGAAATGTGATTCCTTTCTTCATCAATCTGGTGAAGGGAAAACATTTTCCTAAAAGGTTTTCTATGAAGCATATAATGTAGGAAAGGTTTCTTTATAGTCCTATAAAATCATTTAGGTTTATAGGGGTGAAATACCTAGGATTTCCTTAGTCTTTTTAGGGTCCATTTCAATTCCATGATGGTGTACTAAAAATCTAAGAAATTTTCCTAAGGTAATACCCAAAGCATATTTCAGGTGGTCCATTTTAAGCCTGTTTTGTCATATCTCATTGAAAAATATTTCCAAATCGGCAAGGTGATTGGAATATTTCCATGATTTTACCACCAAATTATCAGCATATCACTTGACATATTTTCACAAAAAGGGATTGAATATGTGATTCATTTCATAATGATATGTAGCGTCAGTATTCTGTAAACCAAAGGGAATCACCCGATAGTATAATAATCCATGGGCTCTAAATGTGGTGTATTCTTCATCTTATATGCCCATTAATATTTGGTTATATATTTAATATCCATCCATGAAAGAGAGGGCTTTATAGCCAGCCATTTCATCAATCACGAGTTCTATAATCAGAATCAGGATGTTATCTTTCAGATAGTTTTGGTTGAGGTATATGAAATTGATGCAAACCCTAATCTTCCCATTATTGTTCTTGAAATGGAAAATTTTGGAAAGTAATTTTTGATACTAGAATTCCCAAATAAATTTATATTTGCTGATTTTTTCAATTTTGGCTTCTAACTTGGAGACATGAGTTAGATGTGTCCTTCTAAATGCCTTCTTGTAACTGTGGTGATATCCTAGAAATCCTGAGTGATGGGTAGCCACATTAGGATAAAAACATATCATTTTATTGTAATTTCAAGAAAACATGTATCATTGCTACTTCAGAAAAATTGTGTAAATTTCCTACTCATTGAGGTGCATAGTTGTGTTAATCTATATTGATCGAAAATTCTCCTATGTATCCAAATTTATCTATAGGATTCTATCAACAGCAGTGGGTACTCCTTCCTCAAATGATGGCGGATCATATCTAAGTTCATATTATTACTCTTCTTTATCTTTCACTTCCTCTTCCTCTTCCTCCGGGTCCATTTTAGGATGTATGGGAGACAAATAGGAATTATTGATGTTGGGAGGTCAATGTTTTGAGATTTTCCTTCCAATGGTGATATAATGACTTCTTGAAATTATTCTGATGAAGTGGAAACTTGATTAAGTTATTTGGATGATGTTGGGGCATTTTAATTTGAGTTTTCTCCACCAATAGGGAAATAAAATGCTTCATCGGTGCCCTTAGATTCAACTGACATGGCTGATATTTTAAAGACTAGAAATCATGTCTCTAAATCTGATCTTATTTCTTTTACTTGACTGATGGTTATCACAAATTCATAACTTAGTTCCTTTAATGGATTCCCTAGGTCCATTTACAGAACATTTGGGGAGTTAACATGAGAAACACCTTCAGTTATACATTATTCCCCCTCTTCAGTAGAATCCTACATCAATATATTGAGATTTACATGATTCAAATGGATATTTATCTCCATGTAATGTCTCATTATTAACATTTAATTAATATTTAAAACATTAATTATATGACTAAGGCATCATCACATGATAGTGAAGTTAATGCCTTCATAGCAAGACATTAAAAGTTTTATCTTGCTGGATAACCAGAAACTCATGGTTGGACACCAGATCTCTAAATTGATCTTTGAAATTAATGTCACTGAGGGGTTTCTATTTTCATTTATCATACCATTGAAGCATTTGAGTATAAGGGGATAGATTAGCTTCAACATATCAAATCTATAGAGTGTTCAAACGGGAATGAGGTTGAATCTTGAGGCATTGTCAAGAAAATATCGATGGATGTCAGTGTCATATAATATTATAGTCACATAAAAAGGTCTGATATATCCTTTTATAATAGTATCCTTGTCATTATTCTTGGAATATATAAGTACTTGACATTTTGTGAAGTTGATCTCTACATGATATACCTTGGTAGCAGTTAATTTAGCTTTAAAATCTTGTGGGCTCAACAGATCTTCTACAAGTTCTTCACATAGATCCTTCGACATTTTTAGAGAATCCAAAATTGAAATTTTCATTGGAACAATGGAAAACTACTTAAAGATTTCATATTTTTTAGTCAAAGTTTTACTAATTCAAGTGGGGAGATTTTCCCTAGCTGGAACTATAGGTACTGATATGCCTAGGGTGGATGATCAATGTTGTTACATATATGTTAAAGGAATCTCTACTACTAGATTGGACCATTTAGTTTTGACTACCTATATGGGATGATGATCCCGTTGCACGCCTTACATTAGATGTTCTAGAATTATCAATCCTGGACTACTATTTTCTAAGGTGGAGTCATTTCCCTATTCTTATTGTGCTCACTAAAGGGATATTCCTTGAATCTCGTCAGCATAAATGGCCCTCGTAGGGATGTGGTCGTGAAATTAGTTTCAACAATGATTGTACCTCCCCATAACTCCCTATATTATATGACCTATACCCATGGTTTTCTATCTTAACATAGGGAATTTAATCTCATAATCCTACTCTTCATCATAGAATGGATCCATTATGTGAATTACATTAATGGAACCAAAAATTAATTCTTTGTCTAATGAGAATTCTATCTAGTAGGATGATTCATGTGGTATCATTTTTTGTAACAGTTTCCATTGTACCATTTGGATGGGAAGCACACATTCTCTTGGGACTGAAGACATGAAGTTTGAGAGAGTCAAATCTCACTTTTGACTTTGTGTGAGTTCATCCTCTTGTGTTTTCATTCTATTCTCATGGATATGTCTTTTCATGGAAAATTTACTCTTAGATGACCGATGTTCTGATGAAGTTAGTATTTCCATAGAATAAGGAAATGGGGGCATGATTAGTTGATTTTACTATTCCCAGATGATATCATGAGTTGATTAGTTGTTTTCCTAGTCATATAATCATTAAAATTTTGGGCAACCTTTCTCGTAACTTCTTTATATTTTCCTTTTTCTTCTAGAGTGGTATCTGAAACACATACCACTTATACTGGTGGATTTCCCATATTTACCAACCTAGAATCAACCATATTTTTTAAAATGTATTTAAATATAAAAAAAATATAAAATGTTATATATCATCATTTGATGATACGATTAGTAATATGGGTATTTATCAAGGCCAACTTGCTCAAATCTCTTTCACTTTGGAAACTTTAGAAAGTTATTTTTCATGGACACAAAAAAGTAACTGGGAGATTTCTCATCTTGGATGGAATAAAATTTATTCTTATCATCCTAAAACTAGGAATTTTTATCTTCCTTTCTCTCATCCTGACGGGGATATTACTATTGACGCTTCTATTCAAGAAGATATTCCACATGAGGAGGTGTGGTTTTTGGATTTAGAGATAGTGTAGGAGCTAGTTTTAAAGTAACCATTACAGTTTCCACTCTACCCATCCTCTTCGCTTGAGACACTAGCACGTGATGGGAGTTATCCTTGGTTAAAAATAATAATCTTCAAACTATTTTGATACTATAGTAAGATTTAAAAATCCTCCTAGATACTTTACTAGGATAAGTGGTGTTTGTAGTTCTTTGGGAAGATTATCAATGAAAAATACCCAATAAATATTCTTGAGGAAGCTTCAAGTTTAAGTTGTATGTCAAACTCTTACACCTTGAAATGAAATCCAAAACCCATTCATTTTCTCATTTTCTACATTTTTATAGATCAAGGAAGTTTTTATTCTAAAATATTGAGTTTAATTGATAGAGAAATTGTCATCAATGATCTTCCCACCCCTTTATTGATTCTACTGGTAGACTGTTATACCAGGTAAAGATTGGTCCCTCTAAAGTCTATACGAAACATCTGATATTAACTACCTCTTACTTTTTAAGGGTCCCCATTATGGGGCCACACCGAGACATGAAGTGTGTCATATGTTGTTTTGGATCCCATGAACTATTGAATGTTGGGAACACAAGATTTCCAAAGTTTGGTAGTGTGAGAGTTTCATCCTCCCAATCAGGGTAAGGCTTCCACTCTAGTTTTTCTAGTTCACATCATCCTTCCATATCTTATAATCAATCCACAAGTGACTCAATAGTGTTGATTCTTTGGGGAGGAATGACCAACTAGTCAGAAACCTGGATAATAGGAACAACATGTTGGGCTAGTTATGAAAGATCTTCTTGTACTCTTGGTGGGTAACCTACAAGAGAAGGCATGTGAGGATATGTATGACCTAGTTCTAGTTGTGTAACCAATAAAGGTAACTCCTGATATCATTCTACCATTGGGTCCAAATATATTTCTTATTAGTACCCCATGTTGAGCAGATGTTCTGAATCCATTTTAGTTGTTGTGATGAACCCTCATTTTTGAGGTACGTCGGGTTGGAACATGAGTTGAGGATCTTCTTGTAGAACATATCTAGTATGGATGTTTCTTCAAATTACTTCCATATTTATTTTTCTCAACTCCTTCATCCCTTTCTCAGATTATGTAAATATTTCATCAAGTGTGAGAGGTTAAAATTCTTTGGGCGGCTGGTGTGATACGGATACACCTTTACCCTTTTCCTTGGAATATGCTCATCGAGGAGGTGGCAGTGGACTAGTTTAGGGAGTCCCAAAATTCATAAAAGCCTCTCATTTTGGATATGAAAATATTCTTTAATCATTTTTTTTGGACCTAATTAGGGATAAAAACCTCCTAATCCTATTCCTCTATATCAGTCTATTTTTCTATAGAATCTATAGGGGTGGTCATAAGAACATTCATCGATACATGACACATTGTAGATTTCCCATTAATACCAGAATGATAAGAGGTTCAGTTGTCTTAGGGATATCTTTTGAAAGAATTATGATATCCAAGATCATTTGTACCCTTTAGAGATTAATTTTGTTTATACTTTCCATGGGGCCTCATCCTCTCCATCACTGGTCCTCTTGGAATTTTTTGATGAAGGGTGATCATAAGGGAATATCTGGACAATTTTTGTGTGTGTGTTCCTAGTGAGTAAGTTGGGTCAGGAGATAGGATGAAAGCAATGGATTCACTTTATAGTGCTCCCCCTAAATAGGAAAATACTGAATTCCATTGAAGATTAATTTGAGGTAAAAATGACCCCAGTCTAGTGGGATGGGTCTGTAACTATTCAATTTTTATAGCATTTCAGGATTGTTTTTTTGGTCTTGAAGGTTTTTTTAATTCCCACAGCCCTGTGGGTTGGGGTTTCTTCTGTATTATCATGACTATAGTTGATGAATCTACTGTATCGATTTTATATATATTTTTTTGAAATTGGTATTGGTAAATTATATAATTTTAACCTTAGTCATCTGATTCCAAAGATATTGGTGCTACCTAATGATTATATTCCTTGCATCAAGAGGATTGCTTAATATTTTTAGACTCTTAATGTAAGATTATTTCGAAGGCTTCTTATCTTCTAGTCTGAAATCTTTGTGAGATGTTCAAGACCAGTTTTTATTAAGCATACCATATTTTCTGAGTTGATATTTTTTCTCAAAGATAGACCAAGACAATGACATTACATGATTTCACATTGAGTGGGATTTGTAGATCGATGAGATGGGTGAAATGCAACGCCCTGTTCTTTCCCCATACTCTAATATGAACATTGGATGGGATATTTGGGATCAGCTAATGTAACTCATTTAATGAATCGAAACATGCATGTTGAATGGATCCTTACATTTTACCCAATATTAGGTTCCACATAGGTATAAGGGGAACCAAATTGATTTGATGATGTATCTCTTCAATTACCCAAATGTGACTTAGATATTTGTTAGGAGGTAATAATATTTTTTTAGTTGAGGAAGAGTAGTCCATAAATTTTGGATGATTTCATGGACACATTATTATAAAAATTCCAATGGAATTCTATATTTGGGAGTGGATAAATTCTAGAACATGGGTGGTATATTGTCTTTAGACAACTACATATTCATGAGAAATATTTTTTCTTCATCATTTACAAGAGGTTTCTTAACCTGATCTACCCAAAGTGGATGTTTTTACATTTCATTGTTTTAAATAACAAGATTGGTAGGGATTTCTTCTATCATATTATAATGTAGATGATCCAATATTTATTTGGAAAGGGGAGGACCTTCTAGATGAAATGAAGTGTTGTTGTGGGGAGGAACTTCCCAGTAAATTCCATTATGGGGAGGACTACCATCATGGCTTGGCATCTGACTGTAAGGAGAATTTATATAGTATATTCCCTCAAGAGTACCTTCAGGGTAGATGATATCAAGGGAGGTATTTATTTCTATTTGATCTTATGGGCATGAGGAGGTTTTTCAAAACACTCATTAGAAGATGGTCTCGCTTGATCGATTAGATTTTGGACACGAATTAAACTTTCATGGAAATTTTTCTAGGGAGGACCTCTGGAACTACTGGTAGTAAAGTTTCTAGGAGGACCTTAATAATTGAAACAACTATCACTATAATTTGTTAATATATGAGTAGGATCCTGATCCACCATAGATAAATGTTTGAGAGCTTCAATAACACTACCATTGAGTAGAGAAGGATCATAGACCGGATCTTCATTTTCTAATAACCTTTGGTAAATATTCCTTTTGGATGCTCTCATGTAGGTGATTGGGCCTACCTATTTTTGGAAGTAGATTACATATATGGGGTCCTATTTGAGTATCTCCTATATTGATACCAAAATTTTCTAATAGATTTTTTGAATTATTATATGGATATGTGTTTCCCCTAGAGTGTCCATTGGGATGGAATGATAACCTCCAGTTGGAATAGGGATATGGGACTGATCCAATTGTTTATTTATTATGGTATTTTTCTAATGACCCTCTTAGACATAAGTAGGGATATTCCGCTTCTCTGGATTGATCCTCACATTGTGTTGATATGTCACTATAATTTCGGTGGGTTGTGTACCCTCCCTTTAGCTACTTCTACTTCCATCATTATATCTTGGTAGGTTTATAGTATATGGGAAGGGATTTTCCTCTAGCCTTTCATTATTTTCAAAATATGATGGATGACTTAATCAGTCTGAACTGGTATATATGTCATTTTCATGGTTTTAGTAGCAATATAAACCTAATCTTGTCCTCCATTTCCTATTGCGATGTACCGAAATCGTTTTTGGGAGGGGGAGACATGGGTTTGGCCCCTATTTTTTGTCATGATATGTTGGATATTTTTTCTAGATGTTGCCAAACTATGTTGATAGGCTTGGTGGATGTAGGTAGGTATGTATTCCTACTTGCGGTTTATCGACATATTTGATTGGCGGACTTATCTAGAGGTAATAGAGGTATAGTCATGCTTCTTATTTCTTGATCACTTCCATCAGTGGGCTATCCTGGGTGCCTCATTCTAAGTGACCTGGGCTGGAATCCCGATGGAGGAACCATCATCGTGTTGAGGTTTTGATATCGTGTAGTGTTGGAAGTGTTGGTTTCTATCAGTAGTCCTTCGGTGAGACCCCTAGGTTATTGGAATGAGTTTGTTGGTGACCTATTGATCTTCTTACCTAAGATAAGGGAGGAAATTATTATTCTGTCCTAGGGATAGACTCCCAAAAAATTTTAAGATGTAAATGGGTTTCTTCTGCTTATTTACTACCAAATGGTGTTGGGTGGATGGTTGGTAGTGATTAATTCCTTGGAGGGTTTTGTGTGTGGCCTCCAAGGTCGGTATAGTACCATTTGATGGTTCTCCCAAACTAGTAAATTTGAGACTTAGCGTTGAATATGCTGTTTTGGTGATAGTATCATCTAATTTAATGAGGATTCTTCTAGTTTAGTAGTGAATATATAATTATAGGCTTGTTGGTTAAATGTTATTTGGATTGAAAGGAATTCTTATGATAGTTCCTGAGTATACAAGACAAACAAAAACAATAAAAAAACCCATCAAAACAGCATCTTAATAAATGAACACATGAATAATTGATTGTTTTGGAACCATTTTTGGTCAGATTTCATTCTTTAAGAGCATTAATGTGTCATGACATGTGGGGGACATTTTCATTTTGGTTATGAATTCATGTCAGGTTCACCATTTTTTTCATAGAAAACTTTGATGGATTTCACTCCTACACTCGTTTTGAGTTAATTTTAACCTATTTTACAAAGGTAGGCAGTCACTAAGACTTTTATAGTGACATATTAGAAAACATTTTGGTTGAGAGTATGGGAGGTTGGGCTCATCAAACCATTTTGGAGGGAATTATTTTCTACTTTGAGAATCTCTTTTATATTTAATACTTATTTGTGGATCCTTAACAAATCCTAGTGTGGGATTATTTAAACCTATTCCAATGATCTAATAGAGACCATGTGTCTGATATAAACCCCTACATGCATTAGAGTGTCCCCATATTTATCTTATTAATTTATAATAATTTGGCCTATATTTGGGTAGTTGAGATCTTTGGAGTCTATTATCATCTTGGGAGAAGGTTTGTGTTTTGGAGTTAGGATTGATCCTCAGAGGAATCATATGTATCGTTTGAAAAGGTCACTTCATACTAAAAACACCATAACATTAAAATATGTGTACTAAATTCCAAAGGTTTTTTGCAATGAAATACCTCATACACTCTCTTCACATCGGGTTCAACATTTTTGTTTCATATGGAAAGGTGAGAAAAAAAATGGGATTTATTTTGTAATTGTGAGGTTCACATTGGGTTTACCATTTTTTCATAGAAAATCAAGTGGTTTTTAATAGAATTTTTTGGTGGTGTTGTCATAAACCTTTACATCAAACAAACCTTTTTTATTTCCATGTCCCTTCCGGGCATTTTCCAATGGGTTTATTAATGAAACTAAAAACTCTTAATGATTACTTTATTTTTGATATTTCATGAACCTACTTTCTAATGGTAGGTGGTCATTGAGAAATGGTTCCAACAAAACCTAGGGACTCACATTGGTCTATATGATGGGAGTTTGAGATTATCACACCTTTTGGGGGGGATAATTGCCTACTATATGACTCTCCTATAGATTTTAGGAAAATTTATGAATCCTTTATTAAATAAAAATATATAACGTGTCAAACTTATATTAATGATAAATTGTAAGATTTATTAGATTTAGAATTGTATATATGTATATGATGTTCTTAATCAATGGAGAAATATTTATGTATCTAAGGTCCTCCATTGATGGTACCGTTTTTATTCAGATTATAGATTCTTATGTCATTTATCTTCAAGGTGCTAGTTTTAAGCCGTATAGTGGGATGCTCTAGAATCTATCATCTTCAAAGAAGAAGGAAGCTTTTTTGATGTCAGTATCAGTCCCATGAGAAGGGATTCCTATGTATCCTTTTGGAATGAATCAGAAACCATGTATTTTAGTGCCACTTAACAGGACACATAAACCGTTTAAGGTCATGTGGTGAGGACTAGACAATTCAGTTTAATATCATGTGTCAAGGACATCTAGGGAAAAGGTTCTTATCCAAGGATGGAATGGGACTTACACTGAAATGGTTTGGAAAAGCTGGAAAGGATATAGATATTGATTCAATAAGGTTTTCCTTATGACTTTTCCATTACTTCATAAAAGGGGGAAATTGTTGAGTCAATAAGTTTTTCCTTATGACTTTACCATTCCTCTTGTTTTGAAAATCACAAAAACATTATCTCAAGGAAAATCTTGTTTTACCTTATTTTACTTCTGTAAGAGAAAATTCCCATCCCCAAGGAAATACTCCTTACCATGTTTTCATTTCTCGTATCAAAATATTTCTAAGTATAAAATTCGGATTGAGACCAAAACCTCAGAATCATATAATACTTAGATATGAATAATTATGTTTAAGACTCCGAATTCTGGTTACGAACTCTCATAAAGTCCAACTCCAAATTCTGGTTACGAACTTTCATGAAGTTCAACTCCGAATTTTGGTTACGAACTCACATGAAGTCCAACTTTGAATTCTGATTACGAACTCTCATGAAGTTCAACTCCGAATTCTGGATACGAACTCTCATAAAGTTCAACTCCAAATTCTGGATACGAACATTATGAAGTTCAAGTCTGAATTCTAGATACGAACATTCATGAAGTTTGACTCCAAATTCTGATTAAGAACTTATGTAAAGTTTGACTACGAATTCTGATTACGAATTCTAGTTAAGAACTTCTCTAAGTTCAGAATCTGATTTCTCTGAATTCAGACTCTGAACTCCTATGAGTTATGACTCCGAATTCACATGAACCCTGACTCTGAACTTTGTAAGTTCAGGTTCCAAATTCTTATGAATCCAGAATCCAAATTTCCTTGAAATTCAAACTCTAGAATTCTATAGAATTCAGGTTCTAAATTCTTACAAAAAAGAATCCCAATATCCTTGTATTATAGACTCCTAATTAATTTTTTGGTTAGACTCCAAACTCTCATTCCAAATATCATATTCTAGTTATTCTTACACTCATTTTAGTTATAAAACTGTTTCGTGCTTTTAGTTACCCACTAATCGTTGTTTGAGTGACACGTGTACATGTACCTCCGAAATTCAAGGAAGAATATGACTGTTGGAGGAGGGAACCGACCGTTGGAGTTGTGCCTATAAATAGGAGATCACTTGAACGCGCTCAAGAATTTTGGAATTTTTAAGCTCAGAACTTTCAGAATTGATTTCTAGAGAGAGAGGATCTTATAAACTCTCAAGATTCATGCAGAAAGTTTGAACGACTTTTTAAAACTTTGCTTTGTGCAAATTTGCTTAGTGCAGAGGTTCGATTACCTTAAAAATTAGAGACTTCATGTTGTGAAGTTAGAGGTGCCAATTTCCTTAAAAATTGGGGGCTTATGGGGATAGCAAGACAGATACCGATCTTCGGATTGAGGGATTACCTGGGTTTGGGTAAGACAGACTTTCTTGAAAGTATAAATCAAGGGACCTTTTATCCAGGGTTGTTGGATACCCTCCTCTTTGGGTTAAAAGAGTTTCTACACGTTACTTATAGTGTTACTACTTTTTTTTACACTGTGTATTTATATTCTTGAGGAAAGTATAACTTTCTTATACTTCCTTATACTTGTAATCTGATTTAGTTAGATTCAATACGCTTTAAGGTAGAATCTTATTTAGTGTAAACTTTTGTTAAGTTTCATTTCCAGAATCACTTTTCCAGAATGAAGCAAGATAATAGATCTTAGAGGTGTTGTGAATTTTGGTTATACAAAATTTTCTTAGGTATTTTTAAAGTATACAATTCACCCCCCCCCCCCTCTTGTATTTGAGAATCTCATTACATATTTGATCCTACATTTGGTAGTATAGATTATATCATACTCAGACATACCATTCTAACAATAGCCTCCTAGGTTGGATATGACCCTATTGGGAATATGTCTCAATAAGGATTTTGATGGTGGGACACAAAAGGAATATGTACCTCCAGGATGGATATGACCCCATTGGAAATATGGCCCACATAATATTGGGGTGAGTTTGGTTTTCTCGATTTAAACTTCATAGGGGCTTCCTACGTATCATATTTGGATAGGAATCAAAGCCCGTATAGTTCAGAATGGTTAGGGATTACACCTCTGTAAGATTCACAAGGTTTCTTCATCAATAATATGTCCCTTTAAAGGTTTTTATCTTAGGTAATGTAGCCCTTTGATAGGATGGTGACATGGTTTTTTGGATTACACCAAGAAAGAGGCATGTATGGTGAGTATAGTTGGGATTATACTAAATATGAGTCTTGTGTTTCTAGAATTTGATTATGCTAATGACGTGATAAATAATAACCTCTAATCAAATGTGATTCATGCTTAGTGTGAGAAATAATAGGAAGCATAATATCTGGTAATCCAAAAAATCTCCTCCATACACTAGAGGATGAGGGTGATGTTGTGGAAGCTGGGGGAGTGCCCTGCAAAAAATACTAGGGGCTTGCTCCAGGAGGGATTCCCTTGGGTGACCCTTTCTATGGGTGAATACCCTTTGATATGTGGAGACAAAGAATAGTCATTAAACATTATGGAATGGAAAATAAAATGGTTCCTCTACTGATCAAAATGAAGAGTTCCTTGGAATTGCCTCTATAATAGGGGTCCTCATTACTAATAGAGTTTGAAACTGTAAGCATTATGAGGACCCTACCTATTTGGTAGGATAATTTTGAGACATTTTTTACCAATGGAATGAATATTCAAATGGGAGGCTCATTGGAATGTCTTTATCAATGATATTGAAAATTTGGAGGCCTTAGTGGAGGTTTTGATTTAGTCTCCCTCAAATGGGATTCCTAGGAAGAGAGCTTCCCTGTCATCAGTGTTCAAGGATAGTGCTTAGAGGGTGGCTCGCTTAGGGTAGACCTAGGTGAGCTAGAGGTACTTCACCCAGGTAAGGCTTGGGTGAGATATAGGTGCTTATCCCATGTAAGGTCTAAGGGATCTAAAGTCACTTTTCCTAGGTAAGTAATGGGATAGATAGTGGTGATTTTCATTTTATGGACATAGGTGAGAAAGATATGCTTTCCACAGTATGGACCCAGGTGATATGGAGATTCCTCATGCAAGTTATACCTGGTCGAGCTAGAGAGGCCTCACACAGGGTGGTCCTGGGGGGATGGAGATGCCTCATGTAGGGTGGACCTAGGAAAGTTATAGATTTATCTTGGGTAATGAGAAACCTAGTCAATATCACTTGGTTGAGGCTTTAATATTATCTCCAAGGGTATCCTCGGGTGACTTTGGATGACTGGTGCATAAGTTTTGAGCCACAAAAGGGCCCTTATCCTTAGTTATTTTAACTAGGGGGTGGTCACTCTCATGTTTCCTAATATTCTAGACCTTGAAAGACCTAAATCCATTGACCATTTCTAATTCCCTCTTCTTTTGTAGGCTTAGGGAACTACTTGAGGGTTTAGAGGACTTGGGAAAGAGACTTGGGTGAGCAGAGATTCAAGCGGTCTCTTCATCTTCTAGTTGTGTCAAATGAAAAGCCCAAGGTTTCTATTTATAGGAAAATCCTAAGAACAGGGGAAAATGATATCATCCATGTAGATCCAATGTGAAATTATCTCATGAAAGTCCCTTGTGTAGGTATTGGCTACTCATGTCAATCCATGCGGGTTGGGCCTGCGTGAGCCTCGTGGTGTGTAGGTGGGGTCTGCGTAAGATAAACCTGGGTAAATTCTTTGACTCCCTTGTCTCCTATACAACTTGAGTTATTTTCTCCTAAATATTTTCATCCACATGTGAAAAAGTGATTGTTATCACCATGTCTCAAAATCATTCTTTTTTTAAAAAAATCCTCTTCTCATTTTAAGCTACCAAACTCAAAACCAAAATTTAAAACATTCTTTATAAAAGTGATCACACCTTAAAACACTTTCCCCTTATGAAATAAAAAATCATCCTTCAAGATCCTTATATTCAATTTTAATTCCAAACAAAAATCCATTTCACAAAACCATCATGAAATAATTTTCCCTCTTAAAAATCAACCTAAAATTTCACAAATCCTTTTTCAAGATTTTCAATAAAACCCAAAAATATGATCTCCATTTAAAAATATTTTATAAATTCTCTTTACCCACTTTAAAAACCCTTGGAAATATAATTTCAAATAACATATTGAATCTTTTAAAATTAAGGAATTCCACTTAATTTTTTTAGCCAAACCATTCAGAAAATACTTTTTTATTGGAAATCCAAATATCAAGTTTATCATTTAAATAATTTAGGGAACCCAATTTATTACTTTTAAAACTAATACCTTACTATTTTAAAATCAGTATTTTAAAATTAAAAATCACATTTTATCTAAAAAATAATAAATACATGAAAAAAATGAATTAAAAACAAAATAAGTATAATAAATAATTAAAAATGTACTAGTGTCTATAGGAATCATGTTTTCATGGATGGGAAGACTATGTGCCAACTATAAAACTACAATTGGGAGTCATTTAAAACCATGTAATAAAATTCTCATGGATTTATAGGCCATCTAAGATCACCAAATACCACCAATTCACTTCCCTAATCATCCCCCAAAATACAAAATAATCAAATAGATCACATATTAGAATTAAATGATGGAAACACAAAATTCAAGTTTCAAAGTCTGACTTCCCATGGAAACTCAAGACTTCAAACATGAAAGAGCTATATAGAATATTCCTGAATATACATTTTGAGTATCAAAAGTCCTATATCTAATTTACCATTAATCACTAAATAGAAAAATAATTTATGAAACCTATTCCCTCTTAATAACCTAGGATCAAATACCATTTTTCTATGAACTAAACTAATTTTTCCATTCATCGGACGCATGAACTAGCCCACAACATACCTGAGGGGAATCCTCGATCCCTCCAGGATGATAAAGAGAATTATTTTAATAAAATTAAATAATTAGGGATTATTTTTTCCATAAAATAAATAAAACTACGTATAGAAAAAAAAATGACCACTTTTTATGTCAAAGGTCCAAGCACCGGGAAAAAAAGAAACTATAACAACCCTATTCTTTTTATTAAAATCATACATTATTTAATGACATAAACTTACACTTAACACAACCTGAAATATTGATAATTCTAGAGTCTTGGGAGATTAATAACATTATATAACAACTTAAAACATGAAATACAACAACATTATTGAAAACTTCTTTTATATGACCACAACATTTTTTTGTACTTAACATTGTATGGGATAACCTGAGGACATTCATAAGAAAGTGGTGAGATATAAATCCTAGAAAGGTAATAAACATGGAATAAAATGAGGAAGACAACAAATGTTAGAAAATAGGCATATTGATAGAGCATAAAAGAAACATGAACATAAAGGCATGATATAGCATGATAATCATAACATGAAAATGTAGCAACAACTTAAAACATTGCATCATATGTCAAGGATAAAATTACAATACATCATAGTGGACAAAATCACATAAAGAAATAAGGTAAACCCCTATCCCAACATGTCATATCATGATACTAAACATTACCCAATGCATTGGGGGGCTATATAATTTTGGGCTCACTCGTCACTTTCATTTCGTTATCATGCTTAAGTGTGCCACATAGATCATAAAGCATGGATTCATTCATTGTAATAATTTATTAAAAGATAAAGGGGTGTGTAATAAATAAATTTATGTACTAAATATAAAGGTATAAGTGCATAAAGTTTAATACCCTTGATAGATGAATGGGAATGATATTCACTACCCGATGATTTTGGTATGGAAAATCATAGTGCAATTTTGGCAGCATAACAGCATGGCATAAAAATTCATAAAAAGAGTTGATGAAATATAAATGGGTGCATAATCATATATAAATTAAATTTAAAGTAATAGTTTATTATAAATTCATGTCCCAACATAAGGAATTTTGAAAATAGAAGGTGTAACATAATTAAGAAAGAGGAGGACTGAAATAACTCTTATGAAATTTCATCATGATAACAGGTGTACATGAGAGAGATTAATGATAGATAAAGGGGTATATCATTATTAAAAAAATAATAATGGAAGTATGGTGGAGTTTATAAAACACTCACCATCATTTGTAATTAAAAATAAAAGGGTGTAACAAAATAAATAAACATGGATAAAAAAGAGAAAAGAAGGAAACCCTTACTTGAGTGTGTGACTTCAAAAGCTTGAAGAGGGGATTCTTGAGAGCTTGGGGTGCCTTGTGAGGATTATATAGAGGGGAGTATAGATTAAGGACGTGATAAAAGGATTTTTAGTGAAGATAAGTTGGAGATTGGGTGGGTTTATACAGGAAATGAGAGGGTAATTCTTTAATATTTCACAAATATAGATTTTTGAATCTATATAATTAAATATTAAAAAAAACCATTATATGGTTTTTGCCCATGGTGTTTTCAAAATAGGAGTGTAAAATAGTATTTTATAAGGCCAAGGTCTGAAGATATTAAAATATTATCCTTTCTTATGTGGAGATGAGTCACATTATTAATGAAATGAATTTAAAATCATAAAATATATTATACATTTTGGAGGATTCACTATGGATTTATAAAATAAGTCATAAAAATATAAAATCACATTATTTTAAAGGTAAGAAATATATTTTTTCTAATATCCCTTTTATAGTGTTTATTGCATCACTATTGGGACATTATGACGTCATAAAACACACTTTATATTTATATGGTATTTAATTTTTACCCAAAAAATCAATTGTCTCTGAAAATTATGAAAAAATAACCATTGTATAATTTAGACACCCTGATTCAAAAAATAATATTTATTTTATCTAAATAATTTTCTAAATATGTGAATTTTTAATTTTAAAATAAAAACCAACATTCATTGAAAATTGATGGTTTTTGACAAAAACAGTTTATAAAACCTTAATAAAGATTACATTTGATGTCAAAAAAATTATATGATCATTTATATTTAATAAAATTAATTTAATGATAATATTTTATTAAAATATTATTTATGTCAAAAATCCATTAATTCGCCACAATATATTTCTTAAATGAATTTTAATATTAACAAAAGATATTATTTGTGCTTTAAAAACAATAATAAAATAAAAGTATATTCATTATTATATACAAAAATAATGAACATAATAATGATGTTAGGGTATTGATACATAACCATTTATTACACCAATATATTCCTTAAGAGTAAGGTTTACCATGGTGGGTATTTCATGGGGCTATCTGGTGAACATGGTTTCGGTCGTGATCTTGATGAGCCCAAACTTCTCCTGTAAACGATTTTGCTCATGCTTAAGTTGTTGGATCTTTGATTGGGATTGGTCTAGGGAAAATCCTAGAAATTCTACCTCCATTTGAATCTCTGATAAATGGGATTCATAGGGAATTATTCTATTGGTTGAGGTCATCACCTTCTTTTTATGTGTCGAACGGATTTGATAAAACCTTGTATTTATACTACTCATGTGATCCCTATTAAACAGAAATATTATCGATGGTAATGATACTTAATATTCATTTAAATCCAATTGGATATAATAAGACAGATGGAGTGCATGTTTCTTCTATATCCATTTTACAAAATAAGATATTTAATTAAACCAAAATGGAAAATTCACTTATAATAGTTCGGGTCGTTACAATCTTCCCCCCTTCAGAAATTTCACCCTCAAAATTTTCATTTCCCACAATAAAAAAGATGAGGGTAACTATGTTTCATCACCTCCTCTAGTTCCCACATTTCTTCTTAAAACTTTTGGTTTCTCCATAACACTTTGACTAGGTACATTGTCTTATTCCATAGAACTTATATGATCTAAGATCTTCATTAGCTTCTCCTTATAAGATAGGTCATTATCCAATGGTACCACCTCTGGATTGAGTACATGATATGGTTCTAGTATGTACTTTCTCAAAAGGGATACATGGAATATATCATGTACCTGAGATATGTTAGGTGGGAGTGTTTGTCAGTAGGCCACCACTCTGATGCGATCAAGGATCTCGAAAGGGTTCATGTACCTTGGACTAAGCTTTACCTTCTTCTCAAATGTCATTACTCTCTTCCATAGAGATATGAAGAGGAATACTATGTCTCTAACATCAAACTATAGGTATTTTAGATGATTTTTAACATAGATTTTTTGTCGACTCTGAGAATCCTTGATGCATTGCTGAATGGTCTTAACCTTCTATGTCATTTCCTTGACCATTTCAGGACCTAGAAATTTTCATTTCCCAACTTCATCCTATCATGAAGGTGTTCTACACCTTTTCCCATAAAGGGATTCATAGGTAGAAATTTGTATGCTTTAGTGGAAACTGTTGTTTTAGGATAACTCAACTAGAGGAATATGTTGATCTCATCCTTCTTTGAAGTACATTAATCATGGTCTCAATATGTACTCAAGTGTCTGGATAGTCCACTCAGTTTGGAAATTAGTTTGAGGGTGATAGGTCATGCTGAAGTTTAAGTTAGTATTCAAAGCATGTTGGAGAGTCTTCTATAACTTATAGCTGAATCGTGGATCTTGATCGGATACAATCTATAGTGGTGCACCATGCAGCCTCACCACTTCTCTGATGTATATCTATGCAAGTTTATCCAATGAGAAATGTTCTCAAATTGAAATTAAGTGTGCAGTCTTTGTAAGAGAATCCACCACAACCCAGATAACATTTTTTTCTCTAGATTTCTTAGTAAGACCAGTGACAAAGTCCATGGTGATTTTTTCTAATTTCTATGTAGGTATGGGTAATAGTTACATCATCCCCTTATATTTTTTTCCTTTTTGCATTCACTTGCAGAGATATAAGACATATTGATGTATATTATATGATATCCTTATTCATAATTTCCCACCAATAGTTTTCTCGAAGATCTTGATACATCTTAGTGATGCTATGGAGGATAGAGAAGGTTGATCTATGTGCATCATCCAATAGCTCCATCATTAACTTAGGATTTGATGGTACATATAGTCTTGACCCAAATCTTACAACACCTTCTTCATTAATATTGATCTCTAGGATTTACCTTTTCTAATAGTTTCCACTTTCTTCTGAATTCCAATATCATCTCTTTGATCATCCTTTAACCTCTATAGAAGATATAGTTGAGCAATCATTTGAGAAAGGATTGATGATGTTCCTTACTTTGTGATTCCCATGTATATAATCTTCAATTCTAAGAAGATCATATCCTTATAAATTTTCGTCAATGAAAGATTTGTCGGATCCTTTCTACTTAGAGTGTATTCCACTTTATTCACTTTCCCTCGATGGTAGTGAATTGAGAATTCATGGTATTTGATCAGCTCTAACCATCTTCTTTGGTGCATATTCAACTCTTTCTGTGTGAATATATACTTGAGTCTTTTTTGATCCATATATATTTAATGCTTCACCCCAAAGTGGTAATGTAACAAAATTTTCAAAGTGAATATCACTACAGCTAACTCCATATCATGTGTTAGATAGTTCTTCTCATGAAATTCCAACTCTCTTGAAGTATAGTCAATGACTTTTTCATTTTGCATCAACACATAGCCCATTCCCTTCTTTGAAGCATCGCTGAATACCACAAAAATCTCTCCACTTGTGGGTAGTATGAACACAGCTGCAGTGACAGGCCTCTTTTTCAACTCCTTGAAGCTCTCTTTTCATTCATCATTACAATAAGACTTGACACCATTCATAGTTATCTTGGTTAGAGGGTTTGACAATCATGAGAAATTATCACAAATCTATGATAATACCCATCTAATCTAGAGAAACTATGGATATCTATCACAGATGTTGGCCTTTTCCATCTTCAAATTGCCTCAATGTTTGAAGGTTCCACAGATATACAATTTCTTGTGATGATATTCTATAAGAAAGATACTTCCATCAACCAGAACTCGCATTTTTTGTAATTGGAATAAAGATTTTCTTTTCGAAAGGTCTTTAGAATAGTACTTAAATTCTCCCCATACACCTTCTAAATTTTGGAGTATATTATAATATCATTAATAAAGGCTGCCAAAAAAATCAAGGTAATCTCTAAAGACTCTATTCATCGATTCCATGATCATTTTTGAAGCATTATTGAGTCCAAAAGGAATTACTCTGAATTCATAGTACATGTACCTTATATGAAAAGCAATCTTGGGGATATCCACCTTCTTCACCCTTAAATAGTAATATCCCGACCACATATCTACCTTGGTAAAGTATTGTTCTCCATGTACCTGGTCAAACAATTCATCAATTCATGAAAAATGATACTTGTTCTTTATTGTGATTTTTTTGAGCTTAGGATAATCAATGCAAAGACACATTGACCCATCCTTCTTCTTGATGAAGAGGACTGGTGCACCCCATGGTGAAGCACTTGGGCATATAAACCCTTTATCTAGATTCTCCTGTAGTTGTTTATTTAACTCCTTAATCTCCACATCATCCATTATATATGGAGTCTAGTATATTGGAAATTCCCCAAGTACAAGATCAATTGAGAATTCAACATATCTTCTAGGAGGAAGGCCAGGATATTCCCCGGGAAACACATTTTTGAATTCCCTTATAATAGGAATGTCTTTGAGTATGGTTCCTTCCTTAGAATTTATTATCTAAGAAAGATATGCAAGCTCATATGGTAGTAATATACATGCTTGGTATGATGGTGCTAAAGAAGATTCATCCTCCTCCTTACACTTTTATAGAATCAGGGGTTTATTTTCCGTATGGATAGATATTTCCCTCTCATGGTAATTTATGTTATCTCTATATAGGGAAACCCAATCCATGCTAATAATTTCATAAAATTCCACCAGGGGAAGTATGATAAGGTTCTCTCAGAATTCCAATCTACGAATTGTGACAGGGGAGGATTTATACACATGGGATGATATAATTACCCCATTTGTCATTTTCACTGATATATCTACTTCTATGCTTTGTGGTTGTGTTTAGATTGTTCTACTAATATTTCAGTATATAAAATAATGTGTAGAACCAAAATAAAAAAAGTACATTCACTATTCTTATATGAATAACTAGCATACCTATCACCACTTCATCATCGATATTCACTTTAGTAGTATTAATGGAAAAATCTCACCCTAAATACCTTGGAGGTTTTTGGTTGTCTCTGAAAACCCTTGAATTAGTGCATTGGTTTGAGATATTATTTGGTTCCTTGAATTTGTAGTAATGAACAATTCATTGAGGGTATATTGGATCATTTCTTTCCTCCGTTGCAGTAGTGGGTTTTTCTTGCTTACAATTTTTGGCTAGGTGCCCCTCCTTCATGCACCTAAAGCATTTTCTCGTCCCCTTCAGGAAATTAATAGGGTGCTTTTTTCCACATCTTTGAAAAGTGGGGTGTTGAAATTTCTTGGAATCGTTAGATCTCTCTATCAAACCACCAGAATTTGACTCCAACTTCCACTTATTATCCCTATGATACCCCTGAGATTTGTCGATTTCCATTTCTAATTTGAGGTCACATCAGACAATTTCCTCGTAGCTATTAAAGTCCCAGATTTCCAGGGATTTTCATAGGCTTGGTTTTAGCCCACCAAAGAAGTATTCTACCTTGAATTCATGGGTAACGAAAAATCCAAAGGCGTGTCATGAAATCCTGTTAAAGTTTTTTTCGTATGATCTAATGGATTCATCATCTTTTTGGTTGAGGGAAAGGAATTCCCTTTCCATAATAATTCGGATAGTATAAGGAAAATATTTATCAAAAAACATTTTCTATAAATACTTCCATCCCATCACCTTGATCTCTTTCTTAGGAATTGTATTTTTAATCAATGTCCACCATTTATTAGTTTCACCCCCAATATGATAAGAACCTATAATAACCTTTTCTTTTTTGAAGCTTTGGAGGATGGAGAAGATCTTCTCAATGGATTTGATCCATTGTTTGGCGATTCAGGGATCAGATGATCCAATGAAAGAAGGAGGCCTTTGTCTCATGAAGCTCTTGATTGGGAATTTTTCTTTCTTTGGGGGGGGGGGTTGTTCCTCTTGATCAGGGTTTATATTTAAAAATTGAGTTAACTAAAAGTGCATCATGATAATGTTTTTTATTCCCGCTCCCATCGGATTTGGAATCTCATTAGGGAATTCATTACATTGATCCTTACATCAGTTGTTAGCATGATTCCTCCTATTACCAGCCATTAGCTAGAATAAAAATAAAATTAGGGGTAAGTATTTAAAACTATTAAACACATAAATTTTAATCCAATGATATTAAAGTTATAAATTATAAATTACATTTATTTCCTTTACTTATTAATTTATAGTCGTTAATCTAAGTTATCCATGATCTACTTCCTAAAAAATATTCTTAGGGGAATTTTTTGTTTCCTTAATAATGGTTCATACTAAGATTATGAATTTACCAAAGCATATCTCTTGGGAGTGTTGAACCAAGAGTGCATCAAGGCCCTTTATCGTGCACCAGTTCTCGTTCGAGTCTAGCTCAAAGCAGTGTTTTCAGGTTTTATCCATAGATATATATGTGTTAGAGCCACCTCTAATTGTTCATATCCATATAGGTATGTATTTTCTTGATAAACCACTTACTATATACTCACCAAAATTTAGGGATTATTTTATTATACTTATTTTTATCCTTAAGTCATTCACTAGATTTTTCTAATCCTAATCCAAAAAATAACTAATCTTTCCTCTGATACCAACTATAACAACCTAGTTCTTTTTATTACATTCATACATGATTTAATGTCATAAGATTACACTTAATACAACCCAAAAGATATAGAATTATATTGTATTTAGAAATTAGGAACATTACATAAAAACTAAAGACATGAAATACAATATCGTTGTTGAGAACTTCCTTTACATGACCACAACATTCCTTCATACTTAACATTGTATGGGATAACCTGAGGACATACATACGAAAGGTGTGATCTATAAAGCCCAGTAAGGGAATAAACATGGAATAACATGAGGAAGGAAACACATGTTAGACAATATTAATATTGATGGAGTGTAAAAGAAATATGAACATAAAGGCATTATATATCATGATAATCATAACATGGAAATGTAGAAACAACTTAAAACATTGCACCATAGGTCAAAGTTAAACTTCCAAGAAGGATAATGGACAAATTCCCATAAAGGAATCAGGTAAACCCCTATCCCAATATGTTGTATCATGATACTAAACATTACCCATTCATCGGAGCGCTATATAATTCATGGTGCACCCGTCACTTTAATTTCATTCTCTTGATTAAGTGTGCCATATATATCATAAATCATAGATTCATTCATCATCATAATTTATTCCATTATCAATGGGTGTAGAATACATACATTTAAATCCTCAATAAAAATGTATGTGTTCATAAAAATGAATACCCTTAATTGAGGAATGGGTATGGTATTCACTACATGCTGATTTTGGTATAGAAAATCAATGTGTAATTTCGGCAGCATAACGGCATGAAATAAAAATTATTAAAAAGGGTTGATGAGAGATAAAGGGTTTTATCATAATATATACATGAAATGGAAAGAAATAGGGTCATATAAATACATGTCCCAAAATAAGGAATTTTGAAATTAGAATGTGTAACATAATGAAGAAAGAGGAGGAATGAAATAACTCTTATGAAATTTTGACATGGTAATGGGTGTACATGGGATATATTAATGAGAGATAAAGGGGTAAAGCTTCATTAAAACATAATAAGGAAAGTATGGGGGATTTTTGATAACATTCCCCATCATTTTTAATTGAAAATTAAACGGTGTAACAATATAAAGAAACTTGGATATAAAAGAGAAAGGAAGGAAACCCTTACTTGAGTTTGTGACTTCAAAAGCTTGAAGAGGGAATTATTGAGAGATTGGGGGGCCTTGGTAGGATTATAGAGAGGGGAGGACAGATTTAGGAAGTTCTCCAAGGATTTTTAGTTTAGATAAGTGGCATATTGGGTGGGTTAATATAGTAAATGAGAGGGAGATTGTTTAAAATTTCACAAACTTACGTTTTCGAATCTATATAAATAAATATTCAAAACCACAAACCTTATCATGGTTTTTGCCCATATTGTTTTTGAAATAGGAGTAGAAAAAAATATTTTATAATTTTAACTGCTTAATATGTTAATATATTATCCTTACTTATGTGTAGATGAGTCGCATTATTAAAAAAATGAATTTAAAATCATAATATATATTATACATTTTGGAGGATTCACTAAGGATTTATAAAATAAGTAAAAAATATAAAATCACAATAATTTAAATTTAAAACATATATTTGGTGTAATATCTATTTTATAGTTTTTATTACATCACTATTAGGCCATTATGATGTCATAAAACACACTATATATTTATATGGTATTTAATTTTTACCAAACATTTTGACTATGTTGAAAAATTATGAAAAATTCACTATTGGATAATTTCAACATCCTGATTCCAAAAATAATATTTATTTTATCAAAACAATTTTCTAAATATGTGAATTTTTAATTTTAAAATTAAAACTGACATTCATTGAAAATTGACAGGTTTTGATAAAAATAGTTTTCAAACCTTAATAAAGATTACATTTAACTTCATAAAAATTATATGATCGTTTATATTTAATAAAAGTAATTTATTGATAATATTTTAAAAATATTATTTATTTCCAAAATCCATTAATTCAACACAATATATTTCTTAACTAAATTTGAATATTAACCAAAGATATTATTTTTACTTTAAATAAATAATAAAATGAAATTATATTCATTATTCTATAAAAAAATAATGTACATAATAATGATGATAGGGTCTTGATATTTAACCCTTTATTATACAATCATAGTCCCTAATAGTAAGGTGTGTGATGGTTGGGCTTTCATGGGGTTGTTCAGTTAACATGGTTTGGGTCGTGATCTCAATGAGCTTGAACTTCTCCCATAAACTATTTCTCTCATGCTTAAGTTGTTGGATCCCATTTTGGGCTTGGTCTAGGGAAAATCCCAGAAATTTTATCCCCCTTGTAATCTCTAATAAATGGGATTCATAGGGAATGATCCTACTGGTTGAGTCCATCGCCTCCTTTTTCTATGTCGAATAGACTTGTTAAAACCCTATATTTATACTAGTCATGTGATCACTATTCAACAACTATATTATCAACAGTAATAATACTTAATGGTCATTTAAATCCAATTTTATATAATAAAACAAATAGGGTTCTTGTATTTTATATATCCATTTTATAAAATAAGAGATTTAATTATATCAAAAGGTAAAATTCACTTATAATAGTTTGGGTCATTAGAGAAATGATATATATATAGTTTAAACAATTTAAAAAAAGTAGTACCTCAAATCACCTCTAACACCCACTATAGAAATAGCCCCTTTAGATCACTTTATCTCCACATATATAATACACCATTGATTTAAAGAATGTAAAATTAATAAATCCCTATTTTCTCAATGAGACAAGGTAAAATAAATAAAACAAAATAACCACATACCTTCATGTGATGTTATGAGTACCATTCAACCTCAAACTAAACATTTACCATGAGAAAAAAAGATCTAAATAGAAACCTAAAATTTTAATATATGTGAGCACAAAGACCTTATAGGAATTCCAATGGAAACCACACCCCATGCATAGTTATTAAATAAAAGATCCATTGCATGCTCATTTGAAATATATTATTAAAAATTGGTTTTTCATACATGAGAACCTAAAAGACAATATAATTTCCATAATAATTTTATAAGATTACTTTTTATTTTATTTAAATGAAAATAATCACATTGAAATAATTTACAAGGTTGAATACTCCTTTGTTAAAAACAACCATTTGAAAATAACTTTTAAATCTCCATTGGAATGTGATATTCAAAATATTTTTGAAACCCATTTTAATAAATAGGAATAAATATTAAGAAAGAATAAAGTATAATATGATGGTAGTACCAAGAAAATTGGGTGCATAAAAAACAATAAAAATGATAATTTAACCAAGAAACATGGGAGAAACACCCTCATGTCACTAAGGCTATGGGAACCTTGAACATATATGTAACTAACTAGGTTCGTGTCAACTAGGCCTTTCCATCATTATTTTAAAAATAATAAATTATAAAACCAATTTAAAAACTAATTTCAAATCTTTATAAAATATCTTAAACATTTTTTTAGTTTTATAAACCTCTTTTGAAAACCAAACACACTTATTTAGAATTCATAAAGACCATCATAAAACACCTTGAAGACCAAAAATCATTTTTAAATCCTGAAATTTATTTATAAAGGCCATTTGGACACATTATAAAATATTTTATGTGTTAAGTTAACCAAAATAGAGTTTTAACAAGTTTCCAAATTGAGAAAATCCTTTCTATTAAAATGAAAATAAAGTGAAACTTTATTTCCTTTTCAAATACTCCTTAAATATGTTTAATATTATTATTAGTTATCTAAATAAATTTATTTACAATATATAAAATTATGGTTCTTGAATTTAAAGATAAGTGTGAGGGGAAACCTACCTCAAATTAAGCATAGTGATGATAAAACACTCAATTATAAAAGGAACACATCCTAAAGATACCATCACACACCCTAAAATCAAATAAATTAGAAGAATTAAGAATTGAAACCCCATATAGGGTTTGGATAATTGTTCACACTATAATGGAAAGAGAGAGAAGGAATAAGAGATGAATAAAAGAGGGAATAAGTGCCCTAGCCTTGGATATCTGACCCTAAATAGAGAATAAACGACCTTAGAATTACCAAGGAGGAGGAAGGATCGAATAAGGGGAGGTGAGGTTAGGATTACCAAGGTGGAGCATCACGCATATTGGAGAAGTAAAGGTGATGGGTGAAATTTTAGGTAAAAAAGGTAGGGGTATTTTAGCAAATTTATAAAAAAAAATAATCCTTGGGTGAATCGTATGGTTTGTCCACATAGTTGGTCAAACTATATACAAAACATAAAAGCCTCACTAGAGGTTCTAGAGTATGATTCATGGGTATTCCATATGGTTATACTAACTGTGAACTAACCATCTATTTGGATCTGTTAAAAACTATAGGCATGTTTCACATTTTCCACACAGTTAGTATTATCCATGTGATAACTATGAGATATTCACTACATGACCAAAAACTCTAAAAAGTTATGAAAACTTTGTCTATTTAGAGAGATAAATAATAGAGACTAATAAATAAATAAAATAAAATAGAAAAATTGATGCTTTTGTGACATAAAAGCCTTCAATAACTCTAAACCTTGAATCTTTAGGTTTCTTGAGAGAATTGAGGCTTCCCTTAATGCTTACTAGCCACTAAACCACTTCAACCAGACTATGATCCCCATAAAAATAGGGTGGATACTAATTCAAGAAGTTCGAGATAGGGTAAATGGAAAAGGAACATTCTGAGTCCACAACTTAATCCAAAGTCTGGGTAGAGTTTGAAAATTGATGGATCTTTCTTAACTGTGAGATGATTCACCTGGTGGATCATCATCGATGACAAGCCTTATACTTCCTTTCCTGACCTTTCTTTGAGGCATTATATAAATAACATAATACATGAACTCAATCAATTCATGTATTATAATAATAGACTGTGGTATTATTATCAACTCAAGGGAAATAAAATCAGATTAACCACACAAAAAGGTATAATAAAATCATCAACACTCAATAAATAATTTGAATCCTACTTTTTCAAGGAATGAATTTGAAGAAAAAAAACTAAAAATATTTGAAAAAACCCAACCACTTTTGAAAACTATATGAAACAATTTTATAATTATGTTACCCCTTAAAAATCATTTTTAAATTGAACAAGTCAAATTAAATATTTATATAAAAAAACTTCCTCAGAATATTTTTTTCCAACCCACCATAATAAAATCAACCATTTTATAAACACACCATGAGGAATTAAGAAACACCTTTCAAAAAACCCAAATAAATTTATTTTGAAATAAATTTTTTCTAAAATTCCCCCCATCACAAAGAAAACAAATTTCATAATAATCACATAGAAAATAACATCACAAATTTTAATCATAAACCCATACAACCATATAAAAATATCATAATACCATCCTTTATTCTTTTCCCATAACCCATTCACCTGAGGAGATCTAATAATCATGAGTCTTAATTAACAAAACTAAATGGCATATGTAAATTCTCATGACTAGGACCCATGGTTTGATGGGTCATGTTCCAATCATGAAACAGTTACTAAAAAATGTTTAAAATAAATCACTTGGTAATTTCATGGTTTATCATGCCATGGAATCCAACGTCACATCCTATATTCTTCTTGGTTTTCATCCCAAAATTCCATGATCAACCCCCAATAAAAATCACACAATTCCAATAAGGATAAAAATTCCACAATCTCAAATCATAATATAGATAAAAATGAAAGAAAAGTCTCGACTACCCCCAATAACTCAAGTATGAGGGTGAGAAATAGCTCAAGAGTCCCTCCTTTCACATTCCTATTGAGTTCCAATAGTCCTATTATCCTTTATACAAACCTTACCAGATAAAAAAAGAGAACTCAGAATATAATCCCAAATGAGAAACTAGGCTATGATACCATTTTTAATAAATGCATCATGGTCTGCCACTAACCTGACACTGAACTCGGTCCATCACTAATCCTGAAGGGCATTCCCAATCCCCACAGGTTGGAAACTGGTGACTAGGTATCATAGAACACTACATTGGGAATGATTTCTCCCTTGAATAATAAATTGGAAAATATAGCATGGAATGACCAAACAAACAACCAACTCATCATATAAATAAAAGTATACGGAGTATGTAGTAAACAAAGACAAGTGAAATAAAAAATTAATACAAACAAAATCGTCTAAAATGGATGATACAATAATAACCAAAAACAAAATAAAACCTAAACCATACTACCCAACCATCTCTATGAAACCCATGTTTTCACACCAATCTCACTCACTATCAATGTCATAATAAAAATAATCTAATATGAAGATGAAACTGTCTACATCATAGAGTTTTATGCACACATAAATGAGTGTATATACTATGTATGAGCAAACAGACCTAATAGGATCTCACAAAGGAGTTTATGAAATTAATTTTACTAAGAATAGTATAAATACTCTTTTGAAATACAATATAAAACAATATTTTCTTTTTAAAGTTACTGATTAAAATTAACTATATTTTCTTAATCACATTTAAATAAAAAATTATGTTATATAAAACTAGTTTAAAAATCAAAGGAAAATAGGAACCCTTTTTTACTCAAAAATAAACCAAAATTCATTTTCTAAAACATTTATAATGTCCTCTCTATCCATATTTTGAAACCACTTGAAATAAAGAAAACCCAACCATAAAGGTTAAAGCATTCTAAAAATTGGGAAAAATAGGTTAGAAGAAAATAAATAAATAGAATAATGAAGGATTTCCTTAGAAATACAATATAATGGAAAATTCCAATGATCATGGAGATGGAAATTCCCAAAAATTAACCAACAATAAAGGTACAAATTTCTTTTGATATAATCTAGGATCTAACTATAATGATATTGTACTTAGTTATCGTATTCAATATGCTCGCATATTTCTCCTAACAAGATGTATTTTTATAGACTTTTGTTTTCATTGTTTTATTTATTGTCAAATAACTTGTCAATGTCACGAGTTAAGTCATTAAGAAGACCTCCAGTTATGGATTGGAGTATCTATCCATGAAAATAGATGAAGGATTAGGCTATTGTTCATGTATTGGACAACTTTATAAGGTTAAAGTGGAGCTAATTTGAATATAGATGGCATGGGATTGATTGAAGAAGAGTTGCACCTGAGCTAATGGAGGTGTTCAATAAAATAATCTAATTTGATTATTTTATATAATTTAATACCATGGAAATATGATGGAAATAGTTTTAAATTATTTTAATAACTTCCATATTTATTTTAATCTATTTCGAGATGATTTAAAGTGGTTTGTGAATCACTGGAGTGATTTGAAGTTCATTTGAATCCAACTATAGAAATATATAATTTTGGAGTTCATGAAAAAATGGCTAAGAATTGAGTGTAAGGCTTTTCCTAGTGATAATAATAATTCTACTACTGAACATAAGTCAGTATTTTGACTATAATACTTCGTCACAGGACTTATTCAAATGAACATAAGACTTTGAATTTATGCCTTACAGTGGGCATAATTCTTTCCCAGTTTAAGCCTTTAAAATGTTGAGAGTAATCCTTTAACAGAGAATAATAATTCCATACATAGAGAAATTTCCAAAAAACAATTTGATGGAAATGAATTAATAAAAACAAAATGAAATTATTTACCATAAGACTTTGTGAGTTTAATTTTTTTAAGTCCCCATCACAATACTTCATCACTTGAGAAAATTTTGAATCCCTACTAAATGAAAAATCAATTTTTGAGATTTTAAATAAGAAGAAGATAAAATAAAATATGAATAATGTTGAATTTTCTCTTAATTTTCATAAACTTAATGAAGCTAAGATTATACATGATTAAATCCTATTTCAAGTAAAAAAAATTGATATAAGGATGAGAATAATTACTTTTAATGAAAATAAATGAAGTTTTCAAGTTTTCAAGAAGAATACAAACATTGTTCCATAGAAGATAAAGATGAATATAAGAGTCTACATCAGTAAAATCCAAGTGGTTTGAATGAGAATATTAATCTTTTTGAATATTATTAAATATATCAAAGGATCTAATATGGAATCCTAGTAACCTACCAAATCCTGAAATGGAATAGGATCTGCTAAATGTTTCTCTAGATGAATAAAATGAATTTATCGGGTTTTCAAGAATAATGAAGATGAAGTTCCATTGAATATTAATCTCATTTAATTTCTGTAAGTCATCTATGAAATAATATATACAAGGAATAATGAAGAGTAATTATATTATTTTTTTATTTATTCAATTGGAACCTATAGTGATTTCATTTAACTAATTAAAAAAATATAATAATCTCTACATGTTTTTGCTGTTGTTGTTGTGTATTTTATGCATCATTGGAAGAGTTTATTAAATGTTATTTTTGTGGAATATGGTTTTTGAGGAAGATAAAACCATGTATGGAGAAGAATAAAAGAATATTTTATTCATCCAAGTTTCAAAAATATGCTATAATAATTAAGGAAATTTATGGAATGTCCTTTGATTTGAAAATATGTGTTCATGAAAAAATACCTGAACAAAAGTGGGTAATATATAATTCTAATTTTTTAGGTGGAAGTTTATAAAGTCTCAAGTTATCCTATTTATATATATTTAACATGAATGAATGTATTTAATGTAGTCACTCATGCATCTGAGAAAGATTGATAATATCAAGGAGGAGTAAGAGAAAAAGAGGAAGAAAGTGTTACTATTGTGGATGGGTTTTAAATGATTAATCTAATATAATAATATCTTAAAGTGGGAGGGGGAAAATTATCCACTACAACCTATAGTGAATAAAAATAAGATAGAATCAATATTGTGCATTCTAATGGGTCTTGGGGAAAGTGATAACAAGTAGGCCAATAGATGAAGTGTCTGACGAGCTGAGACCGAGTTGTATGATATGTGGTTGAATACCTAAAGGTAGTATAATATTTTATGGTTTTGTAAGTGGATAAAATATTATCTATTCAATTCCAACCAATATTTGGTAAATATATACTTCAAGAGGAGGAAGCTGAAAATGAACTCATGGGATATGAGTATAAAGAAGTTTAGTGGTATTTTGCAGTGATCACTTGGGTAAAATAGTGATCATGAACATGTATAATATGGTGTGTATGGTTTAAGGATGATACTTATACAACTACACTTTTAATTGGTGATTCTATTTTTTTATATAATTCTTGACTTGGATATCCCAAGCATTTCAAGGAGTAATATTCCCAAGAGGGGTTGTAGCATATAAAATACTTATTCCATTTTAATTTTAGTATCAGCGTTGTGTTAGGTGTTTTCTTAGTTAAAAAATAAAAAGATCCATATTCTTAATAGCATCATAGGTTCAAGTAAAAGGGGGTTAAAAGGTTTTAAATAAATTATTATAATTTGGTAAAATTTGTCCACACCCGATTCACCCCTATCAAGTATGTATGTACTATCCATTAGGACATAATAATTGGTATCAAATACAAGGTTCCCTCTAATTGGATATTTTCAATTCCTATAATTTGTATCAATGTGAAGGTTAAATTTAATAAGTAATGAAAATTTTCCCCTAACTTTTTTATCATATATATATATATGAAGTATAGATTTCAGATGTTTGAAGAAGACCCTCAGATAGAGGGATCTACTTCCATTCATGTTAGACCATATTAGTAGGTTTCATCAAAGGCCTTGAGAAAGAGGAATAAGAGAGAGTCCAAGAATAAAATAAATAACATAACTATGGAATATTAAATACCATTAGTTGAAGGTAATCATAATTATATGTATTTTTTTCAAATATATTAAATATCATAACTCTGGTGAAAAAAGTTCAAGTTAGGATAGTGATTGCATTGAATCTACTAAATATCACTATATTAAGGTCAAGGATTATCCCAAGATTATCCTTGATGATTTTGTGACCTATATATTCAGATTCATTAAGAAACATATTAATGAAAAAACCATAGCTAGAGTGATGAGTTCATTCAATGGAAGAATAATTAGTAAAGAAACACAAAACTCACATAAATCTTGTGAAATTCAAGGAATAATCTATTCCACTTTACAATAAGAAAATTTATTTCATTTATGAAAAATTATAGAGACCTAAATGTGAAAATAATTTTCTGAAAATTTTGTGATGTAAGTCTAGAAGTTAAATTAAAAATGATAAAGGATTTGGACAATAATTTACAATAGATAAGGAAATTGCATGGGGGTAAAGTTAGAAAGATGAATATTAAATGGTAAGAAAGGTGGATATTATTTAAATATGATAAGAATACTCTCAACCTAAAATGTCTAGATCAGAAATTTGGAAGAAATTACATTTGGATCTTCTCAAACTGCTAAGATGAAGAGTGTTGTCATAATTTTTTCAATAAACAGTGTCACATAAAAGAAGAATCAAAATGGTATCAAATTGAGATATATATTATCTATAGAAGAATATAATTTTAAAATATATAAAGTGTTATCCCATATTTATAAAATTTTAGTTTACATTGAATCTATTTTTTCTAGAATTGAAAAAAAATGGAACAAATTATATAAAATTGGAATAGAGGACATCCACCAATAGGTCAAGGAATGAGGTGATTATGTCCTAGAAGTATTTTCCCCCAAAATAAACCCAAAAATTGGTGATCTAGATCAAGGAAATAAAACATGTAAATCTATATAGATTTCATGCATAGGAAAAAGAAATAAATTTATTAGAAGATGGCAGTGTTATTAGATATTCGAGCATGGAGTCATTTATTATTGGAATAGTATGTTAGTATATGAAAATAATAGAAGTCCAAGATATAAGGGAAAAAAGTGAAATATAGTAGTAAAGAATACAACATAAATAAAGAATAATCTTCTCATGAGGTATATATTTGATACACCAAAGAATTTATGGGATCTATGTAATATTGGAGGCCATTTTTATCATAACTATTTCTAGAATAATACTAGGTATCATCCACTTAATGATGAAAATAAAGAACCATCATAGGATGAGGAGTAGGTAAAAAGGGAAAGTGTTCCTACCTTGATGGAAGAATCTATAAAAAGAAGAGCTAAAAATCCTCCAAGAGGATGGTTAATAAATCCAACCAGGGTGTCAACCCATAGGCAGGAAGTGATTCTACTATAGAAAAAGAGTACATATCATGGACCTTAGTAATATTTCAATAAATATAAAATAAAGAAGGGAGTCTATCTAATATAGATTTTAGATTGTTCTAATGGTTGACAATACTGATAAATAATTAGGGAGGTTTTCCAATAATATAAGGATAAAAACTAGAAAATAAGTGGGCAGAAGGTGCAACCAAACAGGATACTAACTTATTGGTTGTATAACTATCTTTTCTAAAAATGATAAATAAGGGAAAATCACTAACCCTATCTATTACTATAAGTGATATATCTAGAATGGAATCTACAATAAAGGAGATAATACTAGGGCATAATCCTAATGATATATTAATCATATTGAATTAACAATTAGAAGAGGCTAGGAGATTATATTAAACATAGAAGAATCAAACAACTCTTGTTTACAAGGATAAGAAGTACATTCAAGATAGTAATATAGTTCAAAATTAAATGAAATCCATACTTCTAAAAGGAGATCATACCTATAAAATAATGTGATTAGACAGTATAAATAATTTCCAAACTGTTGGATCTATTAATAAGAAGATACATGGATTCATGAACAAGTCTTAGCTCCATTTCTCCAACTAAGAAGAAAAATATGATCAACCCTATTCTTGTGTAAATGTTTTTATACTTAAATAGTGGGAATTATTAGTGATAACTGATGGAGAGTATTTCTTGAGGGGTAGCTTTAAGATTTTTTAATCTTTCATAGATTGATATAATTCTATAGAATCTATAAATCTAGATAGTCTCTTCAATATATAAGAGATTATGTATTTTTTATATTCTAGTATCACTGTTTTAATATGTATTTATTATGTTTTTCAAGGGGGATTCATGATCTAACCAAGTGGGGAATAACTGGCAGTTGAATTTTTTTGATGTATTTGTTCAAGTGAGTATAGGTTCCTATGATTTTCTTTAAAATTTATATGTGTAATCCCAAAGAAGGGAAAACATTTGTGGTATCATATTGTGAGTGTTTTATCGACAACCCTATTGTCTAAATTGACCTCTCCTATTTTCTACAAAAGGTTTTCCCAATTATACTTAGAGTTAGTTAATTTATGGCACATTACTAACTTACATGTGGTATCACCCTTCTCTCGTGTAAATATTACGAAACCTAGAAATTTCATGGAAATATAGAGGTAAGATGAGTTTTTTAAATTGATAAAAGGTTGTTTAAATCCTCCCAAATGGTAATCATAATAGGGAGAATAATTTTGAGAAGAATCTTCCCTTAAAATAAAAGTGGTATCCAATAGGTATCAACCATTGATGGTGGAGAATTAATTGAAGCATGAACCCTATTGTGTCAATTAAGGGGAGAATATTTATTATTTTCTATACATTTATTGTCAATAAGGGGGGATATAAAATTTAAATAATCTCAAATGGAATTGAAAAAAATAAAAAGGGATATTTTTGTGTCTTTTGGTTGTGATTTTTGTAGTTTTTTTCAAATAACTAGTCAATGTCATGAGTTAAGTCAATAATATGACCTCGGGAGATGGATTGGAGTATCCACCCATGAAAATAGATACAAGAGCTTACCATTTTACCTATAATAGATAGTTTGAGAAGGTAAAATTGGATTTGGGTTGAATAGATATATATTGAGATTTATTAAATAATAGTTGTACCTGATCTAGAAGAGTAGTTCACTAAAATACTCAAATTTGAGTATTTTGTATATTGTAACACTTTGGAACTATGTTGGAAGGATTTTAGAATTATTTTAATAATACAAATATTTTTTTAAATTTATTCCGAGATGATTATAATATATTTTGTAATCCCTATAGGGATTTTAAATATTTTTCAATCCAACTATAGAAATATAGAATCTTTGAGTTCATAAAAAATTGTTAATCCCTAAGAATAAGGCTTTGCCTATTGATCATAAGAATTCAGGTCCCAAACATAAGTATTTATGTAAACCATAATACTTTATTTTAATAATTATACCTATCATTATAAGTATTTTAAGTTTTCATTTAGTCCAAGAATAAGTCTTTACCACCATAATCCTTTGAAGCGCTAAGCGTAAGCCTTTGAAGCATAGAGAATAAGCCTTTGGCTGAGCTTAAGGCTTTCGTACTTTAAAAAATTTACATAAAATATGTCCATTAAAATGAAGTATTTATATTATAAAAATATTATTCATTATAAGAGCTTGAAGTCATGAGTATTTTAATCCCTTATGGTAATGCTTTAACACTTAAGAAAATTTTTCAAGTTCTTCTCGATGAAAAATCAAGTTTCCAAATTTTAAATTTGATGAAGATGAAATAAAATGGGGATGATTCTAAAGTTGTTCTTTAGTGTCATAAAAATCATAAATCTAATATTATATATGTTTCAATCCTTTTTCAATTAATAAAAATTGATATGAGGATGAGGGGTATTGTTCTTTATGATGATAAATGAATTTATCAGTTTTGAGAAGAATGTAATCATTATTCCTTAAGAACACAAGATGCATATAAGAGTATACTTTATTATAATCAAAGTTATTAGAATTATTTTTCTAATATTAGTGAAAGATATGAAATATATTAGAGGAACTAAGATGGAAGGTTGAGAACCTACCAAATCTTGGAATATAAGAAGATCCACTACATGTATTTGCTAATAAAGAAAATGAATTTATTCGGTTTTCAAGAATAAAGTAGATGAATTTCTATTGAAACTTTCCCATTATTAAATAATTTAATCCATTTATGAATAAATATATCTAATAAATAAGAAATATCATTGATTTTTTTCAGTATTCATTGGTTCAACTAGAACCTATATTGATTTCATTTAAAGAATCACTTAAGTCAAAAGAGAGGAAACTTCACATGTTGTTGTTGTTGTTGTGAAGTTATTATAGAAATGGAAGAATATATTAAAAAAATTATATAAGTTAATTTTTTATGAAGAATAAGTTGTGTCTATATAATAATAAAAGAATATTTTATTTTATCTAGTTTCAAAAAATGGGATGCAATAAATGAGCTTTTGTATTCTACTGGGTCTCAAAGAAAGCGACAACAAATAGGATGAGAGGCGAAGCCTCTAAGTAATAGAGACAGAGTTGCATAATTTGTGGTTTAATACCTAAAGTAAAATCAAGATTATTTTATTGAGTAAGTGGGTTATATATTATTAGTGTAGTTTCACCCAATTCATAATAAATATCTCCTTCAAGAGGAGGAAGTTGAAAAGGGACTCATGGGATGTGAGTATAAAGAAGTTTAGTGGGATGCTGTAGAAATCACTTGTGCATTATAGTGATCTTGAACCTATGTAATATAGTTATCTCAGTTTTTGGATTGTATATGGATAAATCCACTTATTATTGGTGATTCTATATTAGTGAAGAATATATGACTTATACATCTTAAGAATATAAAGGAGTGGGATTCTTGGAAGGCATTGAACCTTGTAAAAATATATGTTCCACTTTACTTTCAGTATTGACATTTCATTAGGTATTTTCTAGGTCAAATTACAACAATATATATATACTTTAACCAGCATCATAGGTTCAAGTCTAAAGGTTTTAAAAGGGTTTAATCAAATAATCACAATTTGGTATAATCAGTCCACACCTAATTCACCCCCCCCCCCTCTTATATGTGTCTGCATGGTCCACTAGGAAAAAACATGTCCCACCCAAACAAATGAAAACCCCTAAGAGGGAACAAATACCCTTGGTAACTAGCTATCATGTGGACTCTATATTATTCCAACATTCATCTAGAACTTCTATTAGATACCCAAGGTCCTCATGACATCAAGATAGTGGAGGTTATAAATCTACCATGTAACAAATTGATCAATATAAAAAAATCAATATCTCTCACCTCACCTCCAACTCCCTCATAAGTAACATCATATTCATTCATCATCTAATCACCACAATATTTAAACACCATGCTTTAAGGGAAAGTAAATAAATAAAAAGAGGCATCAGAAAGGTATTACATACCTTGAAAGTATTTATTTTAAAAGGATGAAACAACCCTCTATAATAAAAACATATCTTGGGATTTCGATCCCTTTTTCATTTTAAAAACACTACTTAAAGAATCCTTTATAAATCCCTTAAAACCTCACAAAAATAATTTATATTTCAAACATATCTTTTTAAAATGAATAATCAATTTTAAATATACATAAAGGAATTTTCACAAGGGCTTGAAACAAATTAGTGCACATTATAAAGAAACATTTGAAATTTATAAAAAGGGCAGTTTATTCCAATACAATAAGTTCACATAAATAATTTAGAAACATCACAAAATATCACATATAGTTATACTTTCAATAAAAAAAGGAATTTATAAAACTTGGGCACACTATGATTTTCATAGGAAAGTGGATACATAGAAACACCAACCTCAAATCAATCAGAATGAAGTTGCAACATGTCTACTTCCATGTAAGACACTTGAAAAAGTATAGGACTTCCTTATATAAGCTATAAAATAACAAAAAAGTATGTTAGAACCACAAAAGACCCAAAAATTAGTTAAAATTTCAATTTAGGGTTCTAAGAAAAAGTGAAACCCTAGAGAAATTGAAGCGATAAGGAAGGAGAATATAATAGATAATGAGATATAGATATTACCTAAGAAATCAATTAATATTCTTGAAATAAAAGACAATAATCAAGGGAGGAGGAAGAATGGATCACCCCTAGGATCTATGGAGGATGGTAATATTATTGGGGATAAAAATAAGGGTATATGAGAGTTAAAATTGAGTGGGTGAATGGAGAAATCACAAAATTTTAAAATATAAGAAGACCACATGGTTTGACCCCATTGTTTACCAAATGGTACCCAACCATATGGAAGCCACTAACTAACACACCACACCCCAACACAGCTTGGACCATATGATTTTCCATATTAGTGTGCCAACCATGCAGGTCACTGCCACACACAAACCAAGAAACATGATTAAACTAGAGACACTACATGATATGGGTAATCGTTCACTAACTATGTAAAATTGAACTACCAAAGTTATAACATGGGTTCCATAGTTACTGTATAGTTTATAATAATCTTGTGAAAATTGTACAACACCCAAAATTTACAAAATTTAATTAAAGAAAAAAAATACCTCAAAAATTAAAAACATAAAAAATTCAAATAAATATATAAACACACTAGTAACATGGGGTGTTACACTATTACCTAAAATGTAAAAAAATTTATTTATAGAAATTTCTAAAGTATTTCAATTGTTACATGTTTTATATATAGAATGAAAGATCATTATGAAATTGAATGTTATTTAATATTCCAAAGGTCTTTAAGACATAATAAATCATTTATTTCTAAGAATATATCTTCCAGATTACCTAATAATACATTTTTAAAAGTTGTTTGTATACAAAAAAATTATTTTAATAATATTATTAGACCCAAATAAGTATGTGCTCCTATAAACATTTGGATTGATGTTTTAGAAAATTTTCTTTAGAAGTATCAAGAAGGGAATATGTTATATATACAGTGGTTAATCTAGGAACATGGATTTAGATCCATCAAATTTCTTGTCATATAATCAATGTGATAGAGTTATTACTACATTTAATAGTTAATGCTTTTAGTGAATTTTCTATTTCTAGTTCAGTTACTTTTAGGGGTTTTGTTGGCTCTCCTCAAGATTCTTTGAAAGTGGTTCCCTCCCCTTGTACCTCCATTCATCCTACCTCTCAAACCCCTTTCCCATCACAATTTACTCTGGGACCATTTTATAGATTCCTACTAGATAATAATTCTTAGTTCCCTCTATCTGTAATGCCTCCCACTTCTATCTCACTATTGGCCTTGTTCAAGGCATTGGGATCCATTAAGTATGCCTCATCTCAAGATCATGGGTGATCCCTACTGGCTCACCCTATTCTCATTACCAATGATCTTACCACTACCCTTTTATCCCAATCCTTTGTAGTTCGTATATGGAAAACCCATCATTCTCCTTTTTAGAGGGTGTTTTATTAAAAATGTAATATTATCACTCCTAGTCTCTTATTTCCAAGTTTGGTACAACCTGGAAATCTCTTCCAGAGTGTTAGTGCTTCATTGATTCGTGGAACCTAGCTTCTCTAGCTGTTGTTTCAATTCTCAACTAACAATATTTATGTGTTCATCATTTCTCAAGGGATTATTTTGTCTTATCCAATTTTATTTATTGAGGTTATTGTGGAAACCAATGGTTTTTTCTTTTTCATTGGTCCATGG
The DNA here is from genome assembly GCA_963277665.1 of Viscum album. Taxonomy (NCBI): domain Eukaryota; kingdom Viridiplantae; phylum Streptophyta; class Magnoliopsida; order Santalales; family Viscaceae; genus Viscum; species Viscum album. The sequence goes on along the minus strand of OY728166.1, from coordinate 1,083,181,699 downwards.
ATGTTCATGATGGTCGCAAGTCTCATTTCATCATTATATGGGTCTACCTTTTGGTTATCCCCCTTAATCTTCATAGCCTTTATCTCTCAATAAAATTAATGATGCCTTAGGGTATTTACTATGTGATTATGATGACATTATAAGTATGTGAAATACTAAGGTATCCAAGATATGTGTTGATATGGATCTCTCTCACTCTCTTCCCCAACACATCCTCTTTTGAGTCGATGTTGATATATCTTTTTAGTATTAGCTCTTATCTAACTCCCAAGTTAGAATCTACCAAGGATGTATCCTCTAAGGAAACTCCCTCTCCTCCTATATAAAATGGTGGAATTTTCAATCCCCCGGGACTCCTCTACACCCAGATACAAACATTTATTGGGAGTCTCTCTATATTGTGGGCCTTCATCTGAATGCTCCAGATTTGGTAGATGTGGTATCTTCTCCTCTATTTTTTATAGTCACTTAGTATACCCCTAGATTTCTATTGATCATGGTGGTAATATTGATGAGGTGTTTGGGGGGTGTTCCCTCTCTATACTTGGTTTCTTCCTACCAGGATAACATGGATTGGCCTAGCTATGAAGCCTGGAACATTCACATTCCTATTGCTCATATTTACCTATCTACCAACATCAGAGGTTTATCATCCATAGATATGGTTGAATGGTTTGGCTATACTTTTTATACCCATATTAAATATCCTTCTTTGAGGCCTATTAATTCAACCTACTTAGATCTATCTTTAAACATTCATAATTACTTACATGATAGATCCTCTTTGACTCCTAAAAACCAAAATCTAGAATTGAATCCTTTCTCTTCTCACAACTCCTTTGAATTACTATATGGAATGGACAAGAATCTATAGGCCTTTCCTATGACCAAGAACAAGAGGTCTAAAAAAACATAAGACACACCCCACATGTTCTAGTAGAGTAATATCTAGGATTAATGCCAAATCTATCTCAGCATGCGTGTTCTATCCTCCTAAAAGGTTAGTTGAAAAAGTCTCCAAGACCCATTATCTGACATAATTATGACATCCATATTTATATGTAACGCAAGGGGAATAGTTTCCCCTATAAAATGTGAGTATATTTTTAAAGATATTAAGGATATAAAAATACTTGTAACATCCATTATTGAACCCAAAAAAAAAATTTACCTTGTTCAAACATTCCCTTAAAGGATATAAGTTAGGAACATTTTTCATGACAGTCCCACTAATGAGAATATCTAGATCTTCTAGAAAGATCATGTTTCATTAAATAAAATCAATTCTCCATCCCAATTTATCATAATTATTCTATCTACTCTCAATTACACAATGTTCATCACCTTCATCCATTCCAAATGTAAAGTTGTTGACTATAAATAATTATGTGAAGATTTATTTTCCTTTAATCTAGGAACCCTCTCATAGTTTATAGGTAGGGAATTCAACACTATCCAATACAACTTGAAGAAAAAAGTGGGTGACGTTACTCCAAGAACTCCATGGATGATTTTAATAATTTATTAACGTCCAAAAATATTATGGATTTTGGATTATCATGAGATAAGTATACATGGTGCAATAACAAAAAGTAAAACTACAGGATCTAGATATATCTTGAGTGGTGCTTGTACAACCACGAAGGGGTTTTATGTTTTATTAATACTACATTCACACATCTAGCTATAACACTTTCAATCCATTATCCTATTATTAAAGATTTGATAATAGATGAGGTCCATGCTTGGAATTCTAGTTTAACCAAGTGTTTGATTCGAAGGGAGGAATTTCTTCCATGGGATAAATGTTCATGGGATATCCTAGTTAAAGGGAATCCATGTGAAATCTTGAAAAGAAAGTTAAAGAATTTGAAATGTGATGTTGAGTAATGGTCCTCTATCTTGGATAATAATTTAATAAGTATAAATTAGTTGTAAATCTACATATATTATGTGGATAAAAGATTAAAAACCAACTAGAGTGATGATTTCTTATTAGCCCATATAGAGAAATAAAATATTTCTATCAGATAACCTACTGTAATCTAAAACAATATCTCCTGAAAGGTCATTGGTTTGATGGATTAAATAAGGTAATATGAATTTGAAATACTTTCATGTGTGTACCAAATAAAAAATGATCATTGGAAATCTATACATGGAAATGGAGTACGGATCCTACAATAATGACGTTAATGTTTTTAGGCTAAAGGAAGATGATTTATTTCAAAATATTATTTCTAATGTGGTCTATCCAACCCATAGAATAAATCCAAAAAAAGAACCTAACAAGAAGTTTTTTAGTAATATTCCCATCTCTGTTAATGAGAAAGTGAACATCCATATGGAAACCCCACTGACTCATTTGACATTTGGAAAGATACCAAGAGCTTAAAACTAGATAGTACATCTAACCCATATGGGCTACCTAAATATTTTTACATGGTAGTATGTGATATCATTAAATAGGATATGAACAAAGGAATGAATCATTTTTTTACATGAGGTTACTTATCAAGTTCCATGTGTGCCACTTCTCTAGTCCTTATATAGAAAGAGAAACTTCCTTCATATTTTGATTAGTTCTTCCTAGGAATTTTAGAAAACTTCTATTATAATTTTTTTTCCAAAATCACTAATGATAAAGTAACCACTCTATTTCCTCATTTTTTTATAATGAAAAACACAAAATTTTTAAGAGTAAGAACATTCAAAGAGTAATTTTACTAACATAATAAATGATTCATGATCTTAACAAAAATGTGATAGTATAAAATATAATAAACAATATTGATATCAAAAAATATTATAAAACTATTCATTTGAACTTTATTATTAAGATAATGCATCGATATGGGTTTTTATAATGGTTCTGTGATCTTTTCTTTTAGAGTTTCTCTTCTCCTTATTTTTTAATATCCCTATTTTGGAGATGTATGGGATTTTAAAATCTACCAGAGGGATATGTCAAGAATTACACATGTCTCTTACACTTTCTATTCTAGACCAAGACTCCCTTAGAAGAAATATTTCCAATGTGATCCACTCAGGTTTGATCCTCACTTCAAAAGCATGTGTGGAACCTTTGGAATCTTTCATTTATTTTTTTTATAGATGGAATGATTTATTTTTTGAATGGATAATAGAGATCACTGAGGGGATTAAATAATCTTGTTGATTAATATGAGAAACGGATATGGGATCAGTAAGTTATACCAAGAACATGGTGTTCATATCTAACTCATATTCTACTTCCTTCACTAATGATATTAAGGAGTGGATAGGTATTAACCAGGGTTTCTTCCCCGTGCAATATATGGGTGACCCTCTTTCATTTATAATGATCAAGATGAATCAATTTGATAACCTAGTCTAAATAATTTTATGAAATATTTTCAACTATAAAATCTGAATTCTTTATTTTAGAGGACAGGTCACACTCATCAACTTTTTCCTAACATCCATACCCGAGAACATAATATCTATCATCAAGGTTCCCAAAGTTGTACTCTACCTCATTGAATATTAAATCAAATTATTTATTTAGTACTCTCATATATAAGGAAAAATTCATCGGTATGGATATAAACACCTGGAAAACCTTGTCGATTGGGGTGATATTAGGATTAGAATCTTGGAAGAAACCATGCAAGGATTGCATGCTAAACTTTCATGGGATTTAATTACAGGTGAATCACTATGGTATACATTCATGAATAAAAAATATAGAAAATCTCTTAACACAATTCATAACATAATGTCTTTCTCCTTCCTATTTTGGCTCAGAATCAAAATATCCCTTTCCCTTTTTGTGGAGCACTCGATATGGGTGATAATTCATGGTGATATTCTATTGGGAACCCACTCCCCTCCACTACCCCACATCCAACATCGATTTTAATATAAATAAGGGATTTCTGTGTTTCACTTCTTATATTCTATCCAATTCTTAGAAAAACATCTTTGACAGTATCTGACTGGTAGATAAGGATGATTATTTCTACTTCTTTGCTTCCAGTTTAGGTCTCTCTAGCTGCAAAGACTGATCCAAACATCTACACATTCTCCTAGGATATGATCCATAGTGGATTAAGTATTTGGATTCATAAATTCTTTTAAAGTTTTTCCTCCTAATATGGTGTAATATTCATCAAGTTGTTCCCATGGACATGAATATTCAATGCAAAGGTGTCCAGTTAGCCTCCAAGTGATTTTACTACTCATACCATTAGTCTGAATCGATGGGAAATTTGTGCCTTTACAGTGATTGGGATGGATTTGTATGGAAATTCTTGGGAATATGACTAGGTATTTCTCCAGTCCTTGGGTCCTTCAACATATTTCTGGACTCATGGATTGGAGATGGTTTGATTAATGGGGACTTTTTTATTGGGAGGTGTCCTTGGTTTCAAGATTCTAGTCCATTTGGGAAGCACCTAATGAATATAGGTTTAATTTCATGCCATGAACCCATTCTCTCCTTAAGATGAAAGTTTTTTTCTAAAATTCATAGCATATTTATCTATTTTAATGGATTAAAGAATTAGACTATTTTTTTAGTTGTGGTTCTCCATCCTCCATCGATCGGTCTGGACAAATGGTTTTCTAGACTCTTCTTTTTTTAGGTATGAAACTAAATTTAGGTGAATATTTTTTCAATGGAATAATGAAATCATGGGTCAACATTCATGAGCATCTTGGATTAGTGATAACAGACTACAATTCCTTTTACTGTGGAAGTAACCCACTTATAGTAGAAGCTAACACCTTATATTGTTGGATATCTATCTATAGGGATAGGAGTATCCACCTCTTAAGTATTTAATTGGATTCAATTTTTATTTCTAAATATATAGAAGGTAGTATATCAGCCCACTGATTAGGGTATTATATTAATAGGTAATAAATAAATCTTTTGTCTCTCAATACTAAGATTCTTCATACCTAGCGAAAAGGTAACAAAATAGTTGATATATTGGCTAGCATATAGAGTTAATCCTCCCTAATTTCTATTTTTTCATATTTAGTCTCTTTTACATAGGTTTATAAAATTATTGTTTTTGAGGATGTGCAAATCCTTCATCACTTTAGGCCTCTATGGTCCCTTTTTGTCTATGTTATGCTATTTTGAATAAAAATTTATTTTTCAGCTAGCTAAAATATAATATCTATTATATTAATTCTACTAAGCTAATGGATCAAAATGCGAAGTGTCTTAATTTTATATAGTTATGTGTTATTTTATGGAATATGAGGATTGGACAAGAAAATTTTGAATTATTGAATAAGTTCTTAAAGTATCATCAATTTATATAGTTTCCTAAACTTAAAGTAAAATAATATCACACATGTGATTTGTTTATGAAAGTCAGGTAGTATAAAGAAAGCTTCAGATCTATCAAAATATAAAAACTATAAGACCTCTTGAACATGTTCATTTTTATTTATTTAGACCTCTTAAAACTACTAGTTTTTTAGAAGGAAATATGTTTTTGATATTGTTGATGACTTTAATATATTTACTTATATCTATTTTCTATCTCAAAAAAAATGAAACTTCATCATAGTTTTATAATTATGATAAGTTTTTTCAAAAGGATGTTATATTTCCTCTATTATAAGTGATAGAGTTTGATCATTTTTTAATATATAATTTGATAAAAAAATTGAACATGACAGATATTTTTATAATTTTTTAGCACCTAAATCACCGCAACTGAATAGTGTAGTTAAAAGTAAAAAAATAGAACTAGTCAAGAAATAACCAGAATAATGTTGAATGAATTTAGTTTAGGTAAATATATTTATATAGAATCTATGAGTATTGCATGTTATGTTTCTAACCAGATTATTATTAGAATTGTCCTTACTAAATACCATTATGAACTTTGTAAAGAAAAGAAACTCAAAGTTAGATATTATAGATTTTTTGGTAGTGAAATTTTTATTCTGAATATTATAGATTCTTTAGATAAGTTTTATGCTAAATTTGATGAAAGAGTATTTTTGGATTATTAAAATGATAGTAAAACAAATAAATTTTTTTAAAACAATATTCATGTTTATTGGAGAATGTATTCATATAAAATTCAATGAGAATAATTTAAATACAAATTCAAATCCAGAATATATTAAAGAAAATTGTAGAGAACTTAATTTTTGAGAACAGGAAACTAAAGTTTAAACTGTCCATGTTAAAGAAGTAAATCCTCATGATAGATCTTTTAAAATTAAAAGAGATCACCCTCTATATGAATTTATTAGAGATATTTATTTGAGAGTGTCGGTAATAAATTCATTAAGTAATTTTTGTGCTTGTGCACTTTTATTTCATATTTTCTCCCAAATTATTTTATATAAGCTTTAAAATATTGTAATTATATTTTATCAATGAAATATGAACTTAATTAGTTTAAAATAAATGATTATTGGACTTTAGTTGAATCACTTAAATATGTTTGGAAAAAATTCCTTTTTAATTTTGTGTGTGTTGTGTTTATTGATAAGGTAAATAAGGAATATTTGAAGAGGAGTTTTGTATCTAAAACTGAGGACATGCCATACTCACCAATATGAAACCATAGAAGAGGATAGGCCACATAATTTTCACATGAATATTTCACAGCCTTGTTGGTTGTGAAGAAAAATAATTCCAACATTGGCTAGTCAATCAAGCCAGCTCGACCCTGCATTTTGGGGAGAAAACTCAACCATGTAGGGGAACTAGCTAGGCCATATTTCCATGCTGGCACCAGGGAGGTAGGAAAGCATGCACGTGGTTCAGTCCGTGTATAGAGTAGTGGTCCATGACACAAACTGGAAACATGGAGGAGACTAATATCGAACTCTATTACTCCCATCTGGTGGGTCAAGGGATTGAAGAGTCTCATTTTTATATGAGCTCTGGATGAAATTCTAATGATGGATATAAAGTTTTCAAGCTATGTCGCAACTAACCTCACCATAATTTAGAATATTGGTTTAAGGTACTTTGGTTCCAATGTAGTTTCCAAGGTGCACATTCCATAACACGTAGGGCTATGTCACCGTACCCTTGGAGCATAAGAGGTCCATACAACAACTAGTCAGTACAAAATGGAGTTTCTAAAGTTTGAATATTAAAGTAATTTGGATTTTAAGGTGCATGATGACCCAAAGAAAATTAGGGAACACATTTTACAATCTTATATATATAATAATCAATTCTAACCATTATATTGATATGAAAATAGGAATACTATTTCTATTCTAAATAGAGAGATAAATAAGGATGTATTTTTCCATGTGAAAAGTTTCAGAATGTTTCTCCCAATTCTATCATGATAGGTGAAGGTCAAAGGAGTTATTTTCGGAATCTCATCCTCATTGGAAATTGACATTATTTTTGCTAAATATAAACACCATTATAGGTATAAATTAATAACATCTTCGAGTGAAGAAGGAATATTGAACAGATAGAGTAGTGAGTTTCTATTTGGAGGAGAGAAGTGAGCTCTACAATTATTCATGGTAGTGAACTAGGAGGGTCAGTGAGACCTCTATAAAATTGTAACTATAAAGTAGTGATATTTTAGGGAATAGGGTCATTTTTTTCTTGCTCCTTGGATATAGCTCAGTGCAACTAAAAGAAGTAAAATCCCTTATGTTATTTACTACTTTCATCTCTCATTGAGGGGAAAGGTAGAGATAATTTTTAGTGTCCCTAAAGGTAAGAGAACAATATCTTCATTCAAGAAATAATTTCATATACCTTGATTCACACCCCCCAGGATGTTATCATCTATGGGATTTTAACAAGTGGTGTCAAAGGATCATTTATTCTTTTTGTCTCTTGAAATCATGGGAATGGTTGTTAGCCATAAAGGTGTCCACATATTTGAAAGAATTAATTTCTATTTGTGGAAAAGTTGGATGCAAAATTATTTCAAATCCTTGAACCTTGATGTTTACAATATATCCATTTATAGAATCACTACAAATATTGAAAGTAGAGCCTTGATGGAAAGAGATCATAGATAATTTTATGTAGATACTAAAGCCATAAATGACTTGGAAAGTTCTCTTTACAATCATGTCTATATTAAGGTAATTTCATGAAAACCCTCACATGTTATGTGGGAAAAGATTATTAATATTTATGAAGGAGATTCAAAGGTTTGGGAAGATAAGAAGTAGGTTCTGTGTAATTGGTATGAAGATTTTACAATGAATTAAAATGTGATTATTGATGAATTTTTTTATTGACCAAATGTTCTTGTTGAAGATATGTGAGGTCTTGGTGAGGAACTAAAATATTAAAAGATTGTGAAGGGACTCATGAGAATACCCATGCTAGTTTTAATGAAGATTTATTGGTTTTATAAGGAAAATATCTTAATCAGTTCTCTCTTGATAGAATTCATAGAACTCTGGTGGCTTATAAAATGAGAAATGAAAGCAATGAGTTAAGAATTAATGAAATTACTCAGGATGTGGTCATTACTTCCATAAAGAATCTCTCAATCGTGTAAAATAAATAAGTTAATGAAGTTAATTAGTTCATTCCATTTTTAACCTCTAATATTAAAATAGGAAGAGGAAGGTTTAAGTTAAATCTTCCCCTTGATTGATTCAAGTGTGGAAAATTGGGACATCTTGTAAAACAATGTCCCAAAAACTATCAAGAAGATGATGGGGAATACAAAAAACTCAATAAGAAAAAAAAATAAGGTATAAATAATTATTAATGAAGATCCTTCAAAAATAAAAATCTTCTACCTAAATAATAAGATAGTTTTTTTGAAAATTAAGTGAAGGAATTTGAAAACTATAAAGATGAAGGGGTGTTGATGGCTATTGAAAATAAACCAAGAAATTATAATAGTGATGATGAGAATTAAGGAGTTGTTGGAAGGGTTGATTTGAAGTTTGAACATGAGGCATCCCTTAAAGAACTTGATATATTGATATAAAGTACTAAAAAAGACTAATGAAGTAGTGCACAATTCAAAGCTATACATGCAACAAAAAGAATATGAAAATTTAGAGCTAAAGTCTAAAATTGAAAAATTGTTTCAGGAAGTTCAAACAAACATGATAAGGAATTTGAACTAAAACTTAAAATTGAATAAAAAACTCAAATAATTGATGGTTTGGATAAAACTATCAATGATAGAGTGAAGATAATTGTGTATTTATAAAAATAATTTAGGATTTGGAATTGAAATTGTGAAGATCAAGAATAATTATTGACACCTAGAATGATTAGAAATAAATATATAGGCATCATCATCAAGTCAAGACAAAAGAGTGTTGGTGGAATAATGAATTCCTATTCCTTAAGTTCATCAGTTCAAATATAAATAAAAATATTTGGTTAATATAAAACCACAGGCACCGAACCTTGAAAGAAGTTAGATCTTTTCAACACTAGATATTAAATTTTCTATGTGACCAAGAAAAATTCTAAGGCCTCAAGAGCCGTATGTTTTTTCTGTGGAAATATAGGACATGTGTATTATGTGTTGTCTATTTCTAGGAGGTCCTTATGAAAGAAACACCAATCCAAATTGGACCTCTTAGATCTAGAAATATCATCTATAGTTTTAGGGACTCATAATAGAGTTTCAGTCTTCTATAATAATAAGACCTCTTAGATCTTACTATTTTGGAGGCATACGCATCATCAACATGGGTGATGAAAAGTAATTTGAAGAAGGATAATGTTGCTGATATTACCTTAATGGAAACAAAAAAGTCAAGATTGTGGATTGTGGACAATGGATACACATCATATATGACTATAAATAAATACCTCATTTTTAATTTCAAACAAAATAAAGATGGAATTTCTTGTTTTATGAATGGTGGGAGTATTAAGGTTGTTGGTTTTGGAAAAGAGAACATGGGAGGAAAATATCTCATTAAAACTAAAATTATCATTTTTGATGGGATAAGTCACAATATTCTTAGTGTCAGTCAATTGTGTGACCATGTACATGTGGTTTAATTCATCCAAAAGTTTTGTAACATCAAATTTAAAGATGGTTTACTTATTCTCCAAGGAATAATAACCAAGGGATATATGTATCTTATCAAAGAATAAAATTTTTTATACTATACAAAGAAGAGGAGAAAATGCTCTATCATAGAATACTTTTCCATTTTATCCAAACATCTCTGGAGATTTTTTAAAAGATAAATATATATTTTGATATTCCTCATTTTTCATATGACCACACTCACATATGTAATTCATGTTAAAAAGGGATTATTGTATGGAATTCATATAATCCAAATAAGATTAAGGTGTCAAGGTTGCTTGAGCTTGTGCACATGGATGTTTATGGTCCCATTTCACCCAAAGAAATGAAAGGAAACAGATAATATGTGTTGTTTATATATGAATACAAAAAAATGGAATGGATTATTACTATCATAGATAATACTGAGGTACACTGATTTATGACTCTATATTGTAGAAGTGATGAAAAGATACTTGGAGTGAAGATCCAAAAATTATGAACTCATAATGGGATTGAATTAAAAAATCATCAAATTAAATAATATATAAAAAATCATGGAATTCTACATCAAGTATAGAGATTCAAAACACCACCAAAAAAATGGAGTAATGGAGTGAATAAATATTATAATAAAAAATATGGATCAAACAATATTGATTGAAAAGTATATTCTAGAATTTTATTGGAAAGAATATATTATTATAGTAGTGTACATCTCCAATAGATAATTTATATATGAAAATGAATAGATAAATCCATATTAAATTCATCATGTAAAGAAACCTACACTCAAATAATTTTCGGATTTTGGAAGTAAATGATTTATTATCAATATAGAAAATATAAAAATCTAGAAGAATAGGGATATGAAAGAATATTTATTAGATATTCATCAAAGATTAAATATTATAGGTGTTACAATAAGAGTCTAGAAAAGATGATTGAAATAAATGATATTGTGGTGGTTGAAGGTGGAAAAACAATATCAACATATGAGAATAGTTTTCATTAAAAACAACCAATTTATGAATATGAAAGTGATGAAGAATAATAGGTTTTTGGGAGTTAAAAGGAATAAAGAGAGATCTGATGAAGAATCAAATTTTCAAGAAATACTTGAAATTATAGATAGATCATGGAGACAAACAAGGACTGAAATCATTTAAAGTAGCACTGTTGGAGACTGGATAGCCCTAGTCCAGATCATAAGAATGAAGGCTCAGTTGCAGGTATTTTTATTATCATTGGAGGAACCAAAATCTTTTAAATAGGCTACAGATTATGAGAGTTGGGTCAAGGCTGTGAATGAGGAGATTAACCAAATCAAGAAAAACAATACATGGGAAGTTGTTCCAAGTCTAAGTGACAATAATATCAATGGAATTAAGTGGGTTTCCTAAAAAACTAAATGAATGTGCCATGGTGATTCGGAACAAATCATGGCTTGTGTGAAAAGGGTATTCCCAAATAGGAATTGATGTTTATGAGATGTATACACACATTTCACATCTTGAAACTATTTAGTTATTTTGATCCATCTTAATTTAGAAGGGGTTCGAAATATATCAAATAGGTTTTAAATCTACCTACTTGAATGGTATCCATGAAGAGGAAGTATATATTGAGAAACCAAATGGGTTTCATATTGATGATGATGAAGACAAAGTATGTAAACTAAAGAAGGATTTGTATGGACTTAAGAAAGCACCAAGGGAATGGTATTTCATATTAGATAAATGTCTAAAGTATATTGGTTTTTATATAGGAGGATTATATCATAACCTTTATATCAATAAATAAAATGAACATTTGTTTATGGTGATTATATATTTTAAAAATATAATTTTTGGCGGCTTGGATGATAACCAATGAAATTGGTTTTCAAAACTCATGAGGGGAGAATTTGACATATCTCTAATTGGTGAAATGTCATTTTTCTTGGCTTTCAGGTCACTAAAATATTGGATGATATATTTATCTCACAATCTAAATATTCCAAGGAAGTTATAAAAAATATTTTGGATGGAGGAATCAAGACCCATGGAAACTCCATCAAAAACATGACTTCAATTATCAAAAGATAAGCTGGGAAACAAGGTTGATGTGACCATGTATTAGAACATTATTGAGAGTTTTCTATATTTAATAGACACTCGAACAGATATATTATTTTCTACTTGTCAAGATTCACATTTTCATATTGATCCCAAGGAGATCTAGATGAAAGATGTGAAAATAACTCTTCAATATATTCATCGTATGACACACTGTGAGATGTTCTATTTCAATAATGCATAGAACAATTTAGTTGGATTCACTAATGCAGATTGGGATGGTTTGGTTGATAACTGAAAATCAATGTCTATTGGTTCTTTTTATCTTTGGATATCATGTATTTATTTTCAAATAAAGAACCAAGATTGTATATTTTTAAGCACTGTGGAGGTCAAGTACATTACATACACTCAAGAATGCACCCAATTTTTATGGATTAAATAGTAACTTGATGGTGTGTTTGTTAAAGTGAGTTCTCACATTTCAATTATGTGTGATAACTCAATTTCAATCAACCTTAATAAAAATTCTATCCAATATTCATGGACCAAGAATATTGAGATAAAATAACATTTCATAAAGAAGAAGGTGGAGTAAGTAGATGTGACATTGGAGTTCATGTCAACACAATATTAATAAGTATATAACTTAGAAAATTCTCTACCCAAAATGGTGTTTGAGAAGCATCAGTTAGATCTTAGAGTCTAACCATAACCATCCACTTAATATATTTTTTGATAGACCCCCACTCTCTATAGTTGATTTCATGAGAACGGTATGTTATCTCACCTCAATATTTTTATTTCTAGTCCCACATTAATAATTTTTCATATTAGTGATCTCTTTGGGTTTATTGAAAAATGGGGATAAATATTCATGAGTGTTCGTTAATGGGAGAAATAAAATAAAAGGGTAGAGAATGTCAGTGACAAATTATGAGGAGTTCTGGTTCCTCAAAATGATTCAAAGGTGATCATGAAAAAAATTTCATTCAATTCTTGTTTCTTACACTGAACATTTGTCACATGTGATTAGAATTTATTATTATTGGAAATTTGATACCATTTTTAAAATTGGATTTGGTTTGAGAGTTTTTAGAATTTTAAACAAACCCAAAGGGGGTATTGTTTTAGAAAATCATTTTATAATTTTATGTGTTTTATGTTTATTGACAAGGAAAAGAAGAATGTTTTGAAGAGGAATTTTGTATCTTAAATAGAGGCCAAACTATAGTCACCAAGACTACACTATAGAACAGAGGCCACACCATTATCACATGACTATGAAAAAGCCTTGTTGGTTGGGCTATAAAAAGAAGAAGAAAATTGGATAGTCAACTAAGTTGGTTCAACCTTGAATTTTTGATAGTAAGATCAACCATTCAGGATAAATATCTAGGCCAGCTTTCTATGGGAATACTATAGAGGTAGGTGAGTCCACACGTGGTTTGGCATGTTCATGGAGCAGTGGTCTGTATCGTATGGTGATAGTGTGGAGGTGGCTGAGAGTAGACCCCATTACTCGCATATGGAGAGTCAAGGGATCAAAGAAGCTTATATTCCACATGAATTCTAGAGGTAATTATGATGTGGTACATGGAGTTTTCAGGCTACACCATAGATAACCTCACCACATAGTGGAAGTTTGGTTTAAGGGGTTACACCGTAGTCCCCTTAGAGTGGAATACATCCACACCACAATAATTCATTATGATGTAGAGTGTAAAAATTTTAAAAAATAAATTAATTCATATTTTAAAGTGCATGATGGCCCCAATAAAATCCTAGGACACGTTCCACAATCTTGGATATAGAATAATCAATCTAAACCATTGTATTGATATGAAAATAGGAAGAATGTTATCATGAAGAATAGAGATAGAAATACAGAGGGATTTTTTTCAAGAGTATAGTTTTATATGTTTTATCCATATTCTATTTGGATAGGTTAATATCAAATAAGAAGTTATTATAGGTGTATCATCCTCATTGGAAATTGATATTATTTATTCTGAAGAGTAACACCATTGTAGGTGTAAGGTCATATCATCTTTGAGTGAAAAGGGAACATTCAATAGACTAAGTATTGAGTTCCACATTTGAGGAGAGTAGTGATTTCTATAATTGTTTATGGTATTTAATCTGGTGGTTTAGTGATATCACTCCATTATTGTGACTATAAATACTGAGATTTTATTGAATTTAGTACGTAGGTATATTTACATGCATTCTCCTTGGACATAGCTCTGTGCGGGTGAACCAAGTAAATCTCTTGTGTTGTTTTCTACTTTTACCGCTCATTAATGGGGAAGTTATAGAGAAATATTAGTGTTCCTCAAGGGGAGAGAATAATATATTCATTGTAGAAATGATTTTATATACCCTAATTCACCTCCCCCCTCAAGGTGTTATCATATATAGGATTCTAACAATGATTATCAAATTATTTGAACTATGTGGGTTTTCATAAATAAGAAAGATGAGTCTAAACATACTATAAGGAATAAAGTTATATTGTTTCCACAAGGCTTTTTTTAAGAAGAAGTAATTTATTATGATGATACTATTTCACCTATTTATAGAATAGATCCTATTCAATTTTTATTGTTATATACATCTTTTAAAGGATTAAAATTTTATCAAATGAATGTGAAAAATAAATTTTTAATGGATATATATTTTAAGAAGTTTATGTTAAATATCCACCTAGTATTGAACATAATAAGTATTTTTTTCATGTTTTAAAACATACAAAAGTTTTATATGGACTTAATCAAGCCCCAAAATCATGGTATGCAAGGTTATATTTGTTTCTTTTGAAGAATGGTTTTGTGAAAGGAAAAATTGACCCTGTTTTATTTATGAATAAGTAATATAATGATATATTGATCTTTTATATTTATCTAGATGGAATTATTTTTGGATATTCTAGTTAATATTTATATAAATAATTTTCATATTTTATTACTAGTAAATTTTATATGAGTCTCATGAGTGAATTAAAATTATTTTTATGACTATATAACTTTCAAAGATATAATATAATTATTATTAATTGGTGTAAATATGTTAAGTAATTTCTTAATAAATTTAGAATTTATTATCGTAAAATTTTAATCATCCCTATAAGTATTACTTATAAATTAGATTATTATTATTTTGATAAAACAGTTGATATTAAAGTTTTTAGAGTGAAGATATGAAGTTTTATTTAATTAACTTCTATTATACTTGATCTTATCATTAGTGTCTTCATGTGTTATATATTTCAATCTAACCTGAAGTAAAATCACCTCAAATTTGTTAAATTTTTTATTAATTTTGTTAAATTTATAGTTAATTATGGTTTGTTTCATTCAGGAAAGACCACTTTTGAGCTAAAGAGTTATTCAAATTCTGGTTTTGTGGGATATATAATTGAGGGGAAAGATAAATCTAGTGTATGTAACTTCCTAGGAAAGAGTTTGATTTATTATAGTTAAAAAAATAGTTATCTATTTCTTTTTCTATAGATAAAGTATAATATATTTTTGTTTCAATTTTTTTCATCAATTTTTATGGATTAGATAAACTTTATTTGATTTTAATGTTCATATAGATAGAATTTAAATTCTTTGGGATAATTATTCTATTATTTATATTTATAAGAATCTATTGAAGAAATATGAAGCTGCTCATATAGAAGTTAGGTATCTTTTTAATTGATATCATGTTCAAAAATGAGATATAAGTTTGGAATAAATTTCTATAAATGATCAATTAGTGGATATTTTTACTAAAAATTTGGATGCAGTGGAGTTTGAGAAGATTAAAATTGATCTTGGCATGATGGAAGTTTAAATTGTACAGAAGGAATATTGGGAATTTACTATTATTTATTATTAATTAATCTTTATAACTATTCTCCTGCCTCTTTTATAGCTTTTTATTGTTTTTTATAGGGGTTTTCTGAAATATTAAACACTCCCTACCACATCTATTTCAGAAAGGGAAGGATTAAATTTCAAGGAATTTATTATTATTTTAAATGTTTTTGTGTTTTTGTATTTTTAAATTACTTTAAATTCTAATAGTTTAGTTATTTTTTAAGTATTAATTAATTTAGGGGGAGTTATCCTATTAAATTTATCATATTAAGTTATTTTGTATAATATAATTCAGTGTAATCATGTTCTAATTATAATTAATTATTTTCTAAAATGGGGATATTTTAAAAAAAACATTTATTTAAATTTAATTTATCTTTTTGAAATTTAAATGGGGATTTTTGTTTATAGGTGGTTTTTTAATTACCAAAAAGGGAAAGATTATTTTAGTGGATCTTTGATCTCTTATTTTTATATTTTCATAATTATAAAAATCTATTTATTTTGTGTTTATAATTTTTCGATTTTTGTATTTAAAAATGACATTAACTCTTATAAATTTTCTATACCTATTATTATTATTATTATATAGATTTTATATTCTATGTTGAACATTTTCATTAGTAACAATATATTTTTCATCACACTTTTTTAATAGAAGTTTTATGTGTGAATTTTTATAAATCTGGCTAAGCACATCATCTTATGTATATAGGGAGAAGAATCTATTCATCTAATGCATGGTGTGTTTTGAAAGTTTCCTTAAGTGTATTATCTTACATTTTCCTTTAGAGATAAAAATTATATTATTATGGTCCCAAAAAAGGTTTATTCCCTGAGAGGAGGTGAATTAGGGTATATCAATTTAAAATTTATCCCATGCCAACAATCTTTTCCCAATTTTTAGTGGGGACTATTATTTCTATCCTATGGATTATATGGGATAATAAAAGAATTAAAGATATACATAATATATTTTAATTAGTTCACCAAAATAGGATAATTCAAGGAGAATGCATAAAAATGTGTCTATTCATCTGAAATAATAAATCTCACTGCTTTTGAATATAATTTTCATAGCAATCACGCTATCCCTCCTAGTTTACAACTATAAAAAAAATGAAATATCGATACTCTCACACACTTGGGGGATTCACTTCTCCTCCAAGTGGTGCCTTCTTGTTCCATTAATAGTATATGAAAACTGTATAAAGTATGGTGTATCAATATGTTCAATCTTATTCTACTTGAATAACTTCACTCAAAACTTTTAGTGAGATACTTTCAAGAAAACCTTTCTCTTCTTCTAATTATTTTCTGCATGAGTTTGGAATAATATTTCTACTTTAATTTTTCAATGTTTTTAAACTAAAATCCTCCATATTACTATATTTTCTTATTTGTCATGATTTCATGTCCTCGCTACTTTTCAAAGAATATATCCTTCTTATTTTATGAATATTTTTTTCTTATTTTATCCAAAAAATTATAACCTTCATTTTTAGTGAAAATTCATTTTAAAAGGAGCATGACAACTATCTATTTTATATTCTAAATAAAAAAACATACCAAATCTAGAAAAAAAAACCCTTCCATGATGTATCCTTCATCCAAAAATAGAATCTGAAAACATCTACCAACTGATGTATTTAAAAATATAATCAACCCATGCTACAACACCCTATAAATTTCCTCTTAGATTTTCCATGATATTATGTATGTGGTCAATGTTTTATAAACACAATCCAATTTAATCTTGGATTAGAATACTCAAAATATCATGACTTGATTATCCCTTGAATCTTGGATTGATTCCCTCCATATATGATTCATTAATAATATTTTATGATTAATAAAATATATTGTATCTTCAAGTGTCAAAATTTCTCAAAAAAGTCACAAGGTAATTAATTGTACATAGGAATTACTTATATGCATCCCTTGATGACTCATACATAGTTTTAGATGACTCATATATTATCAAATGGATAAATCGTATGCATATAAAACATAGTAATTTTATTATATGACTCATATGTAGATGTTGATGACTCATAGATAGAGTGATTAATCTTACACAGAAGGTGATCACTCATACATATATGGATGTGGAACTCATATATAGACAACACTTTTTCATTTTTTAATGGATTGTATGAATATTTCATTAACTCGTTCAGAGATGTCATATGTATCATACGCAAAGGTAAATTACTTATATAATACCCTAATAAATGAATAATATGTAGATGACTCCCCTGCTACTAGATGACTCATATATAGAACATCCTTAGGCAAATTTTCAAATGCTTCTCAAAAATTTATTTTCCAGAAATCATCCAAAACACCTCTACACCTCTTCTAAACCTCAAGAAATGAAATTCACACACTTATATAGAATGTATTGAAGATTAATTCCACTTCATTGTCAATAAAAACAACCCAAAAATAAATCCAAGGGTATTTTTTCTAACAATATCTCCCTTTGGGTTTTTAACAAAATAAAAACATATTTAGAACATGAACCTCTAAGAAACATTATAAATAACTGGGTCTAATTGTAAATAAAAATTGAACCTTCTTCCTTTAAGTAGTGTATCAATGATTCACTTAATATCAAATATAATCCCACTTGAGTCAATATTAGTGTGAGAAATAATAGATAAATAAAAATTCTCTCATGAAATCACTTCAATGATCTTCAGGCACGTCACTATATTTATAAGCTTCTACTTCCACTGATTAATCATTCATGCACTCTCCACCTTTAAAAAGTAACATAGATCCCTCTTTTCAATAAGAAGGAAGATTCCACAGACATCTTCTCCCCCTTACTCATACCCCCCCCCCCTTACAAAACAAAATTCCTCCCCCTTTTTCAATAAGAAGGAACATTCCACTAATATATTCACCCTCTTACTCACATTCCACAAACATCTTCTCTCCTTGATCTTAAATGACTTCTCCCCATTTTTTAACGAACCTAAAGAGAACTTCTCTAAAAGTTCACACAAGAAAGGAAGATATTCAAACATATATCATAATTTATAGTTTATAACCTTTTCTAGAAAACCAATTCCCATAGGGGAGTGATGGTCCCTTCTCTAACTCATCTTGTTAGAGGGATTTAGTTAGACTTCATGATAAAACCGATGCCTTTCAAAATTGATTTTGATTATTGCCTTTTTCAAAATATCAACAACTTGGTTTTGAGTAGACACACACTCCATATTAATTTACCCTTATTCAACATTCTCCTTAATAAAGTGATATTTTAACTAGATATATTTTTTCATGAATGATGGATGGGATTTTTTATAATATATATATAACTCAAGTTATCACGCATGATAGAAATAGAATATTTCACAACAAATCTAATGTATTTAAGATATTTCCTTATCCATAAAAATTGAGTATAATCTTGAGTAGCCACTATATATTCAGCATCTATGGTGCTTAACAAAATATAGTCCTACTTCTTACTCATCCAAGAAATGTAAGAGCTTCCAAAAAACAAATCACTACCTAAAGTTAACTTCCTTTCATCAACTGAACCTTCCCAATAAATATCTGTAAATATAAACAACTCATTCTATGATATTCTATAATAAAGCAGTCTGAAATATATTATATTATTGATTTATCAAATTATTCACTTCTTTTATAGAAAATGGATTTATTTGGGATAGCTCTTATAATATGAATTTTGGCATGTATAAAAAAAATTTAGGTAATGTGGTTGTTATATACAATAAAATACCAATAATATATATATATATTGTCACATAAACTTCCTTTCCATCATCATAGTTTGAAAAAATCATTCAGGTAGTATCTGGAGTTATCTTAAGACTTGAATCTTCCATGTAAAACCTTTTTAGAACCTCCCTATCATGATTTATTTTAGAATTAAATGTGTCATCCTTTGCTTGAGTTTCATATAATCTAAGGAAAAATTTAATCTCTCCAATCATAGACAACTCGAATTCACATCTTATTAAATCTTAAAATAGATTACATTATGTGTCATATAAGCCTCAAAAAATGATATCATCCACATAGATATACACCAACATCCTTTGATCATTTTCTTTCTATACATATATATATAAGTTGTGATCAACTCCACACCTTTAGAATCCATGATTCTTTAAATATTGTTCAAGCTAAGAACACTAATCCCTCGGTACTTATTTTAGTACATATAAATCCTAGAACACTTTTTCTCAACTTCATACACTAGAAAATCATAAGTTTACTCTTGTAAACTTCCTCTTTAAGGAATCTATTCAATATTTTTGATTTAATATATATTTGATACAATTTGAAGCCTTTTTTCATAGTTATATACAAAAATAGTTGTATGGTCTCCAACCAGGCCACAGGCAAAAAACTTGCATCCACATCTATGACTTAATTTTGGGGATACCGTTTACACACTAACCATGATTTGTTCCATTTTACCTTATCATTTTCATTTATTTTATTCCAAAACACCCACTTGGTTCCAATGAAATTCTTATCTTTCAAACTTTGAACAACTTCCCATGTTTGGTTATTTTCAATTTATTAAAGTTCCTAATTCATAGCCTTGACCATAATTTTATCTCTATAAGCCTCCTTAAAATTTTGAGGCTCTAATTGATATATAAAATAATTTTTATGAGCCTTCATACTTCAAGTTTTAGTGTGAGATAATCGATCACCGATAATGTTTTTATCACGAATTTCATCCATACTTCCTGATCTCTTCATAGATGGTAAACCTGATATATTTTATACTATTTAAATTTATTATTCTAGGACTTCTATATATTTGGGTTCTCCCCTAGATCCAGTCACTTTAGTATCACTTTATTCCTTAGTTTCTTTGCGGTTTTGTTGAAAAATATATTCATCAGATTACAAACTCTACTCACTCTCAACAACTGTTACATCTTAGATTTATATAATGTTTTCAATAATTTATTATATAATTTATATATTGTAATTATGGATCAGTATCCAAGTAAAATACCTTCATCCCATGAGATCTGAACTTTCAATGCTTCTCTTTATTGAGAATAAAACATTTAATTCTGAAAACTCAAAAGTAATTGAGTGTTGTTTTTTTCTCATACCAAATTATATTTGGGGTATTTCTTCATTTAGGCATAATAAAGCTCTATTAGAGATATACAGTGATGTAATAATAACTTCATTCTAATAATTATCTAGTAGATTCTTTTTAATGAGCATTGTCTGATCCATATTATTGATAATTTTATTCATCCTCTCAATAACTCTATTTTTTTGAGTAGTCCTTACCACTAACACTTGATATTATATTCTATAATTTTCAAGGTAATATTAGACCTAATTATTGGAAAAATTCATACCATTATCTTTTTGTAACTTTTGAATTTTTATCTCAAGCATTTTATCTGCCAATATCTGGTAATGAGTGATGCACCAAAACAAATTGAATTTGTGAGAAGTATCCATAATATATTCCATCATATTGTAATTTTCAATGAAAAATACATAATACCTTTTTCATCCATGAATTTCGGTGTCATATTCCCACACACATTCACATGTACTAACTCAACTAGTCTTGTTGTATTATTCTATTATAACTTGTAAGTCTTCAAAAAAATCTTTACTTTTTGACAAGTATCACACATGTGAGTGAAATATCATAAAAGTGGAGTGATGTCTTGATCTCATTAGTTTTTAACCAAGTATTTAAAGGATTTTTTTCTCAAGTGTACAAGACTCTTATTACATAATTGATTATATTCCTCCATGGGAAAAATATATCTATCCACCACTCCATTAATGGGATAAATATTTCCTTTGGTAATCCTTCCTTAAAAAACTATAGTACCATTTTTTCCTTTATGATGATGGTATCATTATTGAACATCGCCAAAAACACTTAGTCACATATTTGAATTAAACTTATTAAGTTTTGACCAAGACCTTACATAATTAAGACATTTTTTCACCTTAAATATTTTCCACTAATCTTTTCCTTCTCAAAGACAATAATTTTTATCCCCTCATCATTAGAAAAACTAATAACTCTATCCTTGTCATATTTTATGCTGATGACAAGACCTTTATTTCTCATCATGTTATAAGTAAAACCATTATCCAAGATATATATACTATATATATATATTTCTATTAGTGTAGTACCAATAATATTGGTCTGTTTAACTTCACTTTTCTTGACCCATGACTATTGGTTAATTTAAATTTATGATAAATAAGTTTTTTGCACCACCACCTCACCTTCTTCCTAATATTTTTGATTAAAAAATTTGTTTTGGGTATTCATATTACTTGATAATGCCTTCTATAAAAATGATCTAATCTTATGGGCCTCCTTAGGCATCTTTATTTATACTATTGATGCACAATTAATCTCCATGTTCCCAAAACCATCACACAAAAAGAAATATCCATTAAAAGTATATCGATTGTGGGAAATTTTTCTATATTTTTATTACTTATATTACTCCCCAAAATATCTATTTTCTATGAATCACACATATTGAGTATGACCCATCATTTAACAATAATAACACATAATTTTTTTGGTGTCTTATTTTTACCATTTATTACATTAAAATAAGTCTTTTAAGATTTTTACAACTCAATCTTCTTCTTGGATATTGGTGCTTGATATTTTGTATTCACTATTTCTACCTTCTTTTTTTAATCTCTAATACAAAAAATATTTTTTACACATGCGTTTTATGATTTTTACATCAATTTTTGAGGTTACATGTTTGAAAGTGATTTAGTAAATATATTTTTTATTTTATTTATTAAAAATGAAGTTTAAATGTATTTTTTATGATTTTTCATGTTGGTTTTTAAAAACCCAACCTAAAAAATATATTTTGAAACAAATCATTAAGATTGCATAACCTAATATACAGTCATTTTTCAGAATCAACAAGAATAACTATTGTTTCACATTATAAAAAAAGTAGTTTATAAATATAAAACTGAAAAAAAAATTGAATATATATTGATAATAATAAATAAATATATATTAAAATTTTATAAAAAATTAAATGATAATAAATAAAAAATTTCGAGTTATTTTACCTCTATGAAATATTATTTTATAAATCACATTGTTTAAATGAATTTATTCAATGTTTCTCTCACTACCTCCTTGGTATCCATATAAAAAATGGATATTCAGTCAGGATTTTGAGTATACAAATGAATAATTGAGGGAGAAACAAAAGTCTAAGAGGGATAAATGAAAGTTAGAGAATTAAGTGGAAGAAATATTGTCTATAGTGATATATTTGTAGGTGAGACTTAAGATTTTAGTTTAGTGTGAAAAATTAAAATTTACATGTAAGTTAGGGTGAATTTATTAGAAATAATGTTAAATTACATTGGTGTGACGTGAAAAAAATTTATCTATATATTTGGGTTTGATTTATAATGTTGGTTATTTCATTAACCTTTATTTAAAAAGCTTATTTTTAATGTCAATTAGTGAAAAATGACATTAAAAATAATGTGTATAATATTTTTAACATCTGTTATTTTAATCGATTTTGAAAATGTTTTATAGAGTATTTTTAACAATTTTTATTGAAATAACTGACATTAAAAATAACCACACTGTAGTTTTAATATCATTTATTAAATTACTAATGTTAAACATATTTTTAACATCATTTATTAGTAACCGACGTTAAAACAGCACCATTATAAATACTTTTTTTACTAGTGGGTCATGTATCACCACTAATTTTCCTTTTTCACCAAACCAATGTACTCATGTGTTGTCTTCATCCCTTTCTAAAGATTCCCCATGAACTTCCTTAGCATCTTTAGGATCTAATGCACTGAAACTCTCTCATGACATAGTGGGAGTAAGGAGGATTTCTTGATCCTCACACTTTTTCACTATATCATGATTTCTCCTTTGAGTTCCTCAATTATTTTAAATTTATCCTTTATAGATTTAGTTAGACTATAAATTATCTAGGATTGTTATTTAACTTTGAACCTCAACTTAACTTCTTTGTTTGAGATTAGAAAATTTCTATAGTTTATTTTTTTTAATCTATACTTTCAATTATAACTTCTACTCATCTTATTACAATATATAAATCTTATTTTCATGTAAAACACCATTAAATTTATTTTTTTAGACCTCTATATGTCAATTTATTTAATGACCACCTCAAGTTTAGCTTCAAGATCAACTCTACCCTAGATTCCTGCATCTTCCTCATCAATTTTCTCACATTGTCAAATTTTAAAAACAACTACAAGAACTTATTTATTGAGGACTTTAAATTCATAAAACTTATATAGTACTTATTATTTTAAGATATCATCTTCCTTATATAACATTCTATTATTATAGATGAATTTATGCTGAATTTTTCCCTTTATCTTTCCAACCATTAAAGGTTTCTCCATGAGATTTTCCTATCCATCATCAACTGGGAGAATCTTTGGGAATCTAATAGAAAGATGTACAAATTTTCTACATTGAAATAAAGAAATCAGAATATTTCCTTTGGATTTCCCTTTTCCTATTTTAATATTAGAGTAAATAAAAGACATCATCTCATTAACTTCTTTATCATCAGTATTATCTCTCAATGAGAGATTCTTTATAGTATTTAAAACTATCTCCTGATTGTTTTATTTTGTCATATACTTTTTATCATTATTCCTTATTTCATACACTACAAGAGTGCTATGAAGTATTTCTAATGTCACCTCATTTTAATATTTTTCTTTATGCACTAAAACTTTTGTGTAAAAAAACAGAGGTGATATTATTATAATTTCATTAATAATTTTATCATCATCAAGGGCCTCCTCAATTCAATTCATATATTCGAGAAGGATGTTAACATGATATAAAAATTTATCAAAATATTAATTCAATATGATTCTCGAATCTTCATACTTATTCCATAAAAATTACAACTTTTATTCTTGTAATTTTGAATCACCTTCATAAATATTAATAAGATTCTCCCAAATGTCAAGATAAGTTTTTCATGATATCATCTTTGTATAGATGGGGTTAGATAAAGATCCCATAGTTAATTAGTCACCTTAATGTATTTATATATCTCCTTATAATATCTATCTAATAGATATACACTCTACAGGTTGGTCATGATTCCATGAATATCTATAATTTTCATATTCATCCCTAATGATTGAAAATAATGTTACATATTATACTTCCATTACTGGAAGTTTTTTACTTAAAAATTCTAAATCCCTTTTTGATTAAAAATTATTTCCATAAATTTTAAAGAGATATAGAAAACTTTACCAAAAACCTTAGCTCAAATACCACTTTTTGGTCCCAAAAAAGGTTTATACCCTAAGAGGGGGTGAATCGAGTTATGTCAATTTAAAATGTATCCATCTCCAATGTTTTTTTCTCAATTTTTAGTAGGAACTCTTATTTAACTATTAGGGATAATATAAAATAATAAAAATAGTAAATAGAGACGTGGGAAATTTTACTTAGCTCACCCAAATGGGATAATCCAAGTAGCATGCATGGAAATGTGCCGATACACCTGAAACACTAAAGCTCACTTCTTTTGAATACAAGTTTCATAGTGGTTTCACTAAAACTCCTGGTTTACAACCATGAACAAACAAAATATCACTACTCTCGAACACTATAGAATGCATTGATACTTTTAGATTTGACTTATTCATCCATGAATAATATATGAAAATTACACTAAATGCGGTGTATCAATATGATAAACCTTATTTTTCTTGAAGAAATTTGCTTAAAACTTCTAGAAGGATACTACCTAGAACACATTTCACTTGTTCTACTTATTTTTAGTGTGAGTCTGGAATAATGCTTCTACTTTTCTCTCTTTCTTAGTGTTTTTAAACTAAAATCCTCTCACTTCCTCTATTTTATTATTTTTCCTGATTACATATCCTAGATATTTTTTAGAGAATATATTATCATTATTTTATGAAGATTTTTTTTCTTATTTTATCTAAAATCCATCTCTTTATTTTTTAATGAAAATCCATTTTAAAATAAGATGGTCATCTCTCTATTTTCCTTGAAAAATACATCAAGATACCAAATATGAAAAAATAACATTTTCATTATGTGACCTATAACCAAAAAACATAATCCAAAAACATTCACCAACTCATGTATTTAGAAATACACTGAACCCTCATTACAACACCCTCCACACCAAATCCTTCCTTTTCCATGACATGGTGTTCATGGTCAAAGTTAGGCCCACCTAACCATACTTAAAATTGGATTATAATACATGAAATTTCATGGCTTGAATCTCCCTTAAAAGTTACCTTGATTCTATCCATGTTTTATTTATTAATCATGTTTTATTATTAATAAAATATATCATATCTATAGTTGGTCAAATTTATTATAAAAATCGCAGAGGAATGACTCATATATAGAAACAAAATCATACACAACCCCTAATGACTCATAATAAGCTTCTGATGACTCATGCACAATCGACCATATTACTCATATACAGATGAAACTTAGTCATTTTTCTCAAATGACTCATATACATATGTTAATTTAACATACATAAATTTGATGACTCATATGTGAAAGGTAACCACTCATATGAAAATTGATCCATGACTCATGAATATATAATACTTTTTAATTCTCAAATTAATCATACACACATTATACTGACTAATATGGAGATGTTAGATGACTTATATGAAAAGTAAAATGACTCATATAGTATCCCATAAAATGAATCACGTAATGGTATGGACCTTCCTAACCTTGAAAATGTGTTTTATCAAGGCTTGGTAGTGTTGAGAGGAAGTTTATATGTATTTAGAGATTAGATATATCCAATACAGGCAACACTATGGCCCGGTGCAATTCATGGTGGTTATGATGTCCTCCTATTCAAAATGGGAAGCCTATAAATGGATTTTCAATTAGATTTGAAAGCTGTTTTGAGGTAAAAATTTCCTAGGTGTGGGAAACATGATCAGGTGTATTTTTTTCCACCTTCACACTAAAGAATGCCACATCTTGGACCAAGGCATGGAAAAATTCGTGGGGATGGTTGAGTTTTCTTAGAAACTACCGAAATTGTCACCTTTCTTCATAGATATCATTCATTTCAATGGGGAAATGTGTAAATAATACATTTTAGTTCTTTAATGTGATTTTAAATAAATTTTCACCTATATTAACAAATCCACACATCTCCACTTATTTTCCATCAATTTTTATATGAAATTGGTGAACCTAAGGTGTTGTTTCTTATTCTCTTATATTGAGGCCTTGTTGATGAAGTTGTTTCTAGGTAATGTTTATTCTACCCTTTCTTATGGACTAATGGCCAACTCCTTGAGATTATAACCCTAGATACATGGAGTATCAATCTATTTTGGTTCAAGGTACCCTTATCTTCTTTTACTTCATTTATCCTTTTTCTTAGAATGTTCATTAATCCAAAGCCTCGGGTTTTGAGTGTTGTTGAGTGTAGTTTGATGGCGGTTTTTATATTCTAGGTTCCATTTAGACTTTCTTTGGGTTAGTGGTGTTTCTTGCATTGGTGGTTAAGCCTCATCTATATGTTCTTATGTGAATAACAATGAAATTTAAATCGAGGTAGGTGATTCATTTATTGTCATATTATTTTATATGTAATCATAAATTCATCATAATTTAACTCTTTGAGTGATGGTGGAATTAACCTTAATTAAGATTAAACTATATTAAATAATTATCCTTGGTTTTAGTTGTAGTGATCGCATGTGTTTCAATCATAATAAAGATTTTCCTCTTGTTTTAATAGATAGTGTGTTATCTATGTTAATTTTATGGTTAGCATGTCAATTTATGATTTGGATTAACATGTTATGTTGAAATTGTTTAAATAATATAAATCTGGTAACATTTGATGGTTAAATAATTAAAGAGGTATGTTTAAATTAAATTATTCTTTCTTATGTTAATGGAATTTGGATTAAGAATGAAAATGTGGTAATTATTGTTAAAGAAATAATAAAAAGGCATGTTTGAACTAAAATTGTATTCCCTATAATTTGATGGGATAAGAATTTATTCTTAAAGAATGTTTAAATAATTCCTACCCTTTAATTTCTTATGCCTTAGGTTTCCAATGGTTGTAACCTATGATGAATAAATTTTTAATCCAATATGGTAATAGGCTGGTTATTTGATTTAAATAGATGTTTAGGGTCAAGAGAGCTTGTTTTCATGTCAAGGTTGTGTGCCTTGGTTTTTAGGGACTAGATGCCTTGTTGGATGTGTTTTCTTTACTTGATAACTTGTGTGATTTCTCTAAGTTGATCCTTGATATGTGATGTGATGTGATCCTATAATGGATAATGGTTGAAAACACATGGGTGGGGAGTCCAAGGTTTGTGGAAATAGTTGGCACTAGTGATGGAGGGATAGATGTATGGTGATATGCATGGTGGGTTCAGGGATGGAATTGGGACTTATGGAATGGGTTGAATATAGTATTTCCCATTTTCGTGTTGAAATATGGGATGCTTACTTATTAATGAAACTACTTTAAGGTTGGTTAGTCAGGTTTCTTGTTTATTCTTCTCCTTTATCCACTAGTTGATATATTTGGTTGTGCTTGGTTTATAAATCCATTTTATGGTAGCTTAGTATGAGTCCTAGGGAACCTAGAATTATTAAATGTTAATGAATAATAAATTTTTTAACCCATGGGGTTGGTACTTGATGGATTACTAAAAAGATGATAATCTTGAGGAAGATTTGAATCATTTGGATTATGTCTCAAGGGCGTGGCCTTTGGTTGGTTGTTCTTTTTAGAATGATAAATTTCCAAAAAATTATAGGTCCCATTTATTAAATGAAAAAAGTTAAAAGGTTATAAAATAAGGTTTCTTATAATAATCCCTTTATAAGAAAGATAAAATATCATCTGGTACATCATTGATCCACGTCAACTCAGCAGCAGTTACCCCTTTATTTTTTGATCCCATCAGATAAATATTTTACTTCATGATATGAATGTGTGATGATATAATTTATGGAAAAAATATAATCCATTCAATTGATCCATATGGTAGTAAAATTCCATGAGAGATGAATAATTCCATTTCTGATAACTTTCACAATAGTGGTTCAATTACATTTGAGCCACAAATTGAACTATAATCATTGTTTTTATTTTCAAAAACATTGAATATACCAAGAATATCAGTGTCAATAGATGTAATTATTCTACCTGGACTATAGAGCCATCACATTACATTACAATTGTGATTTCTTAAAATTGCACCATATCTATTAAGACCTAGATTTCTTATTGAATCTCTATCTATATTATATTTGATCCATCTCAAAAATGGATTGATCCATGTGACTTCAGGTTAATTGTGATAATTACCTATAATTCCATTTTTCATAATAATGGTAAGATTATGTATTGAATTATTACAATAACCATTTTTAAGAGAATTTAAATTTTTGTGACAAATATGATTTAAGAAAGGGATTCATGTGGAAATGAGGAAACATTCTCTTGAACCAACTTATTTTACCTCTTCTATATCACATTGATAACTTCTTATCTAGACACCTGGAATAGATTTAGAAGTTTCTGGGAAAGAGGAAGCTTAATGCATACACGTAAGTTCTCATGGATGTTGGCTATGTAGGGGATCTTCACTTTTAAAAAAATAGCAACAACATCCCATAAATAGGTAGGAGTAACATAGATAAGAAATAGATGATCAATTTTATACCTATATTTATTACATAGTAAAAATATAGAACACAAATTAATTATCACATATTGAAGAAAATCATTAGTAAGAATCTTGGAATACATCACCCTCTATGTAAGGGAAAATACATATGGAAAAATCTAGATTCTTCTGAAACTCTTAGCCCAACCATTCATATTCCCCTGCACTACCTCACAATAGAATAATTTGTTGGAGGGATTCCCATTAGATGTAGGTTCCCAAAACAAAATTCCATATTCATTGATGAAGTTTTAATTAAAAACCATTCCCTTGATTTCAGTAGGAAGAATGTCCATGTAATTATCCAGTTTCTCCCTAATATACACATTTGTGTCAAGTGATGGTTCAATAGAATTTAATATGTTAATAAGAAGTATACTTATCCAATTATCAGACCTGAAATTAAGATATGAATTGATTTTTTCCATCCAGTGAGAATTCACTGAAATATTAGAAAAATAATATTTCAGGGTAGGCCATATAGAGGATTCTACATAATTTAAATCTATAGCTTTGAGCCTGTTCAAACATCTATATCTCAAAAAGGCAAGTACTTATGACTTCTCATTGATGATCCTACATAATAAATTATCCTATAAATATTGATTAAATTTTCATATATTTTTAATTCAAATCCCCCCATACTCAATAAGTTGACAAAATTGTTTCCATGGGAAAGTAAAAAGTCTTCACTAAAGGATTATTCCACTCTATACAAAGTTTTTTATATAAATTTTGATATTATTAATGAGGGAAGCCATAAATTTATAGACCATAAATGAGTAACCACATTTTGACACAATAAAAAATTTCAAAAGGCTAACCATACCTTCCATCGAGAGCTTTTTTACTTTCCAGGAAGCTAGCTAGTTTGTATTCTAGCTCACAATGTGATAAAAATTACTGACATGTGTTTTCCTCAAAAAAATAAGGACACCAAGATAATTGAATAGAATAAAAACTTCTTGGATTCCTACCTTTTTATGATGTCCAATTTTCTAGCAGTTGAAATATTTTTTACAAATAATAAGTATTCTTTTTTACAACTAATCTATTGTCCTGGGAATTTTTCATAATGAAGGAAAAAATTATTGATTTTATTAATTTTTCTTTAATCTCCTTGAGTTAAAATGATACTTTCGTCAGTATAAAATTAATTATTGTCCTGAGAATTTTAGTATTAACCTTGTTGAGAAGAAGTATGCTTAAGTAATCTTCAGCAATACTAAAAATAATGATTGAGATGGTATTACCTTGTCTAAAAACTCTAGATCATGTGATGTATCCCTCTGAAGAACCATTTATAGGTAAGGAGATATAGGATGAGCTTTGAATGATTCTAAAACATTTAATAAAAACCTCATCAAAACCAAAACTGGATAAAACCTTACAAATAAATCCCAGATATAACATATTAAAATATTTTTTAACATCAATATTGAGAAATATATTACCTCCTCTAGTGGATTTCTTGAGAATATTAAAACATTCATAAGAATTGATAAGGAAATCATGAATAGTTCTACCTTTAATGAAACAAAATTGGTTTAAAGATGTAATCATTTTGGCAATGTTGTCCAACCTGTTAGTAAGAATTTTTCCTATAATTTTGTATATAGTGTTGAAAAGATCCATAGTTATGAAAATATGAACCTCATTCATATTATCAACTTTAGGAATGAGGGAAATAAATCGAGAATTGATGCCCTATGTCAGTTGAACACCTTTGAAATAATGACTGAAAAGTCTGAAAATATCACAATGAATAATCTCCCAAAAGGTCTGGAAGACAAAGTTTTTGAACCCATCTAAGCCATGGGAGCTACTCGAATTTAGACAAAAAATATATTTTTGATATCAAAATTAATTGGAATTGTAGTAAGATGTGAATTATCCTCTTAATTGACAAGCCTGGGAATGAAGTATTACATAAGGTAAGTGCTAGTGCTGGGACCATAAAATACATTTATATAATAAGAGACAACATGAGTATCCAAATCCTCTCTATTATCAAAACACTCTCCACTATCACTAAAAATAGCCAAGGGTCTATTGAGTTTCCTGACTCTTTAAAGATATTTGAAAAATTTGGTATTACTTTCACCCTCCTTTAGCTATATAATTTTGAAATATTCTATTTTCATAACTTCTTTTATATTTAGGAGGATATTGAGATCATGAGTAATCACATTTTCCTATTCAAGACCTGTGGAAAAATCACACCCTGTGTTATTTTTGTGGATGGTGTGAAAAAAATATTCAAGATGAGTAATATTTTCATCAATGTGACTAAAGCACTCTCAAATCCAAACAGTCATCTTTCTCTTAATCATTTTAAGCTTTAAAACATAATTCAATGCATCATCCTTATAGTTGAGATAATTACTGGTGTCTTGGACTAATTTTTTACAATTAGGATGAAAAGACCAAGAATTATTGAATCTAAATATAAAGGGAGGTTTAAAATCACTGGTAATAATATTTTTTAATATATTTTAATGATTTGAATAAAATTTTTCAAGAGTGGTGTAGGAAATAGAGGCCCAAACATCAAGGGAATCATAATTGACAAAAACCCTATCTAATTTACTAGTCATCACTTTATTAAGGTTATTTTTTTACTAAGTATATTTGGAACCCCCACAAGTTAACTTCATGAAGTTTTTTATTCTCAATAAATGCCCTAAAATCTCTAATATAGGTGGAGGAGTTAACCATGACAAGCATCTTATCTGGATTTAGTATGGCATTAAAGTCTCCCAGAAGAGTCCATGAACTATTTATTGAGCTACTCAAAACATGTATGTTCTTCCATGATTCCCTTATTTCTTGGTATCCATTATAAACATAGATGAAAAGGAAAAAATTGTTGAATTACCATACAATTATAACTAAGAGTAAAAATATTTTCTATAGAATTTATAGATGAGGTTCCATCCAGTCTCAAATGAGATAAGAGACAAATTCTTTTGATTTCATTACTGGAATGATTTGTGTTTATAATCTTGTATCCCATATTATATAAAGAATAAATTCTCCCTAAAAAATCATTTTCAACTTAAAAATACCTAGAAGATCATACTTATGTTTATTTATAAAAAATAGAGTTAATTTTTTCAAGATTGTCCAGGCCCTCACAACTCCAAAATAGAATCATCATTTAAACGTGTGTTTGGAGATAAATCAACCTTTTAAATTTCTTCTAGAATTTTTATTCTTGTTTTATTTCCTGATGATGATATATTTATTCCCATAATTTATAGGGTTGTCTTTTTTTCCTTGAATTTTGTGTATATAAGAGAGAAGTTCACTACTTTCTTTTGGTGTGAAGAATTGTTAACAATGGTGTAATGGGCATCCATTGAAACATCCTTAGTAATTCCCTTAGATTTCAAGATTCGATGCTCATTTGTAATATCCATTAGAGTATCATTATAGTTGTTAATTTAGGTGGATTCCATTATGGATTCATGTTTTCCACTGCTATAGATTTTAACTTCCTATAACACTAAATTTCCAATAGTAATATAAACATTATCAATATTAGTAGATATTTACCTAAAATTTCCATCATTATCTAAGTCATTATATGCATGAAGAAGATCAGAAATTATAATATCTTTTTTATAATTCCCATGAGATTATATAATGTATTTAATTGGGTATTCACTATAATTCACATAGGATTTGTGTGGAGTTTCATCTGAAATGTTTCCTACATGTGAAAATGAGGACTTATAGAAACTATCAAGATAAGGAGAGGTATTATTTATTTTTACCTCATTTTATAAATCTAATATATATTGAGTTTGACCAGGAATTTTTTCATATTGAGGATCTATAGAGTCTCTACCTATTCCTTCATCAGAATCCACAAAAATATTGATAAGAGTTTTATCATTAGCCTAACCATCATGGGTAGATATAGGTCTTTGATTTATTTTAGGATGATAGATTTCAACACCTTCATTCTTTTTAGAGAATCCATTTAATTACTCAGATTTCAAAGATTCAAAAAATCTCTTAATGTCATGAGAAATTTTAAATTAAATTCTTTCATCCCCACTATTCATAATTCAATTATCTCCCACATAGTCATGAAGAGGCACTGCAGCATTATTCAAATTTTTTGAAGGACCAGGTAATCCATTCTCCATTTCTTCTTCATCAACAAGAGTAGCCCTAGATTTTCCAATGTTATTCTTTACATCAAAGGTATTTGATTTCATTTTAACCCATCTTCTAGATTCTTACTTTCTAGAAGGATCTCCTTTGTTTGGAACAATATATTTTCCTTTATTAATTCTGTTGACATATTTCCATGTATTAACATTAGTTGGTGGATTCACTTACTTCTTAATAACCTTGTAATTAGAAATAAAATTTCTTAAAATTATAAAAATATCACAAAAAGGGGGTATATATTCATACTCCACCTTTACTTCAGTTTTTTTATCATTGGAAATGAAATTAATCACATCAAGAAGCATTACATCAAAATTGGAATTGACAAAAATTATGGAATATAATCCAATTTCACCATTAAAAGTATGATAATCTAACTTCATAAGAATTCTAATGTAATCAGTGATATCATTCAGAATTTTAGGATTCCAAAAAAACCAATTTAGACTATAATTTAACACAAATTTAGGCTATTGAATTCCTTTAATTTAATGGGTAAAAATTAATATCCCATTTAGATGTCCTTAGAATTCCAGGTTTTAGATGAAAATTCCAAATCATCCATACTATATCAATATCATCTTTAATTATCATAAGGATGTGGAAGAAAACTATTCCAATCAGAATCATCTTCCATTCGATTCTTCCCTTACAATGTGAAATCATAGATTTAAGGTCTATAGAGGACCATGGTTTTCACCCTTAGATTACATAATACTCTCAAGAATGGAGAACTTGCATAAATAAAGTCTCTATTGATGGGTTTTCAGATCTAAGATGACTTAGAAGACACCAACCTCCATTTTTTAAAATAGAAGTCTTGTAAAGATCATCCTTGATGGATTTAGTGCCTCAACGAGCCTCCATAAAAGATATTCCTTTTATTTTCGCTCACTATAGAGCCCCGTAAGGATTTATATTTTCAACTAATTACTTCTTACTTTTGGAATATTCAATAATTATATCCTAGAATGAATTATCCCATTCTAGATTAAAATAATACATGATCCAAGAAAAGGTTATATCAAATAAGAATCATCGTTAAATTCAAATCTGAAGCTTGAAATATTTCATAAGGGAATCATCTCTATTGTGATAACGAGAGCCATATTCCCTTTTATTTTTTCCTATTGGTTGTTAATGTTAAGTGAAAGAGAATAATTTTTATTAATGGGTCATGAATTAATTAATGTAATTTTAAATTTGTAGTAGAATTAAATAATTGAATTTCTTCTTGTAATTATTTTATGGTTATAAGATATCTAGTTTTTAGCAGTGGAATTCAGGTGTCTGAGTGATGATAGTTGTAGTTGAGCCTAATACTAGGTTAATGCCTATAGTGTGGTTGTAATATGTATATATATATATATATCATGTATGTTATGCAATTTTATATACTACCCCACCCTTTTGGTAGGGTTATTAAAACTCGGGGGACTCTGAGAGGGTGTTTTCCCCAATATATAGGTTAGAGAGGAATACTTGGTTGACTACCCCCTTTGGCCCCACTCTCTTATTCTAGAAGTATTTTGTTCTGGTATGTACAGTTTTTTCCTTTACCATATATTTTTTTATAGTTTTTTGATGGCTTGTCGTAATTTCATACACATGTATCTCTGGATATAGTATCCTAAAGATTATTATAGGTATTGAAGGTTTCGGGTGTAGTGGAAGTGTGTGATGCGTCATTCCAAACATTTTTTTCATGATCAATGATTCATATGAGATTTACATGATGAAAAATGCCATGATCAATGGAATTGAATAAAATAATATAGAAAATGGATAAAATTCTAGAACCAGAGCATTGGATCATCACATATTATTTATAATTAATTTATGAAATTTAAAGAATTTCCTTCTAAGAAATTCCTTCTTATTTGATGGATCTGATAATAGATCTACAATTTTCTATCCTTTAATTGTATTAATCAAGAATATATTTCATCTATCACTGATCCACGTATGTTCTACAAATCTTTGAACGTCACCATAGGAATCTTTGGGTGTTAGCATGGAAGATCCTTTCACTTTCATCATTCTACTTTGATCGTCATGAGAATTGCTTCCAAAGTGTTCTACTTAATCCCTATAGACTAAATATTGAAATATGGAGGAAGATAAATCTCCATTATTGTGATAATTCTTGGTGAATCGATCTCTCTAGGGCTTTTAGAGGATTCTTTATATTTTTTGGGCACAACAAAACAAATGAATTGGCTACCTTAAAAATAATATAATTTGGTTTATATACAACTAGGTTTATAAATAAATATTTTAATAAGTGAGATTTAATATTTATTTAATCCCTAAATAACCCCATGTCTATAATAATAATATTTTTATTATTTCTTGGTATGCGCTAAACTCAAGAATTGAAATTAAATATTATTTATTCAAATAATATTTAAGATATATTATTTCTCACTGGACCTATAAACATGGTATGTCATTCCTCCACAATATTTATCAAGCCTTGAATAATGAATATTTATTTAAAAAATAAATTTCATTGTATTTTTCACTAATAAATAAATAAATAATATATTCACTAAATATAAAAAAAATATTTCTTAAATATTGGGCTTATATAATATTCTCTCAAATAACTAGTGATGGAATATATGCGGTCAAGAAAACATGAACAATTATTAATACACATCCTTTAATAATATTTATTCATCTTTTTAAATAATAAATAATGATATATTATTTAACTGAGATTATGGATACACTTAGTGTGTGACCCTCTAGGACTCTTTCTCAGTGGCATTAGGCAAAGCGGCCTAAAATATATCGTTAGGATCTAGCAATACACCAAGTCAACCATATTGAAATAAGTTAATTTTTAATGAAATAATAGCTCACAATAATGCTTACTATGTAATATAATCCATTTATAATGATATCTTTAATCAAACAGGTTGCATGCTGGTGCCATCAACCTATGTGCTCGATGTCTCTTTCTTTAAATTTTCAAAAATCGAACATGCCTATAGAACACCATGGAAATGAATTTATTTAGGCTATAAAGTTTCCATAAAATTTACTTATATATAAAATTTCATTAAATAACATCAGGGACAAATCCTTTCTTAAATTATTCATTAATTCAATATTATGAGTGACGCACCCAACGTATCATACCTCACCGTGAACATATGTCGTCACGTTTTTTTCAATACATCAATTTAAATGACTTGTAATACTCATTAATAATATTATTAAAGTCTAATAATCAATAAATATGTTTGTATATAGGAACATTCGATGACACATATAAATGTGAATTTCCTACTAGCAGGTCTTGTTCTCATAATATGCTATATTGGATATTACCAAGAGTGTACACCATGAGAAGTTGCCTCAAATTACTATAAGTATCTACCCCTAATATCATGAATAATTTTGTCTTTAATATTATTTCATATATCCATAGAAAATATATTTAATAATACTTTCATTTAACTTCTAGGCTCTCATCATAGTGGGGAACTCCTATGACCTTTCAGTGTGACGACTACTCTTAGGACATTATCATATACTATGTCACAAAAAATAAAAATCATGATATGATAATAAGTTTATTAATATTCAAAACTAGGAATATAGGTTATCATAAATTACACATAAGTTGGTTCTAGTGAACCAACTCTAATATACTCCCACTTGTATTAGATCCAACTACTAACAACCTTCAGTCTATTAGATCTCACATGATACACATGCATATACTAAGATAAGCCTTTAGTTAAGGGTATGGCCATGTTTTCTTCTATGGGAAATATTATTGTTGTAAATTCACCCCTCTAGGAATAATATATCAAGAGTTGATACTTTTGGGGTATTTTTTCCCATTGGTGTGACCTTGGCTCTTTTGTAAGAGTCATCGTTGCAGTATTATCATAATACAATGTGATAGGGTATTTACTACTAGGTGCTACATCAAGATCCTAGAGAAAGTTCCATAACAAAATGGATTCCTTGTCGACATCATAATATCATATATACTCATACTCCACTATATAATTAATGAAAACTAGCTACATTGAACTCTTCCAGCTCACAGCTCCTCTGTTGAGATAGAAAACATATCCTAACTGCAACTTCAGGCCATTTTGATCTATTTTAAAACTAGCATCAGTATAACCCTAGATGAATAGATCCTCATCTACTCCATACACTAGGAAAATTTCCTTACTTCTTCTCATAAACTTGAGGATAGACTTAACGGCAGACCAATTATGATCTCCTAGATCTATCTGATATCTGCCTACCATGATCAATGCATAGAAAACATCAATTCTAGTACATAACATGGCATACATGATTGATGTATCACTGAATAATATGGGATATTACTCATTTTATCTTTATCTTCTTGTTCTTGAGGACACATTTTATTAGAAATATTAATA
The DNA here is from genome assembly GCA_963277665.1 of Viscum album. Taxonomy (NCBI): domain Eukaryota; kingdom Viridiplantae; phylum Streptophyta; class Magnoliopsida; order Santalales; family Viscaceae; genus Viscum; species Viscum album. The sequence continues at coordinate 1,083,143,369 of OY728166.1, read as the reverse complement.
TCATGCTAAATTGGAACCAATCCCCTCTTGAATTATTCTATACTAAATCTCTTTAGTATCTGGTCAATGTATATACTTTTACTTGGTCCAAGAAGCCTCTTAGATCTATCATGAATGATATTAATCCCTAGAATATAGGCTACTTAACCTAATTCCTTAATGTAGAAACACTTATTTAACTAGTACTTAATAGACTATAAGAATGGTATGTTATTTCCAATAAGTAATATGTCATCAACATTTAATACTAGGATAATGAGTGCATTTCCACTAAACCTCTTGTAAAAACATGGGTCATATTCATTCTTAATAAAACAAAATTATGTTATAGATTCATTTAATTTAATGTTATATGACCTAGATTCTTTCTTCAATCCATAAATGGATCTCTATAACTTGAAAATCCTTTTGGCATCACCTGGAGTCACAAACCCTTATGGTTTTGTCATATAGACATCGACCTAAAGGTTCCCATTAAGGAAACCAGTTTTTACATCCATCTTCCAAATTTCAAAGTTATATTAAGATGATATATAAAGTAGAATATTATGGATTTAAATATGTAAATGTTTGAAAAGGTTTCATTTTAGTCAATTCCTTGATGATTTTTAAACCTTTTATCCATGATTCTTGGTTTATAGGTATTTACTTTACCTTTCATGTTTTGTTTTCTCTTGAATTACAATTTTACCATGCATTCTTTTCATCAGTTGGCACATCAACCAGAACCCAAACTTGGTTATGATACATGAAATTCATTTCATAATTAATTGATTCTTTCCATCTTGTAGCTTTTGAGATCTCTACTACCTCTTTTTAATAGATAGTTTTATCATTATCAACCAATAATTAGTCATCATCTTCAATTACTAGAAAACTATATCTCTTGGGTTCTCTTACCTCTCTTGTGCTCTTATGCATTACTTGTGTTTTAGTAAATACTTCTTTCATTGGAACCAATGTAATTTTTTCCTCTACCAACTCTTGTGTATCTTGAGCATCAACTTCATAAAATTCAATCTTTCTCCCACTATCCTTTTTGAGGATATGTTCCCTATCAGGAAAGACATATTGTCTGGTGATAGTCACTTTCTTGTCTGAGGGTTTGTATAGGTGGCATCCCTTTATTTTCAAAAGATACTAATAAATATACAAATTGTTCCTTGGGTAGCTACTTGATTTCCTCATAAGGCCTTAACAAACACCTCTCAACTTCATACACATGTATGCAATAAAACAGGTTTCTTTCAACTTCGTAACTCAAATAGAATTCCCTTTTATGCTTTATTTGGTACTCAATTTAATTTATATTACATATTTTGTAATGAATATCCCTAAAAGTATAATGTAAGATTTTCATGACTCGTCATCGACATTACCATGTCTAATAAGGTACAGTTCCTCCTTTCACTAACACTATTCCACTATGGTGTGTAAGGTGGAGTGAGTTGAGATAGAATCCCAAAATCCCATAGAAAGTAGATAAAATATTGGTTAAGATATTCACCACCTTGATCCAATAAAATATTATTTATCTTCTTTCCAAGTTAATTCTCTACTTCGTTCTTGAATTCTTTGAATTTCTCAAAGGACTCGGACTTATACCTCATCAAGTATATATAGTTATATCTACTCAAGTCATTAGTAAAATTAATGAAGTAAGAATATACACCTATAGCTTCTACTGGGAATGGTCCACACACATAAATGTGTACCAATCCTAGAATCTCTATATCCCTTTCACCCTATCCACTGAATGTTGGTTTATTCATTTTTCCTTGTAAACAAACATGACATATTTCAAGGGTTTTTATCTTAGAAGAGTCTAAATAACCATCTTGATATATATTTTTCAAAAAACTTCTCATTTACATGACCAAGATGGTTATTCCATATTTGGGTGTTATATAAGTGCGTGAACATGATTTGTTATTTATTTCCAATACTTGGTTTTCATAATTTAATACATAAATACCATTATTTAAATAGACTATATCATAACGTGTGTTGTATTTATATAAGAAAAACCTTTTATTCCAAAAGTTGAAAATAAAACCATCTGCATCTAGGAATGATATAGAAATTATGTTCTTGGTAACATTTGGTACATAATAAAAATTCCTTAAAACCAATACCATTACTATTGTAAATGAAAGTTGGTAGTCACTAATGGATACACCATCTAGCCTCACACCATTGATAGCTCGAAAATCCACCTATACTATATCAATACTTCATAATCAACTTGGTTCCTATATTTTTATATGGATGTGAACACCATAATCTATATCTAATACCCATTTTGTATAAATTGAAATGTTACAATCAATAATAAATGCACTTTTATCTTCCCCTTTCTTCTGTGTACAGTTCTTGTTCCAGTGGCCTTACTTTCCACAAGAAAAAAATATTTCATTCTTTTCCTTTCCCTGCCTCTAGATCTTTTTCTTCTTAGAAGGATAGTTCTCAAGAGCTTTATACTTTCTATAAGTCTTGGTCCCCTTTTCTTTGTTCTTCCTTTTCTTATTCACCATAAGGACCACAGGTTTTTGATGCCCCATGTCATTATCCACTTGGATAATCAAAGTAAGATGTTCAAAAAGACTATTATCATTATTTCACATGTTTTAATTAAATATAAAATTGGATAAGTTCTTTTGTAGTTAGGAAAGAATGATATATTTACACAACTTGTTTGGGAATTTAATCCCTAATATTTCTAATCATTCAATATAGCCAATCACCTTGACTACATGAGGCCCAGCTAGAACCAAATCTCTAATATTAGTTATAAACAAATAATTGGATATCTCATATCTATCTTCTCTAACATTCTTTTGATAGATATCCGGAATGTGAGACATCATGTTATACACATCTATGTCCTCATGCTGCTTTAAAAGATCACTAGTTACGGATGATAACCTAAATCATTGAACATATATAGCACTATTCAAATGTTTATCATAGAAAGGCAACTCTTTCTAAATAGCCTCATTACTAGGGCCATCAAGAATAGGTTCTTATAGCACATATAACTTCCTTTTATGGTATAGAATAATGCACAAATTCCTTTTCTACTCTTGGAAATTTTTGTCGGTGATAAGTTTATCCTTCTCAAGTATGGTTCATAGTGATGTGTTTGAATTAATTTTAATTGATGTTTCTAAAAATAAGATGCACATATTTTAATAATTTATCTAATAAAATTTATACAAATAAATATATATTATATTTTTTTAATCTCCCACTATTTTATCAAAACACAATAGCTCTCACCATTGGATTCAGAAAATCATGTTGCTTGGAAATTCTAGTATAAAGGATCCATATTCCATTTCTCATTACCCCAACTTTGGTTAGTAAATAAATTTTAAGAGTTTTAGGTAGGAATTCAAAATTTCAACTGTATTAACTCACAATTATTTGATCTATTGAGTGGACTCCCCAATATTGAAATCCTAAAATCATTAAAATGGATTTCCTCAACACATTCCTCTTAGTTACACCAAGTCCTATTTTGGTATCCAACCATTTATGTGAACTAATTTAAGTCAACCGAAAAATACATGTTATAATTTCCTAATCATTGAAATCACCCCAAGTTTTTCTGGTCAATCACTTTGAACTATGGTTTTATTTTAACTGAAGTAGTGAAAGGGTATACCAACTGAATATTTATAATTGATGGATTTTATCTTTTCTGCATAAATTTCCAATTATTATCTTTATTACATTCTTGATCATGTTAATTGGATTTACTTAAGTGATTAACCATGTTATAGATAATATTACGCATAAGAAAATTTGTTTTAGTTCTATATTAAATGCTTTTTAATTCATTAATTTATGTGATCATGACAAAACATCAATAATTAAATAACCGTGAAACTTGAAAGAAATAAAATAATAAAGTTGTGTGATCATGATTTTTACTGATGTTTATTTTATCTATATGATGATCAACTGTCCATAAACCTAGTGTAAAAACTCCTTGAACCAATTAAGGTTCGATTTATAGCTTTCCACCTATCCACCTATGTATCTCTCATGGATTGGTTTCACCTCAGCTCTAAACTTGAACTGTCTCCACTAGCTTAGAATCTATATCCATTACATATGCTTTTACTCACACACAGGTGAGGGGAATGGGTTTACATAAAAGAAACCATGGGAAAACATGCCCTTACATAATAATAGGAGAGATGGAACACAGGACAACAATTTAATTTAATAATAAATTAAAAGAAAAAAATCACATACAAAGGTTTGGTCTAAGATCATGATCATCCATATACATGAAACAAATTATTCATTTAATAAAATTATTATTCAATTATTAATCTTTCTTATTTAAGACAAATTGTGGTCAAATAAATTAATTAGATTCTTTAATTAATAAATTATTTTATCTTAATTCTCATTAAAATTTCATTGAGATTATCATCCATCATAATTTTAAACAAATTAAATAAATTTATTTAAAATTAATTGTGTACATAAATGTACCTTGAAGGTAACACGGTGAGTACCCATCTGAACTACCCAAAATGTATTATACTCATATACTGTTTACTCTTGCAACATCTGGCAAACATGAATTATCACATACTTCCAAGACATGTACTATCTAAATAATTATTACACAGATTACATTATTTTTCTTTTATGTGTTATTCTTCAATGCATGTAGAGTAATGACAATAATACGACTCATACATGATATACAAATCTGAACATTTTTCAGAAATTAATTAAACATTTATATATATTAAAACCAATCACATGGCATGTCCTATCAACTTAATAACCACATGTAGGTACATGTTGATAAGCTTTTTTCATTATAATAAAGTAATTTTAATTCTGTTTAATTTGGTAAAAGTACATGTCATGTACATTAGAGCAACACAATGTGTATTTTTTCTCACCGTCTATCTATATCACGCGCCTGGGACTTGGCATGTAATTGTTCCATAGAAAAAGTTTGAGTACATGGAATGTGCATGGGATACGCATCGTGTGGTCTCTGAGTTACATGGTCACCAGACAGGTAGTTCATGTATGAATATATAGGGCTTGTCTATGACTAAAGGACTACACACTGTGTATGGGAGTCACATGACCTATACTCCGGATGATCGTGCACCAGGCTAGAACAATCAATATGTGATGTATAATTAAATTAACTGCTTGTAATAAATACACAATATTTGAATTAATTTTCAATTAATTATTGTTGTATTAAACACAAGTACACACTGCGTACCTTCAAGTTACATGGTGTATACTCTTGTGTTATCTGGGAAGATTCCTCAGTTCCTTCAAATGAGTTCTTCAATTTCATTTCGTTCATAAAATTAATTTATTTGATTATAGTTTTGAGAAACAAAGATAACTAAGAATACCTTGAAATTTGAAAAAAATAAAAATTAAACTAGAATTGAAAACCAATTTCTTATGGTTAAATCAATCAACGATCTTTAAATAATTATAAATAATTATGTGACCCACTCTGATACCACTTGAAGGTTCCATGTGTAGTGGAAGCGTAAGACGGGTCATGCCAACCATTTATTTTTGTCATGATAGATGATTAATTAGAGATTTACATGATGATAAAAACTATGATTAATGGAATTAAATAAAATAATATAGATAATTTATATAACACTAGAACAAGAGCATAGGATCATCACATATTATTTATAATTAATTTAAGAAATTTTAAGAATTACCATGTGATAATTTTTTCTTCATTAATGGATTTGATAATAGATCTACATTTTACCATAATTTCATTTTAGTAATCAAGAACAGATTCCATCTTGCAGAAATCTACACATGTTCCAAAAATCTTTGAACGTTGTTATAGGAATCTTTGGGTGCTAGAATGTAAGATCCTATTAATTTTGTTTTTCACCTATGATCTCTATGAAAATTACTTCCAAAGTGTTCTCCTTGATCTCTCTAAACTTGAGAGTGGAATATGGAGTAATATTTCTCTCCGTTATTGGGATCATTCTTGGAGAAGTGATCTCTCTAGGTCTTAAATAGGATTCTCTAGATTCATTGTTCACAACAAAACAAATGAATTGGATATTTTGAAAAATAATATAATTGGGTTTATATATTGCTAGTGTTAGATATAAATAATTGCACAATTTCCCTTTAAAATTTATTTAATCCCTTTAGAACCCTATGTCTATAATAATATTTTTATTATTATTTCTCAATGTACACTAAACTCATGAATTAAAATTAAATATTATTTATTACAATAATATTAAATATATATTATTTCTCACAGGACCTATAAACATGGTATTCCATTCCTCCACAATATTTATCGGTATTTGAATAGTGAATATTTATTTAATAAATAAATATCACTGCATTACTCTCCAATAAATAAATAAATATTATATTCACTAAATAGAAAATAAATATTTATTAAATATTCCACAAATAATATTCTCTCAAATAATTGTTGATGAAATATATGTGATCAACAAAACATGAATAATTATTAAACAGCATGTGAGATTAATTTTTATTCAACTTGTTAAATAATAAATAATAATATATTATTTAACTAAGATTTTGGATACACTAAGTTTGTGACCCTCCAGGCCACTTTCTTAGTGGAGTTCGGTGAAGTGGCCTAAAGTTCAAGGTTAGCATCTAACAACACATCAACGAACCCATAGAGAAATAACTTAATTCCTTAATGAAATAATACCTTATATGGATACTCACTATATAATATAATCCATTTTTCACCATATCTCTAATCAAAAAGGTTACATGCTGGTGTTATCAACCTATGTGCTTGATGTCTCCTTATTTGAATTTCTAGAAATCAAACATTCCTACAGAACACCATGGACATAGATTTATTTAGGATATGTCATTTCTATCAAAGGTCCTAAGGTATCAACTTCTATTGAAGAACAAGAAGGATAAATCCTTTCTCTCATTATTTATTAATGCAATATTACTCATGATGCACCCAATGTATCCTACCTCTCCTCTAATATATGTCATCATGGATTTTGTAAATACATCAAAGTGTGAAACATGTAATAATATTCAATAAAAATATTAAACTCTAATGATCAATACACATTTCCACATATAGGAACATCCAATGACACATATAAATGTGGATTTCCTACTAGAAGGTCTCATTCTCATAATATCCTACACTGTATATTACTAAGGGAGTATACTATAAAAAGGTTCCTCAAAGACCTATGAGTCTATACCTGTAATATCCTGAGTCATTTGTGTCTTTAAAATTATTTCATCTATCCATAGAACATATATTTAATAATACTTTCATGTCCCTCCTAGGTCCTCATCATAGTGGGGAACTGTTATGACCTTTCAATGCGACAACTACTCTTAGGATATTATCACATATTATTTCATGAAGAAGAACAATCATGATGTGATAATAAGTTTATTAATATTAAAAAATATTAATATGGGTTATTATAAAGTACACAAAAGTTGTTTCTATAGAAAAAACTCAAACTGGTATGTTGTGTATGGGTTTTTATGTCTTGAGGTATAATACTTAATATATAGGCTATGGTGGCTCCTGAAAACTACTTGGTTACTATATAGAGATGTGTCATTGGATGATGAGATTATGTGATACATAGGGTGCATGGTATGTGATGATGAGATGATGTGATGCATGGGGTTCATGGTATGATATAGTATCCCAAGTGTCTTTAGGTTGGATCACTTTTGGAGAGATGGAATAGGATGTATAGTTGTTTCTTCTGGAAATGGGGATGACCTTGTTTGTTTAGGGTTCAAACTTTCCAATTGGTTTCTAATGATTTTATTCATAGAAATGGAAAAATCCAATTATTCTATATCCATTTGGACCTACTTTCCAAAGGTATGTTCTCATTAGTTTTGGACCGATGAGGCTTAAGAATTTTCATTGGTCGAGAGGATGGGAGTTTAGGCTCATCACACCTTTTTGGGGGGGATTATTTCCTACTTCGGGACTCTCTCATAGATTTAAGTTATGTTCACAAATCCTTATTAATTCACCAAATATGAAAATGAGTTTTCTTTTAGATTTATTAATATATGATTGATATGTATGGGATTTAGAGAATATTTTATATCAATGATTGATATGTATTAAGGCCTTTGGGCCATTCAGTCAATATCCTTAAATACATTATATAGAAATATCTTGGTCATTATGATAACCATACTGGTTTTAAAGCCACTTAGTGGGGCACTTGAAGTTTATTGTCATTCAGAAATACATGGATTATTTCAGAGTTGGGATCCTACCCGCAGATGGGCTACCTACGTATCCTTGTTAAAAAGGAATCAGAACCCACGTAGTTTGATAAGAAGGATATAGTTTAACATCATATGGGATGGAAAAGAATTAATGAAATATGGTATTGAACCTTATAAAGGTTTCCTACATACACTACTTTTAAGGCAGAGATCAAAGTCCACGTAGTTCGGGTAAAGAAATATGGGGTTTATGCATGGTTAATGGCCCCAAAAGATATATCATGATTACTTTTACACTCTAATCTCACATGAGTCATGATCGGTGTGAGAAACAAGAGGTATTAGTAAACTTGACGAGGGTTACATGAAATATACAGTCATGAGAAATGATGTGGGGCTTACCTATGTATGACTGCCCAAGTAGATGAAGACCAGGACTTACTTCAGGAAAAAATCCCAGGAGAAGGGTCCATAAAGGTATTTTTACTTTATGGAGATTTGGAGTTTTAACATGGGGCTTACTCCTAAGAAGGAGGCCTAAATTAAAAGTGACTTATGATTGGGGTTTACTTATGAGAAGGAGGCCCAAACCAAAAGAAATTAAGATTGGGGATTACTCCTTATAAGGAGGCCCAATGTTAAAGAAAATTATGACTGGGTCTTACTCCTGAAAAGGAGGCCCAGGTTAAGGGGACTTGAGACTTGGGTATTACTCCTAAGAAGGAGGCCCAAACCAGGGAAACTTGGGGCTTACTCCTGAAGAGGATGCCCTAAATCAAAATATCTTCTCATCTTAAAGGATGAGGTTATATAGGAAACCTATAACTGTGGTGACGTAAAGCTTGTAAGTCACGAGGTTTTGGGAGTGGTTCTTACATAATTCATTTCATATAAGGAATCCAAAAAAGGAACCATTCCATAAATGGATTTGAAAAGGTGTTCGAGGGCTAATATCTTGAAGAGGAGAGGTGAACAAGATATTGGCACACAAACAAAGTTGGTGCGCAAGTATGGCCGCGCAAATCATTTGGCATGAAAGTCTTGGTCGCGCAAGTGTACTTTCACGGCATGGGTTCACCTGGGCGACGAAGAATCTATAGGTTAATACTTGGGCGGGACTTAACTCAAGCCTTTAGTATTATTCTAAGATATTTCCAAAATGGAGGCACGTAAGATTCATTGAAAGGGTAGGGCGGCGCGCAAGTGTTTCCACTTTTAAGGAGTTCTGGACACTTAGGCGTGCAAGTGTTGATGAATTATAAACACTCAGGCCTTATCCTACTCCTTCAAGTCTTCCATTCTAGGTAAAAAGTTACCTTAGAATCATTCGGAAGAGTTGAGTTGAAGACTTGGGAGACCAGAGCTTGAATCTAAGTTTTGGAAAAATTTCCCTCAAAATAGGGGGCCTAGAGGGGCTATTTATAGGCCACCATGCACCTTGGGAAAAATAAATAATAGGGCATGCAAGTGACTTGCGTGACCCATAGGTGGAGTTCAAGTGACTTGCGCGGCACGCAGGAAACTTGTACGGCTTCCTTCAAATGGGTTCCTTGTCCATGCCTTTGTCAATTTTTTGATGTTCTTAAAAGGGTGACCCTCTTTGTGCTTAATGTATTTCCCTTTGTCATTCATTGGACTCTATGATGGAAAGGAGCATCAACAAAAGTCCCCCATCACAGTTGGATCTGAAAAAGAAATAAGATCTAGCTCTGAGGTAAAGCTGGAGAAACAAGGGTCTGTGGATGTTCTTCAAATCTTGTTCATCAAATGAAAAAACCGTTCATCTTAAATAATGATAATTTATCTTTATTTTTACCTAATCCAATGGTCCTAGTAAACAAAGTTTGATTTTTACTAGGTTTATATAAACAACCCCCACAATCTTTATCTTTTAATTACTCAATATTGCCTAAATCATACAAAATGTATGTATTGCGAGCTGGGACTCAACTTTTGTTTAGAGTACCCTTTATAGGTTCCCAATTTAATGAGTACCATGTCTTTTATTATTGGCAGTTTAAAGTCATGCATGTTGGACTATAAAAAGTCTAATATTTAAGGTCGAATAGCTTTGACCGAATGGATGATATTGACTAAATTCATGATAATTTGTTTGGAAACATATTACAATATTCAAGTATGGAGGGGGGAAATGTAAACTATGACTTGAGAAATTTTTAATTTGAGGAATGACATGGGAAAAGATCTAAAAGGAATTAGAGGAAGTATTTTCTAAGAATGAAGTTACCACTACTTGACAAACCCGTTATGGGGGATGAATTATGCAGGGCCAAATGGGGCATAAGTTGCATAGTCAAATAGTAGTATCTTTTGGCTGATAGCTCTGTTATGTAGACAACTTATGTAAGGACACCTAAGGGCACGTGCTACATAGTTGAGAAAAAGAACTCTCAGAAATTTGACTTTCTATTGCTAAAAGCTGAAGAAAGTTTTATGGGGATCCAAACTTTCCAAAGCATAGAGTCTGCTTTATGGAGAAAGGTACTTGAATATGGAGAGGATATATCCAATCAGAATTATCAAAGAATTGGAGGAATGTGACTTCTACGAAGTTCTGACCCAAATGTAGGAAAAAAGGTATATGTGGTTTTAAATCATGTGACTAAAACCAGAGATAGAAACATTATACGACATAATACTTTCTGATCATGAAAAAGAGTATGGAACAAATATGTTAAGGATGGAAGTTTTTTTGCAGATCTCTACATATCATTGTTAGGACCAAAAGGGACAAAATAGGCTTCTCCTAAGAATGAAGTTACCATTACCTGACAAACCCATTATGGAGGTTGAATTATGTAGGGCCAACTGGGGCATCAGCTGCATAGTCAAATAGTAGCATCTTTTGGTTGACAGGTCTGTTATGTAGAAAACTTATGCAAGGCCACCTAAGGGAATGTGCTGCATATTCAAGAAAAAGAACTCTCAGGTATCAGACATTTTGTGACCAAAAGTCAAGAAAAGGTTTATGGAGATCATGAATATTATTTTTATAGTGTTGCGGTTGGGTCCTGAATTGAGATTCTAGATGTCACTATGTATCTCATTAGGATTAGAATCAAGCCACACGTAGTTCTTAAAATATAGTTTAACGTCATGCAGGATGAGAGCATGGAAGATCCTAGATTAGGGTCATAGATCTCGGACCATAGTGAGGGAGACACATCGTTCATTTGTTATAAACCTGATGTGAATAAATACTAGGGTGTCCCATATCACACCATGTGCTTCCAAGGGGAATTTTTAGTCATATTCATGGACCAATGCTATACATTTTAATGTCCTGCAGCAAGGACAATGGGGGACTGTATAGTTTAATGTCATATAGCTAGGACGATGGGACGTATACAGTTTAACTTCATGTAGGATGAAAATGAACCGATATGAATAAGACGGTTGACGGGGGCTTCACATATCAACATTGTCTGGGATGAAAGTGAATCAATGTTAATAAATTGGTTTTGGGCTTGAACCTCAGGAGGTTGCCTTCATACTCGGCCTAGGAGGAAAGGATCAAAGTCTGCGTAGTTTAATTGAGAGGGATTTGGAGATCGAGGTGTACTTCAGGACAGTGACCTGAAGATGATGTTGGTATTTAAGTGTGGTTAGCAGCCCAGGGAAGATTTCATGGTCAAAGCTTACTCTAAGCTCACGTGAGTCATGCTTGGTGTGAGAAACAAGAAGTAGCAACAGACCTAACAATCATGTCATGAAAGATACGACCATGAAGGATGGTGTGGGGCTTATGCATGACTAGTTTCTTGGGTAATGCATGGCAACATAGTTTAAAATACAGTTGTACATGCGGCGATCACAGTTTAATTTCATGTGTCACAGACATGGGGTGCTTGGCAGTTTAACGTCTTACATCTCAGACGATGCATAGTTTAATGTCATGTTGGACGATAGAGGGGCACAGTTTAATGTCATGTTGGATGATAGAGGGGCTATATAGTTTAATGTCCCGTAGTAAAGACAATAGGGTGTATTTGTGTTAAAAAAAATACTTCTTCAATAATATTGCATTGGTTGGAGTTGTAATGAGTTCTCCATCCATTGAGATTATAGAATAAACTCCATTGGAGTAGACCCTATGTGTTGAGTAAGGTCCTTCCCACTTTGGCTCATGCTTTGAAGGCTTCTTTCCATGTATCATTGGAGTTCTAAGGACCAATACCAATTCTCCTTAAATGAATGAATGAAGATGAACTTTTTTACTGAAATCTTGTGCTATTTGATTCTGATAGACTTCTAAATGGTGTAGTGTGCACAATATTTTTTCATTTAGTCATTCCAATTCATCCAATATCTTTTGAGATTGTTCATCTGTAGATAACTGATCACAAATGGAAACTCTAAGCAAAGGTAATTGGACTTCATTGGGCAAGACTGATTCTTTTCCATATACTATTGAATATGGAGTTGATCGTGTAGTAGTGCGGGTGGTAGTCCGATAAGCCCATAGAGCATGAAAAATTTTATCAGGACATGACTTATTATCTTTATCCACCATCTTTTGAAGTATGTTTGAAAGAGTCTTACTGAAAGCCTCTACTTGAACATTGGTCGCTGCATGATACCGAGATGAATGGTTGGATCTGATATTGTATTCTTGATACAATTTTCTTACATCGGATAAACAAAAGTTGGTTCCATTATCTGTCAATATGGTATGATGAACACAAAATCTAGTAATGATGTTGGACTTGAAAAAATCTAACAATGCTTTTAGCACCGACTTCTTTGAGAGGTATTGCCTCTGCCCATTTGGAAAAGAAGTCAATAGCGGTAAGAATATACTTAAAATGCTTAGCTGTAGTCGGAGGATATGGTCCTACTACATCTATTCCCCATGTAGCAAACTTCCAGGAGTATTTATCTATATGAAGAAACTTCGGGGGTTGATGAATTAATTTGGCACATACTTGGAAAGAATGGAACTTCTTAGTGAAATCAACACAATCCTGCATCATTGAAGTCCAGAAGTATCCAAGCCTTTGGATTTGACCAGAAAGTCTATGTCCAGACTGGTGGGCACCACAAACTTCTGCATGTACTTCATTCATGACAGCCATTGTCTCTTCACCATCAATAAATCTGAAGATAATTCCATAAAAACCTCGCTTATAGATAATTGTTTGGTGATCTAGGCTATCATAAAGAGTAAAATTGACCACATGTCACTGGACTTGTTCTTTCCTGGCTCTATCATATGGGAGTGTTCCATTTTGAAGGTATTCCCTGATAGGTGTCATACATCCTATAGTATAACCATATGGTTCAAAATGGGACTAATTTCATTGATTTCCTCTATTCTGATTTGAACAAAAGATGAAACTAAACGATGGTGGGAAATACTGATGATTGTTTCATCCCAGTTTGGATCTTCTAGGGTCGTGGCTACATTAGCTAGTACATCATCTTGGTCATTTTGTAATCGCGGGATATAAGAAAATGTCAGTTCTGAGGGAAATTACGCCATTAACTCTCTGATGTAATCACACAAAGGGATTAACTCTTTCTTTCTGATGGCATAATCCCCATTGATTTTTTTAATTACCAAATCTGAATCACCTTTTACCTTCATGTGATTCACATGTTCCTGAAGCGCCAATTCCAAGCATGCGATGAGAGCTTGATATTCTGCTTCATTGTTTGTACCAACTTCCAACAATAAGAAGGAATAGGGTAGCACTTCCTTTTATGGGGAAATAAGCACGATTCCTAACCCAACTTTGTTGAATTTAGGATCTTCCATTTTCTTCCCTGTTGGACTTCTAGAGGCACCATAAAAGTACATTTCTCATGTTTGAGGATTATCTTGAATAGAGAAGACTTCCTCATCAAGAAGTTCAAAATTTAAAGATGTATCTTCTACATATGGGTGTTTAGCAAGGAAATCAGCCAGATATTGTCCCTTTATTTCCTTTTGAGACACATACTGGATATCAAACTACTGCAAAATAACTGTCCACCTTGCCAGACATCCTGTAAGCATTGGACGACTAAGGATAAATCTGAGTGGGTTATTACGAGATACCAATTGGACATCATGATGTTGCAGGTAGTGTCTCAATTTCTGAACTGCAAATATTAATGCTAGGTAGCACTTTTCAATACTTGAATATCGAGTTTCTACCTCAAGCATAGTCCAATTGAGATAGTAAAGGTTGTTTTCATTGCCAGCATCATTCTTTTGGGCAAGGAAGGCACCCAATGATCACTCTAAAGCTGTCACATAGAGAATAAGTGGTCTTCCTTCAATAGGTGGCATTAATACCGGTGGACTCAAGAGGTATTTCTTGAGGATATCGAATGCTTCTTGACATTCTTCAGTCCACTGGTAGGTTACTTCCTTCTTCATTAATATGGTGAAGGGTAAACACTTTCATGTCAAATTGGCAATGAAACACCGAATATAGGCCAAGTGTCCTTGAAGCCCGCTTAATTCCTTAAAATTTATAGGAGGTTACATGTCAAGGAATGATTTTGTCTTCTCAGGATCAACTTCGATACCATGATGGTGTATAATAAAGCTGAGAAATTTTCCTGAGGTTACCCCGAAAACACATTTTAAGGGGTTCATCTTCAAATTGTGTTGTTGAAGTTTGTTGAATATGATTTCCATATCGGAAAAATGATCAAAATTTTGTCTGGATTTAACCACCAAATCATCCACATAACATTCAACAAATTTCCCAAAAAAGGGTTTGAAGATATGGTGCATGGCACATTGATACGTTGCACCTTCATTCTTCCGGACAAAGGGCATTATCTGATAGCAAAACACACCTTGAGGAGCTCTGAAGGCTGTAGACTCTTTATATTTTGGTACTATTCATATTTTATTGTACCCAGAGTAACCATCCATAAAGGAAATATCTTTGTATCCAGTTGGTGCATCAATTAATAGTTTTGTGATCGGAACTGGAAAATCATCCTTAGGACAATGTCGATTAAGATCTCTAAAGTCAATGAAAACTCTAATTTATCCATTATTCTTTTTCACAGGGACAATATTATCCAGCCATTTGGGATATTAAACTTCTCTAAGGAAGTTATCCTTGATAATCTTATCAACTTCAGTTTCATTTTTGGAAGCATAAGTTGGATGTGTTCTTCTTGCTTCTTGCTTGAATCCTCGATGTTCTTCTGGAAAACCCAAATGATGAGTGGCAACATCGAGATCAAGACCTGGAATTTCTGTATAATTCCAAGCATATACATCTCAATTTTTCTTTAGAAATGAAGTATACATTTCTTGCACTTCAAGAGTCATGGCTACACTAATTAAAGTGGGCATGGATCTTCTTTTGTACCTAGATTTATTTCTCTGAGTTCATACACAGTAGTAGAGATACCCTCTTCAAATGTTGGAGGAGCGTCCCTGAGATCTTTCTCTTCTTCTTCAATATGTGTTACTTCTTTTGTTTCTACTTATATAGTATATGACAAAGAAGAATTTCCATGGTTAGTGGAGAAGTTAAAATTTGAACAACTTGAAGAAGAGAGTGCCATTTCTAACCGTATTGATGATGAAGGGTCTTCCTGGCGTGATAGAGAGGGGATGATGGATTGAGAATCGACATCATTATTTTCCTATGGTATTGTTATAACTTCTTCTAACTTGGTTGATGAAGTATAGAATTTTTGGACTTCAGCGGATGAAATGAAGACATCTTCATCTAAGCTTTAATCATTTCTTGGCGAATCAACAATTTCTCCCATGCTGTCTGGCTTG
The DNA here is from genome assembly GCA_963277665.1 of Viscum album. Classification (NCBI taxonomy): domain Eukaryota; kingdom Viridiplantae; phylum Streptophyta; class Magnoliopsida; order Santalales; family Viscaceae; genus Viscum; species Viscum album. The sequence continues at coordinate 1,083,127,330 of OY728166.1, read as the reverse complement.
ATTGTCATAATTGACATTATGGAAGTTTCCATAAGAGTGTTTGGATTTAGGTCTATCCTATCAATTTGACTAATAGGAAACACATAATCTATACTCACATGTATGAATGGGTTTACTAGAATCTTTTCCAAACCATTTGGAGCATTAATTTTGGTGAACTTCTTTGCCATGGATTTTTCCTTTCCCTCCATGTGATAAAATTTTTCCTCAATGTATTGAGATTCACATGTTTTGAATGGGGCATTATCACCATACAATATCCCAATTTAACCATTGAAACAATATTTGAGACATTTATGGTACGATGAAGGTACATCCACATGTTGATGTAGCCAAGGTCTTCCAAGCAAAATGTTGAAGGCTGTGTCCTGACGAACAACCATGAAATTTGAATTAGACATAAGGTCCCCAAACTGAATTCTAAGTGTAATCTCGCCCAGAGGTTCTTGTTCATTCTTATCATATCCTTGAAACATCAAAGTAGAAGGAGATAAATCAGATTTTTTGAGGCCCAATCAATGATGTGTACGAATAGGAATGATATTGACTCCTGAGCCATTATCAATGAAATCTCATCGGATGTCTATACCATTGAATTTTCCAGATAGATACAAAGGTCTGATATGTCCATATACAACATCATCTTCATCTTCATCTGTAAAAGATATCACCGCATGGAATTCTACAGGATCATTCTCTATATGGTAGACCTCAGCCGCAGCAATTTTAGTTTCGAATTCTTGAGGACTTGACAAAGCCTCAATAAGCGTCTCCCGAAGATCTTTTGATAGATTCAAGGCATCCGGAATTGATAACTTGGCCGGTACTTAGGCCAAATGTTTCAGGACATCATAATTTTGGTCCAAAGGTCTGTGTTTCCCATCTGGAAAATGTGGTTTTGTAGGTGCCTTGGAAGTTGATTCTTTGGTAGTAGATGCATCCCGTATCGGGGTAGGAATTGGAAACACTCCTGGATTTAGTAGATTAGACTGACTATGTCTATCTATTTTTTGAGAGAAAGAAGATATGACCTCTAACCAGTCTTCCAAAATAACTGTGTCAGGACTGAATCTTCCATGTGTGGAAGAACTTTCTTGTTCCTGTTGAGCCCGCTGAAGAGCTTTTCCACGAGTTTATACCGCATATACAGTTCTAGCAGGGGTAGGATTGAAATAGTGGTTTCTAGAATATCTACATCTTCCCCTATATCCTAGACCTCTGTCTCTTCCTCTAATTCCTCTATTAGATATAGGGAACATAGTGTCATCATAATCAAAACTGTCATTGGAATAGGGATCCGTTAAATGAATCATGTTAACATAACCAAAGATCAATTCTTCATCTGATGAAGAGTCTGCCTAATGAACCAGCTCAGGTTGTGCCTTTTGGTGGGGTGGTGCCTGTGCTTTTGAAGCAGACAGCATAAAATCTTCCAGAGTCAAAGACAACTTAGGATTTGACACGATCTCATCTTCTTCTGACTACTCTTCTTTCTTCAAATTGCATTGCTTCTTTGAAGAGTTTCCTTCTGATGAAGGGGGTTTTGTTGTGGAAGACATAGCAGAAGACACAATTAGTTGATTCAATTGTGTTTATAAAATGTCATGAGTTCAGTTGATCATTTTCCTGACTATCCAATCATCATATTTTTGCGCATTTTTACTTTTAACTTCATGCCACTCACCTTCTTCCTCTGGATTAGTAGCAGTAACACATGCTACCTAGGATGAAGAACCCTTCAGTTTTACTTGTCCAGATTCCACCATCTTTTGTAGGAGGTCTTTGAAGAAAAAACACTCTTGAATGGGATACCCCAACATCTAATGAAATAGGCAATAGTTGGGGAGGTTTTCATCACTATCCTTGTTCGGCCTTTTGGGCCTTGGAAACTGAACCAGGTTGTTTTCCAGAGCCGAGATGAAGTAACCAGGAACTTGTTCATTCCATAAAGAATAAACTTTGCTCTTCAAATCTTCAAATTGTTTCCGCCTTTGATCTATTTGATCATCTTCACGAGGCGGCCATTGTTGTTGATGCTCTGGAGGTGGATCCCTTCAATATGATGAAGGTTCTGAAGTGAAAGCACGTGCAGGTTCTTGTTTAAGTGTAACTATAGCAGTCTCTGCTTTCCCTATTCTCCTTCCTCAAACTTATGGAATTACATGAGTTTTAGCCTTATTCATGAGGGAGTGCTAAACTTAAGAAATATGTTAATCCCTTCCAGCAAGAAATGAAATCATAAACTCTTTCATTTTTCCTTTTCTTACAATTGGTAAGATAAAAAACTATCATCTTTGTAAATTTTGATCTAAATTGAAGAATAAATCTTTGATGGAGATCTTCCCACCCAGTAATTGATGGAGATTGAAAACTTGTATACTAGACAAAAGAAGGTCCTTGTAATTACTACACAAAACACCTAAGCTTAACTGCTTCTTGTTGTTGAGGATTTCCCATCATATGATCACAATGAGAAAAAAAATATGTTAAGTGTTGTTCTGGGTCTCCCGAACCATTAAAAATTGGGAATGTAGTATTCGAAAAATTTGATGGGGGAGGAATTTCATCCACCCATTCAGGGTAAGCTCTCTTTTCTGGTTAAACATGTGCATGTCAACATTCCATAGCATCCAACCGAGCTGTTAATGACTCAATGGTAGTCATTAAATTTTTAGAAACATCTGGTTGAGGTTGGACCAGATCAGGTGTGATAACTGGAGTTTGGACGGGTGTGGTGACCAGTACAGCCACTAATGGTAGTATTGCCGATTGCTGTCGTGTATAACCCATAGTATTGGACCTGTGAGGGTGTACTTTCAAAGGGGGGTATTCTTGATCAATCCCAGTAGCTGCAACAAATTCCCTTGATTGATTAACTCCAACATTCTTAGGAGGAAGACTACCTTGAAGTAGTTCTGCATTTAACCTCCTTAATTCCTTCATTTCTTCTTCTTTTTGTGAGAACCTTTACTTTAATGAGAGTGATTGGCCTTCTCCAGAGGTAGGGTGGGATGTAACCTAACTTTTACCCTTTTCCTTGGCATGTTCCTTTCTGGAGTATGGAAGGGTATTACCTGAAGGAATTTATTTCCCCTGGGCAACCCTCTGTCTTCTGGTATGCACACCTCCTTCATTCATTCCTGTGTGTACAGCCTCTTAAACAGGAACTTCTTCATATGATTCCTCTGAGTGAGCCTCATGTTCTAGGGGATTAGTGACAATGGAATTGATGACATTTATCGATTCATAATGCATTTCATCCCTTATGTCAGTGATTATGTGATAATGTCTTCTTCGATGTCCTTTATGAGACATTGCCTTTTGTTTGGTTGATCTCTCAGGAAATTCTTGATGAATCATAATTTGGAGGTACTCTCTTGATAATTCAGATCTATGTTCCTCTTTTGGCTTCTTCCCTAATCGAGAGAAGACTGACTTTCACTGAGGAAGAGATTGAGAATTTGAAAAAGTCCCCAGTCTGGTGGACTGGGGTTGTTCCTATTTTTCCTACTCAGCTCCTCGAATCCTATCCATTGATACCGAGGGTTGGATTAAAAGAGTCCCCAGCCTGGCAAGCTGAGGTGGATCTTGAGCTGCTACATCTAAAACTTTCTTAAAATCTATCCTGATTTTGCGGATTTTAGTCTGGAAATTGGCCGGATGGATCATCTGACATCCACTCAAGTCACCTGGCTCATATAACCATTGGATTATTTCTAACACTTCTTTCACCTAATGATGTGCATGCTCTAAATGATAAGCATGATCAATATTCTCATTTTCTTGATGCAAGAGTGGTTCGATAACTTGTTCTTTATATGCATGACTTTGGGAATAACTAGTTGAGGCCTATTCTTGAGCAAGCCTTTGATTACACACAAAACCAGTTAGATGTGGCCATCCATGGGCAATAACATTGCATGAGACCACTTTTGGCGGGATTTGTTGACTAGGGAGCACGGTGAAATGAAATTCTCCATGAACACCCCATCCCCTGATATGAATACTAGATGGGTCATTGGTAATTAACTGGCGCAACCTTTTTAACGCGCCAAGGCATGAACGCTGAAAGGCTCTCTTCTTCTTTTCAACCTTTGGATGTCAGGAAACTGAGAGATATGCCAAGTCAATTTGGCTTTGCAAACCTTCTATTACCTTAAAATTCTTTTGATATTCATTATAAGATAATATTTTCTCTTCTAAGTGACAAAGAGTTTTCTATATGTTGAGACAAATATCGTGAATACAATCTTCTGTCAACGTTTCTGGAATATCATACTGAGAGTCAGCCAAAGGCAAAAACATAACTAGTATTTCACCTTTTTTCAGTTGTTTTCTCAAATTCAGCACTTCCTCTTTGTCATTTAATGAAGATTATTCTACCTAATTGGACCAAATATGATGCTTCTTTGTTGATTCATCAGATTCAACAAGATTGGTAGAGAATTAATTTGTCAAATTAGAAGATGAATGACCCAGGGGTGGTTCGGAGAATGACCTACACCCCAGGCTATCTTCTGATTGAGAAATTATTTCACCTTCTAGTGGTAAGGCATCAGACTTGACTGGTTTCACATTTGAAAGTTCCTCAAGAAAAGATGTCTTTCTCGTTACTACATTGTCCATTGAATATTTTTCCAGGCAATGCGAATTACTACTGCGGAGAGTAATTTCGCAGCTAAATTCATCATCGTGGGGAGGACCACCATGGTGGGTTACAACAAAAGATGAAACCTCTTGCTCCTTGTTCTTCTGACCACGCAGAGGGTTTTCATGGATCTCATCTGAAGATAATACTTCTAGATTGACCGAATTTTTATAAAGCAAGACTTCATGAGGAAGTGTCTGATAAAGACCTTCAGAATTATTATTGTTACTTCCAGAATTTGGAAATGAGAGAGTATAATCTTTAGTTGCAACATACAATTGTCTGATGGCTTCAAGAAATCCATCATTGAGCAAGGCCTTATTACAGATTGGATCTTGATTTTTCAACTATGTTGGATGGGTCTTTTTCTTGGACGCCTTCCTACTCACTTTGGAAACCACTTGTTGATGAAAGTGGTTATTATGGGCAGTTGTATGTGCTTGCTCAGCAGAAATGGTCAGGTTAGGCTGATTATCTCCATTTAAATCAGGTGTATGCGCCCGACTTGATTATTCTTATGACATGGGGGAGTATGCCCCACGACCCTCCTGGACTAGAACAGAGGTGTGTATCTACTCTGGAGTGACATGTTGATGAGTCAATCCACTAATAGGGATAGATTTATGTTTCTTTCCCTATGATGTTGCTGAAGTTGTTATAATATTCTGATAGGTATCCAGAATACGGGAAGGGATTTGCTTCTGCTCTTTCACCTTTGTCAGAATGTGCTTGGTGACTTCAGCTACCGGAACGGGAATATACATCCATTCTATGTTTGGAGTATGTGTGTGTTCCTGCTCTTGTCCTCCAATTCCTATCAGTGAATTCTGATAGTACTCGTGTGTGGGGGCAGAAAGTTTTGTCTGCCTCCTGTTTGTCATTGGGACTTTCCAATTGACATCTCCAGGTGCTAACAAACGAGAATTTTGGTTATCTTGATGAATTGAAGGTGTATGTGTATTATAATTGTTCTCCACCAAATATTATTGATGAAATTCCTTCAATACTAGCAGAAGAGACTGCTGACAGAATTGATGAGTGTAAGCAGGTGTATGTGTCTGTTTACAGGTGGTCACCACATTTGATTGGCGAGCTTCTTTGGATGCAGTCTGACGAGCCTGATGAATGGATAATGAATTATAAACAAGTGTATGTTCTTTCCTATATTATTCCTCCTGAATTTCCTAGCAGTATTGGTGTGTTACTGCCAGACGATTCTGTTGGGCAGTGAAATTAGGACGGATGGGTGTATATGCTCGTTCGTTGTTTGCCATCAAGTTATATTAATGGACTTCTTTGGAAGGGGAAGAGGTAAGAACCTACTCCCTATTGACCAAATTTTGCCTCTGACATTTCATCTTTCATGCTATGGTCTGAGGAACCTAAGATGAACACCTATAGGTGATACCCTCATCATGTTAAGGGTGCACTACCGCACGATTCTGGCAGCGATTGTTGGTGGGATTCCTCAGGAAGGACTCTTGTCTTATTGAACTGAGGCCTTGAGTGACCTCTTCATTCACCTCCCTGTAATATGGGAGGGACTGGTTGTTGCGTTTCAGGGATAACAACCTGAAACAGTTGAAGACGGTGGTTGGAACCACCTGCTTCTTGACCACTGGTCATCACTGTCCAGACAACCAGGGTGAGTTGTTTACTTGGAGGGATTGTCGAGCGGCCTCCAAAGTTGGGATGGTACCATGTTTATGGTATTCCCTCACCAATGCATTTGAGACCCAGTGTTTAAGATGCTTAGTAGGTGATTTCATCCTCAGAGTGGATGAGGATCCAACAGGAGTAGCGGACGAGGCATTCACAGGTGTGAATTTTAAAGAATCCATTTTCTGTAGCAGAGAGATCTTGAGAAAGAATGCATGTTTGATATAGCAGACATAATCAAGATAAGTCTAGCCAGACTACATATTTTGGATAAGCATATATTTTATTGATTTCTTTGTAGGCCCTCATATTGATTTCAATAGGGGCCTAACAAATAAGTAAAACATCATTTAACTTGGTTAAGGATTCACGTCGGGTTCACCATTTTTTGTTTCTTCTTGAAATGGGGATGACCTTGTTTCTTTAAGGTTCAAAATTTCCAATTGGTTTCTAATGGGCATATTCATAGAACCAGAAACATCCAATGATTCTATATCCATTTAGATCAACTTTCCAAAGTTAGGTTCTCATTAGTTGTGGACCGATGAGGCTTAAGAATTTGCATTGGTCAAGAGGATGGTAGTTCAGGCTCATCACACCTTTTTTGGGGGGAATTATTGCCTACTCCGGGACTCTCTCATATATTTAAGTTATGTTCATGAACCCTTATTAATTCACCAAGAATGAAAATGAGTTTTCTTTTATATTTAGCAATCAATTATTGATATGTATGGGATTTATAGAATCTTTTATATGTATTTTAGGTGCTTCATCGATGGAGAATCATCCGTATGTATTAGAGATTTTTAGTCAATGGTATCCTTCAACAAATTATATAGAAATATCTTGGTCATTATTATAACCATACTGGTTTTGAATCCACTCAGTGGGGTACTTGAAGTTTATTGTCATTCAGAAAGACATGGATTATTTCCGAGTTGGGATCATACCCACAGATAGGCTACCTATGTATCCTTGTTAAAAAGGAATCAGAACCCACGTAGTTTGATAATAAGGATATAGTTTAACATCATATGGGATAGAAAAGAATTAATGAAATATGGGCTTCAACCTTATAAAGGCTTCCTACATACTTTACTTTTAAGGAAGAGATCAAAGTCCAAGTAGTTCGTGTAAAGAAATATGGGGTTTATACATGGTTAATGGTCCAAAAAGAGATATCATAGTTACTTTTACACTCTAAGCTCACGTGAGTCATGATGGGTGTCAGAAACAAGAGGTATCAATAAACTTGGCGATGGTTCCATGAAAGATGTAGTCATAAGAAATGATGTGGTGCTTACATATATATGACAACCCAAGTAGATGAACACCATGACCTACTTCAGAAAAAAAAAATCCCAGGAGTAGGGTCCATAAAGGTATTTTTACTTTATGGAGATTTGGAGTTAAAACTTGGGGCTTACTCCTGAGAAGGAGACCTAAATTAAAAGGGACTTATGATTGGGGTTTACTCCTGAGAAGGAGGCCCAAACCAAAATAAATTGAGATTGGGGTTTACTCCTTAGAAGAAGGCCCAATGTTAAAGGAAATTATGACTAGGTCTTACTCCTGAGAAGGAGGCCCAGGTTAAGGGGACTTGAGACTTGGGGCTTACTCCTGAGAAGGAGGCCCAAACCAGGGGAACTTGGGGCTTACTCCTGAAGAGGATTCTTTAAATCAAAATATCTTCTCATCTTAAAGGATGAGGTTATATAGGAAACCTCTAACTATGGTGACATGAAGCATGTAAGTCACGAGGTTTTGGGAGTGGTTCTGACAAAATTCCTTTTAGATAAGGAAGCCAACAAAGGAATCATACCATAAATGGCTTTGAAAAGGTGTTGGGGGGCTAATATCTTGAAGAAGAGATGTGAATGGGAGAGAGGCACACAAACAAAGTTAGCGCGCAATTATGGCCACCCAAATCATTTGGCACACATGTCTTGGCCGCACAAGTGTACTTTCACGGCATGGGTTCGCCTGGGTGATGAAGAATCTATAGGGTAATTCTTGGGCGAGACTTAACTCAAGCATTTAGTATTATCCTAAGATGTTTCCAAAAGGGAGGTGCATAAGTTTCATTGAAAGGGTAGGGTGGCATGCAAGTATTTCCACTTTTAAGGAGGTTTGGACACTTAGGCGTGAAAGTGTTGATGAATTCTAAACACTTAGGCCTTATCATACTCCTTCAAAGTCTTATATTCAAGGTAAAAAGTTACCTTAGAAGATTTCGGAAGAGTTGAGTTAAAGACTTGGGCAACCAGAGCCTTAATCTGAGTTTTGGAAAATTTTCCCTCAAAATGGGGGGCCCACATGGGCTATTTATAGGCCACCAAGCACCTTGGGAAAAAAATAGGGCGCGCAAGTGACTTGCACGACCCATAGGTGGCACGCAAGTGACGTGTGCAGCGCGCATGAAACTTGTGTGGCTTACTCCAAATGGGTTCCTTGCCCATTACATTGTCAATTTTTTTATTTTCTTCAAAGGGTGACCCTCTTTGTGCTTAAGTTATTCCCCTTTGTCATTCATTAGACTCTGTGATGGAAAGTATCATCAAAAACGGTGTTGGGGAAGAGTGAAAAACTTCATAGGGAATTAGTATAGAGGTACCTTATTTGATATTATTATGATTATTATATGTTAACTTGTATGTGATACTTTGTGTAACACCCCACACCTCCTCATTTTCATAAGAATATGTGAAGTAGTACTGGCTTTAGGTGATACCCCAGGACACCAAATACTAGTAATAAATGCAAAGGGCATTAGAGAACATTCGGGTGATTTTCCCTAAAGAACACACACCCTATCAAGAGATAAACAATATGCAAGATAGACTAAATGATGCATGATAATAAACCACATAAATCAAAACAATACCAATACAGAGTAACATCAAAGTATAGTGGACAAATAAATAAAAGTTCAAGGATAAGACTCCAAGTAGAAATACATCAACACCAAAGTGGAACCATCCTAGACCAAGATGCAGACACTCCCAAGATCTAACTTTAGTAACCAAACCATGATGTTAATGAACACCACTAGAGAAGTGTGAGCATGTCCCTTCCCCGTATCTTAGTATAATAAATCTACAAATTTACAAAATTTCCCAAGCATAGGGTGAGTATAACACTCAGTATGATTTCCCCAAAGACTTCCCATCACACACCACTTGGACAAGAACGTGTTAGAAAATTTTATAAAAAAAATAGAAGTAGATAAGTAAATTAGGAAAATCCATAAACAGATCTCATATATTGAAATTTCAAGATAAATATTTTGAAACCATTTCATTTCCATTATCATAATCAACCCATTTAACACCCCCACACACACGAATAATACATGCAACCATAGACCTCCCTATACTCATGAGTGGTGATTCATCTTATCACCAATCCATTACTTGGTGACCAACTTGATGGTGGTACTTCCGACCATTATCCATCCCAATGATTTTATGTTGGTACCTCCAACCATTACCCATCCAATATTATTATTTTCAATAGTGGTACTTCTGAAAATTACTTGTCATGCGTAAACGTGAACACATACCCCACCTTTATGCCAACAATTTCCAAGAAAAAATTTATTTAAACAAATATCATCTTTCTAAAACCCATCCTTTTGAAATCACATCTACAATAGTTTTACAATAAATTAAAAAATATATTTCCAACACAACATAAACATGACTTAGAAAATATCAAGAGAATGAGTTCTAGAATAGTAGAGTGGGAGAGAATCCACCTACCTTGATAATATTAGTGAAAAGGATCCAGGATGATTCTGTGGATTAAACCTTTTTCTCCTATTCCTTTACCAAAATCTAAGACGATATCATAAACACAAATTAAAACCCATAGATATATGTAACACTAGTCTATGGTTACAATCCATAAAAAACAAGGATATGTAACACGAGAAGGGAGAATGGAACCCTAACATTTGATTCCAAAAACAACCACTCAAAGATTCAATGTCACTGGAGTTTAGATGTCAAAATTCATTGGAATTTTCCAATAGAAACCCTAGGAGTAAAGATAGATAATAATAGGATGTGTAAGAAAAAAATACAAGTTGGTCATATCTAAACTTACTAGATGTGTGGTTTTACATGATGTGTAACCCACATTCATGTTGTGTATTTCTGTGAGGACACATACACCAAAATTCACATTGCCTCATTTTTTATTTTTCAAAAAACCCATTAAACGATGTGAATTTATTACATGATGTGAATTAGCTTAACACTATCTAAAATATTTAGTACTTATATCCCTAATACTCTCACATTGAAAAAAAGTTACACGACATGAATTTTTATAGTAGGATTTTCCAGAAACCAGCCCCATTGTTCACATTTCCAAATAAATTAAACTAAGACTCCAAGAATATAATAAAACACATCAAATGATGGAATACCTAAAACTGGGGGGGATAAATTCTCTTCACCATTGGTCTTTCCATCATTAGGAATCTGGAATAAATCAGTAAATTTCTCCCACATAAACTTTTCCCTTCCCATGTTTCCTCTTGAACCTGGCCATGCTACCATAACACTCGCACCAAGGAAAAAGATCTACATAAAAGGATTTTTTTTTAACTATCCAGAACCCATATCAATTTGTGGATATAATTTTCATCTGGATCAAGAGTAACAGAATCCCAGCTAATCACATATTTAGGATCTAAGTAATACTTCTTCTGTTGAGAAACATGGAAGATGTTATAAACAACACTAAATCTTGGTAGTGATACTAATAGGTATGAAATAGTGACAATCCATTATATAAAATCAAATGGTCCCACAAACCATGCTGATAACTTCCCTTGTTTTCCCATGCATTGATGACCAAGTCTTAGAGACACTTTCAATAAAACAAGGTCATTGATATCAAAAGAGAAAGGTCGGTAATGATTATCTGCATGTGACTTCTATCTTCTTTGTATTGTTCTCATACATTTTTAAATCATATGGATTTTCTCCATAGTCTCATGTAAAAGACTCGGTCCAATAATTGATGACTCTCCTATTTCCACCCAATATAGGTGAGACTAATAAGGATGGCAATACAAGGCCATAAATAGTGGAATATTAATAAATTCATGATAATTGTCATTATAAGAGAATTCAACCAAAGTCATATGATCCTCCCATGAAACACCAAAGTTCATAACACATGGTCTATTCATATCTTCCAATGTATAAATAGTGTATTTTGACTATGAATCCATATGTGGATGATATTTTGTTCTCAAAGTTAGTTAACTTATAAGAGCCTATTGTAATAATTTCTAAATTCAAGAAGTGAAGTGGGGTTCTATGTCATATAAAATCAAAGATGGAATTTCATGTAACCTAACCACTTCTCAGATATATAATTTTTTCAACTCATCTATCATGTTAGATTCTATGATAGGGAAAAAGTGCACCGACTTAGTAAACTAATCCACTACTACCCATATAACATCATGTTTGTGTAATGTACTTGGTAGTACCGTGAAAAACTCCATTGCAATATGCTCCCACTTACATAAAGGTATAGGCATAGAATACAACATACCAGCTATCCTTTGATGATATGACTTAACCTATTGAAAATTTAAGAATTTCATCACATATTCAGTGATCCCGCATTTTATTCCAACCCACCAAAAATGTGTTTTCATTACCTTTTCCATTTTTTGAACACCTGTATTAATAGACCATTTTGAATGGTGATATGGTGAAATAATGTGTTCCTTGAAAGTATGTGGAACTTTGATCCACATCTGAAAATATAACAAGGAGTTATCATCCATTGTCCAATTATCTAGAGTCTCCCCATCATTTAGGTTTGACCTAATGGTGATGCAGTACAAATCAGATGTTTGAGATTATTTTACAAAATTTACCAAGTCTAGAATAAGACTTACTAGAAATAAAACTACGTATTTACCCTCTAAAACACAATCTAAACTCATATAATCAATCATCCTCATCAACCTCCAATGGTCACAAACTTCTCTGACCACTTTGATGTACGATTTCTAACTCAATGCATCAGCCGCAAAATTCCCTTTATAGAGTCTGTATATTAAATTGAAATCAAGAATCTAGAGTTAATTCATCGATATTAACTGCATCAAGTTCAAATATCACTGATAAAATATGTATTTAAAACTCTTATGATCAGTGAAAACTATGAAATTTTCCCAAAAGAGGTAATGCCTCCATGTTTTTAAGGCATGGAAAAATGTATCTAATTCCAGGTCATGTGTAGGATAATTCTTCTCATGCGCTCACAACATCCTCGAACCATAGGCCACAACATGGCCTCACTACATGATAACACAACCAAGGCCATATCTAGATACATCACAATACACCACATAGTTGTAACTTGGTTCTAGAAATATTAGGATGGGTTCTGAGGTGAGATGAATCTTAGGTTCCAAAATGCATTTCTGACATCATTCCATATGAATAGAATGCATTTCCCTATCTGAGTAGTCATGGGAGAAGCAAGCTTATAAAAATAACAAGCAAAGTGGAGATAGTAACATAATAATCCCAGGAAACTATGTTCCTCAAAAACATTCTTTGGTGTCTTCCAAGAGACTACTACTTCAATCTTTATAGAATCAATAAATATTATTTATTTTCAAATTAAATTCCTCAGGAAAAAAACTTCTTATATCAAGAAATCACAGTTAAAAACTTAGCATACAAATGATGTTCTTGCAATGTACTCAGTACAATTTCCAAGTGATATTCATGGTCATTCCTACATCCAGAAATAAACCATAATATCATCAAAAAATTCCACAATGAAAGAATATATGTACCTATAGAAGATACAGTTCATTAAATCCATGAAAATTACCAGTGCATTAATTATACCAAAAGGAATGATGACATATTTATTATGTCCATAAAAACTCCAAAATGTCATTTTTGGAATATCTTTTCTTCTGATTCTGATTTGATGATATCTTGTGCATAGATAAATTTTAGAGAACCATCTGGATCCCTTAAATTGGTCAAACAAGTCATTAATCTAAGGAAGGGGATACTGATTTTTAGTTGTATCCTGATTCAAATTATGATAATCAACACATAATAGTAGGATATCATTTTCCTTCTTTTTGAACAAAATCGGTGCAATCCAAGGTGATGTACTAGGTCAGATGAATCCTTTACTTTCCAACTCTTTGAGATGAGCCTTTAACTCTCACAACTCTATTGGAGCTATTCTTTAAGAAATTAAATAAATATGACTTGTTCCTTGGAGTATTTTAATAGTAAATTATATTTCCTTTTCAGGTGGTAACCCAAATAAATCATTTAGAAAAAACATATGGGTATCGATTCACTATAATAGGAAGAATCCCATTCCTTGTTTCATAAGCAGCTTCCAAGGTCATTACCGCTAATTGGACTGATATTACTCCATATACTATTAATGAAGTTCCTTCTCTACCTATATTTATATTCCAATATTCTTTGAATACATTTAAATATCCATCTGGGGATGTAAATGTCATGTGTTGATAAGAGAAGTATATATAGGCTTTAAATCCTACCAGCAAATCCATTCTAAATATCAAATCAAATACATCCATCTCCTGCACCATAAAATGCCATAGAAACAACACTTTTCAATGGTAATGGAAAATTCTAGTCATTTAAATCCTCTTCAATCCTGTTATCCAAGGGGTGTCTTGATATTAAATATATGAGGTATCATTTCCATGTGTAATCTCAATTTTTTAACCATAAAAGAAGAAAAGAAATAATATGATGAACTAGTATAAAAAAACATGTATAATAGTGGATTTTAGATGAATGGTACCTCGCACCATAGAGGGTCCTGGTTTATCAGTCGCAATATCTTACTCTACTCCATAAAGTTGTAGCTAAAATTTCATGGGATAGATCTTTATTTCCTATTGAGGTGTAGATTGAACAACTAAAATCTTTCTAGAAACATCCTGGTTTAGTTGTGTCAGTGTACGTGAACTAGTATGATGGGACTATTCTGTCTGAGCATATGAAGGTTGATGCTCTTTCAAGCCTATTCCACCCATCTATCTCATATGTTTATGATAATACTTCTTGATATGGCCTTTCTTGACACAATGGTAGAAATTACTTGGTGGAATGGTACATTCTTTCCTTCTATGTGTTAACAACCTACACAGAAAATAGCCTAGTTTAATATCATATCTTAGAGGAAAATTAACTGAACCTATAGTTTGAGTCTTGGGTGTGTTTCCCACATTATAATAGGAATCCCTTTTTCTATTATTTCTAGCATTGGAGTTTAAACATATCCCCAAGGGAACAGACAAACTACCTCCAATATAATTTTCAACAATATCTCTTTAAACCACTATTACCCCCATTAACCACATTTTTAGAAACTTTTTCTTCTTGGTTTCTATGGCATCCTCCTGGTTCCATTTTCTATAAGAAGAACAATACACCATTTAGAAAATTTCTCTCTAAGAATATAAGGATTGAATAAATTCCAAAACATCATAAAATATTATCACTACCAGAAGAAATAACTCATGCAATCATCATTTCAAATATAAATCATTTTATTTGTTTTTAAAAAATCATTTGAATAGAAGATGAATAATGAAATCCTTCTGAAACGTCTTATCAGAATAAGTGGTATGAAACACTCATTGTCTAAAACCATGACGATGAGATAAAAACACTCCTAGAAGTGTGTTATAACACTTTTGTACCCAAACCACCCTAGTAACTTGAAGTTCGATATAAAATGATTAGATACGTACTTTTATACTATACATTTCAAGTTCCAATAGTCATATCTCCTTCCACCAATACAACTCAAGTATTGGAAAAAATTAATACAATATGACCCTAAGAACTGAACAAATTGATACCATTTGTAACACCCCACCCCTCCTTATTGGCTTGAGAAGAGGCGTAGTGGTACTATCCTCTAGTGACATCCTCAGGACACAAAAGGTTGTCAATAAATATTGAGGGAATTACAGGACATTGGTAGATGATTTTCCCTGGAGAACACACATCCTTTCAAGAGAAAAAATATGCAAGATAGACTAAATGATGAATGATAATAAACCATATAACCTAAAACAATACCAATACAGAGTAAAATTAGAGTAAAATGGAAAAATAACTAAAAGTGAATGGATAATAATCCAAGTAGAAATAAATTGTCACCAAAGTGGAACCATCCCATAGAAATATGAAAACACTCTCAAGCTCTAAATTCAGTAACCAAACCATGATATCAAGGACCTCCACTAGATAAGTGTGAAACATTGACCTTACCTATATCTTGATGGATGAAATCAGAAAATGAAAAAAAGTTCCCAATTAGGGAATGAGTATAACACTCAATAGGATTTCCCTAAATAATTCCCATCACGTGCCACTATGATAAGAACAGGTTATCACATTTTATAAAAATAGGAGTGAAGCAAATAAGTAAATCAAGATAATCCATAAACAGATCTCATATAATAATACATCAAGATAAATCTTTTAAAACCATTTCATTTCCATTAGAATAATCAACCCATTTCCCACCCACACAGACACAGTGCATGAAACCATGGAACTCCCTATACTCGAGAGTGTTGAGTGATCCTATCACCAAGTCATCACTTGGTGACCACTTGATGGTGGTACTTCCGACTATGATTTTTCCTAATGATTCAATGGTGTTACTTCCGACCATGATTTGTCCTAATGATTTGATGGTGGTACTTCTGACTATTACCCATACCAAATTATTATTACTAGATGGTGGTACTTATGACTATTTCTCATCCCATATAAACATTAACACACCACACCTTTATGCCAAAAACTACTAATAAAATATTTATTTAACAAAATATCATCTTTTCAAAACCCACCCTTTTGAAATCACATCAACGGGGGTTTTCCAATAAATTCCACAAAATAATTCCAACACAATATAAACATGATTTATAAAAGATCAAGCCAATGAGTTCTAAAATATTAAAGTAGGAGAGAAGATTCCTACCTCAATAAGATTAGCACAAAGGATCCAATATGATTATGCATATTAAACCTTTGTCTCCTATTCCTTTACCAAAATCCAAGAATGTATTGTCAAAAAATATCTAAACCCATATATCCAGTTATAAAAAACCAATCTATGGTTCCAATCAAACCAACATAAGGATATCCAAAACAAGAAGGCAGAACAGAACCCTAAATTTTGATTCCACAAACAAATTATCAAATATTTTTATGTCATTAGAGTTTATACATTTAAAATCATCGGAATTCACCTATGGAAACCCTTAGATTATTGAGGGAGAATAATAATATGCATGAGAAAAAAATACACACCAGTTGTATCTAAACTTGTTGTACATGTGGTTTTACACAACATATAACCCACATTCACATCGTGTATTTTCACAAGGCCACATATGCTGAAATTTGCATCCCATAGATTTTTATTTTCCAGAAAACCAATTACACGACATGAATATCTTAAACAATGTGAATTTTTTTAATGTTATGGAAAATATTCACGAGATCCTTCCCTAACACATTCACATCATGTAAAACTTACATTATGTGAATTATTTCTATGGGATTTTTCAGCATCCATCCTCAATGTCCAAGCATCCAAATAAATTACACCAAGACTCTATAAATAAAGGACAACATATAAAACAATGGAATACCTCAAACCGAGGGTGATACACTTGGTGAGAGATCCATGGTGAGGTTTGGAACTTAACATACCTATTTAGTTAGTGAGTTAGTTTCACTTGTTTTTTGTAACACCCGAAGATTTCACAGTACGTTATTTCTTCAAAGTAATTCAATAACTTTCACTACACGCAACACAGAGTTCAGGCGCACCACGACATACTAAACTAGCCGTTCAAAAGCGGTTATTAATAGTATTAACTAAATTTTGATCTATATAAAATCCTTATAATTTTAGAATCCATATTATGGGTTTCATAGACATAATGTAAGAACTAATTCATTTTTTTCAGATAAAAGAAGTATTTTTCAAAAAATGCACTTTTACCGCCTTTTAATGGTGAACCCTTTTTAAATCAAATATTTGAAACTTTTATATATTCAATTTTACAAAATAAACTTCTTATTTAGAATCGGGACATAAGAATTTAGTTTCAATAAATTTTTGGTGTTTTTCTGATAACTTTCATATTTGGGTGAATAGTGAAAAATACTATATTTTAACTGAAAAAAACTTTTTTAATAAAAATAATTTATAGTGTTAAATTATACATTTTAATGGTTTGGAAGCATAAATAGATTATATTTTTACCATTTAATCCAATTCTGGTCATTGTAAGTAATTTCACTTTGAGATTGGACATAAACAAGTGTCAATCTTTTGATAGTTATTGTTTCTTAAAAATATGTCTTTTGGTTTTGACAACGGGAATTAATTTTAAATTAATAAATGAAACTTCGATGTTTCAAATTTGGTAAAATAGACTTAATTTTGGAATTTGGATTATCAAAATTATCTTAGGGTGAATTTTTGGTATTTTTTTGAAAACTTTCAATTTTTGATGAATAGTGAAAAACACTGAGTTATTGTTTAAAACTGACTTTTTATTTAAATAATTATTTATTTTATTTAAATTTATTTTAGGTCAAAATAGATACATAATACCTATATATGTTTAATTTAATTCATTGGAGTCATTTTGTAATAATATTAGATATATGAAATTTTATTGAACTTTTCACCGTCTTTTACCCACCTCCTAGGAGAATTTACAAATTCGCATAAAATTTAATTTTATCGCTTCTATGAGTGGAATTTCAAAAATCTGAGAGACACAGTTGATATCAGTAAGAAAAATGTGGTTCAATAAGATAAAAATAATTTTTGGTGAATAGTACTTTTTTTACTTTTATTTACCTCGGTTAAAAGTAAAAAGGGTAATTAAGGGTAAAAATGATATTATTCTTACCCTAAAACATGTCCTAATTCTATTGTATAAGTTTAATTCGACAAAAAAAACTTAGTAATAAAATATGATCCTTTCGGCCCACTTGTATTAGATTAGGACATTTATTATTATTTAATTCAAAGAAGAGTTAAAAGAGTTAAAATCAAAGTTTAATAACTAAAACCTTTTTAATATAGGGTTATACATAAGATAAATTAGACTATAAATATTAATTAGAAATATAAAAAGATTTCTTACATAATGGTTTTTTATTTATAATTTTTAGACATTAAATTATTAATTTTATTTATGACACAATGATGATGCAGTAATTACCATATTAATGAATGATTAAAATAATTACCATTATAAATATCCAAATAAATTTCATTTGAGACTTTTTATAAATTAAAAAAAAATCTATATTATTATGACATGTTAGGGTTGGTTAGATCAATTTATTTCGAAGTAATCATGCTGTTATGATTTTAAAAAAAAACAAATACAAAATAGTGTCAAAATTGACATAAAATAGTTTTTAAAACAAATATTATATTATTAATTTATATAATAGTCATAGAACTCTAAGGTTCTTCCAAAAGACTTATATAATAATATATATGACATTAATGAACCAATTGGGGTTCGATTGGCATTTTATAGTAAGTTTATTAACCATATAATATAAAAATACAAAGAGACATGGTAAATGTCAAAATATTTAACTAAGAGTTAAATCTAAAAGTTAAGGTTAATATGGTGACCTAAACCTATCTAAAACCTATTGGTTGAGTATTTTTCGACCCATACCCACTTTATCCTTTAAATAATTCATTTTTGATCCATTAGAAACTGAAAATGAATTTATTATAAAATAATATTTTAAGTTTTTTCTAAGGTGCCCCTCACCCCTCTTATAAAAGGGCACTTCCGCTTCTCTCAAATTCACACCTCCAAAGTCATTTGGATCAGAAAAACCCTAACCAAATACACTCACAAATATCCTAAATTCATACTAGAGGCATTCCTTTGGTTATAAATCCAACTTAAGGAGCCCTTTTTATCAAATCAAAAGGAATAACTTGAATAAGAGGTAATGATTTCACCACCCTCTTTCAAGTTCTCTTATTATTCCACTTACTCTTTATTTGTTATTTCAATTCTAAAATAATAACTCTAGTATATTCTATATATTGTGATGTTTTTATAAATATGTCACAACTATATTCATTATTCTATCTATATTATGAATGATAATGTCACCATGTGTGCATATGTACGGCTTACCGTCTCCACGTCGTGGTGTAATTTGTTATTCAACACTATGTTATTTGGATGAATATAATGATGATTAATATGTATATAAATAATGAAAATAACATGATAATGTATCTATAAAATTAATATACCATCCAATTCCACACCTTTAATGAAATGATATTGTCACTCGTGCGTACGTACAGATTATCGCCTCCACGATGCGTTGAGATTCATTTCCACGTTCACCATTCATCGACGATTATAAAAATATATATTACTAATAAGTATGTAATATATGAAATGATAATTCTACTGGATATATATATATATATATATATATATTTACTTACATATATCTTATTCACTTAGTTTCGTTCAATACGATATGAAAACGGAAACAACGTTTATGCGTACGTACGGACTACCATCTCCATAAACAGTTTTTTTCATTTCATATATATGTCTATAATACATATTTATATTCTAAATATATATGATATGTAAATAAAGGTTTATATTCTTAAATTATTTAAATCATGACATAAATTATACAGTCAAGAATAACAAGTTAAAATACGTACGATAAAGAAAGTGATTATTACCCGAAATGTTAATTTAACATGAAAATCATTATTAAATGGGTATTATAAAGTCATAAATGAGTCATGTATGATATAATAAATATTAATATGGTCCTGGTATAATATAATAACATACAATGGTCATTATAAAAGAGTTTAAACTTACCCTCGACCAAAGGAAAGTGCGAGGTAAGGGGTTTCTTGTCTCACTTTTAATTCCGTATGATTTCCATTATTCACCACTTATTTATTGCATGTGGTGTATTTTGTACTACCATTTGATATATATTATCATGATTCTATTTATATTCATGATATTTTATGATTAATTTTGTGGTTATTTACTATTTTTCATATGACTCGATTGATTACAACGAGGTAAGGGTTAATTCCTCAATCTCATTATTATCCGAGATTGTTTATGTGTAAGTATTTATTGGGAAATCTTTATCATCCATGTCCATTTATCATAAAAATGATTTCAAAATTAATATTTTAAGGATTTTTGAAATGTACTCTTTATCAAGATCAGAATTTTAAATGTTTTAATGATTTATCTTTCTAAATCTTTTTAATTAATGTCCATGTTTTCAAAATGATTTTTAGTATTTATTTATATGGACATGAATGTTTTGAAATGATGATTATTTTCAAAAGTTTCAAAGTGGTATGGGATAATTTGATTTAAAAATCTCTTTTAAATTACTTCCTTTATAAATGTGTGACTTTTAAATGATTTTACAAAAAGAATATTTCTCTCAAAAATTTTTAATCATCATTTTCAACTATGTCAACATCCTTTATTGGATATTATTTTTGATTGAGGTTGATTTATTATAATACAATCTTCCATATTGTATTGAATGAGTTATGATTTTTTTGATTTTGGATGTTATATTTTTATACTATTCAGGGTTTATGGTTAATGTATTGATATTTCGTATGCTAGTTTTAATACGAATTTTTATGTTATGTTTTAACTTTTTCATATGAGGAAAGTAGTGGACATAGTAAGTGACGAGTGGAGCCCGCTATAGCTCCTCGATGCATTGGTAGGTCTCATGAGATAAACTACTATCTTGGCACAAGGCCTTGACAAAAAATTTATTTGTAGTCTTGGAACAAGGCCTTGACTATGTGGTAATGATGTCTGGTGTTAGGAATTCACTCATTATGAAATTAGTTATTACATTTGATTATTCGACTAATAGAATACCCATGTGCATGTTTATATGGTAATGTTTGATTTATTTTTTCATATTATGTTCAAGATTTTGTTTAAAAAGTCTTTTGTTTTTATCACACATCTTTCCTTAAAAGTTTATAGCTTCCGCTAAATTATTTACCCTTACTGGGAATCTGATATCACCCCTTTCTTATGTTTTATTTTCCCAAGGTTCAAAGAAGTGTATTATGATTGATATGCAGGGTTAAGCTAAATGGAATAATGGCGTTATCAAGAACTATCTATGCTATGTTTTATGGTTGAAATTGTAATGTAAAGTTATTGTATGTAATCTATTTTCTAAGACTGCTAAACGAATCGGTCCTTCGGGACTTGATTCCTTGTAATCATGACAATGTTATGTAATAATACACCGGCTCTGGGTAACTGGGGTCGGGGTGTTACATTTTTTATTAGTACTTAGTATTATTTCCTTATCTTTCTAATAAGAGTATCCAGGGAGGATCCTATATAGTACACATATTATTCTCACCTTATATATATAAACTTTTTTCAGGACCGTAAGAGCTGGTTGGTGATTAGGCTGAACTTTACTGGCTCATAGAGTTTTTTTATGAGCTATTTAGGAATCAAGGTCACTACTAAGAACTTTTTATATTTCTAATTATAGTTTCCTTTACAGTTTTGTAGTCTTTATAGCATTTCATGTATGAATTGGGATCTGTCTAAATTTTTTTATCATGATTTGTTGGGTGTTTCTATCTTATCTCTTATTTCTCAAAGCATATAGGGTAATGCCTCCCACTTGTGTGTATGATATACCCTCAGTGTTTGTTTCCAACACATGTCCTATTGGAGGTGGTATTTGGGCATCATTATCTCCCTTCTCTCATTATCGGACTAGGAGGGGTACCTTTGCGGGTAGGGGAATGATAGAGTGGTTTCAAAGGTTTTATTTGACATAGGATGGAATTTAGAGGTAGGTATTGGTGAGTAATGCATGGGTTGGCAGGGAAATGGTATCAGATAAGTTTAGTATGTGATGTAAATAATGGAAACTGACTAGTAAATGGGTATTTAGGTCCCCCTATGATATTATATGAGGATTTTTAAGTTTACTAAGCCTACTAAGAAAATTGATAATGGTTATGGGATAGAGAACTAAGAAATGATCATGCATCATTCTTCTTTGTGCATGTGTTAGAAATGGTTAGAACATGGGATCAGGTTAAACCTTAAATAAATTAATGAATTAATCTTAAATATTATATATTCTAGGTTTAGGAGTCCTTAGTAGTTTTTTCTTTTACATGTATGGCTTGTGGTCAATTCCCCCATTAGATTAATTTCAAGGATGTTTAGAATAATGTTCCAGCAGATAGCCACAAGATAGAGGTTAGCGACAATGACACTTATAGGATGACACATCGAGAGTTTCAACACCATAGTATGCAAAAGTATAAGGGATCTATTTCAGACTCAATGATAAAGTGATAGTTAGAGAAGGTGGAGATAGACTTAATTTTGATATATTACTGGAAGGAACATTTGATTTTTTGGTGATGACAATGTTGTATAGGGAATCCATGTAGTGGTGGTTCTTGTTACTTTAGTATTGTGAGGAGTCTATTATCTCATGGGAGAATTTTCAGGACCAATTTTGATTTAAATTTATTTCTTCAACCATGAAGTATGCCAGTCATTGGGACCTACTTACCCTTTGATAGGGGAGCTCTAACATGAAATTTTTTTGATCCCTTTCATGACCCTTATCTAATATAAATTAGACCTATTTCCAGATGAGGATAGTAGAGATAAGTTCTTCTATGAGGTTTTTCATCCATAGATTCAGTGTCAGGTCACCCTTTTTATCCTACCATATATATCTTATGGTGATAAAAAGATAATAGGTCATTGAGAAGATGTTTTCTAGGACCATATCTTCATGAGAGGGAAGTCATTAGGAATCTACACATAAAATATTTGTAGTTCAGGGTTACCGGTTGCATGGATATAATATATTTTGGACATTCAGGAATAGGAATAAACCCTATTCATCTAATTTCTCTAGCGGTGTATCTCAAGTCCCTACTAGGGGATCATATGATTATTTTTTTGTGTATAATGTTGTCATAAGAGATGAGAGTGACCAAACTTTATGATTAAGTAGTATGTAACAGGTGTTTCACTTTAGGATCCTCTATTACAACAATTATAGCTAAGGCGAAAAAGTAGGGTGATTTAGATTTGTATTGGTAGAGAAGAGATGGGGTAAGAAAAATAAATCCACAAGATTCTATTTAACCTTATATATAAAATCAAGTCCATGGAGGTGGTCTTCATTAGGGTCAGAGTTGTGATTGATCCAGTCGTGGTCAGTTTCATGCTTTAGAGTTTCCATCACTAAGCAAGCCAGAAATCATTCAAGGTACTATTTTCTTGTTTTATAATTTGGTTCATGATTGGTTTGATTCATGAGCTATGAACTCCTTAATATAACCTACCCTAGTCCATGATTTGGGATTTAAGGTGGATAGTATTTTAGTTTCATTTGAATTAACTATTCTAATTAGATGTCTAGATTATCTATATGATGTTTTTAGTGATTAGGAGCTAGTATTGGGACACCACTGCTCTTGAGGAGACTTCTTATGTTTGTGGATATAGTTATATAACATCATCATTGGTATTGAATAGTTTTATTTTATTATGGATATCATGGATTTCTTTAGAAGGAAGATTATTTTATATAATACTAGCAGAGATTATATCATATTTATAGGTGAGTGATACCCTCAGATGGGTTGGAGGTGTGTTCCATCCTTGTCTTCCTTGATGGACGATATAATGCTAATTTCTTAAAAGGTCTAGTTGAATGTGTTTCTCAGGGTTTTGTAAGAGTACTATAATGTATTTACTAAGGATATTGTGATGTTACCCCCTCGATGGGTGATCGATTTTGGGATAGAGCTATAGAAATAACTTATACAATCTTGATTTCTTCATATAGGAAAACACATTCTGAGTTTCAGGAGTTGCGGGTATAGATCGATGATCTTTTGTAGTGAGGTTTTATTTTACTAATTGTTTCACCTTAGGGTGCTCTAATTTTGTTTGTAAATAATTTCAATGGAAGCCTACATCTCTATATAAATTATCATCATTTTAATTGGGTGACAATGAAGAACTACTATCCTCTTCTACTAATTTATGATTTATTTGATTGGATAAAAGGATCTAGTTGGTTCATGAATATTGATTTGGGATCATGATATCATCATATTCTGGAAAAGGATGTGGATATATTGATGACCACTTTTTTATGTCGTTGTGGGAATTACAAGTTTGTTGTGATTTCATTTGGTGTGACAAATTCTTCATCTATGTTCATGGGGCTAATTAAATCGGTGTTATGAGAGTTCCTAGATAGGTTCAAGGTGGTTTTCATCGATGAAATCCTTATTTATTTCACATATAAGTAGGATTATGTAGATAATATGCATTCAATTTTGGTAATTATTTATCAACGATTTTTGTTTGGGAAGCTGAAAAAGTGTTATTTCTAGGTTTTTAATGTTCATTTCTTTGGGAATTTCATGTTGCAGTGTGGAGTAGCTATAGATCCTTCAAAGATCGAGGCATTTGTTTCTTGGTAAGCCACAAATACTATTGAAGAAGTGTATAGTTTCCTCAGTCTTATAGTTTGTTGTAGGAGTTTCATACCCAACTTATCATGTATTTAAACTCCTCTAATAGCCTTAATCAAAAAAAATAATTCATTATTATGGACTTACTAATGTTATATATCTTTTAAGTATATGAAGGAGAAGTTATTCAATGATCCATCCCTTCATTTTCTAGAAGAGGGAGTTTAGTTCGAGGTTTTTTGTGACACTTCACATCTTGGCTTGGGTTGTTTCTTAGTATAGTAGAGATCGCTTGTTTCTTATGGGTATATAAAGTTACATCCCTGTGAATGAAACTATGACACTCGTGATCTTGATCTAATAGCAATCATGTTTACCCTAAAGTTGTGGAGACATTACCACATTTGATAGCACTTTCTGGTTTTCATCAATCACAAGAGCCTGAGATATGTCTTCTCACATCATGACCTAAACTTGTGATTGTGGAAGTTGATGGAATTATTTAAGGACTGTAACATTGATATTTCTTATAAAATGGGAAAGTCTAATGTAGTATATAATGTGCTAAGAAATAATTGATGCAGTGATTTCATGTGTAAATCTATATATTCCTAGAGAGTGATTGAAGAGCTCTTTGTGATGCATCTTGATATGGGAGAGGTTGGTGGTAGAGGATGTTTTTTCAGATAAAAGTGCATTAATATTTTATACATAAGTTTGAGGAGTCCTAGTTGGGTGATTCTAAGGTAGAGGTCTAGAGAGATCGATTTTTTTATAGAGATACCCCTAATGGTTGTTCTGAGAAAGATCGGTACTGGTTGTTATTCAAGGGGAGGTGTTTTGTTCCTTGGGTGATGCATTGTCCAGTTCTTTGTGAGTTCCACAACTCAACCTTAATGGTTCATACTAGTGTGAAAA
This sequence comes from Viscum album, assembly GCA_963277665.1. NCBI lineage: Eukaryota > Viridiplantae > Streptophyta > Magnoliopsida > Santalales > Viscaceae > Viscum > Viscum album. Next base: position 1,083,101,451 of record OY728166.1, on the reverse strand, counting down.
ATATATACCACACTCTAGGAAGTTAGTTTTGGTGTCTTGGATTCAATCATTTAGTTTCAAAGTCTATGTCTTAATTTTTAGGCTATTATAAGGTGACGGTTGAACATCATATTCTAGATGGGTTTCTCCAATCATTAGATGTTACTCAGTGGAAGTGGGAGTACATTTTGATGGAATTAATTAATGATTTACCACAAGTGTAGGTAGGCTATGATTATATATGGGTGATAGTGAACCATTTGAAAAATTCACCTCGCTTTTTAGTAATCAAAGAGTTGATATTAGTGGAGTTTGTCTTGAGGTAATATATAAAGGAGGTAGTGAGACTCCATAGAATCCATATTATGATTATCTCTTATAATGATCCTTATTCTAACCCTAGGGTGTAGATATGTATTCAACATGATTTTGGATCTCATTTCTACATTAGCACTATTTTTTCCATCCAAAAATGGATGTCCGGACAAAGCAGTCTATCCAAACACTTAAATACATAGTGTGTACTTGTAACCTAGATTTTAGAGGTTTTTGGATGAGGCACCTTCATTTGGTCAAGTGATAAAACACTATTTTATTGAATATTTTATTGATAATAAATGATATAGTTTCCTCACATTTTGTTAAATATGTTCAATTAGAAAGTACTTGGGATTAGATCATCCATTTGAATATTTGATGAAAATTCCAGTTTTACCCTTTCAAAATCACTGTAGTATTTCAATCATAAATATTTTTATTTGAATTATTGGAAATTAATATTTTGTAATTGTGTTCCTTACTTCATTGGAAATAACTTTTATTCAGGACACGTGATAAAAAGAATGCATCTGGAAGGAGTAAGTGGGACATAAAGTCTAAGGTGGTCTGGACACACCAGAATGGAGAAGCTTCTGTATTTAGGCCATAACTCCTTCATATGGGCTTTTATTGAGCCCAAATTTGGATAGGGGATATAGTAACCATATCATCACATTTTATTATTATGTAAGGCCAGACAATTCATGCGTTTTAGTGGTAAAATGGGCAGTGAAAGTTGGCATAAAATATTTGGCTGAGATTCCCCATTCACAATTGAAACCACTTTGAACCTAGCCGCCCCACCACTCTATAAATTGGTGTTTTTCTCATTTTTTTGGGTTGGGACGTGAATTAGGAGATTGGAGTCAGAGGATAATTTGTTTCACCCAAATTCTCCAACCATTGTAAGAGGGGTAGCTCTTGAAGCAAGGATCCCCTCATCGAAGCCTCCTTCTCTTCTTCATTTTGTAATGTTTTCATTTGTGTAATAAAATTATTTGATCTTCTTTTATTATTCATATTTTCTTCTGTTTTGTTTAAATTTATTCTTCTATTAATCTTCCTAATTGGTTTGGAATTCTTCAGTAGAAGTTTTATTGGGTTATACCAATTATAAACCTTTGCACATGCAAAACGCTTCTACGATGATTACGCCACCCATGGAAGAGTAGTCTTTTAGTAATCGATCTATCTTCTACCCTCTTCATTTAATTATTTTTAATCATTGAGATACTGTAATTAACTTAATATTATCCATGAATTGTGTTTTTAAATTGTAAGAAACTAATAAAGCAATTGAACAATTAACACAAAAACACGTGAGGTCAGGATTTTGTGTAAATTGTGAGAGCGCGATCTTAATCGGTAATACAAGACCATACGGGATAAATTTGTAGAGTTAAAATATAATCCCTAAACACAACTCATCCTCATTTCCAGAATGGATATGTTCTCTAATTAACCACTGACAATAAGCTATCCTTAGAACAACAATCAATGCAGGGTGTTGCGATTGCGTGTTCCGAAGCTAGCCTAGGGTTTAAGTAATTTCATCTTTGTGGTTAAGTTAACTCTCGTAGGGTTCGAGGGATAACAAATAATGGGATCATAATTAAGTGGATATTGATTTAAATGATAATGATTAATAAGTGAATGAATAGGTATAGTTATATCTATTACGCCTTTTAAATATTTTCTAAAAAAACATCTTCTCATTGGGCTTTGTTAATCAACTTACATTTCAAAATTAAAAACAAAAAAAAATACAATCTTCTTCCAGAAAACTTCTTATAAATTTATAAACTATAAAAAAAACCCCATCCTTTCAAGTAGTTTTTTTATTCTCTTTTATTTTATTTTTATAATACCTTTAATAAGTTGTTAAATTCACTTCCTCCTTTGAGAGACGACCTTGGTCAGCCACTCTGCTGCACCTAAGTACCCCAAAATAACATTAATCATTTGAGGGTGCCCACGATAGTGCTCTATAAAATTGGAGTCATTGCTGGGGAGGTAAGTAATTTATTCAACCATTTAGAGGTATTTCTTTTATTTTTCATTTTATTATTTTCTTCACCTCTCTCTTTCATCTTTCCCCTTTCTCAAGTTTTCATTTTTTTCATCCTCTTATTTTCTTTTTGGACCATCAACTCAAACTTCTCATTTTTATTTTACTATGGTCCACTTTCTTTCTTTTCATTTTTATTTGATTTATGGCATGAACTAATCCCGAATATCTCTTAGATCTTGACCCTATGATTGAACGCAGCCTTAGGGAACGAATCAGACATTCTCAGTCTACGGGAAGTTTCAATATTCAACCAGTTAGTGAATTCCTCTCTTCTGGAAACATTGAAATTGGAATCAATTAAAATTCAAACATAAAAGAAGAACCAATGGATGGAAATAATGGAAATGAACTTAATAGAACCATTTGAGAATTGGATTCACCTGATATTAACTATCAACCAAATTTCATTGCATATCCAAATCTCGAATCGGACTTCGAACTAAAATCTGGGTTAATTCACTTACTTCCAAAGTTTCATGGCCTCTCTGGTGAGGATCCTAACAAACAACTTAAATAATTTAATGTGGTTTTCTCAAAGTTAAAACCAAGGAATGTTTCTGAAGATCAAATCAAACTAAGAGCATTCCCATTCTCACTTGATGGAGCTGCGAAAGACTAGATGTATTATTTACAACCCGAAGATGTAACTTGTTGGAATGATTTGAAATGTCTTTTCTTGCAGAGATTTTTTCCAGCATCGAGGAACACTTCCATTATTAAAGAGATATATGGGATCAATCAAGCACAAGGGGAGTCAATTTATGAGTATTGGGAGAGATTCAAGAAGTTGTGTGCAAGCTGTCCACATCACCAAATCAGTGAGAAACTCCTCATTCAGTAATTCTATGAAGGACTCACACCTATGGAGAGGATCATGGTGGATACCGCAGTAGGAGGGACATTTGTGGACAATACACCAGAAGCCGCACGTACATTGATCGACAATATGGCCCAAAACTCCCAACAATTTGGTGATCGAGCTACACCACATGTCAGGGGAGTACATCAGGTAAGTTCTTCTTCTCTTGAGAGTCATTTGATTGATACCAAGTTATAAGAATTAACAACTATGGTGAGGCAAATTGATTTGGCACAAAAGACATCTCTACCCCCTCCTTCAAGGCCTTGTGGCATTTGCACTGAGACAAGCCACCCAACTGACTGTTGCCCCCAACTATAAGAAACAGAGGATTGCACGGTAGTATTCCCAAGGAGACAATTTCAGCGGCAACAAAAACCATATCCCCAAAAGAAGTTTGATTCATTTTCTCCAACATATAACCAATGGTGGAAAGATCAACCGGACATGAGGTATGGCTCTGGAAAACAACAAAGGCCCCATTTTCAACCAAACTTCCAGCAGCCTCCACCTTACCAACAGGGTTTCCAACAACCCCAAAGGAGATTTTAAGCTCAAACACCAACAATACAGAAACAAGGGAATATCCAACACAAGGTAGACTCTAACACTGATGATCTTTTGAAACAAATTGTTCTTAATCAACAGAATGAGCTGAAGAGTCAAGTTTCTGAGTTGAGGGAGTTGAAGACTCAAATGAGCCAGATTGCCACCGCCCTCCATGAACTCGTAAGTAAGAATTCCGGAAATCTTCCTTCCCAACCCACTCAAAATCCAAAGGGGAATGTTAGTTCCATAACATTGATAAGTGGGAAGAAAATGAACGATACATATGTACCTACCATTCCACCAGGATTCACCTCAACTCCATAGAAGCCGCATTTTATACCAACTGATGAGCAATCCAAGGAGAAAGATATAGGTAAGAAAAATATTGATGATGTTCCTCCTAAACCCCTTCCTTTTCCAAACAGGGTTGTTCAAACCAAGAAGATAGATGAAGAAGCAATGCAAAAGGAGGTTTTGGACACATTCAAGTGTGGAGATCAACATTCCTCTACTTGAAGCCATTAAAAAAATCCCAAGGTATGCCAAATTATTAAAATAACTTTGCACCAATCAAAGAGGGCTCAAGGGAAATGAGAGGATCAACCTTGGAAGGAATGTCTCTGCACTCATTACAATAACTCTAGAAATTCCAATAAAGTGCAAGGATCCAGGGACATTCACCATCCCATGCACCATAGGGGAGTTGCACTTTTCTGATGAACTTTGTGATTTGGGAGCTTCCATAAATGTGATGCCTCACTCTGTATTCTCTTCTTTATAGGTTGGTGAGTTGAAGCTGATGAGAGTAGTGGTGTAGTTGGAGAATAGAGCTATGGCATATCCAGCGGGAATCCTTGAGGATGTACTTTTCCGGGTAAGAGACATGATATTTCTAGCAGATTTCTACATGCTTAACATGGAGGATGATCAGGTAAGTTCTCATTCCCCCATTATCTTAGGTAGACCCTTCCTCAAAACTGTAAAAACTATCATAAATGTCAATGAGGTTACACTTTCCATGGAATTTGGGGATGAAGTTGTGATATTTAATGTTATGGATTCCATGAAGTACCCCTCAGAGGATCATTCTGCATTTGTTATCTCCCATTTTGAACCACCAAGTAAAAACACCATGGAATTGGATTGTTCTATACTTAGGGAGATTATGAGTATTGGTTCTATTTTGATGTCTAAGAGTACTTCCACACCTATTTCTAATGCAAAAGACTCTATTAGATTTGATTTTGAAATGGAATCATACTCTGATTTTGATCACGTGAACTCTGATTATGACAAGGTTGTTGAGTATGCTGATGGATTTGATGCTTTATTCTCTGATTTTAATGATGTATATTCTGATATTGATGCTCTTTGTGCACATATTTCAGTTCCTTCTATGTCTCCATCCATACACCACCCCCCTATACTGGAACTCAAGCCATTTCCACCAAATATCAAATACTCATACTTGTTAAGTGGTGAAAAATTACCTGTTATCATTGCTAACAATCTCCCTTTTGAACATGAAGAAAAGCTTTTAAATATTTTGAGGGAGAACATCAGGGCGATTGGGTGGACCTTGGATGACATATCAGGTATTATCCCCTCCATGTTCATGCATATGATTCTTTTGGAGGATGAGGCTAAACCGGTGAGGCAACCACAAAGGAGACTCAATCCAACCCTTCTGGAGGTTGTTAAAAAAGAGGTTGAAAATTTGCTCGAGGTAGGTATAATCTATCCCATTTCAGATTCTCAGTGGGTAAGTCCTATTCAGGTTGTGCCTAAGAAAAGTGGTGATATTGTTGTTAAAAATGATAAAGATGAGTTAGTTCCAATGAGGGTACAAAACAGTTGGCATGTGTGTATTGATTATAGGAAACTAAATCATTCCACTCGCAAAGACCATTTCCCCCTCCAATTTATTGATCAGATGCTTGAGAGACTAGCTGGGAAGACACACTATTGTTTCTTGGATGGATTTTCTGGCTATTTTCAGGTTCCCATTGCAGCAGAGGACCAGGAGAAGACGACATTCACCTACACATTTGGTACCTTTGCTTACCGAAGGATGCCATTTGGACTTCGCAACACCCCAGGTACCTTCCAGAGATGCATGGTGAGTATTTTCTCAGATTTCATTGAGAACTGTATGGAGGTATTTATGGATGACTTTACAGTGTATGGGTCTTCATTTGATGAATGTCTAAGTAGTTTGGGAAAGGTTTTGAATTGTTGTATTGAGAAGAATCTGGTCCTGAACTTTGAAAAGTTTCATTTCATGGTAGAGCATGGCATTGTCTTAGGGAATGTAGTGTAAGATTGCTCTTACTATGTCACTATTACTTCAAAAGGATTCTGATTTTGTGTTTGATGATTCTCGCAGGACTTCCTTTGATGAGCTAAAGAAGTTTCTGACCACTCCACCTATCATACAGCCCCCATGGTGGGACCTTCCATTTGAGCTTATGTGTGATGCGTCCAACTTCGCGGTTGGTACTGTCTTATCTCAGAGGGTGGATGGATGTTCACATGTGATTTCGTATGCATCGAGGACGTTGGATTCTGCCCAATAAAACTACACCACAACAGAAAAGGAGTTTCTTTCTGTTATATTTTCTTTAGATAAATTTTGTTCATATTTATTGGGATCTAAAGTAGTTGTTTTTTTCTAACCATGCAGCTTTGAGGTACCTCCTAAAGAATCCAGATGTAAAGCCACAACTTATCCATTGAATGCTCCTTCTTCAAAAGTTTGACATTGAGATAAAGGACAATGAGGGGTCAGAGAATTTGGTGGCAGACCACATGAGTAGGCTTACTCACACACTAAAGGATGACACCTTGGACCAGGTACCACTTCGGGACACTTTTCCCGATGAGCATCTTTATTCCATCTCAGGTACGCATCCTTGGTATGCTGGTTTAGTGAACTACCTTGTTGCCTCTGAAATCCTTGCAAATTTGAATAAGCATCAAGTCCAAAAATTAAAAAGTGAGTCTAGGTTTTATGTGTGGGATGATCCTTACCTCTGGTGCATGTGTAGTGACCAAGTCATTAGGAGGTGTGTTCCCAATCATGAGTTTGAGTCTGTTTTTCATTTCTGTCATACACTTTCTTGTGGTGGACACTTTGGACCCCAACAGACAGCTAGGAAAGTTTTGGACTCTGGATTATATTGGCCTAGATTATTCCATGATGCCCATGTGTTTTGTAAGTTATGCTCTCATTGCCAACACACTGGGAACATTTCTAGGAGACATGAGATGCCCCAACAACCCATACTATTCTGTGAGATTTTTTATGTATGGGGCATTGATTTTATGGGTCCTTTTCCTAGTTCGTTTGGATTTTTGTATATTTTGGTTGCTGTTGATTATGTGAGTAAATGGGTGGAGGCCAATACCACCAGGACTGACAATTCTCATGTTGTAGTGGATTTTGTCAAGGCTCAAATTTTCTGAAGGTTTAGAGTACCAAAGGCCATCATTAGTGACCAAGGGACACACTTTTGTAGTAGGAATTTTGCTTCCCTCCTTTGAAAGTATGGGGTGACACACAAAACATCAACACCATACCACCCCCAAACAAATGGCCAGGCTGAGGTTTCAAATCGTGAGTTAAAAAAAATCTTGGGGAAAACCGTGCAGCCAAATAGGAAAGATTGGAGCAAGTGCTTGGATGAAGCATTGTGGGCTTATAGGACAACATAAAATACACCCATTGGTATGTCCCCATTTCAGATTTTTTTGGAAAAGCGTATCATCTCCCCGTGGAAGTTGAGCATCAGTCTTATTGGGCTATAAAGAAATGCAACATGGATTTGGCCCAAGATGGAATCCAAAGGAAGCTGTAAATTCAAGAGATTGAGGAGATTATATTGTCTTCATATGAGAACTCAAGGCTCTAAAAGGAAAGATCAAAATCAGCTCATGATAGAATGATCCAACAAAGGGAGTTTCATGTTGGAGAGAAAGTCCTTCTCTACAGTTCACGAGTGAATCTGATGCCTGGTAAGTTGCATTCCAAATGGTTAGGTCCTTATGTTGTGACTAATGTTTTTCCTTATAGTGTAGTAGAGATCATACAAGAGGACGCAAGAAGGAGCTTTACAGTCAATGGGAAACGTTTGAAGAGATACATTGAGGGACTTCCTATTGATGCAGTGGATTTTATCACACTGCATGACCCCATCATCACTTGAGCACATCAGGTTGTTCCTAACCCTTTCACTTTTATATTATTTGTCCTATTTAAAAAATTCTTCATTTCATGTGCATATATCATCTCATGGGTTCACATTGAGGACAAAGCAATATTTTAAGTGTGGGGGAGGGAACATTTTAGTTTATTAATTTCAATTAGTTTAGTAATTTCAATTTTTTTCTGTTTAAGAAACACAAAACAAAAAAAATTGTGTGTTTTTCAAATTTTGTGTGTTTATTTTACAATTTTCTGTGTGTTTTTGAAACTTTTGAGCGGAAATAATTCTCATCACAATTTTTAAATGCATATCAATGAGTGAAACAATTTATCCCTTGAAACTAAGCTTAAATGAATGCTGAAATAACTTTTTTTAAAGTTCAAATATTTATAAATTTCATGAAAAGTACACCGAATTTTGAATACCATGCCACATCTCATTGTCTTTATATTTGAAATCACTTTCCTATGAGGCTTTTGAACCATTATTTTCATATTCTTTACATTTAACTCACTTCTTGAGAGAACCAAACCATGCTTGATTTAACCAGAATTTGATTTATTCATGTCAAAACTTGAGGGTTTGAGGTACTTATGTTTAAATGATTGAGGCATTTGTTTGGTATTAAAGATCATATTTCAAAGAATCTTTTTTTATGGCCTAACTTGAACATTTAATCCTTGTAGCCCTTATAATTCATTCACATCATGTTAGGTTAGCCACATTACAAGCCAATTTTCCCTATCCAACCAACTCTTGAAGTGAAATTGCATAATCTAGTTGAGCTTAAGTGTGGGGGAATCTATCTTGTGTTGTGCTACCACATTCTGTGGTAATTTGGGTGGAAAAATAAATTATGAAGATATGTGTTTGCGGCTGATGAAAATCATTATATTTAAAGCTGTGCCTTTTCTGGAGCTTTCATGACAAGTGAATCTGTGCCTTTTCTGAAGCTTCTAATTGAGGTGGAAAGTTGTGCCTATCTAGAGCTTTCAAGAAAATCATGTTTGAGAAGATTGACATTTTTAATGCTGAAATGATGAATGGTGTAAACTTTTCATGACTTTTCATGATGATGGAGCTGAATTGATACTATGGGGATTAAGGAGAAGACCATATTTAAGTGAAAATTAGATTAATGCAATTTTGCTTCAAAAAGAGTCAATCCCTCCTCATTCAGCCTCAGAGTTTTTTCACATATTAATTGTAGAGACCCATAGCCTAACGTACATGAACATTACATTAATTTTGCGGAATACTTAGTACATAAAAAAAACACACACACAAGGATCGTAATAGTTTAGTGTCTTTGGAAACTCGGAACGTAATCTTCTAATCGTGGTGAAAGATCCTCAATATCTCCCATAAATATCTCCCTTTTTTTTACCTAAAACCTTTCTTTATATCCTGGGGAAAAGAAAACATAAAAGGGTGAGCTCAAATGCTCAGTAAGGGTAAACAAAAGAAATATCAATCACATCATATACATAAGAACATAGCTTTTGGAAATCTTAACCTGCAAAAGAGCTCATAATATCATAACATGGGATAAATCATAGAAGTGAAATGTAATACCAATAATCATAACTTAAAACATGAAACTTTGTGGCATACACACATAATCATAGAGAATCATTTCTTGTTAGTCAAGACTCATTGCCAAGACTATCTTAGTGGACAAAGTCCCTTTCTGAATCGAGTAGCCCTCGTTTCAGTCCTGTTTCACAGAACCGGTATAACCTACCATTTCATCCATGTCTATCTCATGAGATATAAAATCTTTACCCAATGCATTGGAGGGAGATATAGGTCCCACCCATCTCATAATGATATCATTCTTATGTGTGCCACAAAATCATAAACCATACATCATTTCATAACCCATGTAATAAAAATGGGATTCTTAAACAACATGACATCATAAAACAATTCATATAAGATAAAGGAATTCATAAAAATATTTCCATCACAACATAATCAGATCCATGTAATAATAGGGATAAGAACAGAACCCTTTTATTATCTTAGATGGAAAATAATTTTGATAAAACACTTGAACTCTATTCTTGAGGAAAATATCTTTTCTTCTTCAAAAACATTTTTCCTTTCTTAACATGTCATACAAATTTAAACTAAAAGAAGTTGATTAAAAATAAACTTGAAAACTTGTAAAGGAAGCTTCTTGGAAATAATGTTTTAAAAATACATTCTTTCCGTATAGGTTAAAAAAACATTCTTTGTACTTTTGTCGGAAAAGTCAAAAAGTACCTCGTACGAAAAAACGACAAAAGATTCCTTTCATATTCTTTACTAAAAACTCACTGAAGGGTAAAATTGGATTTAAACTATTTTAAGTGGATGGAAACAATATTACATATTGAGGTAACATGGATGTGGATGATAAAATACACCCCAGTAAATACTTACGAATAAACAATCTCGGATAAAAATGAGATTGTGGTATTTTCCCTTACCTTAGGTCCGATTTGCTTCGTATGTGTCCGAACCTCCTGTATAATGATTTAAATAATGTCATTTACTTATTACAGAATCATATTCATTGTTATGATATCATATATGGTTCACTTATGACATTATATTACCCGTTCTTTTGTAAATTCCATGTTAAAGAAGGGTTTTGGGTAAAATCGTCTCATTTGTCGTTCGTGTTTTTAACTTGTAATTATTCATATGATTACTTAGATCATGATTACTTAATTCCAGAATATAAAACATGATTTATATATATATATTCAGAATATACATATATAATAAATCAGTAAATGGAAATAAATACACCGTTCATGGAGACGGTAGTCCGTACGTACGCATGAACGCTGTTTTCGTTTCTTTATTGAATTGAATGGAATTAAGTAGATGACATACATATAAATATAAATAATTTAAATATCATTATTAGGTCATATATTTCATTAGTACTTATTATATATACTTTATAATCATTCATGAATGGTTAATCATTGAGAATGAATCTCATCGCGTCGTGGAGACGGTATTCCGTACGTACGCACGAGCGATGATATCGTTCCCATGGTCGTGGAATTGTGTTGAAGTGTATGTATACTATTTCAGTATCAATATCACTTTATAATAATCATATATAGTTACTCATTACACCTTTATACCCATCCAATTAAGGTGGTGGAGGAAAATAGATTACACCACGGCGTGGAGACGGTATTCCGTACGTACGCACGCGCGGTGATTTATTTTTCCGTAGGATGGATAGATGGTGAAATAGGGTTGTTTCATACTTATAATAACATATCAGTATATGAGTGATACTGATGTTATTACTTCATAATGAAACAACCTAATAAGAAGAAGTGGAAGAAGAAATAAAGATGAAAGAATTGGTAACGGTAATTACCTCTTCTTTGAAGTGCTTCTTTGAGACCTCCTCTTAGGGAACTAAAATTGGTCTTTTAAGAAGACCAGGACCTCTAGGATGATACTAGGGAAGTGGAGAAGAGATTTTGGCAGGGGTTGGATGAGCTTGAATGCTCAAATTTGTGTGAGGAGGAGAGGGAGGAGGTGCCCTTTTATAAGGGAGGAGAGGGGCACCTTAGGAATATCTCAAAATATTATTTTATATTAAAGTCAAAATCGGTTTATAATGGTTCCAAAGGGTATTATTTAGAAGATAAAGTGGGTATGGGTCGAAATCCTATCAACCAATAGGATTTAGACAAGTTTAGGTTATTATTTTAACCTTATCAATTAGATTTAACTCTAAGTTAAATAATTTAACTTTTACCGTGTCTTTTTGTTTTCTTACACTATATGGTTAATAAACTTACTATAACATGCCAAAAGAACCCCAAATTGTTTATTATTAATATATATATCCTTATCTAAGTGATTTGGCCGAACCTTAGATTTTTAGGAATAAAATAACAATTAATTATATAATATTTGATTTAAAAACTATTTTGTGTCAATTTTGACACTATTTGATATATGATTTTTGTGAAAGTCATAACAGAATTATATGTTCGAAACAAGTTGATTAAATCAACACTAATATATCATAGTAACCTATAAAATTAGTTTAATTCATAAAAAGTCTTAAATTACATTTATTTTGGTATTTATAATATCAATTATGTCAATATTTCATTAATAAGATAATTACTGCATCATCTTTGTGTCATAAATAAATTAAATTATTTGATGTCTAAAAATTACAAATAAAATACCATCATGTAGGAAATATTTTTATCTTTCTAATTAATATTTGAAATCGAATTTATCTTATGTAAAACCATATATTAAAAATGTTTTAGTAAATAAACATTGATTTTAACTCTTTTAACTCTTCTTTGAATTAAATAATAATAAATGTCCTAATCTAATCCAAGTGGGCCTAAATGATGATATTTTACACTTAAGGTTGTTTTTGGTCGAGATACACTTATCCAATAGAATTAGGATATGTGTTAGGGTAATATTAATATCATTCTTACCCTTAATTACCCTATTTACTTTTAACCGTGGTAAATAAAAGTAAAAAGTTACTATTCACCAAAAATTATTTTCATCTCATTGAACCACATTTTACTTACTGAAATCAACCGTGTCTCTCGGATTTTTTGAAATTCCATTCACAGAAGCGGTAAAATTAAGTTTTATGAAAAATTCAGTTTTTTAACTACCACTTAGTAGTTTCACTATTCATCAAAAATTGATGTTTTTCAGAACAATGCCAAAATTTCATCCTAAGCTATATTTCATATTCCGAATTCAAAAATGAAGTCTATTTTACCAAATTCATAACATAGAAGTTGCATTAATTAATTTTATAATTAAATCCCGCTGTTAAAACGAATAGCGTGTTTTTAAGAAACAATATCTATCAAAAGATTGACACTTGATTATGTATGGTTTAAATGTGAAATTACATCCAATGACCAACATTGTATTAAATTGTGAAAATATATTCTAAATATACTTTAAAACCACTCAAATTAATAATTTATCACTATTAATTATTTCGATTGAAAAAGTTGTTTTTAACAAAAATTTAGTAATTTTCACTATTCATCAAAATATGAAAGTTATCCGAAAAGTACCAAAATTTCACCTTAGGATAAATTCGATACTACGAATCCAAAAATTAATTCCATTTTTAGAGGTAAAATTTCTAAAATTTTAAAAGGTGGTTATTACTATTCATAACGGCTAGTTATAATAATATTTTAATAGCATATCGTTGTTTAGTGAAACTCAGTATTGCGTACTACACACGCTATCGAGGAAGGTTGTGATTGCGTGTAATGCAAGGAAAGTCAAGGATGCGTGTTGTGCAAGCTCCTTTTGGTGTAGCATACAACACAAGAAATTAATAAAATTAAAAAGAATATTTTTCATAAATTCTCGGGCTGTTACATTCTACCCCCCTTAAAATGAATTTCGCCCTCGAAATTCATTGGGGTTATAAATGGTTTACTATTCGAAAGTTTCTTTAATAGAAACCAACATCGTAAAAAGGAATATCAAAACCAATCTTTAAAAACAAAAGTATGAAACGTAACAGTTACCCAAATAAACTAATCACTGGTTTTCCACATAGGTGAAAATATGGATATGGAAGAGAAATATAACCATCATGTTCTGATGGAGAGTGGTAGAGAACATGGCTATGGAAAAGCCAGCAATCACAAAGCCATAAATTTGTGATGATCTAAGGTACCATCTGATTCATCAGATATAAGATCACTAGGAAAACATTTTTGGTTTTCAAGATCGTTTCCCTAAAGTTAAAGAATTTGAATTAGAATAAATACTTACTTTATTTTGGTACAATCACACTGTTGTTCGTGCCTTTAAAAATTTCCACTTCATCTCTTAAATAAATGAAGTTGAATTTGTTATTCGTGAAGTGTTAGCAGATCATGTGATAGAATGACGGGTCATTCCATCTGTCTCAAACAAAAGGTTAGCAAAAATTATATACATAAGTCGATCTATAGTGAGATTAATCATATATGGTTCCTAAAATGGACTTATACTTCATATATCATACTGCTTAATATAATAAAACTAGTTTCTACTAAACAGGGACTTCCTGTAGGCCAGTGGTAGGCGATAAAGGCCAGTCGCACTTCGGTTGTGGGTTCGATTTCCACAGCCTTGTCCGACGCGATGGGTTGTCGCCCGTCCTGCAGGTTGTCCTTTTTCTAAAACTACATTACTATAACATCACATAAATAATATCAAAAAAAAAGTTCTATCCTTAAACAATACTAACTTATTTCCAACATAATCCATTCCAACCTTTAGGCTTATCCATAATACTGCAGTCCACTCTCATAACATAGTGAAAACGATTACCAGAGATTTAACACCATCGTCGATCCCCATATATCATAAGGTATGTTTTTTTTGTCACATTCCAAACATTCAAAGTCCTTAATCATGTATTCTCTTGAATACCCATTGAACCTTAGTGAGAACATGAATGCAGTTAAAAGTTAACTCTTTCCACATACCAAAATCCAAAAATTCTCTATACTCAAACCATGATATAACCTTCTCCTTATATCAGTCATGAGCTCATGAATACAATCAAACACCTCATTATCTTATTATTCCTTCATTATGCGCATATCATCTAAATTCCAAAAATATCTGAATAACCTTTCATGGATAGTGGTACCATTAATCATACACTTTCATAACTCAAGGAAAGACAACTGTGTAACAATCCTTAGATGTCTCTTTATTCCATAGTACCATGAGATTTCTTATACAACATTACACATGATAAACATGTAATCATTCCACTACATTCTTAAACCATTGACCGAGCTTCAACAATTCTTTCATCTCACATATCATTTGTAGTATCTTCATCATCATCAACATAAATACTTCCCATACGACCATACTGATTATCTTCATGAGACTTTCCCTTAGGGCATTGGTTTGCATAATGCCCGTACATTCCACATTTAAAACATTTAACCATTGTTGATGTCGTAGCAATACCATTATCCTCATCCATGGTGTTAACTGAACCTTTTCCTTTGCACTTACTTGCTTTGTGTCCTTCTTTTCCACACCCAAAGCATCTTCCAGTTCCTTTGAAACATTCTCCTTGATGCCTCTTCCCACATGATTTACATAGGGGAAATTGAACTTTCTTTCCTCTATGATCATCATGAAACTCCATCTTTCTCTTATTAGTCGAGTCAAGAAACTTACCAAATTTTACTTTATTGATCATATTATGAGATTGTTGATTCGGCATAATAATGATGTTTGGACTTCCAAATCCCATTTCATTATGAATAATATCATTCCATTGTCCATCATATCCTCCATTATCGTGAATCATCTTGTTTCCAGCCATTTTCTAAAACCAAAAAAAAAAGAATAGTGTGAGAGGCAAAAATCATGCTAGGGAAAAAAACATAATAAAGGTGGAGTATCCTCAATATCTAACATCTTAGGTTAAATTCTATGATCGTTACCGTAGTTCTAGGACTGTATCCTATACGTATACTTATCCTTAAGGACATCCCTAGACATACCTTATAAATATCTCTAGGGATCTCACTAAAGTTCTCGCATCCTAGTTTCTAAAGGTTTACTAAACCTTTCCTCTAATACCAACTCTAGAGACCCATAGCCTAACGTACATGAACATTACATTACTTTTTCGGAATACTTAGTACATAAAAAAAAACACACACACAAGGATCGTAATAGTTTAGTGTCTTTGGAAACTCGGAACGTAATCTTCTAATCGTGGTGAAAGATCCTCAATATCTCCCATAAAGATCTCCCTTTTTTACCTAAAACCTTTCTTTATATCCTGGGGAAAATAAAACATAAAAGGGTGAGCTCAAATGCTCAGTAAGGGTAAACAAAAGAAATATCAATCACATCATATACATAAGAACATAGCTTTTGGAAATCTTAACCTGCAAAAGAGCTCATAATATCATAACATGGGATAAATCATAGAAGTGAAATGTAATCCCAATAATCATAACTTAAAACATGAAACTTTGTGGCATACACACATAATCATAGAGAATCATTTCTTGTTAGTCAAGACTCATTTCCAAGACTATCTTAGTGGACAAAGTCCCTTTCTGAATCGAGTAGCCCTCGTTTCAGTCCTGTTTCACTGAACCGGTATAACCTACCATTTCAGCCATGTCTATCTCATGAGATATAAAATCTTTACCCAATGAATTGGAGGGAGATATAGGTCCCACCCATCTCATAATGATACCATTCTTATGTGTGCCACAAAATCATAAACCATACATCATTTCATAACCCATGTAATAAAAATGGGATTCTTAAACAACATGACATCATAAAACAATTCATATAAGATAAAGGAATTCATAAAAATATTTCCATCACAACATAATCAGATCCATGTAATAATAGGGATAATAACAGAACCCTTTTATTATCTTAGATGGAAAATAATTTTGATAAAACACTTGAACTCCATTCTTGAGGAAAATATCCTTTCTTCTTCAAAAACATTTTTCCTTTCTTAACATGTCATACAACTTTAAACTAAAAGAATTTGATTAAAAATAAACTTGAAAACTTGTAAAGGAATCTTCTGGGAAATAATGTTTTAAAAATCCATTCTTTCCGTATAGTTTAAAAAAACATTCTTTGTACTTTTGTCGGAAAAGTAAAAAAGTACCTCGTACGAAAAAACGACAAAAGATTCCTTTCATATTCTTTACTAAAAACTCACCGAAGGGTAAAATTGGATTTAAACTATTGTAAGTGGATGGAAACAATATTACATATTGAGGGAACATGGATGTGGATGATAAAATACACCCTAGTAAATACTTACGAATAAACAATCTCGGATAAAAATGAGATTGTGGTATTTTCCCTTACCTTAGGTCCGATTTGCTTCATATGTGTCCGAACCTCCTGTATAATGATTTAAATAATGTCATTTACTTATTACAGAATCATATTCATTGTTATGATATCATATATGGTTCACTTATGACATTATATTACCCGTTCTTTTGTAAATTCCATGTTAAAGAAGGGTTTTGGGTAAAATCGTCTCATTTTTCGTTCGTGTTTTTAACTTGTAATTATTCATATGATTACTTAGATCATGATTACTTAATTCCAGAATAAAAAACATGATTTATATATATATATTCAGAATATACATATATAATAAATCAGTAAATGGAAATAAATACACCATTCATGGAGACGGTAGTCCGTACGTACGCATGAACGCTGTTTTCGTTTCCTTATTGAATTGAATGGAATTAAGTAGATGACATACATATAAATATAAATAATTACAGTATCATTATTAGGTCATATATTTCATTAGTACTTATTATATATACTTTATAATCATTCATGAATGGTTAATCATTGAGAATGAATCTCATCGCGTCGTGGAGACGGTATTCCGTACGTACGCACGAGCGATGATATCGTTCCCATGGTCGTGGAATTGTGTTGAAGTGTATGTATACTATTTCAGTATCAATATCACTTTATAATAATCATATATAGTTACTCATTACACCTTTATACCCATCCAATTAAGGTGGTGGAGGAAAATAGATTACACCACGGCGTGGAGACGGTATTCCGTACGTACGCATGCGCGGTGATTTCTTTTTCCGTAGGATGGATAGATGGTGAAATAGGGTTGTTTCATACTTATAGTAACATATCAGTATATTAGTGATACTGATGTTATTACTTCATAATGAAACAACCTAAGAAGAAGAAGTAGAAGAATAAATAAAGATGAAAGAATTGGTAACGGTAATTACCTCTTCTTTGAAGTGCTTCTTTGAGACCTCCTCTTAGGGAACTAAAATTGGTCTTTTAAGAAGACCAGGACCTCTAGGGTGATATTAGGGAAGTGGAGAAGAGATTTTGGCAGGGGTTGGCCGAGCTTGAATGCTCAAATTTGTGTGAGGAGGAGAGGGAGGAGGTGCCCTTTTATAAGGGAGGAGAGGGGTACCTTAGGAATATCTCAAAATATTATTTTATATTAAAGTCAAAATCGGTTTATAATGGTTCCAAAGGGTCTTATTTCGATGCTAAAGTGGGGATGGGTCGAAATACTATCAACCAATAGGATTTAGACAAGTTTAGGTTATTATTTTAACCTTATCAATTAGATTTAACTCTAAGTTAAATAATTTAACTTTTACCGTGTCTTTTTGTTTTCTTACACTATATGGTTAATAAACTTACTATGACATTCCAAAAGAACCCCAAATTGTTTATTATTAATATATATATCCTTATCTAAGTCATTTGGCCTAACCTTAGATTTTTAGGAATAAAATAACAATTAATTATATAATATTTGATTTAAAAACTATTTTGTGTCAATTTTGACACTATTTGATATATGATTTTTGTGAAAGTCATAACAGAATTATATGTTCGAAACAAGTTGATTAAATCAACACTAATATATCATAGTAACCTATAAAATTAGTGTAATTCATAAAAAGTCTTAAATTACATTTATTTTGGTATTTATAATATCAATTATGTCAATATTTCATTAATAAGATAATTACTGCATCATCTTTGTGTCATAAATAAATTAAATTATTTGATGTCTAAAATTTACAAATAAAATACCATCATGTAGGAAATATTTTTATCTTTATAATTAATATTTACAATCTAATTTATCTTATGTAAAACCATATATTAAAAATGTTTTAGTAAATAAACATTGATTTTAACTCTTTTAACTCTTCTTTGAATTAAATAATAATAAATGTCCTAATCTAATCCAAGTGGGCCTAAATGATAATATTTTACACTTAAGGTTGTTTTTGGTCGAGATACACTTGTCCAATAGAATTAGGACATGTGTTAGGGTAATATTAATATCATTCTTACCCTTAATTACCCTATTTACTTTTAACCGTGGTAAATAAAAGTAAAAAAGTTACTATTCACAAAAAATTATTTTCATCTCATTGAACCACATTTTACTTACTGACATCAACCGTGTCTCTCGGATTTTTTGAAATTCCATTCATAGAAGCGGTAAAATTAAGTTTTATGAAAAATTCAGTTTTTTAACTACCACTTAGTAGTTTCACTATTCATCAAAAATTGATGTTTTTCAGAACAATGCAAAAATTTCATCCTAAGCTATATTTCATATTCCGAATTCAAAAATGAAGTCTATTTTACCAAATTCATAACATAGAAGTTTCATTAATTAATTTTATAATTAAATCCCGCTGTTAAAACAAATAGCGTGTTTTTAAGAAACAATATCTATCAAAAGATTGACACTTGATTATGTCTGGTTTAAATGTGAAATTACATCCAATGACCAACATTGTATTAAATTGTGAAAATATATTCTAAATATACTTTAAAACCACTCAAATTAATAATTTATCACTATTAATTATTTCGATTGAAAAAGTTGTTTTTAACTAAAATTTAGTAATTTTCACTATTCATCAAAATATGAAAGTTATCCGAAAAGTACCAAAATTTCACCTTAGGCTAAATTTGATACTACGAATCCAAAAATGAAGTCCATTTTGAGAGCTAAAATTTCTAAAATTTTAAAAGGTGGTTATTACTATTCATAACGGCTAGTTATAATAATATTTTAATAGCATATCGTTGTTTAGTGAAACTCAGTATTGCGTACTACACACGCTATCGAGGAAGGTTGCGATTGCGTGTAATGCAAGGAAAGTCAAGGATGCATGTTTCGCAAGCTCCTTTTGGTGTAGCGTACAACACAAGAAATTAATAAAATTAAAAAGAATATTTTTCATAAATTCTCGGGCTGTTACATTAATCCTACCAACCAAAATCCACAGAACAACCCTGAAAAGTCCTCATGATAAACATATGTCCTTGACTCACATCGAGTAGAGATATATGAATTTATCAAGCCTATGGTGACCCTTGTATGAGTTTTGATGAGAAAGACATTGCAAAAAAAAATTGACATTTGTGTGATAAGAGAAAATTCAAGCGAGGTAAGTGTTTTGTGCGTGGGAGAATAAATAAAGTGGAAATATATTGAATGATATAAATGAAGAACTTGAAATAATTGTATTTTATGATTCATGATATATTTTTTTTCTAGGTGTGTAATTGTTTGATCTCAAGGATATGTGTTTTAAAATTGGTTTTGATTTGATATTGATGTTTACTTGATATGAGGTTTTTCTCAGGAGTGCAAAAGGGTAAGTGTGTGGGATTTGATAAAACACTATTTTATTTAATGTTTTATTGATAATAAATTATATATTTTCCTCACATTGTGTTAAATATTTTCAATTAGAAAGTATTTGGGATTAGATAATTCATTTGAATATTTGATGAAAATTTTTGTTTTACCCTTTCAAAATCACTGTAGTATTTCAATCCTAAATATTTTTATTTGAATTATATGAACTTCATATTTTGTAACTATGTTCCTTAATTCATTGGAAACAACTTTTATTCAAGACACTTGATAAAAAGAATGCATCTGGAAGGAGTAATTGGGCCATAATGTCAAAGGTGGGCTGGACACGCCAGAATGGAGAAGCTTCTGTATTTAGGCCATAACTCCTTCATATGGGCTTTTATTGAGCCCATATTTGGAGAGGATATATAGGACCCACATACTCATATTTTATGATTCTGGAAGGCTGGCCAATTCATGGTTTTTGGTGGTAAATGGGTGGTTCAAATTGGCATAAAAATATTTGGCCGAGATTCCCCATTCACACTTGAAACCACTTTGAACCTAGCCTCCCCACCACTCTATAAATTGGTGTTTTTCTCATTTGGTGGGGTTGGGACGTGAATTATGATATTTTAGGCAGAGGATAATTTTTTCCACCCAAATTCTCCTACCTTTGTAAGAGGGGTAGCTCTTCAAGCAAGGATCCCCTCATCAAAGCCTCCTTCTCTTCTTCATTTTGTAATGTTTTCATTTATGTAATAAAATTCTTTGATCTTCTTTTATTCTTCATCTTTTCTTCTGTTTTGTTTAAATTTATTCTTCTCTTAATCTTCCTAATTTTGTTGGAATTCTTGAGTAGAAGCGTTATTGGGTTATAACCACTATAAACCTTTGCACATGCAAAACGCTTCTACGATGATTACGCCACCCATGGAAGAGTAGTATTTTAGTAATCGATCTATCTTCTACCCTCTTCAGTTAATTATTTTGAATCATTGAGATACTGTAATTCACTTAATATGATCCATGAATTGTTTTTTAAATTGTAAGAAACTAATCAAGCAATTGAACAATTAACAAAAAAACACGCGAGGTCGGGATTTTGTGTAAATTGTGAGAGCGTGATCTTAATCGGTAATACAAGACCATACGGGATAAATTTGTAGAGTTAAAATATAATCCATAAACACAACTCATACTCATTTCTAGAATTTATATGTTCTCTAATTAACTACTTACCATAATCTATCCTTAGAACAACAATCAAAGCAGGGTGCTGCGATTGCGTGTTCCGAAGCTAGCCTAGGGTTTAAGTAATTTCATCTTTGTGGTTAAGTTAACTCTCGTAGGGTTTGAGGGATAACAAATTAGGGGATCACAATTAAGTGGATATTGATTCAAATTATAATGATTAATAAGTGAATGAAGAGGTAGAGTTAGATCGATTACGCCTTTTAAATATTTTCTAAAAAAACATCTTCTCGTTGTGCTTTGTTAATCAACTTACATTTCAAAATTAAAAACAAAAAAAAATACAATCTTCTTATAGAAAACTTCTTATAAATTTATAAACTATAAAAAACCCCCATCCTTTCAAGTAGTGTTCTTATTCTCTTTTATTTTATTTTTATAATACCTTTAATAAGTTGTTAAATTCACTTCCTCCTTTGAGAGATGACCTTGGTCAGCCACTCTGCTGCACCTAAGTACCCCAAAATCGCATTAATCATTTGAGGGCACCCACGACAGAGCTCTATCATCAAGTTTTCTTATAATAATATTTTTCACTCCACCATTGGTATAACAGAATTTTAAATTTTTTATATTCTACCATATTATTCTATATTGTGCTGGAATGGGGTCGGGGAGTTAGTAATTCTCAAGCTGAAACTGGTGCAAAGAATGATAGAGATGGTTCAGGTAATTAAAAAAAGGAAAAAGGTGGTTCAAGATCATTATAAATCATATGTCATTAATAGGATAATACCTATGAAGTTATATATTATAGATCATGTGTTCTTTAAGGTGACTCATCATCATGGGTAGTAAAAGTTTGGTTGTTGGAGTAAGCTTTCTCCCTAGTTTGTTAGTCCTTTTGAGATGTTGGATCATATTTGAGTCATTGCATATTGGATAGAACTTCCCCCTAGATAAGTTGGATTCATTATTTATTCCATATTTCTAAGCTTCACTATTATCTTTATGGTGACTCTCATATCATCAATTGGGGTGATACCAATGTTGATGATGATGAGACCATCGATGAGTGGCCTATAGAGATTCAGGACCACCAGGAGAAGGTATTTGGTGGGTGTGTTATTCCCTTGGTTTGTGTCTTGTGGTGACATAGTTGTGTAGAGGTGATCACCTAGGGAAGTGAGTTATAGATACGCACTTATTGTCCTGAGTTTTTAATGCTTAGTTATTATATTATATTTATTTTTTGTATTTGTTGACCTTTGTCTAGTTTATGAGATGGTTTCTCTATTCTTTGATGTTTTTCTTATGTACTTTCCCTTTTTTCAGAGGTATCTCACCTAAGAGATTGTTTGTGAATTTTTTGTTGGTATTATTTAGTTTTTATTCTTGTTCCTTTAAGTGAGTCGGTTATTCTCCTATTATGAGGATATTATTTAGATGTGTCTCACAGGGTGGTTGTTCAAACAACATTTTTTCTTTTCCATCTCTCCAGGTTTTGTTTTAATTCTTGAGGAAGAGAATTTTTTGATAGGTATATAATGTAATGGTTTAAACCTTATATACTAGCCTTTACTTTGTGTTTTCACAAGTCTTGGTGGTGTTGAAGATGAGTTTGTAGGGGTTTTTAAATCTTTGAATATTGTTTATATCCAAAATGGGCAACACCATATCCTGGTTAAAGTCATGGTGGTCATGGTATCCTACTAGTAGTAATGGTCAAGCTGAAAATATCTTGTAAAGCTATTTTTGAAGCTATTTTGAGGGTAAAATGTTGTTTTGATGCTTTCATTGGGGTGTATCATCATCCTTCTGATAGGAAACTAATGCAATGCTTGCTTGTTGCCCTACATTACCGCTTTCCAAAGGTGGGTGACTTTCATTACTTTCATCAGTGATGTCTTCAACTTAATTGAAATAGGTTGATGGGATGTTTATTCCTCCTTCCATAGATTCCTCCTTGGAGATTATTTCCTAGTCTGGGTCTCCCTCATATATTAAATTCATGTTCATGGAACTCATTCTTGATGCCACCACCATGTGAACATTGGTTAATTACATTGCTTCTATCTCAATAGGGAAGAAACCTTCAGTTAGGGTGATTAGTCATGTTGGGAACATCTGGGAATGTCTAGACATTGGGTATATTGGGAACCTATAAATATTCCCCTTTTGGAGGGAATCTCATGTGAGGCATATTAGGCATGTAACCTAAGACATCCCATTTTGACCATGAAGTAATTGACACTCAGGGTATAAGTATTCCAAGGATTTTTACCTCAATCATACCATTTTTATTTCATAGGGTAGGTTTTATATACTAGGGGGTGAGTTTAATGTATTATAGATATGGTCACAGGGATAAAGTCTTTTGGTGAAAAGTTGTATGTAGGTTTAGTGTCTTGTAGGTCCATGATGGGCATAGGTTTGGTGTCTTGTGAGGACAGGATGGGTGTAGGTTTAGGGTCTTGCAGGGACAAGATGGGCATAGGTTTAGTGTCTTCCAGGGATAGAATGGGTGAAGGTTAGTTTCTTACAATGAAATTTTGGGTGCAGATTTTGTGTCTTATTAGGATAGGATCAGAATACCCTATTGAGATATATCAATGGGTGTGTCCCTAGGATGGAAGATTTCAAACCAAGGTTATGGAGCATGTCTCTAGGAGGGAATATTTCACACCAAGGTTATGTAGTGTGTCCCTATGAGGTAATATTTTATACTATAATGGTTGTTGTTGGGATTGAGTATTGGGGAGGCTTCTTACATACCATGTTTAAGATATATGAATCAAAACCCACGTAATTTGATGTTGTATTTTAAGGTTGTGTGACAAGTTTGATCTATGTAGTTTAACATCATGTGGTAAGGATACTAGAGTTGTGGATGGATAATCAATGAGAGATAGTGTGGGGCTTATGCATGGAAGTTTCCTGAGTGTGTAGTTTCATCCCATGATGGGGAAGGATAATGTAGGGCTTATTCATGGAATTCTCCTGGTATGGGAGTCACATCTGACATTTGGGAAATATAGTGTGGGGCTTACACGTGGAAGTTTCATAGTATGATATTCACATCTAATGGATGGGGAGAAGGTGGTATCCCATGATGATCATACATGGGGAATCCTATGTTCATTATAGAGGGTAAGAGGTGTGGGGTTATCCTATATGAGTTGTACATGGGGAATCTTGTGTTTATCACATAGGGTAGGAAATTTGGGGCCATCCCATTTCAATAATACGTGGATAATAATTTTCTCATCACATAGTGTAAGGCTATAGTTTTACATATTTTTCTAAGGATATTGTTTTTTATTTTAACATCATATGACTAGGACATAGATCTATGCAGTTTTACATCATACAGCTTGGATGTAGATGGGGATATCACCTTGAGGGGGGAATATCAAGGAAGGAAGGGATTCATCATACGGAACCCCTTTCAATATAGGTGCACAGTTTCCCTCACAAATTCCACCCCTAGAGATTACATTACCACCGCTCATGCACCTCTAGGAAAGACATGGTGTTGGCACTAGCGTGGAGGAGTGGCCATCATGAGTCCCTACATTAGGGTGACTATGATTAGAAGAAATAGGAATTAGGGAACCTATTCTTAGAAACAATAAATATGATGAAAGAACAATACATACTCAATGTGAATTGGGTGGGCACATGGTTTGGTGGTATTAGTCACACGGGGACTTTAGGTATAGCTAAATTTGTCCTGATTTGGTATGGGGGCCCTAGGAACACAACTTTAGTGAAGGGGTGTCATCTGAAAGGTGGCATTATGGAGAGGCCCAGGGGAGGTGTTTCCTGAAACTTTGGTCCTTATGAAGGAGGGTCTCATGAATCCCATGGTTATCATGGAGGTGATAAATTTTGAAAAGGGGTATTCTTCATGAAATAGAGTGACCCTGCCTTGGAGTAAAATACGGGCTCCCATGGGGTGGGATTCATAGAGGTTAGGTCCCTCGCAAAACCCCAAGTGCCTAAGGGGGATTTATTCTTCTAAAAAGGGAATGGGCCTTCTCGAAAGGCATATACACTATGGTTTGAGGTTTTCAAGAACTCATGGGAGGTGGTTTCATGAAGGATAGATACCTTAAAGGTTCCATTTTCTTTTTCACTCATGGAACTCAAGAGTATCACAAACTAAGAGAATTTATCATAATTCAAAAGGTCACATACCTTAAATTTCATTCATAATGGGGTATTTATAGGCCCTATGGAGGTGTGGGTGTGAGCCTTGTGAAGGCTAGAGCCTTTCGTGAAGCTTTATATGCTCCATGAGTGGATGATGCTATGTGAACCTGAATGATGTTGCATGAAGGTTACCTTCAAACCTTTATGTGCTCGTGAAATTGAGCTTCATTCTTATAGAATTACACTACACAGAGGTTACCATCAACCCTCCATATGGCTAGGACCTTTGCGAATCCTAGGTGTTCATGATGATGGTGATCTTCACAAATCCAATCCCTAAAGTGGATTTTTGGTCCATTTTGGCTCGAATTCACTCTGAACTGGCCATGAATTTCTCAACCACTCTAGTAAAACATATTTTGGCATCAAAAAATCCCCCCCCCCCTCATAATTGGATCATTAAGGGGAAAGTAGGGTTAGATTTTGAGATTAAACTGCTGAAAATTGGCAATTCACTCCCATTCACAAATCCCATTCACAAATCCCATTAGTGAAGCCTGATCACAAATCACAGAAAACCATATGCCTATAAATAGAATAGGGGCCCCTTAGAGGGACTTCAAGAATTTAATGAATTTAAAATCCATCACTCTCTATTTGAGAAGCTTAGGATCTTTACGAGCACTTTTTGATTTCAATCATCATTTCTCATGAACCTCATCACCTCTGTGAACCTACGTCCTTGAACAGTGCTTAATGAACCCAATATTCATGAAATGACCTCTGAGAACCTATCCTTAGTGATCATAGATTCACAAAACCATACTTCTTGAACATATCTTCATGAAAAATACTCATAAAACTCACAAGTATCATAAAAAATGGCCACCGAAGGTGCCAACACTATTTTCACTCATTAAGAAGAGATAGTTGGGAACATAATGATAGGGGAGAGAATCTAGAGTGCATCTAAACATGACTAAATAATTTCACTATTGACATAGAATCAATAGGAATACGTTCTTTTTAAGAGGTTTCCACTTTATGGATTTGGGTTGTGGGATGATGAATTCATCCCTGATGTGAACAAATAAGGGCCCACCTACTATTACAAGATCACGCATGTATATAACTAGTAGCTTAGGGATGTTGGATCACACATCCTAAAGGATCATGTGTATCTCATATAACACACTCTCTAGAACCATGTCAATAACATCAATGGGGAGAAGTTTGAGGCAGATACATCCCCCCTACTATACAAGAAGATTCTCAAGGTGGGTTTGGGAGACCCGCTCAAGGGGTGGAAAGACAAGTAGTACATGTGATAGGGAAGCAATTTTACCATTGAATAAACTTTGTATTATTGTACATGTGCATCATTCAAATATTTTGAGGTTGATATAAAGTGATAAGGGGTTTATGAGTCAACATGGGCCTTGAAATTCCATGTTTTTCACCACCTGGATATCATACCGAAGAAGTTGAGAAGGTGGTCGCCAGGGACCAACACTTTCCATCTACACCATGGGAAGGTTGGAATAATCTTGTGGGATTTGTATCATATTTCTAGGATCCCAATTCAGGGATCCATATATAATGAATTCCTCCCTACAAATAATATGTGGGAGGACCAGGATCTATTACCATCCCTTGAGACGGTGTTTTAGTATTTGTTTCAAGGGGAGGATGAGAACAATCTAGGGATGAAATAAATACCATTCAAGAAGTGGTTCATATATTTCCTGAATGATCCAGTGGATAGGCTACCTGGGAGTCCGCACATATTCCATGGGGTGTTCTAGAAGCACAACGATCACTTGTACTAGAGGATTTTTGAGGAGATCCAGTAGCAATTGTGTGGTTACAACGTAAAGCATGAGGCTCCTATGGTCTAGCTAGATGGGTTTATATTAGTGTTGACCTATGGATGGATTCTCTCGGTGAGGGATATGAACATGGGGGTGTGTTCAAGCACCTTCATTGTGGTTTTAATGTTGGAGATACGGTAGCGCATTAACCTATTTGTCTTAGTATTGGTGAAGATGTACAAGGTGATTTTCTACATCAACTAAGGGAAGCCTCTGCTCTGTGTGTGTAGGCTCCTCCACTTTTTGTAAAGTAAATTTTTTATGCACATAGGGGGATAAGAATACCTAAACCCCAACTCCCCTCCCAGTATGAACTTTCGACCATCAATTATGAACATCTTTAGGAGTTACCCACTCAAATAAGACTCTATGGACATGATGGAAAGATTTGGGTTAGCAGATCATATCATATTTTACCATTTCCCCATTCCCATGGGTACAGTGACTAATGATGGATTAGGGACCATTGAGAAACATCCATACCTCTCAGCCTTTTGAGGCAGGGTACTGGTGGTGGGATTCAACTTCTAGGTGATTTACAAGTCGTACAACCCTCATAGGTTTGTAATGAAATTTTGATTCTTAGACCGGCTGGCCCTAAAGGTGTACATAGATGTGTTCCATGAGTTCCAACCTTCAGTCCTGAGGAAAATCCAGTGCATTTTCACACCTTATTATGGTAAAGGGAAGAATGAGTTTCCACTGACTACAACCACCTATAGGACCATACATGAATATGTGCTATGTTGGTAGAGAATGTATCTTAGGGAGATTTTGAGGCACCAGACCACTTGAGAAGATGAAGGAGGGCCCCAAAATTTTGGGACCAAGGGTGAGTGGAAGTTGGAGCATGTAATGGAGGCAAGGTTGTTTTGGTGGGAAGAGTTATGGTATTTTCATAGCCAACAATCCCCAACCCGGAATTTGAGGAGGCAGCAGGGAGAGGAGTGGAATCATGCTAAATACTCCTAGTCAATTGGTCATAGGAGTAAGGTAAAACCTCTGGGGTGGTTCTAAGGAATTTTATTCAAGGCCCATGGAAGCGGTTTCACCATTCATATATCCCCAATAATGTGGTCTTTCCAGATTCTTGGGAGAGCTAGGGGATCTTTAGGAAGATAAAAAGATTCCATGCAACGTATAGGAATCTCAATACATAGGTAATATTCCTCAAAATGGTGGTTCATCCTTGGTTTATCTTCCACATTCCTTGGGATGAGGTGGTGCAATACATAAGAAATCTGGAGGATCTTGTCCACTCTCAGGGCATTGTGCGCTCACTGACTACCTAATTGAAGGATCTACTAGGGATGACCTCCTCTTAGAATATCTTAACCAATGAATGAGTTGATAATGTTCCTCTATAAGTAGATTCGTACGAGTCTTAGAGGATCAATGACTACTAGGATTCTCCCATAAAAAGAAGGTCATTTTGTCAACCTGTTAAATACTCTGATCGTGTGTGCTTTGGAAGCTACCAAACCCATAAAAGTGTTTTTTTTAATATTCTTGTACTTGTGCAAGTATTGGTGAGCATAGAAGAGTGTGAGGTTCATGATAGACCTTAGGTAGAGGGTGAGGGAGCCTCAACCCTTGAAGGGGCGAGAATAGGGCCCCTCCCTAATATCATGGCCATGGGCATCCAACCATCAGTAGAAGTGGCTCA
Organism: Viscum album; assembly: GCA_963277665.1. Classification (NCBI taxonomy): domain Eukaryota; kingdom Viridiplantae; phylum Streptophyta; class Magnoliopsida; order Santalales; family Viscaceae; genus Viscum; species Viscum album. The sequence continues at coordinate 1,083,072,358 of OY728166.1, read as the reverse complement.
TGCGGACAAACAAGCGACCGATGGGGGAATTCCATTTCTATACGGATTTCTCATGAACCTTTTTGAAATCCTCATTGGGATATACTATTCATTTAATCCTCTTCCCTTTTTTAACTTTTCCTTTTCTACTTTTCCCTTCTACATTTGGTTGTCCTGTGATTAAATGGCAGTTAAAACTATATTTAGGGCTTATCTACTAGTGTAAATTTTTGAGTCAACTATTCTAGAGGTTTATGCGGTGATAGCGGGTACTTCTCTCCCATCCAAAATGTTTAGAGAGGCTACGGTGGTCAAGCCAACCATCGAGGATTCATCAGAAGGGACTATCAAGACCATTCCCTTGATGGAGGTGGTCGATATGGTTCCCATTATGGGTCTAGTTGAGTGGTTTGGGGTAGTTAATCATGTCATAGAGGTTCCAATATAGGTGACTATTGGAGTTAAAGCCTTAATAGAGGAGGAGGGAATTCTACCAGCAGCTAGAACAATTTGGGAGGTTGCGTTGGACACGCCTGCCCCATAATTTCCACTTGCGACAACTGTAGGAGTTAAGGTATTGATGTAGGTGGATAAGATTGTACCATCAATGGAAGTGTTTGAGGAGGATATGATGGTGGATCCTACCTCAGAGGTTCCACAAGAGGCAGGTGGACTTCTGTTGTGGGTGAGCAGGCTAGTGAGGATCTGTTTTCTCTAAAAATGGATTTTATCCCACCCGAGAATATGGCCATGGATAATCCAACCATGTATGTGTTAGTTTTATTCCCTCCATATGAACATTTTACACCCAAATACTTCAAGGATCCTGGTTCATATGTCATCAAGGAGAATCGGTTCGTTCATCTAAAGGTGTGGAGGTATACTCGAAACTTCATCACCTACACCCTAATGGATGACCTTCCAAACTGGGTGGGATATCTCCACCACTATCTAGTCAGCCTAAAGACTGGTGGGGTGGACTCCAATGGACTTCATGAACTAGCTTGTGACTTCCTTTTTGAGCGAACACAATCCAAATGGCAGGTGTTTTACATTTCTTGGAAGGAACACAAGACTAGGGGATTCAAGGTTCTTCAGGTAGCTGAAGGGGAGATCACCCACCTATAAGGGATGGCGCAGGATCATGTGGTCATAACTACTACTCAAGAAAATATTATCATCCATTTAAAGTCGTAATTGGTGACAACCGATGCTAAGGCATAGGAAGAGGAATCCCTAGTGTATGAATATTGTTCCGAATAGAACTAGATGTGGATTAGGGATGAAGAAGACCACTCTAAAGCTAAGGAAGAGGTATCCAACCTGGAAGAGTGGTAGTGGACTCTAGAGTCCACTTAGAAAAGGCTATCTAAGCTCAAATGTCTGATCACTAGGGTCGATCCTTAGGGAATTTTACAAAGTATAAGCTCCAATATGTGGATGGAACTTCAGAACTTTGGTTGATTTGTTTTAAATTATTTCATGCTCTAACATGTCTCTTTCGTCTTACTTTATCATCTTACCTCAACCATACTTATGATACAACCAAAAACCAATACTAAGATCTTGTGAGTAATTCTTAGTGTGCAAATAAAGATACATCCACGTGATTTATCATTTATACGAGTGTCATATAATCATCAAACACTCAGGTTTTTCACATTTTGACCGAACACTAAGATTGTTTAGGCCAAGAGAGGCTATGGATAGAGAATGGGACTCTATGAATAGATGAATTTATTTTACAATGCGCATTAGTGCATGAATGGGGTAATTATAGGGGAATTTAATTCTACTGAAACAAAGGGGAATAAAGATAATGAATCGCGATGCCCAAAAAATTAGAACACAATAGGGGTGGTGTGATGATGGAGGATAACTACTGACCATATTTGAAACACAGTATCCATTATCATTTGGATAAGGATGGGGAAAAAATAAGGGTCAACCATTGACCATGTTCAAAACACGGGACCTATTTCAAAATATCATTCAAAGTCCTTCGGGGCATGTGCCTAGTGCGTTAGGTGATCCAATGTGACATGGGACCATTCCATGAAGGGGGACTTGTTCATACATGGAGGAGGATAAGGATCCAAATAAATGGAAATGATAATCATGGAGCTGAAGTGATGGAATTTTCGAATGGATTTCAAACTTCCTAGAATTACACCACCATGGATTTGAGCACATCGGGTAGGCATATTGGCATGAACAAAGGTCAAAATCATATTCTAGGGGGATTGTCACCTCATATGTCGAGTGATGGTCAAATAACATGAACAATGCAGTAGGTGACTGGTAGTGGGGGAAAGGGCTTCTCAAAAAAGGGCCTAAGATGATTCATATTTTTACGTCATGTAATGGCATTGATAGACAAACAGTTTAACATCATACGGTGAGGATGTTGGACACATAGTTTAACATCATATGGTGTGGATGATGGATTCATAGTTTAATGTCATACATTGAGGATGATGTATTGAATAGTTTAACATCATGTGATTGGGATGTTTATAGCACAGTTTAGTTCTAGGTGACCAGGATGTGTGAATCAACATAAATAACACCCAACTAGCCACAGTGGTGGGTGGCATAGGAGGGTAGAATGATTGGAGTACTTCCTAGATAGGTCTATAAGGAAAAGGGATAATAGAATACCTTGAACCAACAAAAATAATATGGGGCAAGTCGCACACAATTTAAGTTCATGATGCTTGGACTAGAAGGTCACATGTCTCAAAACAGATATGCATGGAATAATGGAGAGGTAACCTAGTATGAATGGAGGAGCCTAGGAGGCCATATGACACACAAAATATACCAAAGACATTTTTCACACATTTTAAGGCCATGATTCTTAGACCATGACTCTTGGTGTAATGTTATAGAGCTTGGACCATATGGTGAAATCCCAAAAGGATGTGTGTAGTATAGAAGAGTGATGACCTTACATGAATTGAGGGCCAAGAATGCATGATGTAACACCACACAATCTAGAGGTAATTCACACATAGTTTAAATTCATTAGTATTAGACTAGGACTCATGGTTTAAGGTGATGGAGTTTAGGCCAATGTGCACCCTAAAGTGTTTGGTGAGGCATGAAATAGTGGTAAACCAATGTAAAAGAAGGGCCAAGGGAGACCTTGTTCCATGAAAAAGATAAGGGGTATGTTGAAAACATCTTAAGGTCATGATTCTTGGACCTGGACTCCTAGTTTAAGGTCATATATCTTGGACCATGGGATCTCATTTTATGGTCATAAAGTTTGAACCACTTGAAAATAGTTTAAGATCATAATACTTGGATCAGAGGGATTTTTGTCTTGAAGGAATGTGTGTGGTGTCGAAGAAAGTTTAACCAACTTGAATGGATGGGCCTAGGAGGCTACCTAACACCCCCACAAAACATTCTTGAGACAATTTTCACAAATCTTAGGGTCATGAGGCTCAGACCATGACTTCTAGTTTAAGGTCATAGAGCTTAGACCATAGGGTGGTGTGTCTCAAAGGAACATGTGTGACATAGAAGGGAGGTTACCTAAAATTAAAAGGAGGATCCTAGGAGTCCACCTGATGCTGCAAAAAATGTCTTTGAGACAACTTGTACATAGTTTAAGCTCGTGATGCTTGGACCATGGGTTAATTATCTCAAACAGACATGTGTAGTAAAGAAAAGTGATAGAATTAACATGAATTGAGGACCAAGGAGTCCCAGACCCAGAAAAATGATCCTAGGATGACTTTCACATAGTTTAGATTCATGATGATTGGACATGGAATCTTATTTTATGGTTGTATAGTTCAGACCATGGGGTAATCTAACATCTCAATCTTACTTGTAGAGAATTTCCTCCTAACCCCTAAGCATGCATGATGTGTACTCAATGATAGAAACAAGGAGTGGTGTGGAGTTATCATTGATTTTAAGGGAGAACACAATAAGGGGATAAAATTACTAACAAGTACCACAAGGGAGATCTCGACTTTCAAGACCTGGATAGTGAAAGGGGAATAATTGAAGGATGGGAAATAACAATTGACCATATTTGAAACACAATTTTTATACCTTCATCAGTTAAAGATGAGGAAAAATTTAGGATCAACTATTGAATGATTTTGAAACATGGGATTCTTTATTTCATTCCAAATATCCTTCGAGGTGTGATACCAAGATGGTAGGTGAGCATGTTTGGAAAGAAACCATTATTTTAGGGAGCTTGTTCATATCATGAGGATAATAATTATCTAAATTTAATAAAGAATAAAGTGAATAAGTGGAAGTGGGGAATGTCCTAGAGGGAAAATTAGGTTCCTTGGGAGTTATTCTGTCTTGTGCTCAAATTCACCAGATGAATGTGCGAGTAGGAGAGAATCAAGCCTATCCTAAAATGGAAAGAACCTGAGGTGAGTCGATAGCAAGGATGGGCATGAGATGAAATATTCTGGCGTCACTATGTATCCCATGAGGATAGGAATCAATCCATATATAGTTCTGACACATGGCGTAGTAGGAAACCGATTTTGGTGGAGTGACATTCTCTCTGACAAGGATATCAAATCATCTTGTATTAGGATGCATCTTTGTTTCATATGGGGTAAATATTTTGGTCATCCCATACTTATTGTATGGGGAATCCCGGTTTTATATGGGGTAATATCATAACTTCATGCACTGAGGATGTTGGTATTTGCAGTTTAAAGTCATACAACTCAGACTATTATTTCTATTAGTTTAGGGTCATGGAGCTCAGATCATAGGGGTGAATACTAGTTTAAAGTTATAGATATTGAGCCCAATAGGGGCATGAGTGTCCCTAGGAGGTTTTTGTGTCAGGAAAGAGTGACAAACCAATGTGAAAGGATGGCCAAATGTACCCTCTTTATCATAAACCTTGACAAATTGTACCCCGGATTGATATAAACCCTATAATGAGTAGACAAGGGGGTTGGTCCTGAGATAAAATATATGTGCCTCACTATATATCCCATGATAATGGGAATCAAACTGCATGTATTTCTAGAATTCATCATGGTGGAATACTGACACTAGAAAGGGATACCCTCTCGAACAAGGATAATAAATAATCTAATATTAGGACATAAGGCATCCTAAATTTATACGTGGTAAGGCTACAGTTTAACATCATGTGATGATCACATTGGTTTAATGTTCATATCATACTTTTTTATGGGGAATCCTAGTTTTGTATGGGTTAAATCATTTCATGTTAAGAGGCATCTTGGTTTTATATAGGGTAAGGCAATAGTTTAATTTTGTGTTCTGAGGATGTTGGTTGGGATTATGCCTTAAGCTTCCCATCATTCTCTTCCTCATATCATGTTATGAGTGAATTTTCATGGAATGAAAGTGTTATAACCTAAAGATGGAAAATAGTTTAAAATAATGATTCTTGGACTAGGGGTACATTTGTATCAAGGGTATATGTGTGTCATGGAAGAGGTAAAACCCAATGTTAAAGGATTAAAGAAGGCTCTCATACCACATGCACACCATGAGATGAACCTCATGTAATTTAAGGTAATAATTTTTAGACCGTTAATGAGAACAAGGGGGTAAAGGGTTGGTAAATTTCTAGTTGGGTCCAAATATGATAAGTCTGGTCATCTCTACATATCCCATGATAATAGGAATCAGTCCATACTTAGTTTTGGAAAGTGTCATATTAGAAGACCAACACCAGAACTGGGGGAAATCCTATCTGGTGAGGGAATTGAGGCATCCCACAGTTGTCATGGGGAATCTCATGCTTATGAAATGGGGTAAGGTTGTAGTTTAGAATTGTGTGATAAGAAAGTTGGATTTGGGTTCATCTCGTATATATGAGGCATCTCGATTTCAGATTGGTAAAGGTTGTTTTTTTATGTTCATATCATTATTATCATAAGAGGAATCCTGATTGTATGCAAGGTATGACTTTTTAGATCATCCCATACTTAACCTATGAGGTATCTTAGTTTTATATGGGGTAAGTTTTTTTTTTGGATCATACTATACTTATATTATGAGGCATACCAGTTTTATATGGTGTAAGATCATAGTTTAACATATTGAGGATTCTAGGATTCATAGTTTAAATTTGTACAACTCAGACTGGTAGGGGTGGAAAATAGTTTAAGGTTGTTATGCTTGGACCATGGGTTTTTTATTAGTTTAAGTTAACATAGATCATACCATGAATCCTTATTTAAGGTTATAGAGTTCTAATTTATTGTAAACAATTTAAGATCATACTGTTTGGAACTTTTCAAATAGTTTAAGGTCATGTTGCATGGTCCATCTGCAAATAGTTCAAGGCCATAATTCCAATACCCTCTGTAATAATTTTAAGTTCTTAATTCCTGTACCATATGAAAATAGTTTAAGTTCATAATACCTAGACCCAAGGGATCCTCATGAAAATTAATATTTGAGAAACTTGTCATTGGTGGGAGGTGTGATACACTCCCCATCCATAGTGATAAAAGAGTGTGCACCATTTTAATATAACTTATGAAGGAGGTAAGGTCCTTCCCACTTGGGCTCTAACTTCAGTGGATTTTTTTGGGTATAATTGGAATTTTGAGAGCTAGTACCATGTCACCCTAGAGCAAGGAGAATAGGGGATCCTTATTGTTTAACACTTTCTCTATATTTTTCTGGTGCCTCTCTAGATTGTGTTAGGCCTAGAGCATATTCTCTTAGAGGGATTCCAACTCTAGTAGATAAACATTATCTATTATTTCTAGATTCTTCTAGTTGTATATAGTTTTTTGGAGTGATAGAAACTAAACTTCTATGTGAAAGACTACCTTTGTTCCATACACCAGTGAATATAGGGTCACTTGGGTGGAATTTTGAGTCATCATCTAATATTCCTAGAGGGAATTGGAGAGCTTGGTTGGCCAACTCTTCTTGTTGTGTTCCACCATTTTCTATAGGATGTTAGATATGGTATTTTTTAATTCTCAATCTAACCATTTTCTTGTGCATAGTAGCAAGAAGTATGGTTGGATCAGAAGTTGTACTTGGCTTACAATCTCTTTATCTTGGCAGCTCCAAATTTGGCATCACTACTACAGAACCAGCCTTTAACAGTGCTATAAATGGCCCTTATCAGTGCTAGAAAAGTTCTAACTATATGAGTGATGTTAAAATCCCTAGTATTTTATCATCACTAATAAAAGGGTCCTTTATCATCACTACATAAAGAACTGATAAATGGGACCTTTATCAGCGCTTTAATTTAGCATCGCTAAAGGAACCATTTATCGGTGCTTTTTGAGAATTGATAAAATGGACCTTTATCAGTGCTTCTATGAGCACTGATAAAGTAGAAATTTATCAGAACTTTTAAAATCACTAATAAATGTGGCCTTTATCATTACTTTTAAAAGTGGTGATAAAGGCAACACTGCAGCGCCATTACAGTGTGCTATTATAGCACACCACAACACCAGAAACACACTAGATATCAACAAAAACAAGTCCCAATATAGGAATTAAATGAGATGAAATTTAAAAAAACAAACACAAGAACAAAACCCTATTATAAACATTTAAAACATTATTCATACAATTACATAAATAAAAAATATTACATACATTCAAAAAAATAAATGTTCATTTATCTTTTAATCCTAACCCAACTCATGCTATTTTTGAAAAAACCACCCCTTCTCAAGAAAAATAATGAACCTGTATAAGAAAAACATTCTTATGTTAGTATTAATATAAATAAAAAAATTAATAGAAAGTGTTAGTTTTATTAAAATTGGTGTCAATTTTAAATTAAAAGGCATGCTTGGAGTTATACCAGTCACACCATGCATCAGATTGAGGTGATACTAATTTAAAAATGTCTCAAATTACTTGTGGATCATTTTCCTAAAGTATCAAAATAATCTGAATGTGTTTTCTCAATTTTGAGTACATCAGTTGTCTTTTTTACTAAAATGTCATTTTAAACTAGAAACACACACTTTTGACTCATTTCAATCACATCGTGTATCGATTTGATGTGAATCGGATTACTACATGTCACAAATAAATTATTAATCATTCTTCTAAATTATCAAGAAAATACAAGCACATTTGATCAATTTTTAGTGAGTGACACTTTTTGAACTAAAATGTCGATTTGAAACTGATAATGGACACTTTGAGTCATACCGGGCACATCGTGTATCGGATTAAGGTGCAGCTGATTCCTATACCTCAAAAATGACCTATGTATCATTTTTATAAAGTATAAAAATAATAATAATGTGTTTTATCAATTTTGAGTTGGATAGTTGTCTATTTTACTAAAATTGATGACAATTTTAAATAAAAAGGCGCACTTTGAGTCATATCGGTCAGACCGTGCATCGGATTGATGTGTGGTTGATTCCTACACATCCCAAATGACCTATGGATTGTTTTAATAAAGTATCAAAACAATAGGAATGTGTTTTATTTGTTTTGATTACATCACTTGTCCTCTTTACTAAAATATCATTTTAAAATTGAAATATGCACTCTGACTCATATTGATCACATTGTGTATCAGATTGAAGTGTGTGTGATTCCTACACATCAAAAATTACTTATATATTGTTTTGATAAATTTTTTAAACAATTTTAATGGGTTTTCTTGGTTTTCAGTAGGTCAGTTGTCCTTTTTACTAAAATTGATGTCAATTTTAAATAAAAACATGAATTTGGAGTCATATCAGTCACACCGTGTGTCGAATTGAGGTGTGGCTGGTTCATGAACATCTCAAATCACATATGGATCATTTTTTTAAAGTATCAAAACAATATTAGTGTGTTTTATTCAGTTTTGAGTAGGTCAGTTTGTTTTTTTACTAAAATTGATGTCAATTTTAAATAAAGACACACTTCGAGTCATACCGGTCACACCGTCCATCAAATTTAGGTGCGTCTGATTTCTACATGTTAAAAATTACTTAGGGATTTTTATCCTAAATTATCAAAACAATATGAATGTGTTTATTTGGTTTTGAGTAAATCACTTGTCTTTTATACTAAAATTTCCTTTTAAACTTCAAACATGCATTTTGACTCATACGGATCACATCATGTATCTATTTTATGTGAGGCTGATTCCTACACGTCACAAATTATTTGTGAATCAATACCATAAATTACCAATAAAATCCGAGCATGTTTGTTCAGTTTTCAATGAGTGAAATTTTTTAAAGTCAAATATCGATTTTAAACTCATAACAAACACATTGAGTCAATTGTCTTTTTTAATAAAACTAGTGTCATTTTAAAATATAAATAAGTACTTGGATTCATACCAGTCACATCACATGTCATATTGAGGTGAGGTTTATTCCTACACGCCCCAAAGTTTCAAAAAAATCCTATCAATGTTACCATAATTTCTATTGACTTTCTTTGTTAAACTACCAACACTGCATGAGAATCTTCAAACAAACCACATCAACTCAAAAAAAAGAATCCACCTGTATAAGAAAATATTTATTATAAGTAGTACTAAAAAGAAATAAATTAAACATAAATATTAAATAATCCATTAATTATATGGACAATTATTCTACTGTGAAAATATCAATATTACCTCTCTGATTGAGTAGTGGAGGGAAATTGAAGAAAACTAGTCAATGTTAACACTATAGGGGTGAAAGGTTTTGAGGGAGAAGAAGTTTGTAGAAGTTTTGGTGTATAAAGGGATGAAATATGGATAGAGCACCCCAAATAAAACAAAAGAAGCCACTGTATAAGAAAACAATTATTATACGGGTATTACAAAAAAAATTAAACATAAATATGAAATAATACATTAATTCTATGGACAATGATTTTACTGTGAAAACATCAAGATTACCTCTGTAATTGAGAAGAGGTGGTTTTGTTGCTCTTCTTCAAAGGTAGTGTAGGTAATTTTAAATAAAGTGATAAATGAACCACTATAGGGGTGAAAAGGTTTTAAGGGAGAAAAAGAATGAAAGTTGTATAGATCACCCCAACTCAAACAAAATAATCCCCCTATATAAGAAAAAAAATTATTATGTGAGTAATACTAAAAGGAAATAAATTAAACATAAATATAAAAAAATACATTAATTCTATGGAAAATTATTTTATTGTTCAAACATCAATATTACCTATGTGATTGAGTAGAGGTGGTGTCGTTTCTCTTCCTGCAATGGTAGTGACGGTAATTTTAAAAAAAGTGATAAATGAATCACTGTAGGGGTGAAAAGGTTTTAAGGGAGAAGAAGCATGAAAGTTGGATAGAGCACCCCAACTCAAACAAAAGAATCCACCTATGTAATAAAACAATTATTATATAAGTAATACTAAAAATGAATAAATTAAACATAAATATGAAACAATACATTAATTATATGGATAATTATTTTAGTGTGAAAATATCAAGATTACCTCTATGATTGAGAAGAGGTGGCATAGTTTCTCTTCCTGAAAAGGAAGTGGAGGAAAATTGAAAGAAAGTGATAAATGCACCACAGTAGGGGTGAAAAGGTTTTAATGGAGAAGAAACAAGAATGTTGGATAGAGCACCCTGACTCAATCAAAAGAATCCACCTATATAAGAAATCAATTATTATGTGATTAATACTAAAAATAAATAAATTAAACATAAATATAAAACAATAAATTAATTCTATGGAAATGATTTTACTGTGAAAACATCAAGATTACCTATGTGATTGAGCAAAGACAATTTCATTTCTCTTCCTACAAAGGAATGACACATGGATATAAATATTCTAAAATAAATAAACTTTACAAGGAATAATGAAAATTAAATCAATTTTTTATTGTATAATCTTTCGGTAAAATAGAGAAATTATATTGTAACATTACCTTTACCTATTTTTAAAGGGTTTCATTGGTCCAAATATAATCTAATAACAAAACTAAGGATTCTTTGTGAGCTTAATTATGGTTTAGAATACAATGTGGATTTCAAGAAATCGCGAGACAATTAATTATATTGATATCTATTTGTCTTTATTGATCAATGGATCCAAAACAAGGATTTTTTGTTCATAAATCACAAAGTTAATAAAAAACTAAGGATTCTTTGTGTACGTCACTACTATTGGTTAACTACTACTTAACATAGAATCTGACTTGAAATTCCTATCAGGTGTCCCCGTGATTCTCTCATCCCACACACACTCACCACCATCTCTATCATATCACCATTCAGTATTCAATTTTCCTTCTCTTCCTCTCAATTTTATTCATTATTTAAACAAGTGGGAATATTTTTCCTTCATAGCATTTTATGATTCTCATGTTTCTTCTTCAATCATATGTGCTTTCCAAAAAACCTTTACCCAATGAATTAGATTATTCTATAAAATATTCCCTTTATTTTTAAGAATCTAATTAGTTTTTCTCTCTATGTTTGGGATGAGAGCATCACAGGGACTTCGGGCAGGAAGTTTAGGTCAGATGCTATGTTAAGCAGTAGTTAACTAATAGTAGTGAAGTGCACAGAGAATCCTTAGTTTTGTTATTATATTTGTGAGTGATTCCAAGCCAATTGTTTTTTTTTTGATCCATTGATCAATGGATCCAAATAGACATCAATATTCTTCCAAATCTTCTACACAAATTTTTCTTGAATAACAACAACATAAAAATTGACAGAGGATTTTAGAAGGGTCGTCTGCATTATCTCTTGCAAACTTAATGAACTCTTTAACTTAATATTCATATTAGTTTGTCAAATTATTAGCATGCATCAATTTTCAGTTCATATCCATCCTATTATCTTCATAAAAGATTAATTTTATACAACATATAAATAAATACACATAATATATTCATTGTCAAAAGTGAAAGTTATAGACAATTCTAATAAGGGAAACTCAACATTTGATCATTTCAAAGAATTTCAGTATGTTAAAGAAAATGGATAATTGAATTTAAGAAAAGAATTAATCCATATAAAATCTTTCTTAAATCCCCTTAACAAATGAAATTATAATGTAGACAATTAAGGAGTAAAACGAAACTCAAATATGATAAAAAAGAATAATAAACTCTCATTCAATCAACTAGAAGATATCAAAATGTATTGGAACAAGTGATGTAACAACCTAAGGAATTATTAAATTTAAAATTAATTGTATATTAATATTTTAAAACATCTCAAGACTCTTGGGATGTTATATCACCACACTAAACTATCCCAAGGAAATTCAAGGTACTCCAACAAGATATAAAATTTGAATTTACTAATGTATTACATGAATATGAATTACATTAAACAAATAGATAGTTTTCTCATTATTTAATATGAGAATAATGTTTATAAATTGAAAATAGTGATGTATGAATTGAAACAAGAACTAAAATTTTGGTATTAAAGGATATATGAATTATTAATGAAACTTTAATTTTAAAAAATGATGAATTGATCATAATCATTACATAAAAAAATAATTTTATGGATAGATTGAAAGTGTTTATCAATGTGGATGATGTAATATTTAGAGGTTTAAGAGATTAATGATGATAGTAATTTTCTACATTAATAATGATCAATGTTTAAATGTTTATTATTATTGAGTTGACATTTTCCTTCTTTTATAGGTGACTCATGGAATTCATGGGATATTTATTTACCAATCCCTTTATGTGAGGGAAGTGTTTTATAGATTTAAAAAGGAATATTGAAAACCCATGTTGAAACCCATTGAAAATTGAATAAAATTTTCAAATTTTGTGGGTGGAATGTCAATCTATATTATGATAGTGTCCAAGGGGAATTATCGATACCCCTCTGGTTGGAAATAAGCACCAGGGCATGAAAAAAAACACAGTGAGAATAATTTTTCCCAAAAAATAAATAAAACTAGTGGAATGAAAATTTAAATAAAAACTGCCATGATGCATCCATACATTAGATTATCACACCAACCTGGATAAGTATAAAAAAGAAGATATGAAGTAGTATAATATCAAATAAATCCATTAACCTACCTTCAACTTCATCACACACAAAAGCCCCAATTTCAATTTCTAAAATTTCACATGTATGAAATACATAGATAAAATAAAGAAAGAAAAATATGTATGATAACTCTAGGCAGTCAATTTGGGAAATATAAAAAAAATAAAACAACCATCTAAACTCCATGTGACTCTATGTGTCACCATTGAGTCTAGAAATAATAAAATCTCCATGAGCGATCAAGAGTTGAGTAAAAATGGGAAACTAAGAAAATAGAAAGGCCTACCCCACTAGTATACAATCAGCCGACCACAAATAATAGAATCATTGAATAATAAATTAAAACAAAACCAAAAATACACAAAATAATGGAAGGACTACCACTCTAGGTTGAATAAAATCTGAGACCCTCTTCGGAAACCCTAATTGAAATAGAACACTAGATGTAGGATGAGATGTTTGAGAAATTGAAGTGTAACGCCCAGACCCCAGTTACCCAGAGTTGGTGTATTATTACATAACATTGGCATGATCAAAAAAGATCAAGTCTCGAAAGACCGATTAGTTTAGTAGCCTTGGAATCACCAGATACATTCATAAAGTTTACATTACATCATAAAGTGAAAAACTATAACAACATCTTGTCTCCATAGACCACACTCATATCCCATTATACTATCCCTACAGGTCATTCATAAAATATTTCTTCACATCCTTGGAAAAATAAAACATAGAAAGGGGTGAGCTCAGATGCCCAGTAAGGATATCAATATAATGGAAACTTTCATAAATAAGCATAAACATTTAAGGCAATGTATAACTAAAACAAAAGCCTTTTAAACTTGAACTTAGGTATAATATGGTAGAAATAAAATGAAATAATGCCATTTACTTATTCACATGGATATTCTACTAATCGAATAATCACATGCAATATCAATAACCACTTACATAATGAGGGAATGCATAATTCCAGACTACCATAACCACATATTCAAGGCCTTGTGCCAAGACTAAAAATAAGATTTTGTCAAGGCCTTATTACAAGACACTATTTTGTCTCAAGAGACCTAATGATGCATCTTGGAGCTATAGTGGGATCCACCTATCACTTATTAAGTACAATGCATTCCTCATATGAACAAGTTTAAACATAACATAAACATTCATATTAAAACTAGCATACGAAATGTCAATACTTTCTCCATAAACCATGAATGGTATAAAAATAACACATCCACAGTAAAACATATCACAAAACCTTCAATACAATATGGAAGTTTTGTATCATAATAAATAAACTTCAAATAAGCTTAAAATCTATCAAAGGATTTTGACATAGATGAAAACAAAACTATTTGAGAGAAATATCTCTTTTTTTAAATCATTTAAAAGTCACATAATTATAAAAGGAAACATTTACTTTGAAAATATTCTTATAATATTTTAAGGGGAGCTTCGATGATTTTATAATGGCGGAAAATAGCCACACTCTCCATATAAGTTAAAAAAACATTCTTACCTTAATTCTGTCGAAAAGGTTAAAAAGGACCTTGTTTGGAAAACGACGAAAAGATTACTTTATAAACATATTATAAAAATTAAAACAAGGGTATAAATGAATTTAACCCATAGTCTGTAAAATAGTAAGAATGATTTGAAATATATTTTTAAGAAACATGGATGTGGATGATAAAGAGGTCCCAGTAGATAATTATGTATAAACAACCTCAGATAATGAAGAGATTGTGAAATAAACCCTTACCTTGTACTTTTCCTTGGTCGAGGGTAGTTTAACCTCCTGTATAATGGTGAAATAATTGTTATTAAATTATAAAATAATTATATACATTAATATGATATCATATATGATCTTTTAACATTTCTTTGTTAATAATATCTGAGTATTATCGTCGTTTCGGGTGTTAACTTACTCGTTTTCTTTTATATGTTTTGTTACATAAGTCATATTTGTTATGGATAGGTTGTATATTATTCATATCCAGAATGATATCAAGTCCTTAAAAATTATTTTTAATCATCAAATTATAATTATACTTGAATGGATATGATGGGGAATGAATCTCATCGCGTTCGTGGAGACGGTAGTCCGTACGTACGCACAAGACACAATATCATTCTTTTGATATTAAAATAATATATAATTGGATGGTATATCATATATACAGAATAATTATAATGTTATATTTATTATTTACTTAAATTACACATCATTATCATACCCATGCAAATAATAATGTTGTGAATAACAATTACACCACGACGTGGAGACGGTAAGCCGTACGTACGCATGTATGGTGACATGTCATTCAAAGGATGGATAGAATAATGAATATGGTTGTACCATATTTATAATATCATCACAGTATATATAAGATACTGTATTTTTTATTTTATAATGTAAATAACAAAGAAATAAGAAGTGGAAGAAGAAAGGAACTTGAAAGAGGGTGGTGAAAACATTACCTCTTCTTCGGTTTCTTCCTTTTGATTTAATAAAAAGGGCTCCATAGGTTGGATTTATGATCAAACTAAGGCCTCTAGGTTTAATTGAGGGAAGTTGAGAGAATATTTGGGTAGGTTTTGGTTGAGAAAAAAGGCTTTGAAGGTGTGAATTAGAGAGAAGGGGGAGTGCCCTTTTATAAGAGGGGTGAGGGGATCCTTTGGAAAAGCTAGAAATATTATTTTATAATAAATTCATATTCAGTTTATAATGGCTCCAAAGTGGATTATTTAATGTTTAAGGTGGGGATAGGTCTAAAACCACTCAACCAATAGGTTTTATACAGGTTTGGGTCACTATATTAACTTTATCTTTTTTATTTAACTCTTAGTTAAACAGTTTGACATTTACCATGTCTCTTTGTATTTTTATATTATATAGTTAATAAACTTACTATATACTTCCAAGAGACCCCCAAGTGGTCCATTAATGATACACCTATAATTATATAAGTCCTTTTTCTGAACCTTAGATTTTTATGAATAGAATATCAATTAATAATATAATATTTGTTTTAAAAACTCCTTTATGTCAATTTTGACACTATTTAATAATTTATTTTTTTTAAAGTCTTAAAAACTTTATTAATTCAAAAACAATTCATTTAAGTAATTATAACATGTCATATTAACCAATAAAATTTGTGTATTTCATCAAAACTTTCAAATTATATTTATTTTAACATTTATAATACCAATTATTTGATTCTTTCATTAATAAGGAAAATACTGCATCATTATTGTGTCATTAATAAATTTAATTATTCAAGGTCTAAAAATTATAAATAAAATTTCATTATGTGGGAAATAGTTTTAAATTTCTAATTAATATTTATATTCTAAAATATAACATATATAACCCTATGTAAAAAAAATTCTAAAAGATATATGCTTATGTAATTTTTGTATTTACTTTAACTTAATTAATATAGAGTGTCATTATCACTTACAAGTGGCTCCATGGGGTCCCAAAATCGACCCAAAGATTCTCATGGTCAGACATGTATCAACCAATAGGGTTAGGACACGTTTTAGGGTAATTTAATATTATTATAATATTATTTTTTACCTTTATTTACCGGATTTACCTTTTAACCATGGTAAATAAAATATTTACCGAAGTAATTATTCAAAATGTCTAAAAATAAAAGTTACCTATTTAAAAAATTTATACCTCCTTATTATAAATATGGAATAAATTTTTCTAAATTCAAAACACAGAAGTGGCAGAAATTGATTTAAAATTAATTCTCGTTGTCAAAACAAAAGGCGTGTTTTTAAGAAATAATAACTATCAAAATATTGTCACTTTCTTATGTCTAGTTTAAATGTGAAATTATGTCCAGTGAGAAAAATTGGATTAAATGGTAAAAATATAATCTAATTATACTTTAAAATCACTAAAATTCAAAATTTATCACTATTAATTATTTCGATTAAAAAATTTGTTTTTAATTAAAATTTAGTAATTTTAACTATTCATCAAAATATGAAAGTTGTTAGAAAAGTACCAAAAATTCACCCTAAGCTAATTTCGATATTCTGAATTCAAAAATGAAGTCCATTTTGAAAGATAAAATTTATAAAATTTCAAAAATTGGGTATTACTATTCATAACGGCTAGTTTGATTGGTTGTGGTGTGTTAGAACTCAAAGTTGCGTACAACACATGCTACTATATTATTCAAAGAGAAGTATACCATGGAAGCTTGGGGTGTTACACTCTCCCCTCCTTCAAATAATTTCATCCTCGAAATTTCTATAATATTACTGCATAAAAAGACTCGGGTGGTTCTTCATCATAAGTTCTTCGGGTTCCCACGTTGCCTCTTCCATCTTATGGTTTCTCCGTAGAACTTTTACTAGACGAGTCGTCTGGTTTCTCAGCACTTGTTCTCTTGTATCAAGAATCTTGACAGGATATTAACAATAATATAGATCGGGTTCCAATTCTAATTTCTCATAGGTGAGTACATGCGTTGGGTCAGGCATGTATTTTCTCAACAGTGATACGTGGAACACATCGTGAACTTTGGAGAGATTTAGCGGCATTTCCAAATGATAAGCTACAGCCCCAATTCATTCTAGAATTTCGAAAGATCCTATGTACCTGGGACTCAATTTACCCTTCTTACCGAAACGTATAACATCCTTCCATGGAGATACCTTCTAGAAAACATTATCTCCTACCTGAAATTCCAAATCCTTCCTTCGGTTATCAGCATAGCTCTTCTGCCTACATTGAGCTGCTTTGATGTGGGTTTGTATTACCTTCACCTTTTACATTGTTTCCTCAACAAGTTCTAGGCCTACAAGTTTTTTTTCACCAACATCATCCCAATAGGTTGGTGTGCGACATCTCTTTCCATCTAACGCTTCATATGGTGCCATTTGAATACTTGAATGGAAGCTATTGTTATAGGAAAATTCTACCAGAGGTATATATTGATCTCACATAACTTGAAAGTCAAGTGAACATGATTTGAACATGTCTTATAAGGTTTTAATAGTCTTTTATGATTGTCCATTAGTTTGGGGGTAGTAGGAAGTGCTCAAATAAAGTCCAGTATCCAGGGATTTCTGAAGAATTTTCCATAATCTTGATGTAAAATGTGGATCACGATCAGAAACAATCGATATGGGTACTCCATGAAGTCTCACAACTTCATCAATATATAGTCCTGCTAGACATTCAAGTGGTAATTCCTCCCTTATATCAAGAAAATGTGCTGAATTGGTAAGATAATCAAAAATGACCCATATTGCATCGTTCCTTCTAGGAGTCTTTGGTAGTCCCATGACAAAGTCCATCATGATATTATCCCATTTCCACTCAGGTATGGGAAGAGGTTTCATGACTCCTCCAGGCTGTTGCCTTACAGCTTTCACTTGTTGAAAAACCATACATCTTGATACAAAATCAGAAATCTCCCTCTTCATGTTGTCCCACCAAAAATGTTCCTTCAAATCTCTATACGTTTTGGTGCTCCCAGGGTATATAGAGAAATTAGAACTATAAGCATCATCCAACAATTCCCTTTTTAGATCAGGTATATTGGGAACACAAAGTCTCTTCCCAAATTTCAAAATTCCATCTTCATACACAAAGTCACTCAATCTCCCATCATTCACATCTTTAATCTTCTCTTTAAACTCTTCATCATCAGTCTAAGAACTCTTTATCCTTTCTAGTAAAGATGGTTTGGTAACCATTTGAAAAAGTATTGATGGTTCACCTTCCATGGTGATTCCCATATCCATCTTTACTAGATCCATGTATATAGGATCCCTTTAAACTCTCATTTTGTTTAAAACTCCATGATCTTTTCTACTAAAAGCATATGTCACCTTATTTTCCTTCCCCGGGTGGTAGTGTATCATGAAATCATACTCCTTGAGTAATTCAAGCCATATCCTTTGCCTCATGTTAAGTTCTTTCTATGAGAAAATATACTTCAAACTCTTGTGATTAGTATAAATCTCACATTTTTCACCATAGAGATAGTGTATCTAAATCTTCAAAGAAAATATTACAGCTGCTAACTCAAGATCATGAGTAGGATATTTTTTCTCATGAATTTTCAGCTGTTGTGATGCATAGGCAATAACCCTATCATTTTTCATAAGGAAAAAACCAAGTCCTTTCTTAAATTCATCACTATAAATAATGAACCCATCATTCCCTGATGGTAGAGTAAATATAGGAGCATTGACTAATATTTTATTTAGTTCTTCAAAACATTTTTCACACGCTTTTGTCCAAACAAATTTAACCCCTTTATGTGTGAGCTTCGTTAATGGGTTATCCAATCGGGAAAAATTCTGGATGAAATGCCGATAATAACCTGGTAAACCAATAAAACTACGTACCTCAGTTATACTTGTCAGTTTTGTCCATTCTTGGATTTCCTTGGTCTTAGAAGAATCAACAGACATTCTATCCTTAGATACAATATGGCCAAGAAAAGAAATCTCTTGAAGCCAGAATTCACACTTGCTAAACTTCCCATATAATTCATGTCTTTTAAGATTCTTCAGGATAATGTGCAAGTGATTTTCATGATCTTCGTAGCTTTTTGGAATATACCAAGATATCATCAATAAATACCACCACAAAATCAACGATATATTCCTTGAAAACACTGTTCATTAGATCCATGAAAATAGAGGGTGCATTAGTTAGCCCAAAAGGCATTACTGTAAACTCGTAATTCCCATACCTGGTTCGAAATGTTGTCTTCAGAATGTCTTCCTTATTCACACACAACTGATGGTATCCAGATCGAAGGTCAATCTTTGAAAATTATTGAGCTCCATGCAGTTGTTCAAATAAATCATCAATGTGTGGTAGGGGATACTTTTTATTTATTGTTATAGCTTTGATTTCCCTGTAGTCGATACATAACCTCATAGATCCATCTTTCTTCTTAACAAAAAGGACAGAGGCTCCCCATGGAGAAACACTAGGGAGAATAAATCCCTTATTACTCAATTCCTCTAGTTGTTTCTTTAGTTAAACTAATTCCACAGTGGTCATTCTATAAGGGGTCTTCAATATGGTTCTTGAACCAGGAATTAAATCAATGGAAAACTCAATTTCTCGTTCTTGAGGATGTCCAGGTAAATCTTCCAGAAACACATCTACATTTTCTTTCACAATAGGTACATCCTCTATTTGAACATTCCTTTCCTCACCCACAGTTATTTCATTCTCTTCCTCCCTGATAATTGAATTTAGTTGAGCTACTGGGGGTGGATCTAGATAAGAATCAGGTGATGATGATTCTACTCTAAAGATAAGGTGTTCTTTATCATCATCATCAAAAATTGTAACCTCCTTCTTCTTACAATAAATATTCATATCATGGTTCGAAAGGCAAATCATATCAAGGATTATATCAAATTCAATCATGGTTATGACGATGAGATTAGTAGATAAATAACATTTATGTACTCTAATGGGGACTAATTCACAAAGCTTTGTTGCAATGATACTTCCCTTAGGAGTTTTCACTGACAACTCCCTTGTTAAATAAAATTGGAAATATCTAATTTTCATAGAAAATTGGGAAGATATGAAAAAATGTGATGATCCAGAATCAAATAAAGCGTTTGTTAAACTTGAGGAAACCATTAAATTACCTGTCACCACATCTTTAGGAGCTTCTACCACAGCAGTAGTGATAGAATAATCTTGTCCTTGATCCCTTGGCCTTTTCTGAGGTATGTTCCCTTTATGCTTAGGACATTCATCTGCATAAGGTCCCATCTCCCTGTAATTTTAGCATTGAACATTGGTAGCTTGTTTCTTACCCTTGCAATCACGAGCTTGGTGGCCTTTTTCACCACACTTGTAACAGACTCACATTCCCTTCAAGAAAGTACCAGGGTGTTTCTTCCCACATTTACAGCAGTATGGATATTCAACTTTTCCCTTGTTTCCCTTATTTCCATTTCCAAAGTGACCAGCAGATCTCTTCTTCTCTTGCTTTGCTTTAAAGTCGTAAGACTTAGAGAATTCTTTTTCTGTCTTGATAGCACATGAGACAATATCTTCGTATGACGAGAAGGATTGTGAGACTAATGATCAATGGAGAAACGGTTTTAACCCATCAAATAAACGATCAATATTACTTCTTTGGTTACGTATATAATTTGTAGCATGCCTCGCTAACCTTGTAAAGTTAGCCTCATACTTTGCGACATTCTCATCCTCCTTTTGCCTCAGACTCAGAAATTGTCTTTCCATATCTTCTCGATGGTCATGAGGAAAGTATTTTTCTAAGTAAATCTCTTTAAATTCCCTCCATTCCATATTTGATACTTCATAATCTTCCTTCTTGTTTTGAATCAATGACCACCATTGATCAGCATCTCTAGTGAGGCGGTAAACTGTCATGATAACGTTTTCCCTTTCCCTACTCCCCAAGGCCTGGAATATTTTCTCTAAGGAATTAATCCATTTCTCAGCTACTAGTGGATTTGTACCCCCATTGAATGTTGGTGGTTTTTGCCTCATGAAGCGATCTAACATTGATCCTCTACGCTACAGATCAGGGTGCTGCATATGGCTAAGGTTATTATTCATAACCTAAGTGAGTTGTCCCAATATGGTGATTAGCTGATCAGCACCAGTTGCATCACCAACTCCACTATAATTATCTTGAGCAGAAGGTAAATCCCTACATGGAGTGCATGCATTGATATGGTTTCCATTTCTTCCACTAGGTTCCATTTCTAAAAAAATGGCATACACTAGATTAGTTAATGAATCGCAATACATAAATCCAAACTTGTAAAACACCTAACATGAATTGAAAAGTTTATCGATATAATACATAATCATAAAAATGTTTTCTTTGAGAAGTATATATACTCATAGACCCTTCATAATGGTTTGTAAATAAAATGAGAATTATCCTAAGCATATCCCCTGGGAGTGTTGTAACCAAGAGTGCAGCAAAGCCCGTTGTCGTGCACCAGTTCCTGTTCGAGTCTATCTCAAAGCAGTGTTTTTGGGTTTTACCCTTAGGTACATCTGTGCCAGAGCCGCCTCGACCTGCTCGTATCTAGATAGGGATGTATTACTCAAAAAACTCACAAAATTTCTACAATACCAAAATTCTAGGAAGTTCTTGTATACTAATCCTCAAAGTCCATCTTAGGTCTATGTGCTCTAATCAAATTTTATCTAAATCTAGCTTCCAAGGTTTTTACTAAACTTCCTCTGATACCAACTATAACGCCCCGAACCCAGTTACCCAGAGTCGGTGCATTATTACATAACATTTTCATAATCACAAAAGATCTAGTCTCAAAATACCAATTAGTTTAGTAGCCTTGGAATCACCAGATACATTCATAAATTTTACATTACATCATAAAGTGAAAAACTATAACAACATATTGTCTCCATAGACCACACTCATATCCCCTCATAATATCCCTGAAGTTCATTCATAAAATACTTCTTCACATCCTGGGAAAAATAAAACATAGAAAGGGGTGAGCTCAGATGCCCAGTAATGATATCAATGTATCAGAAACTTTAATAAATAAGCATAAACATTTAAGGCAATGTATAACTAAAACAAAAGCCTTTTAAACTTGAACTTCAGCATAATATGGCAGAAATAAAATGAAATAATTCCATTTACTTATTCACAGTGATATTCTACTAATCGAACAATCATATGCAATATCAATAACCACTTTCATAAAGATGGAATGTATAATGCCAGACTATCATAACCACATAGTCAAGGCCTTGTGCTAAGACTAGAAATAAGATTTTGTCAAGGCCTTGTGCAAAGACACTAGTTTGTCTCATGAAACCTACTGATGCATCGAGGAGCTATAGTTGTTCCACCCATCACTTATTAAGTCCAATCCATTCCTCATATGAACAGGTTTAAACATAACATAAACATTCTTATTAAAACTAGCATACGGAATGTCAATACTTTATCCATAAACCATGAATGGTATAAAAATAACACATCCATAGTCAAACATATCACAAAACTTTCAATACAATATATAAGTTTTGTATCATAATAAATCAACTTCAAATAAGCTTAAAATCCATCAAAGGATGTTGACATAGATGAAAACAAAACTATTTGAAAGAAATGTCTCTTTTTCTTAAATAATTTCAAAGTAACATAATTATAAAAGGAAACATTTACTTTGAAAATATTCTTATAAGCTTTTAAGGGAATCTTCGACGATTTTATAACAGCAGAAAATAGCCGCACCCGTCGTATAAGTTAAAAAACAATCTTACCTTAATTCTGTCGAAAAGGTTAAAAAGGACCTTATTTGGAAAACAAAGGAAAGATTCCTTTATAAAAATCTTAAAAAAAGTCAAAAAAGGGTATAAATAACTTTAACCCATAGTCTGTAAAATTGTAAGAATGATTTGATATACATTTTTAAGAAACATGTATGTGGATGATAAAGAGGTCCCAATAGATAATTACGTATAAACAACCTCGAATAATGAAAAGATTGTAAAATAAACCCTTACCTTGTACTTTTCCTTGGTCGAGGGTAGTTTAACCTCATTTATAATGGTGAAATAATTATTATTAAATTATACAATAATCATATACATTAATATGATATCATATATGATCTTTTAACATTGCTTTGTTAATAATATCTTAGTATTATCGTCGTTTTGAGTGTTAACTTACTCATTTTCTTTTATAAGTTTTGTTACATAAGTTGTCTCTGTTATGGATAGGTTGTATCTTATTCATATCCAGAATGATATAAAGTCCTTAAACATTATTTTTAATCATCAAATGATAATTAAACTTGAATGGATATGATGGGGAATGAATCTAATCATGTTCATGGAGACGGTAGTCCGTACGTACGTATGAGCGACAATATCATTCTTTTGATATTAAAATAATATATAATTGGATTTTATATCATATATACAGAATAATTATAATGTTATATTTATTATTTAATTAAATTAAACATCATTATCATACCCATCCAAATAATAATGTTTTGAATAACAATTACACCACGACGTGGAGACGGTAAGTCGTACGTACGCACGTATGGTGACATGTCATTAAAAAGATGGATAGAATAATGAATATGGTTGTACCATATTTAAAATAACATCATAGTATATATAAGATACTGGATTAATTATTTTAGAATTGAAATAACAAAGAAATAAGAAGTGGAAGAAGAAAGAAACTTGAAAGAGTGTGGTGAAAACATTACCTCTTCTTCAGGTTCTTTTTTTTTTTATTTGATCAAAAGGGATCATTAGGTTAGCTTTATGATCAAACTAAGGCCTCTAAGTTGAATTCAGGGAAGTTTAAAGAATATTTGGGCAGGTTTTGGCTGATCCAAAAGGCTTTTAAGGTGTGAATAAGAGAGAAGGGGGAGTGCCCTTTTATAAGAGGGGTGAGGGGCACCTTTGGAAAAGATAGAAATATTATTTTATAATAAATTCATATTCGGTTTCTAATGGCTCCAAATTGGATTATTTAAAGTTTAAGGTGGGGATAGGTTTAAAACCACTCAACCAATAGGTTTTATACAGGTTTGGGTCACTATATTAACTTTATATTTTTGATTTAACTCTTAGTTAAATAGTTTGACATTTATCATGTCTCTTTGTATTTTTATATTATATAGTTAATAAAATTACTATATACTTCCAAGATACCCCCAAGTGGTCCATTAATGATACACATATCATTATATATGTCCTTTTTCTGAACCTTATATTTTTATTAATAGAATATCAATTAATAATATAATATTTGTTTTAAAAACTCGTTTATGTCAATTTTGACACTATTTAATAATTGATTTTTGTTAAAGTCTTAATAACTTTATTAATTCTAAAAAAATTAATTTAAGTAATCCTAACATGTCATATTAACCAATAAAATTTTTTTATTTCATCAAAAATTTCAAATTATATTTATTTTAACATTTATAATATCAATTATTTGATTCTTTCATTAAGAAGAAAATTATGCATCATTATTGTGTCATTAATAAATTTAATTATTCAATGTCTAAAAATTATATATAAAATATCATTATGTAGAAAATATTTTTATCTTTCTAATTAATATTTATAGTCTAAATTATAACCTATATAACCCTATGTAAAAAATATTTTTCTAAAAGATATATGTTTATGTCATTTTTGTATTTACTTTAACTTAATTAATATAAAGTGTCATTGTCACTTAAAAGTGGCTCCATGTGGTCCCAAAATAGACCCAAAGATGGCCATGGTCGGAAATGTATCAACCAATAGGGTTATTACACGTTTTAGGATAATTTTATATTATTATAATATTATTTTTTTACCCTTATTTACCAGATTTACCCTTTAACCATGATAAATAAAATATTTACTGAAGTAATTATTCAAAAACATATTTTCTCCATAGACCACACTCATATACCCTTATACTATACCTTCAGATCATTCAAAAAATACTTCTTCACATCCTTGGAAAAATAAAACATAGAAAGGGGTGAGCTCAGATGCCCAGTAATTATATCAATACAACGGAAACTTTCATAAATAATCATAAACATTTAAGGCAATGTATAACTAAAACAAAAGCCTTTTAAACTTGGACTTATGCATAATATGGTAGAAATAAAATGAAATAATTCCATTTACTTATTCACATGTATACTCTACTAATCGAATAATTACATGCAATATCAATAACCACTTACATAATGATGGAATGCATAATGTCAGACTATCATAACCACATAGTCAAGGCCTTGTGCCAAGACTACAAATAAGATTTTGTCAAGGCCTTGTTCCAAGACACTAGTTTGTATCATGTGACCTACTGATGCATCTATGAGCTATAGTAGGCTCCACCCATCACTTATTAAGTCCAATTCATTCCTCATATGAACATGTTTAAATATAACATAAACATTCGTATTAAAACTAGCATACGAAATGTCAATACTTTCTCCATAAACCATGAATGGTATAAAAATAACACATCCACAGTAAAACATATCACAAAACCTTCAATACAATATGTAATTTTTGTATCATAATAAATCAACTTCAAATAAGCTTAAAATCCATCAAAGGATGTTGACATAGATGAAAATAAAACTATTTGAGGGAAATATCTCTTTTTTCAAATCATTTAAAAGTCACATAATTATAAAAGGAAAATTTTAATTTGAAAATATTATTATAATCTTTTAAGGGAAGATTTGATTATTTTATAATGGTGGAAAATAGCCACACTCGCCGTATAAGTTAAAAAAACATTCTTACCTTAATTCTATCGAAAAGGTTAAAAAGGACCTTGTTTGAAAAATGACGGAAAGATTCCTTTATAAACATATTATAAAAATTCAAACAAGGGTATAAATGAATTTAACCCAAGTATATAAAATAGTAATAATTATTTGAAATACATTTTTAAGAAACATGGATGTGGATGATAAAGAGGTCCCAGTAGATAATTATGTATAAACAACCTCAGATAATGAAGAGATTGTGAAATAAACCCTTACCTTGTACTTTTACTTGGTCGAGGGTAGTTTAACATTCTGTATAATGGTGAAATAATTGTTATTAAATTATACAAGAATCATATACATTAATATGATATCATATATGATCTTTTAACAATGCTTTGTTAATAATATCTTAGTATTATCGTCGTTTTGGGTGTTAACTTACTCATTTTCTTTTATATGATTTGTTACATAAGTCATGTTTGTTATGGATAGGTTGTATTTTATTCATATGCAGAATGATATCAACTCCTTAAACATTATTTTTAATCATCAAATGAGAATTAGACTTGAATAGATATGATGGGGAATGAATCTCATCGCGTTCGTGGAGACAGTAGTCTGTACGTACACATGAGCGACAATATCATTATTTTGATATTAAAATAATATATAATTGGATGTTATATCATATATACAGAATAATTATAATGTTATATTTATTATTTACTTCAATTACACATCATTATCATACCCATCCAAATAATAATGTTTTGAATAACAATTACACCACGACGTGGAGATGGTAAGCCGTACGTACGCATGTATGGTGACATGTCATTAAAAGGATGGATAGAATATTGAATATGGTTGTACCATATTTATAATAACATCACAGTATATAGAAGATACTTGATTTATTATTTTAGAATGGAAATAACAAATAAAGAAGAAGTGGAAGAAGAAAGGAACTTGAAAGAGGGTGGTGAAAACATTACCTCCTCTTCGAGTTCTTCATTTTGAATTGATCAAAAGGGATCCATAGGTTGGATATATGATAAAACTAAGGCCGATAGGTTTAATTGAGGTAATTTGAGAGAATATTTGGGCAGGGTTTGGCCGATCCAAAAGGCTCTGAAGGTGTGAATTAGAGAGAAGGGTGAGTTCCCTTTTATAAGAGGGGTGAAGGGCACCTTTGGAAAAGCTAGAAATATTATTTTATAATAAATTAATATTAGGTTTATAATGGCTCTAAAGTATATTATTTAAAGTTTAAGGTGGTTATAGGTCGAAAAACACTCAACTAATAGGTTTTATACAGGTTTGGGTCACTATATTAACTTTATCTTTTTTATTTAACTCTAAGTTAAATAGTTTGACATTTACCATGTCTCTTTGTATTTTTATATTATATAATTAATAAACTTAATATATAATTCCAAGAGACCCCCAAGTGGTCCATTAAGGATACACATATCATTATATAAGTCCTTTTTCTGAACCTTAGATTTTTAGAAATATAATATCAATTAATAATATAATATTTGTTTTAAAAACTCCTTTATGTCAATTTTGACACTATTTAATAATTTATTTTTGTTGAATTATTAACAACTTTATTAATTAGAAAAAAATCATTTAAGTAATCATAACATGTCATATTAACCAATAAAATTCTTTTATTTCATCAAAACTTTCAAATTATATTTATTTTAACATTTATAATACCAATTATTTGATTCTTTCATTAATAAGGAAAATTATGCATCATTATTGTGTCATTAATAAATTTAATTATTCAATGTCTAAAAATTATATATAAAATATCATTATGTATAAAATCTATTTAGATTTCTAATTAATATTTATAGTCGAAATTATAACATATATAACCCTATGTAAAAAATATTTTACTAAAATATTTATGCTTATGTCATTTTTGTATTTACTTTAACTTAATTAATATAAATTGTCATTATCACTTACAAGTGGCTCCATGGGGTCCCAAAATTGACCCAAAGATGCCCATGGTCGGACATGTATCAACCAATAGGTTTAGGACACGTTTTAGGGTAATTTAATATTATTATAATATTATTTTTTACCCTTATTTGCCGGATTTACCCTTTAACCATGGTAAATAAAATATTTACCGAAGTAATTATTCAAAATGTCTAAAAATAAAATTTACCTATTTTCACAATTTGGACCTCCTGATTCTAAATATGGAATCCATTTTTCTAAATTCAAAACACAGAATTTGTAGAAATTAATTTAAAATTAATTCTCGTTGTCAAAACAAAAAAGCGTGTTTTTAAGAAATAATAACTATCAAAAGATTGGCACTTGCTTATATCCAGTTTAAATGTGAGATTATGTCCAATGACCAAAATTTGATTAAATGGTAAAAATATAATCTAATTATACTTTAAAATAACTCAAATTCATAATTTATCACTATTAATTATTTTGATTAAAAAAGTTGTTTTTAATTTAAATTTAGTAATTTTCACTATTCATCAAAATATGAAAGTTATCAGAAAAGTACCAAAAATTCAACCTAAGATAATTTCTATATTCCAAATCCAAAAATGAAGTCCATTTTGAAAGATAAAATTTATAAAATTTTAAAAAGTGGGTATTACTATTCATAACGGCTAGTTTGATTGGCTGTGGTGTGTTAGAACTCGAAGTTGCGTACAACACGTGCTACTGTATTATTCAAAGAGAAGAGTATCGTGGAAGCTTGGAGTGTTACATGAAGGTAGTCTAGAGGTGTGACTCAAGCTTCAATTCACCGAGAAGGATCGCTGGCAGTGGGTGGCTTCTGTGGAAATCTTCTGATATTGCGACGGGTTCGCAAATGATTATGGTTTTTTAATTAGATTGAGACACTTTAATTAGTGTTTATAAAAAAGCATTGATAAAGAGTCCTTTTATCATCATTTATTACCTAATCGTTGATAAAAGAACTCTTTATTAGCACTAAACTCATAGCACTGACAAATTTTCATTTTATCAGCGCTTTGTTTAGCACTGATAAAGCCTCATTTTTATCAATGCAAAAAAAGTGGTGACAAAGATGCTTTTATCAACACTTATTACTTAAGCATTGTTAAAGGATTTAGAATTATAATTATAAATAAAAAAATTATAAATATTTATATATACTTAATAAATATATATAAATATAAATATAGTAAATATATTCCTTTGTAAATATATTTATTATAATTTTATAATTATTTAATTATAATTATTTATTTAAAAATATTTCTTTAGAATTATTTATTTATAATTATAGAAATATTTTTTTAAAATAATATTTATATCATTATATATATTTATATAATTATACACATATATATTTAATAAATATATATAAATATAAATATTGTAAATATATTCATTATTTGAGTAAATTTATTATAAACTTAATAATTATTTAAATATATATAATTATTTATTCATAATTATATAAATTCTTTTAAAAAATATTTATTTATTTATAATTATAAATATATAATTGTATAAATATAGTAAATGTATATTTATAACTATACTTATTTATAAATATTTTCTTACAAATATATTTTTAACATTGTTAATGAATATCTAATTTTAAGTGGATGCATATATGTAAAAAATGATTGAAATTGAATAAATTAAGAATAAGTACACTTTAATAATATTGAAAAAATGGATAAGTTTTATGTGTGTACATTGTATATAAAAATGCATTAATTACGTATATGTGAAATTAATGTGACACCGATTTGATCTGTGTTAAATTGAAAAATCAAACAACATTCAATTGTATGTCAAGTACTATGAAATTTGTCAATATTTTTAATTCACGTTAATTTTTAATTATAAACCATTATTCAATAAATATATAAAAATTTAATGTAAAGCCCATAAATATTTTTTAATATATAAATCATATTTATATATATAAATATATATCTATGTATTTAATATATACAATTCAATAACATTAATTATCATAATTATCTAATTAATAAAATATTTAATATTTAATAATGTGTAATCAATTTATTCATTTTTATCAATTATTATTTAATTAATAAAATTTGTAATATTTTTTTAATAAACTCATTTTTTATTTTTATTTTATTTAATTATTTCATTTTATTTATTTGAACCTTTATCAGCGCTAAAAATAAAGTGTTGATAAATGTTACCCTTTATCAGTGCTGAAAATAAAGTACTGATAAAGGTGCCCTTTATCAATGCCAAAAAACACTTATAAAATGTTAAATTTATCATCACTTTTATTAGTGCTGATAAATATTCCATTTATCATCATTTTTTTGTAGCACTGATAAATACCAGCACTATTAAAGTCTGATTTTGTAGTAATGTGTCATTGTCTGTGAGAATAGTATGAAGAAATACAAATCAATGGATGATATGAGAGATCATGAACTTGATCACAGACCAGGCTTTGACTTCCTTGAGAGTAATTTCTTCTTCTCACTTGGAAAAGAAGTTTGTTGCAATCAGAATGAACCTGCACTGGAAAGCTATCACTGGCGGGTATGACCCCACAATGTTGAGTCCCCATACTATAAAGGACCAAGAATACTTGGTGGGGTGGAGAATATCTAGTGGTTGATGCAAAAAAAAATCATGGATATAAAAGGCATGAAACCTATTGGAAAACTTTATGTAGTCATGAACCAAGGTGGGACAAAAGTATCCCAGCCTCCGAATCTTGTAGGAGAGCTTCAATACTGCTTGATAAGAGCCACTGGATCTAGCATGTAATTCTTACATAACCTGAAGGGTATCATGTTCATGTATGAAATGGGGGATAATTCCATTAAACCCATTTTATGTAGAGGGTTGGCTTAAGGTTAGTCCCACTCTAGAGTGTGAAATGTGTTTCATGCTAGTAAATTATCTTACACTCTTCTTGGTCTGGTGGGAGAATTCCATGTGGGAGATACTCAAAAAATGAAGTTGTACAGTCAGGAATTTATTCTATTATGAGAGGACCTAGGGTCCCTAATACAAAAGCATTGACAATCAATTGGTTTACCTATTGGTTATCATCATCTAAAATGGAAGGGGTAATGACCCTCAGATATACCAAATGGATGATCAAGACATCCTTTTCAGGCTCCATAAAAAATGAAGATAAACTTTCCAAGGTGTCAACTCAACCATTATTTGACTAGGGGAAATGATTCACTTTCGGTTGGGAAGTGAACTGGTCCATTAGCCAATGGGTATACTTCCGTAGGGGCGCAAGCTCTTGCTTTCTGATGGCATATTCACCCTTGATCTACTTGATGACTAACTCAGAGTCTCTCTTCACATGTAGGCAAGGGGACATAAATCTCAAGGGACAATTCAATACTATAAATTATAGTCTGATAGTCTGCCACATTTTTTTCATAGCCTTATGACAATATGAAAGAGTATGGCGGGTCGGTTTGTGTTGGGGTGATGAAGATGATCCCCAGGCCTACTCTGTTAATCTTGGGATTGTTAAAACTTATATTAGTCAAGCTCTAGGAGGCACCATAAAAATGAATTTGAAAACACAAAACATCCTAATCCACTAAGAGGATATCCTCATTTTGGAAATAAACATCCATGGGTAGTTCTTTAGGGGTTGTATGGGTGGAAAAGAAATATGCCAATGCCTACCCTTTAACGGCCTTCTGTGGGACTGAACTGATGTTGAACTATTGTAGAATCACTACCTAGTGTGCTAACCATCCTATTAGCATGGGGATATTGAGGATATAATTTTTTGGGTATACCCAGCACACCAACTGTATATCATGATGATGTAGATAATGCAGCAACTTCTGCACTTCAAAAACCATTGTGAGGCAACACTTCTCGATAGGGGAGTATTTAGCCTCCATGTCGAGGAACATGTGAATGAGATAGTATAAAATATTTTCACTGCCCTCGTTATTATTCTAGGCTAGAAGGGTGTTGAGGGACCTTTCTAGGGTGTCCACATAAAGGAACAAATTCTTTCCTAAAATTGGTGGCATTAGAACCGGAGGTTGTAGTAGGAACTACTTAATATCCTCAAATGTGGTCTAGAACTCCTCATACCACTAGTAAATGATTCCTTTCTTCATAATACTCAATAATTTATTATACATTCGGGATAGATTTATGATAAATCAGAATAAATAATCTAAGTGACCATGATGGACCCATAACTCTAGAATATTGATATGGGGAGGAATTTGGATGATGGACTTGATCTTATCTGTGTAAATATCAATGCCTTTGTATATTATGATGAATCTAAGAAATTTCCCAGAAGTAACCCTGAATACACACATTAAGGGGTTAATATTAAATATTTAGGAGTAGAAGAGGTCAAACACTTTCTCAAGGTCCTTGAGATGGTCCTGACGCTTGTGGGATTTGACCACCAAATCATCCATGTAGAATTCCACCAGTGTCCCAAGAATTGGCTTGAATATGTGGCGCATGGGACACTGATAAGTGGATCCAACATTATTGTAGATAAATAGAATCAACTAATAGCATAAGGTTCCTTGGGGGACATTGAAAGCAGTGGACTCCTCATCCTCTATGGCCATCTAGGTCTGATTGTTTCCAGATTATCCATCCATGAAGAGGATGTCATGGAACCCTGTAGTAGAATCAATCAATAGATTTTTCACTGGAAAAAGAATCATCCTTTTTAGAATAGCAGTTAAGGTCCCATAAGTTGATACAGACTCTGATCTTCCCATTCTTCTTCCTGACTAAGATAATGTTGTCTAACCATCTGGAGTACCGGACATACCTAACGAAGTTGGATTTGACAATCTTGTCAACTTTGGCCTCAACCATAGCACTATGAGAGGGGTGAATCTTTCCAGGAGGTCGCTTGAACCTATGATGACTAACTAGGAGTTCAATGCATTAAAAGAATACCTGAGAGTCCAATCTTGGAATCTCATCATAGCTCCAAGCAAATAAGTCATGGTGCTGCTTCAAGAAGGCCACATACTACATCTACTCCTATGGAGACATGGCTGTATTGATCAGGGTCGGCCTCGAATATTCCTTGATACCAAGGTTCGCCCAAGTTAACTCATCAATTATGGTGGAGATAATCTCTTAAAATTAAGAAGAGGCATCTTCCAAGTTCTCTTTATCATCTAGGAAAAGAGAATCAGTGGGAGGAGGTGGATCTTCTAGGCCATTCGACTCAAGGGAAGCATCAGTGCCTTCTCTAGCAGACACTGGATCCTTACTATTCTACTGAAACTGTGTAAATGGAATCTATTAATCCAATTCCATCTATCCTTTGACTATTAGTTCCATTCTTGATGTCAAATAAATGGTGGGGATTCATATTTATTGAGACATCACTGCTCTGTGATACATGAAGAAATGTCATGGATTGGTGGTTATAGGGAGAGCTTCTTGATACCTCACATGATTAGGGGCTTCTGGAATCACCCAATCCTATCTAGTATAGTATTATGAGCTAATTAGTGGGAACTTATTTTTATTTGGTATTTCAAAACTCTTTTTCTTGGAGATAATGAAACAACCCCCCATGTCAAGCATTGTAGCCTTTAACTTATGAATCGGGTAAATGAAAATATCATTAAAATATACTCATGGATCGACTAAAATTTTCATCATATCATTATAATCATTGATTTTCTCAACCACATTGATCTGACCATATCTCACCTCTCTATTTTATTAGCTAAAATCCAGATAGTAGCCTTCATAGGAGTAAAAGGGGGATGCATCACCCTAAAGAACCCCTACTCAACCATTGAGGGACTACCAGATGAATTGGTGATACGAAGAAGGGACTTCTACATGAAAATGAAGTTAGGTACTACCCAGTAGTGTGTTATAGTTAGTGTCCTAAGATACTACCATGAATTTGGTTCTTGATGTCAAGATGAAAAACTAAGTCTTTTGTTGAACTTTACCATGCAGTTTTTCCCGCTCTTATCATAACCCTGAATCGTCAGGTTGGATGGAGTCAGATTTTATTCTATTATTCCAAGCTTGTTGAGCATCTGAGTTAGAATGAGGTTGATCCTAAAGACAATATCAACTAAGAATTGGTAGATATCCATGTCATTAAACTAGCATGTGATGTACAGTAAGCATATGTTCCCCTGCATGATGACACCATCGCCTTACCTGGAAAATGATATAATGGCTCCACACTCCACTTACTCGGCCTATTCCGCATAGTAGGCCTCTATAGTAGCTATCTCAGCTTAAAACTAGATGAGGGTCTTTAAAACTTCAATAAGGGCCTCACGCATCTCTTTCAATAAGTGGAGAGCCTCGAGGATCAAAAACCTTACTGGTATGCCAAAAAGGTGATTCAACACATCATATTTCCATGATAAGGGCATGCATTTTCCTACAGAGGTCACTCTTTGGAAGGGTTCATAGTGGATACTTTTGACTGAATAAATGGGGTCTGGATAGTGCTAAAAATATTCTATTACTAACTAGATGACCCGCTCTGAAAAACTATTGTCTGACTATCTATTGGCTATGGAAGAGCTTTAGATGGGCGTGGATGAGCATGGTGCACCCATGGTTGATCTTCTTACTCAGCTAACACTATCAGTTGTGGAAGTATGCCTGATGAAGTGGACTAGGAGGATATTACCTGCTGAGATCTATACAAAACATGTTTTGTGGTCTTAGTAGCATGAATGACCTAGTTTGAGGCACTGAACTGATCATTCTGGAGGATCTCATGTTCTTGGATTTTCCTTCGATGATGTTGACTGAAGTCACCTGGGGGTTTTCATGGAATTCATCACTATCGATCATTATGAATACGTCTACCATATCAATGGAATTCAAATAATCATACTCATGTTCATTATTCATGGGGTTGTCTAGGGTTGGGTGGACCCTATCCATATCTTCTAACTTAGGAGGAATGAAATCACTGAGAGTGTGAGAAGGCTTTGACACTGGTGGGGGACTCTGATTTACCTTGATCCATTAGTGCCTATTCTTATGAGACTTGGAAGGCTATGATACAGATGTGGAGGAAATGGCCAAAGGAGGAGAGGAAACAACATGAGGTTATAGCTAGCACAAACGATCACATGTGACATAATGGGCATGAGAGACTACTTTACCATCCAACCAAACAACATATTTCTATATCTCATGGCTAGAAGCTTTTTTCCACTCACCAGATCCTTCACTGTCCCTATTGAAATTGGTAAAAACATATGTCACCCATGTCGAAACATCACCCAACTTGACTAAGCCATGGCCCACTTGGTCATGTATCCAATCTTTAAACATGAATCATTCCTTGATGGTGTGTTTGAGGATCCTGTGGTATGGTAAATGATTAGCACAACCATTTATTCAAGCCTCCTAGGGCCTCCTGCACTCTAGAAAACTCAAAATTCCCTTATATAGGGAATAGATGAAGTATCCCAATACATGTGAATACCTAAAAGAATTGGTATGGTTTCTTCTGTATGGGAAAGACACTCTAGGAGCCTAACCTTGAAGTGGGGATGGAGCCACATTCTCTCATATAGGTGGCTGCGTTTGACAAGGCGGTGTCAGACAGTTCTATATTGGGTGAGGTTATTCTTTGTAGGACTATGCTTGGAAAGACTCTTATGGAAAAGGGTCTAGTAGTTTCCCTAGCTCGAGAACCTCTACGTGCATAGCGGCAGCAGTCTCTGTATTTGTAAGTATTCTCATGGGATCTGGAAGGGACAACAACCCTGACTGTTGTCTAGTTTGTTGTAAGGATTCCTCTGGATATTGATCCTCTTTAGAGAACTCCCAGAATCCACTTGTGTAGTTATGGGTGATGGGAGTAGGGATCATCTCACTCTTAACATTCCCCACACACATCGTATGTAGATATTATTAGGAAAGTGACATGTCGAGTGAATATGTGAGGCTCTTCCACCAGGAAAAAAAGTTTTCAACTCACTCATCAGACCTCTACTTACACTTGAAGAGTTCAGAAATACGTTTATTGCATGTGGTGGATCTAAACTAATAGAGGAACTACCTAAGAATTTCCTCCTAACCTGCAATGGACCTTATGGGAAGGTGGTTGTACCAAAATAATGCATGCCCTTCCAATGTCTGGATGAATTATTGGAGTTTAGTGTCCTTATTGTATTCTAGGGTCCCCAACATAGGTCCAGACCTTGAAGTAAAGTGGGTCAGGTGCTGCAGCGGGTCACCCATCTCATTGAATGGGGTGAATCTAGGATTTTCAAACTCTGGGGGTACTTGGACATTGTCCACCCATGTCAGGTACCTCTTTTTGTTAGGTGGGATTTCCACCTATTGTGTTTCTAAGGCCTCACAGTGAGTGGTGAGAGCAGATATCAAGTCATGTTGGTGAGGATATTTGGCCACCAATGCACTGAAAAACTCATCGACTTAGGGAACAGTCTCATCAACTCAGGGAGATGGCTCATCAACTCAGAGAGTAGGCTCATCAACTCAGGGAGCAGCACGACCTGGATCCCGAGGAGGATAATTACATTTCTCATGTGGGGTAGAAAAATCGTACCTTGGTCGCTTACCATATTCCCTAGATTCTACTATGACTGGATGTGTGGGGTTACTAATATCAAATAGGGTTATTTGGCCAAGGAGGACTAAATTCCCCACTGGGGGAGAAATGGGGTCACTAAGGGCATTGCAATAATCTGGGCAACACTCAGTGATGTGATCGGTGATGAAACATTTGTACTCCTAGAGCTAATAGATTAACGTGGCTACCATGGACAATGTCTCTACCTTCAGCATGGCCTTGAATGAGTCATAGGGCTCGATATTTCCCTTTCCCTTGTCGATGTTCTGATAGGGAGGCAACAGTGCCTCATTGGGGGGATCTCTGAGGCCAAGTTCCTACCTCTGTTGATGAGTGAGGACACCTATTAGAGGCACTACTACAAAACAAGTCTTTAATAGTGCTAGCATTTATCAACGCTAGAAAAAATTATTGATAAAGGGTAACCTTTATCGGTGTTTTTTTAGCGTATCAGCACTTTATTTTTAGCACTGATAAAGGGTACCCTTTATCAACGCTTTATATTTATCACTGATAAAGAGTTGTTTTTATTAATGTTTTTTAGCGCTGATAAAGGTCTCGAATAAAATGAAATAAATAAACGAATAAAAAATAAAACTAAGTAAATTAAAAAAATTATTTAAAAAATTATTAATTAAATAATTACTGATAAAAAAGAATAAATTTAATATACATATATATAAATTATAAACACTAATAAATAGTATATATTAAATATATAGATATTTAAAATGAATAGAATGAAATAATTAAAAAAATAAAAATTATAAATGAGTAAATTAAGAAAAATATTAAACATTCTATTAATTAAATAATTATTGATAAAAATGAATAAATTTAATATACATATATATATATTATATATTAATAAATATTATATATTAAATATAGATATATAAAATGAATAAATTTTAATAATTTAATAAAAAAATTAATAAATTAATAAATTGTAATAATTAAAACAAAAATAAAAATGAATAAATTGTAATAGTTAAACAAAAAAATAAAATGAATAAATTAGAAAATTATTAAAAAATTATTAATGAAACAGTTATTAATAAAAATGAATAAGTTTAATATATATATATATTATAAATATTAATAAATAATATATATTAAATATAAATATAGAAAATTAATAAAATGTAATAATTAAAAACATATTAATATCTTGTTCATTTATAATTATGTTCATAGATAATTATTCATTAATACTTTTAATATAGAAATATATTCAAATATATATTTCTATATATATATATATATATGTATAAATGTATATAATATTTCTTAAACTATAATTTATATAATACAAAATATTTATTCTTTACATTAAATAAGTCATATATTTAGTGATGAATGGTTTATAATTAAAAATTAATATTAATTAAAAAAACCGACTAATTGCATCGATTAATGGACATTATTGAACATCATTTGATTTTTCAGTTTAACATATAAAATGCGTGTTACATTGATTCCACAAACTTATACATAATTAATTCATTTTTATATATAATACACACACACAAATATTTATATAATTAATGAAATCTTATATAGAAACACATGCACCTGATATTTATGTAATTTATTCAAGTTTTAGTATTCATTTTAGAATTTCATTATAGAATGATAAATTTAATATATTATGTATTTAATTTGTAAATATTATTTATTTATTTATTATATTATTATAGTTAGGTATTAATTCATTTCTAAGTTTTTTATTTTTTTGGGTATGTAACCATTTTCTATTATTAATTTATATATATTAATTTACTATGTTTTAATATTTTTAATATGTATTCATATTTATTTCAATATATATCTATATTTTTAAATAATTTATATTTAATTAAAAAAACTTATCCATCTTTTCAATATTTTTAAAGTGTACACATTTTTAATTATACAATTTCACCCATTTTTAACATGCATGCATTTAAGATTATATATTCCTTAATAATGTTAAATATCTATTTATAAATATTTATAAATAAATATATTTATAAATTTATATTTATTATATTTATATATTTATATATTTATATTTATAAATAAATATTAATTTAAAAAAAATTATATAATTATAAATAAATAATTATATATATTTAAATAATTATAAAATTATAATTAATTTATTTAAATAATGAATATATTTACTATATTTTTATTTTTATTTTTATTTATTTATAAAATATATATAATTATTTATATAATTATATATATAATTTAATAAATATATATGATGATATAAATATATAAATATATATAAAAATTAAATTATTTATATAAGTATAAGTAAATAATTATATATTTAAATAATTATAAAATTATAATAAATATATTTAAATAATGAATATATTTTCTATATTTATATTTATTTAATAAATATATATATAATTATATAATTATATATAATTATATAATTATATTTATAATTATAAATAAATAATTATAAATATATTTACAAATATATTTATAAATGTATGTTTATTATATTTATATATTTATATATTTGTAATTATAAATAAAAATATAATTTTTAAAAAAATATTTATATAATTATAAATAATATATTTACAAAAAAAATTATTTATAATTATAATTATAAATCCTTTATGAGCGCTAAAGTTTTAGCGCTGATAAATGTACCTTTTATCAATGTTTTTTAGCACTCATAAAGATAGAGTGTTATCAATGCTAAAAAAGTGATAAAAGGCATCTTTATCTATGCTAAAGTTTTAGCACTGATAAAGATCTATCTTTATCTATGCTAAAAAAGCATTGATAAAGATGTATTTTATCAGTGTTTATTAATTTAGCACTGATAAAATGTATCTTTATCAGCACTTTTTTGGAAGCATTGATAAAAATGTCCTCAGTCTATTTAAATAACTCTAACCAGTCGCAACTAGTCATGATATCTGAAGTTTTACACAGAAGTCACTTAATTTCATCGCTCATCCTTGTCGAATCCAAACTCCAATCAAGGCACGAATTAAGGCTCAAACAAATATATGGCTCAAATATAATTCTCAAATGAATCAAGGTTTGAAGGAATCCAAGGCTCGAACAAATCCAATATTTGGAGATATCTCTACTTTCTCTTATATGAATCAAAGCTTCAATCCATGGTTTGTTAATTTTTATCCTCCTCCTCACTCATTGATTGCTTTTTTGGTGATATCTTTTTGCATTTTTTTCATTATCTCTTGTTATTCATTATCCATCACTTATTTCCCTTCTAGAATGAATTTCTAATTGGGGATTTCTATGATTTTGGTTTTTTATTGACCCTTTAAGGGACTTTCTTTCTTTCTTATAGTGTATTAAGACTTTCACACACTAATTTCATCAATTTTGGTTGGTGTATCCATTGAATTTCCTTTAAAAATAAAACCCTAAATGCTTACATCTTTTAAATCCATGTTCTTATCTAAATTAAATTCAATTATAATTATTCATGATGGTGTTATGGATTTATAAGTGTTTTTCTTATGTTTTCAATACCATCAAAGGATCTTTTCTTAAGTTTAAATGTTTTAAACTTCCTTCCATGGAAATAACTCACAAAGAGTGTTAAAATTTCACCCATGGTTTTTATTAATTAAATCAAAATGGATTTCATGTAATGATTTCTTATAAATTATAATGAATTTCTATTATGTTTTGATCAAGGATTTATATGAATTAAACCATGTTTAGCTATTTTCAAGATGATTTTTGCGTTAGCAAAAAACATGGAAGTATTGTTTCCTTTCATTGTTTTAAATGTTTTGGATGGTTTTCAAATGTAAATTTTGATGTCTTTCATCATATGTTTAAAGGTAGTAAGCTATGTTTTATATATTTTCCCAATTAGATTAATACTTTTTGTTATATACTCCATTTAATTTAATCCCCTTGTTGATTCATATGTGAAAAGTGGTTTGTTATTATAATATGGGATCATGGTTTATTGATATCATTATATTGTTTATGTTATTATAAAGGGAGTTTTTCACTAAAGTTTATTTGAAGGTTTGAGTGGGTTTATGTTTTTTTAACTTTTTTAATAATTATTTTTATTGCATTGAGATGTGTTATATTGTATTGTTCACCTCCACTTACATGTCATGAGAAACCTTGGGTAGATAGGGGAAATATATAGGGATGAGTATTTCACTAGTGTATGATCATGATTTTCACTAAATAGTTCATTTTAAGGGTTTTATCTTAATTTTCCTATTAATTTGTTCAGCAATACCCCTTGATATATATTTTATAAACAGATCTAAAAGGTTCTTACATGATTTTACATCAATAATTATTATGGTTCCATTTTATAATAATTGCCTCACATGTCATGTCTAAAATTAATGTTTTTATACTTTATATTATACATGATACTATAATATTTTGACATTTTTTATTCACTACCACAATTAATGCAAATAAGACTCATTGGAATATTACATAACTTAAATTACATTAATAAGTTTATTATTCATTTTTCTCCAGTATGCAAGTTGTTGAAGCATCAAATTCTGACTCTAATGTCAAATGTGAAAATCCAGTTTATTTCCCACCCTAAAAAGGAAACAATTTCTAAGAGTAAATATCCATCCAAATTGCGATTGAAAATATCCCATGATGGGATTTAAACTTGAATTAGTACATACTTATTATAGTTATTGTTGGGCATGTATTGTCTCAATAGTACTCTATAAATCTTATTGATTTTTATGCTCACAAAAACCCTTGTTTATTTTACTAATAAATTTAATTTAATTATTTTTCAGGAATATATTTCTTGAGAATATTATCTTACTTACAGGTTATAATATTTGTTAAATTATTCTAAACGTGTTTTAAAAGTATTCTGGAAACACGTTTCATACCCTATGTTTATAATTATAGTTGTAGTGTATGGTTCAGAAACCCAATGTTTGAGATAACATGCATGAATCATATATCCAACTCTATTGGAAAATTATTTTTTATCAACCCTACATTTAGATGGAATCCTACACTTGAGAAAAGGGAAATTATTGATAAACCACCCTACATTTGTAAGAAATCCAACGTTTGAGGAAACAAACATATGGTACATAAACCCTACTTTTGTAATCAACCATACTTTTTCAACCCAATGCTGGAGTTTGTTCATCAAGTTAAGGAACCCTACATTTGATTATTCAATGATGGAGTTTTAATTTAAAGATTTTTTTATGATTTGTACAATGGTCTCAACAGAAGTAATGATCTATTCACAGATATTTTGTGACTGATTCAATGGCTAATTATAATTTTTTTAAAGGCTCATTTTCAATAGAGTAAATCATTCATATTTCTAAGGGAAGTTATGACTATCTTGAATGATTTAAATTTGAATGATTGTGATCTATCATGTGATATTCTTGGATCTTATCAACCAAAGGAAAACCAAGATTGCTATATAATATCTATAGTATTTCCTCTTTTAATACTACTGTACTTTATGAAATATCTTTTTGAATACAGAACTGATGCAAAGAAACAAAAAAATTGAGTCACTCTGTTATTTCTGAAGAGTCTACACTTTGAAGATATACATGTTTAAACCTCGAGATGTTGTGTAACTATTGTTATTTGTTTTTTGTTATTATTATTTAAGATCATTTGCAACCAGGATCTTTTCAGAGATATTCTTACTTAAATAAATTCATATTTGAAGAATATGATCCTTGTTTTGTCAGTTTTTGTTACGACTGTGATAAAAAACCTATCAATTCAATCAAATCAAACTCTTTTGATTTATTGGATTTTTGGACGCTCAAACTCGGTCATGGAAGAGTATCAACTTTTTGGACTAATATGTGGATAAATTGGTTCCCTAAAAAAGAACCATAAATATCTATAATGACTTATTGTAAATGGTGTCAACTGCCTACACTTAGTTGTGAAGGTCTTACGATAAGATTACTATTCTAGTGAAAATCACAAAGTTCACAGAGAGAGAATTGGTGTATTATAATATGGGATCTTTATGACCTGAACCACTATAAAAATTATCATTTTCTCCTTTAATGTTTATTCACTGCTCAAACTACTAATAGTAGAGAACACTACATATCTTCATAAATCATACAGAAAACTAAAAGTCAAAATCTATAAAGATTACCGAAAAGACACAATTCACCCCCCCCCCCCACCCCACCCCACCCCCCTCTTATGTATCTTTGTATTATTTCAACCTATCAATTAGTATCATAGGAGTGATTTTTTGATAAATCAGATAAAGATATAGAAATATCAAAGTATAAGGTTTATGCAAATACAGATGTCAATGGATGATCCTAGAGAAGGTATGTCTATGATTCATGCACTATACTTCAATGGTGATAACTATGGATGATGGAAATATTGAATTATTATATATCTATAAAATCTTAGATTTAAAGTTTATATGAAGATTATCACTTTGTATACAATTATTGAGAAACCAAAAACATGGTATATTTCCAAAGAAGTTTTGTATGACATATACTCAAAAGAAATGAATGCTATCATCTGTTAAATTGCTTTTGAAAAATTCAATCAAGTATCATAATTTCATACTGCATATAAAATGTGGCATAAAATCATTGTTTCATATGAATTAATTGACAATGACAGACAGCTAAAGAATGTTACTGCAAAACTGAATCTTTATACCTTCATAATGAATGATGGTGAGAGAATCACACAAATTAATGGATGTTTCACAGAAATAGTCAATGATGTTTTTGCTTTAGGAGATACAATTTCTCAATCATATCAAGCACTAAAAGTACTCAGAGTACTACCCTCAAAATGGAATGGGATATCTATATCTATACGATAATCATCACCAGTCAAATATTTGACTATGAAAGAATTAATTTGAAAACTAATGATGTATGAAGAAAAAAATGAAAGTGGAAGCTAAAGATCATAAGATAATAAAAAAGTAAAATACTACCCTTAAAGTTACATCTTAGAAGCATGAAAATAAATTGAAAGAATATTTCAAAATCTAAAAAGATTCAAACTTCTCGGAACAGGGATGTTTCTTGTGAGTTATGACATTTGAGGTGGGAGCATGGATGTTGTTTATGATTTATGACCTGCGTGAGATAGGATTTATGGGTTAGGTGGAAGAGCCCATTGGGCTTTGAGATGTGATGTATGAGGGTAACTTGTGAGAGGGGTTAGGTTTGTGAGAGGTGTTATCGAGTATGTGGTATAGGCTTGTGATATTCCTTATGTTTTCATGATAAAAAATACTTATGGTTATTTAGTATCGAGGTTGGGTTTTTTAGGGAATGCTATAGAAAAAAATACATTTACCTGTGTTCTGGTTTATGTTTAGTCATGGTTATAAACATGGCTAATTTCTTTACTCATGCTTTGTAAAAATGTTAGGAAAACGTGTGTAGCTAATTTAGTGACATTTATAAATGTAGTTAATACAGTTACATTTATAAACATCGATAATTTACTCACACATCATTTACCCACATTTTTTATAAATGTAGGTAAATGGGTCATTTACTAGCCACGTTTTCCATAAAT
This sequence comes from Viscum album, assembly GCA_963277665.1. NCBI lineage: Eukaryota > Viridiplantae > Streptophyta > Magnoliopsida > Santalales > Viscaceae > Viscum > Viscum album. The sequence continues at coordinate 1,083,027,956 of OY728166.1, read as the reverse complement.
GTAGATAATTAATTTTTAAAAATTATGGATATAAATTAAAGAATTTATTTTTTAAAAATTTATGATACGGTTTTTTTAACATTCGCAACCTTCCACCTGGTGTCAAGATTTGTTTCAAAATTAGTAATATGTTTTTTTACATTATCAGCCCCACCTCACTCAACTTGTCAAAAGTGAAGGTATTTGAATAGTCAATAGTGTGTCCTATGACCAGTTACCAGACAAACCATTCTAATTCAGTTTTCAATTTGATTGCTGTATTACATTATAATTATATATATGTTAATATATTTGAATATAAATAAAAATTATTATTTATTATATAAAAATATATAATTATATATATTAAATACACATATATATATATATATATTATTTATACATACATATATATATATTAGTAATTATAATTATAAATTTATATTATGTGTGTGTGTGTGTTATTTATATATGTGTTAATCTATTTGTGTGTGCTTATAAATTTATATATATAATTTAAATAATAATATATGTTATATATTTAATATATAAATTAATATATTTATTATTATATATTAACATGCATGTTATTATATGCTACTATTTATATATGTTAGTATATATTGATATATATGTTTTTATATGTTATCATGTGTTATTATAGATTAATATTAATGTTATATATTAATATATAAATTAATATATTTTTCATTATATATATATATATATATAAATTACCATAAATATATATAACTTTATATAAATATACATAGATATATTAATAATCATTTATTCAATTATTATTAATTTATTATAATTGTTTTTTTTACAAATGGAGACATGAATTGGTAACCCAATTCAAGCCCCAAAGAAATTTATTAAAGAAAAAGTATTATGATACATGCTCAAGGTGTAATGAGTTTACACCAACACAAAAGTTAGAGTGATATATAAAGATATTGTTTTCGGCACTTTTATGCCGGGGCGCGCGCGCATCCGTCACGCGGGGGAGGACACGCGGCTTGAGGCCCCGTATTCCCGCTTTCCAAAGGTGGGCGGCATTCGTTCCTTGTTCAGGGACGTCTTCTCCTTGATCGAAACCAGGATGATGGGATGTCAGTTCTTCCTTCCATGGATTCCTCCTCGGAGCTCGTCACCTAGTTCGGGTCTCCCTCATAGATTTAAGATGGGTTTTTGAAGCTCGTTCTCAGCGCCATATCTGCATGAACGCCAGTTAATTACACTGCTTCCATCGAGAAGCTCCAAGGGGTCTGGTCGGGACAGCAACCTTCTGTGAGGAGAATGGTCACGCTAGGGTGTCATTGGCGTGCCTTGACGCTGGGGGATTGGCATGTTTGTCTTCTGTCCCTTATTATAAGGCTTCTCGAGGGCGCGGAAGCCCGAGGCATCCCACATAGAACACGGGGAATTGTGTACCATCTGAGGTTTTCCTCAGCTTCCCATGTTTAACATGGGGTATGTCGTGAGTTTAACGTCTGGCGGAGATGGATCAGACTGATCGGAAGACTGAGAGTGGATCATATTGAAGGACCCCCTAGGGGGAACACCGATGTTGGGGCCAGCACGTGGGTGGCTTCCCAGATACTATGGAGTGGAATGAAGGGTCATGATCCCACCGGGATGTGGTGGCTCGGGTAAGGATCAGGATGGGTGATTGAGTGATGGGATTGAACCTCATGGAGGCTTCCTACGTATCCCCATGGAAGGGAATCAAAGTCTGCATAGTTCGGTGATACGGTGGGACACCTGAAGAGGCGGCTCGTGAGAATGAATGCATGGATTGGATCCTGGAGGAAGTAAGATCTCCAGGATAGGGAATGAGCTTCCCGAGACACGTGGGCTCGAGGGAGAGGTCAGGATGAGATGTGGGTGTGAGGTATGGGGCTTATGCTCTGAGACGTCCCATGATGGTGGGTATGGGGCTTACGCTTTGAGGTGGCCCATAACGGTGGTTGTGAACCGACGTTAAGGGGTCGGAACAACTGAGTGATGGGATTGAACTTCGTGGAGGCATCCTACGTACCATGCGTTAGCACGGATCAATGTCCATGTAGTTTGGGGCATACAGTTTAACTTCATGCGGGATGAGGGCATACAGTTTAATGTCATGTAGGATGAGGGCATATAGTTTAACATCATGCGGGACAAGCAATTTGGGGCTTACGCTCTGAGGTAGCCCAAAGTGTTTGGCAAACCGATGTAAAGAAGTCAGAACAACCGGGTGGTGGGATTGAACCTCGTGGAGGCTTCCTACGTACTATGCGTTAGCATAGATCAAAGTCCCCATAGTTCACTGTGATGGTGCTTATGCTCTGAGGCGGCCCATAGTGTTGGTGAACCGACGTGAAGGAGTCGGAACGACCGGGTGGTGGGCTTAAACCTCGTAGAGGCTTCTTATGTACCATGTGTTGGCATGGATCAAAGTCTACATAGTTCGCTGGGATGGGGCTTATGCTCTGAGGCAGCCCATAAGAGGATTTCATGGTCTATGCTCACTCTAAGCTCATGTGAGTCATGCTCGGTGTGAGAAACAAGATACAGTAGGGACCAGACGATCACGTCGCGATGGGTGCGTCCGTGAGAAGCGGAAAGGGGCTTACGCGTTGAGCGGACCAAAGAGGAAATAGGGGCTTACGCGTGGTTAGTGTCCCTTGGTGCTGAGGCTTACTCTAGGATGGAGGCCCGTGGTGTGATAAAGCACAGTGGGAAAGGGGCAGCACTGGCCTTGGCAGTGAGGAAGTACGAAGGTGCATGGGTGCAACCTTCCACAAGAGAGGCTAGGGGATTACGCTTTGAGGCAGTCCTTCCCCCGTGGACAAACGCCACTCCGAGAGGTAGGATATCATTCCATGTGAGGAAGATTCCATTCTCATGGAGACGACTGGTTTAAAGAATGTCTGATCTAGGGGGACCCTCTGTGCGAGGCACGGGGTCGGACCACAGTTTAATGTCATGTGTTAAGGACGAGGTGCTTGGTAGTTTAATGTCCTGCAACTCGGACAAGGTGGGTTCGCTCCACACCCCTAGGGATTACATGCCCAACACCCTCTACCCTTTGTGGGAGGGAAGGAATTGGAAAGGCCGTAGTGAAGGGGGGCCGCAGGGCAAACCATCGAGGGGTCCACATTAGCGTGGCTATGCGAAGAAGCAATAGCCGTTAGCGTGCCTATACAGAGAAGAATAAGGCAAAGCAATGCAAGGAAAACACCGCCCAAGGGACCTTGAGGTTACTTTGTACGATCCTAGAAGGTCATACGGGAAAACAACGCATGGCGTGCATGCCCGGTATGGAAGACATCGGGAGCCAGCATAGAGAGGCACCCAAGGGGCGTCAAGGTGAGGGGTCCTGGGTTTTGCGCGCAAAGGGAAGGTTTGCACGCAAAACACTGGGATGGCGTGCAATTGGGGGAGAAGGATAGCGCGCAAATAGGGGATTGCACGCGGGGGCAATGGTCGATCCCTAAGTCATGGAGAAACCTATCAGAGGGATTGCGCACAATTTGTAAGGGATTGTGCACAATTGGAGGGGATTGAACGCAAGGGTCAAGGATTGCGCGCAAAGAAAGAACCCGGAGGATTTGGAAAATTCACTTAATCCAGTGGGGTTGCGCGCAAAGGCAAACCCCGGGGAAAGGTTGCGCGAAAAGGGTAATTACTTGGAAGTCATCTTGTCACGTGGGAGTTCGAATTGCGTGCACGGAAGCTGGTCCGAATTCCTCAACTCCGAAACGGTTGAGGTCTCCTTCTATTTATAGGAATTCGCCATCGTGGAATCCAGGCGACGCGCGAAATCTTCCTTGCCAGGACTAGTCGGCGTGCAAGGATTCCCCGCACGAAACCGGGTGCACAAATTTGCGCGCCACGCCGGTTCTTTTTCGTGAATCCCAGGAGTCCTTCGCGCGAACATCATATTTTCGTTCAATTCCTCCTCAATTTCGCGCACCACTTTCAGGTCCTCCGGACTGGGCCTCTAAGTCCGAATATGACTTCGCTCTATCCGTTTGAAACTTCCTTTAGGAGTTACGGACTTTTTCGGCATCTAAAAATTCCCCCCCCCCCCCTCAGAATTGGATCGGCGAGAGGTTGCAACGATCGGATTCTGAGGGAAATGTCGAAACACCGAAGCAGTGCATCTCCTGGGCATTTTGCGTGCAAAAATCCGACGGGGCATGCAAAACGACGGATCTGCGCGGAATTTGCTTTCCACGCAGCATGGAACCTTGGCCTCACCTATAAAAAGGGTCACTGGGTACCAAGTTCCGTACTCAAGATTTTCCGCGTGATAGGCATAACGCTCTCGTGCGTGAAATTGATTCCGTGGCTGCCCGTAAAAATGCTTTGGCAGCGCGTAATTCCTTCTGAATTTCGGCCGCATTTGCACGCCTACTCAAGATATTCCACGCCTAGTGTGCTGATTGTGCGCCCAACTCCTAGATTTCGTGTTGAAGCTTCAGATTTCGAGCAACTCTCCCTGATTTCGTGCACTCCATCCTGATTTTGCGCAACTCCCAAAATATTTGAGATGGCTGCAAACCAAGTTGATGAGGGGGAAGTCGCCGATCGTAGAGACGAAATAGCGGAAAATGAAGAGGTTTATGGAGCCAAGGTGGTCGTTTCCAACAACCTAACCTTGTTCAACCTGCTGACCCAATCCCAAAAGGAGTATCCTCTGTCTGACAACCTCTCGCTCTGGAACTTTGGCATCCTGGAGGAGGTTCCCCTGCCGGGCTTCGAGGTGGACACACTGTGGTCATGAGTGACCTAGGAGGTCGAGCTTCCTTGCTACAAAATCACCAACAATGGTCATCCTTCCAGAGAAACCAGGCACACGGATGTATATGTCCTAAACCCGAGGACCAGGACCATTACCGGGGATGAGCCTGTCGTAGAGAATTCTTCGGCCCTCTACGCAAGCACGTTTCGTCAGAGCATCACGGATGACACTAAGGGCTGGCTGAAAGATTGGGACCTGCGGTCCGGGGGAAACTTTACCAGTGAGTGGGCCTGGGGTTTTTGGGTTCGCCATACTTGTGACCAGTTTGTGGCCGAGCTGTGGCATATTGGCCTATTTGAGGCGGTATGGACGTCGCAGTTCCATTTCCACCGTCAACCCAAACTCAGGCTGGAGCTATTCACCCGGTGGTCTCCTGATACCAACACATTCCACCTTCACCATGGGGAAGTCGGCATCAGCCTTTGGGACGTTCACTACATCGGAGGTATCCCACTGGAGGGCTACCAATATGACAAGTTCGTTCCTCCAAAGAACACCTGGGAAGACAGGTCACAGACCCCCATGCTGACGTGGAACCTGTTGGAGCTGGCCAAAGAGAGGTTGGGGGTCAAGGAATTTCTGAAGGACATTTCCTACAAGGGCTGGTTCAGCCAGTTCCTAGAGAAGGATTCGGCAATCAAGATGTTGGGACGGGGTAAATGGTGCCCAACCACGGCTCAGAGGAGAAAGGATGGGTCGTATTGGAGGACCCTGGAGGAGGGGCAATACCAATCGTTGGGCTATCGCATCATTGAGGCCCAGGACCTGAACGTCCAGTACGCCGGGTTCCTCGCCTCCTTCCTGAGCGGGTGGCTCCTGTCAGTGCGGGACGCGAGGATGAGCATCCATCCAGCAACATTGGTAATGGCGGGCACCATGGCCGCCAATAAACGGTTCAACTTGGGGGGTCCCCGTTCTGGCCAAGCTGTATGCCATCCTAGGACGCATCTCAAGAGGGGGGTTGCCTCGGAGGGTATGTGGCCCCTTCCATATCTTCCATGGCTGGGTGACGGCTCATCTCGGCGGGTAAACTTTCCCAAACGCCATCCGTCCTCTGGGAAACAGCCTGCGACCATCCCTGCTAAACATCATTGGGGTGGCGCTGATGATGCTCAATGAGGAGGGCATGAGGATCTGCATTGGTAACCACACCAACTTCAACTTCAGCCCATTCCCCACCCCAATTGGCCAGATGGTGGACAATGGGCGAGGCTTTCTAGAACAGCAGGAGTATTTTCAGAGCATCTGGGGCGGGGTTCTCATGGCTCGGATCGACGGGAAGGTGATCTGCGAGCCTTATGTGCCATCCCGATTCACCAGGTAATTTGGGTGCCTCCAATGAATGTCGAAGAATGTATTCATGGCTATCTGGGAGGAGAATAATCCTTCCATTCTGTGCCAAATTTGGTTGATGTTCACCACTTTCGGGTCCAACAATGTCATTACTCTTCCTCCCACTGGGGTCGACGCTGGCCTAGCAACTGAGTATGCCGAGAACTGGACCATTGTGTACCCTGAGGGGCTTTTACAAAAGCGATTCCGGCAACTCGAGACTACCTGTGTGGAAACTGGGCGACGGGGGAGCAGACAAGGTGCTGCTAGAAGGGGGGAACCAGGGGCGCGTTAGGCAGCGAGGCCTGCACAGGCCGGGACCTCAGTGGCGGAAACATCACACGGTGTCGCCGTGACCTCATTGCCCGTAGGGGGGTCACATGAGGCGGCCAGGGAACTTCCTGAGAAGCAGATAAGGTACCTGCTCGAACCTTCCCAAGATGCAATTTTCCTGGTACTGTGGTCAGCCTGGATGACCCTGCGGAAATCACTGGGCATTGAAGCTATCTGGCAGAAGATAATGCAGAATGGGATCCAGCTGCTGGAGGTCGGGCTCATTCGAGTTACCGACAAAGTGAACTTCCATCGGCGGCATTCTTATCTGATGGCCATGGACACATATGCGCACCAAAGGGTCCGGCGTGCGGAGCCACCTTTCCTAGTGAAAGTGATGCTCGGCCAAGAGCATGATCCGGAAGTGATGTTTCCAGGAGAAGGCGACAGTGAAAATGAATCGGAGGGGGAGGAGGAGACTGTAGAAGATGAAGGCGAAGGAGAAGATGATGGAGAAGGAGAAGGAGAAGGAGAACCTGAAGGTGAGGGTCGTAGGGGGTGGCCTACCAAGGGAGTCTCTAGGAGAGAGGCGAGATTTTCGGCTCTGATCTCGACATAACCAAGATACTCGAGGTTTGTCTCTATCCTTAATCATATTCCTTCTTTGTCCATTATTTTATGCAATTTCTAATTCAACTCTATATCTCACTCAAGAGCACCTAGGTATTGATAAGGCATCCCCAATAGAGGGAGGAGAGGAACCAGTGGGACAGGATGGGGCTCTGAAGCCCATCATTGAATTGACAAGTGCAGAGGGGTCTCCTGTCATGGCAACTCTTGTAGCGGCCAGAACATTGGAGGCTGACGCTCTGGGTTTCTGTAAGTCCCACGCTTCACTACTGGCACTTGTTATCAAAAGATCCCAACTAATCAGGGTACGCCTTTCCAGTGATCTCAACATTAGAGGCTCGTCGGGCTGTGGAGCCCGGGCTGTCCATGAGCAGACCAGCAGCGGACATACCACCTCATTCAGAACATGATCCCCACACTGATTTGGCCCCAGCAATTGGTGATCAGGGGGTGGTGGACATCAGCGGCGCTGTCCTTGAGGCGAGGCCAGAAGCTGACGGAGGCACCGTCGCTATCGGGGCGAGAGAGGAAGTTCGCCCGGACGTCGAGGATCATATTCCTCATGAAGACATCCCTGAGGTAGATCCTGCTGCCGACCTGCTAGATGCCTTTCTCGTGTATCGGCCCGCTGATCCTGAGGAGGTATATGACTCGGAATTAGAAGTGGTCGAGGACAGCCGAATGACACGGTGCAAAGGGTGGAAGTGTATCCAATGCTTTCTCAGGCATCCCCAGTCAGATTGGATGAGGAGGATGGGATCAATTCAGACCTGGCTACGCTTCCTATGTGCCGGAGGGGCGGATGCTCAACGCCTTCATTTGATGGTCCGTGATTACATGGACGAGAAGGTACACGAGAATAGTCAGCGCATCGATGTTTCCCAGTTTTGGGAAAGATCGGCGAGCACCCGAGCATTTCTGAGGGCGGAGCGGGAGGTCTGGTGCCTCGAAGGGCATTCAGCAGAGAAGGAGGTCTTCATTGCAACGTGCTTTGAGATCGTGGAGCAACTGGCGGCCCAACTGGTTGAAGCCCAAGAACAACTTATGGAGGTGAGTCACTAGATGTCCGTACTTCAAACCAAGCGGGCGCAGGCACAATCTAGGGTTGATGAGATGCGCTCTGTGGCTGCTGATGAAGAGAGGGTCTTAAAGGAGCGAGAAACAGTCCTGGAGGCTACCAGCCAAAGGGTAGCAGTGTTGGAAAGATCAATCCAGCAATCTGATCCCTGAGGGCTCTGTTTTTTCCATCTCATGAACTTTTGCTTCCACTGCTTAACATTTTGATCCGATGTATGGACAAATCTATTTATCTTAACCTTTGGTTTAATATGCTCACCATAATTCCAAAATGAATAACAACTCTCCCCTAAGCTCCTGTGGGTTGCACCCAACGTGAGGAATAAAGGGTGCTTGTGTTATCATTCCATCCAACTGTGGGGTGTTAACCAGGCCTCAGGCATCCGAAATTGGGCCTGGATTTCTTAGGAGGAGAGGGAGGTCTAGCAGACGGGGGGGACCTCAGACTGATCGATGTATCGTATCCTCAATGTGCCCTAACACACGAGTGGGGAAATTCCGGGGGCATTGAAATCTATCCGAACATAGGGAGATGAAAAAGGTGAATCACGTTACCCGAATTCGGAACACTGTGAAGGTGGCGTGGTGATGGAGGATAACTATTGACCGTAACAGAAATGCAGCATCCTTGTCACATCAACCTAAAATGGGGACAATAAATGAGGGCTGACCACTGACCATGTTCGAAACATGGGGCCTAACTCAAATATCTCCGATCAGTCCTCCGGAACGTTGGCCCAGGACAGTAGGCGGACCGTAGGTCAATCATCCATATTGCTACAATAGGCGGACCAAAGGTCTATCATCCATATTGTCGAGCAGGCAGACCAAAGTCTATCATCCATACTTTTAGGGGGTCCCATCAAACATGACCAGTCCTCCGAAACGTTGGCCCAGGACAGTAGGCTGATCGTGGGTCAATCATCCATATTGCTACAATAGGCGGACCAAAGGTCTATCATCCATATTGTCACAGTAGGCGGATCAAATTCTATCATCCATACTATTAGGGGGTCCCATAAAACATGAAAGAGGATGAGGATCCAAATAAAGGGGCATGCAAAGTGTGGAAAGTGGAGTGGTGGTTTGTTCGAATAGATTCCAACACTCCCAAAATTGCACCACCGTGGCAGAGGCGCATTAGGCGGACATACCAACCTGGTCACGGATCGTCCCAATTTTCATACAGGACCTCTCTGGCAAGAAAACTTCCGCTTCCCAACATTACTATGGGGCATCCCGAACTTATTTGGGGTAGATGTCTCAATTACACCACTCCCCGAGAAGGCAGGTCGAGGGGACGACAGTATGGAGGGATGGGATTTGGTAATCCCTAGGGCTAGACCCAAGACGAAATGTACAGGCGTTCCTACATATCTCATAAGGATGAGAATCAATCCACACGTAGTTATTGAAGCACAGTTTAACGTCGTGTAGGATGATAAGACAAGAAGGATAATTCTTAGAACGGGGTGTGCGGGGTGCATCTGTTGCAAACCCGACATGAATGAGGACATAATCCCGCACTACGCTACGCAATATCGTGGTCAGGGTCCCAAAGGCAGGACTGAATAGGCGAACTAGATGAACTCGATATGGACCCAAAGACAGGAGTTCTGGGCGTTCCTACATATCCCATTAGGATGGGAATCAATCCAGATGTAGTTTTTAGGATATCTTAGTTTATGGTCTTAGAACTCCGACCAAAGGGGCCCAGATATAGGGCAAAATGCAGTTTAGGGTCATGTAGGATCGTGAAAGGATCTTAGTTTTAGGTCTTAGAACTCGGACCCAAGGATAAGGGGAAAGGGAGACACACGGTAAAGTGGTTGTGAAACCTGACGTGAATTAGGGCGAGGCCCTGCTTACTATGTGCTCCTGGGGACATGTTTAGGCCGAGGGACCGAACACGAAAAGTTAGGATAAGCCCGTGGGGAAGTTCCCAAGCACTCATACGTATCTCATAAGGATGAGAATCAAGCCATACGTAGTTATTGAGAGGTAGCATGGCACAACATGGCGCCTGTGCAAAGGATGAAGGAGACGTGCGGGTCTAGCCCTCGCGCCAAAAGAAGCGGCATTTGATATATCTTGTTTATCCTTGAAGGTGAATGGTTTTTCTTTTGTGGAGCGACCGGCCTAGGGTAGAAATTCCTGGCGTCTCCACAATAATCAAGCAGTAACAGGAATTGAAAAATGGTATGACAATTGACCAATACCCGACGTGATGTCCCCCATGGGGAGGTCATCACAATGCAGTGCCATTTTTCATCGTGCGGCCAGGACGATATCATCATAGTTTATGGTCATGTGGTAGGACCAAACAGCACAGTTTAAGGTCATATGGTTTGGACCTGGGGAATACGCATGATGTGATGAGGCATACCCGACGTGCATGAGGACATAATCCCATGCCATCACTACGTGCGACTCCAAGAGATGAGCCTCGGGCCAAGGGGTCAGTGAGGGTTCAACAATCAGGGGGGAAGAAGATGCTAGCTCCCAGCTAAGCTGGGCCCGAAACTCAATATCTGGGAAACTCCTCATCTCCCATGGGAATGAGGGTCAAGCTGCACGCAATCCTTAGAGAAAACCCAAGCACATACTCTAGCACTCAGATCGTGGGAGCCACGAGAGACACCGTTACGCAGCTTAGTCCATCTGACGTGTGGGGGTGCACTGAGGTTTAGTGCAAGGAGTGTCGAGATTCCACCTTGACATGGTGGGGTGGAACGTAATTTCAATCATGAAACCAACATTCAGGGCCCGAAGGAACCGGCATGATGACTGAGGATTACTGCTGGCCATGTTCGCAACATAGCATCATGTCGCATTAGCCTAAAGATAGGGGAAAACAAATGAGAATCAACTGCTGACCATATTCGCAACACAGGATTTGTATCAATTTGTTGCCCGAAACCCTCGGGGGCATTGGCCCGTGACAGTAGGAGATCCCTTAGGCGTTGTATCCAGGCCATTTTTTGGGGGTCCCTCTGGGTGTGAGAGATAACGGGGGCCCGGATGAAAGGGAGCATGAAGCTTGGAAAGTGGACGAAAAATTGCCTAAGTCGAATATGACACTCCAGGTCCTAGACCATAGTACTCTAAACACATTAGAAGACCATTGGAAAGGGTCGAAGGGCTTGGTTTGAGATCGGTCAAAAGATGGAAGATTCTCGGGAGGAGGGGGGCATGGTGCCAAAGACCCTGTATCACACCTATATATCCCCCCACGGGGAAGGATAGGCCAAAATACCGAGGTGACCGGGAGATCATGGGATCTCTCAAGAGATGGGGCTGGACCTGAAATCTAGGTGTTTAGGCGGTCCTACGTATCCCATAAGGATGGGAATCAAGCCGCGCATAGTTCTTGAAGTACAGTTTAACGTCATGTAGGACGATAAGAAGTATTTCTTCCAGGGATTGTGCATGGCACGGTGGGTAACCCATCGTGAATGAGGGCATAATCCCGCACCACACGCTCTGGATGAAGGTTGGGGCTGAGAGGCCTGAGAAGGCCAAGGGGCCTAAGGCTGGGCCTCGGTCAGGGATGCCTAACCAGCCTGCAGTTTAATGTCTTGTAGTGAGGACGGGCATGCAGTTTAACGTCATTATAGACCGTAAGGGTCTTAGTTTAATGTCTTAGAACTCGGACCAAAGGGGCCCAAGTATGGGACCAAGTGTAGTTTAAGGTCGTGTTGGACCGCAATCTAGTTTAAGGTCATGGGGGACCGTGGTTGCAGTTTAGGGTCATGCAGGACCAGGTGTAGTTTAAGGTCATGTGGGACCTCGAAAGGATCTTTGTTTTAGGTATTAGAACTCAGACCCTAAGATTCAGGCAAAATACTATTTGAGGAACCTGGCGTTGGTGGGAGGAGTGACACGCTCACCATCAATAGTCACCAGGGAATATGCGCCATTGGGATAGACCTTATGGACGATGAAAGGACCCTCCCATTTGGGCTCCAACTTGGGTGGTTTCCTGCTGGGAATCATTGGCGCTCTGAGAGCCAGTACCAGGTCACCTTGCAGGAAAGAGCGAAGGAGAACCTTCTTGTTGAAAGCTCGAGCCATCCTGCTCTGATGCCTTTCCAGGTTATGTAAAGCGTAAATCCTATTCTCGTCCAGCGCTTCCAATTCAGCTAGGCAGACTTCGGCAACTCTATCTGGAACTTTCTGATCATAGACTGTCATGTACAATGAGGGAAACTGAATCTCGATGGGCAGGACGGCCTCAGCTCCGTACACCAGGGAATACAGAGTCACCTGGGTGGAATTGCGAGTCGTCGTGCGATAATCCCAGAGAGCATTGGGGAGCTTGTCCGGCCAACTTTTCTTGTTCTGACCAACCATTTTTTGTAGAATGTTAGAGAGGGTTTTGTTAAACGCCTTGATCTGTCCATTCGCATGCGCATGATAGCGGGAGGTGTGGCTAGAGTGAATGTTGTACTTGGCGTACAATTTCTTCAGCTCGGCTGCTCGGAAGTCGGTTCTGTTTTCCGTGAGGATAGCGTGAGGTACTCCAAATCGATAGATGATATTGGATCTCACGAAGTCAGTGATAGAATGGGCTTTGACTTCCTTGAGCGGAATTGCCTTTTTCCACTTGGAAAAGAAATCCGTAGCGGTCAGAATGAACCGGCACTAGCGGGCCATCGCCGGCGGGTAAGGTCCTACAACATCCAACCCCCAGACTGCAAAGGGACAAGAATACTTGGTAGTGTGGAGAGGCTCTGGTGGCCGATGCACAAAGTTAGCGTGAACTTGGAACGCATGACACCTCTTAGAAAACTCGATGCAGTCATAGATCATGGAGGGCCAGAAGTACCCCAGCCTCTGAATCTAGTGGGGCAACTTCGACCCGACCTGGTGGGCGACACAGGAACCAGCATGAACTTCCTGCATGACCTGTGGTATCTCGACTCCTTGAAGGCAACGGAGGAGAACACCATAAAATACGTGCCTATAAAGGACCTTCTCAAGGTCGGGACCACTCTAAAGGGTAAATTGCAGTGCGTGGCGTCGGATTTTCTCACGCTTGGCTCGGTCCGATGGAAGATTTCCATGTTGGAGGTATTCAACCAAGGGCGTCCTCCAGTCAGGAACTGTCTTGATTACCACATCTGAAGTCCCCGGGGATCCTGACGTAGGGGCACCAGCGGTGAGATGGTTCGCCCGCGGGCCACGATCATCCTTCGGAATAACAGGAGCAATGACTCTCCAGTGTGCCATGTGGATAATTAGGCCATCCTGTTTGGGCTCTGCAAGTGATGCGGCCAGGCTGGTCAATCATCTTCTCGACTATTCTGCGACCGAGGGATATGAACGACCTCTGGCCGAGAGGGGAACTTATCCATTAGATGGAGGGTGCACTCCAGTAATGGCATGAGTTCTGTCTTTCTGAAAACATAGTCACCATTGACCTTCTTAACGACCATCTCAGAGTCCCATTTCACATGCAGATGGGATGCGTCAATATCGAGAGCCAGCTCGAGGCCAGTGATGAGGGCATGATATTCTGCCTCATTGTTGGTGCAGCCTTCTGACAACAGAAATGAATACGGTAGGACGGATTGCTCCAGGGTGATGAAGACGACACCCAGGCCCACTCTGTTGAGCCTAGGATCGTTGATCCTTCTACCGGTGGGGATCCAGGAGGCACCATCAAAGTGCATCTGCCAGCATGGGACGGCATGATCGAATGAGAGGATTTCCTCATCAGGAAAGCCTAGATCCAGTGGCTGATCCGTGGAGGTTGGATGAGCAAATAATAAGTCTGCCAACGCTTGTCCTTTGATAGCCTTTTGAGGTATGAACCTGATGTCGAACTACTGGAGGATCACTTCCCACTGTGCTAGTCGGCCAGTCAACATAGGTCAGTTCAGGAGGTATTTCAACAGGTCTACCCGAGAGACCAGTTGTACCTCGTGGTGCTGCAAGTAGTTATGCAATTTCTGTACGGAAAATACGAGCGCCATGCAGCTCTTCTCGATGGGAGAATACCTAATTTCCGTAATGAGGAGCATTTGGTTGAGGTAGTAGAGGCTATTATATGTTCCCTTGTTGTTCTTCTGGGAGAGAAGTGCGCTGATAGATTGTTCCAGGGCAGTCACATAAAGGACCAACGGCTTTCCGGAAATGGGTGGAATCAAGACCGGAGGTTGGATCAGATACTGCTTGATTTCCTCAAAGGTGGTCTGACACTCTTTATCCCACTCGTAGGTGGAGCCTTTCTTCATGAGATGGGAAAAGGTCTTACACTTTCCAGAAAGATTCGCAATGAATTTGGTGTATATAGGCTAAGTGTCCTTGGAGTCCTCTGAGCTTCTGAATATTACTCGGGGGAGGCATCTGGCTGATGGTCTTGATATTCTCTAGGTCGATCTCGATGCCTCAGTATCTGATAATGAAACCAAGAAATTTTCTGGAGGTGACCCCAAAGGAACACTTCAATGGGTTCATCTTCAGGCGGTGAGAACGGAGGAAGCCGAACACTTTCTCGAGGTCTTTGAGATGGTCCTGGCGCTAGCGAGATTTAACCACCAGGTCATCCACATAGCATTCCACCAGTGTGCCGAGGATTAGCTTGAATATGTGATTCATGGCCCGTTGATAGGTGGCACTTGCATTTTTCAGGCCAAAGGTCATAACCTGGTAACAGAAAGTACCTTGGGGGGCCCTGAAGGCAGTGAACTCTTCATCCTCGGGGGCTATCTGGATCTGATTGTACCTGGAATACCCATACATGAAGGAGAGGTCTTGGAACCCAGCCGTGGCATCGATCAACAACTCTGTCACTGGAAGGGGAAAATCATCCTTCGGACAGTGGTGATTGTGATCGCGGAAGTCGATACAGACCCTGATTTTTTCATTCTTCTTCCTGACTGGAACAATGTTGGTTATCCACCGGGGGTACTGAACTTCTTTGACGAAGTTTGATTTTATGTGCTTATCAACTTCGGCCTCAACCAGGGCATCGTGAGAGGGGCGCATCTTTCTAGGAGGCTGTTTGAACCGGCGATGGTTTGTCGGAAGGCCAAGCCGGTGGACGGATACCTGAGGATATAATCCTGGCATCTCATCATAACTCCAAGCGAACACATCACGGTGTTGTCTAAGAAATTCTATGTAATGTTGCCGCTCCTCGGGGGGGCAAAGCGGTGCTGACCAATGTGGGTCTTGGGTCCACCTCACTACTGAGGTTCACCTGCACTAACTCATCGACCGTGGTGGAGATTCCCTCCTCAAAGGCAGGGGGAGCATCTTTCATGTCCTCCTCTCCACTTGTGGAGGGATCATCCATGGGGGGAGCCGTTTCGGGGCTGTCAGGCCCTGATGGTAAGCTGGTGCCGGCTTGGGCGGCAGTGGTTGTCACGTCAGGAGACTCATGAACTACAGAGACCATGGTGATAAAGGTGGTTGATCCAATCTCATCTGGTCTTCGGCCTAAGGGGCCATGCTTTATGACATCAAAGCAGTAGTGGCGCATTGGCTTGAGCCAGTCGATTCCGGCTCGGAGAAACAGACATGTATGACATACTGTCGTTGCCATGAGCCTGATGTCCCGATATCGTACAGGGGTAGGAGGTTCGGGAATTACCTAGTCCTGGTTGGTGTAGGAGTATGAGGTGATTTTCCTCTGTCTCTTGGACCTAGGAATATGCCTTCCTCTGGTACTCGAAACAACAAAGCACTGCCCCATGTCGGGGGTTGTGGCCTCCAACCGATGGATTGGGAAGATATAAGCATCATCCAAACCTGCCTTGGGATCACTTGTAATAGTGGTGGGCCTAACCTTACCCACCAGGATCTGCTTATCCTTTCTCTTATAATAGTCGGCATCCATTTAACGGGCTTCACAAGAGGCAAAAGGAGGCGCATCTCCTTGGAGAACGCCTACTCGACCATTAAGGTAGTATTTGAGGCATTGGTGATACAATGAGGGGACTGTTGTGTGAAGGTGGAGCCATGGCCTACCCATCAACACGTTGTAGGTGGTGTCCTGAGAGACAACCATGAATTCGGTGCTGGCAATTAGGCCAACGAACTGGGTCTTCAAGCGAATATTTCCGAGTGGAGTTTGCTTGGTCCTGTCATACCCCTGGATCATGAGGTTGGAGGGAGTTAGATCATCCTCAGACAACCCCAGCTTCCGCAATGTCTAAGTTGGGATTAGTTTAATCCTAGAACCTATGTCAACAAGACAGCGTCGGACTTCCACGCCATTGAACTGGCCGGTGATGTACAGTGGGCAAATGTGCCCCTGTATGGGGGGGTCTTCATCTTCACCTGAGAATGAGATAACCGCCTGACATTCGGCGTTCTCAATCGCCTCGGCGTGGAAGGCTTCTGCAGCCACTACCTCCATCTCAAACTAGAGGGGGCTCCTTAGGGCCTCGGAGAGTGCCTCATGCATTTCGGATGACAGGTGAAGAGCCTCAAGGATAGAGAGCCTTGCTGGAATACTGGCCGGGTGCTTCAGGACGTCATACTTTTGGGCCAAACGCGAGTTTCTGCTTACAGGAGTCCGCTCTGCGATTGGAGGCATGATGGGCCCTATCGGCTGGACCGGTGGCTGACTGGTACTCGGCACGTCTGGCTATTCACAAGTCGAAGCCCGGAGAGTGGCTGCCGATTTAGAACCGGAAGGCTGGGGTCAGCTGGTAGTAGGGCAGAGCTGGTCGCTACACGACTGAGGTGGTTCTGCCTGATCCAGCAACACAAACGGTGGTATAGGTGAACCTGTCGACACCAAATGAAGGCGTCACGTGCGCTGAGCTCTGTATTGGGCGTGCTACCTAGTCTTAGTGGCGTGCACGGCCTGGATAGAGGTGTCAACTATCGTGCCCCGGCGATTCACATAGTTGCGGCTCCGCCGACGTTGGTGACGACTGGGGACATTGGGAAGGTCCACCTGACGTTCCTCATTGTCAGGAGTCAAAAATGGATTTACCAACTCTACGGTGTTAACCGAAGCGTACCCCGAACCTTCACTTGAGGAGTCATCCACTATAGGATGGAGTCGCGGAGGGATCCCCATTTCTTGGGGCATAAAATCGCCAAGAGTGTGGGATGATGACAGTATTGGCAGGGCACGTTCTTTCTTCTTTCTTCGTCGCTTGCTCTTGTGGGAAGAGGTAGGCTAGGAAGACGATGTCAAGGTAGCGCTCGCAGATTCTGAGAGCTCTGGCTGATTCTGGCGGGCACGGATTATGCCATGGGCGCGGGCGACCATCTTGCGAGCCATCCAATCGTTATACTTCTGTGATCCATGGTTGAAAACTGGATGCCACTCATCCTCATTGCCACTACTTCCCTTTGGTCTCATAAAGACACCTGCTACTTATGCCGGGTCTGGGCCCAACCTGACTATATTGTTGTCAATCTAGTCTTGGAGCCAGTCCTTGAACACTTAGCATCGCTAGATGGTGTGCCCCAGGGTCCGGTGATAAGGGTAGTAGTTGGGGTGATCAGTGAGACGTGCCTCTTCCAGCTTCCGGCACTCGGGCAGCCGCACGTATCTCTGCTCCAAGGTACTACAGAAATAACCGGGAACCTGGGCCTCATCGAACAAGTAAGTCTGACTCCTTCTGTCTAGAAAGGGGGCTCTAGGAGGCTGGCCCTAACGAGGGGCCGGAGGAGCATGACGAGGAGGCGTAGCCTGATTATCTCACCTAGGTGGTGGTGGTGTGTTACGCGGAGGCGCCTGCTGATTCTGAGGCGGTTGCTGCTGGGCCAGAGGCTGTGCCTGTGGGGGCGGACCCCTATGGGGCTATGGATATGGCCTCATTGGTAGCAACTCTAGATACCTGGGGGCCTCTATTTGGGTTATAGCAGTGGGATCGGCTCTGGAAGCTCTCCTTGCAGGGACTACAGGAGGCAACGGGCATGCCTGATTGGCCTGTTGCAGGGCTTCTCCAAGGCGCTAAGCCTTGTCTGAGAAGTCCCGGAACCCTCCAGGGTAATTATGAGTGATCAGAGAAGGAACCATCTCTGCCTTGATGTTCCCTATGCACATTGGCATTAATTTCTCCTGATTTGGTGGCATGTCAAGGGAGTACGTAAGCCCATTCCACCGGGCGACGAAGTCCGCGACTCACTCATTGGGCCTTTGTTTGCACCTGAATAGGTCTGCGATGTTCGTCTTCCGGGTTGTGGAACTGAACTGGTAGAGAAATTTCCTACGAAGGTCCTACCAGCTAGTCACATATCTGACAGGGAGTTGGCTGTACCAGACAAATGCTGGTCCTTATAGCATCTGAATGAAGCAACGGAGCTTGGCAGCATCCTACTGTGTAGGAGTCCCAAACATAGTCCCGAACCTCGAGTTGAAGTGGGCCAGGTGTTGTGGCGGGTCTCCAGTCTTAATAAAGGGTTCAAAATTGGGGTTCCCAAATCCTGGCGGGGCCGGCATATCATCCACCCACGCTGGGTATGGTTTACCATCCGGTGGGATTGCCACCTGTCAAGTTTCCAAAGCCTCTAAGCGGGCGATGAGTGCTTCCGTTGGATCATCTGGACGCGGGTTCCTGTCCTAATGGGGATCCCTAACCACAAGCGCATTTTCGGGCTCTTCAATCCGGTATTCAAGCTCAGTAACTTGCGGGGCGGAAGGCAGAGAAACTCCCGGGGTAGTGGGAGGAAACCGAGCGGGGTCCCTTGGGTGATCACACCACTCCGGAGGGTTCGACAAAATGTATTGTGCCCTCTTTCCATGGGCTCCAGCCTCTCCCCTGTCAGTGAACACGGCATGATCGCGGTTTCCCGGGAGAATCTCATCAAGGGGTAGTTGCTCCTGCCCCTGCTGTCCCGGCCTTGGATTATCGTAGTCAGGCTGCCGCTCTGCAATGCGTTTGGACAAGAGCTCATCAACCAACCTCTTCTGTTCAGCAAGTTGTTGGCGCAGCGAGGCCTTCTCGGGATCTTCCTCTGCCTTCTGTACCAAGGTAGATGGGTCGGTGATCTTGATATCCCCGACATTCTCTTTACCCTTGCCGATGTTTCGGCTCAGTGTTAATGCCTCGGTGGGTGTGTGGAGACCTAGGAGGCTCCTCTGTTGGCGAGTAATCCTCCCAGATGGGTCCAGTAGTGGCTTTTCCTCAGGGGGTGAGTCCCCATCGAGGAGTTCCAGACTGTTTCCCTCACCCTAAAGGTCGTCCATGTTGGCCGCCACTGCCCTTGGCGACATTCCTTCAAAGTCGCCCAGTGATTCGGGTTGTCGGCGAATCGTACTGAAAAAAGGGCAGTGTACTGCCCCCATCCACGAACGTGCGCATGGGGGGTGGCCTCCTCGATAACTTTGCAGAGCACTTGAAAACTTTGGATGCATTGTTGCTGGAGGGCCCTGTGGTGGCCAAGTGACTCAGGGTGCTGAACCGCGGGGAGCGCAGCCAAGTCGACCCGACAGCACTGCTCGCCGATATCCTCGAGATGTGATTTACTCCCGGGATAAGGCGCTAGCTGATAGTGAAGATGGGATTGAGTCACCCGGAGAGTCTAGCGGAAACATTCAAACTCTCCTAAGGTGAGCGACTCTAGCATATCAAAATCTGATCCTGCGACCAACCAAAACTTCTCGGGGAAGTGGCCTTCAGCGAGGACGGTCCAGAAGCTCCATGACTCTGTTTTGGGATCTGGACCTTGTTGCCCCTACTCATCAACCGAGAATGGATGGGGAACTGGCAACGGTGTCGAGGCAGATCGCAGGGCCAGTGGTCTTGCTGGCGGAGAATACGGCGAGCATGCCGATTGGCCATCGAATCATAAGTCGTCCTCCAAGGGTTGCAGTGTCCCGGCTACCACGACGCGATAGGATGGGCCGTAGAATGGGCCTCTTTTCACAGTGTCGGTGCTTGACGAGGGTGTGTCATGTTGCGACTCTTCCGTTGGTCCCCAGAATAGTTCCCCCCCCCCCCCTCTGACCGAGGTGGAAGGTGCTTCTGGGGAGACCAGCGGTAACTGTGGGTTTGACCCCTAGGAGTACGCCAAGTCCTCATCCTCCTGGATATACCTTCAGAGGGAGGAGAGGATCATACAGAACTCGCATTCGGAGAGTACGAGGCTGACGCGGCGCATCCCCACCCTTTCCCTTGACTCATAGGACTGTGGGGAGGGCTCCATCGCCGAGTCGTACTCCAAGTCCGAGAAACGGACTGGTTTGATTTTTGTCCGGACTTCCCTGACATTCCTCTTATAGCGATGACGTCCCACCTTCCTTCCCCTGGATGGATCCTTGGGGTAGGGCTGATCTTTTTCATGGATTCCTCTGTCCGCAATAGTGCTGGGGCAGAAAGGACTGAAGTCTGGGGTGCGAGAAGCACTAGGATAGATGTCGAAAGGGACACTGGGAGGACCTCCATGTGGGTGAGCGACTGGACATGCAATGGATCCATGCTTGCGGCCAGCGATAGGGGAAGTGACCCCGTACCCCGTGCAGTGGGTGCTGGAAAGAGCCATACCCGGAGCGTAGCTGTCACGGGGAAGTCTTTTTCTTTCCAGATCAATGGCACGGAGTGGGCCTTCACGCTGGATGGAACTACCGCGAATTGGTCCATAGTAACCATTGCCTGTGCCAGCGACCGAGAGAGTCGACCCAACCTGCCTGTGGGGTGGTCGGGTCCTCGATCTGGGTCGGGAAAGTAACTACCCCTACTCAGCGTGTGCGGGATTCTAACAACAGAGATCAGTAGTGGCTCGAGCCATTGTGGTTGCTAATGTTGGTGCCCCAGGGCAGGCATTATCTTCCGCTCATTCCCGACGCTGACGTCGGGTCAGATGGGTTAGAGCCGGTGGTGCGGGCACATATATTGCCTACTCCTCAGTCCGAGGAGTCAGGCGGCGGTGTCGACGCAGCCTGGCGGAGTCCCTTGTCATGAACCCCTGGAACGGGTCTCTGAATAGGAGAACCTGGACATCCCCTACCTCATCGGTGTAGGGAAGGAAGGTGTCAAGGCGCTCCAGGGATAGGCTCCTGAAACGGTTGAACATCGGTGTGGGAAGCAATGGCTCCCAGCGCGGCCCTCGGGGGCGGTGATGGTGGTGAGGCGCAGCTGCCTCTAAATCCAAACAGTCCATTCCCCTGGTGGGGATGACCCCTTCCTCCTTGTACCTATGAACCAGGTCGTTGATCACCCTTCGTTGGATGATCTCTGACGGGGAGAGGGGGCGTGAGCGCCCGGCAGTCGTGGCATTTGGAGTCGGAGCATATGTGGAAAAGGCGAGGCCACGCAGGGTGGCTGCGTCGGTACTGCCCCTGCCCCTGCGTCGGTGGACAGGTGGCGATCGAGCTCCGGATGCAGCGATCTGATTCTGGGAAGCAGGGAGATGAAACCATTAGTGCTAAAAGAAAAAAGAGAAATCAACAACCAATAGCCCAGGGTCATTCTGTCTTCTGTGGTCGGCGAGAGGGATCCACGCTGATGACGTTGCAGAACAGAGTGATCAAAGTCCTGACTGCCTCAACCCCTGGCGGGTTTCACGTCCCGGTGCTAGGTGCCCAGACCTGGTGACATGCTAATCTTCCGACACCCCAAACTCTACCAGTCCCCATATTGAGGAGAACAGCTTCACATCGGGTTCACCATTTTCTATTTCCGACGCTTTTACGCCGGGGCACGCGCGCATCCCTCACGAGGGGGAGGATGCGTGGCTTGAGGCCCTGTATTCCCGCTTTCCAAAGGTGGGCGGAATTCGTTCCTTGTTCAGGGATGTCTGCTCCTTGATCGAAACTGGGATGATGGGATGTCGGTTCCTCCTTCCATGGATTCCTCCTCAGAGCTCGTCACCTAGTCCGAGTCTCCCTCATAGATTTAAGACAGGTTCGTGAAGCTCATTCCCGGCGCCATATCTGTATGGATGCTAGTTAATTATGCTGCTTCCGTCGAGACGCTCCAAGGGGTCTGGTCGGGGCAGCAACCTTCAGTGAGGACAATGGTCACGCTGGGGTGTCGTTGGTGCGCCTTGACACTAGGGGATTGGCATGTCAATCTTCTATACCTTATTATAGGGCTTCTCGAGGGCGCAGAAGCCTGAGGCATCCCACATCGAATGTAGGGAATTGTGTACCATCTGAGGTTTTCCTCATCTTCCCATGTTTAACACGGTGTATGTCGTGAGTTTAACGTCTGGTGAATATGGATTGGACTGATCGGAACACTGAGAGTGGATCAAATTGAAGGACCCCCTAGGGGGAACACCAATGTTGGGTCCATTACATGGGCGGCTTCCCGAATACTATGGAGTGGAATGAAGTGTCATGATCCCACCGGGATGTGGCGGCCCGGGTAAGGATCGGGATAGGTGATGGAGTGATGGGCTTGAACCTCATGGAGGCTTCCTACATATCCCCATGGAAGGGAATCAAAGTCCGCATAGTTCGATGATACGGTGGGACACCTGAAGAGGAGGCCCGTGAGAATGAATGCATGGATTGGAGCCTGGAGGAAGTAAGATCACTGGGCTAGGGCATGAGCTTCCCGAGACACGTGGTCTCGAGGGAGAGGTCAGGATGAGACGTGGGTGTGAGGTATGGGGCTTACGCTCTAAGGTGGCCCATGATGGTGGGTATGGGGCTTACGCTCTGAAGTGACCCATAACGGTGGTTGTGAACCGACGCAAAGGGGTCGGAACAACTGAGTGATGGGCTTGAACCTCATGGAGGCTTCCTACGTACCATGCGTTAGCACGGATCAAAGTCCACATATTTTGGGGCATATCATTTAACGTCATGCGGGACGAGGGCATACAGTTTAACATCATGCGGGATGAGGTCATACAGTTTAACGTCGTATGGGATGAGAAATTTGGGGATTATGCTCTAAGGCAGCCCAAAGTGTTTGGAAAAGCGACGTGAAGAAGTCGGAAGGACTGGGTGGTGGGCTTGAACCTCGTGGAGGCTTCCTACGTACCGCACGTTAGCACGGATCAAAGTCCCCGTAGTTCGTTGTGATGGGGCTTATGCTCTGAGGCGGCCCATAGTGTTGGCTAACCGACGTGAAGAAGTCGGAACGACCGGGTGGTGGGCTTGAACCTTGTGGAGGCTTCCTACGTACCATGAGTTGGAATGGATCAAAGTCCACGTAGTTTTCTAGGATGGGTCTTACGCTCTGAGGAGGCCCATAAGAGGATGTCATGGTCTATGCTCACTCTAAGCTCACGTGAGTCATGCTTGGTGTGAGAAATAAGAGACAGCAGGGACCAAACGATCACGTCGCGAAGGGTGCGTCTGTGAGAAGCGGAAAGGGGATTACGCATTGAGCGACCCAAAGAGGAAACAGGGGATTACGCGTGGTTAGTGGCCCTTGGTGTTGGGGATTACTCCAGGATGGAGTCCCGTGGTGTGACAAAGTGCAGTGGGAAAGGGGCTCCACTGGCCTTGGTAGTGGGGAAGTACGGAGGTGCACGGGTGCAATCTTCCACAAGAGAGGCTAGGGGCTTACGCTCTGAGGAAGCCCTTCCCCTGTGGACAAATTCCACTCTGAGAGGGAGGATATCATTCCATGTGAGGAAGATTCCATTCCCGTGGAGACGAGTGGTGTAAAGAATGTCTGATCCAGGGGGACCCTGCGTGAGAGGCACGGGGTCGAACCACAGTTTAATGTCATGTGTTAAGGACGAGGTGCTTGGCAGTTTAACGTCCTACAGCTCAGACGAGGTGGGTTCGCTCTACACCCCTAGGTCTTACATGCCCAACACCCTCTACCCCTTGTGGGAGGGAAGGCATCGGCAAGGCCGTAGTGAATGGGGGCCGCAAGGCGAACCATCGAGGGGTCCACGTTAGCGTGGCTATGCAAAGAAGCAATAGTCATTAGCGTGCCTATGTGAAGAAGCATAAGGCAAAGCAACGCAATGGGAAACACTGCCCAAGGGACCTTGAGGTTACTTCGTACGAGCCTAGAAGGTCGTATGGGAAAACAACGCATGGCGTGCATACCCGGTATGGAAGACATTGGGAGCCATCACAGAGAGGCACCCAAGGGGAGTCAAGGTGAGGGGTCCAGGGTTTTTCACGCAAAGAGAAGGTTTGCATGCAAAACACCAGGATGGAGTGAAATTGGGGTATAAGGATAGCGCGTGAATAGGGGATTGCGCACAAAGGGCTTGGATTGCGCGCGGGGGAAATGGTCGATCCCTAAGTCATGGAAAAACCTATCAGAGGGATTGCACGCAATTTGGAAGGGATTGCACATAATTGGAGGGGATTGCGTGCAATTAGAGGGGATTTCACGCAAGGGGAAAGGATTGCGCGCAAAGGAAGAACCCAAAGGAGTTGGAAAATTCACTTAAGCCAGTGGGGTTATGCGCAAAGACGAACCCCGGGGCAAGGTTGCGTGAAAAGTGGAATTACCTGGAAGTCATCTAGCACGCACGAGAGTCCGAATTGCGTGCACGGGAGCTGGTCCGAATTCCTCAACCCCGAAATGGTTGAGGTCACCTTCTATTTATAGGCATTTGCCATCGCTGAATCCAGGCAGCGCACGAAATCTTCCACGCCAGGACCAATCGGCGTGCAAGGCTTCCCCGCACGGAACCGGCATGCAAATTTGCGCGCCACGCCGGTTGTTTTTCGCGAATCCCGGGAGTCCTTCGCGCTAACATCATATTTTCGCGCAAGTCCTTCTTAATTTCGCGCACCAGTTCTAGGTCCTCCAGACCGGGCCTATGAGTCCGAATATGACTTCGCTCCATCCATTTGAAACTTCCTCTAGGAGTTACGGACTTTTTCAGCGTCTACAGATATATCAATGAACCTCAAACTAGACAACATGCCTTCAAGAAAGTGATCACTTCAAGCTAAAAGTGCAGCAACTCCATGCAAGCTCCAATCCCTCAAGATCTGAAGTATCCCATCAAAAGAAGGTCTAGATCAATTGGATCGGCTATAAAATAAAGCTTCAATGCAACCAAAAGAAGAGAAAAACCATTGTGCATAGTCCATTAATTCAGAAAAAATAAGAAAAAACACTGTGAAATTAGACTAGAAATATAGCAACACTAATCAAGAAAATCAGGGAGTTTGTTTAGACTCCAGCATCAACCTCTTATTAAACATTCGATGTTTAATATCATGATAAGTCTCCATAGAAATTTCACCATTTCTGATCCTTTGATAATCTATTTCATCTCATTGATCCTTCATAACCGGGTCAGAGTCTTCATTTAGGTTATCATCAGGAGGTGTAATAGAAGAATCAACCTCCATCTATGGGGGAATATCTATATCCATCATTTGGGAAGCATTAGAAATGGTAACAATTGAATCAACCACACCTGTTGATGTTGTAATTTCAGTGTTGTCCTTTCTAGAATCATCAAGTGATCTCGTAACAATTTTTCGTTCAAGGTGAGAGTAGTCCCAACATTTTTTTCATTTTTTTAATATTGAGAGTAATGAATCCATCAGCATCCACCACTTGTTTTTTTTCCTTTTTGAGAGCTTGATTTTAACAAACCTTCCTCAATTTGAGTGGCTTTCTCATTAGCCACCAATAAGTGTGTGCACTGAGATGAGTCTGGGACAGATAGAGAAAGCATTGAGACAATAGCATTAGAGGGTTCACCCTCCTCAATAGGATCAGCCTCATTACCCTCAATAAAAAGGTTATTGTCTTCAAGAATTGATGGCTCAGGGATAGAATTAGGAATATCTGTGGAGTTTAAAACATTGATACTATCAACAGGTTTAACTAGACGGATAGTAGTGTTCTTCCTTTTAGCATACTTCTCCACCCAAATTGACTTGAACTATGGGTGGGAGCATGAATCTTTCATTATTTCATAAGATGACCAATTTTGGAACATTTCTTACAGTAGTCTGGTATGTTTTCAAAGACAAAATCAACCCTTTATCTCTATTTTGTATCCAAAACCATGATGGAAACTCATGAGAGATGTCAAATTTTGTACAAATCCTAGAAACTGAAGGTCTTGAAAGATTCAGAGTAGCCGAGTCAAGACTGAATGGACGTCTAAAGAGTTTAGTAGTGGAGAATAAGGCATGCTGCTTGAAGAGATGGAGAGGCAACACCGAGAAACCAATCCAGATAGGAACGATGGGAGGTTCAGAACCAACATCAAAATCCGGAGACCATTTGAAAACTTTCATAAAACATCCCCCAAAAGACCAAGAGCCATGGGTCTAAGGATAGAATTAGGAACATCCATGGAGTTTAAATAACATTTATTTTTATTTTTATATAATACAATTATATGTTAAAAAAATTAATACTATTCTATTTATAAATATATATATATATTTGTGTGTATGTGTAAATTAATATACTAATATATATAAATTTATGTGTGTGTTTGTGTAAATACATATAAGTTTATATATTTATCTGTATATCAAAATATTAATTTACACACACACATATACTAATATATATATATATATTAATATATACTTATATAAAAATATATATATAACTATATTTATACATATGTATAAATTAATTCTATTATATTTATAAATTAACATATATATATATATATATATATTATGTTAATATATTTGTGTGTTTGTAAATACTTATAAGTTTATATATTAATTTAGATATTAAAATATTAATTTTCATATATATATATATTCATATATTTATATATTTATATATTTATATATAATTTATATATATATATTATAAATTAATATACACACACACACACTGATATATATATATATGTGTGTGTGTGTGTGTGTGTGTCTATTTGTGTGTGTGTAAATTAATATATTTATATGTATATATGTGTGTATAAATTATTTTATATATATATTTAATTTATCCACATTTAAAATGCATCTAATTTAGAGATGTTCTAAAATGTGGCTAATTTAGTAATGTTTTAATGCCCTTCTAGTTTAGATATAATTTAAAATGCGTCTAATTTAGAGAAGTTTTAAAACAGAGTTGATTTAGATGTGTTTTAAAACACAGTTAATTTTGCAACATTTTAAAATATGCTTAAAAATGTGGTTAAATTAGCTATATTAAAAATTATCCACTATAACGTCCCACCTTTTTATTACATAACATTTCATTACATGGTACAAACAGATGATCATTTAAAGTTTAGTTTCTTGTAAATAAGGTGCATAATACATGAAAACTTAAAACATTCTTATAAGTACACTTGAAGACACCTTCATGGGTTCACCCTAAGTTACTTTTACTGGATCTCATATCCTGGGGACATACATCAAAATAAAAGGATGAGCATGAATCCCAGTAAGAGAATAATCAAGAGAGAAATATAGCATGTAATCATGAGACATATCAATAAGAACATGTGGCATAACAATAAGGCATGATCAAGAGACATATAATAATAATAATAAAACAAATCATAACATGGAAATGTGACTAAAAAATTTAAATGAGACATTCATAATAATATCACCAAGGTTTATCACCAAGGTGTCATAAATGAAAATTACTGGGGTTATTCACTAAGGTATCGTAAAACATTTCATCTTTAGAGATTAAATTATGTACCCAATGAATTTGAGTTCTATCAGGGTGCACCCTTAATATTTATTAATTAATTTGATCCAAATAGATCATAATCAATTATTTCATTAATAACCCATGGATAATAAAGAATAAGTTTCTTATCAAAATCATGGTGTTTCAAAAGTTCATAAAGGCATGATCATTACATCATTTTATCCCACGAAAAGGGAATTCAGGTTTCTCATGTATAAATCCCTAAATAAAATAAATCATTTTTGCATCTAGGTGAATACCCATATAAAATAAAGGGGTATAGTATTCAAAAAATGAAAATAAAAGAGAATTTCTTAAGTATAGAGATAAATTTGAGAAGTAAATTTGGCTGCATGATGGGTATAAAATGTGGTTTTAAAAAAGGGGAAATTGAGAGGGGAAAAGGGTATCCTATTGATAAAACATAATTTGGAAGTAATGATATGATCAAAAAGGGTAATAAAATAGAGTAACCAAAACATTTATAAGACATATACCAAAAGTGGTTCTTGAACTGAAGAGAAAGGAAGGATAATTTCTTTACCTTGAAAAGTTACTCCTAGATCTTGAGGAATGGAACTTTGGGGGATTGAGAACACATAGAGGGACTCCTTAGGAAGTAAAACCACCAGAAATTTATAAAGGATGGATTTTAAGTGAAATTAAATGGAGAAATAGAAGGGTATTTATAGAAAAATTGGAGGAATTTTTTAATAATTTTCAAATATAGGTCTTAGAAAACAAGGTTGTGGAAAATGAAAAACCATTGGTTTACCCATGGTTTCTTCCCATGATTTTGGATATTTGGGTCACGTTTTAAGTTATTTTAACCCACCATAATTGACCATCATTTTTTATGACTTCTTTTGGCATGGAAAATTAAAGTTTCCACAAAGTAATATTTTTTAAATCAAAGTTTTCATTTTAAACTTTGGAAAGTCACTTATAGGTTTTGGAAATTGATTAAAATCTATTAAAATACTTAATATTAATGAAATAAAATATTTTAGGCCATGGATTGTGGTTAATTAATTATTAAATCATTATTACATAAATATTAAGTCATTAAACAAACCGAAAACCCAAAACTGTATTTTTACTATTCACAGAAAAATTAAAGTATTTTAGAAAATTATCATAAACTCACACTAAACTAATTTTGATGTGATTATTTAAAATATGATGTTTATTTTATCATAAAAAATTTCTAAATATGATAATTTTAACTTTTAAATATAAAAATCCTTATTTATTTTAAAATAATAGTTTTTAAGGAACGGTCAAATTTCTAACACTTGAGTTTATTATAAAATTATATATATTTTCTATAAAAATACAATTATGTTTCATTTTCATCCAAAAATCAATTTATCAAATTCATCTCAATTAAACATATAATTTATTAAGAAAAACTATTCTTAATAGGAATTGATGGAATAAACATTTTATTTATACAAAGGAATTTCCACTTTAAGTAACTAAGTTCTGGGCACGTAACCCATTATTACACTTAAATATTTCATAACAGTAAGGTGTGTGATGGTAGTAGTTTCATGGGGTGGATTGGCTAACATCAACTGAGTGGTAATCTCCACTAACTTGAACTTATCTTATAGGTGATTTCATTCAAGATTCACATGTTGAAGCACAGATTGGGCTTGATCAAGGGAGAACCCCAGTGACGATACCTCCCTCCCAAGTTCTGACAAATGGGCTTCAAACCACACAACTCTACTAGTTGAGGATATTGATTCTATTTTATGTATCAATTATCCTTTTTCATTACTACTTATAAACACTAATTAAACTGGTAAAATTATCAAAAAAGTGTATAGTTTCCAATTATCATATTGACCAATGTTCATATAACGGTCGAATCCCAATGGTTGCATTTCCATTTATACCCTATAAATACCACTTCATTATTTTGTTCAAAATTCACTATAATTTCTTTTAAGGTTATATTTTAATTTTCATAATATGTTGATTGGTTTACTAATATTTTGTTTTATTTCTATATCATTTGTTGTGTGAGCAATGATTCTAGTAGATTAGGGTGATCCATACTTTCCCATTTTAGCTATTTTATTTTATAGTTTTTGCCAAGTTATAATGTTTGGAATTTTAATTGGTTTAATAGCTGACTAATGTAATGATTATTATTAATGAGATAAAATTTTATTGGTTTATCTATATTTTGTACATGTATAATATTATATAATATGTAAAAAACAATTATTCAGAAAATGAATATCATTTAAAAAGGAAGGGTCGTTATAACCATATTTTTACAAAATGTGACTAAATGAAAATTTAGCTAGGTTTTTGAGAAAATGTGGTTAAAAATGCATCTAAAATACTATTTTTTATAGTGGCGAGATCGATAGGATACCTAACACAGTTGATTTTAGTCACTTTCCATAATAATATGGAAAATCGTAATCCTAAATTTTTGGATCTAGTATAGATAGAGAATGAATAGATGCTTCTCATTAGTAATAACGCCCAGGTTAGCGGGTGGTCATTCTGCAGACCATGGCATAGGTGAAATGCATGATTTTGAAGAGGATAACTAAGGTTATTTCAGGATATATGTGATTCACATGTGTGAGGCATGGTCATTTGTTTAGGTGTGTGATCCTTAATTCGATGATGTGAAACTCATGGTAGCATGAGTCGGGATGTGTGACCAAGTGGTACAGTAGCGTACACCCATTGGATTTATATGAGATCATGATTGTGCACATTGGTTAGGTGTAGTTAAATTGTGTTGTGAAATAGGTAGCGGCTTTGTGTAAGCTCAGGACCGATGTTTTTTATGAAATACTTACAATAATGGTTGCTCGAATCTTGATGAAATGTGAAATGTCCCTATTTGGTGAGAGAAGACACCAAAAATGGATTGTGGTAGCATGGTATAGTTTACGCAAATGGGTGTGAGAGAAGACACCAAAAATGGATTGTGGTAGCATGGTATAGTTTACGCAAATGGGTGTCATGACAAGTATTATTAGGGGGTGTTGATGTAACCTATTTAGGTTGTGCATTAGGAGCGGTATAAAGAAAGTCTAATGGTGGGGAATGTACCATTTGTCATTAGAGGGTGTGGACATCATTATGAATAGAATTATAGTGGATATCGAGGATAATGTTCTCTTGAACTAGGAACAGGTAGCGATTGATATTTCATGATGGAGATTGAGTATGTGTGGGATGGATATGTCCATCCACTATGTGTGATAATGGATGTAACATGATCCATAGATGTATGGACCCCATGTTAGTAGGCTCGTGGTTGCATGATACCGGTCATTAAAAAGGTCAGAATGACATTTTCATGTCGGTATGCAGGTGAATCTGATTTTATTTGGTTACTCAGTAAATGTTATATTTTAGGTTTAGAAGAAATGTTAGATGGAGACTATGTGTTGGAATAAAGATAAAGAGGCTTTGATGTGATCTAAGTGTGATTCATATTTATGGTATGTCAGCTCTCAAGTGAGATCATAATGACTGGGTTGTTTGTTCAAGGAACCGATCATGGAATTACACTAAAATTTGGGTTTAGACTTCATCATCGGTGTTTGGATGATCTTGGGATGCCTTCTGGAGTAAAGGTATCAGGATTGGGAGATGATATAATGGATCAATGTGTGAGGCCAAACGTTTTGAATAAAAGTCATCTATGGGAGGACCGATCAGTGGTTTTGTGTGTAATTGGGTGCGGGGATATGGAAAATTCAATGAGTGGGTTGATGTACCATTAAAAATGTTGTTTCACTAAGAGATTATGATGGTGGGGATAATTTTGGCCTATAATCAAGCTTTTTGAGCAAGGTCTTATGGTGGGAAACACCAAAAATCTAGAGATTAATTGGTTGACGACACTATGGTTTCTTAGGTTAAACGGGCATGGGTGAGCATCGTCTCAGTGTTTGATGAGGCTAATGAGTAGAAGGATTGTCTTTTAATGAATAATGTCCCTCATGTTTGGAGTTGTAAAGCAGAATCTTGGTTATTGTCCCAAAGTAGAGCATGGCGAGTTGATTATTTGTTCGTGAGTAGGATAGGTCATGGTTGATGTCTAGAATTCCACAGAGACTTTTCTAGGATGATGAGAGTTATGATAGGGAGGTTGTAAAGACCTACCCCTTTGTGGATAATGAAATTTAGTGGAAATTTAAATTTTTGATATTAGTGAGGGGTTTATTTTGGAAATCAGGATTCAAAACAATATTCTAAGCTCTAGAACATCTCAATGAGATGTTTTTTGACATGGTTAGAGGATCTTAGGGTGATTTGGGTGCTTTAGTGGATTCTAGAGTGAATCTAGGTCAACCTGAAATAAGATTTCATTTCAAGTGAACCATCACAGAGAGGACTACATCATGGTGGACCCCATGGTAGAGGGATAAATACTTAGGATAGAGGGTGTGAAGCATTGGTTGTGTGTATAACCTAGGAAGATTTATTCGCTACGCCAAATTGTGTATTTAGCGGCAGTTTCTTTTCGTTTAGTGGCGGTTTAAACCACCGCTAAATCATTCTATGGCGGTTTGGGAAAACCGCCACTAAATCATGTGTCGGGAAATAATTAGCAACGGTTTTTTAGTAGTGGTTTAAACCGTAGATAAATAATTTTTTATTTTATTTTATTTTATTTTTTTATTTTTTTATTTTATTTATATTTGTAATTTATTTTTTTATTTATCTATTTTTTTATTTTTTTATTTTTTTATTTTTTATTTATTTATTTATTTATTTATTTATTTTATTATTTATTTATTTACTCTTTTATTTTTTTATTTATTTTTTTATTTATTATTTTTTCATTTTTATAATTTATTTATTTATTTATTTATTTTTGTAATTTATTTATTTATTTATTATTATTATATTTTATTTTCTTAATTTATTTATTATTACCATGCACATGCCCATCTCCATGCATAACTCTATCTCCATGCACAAGTCCATGTCCATGCACATGCCCATGCCATATAAAGAAATTATGTGTTGGGTGAGATTTGAACTCCTTACCTCTTGCTTATTCACCAAAGACTTTACCACTCCAGCAGGTTCTTCATGTGGTTAATAAATCGAATTTAATATACTTATACGTATATATATTAATTAAAAAAACAAGTAATACATAACAAATAGATACACAGTAAATAATTATTAATCAATAATGATAAATCAATAATCAATAATCAATAATCAATAATCAATAATTAATAATATATAATATATAACATATAACATATAACATATAAGACATAATATATGTCAAGGGGTGAAAAATCCATGATTGCCTTATCACTGTCTCTGAATGTGTCAACTTGCTATAGAAGTCAACTTGAGGGGGAAATATTGCTCTCAAAATGGATATCAGAAAGGCCTTTGACAAGATTGATTGGAACTTCATTGGGTGCATCCTCCATGAATTTGGTTTTCATATGAGGTTTATTCAATGGATCAAAGCTCTTATTATCTCTGCAAACATTTCCATTCTCATTAATGGTTCCCTAGAGGGTTACTTCAAGTGCTCTAGAGGAGTGAGGCAGGGTGACCCCATCTCTGTTATTATTTTTTCAATTGTTGAAGACTGTCTGAGTAGACTTCTCCTCTATATGACTTGTTCGGGTGAACTCAAAATAATCAGAGCTTCAAGAGGCCTCTCTACCCCCTCTCACATTCCCTTTTCTGATGATATTATTATTTTCACTTAGGGTGACAAGAAAAACTTTCAAAACCTCAAGAAATCTTTATTCCATTATAATATTGTATCAGACCAAGTGGTAAATTGGGGAAAGTCGTTTATTTATTTTGGAAAAATAATACCTGCAACAAGGAAATCCTATATAATATCTGATCTTGGCATTCGTGAAGGGTCTCTCTCCCCTTTACCTACCTAGGGGTCCCTATGTTCTTTGGCAGACCCAAGACCTCTCACTTTGTGGAAGTTGTGAGCCAGGTTAGAAGGGCCCTCTCCTTCTAGAAAAGAAAATCACTCTCAATGGCAGGCAGACTTTGCTTAGTTAAACATGTGGCCACCTCAAAACTAGTCTACTTCTTTATGGTCTACTCCTAGCCTGCCTCACTGATTAAAACTTTAAACACCTTGATGAGAAACTTTGTGTAGAGTGGCAGTGTTATGGAACGACGGGTAATTTCTGCTCCTTAGAAGTGATGTTGTATATTGTATGCTAAGGTTGGGCTTGGAGTCAAGAATCTAGACTCTTTAAATCAGTTTTTGCAAGAATAGTTCATATAAAGGCTAATTAATGACAGGTCACAGTCCTTGGAATTCCTAATATCCAAGCTTCTCAAAAGACTTATTGAAGGGAACATGAGCTACATTCAATCCTCAATCTGGCCTGGTCTGAAAAAACTTTTTCAGCATATCAATAGTCAATCCTGCTGGATAGTTAGTGCTCAATCCTCTCTCAGTTTCTGGAAACATAACTGGATAGGGTATCCAATAATTGACAGTGTTGACATCATGGATCCAAATACTGATTATGAATCTGCCATTAATAATTAGCTTAAGCATGGCAATAATCTCCCCCCTCATATTGTTTCTAGGATTGAAACTTATGACTTCCTGGATGACAATGATATGCTTTTGTGGGAACTAAGTATAAATGGAATCCTTGATTCTAAGGGATACTACAATCACCTTATTCATGAAGAGAGTATAGGAATTTAATCCTTTGATAAAAAATGGTTGTTGCCTACACACTTTTATTTGATCTAGAGAATTCGCCTTGGCAAGCTCTCGGTTGAGGTGAACCTGCAACATGTTAGTATCAATATCTGCTCAAGATGATCCCTCTATCAACAACATCTCAAAAATGTTAATCATATTTTCTTCTCCTACAACACTTATGCATCTCTCTGGGTTTATGTTTTTGAACTCTTTGATATCCAACCTCCTCAAACTGCTGATATCACTCAGTTCTTGCAGGATTTGGCTGCTATAAAGCTCTCCAAATAGGTGTGTGCTCTCTTCTTGGTTGCCTGCACAGAGGTAATACATACAATATGGACTTGCTGAAATAAAAAACTGCATGATGAAGTTATCCCCAATCGCAATTTTTCACTCTCTAGCATCTTGCATGCGGTTCAAAATGCCAACAATTTGCATTTGGAATGCTGTAACAATTCGGTGGAAGACCTGGTTGTCTTGAGAAGGATCTGAATTCCTAGTAATTTTCCAAAACCTCATAGAACCATTGAAGTGTTATGGGTTCCCCCATTTTCAGGTTGGGTTAAGTGCAATACGAACGGCGCCTCAAAGGGCAATCCAGGACCTGCTGGCTATGGTATTGTCTTTCAGGATCACAGTGATGACTTTTTAGAGGGGGAATAGGGTACATGCGGACATGCCACAACACTTGAGGCAGAGATTCAAGGTCTCATTAAAGCAGTTGATATTGCTCAACAATGAAACTGGGACTCAGTCTGGTTTGAAAGTGATTCAATGACTATTGTGCAAGTTGTTTAGATGGGCCAGATTCATCTTGCTTGGAAGCTTACAACTCAATAGAGCAAATGCCTGAGCAACCTTGCCTCCATGAACTTCATCATCACACACACCTATTGTGAGGAAAATCAACTTGCTGACCAGCTTGCTAATAGTGGAGCCACTGAAGGGAATTGAATTCACTACACCAAAATACCCAGTGAGATGATGAATATACTTCAATATGATAAATGTAAACTTTCATCCTTCTGTCTTGTGCAACTCTTTTTTAAAAATTTGATGCCTCGTTGCTTGTTTTTTTCAAAAAAATACATAATATATAATACATAATATCCAATACATAATATATGATCTATTATATATAATATATAATATATAATATATAATATATAATATATAATATATAATATATAATATATAATATATAATACACAATATATAATATATAATATATAATACATAATATATAATATATAATATATAATATATAATATATAACATATAATATATAATATATAATATATAACATATAATATATAAGTAATGTATAAATTATAAACTAATTAAAAAATAATTTAATATATGATAAATAAATAACAAATTAATAATAAATTAATAAATAACAGATAGATAAATAAATAATAAATAATAAATAATAAATAATAAATAATAAATAGTAAACACTAAATAATTAATTATTAAATATTAATTACTAATTATTAACAATAACTAATAATTTATAATTGATCATTAATAATTAATATTTAATATTTAATATTTAATAAATAAAAAATTAATAAATTATTGATAAATTATTAATAAATAATTAATAAATAATTAATAAATAATGAATATTGAATAAATAAATAAATAAATAACAAATAAATAATAAACTAAAAATAAATTAATATTTAGTAAATTAAAAATAAATTAATAAATAAATACATAATAAATAATAAATAAATACATAAAAAATAGATAAATAAATAAATAATTAATAATTAATTAATTAATAATTAATAATTAATAATTACTAATAATTGATATTTATAATATTAATAATTCTTAATTAATAATTAATATTTAAATTTTAATATTTAATATGCAATATTCAATATTTAATATTTAATAAATAATTAATATTTAATTAATAAATAATCAATAAATTATTAATAAATTATTAAATAATAAATGAATAATAAACTAATAATAAATTAATATGTAGTAAATTAAAAATAAATTAATAAATAATAAATAATAAATAATAAATAATAAATAAATATATATATAAATAAATAAATAGATAAATAAATTATTAATTATTAATTATTAATAATAACTAATAACTAATAATTTATAATTTATAATTAATAAATAATTATTAATTATTTAATAATTAATTTATAATTAATAAATAATTATTAATTATTTAATAATTAATTTATAATTAATAAATAATTATTAATTATTTAATAATTAATTATTAATTAATAAATAATGAGTAAAAAATAAATAAATAATGAATAATAAACTAATAATTAATAATTAATTAATTAAAAATAAATTAATAATTAATGTGTACATAATAACTAAATAATTAATAATTAATTAATATTAATTAATTAATTAATAATTAATTAATTAATTAATTGATTAATTAATTAATATTAAATATATATATATATATATATAATTAAATAATAATTAAATAATTAAATAAATCATAAAATGTTAAGAACCTCTAAAAACCCTAAAAACACTGAAATAGCCATAAAATATGATCTGAGACTCCTTTTTTAGTGCCACAACTAGTAAAATCAAATATCGTGAAATGAGCTTCGATATGATATGTGGTACATGCCAAACGGATACCTCGATCGAAAGTTTTAACCATTTGAATTTTAAGAAATCGGTGTTTGTAACTAAAACCTCTTTTTCGGAGGCCTTATGGGACTTTCTGGTGGAATAAAAATGGTTACAATACTCATAGAGTTGGTACTACACGTAAGAAATGTAGAGCTCATCGCAGACTTCGATTTGATATGTGGTAGAGGCCAAACAGACACCCAGATTAAAAGTTATGGTCGTTTGAAGTTCGAGTTCGATTTTTAAATTTTGAATTATAAATATATTTTTTTTCCTTTGATTATCACATGATTTAAATCTCACTT
The DNA here is from genome assembly GCA_963277665.1 of Viscum album. Classification (NCBI taxonomy): domain Eukaryota; kingdom Viridiplantae; phylum Streptophyta; class Magnoliopsida; order Santalales; family Viscaceae; genus Viscum; species Viscum album. Next base: position 1,082,990,729 of record OY728166.1, on the reverse strand, counting down.
AGTTTTTTCTCATTTTATAAACTTTGATTTGACTGTTTGTGGAGCTTAAATGGACTCTCAGATCAGATTTTATGGTTATTTGATGTCAAAGTCTATTCTTCTACTTATTGGAGATTTGTTTTTAGTTTGAAAGTATTATTAACTAATAATTATAAATATTAATTAATTGACACATTATAAATATATAAAATTATCAATAATAAACTATATTTGACTGTAAATAATAATAAATAATAATAAATAATAAATAATAAATAAAGACTTTTTAAAAAAAATTCTTAAATTTTGCTGTGGTTTTCAAAAAACTGCCACTATTTCGTGGTAGTTTTTTAAAAAACTCTATTAAAAGAAAATTGAAATATTTTTTAGAAGATAATTTTTAAAAAATTAAAAAAATTGGCGGCGGTTTTTTCACAGCTATTTTAAAAACCGCTACTAAATTTTTGATTGAAAAAAATTTAGGAGCGGTTTTTAAAACTACCGAGAAAAAACCGCCGCTAAAACACTGTTTTCTTGTAGTGATTGTGTGAAAAAAGCAGGGTGAAATTCTCATTGTATAGCCCATGGTATGTGGAAAATGGTGAGGAGGGAGGCTATGTGTCTTTGTGGTTGGGCATGTCGAGTCCGGTAGTGACCGAGCATTTTGGAGCACATGGAGCCATGGTTAGGCATGGCACCTGAGCATTTCCCCTATGGAAAATAGTTAGGTAGGATACACCATGGTGCCTGTTTTGAGGTACCACAACATGGAGCTCACTATGGTGGAGTCTAAAGTGAGTGTGGTGTAGGAATTTTGTAAGGAGTGGTGTTTGGGTCGGTCATGGTGCCTGAAAGAGGAACATTTTGGAAATTGGTAGGCTAAAATAGTCGTGGTGGATCCTATGGTGCATGGAAAGAGTGAAGGGAACTTCACCATGTTGTAGATCATATTCATGGTGACTTAGTCGATGTAATTTTTTCGAGGGTGCATGGGTGTGTCTCAATGGATGCCAATATGCCCAAGCGGTTGGGTGTTTTTATAAGCATGGAGGCCTAAAGGCCCTAGAGCCTTACATCAGGAATCATGGGAGGAAAACTCTTGGGTTAGTTGATGTGGTGTATATATGAGTGGTCAAAATGGTGACCTCCAAACTGTGGTGGTATCCATTTTGATCGATATAAATCCTGAGGGTTTTGATAGTGCTCCTGTCCAAAACGATGAGGGGTTCCATGGAGTCGGGAATATTGGGATCCTTAGGGGCTACCTAGGGTGAAATTTAGTGTGGTGCATCTCGTGGTTCTTATTGTGGTTCCACCCTATCCAATTTCAATTTTTTTAAATACCCCTTTTCCTTTTTGATTTTTAAAATCCCTTACCCCTCCTCTCTTCCTCTCTCATACGCAAATTCCATGAGAGATCTCTCCATTATTACTCTCTATTTACCTTTTGAATGGGTGGGTTTTATGAATATTCTTTTTTGTTTTGAGGTGTGATCGCCCCTCTCATTCCTATTCTTCCTTTCCTCTTGTCTTTATCTCTGATTTGGGTGATCTAACTAAGGGTTTCAGTGATTATTTCAACCAGAACATGGTGGAAATAGTCCGATATGATGAGGATTTTTCTTTGTGTGGATAGAGGATATCCCGAGGTGATGTTTGAACTCTATTTCACATCATTACATTGATGTTATGCCACGATATGAATTTATTCAAGGTTTTTGTATAAATTAAATTATGTTTCCCTTTAAATAAATGGCATATATTAGGGATTTTCCTAGAATGGTGTCGAGAGTATGTCTTGGACCATTTTTGGGTGGTTGTTCATGGTTTTAGTGCGATGAGGTCTCTTAGTGAGTTATTAGATGATTTTTACTAATTGAATTAAAAATTTAATTAATTATAAATTGTTTTAGTTAAATTGAATAATTAATTAAAAATTGATTATAATTAATTATTAAGAATTTTGGTTTGAGATAGGTACTTGGTTGGTCGGACGAAAAGTGGGCTGGACTTAGACGAGATTGGGTGAGAGCTGCTAAGATGAGGGTTAAAGGGAATTGGATCTATTTGAGGTAGGTGGTCCCTTGAGGATACCCCTATGGTAACTTCATCATATTTATATACCTATGAAATGTGGTCTCACCACCAAAGGATATTGACCTTTTAAATTTGAATAAATTTTTTACTTAAAATAAAATGCATATGATTGAATGAAAGAAGTTTCAAGGGCCATGATGGACCCTTGAGAACTGGTTTAGTGTCACGACCAATGATAGTCAAGAAATTAATTATAAATTTTTTTCATGAGGTGTATAGACCTTGAGTGGTATGAATTAAATAAAATGAAATAAACAAGATGCAACACCCCTAGTGATAGGTTCTCATAGTGGCCTTTGGGTAGAGGTGAGTGTTGAATTAAGATAGATAACCTAGGAATTGTCCATGTGGGGACCTTGAGATGCCTTAAATCTTTTAGTCTAGTTGATATGAGTATAGGGTGAGGTTTCCTCCTCCACTGAGATGTGAGTACCGAGGTGGGTATGCCTTAGGTAGACTATGGATAGGTTGGGTGAGAGGACCAACTTAAGATGACCTAAGAAGTGAGATGGGAAATGTACCATCTCTTGAGAATGATGTCGGTGATGCTTATCCTATGAGGCTAGTGAGAATGTGTTATGATTATGATGACATCGGGGGATGTTATTCCCTCTGAGTTATTGGTGATAACCTGAGAGACAAGAATGGGATAATGGAGCCTATGTGGGAATCTATTTTATGATGTAACCTAGGGGGACTCAGTAGGTTCCCCGGTGATATGTTGACCTAAAGAGAGTGCATGTAATAAGGTGTATCAGTGATTGAAGGTGTCACCTTATAACTTGACTCAATGTTTTGACCCTTATATGGGCATAGTGACGGTTACAGGTTGTGCGCTTAAGTGGTTGACCTTGTTTATATGAGACAAGTTTGGGTGGATGGATAACCCTTATGTATTATGTTATATGAGATATTAAGGTAGGGACACACTACCCTAGAATTTAGTAACTGGATGCCCGATTTTATAAGGAATGTTTGGTTGATTACCCATGATTTGGTTTCTATTCCAATCTATTTATAATTCCTTGGGTAATCCCCTTGGATTTAATTATGATGCCTATTGATTTATAATTCCTTTATAAATCCCCTTGGATTAGACAGTGATGACTATAGATTTAGAATGCCTTGGGAAATACCCTTGGATTCGACTTTCAGATCTATATGGAATGACTTGGATGATGGGATTCATCCTTCAGGTCTATAGGATTGCCTTGGACTTTCTACTTGTAATCGGTTGTATGCCATACATTGGAGTGCCCATGACTTTCTTCTAGGAATCAATTGTGGGCCTAATACTATGGATTTCCTAGTCGCACCCCATAGAAATCATTTACATTCCTAATACTTGAGGAATTTCAAGAATTGCTTCATGCGGATTCGATCGTTTTTTGTATAATACTACTGGGATGACTTGGATACTTCCAAGGATCTAGTGATTGTACGTATTACTATATATTCATTGGTCCTAGTATTGATTGGAATATTTTTGTGATGTGATCATAGATACTCTAGAACTAGTCGAAGTAGGTATAGTCGATCCAGGGTGTCAAATTAGAACCTGGGGATTGATTATTATTATTTATTTATTCTTTTGCACTGTATTTTTTTATTCAATTGAGCATATCACATGTGTATACTCTACATTTAATAGTTATGTATGGGACAGAATTGGTGGTACCCTACTAAGTTGTTCTCACACCCTCCTCAGGGAGACCATGACACTTGGGTACCTGATAAGTCTTCACCATTTGTAGGTTCAGGTTGGCTAGAGGCCTGGTGTTGCATGGTCGAGTGAGATAGCTCATATAGGACTGGATATTGGGTTTAATGTATGGCTCAATGATGGTAGTGGATCCTTATACAATTTATTTTCTTTTGTTTATTGAGTACATGAGATCGACCCACTGGGTGGTCAGTTAATGTGATAGAAGGACCATGGTTCCATATGACTATATACTTCCACATTTACATTTGATATAACATGTTTTGTTGTATTTTATTGCTTTAGTGTACTCTGATTTTTTTATGGATGGTGTTAAGTTAAATTTTCTATTATTATGAAATTTTATATGGGTATATAGTCTCTTCGTGGTAACACCCTAGACATCCACTTCTATTCAGCAACCTCTAGCGTACAGGGAGGCGTGCCATAGGTCAAGTATCAAAAACTGGTTCAAACACCAATTAGTGGTGCAAGGTTGGGGAATTATATAGTGAATACAATTTCTATCGATGAGTAAATAAAATTGAACAGTAGATGTAGGATCACTTTTATCTAAACTATTATAAAAATTCTTGTGTTTTTTATTTATATTTCATTTGTAAGTGCATTTTTATTTTTCTATTTAACTCTAATTTTAATTCTATTTAAATTTTAAATTGGTTAATTTACCCCTCCTGACCTTCTCAACTATCTCAACCTAGGAAAATAATGGAATCACATGAAATGGAATACTAAATATCATTTCTTCATAATCTTCCAAGATCCAAATCAATGTTTCTATTTCTATTTTTAGTGGCATCTTCAACATAAAAATCTTGTAGTAAATTTTTCTACAGTGAACAATGTAGTAATAGATGAAATCAGATTCCATATTCTAATTTAATTCGAAGAATATGGGATTCCATATTTCAATTTAATTCCATATTCCATATTATGTATATTCCCTTATCATAAGGGATTCCACATTAAATCTATTCTGAAAATTCCCTAAATACATCATATAATGTTGTCTTATTACCTAAATCCATAATTTAATGGATTCTTCCCAAAATCTATCATAACATATTCTACATTAAATTTGATCATATAATATTATATTTTGTATAATGGATTTATATATTATTTATAATGTATTTCATATTGGATTTAGAGCAGAATCCAACATTATATAATGGATTTATGGCATAATACCTATAGCCATTAAAGCCATTACATATGTAACAACCCTGACTTTTATAAATAAAATTCTCTTTGTGATTGAATTAAATGTATATTATGGTTATAGAAAACACAATCACTTATTTAGTTTTATTATATCCTATCATATTTAAAAGACTATTAAGCATCATAACCATTGATAAAATAACTATTGAATAATGATCATATGATTAGTATAAATATAGGGTTATGATAAATCCAATTGACCCAGACAAAAGAAGAAATAGCCTCAACAAGCAGGATCATACCCTATGAATCCCATTTATTGGAGCTTATGAGGGAGATAACATCACTAAGATTTTACCTTAACCAATCCCAAGATTATATCTAACAATTAAATCATGATTGAAACTGTTTACAAGATAATTTCATGCTCGCCGACATCACATCAAAAACCATGAATGCCAAACCGCCCCATGAAAATATCACCATCACGTACCTTACCCTCAAGGAATTTGTTGGTGTAATAAATGGTTATGTATCAAGACTCTAATAATATGAATATTAATATTGTATAGAATAATGAATATATTTACTTCTTAGTTTTATTACTTTGTAAATTATTATTATTTTGATTCAATAAAACACAAATTATATTTTTATGTAATATGAAATTTCAATTAAGATATTCCTTTTTGATGAATTTTTGAATTTTAAAAATAATTAATTAATACAATAAAATAATATTTATTAAATATAAATTATAATATAATTTTTATGAAGTCAAATATAAATTTTTATAAGGGTTTGAAAACTATTACTATCAAAAAAATAACTTTTCTCAATAAATGTTGATTCTTGTTTTAAAAGTGAAAATTTGTATATTTTGAAAATTATTTTGATAAAATAAATAATATTTTTGGAATCATCACATCAAAACTACACAATGTTTAATTTTTAATAATTTTCCAAGACAGCCAAATTTTATGGTAAAAATTAAATACGGTATAAATATACGGTGTGTATTATGACATTATAATTACCCATAAGTTATGTAATAGATTCTATAAATGGTATAAATGACTAAATATATGTTTTAAATTTAAAATAATTTGTTTTAGGCTATTTGATTAATTTTATTAAGCCTTTATGAATCCTCTAAACCTATATTATTTTTAAGGTTTTAAAATCAATTCCTTATAAACATGACTCACTTCCACATCACCAAGGGTAATATTTTATTGAGTTTGTCCCTTGGAATTATAAAATAATGAAAAAAATAATATTTGGAAAAAAACATTGTAAAAACCATAAGAAGGTTTGTGGTTTTGATTACTTTATTATATAGAGTCCAAAACCTAATTTTAGGAAATAATAAAGAACTTCCCTCCATTTTCCTATATAAACCCACTCAATATACCATTCCTATTGACTAAAAAACATTGTATCACATCCTTACTCTTCAATCCACTATCTATATTCCTCTCAAGATTCCCCTAACCTCTTAAGAAGCTCCTCTCAAGCTTTTGGAATTTCCCCCTCATGATAGGGGACCACTCCCTCTCTCTTATTTTCAATTCAAGTGCCTTATTTGTATTTAGCCTTTTAAAACCTAATTTGGTTATTTTTTCATGACATTATAAAGATCCTTATACTTTCAAATTTATGTTCTAATAAATAGATATCATTTATCCCCTCTCATTATAGCATTTACCTAAGTCGTTACTATACCAAAATTTAGTAAGGGATCCTCCCCTTCTTCTATTTATTCAAGAATCATCTCTATTTTATGCCTTTATTTCAAATTAATAATGTTAGTATATCTTTTTCCACATACATGTTAATTTAATTTTTATGTTAAAATTATGATATACCACTTTCTCTCTCATTAAACCATTTTATGATTCTTTATGTGCTATCATTATGCTTCCAAAATTTCACTACGATTTTTCCATACCAAACCTTTGTATTATGAATACCATTGCTATTTCCACTCAAGGGTATTCACCTATACATACCTATACTTATTTTATTGGGGAATTACATGTATTTATTCCACACTCCATGATCTTATAATTAAATTTGATTAAATATGATCCTATGTTGAATGATCTATGTAACACACTTATGCATGTACATGATATGAAAGTGATGGGTACGCTCAGAATTATATAGCACTCCAATACATTGGGTAATATTTTAGTATCATGATAAATCATGTATGGGATTAGGTATTGAACCTAATCTATTATGGGACTTTTTTCACCATGTTATGATATCTTGGTGGTTTTCCTTGACTTATGTTTATGATTTCATGTTTAATGTTGTTGTCAGATTCCCATGTTGCATTTATGTTACCATGTTATATCATGTCTCTTTGTTAATGTTTATGATTATCACCCATTTTATGTTCCATTGAAATGACTATTGTTTAACATGTAATACTTTCTTCATGTTATAATTTTTTTATTTCCATACTAAACTTTATAGAACACGCCTTTCTTATGTATGTCCCCAGGTTACCCATGAAGTTATAAGAATGATGGAATATTATGAGCATGTTATGGAAGTTTTCAATAATACTAATGTACCCCCTATTTTAAGTTGTTATATAATGTACCTAATTATCCAAATACACTAGACTTGTTGATATTTTAGGGTGTATTATGTGTATTCTTATGTAATAAATCATGAATTAATGTGTAATAAAGACAAGGGTTGTCATAGTTGGTATTAGAGGAAAGTTTAGTTATTTTTAGTATTAGGATTATAAAACTCTAGTGAAATACTTAGGGATAAGACTAAATATAATAAAAAATACATAAATTTTGGTAAATTATAGATTAAGTGGTTTCAAATAAAATACATCCATGTATGGATACTACATTTGGATGTGGCCCTAGAACAGAGGTATCTTGTGGTAATAATTCTGAAAAGGGCGCATTGAGATGGACTCAGTTATCACCTGGTGCATGATAATAGGATTTTATACACACCTAGTTTGACACTCTCAGGGGATATGCTTTGGTAAATTCATAAGCTCATTACCAACCATTATTAAGGGAATAAAAAATCCCATAAGATTTTATGTTATGAAATAGATCATGGATAACTTATATTGAAGCCTAGGAATTCATAAGTTAAGGAATAAATGTCATTTATAAATTATCCCTTTAATATTATTGGTTTCCCATTTACGTGTTTAATATTTTGAACATTATCATCCCTAATTCTATTTTGGATGATGTAAATGGTTAAGATCATAATAAAAATTTTAAAATAATGTTATCATCCATGGTTCTATGCATTCATTCATATCAAACAAATTTAGTAGAACTATTCAAACACCGCCATAAAACATGGAAGTAGAGGTTTTTATGAAAATAAAAAATGGGGAAATTATTACATTTCAAGTATATAACTCCCCCCCTATCAAAATTTGGGGGATAAACTTCCTATAAAACCTTGTAATACTTTTTTTAGTATAATTTGATGCAATTCTAGGTATTTATTGGTTTTCCTTACATAGTGACAACATTAATTTACAGGAGAAGGAAATCACACTCTTTATCATGAATCATCCTCCAATTTTGTACAAGTGCAATCAGGAGGGTGAATCTTATTTAGCACCAATATCTCAAGAATGGATATTATTTCCCTATGATCAAGCATATCTAGCACAAATTATTGATTCTAAGGAAAATATCATCCTTGAAGGCATGCTCATTGTGAGTAAATATGTTGATTTGATGCCCGAAGAATTTTCTGGTCTCCCTACTAAATGAGTCATTAAGTTCACAATAGAACTTATACCAGGGATCAAGTAACATTCTTAGGGCATGTCATCACAAGTAATGAGATATATGTGGACCCTTCAATAAAAAAAGTAATTGAAGGATGGATGAGGCCAAAATATGTGAAAAATATCTGTAATTTCCTTGGACTAGCTAGTTATTATTAATGATTTGTAATAAATATCTCATGATTTACAAACTCTATAACCAAGATAACTCATAATGGAGTTAAGTTTTTCAAGAATATTTAATGTGAAGAGAGATTTAAGGAGTTGAAAAAGAGGCTTATCATTGCACTTGTACTTATGCTACCCACAAGTGGGTAATTTTTCATGGTATAAAGTGATTCTTAAAATAAGTGAATGATCTATCTAATAATGAAAACTCACAAATTGATATCTTATACCAGAAGAAAATTTAAATTTCGTTAACAGAACTACCCAATGCATGATCTGGAGTTGGCTTCGGTAATCTTTTCCTTGAAAATATGTTAGTATTATCTATTTTGGGAGAAGTTTGAAATATATATATCATAAGAGCCTCAAGTATATATTCACATAGAAAGAGAAGAATATGTTCTAATGAAGATGGTTACATTTGATAAATAACTATGAATGCTCATTCTACTACCATCTTGGGAAAGAAAATAAAGTGATAGATGCTCTAAGTAGAAGGGATCCAATAATTTTATCATTGATGAGAATTGAGAAGGATCTGATCTTATTAAACTTGAAAAGGATATACATGGGAATCATAAATTAAGGAACACCATAAATCCTTTAAAAAATTATTGATCAACCATCCATTCTAGAGAAGATAAAGGATTATCAATGAGATTATGTGGAAATTCAAAAGAAGGTGGAAGCTATATGAAAAGGTAAATCCTCAGTGTTCGAAATTAATGAAGAATGATTTGTAAGATTTGGGTCACAGTTATGTGTAGCATCAAATCTTGAGTTAAAGAAGGTGTTGTTGTATGATTCACATAGCTCGACCATTTTCATCCATCCAGGTAGTACAAAGATGTATTGAGATCTCTAAGAAAACTATTGGTGGGAGAATATGAAGGAGATTGCAGAATATACATCAAGGTGTCTTGTATGTCATAAAGTGAAGGCTTAAAGAAAGAAATTTAAGGGGATTATGCAACCATTACCCAAACCTAAATGTAAATGGGAAAACATAACCATGGACTTTGTCACTAATATTCTGAATACATCACAAGTAAATAATGTTATATGGGTTGTGGTGGATCATCTTCCAAACATTGTTCACTTCATTGAAATAAAATAGGACTTATCACTCAATAAAATTGCAAGGATATAAATTAGAGAAGTGGTGGATCTACTTAGAACATGACTATCAATTGTATCTGATCAAGAACCAAGATTTACCTCCAATACAACATTCTATAAATACCAGGTTAAAATTAAATACATCTTATCACCCTCAAACCGATAGCCAATATGAGTGGACTATCCAGACACTTGAGTACATATTTAAGGCATACTCAATAGACTTAAAAGGAGGATGGGATCAACATATTCCTCCGGTCGAGTTCTCATACAATAATAGTTTCCACTCAAGCATCCAAATGGATACCTATGAAGCCCTTTATGGGAAGAGGTGTAGAACACCTGCATGTTGGGATGAAGTTAGTAAACACAAACTATTGGGTCCTAAAATGGTTGAGGAAATAGTGGAAAAGGTCAAGAACATTTATCAGCACATCATGGAGGATCAGAGTTGAAAGAATAACAATGCCAAAAATCATCATTGAGACCTTGAGTTTGAGGGTGGACGTAAGGCATTCCTACACATATCTCTATGTAATAAATTCATGAGACTTGGGAAAAAGGAAAATCTTAGTACAAGATACATTGGTCCCATTGAGATCCATGATCGCATTAGAGTGGTTTCCTATCAACTATAACTCCCACATAACTTATCTCAAGTATATGATGTGTTCCATATATCCCTCTTGAGGAAGTACATACCATACTCCTTACTTGTTCTGAATATAGAAGTGGTACTGTTGGAAAATGATCTTTCATATGAAGAGAATCCAGTGAAGATCTTAGATCATATAGACAAAGTTCTATGAAATAAGACAATGAACCTGGTTAAAGTGGTATGGAGAAACCAAAAGTTTGAATAAGTGATGTGGTAACTAGAGGAGGTGATGAAACATAATTACCCTCATATGTTTAAGTGTATGAGATGAAAATTTTTAGGGTGAAATTTATAAAGGGAGGAGGATTTTAATGACCTGAAATTTTATAAATAAAATTCCCTTTATGATCGAATTAAATTCCCTATTATAGTTATAGAAAAAACATGCACTTGTTTGATTTTATTATATCCTATCATATTTAAAATATCAATAAGTTTCATAACTGTTGATAAAATATTCATTTAACAATGATCATATGATTAGTATAAATATAGGATTATGATAAATCTAATTGACACAAAAAAAAGAAGCAATGGCCTCAACCAACAGAATTGCACCCTATGAAGCTCATTTATCAAAGATTGTGAGGTAGATAACATCACTAGTATTTTATCTTACTGGGATTTATAGCTCACCCCTTTATCATGTATGTCCCCAGGTTATCCCATGCAATTTTAAGTATGATGGAATATTATGAGCATGTTAAGAAAGTTTTAAATAATGTTGATTTACCCCCTTTTTAATTTGTCATGTAATATACCAAATTACCCAAAGAAACTAGACTTACCAATATTCTAGGTTTTATTATGTGTATTATTAGGTAATAAATCAAGAATTAATGTGTAATAAAGTTAAGGGTTATCATAATATAGAATCCCTAAATCTATTATGTAGAATACCTTATCATATATTATTGGATTATGGACTAAATCTATCAAATAATTTTGGGTTATTCCCTAAATGAATTATGCATAATCCCTTATCATAAGGGATTCTAATCGTTTACTTTTTATCATAAGGTATTATACTCACATGGATTCCACTCATCATATTGATTCTGTGTCATATACATAGTGGATTTATGTATCCTATATATTTTCTTTGAGAATGTTACTTATTGAATGTGCTCAATACAATATATACATTAATATAATATCTTAAAGTATGTTGGTTTTTTGTGACATTAAATGTTAAAATGTGATTAGATTATTTTTCACATTAAATGGTCATAGTAGTTCTCCACTATGATAGAAACCTTAAAGTTTTATGATAGTATTATTAAATACTTATTATATGTTTGGATGAAATCATTTAACTAGAATAAAATGATATTGGATATTAGTGTTATGGGGATCATAATATATTGAGATATTTTCTCATGAATTTATCCTTATGAAATCTCCAAGAGAGGAGTCTTATGAGAGTTTACCCACCAGTAGAAAATCTGCATGTTTTATGTGTCATTAGATATTCCTATATATAAACATATGTAATGATCCTTATAATTTAAGATTATTATTAATTAATATCATGATTCATTTACTTTAATGTATTTTTTAAACCATTATGACATATGTTCATGATGAAGTTGGATACATTGGGTGAATCACGAATTATGTAACATTGATGAATAAGTTTAGGAAAGATTTCTATCTTCTATTATTTGATAAATATTGATATCTATATACCTTTGGTGGAAATAAAACTATTTGATAAGTCCATTTCCATGGTTTTTTGTTAATTAGTTCATTTACATAAATTCAAAGAAAGAGATTAAGGTATATAGGTTAATGACACATATGATGCAACCTAGTTGATGGAGATATTGAGAAAGAAGATTATATTATACAGTAATAATTTGTAAGATTTGGTCATAGCTTTGAATTCATATCATATATTTAAGGGTTATGATGTGTTTCTAAATACCACTCTTGGTCTATGATTTGGACTCACTTCTATTGAGATGGGTCCTAGAGGGGCACACACAAAGTGTATTCACTGGCTCCACCAATTCAGATAAATTAGAGTTCAGGATAAATTGGACCCCATATGTGGGTACCATCATGATTTAATGTCTCTTTTTTTCTATGTAAATCTTTGAAATATATTTTGTAATATTTTTTGATCCAGGCGCCGAGGAGGCATCAGATTCCAAGGCCTGGTGAGCCCAGTATTGATATTATTAAAATATTAAATATATTAATATCATGTGTGTGCAGTTTTCCTAAAATGGTGAAACAAATCCTAAATGGGGGCTCATACAGGAAATTTGAGACCTCTTTTGGAGTTTGGAATATGGGTTTTACCCAAGGTGTGACATAATATTTGTTGGCGTTGAGCGTTGGGATTGAGTGCCATCATGGGGGAAATAATTAAATGAATTAAAATACTTATTTAATTATTTAATTAAAATCCTAGACATAATTAAACCCTGTAAATATATTCTTATGAAAAAACTTAGGGTTAGATACATAACCTTGAGTTTTGAGAGAGAGTCCATTGGAGGAGCGTTCTTGGAGGATTCTCAAATGACCAACAACAGATCGAGGATTGGGAATTGATGAGCCATTCAGAGTTCATGGATCTCACCAATGATGAAGATGTGGGACCATTATTTGTTAGTGATTGATCCAAAATCTAGGTAGGATGTTTTTTTGTTGGATTTTATTCCTCATTGATTATCCCATGTAGAATATGAATTAACTCCACCAGTAGGGTGATTTTTGGATTGATCATTCTTGCGGGTTCAGGCTTAATTATTCCTGGTATTTGGGGGATATTTTATTTGATTATTCTATTATGATTTTCATTCATCATTCTAATATAAAAAAAATTAGGACATCCTGAACATGTCCAAGGTTTTTTCCTCATTTTATGATTTTTTTTATTTATCCCTCATTTTCTTTTCACGTTTGTCGCAGATAATTTCTTTGGCTTGCGGTTCGAAAAATACTCAGAAGATGATCGTTGCACATTCGATTCTTAGTCCAAAATATTGATTACATATGTTTAGTTTTAGTATCAGATATGATATTGAGGTGAGTAATGATGGTGAGTGAATGATTTTGGATTTATAGATCCCCAGTTGTAGATTTAAGAATTCTGGTGAGACAGTGCGATGACGGATGAACTCATGTTCGGGTTTGGTGGCTAGATTCCAACCAAAGTCAATGACAAGCTTAGTTGAGGGATAATATGATGATCATGGGCATGATCGACGAAAGGAGAGGCAGATTATGTGGTGTAAATGTGGTCGTATGCATGAAGGAACCGTGGAATCTGGAAAATTTTATGTTACACAGCCTGTATCCTAAATAACACACATTGTGTGGGGAAAAAAGCATAAACATGGCCAAGAACACAAGAACAGATCAGTACTCAGACACAACCAGGTACACGACATGACCAGGTGTGCATGGGAATGGGAATAGGTATACGAGCATAGCCAAGTGTACATGGGAACAGGTAGAGTAACATGGTCACATACATGAGAAGGTACGGGGTTAGAGGTACATGTCATGCATCCTCTATACATGCTATGTACTTCCTTTAAGATGGATTAGAAACATTAATTTCCTCAGTATAGACTAGGTTCAGTTGAGTATGGTTCCTTGTTCCATCCCTACAAGGGTATAAATCAACATTACATCCTCAGCATAGGATTGTGATCCCCTCTATAGGTTCTGATTCTGATAGAGTTCATGGTATCCTTCCATGAGGCTTGGGGTGGGATCCTCTATCATATCCTTCCTAGGTGGGGTTTGTGGTATTGAAATAACCATTATGCATAGGGTGTAGATCCCCTATTAGGTATATTGATCCAGTAGGGTTGGTGTCACCCCCCAGTGGTCCTGGGTGTGATCCCCTATCTGGATAGCATGATATTCAGAGATCTAGCGAGAAATTTCTTTACAAGGATAGATGAGCATGACCTCTCAGGTGAGTGTCGTTAGTGAAATCATATCTTGTGGAGTGATTTCTACTAGAATGATAATTAACTATAATCCTTGTGTAGAATCTTTTGGCTAGAAGTATTGGTTGAGACCCCTTGAGACCGGTTATCTATTATGAGTATATATGGGTTTATTATTGCAACGTATCTTATCTTGTAGACATATTTGTGTATTGTTGAGTTGAATACTCTTGATGCTTTATGCTTAGTGATTTTGGGGTGTCCTAATGGGTATTTTTATACTCACCACTTTATGGTCTTTACCCAAACATATTATGTCTTATAAAGAAGACATGCCTTTTGATGGAGTCCTAGGAGACCGCAAGTAGGCGGAGCTTAGTTTTGGTCTAGACGGACCGAGTTTCCTACCATCATTGCAGTTGACCGCATTCCCCTTCTTCTAAGTAGGTTGTACTTATTTTCAGTTTGGTGGGATTGTATTTGTAACCTTATCATTTTCAATACTTTTTTCATACTCTAATGGTGGGATTTAGATGTATGCATGCATTAGTATCAGTTATATTGTTTTAAATTTCATCATTGTATGGGTTTAAAGATGTTTTGTGTGTATAGATATCTTAGGTTAATGCCTTCTATGTGTGAGATATGCCTAATAGGTGATAGTCTCTAGCCCCTAGTCTATTATAGGTTTTTTGGGGTTGTCACACTTAGCTTATCCTAGAAAAGGAGGGTCTCGGTGGGTTGTGTCATGACATAGTGGTATTAGAGGGGGAATTTCTACCTTATGACAAAAATTTGAGATTTTATAGCTATGATATTGGTTCGGGATTAATGGAAATAGTGTTAAAGTGTTTTGAGTTCAGCTTTCAGGCTAGGGACTCTAGTTTTGGTGTCACGACCGATGTATATATTCACCAAGACTCTAATAACCTGCTTGTTGACATGGTACATGCAGACACTGGTTGTAGGGAAAAACTTAAGTACATGTATCATATAGGAATTTGTTTTGGTTTACATGTACTTATTGAGTTTGGTCCCCATATATAATTATTGATTTTGGTGTGCCTTGTTTATTTTAGGATGCCTCGCAAATACAAACAGCCATGATTCCACTATGTGATCATGAGGATGATCTAATGAGTCACCAGGATTCAGTACAGGGTCTAGAATGGGAGGGGGTACCTCCAGGTGGTTTTCCAATTATTCCACCACCTGTTGAGTAGTAGATAGCATCGATAGTATCGATCGAGGATGAACATAGACTGAGTGCACTCACTACTATAAAATAGGACTTTAATAGTGCTAGAATTGGCCTTTATTAGCACTAGAAAATTGTTGACAGTGTGAGAGATGTTAAACTCCTAGGACTTTTGTCAGCGCTATAGAAGCGCTGATAAAGTATACCTTTATCCCTACTTCTATAAAGCGTTGATAAATGTGTTTTTTATCATTGCTAAGTGATGATAATGAAGTTCTTTATCAGTGCTTTAAAAAGTGCTGATAAAAGGGCATACTGTAGTATGGTGTAACAGCATACTGCAGCACCACTTCAGTGTGCTATTACATCACACCATAGCACCAGAATCAAACCAGATATATCAACAAAAACAAGTCCAAATATAGAATTTAAATGAAATTAAATTCACAACAAAAATACTAGAAAAAAATACTATATTATAGACATTTCAAACATTGATTTATACAATTACATAAATACAAATTATTACATACATTCAAAAACAATCCTAAATATCAATGTTACCATGATTTCCATTGACTTTCTTTATCGAACTGCCAACACTGCATGAGCAGCTTCGAACAAACCACATCAACTCGAACAAAAGAATCCACCTATATTAGAAAAAAAATATTATGAGAGTAATAATAAGAATAAATAAATTAAACATAAATATGAAACAATGAATTAATTATATGGGCAATAATTTTACCATGAAAACATAAATATTACCTCTGCAATTGAGAAAAGAGAGCATTGTTTCTCTTCCTACAAAGATAGTGGAGGTAACTTGAAAGAATGTGATAAATTCACCACTATAGGGGTGAAATGGTTTTGAGAGAGAAGAAGCATGAAAGTTGGAAAAATCACCCCAACTAAAACAAAAGAATATACCTATATAAGAAAATAATTATTATATGAGTAATACTATAAAGAAATAAATTGAACATAAATATGAAACAATACATTAATTCTATGGACAATGATTTTACTGTGTAAACATCAAGATTATCTCTGTGATTGAGCAGAGGAAGATTCGTTTCTCTTAGTGCAAAGATAGTGGAGGTAACTTGAAAGAAAATGATAAATGTACCATTGCATGGGTGAAAAGATTTTAAGGGAGAAGAAGCATGAAAGTTGGACAGACCACCCCAACTCAAATAAAATAATCCGCTTGTATAAGAAAACAATTATTATGTGATTAATACTAAAAGGAAATGAATTAAATATAAATATGAAACAATAAATTAATTCTGTGGACAATGATTTTACTGTACAAACATCAAGATTACCTTTGTGATTGAGCAGAGGAAGCATCATTTCTCTTCCTACAAAGGAAGTTGAGGTAACTTGAAATAAAATGATAAATACACCACTACATGGGTGAAAGGATTTTAAGGGAGAATATGCATGAAATTTTGATAGAGCACCCCAACTCAAACAAAATAATCCACCTGTATAAGAAAACAATTATTATGTGAGTATTACTAAAAATAAATGAATTAAACATAAATATGAAACAATACATTAATTATGTGGACAATGATTTTAATGTGCAAACATCAAGATTCCCTAACACAACACAATCAATTTACCCAGTTACCCAGGATTCCATTTTATTTGTGATCAACCAAGTTCACATTCACATGTCACTAACACAACACATTTACACACACAAGTCATGCCAAACAAAGTACACATAGTGTGCCACTACTTGAACACTCAAACCCCATTTGAAAACATATGCACACCAAATCATTTAACTAACATGCCTCTCACATATTATGTATGTTAATAATTCATTTAAAAAGTTTTCTAAAATAACCCCCGGAGGTACCACAAGCCTTTACATAAAAAAACTCCCAAGTTCACATGAAAATGAAACTTTTAAAATCAAATACACCACGTAATAGTGTTGAACATAATTTGAAACACTTATATAATTTAATAAATCTATTAAGTAATTTATAGAACACTTCTAATTAACAAAACTAAAGTTTACACCAATTCCCAACTAATTCCATAGAAAGTCCCTTTTTTACAAATTTGTACACAACCCGAAATCATTTTCAAAAATTTTCTTACATCCTTTAAAACAATTTTCAATTCACATTAAAAAAAGGTACAATATGTTCAACATGGAAAAGTATGTCAATTTGATTTAAGAACTTACTTCCAAACCTATACACATTTATGCACCTTTGAAAACATTATTTTCACCTTTCAAACAACCCATAAAACCCTTCCATGAAAAACTACACTAAAACACACACACACAACATAGAAATTTTCTATTACAAATCACAAACCCAAAACAAATCACACCAAACCCTTAGAAAATACATTTCTCATCACTCACACCATTTAATAAACCATTTCTACATCCCAAATTTCATTTCAAAAACAGATTATTCATTATTTAAACACTTAACAACTCATACTAAAAAACACACAACAAGGATAACATGCCCAAAATTATCCATTTCCCATAAAATAGAAACATAAAAATTTCTATTTAGAAAATTTATTTTCAACACAAATGCATGTCAAATCATTTCCAAAACATGTTCGCACCACCAAAATAAACTATAGAGAATGAAAAAATTAACCAAACAAGAAAATTAAATTATCTAAAATTGTTAGGGCATGGAACCACCTACCTAGAGAAGAGAAATTGCTAGAAAGTGATGTGAAACCCCATCTATATCACAACCGAAATTGAAAATCAGATGTCAGATGAGATGTTCGTGCAACTGGAACGTCGGTAATAGTCAAGTGGTGTGGTTCGAGCTTCGATTCACTGAGGAGGAGCGCTGACAGTGGGTGGCTTCTATGGAAATCTCCAGACATTATGTTCTCAAATATTTAGGGTTTTTAAAGTATATTGAGACACTTTTATAAGCACTTACAAATAAGTGCTGATAAAGGTAGGTATTTATCAACAATAAAAACAAGTTGATAAATCAATATTTATCAATGCTAAAACTTTAGCACTGGTAAATGTTAATTTTATTAGCATGTTGGTTAGTGCTGATAAATCATCATCTTTATCAGCAAGAATAAAGAACTGATAAAGATGATTTTATCAGCGCTTATTACTTAAGCACTGATAAAGGATTTATAATTATAATTATAAATAAAAAAATTTATAAATATTTATGTATACTTAATAAATATATATAAATATAAATATAGTAAATATATTCCTTTTTAAATATATTTATTATAATTTTATAATTATTTTTTTATAATTATAGAAATGTTTTAAAAAATAATATTTATATCATTATATATATTTATATAATTATACATATATATTTAATAAATATATATAAATATAAATATAATAAATATATTCATTATTTAAGTAAATTTATTATAAATTTAATGATTATTTAAATATATATATATATATTCATAATTATATAAACACTTTTAAAAAATATAATTATTTATTTATAATTATAAATATATAATTGTATAAATGTACTAAATGTACATTTATAAATATATTTATTTATAAATATTTTTCCAAAAATATTTTTTTAACATTATTAATGAATATCTCCTTTTAAGTACATACATCTATGTTAAAATTGAGTGAAATTGAATAAATTAAGAATAATTACACTTTAAAAATATTGAAAAAATGGATAAGTTTTATGTATGTGCATTGTATATAAAAATGTATTAATTACATATATATAAAATCAATATAACACACATTTGATCTATTTTAAATTAAAAAATTAAACAAAATTCAATTATATGTCAAGTACTATGAAAATATAGTCAATATTTTTAATTCATATTAATTTTTAATTATAAACCATTATTCAATAAATATATGACTATTTAATGTAAAGCGCATAAATATTTTGTAATATATAATTCATATTTATATACATTAATATATATATATATAATATACAATTTAATAAAATTAATTATCATAATTATCTAATTAATAAAATGTTTAATAATTAATAATGTATAATCAATCTATTCATTTTTATCAATAATTATTTAATTAATAAAATTTGTAATATTTTTTTAATAAACACATTTTTTATTTTTTTTATTTAATTATTTCATTTTATTTATATAAATATTAATCAGCACTAAAAATAAAGTGCTGATAAAAGATACCCTCTATTAGTGCTAAAATTAAAAGCAATGATAAAGGACACTCTCTATCAGTGCTAAAATTAAAGCGCTAATAAAGGATAGCCTTTATTAGTGCTAAAAATAAAGCGCTAATAAATAATACCTTTAGCAGTGCTGAAAATAAAGCATTGATAAAGGTTTCCTTTATCAGTGCTAAAAAAGATGTGCTGATAAAAGGTTAAATTTATCATCGATTTATTTAGTGCTGCTAAATTTTTCATTTATCAGTGTTTTTTTATAGCGCTGATAAATACCAGCACTGTTAAAGGTGTGTTTTATAGTAATGACTATATGAGTTTTATAGGCGGTGACCTCTTAGGGTTTGGTGTAATACAAACCTCTAAGTAGTTGAGGACTAGATAGAGGTTATCACCTAATATTCCCGCCTCATGAGGAAACCTGCAAATCAGATGATGGTCCTTGTGGTGAGTCTTCTTCAAGTATCCACTAGGTGATGGTGGAGTTTGGTGACTTAGTCACATGATGAGACAACTATCACATGGTCAGATTTTGAGCCTCTCTTCAGGGAGGATTTTTATCCAGCCATTTTGTGATCATTTCTCATCCAAGAGATTTTGTATTTACAATAGGACAGTATGACCATGGAAGAGTATTTAGTGAGTTTTAATGACCTCTTGGGATACCCTTTAGATATAGTTCAAGATTCGTTCTTCAAGGCACATACCTTTGAGCAGAGCCTACTCTAAGATATTAGGGCTTCAGTGATATCTCTTTGCATTACCACATATGCTAGAGTGCTTGAGTGGGCCTTAGTAGTGGAGAGATTCCTAGAAGATCATATGTCGACAACAGGTGCTGGTAGCAGGAACGAAGGATCTCATACATCAGTAGCTGGTAGCCGACAATAGTAACAGGAATAAGGGTGTGTGAGATGCTTCAGGAGAAGAACAGGGGATAGAATATCGATGGTTCAGAGCTCTCAGGATGGATCAAATAATCCTAGGGAGAGGCGGTGCTTCAATTATGATATCTAGGGATAACTTGCTCAATATTGTCTGAACCACCACATACATGATAGGGACATGCTCGATGAACTACCCAAGTAGTGATAGTGCTAGGATTAGGGAGGTCCTTAGGGTGGTGGACATGGTAGAGGAGCAGGTAGAGAAGAAAAAGGTGGTAGGTGGATTAACATATTTCCACTACAACCCCCCAGGAGGTCCACGCCAGGCTGAGGAAGATGGTGGTTAGGGGAGAGGATGGTTTCAGATAGTGGAGGCCTATAACCCTAAGGCTCCTAAGATTATTGGAGGTATGATCTGTTTATTCTATAATTTAACTACAGTACTGGTAGACATAGTCATAAGACACTATATTCTTTCTACTTCTCTGGTTTGAGACTAATTCTATTTGAGGCCTTGGATTGACTCTTACGCTTAGATACTCCTACCGGAGGTGACTTAGAAATCACACACTTTTTAAAATGATGTGGCCTGATTCATGGAGGCGAGAGCTTCTCATGGGATCTATTTGTTGCATCAATGAAGCCTTATTATTTCATCTTAGGTATGGACTAGTTGTCCATAGTTTATTCCCATATTGATTGTTTCATATGGAGGATGTGGTGTATATGTAGATATGGGTAGAGGTTTTCCTCCGTAGGTGAGAAGGAACCCCATTTGGAGCAGGATTTCCTCATGTGTAGGAGGATAAAACCAATTACTTTCCATTTGGGTAGTATTACCTTTAAAGTAGTGAATTATATGGTCTTTTAGTTTCCTATGGTGGTGGTGAAGTATGAGGACATATTTCCTAAGGATGTTTTAGGTTTACCTCCTCATCTAGAGATAGAATTTTGCATTGAATTTCACCCAGGGATGACCCCTATATTTGCACCAGTATATCGGATGGCTCCCAAAGGGATTCATTAACTAAGGGTGTAGTTGGAGGACTTTCATAGGAAGGGATTTGTGAGATCCTATGTTTCCCCCTGGGTAGCCATAGTGTTGTTCTCCAAGAAGGTGGATGGGAGATTGAGGTTTTGTGTGGGTTATCGGCACCTAAACTAGGTGATCATAAATAATAATTATACACTTTCAAGGATCTATAACCTATCTTATTATTTGAGAGGGGAGTGATGGTCTTCAAATATTAACCTCGGATCAGGCTATCACCATCTACGAGTATGATATGGGGATATACCAAAGATGGAATTTAGATGTTTCTATGATCACTATGAGTACTTGGTGATGTTTTTTGGCATGACCAACACCTTAGAAATGTTCGTGGGGATAATGAACCAAATCTTTTATTCTTTCTTAGACTAGTTTGTGGTGGTCTTCATTCATGACATCTTAGTGTACTCTATGTCCAAGGAGGAATATGTAGGACACTTGGGTATGGTCTTGGTCATGTTCCGAGAGAACCATCTTTATGGGAATCTCTCAAAGTGTTAGTTCTTGATTCAATAGTTCCACTTATTGGGATATCTCATCTCAGTTAATGGTGTAGCATTGGACCCAGCAAAGGTTGAGGCAGTGTAATCTTGGGATCCACCCAAGTACTTGATGAAGGTGTGGATCATCCTTGGGTTGGAAGGATACTACGGAAGATTTATGCTCGATTTATCTAAGATATCAGAACCTTTGACTACTTTGAATCTAAAGGGGCGGCCTTTTGTTTGTATAGATAAGTTCTAATAGGAATTTTAAGATCTATGATAGAGTTCGATGAGCTCTCCCATCTTGAGATTTCCAAAGGAGGGTGTCAAGTATGAAGTATTCTACTATGCCTCAGGGAATGGACTTGGTTATGTTCTAATGAAGAGGTGGGTTTTGATCACCTATGGGTATCAAAAGTTAAGTCAGTATGAGAAAAACTATGCGACCCACAATATTAAGTTGGCAGCAGTAGTCTTCACCCTAAAAATGTAGAGATACTACCTTATGGGTGAGAGGTTTATCATATACTCTAACCACAAGATTATCAAGTACATATTCTCTCATAAGGATATTAACTTTATATAGAGATGATGACTGGAGTTTCTCTAGAATTATGGCTTTGAGATGGTTTATACTCCTGAGAAGGGGAACATGGTAGTAGATTCTCTCAGTAGGAGATCTTGCTTGCAGTTGTTGACCGAGGCTTTAGATCAGTTAGCCTTGTTGTAGTTTTCCTAAGTAGACAAGGATGGTGAAACATATATATAGTTAATTATTATTACCCCACTGCTTCTACAGCATGTTAGGGACCAGCATGGATATTCTGACTATGAAACCTTGTGTACTCAGATATCCACTGGACATGCTTATGGTGGATTTTCTAAAGGTGGGGAGAACATTATCCTTTTTAGAGGACATAAGATGGTATCAGTGATGTTGAATTTTTAGGTTATGAGGGAGTTTCATAAACCCCCCTTGGAGGTACATCTAGGTGTGTTGAAGATGTACCAGGACCTATGACTTCTGTTCTAGTGGTCAAGCATGAAGAAATATGTGGTGGATTTTTTCTCTCGATGCCTCACTTTTCAGTAGTTGAAGGTCGATCACTAGGTTTCTGTGGGTTTATCTCAGCTCCGTGAGGTTCCAGAGTGGAATTTTCATGGGATATCTATATAATTTTTTATGGGGATTCCACAAACATCTAAATGACAAGATTTCATATGGTTGATCATAGATCAACTCACCAATTATTCCCACTTTCAAACTATCTGAGAGTATAGTTTTTTTTAGATATTAGGATGCATTTATGTGCAGGGGATGGTCCATCTCTATGGGGTTATCTCAAATATCATTTCAAAACATGATGATCACTTCAAATCACGATTATGGAGAGGATTTCAAGAGGCCTCTAGGACTCAATTGTGTTTGATCACATTGTTCTACCCCCACAATGATAGCCAGACTAAGAAGAACATTCAAGTTTTGGAATACATGATGTGATCATGCATGTTTAATTTTCCTATAGTTGTGAGGATCAATTACCCTTGGTGGATTTTTCATACAAAAACAATTGTCATTCCACCATCGGTATGGCACTATTTGAATATTTTTATGAGCAACCATGTAGGACACCACTATGTTCGATTGATCAGGGAGAGTCAGCACTCATGTTCCCAAAGTTGGTGCATGTCATAAAAGGTGTAGATCATCTAGGAGAATATGAAGACTACCTAGAGGAATCAAACATCTTATGCAGACCGACAATGAAGGCCTTTGGATTTTAATAAGGGAGATCATGTGTTCATGAAGGTCTCACCACGATGTGGGTTACAGAGATTTGGCCAGGGTGACAAGTTATCTCCAAGATTCATCAGCCATTTCCAAATACTGCATAGGGTTAATGAGGTGGTGTATTGCTTGACCCTACCACCATAGTTAAATAGAGTATAAGTGTAATATCCAATATTTTTACAAGTATTCTTTTTTAAATTTTTAGTTAAATATCTTGATTTATTTTTTCTTTTATTTATAACTAGTTTTCAAGACTAGGTTTGTGATGGATTAAGTGTTGTAGGCGTGCAGTAGGAATAAGAGGCAATGTATGTCTAGAGAATAAATTCACATTAGGAACCCAATTCACAACATGAATTATTTTGGGTATACCCCATGAATTTAATTCACAACCTAAATTAATTAAAACCCTATAAATATTTACATACCTTATAAATATTTACAATCCTTGTATATTTTACAAACTCTATAAACATTTTATGAAAATTTATATACCTTGTATATTTTACACACCCTGTAAACATATCATAAAAATTTGCACACCCTATAAATTTTACTCACCCTATAAACATGTCATGAAGATTTCACATGTC
Organism: Viscum album; assembly: GCA_963277665.1. Taxonomy (NCBI): domain Eukaryota; kingdom Viridiplantae; phylum Streptophyta; class Magnoliopsida; order Santalales; family Viscaceae; genus Viscum; species Viscum album. The sequence continues at coordinate 1,082,965,921 of OY728166.1, read as the reverse complement.
ATGAAAACATATTACACAACATGTAATGTTTTTTTATGTTGTGAGATGGGATTTTAGGAAATAAAATAAAAAAAGGGCACAATATTTACATGATGTGAAATAAATTCATGTCTAGAAAAAAAATAAGGCCCAACCTATTTAATCTCTCTAGTGACAGGTGTTTTCTAACACTTTCTCATCTATTTGACTATAGATTCTTTATGTACCTCCATATTTAGCTAAAGTTCCTCTATTCACCTCCATCTTTGATTGAAGACCAACCACACACCTTCCTCTTGACTAGAGACCTACCGTAGATGATGTTTGGGAATACTCTTCTATCCAGAAGAAATACCACATTGGTACTTAGATATCCGAACCTAATTTTTAAGTTATTCCTTCCAGGTATTATTCTTCTTATCGATCTTTTACTAACAAAATATCTCATTCATGTTGAAAGGAATCCAGAATCCGATCATTACCATGGACATGAGGTTCTCTCTTTTCCTTATCCATTTTCAAGGTAGGGGGTCTAAAACTTAACCCTGTGGTATAATTTCAATTACTAAAGTGTGTGAAATATACACAATTTCATTGATGTAATGTGTGCATTAATTAATAGAATAATTGGAAATGATAATCATGTAATTGGATCACTCCATGGATCCCTTTTATTCTATTGGGATGTGACCTGGCTTTCGGTTTGCTTCGAAAATAATTAATTGGAAATGGATTACATATTATTTTATCATGAAATATATTTCTGATGATTTCTTATTATAGATTCACCTTGGAAAATGGATTATTTGATTTATTAAATAAATGGGTAAATTTAAAGACAAATGGTAATTAGAAAAATTAACCATTTGGTATAATGTTGTTATATTGTGGTATGATTGTTGTTATTATATGCACTTGTGACACATTTTGTGATGCTTATATATCGGTCTAGGCCCCGACACATGTTTTGATGCTTATATATCAGGATATCCCATGACACAAGTTGTGATGCTTATTATCGAGTTAGGACCTGACATAAGTTGTGATGCTTATATACTGAGCTAGGACCTAACACATATTGAGATTTTTATATAGCGGGTTGGGCCTAATGATATGTTATACCATGTGTATATAGTTATGGTTGTCATGGTTGTGATACATGCTCAGAGAAATTATGGCATGGTTCTAAAGATGGTTGTTTGGTTTCATGGTATTGGTTGGCATGGTTGTGCTATATGCTCAGAGACATTCTGATAGGGTGTCGAATAAAGTTTATTGATTTATTATATTAATTTTTAAATTAATTTATAAACCTTTTTATTTCATTACTTCATGCACTTATTATCATATTTTTTTGTTTAGACACGGTGGTGTCAACCTACTGAGTTTTACTCAAACCATACTAAGGTCGTCATCTAGTACCTGAGCAGTTTACATGAATATAGGTTTGGACATGGGAAAAGGACCTTGTAGTTGATTGTTTCTTATTGGATGGGTTGGAGCTTGGAGATGATACTGACATGGGTTCGGGACTAGGGTCATTTGATTCATCATTTGAGTCTGCTAGAATTTTATCTGTATTACTTCTAGAATGAATTTTAATTACAGTCCAACCTGTTATTAAATTATTTTTTTATTATTTATTATATTATTTAGTTGGCATTTATTGTTTTGTTTATAAGTTGTGTTTTATGGTTTCTGTTATTTCTACACTTTGATATTTATGTATTTTTTTGTATTAGGACTCTAAACTAAGGGTATAGTATCCCCACTATATTCACCACACCTATACTTCTAGTTAGAAGCCTCTAGAGTATGGAGAGGCATTCTTGAGGTCACATAACCAACCCAGTTCAGCCACATGAGAGAGTGTTGAGTCAGGGGATGTTACAAAGTGGTATCAGAGCACCATGTTTCTTTTATATTACTTTATTATTTAGGAAAGGTATAAATGATACTAAGATGTATCGAGTCTTGGTAATGAGATTGTGCATGGGAGTAGCTAACCAATATATGGGGGAAATCTGACTACCCAGGTATGGGGTTATTATTCATGATATTTTCTTGTTACAGTTTGATATTATTTCACCATGGATGATTCACATGTTGTGTGATATTATTATTTATTGATATTTATACTCATGGAATTTTATGACATGATATGTGTATGAATGCATCATGAAAGGAACATATGGATATATATTTACATTCATTGTTTATGATAGGTACATATCTATTGTATGTGATATATTTGGCTATATAAACTATGAAATGATATACCCATTATATCTACTGAAAAAGGGAATAAATGAACTATTATTTTATTCAAATTCAATTATTAATCCATGTTTAGAGAGACCGTGAGCTAGTGTTTCCCTGTTATTGTCACATATTTAGGTTGAACTTGTTGTTACCCTGTGTTCTAAGGAGTTTGTTTGTCTTATAGAGAAAATGTCTCCTCGTTGTATTTGAATTGAGCATCAGGAGCATGGTAATTAGCATGCTCTTAATGCATCTAATCCATATCTTCCTATAGCTCTTAAGGATTGTATGTATGTTCAGCTCCACAACTTAGGGTCATGCGATCCATGGAAAGGGATACTGTTCACACCATGTGTTCGATGTCTGATCTGATGAGAGAGTTTTAACTAAAGCATCTGCCTACTTTCACCCAAGGAGGGAGGGCCCCAGGAATATGAATTATGGATCAAGATATTCCATATGATCTTCAATTACCTCGATACACCCACATACAGGAGGGTGAATCATGCTTCTTATGTGCTTTGAGGAGCATATAAGCATTGATGGGACATTCTAGAGTAAGTTGGGAAATAATAGGAGTTATCTTGGAAGGAATCTAAGATGGTATTACTGATCCATTTCTATCTCTATACACTGAGGGATGAGAAGGATCATGAGTTCATCCATCTAAAATAGGAGGTCATGTTAGTGTTGGACTAAACTGGATGTTTCATCAACCTTCAGCACTTTGAACCATTTCTAGAAACAGATGAGGTCATTAGGCTAAGGTGTTTTCAATATGGTATTTTCTATGAGATCAGGTCACAGGTGATTATTTTTTGTTTGGTCAGTTTTGGGGACATAATGAATCAGACACTCATCATGGAATGGAATTTGAGAGAGGCCCTAATTAGTGGCCAAGTTTTTTTAGTAGATTGAACTGGGATCTATTCTTTGGGAAGAAAGAAGTGTCGTTGTGGTAGTTTTCACCAAGGTAATAGTGGAAAGAGTAGTCAGGGAAGTGGGAATCCATCTCAGGATAGTATTACATTGCAGTGCTATCAGTGTGGAAAGTTATTTCACAAGCATAATTAGTGTCTATAACCTGCTTTAGAGTGTCATGCTTGCAGCAAATTGGGTAATATTTTGAAGTTTTGTGGGAAATTTCCACAATATAGTAGAGGTATGAGATCAGTATAGTTACCTAAGTCTAGAAGGGGCTTAACAACCCCTTAGAAGATAGGTAATTAGTGCTCCACTGGTCATTCAGGCTGAGGTAGGAGATTTGGTACCTCAGTACAGGAGCGGTAGTACCACTTAGAGGGAACAACATAGGGGATTCAAATTGGATCCCAAGGTAGAGGGGAAAACTAGATTCATGCAATACATTTTTCTCCAATCAGTTTGGATATAGGACCTTCCACCATCAGAGGTACGATTATTTTATCATCTACCTTATCTTGTGTTTTGTTTGATATAGGATATTCACATTCCTTTTTGTATTAACTTTTTTCAAATGGTTAAGGTTTTTATATGGAGATCATTGATGGTTTCATGACTATTAAAACACCATTGGGAGTGTGGTCAAAGATATATAGTGATTCAAAGAGTTTTCTCTTGAAATTGGTGGCTATTGTTTCCTTTGGGAAATTTTTATACTAGAAATAATAGGATTCGATTTGATTATTGGTATGGATTGACTAGTTATATAATAGTGCCATATCAACTATTATCGGAGGAGGGTTACCTTTATATATCTAAATAGTGGAATCTATTCTCATTAGGGTGAGTGGGATCTTTAGGCTGGTCATGCAGGACCAATTCAGTTCAGATTGGATTGTCTCATGGCTCAGATATCAAGCCTTATTCTGGATGATGGAGGGATATAGAAAGATACTTTTCCTCCATTGGTGGACCATTTTCAGGATTACTTTTTTGAAGAGTTATCCAAATTACCACTTGAATGAGATATTTAGTTCACGATCGAGTTGGTGTCAGGAGCTGATCCAATTTCTATCCCACCTTATAGGTTACACCAGTAGAGATTTGTGATTTCAAAGTTCATTTAGAATATCTAGAAGCTAACGGTTTTATGTAGCCTCATATATCTCCATGTGTTTCTCTAGTTTTTTTGCTAAGAAGGCTGATGGGACTTTGTGCTTATGTGTGGATTATCGGATATTTAACCAGATGATGGTCAAGAATTGGTATCCCCTTCCATGCATTGGTGATCTCTTTAATCATTTGAGAGGTTCCAAGATTTTATCCAAGATTTACTTGAGTTCAGGGTACCACTAGTTGATGTTGAGACCATCGGAAATACCCTAAAATTATTTTAGGATCATATATGGCTTATAAGAGTTCATAGTGACGTTGTTCGGTCTGAATAATGCACCTGAAGTCTTCATGGCCTTAATGAATAGGATCTTTCATCCTTTCCTAAATCAGTTTGTGGTAGTTGTTGTTGAAAACATCTTAGTATACTCCTTATCAGCATATGATCATTCCCAACATCTTGACATCATCTTCAGTACATTGAGAGAGCATCAGTTTTATGCCAAGATATTCAAATGTAGTTTATGGATTGATAGCATGCATTTCTTGGGACATGTTATCTCATAGGACAGAGTTTCAGTAGACCCATAGAAGGTTGTAGTCATGGTATCTTTGGAGTTACCTAAGAATGTATTTGAGATTCATAGTTTTTTGGGTTTAGTAGGCTATTACTAGTGCTTCATTCACGACTTATCTCATTTGGAAGCACTGATGTCCGAGATGACCAAGAAATGGGTGAATTTTGTTTGGTCAGATTATTGTTAGAGATATTTCAAAGAGCTAAAGGGAAGGCTGACATCATCACCTATCCTCACCTTACCTGAATCTAGTAAGGAGTATATTATGTACCATGATACATCTGGAGTTAGACTCTAATCATTTCTGATTCAGGAGGACTATGTGGTCTCTTATGGCTCTAGATAGTTGAGAAAAAACATGATAGGAAGTATCATACTCATGATCTAGAGTTACCAGTGGTGGTACACAACCTAAGGTGTTGGAGACACTATCTTTTGGGCGATAGGTTTTTTGGTGTACACGAAACACAAGATCCTCAAGTATATCTTTTCTCAGTGAGACTTGAACCTTTGAAAGAGGAGGTGGGTTGAGTATCTTCATTCTTTAAACTTTTGTTTGACTGGCATTCTGGTAAATGGAAATGTTGTTGCCAACTCCTTAAGATGGAAGACACATATAGTTTAAGTACATGAATCTTGAAATGAGTGGAGGATGATGACACTCTTTACATATATTCATCTTGATGTTCAGGAGCCCCATAGATGAGTATCCCTGAATTAGACATCGTTTATACATTTACTTATTAACTGGATCAAGACAGGGCATTTATCTGATCTTAAGTGATTATATCTAAGAGACATCATATATGGTGGGGATCCACCAATAGTATGGTCTCTTGGTGGTTATGACATTCTTCACTTTTGTGTCCATGTATGGTGTAAATACCCATAAAATTCAAGGGAAATTTTTTCTTAATTTTCTTTGGAATTTTACAAGAATTCGGTTTCTGACGGCACCTGATTCCGAGGCCCGGAGTGCCCGGAATCAATTTCCGAAGTTTGGATCAGGTACGTTCAGTGAACGAACGAGCAGGAATTTCTAACTTTTGAACCGGTGCCCGGAATCAAATTCTGAAGGCACCGATGAACTCGCAGCGCCGATATTCGCTTAAGGAGACCTTTTCCGAGGTTGCGTTTATTGCGGGTTGAGAGTTAGTTTTTGGGAATTTAGAATAAGTTAAATAAAAATTGTGGAATACAAATTTTTATTTTAACTTGTTGGTTAACTTCTCCCAAAGGGAGTTAGAGGTGGGACCCACATCCACTTAACCTCCCTTGGGAGGATTAAGTGTGGTGGGGCCCACACGAAGCATAACTCTTCATCTTCTCTTTTTAAACTCCCAATAACCCCTCTTTAATTAACTTGACAAGTTGGGTTATTAAATGAGAGGAGTTGTTAAATTTAAAACCTTTGAATTTCAAAATGTTTTGGTTGAGTAAATAAAATAAGACCTTAGCTTATTTTATTTGGGTTAGAATTCTTTAGACAATCTTGAGAGAATTTGGAGCCTTCTTCTTCTTCTTCTTCTTCAAGCTTTGACGAAGAACGCGAAGAACCTTCGAACATCGACGAAGAACGCCACGTTCTCGGGAATCGTCTTCCGCGACGCCATACCCGCGACACCGACGACGTCTTCTTCCGCGTCATCTCTTCCGCGACGATTTCCTGCGACGAAATCATCGTCAAAGAACTTTGAAACCTCTCTTCACGGCATCGACGTCCTTCTTCCGTGAGGCCGACCACCGCGACGCGTATTCCACGGGTCGTTGACGATCATCGTTCTTGAAACCGAGGTAGGGGTTTGTTGTTGATTATTTATTTACTCTCGTTCTTGGTTCTAGCATGACAATCTTGTGGATAAATATTTAATTGTTATCGTCTAACGAGAGGGGGGCCGGACCGCACAAACACGGCCGAATTCCCCCTCCTTTGTTCTTGAATATTATTATTTTCTTGTGGATGAATGAGATGGCGTGGTGCCGTCGCACCACGCGGGAATCACATGGAAAATATTGTGCGGCGTCGTCGCGCCGCGTCGTGGAAGTTTATCATGAACGCGACGCCGTCGCGCCGCGTCGAAGGAAGCCAAAGGCGCCGCGGCCGGAGCGGGGCCGCGGCAGAGGGGCGCGGTGCCGTCGTACCGCGCCGGACGACGAAGGTCGCGACCGGTTCCGGCCCGCGGCGGAACGAGAAGACCGGCGGCTAGCCGGGCCGCCGGTGTCGGAAGCCGGAAAGGGGACCGGCCTTGCCGGTCCCGTTGAGGAAGGATCGGCCGGCCAGGTCGGGCCGGACGGAAGGGAGAAGAACCGGGGGAATTAATTCCCCCGGCTGGCCGTGGTTACACCAAGGGGGGGCAGCGCCCCCCTGTTTTTTCTCAAAGGAAGGCCCCCACGTGAGGGGGGGGGGGGCGGTTTCTCCAAGGCGCGGCACCCAGCCGCGCCGCCAGCTGAAGGAAAGCGGGGGCTTTGCCCCCTGTGCGTGGCACCCGAGCGGCATCCAGGCCGCGCCGCCGCCGGCCGGGCCGCGCCGCCGTGCCGGACCGCGCCGCCGCGCCGCCGGCTGGGCCGGGTCGGCCCGGACCCGGACCCCCCGTTTTCGAATCGACTTCGGTCTTTTGCCCATAACTTGAGCTACAGACCTCTGATTGACGAACCGTCAGCGGAGATGCGATCCTTGGATCGAGACGGTCGATTCGGTATATTTCACTCAAAGTTTCGGAATACTTTGAGTTCAGCTGGGTTGGTTCGTACACGAAACCAACCGGGCCTTCGGAGCGGAAATGCTCATATCTTGAACTACGGACGTCCGATTGACGTACCGTTAGCTTTTTTGTGCTCCTATTATTGAGACGGATCTTTTGGCATACTCTGCCCGAGGTTTGGACGCAGGTGGAGTACGGTCGGGTTGGTTTTGCCTTAAAAACCAACCGGGCCCCTGGGACGAAAAAGCCAATAACTCTCAGACCGGGCGTCCGATCGACGTGTCGTCTGTTGCGTTGAGTTCCTGTTGGCGATACGGAACTTTTGGATACATCAACTCTGGACTTTGTGACAGTTGATGTATCAGCCTCTCGACTCGTGGATCGGACCCTCCCGAATGAGCTTGCTGTGTGCGGGAACCCTAGTGCTGGCTGCGACTGTGACTGTGACTGCTACTACTACTGCTACTACTACTGTGACTGCGACGACGACAGTACAGAGATCCTTGGTGGATTCGACGACGACTACAGCACTCAGCGATACTACGTGGATCAGTGCTACAGGTCCTGTGTGGGCCCGATCCTGTGTGGGTCCGATCCTGTGTGGGTCTTTTCGCTCAGCGGTCCTGTGTGAACCAGCGCCTACAGGTCCTATGTGGGCCCGATCCTGTGTGGGTCTTTGTGGGGGTTAGTTACCTATCGATCCTTCGTGGGTCCGATGACTTAGATAGATCAGAGATCATCTTTATCGTCCTTCGAAGAAGTATACCTGTGTGAGCTGAATCCTGTTGTTTTCCTGTGTGGATTGTGTTGTGCTATCCTGTGTGGATTTCGTTTTGCTTTCCTGTGTGGAATACATATACTTTCCTGTGTGGACTGAGTTGTACTTGGGCTCAGAGGTTGGAGCATATTGGAATTGATGACTTAGGTATATGTATGGGCATATACCTAAGCAGTGTCGGTTATTACTTCGTGTTTGTATCTCACCTTTGTGGTTTATCCTTTGTGGATTTTGGGAGACCTTCAGGGGTCTCGGGGTCCCTACTGAGTAGCTTATACTCACCCCTGCACGGGCTATGCCCGCACTACGTTGTGTTGGTTGCAGACGATGGACAGCGTTGATCTTGGCTGAGGCTTGCAGAGCAAGACGGTACCTGGAGGTGGACCACTGGGCGGGACGTGTTCGGAGCGGACGGCGGGACCCGAGGAGCAGTGGAGCTATCTGTACCCACCCTTCAGGTGGGATTTCCAGTGGACAGCTTGGAGTAGCGGCTTTTACTTTACAGTTGTTGTTTTCCCTTTCAAGTTGTACTTTACTTTCAGTTTGGGTTTGTATACTGGCCCATTTACTTTTCCGCACTTTCATTTGTACTCTGTTTTCACTTAGTGTTTACTTTCCGCTTGCTTACTCTGTGGTGCTTATTTACTTTACAAAGGAAATGCCTTCCCTTTTTACCGGGATTTACGCCTTGGTGCTAGTCGCCATCCCCTGGCCTATGGAAGGCGGGCTTGGGGTAGTCACGGCACGGGCCCCAAGGACGGGTCGTGAAAAATTGGTATCAGAGGAGTTCGGTTCTACCGCGAACTCTAATCTTTTCTATGTTAAGCAATAATGTTTAGCGTATTGAGTGTGGTTATCATTCCAGGGAGTCCAGTGTTGGTGTGGCGGCCGACGTATCCGTACACCAGGACCCTGACTTCTGATTTCCGACTTAATGCACGAAAACATTGATTGCGTGTGTGTTTCAAAGTTTTCTTTGTGATTACTTTATATCATCTCACCAGGTGTACTGTTCTGACCGTGGCGCCCTTGATTCCTTTTCAGGATGGCCCCACGATGGCAGCCAGCTAGGGTTCCGAGAGTCGAGTGTGACGACAGCCCACCGAGCGACGAGGCCTCGGTGCAGGGCCCTTTGTCAGCAGTGGCACCGGCGGTAGCACTACCCACCGAGCCACCGATGCTTCCAGCACCAGCCGCTGACGATGCACGTCGCCTTGGAGCTCTGCACGAGTTCCAGTGCCATTGACCGCCTAGGTTCCGTGGGGAGATGGACCCCCAGGCAGTAGAGGACTGGCTGGAGGCAGTGGTACGAGTTTTTAGGCTAGTGAGGACACCTGCAGACCTCATGGTGATCCTCGCTGCGAGCCTACTGCACGCAGCAGCGGGCCGATGGTGGAGCTTGATGCTCCAAGTGCACGATGCGGTGTCTCTACTTTGGACGGACTTTGAGAGCCTCTTCCTCTCGGAGTTCGTCCCAGCCACCCTTCGTGCGGTGCGTATCCAGGAGCTTCTTCAGTTGTGGCAAGGTAGCATGATGGTCTCTCAGTACTCGGCGAGATTTACTGATCTCTCGCGCTACTCGACCGACATGGTACGGGACCCATTCTTCCGGGCCCGGACCTTCGAGCAGGGTTTGAGACACGAGATCATGGCATCGCTGATCTCCCTCAGCATACCGACTCAGACAGGAGTACTGGAGCGGGCCCTTTTGATCGAGAGTTTCCTTGCTGAGTCTACACCAGCGCCGAGACCCACCGCAGGGCGGCACGTGGCAGAGTCATCTGCAGCAGGCAGTCAACGGATGACTCAGGGGTCCAGGCAGACCAGACCTTCAGGTAGACGACCTCAGGACACTGGCTCAGCAGTGCGGGGCACACAGCGCGGAGCCAGTCTTTAGAGAGGTAGACAGTGCTACTCGTGCGGCGGGCATGGCCACATGGCTCGTGACTGCCCGAACCGCCATGCCGAGGAGAAGCAGACGGTTGAGGGACCACCGAGGCAGAGGCAGAGGGTCGACTGTGGCGGTCCGCAGGGATGAGGCGGACGAGGCAAAGGAGTTGGCCGAGCAGCAGGTGGTGGGCGATGCTTTGAGGCTCTGCCACCACCACCACCAGGAGGTCCACCCCGACCACAGGGAGCAGGCGGGCAGAGACAGACACAGCTCCAGGCAGCAGAGTCCTACGACCACGGTGCACCCAAGATGATTCAAGGTACTATCTGTGTCTATTCCACCCTTGATGCAGTACTTATAGACACAGGAGCGAGTCACTCTTTCATAGCCGCTGCCCTTGTTCGGAGCTCGGAGATTCCGACAGAGCCGTTGGCTCGATCCTTACGGCTAGAGACTCCTACGGGAGCATACTCGACGATTACGCACTGGTTCCGGTAGTGTGAGCTTACTCTAGGAGGCGAGAGCTTCGGCTGGGATCTTCTTGTAGCAGCGTCGAGGCCTTACGACGTCATCTTGGGCATGGATTGGTTATCTACGGTCCATGCACAGATTGACTGTTTTAGGCGCAAGGTGTGATGTGTACGCACCGATAGGAGCAGGTTCACCTTCACCGGCGAGAAGGGAGCCCTTGTAGCACAGGATGTACTACCGCGGAGGAGAGGACAGCCCATCACTCATCAGTTGGCTAGCCTCATCCTTGGAGAAGTTGACATGCGGAGTCCTGGTTTTCCTGTAGTGGTGGATCAGTTTGCAGACGATTTTCCCGACGATTTTCCCGACGATGTTCCAGGGATACCTCCTCGCAGAGAGGTAGACTTTTATATTGACTTGTACCCCGGGACAGCCCCGATATCCACTCCAGCATATTGGATGGCCCCCGCCGAGCTTCGAGAGCTACGGGTACAGTTGGAGGACTTGCAGGGCAAGGGGTTCATCCGACCCAGTGTTTCACCCTGGGCTTCCCCGATATTATTTGCCAAGAAGGCGGACGAGAGCTTGTGACTTTGTGTTGACTATCATCGCTTGAACCAGGTGACAGTGAGGAACAAGTATCCGCTACCGAGGATTGATGACATCTTTGATCAGCTCAAGGGAGCACGGTGGTTCTCGAAGATAGACCTCAGGTCAGGCTATCATCAGCTCAGAGTCAGAGACGAGGACGTGCAGAAGATGGCCTTCAGATGTCAGTATGGACAATATGAGTTCTTGGTTATGACTTTCAGCGTAACCAATGCTCCAGCAGTGTTCATGGCTCTCATGAATAGGATCTTTCATCCATACCTCGATCGATTTGTCGTGGTCTTCATCGACGACATTCTGATTTACTCTATGACTGAGGAGGAGCACGCCTATCACTTGCGTGTTGTACTAGACACACTCCGAGAGCACCAGCTTTATGGTAATCTCTCGAAGTTCCAGTTCTGGATACGTGAGGTCCACTTCTTGGGTCACGTTATCTCTGAGGTGGGAGTTGCAGTGGATCCTGCGAAGATCGAGGCTGTGTTAGCATGGGAGCCACCCAGGAGCATGATAGAGGTTCGGAGTTTATTGGGACTAGCTGGATACTATCGGAGATTCGTGCCAGACTTCTCTAGAGTTGCGGCACTACTCACATATTTGACGAAGAAGGGGAAACCCTTCGTATGGTCAGACAGTTGTCAGCAGAGCTTCCAGGAGCTGAGACAGAGATTGACCAGCGCACTTATCTTGAGGTTTCTTGAGGAGGGATTAGGGTACGTAGTCTACTGCGATGCATCAGGGACTGGACTCGGATGTGTTCTGATGCAGGATCGGGCAGTGATCGCCTATGGATCATGTCAGTTGAGGCCGCATGAGCAGAACTACGCTACCCATGACCTGAAGTTAGCAGCAGTGGTCTTCACTCTGAAGACATGGAGACATTACCTGATGGGCGAGCGTTTTACAGTCTTTTCTGATCATCAGAGTCTCAGGTATATCTTCTCACAGAAGGACCTGAACCTGAGACAGCGGTGATGGCTCGAGTTCCTCCAGGACTATGACTTTGAGATAGTCTATACTCCTGGGAAGGGGAACGTAGTAGCTGATTCCCTCAGCAGGAGGACGGGCATTCAACTACTTGAGGAGGCGACGGAGCATCTAGCCTCTTTGAAGATATCCTTCATGGATAGAGATGGAGCAGTCTTCCTCCAGTCTCTCACAGTCACCCCTCCACTACTACAGCGGGTCAGAGAGGCACAGCGTGAGGACGCTGACTGTGAGACACGGCGTGCACAGATATCCTCGGGACAGGCACCTGATGGTTTCTCCCTTGGAGCAAAGCACGAAATCCTTTTCAGAGGACGTACCATGGTACCAGTCGCTTTGCAAGAGGAGGTGCTGAGAGAGTTTCACACTTCTCCTTTGGCGGTACATCCTGGAGTGGCGAAGATATACCAGGATCTCAGACGACAGCACTGGTGGCCGGGCATAAAGAAGGCTGTAGCAGAGTTCGTTTCTCGATGCCTCACCTACCAGCAGGTGAAGGCAGAGCATCAGGTACCAGAAGGCTTGGTACAGCCCTTGGAGGTTCCAGAGTGAAAGTGGGACGGCATATCTATGGACTTCGTGACTGGACTTCCATGCACTTCCAGATGTCACGACTCCATCTGGGTGATTTTTGACCGACTCACCAAGTCGGCACACTTCTTACCCATCAGAGAGCAGGGCTCAGTGGAGAGATTGGGACATCTCTACGTTCAAGAGATTGTGCGGCTCCACGGTGTGCCATCATCTATCGTCTCCGATCAAGATTCTCGCTTTACTTCCCGGCTTTGGAAGGGGTTACAAGAGGCGTTCGGGACGCAGCTACGTCTGAGCACAGCCTTTCACCCTCAGACGGATGGTCAGATGGAGAGGACCATTCAGACTCTCAAGGACATGCTCCACACATGTGTCCTCGACTTTGGTCGTAGCTGGGAGGACCACCTACCCTTGGTGGAGTTTGCGTACAACAACAGCTACCACTCCACCATCGGGATGGCACCGTACGAGGCGTTTTACGGCCGACCTTGTAGATCTCCTTTGTGCTGGACAGACCCTGGGGAGTCAGCACTTGTGGGACCGGAGATGGTCCAGGCCACGACAGAGAAGGTCCAGGTCATCCAGGAGCGGATGAGGACATCTCAGAGCCGGCAGAAGTCATACGCTGACAGGAGGCGGAGGCCACTAGAGTTTGAGGATGGCGACCACGTCTTCTTGCGGGTCTCACCTCGACGTGGTATACGGAGATTTGGCCGAGGCGGCAAGTTATCTCCGCGCTTCATTGGACCCTTCCAGGTCCTCAGCAGGATTGGCGAGGTGGCTTATCGCCTGGCTCTACCACCTCAGTTGCACCGGGTGCATGACGTCTTCCACGTGTCTCAGCTGAGGTGATACGTGCACGACCCGACGCACATCATTGACCATGGGGAGCTTGACGTTGACGATGGGGCGACTTTTACAGAGGTCCCGGTGGAGATAGAGGATCGACAGGAGAGGGTCCTACGTGGGCGATCGATTCCTCTTGTGCGCATCAGATGGCAGCATGGGAATCTCCAAGAGAGCACTTGGGAGCAGGAGGCTCAGATGCGTGCTCAGTACCCTCATTTGTTTCCCTAGTTTTTGATGTCTCTTTACGGGGACGTAAAGCTCTGAGGTGGGAGTAATGTAAAGACCTGTAAAATTCAAGGGAAATTTTTTCTTAATTTTCTTTGGAATTTTACAAGAATGTGGTTTCTGACGGCACCTGATTCTGAGGCCCGGAGTGCCCGGAATCAATTTCCGAAGTTTGGCTCGGGTACGTTCAGTGAACGAACGAGCGGGAATTTCTAACTTTTGAACTGGTGCCCGGAATCAAATTCCGAGGGCACCGATGAACTCGCAGAGCCGATATTCGCTTAAGGAGACCTTTTCCGAGGTTGCGTTTATTGCGGGTTGAGAGTTAGTTTTTGGTAATTTAGAATAAGTTAAATAAAAATTGTGGAATACAAATTTTTATTTTAACTTGTTGGTTAACTTCTCCCAAAGGGAGTTAGAGGTGGTACCCACATCCAATTAAACTCCCTTGGGAGGATTAAGTGTGGTGGGTCCCACACGAAGCATAACTCTTCATCTTCTCTTTTTAAACTCCCAATAACCCCTCTTTAATTAACTTGACAAGTTGGGTTATTAAATGGGTGGAGTTGTTAAATTTCAAACCTTTGAATTTCAAAATGGTTTGGTTGAGTAAATAAAATAAGACCTTAGCTTATTTTATTTGGGTTAGAATTCTCTAGACAATCTTGAGAGAATTTGGAGCCTTCTTCTTCTTCTTCTTATTCAAGCTTTGATGAAGAACACGAAGAACTTTCGAACATCGACGAAGAACGCCACGTTCTCGGGAATCGTCCTCCACGACGCCATACCCGCGACACTGACGACGTCTTCTTCCGCGTCATCACTTCCGCGACGATTTCCCGCGACGAAATCTTCGTCAAAGAACTTTGAAACCTCGCTTCACGACATCGACGTCCTTCTTCCGTGACGCCGACCACCGCGACGCATCTTCCGCGGGTCGTTGACGATCATCGTTCTTGAAACCGAGGTAGGGGTTTGTTGTTGATTATTTATTTACTCTCGTTCTTGGTTCTAGCATGACAATCTTGTGGATAAATATTTAAGTGTTATCGTCTAACAAGAGGGGGGTCGGACCGCACAAACACGGCCGAATTACCCCTCCTTTGTTCTTGAATATTATTATTTTCTTGTGGATGAACGAGATGGCGTGGTGTCGTCGCACCACGCAGGAATCACACGGAAAATATTGTGCGGCGCCGTCGTGTCGCGCCGTGGAAGTTTATCAGGAACGCGACGCCGTCGCGCTGCGTCGAAGGAAACCAAAGGCATCGTGGCCGGAGCGGGGCCGTGGCGGAGGGGCGCGGTGCCGTCGCACCGCGCCAGAGGACGAAGGTCACGGCCGGTTCCGAGACGCGGTGGAACGAGAAGACCGGCGGCTAGCCGGGCCGCCGGTGTCGGAAGCCGAAAAGGGGACCGGCCAGCCAGGTCGGGCCAGCTGGAAGGGAGAAGAACCGGGGGAATTAATTCCCCCGGCTGGCCGCGGTTACACCAAGGGGGGGCAGCGCCCCCCCGTTTTTTCTCAAAGGAAGTCCCCCACGTGAGGGGGGGGGGCGGTTTCTCCAAGGCGCGACACCCAGCCGCGCCGCCAGCTGAAGGAAAGTGGGGGCTTTGCCCCCCGCGCGTGGCACCCGAGCGGCGCCCAGGCCGCGCCGCCGCTGGCCGGGCCGCACCGCCGTGCCGGACCGCGCCGCCGGCCGGGCCGGGTCGGACCCGGGTCGGGCCGACCCGGTTTGGGCTGACCCAGGGGGGGTCGGGCCGGGTCGGCCCGGACCCGGACCCCCCGTTTTCGAATCGACTTCGGTCTTTTTCCCATAACTTGAGCTACAGACCTCCGATTGACGAACCGTCAGCGGTGATGCGATCCTTGGATTGAGACGGTCGATTTGGTATATCGCACTCAAAGTTTCGGAATACTTTGAGTTCGTCCGGGTTGGTTCGTACACGAAACCAACCGGGCCTTCGGAGCGGAAACGCTCATATCTTGAACTACGGACGTCTGATTGACGTACCGTCAGCTTTGTTGTGTTCCTCTTAGTGAGACGGATATTTTGGCATACTCCGCCCGAGGTTTGGACGCAGGTGGAGTACGGTCGGGTTGGTTTTTCCTTAAAAACCAATCGGGCCCCTGGGACGAAAAAGCCAATAACTCTCAGACCGGGCGTCCGATCGACGCGCCGTCTGTTGCGTTGAGTTCCTGTTGGCGATACGGAACTTTTGGATACATCAACTCTGGAATTTGTGACAGTTGATGTATCACCCTCTCGGCTCGTGGAGCGGACCCTCCCGAACGAGCTTTCTGTGTGTGGGAACCCTAGTGCTGGCTGCGACTGTGACTGTGACTGCTACTACTACTGCTGCTACTACTGTGACTGTGACGACGACAGTACAGAGATCCTTGGTGGATTCGACGATGACTACAGCACTCAGCGATCCTACGTGGATCAGTGCTACAGGTCCTGTGTGGGCCCGATCCTGTGTGGGTCTGATCCTGTGTGGGTCTTTGCGCTCAGCGGTCCTGTGTGAACTAGCGCCTACAGGTCCTATGTGGGCCAGATCCTGTGTGGGTCTTTGCGTGGGTTAGTTACCTATTGATCCTTCGTGGGTCCGACGACTTAGATGGATCAGAGATCATCTTTATCGTCCTTCGAAGAAGTATACCTGTGTGAGCAGAATCCTGTTGTTTTCTTGTGTGGATTGTGTTGTGCTGTCCTGTGTGGATTTCGTTTTGCTTTCCTGTGTGGAATACGTATACTTTCCTGTGTGGACTGAGTTGTACTTGGGCTCGGAGGTTGAAGCGTATTGGAATTGATGACTTAGGTATATGTATGGGTATATACCTAAGCAGTGTCGGTTGTTACTTCGTGTTTGTATCTCACCTTTGTGGTTTATCCTTTGTAGATTTTGGGAGACCTTCAGGGGTCTCGGGGTCCCTACTGAGTAGCTTATACTCACCCCTGCACGGGCTATGCCCACACTACGTTGTGTTGGTTGCAGACGACGGATAGCGTTGATCTTGGCTGAGGCTTGCAGAGCAGGACGGTACCTGGAGGTGGACCACTGGGCGGGACGTGTTCGGAGCGGACGGCGGGACCCGAGGAGCAGTGTAACTATCTGTACCCACCCTTCAGGTGGGATTTCCAGTGGACAGCTTGGAGTAGCGGCTTTTACTTTACAGTTGCTATTTTCCCTTTCGAGTTGTACTTTACTTTCAGTTTGGGTTTGTATACTGGCCCATTTACTTTTCTGCACTTTCAGTTGTACTCTGTTTTCACTTAGTGTTTACTTTCCGCTTGCTTACTCTGTGGTGCTTGTTTACTTTACAAAGGCAATGCCTTCCCTTTTTACCGGGATTTACGCCTTAGTGCTAGTCGCCAGCCCCTGGCCTATGGAAGGCGGGCTTGGGGTAGTCACGGCACGGGCCCCGAGGACGGGTCGTGACATATGGGTTCCTATGGGTTTTAATGAGGAGATGACAAGAGACTTTAATTCTTATTGATGGTCGGAACACCCTAGTTTGAAAAATATGTATAATGATATCCATAAATATTATAGGTGGCCAAGGATGAAGAACAAGATAGAGATATTCATGGTGAGATGTTTCACTTGTTAGTAGTTGAAGGCTGAGCATCAGAGGCCTAATATCCTATTACAGTCTCTACCAATTCTATAGTGGAAATGGGATGGTTTCACTATGGATTTTTTAATAGGATTACCTAAGAAACCTTGAAAGAATGATTTTATGTGGGTGATTTTGGACTGAATTATGAAGGTATCCCACTTCTTTCCTATCATGGAGACCTTAATCATTGATGATTTGGGTAGTATATACATGTGTGAGATAGTTTAGTTGCATGTTGTTCTGAGGATAATTGTGTCTAATTAAGATCCTCATTTCAATTATTGATTTTGTAAAGGTATTTAGAAGGATTTGGGATATTAGGTTCTTCTGAGTACATCCTACCATCCTCAGACTGATGGCCAATCTGAGTGGACTATTTAGATTCTAGAGCATATGTTATGTTCTTGTGTTTTGGATTTCAGTGGTTCATGGGAGTAGCATTTGGAAATCGTGGAGTTTTCCTATAATAAAATATTCTAGTCATTGATCCAAATGGATCCTTTCAAGGACTTGTATGTAAGGCCATTAAATTCACATCTTTTTTGGTTGGAGGCAGGAGAGTCGTCACTTGTTGGGCCTAGTCTCATGTAGGAGACAACTAAGAAGGCTCATTTAATCATAAAATGGTTGGTGACAATACAGAGCAGGAAGGAATCATATTCTGGCCATAAAAGATGAACTCTAGATTTTGAGGTTGTTTATCATGTTTTACTTAGAGTGTCACCTAGGTTGGGGAAACACTATATCAGGAAATAGTGAATGCTAGCACCCAGGTTTTTTGGACCATTTGAGATTATGGAAAGGATTGGTTCAGTGGTGTACCAATTAGCCCTTCTATAGAGTTATAGTTCCATGCATGATGTGTTTCTCATGTCATATATTCGAAGATATCATCTTGACCCTTCTTATGTGATAGAAGTTGAGGATGTTGAGCTTTGTGTAGATGCATCCTTTGAGGAGCATCTGATATATATTGTGGGCTGTAATGAGCAATATCTCTAGGGTAGGACTATACCTATAGTATGAATGAAATGGAATCATGGGAATGTTTAGGTTGAGACATGAGAGAGTAAGTCTAATATGTGAGCATAGTGTTCATACTTATTCATTGAGAACCTACAGTGATTCTTGGAGAAGCTCGGGGATGATCTGTTATATGGTGGGTAGGTTGTAAGATCCCATCTTTCTTCATGTATCTTTTTTATAATTTTTGGTTAACTTCCTTTAGTTGGGTTGTATTTAATTTAAACCTAGTTGTCAAGCATAGGTTAAGGATGAGTTAATTTTTTCAGGGGTGCAGCAGGAATAATAGGTGATTTTTGGCTATATAACAAATTCATGTTGTGAACCTAATTCACAATGTGAATTGTTTTGGGAAAACCACGTGAATTTAATTCACATGCTGAATTAATTCACACACTCTAAATATTTACCCACCCTATATATTTTACATGACCTATAAAAATGTCATGAAAATTTAGATGCCCTGTAAACATGTCATGAAAATTTACACACCCTATAAATTTTACACACCCTATAAACATGTCACAAAAATTTCACATGTCACGAAAACATATTACACAATGTGTAATATTTTTTTTAATGTTTTTTTTTATATTGTGGGATAGTATTTTTGGAAATAAAAGAAAAAAAAGGGCTCTATATTTACACAATGTGAAATAAATTCACATCATGAAAAAAATCATGCCCAACATATTTAATCTCTCTTGATTCGGGCATTTTTCTAACACTTTTGCCTATCTTTGAACAAAAACAATCCACACACCTCCTTCAATAGAAGACCCACTATACACCTTCTTCTTTGACTACAGACCATCCACACACCTCCATATTGACTGTAGACTTACCACAAATGATGTCTTGAAGTCCGCTTCAATCCAGAACCAATCCCATATTGGGTATTGGATATCTAGACCTAGATTTTTAAGGTATTTCTTTCAGTTATTCTTATGCTTCTAAATATATTGCTGATGGAGTATCTGGTTCATATTGAAATTAAGCTATAATCTGATCTCTACTGTGTAAATGAGGTTCTCTCTTCACCTTCTCCATTTTCAAGGTAGGGGGTCTAAAACCTAACCCTATGGTTTGATTTCAATTACTAAAGTGCGTTCAATATACATGATTACACCAACACAACATGTGTATTAATTAATGGATTATTTAGAAGTGATAATCATGTAATAGGATCACTCCTTGGATCCATTTGGGTATATTGGAATGTGACCTGTCTTTTAGTTTACTTTGAAAATAATGAATTGGAAATGGCTTAGATATGATTTTATCATGTCATGTGTTTTAGGTGATTTCTTGTTATAGATTTACTTTGTAAAATGGATTATTTGATTAATTGAATAAATGGGTAAATTGAAAGACAAATGGTAATTATAATAATTAACCATTTGGTATTATGTTTTTATATTGTGATATGCTTGTTGTTGTGATATGCACTTGTGAGACATGTTGTGATGCTTATATACTAGGCTAGACCCTTACACATGTTGCGATGCTTATATACTGGGATAGGCCCTGACACATGTTATGATGCTTATATACCAAGCTTGGCCCAAACAAATTTTGAGATGCTTATATAGCATGTTGGTCCCAGTGATATATTATTCCATGTGTATACGGTTTTTGTTGGCAAGATTGTGCTACATGCTCAGAGACATTCTGGAATAGTTCTGAAGCAGGTTGTTTGATTTCATGGTTGTGATTATCATGGTTGTGCTACATTCTCAGAGACATTCCAACAAGCTGTTGAAGTAGGCTGATTGGTTTATTATATTAATTGTTGAATTAATTTATACACATGTTTACTGCATTATTGCATGCACTTATTATCAGATCGGTTTGGTTAGATACGGTGGTGTCAACCTACTGATTTTTACTCACACCCTACTAGGAATTCCATTTGGTACCCAAGAATATTACATGGATTAAAGTTTTAACAAGGTAAAAGGACCTTGTAGTTGATTATTTCTTACCAGATGGGTTAAAGCTTGGAGATGGGACCAACACAGGGTTTGGGACTAGGGTCATTTGAGTCATCATTTTATTATATTATTATTTTATCTGTATTACTTATAGCATGACTTTTAGTTACATTATAGCATGTCATTACATTATTATTTTATTATTTATTGTATTATTCAGTTGTAATTTATTTTTTGGTTTATCCGATATGTTTTATGGTTTTTGTTATTTCCACACTCTAATATTTATGTATTTTTCACTATATTATGACTCTAAACTAGGGGGTATAGTCTCCCCACTATATTCATCACACCCCCACTACTAGTCAGTAGCCTATATAATATGGGGATTCATTCTTGAGATCATGTAACCAAACCAATTCATCCATGTGAGAGAGTTCCAGGTCAGGGGATGTTACAACAAGACATCTTCCATATATTGCAGCTGAGGAGGTACGTGCATAACTCGTGGAATGTTATCCACTAGGGAGATCTGAACATTGAGGATGGATCTACCTTTGTAGAGTACTCAGTAGAGATCAAGGATCAATAGGATAAGATCCTTCATGGGAGATAGATTCCCTTAGTGTGTGTTTGGTGGTAGCATAGGAATCTTCATGAGATCACCTAGGAGTGGGAGACCTAGATGTGAGCTCAGTACCCACATATTTTGGAGTAGTCTTTTTTGATTTTCAAGACTAAAATCTATAAGGTTATGAGAATTTAATTTCTTTGTTTTTTCATGTAAATATTTTAAATATATTTAGAAATATTTTAGAATCCATTCACTGAGGTGGCATGAGATTCTGATGCTCGGTGATCCTAGTATTGATATCATAAAAATATTAAATATATTAATATCGAGCACGCAAAATTTTCCTAAAATATTGAAATAACTCTTAAATGAGGATTCAAAATGGAAATTTGAGACCATCGTTGAGTCTATAATGTGGGTTTTACCGTAGGTGTGACATAATCTTTGTTGGCGTTAGATGTTGGGCTTGAGCGCTATCATGGGTAAAATGATTAAATGAAGTAAAATATTTATTTAATTACTGAATTAAAATCCTAGGACTAATTAAACCCTATAAATATACATTTATGACTAAAATGCATGGTTATCTACATAACCCTGAGTTTTTAGAGAGAATCCATTGGAGGATAATTCTTGGAGGATTCTTGAACAACTAATGATAGATTGAGGATTAGAAATCGGTGAGCCAATTGGAGTTTTTGGATATCATGAGTGAAAAATATGGAGGATCGTTCTTCATTAGTGATCGATCCAAACTTTATGTGGGATGTTTTCTGTTGTATTTTATTTCTCATTTATTATCCCATTATGAACGCAAATTAACCCCACCTATAGGGGGATTCGCAGATCGATCATGTCTGTGGGTTCAAGCTTAATTCTTCCTGGGATTTGGGGGATGTTTGATTTGAAATTTTGATTATTATTTTCATTCATCATTCTAAAGACAAAAAATTAAGGCCACCCCAAAAATGGCTGAGGTTCATTCCTCATTTTGTGATATGTTCATTTCTACCTCGTTTTCTTCACAAGTTCATCATACGCAATTTCTTTGGCATGCAGTTAGATGAATACCTGAAAGATGATCATTGTGTGTTTGATTATTGGTACAACAAATCGATTTCATTGGTATGATTTTGGGATCAGTGATTTGATCAGGGTTTGTACCGACAGCAGGTGAATGGGTTCAAATTTGGAGATGCCCAGTTTTGGTTTTTAGCATTCCAACAAGACAACGTGACAACGTACAAACTCCCAATTGGTTTTGGTGGCTAGATTCTAGTCAATAGCAATGGTGGTCTCTATTGAGAGCTTATATAAGGATTTTTTGCATGATCAATGGTAGGAGAGGCAGATCTAATGGTGCTGGCGTGGGCGTACATGTGAAGGAACCATGGAATCTAAAAAATTATGTGTTACACGGCATGTACCCCAAAGAAAATATGTTATGTGTGGCCTTATAAGTGGTGTTAGGGTTTCATGTGAAAATTAAATACTACACATTGTGTGACACCTATCGCGTGATGTGTGACCCTCCTCCGGTAGCTCGGTGTGTATCGCGGAGGATACATAGGTACAGATATGACCAGGAACACGGGCATGGGTATAGTACACGAGCACGGCTTGATAATCAAACATAACCAGGTACAAAACACAACCAGGTGTACATGGGCATGGGTAGAAGTACATATGCACAAAAAGGTGTACACGATCATGGGTAGAGTAACATGGGCATAGACATGGGCAGTTCTGGGGTTATAGTTACACACCATGCTCCCTCTATACATGTTTTGTAATTCCTCTGAGATATCTTGGAAACCTTCATTTCCTCATTATAGACCAAGTTCGGTTGAGTATGGTTCCTTGGTCCATCCCTATGGGGTTATAGCTTGTCATTATGTCCTCAGAACTGTATTATGATCCCCAATATGGGTTCTGATTTAGATAGAATTAATTTTACCCTCTCGTGAGGCGAGGGGTGAGATCCTCTATCATATCCTTCCTAGGTGGGTTTCTTGCTATTGGCATGACCACCATGAATAAGGCTTCAATATCCTATCTACTATATTGATCCAATAGGGATGGCGGCATGCCCTAGTAGTTCTATGTGTTATCCTCTATCTAGATAGTGTGATCTTTGGAGATCTAGTGAGAAATTTCTTAGTAATTATAGATGATCACAACCTCTCGGATGAGTGTCGTCAGTGACAGCAAAGATCGTGGAGTGAGTGATCCCAAAATAAGTAATACCTATAATCCTCAAACAGAATCCTATGGCTAGAAGTGTTAGTTGATACCCCTTGAGACTAGTTTTATATTATGAGTATATCTAGGTTTATTATTGTTAGGTCTCTTATCTTGTTGTCATACCTATGTATTGTTGAGATGACTACTCTTTATGATTTATGATTAGTGATTTCAAGATGTCCTTCTGGGTATTATTATACTCACCCTTGTATGGGATTTTCCCATACATGTCATGTCTTATGAAGACAAAAAACCTTTTTATAGAGTCCTGGGAGGACAAGGACTAGGTGAAGCTTAGTTTTGGGCTAGATAGGTCGATATTTTTACTGGTGACACATTTGATAGTAGTCTATTCCTTCTAAGTAGATTGGAATTATTTCCATTTTGGTGGTATTGTATTTAGACCATTATTACTTTCATTACTTTTTTCGTGCTTTGATGGTGGGATTTAGATGTATGCATACATTGGTATCAGTTGTGTTGTTTTATGTTTTAGTATTTTATGGGCTAGTAGATGTGTGTGTGCATATAGGTACCTTATGTTAATGCCTCTAATATGTGGGATATGCCTACTCAGTACTAGTCTCCAGCCCTTGGTCTATTGGAGGTGGTCTTGGGGTTGTCACACTCATCTTATCACTGGCCAGGTGGGCCCCAGTGGGTTGGATCGTGACAGAGGAAGCTAAGTGAATAATCACAACTAAATTAATTCAATTATATTATCCCGGTTTTTAATAATGAGAAATGAATTTTTTTTTTCCAAGGTATTCATAATTTTATTTAATTATAAAAGTGAATAGGAGAAAGTATTATTTTTAGACGAATATCACACCATTCAAGGTTAATTAAATAATTATGTGAGTAATGAACTGATTTAATGGTTCTTGGTTTATCATGTGATTTTTATTAATGTCACTAGTGAGTGGTAAAATGTTTTTGAAATGTATGACATGTTTACTTAGTTATTCATGATGTTTTGGGCTAGTTTAGGTGGGTTGAATTGTATAAGGGATCAAGTACCATTTTGGAAAGTTAATGCTTATTATTTAATCTCATTTTTTATCCATGAATTGTTCCCTAAAGGAATTTTCCTAAATTTGATATTCTCCCTCTCTACTCCTCCCTTCTCTCAAGATTTTAGAGAGAAATATCAAGAATGGATTGATCTAGTTTTGGGGATCGATCATGTGATCTTCTATTAATTGAATGAGCATTGTAAGGCCTTATATCTTCAGCACTAGCACCTAGGAATCAAAGCATGAAATTTGTGGAGTTATGTTTCATATGAGGAAAATATATAGGGAATATAATTTGGTATTTTTAAGCTATGATAATTCAGAGAAGATCAGATATCACCAAGATCACGACGTTCCATAAAGGTACCATTTTAATTTTTTTTCATACTTAAATTAATTCACATGAGATCCTTGGTATGAATCGTATATCATGTAGTTGAATAAAGTATTTTATAATAGATTTAGTGTTAAAATTTTAAAATCAAACCTACTTCTACACTTCTATTGTGTGCCCAGTTCCTTTCAATTATACATTATATTGGGAGTATGTGTATATAATGTTAATATACAGTGTGTGTATATAAAGAAAATAGAATGATTAGATGGTAATTTTCAATATAAATGTATGATGTTTACATTTTTAATATCCATTATTTATGGAATATGTTCATTGATAAATAATTTATATCTCGGTTTTCTAGTAAAAAATACCAATGTGCATTTAATGGATTTAGAAAATGCCATATGTTATAATGGTATAAAGGAATGACAAAAGGGAACACACCTATTAGTAACAGATCACCATGTTCCTAAATTTAATGTGGAGGATATGGAATAAGGGTTATAGCTTCAAAGTAGGATAATTTGATACTAGGTAAAATAAAAAATATATGCAGTGATTGAGAAATGAATGCTTATATTGTTAAGGAGTGTAATGAAATCAATATATTAAAAATTATTAATATGTAACCTATTAGGAAAAATAGTTAACTCTAAGTAAATGAATGTAATAAATAGTGAAATAAGGTATTGGGGAAATTGTAAAGTTTTATCATAATTATAAGAGATCAGTAATGGAAATACATATAATTTTCAGGTAATATGAAAATAATGGAAGTGTGCTACTGAATATATAGAATAATTATGAAATTTTTGGAATATGCATTTAACATTTTATTGGAAAGATAATATTGAATTATAAATCTAAATGTTTTTGTGTAAATTTTTTGTAAAATCACAATTAATGTTAAAAATTATATTTATAAAGTATTCAATAGGTCCATGAAGCAACTCCAAATCAATATTACCTAATGAACAACTCAATGAAAGGTGTGGATTGTGTTTACCACTAATTTTTTTAATTCTTTCTTCAAAAAATAATTATACACCAAAATATCTTTATAATTTGATAGGGTCACTAATTTTTATGTAATATTCATGAAATAAATTAAAGAATTGGTTCATAGTTCAAAAACAAGAATTTAATGTATAAAAAAATATTCTGGTCACATATGTTACATATGTGAAATAAATGAATATTTTTACATTCTGCAGATTCCAATAAGTGATTAATATTAGAGTTTTTATATGAAGTAAGGAAAAAACAATCACTTATAGGTTTGTTAATTTGATTTAATTAAAGCAATAGATATAAAAAAATCAATGATAAATAATGTGTTAAACATGGTTTTTATGATATTGTAATGAAATAAATGATAGTGGGTGCCTTCATAATCCAACAACTCATGGATGTGGCTATTTGATATTATATATCTTCTAGATGTAATGTGTAAGGTTTAAATACGGACATGTGATAGTGATCAAAAAGAATGAAAAGCAGTGGTATCTAATCATAATGATACATTATAATTAGTTATAATCCTAATTATTATAAAATGAAATATTTTGTAAAAAATATGAAATAAACTACATGAAAGTTATAATATAAAAATAAAGGTAATAATATTTAGTTAAATTATTATCTATTATATAATGGAATAGAAATAATTTACCTTTCAATGTGGTAAGATTGGTTAATATAAGTTTTGTGGGATAAAATAATAGTTTTTTCACATTTAATAATTTATTATAAACATAGAAATTTATTCAGATGGTTATGAATAACTTATTAGAAATTTTATAAATATCCATGAAATTATTACATGAAAGCTTACTTAGTGAATTTATAGAAATAAATCTATAAAAAATATTCCTTGAAAAAAAATTTATGTTATATAATAATTAATCTATGGTGAATAAATATTGAAGATGAATATATAATTTCATTCATGTAATATATCTAACATAATATGAATATCATGGATGATGTGTTAGTGATAAATTTGTGTGGTTGGTTTCATAAGTTGCTGGCATTCCAACGATGATGGATGAATTATTATTGGGAGAACATGTATTAAAAGAACCTAAAATGAATACCAAGAATAGATTTAATTCATGATTAAAATCTCAATTCATTAGAAAAGATAAACTACATTTAATACATACAATTGGGTGGAACATTCACCTCTAGCCCCTTACTAAATGTGATCAATACAATATATACATTAAGATAATCTCTTTTAGTGTACTAATTTTTAGATTTTTGAGTGTATAAAAAAACATTGAAACTATTTAATTTTAGATAACATAATTAATGAGTGAAATAAATCTATTTTAAAAATAAAATGAAATTAAACTTATCATGTAATGGTATAGTTGATAATGGAAAGAATCTTCAATTTTGTAATTCACTGGCAGTAGAGGAAATTTTATTATCAAAAATAATGTTTGGTTCAATATTTTAATGTGAACAACATGATATGGTAGATATACACATCACTTGATAATTTAATTAATTAAATAAAGGATTAATCATATCCTTTTATAGTATCAAATTAATATTTTTAACAAACTTGTATGACCAACATTTGACTTATTCAACCTCTTTAGTTTTCTTTGGAATTTGGTTTATATATAATTTTTTAGTAGTTACAATCTAGGTGTGACATATATGATACTATGGTATGATAAAAATAAAAACACATGCCTTGAATTAAAAAAATGTATATCCAATGTCTTTATACACTGTATAGGGAGTATATGTATGTGATGTTAATATATAGTGTGAAAATAAAAAAAAATTGAATCATTGGATGGTAATTTTCAATGTGCATATATAGTGTTAAATTTTTCACATGTAGTGTTTAAAGAATATTTTCATTGATAATTGAGTAATATTATGGTTTTATAGTAAGCAGTACTAACATGCCTTTAATGGAATTTGAAATTTCAATATGTTGTAATGGTATAAAGGAATAAAAAAAGGGAACACACCTATTAGTAATAGATCAATGTGTTCTTGAATTTTGTGTGTAGGATATGGAATAAGGGTCATGAATTCATAGTAGGAGAAACCAATGCCATGTAAAATAGGAAATGCATGCAGCGATAGATAAGTGACTGCATGTAGTATTGTTATGGATGTTGGAACCAAGGATTTATAATACTAAAAATGGAGACTAGTTTGTGTTTGTTGTCAATCCACACTAGGTTGATCAAGGAGTTTGGAATACAAGTGTTTTTACATTATGGGTGGTTTTAGTTTTGAAGGTGGCATTGTTTCCCAATGCTTTCCAAATTTTTGTTTCCAAAATTTAGAGAATGGAGAAAGATGTTTTTGGAAAAAAAGTTGTATGAAATGTTGAAGAATCATCTGAATGTTGTGTGCAAGGTGTATTTTGGGATCATCTCATCAAAATATAAAAAAGGAAATAATCATTAACAAGATTAGTTTTTCATGGAAGAATCTTACGCGCCAAATGTGGCCTCAAAAGTGAGTTGTGTACAAGAGAAGTTTTGAGTTAATCACTTCAAAATATGGAAAAGGAATGGGACATGCAAAAATCTATTATGTTCTAGATACGACATTAAATTATGGATTACATGCACAGGGGTTGGCGCGCAAGGAACTTGCACTCAAGGTCATCAAGGTCTATAAATATGTGACTACCCCCTTTGAAGACTCAGAACTTTTTTCTAATCAAGATTTTATGTTTCTTCCATGTGAAAGACTTGCGTAAAGAAGTCTTATGCAGTAAATATTATGTGTAGAATGGTACTTGAGTCTATCTTGTCCAAGTAAATTTTATTTTGGTGTTTCACAAAAGATAAGGGTTGTGTAAAAGACATCTTGCATGAAAATCCCAAAACTTGTATGCAAGAATAGGTGTTTCATGCAAGTACAGAGTTGAGCTTCATTCAAGTTATGAATATCTAATTTTTTTGATCAATACTTTCAAGTGCATCAATTCAGGACTACGGTGAAATCAGAGTCTTATTCTAATCAAATACAAAGACTTAAATTATAATCTACTAAAATGACCTTCAATTCGATAAACTGAGTGAGACTTGACCCAAAGTAGTGAGCTAGGGGGAGTCGACAGAAGTGTTCTGAGGGACATAGTATGTTATCCCTAAAATCTTTTAAAGGTAGTGTGCCTAGTATAGAGTGACTGTGTATGAAATATTGTATTCTATAACTAGTGAATATTAGTGTATTTTGGTATGATCTACACACTGTCGGTTTATGCTCCTTGGACTATCCCTTAGTGGTGAACTAAGTAAAACTATTGTGTTGTATTTATACATCTGAATGTTTTATTACTGATTGAATCTATCATGCAGGTTTAACAAGTTCCCAACATGGGAACAATATTCATCACATTAAAAGAAAATTTTGACTCCCCGATTCACCCCTCCCCTCTCGGGGTGTTTTGGGGTCCTTCAAGGGAGTGCAATGCAATAGTTATATTCAAAATTGATAATATATAAGATATTAGGAAAAAGAGTGCACTCTAAGGAAATGAATATAATAAATAGTGAAAGAGGATACTATATAAATTTCAAGGTTTCCTTCAAATTATAAGAGACTAATACCAGAAACATAGATAATTTATAGGTAATATATAGCTACTAGAAGTGAACTATTAAATATATAAAAGAATTTTGGAAATTTTGGAATATGCATTTAATGTTTTTTTGGAAAGAAGAAATAAAATAGGAAACAAAATAATGGGAGATAACATAAAAATTAAGAAACCTATAAAAAACAATAAGCTTCAAAATGAATTTAAAGCTTCAAAATTTGGAAGTATAATGAATTTAGGGCATCAAACTGAGGGGTTCCTATACCATGGAACACAAAATGTAAACCCACCAAAGATGGAGAAGGAAGCTTCATTAGCTAACACATACAAGAAGAAAATGAAAATAAAATTAGGTTTATGAAACTATAGTGTTATTATGTGATGTGTAAGAGAATAGAATTTAAACAATGGCTGATTACAACGTGAAGGATATATGTCCTAAATCCTTATATATATATAATATATTCCATTTCATGTTGCATAAAAATTATGATTTTCATGCATATGTTGTAAATTAATAATTAAATATATGATTGATGTTATTAATATTTTCATTACTTATTAAATACTCCGTTCACTGATTTTATATGAAATGTTCATAATTTATGTGAAATATTAATGTTTTAATACTAAGTATAATTTTTGAGCATTTTTTAGAAGTAGTCCAATTGAGTCAGTTTACTATTTTATTTATAAATATCACAATACTGATCCAAATTTTGTGGTTATTGTTTTTTAGGATTCTCAATTCAATATACAACATTTCATTAGAAGGGATCATGAGACAAGTCTGCCATTTGAAGGGTCATATGGACCACACAAGAAGGCCCAATGAATCTGTAAATAAATTGGACCAGCCTTGAAGATTTATTTACTGGGCTCAATACAGAATTCCAAAAACAATAATTATCCACAATAATTCGGGGGACACTACATTTCATCTTGGATAAAAATTTCAAGGCCCAAATATAAGTACAATGGGCCCAACTGATTCATTTAAACTTAGCCCACCATTTTGGCCAGGAATTGAAATCAGCACACAAATGTTGACTTTTCTCCTGATTTAGACATCCATGCATGCTGATATTTTTCAGTGTGAAATCCACGATATAGTCAGAAAACATTGTTGAAGAAATTATTTTTATTTGATGGCATCTTACTATGAAAAAACCCATTCACATTTCGGCCATTGAAAAGTCTGGATTGAAATAGACAGAATGGAATTATTTATTAAAACCGCCATAACTTTGGCTAAAAAAGTCTATAGGAGGAAAACTTTTTAGGGTGTCTAGAAGACATCCATATATACATCTCTGAAGAAGACACCATCTCGTGATTCATCTGTCTAGATTGGTAAATATGTGGTTCAAGTGGAGGGATAGTTTTGGAATGCAAACAGCCCACAACCTTGGGCTATAAATACACCCCCTCCTCTCATTCCAAGAGGTTGGCACTTCAGCACTTAAGGAGGAGGTTTGGAATTACTAGATACTTGAAAAGGTTATGGGAGGATATTCTTTGATCTTGTTTCAATAAGAGAGACCACTCCTCTACTTCTCTTTCATGTTTGTTTATGTTTTCTTTCAATTGTAATTGTGTAACTTTGTTTTCATTTCAATCAAATTTTAGTGCTTGTTTCTTCTTCAATACCTCTTATTCTTATCCACATTTTGTAGTATAATATTAATGGTCTTAAAATAGTTTGAATCATTTTAAATTATAGTCCCTTATTTTGCTTCCTCATTCAATCAAAATTCCATTTTTGATTCTCAAAATCTTTCGTGTGTGTGTTCGGCACACTAATCTTTTCTTGTCCCTTTCTTTTTCTAATATTTTTAAATCATCAGCACAAAAATTAAACCCATATTATCAAAAATCATAATGGATTAGTAAATATACCATTGGGGTGAGTTATAATTCGGGGATATTAAGTGATTGAGAGTTTTTTCTCGATGAGTATTCTTTAAATTAATATTTAGTATGTTAAACTTAATATGTCATGGATTAATGATATGTTTTGTTTAACAAGTGGTTTCCATGGATTATTAGAACCATAAATAAACTAACATAAATAATTTTTGATTGAGATTAGAACCCTAAGTTAAGTTAATCCTTGGATTAAAGTCTTAACACTTAGGAATTCCAATCAACATCAACTTATGACATGGGTGTTCATTTAATGCAATACAAAGCAAGGCTCAAGGATATCACAAGATTAACTCCCCAATAATGAACTCACCCCAATCTTCATATATTTGTTAAATCAAGAATAAACCATCAATCATTTCAATTTAGCTCTACAAATAAACCTCACCAATCAAAATTCAATCAACTAAAAGCAAACGACTATTACAAAGTATCATCGTCGAGGATTCGACCTGAGTGCTGCTATACACATTAGCAGAGCACCGGAACCTTGACCAGTCGATAGGCGACAATAGGCCATGCATTTCAAATGGATCCATTGCTGGGGATGGTGCTTTAAGTTTTCATTAGTTTCTGGTTATTGTAAAAAAACAAAAAAAAACAAAATTTAAAAAAAATGAAAAAAAAACACAAAGAAAAACCCGTCTTATCATAAAAATCATAAACTGAAAAAAAAAATACAAAGAAAAAATCATCTTAATTTTCCATCCAAAATATCTCTGAATGCCTTGTAGCCTTCCAAACAATCCCTCAGATTTGTTTGACCCTGAAATTGAGCGAACACTTCGCCAACTTAGGAGGAACATAATAGATAATCAAATAATTCAAGAATCAGTTCTTATCCAACCAATTGAATTAGATATGTTCAATCCTAGGGAACAAACACTTAAAGAACTCGTTTCCCCTGATATGAATTACAAATCTCTTGGTATTCAATATCCAAACATAGAGGCTGACTTCGAACTCAAATCGGGTTTGATTCATCTTCTTCCTCATTTCCACGGGCTAACCGGTGAGGATCCACATCTCCACCTTAAAGAGTTCCAAGTAGTGTGCTCTACCATGAAGCCTCAAGGGGTTTCTGAAAAACAAATCAAACTTTGAGCATTCCCTTTCTCCCTAGCTGACACTGCTATGTCATGGCTTTACTACCTACCTCCTAGTTCCATGACCACATGGAATGACATGAAGCAATTTTTCTTAGAAAAATTCTTTCATTTTTCTCGTACTGCTTCTATCCAAAAGGAAATAAGTGGTATCTATTAGTTCCCAAGTGAATCACTCCATTAATACTGGGAGAGGTTCAAAAGGCTTGTTAAAACCTACCCAAACCACCAAATCCCTGACCAACTCTTGATCCAATACTTCTATGAGGGGTTATTGTCTATGGAGATAACTTTCATAGATGCCGCAAGTGGCGGTGCTCTTGTTGATAAAACTCCTACAGCAGCAAGATATCTCATAAGTAACATGGCTGCAAACACACAACAATTTCATACTCAAGCACATGATCAAGTCAAACAAGACCAAGATAATCAATCAACTGAGCCGAACAAGATGACTGTGTGGATGAGTGAACTTACAGGTCTTGTGTGACAACTAGATGTGGCTACCAAATCCCCAACCTCATCTTCTCCACAATCAATGTTTCTTGGACCTATCAAAAACTGTGGAATCTGCAACTCTCCATCTCATCCAACTGACACATGTCCACAACTTCAAGAGGATCAATCTGATTCATCTGGACCAATGGAGCTCAATGCAGCATATACTCAGCAGAACACCAACCCTCAACTATCAGGTCAGTTTGTTAGAAACTTCCACCAACCTCACTCTGAGCCCTTCTCTTCTTCCTATAACCAAGGCCTTAGTTATGGTAATCCCATATCTTATCCCACTCAATTCCCTCCTCAAAACCCAAACCAGTTTCAATATGGTCAAGGTGTTGGTAACTTCCAACAACCTTATCCTTTTCATTCTCAACCTCAAAGGAACAATCCTACTCCTGGATTCCATTATCCTAGTGAGACTTCCCAATTCCAAAACCAATACAATCGCTTTCCCAAGAACCAAAATCAAGGTAATCCCAATTCGGGACAAGCCTCTTCTTCTAAGAAACCATGGGAAAGTGCGGTGGAAGATCTGGCCTCCTTCACCCATTCCAGCCTCAAGAACATTAAAACCCAAATAGGTCAACTTGCATCCCACCTTAGTCAGCAGAAACCATCCAATTCTTCCCAACTTCCAGCTCAACCATTACCCAACCCCAAGGGTAATGTAAGTGAAATTTCACTTAGATTGGGAAAGAAAATTTCTATGCCTCAAGATAAGTCCTCCAATCCTCCTTTGAATGTTGACCTAGAAAATGAAAAAAAAAAGAAACTTGAAAAGGAACCTGAAACCATTCCCTCACCTCCTTCAATTCCACTTAGGAATCCAATTCCTTTTCCACAAGCTATCTCTAAGCCAAAGAAGTCATTTGAACCTGGTCCTGAAATTATTGACATGTTTAGACGTGTTGAAGTCAACATTCCTATCTTAGATGCCATAAAACAAATCCCTAAGTATGCCAAGTTTCTTAAGGAATTGTGCACCCAGAAGAGGCAACTTAGGACCTTTGAAAAAGTTTCCTCCCAGCAGTCTATTCCCATAAAGTGAAAGTATACAGGGACCTTTACGGTTCCATGCCAAATTGAAAGTTCCAACTTTGATGATGCACTCATAGACCTAGGATCCTCAATTAATGTCATGCCCAAATCCATATTATCCAACCTTATTCTAGATCCCTTATATCCAACGGGTGTTGTCATTCAATTGGCCAATCGAAGCACAGCTAGTCCTGAGGGAATAATTTAGGATGTCCTTGTCTGAGTCAATGATCTTATCTTCCCTGCTGATTTCTGTCTCCTTGACATGGAAGGTGAGACGAAATCTTCTCGATCTCCCCTAATTCTAGGAAAACCATTCCTAATGACAGTGAGAATCGAGATTGATGTCCATTCAGGAATATTATCCATGAAATTTGGTGACCAACTGGTCAAATTCAATATTTTTCAATCCATGTGATACCCATCAGATAATGAATATGCATTATCTATCCATTCGTCTGAAAGTCTCTCTAAGAGTGTGTTGAATCCCAATCCATCATGTTCTTCTTGTTCTACTAATAGAGGAGTTTGTGAATATTTCATCCTCATTAATCAAGTGATTAATGGAGAATTTGATGTTGACATTACAAATGAAAACTCTATTGATCTAAAGGATCTTGAAAACTCTTTGGGATATCATCTCACCTATGACCTCCAATGCTTCAACATGGATGGTAATAAAGAAAATGAGCTAGAATTCTCATTTGTTGATTCAAATATAATTATCCCACATTCATCATTTCCAATAAATGATTCTTAAAATCCTGTTATATGTGAGGTGAACCCCAAACCAATTTGTTTATATTGTCCTGATGGGAGTGAAGGTTGTGACATTTGTTCCCTAATGAATAAAGTGATCACTGCTGAGGTTGAAATTGACCATTCATTGGTAAACAACATTTAAATAAAGGATATTGAAAATTTTATTCAGTATTATGACTCCATTGATCCTCATTACTCTACATTAGTAAGTGATTAAATAAATGAGTCAAAAATAATTGGGATCTCATATTGTGGTTTTGTGTTATCTGAACCTTACATAAATAAATCATCAGAATTGAGACATCTTCCTGAATTTCCAAGCATAGAAAACCATCACTTTGTGGATAAAATCATTACTCACGTTGAATACCTAATGGAGGATAGTCGTGTTCTCTTTACACCTCCATTTAATTGTAAGAACCACATCAAGGAAGGGGAGAAATTATCCAATGATCAATCAGGCAACCCAGAGGAGAAGTTTTTCTGGAAGCACATTGGAGTTGAGAAAATACGATGGCCACCGTCAGACTATGGGTAGTCCACTAAAACTATCTAGCTGTAGACAAATAAATGCAGCGCTTCTTGGGAGGTAACTCGTGTTTTCTTTTACTTTTATGAAATTTTAATTTCTTTTTAGTTTTTCGTTATATGACTAATGAATTTTCTTTTTCGGGTAACTTCCCACGGTCCTGGATCCACCTCGACTTCCACTGAATCCCCAACTTCTTCAGTCGACCTACCACAAAATGGAGATGGTAACCCACCAAATCCAAACCAGGGGGCACCTCTTTCCCTTTAACTCTCTCTCTATCTCTTCCTCTCTCTAACTCTTTCTTCTTCTTCCTCTCTCTTTCATTTTTTTTACCACTTTCTTTATCAAAACTTTTCTTTTTTACTTTCTCTTTTGTGTGGGTTTATCTTTATAAAAAACAAAAATAAAAACCTAAAAAACTAAACAAAACAAAAAATAATCATAAAAAAAAAATAAAAAAAAAATCAAGAGTCGTGATTACTCACTATTGAGTTTTGAAATTTTGTCCGACCTTTTTGGGGAGTCAACATGCATGTTTTCATCTCAAAAATTTTGTATTTTCATTGTGAATTTGGATAAAGAATAGTGTGTCAAAACCAACAAATTTTGAATGCTCAAATTTTTATTTGGAAAATGATTTTACCCAACCATGAGAACCAACATTAGCTTTCATGACAAGCCCACCTATGGCCATCTTTTCAAAATTTGTGTTTTCACCCCCATTTTTGAATCTTGAGTTTGTAGACCTTCGAGCTGAATTTCCTACTTTAGTGTGCATTAATATGATAGAGGAATTTTTCTAAACCACATGATAATTATAATATCCAAATAGCCTCCCATTAACCATACATTACTCCTCCTTTTGAAAGCCCCTTTGATACTATGAAAACCTTTTCCTTGATAGCCATATTAAAAGCCCAATACCTTTTCCCACCCAATATCAACATGGATTTTCATTGCATAATTTTTTGAAATTTAAGTGTGGGGGGGAATGGATTTCATTGTTTGGGTACCCTATTATTGATTTTCAATGAGTTATCATCTGCTTGAGGGAAAGAATCCATTTTAGTGTGGGGGAGAGGTTGTCATTTAGTGAGTTTTGGGAATTTATGTATGTTTATGAAATCTTGTACAAATATTTTTGAAAAGTGTTCAAAAAAAATCAAAAAAATCAAAAAAATCAAAAAAAATGAAAATAAGAATGGGTTGTGTCTTGGGTAGGTCAAAAATCACTATTTATAAGCCTTTTATCTTGTTATAGATATTACAATTAGTGTCATGAGGATATCAATCATGGGTTGGGATATGAGTGTGAGATCTTTTCCAAGTTCAACTTTTGAAATAACAAAGAAAAAAAGGAAAAGAAAAAAAAGAACACTTGCATTATATTCTTATTGGGAGAAGTTTTGTGTTTTTTAAATATTCCATATTCTCATTAACTTCATATTTTCTTCCTCTATTGTGTCTTTCTTCACACAATCATTCCCTTGTAAATATGTGTTTTCATTTCCTTCCATGTTTTATTTCAAAAAAAATGTGCATTGCTCTTTCTATATTGATGTTTTAACCCTCTTCTTCTCTCTCCTAGACATTATATTCCTACCATCCCATAGCCACAGAAAAAACCCTTAAAAGGACCTCTTGATTCTTGTGCACTTTGGATAGGTATTGTAAGCTGAGAGCTCTTTCAAACTCTAAGATTTTTACTTTTGCTTGGTGAAAGAGTGAACCTCCACAAATGAATTTTATCATCTTGAGAGGTTTGAGTTTTGAGTGTCCACATTTTCCATTTCTAAATTTGAGCATGAAAAAAATGAATTAGTTTTGGAACATTGTTTCTGTAACAACTTGTGGTGGAATTCAAAATGGATGAGTGAAATACTCAAAACCTCCCCTGATTGGAGAAAACAAAATTTTAATATTTTTTGGTGAGTGAAAATGATTTTGTCTTGTTTTTATATTTGTTGCACATGAGGACATGCACAAAACTAAGCATGGGGGAGTTGATTTTATTCATATTTTCATTACTTATTAAATAATCTCTTCACTGATTTTATATGAAATATGCATAATTTATGTGAAATGTTAATGTTTTAATACTAAGTATAATTTTTGATCATTTTTTAGAAGTATTCCAATTGAGTCAGTTTCCTATTTTATTTATAAATATCACAATACTGATCCAAATTGTGTGGTTTTTGTTTTTTAGGATTCCCAATTCAATATAAAACATTTAATCAGAAGGGATCATGAGACAATTCTACCATTTTAAGGGTCATATGGACCACACAAGAAGGCCCAATGAATCTGTGAACAAACTGGACCAGCCTTGAAGATTAATTTATTGGGATCAATCCAAACGTCCAAAGACATTAATTCTCCACAATAATTCGGGGGACACTATATGTCATCTTGGATAAAAATTTCAAGGCCCAAATCCAAGTACAAGGGGCCCAACTTATTCATTTAAACCCAGCCCACCATTTTGGCCGGGATTTGAAATCAGCACACAAATGTTGACTTTTCTCTTGATTTAGACATCCATTAAAGCTGAGATTTTTCAGTGTGAAATCCACGATATAGGCGGCCAACATTGTTGAAGAAATTATTTTTATTTTAGGGAATCTTACTATGCAAAAACCCATTCACATTTCAGCCATTGAAAAGTCTAGATTGAAATAGACAGAATTGAATTATTTATTAAAACTGACATGACTTTGGCTAAAAAAGTCTATAGGAGGCCAAATTTTGAGGGTGTGTAGAAGACATCCATATATAAATCTTTTAAGAAGACACTAGCTCGTTATTCATCTGTCTAGATTGGTAACTATGCGGTTCAAGTGGAGGGACAGTTTTGGAATGCAAACAGCCCACAACCTTGGGCTATAAATACACCCCCTCCTCTCATTCCAAGAGGTTGGCACTTCAGCACTTAAGTAGGAGGTTTGGCATTAATAGATACTTTAAAAGGTTCTGGGAGGATATGATTTGATCTTGTTTCAACAAGAGAGACCTCTCCTCTACTTCTCTTTCATGTTTGTTTATGTTTTCTTTCAATTGTAATTGTGTAACTTTGTTTTCATTTCAATAAAATTTTAGTACTTGTTTCTTCTTCAATACCTATTATTATTCTCCACCTTATGTAGTATACTATTAATGGTCTTAAAATAGATTGAATCATTTTAAATTATAGTCCCTTATTTTGCTTTCTCATTCAATCGAAATTCCATTTTTTATTCTCAAAATCTTTCGTGTGTGTGTTCGGCACACTACTATTTTCTTGTCCCTTTCTTTTTATAATCTTTTTAAATCATCATCATAAACATTAAACCCAGATTATCAAAAATCCTAATAGATGAGTAAATCTACCATTGGGGTGAGTTATAATTCTAGGATTTTGAGTGATTGAGAGTTTTTGCTCGATGAGTATTCTTTAAATTAATATTGTGTATGTTAAACTTAATATGTTATGGATTAATGATATGTTTTGTTTAACAAGTGGTTTCCATGGATTATTGGAACCATAAATACACTACCATAAATAAGTTTTTATTGATATTAGAACTCTAAGTTAAGTTAATCCTTGGATTAAAGTATTAACACTTAGGAATTCCAATCAATGTCAACTTATGACATGGGTGTTAATTTAATGTAAATCAAAGCAAGGCTCAAGGATATCACAAGCTTAACTCCCCAATAATGAACTCACCCCAATATTCATATATTTGTTAAATAAATAATCAAACATTAATCATTTCAATTTATCCCTGCAAACAAACCCCACCAATCAAAGTACAATCAACTAAAAACAAACTACTATTACAAAGTATCATCGCCGAGGATTCGACCCGAGTGCTGCTATACACATTAGCAGAGCACCGGAACCTTGACCGGTCGATAGGAGAAAATCGGTAGTGCATTTCAATGATTTCATCAAACTAATAAACTTTTATCATTTTGTTTTTCTACCATTTATGCTATCATTCAATGATTCGTTACATGAGATTTAATGGCTGGAAAAGTTATATTCATGTATATAATGCATGAATTGTGAAAGGGAATTAACTCATGAATTATAATTCATGAGTTAATGTGGACACCACCCAAGAGAGTCATAAGATTATATATAAAACCTATATCCATATGATGGTATGTAGGGTGGATATTTTGGCTAAAACTCCAAATATCCAATTAATATCTTCATTCTTCTCCTTTGAATTAGAGGCTCTTGCAGGTCATTGAGATAGAATGGATCCTATTTGAACATCGAATGATTCACTCAACCCATGTATACACTATAGAGAGGGGATGTATTTTGGTTTCACTTGGTGATCTTTATCAAACCCATGTGATGAGGTTTGAAGCTGTTGAAGATAACCTATGATGTACAGTACACATGTTTTATAGTATTCTCAATTTCAGTATTTTGTGCAGGTTTCATATATCGTGTATGGGAGACCCTTAGAATAGGATTTTAAACCACTTATGCCTCATCTAATAATTTTTATTAGACTCTAATAAAACCATTTAGTGGAATCAAAGTGAATCCATGTTTTAGTTTTATAAAATCATGTGTGGAAATGAAGAAGAAAACCAAAACAGAGCATCATTTTTTTAGTTTTTCAAAAATTTAGAAAAAATGATTTACCTTTACACAGTTGGGATGTGTAAAGGTAACCAAGGCCTTAACATTACACGTATGATATTTGTAATGGTATCCATTATGTTTCCTATACATGAGTATTCGTGTAAAGGTTACTTGTGGCTTACCTTTATGTGAAGGGGTTCTTGTAAGGGTAAACATGGTTTTCTTATATACGTAAAAGTAATGATTTGTTTTAATAGCTTGTGTAAAGGTTATCATGAGCTACCATTATGAAATAAAGGATTTAATTGGTTATGCAAGGGTAATTGTGATATTTAAAAGGTTTTATAAGGGTAAATGGTTTTTGTGTAAAGGTAATTGAGATTTTCTCAAATCTACATGAAGGTAAAATGGTTTTACATACACATAGTGAGACTTCTCAAAACTGTGTAAAGGTAACCGGTTTTTCAACTTCATATCATGGTTCCAAAAGGCCTATGTGAAGGTAAAAGAGTTTACCTTCATGTAGGGGTTCCCTCCTATGTGTGGGTAAATAGTAAAGTATTTAGTTTTTTTAAAATTTATAAATGGTTTTAATGATTTATAAAATCTTTATAAATCATTATAAAGGGTATTTAAGGAATATTTAATTTATAAGGAATTTATAAATTAATTAATTAATTAAAAAATAGTTTATAATTAATTAAAAAATATATGAAACTTTTACTTTTTTCCTAAATATTAAAAGTTAATATTTGAAATACCTTTTTTATATGGCATGACTTATGATCTAGAAATAGAATTATTTATTTAGAAATCATAAATGATAATTTATAAAGGGTTATTAATTATGAAATATGGCCAAAATATAAAATGTTTATATTTAAATTGTGAATTGTTCATAATTAATTATTTTGAATTGTTCAAAATAAAAGGGGGGGCTTATTTGGATATAATTTAAGCCACATCAAAAAGTTTTTTAATGATTAATATGATCAAGGTTTAAGTAATGATTAAATATATGATATTTAGATTATGTAAAATGTTTAGATAATAGAAGTTGGATTATAAATAGTTTATAATTCATATAGTATCATATATTTAAAAGGGAAATTTCATATAATGAATAATATAAAATTATTCATATTAGAATGAATATAAAATGTTTATATTCAAAATTATGGAATGTCCATAATGTTAAAGCTGAAATTATAAAAGGGTTTGTATTTTATTTTATTTATGAATTATTTATAAATTTTTATCTCATGTATAAATATTTTAATTGTTCTTCAATTTAAAAGTTCATTCCCAAAAATATTCATGATTATTTAATTGTTAAAGAAATGTGAATATTTTGTATTCCTTAGTTTAAAATTTTAAATTGCTTCTAGAATAGAGTCGTGCATTAAATTATAGACATGATAATGAATTTAGTTTTTCATCTAAAATCACTAGAAACATGCATACATAAAAGAGAATAAAATGAGATAATATGGTAATATTAAAATCTACTTCAAATATGAAGTGTGAGATTCCTTTCAAAGAAGCACTTGTCAAGACCTAGATCATTTAACCAGATACTATCGAGATTAGTAAGAATACCCCTAGATTATCTTGTATAAGACAATTCTAGAGACCCAAGCTTGACGTACATGGACATTACATTACTTTTGCGGAATAATTAATACATAACAAGACCCAAAACTCAAGGACTGTAATAGTTTAGTGTATTTGGAAACTCGGAACATAATCTTCTAATCATGGTGAAAGATCTTCAACATCTCCCATAAAGATCTTCCCCTTTTGTTTTCTTACCTAAAAACTTTCTTTAAATCCTAGGGAAAAGAAAACATATAAAGGGTGAGCTCAAATGCTCAGTAAGGGTAAGCATGGATAAAATAAAACAAACCATATAAATTTGAACTTAAAAACATGAAAATAACGTTTAAACATCAAAATCCTGAGCAATGACATGGCAACACATAAGGCGTAGATCATAATGGAACATAAATCATGATAAAATAGCATGGGAATAAAACATGTAATTTTTTAAAACCATTAAGAACTTGATATTATTTCCATAGTATCCAAGGCATTGTTGTCAAAACCATATTAGTGGACAAAGTCCCTTACTGAATCGAGTTCACTCCTCATTCCAGTCATGTATCACTGAACCGGATTAAATTGTCGTTCCAGCCATGTCTATCTCATGAGATATAAATCTTTACCCAATGAATTTGAGGGATATATAGGTCCCACACATCTTATAATGAAATCATTCTTACTTGTTCCACAATTAAACATAAATCATTCATCATAACCCAAAGAATAAAAGGGGTTTCATAAACATCATCCCATCATAATGTAATCCATATAAAACAAATGGATATCATTTAATCATAAGAAGAATCAAACCATGTAAATAATAGAGAAATTATATTTGAAACATAATCATACTAAATAATGTCATCTTATATGGAAAATAGTTTTGACAAAACACTTGAAATGAATTCTTGAGGAAAATATTCTTTCTTCTTCAAAATCATTTTCTTTCCTCAAAATGCCATGAAATTTTAAAAGAAAAGGATTTTTTTGAAAATAATAATGAAATCTTGTAGAGAAATATTCATGAAAATTATGTGTTATGAAATCGTAAAAATCTGTTCATGTCGTATAAGTTAAAAAACATTCTTCTCGTACTTTTGCTGGAAAAGTCAAAAAGTACCTCGTATGGTAAACAAAAGAAAGATTCCTTACATACCATGTAGTAAAAGTAAAAAATGGGTTAAAAGTTATTTAAACATACATGAAACCATTTTTATAAAACAGGTACATGGATGATAAATATAACCCCAGTGAATACTTATGAATAAACAATCTTGGATAAAAACGAGATTGGAAAAGTTATCCCTTACCTTATGTCTGATATGCTTCGTATGTATCCGAACCTCATGTATAATGATTTAAATAATTTCATTGAATTATTACAGAATCATATTCATTGTTATGATATCATATATGGTTCACTTATGACTTTATATTACCAGTTCTTTTGTAAATTCGATGTTAAAGCAGCGTTTTGGGTAAAATTGTTTCATTTATCGTACGTGTTTCGATTTGTTGTTCTTGATATTATTACTCATATACTGATTTAATTACTTCTAGAATGTAAAAAATAATTTATATATAAGATATATTATGAATATAATATATATAATAGATCGATAAATGGAATGAAA
Source organism: Viscum album (assembly GCA_963277665.1). Classification (NCBI taxonomy): domain Eukaryota; kingdom Viridiplantae; phylum Streptophyta; class Magnoliopsida; order Santalales; family Viscaceae; genus Viscum; species Viscum album. Next base: position 1,082,922,995 of record OY728166.1, on the reverse strand, counting down.
TATACCGTTTATGGAGACGGTAGGTCGTATGTACGCATGAACGTTGTTTTCGTTTCCTTATTGAATTGAATGAAGTAAATGACATATATATATATATATACATAAATCCAGTAGCATTATTATTTCATATGTTTCATGATTACTTATTATATACATACATTATAATCATTCTTGAATGGCTAACATGGAGAATGAATCTCATCGCGTTCGTGGAGACGGTGGTCCATACGTACGCATGAGCGATGATATCATTCCCATAATTATTGAATGGAATTAGAGTGGTTGATATAATATCTCATAATTAGTATCATTTTATAATAACCATATATAGTTATTCTTTACACCATTATACCCATCCAAGTAAGGTGGTGGTGGAAAAACCTATTACACCACGGCGTGGAGACGGTATTCCATACGTACGCACGCGTGGTGATTTCATTTTCCGTAGGATGGATAGATGGTGAAATAGGGTTGTTTAATATTTATAATAACATATTAGTATATGATTGATACTGATGTTATTACTTTATTATGAAACAACAAAAGAAGAAGAAGTAGAATAAGAAATGAATTTGAAAGAATTGGTAAAGGATATTACCTCTTCTTTGACGCGCCTCTTCTAATCCTCCTCTTAGGGCACTAAAGTTGGTCTTTGAAGAATACCAGGACCTCTATTATGTTTCTAGAGAATTTTATAAGGGAAATGTTCAGGGTTTTTTTGAGATTGAAGGCTCAAAATTGTGTAAAGATGATAGGGAGGAGGTGCCCTTTTATAAGGGAGGAGAGGGGCACCTTAGGAAAAACTTAAAATATTATTTTCTAATAAATTTATATTCGGTTTATAATGGATCCAAAGTGACTTATTTCTAGGATAAAGTGATTATGGGTATAAATCCTCTCAACCAATAGGTTTTAGACAAGTTTAGGTTACCATTTTAACCTTATCATTTAGATTTAACTCTAAGTTAAATAATTTAACTTTTACCGTGTCTTCTTGTTTTCTTACAATATATGGTTAATAAACATACTATAAATTGCCAAACGAACCCCAAGTGGTTCATTATTAATATATATAACCTTATCTAAGTCAATTTGCCTAACCTTATATTTTTAGGAATCTAATATCAATTAATAATATAATATTTGTTTTAAAAACTATTTTATGTCAATTTTGACACTATTTGGTAATTGATTTTTTTGAAAATCATAACAGCATGATTAGTTCTAAAAAATTTAATTAAATCAATACTAACATGTCACATTAACCTATAAAATTATTTTAATTAATAAAAAGTCTCAAATTACATTTATTTGGGTATTTATAACATCAATTATGTTAAAATTTCATTAATCATGTAATTACTGCATCATCATTGTGTCATAAATAAATTAAATTATTTAATGTCTAAAAATTATAAATAAAATACCATTATGTAGGAAATTTTTTTATATTTATAATTAATATTTATAGTCGAATTTATCTTATGTATAACCCTATATTAAAAATGTATTAGTTATTAAAATTTTATTTTAACTATTTTAACTCTTCTTTAAATAAAATAATAATAAATGTCCTAATACAATCTAAGTGGAACTAAATGGTAATATTTTATTCCTAATGTTGTTTTTGGTCAAATTACACTTATCCAATAGAATTAGGACATGTGTTAGGGTAATAATAATATCATTTTTATCCTTAATTACCCTATTTACTTTTAACCGTGGTAAATAAAAGTAAAAAGTTACTATTCGCCAAAAATTATTTTTATCTTATTGAAACACATTTTACTCCTTGATATTAACCGTGTCTCTCAGATTTTCGAAATTACACTCACAGAAGCGGTAAAATTAAGTTTTATATAAATTTGCAAATTCTCCTAGGATGTGGGTAAAAGACGGTGAAAAGTTCAATAAAATTTTTATATATCTAAAATTACTATAAAATGACTCTAATGAATTACATTGAACTTATATAGGTATTATGTATAAATTTTGACCTAAAATAAATTTAAATAAAATAAATTATTATTTAAATAAAAAATCGGTTTTAAACTATAACTCAGTGTTTTTCACTATTCATCAAAAATTGAAAGTTTTCATAAAAATACCAAAAATTTACCCTAGGATAATTTTGATATTCCAAATCCAAAAATGAAGTCCATTTTGAAAGATAAAATTTATAAAATTTCAAAAAGTGGGTATTACTATTCATAACGGCTAGTTTATATAATATTTTAATAACATATCGTTGTTTAGTGAAATCCGGTATTGCGTACTACACAGGCTATCGAGGAAGGTCGTGATTGCGTGTAATGCAAGCCAAGTCAGGGCTGCGTGTAGTGCAATCTCTATTTGGTGTTGCGTATAACATAATCAAAACTTATTTCATTTATATATTTCTACAAAACGAACTTGAAGTTGTGTGTAACACGAGCCAATAATAGTGTTGCATATACTACAAGATAATACGGTGTTGCGTATAGCGCAAGCTAATATTGGTGAAGTGTACAACAAAAGACATCAAATAAATTAAAAATAATAATTCTCATAAAATCTCTGGTTGTTACAAAAATAAAGTTATAAGTGACTTTGTATTATCTTGATGGTACTGTTAAGCTCAGCCGAGTAGCCCTTGAACGTTCTTTGTCAGCTTATTCTTGGTGTTTTCTTTTGGTTACACTAGTTGGGAATCCCTAATAATTATAATACCATAGGAATATATTTTAGTATATTGAAGTTCCCTAATCATGTAGGATCACTAATATGGGGGGAGGTGAATCAATGATCATTTTTCTTTTATAGGAAATTTTCTTAACGTGGTAAGGAAACTTTTACTAACCTCTAAAACTTGTTAGAGTTACGATCCTCTCAAATATAAATCTCAACTCCGCCTTTAATATGAAAAAAATATAAATAAATATCATCAAATGATATTTACTAGGTTAGTTACAAATACCTTCTCCTTGAAATGTTGGTTATCCCCCCGACATGGATTGTTTTACTAACTTCTTTTAGGATTACAAAAGCATAAAAAAATAAGTTCTACACCCCAGTAATAATTCCTACAACTAACCCTGGTTCTACCCCCTAAAAATCAACTCTTCCTAACTATATACATATTCCTCATAGATAGTTATATCCACCATCCACAAGCCTTTTTAGTAATTGGTTATAACCCCCCAGCTACAAGCACTTTCCTTCTTCTTTTCTGATCCATTATAGAAAGATATTATCTTTCTCCATAAGAAAGTTAGATCACCTTCACCTATGTACAATATTTAAGATACTAAATAATCCTATTAAGATTTTTTTGTCCTTAAAAATCCTCTTGATCTTAGGAATACCTAGATAAACTCAATCTAAACTTTTCTAGGAATTTATTGTAAAAATTACTTTATAGCATTCATTTAATGACTCTATCCAGTATACCCTCCGTCTAATGGGTCTTCATCTGATGGGTATCCATCCAATTCTTCTCAACCCACTCCACTTTAGTCTACCATGATCTCTTCTATTCACCACTGTCTGATGTTCTCTATTCGATAGTTCTCTATCTGATGAAGCAATATTGATCTGATGAACCTTCTTCAACCAAGTAGGAACTTTGATAGGAAACTCACACATTTCTTCCTCTTGGTCTGATGATTCTTGGTATGATGAAAATTTTTCTACATTCAATGAAAATCTTCTTTAACTAAGTAGGAACTCTGATCAAAAACTCACACACTACTGCCTCTTAATCCAATGATTCTCGGTATGATGAAACTTTTTTTTCGTATGATGAAACTTAATCTGATGGAACTCTTCTTCAACCAGGTAGGAACCTTGGTTATAATCTCAAAGAAAAAAATCTATATCACTTCCTCTCATCTACATGTATAAAAAGTGTTTGTCATATATTTCCCATACTATTTCACCCCTTTATATAGGTGCAATTCTTTGGAAAAATATGGGAACTTGGATGTGTTTTACATCTCATCAAAACTCAAATTTTAGACCTCCCATTCATTTAAATTTCTTTGGGTGCTTCTCAACTCTTATATAATATTATTGAGACTTCCTAGAACATTTTAGGTGTTTATAGACTTCCTAAAAATTCCTTAACTTCACTAGATAAATTTTTTTTGAACATTTATCTCAACATTTTCATTATTGAGGACTTTAAAAAAGTTTATGTAAATATCCTTAGAACTCCCATGTCTGATGAAACTCATTAAGCTCCCTCCATCTAATGGAATCAGAAAAGTTCATCATCTGATAGACCTTCATTAAGTTTCCCTTTTTTAGGAAACCTTCATCCAATGTACTTAACATATGTTTGTCTGATGACATATCATATTTTCATCTGATGGATCTCCATACTACTCTCCAACCGGTGCTCTTAATATGAAACCTATGACTGATGAGTGTCCATCTAACAACATCATGTATATTAGTTAGATGATTGTATTTCTAATTCCACTCAACTTCATCTCAAACTTGTTATGACCTTATTTGATTAGATCATCTTCAAATTTTTCCATCCTATGACATCACAAACTATTTATTATTGTGAATTTTGGAGCTTGTTAGGTACTTCAGGTCATTTTAATAGGATTTTTTGCATATGGGTCATGTAATGGGTTCCCCTTTCCAAGTTTTCAAAAGGGTTTATCTATTTTTTATGTTCAATAAAGGGGTATTGAACCTCAAACTTTCAAAAAAACACCATCTATTGTATCTTTTGAGAGTCTATACAATGAATCTTCCTTAATCATTGTTGTATCGTAGATTTCTCCATTTGGTGATCTCCTCTAATTCCCTCCATCTGATAGCTTTGACAAGATATCCTCCATTGGATTATATGATACATGTCCATTATATGGATAGACTGATGTTCATCTATTTTATAGAACTTTGTATAATAACAACTTTATAGATTACTCTTTATACAACCACTTCATTGAACTTCATAACTTAAACTTCATACATCTCTCTATATGATGATATTGACCAGCCATCTTCCATCTGATCATCATTGTGACTAAAACTTCAAATTATTACACCTTTATACATATCTCTATTTATAATTTTCTATTTTTAAAAATTCATACTAACTCAGTACCTCATAATTCTTATTGTTCTACATCCGGTCAGTTCTATCTAATGATATGTGACCGGTAACCTTGATTTGTTAGCATTAGTTTTTTGATATCCTCTTTTGGACTCAAGTATGAATCATGAATATCTTCATGATGTTAGGAACTTAAATAGCTTCATAGAATCATCTGACTTTATATGGAATGTTTTCTAATATATTTAAGTAAACTTTGTTACACTTCATAAGGAAATTTTATTACATATTTTCTCTCAAACTTCTCCAATTTTCTTAAATAACTTTCTATACAAACATATATTGAAAAAAAATCAACTAAACACACTTTTTCACAATAATATCCCCCTTTGTGTTTGTTTTCAATATCCACATAAAACTTTAAACATCTTCAAAGTCAATATGTGTGATCAATATTATCTCCCTATATGTTGATTCCATTTTCTTTCTTCCCTTAAGTTATTTCTCCCCCTTATTGATAATCAAATGAAAAGGGTAATATAAGGATCATCTTAACTCATCTTCCATCATCTTAGAATCTTGAAAACTATCTTTGAGAGAAAATTAGTATCACATGAGATTATTAATAGAGAGACTTTAACTAAACATCTCTAAGTCTATGTGAGAAAACTAGGTGTAGAAAACAAGATTTTATAATCAAGGTGATCAATTATTTCCATAATATTTCTTTCATGTAATAATTTCCTTGATCTTCTTATAACATATTTATATCAGGGATAATCTGAGTAATTTTTTTAAAGAAAAGCTACACCCATCTTAGCAAACATATCAGAAAAGATCAAGTGTATAAACACAATTCCTCAAATATCTCATATTTTTTATCATCCCTAATTTATCTTTTAAGAAAATTTTGATGATCATACCTCAACTTTAGATTTTATCCCCCTCATGGATAATTAAAATTTCTTCATCATGGTGGTAACAATGTTTTATGATGGATTTCTCATACTTGTTGTAAAAACTTCTATACCACTCAGCCATATTTCTTACTTCTACTCCTTTAATTCCCTGTAAGTTATTACAAATAATCAAGTATATTGGGAATAAGAAGGAACCTCAGTATTCCTTAGAAGTAATGATCAGACTGTGAATTTTATCTCAGTCTCAACTTATTCTTATTATTCTTAGCTTTAGCCTTAGATCTGATTTCTTTCTTATCTTATGTGGAATATTTAGAAGAATTGATCATCTTCTCTTAATATTTCATAATATCTTTGATATACTAAGTTTATAGCATATTTTTCATGATTTATTATTGGTTTGGTAAGATAGTCATAAATTTTTTTTAACATTCCCATATTTCTCACACCACTTTAATTTTTTCTAAATATTTAAATTTATATCTATTGATAACTTACTATCAACTTTGTTCTTATTTTCTGAAACTTGTATATTCCCTTTTTATTCGTCGTACTTTTATAATTCCTCCATATTTTTAGTCATGTCCATTTGATATAGTCAAATAACTAAGAACTCTTTATTTCCCTACTCAAATTTCTTAATATTCTTTTCTTATTCAACTTTATTACCCTTATCACATGCCTTACTTGAAGTTTTATCATACTTAATCTTTTGATATTTATTTTATTTTCATCTTACATTCTAGAAAAGTTTGTTATTCTCTATTTATAATAGCTCTCCCTTGATTTTTACTAATTTCCTGGTAAAGACATGTTTTACCAATGTGAGTATGCTTTGTGCCCAAAAATTGTGCAACAACAACAGTGACCACTAAATCTTGATCTTTTATATTGATAATTGTACTAATTTAAAGTTTGTTATTGTTGTCTCTTTACAAGCTTTGGGTGAATTTTTTCGGGGAGATACTTTCTTGATAAATTACACTCTTTCTTAGTGGAATATTATTTCTCATAAATATTAAATGTTAAACCTACATTATTAGTAAAATAATATCTAAATTGTGATTGTTTGGGTATAAAAAATAACTTTATTATATGGATCCTTCTTCTCACCAGCTTGAGAAGATTCACCTTTAACCCCAATTACTTTGGTGGAGTATTCTATCATATTTATTAACTCACTATGGGCTGCAAGAAACATTGATTGTTTTTCTAAAAACTCTTCTTCTTTCTCATCCAATATTTCCTTAATACTATTTACCATCTTATAAAATTTATCCAACTTCATCATATTCTACTTATGTTCCTCAAAAAGTATCATTTTTTACTTTGTCAAGATTCTCCTTTATGGGTGATTTTTCTTTAAAAACCTCCAATTTCCTTTCAAGATCCATAACTTTTATTTTCTGAGATCTAATCATATTAAGTTTTATCTCCTTATTTTTTATTCACTCATTATTCTCAAAATTTATCTACTTAACTTACTTTTTCAATTTCTTCCTTTTATTGTTGAGTTGTGTAAGTTTCTTAAGATCATATTTCATATTATCTTTAAGAATCCACTAAAATTATATTATATCTTCACCATCATCATCACTATTTGATAAGACACTACCTCTTATTACATGAGCTAAGAAGTTTACATGAAAATCATATTCATTATTTGATGAAGAATAATCCTACTCTCTTCAACCCAACAGAATTTTCTTCTTTTTTCTAGGAAAATTTTTATTATGTTTATTCCACTTATATTTCTGAGACTTCTTATATTTTTCTTCTAACTTCAAATCTTCATACTTATTATTAGGACAATCTCCTGAAAAATGTTCGTTATCATTACAATTCCAACATTTAAGAGAAATTTTATCTTTCTACTTGCCCTTATTGTATCTCTTAAGAAGAAGAGTGATGATTGTGTTGAAGTCCTCTCCATTTTATTTTTCCTATAAATCATTTAATTTTTCTATAAATTCTTTATCTCTAAGTTTATTTTTTAAAAAATCTTTAAAATATATTTCTTCCTTAGCCTTATTCTTAAATATTATTGTTTTTCTTATCTTATATTCCATGAGAATGTTCTAAAGTTTATCTTGAGATAAATATTCTCGATCTTCTAAAGTTGAAACTTTGGCATCAAGTCTATATAAAAAGTTTCTTATTGGTTTCTTATCGATATCAGAATCTTCCATATTCTCATTGAATCCTATGATATTTCTAACAATATCATTAACTCTTATAAATTATTCATAAATACTTTCTCTATTATCCATCTTAATATCTTCAAACCCTCTCCTCCAGAATTGTAGCTTATCTTCCTTAAATTTTTTATTCCCTTAATAACTACTTGTCAACTTATCCCATATTTTTTTATCCATTGAAAACCCCATAATATTTTTATAAACATTCTCTCTGAGATCTATCAATATTCCATTCTAATTTTTTTCATCAACTTGAAAAAAAAATTTATCATCGATTTTCATAAAAATCTCATTAATGGGGGGAAATCCCATTGTTGCAATGTCTCTAACTTCAATGCCATGAGATAAGATATGGTAACATCATATACTTATAACTCTGATAGTTTATACCATTGAATATAGGAACACCCCTATTTTTCATTGAATTTATATTTTCTATCCTCGGTAGAGAGTTGGATCTTTCAAAGGGAACCTCCTTTGATAACAATTAAAGTTCTCAGATCTTGTAGGATCTCTAAGAGGAGGAGGGTGAATTAGTGATCAATTTAATTTTATAGAAATGTTTCTTAACTTGGTAAGGAAACTTTTCTTGAAATTTGAAATTTTTTAGAGTTACAATCCAATAAAATATAAATCTCAACCTCACCTTTAGTATGCAAAAAATATAAATAAATATCAACACATGATATTTAAAAGATTCAGTGAAAAGACCTACTACTTTCCATGTTGGTTATCCCCCACAACATGGATTATTTTACTAACCTATTTCAATATTACAAAGGCATAGGCAGTAACTAGTTATACATCCTAGTAATCATTCCTCAAGCTTACCTTAGCTCTACTCCCAGTAATAAACTCTTCTTCCACATTTGGTTATACCCCCCCCCCCCAATTGTCCTGATTGTATCCACTTTCTTCCTATCTGGTTATACCCCTAGCCAAAAACCTTTTTAGTAACTGGTTATACCCCCCAGTTACAAGCTATTTTCTTCTTCTTTTCTAAACCATTGTAGAAAGATCATCTCTTTCTCCACAACCAAGTTAGATCGCCTTCACCTATGTAAAATCTTTAAGATATTCAATAAATATATTAAGAGTATAGTGGCCTTGAACTTTTCTCTTAATTTTAGTAAGACCTAGATAAAATCAATCTATACTTTTATCGAACTTTTATGTAATTTTTTTTTGAATCATCTATTTGATGACTTCATCCAGTAAACCCTTCAGATTATGGGTCTCTATCCAATACTCCTCAACTCTCTTCACTCCAATCTGGTGTACTCTCCTCAATGAAACAATTTTTGATGTTCTTAATCTGATACTTATTTGTCCAATGAAGCAAAATCAGTATAACGAACCTTCTTCAACTAGGTAGGAACTCTAATTGGAAACTCACACAGTGCTTATTCTTCGTCTGGTGATTCTCAATATAATGCAACTTATACTTTTTCTAATGAAACTTGATCTGATAGAAATCTTCTTAAACCAAGTAGAAACTATGATTAATAACTAAAAAACTACTTTGTCTTTATCTGATGAGTCTTGGTATGATAAAAATTATGCTCCATATGATGAAAATAAATGTAATGGAACTCTTTTTAAACTAGGTAGGAACCTTGGTTGCATTCTCATAGCATAAATTCTTCATCACTTCTTCTCCCACACCTGTATGAATAATTTTCTCATACATCTCCCATACTATTTCACACCATTATATAGGTGTGCTTCTTGGGAAAAATATGGGAGATAAAATGTGTTTTCCCACTCATTGAAACTCAAATTTTAGATCTCTTGTTCATTTTAATTTCACTGGGTGCTTCTCAACTCTTTTGGAATCTTCTTGATACTTCTTGGAACATTTAAGGTGTTAAAAAATTACTCAAACTTCCTTAACTTTTCTACATAAAAAAAATTGAACATTCAAATAAGCACCATCATTATTAAGGACTTTATAAAATTTTATGTAAAGCTTCATAAAACTTCTCTATCTAATGAAAATCCTTCATCTCCCTCAATCTGATGGACTCATAAATTTTCATCATCTGATAGACCTTCATTTAGTTTCCCTTAGTTAGGAATCTTTTATCTTATGTACTCATCATATGTTTTTCTGATGGAATCTCATATCTCTATCCAGTAGATATTTATAATACTCTAAAACCAGTTCTCTTAATATCAAACCACTAATTAATGATCATCCATTCGATAACATTTTATATCTCAGTCTGATATTCATCCATCCAATGCCACACAACTTTATCTCAAAATTTGTATGCCCTTATCTTCTTAGAGTGTTTTTGGAATTGAAAACATGTCTTTCACCCAGAAAATCTAGTTTTTCATGAACCGAATAGGCAAACCACCCTAAAGGAACATTCCGGGTCCAAGGAGTGGATTGCATGCACGTTTTAATGGCTGCACGCAAAGAAGTGGTTCCTCATGCAAAGGACTTGTGTGCCAATGGTGATATTGAGTTCTATAGATACCCCTGACTCTGAAATAATACCCAAGGTTCATGAATGAAAAAAAGGGAGGCTTACAAGGAAGACCATAATTTTTGAAACCAAATATTTTCATACAAAAGGTGGTGTCAGATCACACAGGTTGTGTGGTCAATCCCCCATCACCCAAGGCATGTGTGTGCAAAATTCCAGATTTTCACACAAACCATTATGTAACCATCCAATTGCATGGGAAACGCAATGTAGAACCATGTAGGTTGTGTTTCCAAGACCCAATAGAAAAGGAATAAGATGTGCACAACCTTTTTCCATGAAATAGTGAAGTTTTGTGATATCAACCAACAATTTCAACAATAAATAGAACCTCACACCACCCCTTGGGGGATCTTTGTAAAAAGAAGTGATGCTCTCACTCATGAAAACCCCCTATTCCATGACATCATACAAAACTAGAATCCATGGACCCTAAAAGGTAGCTAACTTGCATGAAAAAACCTCTTGTGGTCCCCAACTTATCTTGGTGCACGGTAGAGTGATTCTCATGCAACACCTCCTAAAGATAGTTGGGTTCACACAGGAGAAGTAGCCTTCATGAAACCCTGATTTGTGCACAACTCCAAATCTTTTGTGCACCCATTACCTAAAATAAATGTTTTTACCTTATTATAGAGTCCATGTCTCACAAAAATCTATCTTCATGCAATACAATAACGTTTAATACAATAAATTTATGGTCCCTGACCTGACGTCCCCTATGCTTATAGTGCATCAATTACCCTACTTTTTTATCCTAATAATAGGTACACTGATGTGTATTTCTTATAATAATAGGTAAAATAATTTCAATTCTCTTGGTTTTCACTCCTCCATAGAAGTTCTAATTCCATTTCCCACCTAGAGTTGCATGATTAGTGGTCATTTAAGCCCTATAGGTGGCATCACTGAGGGAAACTACTTACCTATCTTGTAAAAGATTACTTATGATGGATTTTTCTCTTACCTTGACATAGTCCCCCTAGGGGTATAATCCCCATACACATAAAAGTTGTAATACATAAAACTAATTATCTCCATATCCTAGTCATATGATGTTAAACTTCATGAAAACATCCTCATCACATGATATAAAACTGTAGCCTTTCCCTATGTGATGAACATAGGATGCCCCATGTATGATCATTATGGGATGTTTCCTTCTCAACTATCTCCCTGTGGAATGATCCTTCTACATTAGGTAGCTTCCATGAGTAAGACCCACAATATATCTCGAGGGGATGATCCTCATTCATCAGGTAGCTTCTACGCATAAGCCCCACACCATATCTCATTGATGCTCCTTCTAATACATGAGCGTTCTTACTGTATGAAGTTAAACTGCTTGGACTGGTCCTATCACACAACCATAAACTAAGGCATCTAACTACATGGGTTTTGATCTCTAACTCTTAAATAGGGTACATATTATGCCTTCTTGAGGTTCAATCCCAACATCAGTCAAGTGTGAAATTATCCCCTTTGGGGGAAACATTCCATCATCCCATTATAAAAACTTCCCCCATGGGGACACACTCCAAAACCCATCTCTATAAGATATTAAACCTACACCTATATTTTCCCTAAAAGATATTAAACATGTGCCCAATATATCCCCATGAGATGTTAAACTTGTGCCCAACCTATCCCCTTAAGATTTTAAACCTACATTTATCCTATCCCCACAAGACGTTAAACATATGCCTAAACTATATTCATAAGACGTTGACCTGTAACCAGCCTATACCTACAAAATTTTAAACCTATGCATATCCTATCCCCAAAATATGTTAAAAATATGCCCAACCTATCCCTATAATATGTTAAACTTATGCCCAACCTATCCTCGAAATAAGATAAACTTGCACCTGACATATCCTTGTAAGATGTTAAAACTATACATATCTTGTCCCCATAAGATGTTAAACATGTTCCCAACCCATCTCCACAAGACGTTAAACTTGTTACCCGAACCGTCTCTACAATATTTTGAGCTTGTGACTTGAACCGTCTCCACAAGATGTTAAACTTGTAACCTAATCCAGAATCCCTACCCCATGAAATAAACATGTGATGTCTGAGGTAAAATTCCTTGAGAGAATTAGGACCCAAGAATCAATTACCTCATGACCTACATGGTATTCCTTTTGTTCCATGCCTAATAAGCCTCACACATGATATTCCCTATGAAATAGGAATAATTTACAGGTGCCTAACCTACCCAACATCCAAACATGCCCAAAGTTTCCTATTCTAATACCTCCCTTGACTGAAGTTCGTTGCCCTATCAAGATAGGAAAAGTTTAATTAACCAATTTCCACCTCAAGATGGTGCTAGGAATGAGTTTCATGAACATTATTTAAATTTATTATGGAGACCCAGACTAGGAAACGAGCTCTAGGGAGTAATATATAGAAGGAGGAACTAACATCCCATCATCTTGTTTTGATCAATGAGTATAAATAACTAATGAAAGTGATGAAATTTTACTACCTTTGGAAAGTGGTAATGCATAGAAATAGGAAGAAGTGTGTCACTGCTAGATGGAGGGATGACACTGCACCCTAATGTAAGTGTCAGAAACAGAAATGGTGAACTCAATGTAAAAATCCTCTCCTCAACCATGGGGAATAATAGAATTTGGGGAACCATCACATTTTCATGTCACCGGATCCAAATATTCAGTGCTAGATCCCACTAAGAAAATAGTGGGCCCAGCATGAAACACACATATGAATTGGGGTAGTTAATGTTGGGAATCATTGATCGATGACATTGTTAGTGTGGATACCTCCTCCATATCAGGAATATTGGACGACGTTGGGGAATTGGAAATCACTTTCACTATACCTATACTGACATTTGAATCCATATACCTTATATAATTCAATATATAGGAGGTAAGAGACCTAGCACCAATAGGCACTGTGGCAGAGGAACCATTATTACAAAAATATCACACAATTATATACCTACCACAACTTCCACCATGCATTCAGTTATTGGGAGCCCATGCCCCATCTCACCCTCTAAGATCATCCTAAGGAGGGTGATTAACACCCTATTTTTTTATGAATAGAAAGGGGTCATTCCCACAAAAGATATATCCCACCAAGACCTTAAGGAATGGGACCCTCACTAACACCTCCACTCTTTAGGGTCATGCATGGAGAAACTACCCCCCATTTTGATGATGAATCACTTCAAGAGCCTCTCCTAGAAGAACTCTAATAGCTTACTCCCCTACACCATGGAGGCGGGGGATGTTTGATTCATGCCTTCAGTGACCACCACTCAGGAGTTACCCAGGAGGAATCCCACCAAGCCCCATCAACACCATCACTAACCATATTTATAGGATAAATAGTGGGTGGAACCCTTCCCCGATCCGCCATCCCTAGTCCTGAACACCCGACGATGATGTTGGGGGTAGACCTAGGAAATTTCCCGATAATTGGCATCTTCTAAAACTCCTATATACCCTGCCACTATTGTCATATCCCACCAGATCCCTACAAATTCTGAACATGGATCTATCTTTTTCAATATTTGATCAAGGACCCAAATTCCTCTTAGGTGGTCCAAGCTAACTCTCTCAGTCACCAACACCACCAAAAGTCATTACGGGCCATCCCATGATGAGTAAAATAAATACGGAGGTAGTCCATGTGCTGCCGTAAACTAGCATGGAGGTCCTCCACGTGATGCAACAAACCAATGTAGAGGTCCTCCCTGCACTACCATCAACCATCATGGAGGGCATACCCATGTTAAAGACATACCCTACCCAAAAGAACCATCCCAGAGAAGGATGGATAACACCTTCCATGGGGGTTGTTCCTGTAGTGGAGGCCGCAATCCACATGGGGAAACCCAAGAGACTCTCAGAAATCCTCACTTATAGAAGTCTCGTGTTGTTGGAGGTGGAACCCTGGGAAGCATCATTTCATCATAGACCTCTCATATTCTGAATTGATTGATGACTCAATGAGGGAACCTTCACCCCAAATTATAGATTCTAGAGAAGAAGCCTGGTAATTAAGTCTTATGATCCTAGAATCCTAGTTCCATAAGATTAACATATCCCTCCACAGATACCTGGAGGTGGAGGAAGTTCTGACCACATTCCAGGGACTCATAGTGAAACTGCCTCCATCACCACTAGTTTCCCTCATCTCTACCTCCACACAAGAAGTTGGATAGATTTCAGGGTTGTTTTTAATGCCCTCAGATGATGGTGAGCATTTTTTTATCCAAAAAATGGATTATTCTTCACTCTAAGATGATGTAGTGATGAATAATATATCCTATATAGAAATTATTTTACATATATATTTATCTACAAAATATGTATCAACATGTAGCAGATATTTAACCCACACGGTGCCCCTTATTCTAATAGAGCAGCAGTAAAGCAGGTTCATGTCAGTGTCAACACCCTTATCTCGGATTGTGCCAATTAGGGCTTGGAATGACCAAGATAAGGTACCTTCCCCTAATAAAGAGGTCCCTTGGAAGATTCTAGCCACTGAACAACTATCAATTGTCTTCTGGCTACCTGTAGCTCCAGAATATTTCATCTTGGAATCCCTTACAGAGGACCTGGTGGTGTGTGTTCACCACCTCTACAATTAGAAAATGACCTACCCAGAGAACCAAGAGCACTTTGATGTCATCAAACAGTAGTTTAGAAAGGTTGAGATCACAACTCTCTCAGTATCTCAGCATCCTGAATCATATGGATATCACCACAGTCTTCAAAAAAACATGCGTTAAGAGCCTCACAATGCATCTTAGGGTCATGTAAGAGGTGTCTCCATATGTACAGATTAGAGTTTTTGGTAAGAATGTTTCCCTCCACTTTAGCCTTATCTTACTATAGTGACAGGAACAATGGTATGGCCTATCCACTAGTAATGAAGATTCTTCTCTGACCACCACTATAGTAAATATGGTCATCACTAATCCACCAAAGGATCAAAGGAATAGGGCCACCAATGCAGTTCACGGTAGGGAAGACCTGCCTCAAGGGGTGGCATAGTATCAGGTAGACCCTCTGGAAGGTGTCCTCATTCATTAGTAGATATAGGCACTAGTCCTTAAAATTCCACCCAATGAGATGTTTCATCCTACCTGTCGGTACATCGATAAAGGAAATGGATATATAGAACCCTTTGACCCCTTTGAGGTTGCACCGAAAGTAGAGTTGGAACCCATGGTAGCCGCATTGCTCTAACAAATCAAGGAATACAAAAGGATCACCACTGATCTCATTTATGAGTGGAACTTTGACCCTAAAAATTCCATAAGGAACTCCTCCAGTGGGGAACCTGGTCTTTCTCGGCCAGACACCATAGTTTGAGCTTGGTGTCCCCATGAAACTAGTCAGGGTAGAAGCTAGGGGATGTGGAAAGTGAAAAATATTTGAGTCACCCACCCCGCCTGAGTAATGGGAGCAGTATGATTTTCCACCTTGGTTCAAGGTCATGATTTCCCTCGAGTCGATGAGCCTATCAACGCAATGGTGTCCATAAATCCTCGCTAAGATGATGTGATAGCTGCTCTCATCACATGTCTCGAGGATCATAAATGTGTTAGGTGGCAGTTCCACCTAAAGGAAAGTTGTACCTGACATGGGTGGACCATGTTTGAGCACCCCTAGAGTTTGGTAACCCTAGATTAACCCCATTTAATGGAATTGGTGACCCATTGCAGCATCTCAACCACTTTGCTTCAAGGTGCAGCCCCATTATGGGGACTCCAGAATAGAAGGAGGTTGCCAAGATCCAATGCTTCATCTAGAAGATAGAAGGTCCTATGTCATGACCCCATCCCTATAAAGATACCGCAATTAGGGGAGATAGATGGTGACTACTCGATTCCCACCTCTATTAGGCCCTGGGTTGAAAACTATCATCGAGGGTATAATAAACATGCATATGGGAGGCATTACCCTCTAAGAGAACATGCAGAAGAGAGAGATAAGAAGGATACATCAAAAAACATAATCAAACATGTATATATATAAATAAATAAATACCAAGTGAAAACATCAAATTCCATACAATACAAAAACAACTGAAAAGAAAACTACAAGTACCAAAAAGGTAAATATGGTAGTGACCATGAAGCCTAAACAGCTGATGTAAAACCATGAGCTAGTAACAACCAGCCTGATCTCTAACTTTCTCTAGATGAACTAAAAAATAGTTTATATATACATAAGGTGATAATAACAGTATACTCAGTAGGATCCTCCCCAAAGCCTCTCATAAAAAAGATAAAGAAAGCATGATAAAGCATAGTGAACAACAGTAAAACTAACTCGTCACCAAAACAGGTATAATAAGTTCCCATACTCACCATGGATAACTCTCACCAAGTATCTCATACAAGAAATCATGTAATATAATAATGAAACATCAAGGTTACCCCTCTCCCATTTCCCCATAAGTTTTATGTTCTGCCCCAATATCGCACGTCATGATCCATCTCTATCCAAAATAGGTCGACCCAAAGACACCTAGGAAAGGCATCATAACATGCAAATCTTGAATCACATCACCACATCATCCCATATCACATATCCAAATATAGTAACTGAGTGGTTTCTAGGAGCCATCATAGCTTATATGACGTATATCAAACATCAAGTATTATACCTCAAGCCATTACAGCCCATACACCTAGTAAGTACCTCAAGCCATCATGACCTATACATGTTATACCTATAATAATCCTTTGGATACTATATCTGGTAATACATGTGTGTGAAATAACTACAATCCATCAAAACCCTCTACACACATATATGAGAAAACTAATTTTCGTGCATACCAGTATAAGTAACTACCAAGAGAAGAGAGTGGGTCCAGAGGGGGTAGTCAACCATCCATCCTCCCATGTGGATGTTGGGGAAAACACCCTCCAAGAGTCCACTAGGTGTCAGTTTCTATAACCGAAATGGATGGTTAAGTGTACGGAATCACAAAATATACATGATATAATATATCTCACAACCACACTATAGGAATAACATAGTCTTAGACTCAACTACATATGATGTTTCTCAGACTCCAAAATTTCATGATGAAGACCAGATATCCTATAAGTATACAAGGATTTTAAAGAGCTACATTAAACTCATTATTTAATTTTTATTATTTACTTACATTAATTAATTCATTATCCATTAATTTACCATTAACATTATTCTGCATTAAATTATATTAATCATCAGAGTAAAGTGTATTCTCTCCAGGCATAATCCAAACCAAGGACTCAGTTTAACAAGATAAACATATTTTTAGCATTTTCATTCCATTATCAACCAACCCCATGGGTTAAATGTTTATATATTCATTATTAGAATCATTATATATCTTGGTACTCTAGGAAAACTATCCAAATCTACCACCAAGAGGAAACATGCAATCAAGCACATAAATTTGCCTCAAGTAGTGGGGAAAGGAATGCAGATAAAATAAGAAACTTGGCCATTGACCATTAAAAAAATTCACAAATGAGCATACCAGGTCTCAGCATGCCATTAATGGGTAATCCTATCTTTAATCTATTCCATCATCCTCGACGCCATCCCCAAAACCCACATGTATATACCAATACATCTCGCCATAACAGGCGTCAACTACTGCCACGTCATTCACACCTCCCCACCCACATATCACGTCATCCATCCTAGGATCATGTTAACTTTGGGCCTCCCCACCCCTGTCACGACCCGTCCTCGGGGCTCGTGCCGTGACTACCCTAAGCCTGCCTTCCATAGGCCAGGGGCTGGCGACTAGCACCAAAGGCGTAAATCCTGATAAAAGGGAAGGCATTGCCTTTATAAAGTAAACAAACACCATAGAGTACGCAAGCTGAAGTAAACACTAAGTAAACTGAGTACAAAAGTAAGTGCTGGAAAGTAAATGGGCCAAAATACAAACCCAAATGAAAGTAAAGTATAACTGAAAAGAAAATACAGTAGCAGAAAAGTAAGGCAGCAACACCGAGCTGCCCACTGGAAATCCCACCTAAAGGGTGGGTATAGATAGTCTCCCCAGTTCCTCGGGTCCAGCCGTCCGCTCCATGTATGTCCCGTACAGTGATCCACCTCCAGGTACCGTCCAGCTCCACGAGCCTCCACCTCGATCAGTGATGTCCGTCGTTTTCATCCAACATAATGTATTGCGGGCATAGCCTATGAAGGGGTGAGTATATGATACTCAGTAGGGACCCCAAGACCCCTGTAGGTCTCCCAGAATCCATGAAGGATAAACCACAAAGGAGAGATACAAACACGAGATAACAATAAACCCTACTTAGGTATATGCCCATACATATACCTAAGTCATCAAACCCAGTTCGAATCCAACTTTTGAGCCCAAGTTAAACCCAGTCCACACAGGAAAGTACAACCCAATCCACACAGGAAAGCACAACCCAATCCACACAGGAAAGAAAGTAAATCATATCAAAGATAATGATTAAAAGTCAAAACTCAGCTCACACAGGTATACTACTCACGAAGAGGGGTGGAGATGATTAGATGTAGCCTCTGAATCATCTCCTATGCCAAACCCACGTAGTATCCAAGTACAGAAGTCGTCACTTCCGAACCCACGTATGATCCAAGTACAGTAACCATCACTGCCAGAACCCACGTAGGATCCAAGTACTATCATCATCGTTGTTGAACCCACGTAGGATCTAAGTACATTCATCATCCCTGTTGAACCCACGTAGGATCCAAGTACAGTCATCATCACTGTCGAACCCATGTAGGATCCAAGTACAGCCATCATCGTCGTCGCAATCGCAGCCAGCTCTAGGGTTCCCGCACACAGCACGCTCGATTTCAGGAGGGTATGCTCCACGAGCCAAGGGGTCGATACATCAACTCTCACAAAGTCCATAGTTGATGTATCACAAAGTTCCTTCTTGTCATTAGGAACTCAACGTGACAGACGTCGCGTCAATCGGACATCTGGTCTGAGAGTTATTGGCTTTTTCGTCCGAGGGGCCTGGTTGGATTTTAAGCTAAAACCAACCCGGATGTACTCCAGCTATGTCCAAACCACAAGAGTAGTAAGACAAAAGAACCGTCTCACTAATATGAATTCAACAAAGTTGACGGCACATCAATCGGATGTCCGGAGCTCAAGTTATAAGTGTTTCTGCTCCGCGGGCCCGGATAGTTTCATGTTTGAACCAACCCGGCCATACCCAAAGTTCTCTAAAACCTTGAGTGTAATATACCGAAACGACCGTATCGACCCAAGGATCCCAACTCAATTGAAGGTGCATCGATCGGAGGTTCGTATCATAAGTTATGGGCGTTTGAACAGATATGTCCGAGAATAGGGGGTTTGGGCCCGGTCCAACCCAGCCCAATACCCCCTAGGTCGGCCCGAACCGGGTCGACCTGACCTGGGTCCGGGTCCGGCCCAGTTGGGCGCAGCCCGGCCCGGCTGGCGCGGCCCGCCCGGCGCTGGCGGCCCGGCCCGGCGTGGGCGGCCCGGCCCGGAGCGGGCGGCCCGGCCCGGCGCGAGCGGTCCAGCCTGTGGCTAGGCGCTCGGCTCGTGGCCGAGCAGGGCGCGAGGGGGGGGGGCACGGCCCCCCTTTGTTTTTGAAATGGTGGACTCCCTTCTGGTGGGGTCCGCCCTAGGGTGATGGTCGGGAGTTACAACCCCCGGTCTTTTTGAAAACGGTCGGCCTTAATGGCCAGCCGGTGTGGCTACCATAGGACCCGCGGGGACCCGCCTCCTGGTACGCTGACAGCCGGCCGAGCCCAGCTGCCCCCTGTTGAACCGCTACGGTCTAAGTCCGCGGCTCTCGTCCGACCGGTGCGGTGCGACGGCGTCGCGCCCCACCGCCACGGCCCGCCCCGGTCGCGGCCCCCTTGGTGCTCCGGCGCGGCGCAACAGTGTCGTGCCCCACCGCCGCGGCCCGCTCTTGGTCACAGCCTCCTTCGGCCTCACCGACGCGACGCGATGGCGCCGCGCACCATCACCGCGGCCCACTTCATCTGCGGCCCCTTTTTCGTTCCCGCGCGGTACAACAGCACCATGTTGTCGTCATCTTCAAACTTCAACAATAAACAATAAAAAAAAAGGGAGGAGAATCGGCCATGTTTGTGCGGTCCGACCTCCTCCCGTTATGTTGATAACAAGAAGCCAAAAGAATGAGGGTTCTCAATGACAAACAAAGCGTAATTTTAATTAAATAAAATTGAACTTAACACCTACCTCAAATCAAGAAGGTTGATCTCTTGACTAAGGATGGAGACGCTTTCTTTATTCCATTGACGTTGTCGCGGAATGACGGCATCGCTTCGTCAACGTCGAGAAGAAAGAAGCTGAGGTTGGCACCGGCGTTCTTGGCATTCTTCTATGAGAGAAAGAAGTGGAAAAGTTCTTCGCGGGAAGAATGAAGTTCTTTCTCCACCAATCCCCAACACAATGAGCCAACCCCAAATAAAATAATTATACCCTTATTTTATTAAAGCATGGAATCTATTTCAAAATACAAAATTAAAAAACAACTCACTTAATTAATTAAACTTAAGTTGTCTAATTAATTAGGTGTTTAGTTGGCAAGAATTAATGTGGGAGAGTTACCTAACTTATGAGGGGTTTAGAGGAGTTAGGGAATGTGAGGGGTTGGGCTCGTGTGGGCCCCACCTCACCTTTAACCACTCAAGGGTGGTTAGTATCTAGAGGGTCCCACCCCAACTTCTACACCTAGGATTTTAACCACTTAGAAAAGAAATAAAATTGTAACACAATTTTATTTTACTCTTCATTTAAACCACATTTTTTTTACAACTCCTCCCAAGCAAATGAAACTCTAGTAAAGGTCTTATTAAGCAATTACTGGCACTGTGGTTTCATCGGCGCCCTCAAATTTCGATTCCGAGTGCCGGTTCAAAAGTTAGAAAAACTCGCCCGTTCGTTCACTGAACGTACCTGAGCTAAACTTCGGAAATTGATTCTCGGCACATCGGGCCTTGGAATCAAGTGCCGTCAGAAACTGCGTACTCGTAAAATCCCAAAGAATTTAAGAAAAAAATTTCCTTTAAATTTACGGGTCTTTAAATTACTCCCACATTAGGGATTTACGTCCCCGTAAAGATATATCACAAACTAGGGAAACAAATGAGGGTACTGTGCATGCATCTGAGCCTCCTTCTCCCATGTGCTCTCCTGGAGGTTCCTGTGCTGCCACCTGATGCGCACTAGAGGAATCGACTATTCACATAGGACCTGCTCCTGTCGATCCTCGATCTCCACTGGGACCTCCGCAAAAGTCGCCCTGTCATCGATGTCCATCTCCCCATGGTCGATGATATGTGTCGGGTCGTGCACATATCTCCTCAGCTGAGATACGTGGAAGACGTCGTGCACCTGGTGCAACTGAGGTGGAAGAGCCAGGTGACAATCCACCTCGCCTATCCTATTGAGAACTTGGAATGGATCGATGAAGCGTGGAGATAACTTGCCGCCCCGGCCAAATCTCTGTAATCCATGTCGAGGTGAGACCTGTAAGAAAACGTGATCGCCATCCTCAAACTCTAGTGGTCTCCACCTCCTGTCAGCATAAGACTTCTGTTGGATCTGAGCTGTCCTCATCCGCTCCTGGATGACCTGTACCTTCTCCGTCATGGCCTGGACCATCTCTGGTCCTACGAGTGCTGACTCCCCAGGGTCAGTACAGCACAGAGGTGATCTGCAAGGTCGGTCGTACAATACCTCGTATGGTGCCATCCCGATGGTGGAGTGGTAGCTGTTGTTGTATGAAAACTCCATCAAGGGTAGTTGATCCTCCCAGCTGTGACCAAAGTTGAGGACACATGCACGGAGCATGTCCTTGAGAGTATGGATGGTCCTCTCCGTCTGACCATTTGTCTGAGGGTGAAAGGCGGTGCTCAGGCGTAGCTGCATCCCAAATTCCTCCTGCAACCCCTTCCAAAGCTGGGAAGTAAAGCGAGCATCTCATTCGGAGATGATAGTCGATGGAACACCATGAAGCCGTATGATCTCCTGAACGTATAGGCATCCCAATCTCTCCACTGAGCCCTGCTCTCTAATAGGTAGAAATTGGGCCGACTTGGTGAGTTGGTCTACAATCACCGAAATGGAGTCGTGTCCTCTGGAAGTACATGGAATCCCAGTCACGAAATCCATGGATATCCCATCCCACTACCACTCCGGGACCTCTAAGGGTTGTACCAAGCCTGCTGGTACCTGGTGCTCTGCCTTCACCTGCTGGCAGGTGAGGCATCGTGAAACGAACTTTGCCACATCCTTCTTCATACCCGGCCACTAGTGCTGTCGTATGAGATCCTGGTATATCTTCGCCACTCCTGGATGTACCGCTAATGGGGAAGTGTGAAACTCTCTCAGAACCTCCTCCTGTAATGCAACCGGTACCATGGTACGTCCTCTGAAAAGGACTACGTGCTCTCCTCCTACAGAGAATCCATCAGGTGCCTATCTTGAGGATATCTATGCACGTCGCATCTCACAGTCAACATCCCCACGCTGTGTCTCTCTGACCCGCTGAAGAAGTGGTGGAGTGACTATGAGAGACTGTAGAAAGGCTGCCCCGTCTCTATCCACTAATGATATCTGTAAAGCGGCTAACTACTTTGTCGCCACTCCAAGTAGTTGGATGTTTGACCTCTTCCTAAGATCATCAGCTACTACGTTCCCCTTCCCAGGAGTATAGACTATCTCAAAGTCATAGTCCTGGAGGAACTCGAGTCATCGTCGTTGTCTCGGGTTCAGGCCCTTCTACGAGAAGATGTACCTGAGACTCTGGTGGTCAGAGTAAACTATAAAGCACTCGCCCATCAGATAGTGCCACCACATCTTCAAGGCGAAGACCACTACTTCTAACTCCAGGTCATGGGTAGCGTAGTTTTGCTCATGCTACCTCAACTATCATGAATCGTAAGCGATCATTTCCCACTCCTGCATCAGGACACACCCAAGTCCGGTCCCTGATGCATCGCAGTAAACTACGTACCCTACTCCCTCCTCCGGTAGCCTCAAGATCGGTGCACTGGTCAATATTTTTCTCAGCTCATGGAAGCTCTGCTGACATCTGTCTAACCACACGAAGGGTTGCCCCTTCTTCGTTAACATTCTACAAAGCTGCAAAGATTTCTCCTTTGTCGAAAAGAGAAATCTGGTCTCATCCCCTGGATGAACTATGTTCCTTGCCTAAAAAAGTCAATCCTGACATGAACAATTGTAATTCATGCCTTGGATGATGTCGTAAGGCCTCAACACTGCTACCAAGAGATCCAACTATTACTCTCGCCTCCAAGGGTTGAGTCACACTGTCGGCATCAATGTGTGGTCACTGGGTCTCCTCCAGTAGGAATCTCGTATGTGAGGGTCAATTCAATGGTTTTTAACCAGAACCTCTTAGTATTATCATACAAAAGACAAGAAAGCAAACGTCACTATTTCAAGTGTCTTTTATTACTGCAACTAAAAGTACAAAGACAAAAATCAACACAAACAACGATGTCAACGAAGCTAGAAGCATTATAGAAAAAGGCATCCATTCCTGGAGCTAGTCCCGCTCTTGTCCACCCGCTTCCGGAGCTCCATGATCGTAATATTTAGCTGCTTAAAGTTGTGCTCTCCTCTGTCCACCTGTTCCCTGTGGTCGGGGTGGACCTCCTAGTGGTGGTAGTGGTAGAGCCTCAAAGCGTCGCCCACCACCCGCTGCTCGGCCAGCTCCTCTGCCTCGTCCGCCTACTCCCTGTAGACCGCCACGGTCGAACCTCTGCCTCTACCTGGGTGGTCCCTCAACCGTCTTTTTCTCCTCTGCATGGAGGGTCGGGAAGTCACGAGCCATGTGGCCCTGCCCGCCACATGCATAACATTGTCTGCCTCTCGTATGATTGTCTCTGCTGCGTGTGCCCCGCACATCTGAACCAGTATCCTGAGGTCGCCTATATATGCAAAGCGGGCTCGCAGCCCGCGGGCTTTGCGGGTATGGGGAAGATGTGGTGCGGGGCGGGCCTAATAATTTTGACCGTTTAGAGTGCGGGCCAATGCGGGTTGAGCCTGCGCGGGTGCGGGCCAATGCGGGTTGAGCCCGCGCGGGTGCGGGCTTGCCCACGGGCCTGATTTAAAAAAATATATAATATTTTTACAATATATATTTCTTTAACATTTTAGTTTTTTAATAAAAAAAATCATGGTTAAACGGTGACATATAATTTCTCACCGTAATGGTCATATTAATTCATCATTTATTTACATGTGAATTTTAATTAGGCCTATATTTATTATTTTAATATGATATTATATTATTTATATAGTAATTATTAACCATATTCACATGGTGTTTCAACCCATCTCTCGAAAAATGGAACTCATCGCTCCTGTGCATGGTTTCAATTCTATAAGAGTTATTGTAATCATAATATTTTTTAGGTCGATTTACTTTTTTAATTATTTAATTTTATTTTGTTGTTAATAGAATTGGATAGATTCTCGTGAAAATACTAATAGCTTCCCCTGAAACTGATCGTTACCTGGAGAGACTTCATTCATTCACAAGTTTAGTTGTTCACATAACCACACAACCAACATTATCATTCATCGCCCATCACCGATCACTCACATACTTTCTATCGCAACAGTTCGCCACCACACCGGCGTTACCAAATGCCACCATTAACCCACAAAAAAAATGTTCTATCACATCCTTTAAAAGTCTAGTTATTGTTAATTCATACTTCTCCCCACAAACACCTTTAAGAATGATAAAAAATATAGTATTTAAATGATTATAAATAGTATTTTTTTTGTAAGTGTGGGTAAGCCCGTGGGAAACCCACGGGCAACCCGTGGGTTTATGCAGGGTGGGGCGGGCTTGAAATTTTTTGTTCACATTATATGCGAGCTTTTGCTGACAAACCCGCACGGGCTCAAACCCGTTCGGGCTTGGCCCGCCCCGCCCCACCCCGCCTGTTTCACATTACTAAGGTCACCCACCTAATGGTCTGGTTCGCTTGGACCCCTGTGACATCTGTCGACTACCAGCTGCAGAATTCTCCGCTACGTGTCACCCTGCGGTAGGTCTCTCTACTGGTGTAGGCTCAGCAAGAAAGCTCTCCACAAGAAGGGCTCGCTCCAGTACTCCTACCTGCGTCGGAATGCTGAGGGAGATCATCGATGCCCTAATCTCATGCCTCAGTCCCTGCTTGAAGGTCCGGGCCCGGAAGAATGGGTCCCGTACCATGTCTGTGGAGTAGCGCGAGAGATCAGTAAACCTCACTGAGTACTGGGCTACTGTCATGTTGCTCTGTCGTAGCTGTAGCAACTCCTGAATGCGCACCTCACAGAGGGTGGCTGGTACGAACTCTGAGCGGAAGAGGCTCTCGAAGTACGACCAAAGAAGAGATGCATCGTCGTGCACTGGGAGCATCAGGCTCCACCATCTACCTATTTTCATGTGCAGGAGACTCACCGAAAGGATCACCATAAGATCTGCTGGTTTCCCTACCAATTTGAAGACTCGAACTACAGCCTCCAGCCAATCCTCAGCTGCCTGAGGGTCCGTCTCCCCACGGAACCTGGGAATCCTCTGATGCTGAAACTCGTGCAGTGAACTCAGGCGACGTGCACTCTCAGCTGCTGGGGCTGGTGGCATCGGTGGCTCGGCGGGTAGAGGTATCGTCGGTGCCTCCACTGTAATGGGGCCCTGCTCCGAGGCCTCACCGCTCGGTGGGCTTCCATCTCGTACAAATCTTGGAACCCTAGATGGCTGCCTATGTGGGGCCATCTTGAAAAGAAACAGGTGCGCTATGGTCAATACAGTATACCTGGTGAGATGACATAAAGTAATCACAAATAAAACTTTTAAAAACACATGCAATCAATGTTTTCGTGCACTGAGTCGGAAATCAAAAGTCAGGGTCCTCGTGTATGGATACGTCAGCCGCCGCACCAACACTGGACTCCCTGGACTGATAACCACACTCAATACCCTTAACACTATTGCTTCACATAGAAGAAATTATCAGAGTCCTAAGTTATGCGGCAGAACCGACTCCTCTGATACCAATTTTTCACGACCCGTCCTCGGGGCCCATGCCGTGACTACCCCAAGCCCGCCTTCCATAGGCTAGGGGCTGGCGACTAGCACCAAAGGCGTAAATCCTGATAAAAGGGAAGGCATTGCCTTTATAAAGTAAACAAACACCACAGAGTACGCAAGCTGAAGTAAACACTAAGTAAACTGAGTACAAAAGTAAGTGTTGGAAAGTAAATGGGTCAGAATAAAAACCCAACTGAAAGTAAAGTACAACTAAAAAGAAAACACAGCAGCAGAAAAGTAAGGCAGCAACACCGAGCTGTCCACTGGAAATCCCACCTGAAGGGTGGGTACAGATAGTCTCCCCAGCTCCTCGGGTCCAGCCGTCCGCTCCGTGTACGTCTCATCCAGTGATCCACCTCCAGGTACTGTCCAGCTCCACGAGCCTCCACCTTGATCAGCGTTGTCCGTCGTCTACATCCAACACAACGTAGTGTGGGCATAACCCCTGTAGGGGTGAGTATACGATACTCAGTAGGGACCCCGAGACCTTTGTAGGTCTCCTAGAATCCACGAAGGATAAACCACAAAGGAGAGATACAAACACGAGATAAAAATCAACCCTACTTAGGTATATGCCCATACATATACCTAAGTCATCAAACCCAGTTCGGCTCCAACTTCCGAGCCCAAGTTCAACCCAGTCCACACAGGAAAGTACAACCCAATCCACACAAGAAATCACAACCCAATACACACAGGAAATCAAGTCAATCATATCAAAGATAATGATTGAAAGTCAAGACTTAGCTCACATAGGTATACTACTCACGAAGAGGGGTGGAGATGATTAGATGTAGCCTCTGAATCATCTCCTCTATCGAACCCACATAGGATCCAAGTACAGAAGTCGTCGCTGCCGAACCCACGTAGGATCCAAGTACAGTAACCATCACTGCCAAACCCACGTAGGATCTAAGTACAGTCATCATCGATGCCGAACCCACGTAGGATCCAAGTACAGTCATCATCACTGCCGAACCCACATAGGATCCAAGTACAGTCATCATCGCTGCCGAACCCATATAGGATCCAAGTACAGTCATCACTATCGTCACAGTCACAGCCAGCTCTAGGATTCCCGCACACAGAACGCTCGATTCCGGGAGGGTCTGCTCCACGAGTCAAGGGGTCGATACATCAACTGTCACGAAGTCCAGAGTTGATGTATCACAAAGTTCTATCTCGTCATTAGGAACTCAAGGTGACAGACGGCGTGTCAATCGGACGCCCAGTCTGAGAGTTATTGGCTTTTTCGTCCTAGGGGCCCGGTTGGTTTTTAAGCTAAAACCAACCCGAACGTACTCCAGTTGCGTCCAAACATTGAGTGGATTAAACCAAAAGAACCGTATCACTAATAGGAATCCAAAAAAGTCGACGGCACGTCAATCGGACGTCCAGAGCTCAATTTATAAGTGTTTCCGCTCCGCGGGCCCGGTTGGTTTCGTGTTCGAACCAACCCAGCCATCCCCAAAGTTCTCCAAAACCTTGAGTGTAATATACCAAAAAGACCGTCTCTACCCAAGGATCCAAACTCAATTGACGGTGCGTCGATCGGAAGTCTGTAGCCTAAGTTATGGGCGTTTGAACGGATCTGTCCCAGAATAGGGGGTTTGGGCCCGGTCCGACCCAGCCCAATACCCCCTGGGTCAGCCCGAACTGGTTCGACCCAACCTGGGTCCGGGTCCATCCTAGTTGGGAGTGGCCCGGCCCGGCTGGCGCGGCCTGGCCTGGCACTGGCAGCCCGGCTAGCGCAGCCCGGCCCGGCGCTGGCGGCCCGGCCCGTGGCTGCGTGCTCGGCTCGTGGCTGAGGGGGCGCGAAGGGGGGGGGATTTGTTTTTGAAACGGAAACCCACTTCTAGTGGGGTCCGCCCTAGGGTGCTAGCCGGGGGTTATAACCCCCGGTCTTTCCAAAAACGGCCGGCCTTAATGGCCGGTCGGTGTGGCTACCGCGGGACCTGCGGGGTCCCACCTCCTGGTGCGCCGGCGGCCTACCGAGCCCGGCCACCCCCTACTGAACCGCCACGGCCTAAGGCTGTGGATCTCGTCCGACCAGCACGACGCGACGGCATTGTGGCCCACCGTTGTGGCCTGCTCTTGGTTGCGGCCTCCTTCGGCCTCACCGGCGCAGCGCGACGGCACCGTGCACCATCGTCGCGGCCCGCTTCGGCCGTGGCCCCTTTTTCATTCCTGCGTGATGCAACGGAACCATGTCGTCGTCATCTTCAAACTTCAACGATAAACAACAAAAAAACAAAAAAAAGGGAGGAGAATCGGCCGTGTTTGTGCGGTCCGACCTCCTCTCGTTATGTTGATAACAAGTGGCCAAAAGAACGAGGGTTCTCAAAAACAAACAAAGTGCAATTTTAATTAAATAAAACTGAACTTAACCCATACCTCAAATCAAGAAGGTTGATCGCTTGAAGGAGGATGTAGATTCTTTCATTGTTCCATTAAAATTACCGTGGAATGACGGCGTTGCTTCGTCAACGTCGAGAAGAAAGAATCTGAGGTTGGCACCGGCGTTCTTCGATGAGAGAAAGAAGTGGAAATGATCTTCACGGGAAGAATGAAGTTCTTTCTCCACCAATCTCCAACACAACGAGCCAACCCCAAATAAAATAAGTCTACCCTTATTTTATTAAATCATGGAATGTATTTCAAAATACAAAATTCAAAAACAACTCACTTAATTAATTAAACTTAAGTTGTCTAATTAATTAGGTGTTTAGTTGGAAAGAATTAATGTGGGAGAGTTACATAACTTATGAGGGGTTTAGAGGAGTTAGGGAATGTGAGGGGTTGGGCTCGTGTGGGACCCACCTCACCTTTAACCACTCAAGTGTGGTTAGTATCTAGCGGGTCCCACCCCAACTTCCACACCTAGGATTTTAACCACTTAGAAAAGGAATAAAATTGTAACACAATTTTATTTTACTCTTCATTTAAACCACATTTTTTTACAACTCCTCTCAAGCAAACACAACTCCAGTAAAGGTCTTCTTAAGAAATTACCAACGTTGCGGTTTCATCGGTGCCCTCGGATTTCAATTCCGAGCACCGGTTCAAAAGTTAGAAAAACCCGCTCGTTCGTTCACTGAACGTACCCAAGCTAAACTTCATAAATTGATTCTGGGCACACCGGGCCTCGGAATCAGGTGCCGTCAGAAACTACGTACTCTTAAAATCCCAAAGAATTTAAGAAAAAAATTTCCTTGAAATTTATGGGTCTTTAAAACCCCATAACATATCATCCATCCCGGGATCATCCATACCAGGATCGTGCCACAAATCTCTTATCCAGAGCACACCAAAAGGCAGAAATAAACAACCAAGAAAGAATAACCAAAAGGGAAATCTAGCCCCCAAATCAAGGCATCCATACTTCCCATAAAAGAGCTCTCATAAATCCAATCTCATGACACTCATCCTTCTTAGGTAAGTGGGAAACGCAGGCCCTAGCAATTATCTTTATCAAACAACTAGTTTTTATTCCATATTGAATTAACCGATTCATTATTAACAGGTTCCAACTATATAAAACCTAATGCATCATGCTATATCAATCTATCAAAGGTAAAACATGTTATTATAATTTATTCTGGTTTTAAAAACCTATATTAGAACCATTCTCAATTAACATGCCTTTTTTATTACTATTAACATGTATAAACATGCTTTACATTATTTATCAATTCCATTAATTTCATAGAAGATCATTTTTAAATTACATCAACCACCAGATTACTAACTTGCGTCTTCATTAATTTATTAATCCAATTAATTATAAATTAATTTTGGATTTACATTCTTCATAAATTTAAACATGATATTCCAATCATAATAACATGCTATTAAATCATACAACATAGATATCACGCTATCTAGAAAAACATGAGGAAAACTGCAATCATGGTATAAAGAAATAACATTATCAACATGTGATCGCAACCAATTTATTTAATCCAATTCAATAATTATTAGGTTAATTTCATTTCCATACAAAGTGATAAAGTATGATAAATTTATGATTACATGTAAATAAATAGATAAGAAACGAATCCCCTACCTCAAATGCGTCAATGTTCTTCACATAAGAACATACCAACATTGTGAATCCCAATCACCTCTTCTACAAGAACTACATCCCTCTAAGGATTCTATGGCACAACCTAACCAATAAAAAAGAAAGAAAATACCCATTATAAATATGGTATATTAATTACCATCACATGGAAATAAGAACAAGATGAAAACAAGACCGATCGATAAGGAATCACAAGAAACAGAGGTAGAACTCACCTTGGATCACCGCAGATTGAAGAGGAAAGCTCAAGGATTGAACCCCATAAAAGTAATCACAAAACACTAAGAAAAGGGTCATAATATGACCTAGAGTCAAGAGGGTCATAGGGTTTTAAATAAAATCCTAAGCACTGCACCTTTTATAAATGCACTGCATAAGGGATTTACATGGCGTGTAAAGCTTACACATCGTATAAATGTCAGGCTTTAGATCTCACTGAAAAATGCACCACCTCAAGCCTTTAATCCCAAATTATTACATGACATGAATCACCCCATGAACCATCCTTAACAAGTTATGAACTTTAAATACATAATTCAAAACACTTACACACTGTGTATTCTCCCTGCTTCCAACTTTTATCAGTCAAACCCCTCCAGAATCACGCCAAGCCTCCTCCAGGCTCCACAAGCCTCGAAAACATGAAAAGGGTCAGAATACATGGATTTGGGCCCTTATAATAGATACCACTCAAACAATTATCATCCTTAATAATCCAAAACCAAACCCAGAGAGAAAATGAAAAGGGGTCATCCAAATAGCTAACCTGTGAGATACCTCTCAAGGGTCTTTCCATCTCAGGATCTCTACCACCTCACTTAGAGGAAACAAGTGAAAAAACATGAAACACAAATAAACAAATCCTAAACACTCTCTCTAGGTAGATACTCTAAAATGAGTTTAAATCTACAACAATCATGATAAGTATATTTAATGCATACATTTTATGGTATTTTAATGTGTTTATTTATGTATTTAGTTGATTAATCTTGCCAATTTTGGAACAATTTGATTTGTTTTATGTTTTTATGAAAGGTAAAACATATTTATAAAAAAGTAATTAAAATAGATGAAATATGGAGCTAAAATACACTTCACACCTCGAGCAAAGACAAGCGGTGCGACACCGGATTTTTGAGAAATAATTATAGTTGGAAAACTAAATAAGGACAGTTTCATACTATGTAATGAAATTACACATTGTGAGTTATCAAAGTAATATGCCACACAGGATAATTCATGACTCTATTATATGTTGTAAAATACCATTACATGTCATGTATTCTCATTACAAGAAGTGAATTTTTTTAAGAAAAGTTTTTGGAGAAGTTACACCAAGATTCGCGATTCCTGAGGATCGAAGGATTACACATCCTGTAAATCCTTTTCATTTCATGATTTTTTTAGTGGATAGAAAAATAAATGTGATGCGACTAAGGGTGTTGACCGATTTTACTATAAATTAACCTCTCGACCATGGCTTTGAAGGATTCTGGACCAGAGGAGGCCAAGCAATGCTGACAAAAGGCTTCCAGATGATGGAGTAATGATTTAGATTCCTTCTTCACTGTCATTATTCACCACTATTCTTATTCGGGTACCCATGCTACTTGTTCTCATCATGCCTAGCATGAGTGAGTAGTTTCTTTTGTGCAGGATGGTGTGATTATAGTGGGATGTGTTGTTAGGGATTGTTTCTATATTTTATTCTTGTTTTGGATTTCTGCAACACTGTTTATTCAATTCCAATCTCCTTCTTTTTACAATCTCATGACCATTTCTTGTGATTTGAGGGTGTTTATTTTATTACATTAATTAATCTCATTAGTTTTCATATTAACATTATGAAATATAGGTCAAAAATTTTAAATAAGGTTTTGGGTTTTCTGGTTTTCAAATTTCATTTAATAGATTACCATTCCAATGGTGCAATCACAAAATTAGTGTAGGGTACCCAGACCAAGGATACCTATTGACCCAATTCTGACACTAAACCTGAATAAACCCATATCAATTTAATCCACAGCACACAAACCTGAAAATCACTGAACCTGGAATGACTCTCCTGATATCAAGACCCAACCATTACTTCTGTTATTTTCTCTTTATTTCCAAACCAATTAAACAATTGAAATTTTAATTTCTTTAATTAATTTAGAACATATGGATAGTCTCTATGGTCTCAACACTCGGACTTTCTAGGTGCTATATTTTTAGTTATTTTTTCTGAGTTAAATTATTATTTTTTTGTATCCCCATAGGAATTTAACAATTCCCTATGGGCTATCAAATCAACAAAAGGAAACCATTTCATATCCAGAAAGGTCCACATCCACAAGGTAACAATGTTACAAGAGAATATCTAAACATAAAATAACTCAAGGTACTGAGTTTGCATCTACGAATCACATTCCCATGTACTCTCCTCCATGCCATCGTGTTTCCACAAGACACGAACCAAGGGAATATCATTCTCACACAACAACTTCTCCTAGAGGTCCTGGATCTCCACAGGTTGCTCCTAAAAGTTTGAATCATCATAAACATCAATCTCACTCTAATCAATGATAGGAGATCCATCATGAAGATAATGACAGAGCTAATACATGTGAAAAGTATCATGTATACGGATCATCTTTAGGGGAAGTCTTATCTGAAATGCCGCAACTCCAACATGAGCCAACAACTTGAAAGGCCCAACAAACTGGGGTAAAAGATTACTCCCACGTCCAAACCTTCACTTCCCATGATAAGGAGTCACCTTTAAGAAAACATGATCTCCAACGTCAAACTCTATAGGTCTCCTCTTATGATCTTCATATGATTTTTGATGATCTTGCACTACCTTCATCCTCTCGTGAATTACCTGAACCATCCCTATCATATTCTGTACTAGTTCCTGCCTAAAAATTGTTGACTCTCTGACCTCAGTCCATCACAATGGAGAAAATAAAGGTTATCCATAGATATATTTAAACAATATCATATAAATAGTGGATTGGAAACTATTATTGTAAGAAAACTCAATCAAGGGCAGGTTCCCCATCCATGAACCTCTAAAATCCAAGACACAAGATTTTAACATGTATTCAAGAGTTTAGATGGTCTGCTCCATCTGAACATCCATTTATAGATGAAAACCAATGTTAATAAATACCTAAGAACCAAAATAATGTTGGAAACCTCTCCACACACTGGAGGTAAAATGAGGATCTCGATCAAAGATGATCGTACTCGGGACTCCATGGAGTCACTCCACCTCCTCCAGATACTACCTCAACAAAACCTCTGCTAAGCTTGACTCCTTAATCACTATAAATTGGTTTGATTTTATCAAATGATCCACTATCACCCATATATAATCATAACCTCCCTGAGCTCGAGGTAAACTAGTAAGGAAGTCCATCGAGATGTACTTCCACTTACACTGGGGAACATCTAATGACTAGATCAAACTGCTGGTAATATGGTGTTTGACATTCACCTTCTAGCATACCAAACATCTAGAAACAAACTCCACAACTACATGATTCAACCCAGGCCACCAAAACTGGCCTCTCAAATCTTGATACATCTTTTTCATGCTAGGATGTACCGAAAAATGTGAACTATGGAACTTCTAAAGAACCATATCACATATCACTGAAGGAATGAACAACCTTACCTAGAACAACACCCAGTGTTATCCATCTTTAGACTAACCATTAGGGGAATCTCCAAAAACAACTTGGTCTCTCCAGACCTCCACCTCATAATCCCCAAATCAGGACTCCTCCACCTATTTCACCAAAGATGACTACACTATCATTTTGGAAAGACAAACTCTACCTATAACCTATCCCATATCTATATGCATCGCTAAGAGTTATTCCATCACTCTCTAATAATCTCCATATTTTCACACGGTATCACTACATGACTTACTTCTTAGGGAATCAGCTACAAAATTTCCCTTTCCTATCATATATAAAATATTGAAGTTTTAATCCTGTAATAATTCCATCCACTATTATTGAACCAAGTTAAATTCATACTAAGAGAAGACATACCTCATGCTCTTATGGTCAGTAAAAACTAAAAAACTATCACTGATGAGGTAATGTTTCCACAAAATAAAATAAAACACCACTTATTCCAACTCAATATCAAGGGTGGCATAGTTACACTCATGGGGATATAAATACCAATACCTATAATAAATAATCAATATCTTCCACATTAGAATACATCCCAAGTGTAAGATCTAATCTTTTTCAAGGTACCTCTATCTTTGAGTTTTTTTTAAACTTATTTTGTTTGAATTTTTTTTTCATATTTAAACCTTGGTGGTTGTGTTCTATCATGGATGTCTATTGTTTTAATAAACACAGTCTTAGGTTGTGATGAAACTTGAGAAAACCGGAGAGGATCCATGTGGAGAGCCATTGTTGGGGAAAATGACTTAAATTTCAAATATGTATGTTTTTTATAATTAATAGAGCTTGATAATAAATGGGTCAAGTTTTATCATGGGTTCTTGGTAATTTAATAGTATTTAAAGGGGGTTTGGGTTGTTTATAAGTAAAATGAACTAAAAACCCTTCTTCAGACCATTTACATGTCATGTAAATGGATTACATGTCATGTAATGTTCGGTTGTTTTTAATATTCATCTAAGGAAATGGTTTTTTCAATGCATCCCATTAAAAATATTTACATGGTGTGTGACTACATTACACACCATGTAATTCCATGACCTTCTATTTTAAATTATGTTGTGCGGTTTATTTTTCCATTCATCTCACTGTAGTCATCTCTTATTGACCCTAGGACATCTTCCAAGTGAATTTTTAGTGCCAACCTACCTTATAGATGTTCTAATAATGTGATCAATACTTAGTAAGTGGTTTTGGTTAGTTTTTTCTCTTCTCTCCCTTGGTTCTCCAACTGTTGTGGTGTAATCTCTTGACCATGTGCATTGTTTTTTTATCTTGATCATTTTTGATCTAGGATCCTCTTTTTGATCATCCACACCTTCTTCATGCACATTTTCAATTGGAAGTGTCTCTTTCTTCATCGGTTAAGGTAGGGGGTCTAAATTTTAACCCTGTGGTTTGATATTTTCCAAGTATATGCAATATTTTTATTATGCCAACGTAATGTGTTCTTGAATTAATTAAATAATTAATGGGATTATTCCTTGGAATCTGTTGGTACAATTGGGTTTTAACCTAGCTTAGGGCTACCTCTTGGTGAGTGAACCTTGAATATAATTGAATTTTCTAATGGATTAAAGTTTGTTTAGAATTACATGATACCTTAGGTGATTACTTGATATAGAATCCCTAAGTTATGTCTTACTACTTATTGATTTGACTGTTGATCATTTTTTATATAAATGAAGGAGTTAATTTAAAGACAAATGGTAATTCTCATAATTAACCATTGAGGCTTATGATGTGATATTGTGATATCCATGATATTATGACATGTATTTTGATCCTTTCTAAAATGATTATATATCAGGCATGGCCCTGAAACATGCACACTTATATGTTGTAATTCTTATATTGAGCAGGCTCAACCCAGTCCCATGTTTTAATGCTTATAGGTCTTTCAACCGGATGTTGTAATGCTTATATTGAGTGGGTATGGCCTAGTACCATGTTGTACTGCTTATAGGACTTTGACCCATATGTTGTAATTCTTATAGGGATTTGACCTAGATTTTTATGTTATACCGTGTTTATGGTTATGGTTGGCATGGTTGTGAGACATGCTCAGAGATATTCCAGCATAAATCTGAAGTAGGTTAATTTTACCATTCTTATATGGTTTTGGTTTCCATGGTTGTGAGACAGGATCATATATATTTTGGCATGGTGTCGAAGCAGGTTGATTTGGTATTGATTTAATTGTGTAATTAGTTAATATACCTATTTATCACTTTATTACATACACTTCTTATCAGACTAGTTTGTTTAGACATGGTGGTGTCAATCTACTAAGTTATACCCACACATTATTTAGGATGCCATTTGGTACCTGGGCAGATTACATGAATGCAGGTTGGGACAAGGGAAATGGACCTTATGGTTGATTGTTTACTTACTGGATGGGATGGATTTTAGAGGTGGGACCAACTTGGGATTCAGGACTGGAGACTTTTGAGTCTTTATTTGAGTCTTCTAGTTATCTAGTATTACATTTAGTTACATTCTATCATGTCATTACATTATTCCTATTATTATTTATTGGATTATTTAGTTGTCATTTATTATTGGTTTCCACTATGTTTATACTCTGATTTCTATCATTTATATGTATTATTTCTACTAATATGACACTTCATACCAGGGGGTATAGTCTCCCCACTATATATTTCACACCCCCGTTGTTAGTTAGTAGTCTCTAGAATATGGGGAGTCATGCTTTAGGTCTCGTAACCAACCCTTTTTGTCCATGTGAGAGAGTGCCAGAGCGGGGGATGTTACAAAGCCATATCAAAGGAGTGGATTTTCCTTTATTTTTCTTTACTATTTGGTAAAGGTATAAAGGAGATTAGTATGTGTCAAGACTTGATAATGAGATTGTGTATGGGAGTAGCTAACCCATGTATGGGGGAAAATCTAAGTTCCTAGGGATGGGATTTCATTTTTGTATTACATGCTTGTTACAGTTCATGTTATTTCACGTTGGGTGATTCAGATGTTGTGTGAGGTTATTATTCTATGATATTGCTGATTCTTGAGATTTGTACTCGTAGCCTAGTATGGCACTAGATGAGTATTCATACATCATAATAGGCACATAGGGATATATATTAACATACATTGGTCATGATAGGGATATATTTATTTGCATGTGATATATACTTGCCTATTGAACTATGATATGAGATATCTATTTTACCTGATAAAAAAATTAATTTTCATGTCATGATAAAACATTTTTAATCCATTTTTAGAGAGACCAAGAGTTAGTGGTTCTCTAAAGTAGTCACCTTTTGAGGTTGTCCTTGTTGTTACCCGGTGTTCTAAGGTGTGTGTTTTTCTTGTAGAGAAAATGTCTCCTTCTCATCTTTGACTTGAGTGTCAGGAGAGTAGCAATAAGCACGTTCCTAATGCATCTAAACCAGATCTACTTGTAGTTCATGAGGATTAGATGGATTTATAGCTTTGTGATAGCTTCCCGAGGGTCATGCGATCCATGTAAATGGATAGTGTTTGTATCGTGCCTTCAATGTCTGAGTTAAAAAGATATTTTTAGATATAGCATATGCCTATATTTATTGGAGAAGGAGGACCCCGGGTAGCTGACTTATAGATTGAGTTCATCAAGATGATCTTTAAGAATCTTGAGACACCTATGGATAAGAGGGTGAATCTTTATACATATATGCTTCGTGGACCTTCCAAGCATTGGGGAGATATTCTGGAGAAATTTG
This sequence comes from Viscum album, assembly GCA_963277665.1. Taxonomy (NCBI): domain Eukaryota; kingdom Viridiplantae; phylum Streptophyta; class Magnoliopsida; order Santalales; family Viscaceae; genus Viscum; species Viscum album. The sequence continues at coordinate 1,082,884,687 of OY728166.1, read as the reverse complement.
GGTAGCATGATGATCTCTCTTAGAAGGAATTTGAGACAAAGTTCCTGATCCATTTCAATTCCAAAATATTGAGGGATGAAAAATATTATGAGATCATGCATCTAGAATGAGAGGGCATGTCAGTGATGAACTATGTTGTAAATTTCACCGACCTGTAATGCTTTTTGACATCTTTGGTAGCTGAATAGATCTCAAGGGAAAGATATTTTTAGGATGGTCTTCATTATGATATCAGGTCTCAGGTGAACATTTTTTGTTTGAGAAGTTTTGAGGATGTGATGAACTAGGCACTCATCATAGAAGGGAATCTAAGAGGGGCCACAAGCATCATACAGGCTGTTTTAGTAGGATGAATTGGGGGCTCTTCTTCAGGTAGTAAGAAGTTCCACCATGATAGTTTTCACTAAGGTAGTATTGGAAATAAAAGTTAGGTAAATGGATAACCATCTCAGGATCGTGTTCCATTTTAGTACTATTAGTGTGTCAAGTTTGGCCACAAGCACCCATAGTGTCCTAAACCCATAGTTTAGTATTGAATTTGTGGAATATTGGGCCATATTTAGAGGTTTTTGTGAACTTTACATAGCATACCAATGGAAGGGGATCAGGATAGTAACCTGAGTTGAGAAGGGGCTCAACTACCCCTCAGTAGGCTAGTAGCTAGAGTTCCACTGGCTGTTCAGGCTGAGATACGGAACATGGTACCCTAGTGTAAGAGTACAAGTACTAAGTAGGGTAAATAGATTAGGATAGTTAGACTGGAGCCTAGGGTAGAGGGACAAGTTAACTACACATTATCCAGACTAATCATGCTATTGTGGATGCAAGATCATCTACTGATGAAGGTATGATTCTTATATCATCTACCTTAGTTTGTGTTTTGTTTGATATAGTAGAATCATATTCTTTTATATCTTCTCTTTTTGAAAATGGTTTTAGATTGGTTTTGGAAATATTGGATGGTTCTTTGACCATCGACCCACCATTGGGAGTGTGGACAAAGAATATCAAACATTTCAAGGTGTGTTCTCTAGAGATTGGTAGTTACCGTTTATTTTGGGAATCATTCATACTATAAATGATAGGATTCTAATTAATTATTAGTATAGATTGGTGAGTTATATACTAGGCTCATATCGACTATTACCCGAGGATAGTTACCTTAATATCCCCTAGAAGGAGGAAACTATTTTCACTAGGGTGAGTGGGATCTTTATGTTGGTCGGGCAGGAACAATTCAGTGTAGGTTAGATTATCTCATGGATCATATAGTTGTTCTTTCTATAGATGATGGTGGATTGTATCAAGATTTTTTTCCTCTAGTTGTAGACCGTTTTAAATATGTTTTCTCTAAGGAGTTATATGGCTTACTTCCTAAGCAAGAGATCGAGTTCATGATTGAGTTGGTTTCGAGAGCAGAGCTAGTTTCTATCCCGCCTTATAGAATAGCACCAAAAGAGCTTCGGGAGTTGAAATTTTAGTTTAAATATATAGAATCTAAAGGCTTCATATGACCTAGTACATCCCCTTGGTGTTATCTAGTTCTATTCTCCAAGAAGGTTGATGGGTCTTTATACTTATGTGTGGATTATCAGAGGTTGAACCAGATGAGGGTCGAGAACCAGTATCCTCTTACACACATTGATGATATTTTAAATCAGTTGAGAGGTGATAATATCTTTTTCAATATTGATTTGAGATTAGGTTACCACCATTTAATGTTTAGATCATCATACATACTTCAGACTGATTTTAGGAGCAAGTATGGATTGTATGAATTCATGGTGATGTTGTTTGGGTTGACTAATGCATTGACGGTATTCATAGTCTTGATGAATAGGATCTGTCATCATTTTATGGATTAGTTTATGGTGGTTTTTTCGATGATATCTTAGTATACTCCCAGTTATCATATAATCATGACCAACACCTTGACATCATCATGAGTACATTTAGATATCATAAAATTTATGTCAAGCTAACCAAATGCAATTTCTGGATTAATAAAGTGCACTTCTTGGGCCATTTCATCTTAGAGGTAGGAGTGTCGGTGGACCTAGATAAATTTTTAGTCGTGGTATCTTGGGAATATCCCAAGAACATCTTCAAGATTCGGAGCTTTATGGGTTTAACAGGTTATCATCGACGCTTTATCTAGGATTTCTCCCATTTTGCATCACTGATGTCTGGGCTGACCAAGAAACTGTTGAAATTTGTTTGGTATGATTCTTACAAGAGATATTTTCAGGAGATGAAAGGAGAGATAACATTAGAACCTATCCTAATTTTACCTATGCCAGGTAAATCATATACCATGTATTACGATGCATCTAGAGTTGGACTTGTAGTAGTTCTAATGTAGGAGGATCAATTGGTTACTTATGGCTCCAGACAGTTGAGACTGTATGAGAGGAATTACCCTACTCATGATCTGGATTTAGTAGTAGTGGTATATTCCTTGAGATTTGGGATACATTATCTCATGGGTGAGAGTATTGTGGTGTATATAGACCACAAGATCCTTAGGTATATCCTTTCTTAGTGAGAACTAAACCTTTAGACGAGGAAGTGGGTCAAGTATCTGCAGTCTTATGACTTTGATTTGGATTATACATTGGGCAAGGGAAACTTCATTTTTTATTATTTGATCTAAAATACATAGATATAGGTAGTGAGGGAGTCTTGTGAAAAGTGGTATATAATGGCCCTTGTTGGTCAGAGTAGAGTAATCAAGAGGAGGGTGAATTGAGTATCTATAAAAAAATTTGTTGAAAAGTTTTCTTAAAAGGTTCCCCAATAAAAATAAATACAGCCCATTCAATCAAGTTAATACGGTTATAAAAGTTTGACTGTTAAAATAACCTCTCAGAAGATTGATTAATTCTTAGTAATATCAGTATGAGTTATCGATACTACTTTTGAAGTTATTCTAATAAGGAAAAACAATTATAACTTATATACATGATTAATTATCAAAGTAAAATCTAATGATTTCTGAATTATACAATAAAATATAGAAAAACTAAATTAAACAACACAGCAGATAAAACAAGTGGTTAAATCTCAAGCTGAGACCTAATCCACTCTACTTGGTGATCACCATCCACCAAGCAGTTTATATTAATAAAATTTGATCCACACCCTAGATCGGGGTAAACAATAGTGCACAGGACTGTCCAGGTCACATGACCTCTTCCACAGTTCTTCATGGGTATAAAATACCAGGTCACACAAGGACCTATTCTATACTTATTCGTGGGATTAAAAAATATATAAAAAGATATGGGAGGAAGGATATCTTGTATCTTTCAGTTTAATGTGGGAGACAGTGTGTGTTTTTAATACAGACACACACACACTGCTTGAAAGCTAAAAAAATACACAACAGAGAAAAGATGATGAGAAAAAGGTTAGAAGTGCTCTGAGTATTATTCTATGCAGCTCTGGACTTGCAGGATGAAGCAGATGCAAGTATCAAATCCTCTTGTGAAAAACAGAGTATCGTAAGTATGGTGCTCTAGCTTCTAATTAGATACTAGCTCACATTTTTCATGGATTCAGTATAGAGAATATGTTTTTGGCTCTAATCTATAGTATTCCAGCCTTCGAATTTGAGAATGCTTCATATTTTCTTCAAATGTATCTTGTTTCATGTATCGGTTCTCTTCAAAAAAATGCCCGTGCGTCTGTTGTTCTACTACTGTGCCTTTATTTGTAGCTCAAATTATCTTCCTTATTAATTGTGGGTACACATGTTGGAGTCGATAGAATGCATTTATTCTTCACCTCGTACATTGTACTGTCAGGTGACATGTCTATAAATAAGCATTAATTATATCAGTGCCTTTAAATGAATCAAATATGACCATTAGAAATTAAATTGAAAACAAAAAAAAACAGATTAAAGAACGGTGTCACTGTCTATTTAGAAACAGTATCACTTGGAAAGGGTGTCACTAGGAAACGGTGTCATCTTCTTTGATTCTGAGCGGTGAGACAGTCATGATGGCATAGTTGTATTGAGATCAGGAACTGATAGCATAGATGAGGTGTTAGGATCACAGTTTCTGGTCCTTTTCCAATCGAATGGTGTTTTAGTGATGGTAGCAAGGAACCAGTGTTACAGACTTCATGAGATCTAAAACTGGTTATGGTGTCTAGTCATGGTGTCTAGGTCATGATGTCAGGGTCACGGTGTCTGGGTCACAGTGTTTGGGTCATGGTGTCTGGGTCACAGTGTCTGGGTCACGGTGTTTGGGTCACAGTGTCTGAGTCCTTTTCCAGAAAACTAGAACTGATGGTAGACTCACAGTTTCTCAGACTTAGAAAAATATTTGTATACAGACTTAAACAGTGATATTCACAGAATTAATTAGACTTGATCATTCATAAAAGAAATTCATTATAAAACAAATTAAATATAGTTTACAATAATCAAACATGATTTATAGGAATTAAGATTTTGGGTAATCTTATTTAAAGCATAAAGAAACCAACCATCTCTATACATGATTTGAGATAGATTAAATAGGAGTAACATGATTTACATGATGTATAGGATTTGTGATCATTAAAAAATAATTAAAGCATGAGGATTCCAACAATATCCCCCTTTTTGATGATCACAAATTATGTATGTTCTTAGTGTTCTATTCTCCCCTTTTTGGTATTATCAAAAAAATACAAGAAAAATAGAATGAACATAAATAAGAGAATATAGAGAAACAGTTCACATTGCATTAGATGAAAAAGATGTGTCAGTATAAGCAGTAGGTAAAAATACAAAATATCCCTATCAAAATACAATTTTCATTGTTCTTAAGAACTAGTTTTATTTTCTTTTCCCTTGGCAGAAGCATCTGAAATAGCCACAGGAGCATAAGTAGAAGTCGAATAAGGGAGTGATCCAAATGAAAAAGAAGGGAGAGGGGGTCCTTCAAAAATAGAAAGTTCCAAAGTAGTTTTTTAACAAGATCGAGGAATGTTTTGTTCAAGGATAACAGGTCTGATCTGGCTCAGAGCCTGAGATACAAACATTGATGTAGATGCAAAGGCAGTGGATGAGGAAGGAGGTAAACCAAGCTACAAGGGTGCAGTTGTAGGAGCCACAATAGTAGTGTTATGAACATAAAGATAAGGCTTCAACAACTGAATGAAGTTATTAATAATCTCACCACCATACTACATTGATTTCTGACAATCATCTTTGTTCTCCATGAAATTGTCCAATAAAGGAGTGAAATGTTTCATCTTTTGAACTTGAGTCTTGAAGGCTTGAGGGACAAGAGGGATTTTCATATTCTTTACAAGATACTCTAAATGATTGTTCATATCATGCTTAGAGAAAATCCTATTAAAGTAGAAATCTACTTTATTATTAATTTCTTCCTGAGCATCATTTACAATCTTTGAGTGAATCCTTACCAAATCAAGTACCATGTCACTATTCTTGACAACCGTAGATAGAGTCTCTTTATCAAATCCACTTAACACTGATTTAAGTTCCTCTTTAATAGTAGTTCTGGTCAAATCACTATCAAAGGAGGGTTTAGATGACTATCCAGAGGCACTAGAGGTTGTAACAGCTGAAGTGATGGACTTTAGTTGATTCAGAACTTTCTGTAGACATCCCTTATACTCATCATTCGGTTTGTTGAGACTAATAAAAATCTCACGCATCTCTTGAACTATCTGCTTATTTCTCTCAGCCACTTTTTCAGCTAATAAATTCAAGTTCAGTTGAATCATAGAGGCAACTTCCTATGGAATCTAACCACTAACATCCTCAACAGGATGAGTAATAGAAACTTTTCTGGATTGCAAGACTTTTTGTAGATCTTCAACCATAGCTCTGAGAGACTTCACTTCAGCACTTAGATGTTTGTTCTCAATTATTACCTCTTTAATTTCATGAATCATTTTTCTCTGAATCTTCTATATGGTCTTCTCTAACAATAGGGAAGTATCTCTTTCACTTAGGTTTGTTATAGGAGCAGGTTGTACGTTCATGAGCTTTTCAACTCTATCCAATAAAATAACCCAAAGGCTTTCAAATCACTCTAACTCACGAAATCAGAAGATTCTTATGAAGATTCAGGAACAAGAGCTCAGATAGGCTCAGGTTCCTTGGCAGAGATTATTTCAAGAGAAAATATCAGTTTCAATTGAAATATGGTAGATAGGTTTATACCTTTAACTGAGGCTTCCTGGGAATAATTCACATCAAAGTATCTAGGGAACTTATACCATGTATCCACAGTGCTTTGATCAATAGGATTAGGAACTTCAACACTTTCTAGACTATGGTGTTGCTCCCCCTCAACAAGTGCATCTCTCACAGGACTAAGAGATTTAGTTCCTTGATCCAGTTCTAAAATATCATCTCCAATACTTTCATCCATTTATTTTCTAGACAGCTAGAAGGCTTGTTCCATTCTTTCCTCAGCAGATAGGATAACATCATAATTAGATTGTGCTTCCCAAAGTTATTCAACCGCAACATCTTTCCCAAGAGAAAATTATTCTTCTAAAGTCTCCTTAGGAACAACCTCTTCTCTTACATTAATAACAAATTATTTTCTAGAAGCAGGTTCTTTTTCCAAATCAATACTTCTTTCAGGAATAGGTGCTTCCTTCTTAACTTTATCTTGTGGAATAGGTCCATTGTCTTCCTTATACATGACAGTTTCTTCTATAGGTTCAACAACTGATTATTCTTCCTCTTCAATAGGATAGTCAACAATTTCATCTGGTTTTAAACCAGGATCAGAAATGTTCTTAGGTTTTGAAGGATTCTCAACCGGATTATACTTTTCATATATCATTTCATTATCCTCCACCCAGGACTTTCTCCATGGATTCCAGCTGATTTTAATTATTTTGAATGTAAACTTTGAGATACAGAATTTATAGTCCTTGATGACTTCTTCATTTGGTCCAACCATTCCTTTATCATATAGCATAGCAAAGATTAGCCTTGAGTAGAACAAGGAGGTAGACTTTGAGGTAGTCTTAATAAACTCATACATATAAAGTATAACATACTTGAACATGTTAATATTGTGTCCATTCTTCATAAGATATATCAAAAATACATCCTAATACTTGAGGGTAGAAAATATCCTTTCCTCAGACTAATCAGATTCTGAATAAACTTAAACAACAATCTGATTTCACCATCTAACTCAACAGCAATAACTCATCTCTTCTTTTTGTTCCCAGTCAAGCTTCCTAAAGCCTCTTCTAAAACAAATATATCACTAGGAGGAGGAGGAACTCTCTAGTAGTCCTCAAAAATTCCATCATAAGGCATACCTAGTCAAGAAGCCAATAACCTTGAGGAAAAGGTGCATCTTTGGCCATTAGTCCTGCTTCTCACAACAAAACCATCTTCTGTATCAAATGAGAAATGGACAAACTAATAGAACTGACCAATAAGATTTGGATAAATCAGCCTTGTCTCCTTTGTGAACCAATCCATCCATCTCTTCTCTTTCAGTACTTTCAATACTAAATACTTACTTGATAGCAACCATTTAGGGAAGATTTCCTTTTTTGGTTATATCAACAAGGTTTGGGTTCATTGGTCCTTCGGGAACTACCTTCGGTGCTCTTTTCACTTTCTTATTAGATTTGTGATTCTCAGGAGTTGAAGAATATGGGCACTTCATTTTGGGCATTCAACGAGAGGTTCTAGAGAGAGAGAGATGAAGGATTAAAGGGGTCTTACGGTTTGAGAGAGAAAGGTTTCGAGTTTGAGAGAAGAAAGCTCGAGTGAAGAAGATAGTGAAAGACATTTGGTTTTTATCATTTAGGGATTTAAATAATTGCAAATTCAAAAGAGTGGGATGAATATATTAAAATAATCAACACAGCGATATGGGTAATAAAATACAAATAACCTGAAAAGTGTCTTTACGGTGAGACTGGAATAGGTTGTCACGGTGAGACCGAAACAAGTTTTCACGGTGTCACCTTTACGATGTGTCTTCACACGGTGAGACTGTAATACTTGAGACAGTAAGTGCAAGATAGTAACTGAGAGATAGTAACTATGAGACCGTAAACATGAAACAATAACTTGCTAAACTGTGAGAGTTAGACAGTAATTTTATGATAGTGACTTGTGAAACCGTAAACTGTGAAATAGTAAGTTGTGAAATAGTACAATTTCTACTTAAGATTTATCATTCCTGATTCATGTATGATGTAATATATCCTTTAAGAATTTAATGGTTTGTTGAATATATCAGCAAGCTGATATTCAGTTCTAATGAATTCCAAAGTGATATCACCTTTTTGATAATGGTCTCTCAAAAAGTGATGTCTTACATCAATATGTTTTGTCCTAGAGTGTGAAAAGGGTTTTTTTGAGATGTTAATAGCACTTGTATTGTCACAATTTATAGGTAAATTCCTGAATTGATATCAATAATCTAGTAATGTGTGTTTCATCCACAAAATTTGTGCACAACAACTACCAGCAGCTATTTATTCAGCTTCAGCAGTAGATAATGCAACAAAGTTTTGTTTCTTACTACACCATGATACTAGAGACTTTCCTAAAAAGTGACATGTTCCAGAGGTTCTCTTTCTATCTAACTTACAACCACTGAAATCGACATCAAAATAACTAACTCAAATGATTGTTCTCTGGGATAGAACAATCCTAGATTGGGTGTACGTTTGAGGTATTTGAAAATCCTTTTAACAACATTTAAATGAGATTCCTTGGGGTTTTCTTGAAAACGAGCACACATACATACACTAAACATAATTTCAGGTCTAATAACAGTTAAGTAGAGTAAGCTTCCAATCATTCCTTTATAAGTGGTTTGATCAACAGATTTTCCATCTTCATCAAGACCCATCTTAAAAGTAGTACCCATTGGAGTATCACTACTTTTAGTGCTATCCAAGGCAAAACGTTTTAAAAGATATTTAGTATATTTTCTTTGGTTTAAGATAATACCATCATTATTTTTAAAGATTTTAAATCTAAGAAAGAATTTTAGTTCACCCATTAGACTCATTTCAAATTCGGTTTGCATCATTTTAGAAAATTCAATACATAAAGAATTTTTTTAAGATCCAAAAATAATATCATCTACATAAATTTGAACTACTAAAACATCATTGGAAATTTGTTTTATAAAAAGGTTAGGATCAACTATTTATTTTGTAAAACCTTTGGAAATAATAAAAGTACTTAATCTATCATACCAAGCTCTTGGAGCTTGTTTTAAACCATAAAAAGTTTTTGATAATTTGAAAATGTGATTTGGAAAGTGAGGATTTTTGAAACCAGGGGGTTGTTCAACAAATACATCCTCAGCTATATACCCATTTAGGAATTCACTCTTAACATCCATTTGATATAGTTTGAAATTCAGATGTGCAACATAAGCAAACAGGATTCTGATGCCTTCAAGTCTAGCTACTGGTGAAAAGGTCTCCTCGTAGTCAATTCCTTCTTCTTGACTATATCCTCATGCAACCAATATAGCCTTGTTTCTAACTATATTACCAGCTTCATTTACCTTATTTATAAACACCCAATTAATGCATATGGTAAATGTGTATTTGGGTCTATCAACAAGTTTCCAAACTTTGTTCCTTTCAAACTAATTAAGTTCTTCTTGCATAGTCATCACCCAAAACTCATCATTGGTAGTATCATTAATGTTTTTAGGTTCAAGTTATGACAAGAAAACTTGATGTTCAACTTTATTTATAAGAGAATATCTAGTTTGATTTCCTTTATCTAAATCTCTTATAACAGAATCTAAAGGATGGTTCTTAAGGGTTCTAATAGCTCTAGAAAAAGAGGGACTAGTGATTTCAGGTTCATCAACAGGTTTAGGTTCTTTATGACTTGAATATGGAGAATTTAAAAAACTAGAAGTTTTCACAGATCCTTTTATAGTATGGTTAGAGGGTTTAGAATTGATTTACATATTTTAAATATCATCCTCCAGGTTCTCTAGAGTGGTCTTAGGTTCATGTGGATCTGTCTCATCAAACTTGACATAGATAGATTCTTCCACACATTTAGTTCTTTTGTTAAACACTCTGTACGATTTAATAGAGATTGAATATTCTAGAAAAAATCCCTCATCACTCTTGGATGAAAACTTATCAAGATTTTCCTTAGTATTAAGGATATAGACTTTGCAACCAAAAACATTGAAGTAGCTTACTTTGGGTTTTCTATTGTTCCATAACTCATATGGAGTTATTTTAAGAATGGGTCTAATCAAAACTCTATTAATGATATAGCATGTTTTATTTATAGCTTCATCCCCAAAATAAATAGGTAATTCATATTCAATAAGCATGGTTCTAGCAATATCTTGAAAGGTTATATTTATTCTTTCTATAACTCCATTTTGTTGAGGTGTTCTAGGGGCAGAGAAGTTATGACTATATCCATTTTGTGAGAAAAATGATTCAAAATCTTGATTTTCAAACTCACGACCATGATCACTTCTTAAGGATTTAATTCTAAGTCCACTAAAATTTTCTACAGTTTTATCATATTTTTTGAAATGAGAATAGGTTTCACTTTTGTGATTCAAAAATAAAGTCCAAGTATATCTAGATAAGTCATATATAAGAACATAAACATAGTATTTACCAGTTAAACTAGAAACTCTAGATGGTCCAAACAAATCCATGTAAACCAATTCAAGAGGTTGAGAAGTTGACACTTATTTCTTTGGTTTGAAGGAAATTTTGTGTTATTTCCCCCTTTGACAAGGATTACACACTTTACCATTTGGAAACTCAAGTTTGGGTAGATCTTTGACTAAACATTTTCTAGTTATATTTCTAAGGGAGTGAATATTGCAGTGTCCTAGTCTTCTATGCCAAATCCAAGAATATTTGTGAAATACACTTAAACATGAAGCATTTTGTGAAACTAAAGAATCTAAGTTAATAGAGTATACATTTTCATTTCTCAATGTAGAAAATACTAATTCATTTTTAGAATTAAAAACATTACAAGCATCATTTTCAAATTTAACATGAAATCCATCATCACATAGTTGTGAAATACTAAGCAGATTATATTTTAGTCCATCAACAAAAAGTACTTTGGAAATTAAGACTGAGTTAGAGTTACCGATTTGGCCAAGACCAATGATTTTTCCTTCGACATTGTCATCGAAGGTGGAATATCCACCATCAATTTTTATTAAGTTCTTGAAGCATGAATAGTCCCCTGTCATGTGTCTTGAACACCCACTTTCCAAGTACCATAAGCTTTTACAGTATTTCTTTAAATAATTTTCCTACAAAATAATCAAATAAAAACAGACTTTGGTACCCATATTTGTTTAGGTCCAGTAATATTAGTGACTAGTTCTTTAAGAACTCACATCATCCTCATAGGTTTTCTATAAGCATTATATAAAGTGATTGAAAAATAAACTCTATTTGGTCCATAAAATCTTTAAATAGTAGAGCGTATCATAATTTGAACTATCATAATGTTTTCCAGAACTAGGAGTAAAGTTTTATGTCTTATATTTAGAAACAGAATTGGTTCCTCCAAAATTTCTTTTACCAGGTTGATAGCCAATACCAGTAGTGTATTTAGGGGAAATATTTTTACCTAGCATTTGTACCAAGGTATCTTTACCATTAGTAAACCTTTCAAGGTAATTTTTTAATTTCTCATTAGATAGCTTTAGCTCATTGTTTTCTTTGAGTAATTGAACATTTTTATCTCTTTCTATAGTAAGTTCAGATTTAACAGTTGAGGTAAGAGCATGTTGTTTCTTTAAATACTTGTATTTATCTTTTAGTTCATTACATGTCTCTTAAAGCATATTAAAGTACTCAAACATTTCTTCATTATACATATTTTCAAAATCACTTTCATCTCCAAAATAATAGGAATTATGTACAGGAGATTCCAGTGTTACCTCAGAAGTGTTTGTCATAAAACACATATTGGATTTGTTACCCTATTCATTGTGTGAAGATTATGAGTCACTTAAACTGTCCTCATAAGCACTCCATGTTTCCTTCATTTCCCTTTCATACTTTCTATCTTTGTCCTCATATTTCTTTTTATACTTGATCTTGGGACATTCAGAATTTATATGTCTCTTTCGCTTACATTCATAGCATACTATCTCATCAGACTTGTCACTTCTTTTCTAATCTTTCTTCCAACTTCCCTTTTGATCATATCCTCCTTTGAAGTTAGAAATTTCTTAAACCTTCTGGTTAATTGAGCCATCTCCACATCACTGTCAGGTGATGATTTTTCACTACTGGAATTTCTATAGATACTTTTAGTTTCTCTTTTTCTTTGTGTTTAGAGGTGGTAGTCTTAAATGTAATAGATTTTCTTTTGGGTTCATCCTCATATTCCTTATTGACTTTCATATCCTCTTAATAAATCATTAGTTTTCCAATGAGTTATTTGATAGGTAATTTGTTGATGTCACATGACTCTCTAATAGAGATAGAGGTTTCTCTCTATCTATTAGGTAAGCATATGATAATCCTCATGATTTGTTCTTTGGTAGTAACTTCTCTTCCAATAGAAATAATTATGTTGAAAATTTCATTGAACCTGAGATACATGTAAGAAATAGGCTCATCATGCTTCATTTTAAAGTTATCATATTTAATAGTGTAAGTATTTAGTCTCATTTCTTTCACACTAGAAGTTCCTTCATGTGAAACAGACAAGGTATCCCAAATTTCATGGGCATTTTTACATGCATATATTCTGTTAAATTCCTCATCTCCTAAAGAGAAATATAAATCATTTATGGATTTTAAATTGTTATTATAGGCAGTCTTAGTTGGGTCATCCCAAGTAATTCTATCAGTAGTAGGAATATTATACTCATCTATAATTGAAGACAAATTTCAAAGTCCATACTTTCTAAATGCATTTTCATTTTAATTTTCCATTGGGAATAATTAGTTCCATTAAAGAATGGTGGTATATTTTTTGCATCCCCTTCTATTTTATTATCCATAATAAAAAAAATACTTTGAAAGAGCTATAAATTAAGAATTAACAGAAATTTACAGATCTTTAAAGTATAACTAAAATCATAGTTGAATGGTTTTAAAAACAGAGTCTTAACAGAAATAAAAACTCATCTGATACCAAATATTGGTTGGAGTAGAGTACTTAAGATTGGGGTGAATTGAGTATCTATAAAAATTTATATTGAAAAGTTTTCTTAAAAAGTTCCCCAATAAAAATAAATACAGCCCAGTCAATCAAGGTAATATGGTTATAAAAGTTTGACTATTCAAATAACCTCTTAGAAGATTGATTAATTCTCAGTCATATAAATATGAGTTATTTATACTACTTTTAAAGATATTATAATAAGGAAAAACAATTATAACTTCTATCCAATATTAATTATCAAAGTAAAATCTAGTGATTTATGAATTATAAAGTAAAACAGAGAAAAATAAATTAAACAACACAATGGATAAAACAAGTGGTTCAGTCTCAATCTGAGACATGATCCACTCCACTTAGTGATCACCTACCACCAAGCAGTTTATATTAATAAACTTTGATCCACACCCTAGATCGGGGTAAACAAAAGTGCATAGGACTGTCTAGGTCACACAAACTCTTCCACAGTTCTTCGTGGGTATAAACTACCAGGTCGCACAAGGACCTCTTCCACACTTATCCATGGGAGTAAAAAAATGTAAAAATATGTGAGAGGAAGGATATCTTGTATCCTTCAGTTTAATATAGGATACAATGTGTGTTTTTAATACAGACACACACACTTCTCAAAATCTAAAACAATAAACAACGGATAAAAGATGATGAGAAAAAGGTTATAAGTGCTCTGAGTGTTATTCTATGCAACTATGGACATTTAGGATGAAGTAGATGCAAGAATCGAGTCCTCTTGTGAGAAACATAATATCATAAGTCTGGTGCTATGGCTTCTAGTTAGATACTAGCTCACATTCTTCATGGAGTTGGTATAGCCAATATGTTTTTGGCTTTGATCTATAGTATTCCAGCCTTTGGATTTGAGAATGATTCATGTGTTCTTCAGATGTATCCCATTTCATGTATCGGTTATCTTTAAAAAAATGCTTGCACGTCAACTGTTCTACTACTATGTCTTTATTTGGAACTCGGCTTATATTCCTTATTAATTACGGGTAAATACATTGGATCCGACAGGATGCATGTATTCTGAACCTCATAACTTGTACTATTAGGTGATATGTCTACAAAGAAGCATTAATTATGTTAGTGACTTTAAATGACTCAAATATGACCGTTATAAATTAAATTGAAAACAAAAAATAGATTAAAGAACAGTGTCACAGTCTGTTTAGAAATGGTATCACTTGGGAACGGTGTCACTGGGAAATGGTGTCTTCTTCTTTGCCTTTGAGCAATGAGACATTCATGATGACATAGTTGTATTGAGATCAGGAACTAGTAGCACATATGTAGTGTTAGGATCATGGTGTATGGTCCTTTTCCAAACTTTGAACGGAGTTTTAGTGGTGGTAGTAAGGAACTGGTGTTACAGACTTCATGAGATCTGAAACTGGTTATGGTGTCTGGTCACGGTGTCTAGGTCATGGTGTCTGGGTCACGGTGTTTGGGTCACGATGTCTGGGTCACAGTGTTTGGGTCACAGTGTCTGGGTAATGGTGTCTGGATCCTTTTACAGAAAACCATAACCGATGGCAGACTCATGGTTTCTCAGACTTAGCCAAATATCTGTATACAGACTTAAGAAGTAATATTCACATAATGAATTAGACTTGATCATTCATAAAAGAAATTCATTATAAAACAAATTAAATATAGTTTACAATAATTAAACATGATTTATAGGAATTAAGATCTTGGGTAAGTTTATTTAAATCATAAAGAAATCAACCATATCTACACATGATTTGAGATAGATTAAATATAAGTAATAGGATTTATAAGATGTATATAATTTGTGATCATTAAAAAATGATTAAAACATGAGGATTGCAACAGCCCTCTTTGAAAACATTAATCTAGATGTTCAAGAGTCTCAGGGATGAGTAGCTCTGACCATGACATCTATTATATTTGTGCTCTTTTACCAGATCAAGACTGAGAAGTTATCTAATATGTAGGGATCAGTTCTGAGAGACAAATTATAAAGTGGGGAGACACTATCAAGATGGTATCTTGTTATTGTAAATTCTATTCTTTTCTATGGCCGAGTATGGGTTCCTATAGGCTTATTCAAGGTGATGGTGAGGGAGTTTCATGCTTCTAGATGGGTAATGCATCCTAGCTAGAAAAAGATGTGAAATATTGTGATTGCACCAACACAATATGAACTTTAATTTATTTATTATTTGATTAATGGTAAATCATAGAATGAAATATTGGTCGGATTCCTTAGGATTCAGTTGTTAATATAACCTAACTTACGGATACCCATTGGGTGAGAGAACCCTATTATTAATATGAACTAACTAATGGCTTAAAGGGTGTTAGCATGACATGATATTCAGGTGTTTTCTTGATATAGATTCACCATGGAAATAGTTTTGTTTATTGGTATGGCTATTGATAAATTGGTATATAATGAAAGTGGAATTGAAATATAAATGGTAATTTTCACAATTAACCATCGAGCCATATGATGTGATATTGTGATATCCCTTTTTTATGGATTTTTGACACATGTTGAAATCCTTATATATCAGGATATTCCCTAACACATGCTAAAATACTTATATATCAGTCTATTCCTTAAGTCATGTTGAAATTAATATATAACACGCTATTCCCTGAAAAATGTTTAAATGATTATATACCAGGCTATTCCCTAACACATGTTGAAATGATTATATACCAAGCTACTCCCTAACACATTCTAAAATTATTATATATCGAGCTATTCCCTAACACATGTTGTGATGCTTATATTGAGTAGGATTTTCCAAGTCATATAGTAAAATGAATATATAAAGGGAATGACCCAGTTTTGTGTGATCTTCCATGGTTATATAGTTGTGTTTGGCATGGTTATTTTACATGCTCAGAGACATTATAGCATGGTGCTGAAGTAGGTCAATTATTATATTGTAAAAATTTATTAATTAATGCACTTGTTTATTTCTTATTGCATACACTTATTATAAGACTAGTTTTGTTTAGACATAGTGGTGTTAATCTAATGATTTATACTCACAACCTATTCATCCATCATTTTGTACCCAATTAGATTACATGAATGAAGGTTTGGACAGGTAAAAGGGACTTTGTTACTGATATTTATTGCTTGTTTCTTGGGTTGGAGTTTGTAAATGGGACTTACATGGGGTTCAGGACTGACATAGGGTTTGGGACTGGAGTCTGTTAAGTTTAATTTGTATCTACTGATCCTTTTATTTTTATTTATTTCATTTTTACATTTAGATACATCTCAACTTGTCATTACATGATTCATTACTATTAGTTTATTTTTTCCTCCTTTTTATTTCCCTATTGTATAAAATATTGTTTTCTATTGTATATTACTCTGATTATATTATTTATATTGTTTATTTCTACTTCTATGTAACTCCATGCCAAGGGGTATAGTCTCCCCACTATATCATCACACCTCCGCTGCTAGTTGGTAGCCTCTAGTGTACAAGGAGGTGCACTTTAGGTCTCATAACCAACCCATTTTGGCCATGTGAGAGAGTGCTAGATCAGGGGACATTACAAAGTGGTATCGGATGGAGGTTTTTATTTTCTATTGCTTTACTATTGGGAAAGTTAAAAGGAGACAAGGATGTTCCTGGACTTGGTGATGATCCTATGCATGGGAGTAGCTAACCCATGTATGGGTGAAAATTTGAGTTCCCAGGGATGGGATTGTTGTTTATGTTGTTCACTTGTTACTATTGATGTTATTTCACTTAGAGTGATTCACATGCTGCATGATTTTTTTGTTTCTTGAGATCAACAATCGTGGCCTAGTATGGAATGAGATGAGTATTCATGCATCATGATAGGCACATATGGATATATATATATATATATATTGACATGAATTGTTAATGATAAGGATATATTTATTGCATGTGACGCATACATTCCTTCATGAACTGTGATATGAGATATGGTTATATTTGGTAAATGAAATGAAACAGACTGATATGTTATGATAAAACACTTATAAGACATGTTTGGATAGACCATGAGAAGTGGTTCTCTATTTTTTTCACGTGTTGAGGTTGACCTCATTTGTTATAGACAGTGTTCTATGAAATGTGTTTTTATTATAGAGAAAATGTCTCCTCATTGTATTTAAGTTGAGCATCAGGAGAGTGGAAATCAGTATGCTTCTAACACAGTCGAATCAGCGCTTCCTATATCTATTGTGTATCAAATGGATGTTCATCTTTGTGACAAATTCTTGAGAGTCATTTGATCCATAGAAAGGGAGATTTTTCATACCATGCCTTTAATATATGAACTGATGAGGGAGTTACAACTGCAGGATATGCCTATGTTCACTAGGGTGGGAGGCCCCTAGGTAGCTAATTTATGGATTGAGTCAATCTAGATGATCTTTAATCATTTGGAGACACCTGTAGATAGGAGGGTGAATCTTGTTACATATATTCTCTATGGACCTGATAAGATTTGGTGGGATATTCTAGAGAAGGATGGAAAATAGTAGGAGTTATCATGGAAGGACTTTGAGAATAATTTATTGATCCACTTATATCTATATATGTTGAGGGATGATAAGCCTCACGAGTTCATGCATCTGACATAGGAGGGCATATCGGTGATGGGCTACACTGAACGTTTCACCGACCTACGATGCTTTGCGCCATCTTTGGAAAATTATGATATCTAAAATGTTAGGCATTTTTAGGATGGGATTCACTATGAGATTAGGTCATAGGTGAACATCTTCCATCTAAGCAGTTTTGAGGATGTGATGAATCAAGTACTCATCATGGAAGGAAATTTGAGATAGGCCTCGAGCAATGAACAGACCGTTTCAGTAGGGTGAACTGAGAATTCTTCTTCCAGTGGTAAGAAGCTTCATTGTGAAAGTTAATTCCAAGGAAATAATGGGAAGAGCATTCAGGGTAGTGGGAATCCATATCAGGACCATGTTCTATTACAGCGTTTTCATTGTGGCAAGATGGTCCAAAAGCAGCCTCATTGTTTATACTCCACTTTGGAGTGTCATGATTGCGGAAGTATGGGCCACCTACAAAAGTTTTTTAGGGGAATGTAGTAGCATAGTAGTGGAGGGGGACCAGGAAAGGTATTGGAGTCTTGGAAGGACTCAGCTACTCCTCAGCGGACTGGTAGCTGGAGTTCCACTGGATGTTCAGGTTGAGGCAAGGGATATGGTACCCAGGTGAAGGAGTGGTAGTTTCAAGTAGAGGGAATATCATAGAGGAGTCATACTAGATCTCAGGGTAGAGGTTCTAGTCAGTTTCACATTATATAGACTACTTTGGCTAGTGTGGATGTGGGATCGTCTACCGTTATAGGTATGATTCTTTTATCATCTACCATGTCTTGTGTTTTGTTTGATGTCGGATCATCACACTCCTTTTTATATTACATTTTTGTAAATTATTTGGGATTGGATAAGGAAATATTATATGGTGTTTTGACCATTGAAACTACATTGGAAGTTCGGTTAGATAATTTCAAACATTGCAAATCATGTTCTCTAGAGATTGGTGATTACTGTTTCTTTTCAGAACTGTTTATGCTAAAAATGATAGGTTTTGAATTGATTCTTTGTATGGATTGTTTATTCTTATATCAGGCCCATATTAACTATTATCATAGGAGAGTTACCTTCCTATCTCCAAAAGGAGGCAGCTATTATCACCAATGTGAGTGGGATCTTTAGGATGGTCATGCAGAACCAATTTAGTATAGGTTGTATTGTCTCATGGATCATATAGCTGGACATTCTCTAGATGATGGTGGAATGTAGCAAGATTATTTTCCTCCAATGGTAGACTATTTTCAGGATGTATTTTCTAATTAATTTTATGGCTTACCACCCAAGCGAGAGATCAAGTTTATGATCGAGTTTTTTTCGAGAGTAGATCCAATTTCTATTCCACCTTACAGAATGGAACCAAAAAAGCTTCAGTAGTTGAAATTTCAGTTGAATGATCTGGAATTCGAAGGTTTTATATAGATGAGTACATCTCTATGGAGTTCTCTAGTTTTTTTTTCAAGAAGGATGATGGTACCTAGCTGTTATATGTGTAGATTATCGAGGATTGAACTAGATGGAGATCAAGAACTGGTATCCTATTCCACATATTGATGATCTCTTCAACCAATTTAGATGTATTAAGATCTTCTATAAGATCGATCTGATACATAGGTACATCCAATTGAGGGTGAGACAATCATACATACCTTAGACTACTTTTAGGATCAGGTATGGCTTGTATGAGTTCATAGTGATGTAGTTTAGTTTAACCAATGCACTGATAGTATTCATTTCCTTGATGAATTAGATCTTTCATCCTTTCATTGATTGGGTTTTGGTAGTTTTTTTTATGAAATATTAGTGTACTCCCAGTCTACAGATGATCATGCCCAATATCTTGACATCATCTTGAGTACATTAAGATAGCATCATCTTTATGCCAAGCTATCCAAATATAGTTTCTAGATTGATATAGTGCACTTATTGGGACATGTTATCTCATAGGATGGAGTTTCAGTGGACCTATAGAAGGTTGTAGTCATGGTATCTTGGGAGTGGCCTAGTAATTTCTTCGAGATTTAGAGTTTTTAGGGTCTAGATGGTTATTACTAGCATTTCATCCAGGACTTATCCCGTATGGAAGCACCGATATCTAGGATTACTAGGAAAGGGGTGAAGTTTCTTTGTTCAGATTCTTGTGAGAGAGATTTTCATGAGCTAAAAATAAGGATAACCTCATCATTGATCCTCACCTTTCTAGTGTCGGGTAAAGCATATATCGTGTACTATGACACATCTAGAGTTGGACTCAAAGTAGTTCTAATGTAGGAGGAACTAATGGTTGCTTATGGCTCTGGACAGTTGAGACCGCATGAGAGAAATTATAAACTCATGATCTAGAGTTGGTTGTGGTGGTACATTCCCTGAGATGCTGGAGACACTATCTTTTGGGTGAGAGGTTTTTGGTGTACACAGACCACAAGAGCCTCAAGTATATCTTTTCTTAGTGAGACCCAAACCTATAAAAAATAAGGTGGGCAGAGTATATACATTATTTGGACTTTGATATGATTTATACACTAGGAAAAGTAAATATAATTTCTAATGATTTGAGACAGAAGACATAGATAGAGGCAATGTGAGAGTTTTGCGATGGGTGGTGGATGATGGAACTTTTTGCAGACATGCATCTAGATACTCAGGAGTCTCAGGGACTAGTAGCTCTAACATCAACATTTGTTATAATTGTGCTTTTAGAAAAAATCAATATAGATCAATTATCTGATCCAGAGGTCTTGGTTCTAATAGATAGTTTATATGGTGGGGAGACGTCATCAGGATGGTTTCTTAGCAGCAGTAATTCTCTTCTTTTTCATGGTTGAGTATGGGTTCCTATGGGCTTGCATGAGGAGATGGTGAGATAATTTCATGCTTCTAGATAGGAAGTACATCCTAGTTTGACAAATATGTATCATTATATCCATAAATAGTATTGGTGGTCAGGAATTAAGAAGAAGGTAGTGGGATTTTTGGTGAGATGTTTCACCTATTAATAGGAGAAAGTTGAGCATTAGAGGCCAGCTGGGATTTTGCATTCTTTCCCCATTCCTGAGTGGAAATGGTATTATGTAGCTATGAATTTTGTGAAAATATTACCTAGGACAAACCATAAAAATGATGTGGTATGGGTGATCTTGGATCGAATGATGAAGGCACTCCACTTCTTTCCTATTAGGGAGACTTTCACCATTGATGATCTAGGTAGTATCTACATGTGTGAGATAGTTCGGTTGTATGATGTTCCAAGGAGTATCATTTCAAAAAAAGATCCTTGTTTCACATCATGGTTCTATAAGGGTCTTTAGAAGGCTCTAGGATTATAAGTTATTTTAATCACAGCCTATCATCCTCAAACTAATGATCAATCTGAGCGTATTATTCAGGTTTTGGAGGATATGTTATGAGCTTGTGTTTTGGATTTTGGTGGTTCATGGGAGCATTATATGGAACTCATGGATTTTACATATAATAATAGCTTCTAGGCATCAATCCAGATGGAACCTTTAGAGGCTTTTTATGACGGGTCATTTTGTTCACCTCTTTGTTGGTTAGAGGTGGGTGAGTTAGCTCTTGTTGGGATTAGTCATGTACATGAGACATCTGAGTAGGTTTTGCTGATCAGGAGGTAGTTTGTAATCATGTAAAGTGGGTAGAAATCATATGTTGACCATTGGAGATGAATTATATAGTTTGATGTTGGTCATCATGTTTTCCTTTAGGTGTCTCCTAGGTTAGGGCAATGTCATATTAGGAAATAGGGAAAGCTAGTGCCTGGGTTTTTTAGGCCATTTAAGATAGTGGATAGGGTTGTTCAAATAGCATACCAATTATCCTTTCCACATTTCTACAGTTCCTTGCATGATGTATTTCGCATATCACAACTTCAGAGATATTATCCTAACCCTTTGCATGTGATAGACATCAAGGACATCGATCTTTGTGAAGATGCATCCTTTGAGGAGTATCCAATACAAAGTATAGACTATAGTGAGAATTATCTTTAGGGTAAGATTATACCTCTGATTTGAGTGAAGTGGTAGTATGGGTGTCTTTAGAAGGAGACCTGGGAGAGTGAGTCTAATATGCAAGCATAGTAGCCAAACTTGTTCACCGAGACCCCGTAATGATTCTTGGAGCAGATCAGGGATGAGTTGTTATATATTAGGGAGGTTGTAAGATCTCATCTTTTTTTAGGTATGTCCCTCTTTTAGTTTTCATGTTATATGTATTTTGTTGGGTTTTCCTTTTCCTTTAAGACTTGGTGGCTGAGTCTTATTAGGATACAGAGATCCATTGTTGGGAAAAATGACCTAAAGTTCATGGATGTGCATTTATTTGAATTAATGGGGTCTGGGTATAAACATGTTAAATGGTTTATGAGGGTTTTACATGGTTTTCAAAGTCTCAGAAGTGTTTGGGGTCTTGTAAATAAACTAGTCTGATAACTATCCACTAGATGTTTACACATCGTGAATGTGTTACATGGTATGTAAATTCATAGATAGATGTTGTGAACTAGTACAGGATGTGAAGTGGTTACACAACATGTAAACTATTCAAGTCATGTAAAAGTCGATTGGGGTAAAATATTAATCTTGGGTGATGAGTTTTTCAATGTATCTCTTTAAAAATAAATACAAAATGTGTAAACAGATTACATGCCATGTATTTATCTCAAGAAATGGTTTTAATTAGGTAGTGAATATGATTTTTATTTCATTCCAACACATGAAACCCTCTCCTATCAACCCTAGGGAGAACTCCATGTGATTTTGGAGTTTATTCCTCCCCTCCAGATGTCCCAACTACACATCTGATCACTGGTTCTTCTTGTGATATTTTCCTATTTCATCCTTGTTGGTGTTTTTCATTGGAAGAATTGTGTGAATCATTGGTTAAATTTAGGGGGCCTAAACTTTAACCTTACGGTCTGTTTAAATTGCGAAGTACGTGGAATATTGATATTACACTGACGCAATGTGCACTTTAATTAATTTATTATTTGATTAATGGTAAATCATGGAATGAAATATTGTTTTGATTCCTTTGGATTCAATTATTAATGTGACCTGACTTATAGCTACTCATTGGGTGAGAGAACCCTGTAATTAATATGAACTGACTGATGGATTAAAGGGTGTTAGCATGACATGATATTTACGTGTTTTCTTAATATAGATTCACCATGGAAATGGTTTTGTTTATTGGTATGGTTTTTGATAAATTAGTATATAATGAAAGTGGAATTTAAAGATAAATGGTAATTTTCATAATTAACCATTGATCCATATGATGTGATATTGTGATGTCCTTGCTTTTATGACTTATTGACACATGCTAAAATGTTTATATACTCATCTATACCCTGTCACATGCTGAAATGCTTATATACTGGGCTATGCCCTAACACATGTTGAAATTCTTATATATTGGGCTATGCCTTGACACATATTGAAATTCTTATATACCGGGCTATGCCCTAACACATGCTGAAATGATTATATAATGGGATATTCCTTGGAACATGCTGAAATGCTTATATATCAGTTTATGCCCTGACACATGTTGTAATGCTTATATTGAGAAGTATTTGCCCAGTCCCATGTTGTAATGCTTATGTATTGGGCACAACCCGGTTTTGTGTGATATGCCATGGTTATGTGGTTATGGTTGGTGTGGTTGTTTTACATGCTTAGAGACATTCTGGCATGGTTTCGAAGTAGGTTGATTATTATATTGTAATAATTGATTAATTAATACACCAATTTATCACTTATTTCATACACTTTTTATCAGACTAGTTTTGTTTAGACATGATATTGTCGACCTACTGAGTTATACTCACACCCTATTCAGGCATCATTTGGTACCCAAGCAGATTATATGGATGTAGGTTTGGACAAGGTCATGAGACCTTGTTTCTAATTTTTGTTGCTTTATGGTTGGGCTAGAGTTTAAAGATGAGACTGACATGGGGTTTGGGACCTAGGTATGTTGGGTTTACTTTGTGTCTATCGATATTTTTATTTGTATGGTTTTTAGTTCGGCATTTAAATATATCTCATCTTTTCATTGCATGATTCATTACTATTGGTTTATTTGTTCCTACTTTTTATTTTTTAGTAGTATGAGATATTGTTTTTTCTTGTCTATTACTCTTATTATATTATTTATATTGTTTATTTCTACTGTTATGTAACTCCATACTAGGGGGTATAGTCTCTCCATTATATCATCACATCCCCGCTGCTAGTTAGTATCCTATATTGTATGGGGAGGCATGCTTGAGGTATCATAACCAACCCATTTTGTCCATGTGAGAGAGTGTTAGATCGAGGGATGTTAAAGGGACCAGCCATAAATTCACCACAAAACATCCATTACCCATGGTGTTATCACCCCAAAATTCTCTCATGGCCTGACATGAGAAAGGAAAAGTAGTCAGCTTAATGCACAAGCCCTTAAAACTTCCTCAACACATGATGTTAAACTATAGTCGTGTTCTGTATAAATTAAGGATGTCTCATATCATAGTATGATATAATTCAATATCCTCACTTGAGAGGACAACCCCCCCCCCCCACCACCACCACCACCAGTGTCAGTCTCCTACCAATCCGCCTTCCAGAACTATGTGTGACTTGATTTCTATCCTCGTGGGATACATAGTGACGCCCGGATATCTCATCCTAGGATTATCCCCCTTCGCTAACTCATTATGGGTTCTTTCCTTATCTGGTAACATGATGTTAACCTGAGGTATGGTTTGTCAAGTTTTTTGTTTCTTAGGGTCCCTTTGTCCCACCTTTCATGTCAGGTTATCACTCTTTCATGCCATGTAATCCTTCTTAAGACACATGTACCCCCCCCCCCCAGTCAAAGCTACATGACCTTAAACTAGCAATTGGCCCTACATTATGAGCTCTATGACTTTAAACTGGAAGTGAACATAGTCTAAGTTATACAACTTTAAACTAAAAATCCCAACATCCCCAGTGCATGATATTAAAATATGACCTTACCCTATACAAAACCAAGATTCCTCATATGATAAGTATAGGATGGTAAAAAACCCTTACCTTGTATGAAACTAGGATGCCTTATATGATAAGTATTGGGTGACAAAAAAACCTTACCCTATACCAAACTGGGATGCCTCATATGATAATTATGGGATGAAAAATAACCTTACCCCATATGAAATCAGGATGCCTCCTAATATGATATGATTTGGTATCCTCACCAGAGAGGATGCCACCCTTTCAATGTTGGTCTCTTACCAATCCACCTTCCAGAACTATGTGTGGCTTGATTCCCATTCTCATGGGATACATAGTGATTCCTGGATACCTCATCCTAGTCCCATACTTATCATTTACTCATTTCAGGGTATCTCCCCTCCATGAAGGGTTGACTCTTTCCTGCCAACATGTTTATCTAGTGCATTCGAGCACATGGCGGAATAGATCCCAGGGCACTCAATACTACCTATGGGACATTCCCTAATTCCACTTACATGCTTCATGATTTCTTCAATTTTGGACAATCATCATTCTATCTGAATGTTCTCCCTTACATCAATGTTTCTATGCCACACTTTCCCACCTACCATCCTAGGCCCACGCCTCACAGGATCCTTAGTAAAAAATAGCGGCTCTCGTGTTTTGAACTTGTTCAATGGTTAATCCTAGATTTTTTCACCTCATCCTAAACTGACACGGGTATAAAACATGTGTTTCAAACATGGTCAATAACTTTTCCCCATTTTCCATTCATTCCACTTTTACTATCTAGGTCTTGAAATTTGTGATCACTCTCATGGGATTTGTCAGTCACTTTCACCCCTTGTTGTGTTCTCCCCTGTAAACAATGGGAACTCAATGATTCTCCTTGTTTCTCACGTTGAGTATGGATCACATAGTATTAGGATTTGGGAGGTATCTTTCTTCATGAAAGTTTGAGGTGAATTAGTTCCCCATTGGTCTGAAATCTATGACCTTAAAATAGGAGCCCAAGTCCAAGCATCACAACCTTAAATTGTGTGAAAGTCGTCTCAAAGACATTTTGTGTGGCATCAAGTGGCCTAATAGTCCCCTCCATTCACATCAGATAACCTTTATTTGATACCACACATATTATTTCGAGACACACATCCCATGGTTCATGCATTATGACCTTAAACTATTTGTAAGTGGTCTAAACTCAATGACCTTAAACTAGGATCCCATATCTAAGCATCATGACTTTAAACTATGTACAAGTCATCCCAAGAATGTGTTATATTGTGTCAGGAATTATTGGACCTCAATTCATGTTGGGTTATCACTTTTCCATGCTACACATTCTATTTTGGGATTCTCACTCATAGGTCCAAGCATTAAGACCTTAAACTATTTACAACACCATGGTCTGAACTTTATGACCTTAAAATATAAGACATGTTCTAGGCATTATGAATCTAGACTATTTGTAACTTCTTGGTCTGACTAGTATGACCTTAAACTACCAAATAAATAGGTATAAATCCAAAATGGGACCCACTATGGACACTGGTAGGAACTCAGCTGCATTCACTGAACCCCTTGATTTACGAAAAAGTTAGATCCAGATCCTAAGCTCTATTTCCCCCCTGATCCCCTCTAGGGAGTACCCCCATTTTGTTACCCTTCAATGCCCTCTACCACCTTGGATGGTTAGGTTTTATTCACATCAGTTCACATTTCTTGGTCACAAGACACTAAACTATATAACTCAATGTCCCAATCACATGATGTTGAAATGTGTGATACTTCATCCTTACCGTATGATGTTAAACTATATATCCATCATCTTTATCATATGATGTTAAACTATGTGTCCATAGTCCTTACTATGTTATGTTAAACTACATGTTCATCATCCTCATTATATGATGTTAAACTATGAGGCATCTTAGGCTCTCTCTTGAGAAGCATATTTCCATCATAGGTTCCATTCACCTACCGTAATGTTCATGTTCTTCAACCATCGCTTAGCATCTGAGATGACACTCCCCTTGGAATATGAGTTTGATATTTTTCTAGACCAATACTTATTCCCAATGTGCTCAAAGACATGGTGGCATAATTCCAAGAGTGATGAAATCCATTTGAAAATTTCATCACTTCATCTCCATGCTTTGTGTGTCCCTTTATTTGGATCCCCATCCTCCTACACATTTGAATGGTCCCCCCTTGATGGCATGGTCTTATGCCACACTAGATCACCTACCATCCTAGGAAAATGCCCTAAAAGACTTCTGATGAAATTTTTAGATAGGTCTTGTGTTTTAAACATGGTTAGTAGTTGACCTTTCATGACCCCCTCCCCAAAAGTGTACCCCTCCTAGGCTAGTAAAGGGAGAAGAGAGATAGTGACCCCTGATTCCTGCCACTAGTAGGCCCTAGGTTGGAGAATAGCACTGAGGGTATAGTAAACATACAGATGGAAGGCATTACCCTCTAAGAGAACACATGAGAAAGAGATAGAGATAAGATAGAAACCAACAAAATCCTTCTCAGACTACAATATAAAATAAAATATAAGGTGTAAGTATGTAATTTCATGTAAAAACTACTACAACTGAAAGGAAAAACTACTAGTACCAAAATAAAGTTAAGACGATAGCGACCACGAATCCCCAAAAAGTCCTCTAAAACCCCAGCTAGTAGTAACAAGAATGATATCCAACCAGCTCCAACTGACCTGAAAAAAGGTTTGTATATACATAGGGTGAGTATAACAGTATACTCAATAGGATCCTCCCCATATCCTCTTGTGAAAAAATAAATAAATCATGCTAAAGCACAGTGAACAACAAGTGAAACTAACTCATCACCTAAACAGTTATACTAAGTTACCAACCTCACCATGGATACTCTCACCAAGTATCATATACAAGAGAATATAATATAATAAATAATATCATGGGTACCTCGCTCCCACTTCCCCACTGGTTTGTCGCTTTACCCCAATGCCGCATGTCCTAATCATCTCTCTCCAAAAAGGCTAGCCTGAAGATACCTGGACGAAGCACCACAATATGCACCTCATGCAACTCACCACCACATCCACATAACCAAAAGTAACCAGGTAGTTTCTGGGAGCCACTAAAACCTACATAACATATATCATATATCGGGTATTATACCTCAAGTCATTACAACTCATACACCGAGTAAGGATCCTCAAGCCATCACAACCCATACACATTGTACCTATAGTAGTCCTTATGAAACTATATCTAGAATATATGTGTGTGAAATAACCAAAAGCCATTATATCCCTCTACACACATATACGGGGAAAACTAACCATCATGCATACCAGCACAAGTAACTACCAATAGAAGAGAGCAGGGCCAAAGGAGGTAGTCAGACAACCATCCTCCCATAGGGATGATGGGGAAAACACCCCCCAAGGTTCAAAATCCCTGGGGTTTTAGTTTTTCTAACTTATAGGGTGGATTAGTGTATAGAAACATAAAAATTATATGATATAATATATCTCAAAACCACACTATGGGCATAACCTAGTCTTGTACTCTACTGAAACTAACATCTCTCGGACTCCTGGATTCCACTACTAAGACTAGATATCCTATAATCACACAACCATTTAAAGAGATATATTAAATTACTTTATCCATTTTTATCATTTTCACTTTAAGTTAATTAATTATTTAACCATTAATTAACCATTGATAATTTCTGTATTACATTTCATTAGCATCACAACAAGGATCCATTCCCTTCAGGCATAACCAAACTGAGTCCACGATTTCTCAAAAATATAACCTTAGCATTGCATCCCAGTATGCTCCAACCTCATGGGTTAAACATTTATTCATTTATTTAACAACATTACCACTTTCCATAATTTCAGGTATTCTAGAAAAACATTATAAGCTACCAAACACAAGGGGATCAACTTGGTGAGTAGATAAACTACCCATTGAGTCTTTTCCACCTATAGTAGGAGCGTAGACCCATCCAACCATGAGAATATAAACACGGAAAGCACATGACATACCCCAAGCATCTTTTCCTCCCTTAGAAGGAGAGTAAGAAAAACCATCTACCTCAAGCAGTGGGTAAAGTAAGCCAGATAAACAAACAACATATTCAACAAGCATCCAACATTCACATCAACGAGTAAGCCCAGATTCAACTTGTTCCATCATCTATGGTATCCACCCTGACACCACATGCATAGCTGATGCATCTCGCCACTCTAGACATCAGCTACTACCAAAAAAAATTGGGCCTCCCTGCCCCAGATACTACAACAGCCCTCCAGGCTCATCTATCCTAGGCTCACATCACATTTGGTCCTCCCTAACCCCACAAACCACAATATCCCTCCAGGCTCAGCCATCCTAGGCTCACATCACAAGCATCAAGAAACAAACAAGCAACCGCGCTCTTGGCCCTCAAACAAGGCATTCAGCCTTTAAACACAATAAGATCTCATAACTCCAAATAACGAGGCACTCGACCTTTACAAGAAAACATGCAAGTCGGGCCTTACAAAAGCATTATAATTTATCAAAAAACCATTTCTTTATTCCATCTTGAATTAACTAATTCATTATTCATAGGTTCCAACTACGGGTAACCTAAGAAATAAGATATCACAAGCTATTATAGATTAATTAAACAATTAATTTAACATGTCTTTAATTATTTTATCAACAAGCATCAACATGATTAAGGTTTATTAACCAATTCATTTAAACATGCATATCAGTATCAATTTGATTATCATCAAATTGCAACAACAACAATTGGATTCATTAAACATGCCTCTTAAATTACTTTAGCCAACTAATTATTAATTAATTCCATATTTACATTATTTACCAATTTACATCAAGAACAATATGATAAACCAAGAAAGTCATAGATATCACACTATCTAGCAAATCAAGAGGCAAACTATTATCATGGTATAAATCAAAAACATCGCTACATTATCAATAACAATTCTTTAATCTGGTTCAAGTATTTAATTAGGTCAATTACATTGCGATCCATGGGGATAAATCATGTTAACTCTGTGATTTCACATAAATAAATAGAGAAGCAATGAATCCCCTACCTCAAAAGGTAGTTGATGTTCATCGCATGAGAACGGACCATGAAACTGGTCACTATCACCTCTCCCACAACAATTTCATCCACCCAAGGACGTTTTGGCATAACCGCACTAAAAAACCATCAAGAAAACCCAATTAGAATCATATATATCAAGTTCCATCACATGGAAAGAAGAAATGGGAGGAAAATGATCAAAGAAACCACAAAAACAGAGGTAGATCATACTTTATATCGAATATGGATCATTACGGATCAAAGGAGGGAGCTAGGGATCATTCCCTGATGAAGGAATCCCCAAAATGTTGAATAGGGGTCATTTGGTCACCTGGAGTTGAGAAAAATCCACTGCATCCATAGGGTTTGACAACCCGAGCAACTAGAAAATGTTTTAAAACATACATCATTGGGATATTACACGATGTGTAATACCCTTTCACATCTTGTAATTCCTTGGGGTCAGTATCTACCAAAAAACACATCACCTCATCACTTTATTTATTTTTCAAACCCTAAAATACTACACATCATGAAACCCTCTTTAACATCGTGTGACTATCTTTCATAATGTGAAAGCTCCCTGATTCCAGCTTCTAGCGACCGAACTCCTCCAGACTTCTTCTGAGCCTCTTTCGAGCACTTTTATCTCCATAAACATGCAAAGGTTCAATCCATTTGGATTTTATCCCTTACATTAGATACCAAGAAGATCCGGAGTCAGGAAAACCTGCTCCTAGAAAAATAAATTAAAATGACAAAAAGTATACTACAAGACATTACAGAGCAACTCTACAAAGATGAGTGTACACATCACCATAGTAATCAGCATGAGCAAGACTTTTAAAATACTCAGGTAAGAAAAAGGACCAATTATAACAGACCTCAGATATTTCACCCTTTGAGAGAGCATCTGCGACTTGATTGGATTCGAGATAAATATGCGTGACTTCAAGGGAGAGAGAGCCAATGAGTCGAATATAGTCAGTCCAGACTGGTAACATCTTCCATGGCACATTCTTTTAATGGTCTTTAAGAATTTGGACTGCAAAAAAAGAGTTTTATTCTATCCATAAGTCATGCCAACTGAAATGGACGGCATACCTTATCGCTTTTATCATAGCTCAGAGCTCCACTTCAATGAAAATATATTACTAATGAAATGGAGAAAGCACCCCTTCACAAATACCCTGTAGGTATGGAAGACGCCACCGCATCCAGAGGGAACTAGAGCACCCAAAACAGCTCCATCAAGATTGAATTTTATCTAGTGTGGGAGGGGCGGTATCCATCAAACATAATTCATCATCAGATGATTATTCATCCTACCATTAACACCATGAGACCTCAACAGAATAAGGTCAGAGACATCATTTCTCATAGAACCAGTTTGAATGTTAGAGACAATTCAGATGGAACGGTGAATAGAGAGAACACCCGCATGGAAAGAGGAATTTGTGATATTGAATATAAATGCATTATGTGCCTTCCATATAAAGTCCAGGATCATGGCCGCCACTGTCAACGTGATGTAATGAACCTGCTCACTGCATTCAGCACTACAAACAGACTGCAGTAAATCCTTCACAGAGCAGAGGGATAGTTGGTATTGAAGAATTTCTTACATATAGGCCCAAAACCTGCAAGCAAGGGTATAAGTAATAAATATGTGGAACATGGTTTCATCTACTGCTAAACAGAAACTGCAGGCTGCAGCCAACTGAAAACCACAGCGTTGCAGCATGTGCTGCAGGGGAAGCCAACATTTCCATATCCTCCAAACCAGCAGTGAATGAGATGGAGGGATAAATGGTTTGTATAAATCTTTAACTCAGTGAGTAGGGAATAGAAAATCACCACAAAGATATCTATAGCACTCCTTTGTGGTGAATCTTCCATTTATGTTAGTCATCCAGACCAACACATCACAATAATTAAAACAGTATCAAGAGGCCTCAAAATGAAGGTGACTGGGTAGAATTTCCTGAAGATCTGTATTTTCATAAAAGTCTTCAATAATTGCAAGCTTTATAGAAGATGGAATGAGAGTGTCATCACAGATTGGTTGGGAAAGCCAAGGGGTGGTCCAACAATTTTAGATTTGACTATTTGGACACCACCCATTTTGAGCAGACCATGCATCTAGAGTAATCCTAATTCAAACAAGTCCAAACAGAGGACCTGAAGTAACTGGTGTATCCATTCTTCAATTTCCCAACAAATCTAGTTTCCAGGAAGTCCATGAATGAATTCGGGTTTGATATAAGATTCCTGGTGATTTTTTTTATCAATGCATCATTGAATAAGTTGATATCTTTAATACTCATCCCACCCATTTGGACTAGTTTAATACAGTCCTTCCAAGAAACTGTAACCATCTTCCTCTCATGAATAGAACCAGTCCAAACAAAATTTCTGATTTAGCCACTTAACTCCTTGAGTAGAATTTTGGGCCATCTTTACAAAGAAAAGTAGTATACAAACATTGAAGTGATAACTTCATTGACCAGACATATTCTCTCTGCCTAAGACATATTTTCACCTTCTATCTTTCCAACTGATTAGTAATCTTTAAGGTGATGCTTTCCAAATGACACATTTTGACTCTACCCCTAAAAAGAGGTACACCAAGTTAATTGAATGGGAGAGACCCTCTTCGAACTCCAAGCCTCCTTTAAATTCTGTTTTGCCTAGATATTGCAATCCCTTCACCAAATAAGACAGATTATTTTCCCCAAATGATGACTTGACTTGCAACCTCTTCATAGTGTGACAAAATTACTTTTATGTAAGAGACGGTACCTTTTTCCACTCTTCCAAAGAGCAATATGTCATCAGCATAAAATAAATGTGATGGAGCACACAAGTCCCTTCCAATTCTCATCTTTTGATACCATCCAAAGTTAACCAGATCATTCAGGCGCCAACTAAGGTAATCTTTCACAATAGAAAATAGCATACCAGAGAGAGGGTCACCCTGTCTGACCCCTATTAAATATTGAAAAAACCCTCTAGGGGATCCATTGACAAGAATGGATAGCCTAGAATTGGTGAGAATGGACCCAACAAGATCAATTAATTTCTGTGAGAATCCATGCATATTTAGAATGGTAAAGAGAAAACTCCATCTGATGATGTCAAAATCTTTATAAATGTCAATATTCAAGGCCATATTTCCATCCTTCACCTTTCTCTTCATTTCATTCACACATTTAGAGTCAGTAAAAAGGTAGGTTTGTATATTCCTTCCTGGGACAAAACCAAACTGGTTACTTGAAATGAGCCCCTTGGAAACCTCACCTAATTGTTGAGTCATAAGTTTACTAATAACGTTTGGTATGGTATTCCCAATGGAAATAGGCCTGAAATCTTTAATTTCAAGGGCATTTCCCTTCTTAGGTATTAAGGAAAAAAATTTGGAGTTCATCCCAAAAGTCATTTATGTTGATTTTAAAAAATCCCTCAGAGCATTTATTACATCAATCTGAACAATGTCCTAGTAAAATATAAAGAACTTATTGGTGAAGCCATTTGGACCTGCAACACAATTAATATTCAAATAAAAGAGGGTTCCATATACCTATTTTTTATTGGGGATTTCAACAAGTCTCCTATTATGATCCTCTTCAATGGAAGGATCAAAGAAATGGATAATTATCTCAGAAATGTCATTTCCAGAATCTGAATACAGCTTCTCAAAATTGGTTATCACAGTGTCTACAATCTCATTTTTAGAAGAGAAGACAGTACCATCAATACTTAGATTTTTTAGGATCCTCTTTGTCTTCTTTTCTCTATTAATGCAATAGAAAAATCTTGTGTTTTTGTCCCCTTATTTTATCCATTTTATGTTAAATTGGTTTTGAGTTAGTTTCTATTTCAGGATCAATAATTTATCCAGATTTGAAGCAGTCTGAATTTCCTCTTGAGAGGGAAGTTTCTGAAATGTATTGTTGACTTGGTATCCTAACAATACATTTTCAGCATCTCTAATGTCACTATCCAAGGAGGAAAATGAATCCTTACTCCATTGTTTCAGGCTTACCTTGGATTCCTTAAGTTTACAGCATAAGATGTATGAGGCACTCCCCAAATGAACCTTTTTTCAGATGTCCAAGATAATCTCTCTACATATAGGGATAACAAGCTAAGAATTATTAAACTTAAAGTGAAGGGGGGATGACCTTATTCTATTGATATTTACATTAACAAGGATGGTATTATGATCAGAATTCAATCTTGGAAGAGTCCTCCCAGACACATCAATCCCCTCATTCCTGCCATCCACTTGCACAAAACACCTATCCAATTTACTTGCATGTAGCCCATTAACAGTGTACCTAACCCATGTATAATCAGCACCAAATAGGGATACCTTAGAGAGACCACAATTATTAATGCAAGATATAAGATCAGAGGCTAAAACATGACAAAACATTTCACCAGTTTTTTTATCAGGCCTCAGAATAGTATTAAAATCACCAAGGAGAACCCAGCTGGTATTCATGCTCTCAGATATACTGACCAACTTTTTCCACAAAGATCTTCTTCTTGTATAAAGGTTAAAGGAATAGAAAAGGGTCACAGCAATAGAGGCACTATCAGTATAACATGATATGGTGATAGATTGGAAGTCAGCCAGAACAGTGTTAATAATGATGCTATCATGCTTGATCACCCATAAGGATTCAGAATTTCCATCAAAGTGGTTGCTTGCAACAAAGTAGTAGCCCAAATAATCCCATTTGAATGAGCTCCAATTCTCAAATTTTAATTTTGGTTTAGCAATACCAACTAACAGGGGTCTATAGGTCATAATAAAATGTCTAAGGGACCTGATCGTAGGAGGATTCCCAATCCCTTGACAATTCCAAAATAGAATTTCCATTTTTTGGACCTGATCCTAGTGCTAAGCCCATCATTAATTAGAGTAATTTACTTACCAAAGGAGACAGTAGTAGTATCATCAGAAGCACCTGTCATTTGATCAGCTGATGTAGAGTCATCCTCCTCCCCAACAGATTCCTCAACACTTAGCAAGGAGAATCTATTAGTCGAGTCAACTTGGGAGAAGAGCAAGCTTGCAGGTAACTTTCTTTTAGTATCCTTTGTAGCCTATATATACAATAATTCAGCTATATTGTAAGGGCCACAGCCTAGTTCTTGAACTGATTATGCTTGTCCTGCATCCTAATTTTCAGCATCATCTATACTCAATTGAATAGGATCACCATGAGCTTCAGTAGGATCTTCCATAGTTTTATCGGGGATATGGGAAGGATTGTCCAAATCTATAACAGGGACAGTCTCCAATATTTCAGAGGCAGGAGCCTAATCTGCAATCTGATCTTCATATGCCTTCAGATCTACTCCAGGAAGAGGGACCATAGTAGCAAGCCCTGGAGAGTTGGATTCTTGTGCACAAGAAGGACTCGATGCATGTACCTTCTCATCACCATCTTTCATGGTTTTTTTAAGGATGGTAACATTGATTTAATCACCACTTATAGTAACTTTCTTAGATTTTTCCTTGTTCATGGTTCACCCATCATTAGGAGCTCCATTTGAGGCAATGGGATCAAAACCAGTAGAGGTCGTTGTCTTCCCCTTGCTTCTCATATAGCCTTCCTCATCATGCCCTCGAGCTTTACATAAATTGAACATCTTATTTCTATTAAAATCTGAGGAAATGTGGCCAAAGAAATGACAATTTAGGTAAAACTTGGGTTTTCTTTCATAATAAATGCCAAGAGTGAGGCTATCATCATGAGTGGTCAGAACCATTTCCTTAACTAGTGTTGCCGACATGTTAACCTCAACAAGAATTCTCACATAATGCCCAAAGGTAAGATTCTCAGTCTGTCTATCCAACCTTATGGGATTTACAGCAGATGAGGCTATATACCAGAGGATTTGAGAGTGCCAGTATAGCTAGTTTAGATTACATAAACGTATCTAAAGTTGCGCAAAAGTGTTCTTGACAGCATTATGATCAAAGTTTCAATCCCATTCATGAATTATGAAGAATCCTGGCTTTAGGGGAACTGAACCATAACTCCAAATGCCGCTTCATCTCATCCAAAGTAAATACAACATGGTAAAACCCACGGCCCATCATTTTTATCTTCCAGTCAGCAAAACCCCAAATTTCAACCATCTTCTCAGTAAGGTCCTTGAATTTCCATGGATTCACTCCCTTAGGAATAACAACATGAGCGATTATCGAGTACCTGAAGAGCTTAATTCTTTCTTCCACTGCATTCTGGTTAGTAGAAACATGGGCAATCCTCCCTTTTTGTATGATCTTTCCCGAAGAAATAGACTCACAGTCAAGAAATGATGATTTTTTTCATACCTTTGACAACATCTACGAAGCTCTTGTTGTAGACATTTACTTCCCTAAGAACATCATATTTTTTCTTCATACAAATACTGAAGAGGTCTTTATGACCAAAGCAATCATCCACCACTTCTTCACGCACAAATTTCCTCCGTGTACCCTCAACAAGATCCAAATCACCTGATCTAGGTTTCGCGCCCAGTTCACCATCGCACTCTGTCATCCCTATACATTATATACCTCTCAAAAACATTATCATCCTTGAGAATCCAAAACCAACCCAAAGAGGAAACATAAATAGGTCATCTGAATAACCACCCCGCGAGATACCTCTCAAAAATTTCGCCACCACAGGATCTCACCACCTCACTAGAAAAACAAACACAAAACCATGCAATAACCACAACCAGATCCCAAACACTCTCCCATGGGAGATACCTCTCAAAAGAGAGAAATCCACAACAAGAAATAAGAGAAAGACATCTCATAAATAGAAAAGTTCTATAACCACCAAACGAGCAACGTTAAAAGATAAGTGGTAAACATCAAAGATCAGGGTACTAAGCACGTATCTTCAAATCACATTCCTAGGTACTCTATTCCACACCACTGTGTCACCACAAGACAAAAAATAAGGGATATCATGCCAGCATAACACATTCTCCTTATAGTCCTGGATCTCTATAGGCCACTCCTCAAAGGTCGCATCATCGTTAACATTGATCTCACCCCAATAAATGACATGAGATTTATCATGAAGATAATGAAAGAGCTATGACACATGAAAAACATTGTGTATCTGGATCATCTATGGAGGAAGCACTATCTGATACGCCATGGATCCAACATGATCCAACACCTCAAAAGGCCCAACAAACTAGGGAGAAAGCTTACTCCCATGACCAAACCTTCACTACCCATGATGGGGATTCACCTTCAGGAACACATGATCCCCAATTTCAAACTCAAAAAGTCTCCTCCTATGATTAGAATAGGATTTCTGATGATCCTGCACTGCTTTCATCCTCTCACAAATCACCTAAACCATCTCCATCGTATTCTATACCAGTTTTGGTGTGAGAATTGCAGACTCTCCAACCTCAGTCTAGCAAAATGGAGAATGGAAAGGTCGGCCATATAAGTCTTAAAATGGTTCTATACTTATGGTGGAGTGAAAACTATTGTTTTAAGTGAACTCTACCATGGGCAGGTGCCTCATCCACAAACCTCTAAAATCCAAGATACAAGAGCGCAACATGTCTTACATAGTTTGGATGGTTTGTTCTGTTTGACCATCCATCTATGGATGAAAAGTAGTGCTAAGGAATATTTGAGAACCAAAATCATGCTAGAGACCTATCCAAACCCTGGAGGTAAAATGAGGTTCTCGGTCAGAAATGATCATCCTCAAGACTCTGTGGAGCCTCACCATATCCTCCAAATACTTTCTTTACAAAACCTCCACTAATCTTGACTCCTTGATCACTATAAAGTGGGACGATTTCATCAAATGATATACTACCACCCATATAGAATCATAGCCTCCCTGATATCGAGAGAAACCAATAACAAAGTCCATCGAGATGTCCTCCCACTTTTGAATATCTAACGGTTGGAGAAAACCACCAGGAAAACGATGCTCGACCTTCACCTTCTGGAAGACCAAACATTGAGACACAACCTATTCAACTGCAAGCTTCAATCCAGGCCACCAAAACTGACTCCTCAAAGCTCAGTACATCTTTGTCACACCAAGATGTATCGCTAAGGGTGAACTATGGAACTCTTTGAGAACCATATCACGCATCGCTAAAGGAATGAAAAGCCTTCCTTGAAACAATACTTGGTGTTGTTTATCTTCATACCAACCATCAGGGGCCTCGCCACAAACAACTAGATCTCTCTAGACCTCCACCTAAAGATCCCCCAACTAGGATTCCTCCACTTATTTCACCAGAGATGATTTCACCGTCATCTGAAAAAGACAACCTCTTCCCATGACTTCTCCCATATCCAAATGTAATGCTGAAAGTTCTTCCATCACACTCTAGGAATCGCTAGATTCATTCACTACATCACTACGTGAATTCCTTCTTAATGCATCAGCCACAACATTCCCTTTTCTAGGTGTATATGAAATGTCAAAGTCTTAATCCTATAATAACTCCATCCACCATCATTGGCTCAAGTTTAAGTCACACTGGGAGAAAATGTACCTTAGACTTTTATGATCAATGAAGACCACAAAGCGCTCGCCGATGAGGTAATGTTTCCACAACTTCAGGGAAAACACCACCACTACCAACTCAAGATCGTGGGTGGCATAGTTAAGTTCATGGAGACGCAGTTGCTCATACCCATAAGAAACAAATGATCTCTACTACATAAGAACACAACCCAACCCAAGATGTGAAGTGTCATAGAAAACCTTGAACTAAACTCCTTCTATTGGAAAGAAAAGAACTAGAGCACTGACCGACTTCTCCTTCAGATACTCAAAAGATTCCTAAAACTGATTATCCCACAAGAATGCATGATCTTTTCTAGTCAATGTTGTCATAGGGGTCACAACCTACAATATATCAGCTACGAACCTCCTATGATAGCCTGTAAGAACAAGAAAACTTTGCACCTCTGCCACTGTCTTGGGGGATTCCCAAGACACAATTTCTTCTACCTTCGATAGATCCATAGATACTCCCTTCTAGGATACCACACACCCCAAGAAACAGACTTCTAGAGCTAAAAACTCACACTTCAAAAACTTCCCAAACAACTTCTCAAGATGAAGAACTCCCAAAATAGCATGCAGATGCTCTGCATGCTCCTCCTCATATGTGGAGTATGAAAGGATATCATCGATGAAAACCCCCCATGAACTTATCTAGGAACTCATAGAACACAACATCCATTAACCCCATGAACACGGCTGGAGCATTCATCACACTGAATGACATCACAAAATAATCATAATTACCATGATGACAATAGAAAGTAGTCTTTGGAATATCCTCATCCTTTATATGAATTTGATGATATCCTGATCGTAAATCGATCTTCAAGAACCAAATTTCACCCTTAAGTTGATCGAATAAATCATTGATCCATGGAAGAGGATAGTGGTTCTTCACTGTCACTTGGTTCAAGTGATGATAATCAATACACAACCGCAAAATGTCATCATCCTTCTTCACAAACAAAATTGGTGCACCCCACAATGACACAATCATCTAAACAAAACCACATTACAGAAAACCATTGAGTTGTATATGCAGCCCTCACAACTCATAAAGTGTCATACTATATGGAGACATCGAGATAGGAGACACGCCTGGTTATAGCTCGATCTTGAACTCGATATCTCTTCGAGGGGGTAACGCTACAACCTCTTCTGTAAAGACATCAGGGTACTTTTCTATGACCTTGGGAAATGCCAACTGTTGAACCTCCGACAAACTCAGTATAAGATCAGCCATCAAGGATGATAAGGACAGAACATGCCTCTAACCCATCTGAGGGTCTCACTCGCCAACAAACATTTCTAGAACTCTATAATCATTTAATACCACAACCTAAATCTTAAAGTAATCCACGATATCCTTCACCAAATAAAACCAATCCATGCTGAGGATAAAATCATATGGTTATATTCATAAACATAGAAAACCTCCCCAAGAGTGGTGATGCCCCAGTACTAGCTCACAGTCTCTAAATACTTCAAATAAGTCATCTCAACCTCCAACTAGCATAGTCAACTCCAAGGGCACTGGAAGTCTCTCTACCTCAAGTAACAAAACATAGATAAGGGTAGGTGATATGAAGGAGTGTGTTAAAACTAGATAAAACAAGGCATGCACCCAAGTAGAAAACAAGCAAAGTGTATCTCAAATGACATCTGGCTCATCTGGTGCGGACAACTCTAAAGAATGAAGTTGACCATAACCTACTCAATAGCCTCTCTGACCATGCTAACGACCACCTCCATGGTTGTGCTCTGCTCTTTGAGAATGGGGAGTGTCTTAGGGCTGTCCTCTACCTACCCCATCTGCTCTCTGTTGATCCAAAACTGGTGTAACCTACTGTTGTTGCCTCTACTAGAAACGCCTCAATGGAGAAACCTAAAGCGGAATACCTGGTGTATGCTGACTGCTCAGAAATTTTGATCACTCTCATTGTTGATGACCTTAGTCTCCATAAGAAAAACAAGTATTTGATCCCTTATCATATTCATGAGAGCTTCTACCCCCATATAAATGGGACATTGAGGGCAAGGACCAACCCCCAGCTAATCAAAATCTCTTTTTCCTTAAAACTAGGAACCCTATACCATAGCTCTACTTCATGAGGAATCTTAATGACTCCCCTCTTATAATGATCTGATTCTGGATAATGTATTATCTATGACCTCTGATATCACCAACACCTCGAGATACGTCTTTAGCATAAATGAGGTGACCTGGCGCTGGATATCTGGATGAAAAGCTTCCTCAAAATGCCTCGCCCTAGGCTCCTCATCTAGAAATAGGTCCAAAGCATATTGAAAAAGTTCCTAAAATGTATTCCAAACTCTCGCACAGTAGATATTCATTATTGAAGGGTAAGAAACTTCTAGCGACTAGCCACCTTCACAGTTGAAGAAAGAAACCCAACTCTGAACTGGTCTCAGAACTCATCCCATGAGACTTCTTACTCCTTGCGATCCCCGAGGAATAAGAACCACCACTACCTCATTTCTCCACATAGCATCACCATATCCAATGACACCTAGTGCTCCTTCTAAGCACGGATCGAACTAAAGGTTATATTAACCTCCTCTAACTAGTCTTATATGACTGCATCTAAAAAGGATCCCTCATACCTCTATAGAATTTCTCACTGAAACTCTCGGAGTGTTCTCCTCCAAGTGTCATCCTCATCAACCTCTACCCCATGGCGATCTGATGGCGCAACCTACTGAACATCTTCTGCGCAAACCTGATGAGGACATCAAACTAGAGCC
This sequence comes from Viscum album, assembly GCA_963277665.1. NCBI lineage: Eukaryota > Viridiplantae > Streptophyta > Magnoliopsida > Santalales > Viscaceae > Viscum > Viscum album. The sequence continues at coordinate 1,082,843,461 of OY728166.1, read as the reverse complement.
ATGCCTACAAAATAATAAATAGTTATAGATCCTAAACCTATAATATGGAATAATTTAACATTAATTAATTGTTTTCTTTTTGTTCATTTTAGTTTAACCTATCCCAAGGTCTACCCATTCAAATAGAGGCACAAAGAAGAATAATGCATGATCCTTTCCTAGGTCTCTACCCTGTAACCAGTATCACCTCGTTTAGTAGCCACTGTAAGCTTAAAGGTTTGTATGTTAGATCACAGGGGTCCCTAAATATCCATGTCTCAACTGGTCTCCCATGTTTACAGCACTTTCTAAACTTATCTAACACTATTTCCCTACCAACCTATGCAACCTCACTTGTGTATAACTCCCAACTCCATCCTATCCCTCAACTAGACCTCTGATAACACTCTATTATGACCCCCCCTCCCCATAAAGTGTGCCCCTCCTGGGCTAGAAATGGGAGAAGAGAGATAGTGACCCATGAGTCCCACCTCCAATAGGCCCCAGGTTGGCAACTAGCACTGAGGGTATAATAAACACACAAATGGGAGACATTAACCTCTAAGAGTATACATGAAAAAGAGAGAGATAAGATAGAAACCAACCAAATAATAATAAATCTATAATATAAAATAAAATCCAAGTTTTAGGTATGTAATTTCATACAAGAACTACTACAACTGGAAGGAAAAACTACAAGTACTAAAAGAAAGTAAAGATGATAGTGACCATGAAGCCCAAATAGCTCCTACAAAAACCCCAACTAGTAGCAACTAGCCTAATCCCCAACCTACTCCAACTGACCTAAAAAATATCTTATATATAAGTAGGGTGAGTATAATAGTATACTCATTAGGATCCTTCTCAGAGCCTCTCGTGCAAAAGTAAAGAAAGCATGCTAAATCACATTGAACATTAAGTGAAACTAACTCATCACCTAAAAAGGTATACTAAGTTCTCAACCTCACTAAGGTTACTCTCACCAATTATCACATACAAGAGTATATAATATAATAAATAATATCAAGGGTACCCCACTGCCACTTCCCCACTGGTTTTCCACTTTTCCCCAACATCACACGTCCTGAGCATTTCTCTCCAAAAAGGCTAGCCCAAAGACACCTGGACGAAACACCACAACATGAACCTCATGCAACTCACCACCACATCCACATAACCAAAAGCAACCAGGTAGTTTCTAGGAGCCACTACAACCCTCATAATGTATATCATACATCAAGTATTATACCTCAATCTATTACAGCCTATACACCAAGTAAGGATCCTCAAGCCCACATAGACCATACATGTTGTACCTATAGTAGCCCTTAGGAAACTATATCCAGAATATATGTGTGTGAAATAACCATAAGCCATTACATCCCTCTACACACATATATGGGGAAAAATAACTATCATTCATACTAGTATAAGTAATAACCAAGAGAAGAGAGTGAGGTCAAAGGGGGTAGTCAACTATCCATCCTCCCACCAAGATATTTGGAAAAACACCCCCCCCCCAGGGCTCAGAATCCCCAGGGTGTCGGTTTCCCTAACTAAAAGGGTGGAGTAGTGTATAGAAACACAAAAATTACATGATATAATATAGTTCATAACCACACTATGGGCATAACCTAGTCTTATACTCAACTACAACTAACATCTCTCGGACTCTTGGCTGCCACTGTTAAGACTAGATATCCTATATGCACACAACCATTTAAAGAGATAAATTAAATTACTTTATCCATTTTTATCAATTTCACTTTAAGTTAATTAATTGTTTAACCATTAATTAACCATTAACAATTTCCACATTACATTTCATCAGCATCATAACAAGGATCCATTCCCTTCAGGCATAACCAAACTAAGTCCATGGTTTTTCAAAAATATAAACTTATCACTGCATCCCAAGAGGATCCAACCCCATGGTTTAAACATTTATTCATTTATTTAACAACATTACCACTTTTCATACTTACAAGTATTCTAGAAAAAAATTCTAAGCTACCAAACACAAGGGGATCAACACAGTGAGTAGATGAACTACTCGTCGAGTCTTTTCCACCTATAGTAGGAGTGTAGACCCATCCAACCACAAGAAGCTAAACACAGAAAGCACGTGGCATACCTCGTGCATATTCACCTCACTTGGAAGGAGAGTAAGCAAACCCATCTGCCTCAAGTAGTGGGGGAAGTAAATCAGATAAAAAAAACAATAGATTCAATAAGCATCCAATTTTCACATCAACAAGTAATCCCAACTTCAATCCATCCCATCATATTCAGTGTCCTCTCCAACACCACATGCACAACCAATGCATCTTTCCACTCTAGGCATCAATTTCTGCCACAACAACCAGGCCTCCCTACCCCATCCACCACAACATCCCTCTAGGCTCAGCCATCCCAGGCTCACATCACATCTGGGCCTCCCTTCCCCATAAACCACAACAGTCCTCTAGGATCAGCCATCCCAAGCTCACATCACAAGAATCAGGAAAAAAACAAACAATCGGGCTCTTGGCCCTAAAACAAGGCATTCATCCTTCACACGCAACGATCTATCATGGCTCCAAAGCATAAGTCACTAAGTATTTAAAATAAAATGAGAAATTTGGTCCCTAAAAAGGCATTATCTTTTATCACAAAACCAGTTATTTATTCCATCTTGAATTATCCAATTCATTATTCATAGGTTCGAACTACAGGAAACCTAAGAAACAAGCTATTACAAGCTATCACAAATTAATTAAACAATTAATTTAGCATACCTTTAATTATTTTATCAACAAGTATAAACATGCTTCAGGTTTATTAACCAATTCATTTAAACATTCATATCTACATCAATTTGATTATCATCAAATTGCAACAAAAACAACTGGATTCATTAAACATGCCTCTTAAATTCCTTTATCCAATTAATTATCAATTAATTTTGGCTTTATGTTCTTTACCAATTTTCATTAAGAACAACATGCTAAACCAAGAAAGGAATAGATATCACACTATCCAGTAAATCAAGAGGAAAACCATTATCACTGTATAAAGAAACAATATTGCTATGTGATCAATAACAATTCTTTAATATGGTTCAAGTATTTAATTAGTTAAAATCCATTGTGATCCAAGGGGCTAAATCATGTTAACACTACGATTGCACATAAATAAATAGAGAAGAAATGAATCCCCTACCTCATAAGTTCTTTTATGTTCTTCACACAAGAACAGACCAAGAAACAAATCACAATCACCTCTATCGCAACAACTGCATCCACCTGAGGACGTCACAGCACAACCTCACTAACCAACCATTAAGAAAACCCCATTAGAATCATGGAGATCAAGTTCCGTCACATGGAAATAAGAAACAGTAGGAAACGGATCGAACAAACTATAAGAACAGAGGTAGATCGTACCTTATATCAAAGACAAATCATTATGGATTGAAGGAGGGAGCTAGGGATCGTTCCTTGATGAATTAATCCCCAGAACGTTGAAGAGGGATCGTTGGGTCGCCTAGAGTCATGAGATAGCCACTATAGGTGTAGGGTTTGACAACCCGAACAGCTAGAAAATATTTTAAAACATATAACATTGGGCTATTATGTGACGTGTAATACCCTTTCATGTCATGTAATGTCTCAGGGTCGGTTTATAACAAAAAATGTGCCACCTCATCACTTTATTTATTTTTCAAACCCCAAAATACTACATGTCGTGAAACCCTCTTTCACGTCATGTAACAGTATTTCACAAAGTGAAAGCTCCCTGCTTCCATATTCTAGAGACTGAACTCCTCCAAACTTATTCCAAGCCTCCTTTGAGAACTTTGATCTCTAGAAACATGAAAAGGGTCGATCCATGAAGATCTAGGCCCTTAAACAACCCCCATTTTTTTGTCCACATCCCCTAAAAAATGATGATGGATTTTTTGTTTTGAACATGTTCAGCAGTTATCCTCCATCGTTGCACCACTCCCTTTGTTTTCTAAATCTTGAGAATCTCAATTAAAGCCCTTCATTCTACTTTTTTGGGTATAATTCAATGCCCCTAGAATTACCACATTCATACAATAACGCACATTTGAAAATTAAGTTATATGTTTAGATAATTTCATCCTCCAGTCACATCCCTTCTAAGCCAGGACACTCCTGGTGGTCAATCAACAAATGAAGACCCTGGTTATTCATCCATTGTTGACACTCTCATATGAATGAGTGATCACATAGTAATCCCTTGTTTCTAAAATTGATCATGACTCATGTGGGCTTAGGGATTTATCATTAGTTTCCCCATTGGTATGATTGAATTGTGGTAATAAAATGTGGAAAAAGAAATATGTTCATGCATATGAGGAGTTAAAATAAATAAACTTCAACAGTTTACAAGGGTTATCCACACACTAGAGCCTCTATTTGTTCTAGAGAAAATTCCCCCCATGGCTCTGACCTGGAAATTGAGTGCTCTAGACCAGCCAGGCTCTGGTGTGTGGCCTTCAGGACCTATTTTATCCTCTAGTATCACCCAAATTTACCTAAGTTTTTAGGGTTGAAGTGGTCACTTGTAGTGTATCTTGGGTAGTCGCATCCTGAGATACCTAAGAAGAACTATGGATACAAATTCTATAGAGATAGATTTTGTCTATGAAGTGGAAAATTTGGGGTTGAGTTTATGTGGGTTACAAAAATACTAAGATACCTAAATGAATTAAATTTATGATAAAGGGTTTATATTAGGTTATTACAAGGGATGGATTGGATGAATTTTTTTTATATTATTTCAATTTCATTAACTATAGAAGGATTCATTCGATGAAATCAATATAACCACATAACTTACTAGTTTAACACCTTCACATATACATTCTAATCACCTATAAACTTATAGTATCATTTTCATGGGCACTCCTAAGTAAATGATCTTATTATCACATGAAAATTATGGTGATAAAATTCAATAAGGAAGAGGAAGAAAGTAAATCATTGAATGAAAAACTAAAATTAAAAAATTAATAAACATTTAAAGAGTGAGTAATAACATTCAATTCATCCCCTTTATACTACCTTAGATCAACCCACGAGAGGGTTATCCTTCCATTGATGCAAATATTTTGAGGGAATATGAGGGTAGACTCATGAGGACAGAATTGAAGAAGTTAAAACATTCAAATAACGATCACTCCACAATTGTGTGAAGAATTTTTCAATAGATGATGTGAATAACTTCAATCCTTAGGGAAAGGTATAAATTTTATATGAAGAAGAAAATAATAAGATAAAATGAAGAACTTTTTCTTAAAAAAATAATGTGATTCGAACAACTTACATGAGAAAGAAATGTGATTACAACATCAAATTGGCAGCATAACATTAAAATGAAAACATACACAACTATCCTAAAATACTCTAACATCACTACCTTAAATAGTAATTTTATAAGACTTGGGTTGATCCCCCAATATTCCAAGTCTTCCCAATCAATTGGGGTAGGAAAGGGTGGGTGGAAAGTTAAGGGGGTGGAATTTTCCACCGTGGAAAAAAATCTGAGCCAACTTGCATCCACCCAACAGAGGCACATAAATGAGATTCTAAATGGCCTAATTATAGTGGTCCATAGAATAATAAATTTAATACTAGGATATAATATAACATTATGTAAAATTTTATCCCATTTAGATTTTTGGTTTCATAGATATGATCAAAATGGTGAACTTTCATTCTGGGCCAAAGAATCTGTCCAATAATTTCATCTTCAACTTGGTCCACCTAGAAATATTATAAAACATAATAATTATCTCTATAAACTTTTGAATTAAATGTTTAACATGATGTTCTCTATCTATAGTTAAAATTTTAGCATCATTTTCCTTGTATTGTGGCCGCTACAATTATTTTATCAGGTTGTTGTCCAGTTCACTTTGCCTAGAATTTCCTAAGTTCAAGGCCTATGGGTCATGTAATTGTCTCTGAGCCTTTGGGTCTTATAAGGGTTCCACATCACCCCTTGAAAGGTAGATTATCAAAATAATAAAAAATGAAGGCCTTAGATCCATTCCGACCGATCCTAAGTTCAAGGACCACTTTGGTCATCATCCCTAATGAATCTTTAATAGATCCAGAAGGATAAAATTTTCCTCATAGCATGGGAGACCTTAAAATTAAATATTAAAATAAAATAAAGACCATTGGGTGTTTTAGTAGGTGTTCAAAAATGTACCATGTAATAGTTCATTTTAAGAAGTAATTACAATCATAATGTGAAATAATGTTCAAATTGTAAAATGCACTAAAAGTGGTGTTTATGAATAATGAAGAACATGAAAGTTATATATTATAAAAATTAATATTATCCTATTTTAGTGTTTAATAAGTCTCATGAGCTCTACTTATTCCTCCTCATCCACGGGGTAGAACTCATCAGCCCTGATTTTCACCCGGCCCTGCTCAGCCTGACACTCAGCTATTTGAGATACTTCCTCCTATATTTGAAACTCGGGCACCACCGACTAAGACCTTAGCTGATTGATGATATCTTACTGGTAATTGGTGATGGCTTCATGCTCGTTCACTTGCTCCTATGGTCATTGAAGTTCCTGATCGGCCTCCTTGAGCTTCCTAATTCCATTATATATCTCATGGTGTCAAGTGATGTTAAATTGTTGACTTTTTGCACACACCCACTCAGAAAGGTAGTTACGAACCAACACATGGAGAGAATGAGTTACCATCCCTTTGGTTCCTAGGTTTCATAGCCAATGGTGGAGGGACCCCATTTATCTGACCAAGTATGGCTCCAGAGTGTGGGTGATGAAGTGTCGTACACTCCACACCCTTCGTCAGATGATGCGTTTCTCCTTAGAAACATCAGGCCCATAATCTTCCAATTCCTAAGGTGGCATATTTTCATATTATAGGAAGTTCATGAGAATAAAAAAAATAAGGTTCTCCTTTAAGATCCACTCATATAGGTTGTGCTCTAGGTTGAGGGGGGTCATCTTCATCGGACCCTTCATTGCTATCACCATCTCCTCGAACCTTGAGCTCCACCCCTTTAGAGGTATCACCCACATTCGTGAATGGATTCCCTCTTAGGATCAAGTTCGAATCATATTGAATGATAGGTTCCTTGATATTTTTCATAATCATTGTGATAGGTTCCCCAGGTTCCCCAACCACAACCGTTTGTTGGGAATACACCCTCTCAAGCACTGTGTTAAAACAAAATCATGATAGCTATTTTGACCAGTGATGAAATATTGGGTAAACATGGATGACATAAGTGTGAAATACTTATAGAAGAAAATAATTTGGGAAAATTGTGGTATCAGGGTTTTGATAAGGAATTCCACCATAGGAGACCCTCAATGCTAGTTGGTACTTCAATGGCTGGCATTGGGATCCTCAATGATGGTTGGGTGGAAGTTACGTGAAAGAGAAAAAACATGTTTATGCAATAAAATCAATATCTCTGTGAAAGTTTGAAAAGATCCAGGATGGTTGAGATTTGATCTTACCTCACAGCATGGGGATCTTGATGATAAGTCTCCCCAGATGATATGCCTCGCTAGTGGTGGACGTCGTCGTCGTAATTACAAGTAGCGGTCTCCCATAGATGTCTAGGAGGACCAGAGGCTCTGATACTACCACTCAAATCTCCTCATCATATTTCCCATTTACAAAAACCATGATCATAGATTCTAAGTTGTTCCCACTAATATCAATTGAAGTACCCTCATCCCCTCCATCTAGGACCCCATGGTCACCCTCGCTTGGCTCCTACATAAGGAAAATCACAGTTAAAACCTTTAAAAAAAGGAATGGAAAGGGTCATAAGAGACATTTGAGTTAACAAACTAAGCTTACCTTTCCAAACATAATCTCATTCAGGTCATCATCTGTAGGGGTGACCCCGCTGCTCTCTTGGGAATTTTTCTGATCAACGATCGATCCCTAGGATTCTTCATTTTTTGTGCATTATGTATCAACACCAAGGGATAAACCTCCTATTCTAATTATTTGTAAGATTTTATCTCCTCATGAGTAGGTTTTCCATTGAACATTTCATGCACCTGACCAGAGGGAAGATCAGTTCTCCCACATTGGTGTGTAAAGGAGTCTATATCTTCTAGGTATATAAACCTCTCATAGAAGTGCACCCTGGAAGTGATCTTTGTGAGACCCACATATGGAAGCTCAGTTCTATCATGGGTAAACCTCCCCCATAGCTTATCTACTATCAAGGTCATCCTCAATATCCCTAGTCCACCCAGAACACATAGAAGGAAGAATCGGTGACTGAATGCAACAGGTACTACAACTTCTTTCCAGGGGCTACCCCGAACCTGATCGTCCCAACCTGAGATCCATCTACCATCTCCCATGATCACTTCTGAGGGAATCCCTCCCCTCCAGGATGTTGGGGGCAAAAAAACCTTTAGTTTTCCCCACTAAAACCTCGGTTAGGTCCCCCAATGCTTGAAGAGCTCCTCGAAGAGCAGATCGTATGTCGCCCTGTTGCTCTTGTACCGCACTTGACATCATGATTACCCTTACATGATCACACATAATTGTTCTTATATATTACAAAATCCAATTATCTACATAGTTTTGATAAATTATATCATTAACATTGATGTGTGACAATATAATGAATTCTCTTGTTTCTTCACCTATGAATATCCACCACATATGACGAAGGATATAGGGATACCTTTCCTCACAGATCCCCATATAAACTTGCTTCTTTGGCTACTAGATGAAACCAAATTATAAAGTGAACTGATATGGAGTATACAAATCAAAATAAGTGTTATCTTCTATCATGTCGATGAGTACCCCACCTCGGAAGGTCAGCAGGTACTACCACTACTCCAGCATCCCCTCCAGATTGTCCACCATCTCTCCAGATTGAGTTGAGAATGGATGGAAGTTAAAGGTCACAACATTTTCAATATTGACCATAACCCCAACTTCATTGTGTTTCACAAGCTAAACCTCAGTGATTTTGAGCAGTAAGGGTTGTAGGCCAGCATTTAGAGGAATAATGGCATTTGGGAATTCATAACCTCCAAAGTGCATCATGATCCAACTGTACAAGAACTATAATGGGTTGCATATCCACCTAATAATGCTCTATCTAGCCACGTGGCCCAATTGGCTATAGAACTGGGCCAGTACTACTACTCCCAAGTTTACATGGTTTTCAGATGCCAAGTTCACCTCCATCACGAGTGTCCCTGGATGCAGGTCATGCGTGCATCTCACACAAGAAGTAGTCATCCACTAAGGAAAGTGGCCATAAATGCAGTGTAGTGAACCACTGGATTCTAGACCTCCTTCATGTTTTATCCCCATTTCTCATAATTCCCTTCCTCCAAGATCATCTATTATGATCATAGCTTCCTCCTCTGTTAAGCCATTAGACACTACTTCGACTGCCCTAGAATTTTCACGGTTGGGGTTTTATTTAGGAACATCCTCATCCATATCTTGAATGTGGTGTCCTAATGGAAGGTAGGATAATGCTTCAGTGTTTAGGAAAACACATCCAAAATAATTTGTGCTGCAATGGGGGTTTACTATCTGTCACCCTAGGCATTTGATGCTGGGAGGAATTCATCATACCAGAATCTTGTTAGTGGTATGTCACTAATGCAGTGTAGGTACCAAATATTGATTCCCACCTCCCCATAATGGAGGTGGAAGGTGTTGGTGTCTAGGTACCAATAACTAAGGAGCTCTAGCGGTAGCTCTTGCTGACAATACAAGTGGAATTGGGACATCCATGTTACTTCATACAATCTGATGTGGCGTAGCTTAGACCTATACTCCTAATAAGTGAAGCATACCCAGTATGCCCAGGCCCACTCATTAGTAAAGTTTCCCTCGATCCATAGGTCCCATTCCTTGTATCATTCCATGTTGTTTTTTTTTTATGTTGGTATGAAAGATTCTCACATAGTGGTATGTGAACTCTTCACCCTATGGAAGATCCCTAGTGACCTTCCTCATCCATCCACTCATAGTGTATATGACAGTGTGTTCATAATCCCTATTAGGATAACCTAGGGAAGTGATATTCTATCAAGTAATCTCATCATGACAAGCGAACCAGAAGTGCGGTGTGTTCACTTAGATGGCTATGATAGCCACGTCATCCATCAACCTAAATTTATATAGAGGCAAATGGTTGATTGGATAATAACCTCTCTAATCTTTGGTCAACAAGATTAGGAGTTCTTGGTTGTTATAAACAACCCTTATTGCCTGAGGAATTTCTAGTTTCCTCACCATATCATCCCTCCAAGTAGTAGCAGCAGCATCAATCTCATCTTGGTTAGAAGGGTTGGGCATTTCTTTAAGATTTTAGGGTTCTAAGATTAGAGTGTGCATGTCTTGACTGCAGTCATGAAAAATCTTCACATCGTGAAACTTTGGAGATGGTTGTGCAAAATTCCATCTGAGGCATCTAAGTTGTGTTGAGAAAGCAGGAGTTGTGAAAAAGTCATGGTCAAAGAATGGGATTTCATGAAAAAGGGTGAGTTTCGTACACGAGAGATGGATTATCACAAATGAAAGTCATAGTACCATACAAAGGTCCCCTCCCTTATTTATAGGCTTAGGGACACCAGCTTACATGAAGTGTGAAACATAGTTGCGTAGCCCAAGGCATGAGTTTCATGAATGAACAAAAATCATCCACACTCTTCATTGTTTCCCTCAGAACCTGTCCTTCCGGTCCCCTGTCAGCTCTGATTCTGAGGGGGGGGGGTTATGCTGAAAATGTGTCTTACACCCTGAAAATATAGTTTTGGATGGATCGAACATGTGACCCACCCTTAAGAAAAATTCTGGGGCTAAGGAGAATATTATGTGCAAGTTTTAATAATTACATGTAAAGAAATGGTTCCTCGTGTGAAGGACTTGTGGGATAGATATGGCATTGAGTTCCACAAATACCCTCGAGTCCAAAATAATGCCCAAGGTGCATGTTCCAAAAAAGGGAGGCTTCCAAAAAATACCACCATTTGACTGACCAAATAGTTACGCATGAAAGATGATGTTGGATCGCACAGGCTACGCAGTCAATCCCCCATCACCCAAGGCATGTGCACATAAAAGGCGATCTTTGTGTGCATCCATATTCTACAAAATAGCGAAGTTTCACAGAATCAACCAACAATTTCAAGTATAAATAGAACCTCACCCCACCCATTGGGGAGGATCTCTATAATAAGAAGTGATTCTCTTGCTTGTGTAAATCCCCACTTCCACAACATCACTCAACACCAGAATCCATGGACCCTCAAAGTTAGAGAACTTGCATGACATACCACCTATGGGCCCCAATTTATCTCGGTCTACAGTAGAGTGATCCTCATACAACACCTTCTAAAGCTGGTCAGGTTCACGCAAGAGAATTATCCTTCACACAACCATAATTTTCATCTAACTCTAAATATTGTGCACACCCATGCCCTCAAAATCCATGTGTTTCCCTTATGCTAGATCCCATGGCTCACACAACTCTATTTGCAAGAAATACAATAAAGTTATGAGCAATAATTTTTTGGTCCCTAACCCAATGTCTTCTATGCTTCTAGTGCATCCATTAACCTACCTTTTTTCCTAAGAATAAGTACCCTAATGCCTATTCTTCTTAATAATAATTACCCTAATGTCGGACCTCTTAATTTCTACTACTCCATGATAGTTCCAATGCCATGTCTCACTTAGAGGCACATAAGTAGTGGTCACGTAAGCCCTTGAGGTGGCATCTCCAAGGGAAACATCTTATCTATCTTGGTAGATATTTCTTATGATGAATCTTCCCCTCACCTAGACATGGTCCCCATTGGGGTATAATCCCCATCCACAGCTGAGCTTCAAGAAATAAAACTACTTAGCTCCATGTCCAGTCATTCGATATTAAACTTCATGACAACATCCTCAGTACATGACATAAAACTGTAGCCTTACCCTATGCTATAAACACAGGATATCCCATATAAGATCATCATGGGATGTCACCTTCTCCACCATCTCCCCAAAGGATGATCCTCCTATATCGGGCAGCTTCCATGTGTAATCCCCACATCATCTCCCCAGGGGATGATCCTCCTGTATTGGGTAGTTCTACGCATAATCCTTACAACATCCCTCATCGATGCTCCTTCCACAACATGAGTGTCCTTATCACACAATGTTAAACTATATGGAGAGGTCCTATAACATGACCTTAAACTATGAAATCGAACTATGTAGGTTTTTATATCTATCTATTAAATAGTGTATACAGGATGCCTCCTTGAAGTTCAATCCTTACATCATTCAAGTGTGAAATTATCCCCCTTGGGAGACACACTCAATCATCCTAGTGAAAAATATTCCCCCATGGGAACACACTCCACAACCTGTACCAACAAGATGTTAAACCTGTACTTATCATTCCCTACTAGATGTTAAACCAACACCCAACCTATCCCCAAAAGATGTTAAACCTACACCTATCTTGTCCCCATAAGACATTAAACCTACACCTATATTTCCCCCGCAAGACCTTAAACATATTCCCAACCTATCCTCGCAAGACATTAAACCTACGCCCAACCTCTCCCCGAAAGATGTTAAACCAGCACCCAACATGTCCCTACAAGATGTTAAATCTTCACCCAACCTATCCCCATAAGATTTTAAAACTATACCCAATGTGTCCTCGTAATATGTTAAACTTGTGCCCAACCTATCCTCGCAATACGTTGAACTTGTGCCTATATTATCCCTGCGAGACGTTAAACCTACTCCCAACCCATATCCACAAGACGTTAAACTTATAACCTGAACTATATCCACAAGTCATTAAACTTATGACATGATCCAAAATACCTACCTCATGCAATAAACATGGGATGTATGAGGTAAAAAACCTCATAAGACTTACACCCCTTACATTAATTACATCATAACCGATATAGGATTCCTTGGGTTCTGTGCCTAAGATGCCTCACACATGAGATTCCCTCCAAAAGAGAAAGAATTTACAGGTTCCCAACCTAACTAACATCTAGAAATGCCCAATGTGACCAATGTTCCCAATGTTACTACCTCCCCTGGATGAAGATTGCTTCCCTATAGAGACATAAGCGGCATAATTAATCAGTTTCCCCATCGAGATGGCACCAAGAATGAGTTTCACAAACATGACTTAAATATATTTGGGAGACATGGACTAGGAAAAAAACTCCAAATAGGAATCCATGTAAGGAGGAAATAATATCTCTCCATACCATCTCGATCAAGGAGAAAACATTGCCGATGAAAGTGATGAAATTCTCCCACTTTTGGAAAGTGGGAATACGGGGCAACAGGAAGCAGTGCGTCACCGCTAGGTGGAGGGGCGATGTTGTGCCCCAGTGAAAGCATCAAAAATAATCACCTACAATTTTATCCATCTGATGATATCACATATCTCCATCCATTGGATCTTTCGAGTGTTTGTCCAATGAATCTTCCTCAATCACTATAGCATCATGGATTTCTCCATTCATTTCTCAACTCATATTTCCTCTATCTGATAGATTTGGAAAGTTATCTTTCATCCAAACATATGATACATGTTCATACAATATATAAATGGATGCTTGTTTATCTAATGGAACTATTAATAACAATAACTTCAAAGATCACTCTTCATATAGTTGATACTATAAACTTAATAACTCAAACTTCATACAGCTCTCCATCTGATGATATTGACCAGCCATCCTCTGTCTGATCATCTCTATGATTCGGGCTTCCACTTCTTCCACCTTTATAAATCTCCCACTTTATACTTTTCTCTTTTTACAAATGAATACAAACTCAGTACCTTGAACTTCTTATTTTTCTCTATCTGGTTACTTATGTTTGGTGATTTACATCTAGTATCCTCAATCCATTACCATATGATTGGTAACTTCTATCTCCCCCTTTGGACTCAAGATTGAACCATTAATATCTTCATGATGTTAGGAACTTGAAGAATGGCATAACATTGTCTAACTTTATAAGGAAAGTTTCCTAACAAGGTTAAGTAAAATTCATTACACTCCATATGGAAAGTTCCTTATATATCTTCTCTCAAACTTCTCTAACTTTCTTAAGTAACTTTATCTATAAACACATATTGACATATTGACAACAAATGAAACCAAACACACTTTTTCACACTAATCCATATGATGGATTGGAAAAATAGTTTTCCACTCAACTATCCAAGATCCGTATATGATATGATTGACAATTTTTTCCTACCTGATATATTCATGGATTATTTACATGATAAATGGTGTAAGTAATGGTGAAATATGAATCTTATCCTGCTAATTTATATAATGTGTTTTCCAAAAGGGTTCTTCATTTTAGTGGGAGACCATTTAATAAAAGTCCTTATTTAAGGTTATAAAACATGATACTCATCTGATAAAAGCTTTTGTTGTAGATAATATCATCATCATCATCAAGATAAAAATTTTGATCAATCCTTGATAAGGATAAGATTAATGTTATAAACTCTTAATAATGGTAATTTAAGAAAATTTCTTAAGAAATATTGGTTATTTAAGATAAGTTCTTGAGAAAAATAGTATGTGTCAAAATGGTTCTTTCCTTAGTAACCAGGTGTAGAAATTGTTGAAAAATTGAATCTAGATTCTTATGGAATCATATAGTGATTCATTCAATTTTTTAAAGGAATTAAAGTAAAATGACAAAAGGAATATTAGTCTTCACTCATATACTCAATATGATTGGATGCATCAATGATTCAAGGAATTTTAATCTCATATACTCAATATTATTGGGTACATCAAATGATATTCAATATGATTCAATATGTTAAATTAATTGGTGAGACTAAAAGTTTTCTTAAAGATTTATTGGTTATAGAAATAAATTATATTATTTATACTTATATATGATATCTACTATATGATTTATAAGTGTTGTAAATATATAGAAGTTCAGAAGATGAAAAAAATGAAGCTTGAAGTTTTCTTTCAAGTAATGGATCAAAGGAGTTGATGCATTGATAAATTATATACTACAAGTTTGGATAAAATCATCATAAGATGTGTACTTTATCTCATTTTTATCTTGTGAAGAACATTATAACAATTATTGTTTAATAAAATGAGATGAGGTGTTTTTGATAAACATGGTAATGATTTGTTTTGTTCTATAACATGCTTTAAGGGGGGACTTAAAATATTATGTTTTGGTTAGGTAATTTATCCTTTTGTCATCAATGGAAATGTTTTGATAGTATGATTAAATTCAATGAATGTTTACCCAATAGTATCAAAGTGTTGGGAATATATATATATGTATTAATTAGGCATATGATGTCTAGGTTATAAAAGTATTGTATAGACATATAAGTAGTTAAAAGTTAAAACTGAAATAATAAAATTTGGTTGAAAAGTTAAATAGTGTTTTTTAAGAAGACAATCATGGTCATTGAAACCTAGGGTTTTCATGAAGTAAGAGTAATAATTCAATATGATTGGCTTATCCAAGATATTCTTGAAGGGGTTTGTGAAACTCCATGGAATGTCCATGTCAGGTATAGATGTTATAGTAATTAATTCTTTGGTTTAAAAAGTTATGTGGTATCGAGTGTATATTTTACAAAGTGTTGTAAATATACAAGAGTCCAAAATCAAAGGAATAATTGATTGATCTTGAATTTTATATGCATGAGATGAAGTAAATAGTTACTACATCAAGGATTTGAATGTAAAACATTTTATCAATCTCAAATGAATCTAAGTAAAATATGTATATTTTAATCTAATTTCTCTTATGTGATAAGAGAAGTTTTTATCTAACAAATATTTTTTATGAACAAGTATGAGATGATTAAATATATATACATGTTTAATGATTCTTCAATTTATATAACATGTATTAAGAAGAAGATATGGATAGAATTTTTTTGTTCAGGATAAAATATTTATCCAAATATTTGTTAAAATATAAAGGAATGTGTTCCCACAACCCATCGATGTTATATTTTAATAAATTTTTCTTTTTAAAAGAAAATGATCCAAACACATATAATATCACATATGATATTGAAACAATAGTTTATTTATTAAATATTATCGTTAATGGGAAATAAGTGTTATTTCCAAAAAATCAAAAGGGTTTGTGTATCTTAGAAATATATTTTGAAAAGAATATAGTGTCTAATAGGCTAGTGGGAGTACTTTTGGACTTAGAGAAGTTCAAAATTAACAAATAAAGGTTCACACCAATCTTAAGTTAAAGTGATTTCCATTTAATATCTTAAAATTTTTAGGATATGTGATGGTAAAGAAAAATGTAAATTCTTGCATTTAGTTACCATTTAAGAAGTGAATATCACTATTTTATTAAAGGATTATACCAATCTAAAATTAGAGTGGCTTTTCATTCAATGCCCTAAAAGAGTTTATGATTTGTGATGATAAAATATAAAGAGTTGCATTTAGTTATCGTGAAAAGTGAAAGACATTGTTTCTTGAATTATTGTACTAATAAAAATGAAAAGTTAATTACAATTGATATCTTAAAATATTTTAGGGTATTAAAGTAAAGATAAGTGTAAGAGTTATATTTATTTACCATATTAAAGTAATTTTCACTTTATCTTAAAAGAGTTTAGGAGGTCTGGTAAACAATAATGTAAGTTTTGGAGTTGGTGCCCTAGAACCAACTTATGTGTACTTTATGATAACATGTATTCAAAGTATTAAATATTAATAAATACCTCATCACATCATGGTTGTTCTTCTATGTAAAATCATATGTGATAATGTCCTAAGAGTAGTCGTTGCACTAAAAGTTCATAGCAGTTACCCACTATGATGAGAACTCAGAAGTGTTGCGACACTATTCTTAAATATATGTTATATAGCTAGATGATATCATTTGAGGGACACAGATGATACAGGATGTCAGGAGTGGAGACTCATAGGACTTTGAGACACCTTCCCATGGTGCACGCCCTTAGTAATATCTAGTGTAGGATATTATTAGAATGAGATCCACCGGTAGGAGATCCACATTAATATATATTTCATTGGATGTTCCTATCTGCAAATATGTGTATTGATCCTTAAACTTTAATATTATTATTAATGAGTATTATGAGTCACGTACTTTGATATATTGATGAAAACTGTGATGAAAAATGTTCACGGTGAGGTAGGATATGTTGGGTGTGTCATGAGTAATATTGCATTAATTAATAACGCAAAAAAGGAATTGTCCCTTCAATTCTTTAATGGAAGTTGATATCACAAGCCCTTTGATGGAAATGATATAGCCTAAATAAATCCATGGTCATGGTGTTCTATAGGAGAGTTTGATTTCTAAAAATTCAAAGAGACATCAAGAAAATAGGTTGATGGCACCAGCATGCAACCTGCTTGATTAGAGATATTGTGATAAAGGAATTATATTACACATTAAGCATCCATATGAGGTATTATTTCATTACAGCATTAACTTCTTTCTTTTTTGGTGTCTTGGTTTGTTGCAAGATGCTAATTTTGGACTTTAGGATTCTTCACCTAATGCCACTAAGAAATAGGCCTAGAGGGTCACACACTAATTTTATTCAGAATCTCAGTTAAATAATATATTATTATTTATTATTTAACAAGTTGAATAAATATTATTCTCACATGTGGTTTAATAATTATTCATATTTTCTTGATCACATATATTTCATCACCAGTTATTCGAAAGAATATAATGTGAGTAGAATATTTAATAAATACTTATTTGTTATTTAGTTAATATAATATTTATTTATTTATTGGATAATAATGAAGTGATATTTATTTATTAAATAAATAGTCATTATTCAAGGCCTGATAAATATTGTTGAGGAATGGAGGACTGAGTTTTTAGGTCCAGTGAGAAATAATATATATTGAATATTATTTGAATTAATAATATTTAATTTAATTTGCAAGTTAAGTGCATGTTGAGGAAATAATAATATTATTATTATTTTAAACATGGGGTTCCACAAGAGATTAAATAAATATTAAATGTAACTTGTAAAAATATTTATTTCTAAACCCTAGTGGTATTTAAACCCAATTATATTATTTTTTCCAAGTGAGCCAATTAATTTTGTGTTGTGCACAACGACAGCAAGATTGAATTATCTCAAGCCCTAGAGAGATCTCTCTCTAAGAACGTTCCTAAGAATGGAGAGTGATCTTCCTCCACCTCCTACTCTTGATTCTATAGAGATCAAGGAGAATACTTTGGAAGTGATTCTTGAGGTGATAAAAGGAGAACAATGCAAGTGATAGGATCGATCATGCTAGCACTCAGAGATTCCTATAGTGATGTTCGTAGATTTGTTGAACACGTGTGGATCACTACTAAAGAGAACCTGCTCTTGATTCCTATAACGCAATGACCATACAATATAGATCTGTTGTCAGATCCATCAATGAATAAATCATTCACATAAGTTAATTCATTAATTGATTAAATTAATTATAAATAATATGTGATGATCTTGCGCTTGGTTCTGGAATTTTATCCCTTGTCTATTTTCTTTGATTCAATTTTGTTCATCATGGCGTTCACCATCGTGTAAATCTCAGATTGACCATCAATCATGATAAAAATAAAATTTGGGCATGACCCATCGCACGCTTTAGTTGTGTTCGAAACCTACAAGTGGTATCAGAGTAGTCACATAATTATTTATAATTATTTAAAAATCATTGATTGATTTATGTGTTTGTCAATTAGTTTTCAATTCAAGTTTTATCATTATTTAATAAAAATAGAGATATTTTCTTCTTCCTCTTTCATTTCTCATGGATCTAATCAAATTGATTAATTTTATGAATGAAATAAATTTGAATATCTCATCTGGAGGTGTTGAGGATTCTATCCGGATAACACAAGAGTACACACTGTGTAACCAGAGTTACACATCATGTAATAATGTTCAATTCACTAGGAATTAATTTAGAATTATTTCAAATCATGTGCATTGAATACAAATGGTGCATTTAATTTCATACACCACATGTTGACCAGGATAGCCTGGTGCACGGTCAGTTGGAGTACATTCTATGTATCCCACATACACAACGTGTAGTCCTTTAAGTCATAGATGAGCCATGTATTTTCATATACGGCCTACCTGACTGGTGACCATGTAACTCAAAGATCACACGCCGTGTATCCCTTGTTCATGTAATGTAATCTAATTTTTGTAAGGCACGGTTTACACACTGAGTCCCTAAGAGTGTGCCTCAGAAAGACTGTGAGAGATGTACACATTGTGTGGCTCACTTGTACATGTCGTGTACTTATACCATATTGCACAAAATTAAAATTAATTTATTATATCGTGTAAACCTTATCGACATTTTCTTGTGTGTGGTCATTAAGTTGATAAGACAGGCCATGTGATGGGTTTTGAAGTTCCAAGGATCGAATAACAACTGAGAGGGGGGTTGAATAAGTTGTTTAACTTTTTATAAGTTTCAAAACTTTAAGAAACTTAACCCTTGCAACCTGTTAAGATTTATTTCCTTATCAACCTTTAGAAAGAAACTCAAGCATGAAATAAAGATAAAGCAATAAAGTTACACAGGATATACAAGGTTCGACCTCAATAAGAGAACATACTTCTTTTCCATAGCCACTCCCGTGGGTCTATAGAAATCCACTATAATAAAGAAGTGAATACAACTTGTGCCAACTCCCATTAGACACCTTTTATCTCTCGAAAGGAAAGATTATACTGACTCCTGTCAGTTTACAATGTCTTCTTAAAGAAAAAATGAGCCAAACACAATAATAAGAACTTTGTTGAAGCTGCTCTACAAATGCTCACTCCAAATCTTCAGTCTGGTTTTCTTGAATCTGATTTTCTGAAACTGGTCTTCTTAGCAAGGTAATGATGTTTCCGATTTCCTTCTATAAAAACTTAAGAAAATTTCTTCAAGATAATTCTAATCTTCTTAGAAAGGTAAGATGATTCTGATTCTCTTCTTCTCAATAACTTGAGAAAATTTATTCAATATAGTAGAAACTTTTCACTTTGAATTCTCCAGCACTCCACCTTTTCCGAATGTGTAAAAGTTTCTAATGAGTGAATGATTTGAGCACATATTTATAGGCAACTCAAAAAACAAAGGCAGGAATCTTGAAAATCTTTCTCGATTCCTCAAATTAAAAAACTCCACAAATATCTCACATTTAATCTTCAATCTTTGAAATATTCAAATCTCCTTAAATTTCTCTAAGATTTACGCAAAGTTGAAATTCGGGTTTTCCTTCTTGAACTCTTCATATATTTCTCAGAATGATAAAGCTGGATCTTGGTTCTAATTTTCTCATAAACATGCTCAGAAAACAGGTTTTGAATTGTGAAAAAATCAGGTTCTGAATTGTTCAGAAATTAGGTTCTGAATTACTCAGAAATCAGGTTCCGAATTGTGCAGAAATTAGGTTTTGAATTATGCAAAAATCAGGTTCCGAATTGTTCAGAAATCAGGTTTTTAATTACTCAGAAATCATGTTCCGAATTGTTCAAAAATGAGGTTCTGAATTACTCAGAAATCAGGTTCTGAATTGTTCAGAAATAAGGTTCCGAATTTCTCAGAAATTAGGTTCCGAATTGTGCAGAAATAAGGTTCAAAATTCTACAGAAATCAGGTTCTGAATTGTTTAGAAATCAGGTTCTGAATTACTCAGAAATCAGGTTCTGAATTGTTCAAAAATCAGGTTCCGAATTACTCAGAAATCATGTTCCGAATTGTTCAGAAATAAGGTTCTGAACTATTTAGAAATCAAGTTCAGAAATCAGGTTCCGAATTGTTTAGAAATCATGTTCCGAATTTTTCAGAAATTAGGTTCTGGTTTTTTCATGAATCAGGTTTTCAAATCAGGTTCTGGTTTTCAGGTTCAGAAAACAAGTTCCGAATTTTCTCATAATTTTTCTTAGAGAAAGTCATCAAACCTCTCCACCATTTATTCAACAGCTTTTATCATGAAACTTTTCATGATTTGTGATAACTTTAAGATTAGAAAAGCATCATCTAATTTGTTTAAGAAAGTTTGAGACGCTTTCCTAACTTCTGACTTCTTATTCTTTAACAACATCCTCTTTAAGAAAATCTTCAGCAACCAGCAACGTTAACTTTTTGTAACTCAAAAACATTCTTCAACGAAAATATTAGTTGTCAAAAAATAAAAAACTTTGTCAAAATGAAACATCACAAAGGTTCTTCAATCACCCCCTTTGGATTTGTTGGCAACCCTTGTTAACAATTTTTCACCTCTAAAAAATTTCACATCTCAAGTTCTTAAACTTTACCAAAACATATCCTTTTTCAAAAAGAGAGTGTCCTAACACCACACTACTAGATAAAGTAATGTTTTTTAAGGATTTACATCCCTAAGTGACAAGAAAATTTTGCATCCATGTAAGGATAAACTTCACCTTACTTAAACTCCCCCTCAACTTTTATCTTTCTCTTTCTCACTTTTCTTTTCCTCTCTTATTTTTCTTTCTCTCTCCCCCATTATATGATAACCACATCTTTAGATTCATAAAATAAAGCCAAGTAAACATTGTTACTTACTCTCCCCCTTTTTCAACATAATTCAAAGCATGGTGGGGGAACTTCATTATGAGTTTTAGGAAGTTATGGGAGGAGGCTGAACATGAAGTTGCAGCCTCAGTTCAACAAACCTTTCATTTGACTTTTCTTTTATAAAAATATCAGCAATATGATACTTTTTTGAAATATATTCCATCAAGACTTATCTAGTATTAACTTTCTATTTTAATAAGTGATACTTTATATCAATGTGTTTTGATCTTGAATGTTGAACAGGATTATTAGAAAGATCAATGGCACTTTGATTGTCACAGAGTATCTTCAAAGGTTTAGAGACTTGCACTTTCAAATCTTCCAGATGAACCTTCATCCACATCATTTGAGTACAAGCCTGAGTATCTGCAACATATTAAAATTCAATTATGCTTAAAGTTACTGAACTTTGTTTCTTACTGTGCCAACTCACACAACATTCCCCTAAGAAAAATTTTCCTCCTGATGTTGATTTTCTATCATTATAATCACTATCCCAATCAGCATCAGTATAACTATGAAACTTCATCTCATTGTTTCTCTTGTATAACAAACCATGTGAAGTTTTTCCTTTAACATATCTCAGAATCCTCTTAACTTCCAACATGTGTGATTATTTTGGATTACTTTGATACCGAGAACATAGAGTCACAACATAAGCAATATCAGGCCTTGAAGCTATAAGATAAAGAAGACTTCCTATCATCTTCTGAAAGTCTTTCTGATTCACACTTTTCCCTGATTCATCTTTTCTCAACTTTGTGCTCACTGAGATAGGAGTTGAAACTTCCTTTGATTCTTCCATCCTAATCTTCTTTAACAATTCATTGGCATACTTTTCTTGGGATAAGAAAATGTAGTTTTCTTGTTGTTGAACTTGTAATCCAAGGAAGAAAGTTAATTCTCCCAACATTGAAATTTTAAAAATTTCCTTCATCTATTCAAAAAACTCTTCACAAAACTTTTCTTCTTCTCCAGCAAAAATTATATCATCCACGTAAACAATTACAATTAAAGTTCCGGAGTCAACATCTTTAACATACAAGTTGCTATCAAACTTTCCTTTAGAAAAGTTCATCTTTCTCAAAGAATTTTAAAGCTTTGAATACCATGCTCATGGATCTTGTTTCAAACCATACAAAGCTTTCTTCAATTTGAAAACTTTGTTTTCATCATCATTAAGTAAAAACCCACAAGGTTGTTCAATGTAAACTTCTTTCTTAATTTCACCATTTAAGAAAGATGACTTTACATTCATCTGATAAACCTTATAATTCCATGATTTACCACTACAATAAACATTCAAATAGTTTCCAACCTTACAACAGGGGCAAAGGTTTCATCAAGATCCACACCTTCCACTCGTGCATATCCTTTACACACAAGCATTTCTTTTTTCTTGTAACTTCTCCATGCTCATTTAATTTATTTCTATAAACCCACTTGGTTCTGATAAAAATTTTATTTGATGGTCTTGGAACAAGTTCCCATATTTCATTCTTCTCAATCTGATCCAGTTCTTCATTCATAGCATACACCCATTATTTATGTTGAATAGCTTCTGAAACTGATTCTGGTTCAACTTTTGAGATAAGTGAAGTGTGATTTTCTAATCTCAACTTTCTTCTTGTTTGAATTGGAGCCTTATGATTTCCAATAATATTTTCAGATTCAATATGTTTTCGTAAGGTAGGAAAACTTACATTTCCTTTACCAGCATCTTTTTCTTCCCCATGTGACTCATCTAAGTCACTTTTACATTTGTGGGGATTCTCTGATTTATCTTCCTCGGAATTCTTAACAGATTTTGTGAAGGAACTTGAATTTTCAATTACCTTCACATCATATGAGTCCACCAAATTCTGTAAATATTTGTTCCAGCATTTGTAACTTCTTCCATTTGGTGAATAACCCATAAATATTCCTTTTTCAGCTTTCTCATCAAACTTTCCTAAGTCCGGATTTTTGATTTTGAGCAAGCATGGACTTCCAAAAACTTTGAAGTATTTAAATGAAGTTTTTTTGTTATACCACATCTCATAAGGAGTCATGTTGGTTTTTGGTCTCAACAAGCATCTATTTTGAACATGTAAAGCAGTACTAACAGCTTCTCTCCAAAAGAATTTTGAAATTTTGTATTCTGATAACATACTTATTCCTATTTCCACCAGGCTTCTATTCTTCCTTTCTGCTACTCTATTTTGTTGTGGAGTATAAGGAGCACTATACTGATGTTTGATACCATGCTTCCTTAGATAAGTTTCAAAAGAATTTCTTGTGAATTTAGTACCATTTTCTGTTCTCATCTTATTTATGGAAACCCCCAATTCTTTCTCAACATCTTTTCTTAAGAATTTAAACATTTCAATAGCCTCTAACTTAAGCTTCATGAACATGATGTTTGTCATCCGAGTGAAATAATTAATAAAAGTGATAACGTATAAATCTCCTTTTTTTGATTTATGTCTCATCATCCCACACAAATCAGAATGAATAAGATCAAGTGGTTTTTTATATTGAATCTCAACTCTTTTATGACTTTTGTTAGTCATCTTTCCTTTCTGGAAAGTAATACAAACATCTTCATCTCTTCTTTTTAGTTCTGGAAAATTCCAAACAACATCAACTTTAGAAAGCTTACTCATGTTATTCTTCCCAAGGTGGACAAGTCTTCGGTGCCACAACTTGTTTTCATCTTCAGCACTCAAATAACAAGAGTTATTGGATTCTCCAAATTTGAAAGAGATTCCCACTAATTCTTTCTCCTTTTGTAATCACTTTTTCATTTTTCACACTTTTGATGATAAAAGAATATTTTCTGAAGATAACTTCTTTTTCATCATCACAAAGTTGAATTACACTAAATAAGTTATGTTTTATCCCATCAACAAGAAAGACTTACTTAGATTTCAGTTTCTCTGCTTCAATTTCTGTTGTTCTGATTCCCTTAATTTTTAAGGAACTGTCATTTACAAAAGTAATTGCTCCTCCATCATGACTTTCAATATGTTCCAAGATTTTTATACCACCTTTCATGTGTGAAAAACAACCACTATCAAGAATCCATGGTTTGTTCCTCTTACTTGATTTTAAAGTTATCTCAACAACAAAAGCTCTCTCATCAACCTTCTTATTTTCAGCTTTCTTTTCTTTCTTATCATAAGAAACTTGTTCTGAAAGGAGTGTCATACATATTTTGACATGATGACCAGACTGATCACATCTTCCACAAACTTCTTCCAAACATTCAAATTGATTCTTTGTTGGAATGTTTCTGACATCTTGAGAATTAACCTTTTCAACTTTCTGTGAGTATGAAAAGTTACTCATTCTTCTTTTACTATTTATTCCACTTTGCTAAAACCTTCTTCCAGGTAGAGATAAATTGTTCCAATAATTATAATCTTTATGCCCATATATTCTGAAGCACCAGCAGTAGCCCTCAAATATTGATTTTCTATTAAAGAATGATCTTTCTTTATAGAAACTTTGTTGAGGTTGATAAATTCTTTCAGCTCTAGAGAACTTGGGATGTAGGTTATCTCTTCTTTTGAGTGAGTTTTCTAATTTTATAGGATTGATAGGTTTCTCACATCCTTTCTCCATCCAAGCTTTACTAGTACTTTTTCCATAACCTGAAATGTTAGAAGAATCAGATAAAACATTATTTTTTATAGGAGAAGATTTCACCTTATTCTCATGGTAAGCCTTCTCAGCAATCTTGGAAGTCTCATCTTTTACTTCAGTGGCTTTTTTGAAGTTTTCATTCATCTTCCTTAGGGTATTTTCAAACTCAATAACTTTTGATTGAAACTTTTTGACCTCTTCTTCTTTAGTTTCTAGCTTCTTACTAAGATCTTCAATCATTTTTCCCTATTCAGCAATTCTAAGTTTTTAACTTAAAATTTCTTGAATGTATTCATCTTCCTTATTGCTGACATATTTACTTCCATCATGAACTTCTTCATGATTCTTCTTCATCACACGAATTTCTTTCTTGAAAGATTTGGTTTGCTCAAATCATGCAAGAAGTTCAGATCATAGCTGATATTCTCTGTAAGATTCTTCACCACCTTCTTCACTCTCTGAGGAAACATTTGTTTTCTCAACTTTTGAAATGAAGGTTATGAATCTTTCTTTACTTTCATATTCTAAGGAATAATTGGAAGATGATTCTGATTCAACCTTCTTGCTCAACATAATTCTTTTCTTTCCAGAAAACTTCTTCTTGAATTTTTTATAAGTATTCTCTTCTTTTTCATTCTTGTTATACTTCTTCCATCGAGGATTCTCATCAGAAATATCTTGATATTCTCCGATTTTATTCTTAGGGAAATTCATAGAAAAGTGTTCAATTCTGCCACACTCAAAACATTTGAGAGGAAGTTTCCCTCCATACTTTCCTCTTCCTCTTCGATAGTTCTTGGATATGAGAGACATGATTTTTTTCATTCAACTCTTCATCTTCCTTATCATTGGGCTCACAAGGATCAGCTTCATCATCATATTGGATTTTCATCTTTCTCATAGCTTCAAAAACCATTTCATATTTCATATTCTTCTTAAAGATTGGATCTTTCCTCATTTTATAAGCAATAAGAAAGTTATGCAGTTCATCAAAAGATAAATCATCCTTATCTTCTAAAGCTGAAATTTTAGAATCAAACCTATCTGGAAAGTTTCTCATAAGTTTCTTCACAATTGTTGAGTCTTACAAAACATATCCAAACCTCCTAATGTTGCAAACAATTTCATTCACTATGGTGAAGTATTCGTCAATTTTTTATTCATCTCTCATCCTGATATCTTCATACTTATTGTTCCAGATTTGTAGCTTTGCTTTCTTAACTTTAGTATTCCCTTCAAAAACACTCTCAAGCTTGTCCCATATACTTTTGGAAGATTTAAAACCCATCACCTTTTGATAAAAATTCTGTGATAAGGACATAAGGATCACATTTATTGCCTTTACATCAACTTCTATGTTCTTTTTATCAGTATCTGTCATGGGGGTATCTTTTTCAATAGGGGGAAAACCAATAGTGGTAGAATCAACAACTTCCAAGCCAAGAGATAGGAGATAAGGAATCATCCTATTTTTTTCATCCATAATAGTTCTTCCCATCGAATATAGGAACTCCTCTACTGTTGACAGAATTGATATTATCCATGATAAGGATTCAAAAAGGGAACCTGCCTCTGATACCACTTGAAGTTACAAGGATCTAATAACAACTGATAAAGGGGGTTGAATCAGTTGTTTAACTTTTTATAAGTTTCAAAACTTTAAGAAACTTAACCCATGCAACCTGTTAAGATTTATTTCCTTATCAACCTTTAGTAAGAAACTCAAGCATGCAATAAAGATAAAGTAAGAAAGGCACACAAGATATACAAGGTTCGACCTCAATAAGAGAACCTACGTCCTTGCCATAGCCACTCTCGTGGGTCTATGGAGATACACTATAATAAATAAGTGAATACAACTTGTACAAACTCTCGTTAGACACCTTCTATATCCCGATAGGAAATATTATACTGACTCCCATCAGTTTATAATGTTTTCTTAAATAAAAAATGAGCCAAACACAATAATAAGAATTTTGTTGAAGTTGATCCATAAATTCTCACTCCGAATCTTCAGTCTGGTTTTCTTGAATCTGATTTTCTGAAACCAGTCTTCTCAGCAAGGTAATGATGGTTCTGATTTCTTTCTACTAAAAACTCAAGAAAACTTCTTCAAGATAATTTTGATCTTCTCAGTAAGGTAATATGATTCTGATTCTCTTCTTCTCAAGCACTCAAGAAAACTTCTTCAAGATGGTAGGAACTTTTCACTTTTAATTCTCCAGTGCTCTGCCTTTTCCGCATGTGTAAAAGTTGCCAATGAGCGAATGATCTGAGAACATATTTATAGGCAACTCAGAAAATAAAGGAGGGAATCTTGAAAATCTTTCTTACTTCCTCAAATCTAAAAAACTCTGTAAATCTCTCGCATTTAATCTTCAATCTTTGACTTCTTCAAATCTCCTTAAATTTCTATGAGATTTATGCATAGTTGATATTCAGGTTTTCCTTCTTGAACTCTTCAAATATTTAACAGAATGAGAAAACTGGATCTTGGTTCTGATTTTCTCAGAAACATTCTCAGAAAATAGGTTCCGAATTGTGCAGAAATCAGGTTCCAAATTGTTCAAAAATCAGGTTCTGAATTACTCAGAAATCAAGTTTTGAATTGTGCAGAAATCAGGTTCCGAATTATGTAGAAATTAGGTTCTGAATTGTTCAAAAATCAAGTTTCGAATTAATCAGAAATTAGGTTCTGAATTTTTCAGAAATCAGGTTCCGAATTACTCAGAAATCAGGTTCTAAATTTTTCAGAAATCGTGTTCTAAATTACTCGAAAATCAGGTTCTAAATTGTGCAGAAATCAGGTTCTGAATTATGCATAAATCAGGTTCTGAATTTTTCAGAAATCAGGTTCCGAATTACTCAGAAATCAGGTTCCAAATTGTTCAGAAATTAGGTTCTGAATTACTCAGAAATCAGGTTCTGAATTGTTCAGAAATCAGGTTCTGAATTTTTTAGAAATCAAGTTCCAAATTGTTCATAAATCAGGTTTAAAAATCAGGTTCTGGTTTTTTCATGAATCAGGTTCTGGTTTTTAGGTTCAAAAAACGGGTTCTGAATTTTCTCAGAATTTTTCTTAGAGAAAGTCATCAAACCTCTCCACCATTTCTTCAACAGCTTTTATCATGAAACTTTTCATGATTTGTGAGAAGTTTAAAATCAGTAAATCATCGTCTTATTTGGTTAAGAAAGTTTGAGAAAATTTCCTAACTTCTGACTTCTTATTCTTTAACAACATCCTCTTTAAAAAAATATTCACCAACAAGAAACTTCAACTTTTTGTAACTCAAAAACATTATTCAACAAAAAGATTAGTTGTCAAGAAATACAAAACTTTGTCAAAAAAACACCACAAAGGTTCTTCAGGCTTTAATATATATATATATATAGAGAGAGAGATGTTTAATTAATTTTGGCATAATTTTCATATATATATATCATGTATGAGTCATATTATAGTTATTACTCTACGTTCATTGAAGCATAACACATGTCATAAAAATTATGTAATTAATGTAATCATTAAGTTGATAGTACACATCATGAAAGTACGTGATAAGTTGTGTATGTCATATGTCACAAGAGTAAACAATATACAAGTATAATACATGTTGGGTATATTTAGACGGGTATTAACCATGTTGCCTCCAAGGTACATTTATGCACACAGTTAATTTTAAATAAATTTATTTAATTTATTTAAAATTATGATGAATGAGAATCTCAAAGAAAATCGAATGAGAATTAAGATAAAAATAATTGATTAATTAAAGAAGATAATTAATTGAGTCTAGTGTGATTTATCTTAAATAAGAACGACTAAGAGTTGAATGCTAGTTTTATTAAATGTGTAATTCATTTCATGCATGTGGATGATCATGAGCATAGATCAGACCTTTGTATGTGATTGGTTTCATTTAATTTATTATTAAAATAAATTGGAGGTTTTTGTTTCATCTCTCATATCATTGTGTATGGGTCTACGTACCCATGGTTTCTTTTATGTAAACCAGTTTCCCCTCATATACGTGTGAGTAAAATCATATGTAATGGATGGATCTCCCAAGATAGTGGAGGCGGTTCAAGTTTGGAGCTGAAGTGAAACCAATCCAAGAGAGATACATAGGTGGACAAGTGGAAAGCAGTAACACGAACCATAATTGGTTCAAGGTGTTCTTCCCCTAGTCCAACAGTTAGTTTATCAACCGCTAGATAAACTAACCATTAGTAAAAGCTAATGATCATACTGCTTTATTATTATTTTTGTCAAGTTGCATGGTTATTTCATTATGGATGCTTTTTTGTGATCACATGAATTAATAAATTAATAATCATACAGGATAGAACTAAAATAAATTGTATTATGCATAAATATTATCTAAGACATGGTCAATAACTTAAGTAAATCCACTTAATATTAAAAAGCATGTAATAAATATAATAATTGGTAATTTACACATAAAAATATTAAATCTATCAATTACATATATTAAGTCGTATAGACATCCACTACTTCAGTTAAAGTAAAACCATAGTTCAAAGTGTTTGACCAACCAAAGTTGGGATGCTTTCAATTATTAGGAAATTCTAACTTGAAGTTATAGGTTGAATTAACTTAGTTCGTATAAAGGGTTGACTGTCAAAGCAAGACTTAGTGTAACTAAGAGGAAAGGGTTGAGGAAAACCATTTTAAGGATTTTAAGATTGGGGAGTCCACTCAATAGATCAAGGAACTGTGATTTAGTGCAGTTGGAATTTGGAATGCCTACCTAAAACCATTCAAGTTAGTTGACCAACCAAATTTGGGGTAATGAGGGGGGAATATGGATCCTTTATACTAGAATTTCCAATCAATAGTATATTCCAAAAACAATGGTGAGGGCTATTGGTTTTCGATAAAATAGTGGGAGATTAATAAATATAATATTTATTTATTTGTCCAAATTTTATCAGATAAAGTACTAAAATTATGCCTGTATTATTTGTAGAAACAACAATAAAATGACTCCAAACATATCACAACGATCCATACTTGAGAAGGAAAATATTCTCACCGTTACAAATTTCCAAGAGTGGTAAAGGCTCTTACACATTATCCTTCACCATGAAAGGAAATTGTATGTGTTGGAAGAACTTGTTTCTGATGCACCTGGTAATAAGGCTAGTGATAAAGAGATAAAACTCTATGAGAAACATTTGAATGATTCCACATATATTAAATGTTTCATTCTATCATTCATGACCAATGATCCTTTGAAGCAACATGAAGACATGGATTCATATAGCATGATGTATCACCTTTAGGATATATATCAATATAAGGTGAGACGAGAGAGATACGAGATCTCCAATGATTTTTTTACAACTAAACTTAGAGAGTATACACTATTTGGGCCTCCTGTAGTCAATATTATTGGCTACATTGAACTCTTAGACATCTTAGGGATTAAATCCCTGGGTTTTTTTTTTTGCATACATATCTCATACTTTCATCACTTCCCATGACCTTCTCTAGTTTTATTGTTAATTACAATATGAGAAACAATGATAAGAGTCTTTCAGAACTTCTTACTTTGATTCTCCAAGTAGATAAGGATATGGGGCATGACAAAACTGCGGTCTTTATGGTGAATAAGAAAAGGAATAACAAGGTGAAGGGTCCCAAGACTCATAACAAGTCTAAATCTCTTGAGTGCCATCATCTAATAAGAAGAAGATCCAGAGCTAGGGAAAGGAAAAGGAGGCAGTGTGTTTTCATGTGGAAAGGAAGGCCACTAGAAGAAGAACTACACCCAAAAGCAAGGGTAATCTAAAGTTGTGTTTATTATAGAGTGTAATATTTCAATATATACACATTGGGTATTAGATACAGCTTTTAGTGCTCACATTTGTATCCAAATATAGGAACCAAGTAGATTTTGAAATATTTCTAAAGGATAGGTGGATTTGAGAGCTGTTAATGGTGTGAAGCTAGATGCTCCAGCCATTAGTGACTACCACATTTCATTTCCAATGAGAATGATTTTGGTTTTAAAGAATTTTTATTATATACCAACAATTACCAAGAACATAATTTATGTATCATGCCTGGATGCAGATGGTTTTATTTTCAATTTTGGAAATAAAAGTTGTTTCTTTTATAAAGAAAACATATGTTATGGTATAGAACATTTAAATAACGATCTTTATACATTAAATTATGAAAAAAAAAGTATTAGAAATTGATAACGAATCATGTTCACACAACTCATATAACATGCAGTTGTGGCATCACCATCTTAGCCATGTAAATGAGAAGTGTTTGACAAAGGTCTAACAAGATGGTTATTTAGAATCTTCTGAGATAAAACCACTTGAAATATGTCATACTTGTTTACAAGAGAAAATGACTAAACCACCATTCAGTGGAAAAAGTGAAAGGGCCGCATATCTTCTAGTATTGGTACACACTGATGTGTGTGGACCATTTTTAGTAGAAACTAGATGTGAGTATTCTTACTTCATAACATTTACCGATGATTGAGTAGATATTGTTATATCTACTTGATAAGGTATAAGTTGAGTCCTTTGAGAAATTCAAGGAATTCAATAATTAAGTAGAGAATCAACTTGGAAATAAGATAAAGAAGCTTTGATTGGATCAAGATGGTGAATATCTTAACTAAGAGTTTATCATCTTTCTATGGGAGTTTTGGATTCTATCTCAACTCACTCCACTTTATACACCACAGTGGAATGGTGTTAGTGAAAGGAAGAACCGTACCTTGAGTTATGGAGTGGAAATAAACTCATTTTATCACATACAAATGTATGGGGTCACAAGGAATTTTTTAAGGCCTTATTAGGTAACAAACTAGTACCCTAGGGTACAAAGTGTATCTTTATAGGGTATCCCATGGGAATAAAGGGATGCTACTTATACAACCCCTCAGACAAGAAAGTGATTATCTCTATACAAGCTATATTTCTTGAGAGGAATCGCATCCTCAAAAAGGATAGTGGGAGCAATATTGATTTAGATGTAGTCGATGCTCAAGATATACAAGAATTGGTACAGGAATAGATTCCAAAGGTCCCCATGGAAGAAGTCATTCCTAAAACACAAGTACTATGTAGAAGCACAAGATATGTAAGAGAACTAGAGAGATATGGGTTTCTAGTCACCAAAGATGGTGACTCATTATTGGTTGACAATAATGAACCTCTCTCCTATAAAGAGGTAGTAAAGAGCTAAAAAGCTATAAAATAGAAAAAAGCCATGAATTATAAAATGGATTCCATGTATAATAACCAAGTTTGGGTTTTGGTCGATGTGCCAGTTGATGTAAATCTCATAGGGTGAAAATGGGTATTCATGAGAAAACTGTACATGGAAGGTAAAGTAAATACCTGTAAAGTAAGGATAGTGGCTAAAGGGTTTAAACAACGTCAAGAAATTGACTACGATGAAACCTTTTCACCAGTTTCTATGTTTAAATATATTATAATTCTACTTGATATATATGCTTACCATGACTATGAAATTTGGAAAATGGATGTTAAAACTACTTTCCTTAATGGAAACCTTCGAGAAGATGTATATATGACACAACCAAAAGGGTTTGTGATTCCAAGTGATTCTAAAAGGATTTTCAAGTTGTAGAGATTCATTTATGGATTAAATCAAGCATCTAGGTTAGGGAACATTTAATTTGATGAAGCTATAAAAGAAGTTGGTTTCATTAAGAAAGAATGTGAGCCATATGTTTACAAGAGGTTTAGTGGGAATTTAGTTGTTATCCTAGTAGTATATTTTTATAACATATTACTTATTGGAAATGATATACCAATCTTACAGTTTGTTAAGGTCAGGTTAAACAAGTGTTTCTCTGTGAAGGAATTAGGTGAAACAACCTATATTATAGGGATCAATATAATTCATGATAGATCCCACTACTACAAAAACGAGCAAGGGAAGCGCTACCCTTTTATCAGCGCTAAAAAAAAGTGCTGATAAAGGGGACCCCTTTATCAGTGCTTTTTTTAGTAGCACTGTTAAAGGGGGGATTTATTAGCACTTTTTCCTAGTGCTGATAAATTTTATGTTTCAAAAAAAATATTTTTTCATGAAAAATAAAATATTGTTATATAAGTATATTTATATTGATATAAATATAATATATATTTTTTAAATATGTTTTAGATAAGTATAATAAGACTATTACATTTAATATATAAGAAATTTAGTGAAAAGGGCTTTAAAATATTTTAAAAATTATTATTAATTAATAATTTGCTAATTATAATCGATTAAAAATCATTTAATAACAATTTGAAGACACAAAAAATAAAAATAATAATAAAAGATCTAAAATAAGTTGAAAATGTAACTTAAACTTCAAACGACCATAACTTTTGATCCGGGTGTCCGTTTGAGCTCTACAACATATCAAATCGAAGTCTGCGACGAGCTCTATGCGCTAATGAACCAAGAAAAGATTCTTTCACATTTTTTAGGACAAAAAAGACCCAAAAGGCCTCCAAAACTGAGTTTTTAGTCTGGATACCCCGATTTGTTAACATTCAAACAAGTATAACTTCTAATTTAGATGTCTGTTAGGCCTGTACCACATATCATATTGAATATTGTTTCATTTTCTTCGATTTTACTGGTTGTGGAGTTGAAACGGGTTTCTATATTAGAAGTTATGGTCATTTTAGCATTCTATGTTTTTTCAAATACAAATATATATGTATTTATTCGTAAATATATATGTGTTTGTGTGTGTGTGTCTCTGTGTGTGTGTGTGTTGTATATATGTATGTATGTATTTATTTATTTATTTATAAACACACATAAAAAACATATTTTATAAATGTATTTAAAACTAATCTTATAAATATATATTAATATACAAATAAATATACAGATAAAAAATTATAACTAAAAATATATATAAAAATAGATATAAATATATATTAATATACGAATGAATATATATATAATAATATATGAATAAATATATATGTATTGATATAACTAAATAAATTTATATTAATATGAATCTAAATTAATATACGAATAAATATAACTATATATATATAAATATTTATATATATTAATATACGAATAAATATATATATATATATTAATATATGAATAAATATATATGTATTAATATAACTAAATATATTTATATTAATATGAATCTATATTAATATACAAATAAATATAACTATATATATATATAAATAGATATATCATTAAATAGAGAAAAAAATGAAATGGATTAGTGGTAAAGGTGCAGGCGCGCAAGGGGGGAGGTCGCGGGTTCGAGTTTGGGTGGAAGCAATGAGGTGTGCACGTGTGCGGGATGCATGAAAAGGGCAGTGCGCGGGAGAGTGTGAGGGGGGGGGGGGTTCGTCTAGCGCTGATAAAGGGGGGGTCAAGCACTGTTAAAAGCTCCCCCTACATTATATAATTCTTTTTTTTTATTTTTTTTGACTTTTATCAGCGCTAAAAAAACACTGATAAAGGGGTTGTTTATCAGCGCTTTTTTAGCATTGATAAAATATGCCTTTATCAGCGCTTTTATGAGCACTGATAAAAGGGACCCCCTTTATCTTCGCCTTGATTAACAGTGCTTTTTTTAGCACTGTTAATGCACTTTTCTAGCGTTGATAAGGCCATATTTGTAGTAGTTTCCAAGAGGCTTCTTGGACTAAGTCAAAGTATATATATTGACTAAATACTAAAGAGGTTTAGTGTGGAATAATCCAAGAGTGTATTGGTTCCAGTGTCACATGGTTTACAATATTTTAAGAAAATGTGTCCTCAGACACAATAGGGGAAAGAAAGAATGAGTAAGATCCCATATGCTTCAGTGATAGGATCAATAATGTATGTCATGTTATATACTAGACTTGATGTTGCCTATGCATTGAACATGATAGAAAGATATTAAGCTAATCCAGGAGAACAAAATTGGTATGTTGTTAAGGATATCCTTAAGTATCTAATAAGAACTAATGATATGTTACTGGTGTATGGAGGAGATGAAGATATGTTCATCAGGGATTATACTAATGCTAGCTTTTAAACAGATCAGAATGATATGAACTCATAATGAGGATATGTTTTCTATCTCAATGAAGGATCTGTGAGCTGGAAGAGTTCAAAGAATCCAGTTATTGTTGATTCTATAATATAGTCTGAGCATATAACGGCTTCTAATGCAACCAAGGAAGATGTTTAGATATGAAACTTAGTCTAATAAATTGATGTGGTGCCTAACAGTAAAGGCCCTATCACATTATATTATGATAATACTACAATGATGACTCTTATAAAAGAGACAAGGTTACACCAACAGACAAAGAATATACTTCGGAAGTATCACCTCTTGGGGTATTTTTATCAAAGGGGTGAAGTTTTAGTAATCAGAGTATCCATAAAAGAGAACATGGTAGACCCCTTGACTAAAGGTCTATCTCATCAGAAGCATGAGTATCATATGAGAGATAGCGGACTGAAGTTTATTAGTAGTTGGCTCTAATGCAAGTGGGATTCTTCTGGAGTCGGTTCCCTAGAACCAACTTCTGTGTACTTTATGATAACATGTATTCATATTATTTAATATTAATAAACATCTTATCACATCATGATTATTCTTCTATGTAACATCGTATGTGATAATGTTCTAAGAGTAGTTATCACACCAAAAGGTCATAGTAGTTCCCCGCTATGATGAGAACCAAAAAGTGTTATGATTATATGCTTAAATATATGTTTTATAAATGGATGATATCATTTGAGTGACACAAATGATACATAATATCAGGGGTGGAGACTCATAGTACTTTGAGACACTTTCTCATGGTGTATACCCTTAGTAATATCCTGTGTAGGATATTATGAGAACAAGATCCGCTAGTAGGAAATCCACATTTATATGTGTCATTGGATGTTCCTATCTACGGATGTGTGTATTGATCCTTAGACTTTAAGATTATTATTAATGAGTATTATGGTCGCGTACTTTGACATATAGATGAAAACCATGATGACAGATGTTCGCAACGATATAGGATACATTGGGTGTGTCATAAGTAATATTGCATTAATGAATAATGCGAGAAAGGATTTTTTCCTTCCGTTATTTAACAGAAGTTGATATCTCAGGCCCTTTGATGGAAATGATATAGCCTAAATAAATCCATTTCCATGGTGTTCTATAGACAAGTTTGATTTTCAGAAAGTCAAAGAAATAGATGTTGAGTACATAGGTTGAGGGAATCAGCATGCAACCTACTTGATTAGAGATATTGTGATAGAGAGATTATATAACACAATAAGAATTCATATAAGGTATTATGTTGTTATGGCATTAACTTCTTTCTTTATGGGTTCCTTGACATGTTGTTAGACACTAACATTGGACTTTAGGCTAATTTGATTAATGTTATTGAGAAACAGACCCAAAGTCTCACACACTAAGTGTATCCGGAATCTCAGTTAAATAATATATTATTATTTTTTATTTAAAATTTTGAATAAATATTATTCTCACATGTGGTTTAATAATTATTTATGTTTACTTGATCACATATATTTTGTCACCAGTTATTCAAAAAAATATATTGTGAGCAGAATATTTAATAAATATTTATTTTCTATTAAGTGAATATAATATCTATTTATTTATTAAAAAATAATGAAGTGGTATTTATTTATTAAATAAATAGTAATTATTCAAGGCCGGATAAATATTTTGGAGGGATGGTGGACCAAGTTTTTAGGTTTGGTGAGAAATAATATATATTGAATATTATTTGATTAAATAATATTTAATTTAATTCGCAAGTTAAGAGAATGTCAAGGAAATAATAATATTATTATTATTTTAGACATGGGGTTCCACAATGGATTAAATAAATATTAAAGGGCACTTGTGAAAATATTTATTTCTAAACCCTAGTAGTATTTAAACCCAATTATATTATTTTTCCAAGTGAGCCAATTCATTTTTTGTTGTGCACAATGATAGTTGGATATAATCCTCTCAAGACCTATAGAGATCCCTCTCCAAGAATGCTCCTAATAATGGATAATGATATTACTCTACCTCCCACTCTCGAGTCTAGAGAGATCAAGTATAATGCTTTGGAAGTGATTCTCGAGGTGATAAAAGGTGAACGACGCAAGCAATAGAGTCTTCTGTGATAGCACCTGAAGATTCCTACGATGATATTCAAATATTTGTGGAACATGTGTGGATCACCACTAGAGGGAGTATGCTTTTGATTCCTACAACGCAATGACCATACAACTTCGAATCTGTTTCCATATCCATCAATGAAGAAAGAATATGTGCAAGGTAATTCTTTAATTAAATAAATTAATTATAAATAATATGTGACGATCCAATGCTTTGTTCTGTCATTCTATATCTTGTATGTTTTATTTGATTCAATTCCATTGATCATGACATTCATCATCATGTGAATCTTGGATTTATCATCGTTCATAACAAAAATAAAAGTTGGGAATGACTCATCACATGCTTCCACCACGCCCAGGACCTATAGTAAGTAGTTACATTATTTTAAGGAAATATTTTGATGTAATAAGGTTCTAAGGATGATGATGATGAACTTAGAAAGAGTTATAAGTAGATAACATAAGTTGAAATCATAACATTTGATGTTGTGAAGTTAAAAGGTTTTAATATTTTCAAGAAGTTGAATAGTAAGGAATATGATCCCTAAATATCACCATTATTCAAACTGGATTACTCCATAGATATTTATTACTAAAGATTTTAGTGGAAGTGGAGGCATCAATGAAAGCTAAATGAGACAACCTTGAAAATTTTCATAAGACTTTACTAGAAGATAAAAGATCTTAAGAATGTAGAATGAAGAAACTTTTCATAGTGATGCATAAGATTAATAGTTTCTTACATAATAGTTAGGAAGATAATATGTATGTGTTATAATCAAAGTGGTAAATTAGGTTTATCTGTTTGGAATAATTTGAGTTTTCTTGAATGATATCCTAGAAGTTACTTAAGACGATTCTATACTGATCATTTCATGTAACAATCATCATGACTGTTTGAAAATAGTTCATGATTTATGTTGAGTATTGAAGATGGATTTTTTCTATAATTGGAGAAGTATCTAAATGTTTTGAATCTAAAACATGAACCAAAAACATAAGGGATAAAGAGTTTGGAATGTGAATCTAGAAATTAAATCAATAGATGCTAAGGATTATTTTATAGCATCACGTACTAGAATGAAATTCCAAAAGTTGAAGTATAAATTGAAGAGGTTGATGTGGAAGACTAAGAGTAGGAGAAGTTGGTAATGCTTCTTACTTTAGTTGATGTAAATATGAAAGTGTTTGTGTTGAATGTTTTATTGACTAATTTAGATATTGAATAAGTTCATGAGTAGAATATAAGTATCTAAAAGTTAGAAGATCAAAAGTTAAGAAAAACAGAATAATTCATAAGTTAAATGATTGGAATATGTGTATAATATAAGTATCCATAATTTTGAATATCGGAAGATGTTACGAAGGAATAACTCTTGAAAATCCATATTTATTAAAGAATAACATTTATTTGAGTCTGAAAGGGGTATTAATATTATAATTTTTCTAAGTTGAGAAGATAGGATTTTAATGAAAATAAAACCCAAATAAGTTCATATATCCAGATATAGAGAATCTTAGAATTGGGATTGCAGATTTTTAAAGTTATTCTTAGAACAAAGAAAGGATTATATTACCAATGTAGCTAGAGTCACATGTGAGTCACATTGTGTGTAACTCATGCTGGGTGAACCCAATAATATACATAAAGAATTTGAGGGTATAATAATTAAGAAATAAGAAGACAGTGAGTCTAACCTATATGTTCCAAAGCGTCTACTAAGTCAAGGAAGTTCAATTTTTTGATTTTTTTTATAAAGGTGGTGACATGAATTAGTCACCCAATTCATGAACCAAATTAATTTATTAAAAAACATGAGTAGCAGTATAAACATAAGGTGTAAAGATCTTACACCGGCAGGGATTTGGTGGAGTAAAAACCAAAAACACCAATAAAAGCAAGAAAAAGCTCAAGTAGCAAAAAATAATCAAAACAACATGCTATCAACCAGTCCATGATCTATAAAGGGTTGTACTATCCAATGGGGATGCCACCAAGGGAGGCATCCATCCAGTCTGAAGGGAATCCAAATCTTGTCTCGACAACTTTAATTCTCTAGCAACTTGAGTTATGTCCTTCACGCTACTATACAATTGTGATTGTAAAATGAAAGGGTGAATTACAACCTGAAAAAGACCTTAAAGCACTAAAACCAATGTTTGGAAATGAAAACCCAATAAATATTTGGATCAACAAGCTATTGAGTAAGAATACTAACATTTCTTGAGATAGAACCAGGGCCACTTCCTATACATGCTGGCTAAAACTGTATCCTGCTCTCCCTTCCACCATAGACAAGAAAATGTTTCTCAAAAATTATAGTTGTATGACCACATCTAACTGATGGAGATGATCCAGAAATTGAAAACTTTATCCACACCAGATAAATTGTGTCTAGCACGTACACATCTGACAACCACTTTTTACCATCCCAACCACCAAACATAACAATTTTGCGGTTTCCAATAGCTTAGGCAACAGAAAAATCTCATGTAGAAGGTAAATCACCAAAAGTGGTAAGCTCATTCCATTTCCATATATCAGTATCTAAGACCCAGAAATCTCCCAGCCCAACACTAACCGTTTTCTACCAGAAATCCCTCTAAACATGTGACAATCTATTGCAACACAAACATGAAACGCCCTCGGGCTTAGACCCAGTTGACCAGTGATCATTTTTCACACCTTCGTCCAAAGAAAATGACAAAAACATAAGATGGACAGTGCAAGGTTCCATATTAGAGAGTACCACGTATTTTTTAAAGTACACAAAAAATGTCATGCCATCAAGCTTACTTACTTCCAATTTTCAAACAGTACACCCAAACATGGTTGTATAGTCATCCAAAAATATTACAGTATGAACATTTTGTTCAGAACTGGGTTTAAAAATGAAAATAACTTTCTATTCCAAAGGAATGTCTCTAGATTTGAAATTAGGATTCTTCTTGTATTCATCAACCATTCTAATGAACATACATTTCCTGATTTGAAGGTACATCACACCTGAAATTTCATCATTATTGTATTTCTGGAATGTAATTTCATCATTTTCATTCATCCATGCACTAATTGCTTCACTCGCATCATCTATCTCCGCAATCTTATAGAAATCTATGTCTACAAGGTCATTATTTGGATCATAATCCTCCTCCTCTAAAGTAAGGGTTGAAACTAGTTCATCAACTATCGGTTGTTTTGAAGGCTTAGTGTTTTCCTTCCTAGAGGCATTGAGTGATCTTGTAATAATTGTTTTTTCAATAGTAGAATAGTCCCTACATTTCCTAGTTTTTTTTTGGGATTTGGGGTAATGTATCCATCAACATCCACTATCGGCCTTTTCCCCTTCCTAGTACGCGATTTTAAATATGCTTCCTCAATTTGATTAGTTTGATCATCCTCCTCCTGTAGAGAATCACTATAATCAGAGAGGTCACCTTGCTCCTTGTCTCGTGTATCATGTGATTCAACTTGTTTCTCCTGATCCTCCACCAGATTAGGAGGGGAAATGTTGGTGATTGTAGCAGTAGGATGGGTATCAACAAGGCCTGAAATTCCTTTATTTTCAGAATACTGGTAATTATTAAGCAACATCTCCTTGTTCACATCATTCTCCATCCCTTCATTAAATTTCCCAAGGGGGGAAATATTAACCATGTGACAAACATTAGTCCCATGTAGATCATGATTCTTCTTGATTTTTTCAACCCAAGTGGCTTTCTTGGCCTCAGGACATGCAGACTTAAATCCACATTCCTTCGAATCATGTCCAAGATTGAGGCAATAAGGGCAATAATCTAGGATCCTTTCATAAAAAATTGCTTGATAAAATCAATAGTCACCAATATGAATCCATATTGGAGAGGTAAGATCATGAGAGACATCAATTTCAACACAAATACTAGTGAAAAATGTCCTTCAAAGGTTCTTCGTCACTGAATCCAACTTCAATGGATTACTAATGAGCATGGAGATCAAAAATAGGGTAGATTGTTTAAATAAATGTAGCGGCAGTCCAAGGAAGCCAATCCAAATAGGAACAATGGTAGACTTGAAATAGGGGTCAAAATTGGGGGTCCATTTGAGGAATTTCATGGAACTACCCCCAAAAAAACCATGAACGTTTCACCCATAAATGGTAATAGTCATCCTTGAAAGAAAGGTGAAAAATGGTATTGAAGGAATTCAATAGACCAATATGAAAACCTGAGAAGCCTATGGCTTCAAGAGGGGTTCTTAAGAATTTCAATGACAGTATTAGATTAAAAAACTTCCCAAAAAGAAAAAAATATAGATCTGATGCAATAAGGGTTACCTCATTTGTTAAGAACGAGATCGCCGATTATCCACGGTCATGAAAATGCTTAGGGTAAATTTGAAGCTCAGGAGCCGCAACATCATTTGAGGAAGGCCTAGTGTTCTCATTCGATCTTCCAGTGACCACATCCATGAAGGATCTCAAATTTGAAGTAGGGTTTCACTCACCTAGAGTCGAGTTTCTTGTTTCTCTCTATCTCGGCCTCTCCATCATTGAACTCTCTTTGGTATTGAGAATCCATTCAGTTTGTTGATTCAGAAGTTGCATATTCTAAATATTCCTTAATCCTTAGAAGATGTAAACTTAAAGAAACTTATATAATATGAATTTAATCATTATGAATATTGTGGGAATATGAATGATGTTTATTTAGTTGAATTTTTTCATTTAGTGGTAGTCTAAGACTTACTATTGAGGATGAAGTTCTTATAATTGGTATAGTGACATTCGAGAGCTGAATATTGATATTATTCATGAGTTTGAGGATGATAGTAGAATACTAGAGAGATCTAGTATACATATTTCTACACCAATTAGAATACTAAAGTGATTCAAGGAGATAGATACTATCATGAAAAATCATTGGCATAAGGATGATACCTTCTCACGACCAGTATAAGTGTTGAGTATAATATGATACCTAATAACCCAATTGTAAACGCTTTTCTACACAAGTAATGCAATATTTGTCTGATACTAAATGTAGACACAACAAGGAGTCAATTTCCACATGGGGGATAAACCTTATAAAAATCATTCATGTTGTTGTCTCTTATTTATTTAGCACTTCACACATGGTGATGTTTGTTGGGAATTCATATATATTTCATAGTCTCTCATATCCGCTCATTATAAATTCTAATGTACTCAATCCTTATTCATGGGAATTCACAATTCATTCCTAGACATTATCAATCCCTCCCTAATTATCCATGTTTTCTAGGACCTCCCATGGTTTAGACATAAAATATAATATAGGAATACTAGGATGAACTAAGGTGGGTGGTTTATGCCCATGGGCTGGTACAAGTGTCTGGGCATCTAGGAATCACCACTCAAGAATGATTTCACCCACAAAAAAATTAACTAAAATATAAATATAAAATAAATAAAATTTTGGCATGACTTATCTATACATCGAACGTCCACACTGAAGGAAAATAAAATAAACAAAAATAACACAGTACAAAGGTAGAAAAAAATGAAACATGCTAATTAATCACTCTACTACCCCGATCTCCCTCCCCTGCAAAGAAAACCATGTAGCCACCTCTAATTCCCTTCTGACCCCCTTTGTATAATATAACTACCCTTCGTCCATAGAAAGCAGTAAAAGGCCTAAGTGGACGATGCGAAAAAGAAAATAAAATAAAAACTAAACTAGAACATACTTGTCTCTTGTGACTATACAATTCACTACCCCAATATAAGAACCAAAACGCCTCATGGGTTAAAACACGTTCTTACAAGTAAGGAGGAAATATATTATATTGGAAGTACCGTTTAGAATAAAAAAAATCACATAATACCACTACCATGAGATTGTGGACATCTTCCTGTAGAATGGTGTACATGTCTAGTGACATCAAGAAGAAATTCCCTGGAAGAAATAGAAAACATTTTATGAGTAAATAAGAAAAGGAACACTCTTCCTCTAGTAACCAATTAGTGGATGAATCACTAGATAAAATCACCAATTTCATTGAATATGTGAAATGAAAGCAAAACAACCTTAAGTACTGAATAAGATGTTAGGGATGAAGAAAATATAAAATACATGTTCATGTCTAAGTTAGAGGCCCAAATTGAATTGAATACCAAGTTAAATAGCGAAGCTATAAATTTAAAGAAATATTATGGGAAGAATGTTGAACCAAATGAGGAATCTCTCAACATAGAGAGTAAAACCTTTAATGTACTCAAGAAATTCATGATGAAGGTTACTGGTCATGAAAAGATCAATGAGGATCTTGGAAGAAAACTTATGTTGAAAGTAAACAAAATAACCAAGCTAGAATCAAAACTTCTTACAGGTGAATTATTGTGAAAAAGGGTGAAATAAAACTTCAAAAAAACTTTTAAGTGAAGGATTAATTATTTACCACATATAATATTTCTATCACATGAAGTCTGGTTAAGCCTATACTTCAAATTATTCAAAAACTATAATTATTTTTCCCTAAAAATGTCGGTCTTAATATAAAATATAGATGTTTATGGGGTATAAAAAATATAAGAAACCCTCTTCAACATGTAGTGAAGAAATAAGAATACATGAAAATAAAACCTCTATGAATAATAATCAATATAAAATAATATTTAGATAGAAAGGAATTAATCTAAAATGTAATGTTTTTGATTGAATTATATATTTAATAAAATATTCAAATTTAGTGGCTATTTCTGGTGATATGGTATTTTTGGCCAAAAATATTACACATACTGGTGCAATATGTGATTACCTAAAATAAATCATGAATCAAGGTGGATAAATCCTAAAGTGAAAAATAACGAGTCATTAAAGAAGGAGGTTGTGAACTAAAGTGCCACAAGTCTCCCTACTCAAAATTGATCATAAAGCATAAGGGAAAATTGTGGATTATGTGAGATATTAAGGAATTTTACAGATAAATGTATTACAAATTTCCCTGTATATTTTTCCTATAATGAAAAATGGAAATAATTTGAGAAAAATAATCAATAAGAGAAGTCGTTTATAAGGGATGTGGCATCAAGGGTAATAAAGAGAGGAAGAACTTATATCATTGATAGTGAGTGTTATT
This sequence comes from Viscum album, assembly GCA_963277665.1. Lineage (NCBI taxonomy): Eukaryota > Viridiplantae > Streptophyta > Magnoliopsida > Santalales > Viscaceae > Viscum > Viscum album. Next base: position 1,082,798,878 of record OY728166.1, on the reverse strand, counting down.
TACACATGAATGGAGACACTAAAATCATGAAAGATATGGAGGATCGTGAAGGAGGAGCAGTTATATTTTTAAGTGTTAGATCCTTGTGGATCGAAGGTATTGGAACTACTAATATTGAATCAAAAGGACACAAATCGAAAAATGTATTATTTATGTATTGAATAAAACATAATTTCCTTAGTGTCAGAAAACTTTGGGATGAGGGAAATTATATCATTTTTATAGATGAACCCTTTCATTATCATAAAATCAAAGGATGGAAAGTCGGTACTATAGGATAAAGAACACATGGGATTTTTTTTTTCAAATTGGTGACCCATCCAATTCAATCTATGAGTGCAAAGGATTATGATTATATATTCCACGTAATACTTGTTCATATTCACCAATAAAACATGAGAAATATTTATAATCAAGAACATGTGATAGATATTTCCAAACTAAAAAGGTATAGAGAATCAGTTTGTGACACCTCACTAAAAGGGAAGATGGTACATCAGACAAATTAGAAAGTGGATATTCAATTTACTAGACCACTATAACTTTATATACTCAAATGTGTGTAGTACAAAGAGGAACAAGTCAAAAAAGGTTGGTAATTATTTTATTAAATTTATTGATGATTATACTACTCCATATGGGGAATAAATCAAAGGCCATACAAATGCTCAAAATCTTCAAAAGAAAATTTGAAAAGAATTTTGGTGTTCAAATAAAAAGTGCGAGATAAGAAAATAGAAATGAATACACATGCAATTCCTTTTATATTAGATTAATAAAGCATATAATGATGCATTAATATATCACAGTATACACCCCTCAACAAAATTGTGCGACTAAGAGGAATAACATAAGTATTGTGGAGATGGGATGAACCATGGTAGCTAAAAACATGTTTTCATGTTTCATTTGGACTGAAGAAATGTGAACTCCTGTGCACATTTAGAATAGATGTTTGTTGAGACTAGGGAATCTAAAGACTATATTTTTCAATAGAAATCCTACTATCAAATACTTCAAAATATTTGGATTCCCTTGTTACATAATGATTAAGAATGTGAATGGGAAAGTTTAAAGAAATATTTGAAGAATGGATACTTATGGGATATCTTTACAATGGAAATGGATAAAATAATGGAGAAAAAAACATAAAAATCCAAATAAATGTTTATATGTCAAAATAAATGAAAATTAGCATAAAACATATGTGATTATTAATCCAGAATATAAAAATTATGAAGATGTAATACTGTAGAATTTTGAAAATCAAATTGAAGAACAACCTAGAAATGAGAAATTTGTTGTCGATGTTGACTCATATGAGACCAATAATGAGGATGATTATGAAAATCATAGGCAGAGGCATAAAATTTAGATGAAAATTTGTGATATTGAGAATTTCACTAGCCAACATGATGCTCCTATCCAAACCTGTAGAAGGTTCAGCTTAGAAAACCAAACTACGACGAAGAAGGAGGGGGGAAGATGTTGGGAGGCGGAGGCGGAGGTTGATGCTAGTAGGCGGAGGCAGGGAGGCGGAGGCAGGGAAGCATACATGGATGCATACGTGGAGGTAGGAAGGTGGAGGGAGAGAGGTGGGGGCTAGGAGGTCGAGGCAGAGGCGGGGGTCAGGAGGTCAAGATGGAGGTGAAGGCTGGGAGGCGGAGGCCGAGAAGCGAAGGTTGGGAGGTCGACGCGGAGGTGAAAGTCGGGAGGTCGAGGTCGAGGCGAATCCAGGGAGGGGTGCGGAGGTCGAAGCTCGTAGGAGGGGAGTATAGGGCTTGTTGAAGTGGGAGGGGGAGGAGAAGCCCGAGTGAGGCTGGATATGCAAGGGAATATACCCACGGTTTTTTTAAAAATCATAGGTATAAGTTCGATCAAATTCTCTATACCCATGGTTTCTCTAAACTGTGGGTATAGATCCATTGTCTTAGAGCCCATTTCTAGTAGTGAGAGTTTTATTAAATGGTCACATGGAGATGTGATAGGAATTACATATTTGGTAATAAGTTAACAAAATCCATAAAGCGTAGAAAACATAAGGTTGATCTGGAAGTCTATTATATATGATATGATAAACTAATACTTATGTTGGTTTTGTTAAATATTCTTAAGGAGTTTAATAATATTAAAATATTCCAAATTAAATGAAACCTCCATTTTATCATTCTTTCACGTTGGCTACATAAATGTATATATAAATATACATTTCATGAAGTCCAATGACAATTGACCTCTCAAAGTATGACTTTTAGTTTATCCCTAACTGATGTCTGTCATGGAGTATTATAGGTTATGATGAGATGTTAAGGTTATTGTGAGTAGGATTATTGTATGGAGATAAATAATATGCTCATAAGGCACAAAACAAAGAATAGGATTCTTTGTGTGTGTTGGATGACCTACAAAGTATACCACATGGAGTGTTATACATATGTGTTTGGTATACTAGGGGTGCATTGTAGAGACCCGAAGCTTGACGTACATGGACATTACATTACTTTTGTGGAATACTTAATACATAACAAAAACAGACACACAAGGATCGTAATAGTTTAGTGTCTTTGGAAACTTGGAATATAAACTTCTAATCATGTTGAAAGATCTTCAACAACTCCCATAACGGTCTTCCCCTTTTTGTTTCCTTACCTAAAACATTTCTTTATTTCCTAGGGAAAATAAAACATAAAAAGGGTGAGCTCAAATGCTCAGTAAATGCAAACATAGAGAACATAAAACAATCCATAAACATTTGAAAGCAAAAACTTGAACATGAAATTTAAACATCAAAATCTTGAGCAAAGACATAAATCGTGGAAGTACGTAAGGAATATATCATAATGGAACATCAACCATGATAAAATATAATGGTAATAAAATATATAATTGTGGAAACCATTCAACACATGTTATGATTTCCATAGTAGCCAAGGTATTGCTTCCAAGACCATCTTAGTGGACAAAGTCCCTTTCTGAATCGAGTTCACTCCTCGTTTCAGTCCTGTAATACTGAACCGGATTAACTTACTGTTCCATCCATGTCTATCTCATTAGATATAAATCGTTACCCAATGCATTGGAGGGAGATATAGGTCCCACCCATCTCATAATTAAATCATTCTTACTTGTGCCACAAAATAAACATACATCATTCATAATAACCCAACGAATAAAATGGGTTTCATAAACATCATCCCATAATCACATAATCCATATAAAAAAATGGATATCATTTCATAATAAGAAAAGTGAAACCATATAAATCATAGAGACATTATACTTGAAACATACACATATGAAATAATGTCATCTTAGATGAAAAATGGTTTTGATAAAACACTTGAAATGAATTCTTGAGGAAAATATCCTTTCTTCTTCAAAATCATTTTCTTTTCACAAAATGTCATGCAATTTTAAAAGAAAAGGATTTTGTTGAAAATAGTCATGAAATATTTTGGAGGAAGCTTCATGAAAATAAGGCTTTATAAAACCATAAAAATCCTTTCATGTCGTATAAGTTAAAAAAACATTTTTCTCGTACTTTTTCCAAAAAAGTCAAAAAGTACCTCGTAAAAGAAAGATTCCTTCCATACGATGTGGTAAAAGTAGAAAATGGTAAAAATGGCTTTAAAAATACATGGAAGAAAATTAAAAATTTTAAAAAAACATTTTGAGAACATATGAACATGGATAATAATCATAACCCCAGTAAATATTTACGAATAAACAATCTCGGATAAGAATGAGATTGGAATAATTATCCCTTACCTTAGGTCCGATATGCTTTGTATGGATCCAAAACTCCTATATAATGATTTAAATAATGTAATTGACTTATTACATAATAATATTCATTATCATGATATCATATATGTTTCACTTATGACTTTATATTACCTATTATTTTGTAAATTCCATGTTAAAGCAGCATTTTGGGTAAAATCATTTCATTTATCGTATGTGTTTGGACTTGTTGTTCTTGATATTATTACTTATATCCTGATTTAATTAATTCCAGAATGTAAAACGTGATTTATATATAATATATATTTCATTATATACATATATATATGATAGATCGATTAAATGAAATGAAATACACCGTTCATGGAGACGGTAGGTCGTACGTACGCATTAACGTTGTTTTCCTTTCCTTATTGAATTGAATGAAATTAAGTAGATGACATACATATATATACACATAAATTCAGTATCATTATTATGTCATATATTTCGTGATTACTTATTATATATACTTTATAATCATTCATGAATGGTTAACATGGAGAATGAATCTCATCGCATCGTGGAGACGGTAGTCCGTACGTACGCACGAGGGATGATATCATTTCCATGATCGTGGAATTGAATTTAAGTGTGTGTATAATATTTCAGAATCAATATAACTTTTAAATAATCATATATAGTTATTTATTTATACCATTATACCCATCCAAGTAAGGTGGTGGTTGAAAACAGATTACACCACGGCGTGGAGACGGTATTCCGTACGTACGCACGCGCGATGATTTCGTTTTCCGTAGGATGGATAGATGGTGAAATAGGGTTGTTTCATACTTATAATAACATATCAGTATATTAGTGATACTGGTGTTATTACTTCATAATGAAACAACTAAAGAATAAGAAGTAGAAGAAGAAATAAAGTCGAAAGAATCGGTAACGAGTATTACCTCTTCTTTCGATACACCTTTTTGAAACCTCCTCTTAGGGCACTAATATTAGTCTATGAAGAATAAAAGAACCTCTAGGATGTTTCTAGGAAAGTGTAGAAGAGAATTTTTCATGGTTTGGCTGAGATTGAAGGCTCAAAGTGGTGTGATGAAGAGAGGGAGGAGGTGCTCATTTATAAGGGAGGAGAGGGGCACCTTAGGAAAAACTAAAAATATTATTTTATTATAAAGTCATATTCGGTTTTTAATAGCTCAAAATTGATTTATTTATAATCTAAGGTGGGAATGGGTCGAAATAATCTCATATAATAGAATTTATACAAGTTTAGGTTTCTATTTTAACCTTATCATTTAGATTTAACTTTAAGTTAGATAATTTAACTTTTACCGTGTCTTCTTGTTTTCTTACACTATAAGGTTAATAAAATTACTATAACAAGCCAAACGAACCCCAAGTTGTTTATTATTAATATATATAACCTTATATAAGTCATTTGGCCGAACATTATATTTTTAGGAATAAAATAACAATTAATAATATAATATTTGTTTTAAAAACTATTTTATGTCAATTTTGACAGTATTTGGTAATTTATTTTTTGTGAAAATCATAACAGAAATATTAGTTCAAAAAAAGTTAATTAAATCAATACTAACATGTCATATTAACCTATAAAATTATTTTAATTCATAAAAAGTCTCAAATTACATTTATTTGGGTATTTATAACATCAATTATGTCAATATTTCATTAATAAGATAATTACTGCATCATCATTGTGTCATAAATAAATTAAATTATTAAATGTCTAAAAATTAAAAATAAAATATAATTATTTAGGAAATCTTTTTATCTTTCTAATGAATATTTATAGTCGAATTTATCTTATGTATAACCCTATGTTAAAAATGATTTACTTATTAAACTTTGATTTTAACTATTTTAACCCTTCTTTAAATAAATTAATATTAAATGTCCTAATCTAATACAAGTGGACCTAAATGGTCATATTTTATTCCTAAGGTTGTTTTTGGTCGAATTACACTTATCCAATAGAATTAGGACATCTGTTAGGGTAATAATAATATCATTTTTACCCTTAATTGCCCTATTTACTTTTAACCGTGGTAAATAAAAGTAAAAAGTCATTATTCACCAAAAATTATTTTCATCTCATTGAATGACATTTTACTTACTGACATCAACTGTGTCTCTCTGATTTTTTAAATTCCATTCACAAAAGCGGTAAAATTAAGTTTTATGTAAATTTTCAAATTCTCCTAGGAGGTGGGTAAAAGACGGTGAAAAGTTCAATAAAATTTTTATATATCTAAAATTATTATAAAATGACTCCAACGAATTACATTGAACTTATATAGGTATTATGTATAAATTTTTACCTAAAATAAATTTAAATAAAATAAATAATTATTTAAATAAAAAGTCGGTTTTTAAATAGTAACCCAGTGTTTTCACTATTCATCAAAAATTGAAAGTTTTCAGAAAAATACCAAAATTTCACCCTAGGCTAATTTCGATATTCCGAATCCAAAAATGAAGTCCATTTTTGAAAATAAAATATACAAAATTTCAAAAATTGGGTATTACTATTCATAACGGCTAGTTTATATAACATATCGTTGTTTAGCGAAACTCGGTATTGCGTACAACACACGCTATCGTGGAAGGTCACGATTGCATGCAAACCAAGTTATGGATGTGTGTTGTGCAAGATCCTTTTGGTTTAGCGTAAAACACAAGACATTAATTAAATTAAAAAGAATATTTTTCATAAAATCTCGGGGTGTTACATTCTACCCCCTTAAAATGAATTTCGCCCTCAAAATTCGTCGGGGTTATTAATGGTTTATTACTCAAAATTTTATTTAATAGAAACCCACATTGTAAAAAGGAATACCAAAACCTGGCTTTAAAAACTAAAATATGAAATGTAACAGTTACCCAAATTAACTAATCACTGGGTTTCCACATAGGAGAACATAGGTGAAAATATGGATATGGAAGAGAAATATAACTGTCATGTTCTGATAGAGAGTGGTAGAGAACATGGCTATGAAAAATTCAACAATCAAAAAGCCATAAATTTGTGATGATCTAGGGTACCATCTAATTCATCGGATATAAGGGCACTAGGAAAACATTTTTGGTTTTCAAGATCATTTCCCTAAAGTTGAAGAATTTGAATTAGAATAAATACTTACTTTATTTTGGTACAATCTCACTGTTGTTCGTGTTTTTAACAATTTCCACTTCATCTCTTAAAGAAATGAAGTTGAATTTGTTATTCGTGAAGTGTTAACAGATCATGTGATAGAATGATGGGTCATTCCATCTGTTTCAAACAAAAGGTTAGCAAAAGTTATCAAATATACATAAGTCCATCTATGGTGAGGTTAATCGTATATGATTCCAAAAATGATCTTATACTTCATATATCATTCCGCTTAATAAAATAAAACTAGTTTCTACTAACCAGGGACTTCCTGTAGGCCAGTGGTATGCGATAAAGGTCAGTCGCACTTCGGTTGTGGGTTTGATTCCCACAGCCTTGTCCGACGTGATCGGTTGCCGCCCATCCTGCAGGTTGTCCTTTTTCTAAAACTACATTACTATAACATCCCATCAATAATATCGAAAAAACTTCTATACTTAAACAATACTAACTTATGTCCAACATAATCCATTCCAATCTTTAGGATTATCCATAATACTGCAGTCCACTCTCATAATATAGTGAAAACGATTACCGGAGATTTCATATAACAAGCATGTTAATACCATCATTGATCCCCATATATCATAAGATATGTCTTGTTGGTCACATTCCAAACATTCAAAGGCCTTAATCATGTATTCTCTTGAAAAATGAATACCCATTGAATCTTAGTGATAACATGAGTTCTGTCAAAAGTTAACTCTTTCTACATACCAAAACCCCAAAATTCTATATACTCAAACCATGATATAACTATTTCCTTATATCAGTCATGAGCTCATGAATACTGTCAAACATTTCATTCTCTCCTTATCCCTTAATTATGCGCATATCATCTTCTTTTCAAAAATATATCAATCACTTTCCATGGTTACCGGTACCATAAAATTATTGAAAACCACAATAGACCAATACATAAATATTCCAATATTCCATGATACTATATACAACATTGTTTTGGAATCCCATTACATAAACACTTAATCATTCCACCACATCGTTTTCATATTCAAAATCGCCAATATTGATCGCATGTGACTTCCCTTTATCCTTTGCCTTAAGTGGTTGCTCATGTCGATCATCTTTAACCCTTGGATTAGGGCATTGATTAGCATAATGCCCCATTTCATTGCACTTGAAGCATTGAAGTGTTGGTGGTGCGTTCTCTGCAGTCTTTTCTTTATTCACACCATTAGCAAACATTTTTCCATTACTTCAAAACTCAGTTGCTCGATGACCTTCTTTTCCACACTTAAAACATTTTCTAGTCCCTTTAAGACAATCTCCACCATGCTTCTTTCCACACTTTGAGCATAAGGAAACATTCATCTTCTTTTCACCATTATTCTGAGATTTCTCCTTGAACTCCATCTTTCGTTTCTTGTCAAAACCATGAGATGGATATGTAACACCAACTTCCATTTCTACCTTGATAGCACAACGCACAATTTCTTCATAGCTACTGAAGTCTCTTATAGCTAATTCCCTTCGAAGATTTGGTTTTAAGCCACTGAAGAATCGATCAACTTTACTTTTAGGTTGGATGATAAATCCAGATGAATACCTTGAAAGCCTTGTAAAATTCGCTTCGTATATACCAACAGATTCATCATCCTTTTGATTTAGTTCAAGAAACTCCTTCTCCATCTTTGTTTGAAGAATACGAGGGAAGTACTTATTGAAAAATAAGTTCTTGAACTCGTCCCATTCCATGGACTCAATTTCATCTCTTGGCATCGTATTCTTGAGAAGATTCCACCATTGATCAGCTTCACCTTACAAACGATATACTACTAAGATGAATTTATCATGTTCAGAACATTGAAGAACTAAAAATATATTTTCAGTGGTACTAATCCATTGTTCAGCAACAAGTGGATCAGAAGACCCACTGAAAGAAGGTGGACGTTGCCTCATGAAGGACTCAATAGAATATTGTTCCCTTCTCTGCTCGTTTGGAAGTCCAGAATGATTCATAGATTGTGTAAGTATAGCAATAAGATTTTTCACTCCATCTCCCATAACATTTGTTTATTCAGGAGTACAATCATTGCATTGTCCATTACATTGATCAACACGGTTCCTTCGGGTTCCATCCATCGTCTAAAACCCAAAAAGAATAGTGTGAGAGGCAAAAATCATGCTAGGGAAAACAACATAATAAAGGGGGATTACCTTCAATATCTAACATCTTAGGTTACCGTAATTCTAGTACTATAACCTATACTTATACTAAACCTTAGGGACATCCCTAGACATACCTTAGAAATATCTCTAGGGATCTCACTAAAGTTCTTGCATCCTAGTTTCCAAAGGTTGACTAAACCTTTCCTCTGATACCAACTGTAGAGACCCAAAGCTTGACGTACATGGACATTACATTACTTTTGAAGAATACTTAATAAATAACAAAAACAGACACACAAAGATCGTAATAGTTTAGTGTCTTTGGAAACTTGGAATATAAACTTCTAATCATGTTGAAAGATCTTCAACAACTCTCATAACGATCTTCCCCTTTTTGTTTCCTTACCTAAAACCTTTCTTTATTTCCTGGGGAAAATAAAACATAAAAAGGGTGATCTCAAATGCTCAGTAAGGGAAAACATAGAGAACATAAAACAATCCATAAACATTTGAAAGCAAAAACTTGAACATGAAATCTAAACATCAAAATCTTGAGCAAAGACATAAATCGTGGAAGTACGTAAGGCATATATCATAATGGAACATCAACCATGATAAAATATAATGGGAATAAAACATGTAATTGTGGAAACCATTCAGCACATGTTATGATTTCCATAGTAGTCAAGGCATTGCTGCCAATACCATCTTAGTGGACAAAGTCCCTTTCTGAATCGAGTTCACTCCTCGTTTCAGTCCTGTAATACTGAACCGGATTAACTTACCGTTCCACCCATGTCTATCTCATGAGATATAAATCTTTACCCAATGAATTGGAGGTAGATATAGGTCTCACCCATCTCATAATGAAATCATTCTTACTTGTACCACAAAATAAACATACATCATTCATAATAACCCAGCGAATAAAATGGGTTTCATAAACATCATCCCATAATCACATAATCCATATAAAAGAAATGGATATCATTTCATAATAAGAAAAGTGAAACCATATAAATCATAGAGACATTATACTTGAAACATACACATATGAAATAATGTCATCTTAGATGAAAAATGGTTTTGATAAAACACTTGAAATGAATTCTTGAGGAAAATATCCTTTTTTCTTCAAAATCATATTATTTTCACAAAATGTCATGAAATTTTAAAAGAAAAGGATTTTGTTGAAAATAGTCATAAAATATTTTGTAGGAAGCTTCATGAAAATAAGGCTTTATAAAACCGTAAAAATCCTTTCATGCCGTATAAGTTAAAAAAAACATTTTTCTCGTACTTTTGCCAGAAAATTCAAAAAGTACCTCGTAAAAGAAAAATTCCTTCCATACGATGTGGTAAAAGTAGAAAAGGGTAAAAATGACTTTAAACATACATGGAAGAAAAGTAATCATTTTATGAAAACATTTTGAAAACATATGGACATGGATAATAATCATAACCCTAGTAAATACTTACGAATAAACAATCTCGGATAAGAATGAGATTGGAATAATTATCCCTTACCTTAGGTCTGATATGCTTCGTATGGATCCGAACCTCCTGTATAATGATTTAAATAATGTCATTGACTTATTAAATAATCATATTCATTATTATGATATTATATATGTTTCATTTATGACTTTATATTACCCGTTCTTTTGTAAATTTCATGTTAAAGCAGCGTTTTGGGTAAAATCATTTCATTTATCGTATGTGTTTGGACTTGTTGTTCTTGATATTATTACTTATATCCTGATTTACATAATTTCAGAATGTAAAAAATGATTTATATATAATATATATTTCAGTATATACATATATATATGATAGATCGATTAAATGAAATGAAATACACCGTTCATGAAGACGGTAGGTCGTACGTACGCATGAACGTTGTTTTCGTTTCCTTATTGAATTGAATGAAATTAAGTAGATGACATACCTATATATACACATAAATCCAGTATCATTATTATTTCATATATTTCATGATTACTTATTATATATACTTTATAATCATTCATTAATGGTTAACATGGATAATGAATCTCATCGCGTCATGGAGACGGTAGTCCGTACGTACGCACGAGCGATGATATCATTCCCATGATTGTGGAATTGCATTGAAGTGTATGTATAATATTTCAGAATAAATATCAATTTTAAATAATAATATATAGTTATTTATTTACACCATTATACCAATCCAAGTAATGTGGTGGTCGAAAACAGATTACACCACGGCGTGGAGACGGTATTCCGTACGTACGCACACGTGATGATTTCGTTTTCCGTAGGATGGATAGATGGTGAAATAGGGTTGTTTCATACTTATAATAACATATCAGTATATGAGTGATACTTATGTTATTACTTAATAATGAAACAACTAAATAAGAAGAAGTAGAAGAAGAAATAAAGTTGAAAGAATCGGTAACGAATATTACCTCTTCTTTCAATACGCCTTTTTGAAACCTCCTCTTAGGGCACTAAGATTGGTCTTTGAAGAAGACAAGAACCTCTAGGATGTTTATAGGGAAGTTGAGAAGAGAATTTGGTAGGTTTTGGCCGAGTTTGAAGGCTCAAAGTGGTGTGAGGAAGAGAGGGAGGAGGTGCCCTTTTATAAGGGAGGAGAGGGGCACCTTAGGAAAAACTAAAAATATTATTTTAATATAAAGTCATATTCGGTTTTTAATAGCTCAAAATTGATTTATTTCTAAGCTAAGGTGGGGATGGGTCGAAATGATCTCAACCAATATAATTTATACAATTTTAGGTTTCTATTTTAACCTTATCATTTAGATTTAACTTTAAGTTAGATAATTTAACTTTTACCATGTCTTCTTGTTTTCTTACACTATAAGGTTAATAAACTTACTATAACAAGCCAAAAGAATCCCAAGTTGTTTATTATTAATATATATAACCTTATCTAAGTCATTTGGCCTAACCTTATATTTTTAGGAATAAAATAACAATTAATAATATAATATTTGTTTTAAAAACTATTTTATGTCAATTTTGACACTATTTGGTAATTGATTTTTCGTGAAAATAATAACAGAAAGATTAGTTCAAACAAAGTTAATTACATCAATACTAACATTTCATATTAACCTAGAAAATTATTATAATTCATAAAAAGTCTCAAATTACATTTATTTGGGTATTTATAACATCAATTATGTCAATATTTCATTAATAAGATAATTACTGCATCATCATTGTGTCATAAATAAATTAAATTATTAAATGTCTAAAAATTACAAATAAAATATCATTATGTAGGAAATATTTTTAGATTTCTAATGAATATTTATAGTCAAATTTATCTTATGTATAACCCCATATTAAAAATGATTTACTTATTAAACTTTGATTTTAACTATTTTAACCCTTATTTAAATAAATTAATATTAAATGTCCTAATCTAATCCAAGTGGGCCTAAATGGTCATATTTTATTCCTAAGGTTGTTTTTGGTCGAATTACACTTATCCAATAGAATTAAGACATGTTTTAGGGTAATAATAATATCATTTTTACCCTTAATTACCCTATTTACTTTTAACCGTGGTAAATAAAAGTAAAAAGTTACTATTCACCCAAAATTATTTTCATCTCATTGAACCACATTTTACTTACTGACATCAACCGTGTCTCTCTGATTTTTGAAATTTCATTCACAAAAGTGGTAAAATTAAGTTTTATGTAAATTTGCAAATTCTCCTAGGAGGTGGGTAAAAGACGGTGAAAAGTTCAATAAATTTTTTATATATCTAAAATTATTATAAAATGACTCCAATGAATTACATTGAACTTATATAAGTATTATGTATCAATTTTAAACTAAAATAAATTTAAATAAAATAAATAATTATTTAAATAAAAAGTCGGTTTTTAAATAGTAACTCAGTGTTTTCACTATTCATCAAAAATTGAAAGTTTTTAGAAAAATACCAAAATTTCACCCTATGATAATTTCGATATTCTGAATCCAAAAATGAAGTCCATTTTGAAAAATAAAATTTAAAAAATTTAAAAAATTGGGTATTACTATTCATAACGGCTAGTTTATATAACATATCGTTGTTTAGCGAAACTCGGTATTCCATACAACACACGCTATCGTGGAAGGTCGCGATTGCATGAAAGCCAAGTCAGGGATACGTGTTGTGCAAGCTCCTTTTGGTGTAGCGTACAACACAATACATTAATGAAATTAAAAAGAATATTTTTTATAAAATCTTGGGGTGTTACATTCTACCCCCCTTAAAATGAATTTCGCCCTCGAAATTCGTCGGGGTTATAAATGGTTTATTACATAGGAGAACATAGGTGAAAATATGGATATAGAAGAGAAATCTAACTGTCATGTTCTGATGGAGAGTGGTAGAGAACATGGCTATGAAAAATCCAACAATCACAAAGCCATAAATTTGTGATGATCTAGGGTACCATCTGATTAATCGGATATAAGGGAACTAGGACAACATTTTTAGTTTTCAAGATCATTTCCCTAAAGTTGAATAATTTGAATTAGAATAAATACTTACTTTATTTTGGTACAATCTCACTGTTGTTCGTGCTTTGAACAATTTACACTTCATCTCTTAAAGAAATGAAGTTGAATTTGTTATTCGTGAAGTGTTAACAGATCATGTGATAGAATGATGGGTCATTCCATCTGTTTCAAACAAAAGGTTACCAAAAGTTATCAAATATACATAAGTCCATCTATGGTGAGGTTAATCGTATATGATTCCAAAAATGATCTTATACTTCATATATCATACCGCTTAATAAAATAAAACTAGTTTCAAATAACCAGGGACTTCCTATAGGCCAGTGGTATGCGATAAAGGCCAGTCGCACTTCGGTTGTGGGTTCGATTCCCACAGCCCTGTCCGACATGATGGGTTGTCGCCTATCCTGCAGGTTTTCATTTTTCTAAAACTACATTACTATAACATCCCATCAATAATATCGAAAAAACTTCTATCCTTAAACAATACTAACTTATGTCCAACATAATCCATTCCAATCTTTAGGCTTATCCATAATACTACAGTCCACTCTCATAATATAGTGAAAACGATTACCAGAGATTTCATATAACAAGCATGTTAATACCATCGTTGATCCCCATATATCATAAGATATGTCTTGTTGGTCACATTCCAAAAATTCAAAGGCCTTAATCATGTATTCTCTTGAAAAATAAATACCCATTGAATCTTAGTGATAACATGAGTGCTGTCAAAAGTTAACTCTTTCCACATACCAAAACCCCAAAATTATATATACTCAAACCATGATATAACTATTTCCTTATATCAGTCATGAGCTCATGAATACTGTCAAACATTTCATTTTCTCCTTATCCCTTCATTATGCACATATCATATTCTTTCCAAAAATATATCAATCACTTTCCATGGTTACCGGTACCATAAAATTATTGAAAACCACGATAGACCAATACATAAATATTCCAATATTCCATGATACTATATACAACATTGTTTTGGAATCTCATTACATAAACACTTAATCATTCCACCACATCGTTGTCATATTCAACATCGCCAATAGTGATCGCATGTGACTTCCCTTTGTCCTTTGCCTTAAGTGGTTGCTCATGTCGATCATCTTTAACCCTTGGATTAGGGCATTGATTAGCATAATGCCCCCTTTCATTGCACTTGAAGCATTGAAGTGTTGGTGGTGCGTTCTCTGCAGTCTTTTCTTTATTCACACCATTAACAAACCTTTTTCCATTACTTTGACACTCAGCTGCTCGATGACCTTCTTTTCCACACTTAAAACATTTTCTAGTCCCTTTAAGACAATCTCCACTATGCTTCTTTCCACACTTTGAGCATAAGGAAAAATTCATCTTCTTTTCACCATTATTATGAGATTTCTCCTTGAACTCCATCTTTCATTTCTTGTCAAAACCATGAGATGGATATGTAACACCAACTTTCATTTCTACCTTGATAGCACAACGCACAATTTCTTCATAGCTACTGAAGTCTCTTATAGCTAATTCCCTTCGAAGATTTGGTTTTAAGCCACTGAATAATCGATCGACTTTACTTTCAGGTTGGATGATAAATCTAGATGCATACCTTGCAAGCCTTGTAAAATTTGCTTCGTATATACCAACAGATTCATCATCCTTTTGATTTAGTTCAAGAAACTCCTTATCCATCTTTGTTCGAAGAATACGAGGGAAGTACTTATTGAAAAATAAGTTCTTAAACTCGTCTCATTCCATGGACTCAATTTCATCTCTTGGCCTCGTATTCTTGATAAGATTATACCATTGATCAGCTTCACCTTCCAAACGATATACTGCTAAGATGACTTTATCATGTTCAGAACATTGAAGAACTGAAAATATCTTTTCAGTGGTACTGATCCATTGTTCAGCAACAAGTGGATCAGAAGACCCACTGAAAGAAGGTGGGCATTGCCTCATGAAGGACTCAATAGAATATTGTTCCCTTCTCTGCTCATTTGGAAGTCCAGAATGATTCATAGCTTGTGTAAGTATAGCAATAAGATTTTGCACTCCATCTCCCATAACATTTGTTTGTTCAGGAGGACAATCATTGCATTGTCCATTAAATTGATCAACACGGTTCCTTCGGGTTCCAGCCATCGTCTAAAACCCAAAAAGAATAGTGTGAGAGGCAAAATTTGTGCTAGAGAAAACAACATAATAAAGGGGGAGTACCTTCAATATCTAACATCTTAGGTAACCGTAATTCTAGTACTATAACATATACTTATACTTAACCTTAGGGACATCCCTATACATACCTTAGAAATATCTCTAGGGATCTCACTAAAATTCTCGCATCCTAGTTTCCAAAGGTTGACTAAACCTTTCCTCTGATACCAACTGTAGAGACCCGAAGCTTGACGTACATGGACATTACATTACTTTTGCGGAATACTTAATACATAACAAAAACAAACACACAAGGATCATAATAGTTTAGTGTCTTTGGAAACTTGGAATATAAACTTCTAATCATGTTGAAATATCTTCAACAACTCTCATAACGATCTTCCCCTTTTTGTTTCCTTACCTAAAACCTTTCTTTATTTCCTGGGGAAAATAAAACATAAAAAGGGTGATCTCAAATGCTCAGTAAGGGAAAACATAGATAACATAAAACAATCCATAAACATTTGAAAGCAAAAACTTGAACATGAAATTTAAACATCAAAATCTTGAGCAAAGACATAAATCGTGGAAGTACGTAAGGAATATATCATAATGGAACATCAACCATGATAAAATATAATGGGAATAAAACTTGTAATTGTGGAAACCATTCAGCACATGTTATGATTTCCATAGTAGCCAAGGCATTGCTTCCAAGACCATCTTAGTGGACAAAGTCCCTTTCTGAATCGAGTTCACTCCTCGTTTCAGTCCTGTAATACTGAACCAGATTAACTTACCGTTCCAGCCATGTCTATCTCATGAGATATAAATCTTTACCCAATGCATTGGAGGGAGATATATGTCACACTCATCTCATAATGAAATCATTCTTACTTGTGCCACAAAATAAACATACATCATTCATAATAACCCAACGAATAAAATGGGTTTCATAAACATCATTCCATAATCACATAATCCATATAAAAGAAATAGATATCATTTCATAATAAGAAAAGTGAAACCATATAAATCATAGAGACATTATACTTGAAACATACACATATGAAATAATGTCATCTTAGATGAAAAATGGTTTTGATAAAACACTTGAAATGAATTCTTGAGGAAAATATCCTTTCTTCTTCAAAATCATTTTCTTTTCACAAAATGTCATGAAATTTTAAAAGAAAAGGATTTTGTTGAAAATAGTCATGAAATATTTTGGAGGAAGCTTCATGAAAATAAGGTTTTATAGAACCGTAAAAAACCTTTCATGCCATATAAGTTAAAAAAAATTCTTCTCGTACTTTTGCTGGAAAAGTCAAAAAGTACCTCATAAAAAAAGATTCCTTCCATACGATGTGGTAAAAGTAGAAAAGGGTAAAAATAAATTTAAACATACATGGAAGAAAAGTAAACATTTTATGAAAACATTTTGAGAACATATGGACATGGATAATAATCATAACCCCAGTAAATACTTACGAATAAACAATCTCGGATAAGAATGAGATTGGAATAATTATCCCTTACCTTAGGTCCGATATGCTTCGTATGGATCTGAACCTCCTGTATAATTATTTAAATAATTTTATTGACTTATTACATAATCATATTCATTATTATGATATCATATATGTTTCACTTATGACTTTATATTACCCGTTCTTTTGTAAATTCCATGTTAAAGCAGCGTTTTGGGTAAAATCATTTCATTTATCGTATGTGTTTGGACTTGTTGTTCTTGATATTATTACTTATATCCTGATTTACTTAATTCCAGAATGTAAAACATGATTTATATATAATATATATTTCAGTATATACATATATATATGATAGATCGATTAAATGAAATGAAATACACCGTTCATGAAAACGGTAGGCCGTACGTACGCATGAACGTTGTTTTCGTTTCCTTATTGAATTGAATGAAATTAAGTAGATGACATACATATATATACACATAAATCCAGTATCATTATTATGTCATATATTTCATGATTACTTATTATATATACTTTATAATCATTCATGAATGGTTAACATGGATAATGAATCTCATCACGTCGTGGAGACGGTAGTCCGTACGTACGCACGAGCGATGATATCATTCCCATGATCGTGGAATTGCATTGAAGTGTATGTATAATATTTCAGAATCAATATCACTTTAAAATAATCATATATAGTTATTTATTTACACCATTATACCCATCCAAGTAAGGTGGTAGTCGAAAACAGATTACACCACGGCGTGGAGACGGTATTCTGTACGTACGCGCACGCGATGATTTCATTTTCTGTAGGATGGATAGATGGTGAAATAGGGTTGTTTCATACTTATAATAACATATCAGTATATGATTGATACTGATGTTATTACTTCATAATGAAACAACTAAAGAAGAAGAAGTAGAAGAAGAAATAAATTTGAAAGAATCGGTAACGAATATTACTTCTTCTTTCGATACGCCTTTTTGAAACCTCCTCTTAGGGCACTAAGATTGGTTTTTGAAGAAGACCAGAACATCTAGGATGTTTCTAGGGAAGTGGAGAAGATAATTTTTCAGGAGTTGGCTAATCTTGAAGGATCAAAGTGGTGTGAGGAAGAGAGGGAGGAGGTTCCCTTTTATAAGGGAGGAGAGGAGCACCTTAGGAAAAACTAAAAATATTATTTTATTATAAAGACATATTCGGTTTTTAATAGCTCCAAATTGATTTATTTCGAAGCTAAGGTGGGGATGGGTCGAAATCCTCTCATCTAATAGAATTTAGACAAGTTTAGGTTTCTATTTTAACCTTGTCATTTAGATTTAACTTTAAGTTAGATAATTTAACTTTTACCCTGTCTTCTTGTTTTCTTACACTATAAGGTTAATAAACTTACTATAACAAGCCAAAAAAACCCCACGTTGTTTATTATTAATATATATAACCTTATATAAGTCATTTGGATGAACCTTATATTTTTAGGAATAAAATAACAATTAATAATATAATATTTGTTTTAAAAACTATTTTATGTCAATTTTGAAACTATTTGGTAATTGATTTTTCGTGAAAATTATAATAGAAAGATTAGTTCGAACAAAGTTAATTACATCAATACTATCATGTCATATTAACCTATAAAATTATTTTAATTCATAAAAAGTCTCAAATTACATTTATTTGGGTATTTATAACATCAATTATGTCAATATTTCATTAATAAGATAATTACTGCATCATCATTGTGTCATAAATAAATTAAATTATTTAATGTATAAAAATTACAAATAAAATATCATTATGTAGGAAATCTTTTTATCTTTATAATTAATATTTATAGTCAAATTTATCTTATGTATAACCCTATATTAAAAATGATTTACTTATTAAACTTTGATTTTAACTATTTTAACCCTTCTTTAAATAAATTAATATTAAATATCCTAATCTAATCCAAGTGGGCCTAAATGGTCATATTTTATTCCTAAGGTTGTTTTTGGTCGAATTACATTTATCCAGTAGAATTAGGACATGTGTTAGGGTAATAATAATATCATTTTTACCCTTAATTACCCTATTTACTTTTAACCATGGTAAATAAAAGTAAAAAGTTATTATTCACCGAAAATTATTTTCATCTCATTGAACCACATTTTACTTACTGACATCAACCGTGTCTCTCATATTTTTGAAATTCCATTCACAAAAGTGGTAAAATTAAGTTTTATGTAAATTTGCAAATTCTCCTAGGAGGTAGGTAAAAGACGGTGAAAAGTTCAATAAAATTTTTATATATCTAAAATTATTATAAAATGACTCCAATGAATTACATTGAATTTATATAGGTATTATGTATCAATTTTAAACTAAAATAAATATTTATTTAAATAAAAAGTCGGTTTTTAAATAGTAACTCAGTGTTTTCACTATTCATCAAAAATTGAAAGTTTTCAGAAAAATACCAAAATTTCACCCTAGGCTAATTCGATATTCCGAATCCAAAAATGAAGTCCATTTTGAAAAATAAAATTTACAAAATTTCAAAAATTGGGTATTACTATTCATAACGGCTAATTTATATAACATATCGTTGTTTAGCGAAACTCGGTATTGCGTACAACACACGCCATCGTGGAAGGTCGTGATTGCGTGCAAGCCAAGTCATGGATGCGTGTTGTGCAAGCTCCTTTTGGTGTAGCGTACAACACAAGACATTAATTAAATTAAAAAGAATATTTTTCATAAAATCTCGGGGTGTTACATGCATGGATCATAGGTTGGAGAGATACCTAGAATGTGAACATTCGAGCTTTGATACCCTACTAATGCAACTCTACATACTGACTTAGCTCATTAGGGGGGGTGGTTGGGTATGTTGTTGATCATGTTGTCGGTCAGAGCTTAACCAATTTGAGATTTGTCCTCTTGTATGACGGGTATAACATGTGGGCCCTCGATTAAGATAGAATTTGGGAGTGTGCAGCCACACCTAGATATTGTATATCTATTTAGATAAGAGACATGTGATGTGTTTATCCATAAGGATTAATGACATGTGATGTATGCATCAATCAGATCAGACCACACTCTAAGAATCATGAACATATGAGTTGACTATATGGGGTTGACATATTCCATGTCCCATGGTCACTCAACGTCTTAGACAAAAGAAAAATATGATAAGGCACGTTTCCATATGATGCAGACTAGTGGAAATAAGTATAGAGATGCATGTGTTTGATAGAGTCACATCAGATCCCTTTATAGTTTGAGTAGCATTGACGCTTTGCTAGAGACCGCTCAATGCTTACGTATATGAATTCAGAAATTCATATTTGTTGTCAACGCTATAAAGGCCCACAGGGTCATACATTGTGGTTGACTGAATGAGGAGTGAGTTTGACTCAGAAGGCTACTCTAAAAATGTTTTAGAATTCATCCAAAAGTGATTTGGATGGGTATTCACAAGGTACCACATTCGATGTAATACAAGGTGAAGTTAATGATAACTTTCCAAAATTGTTTTAGAAAATATCCAAAAGTAGTTTTGGATGTAGTTTCACAAGTTATTGAATATGATACAATATAATGTGAAATGACACAAATTCTTTTAGGCTTTAGTGCAAATGGAAGATTGAAGGTGATATGCCCTAAAGCCATATGTGTGTGTGTGTGTCATTTCATATTGCATGCAAATTATGATTTTCATGCACATATGGTATATTAATAATGCAATATGCGATTGCAACAAAGTGATAAATTGCTATCATTTTTTGTTTCCTCCACGCATGTTATCATTCAACGAGTCGTCAGATGAGATGTAATGGCTGGAATAGTTACGTTCATTTATATAATGCGTGAATTGGCCAAGGGCATTACCTCGTGCATTATAGCACATGAGTTAATGCAGACATCACCCGAGAGCGTCCTTGGGTTCTATATAAACCCTACTACCACATGATGGCAAGCATGGGAGATATTTTGGCTAAAACTCTGAAGTACTGAGTTGCTCTATTTATTCTTCTCCTTTGCATTAGAGGTTCTAGCAGTCTGTGGAGATAGAATGGATCACATCCAAACGTTAGATGATTTGCTCGACCCATAGATACACTACAGGAGGGGATGTATTTTTGGGTGCCTTTAGTGATCTCTAACAAACCCATATGATGGTGTTTGAAGACGTTGCAAATGCCCTACGATGTACGGTACACATGTTTTGCATTGTTCTTCATTTTAGTATTTTGCGCGAGTTTCACATACCGTTGGGAGATCCTCATACCAGGGTTTTAAATTGCTCCCACTTCATTTGACAGTTGTTATTAGACTCTAATAAATCCCTTCAAAGCGATGCGAAGATGACGAGTCACAAATGAGCGCAGTTTTATGAGTCATTAGGAAATGGAACGAGGAGAGGGGGATTGTTGACACTGTAGGGTGAGACGTCCAATGAGGTATTTGAGAAATGGGTGAAAACGCTTGGGGGGGGGGGTCGAGCCTTGCTATAGGGTTTCCCCACATGTTTTGGGTTTTTCTCAGGTCATATCAAGCTTCTAGGACGGGTGCTCGTCGAGTCGCCCCAAACTAAAATATGGAAACCCAAGACTTGCCAACCCATCCCGGGTCAACCTGGACCAGGCTTTGGGCCAGGTTAGGCGAGCTTTTGGACCATATTTACACACCTATGCAGGGTTAGAGCAGCGGTCAATCAAGTTTATACAGAGTTAGAATAGTGAATTCAAAACCCGATTAATAAACAAGCAGATCTAGAGTAGTTGTCTTAAAGTATTGCAAAACCCGATTAAATAAATTATTAATTATTGATCAGTTATGTATTTATAAGTAATAGTAAAATGATAAAATATATTTATATATCCTTATCTTGTCGCATATATTTATAAATGGATTTTAAGTCTAAACCTGCTATTATTTGTTCATAAATTATATTTTTTTCAAAGTAAAATAAAATTATAAAATATGTTTATTTAATTTGAAATATTTTCATTTTAAATTTATAAATGGATTTTTAAAACTCAATATTATAAATGGTTATTTACATGGATTCGGATAGTTAAACTGGTATTTTAAAATGTAATAGGATAAGATTCGAATAATATATTTTAAAAATAAATGGATTTTAAATGGTTCTGATTTTAAAAAATTTCAGAGACGAGTCTGAGCGGACACAAAGAAAACAACAAAACGGACATATAAAAACAAACCGGCACGGATGTCAATTACAGGGTGCGCTGCACTCTGCCCCGTCTTCATTCATCCGCTCGACAGATTCAATATCTTGGCGGCGGCGCCGTCCCGTTCACCCCCAATCTTATCCACCGCTACATCTCCGCCGCCGCTCCCTGGAACTCCCGATGGAGACTGAAGAAATCAAAGCCGATACGGCCAACTCCCACCGCCACTTCCGCCTGACCATCCCGGCGGCGGAGGAGGAGGAGGCTGAAGTTACGACGACCCAACAAATGCCTCGCAAGCCAAAGCGAGTCGCTTCGCTTGACATCTTCAGAGGCCTCACCGTCGTGGTAAATCCTCTCGTCTTTATAATCCCTGTCCCTCACCGTCTGTACTGTAATGACAGTTCTTGATTCGGTCTCAGAAATGGTTTGAAGTTCGTGTTTCCTTAAGTTATTCCATCAAATAGTGCACGTGCGTCATCTGTCTGTGTACTGTAGTCGATGATTCTGGTCGACGATGCTGGAGGAGAATGGCCTGTGATCAGCCACGCGCCGTGGAATGGTTGCAATCTCGCCGATTTCGTGATGCCATTCTTCTTGTTTATTGTGGGGATGTCCATTGCACTAGCATTCAAGAGAGTGGGCGATCGAACGATTGCCGTTAGAAGGGTCGTTTGTCGAACTCTGAAACTCCTTTTCTGGGGTCTTCTGTTACAAGGTAAGTTCATTCTCCTTCACGGCTAAACATGTTCTAAATTTCTTTGTATAAATCACTGTGATGTTCACTGTTTTTGTTAATTAAATTTCCTTTTAATATGCCATGTTTAAATGCGTTTATTTCCCCTTTTATATGCGGTGCTGCTTGCTTTCACTCTGAAGTATGGTCTGACCCGCGACTCTTACCTACCGGCATTGGTACTCTTACGTATTGTTTACCCCTTAAGTATCAATCCGTGGCATAGGGAGTGACCCTTATGTAAGGTCCTTTGTGGCAATGGGAGTGACCCTTACGTATCACTCTGCCGTGGGTTGTGGCCCTTACATATGCCTTCCTTATGTATAGGTTCATGAGACTCGTATCAGCTCTTGTCCTTTACTTGATGGTGCCACAGGTCCGTCTGATGCAACAATTACGATCAAGTTGATCCACGTCTGTCCATCTTTGCTGAGCCATTGCATTGAGCCTTGACTGCTAGGCTTTATCTTAGCTTTGGGAGCTCCTTTGCAAAAAAGGGTTTTTTTTTTCAAGAGAAGGCGATTCTGTTGTGTGCGGAGGATACCTGGTTCGGCATCCCTGGTTCGCCAGGAAGAAGAGAGAGGGAGAGACCACGGCGGTGCGTCTTGTCAGTCTGTTGCCGTAGCGAGGCATTGGTCCTGTGCCTTCCATTGTTGGTGCTCGGAGATCAGGTGGTGCTCTTGTCAGTCTGTCGCCGTAGCGAGCATGGGTGTTTTGCGAGGAAACTTTTGGTTTTGGTTATTTTACCTGGAGGGCGATGGTGTTAGAGCAGTGAACCTGGAGGACGAGGAAGACCTCATGCGACTTGGATCTTGGCTCGCCGAAGAAGAAACTTGACATTGCAGCGATACGATTGGTTTGTGATGCTCAGGGGCGAGAGTCTATAGTGACGGCGATCCCTGGTGTACACGACTGACTCCTGCCTAGCCCATGTGGTGATCCCTCGGTGCAGTCGTGAACCTGGTATTGGGTTTCTGCCAAGTGTGGAAACCATTTTCCAACTAGGGCATTAGGATCAACGAATGAAGAAACTCTGAATGGCCGAATGTCTGATTGCTGGATGAAGATTGTGGAGCTACAAGTCTGGACAACTGGTTGCTATGCGGGTGGACGCAGGCAACTAGATGGTGTTGATTGGAAGACACCTTGTTCACACAACTCAATCGGAAATGGGCATTGCACGAGACACGGATGGGATTCATGTAACTGATATCTTAGTGAGTTTTTCAGAGGGTGCATTGTGAACCGTTTGGGGAGGTCGAGGCGGCGGAGCTCACCGACTGAATTGAAAGACGGTCGCGAAGTTCAGATCTTGGTGGCACACTGTCCACGAACTTCAGGATGAGGTGATTACCGGATGCACCGACTGGGTTCTGCTATTTAATAGAGGGTTTGTCATTTATTCATGTATGATCAAGGCTTAACGCCTGTAATTCTATTTTGTTCCTTAGTATAAATTGAAGGAGTGTTTTCGATTGTTGTTTTTGTGCCTTGGTATTTTCTTTCTATTGTTGCTTTCGATTGTTCTTGTCTAGTGTGGTCGGAGGTTGTGCGTTGTGGTGAGGTGACTTGGGTGTGATTTGTCTTCCATGTTCCGGTCGTTGCAGCGTGGGCTCATCAGATTCTTTGTTTTCGTTGTTGTACATTCTGAATGTAAGACCCTAAAAATTTAGAAGATTAATAAGTTCGATTGCTTGCTTAACACGCAACACCGAGTTTTACGCAAATTGCGATATACTATAAAAATATTTTTATTTAAATGTGACCTGTATAACCCTGCCGTTAAATTGACATGTATGAATAGTGATAACCATATTATGAAAAATACATATACAAGTTTTATATAATGCAAATGTATTGATCAATTCATAATAAATAAGCACTCAATTTTCAATAGTCATTTTATGCTTCAAAAATACTTTTTTTTTCATAAATGTTTTTTTATTATTTTTTGTGACCAAATATTATAGTTAATTTATGAAATTTTTAGAATTTGTATTGGATAAGAAAAATATCATTTTTGAAATCAACATATCAAAATTAAGTTAGGGTGAAATTTTGGAATTTTTCTGAAAAAATTGATTTTTCAGTGAATGTTGAAAAATACCGGTTTTGTAAAAATGTCATTTCTTTTCATTTAAAAGTCTCATTATGCTTTGAATTTGATCTTAAGGTAACACAAGTCTTCTTTAATTACATATAATTTTATTAATTACATAGGAATCAATATTATATTTGATTCTGATACAAGTTAATTTTTTGGTGTAAAAACACATGTTTCTAAAAATCTATTTTTATGTGCGAAATGTGTTTTTATATTAGATATTTAAATAAATCACTATTGATTAATGATGTTAATGAAATGTATAGATTATATATTCAATCAAATTCTTTTACGTTCATTTTATGGTTTTTACTAGGTATGAAATACGAATAAATCCAGATTTATGTTTAAAAATACATTTTTCTAAAAATGGTTTTTGTCACTTTTTGCGGGTTTAATTTTAAATTAAATTTCGCCACTTCTGTAAATTGAATTTGATAAAATGAATTTCATATTTGAAATCAACATACTTAATATTAGATAATAAAGTTAACTTAATATTTGACTTTTATGTATAGTAACCATATTAAATATTTGTCACCTTGGTAAGGCCAAAACAGGTAAAACCGGGTTAAAACTATGGGGTAAAGCTTGAAAATATCTCTAACACCCGCCTTTATACTACCAAATATCTATTTAAGGAGTTAAATAATGTATTTTAAAACATTATTTTGTATCTAGGAACCCAAGCTTGACTTGCGAGAAGATAAGTTATATTTTGTTCAAATCAGAAACTATTTTTGGGTCTTTGCATTTAATGGCATGATCGGAAGATGCCATTCGGTTTTCGCTTGCTAAAAAAGTCTAAAAACCTTTATTATTTAACCAAAGAAATTCTTGAAAACCAATTTATTACTTGATTTCAAAGGTAAAATGATTTTTCGGCTCAAATCAGGTATTTTCCTAAAAACTGTTTTTATGCGTTTTGTTTTCTTATAGTAAATGCAATTTCTACCACCTATAGAAATTGAATTTGATAAAATGGATTCCGAATTTGGAACCAGCATGCCCTTTTTTATTATTGGTCATATAATTTAGTTATCATGGTAAAAAGTTAAGTTATCACGGTTGTTAAAATGAGTTTAAAATGTTTTAACTAAGAGATAAGGCTTAAAATGTATCATTGAATTTGGGGTGCCTTGGTGCCACTTGACATGATTATGATATATATATTATATAATCTTTTAAAAAATTCCAAGTTTCTCCTTTTTCTCACTTATAAAATGACACTTCCTCTCCTCTCTTTCTCACCTTTTGAGTACTCTAATTTAGCCAAGCCCTGCCCAAGTCTCTCCCCAACATCCCTCCCCACAACCTAGAGGTCTTAGTTTGGGCAGAATACCGACCTTAGATGGCTTAAGGTATAAAACAAGAGGTTGTCTGAAGAAAATGTATAACTTTTAACTGAATGTTTTAATTTTATTTATTCTTCTACCTTCTTCAAAACTCTTCTAACCACTGTGATAAAATAACATTAGAATCTCCCATATACATGTTATTATGTTGATGACTTAATTTAAATCCATCTCCTTCATCTATTGAGAAATGAAACCATCGTTCATGTGTACGGAAGACTACCGCCTCGTGAATCGATGTAATTCGTTTTTCATCATCGTCTTTCACGACTCGTTATAACAATGAATTTAAAATATATATATGATATTCATGATATAATTATTATTCTAGAAATATATGATATCATTTATTTTCTTACCATTTCATCCATTGAAAAATGATAACGACGTTCGTACATACGTGTAAATTACCACCTCCATGAAGCGATGTAATTCTTTTTTCGTTACTGCATCACATGACTGGTATATAAGTGTATTTTAAGAGAGAATATGATATTTATGATATTATCATCATTCTAGAAAGATAAAATAATACTTACATTATTTTCTTTATGTTTGTTGAAAATTGAGAACGTTACTCATGCGTACGTATGAACCACCGTCTCTATGATTGTAACGCAATTCATTTTTCATAACCATATTTCATAGTTCGTTTTAAAAGTATAATTAATGTATAAATATTGTAGGAGGCGAATTAACTTACCTCAAGGTGAGGTGGAGACACTTTTATAAATGGATTAAAAGGATTAAAAGTTGGAATAATCTGATGTGGGATTCAGAAATACCATTTACCCAGAAATACAATTAACCGGGTTCAACACCCCCTCAAGCTAGTACATGATAGCTTGGACTAAGAGTCCCACAAAAAAGAAAGAAGACACCAAACAAGACCATACACACCCCCTTAAGTTGGGTCGCTGATGCTGTGGATGCCCAGCTTGGTACTGAGAGAGTCTAGTTGAGCTTCCGAGAGGCCTTTGGTGAATATGTCGACAAGCTGATTTGTCGTCGGTATGTGACTGAAATTGACATGGTGTGCTGCTTGAGGTGATGACGAAGAAAGTGACAGTCCACTTCGATATGCTTTGTGCGTTCATGGAAGACGGGATTGGAATTAATTTTCGTAGCTGCCTAATTATCAAACCAAATATGAGTAGACGTCTGCTGCGGGAAACCAATCTCATGGAGGAGATGGCGAAACCAAAGGATCTCAGTAGTGACCGTGGTCATCGCACGATTTAGACTCAACACTGGATCTGGAGACGACAGTCTGTTTCTTACTTCGCCATGAGATGAGGTTACCTGCCAGAAAAACGACAAACCCAGAAGTAGACTTTCAGGTAGCAAGACGACCAGTATAGTCAGCATCATAGAAGATCTCAATATTCAGATGATCGTGATGTGAGTACCGAAGATCACCGGCAGAGTCTTTCTTAATATATTTGGCAATGCGAAGGACAACATCCCACTAAGATTTTGTTGGATGTTTCCATGAATTGGCTAACCTTGCCGACAATGCAGACAATATCTGGACGAGTCATGGTGAGATAATTGAGTTTTCCCACAAGACGACGGTAACTCTCTGGGGGAGAATATGGTTCCGTGTTGTCATAGAGAGACTGTTTCCCGGACTCAAGAGGAGTGTCAATGATAGTTATCTGAGTCAAACCAGCATCCTGCAAGATATTCAAGACATATTTCCGTTGACAAAGAAAGATGGTGTTCGGAGAACGGGAGACCTCAATGCCAAAGAAGTATGTCAGAGATCCGAGATCTTTGGTTTGAAAGTGGTGTTGAAGACGCCCCTTTAGTTGAGCGATTCCATTTGAGTCGCTCCCAGTGATGATGATATCATCAACATACACAACCAGCAAGATACAACCAGAGGACGTTGTGCAGTAGAAGACAGTGTTAGGGGTGTCCGAACCCGACCCAACCGACCGACCCGACCTGACCCGGCCGGGTTGGGTCGGGTTCAAAATTTCATATGCGCGGGTCGGGTCGTTTCGGGTTGACCCATGCTCAGGTTGGGTCGGGTCACGGGTTGAGAAAAAATTGACCCAACCCGACCCAACCAACCCGACAGAATACCCCTGCACTGCCAACGCGCACCGCCTCGCCTCGCCTCGCCACTGCCCGTAGTCGCTACTGCTGCGGTGTGTTTCCTCGCATTGTTGCCATCTTCCTCCTCCACTACCTCCGCCTATGTTGTCTCTATCGCGACCATTGCAAACCCAGATCTGCTAGAGAGATTTCCCCCATCCGCCTTCGCCTTCATCTATCCATTGCGACCACTGTGACCCTAGAAATACTGGAGAATTCCCCCTCCCGCCTTCGGCTCCACCTCCTCCACCACCACGGCCTCCATGAACCCAGTATAATATGATAAAAAATAAAACACACAAACTAAATAGATAAAATTAAATAAATAATCAATCACGATCGGTCATGAAAGCTGAGGTCGGCTCGGCTCGGCGGCAGGTTGCAGAAGGAGGGCTCTTTGTGGAAAGCTTTGGGTCTTGAGTGCCAGCCAGGGAAGACAAACGTCGATGGATCTTGAATATCGGTGGATTTGGGAGTGGAAGACAGGGGAAGAAGATGTCGGCGGGAGAAGGCAGTCGTCGAAGGGGGTCGACGGCGGACATATAAGTTTCTGCATGGATCGCGAATCGGGGGCATCGACGTCGTCTACATTTGGGATTGGGGGTGGATTTGTCATCGAGGTCCTCCCGGCGTGATTCCGGCGTGATTGGGGGTGGATTTTTCGTAGAGGTCCTCCAGGCGTGGTGGTGAGGAAGACGCTGAATGAAGCGGATGTAACCGTGTGACGTGCTATTAATCTAGGAGACGATTTTTTTTAGTGAACCCGATCGACCCGACCAAACCAACCCGATCAGAGACGGGTTGGGTCGGGTCGGGTCCGAAACAAAATAGCATTTGACCCGACCCGACCCGACCCGGTCTATTTTGGTCGGGTCGGGTCCAAAAAATCCCTAAACCCGACCCGACCCGACCCATGGACACCCCTAGACAGTGTGATCCTTCATACTCTGAGATAGGCCAAATGTAGCGACGACGGTGCTGAGTCTTCCAAACCAAGCACGAGAGACTACTTGAGTTCATATAGAGAGCGTTGAAGTCGACAGACTTGAGGGTCGGCTCCTGAGACACGAAAGCCAGGAGTTTGTTGCAGATATACCTCTTCTTCAAGAAAGCTATGAAGAAAACATTTTTGACATCAAGTTGATGAAGATGTCAATGATGACGAGCGACAAGAGAGATGGATAATCAGACAGATGCCATCTTTGCAACCGGAGAGAGTATCAAAATAACCAACACCATGTCTGAGCAAATCCTTTTGCCACAAGTCTGGCTTTAAGGCGATGAAGAATGCCATCTGCATTGAGACGGACCGTATAAATCCATTTGCTGCCGACCATCTGTTTATCTGCCAGAAGGGGGATTAGATCCCAAGTATGATTGCCGTCCGGAGCCTACGATTCATCCCGCATCGCTTGAAGCTACCCAGGGTGAGATTTGGCGTCGTCAACTGTGCGAGGAATAAATATCGTCTCTAGAGCGGAAAGACCTCTGTATGAGGATGTGTAAAGATGGGTATTTTGGTAAGAACGAGTACCTTTTCGCAATGCAATGGGTAAGTCGTTTGTTGCTGGAGCAGAAGCACCGGATGAAGCTGGGGAGATGGTGTCCTCGACCTGGATGGGGGACACATTCGATGGGCGACGAAAGTAGACAGTGTCAAACCGGTGATCAGTAGAGTGAGACACCATAGGCAGAGGTGGGTGGATGATGAGAGGAAGACAATCATCGATGGAGTTGTCTGGATGGGAAGAGGGAAACGAGAAAGGAGAATTCTCAACAAAAGATACATCTGCAGAGCTGATATACCGCCGTAAGTCTGGAGAGAAACATCAGTATCCACGCTGAGTGCGGGAATATCCGAGGAATATGCAACAGAGGGATTTGGGAGAAAGCTTGGAGAGGTTGGGATGAGTGTCAGAGACATAACATAGACACCCAAACAAACAAAGTGGGGGTGGGTGAGGAGAGAGAGAGTAGAGTAGAGCTTGAAAAGGAGTCTCCCACTGAAGGATAGAAGAAGGAAGACGATTTATGAGGTATGTAGTAGTAAGGATGACATCCCTAAAAAATGAAGAGGCACATGCATGTGGAATATGAGGGCATGAGCAGTCTCCAGAATATGACGATGTTTATGCTCGGCCACTCCATTCTGCTGAGGTGTATCGGGGCAGGATGTCTGATGAATGATGCCTTTATCCTTGAGAAACTGCTGAAAGAAAGTGGATAAATATTCCCGTCCATTGTCGGAGCGGAGACATTTAATGGAGGTGGAGAACTGAGTATGAATTTCATGATTAAAGGTCTGAAAAGTAGAAAACACTTCAGACCGATCACGAAGAAGGTAAAACCATGTAATATGCGAGAAATCATCAATAAAGGATACATAATATCGGTACCCTAATTGACTTAGGACTGCACAAGGACCCCATACATCTGAATGAATCAAGTCAAAGGGTTTGGAGGCCCGTGTTACCAACTGAGGAATATATGATGTGCGATGATGTTTCACAAATTTACATGACTCGCAATGAAAAGACATGCGTATTAAGATCAAGAAAAAAATGATGAAGGGTGGAGGCAGGTGGATGTTCTAACCGAGAATGATGATCCGATGCACGAGCATAGAGTGTCATGCAAACTACGGATGTCGGACCATCGAACATGTACACCCCGTCCCAAAGCTGACCACTACCAATGTCACGACCCCCTCCCCACAAAGTGTACCCCTCCTGGGCCGACAATGTGAGAAGAGAGATAATGACCCCCGAGTCCCGCCTCCAGTAGGCCCCGGGTTGGCGACTAGCACCGAGGGTATAATAACACACAAATAGGAGGCATTACCCTCTAAGAGAACACATGCGGAAGAGAGTGATAAGATAGACACCAACCAACTCCAACTCAGAACTGGAATATAAAAGAAACCCAAGTGCACATATGTAATGCCATGCAAAAGAACTACAACTGAAAGGGGAAAAACTACAAGTACCCAAAAGAAAAATAATACAGCTGCAACCACAAGCTCGAACAACTCCTGCAACCCCAAGCTAGTAGAAACCAGATTGATCTCCAACCTGCTCCAAGTGACCTGAAAAACAGTTTATATATACATAGGGTGAGTATAACAGTATACTCAGTAGGATCCTCCCCAAAGCCTCTCATGCAAAAGTAAAGAGAGCATGCTAAAGCACAGTGAGCAACAAGTGAAACTAACTCGTTATCTAAGCAGGTATACTAAGTTCCCAACCTCACCATGATTGCTCTCAACAAGTAACGCATACAAGAATATAGCATATAGTAAAGAATATCGAGGGTACCCCGCTACTACTTCCTCATTGGTTTGTCGCTTTGCCCCAACGTCGCACGTCCTGAGCATCTCTCTCCAAAAAGGCTTGCCCGCAGACACCTGGGCGAGGCACCACAATGTGCACCTCGTGCAACACAAATGCTTGCCCGTAGACACCTGGGCGAAGCACTACACCATCCTCACAACCTAAAGCAACCAGGTAGTTTCTGGGAGCCACCACAGCTCGCATAACGTGTATCATACGTCGGGTATTATACCTCAAGCCATTACAGCCCATACACCGAGTAAGGATTCTCAAGCCATCACAACCTATACACGTTACACCGATAGTAGTCCATATGATACTATATCCAAAATATATGTGTGGGAATAACCACAAGCCATTACAACCCTCTACACACATATATGGGGAAAACTAACCGCTGTGCCTATCAGCACAAGTATCTACCAAGAGAAGAGAGTGGAGCCAAAGGGGTAGTCAGCCATTCACCCTCCCATCGGAATGTTCGGGAAAACACCCCCCAGGGCTCAGAATCCCCGGGGTGTCAGTTGCCATAGAAACACAAAAAGTACAGAATATACTATATCTCACAACCACACTATGGGCATAACCTAGTCTTAGACACCACTGCAGCTAACGTCTCTCAGACTCAGGGCTGCTACTTCCAAGACTAGGTATCCTATAAGCATACAACCATTTAAAGAACCTTAATGGATTTCTCCATTCCCTTTTTATCAGTTTCACTTTACGTTAATTAAGTCTTTAAACATTAATTAATCATGAACAATTCCACATTAGACTTCATTAGCATCACACCCAAGGTCCACTGTCCCTTTAAAATTATAGTCTCATCATTATGTTCCAGTGAACTCCAACCCCATGGGTTAACACCAAATTATTCAAATATTCATTACAGAAACACTTTCCCATATTCCCAGGCATTCTAGAAAAGCATTCTATGCTACTAACACAAGGGGGCTCAACACGGTGAGTAGATGTACTACCCGTCGAGTCTTTGCCGCCTATAGCAAGAGCGTAGACCCATCCTCCCTGAAGAAGCTAAACACGGAAAGCACGTGGCATACCCCGCGCGTCTTCGCTTCTTTCGGAAGAAGGGTAAGCAAGACCAGCTGCCTTGAGCAGTGGGGAAAGGTAAAGTAGATAAACAACCAAAGAACCAACAATCACATCCTTCCCACTCCATCATCCCTAGTGTCCTCCTTGACACCCACATGCATAAACCGATGCATCTCACCACTCTAGGCGTCATCTGTTGCCACAACCAAAAGGTCTCCATGCCCCCCCATATCACAACACCCATCCGGGATCACGTCACAACACAAGCAGCAGGAAAAGCAAACATCACATCAATTGGGCTATTAGCCCTTTAACAATCAAGAGGGTAACTCAGAACCCTTCAAGGAATTATCAAACAATCAATTCTTTAATCCATCTTGAATTAACAGATTTAATTCGTAGGTTCCAAATTCGGGAAACCTAATCAGTAAGCTATCACAAATGATTAAACATGCTTACTATGCCAATTTGATTAACATCAAATTACAACAAGAATCAGATTCGTTCACATGCCTCTTTATCTTTAGCCAAACAAATATCAATTAATCTCAGTTTACATTCTTTACCGATTTTCATCAGGAACAAGCATAGATATCACACTAACTATCAAAGCAAGAGGCAACAACATACGATCGATATCAATTTATTTATCCGGTTCAAATATTTATTATGTCAATTCCATTGTCATCCAGTGGGATAAAACATGCTAACATTACAGTTGCACGTAAATGAAAGAGAAACAATGAATCCCCTACCTCAAAGGTTTTTGTCGAAAACCACGACGGTCGAAAAACGCTCAAGAAACCCGGGTCGATTCTCCAAAAACCCACCTTAGATCTTTTCTCCTAGCAAGATCAAGACAAAGCTCATCATATTTGGCGTCGATACACTTAGATCTACCCATAACGGACGTAGGTCTAAGAAACCGAGAGAAGAGGAGAAGTAGATCCAAGTGGATCTAAGAAACCGAACAGGAACGATCACATACCTCAAGAATCTGGCTTTGATTCGCCAAGAGAAGCCTTCGGATCGCCTCCGGAACGGTGGGAGAACCCTTCTTGACCTTAGGAGAAGCAAAATCCTGAGTTAGGGCCGCTTAAGAGCTTAAACGAACCCCTTTAGAGGCAAAACGAGTTAGATCCACAATTCAAGGATCTAATTTAAGTGTCCGCACGGTTTGACAAACCGTGCTCTAACCGTGCGTTAGCTACTGCCTCGACCACCCCTCTCGCACGGTTTGGCTGCACGGTTAGACAAACCGTGCGCCTCCCGTGCGGAAGCTACTGCCTCCAAGACCACTTACGCACGGTTTGGCCGCACGGTTTAGACAAACCGTTCGCCTCCCGTGCGAAAGCTATTGCCCTTTAGTTTTCCTTAAAAGTCCACTCAAACGCACCCCCAAGTCACCTTGACCTCCCAAAACACCTCTAACACCACATTTTCACAAAGTAATGGACTGGAGAGGTTCGGGCCATTACAACCAAGTTCTCGATTCGTCAGCCGCCCCTGAAACACAAGTTGAGAAGATGTAAAAATAACAATACAGTTGAAGTCGCTTACTGATAGAGAGAAGATTAAAAGGACTTTGAGGAACATGTGCTACAGACGATAGACGAATATATGAATTCAAGTAGCATGCGCCAAATCCCGCAATAGGGATAATGGATCCATCAATAACAGTGATGGCTGTGGGGCCAGTATACAGACGATAAGTAGATAACATACCTACATTACCTGTGAGATGATTAGATGCACCTGAGTCAAACATCAAAGCTGGTGGGCGATTTGTGACACAAGCGGTAGGGCCACTATGAGCAATAAAGGTTAGAGAAGAGGAAAGTGACAGAACAACCCGATAAGATTGTATAAATGCAATCTTCTCCCTCGAGAGTTAGTTTGTGACGGATAGTGGATGGTGACGAGGATGAAGGCATGTCCGGGTATGCAGAGTGTGCCTGGGAGGGGAGAGTGCCTCGTGGGAGGGTCGGTGACAGGGCACGGGACAACCGTGTAGGCAGGCGTACAAACGCGACGATGGACTACAGAGTTGCCGTGCGGTAAGGCTGGCAACTGGGGTGGGGGGATTTCTCGTAGGAGAGTCGGTGACTGGAGGCGCCGAGGGAGCCGCGGGGGCATGCCGGTAATAGGGGCACGGGGGAGCCATGCGATAGGGTCGGTCGTCGGGGCGGCGGGATAACCACACAAGCGGGCTGGCGAAAAGCTGCCGTGGAGGATCTACACAGGGAGCAACCGACACAGGGCTGACGTGCGGGAGGGTCAGCGATGGGCCAGGGGGCCAGTGCGGGAATTCCGCTGCCAGGCCGTCGGGCGTCCAGTAGGGGACTGCGTCGTGCGCAGGGAGGTCGGGGGTGCTGGAGGGTCGTTGTCGACTGGTGGCTGGCCGTCTGCAGGACACAACGCGCAGGAGGAGAGGGGGCAACGTTGTCCAGGAGGAAGCCGCGCTGTCCAGGAGGAAGTCGCGTGGAGAAAAAACGTAGAGAGGGTTTCGCTGGGTGGGAATCGCGCGCATGAAGGGAAGGAGGCAGGGTCAGGATCTCCGCTGGAGGGTGCTGTCGAACAGGCGGGAGGCAGAGCTGGGAGATCGCCGAGCAGGCGGGGCCGGGAGTCTGCGAAGGGAGGTGGGGCCGGGAGCTTGCCGAGTAGGCGGGGCTGGGAGTTCACGGGGGAGGTGGGGTCGGGAGCTCGCCGAGTAGGCGGGGCCGGGAGTTCGTGAGGGAGGCGGGCTAAGAGATGTCGAGGGAGGCATGGGCTGGGAAACAGTGAGGGCGGGCTGGGAGATCGCACAGGGAGGAGGGGGGAGATTTCCATCGAGAGGAATGAGCGCAGGGAAAAAGACTTATTGGGGGTTTTCCTTTGATACAGAGGTGAAGACATTTTTTATAGAGATAAAAAGGATTACAAGTTGGAATAATCTGATGCAGGACTCGGAAATTCTCTTTATGATAATTAACCGGTTTCAACAAATATGATAATTATGTCATGATTATTATTCTGGAGATGATGAAATAATGATTTCTTTGACCATGTTCATCCCACCGAAACTATTTTGGGATTATGAATATAACGACCTCAAAACATTTGACGTAAACTTAATTGATGAAGTAAATAGTAAAACATGGTCATAAATAATATAAAAGAGATGATAATAATTATGGAATGAACATGAAAAAAGTGCAAATAAATAATTAACATAAGGTTATTATTCAGGAAGATAAAAAATGTGTTCGACAACTCACGAGGCAAAAGACACTTTACTTTAAAATCATCGTTTTAAATGTTTTAAAGATTTATTTTCCAAATCTTTTTCTTCTATGTCTATATCCTTAAAAATACTTTTTATATGTATTTATATGGACATAAATGAATTATAAATAACAGTTTATGTTTCTCTTTACTTTCTTTCAGAGGTTTTCAAAATGAATTTTTTTACATATTTTATACGGAATGCTTTGACTTTCTATACAAAAGGCACAAAGAATGTTCTATTTTAACGTATATGATGTCAATGACATTTCCCGCTACTGCAATCGTTATTTGATATTTGACTTCCTTTATAAGCTACCATGTTTTTTTCAAAGAAAAACTGTTAGGCTACGACCCCCCATTGTGCATGCTTATAAAAGACGGGGCAGAGGGTGAGCTGTTGGTTAGAGTTTGTTAGTTTTGTTCATGAGCTGTTAAGTTACACGTGGCTATAAAAGCCAGTTAGAGGGTTTTGATGGCCATTATTGTTTTTTTCCTTCTGGTTAGGAGACAGCGCTGTTGGCACGATTGGTTTGGTGTGGTGGACTGGTGTGGTGGACGCTCTTCAGTTGACAACTCTTCTGTAAGGAGTCAGCTGAGGAGGTCGGCTCTTCTTGTCTCCCCTTACCGTGAGATCGTTTTATCTCCCTTCTTTTGTATAGATACGGATAATAATAACAGATTCTATTGTTCTTCTCCATTAATGTCTTATAAGCAATACTGTTAGCTTGACACCTAACAATTTGATGCTTTCATTAAGAGTTAACCGAACTGACCCGAGTTTTGGAGATTCTGCAGCTGTGATTCTGTACGGACAAAGTTTTTGGATCGGTCGATGAGTTTGATCAGGAGAGCTAACGTCTTTTGTTGTCCGATTTGTTTGAATGCAAATGAGAATAGAAGGTAGGATAGTTTATCTAGAAACGATGATGGAAGAGGTTTTGAGGAAGTTGGCTGAAAAGGATCAAACGCAAGCTCAAGAGATGACAGCCATGCAGAACAACTTGGCTCAGCTTATTCTCGGTCAGGCAGGGAGCCAACGGTTCGTAATCGAGCAGACACAGCAAGCCGAAGAACGTGTTACGCTTAGGCTACGGAATTTGGAAGAGCAGACGATTGATCGGATAAAAGGATTGGAGTTGCAAGTTGAGCACAACACTGATAATGGAAAACAGAGCAAGGTTGAAGCCTCATTCCCTACTAGTAGTGGAAGTGGAAAAGCAAATTCCGGAGGTCGTCATGAAGACGATTTAACGCCGGACGGATTGGAGTTGGAGAGCAGAATTCAAAGTATATCAAATAAATTGGAGATGCTAATATTTACCGGTGATTCCATTCACTTGGATAACCAAGACCGAAACATATTTCCGAATCATCCGGACGTCGGAACAAATGAAACTTCCCATTGTGCAGCTTTGCATGGGAGGATCAACATTATATTGGTTTCTGTCTTGGCAAAATTCAAATCTGGAGATGAACTGGGACCGTTCAAGTTGGCTCTCATAGAGAGATACAACAAGGCGACCGAAGGAGACCTGTTGAGGTACCTTAAAACTTTGTTAGACTGGTACTATAGAAGAATATATCAAGGACTTCGAATATGTGGCTCGAAGAATTCCTGACTTTCCAGAGCCTTGGTTTATGAGTCTTTTCTGGGAGGATTACGGAAAGAAATTGAGAACAATCTCTCTACTCATGAACCAAAAAATAAATATAGGATAATGACCTTGGCCAGGAAAATAGAGAGAATTGTTGGAGTAGGGCGTATTGCGGACTTCTCGAGAGAAGCTGGTGCAACCTCCTGTTCCGCAAGGGATGAGAGTTTGTTCACACAAGCATCTATTAAACCGGCTTTTTACGGAAAGGAATTAAAAAGGAGAGGATGATAGAAGAGCTGGAGGTGAAGGCAAATGGAAGAGAATTTAGAAGTATAATGCGACAAGAGTGGGAAGGAAATAAAAGGGATTGTGTTGCCGTTGCGGACAACCTTACACTCCCTTGCACCGATGTCCCGATGAACATTTGCGTTAGATGGTCTGGGAATTTGAAGAACAAGAAACTCGTGGGGACACAACGGACAATGCACAAAAAGAACTAGTGTTGTGAACTTGTCGAAACTCCGATACATGAACCGGTGGAATTCAGAAGCTTGGGCGAACAAAAGGCGGATTCGTTGATGTTCGATGACTGTGTTATGGGAGTACCTGTTGTGATACTAGTTGTGGAGACCTGGTTTTCGCCTTGTAAGACTTTGGAATATTTCTACATATATTTTCAGAAGCTGGTGCAACCCCCTGTTCCGCAAGGGATGAGATTTTGTTCACACATGCATCTATTAAACCGGCTTGTTACAGAAAGGAATTAAAAAGGAGAGGATGATAGAAGAGCTGGAGGTGAAGGCAAATGGAAGAGAATTAGAAGTATAATGCGACATGAGTGGGAAGAAAATAAAAGGGATTGTGTTTCCGTTGCGGACAACCTTACACCCCCTTGCACCGATGTCCCGATGAACATTTGCGTTTGATGGTCTGGGAATTTGAAGAACAAGAAACTCGTGGGGACACAACAGACACTGCGCAAAAAGAACCAGTGTTGTGAACTTGTCGAAACTCCGATACATGAACTGGTGGAATTCAGAGGCTTGGGCGAACAAAAGGCGGATTCGTTGATGTGGATTCGTTGATGTTCGATGATTGTGTTATGGGAGTACGTGTTGTGATACTAGTTGTAGAGACCCGATTTTCGCCTTGTAAGACTTTGGAATATTTCTACATATATTTTCAGAGCTAGGCGCTGAGACGACGTGCAATTCCGAGGTCCGGTATGCCCAGAATAAATTATACGAAAATATTAACTGATTTTATACTATTCACACGTTGGGAATGAGATATCTCTTAAGGGGTTAATCTGATCAGAAATCTGAGACTACGGTTGGGTCCGAAACGCGGTGTTTACGTTAGACGCGACGTAAAATATGTCAGCGTGGGACGTTTGGACCCCTCGCTCATTAGCGGTAAGTTAAATGGATGAATTAATTTATTAATTCATTCATTTAATAGCTCAAATCCAAATAACTCTCAAATGGTAACTCGGATCGGAAATCCGAGTCCACGATTGAGTCCGAAGCGTGCTGTTTACCCTAGGAGGGGTATAAGCTTTGTCGGCGCAGGGCCGCTGTGAGAAAAGTCCTGAAGGGAAAAACTGCAAATAAAATAATTAAATTAAATTGTTTTATTTGAAATGCTACTTTGAATCACTTTCAAACGGGGAATCAGATTGAAAATTTGAGACCGTCGTTGAGTTCGTAGCGTGGTGTTTACCCTAAGGGTGACCTCAGTTGAGAGGGCGTGGGAGATTCGGATTTCACGTTCGCCGACTATTTCCTATAAATAGGGAATTAAGGAAATGAGCAGTTAGTTCATTTCTCTCTCGGATGGCGGAGCTCTGGTCGACGACGATTCGATGTTCGAACGTCGTCGGATCGCGACGATACTTCAGACGCTGATAGATCAGAGTGCAACGAACGCAACAACGGAACCAGATTCGAGTTAGGATTTCTATTTCGGATTCTGCAGCCCCCCGGTTAAATATTTCGTTGTTGGAAATCTTTTTTGTTTGTTTTTGCTGCTTTAGAATCCTTTGTTGATGGCCGAACAAACAACGACCATTGTTTGTTTAAATTTTTGATTGCCTGTTCTTCACGTTCTTCGCGTTCTTTGTCCACCAACTTTTCGCTTCGCCAAATCATCAACGAATCGAGGTGCAAGACATATGTTTGCGAAACTCTCGATCCGAGGAGCCCTGATCTATGCTCGGACTCGAGTTTTGGGCGCCAGAGGAGCTGCGACGGTGAGCGGAAGTTCCAGAAATTTTTCATCACGTTAAAATGTTGATGATCCTTTGAACGGAGGCCATCGCAGTGTAGGTCAGGTCCTGAAGATCACAGATCTGGTCTTGGATCACTTTTTCGATCACCAGAGTGCTCCCGATGGTCTGTGGAAGGTTTTCCAGCGGATTTCCGACGGCTCCGGCGGCGGTCCGATCGTATGGTGGCGGCGGTTTCCGGCGAGGCGGCGGCGGTTCGACAGACGCTCCGGCCAGATTGGTTCGGAGACTTTTGAACCCCCGTATCTTTCAAACCGGGTGTCCGATTTGCGTGCCGTCTGCAGCCACGTGACCCTTGCTTCGAGACGGACCTTTTGAGGCTACTTTGAGGACATTTTGTTTTAGGCTCGATGCTCGGGGGCACGAAACGTCCGTTTTTAATAATTTAATATAATTATTATTATTCGGGAAACTTGTATTAGACCGTATGTTCGCATACGACGTCCGATTGATGCG
This sequence comes from Viscum album, assembly GCA_963277665.1. Lineage (NCBI taxonomy): Eukaryota > Viridiplantae > Streptophyta > Magnoliopsida > Santalales > Viscaceae > Viscum > Viscum album. The sequence goes on along the minus strand of OY728166.1, from coordinate 1,082,758,159 downwards.
CCGTCTGAGGCGTTGTGACCCTGGAGTTGAGGCGGACTTTTCGAGGCCGATTTTGGGCGCTTAAACTGAAATAGTGGTGCGGGCCCCATGAGGCCTGTTTTGGGTGTTTGCGGTGGAATGTGACTTTTTTACCGGGTATCCGTTTTGGATGATCGCGAGATCTACTTCTTCCTCCTTCGTTTCTCGTAGATCTAATTGAAACGATTAATTTTATTATTAAAATAAAATTGAGGAACTCATCCGGAGGTGCCAAGGTTTCTGACCGGATTACATAGGAGTTCACGCTGTGTAACCGGAGTTACACGTCGTTTACTCGTGTTCAATACACGAGGAATTAATTCGGTAATTAATTCAAAGCACGTGCATTGATGACATGCGGTGTAGTTAATTCTTACACCGCGTGTTGACCGGGACAGATTGACACACAGTCAACCGGAGTACATGCCGTGTTGCCCACATACACGGCGTGTAGTCCCTTTGAGTCAAAGACAAGCTCTGTATTTCAATACACGACCTACCTGACTGGCGACTGTGTAATTTGGAGATCACAGGGACACGCTGTGTACTTCAGTTTTCGAAGTACGATTCACACGCCGAGTCCTTAGGTGTGTACCTCAGATAGACGGTGAGAGATGTACATGTCGTGTAGCTCGGATGCACACGCTGTGTACTTATACCAAGTTACGCAGATTTAAAATTTATTTATTATCCAATGTAAACCTTGAGACATGTACTTGCGTGTGGTCGTAAAGATAGGACACGCCATGTGATAAGTTTTAATATATATATAAATGTTTAATTAATATCCGCGTAATGTTCAGATCTGCATATAATGTATGAGTCTCGTATTACAAGTTGTTACTCTACGTGCATTGAAGCATAACACATGACCGGAAAATCATGTAATTCGTGTAATCATCTGTGAAGTACACGTGAAAATACGTGACAAGTCGTGCATGCCATATGTCACAAGTTACGCAGATTTAAAATTTATATATTGTATAATGTAAACCTTGAGACATGTACTTACGTGTGGTCGTAAAGATAGGACACACCATGTGATAAGTTTTAATATATATATAAATGTTTAATTAATATCTGCGTAATGTTCAGATCTGCATATCATGTATGAGTCGCATTACAAGTTGTTACTCTACGTGCATTGAAGCACAACACGTGACCGAAAAATTATGTAATTCATGTAATCATCCTTGAAGTACACGTTGTGAAAGTACGTGATAAGTCGTGTATGCCATATGTCACACGAGTAAAACAGTATGCAAGTATAATACATGTTGGGTAGAATCAGACGAGTATTCACCGTGTTGCCTCTAAGGTACATTTATGTACACAGTTAATTTTAAATAAATTTATTTAATTTGTTTAAAATTATAATGGATGAGAATCTCAAGGAAATTTGAATGATAATTAAGATAAAAGAATTGATTAATTAGAGATAATAATTAATTGATTCGAGCACGATTTATCTTAAATAAGAACGATTAAGAATTGAATGCTAGTTTTATTAAATGCGTAATTCGTTGCATGTATATGGATGATCATGAGTATAGACCAGACCTTTGTATACGATTGGTTTCATTTAATTTAATTTATTATTAAATTAAATTGTTGGCCTGCGTGCCTTCTCTCCTCTTATTATGTAGGGTTTGCGTGCCCATGATTTCTTTTATGTAAACCCCCTTTTCCCTTGAGTAAAAGACATATGTAATGTGGATGAAACTCCCAAGCTAGTGGAGGTGGTTCAAGTTTGAAGCCGAGGCGAAACCAATCCGAGGAGATACATATGTGGACAGGTGGAAAGCTGTAACACGAACCTTAATCGGTTCAAGGTGTTTTTCCCTCCAGGTCAGCAGTTAGTTTATCAACCGCTAGATAAACTAACAATTAGTATAAACTCATGATGATACCCTTTATTATTTTATTTTTGTCAAGTTGCATGGTTGTTTCATTATGGATGTTTTGTCGCGATCACATAATTAATGAATTAACGAGCATGTAAGATAGAACTAAAATAAACTGGCTTATGCATAAATATTATATAAGAGATGGTTAATCACTTAAGTAAACCCACTTAATATTAACAAGTATGTGATAAAGATAATAATTGACAATTTACGCATAAAAGGATAAAATCCCTCAATAAAATATTAAGTCGGTATAGCCTTCCATTACTTCGGTTAAAATCGAACCATAATTCAAAGTGTTTGACCAATCCAAGTTGGGGTGCTTTCAATTATTGAGGAATTCTAACTTGAAGTTTTGGGTTGACTTAACTTAGTAGGGATTTCAGGATTGGGGAGTTCACTCAGCGGATCAAGAAACCGTGATTTAAAGCAGTTGACATTTGAAATGACTACCTAAAACCATTCAAGTTGCTTGATCAACCCAAGTTGGGGTGATGAAAATGGGAATATGGATCTTTGCTACTAGAATGTCCAAAGCAACAAGATATTCGGAAGCCAATGGTTAGGGCTATTGAGTTTTGATAAAATAGTGGGTGACTAATAAATATAATATTTATTTATTTGTCTAAATTTTATCATATAAAATACTAAATTCTGCTTATCTTATTTTGTAGAAACGACAATAAAATGACATCAAACATATCATTGCGATCCATACTTCAGAAGGACAACTTTCTCCCAGGCACAAATTTCCAAGAATGGCAAAGACGCCTACGTATCATCCTTCGCCATGAAAGGAAATTGTATGTGTTGGAAGAACCTTTTCCAGTTGCGCCTGGTAATGAGGCAAGTGATGAAGAATTATCTCTCTATGAGAAACATCTGAATGATGCTACAAAATGTTCAGTGTTTAATGCTATCATCCATGTCCAATGAGCTTTTGAAGCAACATGAGGATATGGATGCCTATAGCATGATGTTTCACCTTCATGATTTCTATCAAGAGAAGGCGAGACAAGAGAGGTACGTGATCTCCAATGCTTTGTTTACAATTAAGCTTGGAGAGTCTCCGCCATGTAGTCAAGCTTATTGGCTACATTGAACGCCTGAACATCTTAGGGATTAAATTCCCAGATGAGTTGCGTACAGATCTCATATTTTCATCACTGCCCAAGATGATGAATAAGAAAAGGAAAACAAGGAAAATGGTCTAAAAAAGGAAAACAAGGCAAATGAGCCCAAAACTTATAAATGGTCTAAAACTCCCGAGCACCGTCCTTCCAAGAAGAATAAGATCCAGAGGCAGGGTAAGGAAAAAGAAGCAGTATGTTTTGCATGCAGAAAGTCAGGCCACTGGAAGATGAACTGCACCCAGAAGCAAGAGGAAGCTAAAAGTGCGTTCGTTATCGAGTGTAATCTTTCAATATCTACACATTGGGTATTATATACAGCTTGCGAGGCTCATATTTGTATCCAAATTCAGGAACCAAGTAGATTTCGAAAGATTGCCAGATGAGAGGTGGATCTGAGAGCTACTAATGGTGGGAGGCTGGCTACTCTGGTCATTGGTGACTACCACCTCTCATTGCAATGAGAATGATTTTGGTTTTGAAAGATTGTTATTATGTATGTACAGTTATCAAAAACATAATTTCTGTATCATGCCTAGATACAGATGGGTTTATTTTCAAATTTGGAAATAAAAGTTGTTTCTTTTATAAGGATAATATATGTTATGGTATGACGCATTTAAATAATAGTGATGTATTAAATTATAAAAACCAAGTGTTGGCAATTAATAACGAATCATGTTCACACGACTCATGCAACACCCAGTTTTAGCATCATCGTCTTGGTCATGTAAACGAGAAGCGTTTGACAAAGCTCTGTCAAGATGGCTATGTAGACTCTTCTGACCTAAAACTATTTGAAAGATGTCATGATTGTTTATAAGGAAAAATGACCAAATCACTATTTGGTGGACAGGGTGAAAGGGCCACAGAGCTTTTAGGATCAGTACACACTGATGTGTGTGGACCGTTTCTAGTAGAAGCTAGAGGTGAATATTCTTACTTCATAACTTTTACTGATGACTTGAGTAGATATGACTATATCTACTTGATGAGGTATAAGTTTGAGTCCTTTGAGAAATTTATGAAATTCAAGAATCAAGTAGAGAATCAACTTGGTAAGAAGATAAAGAAGTTTCGATATGATTGAGGTGGTGAATATCTTAACCAAGAGTTCATCGACTTTTTACGGGAGTTTAAGATTCTATCTCAACTCACTCGACCTTATACACCACAGTGGAATGATGTTAGTGAAAAAAGGAACCATACTTTGTTAGACATGGTATGGTCGATGATGAGTCATGAAGATCTTCTATTATCCTTTTGGGAATATGAATTACAAACTGCAACATACACATTAAACCGAGTTCCAACTAAAGTAGCAAATGGAATTCCCTTCGAGCTATAGAGTGGAAAGAAACCCATTTTGTCGCATACACGTGTATGAGGTTGCGAGACATTTGTTAAGGCTTTCTCGGGCAACAAACTAGCACCTCGGGGCACAAAGTGTATCTTTTTAGGGTATGCCAAGGAAACCAGAGGATACTACCTATACAACCCCTTAGACAAGAAAGTGACTGTCGTCAGACAAACCGTCTTTCTTGAGAGGGAGCACATCCTCAAAAATGATAGTGAGAGCAAGATTGACTTCGATGAAATTGATGCTCAAGATACACAAGAATTGGAACAAGAACAGTTTCCACAGGTCCCCGTGGAAGTAATTCTTGAAACACAAGTACTGCGTAGGAGCGTAAGAGAGGTAAGAGAACCAAAGAGATGGTTTTCTAGTCACCGAGGATGGTGACTCATTATTGGTTGACAATGATGAACCTCTATCCTATAAGGAGGCAGTAGAAAGCTCAGAAGCTGCAAGATGGCAAGAAACCATGAATTCTGAAATGGATTCCATGTATCAGAACCAAGTTTGGGTTCTGGTCGATGCGCTGGTTGATGTAAAGCCCGTTGGATGCAAATGAGTATTCAAGAGGAAATTGGAAGGTAAAGTAAATACCTATAAAACAAGGCTAGTGACTAAAGGGTTTAAACAACGTCAAAGAATTGACTACGATGAAGCCTTTTCGCCAACTATCATGTTTAAATCCATTAGAATTCCACTTGTTATAGCAGTTTACCATGACTATGAGATTTGACAGATGAATGTCAAAACCGCATTACTTAATGGAAACCTTCAGGAAGATGTCTATATGACACAACCAGAAGGGTTTGTGACTCCAGGTGATGCTAAAAGGATTTGCAAGTTGCAGAGATCTATTTATGGATTGAAGCAAACATCCAGGTCATAGAACATTCGATTTGATGAAACCATAAAAGAATTTAGTTTCATTAAGAATGAATGTGAGCCGTGTGTTTACAAGAGGTTTAGTGGAAATGTGGTCGTTATCCTAGTAGTATATGTTGATGACATATTACTTATTGGAAATGACATACCAGTCTTACAGTCAGTTAAGGATCGACTAAACAAGGGTTTCTCCATGAAAGACTTCGGCGAAACAACCTATATTCTAGGAATCAAGATCATTCGTGATAGATTCAAGAGCCTGCTTGGACTGAGTCAAAGTACATATGTTGACCAGATACTAAAGAGATTTAGTATGAAACAATCCAAGAGGGGATTGGTTCCAGTGTCGCATGGTTTACATCTTTCTAATAAAATGTGTCCTCAGACACATTAAGAGAAGAAGAGAATCAGTAAGATCCCATACGCTTCGACGATAAGATCAATTATGTATGCCATGTTATGTACTAGACCCGATGTTGCCTATGCATTTAGCTTGGTGGACAGATATCAAGCAGATCTAGGAGAACACCATTCCACTGCTGTTAAGTCCATCCTTAAGTATTTGAAAAGAACTAAGGATATGTTCCTGGTGTATGGAGGAGACAAGGAGCTGGTCATCAGAGGTTATATTGATGCTACTTTTTAGACAAATCAGAATGATCTGAAATCGCAATCAGGATATGAATTTTGTCTCAACGGAGGAGTTCTGAGTTGAAAGAGTTCAAAACAGCCAGTTGTCGCTGATTTTACAACGGAGTCCGAGTATATAGCGGCTTCTGATGCAGCCAAGGAAGCCGTTTGGATTCAGAACTTTGTTCAGAAGTTTGATGTGGTACCTAGCAGTAAAGACCCTATCACATTGTATTATGATAATACTGCAGCGGTGACTCTTGCAAAAGAGTCAAGGTCACACTAATGGACAAAACACATACTCCAGAAGTATCACCTCCTAAGGGGTTTCTATCAGAGGGGTGAAGTTGCAGTAAGCAGAGTACCCACAGAAGAGAACATGACGGACCCCTTGACTCAAGGCCTATCTCGGCTGAAATATAAGTATCATGTGAGAGTTAGTGGACTGAAGGTTGTTAACAGTTGACTCAAGTGCAATAAGAGTCTATTGGAGTTGGTGCCCTAGAACCAACTCCTGTGTACTTTATGATAACATGTATTTATGGTTTTTGAATGTTAATAAATTTCTTATCATATCATGATTGTTTTTATGCGTAACATAGTATGTGATAATGTCCCAAAAGTAGCTGTTGTACTAAAAGGTCATAGAAGTTCCCCGCTATAATGAGAACCTGGAAGTGCTACAATACTATTCTTAAATATATGTTTTATAGCTGGATGATATCATTTGAGGGACACAAATGATACAGACTCTTAGAGGTGGAGACTTATATGACTTTGATGTATCTTCTCATGATGTACGCCCTTGTTAATATCCAGTAGGATATTTTGAGAACAAGACCCGCCAGTAAGAAATCCACATTTATATGTCATTAGATGTTCATATCTGCGGACATGTGTATTAGTCTTTAGACTTTAAGATTATTATTAATGAGTATTATGACTTGCGTACTTTGATGTATTGATGAAAACCCTGACGACAGATGTTCGCGGTGAGGTAGGATACGTCGGGTGCGTCACGAGTAATATTGCATTAATAAATAATGTGAGAAATGATTTATCCCTTCTGTTCTTTAACGAAAGTTAATATCTCGACCCTTTGATGAAAATGATATAGTCTAAATAAATCCATGACTATGATGTGATATAGGCAAGTTCTATTTCCGAAAAGTCAAAGACAGAGACATCGCGTACATAGGTTGATGACATTGACATGCAACCTACTCGATTTGAGATATTGTGATAAAGAGATTATATTACACAGTAATCGTCCGTATGAAATATCATATCTTTGCAGCATTAACTTCTTTTTCTATGGGTGCCTTGACGTGTTGCTAGATGCTAACTTTGGACTTTAGCTTAGTTCGCCTAATGCCACTGAGAAAGAGGCCCAGAGAGTCACACACTAAGTGTATCCAGAATCTCAGTTAAATAATATATTATTATTTATTATTTAACAGGTTGGATAAATATTATTCTCGTACGTGGTTTAATAATTATTCATGTATGCTTGATCGCATATAAATATTTATTTATTTATTTATTGACGAGTAATGCATATTTATTTAATAAATAAACAATAATTATTCAAGATCCGATAAATATTATGGAGGAATGGCAGACCGAGTTTTTTGGTCCGGTGAAAAATATTAAATATTGAATATTATTTGATTAAATAATATTTAATATAATTTGAAATTTAAGCGCATGTTGAGAAATAATAATAATAATATTATTATTTGACATGGGGTTTTCGCTAGGATTAAATAAATAATTAAGTGTAATTATTTTATTTTAACCCTACCGATATATAAACCCAATTTGCTGTGCTAGCACCTGAAGATACTTTTGGTGACATCTGGAGATTTGTGGAACATGTGTGCATCACCGCTAGAGGGAATTTGCACTTGATTCCTACATCGCAACGACGGTGCATCGCAGACCTGTTACCAGATCCATCAACGAAGAAAGAATTCTATCAAGGTAATTCTTATTTAATTAAATTAATTATAAATAATATGCGATGATCCTCCCTTCTGGTTCCGGTGTGATTACCCTCGTCTGATTTCGTTGATCGAATTCCGTAGATCACAACGTTTATCGTCGTGTAGATTTCGGATTGGTCGTCGATCATGATAAAAGCAATGTTGGGCACCGCCCATTGCACGCTTCCGCTGTGTCTGGAACCTACATTAACATCCGACCATACAAATTGGCACACCATCTTAAGGATGAAGTTGAGGGGCAGGTTGCAAACATGCTTGCTAAGGGGATCATCAGACACAACAACCCCTATGCGAGCCCAATAATCTTAGTCTTTTCATCAGACACAACAACCCCTATGCGAGCCCAATAATCTTAGTTAAAAAAAGACGGAGGATGACGTTTGTGTGTTGATTACCGGGTTGTGAATAATCTAACGGTTTCAGGCAGGTTTCGATGAACTACATGGAGCGCAACATTTTACTAAATTGGATTTGAAGTCTGGTTTCCATCAAATCAAGATGCTGGTGGAAGACTTTTCAGTCAACAATGAACATAATTTTCAGGAGTGTGTTGTGGAAATTTGTGTTGCTTTTCTTTGATTACATACTTGTATATAGTAAGGAATGGACAAAGCACCATCAACATTTGGCTGTGGTGTTTGAAACTTTGCAGGCTAACCACCTTAAAGCCAACAAAAAGAAATGTTTTTTTGGCCAGTCCACCATGGAGTATCTGGGGCATATAGTTTTCGAAGAAAGGGTCTTAATGGACCCGAAAAAGGTGGAATGTGTTCAACAGTGGCCACAACCGCACAATGTTACAGGGATATGTGGGTTTTTGAGACTGGTTACTATAGGAAATTTATCCGGGATTATGGAAAGATGGCGAAACCATTAACAAAATTAACCAAGGGTAGTTTTCTCTGGACAGTTGAAGCTTTTAATAAACTGAAGGAATGCCTAATTTCAGCGCTAGTGTTGGCCTTACCAAACTTCCAACAACCCTTCGTTATTGAATGTGATGCTTCTAGAAAGGGGGTTGGAGTGGTGTGTTAATGCAAGATAACCGACCGATTGCATATTTCAGTAAAGCACTCGCCCAAGTCACTTTCTCAATGTCAGTTTATGAAAAGTAAATTCTGGCTTTGGTTTAGCCGTAAACATATGCTAACTCAGCAGATTCCTTCTATCAACCAACAATGTTGACAAGCCAAATTATTAGGCCTTGATTTTGAGGTGATTTAAGCCACGAAAAACTAATCAAGCAGCGGATTCTCTGTCTAGATTGACAAAAGGGGAATATTCACCAAACACGGAACCACTTACACTTTGTTCAACGGTTTCCGAACCATTTTGGTTAGAACTTGCTACGGTTAAAGAGGAAATTCTATAGGATACAGACCTTAAGAAAATTGTTACAGCTGTTCAGCTGCAGGAGGATTCCTATCCTGGGTATTAGTTCTGTGATGGTTTTCTCTTTTATAAAAACAGAATGGCATTATCCAAACATTCAGTCTTACTTTCGAAATTCTTACATTTTTATCATTCTTCAATCGTGGGTTATGTTGGATTTTATAAGACTTGCAAGCGACTAGCTGTTGGTTTATTCGAAAGGCATGGCTTGAGCAGTTATGAAGTTTGTTTGGGAATGTTATATTTGTCAACGACAGAAATATCAAGCTTGAATTGGTGTTGTAACACCTTGAGATTTAAAAAAAACACTATGTTCGAATGTGTATACAGCACACAAATAATTAATTTTTGGAACTTCAATAAATTGTATTTTATAAAATTAATATCATTTTTGAAATCAGCATATCAAAATTAGTTTAGGGTGAAATTTTCGACTTTTTCTGAAAAAATTGTTTTTCCAGTGAATAAAGAAAAATATTGATTTTTATTGAAAACTGTATTTTTGTTTTAACCGTCTACAAAATTTCATTTTATTTTAAAATGATTTCAAACCTAAATTAGTTCTCTTATATTACGAATAACCTAATTAAGTTCATTGTAATCAATTTCATGATACATTTTTGTACTTAAAAAAATATTTTTTTGGAAAACATTTTTTCTTTGCATTTTGATTTTAAATTAATTATTGCCACTTATAGAAATTGAATCTTGAAAAATGAATTCCATATTTGGAATTAGGAGGTCCAAATTTGGTAAATATATCCATTTTATTTTTGTACATTATGAATAGTAACCGTGTTAAAATTTATATCCTCAGTAAAAGATAAATCAGGTTAATCTAGGTTAAAACTAAGTGATAAAGTCATAATTTTTCATCCCAATTCTTATTGGATGAAGGTAATTTGACCCTTATCACTTTAGGCTCGGAATCGATTTGTTTAATGGACACTTGTCCATGAAAATAACCTATATGATATTTAAATAAAAAAAAGTTACAAATGTCACTATCTTAGTTTTAAATATTTTTTATGTGTTCACATAGGGACAAAATCAAGTGGTGAACGAATCTTAATGGTCATTTTGCGCATAATGAAATTACCTTTACGATGACAATTTATTTCTAATTTTTAGTGATTAAATAATTACCTTAAATGCTTGCACAACGCTAATACATTATTTATGCAATTTATAGTAAAATAAAATAAATGATTTTAAAAATATTAAAAGTGATATAATTTGAATGAGTTAATGTGTCCCACGATTTTTCTAGATCGACATGACATGTTATGCAAGTGTTAAAGGATTAGATTCGAATTTCCCCTTTGTCTTGATGTATTAAAGTCAAATTAAATGAATACTGTTAAAAATGACATTAATGATATCTTATAATAAATAATATTTTATTAAATGAATGAGATATGATTGTAAACATCAACCATGATTCATTTATGGTTCGTTTGTCATTTTATAGTAACATTATTAACCCTTAAAGGGCAGATAACTTTAATATTATGGTAATTGTCAAAAAGGTTAATGAGGGTTAAAACTATAAATTATAAGGGTGAAAACATACCCAAAGCTTGTCCAAATTTTATTGGATGAGAGGATTTCAATTTATCCTCATCTTAGCTTCAAATTATATCAATTTGGAATCATTTGGGCATGAAAAATAATTTATATGAATTTAATACTCAAAGAAATTCCAAGAATGCCCCTCCCCTCAATTATAAAAGAACACATCTTTATCTTCTTTACACCACTTTGAGCCATCTAGCTCTATCAACCCATGCCCATTCATCTTCTCAACATCCTTATCCAAGTTATAGAGGTTCCGAACATTCCAAAAGACCAACCCTAGGTCCCTTAAGAAGAGATCTAAATGAAGTTTACCGAAGAAAAAGTAGTCGTTTTTACCGACTCATTCAAGTTTATTTCTTCCACTTCCTAGTGTTGTACCTATCCGAAGATAATAACTCCAGTATCATCAATATACTGAGATGTTATTATGATTCTGAGACAACCATATTCCATCTCTTTTCCATCATACGAAAAACGAAAACAGTCGTGCGTCTGTACGATTTACCGTTTTCACGTAGCAGTGTAATTGGTTTTTCATCATCATTTCACTGATGGTTATAAAGACGGAACTAATGAATATATATGATATTTATGACATAAATATGCTTTTGGAATTATAATATCATATTTATCTTCTTATCTTCCAATCCGTTGGAAAATGATAATGTCGCTCATACGTATGTATGAACTACCATATCCACGAAACGATGCGATTCGTTTTTCATTTACGCTTTACATGAATGGTAACAAGGATAGATTTAATGAATATGTATGATATATATGATATAATTATGTAAAGGTTAATTATTATTTACCTTTCTTTCGTTTCATCTATCGAAAAGTGAAAACAACGTTCATGCGTACGTATGGTCTACCGTTTTCTTGAACGGTGTAATTCATTTTTCTATTTTTTATGGATTACTCTAAATACATATACAAGGAATATATATGATATTTATACCAAGGTTAACATTCTGGAGATGATGGAACCATGATAAAAGTTAAATGACTGAAACTATCAAATCAAAACATATATGAAAAACGAAGCAATACCTGAAATAATGATAATAATAAAATATTGTTAACAAACGGGTGATAAAATGCTATAAAATTGATCATATATGATATTATAGATATGTATGGTTCTTGTATGTAATTATAATAAATCTAAATTTATTATACAGAAGGTTAAAACACGTTCAACTAAAGGGAAACGTGATGTAAGAGATTCTGTCTCGATTTCCTTTCATTGAGACATATTTTAATGTTATTCACCAATTTTTTTTATATAATGTATATACTATTATACCATGAATCATTCATAATTCATGATATTTTAAATTTCAATTCAAATTATTTTATCCAAGGAGATTTGTCTCAAAAGTTACCAAGTTGTAAGGCGTTTCGTCTCAATTTCCACTTCATTGAGATATATTTGGTATTATACATCTATATACTTTATGTGGTGTATATATAAGGTTGGTTACGCCCTCTTTGAAGTATTTAACATGAATATCTTTTTATTCACGATGATTAATAATTCAATTTAAGTTACTCTTTCAAGAGGAATGTTTAAAGGAAAATCCGATCTTATTTCTCTTCTTGATCGGGGATATTTTTCTTCCATTTCCATATTTTTCAAAATTGTTTTACGAAAGTCCTTTTTATTTACACAAATGATTTATAAAGGATATTTTAAGTTATCCTCTACTTTTTACATAGTATGAAAGGGATTTTTCTAATGTTTTCCCGAAAGGGATTGTTTTCAACCTTTGAGAAAGTTTTTCGCATCTATTTTCTTTTATTCTTCAAAAGACTTGAATTTATTTCAAAACTTGTATTTCTGATGAACTGAAGGCCATCTTTTATTAATTTTGTTGCTATTAACTTTCTATTGAAACATTCAATCTCCTGTGATCATTGAACGTTACATTTTACTTAAATATCTGTATTATTTGTATCATGGATATGATCATCGTACATGAATTAAATTGATCATTCGATATATGAGGAATGCATTGAACACGCAGTGTCGGGTGGAGCCTAGAATTATATAGCCCCTCAATGCATCGACAGGTCTTATGAGACAAATCATTAAGCTAACATTAAATGAGTTTTTGGTGTATACTTACCTGTTGAACCCGGTTTATTGTAAAGGGTATTTCCGAGTCCCATATCGGATTACTCCACCTTGTTATCCCTTTTATCCATCTATAAAAGAATATCTCCGCCTCACCTTCAGGTAAGGGGAATTCACCATCTACATGGTATTAGAGGGTGACTTCTGATAAAATTTCCCCCACTCCCTTTCGCTGCGGTCTGCATCCAAGCGACCCCTCCATCGAGGCGGAACCCTGCGCCTCCTCCCGCGGTATCCCGGCCCACCTCCTCACGCGACGTCTCGACCTTGCCTCCCTTTAGGCGGAACCCTTTGCTCCGCCTCCTCCCGCTGTGTCTCGGCTCGACTCCTCGAGCGGCGTCCCGACCCTGCCTCCCTTTAGGTGGAACCCTATGCTCCGCCTCCTCCTGTGATGGTATCTCAGCTCGCCTCTGTCTAGGCGCTCCTTGGCCCGCCTCCGACGCGGTCTCTCGACCCCCCGCCTCTCTGCGGCTTTCTCCGCCTCCCTGCGTGAAACAACGGAATCCTCCTCATTGCGCGCGACTCCCGCCTGCGACACCATTGCGGTATTCTCGGCAACCCAGATCGACCGACCCCAAATCCCTGCGCGTGACCCCTTTTCGGCGATCCCGTACCCGACATCCCGCTTGTGCGTAGGCTTCTCTTGCTGAAGCCCCACCTCCCGACGCTGCATCCTCCTGCGGACATCTTGCCTTCCGTCGCCCAGCGCACCTCCACACCGGCTTCCTCCTGGGCGCGTGACGACCACCCCCCCGCGGCCCCTCCGCGCAACGGTACCCGACAACTCCAATCCTCTTCACTCCGCCAGGAGTGACCACTGTTGCCTGTTGCTCTCTCCGTGTCCCTCCAGTGCGGTTCCTCCTTGATGCCGACCCCGCCTTCGACGTAGTCTCCTGACCCTTGCATCTCTCGGCGTCCGCCTTCGACGTAGTCTCCTGACCCTTGCATCTCTCGGCGTCCCGTCCCGCCTCCCTCGGCGCATCTCGACCCCTGGCCCCTGCGGCGATCTCCCGACCCCGCCTCCGTCGCGGTCTCTTGGCTCCGCCCTCCTTCGGCGCTTCCCGGTAGCCCCATCTCCAGCGGCCTACCTCCCGTGCGACGACCCTCTGCCGACTCCATCTCCGCCTCAACAGATTTCCCGGCGTCCCCTCAATGGTTGGCTCTTCCACCCGCAACCCTCCGACACCACCTCCAGTCGTCGGCTCTCTTGCAAGGTCGCCCCCTCGCCTTAGTTTTCGGCCTTCCCGCATGGCAGCCCCACGCTTCATCCCTGCATCCGTGCGCCCGCCTGAGCAACTGTTCGGTGCTCCGTCACCGGTCCTCCCGCAAGGCGGTCCCCCTACCTAGCGCATTCTGCAGACATGCCTTTATCCTCACCATCATCTAGTGCCCGTAATAAACTGGTACTCTTGAAGGAGGAGATATCATTTATACAATCTTATCGGGCTACTTTGCCACATTCCTCTTCTCCAGCCACTATTGCTCAGATTGGTGCTCCTACCGTGGGTATATCTCATCGACCGACAACTTGGATGTTTGACTCTGGTGCGTCTGAACATCTCGCAGGGGATTTCGGTATGTTCACTACCTATCATCTATATATTGGTGCCTCTGCAATTACTGTTGTTAATGGATCGAAAATCCCTATTGTGGGATTTGACAATGCTCTTTGACCCCGTCTATTTGCCTGGCTTCAGTAGCTCATGTTCCTCACAGTCCGTTTAATCTTATCTCCATCAGCAAACTCATCAAAGATTTAAATTGTGTTGCTACTTTTACATCTTTTGGTATTGTTTTTCAGGAGCGGTTGACGAATCGGGAACTTGATCGAGGTCATCTTAGGGATGGGGTGTACATGTTTGATACCCCACCATCCTTTGCTTGCTCATCCACCTCTGCTCATGCCCTCAACCTACATTTTCGCCTTTGTCATCCACCGACTTTTGTCTTACATAAGTTTTGTCCCCAATTCAGTCCACACCTTTCCTTCTATTGTGAATCCTGCAAGTTTGTTAAACATCATCGGGTGACGTATGTTCCTCGACTGGAAACGCGTGCAATGAATCCTTTCGACCTTGTTCATTCCGATGTATGGGGTCCTTGTCGGGTTCCTAGCTAGCCATGGTATAATTATGATGTTTCCTTTATTGATGACAACTCACGTATGACATGAATTCACCTTCTTCGCGATCGGTCTGAAGTATTTTCTACTTTTCAGACTTTTTATCATGAAATCCATACTCAGTTCTCCACCCCCATTAAATGTCTCTACTCCGACAATGGATAGGAATATTTATCCACTTCCTTTCAGCAGTTTCTCAAGGATAAAGGCATCATTCATTAGACATCCTGTCCCGATACACCTCAACATAATGGAGTGACCGAGCGTAAACATCGTCATATTCTGGAGACTGCTCGTGCCCTCCTATTCCACATGCAGGTGCCTCTTCATTTTTGGGGATGCTATCTTTACTGCCACCTACTTTATTAACCGCCTTCCTTCTATCCTTCAGGGGGAGACTCTTTTTCGAGCTTTGTTCTTCTCTCTCCCGCCTTACTCTCTTTTACTTTGTGTGTTTAGGTGTCTTTGTTATGTACGTGACACTCGTCCCAGCCTCTCCAAATTTTCTCCAAAATCCCTCCGTTGCATCTTCCTCGGATATTCCCGCACTCGGTGCAGATACTGATGTTTCTCTCCAGATTTGCGGCTATATATCATCTCTGCTGATGTCTCTTTTGCTGAGAGTTCTCCATTCTCTCCACCCTCTTTTCACCCAGACACCACTATCGATGACTGTCTTCCTCTCATCATCCACCCACCTCTGCCTCAGGTTTGTCCGACGCTCCTGGTCCAACAACAGACGACTTGCCCATTACATTGCGGAAAGATATTCGTTCTTGGCAGAATACTTCTCTTTTCATATCTTCATTTCGAGGCCTTTCTGCTCTGGAGACGATATCTATTCTGTGCATGGTTGGCGAAGCCAAATCTCACCTTGGGTGGCTTCAGGCGATGCGGGATGAATTGCAGGCTCTGGACGACAATCATACTTGGGATCTGGTCCCCCTTCCGGTAGGTAAATAGATGGTCGACAACAAATGGATTTATACGGTCCGTCTCAATGCAGATGACACTTTTCATCGCCTTAAAGCCAGACTTGTGGCAAAGGGGATTGGTCAGACATATGGTGTCGACTATTTTGATACTTTCTCTCTGGTTGCAAAGATGACATCTGTATGGTTATATCTCTCTTGCCGCTCATCACCATTGGCCTCTTCATCAACTTGATGTCAAAAATGTCTTTCTCCATGGTTTTCTTGAAGAAGAAGTATATCTGCAACAACCTCCTGGCTTTCGTGTCTCAGGAGCCGACTCTCATGTTTGTCGACTCCGTCGCTCTCTATATGGCCTCAAGCAGTCTCCTCGTGCTTGGTTTGGCTGATTCAACACCGTTGTCACTACATTTGGGCTATCTTGGAGTATGAAGAACCACACTGTCTTCTACCATACAACGTCCTCCGGCTGCATCCTACTGGTTGTGTATGTTGATGATATCATCAACACTGAGAGCGACTCAACTGAAATCGCCCAACTAAAAGGGGCATTTCACCATCACTTTCAAACCAAAGATGTCAGTCCTTTGACATATTTCCTTGGCATTGAGGTCTCCCGTTCTCGGGACACCATGTTTCTTTGCCAACAGAAGTATGCTTTGGATATCTTGCAAGATGTTGGTCGGACTCAAGCAACTGCCGTGGACGCTCCTCGAGCCTGGGGAACGGTCTCTCTATGACACCACAAAACCATATTTTCACCTAAAGAGGTACAGTCGTCTGGTGGGAAAACTCAATTATCTTACCATGACTCGTCCAGACATTGCCTGTGCTATTTGCAAAGTTAGTCAATTCATGGAGCATCTGACAAAATCTCGGTGGGATGCTGTCCTCGCATTGCCAAATACATCAAGCAAGACTCTGCCTGTGGTTTTCGGTATTCACATCACTATCATCTAAATGTTGAGACCTTCTGTGGTGCTGACTATGCTGGTTGCCTTGCTACTCGAAAGTCTATTTTTGGGTTTGCCGTTTTTTTGGCAGATAACTTCATCTCATGGCGTAACAAGAAACATACTACCGTCTCCAGATCCAGTGCTGAGTCTGAGTACTGTGCAATGACCACGGTCACTACTGAGATCCCGTGTCTTCGTCATCTTCTTCATGAGATTGGTTCCCGCCGCATACGTGTGTTCATATTTGGTGTGATAATCAGATAGCCACGAAGATTGCATCTAATCCTGTTTTTCATGAACGCACAAAGCATATCGAGGTGAACTGCCACTTTTTTCGCCACCATCTCGAGCAGCACCATGTCAGTTTCAGCCACATACCGATGACAGATCAGCTTGCTGACATCTTCACCAAAGGCCTCCCGGGAGCTCGGCTGACCTCTCTCAATACCAAGCTGGGGATCCACAATATCAGTGACCCAGCTTGAGGGGGAGAGTGTGTATGGTCTTGTTTGGTGTCCTTTTTTTTGTGGGACTCTTGGTCCAAACTATCATGTACTAGCTTGAGGGGGAGTGTCGAACCCGATTTATTGTGAAGGGTATTTCCGAGTCTCACATCGGATTACTCCACCTTGTAATCCATTTTATTCATCTATAAAAGAATGTCTTCGCCTCACCTTGGTAAGGGGAATTCATCATCTACACTACCCATCGATTAAATTGTCTTGACATAATACTTTGATGGTATAAATATCACGATGTCTGAAATCATGATGTCCAATATTAAACTGTCTTGACACAATATTTTGACGGTATATGATTTCTACATACGGTGTTTTTGAAAATTATTTGATTGACTGGGGAAATATTGATATTCAGTATTCTTTACTCGATACAGATATTTGTTGATAAGATGTACTGTTCATGAATTAAATCGATCATTCGATATATGAGGAATGCATTGAACATGCAGTGACTGGTGGAGCCTAGAATTATATAGCCTCTCGATGCATCGACATGTATTATGAGACAAATCAGTAAGCTAACATTAAATGAGTTTCTGGTGTATTCCTACCCATCGATTAAACCGTCTTGACACAATACTTTGACGGTATGGATATCACGATGTCTGAAATCATGACGTCCAATATTAAATTGTCTTGACACAATATTTTGACGGTATGGATATCACGATGTCTGAAATCATGACGTCCAATATTAAGCATTTTCTTCATTGAGAATTCAGTTATTATTATCCATGAGATTACTACATTGATATTATTCATGAATGCATTTTGTGCTCAGTTATTGATTAAATGACATTTGTTTTCAGTTATTTATCTTATCATATTGATTATGCCTTATTTACTCATGATAGCTTTCGCTGTACATAATTCTTACCGAGCATCTCAACTCACCCTTTATTTGTTTTCTTTTCCCCAGGATATGAAGGATATTATGAATAATATCGAGGATGCAAGAATGATTTTATGCTATGTATTTTATATTTCCAATGTAATATAAGAATCATATATGTTTTTGGTTCTTTAAGACTACTAAACTTTTCGGGTTCTTTGAGACGCAATTACTTGTTTTTGGTGCCAATGTAATAAAGAATACGCGAATTACTGGAGTTTGGGTCGTTACAATTGGTATCAAAGCAAGTTTAATAGAAACTTTGAGAACCAGATTTAGGAAAACATAGATTAGGGAACATAACTCTATGACTGGTTTTAGGATAACATCCTAAAGTTTTGGTAAGGTTGAGATCATGTGGTTTCCCACTATGATTATTGTTGTTCATACTATGCTTTTTGGTTTCAGTCAATGACTGGAACCAGAAGGAACCGTGCTAACGGTGAACCTGATGGACAATGTGGTGATTATGAGAAACCAAATGGGATGATAACTGAAGTGGAAGATATTGTGATTATGCCTAATCAATTATCACAATATATGATTAACAACTTGTATCTTAAACAACCCTCAGACTCACCAAAGAAGGGAATAATAGAGTTTGCTGAGAGTTCCGGTAGTGGAGACCATGGAGGAAAGAAAACTCAATTTCCTTCATGTCAGCAAAGAGGAAAGAGACACCCCGAGGAATGTCTCAAAGGAAAGAGAAGATGTTTTCTGTGTGGAAATGAAGGTCATAGAGCAACGAATTGCTGAGGAGTGCAATATCTTATGTGTGGGGAACATGGACATTATCTGAGTCAACGATTGAAGTGTTTTTGTATTTGGATTTGAGAAATTATGTTGTAGGAGTGTTATATCAACGATATTTTGGTTATAAGAATCATGAAACATCAAAGGATTGATCCGCAGTGGTTTTGCTTTAAGGATTTGAAAGCATATGTCTTATGTGTGGGGAACATGGACATTATCCAAGTCAATGATTGAAGTGTTTTTGTATTTGGATTTGAAAAATTATGTTGTAGGAGTGTTATATCAATGATATTCTGGTTATAAGAATCATGAAACATCAAAGGATTGATTCGCAGTGGTTTTGCAAGGATTTGAAAGCATATGTTGAATGGTCCCGATATCCAAGAAAAGTGATTTAGTGATATGGTGATATTTTTGAAGAATACATGAATAAGGGAAAGATAACCCTTAATATGTTCCTGATGTTGAGTTAATAATGTTTTGTTGGGATAAAAAGAAGATTGACATTGAAGAAGTAAATGAGATAGCATTAGTGACCTTGAAAACGGTTAGTGATTTGATGACAAAGTGGTTTATGTTATCTTTGATGGAGTTGCAGCATTTTTAGACTTATGGAATATATTTGATAATCTGTGATTTTATTTAAGGAACGAGGAAAGAGTTAATTTTTGAAAGCATGTATCTTTTCGTCGAGATTTTATGGTAATTTAAGTTATTACCATGTTTCATGAAGATATGTGATCAAGGTATTCACATATTTAGTATGTGATAATAAAGAGTTACTTTATGTTATTTAGAGGATTAACGTTAAGTTGATTTAGTAGCAGAGCTAACCGGACGACACCGACATGACATTGTAGCAGTGCGGACTTTGGCACGACTACTGTAGCAGCTCGGACTTTGGAGACAACGGTACTGTAACTATGTGGACTTATTTCCACCGGTCACTGTAGCAGCTTGGGCTTGGGTGGCCGCAACACTGTAGTAGTGCGGACTTTCACTCACCTTTCACTATAGCACAACAGACTTTCTGTGCGGTTGGTGGAACGATGCTTCATCCTCTTTATTAGCACATTTCAAGTTAGGGTTTCTATGTTAGATACTTTGAGATTTCTTTGTAATCGTGCTCTCGAATCATAGTGATATTTCCACCTCTCCGTGGACGTAGAGATTATTCCCGAACCACGTAAATCGTTGTGTCTGTGTTCTTCTTCTTCTTCCTCTTCTTTTGTTACTGTCTTTTCTTTATTTGCAAACCTATTTATCGCTGCGACTCCCGGCGTTTCCGCAACAACTGGTATCAGAGGTTGAGTTCAGATTTCTCGAATTGAATGATGACTATGGAAGAAGGCAACGTGAAGATTGATCGCTTCGATGGAACTGATTTCAGCTACTGGAGAATGCAGATCGAAGACTATCTTTACCAGAAGAAAATGCATTTGCTGTTTCTTGGTTTAAAGCCAACGGACATGGAGTAGTCAGAGTGGGATACTGGATCGACAGGTTCTGGGAGTTGTGCGTCTTAAGTTGGCAAAAAACGTGACGTTCAACATCAGAGAGGAGAGACGACGATTGAGATGATGAAAGCTCTCGGGAATATGTATTAGAAGCCTTCAACGTCAAACAAAGTGTACTTGATGCGACGATTGTTCAATTTGAAAATGGTTGAAGGGAGAATTGTTGCAGATCACGTCAACGAATTCAACACTATCATAAATTAGTTGGCATCAGTGAAATTTGCGCTTGACGATGATGTATGTGCATCGATTTTACCGTCTTCATTACCTAATAGTTGGGAAGCGACTGTAACAGTTGTGAGTAGTTCTTCGGGGAATACCAAGCTGGTTCTGAAAGATGTGTGGGACCTGATCCTCCATGAGGATATTCGAAGAAGTGAATCAGGTAGATTCTCTAGTTTTGCTCTGAACGTTGAAGGAAGAAGATACGCACAACGAAATAATCGCAGAGGACGATCAAAGTTAAGAGCAAATAGCTGAGACAGGGCAAAGGTTCTACCTGTTGGATTTGCGAGAAGAAAGGACATGTAAAGGAGTGTAGTGACAGACGAAAGGCAGTTGAAACTAATCCCGCAAACACGACGACTGAAGGAATTGATGATGTGCTGCTGCTGAGCATGGATAGCCATATGGAGTCTTGGATTTTATACTCTGGGGCTTCTTTCCATTCCACATTGGTGAAGGGTTTCTTGAACATTTATGTTTTTTGGAAATTTTGGCAAGTTACATCTCGCTGATGATGAACCCTTGCAGATCGTGGGGAAGAGTGATGCAGGAATCAAGACTAACCGTGGGAGTTTGCTGGTTCTGAAAAATGTGAGGTATATCCTTGGACTGAGAAGAAATTTTATTTTCGTCGGACAACTTGATGATGTAGGTTTTAACACCACGTTCACTGGTGGTGCATGAACGATCACCAAGGGAGCCATGGTCATAGTTCGAGGAGCAAAGAATGGTACCCTGTACAACATGACGGAAACATGCATGGACATGCTTGTATTAATAAATTATGTCGGGGATTCACAACTGCGACAGTACAGGCTAGGCCACATGAGTGATGAGATGAAGGTGCTGACAACAAAATGATTGCTACCAGAGCTGAAGTTAGCGGATGTTGGCCCATGTGAAGATTGTATCTTCGGAAAGCAGGTGTCTTTTGCGAAAGGAGCCAGACACCGAAGGCTGAGAAGCTAGACTTGGTGCACACTGATGTTTGGGGCTCTGCACCAGTATAATATTATGTGACATTTTTCGACAACTCAACAAGGAACGTATGAGTTTACTTTGTGAAAAGAAAATCCGATGTGTTTAAGGTGTTTCAGAAGTGGAAAACAATGGTGGAAAATGATTCGGGAACAAAGCTGAAATGTTTGTGGTCTGATAACGGTGGAGAGTACGACAGTAATGAGTTCAGAGAGTTTTGTGCAAATAATAGAATTCAGTGGGAGAAGACTATTCCAGGAACACAACAACAAAATGATGTTGAAAGGATGAATATGACACGCTCCACTTGGGGTTACCCAATACCTTTTGGGATGATGCAGTGAACATGACAACATATCTCATCAATAGGAGTCTATCTGTACCAATGAGAGAATGTCTATCCGAGGAGCTCTGGTATGGTAAGGAGGTAAAAGTCTTACATTTACGAGTTTTTTGGTAGTTTAGCATAGATTCATATTGATGCTGATGCAATGGACAAGGTTGATGCTAAGTCCAAACCATGTTTCTTTATTGGCTATGGTGTTGAGGAGTTTGGTTATCGCCTTTCGGATGATCTCAACAAGATGGTATTCAAGTGCCAAAACGCGATATTTAATGAAGCTATCACGTACAAGGACCGTCATGCAGCTAAAGTTGATAATGGGAACAAAGAATCAGATTGCCATGAGCAAGTGGAGCTTGAAGGTGTACCTGAGCATGTGACACCGAAACCAGTGGAGCCTACTCCTCAAGTGGAGTTGAGGAGATCAACAAGGGTAAGAATGTCTGTGTAGAGGTATCCACCATCCCTTTATTATTTGTTATTGACTGACGGTGGAGAACTAGAATGTTTTGAAGAGACAATGCATTTGAATGAGTCAGGCAAGTGGGAGCTGGCTATGAAGAAGCTTACCACCATCCAAGTGGTTTTCAGTATTGTGGCATCAGAAAACTTACATCTTGAGCAGCTTGATGTCAAGACTGCTTTCCTTCATAGAGATCCAGAGGAGGACATCTATATGCAGCAACTAGAGAGATAAGCTGAGTCTGGGAAGGAAGACCTGGTGTGCAAACTCCAGAAGAGTTTATATAGGTTGAAGTAGACACCTAGACAGTGGAATAAAAAGTTCGATTCACTTATGACTAAAAATGAATACAAACGGTGTGACATGGATCAATGCTGCTACACCAAGTCTTTTGGTGATGAATACATTATATTGCCTTTATATATGGATGAAATGCTCATTGCAAGATCATGCATGCAGAAGATTGATGAGCTGAAAGGGCAGCTGACTGAGGAGTTCGAGATGAAAGATCTTCGAGAGCTGACCAAGATTTTGGGGACGAAGATTAGGAGAGACCGCGCAACTGGAACCTTGATGTTATCACAGACTGATTACATTGGAAATGTTTTGTGAAAATTCAGTATGCTGGAAGCAAAGTCAGTCTCTATTCTCCTGTCAGACCATTTCAAATTATCAAAGGATCAATCAATCAATCACCGAAGACGACAAAAGAGGTTGAGTACATGACAAATGTTCCATACGTATCAACTGTTGGAAGCCTGATGTATGTCATGGTATGTACTTGACCTGACATTGCTCATGCAGTGAAAGTTGTGAGCAAGTACATGGCTAACCTGGAAAAATAAAATTGGGAAGTTGTGAAGTGGATACTGAGATATCTGAAGGGAAGCAAGGAGGTATTTTTGTGCTTTGGAAAAGGAAGGTCGTTGTAGAGATATGTGGATGCCGGCCTTGGAGTTGATGTCGATAGTAGGAGAAGTACCACAAGTTATGTATTTACTTGTAGAGGAACTGTAATAAGCTGGATATCACAATTGCAGAAGGTGGTGACTTTATCCACCATAGAGGCAGAATACATTGCTGTAACAGAAGCTGGAAAAAAGATGGTTTGATTGAAGAACTTTTTGGATAAGTTGGGTAGAAAGCGGGAGGAAAATGTATTGCACTGTGATAGTTAGAGTGTTACACATCTTGCAAAGAACCATGTGTTTCGTGCCCAAACGAAACACATTCAGTTGAAATACCATTTTATTAGAGGCTTGATACATGATGAGTTGCTGACATTGCAGAAGATTTGTGGAACAAACAATCCAGCAGATATATTGACGAAGTCAATGGTAATATAGAAGTTGAGCCACTGCTGTGCCTCTGTTGGTCTCCACTGATGGATGACGGATGAGAAACAAAATATGGGAGTACACTATGAGAGCACAAAAGGGAAAATGATTGGTATTTCATGAACCATCAGTTTGAAATTGAAGTTGAAGCACGCACCAACGAGTGAAGAAGAGGAGAAACTTAAATTATATAAGTTGTCTAAGTCAGTGACATCGAAGCAGGTTAGCGTTGCGGATCAAGTTTCAAGTGGGAGATTGTTGGATTGGTGTAACCCGATCCGCTTTGAATGATGTTGAGCGGAATGTTTCCGGGCGCAACACTGTAGTATTGCGGACTTCCAGCAACGTTTCACTGTAGCACAACGGACTTTCTGTGCGGTT
Organism: Viscum album; assembly: GCA_963277665.1. Taxonomy (NCBI): domain Eukaryota; kingdom Viridiplantae; phylum Streptophyta; class Magnoliopsida; order Santalales; family Viscaceae; genus Viscum; species Viscum album. Next base: position 1,082,733,699 of record OY728166.1, on the reverse strand, counting down.
GGTGGAACAATGATTCGTCCTCTTTATTAGCTCATTTCGAGCTAGGGTTTCTGTGTTGGAAACTTTGAGATCTCTCTGTAATTGTGCTCTCGAATCATAGTGATATTTCTAAATTTTCGTGGACGTAGGGATTATTCCCGAACCACGTAAATCGCTGTGTCTGTGTTCTTCTTCTTTTGTTACTTTATTTTCTTTATCTGTAAACCTATTTGTCGTTGTGACTCCCGGTTTACGCGACATTGGAAGAGTTGCTAGAGGATCTCGAATGAAGACAAAAGCTCAAATGTTATTTTGTAATTCACAAAGTGCAATTCCCTTGGCTGGAAATCTTATGTTTCATTCTCGGGCGAAGCATATTCAGCTGAAGTACCATTCCATTTAGAAATTGTTGGGCAGAGTGTTGGACCCACGGAGGATTGAAGGAACACAGAATCCAGCGGACATGCTAACAACAGTGGTTGTTCGGGTGTGCTGAGGCGATGCTTTGCCTCAGTCGGATTGGGATGGCCGGAAGCATGTTGTGGAAACCATGCCACTGCTAACTGATGTTGAGGTACCGAAGGAGGTGTGCTAATGGTGGACTTTGTTGAGAAGCCTGAAAAATAATTTCCAAGTAGGAGATTATTGGGCTTCGGCCGAGTGTGGAAACCATTTTCCGACTAGGGTATTAGGACCAACGGATGGAGAAACTCCGGGTAGCCTAATGTCCGATTGTTGGATGGAGATGTGGAGCGGCAACAACTGGTTTGGACAACTGGATGCTATGCGGGCGGACGTAGGCAACCAGGTGGTGTTGACCGAAAGATACCTTATTCGCACAACTCAATCGGACAAGGGCAGTGCATGGGACGCGGAAGGGATTCATGTAAGTGATGTCTTCATGTAAGTGATGTCTTCACGAGTTTTTCAGAGGGTCTATTTAATGGAGGGTTGGTCATTTGTTCATGTATGCTCAAGGCTTAACACTTGTTATCCTCCTTTGTTCCTTTATACAAAGTGAAGCATTGTTTTCCCCGTGGATTAGGATGCAAGTTCGAACCACATAAATTGTTGTTATTGTGCCTTAGCGTTTTCTTTCTATTGCTGCTTCTGATTGTTCTTGTCTGAGTCTGTCCAGAGGTTGTGCGTTCCGGTGAGGTAAACTTGGGTGTGGTTTGTCTTCCAAGTTCTGGTCGCTGCAGCGTGGATTCGTCCGGTTCTTTGTTTCCACTGTTGTATGTTCCAGAGGTGCTGCGTCCTGTGTTTTTATCGGGTGCTGGCAGGGAGCCCAACACCTGGGGGTTGTGAACTTGGGGACGATGACTTGTGTCAGCATGGAGACTTTGACGAAGGTGAAGCTGAGCCCCTGGTAAGAGGGGTCTTGGCATGGTTTAAATGTTCCTTAGTTAATTCTTTGTTTCCTTGTACATGCTGGTTGTGGTTTTGTTGTGTTCGTATTGTCTTGCTTTTCCTTTGCATAGTGAAGCCTTTGATGATCCTGCCATGTACACGTAGACCAATTGACAGAAGCACATATATCCTCGTGTCCTCTTTACTGCTTTTCGTTTTTTTTGCTTTATCGACCTGGTAATCGTTGAATGCTTGCTTCAGTTTCGATGTTTCTAGTACTGAGTTGTCTTTGATTGATGCTCGTTTGTTGGATTGATTCTGCTATGCTTCTTGGCTTGATTCCTTTTTGCTTAAAGTTCGTATATCTGTGCCGATGTTATTGAGTATTCTGTTATGCTGGTGTATATTCAATGCTGCTGCTGTTGAAGCTTCTTGATTGCTGTAATGATTTTTTATATATTAGAACGTGGGTATTAGTTCCGGAATATACATTTGTTGAATCTGGAGTTGTATTTCACATGCCCTTCAATTCTGGTTTGATTAGAATCCATGTGTGCAGTTTGTTGTTTTCTGCCTTCATGAGAATGTAATGTCAGCAAGCCTAATTCTGTTTTGTATTTTCCATTGCCACTGATTAGTGATTTACTCACTGGACTTAATGATTTGTAATTCCTTTTGTAATGGAATTGAATTTCGTATTGTTCTTGTTTATTAGTTTCATTTGTGTCATGAAACTGGAATTATAGACAACATGCATAAATTTTGTTTCTGGGTTTTACAAACCAAAATTTATACCCAATTGAATCTTGGCCGTCGAATGCAGACTGCCCCACAATGCAGCCCGCAACGATCACCATGATGGCTGTTGGAGTCTACATCCCACATCGGACTTGTGGTCCGATGTGGAGTTTATCATTCATTATAAAAGAATGTCTCCGCCTCACTTTGAGGTAAGGAGGCGAGGGGGTTTCCTCATTCTACATGGTATCAGAGCAGGTTTGATCCCTCCCTCACACACATTCCCCCCCCCCCCCCCCGATTTAGGGTTCTTTGGAATTCCCCCTTGGGGGGCGGCGGCCTCAAAGCCCCGCAGGGTTACCGCCGCCGCCCCTCCGCCTCTGCCCTGCGCGGCTCCCCGGCGGGTCTCCCCTCCCTCCCGAGCGCCGCTCGACCTGCTGCATATCCGGCGGCTTTCCCCCTCCGCCTCGGCCCGGCTCTCCTCCCCGACGGCTTCGCTCCGCCCCGCGGCTCCCATCCCTCCCGCAACGCTTCCTCCTGTGCGCGCAGCACAGCCCGGCGCTAGGCGGCTTCCTCCTCCCGCGCGGCCGACCACATCCCGGCGACTCCCCCCCGCCGCCTACTTCACTGCGGCCATACCCGGCGGCCATCCTGCCTGGCGCGGCTCCCGGCTCCCCGATGTCTCCTTCGGCCGCGGGTCTCTCCGAGGGTCTCTCCCGCGGCTTCCCGTCATCGGCCCTCCGCGGTTCTTCCCGTCGGCGTCCAAGCCCCGACGGCCTCCCGCGCCTCCCGCTGCTCCCGGCGCCTCCAGCGCCTCCCGCTGCTCCCGCGCGCTCGCGGCTCCCGGCTCCCGACGGATCTCCCTCCAGTCCGACGACCCCTCTCCGGCGGCATCTCCCGTCCCGCTCCCCTCCCGGCGACCTCGCCTGCTGCTCTCCGGCGTCCAGATCCGACGGCCCCTCTTTTTTTTCTCTTCTGGCGTTTCTCCCGCAAGCGACTCTCTAGCGCCCCCCCCCCCCTTTTTTTTCTGGCAGCTTCTGCCCGGCGGTTCTACCCCCCTGCCGACCATCCCATCCTGGCGGCCTCCTTTCCTGCCAGTGCCTCCGACAGCCGGCCTCCAGCAACCGACCTCCACCTTGCCGGCCCCTCCACACCGGCGGCCTCCTCCGGCTTCCAGCGCCGCCTCCGTCCGCTGCTCTCCCTCCTTGTCGGCCTCCTCCTGCAAGGCGGCCCTCCCTCCGACTGGATTCATCCGCTCCCTTTCAGCACCTCCTGCGGAATCCCCGCCTCGTCGGCATCTCCCGACATCTTTTCGGCAGCCGCATCTCTGTCCATCGGCACGCCCGTGCGCTTCCTCCACCGTGGCGCGACACTTTGCCCGACTTGGACCGGGCCCGTTGGCGCCGCCAGATCCCGCAACAGTTCTACGGAATCCCCGCCTCCCGTCGCCGGTCCCGCAAATGCGGTTTTCTCGGTGCTAGATTGGATTTCCCGGCGTTTCATCGACCGGCCCCACTAGTGCGGCATTCCTGGCGTTCCGTCAACCGGCCGGTCTGAGTGGTCATCTGCTGCACCCGCAACATCATCCATCCATCATCCTGCGGGGGAGCTTTGATCGTGAGGGGGAGCAGCAACAACTTAATATTTTATTTCATCTTGTTTTGTCATCAAGCTGGGCATGTCCAGCTTGAGGGGGAGTGTTAGCGTCTGTTTTGTTGTTTTCTTTTCATTATGTGTCCAAGCTAGGTACACCTGAGGGGGAGTGTTGGAGTCTGCATCCCACATCGGACTTGAGGTCCGGTGTGGTTTTTAATATTCATTATAAATACACCCCAAGGGCTCCTTTAGAGAGTACACCTTGGGGGTTCGGGTCTCTCATTTTTATTCCTCTACAATGGCAAAGGTTGCAACAATGTATTACTGCAGAAATGTCCCATGCTTTGATTGTTATGTTTTAATCCTCCTTTGTGATAAAATGATTTAAATGTGTTCTATGTTGAATTGTATAAACCACCACCATGGAATGAGTTGAAACAATTTTACATTACCATGGATAAAAACATTCATTATGTGTAACATGCAGGAGGATTCTCGCATGCCCCCGATGAGTTGACATATGGCGTCGACATGAAAGAAATTAGGTGGTGTGGCATTCTTCAGGTAATGCTTGCTTCAATCTCATGCTTTTAGGTCGAGAAAATTCTTTCGGATACGAACACAAAAGTCATAGAAGGGGAAATGAGAAAGGAATTGATAAGTCAATAGTTTGTTTGATATGCATGGAAAATTTGTTCTTTCATATCAAACACAGTCTTAGCACTGTGTGTGTGAGCGCGCGCATGCGTGCGTAAGTGTGTGAGCTCTTTGCCACATGTGTGCGTAAGTGTGTGAGCTCTTTGCCACATCATTATTAGAGAATTGGTGTCGCTTACCTGGTGGTGGCATTGGTCGAGATCTCCACCAAAAACACAAAGCCCAAGGAAGTATCTCCTGCTTGGTTCTCTGTATTCAAGTCTTACTGTTGGCACTGGTAATTCTTCGCTCATAACATATGCTTGTTGGTGATGATGATGATGTGTGCTCAACACACATGCCAACTGTTTTTCTTCTTTGTTGCCCTCCATTTCACAGGCTGCTTGCAGCCGGAATTCTTGTTGTTTACATGGCTGTTATTTACGGGACATATGTACCTGATTGGCAATTCAGCATCCCTAGTAATGGGAAGGTTTTCACTGTAAGTGTTTTGCTTCAACCTATCCTTCTAGTGGGCTCTGACCCTTCTATTTTAAGTGTTTTCACTGTCTTTTTGGAGATAATTACTATTTATAGCAAAGGATTTCAATTTAGTTCCAGTGTAAAGGAACCAGCCTCTGTGGTGCTAGGTGGTTTGTGGGGTGAGAGGGAAGCTAGATCCGCCTTGTAATGCAGTGGGATATATTGACAGAGAGATACTGGGAATCAGACACATGTATTGGCGTCCAGCTTGGAGGAGATCCAAGGTGACTCGAGCTTACCCGTTCTTCATCTCTCTCAGTTCTTTCACTTATAGATTATTTTTCACCTTCTTGGATGTGCTGCAGGCTTGTACCCAGAAATCCCCTCATGAAGGGCCTCTGCGGAAGGATGCTCCTTCATGGTGCCGTGCACCTTTTGAACCAGAAGGGATCCTGAGGTCTGTTCCGTGCACCCGTGATTCATATATAGCCCGAATTTTAATTTTCCATCCCACGGTGTTGAATTGAGATCTATCCATGGTTGCAGTTCACTGTCTTCTATCCTCACGACAATCATTGGAGTGCATTTCGGACACGTTCTTCTACATTTAGAGGTTGAGACTACATAATCATATGCCACATTGGGCACATTAGAGGTGGCAATCCAGATTTAGGGGTTGGGTTCGTGCAGGGTTGTCTGTCCAGTGAACCCATCTAAGCGCAACGCTAACCCGATCCGTCTAATTAAATGGCTTGACCCAACCCAGTCCATTTATGAAGGGGTCAAACCCTAACCCAACCTGCCAACCTGTTTAGCTTTAAATATATAATATAGACTGCATGACATGCTCAACTAGTTCAAATCAAATAAATTCAACGATTTGACTAAATTGAATCATCCCATTTTGATTAAAAATAACCTTAATACGAAACATATGTTATTCATAACGCAACTCGACCTCCTCGAAGCTGATTATAAGAATAAAAAATATTATAAAATTAATTATTATTATATTTTACTTGACCTAATTACAACTAGAATTAATTTATGTTTGACCCAAACCCATTTAACCCGTGTCATGTCATGTTGGGTTCAAAATTGTCGCCTCTATTGCTTGTGATGACCCCCCTCACCTTTGTTTTTTTGATTTCTTATTGTGCAGAGTCATTCTGAGAGATTGAAGCAGTGGGTGTCGATGGGTCTTGCCCTCCTTGTGTTGGGAACTGTTCTTCATTCCACAGATGGTGAGAACTTGCATGCATTCTTCATGAGTGGTATCAATGAAACATCTTTTTTAAAGCTCAGTTTGGTTACAACGCAGCAATCCCTTTGAATAAACAGCTCTACACCTTCAGCTATGTTTGTGTAACAGCTGGGTCTGCGGCATTGGTGTTTTCAGCCTTCTACATTTTGGTACTCTGGCCAATCCTCCACAAATGCCTGCTTTCATCTTTCTGTCTATTGATGGTCGGCAATGGTTCTTTGCGCACCAGGTTGATGTTTGGGGCTGGAAGCACTTGTTCTTGCCATTCAAATGGATCGGCATGAATGCCATGTTCGTCTTCATCATGGCTGCCGAAGGCATCTTTGCTGGGTTCATCAATGGGTGGTACTACAAAGATCCTCATAATACCTTGGTATTTTTCTAGCACTCCATTCCCTTCTCACACTTGTTAAAGTCTTCTACAAAACATACCGTCAAAAGATGGGTCTGGCTGGCATCCATGGCAGGTGTATTGGATTCAAAAACAAATCTTCATTAGGGTTTGGCGTTCCAGACGGGTTGGAATTCTGCTGTACGTCATCTTTGCCGAGATCCTGTTCTGGGCCATTGTTTCGGGCATCTTGAACCAGCTGGGAATTTACTGGAAGCTCTAGTTATGGTCCGCTGCAGCTAGGCAAGGTATTACAGAGTAACACTTGGGTTCTCATCCTGCTCTGCTGTGTTCTATGGCTTGCTGTTATGGAAATATGTTTGCTGTGTAATGTGTTTATATGTTTTTTTTTGATCTACAGTTCCTGTGTTTTTAAATGAACATTTGTTGTTGCCTGAAAAAGGATGTTTTCAGATAAAATGCATGTCATTTACAACAGTTGAGGGAGGGGGATAAATACAATGAAAATCCTACTCTAAACCAACAGGGAAGGGAAGAGCTCAGTGAGACTCGAATCCGAAACCTTGCCGAGACAATTAGATGATTTTATGATTCAATGCACACGATTATGTAGATTAATCACAATTATTGATCTGATTGACCCTACTAATCACACTCCTAATTGAGGAGCCATTACATGAAAGCAGAAATGTATAAGGGGGAACAAGATCCAGAGCATTTTTAAGGGGGGCTCCCAAGCCCAAATGCAGTCAGACTTATTGGAAAGCCTGAGTAATCAGAGAAAGCCTGTGTGAAGGACCATTTTAAACAAGTGTCTTACTTGTCTTTGTTGAGACTTTGAATGTAGATAGTGATGACCATCTCTTCATGAACCTGATTTTGAACGTTCTCAATTTATTTGGTTCTCTAGTGGAATACTGAATTAGTCATCATATGGATTGTTGAATTAGTCACTAAAATGTTTCATAGGCAAAAATAATAACAACAATAATGAGTATCACAAATCTTAGGCCGAGTGACAATTGTCTTGTTTTGGAGTGATGTCCTCGGTATGAGATATTGACACGACCCAACCTTGTTAGAACCCCGTTTGGGTCGGTGGTAAGGCCGAGTGTGCCTCTCAAGTTTTCATTAGGCCATGGGTTTGTGGTTTAGCACCAAGAGGATTCATACATAAAATGCAAGGCATTTGTTCGTGAACCTTCAACAACAGATCACCAATAGGCATAGCATATGTAATAGACGCATGCACACCAATAACTATGAATGCATGAATCAATATATAAACGATTTCCACATGATGACTAAAATTTAATGTCTTAGACAAAATACATGTTCATGAAATACACAACCCGATGCTACACCTTGATCTGCAATGCAGTCTCCTTCGCTAAGACAATCCAAATGATCGTTAGTGAATCGCTTCTACGAACTATGGTGCAACACCCTGGTTCGGAATGCCCAAATGGCACCTATGTGAGGATGTTATGTGACCTTAGATACGTCTCTTCGTATGACAGAGGCTGCCAACTAGCGGTAAAGACACAGTCATGGAGAGACTATATCCTCTAATATAAAGCTTGAGGGTCATGCCCAAATCTATCAAAGATTCAGTATGACCTGTTCGTATAACGAACATCTGAAAAACTTAAACAAAAACAGGGAGCCAACATGCCCCCCACAGTCCAGAATAGAAAGCAGTAAATTTATTTATATGATGCTTCAAAATATAATAGAGTAAGAGTAGATAAACATAACATAATATAAATAAACGACATAATGACCAATACAAATACGGGACAATAACTGAAAATAAAAACACCAGCCTTTGACCCAATTCACATAATTGTTCTGCCAAATCCCCAGCCTCCATAACATGCTAACTGAACGACGTGTCCTACTCTAAGCAATACATGTGCCTTGAGAGAAACATGAAGGTCCACTCACGTACATCAAAAGCCCATACTTGTATGCAGGTAGGGGGCGAGTTCAACGACCCAATATGATTCCCCAATGCCTCAACAATATTGAGTGATGTTGTAACGCCCTACCGCCTTGGACTACTGATTGGTGCCCGGACTGACGATTGCTACTGTATCTCAAGCATGTCTTCTCGTACGCCATAAGCTGCCAACTAGCAGTGCAAGTCTAAGGTGTCATAGTGGGGAGACTATACCCGCATATCAAAGTAAAACATCAATAGAAATAATACTAATCAGATATAACATCCAGACGAGTAGTAAGATAAGCATTAATAATAATCAATGGCCATGCAATAATAAAATGAGCTGTAAACAATACATGTCACACATGACATACATCACCAGACCGTAAACAATAACTCAAAAACTAAAAGATAGAAGGTTGGACAGTCCACCAAAACGGGCCCGAGTCCTAACCCGATCCCTGTTGGACGTGCACTAAAATGTATATACATGAGATACATGTACATATGCATATGATGCATTATATATATATGGTATATAAATTATTTATTTATCCTAAACGGTTTATTCATCTGTTACAATCCATTATAAATGGATTAAAAGCTTTGCATTAAATTCATTGAAAACGATTAATGGATAATACCTCAACATTCAGAAACGCATACGATGCAATATGCCTCGAGCTTTGACTATATAAGAGGATGTGATCCTCTCCTTTTGGGCGTGTGTGGTGTGATGTGCATAACCTCTTCCAAACTCATTTCCTCCCGAAACTCCGTTTATCTCATTTGAGAAGGTGCTAGCACCCTTCAAATTTTAGGTATCCTAACGAAGCATTCGTAGATCCATTGGCCGATGTACTCCCTTGAAAGTAGAGTGCTTTTGTTCACCGCTCCTTGCGATCTTCCTCAAGCACACTTCATCGAAGAATGAAGATGGAAGCTGCTGCAATTCACGTTTTATAGGCACTCTGTTTTGCGATATTAACACATTAATTTCTTGATGATAGATCTCCTATGTTTTGGGTTGTCTTCCACTGCAAATGGTCATTATATGACCATACAAAACCCATCAGTGGTATCAGAGACAGGTTTTCAAGTTTTTAACGTGTTTGAATCACTGATTTTCAAAGAAAGATGAAAAACAATGTTTTCGTAAAACTGGAGGAAGATTACAGACCCTTACATAAGCTGTGTAAAGGTAAATTTGATTTACCCTTACGCAGGCTGACTATGTATGGGTAACCTCTTTTGTTACCTTTACACAAATATGTTGCGTAAAGTAGTACCCTTCCGTGATAGTGTTACGTAAAGGTAGATGTTTGTGTACCCTTACGTGATGCCCTTACACAAAAGGTATACGTAAGAGTAACCTCATTATTACCTTTACGCAAATAGGTTGCGTAACACAAGGGGTTTATGTAAGGGTCATTGACACCTTACCCTTATGCGTAAAGGTATTTGATCTGACGCATAATGGTCCCTGATGTTTACCTTTACGCAGTGTATGGAATATTGAGAGCACCCTTACACAAAGAAGTTGCGTAAGGGTAATACCTTTATGAGAGAGAGCTGTGTAAAGGTAATCCGTGTATTACCTTTACGCAAGCTTCAGAAAACTTCAGTTACCCTTACATAGAGTGTCTATGTAAGGGTAAAAGGGAGGATATCGCAGAATAAAGGTTTCGCGTAAGGGTAAATAGAATATTGTTAAAAAATTGTTTTTAACATATTAAATGTTTTATAAATTGTTTATAAATCACGTTAAAAGGTATTTTGGGAACATTTAATTTATAGGGATTTTATAAATAAATAAATAAATTATAATTTTTTACAATTAATTAAATAAATGTTTATGAAACATTTTTTCCCAAATATTAAAGGTTAATATTTTGAAATACCCTTTGATATATTAAATGACATGCCATATGATCTAGAAATAAAAGGTTTATTTAGAAATCAAAGGGGTAATTTATAAAGTGTTTATAAATTACAAAATATATGATATTTAGATAATATAAAATGTTTATATAATAGATATTTGATTATAAAATGTTTATAATTCATGAAATATCATATAAATTCCATTTAATATAAAATATGGAGTTCATATTGATAGGAATATAAAATGTTTATATTCTTACTAAATTATAAAATGTTTATAATTAGCATTTATCTATGAATGATTCGTAAATATATCATGTTTTGGGAAATAAATAAATTGTTTATTAGTTAAATTTCCTTGATATTCATGTTTAGTAAATTGTTTGTGAAATAGGAATATTGTGTATGCCCATTCATAAAATTTAGTTTTTGTAACATCCCGTTACTCTTTTGACAGGTACGTTTCAATCCTTGTTGTGGTTTTCTTTTTTCATTATCTGGGTAGGGTTGAGAAGGAATTGAGAGGATACCTATAATGATGAAGTCAGAGATTTGTTGGATTCTTAGCCTCAAAACCTGTTCGTTTTGCAGTCTACTGGTGATTTACACGCTGTGTAATATGGTTACACGACATGTGAATTCTAATGGTAATAAATTCATTTTTTATTAAAAGGCGGCGAGTTTTTTGGTGATTTGGGGAATTTTCAATTACACGATGTGTAATTGGGTTACACATCGCGTAAACTCTCGACTGTTGTTGTTAAACAGGTCTCCCAACTGAAATATCTATTTCTCCTTTCCAGATTTCTTTTCTCTCGACCCCAAGAGCCTTCCCCGAGTGTTTTTAGAGCTCTCAAACCCTTCCGACTCGTTTCGACTAGTGATTGATCGTTGTTGCAGTTGCAGTGTGACTTTCCGGGTAAGTGTTCTCCCTATCTCTTCTTCTCTTTCTCTTTCTCCCCTTGGAGTTTGATAGATCATCTTAGGATTGATGGATCTAAACCCTGTGTTGTTGAATCTTGTTTCTAGGTTGAGTTCCTAACTCTTCTGTGCCTTTGTTCTAGTTGGTGGTTTCCATTGCGGGCGTTGTAGTTCCGTGAAAGGTAGGTGGTTTCGTTATGATGGCCAAATTTGATTTAACCTGAATTGCTTGATTTAATTTCAATTGTTTGATTTAAATTCATTTTCTTGAAACTACTTTTAATTGGTTTATTAAAAAGCTAATTCCATTGAATTGGGGGATTCAGTTTTGGAAACTTGGTTTTGGCATAAAATCGGGAAAACCCCCCAATTTGAGTGAATTGAGATGTGTTTGAGAAATTGATGGAAATTGGTGAAATTTAAATTGTTGAATTTAAATTGTGAAATTGGTTTGATGGAAAATTGTGGAAATTAATTTGATGAAATTGATTTCAAATTGTATTTGATAAAAATGGCTTAAAATGGCTTTGATAGAAACCTTTGGGTTTTATCTTGGAAAAATGCATGTTTTGATTAAAAACCCGTTATGGGTTTTAAATGGAAAATTGACATATTTGAAGTGGATAATGTGATGAATTGTATTTTAAGGTTGTTTAAAGTAAATTTCCCATCATTGATTTGTTATTAGAGCACATGCAAGACTTAGGTAGTTAGTGAGTTATTTTAACGACACTTTACGCTTTACAATGTTCCAAAACATAAATGCAGCACGTCACATCCCTAGGTGATGGTGATAAGTCCTCTTCAACCTGAGTTCAAATAGATGTATGTACATATTACCATGTCACCTTGAGTGTGGAGTCCCTACAGTATGGAGCTATCGTACCTTCTTAGGCATATGACCGATTACTTGTTTGTATTTCAAATAAATATATGCCATTGTTATAAACTGTTTTACATGCCTTTTGATTTATATAAACTATTTTATATAAGTGTTTTTAATCCATTTGTTTAAAGTATTTCCATCATTTGAAATGTATTCCATCTTTTGAAATGTAAAGCATGATTTGTTTAAATATTATTTTGAAAAGCCAAACCTATTTATTTGAAAATTGAAAGATCTTTATTTGGTTAATTTAATGTTGGAATCTATTATGGAATATTTGGTGATACCCTACTGATATTTTAGCTCACACCTTACTCGTGCAATCAGGTGTTTGTAGATTATCTCCTTCCAGGTTTGAGCAAGAGTAAAACACCACTTAGAGGTGGTTATAGCTGTTGATCCACGGATTTGGAGAGTTGCATCCATTGGGACTTGGCCGTTCTTTCAGTTTTTTTCATACTTTGCAGTAGTACTTTGGGTTGTTTTATATCTATTTGACTTTTGGTACACTTCTCCCAGTGGAGTTTTTCTTATATGCATATTATCTTGTTATCTTGATTTCACAATGTTTGTGGAAAATTTGTTCCAACTCTCATTTTGTATGATGTTGGGTACTAGTTACCAACCCATGGGGATCAGGAATGCCCTCAGACCATGTTAGGACCGACTCAGTTATTGGGTTACCAGGGTACCCGAGTTGGTTCATGAAAAAGTGGTATCAAATGTGCAGGTTTTTCATATTACCTTGAAGCCAGTATGCATTTGTGTATTCTTGTCGGGACTTAGGAGGAAGTTGCTACTGAGTGCCTAATCATCTCTCACCGTAATAAACCTTAAGTCACTAGGGGTGGTTTAGAAAATGTGCCTTGAGGTTTAGTTCTAGTCTTTTCCCTACTTTTGATTTGGATAGATTAAAATCCAAATCTTTTTGTCTATCTATTGGGATTAATTTTCCCTTGTTGCTCAGTTTGAGTGTTAATTTGATGTCTTCCTTGTTATTTGATGATGTTTTGTAGCATCATACATTCGAGAAGATGTGTGAATTGGACCCAGGAGGAAGCTTCAACTGAACCTCATCGAGTGAATCCTCTTGTGGAACCGAGATTGGCTGAGGTGATTGTGCATACTATCCAAGCTCTGGGACATGTACCACTACTGGTTCCCGTTCAGGCTCCAGCTGTGGAACCTCAGAAGGATGATATTTAGAACCGTTCTCAAGAGTTCCTTCTCCAGAATTCATGAGCATTCAAGGGATCAAATGATCCTTAAGAGGATGAGGAATGATTGAGCAAGATCGAGCATTTTTTTGGGTTCTTGGAGACACCTGACGAAATCAAGGTGAAGTGTTCCACCTTTGCGTTGGAAGGACCGAGGAGATGGTGTGACACGATGGTGATGAAGAAGAAACGTGAGGTATTAGTGTGGAAAGGCTTCAAATATATTTTCATCGACTAGTTATATCTTGATTCGACGGTGTTAGCCAAGGCTACAAAGTTTTTTAAACTTGAGAAGACTGATAGGACTGTGAAAAAGTACGCAAATCGTTTTGCTGAGCTAGTGCAATTTGAACCCAAGATAGTATAAAATGAGAAGATGAAGAATCAACGGTTTGAGTTGTGACTTCGACAAGATATTCGTTCTCAGGTTTTCTTGATGAAGCTTCCTTCGTATGCTGATGTGTTGGATAAAGCACTAATGGTCGAAATAGACCTGGCTGACAAGTTAGGGTTATCGAGAGTTTCTTTCTCTCCTAGTTCCATTGTGAGTTCATTTAAAGTAAAATATAATCATGATGATTCTCATGGTAGTTCTCGATAGTAGGGTCATTCCAAGCCTCCTGTAGTGCCTGGATGAGGTCCTATGATTTGCTACCAGAGTGGAAAGCCAGGGAATTCAAAGATGGTTTGCACTGAGCCACCCAAGAATTGTATCTCCTACAAATGTTTAGGTCACTTACAAATATTTTTCCATATCTTTTCCACTCCATGTAGTGTCATAGGATCATCATCTTCTAAAACTGTGGGGAAATCAGATGCTTCATATACAAAAGGGTTCCAGCTATAGACTTCTGGAACGAAACTTCTTCACATAGTGGAAGAGTTTCTAGAGGAAGCAGATATAGGTCCAATGACTGTGAGAGGTACCATCACTATAGCTTCATCATTAGTGACTGCTTTATTTGATGCAGGAGCATCACATTTGTTTATTTCAACTCGTATTGTTAATCTGCTAAATCAACATACAAAGATTTCATCTTATGTCATGGATATTACTATACCCCTTGGTACGAAGAGAGATAAGGGTCTTCGTAGTCCTGCTTGTGCTTTCTCTTTATTATATGTTGATCTTACTTGGAGTTTTCTGGTTCTCAACATGAAACCACTTGACATCATATCCAGGATGGATTGACTCATTGCCAATAAAGCCCAGATTGATTGTTATCTTTGATGAGTCTCCTTTACTACACCTGATGGTGTGTGCTATGTCTTTTAGGGAGAATGGGACCCATGGCTGAGCAGGGTCTGACCATCTTATATGGATTTGGGGAAAGTGATATCTATGTTTTCCTTTGATTTGGAGCGGGAATATTTGAGCAGTGATCTCCCTTTAATGCTCGTCGAGTTTCTTGATGTGTTTCCCTCTAACTTCTATGGTTTTCCACCAATGAGGGAGGTTGAGTTTTCTATTGACTTAGTTCCTGGTACTCAACCAGTTTCTATTCTTTCTTACCGTATGGTACCGGCTGAACTAAAAGAGTCAAAGACTCATTTGGATGATCTTTTAGAGAAAGGCTTTATACGCCCAAGTGTGCCATCTTGGGCGGTGCTAGTTCTCTTTTCTAAGAAAGTTGATGGTTCACTTTGCCTATGTGTCAATTACTGAAATCTCAATCGAATGAAGGTAAAGAAAAAGTATCCAATGCCACAGATAAATGATCAGTTTGATCATTTGAAAGGGGAAAAGTGGTTCTCTAAGATTGATCTTCGGTCTAGCTGCCATCAGTTGAGAATAAAAGAATCTAACATTCAGAAAATCACCTTTTGGAACAGGTACGACCATTATGAGTACCTTGTCATGCCCTTTGGACTAACCAATGAACCTCTAATTTTTATGGCTTTGATGAACAATATTTTCCATGAGTATCTTGATACCTTTGTGGTAGTCTTTATGGATGACATCATCAATTATTCTAAGTTTGAGGAGGATCATGTACATCATCTGAAAACTATTCTGAGTTTGCTGAGAAATCACCGAATTTATGCCAAGATTTTGAAATTTGTTTTCTAGATTCAGGAAGTGAAATTCTTAGGACACATGGTGTCGGAAAATGAGATATCAGTTGATCCTAAGAAGTTAAAAGTTTTTATGACATGGGAACAACCACATAATGTTTTTGAGATTTGGAGCTTCTTGGGTTTAGCTGGGTATTATCACTGGTTCATTAAGGACATCTCAAAGTTGGCTTCTCTGATGACAACTCTAACTCGGAAGGGAGTAAAGTTTTCTTAGGATGAAAAATGTTAGAATTATTTTGTTGAGCTAAAACACCTTTTGAATAATGCAATAATGTTGACTCTTCATGAGGACAAGCAGAGCTATGTGGTCTTCTGTGATGCATTAGGTTCAGGGTCGGGCTGCGTTCTAATGTAAGGTGATCTTGTTTTTGCTTATGAATCTCGTCAGATTAGGCCACACAAGAAGAATTATCCAACCCATCACCTTGAACTTATAGGTGTGATGCATACGCTTAAGAGTTGCTGACACTATATTTTCAGAGAAAAGTTTATCATGTATTTAGACCACAAGATCTTGAGTTATATATTCTCTCAAAAAGATTTAAATCTCTACCAGAGGCATTGGGTGGAATACCCACAGTCTTTCGATTTCAATATCACCTATACCCCGGGGGAAGGAAATGTTGTTGCAGATGCTTTGAGTAGGAAACTTCTAACCCAGGCTGTGAATGAATCATCAAAAGAGTGGAAATTGATGGATCTTTTTTCATAGTTTCATATCGGAGTCTAGGAATCAGGGGTTGAGGTTTCTTTGGCCAATGTTTAGTTGACATCCTTTCTTCTTGAGATGATTCTACATAAACAAAAACTTGATGATGAGTTCCATAGAATTAGATACTCTCTTAATGGTGGGGATACCATGCTTGATTGGTAATTCTTTAAAGAGGGAGTTCTATGCTTTCAAAACTGTTTTGTGGTACCGTTTTCGGTAAGGAAATCTGTAATGAGGGATTACTATAGTTCCCAATGGGCAGTGCACCTAGGATCCGTGAAGATGTTCTATGAAATGCGGATGAAGTTCTGGTGGCCAGGTATGAGATGAGGCATTGCTGAATTTATCTCTTGTTGTTATACATTCCAATAGGTCAAGGTCAAGCACCAGAAACCTTTGGGTTTGCTTCAACCACTTCCAGTCCTTACTTGGAAGTGGGATGAGATCTCTATAGACTTTTTGGTTGGGTTTCCATGTATCTAGATAAAGAAGAATGCAATATGGGTTGTGATCTATAGAATGACCAAGTCAAGTCACTTTTTACCCATTCGTGACACGACCAAAGTTGAGGAGTTGAGAAATCTTCACGTGAAAGATATTGTTTAATTGCACGGAGTTCTAGATGCTATAGTTTCTGATAGTGATCCTCGGTTCACTTCTCATTTTTGGAGAGGCCTTCAAGAGGCACCGAGATCTCAGGTCTCTTTAAGTATGACATACCATCCCCAATAAAATATCCAAACATAAATAACTATATAGATTATTGAGGATATTCTTCACGCTTGTGTTCTCGACTTTGGTGGAGTTTGGGATGATCACTTAAGGTCGGTTGAGTTTTCTTATAATAATAGTTACCAGTCCATGATCAGAATGACTCATTTTGAGGCCTTGTATGATCGGCTTTGCAGATCTCCGTTGTGTTGGTTGAAGATGGATAAAAGTTCCTTATTTGGAACAAGCTTGGTTCAAGAGATGACAAAAAAGATTCAGTTGATTCGTCATAGAATGTTGAAGGTGAATAGTAGGTATAAGTATTATGCTGTTTGTCATTATAGACCATTGGAATTCTCAGTTGGTGACTGAGTATTCTTGAAATTTTCACCTCGGTTGGGTCTTCGACGGCTTGGGAGGCAAGGGAAGCTTGATCCTCATTTTGTGGGACCTTTTGAGGTTGTTGAGAAGGTGGGAAAAGTTTCTTACCATTTAGAACTTCCACCGCAACTGCTGACTTAAATACATAACATGTTCCATGTATCTCAACTATATAAGTATTTATCTAATCCATCTCATGTGTTGAGATAGAGTGATCTTAAGGTTGAGCCTGATTTATCCGTGACTAAACGACCATTCAGGATAGTTGATTCTGAAACCAAGGTACTTCGTGGGAGGGAAATACCTTTGGTTCGTGTGCTATGGAAGCACCGTTTTGATTCTCATAAGGCATGGGAGTACGAGGCACTGATGAGAGAGCAGTGACCTCACCTTTTTTGATATGGAAGTTTATTGAGAGGATTTATGGGGACATAAAGTTTTTATAGTGGGGAGGGTGTAACATCCCGTTACTCTTTTGAAAGGTACATTTTAAACCTTGTTGAGTTTTTCCTTTTTCATTGTATGGGTAGGGCCGAGAAGGAATTAAGAGGATACCTATAATGGTGAAGTCATAGATTTGTTGGATTCTCAGCATTAAAACCTGCCCACTCTGTAGTCTGTTGGGGATTTACACATCATGTAATATGGTTACACGACATGTGAATTATAATGATAATAAATCCAATTTTTATTAAAAGGTGATGAGTTTTTTTGGTGATTTTGGGAATTTTCAATTACACGACGTGTAATTGGGTTACACATCATGTAAAGTCTTAGCTGTTGTTTTTAAACAGGCTTCTCGGCTGAAATCTCTATTTATCCTTTCCAGATTTCTTTTCTCTCAATACAAGAGCCTTCCCTAGGAATTTTTAGATCTCTCAAACCGTTCCGAGTCGTTTCGATCAACACAATACAATAAATCCCATAATTAGAGGCGGATTAAGGAACCACCACTATTTTTTTCCAATACATAGTAGCGGTTTTTTAAAAGGCATCGCTAAAACTTTTTTTTGTACGCTGTACACTTCTTCCCCTCCCCCTCCCCCCAAGATTGACACCCCCACCCCTCTTCCCCTAACCCTGTCAAACCCCTCACCACTGGCCCCTGAGCCCATCTAGCTCCTCACCGCCGGCGCCCAACCCTTTCGAACCCCATCGAACCCTATCCCCTCTCCACCGACCCCCTTTCCCCCCTCGTTGCCAGCCCCCTTCTTTGTTTCCACCTTAACGCCCTACTCCGTTGAACTGTCACTCCCTAGTTTGAGGTAATTCACCCCTTTATTATATATTTTTAATTTTATATAATGTTTGGATTCAAGCATGGGTTTGTTCTAGATAAGGGAATGTTGGATTAATGTACGTGTGATGACTTGACTAGTAGGATGAGATTATTATCATGAGTTAGGAATGCTCCTAGTTGGATGCATGATTTTTTTTTTGTGTTTGTGAATGTGGAATTGATATTCCAAGTTGATGAAATGGATAAATTATTTTTGATGTTTATATTTAATTGAAATAAATTAGTATGTTGTTTTGGATTTTCTCCCTATAGTTTTATTTATATTTTGAAGTGTGATCTAAGTTTTTCTATTCCTAGTGGAATGTGTGGTAATCTTTTGGTTAGATTTCCTACTGGGTTTGATTACTAACCCCATTCATATGAACATTGGTGTGTATTCAGATGAAGTTTTCCATGATATTGGAAAGATGAATATTTTTTATTTCTCTATTATTTCTCTTAATATAGTTGTCTGGCGTTAGAGCCTTGGATTTGGTCATGTTCTTACAGTTTGGATTGGTTCTAATTTTTTTTTTCTAAAGTCATGATTTATTATTGTGTCTCATTTTTTATTTTCATATTTTCTTACCACTCAGATATTTTTGGATATTTGTCTTTTTTTTGAGTTGTATTGTTTACATTTCATGGAACATATAGTTTGGGTTTAGTGTTTTTTTATTGTCTTGACATGTTGTGTTTGTTTTAAGGGAAAATCATCCCCCAATGATTTAGTGAGCCCTTGTAATTTTTTTATTACTATTGGTGTCTTGTTTCTCTCTATTAGAAATACATATGTTAAATTAGTAGGCAAGGGTTTTAATTCTAGATCTAGAGGCTGGACTAAAGATAAAAATAGATTTGGGTTACTTAACTCAATGTTTTACACTTCCTATACAAGAGATGAAATATCAAACACTTTTTCATTGATTAAATAGTAAAATCCATCAAATAAATCAAAATTTATTGCATCTTGAGATGGTTGGATATAATATTTATGTTTTTCCCAATTGTTTTTGATCAAATTTATATATCTTGATTTTTTTCCCAAATGAAAAATTTATTATATCAAACAACTTTCTTCACATGGATTATACTCATCAAAATGCTACAATGTAAAAAATTGAGTTCTCTTATTATGGGTACATGATGGAATCAAAAATATTAAAGTATATTTTTTTAACCAAACTCCATTATTATAGTACCTTCACAGACATTTATGATTGAATTTTATATTTCTAGGAAAGGTTTATCCAAGATGATAGGTGACTAAGAAGAGGTCCTATCCTCTATGATTAAAACATAAAAATCAGCAGGGAAGATCAAATTATTCACTCCAAATAAAACATCTTTAAATAATATCTCTTGTAATGTAGTGGATATGTTATGTAATTTTAAAACCACTCTAGTTGGTTTGAGATGTACCATCTGTAAATAAGGAAAAATAGAATGTTACATACATAAATTGAATCTCTTAGATCACCACTAGCAATGATAGTGAAGCATTATGTGACACCCCTCTAGCTAGATATTTGTTAGAACTCTAAATCCACTGCTATGGTGATAGAGAATTATTAGGTTCACCTAGACCTAGTGACCCTTGGGTGTTTCTCCCATGATGCATGTTTTAAATTAATGAATGTAAGATTTTTCTTTTGCTTCTATTTTACATAATAATATCCACTATTGATTTCATTTTTTTTACTTCGACTTTTTTAGTCCTTATATGGATCTTCTTATAACTACTTGGGTTGAGTTTTTTTCATTTCCATTTATCTCTTTTCCTACTTAGTAATACTTATGTGTTTTAATTTTTTTTAATAAAGCGTAGGCACATTGTGATATGGATAAAAGTTGGATCACATTACTGAGGAACACACCTCAGTATGCTAAGGGTTTGATGGAGTTTTTAGATTTTTCAATTTCCAATCAATCCGTTGACGGGAGAATAAGATGTCCACATCCTAAATGTAAATTTAGAATATTGTTGAAGAGAGATGAAGTTTATGAAAACTTTATATTAAAGCAATTCCCTACTCAATATTTATGTTGGATTTGGCACAGAGAATCAAATGTTATAGAAATTTTGAGCATTGATATCAATCGACATAATGAGCTCCCAACTCTATCAAAAATGGAAAATAAAATGAAAAACCTTATAAATGATACATTTAGCATTGCAAGACACTAACATCAACATCAAAACATATCGGAATGACCATTTTAGGGTGCTATAAATAAAAACTTGACAAGTGGTGTTTTTGAGACTATAAGACAACCATATCAAGATTGTAACATACTATTGGATCATCCTCTCGATTCTGTAGAGACTAATGTAAGAGAAAACTCCACTGAGTAAACAAATGTGTTTCATGGTTTAATTGATGATGGAAATCAAGAGTTGTATAATGGATGTTTGAAATATTCAAAACTTTATTTTCTGATGAAGTTGTACCATATCAAATGCCTATGTGGAATTACAAATAAGGTGATGTCCATGATATTGGAATTGTTGCATGATGCATTTCCTGAAGCAAATATCATTGGATATTTTTATGATATGAAAAAAGTTATTAACAAGATTGGTATGAATTATAAAAAAATACATGCGTGTACCAATGATTGTATTCTTTATTGGGGAGAGGATTCAAGCATTCAAGATTGCAAAAAATGTTCTTCTTTTAGATGTAAGTCAATGAGTGATGTTGGAAGTCTGAATCAACATACTACTATGAAGAAGAAGAAAAGGAACACACCTACAAAGGTTTTGCATTACTTTCTTTTAAATCCTAGATTGCAAATATTATTCATGTCATCAAAATCCACCGAACACATGAAGTGGAATTATATAGATAATAACAATGATAGGTTAATGAAACATCCAAGAAATTCAAAATCATGGAAGATATTTTATTCATTATATCCATATTTCTCATCTGATCCTAGGAATGTTTGATTGGGATTGGATGTCGATGGATTCAACCCATTTGTGACTTTTAGCACCAGTTAAAGCATTTGACCGGTTGTTTTGTTCCCTTAAAATCTTCCTCCTTGGATGTGTATGCAAAAAATGTATTTTATCATTTAGATGATTATTCCTAGAAAATAAATGTCTAGAAATGATATTGATGTATACTTGTAGCCTCTAATTGAATAATTATAGGAGTTATAGAGCAACAGTATTGAGACATATGATGCATCTTCTAGAACAATGTTCAAAATGAAAGCTACTCTAATGTGGACCATTAGAGAATTCCCTGAACTTGGGAATTTAGTTAGTTGGAACACTTACATGGGTTTGACTTGTCCCATTTTTAACTTTGATTTTGAGCCTGAATAACTACCTCATAGTAGAAAATGGTGTTTCTTGCGTTATCAAATATTTACCATTGCATCTCATAGATTTCTCTTGAACAAGTCAAAATTCAATGGTTCTATTGATTGTAGACCACCTCCAAATTTGTTAACATGTTCTGAAATATTAACACAACTTTGAAATGTTGAAACAGAATTTTGGAAGGTGAATCATTTTAATTATAGTGGGAAACGAGTTAAAAGTGCATCGTCGAGTGAAAATCGGAACACAACAATGGAAAAAAAATATTCTCCAAACTTTTGAATTGGGAATTTTATTTGTTGCGGCATAATCTTGATGTGATTCATATTGAGAAGAATGTTTGTGAAAATTTGATCTTCACATTACTTAATGAGCATGGAAAATTGAAGGATTATCTAAATTCTTGGAAGGACTTATAATTAATGAACATAAAGCATGATCTCTGGCCATATGAGAATAGAAAGTATGCTCCGGAAATTTTTTCAATGAAAAACATGGATAAAGATACATTCCTTCGAATTTTAAAACATGTGAAGGTATCTGATGGGTATTCAAGTAACTTATCAAGGTGTTTTGACTTAAAAAAATTACATGTTATATGAATTGAAACATCACAATTCACATATTTGGTTATAGTGGTTACTACCACTTGCATTGCATATATTATTACCTGAAAATGTTACTGCTGTTGTACTCTAATTTTCCACATTATTTAGACAACTATGTGAGAAAACTCTACAACCATTTGAGCTTGAAAAACTTTAGGAGAGATTTGTATTGACACTTTGTGCAATGAATATGATCTTTACTCCATCGTTTTTTGCTGTAATGATGCATTTAACTGTGCATTTGGTTGAGGAAGCTAAATTAGGAGGTCCCATACATTATCGATGGATGTATCCAACTGAGAGGTACTTTATTTATATGTTTTTCATTTAAGTAAAAAATTCTTGGTACTTCATTAAATACATAATTATGTTTTATTTTATTTTATTTCAAAGATATCTTGGTCATTTGAAGTTATACGTGAAAAATAAAGATCAACCCAAAGGCTCTATTTCTGAAGGAAATTTGGAAGAGAAGTGTCTTAACTTTTGTTCTAGATACTTGGATGATATTGAGACAAGATTAAATCAAGTTGGACATAGGAAACATTTAATCAATATCAAATACATGGGAAATAAAAAATCTTTCCTACCATTGGCTGATCAGTTGAGAGGAGCTCAAATGTTACACTAACAAAAATGAAATTATTACAGGCACATAGATATGTGCTGCTAAATAGTGAAATTACAAATCCATTTATTGAAGAGTTGGGGATACAAACAAAGAGATGAATAAGAGGCCAAACAAGAAATTAGAAAGATAAAACAAAAGATGTTAATAAAGATCTTATAAAATGGTTTACACGACGTGTAAGTTCATAAATATTGAAATCAATACAGATATTTGGTTGACACACATATTTTGTAAATATAATAATGTATATTACTTTTTATAGATCATGAATACTGATACTTGATCTGAGTTTTCAGAAGATTTGAATTTTCTTGCTCTAGGTCCTCTAAAATAGGCTAGAATGTTTAACACTTATAATGTGAGTGACTTTAAATTTCATACAGTTGATCAAGAAGAGGGTTAGAAAATATAGAATAGTGGTATATTTATGTTTTCTAAAGTGGGATTCTATGGAAAGTTGACTGATATTATTTAATTAAACTACCACAAACATTTTTTAGTTGTTTTATTCAAATGCAATTGGTTCGATATTATCAGGGGTGTTAAAAGATATTCTTTGCAATTTACTTCTGTGAAATTCCATCCCTTGATGGATGTTGGTGACCATGAATTACATGATCTGTATATCTTATCATCATAATTGAAAATGGTATATTATGTGGAAGATTTCATGGATGAAGGGTGGAGTGTATTTGCTCACGTAAAACAAAGAGACTTGTATGATATGAGTTATGAAGTGGAATATTTGACATCTGACATTGAATCCCATCAACAAAAAACAAAATAGAACTTGTT
Source organism: Viscum album (assembly GCA_963277665.1). NCBI lineage: Eukaryota > Viridiplantae > Streptophyta > Magnoliopsida > Santalales > Viscaceae > Viscum > Viscum album. Next base: position 1,082,709,918 of record OY728166.1, on the reverse strand, counting down.
TTTCCATCATGATATTGAAAATATTAGTCTTTGAAGGGTGGATGAAGTAGATGAAGTAATGATAGAGCAGAACAATGAAATGATTGAAGGAGAAAATGATTGTATGTGAAGTCATCCATTCATTTATCAACCACTTATGTCATTTGTATAGTCATTCATTATTATAGTTATGTATATTTTATTTGTCAACAATGTTCATCTGTTATCATTTCTAATTTTTTTTTTGCATGAATGTTTTGAAATATATGTTCTGAAGTTAATTTTATTTGATTAAATGACAGGAATTCCAAGGAGGAAGCGTTATACTGATGCCAGTAAACTCTCAGTCGATGTTACCTCGACCATATCGATAGATGATGATTCATTTGTATCCCTCCCTAAAATATATGAGACACCATCTACTTTTCCCCCTACACCATTTCTCACACCCTCCATCAGCGTCCCATCAGCAGCTCAGCTGACACCTCCCCATTCAGTAGCCTCAACAATGAGGGAGTAGATCACCACTCCTGGTTCTTTGTGAGGATATTGGAGGGTGATTGTTATAGCTATAAATTTTAATATTAATAAAATTATTGCACTTTTTTTATAATACTAACTATTTTTTCATAAAATATGGAAATAATGATACTACATAAAAAACTATGAAAAGTTCATATGTTTGGAATCTGAATGGACTAAAGATAATTGTCCCATTTGAATGCTATGGGGTCCTTAAAGATGATTTCATGGAATTATTTGGCCAGATTCTAGGCTAGTTGGTAGCGAAGGCAGTTACCCTTCCAATTACGTATGATGATTAGAGGCATATGCCTTTATATTGGAAAAATAATTTTTTCGATTCATAGATAAAGATAATTTTAATACATTATGGTGTAATTGAATTTCATTATGTTATTAAATTCTAATATTTTCAAAATGAATCTCTTTGTATAGATTTTTTTCCACTTTCCCATTGCTGATCTTATAGCACAAAAGTGGACACTGAAAAATTTGGGCAAGAAATGGAAAGATTTTAAAATAGAGATTATGGAACAAATTCAATGATACTTAATTGATCACCCAGTAACTGTATGATAAGGTATCCAATGTGGTACCTAGAGAGAAATGAAAAGTTTTTATTGATAGCTATCGTGATGAGAAACACATGGTATTGAAATTTATATTATTATATTAATCTAATTTTATATTTATACATGCATATGACAAGGAGATGAAATTTCATACTTTACTATTAAATTAAATTTTATTTATTTCAGGATGTTTCAAGGAAGAATGCATCGATTTGGGCTAAGCAAATCATCCCTCACACTGCGGGGTCAAAGAGTTTTTCTAGAAGCCGATTGACTTTGGTAATATTTTCATTAGTTTAAATATTTATAATACAATATTATCTGTTCCATATATTAAATTGTTGATTTATCTTTGTTTAATACAGTCACAAAATTTAGGGCACTAAGCCTTCTGAACAGATTTGTGGTTGTATGTTCATAAAAAATCTGATAAGAGTTTTGTTAACGAGCCTACCAAAGAAGTTGGGGTATTAATTCATTTTTCATTATAATAACTTATTATCATTTTTCACTATGTTAATACATATTGATTCAAATATGGATGATATTTGATTTATAGGTAAAAATTAAAGAACTATGAGATGCTAATCTCACACAATCCTACTTAGTCTCCCAGGATGACCCAGTTGGTAAAGTTTTTGGGAAGGAGCATCCTGGTCAAGTGCAAGGGATGAGTTTGGGACCATTACCATATGAGGTCTTTGGTAGGCCATCAAGGATTGTAGCTACATCAACTCCTAGCTGTAGTCATTCCCTACCCAAATATTCTTAGAGAGACTTTGTTTCTATGCAAAACACAATTCAGGAACAAGGGGCTCAGATATCCACTTTGCAGAAAGCATTGGTTGATTTATATCAGAAGACGACCGTATCTATCCATGGTGATATTGCATCAATGACTGGTGGTCAGAAGGTAAATCACACAACTTCAAAATCATTTAGTTCAATTTTTTTTATTAATTTTATGTTTAAATATAAATATAAAACATTGTTTAATTTTCAATATAATTGCCTTACAGCTACCGGTAGCCAGAAGTAGAGACGGAGATAGAGAGGGTGACAGGCATAGTTCATCATCGGGCATTGATTAGTGGTCTTTTTGATGTCTTGTACTAATATTTAAAGAGAGGGTTTGTTCATGTATCATTTGTGGCATAGATTATTCACATGAAATTTTCATGATTTCCCATGTTTGAAGAGGCTGGAACCATTTATGGTTCATGTAAATTAATATACTTATTTACATATGATTACTTTCCTTCATTCATGTTTCAAGGGACTATGTAGATGAATATGGTCTAATAAAACTATAGAGAAATATATAGGATTATTTTGGTCCTCTTAAGCTCAGAATAAGTTCTCTTTAGCACTATAGGTAATTATAATTAGTGAGATATGTGATTGGATTCATGGAATATTTGTTATTTCATGTGTGTGATTTTGTGTTCTTATGATAGGTGATACACCTAGTATGCACATTTGTTTTTTTTTCAGGGTAGTTCTAGGGCTGTAGAATATATAACTGTTTTTTTTTGTAAATCAACATATAGAAACAGTTTAAACTGTCACTATATGATGATGGTTTTTTATCAGTGACGGTTAAAACCACTAAAAAATATGATAGACTATTATTTTAGTGGTGGTTTTATTCATCTTGGCATCAATTTTGCGATAAAAAAACTTTTTGATTTACCCACGGTTTTAACCACCACTAAATTCTAGTCATTTTTTGCTGGAAAACCATCAATAAAACGAAGAAAACCGCTTCTAAATAGAAGGAACCACCACGTATTGGATGATGACATCAAATTTAGTAGTGGTTTTTTGAAACCATCTCAGAACCATTTGGTGGTGGTTTAAACTGCCACCAAATAAAAAAAACTACCGCTACTCATTGATTTTCTTATGATGATGATTGATCATTTTTATGGTTGTGGTGTGACTTTTTGGGTAAGCGTTCTCCCTATCTCTTCATCTCTTTCTCTTTATCTCCTTATATTTTGATAGATTATATTGGGATTTATGGATCTAAACCCCATGTTATCAAATCTTATTTCTATGTTGAGTTCCTAGATCTTCTTCACCTTCATTCTAGTTGAAAATTTCCATTGTGGGTGTTGTAGTTCCGTGAAAGGAAGGTGGTTCTGTTATGATGGCCAAATTTGATTTAACCTAAATTAATTGATTTAATTTCAATTGTTTGATTTAAATTTATTTTCTTGAAACTGATTTCAATTGGTTTATTAAAAACCCAATTCCATTGAATTGGAGGATTTGGTTTTGGAAATTTGGTTTTGGCACAAAATCGGGAAAACCCCCCAATTCCAGTGAATTGGGGTGTGTTTGAGAAATTGATTGAAATTGGTGAAATTTAAATTATTGAATTTAAATTAAAAAATTGGTTTGATGGAAAATTGTATAAATTAATTTGATGAAATTGATTTCAAATTTTATTTGATAAAAATGAATTAAAATAGTTTTGATAGAAACCTTTGGGTTTTAAATTGGAAAAAGGCATATTTTGATTAAAAACCCGTTATGGGTTTTAAATGAAAAATTGGTATATTTGAAATGGATAAAGGGATGAATTTTATTTTAAGGTTTCTTAAATTAAATTTCCCATCATTTATTTGTTATTAGAGAACATGAAATCATTAGGTAGTTAGTGAGTTATTTGGGCGAAACTTTATGCTTTACAATGTTCCAAAACATAAATGCAACATGCCACATCCATTAAGAAATGGTGATGATTCCTATTTTTCCTGAGTTCAAATGGATGTATGTACATATTTCCATGTCACCTTGAGTGTGGAGTCCCTATATCCTAGAGATATAGTACCTTATTAGGAATATGACCATGTTGCTAGCCTGTTTGTATTTCAAATGAATATATTCCATTATTATAAACTGTTTTACATGACTTATGATTTATATAAACTGTTTTATATAAAAGTGTTTATTTAAGTGATTTTTTTAAAGTATTTCCATCATTTGAAATGTATTCCATATTTTTAAATGTAAAGCATGATTTGTTTAAATATGATTTTGAAATTCCAAACCTATTTATTTGAATATTGAAACCTCTTTATTTGGTTAATTAAATGTTGACATCTATTATGGAATCCTTGTCGAGACCCTACTAGATTTTTAGTTCACACCCTACCTGTGCCTTTGAGTGTTTGTATATTATCTCCTTCCAGGTTCTATCAAGGGTAAAGAACCACTTGAAGGTAGTTCTAGCTGTTGATCCATGGATTTGGAAAGCTGTGTCCATTGGAACTTGGGATGGTCTTTCAGTTTTTGGGTACTTTTCTATAGTACTTTAGGTTGTTTTATACCTATTTTACTTCTAGTACACTTCTCCCAGTGGATTTTTTCTTATATTCATACTTTCTTGTTGTCTTTCTTCTGTAATGTTTGTGGAAAATTCATTCCCACTCTCGTTTTTTATGATTCCATGTGCTATTCGCCAACCTGTGGGGATTGGGAACACCCTTCAGGCTATGTTAGGACCAACTCAGTTATCAAGTTACTAGGGTACCCAGGCTGGTTCGTGACTATTTTCATTTAGCTTGAACTTGGTTTGTAATTTTACTTATGATCTTGAGAATATTTGTTGGGCATGGTTTGTGCATATTAGGTGTTAGAGTTTTTCATGAATTGAATTATCTCTTGAGTAAAGTCTCCTTGGGTAGAGAGACTTGGGGTTGGACCACCTACTTTCCTAGAGGCTTTCCTTGAATAGGAAAGTGAATGAGGTTGTCTGTCTATCACTTTGATCTTACTCATGTGGAGTTTGTCAATATCATTTAACTCTATGACTTTACATGAAGTGTTTTTGTACCTTATGCATATGATACATTTGGATATGTATAAATATAATTGGATTATTTTTTTGGGTTATTAACATAGATTTTTGGGTTGTGTAAAGAGTGTCACATTAATGTGGTGTGAACACATTAATTTGATGGTTGGAATAGGGAATTCCAAAACTAAATTGTTAGAAGAATTAATACATAAAAGGAAATAAAACTTAAAAAGATAATTATTACATAATATGTAATAATTATGAATTTAATATGAATATGATGTATATTAAATTGGTGATACCTTAAAAGAAAACCTCACAAATACTAAGTGTGAGATTCATTCCAAAACGAAACTTGTCAAGACATCGATCACCCAACTGGGAAAGTCATGCTAAATTTGGGTGCCCTTGGATTATCTTGTTTAAGGAAAACAAGTAATGAGTGACTCAAAATTATTTTGTTGGGTGGGTCATGCTAAATCTGGGTGCCTCTGGACCATCCTTCATTAGCTTGTTTTTGATATTTTATTTGGGTTACACTAGTTGGGAGACTCTAATAGGATCACATTACTGGAGTAATAGAGTTGAGTTAATTCATATGATAGATTTTGATAAGTGGTTATTTTATCAACTATCCAAGAATCAATTTTTTTATTGATGTGATTCTCTAGCTAACAAACTAAGCGGCGAGATAAATCTAAAGCAAACTTGTTGCCTAGTGAAATATGGATCTTGACTCACTAAATTAATATGATGTCTGGGGTCATCATTTTAGTGGGAGCACCTTCATTTAAAGCACTTAATGAAAAGATATAATTCATGATAAAAACCTACTGATATGTATTTATTGTAGATTATGACATACTTCACACTAAATAATATTGATATCATTAATAGGTATGACCTATAAAATAGTTAAAGATTCATATCTAAGATTTTGAAGTGTTCTCAAAGGGAAACATTCAGAGTACCAAAATGGGAATGTTATATAAATCAATCTCTCTAAATCTAACTCTAACTCATGATTATTAGATACCAGGTGTGCATCTCACATTTGTGTTGACAAATAAAAACTCAGAGATAAGAGGGGATTTATGAAGGGTGAAGTAGATCTTCGTGTCGGTAATAGAGGAAAAGTTGCTGCATTAGAGGTCAGTACTTATGATCGGATTTTACCAAGTGGATTGATCCTAGAATTGAAAAAAAGTTATTATGTTCCTACCATAAGCATGGATTTTATTTCAGTATCTTTTTTGGACAAGATGAGTTTTCCATTCATTATTAAGAATAAGAGTTGTTCTATATATAATAATGAAATGTTTTATGGAATTGGGAATATAAAAAATGGTTTATATATTCTTGATATGGATAATACTATTTATAATAGTTAGAATAAGAAGTTCAGGGTCAATTCTAACCCCACTTACCTTTGACATTGTCGTCTTAGGCATATAAATGAGAAATATGTCCAAAGACTCCCTAGATATGGATTGTTGGACTCATTCGATTATGAATCATTTGATACATGAAAATCTTTTTTATTGGAAAAAATGAAAAAGTTACCTTCTGGGAGAAAATGTGTGAGGGCTAGTGGACTAGTGGATCTCATACATAGTGATGTATGTGGACTAATGAGTACTCAAGCAATTGGTGGTTTTAGGTACTTTGTTACTTTTACCGATGAATTTAGTCAGCATGGGTGTGTGTTTCTGATGAAACACAAGTATGAAACTTTTTAAAAGTTCAAAGAGTTTCAGAACAAAGTAAAAAATTAACTAGAAAAAAGTATAAATGTCATTTGATTGGATTGCGGTGGTGAATACTTGATCCAGGAATTCATAACTCATTTGAGAGGTTGTGGAATTGTTTCAAAAATCAATCCTTCTGAAAAACCACAATGGAATGGTTTATTTGAAAGGATGAATCATACCTTGTTAGATATGACTCAATTGATGATGAGTTTATGTGACATTCCTATATCATTTTGGGGTTATTCTCTAGAGACTTCTAAATTCCTACGAAACTGCATTCCATCTAAATCATTCATCAAGACACAATATAAGATATGGACTAAGAAATGTCTCAAAATTTATTTTATGAAAATTTGGGGTTGTGAAGCACTCATACGATGATTGTATTCTGATAAGATTGACCTCAAATTAGATAAGTTCTTTTTTATTGGTTATCCTAAAGAAACTATGAGATATTATTTTTATCACCCTTCTAAACATAAATTGTTTGTGGCTCGAAATGGTATATTTCTTAAGAAGGAATATCTATTTCGAGAAGATAGTGGGAAGAAATTTGAACTTGGAGAAGTTCGAGATCAGGAAACAGTAAGTGTTCCTAATATGTATATTGCGACGATTATGCAAAAAATTGTGGAAGTTCAAACTTAAGTTACACAAGAACCTCAAAGGTATGATAGGATTCGTTAGGAACCTGAGAGATATGGATTTCTGGTGGCTATTGATGGTGTAATAACATTCATAGGAGATGAACTTACTTCCTATCGAGAGGACATTGAGAGTTCTGATTCCGATAAATGGTTAAAATACATGGAATCCGAGATAGAATCCATGTACACTAACTGTAATAGCCTTGGTTTTCATGACCTGGCCTAATGGGGATCGAGTTGTGACTACCCCAAGCCTGCCTCTGATAGGTCAAGGGATTTTGACTAGCGTTGAGTAGACATATCACACACATGGGAGACATTAGTCTAATGTACACCCCAAACACATATCTAAGACCATACAATACTGAAATTTAAAACAACTGATAAACATGCATGCATACATCTATAGTCCCATAATTAGAGTACGAAAAAAAGGCACTGGAAAGAAAGGTCCAAATACAATCCCACCAAAATAAACTGAAAACAAGTCCAACCATAAAGTAGGAGAGGACTACTATCAAATGAAACCACTGGTATACACCTTGGTCTGTCTGGATCACTAAGATCCACTTGGTCCTGATCCCTCTAGGACAACATCAAAAGGCCGATCATCTTCATAAGATACAACACTTGTGGGAAGAGCCCACACAGAGGTGAGTATAAAAATACCCATTTGGACACCATCAAATCACTAAATATAAAGTATCATGAGTAGTTATCTCATAACAATAATACTACAATGAAAGTAGAACAAAAACCCACATATACTTAGGAATGACACTGCGTCTCCAGGTGGTCTCAACCAAACTACCAGTAACAAGATTCTTCTCAAAGATTCTAGGAAATGCTTGTTCTGGGAGAACCCATTCCATGAGACATGCTATAATCAGAGACACTCATCCAAGAGGTCATGATAATTGGGCCCCACCTAAGAAAACTCACCGGTCTCTGAAGATATCGATACTCAGATAGAGGATCACACCAAGGATCGCTGAGAGATACCAAAATCCCAATCTGGATCAACCCGCTATTTAGGGGATCATATACTAATGATACTGTAAAGCCTAATGAAACAACCTTCTAGATGGAGGATCAATTCCCCGTGCATGGAGGACAAATAGATTCTATAAACCACACCTAGAATATAAGAAAAAATGGTAGAGGATCACACTATGGTCTCACAGAGGGTCACCACAACCTCTATTTGAGACTTATCCTCTAGAGGGGATCACAATCCTGACCTTTGGATTCAATGCCACACTATAACCTTGAGAGGATGGACCAATAGAACACAATCAACCATCAAGAGTCCAAATTTAATAAATGAAGGGATCCAAGCACATTCAAAGGGGGTATACAATGTGTACTGGGAGTACATGATGTGTCTAACCAACCCCTGGTCTACCTATGTGCTTCCGTATCACATGGAATGAAGATCTCCATATACATAATGTATAAATAAGTATACATGATTTATAGAGGTTTTTCGGCACCCTACCCATGCCATCTGTCCATGCCCATGTAATTTTGGCCATGCCAGTGTACCAACCCATGTACACCTGGCTGTGCCCATGTACCCCTAGTCATGTCCAAGTACATGGATCTGCCAGTGTACTCTGATCATGTCTGTGCACCCTTCCAATTCCCATGTATCCTCCTAGATACACGTAGATCCTCCAGTACGTGTCACATGGCATGTGATATTTTCTTCTTTTTGGAAACCCTAGCACCAAAGCCAGGGCCCTACATGGACTGTGATCCTAGATTACACACCGTGTAACCTAGAAATTTCCACAACCATTGGGTTCTCCACCATGTCATCCATCCATATTATTTCCACTACAATTCTAGCTTGTAATCAGGGATCTAAGGTTGTACAAACCTCCCTTCACGAAAATGCCACTATTGAGCCATGTTGTCACCACTGCATGTTGAACTGGGAAGAATGAGAACTTTTGTTCCATTCCACACTACTACAAAAACAGGATTTATTAGTGCTCAAAACGGGCTTTATCAACACTAAAAAAGCACTGTAAAGCTCAGCGCTAATGGGGGGGGGGGTCCCCTTTATCAGTGCTAAATAAGCGCTGATAAAGGGATACATTATCAGTGATAAAAAAGAAATGATAAAGGATAAATTTATCAGCATTAAAAATGCACTGATAAAGGGATACTTTATCAGTGATAAAAAGGCGCTGATAAAGGACCCCTTTATCAGCGCTAAAAAAGCACTGATAAATGTGTTTTTTATGAGCGCTCTTTTAGTACTGATAGACTAATCATTTATCAGTTCTTTTTTAGCACTGATAAAAGTTTCATTTATCAGCACTTTTTTAGCACTGATAAAGGCTTCCTTTATCAGCGCTAAAAAAGCGCTGATAAATTCCCTATCAGCTGCAACAAAAAATTCTGCAGCAGCACACCCAAACAACACCTGCAAAAAATTCAGCATCTCAACAAGTATACTCATACAAAATTAACACATAATTCATAAGATAATTACACCAAGTATACCCATACAACAAGTATACCCATACACCATTAACACATAATTTATAAGTTAATTAAATACATAAAAAATTCAATTCAGAATTCAGGGGGTTGGGGGGCTGTTTAGGGGTTTGGGGTGGCTGTCCAAGGGGGTAGGGGGTGTTCGGGGGGATGGGGGTGTCCGGGGGGATAAGGGTGTCTAGGGGGTGGGGGGGGGGGGTCAGAAGGTTGGGGGGATGTCCAAGGGGGGTGGGGTGGTGTCCAGGGGGTGGTGGGGGCTGTCCATAAGGGTGGGGGTGTCTAGGGGTGGGGGGTGTCTAGGTGGTGGGGTGGTGTCTAGGAGGGGGGGGGGGTTTCCAGGTGGGTGGGGGGGGGGGGGGGGGCGTCCAGGGGGTGGTGGGGTGTCTAGGCGTGTGTGTGTGTGTGGGGGGGGGGGGGCTGTCCATGGGGTTGTCTAGGGGGGTGGGCTAGTGTCCAGGGTGTCGGGGGGGGGGGGGGGTGGGGCTTTCCAGGGGTGGGGGGGGGGGTGTCTGGGGGGTGGTTCAGGGGGTTGGTGGGGCTGTCCAAGGGGGGTGGGGTGGTGTCCAGGAGGGTGGGGGTGGCCATCCATGGGTGGAGGGGTGTCTAGGGGGTGGGGGTGTCCAGGTGGTGGGGTGGTGTCTAGGAGGGGTGGGGGTGCTGTCCAGGGGGTTGGTGGGTGTCCAGGGGGGTCAAGGGGGCTGTCCGGGGTGGGGGGGGGGTGTCCATGGCCGTGTCCAGGGGGTGGGGGGTGTCCAGGGGGTTGGGGGAGATTTCCAGGGGGTGGGGGGTGTCCAGGGGGTGGGGTGGTGTCCAGGGGGGGTGGGGGGGGGGGGGGTGCAGTCCAAGGGGTTGGTGGGGCTATCCAAGGGGGGTGGGGTGGTGTCCAAGGGGGTGGGGGTGTCCAGGGGGGGTGGGGGTGTCCAGGGGGGTGGGGGAGGTGTCCAGGTGGTGGGGTGGTGTCTGGGGGGGGGGGGGCGTCTAGGGGTTGGGATGGCCATATAGGGGGTTGGGGGATATCCATGGATAATTCTTCTAAAGGATAAACACAATCCAAACGCGTTTGGTTGGATTTGCGTAATTCAGTTGTTGTTTTCAGTTAAAATTCTGTCAATTTTAAACAAAAGAGAGACCCTTTGAGTGATACCAGCCACACCGTGCCTCAGATTGAGGCGGGGTTGAATCATACATGTCAAAAATGACGCATGTATTGTTCTAATAAAGGATCAAAACAATCTTAATTCATTTGGTTGGATTTTCATACATCAGTTGTTGTTTTCACTTAAAATTCTGTCCATTTTAAACAAAAGAGAGACCCTTTGAGTGATACTGGCCACACCGTGCCTCGGATTGAAGAGAGGTTGACTCGTACACATCCCCAACCCACCCATGGATCATTCTCTTAAAGGATAAAGACAATATGAATGCGTTTGGTTGGATTTCCGTAGGTCAGTTGTTGTTTTCACTTAAAATTCTGTCCATTTTAAACAAAAGAGAGACCCTTTGAGTGATACTGGACACACCGTGCCTCAGATTGAGGTAGGATTGAATATTACATGTCAAAAATGACCCATGGACTGTTCTCCTAAAGGATAAACACAATCCAAATGTGTTTGTTCAGATTTTTGTTCGCTAGTTTTTGTTTTCACTTAAAATTATGTCCATTTTAAACAAAAGAGAGACACTTTGAGTGATATCGGCCACACCGTGCCTCTAATTGAGGCGAGGTTGACTCATAAACATCATAAATGACCCATGGATCGTTCTAATAAAGGATCAACACAATCCAAATGTGTTTGGTTGGATTTGCGTATGTCAGTTGTTGTTTTCACTTAAAATTCTGTCCAATTTAAACAAAAGAGAGACCCTTTGAGTTACACCGGCCACACCGAGCCTCGTATTGAGGAGGGGTTGAATAGTAAATTTCACAAATGCTCCCATGTATTTTTCTCCTAAAGTATCAACACAATATGAATGAATTTGGTCATATTTCCGTAGGTCAGTTGTTGTTTTCACTAAAAATTTTGTCCATTTTAAACAAAAGAGACCCACTTTGAGTGATACCGGACACACTATGCCTTGGATTGAGGAAGGGTTGACTTGTACATGTCAAAAATGACCCATGGATCATTATAATAAAGGAACAAGATAATACAAATGCGTTTGGTCAGATTTTCATACATCAGTTGTTGTTTTCAATTAAAATTCTGTCCATTCTAAACAAAAGAGAGACACTTTGAGTGATACCGGCCACACCATGCCTCCGATTGAGGATATGTTGACTCATACATGTCACCAAAGACCCCATGTATCGTTCTCCTAAAGTATCAACACAATACAAATGTGTTTGGTCAGATTTACGTAGGTCATTTTTTGTTTTCACTTAAAATTTTGTCCATTTTAAACAAAAGAGAGACACTTTGAGTGATACCGGCCACATCGTGCCTCAGATTGAGGCGGGGTTGAATTATACACATAAAAAATGACCCATGTATAATTATAATAAAGGATAAACACAATCAAAATTTGTTTTTTTGGATTTTCATATGTCAGTTGTTGTTTTCACTTAAAATTATGTCCATTTTAAACAAAAGAGAGACACTTTGAGTGATACCGGCCACACCATGCCTTGGATTGAGAAGGGGTTGAATTTTACATGTCAAAAATAAAATATGGATAGTTATCCTAAAGTATCAACACAATTTGAATTCATTTGGTCAGATGTGCATACGTTAGTTGTTGTTTTCACTTAAAATTCTCTCCATTTTAAACAAAAGAGAGACCCTTTGAGTGATACCGACAACACCGTGTCTCGGATTGAGGCATGGTTGACTCTTACAAATCAACAATGAACCCATGTATTTTTATCCTAAAGGATAAACACAATACAAATGCGTTTGGTTGGATTTCCGTAGGTCAGTTGTTGTTTTCACTTAAAATTCTGTCCATTTTAAACAAAAGAGAGACCCTTTGAGTGATACCGGCCACACCGTGCCTCATATTGATGTGGGGTTGACTGTTACACATCCAAAATTACCCATGGATCATTATCCTAAAGTATCAACACAATCCGAATGATTTTGGTCAGATTTTCATACGTTAGTTGTTGTTTTCACTTAAAATTCTGTCCATTTTAAACAAAAGAGAGACACTTTGACTGATACCGGCCACATCGTGCCTCAGATTGAGGAGGGGTTGACTCGTACATGTGACCAACACACCCATTGATATTTATCCTAAATTATCAACACAATCCAAATGAATTTGGTCATATTTCCGTAGGTCAGTTGTTGTTTTCACTTTAAATTCTGTCTATTTTAAACAAAAGAGAGACCCTTTGAGTGATACCGGCCACACCGTGCCTCATATTGATGAGGGGTTGACTCTTAAGCATCTCAAATGACCCATGGATCATTCTCCTAACGTATCAACACAATCCAAATGTGTTTGGTCAGATTTGCGTACGTCAATTGTTGTTTTCACTTAAAATTCTGTTCATTTTAAACAAAAGAGAGACCCTTTGAGTGACACCAGCCACATCGTGCCTCAGATTGAGGCAGGGTTGACTCGTACACATCACCAACACACCCATGGATTGTTCTACTAAAGGATCAACACAATACGAATGAGTTTGGTCAGATTTACATAGGTTAGTTATTTTTTTCACTTGAAATTCTGTTCATTTTAAACAAAATAGAGACCCTTTAAGTGATACTGGACACACCATGCCTCAGATTGAGGCGGGGTTAACTCGTACACATAAAAAATGACCCATGGATCGTTCTTCTAAAGGATCAAAACAATCTGAATGCATTTGGTCAGATTTCCGTACGTTAGTTGTTGTTTTCACTTAAAATTCTGTCCATTTTAAACAAAAGAGAGACACTTTGAGTGATACCGGCCACACCATGCCTCTAATTGAGGCGGGGTTGACTCATAAATGTCAAAAATGACCCATGGATATTTCTAATAAAGGATCAACATAATCTGAATACGTTTGGTCAGATTTGCGTATGTCAGTTGTTGTTTTCACTTAAAATTCTGTCCATTTTAAACAAAAGAGAGACCCTTTGAGTGATACCGGCCACACCATGCCTTGGATTGAGGAGGGGTTGACTTTTACATGTCACAAATGCACCCATTGATCATTCTACTAAAGGATCAACACAATATGAATGCGTTTGGTCAGATTTCTGTAGTTCAGTTGTTGTTTTCACTAAAAATTTTATCAATTTTAAACAAAAAAGATACCCTTTGAGTGATACCGGCCACACCGTGCCTTTGATTGAGGAGGGGTTGAATCTTACACATCCAAAATGACCCATGTATTGTTATACTAATGGATAAGCACAATCCTAATTTGTTTGGTCATGTTTTCATATGTTAGTTGTTGTTTTCACTTAAAATTCTGTCCATTTTAAACAAAAGAGAGACCCTTTGAGTGATAACGGCCGCACCGTGCCTCAGATTGAGGCAGAGTTTACTCTTACATATCACCAATGCACCCATGGATCGTTATCCTAAAAAATAAACACAATCTAAATGAGTTTGGTCATATTTCTGTAGGCCAGTTGTTGTTTTCACTAAAAATTTTGTCCATTTTAAACAAAAGAGAGACCCTTTGAGTGATATCAGCCACACCGTGACTCAGATTGAGGTGGGGTTGAATTTCAAATGTCAAAAATGACCCATGGATTGTTTTAATAAAGTATCAACACAATCTGAATGTGTTTGGTTGGATTTTCATACGTCAGTTGTTGTTTTCACTTAAAATTATGTTCATTTTAAACAAAAGAGAGACACTTTGAGTGATACCGGCCACACCGTGCCTCATATTGAGGAGGGGATGACTCATACACGTCACAAATGCACCCATGGATTTTTTTTCATAATGTATCAACACAATCAGAATGCGTTTGGTTGGATTTTCATACGTCGGTTGTTGTTTTCACTTAAAATTCTGTCCATTTAAAAAAAAAGAGAGACACTTTGATTGATATCGGCTACATCATGACTCATATTGAGGCGGGGTTGACTCATACATGTCAAAAACAAACCCATGAATCATTATCATAAAGTATAAACACAATCCGAATGTGTTTGGTTGGATTTCCGTAGGTTAGTTGTTGTTTTTACTTAAAATTTTGTCCATTTTAAACAAAAGAGAGACACTTTGAATGATACCGGCCACACTATGCCTCATATTGAGGTGAGTTTGACTTTTAAACATAAAAAATGACCCATGTATTGTTCTCATAAAGGATCAACACAATCCGAATACATTTGGTAAGATTTTCATTCATTAGTTGTTGTTTTCACTTAAAATTCTGTCCATTTTAAACAAAAGAGAGACACTTTGATTGATACCGGCCACAATGTGCCTCAGATTGAGGCGGGGTTGACTCGTACATGTAAAAAATGACCCATGGATCATTATTATAAAGGATCAACACAATCCAAATGTGTTTGGTCAAATTTGCGTACGTCAGTTGTTGTTTTCACTTAAAATTCTTTCCATTTTAAACAAAAGAGAGACCCTTTGAGTAATAATGGCCACACCGTGCCTCATATTGAGGTAGGGTTGACTCGTACACATCACCAAATCACCCATGGATCATTCTCCTAAAGTATTAACACAATCTGAATGCGTTTGGTCAGATTTCCTTAGGTCCATTGTTGTTTCACTTAAAATTCTATCTATTTTAAACAAAAGAGAGACCCTTTGAGTGATACCAGGAACACCGTGCCTTGGATTGAGGCAGGGTTGACTCATACACATCACAAATGATCCATGGGTCATTATCCAAAAGGATCAATACAATCCTAATGCATTTGGTTAGATCTGCATACGTTAGTTGTTGTTTTCACTTAAAATTCTATCCATTTTAAACAAAAGAGAGACACTTTGAGTGGTTCATCATTATTGCATAGTTATGGTGAATTTTATTTGTTAAAATGGGAAAATGACTCATTGGAGAAATGATTTTTTATTTAATAACAATTACAATTTTCCTACGAACATTTACATACAATAATGTTTTATCTTTTGATCCCCTTAACCCCTCTCAAAAATGACCGCCAATTGTACACGTACCCAAGTCAGATCTTCATGCCATTTGCATACAATATACCATTAGGTATGTGGCCCACTTTTTTTTGAAAAAATATATATCGTCTTATGAGTATGAGGATTTTCGGAAGTTAGAGTAGTACTGCAAAATATAAAAATAAAGAATTAATAAATAAATTAAATGAAATAGTAGTTGTTTTTGAAAAATACCTCTTTAGGGATGCTAGTTTATTGATGAAAAATGATCTCTTTCATAAATTTACAAACATAATAACCAAAATCATTATCATTTGTTTGTTTTGGACACCGAAAAAATTTTGATCATTAGTAGAACAAGTAACTTGTGTTGATATGTGTTTGGATAGTGAAATTTTATTATATATACCATGATATTTTTCTAGACATAGTAATTGCTTGCCTCCTTATGATTAGCCCCTGTCCTCATTCCTTTTTTAGATGATAATGATACACCACCCTATCATAACAGAATCATCAGTAAAAGATAATATAAATTATATTACTTGATGTTTAGAACTAAAACGTAGGATGTAGTGTCTTACAGATTCACAAACTCTATCATGTACGGTCGGTTTGATGGATATCCTTGCATTGAATCTAGAAAATAAATCTTTGGAGTATCCAAGTTCACCACAATTATCAGCCAATGTTTACTAAAAACAGAAAAAGGAATAAGTAATAAAATAAGTGAAAATATAATTCATATGATTTAATCATAGAGTTTTACCCCTTCATGGTTGGTATTAGGAAGAGTCTGTCATCTGTAATCTTGCTTTCAAATGTTTTCAGCAATCTGTTCACTATTTCATCCTTTTTTGATGGCTCTAATTTAGTTAGATGCGTTGATGTGGTATAAGGACTAATGATTCCAAATTTTGTCTCATGGGAAAATTCCTTCAACTGTTTTTCATATATACGTCTATCAACAATATAAAATTCATTTAGTCATAATTTGCACATTATAAGACCAGCTTTTAGAAAATCAATTCATGAAAACATACCTCATATATATATATTTACAACTATGATTCCTAGCTAACCGTTTTCAAGGATCTCATTTACATTTTCAGCAGCAACTAAATCTTGACTTTCCTCTCCGTATATATTCTTTTTGAAAACCACTATATGACTACTACCACCTCTTAGCTTCATATCCACATGAGTCTTCAATGGTAGTAAACGTGGATAGAGAACAGGTGGTGTAATTGTGCTTTCATTAGATCTTTGGGATCAGTTAGTCGATCCTTTAGATGGTTTTGAGCTGACGTTTGTCACCCCCTTCCCTTTATCTGTCTATAATAACATTCATTGGTTTAGACCCTTTTTTCATTAATTGTTAAAGGTTTAGCTTGAAAAAAAAGGAAATAAATACCTCTTTGTCCACATGTACTCTTACAAGTTGTGATGGCCATGAAATGAATGTCCCAATATCCTTTTTTACCATATGAATATCATCGTCATCAAGTGGAATAGGTAGCTCTGCATTTGGATCATAAGCTATAGTAATCTTCACTTTCAGATGATCTTTCAGAAGTGGTCTATTATGCAGCTTGTGATATGGGATGTTGAACACTGTATCCCTCGCTACAAGGTGATATATGGGTGTTGATAGATATAAATCATAGTCATTATCACCCTGTATAAGATCATTATAGGAAAAATATCTGTGTTTGTCTGATTCACATTTTATGGGAACAATTATTAGAATATTGATTACCACGGCTAAGAAAACTCTTTGAGGGGAATGGCTCGCCTCAAAGCTGGTGGGGGGTGGGGAGGGATCTTCACGCACTGGTTGTTCCTAATTTATGTCTTCTCCTTTCTTCCCACCCATAAAAGTTTCTAGAAAATCTCCCTACTATTGCAATCATTCTTCAAGAGTTGCTAGTCTTTCACTCATTTGGTTCAATTTTTCATCTCTATCATCTGTTTCTTTTTTTTTTCTCAAAATATACCTGGGGTGTCACCCCAAACCCCACACCTATGACATGAACATATTGTTATGGCTGCTTCAAAGCCATCAATAATATGTATGCATCCGCTACAAGAGTATCTTATTCCTGTGACTCTCATATATAGGAAAATAACTAATTATTTTTATGTAATAGCAATTTAAAACAAATCTTTTTATCATCATGTCATACTTACACATATTTCTCACACATTTTGGGTGTTCTCATCTACTAGCTTCCCTTCCTTATTCACACGTGTCTCCTTCCGTAGCACATGATGTGGGATGGAAGTGTCTTTGGTTTTAGACTCATCAATCTACATATAAATATAGAAAGACAATTATGATGTTGTTTATTAGCACCTAACAATATTACTATAAATTAAAAATATGTACCATTTTTTTTCTAGTGAAGCGTACCCCATCCTTGCTTTACAATAAAGGTATGTTGGTTTTTATGCATGTTTCTTATTTTCAGTACAGAGTTGCTGTTTCATAAATGAAATATTAACAATAAAAATGATGAATACATATATACTCAAACAACGTATTATCACCCACAATGTACCTGAAACTTATCATCCCCACGGTGGTCAATAAATGCATCCCATGATTCTTGGGATATCAGGTGAGAATAGACAATGGGTGGGTGCAAGTTTATTTTACATTTGGAATATTTCAGGTGACATTTTGTTAAAATAGTGTGAAAACCTCGATGAACCCTTCCTGTATGCCTTAGTACATAATTATTGTGTGAATCGTATACTATAAATGTACTCTGAAAGATATTGAGAAGAGTAAGAAACTGTTTCATTATTTTATTTTCTAGTAAATTAAAGAAATAATATCATAATGTTACCGTAATTTATTCCCATATCACAGCCTTCAACCCGGACACAACATGGTGCCATGAATCTATGTCAATCGACATGCGTTTCCGAGTGACAACTCCAATGTAACTACTAAACATATCCTTTTTGGGATTCACATGTTGGCCTTGTGCATTCCATCCAACATCGAATTTTATGCCTTTGCTTTTCGCCTTAAGAACTTTGGCTAACACCGTCAAACTATGACACACCCGTGTTTTCTGCAACGTCAGTCCTTCATCCCCGACCATGTCATTGATATCAAAATCATCTATATGTTCATCTAAAATGGTAGAAATGACATGTGATGATGGTTGTTGGACCTCAACACTAGGAGCAACAACAGGTTCAAAAACTTGTTGTTGCTCTGCATTGTGAGCAGCCACAACAGGAGCAGAAACAACAACAGCTTGAGAGACTTGTTCAACCTCAAGGTTAGGAGCACCAGAATGTGCAGAAGTCATTATCTGAAAAATTGTTTGAAAAGTAAATTTATATTACATAAATTCAGTAATGATAAGATAATAACATGATATAACAAGATCTATATTACAAACAAAATATAACATGTTTATTGAACTCTCTTTCTTTTTTTCAAAGGCTGAAGGGATTTGACACCTCTATCGATTATCTAAATCCCTTCATTGTGGTCTCCTATAACATAAAAAACATCATCTACATTGGGACTGCTGCGAAATGATTATGATGTACCACTGAAAGAATCGTCCTCAACTAAATTTTCATCAGACCCTTCAGTAGTTTTGGACGACAATAGAACAATCAACCACTTTCAGTTTGCAGGATCTGGAACATAAAAAACTTGTACCGCTTGTGATTCCATTATAAACTATTTGTCTTTATACCCTTATTTACTAAATTCAACTTTCACAAATCCGCATTCATATATTTTAACACCACTGTTGTTATAAACCCATTTTCATTGAAAAATCGGCAATTGGAATGTTGTATAATCCAACTCCCATATTTGTTTGATAATGCCAAAGTATGACATATTTTCATAAATTGGATTTCTTTCCTTACTACCAGAAACATGCATCGCTTCAGCCACAAGTGTAACTCCACTATTTTTCATGGTACTATCTTAATCATGTTCATCTGTGTAGAATGTATAACCATTAATTACATAACCATTGTAAGATAATACATACACACTTGGTCTGATGACTAGCCATCAAAGTCATTCTGAAATTGAATTCGGATTTTCATCTAACTCCTTAAAAATATAGTCCTAAAACCATCCTATAAACTAGTGATTATGTGTATTTGATATCCATTTTCATCCCTTGATGGATTTAACTACCTAATAATTTATTTGTGAGTTTCAATATATGGAGCAACCTCCCAACTGTTATGCAAAACATATAGGTGGGCCTTCTCCTGATCTGTAATACTGATTGTCACAACATCTCTTCCAGAAATTACCTCACCCTCAATGCGTCTAGTGTGATGAGATTTTGGGAGACCAATGCTTTCCACATTAGATAGTTATTCGGTACAAAATTCAATGGATTCCTCAAAAATACATCGCTCCACTATAAAACCCTCTTGATGACTTTGATTTTTGACATACCCTTTAAAAATCTTCATATACCGTTCAATGGGGTGCATCCATCTATAGTGAACAGGACCACAAAGTTGAATCTCTCTCACCAAGTGAATCATCAAATGAACCATCATATCAAAGAATGTTGGCGGGAAGAACATTTTTAATTCACATAATATGATGAAAATTTCTTTTTCCATATCTGGCAATTTCGCCGATTCTAAAACTTTACTACATATAGCTTTGAAAAAGAAACAAAGTTTGGTTAACGTATGACAAACATTATTAGAAAAAATGAAACGTAAAGCTATATGAATTAGATCTTGCATCAAAACAAGACAGTCATGTGATTTCAAACCTTTTAACATCAAATCATTCATTGACATAATGTTCTTGATATTTGATGAATACCCCTCTGGAACCTTTACATCATTTAAGAAGTTGAAAACTGATATCTCTCCTCCTTAGAAAGAGTGTAAGTAGTTGGAGGAATAAACATTCAATTTTCACCCTTCACTGGAGCCAACTCTTCTCATATTCCCATATCAACCATGTCCAACCTTGCCTTAATTCCATCCTTTGTTTTTCCAGGGGCATTTAGCAATGTTCTGATAACATTGTCACATACATTTTTTTCTACATGAATCACATCAAGAAAATGTCTAACATACAAAAAATTCCAGTATGGTAATTCAAAAAGAACTGATCTATTTTTCCAATCGATTTTCTTAAGGGTTTTCAAAAATGGTTTACCAAAAACAGCATTCACATCTTTTACTTTCTCAAACAGCTGATCACCTGTTAGTGGAGACGGGCTGTGCATTGTTCTGAACTTCCATTGAATGATTCTGTCCAAGATTGGTACTTATGTCGATGATGTAGAAATATACAATGTTCTAGAAACACATATTTCGATGAATGTTTTAACCTAATTGATTCTGTATCTTCTTTGCACACAGGACACCCTTGAGTTCCTTTAATACTATAGCCTGAAAAATTTTCATAAGTAGGGAAATCATTTATTTTTCCATAAAACATCACTCTCAACGTGAAGTATTCACTTTTATAAGAATCATACAACATAACACCTGAATCACACAATAAATTTAAATCCTTGATCAAAGGATCAAGATAAACATCAATATCGTTACTTGGTTGTTTTGGTCCTGATATAAGCATAGATAACATGATGAATTTATACTTCATGCATAACCAGGGTGGAAAGTTATAATTTACCAACATAATAGGCCATGTACTGTGAGTGCTGGTTTGAAAACCAAAAGGATTCACTCCATCTATAGATAACACAAGACAAAGGTTTCTCAGCTCTTTTCCAAATTCAGGATACTTGGTCAATTTTCTTCCATTGAGGAGAGTCGGCTGAATAACATAATTTTCTATCTTTATTTATTTTATCTGCATGCCACGACAATTGTCTCGCAGTTTCTTCACTTCCATATAGACGCCTAAACCTTTTAATGATTGGAAAGTACCATACAAATTTCATAGGATTAGATTCATCTTTCTTGTATCGAGAATCACCACACTTTGGGCATTCTGTAAGTGATTTTTTATCCTTGAAAAAAAATATACAGTCTTTCGGGTAGGCATGTATTCTTTCAGAAATCATACCTATTGAGTGTAGCATTTGTTTAGCTTCATATGTCTGACTTGGGAGCTCATTATCTTCTAGGAGCATGTCATTCAAGAGAGAAAGTAGTTCCGTAAAACTGACATCAATCCATCTGTTTCCTACTTTCAATTTATACAACTTCAGTATAGCTGACAATGCTGTATATTTAGTGCAACCCACATACAATGACGTCTTTTCACAACTCTTTAACTTCTCAAACAATTTTGGGCAATCACAGAGTTCATCTTCAATTGTATTTGTCATTTATTCAATACGATCTTCATCATCATTTACATATGTAATCACATTCTCTATACAGTCTTCTTCATTATCCATATTTGTATTCATATATGATGATCCATAAAATGTAGTTTTATCCCAGCTAGTAGCTATATTTTCCTTTTCTCCGTGTTTATTCCAACATTTATAACTCTGATCTATTCCGTGACATATCAAATATTCTTCTAACTCCTCTGGAGTAAGTAGTCTAGAATAACAACAACATAAACATGGACAAAGGATTTGAGAAGTATCCTTTGCATTATCCTTTACAAACTTGATGAACTCTTTCACTCCGTTCTCATACTCTATTGTCAAATGATTAGTATCCATCCAATCTTTATTCATCTCCATCCTATTTGAATCTCAAATATTAGTATTTATGGTTCAAATACACAAAACAAGACTTCCAAATACAGTAGAAGATAACCACTTCCTTATAAAAATAGAGATTAATAGAGATTAACCATTTCCAATAAAGATTTGGAAATCAACAGAACTAGGATAGACCCCCCATCAAAATCAACACAATTTCCAAACACAAAGGGGTTTGCGGGGATAATCACTTGTGTCATAGATGGTAAAACTCACACAGCATCATCCTCTATGGATCATCCTCCTCTATCGGGCCAACCCTTCTATGATTAACTAGTCCATCCTTTTATACCTCACCAACCTAAAATACATATGGATGAAAACCAGTATCCAGCTCTATAAGTAAAGAAAGGATTCTCATAATCTCTAGAATATGGAATTCATTAAATATAATTACTTTAGATTCATTATAGTTTCCTCAAATCACCCTAGTACAAACAAAAGAATAATCAAGAATGATACATCTACCACTCCTATGTCTCTACCCTACATTCAATATCATTATGCCTAATATTTTTGGTAAGATCAAGTTACTTACTTTAAATCATAGGGGGGATAATCACTTGTGTCATATATGGTCTCTAATGTTATTCCATATGAAAATTTTAACAAATATTATTGACCTATCATCCCATTAAATCCTCATGAGTGTCTAATTACAAACTCCATATTAAGTGTAATATCAAAATAATATATATTAATAAATTACCCCACATCCACTTCCCCACTAATCTGGTCATTCTCACACTCTAATGGAATATTTCTTATGCTTCAACCCCTTATATATAATCTCATAACCATATATCCACACATACACATGTCACAAACACATAAAAAACCATATCCACATCACAACCACACATCACATCCTCATCACAGTATGATATCATGAACATGAAAGACAAAAACATCATACTCTCCTCCTACAACACACAACCCCCACTATGTATCCACACCAAATAAACATAATCATGTCAACAAGAATATATATACACCAAAACCTAAAATCATTTTAGGTCGTATATATACACCCACTATGAGCCATTACAACTCATACTAAGTGTGAAGGGGGAGAAGGGAAGAGGGAGTGGTTCTATATGTGTTCCCTCTATAACCTAGATATTGAGAAAAAAAATCAGAACCAAAGTACCCATATGGATTTCAATCAGGTTACTCGACTCAAGTGGTGGCGCATAAAAAATAATAAGAAAATATAATAAGTATATAGTCACACATAAATATTTCCAAAGGGTTTACACCAAACTAACACTGCAAACACCCTCGTCAACCATTGCCTTGTTACTAACACCCTCTTATAACCACTTCCATTATAATGCCAGAAATAATCTCCAACAAATCACATAAGCATCCATATCAACATTACCAACTTCTCATTTCATTTAACATTATAATTTCTTTGATTTTTATTACCATATGCATTTCAATTGTTAACCATTTTAATGTAAAACCAATCATTAAATCACTACCCACTATAATCCATTCATTAATAATTAATAACATTTATTCTATCTTTAACCATTTATTAAACATAATTATTCCAATCATTATCATTAATCATTTAACAAACCATCATTTATCATTTCTAACCCATCACCCATTACTATTTTCATTTATTCCAACCATATTCCATGCCAAAAGGAAACTAAAACACCACCCAATAACAAATAAATTTTCATGACATAAAATACAACTAAACACATTCTAAAATCCATAAAACCACTTATTTTCTGCCTAAATAGCCATATCATTGCTATCATAACCACACAATAATCCATCCATCACTACTGTATTAATTACCACACCACATGCTCCCAACCACATCAATCAACCATCACCCTTATAATCATAGCGATAAATAACCCATACATAGTAGCATGAAAGGGAAAACATATAATAAATTCACACTAAAAACTACCCCTTAAACACTCTATCATATTAAAGTAGAATTTATAGCTTAAATATAACACTTTAATTATAGATTTCCATACAACCAATTCATTACCTACCTTAAGTGACTAGAAAATAATGAAAGGTGATTATAACATATTATTAGTAGTAAGAACTTTCTTTCACAACATCAATAATAAATCACTTAGCAACAACACCAATAAATCCATAAATATATAAGAAATATTATGGAACTTCATAAATCTCATGCAAAACTCCCTCTTCAATTTAATTTCCTTTAGTGTAATTCATTATAGTATTTAGGTTAATCAGTACTATCCATCCAATGGAAACAAAATAACATGATAATTCCACAATTTACACATAATAAAGAAGGAGAAATTTCATGTCCCCAACCTCAAATAAATATTTAACAAATATTTCATAAGAATGAGAAGAATAGTAAAATAAAATATGACCTAACACATGGGGGTAATCTAAAATTCCTATGTATGACCATTAACCATTAAAACCATGACAAAAAAAATACAAAAACTGAATCATCATTGTTGTCACATCCTTCCTAAGAAGAAAGTTCAAGAAGAGAATCAAGAAGAAGAGAAAAAAAATTCACCTTAGAGGAGGAGAAGTAGGGGGCCTTTTGTGCTATGTCGGGAGGGGAAGGTGTGACCACCAGAGGGGGAGGTGCATAGGAGGAGCTGAAGACCATTGAGAAATGGAGGAGTGGGGTTAACATGGAGTAGGGTCAAGCAGAGAGGAGGAGAAGTAGGGTTTGCTGGGAGGAGGATCTGTCGAAGGGGTTTGAGGGGGAGGATAAGGAGTAGGGATAGCGGCGGAGGTCTGACAACGCGAAGATCGGGGGGAGGTGAAGGTCCGACAACGCGAAGATCAGGGGGGGGGGGGGAGGGAGGGGAGTTGTTGTAGGGATACAATACTGTGAGAGCTTTAGGGCGCAATAAATAGAGGATGTTGTGTGACAAATTTTATAAAATATGGGACTACAGTTTTATCAGCGCTTTTTTAGCACTCATAAAGGTTAACCTTTATAAGCGCTAAAATTTTAGCACTGATACGAGGATTCTTTATCAGTTTTTTTTCTTAGCACTAATAAAAGGTGGCTCTTCCCTTTCCCGTTTTTGTAGTAGTACCAATCTACCTTCAATCATCTCTTGTTGTCATTTCTCCTCGATTTCACCCTCGATCGTGAACTGCACTCATAGTATTGATCTTTTACACCAAATAATAGTCACACAATGATCATATACACTGTATTAGTCAAACCACAGGCCAAAGAAATTAACCATGATGAATATAAGAAGAAATGGGAGATAAATACATAAAATACAAACATGATGAATGAGCCTAAACCATTGTTTATTTCAACCTCAATTCATTGTTGAAGAATTAGACGAATGAAGAGGGAATAGTCAATGAATGAATAAATCTACCATAAATAAATCAATCATAGATGCACAAATAAATTCTTGTTCATGGAATTGATCTTTATTTGATTGGGTTGGAATCACATAAATCAAACATCCTACCTGAAGTTTGGATTGATTGCTAAAGAAGAACGGTCCTGCATTGTCGTTATTGGCGAGATCCATGATATTTGATGGTGCAATGATCCTTGATCTTGACCCAATCCAATGTCATTATATAATGATAATACAATGGATCTTCTCAATCCCTAGGTTATGTGGTTAACCCTAGGGATTTAGGAATAGTTGTGTTTCAATAGAGGGTGCTAGGTTACTGGGTAAAAATAAATAAATAAAGAAATTTATTTTATTTTATTATTTTCCCTCGTGATAGCACTTTACCAAAACATCCGACGCTGAAAAATATTATGTCATTCCTAGGGTAAATCCCATGCTCCAACTCAATGGTGACCTCATATTTCCAATCTGATCCTCCGTTTAAGAGTTATTTTACCTTTTTAGAAAAACTACAAGTGCATGATATTAAAATTTTTAATTTTTTTCAAGCTCATTGGTTCTTGTAATCTCTCACCGTTTCAGTTCCTAGATTCAAAAATAATTCATATAATATTATGAAGTAATACATGAAAAAATTAGAGTCATTACATTCTCCTCACCTTATGGATTTTTGTCCTAAAAAGTGAAAAACTACTAAAAATTATGAGGATACTGAGCTTGCATCTAGGCATCCCACTCCCAGGTGATCTCATAATGATTCTCATACTGCAACCAGACACCCACTAGGGGAATCAATCAACCACGAAGGATCCTCTCCTACCAATCCTGATTTCCATCGGGTACTCAGAAAAGGTAGCCCCATTCTCCATGTCCATATTTCCCCAGTCAATAACATGAAATGATTCATGCACATACCTCCTCAGCTCTGACTTGTAAAATACATCATGCATCAAATTTAAATGTAGTGGTAGAGCTAATAAGTATGCCACCTTTCCAACTATACACATTATCTGGAAAGGGATAATGAATCTGAAAGATAACTTACCAACCCGACCAAATATTCATAGTTTACATTGAGATGAGACCCTCAGGAACACATGGTCTCCCTCCTCGAACCCTAATGGCCTCCATATTTGGTCTGCATAGGACTTATGACGGTTCCATGTAGTCCTAATACACTCCTATATGATCTACAAATTCTCCATAGTATCTCTCACAAACTCTAGGACCATGAGTGATAAATCACCTGGATTAGTCTAATAAAGTGGTGATCTGCAGAGCCGCACATACAAGGCCTCAAATAGTGCCATACCAATGGTGGAATGGTAGATATTGTTGTATGAAAACTCCACCAAGGGTAGGTGATCCTCCCAACTATGACCAAAATCCAATATTCAAGCCCGCAACATGTCTTCCAAGACCTAAATCATCCACTCAGTCTAACCATCATTCATGGGGTGGAACACCATGATCAAACGCAACCAAGTCCCAAAGGACTCCAAAAATCCTATCCACAATCACGATGTGAAGCAAGAATCATGGTCTGAAACAATCATCGAGAGAAATCCATAGAGTCAGACTATATCCTACATATACAAGCATCTCAAGATCTCTACTAAACTCTGATCTCTAATAGCTAGGAAGTGAGATGACTTGGTGATTTAGTCTACGATCTTCCAGATGGCATCATGTCCTCTGGATGTACGTGGTAACCCTATCAATAAGTTCATGTATATCTTATCGCACTTACACTATATCACCTTAGGGGGTTGAGATAAACCCATTAGAACTTGGTTCTTAGCTTTCATCTACTGATAAGTAGGGCATCGAGAGAAAAACTCTACAACACATCTCTTTAAGACTGACCACCAAAACTAACATTGGAGGTCCTGGTGCTTCTTTTACACATCTGGATATACCGCCAAAGGGTATGTATGAAACTTCCAAATTACCTCCTCCAACAACATCACTGGGACAATAATATATCCTATGAAAAGGATAACATGCTCCCTACTTTAGAAAGGGAATCAAGAGAACATCCAGTGGATATCTGAGTATGTAAGGGATCATAGTCGGTATCTCCATGCCAAGATTCCCTAACAAAATGTAAAAGTGGTGGGGGTAACAACCATTGACTAAATATATGAATCTATATCCTTTTCCAATAAAAAAAACTGTAATGAGGCTAGATGATCTGACGCCTCATCCAACAACTGAGATAAATATCTATTTCTAAGAGAATCTTCCACCACATTCCCCTTCCTAGGAGTATAGAAAATCTCAAAGTCATAGTATTGTAGGAACTCTATCTGTTATCTGTCTCAATTTAAGATCTTTCCAAGATAAGATATACTTGATACTCTTTTGGTCATAGTAAGTGATAAATCACTCATCCATAAGGTAGTGTCACCAAATATTTAGGGCAAAGACTACTACTGCTAGCTCAAGATCATGGGTGACGTAGTTCTATTCATGCGATATCAACTGCCTGTACCCATAGATAATCACTACCTATATTTACATAAAAAACAACCAAGTATAATCCCCGAAGCATCATAGAACACTATGTACTCCACACCCTCCTCCATAAATCTCAAGATGGGGGTGGTTTTCAACCTCTTCCTCAACTCTTGAAAACACCAATGACACTTTTTTGTTGACACTAAAGGGTTACCCTTTTAAATCAAAGCTATCAAAGGTTATTTAAATCTAGATAAATTAGGTAAAAACCTCTAGTAGTACCCTTCTAACCTAAGGAAACTCTGTAACTTGGTAAAACTCTTAGGTGGTTCCCAATATAGAATTACCTCAACCTTCTCTGGATCCACTCCAATCCTATATCAAAGATGATGTGTTCCAAAAAGTGTACCTCTCGAATCTAAAGTTTACATTTGAGAGCCTCCCATAAATCTGGTTCTCTCGGAGTGTGTCGAGGACCATACTCAAGTATCTTTCATGCTCCTACTCATACACTGAGCACACCAGGATATCATTGATGAAGACCACCACAAACTGATCTAAGAAAGGTTAAAAGATCTGATTCATGAGTCCCATAAATACTGCTAGGGTGTTCGTCCTGTCGAAAGGAATCACTGAGTATTGATAGCGACCATAGTGACATCTGAATGTTGTCTTTAGATATCTTCATTCCATACTCATAGTTAGTGATAGTCTAATCTGAGGTCAATCTTTAAGAACCATAAGGCCCCTCTCAACTAATCAAAGAGGTCATCGATCCCCAATAGTGGATATTTATTCTTAATGTTCACCTAGTTCAAGCTCCAATAATCCACACACAACCTAAATCTCTCATACGACTTCTTGGAAAACAACACTGGGGATACTTAGGGGGAAACATTGGGTCTCACAAATACCTTCTTTAGAAAGTCCTCCAAAAATACCCCCAGTTCACGAAGCTCTACAGGATCTATCCAATATTCTAGTATAGATATTAGGGCCATACCAAGGTGTAATTAAATGAATAATTTTAACTCTCTACGAGGAGGTAAGCCTGACATGTCCTCGGGAAAGTCATCATCGTACTCCGCCACAATCACATGAAACTGGTAGCCCATAGAATCCACTACTCCATGAGTCATGCTAGCCAATTGGTGAGTAATCAACTGGACTCTCCTATGATTGATCCTTTCATGCTCTAATAGAGTTTTATTTTCATCCACAAAGGAAAATATCATCCCATTATCTCAGAAACACCACATCTTCTACCTAAAATAGTCAATCTGGGCATGAACCATGGATATAAAATCATTTCCTAAGACATGTCATAAGGTCTCATCACTACTACAAAGAGATCCCATATGAATTTATTTCCTCCAAGTGTTAGATTTCATTGTTATAAGAAGTGTGTAATCACTGAGCCACCTCATATCAGAGTATCTAAGTGAAATGGTTAAGCCAAAAGCTCAACCAAAATCTATAATTGTTGAACCAGAGAAGTGGAAATAAAGTAATTAATAACACTCGTGTCTATCAGTATAGAAGATAAGGTATAAAATAAACAAATCGTACCTTATATCATACCTAGAGACTTGGGGATATAAGCTTATATAGCCTGATTCTATCCATATCCCTGACCACTAGCTCTCCAAGCCTGGAATGGACCACCTAGGGGTGGTAGCAACAATTGGCCAAACCTGCGACCACCTCCTGCTAATCTACATGCCCTAATTCCACATATTCCACACTACATAAATCCTTGATCCTACCTATTTATCTACCTGGGAGGTCCCTCGACCATCTCTCGATCAACTGTATGACATGTCAGACAATACCATGCAAGATGTCCCCAACCATCGTAGTAGAAACACCACCTCTCCCTTGGATGACTTGAGCCATCATGAGAGCCCTGAACCACTAATCCTTTGTCTCGGGATCCTCTTCTGAAGTATCTAACATTCCCGGATCCTTGATAATGTCATCATATACCTGCTTCCATGGTCTCAGCTCCTAGACGCCCACTACCGACACCCACTATCAACATTTTCACTACCAGGAAGATCTCTACTACTAAGGTCTGATCAAGCACTCCAATATAGGTGGTAATGTATAAATATCACTGAATCCTTGACATCTCAGTGTAATACCCCCTTAAAGGTCTATGCTCTAAATAAAGGATCTCATATCATATCTATGGAGTACCATGAGAGATCAGTAAACCTCACTGAATACTCCGCCATGATCATACTTCCATACTGCAGATACAAAATCCTCTTGGATGTGCATTGATCGCAACGTGGTCAAATAAAACTCCTCCCTGAAGAGATGATCAAAGTATTCCTAGGAGAGAGCTATCTAATCATGTGAATGAGTCACCAAACTACACCATCACCTAGAGGATCCATAAAAGAGACTCTTCCTAATGAATTCCATCTGATCTACAGGTGTCCTCAAAAGGTAGAAAAATCGAGTAACCACCTCTACCTAGTCATCATCCACTTAGGGGTCTGGCTCACCCCAAAACCTAGGAGGTCATTGTCTTTGTAAATCATGCGGTGTACTCAGCCTATATGCATCCTCATCCGGTACTTCTAATTTTAACGTCTTCTCAACGGGTGGTGGTATAGCTGGTAAACCACCCTATGGTACTATCTCCTATATAGGCCCCTGTACTAAAGTGTCTTCATTTGGTGGATCATCCTTGTGATCATACGGTAGAATCCTAGTTGAATATCTTCAAAGAGGCATCCTAAAATACAAGATGTTCCATGGTCAAAGATTATATATGGGGATATGACTCAAGAAGGACATAGAAACCACAACCAATTCATATATGATGCATGTACCAAATATTCCCCAACAACCAATGTATACATATACTGAATCAATGAGTAGGTTTTCAGAGTGTTGGTGAATGGATACGTTGGCCACCAAACCAATAATGGGGTCCTTGGCCTAAAATACAAACTTAAAACACTTTAACAATGTTTTTAAAATTCCCAAAATGATCTCACAGACTCTAGTCCTAAGGTAGAACAGACCCCTCTGATACCATGCCATCATGACTCAGCCCGACAGGGCCTAAGCTGCAACTACCCCAAGCCATCCTATAATAGGTTAGGAAATGAAGACTAGAACTGAGTATGCATATCACACACACGAGATACGTTAGCCTAATATACCTGTACACACACACACACACACAACCAAGCCCATACAATATTGAAATGTAAAATAATTGATAACCATGCATACATAAATCTATAATCCCACAATTAGAGTATGGAAAAAAGGTATTAGAAAGCAAGGTATAAATACAATCCTACCAAAAAAATAAATAAAAACAAGTACAAATTGAAAATTAAGAGAGGAATACTATAAAATACAACCACCGGTACACACCTCATTATGTTTGGCTCACTAAGCTCTGCCTGGTCTTGGTCCCTCTAGGACTCCTTCAAAATATCAATCATCTTCATAAGACATGAAACATATGTATAGAGCCCATGTAGGGGCGAGTATAAAAATACCCATTAGAATACCCCAAAATCTCTAATCATAAATTATTAGGTGTATTCATCTCATAATAGTAATACTACAACAAAATTAGAACAAAAACCTAGATATACTCAGGAAGGTCACTGTGCCTCTTGTTGGTATCAACCAAACTGCTAGCTATAGGATTCTTCTTGAATCTTCTAGGAAATGATCATTCTAGGATAACCCACTCCATGAGCCATGAAATAACCAGAGACACTCATCTAAGAGGTCATGATTGTTGGGCCCCACCCAAGAAAATACACTAGTCTCTGATGATATCCATACTTAGATAGGGGATCACACCTAGGACCACTAGGGAACACTAAAAACTCAATCTGGATCAACCCACTATGTAGGAAATCATATACCAATGATATCACGAACCCTAATGAAATGATCCTCTAGATGGAGGATCAATGCCTCATGCATGAAGGTCACACCGATTCCAAGAACCCCACCTAGGGAATAAGAAGGAATGATAGAGGATCACACTCCAGTATTATAGAGGGACACCACAAACTCTATTTGAGACTCATCCTTTAGAGGGGATCAAAATATGGAGCTTCAGACACAATTTTGCACTATAACCTTGAGAGGATGGACCAAGGGAATACACTCAACTGATACTGGTCCAAACTGAAGAAATGAAGGGCTCCAAACACCCTCAAAAGGGGTACATGACATGTATTATGGGTACATGATGTGTCTAACCAATCCCTAGTATGCCCGTGTGCTTCCATCTCACAAGGCATGTAGATATAAATATAAAAAACATATAAGTAAGGATACATGGCATGTAGAGGTCTATCAGAACCCTACCCGTGCCATCTGTCCATGATCGTGTACTTCTAGCCATGCCTGTGTACCAACCTATGTACACCTGACTATGTCCATGTACACCTGGCTGTGTCTAAGTACATGACTCCACCCATGTACTCTGACCATGTTCGTGTACCCCGGACTTCTCATGGCTATGTATCCTATGAGATACACATTAAGTTTACAACATGCCTCACATGGTGTGTGATAGGTGTCACAGAGTGTGTGATCTTTTCTTATTCGTGGAAACCCTAGCACCATAGCCAGGGCCCCACATGACGTGTGATCCCAGATGACAAGCTGTGTAACCCAAAAATTTCCATAACCCTTAGGTTCTCCTCTATGTCATCCATCCACACTACCACCATCTTAATTCTAGCCAAGAATCATATATTTAAGGTCATATGACCCTCTTGTCGCCAGAGATCTGAATTTAGGATTCTAATCTTCTTGGAAAGCTCCATCATCGAGCCATGCTGTCACCACCATGCTTTTAATTGAGAAGAACGAGAACCATATGTCCATTATGATCTACCTACGATAATCATCCATCACCATCCATCATCATTGTTTCTTTATCTCACCCTCGATCACAAACCGCACCTATGGTATTGATTCGTTGCACCAAATAATGGTTTTACAATGATTATATACCCAGTATTCATTAAACCATGGGCCAAAGAAATTTACTGTGATGAACGTGCAAAGAAAAAAAGATGAAATCTATAAAAAAAATCCCAAGGAAAAAACCTTGACCTTTGTTCATTTCATCCTCAATTCGTTTTTGAATAATTAGATGAACAAAGAGGGAATAATCAATGAAAAAATAAATCTACCGTAAATATACCAACCACCGATGCGTGAATCAATTCTTTTTTGTGGAATTGATTCGTGTTCAACCAGGATAAAAGAATGGGATGTAATTACATAAATAAAACATCCTAAATGGAGTTTGTATTGATCAATAATGAAGAAAGGTCTTGTGTTTTAATCATTGGTGAGATCCCTAATCTACGATGGCACAACGATCGTCAATCTCAATCCGACCTAATGTCGTCCACCAATGATCCTCTAACGATTCCTCTCAATCCCTAGGTTATGTGGTCAACCCTAGGTATTTAGGAATATAACTATTTAAATAAATGATTCTAGGTCACTATGTCAAAATAAATAAATAAATAAATTTAATTAATTTATTTTATTATTTGAGCCCATGATAGGACTTTTCTAAAATTCCAGATACTGACAAAGATTATGTCATGCCTAGGGTAAAGCCCATGCTCTAAACTAAACAGAGGCCTCAGATTTCCAATAAAAGCCTATTTTTGGGGGTTATTCCACCTTTTTCAAGAAAAAATAAATTTTATAATATTAATATTTTTTATATTTTTCAAATATCAATTCTGGGCTCACCGGTCCTCAGAATCTCACACTGTCTTAGCGTCTGGCTCTGAAAATGATCCACATAATATTCTGAAGTAATATATGAAAAAATAAGAGTTGTTACTTATGTAATATTGATATAAATAATTTTAATATATTTATTACTTAGATTTTATAAATTTACATTTATTATAAAAATATTATACATTTTTTTGGTTAAAAGGAAAAAGCTTTGTTTCTAATCAAAATGGGTTTTCATGAATTATATGGTTTTATTTAAAAGATTTATTTCCAAATTATATAATTTTAATTTTAAAAAATGAATTTCATTTTCTTAATTCAGAAAGTCCAAATTATATTAGGAGTTTTTTTGGAAAAGATTGATTTTTCAGTGAATAGTGAAAAATATTGATTTTATAAAACTTTATTTACTTTTCATTAAATAAAGTAATTTGTGATTGAAATTTTATCTCAAATTAACATAAATATTATTTAGTTAGATATAGTCTAATTTATTACATTTTAATAATATTTATACCTTATTTAAGTATAAGTACATTTTGGGGCTTAAAAATGCATTTTTTCTAAAAATTGTTTTCATTGCGTTTTGCGGGATTAATTTTAAATTAAATTCTGTTAATTATGTGTTTTTTAATTTTTAAAAATTTATTTCTTATTTAGAATTAATGGGTCTATATTTGGTAAATACGTCCTTTTTATTTTTGGACATTATGAATAATAAATTTAGTAAATTTTATTACTATAATAAAGGGTAAATCAGGCAATTAAAGTTAAAAATAAAACTGTAATGACTAAAAAAGAACCTAAGACTGGAATTAATTTTTTTTATATAAGTATATATCATCCATAATCATCTAAATTTTGAACATATAACCCTTTTTTCCATTTATACATGATTTTACCTTTATAATATTTAAGTGAATATAAATCCAAAAATGTCACACTCTTGGTTTTTATAACTATAATATTTTTAACATAGGGATAAACAGATGATATGTTCAGTTATAAATTTTCATTTTAAATTTAAATTAATTTTTTTATTATGGAAATTTATTTTTAATTTTTAGTTAAGAAATAATTACCTTTAGAGGTTACGCAACACAGATGTAATAATTATTCAATTAATGAAAAAATAAAATAAATGATATTAAAAATGTTGAAAAAAATATGATTTGAATGGATATTTGTGTTTCATTATTTTTGTATATAAAAATGACATATTACATGGGTTTTAATTCATTGTATTAAAATTAATTTGTTGCCTTGATGTTATTAAAGTCAAAGTAAATGAATAGCTCTAAAATTGACATTAATGATATTTTATAATAAATAATATTTATTAAATGATTTAAAATTTATAAAAATATTAAATTAGATAAAATTAATGTGATATTGTTAATGAAATAAACCAATGACCATTTATGGGTTTTTATTTATTTTATTCTAACATTATTAACCCTTAAATGGTAGAAAACTTTTATATCACGGTAATTATCAAAAAGATTAAAAAAGGGTTAAAAGAAAAAGATAATGGAAAAAATGAGTTCCAAACTTGTAAAAATTTTATTGTATGAGAGGATTTATACTCATACTCATCTTAAATTCAAATATTATCAATTTTGATCCATTTGGAGATCAAAATTAATTTATATTAATTAAATATTTTAAGAAATCCCAAGAGTTCCGCTCACCTCTCTTATAAAAGTACATCTCTTCTTTTCATTTATTCACACTTCAAAAGCCTTTTTATTCAGAAAATACCTACCCAAATACCTTCCTAGAACCTATATACTAATTTTATAGGTTTTTTAGGTATAATACCAACCTTATATGGCTTAAGGTATTAAGAAAAGGAGACTTTCCAAAGAATAGGTATAGTTTTTAATCACATGTTTTAGTTTTATTTCTTTTAAACACCCTTCAAATCTTCTTAAATCATGATAAAATAACAAAAAATTATCCTATATGTATTGATATGTTATTATTTTAATGTAATAACCTACATCCATACCCAACCTCTATCAAATGGGAGTAGAATTCAACGTTCATGCGTATGGAGGACTACCGCCTCACAAATCGATGTAATTCCTTTTCCATCACCACCTCTCACAGATAGTTATAATTATGGATTTAATATGCATGTATGATATTAAATTTATATTTATAATTATTAAAAGATAAAATATCATATAATTTCTTACCTTTCCATTCATTTAAAAATGATAACGTCGTTCGCGTGTACGTGGGGACTACTACCTCTATGAAGCGATGCGATTCATTTTTCATCACCACATCACATGGATGATATATATAAGTATAATAAAATAAATAATATGATATTTATGATATTATTATCATTACATAAATATTAAATTATTCTTACCTTATTTCCATAATGATCGTTGAAAAATAGAAATGTTACTCGTGCGTATGTAAGACCTACCATCTCAATGTTTGTAATGTAGTTCATTTTTCATAATCATATTTCATGATTGGTTTAAAAAGTATAATTGATGTATAAAAAATATAATTATTTCATAATTATTATTCAAGTGATTATGGAAGAATGACCTCTTTGACCATAGTCAACTTACCGAAACCAATTTGGATTTATGAAATGAATATCGTCAAAATTCGTGATGTGAATTTAATTAATTAAATAATTAAATATAGCATGGTAAGAGACAAAATAAAAGTTATAATAAACATGAAAAGGGTTATTAAGTAATTAAATAATTAACCTAAGTTTATTATTTACGAATATAAATAACATAAGTGATGACTCAGACTCAAGGTAAGAGACTTTCTTTTAAAAAAAACTATCTTTTAAAGTTTGCCTTAAAACTCTCCTTTTCTCCCATGTCCATATTTTAAAATTATTTTATGGATGTATTTATATGTATATAAGTGAATTATAAAGGAAATTTTATGTTTCTTTTGAATTTATTTTAAATATTCTCAAAAGTAATATTTTTAAAATTTTTTTGACTTTTTTTTACAAAAGACAAAATTAATGTTCTATTTTAATGTATACGAAGGCAATGACTTTTCCCACCTACATAACTGTTATTTTATACTTGGATTACTTTATAATATTTCTTTTTTTATTAAAATAAAACCCCTCTTGTTCTTGGTCATTGTTTATGCTGATATATTTTTTCGTTATAAACCAAGGGTGGGTGATCTCATTATAGCTCTCCAATGCATTGGGTAAAGGGATAGAGTTAACTGATTAGGTTTATATTAAGAGATTATGGGAATATACTACGATGATTATTCCAATTGTAACCATGATGGTTATTTTATTCTTAACTACGATGGTTATTCTATGTGTAACTGTGAAGTGTATCCCATTTGTAAGAGTTATATAAAAATGATTCCCCAAGTTACCTACACGATTTATCTATGATTGCAATGAGTTTTTTTAGAAATATTATGATTTCACAAGGTAAAGGAAAATATATGATACATAAGTTTCAAAATTATAACTTTGTGAAAAATTTATTATGAGTTTTTTATGGATTTAAAGAAACATTTATGAGTTTTATTTTTCATTTAAGATTAATTATGAAATGTTTTATAAAAATCTTTCAGCAGATAAGTTGATTTATTGGGTAAGAACATGTTTACTTTGAAAAAAGGATAATTTATATAAGTATTAATATACTAAAGTTTTCATTATTTCTTTTTATGCACCTTATTGATATTTTTATACTTATTCCACATTTTTTTTCATAGGATGGGTAGGGACAAGGATGAAGTACATATGAAAATTGTGAAGATGTGTCATGAAAACAAAACATGTTTCTTTTTAAAAGTTTTGTTTTAATAAAAAAATGGATACTAAATAGAAGTGTAAAATTTTTAATATATGAATTTATTATGTAATATTTATGAACTAAATCTCTAAAACTATAAACCTAAAAGATATTTGGGAATGTAATAAAATGAATTATTGTTTAAAGTCACTAGAATATGTAATATATAAGGAAATTTCCTTACAATTAGTACAAGATCAAGGTTTAGATAACTTTAATGGTTAGAATAATGTTAATAAAATACCCATAAAATGTTTTACTTTATGGTAAAGTTAAAATTATATAGCATTTAAATATTACCATGTTGCTTCGCCTAAACTATATATGTTTAGAATGGGTTTACAAAGAGGAATCAGTGTAGCTGAAGTAAGAAGGAATTGTGGGGAAAATATTCTTTCGAATCAGTAACCCAGAACGATTTGAATTAGAACTGAGTAGTTTGGTATTGTGATAGATTAGTTGATTTAGTCTATAAATAGTGGTGGTATTCATGCTAGAGAGTATCTAGATCTACCACAAAGGAAAATGATGATAGTGGATCATTTTATGAGACAATATACTCCATCATTTAGAGGATCTTCTAACCAAGTGGTAGCTGAAGGATGGATTAAATCTTTATAAAAGATATTCGATGTCAAGGTATGTTCAAATCATTAAAAGTTAAGTCTTTATATTTACCATTTTGAAGGTGAAGCCTACTAGTGGTGATCAATGGTAAAGAATATTAGGTAAAGAGAGGATATTGATGCTTTGGAGTGAGATTAATTTAAAAATATATTCTTTGAGAAATATTTCCCTAAATCTATTAGACTTAGAATGGAAAATAAATTCTTGGAATTAAGGCAAAGGGAAGGAGATTCATTATCTTTGTATGAAGAAAACTTCACCCAATTGGCAAGGTATGTACCAAATTTTATCCAGGATATTGATAGAAAAATAAATCAATTTTACTCAGGATTAAAGCTAAGACATTGAATGAAATTGGATTCTCGTGAATTTAAATGTTACAAGAAACTTGTGCGATATACAAAGATTGTAGAAATAGGATTTACCTATGATCATGTGTACATAAACAACCAACCGAAAAAAGTTTAGGGTGAAGTAAAAGGGGAATAAGGGATCAAATAAATCTAATGGTAAGAAAATTAAGTTTTCAATTTGTGAGAGTTGTGGTAAAAAGTACCCTGGGGAATGCCTTATGAAGTCTGGTAAGTTCTTCTGATGTGGTAAGTTTGGGAATATGGATCATAATTGTAATGAAAAGATCTTGGTTGTGGTATGACTAATTATGATAAATAGAAATTAAAGTGTTTTAAATGTAATGAGATGGGTCATTATGAACATTCTTGTCTGAATAAGAACCTAAATGATGGGAAGAAGCCATACTATAAGTATAATGGTGTGGTGAAATCCTTCGCAACTATTTCATAAGATGTTGGGCCATAAAATGAAGTGGTATAAAGTACATTTATTTTTCATTTATATTATGTTAATGTATTTTTTGATTCAAGTTCTACACATTATTTCATTTTTGAGAAATTTTCTGATAAATTGGAAATTCCACCTCAAGAAATAAATCCATAATTTATGGTAAATAAACCCAAGGGAAGTATTAAGCCAAAGAGAAATTATAAGAATATTTCTATCATTTTCTTTGGAAATAC
The DNA here is from genome assembly GCA_963277665.1 of Viscum album. NCBI lineage: Eukaryota > Viridiplantae > Streptophyta > Magnoliopsida > Santalales > Viscaceae > Viscum > Viscum album. The sequence continues at coordinate 1,082,670,302 of OY728166.1, read as the reverse complement.
TTTCCCTAAAAATCTTACCATCTATCCCCTCATAGAGTTTAATGTTATTTTGGGCATGAATTGGCTCTTTGTTTACCATACTAAGATAGATTGTAGAGCTTAATAATTTGTTTTTTAGAAAGTTTTTTATTTTGTATACAAAAATGAACCCATACATTTTATAACATATCAAGAAGATGATAAAATGTTAAAATATGGAAATGGAATTTATCTTTCACATATTGTTGAAAATAATAGAAATTTTCAAATTAATGATGTTTCGATAGTAAAAGAATACCTGTATGTTTTTCCCAATAAGTTCCCTAATGTTATAACTGATTAGGAAGTTGAATTTAATTTAGAATTAGTTACTAATGATAAGAAAATTTCAAAACCCCCTTATCAAATGACTCAAGTAGAACTTCTATAATTTAAAAAGAAGTTATAGGAGTTTCTTGATAAAAGTTTCATTCATCATAACACTTAAACATGGGTGCTCCTGTTTTTTTTTCAAAATAAATATAGTTCCATGAGGTTTTTCATTGATTATAGAGCTTTGAATAACATCACTATTAAGAATAAGTATCAATTTCCTCATATCGATGATTTGTTTGATTAGCTACAGGGAGATCAATATTTTTTGAAGGTTGACCTAAGGTTTATGTACTATCAGCTAAAAGTAAAGGTGGATGAAATTCCAAAAACAAAATTCCTTACTAGATACATGCATTATGACGTTTTGGTTATATCCTTTGTGTTAAAAAATGACCCAGCTGTATTTATGGATCTTAGGAATAGAGGCTTCCAAGAATATTTGGATAAGTTTTTGGTTGCTTTTATTGATGATATATTGATTTATTCAAAAAGTTATTAGGATCATGAAAAACATCTTAGGAATGTTATGTAAACCCAATAGAAAATAAGTTATATGGAAAATTTAGTAAATGTGTTTTTTGTTGACAACATATTTCTTTCCTGAAACACATCATAAATAAAAATGGCATAACAGTTGATCCCACTAAAACTAAAGTGGTTGATGAATGACCAAGATCTAAAAATGTTATTAAGATTCATACTTTTCTTGTATTAATAGGCTATTATAGGTGGTTTTCTGAAAAATTTTCATTGTTATCTAGCCCACTGATTAAGTTAACTCAAAAAGGAGTTAAAATTAATCTAGACAAAAGAATGTGATGACTATTTCCATGAACTTACAAGAATATTAGTGAATGCTTAAGTTTTTTCTTTTCTCTCTAAAATTGGTGACTCTATCATCTAAAGTGATGCTTCATTAAAAGGAATTGGTTGTGTCTAGATGTAAAATGATTAGGTAATTTCTTATGATTCAATTTAATTAAAACCACATGATAAAAATTATCCCACACATAAAATTGAACTATAAACAGTAGTGTTTACTTTAAAAGTTTATAGAAATAATTTATATATATCGAAGTGTGAAATATATACTAATCATAAGAGTTTGAAGTATATATTCACTTAGAAAGTGTTAAACATGAGGAAAATATGATGGTTGGAATTGATTAGGATTATGGCTGTACAATTCATTATCATCCTCAAAAAGCAAACAAAGTAGCCCATGCTTTGTGTTGGAAAACTAATGCTTCATTAACCATGTTATGACTGGAACATGAAATTTTGGTAAATTATTTGATTAATTTTTTCCTAGAAGTTGTACATATAGGATCTTTCTATATTTTGTTTTAGGTTTCAATACAATCATCTCTATTAGAAAGAAATAAGAAATCTTAGACCAAAGATCAAGAGTTACAAGAAAAGGTAGAATTGGTTAATAAGGGTATGTTTCTTGAATTTAGAATTGATAAAGATTGTGTTTTGAGATCTGGAAAGAGATTATGTGTGCTGTGTAAATCCCAATATAAGAGGTATTTTTGAATGAAGCTCATAGTTTCCCATTTTCTGTTCACCCTGATATCACTAAGATGTACATATACATTCAGGAGTATTACTGGTGGGATGGAATGAAAAGAGATATTACTATTTTTACCACGAAATTTTTAACTTGTAAATAGGTTAAAGAAGAAAAAAAATTATCAAAGGGTTCGATTTATAATTTTCTAGTACTAGAGTGGAAATGAGAAAATGTATACATGGATTTTTTAGTGAGATTTCTAAATATATCTCAAGATAATAATGAGATTTAGGTTATTGTCGATTGATTAACTAAATCTGTACATTTACTTATCCTTTGAGATAATTTGCATTTAGATCAACTTTATTGACGTATATTAAAGAGATAGTCAGGTTACATGGAGTTCCTATATCTATTGTATCTGTTCATGATCCCAAGTTCACTTCAAATTTTTGGAAAGGATTTGAGAAGTCATTGGGCACTGAATTAAATTTCAAGTAAAGATTTTCATCATCAATCTAATGGAAAATATGAGTGAGAAATTCAGAACTTGGGAGATATTATTAGTTCTTTTTCAATGGTTTACCAAAGAATTTGGGATCAACTTCTTTGTTTAGTTGAGTTTTCTTATAATAAAAGTTTTCATTCCAGTATACAGATGACACCTTTTGAAGTATTATATAGAAAATGGTGTTGGAATCCAACTTTTTGGGATGAAGAAGGTAAAAGGAAGTTTATGGGACTATAATTAGTGGAGGAAATATTTGAGAAGGTAAAGGTTTTTCAGAAACATATGAGTATGGATCATAGGAGGCAAAAAAGTAATGTGGATAACCAGAGGAAACATCTATCTTTTGAGGTAGGTGATCATGTTTTTCTTATAGTATATCCATGGAAAAATGTTACACATTATGGTAAAAGGGAAAGTTAAGTCCACATTTTATTGGACCATATGAAATCCTGGAGAAATTTGGAACGGTTTCTTACTGACTATACTTGCCTATGATTTTATCCCAAGTACACAACATTTTTCATGTTTTAATGTTAAGAAATTATGTTCCAGATTCATGTCATATTTTGAAACCTGAGGTATTTCAGTTGGAAGATAACCTCTATTATAAGGAATAACCTGTTTAGATTATTGACCATAGAGATAAATTATTATGGAATAAGGTCTTTTACTAGGTTAAGTTTTTTTTGGAGAAACCATATGGTTGAAAAAGCAATATGAGATTCTGAAAATGCTATGAGGGAAAGATATCCCCACTTATTTAATAAGCAAATAAAATTGTGAGCACATAATTTACAAAAGGGTGGAAGGATGTAATAGCCCATGTGATATTTATATAAAACATTTTCCTATATTCATTAGTTATATTTAATAGATTTACATTTATTATAAAAATATTAGACAATTTTTTGGTCAAAAGGAAAAAGATTTATTTCTAACAAAAATGAGTTTTCATTAATTATATGGTTTTATTTAAAATCTTGATTTTTAAATTATAGAATTTTAATTTCATAAAATAATTTTTATTTTTTTAATTAAATACCTCAAAATTTTAGGATGAATTTTTGGTATTTTTCAGAAAAGATAATTTTTTCAGTGAATAGTAAAAAATTCTAATTTTATAAAACAATATTTCCTTTTCAATAAATAAAGTAATTTTTAATTAAAATTTGATCAAAAAGTAACATTATTATTATTTATTATGATATTATCTAATTAATTAAATTTTAATCATCTTTATACCTTATTTTGGTACAACTATATTTTTGGGCTTAAAAACGCATTTTTCAAAAAACTACATTTCGTTGCATTTTGTGGGTTTGATTTTAAGCTAAATTTGGTCACTTATATGTTTTTTATTTTAAAAAATGGATTCCTTATTTTTAATCATAGGATCCAAATTTTTTAAATAGGTCCCTTTTATTTTTAGACATCATGAATAATAGCTTTAGTAATTTTTGTTACCACAATAAAGGGTAAATTGGATAATTAAAGTTAAAAATAAAATGGTAATGACTATGAAATAACCCTAACACTTGTATTATTATTTTTTGATGAGAATATATTGTCCATAATCAACCAAAACTATAATATATTCCCTTTTTTATATTTGGACATGATTTTGACCTTTATAATATTTATGTGAATATAAATCCAAAAATGTCACACTCTTGCTTTTAATAAATATAATATTTTTAACATAGGTATAAACAAAGGATATGTTCAGTTATAAATAGTAATTTTAAAATTAAATAAACTATTTTAATCATTTTAATTTATTTTTAATTTTTCCTGAAAAAATATTTACCTTAAAATCTTACACAACACTGATGCAATAATTATTCAATTAATGGAAGAATTTAATAAACTATTTTAAAAATGTTAAAAATAATATTATTTGAATGAATATTTGGGTTTCATGATTTTTATATATAAAAATTACATATTATAGGGGTTTGGATTCATTGGATTCAAATTCCTTTTTTGTCTTGATGTTATTAAAGTCAAAGTAAATGAATAGTTCTAAAATTGACATTAATGATATTTATAATAAATAATATTTTATTAAATGGTTTATTATTCATAAAAATATTAAATTTGGAAGAATTAATAATATATAGTTAATTATATCAACCATGGACCATTTATGTCTTTCTTTTATTTTACAGTAACGTTATTAACCCTTAAAGGGTAGAAAAATTTAATATTATGGTAGTTTTTATAAATGTTAGCTAATGGTTAAAGTAAAGAGACAATGTTAAAAATGTGATCCAAACTTATTCAAATTTTATTTTATAAGAGGATTTAGACTAATCCTAATCTTATATTCGAATCTTATCAATTTGGATCCATTTGGACATCAAAATTAATTTAAATTAATTTAATATTTTAAGAAATTCCAAGAGTTTACCTCACTTCTCTTATAAAAGGAAACCTATTATTCTCATTTTTTCACACATCAAAATCCTTTTTCATCTTCCAAGAACTACCCAAATAACTTCCTATAATTCATACCTTCATTCTATAGGTCTTGGTTTAATCATAATACTATCCTTAGATGGCTTAAGGCATTAAGAAAAGAAGAATTTCTAAATAAGAGGTATAGTTTTTAACCGTATGTTTTAGTTTTATTTTTTCTTCCACATCCTTCAAATTATCTTCAAATACATTAAAATAATAACACTAGTATCATATATATACTAAGATATTATTATGTTAATGATGATTAGTCAAAAGTTCTACTTCTTACTTTTCCATTCCTTTAGTTTTAAAAATAAAAAACACTCACTTAAAACATGTTTACTAAATTTTTATGTCCCAATTGTTTTAGCATGTTTTTATTGAAAAAATTAGCTTCTACGATACTTATAAAAAGTTATAAAGTGTTAAAAAAACAAAATTTACCTTCTTTATTATGATCATCATAATGAGTATGTGTCTTATAAATTTGACTCACTTTTATCAGACTAGATGTCTGAATTTATTCATGTCTATTATAATGACAAGCAGTCTTAATAATCAGACCGATACTAGTACCAATACAATCAGACTAACACTCATAAGTTTTATCATATTGACATTGTTAAGAAATTCCATCAGACTGACTAAAGTTTATACTTGGAATATGAAAAAACTATTTCTAATGTAAGGAAAACCTTAAACACTATAATGATGTTAATCAATACAACGCTGTACATTCAGTTACAATGCATTATCAAGTGTCTGTTGTCTAATTCCATTGCAAAAAACATGGAAATATGACTGTTGGGAGATCAACTATAAATATCAGGCCATTTAAAGAGTTTGGAACTAATTATTTTTCACTCTCAAGATTTATAAACTTTATATAGAGTGAAATGATCGTTCTTAGTCTTTTTATTTATATATAGAGAGTTTTTATTTTAATGAATCCTTGTTAGGGATGTTTCCTTAAGAAATATTAAAATTTTATTCGTGTCTGATTTTCATTATGATTGAGGGATTCTAGGCATATGAAGATGGTGAATTTGATCCATCATATCAAGGGATTCTAGGGATAAAAATACAGAGCTAATCTGATCATTTTTTCAAGGGAATCTATGGTAGGAAGACATATTTTATCTTCATATCAAGGGCTTCTAGAGATAAAAATACAGATCCATTCTGATATTTGTATTGAGGGCATTCTTGGTATGAAAAGATAGACTTTAATATAAGTATAGAATAGTAGATTACTTTAGTTAGGGTTATTAAATACCTTACTCTTAAGGTTAAAAGAGGTTAATCTTTTAAATATCTTGTAAGTCATTCTTATTTTTTACATAGCTATTATATTACTTGTTTTTAAAAGTTTTCTATTCTAATGAATTTAATGTAAATAGATTCATCATATTCATATTTCTATATTGTTTGATTTATCATTATTACTCATATTACGATAATAACAATACTTTGATAAATTGTATCCATCATGATTATGATTTTCACTCTGATTTAATCATATTGTTTACTGGTTTTTATTCTGTAACTTTGCTAATTGGACTGAGTCTGAGTTTGATAACCTTACTTTAAGAGGTTTGGGTTTTGTTTAGTTTAATTCTATTAAACTAATTTTTTTAAACTATAATTAACCCCTCCTCTTATTAGTATATCCATATGAGTAGATTAAAATATCCTACAATTGGTATTATAATAGGATTCTAATGTTCATATAATTGCTGAGTTTTTAATTTCTCTACTTACTATAAGTTGTTTTAAAGTTTTGATATAAAATTTATGTTTATAAAATCTGTTTACACTAATGTGTATATGTGGAAAAATAATTTCTATTGATTTAAATATGGAAGGTCTTAATGTTGGTTCTTTAGAAAATATAAATCCTAATAGACCACCTATCTTTGTTGGTGCTGATTATGTGTACTGGAGAGATAAAATGAAATTTTTTGTTATCATCAGTGGGATTGATAATTTTGTTATTATTACTGGAGACTATAAGATTCCTGATAAGGAATTCACTTATTTTACTCATAAAAAAAACTTGAATATGAGTTAAATTATAGAGTGAGTAATAATTTTTTATGTTCAATGAAAATAAGTATTTACAATCATATATCCTCATGTGAAGCTAAAAATAGTATTTGAAAAAAGTTATAATTCACACATTTTGGTACTTCAAAAGTTGTTGATACTAGAAGATATATGCTTAGAGAAGACTACCGAGCATTTGATTTCTTACCCAGAGAATCAATTGCAAAGATTCACTAGAGGTTTATGACAATCAAAATAGTTTACAATCTATGGGTGGAAAATAACTTGATGATGAAATCCTTGTGTAAAAGATAATTGACATCATTCCCAATGAGTTAGAATAAAAAGGAACAACTTTTTATGAAACAATAATGCTGAATAATATTACCTTAGATGATCTTATTGGTACCCTTATGTAGTATGGGGGAAGATTAAAAAGAGATGTTGAAAAAAAGAAAAAGAAAAATGGAGGTGTTTCTTTTGTTACAACTTCTACATTCCCTACTAAAGTTCAATTAACTAAGAAAGTTGTTAAATATTTGAGGAAGAAGAATTTTTTTATTCAATCCAATTCTAGTAATTTTGAAAATTTTAAAAATGATTTATTTAATCTCACCACAAGGATGGATAATATAGTTTTGAATAAATATTTTTAATATCGATACAAAAAGATTCAAGTGGATAAAGGTAACAAGAAAGATGAAATCAATTGTTATGAATGTAAGAAAGCTAGGAATATATGACTAGATTGTTCAACTATGAATAGAAAATATAAAAAAGAAATAAATTTATAAAGGAATTCCAAAAAGTATTACAAGTTAAATGGAAATAATTTCTTGAAATCTATTGACACTTGGAGTGCCAGTGGTGGTGATTCTTCTGAAAGTTCTTATGATAATGAATGTTCTAGATAAAGGAACATATTTTTTTTCTAATGTACCCATGGTTAATAATTGTATCATGGATAATGTATATACTGCTAAATCCCTCACCAACATGTCTCTAAATTCTAATTTTACTAATGAGAATAATTCTACATTATCTGATTAAGAACCATCCTCATTAGAAGATAATTCTTTACCTTATTATGATGATGTTTCCCATTTTTCTAAACTTTTAAAAAATAAAAATTTCAAGATTTTAAAAAACATGATAATGATAAATCTAAAATTTTTAAGGCTAATTCAAGGATAAATTATTTGAAAAATGAAATATTAAATCTTTTTAAATATCTTGATTAGACTAATTCTAAAAAAAACTATTTCAAATGATTTAGAAAAAGTAATTTCTAAGAAAAATAGTTTAAAAACTAGTTTTGATAATTTTAGTTCCAAAACTATTACTAATAAAGATAATAATTTAGTTATAAAACTAAAATATAAAATTTATTCTTTGAAGAATATTTTATTAAACTTTACCATTAGTAAAGAAAACTTTAATAAAATTTATAAACAAATTCATCCTCATGGTAGTAGTTCCTGAATGAGTTTTTCATATAAAAAACCTATTTTTAGTAACAATTTCTTTGTTCTAAAAAGTAAACATTTTTTTACTAAGTTTTAAAGTGGTAGGAACCAGAAAAACATTTCTCATTAAATAAATTTTAATCTCTATGTTTTCATAAGAAATATTTTTCTAGACAAATGTGGATTCCTAAAGTTTTCTTTTTTAACAATACCATACCTAAGAAGGTTTAGATTTTGAAAGTATAATCTTTTTTTAGGAAAACAAAGGTATTAATATATTTTACATGGATAGTGGGTGTTCTAGGAATATGAATGGAAACAAATAATTCTTGAAGAAGAAAATCAAGATTAAAGGTGGAAAAGTAACTTTTGGAGATAATGCTCATGAAGATATTTTCAAAATAGGTAACATTGTTCTTCTTGGAAAGGCCATTATTTCAAATGATTTGTTTATTATAGGTATTAATCAAAAACTTATAAGAATAAGTGAATTATTTGATGAAGGTTACCTTGTGAGTTTTAGGAGTAATAAAGTTTTGGTACATAGTTGAAAGGATAAATTTATTCTTTCTGCCAATAGGCATGTGAATGTTTACACACTAAAATTAGAAGACCTTTAGAGAAAAGAATTACCTTGACTTAGTGCAATGAAATATCAATCTTGGTTATGGAATTGAAGGTTAGGACACTATAACCATATAAACTTATCTAAATTGACTAATAAAGGACTTGTTAAGGATCTACCAAAACACAAGTTTGATACTTTAAAAGTTTATGACCCTTAATATGGTAAGCAAAATAAGTCAAGTTTTAAATATATTATTTAAGTCTCAACTATTTATGCTTTATAGTTAGCGCACATGGATTTATTTGGACATTTAAAAATTGTAAGTATTGGAGGAAAATACTATGTATATTTCTTATTTGATGATTACACTAGATATACTTGGTTTTATTTTCTAACAAAGAAATCTAAAGCCTTTAGTTATTTTAAAACTTTTATAGCCCAGGTTAAAATAATAAAAACCACTCATCTGAGTTAAAAATAAGAAAAAACTCTCCTTGATAACTATTTGTAGTGATCATGGTGTAGAATTTGAAAATTATGTTTTTAAAACTTTTTTAGTAATAAAGGTATATAACATAACTTTTCATCACCTAGAACCCCCAACAAAATGGTGTAGTTGAAATAAGAAATAGAATTCTTCAAGAAATAACTAGAAACATGCTGTATGAATACTTAGTTTCTAATTTTTTTTGGACTAAAGTGGTTAGTACCGCCTGCTATACTATAAATCAAGTTTTAATTAGGCCTTTTATTAATAAAACTTCTTATGGGTTGTGGAAAGGCAGAAAACCAAAAGTTTCTTACTTTAAAGTTTTTGATTACAAAGTATTCATCCTGAATACTAAAAATAAATTACATAATTTTTCACCCAAATCTAATAAGAGAATATTTTTTAGGTTATTACACTACTTCTAAGGATTATAGAGTTTTTAATAAAAATTATTATACTCTTTAGGAAATAGTTCATGTTAAGTTTGATGAAACTGAACCTTTTGTTTTCAAACAACCTAAACCAACATCCTCAGATGTTATTTCTAAAACTAATTTTCAACCTTTGTTATAAACTTCTTCTCATAAGGAAATAAATCAAGAAATATTTTTTGAAGTTATTTATTAGGAATATTTTTTAACCATTATTAAAGAACAGACTTTTCAAAACCCAAGAAGTCAGTTGTTTCTTAATAATCATCAAAGTGAAAGTATCATTGGAGATGTTGATCAACCAGTTAGGAATAGAAGTTCCTTAAGAAATGAAATTGAACATCTAGATTTCTTATCCCAATTTAAACCTAATAATCCTAATGAGGCTTTAGGTGATGAGGATTGGATTAAGGAAATTCAAGATGAACTCAATGAGTTTGAGAGGAATAAAGTCTGGAATTTAGTTGAACGACCTATATAAACTTCTATAATTTGAGTAAAATGAGTATTTCAGAATAAGTGTGATGGGAATAAAATAATTGTTAGAAATAAATCTATACTTTTTTCTAAGGGATATAATCAACTAGAAATAATTAATTATGAAGAAACATATCCTCTTTTAGTAAGAATTTAAGCTATTCGAATACTTATATCCTTTACAGCATTCTTTAACTTCAAAATTTTTCAAATGGATGTGAAGTGTGATTTTATTAATGGATATGTTTAGGAGGAAGTTTATGTTGAACAACCCCTAGTTTTGAAAATAAAAAACTTATTAAATATGTTTATAAACATACCAAATATTTATATGGACTTAAACAAGCCCCTAGAGCTTGGTAGGATAGGTTAACAAGATTTTTTTTACAAAACAATTTTGTTGAAGGAGTTATGGATCCTGATATTTTTATAAAATAAGTAAATAAAAATATTATTATTACACAAATTTATGTTGGTGACATTATATTCGATTCAACTCAACAATATTTAATAGATTTCATTACAGATCTTATGAAATATGCATTTTAAATGAGTATGATGAGTGAGTTAACATATTTTCTTGGTTTTCAAATCTCACAAAATCCATAAGTAACTTTTACATGTCAACATAAGTATATAAAATATATTCTTAAAAAAATTGGATACAAAAATACTAAAAATATTAGTACTCATATTGGTAACTTTATTTCCTTAGATATTGATGAGGTTAGGCAACTAGTTGATCAAATGATTTTTATAGGTATGATTGGATGTTTACTTTACTAAAATACTATTCATCCAGATTTAATGTTTTATATATTTTTATGTTCAAGATATCAAGAAATTAAAAAATAATCCAATTTAAAATCTATTAAATGAATTTTTCTTTATCTAATAGGAACTATGGATTTATGACTTTTCTATTCTTCTGGAAATGTTTTTAAATTAAAAAGTTTTTCGGATTATGACTTTGGTGGATGTAGAATGGATATGAAAAAAACATCCAAAACTTTTCATTTCTTAGGATATTATTTAGTTTCTTGGTCTTGTAATAAACAAGACTTAGTATCACTTTACACTGCTGAAGATAAATATGTGGTTACTGGAAGTTGTTGCGCTCAAGTGTTGTGGATGCAGCACACACTTAATGACTATGGATTGAGTTTTACTAAAACTCAAGTATTTTGTGATAATACAAGTAGAATTGAATTAAGTAAAAATCTAGAAAATCTCTCACGTTCTAAGCATATAGATATAAGAGACCATTTCCTTCATGATCACACACTTAAAAGAGATATAATTTTAAAATTCATCATAATGTAAGAACAATTTTCTGATATTTTTACAAAACCTATTAATTTCAATAGATTAAAATATATTAAACAGAAGCTAAGAATTATCAATGTAAAGTAATCATTTATATCTTCTTCTTGTTTAACCATCTTATTATATTAATATACTTCTTTTCATAGGAGAGTACATCTGTTCTTTTTAATTTTTTTAGTATTTTTTCCTTAATTTTTTTGTTTCTAAATTTTTTACTTTTTTTTTAATTTTTTTATCATAATGAGTTTTCTGGACTCAAATTTATTTATCAGATTTATAATCCTCAAAATGTTTCTTATACTCTGAAAATTTTATAAAATTTCTAGACTAAAAAATTTCTTAAAAACTTTTTTAGATTCAAAAACTATCGTATTCAGTTTTATATTAAAAAACAATCATATTTAGTTTTATATTAAAAAAATCATAATTGAGTTTTATTTTTTAAAAAATATTGTTTTTTGTTCTCAGTAAAAACTATTATAATTATTTTAATTTTAAAAACTATGGTACTTAATAATCAAAATTATCCTAATCTATTTAGTTTACAAAAACCAAGAAGAATAGGTTAATCATACCAATGGAACTTTTCACTATGAAAGGTAATATTCTATTATTTTAGTTTTTTCACTATATCATTACCATTAATTATTTAATTTATTTGCTATAATTTTAGATTTATATTTTTTTTGTTTTTTTAAAATTTCCCAATCAGATTCATTCTTAATCTGATAAAAATGTTAAAAACTTTTAGAGTTCAAAATTTCTTTAAATATTTCATCAGATCAATTTCAACTGTTAGATGGGAATGTTTTCAATATAAACCACATATCATCTTATAGAATATGAACCATAAACTTGAGTTCCTATATAAAGGAGGCCCCCCTCCTTTCCCACATCGATTGTTTCAGTGTTTGTACCCTGACTTGTTACACCCCTAAAAGGCCTGAGTCTGAAAGATTATCATTTTGTCCATTTCTCGATTCCAATTTTAGTACCGATGGTGATAAAGGAATATTTTTAAAAGTGGTACATTTTCAAATAAATGTTAGTGAAAATTTATTTGCACAAGAATTGTGATTCCACTCTGAAGAAGATAATTTCTTTTCAAGACTGGGAATTAGTGTGTGGGAAAAAATCAGACAAAGATTTTGATCTTTAATATCCAGATGTTTCTCATGAATTATATGTGTCCATTCAATTTTTGAGTGATGATGGTAAAGAAAAAATTTCTTTTATTATGTATAGGAAAAGGTACAAGATATCTTATAATAAACTTGCTAGTTTAGTTGTAATACCTTTAGAAGGTGAAACTTATTATCCTTCACAAAAGTTTCTGAATAGTCTTAGTTCCTTTGACAAGAAAAAATCCAAAGATTCATTATTTTCCCATTAGGATAAAGTGATAAAGGTTTCTCATTTAAATTCTGATAATATAGTTTTAACTCTGTGGAAGCAAGTATTTCTCATTCCGAGAAAAAGAGATTGTGCACTTTAAAAGTATCAGATGTTTTTTATTGGATTTTCTTATATATAAGAGGAAGATAGATCTTATAAAGTTTATACTTCTCACTATGGAGAATATAAAGACTCCCTCTTTCAAATCCAATACCATCATGTTCCTGGATGTTATAAGTAAAATGGTTTTTGAATGTATGAAGATATTCAAGGTTGAAAATAAATCGTATCTGATGAGGTAAAAGATTTAATTTATCAATGATGATATGAAGAATGGAATGAGATTTGTATTTGATGAAAAATAAAATAATTTTTAGAGAAAATTTATGGTACTGAATTTGATGCCCAACCATCAAGTAAGTAAGAAAATTTTGAAAATAATAAGAAGAGGAAGATAGAGACCACTCCTCAAAAAAAATAAAACAAGCACAAGAAAGCATAAAATTAAGTTTTTGAAATGTGAATGAAAGATAAGGCAGAAAACAAACTAGGGGATCCAAAAATTAGACTTGACCCTGAATAAGATTTTTAATTATGAATTTAGGGTGCTGAAAACTTTCAAGAAGAAGAAACAAAAAGAAATAATAAAAAGAGATTTATTTATGCCCAACTTTATGAAAATTTGTTGAAGGGTGTTGAGAGAGAATCCGAAAATATAGTTATACCTACTTATAAAAACAATAAAATAATACCAAAATTAGGGTTAATATTTCAATAAACATCAGGTTTCCTAGATACAATTACTTATACTATAGATAAGGTAAAATAAAAATTTGCTGATGAATAATCGGTTCCAGTAGTTTAATAAAAATAATCTTTTCCAGAAATAGCTAGTAATAGTGGTTTGAGAACCACAAGAAAATTTGAATAATATATTGATAAGGATGTTGATAAGGAAGTTTATGATCAAGTTTATGGAAAAGAAATATATGATAAATAAGAATAAGAAGGCTATGAATTAGAAGAATAAGAAATTGAAGAAGTGGAAGAAGAAGAGGAAGAATAACATGATGAGAATAAAGAAAATGATAGTGAAAAAACCCAGACTAAAAAAGGATCAATGGATTCATCATCATCATAATCATTAGATCTAACCTCCAAGAATGATAAGAATAAAAAATCATATATTTATTAGGAAGAATTATCCTCATCATAATAATAATCTTAATAATCATTAATAAAAGATAAATAAGATAAAATTTCAAAAACAAAATTTGATGAAAAATCCAACACCGATGATATGGATATTATGGAAATTTCTGATGAAAAGGTAGTTTAAAGGAAATATAAAAATAAAGGAAATGAAATGGAATTTGGAAAAAGTATAACAAAACATACTTAGTTTGACTTTGAACAATCAGACTCAGATGGAATGATAACACATAAATGTTTTGATTATATTGTTCATATTCTAAGAAGGCTGGAAGGAACTATTCCATATTTTCCAAAGATTAAAGCTCCAAGTTATCTGATCTAAGAAAGTCTAAATCAAAAATCGGATTATATTAATGTTTTGATAGAATTAGTGATTAGGATTGAATTAGATTTAAAAGTTCTTCAATAAAGTTCCCACACTCATAGAAAGTCTTGTAACCAGATAGTTAAGTGGTCTAATTAGATTGATGCAGACATTTGAATTCATGAAGAATAGTTTGATTAAGTTAAGAAGTTTATGGTATAATTAATAAGTTATTTTAATCAATTATCCAAATAGATGGATGGTAGAGTAAAATTTTTGGAAGAGTTTCAATATTCCATCGATGAACATATTGATTAATTTAATCTTTTGAAGTAGAATATCCAAGGTATGGAGTAGGATTTTGGTAGGATAAATTACTGTGAGGATGAATTAATCATGATTAGAGAATAGAACAAAGAGTTGTCTTAGTAAGTTCGAACCCAAGAAGAAAGGATAGTGATGCTGGAGAAAGACTAGAGGGGGTTTAAGAAGATGAAAGAATTTGTCAAGACTCCGATGAATAAAGAATAATTTTTTATTTTGAAATATAAATTGAATTTTATTTATATATTTTTTGAATATTTGATTTATTATTAATTAATTACCTTTTTATCCAATTACGATTTGTCTCAATGTTTTACAATTATGATTAGTTTAATTCTATTTCATATTTTTTGTGGATGATTAGTTAATTAAATTTATTGTTTTTTCTATTTTCCTTCTCTAACATTTCAGAAAACTCTAGAATTTTTCCCATTCTTTTTTGAAAATTACAAAGGGGGAGAAAGTCTTAAATGGGGAAAATATTTTATAAAGGGGTTGTTGAAATATAAAGGGTGAGATATTTCTTTAAGGGGGAGAATATGATCCTTAGGGGAAGAATAATTCCCATGGGGAGAAGAATTCTTAAGGGGGAGTAGTTGTCTTTAAAAAAATATTTTTATAAAACTCTCATCATATTCATCATCATACTCTCCATCATATTCAGAAGAGTCATAAAATTATGGGGAGTTAAGGTTTAAAGATTAAATTTGAATATGAAGTTCTTAAAAGAACAATGGGTTGTAAGTTTTTCAAGTTATTTATCATTTAAGTTTTGGTGTTTTTTATTTCCAAAAAGGGGGAGATTGTTGAGTCATAAGTTCCAATTCTTAATTTTCTATTCCTTTAGTTTTGGAAATCACAAAAATTCACTTAAAATATGTTTACTAACTTTTTATATCCCAAATTTTTAGCATATTTTTGTAGAGAACATTATATTTTACCATAATTATAAAACGTTTTAAAGTATTACAAAAATAAACTTTACATTATTCATTACAATTATCATAATGAGTACATGTCCAATAAATTGAACTCAATTTTATCAAACCAGAAGGCGGCCTTTATTCATGTCTATCATACTTAAAATAAGTCTTAACAATTGGACTAATACAGGTACCGATACAATCAGACTAACACTCATTAGGATTTAAGTAGAGTTAAAAGTTCTTCAAGAAATTTCCTACACTTAAAAAAATTCTTGCAACCAGATGGTTAAGTGGTCTAATTAGGTTGATAAAGATATTTGAATTCATTAAGAATAGTTTTATGAAGTGAAGAAGTTTATGGTAGAATTAATAATTTCTTTTAATCAATTATCCAAATACATGGATGGTATATTAAAATTTGTGGAAGAGTTTCAAGATTCCATCAATGAACATAATGAGAAATTTAATCTTTTGAAGCAGAATATCCAAGACATGGAGTAGGATTTAAAAAGGATAAAGTCTTGTGGGTATGAAATAATTGTATAGAGAGAATAGAAAAAATCACTATCTTATTAATTTTGAACCAAAGAATAAAGGATAGTGATGCTGGAGAAATACTGGAGGGAGTTTAAGAAGATGAAAGCATTTGTCAAGACTCCGATAAAGAAAGAATAATTTTTTCTTTTAAACTCTCAATCGATGTTTTTTATAAAAAACTTTTGAATATTTTTTTTATTATTAATGAATTACCTTTTCATATAATCATGATTTGTATCAATGTTTTCTAATTATGATTTTTTGAATGATATTTCATATTTTTTGTGGATGACTAGTTAATTCAAGGTATTATTTTGTATATTTTCTTTCTCTTATATTTCAGAAAACTCTAGAATTTTCCCCATTACTTTTTTAAAATTACAAAGGGGGATAAATTATTAATTGGGGAGAAGCTTTTATAAAGGGAGAGTTCAAATATAAAGGGTGATATGTTTCTTTAAGGGGGAGAATATGATCCTTAGGGGAAGAATAATTCCCATGGGGAGAAGAATTCCTAAGGGGGAGTAGTTTTCTTTAAAGAATAAATTTTATAAAACTCTTATCATATTCATCATCATACTCTCCATAATATTCAGAAGAGTCCTAAACTTAGGGGGAGTTAAGGTTTAAATATTAACTTTTAATATGAAGTTATTAAAAGAAAAATGGGTTGTAAGTTTTTCAAGTTATTTATCATATAAGTTTTTGGTTTTTTTTATTTCCAAAAAGGGGGAGATTATTGAGTTTGAAGTTATAATTATTAATTTTCCATTCCTTTAGTTTTGGAAATCACAAAAAATCACATAAAATATATTAAATAACTTTTTATATCCCAAATTTTTATCATATTTTTGTAGAAAACATTATCTTTTACCATACTTAGAAAAGTTATAAAGTATTACAAAAATAAACTATACATTCTTCATTATGATTATCATTATGAGTATGTGTCTAATAAATTGAACTCACTTTTATCATACCAAAATTCAGACTTTAGTCACATATATCATACTAAAAATAAGTCTTAATAATTGGAATGATACTGGTATTGATACAACTAGACTAACACTCATTAGGATTGAAGTAGAGTTAAAATTTCTTCAAGAAATTTCCTACACTCAAAAAAAGTTTTGCAAACCGATGGTTAAGTTGTATAATTAGGTTGATGTAGATATTTGAATTCATGAAGAATAGTTTTATGAAGTGAATAAGTTTATGGTAGAATCAATAATTTCTTTTAATCAATTAACCAAATACATGGATGGTATAGTAAAATTTGTGGAAGAGTTTCAAGATACCATCAATGAACGTACTGAGGAGTTTAATATTTTGAAGAAGAAGATCCAAGACATAAATTAGGATTTGATAAGGCTAAAGTCTCATGGAGATGAAGTAATAGTACTGAGAGAATAGAAAAAAGAGCTATATTAGGAAGTTTTAACCCATGAAGAAAGTATAGTGATGCTGGAGAAAGACTGGAGGGAGTTCAAGAAGATGAAAACATTTGTCAAGACAACGATGAAGAAAGAATAATTTTTTCTTTTAAAATCTCAATTGATGTTTCTTTATATTTTTTTGAATATTTTATTGATTATGAATTAATTACCTTTTCATCCAATCACTATTTGTCTCAATGTTTCAAATTCTGATTGGTTGAATGATATTTCATATTTTTTGGATGATTAGTTAATTAAATGTATTATTTTGTATATTTTCCTTCTATAATATTTCAGAATACTCTATAATTTTCCCCATTCCTTTTTGAAAATTACAAAGGGGGATAAATTATTAAATGGGTAGAAGATTTTATAAAGGGGGAGTTTAAATATAAAGGGTGATATGTTTCTTTAACGGGGATAATATGATCCTTAGGGGATGAATAATTCCCATGGGGAGAAGAATTCCTAAAGGGGAGTAGTTTTTTTTAAAGAATAAAGTTTATAAAAATCTCACCATATTCATCATTATACTCTCTATAATATTCAAAAGAGTCATAAACTTATGGGGAGTTAAGGTTTAAAGATTAACTTTTAATATGAAGTTATTAAGAGAACAATAGGTTATATGTTTTTTAAGTTATTTATCATTTAAGTTTTGGGGTTTTTTATTTCTGAAAAGGGAGATATTGTTGAGTCATAAATTTCAATTATTAATTTTCCATTCCTTTAGTTTTGGAAATCAAAAACACTCACTTAAAATATGTTTAATAAATTTTTATATCCCAAGTGTTTTAGAATATTTTTTCCGAAAAGATTATATTTTACCATACTTAGAAAACGTTCTAAAGTATTAAAAAATAAACTTTACATTCTTTATTAAAATTATCATAATGAGTATGTGTATGATAAATCGAACTCAATTTTATTAGACCAGAAGTCAGAATTTATTCATGCCTATCATACTAAAAATAAGTCTTAGCAATTCAACTAATTTTGGTACCGATACAATCAGACTAACACTCATAAGGATTATAATATTGACATTGTTAAGGAAGTCCATTAGACTGACTGAAGTTTATAATAATAATACTTAAAACTTGTTTCTTTTTTAAATAAAACATTTAACACTATAATTTTTTTAATCAATATGATGTCATATATTCAGTTATGATGAGCTGTCAAGTGCTAGATATCTGAGGACGTACAAACTTAGACATGTGACCGTAAAGAGATATCCTATAAATACCGGGTCATTTTAAGAGTTTAGAGTTAATGATTTTTCACTCTCAAAATTTCTAAAGGTTACATAGTTTTAACTTCTTGTTATTAGTCTTTGTATTTATTTAGATATAGTTTTCATTCTAAGGAATCCTTTTTAGGAATGTTTCCCTAAGAAATTTTGAAATTTTATTCACATCTGATCATTATTACAACTGAGGACTTCCAGGGATAGGAAAATGGTGAATTCGATCAATCAGATCAAGGGATTACAGAGATAGAAATAAAAATCTAATCTAATCATCATATCTAGGGATTCAATGGCTAGGAAGAGAGAGTCAATCTTCGTATCGAGGTATTCTAGGGACATGAAGACAGATCCATTCCTATCTTCATATTAAGGGCTTTCCTAGTAAGTAAATACATAAATTATTGTAAGTATAAAATAATAGATACCTTTATTCGGTGTTATTTACTACTTTATTCTTAAGGTTAAAATTGTTTAATCTTTTAAATATATTTTAATTCATTCTTACTTTTACATAGCTATTGTATTACTTGTTTTAAAAGTTTTCTATTCCATTTCATTTAATAGAAAGCGAGTCATAATATTCATCTCTATATATTGTTTGATTTATAATTATTAATAAAATTATCATAATAAAAATAATTTGATAAATATGATCTATCATGATTATTATTTTCACTCTAATTTAATCATATTGTTTAATGATTCTGATTCCGTGACTTTGTTAATTAGACTAAGTCTGAGTCTGATAACCTTACTTTAAGAGGTTTTGGTTTTGTTTAGTTTAATTATATTAAAATATGTTTTTTAAACTATAATTCACTCCCCTATTTTAAGTATATCCATATGAGTATATCATACATTCCTAAAAATGGCACAACCTATATCAATCTCTGACCTCCATCAAATGGGAGATAAATTCATTGTTTGTGTGTACGGTGGACTGCCACCCTACGAACCAATATAATTCATTTTCCATCATCTCATATCACAGTTAGTTATAATGATGGATTTAATGTGTATATATTATATTCATAACATAATTTTCATTATTAAATGATAACATGTTGTATAATTTCTTACCTTTCATTCATTGAAAAATGATAACTTCGTTCG
Organism: Viscum album; assembly: GCA_963277665.1. Taxonomy (NCBI): domain Eukaryota; kingdom Viridiplantae; phylum Streptophyta; class Magnoliopsida; order Santalales; family Viscaceae; genus Viscum; species Viscum album. Next base: position 1,082,650,155 of record OY728166.1, on the reverse strand, counting down.
CGCGTATGTCTGGACTACCACCTCTATGAAGCGATGTGATTTGTTTTTCATCACCACATAAAATGGATGATATATATAAGTATAATTATACAAAAAATATTATATTTATGATATTATTATCATTATATAAATATAAAATTATACTTACCTTCTTTCTATAATGATTGTTAAAAAATGAAAACATTACTCATATGTATGTACGAACTACCATCTCCATGTTTGTAACGTAGTTAATTTTTCATAATAATCTTCAATTATTGGTTAAAAATTTATAATTTATTTATAAAAATGATAATTATTTCATGATTATTATTATAGAGATGATGGAATAATGACTGATTTGACTATAATCAACTTAGTGAGACCATTTTGAATTTATGAAATGAATATCGTCAAAAAGTCCGATGTGAAGTTAATTAATTAAATAATTAAATATAGCATGGTAGATATAAAATAAAAGGGAATAATAAATATGAAAAATGGTTTTAATTAAATAAATAATTAAATTAATTTTATCATTTAGTAAGATAAATAATGTACACGATGATTCAAACTCAAGGTAATATACTTTCTTTTAAAAAAATACATTTTTAAAGTTTCCCTTAAAACCATTTTTTTCTCCCATGTCCTATTTTAAAATTATGTAATAGATGTATTTATATGTACATAAGTGAATTATAAAAGACATTTTATGATACTTTTTAATTTATTTTAAATGTTTTCAAAAGGAATATTTTTACCAAATGTTTCGACTTTCTTTATAAAAGACAAAATGAATTCCTATTTTAATGTATACAATGACAATGAATTTTCCCTATGCTATAATAGTTATTCAATGTTTTAATTAATTTATAATATTTTATATTTTATGCAAAGAAAATCCCTCTTTTCATTTTTTCTAGGAATTTTAGTTTAAAAAATGGGTTTTAAAGGAAAGGGATTTATCAACATCCAAAAAATGTTTTTTTATGGGTGAAAGGAATGTTTTTTGATTAAAGATTTTATGTGTTATATTATGGTTCTTAGTAATGGTTTAGGGTTATAAGTTTTTCCATTATAAACTGAGGGTGGGTGATCCTATTATATCTCTCCAATGAATTGGGTAAAGGGATGAATTTAATAAAATTGGTTTCTCCTAAGAGATTTCAGGAATATACTTCAATGATCATTCTAATTGTAACCATGACAGTTATTTTATATGGAACCATGATGGTTATTCTATGTGTGACTATGAAGGTTATCCCATTTATAAGAGTGATTTGAAAATGATGACCCAGGTTACCTACATGATTTATCTATGTTTTATATGTGTTTTTTTTATAAATTTTATGACTTTACAAGGTAAAGGAAAGTATATGCTACTTCAAAAGGTTAAAAATTATAACTTTGTAAAAAATTTATTATGAGTGTTTCATGATTTCAAAGAAAAATTTTTGAGTTTTATTTTTCCTTTAATTTTTTTTTGTGAAATGTTTTATGAAAATATTTGGGTAGAGAATTTGATTTCTTGGGTAAGAGAATATTTATTTTGAGCCTAAGGTTTATTTTTGAAAAAGGAAAATTTATATAAGTATTCATGGAATAATGATTTATTTCTTAATTTTTATGTCTCTTAATATTAATTTTTTGTTTATATAATGTTTTAAAATGGTTTTATAGGATGATTAGGGAAAAGGATGGTGTCAAGATAAAAATTGTGAAGATGTGTTACGAAAAGAAAACATGTTTCTTTTTAAAAGTTTTGTTTTATGGGATAAATGGATTCTTAATAGATGTGTAAACTATAATATATGAGTTTTTATGTAATATTTATGAACTAAATCTCTAAAAAACTAAACCTAAAAGATATTTTGGAATATAAGAAAGTGAATTATCGTTTAAATTCACAAGAATATGTAATATATAAGGCTGGACCCTCATAGTTAGTATCAGAGTAATGTTTAGATAACTTTAGAGATTAGGATAATGTTAATAGAATATAGTTAACATATTTTAATTTATGTTTAAGTTAAAATTGTATAGAATTTGAATATTACCATGTTGATTCATTTAAACTATGTCTATTCAGAATGGTTTTTTAGATAGGAAACAAAGAAGTTGACAGAGGAAGACATCAAGGGAATGATATCCTTCTGAATCAGCAACCTGGAATGGTTATAATTGGAACTGGGTATTTTGGTACATTGATATATTATTTGACGTGTTCTATAAATGGCAGTGGTATCCATGCTATAGATCATCTTGATCTACCATAGAGAAACATAAAGATAGTGGATTATTTTATGAGACAACATCCTCTAACATTCAAAGGATCTTCTGACCTAGTGGTGATTAAGGATGTATCAAATCCCTAAAAAATATTTTTAATGTCATGGGATGTTGAGATAATCAAAATTAAAGTCTTAATATTTATTTATTTTGAATGTGGAGTCAACCAGTGGTGGTTAATGGTCAAGAATATCAGGGAAAGAGAGGAGATTGATTCCTTAGAATGATATGAATTTAAGTATATCTTCGTTGAGAAATATTTTTCTAAATCTATTTGAATTAGAATTGAAAATAAATTCTTATAATTAAGGCAAAGGGAAGAATTTTTATTGGTCACATATGAAGTAAAATTCACTCAATTGGAAAGGTATACACCACATTTTATTCGGGATGTTGATAGATAAATTAACCAGTTTTACTTAGGATTAAAGACATGATATTGTAAGGAATTTGATTCTTATGAATTAAAATGTTATAAGAAAATTATCTGATGTGAAAATATGGTAGAAATGGAGTTTAACAATGATCATTTGTACTTTGACAACCAACATAAAAAGTGTTCTTGGTGGTAGGAAAAAGAAAAGAATGGATCGTTGAAATATAATGGTAATAAAATTAATGTTTCAGTTTGTGAGAGTTGTGATAAAAATAACACTAGGGAATTCTTTATGAAGTCTATTAAGTTCTTCCAATGTAGTAAGTTTGGGAATATTAATTGTAATTCCAATGAAAAAGATCTTGGTAGTGGTAATACTAATTTTGATAAATAGTTAGTAAAGTGTTTTAAATGTAATGAGATGGGACATTATGCACCTGCATGTATGAATAATAACTTGAATGATTGGAAGAGTATAGACTATAAGAAAAAATGTGTAGTGATATATTATGATTTCATAAGGTAAAGGAAAGTATATGATACTTACTAATTTTTAAAATTATAACTTGGTGAAAAAGTTATTATGAGTTTTTTATATCTTTAAAGAAAAATTTATGAGTTTTATTTTTCATTTAAGATTAACTATGAACTGTTTTATGAAAATATTTAGGCAGATAAGTTGATTTATTTGGTAAGAACATGTTTATTTTGAAAAATGATAATTTCTATAAGTATTCAAGGACTAATATTTTCTTTCTTTCTTTTTATTTCCCTTTTTGATATTTTTATAATTATCCCACATTTTAAAATGTTTTTCATAGGATGGATAGGGAGAAGGATGAGGTGTAGATGAAAATTATAAAGATGTGTTAGGAAAAGAAAACATGTTTCTTTTTAAAATTTTTGTTTTATATAAAAAATGGATAATAAATAGAAGTGTCTAATTTGTAATATATGAGTTTATTATGTAATATTTATGACCTAAATCTCTAAAATTCTAAACCTAAAAGATATTTGGGAATGTAATAAAGTGAATTATTATTTAAAGTCACTAGAATATGTAATGTACAAGTTAATTTTCTTACAATTAGTACCAGAGAAAGGTTTAGATAACTTTAATTGTTAGGATAATGTTAATAGAATACCCATAAAATATTTTAATTTATGGTAAAGTTAAAATTATATAGTATTTGAATAATACCATGTTGCTTCGTCTAAATTATATATGTTTAGGATTGGTTTCCAAAGAGGAATCAATGAAGCTAAAGTAAGAAGGCATTGAGGGGACAATATCCTTTCAAATCAGCAACCCAGAATGATTGGAATTAGAATTGAGCAGTTTGGTATAATGATAGATTAGTTGATGTAGTCTATAAATGGTGGTGGTATCCATGCTAGAGAGCATCTAAATCTACCATAAAGGAACATGATGATAGTGGATCATTTTATGAGACAGTATACTCCATCATTCAGAGGATATTCTAACCTAGTGGTGGCTAAAGGATGGATTAAATCCCTAGAAAAGATATTCAATGTTATGGGATGTTCAAATCATTAAAAGTTAAGTCTTTCTATTTACCATTTTGAAGGTGAAGCCTACTAGTGGCGGTCAATGGTAAAGAATATCAAGGAAAGAGAGGATATTGATGCTTTGGAATGAGATGAATTTAAAAATATCTTCCTTGAGAAATATGTTCATAAATCTATTAGACTTAAAATGTAAAATAAATTCTTGGAATTGAGGTAAAGGGAAGAAGATTCATTGACCATTTATGAAGAAAACTTCACCCGATTGGAAAGGTATATACCACATTTTATCCAATATCCTGATAGAAAAATTAATCAATTTTACTTAGGATTGAAGATAATATATTGAATGGAATTGGATTCTCGTGAATTTAAAAGTTTTGAGAAAATTGTGCGATATACCAATAAGGTATAAATAGAGTTTACCGATGATCATGTGTACTTAAAAAACCAATAGAAAAAGTGTTCAAGGTGGAAGGAAAAGAGGAAGAATGGATCAAATAAATATGATGGTAAGAAAATTAAGTCTTTAATTTGTGAGAGTTTTGGTAAAAAGTGCCCTGGGAAATGCCTTATAAAGTTTGTTAAGTTCTTATGATGTGGTAAGTTTGGGCATATGGTTCGTAATTTTAATGAAAAATGTGTTGGTAGTGGTAAGAACAATTATGATAAACAGGAAGTAAAGTGTTTTAAATGTAATGATATGGGTAATTATGAACATGCATGTCAGAATAAGAACCTAAATGATGGGAATAAGCTATACTATAAGCATAATGGTATAGTGAAATACTTCATAACAACTTCCGTAGATGTTGGGCCATAAAATAAAGTGGTATTAAGTACATTTCTTGTTCATTCAGATTATGTTAATGTATTGTTTGATTCAAGGTCTACATGTAACATCCCAATTAAGTAATGAATAATAGATATTTTTATCTATGTCTATTAATGAATTATACAGTGTTTTAGAGGCTTAAAATGAAAATAAATCCAATCTTAAGCATGGAATACACTAATATTTTTAAAAGATTGTTTTACTGCCTTTTGATGGCAAATCATTTTTAAATCTATCTTTTGACAATTTTATAAGCTATGTTTGTAAAAATAAACTTATTATTTATGATTGGGACATCAAAATTTACTTTGTGTGAATTTTTGGTATTTTTCCGATAAAGTTCATTTTTAATGAATAGTGAAAATGTTGTATTTTAATTCAAAACCTATTTTTAATCTAATTTATTTATATGATTAGATTATCTTTTGAATTGGTTTTGAAGTGAAATTAGAATATATTTTTACCATTTAATCCAATGGTGGTCATTGGAATCAATTTCACTTTGAAATTGGACTTAAACTGGTGTCAATCTTTTGATACTTATTGTTTCATAAAAACACGCTATTTGTCATGACATCGGGAATTGATTATTAAATTAATTAATGTAACTTATATGATTTTAATTTTTCAAAATATACATCATTTTTGAATTTGGAATATCAAATATAGCTTAGGGTGAAGTTTTGGTATATTTCTGAAAAACTTCAATTTTTGATGAATAGTGAAACCACTAAGTGGTAGTTAAAAAAACTGATTTTTTCGTTTAAATGAAACTTTTCCACTTCTATGATTTGATTTTCAAAAATCCTACATACATGGTTTTCATTAAGAAGTAAAATGTGGTTCAATGAGATTAAAATAATTTTTTGGTGAATAGTAACTTTTAAGTTCTTAATCGCGATTAGAGGTAATTAGTGTAGTTTAAGGTAAAAATAATGTTTTAATAATACGAGATGAGCTTGAAACATGTCCTAACCTCATTGGATGTGTCATGGATGACCAAGAAAATCCATGGGTCAACTTGGGGACCCCATGGAGCCACTTTGGTTGGGAAATGACATAAATAACTTTTTATTTAATGTAAAAGTAAAAATGACACAAACATGAGATGTTTTACTAAAACAATTTTTACATGGGGTTATACAAGTCATATTTTTGACTATAAATATTAATTAGAAAGATAAAAATATTTCCTAAATAATTATATTTTTTTTAAAATTTTTAGTCATTAAATATATTAAATTATTTATGACATCATGATGATGCAGCGATTACCTCATTAATAAAGGATTTAAATAAAATGAAAAGATAATGTAAAATCTATGACCTACACATGTCCAAAACCTATTGGATGGATATATTTCTAACCCTTATTAACTTAGCCTCGAATTATATCAATGTGGGACCTTTTGAATCCGAAACTCATTTTAAAATAAAGTAACATTTCTTTACTTTCCAAGAGTGCCCCTCCTCTCCTCTTATAAAAGGCCCCCACCTCTACCTCCTTACCCACACTTCCAAAGCCTTTGGCTCGGCCAAACCCTACCCATTTTGTCTCTCCACTCCCCTCTCTTACTCCTTGAAGCCTCACTTTGGGCAGAAGTCTTCCCAAGGAAGCCTTTGAGCTCAAACTAAAGGGAGTTACCCGATTTTAATGTAATGTATTCACTTGAGTCCTTTTGTTTTATTTTGCTTCTCCAACCCCCTAAAATATTTTTATTCATTTCTTTTGTAACAAATCCAGTATCTTAAATATACTAGGATGTTGTTATAAGAAGTATTATAGCTACACTTACACACACCTACATCTAATGGTTAAAGAAAATATTGTTTCCGTGGATGGTGAATTTATGCCTCCCGAAACGATGATTGTTCAACATTATTTTGACACCTTAAAAGGTGGACATTAAGATGAAACTATATTTATATATGATATATAATATGTTTATGTTTTACTTAAGCTTCTGTATTTTTCATTTTGGGCATACCTTTATGGTTTCCATTATGGGTAAACGCGATATCTTCATTTAAGGAAGTGCGGACTACCGCCCCCTCAAAGTGATTTGATTCGTTAATATCATATGTGGGACATATAAAGGATGGAGTTATTATATTATGTATGATATTACAGTGTAATTATTATATACCTTTATATCATTATGATTCCATTTCATAAAATACGAAATAGAAATGGAAGCAGCGTTCATGCGTACGTACGGCTTACCGTCTCCATGAACGGTGCATTTCATTTCTTACCTCTAAATGATTATGTAATATTATAAATGCATGAATGTACTGGATATATATGACATATATTATATCTACACCATGAATAACATTCTGGATATAATGGATACACGAACAACTTGAAATTATAAAGGGTTTATTTTTGACTCAAGTACCAATGATCGTTAAAATGACCGTTATTAACTTAAATAATTACATAGTGTTCATGACATGGAAATAAGTGATATAAAAGGAATAATGAACTTGAAAAAGGTTCTTAAACAAGTAGAAATTAACTCAAGTTTATTATTCAAGAGATTAAAGAACGACCGAGTCAAGTCGGACCCGAGCTATGGGACTTTGTCTCAATCTCCTTTCATTGAGGCATATTTTTTTTATACACAACCTTCTTTTATACGGTGTATAAACCCCTTTGACTTTTACATTTATCCAAAATGAATATTTTTTTATACGAATCGTTTTACAAAACGATAAAAGGGAATTTTTTTGTCATACATATGAGGCGACAACGACTTCTCCGCCGCCGTGACCTTTATTTGAGTTTCGGCTTCCTCTACAAGCCATACCTTTTTTTAAAAGAAAAATAAATACCATGTTTTACTGTTCTTTTATTTTGGTATTGAAAATGGTTTTCATAATGTTTTTATATCAATGTGTTGTATTGATATCTTGTGATTGAAAGGTGGAAATGTTATGTTTCCTTTTTGCATGTTTTATGTGATACGATTATGTTGTGGTTCTTGGGCATTATTACGAAGACGGGTGGTTCCGTGATAAACTAAGGGTGGGTGAGCCCGATATAGCTCTCCAATGAATTGAGTAATGCGAAGGAGTAAAACGTTAAGGTTTATCAGAAGAGATTTAGGGAATATACTATGATGGGTATTCCAAACGTAACCAAGAGGGTTACTCCCTACGTAAGAATGTTATGAATGCCTCAAGTTACCTTTATGTCTTATGATTTCTATGATTTATTCATGATTTGATGAGGTATGTTAAAGTGATTATGTTTTATGGGTAAATTATGATTTCATTCTTATGTATATATGATCTCAGGTTTCCTTTCCATATTTTTATAACCCATATTGAGCTTTTTATGCTCATCCCAAGTTTTTTTTGAAATGTTTTTCACAGGTCAAGGGAAAGGTACATGATACGATGATAGTGTCAAGGAAGTGTCAAGAAAGAATCCATGTTTTATTTTAAATATGTTCCGTTGATGGGAAAAAATGAATACTATCTTTATATAACCACTTTGTTTAAATGTGGAATGTAATGCATGTTTTATGATCTAATTCTCTAAAACTCTAAACCCAAAAAGATCCTCAATGTGTAATCTTGTAATAACTCAAGATTAAGTAAGATTTAAGGCTAGGGCCTTATAGTTGGTATCAGAGGTCGGTTTATATAACTTTAGGAGTTATAATTCTATTAAATGATTATCCAAAAATATTTTTTTTGAAGTGATGTAGCATTTGAAGATTACCATATTGCTTCATCTAAGACATGTTTGTACAGAATGGTTTTCCACAGAGGAAATAGGGAATCAGTGCTAGGAGGGAATGTAGAAGGAAATGATCTTCCTAATCAGCATCCTGAGATGGTCAAAATTGTAACTGAACAGTTTGTTGCAGTAATGGAACGATTGAATCAAGCGATAAATGGAGGTGGTATCCATGCACGAGATCAGCCAGATCAACCGCAGAGGAACATGTCAGTGGTGGAACATTTAATGAGGAAACATCCCCCATCATTCAGAGGATCATCTGAACCTTTGCTAGCTGAAGGGTGGATTAAAGCAATGGATAATATTTTCGATGAAATGGGGTGTTCAGACAATCAAAAGGTTAGTCTTGCTATTTACCGTTTGGAGGGTGAGGCAGATCAGTGGTGGTCGATGGTTAAAAATATCTGGGAGGCTGATGAGATTGATGCTCTTGACTAGGATGAATTCAAAGGTATGTTTCTTGAGAAGTATTTTCCTAAGGCTGTTAAACTTAGGATGGAAAATAAATTATTGGAATTGAGGCAAGAGGAAGACTCAGTGGCTGACTATGAAGAAAGGTTCACTCGATTGGCAAGGTATGCTCCAAATTTTATCCGAGACCTTGATAGTAAAATCAATCGTTTTTACTTAGGATTAAATCCAAAATATCAAAAGGCATTAGCTTCCCGTGAGTTTAAAAGTTATGAAAAGCTTGTTCGATGTGCTGAGATGGTGGAAATGGAGTTTGTCAATGACCAAGTGTTCTATAATAACCAGCAGAAGAAGAGACTGATGTGGAAGGAGAAAGGGAAGAATTCTTCAAAAAAGTCTGATGGTAAGAAAACTAAGTTTCCAGTTTGTGATAAATGTGGGAAAAGGCATGCTGGGGAATGTCTTCTGAATTCTGGAAAGTGCTACCGATGCGGTAAGATGGGACATAAGGCTCGTGATTGCACTGAAAAAGAGCAGGGTGATGGTAAGACCAAATTTGATTTACAGTTAGTGAAATGTTTTAAGTGTAATGAGATGGGTCACTATGCAAATGAGTGTCCGACAAAGAGCTTGAGTGACGAGAAACAGTTAGACTACAAGCAGAAAGGGGTGGTGAAATCTTTTGCAACTACTTCAGAAGATGTCAAGCCATCAAATGAAGTTGTATCAGGTACCTTGTTTGTTTTTTCAGATTATGCCAGTGTGTTGTTTGATTCGGGGTCCACACATTCTTTCATCTCTGAAACCTTTTCTAGTAAAATGGGAATACCATCTCAAGAAATGACTCTTGAACCTGTGGTAAAAACACCTGGGGGAAATGTTGAGGCAAAAAGAATTTATAAGAATCTTCCTATCCTTATCTGTGGAAAGAACCTACTTGCAAACCTTATTGTTTTACCTCTAGTAGAGTTTGATGTTATCCTGGGTATGAATTGGATCTCTATTTACCATGCTAAGATTGACTATAGAGATAAAGAAGTTTCTTTTCAGAAATACTTTCAGTTTGTGTACAAGAATGAACCCTTACTGTTGATAACATATCAAGAGGCCGAGAAACTTATAAAATATGGAAATGAATGTTACCTTGCACATATTGTTGAAAACAAGGGAACTGTTCAGATTAATGATGTGCCAGTGGTAAATGAGTATCCTGATGTTTTTCCTGATGAGTTGCCTGGAATAATACCAGACCGGGAAGTTTAATTTACTGTTGTCTTAGTTCCTGATGCTAAGACAATTTCGAAGCCCCCTTATCGAATGGCTCAAATTGAACTTTTAGAGTTGAAGGAGCAATTGCAAGATTTATTAGAGAAAGGTTTCATTTGACCTAGCACATCACCATGGGGTGCTCCTATTTTATTTGTTAAAAAGAAAGATGGTTCTATGAGACTTTGCATTGATTATAGAGCCTTGAATAACATCACTGTTAAGAACAAATATCCTTTGCCTCATATCGATGATTTGTTTGATCAGCTCCCGGGAGCTCAGTGTTTTTCAAAGATTGACCTGAGATCGGGGTACCATCAGCTGAAGGTAAAGGAAGCAGATGTTCCAAATACTATGTTTCGTACAAGATATGGCCATTATGAATTTGTAGTAATGCCTTTTGGGCTAACCAATGCACCTGCTGTATTCATGGACTTAGTGAATAGAATTTTCCATGAGTTCTTGGATAAGTTTGTGGTGGTTTTCATTGATGATATTTTGGTGTTTTCTAAAAGTAAAGAGGAGCATGAAAGACATTTAAGGGTTATTTTGAAAACCTTAAAAGAAAATAAATTGTATGGGAAATTCATAAAGTGTGAGTTTTGGTTGCAACAAATTTCTTTCCTTGGTCACATTGTTTCTAAATATGGGATAACCGTTGATCCTGTAAAAACAAAGGTTGTTGAAGAATGGCCAAGACCCAGAAATGTAACAGAGATTCGTAGTTTCCTTGGTTTGGCAGGATATTACCGAAGGTTTGTTAGAAATTTTTCATGGTTATCTAGTCTAATGACTAAGCTAACTCGGAAGGGTGTTAAGTTTATCTGGACAAAAGAATGTGATGATTGTTTTCAGGAATTGAAAAGAAGATTGGTGAATGCTCCAGTTTTGGAACTTCCTTCCAGGAATGGTGAGTTTGTTATATACAGTGATGCTTCATTGAAAGGACTTGGTTGTGTCCTTATGAAGAATGATCAGGTAATTGATTATGCTTCACGTCAGTTGAAAACTCATGAGGTAAATTACCCTACACATGATTTGGAATTAGCTGCTGTTGCTTTTGCTTTAAAAATTTGGAGGCATCATTTGTATGGAGTAAAGTGTGAAATATATACCGATCACAAAAGTTTAAAGTATATATTCACTCAGAAAGAATTGAATATGAGACAGAGTAGATGGCTAGAATTAATCAATAATTATGATTGTACAATTCATTACTATCCAGGAAAAGCAAATAAAGTGGCTGATGCTTTGAGTCGAAAAAGTAATGCTTCATTAGCAATGTTGCATTTGGAACGTGATCCTTTGGTTAAGGATTTGATGAAATTTGGCATATAAGTTGTTGGTGCAGGATGTTCTTCTGTTTTGTTTCAGGTATCAGTGAAATCTTCTCTATCAGACAGAATCAAGCAAGCACAGAAGCAAGACAGTGAGTTGCAGAAAAAGGTAGAGCTGGTTCAGAAAGGTAAGTTGCCTGAATTCAACATTGATAATGATTGCGTTTTGAGATTTGGGAAGAGATTGTGTGTGCCTTTTGATTCACAGTTGAAGAGAGAGTTGTTATGTGAAGCTCATAGTTCTCCATTTTCAGTTCATCCTGGCATTACTAAGATGTAAAGAGATCTGCGGGAGTATTACTGGTGGGATGGAATGAAAAGAGATATTGCTGATTTTACTGTCAAGTGTTTGACATGTCAACAGGTTAAAGCAGAGCGTTAGTTACCGAAAGGGATGCTTCAGCCTTTACCAGTTCCAGAGTGTAAATGGGAGAATATATCCATGGAATTCATTGTTGGATTGCTGAAGACCCGTCGAGGTAATAATGCAATCTGGGTTATTGTTGATCGCTTGAATAAATCTGCTCATTTCCTTGCTATACGAGATACTTTTTCCCTAGATCAACTTTCCCGTTTGTATCTTAAAGAGATAGTCTGGTTACATGGAGTTACTGTCTCCATTGTATCTGACCATGATCCCAGGTTTACTTCTAACTTTTGGAAAGGCCTTCAGAAGTCGTTGGGTACTGAATTAAATTTTAGTATAGCTTTTCATTTGCAATCAGATGGGCAGTCAGAAAGAACAATTCAGACCTTGGAGGATATGCTACGAGCTTGTTCGTTTGATTATCAGGGAAGTTGGGACCAGAATCTTTCTTTGGTTGAATTTTCATATAATAACAGTTTTCATTTCAGTATACAGATGACACCATTTGAGGCATTATATGGGAAGTGGTGTCGAACTCCAGCTTTCTGGGATGAAGTGGGTGAAAGGAAGTTGATGGGAGAAGAATTGGTAGAAGAGATGGTAGAAAAAGTTTAGCTGATACAAAAACACATGAGAACAGCTCAGAGCAGGCAGAAGAGTTATGCGGACAATAGGATGAAGGATCTCTCTTTTGAGGTAGGTGATCATGTTTTTCTCAAAGTATCACCATGGAAAAGTGTGATACGATTTGGTAAGAAAGGAAAGATGAGTCCAAGTTTCATTGGACCATATGAAATTCTGGAGAGAGTTGGATCAGTTTCTTACCGAGTGGATTTACCTTCGAGTTTATCTCAGGTACACAATGTTTTTCATGTTTCGATGCTGAGAAAGTACATGCCAGATCCATATCATGTTTTGAGTCCAGAGGTAGTTCAGCTGGAAGAGAACCTATCTTATGAGGAACAACCGGTTCAGATTCTTGACCATAGGGAGCAAGTGTTACGGAATAAGGTGATTAATCAGGTAAAGGTTTTGTGAAAAAACCACATGATGGAAGAGGCAACATGGGAATATGAAAATGCAATGAGGGATAAGTACCCCCATTTATTCGATAAGTAAATAAATTGCGGGAACGCAATTTTATAAAGGGGGAAGGATGTAACATCCCAAGTAAGTAATGAATAATAGATATTTTTATCTATGTCTATTAATGAATTAGATAGTGTTTTAGAGGCTTAAAATGAAAATAAATCCAATCTTAAGCATGGAATACACTAATATTTTTAAAAGATTGTTTTACTGCCTTTTGATGGAAAACCATTTTTAAATCTATCTTTCGAAAATTTTATAAGCTATGTTTTTCAAAATAAACTTATTATTTATTATTGTGACATCAAAATTTACTTTGTTTGAATTTTTGGTATTTTTCCGATAAAGTTCATTTTTAATGAATAGTGAAAATGTTATATTTTAATTTAAAACCTATTTTTAATCTAATTTATTTATATGATTAGATTATATTTTGAATTGGTTTTGAAGTGAAATTAGAATATATTTTTACCATTTAATCCAATGGTGGTCATTGGAATCAATTTCACTTTGAAATTGGACTTAAACTGGTGTCAATCTTTTGATACTTATTGTTTCATAAAAACACGCTATTTGTCATGACAGCGGGGATTGATTATTAAATTAATTAATGCAACTTATATGATTTGAATTTTTCAAAATAGACATCATTTTTGAATTTGGAATATCAAATATAGCTTAGGGTGAAGTTTTGGTATCTTTCTGAAAAACTTCAATTTTTGATGAATAGTGAAACCACTAAGTGGTAGTTAAAGAAACTGATTTTTCGTTTAAATGAAACTTTGCCACTTATGTGATTTGATTTTCAAAAATCCAACATACATGTTTGTCATTAAGAAGTAAAATGTGGTTCAATGAGATTAAAATAATTTTTTGGTGAATAGTAACTTTTAAGTTCTTAATCACGATTAGAGGTAATTAGTGTAGTTTAAGGTAAAAATAATGTTTTAATAATATGAGATGAGATTTACACATGTCCTACCCCCGTTGGATGTGTCATGGCCGACCAAGAAAATCCATGGGTCAACTTGGGGACCCCATGGATCCACTTTGGTTGGGAAATGACATAAATAACTTTTTATTTAATGTAAAAGTAAAAATGACACAAACATGAGATGTTTTAGTAAAATAATTTTTACATGGGGTTATACAAGTCATATTTTTGACTATAAATATTAATTATAAATATAAAACGATTTCCTACATCATGATATTTTTTTTATAATTTTTAGTCATTAAATATATTAAATTATTTATGACATCATGATGATGCAGTGATTACCTCATTAATAAATGATTTAAATAAAATGAAAAGATAATGTAAAATCTATGACCTAAACATGTCCAAAACCTATTGGATGGGTATATTTCGAACCCTATCACCTTATCCTCGAATTATATCAATGTGGGACCTTTTTAATCCGAAACTCATTTTAAAATAAAGTAACATTTCTTTACTTTCCAAGAGTTCCCCTCCTCTCCTCTTATAAAAGGCCCCCACCTCTACCTCCTTACCCACACTTCCAAAGCCTTTGGCTCGGCCAAATCCTGCCCATTTTATCTCTCCACTTCCCTCTCTTACTCCTTGAAGCCTCACTTTGGGCATAAGTCTTCCCAAGGAAGCCTTTGAGCTCAAACCAAAGGGAGTTACCCGATTTTAAGGTAATGTCTTCACTTGAGTCCTTTTGTTTTATTTTGCTTATCCAACCCCCTAAACTCTTTTTATTCATTTCTTTTGTAAAAACTACATTATCTTCAATATACTAGGATTTGTTATAATAAGTATTTGAGCTACACTTACACACACCTACATCTAATTGTTAAAGAACATACTGTTTCCGTGGATGGTGAATTTATGCCTCCCAAAACGATGATTGTTGAACATTATTTTAACACCTTAAAAGGTGGAAATTAAGATGAAACTATATTTATATATGATATATAATATGTTTATGTTTTCCTTAAGCTTCTGTATTTTTAATTTTGGGCATACCTTTATGGTTTCCATTATGGGTAAACACGATATCTTCATTTAAGGAAGTGCGGACTACCGCCCCCTCAAAGTGATTTGATTCGTTAATACCATATGTGGGACATATAAAGGATGGAGTTATGATATTATGTATTATATTACACTGGAATTATTATATAACTTTATATCATTATGATTCCATTTCATAAAATATGAAATAGAAATGGAAGCAGCGTTCATGCGTACGTACGACTTACCATCTCCATGAACGGTGCATTTCATTTCTTACCTCTAAATGATTATGTAATATTATAAATGCATGAATGTACTGGATATATATTACATATATGATATCTACATAATGAATACCATTTTGGATATAATGGATACATGAACAACTTGTAATCATAAAGGGTTTATTTTTGACTCAAGTACCAATGATCGTTAAAATGACCGTTATTAACTTAAATAATTACATAGTGTTCATGACATATAAATAAGTGATATAAAATGAATAATGAACTTGAAAAAGGTTCTTAAACAAATATAAATTAACTCAATTTTATTATTCAGGAGATTATAGAACGACCGAGTCAAGTCAAACCCGAGGTATGGGAATTCGTCTCAATCTCCTTTCATTGAGGCATATTTTGTTTTATACACAACCTTCTTTTATACGGTGTATAAACCCCTTTTACTTTTACCTTTATCCAAAAGGAATCTTTTTTTATACGAAGTGTTTTACAAAACGACAAAAGGGAATGTTTTTGTCATACGTATGCGGCGAAAACGACTTCTCCGCCGCCGTGACCATTATTTGAGTTTCGACTTCCTCTACAAGCCATACCTTTTTTTTAAAAGAAAAATAAATACCATGTTTTACTATTCTTTTATTTTGGTATTGAAAATGGTTTTCATAATGTTTTTATATCAATGTGTTGTATTGATATCTTGTGATTGAAAGGTGGAAATGTTATGTTTCCTTTATGCATGTTTTATGTGATACGATTATGTTGTGGTTCTTGGGAATTATTATGAAGACGGGTGCTTCCGTGATAAAATAAGGGCGGGTGAGCCCAATATAGCTCTCCAATGCATTGGGTAACGCAAAGGAGTGAAACTTTAAGGTTTATCCGAAGAGATTTAGGGAATATACTGTGATGGGTATTCCAAACGTAACAAAGAGGGTTACTCCCTACGTAAGAATGTTATGAATGCCTCAAGTTACCTTTATGTCTTATGATTTCTATGATTTATTCATGATTTGATGAGGTATGTTAAAGTGCTTATGTTTTATGGGTAAAGTATGATTTCATTCTTATGTATATATGATCTCATGTTTCCTTTCCATATTTTTATAACCCATATTGAGCTTTTTATGCTCATCCCAAGTTTTTTTGAAATGTTTTTCACAGGTCAAGGGAAAGGTACATGATATGATGATAGTGTCAAGGAAGTGTCAAGAAAGAATCCATGTTTTATTTTAAATATGTTCCATTGATGGGAAAAAATGAATACTATCTTTATGTAACCACTTTGTTTAAATGTGGAATGTAATGCATGTTTTATGATCTAATTCTCTAAAACTCTAAACCCAAAAAGATCATCAATGTGTAATCTTATAATAACTCAAGATTAAGTAAGGTTTAAGGCTGGGGCCTTATAGTTGGTATCAGAGGTCGGTTTAGATAAATTTAGGAGTTATAATTCTATTAAATGATTATCCAAAAATATTTTTTTTTGAAGTGATGTAGCATTTGAAGATTACCATGTTGCTTCATCTAAGACATGTTTGTTTAGAATGGTTTTCCGCAGAGGAAAGAGGGAAGCAGTGCTAGGAGGGAATGCAGAAGAAAATAACCTTCCTAATCAGCATCCTGAGATGGTTGGAATTGGAACTGAATAGTTTGTTGCAGTAATGGCGCAGTTGAATCAAGCGATAAATGGAGGTGGTATCCATGCACGAGATCAGCCAGATCAACCGCAGAGGAACATGTCAGTGGTGGAACATTTCATGAGGCAACATCCCCCATCATTCAGAGGATCATCTGACCCTGTGCTAGCTGAAGGGTGGATTAAATCACTGGATAAGATTTTCGATGTCATGGGGTGTTCAGACAATCAAAAGGTTAGTCTTGCTATTTACCGTTTGGAGGGTGAGGCAGATCAGTGGTGGTCGATGGTTAAAAATATCAAGGAGGCTGATGAGATTGATTCTCTTAACTGGGATGAATTCAAAGGTATGT
Source organism: Viscum album (assembly GCA_963277665.1). NCBI lineage: Eukaryota > Viridiplantae > Streptophyta > Magnoliopsida > Santalales > Viscaceae > Viscum > Viscum album. The sequence continues at coordinate 1,082,632,707 of OY728166.1, read as the reverse complement.
TTCTTGAGAAGTATTTTCCTAAGGCTGTTCGACTTAGTATGGAAAAGAAATTCTTGGAATTGAGGCAAGAGGAAGACTCAGTGGCTGACTATGAAGAAAGGTTCACTCGATTGGCAAGGTATGCTCCAAATTTTATCCGAGACCTTGATAGTAAAATCAATTGTTTTTACATAGGATTAAAGCCAAAATATCGAAGGGAATTAGCTTCTAGTGAGTTTAAAAGTTATGAAAAGCTTGTTCGATGTGCTGAGAAGGTGTAAATGGAGTTTTCTGATGACCAAGTGTTCTATAACAACCAGTAGAAGAAGATACTGAGGTGGCCGGGGAAAGGGAAGAATTCTTTAAAAAAGTCTGATGGTAAGAAAACTAAGTTTCGAGTTTGTGATAAATGTGGGAAAAGGCATGCTGTGGAATGTCTTCTGAATTCTGGAAAGTGCTACCGATGCGGTAAGATGGGACATAAGGCTCGTGATTGCACTGAAAAAGAGCAGGGTGATGGTAAGAACAAATTTGATTTACAGTTAGTGAAATGTTTTAAGTGCAATGAGATGATTCACTATGAAAAGGAGTATCCGAAAAAGAGCTTGAGTGACGGGAAGCAGTTAGACTACAAGCAGAAAGGGGTGGTGAAATCTTTTGCAACTACTTCAGCAGATGTCAGGCCATCAAATGAAGTTATATCAGGTACCTTGTTTGTTTTTTCAGATTATGCCAGTGTGTTGTTTGATTCGGGGTCCACACATTCTTTCATCTCTAAAACCTTTTCTAGTAAAATGGGAATACCATCTCAAGAAATGACTCCTGAACTTGTGGTAAAAAAACCTGGGGGAAATGTTGAGGCAAAAAGAATTTATAAGAATCTTCCTATCCTTATCCGTGGAAAGAACCAACTTTCAAACCTTATTGTTTTACCTCTAGTAGAGTTTGATGTTATCCTGGCTATGGATTGGCTCTCTATTTACCATGCTAAGATTGACTGTAGAGCTAAAGAAGTTTCTTTTCAGAAATAATTTCAGTTTGTGTAAAAGAATGAACCCTTACTGTTGATAACATATCAAGAGTCCGAGAAACTTGTAAAAGATGGAAATGAATGTTACCTTGCACATATTGTTGAAAACAAGGGAACTATTCAGATTAATGAAGTGCCAGTGGTAAATGAGTATCCTGATGTTTTTCCTGATGAGTTTCCTGGAATAATACCAGATCAGGAAGTTGAATTTACTGTTGACTTAGTTCCTGATGCTAAGCCAATTTTGATACCCCCTTATCGAATGACTCAAATTCAACTTTTAGAGTTGAAGGAGCAATTACAAGATTTATTAGAGAAAGGTTTCATTCGACCTAGCACATCACCATGGGGTGCTACTGTTTTATTTCTTAAAAAGAAAGATGGTTCTATGAGACTTTTCATTGATTATAGATCCTTGAATAACATCACTGTTAAGAACAAATATCCTTTGCCTCATATCGATGATTTGTTTGATCATCTCCAGGGAGATCAGTTTTTTTCAAAGATTGACCTGAGATCGGGGTACCATCAGCTGAAGGTAAAGGAAGCAGATGTTCCGAAGACTCTGTTTCGTACAAGATATGGCCATTATGAATTTGTAGTAATGCCTTTTGGGCTAACCATTGCACCTGCTGTATTCATGGACTTAGTGAATAGAATTTTCCATGAGTTCTTGGATAAGTTTGTGGTGGTTTTCATTGATGATATTTTGGTGTTTTCTAAAAGTAAAGAGGAACATGAAAGACATTTAAGGGTTATTTTGAAAACCTTAAAAGAAAAGAAATTGTATGGGAAATTCAGCAAGTGTGAGTTTTGGTTGCAACAAATTTCTTTCCTTGGTCACATTGTTTCTAAAGATGGGATAACCATTGGTCCTGCAAAAACAAAGGTTGTTGAAGAATGGCCAAGACCCACAAATGTAACAGAGATTCGTAGTTTCCTTGGTTTGGCAGGCTATTACCGAAGGTTTGTTAGAAATGTTTCACGGTTATCTAGTCTAATGACTAAGCTAACTCGGAAGGGTGTTAAGTTTATCTGGACAAAAGAATGTGATGATTTTTTTTTTCAGGAATTGAAAAGAATATTGGTGAATGCTCCAGTTTTGGCACTTCCTTCCAGGAATGGTGAGTTTGTTATATACAGTGATGATTCATTGAAAGGACTTGGTTGTTTCCTTATGCAAAATGATCAGGTAATTTCTTATGCTTCACATCAGTTGAAAACTCTTGAGGTAAATTACCCTACACATGATTTGTAATTAGCTGCTGTAGTTTTTTCTTTAAAAATTTGGAGGCATCATTTGTATGGAGTAAAGTGTGAAATATATACCGATCACAAAAGTTTAAAGTATATATTCACTCAGAAAGAATTGAATATGATATAGAGGAGATGGCTAGAATTAATCAAGGATTATGATTTTACAATTCATTACCATCCAGGAAAAGCAAATAAAGTGGTTGATGCTTTGAGTCGAAAATGTAATGCTTAATTAGCAATGTTGCGTTTGGAACGTGATCCTTTGGTTAAGGATTTGATAAAATTTTGCATAGAAGTTTTTGGTGCAAGATGTTCTTCTGTTTTGTTTCAGGTATCAGTGAAATCTTCTCTATCAGACAGAATCAAGCAAGCACAGAAGCAAGACAGTGAGTTGCAGAAAAAGGTAGAGCTGGTTCAGAAAGGTAAGTTTCCTGAATTCAACATTGATAATGATTGAGTTTTGAGATTTGGGAAGAGATTGTGTGTGCCTTGTGATTCACAGTTGAAGAGAGAGTTGTTATGTGAAGCTCATAGTTCTCTTTTTTCAGTTCATCCTGGCAGTTCTAAGATGTATAGAGATCTGTGGGAGTATTACTGGTGGGATGGAATGAAAAGAGATATTGCTGATTTTACTGTGAAGTGTTTGACATGTCAACAGGTTAAAGCAGAGCGGTAGTTACCGAAAGGGATGCTTCATCCTTTACAAGTTCCAGAGTGGAAATGGAAGAATATATCTATGGACTTCGTTGTGGGATTGCCGAAGACCCCTCGAGGTAATAATGCAATCTGGGTTATTGTTGATCGCTTGACTAAATCTGCTCATTTCCTTTCTATAAGAGATACTTTTTCCCTAGATCAACATTCCCATTTGTATCTTAAAGAGATAGTCAGGTTACATAGAGTTACCCTCTCCATTGTATCTGATCGTGATCCCAGGTTTACTTCTAACTTTTGGAAAGGCCTTCAGAAGTCATTGGGTACTGAATTAAATTTTAGTACAGCTTTTCATCCGCAATCAGATGGGCAGTCAGAACGAACAATTCAGACCTTGGAGGATGTGCTACGAGCTTGTTTGATGGATTATCAGGGAAGTTGGGACCAATATCTTTCTTTGGTTGAATTTTCATATAATAACAGTTTTCATTCCAGTATACAGATGACACCATTTGAGGCATTATATGGGAAGCGGTGTCGAACTCCAGCTTTCTGGGATGAAGTGGGTGAAAGGAAGTTGATGCGACCAGAATTGGTAGAAGAGATGGCAGAAAAAGTTCAGCTGATATAGAAACACATGGGAACAGCTCAGAGCAGGCAGAAGAGTTATGCAGACAATAGGATGAAGGATCTCTCTTTTGAGGTAGGTGATCATGTTTTTATCAAAGTATCACCCTGGAAAAGTGTGATGCAATTTGGTAAGAAAGAAAAGCTGAGTCCAAGGTTCATTGGACCATATGAAATTCTGGAGAGAGTTGGATCAGTTGCTTACCGAGTGGCTTTACCTCTGAGTTTATCTCAGGTACACAATGTTTTTCATGTTTCGATGCTGAGAAAGTACATGCCAGATCCATCTCATGTTTTGAGTCCAGAGGTAGTTTAGCTGGAAGAGAACCTATCTTATGAGGAACAACCGGTCTAGATTCTTGACCATAGGGAGCAAGTGTTATGGAATAAGGTGATTAATCAGGTAAAGGTTTTGTGAAAAAACCACATGATGGAAGAGGCAACATAGGAATCTGAAAATGCAATGAGGGATAAGTACCCCCATTTATTTGATAAGTAAATAAATTGCGGGGACACAATTTTCTAAAGGGGGAAGGATGTAACATCCCAAGTAAGTAATGAATAATAGATATTTTTATCTATGTCTATTAATGAATTAGATAGTGTTTTAGAGGCTTAAAATGAAAATAAATCCAATCTTAAGCATGGAATACACTAATATTTTTAAAAGATTGTTTTACTGCCTTTTGATGGCAAACCATTTTTAAATCTGTCTTTTGACAATTTTATAAGCTATGTTTGTCAAAATAAACTTATAATTTATGATTGGGACATCAAAATTTACTTTGTGTGAATGTTTGGTATTTTTCCGATAAAGTTCATTTTTAATGAATAGTGAAAATGTTGTATTTTAATTCAAAACCTATTTTTAATATAATTTATTTATATGATTAGATTATCTTTTGAATTGGTTTTGAAGTGAAATTATAATATATTTTTACCATTTAATACAATGGTGGTCATTGGAATCAATTTCACTTTGAAATTGGACTTAAACTGGTGTCAATCTTTTGATACTTATTGTTTCATAAAAACACGCTATTTGTCATGACAACGGGAATTGATTATTAAATTAATTAATGTAACTTATATGATTTGAATTTTTCAAAATAAACATCATTTTTGAATTCGGAATATCAAATATATCTTAGGGTGAAGTTTTGGTATCTTTTTGAAAAACTTCAATTTTTGATGAATAGTGAAACCACTAAGTGGTAGTTAAAGAAACTGATTTTTCATTTAAATGAAACTTTGCCACTTATGTGATTTGATTTTCAAAAATCCGACATACATGTTTGTCATTAAGAATTAAAATGTGGTTCGATGAGATTAAAATAATTTTTTGGTGAATAGTAACTTTTAAGTTCTTAATCGCGATTAGAGGTAATTAGTGTAGTTTAAGGTAAAAATAATGTTTTAATAATATGAGATGAGCTTGACACATGTCCTACCCTCATTGGATGTGTCATGGACGACCAATACAATCCATGGGTCAACTTGGGGACCCCATGGAGCCACTTTGTTTGGGAAATGACATAAATAACTTTTTATTTAATGTAAAAGTAAAAATGACACAAACATGATATGTTTTACTAAAACAATTTTTATATGGGGTTATACAAGTAATATTTTTGACTATAAATATTCATTATAAAGATTAAAATATTTCCTACATCATGATATTTTTTTTATAAATTTTAGTCATTAAATATATTAAATTATTTATGACATCATGATGATGCAACAATTACCTCATTAATAAAGGATTTAAATAAAATGAAAAGATAATGTAACATCTATGAACTAAACATGTACAAAACCTATTGGATGGGTATATTTCGTACCCTTATCACCTTATCCTTGAATTATATCAATTTGGGACCTTTTGAATCTGAAACGCATTTTAAAATAAAGTAACATTTCTTTACTTTCCAAGAGTGCCCCTCCTCTCCTCTTATAAAAGGCCCCCACCTCTACCTCCTTACCCACACTTAAAAAGCCTTTGGCTCGTCCAAAACCTGCACATTTTTTCTCTCCCCTTCCCTCTCTTACTCCTTGAAGCCTCACTTTGGGCAGAAGTCTTCCCAAGGAAGCCTTTGAGCTCAAACCAAAGGGAGTTACCCGATTTTAAGGTAATGTCTTCACTTGAGTCCTTTTGTTTTATTTTGCTTCTCCAACCCCCTAAACTCTTTTTATTCATTTCTTTTGTAACAACTACAGTATATTAAATATACTAGGATGTTGTTATAAGAAGGATTAGAGCTACACTTACACACACCTACATCTAATGGTTAAAGAACATACTCTTTCCGTGGATGGTGAATTTATGCCTCCCGAAACGATGATTGTTCAACATTATTTTAACACCTTAAAAGTTGGCCATTAAGATGACAATATATTTATATATGATATATAATATGTTTATGTTTTCCTTAAGCTTATGTATTTTTCATTTTGGGCTTACATTTATGGTTTTCATTATGGGTAAACGTGATATCTTCATTTAAGGAAGTGCGGACTACCGCCCCCTCAAAGTGATTTGATTCGTTAATGCCATATATGGGACGTATAAAGGATGGAGTTATGATATTATGTATGATATTACACTGGAATTATTATATACCTTTATATCATTATGATTCCATTTCATAAAATACGAAATAGAAATGGAAGCAGCGTTCATGCGTATGTACGGCTTACCGTCTCCATGAACGGTGCATTTCATTTCTTACCTCTAAATGATTATGTAAAATTATAAATGCATGAATGTACTGGATATATATGAAATATATGATATCTACATCATGAATACCATTCTAGATATAATGGATACATGAACAACTTGTAATTATAAAGGGTTTATTTTTGACTCAAGTACCAATGATCGTTAAAATTACCGTTATTAACTTAAATAATTACATAGTGTTCATGACATGAAAATAAGTGATATAAAAGGAATAATGAACTTGAAAAAGGTTTTAAACAAGTAGAAATTAACTCAAGTTTATTATTCAGGAGATTAAAGAACGACCGAGTCAAGTCGGACCCGAGGTATGGGACTTTGTCTCAATCTCCTTTCATTGAGGCATATTTTGTTTTATACAGAACCTTATTTTATACGGTGTATAAACCCCTTTTACTTTTATGTTTATCCAAAAGGAATCTTTTTTTATACGAAGCTTTTTACAAAACAACAAAAGGGAATGTTTTTGTCATACGTATGCGGCGACAACGACTTCTCCGCCGCCGTGACCATTATTTGAGTTTCAGCTTCCTCTATAAGCCATACCTTTTTTTAAAAAGAAAAATAAATACCATGTTTTACTGTTCTTTTATTTTGGTATTGAAAATGGTTTTCATAATGTTTTTATATCAATGTGTTGTATTGATATCTTGTGATTGAAAGGTGGAAATGTTATGTTTCCTTTATGCATGTTTTATGTGATACGATTATGTTGTGGTTCTTGGGAATTATTATGAAGACGGGTGCTTCCGTGATAAACTAAGGGCGGGTGAGACCGATATAGCTCTCCAATGCATTGGGTAACGTGAAGGAGTGAAACGTTAAGGTTTCTCCGAAGAGATTTAAGGAATATACTGTGATGGGTATTCCAAACGTAACCAAGAGGGTTACTCCCTACGTAAGAATGTTATGAATGCCTCAAGTTACCTTTATGTCTTATGATTTCTATGATTTATTCATGATTTGATGAGGTTTGTTAAAGTGCTTATGTTTTATGGGTAAAGTATGATTTCATTCTTATGTATATATGATCTCATGTTTCCTTTCCATATTTTTATAACCCATATTGAGCTTTTTATGCTCATACCAAGTTTTTTTTGAAATGTTTTTCACAGGTCAAGGGAAAGGTACATGATATGATGATAGTGTCAAGGAAGTGTCAAGAAAGAATCCATGTTTTATGTTAAATATGTTCCGTTGATGGGAAAAAATGAATACTATATTTATGTAACCACTTGTTTAAATGTGGAATGTAATGCATGTTTTATGATCTAATTCTCTAAAACTCTAAACCCAAAAAGATCCTCAATGTGTAATCTTGTAATAAATCAAGATTAAGTAAGGTTTAAGGCTGGGGCCTTATAGTTGGTTTCAGAGGTCAGTTTAGATAACTTTAGGAGTTATAATTCTATTAAATGATTATCCAAAAATATTTTTTTTGAAGTGATGTAGCATTTGAATATTACCATGTTGCTTCATCTAAGACATGTTTGTTCAAAATGGTTTTCCGCAGAGGAAATAGGGAAGCAGTGCTAGGAGGGAATGTAGAAGGAAATAACCTTCCTAATCAGCATCCTGAGATGGTTGGAATTGGAATTGAACAGTTTGTTGCAGTAATGGCGCAGTTGAATCAAGCGATAAATGGAGGTGGTATCCATGCACGAGATCAGCCAGATCAACCTCAGAGAAACATGTCAGTGGTAGAACATTTCATGAGGCAACATCCCCCATCATTCAGAGGATCATCTGACCCTGTGCTAGATGAAGGGTGGAATAAAGAACTGGATAAGATTTTCGATGTCATGGGGTGTTCAGACAATCAAAAGGTTAGTCTTGCTATTTACCTTTTGGAGGGTGAGGCAGATCAGTGGTGGTCGATGGTTAAAAATATCAGGGAGGCTGATGAGATTGTTGCTCTTGACTGGGATGAATTCAAAGGTATGTTTCTTGAGAAGTATTTTCCTAAGGCTGTTCGACTTAGGATGGAAAAGAAATTCTTGGAATTGAGGCAAGAGGAAGACTCAGTGGCTGACTATGAAGAAAGGTTCACTCGATTGGCAAGGTATGCTCCAAATTTTATCCGAGACCTTGATAGTAAAATCAATCATTTTTACTTAGGATTAAAGCCAAAATATCCGAGGGCATTAGCTTCTCGTGAGTTTAAAAGTTATGAAAATCTTTTTCGATGTGCTGAGAAGGTGGAAATGGAGTTTGCCGATGACCAAGTGTTCTATAACAACCACCAGAAGAAGAGACTGAGGTGGCAGGAGAAAGGGAAGAATTCTTCAAAAAAGTCTGATGGTAAGAAAACTAAGTTTTTTAGTTTGTGATAAATGTGGGAAAAGACATGCTGGGGAATGTCTTCTGAATTCTGGAAAGTGCTACCGATGGGGTAAGATGGGACATAAGGCTCGTGATTTCACTGAAAAAGAGCAGGGTGATGGTAAGACCAAATTTGATTTACAGTTAGTGAAATGTTTTATGTGCAATGAGATGAGTCACTATGCAAATGAGTGTCTGACAAAGAGCTTGAGTGACGGGAAGTAGTTAGACTACAAGTAGAAAGGGGTGGTGAAATCTTTTGCAACTAGTTCAGCAGATGTTGGGCCATCAAATGAAGTTGTATCAGGTACCTTGTTTGTTTTTTCAGATTATGCCAGTGTGTTGTTTGATTTGGGGTCCACAAATTCTTTCATCTCTGAAACCTTTTCTAGTAAAATGGAAATACCATATCAGGAAATGACTCCTGAACTTGTGGTAAAAACACCTGGGGGAAATGTTGAGGCAAAAAGAATTTATAAGAATCTTCCTATCCTTATCCATGGAAAGAACCTACTTGCAAACCTTATTGTTTTACCTCTAGTAGAGTTTGATGTTATCCTGGGTATGGATTGGCTCTCTATTTACCATGCCAAGATTGACTGTAGAGCTAAAGAAGTTTCTTTTAAGAAAGACTTTCAGTTTGTGTACAAGAATGAACCCTTACTATTGATAACATATCAAGAGGCCGAGAAACTTGTAAAAGATGGAAATGAATGTTACCTTGCACATATTGTTGAAAAAAAGGGAACTGTTCAGATTAATGATGTGCCAGTGATAAATGAGTATCCTGATGTTTTTCCTGATGAGTTTCCTAGAATAATACCAGAACGGGAAGTTGAATTTACTATTGACTTAGTTCCTGATGCTAAGCAAATTTTGAAACCCCCTTATCAAATGGCTCAAATTGAACTTTTAGAGTTAAAGGAGCAATTGCAAGATTTATTAGAGAAAGGTTTCATCTGACCTAGCACATCACCATGGGGTGATTCTATTTTATTTGTTAAAAATAAAGATGGTTCTATGAGACTTTTCATTGATTATAGAGCCTTGAATAACATCACTGTTAAGAACAAATATCCTTTTCCTTATATCGATGATTTGTTTGATCAACTCCAGGGAGCTCAGTTTTTTTCAAAGATTGACCTGAGATCGGGGTACCATCAGCTGAAGGTAAAGGAAGCAGATGTTCCAAAGACTGTGTTTCGTACAAGATATGGCCATTATGAATTTGTAGTAATGCCTTTTGGTCTAACCAATGCACCTGCTGTATTCATGGACTTAATGAATAGAATTTTCCATGAGTTCTTGGAAAATTTTGTGGTGGTTTTCATTGATGATATTTTGGTGTTTTCTAAAAGTAAAGAGGAGCATGAAAGACATTTAAGGGTTATTTTGAAAACCTTAAAAGAAAAGAAATTGTATGGGAAATTCAGCAAGTGTGAGTTTTGGTTGCAACAAATTTCTTTCCTTGGTCACATTGTTTCTAAAGATGGGATAACCATTGATCCTCCAAAAACAAAGGTTGTTGAAGAATGTCTAAGACCCAAAAATGTAACAGAGATTTGTAGTTTCCTTGGTTTGGCAGGCTATTACCGAAGGTTTGTTAGAAAATTTTCACGGTTCTCTAGTCCAATGACTAAGCTAACTCGGAAGGGTGTTAAGTTTATCTGGACAAAATAATGTGATGATTGTTTTCAGGAATTGAAAAGAAGATTGGTGAATGCTCCAGTTTTGGCACTTCCTTCCAGGAATGGTGAGTTTGTTATATATAGTGATGATTCATTGAAAGGACTTGGTTTTGTCCTTATGAAGAATGATCAGGTAATTGCTTATGCTTCACATCAGTTGAAAACTCATGAGGTAAATTACCCTACACATGATTTGGAATTAGCTGCTGTTGTTTTTGCTTTAAAAATTTGGAGGCATCATTTGTATGGAGTAAAGTGTGAAATATATACCGATCACAAAAGTTTAAAGTATATATTCACTCAGAAATAATTGAATATGAGGCAGAGGAGATGGCTAGAATTAATCAAGGATTATGATTGTACAATTCATTATGATCTAGGAAAATCAAATAAAGTGGTTGATGCTTTGAGTCGAAAAAGTAATGCTTCATTAGCAATGTTGCATTTGGAACATGATCCTTTGGTTAAGGATTCGATGAACTTTGGCATAGATGTTGTTGGTGCAGGATGTTCTTCTGTTTTGTTTCAGGTATCAGTGAAATCTTCTCTATCAGACAGAATCAAGCAAGCATAGAAGCAAGACAGTGAGTTGCAGAAAAAGGTAGAGCTGGTTCAGAAAGGTAAGTTGCCTGAATTCAACATTGATAATGATTGCGTTTTGAGATTGGGAAGAGATTGTGTGTTCCTTGTGATTCACAGTTGAAGAGAGAGTTGTTATGTGAAGCTCATAGTTCTCCTTTTTCAGTTCAACCTGGCAGTACTAAGATGTACAGAGATCTTCGGGAGTTTTACTGGTGGAATGGAATGAAAAGAGATATTGCTGATTTTACTGTGAAGTGTTTGACATGTCAACAGGTTAAAGCAGAGCGGTAGTTACTGAAAGGGATGATTCAGCCTTTACCAGTTCCAGAGTGGAAATGGGAGAATATATCCATGGACTTCATTGTGGGATTGCTGAAGACCCCTCGAGGTAATAATGCAATCTGGGTTATTGTTGATCGCTTGACTAAATCTGCTCATTTCCTTGCTATACGAGATACTTTTTCCCTAGATCAACTTTCCCGTTTGTATCTTAAAGAGATAGCCAGGTTACATGGAGTTCCCCTCTGCATTGTATCTGACCTTGATCCCAAGTTTACTTCTAACTTTTGGAAAGGCCTTCAGAAGTCGTTGGGTACTGAATTAAATTTTAGTACAGCATTTCATCCGCAATCAGATGGGTAGTCAGAACGAACAATTCAGACCTTGGAGGATATGCTACGAGCTTGTTCGATGGATTATCAGGGAAGTTGGTACCAACATCTTTCTTTGGTTGAATTTTCATATAATTACAATTTTCATTCCAGTATACATATGACACCATTTGAGGCATTATATGGGAAGCGGTGTCGAACTCCAGCTTTCTGGGATGAAGTGGGTGAAAGGAAGTTGATGGGACCAGAATTGGTAGAAGAGATGGCAGAAAAAGTTCAGATGATACAGAAACACATGAGAACAGCTTAGAGTAGGCAGAAGAGTTATGCGGACAATAGGATGAAGGATCTCTCTTTTGAGGTAGGTGATCATGTTTTTCTCAAAGTATCACCATGGAAAAGTGTGATGCGATTTGGTAAGAAAGGAAAGATGTGTCCAAGGTTCATTGGACCATATGAAATTCTGGAGAGAGTTGGATCAGTTGCTTACCGAGTGGCTTTACCTCCGAGTTTATCTCAGGTACACAATGTTTTTCATGTTTTGATGCTGAGAAAGTACATGCCAGATCCATTTCATGTTTTGAGTCCAGAGGTAGTTCAGCTGGAAGAGAACCTATCTTATGAGGAACAACCGATCCAGATTCTTGACCACAGGGAGCAAGTGTTACGGAATAAGGTGATTATTCAGGTAAAGGTTTTGTGAAAAAACCACATGATGGAAGAGGCAACATGGGAATCTGAAAATGCAATGAGGGATAAGTTCCCCCATTTATTCGATAAGTAAATAAATTGCGGGGACGCAATTTTCTAAAGGGGGAAGGATGTAACATCCCAAGTAAGTAATGAATAATAGATATTTTTATCTATGTCTATTAATGAATTATATAGTGTTTTAGAGGCTTAAAATGAAAATAAATCCAATCTTAAGCATGAAATACACTAATATTTTCAAAAGATTGTTTTACTGCCTTTTGATGGAAAACCATTTTTAAATCTATCTTTTGACAATTTTATAATCTATTTTTGTCAAAATAAACTTATTATTTATGATTGGGACATCAAAATTTACTTTGTGTGAATTTTTGGTATTTTTCCGATAAAGTTCATTTTTTAATGAATAGTGAAAATGTTGTATTTTAATTCAAAACCTATTTTTAATCTAATTTATTTATATGATTAGATTATCTTTTTAATTGGTTTTTAAGTGAAATTAGAATATATTTTTACCATTTAATCCAATGGTGGTCATTGGAATCAATTTCACTTTGAAATTGGACTTAAACTAGTGTCAATCTTTTGATACTTATTATTTCATAAAAACACGCTATTTGTCATGACAGCGGGAATTGATTATTAAATTAATTAATGTAACTTATATGATTTTAATTTTTCAAAATATACATCATTTGTGAATTCGGAATATCAAATATAGCTTATGGTGATGTTTTGGTATCTTTCTGAAAAACTTCAATTTTTGATGAATAGTGAAACCACTAAGTGGTAGTTAAAGAAACGGATTTTTCGTTTAAATGAAACTTTTCCACTTATGTGATTTGATTTTCAAAAATCCGACATACATGGTTGTCATTAAGAAGTAAAATGTGGTTCAATGAGATTAAAATAATTTATTAGTGAATAGTAACTTTTAAGTTCTTAATCGTGATTAGAGGTAATTAGTGTAGTTTAAGGTAAAAGTAATGTTTTAATAATATGAGATGAGCTTGACACATGTCCTACCCTCATTGGATGTGTTATGGACGACCAAGAAAATCTATGGGTCAACTTGGGGACCCCATGGAGCCACTTTGGTTGGGAAATGACATAAATAACTTTTTATTTAATGTAAAAGTAAAAATGACACAAACATGAGATGTTTTACTAAAACAATTTTTACATGGGGTTATACAAGTCAGATTTTTGACTATAAATATTCATTAGAAATATAAAAATATTTCCTACATCATGATATTTTTTTATAATTTTTAGTCATTAAATATATTAAATTATTTATGACATCATGATGATGGAGCGATTACCTCATTAATAAAGGATTTAAATAAAATGAAAAGATAATGTAAAATATATGACCTAAACATGTCTAAAACCTATTGTATGGGTATATTTCGAACCCTTATCACCTTATCCTCTAATTATATGAATGTGGGACCTTTTGAATCCGAAACTCATTTTAAAATAAAGTAACATTTCTTTACTTTCAAGAGTGCCCCTCCTCTCCTCTTATAAAAGGCCCCCACCTCTACCTCCTTACCCACACTTCCAAAGCCTTTGGATCGGCCAAAACCTACCCATTTTGTCTCTCCACTTCCCTCTATTACTTCTTGAAGCCTCACTTTGGGCAGAAGTCTTCCCAAGGAAGCCTTTGAGCTCAAACCAAAGGGAGTTACCCGATTTTAAGGTAATGTCTTCACTTGAGTCCTTTTGTTTTATTTTGCTTATCCAACCCCCTAAACTCTTTTTATTAATTTCTTGTGTAAAAACTCCAGTATCTTAAATATACTAGGATGTTTTTATAAGAAGTATTAGAGCTACACTTACACACACCTACATCTAATGGTTAAAGAACATACTGTTTCCGTGGATAGTGAATTTATGCCTCCCGAAACGATGATTGTTCAACATTATTTTAACACCTTAAAAGGTGGCCATTAAGATGAAACTATATTTATATATTATATATAATATGTTTATGTTTTCCTTAATCTTCTGTATTTTTCATTTTGGGCATACCTTTATGGTTTCCATTATGGGTAAACACGATATCTTCATTTAAGGAAGTGCGGACTACCGCCCCCTCAAAGTGATTTGATTCGTTAATACCATATGTGGGACGTATAAAGGATGGAGTTATGATATTATGTATGATATTACACTGGAATTATTATATACCTTTATATCATTATGATTCCATTTCATAAAATATGAAATAGAAATGGAAGCAGTGTTCATGCGTACGTACGACTTACCGTCTCCATGAACGTTGCATTTCATTTCTTACCTCTAAATGATTATGTAATATTATAAATTCATGAATGTACAGGATATATATGAAATATATAATATCTACATCATGAATACCATTCTGGATATAATGGATACATGAAAAACTTGTAATTATAAAGGGTTTATTTTTGACTCAAGTACCAATGATCGTTAAAAAGACTATTATTAACTTAAATAATTACATAGTGTTCATGACATGGCAATAAGTGATATAAAAGGAATAATGAACTTGAAAAAGGTTCTTAAACAAGTAGAAATTAACTCAAGTTTATTATTTAGGAGATTAAAGAACGACCGAGTCAAGTCGGACCCGAGGTATGGGACTTCGTCTCAATCTTCTTTCATTGAGGCATATTTTGTTTTATACACAACCTTCTTTTATACGGTGTATAAACCCCTTTGACTTTTACGTTTATCCAAAAGGAATATTTTTTTTATATGAAGCGTTTTACAAAACAAAAAAAGGGAATGTTTTTGTCATACGTATGCGGCGACAACGACTTCTCCGCCGCTGTGACCATTATTTGAGTTTCGGCTTCCTCTACAAGCCATACCTTTTTTTAAAAGAAAAATAAATACCATGTTTTACTGTTCTTTTATTTTGGTATTGAAAATGGTTTTCATAATGTTTTTATATCAATGTGTTGTATTGATATCTTGTTATTTAAAGGTGGAAATGTTATTTTTCCTTTATGCATGTTTTATGTGATATGATTATGTTGTGGTTCTTGGGCATTATTATGAAGACGGGTGGTTCCGTGATAAACTAAGGGTGGGTGAGCCCGATATAGCTCTTCAATGCATTGGGTAACGCGAAGGAGTGAAATGTTAAGGTTTCTCCGAAGAAATTTAGGGAATATATTGTGATGGGTATTCCAAACGTAACCAAGAGGGTTACTCTCTACGTAAGAATGTTATGAATGCATCAAGTTACCTTTATGTCTTATGATTTATATGATTTATTCATGATTTGATGAGGTATGTTAAAGTGCTTATGTTTTATGGGTAAAGTATGATTTCATTCTTATGTATATATGATCTCATGTTTCCTTTCCATATTTTTATAACCCATATTGAGCTTTTTATGCTCATCCCAAGTTTTTTTTGAAATGTTTTTTACAGGTCAAGGGAAAGGTACATGATATGATGATAGTGTCAAAGAAGTGTCAAGAAAGAATCCATGTTTTATTTTAAATATGTTCCATTGATGGGAAAAAATGAATACTATCTTTATGTAACCACTTTGTTTAAATGTGGAATGTAATGCATGTTTTATGATCTAATTCTCTAAAACTATAAACCCGAAAATATCCTCAATGTGTAATATTGTAATAACTCAAGATTAAGTAAGGTTTAAGACTGGGGCCTTATACTACACATTCTTTCATTTCTGATAAATTTTCTGGTAAATTGAAAATTCCACCTCTATAAATAAAGCCAAAACTCATGGTAAAGACACCCAAGAGAAGTATTAAGATAAAAAGAAATTATAAGAATCTTTCTGTCATTGTATTTGGAAATACTTTACCTAAAAATCTTCCCATATATCACTTGATAGAGTTTAATGTTATTCTATGTATGTATTGGCTCTTCGTTTACCATGCTAGGATAGATTGTAGAGCTTAATAAGTTGTTTTTTATAAAGAGTTTTAGTTTGTATAAAAAAACCCATACCTTTTATAACATATCAATAAGTTGAAAAAATATTAAAATATGGAAATGAAATTTATCTTGCACGTATTGTTTAAAATAATAGAACTTTTTAGATTAATGATGTTTCGACAACAAAATATTACCTGCATGTTTTTTCTAATGACTTTACTGATGTTATAACAGATTGGGAAGTTGAACTTACTATTTAATTAGTTCATAATGATAAGAAAATTTTAAAACTGCCTTATCTAATAAATCAAGTAGAACTTCTATAATTGAAAAAGCAGTTATAGGAGTTGCTTGATAAAGGTTTCATTCATCTTAGAACTTAACCATGGGTTCTACTATTTTGTTTATTAAAAAGAAAGATGGTTCCATGAGTCTTTGCATTGATTATAGATATTTAAATAACATTACTATTAAGAATAAGTATCCATTTCCTCATATCAAGGATTTGTTTGATCATCTATAAAGAGATAAATATTTTTTGATGGTTGACCTAAGGTTTAGATACTATCAGCTGAAAGTGAAGGAGGATAAAATTACAAAAAAACATTCCTAACTAGATACATGGATTATGACTTTCTGGTTATATCATTTATGTTGATAAATGACCCAACTATATTTGTGGATCTTATGAATAGAGGCTTCCATGAATATTTGGATAAGTTTGTGGTTGTTTTTATTAATGATATCTTGATTTATTCAAAAAGTTATTAGGATAATGAAAAACATCTTTGGATTGTTTTCAAACCCCAAGATAAAATAAGTTATACGGAAAATTTATTAAATGTATTTTTTATTCACAACAAATTTCATTCCTTGTAAACATCGTAAATAAAGATGGCATAAGATTTGATCTTGCTAAAACTAAAGTGGTTTATGAATGACCAATACTGAACAATATTACTAATATTCATAATTTTATTGGATTAATAGGATATTATAGGTGGTTTGTTGAAAAATTTTCATTGTTATCTATCCCAATGATTAAGTTAACTCAAAAAGGAGTTAAATTCATCTAGACAAAAGAATGTGATGATTGTTTCCATGAAATTAAAATAAGATTAGTGAATGCTCTGATTTTTAATTTCACTCTAAAAGTGGTGAATCTATCATATATAGTGGTTCTTTATTAAAATTACTTGGTTGTGTCTAGATGTAGAATTATTAGGTAATTTCTTATGATTAAAGTTAATTAAAACCACATGAGAAAAATTAACCCACACCTGAACTTGAACTTGCATCTATAGTGTTTTATTTGAAAATATAGAGAAATCATTTATATAGTTCCAAGTGTGAAATATATACTGATCATAAGAGTTTGAAGTATATATTCACTTAGAAAGAGTTAAATATGAGGCAGAGAAGATGGTTGGAACTGATTAAGGATTATGAGTGCACAATTCATTATCATCCTAGAAAAGCAAACAAAGTAGCCAATTCTTTGTGTTGGAAAACTAATGATTTATTAAACATGTTATGATTGGAACATGAACTTTTAGTCAATTATTTGATGAATTTTTTCCAAGAAGTTGTACATATAGGATCTTTCTATATTTTGTTTTAGGTTTCAATACAATCATCTCTATTAGAAAAAATTTAGCAATCTCAGATGAAATATCAAGAGTTACAGGAAAAGGTTGAATTGGTTAACAAGGGTAAGTTTCCTAAATTTAGAATTGATAAATATTGTGTTTTGATCAACTTTCTCGACATATATTAAAAAGATAGTCTGGTGACATTGAGTTCCTCTTTCTATTTTATATATTCATGATCCCAAGTTTACTTTAAAATTTTGGAAAGGATTTGAGAAGTCATTGGGAACTGAATTAAATTTCAAGTAAATATTTTCATCATCAATCTAATATACAACATGAGTGAGAAATTCAGACCTTAGGAGACATTGTTGGTTCTTGTTAAATTTTTTACCAAAGAATTTGGGATCAAATTTTTTGTTTAGTTGAGTTTTCTTATAATAATAGTTTTCATTCCAGTATACAAATGAAACCTTTTGAGGTATTATATAAAAAATGGTGTTGGACTCCAAATTTTTGGGATGAAGAAAGTGAAAGGAAGTTTATGTAACTATAATTAGTGGAGAAAATATTTAATAAGGTAAAGGTATTTTAGAAACATATGAGGATGGATCATAGGAGGAAAAAAAGTAATGTGGATAACCAGAGGAAACATATTTCTTTTGAGGTAGGTGATCATGTTTTTCTCAAAGTATCTCCCTGAAAAAATGTTATACGTTATGGTTAAAAGGGAAAGTTAAGTCTATATTTTATTATAGAAAATGAAATCCTAGAGAAATTTGGATTATTTTCTTACCGAGTAGCCTTTCCTCTGAGTTTATTCCAAGTACACAATGTTTTTCATGTTTCGATATTAAGAAAATATGTTCCAGATTCATCTCATGTTTTGAGACCCTAGGTAGTTCAGTTTAAAGATAACCATTCTTATGAGGAATAAACTATTTAGATTTTTGACCATATAGAGAAAGTATTATGGAACAAGGTTATTCACTAGGTTAAGGTTTTGTAGAGAAACCATATGGTTGAAGAAGCAATATGAGAATCTGAAAATGTTATGAGGGAAAGATATCCCCATTTATTTAATAAGTAAATAAAATTGTGAGGACAAAATTTTCAAAAGGGTGGAAGGATTTAATATCCCAGTTAATATTTATATAAAACATTTTCACATATTAATTAGTTATATTTTATAGATTTTCATTTGTTATAAAAATATTAGACAATTTTTTTGGTCAAAAGGAAAAAGATTTATTTCTAACAAAAATTAGTTTTCATTAATTATATGGTTTTATTTAAAATATTGATTTTAAAATTATAGAATTTGAATTTGATAAAATAATTTTCATTTTTTTAATTCAACATCTCAATTTTTTTTAGGATTATTGTTTGGGATTTTTCAGAAAAGATATTTTTTTAGCGAATAGTGAAAAATATCAATTTTATAAAACAATATTTCCTTTTCAATAAATAAAGTAATATGTAATTGGAATTTGATATCAAAGTAACATAATAATTATTTATTTTTATATAATCTAAATAATTACATTTTAATCATATTTATACCTTATTTTGGTACAAGTACATTTTTGGGCGTAAAAACGCATTTATCAAAAAACTGTTTTTCGTTGCATTTTGAGGGTTTGATTTTAAGCTAAATTTAGACACTTATATGTTTTTTATTTGTAAAAATTGATTCCTTATTTTTTAATAATGGGTTTAAAATTTGGTAAATAGGATCTTTTTATTTTTAGACACCACGAATAACAGGTTTAGTAATTTTTGTTACCACAATAAATGGTAAATCAAATAATTAAAGTTAAAAATAAAATGGTAATGACTAAGAAATGAACCTAAAACTTGGATTATTATTTTTGTATGAGTATATATTATCCATAATCATCCAAAATTCTAATATATTCCCTTTTTTTTATATTTTTACATTATTCTGACCTTTATAATATTTAAGTGAATATAAATCTAAAAATGTCACACTCTTGCTTTCAATAAATATTATATTATTAACATAGGGATAAACAAATGACATTTTTGGTTATAAATAGTCATTTTAAATTTAGATAAACTTTTTTAATCATTTTAATTTATTTTTAATTTTTTGTGAAAAAATATTTACCTTAAAATCTTACATAGCACTGATGCAGTAATTATTCAATTAATGGAAGAATTTAATAAACCATTTTAAAGATGTTAAAAATAATATTATTTGAATGAATATTTGGGTTTAATTGTTTTTATAGATAAACATGACATATTATATGGGTTTAGATTAATTTTATTCAAATTCCTTTGTTTTCTTGATGTTATTAAAGTCAAAGTAAATGAATAGTTCTAAAATTGACATTAATGATATTTATAACAAATAATATTTTATTAAATTATTTATAATTAATAAAAATATTAAATTTGGCCAAATTAATTATATATGGTTAATTATATCATCCATGGACCATTTATGGCTTGTTTTTCATTTTCTAGTAACATTATTAACCCTTAAAGGGTAGAAAAATTTAATATTATGGTCATTTTTATAAATGTTAGAGAATGGTTAAAGAAAAGAGACAATGGTAAAAATGGGATCCAAACTTATCCAAATTTTATTGGATAATAGTAATTAGACTCATCCTAATATTATCTTTTAATATCAATTTGGATCCATTTGGACATCAAAATTAATTTAAATTAATTTAATATTTTAAGAAATCCCAAGAGTTTACCTCTCTTATCTTATAAAAGGAAACCTATTATTATCATTTCTTCACACATAAAAATTCTTTTTCCTTATGAAAGATATATCCAAATCCCTTCCTATAATCTATCCCCTCATTCTGGAGGTCTTGGTTTAGTCATAATTCCATCCTTAGATGGATTAAGGTATTAACCAAAGGAGACGTTCCAAAGAAGAGGTATAGTCCTTTACCTTATGTTTTAGTTTTATTTCTTATTACACATCCTTCAAATTATCTTAAACTATGTTAAAATAATAATACATTCATCCTCCATATACTAAGATGTTATTATATTAATGATGTTTAGTCGGAAGTTCTACTTCTTACATTTCTATTCCTTTAGTTTTAGAAACCACAAACACTCACTTAAAACATGTTTACTAAATTTTTATGTCCCAATTGTTTTAACATGTTTTTATAGAAAACATTATCTTTTACCATACTTAGAAAAATTTCTAAAGTATTGCAAAAAAATTTTACATTCTTAATTATGATCATCATATTAAGTATGTTTTTGATAAATTGGACTGACTTTTATCATACTATAAGTTTGAATTTAGTAATGTATATCATACTGACAAGAAGTATTAACATTCATACTGATACTAGTACCGATACAATCAGACTAACACTCATAAGGATTATCATATTGAAATTGTTAAGGAAGTTCATGAGAATGACTGAAGTTTATAATCAGAATATGAAAAGCTTGTTTCTAATGTAAGGAAAACCTTTAAAACTATAATGGTGTTAATTAATATAACATTGGACATTTAGTTACGATGAGATATCAAGAGACATTTGTCCGAGTCTGTTGCAAAAAACGTAAAAATATGACCATTGGGAGATCAACTATAAATACCAGATCATTTAAAGAGTTTGGAGCTAATGCTTTTTCAATATCAATATTTATAAAGTTTATATAATGTGAACTTCTTGTTCTTAGTCTTTGTATTTCTATAGAGAGAGTTTTCACTCTAAGGAATCCTTGTGAGAGACGTTTCCTTAAGAAATATTGAAATTGTATTCATGTCTGATCATTGTTACGATTGAGGGATTCTGGGGATATGAAGATGGTGAATTCGATCCATTAGATTGAGGGATTTCAAGGATAATAAGATAGAGCTAATCTGATCATTGTTTCAAGGGAATATATGGATAATAAGAATAATCTTATCTTCATATCAAGGGATTTTAGGGATAAGAAGACAGATCCATTTTGATATTTGTATTGAGGGATTTCCTGGTATGGAAAGATGGACTTTACTATAAGTATAAAATAGTAGATTATTTTAGTTAGGGTTATTGAATAACTCACTCTTAAGGTTAAAATAGTTTAGGATTTTAAATATCTTGTAAGTCATTCTTATTTTTACATAGCTATTATATTATTTTTTTTAAAAGTTTTCTATTTTCCTGCATTTAATAGAAAGAGATTCATCATATTCATCCTTTTATATTTTTTGATTTATCATTATTAATCTTATTACAATAATAAAAATACTTTAATAAATTGGATCCATCATTATTATGATTTTCACTTTGATTTAATAAGACTATTTACCAGTTCTGATTATGCGACTTTGTTAATTGAACTAAATCTGAGTTAGATAACCTTACTTTAAGAGGTTTGGGTTTTTTAGTTTAATTCTCTTAAAATAAGTTTTTTAAACTATAATTAACCCCTCCTATTATAAGTATATACATCTGAGTAGATCTTATGGTCCTACAATTGGTATCAGAACACGATTCTAATGCTAATATATTTGCTGAGTTTTTACATTCTCTATTTACTAAAAGTTGTTTTAAAGTTTTTATATAAAATTTCTATTTATAAACTTTGTTTACACTAATGTGTATGTATGGAAAAAGAATTTTTATTTTTTTTAAGATGGAATGTCTTAATGTTTGTTCTATAGAAAATATAAATCCTAACAAACCACTTATCATTGATAGTGCTGATTATGATTACTGGTGAGATACGATGGAAGATTTTGTTATCAACACTGGGATTGATAATTTTTTTATTCTTACTAGATACTACAATATTTCTGATACGGAAGTAAATTCTTTTACTCATCAAGAAAAACATGAATATTAGTTAAATTATAGATTAAGGAATAATTTGTTATCTTCTATGACAGGAAGTATTTACAGTCATATATCCTCATGTGAAGCTACAAATAGTATCTAGAAAAATTTATAAGTCACACATTTTGGTACTTCAAATGTTTTTGTGACTATAAGAGTCATGCTTAGATAAGACTACCAGGAATTTGATTTATTACACATAGAATCAATTGAAAAGATGAACTAGAGGTTTATGACAATCATAAATAGTTTACAATCTATGGGTAGAAAATAACTTGATGATGAAATCCTTGTGTAAAAGACAATTAACATCATTCCCGATGAGTGGGAATAAAAAAAATATTTTATAAGACAAGAAAGATGAATAATATTACCCTATATGATCTTACAAGTAACCTTATGTAGTATGAGGTAATATTAAAAAGATGTTCTGAGAGAAAGAAAAAGAAAAATGGAGGTGTTTCTTTTTCTAAACTTCTACATTTCCTACTAAAGTTCAATTATCTAATAATGTTGTTAAATATTTGAGGAAGAATAAATTTTTTATTCAATATGATTCTAGTAATTCTGAAAATTTTAAAAATGAGTTAGCTAATCTCACTAGATGTACAGATAATATAGTTGGGAAGAAAGATTTTTAATACTGATACAAAACTATTCATAAGGATAAAGGTGAAAAGAAAGACTAAGTCACTTTTTATGAATGTAGTAAATCTAGGAATATCTGACCAAATTTTCCAAAGATGAAGAGGAAAATAGGAACGAAATAAATTCATAAAGTAATGACAAAAATTATTACAATTCAAAAGTAAATAAAGTATTGAAAGATATTGACACTTGGATTTCTAGTGGTGGTGATTCTTTTGAAAGTTCTTCTAAGAATAAATGTTCTGGATAATGGAACATAGGTCTTTTTTATAATGTACCCATTGTTAATTATTGTATCATGGATAAGTTATATACTTCTAAATCCCTCACCAACATGTGTTTAAATGATAATTATCCTAATGAGAAACATTCTACATAATCTGATGAAGAACCTTCCTCATCAGAAGATAATTATTTACCTTCATATGATGAAGTTTTCCATTTTTCTAAACTTTTAGAAAATAAAAATTGCAAGATTTTTAAAAAACATGATAATGATAAAGCTAAACTTACTAAGGATGATCCAAGGAGTAATTATTTGAAAAATGAAATATCAGATCTTTATAAATATCTTGATCAAACTAATTATGAAAAAGAAACTATTTCAAATAATTTATAAAAAGTAATTTCTAAGAAAAATAGTTAAAAAAATTGTTTTGATAATCTCAATTCCAAAAATATTACTAATGAAGATAATAATTTAGTTATAAAACCAAAATCTAAAATTTATTCTTTGAAGAAAATTTTATCAAACTTTACCAGTGGTAATTTTTTTTGATAAAATCTATAAACAAATTCATTCTCATGGTAGTAGTTCTGGAATGATTTTTTTCATATAGAAAACCTATTTTTAGCAACAATTTATTTTTTCTAAAAATTAAACCTTTTTTTACTAAGTTTCAAAGTGGTGGGCACCAGAAAAATAATTTCTCATTAAATAAATTTCAATCTCGAGGTTTTCATAAGAAATATTTATCTAAAAAATTTGGATTTCTAAAGTTTTATTTTATAACAATACCATACCCAAGAAGGTTTGGATTTTGAAAGTATAATATTTTTTATTTTTAGGAAAAAAATGTTGTAATATATGGTACATGGATAGTGGGTGTTCCAAGAATATAACTTGAAACAAAGAATTCTTAAAGAAGATTATCAAGATGAAAGGTGGAAAAGTAACTTTTAGAGATAATTCTCATGGAGAGATGATCAGAATAGGTAACATTGTTATTCTTGGAAAAGTCCTTATTTCAAATTATTTATTTGTTTTAGGTATTAATCAAAATCTAATAAGAAAAAATAAATTATGTAATGAAGGTTAACTTGTGAGCTTTAGAAATGATAATTTTTTGGAACATAGTTGCAAGGATGAATTTATTCTTTCTACCAATATGCATGAGAATGTTTACACACTAAACTTAGAAGACCTTAGGAGTCAAGAATTACCTTGACTTAGTGCAATGAAAGATTAATATTGGTTATGTAATAGAAGGTTAGGACACTATATCCTTATAAACTTATTTAAATTTACTAATAAAGGACTTGTTAAGGATCTACCGAAACTTAAGTTTGATACTTAAAAATTTATGAACCTTTTCAATATGGTAAGAAATATAAGTCAAGTTTTAAATCTATTAGTGACGTCTCAACTATTGATCCTTTACATTTAGTGTACATGGATTTATTTGGTCTTTTAAAAATTGGCAGTATTAGAGGAAAATACTATGTATATTTCTTAGTTGATGATTACGCTAGATATACTTGGGTTTATTTTCTCACAAAGAAATATGAAGCCTTTAGTTGTTTTAAAACTTTTTTATCCCGGGTTAAAAATAATAAAAACCTCTCTTTCGAGTTAAAAATAAGAAAAATATCCCCTTGATAACTATTTGTAGTGATCACGGTGAAGAATTTGAAAATTTGGATTTTAAAACTTTTTGTATTAAGAAAGGTATAAAACATAACTTTTCAGCACCTAGAACCCCCAAAAAAATTGTGTAGTTGAAAGAAGAAATAGAATTCTTAAAGAAATAACTAGAACCATACTGTATGAATACTTAGTTGCTATTTTTTTTGGATTTAAGTGGTTAATACTGCCTGTTATACTATAAATCAAGTTTTAATTAGGCCTTTTCTTAATAAAACTACTTATGAGTTTTGGACAGGAAGGAAATCAAAAGTTTCTTACTTCAAAGTTTTTGTCTACAAAGTATTCATCCTGAATACTAAAGATAAGTTACATAAATTTTCATCCAAATCTGATGAAGGAATATTTTTAGGTTATTACACTAATTATAAGTCTTAAAGAGTTTTTAATATAATTTCTTATATTGTTGAGGAAACATTTAATGTTAAGTTTGATGAAACTGACCCTTTTTTTTCAAACAACCCAAACCAACATCCTCAGATGTTATTTTTAAAATCGATTTTCAACTTTTGTTAGAAACTTCTTCTCATAAGGAAATAACTCAAGAAATATTTTTTGAAGTTATTTCTCCAGAATATTTTTTAACCATTATTAAATAACATACTTTTCAAAACCCAAGAAGTTAGTTGTTTCTTAAGAATCATTTTCATGAAAGTATCATTAGTGATGTAGATCAATCAGTTAGGTCTAGAATTTCCTTAAGAAATAAAATTGAACATCTATCTTTCTTATCCCAATTTGAACCTAATAATCCTAATGAGGCTTTAGGTGATGAGGATTAGATTAAGGAAATCCAATATGTACTCAATGAGTTTGAGAGGAAAAAAGTTTGGAATTTAGTTGAATAACCTATATTAACTTCTATAATTGGAGTAAAATGAGTTTTTCAGAATAAGTGTGATGAGAATGGTATATTTTTAGAAATAAATCTATACTTTTTATTAAGAGATATAATCAACAATAAGGAATTAATTATGAAGAAAATTATGCTCTAGTAGTAAGAATTGAAGCTATTCGAATACTTCTATCCTTTGCAACATTATTTAATTTCAAACCTTTTTAAATAGTTGTGAAGTGTGATTTTATTAATGGATATGTTTAGGAGGAAGTTTATGTTGAAAAAAACACTAGTTTTTAAATTCAAAAATATCTTGAATATGTTTATAAACTTACCAAATATTTATATGGATTTAAACAATCCCCTAGAGTTTGGTAGGATAAGTTAATACAATTTTTGTTACAAAACATTTTTGTTAAAGGAGGTGTAGATCCAGATATTTTTATAAAATAAGAAAATAAAAATATTATGATTGTAAAAATTTAGGTTTATGACATTATATTCAGTTCAACTCAACAATATTTAACATATTCCATTACAGATCTTATGAAATATGAGTTTGAAATGAGTATGATGGGTGAGTTAACATATTTTCCAGGTTTTCAAATCTCACAAAAACCATAAGTAACTTTTATATCTCAACATAAGTTTATAAAATATATTCTAAAAGAAATTTAATAAAATAATACTAAAATTATTAGTACTCATATTTGTACCTCTATTACCTTAGATCATGATGAGGCTGGGCAACTAGTTGATCTAACGATTTTTATAGGTATGATATGATATTTAATTTACTTAACTACTAGTCATACAAATTTAATGTTTTCTATATGTTTATGTGCAAGATATCAAGAAAATAAAAAAGAATCCATTTAAAATCAGTTAAATCAATTTTTCTTTATCTAATGGGAACTATGGATTTATGAATTTTCTATTCTTCCAGAAATGTTTTTAAATTAATTTTTTTTTTCAGATTATGACTTAGCTGGATGTATAATGGATAGGAAAAAAGCATTAAAAATTTTCATTTCTTAGGAGATTCTTTAGATTCCTAGTATTTTAAGAAACAATACTCAATATAACTTTACAATGCTAAAGCTAAATATGTAGCTGCTAGAATATGTTGCACTCACGTGTTGTGGATACAACACACACTTAATGACTATGGATTTAGTTTTACTAAAACTCAAATAATTTGTGATAATACAAGTAACATTGGATTAAGTAAAAACGTAGAACATCACTCACATGATAAGAACATAGATAGAAGACACCATTTCCATCGTGATCACACACTTAAAGGAGATATCATTTTAAAATTCATCGGAATAAAAGAACAAATTTTTTATATTTTTACAAAACCCCTTACTTTCGATAGATTCAAATATATTAAACAGAAGATAAGAACGATCAATGTAAAGTAATAATTTATGTCTAATTCTTGTTTACCCATCTCCTAACATTAATATACTTCTTTTTATAGGGGATTAAATATGTTTTTTGTTTTAAAAATTGTTCAGTATTTTTTTCCTTAAAACTTTTTATTTTAATTTTTTTAAATTTTTTATAAATTTGTATCATAATGAGTTTTATAAACTCAAATTTATTTATCAGATTAAGAATCCTCAAAATGGTTCTTATACTCTGAAAATGTTATAAATTTTGGGACTCAAAAATTTCTTAAATTTTTTTTCAAATTAAAAAACTATCGTATTCAATTTTATATTAAAAACTATCATATTCTATTTTATATTCAAAAAATATTATAATTGAGTTTATTTTTTAAAAATATTTTTTTCTTATTCTCATTACAAAATATTGTAATTATTTTTCTTTTAAAAACTATGGTACTTCATAATAAAAATTATCATAATATATTTAGTTTACCAAAACCAATAAGAATAACTTAATCATACCAATGGAACTTTTCACTCTGAAAGGCACTCTTCTATTCTTTTAGTTTTTGCACTATCTCATTATAGTTAATTCTTTATTTTTTTATAATTTTATTTTTATAAAATTTTTGTTTTTTTTCAATGTATTTTTACAAAATTTTCCTAATAAGATTCATTCTTAATCTGATAAAAATGTTAAAAACTTTGAGCATTCAAAATTCATTTAAATATTTCATCATATCAATTTAAACCATTATATCAGAATGGTTTCAATATCAACTATAGATCATCTTATAAAATATGAACCATAAAATCGAGTTCCTATATAAAGGAGGCCCCCCTCCTTTCCCACATTGATTGTTTCAGTGTTTGAACCCTAAATTACTACACCCCTAAAAGGAATCAGTCTGAAAGATTATCTTTCATCTGTTTCTCAATTCCATTTTTAGTACCGATGGAGAAAAATTAATATTTTTAAATGTTTTAAATTTCCAAAGAAAGTTTATTCAAAATATGCTTTGTACAAGAAGTGTGATTCAACTATGAAAAAGATAATTTCTTTTCAAGGTTAGGAATCAGTGTGTGTGAAAAAATTGGACAAAGATTTTGATATTTATTATCCAGATGTTGTTCATGAATTCTATGCATTCTCTCAATTTTTGAGGGAGGATAGGAAACAAAAAATTTCTTTTATGATGTATAGGAAAATGTACATGATATCTTATAAGAAACTTTCTAGTTTGGTTGGAATCCCTTCATAAAGAAAATCTTACTGTTCTTCAGACAAGTTGTAGAATTATATTGGTTCCTTTAACCAGACTAAAGACGAAAATTCATTATTTTCACATTAATATAAAGTGATAAAGGTTTCTCATTAAACTCAAAATAATATAGTTTTAACTCCGTGGAAGAAAGGATTTCTCATTCTGAGAAAAAGATATTGTGACAGGTTTTCTTATAAATATGAGGAAGATAGATCTTGTGAAGTTTATCCTTCTCACTATAGATAATATAAATACTTCATCTTTCAAATCAAATAGAATCATGTTCCTCAATTTTATAAGTAATTTTTTTTGAATGTATGAATATATTAAAGGTTGAAAATAAATAGTATCCAATGAGGTAAAAGATTTAATTTATCAATGAAGATACAAAAAACAGAATGCGATTTGTCTTTGATGAAAAATAAAATAAGTTTTTAGAGAAAATTTATAGAACTACATCGAATGAACAACCATAAAGTAAGTCATAAAAGTTTGAAAATAAGAAGAAGATGAGGGTATATACCACTCCTCTGAAAAAAAGAAGCACAAGAAAGAAAAAGATGAAGTTTTTGAAAAGTGGATGAAAGATAAGGAAGAAAAGAAACCAGGGGATCTAGAAACTGGACTTGAAATTGAATAAGATTTTGATTTAATAATTCAGGGTGCTAAAACCTTTCAATAAGTATAAACAAAAATAAAGAATAAAAAGATATTGCTTTATTCCAAACTTTGTGAAAATTTGTTGAAGGGTGTTGAGATAGCTTCCAAAAAAATGTAGTTCTACCTATTTCTAATAACTATCAAATAATACCAGAATTAGGGTTAGTATTTGAATAAACATAATTTATCCTAGTTGAAATCCATTCTACTATATATAAGGAAAAAAATTTGTTGATGAATAATCGGTTCCAGTAGTTCAAGAAAAAGAATCTTTACCAGAACTAGCTGATAAGGGTTGTTTGAGAACCACAAGATAACTTAAATAAGATCTTAATAAGGAAGTTTATGATCATATTGAAGGAAAATAAATATATGATAAATAAGAAGAAGAAAACTATGAATTATCTGAATAAGAAATTGAAGAATAAGTGGAAGAAAAAGAGGAAGAAGAATAGGATGAGAACAAAGAAGATAATAGTGAAAAAACTCACATTGAAAAAGGATCATTGGATTTATCATCATCATTATCATAATATCTACCATTAAAGAATGATAAGGATAAAAAATTAAATATTTCTTAGGAAAAAGTATTCTCATCATAATAATAATCTTAATCATCATTAAGAAAAGAGAAAGAAGATCAAATTTCAAAAACAAAAGTTGATGAAAAATCCAACACCATTGATATGGATATTATGGAAATTTTTGATGAAAAGTTAGTTTATAATAAATATTATAAGGTAGTTTAAAGTAAATATAAAAATAAAGGAAAGGAAATGGATGTTTTAAAAAGTAGAATGAAACCTCCTCAGCCTGAATTTGAACAAATAGACTCAGCTGGAATGATAGCACATTAAGGTTTTTATTATATTTTTCATGTTCTGAGAAGGTTGGAAGAAACTATTCCATATTTTCCAAATATTGAAGCTTAAAGTTAATTGATCCAATAAAGTCTAAATAAAAAATTATATTCAATTAATGTTTTGATAGAATCAGTGATTAGGATTGAATTAGAGTTAAAATTTCTTCAAGAAAGTTTCTACACTCAAAAAAAGTATTGCAACAAAATAGTTATGTGGTATAATTAGGTTGATGCAGTTATTTGAATGCATTAATAATATTTTGATTAAGTGAAGAAGTTTATGTTAGATTAAATAAGTTCTTTCAATCAATTATTCAAATACATGGATGGTAGAGTAAAATTTGTGGAAGGGTTTTAAGATGCCACCGATAAATGTACTGAGGAATTTAATATTTTGAAAACGAAGATCCCAAACATGGGGTAGGATTTGAGTAGGATAAATTCTTTTGAGCATGAAGTAATCATACTAATAGAATAGCAAAAAGATCTATCTCAGGAATTTAAAACCCAATAATAAAGGATAGTGATGCTGGAGAAATATTAAAGGGAGTTCAAGAAGATGAAATCATTTGTCAAGACTCTAATGAAAAAAGAATAATTTTTTATTTTTAACTCTCAATTTATTTTTTTATAATTTTTTTGAATAGTTGATTGATTACTAATGAATTACATTTTCATCCAATTATGATTTGTATCAATTTTTTACAATTCCAATTGGTTGAATTCTATTTCATATTTTTTGTGGATGCTTAGTTAATTCAATGTATTGTTTTTTATATTTTCCTTCTCTAACATTTCAAGAAACTCTAGAATTTTCCCCATTACTTTTTTAAAATTATAAAGGGGGTGAAATTATTAAATGGGGAGAATATTTTATAAAGGTGAGTTGGAATATGAAGGGTGAGATGTTAATTTCAGGGGGAGAATATGATCCTTAAAGGAAGAAGAATTCCCTTGGGGTGAAGAATTCCTAATGAGGAGTAGTTGTCTTTAAAGAATAAATTTTATAAAACTCTCATCATCTTCATCATCATAATCTCCATCATATTCAGAAGATTCATAAACTTAGGGGGAGTTAAGTTTTAAAGATTAACTTTTAATATTAAGTTCTTAAAAGAAAAATGAGTTGTAAGTTTTTCAAGTTATTTATCATTTATGTTTTGGGGTTTTTTATTTCCAAAAAGGGGGATATTGTTGAGTCAGAAGTTATAATTCCTAATTTTCCATTCCTTTAGTTTTTTAAATCACAAAAAATCACTTAAAATATGTTTACTAAATTTTTATATCTCTAGTGTTTTATCATTTTTTTGTAAAAAACATTATATGTTACCATACTTAGAAAAAGTTATAAAGTATTAAAAAAATAAACTTTATGTTCTTCATTATGATTATCATAATGAGTATGTTTCTGATAAATCAAACTCACTTTTATCAGACAAGAAGTAAAACTTTAGTCATGTATATCATACAGAAAATAATTCTGAACAATCGGACTAATACTGGTACCAATACAATCATACTAACACTCATAAGGATTATCATATTAACATTGTTAAGGAAGTCCATTAGACTGACTAAAGTTTATAATCAGAATACATAAAACTTGTTTTTAATGTAAGGAAAACCTTTAATACTATAATTTTTAATCAATATGAAGTAATATATTGAGTTATAATGTTATTTGAAGTGATAGCTTTCTGAGGACATTGCAAAAAACTTGGAAATGCGACTATTGGGAGATCACATATAAATACTTGGTTATTTACAGAGTTTGGAGCTAATGATTTTTCACTCTCAATATTTCTAAAGTTTAAATAGTTTGAACTTCTCATTACTAGTATTTATATTTATTTAGATATAGTTTTTGTTCTAAGAAATCCTTTTTAGGGTTGTTTACTTAAGAAATTTTGAAATTTTATTCATTTCTGATCATTGTTACGACTAATGGTGAATCCAATCTATCAGATCAAGGAATTCAGGGGATAAAAAGATAGGGATAATATAATCATTATATCAATATATTCTGTGGCTAGGAAGATAGATTTGATCTTCATATCGAGGGATTCTAGGGATAAGATGATAGAGCCATTTCTATCTTCGTATTGAGGGATTTATTGGTAAGTAAATACATACTTTATTATGAGTATAAAGTATTGGATACCTTTAGTAAGGGCTATCAAATACCTTACTCTTAAGGTTAAAAGAGGTTAATCTTTTAAATATCTTGTAACTCATTCTTACTTTTACATATCTATTGTATTACTTGGTTTACAAGTTTTTTATCCCACTGCATTTAATAGAAAGTGAGTCATCCTATTCATCTTTATATATTGTTTGATTTATCTTTTTAATATAATTATGATTATAAAAATACTTTGATAAATTTGATCTATTGTGATTATGATTTTCACTCTGATTTAATCATTCTATTTACCTGATTTTAATTCTGTGACTTTATTAATCGGACTGAGTCTGAGTCCGATAACCTTACTTTAGGAGGTTTGGGTTTTGTTGAGTTTAATTATCTTAAACTAAGTTTTATAAACTACAATTAACCCCTATTGAAATTATATGCATATGATTATATATCATGATCCTAAAAATGACACAATCTATATTAATCTCCAACCTCCATCAAATGTGATAGAAATTCATCGTTTGTGTGTACGGTGGACTACCGCCCTTCGAACCAATGTAATTAATTTCCCATCATCACCTCTCATGGTTGGTTATAATGATGGGTTTAATGTGTATATATAATATTCATAACATATTTATAATTCTTAAAATATAACATGTCATATAATTTCTTACCTTCCATTCATTGAAAAATGATAACATCGTTCGTGCGTACGTGTGGACAACCACCTCTATGAAGCGATGTGGTTATTTTTTCATCAACACATAACATGGATGATATATATAAGTATAATTAAATAAATAATATGATATTTATGATATTATTATCATTATATAAATATAAAATGACACTTACCTTCTTTATATAATTATTGTTTAAAAATGGAAACATTACTCATACGTATGTACGACCTACAATCTCTATATTTGTAATGTAGTTCATATTTCATAATAATATTTAATTATTGGTAAAAAATGTACAATTTTTGTATAAAAATGATAATTATTTCATTGTTATTATTATGGAGATGATGTAATAATGATTTCTTTGACCATAGTGAACTTAGCGATACGATTTTGGATTTATGAAAAAATATCATCAAAAAGTATGATGTGAATTTAATTAATTAAATAATTAAATATAGAATGGTAAAGATAAAATAAAAGTAATAATAAATATGAAAAAGGTTATTAAGTAAATATATAATTAAATTAATTTTGTTATTTATAAAGATAAATAACGTACCTTATGATTCAAACTCAAGGTAAGAGTCTTTTTAAAAAAAATCCATTTTTAAAGTTTCCCTTAAAGATATATTTATCTCCCAAATCCATATTTTAAAATTATGTAATGGATGTATTTATATGAACATAAGTGAATTATAAATGAAATTTTATGATACTTTTTAATTTCTTTTAAATGTTTTCAAAAGGAATCTTTTTAGAAAATGTTTTGACTTTCTTTATAAAAGACAAAAGGAATTTATATTTTAATGTATAAATGACAATGAATTTTCTCACTGCTATAACTGTTATTTTATAATTGGATTACTTTATAATATTTTATTTTTTATTCAATGAAAATCACTCTTTCCATTTTTTCTAGGAATTTTAGTTTGGAAAAATGGGTTTTAAAGGAAAGGGATATATCAATATCCAAAAAATGTTTTCTTATGGGTGAAAAGAAAGTTTTTATAATGAAATATTTTATGTGTTCTCTTATAGTTACTGGGAATTGGTTAAGGTTATATGTTTTTACGTTATAAACTGAGGGTGGGTGAGCTTGTTATATCTCTCCAATGCATTAGGTAAAGGGATGGAGTTAATCAATTTGGTTTCTCATAAGAGATTTTGGGAATATACTTTGATGATCATTCCAATTGTAACCATGATGGTTATTTTATATAGAACCATGATGGTTATTCTATGTGTGACTATGAAGGTTATACCATTTGTAAGAGTGATTTGGAAATGATGACCCAAGTTACCTACATGATTTATCTATGTTTTCTATAAGTTTTTTTTTGTAAATTTTATGATTTTAAAAGGAAAAGGAAAGTATATTATACTTCATAAGGTTGAAAATTATAACTTTGTAAAAAATTTATTATGAGTTTTTCATGATATAAAAGAAAAATTTGTGAGTTTTATTTTTCTTTTATCATTTTTTTTTGAAATGTTTTATGAAAGTATTTGGGAAGAGAAGTTTATTTCTTTGGTAAGAAAATATTTATTTTTGAGCCCAAAGTTTATTTTGAAAAAAGAAAATTTATATAAGTATTCATGGACTAATGATTTGTTTATTAATTTTTATGTCCCTTAATAATAATTTTTTGTTCAAATAATGTTTTAAAATGGTTTTATAGGATGATTAGGTACAAGGATGGAGTAAAGATGAAAATTGTGAAGATGTGTTATGAAAAGAAAACATGTATCTTTTTTAAAGTTTTTTATGGGATAAATGGATACTTAATATATGTTTCCACTATAATATATTAGTTTTTATGTAATATTTATGAACTAAATCTCTAAAAAAATAAACCTAAAAGATATTTGGGAATATAATAAAGTGAATTATAGTTTAAAGTCACTAGAATATGTAATATATAAGGTCAGGTCCTTATAATTGGTATCATAGTAAGGTTTAGATAACTTTAGGGATTTGGATAATGTTAATAGAATACTATTAACATATTTAAATATATGTTTAAGTTAAAATTATATATCATTTAAAGATTTCCATGTTGATTCATTTAAACTATGTCTATTTAGAGTGGTTTTTTACAAAGGAAACAAAAAACTGATATAGGAAGACATCAAGGGGATGATATCCTTCTGAATCAGCAACCTATAATGGTTGGAATTGGAACTGGGTAGTTTGGTACATTGATAGCTTAGTTAAAATGTTCTATAAATGGTGGTGGTATCCATGCTATATAGAATTTTGATCTACCACATAATAACATAAGTATATTGGAGCATTTTATGAGACAACATCCTCCAATATTCAATGGATCTTCTAACCCAGTGGTAGCTGAAGGATGTATTAAAGACCTAGAAAATATTTTTTATGTCATGGGATGTTGAGATCATAAAAATTTAACTCTTCCTATTTATCATTTTGAAGGTGGAGTTGACCAGTGGTGGATAATGGTCAAGAATATCAGGTAAAGAGAGGATATTGATTCCTTAGAATGATATGAATTTAAGTATATCTTCCTTGAGAAATATTTTTCTAAAGCTATATGAATTAGAATTGAAAATTAATTATTATAATTGAGGAAAATGGAATAAGATTTAGTGGTCGTGTATGAAATAAAATTCACCTGATTGGAAAGGTATACACCACATTTTATGTAACACCCCAGGTAAATAAAGAATATGACATTTTTATATTTATCCCTATTTGTGAATAAAATGTTAATATTAATTTAAAGGGAACGCTATGCTTGATGGCTTACCCAATACGCAACAACAAGTTCCTTTGAAATCTTTTGTTGCACTCTAATAATAAAATAATATTATTTTAAATGTTATTTAACACGTAGTCGTTGTATTGGAAAGAATGAATAGAAATAACTAAAATATGATTATATATGTTTGTTAAATGTTTTTATATTTATCAAATAAAGGATAAAGGCTTAAAATACGAAAAGAATTCAATTTTAGGCATATATACTCTAATTTTCACTAAAGGTCCACTTATCAACTTTTGATGGCGAACCATGATTAAATATAGTTTTGGTCACTATTATAAATTCTATTGGACCAAATAAAATTCTTCTTTAGAATCGGGACATCAAAATTTTCTTTGTGTAAATTTTCTGTATTTTTCCGATAAAGAACATTTTTTAATGAATAGTGAAAAATATTGTATTTTAATTCAAAACCTCTTTTTAATCTAATTTTTTAATATGATTAGATTATCTTTTGAAGTGGTTTTAAAGTGAAATTATAATATATTTTTACCATTTAATCCAATAGTGGTCGTTGTAATTAATTTCACTTTAAAATCGGACTTGAACTAGTGTCA
The DNA here is from genome assembly GCA_963277665.1 of Viscum album. NCBI lineage: Eukaryota > Viridiplantae > Streptophyta > Magnoliopsida > Santalales > Viscaceae > Viscum > Viscum album. Next base: position 1,082,596,401 of record OY728166.1, on the reverse strand, counting down.
ATCTTTTGATACTTTTTGTTTCATAAAAACACGCTATTTGTTTTGACAATGGGAATTAATTAATAAATTAATTAATTCAACTTATATGTTTTGAAGTTTGTAAAATAGACATTATTTTTGAATTTGGAATATCAAATATAGATTAGGGTGAATTTTTGGTATTTTTCTGAAAAACATTTTTTTTAATGAATAGTGAAACCACTAAGTGGTACTTAAAAAACCGATTTTTCATTTAAATGAAATTTTACCACCTCTGTGTTTTGAATTTCAAAAATCCAACATACATGGTTGTCAATAAGAAGTAAAATGTGGTTCAATGGGATTAAAATAATTTTTTGGTGAATAGTAACTTTTAAGTTTTTAATCGCGATTAGAGGTAATTAGTGTAGTTTAAGGTAAAAATAATGTTTTAATAATATGAAATGACCTAGACACATGTACTACCCTCATTGTATGTGTCATGGCCGACCAAGACAATCCATGGGTCAACTTGAGGACCCCATGAAACCACTTTTTTTGGAAAATGACATAAATAACTTTTTATTTAAAGTTAAAATAAAAATGACACAAACATGAGTTGTTTTACTAAAACAATTTTTAAATGGGGTTATACAAGTCATATTTTTGATTATAAATAGTAATTGGAAATATAAAAATATTTAATACATCATAGTATTTTTTTTTATAATTTTTAGACATTAAATAAATTAAATTAGTTATGACATCATGATGATGCAGTGATTACCTCATTATTTAACTATTTAAATAAAATGAAAAGATAATGTAAAATCTAAGACCTACACATGTCAAAAACCTATTGGATGGGTGTATTTCTAACCCTTATCACCTTATCATTGAATTATATCAATGTGGGACCTTTTAAATCCAAAACTCATTTTAAAATAAAGTAACATCTCTTTACTTTCCAAGAATACCCCTCCTCTCCTCTTATAAAAGGCCCCCACCTCTACCACCTTACACACACCTCTCAAGCCTTTGTCTTGGAAAAAACCTGCCCATTTAATCTTTCCACATCACTATCTTCATCATTGAAGCCTCACTTTGGGCATAATCCTTTCCAAGGAAGCCTTTGAGCTCAAATCAAAGAGAGTTACCCGATTTAAAGGTAATGTCTTCCCTTGAGTTCTTTTGTTTTATTTTGCTTCGCCAACCCCCTAAACTCTTTTTATTCATTTCTTTTGTAACAAATAAAGTTTCTTAAATATACTAGGATGTGTTTATAGGAATTATTCGAGCTACACTTACACACACCTCCATCTAATGGTTAAATAACATACTGTTTATGTGGATGGCGAATTTCTGCCTCACGAAACGATGATTGTTCAACACTCATATAACACCTTCAAAGGTTGCCATTAAGATGTCACTATATTTATATATGATATATAATATGTTTATGGTTTACTTAAGCTTATGTATTCTTAATTTATGGCATACCTTTATGTTTTCTATTATGGGTAAACGCGATATCTTCATTTTAGGAAGTGCGGACTACTGCCCCCTCAAAGTGATTTGATTCGTTAATGCCATATGTGGGACGTATAAAGGATGGATTTAAAGTTATTATATATGATTTTATACTGTAATTATAATATAACTTTATATCATTATTATTTTCTTTCCATTAAAGTATGATATAGAAATGAAAGTAGTGTTCATGCATACGTACGACTTACTGTCTCCATGAACGGTGCATTTCATTTCTCATCTCCAAATGTTATGTAATATTATAAGTACATATATATAATGGATATATATATAATATATTACATCTAAATTATGGATATCATTCTGGAATTATAATATATATATCTCTCATTTTGTTTTAATTCCATTAATATGACAAAAATGAAAGTAGCGTTCATGCGTACGTACGGCCTACCGTCTCCATGAACGGTGATTTTAATTTTTTATCTCCAAATGCTATGGAATATTATAAAATGAATATATACTGGATATATATGATATTTAAAACATTAATTATTTTCTGGAGATGATGTACCTATAACTACATGGAAAATTCTTTTCCAACAAGTTCAATTTTTACTCATGTACTGAACATCGACAAAAACGTCTGATATGAACTCAATTTATTAACCAATTATTATAACATTATAATATGTGATATGAACTGAATAATAATATTTAAATTAGGTCCTTAAGAAATTATAAATTGACCAAATTTTATTATTCAGGAGATTAAAGAACGATCGAGTCATGTCAGACACGAGGTAAGGGATCCAACCTCTCTCTTTCTTTTTAAGTAATCTCCTTTATGTCACTTCTTTTAAGCTTATATTTGTTATGTTGTGGGATGTTATTTTATATTCCTCTTGCTGTAAATTTTATTTTAAAATGATTATAGACCCTATTTTATCTCATCATTCCATTTTTGGAAGTTTTAAGTGGCGCCGTTAAGCTGCCGAGTTTTCGTATGGGATTTTTCATCTCACTTTTATTCCCGTGACATTTATGATACATGTGCCACCATTTCCTTTGAGTGGTGTATGTACTTCCAATTATTATACTCCTTGTGTAATATAATTTCATTTATGGGTATTTACATATTCATTGTATGACCCTTCTTCAATGGGGTGTACGTTTCGAAAGTTACCCAAGTCGGTAAGGGAACCTTTCACCCTCCTCTTTTTAAAAAGTCTTATTTTGTTATTTCTTTTAAATTACATCTTCTTAGGTTGGGATATGTTATTATATATCCTTATTGATGTAAATTTTATGTCCAAGTGATGATATACCCTTTTATCTATCATCAACTCATTTTCTGAATTTTTAAGTGACGCCGTTAGGCTGTCGAATTTTTGCAAGGAAACTTCTTAACCCAATTTTGATTCTTTGGGATAAACTTGTACTATTTGAATATGTCTTTCTATGAATATGTGTGAATAAAATCTGATTTTTTACACTTAATATCCACTTATATTTGGTGTATTCGTTTGACACACATAATTATGTAATTGATTTATCCTTAATCCAAGGATACCGTCTTTGTAAGGAACTTCGTCTCAATCTCCTTTCATTGAGGCATATTTAGTTTTTATACACAACTTTCTTTTATACGGTGTATAAACCCCTTTGACTTTTACTCTTATACAAAAGGAATCTTTTTCTACGAAGCGTTTTACTAAATGACAAAAAGAAATTTTTGTTTTAACGTACGTGGTGATAATGACCTTTTCCGCCGCCGTGAGTATTATTTGATCTTTGGCTTCCTCAACAATCCATAATGTTTTTAAAATAAAATAAATACCATATACTCTTTTATGTATTTTGGTATTGAAAATGGTTTTGATAAAGGATTCTATTATGTCAATATATTTAAATGATATATTGTGATTGAAATGTGGAAATGTTATCATTCCTTTATGTTGGTTTTATGTGTTATAATTTTATAATGGTACTTGGACATTTGATGGGTGGTTACGTGATAAACCATATAACGGGTGGTTCCATGAATACCAGGATGGGTGGTTATGTTATAACCTCCAATGCATTGGGTATGGAAGTCGGACGTATGGCTTTTCCATTAAGTATGTATGGAAGTTGTCCGAATGGCTATTCCATTAAGTGATATGTTTGGAAGTCGACCTTATGGTTATTCCACTTAAGTATGTTTATGTCCCAAGTTACCTTTATATGTTATGTGTTTATTATATGGGTTTTGTGGTAATATTTTGGTTACAAAAGGGTAAGTAATGATATTTTATTCAATGAAGAGTTTTTACTACTTACTAAAGGTGAAAGGTATTACTTTGATAAAGTATACATGGTTTACTTGTTGTTTTTAAAAACTAATAGTTTTCATTCTTTGTGTATCCCTTACTGAGCTTTTTATGCTCATCCCAAGTTTTTGAAATGTTTTTCACAGGACTTAACGTGGAATAGGGTCAAGGATGGGATCAAGGGAAAGTCATGATAACTAAAACATGGAACTAGACATGTTTCTTTTTAAGAGTTTTTATTTACAGAAACTTAGTAGAAGTTTCTACTTTTTAATCTTTTGAGATGTAATAGTTATGTACTAATTCTCTAAAACTATAAACCTGAAAAGATCCTCAATGTGAATTATTCATTTAATTCAATATTAAGTAAGTTTTAAGGCTGGGGTCTTATAGTTGGTATCAGAGGTTGTTTTAGATAACTTTAGAGGTTAGGGTATTCTCTAAGCATAAGTGACATTACCATAATGGTTAGGATTTAAGAAAGAGTCCTAGTTTTAGATAAAGTGAATGAGTAAGTATATCTTAGTGTTTACCTTCCTAATTAGTACATGATGGTTTTGTTGATATACTCACACTGACATTTCTGTTTTTAGTGATTCGATGGATCTTGAAGGCACCAAAGAGACAACAGGTTTGAAGGAAACTGTGGTGGTTCTCTGATTAAGATACTAGATAAAATGGGGGATTCGATGAGGAAACTCATGGTTGTTCTAAACCAACTATCAAGGAGTCATGATCAACCACTTGAACCTTGTTATGTTCTGTAATGCATCATGTACGAGATGACCAATCAATGTGAAAGTTCAGGTAATAATTATAAAGGTAACCATTAGAGTTTATATGATCCTTACTTTTGAGGTAATTATGGGTTATTATATGTTATGATGTAAAATGAAAGGCATGAGATAAACTTAAGGTTAAAATATGTTATGATTATTTTTGAAGATTTTATCTCATTTTGGGGAATGTTTTAACAATTATATAGTTTTGGAAAAAGGACAACACGCAGACCGTGTGACAACCCGTCGCGTCGGACAAAGCTGCGAGAATCGAACCCACAACCAAAGTGCGACTGGTATTTATCGCCTACCACATGACTACGTGAATTCCCTGGTTAGTTTGACTAATTCTTTTTAGTTAGATGATTTTAGGAATCAAGAGTAAGTTTATTTTGGGTTATCTATGGAAATTATTAACCTATCATGGAGGATATGTGATTTGGTTAATTACTTTTCAATATGAGAATTTAAGAGAAATTGATGTTATTTGGAGATAAAAGTTAATTTGTACCTTGGAAGACTATGTGAATAAATCCTTAAAATATTTGGGTTTCAATCTTAGTTTGGTTTACTTTGAATAATTTTATGGACAATTGTTTATCGAATGGTCTTCGTTGAACTCTGGTTTTTTTTTGTGGACAAATTTTGGAGATTAATAATGGATTTTCTTTTTATAAAGAATTATACTTTTATGGGTTATCTGATCTCATAATAACAATTTTGGTTTTGGTTTTTGTCTAAAGACATGGGAAATATATAGTTCTCTTTTTTGGATTAGGTGATTCTCAAGAGGTTGATTATAGTACTCTTAATGCGAACAAGTCTTCCTAAATACTCGTCTTTTGGAGAAAATATGATTTTGATTAAGGAATCTAGTAAAAGTTGGAAGTCTACGTGACAAGTAAGTATGTTTCATTATGATTTAGTTAATCTCAAAAATAAATTCCTCAATGAAGAGTAACTTAAAACAAAAATGTTGTCTGTTAACTTTTCCTACTGGGGAATCGAATACCGTTTAACCCATCACAAGTTTGTGATTTTCTTATGGTTAACTTTCTCCTAGACATGTTTACTATCACTCTCCATCAGAACATGACCCTTTTTTTTCTCCTCTATGTCCATGTTTTCCTACATGGAATCCTAGTATGGGTTAACTCGGGTGACCTCTGTACTTATCTTTCTTTATTTTAAAGTGATTGTTTTACTGACTCTTGTTTCGATGTGGGACTTTCAAGGATGTTTCTGAGCCCAATTTTAAAATTGCGAGGACGCAATTCCCAAAAGGGAGGAAGGATGTAACACCCCAGGTAAATAAAGAATATGACATTTTTATATTTATCCCTATTTGTGAATAAAATGTTAATATTAATTTAAAGGGAACGCTATGCTTGATGGCTTACCCAATACGCAACAATGAGTTCCTTTGAAATCTTTCGTTGCACTCTAATAATAAAATAATATTATTTTAAATGTTAGTTAACACGTAGTCGTTGTATTAGCAGGAATGAATAGAAATAACTAAAATATGATTATATATGTTTGTTAAATGTTTTTACATTTATCCAATAAAGGATAAAGGCTTAAAATATGAAAAGAATTCAATTTTAGACATATATACTCTAATTTTCACTGAAGCTCCACTTATCAAATTTTGATGGAGAACCGTCATTAAATATAGTTTTGGTCACTCTTATACATTCTATTGGACCAAATAAAATTCTTCTTTAGAATCGGGACATCAAAATTTACTTTGTGTAAATTTTCTGTATTTTTCCGATAAAGATCATTTTTAATGAATAGTGAAAAATATTGTATTTTAATTCAAAACCACTTTTTAATCAAATTTTTTAATATGATTAAATTATATTTTGAAGTGGTTTTAAAGTGAAATTAGAATATATTTTTACCATTTAATCCAATAGTGGTCATTGGAATTAATTTCACTTTGAAATCGGACTTGAACTAGTGTCAATCTTTTGATACTTTTTGTTTCATAAAAACACGCTATTTGTTTTGACAGTGAGAATTAATTAATAAATTAACTAATTCAACTTATATGTTTTGAATTTTTTAAAATAGAAATTATTTTTGAATTCGGAATATCAAATATATCTTAGGGTGAAATTTTGGTATTTTTATGAAAAACATTTTTTTTGATGAATAGTGAAACCACTAAGTGGTACTTAAAAAACTGATTTTTCATTTAAATGAAATTTTACCACCTCTGTGTTTTGAATTTCAAAAATCCGACATACATGGTTGTCAATAAGAAGTAAAATTTGGTTCAATGAGATTAAAATAATTTTTTGGTGAATAGTAACTTTTAAGTTTTTAATCGCGATTAGAGGTAATTAGTGTAGTTTAAGGTAAAAATAATGTTTTAATAATATGAAATGACCTAGACACATGTCCTACCCTCATTGGATGTGTCATGGCCGACCAAGAAAATCCATGGGTCAACTTGGGGACCCCATGGAGACACTTTAGTTGGAAAATAACATAAATAACTTTTTATTTAAAGTTAAAATAAAAATGACACAAACATGAGTTGTTTTACTAAAACAATTTTTAAATGTGGTTATACAAGTCATATTTTTGACTATAAATATTAATTGGAAATATAAAAAGATTTCCTACATCATAGTATTTTTTTTATAATTTTTAGACATTAAATAAATAAAATTAGTTATGACATCATGATGATGCAGCGATTACCTCATTATTTAACTATTTAAATAAAATAAACAGATAATGTAAAATATAAGACCTAAACATGTCAAAAACCTATTGGATGGGTGTATTTCGAACCCTTATCACCTTACCCTCAAATTATATCAATTTGGGACCTTTTAAATCCGAAACTCATTTTAAAATAAAGTAACATCTCTTTACTTTCCAAGAATGCCCCTCCTCTCCTCTTATAAAAGGCCCCCACCTCTACAACCTTACTAACACCTCTCCAGCCTTTGGCTCGGAAAACCCCTGCCCATTTAGTCTCTCCACATACCTCTCTTAATCATTGAAGCCTCACTTTGGGAAGAATCCTTTCCAAGGAAGCCTTTGAGCTCAAATCAAAGAGAGTTACCCGATTTAAAGGTAATGTCTTCCCTTGAGTTCTTTCATTTTATTTTTCTTCTCCAACCCACTAAACTCTTTTTATTAATTTCTTTTGTAACAACTCCAGTATCTTCAATATACTAGGATGTTTTTATAGGAATTATTAGAGCTACACTTACACACACCTCCATATAATGGTTAAAGAACATACTATTTCTGTGGATGGCGAATTTCTGCCTCACGAAACGATGATTGTTCAACACTCATATAACACCTTCAAAGGTGGACATTAAGATGTCACTATATTTATATATGATATATAATATGTTTATGGTTTAATTAAGCTTCTTTATTCTTCATTTATGGCATACCTTTATGGTTTCCATTATGGGTAAACGTGATATCTTCATTTTAGGAAGTGCGGACTACCGCCCCCTCAAAGTGATTTGATTTGTTAATGCCATATGTGGGACGTATAAATGATGGATTTGAAGTTATTATATATGATGTTATACTGGAATTATAATATAACTTTATATCATTATTATTTTCTTTCCATTAAAGTATGAGATAGAAATGAAAGTAGCGTTCATGCGTACGTACGGCTTACCGTCTCCATGAACGGTGCATTTCATTTCTTATCTCCAAATGTTATGTACTATTATAAGTACATATATATAATGGATATATATGTAATATATTACATCTAAATTATGGATATCATTCTGGAATTATAATATATATATCTCTCATTTTGTTTTAATTCCATTAATATGAAAAAAATGAAAGTAGCGTTCATGCGTACGTACGACCTACCGTCTCCATGAACGGTGATTTTAATTTTTTATCTCCAAATGCTATGTAATAGTAAAAAATGAATATATACTAGATATATATGATATTTAAAACATGAATTCTTTTCTGGAGATGATTTACCTATAACTACATGGAAAATTCTTTTCCAACAAGTTCAATTTTTACTCATGTACTGAACATCGACAAAAACGTCTGATATGAACTCACTTTATTAACCAATTATTATAACATTATAATATGTGATATGAACTGAATAATAATATTTAAAGGATTTCCTTAATATATTATAAATTGACCAAATTTTATTATTCAGGATATTAAAGAACGATCGAGTCATGTCGGACACGAGGTAAGGGATCCAACCTCTCTCTTTCTTTTTAAGTACTCTCCTTTATGTCACTTCTTTTAAACTTCTCTTTGTTATGTTGGGTGATGTTATTTTATATTACTCTTGCTGTAAATTTTATTTTAATATGATTATAGACCCTATTTCATCTCATCATTCCATTTTTGGAAGTTTTAAGTGGCGCCGTTAGGCTGCCGAGTTTTCGTAAGGGATTTTTCATCTCACTTTTATTCCCGTGACATTTATGATACATGTGCCACCATTTCTTTGAGTGGTGTATGTATTTCCCATTATTATACTCCTTGTGTAATATAATTTCATTTATGGTTATTTACACATTCATTGTATGACCCTTCTTCAATGGGGTGTACGTTTCGAAAGTTACCCAAGTCGGTAAGGGAACCTTTCACCCTCCTCTTTTTAAAAAGTATTCTTTTGTTATGTCTTTTAAATTACATCTTCTTATGTTGGGATATGTTTTATATATCCTTATTGATGTAAATTTTATGTCCAAGTGATGATATACCCTTTTATCTATCATCAACTCATTTTCTGAATTTTGAAGTGACGTCGTTAGGCTGTCGAATTTTTGCAAGGGAACTTCTTAACCCAATTTTGATTCTTTGGGATAAACTTGTACTCTTTGAATATGTCATTATATGATTATGTGTGAATAAAATATGATTGTTTTACACTTAATATCCTCTTATATTTGGTGTATTCATTTGACACACATAATTATGCAATTGATTTATCCTTAATCCAAGGATATCGTCTTTGTAAGGAACTTCGTCTCAATCTCCTTTCATTGAGGCATATTTCGTTTTTATACACAACTTTATTTTATACGGTGTATAAAACCCTTTGAATTTTACTCTTATACAAAAGGAATCTTTTTCTACGAAGCGTTTTACTAAAAGACAAAAAGAAATGTTTCTTTTAACGTACGCGGTGATAACGACCTTTTCCGCCGCTGTGAGTATTATTTGATCTTTGGCTTCCTTAACAAGCCGTAATGTTTTTAAAATAAAATAAATACCATATAATATTTTATGTATTTTGGTATTGAAAATGGTTTTTATAAAGGATTCTATTATGTCAATATATTTAAATGATATATTGTGATTGAAATGTGGAAATGTTATCATTCCTTTATGTTGGTTTTATGTGTTATAATTTTATAATGGTACTTGGACATTTGACGGGTGGTTACGTGATAAACCATATGAAGGGTGGTGCCATGAATACCAGGATGGGTGGTTACGTTACAACCTCCAATGCATTGGGTATGGAATTCGGCCGTATGACTATTCCATTAAGTATGTATTGAAGTTGGATGAATGGATATTCCATTAAGTGATATGTATGGAAGTCGACCTTATGGTTATTCCACTTAAGTATGTTTATGTCCCAAGTTACCTTTATATGTTATGTGTTCATTATATGGGTTTTATGGTAATCTTTTGGTTACAAACGGGTAAGTAATGATATTTTATTCAGTGAAGAGTTTTTACTACTTCCTAAAGGTAAAAGGTATTACTTTGATAAAGTATACATGGTTTACTTGTTGTTTTGAAAAACTAATAGATTTCATTCTTTGTGTATCCCTTACTGAGCTTTTTATAATCATCCCAAGTTTTTGAAATGTTTTTCACAGGACTTAACATGGAATAGGGTCAAGGATGGGATCAAGGGAAAGTCATGCTACCTAAAACATGGAACTAGACATGTTTCTTTTTAAGAGTTTTTATTTATGGAAACTTAGTAGAAGTTTCTACTTTGTAATCTTTTGAGATGTAATAGTTATGTCCTAATTATATAAAACTCTAAACCTGAAAAGATCCTCAATGTGAATTATTCATTTAATTTAATATTAAGTAAGGTTTAAGGCTGGGGTCTTATATTTTATTTGAGATGTTGATAGAGAAATTAACCAGTTTTACTTAGGATTAAAGACATGATATTGAAGGGAATTTGATTACTATGAATTCAAATGTTATGAGAAAATTATGTGATGTGAAAATAAGATATAAATGGAGTTTACAAATGATCATGTGTACTTATAAAACCAACATAAAATGTTTTCTAGGTGGAATTAAAAATACTAGAATGGATCATTGAAATATGATGGTAAGAAAATTATGGTTCCAGTTTGTGAGAGTTGTGATAAAAAGAACACTAGGGAATTTCTTATAAAGTCTATTAAGTGCTTATAAAATTGTAAGTTTGGGCATATTAATTATAATTACAATGAAAAATATCTTGGTAGTGGTAATAACAATTTTGAAAAATAGGTAGTAAAGTGTTTTAAATGTAATGAGATGGGCCATTATGCACCTGTGTGTATGAATAAGAACCTGAATGATGAGGAGAATCTAGAATATAAGAAGAAATGTGTAGTGAAATATTTTTAAACTAATTTAGTAGATGTTTATCCACCAAATGAATTGTTATCTGGTACATTGCTTGTTTATTCAGATTATTATAATGTCTTATTTGATTTAGGGTCTAGACATTCTTTCATTTCTATGAAATTTTCTGGTAAATTGGAAATTTAATCTCAAGAAATGAATAAAAAACTTATGGTAAAAAACATGAGTAATTTTTAAGGAAAAAATAAATTATAATAATCTTCTTGTCATTGTATTTGGAAAGACTTTACCAATAAATATTTCTTTCATTCCCCTAATAGAGTTTTATGTTATTCTAGTCATGGATTGGAACTCTGTTTACCATGCTAAGATATATTGTAGAGCTTCAAAGGTTATTTTTCATAAAGAGTTTTAGTTTTTATGAAATAATTAACCCGTAACTTGGATAATATATCAAGAAGTTGAGAAACTGATAAAATATTGAAATGAAAGTTATCTTGAACATATTGTGGAAAATAATGGAACTATTCAGATTAATGATGTTCCAGTAGTAAAAGAATACTTGGATGATTTTTCCTAATGAGTTTCTTGATGTTATACCTGATCATAAAGTTGAATGTACAATTAAATTAGTTCCTAATGCTAAAAAAATTTCAAAACCCCCTTATCGAATGTCTAAAGATGAACTTATAGAATTGAAAAAGTAATCATGAGAGTTTCTTGATAATGGTTCCATTCATCCTAGAACTTCACTATGGGGTGCTCCTATTTTTTTTATTAAAAATAAAGATGGTTCCAAGAGGCTTTGAATTGATTATAGAGCTTTGAATAACATTACTATTAATAATAAGTATTAGTCTTCTCATATCTATGATTTGTTTGATCAGATTCATAGAGCTCAATATTTTTTGAAGGTTTAACTAAGTTCCAGGTACTATCAACTGAATGTGAAGGAGGATAAAATTAAAAAATTGTGTTTTAGACTAGATAGGTGCATTATGAGTTTGTTGTTATTCCCTTAGGTCTAAAAAATTCCCTAGTTGTATTTATGAATCTTATGAATAGAGTCTTCCACGAATATTTGGATAGGTTTATGGTTGTTTTATTGATGATATATTGATTTATTAAAAAATTTACGAGTATCATAAAAACAATAAAAAGATTATTCTAAAAACCCTAAAAGAAAAAAAGTTATATGTAAAATTAAGTAAATGTGACTTTTAGTCACAATCTATTTCATTCCTTAGACACATCATAAATAAATATTACATAATAGATAACCCTAAAAAAATAAAGTGGTTAATGAAAGGATAAGACCTATAAATGTTACTAAGATTCATATTGATCTGGGATTAATAGGATATTAGTAGTGGTTTGTTTAAATCACTTCTAGGTTATCTATCCCACAGACTAAGTTAACTTGAAAAGGAGTTAAATTCATCTAGGAAAAATAATGTGATGACCATTTCCATGAACTAAAAAGAAGATTGGAGAATGCTCCAATTTTTTCTATACCCTCTAAAAGTGGGAACCTTTTCATCTACAATGATGCTTTATTAAAAGTTCATGGTTGTGTACTAATAATATAATTATATGGTAATTTATATTCTTCAAATAAATTAAAAACACATGAGAAAAATTATCCTACACATGAATTTGAACTTGCAGTCATAGTGTTTTCTTGAAAGATTTGGAGATATCATTTATATGGAGGCAAGTGTCCAATATATACTGATCATAAGAGTTTGAAGTATATATTCACTCATAAAGATTCAAACATGGGGAAGAGAAGATGACTATAACTGATTAAGGATTATGAATGTGTAGTTCATTATCATATAGGAAAAGAAAACAAAGTAGCCAATACTTTGAGTTGAAAAAATAATGGTTCATTAAACTTTTTTGGAACATAAACTTTTGGTTAATGATTTGATGAATTTTGGAATAGAAGTTGTGCATGCAGGATATTCCTTTATTTTGTTTTAGGTGTCAATACAATCGTTTCTATTAGAAAGAATTAATAAAGCTCAGAATAAAGATCATAAGTTACATGAAAAGTTATATTTGGTTAAAAAGGGTAAGTTACCTAAATTTAACATTGATACATATCATGTTTTGATATTTGGAAAGAGATTATGTGTGTTGTGTGACTCCCATTTGAAGTGGTATTTTTTAATTAAGATTATAGTTTCCCATTTTCTATTCCCCCTGGCAGCAATAAGGTGTACAGAGACCTTCAGAAGTATTGCTAGTGGGATGGAATAAAAAGATATATTACTTATTTTATCATGAAATTATTAACTTGTCAACAAGTTAAAGAATAATGATAATTACTGAATGGGATCCTTCAACCATTTCTATTACTAGAGTTGAAATAGGAAAATGTATCCATGGATTTCATTTTGGGATATCTAAATACATCTTGATGTAATAATGTGATTTTAAATTATTGTTGATCAATTAACTAAATCTACAGATTTACTTCCCATTTGAGATACTTTTTCTTTAAATAAAATTTCTCAACTGTATCTTAAGAAGATAGTCAAGTTACATGGAGTTCATCTCTCTATTTTATTTGAGCATGATCCTAAGTCCACTTCAATTTTTTTGGAAAGGACTTGACAAGTCATTGGGAAATGAATTAAATTTTAGTACATCTTTTCCTCATTAATTTGATGGACAATTCGAGTGAAAAATTAAGACCTTGGAATATATACTTTATGCTTGTTTAATAAATTACTAGATAATTTGGGATTAATATCTTTCTTTAGTTAAGTTTTCTTATAATAAAAATTTTCATTCCAGTATAAAGATAAAACCTTTTGAAGAATTATATGAAAAATGGTGTTGAACTCCATGTTTTTGGGATGAAGTTGGTGAAACACAGTTGATGATACTATAATTGGTAGAGGAAATGGTTAAGAAGTTAAAGGTAATTCAGAAACATATGAGGATGGATCATAATAAGAAAAAAAATAATGTGGATAACTGGAGGAAAGATCTTTATTTTGAGGTTGGTGATCATGTTTTTATTTAAGTATCTCTATGGAAAAATGTTATGTGTTATGATAAAAAGGGGAATTTAAGTCCATGGTTTAGTTGAGCATATGAAATACTAGGGAAAATTGGCTTAGTTTCTTACCGAGTATCCTTTCCTATGGGTTTATCCCAGGTATACAATTTTATTTATGTTTTGATATTAAGAAAATATGTGCCAGATTCATCTCATGTTTTGTAACCCTAGGTAGTTCAATTGAAATATAACCTTTATTATGTCAAAGAACCTATTAAAATTCTTGGACTTAGAGAGAATGTATTTTAGAACAAGTTTATTCACCATGTTAAGGTTTTTTGGAGAAACCATATGGTTTAATAACCAACATGAGAATCTAAAAATGCTATGAGGGAATGATATCACCACTTATTTAATAAGTAAATAAAATTGTGAGAAAGAAATTTCTAAAAGGATGAAATATGTAAAATCCCAGGTAATATTGATATAAAACATTTTAATATATCCATTAGTTATATTTTATACTATTATATTTATTATAAAAATATTATAATTTTTTTTATTCAAACAGAAAAAGATTTATTTTCTAACCAAAATGAGTTTTCATTAATTATGTGTTTTTATTTAAAATATTTATTCTAAAATTATAGAATTTTAATTTGAAAAAATTATTTTGAATTTTTGAATTTATCTAATCAAAATTATATTAGGATTATTTTTTTGAACTATTTTGGAAATATTGATTTTTCGGTGAATAACGAAAAATACCAATTTTATAAAATCATCTTTTCTTTTTATTAAATAATTTAATTTTAAATTGGAATTTGATCTCAAAGTAACATAATTATTATTTATTAATATATAATCTAATTAATTAAATTTGAATTATATTTATACCTTATTTTGGTATAAGTACATTTTGGGGATTAAAAATGCACTTGTGTAAAAACTATTTTTCATTGCATTTTGTAGGTTTAATTTTAAATTTAATTATGCCACTTATATGATTTTAATTTTTAAAAATGGATTACATATTTGGAATCATGGGTTCTAAATTTGGTAAATAGCCCCCTTTTATTTTTGGATATTATAAATAGTAACTTTAGTAATTTTTGTTACCGTGATAAAGGGTAAAGCAGGTAATTAAAGTTAAACAAATGGTAATGACTAAAAAATGACCCTAAAACTTAAATTAACTTTTTAGGATTATTATATCTCATTAATAATCATCTAAAAGGTTAATATATGACATTTTTTATCCATTTGGATATGATTTTGACCATTATAATATTTAAGTAAATATAATGCAAAAAATGACATACTCTTGCTTTTAAAAATTATAAAATTTATAACATAGGGATAAAAAAAGAATATGTTAGGTTATAAATAATAATTTTAAATTTAAATTATTTTTTTATAATTTTATTTTATTTTTATTTTTTAGTGAAAAAAATAATTACCTTAAAATCTTATGCAACACTGATGTAGTAATTATTCAATTACAAAAAAAAATTATTTTAAAAATGTTAAAAATAATATTATTTGAATGAATATTTATGTTCCATGGATTTTTAGATAAATATAAAATATTATAGGTGTCTGGATGAATTGTATTTGAATTCCTTTATTGTCTTCATGTTATTAAAGTCAATGTAAATGAATAGTTCTAAAATCGAGGTTTATGATATTTTACAATAAATTATAATTTATTAAATGATTTAAAATTTATAAAAAATATTAAATTTGGAAACATTAACGGGATATGGTTATTTAAATCAACCATGGACCATTTATGTATTTTTTATCATTTTATAGTAACATTATTAACCCATAAAGTGTAGAAAACTTTAATATTACAATAATTGTCAAAAAGGTTAACAAAGGGTTAAAACAAAAACATAAGGGTAAAAATATAATAAAAACTTTTCCCAATTTTATTTTATGAGATTATTTTGACTTATACTCATATTATATTTTAATATTCTTAGTTTGGATCCATTTGGACATTAAAATTAATTAAAATTAATTTAATATTTTATGAAATCTCAAGAGTTCCCATCCCCTCTTTTATAAATGGGAACACTTCTTATCATTTATTAAAACTTAAGAAGTATTTTGTTTCATCCAATAACTTCCCAAATACCTTAATAGAATCCATACCCTAATTATAGAGGTATTTTTTAGTCATATTACCATCCTTAGAGGGATTAAGCTATTAAGAAAAGAAGACTTTCTAAAGAAGAGATATAGTTTTTTACCGCATGCTTTAGTTTTATTTCTTTTCCCACATCATTAAAATATTCTTCAAACATGATAAAATAATAACACAATTTTACTACATATACTTATATTTTATTATATTAATGGAATAACCTATATCCATCTCAAACCTACATCAAATGGGAGAGGATTTCATCGTTCATGCATACAACGGACTACCGACTCGCTAACCGATGTAATTCATTTTCCATCACCACCTCTCACAGTTGGTTATAATTATGGATTTAACCTATATATATGATATTAATGAAATATTTATCATTAATAAATGATAAATTATCATATAATTTCTTACCTTTCCATTCATTGAGAAATGATAATGTCACTTATGAGTACATGTTGATTACCACCTCTACGATGTGATGTGATTCGTTTTTCATAACCACATATGATGGATGATATATGTAATTATAATTAAAAAATAGTATTATATTTATGATATTATTATAATCAAATAAATATAAAATTATACTTACCTTCTTTTCAAAATTACCATTGAAAAATGGAAACATTATTCATGCATACGTACGACCTACCATCTCCATGATTATAACATAGTTCATTTTTCACAATAATCTTCCATGATAGGTTTAAAAATTATAATTGATGTATAAAATGATAATTATTTCATAATTATTATTCTAGAGATGATGGAATAATGACCACTTAAACCATAGTCAACTTACTGAAACCATTTTAGACTTATGAAATGAATATCATCAAAACATCCAATGTGAATTTAATTAATTAAATAATTAAATATTGCATGGTAAGTAATAAAATAAAATGAATAATAAAAATGAAAAGTTTTATTAATTAATTAAATAATTAATCAAATATTATTATTCTTTAAATTAAAGAATTTATGTGACGATTCAGACTCAAGGTAATGGTATTTCTTTTAAAAAAACCCTCTTTTAAAGTTTCCCTTAAAACCCTCTTTTTCTCCCATGTATATATTTTAAATTTTTTTATGGATGTATTTATATAGAAATAAGTGAATTAAAAAAATATTTTTTATGTTTATTTTTTTACTTTCTTTTAATGTTTTATAAAGGAATCTTTTATGGAATGTTTTGACTTTCTTTAAAAAAGATAAAAGGAATGTTCTATTTTAACTTGTACAGTGACAACAACTTTTACCACCACCATAACCATTATTTTATGTTTGTATTCCTTTATAAAATTTAATTTTTTATTCAAATAAAATCCCTCTTTTAATTTTTTTCAGGTATTTTTTTTGAAAAATGGGATTTAAAGGAAAGGGATATATCAATATTCAAAAATGTTTTCTTATGGGTGAAAAAAATGCTTTTATAATGCATGATTTTATGTTTTATATTATAGTATTTGGGAATTTTTTAAGGTGATTGTTTTTTCTATTATAAATATAGGTTAGGTGATCCCGTTATATCTATCCAATTCATTGGGTGATGGGATTGAGTTAACTAATTAGGTTTCTCCTAAGAGATTATGGGAATATACTGTAATGATTATTCTAATTGTAACAGCGATGATTATTTTATATGAAACTATGATGGTTATTCTATGTGTAATTATGAAGGTTATCTCAATTGTAAGAGTGAAATAAAAATTGTGTCCCAATTTACCTACATGATTTATCTATGATTGCTATAGATTTTTATAGAAATCTTATGATTTCACAATGTAAAGGAAAGTATATGAAACATCATAATTTTGAAAAGTATAGCTTTGTGAAAAAGTTATTATGATCTTTTCATGATTTCAAAGAAAAAATTATGAGTTTTATTTTTTCCTTTAATATTTATAATAAATTTTTTGTTTGAAAATATTTGGGTAGAGAAGTTGATTTCTTGGGTAAAAAATGATTATTTTGAGCCGAAATTTTATTTTGAAAAAAGAAAATTTCTATAAGTATTTATGAATTAATGATTTATTTATTTATTTTTTATGTCCCTTATTGATTTTTTTGTGATCATACCATGTTTTAAAATGTTTTTCACAAGATTATTAGGGACAAGTATGGAGTCAATATGGAAATTGTGAAGATGTGTATTGAAAAGAAAACATGTTTATTTTTAAAAGTTTTGTTTTATAGAAAAAATGGATACTAAATATATGACTTTTTATGTAATATTTATTATATAAATTTCTAAAACTCTAAAGCTAAAAGATATTTGAGAATGTAATAAATTTAATTCTAGTTTAAATCCACTAGAATATCTAATGTATAAGGTCAAGTCTTTATAGTTGGTTCAGAGTAAGGTTTAGATAACATTAGTGGTTAGGATAATCTTAATAGAATAAACTTAGAAGATTTTAATATATGGTTAAGTTAAAGTGATATAGAATTTTAAGATTACCATGTTTCTTTTTCTAAACTATGTTTATTCAGAATGGATTTCCATATAAGAAACAAAGAAGCTGAAGTAGTAAGACACTGAGGGGATGATATCCTTTTGAATTAGAAACCTCGAATGGTTGGAATTAGAACTGATCATTTTGGTACAGTGATGGATTAGTTGATGTTGGATATAAATGGTGGTGGTATATATTCTAGATAGAATCCATATCTACCACAGAGGAATATGATGATAGTGTATCATTTTATATGACAACATCCTCCTGCATTCAATGGATCTTCTAACCTAGTGGTAGCTTATGGATGTATTAAATCCCTAGAAAAGATATTATATGTCATGGGATGTTTATATCATCAAAATTTATGTCTTTATATTTACCATTTTTTAGTTTAAGTTGACCAGCAGTGGTCGATGGTGAAGAATATTAGGGAAAGAGAGGGGATTTATTCCTTGGAATGGGATGAATTTAAGAATATATTACTTGAGAAATATTTTCACAAATCCATTAGAATAAGAATGTAAAATAAATTCTAATAATTTAGGAAAAGGGATGAATCTTGATTGGCTACATATGAAGTAAACTTCACTCAATTGGCAAGGTACGTACCACATTTTATACAGAATCTTGATAGAAAAATTAATCAGTTTTACTTAGTATTGAATTAAAGATATCAAAGGGCATTGTATTCCTATGAATTCAAAGTTATGTGAAACTTATAATATGTTCTAAGAAGGTATAAATTGATTTTACCAATGATAATGTGTATTTTAAAAACTAATAGAAAAAGAGGTCTGGGGGAAGGAAAAAGGGAAGAATAGATCAAATAAATCAGATAGTAAGAAAATTAAGTTTTCAGCTTGTGAGAGTTATGTTAAAAAACACATTGGGGAATGAATTATGAAGTCTGGTAAGTTCTTCCAATGTGGTAAGTTTAGGAATATGGACCATAATTACAATTAAAAATATCTTGGTAGTGGTAAGACCGATTCTGATTAACATGTAGTAAAGTATTTTTAAATGTAATGAGATGGGTCATTATGCACATGCATCTTTGAATAAGAACCTGAATGGTGGGAAGAAACCAAACTATAAGTATAAATGTGTGGTGAAATCCTTTTAAAATACTTCAATAGATGTTGGGCCATTAATCAAAGTGGTATGAGGTAAATTTATTTTTCATTCAGATTATGATAATGTATTATTTTAATTGAGGTATACATATTCTTTCATTTATCATAAATTTTATGGTAAATAAGAAATTATACCTCAAGAAAATAAATCCATAACTTATGGAAAAAACACATGTGGGAAGTATTAAGGAAAAAATAAATTATAAAAATTTACCTATTATTTTATGTGAAAATAATTTACCTAAAAATATTTCTATCTTTCCCCTAATATAGTTGATGTTATTATAGGCATGGTTTGACTCTTCATTTACTATGCTAAGATAGATTATAGAGCTTAAGATGTTTTTTTCTAAATGAGTTTCATTTTTTATACAAGAATGAACCTATACCTTTGATAATATATCAAGAAGATAATAAACTATTAAAATATGAAAATAAAAGTTATCTTGCACATATTATTCAAAATAAGGGAATTGTTCACATTAATGATGTTCTAGTAGTAAAAGAATACTTGGATGTTTTTCCTAATGAGTTTCATAATGTTATACCCATTTGAGAATTTGCATTTACTATTGAATTAGTTCATGATGATAATCCAATTTCAAAACCCCATTATCAAATGACTCAAGTAGAACTTATGGACTTGAAAAAGTAATTGTAGGATTTTCTTGATAAAGGTTTCATTCATCATAGCACTTCACCAGGGAGTGCTCATGTTTTCTTTTAAAAAATAAATATGGTTCTATGAGTATTTTCATTGATTATAGATCTTTGAATAACATTACTATTAATAATAAGCATCTATTGCCTCATATCAATGATTTTTTTGATCAGCTACAAGGAGCTCAGTATTTTTCAAATGTTGACCTAAGGTCCAGATACTACTAGCTAAAGGTGAAGGAGGATGATGTTCCAAAAATATCATTTCTGACTAGTTACGTGCATTATGAGTTTTTGGTTATGCCTTTTTGGTTAAAAAATTCCCCATATGTATTTATGGATCTTATTAATAGAGTCTTCCATGAATATTTTGATAAGTTTTTGGTTGTTTTTATTGATGATATCTTGATTTATTCAAAAATTTATGAGGATTATAAAAAACACATAAGGATTATTTTTTAAAACCTTGAAACAAAAGAAGTTATATTGAAAATGTAGTAAATGTGATTTTTGGTGACAATAGATTTCATTCCTTGGACACATCATAAATAAATATGGAATAATACTTGATCATGCTAAAACTAATGTAGATGATGAATGGACAAGACCTAAAAATGTTACTGAGATTCATAGTTTTCTTGGACTAACGGTCTATTAACAGTGGTTTTTTGAAAACTTTACACAGTTATCTAGTCCATTGACCAATTTAATTTGAAAAGGAGTTAAATTAATCTTGATAAAAGTATGTGTTGACTATTTCTTAGAATTGAAAAGAATATTGGGGAATTATCTAGTTTTGGATATTCTATCTAAAAGTGGTGATTTTTTCATATACAATGATGCTTCATTTAAAGGTATTTGTTGTGTCCTGATTCAGAATAATCAAGAATTTCTTATTCTTCACATCAATTAAAACCGCAATAGAAAAATTATCATACACATGACCATAAACTGGTAGCTATAGTGTTTTCTTTAAAAATTTGGATACATTATTTATATGGTTACAAATGTAAAATATATACTAATCATAAGATTTTGAAGTATATATTCATTTAAAAAGAGTTTAACATGGGATATAGAAGATGGATGGAACTGATTAAGGATTATGATTACACAATTCATTATCATCTTGAAAAAACAATGTAGTTGATGATTTGAGTCAGAAAAGTAATGATTTATTAACCATGTTACATTTGGAACATGATCGTTTGGTTAATGATTTGACTAATTTTGGCCTAGAAGTTGTCCAGGTAGAATATTCATATTTTTTTCTAGTGTCAGTATAATCACCTCTCTTAGAAAGAATTAAGAAATCTCAGAAGGAAGATTGGGGGTTACAGGAAAAGATATAATTAGTTAATAAGTGTAAGTTTTATAAATTTAAAATTGATAAATATTGTTTTTTGATATTTTTAAAGAGATTATGTGTGTTTTATGACTCCCAGTTGAAGAGGGAATTGTTTAATGAAGCTCATAGTGTCAAATTTTCTATTCACCTTGGAAACAATAAGATTTACAAAGACCTTTAGGAGTATTACTGATGGGATGGAATGAAAATAGACATTTTTGATTTTACCATGAAATGTTTAACTTGTTAATGGGTTAAAGTAAAATCACATTTAAAAAATGGGATACTTCATCCTTTTCGAGTACTATAGTGGAAATGAGAAAATGTATCCCTGGGTTTCATAGTGGGATTTCCAAAGAAATCTCGAGGTAATAATATTATTTGGGTTATTGTTAATCAATTAACTATATCTACACATTTAATTCCCATTCAAGATACTCTATCTTTAGATAAAATTTCTCAAAAGTATCTTAAGGATAAATTTAGATTACATGGATCTCCTCTCTCTACTATATCTAATCCTGATCCTAAGTTCACTTCAAATTTTTGAAAAGGACTTAGGAAATAATTAGGCACTAAATTAATTTTTGGGTAAATTTTTATCCTCAATATGATAGATAGTTTAAGTGAAAAATTAAAACCTTGAAATACAATCTTTTTTACTATTAAATGTATTAATAGGTAAGTTGGGATCAATATCTTTATTTTTTTTTATTTTTTTATAATAATAGTTTTCATTCTAGTATACAGATGACACATTTTGAAGAATTATTTAGAAAATGGTGTTGGACTCTAGCTATTTGGGATGAAGTAGGAGAAATGAAGTTGATGGGACTATAATTGGTAGAGGAAATGGTTGAGAAGGTGAAGTTAATTCAATAACATATGTGGATGAATCATATCAGGGAAAAACTAATATGGATAACCATAGGAAAGATCTTTCTTTAGGGGTAAGTGATTATGTTTTTCTTAAAGTATCTCCATGGAAAAATTTTATGTGTTTTGGTAAAAAGGTGAAGTTAAGTCCATGGTTCTGTCACGACCCGCCCTCGGGGTCTGTGTCGTGACTACCCCAAGCCCGCCTTCCATAAGCCAGGGGCTGGCGACTAGCACCAAGGCGTAAATCCCGGTAAAAAGGGAAGGCATTGCCTTTGTAAAGTAAACAAACACCACAGACTAAGCAAGCGGAAAGTAAACACTAAACAAAAGCAGAGTACAACTGAAAGTGCGGAAAAGTAAATGGGCCAAAATACAAACCCAAACTGAAAGTAAAGTACAACTCGAAAGGGAAAACAGCAACTGAAAAGTAAAATCCGCTACTCCGAGCTGTCCACTGGGAAATCCCACCTGAAGGGTGGGTACAGATAGCTCCTCTGCTCCACGGGTCCCGCCGTCCGCTCCGTGCACGTCCCGCCCAGTGGTCCACCTCTAGGTACCGTCCCACTCTGCAAGCCTCAGCTAAGGTCAACGCTGTCCGTCGTCTGCAACCAACACAACGTAGTGCGGGCAAAGCCCGTGCAGGGGTGAGTATAAGCTACTCAGTAGGGATCCCGAGACCCCTGAAGGTCTCTCAAATCCACAAAGGATAAACCACGAAGAAAGGTACAATCACGAAGTAACAACCGACACTGCTTAGGTATATGCCCATACATATACCTAAGTCATCAAATTCAAATACGCTCCAACCTCCGAGCCCAAGTACAACTCAGTCCACACAGGAAAGTAAACGTATTCCACACAGGAAAACAAAACGTAATCCACACAGGATTGCACAACACAATCCACACAGGAAAGCAACAGATTCAGCTCACACAGGTATACTTCTTCAAAGGACGATAAAGATGATCTCTGATCCATCTAAGTCGTCGGACCCACGAAGGATCGATAGGTAACTAACCAAAGGAAGATAAAGATGATCTCTGATCCATCTAAGTCGTCGGACCCACGAAGGATCGATAGGTAACTAACCCCCGCAAAGACCCACACAGGATCGGGCCCACACAGGACCTGTAGGCGCTGGCTCACACAGAACCGCTGAGCGCGGACCCACACAGGATCGGACCCACACAGGATCGGGCCCACACAGGACCTGTAGCACTGATCCATGTAGGATCGCTGAGTGCTGAAGTCGTCGTCGTCGAATCCACACAGGATCTCTGTATTGTCGTCGTCGCAGTCACAGTAGCAGTAGTAGCAGTAGTAGCAGTCGCAGCCAGTACTAGGGTTCCCGCACACAGCAAGCTCGTTCGGAGGGTCCGCTCCACGAGCCGAGAGGCTGATAAATCAACTGTCACAAAGACCAGAGTTGATGTATCCAAAAGTTCCGTATCGACAACAGGAACTCAACGCAACAGACGACGCGTCGATCGAACGCCCGATCTGAGAGTTATTGGCATTTTCGTCCCCGGGGCCCGGCTAGTTTTTAAGGCAAAACCAACCCGACCGTACTCCACCTGCGTCCAAACCTCAGGAGGAGTATGCCAAAAGATCCGTCTCACTAAGAGGAACACAACACAGCTGACGGCACGTCAATCGGACGTCCGTAGCTCAAGATATGAGCGTTTCCGCTCCAAAGGCCCGGTTGGTTTCGTGAACGAACCAACCCGGACGAACACAAAGTATTCCAAAACCTTGAGTGCGATATACCGAAACGACCGTCTCGATCCAAGGATCGCGTTTCCACAGACGGTTCGTCAATCAGAGGTCTGAGGCTCAAGTTATGGCCAAAAGACCGAATCTGATTCGAAACGGGGGGTCCGGGTCCGGGTCCGACCCGGACCGACCGGCTGGCGGCACGGCGGCGCGGCGGCGCGACGGTGGCGCGGCGGCCCGGCAGTGGCGCGGCGGCCCGGCGGCAGGCGCGGCGGACCGGCGGCCCCGCGGCATGCGGGGGGGGGGGGGGGGGGGGGGGCAAAGCCCCCCGCTGATTGGGAGCGGCGGCGCGGCATAATGCCGCGCCTTTGTGGAAAACGGCCCCCACGTGGGGGCCGGCTTGAAGGCAACTGGGGGGAGCCGCCTGCCCCCCCTCAAAGGAACCGCCCCCCTCATAAAGAGGGGGGTTTTGTGCGCTGGCCGGGGGATTAATTTCCCCCGGTTTAATTCCATCCGGCCGGCCAGCTGGCCGACCGGTTTTCTCCAACGGGACCGGAAGATTCCGGTCCCCTCTTCGGCTTCCGACGCCGGCGGCCCGGCCGCCGGTCTCCTCATCCCGCCGCGGCCCGGAACCGGCCGCGGTGTTCGTCTTCCGGCGCGGTGCGACGGCACCGCGCCCCTCCGCCGCACTCTAATTTCTTTCAACGCGGCGCGACGACGTCGCGTTCTTGATGTTTCTTCCATGGTGTGCGCGCGACGGCGTTGCGTTCTTGATTGGGCGATTAACCGCGTGGTGCGACGGCACCACGCCACCTTGATTCATCCACAAGCAATTCAACAAGAACGATGGAGGGGGTTCGGCCGTGTTCATGCGGTCCGGCCCCCTCACGTTAAACAATAACACTTATATAATTTATCCATACGTTAGACAAGTATGAACCACGAACAAGGTTAAATATAAACAAAATACAACAACCCCTACCTCGGGTATAAGGTTCGAAGATTTGACAATGTTCCGCGGAAGATAACGTCGCGGAGGTCGGGCGTCGCGGTCGTCGTTCGTCAAATTCGATGACGAAGAGGTGCGTCCGATGTGATACGTCGTTGGCGAATCCTTGTACGCCGACGAAGGTTGTCCGAGGAAGAAGCGGTGTTCCCTCTCGTTGACACGGAAGACGAAGAAGAGCGGAGCGGCGTTCTTCGTCGGAGCTTGAGCGTTCTTCGTCGGAGCTTGAGCGTTCTTCGTGTTCTTCGTCAGAACTTGAAGAAGAAGAAAAAAAAAGAAAACAACGAACTCAAGAACCCCTACCTCGATAGTCGCACGTTGACGTAGTCGTGGAATATCGGTGTCGATTCCTTTGACGTTGGAGGAAGAGTCGTTGTCGATGGCGTTCGTCGCGGAAAACCGTCGTGGAAGAGATGATGCGGAAGAAGAACGTCACGTCGCGGATATGGCGTCGCGGAAAAACCGTGTTCTTCGGCGAAGAAGTTCTTCATTGAAGAACGGCGTTCTTCGTGTTCTTCGTCGAGGTTGAAGAAGATGAAGAAACAAGAAGAACCTTCCCAACTCTCTCAAGGAGACAAAACTAAAACCCAAAATAAAATAAGACTCTATCTTATTTTATTAACACAACAACACACTAGAATTTCAAAAGTTTGAAATTCAAAGAAGAGATAACTCCACATTAATTAAAAAATTGTCATGTTAATTAAAGAGGGGTTAAGGGAGTTTGAGGGAAGATGTAAAGTTAGGTTTCGTGTGGGCCCCACCACACTTAATCCTCTCAAGGGAGGTTAAGTGGGTGTGGGTCCCACACCTAACTTCCTTTGAGAGAAGTTAACTATTAAGTTTAAATAAAAATTGTGTTTACATATTTTTATTTAACTTATTCTAATCTCCCAAAAACTAACTCTCAACCCGAAACAAACGCAACTCCCGAAAAGGTCTCTTTAAGCGAATATCGGCGCTGCGAGTTCATCGGTGCCCTCAGATTTCAATTCCGAGCACCAGATCAAAAGTTAGAAATTCCCGCTCGTTCGTTCATTGAACGTACCCGAGCCAAACTTCGGAAATTGATTCCGGGCACTCCGGGCCTCGGAATCAGGTGCCGTCTGAAACCGCGCTCTTGTAAAATTCCAAAGAAAATTAAGAAAAAATTTCCCTTGAATTTTACGGGTCTTTACATTACTCCCACCTCAGGGCTTTACGTCCCCGTAAAGATACATCAAAACTAGGGAAACAAATGAGGGTACTGAGCACGCATCTGAGCCTCCCGCTCCCATGTGATCTCCTGGAGATTCCCGTGCTGCCATCTGATGCGCACAAGAGGAATCGATCGCCCACGCAGGACCCGCTCCTGACGATCCTCTATCTCCACCGGGACCTCCGTAAAAGTCGCCCCATCGTCAACGTCAAGCTCCCCATGGTCAATGATGTGCGTCGGGTCGTGCACGTATATCCTCAGCTGAGACACGTGGAAGACGTCGTGCACCCGGTGCAACTGAGGTGGTAGAGCCAGGCGATAAGCCACCTCACCAACCCTGCTGAGGACCTGGAAGGGTCCGATGAAGCGCGGAGATAACTTGCCGCCTTGGCCAAATCTCCGAATACCACGTCGAGGTGAGACCCGCAAGAAGACGTGGTCACCACCCTCGAACTCCAGTGGCCTCCGCCTCCTGTCATCATAAGGTTTCTGCCGGCTCTGAGCTGCACTCATCCGCCCCTGGATGACCTGGACCATCTCAGGTCCCACAACAGCTACAAGATTTCTTCTTTGCCGATAAGAGAAATCTGGTCTCATCCCCTGGATGAACCACATTCTTTGCCTAATACAGTCAATCCTAACATGGATGATACTAATCCATACCAAGGATGACGTCGTAAGGCCTCGACGCTACTATTAAGAGATCCAACCGTTACTCTCGCCTCCAAGGGTTGAGTCACACTGTCGGCATCAGTGTGTGATAATTGGGTCTCCTCCAGTAGATGTCTCACAAGTGAGGGTCAAGTCAACAGCCAAAACTGGAACCTCTTAGTAACATCACGAAAGAGGACAGGAACGAAATATCACAAAGGTATGCGTCTTTTATTATTGCAGCTCATAATACAAGACGCTACACAAAAGCAACAAGGAACCAGAAGTACAAAGGATGTATCCACTAGTTCCGCTCCTGTCCATCGGCTCCCAGAGCTCCATGATCGAAGGCCTCGGCTGCCTGAAGCTGAGCTCTCCCCTGCGGTCGGGGTGGACCTCCTGGTGGTGGTGGTGGTAGAGCCTCAAAGCGTCGTCCACCACCTGCTGCTCGGCCAGCTCCTCTGCCTCGTCCGCCTCCTCCCTGCAGACCGCCACGGTCGAACCTCTGCCTCTGCCTAGGTGGTTCCTCAACTGTCTGCTGCTCCTCCGCATGGCGGGTCGGGCAGTCACGAGCCATGTGGCCTTGCCCGCCGCATGCAAAGCACTGTCTTCCACTTAAAAGACTGGCTCCGCGCTGTGTGCCCTGCACTGCTGAGCCAGTGCCCTGAGGTCGTCTGCCTGAAGTTCTGGTCTGTCTGGACCCCTGAGTCATCTATCGGCTACCTGCTACCGAAGACTCTGCTACGTGCTGCCCTGCGGTGGGTCTCTGTGCTGGTGTAGACTCAGCAAGGAAGCTCTCGATCAGAAGGGCCCGCTCCAGTACTCCTGTCTGAGTCGGTATGCTGAGGGAGATCAGCGATGCCCTGATCTCGTGTCTCAAACCCTGCTCGAAGGTCCGGGCCCGGAAGAATGGGTCCCGTACCATGTCGGTCGAGTAGCGCGAGAGATCGGTAAATCTCGCCGAGTACTGAGCGACCGTCATGTTACCCTGCCGCAACTGTAGAAGCTCCTGGATGCGCACCGCACGGAGGGTGGCTGGGACGAACTCCGAGCGGAAGAGGCTCTCAAAGTCCGTCCAAAGTAGAGATGCCTCATCGTGCACCTGGAGCATCAAGCTCCACCATCGTCCTGCTGCTGCGTGTAGTAGGATCGCAGCGAGGATCACCATGAGGTCTGCTGGTGTCCTCACTAGCCTATACACTCGTACCACTGCCTCCAGCCAGTCCTCTACAGCCTGGGGATCCATCTCCCCGCGAAACCTGGGCGGTCGCTGGCGCTGAAACTCATGCAGTGCGCTGAGGCGACGTGCATCGTCAGCGGCTGCTGCTGGAAGCATCGGGGGCTCGGCGGGTAGAGCTACCGCCGGTGCCACTGCTGACAAAGGGCCCTGCACCGAGGCCTCGTCGCTTGGTGGGCTGTCGTCACGCTCGACTCTCGGAACCCTAGCTGGCTGCCGTCGTGGGGCCATCCTGAAAGGAAACAAGTGCGCCACGGTCAAACAGTATACCTGGTGAGCTGACACAAAGAAATCACAAAGAAAACTTTGAAACACACACGCAATCAATGTTTTCGTGCATTAAGTCGGAAATCAGAAGTCAGGGTCCTTGTGTACGGATACGTCGGCCGCCGCACCAACACTGGACTCCCTGGACTGATAACCACACTCAATACGCTAAACATTATTGCTTCACATAGGAATGATCAGAGTTCGCGGTAGAACCGAACTCCTCTGATACCAATTTGTCACGACCCGCCCTCGGGGTCCGTGCTGTGACTACCCCAAGCCCGCCTTCCATAAGCCAGGGGCTGGCGACTAGCACCAAGGCGTAAATCCCGGTAAAAAGGGAAGACATTGCCTTTGTAAAGTAAACAAACACCACAGAGTAAGCAAGCGGAAAGTAAACAATAAACAAAAGCAGAGTACAACTGAAAGTGCGGAAAAGTAAATGGGCCAGAATACAAACCCAAACTGAAAGTAAAGTACAACTCGAAAGGGAAAACAGCAACTGAAAAGTAAAAGCCGCTACTCCGAGCTGTCCACTGGGAAATCCCACCTGAAGGGTGGGTACAGATAGCTCCTCTGCTCCACGGGTCCCGCCGTACGCTCCGTGCACGTCCCGCCCAGTGGTCCACCTCCGGGTACCGTCCCGCACTGCAAGCCTCAGCTAAGGTCAATGCTGTCCGTCGTCTGCAACCAACACAACGTAGTGCGGGCAAAGCCCGTGCAGGGGTGAGTATAAGCTACTCAGTAGGGACCCCGAGACCCCTGAAGGTCTCTCAAATCCACAAAGGATAAACCACGAAGAAAGGTACAACCACGAAGTAACAACCGACACTGCTTAGGTATATGCCCATACATATACCTAAGTCATCAAATTCAAATACGCTCCAACCTCCGAGCCCAAGTACAACTCAGTCCACACAGGAAAGTAAACGTATTCCACACAGGAAAACAAAACGTAATCCACACAGGATTTCACAACACAATCCACACAGGAAAGCAACAGATTCAGCTCACACAGGTATACTTCTTCAAAGGACGATAAAGATGATCTCTGATCCATCTAAGTCGTCGGACCCACGAAGGATCGATAGGTAACTAACCAAAGGACGATAAATATGATCTCTGATCCATCTAAGTCATCGGACCCACGAAGGATCAATAGGTAACTAACCCCCGCAAAGACCCACACAGGATCAGGCCCACACAGGACCTGTAGGCGCTGGCTCACACAGAACCGCTGAGCGCGGACCCACACAGGATCGGACCCACACAGGATCGGGCCCACACAGGACCTGTAGCACTGATCCACGTAGGATCGCTGAGTGCTGAAGTCGTCGTCGTCGAATCCACACAGGATCTCTGTACTGTCGTCGTCGCAGTCACAGTAGCAGTAGTAGCAGTAGTAGCAGTCGCAGCCAGTACTAGGGTTCCCGCACACAGCAAGCTCGTTCGGAGGGTCCGCTCCACGAGCCGAGAGGCTGATACATCAACTGTCACAAATACCAGAGTTGATGTATCCAAAAGTTCCGTATCGACAACAGGAACTCAACGCAACAGACGGCGCGTCGATCGGACGCCCGGTCTGAGAGTTATTGGCATTTTCGTCCCCGGGGCCCGGTTGGTTTTTAAGGCAAAACCAACCCGACCGTACTCCACCTGCGTCCAAACCTCGGGCGGAGTATGCCAAAAGATCCGTCTCACTAAGAGGAACACAACACAGCTGACGGCACGTCAATCGGACGTCCGTAGCTCAAGATATGAGCGTTTCCGCTCCGAAGGCCCGGTTGGTTTCGTGAACGAACCAACCCGGCCGAACTCAAAGTATTCCAAAACCTTGAGTGCGATATACCGAAACGACCGTCTCGATCCAAGGATCGCGTTTCCGCAGACGGTTCGTCAATCGGAGGTCCGAGGATCAAGTTGTGGCCAAAAGACCGAATCTGATTCGAAACGGGGGGTCCGGGTCCGGGTCGACCCGGCCCGACCCCCCCCTGGGTCGGCCCGAACCGGGTCGACCCGGCCCGACTGGCTGGCGGTGCGGCGGCGCGGCATAATACCGCGCCTTGTGGAAAACGCCCCCCACGTGGGGGCCGGCTTGAAGGCAACCGGGGGGAGCCGCCTGCCCCCCCTCAAAGGAACCGCCCCCCTCATAAAGAGGGGGGTTTTGTGCGCTGGCTGGGGGATTAATTTCCCCCGGTTTAATTCCATCCGGCTGGCCAGCTGGCCGGCCGGTTTTCTCCAACGGGACTGGAAGATTCCGGTCCCCTCTTCGGCTTCCGACGCCGGCGGCCCGGCCGCCGGTCTCCTCATCCCGCCGCGGCCCGGAACCGGCCGCGGTGTTCGTCGTCCGGCACGGTGCGACGGCACCGCGCCCCTCCGCCGCACTCTAATTTCTTTCAACGTGGCGCGACAGTGTCGCGTTCTTGATGTTTCTTCCATGGTGTGCGCGCGACGGCGTTGCGTTCTTGATTGGGCGATTAACCGCGTGGTGCGACGACACCACGCCACCTTGATTCATCCACAAGCAATTCAACAAGAACGATGGAGGGGGTTTGGCCGTGTTCATGCGGTCCGACCCCCTCACGTTAAACAATAACACTTATATAATTTATCCATACGTTAGACAAGTATGAACCACGAACAAGGTTAAATATAAACAAAATACAACAACCCCTACCTTGGGTATAAGGTTCGAAGATTTGACAATGTTCCGCAGAAGATAACGTCGCGGAGGTCGGGCGTCGCGGTCGTCGTTCGTCAAATTCGATGACGAAGAGGTGCGTCCGATGTGATACGTCGTTGGCGAATCCTTGTACGCCGACGAAGGTTGTCAGAGGAAGAAGCGGTGTTCCCTCTCGTTGACACGGAAGACGAAGAAGAGCGGAGCGACGTTCTTCGTCGGAGCTTGAGCGTTCTTCGTCGGAGCTTGAGCGTTCTTCGTGTTCTTCGTCAGAACTTGAAGAAGAAGAAAAAAAAAAGAAAACAACGAACTCAAGAACCCCTACCTCGATAGTCGCACGTTGACGTAGTCATGGAATATCGGTGTTGATTCCTTTGACGTCGGAGGAAGAGTCATTGTCGATGGCGTTCGTCGCGGAAAACCGTCGCGGAAGAGATGATGCGGAAGAAGAACGTCACGTCGCGGATATGGCGTCGTGGAAAAACCGTGTTCTTCGGCGAAGAAGTTCTTCGTTGAAGAACGGCATTCTTCGTGTTCTTCGTCGAGGTTGAAGAAGATGAAGAAACAAGAAGAACCTTCCCAACTCTCTCAAGGAGACAAAACTAAAACCCAAAATAAAATAAGACTCTATCTTATTTTATTAACACAACAACACACTAGAATTTCAAAAGTTTGAAATTCAAAGAAGAGATAACTCCACATTAATTAACAAATTGTCATGTTAATTAAAGAGGGGTTAAGGGAGTTTGAGGGAAGATGTAAAGTTAGGTTTCGTGTGGGCCCCACCACACTTAATCCTCTCAAGGGAGGTTAAGTGGGTGTGGGTCCCACACCTAACTTCCTTTGAGAGAAGTTAACTATTAAGTTTAAATAAAAATTGTGTTTACATATTTTTATTTAACTTATTCTAATCTCCCAAAAACTAACTCTCAACCTGAAACAAACGCAACTCCCGAAAAGGTCTCTTTAAGCGAATATCGGCGCTGCGATTTCATCGGTGCCCTCAGATT
Source organism: Viscum album (assembly GCA_963277665.1). Classification (NCBI taxonomy): domain Eukaryota; kingdom Viridiplantae; phylum Streptophyta; class Magnoliopsida; order Santalales; family Viscaceae; genus Viscum; species Viscum album. Next base: position 1,082,563,852 of record OY728166.1, on the reverse strand, counting down.
TCAATTCCGAGCACCAGATCAAAAGTTAGAAATTCCCGCTCGTTCGTTCACTGAACGTACCCGAGCCAAACTTCGGAAATTGATTCCGGGCACTCCGGGCCTCGTAATCAGGTGCTGTCTGAAACCGCGCTGTTGTAAAATTCCAAAGAAAATTAAGAAAAAATTTCCCTTGAATTTTACGGGTCTTTACATTTTTCGTCCCAGCCACCCTTCGTGCGGTGCGTATCCAGGAGCTTCTACAGCTGCGGCAGGGCAGCATGACGGTCGCTCAGTACTCGGCGAGATTTACCGATCTCTCGCGCTACTCGATCGACATGGTACAAGACCCATTCTTCCGGGCCCGGACCTTCGAGCAGGATTTGAGACACGAGATCAGGGCATCACTGATCTCCCTCAGCATACTGACTCAGACAGGAGTACTGGAGCGGGCCCTTCTGATCGAGAGCTTCCTTGCTGAGTCTACACCAGCACAGAGACCCACCGCAGGGCGGCACATAGCAGAGTCTTCGGTAGCTGGTAGCCGACAGATGACTCAGGGGTCCAGACAGACCAGACCTTCAGGAAGACGACCTCAGGGCACTGGCTCAGCAGTGCAGGGCACACAACGCGGAGCCAGTCTTTTGAGTGGAAGACAGTGCTTTGCATGCGGCGGGCAAGGCCACATGGCTCGTGACTGCCCGACCCGCCATGCGGAGGAGTAGCAGACGGTTGAGGAACCACCTAGGCAGAGGTAGAGGTTCGACCGTGGCAGTCTGCAGGGAGGAGGCGGACGAGGCAGAGGAGCTGGCCGAGCAGCAGGTGGTGGACGACGCTTTGAGGCTCTAGCACCACCACCACCAGGAGGTCCACCCCGACCGCAGGGGAGAGCTCAGCTTCAGGCAGCCGAGGCCTTCGATCATGGAGCTCTGGGAGCCGATGGACAGGAGCAGAACTAGTGGATACATCCTTTGTACTTCTGGTTCCTTGTTGCTTTTGTGTAGCGTCTTGTATTATGAGCTGCAATAATAAAAGACGCATACCTTTGTGATATTTCGTTCCTGTCCTCTTTCGTGATGTTACTAAGAGGTTCCAGTTTTGGCTGTTGACTTGACCCTCACTTGTGAGACATCTACTGGAGGAGACCCAGTTGTCACACACTGATGCCGACAGTGTGACTCAACCCTTGGAGGCGAGAGTAACGGTTGGATCTCTTAATAGTAGCGTCGAGGCCTTACGACGTCATCCTTGGTATGGATTAGTATCATCCATGTTAGGATTGACTGTATTAGGCAAAGAATGTGGTTCATTCAGGGGATGAGACCAGATTTCTCTTTTCGGCAAAGAAGAAATCTTGCAGCTCTTGTGGGACCTGTGATGGTCCAGGCCACGACAAAGAAGGTCCAGGTCATCCCGGGGCAGATGAGTACAGCTCAGAGCCGGCAGAAGTCATATGCTGACAGGAGGCGAAGGCCACTAGAGTTCGAGGATGGCGACCACGTCTTCTTGCGGGTCTCACCTCGACGTGGTATTCAGAGTTTTGGCCGAGGCGGCAAGTTATCTCCGCGCTTCATCGGACCCTTCCAGGTCCTCAGCAGGGTTGGTGAGGTGGCTTATCGCCTGGCTCTACCACCTCAGTTGCACCGGGTGCACGACGTCTTCCACGTGTCTCAGCTGAGGAGATACGTGCATGACCCGACGCACATCATTGACCATGGGGAGCTTGACGTTGACGATGGGGCGACTTTTACGGAGGTCTCGGTGGAGATAGAGGATCGTCAGGAGCAGGTCCTGCGTGGGCGATCGATTCCTCTTGTGCGCATTAGATGGCAGCACGGGAATCTCCAGGAGAGCACATGGGAGCGGGAGGCTCAGATGCGTGCTCAGTACCCTCATTTGTTTCCCTAGTTTTGATGTATCTTTACGGGGACGTAAAGCCCTGAGGTGGGAGTAATGTAAAGACCCGTAAAATTCAAGGGAATTTTTTTCTTAATTTTCTTTGGAATTTTACAAGAGCGCGGTTTCAGACGGCACCTGATTCCGAGGCCCGGAGTGCCCGGAATCAATTTCCGAAGTTTGGCTTGGGTACGTTCAGTGAACGAACAAGCGGGAATTTCTAACTTTTGATCCGGTGCTCGGAATTGAAATCTGAGGGCACCGATGAACTCGCAGCGCCGATATTCGCTTAAAGAGACCTTTTTGGGAGTTGCGTTTGTTTCGGGTTGAGTGTTAGTTTTTGGGAGATTAGAATAAGTTAAATAAAAATATGTAAACACAATTTTTATTTAAACTTAATAGTTAACTTCTCTCAAAGGAAGTTAGGTGTGGGACCCACACCCACTTAACCTCCCTTGAGAGGATTAAGTGTGGTGGGGCCCACACAAAACCTAACTTTACATCTTCCCTCAAACTCCCTTAACCCCTCATTAATTAACATGACAATTTGTTAATTAATGTGGAGTTATCTCTTCTTTGAATTTCAAACTTTTGAAATTCTAGTGTGTTGTTGTGTTAATAAAATAAGATAGAGTCTTATTTTATTTTGGGTTTTAGTTTTGTCTCCTTGAGAGAGTTGGGAAGGTTCTTCTTGTTTCTTCATCTTCTTCAACCTCGACGAAGAACACGAAGAACGCCGTTCTTCAACGAAGAACTTCTTCGCCGAAGAACACAGTTTTTCCGCGACGCCATATCCGCGACGTGACGTTCTTCTTCCGCATCATCTATTCCGCGACGGTTTTCCGCAACGAACGCCATCGACAACGACTCTTCCTCCGACGTCAAAGGAATCGACACCGATATTCCACGGCTACGTCAACGTGCGACTATCGAGGTAGGGGTTCTTGAGTTCGTTGTTTTCTTTTTATTTGACTTTCCTCAAGACTTGACGAAGAACGCTCAAGTTCCGACGAAGAACGCTGCTCCGCTCTTCTTCGTCTTCCGTGTCAACGAGAGAGAACACCGCTTCTTCCTCGGACAACCTTCGTTGGCGTACAAGGTTTCGCCAACGACGTGCCTCTTCGGACGCACCTCTTCGTCATCGAATTTGACGAACGACGACCGCGACGCCCGACCTCCGCGACGTCGTCTTCCGCAGAACGTAGACAAATCTTCGAACCTTATACCAAGGTAGGGGTTGTTGATTATTGTTAATTTATTTTATTCTTGATCGTGGATCTAGCATGTCTAACGTGAGGCAATTGAATATTTTAAAGTTATGTTATTATTTAACGTGAGGGGGCCGGACCGCATGAACACGGCCGAACCCCCTCCATCGTTCTTGTTGAATTGCTTGTGGATGAATCAAGGTGGCGTGGTGCCGTCGCACCACGCGGTTAATCTCCCAATCAAGAACGCAATGCCGTCGTGCGCACACCATGGAAGAAACATCAAGAACGCGACGCCGTCGCGCCGCGTTGAAAGAAATTAGAGTGCGGCGGAGGGGCGCGGTTCCGTCGCACCGCGCCGGACGACGAACACCGCGGCCGGTTCCGGGCCACGGCGGGATGAGGAGACCGGCGGCCGGGCCGCCGGCGTCGGAAGCCGAAGAGGGGACCAGAATCTTTCGGTCCCGTTGGAGAAAACCGGCCGGCCAGCTGGCCGGCCGGATGGAATTAAACCGGGGGAAATTAATCCCCCGGCCAGCGCACAAAACCCCCCTCTTTATGAGGGGGGCGGTTCCTTTGAGGGGGGGAAGGTGGCTCCCCCTGGTTGCCTTCAAGCCGGCCCCCACGTGGGGGCCGTTTTCCACAAAGGCGCGGCATTATGCCGCGCCGCCGCTCCCAATCAGCGGGGGGCTTTGCCGCCCCCGCATGCCGCCAGGCCGCTGTGCCTGCCGCCGGGCCGCCGCGCCACCGCCGGGCCGCCGCGCCACCGCCGGGCCGCCGCGCCACCGCCGCGCCTCCGCGCCGCCGCGCCGCCGCAGCGCCAGCCGGTCGGGCCGGGTCGACCCGGTTCGGGCCGACCCAGGGGGGGTCGGGCCGGGTCGACCCGGACCCGGACCCCCCGTTTCGAATCAGATTCGGTCTTTTGGCCATAACTTGAGCCTCGAACCTCCGATTGACGAACCGTCTGCGGCAACGCGATCCTTGGATCGAGACGGTCGTTTCGGTATATCGCACTCAAGGTTTTGGAATACTTTGAGTTCGGCCGGGTTGGTTCGTTCACGAAACCAACCGGGCCTTCGCGGAAACGCTCATATCTTGAGCTACGGACGTCCGATTGATGTGCCGTCAGCTGTGTTGTGTTCCTCTTAGTGAGACGGATCTTTTGGTATACTCCGACCGAGGTTTGGACGTAGGTGGAGTACGGTCGGGTTGGTTTTTCCTTAAAAACCAACCGGGCCCCTGGGACGAAAATGCCAATAACTCTCAGACCGGGCGTCCGATCGGCGCGCCGTCTGTTGCGTTGAGTTCCTGTTGTCGATATGGAACTTTTGGATACATCAACTCTGGTCTTTGTGACAGTTGATGTATCAGCCTCTCGGCTCGTGGAGCGGACCCTCCGAACGAGCTTACTGTGTGCGGGAACCCTAGTACTGGCTGCGACTGCTACTACTGCTACTACTGCTACTGTGACTGCGACGACGACAGTACAGAGATCCTGTGTGGATTCGACGACGACGACTTCAGCACTCAGCGATCCTACGTGGATCGGTGCTACAGGTCCTGTGTGGGCCCGATCCTGTGCGGGTCCGATCCTGTGTGGGTCCGCGCTCAGCGGTTCTCTGTGAGCCAGCGCCTACAGGTCCTGTGTGGGCCCGATCCTGTGTGGGTCTTTGCGGGGGTTAGTTACCTATTGATCCTTCGTGGGTCCGACGACTTAGATGGATCAGAGATCATATTTATCGTCCTTTGGTTAGTTACCTATCGATCCTTCGTGGGTCCGACGACTTAGATGGATCAGAGATCATCTTTATCGTCCTTTGAAGAAGTATACCTGTGTGAGCTGAATCTGTTGCTTTCCTGTGTGGATTGTGTTGTGCAATCCTGTGTGGATTACGTTTTGTTTTCCTGTGTGGAATACGTTTACTTTCCTGTGTGGACTGAGTTGTACTTGGGCTCGGAGGTTGGAGCGTATTTGAATTTGATGACTTAGGTATATGTATGGGCATATACCTAAGCAGTGTCGGTTGTTACTTCGTGATTGTACCTTTCTTCGTGGTTTATCCTTTGTGGATTTGAGAGACCTTCAGGGGTCTCGGGGTCCCTAGTGAGTAGCTTATACTCACCCCTGCACGGGCTTTGCCCGCACTACGTTGTGTTGGTTGCAGACGACGGACAGTGTTGACCTTAGCTGAGGCTTGCAGAGCGGGACGGTACCCGGAGGTGGACCACTGGGCGGGACGTGCACGGAGCGGACGACGGGACCCGTGGAGCAGAGGAGCTATCTGTACCCACCCTTCAGGTGGGATTTCCCAGTGGACAGCTCGGAGTAGCGGCTTTTACTTTTCAGTTGCTGTTTTCCCTTTCGAGTTGTACTTTACTTTCAGTTTGGGTTTGTATTCTGGCCCATTTACTTTTCCGCACTTTCAGTTGTACTCTGCTTTTGTTTAGTGTTTACTTTCCGCTTGCTTACTCTGTGGTGTTTGTTTACTTTACAAAGGCAATGCCTTCCCTTTTTACCGGGATTTACGCCTTGGTGCTAGTCGCCAGCCCCTGGCTTATGGAAGGCAGGCTTGGGGTAGTCACGACACGGACCCCGAGGGCGGGTCGTGACAAATTTTGGGGGTACCCGTTAGGCCAGGACCCGACGGCCATGTTAAGGCGGGGTAGTTGTGCTGTCACTGGGACCCGGTTTTCACAGGTTCATTGGACCATATGAAATCCTAGATAAAGTTGGGTTAGTTTCTTACTGAGTAGAATTGCATTCAAATTTATCCTAGATACACAATGTTTTTCATGTCTTTATGTTAATAAAGTATGTTCCAGATTCATATCATGTTTTGAGACCTAAGGTAGTTTAGTTGAAAGATAACCTTTATTATGAGGAATAACATATTAAGATTATTTACCATAAAGTGCAAGTATTATAGAATAAGGTTATTCACCAGGTTAAGGTTTTCTGGAGAAACCATATAGCTAAAGAAGCAACTTGAGAATTTGAAAATAATAAGAAGGAAAGATATCCCCACTTGTTTAATAAGTAAATAAAATTGCATAGACACAATTTACAAATGGGGGAAGGATGTAATAGCCTAGGTACTATTGATATAATTTTTTATATATTAATTAGTTATATTTTATAGAGTTATATTTATTATAAAAATATTATACAATTTTTCAGTTAAAAATAAAAAACTTTATTTCTAACCAAAATTGGTTTTATGAATTATATGGCTTTATTTAAAATCTTGATTTCTAAATTATATAATTTTTATTTGAAAAAATATATATTTTTTTATTTTTTTATTTATAATTTCAAAATTATCTTATGATGTATTTTTGGGACTTTTTGGAAAATATTGATTTTTCAGTGAATAGTGAAAAATACTAATTTTATAAAATCATCTTTCCTTTTCATTAAATAAAGTAACATGTGATTGGAATTTTAAATAAATTTAAAATAAGTATTATTTAGTTATATATAATCTAATTAATCACATTTTAATCATATTTATACCTTATTTTGGTATAATTATATTTTGGGGCTTAAAAACACATTTTTCCAAAAAATTATTTTTTATTACATTTTTTGGGTTTCATTTTGAATTAAATTACACAATTTCTATGTTTTTAATTTTCAAATATGGATTCTAATTTTTTAATTAGGGTCCCAAATTTGGTAAATAATCCCTTTTATTTTTTGAAATTATGAATAACAACTTTAGTAATTTTTATTACCACTGTAAAGGGTAAATCAGGTAATTAAAGTTAATAATAAAATGGTAAGGAGTAAAAAATGACCATAACACTTGTATTATTATTTTTGGATGATTATATATCATCCATAATCATCCAAAAATAAAATATATGGCCCTTTGTTTCCATTTGGACATGATTTTTACCTTTATAATATTTAAGTGAATATAAAGCTAAAAATATCACACTCTTGCTTTTAATAACTATAATATTTTTAACATAAATATAAATAAAGTATATATTCAGTTATAAATATTAATTTTAATTTTAAATTATTTTTTTATCATGGTAATTTATTTTTAATTTTTAGTGAATAAATAATTACCTTAAAATCTTACACAACACTGATACAATAATTATTCAATTAATGAAAAAATAAAGTAAATGAATTTTAAAATGTTAAAAATAATATGATTTGATTGAATATTTTCATTACATGATTTTTTAGATAAAAATGACATATTATAGGGGTTTTATTCAAATTCTTTTTTTGTCTTGATGTTATTAAAGTGAAAGTAAATAAATAGTTCTAAAATTGACATCAATGATATTTTATAATAATAATAATTTTCTAAAATGATTTAAAATTCATTAAAATATTAAATTCAAAAACCTAAATGTAATATGGTTAATTACATCAACCACGGATCATTTATGGGTCATTTTTTATTTTATAGTAACATTATTAACCCTTAAATGGTATAAAATTTTAATATTATAGTAATTGTAAAAAGGGTTAACAAAGGGTTAAAACAAAAAAAATAAAGGTAAAAATTTGAACAATTTTTTTTTTTCAAAATTTATGGGATGAGATAATTTCAACTCACCCTCATATTATCTTCAAATATTATCAATTTGGAGCCACTTGTATATGAAAATTAATTTATATTAATTTAATATTTTAATAAATCCCAAGAGTGCCCCTCACCTTTCTTATAAAAGGGTACCCATTCTTCTCGTTTATTCACAATTAAAAATACTTTTGGTTAAGAAAATACCTGACCAATTAGATTACTATAACACCCCTGGTTTAGGCATAATACCTACCTTATAGGTCTTAAGGCATTAAGCAAAGGAGACTTTCCAAAGAAGATGTATTGTTTTTAACCACATGTTTTAGTTTTAATTCTTCTTCCACCTCCTTAAAATATTCTTAAACCATGATAAAATTATAAAAAAATTATACTATATATATTAATATGTTATTATGTTAATTTAATAACCTATATCCATATCCTACCTCTATCAAATGGGAGAGGAATTCATCATTCTGGTATAAGGAGAACTATCACCTCACGAACCAATGTAATTATTTTTCCATCACCGCCTCTCATGGATGGTTATAATGATTGATTTAATGTGTATATATGATATTAATAAAAATTTAGAAATTTTAAAGGATAAAATATCATATACTTTCTTACATTTCCATTCATTGAAAAATGGTAATGTCGTTCGTGCGTACGTGTGGACTACCACCTTTCAGAAGCGACGCGATTCATTTTTCATCACCACATCACATGTAATATATGTATAAGTATAATTAAATAAATAATATGATACTTATTATATTATTATAATTATGTAAAGATAAAATGATACTTACCTTTTTTCTATAATGATCATTGAAAAATGTAAATGTTACTCATGCGTATGTATGATGTACCATCTCCATGATTATAACGTAGTTCATTTTTCTTAATCATATTTAATTATTTATTTAAAATATATAATTGATGTATAAAAATGATAATTATTAAATTATTATTATTCTTTATATGATGTAATAATTACCTCTTTTACCATAGTTATCTTACTAAATCTATTTTGGACTTACAAAACGAATATCACAAAAACATCCAATATGAATTTAATTAATTAAATAATTAAATATGGCATGGTAAGAGATAAAATAAAAGGAATAATAAACATTAAAAAGGTTATTAATAAATTAAATAATTAATCTATGTTTATTATTCATGAAGATAAAGAACATATGTGACGAGTCAGACTCAAGGCAAGGGTCTTTCTTTAAAAAAAAAAAAAAAATCCTCTTTTAAGGTTTCCATCAAAACTCTATTTTTATTCCATTTAAATATTTTAAAATTATTTTATGGATTTATTTATATGGACATAAGTTAATTATAAAATACATTTTATATTTATTTTGAATTTATTTTAATTATTCTCAAAATGAATCTTTTTACGGAATGTCTTGACTTTATTTACAAAAGTCAAAAGTATGTTCTATTTTAACATATATGGTGAAAATGAATTTTCACAAAACCATAACCATTATTTTATGTTTGAATTACTTTATAATATTTCATGTTTTATTCAAATAAAAACCATATTTCCATTTTTTCTAGGAATTTTACTTTTAAAAAATGGGGTTTAAAGGAAAGGGATATATTAATATCCAAAAATGTTAACTTATTGTTTTAAAGATTTTTTTTATGATACAAGACTTTATGTGTTATGTTATGGTTATTTTGAATTGTTTATGATAATGGGTGGTTCAATTCTGAACCAAGTGAGAGTGTGGCCATTATATCTCTCCAATGCATTGGGTAAAGGGATAGAGTTAACCGATTAGGTTTCTTTAAAGAGATTATGGGAATATACTACAATGGTTATTCCAGTTATATTTGTGATGGTTATTTTATGTGTAATCACAATATTTTTTATATGTGAAACTTTTAATGTTATACCAATTTTAATAGTGATATGAAAATGATTCCCCAAGTTACCTACATGATTTATCTATTCTTGCTATGGGTTTTTAAGGAAATATTATGATTTAACAAGGTAAAATAAATTATATGTCACTTTATAAGGTTGAAAATCACAACTTTATAAAAAATATATTATGAGTTTTTAATGATTTCAAAGGAAAATTTATAAATTTTATTTTTCCTTTAATATTTCTTATGAAAATTTTTATGAAAATATTTGTACAGAGAAGTTGATTTCTTGGGTAAGAAAATTTTTATTTTGAGCCTAAAGTTTATTATGAGAAAGAAAATTTTCTCTAAGTATTCATGGAATTCAAATTTATTTCTTTATTTTTATACACCTCAATAATATTTTTATGCTCGTCCCATGTTTTAAAATGTTTTTCAGAGGATGATTAGGGACATGGATGAGGTCAAGATGAAAATTTTGAAGACGTGTCATGAAAAAAAACATGTTTCTTTTAAAAGTATTGTTTTAAGGGATAATGGATTTTGAATAGAAGTGTGCACTTTTTAATATATGGGTTTATTATGTAATAGTTATGAACTAAAAATCTAAAAATATAAACCTAAAATATATTTGATAATTTAATGAAGTGAATTATAGTTTAAATTGAATAGAATATGTAATGTATAAGGCTGGGTCCTTACACTAATCAAATTTAGAAGATGGTGGATTCACATGAATGGGTGATACCCATAATGTGTAAGTGGGTTTTCCATAAGAAATATGACATGGATGGTAGAGATTTTACTTATAAATCACACATGGTGGAAAAGTATTACAAAAAATTTCATGGTATTGACTATGAAGAGACCTTGTCACATTGTTCAATGATAAAATCCATTCAGTTTTTTAGACAAAACAACTCTTTATGATTATGAGATATATCAAATGGATGTAAAAATCACATTCCATAATGGGAATTTATCTAAGTAAGTGTATGTGATACAACTAGAGGGTTTTTATGTCCAAAATGAGAATTCTAAGGTTTTCAAGTTGTAATGGTCCATTTATGGACTAAAGAGAGCCTCTCTAAGTTGGAATATCTGGATAAATGAAAAAATCAAAGAGTTTGGTTTCATTAAGAACACAAATGATTTCTGTGGATACAAGTGGTTTATTAGGATTATATTAGTTTTTTTAATATTTTATATAGATGTCATACTGGTTATTTGAAATGAAATATCGATGCTTCACTCTGTGAAGATGCATCTGGGTAAATGTTTCTCAATGAAAGACATGGGTAAAGTAGTTTACATACTCGGTATAAGGATCTATAGAGATAGATCCAAGAAGTTTCTTGGAATAAGTCAGAACACATATATTGGTAAATTACTGAAATATTTTATCATAAATAACCCCAAGAAGGGATATTTACAAGCATTACATGGAAAAAATCTTATAACGATCAAGGATCCTTATAAGAAGTTAGATACGATGGATATAATTCCTTATGAATTCAACATAGGATCTATCATGTATTCCGTATTGTTTACTTGACCTGATGTCTAATATTGTTTAAGTATAATAAGTAAATACCAATCTAATCCTATTGAGATTCACTGGATTTCTTTGAAGAACATATTTAAATACTTGAGAAGTATTAATGATATGTTCTTAGTCTTTGGAGGAGAGGATGATCTCTATGTAAATGGATACACATATGATAGTTTCTAATATGAAAATGATGATATGGAATCTCAATATGGATTCATTTTTTTCCTAATTAGTGGAGAAATTAGTTGTAAGAGTTCTAAAAAAGACACCATAATAGACTTAAAAATAGGGACCAAATGAATTCCTACATTAGATAATGTGAAGGAAGCTATTTGGGTCAAGAAGTTCATTTAAAAACATGGAGTGGTTACTAGAATCATGGGAGAAATTGAGCTATATTGTAAAAAATATTAGTGATGTTTCTCAAGATAAGGAACCCCGATCTCATCAATGTATCAAACACATCCTTTAAAAATACCATACCATACGAGAGATCATGGAGAGGGGAAATGAAGTTGAGTGGTTACACAGGAGAATGTAACAGACCTATTTACGAAAAAATTATCACAAAAAAAACATGAGGGTCTATAGAATATCTAAGTGTTAGAAACATGATATATTAGTTGTCATGGTTGGAAATGTATCATGTTATTATAATAATGGAAATATCTAATTATCATTCCTTCATGCGTGCTGTAATTTTATTTTACATGAATAGTCAAATGATAATATCCCCTCAAATTATGAATTTTAGTTGTCCCTAACCAATGATCATTAAGGATTATTATGGGCTATAATTATATGATAAGGTTATCATGAATAGAATCTTGCATTAATTGTATATATTTATATATAAAAATGAATAATAGATTCATGAGGTAATAATTAGAGGCTACTTGGATTGATCCTCTAAATTACATCTCATAGAATTTCATACAGTCATCGATATACTTAGGGGTGTATGCTTATTATCAATCATTTTTTACTTGATATTGAAGAGATAACTAGCATGAGAACCTTTATACTTTGATACCCTAATTATACAAGTCAGAATATTAACTGAGATAATATGGGGTGGTTGAGTATGTTGTTTATAATATCCTCAGTTAGATCATAACCAAGATGGGATTTGTTCACTTGTATGACAAGTTAAATACATCTGACCCTTGATTGAATAATATTAGGAAATTCATGTCCATGCTTAGTTGTTTCACATATGATGTGTTAAACTACTTGGATATATGACATGTGATGTACTTATCATATAGATGAATGGAATGTGATGTGTTCATAAATTTGGTAAGTATTTTTCATATAATCAAGAAATAATGAGAGGCCTATACTAGATCAACATGTTCTATGTTTTTTAGTCACTCGATTTCATGGAAAAAAGGATTATATAAGTATACATATGATACATCTTGTAATGCCCCGACCCCAGTTAACCAGAGTCGGTGCATTATTACATAACACTGGCATGATCACAAAAGATCAAGTCTCGAAAGACTGATTAGTTTAGTAGCCTTGGAATCACTAGATACATTCATAAAGTTTACATTACATCATAAAATGAAAAATACAACAACATAATATCCATAGTCCACACTCATATCCCCTCATACTATCCCTGTAGGTCATTCATAAATTATTTCTTCACATCCTAGGAAAAATAAAACATAGAAAGGGGTGAGATTAGATTCCCAATAAGGATAAAAATATGGTAGGAACTTTCATAAATAAGCATAAACATTTATGGTAATGTATAATTAAAACAAAATCATTTTAAACTTGAACTTCAGCATAACATGGCAGAAATAAAATGAAATAATTCCATTTACTTATTCACATTGATATTATACTAATTGAATAATCACATGCAATATCAATAACCACTTTCATAATGATGGAATGCATAATGCCAGACTATCATAACCACATAGCCAAGGCCTCGTGACAAGACTATAAATAAGTGTTTGTCAAGGCCTCGTGCCAAGACACTAGTTTGTCTCATGAGACCTACTGATGCATCGAGGAGCTATAGCGGGCTCCACCCATCACTTACTAAGTCCAATGCATTCCTCATATGAAAAGTTTGAAACATAACATAAAAATTCGTATTAAAACTAGCATACAAAATGTCAATAATTTTAACCACAAACCATGAATGGTATAAAAATAGCACATCCACAGTCAAACATAACTCATTCGATACAATATGGAAGATTGTATTGTATGAGATAAACCTTAATCGTGAATAATGAAGGATATTGACATAGATTAAAATAATCATCAAACTATTGAGAGACATATCCCCCTTTTTCTTGAAAAAATTTAAAAGTCACACTATTTATCAAGAATCCATTTAAAATAGATTTTTGAATCAAAGTGTCCCAAACCACTTTGAAACTTTTAAAAGGAGTTTTCATTTTAAAACTATAATTTCCATATAAATAAATCTTTAAAACCATTTTTAAAACATGGACATTAATGAGAAATATTTAGAATAATAAATCTTTAAATCATTTAAAATGATATTTTAGTTAGAGTTCCTAACCAAAATAAAGAAACTTGAATAAAAATAATTGAGGTAATAAAAACTTTTTAATATCATGATAATAAATGGATTCATGATATACTATGTCAAAGTACATTATATACACCATATAAAAGTGATTTGGTGTATAACAACAAAGGAGTCTCAATGGAATGTAAATTGAGATGAAATCTTTCATAAAGGCCATATCTTTAGGTAAAGGATAAATCAAAGACATAATTATGTGTGAAAAATATAAATACTCTAAATATGATTGGATATTCAGTGTAAAACAATCAAAGGACATTCACACATATTCTTGTAAAAACAACACCAATGAATTGGATGTTTAACTCAACAAATGGAGATTGAGTAAAAATTACTCTTATCAAGTTCATACCGATGACTTGAGAATTTATCAATGGAGTGATTATGTGTATCAAAATTATATACACAGAAATGGGAGTGGAAATTATGAAATAAGAAAATGAATAGTGATTCCACACATAATCATAGAGTAAAATAATCCATGATGTATGCGTAAAGCTGAATGAGTGAAAATTAAAATTTCAAATTCCCTTATCGATTTGGTAACTTACAAAACATACATCCATGAAAGAAGGATAATAAAATGATGATGTAAATATCCATAAATTAAAGTATATTACACAGTGAATACAATCATGGGCAGTACACACACCACATGCAATAAATAAGTGGTGAACAATGGAAATCTCACGAAATTAAAAGTGAGATAAGAAACCCCTTAATTTGTACTTTTTCCTTGGTCGAGGGTATCTTATCCTCCTGTATAATGGTGAAATAATTTTTATTTAATTATAAAAGGATTATATACATTAATATGATATCATATATGATCATTTAACATTGCTTTGTTAATAATATCTTAGTATTATCGTCGTTTCGGGTGTTAACTTACTCGTTTCCTTTATATGTTTTGTTACATAAGTCATGTTTGTTATGGGTAGGTTTTATATTATTCATATACAGAATGATATAAAGTCCATAAAAATTATTTTTAATCATCAATTGAGAATTATACTTGAATGGATACGATGAGGAATGAATCTCATTGCGTTCATGGAGACGGTAGTCCGTACGTACGCACGAGCGACAATATCATTCTTTTGATATTAAAATAATATATAATTGGATGGTATATCATATATACATAATCATTATCATGTTATATTTATTATTTACATTAATTACATGTAATTATTATACCCATACAAATAATAATTTATTGAATAACAATTACACCACAACGTGGAGACGGTAGGCCGTACGTACGCACGTATGGTGACATGTCATTCAAAGGATAGAGAGAATAATGAATATGGTTGTGCCATATTTATAATAACATCACAATATATAGAATATACTAGAGTTATTATTTTATAATGGAAACAATAAAGAAATAAGAAGTTGAATAAGAAAGGAACTTGAAAAAGGGTGGTGAAAACATTACCTCTTCTTCGGGTTCTTCCTTTTGATTTGATCAAAAGGGATCCTTAGGTTGGATTTATGAATAAAGTAAGGCCTCTAGAATTAAGGGAGGATAGTTGAGAGGGTATTTTGGCAGAGTTTGTCTGAACCAAAATTCTTTGATGGTGTTAAGAATTGGTTAGAAGTGGTGTCCTTTTATAAGGGAGAGGAGGGGCTCTTTAGAAAAAACCTAAAGTATTATTTTACAATAAATTCATATTTGGTTTATAATGGCTATAAAGTGGATTATTCAAAGTATAAGGTGGGTATGGGTCGAAATAATTTCAACCAATATATTTTAGACAGGTTTGGGTCACTATATTAACCTTATCTTTTAGTTTTAACTCCTAGTTAATTACTTTGACATTTACCATGTCACTTTGTATTTTTATATTATATAGTTGATAAACTTACTATATACATCCAAGAGACCCCCAAGTTGTCCATTAATGACACACCTATCAAGATATAAGTCATTTTTCAGAACCTTAGATTTTTAGGAATAGAATATCAATTAATAATATAATATTTGTTTTAAACACTCATTTATGTCAATTTTGACACTATTCAATAATTGATTTTTGTTAAAGTCTTAAAATTTTTAGTAATTAGAATTAAATTCATTTAATAAATCCTAACATGTAATATTAACCAATAAAGTTCGTGGATGGCATCAAAACTTTCAAATTATATTTATTTTAACTTTTATAATACCAATTATTTGATTCTTTCATTAATATGGAAAATACGACATCATTATTGTGTCATAAATAAATTTAATTATTAAATTTATAAAAATTATAAATAAAGTAAAATTATGTATGAAATGTTTTTATCTTTCTAATGAATATCTATAGTCGAAAATATAACATATATAACTCTATGTAAAAATTGTTTTTCTAAAAGATATATGCTTATGTCATTTTTGTATTTACTTTAACTTAATTAATATAAAGTGTCCTTATCACCTACAAGTGGATCCATGGGGTCCCAAAATCTACCCAAAGATGACCATGGTCGGACATGTATCAACCAATAAATTTAGGACATGTTTTAGGGTAATTTATTATTATTATAATATTCTTTTCTTACCCTTATTTACCGGATTTACCCTTTAACCATGGTAAATAAAATATTTATCAAAGTAATTAGTCAAAATGTCTAAAAATAAAAGTTACCTATTTACAAAATTTGTAAATTCTGATTCCAAATATGGAATCCATTTTTCTAAATTCAAAACATAGAAGTGGCAGAAATTAATTTAAAATTAATTCTCGCTGTCAAAACAAAAAGCACATTTTTAAGAAATAATAACTATCAAAAGATTGACACTTGTTTATGTCCGGTTTAAATGTGAAATTATGTCTAATAACCAAAATTGTATTAAATGGTAAGAAAATATTCTAAATATACTTTAAAACCATTCAAATTCATAATTTATCACTATTAATTATTTTGATTAAAAAAGTTGTTTTTAATTAAAATTTAGTGATTTTCACTATTCATCAAAAATTGAAAGTTTTCAGAGAAATACCAAAACTTCACCATAAGCTAATTTCGATATTCTTAATCCAAAAAATAATTCCATTTTGAAAGATAAAATGTATAAAATTTCAAAAAGTGGGTATTATTATTCATAACAGCTAGTTTGATTGGTTGTGGTGTGTGTTAGAACTCGAAGTTGCGTACAACACACGCTACTGTATTATTCAAAGAGAAGCGTACCATGGAAGCTTGGTCTGTTACATTCTCCCCTCATTCAAATAATTTCATCCTCAAATTTTTTAAAATTGTTCTTGGGAATATAATGGAAAGTCCCACATCGTAAAAAGAGTCAATAAAACTATCACCTTAAAAGAAAGAAATAGAAGTACAAAGGTCACCCAAGATAACTCATACTAGGATTCCATGTAGGAAGAAATTGATATGGAAGATAAAATAAGTGTCAAGTTATGATGGAGAGGGATATAAAACATGATCAGGAGAAATTTAACAACAAGAAATCCACAAACTTGTGATGGGACAAACAGTCATTAGTTTCCCAGTAGGAAAAGTATATGGACAACATTTTTTTAAGTTACATTACATAAAGATGGGGAATTCATTTATGATATTGAATAATAAAATAAAGATATATACTTACTTTTTAGGTAGAGTTTCATTCTTTAATAAATTTCCACCACTAACTCATTTTTTTTAAATGATGAGTATTCAAGAAGACTTGGTCACACTGGAAGAGATAGAATAAACTTCTATAGAATCACATGATCCACGAAGGATAAACTATATATTTACCTTGTCTTTAGAGATTAATCAAAACCAAAATGGTTAGTACAAGATCTAATGATCCCCCAAAAGGATATTTCTTTAGAGAAATAAACAATAATCTTAATTTTTAAAATTAAACCAACAATACCCCAAATTTAAATAAATACCATTAAATAAACAATTGTCCTTAAAATACTTCAATATAATCCAAACTAATATTGAAACCCAAAACTTAGAGGAATTAAATTATGTAGTCTTCCATGTTAAATTGTATCTCCAAATGACATCAAATACTCTTAAAGTCACATACTTAAAAGTAATTAACCTAATCACATATTCTCTATTATAGGTTAATCATTTCAATAAATAACCGAAATCAATATAAATCCACAATAAAAATGTAGATAAAAATACACCATTACTCCTCAAATGAAACCCCATAGTATTCTATTTTCCTTGTGCATATAGTGTTCCCAACAAAGCAAACATCTTCCAAAATAACATTTATCACTTAATCACCAAATCATTTTCCTATACTAAGGGTATTTATTTGGTAAGACATAAGAACCCAAATCAACTTATTATTGATTAATAAAATCATTTAACTAAAAATAATTAGTCACACTAACCAGGGACTTCACGTAGTCCAGTGGTAGGCGATAAATCCCAATCACACTTTGGTTGTGGGTTTGATTCCCATAGATTTGTCCGATGCGATGGGTTGTCACATGGTCTGCGTGTTGTCCTTTTTCAAAAACTATATTTTATAACATTACCAAAATGCGATAAATTTCTCAAAATAACCATAACATAATTTTAACCAGAAATGTTATCTCATACCTTGCATTTTCATCCCAAAATATAATAACTAGTAATTTCCTCAAAGCCAATGATCATATAAAACCAAATGGTTATTTATAACTATATCCACAAGGGAAAAGATAAGACTTCCTCAAATATCATTCTCACATGGCAAACTATGGGGTTACAAATACAAGAGAAAATTATTCCAAAGTAATCCCATCAACAAGGAGCACTAATACTTTTAAACATTTATCCAACCATTTATTTCCACATAGATTCTTCTTTGACAAAGAAAATATCCTATAGAATAGGGTATTCACTCGGGTAATGGACAGCTCCCCTCAATTTATAGAAATGACTGTAAATGGATTCTTGGGACCATTTTTATTTTCTTCCATAGTACTCTTCATTTTCCCTCAGTAATTCTTCACTTTATGTCCTTCTTTCCCGCATGTAAAGAATTTATTTGTTCCGTTGAGACACTTTATTGGGTGTCTCCTTCCACATTTCCTGCATGATGGAAATTTAGGATTCTTTTCTCTATGGTATCCACTACTGGAGCTCTTATCATTCATCACCTTTATCTTATTTGTTGAGTTCGGGAGTTGGTTAATATATATGTTGTTGATCATATTTTTGGAAAACTGATTTGGCATGAACATGATATCTTTTACGCCTATCAACATTCCTTTTTTTTGCTCATTTCCACCACTGTTCCCACCTTGTACATCATTCTCAAAGTTACTATGACTTCCTTGGACTCCAACCATTGACTAAAACCAGAAAGCATTGTGTGAGTAACAGTAGTCATAAAATCATTTAGAGAATTTCATGACACCATATTCTCAATTTGAAACACCTTAGGATTAACCAAGGTAATTTATTCTCATCTTATATTAAAATACTTAAAATTGGTTTTTAATGAAATTGTAAATTATCCTAAGCATATCCCCTGGGAGTGTCGTAACCAAGAGTGCAGCAAGGCCCATTTTTGTGCACCAGTTCCCGTTCTAGTCTAGCTTAAAGTGGTGTTTTCGAGTTTTACCCCTAGGTACATCTGTGCCAGATCCACCTCTACCTGCGCGTATCCAGACAGGGATGTATTTCTTAGAAAACTCACAAAATCTATACAATACCAAAATTCTAGGAAGTTCTTCTATACTAATCCTCAAAGTCTATCTTAGGGCTATGTGCTCTAATTAGAGTTTATCTAAATCTAGTTTCCAAGGTTTGTACTTAACTTCCTCTGATACCAACTGTAATGCCCCGACCCCAGTTACCTAGAGTCATTGCATTATTACATAACATTGGCATGATCACAAAAGATCAAGTATCGAAAGACCGATTAGTTTAGTAGCCTTGGAATCACTAGATACATTCATAAAGTTTACATTTCATCATAAAATAAAAACTACAATAACATAGTCTCCATAGTCCACACTCATATCCCCTCATAATATCCCTACAGGTCATTCAAAAATTACTTCTTCAGATCCTGGGAAAAATAAAACATATAAAGGGGTGAGATCAGATGCCTAGTAAGGATAAAAATATGGCGGAAACTTTCATAAATAAGCATAAACATTTATGGCAATGTATAACTAAAACAAAATCCTTTTAAACTTGAACTTAAACATAATATGGCAGGAATAAAATGAAATAATGTCATTTACTTATTCACATGGATATTCTACTAATTGAATAATCACATGCAATATCAATAACCACTTTCATAATAATGGAATACATAATTCCAGACTATCATAACCATGTAGCCAAGGCCTCGTGCCAAGACTACAAATAATATTTTGTCAAGGCCTTGTGCCAAGACACTAGTTTGTCTCATGAGACCTACCAATGCATCAAGGAGCTATAGCGGGCTCCACTCGTCACTTATTAAGTCCAATGCATTCATCATATGAAAAGTTTTAAACATAACATAAACATTCGTATTAAAACTAGCATACAAAATGTTAATACTTTTAACCACAAACCATGAATGGTATAAAAATAACACATCCACAGTCAAACATAACCCATTCGATACAATATGGAAGATTTTATTATATCATATTTTCCTCAATCGTAAATAATGAAGGATATTGACATAGATTAAAATAATCATCAAACTATGGAGAGAAATATCCCCCTTTTTCTTGAAAAAATTTAAAAGTCACACTATTTATCAAGAATCCATTTAAAATAGATTTTTGAATCAAAGTGTCCCATACCACTTTGAAACTTTTAAAAGGAGTTTTCATTTTAAAACTATAATGTACATATAAATAAATCTTTAAAACCATTTTTAAAAAATGGACAATAATGAGAAAGATTTAGAATAATAAATCTTTAAATCATTTAAAATGATATTTTAATTAGAGTTACTAACCAAAAGATAGACACTTGAATAAAAATAATTGAGGTAATAAAAACTTTGTAATATCATGAGAATAAAGGGATTCATGATATAATTTTTCAAAGTACATTATATACACCATATAAAAGTGATTTGGTGTATAACAACAAAGGAGTCTCAATTGAATGTAAATTGAGATGAAATCTTTCATAAAGGCCATATCCTTAGGTTAAGGATAAATCAACTACATAATTATGTGTGACAAATATAAATACTCTCAATATTATTGGATATTCAGTGTAAAACAATCAAAGGACATTCACACATATTCTTGTAAAAACAACACCAATGAATTGGATGTTTAACTCAACAAATGGAGATTGAGTAAAAATTACTCTTATCAAGTTCATAACGATGACTTGAGAATTTATCAATGGAGTTATTATGTGTATCAAAAGTATATACATAGAAAGGGGAGTGGAAATTATGACATAAGAAAATGAATAGTGATTCCACACATAATCTTGGAGTAAAATAATCTATGAAGTATGCGTAAAGCCGAATGAATATAAATTGAAATTTCAAATTCCCTTATCGATTTGGTAACTTACGAAACATACACCCATAAAATAAGGATAATACAATGATGATGTAAATATATATAAATTAAAGTATATTACACAATGAATATAATCATGGGCAGTACACACACCACATGCAATAAATAAGTGGTGAACAATGGAAATCTCACGAAATTAAAAGTGAGATAAGAAACCCATTACTTTGTACTTTTTCCTTGATTGAGGGTAGGTTAGACTACTTTATAATGGTGAAATAATTTTTATTGAATTATACAAGGATTATATATATTAATATGATATCATATATGATCTTTTAACATTTCTTTGTTAATAATATCTTAGTATTATCACCGTTTCAGGTGCTAACTTACTCATTTCCTTTTATATGTTTTGTTACATAAGTCATGTTTGTTATGAGTAGGTTGTATATTATTCATATAAAGAATAATATCAAGTCCTTAAACATTATTTTTAATCATAAAATGAGAGTTATACTTGAATGGATATGATGAGGAATGAATCTCATTACGTTCGTGGAGACGGTAGTCCGTACGTACGCACGAGCGAAAATATCATTCTTTTGATATTAAAATAATATATAATTGGATGTTATATCATATATACAAAATCATTATCATGTTATATTTATTATTTACATGAATTACACATCATCATTATTTCCATCCAAATAATAATGTATTGAATAACAATTACACCATGACGTGGAGACGGTAGGCCGTACGTACGCACGTATGGTGACATGTCATTCAAAGGATGGAAAGAATACTGAATATGGTTGTACCATATTTATAATAACATCAAAATATATAGAAGATACTGGAGTTATTATTTTATAATGGAAACAATAAAGAAAAAAGAAGTTGAAGAAGAAAGGAACTTGAAATAGGGTGGTGAAAACATTACCTCTTCTTCGGGTTCTTCCTTTTGATTTGATCAAAAGGGATCCTTAGGTTGGATTTATGAATAAAGGAAGGCCTATAGGATTAAGGGAGGATATTTTAGAGGGTATTTGGGCAGAGTTTGGCCGAACCAAAAGGCTTTGAAGGTGTAAATAATTGGTTAGAAGTGGTGTCCTTTTATAAGGGGGAGGAGGAGCTCTTTAGAAAAAACCTAAAGTATTATTTTATAATAAATTCATATTCGGTTTATAATGGCTATAAAGTGGATTATTCAAAGTATAAGGTGGGGATGGGTCGAAATAATTTCAACCAATAGATTTTAGACAGGTTTGAGTCACTATATTAACCTTATCTTTTAGTTTTAACTCTTAGTTAATTAGTTTGACATTTACCATGTCACTTTGTATTTTTATATTATATAGTTAATAAACCTATGATATACATCCAATAGACCCCCAAGTGGTCCATTAATGATACACCTATCATGATATAAGTACTTTTATAGAACCTTAGATTTTTACGAATAGAATATCAATTAATAATATAATTTTTTTTTAAAAACTCATTTATGTCAATTTTGACACTATTTAATAATTGATTTTTGTTAAAGTCTTAAAAACTTTATTAATTCAAATAAAATTCATTTAAGAAATACTAACATGTAATATTAACCAATAAAATTCATGGATGGAATCAAAACTTTCAAATTATATTTATTTTAACAATTATAAACCAATTATTTGATTCTTTCATTAATATGGAAAATACTGCATCATTATTGTATCATAAATAAATTTAATTATTAAATGTCTAAAAATTATAAATAAAATACAATTATGTAGGAAATATTTTTATATTTTTAATTAATATTTATAGTTGAAAATATAACATATATAACTTTATTTAAAAATTGTTTTTCTAAAAGATATATGCTTATGTCATTTTTGTATTTACTTTAACTTAATTAATATAAAGTGTCCTTATCACCTACAAGTGGCTCCATGAGGTCCCAAAATCGACCCAAAGATGAACATAGTTGGACATGTATCAACCAATAAGGTTAGGACACGTTTTAGGTTAATTTATTATTATTATTATATTTTTTTACCCTTATTTACCGGATTTACCTTTTAACCATGGTAAATAAAATATTTATCGAAGTAATTATTCAAAATGTCTAAAAATAAAAGTTAACTATTTACACAATTTGAAAATCCTGATTCCAAATATGGAATCCATTTTTATAAATTCAAAACACATAAGTGGAAGAAATTAATTTAAAATTAATTCCTGCTGTCAAAACCAAAAGCGTGTTTTTAAGAAATAATAACTATCAAAAGATTGACACTTGTTTATGTCCAGTTTAAATGTGAAATTACGTCCAATTACCAAAATTGTATTAAATGGTAAAAATATATTCTAAATATACTTTTAAACCACTCAAATTCATAATTTATCACTATTAATTATTTCGATTAAAAAAGTTGTTTTTAATTAAAATTTAATGATTTTCACTATTCATCAAAAATTGAAAGTTTTCAGAAAAATACCAAAAATTCAACCTAAGCTAATTTCGATATTCCGAATCCAAAAATGAATTCCATTTTGAAATATAAAATGTATAAAATTTTAAAAAGTGCGTATTATTATTCATAACAGCTAGTTTGATTGGTTGTGGTGTGTGTTAAAACTCAAGGTTGCGTACAACACACGCTACTGTATTATTCAAAGAGAAGCGTACCGTGGAATATTGGGCTGTTACACATATTGTAGTGAAAATTTTCATATAAATATATTATTGTGTTTGATGAAGATCACAATAGACCCCATAGTATCTTTAGTAGCACTAATTATTTTCTAGAGGATGTTCTTTAGTTACATCTATGAAATGGTATTTTATAGCTGTTGTCAATACTACTAAGGCCCGCAAGGTTACACAGTTATTCCCTAAAAAAGGATAAAGGTTTGAACAGAGTGTTTTTTAAAAATGAAGAAATTTTGATGAAAAAACTCTATCTAAAAGAGTTTGGATTCCCATTGTCCATCTTAGAACCATACAATCAACAACCTCAAGAACTTTCCCAAACCTAAACCTACAATGCAATAGTGATAACTACTTGGGTATCCAAGTGCCATGGTGGACCAAAAAAGGTGTAATTATAACTCAACAAGACATTGCCAATAACATACCTAAATTAATCAGTCTATGAAGAAGTGCATTCAAGATTGATACAAAATAAACATTTACCGATTAATAGATTAACAATTACAATTTAACAATTTAAATAAAAGGAAGTAAAATACTTGCTAATGCCCAGGCTCTATAGTGAAACCCAATATCGGCCTATGCTTGATTTGACCATCATCAGTGAGTCTAGGATCATTCTATATATAATATCTCAACTAGTTTCAAGGTACACAATTGTGGAAATCCTATTTGCAATAGTTTGATAGAATCCATGTGGATCAACCATATATTCTCTCTCAATAAATTCCATAAGGAATCCAAGGGTGGTGACCCTTGGCATTCAACTAATGTAGTCTACCAGTATAAAATCAAGGATCCTTCCTTGACATTCATAAGAATGGCTTGATTGGAATCCACAGATTACGCCCAAGGCATTCCACTCAAGAAATCAAGATAAAATTTGGGGGCTCATCCCATGATATTCAATGAGGTTACCCTATAGAATCCATGAAATTAACCCATGAAATTCAATAAGATGTTACCCAAATATAAGGTGGATCCACCCCAAGGTATTCAAAATAAACAATCTAAGAAAATTTTAATGGATTTCTCAAGGTATTATTTAACATTGAACCTCAATAGGGTTTCATTATACCCTGGCATTCATATGAGTCCCCTATTAAATCCAAGATCACTCATGACATTCCACACCAATCACGTCCATATTAAATCCATTGAATACCTCTATGTAATTCATATAAATCACTAAAAAACAATCAAGAAACTCATTTTATTTATAAAATTAATTTATTTTTTACTTTCTAGATAATAACCTCCTTGATTTAAAATATTCCATTTACAACATTTAATTCATTGGGATACCAGGTCTCTTATTTCCCATTTACAAAATTAATATTATGTCCAATTATCATTTCCAAACATATCACCCATTTCATTATCTTTACAAGGTTCACATTTAATATTTTAAGTTTTTAAAAAGTTTCCCATATTTCTAAGGATTGGTTAAATAGTTCACTATTCACAATATATAAAGGAAAATTCATTATAGGTTGTTTATTGGATCTCTATTTAGTCAAAACCATCATTTAAAAATTCACTTTTAAACATGTTACCTATGAACCCCTTCATGGAACATTATTCTAATCAATTAAATTAACCCAAAACAAAGGTCAAGTTCAAAGTAGAGTGTCCCATTAGAACCCCCTACATAAAATATATATACCATATTTAATTAAACATTTAACTAAGGAGAGGTATAAAAAAATCATCTAATTAATTTTTTGAGGTTATCACCCAAAAAATTGTCAAGACCACACAATAGGTGCACTATGAAACTAAGAAATATTGTTGGTTAATTATATAGACCAACTATCTTGTTTATAAAGATTTTCCATTTAACTTTATCTCGATAACTCACCACTCGATCTCATCAAATAAAAATGACCAATGCTCAAACCACCCGCGATCCTATCTCACATCCAAATTGTCAAAATTAATTAATTATAACCAAATTATAATTAATTAACAACCTAAAAATATTTAACCAACATAACACACTTAGGTATAAGTGATGAAACACTCACCAGGTACTCCTACCATGCCCAATATGAGACCAAAGATCCTTTGGAGGTCCATGCCATGCCCCCCACAATAACCTAGTCCAAATTCTTATCAACCAAAATTAAAACCATAATACAAGGTAAAAAATTTAACTCAAATACTAATAAAAACACATACGGGGAAATACCATAATGAAAATGACGAGTGAAAATGTGCATGTGTCGTCTCGGTACTTCTACTACTTAGGATGCATGAAATCCCTATCAACTTGGGATGATTCCACCATCCCCTGGTGGAATTTTCTAGAAAATCAATAACAAGGAGAATAAAAAAATTAGAGAGAGATGATGAGAAGATGAAATAAGACCAATAGGAAGAGAAACATACCATGGGTCACTAAGAAATGGCAACCAAGACCACCGCACATAAAGGGGGAACCAAAGGAAGAGAGGGGGGAGAAACCTCTGGTCTGCATGAGAAAAAAATAAGAGTTATATAGGGGTTTTACCTATAAAATTATGAGGGGGAACAATTTTAATTCCACCCCATAAAACCCCATTGTGCGGACGATGGATTTAGGAAATGGCTCATTCCATTGCTAGCCTCTACCAGCTAGCCGACTTATACCTTCTGGCCTGTAGGCTGCAGACTTAGAAACTTGGCCTATCTCTGGTGCCTTACCACTACTCCCAGACCCTAACAGACCTTGAAACCTCACCCAAAATACTCTTATTAAGGGTACAAACCTTTGTAATACACTTTCAAACCTATGTTCTGAAAACAACTTGTTTAGTATTTGAAAGCTCAAATTTCACTTAGAAATTATACCTCATTTGTACACCTGAGGTGTTATATCTATTGTGATCAATTGGATGTTCATGAAATATATATATAAGGTACAATTATTCTTTTTGAACACATCCACCAAGAAAAGTAACACAATGACACAATGAACATACATATCAGGTCATCAGGTGTTACACAAACCACCTTGATTCCTAATTATACCTACTGTGACCCATGCCAAAGTCTCTTTGAACATGTCAAACCAACCACCAAGGGGGATCAAGTCCAAATGGCCTGAAGGCCTTATTTTTATTTTATTATGGATAATCCCCCTTTTAAGGGTTAAAGGAGAACCCGTACATGACCTGTAGGCCCAAGGCACATGGCCCGACTGACACATGGGGGAAAATATATCAATCATTAGATCCATCATCTACCCATGGTCATAGCTCACCCAGAACCATCAGCCTACCCAAGGGGCATCTCACACTAGAGTATGAAAATATCTAACCAGGGGACCCCATAATACCCCAAAACTATAAGAAAATTCATACACTTAGGGGGTCCCATACCCTACTCGGAACCAAGTATCGGGTCTCCATTACACAAGGATCATATTCATCCCTTGATTCCTAAACCCTCATTAAAAAATCACACATGCATAGAAATAAAACACATATACCAATGGCTATAGATCAACACAGAACTAGTTATTGCATGCACTGAGGGAGTCCCACACCAGAACCCCAATCACACACACACAGAGATATATATATATATATATACATATATTAATAAATACCCTTGAGGCACACTCTCTTCTCGAAACATTGTATAGAATACTCCCAGGTTATTCTTCCCCAGAACCTCAGACACATCACACACACACCACATGGGTTGGCCATCAGCCCAAACCCATCTCACATGATCGTCATCAGCCTCCCAAGTGCACAACCTATCCTTACCACTGCAATCATATTAGGTTTACATAAACAATTTTGGTTTAAAGGTGACACTTGTGATAATCCCTTCTTATACCCCCACAATAACCCTCTATAGGGTTAACATAATTCTAGGGAACCCACTAGGGTCCCCTAGGTCACCATATAATGGGAACCCTATGTGGGTTCCTCGATTACATTTCCATATCTTGGCCCAACCCTTCATTCTGATCATAATGTCCCTCGTCACCCGTTAGGGTCCTTCAATTTAGTCTCTAACCTTTAAGGGGGTCAGTCACATCTATATGAATCAACCATCCACTTTGATACAAAAAAAACTATCATTGAATAATATGCATAACATTCATCATCATACAAAAAGCACCACACAAGGCAATCAAAGTAAGGGGGAACACATAAAAGTACTCATGCTTTAAAAAATAGGGCATCACCCACATCAGGTCAAACAGACCAAAACTAGATTAATCAATCCCTTCTAACTTTCCTTTGAGAAAATCAGTAAAATATCCCTTTTAAAATAATTTTAAAAGGAATAATAGTTCTTCTTAATCATGCTAGGTCCTTGTATAAATCCCATCAAAAAATTATTTATAGAATGAAATTTCTATTTTGAAATATAATTTCAAAACCCATTCTCAAATCACCATTTCCCCTTGAAATTTCATTTGATTCAAACCCTTTTTAAAATATATTTTAAAAATAAAATACTCCCCTATTTTAATTCCAACACATTCCACCAAGAAAACCATAAAGAGGGATACTGACACTCATTCAACCAATGCACCATGATCAAGCTGTTTAAGAAGCTATACAGTCCATGCTGACTATTTGGATGAAGAGAGACCATCCTAATTTTTTAATAAGGTTAAAAAAGTCATTAAACATGATGAAAAATATAATAATGATGGTACATAAAAATAAAATCACCAATCGAACAAGAGACTCAAATATATTCAAGGCCATCTACCTCATATGATGCCATCTCCTTTGAAATCAAGCTCGAGTATCAATACCTAGACTCATATATGCATTGCCTCAAATATTGAAAAACCATATCAAGACACGACATCCAATAATTTATTATAAAAAATTTATGATTAATTATTCAATTCACTTATAATAATTTATAATTTAATTAATTTAATCTAAATAATAATAAATTTCGAAAATATCATTAAGTAATCCCAACACATAGAAAATGCAATAAACCACTCATGGAAGGTCCATGGAATACTCCTCACACCATACCAAGAAAATGAATTATCAATTAAAACTAATTAAATATTCAAATACTTTTATTTATGTAAAAACTATAAGAACAATTACTAAATGACAAACCTTTATCGAAATGATATGTGATGACATGAAAAAATAATATAAAGATGTCATCTAGCTACGTCGAGTGAAATCCACATCATAATGGGATGATTTCATGATAATCTAGTTGAATCAACTCAAAAACCCTAGCTGAATTG
Source organism: Viscum album (assembly GCA_963277665.1). Lineage (NCBI taxonomy): Eukaryota > Viridiplantae > Streptophyta > Magnoliopsida > Santalales > Viscaceae > Viscum > Viscum album. The sequence goes on along the minus strand of OY728166.1, from coordinate 1,082,534,820 downwards.
CACTAAAATAAAAAAATATAGAGGGAAAACAAAACAAAATAAATATGAATAAGGAACTCACTCATATTTTCCATGAAATCACACCAAAACCACCATAAATAGAGGGAGAAATATAGAGGAAGGAGGGAGGAGTCCCTACTGGGTTGACCACATTCAAGAGGGGAGGAATAGGTGGCTAGGTGTTAAAAATTCATAGGGAAAAAATGAGTATTTACAACTTTTAATAAAAACCAGTAATCGTTACAATTTTCTAAACCATGCGCTAACCTATGGTTGGATTTTCTATAAGCCACCCCTTCTCATGGTTTGGCCACATGGTTTTACAAAACATGTGCTAACCATGCATCCTTAATTGTCTAAGACCATGCACCCTACATGGTTTGGAAAAATAGTTTACGAAATCATGCGCTAAGCCTGTAAATATCCTCTATAAATAAATTTCAGGTTTTGCACGGCTGTTCTATAACCATACGCCACACCCCTAAACAAAACTAAGACACACAGTAACCACACACGATTTCCCCTAATAGTATGGTAATCATGTATAGGGGTATAACCATTTATAAACTTTTAAAATTTAACATGAATCTCCTGAGACTCACCTGATCACTTGAGGCACCTCCTAGACCTTGATCCATATCCAAAAACATCACATTGAGACACTCCAACTCTCAAAATTCCAATCTGAATCTCAATTATCAAAATCTTAAAAACTATAGAATTAAAAAATTCAAATTCCATATAAAATTAATATATTTTAAAGGTGAGAGGATATAAAATCTCCCTATTATAGAACTTATCATCCTTGAGAATCTGTGATAGTCATCTCACCATCATAGTCGAACTACCACGATCATCAATTCACCGCTAATCTACTACATTCAATATCTAAATGACGAACAAACTTTTTCTACAAAACACTAACCACTACACCTGGATACACAAAATTTCCTCCAAAATCCCGATCCAATCCTTAAACCACTTTATCCACGTCCTGAATAATGTTCTTGATGTGATTTCAGACACACCACATTCTTTTCTGCAAAGTTCACCGGTCGATCATCTTTAGGTCTAATCTTCTGAAAAAAATGCTCAAAATCATTTTCCAATGCATCACCATCTCACCCAAGTTGATCATGACAACTTAACTATCTATGGAATCATTGATCTTTCTGAACACCCACACTAGAGTCTGAACTCAAATCCCTGTGTATTTACATGGTTGAATCCTTAAGCAATCCATTTAACCATTATGCTCTACCCATAAGCATTGATGCATGATTGATCCGACCTACTCTTGGATCACACTACCACTTTCCTAAGATTTTTTACAATACATAGACTCCATACAACACTAGGTACAAATCCTAAACTAGGTTTATCTACTCACTAGAACCCCATACCATTTCAACTTTCCAAAAAATGATTCCACAACACCAAAGTCCCTTATGAAATGAGGTTTGTACACCCAAAATCAATAACATGTTCCCCACATTAGGAGTATCATTATCATCTACAAGATACACCAAAACATATAATCTCCACTGCACACGTCCTTTTCATTACTTCATGTAATGACTGGATATGACCACTCACTCCTACCTGAGTTCCAACATTTAATCTTAATCACCACACACCAAGATAGTGTTCAACCACACTCATCAATCCCCAAAATTTTGAAACACCAATATCATATTCATCCTAGTATTACAGTGACCCCCACTAAAAGAACCCACTACCAATGGATGATTCCAACTAATGGTTCTCCCCACCATAGGAATCTCCAACTAAAATACAAACTAAGAGGTTCAAGCTACACAATCATCAAAACTCACATCATGGGGTCCAATACCTAAACCACCAACTCACACCCAGCTACTCGAGCCCAAAAAAATACATCTATTTCATGATCTGGATATCTGAAATAACTATGACATACCTGTTGAATACATGATCAACCACCCAGGTCACCCCTAGTCTACCATAGAAAACAAGTAACCTAGCCCACACATACTCTAGTTACTTTTCCCCAATAGACCCAACCAGGACCACACTTTCCAACCTTAATTATTGGTTCTAGGAAAAAACAACATAAAAGTAAAGAACATAATTCAAGCATCTGAGTGTTTCCCAACCCCAAAAAAAAAATTCAAGCATCCCGATTTACACTGGCACCAGTTTCATACTTTTAAGACCACTAAAACCATTTTATACACTCTAAAACTCACTTAAGTTTTCAAAATAACCATTGGAATATGATAATTTTTCCCAAAAATCAAATCTCCCAACCTAGCTGGTCATTTTTTCAAAAAACTGATCCCTCTTTCAAAATCCTCCTTGAAAGAAAATTTCAAAAATTCATTGAAATAAAATTTCCCCCCAAAAAATTTACTAATATTTTCTAAAAACATAAAAATACCAATCATTTCAAAATCATTGTCTTCATGATCCAATTCAAGTAAAAATTACTTATAAAACCATCTCACACACACTTCACACCACCACATGAGTTTTCTTTCAAAACTGGGGTTTTCCTATTAAAACACCCCCCAAAAATCATTACCTTATGGTAGTCAAATACTTAAAATCAATGGAAATTAAACAATTCCCCAGAATCTCTATTAATAAAATCACCCCTTATAATATATTCAAGAAAACATCAATTATATTATAATTTTAATTAATTAATAATGAATTTTATGAGGCAACATGTCAAACAACACTGCCCATAGGCATGTGTGTCATGCCCTAAGCATGATACTATCATAATGCATGAATAAATCATTCTATCCCACCTGATATTTATGACTAATACCAAGTATTATACATCCCAAATTGGGATTTTTAGTCCAATATAACACCTCACTCACCCTAGAGTTCCCAGTCCTATTTCTAGGCATCCCCTAACAAGTTGGGTTTCAACTGATGTCCTCCTAGCTAGGCACACACTTACTCTACCTCCTGAGTCCCAAAAACCTATATCTATCACTAAAAAACACCATCTTATCCCAAAAAATTGTATAATACCACTTTTTAATGCCTTAACTTGGACCACCCGAATGACACCCATGTAGGGAGACTACATGACCTTAGGAATGCCTATTCATATACAGAGGCTATTGACTAGTGATGTGGGCCTAAAAAAATTCATCGGGAGACTATTTCTTATAATATTAAGCCCATGGCCAATGGTCAAATCTTATAAAAATTTGGAATGATTAGTTTGTGTAATGGACATCCAGAAAACCTCTAGACATAAAATATGGATCCGAAATTACCCCTAAAGTCTTGAATTAAAATTAGTAAATATATTTATATTATTCGTAAAAATATAACAGAGCAGTGAAAGATGAACATGGAATCATTATATAAATAAATGACACACTGGATAATAAGCATGCTCAACAATAATTGAAAATAAAAACAATAACCTCTGGCCTAACTCCCATAACCATAAGGTTTAATCCTTGGTCTCCATAATCTTCTAATTGAACCACATTTATAGCTCCAAGTAGTACCTATTCCCTGAGAGAAAACATAATGGTTTACCCACATACATCAAAAACCATTCCATGTACGTGAGTAGGGGTGAATCTAATGACCTAGTAGGAATCACTAATGCCTCAATAATATTGAGTGCTATTGTGATCAAGTGGATGTTCATGAAAAACATGTATAAGATATAATCATGATCATGTTATACACCCACCTAGAAAATTAACAAAAAGTCATAATGAACATTCATGTTGGGTCATCAGGTGTTAACTAAACCACATTGATCCTTGACCATAACTATTTATACCCATGCTGGAGTGTCTATGAACACATCACTCAAACCACCCAGGGGGATCAAGTATTTCATCATAACTAGTATTTGAATATCATACCCTCTTTGACCAATTCCATATTTCTATGATCACAAGTAACCACCTGGGGGAAATATACCCATCCTCAAAACATTAGAATACACCCATGGGAAAATATACCCATCCAAAAAATCATCATATACTTGGGGTTATATCTCAACTAGAACCATCATCCTTCCCTAGGGGCGTCCCACCCTAGACTGTAATAGCTTAAGATTTTATGATATATTTTTCTTTAAATAAATTTCTTTGATAAGTTTCTTTACACGTAAAACTAATTTTAAAAGAAACATGAAAATATATTATTATATGAAGATTTATAATTTTTGAAATAATTATGACAAAATTATCTAATGTTTAATTTTTAGTATTTTTCTAAAAAGATTTATTTTTTAGTGAACAGTAAAAATATAGATTTTCATAAAACTGTCATTTCTTTTCATTAAATCATGTAATTTTAAAAAATTATATTCTATTTTTGATTTGATATTAAAGTGATATAATATCCATTTTATTTAAATCAGTATCATCATTTTAAATGATTTTTATATAAGTCTATTTTAGGCTTAAAAATATATTTTTTTAGAAAACTATTCTTCATCATATTTATGGGATTATTTTTAAATTAATTTCTCAAACTTATATGAATGGAATTTGATAAAATAGATTCAATATTTAGAATATGGAGGTTAAAATTTGGTAAATATTTCTCTTATTTTTAGGCCTTATTAATAGTAAATGTGGTAAAATTTATCACCTTGGTTAAGGATAAATCGAGCAATTAAGGTTAAAAATAATGTGATAATGCATTAAAAATATATCCAACAGTTGATTTTATTTAATTGTATTAGTATATTTATTTTATAATCATTTAAAATTAAAAAATATAACAATTTTTTGAAATTTATCTTTGATTTTACCTTTATAATATTGAAGTAAATGATAAAGTCAAAATACCACTCTCTTGCTTTTAATATATATAATATTTTCTGACTGATATAAAAAAACTTATGTCTGGTTATAAATATTTATTTAAAATATGAATATTTTTTTTTATCATGGTAATTTATTTTTTATTTTTATTTATTGAATAATTATCTTAAATTCTTATGCAATTCGAATACAATATTTATTCAATTAATTGAAAAATAAAATAAATGATTTTAAAAATATTAAAAGAAACAAAATTTTGAAGAATTATTTCATTACATGAACTTTATAAATAAAAATAACATATTAGTGACATGTTAAATTATTTTCTTCTAATTTATTCTTTTTATTGATGTTTTTAAATTCAAAGTAAATGAATAGTGTCAAAAATGAAATTAATGATATTTTATGAAAATAATATTTTATTAAATAATTAAGAAATCATAAAAATATTGAACTAGGACAATGGGAATATGATATAGTCTAAATTTTCTTCCATTATCCATTTATGGTAGAATTTTTCTTTTATGGTAACTTTCTTGGCTCCTATAGTGTAATTTTTTTATTATCTTGGTAATTATAAAAAGGATTAATGAGGGGTAAAAAAAGAGATAAGGGTGAAAAAATCTCCCAAACCTGTCCAATTTTTATTATACGAGAGGATTTTTACTCATCCAAATATTATATTCTAATTAAATAAATTTGGAACCATTTTGAAAATAAAAATAATTTATATTAATTTAATACTTTAAGAAATTCCAAGAATGCCCCCTCCCATCATTTATAAAAGGATAACCCTTCTCTATTTTATTTACACCAATTTTAGCATATATCTCAACCAAAACATTCCCAATAATCTTATAAAAATCCTTATCTAAGTTCTAGAGGTGTTTTTATTTAGAAAAGAACAACCTTAGGCCCCTTAAGAGGATATCTGAAGGATCTTTTTCAAAGAAGAGGTAATCATCTTCACCGAGCACTTTCATTTTTATTCTTATTTTATCACATTGAATTATGTCATAAACTTTATAGTATAATAAACCTATTATATAACATATATTGATATGTTATTATGTTTATTACATAATATTTATCCATCTTCTTCTCCATCAAATGAAATTATCGCTTGTGTGTATAGAAAACTACTTCCTGTATCGATGTAAATTGTTTTCCATTATTGCCTCACCTAGATTGTTATAAATATGTAAATAATGAATATATATTATATTTAAGACATAATTATACTTTTTTAATTATAATATCATATCTACCTTCTTACTTTACAATCATTTGGAAGATGATAATGTCGCTGATTGCGTACGTATGGACTACCACCTCCGCGAAGCGATATGATCAATTTTTTATTTCCACTTTACATGAATTGAAATATGGATAAATTTACTGAATTTATAAGATTTATATTATATAATAATTATCCTTGAATGGTGAATTTTTATTTACCTTTATTTCATTTTATCTGTCAAGAAGTGAAAAAATGTTTATGTATATGTATGACCTACCATCTCCATGAACGATGTAATTCATTTTTCTATCTCTATCTTATATGGATGAATATAAATATATAAATATATAAATATATAAATATATATATTAAATATATATTATATTTATTTCTTGAATAAAATTATGAATATTATGGAACCATTATAAATACACAAGGACCTATACTACCAAATCAAAACATATATGAAAAAAGTAGTTAACACCCAAAATAATAATAATAATAAAAATTGTTAACAAATGGGTGATAAAATGTTATAAATGGATAATATTTTATATTATAGATATGAATATGGTTATATTATTTAATTATAATAAATCCAAATTTATTATACAGGAGTTTAGAGAACTTACAAGGAAAGTCAAAATTGAGGTAAGATATTTTGCCTCAATTTACACTCCATTATGACATATTTGGTAATATGCACTTATTTTTTAGAGTATATGCTTACCATTTTATGTGTTTAACCTGAATATATATATATTAATAATGATTAATTTTTAATTTCAAGTTTAATTTTCAAGGGTTTATAATTTTTAAAGTTTCCAAAACGGTATTGATTTATTTAAAAATCTCATTTTTTTGGGATTTCTCTTATTTTAATTGATGAAAATTTATAATATATCCCTTATAAAATAAATTCATTTTATATTAATATATATATTTATTGATATTCCATATTTTCTTCCAATTATTCCACTATTTTTTACTTAAATCAAGAAAATAAATGTTTAAAAGAAAACCTGATCTTATTTCCTTTTTGACTGGGTATATATTTTTTTCATGTAAACATTTCTTGAAAATTGTTTTACAAAAGTTTTTTATTTAATAAAATTATTTATTAAGGAAATTTTATGATATAATTAAATTATTAAAAGGTTTTAAAGGAATATTTCTAATTTTGTTTTTCAGAAAGGTCTTTTTTCGACAGTCTTTATAAAAAGTCAAAAGGATTTTTTTAACGTATGCAACATTAACATATTTTCCCACATATAAAATAATTTTATATTATTTTAGATTATTATATATTTTTTCAATAGTTTTACAAAGAAAAATATTTAATGAAATCTTATATTAATGTTTCACTTCTATTTTCCTTTCTTCTCCAAAAAACATGATTTTATTTCAAAACCTATTTTTTCTGATGAATCTATGGACATATTTTTTTATCTCTTATTAGTTTTATGGTTGTTAAATTTCTCTTGAAACCTTAAATTTATTTTGATCATTTTAAATAGTACATTAATTTTCTCTTAAATATATGTATTCATTATAACATAGATATTATTATTGTCTAAACCATACACTATTTTTAAATATGGTGTTTTACTATGAAAGTTATTTGATTGAATGTGGAAATATTAATATTACATGTTATTTAATCAATAAATATATTTATTGATAATACATATTGGTTATGAATTAAATTGATCATTAAATATATGAGGAATGCATTGGACATGCCATTATGGGTGGGGCCTGATTATAGATAGCCCCTTGATACATCAATATGTCTCATGAGAAAAATTGGTTGGCCAAATTAAATGAGTTTTTAGTGTATACCTACCCATATATTAAACTATCTTGGAACAATACCTTGATGGTAAAGATATCATGATATTTTATGACATCTAATATTAAGCATTTCCATCATTGATAATTCAATTATTATTACCCATGAGATCACTAAAATAATATTATCTATGTATGAATTTTGTGCTCAAGATATTGAATAAATGTCAAATGTTTCAATCATTTACCTTTTCCATATTGATTATTCCTTATTTAATCATGATATATTCTACTATACATATCCCTTACTAGGAATTTGAGCTCACCCTTATTTGTTTTCCTTTATTTAGGATACGAAGAAGGATATTATTAATAATATCAAGGATGTAAGAATGTTTCAATATAATTCATAACTAGTGCTACACATATTTAAAGTAATATATATAGATTGGTCCCGATTGAGTTTCATGAATTGAAGAAGTAACTCTAGGAGAATCTAGATAAGGGATTCATTTGGCCTAGTGCTTCACCTTGGGGTGCACTAGTTCATTTTGTTAAGAATAAATATGGATCAATGAATATTTTCATTAATAGTCAATAAATTAACAAGATAATTTTTATGAAAATGTATCCTCTACCCCATATCAATGATATTCTTGATCAATTATAAAGAGATTAATATTTTACCAAGATTGATCTTCGATTTGGATATTTCAGCTAAGGGTCAAGAAGGAGGATATAACCAAGACATCTTATCATATGAGGTATGTTCATTATGAATTTATAGTAATTCCATTTTGACTTACCAATTATATTTATATATTTATTTATTTAATGAATAGAGTCTTAATAGATTACGTTGATCAATTTTTGGAAGTATTTACAGATGATATTCTTATATATTCAAAGAACAAGAAAGAGCATGAAGCATATTTGAGAATTGTGATGAAGACCTCGAGGAAGGAAAAGTTCTATGATAAATTTAAAAAGTATGAAATTTGGATTTAGAAAGTTTAATTCAAGGGTTATATAATCTCAAGAGAGGGTATATTAGTGGATCCTTCACAGATGGAAGTTATTGATCAATGTCCTAGACCAATCATGATAACTGAGATATTTAGTTTTCTTGGGTTGGATGGATATTATCAACACTTTGTGAGATATGTATCATGAATATATAATTCCCTCACCAATTTTACTCTAAAGGGGGTTAAGTTCTTATGGAATGATGAATGTGAGCATAATTTTAGAGAACCATAGACAAGGTTGGTCAAAATACCTATACTTACACTACTATATAGTGAAGAGGGTTTTTTTATCTATAGTGATGCATCAAAAAAGGGATTGAGATTAATCCTCATATAGAATGACAAGGTGATATCTTATTCCTCACACCAATTGAAAATCCATGATAAGAATTACCTAAATCATGATTTATAGTTGGAAGTAGTAATTTTTCATTGAAGATATGGAGGAATTATTTGTATGGTGAAAGGTGTGATATATATACTGATCATAAAAGATTAAAGTATATATTTACATATAAAGAGTTGAATATGAACCATAAAAGATAGTTTGATTTGATCAAAGATCATGACTGATCAATACATTACCATCTTAGGAAGACAAACATGATGGTTGATGCTATGAATTTGAAATAACATGCTAGTTTTTCTATGATGAGGATTTAAAGAGGTCAATATTTATGGATTTATAAAAGTTGGATCTTGAAATCACGAGGAAAAGGTATAGATCTTATATTTCTCAAATTAATGTTCAACCATCCATCCATGAGAGGATTAAGAAGGAACTAAAGGAAGATGTGTAATTATAGAAGAAAGTGAGGAATGTTATTGAGTTTAACCATGATCATGTTGAAATGATAAGTTTCAAGAACCAAGTATGTGTTCTGTCAATACCATATTTGAAGAAGGACCTATTAGATGAATCTCATAGTTTATCATTATCTATTCATCTTGGAAGTACAAATATGTATAGATATATGAAGGAATATTTTTGGTGGGATAACATGAAAATGGATATAGTTTAGTATGTATACCAATGCCCGGTATTTTAGTAAATTAAGTCTAAGAGATATAATTCTAAGGGGATTTTAAAACCATTACCCATACAAAAATGGAAAAATTACCATGGATTTCATCATCAGACTCCCCAAAACATCTAAAGGATACAATGCTATTTTTTTTTTCAATCGACCACCTTATAAAATTAGTGAATTTTATCACTATTATAGAATATTTCTCTCCTAACTAGCTTATTATATTATACATTAAGGAATTTATGATATTTTGTTTAGTACCAATCTAAATTGTATCTGATCAGGATTCAAGGTTTACCTTAAAGTTTGGGAGAAGACTTCAGCAGGATCTGGATACAGAGTTGTGTTTTAGTACTGCTTATCACCCTTAAATAACTATTTATTTTGAGATGACCATTAAAATACAAGAATACATTTTGAGATATTTCTCTATGGATTTCAAAGATGTTTGTGATCAAAACCTTCCTTTGGTAGAATTTTCTTGACATAATAGCTTTAAATCAAGGATTCGGATGGATCCATATAATGCCCTCTATGGAATTAAGTGCATAACTACAATGTTTTAGGATAAAGTTGGAGAAAGAAAGATATCGGGACCTGATATACCTAAATAAATGACAAAGAAGGTTAGATATATTAAAAAAAACATAAGGGTAGCTCAATGATGAAAAAAATTATACTAAAAATCATTGATGAGATCTATATTTTGATTTTGGTGATAGGGTATTATTATAAATATATCCTTGGAAGAAGCTTATGATATTTGGAAATAATGGTAATATGATCGCTAGATATATCGGTCCCTTCAAAATTCTTGATAATATGAGGATATTAACTTATTGATTGGAACTTACACTAGATCTATCTCAAGTTCATGATGTGTTCTATGTATCTATACTAAGGAAATATATACCTGATCCTTCACATGTACTAAACTCAGGTATTCGTGGTCTGACAATGATGGTGGGTGGTGGACCTCAATAGAGACTTGGGCAATAGAGAGTGAACATCCTCAATAGTGATGGTTGATAGTGGGTGGGTGGTTCGGGAGCCTCTACGGAGGATGTAGTAGTGATTTGGGTGCATGATGATGATCTATGTAATGATGGACAAAGACCTGGCTATGATAATCCTCAGCTGCCATAAACATTGACAGTGGCAATCTAGGCATGTGATGAAGACATGATCAGTGATGGAAGGAGATCTGGATATGATGATAATGGTATGGCTACGAATGTCATAGACCATCATCAACAGTAACAGTGGTGATGGTGTGGCTAAATGGTTTTTGGACATTGTCAAATTGGGCCTTTGTTTCATTTATGTTTTTTCCTAGGGTTTTGATCCAAGAACTTGGGCCTTTAGGATTTTCCACTGGCCTTTAGTAAACTAGTTCTTCGTGATATTTTTTAGCTTGGGGTCCTCTGCCATGAAATGGTTTCCCTACCAGTTAAAATAACCTAATTTTTTTTGGTAACAATGAATGGAAATTTTGGATTATAGAGAAAAGTGCTATGAAAAAAACCACTCACTTGCTCAAAGTTTCATGGTGAAACTATAAGTATAAGGAATCTATATGGGAACCTAAGGATTTGATGAGGCAAAAATATTCTTATTTTTTTGTATCATAGCGATATAATTTCAAGGGAGAAATTTTTATAAGGTTGGTAGAATGTAACATCCTAAGATTTTGTGATATATTTCTCTTTAAATAAAAATCTATGATAAATTTATTTACATGAAAAAAACGAGTTTAAAAAAACCAATATAAGATATTTTTATGTGATAAATATATCATTTTCTAAATAATTATGTAATTTTTTTATGTTTAATTTTTGATATTTTTCTAAAAATATTTTTAGTGAATAGTAAAAATACCAATTTTCTTAAAATTATCATTTATTTTATTAAATCAAGTAATTTAAAAAAATTACAATATATTTTTTATTTTTTATTAAATTTATATAATATCCATTTGATTTAAATTAGGACTATAATTTTATAAAATTTTTATATAAGTCTATTTTTAGGCTTAAAAACATTTTTTTTGAAAAATCGTTTTTGTTGCATTTTATGAATTTGTTTTTAAATTAATTTCCGAATCTTATAGAAATTTAATTTGATAAAATATATTAGATATTTTTAATTAATTGTTTTAAATTTGGTAAATAGGTTCCTTTTATTTTTAGGCATTATGAATAGTAAATGTGGTAAAATTTATCACCTCGGTTAAGGGTAAATTGGGTAATTAAGGTTAAAAATAATGTGGTAAGAAATTAAAAATATATCCAAAACTTTCCTTTATTTCATTTAACGAGTCTATTTCTTCAATAATCTTTAAAACTTCAAAAATATGACCTTTTATTTCCATTTATCTTTGATTTTTACCTTTATAATATTTAAGTAAAGTATAAAGTCAAAATGCCACTCTCTTTCTTTTATTATAAATAATATTTTTTGAAAGGGATAAAAATACTTATGTTTGTTTATAAATGGTTGTTTGAAATATGAATTAATTTTTTATCATGATAATTCTGTTTTAATTTTTAGATATTGAATAATTACCTTAAATGCTTATGCAACACTGACACAATATTTATTCAATTAATAGAAAAATTAAAAAATGGTTTTAAAAATACTAAAAGTAATAAAGTTTGGAATAATTATTGCATTAAAAAAATTTTATAGGTAAATATAACATATTATTAATGTTATAAAGTATTGTATTAGAATTTCATCTTTTTCTTGATGTTTTTAAAGTCAAAGTAAATGAATAGTGTCAAAAATTACATTAATGATTTTTTAGGAAAATAATATATTATTAAATTATTTAAAAATCATAAAAATATTGAAATAGGACAAGGGGGAAAATATATGGTCTAAAATTTCATCCATTTTACATTTATGGGATAATTTTTCTTTTATGGTAATTTTCTTGGCTCCTATAGTGTAAAAAACTTTGATGTAGCAGTAACTGTAAAAAAGATTAACAAAGGGTTAAAAGGAAGAGATAAAGGTGAAAAAATCACCTAAACTTGTTAATTTTTTTAGATGAGAGGATTTAGAATCATAATAATATTATATTTTAATTATATTAATTTTGATCTATTTGGACAAGAAAAACAATTTATATTAATTTAATACTCTAAGAAATTCCAAGAATACCCCTCCCCTCCCTTATAAAAGGGCACCATTTATCTCTTTTCTTTACAGTAATTTAAAAATTTATCTCAATAAAAACTGGACCAATACTATTCTAGACATCATTATACATGTTTTTGAGGTTTTTGTCTTTCCAAAATACCAACCCCAGGTCTCTTAAGAGGAGATAGAACATATCTCTTTCAAACAAGGGGTAATCATCTTCACTGAGCACTTTATTTTCCTTCTTCTTTTACCACATTAAATTTTGTCATAACCATTATAATATAATAAAAAAATATATCCCATATACTTATATATTATTATATTTATTTCATAATATTTATCCATCTCCTTCTCCATCAAATGGGAAACAAAACTATCCCTCGTGCGTATGACGAACTACCGCCTCACGAACTGATGTAATTCTCTTTAAATTAAAACCCAGAATGGGTTGTTATAAATATGGAAATAATGAAAATATATTATATTTATGAAATAATAATTCTTTTTTTTAATTATAATATTATATTTACCTTATTACTTCCCTTTCATCTAGAAGATGATAACATCGCTCATGTGTACATGTTAAGTACCACCTCCATGAAGCGATGTGATCCAATTTTCATTTTTACTTTACATGGATGGTAATAAGGATATATTTAATGAATAAAAAAGATATATATAATATAAAAATCATCCTATAAATGTGAATTATTATTTAATTTTATTTCATTCCATCCATTAAAAATTGAAAACATCATTCATGCGTACATATGACCTACCGTCTCCATGAATGATGTAATTCATTTTTTTTCTCTATATTTTTATGGATGAATATATATATATATATATTGATTATATATTATATTTATATCTTGAATATAATTCTGGATATGATGGTACCATGAGAAAGATGCATGGACCAATACCATCGAATCAAAATATATAAGAAAAAAAGTAGATAACACCTAAAATAATGAAATAATAAAAGACTATTAACAAATGGGAAATAAAATATTATAAATGTATCATATATTATGTTATAGATATTAATATAGTTATATTATTTAATTTTAATAGATTCAAATTTATTATACAGTAGGTTAGAGAACCTTTGAGGCAAGTCAAACTTTATGTAAGAGATTTCATCTCAATTTCCACTCCATTGAGACAGATTTGATATTATAAACTTATTTTTTGTGGTGTATATACTGACCCTTTGATGTATTTAACAAGAATATCTACATTTTAATAATTATTAATGTTTCATTTATAGTTTACTATTTTAAGGGTTTATAATTTTAAATTTACCAGAGGTATTAATTTATTTTACAATATCATTTTTTTCAGGATTGCTCTTATTTTCATTAAAGTGATATTATAATCTATACTTCATAAAATCCATATATTTTCTAATGTTTTATATATTTAAAGAGTTTCCATATTTTCTTGTAAATTTTCCTATATTTGGAACTTAAATCAATAAAGGAAATGTTTAAAATAAAATTTGATCTTATTTATTTTTTGATCAGTTAATTTTTTCTTTCATGTCCACATTTTTTCAATTTTTTTAAAAAAGTCCTTTTTATTTAAAAAAATAATTTATTAAGTAAATTTTATGATATAATTTAATTTTTAAAATGTTTTAAATGAATATTTCTATTTTTTTTAGAAAGGGTCATTTTTTACTTTCTTTACAAAATGTCAAAAGGAATGTTTTTTAATATGTCAACAGATTTTCCTGTCACCAAGACTATTTTGTAATATTTTAGCTTCTTCTATAAGTTTTAAATGGTTTTTGAAAATAAAAATATTCAATGAAATATTATATTAATGTTTTTATTCCATTTTAATTTATTCTCCAAAGTATATTATTTTATTTTATAACCTATATTTCCAATGAATTGACACTCATCTTTTTATATATTGTTAATTTTGTGGTTGTTAACTATATCTTGAAACATTCACTTTCTTGTGAACATTTTAAATTGAAAATTGAATTTATATTAAATATATATATTTATTGTATCATGGATATGATTATTTTGTTAACCATATTATATTTTTATATATGGTGTTTTATTATGGAAGTTATTTGATCAATTGGGGAAATCTTAATATTCTGTATTCTTTACTCAATACAAATATTTATAAATAATACATATTGTTTATGAATTAAATTTATCATTTAATATATAATAAATACATTGTACATTCAGTGAAGTGTGGGGACTAGTTATCAATAGACCCTTGTTATATCTACAGGTCTCATGAAATAAATCAATTAGCCAAATTAAATGAGTTTTTGGTATATCCATCAATTAAACTATCTTGGAACAAGTACTTGATGGTAAAGATATCATGATGTTTCAGATCACGACATCCAATATTAAGAATTTACTTCATTGATAATTTAGTTTTTATTATCCATGAGATTACTACATTGATATTATCCATGAATTCATTTAATGCCCAGGTTATTGATTAAATGACATGTTTTAAAGTTATTTACCTGTCCATATTGATTATACCTCATTTAATCATGATAGCTTTTGATGTACATAACACTTAATGAGAATTTTAGATCACCCTTATTTGTTTTACTTTATTCATGATATGAAGTAGGATATTATGAATAATATCAAGGATATAAGAATGATTTTATGCTATGTATTTTATATTTCCAATATAATGTTGGAATCATATATATATCTGGTTCTTCAAGACTACTAAACTGAGTGGTCCTTCAGGATGAAATACCTTGTATCTTATTCTAATGTAATAAAGTAGGAACTAACTTTGGGTTACTAAAGTTGGGGTTTTTACATGGACTACGGAAGTTTCTACATAGAGGGACCACATCCTACATCAAAACCATGAGAAATGTCACACAACTAAGGGGTTGCATCTTTTACTCAGAACCAAGTATCATATTTCCATCACCTAAAGATCATATTCTCCCTGGTTCATGAAACCTCATTCAAAAATCACACCTAAATATAAATAAAACTCATATACCTTGGGGATGAAAGCTCACCCCAAAACCAGGTACTACATGCATACAGGGAATTCCTCCCTAGAATACCAGTTATATCACACACACACACACAAACACATGCACACACACACACAAACACACAAAAACACACACATATATATCAATAAACACATACTTTCTTCCTAAAATGTTATATAGCATGCACCCATGGTATTACAATTCAAAACCTCAGACACATCACACACATACCACAAAGGTTGGTCATATTCCCAAACCCATATTACATGATTTTGATCAGACTCTCATGTGCAAGACCTATCCTTACCATTACATCCATCTTAGGTTTACACAAATAGTTCAAGTTCTATGGTGACACCCATGATCCTCACTTCTAATACCCTGTACCAACCCTCTCTAGGGTTAATATAACATTAGATCACCCACTGGGGTCTCCTAGGTCACCATAGCAAGGAAACCCTATATGAGTTCCTTGATCACATTTATATCTCTATCCCCAACCCATAATTATGCCCATTATCATCCATTAAGTTTCTTTAGACCCATATCTACCCTCTAAGGGAGTCATCTACATCCATCTTGATCGACCCCCACTTTGATACCAAAAGAAACCATCATTGGAAAATATACATAAAATTAATCACCATGAAATAATAATCACACAAGAAAATCATAACAAGGGGGACCAAACAAAAGCACTCATGATTTTAAAAAACTGGGCATCATCCACAGGAGGTCAAAAGGACCAAAACTAGATCAATCAATCCATTTCAGCTTTCCTTATAAATATCAATCAAATACCCTTTTAAAACCATTTCAAAAGGCATCACATGTCAGATTAATTATGTTAGGATCTTTTACAAATACCATAAAAAATTCTTTATAAAATTAAATTTCTGTTACCTTTTCAAAACCCATTCTCAAATCACCATTTTCCATTGAAATTACATTCAATTCAAACCCTTTTTAAAAAATTTTTTATAAAGGAAACCATTTCCTCATTGGAATCCAACACACATCACTGAGAAAACCATATAGAGGGACACTGACACTCATTAAACCAATACACTACCATCAAACCATTTAATAATCTATATGATCAATGCTGACTATTAGTCCAAAGTGGTCCCATCCAAATTTATAGATGAGGCCACACAAATCATTAAAATTGTAGAAAAATATAATAATTATGGCACAAAAACACAAGATCACCAATCAAACAAGTTACTCAAATAAATTCAATCCCTTCCACCTTATACGATGTCATTTACTTCAAATCCATGACTGACCATCACCACCTAGGCTTTTCCAAGAATCACCACAAATCTCGGGTAGCTATCTCAAGACACACCATCAAAAAATTAATTATAAATAATTTTTAATTAATTATTAAATTCATTTATAAAAAATTATAATTAATTTAAAATTTAATCAATTTAATTTCAATAGGAATTAATTCCTAAAATCTCATCGAGTCAACTTGTCACAACAAAACTATGACCAAATATCCAATGAAGGCCCATGGCATGCCTTTGGAAAAATATTTGGAAAAATACCTATCAATCAACCTTGATTCATTAGTTAATTAATTTAATTTAGGAAAAACCCTAAGAAAAATCATCAGAAAATGCACCTTCATTGAAATGACATGCAATGATGTATAGATATTGTATCAGGATATCCTCTAGTTACATCTATTGAACATTCCATCATAATGGGATGATTCCACCATGATCTGGCATAATTGTATTAATAATCCTAGTTGGTTCACATCAAAATCAGAAACAAGAGAGGGAAAATAAAATAAAAGGTATTGGAATGAGAAACTCAACTAAATTCTCTATAAAATCACACCAAAAACCCCAAATTGATAGGGAAATGAAGAGAAAGGAGGGAGGAGACCCTCTTGGGTTGGATGTATGTGAGATGTAAGGAAGAAGTAGCTGGGGGATTAAAAATTCACTGGGAAAAAATTGGTATTTACCCCTTTTAAAAAAATCAATAGGACATATAGTTTGGACACATGGTTTTCCAAAATATGTTCTAATCGTGAAACCTTCACTATCCAAGGCCACACACCCTCATGGTTTGGTCAAAAAATTTACCAACCTATGTGCTAACTATGAAAATCCCATATACAATTGAATTGTAGGTTTTTCACGGTTTCTTTTCAACCATGTGTTAATTGTGCACCATACCCCTTTACAAAATTAAGTTGCATGGTCACTCCAAATGATTTACCTTAACTGTGTTATAACTGTGTGTAGGGTTAAAACCCTTTCCAAAATTTCAATATTAAACCCAAATCTCCTAAGGCTCACCCGAACTCTTGGGCCTCTATCCATATCTAAAAAAATCAAATCAGGATGATCTAATTCTCACAATTCAAATATAAATCTCAATATTCAAAAAAATCATAGCTATAGAATTAAAATCTCAAATTTCCCTTAAAATTTACATCCCTAAAAAGAGTGTGGTTTTACATATAACCACCAGCTCGATGGCCACTATGCTTTCCTACAAATGGTAGACAAATACATAACCAAAAGTACATCACCACGCAAGGTTTATTGTAGGGGGTGAGTAAAATGACCTATTAGTACATCCAAATTATATAATAATGCCAAAGTTAAGATAGTTCATACATAATAATCAAAACATATAAAATAATAATACATTTAAAAACTCATATCTCAACACCACCCAAGGGTAAATGAGGCCAACTATTAACTTGGAGAGTATCTCATTCTCAAAATTTATCAATATATCATGTGAAAACATGTACATCCTCAAAGATCACAAGTCATTATCCAAAGGTGTATCTCATAGGGGATAAACCATTCATAATCTCACAATAAAAAATATATTTTCAAAAAATAAATATCACAAAGACACACAAACAAAATTAAGTCAAAAACCAACTACACCCATAACTATTAATGAATTTATTTGAAGATATAGAGGATTACACTACATAATACGAAAATTTGATGAAGGAATACCAAACCCCATTATGAAGGATCACTTAGTATAGAGCCTCAATAGATGTAAATGAATACCCAAACTACACATGTTTTAGTAGAGGATCACACATAATTGAAACAAGGGTCAGAGGAAGGAATACCTTAACTCCAACAAATATTCTATAGAGGATTGTGTAGTGTAATGAATAATGTTTGGTAGAGAGAGTTCCCAAATCCATAAATACTTAATATTCTTGAACGGGCATTGGATGTAATTCCTCAGTGTTAGATTCTTAACAAAAATATTCAATCTAATGGTCCGAATATAGATTTATCACTAAAATAACATAAACCATCTGAGATCACACATCAACTCATTCATGAAGCTATCATATAGAAGAATAAGCTCACATATTAATCTCCCATAATTTTAAACATAAGGTAACAAGTCAATCTCCTTTTCAAATTATCGAATCCAAGAAATAATCCATGAGCATTATGACATAGGTATTTTGAAGGCTAATTATATTATCTCACTATCAATATCAATTTCATAGGAGATATCACTCACTAGTTTATCTCTCACTGCCAGTTAGGATTGCAAATAAAAGGAAATATCACACCAATGTTGTTCATAATCAGTTATCCTAACATGTTTGTGTAGATAATTGTTCGATAACTCCCACCTAGCATGAATTCTCACTTCATGAACAATATTGGTTGTATAAAATGTGAGGAATAATGAGAAATGTATCATTAAATGATCATATCAAACCATATTATTGATCTCATAAGTTTGTAGTGAAAAATCCTTGGGTTATTGAATTCATCTTGAGTTCATAGCTCGCTAAGAAAGTAAATATTCATCCTATCTTGTAATCATGAAAAACACCATCAAATCCTTTTACCGCATTGAATTACCAATCAATATAAATCATCATAGTCATGCTCAAGATCATGTGTCCCACTAGGGGCTTCTTATATTTCATAAACACTATAAATTTCTCTGGACTACATGATTGGACATCCACATCTAATATATTCTTTTAAAAACAAATTATATTAGGAGATCCAAATGGACCAACAGAAGACATCATTGTGTTTCATGAAAATGGACATAATACTACTGTAATAATTTACCCAAGTTGAGTCATTTTCAAATTTCATGTCTAAACATCTAAAATTCCAAAACACCTTTAAATGGAACCTGAGGGAATTAAAATTATCACCATCATGATTTATATGAAAAATTATTAAAATTGACAATTAATTTATCTAAATTAAGTATTAAGAAAAAAAAATATATTTTCATCAATTACCAGATAATAAGGGTTGGTAAATAGAGTCATTGAAGGCCTATAAGGGTGTGAATCATGTTGTTTATGTGTGGACAATGTATTAGGTTGCCTCTTGATTTGTATGGGCTAAGATGCTCAGGTCCTTCTATTGTTGGACCGATTCATTGATCAGGATCCTCCAGTAGCTCAGGGATGGCCTTGAGGATTACATTTCATTTTTCCAAAATTAGGCTATAAATCACAACCCAAGTTCCCTCTTTCCCTAGCCAACTGTTTGATAAATTTTTATCATCACTTGTCCTATCATGAGGAATGGATCAAACTCTTAAAGTGTTAGACATAGACAATTACCACTCAAGCATACGTGTGTTGAAATTTTAACTTAACAACACTATGCCAAAATTCAGGTTTAGTGGCGGTTTAATCCACCGCTAAATCATTCTGTAATAGTTTTGAAAAACCACCGCTAAATCGTGTGCCGACAATCAATTAGGAGTGGTTTTGAAAAAAACATCGTAGAACGATTTAGTGGCAGTTTTTTAGCGGCTTTTTAAAAAGCCACTAAATCATTTATTAATGGTTTTTATTATTTGGTATTTTTTTTTAAAAAATTCATTAATTTATTTTATTATTTTATTATTTTATTTTCATAATTTTATTACCTATTTATTTATCATTTATTTATCATTTATTATTAAATTTTTAATATTTATTACCATGCACATGCATATGCACATGTACATGCATGTGCCATATATAAAAATTCTACGTTGGGTGAGATTTGAACCTCTTACCTCTTGCACATTCTCCAAAGACTTTACCACTCTAGCAAACTCTTCATGTGGTTAATAAACAGAATTTAATACACTTAGATATATTAATTGAAAAAACAAACAATATATAATAAATGGATATAAATAATAAATAATAAATAAAAAATAAAAAATAAAAAATAAAAAATAAAAAATAAAAAATAATAAATAAAAAATAAAAAATAATAAATAATAAATAAAAAATAAAAAATAAAAAATAAAAAATAAAAAATAATAAATAATAAATAATAAATAATAAATAATCTACAATAAATAATAAATAATAAATAATAAATAATAATAATAATAATAAATAAATAAATAATAAAATTATGAAAATAAAATAATAAAATAATAAAATTTCAAAAATAAAATAACAAATAATAAATAATAAATAAAAAATAAAAATAAATAAATAATAAATAATAAATAAATAATAAATAATAAATAATAATAAATAATAAATAAATAAAAATAAATAAAAATAAATAAAAATAAATAAAAATAAATAAAAATAAATAAAGTTAAATAAAAATAAATAAAAATAAAAAATAAATAGTAAATAAAAAATAAAAAATAAAAAATAAAAAATAAAAAATAAAAAATAAAAAATAAAAAATAAAAAATAAAAAAATAAAAAATAAAAAATAAATAAATAATAGTAGTAAATAAATAAATAATATAATTATGAAATTAAGATAATAAAATAATAAAATAATAAAATAATGAAAATAAAATAATAAATAATAAATAATAAATAATAAATAATAAATAATAAATAATAAATAATAAATAATAAACAGTAAATAATAAATAAATAATAATAAATAAATAATAACAAATAAATAATAATAAATAAAGAATAATAAATAATAAATAATAAATAATAAATAATAAATAAATGATAATAAATAATAATAATAAATAAATAATAATAAATAAATAATAACTAACTAACAAATAAATAATAAACAAATTATAAATTAATAATAAAAAATAATAACTTAATAATAAATACATAATAAATGAATTATTAATAACTAATAAATAAATAAAAAATAAAAAATAAAAAATAAATCAATAAACTATAAATAAATAATAAAGAAAAAATTGGGGTAACCTTAAAACACATAAAAATGTTAAGAAACTTTGAAAACCCTAAACCCCTAAAAACATTGAAAGAACCATAACTTTAGATCTGAAAGTCCATTTTAGCTCCACAACTAGTCAAATTGAAGCTCATAGAATGAGATTTGATATTATATGTGGTGTAGGCTGAACAGACACCCGAATTAGAAGTTATAGCCATTTGAATTTTAAGAAACTAGGCCCGGTGACAAAAAACTCAGTTTTAGAATCCTTATGGGCCTTTATGTGGAAGAAAAATTGGACAAACCTCTTTGAACTCAATCTAAGACCATCTATGTCGTAGAGATAATCACAGGTTTTGATTTGATATGTGGTAGAGCCCAAATGGATACCCGAATCAAAAGTTATGACCGTTTGAAGTTCAAGTTCGATTTCTGTTTTTTTGAAACTATAATATATTTTATTCCTTTGATTATCGCAATATTTAAATCTCATTTGGTTTTAGATCATTTTATAATCTTTTATTTAACTTTTTGTGGAGATGAAACATACTCTCAGATTGAATGTTATGGTCTTTTGATACCAAAGTCTTCTTTTCAGTTTTTTTGTAGATTTGTTTTAAGTTTCATGTTATTATTAACTAATAATTATAAATATTTATTAATTAACACATTATAATTAATTAAAATTATAAAAAATAAACTATTTATTATTGTGAATAATAAATAATAAATAATAATTAACAATCAAATATTTTATTTTTATTTTTTCCTTTTATCTCAGAGTGGTTTTTTTGAAACTGCCACTATTTTGTGGCTGTTTTTTTTAAAAACCACCAGAATTTTTTTTTTGAAAAAAATTATAAAAAATTATAAAAAAAATATTTTAAAAACATTTTGTGTTAGTTTTTAATAATTCTGCTAAAAAACCACCGCTAAATCTCTATTTTCTTGTAGTTTAATATCCTTCAAGTAGGAACATATATATTTTATATTTTTAAAATATTAAAAACAAACTCGAATTTGTGGTCTGACAAGTGTCTTACATGGAAAATCAGTTAGTTGAAACTTTGAATGTAAATAGATAGCGATGAACATCATTTATTAAACCCACATTTGAATGTTGTGATAATAATTTATAATGTATTTAGTTATTTAGTGTAAAACTGGATTATTTCACAAATAGATTATTGAATTACTATCATTGAAATTCTTCACAGGAAAAAATTATTTGAGAATTAAAAATATGAATGAAGAAAAATAATCCAAATATAGTAATTGGTGGTAGCAGATTGATCTCAATACTATACTTATTTTGATCAATAAGAAACTATGTATTACTCTATACATTAATTTAATATACAACAAAGTTCACATCATAAATAGAGATATGGGTTATATTATTTTCCATAATATGGATCACTTGGAGTGATATTTTCATGGTATGAGATATTAACATGACCTCACCTTGTTGGAAACCCGTCTAGGCTAGTAATAGGGTCGAGTGTGATGTAGGTTCCGGGCACAGCGGAAGCGCGGTTGGCCCGGAACCCAACTTTGATTTTTACCATGATCAATGATTATTCTGGGATCAATACGACAATGAATGCCAATCTCCACAGAATATAATAAAAGATTTAGATAAATAATAAAGAGGCCCGAAACCTATAGAGAGGATCTTTCACATCATGTTTATAATTAATTTAATTAATTTCATAAAGAAAATAATACCTAGATCTTCAGTATTTTCTTCGTTGATGATGTTGATCATCTGGAATGAACCTTTTGGATTATATCATTGCACTTGTAAGGATCCAAACTAGAATCCCTCTAGTGGTGATCTTCACGTGCTCTGATGGCCTCTGATAAACACCGCTCATTCTCCGAGTGCTAGCGCAGTGAAGTGAGTGTCTTGTGTCGGTCATTCTTGATCACTTTTTCTTCATCCTTGAAGAACATCTCTCGCTCTTGAGAGGGGGAGTAAGAGGATTTGAGAGAGAAATTGTTTGGCTCAACAATTCTCAATTCACTAAGCTTGCGGTGTCATGTGGTCTATGGCATAATAGGCGTACTTGTCTATTTATATGCATGGAACTTCAGTTACAATATTTAATTTCATAACAAAAATTAAATATATTCATGAACTTAGTGAAAACCCATGATCATAATAATAATACCGCATCATTATTTATGGTGCACCAACTTAATCAAAACAGAATTATAAATAAAATTCCACGTCACAAAATAATAGCAGCATCATTGTTATTTTAACTTGTGCCAACTAGTTAAAAATTTATTTACCATCTTGGAAATAATTATTTTACTACCGGACCATCCTTGGTCTTCTTGAACTCCACTTCCATTTATTGAACACCCAAATAAATAAATAAATAATTTATTCTCTTAAATAAATATTTTATTTAAAAAATATTAAATAAATATTTATTAAATGTTAAATAAAATAAATAAATATATTTTACTTAATTTATGCGATCATTTTAACTTGAATAAAATTATTCCATGGTCTTGAGAATAATATTTATTTTGTTAATTAAATTCAAATAGAATTTAACTGAGACCACCAAAAACACTTAGTGTGTAACCCTCTAGGATTCTTTCTCGTTCACATTAGGTGGGCTTGCCTAAAGTCCAAGAGTACTATCTAGCAATGGGTCAAGGCACCCAAGAGAAAGAACATAAATTTGGAACAACGACATACACATACGAACACTCACTATGTAATATAATCCCTTTGTCGCAATATCTCATCAAGAAAGTTTCATGATAGTGTCATCAACTTTTATGCTTGATACGTCGTTCTTTGACTACCTGAAATAAACTCATCGTTACACCATGTCCATGAAATTTTGCACGACGGTTATATTTTAATCCAAGAGATGAGATATCAACTTCCATAAATGGAAGAAACAAATCCTTCATCGACTTATCCATTAATAACATGCCACTCATGATGCACCCAACATACCTTACTTCCCACCAACTATCCGTGTGATGGTTTTCATCAGTAAATCAAAGTGCACGAGTTGTGACACATATTAATGATAATATTAAAGTCTAAGGATCATTACACATGCTCGTAGATATAAATATCCAATGACACCAAAACATGCAGAATTCCTACTAAAGGGTCTATTATCATAATCCCCTTTCTTGGAGATTACCAAGTAGGAACTTCATGAGAGGAATTCTTATCTACTTACGAGTACTCACACCTGACGGTCTACCTGCTATGTGTCCTATCATATTATGTCATCCAACTGCAGAACTATATTTAAGAATATTGTTATAGCATTTCAAGGTTCTCATCATAGTAGGGAACTTTCATGACCTTATAAATGAAAAAAATACTCTAGGACATTATTACATCATAGTCATGTAGAACAATGAATAATATGTAATAATACATTAAATATACATGCAATAAAAGTAAAAATATTTGGTTCTAGAACACTAACTCTTACAAACTCCCACTTGGACTAGAGCCAACTGCCTATGACCTTCTGTCTGCTAGACCTCACATGGTGATCATGTTTCTGCTGAGTCAAGGTTTTAGTCAAGGGGTCTGCCACATTTTCTTCTATGGAAATACTGCTCACTTCAACTTCACCTCTTTGGGAAAAATTCCTCAAGAGATGATACTTCCAAAATATGTGCTTCGTCTACTGATGTGACCTTGGATCTTTTTCAAGAGCCACCATTGCAGTATTATCACAATATAGAGTGATGCGATCTTTACTTCTAGGTATCACATCTAGCTCCTGAACGAAGCTTCACATCCAAACCGATTCTTTAGCTGACTCAAAAGCTGAGATATACTGGGAATTTTCTGTAGAATTTGTGAACACACTCTGCTTTGAGCTCTTCCAACTCATTGTACTTCCATTCAAAGTAAAGATGTATCCCGTTTGTGACATTATGTCATCTTGATAAGTTTGGAAACTAGGATATGTATATCCTATGATGACTAGTTCCTCATCTCCTCCATAAACCAGGAACATATCCTTATTACACCTCTTATACTTTAGGATAGTCTTGACTTCCATCTAATGGCGGTCACTTGGGTCCTCTTGATATGTTACTACTCACTCAATGCATAGGGGAAATCCAACCTAGTACATAGCATTACATACATGACTAACCTAATATCTGATGCATATAGATTCCTTTCCATTATATTTCTTTCCTCATGTGTTTGAGGACACATTTTCTTAGAAAGATGCCTGCCATGTGATGTTGGTAACAATACCCTCTTGGATTGTTCCATACTGAATATATTCAGTATCTTATAAATGTATGTACTTTGACTTTGGCCCAATAATATCTTGGATCTATCACGATGGATCTTAATCCCAAGAATATATACCTCCTCTCCCAAGTCCTTTATGGATAAGCATTGATTCAACCATGCCTTAATAGACTGTAAGACTGGTATCTCGTTTCCAATAAGTAATATGTCATCAACTATAAAGAACCACACTTTTTACATACATAATCTTGAATTTATTCAAGAAAACACTTCCTTTTACATTGAGGATATTTTCAAGTTTAGAGCTTTAGAGAATTAAGACATAACATTCATAACATTACACATTGTTACATAGTGGATACCATAAAATCAGTTTCCATTTTCCTCAGAATATAAAACATTAAAACTTAAACAAAGACTCCTTGACAATTATTCAACATTTAACATGTCTTTCTTCCTTGTATTAATCATCCAATAACCTGTGAAAAATCATTTAAAAACTTGGTATGAGCACAAAAGCTCAGTAAGGTATGAAAAAGAAGGAAAAATCACATTAGTCCATGAATACGCATGACGTATGAAAACATTTTCAAAAGACATGATTTCCACCCATAAATACTTACTTTGTGTAACATGAGATTTACACAAGATCCACACAAACATAAATATAATCATATAGGTATCTTGGGACATTACTTACATAATCTTGTAACCATCTTGGCTACCTTAAAATTTGTAACCCTCACGGCTACCTTACTTTGTGTAACCATCACAGTTACACTTGGAGTAACCATATGGCCAACCTCCAACTTACTCATACCCAATTCATTGTAGGGAAATATAGGTCCCACCCTTCATCATAAACAATTCCCAATAACCAAAACACAATCATACAACATAAACAATAACATAAAAACATTTCTTTTGAATCTTATAAAACAGAATTTTAAAAGAGGATTTTAGAAGAAAAGTCCCTCATAAACATCATATACTTGAATTGAGACTTAATAGAGTGGATGGAATATGTATATACTCTATAAATACACATAATGAAACATAATATAAACAGAACCCATCACACAAACAATTTAAATAGCACATAAATTATAAAGTAGAAGGTTAACCCAAAGAATGGAAATCGGGTTAAGAATTCCCTTACCTTAGGCTTGTCTTACTTCAAAATTGTTTAAACCTCCTATATAATGGTTAAAAGAGTGTTATTAGTATTTGAAAGAAACATTTTCATGTTTATAACATCTTATATGGTCATTTCATAACCTCATTTCACCCCTTAATTGTTAGTATTTTGTTCCTTGCATTATTTTGGGTGAGTTCTTTTATGATTTTCACGATCGGTTCATGATGAATCGTTCTTGTTGATTGGAAGTGAAACTACATAATTGGAATGGAGTAGTATTTAAATATTTATAGTACCATAATTTATACCATTTATCACTTTTATTCTTTATATGATAATGCCTTATAAGTTAAAACATTAATTATGTTCATTTAGATCATTTAAGTGGTTCTTTGATAATAACAACCTCATTTAGTCTTATAAATTAGAACCATGAGTAAAAAAGAATTACAGAACCATATATGAGTTATAAAACATATATTATAACCTGGTTCAACCATATAAATGGTTTCATGACCAGACTTGAAAGAATTAATGGAAAGTGAAATTACATCGTCCATGATGTCGGTAATTCGTCACATCACGGACAATGTTTTTATTCCTTAAATAAGTGAGAGAGGAGAGGAGTAATGATTTGTAATTTTCCATAAACATGAAAACATCCATAATGTAAATTATTATGGATATTTCATGCCTCTTGGATAAGAGGGGGTGAATAAATAAGAGAAATGAATCATGAAATAAAGAAAACATGAGAAATTTCTTACTAAAATTCTGCAGCCTAACAACGTATCTTAAAATTTCATAAAAACAAGATTGATGAGAGGAATGGAATATCTCATAATTCATAAAAAATTTGGACAGTAAGGGGAAATATTTAATGAAATATCCCAACAAAAGACAAAGGGAAACGAAGAGAATAACATAAAATGGAAGAAAAGAATGAAAATGAAAGAGGATGTTTACCTCTTGATCTCTTCTCCTTGGGATCCTTCTTAAGGGATTTGATTTTGGTCTTTTGGTGAGATCATAAGCTCTAGGACGTGGGGAAGAAGATTGGGGAGGGAATTTGGCAGAAATTAGACAATGATCAAGTCTTGAGAGGTGTGGGAGGAAGAGGGGAGTGAGGGTGATATTTATAGTGGAGGAGGGGAGGTATTTTAGATTATTTTAATTATTATTATAATATTTTTATCAAGACTATGAATAATCTCAAATAAAGTGGCCCTAAATAGTGAAAATATCATGTGAGTTCGAAACAAGTGGCCTTTCATCACTTATGATGTTATAAATAGTGCATTTTTACTGATAAATTGATTATACGGTATTTTATCGTGTTTCACTATTCACCGAAAATTCAAGAGTTTCAGAAAAATACCAAAAATTTACCCCAACCATTTTTCGACGTGTAGAATTAAAAAATGAACTCCATTTTTCAAAAATAATTTTCTAAATATTATTAATTTAATTTTTAAATATGTTCACAGTTAATTCGAAAAATAAAAATATTGAAGTGCAATTAGTTTTATGTGACATTGGAAAATTAATTAAGATACCATTATCCTATTTCCTTGGGAAAATAAAATAATATTATTATTTACTATTCATGAGGTCATATTACTATTCACATTACTATTCATATTACTATTCATAAGGGCATGTTACTATTCACCAAAAAAACAAGTTTGTTTCATTAGACTCTAAATAACATACTGAACACAATTATAGATGACAGTTTCTTGAAATTCAAAACATAGAAGAAATAAAATTATGTTTAAAGGATACTTATAAATATATAACTTAAACAAAATTTAAAGCATTTTCAATTTATTTTTAGAAAACCTTGGGATGTTACATTATCCCGACCTTCTTGAAATTGCGTCCTCGTAATTTTTATTTACTTATGAAACAACTGAGGGTATTTTTCCCTCATATCATTTTCAGACTCCCATGTTGCTTCTTCAACCATGTGGTTTCTCCACAAAACCTTTACCTGGTGGATTACCTTATTCCAAAATACCTGTTCTCTTCGATCAAGAATCTGAACCGGTTTTTCTTCATAAGAAAGGTTCTCTTCCAGCTGAACTGCTTCTGGCCTCAAGACATGTGATGAATCTGGAACATACTTTCTCAACATCAAATCATGAAAAACATTGTGTACCTGAAATAATCTCAGAGGCAAAGCTACGTGGTATGCAACTGTTCCAACTTTATCCAAGATTTCAAAAGGACTGATGAACCGTGGACTTAGTTTCCCTTTCTTACCGAAACGCATCACACTTTTCCAAGGAGAGATTTTAAGGAAAACATGGTCACCTACCTCGAAAGAGAAGTCTTTAATTCTGTTATCTGCATAACTTTTCTGCCTACTCTGAGCTGTCCTCATGTGTTGCTGGATCATCCTCACTTTCTCAGCCACTTCTTCTACTAATTCTGGCCCCATCAACTTTCTTTCACTGACTTCATCCCAAAACGCAGGAGTCCGACACCACTTTCCATACAAGGCCTCAAAAGGTGCCATCTGAATACTGGAATGGAAACTGTTATTATAAGAAAACTCAACTAAAGAAAGATGATGATCCCAACTTCCCTGATAGTCCATTGAACAAGATCGAAGCATATCCTCCAAAGTTTGAATCGTTCGTTCTGACTGCCCATCTGATTGAGGATGAAAAGTTGTACTCAAATTCAACTCTGTGCCCAAAGGCTTCTGAAGTCCCTTCCAAAATTTAGAAGTGAACCTGGGATCTCGGTCAGACACAATGGAAAGAGGAACTCCATTTAACCTGACAATCTCCTTGAGGTACAATCGAGAAAGCTGATCTAATGTCATTGTATCTCGAATAGAAAGAAAATGAGCAGACTTTGTTAACCGATCAACAATAACCCATATCGTATTGTTACCTCGAGAAGACTTTGGTAGTCCCACCACAAAATCCATGGATATATTCTCCCATTTCCATTCTGGAACTGGCAAAGGCTGAATCATCCCCTTCGGTAACTGTCGCTCTTCTTTAACCTGCTGACATGTCAAACATTTCATTGTAAAATCAGCAACATCTCTTTTCATCCCATTCCACCAATAATACTCTCGAAGGTCTCTGTACATCTTAGTACTTCCAGGATGAACAAAAAATGGAGAACTATGAGTTTCACACAATAATTCTTTCTTCAGCTGGGAATCACAAGGCACACACAACCTTTTTCCAAACCTTAAAACACAATCTTTATCAAGATTAAATTCTGGTAACTTACCCATTTTAACCAATTCTACCTTTTTCTATAGCTCACGATCTTCCCTCTGTGCTTTCATAATTCTGTCTGACAAAGAAGACTGCACTGAAACCTGAAACAAAAGAGATATATTCCCTGCACCAACAACTTCTAAGCCAAAATTCATCAAATCATTAATCAAGGGATCATGTTCCAAATGTAGCATGGTTAATGATGCATGATGTTTCTGACTTAAGGAATTCTCTACTTTTTTTTGCTTTTCCAGGATGGTAATTGGTCGTGCAGTCATTATTCTTTATCAGTTCTATCCATCTTCTCTGCCTCATGTTTAATTCCTTCTGAGTGAATATATACTTAAGACTTTTATGGTCAGTATATATTTGGCATTTGGTTCCGTATAGATGATGCCTCCATATTTTGAAAGCAAAAACCACAGCTGCCAATTCCAAATCATGTGTGGGATAATTTAACTCATGAGGTTTAAGTTGTCTCGAAGCATAGGCAATTACCTGATCATTCTGCATCAAAACACAACCAAGTCCCTTCAAAGAAGCATCACTGTAGATGAAAAACTCACCATTCCGGGAAGGTAAGGCCAAAACTGGAGCATTCACCAATCTCTTCTTTAGTTCCTGAAAACAAACATCAAATTCCTCGATCTAAAAAAATTTAACCCATTTCCGTGTTAACTTAGTTATTGGGCTAGATAACCGTGAAAATTTCTTAACAAACCGTCGGTAATAACTTGCTAAGCCCAGAAAACTACGAATCTCTGTAACATTTGTTGGTCTTGGCCATCCATCAACTAATTTTTTTTGGCAGGATCAACTATTATTTCATTCTTATTTACAATGTGCCCAAGAAAAGAAATCTGTTGCAACCAAAAATCACACTTGCTGAATTTTCCATATAGTTTCTTTTCTTTTAAAGTTTGTAAAACAACCCTTAGATGTTTTTCATGATCCTCTTTATTTTTATAAAAACCCAGAATGTCATCAATAAATACAACCAAAAATTTATCCAAGAACTCATGAAATACTCTATTCATAGGATTCATGAATAAAACAGGTGCATTAGTTAACCCAAATGGCATAATAACAAATTCATAATGCCCATATCTAGTACGAAAGGATATTTTCGGGATGTCATCCTCCTTCAACTTCAGCTGATGGTATCCGGATCTCAAGTCAATCTTGGAAAAGTACTGAGCTCCCTAGAGATGATCAAACAAGTCATCAATATGAGGCAAAGGATACTTGTTTTTAACAGTGATGTTATTCAAAGCTCTATAATCAATGAAAAGTATCATGAAACCATCTTTCATTTTAACAAACAAAACAGGGGCTCCCCATGGTGAAGTGCTAGGACGAATGAAGCCCTTGACAAGAAAATCCTGCAACTGATTTTTCAATTCAAGAAGTTCTATTGGAGACATACGATATGGGGGTTTTGAAATTGTCTTATCATCAGGAACTAAGTCAATTGTGAATTTGACTTCTCATTCAGGTATGACACTAGGTAACTCCTCAGGAAAAACATCAAGGTATTCATTTACCACTGGCACATCATTAATTTGAATAGTTCCCTTGTTTTCAACAATATGAGAAAGATAAATTTCACTTCCATCTTTCAGTAGTTTCTCATCTTCCTGATATGTTATCAATTTTATGGGTTCATTCTTGTATACAAACTGAAACTCTTTCTGAAAAACAACTTCTTTAGCTCTATAGTCAATCTTAGCATGATAATCAGAAATCCAGTCCATCCCCAGAATAACATCAAACCCGACTAAGGGTAAAACAACAAGGTTTGCAGGTAAATTCTTTCCACATACCACAATAGAAATATTCTTATAATTCCTCTTTGCTATAACATTTCCCCCTAGTGTTTTAAAAACAAGTTCAGGTCTCATTTGTTGAGGTGATATTTCCAATCTACCAGAAAATTTCTCAGAGATGAAGGAATGTGTAGACCCCGTATCAAACAAAACTTTAGCAAAATCTAAGTGAACAAACAAAGTACCTGAAACAACTTCATTGGATGGCCCAACACCTGCTGAAGTAGTCGCAAAGGATCTCACTACACCTTTATGCTTGTAGTCTGGCTTCTTTGCATCATTTGGATCCCTCTTTGGACATACATTTGCATAGTGACCCATCTCACCACATTTAAAACACTTTACAGTTTTCTTATCAGGATTAGTCTTTAGATCATTTTCATTGCAATCTCGGGCCATATTTCCAAACTTACCACATTTAAAACACTTCCCAGTTTTGATAAGACATTCCCCAGGGTGCTTCTTTCCACACTTTTCACAAACTGGAAACTGGATTTTCTTATCATCAGATTTCTTTGGTTGATTCTTATCCATTTCTTGCCAACGAGACCTCTTCTTCTATTTGTTTCCAAAATGCATGTGATCGTCATCAAACTCCATCTCTACCCTCTCAGCACATCTGACAAGTTTCTCATAACTTTTTTATTCACGGGAAGCCAACACCCTTCGATACCTTGGCTTCAATCCTGAGTAAAAGCGGTTGATTTTTCTATTGATATCCAGAATAAGATTTGGAGCATACCTCACCAGTCGGGTGAAGTTCGCTTCATACACAGCCACTGAATCTTCCTCCTTTTGTTTTAATTCAAGGAATTGCTTCTCCATTCTAAGTCACACCACCTTAGGAAAATATTTTTTAAGAAAAAGACTTTTAAATTCATCCCACACTAAGGCATCAAAATATTCTCTACCCTTGATATTCCTTACCATTGACCACCACTGATCAGCTTCTCCTTCAAAACGATAAATGGAAAGACTTACCTTTTGATTGTCTGAACATCCCATAACATCAAATATCTTTTCAAGGGCTTTAATCCATCCTTCTGCTGCCACTGGGTCAGAGGATCCATTGAATGCAGGAGGATGTTGTCTCATAAAATGTTCCACCACTGTCATGTTCCGTTGGGGTACCTATATTGGTTCTCTTGCATAGAATCCACCACCATTTATAGCCTGTGTTAGCTGAGCCATTACTGTCACAAACTGCTCGGTTCCAATCCCTACCATTCCGGGCTGTAGATTAGGAAGGATGTCATTCTGTCGGTGCCTCTCCCCTTCAGCATCCATGTTCCTTCTGTGAAAAACCATTCTTAACAAAAATTTCTTAGATGAAGCAACATGGTAATATTTAAATTCTATAACAAATTAAACATAGAGTGAAAATTATTTATGGTATTCTATTCGCATCACCTTAACTGCTAAAGTTATCTAAACCATCCTCTGATACCAACTATAAAGACCCGCACTTGTTACATACATAATCTTGAATTTATTCAAGAAAACACATACTTTTACATTGAGGATCTTTTCAAGTTTAGAGCTTTAGAGAATTAAGACATAACATTCATAACATTACACATTGTTACATAGTGGATACCATAAAATCAGTTTCCATTTTCCTCAGAATATAAAACATTAAAACTTAAAACAACACTCCTTGAAAATTCTTCAACATTTAACATGTCTTTATTCCTTGTATTACTCATCCATTAACCTATGAAAAATCATTTAAAAACTTGGGATGAGCACAAAAGCTCAGTAAGGTATGAAAAAGAAGAAAAAATCACATTAGTCCATGAATACACATGACGTATGAAAACATTTTCAAAAGACATGCTTTACACCATTAAATACTTACTTTGTGTAACATGAGATTTACACAAGATCCACACAAACATAAATATAATCATAGAGGTATCTTGGGGCATTAATTACATAATCTTGTAACCATCTTGGCTACCTTAAAATTTGTAACCCTCACGGCTACCTTACTTTGTGTAACCATCACAGTTACACTTGGAGTAACCATACGGCCAACCTCCAACTTACTCATAACCAATGCATTGGAGGGAAATATAGGTCCCAAACTTCATCATAAACAATTCCCAATAACCAAAACACAATCATACAACATAAAAAATAGCATAAAAACATTGATTTTGAATCTTATAAAACAGAATTTTAAAAGAGGATTTTAGAAGAAAAGTCCCTTATAAACATCATATACTTGAAGTGAGACTTAATAGAGTGGACGGAATATGTATATACTCTGTAAATACACATAATGAAACATAATATAAACATAAACCATCACACAAACAATTTAAATAGCACATAAATTATAAAGTAGAAGGTTAACCCAAAGAATGGAAATCAGGTTATGAATTCCCTTACCTTAGGCTTGTCTTACTTAAAATTTGTTTAAACCTCCTGTATAATGGTTAAAAGAGTGTTATTAGTATTTTAAAGAAACATGTTCATGTTTATAACATCTTATATGGTCATTTCATAACCTCATTTCACCCCTTAATTGTTAGTATTTTGTTCTTGCATTATTTTGGGTGAGTTCTTTTGTGATTTTCACGATCGGTTCATGATGAATCGTTCTTGTTGATTGGAAGTGAAACTAAATAATTAGAATGGAGTAGTATTTAAATATTTCCAGTACCATAATTTATACCATTTATCACTTTGATTCTTTATATGATAATGACTTATTAGTTAAAACATTAATTATGTTCGTTTAGATCATTTAAGTGGTTCTTTGATAATAACAACCTCATTTAGTCTTATAAATTAGAACCATGAGTACAAAAGAATTACAAAACCATATATGAGTTATAAAACATATATTATAACCTGGTTCAACCATATAAATGGTTTCATGACCAGACTTTAAAGAATTAATGTAAAGTGAAATTACATCATCCACGATGTCTGTAATTCGACACATCACAGACAATGTTTTTATTCCTTAAATAAGTGAGAGAGGAGAGGAATAATGATTTTTAATTTTCCATAAACATGAAAACATCCAGAATATACATGATTCTGGATATTGCATGACTCTTGGATAATAGGTGGTGAAGAAATAAGAGAAAGGAATCATGAAATAAAGAAAACATGAGAAATTTCTTACGAAAATTCAGCAGCCTAACGACGTCTCTTAAAATTTCATAAAAACAAGATTGATGAGAGGAATGGAATATCTCATCATTCATACAAAATTTGGACAGGAAGGGGAAATATTTAATGAAATATCCCAACAAAAGACAAAGGGAAAGGAAGAGAATAACATAAAATGGAAGAAAAGAATGAAAATGAAAGAGGATGTTTACCTCTTGATCTCTTCTCCTTGAGATCCTTCTTAAGGGCTTTTATTTTGGTCTTTTGGTAAGACCAACAGCTCTAGGACGTGGGGAAGAAGATTGGGGAGGGAATTTGGCAGAAATTAGACAATTCTCAAGGCTTGAGAGGTGTGGGAGGAAGAGGGGAGTGAGGGTGATATTTATAGTGGAGGAGGGGAGGTATTTTAGATTATTTTAATTATTATTATAATATTTTTATCAAGACTATGAATAATCCCAAATCAAGTGGCCCTAAATAGTGAAAATATCATGTGAGTTAGAAGAAAGTGTCCTTGCATCACTTATGATGTCATAAATAGTGCATTTTTACTGATAAATTGATTATACGATATTTTATTGTATTTCACTATTCATCAAAAATTCAAGAGTTTCAGAAAAATACCAAAAATTTACCCCAACCATTTTTCGACATGTAGAATTCAAAAATGAACTACATTTTTCAAAAATAATTTTCTAAATATTATTAATTTAATTTTTAAATAAGGTCACAGTTAATTCGAAAAATAAAAATATTGAAGTGAAATTAGTTTTATGTGACATTGGAAAATTAATTAAGATCCCATTATCCTATTTCCTTGGGAAAATAAAATAATAATATTATTTACTATTCATGAGGTCATATTACTATTCATATTACTATTCATAAGGGCATGTTACTATTTACCAAAAAACAAGTTTTTTTCATCAGACTCTAAATAACATACTGAACACAATTGTAGATGACAGTTTCTTGAAATTCAAAACATAGAAGAAATAAAATTATGTTTAAAGGATAATTATAAATATATACCTTAAACAAAATTTCAAGCATTTTCAATTTATTTTTAGAAAACCTTGGGATGTTACATCAACATATACTATTAGAAAAACGGATGCACTCCCACTAAACTGTTTATAGATACAAGTCTCAAATTAATTCTTGATAAAACCAAATTCTATTATGGATTCATCAAAACAAAATTTCTATTACCTAGATGTTTTCTTTAATCCATAAATGGATTTTTTCAACTTGTATACCTTATTGGAATCCTTTGGAGTCACAAACGCTTCAGGTTGTGTCATGTCGACATATTTATAAAGGTTCCCATTAAGAAATGTTGTTTTGACATCCATTTTCCAAATCTCATAGTCATGGTAAGCCATAGTAGAAAGTATAATTTTGATGTATTTCAGCATTGAAACTGGTAAAAAAGTTTCATCTTAGTCAATTCCTTGATGTTTTTTAAACCCTTTTGCAACCAGTCATGCCTTATAGGTACTGACTTGTCCTTCCATGTCCAGTTTCTTCTTGAATACCCATTTGAAACCAACTGGCTTTACATCAACTGGAGGATTTACCAAAATCCAGACTTGGTTTTGGTACATGGAATACATTTTAGAATTCATGACTTCTTGCCACTTGGAAACGTCTATGCCACTTACTGATTCCTTGTAGGTTAGAGGATCATTATTATCAAATAATAATAATTCACCATCCTTGGTAACTAGAAAATTGTACCATTCCAGTTTTCTAACCTCTCTTGTACTCCTACGCAGTACTTGTGTCTCTGGAACAAATTCTTTTTCCATGGGGCTTTGTGGAATCTGTTCCTATACCAACTCTTGTGTACCTTGAGCCTCGACTTCATCGAAGTCTATCTTGTTCCCACTATCTCTTTTGTAGATGTTATCCCTCTCAAGGAATATGGAATGTATTACCACTATAACCTTTTTGTATAAGGGGTTGTATAGGTAATATCCCCCTGTTTCCTTAGGGTATCCTATAAAGGCACACTTTGTGCCTCGAGGAGCGAGTTTGTTACCTGAAGAGGCCTTAACAAATGCTTCGCTACCCCACACATGTAAATTTGATAACATGGATTTTATTAAACATCATAACTCGTATGGAATACCATTTATCGATTTAGTTGGTACTTGGTTTAGTATGTGTGTCATTTTTTGTAACGCATACCCCCAAAAGGATAATGAAAGACTTTCATGACTCATCATTGATCTCACCATTTCCAACAAGGTGTGGTTCCTCATTTATCTTACACCATTTTATTGAGGTGTGTAAGGAGGAGTGAGTTGGGATAGGATCCCAAAATCCCATAAGTAATCAATGATGTCCTAATTAAGATATTCCCCACCTCAGTATAACAGAGTTTCTTAATATTCTTACCAATCTGGTTCTCAACTTCATTCTTGTATTCCTTGAACTTATCAAAGGGATCTGACTTATAACTCATTAAGTAGATATATCCATATCTACTAAAATCATCAGTTAAAGTTATGAAGTATGAGTAACCACCCTTTTCTTCAACTGGAAATGGTCTACAAACATCAATATGAACAAATTCAAGAATCTCTTTATCCCTTTCACCTTTCCTACTAAATGAGGATTTGGTCATTTTGCCTTGTAAACATGAATGACATAATCCAAGTGGTTTTATTCCAAAAGAATCTAAATATCCATATTGATGTAACTTGGTTAAGAATTTATTGTTTACATGACCTAGCTGGTGATGCCAAAGTTGGGTGTGGTATTAGTCATGTGAAGTATATTTTTCATTGATTTCCATTACTTAGTTTGTGTAATCCAACACATAAATACCTTTGTATAAATGTTCCCTACCAAAAAAAATTCTATCTTTATAAAAGAAACAAAATTCATTTACAAACTCGAAAAGAAATCCATCTATATCTAGTCTGGATATATAAATTATGTTTTTGGTTATAGAAGTCATATAAAAACAACCCTTTAACACTAAGATCATCCCAATTGGCAATATGAGGTAGTATTCCCTAATAGCTACAACATCAAGTATGGATCCATTGGTTGCTCGTAGATCTACCTTACCTTGATCAATCTTCCTCAAACTACTTGGTTCCTATATTTGGATACATATGTGAGCACCCCAAGTTGTATCTAATTCCCAATTTGTAGAAAAATATTGATTGAATTCGATAAAAAATTCACCTGAAGCTTACCCTTGCTTCTTAGGCTGGCTTCAGTTCTTCTTACAATGGCCCTTCCAACCACATGTAAAATAAACAACCTTCTATTCCCTTGCCTCCCCTTTTATCTTCATTTCTTGGAAGTCTATGAAGAATATTTAGGATTAAAGATATTTACATTCCCTTTCCTCTTATTCACTATAAGTACATCAGGATTTTCACGCTTCATATCTTTTTTCACTTGGAGAATAAGGATAAGAAGATCAAATAGAGTCTTCTCAATGTTGTTCATATTGAAATTGACAAAACAGTTAGAGAAGATATAAGGGATTGATGCTAGAATGAGATCGGTGCCCAGTTCTTTGGGGAGTTTAAACCCTAGAACCACCAGGAATTCAATGCATCCAATGATCTTGACTACATGAGGCCCATCTAGGACACCTTCTCCAAGATTACTCTGAAAGAGTGTCTTAGATATCTCAAACCTTTCCTGTCTTGCTCTCTCTTGGTAAAGACCATGGAGGTGCTCGAGCATGCTATAAGCATCCATGTTTTCATGAGACTTCAAGAGATCACTAGACATTGATGATAAAATCAAACATTGAACATTGACCACATTGTTGATATGTTTCTCATAGACAAGGAAATCCTTATCACTTGCCTCTTTGGTAGGAGGATCAAGTAATGCTAACTCCATCACTTAAGACTTCCGTTCATATAATAGGATAACCCGAAGGCGTCTAAACCATTCCTGGAAGTTACTACCGGTGAGGAAGTTGTCTTTATCTAGAATTGATCGTAGGGATAGTGCGGTTGACGAGTTTGTCATTTTTATTCTACAATTTAAAAGAGAAAATCATTAGTACTTTCTTGATTACATTTTATAAGAAATAATAAATTTTATTAAGTCTCCCACTATTTTATCAAGTCCCAATCACCCTCACCATTGAACTTGGAATGTCCAGTTTCCATGAAATTCTAGTGGAAAGGATCTATATTACCCTTAAAATAACCCCTACAAGGGTTGTTCAAGATATTAGAAGGTATTTAGGTAGGTAGGTCTTTGACAACTATGGTATTGTATCCCCCTGATTTGTTATGTGGACTCCCCAATCCTGAAATCATGACTTTGGATTTCCTTAACTCTTGCCTCCAATATTACACCAAGTCTAGCAAGGGATACTCATCTTGATGTAATATGTTTATGTCAACTCGAAACCTTTCATAAGGGCTTCCTGTATAAAAGTAAGTTTCCCAACAAGGGTTGGTCAAACACATAGTTTTATTGAGTTTTTACCTTAATCAAGTAACAGAAGGCTTGGTCTGACTTAATATTTTATTTGAGGGATTTTTATCTCTTATGAAAGAATTAATTATTATCATTATCACATGATTTTTAATATTAATTGGAACTCACTTAAGTAATTAATCATGTCTTGATAATATTTACTCATAAGTCTAATTTATTTTAGTTCCATATTGCATGATTGTTAAATTCATTAATTATGTGATCGTGAAAACACATCCATAATGATAAACCATCCAACTGACAGAAATAATATAAAGAAATTGGCATGAGCATGAGATTTTTTAATGGTTAGTTTATCTATAAGTTGATAAACTAACCCTGACCTAGTGTAGAAACACCTTGAACCTTTTGGGTTCGTATTTACAACTTCCACCTATCCACCTCTATATCTCCTGGGATTGGTTTTGTCTCGACTTCAACTTGAACCACCTCCACTAGGTTGGGAGTTCCATCAATTACATATGCTTTTTTTTAACTCACATGTAGGTGAAGGGTAAAAGGGGATTTTATATAAAAGAAACCTTGAGTACGAAGGCCCAAAATATTAATGAGGAGAGATGGCTCACAAGCCAACAAATTTAATTTAAACAAATAAATTAAAATAAACCATCCACATACAAAGGTCTTGGTCTAGATCATGATCATCTATGTTTGCAATGATGTTTAAGCATATATAAAACTAGCATTCAATTCTTTAATCATTATTGTTTAAGATAAATTACGCTCGAATAAATTAATTATCATCTTTAATTAATCAATCACTTTATCTTAAACCCTTTTTCTAAATTTCCTTGAGATTCGCATCCATAATAATTTTAAACAAATAAATTAATTTAAAATTATCTTTGTACGTAACTTGTAACTTGGAGGAAAATCGGTGAATTCCTATTCATAACCACCCAATGAGTAGAAATGAACATTACAAAGATGTTAAATTAAACACATATATATGAAACACCTATCACATTTTGTGCCTCAGCTTTACGCCTTCACGATGGTACATGTCTCATGGGTTTGTATAATATAATAATAAATTTTAATAAATCTACGTAATTTGGATGAGTACACAACATGTAGTTCTAACTACATGGAGTGTACTATTTTTCACCATCCATCCGAAGTACATACCTTGGGAAATAGTGTGTGAGTGTAATTCAGAAATATTTATAGTACACGGTGTGTCTAGTAGGCCGCATGCCATGTAGTTCCTCATTACATGGTTTCCAGCTGGGCAAGCCGTGTATGGGGTACACGGTCCAACCCTAACCCGAAGGGACTACACGCCGTGTTCATTGAACTATATGACGTGTAATCTTGAAACCATGTTCCACCTATTCCTAGTCAATACACAGAGTCATTTAAGACTTAGAAAGACTCCAACACACGGCTTGGTTTGGCGGACCAATCCGATGCATTGAATCTTGACTACATGGTGTGTACTGCCAAATACATGCCCTGTGTTATAGTGTTGTAAGATCAGGAAGATTTGGAACCTCTAGATGAGATCCTTTATTTTATTTTAATCAAAAAGAAAAGAAAAGATCGTTTCTGTAAGGTGAATGAGAAACGAAAGATGAGGAATAGATCTCGAGATTCAGATTTGAAGAATGATTAACTTGAATTGAAACAACTAAATTATTAAATGTGCAAGTCATCAATGAAATATTTAAATAATTATAAACTATGATGTAACCCCTTTGATACCACTTGTAGGTTCTGAGCACAGCGGAAGAACGATTGGGCCAACACCCAAATTTGATTTTTACCATGATCAATGATTATTCTGGAATCAATACGACGATGAACGCTAGTCTCCATGGAATATAATCAAAGAATTAAATAAATAATGAAGATACCCAAAACCTTTAGAGAGGAGCTTTCACATCATGTTTATAATTAATTTAATTAATTTAATAAAGAAAATAATACTTGGATCTTCAGTATTTTCTTCATTGATGATGTTGATCACCTAAAATGAACCTTTCCAATTATCTCATTGCACTTGTAAGGATCCAAACTATAATCACTCTAGCGGTGATCCACACATGATCCGATGGCCTCCGATAAACACCACTCATTCTCTGGGTTCTAGCGTAGTGAAGTGAGTGTCATGTGTCAGTCATTCTTGATCAGTTGTTCTTCAACCTTGAAGAACATATCATGTTATTGATAGGGGGCATAAGAGGATTCAAGAGAGAAATTATTTTTCTCAACAATTCTCAATTCACCAAGATTACAGTGTCGTGTGGTCTATGGAACAATAGGCATACTTGTATATTTATATGAATGGAACTTTAGTTATAATATTTAATTTCATAACAGCAATTAGATACATTCATGAACTTATAGAAACCCCATGCTCATAATAATAATACCGCATCATTATTTATGGTGCGCCAACTTGCGTAAAATGGAATTAAAAATAAAATTCCACGTCACCAAATAATAGCAGCGTCATTATTATTTTAACTTATGCCAACTAGTTAAATAATTATTTACCATCTTACAAATAATTATTTTACTACCGGACTGACCTTGGTCCGCTCGAACTCTATTTCCATTTATTGAACACCCAAATAAATAAATAAATAATTTATTCTCTTAAATAAATATTTTATTTACAAACTAGTAAATAAATATTTATTAAATGTTCAATAAAATAAATAAATAAATTTTATTTAATTTATGCGATCATTTTAACTTTAATAAAATTATTCCACGGTCTTGAGAATAATATTTATTTCATTAATTAAATTGAAATAGAATTTAACTAAGACCACCAAAAGCACTTAGTGTGTGACCCTCTAGGATTCTTTCTCGTTGGCATTAGGTGGGCTTGCCTAAAGTCCAAGAGTACTGTCTAGCTATGGGTCAAGGCACCCAAGAGAAAGAACATAATGTCGCAACAACGACATCCACACACAAACACTCACTGTGTAATATAATCCCTTTGTTGCAATATCTCATCAAGCAAGTTTCATGATAGTGTCATCAAGTTTTATACTCAATACATCATTCTTTGACTACCTGAAATAAACTCATCGTTACACCATGGACATGGAATTTTGCGTGAAAATTATATTTCAATCAAAGGTCTGAGATATCAACTTCCATAAATGGAAGGGAAAAATCCTTCCTCGACTTATCCATTAATAACATGCCACTCGTGACACACCCAACGTACCCTACTTCCCACCAACTGTCTGCATGAAAATTTTCATCAGTAAATCAAAGTGCACGAGTCATGACACATATTAATGATAATATTAAAGTCTACGAATAATTATACATAGTCACAGATAGAAAAATCCGATGACACCAAAACATGCAGAATTCCAACTAGCGGGTCTATTCTCATAATCTCATATCTTGGATATTACTAAGTGTGAAC
This sequence comes from Viscum album, assembly GCA_963277665.1. Lineage (NCBI taxonomy): Eukaryota > Viridiplantae > Streptophyta > Magnoliopsida > Santalales > Viscaceae > Viscum > Viscum album. Next base: position 1,082,491,129 of record OY728166.1, on the reverse strand, counting down.
TTCATGAGAGGAAGTCTCATCTACTTACAAGTACTCGCACCTGACAGTCTGCATGATATGTGTCCCATCATATTATGTCATCCAACCGTAGAACTATATTTAAAAATATTTTATATCATTTCAAGGTTCTCGTCATATCGGGGAACTGCCATGACCTTATCAATGCAATAAAAACTCTAGGACATTATTACACCATAGTCATGCAGAACAATGAACAATATGTAATAACACATTAAAATCCATGTAATCAAAGTAAAACCAGTTGGTTATAGGACACCAACTCTTACATGTTCCCTTCAATCCTACCTTAATTAAGAAAGGGTTTTTTGACTAGCACAAGAGGGTGTATACATAAAATGGGTGGTATTTACCCATAAAAATTTAACAAAAAATCACTAGTAGGTATAACATATGAAATAGACACATGTACACCATGGAAAATGAATGAATGAATCAATATATAAATGATCAGAACACCATCATACAAGTAATCAACAATACATAAATGGTGTTAATATATGATGAATAAAATGTAATGTCTCAGAAAAAACACATGTTCATGAAATACACAACCCAATGCCGCACCTTTATCAACATTGCAGACTACTTCTCCAAGACAACCCTAATGATTTCTGGTGAGCCGATTCTACAAACTATGACCACTATCTCCACAACTACTGTTCTCTCCAGCAAAATGTTTGAAAACTTTACAACCACAAGTACATCACCTCACAATTTTTCTTTCTAGTGTGAGTAAAAAAACCTATTATTATATCCCATGTACCAATAAACACCAAAGGAAAGATAGAAAATGCATAATAATCAATATAAAATCATAATAAATAGTCAAAACCTCATATCTCAACACCACACATGGGTAAAATAGTTCAATTATTAACTAATAGAGTATATCATTCTCAAAATCTCACTATATATCACATTCAAAGATTTTACATCCTTGAAGATCACAAGTCATTATCTAAAGGTCTATCTCATAGACACACACACACACACACCAAAATAAGGCTTAAAAAAACTCAACCTTAGCCATTAATGAATTTTTTCGAATATATAGGGATCACACTACATCACATGAATATGTGATGAAGGAATACCAAATCAATTATAGAGGATTTCTCAATATGAATCCTTAGTGGTTTCAAAGGAATACCTAGACTCTTTGTGTTTTAGTGGAGGATCACACAACACTGAAACAAGAGTCAGAGGAAGGAATTATATAACTCCACCAAATATTATATAGAGGATCATGTAATTAAATACATAATATTTTATAGATAGATACCCAAACTCCAAAATACTCAATATTAATGGATGACCATTGGATGTAATTTATTAGTGCTATAGACTTGACAAAAAAAAAACAAGGCAATGATCCAAATATGTAATTATCACTAAAATAACACAAACCATTGGGGATCACACATAAAATCATTCATCAATCCATAAATAAGATAAATTAGCTCGCTTATTTATCTCTCATCATCTAAAACACATTGAAAAAAGTTAATCAATTATTAAAATTATTAGCTCTAAGGAAGAATCCAAAATCATTATGACATAGGTTGTTTGACTGATAATTTGATCAGCACCATGTCAATATCAATGTTATAATAGATCTCACTCACTAGGTTATCTCCGAATGTTAATTTGGCTGGGAAACATAATGAAACATCACACCAATGTTGTTCATAATCAGTTATTCCAACACGATTGTATAAAGAATTACTAGATAAATCCCACCTACCATGAAGATACACTTTATGTGCACCAACTATAGTAGAATATATGAGGAATCAAGTGAATCATATCATCAAATGATAATTCCGACCTATATTATTGATCTTAGAATTTCATAGGGACAAATCCTTGGCCCATCGAACTCATCTAGAGTTCATATCTCACAGGGTAACTAAATATTTATCATAGTAAATCATTATAAAAATCATCATAAAATTATCATATCACACCAAATCATCAATAAATATGAGTTATCATAGTCATGATCATGACCATGGGTCCCATTGGAGGTTTCTCATGTGTTATAAACACTATAACTATCTCATGATTGTATACTTGGACATCCATATTCAAAATATTTTTTTAATAAAAATGTTTTATTAGGATATCTAAATGGACCAATGGAATACATCATTGTATTTTAATCACAAAAACGAACAAAATACTATTTTTATAGTTTTTGTAGCTTGAGTTATTTCCAAATTCGGTGTTAAAGTATTTAAAATTACAAAAAACATCATTTTAGGGCATTAAAAATATCAAAATAATGATTTATGTAAAAAATTAGTAAAATGGACCATTCATTTATCTAGAAAAAATATTGAGAAATAAATTTAAATTTTCTTCAATTACTGGAAAATAATGGATGGGAAATAGAGTCAAAAAAATTTAATAAGGGAAAAACTCATGTTGTGAACATTTGGAACATGTATTAGGTCATTGATCTCTTTTACTAGGATAATATTCTTAGGTATTTCTATTGTTGTCCATATCTTTTGACCGATTCCCTCCACCAGATCAGGGTGGGACTAAAGGATAACCTCTCTTTATTTCAAACTTGGGTTGAAAATCATAACTCATATCCCTATAAAATCCCAAAATTTCTTAAATTATGATTTGGTCTACATTTTAATGAAAATAGTGTATGTTATTGTTTATAAATGTTTGGGGTATTAATGGTGGCTCGAGATCTGGTTTCAAAAATTCAAAGGGAGACCTATAGCTAAAATTCAGTTATATGCTAGTATTCATGGTGCAATGACTGAGTGGCATGCCATGATGATTTATGGACAAAATGGAGGAAATCTACTTGGAATAGGTATCATTGAAACCCATAGGTGCCATGTTGTGATGTACTTGGGTAGAGGGACAACCCATATTCTTGAAATAAGTTATGGAATAACCCATAAGGGCCACGCCACAACAACTACTGGGAAGAGAGGAGGTCCTCATCGTAGGATAGGTCATGCCGTGACCCCTAAGGGTGATGCTATAACTATTTCATTGGAAAAATTTTTAAGGGTGAGAGTTGTAATCTCTCTATGGATTCCTTTTTTTATAATTCCCCTCCTTCTCTATTGGACCCTATGCATTTTGGAGGAATAAAGGGTCCTCCTATTGATGATTTGAGCTCCTCTGTCCTCTTCTCTTGATCTTTTGAAGCACTATTTATTATGGGGTTTATCTCTTAGAAATTATAAGACCATCTATTCTCTATATGAATAATATTTACTTTATTTCATCGTTTTTTATTCTAGAACCCTAATATAAGAGGTTTGGGGATGATTTTAGGGTTTAAGATGTTTGTGGTGTGAACTAAGGAGCATTTCTTGATAAGTGAGTTTCTTCAGGATTGAGGTATGTGGTCTTTAAGTTATTCCTAATATATTAGCTTATTTTTCTTATGCATATGATGTGAGGTTGCGTCAAAACTATGGGTTCTTGAAATTAAAATTAAATACAATGTTGTATTCTTGTTTTAAATAGAATAACACAATACTTAGGCTATGGATGGTCTGTTAAATAAATAAGAAATCAAGTCTTCTAACCACCAAAGGTGGAACACCCTAAATTGATAATGGTGATTTAAAGAGGAAATATGAGGGGACCTTGAATTATAAATATTTATTTTTATATAAAATAGAACCAAGTGATTAAGTATAGAGAAAAAATGTATATTAACATGTAAAAAAATATAAGGTAATGATTTTTATGTGTTTTAAAGGTGGATATGGCCACCCTTGGGTTATATAAAAAAGGGAAAGACATGAAAATATAAAATTTTTGGGATAAGGAAAATTATTACCATTCATGGTTCAAAGGAAGGATAAGGCCCCCCTAGATAAGATTTCTTATGGTTCTTGGGTAGAACAAGGTCCCCTTGGATAGATTTTCTCATGGTTCCGAGGCTGGATGAGGTCTTACTAGGCATGATTTATCATGGTTATAGGGCATGATAGGGTCAACCTGGGCATTACTCTTATGGATATGTGGTTGGGAATGTCCCCCCTAGGTGGAAACATATCAGGTTTAGAGACATCCGACACCTGATAAAGAATGCATGGTTAATCCCAGGCGTCACATTAAAACATGAGGATTAACAATGATTTTTTATTCACTATTTATGATTTCAGTTATTTATTTTATCACATCAATATACAATTTATTTTGAATAGATATAATTAAGGACATTGTTGGTGTTGACCTACTTAGTTGTACTCACACCCTGAGAGAGATAGATAGAGATAAACTCTATGAGACATTCCCACTATGATTGATATTACTAGAGAGTTTCATACGAAACACCCCATATTGTTTATGGGTGAGGATGGTTTATAAAAAGTATAGTTTTGAGTAGATTCTATTGATATGTTATTTAACCATTTTAGGACACCCCAAGAGAGGAGGTTGAAGATGGTATTTTACATTTTGGGTGGCCTAATAAAGTAATACATGTTTTTTCCTAGAAGGATTTACAAACCCAGTTCTTTAAATAATTTTATCTAGATACTCCAGGTGTGGACATGGCCTGAGATTCATGCATCTGAAATATTAAAGGATGTTAGTCTTGGACTATGAAATTCATTTTTATGATCTGTAGTGTGTCCCCAAATATTAGTGGGGGATAAGATAGCCATGTCAAGGTGTTTTTATGATGGATTGAGACATGAGATTCAAGTTCAAGTGAATGAATTTATGATTACCATCATTTATGGAGGTCATAAATCATCCCTGATTACTGAGATGAAACTAATAAATGTTAGGTGATCAGGGTAGATGGTTTTTGGTGGAGGGACTAGTAGTGGATTTCAAGTAGTATGAAGCATTGTTTTGATGGTACACACCAAGGTGTACATGGTTAGAGTACTCAGGATAGCTGGATGTCCCTTCCTCCTTGAGGAGATAGTTCTATAGAGTGCTATCAATGTGGTGAACAATGGAATAATCATCACTAGTGAACTCAACCACCACTTGAGTGTTAATTTTTTGGTAGGATGGGGAACCTATAACAATTTTACCAGAGTGATTTATAGGTAGCTAGTGATCATGGATCTTGGTAGGTATAGGGTTTAGAAGAAAGATATGGAACACTATAGTAGTTGGGTAGTTGGAATACCCTTGATGGTTTAGGTAGTGGAAGAGTACATGGTTTCCAGGGGAAGCACTAGTAGTTACAATGGGGGAGTGTAGTCCAGTAGAGTCAGGTAGGAGCCCATGGTTGGGTTTAGGTTAGTTAAATGCCATCATGCCTAGTCCTACTAACCTGGATACTGAAACATCTACTACCTGAGGTATGATTTTAATAGACTATACTTTATCATTTACCTTATTAAATACAAGAGTATCAATTTCATTTATATATTATTAGTTCATCAAAGACTTGGGATTAGACATGAAATATTTATATGGAGTGATGCTGATTGACAAGCCTTTGGGGGTACGTTTTAAGGGAACTAATAAATGTAGGGGGTATACCATAGGGGTTTGCGGTTGTAGGTTTCTCTAATATTTATTTATGATAGATGCGACTAGATTCAACATGATCATTAGGATAGACTAGATAATGAAATATTGATATTATATAGATTTTTATCATCGACTCATATCACTTACATTCGTTGATAATGACAGTTGTGCCTATAATGAAGAGTGGGATGTGAAGGTAGGTCATGAAAGACCTGACCATCAATAACTAGAAGAGATTAAAATCCATATTTATATATTTATTATATATTATAAAGAGATACAATGAACAATATTTCATCCCATTGAAAATTAGTTTCAAGATGTTTTTTTGAAGATTTCTTCAAATTACCATCAAGTGAGATGTTGATTTTATGATAGATCTCATTCTAGGTGAAAATAATATTTATATTCATACTTATAGAATGTATCCCATTGATATTTTAGTGTTTAATGATTATTTATAATAGTTGGAGGTGATGGGGTTTATACAGCTAAGTACATCCCCTTAGGGTACTCTGTTTTTATTCTCCATGAAGGTAGACAACTCTTTGAGGTTATGTGTGGATTATCAGATGTAGAACCAAGTGATGGTTAATAGAAACTACCAATTTTTCCATATTTATGACTTATTTGATCATCTTATAGGGTATATAGTGTTCTATAATATTTAATTGAGATCATACTACCATCAGTTAAGGGATGTGACCTTATGATGTACCTCGCATTACATTCTGAAGTAAACATGGATTATATTAGTATATGATGATTCCATTTGGTTTTAAAAATGTTTAAATAGTGTTTATGGATTTGATAAATCAGTAGTTCTCTCTATTTGGAAACTTTTTTAGTTTTCTTCATTGATGCTATCCTTATGTACTCTACGTTGAGGGAGGAGTATGCAAGACATCTAGAGGCCATTTTGAGAACACTTTGGGAGCATCGAGTGTATGCTAAGCTTCCCAAGTGTCACTTTTGGATTGATTAGGTTTAATTTTTGAGGCATGCGATATATGAGGTAGGGGTGTTAGTGGACCCTGATAAGGTTATGGATTTAGTTTATTAAGATAGGCCTAAGAATGTTTTTTAGATTCTTAGATTTTTAAGACTATCTAATTATTACCATAGGTTCATTCAAAACTTCTATATCTTGGTATCACTAATGACAGGCCTGGACAATAACATGGTGAAGTTTTTTTGGATAAAAAATTACGAGAGATCATTTTTTGATCTAAAAGGGAGATTTTCTATAATGGAAATCTTGAACTTACCTAAGCTAAGTAAGAAATATACTATTTTTAGATGCATCAAGAGTAGAACTAAGATATATTTTGATGCAGGAAGGGCGAGTAGTAAATTATAGGTCTAGGTAGTCGAGGTACATGAGAAGAATTAATGAACAACCTTGAGTTGGAAGAAGTGATGCATTCCTTGAGATGTCAGTGACATTACCTTATGGGAAAGAAATTTGTAGTGTGTATTGACCAAAAGATATTGAGGTGAATTTTCTTATAATTGGACCTGAACCTTCAAAAAAGAAAGTGGTTAGAGTATCTATAATATTTTGATTTTGAGATGGTGTATACCCCTAGAAAGGGTAACATCATTGTCGATGCACTGAGTATAAAGGCTCAAACTCAAGTAGTGTAGGATTCGAGAAGTGATTGGAAGATTATGACCATCTTTATAGAGATTCAATTGTATTTATAGGAGTACCAGGGTTGAGATACCCTTATGTATTTATCTATCACTTCCTCAATCCTTAGTAAGGTGAAGTGGATACGACTATAATATTTATACTATTTGGTTATGCAGGAGAATATATAGAGTGGGGATTCAACAATTGATTGGTACCTTGATGGTGATGATCCTTTTAATGTTTGAGGTTATGTTGTACTCCCTATGATCATGCATGAGGATTTGATGAGGGAATCACATGAAGGTTCTAGGTGAATTAGAAGCCGGTTGGGACCATTCTTTATAATGGTTTTATATCATTTCTAATGAATAATCTTTAATAACATAAAATTAAATCTTCATTTTTCATGAATAAATCTAAATAAACATGAAAAAAGAATATTGTGATCTTTTTATTGTTAAACTTATAATTATTTAATGAAAAGAATAATACCTTGATCTTGAGATATTTATTCGATGTAGGTGTTTATCATTCAAACCCCATTAGTGATACAACATTATTGCACTATGATAATCCAAAGTATAATATCTCTAGTGGTAATCCACACATGCCCCTTGATCTTATAACATTTTCAATGAATCTATGGGTGCTAGTGTGGGGGAATCAATCATCGAGAATCATTCATATTTATTACAATAAGTGATCTTTAAAAATTAATGACCGCATATTTTTTTGTCTTAGAATTGATAGAGAGAGGAGGAAGTTCTAGGAGATATCTCAGCCTTTAAATAAAACCTAGAGATATTCTTGGAGAGAATTATATAGGGTGGAGAAATGTTGTGCACAACTAAATGATTCTAACATAATAACTCTAAAAAATTATATAATTAGGTATATGTAGAGCTAGGTATAGAGAATTACTAATTGAAAAAAGGACCTTAACCAATCTCTTAATCCTCAACATTCACTATATCTAATAATAATTATATTATTATTATTATTATTATTTATTTGACACGTGCATGATTCACGGATAATATAAATAACAGTAAATAAATTAATATTTATTTAAATGATATTTAGTATATCATTTCCATTACCAATCATTTAACTCAGTTTGGCTACCTTCATCAACATTTACCAAACCTTGAATAAGAAAAAAATATTATTCACTTGATAAATAAATAAATATTATTTCCACAATATTTTGAATACATATTTATTTTAGTATTCATATATATGAGTAAATATCTATTTAATAAATAAATATTATTTATTACCTTGTTAATAAAGCAAGAGATAAATAATATTCTATTCAATAGATTTGTGAATAAGTATTTTTTTAATATTCATATAACTAAGGAAATATTGATTTAATAAATAAATATTATTTATAACCTTGTGAATAAGCATTCAACACACACACCCACACATATATATATTTTAATTTGAACATAACTGATGACTAAATATTTACAATCTGAAAAATCCTGAATAAATATTATTCCTCAGTAATAATAATATTATTTATTCAAACTATTAAATTTAAATAGAATTTAACTGATATTATGGAAAGAAAAAGGGTTCTAACCTCTAGGATTCTTCTTCAGTGAAATTATTTGAGAATTACTAAAGTCTAATATATATGTCTAAAAACTTGTAAAGGAACTCATAGAGAAATAAGGAAATATCATAATGAAAAAAATTATATACGAATGATCATGGTGTAATATAATCCATTAGTATTAATATATCATTAATCAGGTGGCATACTCATGTCATCAACCTATATTCTTGATACGACTTTCTTTAAATTTTTGAAATGAACCCATAAATACACCATGTCTATATATTTTAGTTTAACACCTAAATTCTAAACAAAGGACTGAGATATGAACTTCCATAAATATGGAAGGGACATATTCTTTATTTAATTATTCACTAATTCCATATCAATTATGACACAGACAACATATCCCAATTTTTTGTGAGAACATTCTTTCACTGTTTTCGGAAATACATAAAAGTATGTGGCTCATGATATGAACTAATAATAATTTTAAGTCTAAGGATCATTACACACATTCATATATATGAATATACAATGACACTTAAACATATGGAATTTCTACTTGTGGGTATATTATATTAACAACCTTTCTTAGAGATTACCAAGTGAAAAAATCATGAGATGAAGTCTCATCCACTTATAGGTTCTTGTACCTAAAAATAAATATACTATGTGTACAAACATAGAATGTTATCCTAACCATAAAACATAAGTTTAAGAATATTACCATAACAATTCAAGGTTCTCATCATAGTTACTAACTGTTATGAACTTTCAATGTGATAAATATTTTAATTACATTATCATATTGTTGTTACACAAAATAAAAATCATTATATGATAATATATTCAATTAATATTCTAATTTTAGAATATCAATTTGATGGAAAGTTCAAATAATTGGTTTTAGGGAACCAAATCCAACATCACACACATAAAGGTGGTATGTACACCTAGGTTTGAACAATATATAATATGATATACACAAGAAATATATGTGGCATGGGATAAAGAGAGATATAGAAGGTTTCATCACATTGTGCTCCACCTGTGAGCTAGTGAAGGCTAAGTACCCATGACTATATGGACTTCTCCAATCTCTTACTATTATCAAGTGGAAGTGGGAATACATGAATATGGATTTTTTGATGTGGTTTTTGAGGAAAACCTAGGGAAACAATGCAATGTGGGTTATGATCGATCGATTAAACAAGGTGTATCACTTCTTACCAATCCATGAGACCTTATATATAGAAAATATGAGAATACTATATATCTGGGAGATAATATGCTTACATGGGGTGATTTAGAGTATAATATAAAACTAGGATTCCCTTTTCAAATCATTATTTTGATAGGGATTATAGAAGGTTCTCTATTCATAGGTAAATATGATCACTACTTATCACCCACAAACCAATGGGAATTAAAAGAATACTATTTAGATATTGGTGTACATGTTGTAGGAATGTGTCCTGAATTTTGAGGATTCTTAAGAGATACATTTGGTGCTAGAATAGTTTTTAATCAACAATAGATATCAGGAACCAATCCAGATAAATAATTTTGATGCATTATATGTTATACAATTTCCTTCACTGCCATATTGGATGCAATCCAAATATTTAGTGATTTTTTAGAAAGTATTGTGTAGGAGATATAGAAGCACATTTGAGTGGTTGGAGACCAATTAGAGCAGGAAAAAGTCATTTTATAAATGGTGTCACCATAAATTGGAGTTTGAGGTGGGAAATAGGGTATTTTTATAGGTGTCTCCTAGATTGGGAAAAACTTTTGTGAAAATGGAAGGAAAATTAACACTCATGTACATGGGCCATTTGATATCATGGATAGGATCATTGAAATAGAATATCAATTGAATCTTACACAAAATTTTAGTTCAATAAATGATTTATTTTATGTGTCACAACTTCAGTAGTATTATCCCAATCCATCTCACATGGTCTCTACTAATTTCATTAAGTTTGAGGCTGATACATCTTTTGAGGAGCACCTGGTCCAGATAGTGGATCATGGAAAGAAGGATCTATGTGGGAAGAATATTCCTCTAGTGTGATTATAGTGGAAACATGGGCCTATTTAGAATGATATGTGGCTATGAGAGCATGATATATGGTCCCAATAACCAAATCTGTTCCCCGATGAGTCCTGGTGATGTTCAAGAATGAAGATCAAGGATGAACTACTATATGGTAGAGAGGCTATAAAACCTTAGACTTTATTAAGGTATTAAGATATATAAATTTTTAAAAACCTAATTTATTTATTTGTTTATAATTTTTTAGGGTGTTGAAGGAGGATCAAGAATGAGTTTTGGAAATTCGGGGGGGGGGGGGATTGCTGCTAAAATTCAGCCGTGAGAAGATATTGTGGTGTTCTCAGCTACAAGTAGGTGGTCATGGTGTGATGGTTAGGTGATGTGTCATGACGGTGTATGAATAGAGGGTAGAACATAGTCTTGGTATATGTTATTTCATGAATCATAATGGTTTATCCACGATATAACTTGATAGAGAGATAATTATTCTGCTTAAAATAGGTAATTTCATGACCCATAAGGGTCACTCCTGAATGGCTCCTATCAAAGAGGAGGCCCTCAATTTTGGATAGGTCTCACTATGTGCCATAAGGGTCATACTATAACAATTTTTCTAGAAAATTATTTAGGTAAAGAGTTGTAATATTACTTTTACTCCTTTTCTCTCTCCTTCCCCTCCTTATCCATCAATCACTATTCTTTTTAGATTAATAAAGAGGATTACTCTTGATGATTTGAGATCCTCCATCCCCTTCTTGTAATTTTTTGAAGCATAATTAATTTATATGGTTCTCTATTAGTGATTCAAATCCTTTATATGATCTAAATATCTCATTCGTCATATATTTCATAGTTTTACATTCTACACTAATTTGAGTGGGTTGGTTCAGACTTTAGGGTTCTAAACATTTGGGGTGTGAATTGAGAAGTGTTTCTTGGAAAGTGTGTCTCTTTAGGCTTGAGGTAGTTAGTATTTATGTTATCCCTAACATTTTAACTTATTCTTATGCATATGATGTAAGGTCATTCCAACCCTAAGATTAATTTACTATAAAATTAAATACTATGGTTTATGCTTGTTTCATATGGAATAACCTAATGCATGGTCTATGAATCTATCATTAAATAAATGAGAAAGAAAGGCTTATAGCTACCAAAGGTGGCATGATCTAAATTGATAATAGTAATGTAAAGAGGAAACCTGATGGTGATTTGAATTCTAAATTTTTATTTTTCTTGAAATGTGAAAAAATTAATTAAACTGGAAAAAATGTGGCTTAATGTGTAAATAATTAAAAGGTAATTAAGTTCATGTGGTTCTAAGGTGGAAATGGATTCCCTAGAGTTATGTGAAAAATGGTAAAATAAGAAAATGTAAAGTGTTTTGGATAAGGAAAATGATTATAATTCATTGTTACAGGGTAGAATGGGGTTCCCATGGGTAGGATTTATTATGGGTTTGGGGTAGGATGAGGTCCTCCTGGGTAGGTTTTCACATGGTTTTGAGGTAAGAAGGGGTCCAAATAGGTATGATTTCTCATGGTTCTTGGGAAATATGGGCCCCCCTTGGGTGTTACTCTTATGGATCCAGGGTTGGGAACATTTTTAGACTCAAACTGTGGAAAAAATTCTCAAGTTAGAATTGATTAGGGTTCATCCCATTTATCAGAGAGATATAAATTAATTAATGATAATATTTTCTCAAAATTAATGAATGGAAAAAGTAATGCTAACTACATTAATTGGAGATATGGACTTGGTGTCTATATAAATGGTTGTAGTGAGATTTTTAAGGAAGAATAATGAGTGATGATAGGGCCCTACAAAGTATATGATGGATACCATTTTGAGGAAACTAACATGGGTGAAAAATAGTTCTAGTGGAATTATATCCAAAGGAAGAGGTTGATACCCAAAAGGGTGAAGACTGAAAGGAGGGAGATGGAAGATGAAACAATAAAACAGTGTTTGCGGCACATCTTTTGGTGATCTTGGTAGAGTTATAGAATATGAGAACTCTATTATCCTAGATGTTTTTTTCTCTTCATTGAATGAAATTAGTACTTCCATTCTCTTATTGATGTTGGATGACAGTCCTAACCATGTAATCCTATTGTGCATTTTGTTTTTACTTTTTATCTTGTGTTTTTGTTGTTGTATTGATTATTTTTTGTCATTTATTTCAAAAAATGAAGAAATTTAGAGGATTGGAACTAGATGGAGGTTCAAATCAGTGTAGTAGCTTGGGTTCCTAGACTTCTCAGTTTCAGACATCAAAGTCATAGGGGATCTTCCAAATAATTGTCCCATGTTTAATTCTCATGGTGGGTTTTTTTTTCCAATTGATATATTAGAAGGATTACCTTACCCCCAAAAAGTAGTATCAAATAGAGTTTATGATGCATGGTGGAAATCCATGGTTATAGTGTGTTGGGTGAAGAAGTTAATCAAGGACTCATAGTATATTAGAAAAAGATAGAATCTTTACCTGAGGTGTTTTTTGAATATCAAAAGTACCCTTGACTAGATTAGGTCTTGAGGTATGTTATATTATCAGTGATAGTTAGATATTGGTTAGAAGACTATTGGGTTCCTTAGGTTAGGTGGTATATTAGGAATCCAGAATAATGTCATCAAAATATGGTAGTGGTATCAGTGATATTTTTGGAATATTGAAAGTAATCTTGGATATAGGTGTCATGAGGCATGTTCCATTCATCTTGGTGGCATTTAAAGCTTGGTGGAAGAATTATAAAGAAGTTTTGGGTGATCAGTCGATGAAGTGAACTGGAAGGCCATGGAATAAGAACTCAGGGATTGTTATGGATGTTTAAGTTAGGTGACACATGACTCTGGTTACTGAAACAGGATTTCAAATGAATCCATCAATTATTAGTTCTTATTGATGGAAGATTCAGCTAATAACCCTTGTTATGTATGATTTTATGTATGGAGAAGGGATATTGTAGTGTGATAGATGGGACCAATTTAATGTTCTAGAAATATGTGAGTGTATAATCATGGAATTATATAAGTTGTATGGTTGTTTCTATCATATGAAAAGTATTTGAAAGAAGTTGACCATGACTATGTCAAAATCAGAAGCAGGTATTCTATAAGTCTAAGGAGCATGTTTCTTTGAAAAATGGTGATAAAGACTTTGGTAGTTTTTTAATCTATGGAAAATATATTTAAGAGTATTCAGATATAAAAAATGACCTTATATGGTAGAGGTGGGCCCTCAAAGGGTCAGAATGAGGTTGGAGATATCGGGATAAAGGGACCCTATTACTTTGGTTGTATTGAAGGAAGTTTCAGTGAGAGTTCATTATTCTTATGATATCATACTTTATAAAATCCATGGTAACCAAATAGAGGTTAATTCTGATGGCGTCACTAGAGTTTGGTGTACTAGAAAACTCTCAAATGATGTGGAATCTTAATGAAAGAGTCTTTGGAAGCATGGAAGTGTGAAAGGAGTGGTTCCATGGACATAATAAACATCATAATTTGTTGATGGGAATTTCAAGAAAATTTATAGGATGATAACTTTTTCTTGATTTATTTGGATAAATTTTCCATGTAAGTATTCAGTTGATCTTTAAAGAGTGATTATAATGATTTTATTATGGTTCCAAGAAACTAAGGGTGACTTATTTAGTGAGAACCTATATTATTAAAAAAACATGGAGTGAAGAACCATTATGGAATTGTGGAATAATGGTGAATAGAAGCTATAAAAATGTGGATGAGAGCATGAAAATAAAATTAGAGTGAGATATTATTGAATTCAAACTATGAAAATAATTCTCAAGTTGGAATTGATCAGAGTTCAACATATTTATTTGATATATTAAAATTAATTAATGGATATTTATTTTTAAAATTAATGGATGAAAAAAGTAATGTTGACTACATTAATTGATGATATTGATTTGTAATCTATATAAATGGATGTTGTGAGATTTGTTTGAGTATGAAGAGCGCTGATCAGGCCTAAAAAGGCTATAGTGGCTCCCCTTTTGGGGAATCCAACCTAGGTTTACACAAAGTGCCGAGGCACTCGAACCAAAGGTGTAGGTTAAGACCTAAAAGGGAGAAAACCATAAGGATGGATTTAGAAGATGCGATGAACAAATGGTGTTAGTTGAAAATATTTTAGTGATATTGGTAGTGTATCATAAGATGGTAATTAATATAATCTAAATGTTTTTTCTCCTCATTTAATTAAAGTAGTTATACTTCTCTCCTATGTATATAGGATTAAAGTCTGAACCATGAAATATTGATGGGTATTGTGTTTGTGATTTATGATTTTGTGTTTTATTTTCATGTTCGTTGTTCACTATTTTTCATTTCTTAGAATGAAGACCTTGTAAGGACTAGAACAAGATGGAGGGTCGACTCAATGTGGGAGATGGGGCGGCTAGAATTATTAGTTCTAAACACTGGACTCATGGGGGGATTTTCTAGAGCAACATTCCACATTTATTTCTCATGGTGGTTGTTGATGTTTCCAATGGATGCCTAAGAAGGATTCCCTAATCCCCAATAATGTTTTCATCTTGGGTGGTTATGTACTTAGTTTAGAGACATCTAACATCATACGAAGCCAATATGGTTGATCCCAGGTGTCAAATCATAACTTGAGGATCGATGGTGGAATGTTTATTTATTATTTATACCATCAGTTATTTACTTTGACACGTTGAAATAAACTTTATTTTAACTAGATATATTTAATGAAACCATTGGTAGTGTCCTACTAAGTTTTACTCACACCTTGCTCAGGACATTGTGGGTACCCAAGTAGACTTCATGGTTATAGGATAGGATAAGGGAAAGGATTTTTATGATTGATGGTTAAATAGGCATGACAAGTATAGAGCATTTGGGGGATGGGACTGAGCTATAATTATGAACAATTTTTGAGTATTTCTCATGCTAGGATATTTTTTCTGGTTATTTTGGAATTTGATGTACATGATCCACTCTTAAGGGATTTTTGTTTCATGTATGACTTTTAGTTCATATAAAACATTTACTTGATATAACATGGGTTGTGTATTCCATTTATAACACTTTTCATGATGTATTTTATCCTTATTTAGTTGGATGTATGTGATTTCCATTATTTCCATTATTATTTCTTACTCTAATATGAGGGTATAGTCTCTCCAAGATATCACCATAGACACTTTTTTCTAGTCAGCAATCAGTAGCATATGTAGAGGTTCACTTGAGGTCCTTGTAACAATACCACCAATCACTAGTGAGTGGCCTTCAGTTAGGGTGTTACAATCCCCTCTTTTACCAACTAGTTGGTCAAGGATTTTGTATCATCATTGGCCCCATGAGGGTTAGATATAATCACAAACTTAAGGTGTTAGAAATAAGAAATTACTACTCAAGTATTTATGTGTTGATATTACAACTTAATGATCATATTAATAATATCATTTATGTGTGTGCATATAAATTGTATATGTTCAACATTTTAGAAACAAACTCTAATTGTGTTCCAACAAGTGTCTTGGAAAATCAGTTAATTGAGACTTCAAATGTAGATAAATAGTACAAACCATCGATTCTTGAATATACTTTTGAACATTGTGACAATAAATCTCAATGTGTTTAGTTCTTTAGAGGAAAACTAGATTAGTCCCCATATTGATTATTAAATCATTTTCACTCAAATTATTTATAGAAATAAGAAAGAATCATCATTCCAAATGAAGAGAAATAAGCCAAACATGATCACTAGTGGTAAAGTCAAGATCTTGATACTATAATTATATCGATCAATAAGAAATGACATGTTTCTAAATATAGAAAGTTAATATGAAAGAAAGTTCATATCATGACCTACAATATAGTGTATAATTTTGTCCATGATATGGATCACTTTGAGTGATATATCTGGGGTATGATATGTTGACATGAACCAACACTGTCAGAAAATATTTGGGCTGGGGAAAAGGACATATGTAGCTCTTAATATATCATATATTAGGATAGAGGTTTGTGATTAGCACTAATAGGGTTCATACATAAAATGGTTGATATTTTTCAATTAAACTTTAACAACAAATAACCATATGAAATAAAAAAATGCACATTATCGGAAACAGATGCATGAATCGATATATAAATTATTTCCACATCATCATATAAGAAATCGATGATACATAAATAGTTTCAATACATGATAAATAAAATATAATGTCTCAAAAAAAATATTCATGAAATATACAACCCTATGCTAAACCTTGATCAATAGTGAATACTCATTTACCAAGAGAACCCCAATGATCTCTAATAAACTACTTCTATGAACTATGGACACTAGATCCCTGACCACTACGATCTTCTAAAAAATGTTAGAAAACTACAAAACCACAAGTACATCAACAAATAAGTGATCTTGTAGGAATAAGTACAATGAACTAGTAGTATATCCCTATCAAACTACCCAAACTTTCTGTTGCCCATATTATGAACATTGTGGGATATAATATACCCCCATACTACTCTCTGAGGGTTCCACCATCCAAAAATATTTATTCCATATCCCAACCTCTCCCATATTCCAAAATCACTGAGTCCTGCCTCAAATAGTCGTTACCTACAACACTCTTATTTCCAACCACACTATTTCAGATTCACAATTGGCCACTACAAGGTGAAGTCGTATGCCAACACAACATTATAACATCACCATAAGTCAAGAACCACCACTATATACACCCTTTACTAAGTCACATTGATTATCCCTCATCTATAGAAGGTATCCTACCTTTAGGTTTCCTTGTGGTCACAACTGGTGCAGGTGTCACTTCATACTATTGCATTTAAGTTGCGATGAATTTAACAAGGATATAATGGACCGTTTAAAATTTAAATAAATAAACAATTAAATTCTAAACATAATTTATAATTTATTTCAATATAATCTCATTAAAAATGTATTTTTTCACATGTTTTAATTATAAGAATATAAATTACAAAAAATGAGGTTCAATAAACTTATATGAATCCACCCCCAAAATTTCCCTGGCCCTCTTCTCTTTATAAAATGCATCAAAATGGGGTTAGTGTATACTATTCATCTATTTGAAGATTAAAATAATCCCTTGAAAATCCCAGATCCCATTATTAAATTATTTCACCAAACCCTATATCCTAAATAATACCATGTTAATGGATTTTCAATCTGATACTTGGTTTTTGTGATGTTTATATTTTTATTCTAGGAGTCCATGTTTACAAAAATTAAAAATTTCAATTTTTTTTCTTTCAAAATTTCTCATAGTTACTAATTAAAAAATTAAAAAGGGAAATTTGACAAAAATTAACATAAAAAATACAATTAAATTAAAAAATATGTCAAATTATGAGTAAAAACTAAGTCATTTTAAATCAAAATATGGAGGGTTACATTCTATCCATCTTTAAAGTTTTTCATTCCAAAAGGAAAAATCACAGTCATAGGAGATAACACCAAATCCAAATCCTTTTATTGTATCCCATATTCCCTCTAAATATACCCACACTTTTATAATAACACAATCAATATAGTTCATGTACTTTATGACAATTCATTCATATGTCTATGCTCTAATATCATAGACCACTGAATGAATATGAGCATAAATGTTTACATTCAAATCATATCATTCTATGATGTGTGATTATTTATACATGAAATATATGATACATGACTCATAAAATATATTGTGTATTCATTTCCATGATGGTATTAATTGATGGAAGATCATCCCACCCACATTACTCAAAAATAGATCACCCAAAGAACCTCTAAAAGAGTTTTCATTTCTAATTAAAGCCAAATAATAAAATATAAAAAAACTTCTTGAGTAAATATTACTAAATAAAAAATACATAATGTAAGATCTATGTACATCTGTGAATATTTTACTAGAACATTCTTTCTCATCTTCCCATGAGTAAAATTTTGTACATGTACATAACTTTTTCTCCATAAAACCTCAAATAACTCTATCACAACCAAGAGATGGAATAACATCACAGTAAAAAACTACCATTTTTAATATCCCATTTAAAAAATATTCTTATCTATGAAAAACCTTATGATACTTCTTGTAGTTATTAAACATTGAGTAAATGAACATAATAATTCATGGTATTTTTAAAAAACATAGACAACCCATCACAGTTTTCATTATAATAAAATAAAAACTTCATTTCATTATTCTCAATATATGACTAAAAGGTCTCTAAAAATATCATTTCTCACCCTTTACCTAATATTAGGTAAGGCGTATAACTATCAATGCAACAATTTTTTGTTTATACATTCAATAATTCTATTATAGAAACTTGAAGTACACATTCACAATACTTGGAATACTATCAAGAAAGATGTGTGAAACTCACCTATAACTTACCTTAAGTTGCTAAAATAGATCATCATATCATAAAAAATACTGGGTGGAAGTATGATAGGTTTAAACCTATTCATTCTTGATTCATAATTTTATAATTAAGTTTTGTAAAATTATGCTATCACATTCAAAAAGAATTTATAGTTTCATGAGAAATTTATTATTTAATGATGAGAGAGATTGATAAGATACAATCAAAATTTTCCAATTTAAATCATAATATAATTACCTTATCATAAGAAACCATGCTCATAGATTATAATATTTCCATTATATGATGTATTCACCAACGTAATTGTACCTTGCAACGAGTCCTCTAAGTACCCAAGTCAGTTAGTATACAATCAATGTCTTTGAATATGAATGAATCTTTAATGACACCATATGGATGGGTTATTTGGCCCAGTAGTTTAATCTAAAATAATTTTTGAAAATTTTCTATATTTTCCCGGACCAAATCATTATAAGATCCAAATTTCAAACTCCATCCCTAAGAAAAATCTGCTTTGATATCACTCTAACATGATTTGACCCCGCCAGAATCCTACCTCGATAACTAATGTAATGACTCAGCCCATGGGATACTCGGTAGTGTTTAGGATTATTTTCTATATATAATAAAGTCTGCCTTCTTATATTATAGATGCTACCTATCAGTGGATATGGACTAGTCCATACAATTGAAAGATTATTCCCGTGAATCAAAGTAAGAAAACAAAAGAAAAATAACTAAATGATCATCCATCACAAACATTAGAGTACACAGAATCAATAAATCACAATGTTATAAAATAATTACTATATGTAATTACACAATTATCCAACAGTTTATCCCCCACTATGTCGATCACATATAAAAAAAATAAAAAAAAAATAAAAAAATACACAACAATCCTTAATGCCATACTCAAGCCTCAATAAACCCATCTCTAAATACCTACCTAGTTGTTCTAGACTAAATCACTACACATCCTATGATATAAATTAAAAGAAATATAAGGTATTTACATGAGCTAAAGTTCCCATTTAGGGTGTGATAAATACATCTTAGTAGGTGATCGCACCATGATTCGCTACTTTATCTCACACTTAGATCACTATTTTAAATTGTTTTTGTATCGAATATTAAAAATATAATAAAGAAATTAAATTACCATTTTATTAAATTATCCAATATTTATCACTTAAAAAAATGAGAAATTATACTATTTTTAGTGATTTATTTGTAGGCAGAGGTGATTCGGAGGGTCGAAGATGATGCAGAAGAAAAATGGGCCAAACTGCATGAAACCCCAAGGAAAAATTCCCACTTTTTTTTTTCATTTACCTATAAATGATTTCATCCAAATGGGATCAAATTTTGTGATAGGATCCATAATTTAGTGGGATAAAACTCATATTAAGACACCCAATCCCAATTTTTCCATCTAGTGTCCTAGCTGAACTGATCTTTCCATGGAATAGTATCCACACAAAGTCAAAAGTTTGGTTCTGTAATTTGGAAATATATTAGGATTTATTATTTAAATGGCTACAATATTTGACATGGATACATTAAATAAGGTGTAAAAAATATTTTCTATTTTGTACAAGGCAAGATAAGTCTATTTACCAACCCAAAACCGAGACATAGGTGGTATCTAGAAATCTGGATGCCCAAAACCACTTCCCATTTTGGCTATAAAAGGGCACCATGGGAACCTCATATGGGAGTTCAAACAAGGAGTAAAGAATTTCAATTTTATAGTTTCAAAAGATACCTCTCATCATATTTGAGGTTCTATAACTCCCTATACTCATATGGATATCTCTTGAAGAAAATATCCATTCATCATAGCATTCCTTTCTTTTTTATGATGTAATGTTTCTGTTTGTGTAATAATATTCTTAGTTCCTCTTCTATTTCTTCAAATTATTCTAATTTATTCTAATTTATTCAAATTTATTTAATTTTATTATTCTCTAATATTCCTATTTTTTTTGTAAATAAATAGTATAAATATGATTGGGATATACCATTTAAAGTACCTTTGAAAATGAAAAACGTTTCTATGATGACTACACCTCCCATGGAAGAGTAATTATTCTTAGTAATTGATCTACATCCAAACTTCTTCACTTAATTATTTTGAATCAATGAGATACTATAATTAAAATATTATGATTTATGAATTGTGTTATTAAATTAAAAGAAACTAAGAATGCATTTGATCAATTCACACAAAAACACGTGAGGCCGAGTAATTTGTGAATTACGAGAGATCTATCTTAATTGGTAAAAAAACCACAAGGGATAAAATTTATAGAGTTAAAATATAATCCCTAAACTATATTTATCCTCATTTATAGAGTGGATATGTTCCCTAATTCACCATTTACTATGATATATACTTAGAAAAACAATCAAATTAAGGTACTACAAATTCATATTCTGAAGCTATTGTGGGGTTTAATTCATTTTATCTTTGTAGTTTAGTTAATTATCATAGGGTTCAGGGGTTAAAAAATTATGGGATCATAATTAAGTAGATTTAAATTTAAATTATAATGATTAATAATAATTTGAATAGGTAGAGTCAAATCAGTTACAATTTTTAAAATAGTTTTCTAAAAAAAATTATTCTCGTTGTGTTTTATTAATCAAATTTTATTTAAAAAAACAATCTTCATCCAACACACTTCTTATTATTCATTTATAAAAATAAAACTCTCATACTTCTAATTTTTTTATTTCCTTTATATTTATTTTCATAATATCTTTAATAAGTTGATTTATATAATGCCTCTTTAAGAGGCGACCGTGGTCAGCCACTCTACTGCACCTAAGTACCCAAAAATCACACATCATTTCGAAGAGCCCACAACAAAATCTTTCAAATTGACACCATTTCCAGGGAGGAAATTAATTTATTCAACCAATTAGAGGTATTTTTTTTCATTTTATTCTTTTCTTATTTTCTTTCTTTCTTCTTTCCCTTTTCTCAATTTTTTTCTCTTTATCTTTCTTGGACCATCATTTCAAACTTATTATTATTTTTATTACGATCAAATTTTATTCATTTAATTTTTCTTTGATTTATTACATGAACTAATCCTGAGGATATCTTAGATCTTAACCCTAAGATTGAACACAGACTTAGGGATCAAATCTGATAGTCTCAGTATACGATAAGTTTCAACATTCAACCAGTTAGAAAATTCCTCCATTCTAAGATCACAAAAATTATAAAAACATATAAATAAATACTAAAACAATAGATAATGGCTGAAAAAATAACAATGAACTTAATATAACCAATATATAATTAGATACACCATATATTAACTATCAACCAAATTGTATTGCATACCCAAATCTTGAATCTAAATTCAAACTAAAATTTGGATTAATAGAACTTCTTCCAAAATTTCATGGAATCTCTGAAGAGGATCTAAAAAACATTTAAAATAATTTAATGTGGTTTTATCATACCTAAAACCAAGAAATTTATCTGAAGATAAAATAAAACTAAGAGCATTCCCATTTTCACTTGATGGAACTGTGAAGGATTAGATGTATTATTTACAACCTGAAGACACAACATGTTGGAATTATTTGAAACATCTTTTCTTATAGATATTTTTTTCAGTATTGAGGACCACTTCTATTTGAAAGGAGATAGTAGGAATTAATAAATCATAATGGGAGTCAATGTATGATTACTATAAGAGATTCAAGAAGTTGTTTGAAAGATTCCCACATCACCTAATTAGTGAGAAAATCCCCATCCATTACTTTTACGAAGGCCTCATACCTATGGGGAGAAGAATGGTTGATGTCGTGGATAGAGGGGCATTGGTCGAAAAAACATCAGTAGATGCACATGGATTGATTGAAAAGTTATCACAAAACTCCAAAAAATTTGGTGATCAAGGTACACCACATGTTAGAGGAGTACATCAGGTAACTCCACATTCTATTGAAAATCATTTAATTGATACCATGTTGGAATAATTTACCACAATGGCAGGACAAATTTCTTTGGATCAAAAGACATCCAAACCCTCTCTAATGAGGCCTTGTGTAATTTTCACTGAAACATACCACCCAACTAGTTATTTCCCATAAATACAAGATATGGAGGATTGCACAATAGTATTCCTTGGATACCATATAATAAAAAAAACATATACCCAAAAGGAGTATGATTCCTTTGAACCAACATACAACTAAGGGTTTAGGGAAAAATCAGACATGAGGTATGGCTCCAGACAATAATAAAGTCCCCCTTTTAAACAAAATTTCAAGTAGCCTGTGCCTTACCAATAATGTTTCCAACAAACCCAAAGAATATTTGAAGCTCAAGAATCAACAATCCAATAATAAGGGAATCCCAAACCAAAGATAGATTCTAACACTGATGATCTTTTGAAACAAAATTTTCTTAATCAATAGAATGAGCTAAAGAGTCAATGTTCAGAGTTTAGGGAATTAAAGACACAAATGAGACAAATTTCCACCACCCTCCATAAACCAGGTAAGTAAGAACTCCAGAAATATACCTTCCAAACCTACTTCAAATCCCAAGGGGAATATTAGTGCCATCACAATTATAAGTGGGAAGAAAACAAATGATACATCTACACCTATCATTCCACCAGGATTCAACTCAACTCTGGAGAAACCCCATTCAAGATCAGCTGATGAGAAACCCAAGGTGAAAGACCAAGGTAAGAAAACAATTAATGATTTTTCCACTAAACCCCTTCCTTAAATAAATAGATTCGTTCAAAAAAAATATGGATGAAGAGGTGACAAAAAAAGAGGTTTTGGACACATTCAAGTGTGTTGAGATCAATATCCATCTACTTGAAGAAATTAAAAAAATACCAAGGTATTCCAAATTATTAAAATAACTTTATACTAATTGAAGAGGTCTCAAGAGAAATGATAGTATCACTCTTTTAAGGAATGTTTCAGCACTCATTACACCAACTCAAGTAATTCCAAATAATTTCAAGGATCCATAGACATTCACCATCCCATAAACCATAAGGGATTTACACTTTTCTGATGCTTAATAAGATTTGGGAGATTCCATAACTACGATTCCTCACTCTGTATTCTCTTATTTATAGGTTGGTGAGTTAAAGATGACAGGAGTAGTGGTGAAGTTGGAAAATAGAGCCACAATATATATCCCATGGGAGTCCTTCAGGATGTACTTGTTCGGGTAAGAGACATGATATTTCCCATAGATTTCTATATTCTTTACATGGAGTATGATCTGGTAAATTCTGATGCACCCATTATCTTAGGTAAAACCTTCCTTAAAACTATAAAAATGATAATAAATTTCCATAAGGGTACACTTTACATGGAGTTTGAAGATGAAGGTTTGATATTCAATGTTATGGACTCCATGAAGTACCCCTCAGAGGAACATTCTTCTTTTGTTGTCTCTCATTTTCAACCACTAAGTAAAAACCCCATGGATATTAATTATCCCATTATTAGATATGTTATGATCATTTGTTCTAGTTTGATGTCTAAGAGAACTTCCACACCTATTTTTAATGCAAAAACCTCTCTTATATTTGATTTTTAAATGGGTTCATATTTTTATTTTGATCATGTTAACTCTAATTATGACTTGGATGTTGAGTAAACTGATGGATTTGATGCATTATTCTCTGATTTTGATGATGTTTATTCTGGTACTGATGTTCATTATGAAAATATTTTAGTTCCTTTAATGTCTATATCCATACTTCACCCCCATTCATTGAAACTCAATCCATTTCCACCAAATCTCAAATACTCATACATGTTAAGTGGTGAGAAATTACCTGTTATCATTGCTAACAATATCCCTTTGGAACATGAATAAAAACTTTTGAATATTTTTAGGGAGAAAATCAGGGAAATCAGGTGGACCTTGGATGACATATCAGGTATTAGACCTTCTATTTTAATGAATAGGATTCTTTTCGAGGATAGGGATAAACCAGTTAGTCATCCACAAAGAAGACTCAATCCAACCCTTCTGAAAGTTGTTAAAGAAGAAGTAGAAAAATTGATCAAGGAAGGTATAATTTATCTTAGATTCTCAGTGGGTAAGTCCTATTCAGGTGGTGCCTAAGAAAAGTGTCATTACTATTGTTAGAAATGAGAGAGAGGATTTGGTTACAATGAGGGTGAAAAATAGTTTGCATGTGTGTATTAATTATAGGAAACTAAATCAATCTACTCGCAAGGACTATTTCCCCTCCCATTTATTGATCAAATGCTTGAGATATTAGATGGGAAGGCACACATTTGTTTCCTGAATGGATTTTATGGATATTTTCAGGTTCCTATAGCATCAAAGGATTAGAAGAAGACAATAGTCACTTGTCTATTAAGTACATTTTTCTACTTAAGGATGCCATTTGGAATATGCAATGCCCCAGGTACCTTCTAAAGATTCATGGTCAGTATTTTTTTCATCTTTCATTAAGACCTACATAGAGGTATTTATGGATGATTTTATAGTTTATGGATATTCATTTGATAAATTCATATTTAGTTTGGGAAAGGTGTTAACAATCTATATTGAGAAGAATCTTGTTTTGAACTTTGAAAAGTGTCATTTCATGTTAGAGCATGGAATTGTATTAGGAAATATGGTTTCAAAACATGGAATATAGGATGAAATATCTAAGTTAGATATTATTTCATTATTTTCATATCCTTAATGTGTGCATGATGTTAGATCATTCTTAGGGAATGCAATATTTTATTAATGCTTCATCCGAGATTTAAGTAAGATCACTTTACCCTTATCTTGATTGCTTCAGAAGGATATTGAATTATTTTTTTTATTATTCATGTAGGGTATCATTTTATGATCTAAAGAATCATCTTACCACTCCAAAAATCATACAACCCCCATGGTGGGAGATTCCTTTTTATCTTATGTGTGATGCATCCAACTTCACGACTAGAGATACCCTATCATAGAGGGTGGAGGGATGTTCACATGTGATTGACTATGTTTTGAGGACATTGGATTCATCCAAATCAAACTAAAAAACCATGGAAAATGACTTTATTTCCATAATATTTATTTTAGATAAATTCCATTCATATTTATTGGGCTCTAAAGTAGTTGTTTTTTCTAACCACACAACTCTGAGGTACCTCTTGAAGAAGCTAGATACGAAGCCCAAACTTATCTGATGGATGATCCTTCTTCAAGAATTTGATATTGAGATAAAGGACAAGAAAGGTTCATAAAACTTGGTGTTGGACCACATGAGTAGGGTTACTCACACAATAGAGGATAACAACTTGGACTGAGTACCACTCCATGACACTACCAATGATCATCTTTATGCACTATCAGGTACACATCCTTAGTATACTGATTTATTTAACTACCTTGTTTCCTTTGAAATTCCTAAAAATTTCAAGAAACATCAAGTAAAAAAAATAAAAGAGTGAGTATAGGATTTATGTTTGGGTTGATCCCTACCTCTAGCACATGTGTAGTGATCAAGTTATTAGGAGGTGTGTTCTTGATCATGAGTTTGAGTCTGTTCTAAATTTTTGACATACACTTTTATATTTAGGTAACTTTAGACCCCAATTGATATATAGGAAAATATTAGACTATGGATTATATTGTCATAGATTATTCCACTATGACCATGTGTTCTATAAGTCATGCTGTCATTTCCAACACACTAGGAACATTTCTAGAATACAAGAGATGCACCAAAAACCTATATTATTTTGTGAGATTCTTGATGTTTGGGGAATTGATTTTATGGTTACTTTTACAAGATCATTTGTTTTTCTTGTATATTTTTGTTTTCGTTGATTATATTAGCAAATGGGTGGAGGCCAAGGCCATTGGGACTAATGATTATCATGTTGTAGTCAATTTTGTCAAGGAACAATTTTTTTTGCAGGCTTGGGGTACCAAAGTCTATCATCAGTGATCATGGGACACAATTTTATAATTGTAATTTGGATTCCCTCCTTTGGAAGTATGGAGTGATGCACAAAATGTAAAAAAAATACCACCCCCAAATAAATGTCTAGGATAAGGTTTTAAATCAGAAGTTAAACAAATTTTGGAGAAGACCATGAAACTGAATAGGAAGGATTAGAATAAGTGCTTGGATGATGCATTTTGAAATTATAGGATAATATACTAGACTCCCATTGGTATGTACCCATTTCAATTTTTTTAGGAAATAATGTCATCTCCCTATGGAAGTATAGCATCAGGCTTATTGGGCTATAAAGAAATGCAACATAGAGATGGACCAAGATGGAATTTAATGAAAGCAACGAATTCAAGAGCTTGAGGATATTTGATTATCATCATATGATAACTCAAGTATCTACAAGGAAAGATAAAAAGCAGTTCATGGTAGAATGATTAAAAAATGGGAGTTTCATGTTGGAGAGAAATTCCTACTCTATCGTTCAAGACTGAAGCTAATTCCTAGTAACTTGCATTCTAGATGGAAGGAGATTCACATTCAATGGGAAATGTTTAGAGAAATACATTAAAGGAATCCTCACCCATGAAGTTGACTTCATCACACTGCATGACCCCATAATCACTTGAGAATATCAGGCTGTTCTTAACCCTTTCACTTTTATATTATTTTACCTATTTAAAATTATACATTTCATGTGCACATATCATCTCAGAATTTTAAATTGAGGATAATGAAATATTTTTAGTGTGGGGGAGGGGAAAAAATTTTGGGGTAGATATTTAGGATTTTTATTTTTTTGTTTTGTGTGTTTTTTGTTAAGTTTTTGGTTAGAATTTTCAAAACAATACAAAAAAAGAAAAAAAAACAAAAAAATATCATGTAACTTTTTCATTTAAATATATAATATATAGAAATTTCATGCTATTTAAAATTCATTGGTGGCATGATAATAATGATAAATATTTCATTATTAAGGATTAATTTTATAAAAATAAAAGTCATCGTTGATATTATTGGTTGTATCGTTAGAAAAACTTTTATATTTTGACATCATTATTTGTGGTATTTGTTCATGGTAAATTGTGTCATTTATTTATCCACACAACTTTTCATGCAACCATGACTTGTGAAATTTTTCCTAATCAATTGAAGGTATATCCAAGTTAAGTAAAAAATTCATCTTATATCAATGTTTGATCTATATGCTTGTTTCTCTTATGATTTGTTTCATTACTGTAATAAATTGACCTATGCGTGTGTACTTGATATCTGACAGTTGTACACCCTCTAAAAAAACTCAAAAAATAAAATAAAATAAAAAATAAAAATATTATCTTCATAAAGAGGGGAGTGAAGACATGTAAAAAATGTTGGGATATCTAGGTTGGGATATTAAGGTTTGACTTTTAGGGATGCTTAAGTGAGTGGGTCTTGAAATTTTATTGAAAAGAATATAGAACATGTTCAGTGAATTAAACCAAGTAAGAATAATTGTTTTACTTGACCTAGATATACTAAATAAAAAGTGGAGATATGATCATTAAATGGTTGACACACACACATGGAGAATTAATGGTGTGGTAGACCCATAACTTGTTTCTCAATTATTAGTGTCATTAATCTCATTGGATTTTATTTTGATACAATTTATGAGACAATGAATTTCAAATTTATTGATATTGACTCTTGATGAGATTATTACATTGACTATATTGCCACTCTGGATTGAAGAATATGAACATGCATATATTGTCACAATTTTTTGAAATACATGATATGAGGTTTTTACCAGGAGTGAAAAAGGGAAAGTGTGGGGGTGTGATAGCACCATGATTCACTACTTTATTTCACCCTTACATCACTATTTTAAACAAGTATTTTATTGAATATTAAAAATATAATAACATATTGAACTTCCCATTTGATTAAATTATCCAATTTTTATCATTGTAATAAAGGTAAATTATACTTTTTTGGTGATTTCTTTGTAGGAGGAGGTGATTTGAAGGGTCAAAGATGATGCATAAAGAAAATGGTCCAAACATCATGGAATCCCAAGAAAAAATGTCCATTGTTTTTCATGTATCAAGAAATCCATGAATCTAAATGAACTGAAATTTTGTGACATGATCCATCACCCAGTGGGATACAACTCATATAAAGACACATAGGACCAATTCATAAATATAGTGGCCCAAAAAAATTGATCTATCCATGGAACCAAATCTGCACAATGTCAAAAGTTTGGTTCTGTAATTCAGAAATATATTGGTCTATATTATTTAAATAGCCACCATATTTGACATAGAGACATTAAAGAAGAAATAAAACAATTTTTCTATTTTTTTCAAGGTGAGATAAGGCAATTTACCAATCCAAAACTGAGACAAAAATGGTATCTCTAAATATGGGGGCACAAAACCACTTACCATTTTGCCTATAAAAGGGCACCATGAGAACCTCATTTAGGAGTTCGAACAAGGAATGAAATTATACAATTTTTAAGTTTAATTGGAGTCCTCTCATCATATTTTAGGTTCCATAACTCCCTATACTCATAGGTAGATCTCTTGAAGTAAGGATCCCTTCATCAGATCCTTTCTCTCCTTTTTATGTTGTAATGTTTATGTCTAACTAATGAACGTTTTAGTTCGTCTTATATTTCTTCTATTTATTCTATTTTATTATGTTTTATTCAATTTTAATATTCTATAATATTCCTATTTGGGTTTTATATCAAGATTATAAATTTAATTGGTTTATACCCTTTCAACGACCTTTTTCAAATGAAAAAAATTTCTACGATGACTACACCACCCATAGAAGAGTAATTATTCTTAGTAATCGATCTACCTATAACCTTATTCACTTAATTATTTTGAATCAATGAGATAATATAATTAACATATTATTATTTATGAATTGTGTTTTTAAATTAAAATAAACTATGTAAGAAATTGAACAATTCATGTAAAAACATGTGAGGCTGGGTAATGTGTGAATTGTGAGAGTGTTATCCTAATCGATAAAAAAACTCACGAGATAAAATTTATAGAGTTAAAATATAATCCATAAACTCAATTCATCCTCATTTATAGAGTGGATATGTGACTTAATTCACCACTAACCATAATCTATCCTTAGAACATCGATAAAATTAGGGTGCTACAATTTCATGTTCCGAAGCTAGCCTAGGGTTTAATTAATTTCATCTTTGTAGTTTAGTTAATTATCATAGGGTTTAGGGGTTAAAAAAATAGGGGATCATAATTAAGTTGATTTTAATTTAAATTATAATGACTAATAAGTAAGTGAATAGTTATATTCCAATCAGTTACACTTTTTTAAATAGTTTAAAAAAAACACATTCTCGTTCTGTTTTATTAATAAAATTTAATTTCAAAAAAAAATCTTCTTACAACATACTTATTCTTCTTTATTTATAAACAAAAAACCACCATCCTTCTAAGTTGTTTATTTATTTTATCTTTATTTTTATAATACCTTTAATAAGTTGTTTTAAATAATGTCTCTTTGATAGATGACCTTGGTCAGCCACTTTGCTGCACCTAAGTACCTAAAAATCACAAATAATTTGAAAGCGCCCATGATAATGTCTTTCAGTAGGGTGTAACATCCCATGTTTTAGACTAGGATGAAAATTAAAAATGAAATTAAATTTCCATTTTACGAATGATTCAAATCTAAAACAGATCTTTCGAATGTGAATCTAAGAGTTAGAACACTTAAAAGTGAAGTTTTTATATATGGAATGAGACTCAGAGGGTATATTAGAGGTTTTTGGAGTTTCCTAAGGGTTCAATGCCTGAAATAAATGTTTTTTAAAAGACATCCTAGGAACATGGTTGGAAGATATTTATTTCTAACCATGTGAACTATTTTTTTGGTAACACAGTTTGGTTAACTATGAAAGGTGGCACGGAAAACCATGTGAAAAGGTGCAGAGGTTCTGAGGGACTCACATGATTGGTAAAAAATTTGTATAACCATTATATATAACCATATGAGGCATGATTTATTAAAGGAAGTAGCACTGCATGATTGGAGAAAAATTTGTAAACCGTGGAAGGAAAATGTAAGACCTGGGGGTTCTTTGGAAAGTGGCACCAAACAGTTAGCACATAGTTTTTCAAACCATGAGTAATAACTTTTTGCCTTGTAAAAATGTAAAAAATTTCCATTTTCCTCCTCTGACCTTAAAAGGGGTTTTACCCCCTTTTTTCCATTTCTCCCATGAGGTCCCCATGTTATCCTCCTCTTACTCCCTCTTATATGGGTGGATTTCCTCCATTATTATTTTGAATAGAGCACTGTTGGATGTGTTCAAATCCTAGATGTAAATATACAAATACTCTTGGTTTCTTTTCTAGTTTATCTTACCATATCAGATGATATTTTCATTTGAGATCTTATGATCTATTTTTTGGGATTTTATTAATTCTACCAATTTCTCTCACTCCATATTGAATCAAATATTGATAATAGATGAGTGATGCTTTATAAGAATAAGGCCCTTAAAGTTTATCATGTTTATAAAATGTTTCCAAAGTGTCGTGTGATTAATTATGTATGCACCACTCCTAAAATTTATAACTCTTAAATTTAATTTCCTAGACTATGATTCAAATCCTTTATGAGGCCCTTTGACATTTTTATAGGTTGAGACCTAAATACGGACAACCCCATGGGTGTGTCACTTATGTGACCTTGATAACGAATGTTCATAATTATCCAAAACACCACTAATTCTGTTTGACCTTACTTTAAAAATAGTAATAATCAAATGATGATAAATTAATTGATTTAATTGATCATAGGTATTTATCCTTACTTGGACCATATTAAATTAGGAAATATTCCTTTGGAATAAAATGGGGTTTGAATGAGATGTAAGACTCATATAATTAAGTGATTATCATGTCCATGTTTCCCTTGTAACCAAATACCCATCTAAGGCATGTTGATTTTTTCATTTAGAAATAATGACTAGATAAACTTAATAAATGGTAAGTGTTATAGGCATTCACACTTATCCCTTATAAATTATGATTAAAATGATTAATGGATTAATTTAAATGGGTTTTATTGGATTGTTAAATGGAATGCCTATTCAGACAACCCTTCTTAATTATTGAAGTGAATTTAAAAATTAAATGAATCATGATGAATGGTTAGATGGAATATATACTTACATGGAACATTTTTTTTCACTTGGAAGTGATTTGATTAAATTAATGATTTAGTGATGAGTTACGTTTTGGCATGGAAATTTCTATGGCCTATTTTTAATTATTGAATATTGTGAGACTGGTTATTTTCTTACTCTTTAAGTGATACTTGGGTTCCTTATATGGGATTACTTGGATGGTCTCATAGGTTAAATGAAATTATATTAAGACTTGGGAAATTTTTTGATTCCTAATACAGAATGCATTGGGTGGGCTCTAGGTTGATTGAATTATGATACACCTTGATAGATACCAAGATTCCTTCTACAAAATTCCATGGATGGAATTTTAGGTTGCATGATGTGACATAAACCTTGATTTATTCATGGATTACTTATACAGAATTCGTCAGATAGGATCATAGGTTTCATGGAATGCTATACATTTTGATCGATACTTGGAATCCTAAAATGAAATTACATGGATGAAATTATAGGTTAAATGATATTATAATATTCCTTGAGTGATACTTGGATTCTAATTCAAAATTCCTCAGATGTAATCAAAATGTAAATGAAATTACTTTATATTGGATTTCTATCTAGTTTTACCTGATGCTAGACTACACATGACATGAAACATGTAGAACCTTTTATAGTCATCTTGATATATAGGGATTCATAGGATTATAACAATGGGTCCTAAGAATACGTTATCAACATCACCATTATACTTTATTACCATCTTATACTTTATTAATTCCACTACATCATCCTTGTAATTAGAGGTAGTTTGTCTTAGGCTGAAGTAGGTATAGTCATCTTGGAATCCATGAGGGACCCAAGACCAAAATGGTTTACTTTTATTTATTTCATTACGCTGCCTTATTATTATACCTTCACACTACTTCATTTTATATTCATGGACTAGATAGAATTATACACCATTGGTGGTGGCCTACTGAGTTTTACTCACACACAATTTGAGCCACTATTTGTTACCCGAGTAGATCTCTTGGTTGCATGATAGGATCTTAGATTTTTCTTGCATCTCATTTCTCATTTGGACTAGGATTTGATAGGGATATGGGGGAAAAACATGAACATGGTATTCCTATAGGATTTAGAGTATATTATTTATTTATTCTTTTTCAGTCTTGTCCTTTCATATGTATTACTTTCCATATGTTGAATTCCTTGTATTTTTGGTCATAACATATTCATACATGGATGGTTTTATTAGTCTTTGGCCTATTTATCTACTTATTACTATTTTCATATCTTTATTATTTCTTCTACTACCTTTAATTTATTATTATTATTTATACTATATTTTGTAATGATTTAGAGGGTGTACTCTCCCCACCATACCATTATTAGACCCTCATTTCTAGTTGGAAGCTTATGTCATACAGGGAGGAATTATTGAGGCCATGTGGCCAACTAGTTCGACGACTATTATTGAATGAGCCAGACTAGGATTCTACATAGGGTCTCACAAAGTTATCCATGTATATGATATCATATATGTGTATGCACTAAAAAATAAACAAGTCAAATAATGGAATTAGACAATGTGTGCTGACCAGGACTCTATAACTCCATGCACATCAGATTATCCTGTGCTAACCAAGCCACCATGACACCTGATCATACCTACTTTGGCACAATGATATAAACAACCCTACTACCCTATGTCGTCAAACTTGTACCTAGACCATACCAAAAGTCCTATGGTAGGTTATATATAAGTCATCAGACCATACCCAAAGGTATAGGGTAGGGAGTCTACCAAGTCTTGAAAGCTACCCAAAGGAATAGGCTAAGGTCCCTCACAAAAGTCCCAACACACCACATCATCACTCAATTTAGGTTCCCTGACTCAAATATTGACCCACTACCTTATCACTCAAGGTAGGGTCCCTCGAAAATATCTTACACCGCATATTACTCTGACCATCCTTCTCACTCAAGGTTATCCATTATCCTGAACCTAGCCTTCTCACTCAAGAAAAGGTCCATAGAAATACCTTCCCACTCAAGGTGAATCCACTTGGTCACAAGACATCCTTATCACTTAGGGTGTGCCTAGGCTTCATGCACACTAGGACCCCATCTCACACATGGAAGTACTTACAAAACTATCTCACTCATTTTGGGACCAATACTAATAATACATCACTCACACCAGTGTCCATCTCCTATCGAAATAACATGAAACAACATGCATGGAATGAATCCCATATCACATATCACCGACCCATCACTTGGGTACTAGACACTCAAACCTAGCCCTGCACCTCAAAGCACATATCATATCTTCCATCAGGGTATCCACTAGAGTATTTATGACTCATAATAGAGTTTAACTCCTATCAAAATAACATGAAACAATATACAGGGCATACAACCCATCTTAATAACTCACCAGCTCATTACCCAGGTGCTAGACACTAAGACCTATCCCCACACTACACAGAACTTATCATCTTTACCATTAGGGAATCCACTAGAGAACTTCTACCCCCCCCCCACAATCTCTTCTCACTAATACCATATCATACTCATCACCCCATAATGACATGGAAACTCATAGTATTATTCTAGAATAGTCCTTAGGGGGTCACCCCATGTCCATTTTAAATTACCTCATCACTCTCAAAAGAGTCCTCAACCCATCACTTGGAGGATAACCTCTCCATCACACCCTTCCTAGTCTTGAAGGACTCAACCAACTCAAAATACTTACCAAATCTCAATGCACCAACATGAGTGCACTACTCACCTCACTTGAGACATATCTCCATATCACCCATGATACATTAGGTCCAAGCCTCTCATACCAATCTAACTAGCCCTATGAAACTCACATAGGCTACCTTTGTTGCATCTTGTGTCTCGTGACCTATCCAAGGTCTAATGTACACTCTATTTAAACTCTCTCCCCTTAGAGACATAGTGATTGGGAAATACTAGTTACCTAAAATGTTATAAGAACTTATCCCAAGCCTAAGAGGCCTAATTCCATATTTCCTCTTCCTCTATGATGTTTTGGTCCCTATCCATCTACTAGGTCCCATGAAACATGAATGAAAGTAAAAAAAATGAACAATCATCAATATGAATTTATATTATAGGGACCACCTATGTTCACATAGGAGTTACCACCCAATACATGATCCACTCATCGTCTTTCAAGATCTTACAAACTCAAAATTACATATCTCACACAATATGACATAAATTAAATCCAAGGAGGAATATTCATCAGAAACTCATAAATAATCATTTTCACATTAAAACCACATGGGAACGTATTCATTCAACCTTTTCTATCCTCCTCTACCCATGGAATAAGAAATCCCCATCATGCTCACCTAATTCCCTCATGCTTCGGTGGAATCGAAAACAAAAATCTAACCCAGTTTGTCCAAAATTAGTGTGTATAAAGGTAAAACCAAAACAGAAGGAGACATAGGGATATGTGTACCTATAATCACTATAAAATACTAATAATAACCCCTTTTAAATGGGGATTTTCATGGGGAAAGAGAGGGGAGGAAGATCAGGTTGAATGACCATCCTTGTGTGCATCTCTTGACCTAGAACAAAGGGGGTGAGAATTTAAAATTTTGGTTTTCCCTCTATTTTTTATAAAAACACCTAGTTTTCTATCATGGTGTGACTAGGAGGGTCATGGTGTGACACCCACATTCACCCAAAATTATTTTGGTGAAAATAGGGGTCACATTATGATGTTTTTTTATACAAGGGAGGAGTCACTACCTCCATACTTTGTGATGTGATTATTCATACCAACACGACATAATGAACAAGAAAAGGTTATCATGACATGGTCTATAGGCCACTATGTGACCTAAAGCACTGGTATAATTTCACCAAGGCCTTAAATCTTTGTTCTGATGCATACCAAAGCATCTGTAACCTAACATGGCTTTATTCGATATCCAAAAACATCTTCTTGAGATGTACCAATGCTCAGATTTCTGATTTGAATCTCACTTCAGGGAATGAACCATACTCTGAGATCAAAATTCAGACTCCCTAAAAAAAGTAAAAACCTTGAAATATATGCATCATTAAAAATTCCCAATCATAATTCTTCTCATCCTCAATAATTCATGATCATTCTTGAACCATCTTTCGCAAACTATCT
The DNA here is from genome assembly GCA_963277665.1 of Viscum album. Lineage (NCBI taxonomy): Eukaryota > Viridiplantae > Streptophyta > Magnoliopsida > Santalales > Viscaceae > Viscum > Viscum album. Next base: position 1,082,454,591 of record OY728166.1, on the reverse strand, counting down.
TGGTCTTTAATTATAAAAGAACTCACCATGTTACATTTTTGAATACCAAATGTGCTTCCTCCATGTAACTCCAAACACCAAAGAACATTATTTACTTGAAACTAATCCACTTACTCATCAATAATTCAAAAACTGAGATAGAAATACCGGCACTCATATATCCTAAGAAACCATGGAATCTTCAACTGATTCATCGCAAGTCTTATGGTGCTCCCCACCACAAGCATTCACTCACAATAAAAAATCTCCAAGACATTGTGCTCCCCACCATAGGAAGGAACTACCAAAAACACTCTTATAGAGGTCCATCAATACACTTAACATGGTTTCTAGCTCATAAAATCCAATTCCACACTAAAACCATGAGTTAGATCTCTTCCAGTCAACCCATCCAAAAAACACCCAGTGTAACCAACTAAGGAACTATCTCACTACCGAATCATGTCTCCTTAACTACTAGAGGCATTAAAATATTTTCCAAATGACCCACAAATTTATTTAACCTGAAACCTAGTGAAATTCCATGTTTTGATCATGAACCAAATAAACTAGCAGTCATCCTATCTCCATGTGTACCAATGAACCCTCGATTCTACTCACTCTCAAACTACATCAAATCCACCCCTAGCCCGATGCAAACACCCAGAATCCATACAAAACCATATCAGAATTCCATATCTAGTATTTCTCAAAGAAATAGATATCAATGAATCTTACCCCACATTAGTATCATGATTCTACCTTGACCACCCACTGACCAGTCTCACCACCTCCACAACCCTTTTGATACCATGTTCATATTCCCGTGATTGATATGATGCTCCCAAAAATATTAGTATCATTATAATCAACCAAAACAAACCAATGCCTATTATCTAAGGGATATGCTATGCCTATTACCAATTGTATTGACTAAACATGACTAACTCGCTAATACCTTATTACTAGCATGAAACACCAACTATCAACCATTCCCGGCCTATCGAGAACACTATTATCACTGTCCAGTAATCCACTCAGAACATGGATCACACCCTTAGATATCCAATAGTAAAATCCCCACCATATTTCTTCCCTAAGATCGCTCCTCAAGTAGCTACCTAGATGGGTCCCAACTCCACTATCACCCATCATGTCAACACATAATAATGATAAAAAGTCCAGACCACTATGCATGTTCACATCTCACCACCGAAGAATCTATTGAGTTTATCCACAACCTAAAAACTCCCAATGGACCCAAACTCTATCTATTCAATAATCCACAACACAAATGAGAATTTCACATACATAAAACTCACCTTCCTCTACAAACAAATAATTTTCCCAAAAATGATACACCATCACTCACCCTCCTCCTCCAAAGGAAAAGTGATCCACCAATAATCCTCTCAAATTTTCTCTCTCATGATTATACTAATTCTCTCCCAAACTCAACAGTTTCATGTTCCTATACAAATAAATCAAACAACTCTACTCACACTCTCATGAGTTGTTTCTTACGGAACATAGGCCCATGGGCCAAAACCATTGACCTTTTGTCTCTCATAGGTCAACCTCATCCAACCAAAGCATCCTTGAATCTTTATTTCCTATGGGACTAAGGCATATCACTCATGTCATGGCTAACCAAACAACTACCTTCCACATGAGAATATTTCTAAAACTACGAGCATCTATCCACACTCCAATCGCACTGTAAGGACCTTGACCCCAGTAGCACATAGACAATGCCTTACTTTATTACATTAGAATGATTACATGGAATTGTATCCCAAAGGAATTAATATTTTAGTAGTCTTGGTAAACTATATACATATTTGAAATTTAAATTACATTTTAAACATAAAATATAAAAATTATTTTCTTTGAGAACGCCATTATTCTCTATAGAATAACATTACATATCAATAATAATAAACTTATTGGAAACTTGGGAAAAAATAAAAAATAATGGGTGAGCTCAAATTCTCAGTAAGGGTTAATCATAGTGTCAAATAACTTAAATCAATAAAAATAATCAATATGGAATGGTAAATAACTAAGAAAACATTCCATTTAATCAATAAAATGAGAATAAAATGCATATATCTATATTTTCATAGTGAAAATACTATAGATAATAATAACTAAATTCTGAATGAAAGAAATGATTAATTATTGGACGTCATGTATCTACCAAAAGAATAACTACCATCAAGAAACTTCATAAGATAGTTTATTCTAAAAGTAAAAACCCATTTAATGATAGCTTAACTGATTCATCCCATGAGACTACCGATACATTGAGGGGAAATCTATAAATGGGTCCCACCAATTTCTACCAGTCTAAAACATTCCTCATATATTGAATAATATATTTAATTAATAAATAATGTGCCTTATCATAAAATATCCATACTGAATTAAAGATATGAATTTATCAAAATTTAAAAAATTAATCAAATAAAATTAAAAGTAAAAACCATTTTTAAAAATGGTATATAGTTTAGGAAACAATCAAATGAATCGATTATGTATATAAACTATACATGCACATAAAATAAATTGAAATACAACATAATAAAATAAAAAGTAAGTTCACACTTAAGGTAGGGTCCCTCATACATCTTTCAACCTACTATATTATCACTCAATGTAGTGTCCCTCATCCATGTATTGCACCACATCTCATTTAGACCGATCTTATCACTCAAGGATATCCACTATCCAAACCCAATTCTTATTACTCAAGGTATGGTCTGCGACAACAACTTCTCAAATAAGGTGAAACCAACTAGTCTCAAGACATACCTTCTCACTAAAGGTATTCCCTAATGCTATGCATACTAGGACCCCATATCACTCATGGTAGTCATACTAGGACCTCATGATTCAACAAGAACATATTTTTATACATTTTATCTTGTGTTTTAGTTATTTTATACCCACCATTTTGAGAAGATCTTACATTTATTTTACATTTTATAGTATTTTAAATAATATAGATCTTAATTGATAAATATCTTAAAATTTTTATTTTAATTGATTTTTTAATCTTTGTGAATTATTAGAATAAGACCCATAATTAATCTATGAAATTTGATTATTATTTTAGGTGATTGGAAGGTATTTCAAAGGAATATAATAATTTCTATGAAATCTAGGAAGTTATGGAAATGATGTAGGAAACCAACCGTAAGACTAATTCCTTGACTGACTACATGGTGAATCTTCAGTGAAACCACTTGTCAGTATGGAGGTCAATCAATTGACTATAAGAAGGTATTTATCAAAATCATGTTTATCAAACCTACCATGTGAAGTTAAAATTCCTGAGGGAATCTGATTAACAATGCCTTGTCTGGATCGACCATACGACCATATGAAGGTACTTCACACAAAAAAAGTCTCTTGTTCAATACACTCACTTGAACCTCATGGTCAATTCAGTTAGTTTAAACGTGTTAGGGTAAATATCTTAATCTTTAAGTTGCGTAAAGGTACTGCTATATTTCTTGAAGCTACATAAGTTTTATCGAACATTTTTCAAATCTATGTATAGATAAATCAGAAGATATATAAAGGTGTTCTCAAATTAACTGAGAAGATTTAAATAGATTCATATAGGAATAAAGATAAAGATTTGGGTTTCCATGTAAGCCTGAATGAGAATAATAAGAGGGTTGCACATGGATATTTACATGTATACTATTTCAATTTCACCAGTTAAGGAGGGTCATGGGTTTCCTGGAGGATCAATTCATGAGAGATATTTTAATCCGTGATAAATAATTATACACTCTAAAATATAAAATAGGATATTTTTGTGGTTTGACCCATAAAATAAAGAGATTAAACCAAGAATTTATAATAGGAGAAGAGAGCATGTTGGGGAGAGGATAATTGGGGGACTGGACTTGGTCTACCTCATGCAAACCACTGAATATTTTGTTTTATAACTTTATTTATACTACTTTTTATAGTTTTTACATGATTTATCTTTAACCTCTCATCTTAGTCACCCTTAACATATAGGGGTAATATCTGAGTGATCAGGGAAGGGAAGGTAAAACCACTTGTAATTCTTTATTTCATAATCTTTAAGTAATAAAAACCTTTATTTCCTCTATTTAACCAATTTCAATTTTCAAATAGAATATTTTATTATCAAGTTATTTAACATATGTTTTTGGATTATTTATTTATTTATTTACTTGGACGATGATCATTATTTCCCTCTAACTAGTGTTGGTTTGTATATTATGGAACCAGATAGACTTAGATGGTGAAATTATTGATGATTGTTAGCATGTGTGCAAGTGGTACTGGGAACTTTTGACAGTTTTGTAGAAATAAGACATTATTGGTAATTTCCTAAGTCAACTAAGATATTCAACTAAATTTTTTTACTTAAATTAAGGAGGAAAGAATAACATGATATCCCCATTAGGAATGATTTCACTATCACTATTCAGACAAGGGAGAGAGATGGGAAGAAATTGTGGAATCTCTCTCTTACCAGGATAATAAGAAGAATTTTGGATAATTTTTTGACTATGATAAAATTATAGTAAGTGAATATAACTCTAACCAAGTCACCATATCATCTTATTTTTTTTCATTTTTTTCAATTCTTTATTCAGTTCCTTTAATCAAACAATAAAAAACCTCTTTTTTAACAAGGGACAATGGATTTAGTGGAATCCTCTCATAGAGACAACCAAGTTTAACTAATATACTTAATTTATATTAGAAAATTAATTTATTATATATATAGTTATGATAGGTTTGTTTTGGATACATCACCTACAAAAGAGTCTTTCACCTATCACAAGCACATACAATAACATGTAGAACAAACTACCCATCAAACAACTCAATGAATCATCACTTAGTTTCTAGAAACTTGGACATATCCCAACACCTCAAACATATCTCATATTTTAAATTAGGTAATACAATAGGTTCTTTTTAACCCACCACAATATCTTCTCATTGATACCATTTCATAACCATTTCCTCTCAATGACATCATATCCCTTAGGCTCCCTTTGGCTTAGACCTCAAGTGGTCAGCCCATGCCCCTTTCAAATTCCCACATCACTCTCAAAAGATCCCTCAACCCATCATATATAGGATTCCCTCTTAATCACACCTTTCCTAGTCTAAGTGGAATCATCCATCTCACAACACTTACTAAAACTCATTCCACCCTCAAGAGGGTGCTTCTCACTAGGTGTGATATGTCTGGCTGTTTCAATCATTCCATATTAGTCCTAATCCTCCAACACTTGAAAAAATATCCCTAAGAGACTCATATAGGATACTCACACTACGTATCACGCCTTAATACCTACCCAAGGTCCCTTGTTAACTCATTCAACACCCTATTCCCTTCGTAATCTAGTCACCAGATGATCCCAATCACCTAAAGTTTTAGAAGAACTTTTCCCAAGCCTTGGAGGCCCAACACCATCTTACCTATTCATATAGGTATTTCTTAGTCCCTATACATCTACCCAGTCCCATGAAACATGTATTTAGTAAAGACTACATGTATAAGAAAGCATATGACTTTATATTACAGTGAACAACAACCTACACATATGAGTTTCCACCCAATACAAGCTCCAATTTTTCTTGACCAAGCCCACTTGTACTCCCAAGCACATATTTCATGCCACACAATATAAATAATTAATTATAAAAAACTATAATCAAATTTCTAATTAAATAAAAGAAGGAATATTCTTCAAAAATTCATCAGGTATCTCCATCACATCGAAATCATATAGAATCATGTATGTTAAAACATTCATGTCCTGCTCTAGCCATCAAACATGATGCTACATCGTCCTCACCCTATTCTATCATGATATAGTTGATTAATCACTAAAACCCTAACCTAGTTCATCCGAATTTTATGGCTACAAAGTTAAAAATGAAATGAATGTATATGAAGGGGATACAAACCTAAAATTGCTTCAAAATGCTAAGAAATCTCCCCTCTTTAAGGGGGATTCATAGGGGGAATAGAGGGGGAGGATTTGGAAGAATGAACCACCCCAAGAATGACACTAGGAATAGAAAAAAAAGGTTTGGGGATGAAAATAAAAATATAGGTCTACCCCACTTTTAGAAAAACCACCCAGGCATTTGTCCCAATACTACTAAGAGGGTCATAGAATGACACCCCATTTTCTTGACATTCTAATTGTATGACCTAGGGTCATGGCATGATGATCTTAAACACATGGGATGTGGAAATGTCTACCTACTTTAGGGTGTCGTACCTAAATCCTATATGACACAACATACTCAATAAGAAATCACAACATAACTTACGGGTCATAGTATGGCCTGTCGCAGTAGAATAATTTTAGTAAGTAATCTGGGCCTAGATCCAATGATCACCTGAGTATTCATAACCCAACGAGTTCTTATTAATCATCCAAAAAATATCACCTTGAGATATACCAATACTTGGATCCTTGATCCAAATCCCAATTCACAGAATGGAACCGGATCTAAGATCAAAATTTATACTCACTCAAAAAAGTAATGACCCTAAAATCCATGGGTTGGTAGAAGTTCCAAGGCCGAGTGTACCCCTAATCCCTCCTGTAACACCCCGAGATTTTATGAGATATATTATTTTAATTTCTTTGATGTATTCTATTGTACACCAAGATTAGATTGTACTATACGGAACACCGTATTAGCTTTCAGTATACATGACACTATTCTTGGCTCGTGTTACACACAATTTCAAGTTCGTTTTGTAGAAATTATTCTATGCAACATTAAGTATAGATTTTGTTTAATGAATAAATGAAATAAGTTTTGATTATGTTATACGCAACACCAAAGGGAAACTTCACTACACGTAGCCCTGACTTGGCTTGAATTACATGCAATCACAACCTTCCTCGATAGCATGTGTAGTACCCAATACCGGGTTTCACTAAACAACGATATATTATTAAAATATTATATAAACTAGCCGTTATGAATAGTAATACCCAATTTTTGAAATTTTATAAATTTTATCTTTCAAAATGGACTTCAATCTTGGATTCAGAATATCAAAATTAGCTTAGGGTGAAGTTTTGGTATTTTTTTGAAAACTTTCAATTTTTGATGAATAGTGAAAAAAACACTGAGTTATAGTTTAAAACAGAATTTTTATTTAAATAATTATTTATTTTATTTAAATTTAATTTAGGTCAAAATAGATACATAATACCTATATAAGTTCAATTTAATTCATTGGAGTCAATTTATAATAATTTTAGATATATAAAAATTTTATTGAACTTTTCACCGTCTTTTACCCATCTCCTAGGAGAATTTGCAAATTTACATAAAACTTAATTTTACCGCTTCTGTGAGAATAATTTCAAAAATCCAAGAGACACGGTTGATATCAGTAAGTAAAATATGGGTCAATAAGATAAAAATAATTTCTGGTGAATAGTAACTTTTTACTTTTATTTACCATGGTTAAAAGTAAATAGGGTAATTAAGGGTAAAAATGATATTATTATTACCCTAACACATGTCCTAATTCTATTGGATAAGTTTAATTAGACAAAAAACAACCATAGGAATAAAATATTACCCTTTAGGTCCAGTTGGATTAGATTAGGACATTTATTATTATTTTATTTAAAGAAGAGTTAAAATAGTTAAAATTAAAGTTTAATAATTAAAACATTTTTAATAGAGAGTTATACATAAGATAAATTCTACTATAAATATTAATTATAAATCTAAAAATATTTCTTACATAATGGTATTTTATTTATATTTTTTAGACATTAATTAATTTAATTCATTTATGACACAATGATGATGCAGTAATTACCTTACTAATGAAATATTAACATAATTGATATTATAAATACCCAAATAAATGTAATTTGAGTATTTTTACGAATTAAAATAATTTTATAGGTTAATATAACATATTAGGGTTGGTTAGATGAATTTTTTTGAAGTAATAATGCTGTTATGAATTTAGAAAAAACAAAATACCAAATAGTGTCAAAATTGACATAAAAGAGTTTTTAAAACAAATATTATATTATTAATTGATATAATGGTCCTAAAAATATAAGGTTAGGACAAAAGACTTATATAATAATATATATTACATTAATGAACCAATTAGGGTTCTATTGGTAGTTTATAGTGTGTTTATTAACCATATAGTGTAAGAATACAAGAAGACACAGTAAAAGTTAAATTATTTAACTTAAAGTTAAATCTAAATTATAAGGTTAAAATGGTAACTTAAACTTGCCTAAAACCTATTTTTTGAGAGTATTTAGATCCATACCCACACTAGCCTAGAAATAATTTACTTTGGAGCCATTAGAAACCGAAAATGAATTTATTATAAAATAATATTTTAAGTTTTTCCTAAGGTGCCCCTCACCCCTCTTATAAAAGGGAACCCCCCCTTCACTCTAATTTAAACCTTCTAAATCATTTTTCTAGTCCAAACTCTGCCCAAATACCCTATAAACTATCCTACCGTCATCCTAGAGGCCTTCCTTTAGTCAGAAAGCCAACCTAAGGATCCCTTTTGATCAAATCAAAAGGAAGAACCCGAGGAAGAGGTAAATATCTCACCACCTATTTCAAGTTCCTTTCTTCTGCCACTTCCTCATTCTTTATTGTTTTTATTATAAAATAATAACTCCAGTATATTATATATATTGTGATGTTATTATAAAAATGGTAAAACCTTATTAGTTATTTTACCCATCCTATGAATGAAAAAGTCACCACACGTGTGTACGCACGACTTACCGTCTCCACGTCGTGGTGTAGTTTGTTATTCAAACATTTCATCATTTTAATGGGTATAATAATGAGTATAAATGATATAAATAATTAATATAAAATTATTATTATTATGTATATATTATATAACATCCAATGATATGCTATTTTAATTTCAAAAGAATGATATTGGCGCTCGTGCGTACGTATGGACTACCGTCTCCACAAACGCGATGCGATTCATTTTTCATGATTAACCATTCAAGTATGATTATAAAGTATATATATATAATAAATAATCATGAAATATATTACATAATAATGATACTTCATTTATGTACATATATTTTTCATTTACTTAATTCCTTTTAATTCAATAAGGAAATGAAAACAGCGTTCATGCGTACGTACGACCTACCGTCTCCATGAACGGTGTATTTCATTCCGTTTATCGATATATCATATATATTTATATGCTGAATATATATTATATATAAATCATGTTTTACATTATTTAATTAATAAAATTAGGATATAAGTAATAATATCAAGAACAACAAGTTGAAACACGTATGATAAATGAAACGATTTTACCCAAAACGCTGCTTTAACATGGAAAATTGCAAAAGAACGGGTAATATAAAGTCATAAGTGAATCATATATTATATAATAAATATTATTATGGTTATGTTAAAAGTTAATAATATGTTTAAACCCACTATATAGGAGTCTCTAACACATACATAAGAAATTGGACATAAGGTAAGAGATAATTTTTCAATCTCATTTTTATCCGAGATTGCTTATACGTAAGTATTTTCTGGGGTTATATTTTTCATCCATCCATACTTTTTTTCATAAAGTGTTTAATATTATTCCATGTATTTTAAAGTCATTTTTAACCCTATTTTACTTTTACATTGTGTTATGGAAAGAATCTTTTTGTTTTTTACCATAAGAGGAACCTTTTGACTTTTCTTACAAAAGTACGAGGAGAATGTTTTTTTAACTTATACGGCATGAATGATTTTTTATGATTTCATAACGCCTAATTTTCATGAAGCTTCCTCTACAATATTTCATGATTATTTTCAAAAAAATCCTTTTCTTTTAAAATTTGATGTCATTTTGTGAAAATAAAATTATTTTGAAGAAGAAATGATATTTTCCTCAAGAATTCATTTCAAGTGTTTTGTCAAAACTATTTTACATCTAAGATGACATTATTTAGTATGATTATGTTTCAAGTATAATGTATCTATTATTTACATGGTTTTATTCTTCTTATTATGAAATTATATCCATTTTTTATATGGATTATGTTACGATGGGATGATGTTTATGAAACCCATTTTTTTCTTTGGGTTATGATGAATGATTTATGTTTATTTTGTGGCACAAGTAAGAATGATTTAATTATGAGATGGGTGCGACCTATATCTCCCTCCAATTCATTGGGTAAAGACTTATATCTCATGATATAGACATGACTGGAATGGTAAGTGAATCTGATTCAGTAATACAGGGCTGGAACGATAAGTAAACCCGATTCAGTAATGGACTTTGTCCACTATGATGGTCTTGGAAGCAATTCCTTGACAACTATTGAAATCATAACATGTGATTAATGGTTTCCAAAATTACATGTTTTATTCCCATGCTATTTTATCATGATTAATGTACCTTTATGATCTATTCCTTATGTACTTCCAAGATTTATTTCACCACTCAAGATTTTGATGTTTAAACATTATGTTCATGTTTCTAAGTTCAAATGTATATGGTTTGTTTTATTTTTCCATGATTACCCTTACTGATAATTTCAGCTCACCCTTTATATGTTTTATTTTCCCTAGGATATAAATAAAAGTTTTAGGTAAGAAAACAAAAGGGGAGATCTTTGTGGGAGATGTTGAAGATCTTTCACCATGATTAGAAGATTATGTTCCAAGTTTCCAAAGACACTAAACTATTACGGTCCTTGAGTGTTTGTTCTTGTTATGTATTAAGTATTCCAAAAAATTAATGTAATGTCCATGTACGTCAAGCTTGGGTCTCTACAGTTGCTATCAGAGAAAAGGTTTAGTTAACCTTTGGAAACTAGGATGCGAAAACTTTAGTGAAATCCCTAGAGATATTTCTAAGGTATGTCTAGGGATGTCTCTAAGATTAATTATAAGTATAGGTTATAGTCCTAGAATTATGGTAACGATATTATAATTAAACCTAATATGTTAGATATTGAAGGTATGCCCCCTTTATTATGTTGTTTTCCTAGCATGATTTTTTCCTCTCACACTATTCTTTTTGGGATTTAGAAAATGGCTGGAAACAGGAAGATTCATGATAATGGAGGATATGATGGACAATGTAATGATATTATTCATGAGAAACAAAATGAAATGGGATTTGGAAGTCCAAACATCATTATTATGCCTAATCATCAATCTCATAATATGATCAATAATCTCAACTTTGGTAAGTTTCCTGACTTAGCTAATAAGAGAATGATGGAGTTTCATGATGATCATAGAGGAAAGAAAGTTCAATTTTCCCCATGTAAATCATGTGGGAAGAGGCATCAATGAGAATGTTTCAAAGGGACTGGAAGATGCTTTAGGTGTGGAAAAGAAGGACACAAAGCCAGTAAGTAAAAAGGAAAAGTTTTAGTTAACACCATGGGCAAGGATAATGGTAATTCTAGGACATCAACAATGGTTAAATGTTTTAAATGGGTGATGTACAGGTATTATGAAAACCAATGCCCTAAGGGAAAATCTCATGAAGAGAATCAACATGGTTGTATGGGTAGTATTTGTATTGATGATGATGAAGAGACTACAAATGATATATGAGATGAAAGATGTGTTGAGGAATAAAATGATGAAGCTCGGTCAATGGTTTAAGAAGGTAGTGGAATGATTTATGTTTATCAAGAGTTATGTTTTATAGATAATGGTACTTTGGAATAAATACATATCTAAGGATTGTTACACTATTGTTTTTCCTAAAGTATTTGAATGTATATGTTGAATGGTACCGGTAACCATGAAATGTTATTCAGATATTTTTAGAAAGAATATGATATGTGCATAATGAAGGGATACATAGAAAATGATAGTATTAACAATCTCATGGCTGATATAAGGACAAAGTGATATCATGATTTGAGTATATAGAAATTTTGTGATTTTGGTATGTTGAAAGAGTTAACTTTTTACAACATTCATGTTTTCAAAAAGATTATTTGGTAATTCATGTTTCAAGAGAATACATGATTAAGGTATTAACATGTTTGGAATGTGACTGACAACAAGATATATCTTATGATATATGGGGGATAAATGATGGTATTTACATGCTTGGTAGATGAACTATCTAGTAATCATTTTCTTTATACTATGATATTGAAAGAAGTATTTTGGATAAGTCTAAAGATTGGAATGGATTAAGTTAGACATCAGATAGTATTTTTTAATGTTAGAAATTTTTGATATTATTCATAGAATGTTATAATAGTATAGTTTTAGAAAAAGGACAACCCGTAGTATGGGTGACAACCCATAGCGTCGGACAAGGTTGCGAGAATCGAACCCACAATCGAAGTGTGAAGGGACTTTATCACCTACTACTGGCCTACAAGAAGTCCCTGGTTAGTATAAATTAGTTTTAATTTATTAAGTGGTATGATATATGAAGTATAAGTCCATTTTAGAAACCATATATGATTAATCTCACCATAGATGGACTTATGTATATTTAATAACTTTTGCTAACATTTTTGAGACAGAGAGAATGACCTATCATTATATCGCATGATCTGCTAACACTTCACAAATGACAAATTCGACTTCATTTCTTTAAGATATGAAGTGGAAATTGTTCAAGGAATGACCAATGGTGAGATTGTACCAAAATCAATTAAGTATTTCTTCTAATTTTAATTTTTTTCAACTTTAGGGAAATGATCTTGAAAACTAAAAACGTTGTCCTAGATAGTACCTTAGATCATCAAAAATTTATGGCTTTTTGATTGTTAGATTTTTCATAGCCATGTTCTCTACCACTCTCCATCAGAACTTGATGGTTAGATTTTTCTTCCATATCCATATTTTCACCTATGTTATCCTATGCAGAAACCTAGTGATGAGTTACATTGGGTAATTGTTACGTTACATAATTTAGTTTTTAAAATTAAGTTTTAGTATTCCTTTTTATGATGTGGTTTTCTATGAAAGAAACTTTCAAGTAGTAAACAATTTATAACCCCGATGAATTTCGAGGGAGAAATTCATTTTAAGGGGGGTAGAATGTAACACCCTGAGATTTTATGAGATATATTCATTTTAATTTCTTTTATGCCTTCTATTGTACACTAAGATTATCTTGTACTATACGCAACACCATATTAGCTTGCAGTATATGAAACACTATTCTTGGCTCGTGTTACACACAATTTCAAGTTCGTTTTGTAGAAATTATTCTACACAACATTAAGTATAGATTTTGTTTAATGCATAAATGAAATAAGTTTTGATTATGTTATACGAAACACCATAGGGATCTTGAACTACACGCAACCCTAACTTGGCTTTCATTACACGCAATCAAGGCCTTCCTCGATAGCGTGTGTAGTACGCAATGCCGGGTTTTACTAAACAATGATATATTATTAAAATATTATATAAACTAGCCGTTATGAATTTTAATACCCACTTTTTGATATTTTATAAATTTTATCTTTCAAAATGGACTTCATTTTTGGATTTAGAACATCAAAATTATCTAAGGGTGAATTTTTGGTATTTTTCTGAAAACTTTCAATTTTTGATGAATAGTGAAAAAAACACTATGTTATAGTTTAAAACTGAATTTTCATTTAAATAATTATTTATTTTATTTAAATTTAATTTAGGTCAAAATAGATACATAATACCTATATATGTTCAATTTAATTCATTAGAGTCATTTTATAATAATTTTAGAAATATAAAAATTTTATTGAACTTTTCACCGTCTTTTACCCACCTCCTAGGAGAATTTGAAAATTTACATAAAACTCAATTTTACCGCTTATGTGAGTGTAATTTCAAAAATCTGATATAGACGGTTGATATCATTAAGTAAAATGTGGTTTAATAAGATAAAAATATTTTTTGGTGAATAATAACTTTTTACTTTTATTTACCATGGTTAAAAGTAAATAGGGTAATTAAGGGTAAAAATGATATTATTATTACCCTAAAAAATGTCCTATTTCTATTGGATAAGTGTAATTCGACCAAAAAAAACCTTATGAATAAAATATTACCCTTTAGGTTCACTTGGATTAGATTAGGACATTTATTATTATTTTATTTAAAGAAGAGTTAAAAAAGTTGAAATCAAAGTTTAATAACTAAATGTTTTTTAATATAGGGTTATAAATAAGATAAATTATACTATAAATATTAATTAGAAATATAAAGAAATTCAATACATAATTTTATTTTATTTATATTTTTTATACATTAAATAATTTAAGTTATTTATGACACAATGATGATGCAGTAATTACCTTATTAATGAAATATTAACATAATTGATATTATAAATACCCAAATAAATGTAATTATAGTATTTTTATGAATTAAACTAATTTTATATGTTAATATAACATATTAGGGTTGGTTATATTAATTTTTTTCGAATTAATAATTCTGTTATCGATTTATAAGAAACAAAATACCAAATAGTGTCAAAATTGACATAAAAGAGTTTTTAATATATATATTTTATTATTAATTGATATAATGGTCCTAAAAAACTAAGGTTCGGAAAAAAGACTTATATAATAATATATATGACATTAATAATCTAATTGGGGTTATATTGGCATTTTATAGTAAGTTTATTAACCATATAGTGTAAGAATAGAAGAAGACACAGTAAAAGTTAAATTATTTAACTTAGAGTTAAATCTAAATGATAAGGTTAAAATGGTAACCTAAACTTGTCTAAAACCTATTGGTTGAGTGGATTGAGACCCATAACCACCATAGGCTCGAAATAAGTCACTTTGGAGCCATTAGAAACCGAAAATAAATTTATTATAAAATAATATTTTAAGTTTTTTCTAAGGTTCCCCTCACCCTTCTTACAAAAGGGCACTCCCCCTTCACTATAATTCACACCTTCTAAGCCATTTTTATCATCCAAACTCTACCAAAATACCCTCTCAACTATCCTCCCTTCATCCTAGAGGCTTTAATTTAGTCATAAAGCCAACTTAATAATCCCTTTTGATCAAATCAAAAGGAAGAACCCAAGGAAGAGGTAAATATCTCACCACCTATTTCAAGTTCCTTTCTTCTTCCACTTCCTCCTTCTTTGTTGTTTTTATTATAAAATAATAAATAAAATATCTTATATATAATGTGATGTTATTAGAAAAATGGTACAACCTTATTAGTTATTTTATCCATCCTATGAATGAGAAAGTCACCACACGTGCGTACGTACGACTAATCGTCTCCACATCGTGGTGTAGTTTGTTATTTAAAAATTTCATCATTTGGATGGGTATAATAATGAGTATAAATGATATAAATAATGAATATAAAATTATTATTATTCTTTATATATGATATAATATCCAATGATATATGATTCTAATATCAAAAGAATGATATTGTCGCTCATACGTACGTACGGACTACCGTCTCCACGAACGTGATGCGATTCATTTTTCATGATTAACCATTAAATTATGATTATAAAGTATATATATAATAAATAATCATGAAATATATTACATAATAATGATACTGGATTTATGTACATATATTTTTCATTTACTTAAATCCATTCAATTCAATAAGAAAATGAAAATAGCATTCATGTGTACGTATGGCCTACCGTCTCCATGAACGGTGTATTTCATTCCGTTTATCGATCTATCGTATATATTTATATGATCAATATATATTATATATAAATCATTTTTTACATTATTCAATTAAGAAAATCAGGATATAAGTAATAATATCAAGAATAAAAAGTTGAAACATGTACGATAAATGAAACGATTTTACCCAAAATGCTGATTTAACATGGAAATTTCAAAAGAACGGGTAATATAAAGTCATAAGTGAATCATATATGATATAATAAATATTATTATGGTTATTTTAAAAGTTAATAATATTTTTAAACCCACTATATAGGAGTCTCGGACACATACGGAAGAAATTGGACATAAGGTAAGAGATAATTTTTCAATCTCATTTTTATCCCAGATTGCTTATACGTAAGTATTTACTAGGGTTATATTTTTCATCCATGTCCATAAAAATGTTTTTAATAAAGTGTTTAATATTATTCCATGTATTTTTAAAGTAATTTTTACCCCTCTTTGACTTTTACATTGTGTTATGGAATGAATCTTTATTTTTTTTACCCTAAGAGGAACATTTTGATTTTTTTTGGCAAAAGTATGAGGAGGATGTTTTTTTAACTTATACAGAATGAACGGATTTTTATGATTTCATAATGCCTAATTTTCATGAATCTTACTCTACAATATTTAATTATTATTTTCAACAAAATCCTTTTATTTTAAAATTGAATGGCATTTTGTGAAAAGAAAATGATTTTGAAGAAGAAAGGATATTTTCCTCAAGAATTCATTTCAAGTGTTTTGTCAAAACTATTTTCCATCTAAGATGAAATTATTTAGTATGATTATGTTTCAAGTATAATGTATCTATTATTTACATGGTTTTATTATTATTATGATGAAACGATATCCATTTTTTTATATGGATTATGTTATGATAGGATGATGTTTATGAAACCCATTTTATTCTTTGGGTTATGATGAATGATTTATGTTTATTTTGTGGCACAAGTAAAAATGATTTCATTATGAGATTGGTGGGACCTATATATACATCCAATGCATTGGGTAAATATTTATATATCATGAGATAGACATGGATGGAATGGAAAGTGAATCTGGTTCAGTAATACAGGGCTGGAATGACAAGTAAACCCGATTCAGTAATGGACTTTGTCCACTATGATGGTCTTGGTAGCAATGACTTGGCTACTATGGAAATCATAACATGTGCTTAATGTTTTCCATAATTACATGTTTTATTCCCATACTATTTTATCATGATTAATGTAACTTTATGATCTATGCCTTATGTACTTAAAAGATTTATTTCACCACTCAATATTTTGATGTTTAAACATTATGTTCGTGTTTTTAAGTTCAAATGTATATGGTTTGTTTTATTTTCTCCATGCTTACCCTTACTGAGAATTTGAGCTCACCATTTATATGTTTTCTTTTCCCCAGGATATAAAGAAAAGTTTTAGGTAAGAAAATAAAAGGGGAATATCTTTATGGGATATGTTGAAGATCTTTCACTATGATTGAATATTATGTTCCAAGTTTCCAAAGACACTAAACTCTTACGGTCCTTGAGTTTTGGTTCTTGTTATGTATTAAGTATTCCGAAAAAGTAATGTAATGTCCATGTACGTCAAGCTTGGGTCTCTACACCTCCTCCACTATGTTAGGGATCAATGATTATCAAAAGGAGGTTGAACACACAAAACTAGAGTCATTGGACCATAAATCAATAATAATTAACTATATATAGGTATAACATATGAAAAATACACATACACCATGAATTTTGAATGAATGAATTAATATATAAATTATTTTCATACCTCTCAATAATCAATCAATGATACATAACCAAATTCAACACATTATGCTGAAATAAAACGTCTTGGATAGAATGCAGGACCATTTATTAAACTCACATATATATTATTTTGAATAACTAGTAATTGAACATATGAAATTAACATAACCCAAATAATTATTATTCCTAAAACTTAATAATAATATCTATTTTAATATTAAATTCATAAATAATTCAACTGATCTTTTGAATACACTTACTGTGTGACCCTCTTAGAATATTTCTCAGTGGAATTATACGAGATTTCCTATAGTTCAATATAATAATATAGAAACATGTTAATACACCCATATATAAAGTCTTTATTTCATAATGAAAATAACCTTATATGAATTATCCCTATAAAATATAATACCTTTGTCTCAATATCCCATCAGTTAGGTTTCATACTTCATGTAATTATTCTATATAATTGAAATATATTTCTTTTTATTATTAAAATAAACTCATTGATAAAACTTCATGTATATAGTCTTAATAATATAGTTTCATTCCAATAAAAGGGCCCAAGATATCATCTTCCATTGAAATTTAAGAAAGAATTATTTTCTTGACTTATTCATTAATGTTATATCACTTATGATTCACCCAATGTACACTATCTCACCATGAGAACATGTTGTCAAAATTTTCATCAATACATGTAAGTATGTGATTCATTATATACATTAATAACAATCTAAATTATGATGATAAATATGCATATCCACAGATAAGAATATATAATGATATATAAACATGTGGAATTCTTATTGGTGAGTATATTCTCATAACATCCTATCTTGGAGATTACCAAGTTCAAAATTCATCAGAAGAAGTATTAATGTCTTATGATCCACCAAAACAGACACCCTACATGATCTATTTCTCATAAGATAGATTTAATTTGGCTATAGAACATATATGTAAGAATACTGTTAAATAACTTCACCGTTCCCATCATAACAGAGATCTACGATGATTTCTTAATGTGATAGAAACTCAAAGAACATTATAAAATAAATTTTACATAGAATAAAACTCATCATGTGATAATATATAATAATATTTAGAAATTTGAGTACAAAATTAATCCAAAACATAAAGTTTTTTGGTTCTAGGGAACTAACTCCAAAATGATTCAACCTACACTAAAGCCAAATTCTAACTAACTAGTTAGACTCATATGATAAACATGATTCTGCTAAGGTGTGATTATAGATATCGGGTCTACCATGTTCTGGTGGTTGTTCTACTTACTGTGACTACTGATCTATGAGAAAATCCATCAAGATGTTATATCACTAAGTTTTAACCATTTTTCATTTGTCATGATTTGACACCTTGGATAAAATCTATATCTTGTAAAAAACTATTGATAAAAATGATTCTTAACCTACATCAGAATCCATATAAAACTCAGTATAATATAGAAATATAAAAAAATGGTTATAATGAGTTATCTTCTATATATTACCTTATCCTAAAATTTATAGTAGATCAAAGTGATCTAAAATGAAACTAGTTTTGTTTCCACTTGATAACCAGTAATTTTATTTCTCTAATTACAAGGAAATCCTCCAATTTTACTTTCTCAAGTACTGTTAGATATTTATAATTTCCATCCATTATAGTTCTGTCATTATTTTTTTGATATTTTCATTTTATTGTTTATGAATATGTAGTTCAAAACCCTAACACATATCATAACATGTGAGATAGAATCCATAATAATCTTAGTCATATATAGTTTATTTAACACAAGAATACCCTCCTGTGTTTTCACACATCACACTAGAGATATTTCATTCCATTTGACACACAAAATTATACCTTTTCAATGTATGTAGTTCGAATTGATCTAAGAAACCCCATAGATCTTTTCCCTAGAACATGGATTGATACTTTAAGTTATTCTTAGAGAAAATATTTTCTTTAGTTTTAGTTATCTATAAGAATAATCATCTATTTTCTATATTATATCAAAATATTTGTTTTATAAAACTATAGAATTCCCACTAATCTCTTTTAGAAACTTGACATACATTCTTTCCAAACAAATATTATATGATCATTATGATTGATTCAATACATAAATGGATCTTTGAAACGTTTATAGATTATTGGAGTTATTTGGTGTTACCAAACCTCCTGGTTGCATCATATGTTCATCTTCTATAAGGTTTCCTCCAAGGAAAGTGTTCTTGACATTAAATCATCCAATATAATGATCATATAAATTAGAAATAACAAGAAGAATTATAATAGGTTTTAGGACTAGGAATTTGTATATTGTTTTTTCATATATTATATCTAAACACCACTAAAACCCTTAGTAATTGATCAATATTTATTGGTACCAACTTGTACAATCCATTTCTAGTTTCTATTATGTACCAAAAAATAACTTTATATCAATATAACACATTTCCAAAAAATGTATAAATGAATTTTAGTACATGGAATCTAACTTTGAATTCATTTAAACTTGTCAATTATCACTAGTTTCCATTTAGAGATTCTCTATAGAATTTATTATTATTATTATCAAATAATATATCTCTAGTCTTAGTTAATATCAAACCGTTTATTTTGTTTTAAATTTCCTATATATTATATATTTCTATAACAATTCCTCCCACCAAGGCTTGTGTAGTTTTGTATTTTTATGCCAACTTATGTTCATTCAGACTCTATAATAAAGTCTAAATTGATCCCACTTTCTCAAAATATATGTTCTTCCCTCATAGAAATATAGTTAGTTTTTACAAATACCTTTTTATTTTCAGGATGTTAATATTCTTTGTGTCTATTGGATCATTAATGGAAATTCAATTTGTGTTTCCTTGATGTACATTTGTAGCTCATAATAGATTTAAATAAATAGTTCCCATCAAACACCTTAGGCTATCACATAAAATAATATCATCATATTGTAACTTATATGATATCCATTAGTCAATTAAGTTAGAATATGGTTTTATATTATACTACTATTTTTGAGTCATGTTTTGAAAGACTATGGAATGCTAACAATACATATAATACTCCTCATCAATTTACCTTGTATTACAATCACCTATATTATGTGAATAAGGTAATATGAGTATAGTAAAACCTTCACTCTACATTTAAATGATCAATGAATATTTGGTTAATATTTTTTCTAAAAAACACACCTTAATGATTCTTTATGTTTTACCAAGTGAATTAATTACTTAATGAAGTATATGAACTTACGTATAGTTTTTTTCTTAGAATAGAGAATGCAGTTTAGCTAAAATAACTCAAGAAGATTTATGTCTTAACTTTATTTATAAATTTTCTTCTTCTTAATATTAATAAGTAAGTATGTCGATAATACCCCATGGTTTTAGCTCCCAGACTCTAAAATCTCATTTAGGCATATATTTTATAGTTACTTTTAGTTTTACTTAACAGTGAATTATCTTTCCATAACTAGGCATGATTCTTATATTTTTTATTCATTATTTATTCTTGATATTAAATATATACGATTCAAGTATTACTTAAAATATTAAGTATAAAGTACCATAAAAATATTCATTTCAAATGAAATAATTCCTCATTGTGTCTACTTAGACATTGGGATAAATGTTTTAGTAATACTCAATACCAAAAAATAGTTTCATAAGAATCAATCCACTTAGAAATCCAATGTTTTGTGCTTTTATTTGCTGACATAGGAACTACCCTCTTTCAGCTACCTAGAGAGTTCACCTTGCTTGTCTTAATGTTTCTAAACATACATAATAGAATACAAATATGTGAATAAAATATTATATTTAATACCTAACAAGTTAAATAGAAATATTTCTTGAAATGACGAATATTCCTAAACTATAATATTTTGCTCACTTCTTTTCAACTCATTAAAGATCATGTTCTTGTGAAATTTCTTTCCACGTGAAAAATATATAGCTTACTATTTATCATAATACCTATGAAAATTTTTTCTCTTTGAAGGAAATTGTAAAGGATCCATCTACTTTGAATTAGTCGTAGTCTTTTCAATCTGGTCATTCACTTTGTTCACCAAAAGGGTTGAGGTACCATACTCCCAATATTCCTTATCTTCTTAGTGAAGCATAATCAAAATATTCCCAAGCTGTTTATCTATACTATTTATACTATAGTTCTTGATAAATATAGAGTATTTTGGTGATAAGGATGATAATATGAGATTAATGGATAATTTAGTTTTAAAATGGAAGAAAAAAATTCTCTAACCAATCAATATAATTTATAATTTTGAAGTCAATATCACTATCAAAGTATCCATATCTTATTTTACATTGGTATAGTTCAATGCCAATATCATTTATCTTATGCCTATATTTATATTTATCAAGTGATAGAAGGTGAAATATCATTGTATATGAATCCATGTATTTATGTCATATATTTATCTCTCCAAAACTAGCTGACAACATGATGCAACAGATAGTAGAATCATCCTATATGTATCTCTTGTAAGAATTATTTTCACCCTCACTTTCTAATGTGGATGATCAAGAATAGGAAACCCAAACACATAATAAAACTTTTACTATAGTATTATAATGTATAAATAACTATAAAATTCTTGGAAATTTGTTCTAGTGAGGAGATTATCTTTTCCATAAATAATCACAGTGCTCCCATAGTTTCTGTTTTTATGTTTTACAATAAATAAAATTAGATTTTAGTACTTTATCTTGATTAACAAATGTGATGTAATAAGTTTTCTATTATTACTCTCCTAGTATTTTATCAAATACTAATATCCATCACTATTAGATTTATAATATCCCATTGTACGGATATTCTAGTGTAATGGATCCCCATTCCCATTCTCATAATCTAGAATTAGTTATGATAAATTATTCAAATGTATTTAGGTAGGAATTTTTCCCATCAACATTAATTCATGGTACCTTGATCCACTGAGTGAAATCCCTAATCCTGAAATCCTAAACTAATATTTCCTTAATTCTTGAGACATAATTACACTAAGTCTTTTCTTAATAAATCAAACATTGATTTCAACTAGGTTAAGTTGACCCAAAAATTTACTTAAATTTCACCGAAAATTGAAAGAATCCTGACTTGGGATAGATAATCACTTTGAACTATTATTTTATTTTAACATAAGTATTGGAATTATTATCTGAATTAATATTTCCTTGAGGTATTTTTATCTTATGCATAAGTACTCTTTATTTTATCCCTTTAAATTCTTGTTAATATTATAAAAAATATAAAAAAATAATTAACCAAATCTTGATGAAATAATTTATGCATAATCTATTTGTTTTATTTCATCTTTCATGATCATTAATTAATTTACTTTATGTGATTTCATTTAATATCCAATAAACATGCATCTCATAGAAAACTAATTAACCATTCACTGGGTAAAAGTAAAATAAATACATGGAATTAGCATGATCTTTTACTAATTTTTAGTTTATTGAGAAAAAAATCAAATTAAACCTTAACCCTAGAGGAATAACTCCTTAATCCAAGATTGGATTAAATTTTAGCTTATGTTTCTTCTTGGTGGTTTCCCCTTAGCTCCATCTTGAATGATCCCCACTAACCTATGAGTTTCTTCCATTATATATGTCTTACTCATATGCAATTGAGGAGAACTAGGGATTTGGGGTTACATAAAAGAAACCATGGATATGTAGGCCTATACATAATAATGAGTAAGAGATGATACAAATACATAATATTAATTTAATAATAATTGTTCACAAAATCATGTTATAATAATTAAATTAAATAGAAACCTAAAACATATATAGGTCGATCAAGATAATGACCACCCACACATACTATAAATACAATTGTAAAACTAGATAGTATTCATTTCTTCAATTCTTTAATAAGATATAATTACAAAATTAATAAATAAATAAATTATTTTATCTTAATTTTCTATCAAAAAATTCTGTGAGATTCCCATCCACTGTAATTTTAAATTTATTAAATAAATTGATTTAATTTAAAATTAATTAATCACATGATGTGTATTAGAGGTGGAATGATGTGTACCCTTCAAATTCCACTTAAATATATTTTTGAAGTTTAATTATTACCTGATGTATTTCATTACACAACCCAATGTATGAATAATACTATATACAATCCTTTTCATGTGTAGTATACTTACATGACTTGTATGCCTACATGGCATGTCATGATATACATAGTGTGTTGCTCTATGAATTAAGACATATAGTCAGTGCGACGTTTATCACTACATGACACACCTTAAATATACTTTTCATGTACGACTTCACAAGGCCCGTGAAATATATGATATGTACAACAATCAAACACATCATGTATCCATTGTATTATTTGGAAAATTATTAATTAATCATATAATTTCAAACATGACCCATCAAAAACCACTTAATGTGTAATCCATGAAAAATCCCATCACACGGCGTGTAAACCATCTAACACCATGTAGTTTGGTTTAATTTCTTTAACTAATTTTTCTTTCTGTGTGTTGACTCACACAAAACACCTTATTTAGATTGTAAATTTTGTGAGTTCATCTAAATTAGATGGTTTTTAAAACCAGCTACATAGAATTTGATTCGTTACTATCCAACCATAATTCATGCATAGAGATCTAACATGTATTTTCATGGGTTATTATATACTACATGGCATGTACCACCTGCTACATGCCATGAATCTCATGTATTTGTTTTCACCTAGTTAGCAGTCAACACGCAACATTTATTAATTACATTCCTTATACTTTGAACATACAACCTCCATAATTCCCATGGGATCAAACCATGTGGGGGTAAACAATGTGTATTCTAGATACATTTCATATACTCCTTGTTAAACCATGTGTCAACAGGCAGCCAAAACATGTCATGTAATGATTTTATGTACCATTCTCTCATATAAAATTCCACAATTTTTGTGGTTCATACTTGTGTGGTTGACCATGGGTATATGATGGGTATTTTTTGGTTACATGGTGTGTATCCATTTCATTTAGCTAGAATTTTTTTCACCTATAAATATGATATCTAAATTTTCTTTATATGTTCATGGCATTTTATTGGTCATATGAAACTTAAAAATAATGTCATCTCAGCTTTTAGATTAATAACAAAAAACTAGAAACGAAAAACTAATAAAAAAATAAATAATTTGATCAAAAAATAATAAATAATTATAAATTAATATGTTAATTCTTTGATACCACTTGATGGTTTTAGAGAATAGTGGAAGTGGCTGGGCCCATGAACAATATTTTTTTTTCTATTTGTATGTTCAAATTAAATCCTAAAAACTAGACAAATTGAGCCCTATAATATTCAAATAGAGGATATTTTCATATAAAATTTATAATTAATTACTTAGATAAGAATTAACTCACTTACAATTCTTTATTCATTGTCAAATAGATTGATTCTTTTCATACCATTATTTCAATGAAGGATCCAATGATATAATCCATCTAGAAGATTCCAAAAATGTTCTATAAACCTTAGAATGTCTTCATTGAAACTTCAGGTGATAGTGTGAAAGATCCAAATTATTTGTATCATTATATGTTGATTGAAACAAAAATCCCTTCCATTCTTGAAGGATTTTATTAGGTTCTCTTGATCTTGAGAGGGAGGATGAGGATCATCAAACTTTGTTCTTGAGAGAGTTTTTGAGAAAGTTGTCTCTATAATTGTGAGAATTATAAATGGATAAATGTTGTTCACAGTAAGTCATTTTTTACCGATAAATGGTATAAATTGGTTTATATCCTTAAGAAAAAGAAATAGTTATTTCATTGAGGCCATTAACTAATTCTCTAAAATAAGTATATTAAAAAATTTATATCATTTCTTGGTAAAAAATGATTTTTTGTGCACTATATTTCTCTATATATAACTATCTCAAATCTAGAGAGAACTTTCTTAATAATTATCTCAATAATAAAGATTGAAGATCCACCTCCCCTATCTCAATATCGAGAGAAATAGATATAATCCTTTTAAACCAAAATAAATTTTTGTTTTGATCAATGGAAAATGACACAAGTGATTTGTTTCTTTCATGCTATCGCACAAAGTTCCAATGATGACATTCTAAGGTTCATGGATCACATGTGGATACCACTAGATGAATTCTATCCTTGGATCCTTTATCTCAATGAAAATATGGAAATAAGGTCAACCAATTTGATAATGAAGAATTAATTTCAAGAGTAGGATTTCTTTTCTAAATTAATTAATTATAAATTATATGTGTAAAAATACACTATTTGAATCTTCTAGTGTTACATCCATTAAGTTATAAGGATTTATTTCCAATATACTAATAAAAAAATTATTTAGTATGGGCCTAACTATTTCTACAGTTCCCTAGAATGTTAAAAAATACACAATATGATACTATAACTTGATAAAGAATATAAATTTTTTTATTATGATTTATCAAATGGTCTCTAATGAAATGACTTTGAGAACTATGTCCACTAGATATATTATGACCATGTACTCCTATAAAATTTTAGACAACTACGCAACCACATGTACATCACTACACAAATACCCATATATGGATGAGTACAAATAATTAGTAGGAAAAACCAATTATAGAGAAACACTAAATTCAAACTCATGTATACTTGATAAGAAAATAATATGAAATCATAATACATATGTATGACCTCATAGTATGGCACCAACCAATGATAAATTCGGTTAGCTATAAACTAAGAGATAATATCATCATAAATATCTTACCATATATCATATGAAAATATTATACATCCTCTAATAGAAGAAATCATAATCCAAAAATATATCACATAATGGAGAAACCATGACAAAGATAAACATAATCAATCTCTCTCATAATAACAAATCTCTTAAACATACACACATTAAAATGGGGTCTATAACACCCCAAGATTTTATGAGAAATATTATTTTTAATTTCTTTGATGTCTTATGTTGTACGCTACACCAAGATTATCTTGCGCTATACGTAACACCGTATTAGATTTTAGTATACTCAACACAATTCCTGGCTTGCGTTACATTCAAGAGAAACCTTCCACGATAGCTTGCGTTGTACGCAATACCGAGTTTCACTAAACAATGATATGTTATTAAAATATTGTATAAACTAGCCATTATGAATAGTAATACCCACTTTTTGAAATTTTATAAATTTTATTTTTCAAAATTGACTTCATTTTTGGATTCTTAATATTGAAATTAGCCTAGGTTGATTTTTTGGTATTTTTCTGAAAACCTTAATTTTTTGATGAATAGTGAAAACACTGAGTTATTGGTTAAAACCAAATTTTTATTTAAATAATAATTTATTTTATTTAAATTTATTTTAGGTAAAAATAGATACATAATACCTATATAAGTTCAATGTAATCCATTGGAGTCATTTTATAATAATTTTAGATATATAAAAATTTTATTGAACTTTTTACCGTCTTTTACCCACCTCCTAGGAGAATTTGAAAATTTACCTAAAACTTAATTTTACCACTTATGTGAGTTGAATTTAAAAAATCCTAGAGACATGGTTGATATCATTAAGTAAAATGTGGTTTAATGGGATGAAAATAATTTTTGGTGAACAGTAACTTTTAACTTTTATTTACCACGGTTAAAAGTAAATAGGGTAATTAAGGGTAAAAATGATATTATTATTACCCTAACACATGTAATAATTATATTTTATAAGTTTAATTCGACCAGAAAAAAGCTTAGTAATAAAATATTACCCTTTAGGTCCACTTGAATTAGATTAGGACATTTATTATTATTTTATTTAAAGAAGAGTTAAAATAGTTAAAATCAAAATTTAATAACTAAATCATTTTTAATATAGGGTTATCCAGAAGATAAATTCGACTATAAATATTAATTAGAAATATAAAACAATTTAATACATAATTTTATTTTATTATATTTTTTTAGACATTAAATAATTTAATTTATTTATGACACAATGATGATGCAATAATTACCTTATTAATGAAATATTAACATAATTGATATTATAAATACCCAAATAAATGTAATTTGAGACTTTATATGAATTAAAATAATTTTATAGGTTAATATAAAATATTAGGGTTGGTTAGATGAATTTTATTCGAAGTAATAATGCTATTATGAATTTAGAAAAAACAAAATACAAAATAGTGTCAAAATTGACATAAAAGAGTTTTTAAAACAAATATTATATTATTAATTGATATAATGGTCATAAAAATCTAAGGTTATTCCAAAATACTTATATAATAATATATATTACATTAATGAACCAATTGGGGTTCGATTGATAGTTTATAGTAAGTTTATTAACCATATAGTGTAAGAATACAAGAAGACACGATAAAAGTTAAATTATTTAAATTAGAGTTAAATCGAAATGATAAGGTTAAAATGGTAACCTAAACTTGTATAAAACCTATTGTTTGAGAGTATTTAAACCCATACACACCCTATACTCTAAATAAGTCACTTTTGATCCATTATAAACCGAATATGAATTTATTATAAAATAATATTTTAAGTTTTCCCTAAGGTGCCCCTCACCACTCTTATAAAAGGACACTCCCCCTTCTCTCTAATTCACACCTCCAAAGAAATTTGGCTTGGACAAACCTTGCCCAAATACCCTATAAACTTTCATCCCTTAATCATTGAGTCCTTACTTTTGTCATAAAGCCAACCTAAGGAGCCCTTTTAATCAAATCAAAAGGAAGAACCCAAAGAAGAGGTAAATATCTCACCACCTATTTCAAGTTCCTTTCTTCTTCCACTTCCTCATTCTTTATTGTTTCCATTATAAAATAATAACTACAGTATCTTATATATAATGTGATGTTATTATAAAAATTTTACAACCATATTAGTTATTTTATCCACCCTATGAATGAAAAAGTCACCACACGTGCGTACGTACGGCTTACCGTCTCCACGTCGTAGTGTAGTTTTTTATTCAAAAATTTCATCATTTGGATGGGTATAATAATGAGTATAAATGATATAAATAATAAATATAAAATTATGATGATTCTTTATATATTATATATCATCCAATTATATACTATTTTAATATCAAAAGAATGATATTGTTGCTCGTGCGTACGTACGGACTACCGTCTCCACGAACGCGATGAGATTCATTTTCCATGATTAACCATTAAAGTATGGTTATAAAGTATATATAATAAATAATCATGAAATATATTACATAATAATGATACTGGATTTATTTACATATATATTTTATTTACTTAATTCCATTCAATTCAATAAGAAAATGAAAACAGTGTTCATTCGTACGTACAACCTACCGTCTCCATGAAAGGTGTATTTCATTCCATTTATCGATCTATCATATATATTTATATGCTGAATATATATTATATATAAATCATGTTTTAAATTATTCAATTAAGTAAATCATGATATAAGTAATAATATCAAGAACAACAAGTCGAAACTCGTATGATAAATGAAACAATTTTACCCAAAACGCCGCTTTAACATGGAATTTACAAAAGAACGGGTAATATAAAGTCATAAGTGACTCATATATGATATCATAAATATTATTATGGTTATGTTAAAAGTTAATAATATGTTTAAACCCAATATAAAGGAGTATCAGACACATATGGAAGAAATTGGACATATGGTAAGGGATAATTTTACGAATCTCATTTTTTCTGAGATTGCTTATACGTAAGTATTTACTGGGGTTATATTTTTCATCCATGTACATAAAAATGTTTCTCATAAAGTGTTTAATATTATTCCATGTATTTTTAAAGTCATATTTACCCCTCTTTTACTTTTATATTGTGTTATGGAAGGAATCTTTCTTTTGTTTACCATACGAGGAACTTTTTGACTTTTCCGGCAAAAGTACGAGGAGAATGTTTTTTAACCTATATGGCATGAATGGATTTTTACGGTTTTATAATGCCTAATTTTCATGAAGCTTCCACTACAATATTTCATGATTATTTAAAAAAAATATTTTTCTTTTAAAATTGAATGGAATTTTGTAAAAAGAAAATGATTTTGAAGAAGAAAGGATATTTTCTTCAAGAATTCATTTCAAGCATTTTGTCAAAACTATTTTCCATCTAAGATGACATTATTTAGTATTATTATGTTTCAAGTATAATGTATATATTATTTACATGGTTTGATTCTTATTATGATGAAATGATATACATTTGTTTTATATGGATTACGTTATGATGAGATGATTTTTATGAAACACATTTTATTCTTTGTATTATGATGAATGATTTATGTTTATTTTGTGGAAAAAGTAAGAATGGTTTCATTATGAGATGGGTGGGACCTATATCTCCCTATAATTCATTGGGTAAAGATTTATATCTAATGATATAGACATGGCTGGAATGGAAAGTGAATCAGGTTCAGTAATATAGGGCTGGAACGGAAAGTAAACCCGGTTCAGTAATGGAATTTGTCCACTATGATGGTCTCGACAGCAATGCCTTGGCTACTATGGAAATAATAACATGTGATTAATGGTTTTCCAAAATTACATGTTTTATTCCCATGATATTTTATCATGATTAATGTTCCTTTATGATCTATGTCTTATGTACTATCAAGATTTATGTCATTACTCATGATTTTGATGTTTTATGTTCATGTTATTACATTCAAATGTTTATGGATTGTTTTATATTCTCCATGTTTACCCTTACTGAGCATTTGAGCTCACCATTTTTATGTTTTCTTTTCCCTAGGATATAAATAAAGGTTTTAGGTAAGAAAAAAAGTTAAGATCTTTATGGGAGATGTTGAAGATCTTTCACCATGATTAGAAGATTATATTCTATGTTTCCAAAGACACTAAACTATTACAGTCCTTAGGTGTCTGATTTTGTTATGTATTAATTATTCCACAAAAGTAATGTAATGTCTATGTATGTCAAGTGTGGGTCTATACAGTTGGTATCAGAGGAAAGGTTTAGTTAACCTTTGTAAACTAGGATGCGAAAACTTTATAAAGATACCTAGAGATATTTCTAAGGTATGTCTAGGGATGTCCCTAAGGTTAAGTATAAGTATAGGCTATATTCCTAGAATTACAGCAATGATTTTAGAATTAAACCTAAGATGTTAGATATTGAAGGTACTCCCCCTTTATTATGTTGTTTTCCTAGCATTATTTTTTCCTCTCACACTATTCTTTTTGGGTTTTAGAAAATGGATGGAAACAAGAAGATTCACGATAATGGAGGATATGATGGACAATGGAATGATATTATTCATGAGAAACCAAATTAAATGGGATTTGGAAGTCCAAAAATCATTATTATTCCTAATCAGAAATCTCATAATATGGTCAATAATCTCAACTTTGGCAAGTTTCCTGACTCAGCAAATAAGAGAAATATGGAGTTTCATGATGATCATAGAGGAAAGAAAGTTCAATTTCCCCCATTTAAATCATGTGGGAAGAGGCATCAATGAGAATGTTTCAAAGGAACTAGAAGATGGTTTGGGTGTGGAAAAGGAAGACACAAAGCCAGTAATTGCAAAGGAAAAGGTTCAGTTAACACCATGGACAAGGGTAATGGTATTACAAAGACATAAACAACGGTTAAATGTTTTAAATGTGGAATGTACGAGCATTATGCAAACCAATTCCCTAGGGGAAAATCTCATGAAGTGAATCAGTATGGTCATATGAATAGTATTTATGTTGATGATGATGAAGAGACTACAAATGATATATGAGATAAAAGAAGTGTTGAGGAATAAAATGATGAAGCTCGGTTAATGGTTTAAGAAGGTAGTGGAATGATTGTATGTTTATCAAGAGTTATATTGTCTAGGTAATTTGATGGTACTATAGAATAAAGAGACATCTAAGGATTGTTACACTATTGTTTTTCCTTATGTTTTTGAAAAGTATATGTTGAATGGTACTGGTATCCATGAAATGTTATTCAGATATTTTTGGAAATAACCTAATATGCACATAATGAAGGGATAAGGAGAATGAAATGTTTTATAGTATTAATGATCTCATGAATGATATAAGGAAAAAGTGATATCATGGTTTGAGTATATAGAAATTTTGGGATTTTGGTATGTGGAAAGAGTTAACTTTTGACAGCATTCATGTTTTCACTAAAGTTCAATGGGTATTCATTTTTCAAGAGAATACATCCATCCATTTTTCAAGAGAATACATGATTAAGGTATTCACATGTTTGGAATTTGACCCAAAAAAAGATATATCTTATGATATATGGGGGAAGAATGAAGGAATTCACATGCTCGGTAGATGACATTTCTAGTAATCAGACAGAAGTATTTTGGATAAGCCTAAAGATTGGAATGAATTAAGTTAGAAATAATATAGTATTGTTTAAGGCTAGAAATTTTTGATATTATTTCTAGAATTTTGTAATAGTATAGTTTTAAAAAAAGAGACAACCCGTAGGACGGGAGACAACCCGTCGCGTCGGACAAGGTTGCAGGAATCGAACCCACAACCGAAGTGCGACAAGCCTTTATCACCTACCACTGGCCTACCAAAAGTCCCTGGTTCGTAGAAACTAGTTTTATTTTATTAAGTGGTTTGATATATGATGTATAAGTCCATTTTTGGAACCATATACGATTAATCTCACCATAATATGGACTTATGTATATAACTTTTTCTAACCTTATGTTTGAGACAGTTTGAATAACCTATCATTATATCGCATGATCTGCTAACACTTCACGGAAGACAAATTTATCTTCATTTCTTTAAGAGATGAAGTGGAAATTGTTCAAGGCACAAAAAATAGTGAGATTGTACCAAAATCAAGTAAGTATTTATTTTAATTCAAAAATTCTTCAACATTTTGGAAATGATATTGAAAACGAAATATGTTGTCCTAGTGCCCTCATATCTGATGACTCAAATGGTACCTTAGATCATCACAAATTTACGGCTTTTTGATTGTTGGATTTTTCATAGCCATGTTCTCTACCACTCTCCATCAGAACTTGATGGTTATATTTCTCTTCCATATATATATTTTCACCTATGTTCTCCTATGTGGAAACCCAGTGATTAGTTAATTTAGGTAACCGTTACCTTTCATACTTTAGTTTTTAAATTTATGTTTTGGTATTCCTTTTTATGATGTGGGTTTCTATCAAAGAAACTTTCAAGTAGTAAACCATTTATAACCTTGATGAATTTCGAGGGAGAAATTCATTTTAAGGGGGGTAGAATGTAACACCCCAAGATTTTATGAGAAATATTATTTTTAATTTCTTTGTTGTCTTATGTTGTACGCTACACCAAGATTATATTGCGCTATACACAACACCGAATTAGATTGTAGTATACAAAACACTATTCTTGGCTTACATTACACAAAAGATAAACCTTTCTCGATAGCTTTCATTTTACACAATACCGAGTTTCACTAAACAACGATATGTTATTAAAATATTATATAAACTAGACGTTATGAATAGTAATATGCTATTTTTGAAATTTTATAAATTTTATATTTCAAAATGGACTTCATTTTTGGATTCGGAATATTGAAATTATCCTAGGGTGACTTTTTGGTATTTTTCTGAAAACTTTCAATTTTTGATGAATAGTGAAAACACTGAGTTATTGGTTAAAACCGAATTTTTATTTAAATAATAATTTATTTTATTTAAATTTATTTTAGGTCAAAATAGATACATAATACTTATATAAGTTCAATTTAATTCATTGGAGTCATTTTATAAAAAGTTTAGATATATAAAAATTTTATTGAACTTTTTACCATCTTTTACCCACCTCCTAGGAGAATTTACAAATTTATATAAAACTTAATTTTACTGCTTCTGTGAGTTGAATTTAAAAAACACGAGAGAAACGGTTGATATTAGTAAGTAAAATTTGGTTCAATGAGATGAAAATAATTTTTGGTGAATTGTAACTTTTAACTTTTATTTACCACGGTTAAAAGTAAATAGGGTAATTAAGGGTAATAATAATATTATTATTACCCTACCACATGTACTAATTCTATTGGATAAGTTTAATTCGACCAAAAACAAATTTAGGAATAAAATATTACCCTTTATGTCCACTTGGATTAGATTATGACATTTATTATTATTTTATTTAAAGAAGAGTTAAAATAGTTAAAATCAAAGTTTAATAACTAAAACATTTTTAATATAGGGATATACATAAGATAAGTTAGACTATAAATATTCATTAGAAATATAAAAAGATTTAATAATTAATGGTATTTTATTTATATATTTTTATACATTAAAAAAATTAATTTATTTATGACACAATGATGATGCGATAATTACCTTATTAATGAAATATTAATATAATTGATATTATAAATACCCAAATAAATGTCATTTGAGAATTTTTATGAATTAAAATAATTTTCTAGGTTAATATAACATATTAGGGTTGGTTAGATGATTTTTTTTCGATGTAATAATGCTGTTATAAATTTTGAAAAAAATACGAAATAGTGTCAAAATTGACATAAAAAAGTTTTTAAAAACAATATTATATTATTAATTGATATAATGGTCCTAAAAATATAAGGTTAGGCAAAAATACTTATATAATAATATATATGACATTAATGAACCAATTGGGGTTCGATTGATAGTTTATAGTAAGTTTATTAACCATATATTGTAAGAATACAAGAAGACAAGGTGAAAGTTAAATTATTTAACTTAGAGTTAAATCAAAATGATAAGGTTAAAATGGTAACCTAAAATTGTCCAAAACCTATTGGTTGAGATTATTTCGACCCATACCCACCCTATAATTGAAATAAGTCACTTTGGAGCCATTATAAACCGAATATTAACTTATTATAAAATAATATTTTAAGTTATTCTAAGGTGCCCCTCACCCCTCTTATAAAAGGCCACTCGCCCTTCTCTCTAATTCACACCTCCAAATCTATTTGTATCGGCCAAACCCTACCCAAATACCCTCTCAACTGTACTCCATTCATCCTAGAGTCCTTTATTTAGTCAGAAATCCAACCTAAGGATCCCTTTTGATCAAATCAAAAGGAAGAAGCCGAAGAAGAGGTAAATATCTCACCACCTATTTCAAGTTCCTTTCTTATTCCACTTCCTCCTGCTTTATTGTTTCCATTATAAAATAATAAATCCAGTATCATATATATACTGTGATGTTATTATAAAAATTGTACAAAAATATTAGTTATTTTATCCATCCTATGAATGAAAAAGTCACCACACGTGCGTACGCACGGCTTACCGTCTCCACGTCGTGGTGTAGTTTGTTATTCAAACATTTCATTATTTGGATGGGTATAATAATGATTATAAATGATATAAATAATAAATATAGCATTATAATGATTCTGTATATATGATATACCATCCAATTATATATTATTTTAATATCAAAAGAATGATATTGTCGCTCGTGCGTACGTACGGACTACCATCTCCATGAACGCGATGAGATTCATTTTCCATGATTAACCATTCAAGTATGGTTATAAAGTATATATAATAAATAATCATAAAATATATTAAATAATAATGATACTGGATTTATGTACATATATGTTTCATTTAATTAATTCCATTCAATTCAATAAGGAAATGAAAACAGCGTTCATGCGTACGTACGACCTACCATCTCCAAGAACAGTGTATTTCATTCCATTTATCGATCTATCATATATATTTATATGATGGATATATATTATATATAAATCATGTTTTAAATTATGGAATTAATTAAATCATGATATAAGTAATAATATCAAGAACAACAAGTTGGAACACGTACAGTAAATGAAACGATTTTACCCAAAACGTTTCTTTAACATGGAATTTACAAAAGAACGGGTAATATATAGTTATAAGTGAATCATATATGATATCATACATATTATTATGGTTATTTTACAAGTTAATAATATGTTTAAACACACTATAAAGGAGTCTAAAAAACATACAAAAGAAATTTGACATAAGGTAAGGGATAATTTTTCAAATCTCATTTTTTCTGAGATTTCTTATACGTAAGTATTTACTGGGGTTATATTTTTCATTCATGACCATAAAAATGTTTTTCATAAAGTGTTTAATATTATTCCATGTATGTTTAAAGTCATTTTTACCCCTCTTTGACTTTTACATTGTTTTATGGAAGGAATCTTTCTTTTGTTTACCATATGAGGAACTTTTTGACTTTTCTGAAAAAAGTACGAGGAGAATGTTTTTTAACTTATACGGAATGACCATATTTTTACGGTTTCATAACGCCTAATTTTCCTAAAGATTACTCTACAAGATTTCATGATTATTTTCAACAAAATCCTTTTATTTTAATTTTTTTTGGAATTTTATGAAAAGAAAATGATTTTGAAGAAGAAAGGATATTTTCCTCAAGAATTCATTTCAAGAATTTTGACAATACTATTTTCCATCTAATAAGACATTATTTAGTATGATTATGTTTCAAGTATAATGTCTCTATTATTTACATGTTTTTATTCTTATTATGATGAAATTATATCCATTTGTTTTATATGGATTAAGTTATGATGATATGATGTTTATGAAACCAATTTTATTATTTGGGTTATGATGAATGATTTATGTTTATTTTGTGGAATGAGTAAGAATGATTTCATTATGAGATGGGTGGGACCTATATCTCCCTCTAATGCATTGGGTAAAGATTTATATCTCATGATATAGACATGGCTAGAACAACAAGTGAATCCGGTTCAGTAATACAGGGCTGGAACGATAAGTAAACCCGATTCAGTAATGGAATTTGTCCACTATGATGGTCTTGGTAACAATGTCTTAGCTACTATAGAAATAATAACATGTTATTAATGGTTTTCCATAATTACATGTTTTATTACCATGCTATTGTATCATGATTAATGTTTTTTTATGATCTATGCCTTATGTACTGTCAATATTTATGTCATTACTCATGATTTTGTTGTTTTATGTTCATGTTATTATGTTCAAATGTTTATGGATTCTTTTATGTTCTCCATGTTTACCCTTACTGAGCATTTGAGCTCACCCTTTTTATGTTTTCTTTTCCCCAGGATATAAAGAAAGGTTATAGGTAAGAAAAAAGGGAAGATCTTTATGGGGGATGTTGGAGATATTTCACCATGATTAGAAGATTATGTTCCAAGTTTCCAAAGACACCAAACTATTACGGTCCTTGGGTGTCTGATTTTATTATGTATTAAGTATTCCGAAAAAGTAATGTAATGTCCATGTTTTTCAAGTGTGGGTCTCTACAGGGCCCTTACCGAATACACCCTTATCCATTATATAACATCATCAAAGATCTATGAAATCATTCTAAATCATGAAAAAATTTGATAAAGGAATACAAAACCCCATTATAGAGGTTAATGTAGTATAAATCCTCTAATGAACAAACCCTAGATATTTTATCTTGACATCTATACTGATCTATCATAAGGCCTAAGGTACATTTTTGATCATCATGGGATGAAAAAGTGACGTGGGTATCCAAAAAAGAGCATTGGAAATTTTTTTCCATGAGATATATAATTAAATAATTAATACAAATGATTAATCAGCTCAAAACTCTATAATCATTGATGAGAGATAATATTTTATAAATTTTATTATATTTTTCAATGATAATTAACCCCTAAATCAATATAAAACACAAGAAGTTAATTAATTATTTGATATTTTTTAATATTTAATTTTATTATTAATTAGATTTAATCTTTTATTTTTAGTTTTTTATTCATTTTTGGAATTAATTGACAAAGATATACTTTGATTTTTAGGTTATGTTTTTAAAATTGTAACATTCCTTTTTCATAATTTTCATTGATTATATCATTATGAACTTAATATGAACAAAATAAAACATTGGATTTATATTTTCATGGGTTATAGAAAAGTTTCAAAAGTTACTAGATTCTAAATGAAATTTTGAAAAGTAAGTGATATTTAATATTTTTTATTTCCAAGAGAATACATAACATTATAACTTTGGAAGATTGAGAAATCAATAATAGGAAGC
The DNA here is from genome assembly GCA_963277665.1 of Viscum album. NCBI lineage: Eukaryota > Viridiplantae > Streptophyta > Magnoliopsida > Santalales > Viscaceae > Viscum > Viscum album. The sequence continues at coordinate 1,082,416,929 of OY728166.1, read as the reverse complement.
ACGTGTAAGATAAATTTTCCTAAAGAAGATGTTATATAATATTTTCTTTAAGAGTTTGGAAGATACATAAGATTTTTTTACTTTTTAGAATCTGATATTGAGGATATTTAATAATTTATATATCGAATAATAATACATAACATCACAAAGTTTATCAAATTTGAACATACCACTAATACATGAAGTTTTTAGGGGAAATTCCCATATTATCCTTAGCCCATTGAATTATATTTTAGAGTTTTCTAAATTCAAAGATGTTTTCTACGTAATATATTTTCCCAATTAAGGTTCATATATAATATTTTGTCCATTGGAAAATTTTAGGAAGTTGTAGTTTTTGTTTTTTACTGTCTATGATATTTTGGATTTCGCAAGTTTGATGTTATGACTCATGCTGCAAAGGAAAGTATCATGTCTTAGAGGTTCCAATGGTAGTTAGAACTTTTATATAAGGGATCTTATAATTTTATTATTAAGGTAATTATTATTCCATGTGGAATTTATCCTGGAGCTACTGAACTTAAAATATGAATTTCCCAGAAATGTATAGGGATTGACTTAAAATAAATTCATTCCCACTGTCTAGACAAATTGGGAAGTTCCATCTTACATATCCACATGTAAACCATCCAAAAATTTGAAGTTTATGAAGATCATGGGATGATATTGAAGTAAGGAGAAGATTATAGAGTTTCCCATATAAAAAATACTCACCCTCAACTAGGACACATGAAAACCATCTGAGGAATAAGGGAGTGTGTTACTCGATAATAAATTTTAGGAGAATATGGGATGTAATGTTTTTATTTATATTTACACCTAACCATTAAAAAAGAGATTCAAAACCTCATACTTAAACTGTTTTTTGATTATATTTGGTTTTATGTAATACCTTTTGTTTAATGTTAATACCATGTTTTGTTCATCATATGTATTATATTCTCATCTTCCTCAATTATTTGTATTTATCAACCTCTATGATGTTACTATGATCTCACACTTCATGATGGTGAATTACTAACTCATTGTGGGTATTCCATCGAGAATCATTGTGATGATTCCCGAATTTTTGTATTCTAATTATTATTTATTTCTTTGATTCGGTTTTGGTAGTAGAGGAAGAGAGTTGGAATGGTGATCATCACTCCATTCTCTATCAACATTTCTGCATTATTCCACTAGTTGAACTTAAAGGTATCCCTATAATTTAATCACTCACCATACAAATAGATGTTAGTAGTTTAAAATTATGAATGGTATGAAGTTATTTTTGGGTGCTTGAGTAGGTTTTCACTATTGATTGGAGAGTGTTCTTACCCACTCATCTAGGAGAACAAATGAGTTACTAATATTCTTGAGGGTCCTTTATCATGTTATTATTATCATACATGAAAAAATGTGGGATAAGTAGATGAATGGTAGTTAATTTACTTATTTATTTAGGTTATATAGAACTTTATAATATTATGATTGAAGTCATAAAATTCACCTTAAGACAATTTCATCTTCTTGATAACTTCTTATGTTTATTTCTTCCATTTTTAATTTTAGAAAACTAAAAACCCCAAAATCCCTATTTCTTTCCTAATTTAAAAATATTAAAAGAAACAAAAACTAACCTAAGTGTAAGAATAATGTGTGTTCATGGACCAAATCCTTGTGAGTCAAACTAGTGGTCATCTATAAGCTGTATATAGGGGATTCAAATTCTATTTTTGATAGCCCCTCATTAAACAAAAATTGTTAATCATACATGAAATTATAACATGTTTCTCAAAACATGGAGATAATGAATACAATATTATCACTATAGAAACTATACTAAATATAAAAAAGGATACGCATAACTAATTCATGAAACAAAAACTCTGTACATGCCACCACCTCCATGTATCTATAATGAGATGATGGTAAAATCCCTAATAGGAGGATAACTATGATCCAAACCTAAAAAATAGAGTTAGGAAGGATAATATATATACACCTGGTGGGGAGGTAGGGTGTAAGAAAACATGCCCAGTAGGATTCCAACACATACTCTTTGTACAAACTTTATTAAATAAACCATTATCTATTAGTTTGAACTAAAAATATAAACATACCATTTTTTAAAATAAAATAAGTAATATGATGATATAGAGTTTAAAACAAAACTTTAAAAGATAAAAGTTAAAATAAGTTTAAATTAAAGTATGTATGTATGTAAATGCATGCTTGTAAGGGATAAACATCCAAAAATAATCATGATAGAAACCATAAGGGAATAAGGTCATGAAATCTAGGGTCACCATACTAATTTATCTAATGGTGTGAAATATATTCTAGGTAGAGTCTCATCATTCCTGAGTGTTCTGTACCCACAGTTTAAGGTATTTATCCCCTATTTATGTATTTTTATGTATATAAAATGGTTAGGTAATGTTTGGGAGAGTTTGGAAGGGTTTTAGAAAGGTTTAGAGGCTTTTATAAGGGTGAACAGTTCGAGAACGGTTTGAAAAAACCATGCAGCTTCTCCAGGAAACCATGAATGTTGAGACAACAGGCTTCCATATGGTCAGTGCACAGTTTACCTAACAGTGCATTCCAAGTGCGTGGGGAACCCTTTGGGATAGTATTAGTTGCACGATTAGCACATGGGTTTTCAAACTGCGTGAGCTAACTATGCGTGACATTAAAATTGGGGGGGGGGGGGGGGTTAAAAACGGGATCAATTGGGATTCACCTAAAACACCCCAAACTTCCTCCCACTTAAGCATAACTCCTTATTTCCTCTTACCAAGGGTTATGTCACCTATTAAACTCATTTGGGAAGTAAATTTAAAATGTTTCTTTGTGCTTTTAAGGCGATTATTCTCTAATAAGTCTCATCACTTGGTTGTTTCATGGTTTTCCTTAGATCTAGTTATCCCTCTCTCTCTATTTTCTAGATCTATAAGAATCACATGTAGATATAATATTTTTTTTCCTAAAATGATTATACTTGGGCTTGTTGATGTAAGGAAAATATATATAATTTAGTTTCATGGGAGATGTCACCCAGATTTGTGGTACGGTTAGGCGTTGGTCGATTTTTTTGGAACCCTAAGGTATGTGGCTTCACTCTCATTTACATTTTGGTAGAATTAGATGGATTAAATTCAAATTAATTGTTTTTTCTTGAAATTGGTTGTGATTATGATGTGCGAAGCTTGTTTAGAACCCATTTTTGATGGTTTGTGGATTTTTGAAAAAATTGGGGTTTGTTGTACAATGTGCATTATGTGGGATTTTAAAATGGTGATTTTAAAATCGATGGGTTTGTTTGTTTTATAGAAAATGAGTTGTGAAAATAGTTTTCAATAAAATTGGGGTTTTATTGAAATGATATTGGGTGTGGTGTGTCATAATGGTGTTTTCAATAAATGTGATTTTATTGAAGGGTTTTGGCTTAAAGGGTTGTTTGGTTGGAAAATGTTTTCTTGGAATGATTTTTAAAAAATGTTGGTTTATATGATGTGGTAATTATTAGTGGGTATATTGTTAACTTTTGGAAATTATAAATTATATTTTTATTTTGACTTGATGGATGTTGTCATCATGGGGGTTGTATTACGAGGCTAAGGATGGTTAGGAAAGGATGGATAGTGGGCGAGAAGGACCGCCATCAAAGGGAAGTGGGCATGAAGTACCACTATAAAAAGTGGATGGGTTCAGATGTGAAGTTCCACCATCAATGAAGACACTGAGATTAGGTGTGGTTTTGTGAATATTGAGTGTATGTTTGGGATATGTGTGCGGCCATGCTAGTTGGAATGGTTTATGACATTGAAAATGGGGTTTTGGGTTAATGATGTGTTTTTTAATTGGTTGGTTGCTTTCATTTGAATCATGTTGATTTGGGTGAATTTCTTTGGGTACAGATGTTTTTGGATTGTTGGGAATTATGGAATTGTTTTAATGGCTTTATATAAATTATTTTATATGTTTATGATAACATTTCTATCCTAGTGTCATGTATAGGGAAGGCATTTGGAGAAATCCCACTGAGTATTATTACTCAGTCCCTGCTTTGGAAATTTGTTGATTTTGTAGATGTTGTAATCCAGAACATAGGTAAAGGTAAATTATCTTGTTTATTTAGTGGTAAATCATGGTTCTTGGGTGGTATTGTGGTTCTTGGAGCATGGAGCTTGGTGTGGAGCTGTGGAGTTATGTCATGACTTCTTTGGGTTTTGTTTTTTAGTCTTCCACTTGATACTTTGACTCTAGATTATTGTGGTTTAGTTGTATTGGTATTTGGAAATTTTCATGGAATTGGTTCGTTTGTATTATTATCTCTTGGTATTGGTTTACATTTTTTACATGCACCATGTAGTTGTGGTTGGTTATGGCTAGTTTGGTTGGTTGCTTTTATTATAATAGAAAATCATTCCCCAATTGTTCTTGAAGACCTTGAAATTTATTTCCAACCTTTGGCTCCTTAAGAACATCCCCTAAGGTCGAGTAGCACTTCTGTCTCAACTCATGCCAATGAGGAGGGGTGGGATGTTACAATTGGTATCGACTTGTTCGTTCCATTACATACAAGTAAATTTGATCTTGTTTGGTCTTGGCATTGGTGGTTGATCTTGGATTTGACATTCATTATTGCTCTATTACTTGACTTGGGATGGTATCAAGGTGTAGTATTGTTGGAAATTGAAATGTATATCATAAAAGGATGTAGTTAAACTGTTTATGCTGAACTTAAAGTTACCAGGTTATTGGTTACATAAGTGTTTTGGAGACACTTATAGGAACATGATCTCATTGTCGTGGGTGCAACCAATGAGATGAACATGACATGCATGGTAGAAATAAATTCCCATGAGGATTGAATATTTCATTTGAAATAATGATTTATGTTGTGATATGAATTTATTGAGTCTTGAAAAATATGGATTTTTTTTCAAATGTGTGGTTTTGAAAAGTGAACGACTGGTGTTTTGAAAATGGGAGGATTTTCAAAACATGATGGATTTTTTTCAAACATGGAGTGAACATGGTAAAATGAGAATTTTTAAAGCATGATTGTGATAGTGTAATGTGATTGAATTATAAATTGTAATACTTTAGTTGTTAGAGAGTGAACCTTATGTTTGTTCTTGTATTGATAGAAATGGCACTAGCACTACTATATTTTTTAGCTTTTTAGGTGGTGGACTTATAGAGGCCGCCATTTGGAGGCCTCTAATACTATCAATAGTGCCCTATAAATGGTGTCCGTTCCATTTTTCTACACCCCATGCCCTAATTTTTTCCTCCCGACCCCCACGCCCTAATTTTTCCGTCCCTGACCCCGTGACCCACCCCTCCCCGACCCCGGGACCCCGACCCCTGACCCCCGATGACCCCAAACCCCGGTGACCCTGACCCCCGGCGACCCCGACCCCCGGCGACCCTGACCCCCAGCAACCCCGACCCCCGATGACCCCCACACCCTTGCCTCCGCGCTGCGCCACCCACAACCCCGACGACCCCCGCCGCCTTGCCTCCGCACTACGCCCCCCACAACCCCGACACCCCTACGACTCGACAACCCCCACCCCTGCCTCCGCGCTGCACCTTCAGACAGTCCCGCCATCATCATCCCCTTCTATCCCCATTGCATCCCTCCAGAAAATCCTCAGGTCTTGCCTCTGTTGGACCCTCCCGATCCATCATGCCCCACCGTGTAGAACCCTCCCATCTTCGTCCAATGGTTCTGCCCCTTTCGAGTCCGACCATCGAATCTCTGTCGTCAAGTCGTTGCGCTGTCGTGGATCCGCAATCGAGTCACACCCTATTACCTACGATCGAGTCCTCTACAGGTAATTATTTCTTATCCTTCAAATTAGCTTTGAAGTCATTGGTTTTTAAATTTTAATTTTATATATATTTTTTATAATTTAAATAAGATATTTCACTTTTGATTTCTATTAAATACAGATATAGATAAGAGATGGATTAATACACAAGATAGGTTTTCGGTTGAATATTATGAGGGGATTAAGTGATTAATGGATTTCAACAACTGATTTCCAAGCTATATGATTAGTTTTCCATGCAGAAAATGTGCAAATAGATATCTCTTCAAATGAGATACTATTAGAGAACATTTCTTTTTGAATGGGTTTTTTGAAAAACTATAAGACATGGACAAGTCATGGAGAATATTATGTTTCATTTCATCACTAAGAAAGTATTCATATGAATGTTGATTCAAGAATAGTTGATCAGATGAACATAATGATCAATGATATGATGCGTCAGTTTCAACCTGAAGATAGTAATGTTGTGAATGACGACGTCGGATCGAGTAATCCCCATTCTTCTCCAGATGGAGAAGCATTGAAATTATTTGAAATTCTTGATGATGCGCGTACTGAATTATATTTGGGATGGACTAAATTTAGTTAACTGTCATTCATCATTGCATTGTTACACCTAAAGGCCTTGTACCAGTGGTCAGACAACTCATTCGACATGTTTTTGGTATTGTTGAAGAAGGTACTCCTTGCTGGAGTGAAGATTCCAGAGTCATTCTATCAAGCTCTCAAGTTGATTGATGATATTGGTTTTACATATGATACAATTTATGCGTGTCGCAATAATTTTATGTTGTTCAGAAAATAGAATGCATAATTAAATATTTGTACTGTTTTCTATACATCCATGTGGAAGACCAATGAGATTAATCAAGGTAGTCAGATTCTTCCTGGGAGAGTCTTGAATCAAGGGAAACAATTTTCCACTAAACAGAAGCATTATTTCCCAATGAAACTGATACTAAATAAATTATTCTTATCAACTAAAATTTCTAAATTAATGACTTGGCATTCAGAGAGAAAGAAAGAGGTTGATAAATTTACTCACCCAGAAGATTCTTTGGCATGGAAAGAGTTTGATCAAAGATACCCAGACTTTTCCCGAGATGATCGTAATATTCGACTAGGTTTGGCAGTAGATGGTTTTAACCCATTTAGGTCCATGGTTAGTGCGACACATAGTACGTGTCCAATGGTGTTTGTTCCATACAACATTCCCCCATGGGTAGGTATGAAGCAACCTTTTTTTGTTATTTTAAATTATAATTGATGGATCGAGAGGACCTGGAGATAAAATCAATGTTTATATGAAACCTTTGATTAATGAGCTATAAGAATTTTGGGCTGATGGTGTAATGAATTTTGACTCGGCAGCTAATGAAATGTTTAGACTTTGGGCCGCTTTGTTATAGACAATTAGTGATTTTCCAGTGTATGTTAACTTATCAGGTTAGAGAACAAAAGGAGAATTTTCTTTCCCATGTTGTAATAAGAGTAGGAAATCTATATGTCTTAAGCACTGTAGAAAGTGGTCATATCTTGGTCACATAGGCTTTCTTTATCTATTGCATAGGTTTAGAAAAGACCTTGTATCGTTTGATGGGAATAGAGAGTATGACCCATCACCACAAATACTATCTGGGGTTCAAATTTGTGCACAACTTGATCATGAAAACATCCATACAATGTATGATTTTCAATATTTATTCGTTCCTGCATTTCCTTCTATTTCCTACTGCAAATAGACAACACAGTCATAATTGGAATAAATAGAGTATTTTTTTTGAATTTCCTTATTGGAAATATAATATTTTAATACATAATTTGGATGTGATGCACATTGAAAAAAATGTATATGATAATATATTGTGAACCAATTTAGGCATCAAGGGGGAATCAAAGGATAGTGCTAATTATCAACATGATTTTCAAGAAATGGGATTGATAAAACCTTTACATTTATAGCTGGGTGAAGGTAATCGAGCATACATGCTTGCTGCATAGTACACAATTATTAAAAAAGAGAAACAAACATTTCTATCAATTTTGAAGACCGTTAAGGTGACATATTGTTATTGATCTAATATTTACAAGCGTGTGAATATGATGAGCATGACATTACAGGGGTTGAAATGTCACGATAATCATATTTCGCTTCAACAATTAATTCCTATAGAAATTCATGATTTCTTACCTACCCAGGTTTTTGAGCCGTTGATTGGAGTTTCTAATTTTTTCAAAAAGCTCTGTTCTAGGAATCATCGCATGAGTGATTTGAAAAATATGTAGGATAAGATTTTAATTGCACTATGTCACCTAGAAAAACTATTTCCACTGTCTTTTTTTGATGTCATGATTCACTTGACTGTGCATTTAACTGGTGAATTCATTGCTGGTAGTCCCATGCAATTCAGGTGGATGTATCGAATAGAGCGATACTTAAATACATTGAAATGGTATGTGTGCAACAAAGATCATCTGGAAGCCTCAATTGCCAAGGGATATTTAATGGATGAGTGTACTAATTTCTATGCTTCATATATTAATAAGGTTGAAATAAAGATAGATAAACCCTCCCAGAATGACGAGGGTCCAATTGAAGAAGGAATAACGTTTGATATACGGAACAATGAGGGGGTTCAAGCTCATCGATATGTGTTGTTCAACACTCCATTAGTTATTCCATTGATACAGTAAGTTTCATAGTTGATGTGTATTTTTTTTCTATATTTATTTTATTTCTTGACTTATATTGTGTTGTGATTTAGGATGCATATCGTTGAGTTGAAACGTGAAAGGCCTCGTGCAATTGACTATCAAATCTAAAAACATCTTTTAAACACATTTCATGATTGGTTAAAGACTCATATTTGTATAATTGATTTAATATTTTTATAGTGCAACTTAGTTGTATTTTCACAATCCTTTATCCATTAAACTATATATGTGAAATTTGCAGATTCAAAAGTTACGTGATTTAACCCATCATGTGAGTGAAGAATTCAACCAACTAGCTGATGGTCCATTTATTACAGCACGTCGCTACAAGTCTTTGGATGCTAACGGATTCTGATTTCATATTAGCGATGTTGACATGAACCGAGCCACACAAAATAGTGGTGTTGGTTGTTCTTTTGTTGGTGAGGGTTATTATTACAGATTCTGAGAGATATTATTGAGGTTATTTATGGTCGTGTATTAAAACACATATTGTTAAGGTGTGATTGGGTTGATATGTTTCGTGGAACAAAAGTTGATAAATTCCAATTTACATTAGTAAACTTTAACAATATGCTATATAAATATGACTGAGTAAGCCCTTCATACTGACATCGCAGGCAGAACAAGTTTACTTTGTTGGCATTGATTCTAATTGGAAAGTTGTGGTGAAAATGTCTAGAAGTGGGGTTTTCCTGATTGACCAAGAGGAACCTGACGTGGTCGCATTTCTAGATCAAATACTTGACCAAAAAACAGTAGCTATACGAGATGAAGATATACAATGGGCCAGAGAGACAGTTGAAGGAGATACGATAGACTTGCATGATTAGTGAAAATTGTAATTATATCCCTAGTTATTGTTTGTAAAAATATTTATGAGTTATATATGTATAAAAATTGCTTAATTTAAATATAATTTCTTTTAATGTAGGTATGTCATAGGGTGGTCATAGTGGTTCACCTGATGTTGTCGGTATGTATGTTTTCATTTTTCTAAATTAATTGATTGTAATTTTCCATGTATATTTCCCTGACTGTTTCTAATAATTAATTTATATTGTAATTGAATTATGAATTTTTGTTTATCAGGATTTAGTGCCTCTTCTAGCAGACGCAGGGGTCCTGGTAGAGGGGTTTGATCCTAGAACTCTAGATCCCGATTGGATGTGTTATTTGATGACACATTTCATCTAGTTAGAAAAGGTGCTACTGTATTGAGTCGTTAGTTTGGGCATATGATACGAGACTCACACAGATTTCTTCTGACGACTCGTGAATGGAGTTCTTTCCCCCATGATACGATGGACAGATTATGGAAGGAGGTTCAGGTAAATTCAATGTTTAATTTTTCATGATATTGTTATTATTATTTTCCCATCTACTGACAATTTTTTTAATAGGATAATTTGACATCCTGTCCAGATGAGTTTCGGGATGTATGTATATCCAAATGCCAAAAATTATGGAAGGATTACAAGTCAAAGGTGAAGAGAGATCACTGGACACCATTTTTGGGTGTGCCAGACATTCTACAGTGAGTCCCTCCAGACATTCTTCTTGCGCAGTGGCAGGATTTGGTTGCATTTTGGTCGAGTGATGGGATGATGGTAAGATTTATTATTTTTAATCTATAAATGACTAATTTTTCAAATGTATATTAAGTAAATACATTGAATGTAGACTGAGTCTGCTTGTCATTCACATAATCGGGTGATGCAGGGCATACCTTCCAGACTTGGCACTCGACATGTATCACAAATCAGACATGATATAAGTTTAAAATTCACTATTCATTCATATTTTTAAAATATTGTAGTATAACATGGTGAACCCCTTTATAGTAGTTACACCAATGTGGAGATCTGATCGATCAGATGTCCATATGGGTGAGGAATTGTAGGGCAGGTGATCTCTATGTTTTCAGTGTTATAGTAAGAAAATTATTTAATAATAAATGTATTTTTATTTTATATAAATTATTCATATTTGTTCATTGATTAATTATATTCTACATGCTCAGTTTGACGTTTAGTTAGTAAAGTTTACAGAGGAGCAACGTCATAGTACTGTGCGTAGAGATGAAATATTTCACCGTGTCATGGGGCGTGACAGTCATGGTTATTCTTTGACTTATGAAAGTGGTGTCCCACAACATGCAGTTGTTAGAGTAGATGCGATGGGTGCATGTAGAGATTCAAGGATGCACTCATAGACTAAGATAGATGCTGCCATGTAGGATATGCAGTGCAATATGGATGTGCAGTTTCAGTAGTTACGTGCAGATTATGAGGAGAGGTTGTCAAAGATGTCATCACGTATCAAGGAAATGACGACACAACAAGTGGCACCATAGTTAAACAATAAAACAAACTATACTCATATTGACTTTTATTGATATGTCTAAGATAAATAATATTGTTATATATTGTAGGCTCCGAATACAGTTGGTGGACATCACAGTGATATTGGTGATCCAGATGAGGATGAACCCCATGCATGAGGTAATTTCATTTGTGTTGATTAATTCTCTAGAAGTTTTTATGTAACGACCTGAAATTTTGAATAAATCTTGTTTCCTAATTTTGTTTGTTATTTTATTTTTATACTCAACAAAACCGTTTCATTTGATAACATGAGTATAATTAAAATGAGACCGTTGGATTTTGACTATTATATGACCATTGGTCAATATGACTGCTGGAACTAAATGTTTCGACTATTGTCTCTAAATACAAGTGATCTTGGTTAATTAATATAGAAAGAAGATTTGATGGCATCATCCAGTAGTCTCGGGCCAATCGAAGCCCATCTAACGGAACTTGGGAAGGAGGTAGCACCACTGGGCTTTGCTCTGGACCAAACCCAAGACGAACTTCATCATGTGAAGCTAGAACGGAATCTCCTTCGCGAGAAGTTCAAACTGATAGAAATTACTACTCGTGCAATGTTGGCCGAGCCACCCCAATATTCTATCACCCTAGAACACCTTACTCTTAGGTCCTATGCTGGTGTTATAAGGGGATATGTAATGAGACCATAACTGCCTTGTGTAATCCTTTGTTATAAATAAAATTGTGTTCTCTTCTTATGGTGAAGTTTGTGAATTTTCAAATGTCTGGATAAATATAGTATGCATATTTTTGATGAATTTTAGAAAAAAGGATATTTTAAAAATGTTTATGTAAACCTTAAATAATTAAAAATGTGTAATGATTTTCAAAAAATGGTCTTCTACAATTATGTTCAGTACGAAATTTAGACTCTAATAAGATCAACTTAATTTTTGATGAATAGTAAATTATGAATAGTGATTTTATGCTTAGGATTAGTAATGTGACCAAATGGATTAGTAATCTCACTTAAAGAAAGTATTAATATAATCTAGGCACCTTGATTAAGTAATTTGATTCAATAAAATGGTTAAATAACGGTTTCATAAATTATTAGTCAAGTATTAGTTTTTTTAGGTGAATAGTGTTTTTAATTAAAAATTAAATTAAAAATATTTAGAAAATTATTTTTATAAAATGAACTTTATTTTTGAACTTAGAGCATCGATATTATGTTAAGATAATTTTTGGGGATTTTTCTGAAAAAAATGAATTTTCGATGAATAGTGTATTTATTTAAAAATTAAATTAAAAATATTTAGAAAATTATTTTTATAAAATGGAGTTCATTTTTGAAATCAGAGCATTTATATTTGGTTAAGGTGGAATTTTGGGATTTTTCTAAGTTGAATTTTCAGTGAATAGTAAAAATACAGTTTTAGGGTTTCGGTATGTTTAATGACATCATAACTGTTTCATGATGATGTCATGTGATATTTTAAGTGTTGTCCGACCAAAGGTGATGCATTATTGTGTGGGGGGACCCATGTGGCCTAACTCCATGGGAAATACCATGGGAGAGCCCATGGTTTTGAGAAAACCACTTGTGAGGTGTCCTTTGGCCATTAATGCCTTGCCCCCTCACATTCCCTATAAATACCCACCCTTTCCTCCTTTAGTTTTCACTCCCAACTCTCCCCAAACTAATATATGGTCTCATTACCTCCCAAATAGTCCTCCCAAGGTTCCTCCAAGCCCTCAAGGTCCCAACCTTCGAGTTTTAAGAGTTACGTTTAATGTAAGGAATCCCACCTCTCTCTTTCTTTTCAAGTAATCTCTTTTATGTCATTTCTTTTATGATCCATGCTCTTATGTTGGAGGATGATCTTTTATATTCCTATTAATTCCCTTTCCATGTTAATATGATGAGATACCCCCTCTTTCTCTCATCAATTCTTTTTAAGAAAGTTTAAGTGACGCCGTTAGGCTGCCAAATTTTTAAGGGATTCGTTCAACTTTCTCATTTTTCAAAGTTCTACTTTCATGTCAAGTATTTCAATTTCCTTTTTATTATGTTGGGGTATGATCTCTATATCTATCATACTAATCTTGTATGTTCATATTATTAGAGACCCTATTTTATCTCATCAATTCATTTTTTTTGAAGTTTAAGTGAAGCTGTTAGGCTGCCGAATTTTCATAAGAGAAATCTTATTTTTGTCTTCCTTTCATGTTCGTCATTTCACATGGTATATCTTTAAAATTTCATTACCATGTTCTTAAATCATTTATATTCTGTCCCCTAATGTTTTATGGATCATTTATGAGTGGGGGACCCATGTCCCCTCTCTTTTCAATGTTTCATAAAACCTCGTAACATAGCCGTTATGCCGCAGAATTTCCTTCTCAAAATGTCTCTCTCTTATTCTCAAATTCATTTATTTTATTAAGTGAATACTCAAAGATCTTTCTTCTGAAGGGGTATTCAAATATATACCAAAATTTTATATTTTAAATTCTGGGATTTACATACTTGTGACCCGCTTTCCCTTTTCGTGGGTTTAAAGTGACATAAAGATCATGTCCTTAAAGCAGTTTTTAAAACGTTATGATTATGAAATGAAACCCATTTCTTTTATGCTATATGGGTTGTTTATGAAATTATTGATGATGATATATGTGTATCACATTATAATAAAGTAAAATTAAGGGTGTTCTCTGATAGCGATCCAATGCATTGGTTAAAGACTTAATCTCTAGAGATGACCATTTTGATTGATACCTTGGTGAATAACCTTGGTAATTTTTATTGACACCTTGGGGATGGACCTTGGTGAAACAGAAATGATTGTATTTATTAAATGTTGTAGCCACATTTTCAAGTTATTAAATACATTATTTTTATTATGATATGCCTCATGATTTCTTTCTCATGCCTTAAAGTTCTTTTTCATGACATTGTTTATGTATCTCTAGTTCACATGTTAAATGTTTCCCTTGTTTCCCTTACTGGGGCTTCTGCTCACCCTTTCTTTTGATGTATGTCCCCAGGTTATGATATGTAGTAATGAACCTAGGATGAACATAAGGAGAAGCCTTTCAAGTGTTTAATAAGGATGTTTTATGTTTTCATGTTTTAAGTTCCTGGTTTCCAAGACACTAAACCTTAAAGATCCTCGGTTTTGTAAAATGTAATGAAAAGTTATGTTATAAAAGGGCGGGATGTTATAGTTGGTATCAAAGGATGGTTTAGTTATTTGTGGAAATTATGATATTAAAACTTTAGGAAGAATCCGATAGAAAAGTTTAAATATAGGGAATCTTCCTGGTATTTTGGTGAGTATTGAGTAAGGGGTTTCCAAGAAAATACATCCATGTCTGGATACGAGCAGGTATAGGTGGCACTAGCACAGATGTACATAGGGGTAAAACCCAAAAACACCGCTTTGAGCTAGACATGAATGGGAACTGGTACACGAAAATGGGCCTTGATCCACTCTTAGTTACGACACTCCCGGGGGATATGCTTTGGTAAATTCATAAGCTTAGTATGAACCATTATTAAAGGAACAAATATAAAATAAAATAAAGATTCACATAAGAATATATGATCATGGATAACCTAGTTTGGAACCTAGGGGATCACAAGTTAGGGTATACTTTTCTTCTACAAGTTATCCTTATATGCTTTAAGTTCCTTTTCCTGAGTATTGGCTAAGTATTTAAGCCCCTAATTGTACTTTCTTTTCTTAGTTAATGGAGGGAAATGGAAGAACATGTCCCAACAACCAATGTGATAGGAAATGTGATGATTTCCTTATTAATATGACATAGATGATTAGGGTATTAAAAGATGATTATTATTTTGGAAGACATTCACTATTCTGGGACCCCTATTTGATCGAGGTAAATAGATTACTATGGTATTTTCTTTGAGGAGTAAAGTTTGACTTATATTTTGAAGAATCGATGAATTTAAGGTGGACTTAGAGTAATTTAGGTTACTTATAGAAATGATTAAGATATCTTAGGGAAAATATGTTTAGGTTAGTTACTTTTGTTATAAGATGATAAGAGTAGTTGATGTTGTTTGGAGATGAATGATAAAGTCTATCTTGGAATACTATGTTATGAGATCGTTCTTATAATTCAGTTTCAATCTTAGTTTGGTTTATTTTGAGGAATTTTAAGGGCCATTATTTATGGAATGGTATTTGATGAACTTTGGGTAGTACCATGGAACTGTGAAGATTTAAAAGTAGTTTCCCTTCCTATGGGATTATTTCTTTTTGAAGAGTTGTTTTATCTTACCCTTTTTTTTGGGATAATGTTTAAAGATAGAAGAAATTGATAGTTAATCTTTTGTCGATTACGTGACTCTCAAGAAGATGATTCTTGTGTTTTTATGAGACCAAGTGTTTTGAATGCTCATCGTTTGGAGAAAAGATTAGTTTTGGTAGAAAATTATTAAAGGATGAAACTGTACTTGAAGGTAGGTATATTTCCTTATGTTTTTGTTCTAGGTAGTAAATGAATTCCTCAAAATTATGAAAAGGAATGTAAACAAAACTTTTTTGGTTTCTATTTCCTACTAGGTAATCAAAGACCGTTTACACACATCATAAGTTTGTGATTTTCTCATGGTTAACTTTCTCCTAATCATGTTTTCTATCACTCTCCCTCAGAACATGACCCTTTGTTTTCTCCTCCATGTCCATGTTTTCCTACATGGAGTCCTAGTGTGGGTTAACTCGGGTGACCTTTGTACTTCCCTTTCTTTCTTTTAAAGTAATAGTTTTACTTAATCCTTTTCCGATGTGGGACTTTCAATGAAATTTCAAAACCCAATTTTAAAAATTGCGAGGACGCAATTTCTTAAGGGGGGAAGATTGTAACAACCCGAAATTTTGAATAAATCTTGTTTCCTAATTTTGTGTGTTATTTTATTTTTATACTCAACAAAACTGTTTCATTTGAAGATTTGATGGCCTCATCCAGTAGTCTCGGGCCAATCGAAGCCCATCTAACGGAACTTGGGAAGGAGGTAGAACCACCGGGCTTTGCTTTGGACCAAACCCAAGCCGAACTTCATCGTGTGAAGCTAGAACAAAATCGCCTTTGCGAGAAGTTCAAACTGATAGAAATTACTACTCGTGCAATGTTGGCCGATCCACCCCAAGATTCTATCACCCTAGCACACCTTACTCTTAGGTCCTATGATGGTGTTATAAGGGGCTATGTAACGAGACCATAACTGCCTTGTGTAATCCTTTGTTATAAATAAAATTGTGTTCTCTTCTTATGGTGAAGTTTGTGAATTTTCAAATGTCCGGATAAATATAGTATGCATATTTTTGATGAATTTTAGAAAAAGGATATTTTAAAAATGTTTATATAAACCTTAAATAATTAAAAATGTGTAATGATTTTCAAAAAATGGTATTCTATAGTTATGTTCAGTAAGAAATTTAGAATCTAATAAGATCAACTTAATTTTTTATGAATAGTAAATTATGAATAGTGATTTTATGCTTAGGATTAGTAATGTGACCAAATGGATTAGTAATATCATTGAAAGAAAGTATTAATATAATCTAGGCACCTTGATTAAGTAATGTGATTCAATAAAATGGTTAAATAACGGTTTCATAAATTATTAGTCAAGTATTAGTTTTTTTGGATGAATAGTTTTTTTTAATTAAAAATTAAATTAAAAATATTTAGTAAATTATTTTTATAAAATGGACTTTATTTTTGGACTCAGAGCATCGATATTATGTTAAGGTAATTTTTGGGGATTTTTCTGAAAAAATGAATTTTCGATGAATAGTGTATTTATTTAAAAATTAAATTAAAAAAAATTAGAAAATTATTTTTATAAAATAGAGTTCATTTTTGAAATCAGAGCATTTATATTTGGTTAAGGTGAAATTTTGGGATTTTTCTGAGAAAGTTGAATTTTTAGTGAATAGTAAAAATATAGTTTTAGGGTTTCGGTATGTTTAATGACATCATAACTGTGTCATGATGATTTCATGAGATATTTTAAGGTTTGGCCGACCGAAGGTGATGAATTATTGTGTGGGGGGACCCATGTGGCCTAACTCCATGGAAAATACCATGGGAGAGTCTATGGTTTTGAGAAAACCACTTGTGAGGTGTCCCTTGGCCATTAATGCCTTGTCCCCTCACATTCCCTATAAATACCCAACCTTTCCTCCTTTATTTTTCACTCTAAAATCTACCCCAACAAAGCTATGGTCTCATTACCTCCCAAGGAGTCCTCCCAAGGTGCCACGAAGCCCTCAAGGTCCCAACCTTCGAGTTTTAAGAGTTACGTTTAAGGTAAGGGATCCTACCTCTCTCTTTCTTTTCAAGTAATCTCTTTTATGTCATTTATTTTATGATCTATGATCTTATGTTGTAGGATTATCTTTTATATTCCTCTTACTTCCCTTTTCATGTTCATATGATGAGATACCCTCTCTTTCTCTCATCAATTCTTTTTAAGAAAGTTTAAGTGACGCCGTTAGGCTACCGAATTTTTAAGGGATTCGTTCAAATTACTCATTTTTCAAAGTTCAACTTTCTTGTCAAGTCTTTCAAGTTCCTTTTTATTATGTTGGGGTATGATCTATATATCTATCATACCGATATTTTATGTTCATATGATGAGAGACCCTATTTTACCTCGTCAATTCATTTTTTTTTGAAGTTTAAGTGACGCCGTTAGGCTGCCGAATTTTCATAAGAGAAATATTATTTTTGTCTTCCTTTCATGTTCGTCATTTCACATGGTATATCTTTCAAATTTCATTACCATGTTCTTAAATCCTTTATATTCTTCCCCTATTGTTTTATGGATAATTTATGATTGGGTGACCCATGTCCCCTCTCTTTTCAATGTTTCATATAACCTCGTAACATAGCCGTTATGCCGCAGAATTTCCGTCTCAAAATGTCTCTCTCTTATTATCAAATTCATTTATTTTATTAAGTGAATACTCAAAGCTCTTTCTTCTAAAGTGGTATTCACATATATAACAAAATTTTTTATTTTAAATTCTGGGATTTACATACATGAGACCCTCTTTCCCTTTCCGTGGGTTTAAAGTGACATAAAGATCATGTCCTTAAAGCAGTTTTTAAAATGTTATGATTATGAAATGAAACCCATTTCTTTTATTCTATATGGGTTGTTTATGAAATGATTGATGATGATATATGTGGCTAACATGATAATAAAGACAAATTAAGGGTGCACCCTGATAGCGCTCCAATGCATTGGGTAAAGACATAATCTCTAGAGATGACCATTTGACTGATACCATGGTGAATAACCTTGGTAATTTTTATTGACACCTTGGGGATAGACCTTGGTGAAATGGAAGTGATTGTATTTGTTAAATGTTATAACCACATC
Source organism: Viscum album (assembly GCA_963277665.1). Classification (NCBI taxonomy): domain Eukaryota; kingdom Viridiplantae; phylum Streptophyta; class Magnoliopsida; order Santalales; family Viscaceae; genus Viscum; species Viscum album. The sequence continues at coordinate 1,082,398,630 of OY728166.1, read as the reverse complement.
TTTAAGTTATGAAATTTGTTATTTTTATTATGATATGCCTCATGATTTCTTTCTCATTCCTTAAAGTTCTTTTTCATGACATTGTTTATGTATCTCAAGTTCACATGTTAAATGTTTCCCTTGTTTCCTTTACTGGGGCTTCTGCTCACCCTTTCTTTTGATGTATGTCCCCAGGATATGAGATTCAGTAATTAACCTAGGATAAACATAAGGAGAATCCTTTCAAGTGTTTAATAAGGATGTTTTATGTTTTCATGTTTTAAGTTTCTGGTTTCCAAGACACTAAACCTTAACGATCCTCGATATTGTAAAATGTAATGAAAAGTTATGTTATAAAAGGGAGGGATGTTATATTTTATATTCTTGATGAATAGAATCTTCCATTTTTACCTAGATTAGTTTTTTTAGTATTTGTGGATGACATCTTTGTGCACTTCAAAACTGATGATGATCATACCCAATATCTTGACATAATCCAGATTACACTTATAGAGTATCTACTATATTCCAAGCTATATATATGTCACTTCTGTGTTGATTAGGCATAGTTTTTGAGTCAAATAATCTCAGAGGAAGGTGTGTTAGTGGATGGAGAGAAAGTTCAGGAAATTGTTTATTGGGATAATTCTAAGAACTCTTTTGATATCTGTAGCTTTATAGAGTTATTATAATAATATATAATTATTATTCGTTATGTGTACAAGGAGATGACAAGTCAATCATACATGCGGTTTGTGTGGTACGGCTCAATATGCGTTTTTTAAGTGTTGGGTGCACTTCAGAAACGTGCGTGGGGTGGTCCAAACCGGCCAAACGACGTTAGAATGGCCTGAAATTAGACAACAACAACCGATGAGTGAATTCTGAAGTGGCCGGGTAGATGACATGTCAATCAGAGGTGCTGTGTGCCCACGGTGACCAAGAACGCACATCTGGTGTCATAAACGGCCAAAAAGGGTGTTTAATGGTCAAATTCATAGTGGACGACATCATATTGACCTGAAATAATAGAGAAACAATCTAATTATTATTTGTGATGTGTACGAGAAGATAAAATTTCAATCAGACGTGCGGTTTTCACGGTACGACTCAATATGCGTTTTTTAAGTGTTGAGCGCGCTTCAGAAACACCCGTGGGGTGGTCCAAACTGGAAAAATGATGTCGAAATGGATTAAAATTAGACGACAACAATGGGTGAGTAAATTATGAAGTGTTTGAGTAGATGAAAAGTCAATTGGAGGCGCCGTGTGCCTACGGTGACCGAAAACGCACTTCTGGTGTCATAAATGGCCAAAACAGGCGTTTAACGGTCAAATTCATAGAGAACGACATCATATTGACCATAAATCATAGGGAAAAAATCTAATTATTATTAGTGACATGTATGAGGAGACAGAACGTCAATCATAAGTACGGTTTGCGCGATACATCTCTATTTAGGATCTGTTCGAAACGCCCAATGGTTCCGTATCCGACGATACGTGGACCTGCTTTCCAAAGGCAAGCGTTCGCTGGGCGATTTGGCCAGCGACACTTAAGAACTCACATTGGTCGAGAGGATGGGAAGTGAGGCTGATCTCACCCTTTTGGGTGGAATTATTTCCTATCCCGAGACTCTCTTATAGATTTAAGACGTATTCATATGTTCACGAATCTTTGGTTTATACCCAAGTATAGTATCCACGGATTAGTCTTGGTTGGCAATGGTCAGATAAACGTAGGGATTCAGAATCATTTAGGCCTGAGGTTTACCATACATCATTGGATTAATGACCCCGAGGAGTCTGGACTCCCTGAGATGACACTGATTTAAATCCTTGTAACCGGGAACTCTAGAGTTTATTGTCATCCAGGGGAGACAAATAACAACTTGAACATTTGGATCAAACCCGTGATACGGGCCTGCTACATGTCCTCATGAGAGGAATATGGATCCATGTAGTTCATTTTGGTATGGGGCTTACACTCCAGGCTGCCCAGGGTTGGTACGGTGAACCGACGTGAAGATGGTCGGATCGGCTAGGTGTTGGGGTTGAACCTCGGGGAGGCTTCCTACATACCCTGCCTAGCAGAGAGGGATCAAAGTCCATGTAGTTTGGATTGGATTGTCGGAGAACCGATGTGAATGTAGACCCTGGGGTCCGATGGTGATCGGGATTGAACCTCTTGGAGGCTTCCTATGTATCCCTGTGGTGGGGAATCAAAGTCCACATAGTTTGAATCAGAGTGGGGATTAGGCTTTGAGGCAGCCCAGGGTAATGGATTGGGGCTTACACTCTAAGGGGGCCCAGGGTAATGGATTGGGGCTTACACTCTGAGGAGGCCCATAAGAGGATGTCATGGTCGATGATTTTACTCTAAGCCCACGTGATTCATGCTCGGTGTGAGAAACAAGAGGCAGTAGGGACCAGGCGATCATGTTGTGAAAGGTGTGTTTGTGGGAAGTGGAGTGGGGATTATGCATGGAGAATCCCAAAAAGACCGAGATTACTCCGAGATGGATGCCCATGGTGACAAAGCGCAACGGGAGAGGGACTTCTCCCTAAATAAGGATAGAGAATCACCTTTCCCCACTACGCCCTTCCTTGGCCGTGGCCATGGGAAGTATGGAGGTGCAAGTGGGATTCCTTATGATGGGTAGTACGCCATGCCCCAGAGAGGGGAGAAGTGCTCTAGTCCTATAAAGTGGAGGGGCAGAAAGGGGACTCCCGGGCTCGGACTCCGCATTATCGTGGGAATGTGAACCCATGAATGCTTTGGGAATCCGCTCAAGGGCCAGAGAATCCCCTTTACCCTTGCTTACCGTGGGTATGTGAACTCAAAACAGCGCACTGATTTTCTTAAAGTTTACATCACATGAGTCCAGTGGCTTTGGTGGAGGCCACGGCTCGAGGCCGATGAATGGGCCATTGAGGGGATAGTGGAGGATCAGACCAGATAGGAAGGATCTTATCTGGCCTGGGGAATGGGAACTCCGAAGGATTTGGTGGGCCACACAAGTGTATGAGTGGTGTATCCCTTTGCATAGGTAGGTGCTATGTAGTTGGAGAGGCTGTCTGCGAACTAGGGTGGTCCACGGACTGATGGGAATTCTGTGAACCGAGGTGGTTCACGGCTTGGTGGGCATCCTTCAAACCAAGGGGGTTCATGGCTTCGGGTTTGGCCTGCGTACTAGGTTGGTACACAGAGGGGTCCATGCGAGTAGCAGAGACCAAGGGCGATGCCAGTCAGGGGTTCGTCAGTCGGGGCTTCACCCGCGTAGGAGGGTGCTACGCGGTGCGATGGATCGAAAAAGGGTCATAAACTCCCTGGTCCGCGGGGAGTGCATCCGCGAAGGGGCCATGGTTTACGGTCTTCTTTTCTTTGTTATTTTAAGTTTGTGGTTCACCAAGTTGTTATGAATTTTTGGTTCCTTATTAATTCGCTTCTAGTTTCATACCTGTTTTGGTTCGCGAACTGGAACTTCGCTGTTTGCGAAATTCTAAGCTCCTTCCTTCGAAATCCTTCCACCCGAATCTGATCAATAACCAATTTCCTCTTTCACTCTTCCCCCTCGATCTCCTTTTATAGAGTGGGGAAAGAGATGTATCTGTGGTCATTCAGCACCTTTTGCGAAGACCCATGATTGGAAACCCAGTTTACGGATGACTTGGTCAATCCGTAACTTGCGGGGGGCATTGCACACATCTCCCCCGCGAACCAAACCAACTCGGGGAGTGCTTCGCAGCCACGTAGGGTTCCGCCTCTATTCTGTGAACGAAAGCGGATGCAGTTCGGGTCGGTCGATGTGGTTCGTGGCTAGGGCGGTTCATGATGGTGAAACGGGTTGGTGCCTATCCTGCTTCACACCCGCGGAGGGCTTCCGCCTCCATTCTGTGAACAACAGCGGTCCGCAGAGGGGGGAGCTTTGTGGAACCGGCCATGCACAGTTATCATTAGACCAGTATGCGGACCGGTTCGTCTTGTGCCATCCTTTTAGTATTCTCCACACTTTTCCCCAGTTCTTTGGGGGAAATTGGGTAGCATCTCCCTTGAATCAAAGGGGATTATCATTCTTCCTTTGTGGATTTTTCAGGACCCTATAAATTCCCCCATCGGAATGGGGTCTGATCAGAATGAAGAGGAGTCCATTCCGATGTAGAGTGGTCCTGAAACTTGGATGGTTTCTAGTAGGGGAGTGGGCCCAGTAAGGGACCACGCCTATAAATATGGGGGCCCTTCCTTTGTCCTTTACCAGATTCTTCGTGAAACCAGAGCTCTCTCGCTTTTTGTCTCCGCATGCTCATTCCTTTGAGAAATGACTCATCCGCGAACTAGCTTCCACTTCCGCAAACCATTCCTCGTTCGTGGTCACCTTCACCCATGGACCAATCCCCCAACCGCGAACTAAAACATTTAATTAATTAAAAATTAAGTCACGACGGGCCGCGTAGGAACTCACTCCATGGTTTTGATGGTCCGCGGTCTGAAACCTTCCAGACATTGAAAATTTCTTAAGTCTTCTGAACCTAATTATTTAAATCCAGGATTAAGATTCCTCAGATCAACCTAGTTCGTGGTTTTCTGGCCAACGGTCCACATGCCAGAGTACCGTGGACCTCTTCCATGTAGGGTTGGTTCGCAGGATGCAGTCATCACAAACCACATTTTGAGGCTTGCTTGCGAACCTCGTCATGAGGGATTCTTGACTCTTTCACCATATGCTTGGTATTTTTGTCGAGACTTTATTATTTTGGACTAACCATTTTCCTAGTTTTCATAATGCAGGGAGAAAATATGGTTCCCCCTAGTCCTGCACCCTGGCCTGCTGCCGAGCCTCTCCCAATTGGTTCAGGGAGACGTCTAGCTATGATTCACAGAGCGAAAAGCATCAAAGAGGACCCTAGTCAGTCCATCATTCCTGATGACAGTGTCTTGAAGGACTTGCTCTCTCCTAAGCTCCTGGGTTATTCACTATGAAATCGGATTCTGCTTTATGGATTCGGTTTTCAAGACGACGCCCCTATTCCCCCTACCTTCTCAGGTCTTCTGTCACTTTGCTTGGAAGTGTTGTCGAAGTGCATTTAAGCTATCCTCACCCAATCAGGGGAGATAATCACTGATCCTGATCCAAAAGACACTTTCATTTTGAGAGGCTCTGTCTGGACCCAAAGCGATCAGTATACACAAGACTTCTCTCAAGAAGTTGTCCTTAAGAGTTACCCCTCCATAATCAACGTTACTCGGGTGGACCCTGACGCGGGGTGGATTTCTAGGTGGGATCTGTGGTCTGGTGGGATTTTCTCAAATGACTAGACCTAGGACTTCTGGGTCTATTATCATTTCTGGGAATCTCCCGAGTCACTAGAAGCAGTCAATTTGGACTCCATAGTGTGGGCCTCCCAGTTTGTTGTTTACCCACCATCTTTGATCCTGCCTGATCTGCTCAGTCACTGGTGTTCAAGAACTAATAATTTCCACCTTTCCCATAGTGAATTTGGAATTGTATTGTGGGACATCTAACAATTGGTAGGGCTTATGATTATTGTTGATATGTATGACGATTTTTTGCCTACTCCTGACGCATGGGACGATGTCGAACAAGTGCCTTCATTGGCAAGGGATCTGCTGGTTATGGATGAGAGGTCACTGGGTCAGGCTTTGCGTGCCCACTATCTTATTATCTATAGCACCTAGATAGGGTTATTTCTAAACACCCCTGGTCATGTGCCGAATATCAAGCGTCCCAGGACTCATCCTTCTCAATAGTCACAAACCATCCCAGGTTCCTACTAGGTGGTTCTGGAGGCGGGCGACTACCTTTCACGGGGTTACGAGGTGCGCCCCGGTGTGCCACCTATACTCAGGCTGGTAGGTCTTTTTGCTATGTTTTTGAGTGGGTGACTATTCCATTCTAAGGATATCAACCTAGGCGTCAGGGCTTACACCTTAATGATGGAATTTGATTTGGTAGAGGGCCGCCTGGTGAATTTGGTTGTGCCCACTTTGGCTCGTATTTATGAACTACTGAGCCACATGCAGGAGGGCGGGCCAACCTACCATTTGAGTGGGCCATTTCAATTCTTATACAGCTGGATATTCGATCATTTCTGCTATTATGAGTATTGTCATAACACAGTCATCCCGCTTCCTACCTTTTGGCCTACCTTGATCGATATAGTCGGGGTTCTCTTAAAGTCCCTCAGTTCTAATGAAATCATCAAGCTTCTAAGTGAATTATCCCAGTTTGCTTTCTCTCCCTACCCCACCCCTTCCAGTGTCATGGTTGACAACCATAGGGTGATCCTAGAGGAGCATTATTATATGATTTCACTATTGGATGGGTTTCTGTCCGCGTAGATTGATAGGGTTTCTCTGTGCAAGTTGTATACCCACCATCGCTTTTCCCGCCATTTTGGGTGTATGCAACTCCAAGTTTTCCTTCCCCCTCCTCAAGCTCGAGGACTGCACCCGACCACTCTCTGTCAATAGTGGTTGATGCTGATGCGGGAGGGATTTGACACAAGTATTCCCTTGCCTGGCATAGGAGCGGCTGCCAGCCTATCCTTGGAGTACACAAGAATGTGGGTAAAACATTATCCCGATGGGATCCTGGGGAAGGTTGTCTGGCAGGTTCCCAAATCAAGAGTCATTGCGGCTGCTGTGCCTATCTCACCTTCCTCATCGGCTCTAAGGGAGGACCGACTGATGGCTCATCAGTCAAAGCGACTCAAAGGATTTTCCTCTCCCAGCCCCTCTGCGGCTGAAGTTCAGACGGACCCCACCCTCTTGGATGTGGATGAGGATGACCCTGTGGCTTCGGGTCCTAGGGAGACAATTCCTGAAGTTTTTCCGGTCGATACTGGACTTAGAAACTTGATTCCCAAGCTCAAACTGGGTTTAGAAGCTTCAGACCTTCCAGCTTCGGAACCATTTTCTAGCGTGCACATATTTGCGCTGATTGCAATTCCAGACTTTGTTCTCATGCTATCTAGCGAGGACACCAAATATCCTCGTGTCATGGTGGACCACCGAGTAGTGCGAAGGTGGGACTGTCCCTAGATTTGTGAGATTGTCACTGAAACTCCTCTGGCCAAGATGGAAACTAGGACTGAAGATCTCCGACAACTCTTCCTGGGTTTGGGGTTAGGTGGCTTTGACTATCAGCAATTTCATTTTCTCACTTTCCAAGTTGTCACGACCTATGAGGAAGTTGCCACTAATGAACACAAACTTTCTCACTTTGTTTCCTCTCATTACAGGACCCGAGCCTTGGAGGAAGCCATGATAAAGCTCCATCAGCTGATAGCATAGGAGGTGAGCTCTCTAGATCAGGTAGCCGCCCTATCCACCGAGTTACATGAATGTGAAGTACGAGCAGTGATGCGGAGGGATTCGTTTTCATCTCGGATTGGTAACCTTGAAGTCATTAGGAAAGGAATCAACAATCTCGAAACAATAGTAGGGCACACTCGTTCAGTGGCTGAGGTTGAGGCCAGGGAGATGGCCATGCTAGAGCAGACTTCCAACAACCTCCATCACACGGTTGCTGATCTGATGGAGAGAGCGATCCAGGCTCCTTTCTGACGATCATATCCATTCTTGTACACTCTGTTTTACTTACCCCCCCCCCCCATTTTTTTTACTGTGAGGGAGAGGCCCCAACTTGTGGACGTCCTCCCTTTTTGTTCAAACAAAATACAATCTTTGTCAATCTTTCCCTTCTATACAATTGACTATTACTGGAGCAATCATTGTGTAAATAACAACTCACTGAATCAAAATTAATCATAATTTAGTAAAATAGAAACAAAATCTAACTTTTTCCTGGATCATGGGATCCAGCGAGCATAGTTTGACTATTGCTAGGGTTTTATAGAAAAACACCACAAACTTTTTGTCTTTTTCTTTTAATACCCTAATTTTTCCTGGGCCCATTTGGTGTGGACCAAGTGGGTATGGCCCGAATTTTTCTTAGGTTTCCTTTTTCGGGTTTTTGTCCTAATAGGCTTTTCACCTCTTTTTGTGAGCAGTTTAAAGTACCGCTGACAAGACTATCATTACTGATGTTTTAAGTCGAACAACATTGACTAGTTATAGTGGGACGAGGGCCCCAATGAGGTTTGGTTGATTAAAATATGTCTCAATATCCTCCAGATGCATGTGGGTGGAACATGTTTAGATTTGAATGACATGCAGGACATGTCTCAAGGCATGGGAGACGTATCGGCGTACAAAGGTAGGAAGAGCATCTCTTAAGGAAATCTTGACTTTGGTAGACGAGCTAGGGGATATCAATATGCAAATCCGCTGAGGGCATGGTATGCATAGTCATGCAAAGGTGTCCTTAAGTCAATGACTCTCCATTTCTAATGGACTAAGGACTTCATGGAAGTACAGCTTATGGAAACCACCATGGGTGGCTTGGAGAATTATGAAAACCACCGGGGGTGGCTCGGAAAGGGTATGTGACTTCTGAAAAGGGGTTGAGGACTTCTGTATTAATCAGGAGTGTGGAAGCAAGGTTCATGTCCTACACATTTATCTAGTGTAAAGGATGGTTGGAGATTGGAGCAGTTTAAATTCATGCAGTTGGGATCTAATTTAGAATGGAACGACTTCTCCTAGTTCTCGATAATCTCGTTAGATACGTTCCTCCATATTCAAGAAGGGTTATGAAAGAGGTTGGTAAACTGTAGCTCAGAGGGTTTCCGAATCCCAAGATGGACATGGGGGCTCAAAGTCCAAGAGGCATATGAAGAGAAGCATTGACTAAGGAAATCTTGCCTTTGGTAGATGAGCCAAGGGTGATCAATATGTAGATCCGCTGAGGGAATGGTATGTATAGTCATGCAAAGGTGTCCTTGGGTCAATGATTTCATTCTCCCAATAGCCAGGCAACTTCAAGGAAGTTTGTGATTCGGGACCACCAGGGGTGTTTTATTAGAGTTAGGCTCTTTCTGAGTACAAAGTATGGTTTATGAAGACAGGGTGCCTGGATACGAGAGAAACATCGAGGATAAATTTATGAGAATGGGTGAAGTCATTCCTACTCACACTAGTGTGAGACGGTAGTTTGTGTAGGTTTGACCTGTGCACTAAGGGACAGAGGAAAGCCTCCATTTCTTACTGAACCCATGACAGGTTTGACCATGCAATTTAACGTCATGCGGTAAAGACGACTTCCGTGAAATTTAACATCATGAGGTAAGGACGAGGAGAATTATTAAAGGATGATATGCAGTTTAATGTCATGCAGTGAGGACGAGGGACATTTTTAAACCTGTGAAAATGCTTGTAGTTGGAGGCATTTCCTTGGATGTTTAATGATTGGTCTTTATAGCTTTATTCCAAGTGGTCAAGATGTTCTGCGCAGTTTAACGTCATGTGGTAAGGAAATAGTTTCAAAGGCCTCTCTTGATCAGAATGTGACTGGGCTTAAATATCTCGGCATGCCCAGGACGTGGAGGGGGGTTTATTGGTGTAAATCACAGTTCCGAGGCTTCTTGGATCAGGAGAAATAATATGGGGGCTCTGAGGCCGGTACGCATATGGAGCTAGGAAGAGTATCACCTGAGGAAATCTTACCTTTGGTAGATGGTCTAGGGACTATCAATATGCAGAGCCACTGAGGGAATGGTATACATAGTCATGAAAAGGTGTCCACAAGTCAATAACTTTCCACTTCTGATGGCTGTGAATAGTTATGAGGATCCGCAATTGTCCCGGCCAAAAAGTCTGTCATTTGGTAAGAAAATATCTGGACATGTCAGGCATATTTGGCCCTGGTTGCTGTTAAAGATTAGAGAGCTCCCTGCACTGATTTATCTTGCGCGCAAGGGTGTACCTTCACTCCATGAAGTTTAACGTCGTGCGGTAAGGATGAGGTACTCCTAGATTAGCGGTCATAGGGCTTGGACCAATGGGTGACCATTGCTACAGTCACTCGAAGGATAATTGAGTTAACATGATCTGATATACTCTGAACAAGGTGGGGTATGAGGGTTGTAAACTGTAACTCTGAGGTTTACCGAATCAGGAGATGTGGTGTGGGGTATCTGAGGCTGGTAAGCGTATGGAGCTAGGAAGAGTACCGCCCGAGGAAATCTTGCCTTTAGTAGACGGGCCAGGGGCTATCAATATGCAGAGTCGCTAAGGGAATGGTATGCATAGTCATACAAAGGTGTCCCCGGGTCGATGACTTTCCACTTAAAATGGCCATGAATGATTATGAAAATATGATATTGCTCACATCATGGAGTTCGGAATGTGGGAATAATGGTGTTCAAGCATACATGAAACATCTTCACTGCAATTGTCCATTGAGTCAAAGTAGCCTAGCCCTAGCTTGATGTTTATATATGCAGGTCATCTTGTGAACCACGGGTGGATATATAGGCTAACCGGATAGGGATACCCTAGAAACATTTGGATGTGAAAAGGGGGACGAACTTGTAAACCACTACTCCATAAATTTCAGGATCGAGAGATATGATATGGGGGCCCTGAGGCTGGAAAGAATACGGAGATAGGAAGAGTATCGCCTGAGGAAATATTTCCTTTGGTAGATGAGCCAGGGGCTATCAATATGCAGAGCCGCTGAGGGCATGGTATGCATATTCATGCAAAGGTGTCCACGGGTCGATAAATTTCCACTTCCGATGGCTGTGAATGGTTATAAAGATCCATAATTATCTGGGTCATGGAGTCTGATGTATGGAGAGGATGCATCCAAATACGCAAGGAGTATTTCCATCTTGTTTCACCATATATCTTGGGTGGGACACGACGAATTCCATGCAGTTTAAACATCGTGCGGTGAGGACGAAGTCCGTGCAGTTTAACGTCATGCAGTGAGGATGAAGTCCGTGCAGTTTTAACGTCGTGCGGTGAGGATGAAGAATACACCCCGTGCAGATCTGGTCCAGACATGGGGGAATAGGGAATTTTTTTCTTTTCCTTGTAGTTTAACGTCGTGCGGTAAGGACGAGGAAGACACCCCATGCAGGTCTGGTCCATACACGGGGGGAAAGGGCATTTTCATTACTTCTTTTCCTTATAGTTTAATGTCATGTGGTAAGGACGAGGAAGACACCCCGTGTAGGTCTGGTCCGTACATGAGGAGAAAGGGCATTTCTGACTTTCCTTTGGAGATGGATGGGCCAGGGTGAGGGACCCAGGCGTCACTACGTATCCCATGAGGACAGGAATCAAGCCTCACGTAGATCTGTGAAAGACAATACACCCCGTGCGGGTTTAGTCCATTCATGGGGGGAGAAGGGGCATTTTTTTTTCTTTTACCCTTGTCCGTGCAATTTAACGTCGTGCGGTAAGGATGGGGAATACACCCCGTGCAGGGTTGGTCCGTACACAGGGGGAGAGGGAATTTTTAACTTTTATTTGGGGATGGATGATCCAAGGTGATGGACCCTGGCATCACTACGTATCCTGTGAGGGAAAGAATTAATCCTCACGTAGTTCTTTGAAGTCCGTGTAGTTTAACGTCGTGCGGTGAGGATGAAGGATACACCCTGTGCAAGTCTGGTCCGTACATGGGGAGGGAGAGCATTTTTTTTGAATGGATGGGCTAGGATGGGGAACCCTGGCATCACTACGTATCCCGCGAGGGCAAGAATCAATCCTCACGTAGTTATTTTAAGGGAATACACCCCGTGCAGGTCTGGTTCATACGGGGGAAGGGGGTATTTTTGGATTCATTTGAGGTGGTTGGGCCAGGGTGTGGAATTATGGTGTCACTATGTATCTTGCGAGGCCAGTAATCAAGACTTATGTATTTCTCTAAAATACATACACCCCATGCGGTTTTAGTCCATTCATGGGGGGAGAAGGAGCATTTTTTTCTTTTACCCTTATCCGTGCTGTTTAACGTCGTGCGGTAAGGACGAGGAATACACCCCGTGCAGGGTTGGTACATACACGGGGGGAGAGGGAATTTTTAACTTTTATTTGGGGATGGCTGAGCCAGGGTGAGGGACCCTGACATCACTATGTATCCTGCAAGGGCAGGAATCAATCCTTACATAGTTCTCTGAAAGAAGTACACCCCATTAAGGGCTGGTCCCTACACGGGGGAAGGGGACATTTTTAATTTTTATTTCATTTGGGAGCGGTTGGGCCAGGATAGGGGATACCGACGTCGCTATGTATCCTGCGAGGGCAGGAATCAATCCGTATGTAGTTATCTTAAAGAAGTACACCCCGTGCAGGTCTGGTCCATACACGGGGGAGAAGGGAATTTTTTTAAATCTTCTTATCCGTGAAGTTTAACGTCGTGTGATAAGGACGAGGTATATGCCCCATGTAGGTCTGGACCTGCACTGAGGAAAGGGAATTTTTAAATCTTCTTATTCGGGGGTGGCTGGGCCAGGTTGGGGAACCCTGGCGTCGCTACGTATCCTGCGAGGGCAGGAATCAAGCCATATGTAGTTCTCTGAAATCCATACAGTTTAACGTCGTGCGGTGAGGATGAAATACTCTTAGTTTAAGGTCATAGAGTTTGGAACATTGGGTTCTTGGCAGTTTAACGTCCTGCAGCTCAAAAAATAATTGATTTTAATTATGCCGATGAGGACAGAATACTCTTAGTTTAGGGTCATAGAGTTTGGACTATTGGGTGCTTGGAAATTTAAAATCTTGCAGCTCGGATGATAACTACTTTTAGTTATTCCGGTGAGGACGAAATACTCTTAGTTTAGGGTCATAGAGTTTGGACCATTGGGTGCTTGGCGTTTTAACATCATGCAACTCAGACAAAGGGAATTTTGTTTATTATGGTGAGGACGGAATACTCTTAGTTTAAGGTCATAGAGTTTGGACCGTTGGGTGCTCATCAGTTTAACATCCTGCAACTCAGATGAAGGGAATTTTAGTTATTCTGGTGAGGACAGAATACTCTTAGATTAAGTTCATAGAGTTTGGACTGTTGGGTGCTCGACAGTTTAACATCTTTTAGATCAGACGAAGGGAATTTTAATTATGTCGGTGAGGAATTAATACTCCTAGTTTAAGGTCATAGATTTTGGACCGTTGGGTGCTTGGCAGTTTAACGTCTTGCAGCTCAGATGATAAATGCTTTTAGTTATGATGGTGAGGGAGAAATACTCTTAGTTTAGGGTCTTAGAGTGTGGAATGTTGGGTGCTTGTCAGTTTAATGTCATGCAGCTCTGACGATAACTTCTTTTAGTTATCTATATGAAATACTTCTTTAGGAATCTCGCATTTGTAGGAGCGGTGGTGAACTGCCCATCCATGGAGATCAGAGAATATGATCCATTGGAGTAGACCTTGTGTATAACATATGGTCCCTCCCACTTGGGATCTAGCTTTGGAGGTTTCTTTTTGGGTATCATTGGGGTCCGGAGGACCAACACCAATTCTCCTTCCTAGAAAGACCGAAGACAGGCCTTTTTATTGAAGGCTCGTGCAATCCGGTTCTGGTATACTTCCAGATGATGCAAAGTGTGCAACTACTTCTCGTCTAGCTGTTCGAATTCACCTAGCCACTTTTCTGATTGCTCATCATCAGATAATTGATCACAAACGGAAACAAGGAGCGAGGGCAATTGGAGCTCAATGGGAAGAACCACTTATGTTCCGTATACTAATGAATACGGAGTAGCCCGAGTAGCGGTGCAGATTGTGGTTCAGTAAGCCCACAATGCATGGAGGAGTTTATCCGGTCATGAATTCTTGTATTTGTCCACCATTTTCTGGAGAATGTTGGACAGGGTCTTGTTGAAAGCCTCTATCTCTCCGTTGGCCACTGTATGGTAGCGGGATGAGTGGTTAGCCTTGATACTGTATTCTTGGTATAGTTTCTCCAATTCAGCAGAGTAGAAGTTGGTGCCGTTATCCGTTAGTATGGTATGAGGGACACCAAATCTGGTGATGATATTGGTTTTCACAAAGCTAACAACACTTCTTGCCCCGACTTCCTTAAGGGGTACAACTTCTGCCCACTTGGAAAAGAATTCGGTTGTCTTGAGGATATACTTCAGCTGTTTGGATATGGCGGGAGGATATGGCCCCATGACGTCCATTCCCCAGATAGAAAATGGATAGGAGTACTTAGCCTGGTGAAGTAACTCCGGGGTTTGGTGTATGAAGTTGGCATGAATTTGGAATGATTGGCATTTTGCAGTAAAGTTCTCACAATCTCGTGCCACTGTGGGCCAATAGTACCCAAGTCTTCGAACCTGATGGGAAATCTTGAACCCTGACTGATGTGCCCCACATACCCCGACATGTAGTTCAGTCATGACGGTGGCAGTTTCTTCTCCATCAATGCATATGAGGAGGATTCCGTCAAGGCCTCATTTGTAGAGGACCTCTTCCTGACCCGTGCCTCCATATAGGACAAAGTTGATTACCCTTATCCATATTTGATCTCGTTCAGCCCTGTCTGATGGAAGTTCTCCCCGTTAAAGGTAGTTTGTAATGGGGGTCATCCAGCCGGTGGTAGGAGAATATGGATTTGGGACAGGACTAAATTCTTTTATTTCTTCCATCTTGGCCTAAACAAACGGCAGGACCATTCGACGATGAGCAATACTGATAACTATTTCATCCCGGTTTAGGTCAGCCAGGGATGTGGCCGCGTTGGCTAATGCATCGACATGGGCATTCTGAGATCGGGGAATATAGGTCAATATTGGTTCTGTGGATAATTCCACCATTATCCCTTGGACATGGTCAAATAGGGGAATCAACTCCTCCTTTTTGATAGCATAGTCACCATTGACTTGCTTGATGACCAGTTCCGAGTCACCTTTGAACTTAAGGTGTTGTACTTGTGCTTGGAGTGCGAGCTCCAGGCCTGCAATGAGGGCTTGATACTCTGCTTCATTGTTCGTACATCCTTCTGACAGGATGAAGGAATATGGCAAGACTACCTTTTTTTGGGGACATGAGTATTATCCCCAAGCCCACCTTGTTAAATTTGGGATCTTCCATCCTCTTCCTGGTTGGGCTTCAGGAGGCGCTGTCGAAGTACATTTCCCATAATGGGAACTCCTCTTGAACTAAGAAGATGTCTTTATCAGGTAGCTCGTCGTCCGGTGCGGCGGTCCCTGTTGAAGGGTTCTCTACCATAAAATCTGCTAATGCATGGCCTTTGATGACCTTATGAGGCACAAATCGAATGTCGAACTCTTGCAGGATGACTTCCCATCGGGACAGGCACCCGGTCAGCATTGGGCGACTAAGGATGTACTTGAGCGGGTTACTCTGCAAGACCAAATGGACTTCATGATGCTGCAGATAATGTCGCAACTTTTGAACTGCAAAGAACAAGTCCAAACAACTCTTCTCGATGTTTGAGTATCGAGTCTCAACATCAATCATGGTTCGGCTGAGGTAATAGAGACTATTTTCACTGCCGACATCATTTTTCTACGTGAGGAAGGCTCCCAGTGACCGCTCTAGGGCTGTCACATATAGGATGATAGGTCTTACTTCATCCGGGGGAATGATCACTGGTGGGCTTAAGAGATACTTCTTTAGGTTGTCAAACACCTCTTGGCAGTCATCTGTCCATTGGTACGTGACTCCCTTCTTCATTGACCTGGTAAAGGGAAAACATTTTCCTGCCAGGTTGGCTATGAATCGCCTGATGTAGGCCAGGTTCCCTTGGAATGCTCTCAACTCGGTGAGATTGCGGGGGGGGGGGGGGGGTGGCAGGCTGGGGATAGCCTTTGTCTTTTCAGGGTCGACTTCGATGCCAAGATGGTGTATGATGAAGCCAAGGAATTTCCCTGAGGTAACCCCGAAGGTGTATTTCAAGGGATTCATCTTCAGGATATGCTGCCGAAGTTTGTTAAAGATGGTCTCAAGGTCTGACAGGTGATCTGAGCACTGCCTGGACTTAACCACCAAGTCATCCATGTAGCATTCAATGAATCTCCCCAGGAACAGTTTGAATATACGATGCATGGCACGCTGATATGTGGCGCCAGTGTTCTTGAGACCAAAGGGCATAACCCAGTAACAAAATATTCCTTGAGGGGCCCTGAAGGCAGTGGCTTCTTCATCTTCTCACGCCATCCGGATCTGATTATACCCATAATAGCCATTCATGAAGGATAAAGCCTCATACCCGGACGTCGCATCAATTAATAACTCGGTGATCGGGACCGGGAAATCATATTTCGGGCAATGACGATTGAGATCTCTGAAGTCAATATAGACGCATATTTGTATGTTCCTTTTCATGACAGGGATGATGTTGTCCAACTAGATGGGGTACTGGACCTCTCGGATGAAGCCTGCTTTAATGAGATTATTGACTTCAACCTCTATTTTGGAAGCATGTTAGGGGTGTGTCCTTCTGGCAGCCTGTTTATAGCCCTGATGGTCTTCTGGCAGACCTAAGCGGTGGTTCGCCACTTCGAGATCGAGCCCCGACATTTCTGTGTAATTCCAGGAAAAGACATCCCGGTGTTGCCTCAAGGAGGAGGTATATACCTTGTGCTCCTCAGGGGACATGGTTGCACTAACAAGAGTGGGACTCGGGTCTTCCTCGGTACCCAGGTTTATTTCCCCGAGCTCGTCCACCATGGTGGAGATACCTTCCTCAAATGCGGGAGGTGCATCCCTAAGATCTTCCTCCTCTTCTTCTCCCAAATCATAATCTTCTTGATTTGACAGGGGAGAGCTCTCGACTCAGGCTCCTGGGAGTCTAGAGGCGATGCATTGTGGGTTTCCTCACTCAAGTATTCACCCCCAAATCGAGGGTTAGCGGACGTTCCCTCATTGTCATGCTCGGATGTTATGGCTGAAGTCATGAGGACAACTGAGTGCGTGTCCGGACTTGAACCTATGCTCTCAATATAGTTGATGGGCAGTACTTAATCTCTGCCAATATGTCTTAGGGGGTCGTCGAGAACCATTTCCAGGCTATTTGAAGTGGGGATCCATTCGACACCATCGACTGAGGGATTCTTATTCTTTTGTTCATAAAACCCGACATCAATGTAGTGTGACTCGGAGAGCTCGAAAGGGGCCTTGTCAGCGTGCAATGTCCCATTTTTCCCATTGAAGTAGTACTTAATACACTAGTGGTAGGATGAAGGAACGACAATGTGCTTATGGAGCCCCGAACTTCCCAGTAGGGCATTGAATGATGTGTTCTGCCGAACCACTAGGAATTCCGAATAGGCCACAAGGTCGCCAAAATGGGTCTTTAGCTTAATTTTCCCCATCGACTTCTGCTCACTCTTGTCGTAACCTAGCAAAGTTATGGTCGAGGGTATTAAATCACCCTCACTATAGCCCAACTTGTGAAGTTTCCATAGGGGATGGAGGTTAACTCCATATCCGTTTTCAATAAAGACTCTATGGATCTCAACATCATTTACTATTATGAACACATACAGTGGTTTGATGTGTCCTTGAATGATGGTATCTTCATCCAGATCGGTGAAGGAAATCACCGCATCGTATTCAGCCAAGCCAGTCTCCGTCCAGTAAATCTCGGTGGCGACTACCTCAGCTTGAAACTCTTGGGGGCTGAGCAAGGATTCTATAAGTTCCTCCCTGAGGTCAGCTGAAAAACTCAGGGCATCTAGGATTGACATCTTGGATGGTACTGATGCCAGCTGCTTAAGGATGTCGTATTTCTGTTCCAGCGGCTGATGCTTCTCCATTGGTGGGAGAGTTTTAGCAGGTATCTTGGGAGTTGGAACATGGGATAAGGAGGGACCGGACGCGGGGTCGTATGTCAACGGTGTCCCCACATTTTGGGGATTCGTCTCAGCCGGTCTGTTTGTGCGCACTAGGCGACTTGACACTTATTCCTCCTCTGATGGGCACTGCAGAATGACAGGGCCAGAGTGGCTGCTTATGGAGGTGGAGGGATATTATTTCTCCTATTGAGTCTGTTGAAGGGCTCTTCCACGGGTTTCTGCAATATTAACAGTTTGGGCCAGGGTCCAACCGTAGGGTTGATTTCAGCCTCGACTGCGCCTCCCCCGGTATCCCCAGCCTATGTGATTCCTCATCCTGCCCCCTTGCATCAGGAACTCAGGTTCATAACCATACCCTTCATCAGGGAACAATTCCATAAGATGGATGACGTTTATTGAACCAAAAATTGGATCCTCATCCTCTGAAAAGTCAACCCGGTCGGTTGTCCTTGATGGTGCCATTTGGTGGGTCAGTTCCCATGGCGCCAAGTTTGAGGGAATAAAACCTGACAATGTCAGGGATAACTTTGGCCTTATTGAAAACTGATCCTCTTTCTCTTGTCTCCTCCATTTTCTATTATGCCTGGATGACCAGATCGAGGAGGCTTCTGAGGCCGATATTGTCGGTTGTGCGACACCAGGGGCTGTTGGTGGCAACACTGACTGCTGTAGTTGAGCTCAGAGTATTCCCTAGGCTCGATTGATAGTCTTCAGAGTCATCCATTTATCGAATTTCTACCCCTTATTTCTGGTTACCTCCTTCCACCCCTCTCCTTTTTCGAAGTCAGTGGTAGAAATATATGTCACATGTGATGAGGGTGGTCCTAGCTCGACCTGCCCGGAGTCTACCATCCTTTGTAGGAGGTCTTTGAAGACGAAGCATTCCCGAATATTGTGCCCCAACATTCGATGGTAGGGACAGTAATCTGTCCTATCATCACAGATGACTTCTTCGGGTTTCCTTGGCTCTGGGAGGTGGAGCTAGTTGCAATTCATGGCGGTGATGAAATATCCGTGGACTTGGTCCTCTCAAAATGAGTATAATTTTTACCTTCGTTCCTTGAACTGGTTCCAATTCGATCCTCTCTAATCGTCCCACTTGGGTGGAGGTGGCCGCTGATATACAGGGGGACCTTGACGATTTAGTGGAGGCCTAGGCAGTGGAGCAGGCACAGGGGATGGCTTGAGCGTGACAAAGGATGCTTCAGCTCTGGCTGCTCTCTTTGCAGGAGCCTGTAAGGCTATTTGGGACTTTAGATTGGTCTGCTGCAGGGAGTCCTCAATTCTATGGTCAATGACCGAGAGATGGAGGAAGCTAGTGGTTCACTCCACTAGTATGAGCGGCATTCGCAGCTCATCTCAAAGATCATCAATTCATATGGCAAGAAAATCATCTTGAGGCATTGTCCTGTTCAGAGATTAGGTCAGACCTTTCCATCTAGCGATGAACTATGAGACCCTCTCGTTCTCCCTCTGTTTGCAGTTCATGAGGTCACTGACCATTGTTTTAGGTAGCATTAAGTTGAAGTGGAACATGAACTGCTGCCAAAGGTCTTCCTATATTTTTATTGACTAGGCTGGCAGGCTCGTACACCAGACGAAGGCAGATCCTTGCAAGGTTCGTACGAAGCATCTTAGTTTCACTACTTCTTTTTGTTTCCGAGTTCCCATCATAGGGTCTCAATAATACGTGTAGTATATAAAGTGCTATTCCGGATCGCCTGATCTATTGAATATAGGGAATACAGGTCTCCAAAAATTGGGTGGAGGAGGCGTGTTGCTCACCCAATCGGGGTAGGGATTCCACTCCGGTTTTATCAGAGTGTTTCGACCTTCCATTGCTTCCAATCAAGCTGTCAGTGCCTCGATGTTGTTGGCAAGACCCTGGTTTACATCCTGTTGGGCCTGGTCCTGGGCAGGTGTAGCCTGAGGCATTGCTTGAGGATCCAGCTCGGTTGGAATGAGGGGTTCATGTGCCGTTTGTGACACCTTCAGAGGGTTCAGACATACTCTCTCTGGTTGCTTCCTGAGTGGATGGAAGTCTTGGTATTCATCCGGATCCACATTTAGGTAGTTGGATAGGCAGGGTGCCTTGTTGGGTGGGATCCCTGGCCATGCTTCATTTCCTGGGGAAAATATTGGTCTTTGAGGTGAACTTATTGGGAGTGCATGATGTGGATCCTCTTGGGACGCACTTTCAATAAGACGGTTCCTCTAGATTATCTCGGCGTTAAGACGCCTAAATTCTTTCATTTCCTCTTCCTATCAAGTGATCCTCTCATTGAGCATGAGTGTCTCATTTTTATCGAGAGATGGGGGCAGGTTAATGGCAAACGGTCCTTTGTAATTATCCTTATTGGAAGCTCGCAGGGTCAATGGAAGAAGGTTAGCTAAATGGGCGGCCATATTTAGAGCGGCCCTCTAGTTCCGGGTGTGAACACCTGGTGGTTCATTGTGAGTCACAGCCTGACTGGAACCATCATCTCCCAATCCATCCAGATTTTCATCATCTTCGGTGATACTCATGGGGTTAGCCTCTATGGAGTTGATGGATGCATATCATGGGGCAGAGAAGATGTCATCTTCTAAATAGGAAGAGGATCTCCCGCATCTTTTACTAGTCTTCCCTCTTATGTCCCGGGATTGCTTTCGGGCTCCTTGATGAAGGTTGATGTAGAGAGTTCTTTGATGCGACCTTATGGTACAACTCCCTCTTGAAGGGGATGATGATTCAAAGGAAGGGATAGGGCAGGAACCTCCTCTTTTAACTGTCCTACCTAGATAAGAGAATACTGATTCTCATGGGGGAGGTTGTTTTTGAGGAGGTAAAGATTCCCCCATCCCTGAGGGCTGGGATTGGATCCATTCCTTGGACTTCGAGTCTCTTCCTGTTTTTATTGGTCTTACGGGGGCATTTGTTGTTAAAAATTTCCCCACCCCTGTAGGCTGGGGTTGACCCTAGATTGCGGCAGTGGCTACTGCTATCACTACCTGCCTGATCTTGCGTGCCCCCATTCTGGGGTGAACTAGGTTTGGTGCCGATTTCTCCTGTGAATCAATCCCCTCTGGAGAGGCAGGCAGTGACCGCTGATTGGCCTCTCTTAGGCGAGAGGCCTATTGTATGCTCTTGGTGGCTTGATTCAGGATTTCTTGAATGTCTTGTTCCTGTCGGGCCTGATGCTTCTGGGACTTACTCAAGGCCTGTCCTTGCTGGGTGTGTCACCTTTCTTGAATAGGGAGACCACTCGATTGCTGCCTTGCCGTGATGGCGTTGCACGACACTACGCTGAACAGGTTCTTCTGGGTGGGGAGCAGAGTTAAATGTAGAGCTCCATGTTCCCCCCATCCCCTGATATGGACTCCCGTTGGAGCGTCATCGATGAGGCGGCGCAACTGGTGCAGCGCATGGAGGCAGGCTATCTCCATGATTCCTTTATACCTCTCGGGTCACTGTTTCTGTGCCAAAGGAAGAGATTCTATGTCGATGTGACATAGGAGGTCTCTTATTGTCTTGACATGGTCTACATACCCATAGTAGGTCTAGAAGCTTGATTTCAGCTAGCAGAGGGTTGTCCATATATTGTGGCGGATGTCATGCACACATTCTTCCGACAACTCTCTGGGTATGTCGAATTGAGAGGTGGATGTGGGCCAAAACATAACTGGGATATCATCCCTGGCCAGTCATTTCCTCAAGTGCAACATGTCAGCAAACTCATCCACTAGTGACCCCTCTACCTGGTCAACCCAACTGAGATGCTCACTGATAGTGTGGTCGGAGGCAGTGGATCCGGTCGGTGTTGAATTATCATATGGGCTATTTCGGGGTGGTTCAGAAGATGAACGTGGCCCTGGACCATCTCCTGATCAAGGAAGGGCATCATTGGTGACTAACTGGGAATCTGACATTCTTGATCCCATCCTTCTGAGTGCCTCGGCATACGAGGGATTTTCTGTGCTTGATTTGGCAGAGGGAGGACCTTCCTGTCGATATGACATGCCATTGCGGGGAGGACCTTCGCAATGACGGCCGCAATGGAAAGGACTACAATTACTACTTGACGCCTCACTGCATAGAGGGATTTTGCAGTGCATACCCTGGGGAGGACCTCCAAGGCATGTTGCAGCAAGGGGAGGACCTTCTGGCTGTGTAGCATTGTTACGGGGAGGGCCTTCGCAACAACTGCCATCATGGTGAGGATGACCATCTTGGATTGATGTTCGATGTGTATCCTAGGGAGGACCTTCAAGATACACTACGACAAGTGGAGGACCTTCTTGTTGCTTGGGGCCACTATGGGGAGGACCTTTGCAATGGCAGCCGTGGTGGTGAGGACTACCATCACAGCTGCTGTAATGGCGAGGACTACCATTACAGCTACCACAGGGAGAATATCTATGGGGTAAACCCTAGGGAGGGCCTTCAGAATGTACCGCAACGAGGGGATGGCCTTCTCATTGTTTGACATCTCTATGCGGAGGACCTCCATTATCAGGGTGGCGAGGACTACCACCATGATCTGATGCCCAGATGCGCGGAGTGTTATTGCAATGTAACCCCTAGGGAGGACCTTCAGGGCAGGCCACAACAAGGGGAGGGCCTTCTTGTCATGATGAGACGTCACTGCAGGGAGGGTCTCCGCAGTTGCGACTATAATAGCAAGGACTACTATCATAATCTATGGTCCCACTACATGGAGAGTTCTTACAGTGTATACCCCGGGAAGGACCTTCCGGGTGGACCACAAAAAGTGGAGGGCCTTCTTGATTCTCAATCTTCTGGTCACAGGGAGGGTTTCCGTGACTCGCATCAAAAGAGGATCTCTCGTGATCAATCGTTATATGCCCGTGGGGAAGGCCCCCACGGGTGCTCTAGGGAGGACCTTCATAGCTGTTGGTAGCGACATTGCGAAGAGTACCATCACAAATACTACTGCCACTCCCATAATACGTTAATGGGTGGGTAGGGTTCTGAGCCTTTGATATGTGCTTAACGGTATTGGAAACCCCAGCTTCCAGTAGAGCGGAGTCATGAACCCGCTCTTTATTTCCCGCTACCTTCGGCTTGTTCGGGGTGCTTTCTTGTGGGAAGTGGGGACCGTATGCTGTTGACAATGACCTTCACCTTTGGGTCCCTGTCTAATTGGGTCCCGTGATGTTTCTGGGATACGTTGACAAAAATATTGACTTTTATTAGGGATATATGCCTGCTCTGGAGCATCCACTGTGATGGATGGGTGTCCCCCAATTAGAATGAGTGAAGCCGCTTGATCCGGTTGCCCTTGCGTCGCGGAATATGGACGGAAACCCTCTTGGTTGGAAGTAGGGATGCAGATCTGCTCTGAGGTGGCTATCTCATCTCTTAGATGAGTTGCCTCAATTGGAGAGACGAGCTCACGGGCCCGAGTCCTTGCTGTTTCTGCTGATGCAATCACATTTTGGCAAGTCTGAAAGATATGATCTGGGATTGATACCTACTCCTCCATCATTTCCAGGATATGTAGAGAGACAACTTTGGCTGGAATGGGTATGAAGGCCCATTCCGGTATCGGAGTAGGAATATCCTGCTCCAGTCCTTTGGTGGTCAGTGGGTACTGACAATTCTCCTGTATTGGGTAAGGTGAACGAATCTTACCCTGGGCTGGGATATGCAGGTTTATCTCTCCATTTTCCACCACATCAGGGTGGAAAACTTTACTTGCATCCACAGGGAGCTGGCCCTACATATGTTGGTTTTCCACCATATCGAGTCGGTGGCCTTTGTTGGTAGGGAGACGTGCCCACCTATTAATTTCTGCCACATCTGGATGGAGGGCTTTGTTGATTGCCACCACATCAGGATGGTAGGTGTCAAGAGCATCTTCTAGGAGCTGGTCCTGCAGGCATTGGGTCGCCACCACGTCGGGTTGGTGGGTTTTACGACCCTGGGCAGGGAGAGGTACCTGCCGGGTAGGTGTTGTCCTGCATGAGCGACGGGCTTGATGGAGCCTGGAAGGGATGCGCGCTTGCTTGTATGATGCCTCCATGTCTGAATGGTAGGCTTTAGAGGAACAAATAGGTGTATGTGCCTGTTCGTGATATGTCTCCGTGAATGGACAGCGAAGCTCCTCCTCAGGGACAAGGGTGATGACCGGTCCCCGGTTGTACGTTTTCCGCCCTCGTCGGGCAGTCCGAGGGGCCGGAGCTCGGAGATCATGGGACTGGATCCTCGGGGCGACATCCTCCTTAGCGTGAGGATGGTGAGTCACGGCGTAACCGCGATGACGTCTTCTGGTGGGGGCTTTGGAGCAGAGCCCTCGTTCAGCGGGGATGAAGTCCTCAGCGTAGGCCTCATCTGCCTCCCTAAGATAAGGGAGGTATGCATTGTCTCATTCTAGGGAGAGACTCCCAAAATGGTTTGAGACAGAAATAAGAGCCATCTGGATCTGGTTTTATGGCCACTGCTGGGTAGGCGACCGGTGAGTCTTGATGGATTGGAGGACGTGCATGTCCGCCTCCACCGTTGGGAGAGTACCGTTCATGTGGTACTCTCGAATCAATGCATCCGAGACCCAGCGTTGAAGATGCTGGGTAGGTGACAGGGTCCTCTATTGGTGAAAAAGTCCGGTCATTGCGTTGTTGGAAGCACATGCCTGTGAGTTCCTTCGTGATGCCATTGGATCGAAGGGAGTTCTGTGTGGTACCTATAAAAATATTTTAACAAGTACAAACAACAAACCCGTCAAAGCAGCATCTCATGACCCCATGCGTAATTAATGACCTTTCTTGGCCCTCCTTATGAGTATAAAGGGGGAACAGGGTGGGATTAGCTTAAACCCGTCATTCTTGGTTAAAGATTCACATCGGGTTCACCATTTTTTGTTTCGGATCGGTTCTAAATGCCCAACAGTTCCGTATCCGACGATACGTGGACCTGCTTTCCAAAGGTAGGCGTTCGCTGGGCAATTTGGCCAGTGACACTTAAGTACTCACATTGGTCGAGAGGATGGGAATTCGGGCTCATCACACCCTTTTGGGGGAAATTATTGTCTGTTCCGGGACTCTCTTATAGATTTAAGACATATTCATATGTTCGTGAATCTTTGGTTTATACCCAAGAATAGTATCCACATATTTTTCCTGGTTGGAAATGGTTAGATAAATGCAGGGATTCAGAATCATTTAGGCCCGAGTTTTACCATCTCTCGTTGGATTAATGACCCCGAAAATTCTGGAGTCACTGAGATGACGCTGATTTAAAGCCTCATAACCAGGCACTCTGGAGTTTATTGTCATCCAGGGGAGACAGATAACGACTTTAGCATTTGGATAGAACCCATGATACGAGCCTCCTATGTGTCCTCATGAGAGGAATCTGGATCCACGTAGTTCGGTTTGGTATGGGGCTTACAATCCAGGATGCCCAGGGTTGGTACGGTGAACCGACGTAAAGATGGTCGGATCGGCCGAGTGTTGGGCTTGAACCTTGGGGAGGCTTCCCACGTACCCTACCTAGGGGACAGGGATCAAAGTATATGTAGTTCGGATTGGATTGTCGGAGAACCGACGTGAATGTGGACTCGGGGGTCCGATTGTGATCGGGATTGAACCTCTTGGAGGCTTACTACGTGTCCCTGTGGTGGCAAATCAAAGTCCACGTAGTTCGAATCAGAGTGGGGATTATGCTTTGAGGCAGCCCAGGGTAATGGATTAGGGCTTACACTCTGAGGAGGCCCATGGTAATGGATTGGGGCTTACACTCTGAGGAGGCCCATAAGAGGATGTCATGGTCGATGCTTTTACTCTAAGCCCACGTGAGTCATGATCGGTGTGAGAAACAAGAGGCAGCAGGGACCAGACGATCATGTCACAAAAGGTGCATTCGTGGGAAGTGGAGTGGGTCTTACACATGGAGCATCCCAAAAAGTTGGGGCTTACTCCGAGATGGATACCCATGGTGACAAAGCGCATCGGGAGAGGGACTTGGCCCCAAAGAAGGACGGAGCAACACCTTTCTACAATACGCCCTTCCTTGGCCATGGCTGTGGGGAAGTACGGAGGTGCATGGGGGCTTACTTATGATGGGTAGTCTACCATTCACTAGAGAGAGGATAAGTGCCCCAATACTAACAAGTGGAGGGGCAGAAAGGGGACTCCCGGGCTCGGACTCTGCATTACCATGGGAATGTGAACCTAGAAATGCTTTGGGAATCTGCTCAAGGGCCGGAGCAACCCCTTTACCCTCGCATACCGTGGGTATGTGAACTCAAAATGGTGCGCTAATGCTCCTGAAGGTTACATCACATGGGTCCGGTGACTATAGTGGAGGCCTCGGTTTGGGGCCGATGAATGGGCCATTGAGAGGGTTGTGGAGGATCAGACCAGATTGGAAGGATCTTATCTGGCCCGGGGAATGGGAACTCCGAAGGATCTGGCAGGCCACACAGGTGTATGAGTGGAAGAGCCCTTCACATAGGGAGGTGCTACACGGCTGGAGAGGTCGTTCTCAAACTAGGGTGGTCCACAGACTGATGGGCATTCCGCGAACCGGGTGGTTCGCGGCTTGGTGGGCTTCCCGCGAACCAGGGTGGTTCGCAGCTTCAAGTTCGGACCATGTACCAGGTTGGTATGCGGAGGGTTCCATGCAAGTAGTGGCGACCGAGGGAGATTCCAGTCGGGGGTTTGTCGGTCGGGGCTTCTCCCATGTAGGAGGGTGCTATGCGGTGCAACGGATTGAAAAAGGGGCATAAACTACCTGGTTCGTGGGGAGTGCATCCGTGAAGGGGCCTTGGTTCGAGGTATTCTTTTCTTTGTTATTTTAAGTTCGCAGTTCACCAAGTTGTTATGCATTTTCGGTTCCTTATTAATTGACTTCCTGTTTCATACCTGTTCTGGTTTGCGAACTGGAACTTCGCTGTTTGTGAAATCCTAAGCTCCTTCCTTCGAAATCCTTCCACCCGAATCTGATCGATCTCCAATTTCCTCTTTCGCTCTTCCCCCTTGATCTCCTTTTATAGAGTGGGGAAGGAGATGTATATGTGGTCATGCAACACCTTTTGCGGATGCCCATGATCAGAAAACTGGTTTACGGATGACTTGGTCAATCCTTAACTCGTGGGGGGCATTGAACGTATCTCCCCCGCGAACCAAACTAACTCGGGGAGTGCTTTGCGGCTGCGCAGGGTTCCGCCTCCATTCCGTGAATGACATGAGATATAGTTCGGGTTGGTCAACGCGGTTGACGCGGTTCGTGACTGGGGAGGTTCGTGATGGTGAACTGGGTTGGCTCCCATCCTGCTTCGCGCCCGCGGAGGGCTTCCACCTCCATTCCGCGAATGAAAGCGGTCCGCGGAGGGGGGTGCTTCATGGAACCGGTCATGCACCGTTATCATTGGACCGGTCTGCGGATCGGTTTGACTTGTTCCATACTTTTAGTATTATACACATTTTCCCCAATTCTTTGGGGGAAATTGGGTAGGATCTCCCTTGAATCCAAGGGGATTATCATTCTTCCTTTTCATATTTTTTAGGACCCTACAATCTCAATATGTGTTTTTTAAGTGTTGGGTGTGCTTCAGAACCACGCGTGGGGGTGGGGGGGGGGGAACTGGACGAATGATGTCATATTGTCCTGAAATCAGATGAAAAAATGGGTGAGTGAATTTTGAATTGGTCGGGTAGACGACACGTCAATTGGAGGTGCTATGTGCCTACGGTGACCGAGAATGCACTTTTGGTGTCATAAATTCATAGAGGATGACATCAGATTGACCAAAAATCACAGGGGAACAATATAATTATTATTAGTTACATGTAAGAGAATACATAACATCAATCATACATGCAGTTTGCACGGTACAGCTCAATATGCGTTTTTAAGTGTTGAGCTCGCTTCAGAAACACATGTGGGGTGGTCCAAACCAGCCGAACGATGTCAGATTGACCTGAAATAAGACGACAACAATGGGTGAGTGAATTTTGAAGTGGTTGGGAAGATGAAAAATCAATCATAGGTGTTGTGTGCCTGCAGTGAACGAGAATGCACTTCTCTTGTCACAAAAGGCCAAAACGGGCGTTTAACGATCAAATTCATAGAGGACAACATCGGATTGACCTGGAATCATATGGAAACAATATGATTATTATTAGTGACATCTACGAGGAGACTTCACATTAATAGGATGTACTAATTTCATGGTACAACTCAATATGCATTTTTTAAGTGTTGGGCGCGCTTTAGAAACATGCGTGGGGCAGTCCAAACCGGGAGAATGGCGTCATATTGACTTGAAATCAGACAACAACAATAGGTGAGTGAATTATTAAGTGTTCAGGTATATGACACATCAATCGAAGGTGTCGTGTGCCTGTAGTGACTGAGAACGCACTTTTGGTGTCATAAACAGCCAAAATGGGCGTTTAACGGTGAAATTCATAGCGGACAACATTGGGTTGACCTGAAATCATAGGGAAACAATCTAATTATTATTCGTGATGTGTACGAGGAGAAAAAATGTCAACCAAACATGTGGTTTGCATGGTACAACTCAATATGCATTTTTTAAGTGTTTGGCGTGCTTCAGAAACGCGTGTGGGGTGGTCCAAACCGGCCGAACGATGTCAGAATGGCCAGAAATCAAACGACAACAGTGGGTGAATGAATTTTGAAGTGTTCGGGTAGATGACACATCAATTGGTGGTGTCGTGTACCCGCAGTGACTGAGAACTCATTTATGGTGTCATAAACAGCCAAAACGGGCGTTTAATGGTCAAATGCATAGCAAACGACATCAGATTGATCTGAAATCATAGGGAAACAATCTAATTATTATTCGTGACTTGTACGAGGAGAAACAATGTCAATAGAAAGTGCGGTTTGCGCGGTACGACTCATTATGCATTTTTTAAGTGTTGGGCATGCTTCAAAAAACGCACGTGGGGCAGTCCAAGCCAGCTGAACGATGTCGAATTGACCTGAAATCAGACAAAAACAATGGGTGAGTGACTTTTAAAGTGGTCGGGCAGAAGACATATCAATTAGAGGTTTCGTGTACCCGTAGTGACCGAGAACACACTTTTGGTGTCATAAACGGCCAAAATAGGTGTTTAATGGTCAAATTCATAGAGGAAAACATCTAATTGACCTGAAATCATAGGGAAAAAATCGAATTATTATTCGTGATGTGTACAAGGTGACGACACATCAATTGGACGGGTGGTTTACACGGTACGACTCAATATGCGTTTTTAAGTGTTGGGCCTGGTTCATAAACACAAAAGGGGCGGTCCAAATCGTAAGAATGATGTTGGATTGGCCTAAAATCAGAAGAAAACAATGGGTGAGTGAAATTGTGAAGTGGTTGGGTAGACGACACTTCTATCAAAGGTACCGTGTGCCCGCAGTGACCGAGAACGCACTTCTGGTGTCATAAAAGGACAAAATGGGCATTTAATGGTCAAATCCATAGAGGAAAAAATCATATTGACCTGAAATCACATGAAAACAATCTAATTATTATTATAGATGTGTACGAGGAGACGAAACATCAATCGGACATGCGGTTTGCGTGGTACGGCTCAATATGCATTTTTGAAGTGTTGAATGCGCTTCAGAAACGCGCGTGGGGTGGTCCAAACCGTCCAAACGACGTCGTATTGACCTGAAATCAGACGAAAAAAAGGGTGAGTGAATTGTGAAGTGTTCAGGCAGACGACACATCAATCAGTGGTGTCGTGTGCCCGTGGTGACCGAGAACGCACTTCTAGTGTCATAATCGGCCAAAACGGGCATTTAACGGTCAAATTCATAGAATAAAACATCAGATTGACCTAAAATCATAGGGTAATAATCTAATTATTATTTTTGATGTGTAGGAGGAGACAAAATGTCCATATGACGTGCAGTTTTCATGGTACAACTCAATATGCGTTTTTTAAGTGTTGGGCGCGCTTCAGAAACGTGCGTGGGGCGGTTTAAACTGGCCGAACGACGTCGTATTGACCTTAAATCAGACTCCAATAATGAGTGAGTGAATTTTGAAGTGGTTGGGAAGATGACACGTCAATCAGAGGTGCTGTGTGCGCACAGTGACCGAGAACACACTTTTGATGTCATAAACGGCCAAAACGGGCGTTTAACGGTCAAATTCATAGCAAGCAACATCAGATTTACCTCAAATCATAGGGAAACAATCTAATTATTATTCTTGATGTGTACGAGGAGAAGGAATGTCAATCGAACATGTGGTTTGCACGGTACAGCTCAATATGCATTTTTTAAGTGTTGAGTGCGCTTCAGAAACACGTGTGGGGTGGTCCAAACCGGCTGAATGACGTCGGAATGTCCTAAAATCAGAAAAAAACAACGAGTGAGTGAATCGTGAAGTTTTTGGGCAGATAACACGTCAATCAGAGGTCTCGTGTGCCCGCGGTGACTGAGAACACACTTCTGGTGTCATAAACGGCCAAAATGGGCATTTAATGGTCAAATGCATAGAGGACGACATCATATTAACCTGAAATCACAGGGAAAAAATCTAATTATTATTCGTGAAGTTTAAGAGGTTATGACTTGTCAATTGGACGTGCGATTTGCACAGAATGGACCAATATGTGTTTTTTAAGTGTTAGACGCTATAAAAACACGCGTGGGGCGGTCCAAACTGGACGAATGATGTTGGATTGACCTAAAATTAGACAAAAACAACAGGTGAGTAAATTATGAAGTGGTTGGGTAGATGGAATGTCAATTGGAGGTGTTATGTGCTCGCGGTGACCAAGAACACACTTCTGGTGTCATAAACAGCCAAAACGGGTGTTTAACGGTCAAATATATAGCGTACGACATTAGATTGATCTGAAATCACAGGTAAACAATATAATTATTATTCATGACGTGTACGAGGAGATGACATGTCAATCGTACATGCGATTTCCGTGGTACGTCTCAATATGCGTTTTTAAGTGTTGGGCGCGCTTTGGAAACACGCATGGGGAGGTCCAAACTGGCCGAATGACGTCGGATTGGCCTGAAATCAGATGACAAAAATGATTGAGTGAATTGCGAAGTGGCCGAGAAGAAGACACATCAATTGGAGGTGTAGTGTGCCCACGGTGACTGAAAACGCACTTCTTGTGTCATAAACGGCCAAAACGGGCATTTAACGGTCAAATTCATAGAGAACGACACCGGATTGACCTAAAATCATAGGAAAAAAAATCTAATTATTATTCGTGATGTGTAAGAGGGGATGAAATGTCAATCAGATGTGCACTTTGCGCGGTACAACTCAATATGTGTTTTTTAAGTGTTGAGCGCGCTTTAGAAATGCACGCGGGGTGGTCCGAACCAGCCGAACGACATCAGAATGGGCTGAAATCAGACAAAAACAACTAGTGAGTGAATTGTGAAGTGTTCAGGTAGACAACACATCAATCGAAGGTGCTGTGTGCCTGCGGTGACTGAGAACTTACTTCTGGTGTCATAAACGGCCAAAACGGGTGTTTAACGGTAAAATTCATAGCGGATGACATCGAATTGACCTGAAATCACAGGGAAACTATCTAATTATTATTTTTGATGTGTATGAGGAGACTACATGTCAATAGTACGTGCGGTTTGTGCGGTACAACTCAATATAAATTTTTAAGTGTTGGGAGCACTTCAAAAACGCGTGTGGGGTGGTTCAAACTGGATGAATGGCATCATATTGATGTGAAATCAGATGACAATAATGGGTGAGTGAATTGTGAAGTTTTTGGGTATACTCCACATCAATCAGATGTTCCTTGTGCCCACGGTGACCAAGAACACACTTCTGGTGTAAAAAATGACCAAAACGGGCGTTTAACGGTCAAATTCATAGCAGACAACATCATATTGACCTAAAATCACAAGGAAACAATATAATTATTATTCATAATGTGTATGAGGAGATGGAACATCAATCGGACATACAGTTTGCACAGTACATCTCAATATGCGTTTTTTATGTGTTGGGTGCGCTTCAGAAACACGGGTGGGGTGGTCCAAACTAGACGAAAGATGTCGGAATGGCCTGAAATTAGATGAAAACAATGGGTGAGTGAATTTTGAAGTGTTTAGGCATAAGACACGTCAATCGGAGGTGTTGTGTGCCCGCAGTGACCGAGAACACACTTCTGGTGTCATAAACGGCCAAAACGAGTGTTTAACGGTCAAATTCATAGAGAACGACATTAGACCGACCTGAAATCACAAGAAAACAATCTAATTATTATTTGTGACGTGTATGGGGAGAGAAAATGTCAATCAGACGTGCAGTTTGTGTGGTAAGACTCAATATTCATTTTTTAAGTGTGGGGCGTGCTTCCGAAACACGAGTGGGGTGGTCCAAACTGGCTGAACGACGTCGGAATGGCCTGAAATTAGACAAAAAATAGGCGAGTTAATTGTGAAGTGGTCGGGTATACGACACATCAATCAGAGGTGTCGTGTGCCCGCGGTGACTGAAAACGAACTTCTGGTGTCATAAACGGCCAAATGCATGACGAACGACATCAGATTGACTTGAAGTCACAGGGAAAAAATCTAATTAGAACCATAGAATTAATGATTTTTAAATTTTAAAACGGTAATCAAAATTATGAATATATTTTGAAAATCAAATACTTTTGATCTCTTATAGTAAGTTTGAATTGAAATATGTTAATTTGTTTGAATTATTTGTTTATAGGTTTTATTCGGTACTAATTTTGTTATTAAATTTTGTTATGTAGTTATATTTGATAATGTATGTGGAGCTTATAAGATGACTAATGAGATTTATGTGGGTATATTTTATTGTATTATTGATATTTTTTTAAAAAAAAAAAATTAAAAACCTAGAGCAGCCTCTAAATGGTGGCCGTTGTAGCTGATTCCAGCGCCACCTATAGCGGCCTCCGTTTGGTGGTCGCTATAGCTCTGGGCTAAAGTGTCCGCCGTAGGGTGGCCACCATAGCCCATACCAGCTTTCCTTCAGTGTCCACCAAATGGTGGTCGCTTATAGCAATAATGAAGAGCCAAAATAGGCCACCGTTTGGCAGACGCTAGGCGGCTGCTATAGACCTTTAGCGATGGCTTTCGTCGGACGCTAAAGTTCATGATTTTTCTAGTGTAGGTAGACATCGTAGAGATCGACCAAATGATACTATAGAAAATGTGATTTCACTTGATCCCAAGGTAAACCAGAAGCTAGTTTAGAGAATAATGTAAGATTTCAAGGATGTGGAAAGTGGGAATAAAAGCGATGAGCCGAGGCCTTTGGATCACTCAATTCAATTTCAAAATCAATATCCACCCATCTTTCAGGATGATTCAAATCTAGAATGGAAAGAAGCATGGTCGAATAGGATAAATCAAATATTTAATTTCCTAGTATCACCAGTAGAGTTTAAAGTAAATTTAGCGATGTACATGTTGGAAGATCGTGCATGTTAGTGGTGGGAGTTGGTGGTCCAGGATAGAACAGACCAAGGTATGACATGGAAGGGTTTTGAGGAATTGTTTAACAAAAAATTCTACCCTCATACATTTAAAATTCATAGAACAAAGGATTTCTTTAGTTTTAAGCAAAAAAACCTCTCAGTAATAGAATATGAAGCTATGTTCAAGAAATTAGTCCAGTTTTCACTTGAGGTTATGGCTAGTGTGTCCTTAAAGGTGTAGATATTTGAATCAGGTTCGAGGTAAGAAATTAATTCCAAAATTTCGGTGCTATCTTTAAATTATTATACAAAAATGGTGAATAGAGAATCAGTGGTTGAAAGGGATATCTTGGGGGCTAAATGTGGGTGAAGTATGTTGGTACCCCTGGGAAATAGTGGGAACTCTAACCTGAGGATCTAGAAGAATATGGACACTTATTTCCAAGGTGGGAGTATGGATTAGAAACCGATAACATGATCATTGAATCTTCCTCCAAATCCTAAAAGTAAGACAAGATGTTTTCAGTGTGGTTATACATGCCACATGAAGTGGGATTGTATGACACAACCTCAATCATGTCATAACTAAAAGCATATGGGGAATCTTCAACATTATTATCACAATCCTCTAAGGTCTGATGTTCAGGACACTCCTCAGGGGTCACATGCATCCTATGAATCGATGGGATGGGGGAAACAATACACCCCTTGTCAGCAGAGCCGATTTAGTCATGGTGATTCTAGGAATACCACGACTCTTTAGCAAGGTAATTATCTACAGGGTAATAAAGAGAAGAGTGTGGAAAGTAAGAAACTATTTAGAGCTAAGAAGGTTATGGTGGATGATCTATAGGGACCATCCATGGTGTGAGGTGAAATTCCTCTGAATTCTACCTTTATGAATGTGTTGTTTGATATGGGTGCATCTCATTCTTTCATTGATTCTTGTGCAGTTGATTTTTTGGGTTTAAGTGTGAAAATGGTACCTTCTGTTTTAAAACTTCAAAATCCTCTAGGTCAAAGGGAGTTTCGAGCCTTCCTGTATAGATCATATTGTATATTTTTGGATGAGGTTGAGTTGATGTGGGATTTCTTAGTGCTTGATATTGATGTGTATGACTGAATCCTAGGAATGCATTGGCTGGTGGTGTTTAATGCCCACATCATCTGTTATGCACAAATAGTTATTTTCAAGATAGATGATGGCATTGAACACATATTTAGAGGAGAGAAAAATGTGAAGGTGCATGCAATAGGCTTGTTGGAACCAGCAATTGGGACAATATTGTATCAGTTGGAGAATTTGTATTTAGTGTCAATGTAAGAGGTTGGGAGAAGTAGTTTTATAGTAGTGGTTGATCAGTTTATGGATGTCTTTCCTGAAGAATTATAATGGTTTCCACCCATATGATAAGTGGAGTTTATGATTGATTTCCTCCCAGGGAACAGTTCTATATCACTTCCATCAGACTGAATGTAACAAGTATAATTGAGAGAATTGAAAGTACAATTGTAGGATCTAGAAAAAATGTGCATCCGGCCTAGTACGTCTCTGTGGGTGGCACCGATTTTTTTGTTAAAAAGGTGGATGAAACTATTCAGTTGTGTATTTATTATTGTAATATTAACCAATTTAATATTAAGAATATATATCAACTTCATTGCATTGATGATCTGTTCGATCAGTTAAGGGGATCTCAGTGGTTCTCTAAGATTTACTTGCGATCAGTATATCATCAGTTGCGGGTGTGGAAGGAGGATATCCCAAAAAAAAACTTTCAGAAGTAGATATAGACATTATGAGTATGTGGTTATTCCCTTTGGTCTTATGATTGCACCAACGATGTTCATGGAATTGATGAATCCGATATTTCAAAGATATCTGGATTATTTCATGGTGGTATTCATGGATGTTATGCTAGTGGATTCAAGGACAATGGTGTAGCATGAGAAACACTTGGACGTAGTGTTGGGAATCTTGAGAGATCATCAGTTTTATACAAAATTTCCAAAGTGTGTTTTTTGGATGAAGGAATTTTGTTTTCTTGGCCAAGTTATTTCTGAGAGAGGTGTTTCACTAGATCAAGAGAAGATAAAGGATGTTATATCTTGGAAACTACAAAATAATGTATTTTAGATAAAAATATTATGTGGTATAGCTAGGTATTATCGAAGCTTTTTCTGTGTCATCTCATGATTATCTTCTCGGATGAAAGCTTTGACAAGAAATAATGTCCCATTTCAATGGATTGAGTAGTGCTACAAATCTTTCAAATATCTTAAGGATCATCTTACATCAGCACCAATATTGGTTTTTCCGGAACCATGGAAAGGGAATGTGGTGTATTATGATGCAAAAATATTAGTGTTGGGGTGTGTTATCATGAAAGGGGATCATGTGGTTGTGTATGTCTCATGACTGTTGAGGTTACATGAGAATAACTACCGAAAACATGATTTGGAGTTGGTAGTGGTGGTTCATGCTTTGAAAACTTGGCATCACTATCTATTCAGTGATAAATTCACAGTATATATCGATCATAATATCTTGAAACATATTTTCTCATAGAGTTGTTTGAATTTGAGGCAAAGGATATGGATATAGTATCTCTATATGTTTGAATTTGACTTGATGTACACACTGGGAATGGGAAATTCAGTGGTGGAAGAATTAAGTAGAAAGTCATATGCTCAAGTGGTGAAATAGTTATTTGATTAGTGGAAGTTGATGTTAGTTATAATTTACAGGGGTTTGGAATGTGAATATCAGGGTGATGTATCTATTTTCTTTCTGGTCTTGTTGGTTATTCACTTGGATGGTTTTGTTAAAGAGAAGCAGGTGTTCGATTCAGAGTGTGTGGAGATGAGGTTGAAACTCAATGGTGGGGAGAACATTAAGGGATAGAAATTGGATGAGAATTAAGTGTTGTGCTTTTAGAATTGGATAGTTGTACTGATGTATTTTAAATAGAAACTTCTCAGTTCTTATCATGATTCTAGATGTTCTATCCATCTGAGAATTAAAAAAATTTATAAAGTGTTGAATGCCCAGTTCTGATGGGTGGGTATGAAAAAGAAAAGTGGAAAAATTTATATCGATATGTTTAACTTGTCAACAATTCAAGTTAGAGCATAATAAACTAGAAGTTATGTTTTAATATTTAACTATCCCAGTGTATAAATGGAATCATATAGCTATGGATTTTGTTACAGGTCTCCCAAGAATAGTTGGGAAACATAATACTATATAGGTGATTGTTGATCCACTCACCAAGTCATCCCATTTCATCCCTATTCATGAATCTCATATGGTGGAGGATCTTTCCAAAATATATATCCATGAGGTGGTAAAGAGGCATGGTGTACCAGTTTTGATTATATTAGATAGAGATCTGAGGTTCACATCTCATTTTTGGAAATCCATAAAACAATCCCTTGGGACTCAATTGACAATGAGCATGACATATCATCCTCATATGGATGGTCAATATGAGAGGATGATAATAATGTTTTAAGACATGTTTAGGTCTTATGTAATGGATTTTAGTGTCTCATGGGAGGATCAATTTACGTTGATGGAGTTCTCCTAAAATAATAGTTATCAAGCCTCCATACATATGGATCCTTTTAAAGAATTGTATGGGATTACCTGTTGTTCTCCACTATATTGGGTGGAAATAGGTTAGACTTCAATGGTTAGGCCAAGCCTTTTCCAAGAAGTAAAGCATAAGAATAAGTGATCTGGAAGAGAATTTAGAAAACACAGAGTTTTCAGAAATAATATTCAAACCATTATTGATGGCCTTTTTTGATTGATGTTGGTAATCATGTGTTCCTGAGATTCTCTCCAAGGTTGGGACATTGTTGTTTTAGAAAATAGGTAAAGTTATCTTCGAGGTATATTGGACCTTTTGAGATAATTGAGCAGGTTGGAGAGGTGGAATATCAGTTGGATTTTCCACCACAATTCAGCGTGGTGCAAAATATGTTTCATGTGTCACAATTGAAAAAGTGTCATCCGAATCATGGCCATGTGATTTTTTGGGATCATGTTGAGATAGAGCCAGATGCTTCATTATTGCATATACCAGTGTGGATTTTGGATAGTAAAGATAAATTTTTTAAAGGTAAAATCATCGGTCTAGTTCAGTTTTTATGGAAACGTGTTCAGATTTAGGAGGATACTAAGGAGCAGGAGAAATAGATGGCCGAGCAATGACCTGGACTCTTTCAAAAAAGCGATTGCTATCTACTTTATAAGTATGGTAAGTCCAATGGTGGGGAGAATGTAGTACCCTATGTTTGAGGTATCTATGTATTTTTATGTATATAAATTTTTTGGGTAATAATTTGGAGAGTTTCGAAGGGTTTTGGAAAGGTTTGGAGTCTTTTCTAAGGGTGCAAGGTTTCAACACGGTTTGGGAAAATCATGAATCTTATCTGGGAAACTGTGTAAGTTGAGATAATGGTATTTTTCATGGTTGGTGCATAGTTTTTCTAACCATGTAGACCAACCTTGTGGAGAACCCTATGGGAAAGTAGCATCTATACGGTCAGTGCATAGTTTTTCTAACCATGCATGCTAACCATGCACACCATTAAAAATTGGGTTTCAAAAAATGGGATAACTCAGGATTAACTTAAAAAAACCCAAACTTCCCCACACTTCAGCCTCAATTTATATTTCCTCTTATCAATGGTTAGGGAACCTCTTCTACTCATTTTGGAAGTGAATCAAAGGGTTTTCTTGGTGCTTGGAAGGCATCTCTTTTTGAGCAAGTCTTCTCTCTTAATTAATTAATGATTTTCTTTAGATCTAGTTCTCCCTCTCTCTCAGTTTTCTAGATATATAACCATATCATGTATATATAAGGTTTTTTTCTAAAATGATTAGATTTGGGATTTTTATGTTAGGAAAAGATATCTAAGGTGGTTTTGGGGGATATTTCACCCAGATTTGTGGTACGGTTGGGCGTTGGTCGATTTCGCCAAAACCCTAAGGTATGTGGCTTCACTCTCATTTCCATTTTGATATAACTAGAATGTTTAATTTCAAATTAATTTATTTTTCTTTAAATTGGTTTCAATTATGATTTTTTAATCTTGTTTGGAACCCATTTTGTGATGCTTTGTGGATTTGGAAAAAATGGGGGTTTGTTGTGCAATGTGCTTTGTGTGGGATTTAAAAATGGTGATTTTAAAATCGATGGGTTGGTTTGTTTTATTGAAAATGAGTTGTGAAAGTTGGTTTCAATAAAAAGGGGGTTTTATTGAAATGATATTGGGCATGGATGTGGAATAATGGGGTTTTCAATAAATGTGATTTTATTAAATGGTTTTGGATTAAAGGGTTGTTTGGTTGGAAATTTTTGTCTTGGAATGATTTTTGACAAATGTTGGTTTATATTATGTGGTAATTATTGGTGGGCATGATGCTATGTTTTGGAAATTATAAATTTTATTGTTTTTGTGACTTTATGGATGTTGTTTTCACGAGGGTTGGCTTATGGGGTAAATCATGGTTGGGAAAGGATGGATAGTGGGTGAGAAGAACCACCATAAAAGGGAAGTGGGCATGAAGTGCCACTATAAAAAGTGGATTGGTTCGAACATGAAGTTCCACCGTCAATGGAGACACCAAACATGGGTGCGGGTGTGTGAAAATTGGGTGTATTTTTGGGATATGTGTGTGGCCACGCTAGTTAGAATGGTTTATGACATTGAAAAAGGGGTTTTGAGTTAATGACATGTTTGGTTACATTGGTTGGTTGCTTCCTTGGAATCATGTTGATTAGGGTAAATTTATTTGGGTAATTATGTGTTTGGATTGTTGTGAATTGTTGAACTATTTTAATGTATTTATATAAATTGTTTTATATATTTGTGAAAACAATTATATACTAGTGGTGTGTGTAGGCAAGTCATTTGGGGAAAACCTACTGAGTATTATTATTCACCCTTGATTTGTCACTTTGGTGCTTTTGTAGATGTTGTACTCTGGGACATAGGAAAAGGTAAATCATCTCATTTATTTAGTGGTATAATAATTCTTGGTAGGTATTGTGGTTCTTGGATCATGGAGCTTGGTGTGTGGCTATAGAGTTGTGTCATGTCTTCTTTGGGTTTTGTTGTTTAGTCTTCCTCTTGGTACTCTAACTCTGGATTATTGTGGTTTATTTGTATTGGTATTTGGGAATTGTTATGGAATTATTTTGGTTTTATGATTATCTCTTAGTAATGTGTTGTATCAGTTTATATTTTTGACATTAATTAGGTAGTTGTGGTGGATTATGATTAGTTTGGATAGTTGCTTTTATTTTAAGGATAAATCATTCCCTAATTGTTCTTAAAGCCCTCAACATTTATTTTCAGCATTTGGTGCTTTGGGAACATCACCTAATGATGAGTAGCACCTCCGACTCAATTAAAATCAGTGAGAATGGGTGGGATGTTACATAGTGTGAGGCCCATAATGGGTTAACTAAATAGTATATTTATTAGCCATGAAATACCATGCAGTATTAGGGTCACATGTTGGGAAGGATTGATTAGTTATCCACTAGCCATAGTTTACCATGCATTAATATGGGATTATGTTATACAATACTAGAGACACCCACTAAGAAGGGTAACCCATAAGCTTAGTGTGATACATGTCCAGGTTACCCCTAAGTAACCAAGTCTTCCCATGATCCTTTAGATAATTCCATGGTTTTCTATAAATCACATACAAAACTTGAAACTAATTTCATCACAAGGGTTCATACTTTATCAAAATAATATTTTGAGAAATTATTTTATAGAATATATACATGGTTATAGTAGAATAGATTAAACACTTTACATGATCTAAATAGTATTTTATCTAAAGTTTTTCTTCCCAAAATAACTTTTATAAATCATTAAAAATCATGATTAACCATTATAGTAAGATATCACTAATTATTTTATAGAAAATCATTAGAGGCATATCATCAAACACATTGTGACCAGTTTTTAAATTTGAACAAGTCATATAATTTTTAAGTAACTAATTTACCAAATATTTAGAGAAATCAAACAAATACAAGTTTACAATTTTTTACAACAATCATTGTAATAAAAAACTGATCATTAATATAAAAAACAATACATAAAACCCCTAATCATTCATAGTTCTTAAAATAAATAGAGACACATTAAGTCACCTATATATTTGACCCACTTTAATAAATTTCAAGTGGTATTATCCTTGCAACACAAATATTATAGAACTAGAGGAATATTCAAAATAAATGAGAACCTAAAACATAAGATTCATATAATCTTCTAAAACTTTGGAAGTGTAAACACATACTGGTGAGTCATCAAGTAATGAAACCACATCCAACGGAGTACGAATAGTCCATATGACAATAATATGTCATAAATTAAAAAATATCTATGGTTAATGTATAAAGACTTAAAAATTTCAAGGGAATTTTTTTATTAAATTCTTTAGAATTTTACAAGTCCGTAGTTTCTGATGGCGTGCGATTTCGAGGCCCGGAGTGCTCAGAATGATCTATCGAAGTTTTGTTATGCTTAAATTAATGTGCATATGTAGTTATCCTGAAAAAGTGGAATAACTCTTAAACGGTTACTCAAATCAGAAATCTGAGACCACTGTTGCGCTCAGGAGGGCGGGTTTACCCTAGGCGTGACTTAAGTTTAGTCAGTGCGAGCCTCCTGTGAGAAAACCCAAAAATGGCATAACTGTAAATAAAATAATTAAATAAAGTTATTTTATTCTTCGAATGCTTATAACTCACAAACGGTAACTCGGATTAAAAATCTGAGACCACCATTGAACTCATAAAGGTAAGCTTTCTTTAAGAAGATACTAAATTGGGTTGGGGAGTGTAATGACCCGGACCTCTCCGGTCCATTCCTTTGTTGAATTATGGGTTTTGAGGTGTTTTGGGAGGTCAAGGTGACTTATCCCCAACACTTTTCCCAATTTACATTAGTGAACAGTTCTAACGATAGACAGTTGTGAACAGTGAAATGGTAACCTCCAATGGTAACCTCTATCGATAACCTCTAACAGTAACCTCTATCGGTAACCTCTAATGGTGGCCTTTTCTTTCCTTTTCCAAATGTTGAGTTCTGTGAACAGTGTTTCCAGAACGATGAGCTCTAAGTGTCACCTTTTCTTTCATTTGCCAAATTTTTGAGTTTTATGAATAGTGTTTCCAGAACGGTGAGCTCTAAGTGTCACCTTTTCTTTCCTTCACCAAATTTTGAGTTCTGTGAATAGTGTTTCAAGAACGGTGAGCTCTAAGTGTCACCTTTTATTTCCTTTGCCAAATTTTGAGTTCTGTGAACAGTGTTTCTAGAACGATGAGCTCTAAGTGTCACCTTTTCTTTCCTTTTCCAAATTTTTGAGTTCTATGAATAGTGTTTCTAGAATGGTGACCACTAAGTGTCACCTTTTCTTTCATATACCAATTTCGAGTTCTGTGAATAGTGTTTCCAGAATGGTGAGCTCTAAGTTTCACTATTTCATTCCTTTGCCAAATTTTGAGTTATGTGAATAGTGTTTCCAGAACGGTGAGGTCTAAGTGTCACATTTTATTTCCTTTTCCAAATTTTGAGTTTTTGAATAGTGTTTCCAGAACGGTGACCTTCTAAGTGTAACCTTTTCTTTCCTTTTCCAAATTTTGAGTTTGTAAATAGTGTTTCTAGAACGGTGACCTTCTAAGTGTCACATTTTCTTTCCTTTGTCAAATTTCGAGTTTGTGAACAATGTTTCCAGAACGGTGACCTTCTAAGTGTCACCTTCTCTTTCCTTTGCCAAATTTTGAGTTTGTGAATAGTGTTTCTAGAACAGTGACCTTCTAAGTGTCACCTTTTCTTTGCCAAATTTTGAGTTTGTGAACAGTGTTTCCAGAACAATAACCTTCTAAGTGTCACCTTTTCTTTCCATTTCCAAATTTTGAGCTTCTGAACAGTGTTTCTAGAATGGTGACCTTATTAGTGTCACCTTTTCTTTCCTTTCCCAAATTTCGAGTTGTGAATAGTGTTTCCAGAACGGTGACCTTCTAACTGTCACCTCTTCTTTCCTTTTCCATATTTTGGGTTTGTGAATAGTGTTTCCAGCTTCCCACAAGTTTCGCCACTTTAGCATTTTCCTTTGACGCAAATTGAATTTAAAGCCTTATTTTAAGGAATATAAGGCCATAACTCTTAAATTAATTATTCCTATGGATCAGGATGTTTTTACTTGGTCAAACCACGTGGGTTAATGCGATCCACTTTTAATGGGGAATTAAGCGTATCTTAAACCGGTGCCCCATTAAATCTTCAAAAAGGGACTAGATATCATCCTCCCTTGTTCTTCCTCTTTGTTCTCGGCTATGAGATGCTAGAACCTTTCAATCCTTCCCGTAGGAGTTTCACAATCAAAATTTACTCCTCGGATCAGTTCCGCTCTGTTTTGATGCAACCGAGCTGTATCGATCAATCTTCGATATAAGGTATGTTTGACTATCGTTCCTTCAGGTATCATCTTCTCATGTTTCTCCTTTTCATCTTATTTCATGTAATCCTTCTAATGGGATTTTCTTGTAGTTTGGTTGGTACGGTCATACCATGGCATCCTCAGGTGGATGCAGTTGATAAAGTTGTCGCGAGAGGAGGATTGTGACCCGTTGTGTGGATAAAGAACATCAAGAACTCTTCAAGGTAGGGGATTTGTTGATTCTCTTTCTTTTACATGAAACTGTATTGTTAGCATGTTTAATCCCACTGGATGAAAATGGAATTGACATAATAAATATTTTAACTGGATAAATAAATTGATATCGATCATATGTTATTGCCTCTTGTTTTACTAGACAGTATGATATATATGCTTTCTTTGCTTAGCTGTTTGTTCTTAATGGAAATCGGTAAAGAACATAAATTGGGTTTAATTAATAATTTTTTGGCTAAAGATAAAGAGGCATGAAAACGAATCTGGTTCTTATTGTAATTTGATGTTAATCAAATTTGCACAGTAAGAATGTTTAATTAATTGTGATAGATTACTGATTAGGTTTCCCAAATTTGGAACCTACGAATAATAAACCTATTAATTCGAGATGGATTAAAGAACTGATTGTTTGATAATTTCTTAAAGAGTTCTGAGTTACCCTCTTGATTGTTAAAGAGATAAGAGCCCATTGATGTGATGTTTTGTTTTCCTACTGCTTGTGTTGTGATGTGAGCCTGAATGGTTTTTGTGATATGTGGAGGCATGGAGACTTTTGGTTGTGGCATCAGATGATTCCTAGAGTGGCGAGATGCATCGGTTTATGTATGTGGGTGT
Organism: Viscum album; assembly: GCA_963277665.1. NCBI lineage: Eukaryota > Viridiplantae > Streptophyta > Magnoliopsida > Santalales > Viscaceae > Viscum > Viscum album. Next base: position 1,082,355,192 of record OY728166.1, on the reverse strand, counting down.
TGGGGAGGACACCAGGGATGATGGAGTGGGATGAATGTGTTTGTTTAATTCCTGCTGGTTCTTTGGTTGTTTATCTGCTTTACGTTTCCCCACTTCTCAAGGTAGCTGGTCTGGATTATCCTTCTTCCGAAAGAGGTGAAGACGCGCAAGGTATTCCATGTGCTTTCCATGTTTAGCTTCTCCAGGGAGGATGGGTCTACGGTCTTGCTATAGGCGGCAAAGACTCGACGGGTAGTACATCTACTCACCGTGTTGATCCCCTTGTGTTAGTAGCATAATATGCTTTTCTAGAATGCTTGGGAATATGGGAAAGTAATTCTATAATGAATATTTGAATAAATGGTGTTAACTCATGGGGTTGAAGTTCACTGGAACATAATGACGAGGTTGTAATTTTTTTTAAAGGGACAATTGACTTTGGGTGTGATGCTAATGGAACTTAATGTGGAACTATTCATGGTTAATGTTTAAAGAATTAATTAAAGTACATTGGAGCTGATAAAAATGGAATGAAGTAATCTAATAAAGATCTTTAAATGGTTGTGTGCTTATAGGATACCTAGTCTTAGAATTATCAGCCCGAATTCTGAGGGATGTTAGCTGTAGTTGTGTCTAAGACTAGGTAATGCCCATAGTGTGGTTGTGAGATATAATTTATTTTTTACTTTTTATGTTTCTAGACGCTAATCCACCCTGTTAGTATGAGCAACTGACACCTCGAGGATTATGAGCCATGGGGGGGGGGGGGTATTTTCCCCAACATTCCGGTGGGAGGAAGAATGGCTAACTACCCCCTTTGACCACGCTCTCTTCTCTTGGTAGATACTTGCACTAGTGGGAACATCAGTTAGTTTTCCCCATGTAACTGTAATGTCTTGTAGTTATTCACACACATATATTTTGGATATAGTATCCTATGGACTACTATAGGTGTAACGTGTATAGGATGCAATGTCTTGAGGATCCTTACTCGGTGTATGGGCTGTAATGGCTTGAGGTATAATACCCGATGTATGATACATGTTATGCGAGCTATGGGGGATCCCAGAAACTACCTGGTTACTTTTGGTTGTGAGGATGGCGTGGTGATTTTCCTAGGTTTCAGTGGGTAAGAATTTGTGTTGCACGAGGTACATATTGTGGTGCTTCACCCAGGTGTCTGCGGGCAATCCTTTTGGAGAGAGATTCTTAGGAAGTGAGATGTTGGGGAAAAGCGGCAAACTAGTGGGGAAGTAGTAGCAAGGCACCCATTATATTCTTTACTATATTCTATATTATTGTATGCATTACTTGGTCAGAGTAGCCAAGGTGAGGTTGGGAACTTATTATACCTGTTTAGGTGATGAGTGAGTTTCACTTGTTGTTCATTGTGCTTTAACATGATTTCTTTACTTTTGCACGGGAGGCTTTGGGGAGGATCCAACTGAGCATACTGTCATACTCACCCTACGTATATATAACTATTTTTCAGGTCACTTAGAGTAGGTTGGAGATCAAGATGGTTTCTACTAGCTTGGGTTGCAGGAGCTGTTTGGGCTTGTGGTTTCTGCTGTTTTTTACTTTATTTTGGGTACATGCAGTTTTTCCCTTCCAGTTGTAGTACTTCTGCATGACATTTCATATGTGTACTTGGGTTTTTGTTTATATTGCAGTCTAAGTTGGAGTTGATCAGTGTATATCTTATATCTTTCTTCTGCATGTGTTCTCTTAGAGTGTAATGCCTCCCATTTTTGTGTGTTACTATACCCTCAGTGCTAGTCACCAACCCGGGGCCTACTAAAGGCAGGAATTGGGGGTCATTATCTCCCTTCTCACATTACTGGCCTAGGAGGGGTACACTTTGTGGGGAGGGGGTTATGACAGAGTGGTATCAGAGGTCTGGTTGAGGGATAGGATGGAGTTTGGATTTAGGCACAGGTGAGGTTGCATGGGTTGGTAGGGCAAAGGTGTCATTCATGTTTATCAAGTGAGGTAAAAACTAGAGACCTGATGAGACATAGGCATTTAGGGCCCCCTATGATCTGATGTATGGACCTTTAAGTTTACAATGTCCACTAAATAAGGTGATACTAGTTGCAGGGTAGAGACTTAGGAAAGGATCATGCATCATTATTCGTTGTGCCTGTGTTTGAATGGGTAGACCTTGAGATAGGTTAACCTAAAATGAATAAAAATAATAATAAAATTAATTAATTAATTAATGTTGAGTCTTCCATATTCCAGGTTTAGGAGCTCTAAGTGTTTGTTATTTTGCAGGTATGGCTCCATGTCGACGTCCTCGTCAGACTCGCATAGAAGATGTCCAGCAGATTGTACCAACAGATCGCCGCCGAGTAGAGGTTGACAACGATGAAACTTGGAGGAAGACACTCCTAGAGTTTCAATGCCAGAGTCTACAGAAGTATGAGGGATCCGTTTCAGATGCAGTCATGGAAGACTGGTTAGAGGAGGTCGAGATCAGATTCAGTTCGATTCATGCTTGTAAGAAGCACTGGGTGTCCTTGGTTGTGATGATGTTACATGGATTAGCAAGGCAGTGGTGGTTCTTATTCATTGGGGATCGTGAGGAGTCATCAATCTCATGGGAGGAGTTCTGAGAGAGGTTTAGAGTCAAGTTTCTTTCTTCGACTATGAAGGCGTCTAGTCCCCAGGAGCTTCTTACCCTTCGACAGGGGAGATCCAGTGTTCGAGAGTTTGGAATCTGTTTTAGGAACCTTTTACGATATGCTTCAGACCTATTGAAAGATGAGGAGGCTAGGGCGAGGCATTTTGAGGAGGATTTTCATCTAGAGATCCAGCACCAAGTCACCCCATTAATGCTGAAAACATATCTTGAGGTACTGGAGAGGGTTGAGGTTGTTGAGAGGACTTTGGCCCGGACCAGATCATCACGAGAGGAGAATCAGCATGATTCCTCACGAAGCAAAGCTGTGGTCCGGGGTTCCCAGTTTTCAGGGCAGAAGAGTTTCTGTTCAGCCAGGGGTAGGTCCCAGCCCTTCATATCTCGTTTCTCTAGAGGAAGTAACTCTCAGGACTATGACAAGGGATCAGGTTCTTGTTTTTCTTGTGGTGGTCATGGCCATCTATAGCAGGAGTGACCAAACTTTTAGAGCGTTCATCATGCACTAGGCACTATGCTCTAGGTTCCTCCGTTGAGGAAGTTCTAGGTGAGGCAGCAACAACCAGTTACACCAGCTTTAGATCTGTAGAGGGTAGATGGGGAAGGCAGAGGACATCCCCATGACACTCCTCTTCTACAGAGAGCAGAGCGCGGCTGTGGTGGTGGTCGTCATCAGGGTCAGAGAGGCTGTGGAGGAGGTCATGGTCAGCTTCATGCTCTAGTGTTACCATCTCCAGTAGAGCCATACGTCGTTCGAGGTACCCTTTTCTTGTTTTTTACCTTAGTGTATGACTTGTTTGATTCAGGCGCGAAACAATCCTTCATATCACCTACCCTAGTCCATGCTTTGGGACTTGAGGTAGAGATGCTTCCAGTGACCTTGGCATTGACTACGCCACTTAGAGGTCGAGTTTACTTGTTTGAAGTATATATAGACTGTGAGCTAGTGTTGGGTCAACACCTCTCTTTGGGAGATTTCCTATGTTTATGAATACAACCATATGATTTCATACTCAGCATGGATTGGTTGTATTTGGTGAAGGCTATCGTGGATTGCTTCAGGAAGAAGGTTGTCTTCATTAGTGCAGATGGAGAGAAAATTGTGTTTGTTGGTGAGCGAGATCCTCAGATCTGTCACAGGTGCATTCCATCCTTATCATCCATGATGGATGAGATGATGCGGAGTTCTTCAGAGGTTCAGTAGTTGGCGTTTCCTAGGGTCGTAGAGGAGTACCCTGATGTCTTTCCAGAAGAGGTTGTAGCATTACCCCCTCAACGAGAGATCAAATTTGGGATCGAGCTACACCCATGAGAATCTCCTATCTCTATGTCTACATATAGGACTTACCCTTCTGAGTTACAAGAGCTATGTATACAGCTTGATGGTCTATTGTAGTGTGGTTTTGTTCGGCCAAGTGTGTCACCATGGGGTACACCAGTCTTGTTCGTGAAGAAGGCCGATGATAGTATGCGGTTGTGTGTCGATTATCGTCGCTTAAACAAAGTTACAATAAATAATCGTTATCCTATTCCACTAATTGATTATTTATTAGATCAACTGAAGGGTGCAAGTTGGTTCTCAAAGATCGACTTGCGGTCAGGATATCATCAGATATGTGTGAAGGATGAGGATATCTTGAAGAATGCTTTTCGTTGTCATCATGGGCATTATGAGTTCATTGTAATTCCATTTGGCGTGATGAATTCTCTAGATGTATTCATTGTATTGATGAATGCTGTGTTCCGTGAGTTCTTGGACAAGTTCATGGTAGTTTTAATTAATGACATCCTTGTGTACTCCACATCTGAAGAGGATCATGCAGAGCATCTACAAGCCATTTTGAGAGTTCTTCGTCGACATCAGCTGTTTGAGAAGTTGTCTAAGTGTGAGTTTTGGGCTCGAGAAGTACATTTCTTGGGGCATGTTGTGTCCCAATAGGGAGTATCTGTGGATCAATCGAAGATAGAAGCAGTTGTATCTTGGGCAGCCCCCAAGACAGTGTCAGAGGTGCGAAGTTTCCTTGGTCTCACATGCTACTACAGGAGGTTGGTAGCCAATTTCTCCTGAGTTGCAACTCCTATAACAGATTTGACTAGGAAGGATCAGGCATTCGTATGGAATGATCAGTGTCAGGCAGCTTTCGAGTATCTAAAGGAGAAGTTATTAAGTGCTCCAGTCCTTTGTCTTCCAATTAAGGGAGTTCAGTTTGATGTTTTCTGCGATGCTTCACATCTAGGGTTAGGTTGTGTTCTCATGCAGAAGAGGTCAGTTTTTTCTTATGGGTCTCATCAATTGCATCCCCATGAATGCAACTATGCCACCCATGATCTTGAGTTTGCATCCATGGTGTTTGCTATGAAGTTGTGGAGACATTACCTCATTGGTGAGCGCTTTGTGGTTTTCACTGATCATAAGATTTTGAGGTATGTTTTCTCCCAGCGTGACTTGAACTTATGACAGCGTCGGTGGATGGAGTTCTTACAGGAATATGACTTCGAAATATCTTATACACCTAGAAAAGGGAACGTTTAACCTAATGCACTAAGCCTAAAGTCATGTAGTGATGCTGTGTGTGAATCCAATGATTCATGGAGAGTAATGGAAGAACTGTCAGCATTACATCTTGATATGGGAGAATTTGGGGGTAGAGGTTGTCTTTTTCAGATGATGGTACAATCATCTCTAGTGTAGAATGTGGAAGAGTCCCAGTTGGGGGATCTTGAGGTGGAGGTATGGAGAGAACGAGTTGTTTGTGGTGAGGCTCCTGATGGTTGGACTGAAGATGAACAACACCAAGTGTTGTATTATGGAAGGATTTTTGTTCCCTTGACGATGCGCGAGACGGTTCTCCGATAGTTCCATAGTTTCCCTTTAGCAGTACATCCTGGCGTGACAAAGATGTACCGAGCCTTAAGGAGTCAGTTTTGGTGGTCTGGGCTGAAGCATGCGGTTTCAGAGTTTGTGTCTCGATGTTTAGTCTTCCAGAAGGTGAAGGCCGAACACTGTCTTCCTGGTGGTCTTCTCCAGCCATTAGAGATTCCTCAGTGGAAGTGGGAGGACATATCAATGGAATTTTTTACTAGTTTACCTCGAGCTCTGGGAGGACATGACACTATTTGGGTGGTAGTGGATCGTTTAACAAAATTGGGCCACTTAATAGTGATCAAGGAGTCAATCATAGTGGAAGTTTTGTTGAGACAATATCTATAGGAAGTGGTGAGACTTCATGGAGTCCCTAGGATGATCATTTCTAATCAAGATCCTTGTTTTACATCTAGGGTGTGGAGAGGTCTCCAACATGCTTTTGGTTCTCAACTATGCCTTAGCACTGCTTTTCATCCTCAAACGGAAGGTCAGACAGAGCGAACCATCCAGACTCTTGAAGACATGTTACACTCTTGTGTTCTTGATTTTGGAGGTTCATGGATGAGTCACTTACCCTTGGTGGAGTTCTCTTACAATAATAGTTTTCACTCCACCATCGGTATGGTGCCATTTGAAGTCTTGTATGGCCGGCCTTGTCGTTCTTTGTTGTGCTGGACTGGGGTTGGAGAGTCAGCAATTTTCGAACCAGAACTAGTGCAGAATACAACAGAGATGGTTCAGGTGATTTGTGAGAGGATAAATATAGCGGAAGATCGTCAGAAATCATATGCTGATCAAAGAAGGAATCCCTTATAGTTTAATGTTGGGGATCATGTGTTTCTGAAGGTGAATCCCCATCGTGGGAAGCGAAGGTTTGTCGTGGAAGTAAGCTTTCTCCCTGGTTTGTTGGGCCTTTCGAGGTGTTAGCTCATGTTGGAGTTGTGGCTTATCAAGTAGAACTTCCCCCATATATGAGTCAGATACATGATGTTTTTCATGTATCATAGCTCCGTCATTATCTTCATGATGACTCTCACATCATCAATTGGGGAGAGATCGATGTTGATGATGATGCAACCTTCGAGGAGCGATCTGTGGAGATCCAAGACCACAAGGAAAAGGTGTTGCGCGGGCGTTCTATCCCCTTAGTTCGTGTCTTGTGGCGACATGGTGGCATGGAGGAGAGTACCTGGGAACATGAGTCACAGATACGTGCTCAATACCCAGAGTTATTTGATCTTTAACTCTTTTAATGTAATGATGTTCCCTTTGTGGTTAGACCCTTCATGTTTTATTTATGAATTTCATTCGTTGTTTTTGTGGCTTGCTCTCTTTTGAGAGGTACCTCGATGGGTGGTTGTTCGGACCCCATTTCTTTTTTTCTTTCTCTTTAGGTGGGTTTTGAATTCTCGAGGACGAGAATGTTTTGAGAGGTATCTAATGTAATGGCTCAGACCTCTCCGGTCCATTCCTTTGTTGAATTATCGGTTTTGAGGTGTTTTGGGAGGTCAAGGTGACTTATCCCCAACACTTTTTCCAATTTCCATCAGTTAATAGTTCCAACGGTAGACAGTTGTGAATAGTGCAATGGTAACCTCTAACGGCAACCTCTATCGGTAACCTCTAACAGTAACCTCTATCGGTAACCTCTAACGGTACCCTCTAATGGTAACCTCTATTGGTAACCTCTAACGGTAACCTCTATTTGTAACCTCTAACCATAACCTCTATCGGTAACCTCTAACGGTGACCTTTTCTTTCCTTTTCCAAATTTTGAGTTCTGTGAACAGTGTTTCTAGAAAGCTGAGCTCTAAGTGTCACCTTTTCTTTCCTTTTCCAAATTTTTGAGTTATGTGAAAAGTGTTTCCAGAACGGTGAGTTCTAAGTGTTGACTTTTCTTTCCTTTGTCAAATTTTGAGTTCTGTGAACACTGTTTCCAGAATGGTGAGCTCTATGTATCACCTTTTCTTTCCTTTGCCAAATTTTGAGTTCTGTGAACAGTGTTTCTAGAACGGTGATCTCTAAGTGTCACCTTTTCTTTCCTTTTCCAAATTTTTGAGTTCTGTGAACAGTGTTTCCAGAACGGTGAGCTCTAAGTCTCACCTTTTCTTTCCTTTTCCAAATTTTGAGTTCTGTGAATAGTGTTTCCAGAACGGTGAGCTCTAAGTGTCACATTTTCTTTCCTTTGCAAAATTTTGAGTTTGTGAATAGTGTTTCCAGAACGGTGACCTTCTAAGTGTCACATTTTCTTTCCTTTTCCAAATTTTGAGTTTGTGAACAGTGTTTGCAGAACGGTGACCTTTTAAGTGTCACCTTTTCTTTCCGTTGCCAAATTTAGAGTTTGTGAACAGTGTTTCCAGAACGGTGACCTTCTAAGTGTCACATTTTCTTTCCTTTTCCAAAATTTGAGTTTGTGAATAGTGTTTCCAGAATGGTGACCTTCTAAGTTTCACCTTTTCTTTACTTCTCCAAATTTTGAGTTTGTGAACAGTGTTTCCAGAACAGTGACCTTATAAGTGTCACCTTTTCTTTCCTTTGCCAAATTTCGAGTTTGTGAATAGTGTTTCTAGAACGGTGACCTTCTAAGTGTCACCTTTTCTTTCCTTTTCCAAATTTTGAGTTGTGAACAGTGTTTCTAAAATGGTGACCTTCTAACTGTCACCACTTATTTCCTTTGCCATATTTTGGGTTTGTGAATAGTGTTTCCAGCTTCTCACAAGTTTCTCCCCTTTAACATTTTTATTTGATGTAAAATGAATTCAAAACCTTATTTTAAGGACTTGAAGGAAAATTCAAAGGCCATAACTCCTAAATTAATTATTCCTATGGATCGGGATGTTTTTACTTGGTCAAACTGCGTGGGTTAATATGATCCGCTTTTAGTGGGGATTTAAGCGTATTTTAAACCGTCTCCCCATTAAATATTCAAAAAGGGACAAGATATCATCCTCCCTTGTTCTTCCTCTTTGTTCTCAGCTATGAGACACTAGAACCTTTGAATCCTTCCCGTAGAAGTTACACAATCAAACTTTACTCCTCAGATCGGTTCCGCTCTGTTTTAATGCAACCTAGATGTATTGATCAATCTTCGATACAAGGTATGTTTTATCATCATTCCTTTAGGGATCATATTCTCATTTTTCTCCTTTTTATATTATATCATGTAATCTCCATGCTTCTAATGGGGTTTTTCTTGGGGTTTGGTTGGTACGGTCGTACCGTGGCATCCTCGGGTGGATGCAGTTGATGCAGTTGTCGCGAGAGGAGGATCATGACCCATTATGTGGATAAAGAACGTCAAGAACTCTTCGAGGTAGGGGATTAGTTGATTCTCTTTCTTTTACATGCAACTGGATTTTTAGCATGTTTAATCCCACTGGATGATAATAGAATTGACATAATAAATATTTTAACCGGATAAATAAATTGATATCGATCATATGTTATTGCCTCTTGTTTTACTAGATAATGGGATATCTATGCTTGATTTTCTTAGTTATTGTTTCTTGATGGAAATTGGCAAAGAACATAAATTGGGTTTAATTAATAATTTTTTGGCTAAAGATAAAGAGGCATGAAAATGAATCAGGTTCTTGTTGTAATTTGATGTTAATCAAATTTGCGCAGTAAGCATGTTTAATTAATTATGATAGCTTACTGATTAGGTTTCCCGAATTTGGAACCTACAAATAATAAACCTATTAATTCGAGATGGATTAAAGAACTGATTGTTTGATAATTTATTAAAGGGTTCTGAGTTACCCTCTTCATTACTAAAGGGCCAAGATCCCATTGATGTGATGTTTTGTTTTCCCCCTGCTTGTGCTGTGATGTGAGCCTAGATGGATGTTGTGATATGTGGAGGCATGAAGACTTTTGGTTGTGGCAGCAGATGATGCCTAGAGTGGTGAGATGCATCGGTTTATGTACCTGGGTGTTGGGGAGGACACCAGGGATGATGGAGTGAAATGAATATGTTTGTTTGATGCTTTTTGGTTCTTTGGTTGTTTATCTGCTTTACTTTTCCCCACTGCTCAAGGCAGCTGGTCTTGCTTACCCTTCTTCCGAAAGAGGTGAAGACGCGTGGGTTATTCCACGTGCTTTCTGTGTTTAGATTCTCTAGGGAGGATGGGTCTACGCTCTTGCTATCGGCGGCAAAGACTCGACGAGTAGTACATATACTCACCGTGTTGAGCCCCTTGTGTTAGTAGCATAGGATGCTTTTCTAGAATTCCTGGGAATATGGCAAAGTAATTCTGTAATGAATATTTGAATAAATGGTGTTAACTCATGGGGTTTGAGTTCGCTAAAACATAATGATGAGGTTGTAATTTTTTTAAAGGGACAATTGACTTTGGGTGTGATGCTAATGGAACTTAATGTGGAACTATACATAGTTAATGTTTAAATAATTATTTAACATACAATGTAACTGATAAAAAGATAATGAATTAATCTAATAAAGATCTTTAAATGGTTGTGTGATTATAGGATACCTAGTCTTAGAAGTAGCAGCCTAGAGTCTGAGAGATGTTAGCTGCAGTTGTGTCAAAGAATAGGTAATGCCCATAGTGTAGTTGTGAGATATAATTTATTCTGTACGTTTTATGTTTCTATATGCTACTTTAACCTATCAGTAAGAGCCACTGACACCCTAGGGATTCTGAGCCATGGGGGGGGGGGTGTTTTTCCCAACATTCCAGTGGGAGGAAGAATGGATGACTACCCCCTTTGACCCCGCTCTCTTCTCTTGGTAGATACTTGTGCTAGTGAAAAAAATGGTTAGTTTTTCCCATGTATGTGTGTAGAGGGATATAATGGCTTTTGGTTGTTCACACACACATATTCTGGATATAGTATCCTATGGACTACTATAGGTGTAACGTGTATAGGCTGTGATGGCTTGAGGATCCTTACTCGGTGTATGGGCTGTAATGGCTTGAGGTATAATAATCGACATATGATACACGTTATGCGAGCTGTGGTGGCTCTAGAAAACTACCAGATTACTTTTGGTTGTGAGGATGGTGTGGTGCTATGCCTAGGTGTCGGCGGGAAAGCCTTTGTGTTGTACAAGGTGCATATTGTGGTGCTTTGCCCATGTGTCTACGGGAAAACCTTTTTGGAGAGAGATGCTCAGGACGTGTGACGTTGGGTCAAAGCAGCAAACCAGTGGGGAAGTAGTAGCAGGGTAACCATGATATTCTTTACTATATTCTATATTCTTGTATGCATTACATGGTGAGAGTAGCCAAGGTGAGGTTGGGAACTTAGTATACCTATTTAGGTGATGAGTTAGTTTCAGTTGTTGTTCACTGTGCTTTAGCATGCTTTCTTTACTTTTGCACGAGAGGATTCGGGGAGGATCCTACGGAGTATACTGTTATACTCACCCTATGTATATTTAACTATTTTTCAAGTCACTTGGAGCTGGTTGGAGATCAAGCTGGTTTCTACTAGCTTGGGGCGCAGGAGCTGTTCGGGCTTGTGGTTGCTTCTGTTTTTACTTTCTTTTGGGTACTTGCAGTTTTTCCCTTCCAGTTTTAGTACTTTTTCATGACATTTCATATGTGTACTTGGGTTTTCTTTTATATTACAGTTTGAGTTGGAGTTGATCAGTTTCTATCTTATATCTCTCTTCCTCATGTGTTCTCTTCGAGGGTAATGCCTTCCATTTTTGTGTGTTACTATACCCTCGGTGCTAGTCGCCAACGCGGGGCCTAATGGAGGCGGGACATAGGGGTCATTATCAACCTTCTCACATTGCCATCCCAGGAGGGGTACACTTTGTGGGGAGGGGGTCGTGACAGCGAGGGCCACCAGAGAAAGTTAGTTTTTGGAAAAAATAAAATAATTAAGTGAAAATTATTTTATTGTAAAATTCATAACTTTTAAACGGTAACTCGGATTGGAAATCCGAGGGTACCGTTGGGTTCGTTGGGCCGTGTTTCACCTAGGCAGAGCCAAACCTAGACCGCAGTGGGTCTTCGGTAGCTGTTAATAATTTTCCAAACTTTTTTTTGGGTACATTCAGTAAACGTACGTTTGAGATATTATATCTTTTGAATTGGTGCTCAGAATTGAAATCTGAGGGCACCGATGAACTCGCAGCGCCAGTATTCGCCTAAAGGTACCTTTACCACAGTTGTGTTTGGTCAGGAGGAGAAGTCAATTTTTGGGTTTCTTATTAAACTAAATAAAAATTATGTGTTACATAATTTTTTTTAGGTGGTGGTTATTATCTCCAAAATGGAGTTGGAGGTGGGGCCCACACCCACATAACCACCCATGAGAGGATTTAGTGTGGTGGGGCCTACATGAACCCAAACTCTTCAACTCCCCTTGAAACCCCCTTTAACTCCTAAAACCTTTCACCTTCCTTCTTTTGATTTTTAAAACTTTTAACCTCCTCTCATTACGGTGCCACCACAAATTAATTAATAACTTAATTATTTAATTTGTGTGTTTGAAATCTTTTAAACTTATTTTTCCAACATTAAAAGAATAGATTACATTCTCTTATTTGGGTTGACATAATTTTTTTTGGGAGAATATAGAGGAGAAGAATTCTTGAGAGGATATCACCTTCTCCAGCGAAGAACACCCATTTATTTTCTTCTTCCTCCGCGTTAAAGGATTAGGAGCCACCACGAGGAACTTCATCATCTTCCTCCTTCAACCTAGACAAGGAAGGGAGGTGACGACTATGAAGAACATCACCAAAAACTAACGACTTATTCCTATGACATTGAAGGAATGATATCCATCTTATGCGACACCGTCTTCCACGACGCCCGACTACCATGACACTCGTCTTCCACGGCTCGTTGACGTGCAACGTTCTTGAAATCAAGGTAGGGGGTTTTGTTTACTTTAAATTATTCCCATGATCTTCGATGAATACCTTTTTCGACGATAGCCTTTTCATTATCATATAACACAGAGGGTGTGGGCCTAACAAACATGGCCTGACGTCCCTCCGTTTGATTATTGTTGATCGACGACCGGAGGCAGCAGCGGCAATGGCGGCCACGCGCCGTCCGCTTGGAGGAAAACCGCGACCCGAAACCGCAGGCCGCTCGGCCAAGGAAGAACCAGCTGGCCTCATGCCAACTGAGATAGAATAACCGGCCTACTAAAGCCAGCCAGATAGGAGTACCGCAGCACCCTCTTGGAGCCACAATGTAGAGAAGGCCGTAGACCATGCTAGGTGGGCCGCTTCAGCGGGTGAACCGACCGGCTGCCTGCCGGTCGGGCTGAAGAAAACCATGGCGTCTAAGGGTGTCGTGTGCGTAGGAACCTTGGCCCGAAATCATAGGCTACTCACATTGAAAAAACCGTCCATCTTCGGCCAGCCGGGTAGGAGAGGCGGCACCGCTCGACACCGCCGTTACAAGAAATAGGGGGGCATGCCCCCCCGCTTTGCTCAGCCAGCTGGTCGAGCCACGACCGACCGCTAGGCTAGGCCACCCTCGAGCATGTTGGGATGACCTCACGTGGTCCGGGCCATAGTCTTTGGGCCGGGCCGTGCTCCACCAGGCCAGGCCGACACGCCGAGCTAGGTCGGACCTGCCGAACCGGGTTGGGCCGACCCACCGGCCCACCGGGCTTGGCGGGCCAGGACCGTTTCACTTAAATGTGAATAACTTCTAGACCGTGCATCCGATTGATGTGCCATCTACGGAACTAGGATCCTCGTGATGAGACAGTCCTTTTGTGATAATCTAAGTGAGTTTTGGACAAATTTTGAAAATGGTTGGGTTTGGAACGAGCGTAATTCCAACCGGGCCCCTAGAACGGAAAATCCAATAACTCTCAGACCGGGCGTCCGATTGACCAGTCTTTCGCGTTGGGTTCCTTTTGATGAGATGGAACTTCGAGATACATAAACTCTATACTTCATGATAGTTTATGTATTGACCTCTTTGCTCGAGGATCAGACCCTACCAGAATCGAGCGTGCTGTGTGCGGGAACCCTAGAGCTGGCTGCGACTTCGACGACTACTGTACTTGGATCCTACGTGGGTTCAACAGTGACGTCTAATGTACTTGGATCCTACGTGGGTTTGACAGTGACAACTTCTATACTTGGATCCTACGTGGTTTTGATAGTGATGAATTTTGTACTTGAATCCTACATGGGTTCGACAACGATAACTACTGTACTTGGATCCTACGTGGGTTCGACAGTGACGACTACTGTACTTCGATCCTATGTGGGTTCGACAGTAACATCTACTGTACTTGGATCCTACGTGGGTTCGACAGTGACGACTTCTATACTTGGATCCTACGTGGGTTCGGTAGTGACAACTTATATACTTGTATCCTACATGGGTTCGACAATGACGACTTCTGTACTTGGATCCTACGTGGGTTCGATAGCTTAGATGAATTAGTGACTCCAAATGATCATCTCTAACGTTATATGAAAGATGTATACCTGTGTGAGATGATCCTTGACTTACAATCATTATCATCGATGTGATTGACTTTATTATTGTGTGGACTGGTTTGTTCTTGGGGAAAGAGTTGGAGCCGAACTAAGATTGATAACTTAGGTATATGTATGGGAATATACCTAAGTAAGGTTGGTTGATACTTCGTGGTTGTATCTTTCTTCTGTGGTTTATCCTCCGTGGATTTTGGGAGACCTTAGGGGGTCTCAGGGTCCCTACTAAGTATCATTATACTCACCCCTACACGGGCTATGCCCGCACCTCGTTGTGTTGGATGAAGATGACGGACAGTACTGATGGAGGCCGAGAGCACCGTGACTGGATGGTACCCGAAGGTGGACCTTTTGACGAGTTGACACACGGTGGAGACTGAAGGATGTGGGTGCCAAGGTGGCTATCTATACCTACCCATCAGGTAGGAATCCATGAAGGACGATCTAGGAGCTTATCTTTACTTTCAATTGTTTGTCCCTTTACTTGTACTTGTTATTCAGTTGGGTTTGTATACTAGTCCATTTATTTTCCAGCACACTCTTTTGTATTCAGTTTACTTGGTGTTTATTACCTTTTGCGTACTCTATTGTGTTTGTTTACTTTTATAAAGGCAATGAATTCCTAGCTTAGGTATTTATGCCTTTGGTGCTATTCGCCAGCCCCTAGACTATGGAAGGCGGACTTGGGGTAGTCACAACACGGGCCCCGAGGACGGGTCGTGACAAATTGGCATCAGAGGAGTCGGTTATACTGTAGAACATAGGAATCTGATCTTTATTACTGTGAAGCAATAGTTTTAAGAGTATTGAGTGTGGTTTTCAGTCTAGGGAGTCTAGGTTGGTTTGGTAGTTGACGTATCCATACACCAGGACCCTGACTTCTGATTTCTGACTCAGTGCACGAAAACACTGATTGTGAGTGTGTTTTCAAGAGTCTTCTTTATGAACTCTTTGATTCAGCTCACTAGGTATAACTTTTTACCGTGGCACACCTATTCTTTATCAGGATGCTGTTCCATAGATAGACAACTAGAGTTCCCGAGTGAGAGTACATGATGATAGCCCACCGAGCGACGAGGCTCCGGTGTAGGGACCTCTTACTATGTTGGTACCTTCGGGTGGTGTACTAGCAGCAGCACCACCCGTTGGGAAGTAGATTCCACCAGCTACACTGGCAGACGATGCACGCTGACTGAGCGTGTTTCACGAGTTCCATCAGCCGAGGTTTTTATGGTTTTGAGGTGAGAAAGATTCCAAGGCAGCAGAGGACTGGATGGAGGCGATTACTGGTGTTTTCCTCCTAGTTGAGACACTAGTAGAGAAGATGTTTATCTTAGATACTAATCTTTTTCAGCGAGTGACCATGAGGATGGTCTACATAATGATGAAGCTTAGGTACTTGGACCATTTTCTGAGATGGTATCTTCGGGCAGTGTTCCAACTATATCACTGCCCATTGGTCAGCAGACACTACTGACAATATCGGTAGAGGACACTTGTAGGATTAGTGCCTTACATGTGTTTCATCACCAGATATCCATCAAGTTCTGAGGCGAGCTCGACCCACAGGTGGCTGGGGACTGGATTGAGGAGGTGGCTGAGAGTTTTCGAGAGCTTATACAACTTTGGAAGGACGACGTGTCGGTAGTTGGGTATTCATCGAGGAATACCGACCATTCTTGGTACTCGATTGATACGATGTGAACAATTCTTTAGAGCTTGAACCTCTGAGTGAGGCGTGCTTAAGGACATCCGAGCCAACACTTTTTCCTCTATACATTCCTACTTATGTTAGGGTGCTAGAGAGAACCTTTGTGATTGAATGTTCTTTGGATGAGCGGATACAGCCAGTGAATGTTAGTAGTGATAAACTATGAACTGGCACCAGTCTCAAGGACTTGAGCGTATAAAATGTTTCGAAGAGGAAGTGTTAAGGATAGATGAATCTGCAGGGAAACAGACGTGGAAGAAGATCTAGGAGAGCATCATGAGGTGGGGAACATTTTGACATGTTACAACAGCCCGCCTTTGTAGTCCCCGCTAGGCTTAGGGAGCTGGAGGGCAGGGGAAGAGAGTAGCTGCATGCGGTCAAGGAGTGTGACTCAAGGGATTCAGGAATGATTCAAGGTCGGTCTGTGTCTACTACTAGCTATCGTATTAATAGACATAGGTACCAATCATTCCTTCCTTCCACGAATCTTTTCCCAGACCTATAGTTTCCTGTTAAGTTGTTGACTTGATCCTTACGTCTGGAGATACCTTTGGGAGGACACTCGATAATCACACTTACACCGATGGTGTGATCTAACCCTTGAGGCAAGAGTTTCGGTTGGAACCTCTTGGTTGTAGCGTCGAGGCCTTAAGATGTTAGTTTGTGTATGGACTGAGCAACCGTAGTTCATACACAGATTGACTGTATTAGGAAAAAAGCTTGTGATTAAACTACAACATTGGGATGAGTTTTCCTTGGTTGGCGAAAAGGAAACCCCATGCAGCACATGATGAAATCAGGCATAAGTGGGTGAAGTAGATCACTCTGGAGTCGGCCAGACTTACCTTTGTGCCAGACTTCTCCAAAGATGCAGCACCTCTTTCAACGTTGACGAAGAAGGGGAAACCCTTTTTGTGGTCAGAGAGATGTCAGTAGAGCTTTCAGGAGCTGAGGCTGAGGTTGAATAGTGCTTCCATCTTGAGGCTACCAGAGGAGGGCATTGGATATATGGTTTACTATGATTCATCAGGGACCAAACTCAGGTGTGTCCTGATGCATGAGCGAGCCGTGATTGCGTATGGTTCTCGGTAGCTGAGACAACGACGATGACTTGAGTTCCTCCAGGACTATGACTTTGAGATGGTCTATACTCTTGGGAAGGGGAATGTTGTAGCAGATGCTCACAATAGGAGATCAGGAATTCAGCTACTAGGAGAGGCGACATAGTAGCTGGCTGCATTGTAGATATCCTTTGTGGATAGAGATAGAGCAGCCTTTCTGTAGTCTCTCACAGTCACTCCTCCACTTCTTCAATAAGTCAGGAAGACACAACATGGGGACGTTGACTGTGAGACACGACGTGCTCAGTTATCCATAGGGAATGCACCTGATGTATTTTTCTGAAGGTGTGGAGCACGTCATCCTCTTCAGGGGATGTACCATGGTACCAGTTGCACTACAGGAGGAGGTGTTGAGGGAGTTCCACAATTCCCCTCTAGTGGTACATCCAGGAGTGGTGAATATGTATCAGGACCTCAGACGATAGCACTGGGGGCCAGGTATGAAGAAAGAAGTTGCAGAGTTTTTCTCGCGATGCCTCACTTGTCAGCAAGTGAAGGCGGAGCACCAGGTACCAGCAGACTTGGTTCTGCCTTTGGAGGTCCCTGTGGAGATCGAGGATCTATAGGATCGCGTCCTGTGTGGATGGTCGATTCCTCTAGTGCACGTTTGCTGGCAGCACGAGAACCTCCAGGAGAGCACATGGGAGCGAGAAGCTCAGATGCATGCTCAGTACCCACTTTTGTTTCCCTAGTGTGTGTTTTAGCTTTACGGGGATGTAAATCCTTAAGGTGGGGGTAATGTAAAGACCTGGAAATTTCATGGAATTTTTTTTCTTAAATTATTTGGAATTTTATGAGTCCACAGTTTCTGACGGCGCACGATTCCGAGGCCCAGAGTGCCCAGAATGATCCGTCGATGTTTTGTTAAGTTTAAATTAACACGCGTATGCAGTTATCCTGAAAAAGTGACATAAATCTTAAACGGTTACTCAGATCAGAAATCTGAGGCCACTATTTCTCTTAGTATGGTAGGTTTACCCTAGGCATGAATTAAGTTTAGTCGGAGCGGGCCTCCTGTGAGAAAACCCAAAGATGGCATAACCGTAAATAAACTAATTAAATAAAGCTATTTTATTCTTTAAATACTTATAACTCAAAAATGGTAACTCGGATTAAAAATCTGAGACCACCGAAAAACTCGTGAGGGTAAGCTTTCTTTAAGCAGATACTAACTTGGGTCGGTGAGGGCCACCAGAGAAAGTAAGTTTTTGGCTGTAAATAAAATAATTAAGTGAAAATTATTTTATTATAAAATTCATAAATTTTAAATGGTAATTCAGATTGGAAATCCAAGAAAACCATTGGGTTCGTTGGGTTGTGTTTTGTAGAGACCTGAAGCCTGACGTACATGGACATTACATTACATTTGCGGAATACTTAGTACATAACAAAAACACACACACAAGGATCGTAATAGTTTAGTGTCTTTGGAAACTCGGAACGTATTCTTCTAATCGTGGTGAAAGATCTTCAATATCTCCCATAAAGATCTTCCTTTTTTTTACCTAAAAACCTTTCTTTATATCCTGGGGAAAAGAAAACATAAAAGGGTGAGCTCAAATGCTCAGTAAGGGTAAACAAAAGAAATATCAATCACATCATATACATAAGAACATAGCTTTTGGAAATCATAACCTGCAAAAGAGCTCATAATATCATAACATGGGATAAATCATAGAAGTGAAAATGAAATCATAACTTAAAACATTACTCATTGTGGCATACACACATAATCATAGAGAATCATTTCTTGTTAGTCAAGACTCATTGCCAAGACTATCTTAGTGGACAAAGTCCCTTTCTGAATCGAGTAATCCTCGTTTCAGTCCTGTTTCACTGAACCGGTATAACCTACCATTCCAGCCATGTCTATCTCATGAGATATAAAATCTTTACCCAATGCATTGGAGGGAGATATAGGTCCCACCCATCTCTTAATGAATCCTTTCTTATGTGTGCCACAAAATCATAAATTATACATCATTTCATAACCCATGTATTAAAAATGGGATTCTTAAAACAACATGACATCATAAAACCATTCATATAAGATAAAGGAATTCATAAACATAATTCCATCACAACATAGTCAAATAAATGTAAAAATATGGATAGAAACAGAACCCTTTATTATCTTAGATGGAAAATAATTTTGATAAAACACTTGAAATGAATTCTTGAGGAAAATATCCTTTCTTCTTCAAAATCAATTTCTTTTCACAAAACATCATGCAATTTTAAAAGAAAGAGATTTTATTAAAAATAGTCATGAAATCTTTTGGAGTAAGCTTCATGAAAATAAGGCTTTATAAAACCGTAAAAATCCGTTCATGCCGTTTAAGTTAAAAAAAACATTCTTCGTACTTTTGTCGGAAAAGTCAAAAAGTACCTCGTATGAAAAAGCGACAAAAGATTCCTTTCATATTCTTTACAAAAAACTCACCGAAGAGTAAAATTGGATTTAAACTATTGTAAGTGGATGGAAACAATATTACATATTGAAGGAACATGGATGTGGATGATAAAATACACCCCAGTAAATACTTACGAATAAACAATCTCGAATAAAAATGAGATTGTGATATTTCCCTTACCTTATGTCCGACTTGCTTTGTAAGTGTCCAAACCTCCTGTATAATGATTTAAATCATGTTATTGACT
Organism: Viscum album; assembly: GCA_963277665.1. Lineage (NCBI taxonomy): Eukaryota > Viridiplantae > Streptophyta > Magnoliopsida > Santalales > Viscaceae > Viscum > Viscum album. Next base: position 1,082,335,761 of record OY728166.1, on the reverse strand, counting down.
TATTCCAGAATCATATTCATTGTTATGATATCATATATGGTTCACTTATGACATTATATTACCCGTTCTTTTGTAAATTCCATGTTAAAGAAGCGTTTTGGGTAAAATCGTTTCATTTATCTTAGGTGTTTTGACTTGTTGTTCTTGACATCACTATTACTTATATCATGATTTACTTACTTCCAGAATATAAAATATGATTTATATATCATATATATTCAGTATATATATATATATAATAGGTAGATAAATAAAATGGAAAACACCGTTCATGGAGACGGTAGTCCGTACGTACGCATGAACGTTGTTTTCCTTTCCTTATTGTCTTGAAATGGAAGTAAGTAGATGACATACATATGTATATATATACATAAATCCAGTAGATTTATAATGTCATATATTTCATTATTATTTCTTATATATACATTATAATCATTCTTAAATGGTTAACATGGAGAATGAATCTCATCGCGTCGTGGAGACGGTAGTCCGTACGTACGCACGAGCGATGATATCACTTCTATAAATATTGATTTGAATTGGAGTGGATTATACAATATATCAGAATAAATATGATGTTGTAATAACTATGTATAGTTATTCTTTACACCATTATACCCATCCATGTAAGGTGGTGGTGGAAAATAGATTACACCACGGCGTGGAGACGGTATTCCGTACGTACGCACGCGCGGTGATTTCTTTTTCTGTAGGATGGATAGATGGTGAAATAGGGTCGTTTCATACTTATAATAACATATCAGTATATGAGTGATACTGATGTTATTACTTCATAATGAAACAACCTAAGAAGAAGAAGTGGAAGAAGAAATAAAGATGAAAGAATTGGTAACGGTAATTACCTCTTCTTTGAAGTGCCTCTTTGAGACCTCCTCTTAGGGCACTTGAATTGGTCTTTGAGGAAGACCAGAACCTCTAGGATGTTTCTAGGGAAGTGGAGAAGAGATTTTGGCAGGGGTTGGCCGAGCTTGAGTGCTCAAATTGGTGTGAGGAGGAAGGGGAGGAGGTGTCCTTTTATAGGGGAGGAGAGGGGCACCTTAGGAATTCTTAAAAATATTAATTTATAATAAATCTAACCCCACATAAAAACCTCCAAAAATGACTCATATTCGAAGATTAGATGATATAGGGTTGTAATCTCATCAACCAATCAAATTTAGACATGTTTGGATATTAATTTAAACCTTATCAATTAGATTTAACTCTAAGTTAAATAATTTAACTTTTACCGTGTCTTTTTGTTTTCTTTCACTATATGGTTAATACACTTACTATAACATGCCAAACGAACCCCAAATTGTTTATTATTAATATATATATCCTTATCTAAGTAATTTGGCCGAACCTTAGATTTTTAGGAATAAAATAACAATTAGTAATATAATATTTGATTTAAAAACTATTTTCTGTCAATTTTGACACTATTTGATATATGATTTTTGTGAAAGTCATAACAGAATTAAATGTTCGAACCAAGTTGATTAAATCAACATTAATATATCATAGTAACCTAAAAAATTAGTGGAATTCATAAACAATCTCAAATTACATTTTGGTGCTTATAACATCAATTATGTCAATATTTCATTAAAAAGATAATTACTGCATCATCGTTGTGTCATAAATAAATTAAATTATTTGATGTCTAAAAATTACAAATAAAATACCATCATGTAGGACATCTTTTTAGCTTTCTAATGAATATTTACAATCGAATTTATCTTATGTATAACCCCATATTAAAAATGATTTACTTATTAAACTTTGATTTTAACTATTTTAACCCTTCTTTAAATAAATTAATAATAAATGTCCTAATCTAATCCAAGTGGGCCTAAATGGTCATATTTTATTCCTAAGTTTGTTTTTGGTCGAATTACACTTGTCCAATAGAATTAGGACATGTGTTAGGGTAATATTAATATCATATTTACCCTTAGTTACCCTATTTACTATTAACCGTGGTAAAAAGGTAAAAAGTTACTATTCACCAAAAAATTATTTTCATCTCATTGAACCACATTTTAGTCCTTGATATTAACCGTGTCTCTCGGATTTTCAAAATTCCATTCACAGAAGCGGTAAAATTAAGTTTTATGCAAAATTCAGTTTTTAACCTACCACTTAGTAGTTTCACTATTCATCAAAAATTGATGTTTTTCAGAACAATGCCAAAATTTCATCCCAAGCTATATTTCATATTCCGAATTCAAAAATGAAGTCTATTTTACCAAATTCATAACATAAAAGTTTCATTAATTAATTTTATAATTAAATCCCGCTGTTAAAACAAATAGCGTGTTTTTAAGAAACAATATCTATCAAAAGATTGACACTTGATTATGTCTGGTTTAAATGTGAAATTACAACCAATGACCAACATTGAATTAAATTGTAAAAATATATTCTAAATATACTTTAAAAGCACTCAAATTAATAATTTATCACTATTAATTATTTCGATTAAAAAAAGTTGTTTTTAATTATAATTTAGTAATTTTCACTATTCATCATAATATGAAAGTTATCCGAAAAGTACCAAAATTTCACCTTAGGCTAAATTCGATACTCCAAATCCAAAAATGAAGTTCATTTTGAAAAATAAGATTTACAGAGTTTTAAAAAGTGGTTATTACTATTCATAACGGCTAGTTTTAATAATATTTTAATAGCATATCGTTGTTTAGTCAAACTCGGTATTGCGTATTACACATGCTATCGAGGAAGGTCGTGATTGCGTGTAATGCAAAGCAAGTCAAGGATGCGTGTTGTGCAAGCTCCTTTTGGTGTAGCGTACAACACAAGACTTTAATAAAATTAAAAAGAATATTTTTTTTATAAAATCTTGGGCTGTTACATTCTACCCCCCTTAAAATGAATTTCGCCCTCGAAATTCGTCGGGGTTATAAATGGTTTACTATTTGAAAGTTTCTTTAATAGAAACCCACATCGTAAAAGGGAATACCAAAACTTGGCTTTAAAAACTAAAGTATGAAATGTAACGATTACCCAAATAAACTAATCACTGGGTTTCCACATAGGTGAAAATATGGATATGGAGGGGAAATCTAACCATCATGTTCTGATGGAGAGTGGTAGAGAACATGGCTATGGAAAAGCCAGTAATCACAAATCCATAGATTTGTGATGATATAAGGTACCATCTGATTCATCAGGTATAAGATCACTAGGACAACATTTTTTTTGTTTTCAAGATCATTTCCCTAAAGTTGAAAATTTGCTTAGAATAAATACTTACTTTATTTTGGTACAATCTCACTTTTGTTCGTGCCTTGAACAATTTCTACTTCATCTCTTAAATAAATGAAGTTGAATTTTGTTATTCGTGAAGTGTTAGCAGATCATGGGATAGAATGACTGTTCATTCCATCTGTCTGAAACAAAAGGTTAGCAAAAGTTATTAAATATACATAAGTCATTCTATAGTGAGATTAATCATATATGGTTCCTAAAATGGACTTATACTTCATATATCATACTGCTTAATATAATAAAACTAGTTTCTACTAAACAGGGACTTCCTGTAGGCCAGTGGTAGGCGATAAAGGCCAGTCGCACTTCGGTTGTGGGTTCGATTCCTACAGCCTTGTCCGAAGCGATGGGCTGTCGCCCGTCCTGCAGGTTGTCCCTTTTTCTAAAACTACGTTACTATAACATCCCATCAATAATATCGAAAATCTTCTATCCTTAAACAATACTAACTTATGTCCAACATAATCCAGTCTAATCTTTAGGCTTATACATAATACTGCAGTCCACTCTCATAATATAGTGACATCGATTACCAGAGATTTAATACTGTCGTTGATCCCCACATATCATAAGATATGTCTTATTGGTCACATTCCAAACATTCAAAGTCCTTAATCGTGTATTCTCTTGAATACCTTAGTGAAAACATGAGTGCAGTTAAAAGTTAACACTTTCCACATACCAAAATCCTCAAAATTCTATATACTCAAACCATGATATCACTTAGTCCTTATATCAATCATGAGATCATGAATACTATCAAACATTTAATTTTCTCCTTATTCCTTCATTATGCGCATATCATCTTCATTCCAAAAATATCTGAATAACCTTTCATGGATACTGGTAACATTAATCATACACTTTCAAAACACAAGGAAAGACAACAGTGTAACAATCCATAGATGTCTCTTTATTCCAAAATTACACATGATAAACATGTAATCATTCCACTACATTCTCAAACCATTGATCGAGCTTCAAAAATTCTTTCATCTCACATATCATTTGTAGTCTCTTCATCATCATCCACATAAATACAACCCATATGACCATACTGATTCTCTTCATGAGTCTTTCCCTTAGGGCATTTGTTTGCATAATGCCCATACATTCCACATTTAAAACACTTAACCATTTTTGATGTCGTAGCATTACCATTATCCTCATCCATGGTGTTAACCGACCCTTTTCCTTTGCACTTACTTGCTTTGTGTCCTTCTTTTCCACACCCAAAGCATCTTCCAGTTCCCTTGAAACATTCTCCTTGATGCCTCTTCCCACATGATTTACATTGGTGAAATTGAACTTTCTTTCCTCTATGATCATCATGGAACTCCATCTTTCTCTTATTAGTCGAGTCAGGAAACTTACCAAATTTTACTTTATTGATCATATTATGAGATTGCTGATTCGGCATAATAATGATGTTTGGACTTCCAAATCCCATTTCATTTGGTTTCTCATGAAGGATATCATTCCATTGTCCATCATATCCTCCATTATCGTGAATCACCTTGTTTCCAACCATTTTCTAAAACCCAAAAAGAATGGGTTTAGATGAAAAAATCATAATAAAGGGGGAGTAACTTAAATATCTATCATCTTTGGTTTAATCTAATATCGTTACCATAGTTCTAGAACTATATCCTATACGTATACTTATCCTTAGGGGCATCCCTAGACATACCTTAGAAATATCTCTAGGGATCTCACTAACGTTTTCGCATCCTAGTTTCCAAAGGTTGACTAAACCTTTCCTCTGATACCAACTGTAGAGACCTGAAGCCTGACGTACATGGACATTACATTACATTTGCGGAATACTTAGTACATAACAAAAACACACACACAAGGATCGTAATAGTTTAGTGTCTTTGGAAACTCGGAACGTATTCTTCTAATCGTGGTGAAAGATCTTCAATATCTCCCATAAAGATCTTCCTTTTTTTTACCTAAAAACCTTTCTTTATATCCTGGGGAAAAGAAAACATAAAAGGGTGAGCTCAAATGCTCAGTAAGGGTAAACAAAAGAAATATCAATCACATCATATACATAAGAACATAGCTTTTGGAAATCATAACCTGCAAAAGAGCTCATAATATCATAACATGGGATAAATCATAGAAGTGAAAATGAAATCATAACTTAAAACATTACTCATTGTGGCATACACACATAATCATAGAGAATCATTTCTTGTTAGTCAAGACTCATTGCCAAGACTATCTTAGTGGACAAAGTCCCTTTCTGAATCGAGTAATCCTCGTTTCAGTCCTGTTTCACTGAACCGGTATAACCTACCATTCCAGCCATGTCTATCTCATGAGATATAAAATCTTTACCCAATGCATTGGAGGGAGATATAGGTCCCACCCATCTCTTAATGAATCCTTTCTTATGTGTGCCACAAAATCATAAATCATACATCATTTCATAACCCATGTATTAAAAATGGGATTCTTAAAACAACATGACATCATAAAACCATTCATATAAGATAAAGGAATTCATAAACATAATTCCATCACAACATAGTCAAATCAATGTAAAAATATGGATAGAAACAGAACCCTTTATTATCTTAGATGGAAAATAATTTTGATAAAACACTTGAAATGAATTCTTGAGGAAAATATCCTTTCTTCTTCAAAATCAATTTCTTTTCACAAAACATCATGCAATTTTAAAAGAAAGAGATTTTATTAAAAATAGTCATGAAATATTTTGGAGTAAGCTTCATGAAAATAAGGCTTTATAAAACCGTAAAAATTCGTTCATGCCGTTTAAGTTAAAAAAAACATTCTTCGTACTTTTGTCGGAAAAGTCAAAAAGTACCTCGTATGAAAAAGCGACAAAAGATTCCTTTCATATTCTTTACAAAAAACTCACCGAAGAGTAAAATTGGATTTAAACTATTGTAAGTGGATGGAAACAATATTACATATTGAAGGAACATGGATGTGGATGATAAAATACACCCCAGTAAATACTTACGAATAAACAATCTCGGATAAAAATGAGATTGTGATATTTCCCTTACCTTATGTCCGACTTGCTTTGTAAGTGTCCAAACCTCCTGTATAATGATTTAAATCATGTTATTGACTTATTCCAGAATCATATTCATTGTTATGATATCATATATGGTTCACTTATGACATTATATTACCCGTTCTTTTGTAAATTCCATGTTAAAGAAGCGTTTTGGGTAAAATCGTTTCATTTATCTTAGGTGTTTTGACTTGTTGTTCTTGACATCACTATTACTTATATCATGATTTACTTACTTCCAGAATATAAAATATGATTTATATATCATATATATTCAGTATATATATATATATAAAATAGGTAGATAAATAAAATGGAAAACACCGTTCATGGAGACGGTAGTCCGTACGTACGCATGAACGTTGTTTTCCTTTCCTTATTGTCTTGAAATGGAAGTAAGTAGATGACATACATATGTATATATATACATAAATCCAGTAGATTTATAATGTCATATATTTCATTATTATTTCTTATATATACATTATAATCATTCTTAAATGGTTAACATGGAGAATGAATCTCATCGCGTCGTGGAGACGGTAGTCCGTACGTACGCACGAGCGATGATATCATTTCTATAAATATTGAATTGAATTGGAGTGGATTATACAATATATCAGAATAAATATGATGTTGTAATAACTATGTATAGTTATTCTTTACACCATTATACCCATCCATGTAAGGTGGTGGTGGAAAATAGATTACACCACGGCGTGGAGACGGTATTCCGTACGTACGCACGCGCGGTGATTTCTTTTTCTGTAGGATGGATAGATGGTGAAATAGGATTGTTTCATACTTATAATAACATATCAGTATATGAGTGATACTGATGTTATTACTTCATAATGAAACAACCTAAGAAGAAGAAGTGGAAGAAGAAATAAAGATGAAAGAATTGGTAACGGTAATTACCTCTTCTTTGAAGTGCCTCTTTGAGACCTCCTCTTAGGGCACTTGAATTGGTCTTTGAGGAAGACCAGAACCTCTAGGATGTTTCTAGGGAAGTGGAGAAGAGATTTTGGCAGGGGTTGGCCGAGCTTGAGTGCTCAAATTGGTGTGAGGAGGAAGGGGAGGAGGTGTCCTTTTATAGGGGAGGAGAGGGGCACCTTAGGAATTCTTAAAAATATTAATTTATAATAAATCTAACCCCACTTAAAAACCTCCAAAAATGACTCATATTCGAAGATTAGATGATATAGGGTTGTAATCTCATCAACCAATCAAATTTAGACATGTTTGGATATTAATTTAAACCTTATCAATTAGATTTAACTCTAAGTTAAATAATTTAACTTTTACCGTGTCTTTTTGTTTTCTTTCACTATATGGTTAATACACTTACTATAACATGCCAAACGAACCCCAAATTGTTTATTATTAATATATATATCCTTATCTAAGTCATTTGGCCGAACCTTAGATTTTTAGGAATAAAATAACAATTAGTAATATAATATTTGATTTAAAAACTATTTTCTGTCAATTTTGACACTATTTGATATATGATTTTTGTGAAAGTCATAACAGAATTAAATGTTCGAAACAAGTTGATTAAATCAACATTAATATATCATAGTAACCTAAAAAATTAGTGGAATTCATAAACAATCTCAAATTACATTTTGGTGCTTATAACATCAATTATGTCAATATTTCATTAAAAAGATAATTACTGCATCATCGTTGTGTCATAAATAAATTAAATTATTTGATGTCTAAAAATTACAAATAAAATACCATCATGTAGGACATCTTTTTAGCTTTCTAATGAATATTTACAATCGAATTTATCTTATGTATAACCCCATATTAAAAATGATTTACTTATTAAACTTTGATTTTAACTATTTTAACCCTTCTTTAAATAAATTAATAATAAATGTCCTAATCTAATCCAAGTGGGCCTAAATGGTCATATTTTATTCCTAAGTTTGTTTTTGGTCGAATTACACTTGTCCAATAGAATTAGGACATGTGTTAGGGTAATATTAATATCATATTTACCCTTAGTTACCCTATTTACTATTAACCGTGGTAAAAAGGTAAAAAGTTACTATTCACCAAAAAATTATTTTCATCTCATTGAACCACATTTTAGTCCTCGATATTAACCGTGTCTCTCGGATTTTCGAAATTCCATTCACAGAAGCGGTAAAATTAAGTTTTATGCAAAATTCAGTTTTTAACCTACCACTTAGTAGTTTCACTATTCATCAAAAATTGATGTTTTTCAGAACAATGCCAAAATTTCATCCCAAGCTATATTTCATATTCCGAATTCAAAAATGAAGTCTATTTTACCAAATTCATAACATAAAAGTTGCATTAATTAATTTTATAATTAAATCCCGCTGTTAAAACAAATAGCGTGTTTTTAAGAAACAATATCTATCAAAAGATTGACACTTGATTATGTCTGGTTTAAATGTGAAATTACAACCAATGACCAACATTGAATTAAATTGTAAAAATATATTCTAAATATACTTTAAAACCACTCAAATTAATAATTTATCACTATTAATTATTTCGATTAAAAAAAGTTGTTTTTAATTATAATTTAGTAATTTTCACTATTCATCATAATATGAAAGTTATCCGAAAAGTACCAAAATTTCACCTTAGGCTAAATTCGATACTCCAAATCCAAAAATGAAGTTCATTTTGAAAAATAAGATTTACAGAGTTTTAAAAAGTGGTTATTACTATTCATAACGGCTAGTTTTAATAATATTTTAATAGCATATCGTTGTTTAGTCAAACTCGGTATTGCGTATTACACATGCTATCGAGGAAGGTCGTGATTGCGTGTAATGCAAAGCAAGTCAAGGATGCGTGTTGTGCAAGCTCCTTTTGGTGTAGCGTACAACACAAGACTTTAATAAAATTAAAAAGAATATTTTTTTTTATAAAATCTTGGGCTGTTACATGTTTCACCTAAGCTAGCCAAACCTCGACCACAGCGGGTCTATGGTGGCTGTTAATAATTTTCTGAACTTTTTTTCGGGTACGTTCAGTAAACATAAGTTTGGGATTTTATATCTTTTGAACCGTTGCATAGAATTGAAATCTGAGGGCACCGATGAACTCGCAGCACCGGTATTCGCCTAAGAGGACCTTTACTGTAGTTTCGTTTGGTCGGGAGGAGATGTTAATTTTTGGGTTTCTTATTAAACTAAATAAAAATTACGCGTTACATAATTTTTATTTTAGGTGGTGGTTATTATCTCCAAAAGGAAGTTAAAGGTGGATCCCACACCCACATAACCACCCATTAAAGGATTTAATGTGGTGGGTCCCACATGAACCCAAATTATTCAACTCCCCTTGAAACCCCCCTTTAACTCCTAAAACCTTTCACCTTCCTTCTTTTGATTTTTAAAACTTTTCACCTCCTCTCATTAAGGTGCCACCACAATTTAATTAATAACTTAATTAATTAATTTGAGTGTTTGAAATATTTTAAACTTATTTTGACAACATTAAAATAAGAGATTACATTCTCTTATTTGGGTTGGAATAATTTTGGTTGGGAGAACAAAGGAGAGGAGAAGAATTCTTGAGAGGATATCACCCTCTCCAGCGAAGAACGCCAATTTCTTTTCTTCTTCCTCCGTGTTAAAGGAGTAGGATCCACCACGAGGAACTTAATCTTCTTCCTCCTTCGACCCAGACAAGGAAGGGAGGCGACACCCATGAAGCACATCGCCAACTACTAACGAATTATTCTTTCGAAGTTGACGGAATGATATCTGTCTTACATGACACCGTCTTCCGCGACACCTGACTACCGCGACGCTCGTCTTCTGTGGCTCGTCGGCGTGCAACATTATTGAAATCGAGATAGGGGTATTTGTTTACTTTAAATTATTACCATTCTCTTAGACGCATACCTTATTCGATGGTAGCCTTTTTGTTATCATATAACATGGAGGGTGCGGGCCGAGCAAACACAGCCCGACATCCCTCCATTTGATTATTGTTGATCGACGATCGGAGGCGGCGGTGGGAACAGCGGCCGCGCACTATCCGCTTGGAGGAAAACCAATGTTCGCAACCATGGACTGCTCGACCGAGGAAGAACCAGCCGGCTTCATGCCAGCCAGGATAGAAGAACCGGATGACTAAAGCTGGACGGACAGGAGGACCACGACGCCCTCTTGGCACTGCGCTACGGAGAAGGCCGCGACCCATGCTGGGTGGGCCGCTTCGGCTGCCGTCCGAGCTGAAGAAAACCGCTGTGCCTAAGGGCGCTGCATGTGGAGGAACAGAGACCCACAATCGCGGGCCGCTCACGCCGGAAAAACTGGCCAGGTTCGGCCAGCCGGGCAGGAGAGGTGCCGCTGCTCGGCACCACCGTTACAAGAAACCGGGGGGCCGTGCCCCCCCACTCCGCTCGGCCAGCTGGCCGAGCCACGACCAGCTGCCAGGCTGAGCCGCCCTCGCACAGGCCGGGCCACATCCGCTGGGCCAGGCCCCATTGCATTGGGCCAGGCCGACCCACCGAGCTAGGTCAGACCTGCTGAACCAGGTCGGGCCGACCCGCCAGCCCACCGTGCTTGGCGGGCCAGGCCCGTTTCACTTAAACGTGAATAACTTCTAGACTGCGCGTCCAATCGACGCGCCGTCTACGGCACCAGGATACATGTGATGAGAAGGTAATTTTGAGATACTCTAAGTGAGTTTTTGATAACTTTTGAAAATTTCCATGTTTGGAACAAGCGTAATTCCAACCGGCCCCCTAGAACGGAAAAGCCAATAACTCTCAGACCGGGCGTCCGATTGATGCACCATCTGTTGCGTTGGGTTACTTTTGATGAGACAGAACTTCAGGATAAATCAACACTAGACTTAGTGATAGTTGATGTATCGACCCCTTTGCTCGAGGAGTGGAACCTCCCGGAATCGAGCGTGTTGTGTGCGGGAACCCTAGAGCTGGCTGCGACTTCGACGACTATTATACTTGGATCCTACATGGGTTCGACAGTGACGTCTACTGTATTTGGATCCTACGTGGGTTCGATAGTGATGATTTTTGTACTTGGATCCTACGTGGGTTCGACAGTGACGACGACTACTGTACTTGGATCCTACGTGGGTTCGACAACGATGACTACTGTACTTGGATCCTACATGGGTTTGACTGTGACGTCTACTGTACTTGGATCCTACGTGGGTTCGACAGTGAAGATTTCGGTACTTGGATCCTACGTGGGTTCGAAAGTGACGACTTCTGTACTTAGATCCTACTTGGGTTCGACAGTGACGAATTATGTACTTGGATCCTTTGTGGGTTCGACAGCTTAGATGAATCAGTGACTGCAACTGATCATCTCTAACGCTATACGAAAGATGTATACCTGTGTGAGCTGAGTCTTGACTTTCAATCATTATCATTGATGTGATTGACTTTACTTACTGTGTGGACTGGGTTGTGCTTGGGCTCAAGAGTTGGAGTTGAACTGAGATTGATAACTTAGGTATATGTATGGGCATATACCTAAGTAAGGTTGGTTGATACTTCGTGGTTGTACCTTTCTTCTATGGTTTATCCTTCGTGGATTATGGGAGACCTTCGGGGGTCTCGGGGTCCCTATTGAGTATCTTTATACTCACCCCTGCACAGGCTTTGCCCACAACTCAATGTGTTGGATGGAGACGAAGGACAACACTGACGGAGGTCGAGAGTGCCATGACTGGATGGTACCTGGAGGTGGACCTTGCGACGAATTGACACATGGTGGAGACTGATGAACGTGGGTGCTAAGGTGGCTATCTGTACCTACCCTTCAGGTAGGAATCCCCGGAGGACGATCCAGGAGTTTCTCTTTACTTTCAACTATTTGTCCCTTTACTTGTACTTGTTATTTAGTTGGGTCTGTATACTGGCCCATTTATTTTCTAGCACACTATTTTTTATTCAGTTTACTTAGTGTTTACTAACTGTTGCGTACTCTGTTGTGTTTGTTTACTTTTATAAAGTCAATGCCTTCCCAGCTTAGGGATTTACGCCTTTGGTGCTATTCTCCAGCCCCTGGCCTATGGAAGTCAGGCTTGGGGTAGTCACGACACTGGCCCCAAGGACGGGTTGTGACATAATGGGTGATATTCATTAACCGAGAGAAACCCCCATTACCCATGCACACTAAGTATAAAAAGATATCATGAGAAAGAGGAAGATATGCGGGAAGATAAGAAGAGAAGAAAGAGGAGTGGAAATGGATAATAAACTATACCAATGACTCTCCATGGCAAGTTTCTCTATAAGGATTAAAGATAAGAGTGGTAAGGGAGTGATATGTTCCATAACATTGTATGCAATGTATAAAGATGGGGATGAGGGGAGGTCTCTGCCTCCTGTCATTAAAAAATAATAATAATATTACAAAATTATAATAAATGATTTATGTTTCTTTAATTCCCCAATACTATCAATACACCCATAAAATATCTATATAGGTTTAAAATTACCTTTTTTTATTATTATCATGAAAAGAGGATCCCCTCCATTACATAACACCCTCAAGGAGGTCTAAAGTAATGTAACCCAAGTGCACCCATTTGTGCAATCACAACCATATTTCAAATACAATGCAATACAAAAAATTAGTGTAATTATTATAATAACAATAATAATAAAAAATGAATATATATATATATATATTTATATATATATATATATTTCACATTAAATCACAACCAACTTATTTGGAAGACTATAACAACCTAGTCTATAAAAACCCATATCCTATAGTTATATTAAAATATTGGTATATAATACTAGAGTTATCAAAGGATCTGATAGATTATTAGTCTTGGAAGATTATATAATTTCACATTTTTCACATTACACTTGAGAACATAAAATAAAACTTAAAAAATCCCTGATAAAATTAGTATCTCTTCTAGAATACCCTTAAAAATTACACATAGTTCTATTTTAGGTTTCTTAGAAAAAGGAAAAAAATATGGGTGAGATTAGATGTGCATTTATGAGTAGAGTACAATGAAATCTATCATAACATAAGCATGGCATAAAAATTACGACAAAATAAAGAATGTTTAAAATAATTCCACAATCAAATGAAATTGATCAAAGACTATATCAATGAAAATAAATAAAATCATTGATAATAATTACTAATCTCATGCCGATGGAGTAAATAATTTCAAAAATCATAAACATATCATCAATGAATTTTACCAAGTCATCATACACAAATGGGTAAGATATATTCCAATACCATAGATATTTTGTCTCATGATACCTACCGATTCATTATGTGGATATCTATATTGGCCCCTACCTATAACTAATTAATTCCAATGCATTCATTATATGAATTAAAATACATTTATTAACATTCCCTAAGGAACCTATTAGGGAGGGGGTGGATTATTTAATTTTAAAAATACTTATATAAATTAAAATTAATCCCTCTTTGTGATGTGTAAAATTATTTTTTAATAGATTGAGGATTGAGAATTATAAATATAGATAAGAAGAAAAAAGTAATTCTCAATCCTCAATCTATTAAAAAATAACTGGAAATCATAACTTCCTTTAGAAATAGGAATGATTTAATCGCTTTATTAAGCCTTTTAATTTTTATTTGAATAAATTTTAATGATATATTTATTCTATTGAAATATCTTCTAAAGTATCAGGAAGTATCTTGAATTTGAATATTATAGATGACTGCTTCAAACATAGGGATTTTTCTACCTATAAAATCATCAAAAGCATGATTCATAATGCACTTTATATTCTAAACGTTGGATTAACCATCAATACATTAGATAATTAAATGTAGGGTACTTCAGAAATATTTAGTTACAAATTAAAATGTTTGTATTTAATTTATGATACAAAATCAACATTCTCTATTGAAATTTATGTTTCCAAACACAATATTCTTCAAAAACATATGATTCAGAACATTGATTCCAGATTCCCTAGAGTCATCCATAATACTTATAAAATAATAAAATCAATTACTTAAATAATTTCAAAATAAATAAAATAAATATTTTAATAAATATAATCCTAAAATCCACTTAAAGTAAATTCATTAATGAAACATCTGTGGGTGTTTGTGTGATTCAAAATCAATGAGAAAAAAAAAATGAAATTGTTGGATCAATGTTCGTATGCCCAAAAATCTCCCCCTTTTTGATGATCAAATAGTTCATAAAAATATAAACAAATAAATAAAGGTTTTAAATATTTATTCATACAAATAGATATTTATGAAGTAAAACTGAAGAATATTTAGTTTATCTAAATTTATTTCATAATTTTAAACTTATATGGAATCCAAATTTCTACACAACTAAATAATAATAGTTAATATAATTGTTGTTTTTATACAAATTTCTCCCCCTTTTTTATGATATAAAAATTAAAGTATATAGATAGATTATATATATTCTAATGTATCACTAAAATATTGATGAATTTTATATTTAGACAAAGTTAAATGGAACCCGATAAATGAATAGGCACAGAAATATAAAACTATATAAATAAGAAAATAAAGAAAATAGAAAATAAAATATAAGATAAAATAATAATAGAAAACATAATTAAACAAAATAATTTAATTAATTATTCTCCCATATTAAAAGAAATGTATGGCTCAAGGGTTTTAAAAACTAAGTGTTTGGATGTAAAGATGCTTTAGGATTAGGTTCTTCTAAGGATGAGGATTCAATGGTCAAGGAATCTGTGACTGTATGATGCACTGATTTTAATTCCTCCATCAGTAACTTGAAATTTATATTCATTGAAGCTACCCATTACTTAATTAACAACTTTTATTCCTATAAAATCTTGATCAATTTTACCAGATTCACTTTCATAAACTATTAAATAAATATAATTATTAGACATACTTGTCCATCATATCACCCAGCTGGTTGACCAAACTTCTAACACTAGGATATATAGAGGTTAGATTTACAACAATATATTGATTATTATACATAAGAGTGTTTAGTAGAATATTATCACATTTTAAACTCTAAATTATTTCATTCATGATAAAAAATAGTAGTAAGAGAATCCAATGTCCTTATCAAATCTAGAGAAGTTTTTTCAATCAAAGTATAAGCTCTGGATTATCTTGTATTGGCTTTGATCAATTAAAAAAAGCTTCCAAGAAACTTATTTAGATCTCAGAGTTAGATTTTGGAACATATTCACTTCTAATATAAATAATTTCTTCATCCATTTATCTCTTGACATCATAAAAATCTCTTTTGGAGATTGAATTTGCTCCAAATCTATGAAACTAATTTTAAAGCAACTGAAAATTTATTCTTGAGACAGATTAATTCCTCAGATATTTATAAAACTTATAAGCACCTTATATATTTTCTTATAATATCACATCTTATTATTTAAACTTATTAAAATTATCAATAATTCCCAAGGAAAGGTTATTGGTATGAACCATAAAATATAGATAATCTTCAGTAGATAAGGAGCTTTGATTGGGCCTTAGATAAGGACCTCTAGATTCAACTAATTGATGTCATTAGACTTATAAATATTCACCATATAGATGGAGACGATCTATAAAAAATTTATTCTCTTAACCATGTTAAACTTTAAATTTCCTTACCAAGTAATCAATAAGATACATTGTATGATCCTTTACCAGATCCATTTTTCAGCTAAATGGGTACTGACATGCTTATTAGAATGAGTGTCAAAAACAACTTGCTTCTCAACATGAGTAACCTTCTCATCAATTTCTTTAATTAATTTCTATAATATTTATTTAACTGAAACTCTACCACTATATTACTCCATTATTTATTCATAAACTGGAATTTGTTGAATCACCTCTTCAACCATAGGGACTATAACCCAATCAACTTGTTCTTACCTTTTTCGTGGTCAAAAAACAATAACAACTTCACTGTCTATTTTTTCATATGGATCTTGATTTGTTTCAGGAAATTGAGGAAACAAATATCATAGCATGTATATTAAAATCCATAATTTATAATCTTCTTATACTAATAGGAATTTTGGAAGCACAAAAAAAATCAACTTTCAAACCTCCATCACCTTTAACTTTGGATTCTCTAATTTCCTCATCACTTCTTATAGCTGAAAAAACCAACTTTAAACTTCTTTTCTCTATATAGACCCTAATTTTCTTACATATATAAATAAAAACAAATCATTACAAAACTCGGATCCAAAGGTTTAGTGTCTTTTGAAAATTAGTACCATACATAACATTTACAAAAAAAAACATAAACATTTATTTAATTCCTTCTTCTCTAGATTCTTATTAGCCCTTATGTTCTCCTTAGTACAATTAATCACCTAAGGATATAAATAAAAGAAAGGATTGAGCTAAAATCCTAGTAAGAGGATAAATAATAACCATAAATAATATAATAGGGGATGAGAATAATTATTATCATCATAATATAGGCATATGATTATATTAATTAGAGGAAGCATTAGATAAAATCTTGGAATGTGGAAATACATAAAAATGAAACATCATGTCTTAGTGGTAAAATACCACACATGCATCAAGTTATATCATTATATACATCACATTACCCACTTCATTGGAGTACTATATAATTCTAGGCACTCCCATCACATTATAACATTTACTTGAACTATATAATTCTAAGTGCACCCATCACATCATAACATTTTCATTATCATGCATGCCACATAGAATGTATATCAATCTTGAACATAAAATAACCCATGTAAAGGAATGAGTTTCATTATATAAATAATACATTAAAAAACTGTGGAGTTTCCAATGTAAAAAGAGAATATGATTCTTGGTATCAATCTTGATTGAAGAAGAAACAATCTCAAGAGGAGTAAAAGATGAGTTTTTTTAGAAAGAAGAGTTCTTTTGGAAAAGTATTTTCATTTGTCAAAAAACTAGATTGGAAATATCTATATCCTAGAAAAGAAGAGGGAAGGAAAAATAAATTATATTTATATAAAAATAAATGAACATTCATACTAAAAATGGAATGAAATAAGGAAAACCATAAGGAAGAGAGTTGAGTTCGATAATTCCCCTTACCTTCTGTATGAACACTCTCTTCTATTTAATATCATGGATAATAAAATAAAATTCATTAATTAAAAAATAAATAAAATTTTATACATTAATTTTAATTTTTATAGTTTTATTAAGTTATTTTATGGATTTTTTATTAGTTATATAGTTTAATTTCATTGTTTTGAAGTCTTCGTTTTCTTGGTTTTCATGATCAGTTTACTTGAATACGAGTATGAAAGTTTTTTTAGAATGGGTATAATTATCAAGAATTGAAAATATGGGTTATTAATGAACATAAATCGTTTTATATGGTTATATATATCATTTTTTGTAATGTAATGAGGATGAATCTTTAGATAATTAGTTAATGATAATCGTTTGGGTTAATTTTCTTAGTTTTTGATCACAACAAACTCGATCTGTTTTATCATTTATTATTATGTAAATATTTTAGTTCTAGAACATAAAAAGGGTTATAAAATATATTTTATAGTATTAAAAAACAATTATATTGGTTTTATTAATATAATTGAAGGTGTTAAAGGAAAATTAAAACAAATCAACCATGATGTCGATAAATTGACTTATCACGGGCATTGATTTCTTTTTTAGAATAAAAAAGAGTGAGGAAGGAGTTTGATGATTGATACCCCATTAACATGATAGAATTAAAGTATATAAAATACACTAGATTAATCATTGAAATTTGTATATAGGAGGTGAGGCTAAAATAATAAAATAAAAACAAATTAAAAGAAATTAAAAGAAAAAGGAAGAATATTTTATCTCTTAAACATCTCCTCTTTGAGAACCACCTTAGGGAAAAGGTTTTGGTATTTTGATAAGAAAAAGGTCTCATAGACATGAGATAGGGTCTTGGTAAGATACTTGAGAATAATTTTGGCAAGGCTCAAATATTGAGAGGTGTGAGAAAAAGAGGTGGTGTGTGGTGATAGTTATAGTGGAGAAGAAGAGTGTTTTCTCACTATTTTACTAATTAGTTTCTTATTTTGGATCATGCCTATGAATAGTTTGATAATTATCACTAAAAATTTTAATATAATGAATTTTAGTACAATATTTTGGGGTTAAATCAACCTTACATCATCTATGTCTCCATAATTCAGGTATTTAGCTTTTATCACAAATTATCATAAATTACTATTCACAAAAAATTCATGTATTTTAGAAAAATCCCAAAAATTCACTCCAACCATTTTTTGATGTTTAGAATTAAAAATTGAACTCCATTTTATGAAAATAATTATATATATATTACATATTTAATTTTTAATTAAAATCATCATTTACTAAAAAAAATACAGATTCTAAAATTAACACTGATTTTCTAACCCTTTGAAAAATTAATTAAGGTCTCATAAAATTATTTTATAATCACAAGATGAAAAAATGTTAATTTATGAATAAATTTTATGAAAATATATTTTATTTTAAATTATTTAATTAATTGTAAGATTGTTATTAAAATTTTATAACGTATTAAAATACCAACACTTAATTTATCATTTTTAAAACATTTATTTACTTATTACATGAAATAAATAAATATTATTTTAATTCATAAAATACATAAATTTTATTTTTACTTTAAAAGGTTAAGTTACTATTCTATTGGAAGGTATACTATTCATAAAGGTCATGTTACTATTCCAAAGGTCAATTTACCTTTCCTTTGGTGTAGGTTCATTAATTTATAAAAATACATCTTATTTCATTAATTCTTCATTTATAATGTTTTTGTTGTGATTTATATGTGATTTTATGTGATTAATACTACATGAAATTATTATAATAAGGGTGAAATTTCATTAATAAAAGCTTGGATCGTTACATTCTTCCCCCTTTTGAAATTTCACCCTCAAAATTTCATTTTAATTAAACAGGTGAGGGTGCTTCTCCTTCAGCACTTCCTCCAGCTCCCAAGTCACTTCTTCAAACTTATGGTTCCTCCATAAAAATTTGACAAGGTGGGTTGTCTTATTTCATAGAAATATATCTCTCCAATCCATAATCTTTACCATCTACTCCTCATATGAGAGATCATCCTCTAGTTATACCACCTCCGAGTTTAGTACATGTGAGGGATCTGGTATGTACTTTATTAGGATAGATAAATGGAACACATTATGAATTTTAGCCATACTTAGTGGAATAAAAATACAATATGCAAATGATCCTATGAAATCAAGGATCTCAAAGGGTCTAATGTACCTTGGGCTAAGCTTCCCTTCCTTTCCAAACCAAAATACTCTTTTCCATGGTGATATTCGATGGAAGACTTTATATCCAACATCAAAATCCATTTTCCTTGGATGGTTGTCACTATAACACTTTTTCCAACTCTTAATAGCTTTGATATTCTTCTAAATGGCTTTAACTTTCTCTGCAATTTCTTTCACAAGATCAGGTCCAAGTAGATTTCATTCTCCCACTTCATCCCAATAAGTTGGATATAAGGCCCCAACCTTAAACATTACATAATCTTGAGTTAAGTCAAGAATTCACATTTAGGATCTTTTAAAGTATATATTTTTAAAGAATTAGGCTATAAATATTACATTACATCTCAAAATATTACAAATTAGAAATATATACTCTATCCATTTTTTTCACAACAATAAAACTCCTTAAATAAAACATGAATTATTTTCTTGATATAAATCTTCATGAATACTTTCTTTCTCTTTCCCTTCCTTATACCCTATGAAAAACATTTCAAAAACATGGGATTAGAATAAAAAGGTCATTAAGGGTTATAAAATAAATAAAAAAACATTATTCCATTAGTACATACAAATAAATGAAATCATACTTCTTAA
Source organism: Viscum album (assembly GCA_963277665.1). Classification (NCBI taxonomy): domain Eukaryota; kingdom Viridiplantae; phylum Streptophyta; class Magnoliopsida; order Santalales; family Viscaceae; genus Viscum; species Viscum album. The sequence continues at coordinate 1,082,315,506 of OY728166.1, read as the reverse complement.
TCATAAAAGATAATCTCTTTAACATACCTCATGAAATAATTATATTTATGAATAACATATAGAAATCATTAATCATAAAGGTAAATTGTGGCATCCATATCATACTTACATTATAGCTTTAATAACTACATAAGGAGTTACCTTTGGAATACCCATCACATTATATTCCCAAAATCTCTTTGAATAACCATTAAAATTTACCTCCATCACATTACCCAATGCATTGTAGAGCTATCTCGGGCTCACCCGCCCTAGGTTTATCACAGAACCACCCATATTTGGTTTACCACATAACCACCCATCAAATATCCAAGTACTATTACATAATCATAACACATAAAATATTGAAATTATCAACATTTCACTCATAAATCAAAATAAATAAATTCAAGATATTGAAATATTCTATATCTTTCTAAAACCATTTAAAATATTTAATAAATATATTTTTGAATCAAAGTGTCCCATACCGGATTGAAAATTTTAAAGGAATTAACATTTTAAAACATTAATTTACATTAAAAAAATCCTCAAAACCATTTTGAAAACATGGAAATTAATGATAAATATTTATAAAATTAAATCTTTAAAACATTTAAAACAATGTTTTACTTAAAGTGTCCCTTACCATGTGAGAAAATACTTGAATAAATATAATTAAAGAATAACATTAGACAAACCTTATCATATCATGAGAATAAGAAGATTCATGATATAATATTTCAAAGGGAATTATATACACCATATAAAAGTGAATTGGTTTATAACAACAAATAAGTATCAATGGAATGTAAATTGAGACAAAATCCATTACAAAGATCATATCATTAAATTAAGGATTAATAAATGAAATAATTATGTGTTAAAAATATAAAGAAACCAAATATAAGTAGATATTAACTGTAAAACAATCATAGTACATTCACACATATTATTGGAAAAAAAACCAATGACATGGATATTTAACTCAATGAATGGAGATTGAGTTAAGATTTCCCTTAAAAATTTCATATAAATGATGCTAGAATTTATAAATGGGGAAATTATGTGTATAAAAATTATATCCACACAAAGGGAAGTAGGAATTAAAAAATAAATAAATAAATAGTTATTCCATAAATAATCTTGGAATAATATAATAAATGAAGTATGCATAAAACCGAACAAGTGGAAGTTGAGTTTAGAAATTCCATCGTGAAAATTCGGCAGCCTAATGCCGTCACTTAAAAATTCAGAAAATGAGTTGATGAGAAATAAAATGGTCTATCACCACATGGAAATACAATTTACAGAAATAAGGATATAGAATAACATATTCCAACATAAGAAAATGGAAATTAAAAGACATAGCATAAAATAAGTATTTTACAAAAAAAGGATGCTGAAAGGTTCCCTTACCTTGCGTCTGACTCATCATGTATGTTACTTTATATTACTGAATAATAAACTTAAATTAATTTATACTTTATTAAGAACATTTTTTATGTTTATTATTCCTTTTATATCAATTATTACCATGTTATAAATTTTTTATAATTATTTAAGTTAATATCAGTCGTTTGGTCGATATTGGGTACTTGAGTTGAAAATGAACTTGTTATAATTAAAAATTGTCCATGGGGTCAAAATTCCATTATATACAGAATTATATTTATGATTTATATATCATATATATCCAGTATATACATATTTTATAATAGTCTATACCATTTGGAGATAATAAATGAAATGCGCCGTTCAAGGAGACGGTAAACCGTACGTACGCATGACCTCTACTTTCATTTATTTTTCATATTTAAAGGAATTAAAACTAAATGATACATAGGTATATTATAATTACAGTTTAATATCATATATAATTTAATTAACTCTATCCTTTATACGTTCCATGTATAGAATGAACGATTCATATCACTTTGAGGGGGAGGTAGTCCACACTTTCTCAAATGAAATTATCGTATTTACTCATTATGGAAACCATAAAGGTATGAAATAAATGAAAAAAATACATAAGAATATAGAAAATATAAATATAATATTTATCACATATAAATATATTTCCATCATAATGGCCACCATGATAGGTGGTAGGTAATAATCAAATAATCATTGTTTCGCGAGGCAGTAGTTCACTATACACAGAAACTGTATGTTTGTATCTATTAGATGGAGGTGTGTGGAAGTTTAGTTTCAATAATTCTCATAAAAACATAATAGTATATTTAATATACTGGTGTTTTTATAAAATAATATATAAATAGATTTTAGGTGGTTGTAGAAGGAAAATAAATGAAAGAAGCTTGAGAGAAGACATTACCTCAAATAGGGTAACTCCTTTGATTTAAGATAAAATTCTTTCTTGAATTGTATTTTTCCCAAGGTAATGATTCCAGGAGAAAGAGAGATATGTTGGGAGCTTATTTGGGTATAGTTTTGATGAGTCAAGGGGGATTTAGGGGTGTGATTAAGTGTTATATGTGGTGTCCTTTTATAATAGGGAGGAGAAGTACTTTAGGAATATTTGAAAGAATATTTTTTTATAAAATGAATTTAGATTTTCAAAAGGTCCAAAACTCATTTAACTTGAAGAAAATATTAGTATTGTTAGAAATAGTTTCAAAAAATAGTTTCTAGAAAAGTTTTGGTTTTAAATTTAACCTTATCATTTAGCTTTAATCCTTAGTTAAATAATTTAATTCTTACCATGTCTTATTATATATTCATACTATATGGTTAATACAGTTACCATAAAATGAAAATAGAACCTAAAGTGGTTCATTAATGACATTTAAAACATTATTTAAGTAATTTGGACTAATATTATATTTTATTAATATTATATCATTTAATAAAATAGTATTTGTTTTAAAAACTAATTTATGTCAATTTTTATACTATTTATATAATGACTTATTAAGAATCCCTAAAAACTTGATTATTTCAAAACAACTTTCATTAATTCAAATATAACAAGGAATAACCATTTATAAAATTCTTGAATGGAATAAAAAGTTTCAAAATAAATTTATTTTAATATTTATAATCTCATTTATTTAAATCATTCATTAATAAGGTAATCACTACATTATCATTATGTTATAAATATATTTATTTATTTCATGTCTAAAAATTATAAAGAAAATACCATGATGTATTAAATCTTTTTTTATTTCTAAGGAATATATATATTATAAATTATCACTTATATATACCCATATAAAAATTGTTTTACTAAAAGATATATGTATATGTTATATTTTTATTTACTTTAAATTAATTCTTTTAAATTGTCATTTTCACATCCTAGTGGATCCATGTGGTCCCAAAATAGACCAAAGGATGACCATGGTTGTAAAGTTATCATAAAATATGATTTGGATACATTTTAGGGTATTTTAATATCATTATAATATTATTTTTACCCTTATTTAACAGATTTATCCTTTAACAATGGTAAATAAAATAATTACTGAAATAACTATTTGTAATGTCTAAAAATAAAAGATAACTATTTAAAAAAATTGGAACTCATGATTCAAAATATGTAATACATTTATCCAAATTCAAAATACATAAGTTTCAGAAATTAATTTAAAATTAATTCACGTTGTCAAAACCAAAAACCATGTTTTTAAGAAGTAAAAACTTTCAAAATATTGACATGTGTTTATGTCCAATTTCAAAGTGAAATTACTTAAAATGAAAACAATTGGATAAAATATAAAAATATAATCCGATTACCCTTTAAAACTAATTAAAAGTATAATCTAACTATATAAATAAATTATATTAAAAGGTAGTTTTGAATTAAAATGCAATATATTTCACTTTTCATTAAAAAAATTAACTTTATCAGAAAAATACCAAAATTTAATACAAAATAAATTTTAATATCCCACATCTAAATAAGAATTTTAGTTTTTCAAATATAACATATAAAAGTGACAAAAACTACATTTTAAAATGGTTCTCCATTAAAAGGTGGTAAATCGACCTTTTTAAGAATATTAAAGTATTTTATGCTTAAATCAGATTCATTCTTATTTTAAGCCTCTAAAATTTATTGGATAAATGTAAATACATTTAAAAAAAGATGTTTAATCATAATTTAGTTAGTTATTATCATTCCTGGGAATACAACGACTATGAGTTAACTACCATTTAAAATAATAATAATATTATTTTATTTTTTGGAATAACTCAATGTTGTATACAACATAAAATTTCAAGGAAAACCATTGTTGCGTGTTAAGTATGCTATCAGAAAAAGTGTATTATTTAACATAAAGTTAACATCTTATTCATAAATATTAATAGAAATGAAAAAAGTATTATTATATAAAAACTTGGGTCATTACATTCTTCCCCACTTTTGAAAATTTCGTCCTTGCAATTTTAAAATTAAACTTGGAAACTTCATTGGAAGTCCCACATCGAAAAAAGAGTCAATAAAAGTATCACTTTAAAAGAAAGGAAGCAATGTAAAAAGTCACCCGAGATAACACATACTAGGATTATATATAGGAAAACATGGATGTAGAAGAGAAATTATGTGTCATGTTCTGATGGAGGGTGATAGAAAACATGATTAGGAGAAAGGTAACAATCTGAAAACGATAAACTTCTCATGGGTTAAACAGTATTTGATTCCCTAGAAAGAAATGTGAATGAGCAATGTTTTTTTAAGTTCCTTTTTATAAAGTTGATGAAATGTTTTATGAGATTTATTAAGAACATAAGAAAATATACTTACTTTTCAAGTAGAGTTTCATCCTTTAATAAATTTCTACCACAAATTCATCTTTTCACCAAACGATGAGTATTAATAATGACATGGTCACACCTGAAGTGCTAAAATACACTTCTAGAGAATCACATAATCCCAAAAATATGAACTATATATTTCCCCTATCTTTAGATATTAACCCAAAAAAATGGTTAGTACAAGATCAGATAATCCCCAAAAAGGATAATCCTTTATAAAATGAAATACTACTCTTAATCTCAAAAATTAAACAAACAATACCCAAATTTAAAAAAATACCATTCAATACACAACTATACTTAAAATTCATCAAAGTAATCCATAATAAGATTGAAACCCAAAACCTAGAAGGATTTGATCATGTAGTCTTACATGGTAAATATTAACATTTATCTTCAAATAATATCAACTAATCTTGAAGTCTCATACTAAAAGGTAATTATCCTAATCACATATTCTCCAAGATTGGTTAATCATTTCCATAAATAACCAAAATATCTATATTTCCATAATAAAACATAGATTCATCCAAAATAATATTTTAACCATTACTCCACAAATTAAATCCCATATTATTCTATTTTCCTTAGTCATGTAATGTTCCCAAAAGAGATAACGTCCTCCAAAATAATATTTATCACTTAATAAATAAATCATTTTCCTATACTATGGATATCCATTTGATAAAACAGAATTTCCAAAATTAACTTATTTTAGATTCATAAAATAATTTAACTAAAAATAATAAGTCATACTAACCAGGGACTTCACTTAGGCCAGCGGTAGGTGATGCACCCTTATCACCCTTCGGTTGTGGGTTTCATTCTTGCGGCCTTTCTATCCATGACGGGTTGTCACCCATTTTATGTGTTGTCCTATTTTTAAAACCATATAATTATTATAAAATTATCAAAAATAAGATAATTTCCTCAAAAATTACCATAACTTGCTTTATCCTCAAAGGATATCTAATAAATTTCATTTTTCATCCCAAAATGTAATAACCATTAATCACCTGAAAACAAAAGATCATATGAACCCCTAAGTTTATCCATTATGTCCACATAAGAAAAGGTAATTCTTCCTTGAATAACATTTTCAAATATTAAACATTAGGGTTACACATATTAGAAAAAGTCTTCCCAAAGCAATCCCATAATCAAAAGATAATTAATACTTTTAAACATTTCATCATCCTAAAACCTACCATAACTCTTGAATCCATTATATGTTGACTTCTTACCCATTCAGGTCTCTATATAATCCATTAAATATGCATTTATACCTTATTTATTAATATATAATTCATGAAGATTGGATATCCTCATCATTTATAAATATCAATCCATAGATTCTTTATTATTTATGGATAAGAAAATAAATCATACCTTGAATCCATATATCATGATCTTCAAGATGTTCCCTTTCTATTTCAGGATGTTTTCATAATTTCAAAAATTAAATGTTTTCTCCACTTTTTTAATTTCACTTTTTAATAGAATGGGAAAATTTGAGTTCTTGAAATCATATGAAAAAGATACCATGACCCATAATTTTTTTATAAATGAGTAGGTGTTTGATAACTCAAACAATTTCTTTCAGGTGATTTGAATACTCAATAAGCTGTCAAAATCATGCGAACAGACTTTTTCTATAATAGTGATGATCATATCATCCGGGAGGGATAATAAGGTTGTGCAAGATCTATTTCCTTCCATCTTGTCAAATAATCCTTAATTTTCTGAAAAGAATCAACACTTAAACCTGAAACTAAATATTATAATTAAAAAAATAATCCCTTATAGGTTAAGGATAACATAAAAAGATTTTATATTACTCTAATCCATCAACCTCATTATATCTCCATTGTTTAGGTTTTTTTACAAACAACCTATTTTTTCATAACCCTCCAAAAGATTCTATATGATAATTACCCTCTTAGTTATATGGTATCCTTTACCTACACCCAGATAAAACCCTAACCTCTAAAGTTATCTAAACCGACCTCTGATACCAACTATAAGGTCCCATCCTTAAACATTACACAATATTTAGTTTAGTTAAGAATTAACATTAAAGATCTTTTTTAGGTTTAGAGTTTTAGAGAATTAGGCCATAAATATTACATTACATCTCAAAAGGTTATAAAGTAGACACTTCTATTCTATTTAATTTTTTTCAAACTAATAAAACTACTTAAATAAAAAAATAATTCTTTTCTTGATATAAATCTCCTTGAATACTTCCTTTATCTTAACCCTCCTTATACCCTATGAAAAAAATTTCAAAAACATAGGATGAGCATAAAAAGACCAGTAAGGGTTATAAAATAAGGAAAGAAAACATTAGTCCATCAATACATAAAAATCAATGAAATCATAATTATCAATCATAAAATATAATCTCTTTAACATACCTAATGAAATCATAAGATTTATAAATAACACATAGAAATAATTAATCATAAAGGTAACTTGGGGGATCCATATCATACTTACATTGTAGCATTCACAGCTACATTTGTAGTTATGTTTGGAATACCCATTATAGTATATTCCTTAAATCTCTTAAGATAAATATTAATTTTTACTACCGTCACGTTACCCAATGCATTGTAGAGCTATCTCGGGCTCACTAGCCCTAGGTTTATCACAGAACCACATGTATTCGGTTTACAACATAACCAACTGTCAAATTTCTAAGTACCATTACATAATCATAAAACATAAAATATTTAAATTATAAACATTTAACTCATCAATCACAATAAATCAATTCATGATTTTGAAATATTCCATCTCATTCTAAAACCATTTAAAACATTTAATAAGCATATTTTTGAATCAAAGTTTCCCAGAACACATTGAAAATTTTAAAGGAATTAACATTTTAAAACATTAATGTCCATATAAATAAATCCTTAAAACCATTTTGAAAGCATGGATATTAATGAGAAATATTAATAAAATTAAATCTTCAAAACATTTAAAATAATGTTTTACCTAAAGAGTCCCATACCACTTGAGAAAATACTTGAATAAAAATAATTAAAGAATAAAATTAAACAAAACTTATATTATCATGAGAATAATGAGATTCATGATATAATATTTCAAAGGGAAGTATATTCACCATATAAAAGTGAATTTTTTCATAACAAAAAATTAGTCTCAATGGAATGTAAATTGAGATGAAATACATTACAAAGATCATATCATTAGATTAAGGATAAATCAATGACATAATTATCTGTGAAAAATATAAATACACCCAATATAAATGGATATTAAGTGTAAATAAATTAGAGATCATTCAAAAATATTCTTGAAAAAACAAAACCAATTACATGAATATTTAACTCAATGAATGGATATTGAGTTAAGATTTCCCTTAAAAATTTCATATAAATTATGTTAGAATTTATCAATGGAGAGATTATGTGTATAAACAGTACATCCATACAAAGAGAAGTGAAAATTACAACATAAATAAATAAATAGTGATCATACACATAATCTTGTCATAATATAATCAAAAAATTATTCGTAAAATCCAATGAGTGGAAGTTGAGTTTAGAAATATCCGTATGAAAATTTGATAGCCTAACAACGTCACTTAAAAATTTAGAAATGAGTTGATGAGAAAGAAAAGGGTATCTAATCACATTGACATAAAATTTACAAAAATTAGGATATATAATAAAATATCCCAATATAATAAAATGGAAATTAAAATATATAACATAAAATAAGTCTTTGACTAAAAGAGGACGGTGAAAGGTTCCCTTACATTGCGTCTGACTCGTCACATACGTTCCTTGATATTCCTGAATAATAAACTTAATTTTATTTATACTTACATAAGAACCTTTTTCAAGTTTATTATTCATTTTATATCACTTATTAACAGATTATAAAAATTTCATAATTATTTAAGTTAATATCGGTCATTTTGTCAATATTGGGTACTTGAGTCGAAAATGAACTTATTATAATTAAAAATTGAACATGGGGTCAAAATTACAATATATACAGAATTATATTCATGATTTAGATATCATATATATTATATATATACGATATATATATATGTATATATATATATAATAGTACATAAAATTTTGAGATAAGAAATGAAATGCACCATTCATGGAGACGGTAAGACGCCCGTACGCATGAATGCTACTTTCATTTATTTTTCATATTTAAAGGAATGAAAAATAAATGATACATAGTTATATTATATATCCATTATAATATCATATATATAATTTCATTAATTCTATCCTTTATACATTCCATGTATGTCATAAACAAGTCATATCACTTTGAGGGGGTGGTAGTCTGCATTTCCTCAAATGAATTTATCATATTTTCCCATTATGAAAACCATAAATGTACACTATAAATGAAAAATATAAAGAATCATAGATACAATATAAAAATAATATATATCAAATATTAATATAGTTCTATCATAATGGCCACCATGATGGATGTTAGGGAAAAATCGAAGAATTGTCATTCCGTGAGGCAGTAGTTCACTGTATACAGAAACAGAATGTTCGTATCCATTAGATGGAGGTGTGTGGAAGTGTAGTTAGAATAATTCTCATAAAAACATAATATTATATTTAAGATACTATTTTTTATAAAACATTGGAATAAAAAGAGTTTAGGGGGTTGGATAAGGAAAATAAATGAAAGAAGCTCGAGAGAAGACATTACCTAAAATCGGGTAACTCCTTTTGATTTAAGCTAAAAGGATTTATTGAATTTACTTCTTCCCAAGGTAAGTATTATAGGAGGAATATAGGGATATTGGGAGATTATTTGGGAAGATTTTGGATGAGACAATGGTGCTTGAGAGTTGTGAGTAATTATTAGATATGAAAACCTTTTATAAGAGGGAGGATGGGTACTTTAGGAAGGTTTAAAAGATTATTTTATTATAAACTGAATTTAGATTTTCAAATAGTCCACAACTCATTTAATTCAAAGATAATTTGATGATTATTCTAAATCCTCTAAACCAATAAATTTTAGAAATTTTTTGGTTTTAAATTTAACCTTTTCATTTAGCTTTAACCATTAGTTAACTAATTTAACTATTACAATATCTTCTTGTATATTCATACTATATGATTAATATAGTTACCATAAAATTCAAATAGAACCTCAAGTGGTTCATTAATGAAATTTACATCATTATTTAATTCATTTTTCTAAATCTTATAATTTTATAACTATTATATCATTTAATAAAATAATATTTGTTTCAAAAACACATTTATGTCAATTTTATACTATTCATATCCAGAATTTTTAAAAATCCACAACAACTTGAATCTTTAGAACAAACTTCATTAATTAAAAGATAAAAAGTCATACTCAGCACTAAAATTTTTGGATGGCAGAAAAAATTTCAAAATAAATTTATTTTAATATTTATAATATCATTTATTTAATTCATTCATTAATAAGGTAATCACTACATCATAAAATAAATTAATATCTTATTCATAAATATTAATAGAAATAAAAAATTATTATTATTTAAAAACCTGGGTCATTACATCCTTCCCCCTATTATAAATTTCATCCTCACAATTTTAAAATTGGTCTTGGAAACTTCATTGAAAGTCCCACATTGGAACAAGAGACAATAAAACTATCACTTTAAAAGAAAGGAAGCAATGTACAAAGTCACCCGAGATAACAAATACTAGGATTACATGTAGGAAAACATATATATGGAAGAGAAACTAAGTGTCAAGTTCTGACAGGGAGTGATAGAAAAATGATCAGGATAAAGTTAACAATTTGAAAACCATAAAATTCGAATGGGTTAAACAACATTTGATTCCCTAGTAGGAAAAGTAAACGAACAACATTTTTGTTTTAATTTAATTTTAATAATGTTGAGGAATTTATTTATGATATAAACTAATAACATAAGGAAATATACTTACTTTTCATGTAGAGTTTAATTATTTAATAAATTTCTACCACAAAATCATCTTTTCTCAAAACGATGAGTATTCATAATGAAATGGTCACCCCTGAAGAACTAGAATCAACTTCTAGAGAATAACATAATAAAAAAAATATGTACTATATATTTCCCATGTCTTTAGATATTAACCAGAACAAATATGGTTAGTAAAAGATCAGATAATCCCCCAAAAGGATAATCCTTTATAAAAAGAAATACCAATCTTAATCTCCAAAATTCAACAAACAATACCCAAAGTTAAAAAAGACCATTCAATACACAAGTTTTATTAAAATTATTCAATGTAATCCAAACTAAGATTGAAACCCAAAACTCAAAAGGATTTGATCATGTAGTCTTCCACAGTAAATGATAACATTTATCTCTAAATAACATCGACTAATCTTAAAGTCTCATACTGAAAGGTAATTATCCTAATCACATATTTTCCAAGATAGGTTAATCATTTTCATAAATAACCCAAATATCCATATGTCCATAATAAAACATATATTCTTAAAAAATAATATTTCAACCATTATCCCATAAATTAAATCCCATAGTATTCTATTTTCCTTAGGCATATAGTATTCCCAAAAGAGAGAACATAATCCAAAATAACATTTATCACTTAATCAAAAAATAATTTTCCTATACTAAGTATATATATTTGATAAAATATAAGTTCTAAAATAAAATTATTCTTGATTCATAAAATCATTTAACTAAAAATAATAAGTCATACTAACCAGGGACTTCATGTAGGCCAGTTATAGGTGATGTGCCCTTGTCACCCTTTGGTTGTGGGTTTGATTACTACGACCTTACTGGTCACGATGTGTTGTCACCATCCTATGTGTTTTATTTTTCTAAAATCATATCATTCTTATAAAATTCTAAAAAATAATATAATTTCCTAAAAAAATATCATAAAATGATTTATCCTCAAGGGTTATCTAATACCTTTTATTTTCCATCCCCAAATGTTATAACCATTAATCAAATCAAAATAAAAGATCATATAAACCTCTAGGGTTATCCAATATGTCCACAAATGAAAAGGTAATTATTCCTTGAATAACATTTTCACATATCAAACATCATAGATACACATATTAGAAAACTTATTCCTAATGTAATCCCATCATCAAAAGAGAATTAATACTTTTAAAAATTTCATCATCCAACAACCTACCATAACTCTTTAATCCCTTATATGTAGAATTCTTACTCATTCAGTGCTCTTCATAATCCATGAACTATAAATTTATACCTTATTTCTTAATACATCATTCCTACAGAATGAATATTCTCATAATTTTTAAATATTAAACCAAAGATGCTTTATTCTTTATGGATAATAAAATAAATTATAACTTGAATCCAGATATCATGACTTTTAGGATATTACATTTCTCTTTCGACATGTTGTCATACTTTCAAAAAGTAAACATTTTCTCCACTTATATAATTTAAATTTTTGATAGAATTAGAAAATTTGAGATCTTTCAATCATATGAAAATGATTCCATGACCCATAATTTTTTTAGAAATGAGTAGGTGTTGGATATATCAAACAATTTCTTGCAAGTGATTTGAATAATCTAGAAGCTTTCAAAATCATTTGAACATGCGTTTTCCATAATAGCTATGATCAAATAATCAAGGAGGGGTAAAAAGGCTGTGAAAGATCTATTTCATTACATCTTGAAAAATGATCCTTAATCCTCTGAAAATAATCAACTCTTAAACCTGAAAAAAAATATTATAATTAAAAAAAAGAATCCTCTATAGGTTAAAGATAACATAAAAACTTGTATATTACACTTATCCATCAACCTATTTATATATCCATTGTTAATTTTTTTATCCAAATAACCTTTTTTACCATAACCCTCTAAAAGTTTGCATATGATAATAACCCTCTTGGTTATATGAGATCCTTTACCAACACCAAGATAACACCCTAACCTCTAAAGTTATCTAAATCAACCTATGATATCAACTATAAGGCCCCATCCTTATACATTTCATAATCTTGAGTTAAGTCAAGAATTCACATTGAGGATATTTTAAAGTTTATAGTTTTAGAGAATTAGGTCATAAATATTACAATAAATTGAAAAAGACTACAAATTAGACACTTCTACTCTATCCTTTTTTTTCACAATAATAAAACTCTTTAAATAAAACAATAATTATTTTTCTGATATAAATCATCTTGAATACTTCCTTTCTATTACCCTTCCTTATAAACTGTGAAAAACATTTAAAAAACTTGGGATGAGAATAAAAAGATTAGTAAGGGTTATAAAATTAGGAAAGAAAACATTAGTCTATCAATAAATACAAATCAATGAAATCATACTTCTCAATAATAAAATATAATCTCTTTATAATACCTCATGAAATCATAAGATTTATGAATAACACATAGAAATCATTAATCATAAAGGAAACTTGTGGAATCCATATCATACTTATATTGTAGCTTTCATAGCTACATAGGGAGTTATGTTTGGAATAACCATCATAGTCTATTCCCGAAATCTCTTAGGAAGAACATTAATGATTACCTCTGTCACGTTACCCAATGCATTAGAGAGATATCTCAGGCTCACCCACCCTAGGTTTATCATGGAACCACCCGTATTTGTTTTACCATGTAACCACCCGTCAACTTTTCAAGTACTATTACATAATCATAACACATAAAAGATTGAAATTATCAACATTTCACTCATAAAACACAATAAATCAATTCAAGATATTAAAATATTCCATCTCTTTCCAAAACCATTTAAAAAGTTTAATAAATATATTTTTGAGTCAAAGTTTCCATAAAAAATTGAAAATTTTAAAGGAATTAACATTTAAAACAATTAATTTATATATAAATAAATCCTTAAAACCATTTTGAGAAAAATTAAAATTAATGAGAAATATTTAGAAAATTAAATCTTTAAAACATTTAAAACAATGTTTTACTTAAAGAGTCCCTTACCACGTGAGAAAATAATTGAATAAAAATAAATAAAGAATAAAATTAAAAAAAACATATAATATAATGAGAATTTAGAGATTCATTATATAACATGTAAAAGGTCAGTATATACACCATATACAAGTGAATTGGTTCATAAGAACAAATAAGACTCAATGAGATGTAAATTGAAATGAAATCCATTACAAAGATCGTATCATCAGATTAAGGATAAATAAATGATATAATAATTATGTGTGGAAAATATAAATAAACCCAATATATGTTTATTTTAAGTGTAAAACAATCAGACTTAATTCAAAAATATTCTTGGAAAAACAAAACCAATGATATAGATATTTAACTAAATGAATGGATATTGAGTTAAGATTTCCCTTAAAAGTTTCCTATAAATGACGTTAGAATTTATTAAGAGATTTTTTTTATAAAAATTATATCCACACAAAGAGAAGTGGAAATTACAACATAAATAAATAAATAGTGATTCCACATTTAATCTTGGAAGAATATAATCAACAAAGTATGTGTAAAACCCAATGAGTGGAAGTTGAGTTTAGAAATTCCCTTATGAAAATTAGACAGCCTAACGACGTCACTTAAAAATTAAAAAAATTAGTTGATGAGAAAGAAAAGGGTTTCTAATAACATGGAAATAAAATTTATATCAATAAGGATATATAAGAACATATCCCAACATAAGAAATTGGAAATTAAAAGACCTAACATAAAATAAGTCTTTGACAAAAAGAGGGCGGTGAAAGGTTCTCTTACCTTGTGGCAGACTTGTCACACATGTTCCTTGCTATTATTAAATAATAAACTTAAGTTAATTTATAAATTATTCAGAATATTTTAAAGTTTATTATTCCTTTTATATCACTCATTACCATGTTATAAAAATTTCATAATTATTTAAGTTAATATTAGTCGTTTTGTCGATATTGGGTACTTTAGTCAAAAATGAACTTGTTATAATTACAAATTGTCCATGGGGTCAAAATTACATTATCTATAGAATGATATTAATGATTTAGATAAAATATATATCATATATATTAAGTATATATGTATTTATGAAAGTCTATAACATTTGGAGATAAGAAATGAAATGCACCGTTCATGGAGACGGTAAACCAAACGTACACATGAACGCTACTTTCATTTATTTTTCATATTTAAAGGAATGAAAAATAAATGATACATAAGTATATTATAATTCCAGTATAATATAATATTCAATTTTATTAACTCCATCCTTTATATGTTTCATGTATGGAATGAATGAGTCATATCACTTTGAGGGGGCGGTAGCCTGCACTTCCTCAAATGAAATTATCGTATTTACCCATTATGGAAACCATAAAGGTAAACTATAAATGAAAAAATACATAAGAATAGAGAAAAAATAATTAATATATATATATACATATCACATATAAATATATTTCCATCATAATGGCCACCATGAGAGGTGGTACGGAAAAATTGAACAATCATCGTTTCGTGAGGCAGTAGTTCGCCGTACACAGAAATAGTATGTTCATATCTATTAGATGGAGGTGTGTGGAAGTATAGTTATAATCCTTCTCATAAAAAAATTCTAGTATATTGAAGATACTATTTATGTTATAAATTAATTTAATAAAGTGAGTTTTCAGGGTTGGAGATGGAAAATAAAAGAAAGAATCTTGAGAGAAGACATTACCTCAAATCGGGTAACTCCTTTTGATTTAAGTTAAAAGGCATTCTTGAATTGACTTCTTCATAAGTTAAGACTTATAGGAAGAATATAGGGATTCTAGAATATTATTTGGGTAGATATTGTATGATTCAAGGGGTCTTAAGAGGTGTGAGTAAGGGTTAGAGGTGGTGGCTTTTATAAGAGGGAGGAGGGGTACTTTAAGAAAGTTCGAAAGATTATTTTATTATAAACTGAATTTCGATTTTCAAAAGTTCCAAAATTCATATAATTAGAATATAATTTGAGGATTTTTAAAAATCATCTAAATAAATAGTTTTTAGACTTGTTTTGGTTTTAAATATAACCTTATCATTTAGCTTTAACCCTAGTAAACTAATTTAACTCTTACCACATCTTCTTATATATTCATACTATATGGTTCATATAGTTACCATAAAATGCCAGTATAACCTCAAATGGTTAATTAATAAAATTTAAAACATTATTTAATTCATTTTTACTAATATTATTTTTTTAGGACTATTATATCATTTAGTAAAATAGTATTTATTTTAAAAACTCATTTATATCAATTTTATACTATTCATATCATGACTTTTTAAAAATCTATCAAAACTTTATTTATAAGGACCCAAACTTAAAAATTTACATAATCTTCAATTAAATGAATAATTTAAATTAAATATCTTTTCAGGTTTAGAGTTTTAGAGAATTGGGCCATACCTATTACATTACATCTCAAAAATTACAAAGTAGACACTTCTACTCAATTTCCATTTTTTTATAAAATAAAAACTCTTAAAAAAAGTGTCATGTCTAGTTACATGTTTTAGACAACATGAATTTTCCTTGATACCATCCCTGACCCTATATATCTTTAAGTCCCATAAAAAACATTTCAATACTTGGGATGAGAAAAAAATCTCATTAAGGGTTATAAAATAAAGAAATAAAACATTAGTCTATGAAAACAAAATATTTTTATCATACCTCATGAAATCATAATATTTATGAATAACACATAGAAAACATAAATCATAAAGGTAACTTGTGGCATCCATAAAATACTTATGTTGTAGCTGTCACAACCATGTAGGGAGTTACATTTGAAATACCCATCACAGTATATTCCCAAAATCTCTTAGGAGAAACATTCATGTTTATCTCCGTCAGGTTACCCAATTAATTGGAGAGATATCTCGGGCTCACCTACCCTAGGTTTATCACTGAACTACCCATATACATAAACAATTCCCAAGAACCATAATATATTCACAACACATAAAACAAACATAAAAGAAAGATAAAACTTCCACATTTCAATCAAAATATATCATTTAAATATATTTATATAATCAATACATTATCAAAGCCATTTTCAATACCAAAATAAGTGAAAAGAGTATATGGTATTTATTTTCTTTTTAAAAACATTACGGTTTGTTAAGGAATCCAAATATCAAATAACGTTCGCAGCGGTGGAAAGGTCGTTGTCACCGCATACATTAAAAAGAAACATTCCATTTGTCTTTTAGTAAAAATCTTCGTAGAGAAAATATTTTCTTTTAATGAAATAAAAATTCAAAGGGTTTGATACATAGTATAAAATAATGTCGTGTATAAATCAAAATACACATTAATGAAATGATATTGAGATGAAGTCCCTTATCTCATGTCTGACTTGACCCGTTCATTCTTTAATCTTTTGAATAATAAATTAAAGTTAATTTAAACTTTCTTAATAAAATTTTCAAGTTTATTAATCCTTTTATATCAGTTATTACCATGTTATAAACATTATGTAATCATTTAAGTTAATAATGGTCATTTTGTCAATATTCTGTATTTGAGTCAAAAATGAACTTCTTATAATTACAATTTGTTAAAGTGGTCAAAGGTCTATTATCTCTAAAATGATATTAATTATGTAGATATATTATATATCATATATACACAGTATATATATGTATTTATAAAAGTACATAACTATAAGGCCCCAGCCTTAAACCTTACTTAATCTTGAGTTATTACAAGATTACACATTGAGGATCTTTTCAGGTTTAGAGTTTTAGAGAATTAGATCATAAAACTTGCATTACATTCCACATATAAACAAAGTGGTTACATAAAGATAGTATTCTTCATTCCCATCAATGGAAACACATTTAAAATAAAACATTGATTATTTCTTGACACATCCTTGACTTTATCATCTTATCATGTACCTTTACCTTGACCTGTGAAAAACATTTCAAAAACTTGGGTTGAGCATAAAAACTCAGTATGGGTTATAAAAAAACATGGAAAGGAAACATGAGTTCATATATACATAAGAATGAAATCATAATTTACCCATAAAACATAGGCACTTTAACATACCTCATAAAATCATGAATAAATCATAGAAATCATAAGACATAAAGGTAACTTGAGGCATTCATAACATTCTTACGTAGGGATTAACCCTCTTGGTTACGTTTGGAATACCCATCACAGTATATTCCCTAAAATCTCTTCGGAGAAACCTTAACGTTTCACTCCTTCGCGTTACCCAATGCATTGGAGAGCTATAACGGGCTCACCCGCCCTTAGTTTATCACGGAACCACCCGTCTTCATAATAATGCCCAAGAACCATAACATAATCATGTCACATAAAACATGCATAAAGGAAACATAACATTTCCACATTTCAATCACGAGCTATCAACACAACACAAAAACATTGTGAAAACCATTTTCCATACCAAAATAAAAGAAAAGTAAAACATGGTATTTATTTTTATTTTAAAAAAGAAGGTATGGCTTGTAGAGGAAGCCGAAACTCAAATAATGGTAACGACGGCGGAGAAGTCGTTGTCGCCGCATACGTACGACAAAAACATTCCCTTTTGTCGTTTAGTAAACGCTTCGTATAAAAAAGATTCCTTTTGAATAAACGTAAAAGTCAAAGGGGGTTTATACACCGTATAAAAGAAAGTTGTGTTTAAAATAAAATATGCCTCAATGAAAGGAGATTGAGACAAAGTCCCATACCTCGTATCCGACTTGACCCAACCGTTCTTTAATCTCCTTTAAAAGTGTATCTCCTTTTGATTTGAGTCTAAAGGCTTCCTTTGAAAGGATTCTGCCCAAAGGGAATCCTATAGGATGAGGAGAGGGACGTGGAGAGAGTAAATGGGTAGGGTTTGGCCGAGCCAAATGCTTGAGAAGTGTGTTAAATGAGGTATAGGTGGGGGCCTTTTATAAGAGGAGAGGAGGGGCACTTTTGGAAAGTAAAGAAATATTACTTTATTTGAAAATGTGTTTCGGTTTTAAAAGGTCCCACATTGATATAATTCGTGGATAAGGTGATAAGGGTTCGAAATTCACTCATCCAATTGGTTTTGGCCATGTTTAGTTCATATATTTTACATTGTCTTTCCATTTTATTTAAATCGTCAAATAATGATGTCATCGCTGCATCATTATTATGTCATAAATAATTTAATTTATTTAATGTCTAAAAATCATAAAAAAATACTATGATGTAGGATATATTTTTATCTTTCCAATTACTATTTATAATCAAATATCTGATCTTTATAACCCCATGTAAAAATTGTTTTCGTGAAACATATTATGTTTGTGTCATTTTTACTTTTACATTAAATAAAAAGTTATTTATGTCATTTCCCAACCAAAATGTCTCCAGGGGGTCCCCAAGTTGACCCTTGGCTTGTCTTGGTCGGCCATGACACAACCAATAAGGTTGGGACATGTGTCTAGGTCATTTCATATTATTAAAGCATTATTTATACCTTAAACTACACTAATTACCACTAATCGCGATTAAGAACTTAATAAGTTACTATTCACCAAAAATTATTATAATCTTATTGAACCTCATTTTACGTCTTAATGACAACCATGTATGTCGGATTTTTAAAATTCAATACACATTAGTGGTAAACTTTCATTTAACTGAAAAATCAGTTTGCTTGATTACCACTTAGTGGTTTCACTATTCATCAAAAATTGAAGTTTTTCAGAAAATTACCAAAAATTCACCCTAAGATATATTTGATATTCCGAATTCAAAAATGAAGTCTATTTTACAAAATTCAAATCATATAAGTCACATTAATTAATTTAATAATTAATTCCCGCTGCCAGAGCAAATAGCGTGTTTTTACAAAACAATAAGTATCAAAAGATTGACACCAGTTTAAGTCTAATTTCATAGTGAAATTGATTCCAATGACCACCATTGGATAAAATGGTAAAAATATATTCTAATTTCACTTCAAAACCAATTCAAAACATAATCTAATCAAATAAATAAATTAGGTTAAAAAGCAGTTTTGATGTAAAATTTAGTATTTTTCACTATTCATTAAAAAAATGAATATTGTCAGAAAAATACCAAAAATTCACACAAGGTAAATTTTGATGTCCCAATCATAAAGAATAAGTTTATTTTGACAAACATAGTTTATAAAATTGTCAAAATATAGATTCAAAAATGGTTTTTCATCAAAAGGCAGTAAAACAATCTTTTAAGAATATTAGTGTATTCCATGCATAAGATTGTATTTATTTTCATTTTAAGCCTCTATAACACTATCTTGATCATTAATATACATAGATAAAAATATCTATTATTCATTACTTACTTGGTATGTTACATCCTTCCCCCCTTTAGAAAATTGCGTCCCCGCAATTTATTTACTTATCGAATAAATGAGGGTACTTATCCCTCATTGCATTTTCAGATTCCCATGTTGCCTCTTCAATCATGTGGTTTTTCCACAAAACATTTACCTGGTGAATCAACTTATTCCGTAACACCTGCTCCCTGTGGTCAAGAATCTGGACCGGTTGTTTCTCATAAGATAGGTTCTCTTCCAGCTGAACTACCTCTGGACTCAAAACATGAGATGGATCTGGCATATACTTTCTCAACATCGAAACGTGAAAAACATTGTGTACCTGAGATAAACTCGGAGGTAAAGCCACTCAGTATGCAACTGATCCAACTCTCTCTAGAATTTCGTATGGTCCAATGAACCTTGGACTCAACTTTCCTTTCTTACCAAATCTCATCACACTTTTCCAAGGAGAAACCTTGAGAAAAACATGATCACCTACCTCGAAAGATAGATCCTTCCTCTGGTTATCCGCATAAATCTTCTGCCTGCTCTGAGCTGTTCTCATGTGTTTCTGAATCAGCTGAACTTTTTCTGCCATCTCTTCTACCAATTCTAGTCCCATCAACTTTCTTTCACCCACTTCATCCCAGAAAGCTGGAGTTCGACACCGCTTCCCATATAATGCCTGAAATGGTGCCATATGTATACTAGAATGAAAACTGTTATTATATGAAAACTCAACCAAAGAAAGATGTTGGTCCCAACTTCCCTGATAATCCATAGAACAAGCTCGTAGCATATCCTCCAATGTCTGAATTGTTTGTTCTGACTGCCCATCTGATTGAGGATGAAAAGCTGTACTAAAATTTAATTCAGTACCCAACGACTTCTGAAGGCCTTTCCAAAAGTTAGAAGTAAACCTGGGATCACGATCCGATACAATGGAGAGAGGAAATCCATGTAACCTGACTATCTCTTTAAGATACAAACGGGAAAGTTGATCAAGAAAGAAAGTATCTCGTATAGCAAGGAAATGAGCAGATTTGGTCAAGCGATCAACAATAACCTAGATTGCATTATTACCTCGAGATGTCTTCGGTAATCCAACAACAAAGTCCATGGATATATTCTCCCATTTCCACTCTGGCACTGGTAAAGGCTGAAGCATCCCTTTCGGTAACTTCCGCTCTGCTTTAACCTGGTGACAAGTCAAACACTTCACAGTAAAATCAGCAATATCTCTTTTCATTTCATCCCACCAGTAATACTCCCGCAGATCTCTATACATCTTAGTACTGCCCGGATGAACTGAAAACGGTGAACTATGAGCTTCACATAAAAACTCTCTCTTCAACTGTGAATCACAAGGCACACACAATCTCTTCCCAAATCTCAAAACACAATCATTATCAATGTTGAATTCAGGCAACTTACCTTTCTGAACCAACTCTACCTTTTTCTGGAACTCACTGTCTTGCTTCTGTGCTTGCTTCATTCTATCTGATAGAGAAGATCTCCCTGATACCTGAAACAAAACAGAAGGACTTCCTGCACCAACAACTTCTATGCCAAAGTTCATCAAATCCTTAACCAAAGGATCACGTTCCAAATGCAACATTGTTAATGAAGCATTACTTTTTCGACTCAAAGCATCAGCCACTTTATTTTCTTTTCCCGGATGGTAATGAATTGTACAATCATAATCCTTGATTAATTCTAGCCATCTCCTTTGTCTCATGTTTAACTCTTTCTGAGTGAATATATAATTTAAAATTTTGTGATCAGTATATATTTCACACTTTACTCCATACAAATGATGCCTCCAAATTTTTAAAGCAAAAACAACAGCAGCTAATTCCAAATCATGTGTAGGGTAATTTACCTCATGAGTTTTCAACTGTCGTGAAGCATAAGCAATTACCTGATCATTCTACATTAGGACGCAACCAAGTCCTTTCAATGAAGCATCACTGTATATAACAAACTCACCATTCCTGGAAGGTAGTTCCAAAACTGGAGCATTCACCAATCTTCTTTTCAATTCCTGAAAACAATCATCACATTCTTTTGTCCAGATAAACTTAACACCCTTCCGAGTTAGCTTAGTCATTGGACTAGATAACCGTGAAAAATTTCTAACAAACCTTCGGTAATAGCCCTCCAAACCAAGGAAGCTACGAATCTCGGTTACATTTGTGGGTCTTGGCCATTCTTCCACAACTTTTGTTTTGCAGGATCAAAAGTTATTCCATCTTTAGAAACAATGTGACCAAGGAAAGAAATTTGTTGCAACCAAAACTCACACTTGCTGAATTTCCCATACAGTTTCTTTTCTTTTAAAGTTTGCAAGATAACCCTTAAATGTCTTTCATGCTCCTATTTACTTTTAGAAAACACCAAAATATCATCAATAAAAACCACCACAAACTTATCCAAGAACTCATGGAAAATTCTATTCATTAAGTCCATGAATATAGCAGGCGCATTGGTTAGCCCAAAAGGCATTACTACAAATTCATAATGGCCATATCTCGTACGGAACGCGGTCTTTGGAATATCTGCCTCCTTTACCTTCAGCTGATGGTACCCCGATCTCAAGTCAATCTTTGAAAAAAACTGATCTCCCTGGAGCTGATCAAAAAAATCATCGATATGAGGCAAAGGATATTTGTTCTTAACAGTGATATTATTCAAGGCTCTATAATCAATGAAAAGTCTCATAGAACCATCTTTCTTTTTAAAAAATAAAACAGGAGCACCCCATGGTGATGTGCTATGTCTAATGAAACCTTTCTCTAATAAATCTTGCAATTGCTCCTTCAACTCTAAAAGTTCAATTTGTGCCATTCGATAAGGGGGTTTTGAAATTGGATTAGCATCAGGAACTAAGTCAACAGTAAACTCAACTTCCCGATCTGGTATTATTCCAGGCAACTCATCAGGAAAAACATCAGGATACTCATTTACCACTGGCACATCATTAATCTGAACAGTTCCTTTATTTTCAACGATGTGTGCAAGGTAACATTCATTTCCATCTTTTACAAGTTTCTCGGCCTCTTGATATGTTATCAAATGTAAGGGTTCATTCTTGTAAACAAACTGAAAGTCTTTCTGAAAAGAAACTTCTTTAGCTCTACAGTCAATCTTAGCATGGTAAATAGAAAGCCAATCCATACCCAGGATAACATCAAACTCTACTAGAGGTAGAACAATAAGGTTTGCAAGTTGGTTCTTTCCACAGATAAGGATAGGAAGATTCTTATAAATTCTTTTTGCCTCAACATTTCCCCCAGGTGTTTTTACCAAAAGTTCAGGAGTCATTTCTTGAGATGGTATTCCCATTTTACTAGAAAAGGTTTCAGAGATGAAAGAATGTGTAGACCCCGAATCAAACAACACGCTGGCATAATCTGAAAAAACAAACAAAGTACCTGATACAACTTCATTTGATGGCCCGACATCTGCTGAAGTAGTTGCAAAGGATTTCACCACCCCTTTCTGCTTGTAGTCTAACTGCTTCCCATCACTCAAGCTCTTTGTCGGACACTCATTTGCATAGTGACCCATCTCATTGCACTTAAAACATTTCACTAACTGTAAATCAAATTTGTTCTTACCTTCACCTTGATCCTTTTCAGTGCAATCACGAGCCTTATGTCCCATCTTACCACATCGATAGCACTTCCCAGAATTCAAAAGACATTCCCCAGCATGCCTTTTGCCACATTTATCACAAACTGGAAACTTAGTTCTCTTACCATCAGACTTTTTTAAAGAATTCTTACCTTTCTCCTGCCACCTCGGTCTCTTCTTCTGCTGGTTGTTATAGAAAACTTGGTCATCGGCAAAATCCATTTCCACCTTCTCATCACATCGAACAAGCTTTTCATAACTTTTAAACTCACGAGAAGCTAATGCCCTTCGATACTTTGGCTTTAATCCTGAGTAGAAACGATTGATTTTACTATCAAGGTCCCGGATAAAATTTGGAGCATACCTTGCCAATCGAGTGAACCTTTCTTCATAGGCAGCCACTGAGTCTTCCTCTTGCCTCAATTCCAAGAATTGCTTTTCCATCCTAAGTCGAACAACCTTAGGAAAATACTTCTCAAGAAACATACCTTTGAATTCATCCCAGTCAAGAGCATCAATCTCATCGGCATCCCTGATATTTTTAACCATAGACCACCACTGATCTGCTTCACCCTCCAAACGGTAAATAGAAAGACTAACCTTTTGATTGTCTGAACACCCCATGACATCAAAAATCTTCTCCAGTGCTTTAATCCACCCTTCAGCTAGCACAGGGTCAGATGATCCTCTGAATGATGGTGGATGTTGCCTCATGAAATGTTCCACCACTGACATGTTCCTCTGCGGTTGTTCTGGCTGATCTCGTGCATGGATACCACCGCCATTTATCGCTTGAGTCAACTGCGCCATTACTGCAACAAACTGTTCAGTTCCAATTCCGACCATCTCAGGATGCTGATTCGGAAGGTTATTTCCTTCTGTATTCCTTCCTAGCACTGCTTCCCTGTTTCCTCTATGGAAAACCATTCTGAACAAACATGTCTTAGATGAAGCAACATGGTAATATTTAAATGCTATATCATTTCGAAAAAAATATTTTTGGATAATCATTTAATAGAATTATAACTCCTAAAGTTATCTAAACCGACCTTTGATACCAACTATAAGGCCCCATCCTTAAACCTTACTTAATCTTGAGTTATTACAAGATTACACATTGAGGATCTTTTCAGGTTTAGAGTTTTAGAGAATTAGATCATAAAACTTGCATTACATTCCACATATAAACAAAGTGGTTACATAAAGATAGTATTCTTCATTCCCATCAATGGAAACACATTTAAAATAAAACATGGATTATTTCTTGACACATCCTTGACTCTATCATCTTATCATGTACCTTTCCCTTGACCTGTGAAAAACATTTCAAAAACTTGGGATGAGCATAAAAACTCAGTATGGGTTATAAAAAAAACATGGAAAGGAAACATGAGTTCATATATACATAAGAATGAAATCATACTTTACCCATAAAACATAGGCACTTTAACATACCTCATAAAATCATGAATAAATCATAGAAATCATAAGACATAAAGGTAACTTGAGGCATTCATAACATTCTTACGTAGGGAGTAACCCTCTTGGTTACGTTTGGAATACCCATCACAGTATATTCCCTAAAATCTCTTCGGAGAAACCTTAACGTTTCACTCCTTCGCGTTACCCAATGAATTGGAGAGCTATAACGGGCTCACCCGCCCTTAGTTTATCACGGAACCACCCGTCTTCATAATAATTCCCAAGAACCATAACATAATCATATCACATAAAACATGCATAAAGGAAACATAACATTTCCACATTTCAATCACGAGATATCAACACAACAGAAAAACATTGTGAAAACCATTTTGCATACCAAAATAAAAGAAAAGTAAAACATGGTATTTATTTTTCTTTTAAAAAAGAAGGTATGACTTGTAGAGGAAGCCGAAACTCAAATAATGGTCACGACGGCGGAGTAGTCGTTGTCGCCGCATACGTACGACAAAAACATTCCCTTTTGTCGTTTAGTAAACGCTTCGTATAAAAAAGATTCCTTTTGAATAAACGTAAAAGTCAAAGGGGGTTTATACACCGTATAAAAGAAATTTGTGTATAAAATAAAATATGACTCAATGAAAGGAGATTGAGACAAAGTCCCATACCTCGTATCCGACTTGACCCGACCGTTCTTTAATCTCCTTTAAAAGTGTATCTCCTTTTGATTTGAGTCTAAAGGCTTACTTTGAAAGGATTCTGCCCAAAGGGAATCCTCTAGGATGAGGAGAGGGATGTGGAGAGAGTAAATGGGCAGGGTTTGGCCGAGCCAAAGGCTTGAGGAGTGTGTGAAATGAGGTAGAGGTGGGGGCCTTTTATAAGAGGAGAGGAGGGGCACTTTTGGAAAGTAAAGAAATATTACTTTATTTGAAAATGTGTTTCAGTTTTAAAAGGTCCCACATTGATATAATTCGTGGATAAGGTGATAAGGGTTCGAAATTCACTCATCCAATTGATTTTGGCCATGTGTAGTTCATAGATTTTACATTGTCTTTCCATTTTATTTAAATCGTCAAATAATGATGTCATCGCTGCATCATTATTATGTCATAAATAATTTAATTTATTTAATGTCTAAAAATCATAAAAAAATACTATGATGTATGAAATCTTTTTATCTTTCCAATTACTATTTATAATCAAATATCTGATCTTTATAACCCCATGTAAAAATTGTTTTCGTGAAACATATTATGTTTGTGTCATTTTTACTTTTACATTAAATAAAAAGTTATTTATGTCATTTCCCAACCAAAATGTCTCCATGGGGTCCCCAAGTTGACCCATGGCTTGTCTTGGTCGGCCATGACACAACCAATAAGTTTGGGACATGTTTCTAGGTCATTTCATATTATTAAAGCATTATTTATACCTTAAACTACACTAATTACCACTAATCGCGATTAAGAACTTAATAAGTTACTATTCACCAAAAATTATTATAATCTTATTGAACCACATTTTACTTCTTAATGAAAACCATGTATGTCGGATTTTCAAAATTCAATACACATTAGTGGTAAACTTTCATTTAACTGAAAAATCAGTTTGCTTGATTACTACTTAGTGGTTTCACTATTCATCAAAAATTGAAGTTTTTCAGAAAATTACCAAAAATTCACCCTAAGATATATTTGATATTCCGAATTCAAAAATTAAGTCTATTTTACAAAATTCAAATCATATAAGTCACATTAATTAATTTAATAATTAATTCCCGCTGCCATAGAAAATAGCGTGTTTTTACAAAATAATAAGTATCAAAAGATTGACACAAGTTTAAGTCTAATTTCAAAGTGAAATTGATTCCAATGACCACCATTGGATAAAATGGTAAAAATATATTCTAATTTAACTTCAAAACCAATTCAAAACATAATCTAATCAAATAAATAAATTAGGTTAAAAAACTGTTTTGATGTAAAATGCAGTATTTTTCACTATTCATTAAAAAAATGAATATTGTTAGAAAAATACCAAAAAATTCACACAAGGTAAATTTTGATGTCCCAATCATAAAGAATAAGTTTATTTTGACAAACATAGTTTATAAAATTGTCAAAATATAGATTCAAAAATGGTTTGCCATCAAAAGGCTGTAAAACAATCTTTTAAGAATATTAGTGTATTCCATGCATAAGATTGTATTTATTTTCATTTTAAGCCTCTATAACACTATCTTAATCATTAATAGAAATAGATAAAAATATCTATTATTCATTACTTACGTGGTATGTTACAATAACATTTGGAGATAAGAAATGAAATGCACCATTAATGGAGACAGTAATCCGTATGTATGTATGAACGCTACTTTCATTTGTATTTCATATTTTAATGGAATAAAAACTTAATGATACATAGTTATATTATAATTACAGTATAATATCATGTATAATTTTAATAACTTCATCCTTTATATGTCCCATGTAGGGCATGAACGAGTCATATCACTTTGAGGAGGTGGTAGTCCGCACATCCTCAAATGAAATTATCGTGTTTACCCATTATGAAAACCATAAAGGTATGATATAAATAAAAAATACAGAAGAATAGGGACAATATACATATAATATATATCACATATAAATATATTTCCATCATAATTTCCACCATAAGAGGTGGAAGGAGATAACTGAACAATCATCATTTCCCGATGCGTTTGTTCGCCGTCCACAGAAACAACATGTTCTTTACCCATTAATTAGAGGTGTGTGTAAGTGTAGTTTGAATTATTATCATAAAAAAAACTATTATATTTAGGATACTGGTGTTTTTATAAAATAAAGTAATAAAAAGATTTTAGGGGGTTGGAGAAGTAAAATAAAAGAAAAGAACTTAAGAGAAGACATTACCTTTAAATTGAGAAACTCCCTTTGGTTTGAACTAAAAGGATTTCTTGAAGTGACTTCTACCAAAGGTAAGGATTGTAGGTGTAAGAGATGGATATTGAGAGATTATTTGGGTAGATGTTGGATGAGACAAGGTGCTGGAGAGGTGTGAATAATGGGTTAAAGGTGAGGGCTTTTTATAACGGGGAGGAGGGGATCAATAGGAATGTTTGAAAATATTATTTTATTATATAATGGCGTTTAGTTTCTATTGGTCCAAAGCTTATTAAAGTCAAAGATAAGATGACTATTTTTCGAAATAAAATCATCCCATAAGAATTTGATAGGTTTTGGATATTTTTTTAATTTTTTATAATCTTATTTATTTAAATCATTCATTAATGAGGTAAACACTGCATCATTATTGTGTCATAAATAATATTATTTATTTGATTTATAAAAATTATAAATAAAATACCATGGTATAGTAAATATTTTTAGATTTTAAATGAATATTTATTGTCAAAGATATAACTTATATAACCCCATATAAAAATTAACTTACTAAAAGATATATGTTTATGTCATTTTTGTCTTTACTTTAAATTAATTAATATAAAGTGTCATTATAACTCTTTAGTGGCTCCATGGTGTCCCGAAATCGACCCAAGGATGACCATGGTAAGAAATGTATCAACCAATAGTATTAGGACACATGTTAGGGTGATTTAATATTATTATAATATAATTTTATCTTGAATTACCCTATTTACCTTTAACCACAGTAAATAAAAGTCAAAAGTTACTATTCAACAAAAATTATTTTCATCTTATTGAACCAAATTTTACTTAATAATAACAACCATGTATGTTGTATTTTTGAAATTCAATTCACAGAAGTGGTAAAATTTCATTTAAATGAAAAATTCCGTTTTTAACTACAACTCAGTGTTGTCACGATTCATCAAAAATTGATGTTTTTCAGAAAAATAGAAAAAATTCAGCCAAATATATATTTGATATTCCAAATTTAAAACTGATGTCTATTTTACCAAATTAAAAAAATATAAGTTACATTAATTAATTTAAAATTAATTTCTATTGTCAAAACAAAAAGGGTGTTCTTAAGAAATAATAACTATCAAAAGATTGACACTTGTCTATGTCCAATTTCAAAGTGAAATTACTTCCAATGAGCATCATTGGATTAAATGGTACAAATATAATCTAATTACATTTTAAAACCAATTAAAATGATAATCAAACCCTATAGATAAATTATATTTAAACAAAGTTTTGAATTAAAATACAGTATTTTCACTATTCATTAAAAAATGAATTTTATCAGAAAAATTCCAAAATTTAACCAAAGTAAATTTTGATGTCCCGATTCTAAAGAAGAATTTTATTTTTTCAAATATAAAATATAAAAGTGACCAAAACTAGATTTAAAGAGGGTTCACCATCAAAAGACAGTAAATCGACCTTTTAAAGAATATTAGAGTATTTATGCTTAAAATTAGATTCATTCACATTTTAAGCCTCTAATTTTTTTTTGGATAAATGTAAAAACATTTAACAAAAATGTATAATCATATTGTAGATAGTTATGTTCATTTCTTCCAATACAACGACTAGGAATTAACTACCATTTAAAATAATATTATATTATTATTTTTCAGTATGACTCAACATTGTGTGCGACATTAGAATTTGGATAAACCCATTGTTGCATGTCAGGTATACTATCAAACATATCATCCCCTTTTAAGTAAAATTAATATTTAATTCACAAATATTAATAAATATGAAAATATCATATTCTTTATTTATCTGGGATGTTGCGTCCTCGCAATTTTTTTTCACTTATCAAATAAGTGGGGGTATTTATCCCTTATAGCATTTTCAGATTACCACGTTGCCTCTTTAACCATATGGTTTTTCCAAAAAACCTTTACTTGATGAATTACCTTATTCCGTAATACTTGCTATCTTTGGTCAAGAATCTGGACTGGTTGTTCCTCATAATAGAGATTCTCCTCCAACTGAACTACCTCTGTGCTCAAAACATGAGATGGATTCGGCACATACTTTCTCAACATTGAAACATGAAAAACATTGTGTACCTAGGATAATATTAGAGGTAATTCCACTCTGTACGCAACTGATCCAACTTTCTCCAGGATTTCATAAGGTCCAATGAACCTCAGACTCAACTTTCCCTTTTTTCTAAAATAGATCGCACTTTTCCATGGAGAAATTTTGAGAAAGACATGATCACCTACCTCAAATGAAAGATCCTTCCTCCGGTTATCCACATAAATTTTCTTCCTGCTCTGAGATATTCTCATGTTCAATTCTTTCTGAGTGAATATATACTTCAAATTTTTTTGGTCAGTATATATTTCACATTTTACTCCAAACAGATGATTCCTCCAAATTTTTAAAGAAAAAACAACAGAATCTAATTCTAAATCATGTGTAGGGTAATTTAACTCATGAGTTTTCAACTGACATGAATCGTAAGAAATTACATGATCATTCTACATAAGGACACAACCAATTCCTTTCAATAAAGCATCACTATAGATAACAAACTCACCATTTATGTAAGGTAATGCTAAAACTAGTGCATTCACTAATATTCTTTTCAATTCCTGAAAACAATCATCATATTATTTTTTCCAAATGAACTTAACACCTTTTCGAGTTAACTTAGTCAGTGGGATAGATAACAATGCAATATTTTCAAAAAACCTATAATAATAACTTACCAAACCAAGAAAACCACAGATCTCGGTTATATTGGTAGGTCTTGTCCATTTTTCAACAATTTTTTTTAGCATGATCAACAGTTATGCCATTTTTTGAAATAATGTGACCAAGGAATGAAATTTGTTATAACCAAAACTCACACTTGCTGAATTTCCCATATAGTTTCTTTTATTTTATGATTTGAAAGACAACCATTAAATGACTTCCATGGTCCTATTTACTTTTAGAAAAAAAACATAATATCATCAATGAACACAACCCCAAACTTATCCAAGAACTCATTAAAAATTATATTCATAAGATCCATGAATAAAACAGGTGCATCAGTTAACCCAAAGGGAATAAATAAAAATTCATAATGGCCATATCTAGTACGAAATACGGTCTTTAGAATATATACATCCTTTACTTTCAAAAGATGGTACCCCTAACTCAAATCAATATTTGAAAAATACAGAGCTCCCTGGAGCTGATCAAACAAATCATCGATATAAGGAAAAGGATACTTGTTCTTAATAGTGATGTTATTCAATGATCTATAATCAATGCAAAGTCTCATTGAACCATATTTTTTTAACAAAGAAGAAAAAAGTAACCCTGGTGATGTTCTAGGTTGAATGAAACCTTTATCTAATAACTCATGCAATTGCTTCTTTAACTCTAAAAGTTCAATTTGAGCCATTAGATAAGTGGGTTTTGAAATTGGATTAGAATTAGGAACTAAGTAAACAGTAAATTCAAATTTTTGATCAGGTATAATACCAGAAAAATCATCAGGAAAAACATCAAGGTACTCATTTACCACTAGCACATCATTAATCTGAACAGTTCCTTTTTTTTCCAAAAATATGTGCAAGGTAACATTAATTTCCATATTTTACTATTTTCTCAACTTCCTGATATGTTATCAAAATTAAGGGTTCATTATTTTAACCAAACTGAAAATATTTCTGAAAATAAACCTCTTTAAATCTATATTCATTCTGAGCATGATAAACAGAAATCCAATCCATACCCAAAATAACATCGAACTCTACTAGAGGAAAAACAATAAGTCTTCTTGGTATATTATTTCCACACACAAGAACATGCAGGTTCTTATAATTTCTTTTTGTCTTAAAATTTCCTCCCGGTGTTTTTACCGTAAGTCTAGGATTCATATCTTGAGATGGAATTCCCAATTTACTAGAAAAATTCTCGGAAATGAATGAATGTGTAGACCCTAAATCAAATAACACATTGGCATAATCTGAACAAACAAATAGTGTAACTGATACTACTTTATTTGATGGACCAACATCTACTGAAGTAGTTGAAAAGGATTTCACCACCCTTTTCTGCTTATAGTCTGGATGCTTTACCTCAGTTGAGTTTTTGTTGTAAAATTTTTTGCATAATGACCCATTTCATTGCACTTAAAACATTTTACTGACTATAAATCAGATTTTTTCTTACCATTAACCTTATTTTTTTAGTGCAATTATGTTCCTTATTTCCCATTTTACCACATCGGAAGCACTTACCAGAATTCAAAAGACATCACCCAACATGATTTTTATCACAATTTTCACAAATTGTATTCTTAAGTTTCTTACCATTAGACTTTTTTGAAGAGTTTTTCCCTTTCATCTGCCACCTCTACCTCTTATTCTATTTTTTTTTCAAAGAACACCTGATTATCAGCAAACTCTATTTCCACATTCTTCACACATTGAACAAGTTTTTAATAACTTTTGAACTCACAAGAAGATAAATCCCTTTGATACTTTGGATTTAATCCTAAGTAAAAATGGTTTATTTTACCATCAAGATATCATATAAAATTTGTGGAATAACTTTCCAATTGAGTGAATTTTTCTTCATAAACAGCCATTGAGAAAACGTTACCGTTAAATCTGGTCACTACCTTTGGTTTGAACCAAAAGTATTTCTTGAAGTTCCTTCTGCCTAAGGTAAGGCTTCTAGGTGGAAGAGAGGGATCTTGATAAATTATTTGAGAAGAGGTTGGATGAGCCAAGGGGCTTGAGAGTTGTGAATAATGGGTTAGAGGTGAGAGCTTTTTATAATCGGGATGAGGGGCTCTCTAGGAAATTTTGAAAATATTATTTTATTATATAATGATTTTAGGTTTCTAAAGGTCCAAAACTTAAGATAAGATGAATCTTGTTGAAATAAAATCATCCAATAATAATTTTATAGGTTTTGGATATTTTTTTAATTTTATATAATCTTATTTATTTAAATCATTCATTAATGAGGTAAACACTGCATCATTATTGTGTCAGGAATAACTTTATTTATTTGATGTATAAAAATTATAAAAAATACCATGATATAAGAAATATTTATATCTTCCAAATGAATATTTATAGTCAAATAGATAACTTTACAACCCCATGTAAAAATTTATTTACTAAAAGATATATGTTTCTGTCATTTTTGTCTTTAAATTAATTAATATAAACTGTCATTAGAACTCTTAAGTGACTCCATGGGGTCCCAAAATAGACCCAAGGATACCCATGGTCAGAAATGTATCAAAAAATTGGATTAGGACACATGTTAGGGTAATTTAATTTTGTTATAATATTATTTTTACCTTGAATTTCCCTATTTACCTTTAACCGCGGTAAATAAAAGTCAAAAGTTACTATTCATCAAAATTTATTTTCATTTATTGAACCAAATTTTAAATACTAATAACATCCATGTATATCAAAAGTTCAAAATTCAATCTTCATAAGAGGTAAAATTTCATTTAAATGATAAATCTGGTTTTTAACTACTACTTAGTGTTTTCACTATTAATAAAAAATTGATGTTTTTTAGAAAAATACCAAAAATTCATCTTAAGAAATATTTGATATCCTAAATTAAAAAATGATATATATTTTACCAAATTCAAAAAATATAAGTTGAATTAATTAATTTAAAATTAATTTCCGTTGTCAAAACAAAAAGCGTGTTTTTAAGAAATAATAACTATAAAAAGATTGACACTTGTTTATATCCAATTTCAAAGTGAAATTACTTCCAATGAAAAACATTGGATTAAATTGTAAAAATATAATCTAATTTAATTTTACAACCAATTAAAAATATAATATAACCATATAAATAAATTATTTTAAAAGAAAGTTTTGAATTAAAATACAGTATTTTTCACTATTCATTAAAAAAATGAATTTTATCAGAAAAATAAAAAAACATTACCCAAAGTAAATTTTGATGACCCTATTCTAAAGAAGAATTTTATTTTGTCAAATAGAACATATAAAAGCAATCAAAACTAGATTTAAATGGGGGGTTTTCCATCTAAAAGGTGGTAAATTGACCTTTTTAAGAATATTAGAGTATTAACGCTTAAAAATAGATTCACTCAAATTTTATGCCTCTAAATTTTATTGGATAAATGTAGAAACATTTAACAAACATGTACAATCATATTTTAGTTAGTTCTGTTCATTTCTGCCAATACAACAACTAGGAATTAACCACCATTTAAAATAAAATAATAATATTATTTTTCAATATGACTCAACATTGTGTGCAAAATTAGACTCTGGGGAAACCCATTGTTGTGTTTCATGTACTCCATCAAACATAGTATCCCCTTTTAAGTAAAATTAGTATTTAATTCACAAATATTAATAAATATGAAAATATCATATTCTTTATTTACCTGGGATGTTAAATTATTCTTTCGAAAACAATTCATTAATTCAAATATAACAAGTCATATGAATCCTTAAAATATTTTTATTACATAAAACTTTCAAAATAAATTTATTTTCATATTTATAATCTCATTTATTTAGATCATTCATTAATAAGGTAATCACTACATCATCAGTGCGTCATAAATATATTTATTTATTTTATGTCTAAAAATTATAAATAAAATACCATGATATAGGAAATATTTTTATATTTCTAATGACTATTTATAGTCGAAAATATCACTTATATACCCCTATATAAAAATTGTTTTACTAAAAGGGACCTGTTTATGTTACATTTTTCTTTACTTTAAATTAATTCTTTTAAAATATTATTTTCACATCCAAGTGGCTTCATGTGGTCCCCAAATAGACCCAAAGATTCCCATGGTCAGACATGTATCATCCAATAGGATTTGGACATGCTTTAGGGTAGTTTAATATTATTATAATAATATTTTTTTACCCTTATTTACGAGATTTTGCCTTTAATCATGGTAAATAAAATAATTGCTAAAGTTACTATTCATAATATCTAAAAATAAAAGATAACTATTTACACAATTTGGACCTCCTGATTCTAAATATGGAATCCATTTCTCCAAATTTAAAACACATAAGTTGTAGAAATTAATTTAAAATTAATTCCCTTGTCAAAACCAAAAAGCATATTTTTAAGAAGTAAAAACTTCCAAAATATTGACACGTGTTTAT
Source organism: Viscum album (assembly GCA_963277665.1). Classification (NCBI taxonomy): domain Eukaryota; kingdom Viridiplantae; phylum Streptophyta; class Magnoliopsida; order Santalales; family Viscaceae; genus Viscum; species Viscum album. Next base: position 1,082,280,233 of record OY728166.1, on the reverse strand, counting down.
GTCCAATTTCAAAGTGAAAATACATAAAATGACCAAAAATATATTAAATGATAAAAATATAATCCAATTACACTTTAAATCCAATTAAAAGTACAATATTACTATATAAATAAGTTATATTAAAAGGTAATTTTGAATTAAAATGCAGCATTTTTCAATATTCATTAAAAAATGATCTTTATCAGAAAAATACCAATATTTCATCCAAAGTAAATTTTCATGTCCCTATTCTAAAGAAGAATTTTATTTTGTCAAATATAACATATAAAAGTGACAAAAAATATATTTAAGAAGGGTTCTCCATCAAAAGGCGGTAAATCCACATTTTAAGGAATATTAAAGTATTTCATGCTTAGAATAAGATTCATTATTATTTTAAGCCTCTGAAATTTATTGGATAAATGTAAAAACATTTAACAAAAATTTTTAATCATAATGTAGTTATTTTTTTTCATTCCTGGTAATGTAATGACTATGCATCAACTACCATTTAAAATAATTTATAATATTATTTTATTTTTTGGTATAACTCAAAGTTGCGTGCAACATAAAATTTCAAAGAAAACCATTGTTTCATGTTGAGTATTCTATCAGGAAAATTTTCCTATTTAACATAAACTAATATCTTATTCATAAATATTAATATAAATGAAAAAGGTATTATTATATAAAAACTTGGGTCGTTGCATTGGAGTTCTACATCATTTTCCATACATAGCTTCATATAAAGCCATCTGAATACTTAAGTGGAAGATATTGTTTCTTGAGAACTCAAACAATGGAATATGCTAATCCCATAAACATTTTAATCTCATTTAAATATCTATTATCATGTCTTCAAGTATGTGAATAGTACTTTTAGATTGGTCATATGTTTGGGGGTAATAGGCCTTGATGAAATTCAATTCTGTACTCAAGGAATATTGGAGACTTCTCCAAAATTTAGATATGAACCTTGGATCACGATCAGAGATTTTTAAAAGCAGTACCCCATGTAGCCTCACCAATTATTTCACATATATATTGGAAAGTTTGTTGTGTAAGAAATCTTCTCATATAGTAATAAAGTAGGTATTCTTGGTGAGTCAGTCCACCACAACCCATATTTTCCTATTTCCTTTGGATGTCTTCAGGAGACTAGTGATGAAATCCATGGTGAAATTATACCATTTTCACATGGTTATATAAAATGGTTGCCTCACCCCTTTTAACTTCTTTCACTATGCTTTAACTTGATTACATATCAAGTAAATTGTGATATAATCACCAATCTCCATCTTCATGTTATCCGATGAGAAGTGTTCTCAAAGATCATGATACATGTTGGTACTTCTAGGATAAATGGAGAAAGGTGAGCTATGTTCATTATCAAATAGATCCCTCTTTATCTTGGGTTCTTAAGGTACTCAAATCCTTATTCCAAACTTAATCACACCATCCTCATTGATATTTAACTCTTACAACTTCCCTTCCTTTGCCGCATTCACCTTATTTTGTACTAGAATTATCCCTTTGTGCCTCCTTAATATTCTCTTGGATAGATGGTTAGGAAATCATTTCGGTAAGGTAGGATTTATTCCTTGACATTATGATTTCAAAAGCCATCCTTTACATGTCCAAGATGATAAGGTCTTTCTTAATCCACAACATGGATAGAGTATTATGTTTTTTTCTACTAAGAGAATCAGTTACGTTGTTTGCCTTACCAAGATGATAGTGAATAGAGAAATCATAGTATTTGACTATCTCTAACCATATCCTTTTACACATGTTGTGATCCTTTTTTTTGAATATATTCTTTAGTATCTTGTAATAAATATATATTTCACACTTATCACCATAGAGGTAGTGCCTCTATATTTTCAAAGCAAAAAACACAACTACTAGGTCTAGATCACCCATTAGGTAGTTATGCTCATGGATCTTCAACTATCATAAGGAATAGGCTATCAATTTATCATTTTAGATGCGTACACAACCCAATCCTTTCTTTGACGCATCACTGTATATCACAAAACTTTATCCACTTTTCGGTAATGTGAGTACAAGTGCAGTGATCAACATTCTCTTTAGCACCTTAAATATTTCATCACATTATTTTGTCCAAACATACTTTACCCTTTTCCTTGTTAACTTAGTTACGAGTCTAGATAATCATGAGAAATTTATCAAAAAATTTAGATAGTACCTTTAAAAGATAAGAAAAATATGAATTTTCATAATACTAGAGGGTCTGATCTATTACTCAATTTATTTTTTTAAGGGTCTACATAAATTCCCTCACTTGTGATCACATGTCCTAAGAATGTGACTTTATGCATCCAAAATTCACACTTACTAAACTTTCCATACATTTTAACCTTCCTCAATGTCTCCAAAAAAATCCTTATTTGTTGTTATTATTCCTAATATCTCAGAGAGTAGATGATAATATCATTGATAAAAACTACCAAAAATTTGTTGAGGTAACGTCTAAAGACTCTATTCATCAAATCCATGAATATTATATGGGAATTAATAAGTCTGAAGGGAATTACTATAAACTTATAGTGCCCATGCCTTTTCTAAAAGGAATTCTTATAGATATTTTCCTTCTTCACCTTTAGCTGATGATATCCAGAATGAAGATCCACCTTTGAGAAGTACTAAGATCCTTTAAACTGATGGAACAAGTCATCAATCCTTGTAAGATGATAATTTTTCTTTATTGTGATCTTTTTGAGTTACCAATAATCGATACAGAACCACATTCACCCATCATTATTATTTACAAATAGTACTAGTTCCCCCAAGGTGATGCACTAAGGCATATGGACCCTTTGTCCAAGTGATCGTGCAACTTCTATTTTAACTCCTCTAATTTGATAGGGTCCATCCTATAGGGTCATTTTTAAGATAGGAGTACTCCGGGTATGAGTTCCATTGATAACTCTACCTCATGATCTGAGGGAAGTCTGGGAAACTATTCAAGAAATAGATCATTTTATTCCCTCAAAATGAGAATTTCCCCTAGGTTGAGGTCTTCCTTTGACTCAACCATTTAAGAGAGGTATGCTTCTTCACAGGGAATCAACACCCACACCGTTTAAGGATTTTTCAAAGGATATTCATGATATTATGTAAATTTTTTAGTAGCATGGTATGGTTCAGAATATGAAAAGATATTTCTTTTTCCTAATAGTTTATATGTTCTCTATATAACGGGAGCTAATACATTCTCATTATAACTTAAAATTACACCAAGGAATGTATCATGAGATTCACTGGAAGAATCTTCCCACATACACCAATATTAAAAGAGTCCAACACTTGAGTTGAAATGATTGAACCAATTAATGTTTTAAAGATATATCTACTTCATGGTTTCAGGGATTCAATTAAATAGTTATAGAAAACATGAAAGATATAAAGAATGCGTAGACCAAGAATCAAATAATACTTTTTCCATTCACGAGTGAATAGGATGTGTACCTTGTAAAACTTCATTTTCTTGAACCACTTCAGTAGCTGTGATAGCATAAGCCTTCCCTTGTTCCTTTGGATTTAGTGGATAATGAAGCTAATTACCCTCAAGGACTTGAGGTTTAGTGCACTGGATTGTGTAGTTTCCTTGGTCCCTATAGTTTTAGAATTAGACCATGGGTGGTGCTCTCCATTCCTCCATTAAATCAGCCATCTTCTTTATTTATCTTCGACATTAATGATATTGGTGGCCTTCAATCATATAATTCTATAATTTCTAAATACCTTTGAGATAGTTAACATGATGCATCTTCCCTCATTTTTAACATGTTGTTGGTTGGGATTTATTTCCACCATTTTCATTAGATACCCCAGTTTGAAACTCCATCTTTCATTTCTGATCACTTTTTCCATGAAACTATTCTCCAAACTCTATCTCAACTTTGACAGAACATCAAACAACTTCTTCATAACTCCCAAAGTCTCAAATTTATAAAGCCTTTATGAGGTGTGGTTTTAATAAACTAAGGAATATATCATTTTTTCTATCATTGTTGATAACAAAACCCTAAGCGCACCTTGCAAGCCTTGTGAAATTTTCTTTATAGGATATGAAAGATTCACCTTCCATTTTCATTATCTCTATGAATTCTATATCCACTATGTCTCTTCTAAATTTAGTTGACCCACTATTCAACTACTAGTGGATCAGAAGATCCACTAAATGTTGGTGGTCGTTGCTGCATAAAACACTCGATATCCAGTTGCTCCATCTTAGGTGAAGGGGGGCATTCCAAATTATTCTGGCTATTGTTCATAACCTAAGATAGATGGGTAAGTATTTCCATGAAATTTTGAACTCCATCCTCAAAGGAATTTTTTATTTTATTTGGGAAATAGATTCATTCCCCCTCGTATGGTTTCCCTTAGTTCCCACTATTTTCTAAAATAGAAAAGGTCAGAACAAAACATAAGTCAACAAGTCAACAATAAATAATTTATTCCTTTGTGAAATTAAGTCTAAGGGCACATCTTATGGGATCCCTATGTTTAACATTCTTCTAAAAAAACTCTTCTTGGGTTCTTACATTTGTATATTCTCATACTAAGGGTTGCAACTAAGGTTCTATAATCCTAATTCTCAAATTAACTAAACCATGCTCTGATACCAACTATAGAAACCCTACTTTTCTTATATATATTATTACATCATTTTATAGAAAAAACATAAAATACTTACACAAAAAAGAAACAAATTTTTAGTCTCTTGGGAAAATTATAACCATACATAACATTTACAAAATAAATCATAAACATTTATTTAATTCCTTCTTATCTAGCTTCTTATTAGCCCTCATGTTCTCTTTAGTATAAGTAATCACCAGAGGATATACATAAAAAAAGGGTTCTCTAAATTCCCAGTAATAGGATAGATAAGAATATGAAACAATATAACATGTTGTGATCATAATCATTGTAATCATAACATAGGCATAAGATCATAATCATGATAGGAAGCATTAAATAATTGATTAGATTGTGGCAAAGTATAAAAATGAAACAACATGTCTTAGTGGTCAAATAACAGACATACATGAAATTATATCATGAGATACATCACATTACCCAATGCATTGGAGTGATATATAATTATGGGCACACCCATCACATCATAACATTTACTTATTATATATAATTTTTGGTGCACCCATCACATCATACCATTTTCATTATCATGTATGTCCCATAGAACCTATATCAATATTGAAAAATAAAATAAACCATATAAAGGAATGTGTTTCATTAAATAATAATTAAATTCATAAAATTTGGAAGTCCCAAGATAAAAAGGGAATAATATTCTTGGTATCAACCTTGATTGAAGAAGGAACAATCTCAATAGAAGTAAAAGATGTGTTTTTAGAAAGAAGAATTCTTTTGAAAAAACCTTTTCAATTGTCATAAAACTAGATTGGAAATATTTATATCCCAAAAAAAAAATTTAAGGAAAAAAAATGATATTTATATAAAAATAAAGGAAAATTCATATGGAAAATAGAGTGAAAGAGGGAAAAACCAAAGGAAGAGAGTAGGGTTCAAGAATTCCCCTTACCTTATATCTGAATGCTCTCTTCTCTTTAATATCTTGGATAATCAAAATAAATTCATTAATTAAAAAATAAATAACATTTTATACCTTAATTTTATTCATTACAGTTTTATTAAGTTAATTTATGGGATTTTTGATGATTTATATAATTTAATTTCATCATTTGGGAGTGCTCATTTTCTTGGTTTTTATGACCAGTTTGCTTGAATATGAGTATGGAAGTTTATATAGAATGAGTATAATTATCAATAATTTAAAATATATGTTATGAATGAATGTTTATAGGTTTTGATGTTTATATATATCATTTGTTTAAATATAATGAGGATGAATTATTAGATATATATTTAATGATAATAGTTTGGGTTAATTTTGGCGATTTTCGATCACAACAAACACGATTTGTTTTATCATTTTGTATTATGTAAATATTTTAGTTCCAGAACATGAAAAGGGTCATAAAATATATTTTATAGTATCTTCCAACCATTATAGTGGTTTTTTGAATATAATTGAAGGTGTTAAAGGAAAATAAAAATGTATCATCCATAATGTCAGTAAATTGACACATCACAGACAAGGATTTCATTTTTAGAATAAAAGAGTGTGAGAAAAGAGTTTGATGATGAATATTCCATTAACATGATATAATTATAGTATATAAAATATAATAGAGTTATCATGAAAATTTTGATATATGAGGTGAGGATATAATAAGAAAATAAAAATAAATTAAAATAAAAGAAAAGAAAAAGGAATAGGATTTTACCTCTTAAATCTATCATCTTTGAGAACCTCCATAGGGAAAGGTTTTTGGTCTTTTTATGAGACCAGGGGATCATGAATGTGGGGGAGGGGTTTGGGAAGACACCTGAGCATAAGTTTTACATGTTTCAATGCTTCAGAGGTGTGAGGAAAAGAAGTGGTGTGGGGTGGTATTTATAGTAGAGGAGAGAGGTGTTTTCAGATTATTTTATTAATTAGTTTATTATTTGGGCTCAAGAATATGAATAGCTTGAGAATTATAAATAAATATATTAAAATAATTTATTATAGTTAGAGATGTTGGGCTTACATAATACTTATATCAACTATGACTCCATAATTCATGTATTTATCTTTTATCGTAAATTATAATATTTTACTATTAAAAAAAATCAAGTATTTTAGAAAAATATGAAAAACTAACCCTAACTATTTTTCAAACATGTAGATTTAAAAAATGAAATCCAATATATATATTTTTTTTCTAAATATGAGAAATTTAATTTTTAATTAAATTAATCAATTACTCGAGAAATACATATTTTAAAATTAAAACTGATTTTCTAACACTTTGAAAAATTAATTAAGGTATCATAAAATTATATTATAATAATAAGATAAAAAACTATTAATTTATGAATAAATTTTAGGAAAATATATTTTATTTTAAATTATTAAATTAATTATAAAGTTTTTATTAAATTTTTATGACTTACAAAAATACCAACACTTAATTTATCATTTTTAAAACATTAATTTACTTATTCAATGAAATAAATATATCACATTTTAATTCATAAGATACATAAATTTTATTTTTACTTTAAATGGTTAAGTTACTATTCTATTGGACGATTTACTATTCATAAGCATTATGTTACTATTCCAAAGGTCAAGTTACTAATTCTTTGGTAGAGGTTCCTTAATTTCTATAAATACCTCTTATTTCATTCATTATTCATTTATAATGTTTGTATTATTCTCTCTATTTGATTTTATGTAATTTATACTATATGGAATTATTATAAGAAGGGTGAAATTACATTGATAAAAGATTGGGTCATTATGTGCTCCCCCTGATTATGATCTTCAGATGGCTCTTCATCTTGGGATCCAATTGAAATTAGATTTCTGTTGGTAGTGCTCCATAAAAATTCAAATTTTATAAGAATCCCAATTGAGAGAATGTTTCTATGGTGACGTATGATACTTATCTAGATATCACGAATCATATCATTCTTTTATAAAAATGAGAAACTAGTCATTTATAAGGATAGAAATACATCATGGAATCTCCTAACAATAATGATCCATGTATCTTAACATAGAACTACTAAAAATTAAATTCGATGTCTCCCAAAATAAAAAACATCGCATATATATTTTTAAATATAATTTTATCTAGATTTTCTATCCTTCTAACTATTTTAGTTTGGATGAACATTACCAAAACCATTTTATCTACCTCTAGATCCTTTATGTGCATGTTTCTAATTTGGGAGGTGCTAAACAGAAAAGACCTTATATCCTATGATTTATGGAGACTATCATCAATTGAACTTAAAATGAAATGAAACTCACCTTCATGGTGATTTTTTCATGACCCCTTGACTGTGCCTCTTGTTTTTTAAGTTTGTCTCTCTTCTTTATGATTAATAAAAAAACCCCATGTTCTGTTAAACTAAAAGGATTTTTCCTTTTCAAACTTTTCAGATCAGTTTCATCGATTCTCTCTATTTTATCCATTGAGACAATCTAATGGTTTGATAGTTCAAGGATTAGAGTTTTATATAGATATTCATAGCTTATAAATTTTAAAGGGTAGATGATAAAAGGTAGAAGAGATAAAAGTTTTAATCTGAAATTTTTTAGTGACATTTCTATTTCTCGAGCCAAAATTTGTAGTAGAAAAATTTCATATTTTTAAAATTGAAAATAAAATTTCACAAAAAATATAATATTCAAATAAAAAATAAAAAATAAAAAATAAAAAATTGAAATAAAAAATTAAACATCATAAATAAAACTACAATGGAAAATTTGAATAATTGTTTCTGAAATGATTCAAAGATTAATCAGGATAATTAAACTTTTTACATAAAATTAAATTAAACTATCTCCATAATTAAATCAATTCATGTAGTGGGAAGAGGTTTTGTAAAAATATCTACATGTTGATATAGAATATTTACAAATTCTAAAGATATATTCCATTTTTGAACATGATCTCTTAGAAGATGATGTATAATATTCATATGTTTAGTCCTAGAGTGTCTTACATTTTTTTTGAAATGTCAATTTCTCTTGTATTATCACATATTATAAAAATATTATTTAATTTATTTCCACATTCCAAAAAATTACATTTCATCCAAAATACTTATGAAGAAAAACTATTAGATGATATATATTTTTCATCAGTAATTGGTAATGAAATAAAATGTTCCTTTTTTACTTAGCCATGAAACTATATATTTCACTAAAAAAGTAAAAAGTACCTAAGGATATTTTTATATCTAAATTTCACCCTCTAAAGTAAGCATTTAAATTTGAATTTGAATTAAAATTATAAGTTCTTGGATAATGTAAAGATAGAGAAAATAGTTTCTTTTAAATATCCAAAAATTATTTTAACAATAGTAATACGAGATTCTATTGAGTTTTACTAAATTTTTTCACAAAGAAAAATTGAAAAAATAATATCCATTATACTAGTAGTAAGATATAACATACTACCAATCATTCCTCTACAGAACTTGTTTTCTACTGGTTTTCCGACTTCATCCAAATCAATTTTACACTATTACACACATGATTTTTATAAGTATTTATATTTTCAAGTCCAAAATTTTTCAATAAATCAATAATATATTTTATTTCATTTTGAAAATTTCCAAACACCTTTTCATAAATTTGAAAACTAAGTAAAAAATTAATTTATCCAATAACACTCATTAAAATTTTTTTTTTCATAAGTTTTGAAAAATCATTACAAATCCTTTTATTAGTCGACCCGAAAATAATATCATATATATATATTTTTACTGAAAAATACCATTAGAATATTTTTTCATAAATATATTAAGATCTTCCAATCCCACTAGAAAAATATTTTTCAAAAGAAAAGAACACAATATTTTATACTAAGATATTGTTTTTTTAAGGACATAGAGAGATTTAGTAAGTTTGAAAAAAGAATTTGGTATATTAGGGTTTTCAAAACTAGGTGGTTTCCCAACTTGAACTTCCTCTACAAAATTAACATTTATAAAAGAAGATTTTACATCCATATGATATAATTTAAAATATTTACAAGAAGCATAGAACAATATAATTCAAATGGATTCTAGCCTAAAAACTAGGGAAAATGTTTCCTCATAATATATTTCTTTTTCCTATTTATAACCTTTAGCAACTATTCTAGCCTTATTACTAATTATTATTCCTTGATCTTATTTCTTATTTATAAATACCCATTTGGATCCTATTACTGGATGGTTTTAGGGCCTATCATCTAATTTAAAAACCTCATATATCTTAAACTGATTTAGTTCTTCCTGTATTGATATCATCCAAATACCTTCTTCTAAGGATTCATCTACAGACTTGGGTTGAAATTGGGATAGAAAGGAAAAGAGCTCAATATGAATTCCTAAAATTCTTCTTCTCATAAATCCTATATCTAGGTCTCCTATACCAGTCCATAAAGGACATTCCTTCAAGGTTTTAGGATTTATAGTTAAGATACTTTGAGGATCCATAGATTTATGTTCTTCTAAACTAGATTTAATATGATCATATTCTATTTTATTATCAAATAAATATTTAGAAGATTTAAGTCTAAAATTATTAAGAGAATCAATTACTTCATTTGTTTAATTTTTGTTTTGACCAAATGGACTAATTTCATCAAACATCACATGAACATATTATTAAACTATACTTGATTTTTTATTAAACACTCTATAGGATTTATAAGTAGAAGAATATTAATGAAATATTCCTTTATTATATTTTGGATCAAAATTACTAATGTTTTATGTAGTATTTAAGATACAAACCTTGTATCCAAAAAATTTTAAGTATTCAACTTTAGGTTTTTTTATTATATAACTTATAGTGTTTATTTTTAAGAAAGGGACTTATCGAAACTCTATTCATGATATGAAGGACTATATTGAAAAATTCTTCCAAAAAATATGCGGGAATACTATATTAATTTAACATATTTCTTTCCATTTCTTGATTTTTCCTATTTCTTCTTTCTACAATTCCATTCTGTTGAGGTGTTTTTTGAAGTGTACAAGGTATGTTTAATTCTATATTTTGGTAAAAAATAATAATTAAATTATTTATTATCAAATTATTATCCATGATCAATTCTTAATGATATTATTTTTAATTTTTTTTTCATTTTAGACAACTTTATAAAAAAGTTATAATAATATAAAAAACGTTACCATTAAATTTTTAAAAATAAACCCATGTAAATTTATAAAAATCATAAAAAAAGAATCTACCTACCAAAATTTTCAATATTAAAGGTAGAAAAAAAATATATGGATACGTTTTAAAGGATTTTATGTAGCAACCTTTTTATTTTTTTGAAATACGACTTATGCTGCTTTCCTATCTAGAATGCATCATAAAGTCTATTCTAACAAAATTTAAGATTTGGTAGATTTGAAACTATTTTTTAGATAAATTCGATAGATAAAATATATTACTATGTAATTATACCTTTTTATTACATAAATTTTCATTACAATATATAAACATTGGATCTTTTAAAGCTTAGTTTCTTTTAAATATGTTAAATAATACATGAAAACTTAAAACATTACTATAAAAAACTTAAAATTCTTATTCATTAGTTCATACAAAGTAATTTTACTGCATCTCATTACCTAGAGAAATACATCAAAGAAAAAATGTGAGCCTAAGGCCTAGTAGAAGAATAAGCAAGGGAAATAGTTTACATGTGATCTTGAGGAATATCAATAAGAACATGAGGAATATCATTGTGAAATGAGAAAGATAACATGAGGAATAAAATAATAAAAAGAACAGTAATCATAACTTGGAAATGTGTCTAAAAAATTGCATTTATATATTCATAGTCATGTCTCCAAGGTTAATAATTAAGGTGTAATAAAAATTACCAAGGTTATTCACCAAGGTATCGTATTACATGTCATCTTTTGTGATTAAATTATTTACCCTAATGTATTGGAGAGCTATCAGGGAACACCCTTAATATGTATTAATTTATTGTGATTCACATTTATTTTAATAAAAAATTTCATAAATAACCCGTGTAGAATAAAATAAATGGGTTTCATATCAAAATCAAAGCATTTCTAAAAGTGCTTAAAAACATGATCATTATGCCATTTTAATCCCATAGAAAAGGAATGTGGGTTTCATGTATATAGTAATAGAATCAAATAAATCATTTCAATATTTATTTCAATACCCTTGTAAAATAAATTGGCTTGGGTATTCATAATAATAAAATAAAATATAATTTCTTGAGGAGAAGAGAGAAATTATGAGAAGTAAATTCGGCAGCATAACGAGTATAAAATGTGATTTTAGAAATGGGTAAAATAAGTGGAGACATAGGTCTACCATTCATAAAACATAATTAGGAAGTATGTTTAAGATAAAAATGGTAATAAAATAGTGTAATCATTATAAATATAAGACACTTACAAAAACGAAACTTGGATTGAAGAGAAAGGAAAATGAATTCCATTACCTTGAAAAGTAACTCAAAAAACATGAGGATTGGGACCATGGGGGAATGAGAACACTTTGGGAGGACTCCTTGGGAGGAAAAACTACCAGAAAATTATGTTGGATGTATTTTTAGTGAATTTAAATGGAGAAATGGGTGGGTATTTTTAGAAAAAATAGTTGATTTTTTTTATTAATTTCCCAATATAAGACTTGGAAATCTAGGTTGGGGAAAATGAAAAACCCTGGGATTGACCATGGTTTTTCCCATTTTTTTGACATTTGGGATATATGTTTTGTCATTTTAATATAAAAGAGTCTATCATAATTTTATATTACTTCTTTTGTCATGGAAAAGTAAAGTTTCCATAAAAATAATGTTTTTAATGTTAAAGTTTCCATTTTTGACTTTGGAAAGTAAATTATAGGTTTGAAAATTGGTTTAAATATATTAAAATACTTGATATTAATAAAATAAAATATTTTAGGCCTTGTATTGGGTTTAATTAATTATTACATCATTATGACATAATTATGAAGTTGTTAAACATATCGAAAACCTCAAACTATATTTTTATTATCCATGAAAAAAAATATATTAGAAAATTATCATAAATCCACCCAAACCCAATTTTAATGTTAAAATTTCAAATATTATGTATATTGTATCATAATAATTCTCTAAATATGAGAATTTTAACATTTAAATTTGAAAATCCTTATTTATTAAAAATAATAGCAGGTTGAAAATGCATATTAAACTTCCGAACACTTAAAAATGTTAAAATTATTTTTTCATTTATATTAAATTAAATGTTTTTATCAAACTATTTCATTAAAATAAGTACTATTCATAATTCATCAGTTTATTATAAAATTTATATCTTTTCTAATAATTAAAATTTGGGTCTAACAATTCAATTTACCAAATTCTATCTCAATTAAAAATTAAGCAACTAAGTGTTGGACACCTAACCCCTTATTTCACCCACGTACGACCTACGAGTATGGTGTGTGATGGTGGTAGTTTCTTGGGGTGCTTCAACTAACATCGACTTGTTGGTATTATCTATTAACTTGAACTTATATCATATGTGATTTTGTTCAAGATTCACTTGTCGATTCTTGAATTGGTGTTGGTCAAGGGAGAACCCCAGTGGTGATACCTATCTCCCAAGTTCTGACAGATGGGATTCAAAAAACCTGGCTCTACTGGTTGATTCCATCAACTCTTATTTATGTATCAATTATCATTTTTCAAAATTTACATATAGGCACTAATTATAATGTTAAAATTATTATCAAGAGTAAAGTTTCCAATGGTAATATTGACCAATGGTCACAATTGAAGAACTATCATATGATTGTCGAATTTTGATGGTTACATTTACCTTTATATTTACTTTATTAATAAATTTAATTGGTTTCGTTGTGTAATAATATAATAAAACACATATTTTCAAGAAACAATTATCATTAAAAAATTATTGGTTGTTAAATTATTCCCCTCTTAAGAAATTTCATCCCTGAAATTTCAACTTGTTATCTCAGTTGATAAAAGGTTTGGGTACTTCTGTCTCATTGTCTCCTCTAGTTCCCACATCACTTGTTTATATTTGTGGTCACTCTACAACACTTTGATGAGGTGGGTAGTCTTGTTGCGTAGAACCTTGTCTCTAAGGTATATGATCTCCATCTGCTACTCCTTATAAGAGAGGTCATGTTCCAGTTGTACCACCTTCAGATTTAGTACATGTGAAGGGTCAGGTATGTACTTCCTCAATATATATATGTGGAATACATCATGAACTTGAGATATATTTGGTGGAATTTCTATCCGATTGGACACTTCTCTTATATGATCAAGGATTTCATAGGGGCCAATGTACTTAGAGCTAAGATTCCCTTTATCACAAAACCACATGACTCTCTTCCAATGTGTTATTCTAAGGAACACTTTTTAACCAACACAAAACTCCAAGTCCCTTAGACAGTTTTCATAATAAATATTTTGTCTAATTTGATGTTCCTTTATATGTTGTTGGATGGAATGAAACTTTTTTTATCATATTTAGAACAATATTTAGCCCAAGTAGCTTTCTCTCACCAACTTCATCCCAACAAGTAGGAGTTCTAGATCACTTCCCATATAGAGCTTTATAGGATTCCATCTAAGTACTCGAATAAAAGATATTGTTTTATAAAAAATAGACTAATGGGATATGCTGATACCATCCACCTTTAAATTACATTGACCATGTTATCATAATTTCCGTGAGTGTTTGAATAGTACTTTCATATTGGCTCTTAGTTTGGTGGTGATAGGCCATATTAAAATTCAATTCAGTACTCAGATCATGTTTAATACTTATCCAAAATTTTGATTTGGACCTTGGATCATGACAAAAAATGATATAAAGTGTCACTCTATAAAACCTCACAACTTCTTTTATGTAAGTCTTAGAATGTTTTTCAATAGATAAATCTTCCCAAATAGCAATGAAATGGGAAGTCTTGGTGAGTCGGTCCCCTATAAACCATATCTCATTGTTTCCTTTGGATCTTCTTGGGTGACTAGTGAAAAAATTAAATAGTTATATTGTCCCACTTCCATGTTGGTATGGGTATTGGTTGCAATACCCCTTTAGAAAGTTGTCACTCCACCTTCAACTGTTGAAATACCAAGCACGTTACAGTGTAGTCGCCTATCTACGTTTTCATGTTACCCCGCTAATAATGATCAAGAAGGTCCCTATACATTTTTTTCTTCTAAGATGTATATAAAAAGTAGATTTATAAGCTACATTGATGTAATCCTTATTTATTTCTGGAATAAGTGGAACATATATCCTTTTATGAAATTTTAGTACACCATCTTCATCAATATTGAACTTAGGAAAATTCCCATTATTCACAGCCTACATCTTCTTTTATAAGAGAGGATATTCTCTTTGATATTTCTTGATCTTATCTAGTAATTATGGTCGATAAATCATTTTTTGATAGGGTTGATAATGTCCATTCCCTTATGATTCGCATGTCTAGTTTTGCTAGGTCTTTGATCAAATGATCTCCTTGAATCCTCATCATTTCCAACACAACATGGTATTTATTACTTAATTCATCAAGGAATTTTTTTCTCTTCCAGGATGATAGTGAATTGAAAAATAATAGTATTTTGGAAGTTCCAAGAATCTCATTTGTCTCATGTTCAATTCATTTTGTGTGAAAATATACTCAAACTTTCGTGGTTTGTGTATATATCAGATTTCACACCATGAAGATAGTGCCTCCACATCTTCAGAGAAAAAATAACTACAGCCAGATCCAAGTCAGGCATAGGATAATTCTAGTCTTGTGTATTTAAACATTGAGATGAATAAGAAATCAGATTTTAGTTTTTCATGAGGAATAACCAAATCCATTTAATAGATTCATTTCTAAAAATAACTAATCCTTCTCCGATAAAGGGTAGAGTTAAGACAGGTGTAGTAACCAATCTCTTCTTCAGCTCTTGGAAACTGTCCTCAGACTCCTTTTTATAGATGAACATAGCCCATTTTTGAGTTAACTTGGTCAGTGGATTAGAAATTCAGGAAAAGTATTTCACAAACCTTATATAATATCCTGCTAAAGCAAGGAAACTATGAGTCTCAGTTACTGTTGTAGGATGAGGCCACTCATTCACAACCTTTTTCTTGGTAGGTTCAACTGATATTCCTTCATTCGTTATAATGTTTCAAAAGAAAGAAACTTGTTTTAACTAAAATTAACATTTTTTGAACTTCCTAAATAGACTCTCCCTCCTCAAAGTTTTCAATATAACCCTTAGATGATTCTCATTCTCCTTGGAAATTTTAGAATATATCATAATATCATTACTAAAAACTACCAAAAAGTTGTCAAGGTAGTCCTTAAAGACTATATTCATCAAATCCATAAATATAATAGGAGCATTAGTCAATAAAAAAGGCATAAGAAAAAACTCATAATTCCCATATCTTGATTGAAAGGCATTCTTTTGAATATCTTAATTATTCAACCTAAATCGATGATAACCAGAACTAAGATCAATCTTGGAGAAGAATTGAGCACTATAAAGATGGTTAAATAAATCATTAATCATTGGGAGAGGGAACATTTTATTCTCTATTATCCTGTAAAGTTATCTATAATCAATGTATTACTACATTGATCCATCCTTCTTCTTTACAAAGAGAATATATTCTCCCCAAGGAGAGACACTTGGTCGAAAAAACCCTTCTAAAAAATATCTTGATGATGTTTCTTTAATTCCTCAAGCTACACATTTTCCATTATATATGGGGTCTTTGACATTAGGTTGGGTCCAGGTATGAGTTCAATGGAGAACTCTAAATATATTTCAAGGGGAGGTCAAGGTAACTCTTTAGGAAACACATAAATGTATTCCTAAATTATGGGGATATTTCTATTATTATAATTTCATATCCTTCTTCCACATCCCTGATAATATCCATAAAAAAGGATATGGGTGGTGCTTCTAGACAATGATCAGGTCACGATATCTCTCCTTTTAAAATAACTATAGGCTGTATATTCAAGACTACTGATATTTCATTTCTTCAACAATTGATCTTGGCATTATACTTTGAGAGACACTCCATTCATAGTATAATATAAAATTCCACCATGGGAATGGCTACTAGATTTGTGATGAGACTGTTCTCTCCAAATCCAATACTTGGGTTTCTATACATATTTGATGCATGGATAATCCCTCCAGGATTCTTGACTGATATCTCTACCTCTAAAATTTCAAGTATTGATTCTATTTTCTTTGAAAACTTCGAGGAAATAAAAAAAATATGTATAACCAGAATCAAACTAAGTACTTTCTATATTTGAAAGAATTATGAGAGTACCCACCACCACATCATTTGGATCCTCTACTTTATCCATTATAATAGAAATTTTTTAAACTTTCTCCCATGTCCTATGATGAGGCTGAATGTGATTCCCCTCCATTACCTTATGATTTGAATAGTTATTGGAAAATCTCCCAAGCTATCCACACTTATAGCATTGTACTTCAGGCTAGGCCTGCACTATCTTCCCTTTATCATCTGTGTTGAGAAGTAGAGGCTTCAACTCACTATAATAGTTCCGAGCTATATGACTTTCTCTTCCACACTTGTAATATTTACACTATCGAGAAAGTAGTTCCTTGAATGATTCTACCCACATTTTTTTCATGTAACAAATTTCACTTACTTTTATCCTCTTCCATGATCAAAGTTCCTCCTTATGTTTAAAACCAAATATCCCTTATTTTCATTTGATTCATGTGACCACTACATCTCTATGAATTCTATTTCAACCTTCATAGCACTCAGAACTATCTCCTCATAGCTATCATAGTCTCAATTGTATAGATTCCTCTATATAGGGGGTCTTATTCCACTGAATAATTTACCAACCTTTCCATTAGGATCCATAAAAAGCTAGAGGTTTAACGAGAAAGTTTAGTAAAGTTTTATCTCATAGCTTCACGTGAATTCATTTTCCTTCTGATTTTTCTCTTAGAATTACAAATCCATTTTTTTCACATAAAATCAGAGAAATATTTATTAAAAAAGGATCCCATGAATTCTTCCCACTACATATCATCAATCTCTATTCTTAGATTTATGTTTTTAATCAGTTTCCACCACTGATAAACTTCTCCCTCTTAGAGGTATACAACAATGGTGACTTTTTCTTATTCCAAAAAACGAAGTATAGAAAAGATATTTTCTATAGAAATTATCCATTGTTCAGCAATCAATGGTTCTATAGATCCATTAAATTAAGGTGGTCATTGATTCATAAAAGGACTCAATGAAAATTTGTTCCATTAGAGGTGAATTTGGCCTCTCGATTTGATTCAATTTATTTTTCATAAAATGAGTTAGTTGATTCATCATTCTCATGAAGATTTCCATTTTTTATTCAATTAGAGGGCCATCAGTGCATGGTCCATTGCACCCACCATTTACACAGTTCCTCCTATTTACCACCATTTTATAAAATAAGAGAACATTAGTGAGAAAAAATGTTTCTTTAAAGAATATTATAATTATATAGGTATTTAATTTCTTAAACCATCATTATTAATTATGTTAATCATTAAAAATATTTACATTTTCTATAAATCCTTCATTATGGTTCATAAAAATCTTGTCATTAACAAAACATATTCCCCAAGAGTGTCAAACCAGGAGTGCATAAAGGACCATTTTGTGCTCCAGTTCCCATTAATGTCTAGATAAACGTTTTTTGGGTTTTACCCCAAGATACATATTTTGGAGATCCACTTCTACTATTTAGTATCCATAAATGGATTTCTTTTCTCAAAACAAATTACTTAATACTTTATAAAAAATACTAGGATGTTTTCATATATTTTAACTTGTCCCTAGGGTTATTATTAATGTTTTAAAATCCTAAATTCCACAAATAACTAAACCTTAATTTGATACGAAATATTTCATCTCACCTTTTTATTGCATAACTCTTCATTACATTGTACTAATAGAGGATCGTTTAAAGTTTAATTTCATGTAAATAAGGTACACAATACATGAAAACTTAAAACATTATTATAAAAATATTGAATTTATTATTCATTGGTTCATCCTTATTAATTTTAATGCATCTCATAAACTAGGTACATACATAAAAGGAAAAGGTTGAGAATAAGGCCCAATAAGGAAATAATTAAGGGAAACAGTTTATATGTGCTCTTGAGGAATATCAATAAAAACATGAGGAATATCATTGTGGCATGAGAAATAGAACATGAGACATAACATAATTAAAATAACATGAATCATATCATGGAAAGTTTTCTAAAACAATTAATTTATACATTCATAATAATATCACCAATGTTATTCACCAAGGTTTTATAAAAATTATCAAGGTTATTCACTGAGGTATCATATAACATGTCATCTCTAGAGATTAAATTTTTTACCTAATGAATTGGAGAACTATCAGGGTTTACATTTAATATGTATTAATTTCATGTTATACACATAGATAATAATTAAAAAATTCACAAATAACTAGTGGATAATAACATAAATGAGTTTCATATCAAAATCATGACATTTCCAAAAGTGCTTAAAACATGATCATTAAGTCATTTTCAGCCCAAAAAAAAGTAATGTGGGTTTAATTTATGTTAATACCAGAATGAAATAAATAATTTTTACATTTAGGTGAATTAAATTATAAATTAAAGAGGCCTGGGTATTTATAAGATGAAAATAAAAGAGAATTTCTTGAGGAGAAGATATAAATTTTGAGATGTAAATCTGACAGCATAATGAGTATAAAATATAGTTTTAGAAAAAGGGTAAAATGAGTGGGGAAATGATATAACATTTATAAAACATAATTTATGAGTAAGGGTAGTATAAAAAGGGTAATAAAAGAGATTAATCATAATAATTATAAGACACTTACAAAAATAGTTCTGGAATTGAAGAGAAAGGAAGAAGAATTCCCTTATCTTGAAAAGTAACTCCTAAAACTTGAGGATTGGGACATTGATGGATTTAAGACACCTTTGGAGGAATTATTGGGAGGAAAAAATACCATAGATTCATGGAGGATAGATTTTGAGTGAAATTAAATAGAGAAATGGGTGGGTATTTAGAGAAAAAGTAGAGGATTGCTTTATTAATTTCTTAATATAGGCTTTAGAAATCCAGGTTGTGGAAAATGAAAAACCATGGTCTTGCCTATGGTTTTTGATAATGGTTTTTAAAATTTGGGACACAGTTAATGTCATTTTAATCCAAAATATTCTATCATCATTTTATATTAGTTATTTTGTCATTGAAAATTAAAGTTTTCACAAAAATAATGTTTTTAATGTTAATGTTTCCATTTTAGACATTAGAAAGTAAATTATAGGTTTGAAAATCAATTAAAATATATTAAAATACTTTATAATAATAAAATAAAATATTTTATGCCTGTTACTGTGTTTAATTAATTATTACATCAATTTTAAATAATTATAAAGTCATTAAACATATCAAAAACGTCAAACTGTATTTTTACTATTTTGGTAAAAAAAATATGTTAGAAAATTATCACAAATTCACCCTAACCTAATTTTAACATGATGATTTAAAAAATTATTTTTATTTATAATAAAGTTTTTTCAAATATTAGAGTTTTAACTTTTAAATATAAAAATCCTTATTTATTTAAAATAATAGCGGATTGAAAATGCGTAGTAAAATTTTGGACACTTAAAAATTTTAAAATTATTTTATAATTTTTTTAAGTAAAAGTGTTTTTATCATACTGTTTCTTTAAAACATGTATTATTATAATTCTTTAGTTTATTATAAAAAGTTATATCTTTTCCTAAAATTATGATGTGGGTACGGAAATTCAATCTATCAAAATCCGTTACAATTAAACTTATTTTTATTAAGAAAAAATATTCTTATAAAAAATTGATAGAATATCAATTATATTTATACAAATTAATTAAAATTTAAATAACTATTTCATGGAAACATATCCCTTTATTACACCCATGTACACCCAAAGATTGAGGTGTGTGATGGTGGTAGTTTCATAGGGTGCCTCGACTAACATTAACTGAGTGGTAATATCCACTTACTTAAACTTCTCAAATAGGTGATATTATTAAAGATTCACATATTAAAGCTCAAATTGGTCTTGGTAAAGGGATAACCCTAGTGATGATACCTCCCCCCAAATTTCTACTGATGAGCTTCATACAACATGACTCTACTGGTTGAGGTCATAGATTCTTCTTTTTTATCAGTTATGATTTGTCAAAATTTTCTTATAAAAACTAATTGTAACATTAAAATTATTATCAAGAGTATAGTTCCCAAAGGTTATATTAACCAACGGTCATAATTGGCCAATGATCATAATTGACCAATCGTCATATAATGGTCACATATAGATGGTCACATTTCCTTTTATATTTACTTAATTATTAAAGAGATATGGATTTTTTGTGTAATAATATAACACAAAACACATTTTTAGGAAACAATTATCATTAAAAAGGTCTAGTTAATTAAATTCTTCCCCAATTAAGAAATTTTGTCCCCAAAATTTTAATCCATTCTCTCAGTTGAGAAAAAGTGTGGGTACTTCTGTCTCATTTTATCCTCTGGTTTCCATGACACATATTTATATTTACAGTTACTCCACAACAGTTTGATGATGTTGGTAGTCTAGTTGTATAAAACCTTGTCTCTACAGTCCAAGATCTCCATCGGATTCTCATCATAAGAGATGTTATGTTACTATTGTAACACATCTGGATTCAGTACATGTGAAATGTTAGTAATGTAATTCTTCAAGAGATATACATGGAATACATCATGAACTTGAGTTAGATTTTTTGGAAGTTCTAGATGATAAGACACTACTCCTCTGTGATAAAGGGTTTCATAGGGGTTAATGTACTTGGGGATAAGCTTCCCTTTCTTTGAAAACTACTTGACTCACTTCCAAGGTGATATTTGAAGGAATTTTTTTTCTAACACCAAATTCCAAGTCCCTTCAATGGTTGTCATAATATCTCTTCTACCAACTTTGATAATCCTTTATGTGTTGTTGGATGACATGAACCTTTTCTGTCATCTCTTGTACAATATTATGCCCAACAAAATTTCTTTCACTAACTTCATCCCAAAAATTATGAGTTCTACATCGATTCTCATAGAGATATTCTTAGTGTGCAATATGATACTCAAATAGAAGCTGTTATTATATGAGAAATTGACTAATGGGAGATATTGATCCCATCCAATTTTAAATTCCATTGAGCATGTTCTCAAAATGAACTCAGGTGTTTGAATAGTCCTTTTAGATTGTCCATTATTTGGGGGGTGATAGTCCATATTGAAATTCAATTTAGAAATCATAGTATATTGAATAATTATATAGAATCTTGATGTGAACCTTGGATCATATTCAGAAATTATAGAAAGTAGAACTCCATGAAACCTCAACACTTTATGTAAATCTTGGAAAGTTGTTCAAGAGACAAATCTTCCCGAATAGTGATGAAATGGGTTGTTTGGGTGATTCAGTCCACTATAACCCATATTTCATTGTTTCCTTTAGATGTTCTTGGGAGACTAGTTGAAAATATCATAGTGATATTTTCCCACTTCCATGATGGTATGTGTAGTGGTTTCAATACCCCTTTAGAATGTTGGTGCTTCGCTTTCACCTGTTGACATACCAATCACCCTGCAGTGCTGTCAGAAATATTCCTTTTCATGTTATACCCACAATAATAATCACAAAGGTCCCTATGCATTTTCATTCTTACAATATGTATAGAGAGAGTAGATATATGAGCTTCATCCATTAGCTCCTTATTTATTTCTAGAATAGATGGAACACATATCATTGTATGAAATTTTAGCCAACCTTCTTGATTAACATTGAACTCTATAATCTTTCCATTATTCATAGCCTATATCTTCTTTTATAACAAGGGATATTCTCTTTGATATTTCTTGATCATCAATAGTAATTATGGTTGAGAAATCATTTGGTATAGGGTTGATTATGCCCATTCCCTTACGAATTCCATGTTTGGTTTTACTAGGTCTTTGATAAAATAATTTCCTTAAATCCTCATTACTACCAGCACAAAGTATCTTTCCTAATAAATGAATCAAAAAATTTGTTTTCCTTTCTAGGATAATAGATAATTAAATGATCGTAGTCTTTTAGAAGTTCTAGCCATATCCTTTTTCTCATGTTCAATTCCTTTTTCATGAAAATATAGTTCCAACTTTGGTGGTCTATGGATAAATCACATTTCTACCCATTAAGATAGTTATACTATATCCTCAGATAATAAATAACTACAACCAGCTCTAGGTCATTGATAGGATAATTCTACACATTAGGATTTAACTGTTGAGATACATAAGTAATCACCATGTCATTTTTCATGAGGACTCACCCAATCACTTTTAGAGATGCCTCGCTAAAAATAACAAATCCTTATCCAATAGAGGGTAGAGTTAACATAGGTGCAGTAACCAATATATTATTTAGATCTTGGAAACTATCCTCAAACTCTATTCTTCATATAAACTTAGACCCATTTTTGAGTTAACATGGTTAGTGGATTAAAAACTAATTATTTTTTCAAAAACCTCTAATAAAATCCTAATAAACCAAGGAAACTACGAATCTCTGTTACTGTTGTAGGATGAGGTCACTCCTCCACAACCTTTATCTTCGTAGGTTCAATTGATGTTCCTTAACTGGTTATAATGTTCCCTAATAAATAAAATTATTGTAACCGAAATTCATATTTGATGAAATTTATAAATATCCACTCCTTACTCAAAGTTTTCAATATAACTCTTAGATGATTCTCATGCTTCTCACAAATTTTAAAATATATCAGAATATCATCAATAAAAGCTACCAAAAAGTTATCAAGATTGTCCTTAAATAATCTATTTATCAAATCCATAAATATATTAGGATCATTATTCAAGATGAATGGAATAACAACAAACTCATAATTCCCATATCTTGATCAAAAGGAATTCTTTTCAATGTCTTCTTTCTTCACTCTCAATTGATAATAATGAGATCGAAGATCAATATTGGATAAGAATTGAGACCCATGAATCTAGTAAAATAAATAATCAATCCTTAGGATATGGTAGTTTTTATTCATTATGATCCTGTTAATTTCTCTATAATCAATGCATTACCCCAATGATCCATCCTTTTTATTCACAAAGAGAACATGTTCTACCCAAGGAGAAACACTTTTTTGAACAAAACCCTTCTCCAAAAGATCTTCAATCTATTTCTTTAATTCCTCCATATCATAATTTTCCATTATATATGGGGTCTTTGATATTGGATTGGATCCAGGAATGATTTCAATGGAGAACTCTAACTCTCTTTCTAAGGGAGGTACATATAACTCTTCCAGAAATATGTTAATGTATTCTTGAACAATGGGGATATTTTATATTCTTATACTTTCTTTTACTTCTTCATTTTCACTAATAATATCCATAAATAAGGTTATGGGTGGTGTTTCTAGACAAAGCTCAGGTCACAATATCTCTCCTTTGAAAATTATTATATGTTTTCCTTTCAAGACTACTGATATTTACTTACTTTTTTAGTTGATCATATCATTATACTTTCAAAGCCAGTATATCCCTATTATAATTTCGAATTCCATCATGGGATTAACTAATTGATTTGCGATGAGACTGTGCTCTCAAAATCCAATACTAGAGTTTCTATACATTGTGATAGAAAATGCCTGAACTTACTCCCTTGGCCTATGATGAGGTTGATGGTGATCCCCCTCCATTACCTTCTAATTTGAATAATGATTAAAAAAGGGCCCAATATATCCTTACTTATAGCATTTGACTTTAGTATGGGCCTACACCATCTTCCCTTTATCATTTTCTTTGAGAATTTGAGTCTTTGCCTCACTATGATATTTCTAAGCTATATAGACATCTCTTCCAAACTTGTAATGTTTTACACTCTTGAGAAAGTTGTTCCCAGAATACTTCTTCTTACATTTTTTTCATGTAAGAAGTTTTACTTGCTTTCATCCTCTTTTTTGATAAATGTTCCTTCTTAAGTTTGGCTATAAATATCTCTTCTTTTAATTATATTTATGTGACCATTGTTTCTCTTCAAACTCCAATTCAACCTTTATAGAACTCCATATTATATCCTCATATTTGTCATAGTCTCGATTGGCTATATTTATTTGTATATGGAGTCTTAGTCCATCAAATAATCTATCAAGATTTCCATTAGGGTCCATAACAATTTATAGGTGTAGTGAGAAATTATTGTAAAGTTCATCTCATAGCTTCCTGTAGATTAATTTTCCTTATGCTTCAGCTCTAGGAATTCCTTTTCCATTTTTATTCACATCAAACTAGGAAAATATTTATTGAAAAAGGATCCCCTAATCTCTTCCCACTCCATAACATGAATATAAATTCTTGTATTCATGTTTTTAATCTGTTTCCACCACTGATCAGCTTCTCCCTCTATATAGTATATAGCTAGGGTGACTTTCTCTTGTTCTGAACAATAGAGCACAAAAAAGATATTTTCTATAGATCTTATCAATTGTTAAACAAACAATTTTTTGGTAGAACCACAAAATGAAGGTGTTTGTTGATGCATAAAGGAATTAATAGAAATTTATTCCCTTAAAGGTGAATTTGGTCTCTTGGATTGACTCAAGTTATTATTCATAACTCGAGTTAGTTGATTCATCAGTCTCATGAACGTTTCCAATTCAGCTTCCATCAAAGAGATGTTAGTGCATTGTTCTTTGTGACCACCATTTATGCAGTTCCTCCTATTACCAAACATTTTCTAAAATAATAAAACATTAAAGATAAACACATTTCTTTTAATAATCTTATAATACTAATAAAGTTTTATGTCTAAAAACATCATGCTTAATTATGTTAATCATTAACAATAATAATATTTTCTATAAATCCTTCATAATGCTTTATAAAAAGCTTGTGATTAACCAAACATATCCCCCCTCGGAGTGTCAAAACAGAAGTGCAACAAGGCCCATTTTTTTCACTAGTTCTCATTCGAGTCTAGCTTAAATTATGGTTTTTGGGTTTTACCCCAAGATACATTTGTGCTAGTTCCACATCCACTTGTTCGTATCCAGAAAAAATTTTCTTTTCTCAGAAACTACTTATTTAATACTTCACCAAAATACCAGTATGTTTTTGTATATTTTAACTTGTCCCTAGGTTTATTCCTAAATTTTTAAAATCCTATATTCCAAAAATAACTAAAACATACTTTGATACCAACTATGGTATCCCACCTTTTTATTACATAACGTTTCACTACATTGTACAGATAGAGGATCATTTAAAGTTTAGTTTCATAGAAATAAGTTACATCATACTTGTAAAAATAAAAATTTCTTATAAAAAACATTAAAGGCTTATTCATTGGTTTACCATATGTACTTTTATTAAATCTCATAACCTGAAGACATACATCAAATGAAAATGGTGATCATAATTCCTAGTAATGGAATAATCAAGGAAAATGGATTACACATGATCTTGAAGAATATCAATAAGAACATGAGGAATATCATTGTGACATGAGATAGAGATCATGAGGCATAAAATAATAAAAATAAAATGAATCATAACATATAAATGTGGCTAATAAATTTAATTTAGACATTCATAATCATATCACTAAGTTTAATCACCATGGTTAATCACTAAGGTGTAATAAACATTACCAAGGTTATTCACCAATGTATCATATAACACGTCATCTGAAGAGATTAAATCTTTTACCCAATGAATTAGAGTGCTATCAAGGAACAACCTTAATATTTATTAATTTCATGTGATCCAATATATCATAATAAAACATTTCATAAATAAACTGTGTAGAATAAAATAAACGAGTTTCATATCAAAACCATGGTGTTTCCAAAATTTATTAAAACCAAATCATTATGCCATTTTCAGACCACAGATTAGGAATTTTGGTTTCATGTATGTTACTACAAGAATAAAATAAATAATTTTTTCATTTAGGTTAATACACATGTAAAATAAATTGTATTTGGTATTCATAAAATGAAAATATAAGAGAATTTCTTGAGGAGAAGAGATAAATTTTGAGAAGTACATCTCATAGTATAACGGGTATAAAACTTGGTTTTATAAAAGGGTAAAATGAGTGAGAAAAAGGGTATCCCATTGATAGAAAATAATTTTAATGTAATGAATGGATAAAAAGGGTTATAAAAGAGAGTAATCATAACAATTATAATACACTTACAAAAATAGTTCTTGAATTGAAGAGGATGGAAGAAGAATTACCTTACCTTGAAACACAACTCCTAAAACATGAGGATTGGGAACTTGGGGGCCTGAGGAAACCTTGGGAGGTAAAAAGAAAATATATTCTTGGAGGATTACTTTTTAGTGAAATTAAATAGATAAATGGGTGGAAATTTATAAAAAAAAGTGGATGATTTGTTTAATAATTTTTAAATATAGGCCTTGAAAATCGAGGTTGTGGAAAATGAAAAATCATGGGCTTTCCCATGTTTTTTGACCATGGTTTTTGAAATTAAGGAAATATTTTATTTCATTTTAATCCAAAAGTTTCATTCATAATTTTATATTATTTATTTTTTCCTGGAAAAGTAATGTTTCCACAAAAATAATGTTTTTAATTTTAATGTTTTTATTTTAGACTTTACAAAGTAAATTATAAGTTTGGAAATTGATTAAAATATATTAAAAAACTTTATATTAATAAAATAACATATTTTAGGCTTTGGATTATGTTTAATTAATTATTACATCATTATAACATAATTATGAAGTCATTAAACATACGAAAAACCTCAAACTGTTTTTTACTATTCATGAAATGTTTCTTAGAAAATTATCATTAATTCACCCTAACCTAATTTTTACAAGATGATTTCAAAACTGATGTTTATTTTATAATAATAATTCTCAAAATATGTGAATTTATACTTTTAAATATAAAAATATTTATTTATGAAAAATAATAGCGGGTTGAAAACACATAGTAAAATTCCGGACACTGAAAAATTTTAAAATTATTTTATCATTTATATTTAAATAAAAGTGTTTTTATCATAAAATCTCATCAAAATAAGTAGTATTCATAATTAGTTGGTTTATTATAAAAAATTATATCTTTTATGAAAAGTAAAATTTGGGTCTAAAAAGTCAAATTATCAAATTCCATCTCAATTAAACCTTTTATATTAAGAAAAACTATTATTAAAATGGAATTGATGGAATAAAATATTTATTTTTCAAAATTTACTGAACTTTAATTAACTAATTCCTAAACACGTAACAACTTATTACACCCACATACGCCCTAAGAGTAAGGTGTGTGATGGTGGTCGTTTTTTGGGGTGCATCAGCTAACATTGACTGGGTGGAAATCTCCACTAACTTGAACTTATCTTGTAGATGATTTCATTCAAGATTCACTAGTTGATGCTTGGCTTGGGATTGGTCAAAGGAAAAACCTAGCGATGATAGCTTCATCTCATTTTCTAGAAAATGGGTTTCAAACCACACAACTCCACTAGTTGATTCCATCAACTCTTCTTTATGTATCAATTATCCCTTTTCACAAATTTACTTGTAAACACTAATTATAAAATTAAAATTATTATCAAGAATTTATTTTCCATTGGTCATATTGTAAAACAGTCATAATTAACTAATGGTCATTTGATGGTCAAATCTATATAGTCACATTTACCTTTATATTTACTTTATTATTAAATAGATATGGTTTTGTTGTGTAATAATATAATATAACACACATTTTCAAGAAATAATTATTTTCCAAAAAATTTGTGTTATTAAAATTTCAATGTCCATGTATCCTATGAAATTATGGGATTCATTTATTTTAGAAGTTAAAAAATTCACTTTTTATTCACACAAGAAACTAAGATACATAGTAGAAAAAAATTAGTTTTAGGTTCTCTAAACTTTATAAATTTATCTTAAAAAATAGAGCATGCATTGTTAGAAAAATCAACTGAAAATATATCATCATATAGTTGATAGATTATTATTATATTTTTCTTTAGAACTTGAACATATATGACTTTCTTGATCAATATTGTTTTTGGATCTCCCACTAATACAACTCCAATGAGTTTTCCTTTAACATTATCTCCAAAGGTAAGAACTCCTCCATCTATTTTTGATAGTGTATGTAATTTTTAAAATCTACAATATTATACCTTGAGAATCCACTATCCATATAACATATTTCACTTCTGTGTCTATGTATTTTTACTTAAAAAAATTCAAAAAAACATGTTTTGGTACCCTAATTCCCTTGGGTCTAGTTGTGTCATAAAGAAAAGATCTAGGAAACTATATTTATCTAATTTTCATAGAAATTCCATAATTAACATTTAATAAACATTAAAAAATATAGGATTTATTTACACTATTGATCTGAGGGTTCCTCATGAAAAAATTATTAGCATAATTACCATTAATTTCAAAATAAAGTCAGTTGAAATTAGATATTCCATAATTCCTTGAACTAGGAACAAAATAGTCTTTATATGGTTTGGGATTTTCATCATTTCTTCCAATACTATGTTTTTAATTTTTATGATTTTTCCCCGAGGATATAATTTAAGGATTCTTCACCCTAAATTAAGATGCTAACATCACTTTTAAATTATTCTACTCTTGACTTCATATATTTAATTATCATTTCATGCACAATGCATTTTTAACAAGATTTACTTAATTTTTCATTCAAAGAAAGGTGCTATTTTAAGATGAAATATTTTTCACTAATAAATAAATTATGTATATTTTTTAGAGATTTATTATTTTATAAAAGGTATTCATATTTTTCATCATGTATAGAGAAATATTTAGCTAATTTATTATTTTAGAAACCTTTAAAATCAGAAGAAAAAGAAGAAGAAGAATAGGATTTTACCACTTCTTCCTTAGTCATAAAGCACATATTAGATTTTAGATTTGTTTTATACTTTTCTAAATCAGATTAAGATTACATAATAGAGTATTTAGAAACACTCCATGTTTATTTTATAGTATTTTTACAATTTTATTCATAGTCAAATTTAATTTGGTACTATTTTCCTTTTTTTCATATTTTAATTTTCCTCTTTTAGCTACAGGTAGTGAGGTATAATATTCCCATTTATTTTCATTCAGAGAACTGAACCTATTTCATTCCATTATCATTATTTATTGAATCATTAAAATATTTCTTGATTCGTCTTTTCTTCTTATATAATTTATTGAATATTTATCAGAGGTGAACCTATTATTCTTAATAATTCAAACAACTAGAATCATTTAAGGATAAAACATCCTCCTTAGATTTAATTTCATTTTTTGGAGTAATAACTTTGAGATTAGTATTATCCATTTTGATCATTGATTTATCTTCAACTTAATATTTCATTTTAGGTTTTTACATCATTAATGTACTAATCAATTACTTCATCGAAATATTTTTGATAGGAGTGGATTATTTGATGACAGTATTGATTCTATTCCATTTAGAGGGTAAAATTCTAATAAATTTAATGTTTGTTGTGGACTATAAATTAGGTTTCTTATGAAAACAAAACCATTGACTATTTCAATCAATATTACATTCATTTGAGTAATTATTTCTCCATCTTACATCCTAAAAGTATCAAAATTTAGCATACCCATGTTGTATCTTAGTTGTTTGAAATTTTCAATACCTTTATAAGAAACAACAATAGTCTACCATATTTAATATACAGTATAAAATTGAGAAACATGATTAAATTCATTAGGACTAATTATAAAAATTATAGAATTCATATCTTTTGAGTTTAAATCATATTAACATTCCTTAATGGAATAAAACTTCTCTGGTTTTGTGGTAATTTTATAAGGTCTGAAAATATTCATATAAACATTAAAACCAAGGTTCTTTCAAAAAATTATCATTCTAGATTTCCAACAACCATAATTTTATCCATTTAAGTATGTTGATATGATAATTTACCTTAATTCTCTAAGATCATCCATATAAATATTTTCTTCATATATATCTTAAATTAAAGCTTGATCAAGAATAATAGAATTATTTAAAGAACACCCTTTTTTTACCAATTGTTGGTCAGAAAATTTGAAGAAACAAGGGGGTGAATAGAATCCTTTTAATAAAATTAAATAAATTAAAATTAATCCCCATTTTTGATGTGTTGTAATATTATTTTCTTCAAATAGGTTAAATAGTGGGAAACTATAGTATAATAATAGAACTTTATGAAAGTAGTTTAGGGCATAAAGATCCTATAATCCACTCCACTAATTCTCTCTTCATGAGCCTATTGCTTTTAACTAAACATTTCATTTTTATGTGGACCAATACAATTGAGTGCTGGCAGTTGAAACCTTAAAAACAATAAGGATAATTTATTGGGAACACTGATATCCATAACTTAGTGTGAGAAGCTAACACTCTACAATGACTGAGTAAAAGTTACTGAACGTCCAAAAAAATAAGAAAATTTATCTATTGAAAAAGAGGTTCATCTCACAATTACCAATGAAACTAATAGATGATTTATCCTATTGATCATAGAACAAAATCTTCAAGTAATTATATCTTCAAAGCGATAATTATTATAAAATATATTTAAAGAATATACAAAAAAAGAATAACCTTTCATAGAAACATGATGAACATACATTAGTAGATCATAACATGCATGTATTTAAAGTATAGTCATGAAAGATTTGAAAAAATGTCAACATATAAATAACAGTAGATATGAATATCAGTAATGAAAAAAACTTTTCATAATTTCTTATAAAAATAGTAAAAAAAATCAACCATTAGTATTTCAAAAAAATAAAGTCATTCAAGAAGATTTAAATATTAGATTCACTATATTTTTTCTATATATACAGTTTTGATTTATATCACCTCATTATTTTATTGATAAAATCCATTGAGAATAAATAATAACATTGATTGATCTTAGTAACATGGATCTATAAATATCAATAGATAAATCATGATATACAAAATTCAGCACATTTTGATATTTGAATTTAAATCACTATTGAAAATAAAAAATTCCCTTCAAAAAGGAATGATTTAATCCATTGATTAATAGGATTTGAATCAGTATTTGAATGGATTTTAATGAGATATTTATTCTTGTAAAACCATTTATGAAATATCCTAAAATATATCTAATTAAAATTCTTTAGATGACTGATTCAAACATTGAAATTTCATTGCATATGGAATTGGAAGAAGTACGATTCACAATGTACAATAGATTCTAAAATATGGGTTAACGTATAATGCCCAAACCTTAAACATTACATAATATTGTAAATTATTTTAGAATTCACTTTCTTATATTCCCAAATATCTTTTCATATTGTAGTTTTAAAGAATTATTAAATAACTCATACATATCAACCCATAAGAATACAAAGCGGGTAGTACTGGAACAATATCCGTTTCTTCCATAATACAACTGTTTTTAATAAAACATGAAATATTTTCATGAAAAATACTTACAATATTCATCTTGGATTATTCGTTTCTCTTACCTATACTTAAACCAAGTGAAAACATTTTAAAACATAGGATAAACACAAAAATCTTTGTAAGGGACATAAAAAAAGAAATAAAACTTTATTACATGAATAATTATAAACATATGAAATCATTTTCACAAAGATATAATTTTCATCCTTAAAATATCATATTCTTACTTTGTCATAACATGATATTTCCATAAAACATAAAAAACATAAATAAAAAAATAAAGATAACTTGGGGAATTACTTACTTAATATTTTAACCCTACCAGCTATCATATTATTTTTAATCCTCATGGATACCTTACAATGTAACCATCATGACTATTTTATGATGTGACCCTTAAGACAACCTTATGATATAACCATCATAGTTACACTTAGAATAACCATTACAGTCAACTTCAAACATAAACATACCCAATGAATTACAGGGAGATATAGGTCCCACCCTTATTTATAATAAGTTCCCAAGAACAATATAATAATAAAAAACAATAATAATTTCATCATAAAAACATTTTTTTGGAATATAGATTTAAAAGGGTATTTTTAAAGAAAAGTTCCTTATCTCAAGTTTGTCTTAATTAAAACATGTTAAAACCTCATGATTAATTGTTTAAAAGAGTGTTATTAATATATGAAAGAACTATATTAATATCTATAATACCTTATATGATATTTTATTAATGAGTTTCCACCAATTTATTAATAATATTTTTCTATTTTCATTGTTTAAGGTGCATTTTTTTCATGGTTTCCATGGTTGGTTTATTTTGGATTTTCTTATCAAATAGAAGAGAGACTACAAAAGTGGAATTAAATGCTATTAAAATATTCACACAATATTAAATTAAATCATATATCATTGTTTTTATATGAGTATGATTCATTAGATAAAACTTTAATGAAAATGAGTTAATTTATTTCTACCGGTTTTACAACCATCACGAACTTAAATCATTTTATTTAATATCATGTTTATATATTGGTTACACAACATTATATATCTTACAATATATATAATAAAACATTATTTAACCATAATAATGGTTTTATTACCATCCTTGAATGTGGTAAATTAAAATGAAAACACATCATCCATGATGATTGTAAATCGACACATCACAAACAATGTTTTTATTTTTTTTAATAAGAGGAGAAGAGTAGAGGTTTGAGGATGGATATTCCATGAAAACAATTACATTAAAGTATAAGTAAGATACTGTAGTCATTATTTCACTTATATTAGAGTAGGCGAGGATATAATAATAAAATAAAATAAATTTAATAGGAAATAAAAGAAAATGAAATAGAATTTTACCTCTTGAATTATCCTCTTTGAGAACCTCCTTAAGGCCCTTGGTTTTAGCCTTTTGGTGAGACCGAAAGGTATTGGACGCGGGGAATATTCTTGGTAAGGTAATTGTTTAGAAATTATACAAGTTATAAGGCTTTGATTTTTGAGGAGAATAGATGGTGAGTGGTGGTATTTATAAGGGAAGAGAGGGGTGTTTTCTCATTATTTTATTCATTAGTTTATTATTTTGGCTCAACAAAACGAATAGTTTTAGAATTTTCACTAAATATAACAGAATAATAAAGGGGGTTATATATTATTGTGATTACATCAAATATTACTCAATTAACATTTTCTTTAAATTATAATGTATATAAAACATAAATTACCACATTTAATTATTCAACAAAAATTCAAATTTTTGGGAAACATACCAAAAATTCACCATAACCATTTATCGACATGTAGAATTCAAAAATGAAATCTATTTAATGAAAATAATTTTCTAAATATGAGAAATTTAATTTCAAATTAAAATAATTATCTAATAAAAAAATACCAATTTTTAAAATTATAAACTGATTTTATAACACTTTAAAAAATTAATTAATGTCTCATAAAGTTATATTACAATAATAATAAAAAAATATTAATTTATGGATCTATTTTATGAAAATAAATTTTCTTTTTATTTCATTATATTAATTATAAAATTTTAAATAAAAATTTATGACTTAAAAAATACCAAAACTTTATTTATTATTTCTAAAACATTTAATTACTTATTCAATGATATAAATATATCATGATTACACTTATAAGATACATAAATTTTATTTATACTCTCATATGTGAGGTTAATATTGTACTTCATCTTCCCTATTTCTTCTGTATAAAACTATTCTGAACAAACACATCTTAGATGAAGCAACATTGTAATCATTAAATTATATATCATTTCTACTTAACTATAAGGTAACAATAATTTATGGTATTATATTAACATAATCCTAACCCATAAATGTATCTAAACCATTATTTGAAACTAACTATAAGTACCCAACCTTAAACATCACATAATCGAGTAAATGCTTTTAGAATTCACTTTCTTATATTCCCAAATATCTTTTCAGTTTAGAGATTTAGATAATTATAAAATAATTCTTTTATATCAACACACAAGAATACAAAGTGGGTAATACTAAAATAGTATCTATTTCTTCCATAATAATTTTTTTTAATAAAATATGAAATATTTTCATGAAAAATATTCCCAATATTTATCTTGGATTTTTATTTTCTATTACCATCCTTAAACCCTGTGAAAAATATTTTTAAACTTGTGATGAGCATAAAAAATTCAATAAGGGACAAAAAAACAAATAAAGAAACTATTAGTACATGAATACTTATAAACATATGAAATCATTTTCATAATAATATACTTATCTCACTTATATTATCATATACTCACTTTGTGATAACATGAGATTTCCATAGAACATAGAAAACATAAATAAAACCATAAAGGAAACTTGGGGAATTAATTAATTATAATTTTAACCATCATGGAAAACATATGATTAATAACCCTCAAATATACCTTACAATGTGACCCTCATAGATACCATATATATAACCCTCATGACTACCTTATGGTGTAACCATTGCAGTTACAGATAGAATAACCATCACTGTCAAATTACAACATAAATATACCCATTTAATTGGATGGAGATATAAGTCCCACCCTTATACATAAAAAATTCCGAAGAGCTATATAATAATCATAAAACATGAATAATTTCTTCATAAAAACATTCTTTTTCAAATTGAAATTTAAAAGAGGATTTTTAAAAAAAATCCTCTAACCTCAGGTTCGACTTACATAAAATGTGTTCAAACCTATTGTATAATTCTTTAAATAGTGTTATTAATATATTAAATAACTATATTAATATCTATAATACCTTATATGATATTTTAAAAACAAATTTCCACCTAATTAATAATAATATTGTTTTTATTTCCATTGTTTTGGGTGTGTTCTTTTCATGGTTTCCATGGCTGGTTCATTTTGGATTTTAAAACCAAATGGAAGAGAGACACCAGAAGTGGAATTAAATGGTATTAAATTATTTCAATAATCTTAAATGATAACATATATTATTATTTTTATATGAGTATTATTCATTAGATAAAACATTAATGAAAATGTGTTAATTTATTTTTAGTGGGTCTGCAACCATCACAAAATTATACCATTTTATTTAATATCATGTTTATATATTGGTTCTAGAAAATTATATTACTTTTAATATTTATAATAAAATCTTATTTAACCATAATAATTGTTTTATGACCATCATTTATGGTGGTAAAATAAAATTAAAACACATCATCCATGATGATGGTAAATCGACACTTCACGGACAGTGTTATGTGATTGAATAAGAGGAGAAGAGGTGAGGTTTGGTGATGGATATTCCATTAAAAATAAAATAAAATTACAGTATTTGTAATATAATATAGTCATCATGTCAATTGAATTAGGTGAGGTGGAGAGATAATAATAAAATAAAAAAAATTGAAAATAAAATAAAAGAAAATGAAAGAGGATTTTACCTGTTGAATTCTCCTCCTTAAGAACCTCCTTAATGGCCTTGGTTTTGAACTTTTGGTGAGACCAATATGTCATAGAAATTGGGGAGAGTCTTGGGAAGGTAAATGGGTATAAATTAAACAATATAAAATGCTTTTATGCGTGATAAGAATTGGTTGTGATGGGTGGTATTTATAGGGGAGGAGAGGTGTGTTTTCTCATTATTTTATTCATTATTTAATTATTTTGGCTCAAGACTATGAATATTTTGAGAATTATCACCAAATATATTAAAATAATTAAGGGGGTTCTATATTATGGTGATTACATTAGTGATTATTCAAGTAATAATATATTTAATTTACAATGTATATATACCGTAAATTATCATATTTTACTATTCACTAAAAATTCAATTATTTTAGAAAAATACCCAAAAAAACACCCAAACAATTTTTTGAAGTGTATAATTCAAAAAGAAACTCCATTTTATGAAAATAAATTTTTAAATATGAGAAATTTAATTTTTAATTAAAATCATTATTTAATCGAAAAATACTGATTTTAAAATTATAACTGATTTTATGACACTTTCAAAAATTTATTAAGGTCTCATAAAATTATCTTATAATCATAAGATAATAAAATATTAATTTTTGTATCTATTTTATAAAATAAATTTCTTTTAAATACTTTTATTAATTACAAAATGTTAAATAAAAATTTACGACTTACAAAAATACCAACACTTAATTTATTATTTTCAAAATACTTCTTTACTAATTCAACAATATAAATATATCATGATTACACTTATAAGATACATAAATTTTTTTTATACTCTCATATGTGAGGTTACTAATATATTATTATATATTCCTTAATTTATATAAATATCACTTATTCCATTATAAGTTTATAATGAATTTAACGAATTATTTCTAGAATGGGAAAAAAATATTTTTTAAGTACCAGGGTCTTCACATAACCAACCATACATTAGATAATTAAATGTATGGTAATTCAAAAAAATTTGGTTCCCAATATAAATGATTAGCTTAAATATAGGATAAAAAAGTATCATTCCCTATTGAAAGTAATATTTCCAAACCTAATATTCTCTGAAAACATAGGGTTCAGAGTAGTGATTCTAGATTCCTTAGATACACCCATAATATATAAAACAATTATCCTCAATTACTTCTAAAATTTTAAAGAAAATAAAATAAACATGTTACTAAATATATCATTGAAATTCAATTAAATTAACTTCATTAGTAAAACATATGAGGGTGCTTGTGAGCATCAAAATCAATTAGAAAACACATGAAAATTTCGGATCATCGTTATTATTCATAACATGGATATCCATATGGTGGAAGTAAGAAAAAAAATATTTCCGCATTGAATGGAATAATTTGGGTATCTAAGAAAATATCCCAAAAATCAAATTAGAAACTATGGGGTATTCTTAGTGTAATCAGAAGTACCCATATCAAATAAAGAAAGATAAGGTGGTGGAGTGGGAAATTTCAAAGTTCTGGGTTATCAATAAAATATAGTAATTGAGTTCAATATCCAAAATGGTAATAGAATAAATAAATGGTAATAAAATACTTTATTATGGTTTGTAAATAGCATGCGAATTATCCAAATCATATACCCCAAGAGTGTCTATCCAGGTGTGCAGTCTTAAACCCACAAATCATGCATCGAGTGAAGATTGAGTTGATACTCAACCAGACTTTTTCACGTTGATTAACCATATGTGAATCTATGAAATATCCACATCCACTTTCTAGTACTTACACATAGATTTAATATTTAGGAAAACCACACACACTTTTCTTTCTAAAATTTAGTATTTTTGGGCATTATGATGGCTTGGGTAATGTCTCAATCAAAACCCCTTGGAAATATAGAAATTTTAATTGAACTTATAATACCATTACTGAAAATAACTCATGATATAATATATAAAATATGTAATATATACACTATATAATTGAAATTAGTTTCACAATACAAAACATGTCCCAAGAAAAGGAATTTGAGACAAAAGGTCCCTTATAACCATAGAAAATTTCGAGTCAAAACCCATTAAAGGATAAAATTTAACATGGACAATTAAATAACATGAATAATGAGAGGATAAAAATAAGAATTATTAAAAGGGTATTATATATAAAGCAAAAAAATGGTTTATAATAAGAAATATGTCTCAAGGGGTGAAAGTTGGAGACAAGAAACCCTTACCTTAATTCCCAACGTCTGCTAAAGCACTTGAATATTCTATATAAAAAAACATAAATATGTTAATAAACTATTTATGAAACTTTCTCATATCTATGTATTTTTATAAGAATTATTTATATTTATTCTCTAAATTTATATTTGTTAGTTATAATCTATTTTTGATATCATGTGTAAGCAATCTTAATTATTTTGAACTAGTTTTGTAATAGTGGTGTTGTTATTCATTATTTTACCAATATTTATCACTCGTAGATAATTTAAGGTACTATAATTTATTATTTATAATTATTTATAATTCCCGAATTTCATTCTATGGGATTTTTTTAGGATCCTTAAGGATGAAGTTGATGATGAGAATGCTTCAATGTTTTTTTTAACAAATATAACTTGGTATTTTAAATAATGAGTTTAATATTAATGTTAACATTAATGAACTAAAATATTTTAACCATTTAAATATTTATATCATATATTATTATAAATTAAATACTTATATTCATTCATGATATAAATTTATATAATTGTTTAATTTAGTGGTTAAACCAACCCAAACAAGAACATACCATAATTAATGGATGATTATGAAGTGATTTAGTTATAATATCATTATAATAGAAGCATAATTACCTTATTTCATCCTTATTAGTGTGATATATAATAATTTAAATTATTATAAGATGAAAATAACCTATAAAAATTTATTACATGGTATGAAGAAATCATTTTTTTCTCTTAGAATGCTCTTTTGGGCAGTAAAATTTACCACAATTGTTTATTGCTCATACTATTAATAGGTTGTAAAATTATATTTAAATGAAATCAATAATTTAAAAAAAATAATATTTATCCTTTAAACCCATTCTCACGACAAAAAATTAAACACAATGATGAAAATAAAAAAATATAAATCAATCATTCCATGGAGGTAGTAGTCTGCGCATATGCATGGTTAATGATTTCATTTTCCATAGAATGAGAGAAATTTATAATATGTTTTCTTATTTTAGAACATAAAATATGTTATAAATAAAATAATTATTTATTAAATTTAACATCATACCAACCATATATGGGGGTTATGGAAAATGAAAAATGATGCTTACTGGTGGCGATAGTTCGTACACATACATGAATGCTTTTTTTGTTTTCATTAAGAGAAAATGGGAATGGTGGTTAATAGCTATTACCAAAGTGTAATAAAATTATTTATAAAAATATAATAATTTAAATATATATTAATTTTAAAAATATATTTTTAAAATTAATATATAAATGAAGACAAATTAGGGATAATTAGTACTCACATTGAGGACAAGGCCTTTCCCTTGGAGGACTCCTTGGAAAGGGAAGAATTAGGATAATATTGTGTAACCAAAAGATTAAGAGGGTGAATAATAATTATAATGGAATGAATAATTTTATATTTTTAAGAGGAAACAAAATTTATATTGCTATTGAATGGGTGGTGAGAGGACACTTTTATAAGTGATAAGAATTCCATTTTTATAAATATTTCAATTTAATATAGAGGGAACGTGTTTCACATGTCAAGTAGCTCCAAAATTGTATAATAATTCAGTAGTGGATGATATAAGGTCAATATTACCTCAATAATTCATTTAAAAACATGTTTTGAACCGGTTTTAAGTCCTTTACTCTTAGAATTTTCACTTTTACCATTTTCGAATATAGAGTGGTAAATTATTTTTACCTGGGAAATTTACATTTAATTCCTAAAAATAAAATTAACCTTATTAAATATTTTGGACCGAATGATTCAAAATATGAAACCAATTTTATTATATAAAATATTTATGTGTAAGAAAACTCAATTTTAACATCAACACAGGTAAGGTATAAAAACCCATTATTATAAAAAGTTTATTTCTAAGCATAAAATTTATGTGTAGGATAAAATTACCAATTTATTTGATTTTCAAGGTATAAATTTGTTTATTAAAAAAAATTATTTAAAATCAATCCAAAAAATAATTTTACCAAAAAATATTTAATTATAAAAAAGATAAAAAATAGATTCTTTTTTTGGAAAGTATTACTTAAGTACACAAAATGTTAATCATGTGTTTTATAAACTCAAAATAGTATTTTAAAACATGAATTTTTTACTCCTTAAACACATATTTGATAAATTAAAAGTTTTTATAGTTTTTTGGTCTTTATTATATAATAATAAATTTGTAAAAGTTATAGTTTTAATATAAATTATATTTTCACTATTTACATAAAAATAAAATATTTTATAAAAATCATAAAAATTCATCATAAGATTCAATTGACATTATAAATTAACAAATGAAGTTAATTTGGTTAAATTTAAATTTAAATTTAATTTTTAAATAATTTTATGAATGAAGGCTCTTTGTAGTGTATATTACATAATTGTTTGGGGATATAGTGCTTACCTTCTATATTAGGTTATTGTATATTAAAAATACAATTTATAAATTGTAAATATATAATAAATTTAAAAAAACATCATTATAAAAGTTTGTATAATGACCATCA
The DNA here is from genome assembly GCA_963277665.1 of Viscum album. Taxonomy (NCBI): domain Eukaryota; kingdom Viridiplantae; phylum Streptophyta; class Magnoliopsida; order Santalales; family Viscaceae; genus Viscum; species Viscum album. The sequence goes on along the minus strand of OY728166.1, from coordinate 1,082,239,245 downwards.
AGGGTCTTAGGATATTAGGACACCAAAAGTTAAATTTTGAGTCAACTAAGATGGGTGTATGATTATCTTTCATGGTTACCAAAAAATTTATCTAACCATGTAGTACTAACTATCTCACCCTTTAAATGGTGAATATTTAACTTGAATAGTTTCGCCTAACCATTTTCAAACCATGTGTCCTTTATGTTTCTGAAAATTTATAAATTTCTATTGTTTTAATTTCAAACTTAATGTTATTTTAATCATTTATTGAATAATAAAAAGTTGGGGTGTTACAAATACTCAGTGTGTGTAAAAGAATATCCAAAATATTGGTTTATTAGTGGAGGATCCTAAAATAATGAAACTTGGGTCAGTCAAAGGAATTCCTAAACTTTACAAATAGTCTATGTATAATCATGCATGCAACACATAATTTCATGTAAACAGATTCTTAGACTCCATAGCATTTTAATATTCATGGATGATCATAGGAAATAATATCCCAATATTAGAGTCTTTCTAAGAATAATTCAATATGGTTTCCCAAATACAATGCTATCAATGAAGTAAAATAAACTATTGGGATCATACATCAAACCATTCATAAAGTCATTTCTAAGAGGAAATAACTTCTATATAAATCTCCTATCATCTCCATCCAAAGGTAAAAAGTCAATTAAAACATTATTTTATCATATCAAATGTTAAATCCATAATTTTCATGGCATAGATCAGTTGATTTCACACTAGGAAATATCCCACTATTAATCAAGCTAGAAAAAAATTGAATATCATATAAGCATCATTCATAATTAATTACCCCAACACAATTTTATAGAGAAACTTTAGATAAATCCCACCTTGAATGGAGTCATACATTTTACACACAACCCACCTATAGTTGAGAACATAATGAATTATGAGAATTGTATCACAAAATGAATATATTGGTCTATATTACTGATATTAGAAGTTTATGGTGATAAACCCTTGTCTTATTGAACCTTTCATATGTTTTCATCATATCAATATACTAAAGTTTCTTTACTAATTTTAAAAACAAAAAACATCCCCAAATCATTATATCCCATTGAATCATTAATTTATATATATCATTATAGTCATGAACATGATAATTGGTCTACAAAGATATAATTTTCTATTGTAAATAACATAAATATCATCCAACTAATTTCTCCCACATCCTATTTTTTTTAACTAAACTTAATTTTGGATTATAGTGGAAGGTCCATAGAATAGAATGATAGATTTTGGGAATAGATATTAGTTTTTTGCATGAAAAAAGAAAAATTCAGGTTTTTCTAATGTTCTAGTTAGAGTCTTACATGTTTTGGTTAAATATTTTAAATATTAGTTTAATGTTTGAAATTTATGTGTTACTAATGTTCTACTTTGAGTTTAATTGGATTTAAATAATTATTCTAAAAAATTATGTAATGTTTTAAATTTATGGATTTATAAGTTTTATTCTGGAAGATTTTTTTTGGAAAAGATAAAAGTTTATAACGTGTTTCAATATTTAAAAAAATATAGATAATTTTGAGTTAATATTATTTGAGCCTTTTATTTAATGATTTCAATTATGTAAGGGTTTTTTAATCTTATATTTTTACTAAAATTATGAACTCATCCTTATAAAAATAATGATTTTTTAAATTCTAAATTATAAATATAATTTTTATTAGCTTGGTTCTTATATGGATAGTTTAAGTATTAGTTTAATTCAATGTAAGAACCAATATTAGTTACAAAAGTAATTTATGCATGTTTACTATTATATAGAATTAAAAAATATATATTTATTTTTATATGGATTGTAGAGTGATAGATTAATTTTTATATAGAGTGGATAAATAATAATTTATTCTTATGTGTACTAAAGTATTTTTGGTTCATTCTTATATATATATAGTTTAATATTATATTAATATTAATAATTTAGTTTCAATTATATAACTTATTTTATAATAATTAAACACTTTATTTAAGTTAGTTTTTTATGAATATACTAATTTTATTTAAATTGATGATTTTTTTAGAGTTAAAGTCTTTTCTAATGAGATATTTGACTGAGTTTGTCAAGATGACTTTGAAGAATATTTTTATAAACCATTTCTATATTTTATGTAGATTTATGAAGATATTTTATTGATTTTTTGAAAGTAAATTATGGAAATTATTTTTGAATGATATTTTCAGAAGGTAACTAAGTATAAGATATGATACTATTACAGAGATATTAATATAAACTATTTAAAAAAATATTTCTCATGGTTAAAGAAAAAGTTTAAATCAAAATGAAATCATGTTACATAGAATATTCTAGTGAAAAAATAATTTATTTTTAACAGTTTTATTATGTTTCTATTAAGTTAAGAATTTATTAAAATAATAATATTATTATTATTTCTTGTTTTTTTGATATGAATCAATTTTATTTATCATTCTCTAAATAAATTTCTATGATCAGATAATCTTATCTATTGTCTTCAAGGTAAATTATGCACCACATCTTGAAATCTAAAATCTTCATTTTTCGTTTCACTTTAAGAAAATAATTATTATAGTAATTGTGGGGTTATAACCTATGAAGTTATTACTATAAAATATCCATATAGGAATATATTTTATTTTTAGATGAATGACTTTCAACTTCTTATACTTAACAATGAAAATCATTGGTTGGAAGGATCTTGAATAAGATCACCAAATGAGTATTGAGTGTTGGTGGAGTGGAGAAGAGGATTGTTATTAGTGAAACAAATATAATATAAAAATATCTATGATTAGTTTTTATTGTATTTTATTTTTCACTATTCATTGAAGATAAAGGACTGGTACACTCCTTCTGTTGTTCCCACCAACGATGATCCTTATAGTGTTTATGGTGTTAGGCATGGTGGGATTTTCTATTGAATTTGAGGTTTTTAGGTATGAAGGTAGGGGTTGATATCCCTATAAAGTCATAGATAATTGTTGATTCTTGGTCCACTTGTATCTCAACTATGGCTTTAGGGCCCATAACTCCCCTTCTTCACAGTCTAGTGTGGTTGTTCTCTTGGGGTCTTGAAGATGTGTAGTGTGAGTAGAGACAATGATCCAAGAATCCTAAATGGTGTGGGATTCTCCCTTTACTTTAGGTTTCTATTGGGGTTTATTTTATATCTCTATTAAGGGTTTCTTGTGTATGTATCTATTCTTTTTTGGGGTTCATTAGAGGTTTCTAGTGATTTCTTCTGATGCATTTTCTTTTGTTAAGGATGTTAATAATGCTCGCTATGGTTCTTATTTTTTTTTTCTAGAAGGAGTTTATTTTTGTGATGATTTGGATTGGTTTTGGTAGTTATTATGGTGGATGTTTCGATTTAAGGTGAGTAGGATAGTCTATGGTAGTGCTGGTTCAATGAAAATAGTAACTGGCATGACAGGGTGTAGTCTTTAGGTTGGGGCTGGGCTTGAAGGTGATCTGAATGTTATGGGTTTTAAATTTGAAATTTGAAATTTTGAAATTTTAATTTATATTAGGCGATTTGATTTATGGTGTGTAGGGTATTTTTGATGATTTGGATGTGGAATGTTAGTGCGGTTTTGAGATGATGTCATTTTGTGAGGGTTCTCACTTAACCCATAAAGTGATATTTTTGAAAATAAAAAAATAATTGGATTTGCAGTAAAAAGTGTATAAATTCAAAACCCTTTTCAACCTCTCTTGGATTATTTAATTATACAATCAAGTCACTATTTAGTACTAGAGATAAAATTTTGATCTCTCATCTTTTGTAAGTTGAAATGGATAAGATTGTTTATGTCTACTGGTTAATCCTAAAGAATAAATGTTTATGGTTAAATAATCATACATAAATTTAGAAAATTTTAAGTATTGGAAGACCATGATGACCATTTATATTAAAAATTTGAGTTTAAAATTCTATATAAATGTTATCTAGATTTTTACTATTCTATATAGCGAACTAGAATTTTGGATTACTACTCATGATAAAGAATAATTTAAATACAATTTCCATGAATATTATTTTATATTATCTTAGTCTTGATAAAATTAACAAAGTTTCTCAATGAACTAATGGATAAAAAATGTGGAAAACTATTTCTATTTCTTATTAAAGAACAAATAATGTTAGTAATCTATGAAACAATACTGCCAAGTTAAAGTTTGATACTTTCATAATATTTTATAGAGAATCAATTACATATAAAAATGTAAGAAACACTTATATATTAAATAATTCTGTCTCTTTAGGAGTTGAAATTTCTAAGATAGATCAATATTTAAAAGTCTTAAGAGTTTTAAATGCGTGATTGAGTGGTAAATATATTACCATCAAGTATTCCACACTTATTAAAGAGATAAAAATGAAAATTTTGATTTTTAGTTTGATGGTGCATGAAGTTGAAATGAAAGATGAGAGAGATGATCACATGTTAGTTAAGAAATAATGTGTTTGTATTAATGTTATGACTATAATTGATGAAAAGAAAGAAAAAAATATATTATTAATTCCTATGAATAAGAAAATTTTTGTAGTACCAACTATGGTGATGGACATTCGTAGGTTGAAATAAGTTTTAATAAAACTTATAGGATAAGTAAATGTTTTAGAAGATATTTAAAAAAAATAATGGAACTTAAATGTAAGTGAGATACCATGAATATAATAATCTATGACATATCAAGATGGATTATCCTTTATTTAATGATAAGAATAAATTTTAAAAAATATTGTATTAAATGGATAATTAAAAATGAAAAGGATAAAAATATATGAAATCTGTATAGTGCGATTTAGAATATTCTAGATATGTTCCCAAACCTGATTCTCAAAATGAGAAATAAAATAAGTAAAAAATATTCATTTTATGGATCTAACTAAGTAGGTACATTTTTTTATTCATCTAATATGAATAACTATGAATGGTTATATAAAGAACCGAATGAGTAATTTTCTATTCTTGAGAGTAAATATGATTCCTTAATAGTGGAATATATATTAATTACAAAATATTTTAACCCTATTGTTATAGAAAAGGATACCTTGTTAAAATGAATTTATGTTATTAAATTTAAATTTACTACTCTCCATAATTCTACTTTTCAATATGATCAAAAAATAAATGATCCATTTTTTTAGATTTCTAATTTAATGTTGGTTGTTATTAAGCCTTCTAAGGAGGAGGAATATATTAATATGATTCTTGGTATCCAGAAGTGTGTTAATAGAGGAAAAATAAAATAAAAATTCTAGTAAAAATCCTATGTTTTATAGAAATAATTTTATCCTTGATTATAGTAGAAAAATCATATATAATGTTCATTGTAATCATTATTGTATTTTTTGTCATTATGTTAATGATTTTGGAATGATGTTAACTTAATATGGTGGTGTAAATCATAATACATTTTCAAACAGTTTATAATTTTCAATACATGGTAGGATTTCTATTAATATTGAGAAAATTTAGATTTAAAAATAATTAGTTACTAAAAAATATGGTACCAAAAGTATATTGTAATGAACCAACCCAATTTAACTAGTCAAGAAACCTGAGTACCCCATCATGGCGGTGAGGTGAAACAAGATAATGAAAAATAAGTCTCATATAAAAAAATAATACCTACAAATTTAGTACAATGGGGAAAAAAATATATATATAAGATTCATACAATCTATGAAAAATTAACTAAACTATAAAATATAATAAGACAAGACCAAAAAGTCTCTATGTGACCAACCGTCACCTTCAAACCATTATACTATGAAGGAAATGAAGAAAAGAAAAGATGATATAAAACATAATTATCGTCCCTTTACCTAAGTCATGTGAAAACATTTCTATAACCATTGAAAGAAAAAATTAGGATGTGAGAAAAAATCCAAGTAAGATTCCACCACAAAGTATATACGAAGTCTAATATCAAGAATCCAGTAGTTCTAGCATTAAACCAAATATAGTTTTAAAAATCATTTTCATAAATAAAAACCATTTTTAAATCATCCCTTGGTTTTTCATAAAAGGCTTTAATATTCTAAAAAAAATAAAATAACAAGTATAAGTGATAAAGAATGATATAATAATCAATACAATCCATGAATATACCATAAGTTAAAAATGTAAGAAAATAACCACAACCAATCAATCATGTGAAAGAATGTGAGAAAATAACCATGACCAATCCACCATATGAAAACCCAATCATGAATGAAAAAGCACACAATTTTGGATCAAGAATTTGGGTATATGTACTAGACATAAAAATAAATTCCAATAGGCCTACGATGGATCCAATCAATATAACCTCTAGTTACATAATGCACACAAAAGTGAAAAAAACCTCAAGTGGAATTACAAACACTATGAGTGACATGTCTATTCCCAACAAATACAAGGTTTCCAATGAGATAATTTTGTCTAAATCCATTTAAAACCCATTATAAAAATTTATAAAATATTTTCAAATCTAGGCCAATCTACTTTGGTGTTTGAAAACCCAATTATGAACCAAAACCACTATTCAAGCATTTAAGAAAACATTTGGTGTGAAAAATTGTTTTAAAAGAAAAACCCATTTAAAAATAGGTTTTCCTTCTAAAAAATAAAATAAATTTAAAGATAAAATTAATTTAATGAATAACCCAAAGTAATTTACATGAAAACTAATCAATTTATATAATTACCCTTTTTATAGGAAAACCTACCTCAATAACATAGGTAGATATAGATGCATTAAAAAATAGAGGACAAGGAAGAGTAGATCGGGCCATCATGGTCCTAGATACATAATAAACACATAAATCCTATATATACCCCCTTATATCTATCATAAACATCCCCTTCAGGTTACACAAGATGATAGGAGAAGAGATACAATGAGGATCTAAGAAGAAAAGGAAAACCGTATAAAAAACACAACATACCTTGAGTTGATCCACTAAGAATGAAAGAAAATATCCTAGAATCTCGAGGAAGAATCTTATAGACCACTTACAAGGGATTGGGTTGAGAAAATATGAGTTTACTAGTTCATTAGAGGTTAAACAGGTGTCTTAGGTATTTTTAATTAAAAATTTGGAGCATTAAAAACCCGAGTGCATGGTTTGTTGGAGAGGCCGTATGGTTAGGAGTAACTGTGCGCCCTAACTGTAGAACCTATATATGGATTATATTTGGGGTATATGGTTTGTATTAATAATTACTTTAACTATTCACCAATACTGTAACCCACTCTATAAAAGGGTGAAAAATTTTCATTGGTTGGCCACACGATTTGGAGAAACCATGTGCCCCCTCTAGTGGCTCAACAAAGGCCGCACAGTTTGCTGGGACAAACTGCACAATTTTCTCTAACTATGTGACAACCATGGATAACCCCATTGGCCTCAAAAACTTATAAAAATATCCCAAAAAACCCCCCAAAAAATAACCAAATCAATGGATACTAAACAAGGGTCAAGAATTACCTATATTAATGTAATATAATGTTTCAATATTCCCACCATAAAGGATATTTGTCCCTATAAAGTAATCAAGATTTTGGACTTGGAAAAAGAGAATAAAATTGCTGCCTCATAAATGATTCCCACTCCTACATCTCATGGATATCCTATTTTCACCGACATAGTACCTAGACCAAGGGAATCATTTTACCATGCAGTACCTTATCCTAGCATTCCATAACCTAAACTGGTTGCTCAAAAATGGTAGTATTGGGCTCAAGATCCACATCCTCTAATTCAACCACATGGTAAGGATCCAGGTGATACCTCCTTAGCCAATAAACATGAAACATGCTGTGAATCTAATTCAATAAAGATGATATGTCTAATTGATATGACACCTTTCCAAGTCATTCCATGATCTCAAGGGGACCAATAAACCTCGATGCCAACTTACCCTTCTTACCCAACTGATGATGTCCTAAGAGAGGTGAAACTCTAAGAAAAACCTAATCACCAAACATGAAATCTTTCACTCAATGATGATAGTCTACATAATATTTATAATGGCTCCATGCTATGACCAACCTCTTCTAGATCAAATATACCTTTTCTATCTTCTCCTAAATGAGTCTTGGCCTATATAAGGACTTCTCTCCCAACTCTTCCCAACAAAAGGGAGATCTACTTGGAAACCCCTACAATAATTTAAAGGGTTACATATTTATCAATGTTTGATAACTATTATTATATTAAATTATGACTAAGGGTAAATTATTTTCCCAAGATCCACCAAAATGAAGCACGCAATCCTAAAGTATATTCACAAGAACCTGTATGACACTATCATTTTTTACGTCCATCTGAGAATGATAAACCATGATAAATTTCAACTAGGAACCCATTTCCACCTGTAAACCTTTACAAAACCTATATTTCAACATTAGGTCTCTATCAGAAACAATTGTTGAGGAAAATCCATAAAATTTCACAATCTCTATAATATACAATTCTATAAGTTGTTCTTCCTTCATCATCTCGTTAATAGTTAAGAAATGAGATGATTTCATAAGTTGATCAATGATAACCCTACTCGAATCCTTCCTACTAGAATTCCAAAAAAAACCAATGATAAATTCTATGGAAATATCATCCCACTTCCATACGAAAATGGGTAAAGGTTGAAACAAAAAATCAGGTCTCTAGCATTCCACCATAATGTTTTGACAAGTGAGACACCGTGAAACAAAATATACAGTTGACCACCTCATCCCTGGACCCCAATACTGACATGTCAAGTCAAGATACATATTTTTGGCCCCCTCATATATAGAGAAACATGACCTATTTCCACTATCTATCAAATCCAACCTCAATGAAATTGGAACAACCAACACACTATGGAAGAACATCACTCTACTGGGAGACAAACACCACTCACCTAAGGTCTCCCAACCATAAAGTATTTTACCTCTAATTATTTTTACTAAGTGTCTATCCCATGCTTGAGAAGAAATATCTCATTAAAATATTATTTATCTTTTATTAAAGCCAAGAACACCTTTCTGCAAACCTTTTCCACTCCCAAGACCATATTAGCAAAAAAATAAACTCATTAGAGACCACTCCTCGACCAATTAATTCATGACTTGTGTCAGTAATGTTTTTCTCAATGCATTAGAAACTAGATTCCCTATACTAGGAATGTATGAATTTTCAAAACAAAAAGTTTAGATATACTCCACATGGAATCTCTATCACAAGTTTAGATCCCTATGAGTAAAAATATATTTTAGGATCTAATGATCATAATACACTATAAACGTTTTCCCAAGAGATAGTGATGCCATGTTTTGAGTCCATGCATAACTACTACCAACACAAGATCATGGGTAGGGTAGTTCTTATCATGGGGGAATAACTAGAGAGAGCTGTAGTCCACCACCTATTTCCCCTGCATCGAGATACATTCCAAACTCATACCAGAAGTATTGTATAAAACATCATTACCTGAACCTGATTCGAGAAGAATAAAAAATGGTTCTTAATTCAAACTCACCATTATCTCCTAAAACGATCTTTGATATTTTTATTTGCATTCAAAATTTAAAACCTTATGGGTTAAAGATATTGTTAAAGATTCTATCTTGGAGAAATTCTGAACAAAACTTCTATAGTAACTTCCTAAATCCAAGAACCGACTAATGAAAAAAACTTTTCCTAGCTTCTCCTAAGATATAAAATCTCATATTTTATCTAGATCCACTAATAAAACCCTCTATGATATGAAATTCCCTATAAATTTTACTTCCTATATTAAAAAATCACATTTGAAAAGATTACCATATAGAAGATTCTTCTTTATGGTTTGAAGAATGATATAAAAATGGTCTATATAATCTTACTCTGACTTGAAGTACACACAAATATCATCCCCAAACACAACAAAAAAAAATCCCAAGAACCGATGAAATATTTTTTTATCGAATCCATAAATACCATAGGAGAATTAGTGAAATCTAATGTCATAATAAGAAACTATAAATGACCATACACACTCCTAAAAACTATCTTAGGTATATGCTCTTCTCTGTCTCTCAACTGGTGCTATCCTGATAAATGTTTAATATTTGAAAACCAAAAAACCACTCTAAGATGGTCAAGGAGATCATCAATCATAGGTAAAGGGTATTTTTTATTAATGGTCACCTGATTTAACTTTTGATAATCCATTCATTTTTTGAGACTCCCATCAACATTATTAGAAAATAGGACAAGAAAAACCAATAGTGGCATGCTTGGAGGAATAAATTCCATAGCCTCTATTTACTCAAGATGGAATTTCAATCCCTCCAACTTAGTAGGTTCCATTCAATATGATGGTATAGAAATGGGAATCGTACAAAGAAGCATTTCAATAGTAAACTCAACCAACCTCTATGGTGGTAACCCAAAAAATTCATCTATAAAGATCTCGGGGTATGCACACTCCACTACAAGATACATACTACCCAAAAAAGGGTCAAAGACATCAAGGAACATCTCAAAAAACTATCATGAGATTACCCAAACATAAAAAACAACATGCCACACCATTCCTGATATAGAGTCCCACTCAACTTGAAAAGATGAGTGACCCCATAAAAAGTTAAAAATTTAACTTGATGATGGTAAAAATATATCTAGTAATAAACTATGATCATCAAATCAATGCCAATTATTAGGTAGAAGATGTTACTATTGAGAACTAAAAATTCCCATATCACCTTATAGTTCTCTATCACTGCCCAATACACACGACACTTCAATCCTTGTTTGAACCTATTTCTTAAATGTATGGATATATCCAACAAGTATAGAATACATTTTGAATGTAATACCAACATGTAGACTAACTTTGATGATATAAAGGTGAGTATCACTCGTATCAAACAAAGCTAGCACCATAGAAGATGAAATACGCATTTAACCTCTAATAGTAGTTGGATATTATTAAGATCCCTTTAGTTCACACTCTACCACATAAATATGCCGAGTATTAGCCACATGAACACCCCCTTATCCTAACTATTAGACCCACCACCCTTTGCATCATCAATATGAACCTGTAAAACCTTGGTGAGAGTGGATCCAACCTTACTCCCTTGTGACATCCTTTCACAATAATGGCTTAGATGGCCTAATAATCCACAATGATGAAAAGTATTATGAGCCTCCATACAGTTAGTCTTGGTATGACCAAGCCTTCCACATCGATAGAAAATATACTACTACCATCCTGACGAAGCCCTTGAAACTGGTCCTGAAGAATACTGATAAGCCCTATGCTTCTTTTTTTGGATAGAAGATAGAACCGAATTAATAAATGCACCAACTAAAGCTCCACCCAAACTAGTCTTTTCAGATATGGAACCCTCTACCAAATATTCTATTTCAACTACCACCATGAAGATCAGAAGGCACATAAGTATCAACATCAACCAAATATCCAGCCTCATCCCCAACTCAAAACTATGAGCTTGTAGGTACTCATTAGTGACATGATCTGATATCAGATGCACCATCTCAACAATGTTGATGTAATACTCCAGAATGGTACGTTCCCCTTTCTCAAAGTTTATAAACTCGTGGTTCTTCACTGTACGTAATATATCAAGGTAAAACTATTGATTGAATAGTTTCTTGAAAGTATTCCAGGTAAGATCTTCAAGAAACATATCATGCACACTAGAGTCTGAACATCTCCTTCACTGTCCCTAGATCATGTACATGGGAAAACACACCTTGAATTCTTTAGGAGTAATTAAGAAGTTGAATATCTTCTCAATATTCTTAGGCCACTCCATAGATTCTTAGGGACCTTTATATTCATTGAATATGGGTGGATGATTCTTAATGAATTTAGTTCCATGATTCAACACACATCTTAGGTTACCAACACCTACTTGACCTAGAGTCTAAATTGTATAGATTATAGCTTCATCTAATGTATGGTTCATTAGATTGTTTTCCTATGGATCATATCTCACAACTCCCTCTCTTGAATTTGGAAGAGCTCTTCTTGAAGTCATTGTTTATTAAGAATAATATAATGACCAATCAGATTTAGAGAATAACTGAAAATCTTTTGACCAAAATCAAGAATTTACATCCATGATTTAAAACATTAATAATTTAAAGAAATATTGAATTCCATGAACAAAAAAATATTTAATAAGGAATTGGTACATTTAAATAAAATTCCCATTCAGATCATTCAAATGATCTCAAACAACAAGTCTAAAACCAGTTACTTTTTTTAGACTAACTTTGGTAACATGAGTTTAAACATGGAAGTGAGCTGGCCAGGAACCCTACCATACTCACTACAAAAATTCTAATAGTCCTAACTCTAGCTTATACAACACATAGAACCAAAATCAGGGGGGTGCTGACATACTTCATATTAATCATTCCTCTGACACAATTCTATAACAAACTAACCTAATTCATCTAGACAAGCCACCCAATATATCCTATCATGATGGTGAGGTGCACTATGATAATGGAAACAAGTATCATATAAAACAAAATAATACATACAACTATAGTACAATATATAATAAAAATATACATCTAATACTCATAAAATCGAATCCAAACCAGCTAAACTAGAAATTATAAAAAGATAATACCAACAAGTACCCATGTCACCAACCATCACCTAAAAACATTATTTCTATGAAGGAAACGATGAAAAGAGTTGTCAACATGATACCTAGAACACATCCCTTTAATCAAGTCCTATAAAACAATGTCTACAACTGACCAATGAAAAAAGTAGCGTGTGAGCACAAAGCCCAGTAGGATACTACCACTGAGTCTATAAAAAGTATAATATCTATAGGACCCTGGTACACACTGAGAGGGGAGGGGTGAATTAGGTTGTAAACTTGTTATTTTAATGTAACATATCTTATTATTATGTTGGTAGGAACTTGTTATACCTATCTGATGGACACATGCAAAAAACAATCACATACAAAGAGACAAGAAATTAATTTTACGTGGTTCATCACTAATGGATAGTACAAGGGGTATACATTGACAATATGTCATTAATGAAAAAATCCACAAATATTCAATAGATGTGGAATAAAAATTTTCAGATATAGTCACTCTATTCTAAGAAGGCCACCTTTACAACATTTTTAGGGATCACACACTTATTCCATCAAAACACTTTCATCAACTCCCTTAGCTCATGAATTTCGGTGAAATCTTACCCAATTTAACGATTTGAAGGTCACTTCAGTAAATTTTCATTTAAATCTTTTTCCCAGACTAGAACAAGAATCTTTCTACACCATAGTCCTGAATTGATGCAGTTGAAAGCACTTATTAAACAAACCAGATATTCAAAAACTGAAAGGAGTTAAACTCAGAACTTGTGCACAACACCTATTCTTTTGTGTAAATTTTAGGATTTTCATACAAGATGTCTTTCATGAAACACTTATATTTTTCGCAACCAAACCAAAATTTTCACCTGATCTTTATAGACACAAGAAACATTCTTTCTGCATGATTTACTATGTGTATGCATTCTGCACACAACTCTTTCATGTGAAAGATACATAAAATCTTCATTCGAAAAGTTATAAGTTCTGTATGGGGGAAACCAATTAGTTATAGAATTGGAAGGCCAGGTGTGAAAGTTCGTTATGCTCATCCTTTTTTCACATAATCTGTATATTGACTTTTTATTTTGAATGAAAAATGATTTCATGAAAATTTAACTTTTGAATGCAGATCACTCCTTTTCTATATTTTGACATGAAGATCCTGAAACTCCATATGTTCATAACTAAATTTTAACATCATATTTGGGGTGTAAGATTATTTTCACCTTATTTTTTTTCACAAAAAACTTCCTTCTATACAAACTATCTTTCTTGTAGAAAAAAATATTTCACATGATTATTTCCTTTCCCATATTTTGATAAGACGATCCTAAAACTTGACTTGTGTGAAAAATACAGATTCACCTTTAACATTGTAGTCATCTTGTACAATAATATCACTTTCTTTGTAAACTCCCTAATCATCCTAGTGTGTATTGAAAAAAAACTAGACTCCTTTTCAGTCAAATAGAAACATTGATTCCAATAATCAAACCCTTTGGATTTGTTGTCAATATTTAGAAAAATTTAATAATGCACCAACCATTATCAAAAACCGATAAACAAGAAACAAACCATCTAACACTCTAAGTCTAAATGAGAAAAGATCAGTGTAGAAAACAATAGGGGAATCAAGAATTGGGTTCTCATGTTTTGGAATGGTTAACGATGTCCAAGATAAGATTTTTATGTTTCCTTAAAACATCTAATTCTCATATTGTCATAGAAGAATTGAATGTTTTTTCAAAAACCTAAAACCACACATTAATTTAAGACTTTGATGAATTTATCCATTATCCCCTTTTTTAAGTAAACCTAAAGAACATGTATTTGTACTTATAGATCTCAAAATAGACTCCCCTAGGTCATATATCCCCCATAAACCTGCATCACTTCCACAAACAGATTAAAAAATTTAACACAAATGGGGAGAAGGGAATATCCATAACCTCATCATGCAATGGGAGGTGGATGAAAACTGAGGTTCAACTGATGTTTCTCAAACACATGTACTGCCAATGGCTTAGTAAGAATGTCATCCACTTGGTCATCAGTTACAATGTGCTCCATTTTAATCACATTTTGTTAAATTTTTTCTTTAATTAAGTGATATCTAATCTCTATATGTTTAGTACAATAATGAAGAACCTGATTCTATGTATGATCGATCGAGCTATTATGGTCACATTGGATCACCATCTTCTGTTTCACCTCATCACTAATATTAGTTAGTTTTTACTTCATCCACAATAGTTAAGTGCATGATTTTTTAGTAGATATATATTCTGATTTATCCTTACTAAGAGAATTGATTTCTTGTTTCTTGATCAACTAACCAACACATTTATTTCTAATGAAGAATTCACCAACACTAGTGGACTTTCTATCCACCACATATCCAGCCCATTTAGCATTATAAGATGATGTTAATTCATTATTTATTCCCACTATAATGTATAATCCAAAATTAAGATTACCTTGAATGTACCTCATGATTATTTTAATTGCTTTTAGATGCTCTAACTTCATATTAATTTCAAAGAGGGATGATAAGCATGTTGAAAATATGATATCTGTTCATTTTCTAGTCAATTATAATAAGATTCCAATGATATCCTATATAGGGTGGGATCCATATATGTCCCATCCTAGTGCTTCCTAATTTTTTTCCAAACCAAAATCAGAGTTGAAATTGGTTTGGAGTTATTCACGTCGAATTTCTTCAGCAGATCTCTTGCATATTTTTCCTTAGAAATGAAAGTGTAATCCTTATTCTGAATAACATGCATCCTCAAGAAGTTTTCGAGTTCACAAATCATAGAAATTTTAAACTCTGATTTCATGTGATTAGAAAATTCTTCCACTGATCCCTACCTACTTTTGACAAATATAATATCATCCACATATATAAGCACCATAAATTGATCTTCCTTTAAATTCTTCACATTGAGATTACGATCGACACCTCCTCTTTTGAATTGAAGCTTCTTCAGATAAGCATCCAATCAAGAGTACCATACATGCAGTTACTTCTTTAGACCATAGAGAGAATTATTCATTATACAAAATTTTACTTCATTAATTCTAATAAGAAATCCCACTAGTTATTCAATGTATACTAATTCTTCAAGAACTCCACTTAAGAATGCTATTCTGACATCCATATGATAAAATTTATATCCTCTTTAAATTTACATTGAAAGGAAAATCCGGATCAACTCTAGTCTCCTTACTGGGGAAAATGTTTCATCAACATCAATTAATTGAATATGTGAATATCATTTACACACTAATCATGCCTTAATTCAGATCACATTTCCATCATCATCAAATTTATTTTTAAAGACCCACTTTGTTCTGATCACCTTTTGATTTTTAGGTATCATAATAAAATCCCATGTCTTGTTTTTGTAAATCTGATATAGTTCTTCATCAATGGCTCTAACCCATGATTCATCCTTTGATTCTTCTTTATATGAGGTTATTTATACAATTTATAAGAAGAAAAAATGTGAATCATTCCTCATTATACTTATCTGTGTGGGTACATTCCAATCCCCAATGATGTTGGATTGACCAATTTATACTCTTCGATTTCTCCTATGAGGTTTAAATAATGATTATTTAAACATGGTTTCCTCTTCTAATTATTCTTCTGAATCATCATCATTTTGTGACCCCTGACTTTTTTCACACCTTCCTATACTTATGAATTTGAATATGTTTCATGTACACTTCATCTTCTATCATAAAAACATATTAGATCCTCAAGGAATTTGGGGGTTTAACTTTAATGATCTTGAAATCAATTGTAATGTCCTAGATTTTCCCATGTGTTATTTTAATATTATATGGGAATTTATTCGAGACCAGGCTCTGAGATGGTGTGCAGTTCCGAGGCCCAGTGAGCCCGGAACAAGTGTATGAATTTCATTTTCAATTAAATAATGCGCACGCACGGTTTTCTTGAAAAAGTGGAATAACTCCTAAACAGGTGCTCGGATCAGAAATATGAGGGCACCATTGCGTTTGGAACAACGATTTTACCTTAGATGAGGCCTAACATCAGCCAGCGTAGGTCAGTGGTGGAATCCAGTTTTTGGGATGAAAGAGTAATAAAATATTTAAATAAAAATATTTTATTCTGCAATGAAATCTTTTAAATATGCTGTAACAGATATCCCTTACCTTTTTAATTAAAGGTTGGAGCAAGGGTCCAGGGTTACAAACCTCATAACCCTGAAACCCTTTGTAGCTCTGGAGGCTCTGGAGAAAACCTTCCAACGCGGCGACGATGACACAGCGACCAGATCATCGCCGACAAACGCCGCAGAATCTAGGTTGGATGATTGTTTGTGATTTTCTTCCCCATTTTTGATTTCCACGATGAACGCAGACTAATCCATGAATAGATTAGCCTGTGGATCGATAGTTCTTGCAAGATAGGCTTTTTTGCAGGGATTTATGAGCGATTGAATCCATGTTAATACTTTGTTATTGATTTTTATGCTCTGTTAAATTCCATTAATGGGAGCGAATCAACGTCGTGACGAACGACGACAGAGGTTCGTTCTTCAATTTCATTTCTTTGGATTTCTACCCTTTCTTTTCTTCGCGTTCTTCACGTTCTTCACAGGGTGATGAACGACGGATCATTGCGCATCCGTTCTATGACACAATGATCCCAAACTATGGATCCAACCCCAGAGCGGTGTCACAGAGGTGCGATGATGATATCGACAGATGATTCGGAGCGGATTGAGAGTTATGAGTTTTCAGGCATTTTTCTTTGGATGGATCGTTCGATGTTTATGATCCGTTTTAAAGGCCTAAAACACCCATCGCAGTGTTCATATGACAAAACGAACCAATCCCTAGAGTGTCGGGATGAACGAATGAGAGATCGCGGATCTGAAAGATCAGTCGAAGCGCGAGGAAGAAGATGACGTTCTGGAAATTTCCCGACTGCACGCCGTATAGTATGGGCTACATGGCGTGTGTTCCTCAGTGGACCACCTGGCGTGTACTTAGGGAGTACATGAACATGGGCATGGTACACGTCCAAGGACACGTCGTGTATACCCTTCCCCGGCCAGACTCGGCCAGTACACGGGATACCCCGTGTACTGGTACACGGGCAGGCGACACAGACACGGGCATAGAACGTGTACGGGCACATGGCCAGCGTACACGGAGTGAGTCCAGGTGATCGGACACGACATTTGATTCTTCTAAACTCCGTGTAGTTTATTTATATTCGACAAGCCGAATGACACGAGCCGGTTACACATGAAGTACCCAGGGTCAAGGAACACGGCATGTACTTTTTCTACACGCTGTGTAGTTTGGTTTTATACGGGTTGAATGAATAACACAGGACGTTTACACGAGCAGTACCCGGGGTCAAGGAACACGGTGTGTAACCATACTACACACCGTGTAACCTTTTCTTCATGTCTTGAGCCACTTTTCTTCTGTGACTTGGACTAGTTCTTAGGGTCCGTACCCTTGGTTTTCCCCTGAAGGTTCTGGTATCATTTCGTTTACTCAGAATTATGATCCCTTCAACAGAACTTCCTAAATAGAGTTTTTAGAATCCCCTATATAAGCCTTAGAGCCAGATCATCTATTAATTCCTAGAACCGAAGGTAGAGTTCTTGGTATCGATGTGACCAACTTTACCTGGGCACCGATCCTCTACTTAGCCGATTAGCTCAGAATGAGTTGTTGGAATCACCCCATGACTTTGCTGTGATCCTCATATGAGCATCATGTTCTTAAAGTACTTGTGGAGTGTGTTATCCTAGAATGAGTACTTTGTATCTCTCTCTTCAGACCTAGGAGTGTGTTCTCCTGGTTGCATGCGTAGTGGAAATCATCGAGCTGAATTTTAGTGGTGGGTTTTGCAATAGTCTATCGTGTACGAGTATATCTGGATATTCTTGTTATATGTTATTTAGACATATACTATGTAGAGCTGACTATATCTTTCCTTTGTGGTATTTACCTTGTGGTTTTTCTTTTGTGGTTTCGTGTTGTCCTACTGGGTATTGTTATACTCACCCCTGCACGGGCTTTTACCGCACGTGTCGTGTCTTGTGCAGACGAGCGAGCCTTTGACAGGATTCTAGTAAGACTAGGACCAGACGGTACTCAGTGAGATCAGGCAGGCTGGGGTGTGTTCCTATGGCTACAGACTGCATTTCCAGCACCTTTATTTACAGGTTGGACTTTGTTATGAACTTTCTTTCTGGAAGGATTGTACTTTTGGCCCAGGGATTTACGTTCTTTCACTTTACATTCCTGTCATACTCTGTGGTTGGGTTTTAGTGTATGCATGCATCTTTTCTTTTTAGTAGTTTTTACTTTTCAGCCTTTTGGGCTTGGAGATGTGTGTGTTTGTATACAGGTTTATAGGCAATGCCTCCCATGTTAGTAGAATGCCTACTCGGTGCTAGTCACCTGCCCTTGGCCTATTGGAGGTGGGCTTAGGGTGTTGTGGAATGGGCCCCACTGGGACGGGTCATGACATAGTGGGATCAAAGGTGGTCGATTCTACCTTAGGACCGAGTGTATGTGATTTGGTTTGGGGAAACAGTTCTAAGTGTTTCGAATTCGGCTTTCAGGCCAGGGACCCCGGTGTTGGTGCAGGCGGCTGACGTATCCATACACTAGGACTCTGATAACTTTCTTTTCAATTCAGAACATGAGAACAGTAGTTGTAGGGGAAAATAAGGGTACATGAATTATATAGGAATGGGTTGTGGTTTCCATGTCCTTCTCGAGTCAGCTCTCCAGATATACTCACTAACTGAGATACATCTTGTTTCTTTACAGGATGCCTTCGTGACGCGCACCCACTAAAATCCAGTAGCTCAATCATGAGGATGACCCCCTCAAGGATGAAGCTTTGATTTAGGGATCAGATCCACCAGTTTTACAATCGGGTGGTGTGCCAGTTATCCCGCCACCTGTGGAGCAGTGTTTAGTGCCTACTGTACCAGTGGAGGAGGAGCGCAGGCTGAGTGCACTCCACGAGTTTCAGAGACAAAGACCCCTCAGGTTTCGAGGTGATCCTGACCCTCAGGTAATAGAGGACTGGCTTGGGGCAGTGGCCAGAGTCTTCCATTTGGTCAGGACACCAGCAGACCAGATGGTGATCCTGGCAGCGAGCCTTCTACAGGGCTCGGCAGGACGATGGTGGAGTTTGGTTATCAAGACCCACGATGAGGCGACACTTTCATGGTCGGAGTTTGAGCATCTCTTCATAGAGGAGTTTTAACCGGTTACCCTGAGAGCAGTATGCATACATGAGCTTCTTTAGCTCCAGTAGGGAACCATGACGGTGGCTGACTATTCGTCGAGATTTACCGACCTCTCACGGTACTCGATGGATATGGTCAGAGATCAGTACTTCAGAGATCAGACTTTTGAACGGGGCTTGCACAGAGATATCTGAGCTAGCATCATCCCTATGAGAATTCCTACTTATGCTGGGGTGCTTGAGCGGGCTCTGGTGGTCGAGAGATTCTTGGCAGAGCAGAGATATCCGACAGATGTCAGTAGTGGGAGAGATGGAGCAGAGACCTTGGCATTAGGGAGCCGACGTCAGGGACCTTGGCGTGGGATACATTTTCAGAGGAGATCCCAGGATAGGGGATCTACCGTAGAGGGTTTGCAGGGCGCATCCATCCAGCCTCGAGAGAGGCGATACTACTCATGTGATGGCAGGGGACATCTTGCTCGAGATTGGCCGACCCACCGTACTACTAACATGGGAGCAGTGGATGGACCAATGATGCAGTGGAAACTTGTGGAGCAAACAGATCCGTGAGGCGGAGGACGTGGTAGGGGAGCTGGGAGAGAAGCTGGAGGTGGTCGACGTTTTTATCTTTTACCACCACCACCCCCATGAGGTCCACCCCAGGCTTAGGGAGCTTGTGGACAGAGGCAGGGACAGCTGCCGGCAGCAGAGGCTTATGACCCAAGTACTCCCGGAATGATTAGAGGTACTATCTGTGTCTTTTCTACTTTGGATACCGTACTGATAGACACAGGTTCTAGTCATTCCTTTCTAGCTTCATATCTTTTTTGAGACGTTAAGATTCCAGTTGAGCCGTTGAATCGACCCTTACACTTAGAAACACCGACGGGAGAAGATTCATAGATCACACACCTCTGTAGACAGTGTGACCTGACCCTTGGAGGTGAGAGTTTCGGTTGGAACCTCTTGGTGGTAGCGTCGAGGCCTTACAATGTAATTCTTGGTATGGATTGGCTATCCACAGTTCATGCCCAGATTGACTGTTTTAGGCGAAGGGTGCGGTGTGTCCACAGTGATGGAACGAGGTTCTATTTTGTCGGTGAAAGAGAGACCCAGGCAGTGCAGGATGGACTCGTGCATAGGAGGGCACAACCAATTTCACATCAGGATAGACTATCCCTTGGCATAGAAGATGTTACGAGTTTCCAGTTTCCAGCGGTGGTGGCTGAGTACGAGGACGTCTTTCCGGAGGATGTCCCCGTGCTACCTCCCCATCGGGAGATAGATTTCTATATTGAGTTTCAACCCTGGACGACACCGATATTAGCATCAGCATATCAGATGGCTCCTGCAGATCTTTGTGAGCTGAGGGTGGAACTGGATGACTTTCAAAAGAAGGGCTTTGTGAGACCCAGCGTTTCACCCTGGCCGGCCCCAGTGCTGTTTTCCAAGAAGGCAGATGGGAGCTTGAGGCTATGTTTGGATTACCTGCGCTTGAATTAGGTGACCGTGAAGAACCAGTATCCACTACTGAGGATCGATGACCTCTTCAACCAGTTGAGAGGGGCACGATGGTTCTTGAAGGTTGATCTATGATCGGGCTATCACCAGTTGTAAGTACGGGAGGAGCATATACCGAATACGGATTTCAGATGTCTCTACGGTCACTATGAGTACTCGGTGATGCCCTTCGGTGTGACGAACGCCCTGACAGTGTTCATGGGACTCATGAACTGGATCTTTCAGCCCTACATAGACCGTTTTGTAGTGGACTTCATCGATGATATCCTTGTGTACTCTGCGTCCGAGGAGGAGCACGTGAGACACCTAAGGATGGTTCTGGACACACTCCGAGAGCACCAGTTGAATGGAAAACACTCTGGGTGTCAGTTCTGGTTACAGGAGGTGCACTTTCTAGGACACGTTACCTCGGAAGATGGTGTAGCAGTGGACCCAACCAAGGTGGGGGCAGTCCTAGCATGGGAGCCACCCCGGAGCGTGACAGAGGTGTGGAGTTTCCTTGGGTTGGTAGGCTACTATCGGAGATTCGTCCTTGATTTCTACAAGATTGCAGCACCCATGATAGCTTTGACTCGAAAGAGGAAGCCTTTCGTGTGGACTGAGAGATGCTAGCAGGCTTTCCAGCAGTTGAGATAGAGTATGATGAGTGCCCTAATCTTGATATTACCAGAGGAGGGTGTTGAGTATGTAGTGTTCTGCGACACATCAGGAACCGGGCTTGGTTGTGTCCTGATACAGAGGAAAGTGGTGATTTCCCATGGCTCATATCAGTTGAGGCCACACAAGTAGAACTATGCGACCTATGATCTTGAGTTGGCAGCGGTAGTCTTCACATTGAAGATGTGGCGGCACTACCTGATGGGAGAGACATTTACCGTCTACTCGGATCACAAGAGTCTCAGATATATCTTTTCTTAGAATGATCTGAATTTGAGACAGAGGAGATGGATTGAGTTCCTCCAGGATTACGACTTTGAGATCATTTATACTCCTGGGAAGGGGAATGTAGTGTCAGATTCTCTCAGTAGGAAATCCAGTTTCCAGTTGCTGGATGAGGCGACAGGGTAGTTGGACTCTTTATAGTTATCCTTCATAGATGGAGATGAGGGAGCTTACCTTTATTCGATGGTTGTTACCCCTACACTCTTACATCGAGTGAGGGAATCACAGTGCGAGGATTCTAGCTATGAGACTCTACGTGCTCAGATATCCACAAGGTATGTTTTTGATGGATATTCAGAAGGTTGGGAGCAAGTTGTTCTTTTCATAGGGTTCACGGTAGTACCAGCGACGTTGTGGGAGGAGGTTCTGAGGGAGTTTCATACATCCCCTTTGGCGGTGAATCCAGGCATAGCAAAGATGTATCAGGACCTCTGACATCAGTTCTGGTGGCCTGGAATGAAGAAGGGTGTGGCAGAGTTTGTCTCTCAGCGCCTTACTTGTCTGCAAGTAAAGGCTGAGCACCTTGTGCCAGCAGGTTTGACTCATCACCTTGAGGTGCCAGAGTGGAAGTGGGACAAGATATCCATGGACTTCATGACGGGTCTACCATGTACGTCCAGGGGACACGATGCCATCTGGGTGATCATTGATCGACTCACCAAGTCGGACCACTTCCTAGCCATACGTGAGTAGAGTTCAGTAGAGAGAATGGGGAGCCTCTACATACAGAAGATAGTTTGACTTCATGGAGTTCCATCCACGATCGTTTCATATCGTGATTCTCGTTTCAAATCCCGGTTGTGGAAGGTATCGTAGGAAGCTTTTGAAACTTAGTTATGCTTGAGCACAACGTTTCATCCCCAGAATGATGGTCAGACAGAGTGGACCATCCAGGTCCTAAAGGATATGCTTTAAGCTTGGATTCTTGACTTCGGTCGTAGCTGGGAGGATCAGCTACCACTGGTTTAATTTTCTTACAAAAATAGTTATCATTCCACTATTGGTATGGCACCATTCGAGGCTCTCTACGGGTGACCTTGTAGGTCACCACTCTGTTGGACTGACCCAGTAGAGTCAGCAATTATGGGCCCAGAGATGGTGAGAGATACTACAGAGAAGGTGCAGGTCCTCTAGGAGCAGATGAAGACTACACATAGTCGGCAAAAGTCTTATTCCGATAAGAGGCGGATGCCCTTGGAGTTCGAGGAAGGAAACCATGTGTTCCTTCAGGTCTCAC
This sequence comes from Viscum album, assembly GCA_963277665.1. Lineage (NCBI taxonomy): Eukaryota > Viridiplantae > Streptophyta > Magnoliopsida > Santalales > Viscaceae > Viscum > Viscum album. Next base: position 1,082,215,662 of record OY728166.1, on the reverse strand, counting down.
CTCGACGGGGATTGCAGATATTTGGCCGAGGTAGCAAGCTATCTCTAAGGTTCGTTGGAACTTTTTAGATTATGAGTAGATTTGGTGAGGTGGCGTATCTCTTGGCTCTACCACCTCAGATGGACCGGGTACACGACGTCTTCCATGTATCGTAGCTACGGAGGTACGTGTACGATTAATCACACGTTATCAATTGGGGAGAGCTGGACATCGATGATGGGGAGAACTTTTCAGAGTACCCCGTAGTGATTGAGGATCGATAGGAGAAGATCCTTCGTGGACGAACTATTACCTTGGTGCGTGTCCAGTGGTAGCATGAGAATCTCTATGAGAGCACGTGGGAGCAGGAGGCTCAGATTCACGTGCAATACCCACATCTTTTTGAGTAGCCCTTGTTTTGGATTTTCGGGGATGTAAAATCCCTAAGGTGGGTGTGATGTAATGTCCCGGATTTTTCCATGTGTTATTTTAATATTATATGGGAATTTATTCGAGACCAGGCTGCATACAGTTCCGAGGCCCGGTGAGCCCAAAACAAGTGTATGAATTTAATTTAACAATTAAATAACACATACATGCGGTTTTCCTGAAAAAGTAGAATAAATCCCGAACAGGAGATCAGATCAGAAATACGAGGGCACCGTTGCGTTCAGAATATAGATTTTACCTTAGAAGAGGCCTAACATTGGCCAGCGCAGGCCGGTTGTGGAATCCAGTTTTTGGGACGAAAGAGTAATAAAATATTTAAATAAAAATATTTTATTCTGCAACAAAATCTTTTAAATCTGCTACAACAGATATTACCTTTTTAATTAAATGTTGGTGTAAGGTTCCAGGGTTACAAACCTCATAACCCTAAAACCCTTGGTGGCTCTCGAGGCTCTGGAGAAAGCCTCCCAATGCGGCGATGACGACACAGCGATCAGATCATCGCCGACGAACACCGCGAAATCCAGGTAGGATGTTTGTTTGTGATTTTCTTCCCCATTTTTGATTTCCACGACGAACGCGGACTAATCCACGAAAAAATTAGCCCACAGATCGATCTTTCTTGTGGGATGGGCTTTTTGTGGGGATTTATGGGAGATTAAATCCATTTTAATCCTTTGTTATTGATTTTTCTGCTCCGTTTAATACCATTAATGGGAGTGGATCAACGCCGTGACGAACGACAATGGAGGTTCATTCCTCAATTTTGTTTCTTTGGATTTTTACCCTTTCTTTTCTTCGCATTCTTTGCGTTCTTCATGGGGTGATGAATGAAGGATCATTTCACATCCGTTTTGCGGTGCAATGATCCCAAACTGTGGATCCAACCCCAGAGCCGTGTCATGGAGGTGCAACGGTGATATCGGCAGACGATTCGGAGTAGATCAAGAGTTATGAGTTTTTAGGTGTTTTTTTCAGATGAATCATTCGATGTTTATGATCCGTTTTAAAGGCTGAAAATACCCATCGCGGTGTTCGTATGATGAACCGAACCAATCACTAGAGTATCGAGACGAACGAACGAGAGATCGCGGATCCGGAAGATCGGCCGAAGTGCGAGGAATAAGACGGCGTTATGGAAATTTCCCGACTACACGCCGTGTAGTATGGGCTATATGGTGTGTGTTTGTCGGCGGACCACCTGGCGTGTACTCCAGGAGTACACGGACATGGGAAGGGTACACGGCCAAGGACACGCCGTGTATACCCTTCCCTAACCGGACCCGGCCAGTACACGGGATACCCCGTGTACTGGTACACGGGCAGGCGACAAAGACAGGGGCAGAGACCGTGTACGGGCACATGGCCAACATACACGGAGCAAGTCCAAGTGCTCGGACACGGCGTGTGATTATTCTACACGCCGTGTAGTTTATTTTTATCCGACAAGACAAATGACACGGACCGGTTACACGGGGAGTACCCGGGGTCAAGGAACACGACATGTACTTTTTCTACAATCCGTGTAGTTTGGTTTTATACGGCTTGAACGAATGACACAATCCATTTACACGGGAATTAACCGGGGTCAAGGAACACAACGTGTAATCATACTACACAATGTGTAAACTTTTCTTCATGGATTGAGCCACTTGTCTTCTGTGACATGGACTAGTTCTTATGGTTCGTACCCTTGGTTTTCCCCTGAAGGTTCTAGTATCATTTTATTTACTCAGGAGTATGATCCCTTCAACAGAACTTCTTGAATAGAGTTATTGGTATCCCCTCTATGAGACTTAGAGCCAGATCCTCTATTCATTCCTGGAACCCCAGGTAGAGTTCATGGTATCGACGTGACCAACTTTACCCGGGCACCGATCCTCTTCTTAGCGGATTAGCTCAGAATGAGTTGTCGGAATCACCTTATGACTTGGATGTGATCCTTATCTGAGCATCATGTTCTCAAAGTACATGTTGAGTGTGTTCTCCTGGAATGAATACTTTTTATCTCTCTCTTCAGACCTAGGAGTGTGTTCTCCCGGTTTCATGCTTAGTGGAAATCTTCGAGCTGGATTTTAGTGGTGGGTTTCGTGATAGTCGATCGTGTACGAGTATATTCGGATATTCTTGTTATATGTTCTGTAGACATATACTGTGTGGAGATGACTGTATCTTTCCTTTGTGGTATTTCCTTTTTTGTTTTTCCTTTGTGGTTTTGGGGTGTCCTACTGGGTATTGTTATACTCACCCCTGCACGGGCTTTTCCCGCACGTGTCGTGTCTTGTGCAGACGAGCGATCCTTTGACATGATTCTAGGCGGACTAAGACCGGACGGTACTCAGTGAGATTAGGCAATCCGAGGTGTGTTCCTACGGCTACAGACTGCAGTTACAACACCTTTAATTACAGGTTAGACTTTGTTACAGACTTTCTTTCTGGTGGGCTTGTACTTTTGGCCCAGGGATTTACATTCTTGAACTTTACTTTCCAATCGTACTCTGTGGTTGGGTTTTAGTTTATGCATGCATAATTTCCTTTTAGTAGTTTTTTACTTTTCATCTTTGTGGGCTTGGAGATGTGTGTGTTTGTATACATGTTTATAGGCAATGCCTCCCATATTAGTAGCATGCCTACTCGGTGCTAGTCACCAACCCCTGGCCTATTGGAGGCGGGCTTGGGGAGTTGCGGCTAGGGCCCCAATGGGACGGGTCGTGACATCAATACTTTCCAAAATTCTTCTAATATTATTATTAAAACATTTGTAGGTTTTACTGTTCATTCAATAACCAAGAAATATTCCTTCATCTGCAACATCACCATACTTTCCTTGATTTACTTTATTTCGGATGAATCATTTACTTATGAAAACACAAAAATAATTTAGAGATGGATTCCTTCCATAACACAACTCATATGGTGTCTTGGTTTCTCCCATATAAATCCCTGTTTACTTTTGAGTGTACACTGCTTCTTGAATATCCTATTTATAGTAATTATGAGAGATACAAATCTCAATTATCAATGTTTTGTCCATAGAGTTCACATGTCAATTTCTGCATTCAAAAACTCTAATTTGATGCAAGCTTCTCATTACAACCACCTCATGATTTATTCCATGTTTTCCAGGTAATTTTTAAATTTAAAGGATGTGTATTACCATCCATTGTTAGATCATAGAACTATTATTGTGCAGCCAGTATCATTCTTAGCTATTTGATGATAACATTTAATGAAATAGATCACTTTTTGTTTCCTATGTATAATAATTACACAAGAAATTATACTATAATAATCAATAAAAATAATTAACTACCTCTCTCCACATGTGATTGCCAAATTTATTAGACCACATACATCTGTGTGGATGAGATTAAGAGGATTTTATACTATTTTATTCTTTGGTTGATATGAACTACAAACCATATTTCCTCACAGGAAGGCATCACACTTCATTTATTTTTAATTCTTCATATTAAATATATCGATGACTATATTCATCTTATATATATTTTCGATGCATTTGTGATTGATGTGACCTAACCTTTGATGCCACAATTTTTATTCTTCCTCAAGTGTTAAGTAACAAATATTCTATTTAATTTCAACCTGTTATAAATTGACACAGTCCATGAAGACTTTCATGATATATTTACATATGTTTCCTTTGATAGTTTACCCCTTTTATTGAACATCACTATTAGTCTTGAGTCACATAGATGACTCATACTTAGGAGATTGTGATGCAAACTGTCCACATAGAGAAATTCATTTGTCTTAATCTCATCATTTTCCAGTTCTATACTTGCACTGGCTTTGATCTTTAAAGCACCATAATTTCTAAACCACACTAGTCAATTAACCCTTTCTAAAAATACTTCAATAAATCTGCATTTCCCATCATATGGGATGAGCATCTTCTATCAAAAATCTATGTACTACTGTTATTTGTATCTTTGAGAGATATTTCTATATGGTTAGATTTCTCAATTTTCTTTTTTTCCTTCCATGAGATACATGATTGAGTTGAGGATAAATAAGTCCTTTCCAATCTATTTTCTATATGAATGGTTTCATCATACTCAAATTGTTCTTCTAAAGGAGAATAACCATTTGAAAGAGAAACACTGCTTGGTTGGTGGGTATTGAATTTTCTATGAGTTCTATAGATATTGTTCCCACCTTTTCTCTACCTACAATGAATATATTTATTTCCATAGTTAGAATAATGAAAATAATATCCCTAGAGACTGTTTCTTCTATATGATGAGGGATACAATCTCATTATTTTTCGTTGACTTTCCAGCACTTCCCCATTCAAATAGCTCCATGAATATTCATAGTATGAGATGGAATAGCCTAGATAACCACATAATTTACATTTAATAATATTAAATGTCTTCTAACTTACATTAATCCAAATGTACCATTCTTTTGAAAAAGTATTTTACTATCAGTCCTCTCTAGATACTCAGGGATAATTTTCAGATCTCTTTTTTGTTTGATTTGAAGCTTTATTTTATAGGACATCAGGTGACTTTTTGATATGTCCAACTTTTTTCTTCACTTTATTTTGGATCATTTTATTTAAAAACTTTATGTTTTATCATCACAAATAATTACACTTTCCCCATACACATTGATCTTTGGTCATTGATAGCCTTCTATACACCTTCAGAACCAAGATTATCTCTCTCTAATAGCTCTACATATGAGAATTTTCCAAATTGTATTTTATTATTTATTTCCATTGAATTTTATTCAGTTTCTAGATTAAAACTTAGTGTAAAAACTTATTATTCATTCCCCTAAACTATATTATCTTTCTCCTCTAGTTTAGATGTAAATTTATTGATGACTTGTTCTTGCTCTTCCATCCTGAACTTAAACCCACAACGTCTTCTAATCTTTCAATATTGGTTGAATGATAATTTTATCCCTCTTCTAATAAAAAAAAATTCTTCTTCAAGATGATCAATATACTTTTATTACTCTTCTAGAATAGCTCTCATATTTTTATTTCTCTTTCTTTGATTTTCAATCTTATCTAAGGCATCCTCATGTTACACCTTGGGATCAACAACACCAATCAACTGATTATCATTATCTTTATCTTTTGAAGGGTTTAAATTTTCAACTATAGACATCATGAGACCTTGGGTTCCAAAGTTAAAATATGGTTCTTCATCCTTGAAAATGTCATTATCATCCTTTTCTTCTTTATAGATGAAACAATTTCTCATTAATTTCTTTTCTGATTTGAATTCTCCCTTTTGGGGAAACCTTTTCTGAGGCTTCATCATGTTACAAGCTTTACTTTATTCACCATAAAACTTCTTTGATCATTGAGAGTCAATGTTCCCAACTCTACCTCATCAAAAAAAATCTATAATAAGCTTTCCTTCAAATATACCTTTTTTCCTTTCTTGAGTTTCATTTCTAAAAGAGATATAATTCCATCTTCCTCATTATCTTAATCAACACTACCACTATAAATATCATGTTTTCCATGGATTTGAATGAAATTTCCTTGATTACTCAACTTATATAATCTTCTATTTTGACTCTCATTTCATATGCCATCAGACTTTTTAGAAGATCATCAAGATAATTTTTAGAAATATCCCTTTCCAAAAGTTCTAAAAATTTTGGATTGTAGAGAGATGGAATCCTTCTCAAGATTTTATTCAAAATTTCAATATCACTGATTTCTTCAACAAGTCCTAGTATTTTTCAAAAAACATAAATAATTAAATTAGAAAAGATATATTTATTTTCATCAGCATAAATTTTCATATCATTGAACCTATTTTGAAAAATATGGAAATTCACCTCCTTTACTTTGGTATCACCTTCATATATATTTTTCAATTTTTCACAAACAGACTTGCCTGAAGTGAAACCAATCACATTCATATAGATTTGATCTGATAAACCTGTAGTAAGAGAAAAGTGTGCTTTGGTATCAGCATCAATCATTTTTCTATATGTTTTAGTCATAAATAGTCCTGTTGCATTAGTGACTTGAATCCCCTATGATATGGAAAAAAGAACTTCCATTACAAGAGATATTAGATGATATCTCATCATATTATTCTAAATATGGAAGTTTCTTCCATAAAAGGGGGGATCCCATGACATTTAATTAATTCTACATGAAAAAACTAGAGGACATATTTAACACCAACAACCTGTACCCTCTGATACCACTTGTAGGACCTCGATATACCCTATGAGAAGAGGGGTAAATTAGGGTGTTAGGTTTTTCTTTTAAAGTAAAGGATCTTATTCCCACATTGACAGGAACTTTTTAAACTTTTTTTATAGACACATGTATAAAAAACAATCACATGCCAAGAGACAACACAAAAATTTTACTTGGTTCACCACTAAGTGCTAGTCCAAGGAGAATATGCTGATAGTGTGTTGGTCATTCCAAAATCTAATAATCTTCACTATATATAGAATAAAATGTTCAGACATAGTCACTCTATTCCAGGCACACTTTCTTTCCAAAAGTTTTAGGGATTACACACTTCCCCCTTAGAATACTTTAATAAACTCCCTCTAGATAACTACTTTGGGTGAAGTATTACACAATTTAATGACATGAAGGACTCTTCAATAGATTGGAATTTAATTATTTGTCATAGACTATCTTGAGACTTTTCTTACACAGTATCCCTAAATTGATGCACTTGAAAGCACTGATTAAACAATCCAGATATTAAAAAACTGAAAAGAAGTGAAACATAGAATTTGTGCACAACACCTATTCTTATGTGAAAATTTTAGTACTATCACACAAGACATATTTTGTTCAACCCTTATATTTCATGAAACAAAACTAAAAATTTCACTCAATCTTGATAGACATAAGGTACATTCTATACGCAATATTTACTAGATTTATTTCTTCTGTGCACAACTCTTTCATGTGGAATAGAAACCAAATATTCATTATAAAAGTTGTAAGTTCAATATGGGTGTAGCCTCTTATTTATAGAATTGGATGACCCTATACAAAAGTTCCTTTCATTCCTCCTCCATGTGTGTAAGAGTAATTTTAACATCATATTTGGTGCATATGATCATTTCATGAAATTAAACTTTTCCACATGGATCATGCATTTACCGTATTTTGATGTGAAGATCTTGAAACTCCACATGAACGTAACTCAACATTGACATTGTATTTGGTTATTAAGATTCCTTCATGCATTTTTCTTTGCATGGAAAAACATACTTCCATATAAACCATATTTCAATAAAAAAATATTTCATGTGATTATTTACTTTAATATATTTTAATGAGACAATCCAAAAACTTAAATTTTATGAAACATTTAGATTCACCTTCAATATTTTAGTAAACTTTTACTATAAGATAACTTTCTTTGAAAAATCCCTGATCATCCTAGTGTGTATTGACAATAAAAACAAACTAGACTCTATTTATAGCAAAGAGTAGCATTGGTTCCAACAATGTCAAGAATGAAAAATTATAGATTTAAAAAAGATACATTTTTACAAAGAATTTTCATAAATCAAAAACATTTGAAAATTATCCCTTGGGCTTTTATAAAAGTCTTTCATATTCTCAAAATAAAGAATATGAAAAGTATAAGTGATAAATAATGAGAGAATTATCAATAAAATCCCTGAATACTCCATAAGGTAAACATGTAAGTAAATAACCATGATCAATACATCATGTGAAAGAAAGTGAGAAAATAACCATGACCAATCCATCATGTGAAAGAAAGTGATAAAATAACCATGAACAATATATAATGTAAAAAAAAGTGATAAAATAACCATGACTAATCTTTCATGTGAAAATACAATCATGAATGAAAAAGAACACTATTTGGAATCTAGCTTATGGGTATATGTACTAGAAATAAAAATAAATTCCTAATTTAGGTCCTTGGTGAATCTGACTAGTTTAACATTTAATTTCAGTACACACACTAAACTGAAAGAAAACCTCAAGTGGCATTACAAACACTATGAGTTAAATGTCTATTCTCAATGCACCCATAGTTACAAATGTGATGAGTTTTTACAAATACATTTAAAAAATATTCTCACAATTTATAAGAAATCATAAAATCCAAGAAACTCTACTTCATATTTTGAAAACCTAGTTCCAAAACAAACCCTCATTCAAGCAATAATCAAACACTTGGTGTGAATAAACCATTTTTAAAGTAAAAAATCCTTAAAAAATTTGATTTCTTTACAAAAAACCATTTAAATCAGAAATAAATTCAATTGAATCAATAACCCAAGAGAATTCAAAAGAACAATAAGAAATTCATAGAATTATCCCTTTGTATAGAAACACCCACCTCAATAATGGAGGTAAATAAAATTGCCTTTAAAAATAGAGATCAGGTAATACTAGATTGATTCCTTGTGATCCTATATCCATAAGAAAAACATAAATACTCTATCAACCCCCTTAGATATAGTATGCATAGCCCCTTCAGGTTCCACAAGATGAAAAGAGAATAAATCTAATGAGGATCTAAGAAGAAAAGGAAAAACCATATAAAAAATGCAACATACCTTTAGTTAACCCACTAAGAACAAAGGAAAACTGCCTAGAATCCCAAGGGAGAAGCCTCTAAACCTTTTTGGATGTATTGATTTAAGACAATATGTGGTTATTAGGTTAATTAGGGGTTAAAATGGGGTCCTATGTATTTTTAATTAAACATTCAGGGCCTAAGAAACCCACATGCATGGTTTTCTAGAGAGGCCACACTGTTAAGAGTAAATGTGAAACTTAACTATGCACCATATACAGTGCTTATATTTTGGGTGCATTGTTTGGACACATATTTACTTTAATTATTAAAACCCCTCTGTCCAATAGTGAAAATTTTTCATTGGATGGCTACATGGTATAGAAAACCGTGTGCCCCCTCCAGTGGCTCAATATAGGCCCCACAGTTTTTTAGGTCAAACCCCATTGGTTTTCCTAATTGTTTTCCAACCATGCCCAAACCCATGGGAAGGTACCATTGTTGGAGGATAGGCTGAGGCCCCTAAATATCCAATCATATCATTCGCTAGAAGGGAATTTTTGGATATTGAGATTGATAACTATTTTGATGGATTGACTAATAAAGATACAGTGAAAGAGGTTGAAACCGATCAAATAAGACACTCTATGGATGAGCATCGGGGCCTGGGGAATGAGAATAGTGATGTGTATAGGAGGTGAATCTGTAAATAGTGAAAATATCACTCATATTTTCCACCTCCCATGGAGATAACCACGAAGATGAAATTAATCGCCAAGAAGATAGATAATGATGCACTTGATCAACCCTTATAATTATTAATGAGTTTGAATGAAGAAACAATTGAATAGGTTTTACTTCTTATTTCTATTGAAGAAGAAGCTTCTAGAGTGATGGGAGGTCATTGAGGATGAATATCAATGAGCAGTATAACTAGATCGATAGTAAGGACTTGATTTTAGTATGGGATTCAACAATAGGAAGATCATCCTTGAGGATTACATCCAAACATTGAAAAAACTGACGTTTAGATTTGAGGACCTCTTAATGGATGAACTAGATACTCAAGTATGAAATATCTCTAAGATATTATTTACGGATCCAAAATATAGTCGTCTAAAATTCTATTTTAATGGTTCAGTTATTTCCTTTTGTGTCTAAGCCCATGGTTTCTCACTTTTTACTAAAAAGTGTTTGAATAATAAAAATTTAATTTTCAGTCAGTTAGTTAAATGAAAGATAATGAATTTTTTCTTTATAAAGATAAAATTATTATATTTAAATAACTTACAATTAAAAATGATTAAACTTATGATCTTTATTCCTTATATAGAGAGAATTTTATTTTTTTGATGTTTATAAAATTATTTTAAAATATTTAAAAGTAATAATAAATCATATTTTCTTTTTCCTAAAAATTGTAGGTTTAATTTGATATCATATTTTGATTCCGACTTTAGATTTTGTAGATTATATTGTATGTGTATATTAGGTATATGTAATTTTTTAAGAAGTTATATATTTTTATGGTCTATTTAGAATAAATATTCCATTTAATTTACCACTGTTTAATCTAAGTATACTAGAGATGAGACTTTTTATGGTCAAGTGTTTTGTATGAGGCACACCCTAAAATATTTTGGATTTAATTTCCAATATGTTCCAATAAAATTTCATAAAAATAGTGTTATAAACATTTCTTAAAATATAAGAAACTATTTTACAATAAATAACATAAATACTAGAAATCATTTATAAATATAATAATATAAAAAGTGAAATTTCTCTTAATTTTATTTATATCAAGCATTAATTAACATATATATTCACAACAACTCTTTTATATGATTATTTTGATTTTATTAAGAGGGAGTTTCAATTATTTTATTTTAAGAGATTGTATTCTATTATTATTATTTTTAATTTGGTTTTTAATGTTTTTATAGATAAATTTTTTCAATCACATGAGTTTGGTTATTTTTATTTTTAACTTATGTGGGTAGTTAAAATTTTATTTTAATCGTATGCACTATTTATTTGAATCTTACATATCCTTTGAAAGTTTTAATTTTCTATTACACAATTAATTATATAGTTATGATTTGTAAAAATATATAAGAATTAACTTAAATGTACAAAATCAATATAATATAAAAATTTTATTTGAATAGCTTATGTATTTGTTATTTTGAAATGTGTAAGTCTGAATCTATTTTTGTTTTTCATGCGTATGTGTGTTTTATTTCTTATTGTGTTTCATAAATGGGATTATATTTTTATGATGTTTCAAATTCTAATATTTAACTCTCTTTTCCTTAATCAATATATTGTGTGTTGTTTATATTATTTTTAATCACTTTAATCTAGACCTCTTTTTTTTGAATAGGATGGTGCCATGTCAAGAAAACCAAGGCACAATAATTCTAAAAGAAAGAGTTTACAGAAGTCTAAAAGATGGAAACATAATACAATCCTTATTATGAAGGAGAAGTAAATCAACAGGAATTTCCTCAACCCAAGTGATATCTTGGTTGAAAAAATTGTTGGCATGTCGATCAAAAACCATGTTGGATTCACGATACATATAAGTTATGATGAAGTTAATGTCGAGAAGTGAGCAAGTTAATTCCATCTAATGGGTGGTGATCGGTCACACAAGGTGTATCACACCATTCCATATTGCCTGCACGATGGTGGTCGAGTTACTCTCAATCCATAGGTTTCTCCAACCATGTTGCTTGAAAGAAAACAGTATGAATCATACTCATCATCTTAGCCTCCCGTGAAGAAGCAATGCCACAACTACCATACAAGCAAGGTGTATCACACCATTCCATATTGCCTGCATGATAGTGGTCAAGTTGATCTCAATCCAGGGGTTTCTCCAACAATGTTTCTTGGAAAAATAAATCGCATGAATCATACTCATCATCTCATCCTCCAGTGAAGAAGCAATGCCACATATACCATAAAACAATCCAAGGATCTGACCATAATGTCTTCTAAAGATGGCGCCATAGCCTGTGAGGCATGGATTTCCTTGGGATGCACCATCCACATTGACCATAATATAGCTAGGGAAAGGACCACACCATAAAACTTAAAAGGTATGATGGGGTTATCAGAAGTTCCCATCAACACCAAGACATCATAGTAGGATAAAATCATTCACTATGTTGTTGTAATGGCCTATAATCTAGACTTGTTCTCTCTCGATTCATATCCTAAAACTATTCACCCTTTAATCATTAACAGATTATAATTATTACAAAAAAATAAAAGAGATCCAATTATTTTCCCCATGCATATAGATCAATGAAATTAGATAAATTATATCCTAATAGAAATATTTTACCTGGAAAAGATATAGAATTCATGTGGTTGAATATGATATTTTTTTCTCTAAATAATTTATTAAATTTTCAAAAATGGGATTTTTTTTGATACTAATAATAATAATTTTGTTTATGATAAATAAGTTCAATAATTTTATGAGAATATTTATTTTTATTTGGGTCATATAACAGATATTTTTAAATCGATGATGAAAGGGATGGATTTTTAGTTTTCTAACTATCAAGATGATTGAAGTGTTACGTATTCCAAAAAAAGTATTTTTTTCTTTTTAATAAAAAAACTTATTGATGATGAAGAGATTATGGATAAAGATATTCTATTATTTAAATTTAGAACTATGATTATTCTGAAGAAGTATTTGAAATATAAGATTCCTTAACTGAATGTTTTATGTACGTTCATTCAGGTTTCAATTACATATAAATCCTTTGAATTTAAAGAATACCCCTTTTAAGATATGTATTTATTATATATGATTCTAAATGAGAATCCTATAAATTCGAAAATATATATAGTAAGTGTTATAAAATATTAATTTCATGGTAAAATAATGTAGAATTATTATCCTTTTCTAAGGATTTTAAATTTATTTGCAAAAATAATGATGCACGTTTGAAGGATTATCATGTTAGTAAGTCTTATTATAAGAATAAATTTTCCAATAGAGTGAAAAAATGGTTTATAAGTGGAGGGTCACTTTGAATATATTATTTCCTCCTAGAGGTGATAATGATGTTTATGGGCAAATTTTTTTTATTGAGGACAATAAATTTAATTTGTCTGAAAGTAAAGTAATTGTAATTTCTAAAAATATCTTAGGGGGGAAAGATGGTGAATGTGAGATATTGATTCATGATTAAAATGTTGTTAAGAATATTTATTCTAAATAATTAATAGATAAAGATATGGTAGATGTAGTTTTTCAAGAAAACATTAATGCTTTGGATGATGTTAGTGTAATTAGGATTATGTTAGAGTTAATGTGAAAGTTTTAGATGATGGTAAAGATATAATTATTGACATGATTGATGTTATAGAAGATGATAGAGGAGAAAATGTTGGACCTCTAGTTGATGTATATTTTATTGAATAATATTTATCTTAGACTACTAAAGTGAATATGTTTAAAATATTTAATTTTGTTGATGTTGAGGATAAAAGAATTATTAATGATTCTAAATTTTCTAAGAAAATGGAGAAATATATTTTTATCGGTATTATTAAAAAATATTACTCATACAACAATTTATTTTTCAATAAATCTAACATAGGTAGACTAGACTGGAAGTTGTGTAATAAGATGGTTTTAAAAAAATATTCTAATGGTAAAATTAATGATTTCAAAATGACCATTTTTATTTAATTTAACATGTTAAATTATAGAGTTAAAAAAATAGATCAAAATAGTTATAAGATTTTAAAAAATAGGATTTAAAAAAAATTGAATGTTGTTAAAAGCTTAATTGGAGGAAGTGTGAAATCTTTTAATGATTATATTATTCATAAACATACTACAAATTATAATTTTTTTTATTTTTCATTAGATAATAAAAATTTAAATATGAAAATTGAGGAAGATATTTCTAAATTTTAAAAGAGCATGGTTACTAAATTAGAACTGAAAAAACTTCATATAGATTTTTTATTAATAATTTAAAATTATTGATATTGAGGAACATAAAAAAATATTTTTTGGAAAATTTAACTTCCATTATATATAGTTCTTCTCAACCTCTTCTTATCACTAATATGTTATGGTTATAAGAAATATTTATTCTTTGGAGAATTTGATGATATCTCTCAATATTATGGTATAAAATATTGATAAAGAATTGGAAGAATACAAATTCAATACTTCTACTTCTTATTCTAATTCCATTTTAGATGTTCAATAAATTATAAAATTCAAGGAATGTTTAAATTTATGAGAGGTTGTTATATTGAAATGAAGTATGAATTATATTGTTCAAGAATACTTTAAAAGAAAGTACCATATATTTTCATGTGTTTTATAAAATATTGATATTTGGAAAAATGATATTTCTTAAGATCATAGATAAACTTAAAGGAAAATGCATAACATTTCATATAACCATTCCATAGTTTTTTGATAAAATATAAGTCAATGAAATGAAGGAGGATATATTGAGTGGATATTTGATACTTTATTTATTTTTTGTTTTGATAATTAAAAAATATTTTTTTATTCCATTTAAGACGAGTTTGGAAAAGAAAATAGGTTATGTTACTTATTTAGATATTTCAATTCTTTTTGAAGAAAATATTGTTATTGATTTTTTGAATTTCTTATTCTTATTCATCTTATGATTATCATTAATTTTTTCTTAATATATTCATTTTTAATGTGTTTAATGAACTGATTTTGGATAAAAATACATAAAAGTATGTGTTTGAGAATGACCCATCCACTAAAGTAATTGACTTTGACACAATATTTTTTATATCCTTATGAATTTTATTTTCTAAAAATTTTCTAAGTTAAAAATGATAAATAATTTGAACCAAATTGATTCATATAAAGGTCAAAATCTGTTTCTCTATATTAACATTTTCTTATCATACAAAGTTCCTATCTTAGGAAATCTTTATATTATGTTGATATAAAGTCTTATGAAATTTCATATCTTACCCATTTTATATATCTTACACAAGTTTTCTTATCTTATGAAAATATCCATCTTATGAAAGTATATAATGAAATATGTTTTCTATCATTAATGTATTTCAATCTTATGATGTATTTCTATATTATGAATTATTTCTATCTTATGAATATTTTATCAACTTATAAAGATTATATCTTATAAAAATAATATCTTTCAAAAAAATTTCCTCTTATTAAATTTTATATCCTATGAAATCATTTTATATTATGAAATACATGTATGTTATCTAAATTGAATATTTATACGATAAAAAATACTTATAGGTTTGTTAAGATTATTTTTAATTAAAATATTATCTATTTTAATCATTTTGATCATTTTTATTTAATTTTTTTGTATATAAAAGTGTTTATTTCTTTACAGTGATTATTGATCTATTTTAAAGGAGTTTAATTATTATTTTCAAGTGCATTAATCAGAAAAATCACATGAAGCATTATATTGGAAATCCACATTGAACAAATTTGAAGTTTTATATTTATATCATATGCATGACTATGGAAACAAGAATAAGGAAAAAATAGTTAAATATTTTAAATATATCATGTGTGAATTTTTGAAATGGTTATGAATAATAAAACTCTATAAATAGAGTTCAATAGAACTTGTGAAAACATTCAAGGATACCCCTATATGAATTTTGAGTGTTGTGCACATGAACTTTTTGCTCTTAATGTGCTATACTTTTGGTTAAAATCAATCATGAAAGTATACACTACTAAAGAGAAGAAATATACCTTTTCCTATACTTTTATAACTTTATTACCTGTTTTGGTTTTATGGTATTGTATTCTTCCCATCTATATTATATGTGTGTTTTTGAAGATTTATGATTTTACATTAAAAAGAAAGAATGTTGGGTCATACTACCCCTATAAAAAGTATGATGGGATATAAATCTAGGTAGAAAACGAATAGTATTAGATTTTATATCTATATAGGAAAAGGAAGGTGGTTTGAGTTGTAACTTTAGGTTGAAAAGACCTTTTAATTGGGTTTGGACTCCCTGTAAAAATTAATTCACTTCATAGTGGGTAACATACTCTCATGTTGAAAGTGTGAATAGTAGAGATTAGATCACTTTGATCTGAGGTACTATAAATGTTTGGTGTTTATATTTTTTGTTTTTCCGCTTCAAAATTATTTAACTATGATATAATATTAAAATTTTATAAAATGGTCAATTCACCCCTATTGACCATTTAACCCCATCACTATCTGGTAAAAAAAACTAGAATCTAAGAAGGTCCTTTAAAAGTATTATTAGCAATATAACTTAAATATTTTGTTACTAAACATATCCTGGACCTAACAATATTAGGAAAATATCATTTTAGATGGTGGGTTTAAGTTCTAATTATGGATAGAGACCCGAAAAGACACCATTATTTATAAAAAATATTACGGACATTGTAAATCATGGATGGAATCTTATCTTAGACAACTAAGTATTGATCATTGGGATACAATAGTAAAACCCTAAAAATTTTTGGAAACAAATCTTAAATCATTTACTGGGTTTGATGATGTAAAAATGTGCATAATAAAAAAATCATGAATATTATTTATTTTTATATCAGAAAAAAATATTTTTAGTCATATTTATTTTTATAAAACTACTCTTTATATTTGTGATAATGGGTCAAATAGATACACTGAGAAGAAGGTGAGTCAAATTACTCATCCATTTAAAAATTTCTTCCTTTTAAATAAGCCTCTTCTGGTAGTTATGACATTATCCTCTCATTAGTATTCACATCCATAACTGAATGTAATGAAACATAAATAAAAAAAGTCTCATGGTATAAGGGCCTAACCTTAACAATACATAATCTTGATTCAAGTCCAGAATTTACATTGAGGATCTTTTTAGGTTTAAATTTTTAAAGAATTAATCCTTAACTATTACATAACAACTCAAGTTCTTACAAGGTGGATACAACTAAAACAATATCCATTTCTTCCAAAATATAAAACATTTAACGGTAAACAATATTTTTTTTCTTGAAAAAAATCTTCATAAAATTCATCTTGACTTCTTATTTTCTCTTACCCATCCTTATATCCTATGGAAAACATTTCAAAAATCTGGTATGAGCACAAAAATCTCAGTAAGGTATAAAAAAAGAAGGAAAGCTGTTATTCTTGTGAAAACATGAAAACCATGAATACATCATCATAAAGTAATAATTTTCACCATTAAGATGTAGTAAATACTATTTAATGAATATAAGGTCATTTATTACCATTTTTTTAATCAATATTTTACCATAAAACCCCTATAAATATCATATAAAATATAATGGTAACTTGGGACAAAATCATACTTAAATGGAATAACTATACTGTCGAATTCTGTATATATCATTCTTATAAATGTAATATCCATAAAACCAACTTCCACACCCAATGAATTAGAGGTTATAACATAACCCCCTATCCTAATATTATCATAGAACCACCCTTCTTTTTTTATCATGTAACCACCCTTATTTGTTTTATCATGTAATAACCCACGAAATCACCAAGGAAAATTATATAATTAAAACCCATAAAAGATTGCAATTATCAACACTTCACTCACAAAATTTCAATCATGAGAAATAATTTCAAGATATTGAAATAGTCAATACACTTTAAAAACCATTTTAAATACCAAAATATCCAAAAAATGGAATAAGGGATTTATTGTTTCCTTTTAAAATAAATAAGGCTTATAGAGGAATCCATATATCGAATAATGGTTAGGGTGATAGATATTTCATTGTCATCACATATGTTAAAAAAATATTCCTTTTTTCATTTGTCAAAATATTACATATAAAATAAATACAAATATTCCCTTTTAAAAGATTTGAATTAAATTAAATATATATATAAATTACTTTTAAATCCTTTTAATATCCATATAATAAATATGTAAATTAATATCATGATTAAAAATATTTGATACTTCAATCTTAAACGTTCGAGGTGCCCCATACCACTTTGAAGACTTAAATATTAATCTCAATGAATTAATACATTTAAAAAACATTAAATGACAATATTATAGATAACATATGTATATGAAATTTCATATTAGCTATATATACACCTTATAAAAGAATAAAGGTGCATATTATCACGAAATGCCTCAATGAAAGGAGATTGAGATGAAATCCATTACTTTTAGTCCAACTCATCATGCACAATATTTATTTTCCTAAATAATAAACTTAGGTTAATTAATACTTTATTGATAACATTTTTCAGGTTTATTATTCCATTTATATCACTTATTATCATGTTATGACAATTAAATAATTATTTAAGTTCATATCAGACGTTTTGTTGATATTCAGTACTTGAGTCAAAAATGTACTTTTTACGATGTCAATAGCCCATGTGGACTTAAGTCCATCATATCCAGAATAATATTCATTAAATAAGGATAAATTTTATATATGAATTATAGTTTTAAATCCATCCATTAAATATGGATATGAAATATTGAACACCGTTAGAATCCTAGAGACGGTAATCCATATGTAAGCATGAGTAACATTTTCCATTTTTTTATCACTATGGAAATAAGGTAATTCTTATTTTATCTTTACATAATTATCATAACATCATCAATACCATATTAATTATTTAAATATACTTATATATAAAATCCAAGTTATATGGTGATTAAAAATTAATCACGTTGCTTCGTGGAGGTGATAGTTCACATGCACGTACGAATGATGTTATCATTATTATGTGCATGAAAACGAAGAAAATAATTTTATAATGATTAATATGTAATTAATATGACATATTAACATTAATTACATCAATATAACTAGTCATTAGATATGGTTATGGAAAATGCATTAGATCGGTTCGTTGAGGTGATAACTCACATGTAGGCACAGACAATTAATTCATTTCCCATTTAATGGAAGTGGGGATGGATTTAGGTGATGATATTAACATAATATCATATCATTATATTTAGGATTATATAGTTATTATTTAATCATGGATGAAGAATATTTTAAGGAAATGGAAGAAGAAATAAAATTTAAATACTTAAATAAAAACATTACCTTTCTTTCAGATGATCACTTTTCTTAACACCTTAATACCTCTAAGAAGGATGTTCTTCCTAAAATAAGGTATAAAGAATGTGTGAATGGATTATAGAAATGGGTTTTGGTAGATAATGGCCAATCCAAAATATCTTTGAAGTGTGAGTAATAGAGAGGAATGAGTGCCTTTTTATAGGATGGGGGAGAGACACCATTGGAATAATTAAAAGTATTAAATTAATATAAATTAAATTTCTGTTCCAAATGGTCCCAATATGAATTATTTTGCAGGTAAGATGATATTGTGTAAAATATGGGTCCTTTAATTAAAATTATACAAGTTTTTATTGTTTTTTATCCTTATCTTTTTGTTTTAACAACTTTTAAATCTTACCAATTCGTCAAGTAATTTACACTTTGAGGGTTAACATAATTACCAAATCATGCCAAAAAACCAATTAATGATCCTTTAATGAAATTTTTATAGGTATCTAATTTTTTTTGGATTAATATTATATTTTCTTAAATTTTATACCATTTAATTAAATATTTTATATTTTAAAAGAAGAATTATGTCAATTTAGACACTATTCATTACATGACTTTTTAAAAAAATCATAATAACATGATTCCTATAAAAAACTATATTTAATCAATCATAACATTCCATAATAATACAAAAAATTCATGTACGACATTAAATATTTCAAATTATATTTATTTTAATATTATTAATATCATTAATTTGATTATTTCTTTAATTAATCTATTACTCATCATCATTTTGTCACTATTTAATTTAAAGATTTATTTTCTATAAATTATGAATAAATTAAAATTTTTTAATTAAAATTTTTATATCTATAATTACTATTTATAGTCAAATTTATTACTTAAATAACCCCATATTAAAATTGTTTTAGTAAGAAGAGACATATTTTGACATATTTGCCTTTACATTAAATTAAATGTTATAAATGTCATAATCACACCCAAGTGGCCTAAAAATATCCCAATTTATCCCAAAGTATTATCTCAGTAGAAAATAACTCATCAAATAAGATTAGGAAAAGTGTTAGTATAATTTTAAAATATTATAATATTAATTTTACCTTTAATTACCCTATTCACCTTTAACTATGGTAAATAAAATTCAAAGTTACCATTCACCAAAAATTATTTTGATCCTATTAGACCACATTTTTAATAATTAGTACAACCATTCTTGTCTATTTTCTAAAATTCAATTCACAGAAGCGGTTAAATTATGTTTAACACTAACCCCATTAACAGATCGAGAAAACAAGGTTTTAAGTAAAATGTTCAAAAGTTCACATTATTTTTCTATTTAATTTTAATTTGAAATTGAATCCAATGAAATAAATTTTATTAATGGAAAAAAAATTAATCTAATTATACCTTAAAAAATTTAAAAAGATAATCTATCAATATAAATAAATTAGATAAAAATGCCTTTCTGAATTAAAATGCAGTATTTTTCACTATTTATGAAAATATGAATTTTATTAGAAAAATACCAAAAATTAAACCAACATAGATTTTGAGGTTCCACTTTAAAATAACATGTTTATTTTGTCAAATGGAACATATAAAAATGTTAAAAACTATATTTAAAATGGGTTCACCATCAAAAATCTTTAAAAATTCCTTTTTAGAAAAATGCAGATTTTATGCATAAAATTTAATTTCTTATAATATCATTTCTAGAATAAATGTAAAATAAATTCTAAACATCATATTAAATTTATATTTCATTTATATAATCCAAAAATACTAATTTAATAATTTTATAAAAAAATTATTTATAATTAAATACTTTTCATAGAAATACATCCTTTATATTCAATTAGTTTTTATTTTCATTTCTAATAAATTTTATAACTAATGAATCATTAAATAAACATGTGTAATATATATTTTCATAATTTATTTAATATCATTCATTCACACTATTCTAATGAATATGCACTAACAATAACTTAAAATGATAATATTAATAATATTTTATTTTTTGTTATAACTCAGTCTTGTGTGCAACGTAATATTTCGAAGTAACCCATTGTTGCGTGTTGGGTAAGCTATCAGACATAACATCATTTTTAATGTAAAATTAATATCTAATTTATAATAATTAATAAAAATGAAAAATTAATATTCTATAATTACTTAGGATGTTACTTCCTCCCCCCCCCTTGAAAATTGCATCCTCACAATTTTAAATTTGGGCTTGGTAATAGAGGTTTCATTTTTCAAAATTACTTTATTGAAATATCACATCCAAAAAAGATTCAATACAAATTCTAATTTAAAAGAAATAAATTTAAGTAAAAAAGATAACATGATATAACACATACTATGATTCAATGTAGGAAAACATGGATATGGAAGAAAAACTAGCTATAATGTTCTGATAGAGAGTGATAGAAAACATGATCAGGAGAAAGTAAACTATGAGAAAACCTCAAACTTCTGATTGGTTAAAAGTTCTTTTATTTTATAGTTGTAAGATTAAATGGAAAATGTTTTTTTAATATACTTTTCTTCAATTTCTGGAATTCATTTATGTGGTTGACTAATAACTTAAAGAAACATACATACCTTAGAAGTAGAGTTTCATATTTCAGGAATTTCCACCATACATTCTTCTTTTCTCCAAACAATGAGCATTTAAGATGATTTTGTTCATGCATGAAGCACTATAATCATCTTCTAGATAATATAATAATCCAAAAAAGGTTAAATATATATTTTTTCAGTTTTTATACATTAACCAAAACCAAAATGGTTAGTATATAGTAAGATAATTATCCAAAATGAATAAACCATTATATGATAAAAAACTACATTAATCTCTAAAATTCAAAATTGATACCCAAAGTTTAATGAAGACCATTCAACAAATAAATATCCTCAAAATTCAACAAAAATAAACTAAAATAAGCTTGAAGCCCAAAATTCAGATGTATTTGATCACATAGTCTTCCAGGATAAATTTTAACATTTATCTCCAAACAACATCAACAACTCTTAAAGTCTCATATTGAAAAGTAATTAACTTAATCACATGTTCTCTATGATAGGTTAATAATTTCCATAAATATCCTATTTTTCGTATGTCCACAATTAAAATCATATATTCTTCAAAAATAAATTCCAACCATTACTCCTAAAATAAAATCCCTTAGTATTCTACTTACATTAATCATATAAGGTTCCCTAAATAGTGCACGTCTTCCAAAATAACATTTATCACTTAATCCCTAAATAATTCTCTAATACCATGGATATCCATTTGATAAAACGTATGTTCTCAAAAATCAACTTATTATTACTTCATAAATTTTTTAACTAAAAAGAAAAATACTTACTAACTAAGGACTTCACATAGGCCAGTGGTAGGTGGTACAGCCTTATCACACTTCTGTTGTGGGTTCAATCCCCACAAACTTGTTCGACACGATGGGTTGTCACCCTTCATATGGGTTTTAATTATTCTAAAACTATATAATTCTAATAACATTCAAAAAATGAGATAAAATCCTAAAAAACAACCATAACATTTTTTAACCTTAATGTTTACCTTATGCCCTTCATTTTGCATTCCAAAATGTAATATCCCATAATTACCTCAAAATCCAAGAATGTATAAAGGCTATCCATTAATTTATAATAATTTCCATAAAAAATATAATTATTCCTCAAATAATGTAACACCTAAAGATTCCATGGTACATTTATCTTTGAATAATACAATAGCTTGTACTGTACGCAACTTCGAGTTCTAACACACCACGACCAATCAAACTAGCCGTTTAAAAAGTAGTTATGAATAATAATACCCACTTTTTAAATTTTTATAAATCTTATTTATCAAATTAGACTTCATTTTTGGATTTTGAATATCAAAATTAGCTTAGGGTAATTTTTTGGTATTTTTCTGAAAATATTCAATTTTTGATGAATAGTGAAAAACGCGACGTTATTGTTTAAAACGGACTTTTTATTTAAACAATTTTTTTAAAATTTAAATTTATTTTAAAGTAAAAATAGATAAATAATAACTATATTAATAAAATTTAATTTATTTGAGTCATTTTATAATAAGATTAGATATATAAAATTTTATTGAACTTTTTAACGTCTTTTATCCACCTTTGAGGAAAATTTTCAAAATTGCATAAAACATAATTTTACTGCTTCTGCGAATTGAGTTTTAAAATTCTAAAACACAAGGTTTTCATCAGTAAGTAAAATGTGATTCAATAGGATAAAAATAATTTTTTTTGAAAAGTAACTTTTTAATTTTATTTACCACCGTTAAAAGTAAACGAGGTAATTAAAGGTAAAAATATTATTATAATTATATAAAATTACCCCAACGCATGTAATAATACTATTGGATAATTTTATTTCAACCAGAATCAACCTTATTAAAAAAATATGACCATTTTTATCCACTTTAATTAGATTAGAACATTTCTTATATTTTATTTAAATAAGAGTTTAAAGTGTTAAATTCGAATGGTAATAAATAAACCATTTTTAATATATGATTATACATAAGATAAATTCAACAATAAATATTAATTAAAAAGATAAGAATATTTACTAAATCATAGTATTTTATTTATAATTTTTATACTTTAAATAATTAAATATATTTATGACACAATGATGATGCAGTAATTACCTTATTAATGAAATATTAACACAATTTATGTTATAAATATTAAAATAAATGTAAATTGAAACTTTTTATTCCATAAAATAATTTTATAAATTAATATGATATGTTAGGGTCTATTCAATGTATTTATTTCTAAGTAATCAAGTTTTTATGACTTTCAAAAAAACCAAAGACAAAATAGTGTCAAAATTGACATAAATAAGTTTTTAAAACAAATACTATTTTATTAAATGATATAATATTCCTTAAAATATAATATTAGACCAAAAGACTTATATAATGTTATATATATTATTTATTAAACACTTTAGGTATCCTTGGCATTTTATAGTAACTATATTAACCCTGTAGTATTGAAATACAAGAAGACATGGAAAAAGTTAAACAATTTAACCATGAGTAAAATCTAAAAGATAAGGTTAATATGGTGACATAAACTTTTCTAAAACCAATTTATTTAGAGTATTTAGACCCATTACTACATTAAACATGAAATAAATCCATTTTTATCTATTAGAAACCGAAAATAATTTTATAATAAAATAATATTTCATGCTTTTCCTAAAGTACCCCTCACCTCTCTTATAAAGGGTACTTCCCCTTCTCTTAAATTCACTCCTCCAAATCCATTTGACTCTACCAAAAACTACCCAAATATCCTCCCAAAAACCCTAAATGAATCATAGAGGCCATAATTTGATCATAAATTCAACCTAATGAGCCCTTTTTTTCAAATCAAAAGGAAGCACTTGAAGAAGAGGTAATAAATTAATCACCTCTTTCAAAGTTCTTTTGTTCTTCCACTTCCTATTTCTTTGTTGTTTCGATAACAAAATAATAACACAAGTAACTTATACATAATGTGATGTTATTATAAACATGTTACAACCATATTCATTATTCTATCAATCCTATTATTGACAAAGTCTCCATACGTGCGTGCGTATGACTTACCGTCTCCATATCCTGGTGTAGTTTGTTATTCCACAATTCATTATTTGGATGGGTATAATAATGAGTATAATAGATGAAAATAATAAATATAACATGTTAATTATTCTTTATATATAATATACCATCTAATTACATACTATTTCACCATCAATAGAATGATATTGTCGCTCGTGTGTACGTACGGGTTACCGTCTCCACAACGCGATGAGATTTCATTACCCATCATAACCATTCAAGAATAATTTTAATTTGATGATTAAGAAATAATGTTTAAGAAATCAATATCATTATAGATATAAATCAAATACATATTATCCATAAAAAACATGACTTACATAATAAAGAATATAAAGTAAAATGAATTAGTTTACACCCAAAAACAATGATACTACTTAAGTATTATTAACAAAGAAATATTAGAGGATCATATATGATATCATATTTATATATGTGGTTCTTGTATACTTTAATAATAATTATTTAACTATTATAAAGAGGGTTAATTTACCCTCTACTAAGTAAAAGTACAAGGTAAGGGTTAATTTTACAATCTCTTTGTTATTTGAGGTTGTTTATACATAAGTATCTATTGGGGCTTCCTTATCATCTACATGTGTATTCCTTAAAAATGTATTTAAATTTTTTTACTATTTCCTAGACTATGGGTTATTTTCATTTATACCCTTATTTTAATTTTTATAAAATGTTTTGAAAAGAATATTTCTGTCATTTTCCAAACAAGGTGCTTTAGGACCTTTTTGAAAAATTAATTAAAGAATGTTTTTTAACTTATATAGAAGGTGAAACTATTTTTTGATGTTATAACACATTCGAATATTTCTTTACAATATTATAAGAATATTTTTAAAATAAATTTTTTTCTTTAATTTAAATTATTTAATTTTAGAAAGATATATTTCACTCAAATAGTTTTTGGATTGATTTCATCTATGTCAACATAAATTTTGGGATTTTATGTTTATTTGAAGTTGATTTATTATTATTTGATATTCCATATTGTATTGAAGTTTTTGTGATATGTTTGAATGTGGATGTTCTATTTTTATACCATTCACAGTTTATGGTTAAAGTATTAACATCTCGTATGCTAGTTTTATTAAGAATGATTATTTTATATTTCAACCTTTTCATATGAGGAATGCATTGGACATAGTAAGTGATGGGTGGGACCCACTATAGTCCCTCGATGCATCGATAGGTCTCACGATACAAAGTAGTGTATTGGCACAAGGCCTTGACAATATTTTTATTTGTAGTCTTGGCACGAGGCCTTGACTATGTGGTTATGATGTCGGGCATGCATTCCATAATTTTGAGATTAGCTATTGATATTACATGTGATTATTTGACTAGTAGAATATCCATGCGAATATGTAAATATAATTATTTAATTTATCATTGATATACTATTCTGAAGCTTAAGTTTAAAAGGCTTGTGTTTTATTCTTATACATTATCTTATGTATTTATGCTTATTTATAATAGTTTCCACTATATTGTTATCTTTAATGAGGATCTGATCTCACCCATTTTATTATATTTTAATTTACCTAGGAAGCGAAGAAGTATATTATGACTGACCTCTAGGAATAAGTTAATTAATATGAGTGTGTATAAAGGAGAAACAATGTTAATTTTTAATTTCATAATGTCATGTAAAACACATGTATATATCTAGTACTTCCAAAGATACTAAACATATCAGTCTTTTAAGACTTTATCTCTTGCAATCATGCCAATGTTATGTAATATTACACCAAATTTAGGTAACTAGGGCCAGGACATTATAGTTGGTATCATAGGAAGTTTAGTAAAAACCTTGGAAACTATATTTAGAAAAAATATAATTATATAATATTACCCTAAGATATAATTTCAGGATTAATATAGAAGAACATCCCAAAAATTTGGTAATGTATATATTAAGTGGGTTTTCCAAGAAATAAATTCCTGTCTAGATAATACAAGTGGACATGGTTTTGGAATAGATGTACCTATGAGAGAAAACATTGACAAGGAGTTTCGGTCTTGACTTAGGGTATCCTAGTACATGACAATGGGCCTTACCATGCACCAGGTTTGACACTCTCAGGGGATATGCTTAATATAATTCAAATTTTTAGTAAAAACCATTATAAAGGATTTATGAGTAAGTACTTCCTCAAAGATTTTTTTATGATTATTGATTATATGGATAAACGGTTCAATTTATGTTAAGTATTTTACATGTTTGGAATTATGAATTATGACTCATGAACTAATCAGGTGTATTCCATTGTTTAGAAATGGTGCATAGTGGAAGGAATGGAAACCGTATCAATTCACATAATCCATGTTGGTATTTCCATCATATTAAAGATAATTATAATAGATATGGTGATGAAAATGACGCTAAACAACTTATATCCATACTTGGACAAATCACTTAGGTTATGAATAATAACCATACCCGTATAGAGCACCTTTATCAACAATGCAAAGGATAAATGTTATACCACATCATGAGGAAAAAACATAGACATTAAATGGGACTACAAATCCATTTGTATGTGAGAAATGGATAAGTTACTTAGAAAAAATATTTCATTTTTTTGAGAGATTTGAAAGGGAAAAAGTTTTCATGACAATTTATCACCTCTCTAGAGTTACATATCAATGGTGGTCATTAATTTAAAACACAAAGGAGGATGAAGAAGTATCAAATATGGAATGGAGTGAATTTTAAGAGATTTTCTTAGAAAAATACTTTCCTTGTGTACATCGAGTGGATACAGAAAGTAAATTTCTGAGTCTGAGGAAGATGGAGGATGAGAATGTCACAAAGTATGAGGTTAAATTTAAAATGTTAGAAAATAATTCTACATATTATATATGTATCCCAATAAGTTATATTGATTGATTATTTTATGGGTTAAAACCATTTATCCATCGACCATTAGTCTCACAATCCTTCTCATCGTACAAAGATATAATATCATGTGCTCTCAAGATAGAAAAAGAATTTTCTAAGTCTTATAAATTTAAAGTGAATAAAGTGAAGAAGATATCTACTGAAAACTCTATAAAAGGAAATAATGGAAATAAGGGAAAAGTTGAATTTCCATCCTTTAATAATTGTGGGAAGAAACCCCCTCGTACAAGCCTAAAGGGGATGAGAGTTTGTTGAAAGTGTGGAGAAAAAGGCCTCTAATCTTGTGATTGCAAGGGGAATAAAGAGGCTGTCAATGTTCAATGATACAATTGTAAAGAAATGGGGCATTATGAAAATTAATTTCCTAAGAGTCAAGGAAAATTACCTCGGAAAAGACCAAGGGAGAAAGGCCAAGCTTATGAAATCACTAATACTGAGGTTGAAGTTCCTAATGACGTAGTGTCAGGTACTTTAATAGTTTCATAAAAACTTTCCAATTCTTTATTTGATTCTGAATCATCACATTATTTCATATTTTCCTAGTTTTCCAATAAAATTAGATATTTCCAATTTGACTTACTAAGGTATTTTCTAGTCAAAACTCATAAAGGAAGTATCATAACAACAAATTTTTGTCAATCAGTTACTATTATGGAATATAAAAATTATTTATCTACTGTTATTATTTTTATAACCATGATTGAATTTGATATAATCATTGGTATGGATTGGATTTCAGACCATGATGAAAAAATTTCTTGTAAGAAGGAGGTTACAATTTTCGATGATGATAAGGAATAACTTATCTTTAGATCAGAAACACCACCATATGAATCTCATCTAGATCAATCTAGATCAACCCTCAGTAGCTCTACTAAATTAAATTATTTTTGAGGAAGGGAGTGAAATAACTATGGGTGAGGAATGTAATGTTAAAATATAGGATTTACCTATTGTGCAAGAATATGTTGATGTGTTTCCAGAGGATTTACCTGAATATCCTCAAGAACTGAAAATTGAGTTTTCCATTAACTTAATTCTGGGTTCAAGGTGCATATCAAAGATAACTTATAGAATGGATACTTTGAAATTAGTGTAACTAAAGAAAGAACTAGAGTAATTGAGTAATAAAGGATTTATTCACCCTTGTGTTTCTCCATGAGGAAACCTTGTTATTTTTGATAAGAAAGAAGATGGATCTACGAGGTTGTGTATTGACTACAGGGAGATCAATTCTATAACAATAAAGAACAAGTATCACCTACCTCACATTTATGATTTATTTTATCAAATTCATGGAGCTCAATATTTTTCAAATATTGACCATTGATATTGATACCATCAGTTGTGCATGAAGAAGGAAAACATTCCAAAGACACCATTTTGAACCAGGTATGATAATTATGAGTTTATAGTAATTCCTTTTAGACTGAATAATGAAACCTCTATTTTCATGGATCTAATGAATAGAGTTTTCAAGGAATATCTTGATGAATTTTTAGTGGTATTTATTGATGATATATTGGTATATTCTAAAATCTATGAAGATCATGAAATTCATTTGTGAACTATTCTAAAGAATCTTAGAAGAAATGAATTATATGGGAAGTTTAGAAAGTGTGAATTCTAGCTTCAGGAAATTTATTTTCTTTGCCATATTGTATCTAAGGATGAAATCTCTGTTGATCCTTCAAAGATAAGGGAAATCCAAGAATGGATAGCATCTATGAGTATAACAGTGGTATGCAGTTTTATTGATTTAAGAGGTTACTATCGATATTTCGTTCAGAATATTTCCTAATAGGAAAAACCATTAACCAAGATCACATGTAAAGGGGTTAATTTTTTTGGACAACATAGTGTGAAGAATGTTTTGAATAATTTAAGAGAAGATTAGTCAATGATCATATCTAGAATCTACCATCAGGGAATGATGTGTTTGTTTTTTATAGTGATTCTTCAAAGAAAGGACTTGGTTGTGTCCTTATATAGAATGATAGAGTTGTTGCCTATGCATCACGATGACTAAAAATTAATGGAAACAACTATCCTACTCATGATCTTGAGTTATCAGCTGTAATAGTTTCTCTGAAGATATGAAGACACTATCTATTTGGTGAAAAATTTGAGATATATACTGATCACAAGAGTTTGAAGTGTATTTTCTCACTGAAATAACTCAACATGAGGAAAAAGTGATGACTTTAACTAGTCAAGGAGTATGATTTCACAATACAATACCACTCGAGGAAGGAAAATAAGGTGGAAGATGATTTGAGCAGAAATGATCTTGGAGTTATGAACAAGATGAGAGTTTAAAGGGATCCTATGATCATGGACCTAGTAAAGATGGATATGGGAATAATCATGGAAGGTGAAACATAAATACTTTTTCAAATGGTTTCCAAACTATCTTTACTAAAAAGTAATTTTTTTTCTCAAATTGATGATGAGGAGTTTAAAAAGAAAATTAAAGCTGTGAATGATGAGAGATTGGTTAACTTCATATATGAAGATGGAATTTTGAAAATTGGGAAGAGGCTTTGTGTTACCGATATACCTGATCTAAAAAGGGAATTGTTGGATGATGCTCATAGCTTCAATTTCTCTATACACCCTGGTAGCACTAAGAAGTTTAGAGATTTGAAGGAAATTTTTTGGTGGGAAAACATGAAGAGGGAGATTGCTGATTATGTTTCAAGATGTATGGTTTGTCAATAGGTGAAGTTTGGAATACAACATCATTGAGGACTCATGCAACCTATTCCCATACCAGAGTATAAATGTGATGATATTATGATTGACTTTTTCATGGGTCTACCAAAGACTCCTAGAAGGAATGATGCAATATGGGTCATTATTGATCGTTTTACCAAGTTAATTAATTTTTTTTCTACAAGAGAAGATTTACCACTTGAAATTTTAGCAAGAAAATATATTAATGAAGTTGTAAGACTTCATGGTGTACCCCTATCGATTATTTCTAATTGTGATCTTCATTTTACATCAAGATTCTAGAAAAGTCTTCAGAAATCTCTAGATACTAAACTTCATTTGGGAACTACCTACCTCCTTCAAACTGATGGAAAATCAGAACATACTATTCAAACCTTATAATACATATTGATATCTTTCTCACATGACTTTCAAGGTATGTGGGATCAGTATTTACCTATGGTAGAATTTTCCTATAATAATAGATTCCATTCAAGTATTCATACAGAACCATATAAGGAGTTATATAGAAAGAGATGTCACACACCAACTTGTTGGGATGATGTTAGTGAAAGAAAACTCGTAGGCCTAGAACTTGTTGAGGAAATAATAGAAAAGGTGATGATTATCCAAACCCACATCAAAGAAGCCCAAAGTAGGAAAAAGCTCTATATTGATAACCAAAGGATGGATTTGTAATTTAAAGTAGGAGATCCTGTTTTCTTAAGAGTATCTCTATATAAGGGTGTTATAAAATTTGGGAAGAATGGTAAATTATGTTCCAGGTACATTGGACCTTATGAAATCCTGGAACGAATTATACTTGTAGCTTACCATTTGGAAATGCTGCCAAGTCTCAGCAAAGTTCATGCTATGTTCCATGTATTACTATTAAGAAAATACATGCCTGAACTAATGAATGTACTCACCTATGAAGAAATAGATATTGAAGCTGATTTGTCTTATTGTGAAGAGTCTATCAAGATTTTTGATACCAAAGAACAAGTGTTGAGAAACTAGACAACTCTTCTGGTAGAATTTCTTTGGAGAAACCATAAAATGGAAGGGGTAATGTGGGAAACTTAGGAACATATGATAAAGAACCACCATAATCATTTTATGCAGTAGTATTATATAAATTTAAAGGACGAAATTATTTGAAGGTGGGAAGAATGTAACATCCCAAGCTTCTATGGTACGTTTCTCATTGAATAATTCAATATCTTGTATTGTACGCAACTTCGAGTTCTAGCACACCACGACCAATAAAACAAGAAATTTTAAAAGAAGTTATGAATAGTAATAACCAATTTTTAAAATTTTATAAATTTTATTATTCAAATTGGACTTCATTTTTGGATTCAGAATATCAAAATTAACTTAGGGTGAATTTTTGGTATTTTTCGGAAGACCTTTAATTTTTGATGAATAGTGAAAAACCCTACATTATTGTTTAAAACCAATTTTTATTTAAATAATTATTTTTAAATTTAAATTTATTTTAATGTCAAAATAGATACATAATACCTTTATAAAATTTTAAAGTCAAAATTTTATTGAACTTTCTAACGTCTTTTACCCACCTTCTAGTCACATTTGAAAATTTGAATAAAATATAATTTTACTGCTTCTATGAATTGAATTTCAAAAATCCAATAGACATGGTTGTCATCAGTAAGTAAAATGTGATTCAATAGGATGAAAATATTTTTTGGTGAATAATAACTTTTGAATTTTATTTACCATGGTTGAAAGTAAATAGGGTAACTAAAGGTAAAAATAATATTATAATAACATAATATTACCCCAACACATGTCCTAATTCTATTTGGAGAAATGTATTTTGAAAAGAATCAAACTTAGGAAAAAAATATGATCCTTTTTGATCCACTTGGATTAGATTAGGATATTTATTATATTTTATTTAATATAGAGTTAAAAGTGTTAAATTAAAATTTTAATAACTAAAGAATTTTAAATATAGGGTAATACATAAGATAAATTAGACTATAAATATTCATTAGAAAAATAAAAATATTTACTACATAATAGTATTTTGTTTATAATTTGTAGACATTAAATAATTAAATTCATTTCTGACACAATGATGATGTAGTAATTACCTTATTAATGAAAGATCAAAATAATTGATGTTATAAATATTAAAATAAATGTAAATTGAAACTTCTAATTCCATAAAATTTTTTTATAGGTGAACATGACAAGTTATGGTTGATTAAATGTATTTTTTTCTAAGTAATCAAGACTGTATGACTTACACAAAACCAAATACTAAATTGTGTCAAAATTGACATAAATAAGTTTTTAAAACAAATATTATTTAATTAAATGATATAATATTCCAAAAAAAACTAATATTCAGAAAAAGGTCTTATATAATGTTATATATTTTCTTAATGAACCACTTTATGTTCTCTTGTAATTTTATAGTAACTATATTAACCATGTATTATAAAAATACAAGAAGAAATGGTAAAAGTTAAAATTTTTAACTATGACTTAAATATACAAGATAAGGTTAATATGGTGACCTAAAATTGTCTAAAACCTATTTTTTGGAAGAATATAGAACCATACCCACCTTATCATCTACCTAAATCCATTTGGAGTTATTAGAAACCAATGTTAATTATATAATAAAATATTACTTCATGATTTTTCTAAAGTTCCCCTCACATCTCTTATAAAAGTGTACTTCCCCTTCTCTTAAATTAAAATCTCCAATGCCATTTTTATTAGACAAAATCTAACCAAATATCTTACTAAATACCTTAAATTCATCCTATATTCCTTACTTTGATCATAAATCCAACCTGTAGAGGCATTTTGTTCAAATTAAAAGAAAGAACCCGAAGAGGAGGTAATTATTTCATCACCTCTTTCAAAGTTCTTTTATGATTCCACTTCCTCTTTCTTTGTTGTTTCCATAACAAAATAATAAATCCAATAAGTTATACATACTTTTAAGTTATTATAAATATGGTAAAACCATATTCACTATTCTATCCATCCTATGAATGAAAAAGTCACCATACGAGCATACGTACGACTTTCCGTCTCCACACCGTGTTGTAG
This sequence comes from Viscum album, assembly GCA_963277665.1. Classification (NCBI taxonomy): domain Eukaryota; kingdom Viridiplantae; phylum Streptophyta; class Magnoliopsida; order Santalales; family Viscaceae; genus Viscum; species Viscum album. The sequence continues at coordinate 1,082,182,195 of OY728166.1, read as the reverse complement.
TTTCTTATTCAACACTTCATTATTTGTATGGGTATAATAATGAGTATAATTTATGTAAATAATAAATTTAAAATGTTAATGGTTCTGTATATATAATATAACATCCAATTACAAATGATTTCACCATCAATATATTGATATTTTCGCTTGTGCGTACGTATGGATTACCGTCTCCATGACACGATGAGATTTCATTCCCCATAATAACCATTCAAGAATAATTTTCATTTCATGATTAAAAAATAATTTTTAAGAACTAAATATCATTCTAGATATGAATCAAATACATCCTATCCATAACAAACATGATTTATGTAACAAAACTTATAAAGGAAAACGAACTAGTTAACACCCGAAACAATGATACTACTGAAATATTATTAAAAAAGCAATAATAAAGGATCATATATGAAATAATATTTATGTATGTGGTTCTTTTATAATTTAATAACAATTATTTAACTATTATAAAGGAGGTTAAAATACCCTATAAAAAGGAAATGTACAAGGTAAGAGTTAATTTTACAATCTCTTTATTATCTGAGGTTGTTTATACGAAGGTATATATTGGGACTTCCTTATCATCCATATCCGTGTTATTTAAAAATGTATGTCAAAACAATTTTACTATTTCCTAGACTATGTGTTAAAGTAATTTATACCCTTTTTTACTTTTTATAAATTGTTTTTAAAGGAATCTTTCCATTGTTTTCCAAACAAGGTACTTTATGACCTTTTTGACAAATTAAGGAAAGAATGTTTTTTAACTAATACGGAGATGAAATCTATTTTATGCTGTTATAACACCTTCAAATAATCCATTACATTATAACAATAATATTTTCAATATAAATGTTTTCTTGACTTTTAAATAATATCAATGCTAAAAGAAATATTTCACTCAAATAGTTTTTTGGACTGATTTCATCTATGTCAACATCCTTTGTTGGATTTTATGCTTGTTTGAAGTTGATTTATTACGATACAATCTTCCATATTTTATTAAAGGGTTTCTGATATGTTTGAATATGGATGTGCTATTTTTATACCATTCATGGTTTATGGTTAAGGTATTAAAATTTCGTATGCTAGTTTTAATACGAATGTTTATGTTATGTAACAAACTTTTCATATGAAGAATACATTAGATGTGGTAAGTGATAGGCGGGGCCCTCTATAGCCCCTAAATGCATCGGTAGGTCTCATGAGACAAAATAGTGTCTTGTAACAAGGACTTAGAAATATTTTTATTTGTAGTCTTGGCACTAGGCCTTGACTATGTGGTTATGATGTCTGACATTATGCATTGCATCATTATGAGATTAGCTATTGATATTACATGTGATTGTTCGACTAGTAGAATATATATGTGAATAAGTAAATGGAATTATTTGATTTATATTTTCCATACTATAATGAATTTTAAGATTAAGATGATTTTGTTTTATTCTTATACATTTACTTAAGTGTTTATGATTATTTATGATAGTTTCTGCTATATTGTTATCCTTATTGCGCATCTGAGTTCACCCCTTTTCTTATGTTTTATTTTTTCCAGGATGCGAAGAAGTATATTTTGACTAACTTGCAAGAATAGGATAAGGGATATGAGTGTGTTCAATGGAGACACAATGTTACTTTTTCATTTTATAATTTATATTAAAACTTATGTATGTATCTATTACTTCCAAGGCTACTAAATTAATCGGTATTTTAGGACTATATCTCTTGTGATCATACAAATGTTATGTAATAATAAACCGAATCTGGGTAACTGGGGTCGGGGCATTACAAATGACATTTTATCATAAAAAACGTAAGGGGTATACATACTGAAAGTCTTCCCAAGTAACCCCACCATAAAAAGAGCTGTAATACTTTTAAACATTTCAGCATCCTATAATATACCATAACTCTTGAATCCATTATAACCATTCAACATTATTCATGTTACTTTAACCATGATTTTCTATATTATTCCTTAATACTTATTTCCAACAAACAAAAATAGGAATCATGTTCTAAGATTAAATAATATAAAAAACATTTGTCAAGAAATAATCTGTACCTTTCATATGTCATTTTCAGTATCCTTATCTTAAATTAGAATAGAATTTGGTATTGCTAAAAATATATTTGTATGGTCCTTCTGATCCTATTCCTAAACCTTCTTCATAGGAAATCTATTTGCATAATGAACATTCTACCCACATTTAAAAAATTCAATTGAAAACTCAGAAAGAACATATTTACCTTTAATGGACTTAATTGAACACTTTTTCCTTGGTAGGTTATTGCTTTATGACCTTCATTTCAACATCTATAACATCTTCCCATCCCTTTAAAACATTTTCCTAGGTGTTTATTTCCACATAATTGAAACATATTTCATTTAATATACATACCATCATGATAATTATTACCCAAACTTCTATAAGGATTCATTTCCCTCATACATGATGCACTAGAAAAATCACCAAGGTTCAAGTGGTTAATCATTACTCTGGATAGTTAGTTTAGAATAAATGGGAGAGTTCTCATTTCAGCTCTAATTCCAATCGTCTTCTTATTCAGATAACCACCACATTTTTCTTCACATCCATTATTACTTTGGTTACTAATAGATCCACCCATTTACTAAAACCAAAAATGTTAGTGCGAGTATATCAATAAAATCATCATACACAATCTTATATGGAAGGTAAATACTAAGATATACTTATTCATGTTTTCTCAAACTCATTTAATTTATCTAAAATAACTATGAAACTATATATCATTCTAACCATTGTTTTTGTATACAACTTGTTACTTATTCTTAAATAAAAACCTAACCTCTAATATTATATAAACTGACCTTTGATACTAACTATAAGGCCCCAACCATAACATTACATAATATTGATTCAATTCAAGAATTAAAATTGAGGATCTTTCTAGGTTTAGAGTTTTAGATAATTAGGCCATAACTTTTACATAACAACTCAAATTCATACAAAGTGGATACAGCTAAAAAAATATTCATTTCTTACACAATATAAAACTTTTAACAGTAAACATGATTAATTTTTTCTTGATAAAAATATTTATAACATTCATCTTGACTTCTTCCTTTCTCTTACCCATCCTTATAGCCTGTGGAAAACATTTCAAAAACATTAGATGAGAACAAAAATATTAGTAAGGGATATAAAAAGAAGGAAAACCGTTCATCTTGTGAAAACATGAAAACCATGAATACTTCATCATAAAGTAATAATTTTCATCGTTAAGGTGTAGTAAATACTCTTCACTGAATATAATCTCATTGATTACCCTTCTTTGTAATCAAGATATTACCATAGAAACCCCTTGAAATCACATATTACATTCAAAGGTAACTTGGGAAATAATCATACTTAGATGGATTAACTATATAGTCAACTTCTAGACATATCACTCTTACAAATTCAATAGCTATACGACTTACATCCATACCTGATGCATTTGAGGTTATAACATAACCACCCATCTTTTTTTTATCACAGAACCACCCATATTTGGTTTATGATGTAACTATCCATCTTTGTTCTATCACGTAACTACCTTCTAGATGTCCAAGTACAATTATATAATCACAACCCATAAAATATTTCAATTATCAATGCTTTACTCATAAAATTGCAATCATGAGAAATTATTTCAAGATATTGAAATACTCAACCCACTTTCAAAACCATTTTCAATGCCAAAATACCCAAAAAAAAAAAATAAGATATTTATTTTTTCCTTTTAAAAACATAAAGGCTTATAGAGGAAGCCAAATATCAAATAATGGTTATGGTGGTTTAGTAGTCACTGTTTCCTCATACCTTAAAAACACTCATTTTTTAAATTGTAAAATAATTCCATATAAAATTCCAAAAAATATTCCTTTTTAAACCTTTTAGTAAAATTTAAAATATATAAAAAATGTACTTTAAAATCATTTAATAGCCTTATACTAAATATATAAATTAACATCCTAAAGAAAATGATTTTATAATTAAATCATAAACGTTCAAGGTGTCCCATACCACTTTGAAAATTTAAGTATTAATATAGATGAATTAATACATTTATCAAAACATTAAATAAAATTATTATAGATAAGATATGGACTTTAAATGTCATAGCGTATGTATATATCACTTATAAAAGAATAAAGAGCATATTATAAAGAAACGCCTCAATGAAAGGAGATTGAGATTTAATCCCTTACCTTTTGTCAAACTCATCATGTACAATACTTATATTTATAAATAATAAAATTATGTTAATTTATACTCACTTTAAATCCTTTTTCATTTTTATTATTCCTTAAATACCACTTATTATCTTGTTATGACAATTACATAATTATTTAATTTCATATCAGACGTTTTGTCGATATTTGGTACTTGAGTCCAAAATGAACTTGGTACGATGTCAATAGTCCATATGGTATTAAATACATAATCTACATAATAATATTAATTATATAAGGATAACTTTTATATATAAATTATACTTTTAAATCCATCCATTAAATATGGATATGAAAAATTGATCAACATTACAACCATAGAGATGAAAAGTCGTACATACGCATGAGTAACGTCTTCCATTTTTCTTCAATCACTATGGAAATAAGAAAAGTATTATTTTATATTTTTAGAATTATATTAACATCCTTAATATAATTTTAATCATTTAAATATACTTATATATTTTATCCAAGTTAAGTAGTGATTAAAAACAAATCACGTCGCTTCATGGAGGTGATAGTTCAGACGTACGCACAAATGACGTTATCATTTTTATGTGCATTAAAATAATGAAAAAAATTGATATATTATTATATTATAATGATTAATATAATTAATATAAAATATTAATATTTATTATGTAATTACAACCATTCATGAGAGACAGTTATGGAAAACAAATTAGATTAGTTCATGGAGGTGATAGTTCACACATACGCACGAACGATTAATTTCATTCCCATTTAATGGAAGTGGAGATATATTTAGGTGATGATATTAAGAAAATAAAATCTTAGTATATTTATTATAATATAGTTGTTATTTAATAATGTATGAAAGATATTGAACGAAATGGAAGAAGAAATAAAATAGATATACTTAAATAAAAACATTACCTTTCCTTCAAATGATCATAATTCTTAACACCTTAACACATCTAAGAAGGGTGTTTTGGCTAAAATAATGCCTCTGGAATGTGGGGATGGATTCTAGAAAGTGGTTGGGAATATAATCTATGAATAAAAATCTTTTGTAAGTGTGAGTAATAGAGAGGAATAAGTTCCTTTTTATAGGAGAGAGGAGGGGCACCCTTGGAATAATTAAAAGTATTAAATTAATATAAATTCAATTTAGGTTTCAAATGACCCCAATATTATTTATTTAAAATATAAGATTATATTGTGTTGAATAATAATCCTCGAATTAAAATTATAAAAGTTTGTAATATTCATTAATCCTTATCGTTTTGTTTTAACCACTTTTAACTCTTACCGATTTATTATGTAATTTAAACTTCGAGGGTTAAAATAATACCAAATCAAGCCAAACAACAAATTAATGAGTCATAAACGAAATTTTTATATGTATATAAGGTTTTTGGAAGAATATTATATTTTCATAAATTTTATATCATTTAATTAAATATTTTATATTTTAAAAGATGAATTATGTCAATTTTAACACTATTCATTACTTGAATTTTTTTTAAAAATCACAACAACATGATTTCTTGAAAAAAACTACATTAACTCAATCCTAAAATTTAATATTCATCCATGAAATTCGTGTATGGTATCAAATATTTAAAATTATATTTATTTTAATATTATTAATATCATTTATTTGATTCTTTCATTAATAAATCTATTACTACATCGTCATTATGTTACTATTTAATTTAATTATTTATTTCCTATAAATTATAAAACAATTACCATGATTTAGGAAATATTTTTATATTTATAAGGACTATTTATAGTCAAATATTTCACTTATATAATCCCATATCAAATTTTTTTAGTTAGAAGATACATATTTATGACATATTTTCCATTATTTTAAATTAAATGTTATGAATATAATAATCACACACAAGTGGATTTTAAAGGTCACAATTTAGGCCCAATAATTTTCTTGGTATAAAATAACTCATCAAATATGATTATGACAACTGTTAGTATAATTTTATAATTTTATAATATTAATTTTAGCTTTAATTACCCTATTTACCTTTAACCATGGTAAATAAAATTCAAAAATCAATATTCACCCAAAAATATTTTGATCCCAATAGACCCAATTTTCCATAATTAGTAAAACCATGTCTTTAGATTTTTGAAAATTCAATTCACATAAGTTGTTAAATTAGGTTTAATACTAATCCCATCGACGAATTGAGAAAACCGGTTTTAAGTAAAACGTTCAAAAGTTCACATAGTTTTTCTATTTAATGTTAATTTGAAATTGCATCCAATTAACTGAATTGGATTAAATGATACAAAATTAATCTATTTATAACTTAAAACCTTATAAAATGGTAATATAACAATATAAATAAATAAGATGAAAGTTAATTTTTGAATTAAAATGCAGTATTTTTCACTATTCTTTAAAATATAAATTTTATCAGAAAAATACCCAAAATTAAAAAAAAGTAAATTCTGATGTAAAAATTACAAATAATAAGTTTATTTTGTCATATGGAATATATGAAAGTGACAAAAACTATAACAAAATTGGGTTGTCCATCAAAAGCTGGTAAAAATGATTTTTTGGGAAAATACACCTTTTAGCATAAAATTGAATTTCTTCTAATATAATGTCTCGAAAACATATAAGATGAATTTTAAACATCATATTAAATTTTTATTTCATTAATTTAATATAGTAAAGTGATTTAATTATTTTAGAAACATAATTATTCATAACTTATTATTTTTTCATAGAAATACATCCTTTATAATCAATTAGTTTTTATTTTCATTTATAATTAATTTTCCAACTAATGAATCATTATATAAACATGTGTAAACCCTATTCTCATAATTTATTTAATATTGTTCATTCCTGCCATTTTTATGGATATTAAATAACTACAACATAAAATAATAATAATAATAATATATTATTTTTCGGTATAACTCAGTCTTGTGTGCAATGATAGATTTTGGAGAAACCCATTGTTACATGTTGAGTACGTTATCAGGAAAAGCATCCATTTTAATGTAAAATTACTATATAATTCATAATTATTATTAAAAATGAAAAAATGTATTCTATAATTACCTAGGATGTTACTCATCGAATTTTTATAATGTTAGACCACAATGTAAGAGCTTACTTGTAACACTCTGAAATTTTTTATAAAATATTTCTCGTTACATAATATTAATTCTTCAATAGATTACATTGCATGTAACTGTGAGTTTAAAAAAACCATGAGAAATTATTAAACTATCTATTAAATTTTATAGAATAATTATAAATAAATAATTTATTAAATAAATATAAATCTCTAACTCAATATGAATTTATTGTTATGTTATTAGAAAAAAATCACACAATTTTAGTAAAATTACATTATTCTTTAAAAATATATTTTCTTCAGAAATGAGATTACTTATTTTTATGAATTAACATTAATTTTTATAAGTTATAGAAAAATTATTTGAAAAAATGAATTTTATTTTTTAATTCAACAAATCAAAATTATCTTAAAATTATTTTTTCAGAAAATATATATTTTTAGTGAAAATACTGATTTTTATTCAAAACATTATTTTCTTTAAAAGTATTTACATGGTAAAATAGTGATTTTGATTAGTTATAAATTTTAATTAGTAAATTTTAATTTCAAATAATTAAATTATTTTTATTTAAAATTATTTTATACCTAAATGTTTTATAAAAATATTTTATGTTTTGAAAGGACATTTTTCTGAAAAACCATTTTCATGGAATTTTAATGGTGATATTTTAAATAACATTCTACAAATCCTGTGTTTATAATTATTAAAATTGAATAAAAAATTGGATTTAGATGTTCCAAATTTATTTAATATGTCCCTTTTATTTTTATCAAATATGAATAGTAATCTTGTTATATTTGGTTACTATAGTAAAGGGTAAATTGGGTAAATTAGGTTTAAAATAAAATGATAAAGTCTATAAAATGATTATAACACATTATATTTTTTTATTCTATAAAGATAATTATATATTTAACACATAGGGATCAAAATATAGTTTTTTAATGGACACTTGTATATGAAAATGACTTATATAATACTTAAATCAATGAAAGTTACAAAATATCAGTTTCTTTATCTTAAATATCCCTTATGTGTTCAAATAGAAAAAATGTATGTTATGAATTAATATAAATGTACAATTTTAAATTAATAAACATATTTTCATGATAAATTTCTTTTTTGGTTTTTTGAGCCACTTAGATGAGATTATGATATTTATAATATTTTATTTAATAAAACTTTAATGAAGTCACCTTCATGTTGTATATAATATATCATTTTTAATTTAGGGTTATCCAGAAGATATATTTGAATATAAATAATATTATTAATGATAGAATATTTATATTCATAATGGAATTTTATTTTTAATTTTTAGGGAACAAATAAGTATATTAAATATTTACACAACGCTGATGCAGTAACTGTTTTATAATAGAAATATCAAATAAATGTTACTAAAAATATTAGAATAAATATAATTTGAAATTATTAATATGATAAATTAATTTTATAAATTACCTTGACCCATTAGAGATATAATAAAATATTTTTTAAATTTAACTTGTTATATTGATATTTCTTAAAGTCCAAGTAATTAATAGTGTCAAAATTGACACTAATCATATTTTATAAAAATAAATTTTATTAAATTATTTAAAGTAATAAAACATCATTAAAAATAAAAAATAATTATAATATAGTGGATAATGTTTCTAATTTTTTATTTTTGGTACAATTTACATCACATAAGTAAAAATTAAAACGTTTCAATATTAAAAACATTGTGACCTAAGTTAAAATTAAAATAGGTTAACTAAGGGTTAATTAAAATGGTAAGGTTTAAAATAATACCAAAACATGTCTAAAATATATTATTTGATGAGTTAACAACCTTATATAATCTTATATTTTAATAAATTTACTTTTATATGTATTTTTATGATTTAATTTATTATAAATTAATATTTTCAGAAATTCTATAAGTTCCCCTCACCTCAATTATAAAACGACACCTCCTTCATCACTTCTTCACATCACATTTAGCCTTTAATCTTGACCATACCCTATCAAATTCTATTGTAAACTTCCATATACATATTTTATAGGTTGTTTCCTTCTCAAAAGGTCACCCTAGTTTACTTAAGGAGAGATCTAAAGGAAGTTATTTAAAGAAAAGGTAATCGTGTTTACTAAATCTTTCATGATTATTTCTTCTCCTACTTCCTCTTCATGTGTTGTTTCAATTCTAAAGTAATAACTCCAGTACCATTGATCACACAATGATATAAAATATTTTCCCACCCTTATACTTTTTTATTACATTTTTATGGGTTTTAGTATCCCATCATTAAATCCTTTTCACTCATTATTTAGTTTGAATTAATTTGTTGAAAACATGATGAAAAAGATGCAATTTCATAATGGAACAATTTGACATTAGTTCACTATTTATATCATAACATTCAACGAACTGATCAAAATATTAAAAATTTATTTTTTTGGATTTTATGGACATTTCGATTCAATTCATATGATTGGTCCAAAGGATTAATGTGAGCACAAGGGGCACAAAAATGGCCTACAAGGAAAGACATTCTAGGTAGGCCAGATTGGACCACCCTTCTATATTTGATCACTAACTCGGGCCTCAGACTTCTAATTGGGCTGATTCCACCTCTATTAGATATATAACTCGAATAAAAAACTCTTAACTAAATTCTATGACATTTTCCTGCATTTTTATTAGCCAAAGAGCCGGATAAAGGAGTAAAAAGTCTACCATGAATAGTCACTTAGTCCCTTAGGATATTGACTTATTTGGTGAAAATTTTGATTTATTTTCACTTAAATCACCTATAAATCTCATTATCCATTTTTTATTGACTAGGGGGTGAGATTTTATAGCTTGGTAAATGCTTCATCATCATATTTTTCTTCCTCCCTTCCCATGGAGTTATAAAATCCGTGTGATCACCTGAGGAGGAACATGGTGTAAATCCCAAGATTCATTTTTGTAATAAATGAATGGAATTTTAAATTATAGGTTTGTGTGTGTGTCTTCATCATCAAACCTTCTTATTTAATTTATTTATGTACTGTTATTTCATGCTCAATCTCATATGATCATGTTTGGGGTACCCTTTCATGTGATGTTTCACACACCATTCAACATTTCTTCTTCCCTCTTTTAATTATTGTGTTTGTGTTTTTCATATTGGTCAATTGAACACTCATAGACACTATCAAGTACATGTAAATTTATGTCATGGTATCATAAATAAATAACATACAAACCTGGATAGCACACCAAGTTCTTCATTTGTTGACTTGGTGAGTTTTAGTTATGAAATCAAACACAAATCACCCAATCATCGATGGTAAACAGTGAATCATTTTGGGTTTCTGACCGATACCTAGGAGGTATCCTAGTATAAAATATGTAACATTATGGTTCTTGGTGTTAAAAACTAAGGATTAAAAGATCTATACCCTTTATCTTAAATTGTTGAAGGAATAAAATCATGATATTTCCCCAAGTTGATCACGCTTAATAAAATCTATTAATTTACATTTTTCATCACTTATTACCTTTATCCATTGGATTATTAAATAAAAAAACAAAAAAAATTTAAAATTAATTTTTTATTTTTCATAATAAAAACCTTCATTTTAAATTAATTATCTAAGGCTCTGTCAAGAGATGATCTTGGGTTCCTACTATACTGCATAAATTCTAGAAAAAACTAAATAACTAATTTGACGCACTTTAAAATGTGATTTTTTTTGGCACCATTACCAAGGATCCCAGATAATTTTTTTCACATTTAATTCTATATTTTATTTTTTATTTATCAATCTTTCAATCCTCTGACCCCTTCCATTTTGATTATTTTTGGTTTTTTGATTGTTTTTGTGTGTGTATCTCTCTATCTTTCTTCTTCTTATGTATCACTATTATTCTAAAATATATTATTCTATTTTATTTTCTACATTAATTATTCTTAATTTTTTATCCATACTCCATAAAAAAACAAAAAAACAATTCACAACTTATTTAAATGACCTTATCCGGAAAAGAAAAACTGTTTGAAATAGGCCTTGAAATCAAAAAGACACTTCACTCAAAAGTTTTGTCATCTAATGTAGGAAAACTAGGTAAGATTTAGGAACACCTTTTAGATCCTTAGGTATCCCTAAACTAATCTAAAAGTAAACTAAATAAAATCCAAGAAAACATGGATGCAAATAAACGGACCTTAAAAGAACTCATCACCCCAGATGTGAGTACCAACCTGCGTACATCTAATATCCTGAAGAAGAAACCAAATTTGAGATGAGATCATCCATCATACACCTAATACCAAAATACCATGATCTTCTTGATGAGGACCATCAAAAATATATCAAGAAGATTCACATAGTGTTCTCCACCATGAAACCCCAAAATGTGTTTGGGGATCTCATTATGTTTAGGGCCTCCCCTTTCTCCCTTGATGGTGTAGCCAAAGACTGGATATACTATCAACCTACCACAATTAGGGGATTAAATGACCTAAAATGACCCTTATAGAGAATTTATTTCATTCCTCCTAAACTTCATCAATTAAAAATTAAATTTGTGGCATTAGAAAATCAAAATGAGATACCCTTGATGAATATTGTGACCCCATAAACAAATCAGTGAATAATTTCTAGTTCAATACTTCTATGAGGGACTTGTTCCCATAGATCATGGTATGATAGATATTGTAGATTGTGGTTTTCATGTTGATAAAAATATTACCGGCACTCATAAATTAACATCCAACATGGCTCAAATTGCACAATAATTTGGTACACGAGCATTGTACAAACCCAAGGAGTTCATGGGGTAATTCATTCATCCCTAGAACAAAAGGGTAGATGACAAACTTGATAAGATTAATACACTTATATAGAAATTATCTCAAGTACAAGGTAATTCACACTCTTCTCTTATACCATTACATTGTGGTATTAGTTTTGATAACACTCATTTTTCTGACTACTTCCTAAAACATTATGATTCATATGAGTTTTGTGCAGTAGTATTCCTTGGGTTTCCATTCCAATAAGCACATAACTTCAATAATGAACCATTCAGGCCATGTGCAAACCCCTAGTGTTAAGAACAACCATAATACCAAAAAGGAGGGAACTCGAGCTACCATAAATAGAACTGGTATCAATAAGGCCAAGGTATAAAACCTTCTTATCCTTTAAAATTTTGAAACAATCCTCATCCTTCTAAATATAAACCAAGCCTTGAGTACATGGTGAAAAAATGGAATCCCAGTATCTCTAGTTCCATTAGACCAGAAACTCAGCTATTCAAGACCTACGAACTCAGGTGGGACAATTAGAAAATACCATCGGTGAGGTAAATATGAAAGGTTTTGGACAACTACCATCCCAAACTATTTCTAATATAAAAGATAAATGTAATTTTTGTGAAATCACACTTCATAATGGTAAAGAAGTTTCTTCGTTTATTGATTATACACAACTGGTATTGCCTCCTCTTGAAAAATCTCTTTCCATACCCTCAAAATATTTAAGTAATGAAAAAAATACAAAAAGGGTAAACAAATTATCATTGAGGATTCCCCTAAACAATCCATTACTCTTCAATTCCCTCAAATACTCACTAAACGTAATAAAAAATTTGACAATGATATTGATAAAGAAATAATGGATACATTTAAAAATGTATAAGATAACATCAATCTGTTATATATAGTTTAAAAAATTCCTCATTACACCAAATTTCTTAAAGAACAATACACCCCTAAATGATGGTTGAAGGCGAACGAGAGAGTCATCCTTGGAAGGAATGTCTTATCCTTGATACAACAATTAATTCCAACCAAATTCAATGATCTGAGCACCTTCAAAATTCTGTACACCATATAAGAGACCTTCTTTTATAATGAAATTATAGATTTAGGTGATTCAATTAATGTAATTCCACACTTAGTGTTTACATATCTCTAAGTTGGAGAGATTAAACCAATAAGAATTGTCATGGAACTTACCAAATGGATCACAACACACCCATTAGGAGTGATCCAGGATGCTTTCATAAGAGTTAAGGATCTCATCTTCCCTATAGACTTTTATATTCTTAAGATGGAAGATACTCAAACCCAAGGAGATTATCCTCTCATACTTGGGAGGCCATCACTTAAAATAGCATAGATGATCATAAACATTCACAATAGTATGATTTATATAGAGTTTGGTGGAGAAAAGGTTTGTTTTAATATCCTTCAATTTATGAAATAACCCATTTAATAGAACTCCACCATTCCTGTATAATTGATGGATGTTCTCTCTAATGACTCACACACACAAAATTCTCCCCTTGAACCATACTTTAATTCATTTTTCTCTTCTTCACCCTTGGATTATTTGAGTTTTGGTTCATGTTTTAAGTGTTGTGTGTGTTTTTAAAAATGTAAAATTTTTCCTTTAATTGATGAGTGTGTTCATTTTGAGGTACCCATGATCGACGATGATTATGAAAATATCATTTCTATAGATTCTATTTCCATAGAGAATAAATATGATAACATATATAGTTTTATGGACCTAAATCCCACTAAATCCCCTCCCTCAATCCAATAAACAAAAGTTTTGGAATTAAATACACTTTCATCTAATTTAAAATACGTCTATCTTGAGGGTATTGACCAATTTCTCATAATTATTACTAATAATCTCTCTCCATAGTAAGAATAAAAACTGTTAGACCTTTTAAGAGTGATTAACAAGGAAATAGTATGGACATTAAAATATATTCTAGGGATTATCCCATATATTTGTATCCACCATATAATTTTAGATGATGAGGCTAAGCCTTCAAGGAAAGCTCAACATTGGTTGAATCCCACTCTCCTTAAAGTTATAAAATTGGAAGTCAATAAGTTACTTGCTACTGGAATCATTTATCCTATATCTGATAGTAAATGGGTTATCACAGTGTAAATTGTTCTAAAAAACTGTAATAATGGTTTTGTCAAATGAATTGAATTAATTGGTTCAAATACATCTGCAAAATAGTTAACGATTCTATATTAAATACCATAAACTAAATAAAGCCACACAAAATAAACAATTTACTCTACATTTCATTGAAAAAATGTTAAAAAACTGAATGGTAAGTCCCATTATTGTTTCCTTTATGTATATTTGGGTTATTTTCAAATCCATATAGCCCTTGAGGATCAAGAAAATAAAATATTTACATGTCCATTCAACACATTTTCATACAAAAGGAAACCTTTTGGTCTTTTTAATGCTCCTGGTACGTTTTATTGATGTATGTTGAGTTTTTTTCTAAGTACCTTAATAATTGTATGGATGTTTTTATGAATGATTTCATGGTTTATGGATCTTCCTTTGACCACTGTATGAAAAAACCAGGTTCTTTCCTCTAATGTTGCATTGAAAATGATATCATATTAAATTACGATAAATTCAGTTTCATGGTTATGTGAGGGATAGTTCTTGAGAATGTTATTTAAAATATAGTAATTCTATTTGATAAATAAAAAATTAAATTAATTTCATCACTTACATATCCAAAATGTGTTCTCAAGGTGCAATATTTATTGGGTCATGCTGGTTTTTATCACTGAATTATTATAGAATTTTGTAAGACTGCTCTTCCCTTATCTTGATTATTATAAGATAATTCTGATTTTTTTTATAAAAACTATAAGGATGCCTTAAATTTACTAAAAACGAGTCTCACATCACCTCCAATCATCCAACAACATGGATGGGATATCCAATTTGAACTTATGTTTGATGAATCTAACATTACATTTGGGACAATTTTATCATAAAGGGTTGAAAAGGATCCTTATGTCAGGGCATATTCCTTACATACCCTTGACCCTACTAAGGGAAACTACACAACCACTAAAAAATAAATTATTTCTATTGTGTTTTACTTGGAAAAATTATTTTCATATATTATTGGGTCAAAATTCATTGTGTCTTTTGACCATGATTCCATTTTATTTCTTAAGAAATCCTCAGTTAATGTAGAGTCAATAAGGTTTTCCTTACGACTTTTCCATTCTTTCATGTAAGGGGGAGATTATTGACTCATTAAGGTTTCCTTATGTCTTTACCATTCCTCTTGTTTTGAAAATCACAAACACCTTATCTTAAGGAAAATCTCATTTTACCCCTGTTTTATTTCTATAAGGGAAATTTCCTTCCCCAAGGAAATTTAACCTTAACATGTTTTCATTTTTCATATAAAAATATTTCTAAGCATAAAATTCGGATTGAGACCAAAACCTCAGAATTATATAATACTTAGATAGGAAGCATTCTGTTTAGGACTCCGAATTCTGGTTACAAACTCTCATGAAGTTCAACTCTGAATTCTGGATACAAACTCTCATGAAGCTCAACTCTGAATTTTGGATATGAACTCTCATGAAGTTCAATTCTGAAATCTGGATACGAACGTTGTGAAGTTTAAGTACGAATTATAGATACAAACATTCATGAAGTTCGACTCCGAATTCTGATTACGAACTTATGAAAAGTTGGACTACGAATTCTTATTAAGAATTATGATTATGAAATTCTCTAAGTTTTGACTCCAAAATCTGATTACGAATTCTAGTTACGAACTTCTCTATGTTCTTACTCCGAGTTCTCATGAACTCTAACTCCGAATTCTCATGAACTATGATTCCGAAATTTGTATGTTCTGGTTCCGAATTCTGGTGAATCCAGATTCTGAATTTCCTTGAAATTCAGACTCCATAATTCTATAGAATTTAGGTTCCAAATTCCTACAAAACAGAATCTGAATATCCTTGTATTATAGAATTCGAATTCAATTTTTGGTTAGAGTCCGAACTTTCAATATGAATATTGGATTTTAGTTATACTTACACTTGTTTAGCAACTAAATGATTATGTTCTTTCAGTTATTAACTAACTGTTGTTTGAGTGACACATGTACAGTCCCTTCGAAATTCAAGGAAGAATATGACCGTTGGAGGAGGGAGCCGACCGTTGGAGCAGTGCCTATAAATAGGAGCTCATTTGAATGTGCTCGGGACTTTTCGAGAGTTTTGACAAAGTGATGGTGAAGTGATTTATAGAGAGAGAGGATCTTATAAACTCTCAGGCTTCATGTAGAAAGTTTTGAACTGCTTGTTCAAACTTCACTTCGTGCAGAGGTTTGATTTTATTAAAATCAGAGACTTTGGGTTGTGAAGTTAGAGGTGCTGATTTCCTTATAAATCAAGGGCTTGCGGGGATATCAAGACAGATACTGATCTTCATATTGAGGGCTTACCTGAGTTTGGGTAAGATATAATTTCTTGAAAGTATAAATAAAGATACCTCTTATCCAGGGTTGTTAGATACCCTCATCTTTGGGTTAAAAGAGTTATTACTTGTTACTTGTAGTATTTTGTTTTCTACTGTGTATTATTAGTTGTTGAGGAAAGTATAACATTATTATACTTCCTACATTTGTATTCTGATTTAGTTAGATTCTATACACTTTTAGGTATAATCTTAGTTGGTTTAAACTTTTGTTAATTTTCATTTCCAGATTTACCTTTTCAGAATCAAGCAAGATAATAGATCTTAGAGGTGTTGTGAATTTTTGTTACGTAAAAGTTCCAAAGGAATTTTTAAAGAATACAATTCTCCACCCTCTTGTATTTGGGAATATCATTACATATTCTATCCTACATTTGGTATTATATAGTATATCATACTCAGACATACCATTCTAACAATTGGTATTAGAGGATTGGTACAATCTGAATTAATATCATGATTAGATTCAGAAGAGAATTCTCGGAATTGATTTTTCGGATTCATACTTTTTTAGATTCTATTTTTCAGACTCATATAGTTCAGATTCAATTGTTCTTAGAGATACAAAATCTAGTTCCTTTATTAGGTTATTTTCTCTTTTTTACAAATTCTTACTACTAAAAATTTCGTGTGCCAAAGATTTTCTTAAGGATGGCAGGTTTAAATGTTGGTTCTATTGATAACCTAAATCCTACCAGACCTCCTGTTTTTGATGGAAATGATTATGAGTACTGGAGAGATAGGATGAAGAATTTTGTTATCAATAAGAGAGTTGATAACTATAAAATGTTGACAGGAGATTATAAGATTCTGGATAATGAATTGAGAAACTTTATGAATCAGAAAAAATCAGGATATCAAACAAACTTCAGAGTCAGAAATAATTTTTTATGTTCCATGACTAGGAACATCTATAGTCAAATATAATCGTGTGAAGCTACAAAAAAGTATCTGAAATATACTTAAAGTTACACATTTTGGTACATCCAATGTCATAGAGACAAGAAGAGCTATGTTGGGAGCAGAATACCGTGACTTTAATTTTTCTTATAGAGAACCCATAAGCAAAGTACAAAAAAGGATTATGACTATCGTGAATAACTTACAATATATGGGATAGAAAGGTTTCTATTATGAGGATATTATTGAAAATATCATAGATATCATGCCAAATGAATGGGAGTCCAATAGGACATCTATTGATGAGAACAGGAAAGCCACTCAGATTTCCTTAGATGAGTTGTTTTGAACTCTTCTTCAGCATGAAACCAGAATGAAGAGAGATGCTGAAAATGTTAAGAAGAAGAATGGGAATGGATGTGTTTCTTTTAAAACCACTTATAAACATATAAAATCCAAGACCCCAGAAAGAGTAACTAGATCAAAGACAAAGAAAGTCATTATTCAACCAGAATCTAGTGACACAGAAAAGTCTAAGAATGAATTACCTAATCTTGTTCGGAGAATGAAAAAGATTTTAGCGCAAAAGAATCATAATAATAAGTATAAAAAGAAAGACTACAGAGATAATAAAGACATAGAAGTTATGTGTTATTAATGTAGAAGAACAGGTCATATCAGAACTGATTTTACTTTTTTGAAAAAGAAGGAAAAGAAGGAAAAAAATTTAAAAAGAAACAAGAAGAAATTCTATCGGTCTAAGCATAAGAAATGTCTTAAAGCTAATGACACTTGGAGTGCTAGTTGTATAGACTCTTCAGAAAGTGAATATTTTGAATTTTATTCATCAACACAGAAGAATATGGGATTCATTGCTACTACTTCTTTCCCTAATACATGTCTTATGGCCAAGGTATTCTCTGCCGAGGCCTTAACAAATTTTTCTCTTGATAAGAATTACTATTCAAAAAATAATACTTCTAATGAAGATAATTAATCTTAAGAAAATGAATAAATACCTTCATATGAAGAAGTTTATAGACTTTCCAAGTTACTTGAAGCAATAAATTGTAAAATTTCTAAAAAATTAGACAAGGCAAATACTAGGGAAGAAATTCTTACAAAAGAGATTTCAGATCTTTCTAGAGATCTTAAAGATAAAGTTGAACTTTTAGAAAAACTTTATGAAGACCTTGAGAAAGAAAATTATATTAAGGAAGAATTTATAAAGATCTTAAGAATTTTGTTTTAAAGATAAAAGTTTTTGAGGAAAAATCTAACTCTAAGGAAATGATTCCTGAGGATAGAAATTTAGTCATCAGACTAAAATCCGAAAAATTTTCTCTTAAAAAGCTTCATGAAAACTTTACATCTGGGAAGAAAAATTTTGAGAAGATGTATTCTAAAATTAAACCTTATAGAAACACTACTGGAGTAGGTTATACTCACCAAAAACCAGTTTTCAAAAACCACTATTTTGTTCCTTTTAGAGACCCTTTTTCCACTAAGTGTCAAAGTGATGGGCATTGGAAGAAAAATTTATCCTCGAATAAAGTTAAATATCTTGGGTTTCATAAAGCTTATTTTTATAAAAAAAAATGGATACCCAAAATTTTGTTGTCTAACAATTCCGGATTCAAGAATGTTTGGATTCTGAAAGTCTAACTCTTTTGTTTTCAGGAAAATAAAGAAGGTACCAATAAAAATATGTGGTACATTGATAGTGGATGTTCCAGGCATATGACTGGTAATAAAATCTATTTTGAAAATATTATCAAGATGAAAGGAGGAAAATTAAATTTCAGAGATAATGATCAGGGTGAAATTATTGGTATAGGTAACATTGTTCTTCTTGGAAAAACTTTGATTTAAAATGTTTTATTTGTTAAAGGTCTTCAGCATAACCTCATTAGCATAAGTCCGTTATGTGATGAAGGTTACCTTGTGAATTTTAGGAATGATAAGTGCCTAGTACACAATTCCAAGGAAGAATTTATTCATTCTTCCAATAGTTAAGAGAATGTTTACACACTAAATTTAGCGGACCTTAGGAGCCAATATCTACATTTCCTAAGTGCAATGGAAGATCATTCTTGGTTATGGCATAGAAGGTTAGGACACTGTATCCTTAGAAACTTATGAAAAATTTTCAAGAAAGGACTAGTTAAGGATCTACCGGAGCATAGATTTGATTCTTCAAAAGTTTATGACCCTTTTTAATATGGAAAGAAACAAAAATCCAGTTTTAAATCAGTTGGTGAAGTCTCAACTATTGATGCATTACAGCTAGTGCATATGAATCTTTTTGGTCCAACACAAACTGGAAGCATTGGGGGAAAGTACTATGTATTTTTCTTGGTTGATGATTACACTAGATATACGTGGGTCTATTTTATAGCAAATAAGTCTGAAGATTTTTCTTATTTCAAAAGTTTTAGAGACCAAGTTAGAAATGAGAAAAATCTTCCATTGATAACTATTCATAGTGATCATGGAGGAGAATTTCAAAATTCTGATTTTGAAACTTTTTGTAGTAGAAAAGGTATTACTCAAAACTTCTCAGCACCCAGAACACCTCAACATAATGGTGTTGTTGAAAGAAGAAATAGAACTCTTCAAGAGATAACTAGAACCATGTTGAGTGAGTATTCTGTAGCCAAACATTTTTTGGCTAAAGCCGTAAGTACTGTTTGTTATAATATAAATCATGTTTTGATTAGACCTTTTCTTAATAAAACTCCTTATGGGTTATAGAATTGTAGAAAACCTAGACTTTCATACTTTAAGGTTTTTTGTTGCAAGGTATTCATTCTGAATACTAAAGATAATCTTCATAAATTCGCACCAAAATCTGATGAAGGTATTTTCTTAGGCTACTCCAAAAATTCTAAGACATATAGAGTTTTCAACAAAAACACTTGTACCGTTGAAGAGACAGTACACATGAAATTTGACGAAATTGGTCCTTTTGTTTTTAAAAAACCCCAACCTACATCCTCAGATGTGTTTTCAAAAACTGGTTATCAACCTATGATAGAAAATCCTTCTGATAAGGATAATGTTCAAGAAGATACTTCTGAAACATTTAACCCAGAAGATTTCCTACCCTATGTTGATGAACAGGTTTTACAAAACCCAAATCATATAAAAACCTCAGGTTCAAGGATTTTCATTATGAAAATATTCGGACCTGAAATTTTTGTAATGAAAATATTTGGACATGATGTTTTCGTAATGGAAACTCTCAAATTTGAAAATTTTCATACTGAAGTTTTTTTTCTATATTCATGTTTTTTTAATCCAATGTTCTTTAGGAAGAATATTAATCAGTACAAATAATTCTCCTAGAAATAAAAAAGGTAATATTCTATCTTAGGTTTTTTGTAATTACCTTTTACTTGCTGTTAGTTTCTTTTTCTTTTAAAATTTCTCAGATTCAGGTTTCCTTAAATCTGATTTTTTTTAAAACCTCAAAAGATAGGATCCTACCAAATTTTCCTTGTGGATATCATATCAACCGTTAGATCAGATCATAGGGTTTCCCAACCATGGGATTGGTTTTGGAAGATGATAGGTCACTTCCATCGCCTATATAAAGGACCCTCGAAGGGTTGTCCCACATCGGTTTTCAAGATCTCGCATGCTGAAGTTCTGCCCTCCTTTCAAAATCCCATTCCAAATTCTTTATAAGTGCTCCGGTCCAAATGTATGGAGAAGTCCCTTATCAGGATATGTCTACTGTCAAGCTGATTCTAGAGTGGAAAATTTACAGGGAGAGGTTAGTTCATCCAAACTTATTCAATAAGTATGACTCTATTATTTCCATGAACATCAATCTCAATGGATGGGAAAGTGTAGATATTTCTAAGAGAGAAACTCGTGATGTTATCTATCTAGATCTTCTCATAGAATTCTATGAATCAGTTTTCTTATTTCAGGAAAAAGGTAGAGAAAAATTACCATTCATGAGTTATGGAAAGACATATAAACTCTCTTACACCAAGTCTGTGAGCTTGGTGGGGATCTCGTATGAAGGAGAAGCCGAATTTTTCTCCCACAAGCTGTTAGAGGTTCAAGGAAGCTTCGTAAAGATAAAGGCTATGGAATTCCTTGGGCTCAAAGATGTTAAGACAACCAAGATTTCACATCTGACTACCAACAATCGAATTCTACAGTTATGGGTTCAAGGTCTCATCGTACTGAGAAAGGGTGAAAAGGACACCCTTAAGAAAAGTGACGTGTACATTTTGGACATTTTGGTAGACCTAAGGAAGGTCAACATCATGAGGCACATTCTCGTTACGATTGAGAGTACCAAAAATGGGAATTTGTGAGCTTAGATTATTATGTATCCTGTCTTACTCTCAAAGTTGATAGTTTGGTGCCTAGATTCTTTCAAGATCCCATACAGTTCCAAGGCAAGGAATTAGAAAAGTTATGCTGATAGTGATGACACCCTCAAGAAGATGAAGGTTGGTTTCTACAAGGAGTTAGGATAATATTATGATCTACCTGAGGAAGAGGCATATGTTGTTTCTGAAAATGTTGAGAAAGCCGAACCATCAAATAAAATAGGAAAGAAAAGAAAGGTGAAGGAAGTAGTAGTTGAAGACAAAACCCCCAAAGCTAAAGAACCTCAATCCGCACCTCCTAAACCAAAGAAGTAAAAGGCATACCCAGATGAATTCATAGCAGAATGGAGAGAGGATAAGTAGAATAGAAAAGCAGGGGACCCACAGTTCGGTTTGGATCCTGCTGAGGCTAAGGCCTTGAATGAAAAGGCAGTCGATGAACTAGAAAAGAAAGACAAGGAAAAGAAGCTGAAGAAGAAGATGTCAGAGGATGAAATTTGTCAATCCCTTCTGAGGGATACTGAAGTTGCATCTGAACAAATTCACGTACCGAAAACCTTCCTAGTAGAATCATTTCCTGAGACTCCGAGAAAGAAGTTCATGTCTCCAGAATAAGTAAAAGAGAATGAAGTTGAGAAGGAAGATGTGGAAGAAGTACAAAAAGCTGAGAGCAGTGGTGGCTCTGATGATGTGATTAAGCAAGTATAAGAATATCATGAAAAAGAAAGTGCTTCCAAAAAGTTTTCAATCCTGACTTCCCAAGCCGGATCCTCCAAACTAGTTACTCCTGGAGCTGATGAGAAGGGTTAAGAAGAGGAAGTGAATAAATTGTCTGAGGAAGAGAGTCATAATCATGAATTCATTATTCCTGAGGATATTGAAGCTGGATCTGAGAAGGAAAAAGTTGATGAATATAATATTGTCTAGTTATCCGGAAGTGAGTAGGAATCTCCTGATGAGGAAGCAGTATTGAAATCTGACAAGGGGAAACAAGTGGTTGTTGACACCCCAAAAAAAGAAATCTTGAGGAAGAAAGAAGCTAGAGGAACCTTTAAAAGTAAGATGGTAGAGTTTTAAGAAGAACCATCTCAAAGAAAAATGTCTGATTAGGAGTCATCTGTCTTAGGACATGATTTTGTTGTTCAATATCTAAAGAAGTTGGTAGATACCATTCCGATTTTTCCAGAAATTGATTCTAGATGCTATATTCTACAGAACAACATGAATCATAAGTCAAATTCCGTATCCATGGTGATGGACAGATGTGTTAAGATTGAGGTTGAGCACAAAAATTTCATGATAAACTATAAAGCTCATAAGAAATCTTGCAAGAATATGACCAGATGGTCTAAGAAAATTGTTGTTGATTTGGAAGAGCTTAATAAATTCCAAGAAGATGTCCAGGAATCTTTTGACACCAAAGATACCAAAATCAAGAATCTTACAAACAACTTTTAGGAAAAGATAACTCTTGAACAAAATTCTTGGATTCAATATCTTAAAGATCTGAATGGAAAGCTAAGTTATATTGTTCAATCCTTGAAAAAATAAAAGGATCTCTGAAGTGAGATACAAGAAAAGATTTTGAAACAAGATGAATTGCTGAAGGCTCAGGAAGAGGTCATGAAGGCTCAGGAAGATAGGATCAAGGCATTAGAAAATAAAGTAGAGGAGGATCACAAATAGATGAAAAATATAAAGACCATTGTGAAGATGTTAATGCCCAAGGAAAAAGAAGCAAAATAAATCTCACTCCGATCTTTTGTTGTATTTTTTACCTTGTACTAATTATTTAAATTGTAATAAAATTGTGGATGATTGTCCTTGTTTGGTTGTCTATACTAATATTTCTGGTACTATATTTTTTTCCATTCTGTCAAACACTTTTTGAAAATCACAAAGGGATAGAAGGAAAAAGAATTCTAAGGGGGAGAAAGAAAAAGATATCTAAGTAAAGAAGAAATATCCCTAAGTAAGGGGGAGTTCTCATTACGAATATTTCCACATTCAAATGAAAATTCTCATTCTGGAAATCTAGAATATGATCCTTAGAGTTCCAAAGACTAATGGGGAGTTAGTCATATTCATCATTGTCTATGAACAATGGGAGATAAGATTGAATTTCAAAGTCTAGAAATTTATTTCAAGTCCTTATATTCTTTTTCTTAAGGATGTTTGTACTTTCGAAAAAGGGGGAGATTATTGAGTCAATAAGGTTTTCCTTATGAATTTTCTATTCATTCATTTAAGGGGGAGATTGTTGATTCATTATGTTTTCCTTATTACTTTACCATTCCTTTTATTTTGAAAATCACAAACACCTTATCTTAAAGAAAATCTCATTTTACCCCTGTTTTATTTCTATAAGGAAAATTTTCTTCCCCAAGGAAATTTACCCTTACCATGTTTTCATTTATCATATCAAAATATTTCTAAGCATAAAATTCTGATTGATACCAAAACCTCAGAATCATATAATACTTAGATATGAAGCATTCTGTTTAAGACGCCGAATTATGGTTACGAACTCTCATGAAGTTAAACTCCGAATTTTGGATACAAACTCTCATGAAGTTCAACTCTGAATTTTGGATATGAACTCTCATGAATTTCAATTCCGAACTCTGGATATGAATGTTTTGAAGTTCAATTTATCATTCTGGATACGAACATTCATGATTTTTGACTCTGAATTCTGATTACGAACTTATGAAAAGTTCAACTACGAATTATGATTACAAATTCCGGTTATGAACTTCTCTTATTTCTGACTCTAAATTTTGATTACAAATACTAGTTATGAACTTCTCTAAGTTCTGACTCTGAGTTCTCTGAATTCAGACTCCTAACTCCTATGAGTTCTGACTCTGAAATCTCATGAACTTTGAATCTGAACTTTGTTAGTTCTGGTTCCAAATTCTGGTGAATCCAGATTCTGAATTTCCTTGAAATTCAGACTCCGGAAGTCTATAGAATTCAGGTTCTAAATTCCTAAAAAATAGAATCCAAATATTCTTGTTTTATAGACTCCGAATTCAATATTTGGTTAGACTTTGAACTTTGAATATGAATATTGGATTTCAGTTATACTCACACTTTTTTATTAATGAAACAATCTTGTGCTTTTAGTTATTAACTAACCGTTGTTTGAGTGACACATGTATAGGTCCCTCCAAAATTCAAGGAAGAATATGACCGTTCAAGGAGGGAGCCGACCGTTGGAGCTGTGCCTATAAATATGATATCATTTGAACGTGCTCGGGACTTTTTGAGACTTTTGAAAAAGTGCTGGTGAAGTGATTTCTAAAGAGATAGGCTCTTATAAACTCTCAGGCTTCATAAAGAATGTTTTGAACTGCTTGTTCAAACTTCACTTCGTGCAGATTTGCTTAGTGGAGAGGTTCGATTTCCTTTAAATCAGAGACCTCAGGTTGTGAAGTCAAAGGTGTTGATTTCCTTACAAATTGAGGGCTTGCGGGGATAGAAAGACAGATACCGATCTTCGGATTGAGGGCTTAACTGGGTTTGGGTAAGACAGACTTTATTAAAAGTATAAATCAAGAGACCTCTTATCCAGGGTTGTTGGATACCCTCCTCTTTGGGTTAAAAGCGTTATTATTTGTTACTTGTAGTATTTTATTTTCTGTTGTGTATTTTTAGTTGTTGAAGAATGTATATCTTTATTATACTTACTTACATTTGTACTCTGATTTAGTTAGATTCTATATGCTTTAAGGTAGAATCTTAGTTGGTGTAAACTTTTGTTAAGTTTCATTTCCGGAATCACTTTTTTGGAATCAACCAAAATAAAAGATCTTAAAGGTGTTGTGAATTTTGGTTACGTAAAAGTTCCAAAGGAATTTTTAAAGAATACAATTCAACCCCTATTGTATTTGATCATATCATTACATATTAGATCCTACATTTGGTATTATATAGTATATCATACTCAGACATACCATTCTAACAGTTAAGACCTACCTCATTTGGTGGATTCACATCCTAGAGTTTGACTATGATATAAGAGATAAGGGAGTAGTGGAAAATGTGGTAGCTGAACACATCATAAGGATTTCCCCACCATTGGACCACCATGCTAACTCATCCCTCCCCATTGGATAATTATTTCCTCATTATAACCTTTGTGATGTTCTATAACTTACCACTTGGTAAGAGGACATTCGGAATTTTATAGAATCATCTAAGGTCCCCAATGAATTCATCACTTCACAATCCTAGATACTGATTCATGATGGTACATTTGGGATGAACCTTACTTTTTGATAATTTTTAGTGACCACGTTGTTTGTAGTTGTGTCCCTAAACATGAGTTCACCTCAGTTTTGAGTTTCTGCCACACTTTTGCTTGCAGGGGCCACTTTTGTTCTCAATGTACTACTCTAAAGGTCCTTGAATTTGGAATTTATTTTCCAACATTGTATAGATATTTCCATGTTTTTTTAATTAATGCACATGATGTAAATTCATAAGGAATATCTCTAAGATTAATGAAGTTCCCCAACAACCCATGTTATTTTGTGAAATCTTTGATGCATGGGGCATTGACTTCATGGGGACTATTCCAAATTCATTTTTCTTTATGTAAATCTTACTAGATGTTGACTATGTCTCTAAATGTTTGGAATAAAAGGCTTCCAAGACTAATGACTCTCGAATGGTTGTTGATTTTGTGAGTTCCAATATTTTTAGTAGTTTTGGTTTTCTATGATTTATCATTAATGATCAGGGTTCACATTATAGAAATTGGAACCTGAAAAACTTACTCATTATGTATGGTGTTGTTCATAAAGTCTCAACTGCATATCACCCCCAAACTAATAGATAAGTTGGAATATGAAATTGGGAATTTCAGTGAATATTGGAAAAAATGGTACAACCCAATATGAAAGATTGGATTTTTCACTTGGATGATGCAATTTAGGTGCACTGTAAAACTTTTAAAACCCCTATAGGAATGTCACCATATAGGATTATGTTTCTAAAGTCTTTTCACATCCTGGTGGAGGTTTAATACCATGTATATTGGGTTGTTAAGAAATATAATATGAATATTTCAGGTGTAGGTGAGCATAAGAAGCTATAGATTCAAGATTTAGAAGAAAATCTATGTGATTAATATGAGAACTTTCAGATCTATAAATATAAGGAAAAGTCTATCCATGATATGATGATTCATCAATGGAAGTTCCGTATTGGTGAGAAGGTCCTCATGTAAAATTCTTGGCTAAAGCTCCACTGAGGTAATCTCCATTACCATTAGATTGGTCCCTATATTTTTAATAATGTTTATCATTTTTTTCTATATAGGTTTTTCATGAGAAGAGTGTACAGAGGTTTACAGTCAATGGGTTGAGGCTCAAACAAATCTATGAGAATTTTCTGAAGTATCTGGTGGAGAAACTCCTGTTGAAGAATTCCACATATAACACCACATAATAGGATGAACCTTATATATACCTTTATTTACGTTTCAATTTTTTAAAACTACATGGATCGAGGAATATAAAATTTTTAGGTATGGGGGAGGGTGACAGTCATAATTAAGAATAGAAAAAAAAAACAAAAAAAAAACAAAAAAAGGCATTTTCATTTTTGATTTCATTTTCTTTATTTTTTCTTTTGAGATAAAATTAGATCTTAAAAAGTATATCCAAAATCATTTTTTATGCTTGATTTGATTATGTGGAAGATTCCATTATTTTTGGAAAAAATGTTTTTCAAATGAATATTGATATAGAATATTTTTCTAGAATTTTTATTTTCAAATCATTGTTAGGAGTTTAATTGATTTTTGAAACCCATGCCTCATTAGTACTTTCCAATATATTAAATCTTTTATTTGAGAGACATTATAATCCCTTTACTATATATTCTTCCTTTTAATCAGTTTCTTTAGAGTCTCAGTTCATGTAGAGAAACTAGAACTTCCTTGATTTTGCTTGAATCTGTAAGAGTCTAGTGTACTATATTCATGATGAATGCCATAATTCATTAAAAATACCTTAGTAAAATTAATATCTATTTTTTCAGCTTTAAATTTTACCCTTCTTAAGCCTTAGAGACCATGAATTCCCTATTAGGTATCCAAATTATAATTAATTTATCCATACCTTCCCATGTATTATCTACATTCTTTTTTTCATTTTTAATAAGTGGGGAGGGAAGGTGTTTCCATGGGAATTCATGGGAAAGATTCATTTTTATAGGTTTATAGAAAGGGTACCTACATTGTTTTAGGATGTGGGATCACAAGACATGTTGTATCACTATTTGAAACATGTTTCCCTCTTTATATCCTTTGAAAATGTACCACCCCGAGATTTTATGAAAAATATTCTTTTTAATTTCATTGATGTCTTCTGTTGTATGCTACACCAAGATTATCTTGAGCTATTCGCAACATCGTATTATCTTGCTGTATATTCAACACTTACTTGGCTTGCATTACACGCAATCGATACCTTCCTCGATAGTGTGTGTTGTACGCAATACCGGGTTTCACTAAACAGTGATATATGGTTATAATATTATTATGAACTAGCTGTTATAAATATTTTTAACTAAATTTCTAATTTTATAACATTATTATTCATCTTACACATTTTTTAGAACATGGTATAAGAATAAAATACATTTTTCGGGTAAAATAAGTATTTTTCAAAAAATGTAGTTCTGCCGTCTTTTGATGGAGCACCCAATTTAAATCTTGTTTTTGACATGTTTATAAGTTAAATTTGACAAAATAAAATTCTTCTATGGAATCAGGAAACAAAAATTTACTTTGGATAAATTTTTCATATTATTCTGATAACTTTCATATTTTAATGAATAGTAAAAACACGCTATATTTTAATAAAAAAACTATTTTCATCGTAATAATTTATGTGGTTAAATTTTAATATTGTATGGTTTTAAAGTATAAATAGAATATATTTTTACCATTTAACATAATGTATGTCATTAGCATTGATTTTACCTTGAATTCCTAGGTTAAATCAATTCAATCTTTTGCAATGTTTTAAACAAAAACCCATTTTCTTTCGACAACGAGATTAATTTTAATTTAATTTCTTCAACTTTTGTGTATTTAATTTGGAAAAATGGATTCCATATTTGGAATCAGTGGGTCCAAATTATGTTAATAAGCTACTTTTTATTTTTGGGCATTATGAATAGTAACTACGGTAAATTTTATTTACCATAGTTAAAGGTAAATCGGGTAATTAAGGGTAAATATAAGATTATAAAATTACCCTAACACCTGTAAAAATCTATTGGATGACTAAAAGTCGACCCATAACACCTAATGGTCGGATTAGATTCATTTAATAGACTTTTTTCTATGAAAATAATTTAATTATTATTAAAACTAAAGAAAGTGACAACATGTCACTTTCTTAAATCTTATATATATAATAATTTTAATTTAGTGATAAACTTAATGAATCTTTGAACATTAATAGTCTCCAGAATTATAATACAATTATCTACATCATATGAATTTATTTATAATTTTTAGGGATTAAATAATTATCATTAATTATGACACAATAGTTATGTTGAAATTATTTTATTGATTGAAATATAAAATAAATGATCTTAAAAATATTAAAATAAATATTATATGAACTATTTAATGTGATCCACTAAATTTATAGATACATATGACATTTTATCAATCTATTAAAGCTTTTAGTTCGAACATATTTTCTGTGTATAATTTATTTAAATTCAAATAAATGAATAGTGTCAAAATTGATACTATTGTTATTTTATAAAACTAACATATTATAAAATTGTTTAAAAATCACAAAAATATTTAAAAATTATAAATTAAATTTTAAATGGTCTAAAATGTCATAAAGTGACAAATTATGGAAAATTCAAAACACATATGTAATTATTTATAATAATTTAAAATTTAGAATATTATTACCACAAATAAAATTAAAATGATAAATAAGGATAAATCCGGTTGATAATGTTTAAAATAAATTCCTAACATGTATAAATTTTATTTTTTGATGATATTACAACCCTATCTCATCTAGGTTTCGGATATGAGTCATTTTGGAAGTTTTGAAGTGGGTTTGGGATTTAATATAAACTAATATTTCTTATATTTCCAAAGGTGCCCCTCTCCTCCCTTATAAAAGGGCACCTACTCCCTCTCCTCCTCACACCAATTTGAGCTTTCAGGATCGGCCAAACCCTGACCATTTAACTTCCCCACTTCCCTAGAAACATCCTAGAGGTCCTGGTCTTCTTAAAAGACCAATTTTAGTGCCCTAAAAGGAGGTCTCAAAAATGCGTTTCAAAGAAGTGGTAATGTCCATTATCGATTCTTTCAACTTTATTTCTTATTCTACTTATTCTTCTTTAGTTGTTTCATTATGAAGTAAAAACATCAGTATCAATCATATACTGATATGTTATTATAAGTATGAATCAACCCTATTTCACCATCTATCCATCCTACGGAAAACGAAATCACCGCGCGTGCGTACGTACGGAATACCGTCTCCACGCCGTGGTGTAATCTATTTTCCACCACCACCTTACTTGGATGGGTATAATGGTGTAAATAATGATTATATATGATTATTGTAAAGTGATATTGATTCTAAAATATTATACATACACTTCAATACAATTCCACAATCATGGGAATGATATCATCGCTCGTGCGTACGTACGGACTACCGTCTCCATGACGCGATGAGATTCATTCTCAATGATTAACCATTAATGAATGATTATAAAGTATATATAATAAGTAAACATGAAATATATGACATAATAAAGATATTGTATTTATGTATATATATATATGAATGTCATCTACTTAATTCCATTCAATTCAATAAGGAAACAAAAACAACATTCATGCGTACGTACGGCCTACCATCTCCATGAACGGTGTATTTCTTTCCATTTATCGATCTATTATATATATGTGTATTCTGAATATATATTATATATAAATCATGTTTTTCATTCTGTATGTAAGTAATCATGATCTAAATAATCATATGAATAATTACTAGTTAAAACACGAACGGCAAATGAAACGATTTTACCCAAAACGCTACTTTAACATGAATTTAAAAAAGAATGGGTAATATAAAGTCATAAGTGAACCATATGTGATATCATAACAAGGAATATGATTATTTAATAAGTCAATGACATTATTTAAATCATTATACAGGAGGTTTGGATACATACGAATCATATCAGACGTAAGGTAAGGGATAATTTTGCAAATCTCATTTTTTTATCCGAGATTGATTATACATAAGTATTTTCTAGGGTTATTGTTATCATCCATGTCCATGTTTTATAAAAGTGTTTTATGTATGTTTAATTTCCTTTTTACCAATTTTGACTTTTACTACATGGTATGTAAGGAATCTTTCTTTTGTTTATGTTACGAGGTACTTTTTGACTTTTCTGACAAAAGTACGAGGAGAATGTTTTTTTTAACTTCTACAGAATGAAAGGATTTTTACGGTTTTATAAAGCCTTATTTTCATTAATATTCCTACAAAGGATATCATGAATATTTTAAACAAAATATTTTTCTTTTAAAATTTCATGACATTTTATGAAAAGAAATTGATTTTGAAGAAGAAATGATATTTTCCTCAAGAATTCATTTCAAGTGTTTTATCAACACCATTTTCCATCTAAGATGACATTATTTCATGTGTGTATGTTTCGAGTATAATGTATCTATTATTTACATGGTTTCACTTTTTCTATGATGAAATGATATCCATTTTTTTTGTATGGATTATGTTATGATGGGATGATGTTTATGAAACCCATTTTATTCTTTGGGTTATGATGAATGATTTATGTTTATGTTGTGGCACAAGTAAGAATGATTTCATTATGAGATGGGTGGGAACTATATCTCCCTCCAATGAATTGGGTAAAGATTTATATCTCATGATATAGACATGGATGGAACGGTAAGTTAATCCGGTTCAGTGTTACAGGACTGGAACGAGGAGTGGACTCGATATAGAAATGGACTTTGTACACTAAGATGGTCTTGGCAGCAATGCCTTGGCTAATATGGAAATCATATCATGTGCTTAATGTTTTTACACAATTACAAGTTTTATTTACAAGCTATTTTATCATGATTGATGTTCTATTTTGATCTATGCCTTACGTACTGCCATATTTAATGTCATTGCTCAAGATTTCGATGTTTAAACATTATGTTCATGTTTTTTTGTTCTAATGTATATGGTTTGTTTTATTTTCTCTATGCTTACCCTTACTGAGAATTTGAGCTCACCCTTTTTATGTTTTCTTTTCCCCAGGATATAATGAACGGTTTTAGGTAAGAAAAAAAGGGGGAAGATCTTTATGGGAGATGTTGAAGATCTTTCACCACGATTAGAAGATTACATTCCATGTTTCCAAAGACACTAAACTATTATGGTCCTTGTGTGTCTGTTTTTGTTATGTGTTAAGTATTCCGCAAAATTAATGTAATTCCCATGTACGTCAAGATTTGGGTCTCTACAGTTGGTATGAGAGGAAAGGTTTAGTGAACCTTTGGAAATTAGGATGCGAAAACTTTAGTGAAATCCCTAGAGATATTTCTAAGGTATGTCTATGGATGTCCCTATGGTTAAGTATACGTATAGGTTATAGTCCTAGAATTTCACTAACGATCTTAGAATTAAACCTAAGATGTTAGATATTGAAGGTACTCCCCCTTTATTATGTTGTTCTCCCTAGCATGGTATTTTCCTCTCACACTATTATTTTTGGGTCTTAGACGATGGCTGGAACCCGAAGGAACCATGTTGATCAATGTAATGGAAAATTCAATGATTGTCCTCTTGACCAAACCAATGTCAAGGGAGATGGAGTGCACAATATTATTTCTATACTTACACAAGATATGAATCATTCTGTACTTCAAAATGAGCAGAGAAAGGAGAAACATTCTATTGAATCCTTCATGAGGCAGCATCCACCTTCATTCAGCGGATCTTCTGATCCCTTAGTGTCTAAACAATGGACCAGTACCACTAAAAATATATTTTCAGTCCTACAATGTTCTGAGCATAATAAAGTCATCTTAGCAGTATATCGTTTGGAAGGTGATGCTGATCAATGGTGGAATCTTATCAAGAATATGAGGCAAAGAGATGAAATCGAGTCCATGGAATGGGACGAGTTCAAGAACTTGTTTTTCAGTAAGTACTTCCCCCGTATTCTTCAAACAAAGATGGAAAAAGAGTGTATTGAGCTAAAGAAGAAGGATGATGAATCTGTTGGTATATATGAAGCCAATTTTACAAGACTTGCAAGGTATGCATCTGGCTTCATCATCCAACCTGAAAGTAAAGTTGATCGATTTTTCAGTGGCTTAAAACCAAGTATTCGAAGGAAATTAGCTATAAGAGACTTCAGTAGTTATGAAGAAATTGTGCGTTGTGCTATCAAGGTAGAACTGGAAGTTGGTGTAACATATCCATCTCATGGTTTTGACAAGAAACGAAAGATGTAGTTCAAGGAGAAATCCCAAAACAATGGTGAAAAGAAGATGAACGATTCTTTATTCTCCATGTGTGGAAAGAAGCTTGGTGGAGATTGCCTAAAAGGTACTAGAAAATGATTTAAGTGTGGAAAAGAAGGTCATTGAGCAGTTGATTGTCGAAGTAATGGGAAAAAGGTTGCTAATGATGTGAATAGAGAAAAGACTACAGAGAACTCTCCACCAACACTTCAATGCTTCAAGTGCAAGGAAATGGGGCATTATGCTAATAAATTCCATAATCCACGGGTTAATGATGATCAACATGAGCAACCACTTAAAGTAAAGGATAAAGGGAAGTCTCATGCGATCATTATTTGTGATGTTGAGTATGAAAATGATGCTTTTTAATGATTACGTGCTTATGTAATGGGATTTAAAAATAGTATCTTGGAATATCATTTATGCTATTATGTAATTTTGGAATATCTATGTATTGGTTTTCAATTATTATATGGTACTGGTAACCCTAAAAAAGTGATTTAAATATTTTTGGAAAGCAGATGAAATGCGCATATTTAAGGGATAAGGAGAAAATAATATGATAGTAATCATGAGCTCATGACTAAAATAAGGACAAAGTGAAATCATGGTTTGAGTATATAGAAATTTTGGGATTTTGGTATGTGGAAAGAGTTAACTTTTGACAGCATTTATGTTTTCACTAAGGTTAAATGGGTATTCATTTTTCAAGAGAATTAATGATTAAGGTATTCACATGATTGGAATGTGATCAACAAGATATATCGGGGATAAATGATGGTATTCACATGCTCGGTACATGAAATTTCGAGTAATTATTTTCTTTATACTATAAGCTTGGATAGAATTATTTTGGATAAGCCAAAAAATTTGAAATGGATTATGTTGAACATAAGTTAGTTTAAGGCTAGAACTGTTTTTGATATTATCGATGGAATTTCATAATGATATAATTTTAGAAAAAGGAAAACCTACAGGATGGGCGACAACCCATCACGTCGGACAAGGCTGTGGGAATCAAACCCACAACCGAAGTGCGACTGGTCTTTATCGCATAACACTGGCCTACAGAAAGTCCCTGGTTAGTAGAAACTAGTTTTATTTTATTACGCGGTATGATATATGAAGTATAAGTTCATTTTTGGAATCGTATACGATTAAGCTCACCATAGATGGACTTATGTATATTTGATAACTTTTTCTAACCTATTGTTTGAAATAGATGGAATGACCCATCATTCAATCACATGATCTGTTAACACTTCACGAATAACAAATTCAACTTCATTCCTTTAAGCGATGAAGTGGAAATTATTCAAAGCACGAACAACAGTGATATTGTACCAAAATCAAGAAAGTATTTCTTCTAATTCAAAATTTTCAACTTTAGGGAAATGATATTGGAAACCAAAAATGTTATCCTAGTGATCTTATATCCAATGAATCAGATGGTACCTTAGATCATCACAAATCTATGGCTTTGTAATTGTTGGCTTTTTCAAAGCTATGTTCTCTACCACTCTCCATCAGAACTTGATGGTTAGATTTTTCTTCCATATCCATACTTTCACATATGTTATCCTATATGGAAAACCAGTGATGAGTTACTTTGGGTAATCGTTACATTTCATACTTTAGTTTTTAAAATTATGTTTTAGTATTCCTGTTTACGATGCGGGTTTCTATGAATAGTAAATGATTTATAACCCCGATGAATTTCGAGGACGAAATTCTTTTTAAGGGGGGTAGAATGTAACACACTGAGATTTTATGAATTTTTTTAATTTCATTGATGTCTTCTGTTGTACGCTACACCAATATTATCTTGCGCTATTCACAACATCGTATTAGCTTGCAGTATACACAACACTGACTTGGCTTGCATTACACACAATCGCGACCTTCCTCGATAGCGTGTGTTGTACGCAATACCAGGTTTCACTAAACAATGATATATGGTTATAATATTATTATGAACTAGCTGTTATAAATAGTATTAACTAAAATTTTAATTTTATAACATTATTATTCATCTTACACATTTTTTAGAACATGGTATAAGAATAAAATAATTTTTTCGGGTAAAATAAGTATTTTTCAAAAAATGCAGTTGTGTCGCCTTTTGATGGAACACCCACTTTAAATCTAGTTTTTTACATGTTTATAAGTTAAATTTGAAAAAATAAAATTCTTCTTTGGAATCAGTTAATAAAAATTTACTTTGGATAAATTTTTCATATTATTTTGATAACTTTCATATTTTAATGAATAGTAAAAACATGCTATATTTTAATTAAAAACAACTTTTTTCATCGTAATAATTTATGTGGATAAATTTTAATATTGAATGGTTTTAAAGTATAAATAGAATATATTTTTACCATTTAATATAATTTATGTCATTAGCATTGATTTTACCTTGAATTCGTAGGTTAAATGAATTCAATCTTTTGTAATGTTTTAAACAAAAACCCGTTTTCTTTCGACAACGGGATTAATTTTAATTTAATTTCTTCAACTTTTGTGTATTTAATTTGGAAGAATGGATTCCATATTTGGAATCAGTGGGTCCTAATTACTTTAATAAGATACTTTTTATTTTTGGGCATTATGAATAATAACTACGGTAAATTTTATTTACCATAGTTAAAGGTAAATTGGGTAATTAAAGGTAAATATAAGATTATAAAATTTCCCTAACACCTGCCAAAATACTATTAGACGACTAAAAGGCGACCCATAACACCTAAGGGTTGGATTAGATTCATTTAATGGACTTTGTTCCATGAAAATAATTTAATTATTATTAAAACCAAAGAAAGTGACAACATGTCACGTTCTTAAATATTAAAAGTATAATAATTTTAATTTAGTGATAAACTTAATGAAACTTCAAAAATTAATAGTCTACAGAAAGATACTAAAATTATCTACATCATATGAATTTATTTATAATTTTTATGGATTAAATAATTTTCATTAATTATGACACAATAGTAATGTTGAAATTATTTTATTGATTGAAATATCAAATAAATGATTTTAAAAATATTAAAATAAATACTATATTAACTATTTAATGTTCTCCACTAATTTTCTAGATACATATGACATTTTATGAATATATTAAGGCTTTTAGTTCAAACATACCTTATGTGTATAATTTATTTAAATTCAAATAAATGAATAGTGTCAAAATTGACACTATTGTTATTTTATAAAAATAACATATTATAAAATTGTTTAAAAATCACAAAAATATTTAAAAATTATAAATTAAAATTTATGTGGTCTAAAATGTCATAAAGTGAAAAATTATTGAAAATTCACAACACATATGTAATTATTTATAATAATTTAAAATTTAGAATATTATTACCACAAATAAAATTAATATGATAAATAAAGATAAATCAAGTTGATATTGTTTAAAATAAATACCTAACATGTCTAAATTTTATTGGTTGATGATATTACAACCCTATCTCATCTAATATTCAGATATGAGTCATTTTGGAAGTTTTTAAGTGGGGTTGCGATTTAATAAAAACTAATATCTCATATATTTCCAAAGGTGCCCCTCACCTCCCTTATAAAAGGGAACCTCCTCCCTCTCCTACTCACACCATTTTGAGCCTTCAAGATCGGCCAAACCCTGCCCATTTCACTTCCCCAATTCCCTAGAAACATCCTAGAGGTCTTGGCCGTCTTCAAAGACCAATTTTAGTGCCCTAAGAGGAGGTCTCAAAGAGGCACTTCAAAGAAGAGGTAATGTCTGTTATCGATTCTTTAAACTTTATTTCTTCTTCTACTTATTATTATTTAGTTGTTTCATTATGAATTAATAACATCAGTATCACTAATTTACTGATATGTTATTATAAGTATGAAACAAACCTATTTCTCCATCTATCCATCCTACGGAAAATGAAATCACCACGCGTGCGTACATACGTAATACCGTCTCCACGCCGTGGTGTAATCTATTTTCCACCACCACCTTACTTGGATGGGTATAATGGTGTAAATAATGACTATATATGATTATTGTAAAGTTATATTGATTCTGAAATATTATACATACACTTCAGTACAATTCCATGATCATGGGAATGATATCATCGCTCGTGCGTAAGTACGGACTACCGTCTCCACGACGCGATGAGATTCATTCTCAATGATTAACCATTCATGAATGATTATAAAGTATATATAATAAGTAATCATAAAATATATGACATAATAATTATACTGGATTTATGTATATATATATATATATGTCATCTACTTAATTCCATTCAATTCAATAAGGAAACGAAAACAGCGTTCATGCGTACGTACGACCTACCGTCTCCATGAACGGTGTATTTCTTTCCATTTATCGACCTATTATATATATATATGTATATTCTTAATATATATTATATATATATATATCATGTTTTACATTCTGGATGTAATTAATCATGATCTAAGTAATCATATGAATAATTAAAAGTTAAAACACGAATGACAAATGAAACGATTTTACCCAAAACACTACTTTAACATGAATTTACAAAATAATGGGTTATATAAAGTCATAAGTGAACCATATATGATATCATAACAATGAATATGATTCTTTAATAAGTCAATGACATTATTTAAATCATTATAAAGGATATTAGGATACATACGAAGCATATCAGATGTAAGGTAAGGGATAATTTTGCAAATATCATTTTTTATCCGAGATTGATTATACATAAGTATTTACTGGGGATATTGTTATCATCCATGTCAATGTTTTATAAAAGTGTTTTTATGTATGTTTAATTTCATTTTTACCCATTTTGACTTTTACTACATGGTATGTAAGGAATCTTTCTTTTGTTTACATTACGAGGTACTTTTTGACTTTTCCGACAAAAGTACGAGGAGAATGTTTTTTTAAATTATATGAAATGAAAGGATTTTTACGGTTTTATAATGCCTTATTTTTATTAAGCTTCCTCCAAAATATTTCATGACTATTTTAAACAAAATATTTTTCTTTTAAAATTTCATGACGTTTTGTGAAAATAAATTGATTTTGAAGAAGAAAGGATATTTTCCTCAAGAATTCATTTCAAGTGTTTTATCAAAACCATTTTTCATCTAAGATGACATTATTTCATGTGTGTATATTTCAAGTATAATGTCTCTATGATTTACATGGTTTCACCTTTTCTACTATGAAATGATATCAATTTTTTCTGTATGGATTATGTTACGATGGGATGATGTTTATGAAACCCATTTTATTATTTGGGTAATGATGAATGATTTATGTTTATGTTGTGGAAAAAGTAAGAATGATTTAATTATGAGATGGGTGGGACCTATATATCCCTCTAATGCATTATGTAAATATTTATATCTCATGAGATAGACATGGCTGGAATGGTAAGATAATCTGGTTCAGTGTTACAGGACTGGAAAGAGGAGTGAACTCGATACACAAAGGGACTTTGTCCACTAAGATGGTCTTGGCAGCAATGCCTTGGCTACTACGGAAATCATATAATGTGCTTAATGTTTTTCCACAATTACAAGTTTTATTTTCAACTATTTTATCATGATTTATGTTCTATTTTGATCTATGGATTACGTAATGCCATGTTTAATGTCATTGCTCAAGATTTCAATGTTTAAACATTATGTTCATGTTTTTATGTTCAAATGTATATGGTTTGTTTTATTTTCTCCATGATTAACCTTACTGAGAATTTGAGGTCACCCTTTTTATGTTTTCTTTTCCCCAAGATATAATAAAAGGTTTTAGGTATGAAAAAAGGGGGGAAGATCTTGACGGGAGATGTTGAAGATCTTTCACCACGATTAGAAGATTATTTCCAAGTTTCCAAAGACACTAAACTATTACGGTCCTTGTGTGTCTGTTTTTGTTATGTACTAAGTATTTCGCAAAAGTAATGTAATGTCCATGTACTTAAATCTTTGGGTCTCTATAGAAAAATATAAAAAAAATATAGTTATATACAATAAAAAATAGAACAAAAGAAAAATAAATAGAGAAAAGAGGAATTTAATCATTATTATTCACTGATCAGTTATGATCCACAGAAAAATGGACAATGGGGATAGTGAGTTAGAAGTGATACACTTTATGAGGGGTTTATTGTGTACATTAATTATGAAAACTTGTTAAATTTTAAAATTATTTTTTTTAATTAAGAGATTAAAAACTCCTCTTTTGACTTATATTTTTAAACATTAAATCCTACCAACAATTAAACCTCAAAAAATACCAATTGGAAGTCATCTTGAGTATCACAATAGTTTCTTCTAGTAGATAAATTATAATCTTTTCAAGAATATTGTAATATCACATTAACTCTAGGAAAATATCATAACTCCACTTTCATATGTTTGTTAAGTGAAGATAGAAAATTTCTAGGTGAGGTAGGTTGTAATAAGTTCCATGGGTGAATAAATGAAGTTGAAAAAAATTAAATGTGAGAGAAAAAAATTATAGTGAAATTTATTTCATAAATATGACATGATGAATCTCATTTCAAATTAATCATGGATGTTTTCTCACCTTTTATTTAGGTATTAGACATGATTAAGATATAAGACTTTTCCCAAGAGTATAGAGGTTTAGGTTTGGGGTGTTATCTGACATTGATATACCATATTTTATCACCCTTTTACTTGTGTATTACATTTTTATGGGTTTTAATATTCCATTATTAAATCACTTTTCTCTCATTATTTATTTTGAATTAATTTCTTGAAAACATACTGAAAAAGATGAAATTGCACAATTGACCAATTTTATAAGAGTTCACTATTTATATCATAACATTCACTAAAATAATAAAAATTTTAAAATTAATTTTTTTAGGATTCTATGGTCATTAGGATTAAATTCAACTAACTAGTCCAAAGGATGAATGTGAGCATAAGGAGTTTAAACGTGGCCCATGAGTGAAGAAATTCTAGGTAGGCTAGATTGGACCACCCTTCTATATTCAGACAATAACTCGAGCCTTAGACATAAAATTGGGCTTATTTCACCTCTATTGGACAGATAACTTGAAGGTAAACCTCTCCACATAAGTTTAAGACATTTTAACAAATTTTGTTTAGTTAACCCTATGGATAAGTAAGTACTAATTTTTTTCCATGAACAGTGACCTATCCCTTTAGGCACTTGACTTATTTTGTAGAAATTGTATTGTATTTTCACATAAAAAACTCCATCACCCTCATTATTTGATGTTTCTTCACTAGGAGATGATTTTTTATAGATTGGTATGTTCTTATTCATCATATTTGTATTTCTCCCATACCATGGAGTTCTAAACTCCTCGTGATCACCTGTTGAGGAATACAGTGTAAACATCAAGATTTATTTTTTGTAATACATGATTGGTGTTTCAAAGTTTATATTTTTTATTGTTTTTCATCATATTATACTCTAATTTAATATATTTATGTACTTTTGTGTCATTTTCAATCTCATATGATCATTTTTGTGGATACCCTTTCATGTGATGTTTCACACACCGTTCACCACTTCTTCTTACCTCTTTTAATTACTTTCTTTTTGTGGTTAATATTAGTCAATTTAAATCTAATAAACACTTAAAATTCCATTTGAATTTATTTCATAGTATCAAAAATAAATAACATACAAACCTGGATAACAAATCGAG
Source organism: Viscum album (assembly GCA_963277665.1). Lineage (NCBI taxonomy): Eukaryota > Viridiplantae > Streptophyta > Magnoliopsida > Santalales > Viscaceae > Viscum > Viscum album. The sequence goes on along the minus strand of OY728166.1, from coordinate 1,082,140,990 downwards.
TTCTTTGTGCGTTGCCTTAGTGAGTTTCAGTTATGAAGTCGAACATAAATCACCCAATCTTCAACAGTAACCATAGAATCATCTTGGGTTTTTGAATGAACCCTAGAAGGTATACTAGTATAAAATAAATAAAATTATGGTTCTAGGTGTTACAAACTAGGGATTAAAAGATATTTATACCTTCTCTTGAATTGATTTTTTAAGAGCACCACAATATTTTCCCAAGTTGATCACGGTTAATCAAATTAGTTAATTTCCATTGTTTATTTAATACATTTATCCATTGTATTATTAAAATCCAAAAACCATCATTTTCTAAAATACCATTCTAATTTTTCATAATAAAAACCTTCATTTTAAATTAATGATCTAAGGATCTATTGAGAGAGGGCATAAGGATCCTGCTATATTGCAGAAATTACAGTAAAAAATAAACAAAAAATTTTATTCTATTAACAACACAATAAATAAAATATATTATGATATGTTATTATTATTATGTAACAACCATAAGACGCCTTTTATCCACCCTCCAAAAAAATTATCGTGGTTGCGTACATACGACTTACCGTCTCCACACCGTGGCGTAATCTGTTTTCATCACCACTTTATTTGGATGAGTATAATGATGAAAATAATATATATATATATATATATGTTAATTAAAAAATTATATTGATTCTATAAAAAATATATACACTATCCACTTCATTACCCGTTAAACATTAAGAGAATAATACCATCTCTTGTGCTTACGTACGACCTACGGTCTCCACGATGCGATGCAATTCATTTTCCATTTTCACCATCAAATAATGATTATATAAATGTATGTAATTAATAAATATGATATATATTACCTTATTATAATTATTTATATTAGATAACTATATCCTATGCACAAGAACTGGGACTTTTGTGGCAAAACATGAATAGGAAAATGAAGCAAATAACACCCGATAGAATGATAATAATGAAATATTACTAACAAACTAGTGATAAGATGATATAAGAGGATAATATATGATATAATAAATACTAATATGGTTTTGGTATAAATTAATACCATTATTTAAAGAATTGTACATTAGTTTCAGATATGTATGAATGAAATCAGGCCTAAGGTAAGGGTTAATTCCAGAATCTCTTTATTATTCGGGATTTTTTATACATAAGTATCTGCTGAGGAATGTTTATTTTCCATGTCCATGTTTTTTAGAAATGTTTTAAAAAATATTTTTACTAGTTTTATACAATTTTTTAAAGTTATTTTTCCCATGTGATAATTTTTACTAAATTGTTTGAAAGGAATATTTTTGTCATTTCCAAAATGAGCTAATTTGTAACTTTTCTGAAAAAATTACATAAGTAATTCTTTTTTAAATTCTATATAGTGAACATATTTTTACTCATTCATGAAACCTAAATTAATTTAAAATTATTTTACAGTCTTACAAGGTAATTTTCAATGAAAATGTTTTCTTTGAAAATTGTGTGATATTTTAATAAATGAAATCGACTTCAAAGAAGAAATAATATTTTCATCAATAATTATTTTCAAGTGATCTCTCAAAATTTTTTTTTATATAAAATAAAAATTATTGATGTTACACATGCTTTACTAGGGTTATGTTTCAAGGATATTATTCTTATTCCTACTATGGTTGATTTTTGGTTATGATGTAATGATGTCCAGAAAACCCATTTCTTTTCCATGGGTTATTTTATGATAGAATGATGTTTGTGAAACCCATTTCATTCCATGGGTTATGTTATCATAGAACGATGTTTGTGAAACCCATTTCATTCCATGGGTTTTGATATGATTAATGATTTATAATCTTGTTGAAAAAATATGACTGGTTTAAATTATGGGATGGGTGGGACCAATATCTCTCTCTAATGAATTGGGTAAAGATTTATATCTCCTGAGATATAAAGGAATGTAATGAGGAGTGAACTCAGTTTAGTAATACAGGGCTGGAACATGGAGTGAACTCTATTCAGTAAATGCATTTTTCCACTATGATGGTGTTTGAAATAAGACTTAACTAATATGGAAATGATTTTATATTTTTATGAGTATTCTAAAATTCAATGTTTTATGTTATTTTATCATAAAATATGTTCTTTTATTATTTGTTAACTTCTATGATTTATCCCATGACGTGATATCATGATATTTGATGTGCATGATATAATTTTCAAATTTTATATTTATGATCTTATATATTAGCATTATGATATGAATGATATAACCCTGGTTTACCCTTATAGAGAATATAATCTCGAAATTTCTTATGTTTATTTTCCCTAGGATATAAAGAAATGAATTAAGTAAGATGTGTCAAAAAGGGTTCTAGTTTTGACGAATCAATTGTTTATGATTCCATGTTTCCAAAAAAACTAAACCTACAAGGTTATGGAATGGTTTTTTTATGTTATTTAATGAATATTCATCTAATTATATATAACATATATGTATGAAAAGGATGATCCTTTATAGGTGGTATCTAAGCAAGGTTTGGTTAGCATTTGAAAACTATGATGAGAAAACCTTACTAAGAAACCTAAGGATATGTATAAGTATATGACACAATCCTAGAGCTTTGTTAATGATCATGAATAACCTAGGATAGAACCTAAGGCTCCCTGAATTTAAATTTTATATGTAATTTCCCTTGATTATGCAGTTTTCCCACTATGAATAATGTCACTCACATAATGTTTTTTTGTTATTGGAAATGGATTGAACCCAAAGGAACTTTTTTAATGACTAATGTGATGGGAAATGAAATGATTGTGATATCGAGAAACCAAATATGGTGGAAGCTAGAATGATGTTTTTTGTTTCTATACTCATATAACTTTCTCAAGCTATGAATAATACTAGACTTCCAAACATGAAAAGGAGGGAACAACATTCAATTGAGTCTTTCATGAGGCAATGTACACCTTATTTCATTGCGTCTTCTGATCCACTAGTGGCTAAATAATGGATCAGTACCACTCAAAAGATATTTTTGGTTTTCTAATATTCAGAACATAAGAAAGTAATTTTTGTAGCCTATCATTTAGAAGGTGAAATAGATCAATGGTAGAATAATATCAATAATTTATTGGAATAAGATGAAATTGAAACCGTATAATGAGATTATGTCAATAACATATTTTTCAATAAGTAATTTCCTCTTATTTTTCAAATAAAGATGGAGAAAGAGTTACTTGATCTTATGAAAAAGGATGAAAAATCTGTTGGTACCTATGATTTTTTTTACAAGACTTGCAAGGTATGCTTATGGAATTATCAACCAACCTATAAGTAAGGCTAATGATTCCTTCAATATCATAAAACCAATTTTCCAAAGGGAATTATCCATAAATAAGTTTAGTAACTATGAAGAAATAATTTGATGTAATCTCAAATTAAATACAAAGATTGGATTTTCTCATCAATATTATGGGTTCAATAAGAAGATAAAAATAGAATTCATTGGAAAATATAACAAAATAGGAAAAGAAGAAGATATTTCCTTTATTTTCATAGTATGGAAATAAACATAGAGGAAAATTTCTAAAGGGGCTAGTAAATGTTTTAAGTGTGGGAAAGAATCTATCAGGTAATTCAATGCTGAAGTGATGGAAAAAAGATAACTAATAATTCAAATAAAGAAAAGGGTATAAAAAATGAACCTCATACACTTAAATGATTCAACTACATGGAAAATGGGAATTATTTTAACCAATTCCCAAATTTGGGGGATATCAATGATGAACAAGATTAGTAAACTCCTAAGGCCAAAGACGAAGTCAAATCGCATGCAATCACGATTTGCAATCACTACCACAAAAAAAGTTTTTTTCAGCGCCAACCTTTATGAGCGCTAACGAAAAAGCGCTGATAAAGGGACCCCCTTTATGAGTTCTTTTTTAGTAGTGCTGATAAAGGGTCGACTTCAAAAAAAATTAATTAAAAATAATATATTAATATATAAATACATTTATATAGTTATATTGATATAAATATAATATATAACTTTTAAATATATTTTAGATAAGTATAAATATACATTTACACTTAATATACTTAAAATATAAGATATTTAGTGAAAATGGAATATAAAAAAATTTAAAAAATATTTTCAATTAATAATTTGCTAATTATTATAGAGTAATAGTCATTTAATAACAATTTGAAGACTAAAAACATAGAAAAAAACTACAAAAAGATTGAAACTATGTTGAAAACACAAATCGAACTTCAAACAGCCACAACTTTTGATCCGAGAGTCCGTTTGAGCTCTACCACAAATCAAATCGAAGCCTGCGACGAGATCTATACCCTATGTTTAATGGGGACCCCATTAAAGATTTTTTAGATGCCAAAATAGGCCTAGAAGGCATCCAAAACGGAGTTTTTAGTTGGGGTACCCCGATTTTTTAACATTTTGTGGATTTTAAGCCTCGTTTAAGGGGGTATTATTTGTTTTTTTGGTAGGGACTAAATTTATTACAAAGTATTAAATTAATATTGATATTATATCTTTGAAATTTTATCATTTTTTATAATGAACTGCTATTTATAATCACATATATAACAATATATACATATTTTTTATATATTCACACATAAATATTTAATTATAAATATAAATAATAAAATATATTTACATATAAAATATATTAGCTTTATCTAAATAATAACTAATATCAATTTTATTTAATATAATAATATATGAATATTTATATAACTATATATTAATCTAACTATATATATATATATATTAATATAACTACATATATATATTGATATAACTATAAATATATATATTAATATAACTATATATATATATATATATATATTTACAGATACATTGTACTATTATATTCAATGAGTAGTATAGGATTGGTTCCCCTTACTCAATAGAGGGTCATCAGGTTCCACGAATCATGGTGCATCGAGAACACCATTTTTTTTAATTTTCCTCCAACTCCCAGTATACCATACCTATGTCATGATGGATTAGATTAAATTGTTGGTTCCAATATATTAGATTTATCTAAATAATAACTAATATCCATTTTATTTAAAATACCAATATATGAATATTTGTATACCTATATATTAATTTAACTATATATATATATATTAATATAACTATATAAATTAATATAAATATATATTACTATATAACTAAATATAACTATATATATATATATATAAATATATATATATATCATAAATAAGATAACAAATCAATATATGGTAGTGGAAAAGGCTTCAGGCTTGTAGTGGGGAGGTCTCGAGATCAAATCTGGGTGGTGGCAGGGGCGCGCACGCAAGGGTGGATTTAGGGGGCTAGCGCTGATAAAGGTGGTTTATAGCACTGATAAAGGGTGTAGGCGGTGCGTGCGGGTGTTGGAGGTGCGGGAAAGCACTGATAAAGGGGGGCTCAAGTGCTGTAAAAGCCCCCCGAGATTGGCATGAGTTTTTTAAATTTTTTTAAGTTTTATCAGTGCTAAAAAATCACTGGTAAAAGGGTCTTTTATCAACGCTAAAAGAAAGTGTTGATAAAGGACCCTTTTATCACCTCTTTTTTTAGCGCTGATAAAAGGCCCCTTTTATCGGTGCTTGTTTTTAGCACTGATAAAAGGGGTCATTATCAGTGATTTTTGGAGTAATGATAAAGGGGACCCCCTCTATCTTGGATGGATTTAATAGAACTTTTCTAGCACTGTTAAAGGACATTTTTAGCACTGATAAAAGGGGTATTTGTAGTAGTGAATGTGGAGTACGAAATAAAGTGGGGAATGGTAAACTTACCATAGAATATAAATTATCTAACGTTTTATTTGAATATGGATCCACCAACTATTATATTTATTAATAATTTTTTAAGGGTACCTACATTTACCTAAATAATTAGATGTTGTGTTAGCTATGAAAACTCATAATGGAATAATGAACGCATCAAAAGTTTTAATTCTTCTTCAGTTGAAGTTTGTGGGAACGTTATTCCTACAAATCTTGTGATCCTTCCTTTAGTTGAATTCAGTGTGATTCTTAGAATGGAATAGATTTTAATATATATATCTCATATCAATTTCCGTGGAAGGGAAGCCACATTTCATATTCTGAAAGAATCTATGTCATCTATTTATGAAAAGATGAAAATGAACTTCCAGTGGAAATTAATTCCTTATTAAGTGTCTTAATTACTATAAACAAAGGGTATATTTCTTAGATGGTTGGGAAGAAACTAACCATTAAATATATAACTATTTTATGAGAGTTTTGTATGTCTTTCTAGAATAATTTCAACTTCCTCCACCAAATTGTGACATTGAGTTTTCAATAAAACTCATACTGAGTGTTATTCCTCTTTCAAAGACTTCCTATAGAATAACCAAAATTGAGTTATAGGAATTGAAGATGCAACTACAAGATAATATTAGCAAGGGATTCATATTCACTGGTGCATCACCTAGGGGTGTAACTATTCTATTTCTTAAGAATAAATATAGATCAATGTGTCTCTGTATTGATTATAAAGAACTTAACAAAATCACTATCAAGAACAAATATCCTCTCCCCTATATTGATGTCTTATTAAATCAACTATATGGAGATCAATACTTTTATAAGATTTATCTTTATTATATATATCCTCAATTGCGAGTCAAGAAGGAGGATATACCCAAGACAACATTCTGTACAAGTTATGGACACTATGAATTTGTAGTGATGACTTTTTCTCTTAAAAAGTTTCCCCCTATCTTGAAGAATTTAATGAACTAAGTATCTAGGGACTCTCTTTATTGGTTTGAATTAGTATTTATAGATTATATTATTTTATATTCAAAGATAAAGTAAGAACATGAAGATCACTTGGGGATTGAACTAAGGACGTTGAGAAAGAAGAATATTTATCCCAAATTTACAAATTATGAATTTTGGATTATAAAATTTTCATTTTTTGGTCACATAATCTAAATAGATTGGATATATATTGATCCAACAGAGGAATAAGTTATTGAACGTTGTCCTAGACCAACCAAGGTAATTGAGATATGATGTCTTCTCATTTTGGACAGATATTATCAACATTTTATGAAATATTTCTCATTATTGTCTAATCCACTCACCAATTTGACTTGGAAAAGAGTTAAGTTCATATTGATGGAGGATTGTGAAGAGAATTTATGGAGCTAAAGTGAATGTTAGTTGGTTCACATGTACACACACTACCCTATAATGGAAAAAGTATTGTGATCTATAGTGATGCATTAAATAAGGGGATGTTATTTGTTCTCATGAAAAATGATATGATGATATCTTATGCCTCACGATTGTTAAAAATCCAGGATAAAAATTACCCAACTCATGATTTGTAGTTAGATGATATAATTTTTTCATTAAACATATGGAATCATTATCTTTATAGAGAAAGGTGTGGAATATATACTAATCATAAAAGTTTAAAGTATATTTTCCATCAAAAGTAGCTAAATATACAACAAAGAAGATGGTTAGAGTTGATTAAAGATTACGACTACTCAATACTTTACCACCCTGGGAATGTGAACAATTTGAAAGATGTTTTGAGTCGAAAGTACCATGACATCCTATTTATTATGGGGATCATAAAAGATCCAAAATTTATGGATTTTAAAAGGATGAATTTTAAAATTAAAAAGTATGGGGAGAAATAATATCGTTCTCAAATAAATGTTAAACCATATATACAACTAATGATTAAGGAGGAAATAATGGATGATTTAGATCGGTAAAAGAAGGTGAGAAATATTCCTGGTTTCAACTTTGATTTTGATGGAATAATAAGGTTTAGGAACTGTGTTTTTGTCCCTCCCATACCATATTTAAAGAAAGAGATGTTGGATGAGGCTCATTGTTCATCATTCTCTATTCATCCTAGGATCATTAAGATGTATGGAGACCTGAATAAATATTTCTGGTGGTATGGAATGAATAAATATATTGCAGAGTATGTTTCTTAGTGCTTGGTTTTATATAACATTTATGCTGAGAGACAGAAGTCTAAGGGGATTTTATAACCATTACCCTTACCTGAATGAAAATGGGAAAACATCTTCCTGGATTTTGTCTTCGTACTTCCCAAAACATCTAAAATACATAATACCATATGGATTATACTTGATATCCTTATAAATATTTCACACTTCATTTGTATCAGATAATGTTTGTCACTTGATCATATTTTCAGAATATATATTAAAGAAGTGGTGAGATTTCATGGAGTACCACTTTCCATTATATCTGATCCAGATCTGAGGTTTATCTCTATATTCTAGAGAAGTATTCAATAGGGTATGTATACTGAGTTATGTTTCAAAACATATTATCATTCTTAGACATACGGTCAATCTAAGAGAAAATTTCATACACTAGAATACCTGTTGATATCTTTCTTTATGGATTTCAAAGGTTGTTGGTATCAACACCTACCTTTGGAATAATTTTCTTACAATAATAGTTTTCAATCTAGTATTTAAAGGGATCCTTATGAAGCACTCTATGGAAAGAAGTGCAGAACTATGATGTGCTAGAATTAAGTTGGGAAAATAAAGCTATTAGGACCTGATCTTGATAAGGAAATGATAGAGAAGGTTAGATATATTCAACAACACATACGAGTATCTCAGAGTCGACAAAAAAGTATGCTGAAAATCGATGAAAATACCTAGAATTTGAAGTGGTTGAAAATAAATCTCTACGAATATATTCCTATAATAGAGTGATAATATTTAGAAATAAGTGAATGATATTCCCTAGGTATATCGGTCTTCTTGAAATTTTTGAATGTGTTGGCAATATTGCTTATTGATTGGTGGTTCCACTGAATCACGCTCAAGTTCATGATGTGTTATACATAAATCTCCTGATAAAGTACATACCTAGTCATTCACATGTACGAAACATAGATGTCATACTGCTGGAGAAAGATATTTATTGTTAAGAAAAACTGATAGAGATTCTGGCTCGTAGAGAAAAAGTTCTACAAAACAAGACAACTCACTTGGTTAAAGTTTTATGGCGAAACCACCAATTTGAGGAAGCTATGTGGGAACCTGAGGAAGTGATGAGCCAAGGTATAATAATATATTTTTATCCATGTGATGAACTTAAAGGGTGAAATTAATTTTAATGGGGTAGAATGTAACTCTCAGCTATTTTTATGAAATATTTCTCTTTAAATTATTTTAATTCTTCAATAGCTTGTGTTTCACCCAACCATGATTTTAAACGAACCATGAGACACTATTAGTATAATCAAGACATTAAATTGGTGGGAATAAATATGAATAACTAATTTATGAATGAAATATAAATCTCTATCTCAATATTAATATATAGGTAAGTTCTTAGAAAATAAACACACAATTTTAGTAAAATCACTTTATTCTTCAAAAATACGGTTTCTTTCAAAATGAGTTTTTCTTATTTTTTACGAATGAATATTCATTTTCAGAAGTTATATGAAATTTATTTGAGAAAATTAATTTTATTTTTTAATTAAATTCATCAAAATTATCTTAAAAATATTATTTTTTTTTTCTAAAAACACATATTTTTATTGAAAATACTGATGTTTTTGAAAACTATATTATCTATTAACATATTTATAAGGTCAAATTATAATTTTAAATAGTTTAAATTTTAATTAGTTAATTTTAATTTTAAAAAAAATTCTATACTGGTTTTTGAAAATTATTTTATACACAAATTTATTATAAAAAAATTTTATGTTTTAAAAGGTAATTTTTCTAGAAAACTATTTTTTATGGAATTTTACCAGTTTTATTTTAAATTAAATCTTGAAACTTTATTGTTTTGAATTTTGAAAATGTAATAAAAAAATTATATTCATATGGTCCAAATTTAATAAATATTTCCCTTTTTATTTTTGTCCAATTTGAATAGCAACCTTGGTAAATTTTATTACCACGGTAAAGGGTAAATTAAGAAATTTATGTTAAAAATAAAATTATAATGACTGTAAAACGAATACAACACTTGAAAAGATTTATTGGATGAAAATAATTCAAATTTTAATACATAAGGATTGAAATTAATTTTTTAATGGACACTTGTACATGAAAATGAATTGTATAATATTTAAATAAAAGAATGTGAGAAAATGTCACTTTCTTTGTTATAAATATCCCTTATGTATAAACATGAGTAAATTTGTTTGTAATGAATGAATATGAATGTAAATTTTAAACTTAATAAATTTATTTTCATGATAAAAATTTATTTTTGGCTTTTTTTGTAACTTATATGAGATTATTATATTCATAATACTTTATTAAATAAAAATCTTAAGACATCACATTCATGTTTTAAATAATATATCATTTTTATTATAAGGTTTCCAAAAATATATATTTTACTATACATAAAATTATTAAATCTAGAATATTTATCTTCATAATGGTATTTTATTTTTAAATTTATGCTAAAAAATTAGTATATTAAATAGTTACGCAATATTGATGCGATAATTATTTTATTAATGGAATTATCAAATAAATGTTAATAAAAATATTTAAATAAATATAATTAGAAATAATTAATGCGATCACAAAATTTTCTATATTACCTTGAAATATTAGGTATATAATAAAATATTTTTTTAATTTAACTTTTTATATTGAATTTTTAAATTTTTAAGAAATGAATAGGGTCAAAATTGACACTAATGATATTTCATCAAAATAATATTTTATTAAATTATTTAAAAATAATAAAACATTTATAGAAATAAAAAATAATTATAATATGGTATAAAATTTTATAAATTTTTCATCTATGGTCTAATTGACATTACAAAAACAAAAATTATAACCTTTTAATATTTAAAAATTTGTTACATTAGTTAAAATTAAAATTGGTTAACTAAGAGTTAATCTAAATGATAAGGTTTAAAATAATACCCAAACTTGTCTAAAATATATTATTTTATGAGATTACAACCTTATCTCATATTATATCTTAATACATGTACTTTTGGAGGTATTTATATTGTGACTTAATTTATTACAAATTAATATTTTTAGAAATTCGAAAATTGTTGCTCACCTCAAATATAAAAGGGAACCTCCTCCCTCACTTATTCACATCACATTGAGCCTTGAAAATAAATAATAACCTAAAAATTTCTATTCTATACTTACCTATCATATTATAGATGTTTTGTTTCTCAATATACCAAACCTTGTATCCCTAAGAGGATATCTAATGGAAGTTCTCCAAATAAGAGGTAATCGTCTAGACCGACTCTTTAAAGATTATTTGTTATTCTATTTCATTTTCACGTGTTGCTTCCATTTTAAATTAATAAATATAGAATTAACTATATTTTTATATATTATTATTATTATGTGAAAAACATATTCCACAATTTTTTCATCCTATAAAAAAATAAAAGCATTGCAAGTGCGTACGTACGACTTACTGTCTCCACGCCATGGTGTAATATGTTTTTTATCACCACATTATTTGGATGGTTATAATGATAGAAATAATATATATATATATATATTATAATTATAAAATTATATTGATCTGTAAAAAATATATACAACATCCCCTTCCTTACCCATTTACCATTAAGGGAATGATACAATTGCTCGTGCGTACATACAGACTACCATCTTCACAACATGATGTGATTCATTTTCTATGTTCACCATTCAAGAATGATTACAGAAATGTATAAAATTAATAAAAATGATATATATTACCTTAATATAATTATGAATATTACGTAACTATATCTTATGCACAAGAACTGGTACATACATAGAAAAACATGCATAGGAAAATAAAGCAGTTAACACCCAAAAGAAGGGTAATAATGAAATATTATAAAAAAATAGGTTATAAGATGATATAAGAGGATACTATATGATATAATAAATATTAATATGTTTTTGGTAAAAATTAGTAACATTATTTAAACCATTATATATAAATTTTAGATGCGTACAAAGGAAATGAGATCTAAGGTACCATTAATTCTATAATCTTATTATTATTCATGATTTTTTATACGTAAGTATTTGCAAGGAAATATTTATCCTAAATTTCCATTTTTATTTAAAAAAATTTTAATTTTTTTTACTATTATTATACAATGGTTTACATTTATTTTTACCATGTGATAATTTTTACTAAACAGTTTGAAAAAATCATTTTGTCTTTTCCCAAATGAGGTACTTTGTGACTTTTTCGAAAAAAGTATGAAAGGAATGATTTTTTATCTTATATGGAATGAATGTATTTTTTCATCTTTATGAAACCATAATTTCTTTAATATTACCTTACAATATTATAAGTTAATTTTCAATGAAAAAGTTTTCTTTGAAAATTGCATGACATTTTAAGAAAAGGATTTTTTGTCAAAGTAGAAAGGATATTTTCCTCAAGAATTATTTCCAAGTTATCTCTCAAAATTATCTTCCATCTATGATAACATTATTTTATGTTAAATATTATTTAATGGGTATATTTTAAAGGATAATAACTCTATTATTATTATGGTTGACTTATAGTTTTTATGTAATGATATTTATAAAACCCATTTGTTTTCTATGGGTTTTGTTATGACTGAATGATGTTTATGAAACCAATTTCATTCCATGAGTTCTGATATGATGAATGAATTATGTTTGTGTGGAACACATATGTATGGTTTTTATTATGTGATTGTTGGGACCTATATATCCCTCCAATTAATTAGGTAATGATTTTTATCTCATGATAAAGATAGGATTGGAACGAGGAGTGGACTCGATTCAGTAATACATGGATGGAATGTGAAGTGAATACGATTCTGTAAAGGTCTTTTTCCACTATAATGGTCTTGGAAATTATCCTTGGCTAAAATGAAAATGATTTTCTATGTTTATGTGTATACCAAAATCCCAGGTAATATGTTATGTTGTCATATAATATGTTATTTGATTCTTTATGAAATTAAATGATTTATCCCATGAAATGATATCATGATCTTTGATAAGTAGGATATTATTTTCCAATGTTTTATTTTTTATGTATTATGATTATGATATGATTGATATATACCTTTTTTACCCTTAATGATCATTTGATATTACCCTTTCTTATGTTTATTTTCCCCAGGATATAAAGAAAGACATTAGGTAAGACGTGTAAAAAAGGCTTCCAGCTATGAAGGAATAAGCAAGAGATGATGTAGATATTTTATGAATCAGTTTTTTATGATTACATTTTTCCAAATAAACTAAAATATACTGTTATGGAATGGTTTTTTATTTTAGGTAATGGATATTATTCTATTTAGATTTAATTTCAATATATGAAAACTATAGTTTGTTATATTACTATTTATTGCAGCCAATTATTATCTTAATCCATTTATTTTTACACTATAATATTATTATCAATTACAATTTGTTTGGTCATGTATCATCCAATAACCCATGAATCCCTAGTATATACACTTAATACAATATATATTAATGTTTTTTAATAGTTACACTAAAAAACTAATGCTTTCACATAGGAAAGATCTTCAATGAGTGTATGTTTCTTTAGAAAATGATTAGTGATCTTACTCATTGGTAAAGTAAGAAAAAAATATTTCCTACTTCTTAAAAAAACATTCCTAGAAATTGTGTCGGAATAATAATAAATAAAGAACCTGGACTTCTCTCACTACATGAAAACCCTACTTGGGTCTACTTCTTCCTTTTCTATTTGAATCAAAATTATAATCTTAGGAATGTTGGTTTTTAGTATTGTTCACCTAAAAAACAGGCACTCATATGTATTCTCAACATCTTATTCAATAACAAATATTCAAAAACGATGTGCCTCCTATAATCTCACATATTCCCACACAAAATTATTTAATTTTATCTCCAAATTTTCTTTTTCTTTGATGTATATTTTTATTATATAAGATGAAACATTAATATACCCATTATTTTTAGATTACCTAAAATATAATACACCATGTTTTATCAAACCTTCTAATAAAAAATCAACTAATCACCTAACCATTATACTTATCAAAGTTCTCCTTGTATCTTCTCATAAATAACATTATGGGGCCCAATTTCCCACATCTAGTTGTGTCTAGAATTTTCAAAAAATGACCTTGACTCTTCAGTATTCATGAACTAGAAGATTAAAGATCCAAAATATAAATCACTAGATATAAAATCATTATATAAATTAAAAAAACTAAATATAGGCCATTTAAACTTTTATAAGAATATGTATCCAACAAACTTATACTCAAGGCATGGAGGATATCTCATGACTCAACTTATATTGTGGGATCATCTCAAAAATTAATTTATACTTTCAAAGGAAATTGACTTTAATCAATGAAATATTTGAAAGTTATTATGTAAATGAGTATAAATAAGGCTTCATCACATTTGACATCAATATTATTCTTGAAAAGAAATGTAATTTTATTTTGAGTTATTCTCATATAGTTTTTCTCATGGTTAATAATTTTCTACATGACGTTTGAATCATGGAATATTCATGAAACTTGAATCAAAATTTATTTGTGATGATTGGGAACTAAGGATAAACTCTAGAATTATTAAGTTTAATTCTTGTTTAGAAAATAATTCTAGTAACATATAATTTAATCAAGTATACTTTCTCAAAAATTCTCTAAGTTTTAATCATTATATAGTTATGAAATGATGTCTACACAAGATGTTAGTCATTATTACACAATTTAATGATTCTTATACATTTTTAAAATCATAATTATAGAGATATGTAATCATCTATAAAAAAAATTATTCATATGAATATGGTGCTTATATAGGGAACATGATGTTTAAAGAGACACAAATTGATGTTTTCCTAATGAATAATACTTACACACATCAAAATCCATCCATAAAAACTCTGGAATAATGTTTATACATAGAATTATACCTATATAGTTGTAGGATCCATGAATAAACACATACTAATTTTCTATTTTCTAATATCTCTAGGGCGAATTGATGCATACATATCCATTCATACTTATAGTTAACAAATAATGATCATAAAAAAATCTCCATATTTAACCAATATTTATTCTTGAACCCACAAATTCCAGAATTAGTTTTTTATGATTAGGAACACTTTAAATCACTTAAAAAACTTCTCAAACACAAAAATATCTCCTTAAAAACACTTTAATGACTTGGTTGATATCAAATACCAAAAAACTGTTTTAAAAAATTCCTCTAAGATACAAGATACTTTAATCTCCACATTTGGGTTTGTTGTTAACACTTCTAGAAATCATTCTCAAGCTACTAAAACACATCACTTATTTTCATAACCACACTCAAAAATAATTAAATCAAAGTCTATATAAAATTATATTAATCTTGATACCACATTCAATATAATTTAGTGTTTTTAAGATAATTATATCCCTTAGTGACAAGAAACTTTAACCAAGTTATTCAAATTATTTTTTCTTATAACATCCTTTAACTAATTAGAAATTACCCCCTTTTACAATAACCAAAACTCTAGATTACAATAGAAGTTAATTATCATACTTTAAAAATATCCCCCATAATATTTATATCACTTTTCTCCCCCGCTTTGATAACATAATCTAAAGAATTATGGTGGATACTACCATTAATTTTTAAGTGATAAGGGAAGTTCATACAAGGAGTTTCATCGTTGAATTAAACATTAAATCATAAAAATTATTCCTTGGTAATGATTTATTAAAGATATCTTTAACTTGTTCCTTGGTTCCAATGAACTCATGATTTATATTAACATCTATTAACTTCTATTTGATAAAATGATATCTAATATCAATGTTCCTTGATATGGAGTGTTAAAATAGATTATTGGAAAGAGTTATAGAACATTGAGTATAAAAAATAATGAATACTGGAATCTCAAATTCATCTATCAAATATAGTAGTTGAACCAAGATCTATATCATCTAAGTATTGTAATACATGACTGTTATATAATCAAATTTATCTATAATCAATGATACTAAGGTTTTTTTCATTCCATTCCATGACACACAACTTTCCTTAAGAAAACATGTTCCACATAAAGTGGATTTCTTATAAACACTATCCCCTTCATAGTTATTACTTTATAATCCATATAAGGTAAGATATAAACTAGTTATATATAATAAGATGAAATTTAGTATAATCTTAATGTATATATGAATTATATTAGATTGTAAAATGTAATAATCCTCAGGTTCACTTTTAAATTTGGAACACTATTTCACAAAAATACTATGTTAGGTTTTTAAGCTATCAAGTAGAGAAGGTTGTAAATCACTTTTATATATTACATTTGATTCACATAATTTATATCCTCATATTTGGTCAATTTGGTCCAAAAAGTTATAGGATTGGAAATAAATTTTCATTCATCCATTATAAAACTCTTCAATAATTCTTCAAATTATTTTTCCTGGGATAAAAAAATATGATCAACTGTTGAATGATTTTCAAACCCATAAAATATAACTTCTAACACAATATTGACATATCAAAATTCCACTTCATTTCCTTATAAAATTCTTCCCAAGTAGACTCTTTTTCACCTATAAAAATGATATCATTAATATATACTATGTCACTGAGAGTACCTATGGATAACTTCTTCATGTAGAGATTCCTATCAAATTTTTCTTTTGAAAAAATACCTTCTTCCCAATCATCCATATATCATGGAATAAACATATCTGAGTGACCAATTTATTCCATGTATATATTTCTTAAGCTTTCATACCATGCAACCAAAAGTATCAAGGATAAAACCCTTATATTGTTATATGAAAATATCTTCATCTAGTTCACTATTAAGAAAGACAGACTTCACATGAATTTGATAGATTTTTTAATTCATGTTAGTTTCCATTAATAAAAACATCCTTATAGTCTCAAGTCTTATAAATGGTGGAAATGATTCTTTAATGTCAACTTATTATATCTAAGAATAACCCATTTAAACCATCATTTCCTTATTATAGATGAATTCAACTCTCATATTAAATTTATTTGTGAAAACCTACTTGGGGAAATTATGTTTTTTATTTTAGGATTTTGAAACATATAAAAAGTAGAGTTATTTTCAATTTTCTAATCTTTATCATAAATATAATATTTCAAATATTCATTCATAATGACGTAAATAATAGTGTGAGGTTCAAATTTAGAAATAATGTAGTCTGGATCTCAAGTCTTAACCTTCTACTAGTTTGGGAAGGTGCATCTTGTTTGATAATTATATTCTAAAAATCAGAATGTTTCTTTTGAATTCGATTCATTTTAAAATTATTATCAATATCTTCTTCATCACTAGTCTCATTTAAATCAATATCAATGACAACCTAATTATCTTCAGATTTTTCAACAATCTATTTTTTAAGATTCTAAATGTTTCAAGATCTATTAGTTTTATCTTTAGGCTAAATAAAACATTTATTTTGTTGTAATTTTAAATGATTTTTACATCTGAAAGTTCTAATAGTCTATGTTTAATTGTGATCTATAATTTGTACCAACATCCATTGGAAAGGTAGCCCAAAAAATATGTCTTCTTCATCTTGTTCTTCAAAAATTCCTAGATTTTTGTTTTATGTATTCATATAATAAGGGATTCAAAATACATTAAAGTATTTGATAGTTGGTTCTATATTATAACATATCTCAGATAGTGTCTTGTGGGTTTCATGTCTCAACAATCATCTATTTTTAATGTTCACAACTATACAAACAGATTCTCTCCAAAATAACTTTGAAAGTTTATATTCAGATATCATAGTTCTTTCCATACACATAATGATTTTATTATTTCTATAAACCACACTACTATATTTAGGAGTATATAGTTTACTAAATTGATTATTTATACCTTTATTTTCTAGGTTTACCTCAAAATCACTGCATGTAAATTATTTTATATTATTTGATCTCACACTCTTTATATAGACACTAGGATCCCTTTAAACTTTTCTTCTAAAGATTTTCAACATTTTAATAATATCTAATGTATGATTTATAAAAAAAATGTTATCCATATGGGTGTATTCATCAATGATTGTAATAAAAAAATATTACCCTTGGTTAAATTGTTTCTTATAATACCACAGACATATGAATATATGAGTTCTAATGGTATAGTTGACCGAATATCCTCCTTTTTGTACATCCCTTACACCATCTTCCCCGTTTTATATGTTTCATTAACATCTTACCTTTACCATTTTAGTTTGGGTAGTTCTATCACCAATTCACATTTATAAATCATACTCATTTTCTTTTATCCTTTATTGACATGTCTTTTATGACATAAGTTGTTTTCATATTTAGAACTCTTGTAACTGTTAGGCCAGAATAATATAAATATACACAGGGGTTGAATTGTGCAATTTTAAAAATCATGATAGATTAAAATTTTATCCCCCTTTGTATATAATGGGGATATGTATCATTATCTTCTTTAATCTAAGTTATGCAGTGAATAAATAGAGAAGAATAACATAATCGTTTTTATAGTGGTTCAAGGAATAATGATTTCCAAGTCCACTCCACTAATGATTCCTTATTGAGATTAGTTATTTTCATGAAATAGGCCCACTTATCATAAGACCTCAACAAATAAGTATATGAAGTTGAAAACTGTACAAAAAAACTTTTATAGGGACTTCAGTTTCTTTTACAAGGGACCAAAATATCCATAGATTAGATCTTGAAGATGACACTCCACCATAACTGAGTACGAGCAGCCAATACTCTATAAAATCTTGATTAATTGATTTCATTGAGAGAAATATTTATATCATAGTTGTAAAAGGAACTAATAGATATTAAATATTCTTCTTCATAGATAAGAGTCTTCATGAAAGAAATACATTGAAGAGAACCTGTTTGAAAATGATCTTAATGAAATATAGCAATATAACAATAGCAGCAACCACAATAGAGTAAAAGTCAAAAATCATAAGATCATAACAACTATGGATCCAAAGTGTAGCTCTTCATAACAACAGATATGGTCTTTCTTATCAAAATTTCTCTATTTTTTAATTATACAACTCTTTTTATTTAACAATAGAAATTTGATTTCATTTTAGTCAAACAGATCCAAAAGAAATAACATGAAAAATAAGAAGTATTTGAATTCAAAATGTTAAAAGAAAATCATGACTTCCCTTATAAATAAGAATGATTTAATATATTTTAAAGGAGACTTTGAATCATCCATTAAGTATCTTTGAAAAGATACGTAATTTCAGTAATATAGTTTTAGAAAACCTAAAAAATAATCCATAACTTAAAAATCTCTATTTGACTAAGTCAAATGTAGGGTTTACTTTGAAAGTGAAACATACAATATATAGTTAAATTTAAAATGATGTGTTGTTGAACCATTTGTTAGCTTCTCAAAGTAGGGTTGATTTTAAAAGGTATGGGTCCTAATTTATAATTTTACAATAACATAGGGTATCTGATCTATATGTTTATTGTATGTGTAGGGTTTGAAATCCAAACATTACACAAATAAATAAAGGGTATGAAAAGTGTTTCCAGATTACTTAAAACCTATCCAGAACACTTTAGATAAAAATATAACCCTTAAATAAGATAAATGTATCATGAAATATAATCCTGAAAAAACATAAATAAATTTCATTAGTAAAACAAAAATTTTATTTGTGAGAGTAAAAATCATTAATATTCATAGTGTGTTGTTAAGACAATACATTCCAAACAATCTCTCCTTTTTTGATGTTAAAAAACCATATATCAAAAACTTATATAAAATATAATAAATGTAAACAAAAAATAAAACTTATTTTTAAAGTGATATAAAATAAATTTTAGTTCTAATTTAATGTATTATAAACATTGTGTAATCCAATTTTGGCCAAAGTAGAGAGATTTATTTAATATATTAATTTTATAAATTAAATTTATTTTATTTTCCCTATTTAATATATTATACTAAAAATAATTTTGTGTTTACCCAAATTATATCCCAATTTTTATTATATGAAAATGAAAGAAATGAAAAATTATTTATAACATAATTAATGGAGAAAAAAACTGATAGTAAATGTTATGTTAAACTAAGACAAAAATGATTCATGTTTAGTCACTAGAGATAGATAGGTAAAAAGATATAGATAAACATAATTATAATGAAGAAAATAATTTCTTTATATATATATATATATATATGATTACATTAAATATTTGGCTAAAAAAGGTTAATAAAAAGGATTGAATGAGGGATAAGGTTTTGGTTCAGATGATGTTTCAGATGAGGATAAATCTCAAACAGCTCGATGAATATCCTTGAGACCTTCCATCATTCCTTTAAAATTTTAATTTAAAATATCATCCCATTTCTTCATAATAATATTTATGTAATGTTCTATTTTAATATTTTAAATCAAATTAACCATTAAAAACTCATGGACAGTCTCTGCAGACTGTACAAACTTTGCTAAAATCTCATAAAGATATTTGAGAAGATGTCTAATATTAGGATCATTAGATGTTAAATTCTTAATAATATCTTTTTGATTATTCAAAAGTATATTAAGTGTAACATTATCACATTGAAGACTTTTTATGAAATCATTTATTGTAGATGGACTACAATAATAGGTTAAAAATATCTTAGTTGATCGAAATAATTGTGATGACTAGAAGTAAAATCCCTTGGTTGACTTGAGCTACTTCTTATGGATTCAAATTGACTGCCCTGGTATTTCTTTAAATCACAAAAATTGTATTTTGAAATAGATTATTGTTTTATATTCCAAATATAATCAAACATTTATATATTAAATGAATCAAAATATCTTCTTGAAATAGAATCCCCTTAAAGGGTATGCAGCCAAGCTTGAACTGATTCTAACTATGTTCTTAGAATGGTTGAACTTTTCAAATATTTATAATATTTTTTAGAAATTTCCATCTCACTGTGAAAGGTTGATTTCTCTTCTTTCATCCTATTATTTCTTCAAACAAAATCTTCAATTTGAGCATTAAGAAAATTTTATTTTTCTTATACTTATATTTGATATGATTTTTTAACTTCAAATACATCTAGGGAAGGACCATCATTCTTCTCCCTGGAAGATAATGACAATGGACCAAGAACTTATTTCTTCTCACAAGATTCAGATGATTCCTTTTTTAAAGATTCTTTTGTAATAAAAACTATTTTATTTTCAATTATGTTAGTAGTTTCAATCAATGGTGGTTGAAATTTATCACCATATTGAGAAATAAATTTAACCTAGTATTCATTATGAGTTTTATGATCATATCTATTCTCATGCGTCTTTTCTATAGATTTATTATTACTATTATAAATATTTGTTATTCAATTTATTCAACTTTATCTTCTTATGACTAAACTATATGTTATTTTCTTTTCCTAGGCCTTATGATAAGATCATAACTATTTTATTCTTCTAATGGTTGTTTAGAAGGACAATGAATATCTCTTATAACAGGTGGATCACTGACATCAACACTGAGTCTCTTACTTGTTGCTTCAATAAAATACTCTATTCTTGAATCTCTAACCTATTTAACATGAAGTCGTGTTAATAAAGATGACTTCAGATTAGATCCCCCCAAGAATTTGCACCATATTCCTATTGGTCATCAACACCAACATGAATCATCTTTGATTTTGAGGTTCTCCAAAAGAAATAAAATTTTCTCCAGGTTCCAATAGATTAAATATTACTATGATGAAATATAATGGACATATAAATATCACTAATATTATTTTTTATTCATAATCAGAGAAAAATCCCCCCATATAGATAAGAAAATTATTACCTATTTTTTATAGTAATGATTCATATAAGTCATCATATATCTACTGAAATTTAACATGATAGAAATTAACATAAAAAACATGATATAAATATTTGGAAAGACTAGTTTCTCTAACTCAAAAATATGTGGTACTATTATAGGTTGAATAAATTAGACCAATAACATCTAGTCATCCATAGTATATTTAATGAATATCTTTCATACCATGGTAGATCTAAAAATAAAGGACATAATATCCTTAGATTTATACATATTATCTCCATTAGACTGATGATTAAAATGAAAAACCCATTCATAGGGAAACTAAAACATCTTTACTATTTTAGAAAAAGATACTAAAAACTCTATATCATTTACTTTTGAGGAGAATATATACCCTATGTCTCTAAAAAGTATATGTTCTTGTTCATAAAACTATTTTGCTTCATTTTCAAAAAAACTCTGTATTTTCACCATTGAAAATAAATCCCAAACCTTGAAAAGATAAGGATTGATTTCATAGTAGATGTGTCTAAAATAACCACTCAAATTCAACAACCTTTCTTTGAAGGACTATTTTTTATGCTCCTAAAGTGAATTGGTACTTAGATCCACTTGGTAAACCTTTTTCTATCATTTTAATCTTTTCCATTATAGAAATTCTGAAGGATTCAGGCTCAGATTTTAGAGTTTTGAAGAGAAATCAAGAGCTCTAAAGGTGGAGAGAGTTCAATATTGATGTTAAGAGAAAGAGAGAGAGTTTATAATGATTTGTTTTGACCTTGATTCAGTTTATCAATCCAAAATACTTAGAGTAATTATTATATATTTTTATTTTGAAAGTACATATTTTTGAAAAGGGTAATAAATCCCAAATTTATTAAATAAAAATTAAATAAAAAATAGCTAAAAATAAAGTATAAAACTAAACTAAATTAAAATTTAATCAATATTTTATTTTTATTTAAAATTAAACATATATAAACCCCCTTAATAAATTCAAAAATAGAAGTGGGTAGTGGTTTAGTGAAAGTATCGACAAGTTGATATTTAGTATTAATAAATTCCAAAGATATATAATTTTTTAAAACATGATATCTTAAAAAATGTTGACTTATATCAATATGATTAGTCCTTGAATGAATTATAAGATTTTTTGAAATATTAATTTCATTTTTTATCAAATAATATGGGAATATTATTGAAATTCAGTGTGAAGTCTAGTAGTGTGTGTTTCATCCACAAAATATGCGCACAACAACTTCCAGTAGAGATATATTATGCCTGATCTATTGAAAAATAAACTGAATGTTGTTTCTTAGTTGTCCATGAAACTAAGTACTTCTTGGTAAGTTAAAATTTCCTGGTGTAATCTTTCAATATTACCTAAATCCTCTAAAATAAATATATGAATATGAGATTAAATTAAACTAATAAGTTTTTAGGTAATGTAAAGATTGAAAAATAGTTCCTTTTAAATATCTAAATATTATTTTAATAGAAGTATGATTGGGTTATTTTGTATTTTTTTGAAACATAGCACAAAGAATGACATAAAACATAATTTATGGTCTACTAGATGTAAGTTATTGAAAAATTGAAATAATACATCTATATAAATTATTATTAGCTAGTTTTCCGTATTTATTCAAATCATGTTTTATATTGGTATACATGGGAGTTTTATAAGTTTTACTATTTTCTAGTTGATTTTTTTAATAAATAAAAAATAAATTTACTTTTATTTAAAAAAATTACCCTAATCTTTTTGATAGATTTTAAAACAAATAAATTTAATTCTCCCATCATAATCATTTTTAATTCATTTTTATATGTTTTGAAAAATCATTACCAAGATTTTTATTAGTTGATAAAAAAACATAATATATAAATCTATACTAATAAAATATCAGAACAAAATATTTTCTTAAAGAGATTATGATCATCCAATAAAATAGAAAATAAATGTTCTATTATAAAAGAACTTAATCTTTATACCATGATCTTGGTACCCGTTTAAATCCATAAAGATCTTTATCAAGTTTTAAAACTGAATTTGGTAGATGATGATTTTCAAAACCTGGTGATTGTATAATATAAATTTTATCCATTAAATATCCATTTAGAAAATCCAATTTTACATCTACCTGATATAATTTAAAATTTATATATGATTCATAAGCTTGAATAATTTTAGTAAATTTTCATCTAGAAAAATGTGCAAATGTTTCATCATAATTTATTCCTCCTTCTAGATTACATCATTTAGTTACCAATATAGATTTATTTCTATAATTATCGCTTGGCCATCTTGATTATTTCTGAAATCCCATTTGGTTCCTATTATTGGATTATTAGATGGCCTATAAACCAATTCCCATACTTTTTTTCTTCTAAATTGGTTAAGTTCTTCTTACATAGCCATTATCCGACATTAAACTTCTACTGCTTCATTGATAGTTTTAGGTTCTAATTGAGATAAGAAATTAGAGAATTCCACAAAATTTCCTACACTTATTATTATTGTAAATCTTTTATCTATATTTTATATTATAGTATCGAAAGGATGATCCATTAAGGTTATAGGTTGTCCAGGTAAGACACTTTCAGGTTTACCAGTCTTATGTTCTTCTAGACCAGACTAAATTTCATCACATTCTAGTTTATTTTCAAAATATTATTTAAGGGATTCATGTATCTCATTGTATAAATAATTATTGGCTTCATATATTTTATTTTTTCAATGATCAAAAATATCACATTCATCAAACATCACATGAAAAAATTGTTCAACTATCTTTGAATTTTTATTGTACACTCTATAATCTTTATAAGTAGAAGAATATCCTAGAAATATTCCTTCATCAGCATTTGGATCAAATTTTCGATGATTTTAATTTGTATTTATGATATCCACCTTTCATACAAACACTTATTATCTGACTTTTGTCTTCTGTTATTC
Organism: Viscum album; assembly: GCA_963277665.1. NCBI lineage: Eukaryota > Viridiplantae > Streptophyta > Magnoliopsida > Santalales > Viscaceae > Viscum > Viscum album. The sequence continues at coordinate 1,082,116,134 of OY728166.1, read as the reverse complement.
CATAGTTTATAGAGAGTCTTTTTAAGAAAGGGTCTTATTAAAAATCTATTTATGATGCGACAAGTTGTGTTAATAGATTCTACCCAAAAGTAGGTACGATGAATATATACATTCAATATAGTTAATTCCATTTCTTTAAAAGTCCTAATTATTATTTATAAAAATCCATATTATTGAAGTTTTATTGTTGTAGAGAAGTTATGTATAATACCTTGGTCTGATAAAAAATAATTAAACTCTTAATTCTCACATTCTAAACCATGATCAGTTCTTAATAAAATTATTTTAAAATCTTTTTTATTTTTAATAATTTTACAAAAGATTACAAAAATATGGAAAAATTGACTTTTAAGTTATAGAAAATAAACCCAAATAAACATAGAAAAATCATCAAAAAACGAAAACATAATATCTCCCAGATATGCTTTCTACTCTTTACAGTCCAAATAAATCAATGTGGATAAGTTCTAGAGGTTAGGATGTAATGACCTTGTTAATAAATTTGAAGGATGACTTGTGTTGATTATCTATTTAGCATGCATAAAAAATTTATATTTATCAAATTCAGGAGTAGAAAAATTAGAAACTATATTCTTCTTAGAAAATTTATGTAGCACCCCAAGGATTTACAAATAAATTTAATATATAATGTAATGAACACAACACTAAGTATTTGTGAAACAAAACCTTGTTATTATAATTATTTAAAAAATATAGTTATAACCTAGACATTAAATAAAATTTTACAAATTTAGTGATTTGAATTTTGAAAAATAGTCATACACAGTTGCAGTCAGTAAGATATTTAGAGTTTAATGGGATCTACTTAATTTTTTGGTGAATAGTAACTAGACCCTTTTGAATAGTAATGTTTCCCTTATGAATAGTAATACGACCATTAAGAATATTAACCTCACCCATGAAAGTATAAATTAAATTTAGGCACCTTATAATTGAAAGTACGATATAAAGTGAATATTTTAAAAAATTAATAATTTAGTGTTGGATTTTTTGTGTAATAAATATTAAAATACAATATTATAATTAAAAAATTTATTTAAAAGAAAATTAATTTTCTTAAATAAATTCATATATAAATATTTTTTCTTATAATTTTAGGATAATTTTATGAGACCTTAGTTAATTTTTGAAAGTGTTATAAAATTAATTATAAATTTGATATTTATATTTTTCAAGTAAATTATTGTTTTAGTTAAATTTTAAATTTATAATATTTATAAAATTATTTTCAAAAAATGGAGTTATTGTTTGAATTCTAAATATCAAAAAATGTTTAGTGTTAATTTTTGGGATTTTTCTAAAATGCTTGAATTTTGGATGAATAGTAAAATATGATAATTTACTATAAATGTTAAATACATGAATTATAGAGTAATGGTTAATGTTTGGTTGATGTAAGAAACATTGGTTCACACTGACATGAACTCATTACTATATTTATTCACAAGAATCAATACCCTTTCTTGCATTGATAAAATTAATAAAATAATGAAAAATCACCCCTCTCCTACACTATAAAATCACCCTCACCCCTCTTCTCCTCACTCATGTAAGCCTTGATGATTGTAAAATTTCTACCCAAATAATATTACCCAGTCTCTCCCCATGTCCAAGAGCTTTTTTCATTACCAAAAGACCAAAACCCCTTTCTTTAAAGAGGTTCTCAAGGAGGACAATTCAAGACGTAAATCCTCTTCCATTTTCTTTTAATTTCATTTCAATTTAATTTCTTTTATTATCCTCACCTAACATACTCTATCCAAATGATATTGATAACTACCATATCATCTATATACTAGAATTATATCATGTTAATTGAATATCCATTATCAATCTCTTTACTGTCTCTCTTTTATTTCAAAAATGAAATCATCATTCGAGTGGTGCCAATTTACAAACCTTTGTGGATGAAGGGATTTTTCTCTTCAATGTCCCTTTAAAATCTGGTCATGAAACCATTTTTATGGTTGTAACAGATTATAAAATATGTATTATATCTTATATAAGGTTCTATAACCTTTTTATGTACATGATATTAAATAATATACTAAAACTAGTTCATTGTGATCAAAAAACTGCTACAATTAAGCTAAATGATTATCATTAACATGTTATCTAATAACTCATCCTCATAACATATAACCAAATGAATAATTTAATCATTTAATATTATTTATGTTCATTATAATCATATAAATTAAATTCTATATAATTATATACATTACACATGAACTTCCATACTCATATATAAGTACAATAATCGTGAAAATCAAGGTAACGAATGCTCACGAGCGATAAACTTATATCTTATAGCCACTAAAAAGGGAATAAATAAAGTTAATAAAATTATAATAAATAAAATACAAATATAAAAGGTTATTAATTAATAAATTAATGTATTTAATTTGATTATCTAGGACATTAAGGTCAAGTTCAGAACTTATTCAGACATAAAGTAAGGGTTTTACCCGAACCTCTATTTTCTTTCAGGACACTATTTTTTCTCTCTTTACCCCAATGAAATTATTAATTATTATTATGTACTCCTCATAAATTATGTGTGGATGTTATATGTACGTACTAATCAAAACCCTTATTTATTTTATTGGGGGTTACATGTTTTAAAAAAAATCATTCTCAAATTCTTCCCAATAAACAAGCCCAATTCAAGGGAACTTCTTGAATCCTTACATATTTTCAAGTGTACTCAATAATACTTTTTTTAAAAAATATTATTTTTCTAAAATTTATAAAATTATTTTTCCTGAAAGAACTCTTCTTTTCAAAGTAAAGGAGCATTTCTCTCAATAATTACTCGATGATTTTATTAGAATATTTTCATATATTTCAACACCTTTATTGAATTTTATGCTTTGTTAGAATGATATATTATGATTATCATCTACCATATTTTTTTAAATGGTTTATGATTAGATTGAATGGGGATGTGCTATCTTGATACCATTCACCATACTACTCAGAATGGTTAATGATTATGTTTTCAGATTGGGGAATGTTATTTATATTTAATATGTATATATATTTTTTGTTTAAAAACTATTCATATGAGTAATTAATTAGACATATTAAGTAATAGGTGGGTCCCGATATGGCCGCTCGATGCATCGGTAGTTCTAATGAGACAAATAGATATGGACATGGATGAGGCCTTTCTGATTTTCATATATGGTTTTTGTTGAGGCCTTAATCATTTTCAAATGTCCTAACTGAGGACTTAATGGCGTGTTTTAGAATGTCCAACATATGAGTTCTTTCATTATGATGTTAGTAATCGATGTTCTAGGTGATTATTTGACTAGTGTAATATCCATAGTTATGTTTTATTATGTAATTATTTATTTAACTTTTATTCCTTCCATATTATACATAAGTATATTTTTAAAGGCATGTGTTTTTAGTTGCTCACCATGCATAGTGTTTATGTTTATGATTATTTCTGTTATATTACTCACCCTTATTGATCATCCGAGCTCACCCCTTTCTTGTGTTTTATTTTATCTAGGATGTAAATATGAATATTATGAATGAATTTCAAGAATAATATAGGAGTTTTGGATGTTCTAAAGTAATTTATATATTTCATTTCCTTTCTAAGTTGTAATATAAAACTTACGTTTTTATATGGTTATCCAAAACTACAAAACTATTCAGTATTTTAGGATAAAAATTTATTGTAATCATGATAATGTAATAAAATAATACACCAACTCTGGGAAACATGGGTTGGGGTTTTATAGTTGATTTCAGAGGAATTTTAGTTGAAACTAAGGAAACTTGATATAGAAAACGTAGACTAGTGAACAAAACACTAAGATATACTTTGAGGATAAACATATAAGAAAATCCTATAATTTTATTAAGTTATAGATTATGTAGATATTTATAGATAATAAATTCCGGTATGGATACTACAAGTGGATGTGGTTCATTCACAGGTGTACTTAGGAGTAGCAACTTTGACAAGGTGTTCCGGGGAAGACTCGGGGTAACCTGGTACACAAAAAAGTCCTTACTATGCACTTGATTTGACACTCCCATAAGGATATGATTTTGATAATTCACATTTTCTTCAAAAAAACTTTATTAATAATTTAAATGTAATTATTTCCACAAAGAAACCATGTTTATGATTATGATATTAGATATGAATAAGATTTCAATTTATATCAAGAATTTTCCTAGTTCGAGATTATAAATTTTGATTGATAACTCAATTTAGTATATTCCCTTATTTAGAAGTTGTGCCTAGTAGAAGGAATAGAAACAATATCAATATTCATATCCCATACATGGATTTCCCTCTTATAAAAGACAGTGATGGAAATATTGGATATGTGACTGGTGTTGAGAAACTTATATCTATATTGGGACATCTGACTCAGGTTAGGAACAATAATCTTACCCGTATGGAACATCATGAAATACAATGTGAAGGAGAAATTTTATAATGATTTATGTGATAAAATTCATCAACATTCAATGGGAATAAAAAACTATTTATAGTAGAGGAGTGGATAAGTTCTTAAGAGAAGATATTTCTTGCTTTGGGAAGTAATGAAAGGGAGAAGGTTGTCTTGGAAGTTTATCATCAATTGGGAGATGAATATCAATTATCATTCTTAATTAAAAACACAAAGGAGGAGGAAGAAATTACATGTATTGAATGGAGCTATTTTAATGAAATATTCCAAGAAAAATATTTTCCTCGTGAACAACAAGCAGATACATAAAGAAAATTCATGATTTTGGGATAAAAAGAAGATGAAAATGTTGAAAAGTATGAAAAGAACATTACAAGGTCGTTAAGTCATGTTATAGAATATATATGTAATCCAAGGAGCAATATTGATCGATTATTTGATGGTTTAAAACATTTCTCTTAAGGGAACTATTCTCCTAAAATTTCTCATCGTATGAAGATATAGTCTCATATGAAATCAAGAAAGAGAATGAATTCTTTATGTCTTTTGACTTTAAGGGAAAATAAGAGAATAAGAGAGTGGAAGAGGAAATAATGGATAAAGGTAAGAATAAAAAGGTAAATTTTCCATCATTTTATACTTGTGGAAGGAAACAACTTGGTGCCTACTTAAAAGGGAAAGGATTTTTCTACAAGTGTGGATTGAAATATCATTATTCTAGTGATTGAAAGAGGATGAAAGAATCTATAAATGTTAAATGCTATAATTGTAGGAATATGGGGTACTATGCTAATGATTTTACAAAGTTTCAAGGAAATATGCCTTAAAAAATGCCACATGAGCAATGCCAAGCTTATGCAATCACAACTAATGAGGTTCAAATTCTAAATGATGTAGTGGTAGGTACTTTAATCATTACCTCAAACTTATCAAATGATTTATTTAATTTTGTATCATCCCATTCTTTTATATCTTTGTAGTTTTACAATAAAATTAGATATTTAAAATTTCATTAAATAAAGGATTTGTTAGTCAAAACTTCTAAGGGAAGTATCATTGCAACAAAAATATGTTGATAAATCCCCTTTATGAAACATAAACATGGTTTAGTTTCCTACCTTATCATCATACCCATGATTTACTTTGATATAATTCTTGGTATGGATTTGATTATAAATAATTATGTGAAAATCTATTTTAAGAAGAAGGAAGTTACAATTTTTTAGAATGATGTAGAATCCATTATCTTTATATCAGAAACCTCATCATTTAATTCTTATCTAGATACACCCCTAGTAGCTCTACTAAATCTAGTTCTTGAGGAGGAATACAAAAAAATATCTACGGGAGGAAAGAACTATTAAAATTGAAAATGTACCTATTTTGTAAGAATATATTGATTTATTTCAATAGGATTTACTTGGAAATCTTCTAGGGTGGGTAATTGAGTTATTTATTGATTTAATTCCTAGTTCAAGACCTATATCAAAGAATACTTATAGAATTAAAACTATATAATTTGTATAACAAAGAAAAAATTATTGGAATTGAGTGATAAAGAATTTATCTTCCCAAATGCTTCTCTATGGGGAGCCCCTATTCTCTTTGTCAATAAGAAAGATGGATCTATGAGGTTATACATGGAATACAAGGAGATCAATGCTATTAAAATAAAGAACAAGTATCCTCTTCCTTTCATTGATGATTTATTTGATCAACTTCATAGAGCCATACATTTTTCTAAGATTGACCTTCGATCTGAATATTATCAGTTGATTGTGAGGAAGGAAGATATTTCAAAGATAGCATTTTGAACCAGCTGTGGGTTTTACAAGTTTACAGTAACGCCTTTTGGACTAACTAATTAACCTTATGTTTTAATGGATCTAATTAATAGAGTTTTCAAAGAATATATTCATGAATTTATTGTGGTATTTATTTATGATATCTTAGTATACTCCAAAAGATTCAAAGATCATGAGAATCACTTGCGTATTATTATGAAGACTCTTAGAAGAAACAAGTTATAAGAAAAGTTTAGCATGTGTGAATTTTGTATTCAAATAGTTTATTTTCTTAATCATATTGTCTCTAAGGATGTAATATTAGTTGAAATTATGAAGAAAAAGGCAGTTCATGAATGGCCTACACCAACAAACATAACTGAGGTATGTATTTTTATTTGTTTAGAAGGTTATTATTTACATTTCATTCAAAACATCTTCTGATTAGATAAATCGTTAACAAAGATTATATGTAAAGGGGTTAAGTTTTTATGAAAAAATGAATGTGAAGAATTTTTTAAAGAATTTAAGAGGATATTAGTGAATTATCTGATCTTGAATCTACAATCAGGGAGTAGTGAATTTGGGATTTATAGTGATTCATCAAATAATGGACTTGGATTTGTCCTTATATAGAATGATATAGTTATTTAATATGCATCTAGGAAATTAAAACTTCATGAACAAAACTATCTGACTCATAATCTTGAGTTAGCATCTATAATCATTGTTTTTAAGATATGAACATACTATCTCTATGGTGAAATATGTGAGATATATAAAAATAAAAAGAGCTTTAAATATATCTTCTCATAGAAAGAACTCAACATGAGGAAATAGTGATGGCTCGAACTAATCAAGGATTATGATTGTACAATACACTACCACCCTAGGAAGGTGAATAAGGTAGCATATGCATTGAGAAAGAAGGATCATGGAGTTTTAAACAAAATGAGGATTGATATGGATCCTATTTTCTTTGATATGGTAATGATGTATATAAGAATTATCAAAGAAGGTGAAACATCATTAATTTTTCAATTGGTTTACCAACCATATATATTGTAAAAAATTAAAATTTCTCAGTCTGATGATGATAATATTGAAAAGAAAATTATAAATGTGAATGATGTGATGTTTCTAGACATCACATGTGAGGATGAAATTCTGAAATTGGGGAGGAGGTATGTGTTCCCTCTATACCCAGGATAAAGAGGGAGTCATTTTATGATTCACATATCTCAAATTTCTATATGCACCATGGTAACAATAAGATGAATAAATATTTTAAGGAACATTTTTGGTAGGACAACATGAAGTGGGAAATTACAGATTATTTATCAAGATGTTTAGTCTTTCAATAAGTGAAGGCCGGAAGACAACATACTAGAGAATTCATGCAACCTATTCCTATTCCTACATGAAAATGGGATGATATCACTATCGATTGTTTCACTGGATTACCAAAAACTACAAGAAATAATGATGCAATATGGGGGATTGTTGATCAACTTACCAAATCTATACATTTCTTCACTATAGGGGATTATTTTCCACTATAGCGCCTTGCACGACTCTATATTAATTAATTTGTAAGAATTCATGAATAACCCATATCAATTGTGTCAGATCATGACCCATGTTTTACATCATAATTATGGAAAAGTATCCCAAAATCATTAGATACTAAGCTTCATTTGAGTACTATTTATCATCCTCAAAATTAAGGGAAATAAAAAAGGATGATTAAAACATTAGAAGACATGTTGAGATCATGTTCAATTGATTATATAGGTATATGGGATCAGTATGTAGATTTGGGGAAGTTTTCATACAATAAGAGTTTCCATTCAAGTATTCAAATGGAACCATAGGAATCACATTTTGGAAAGAGATGCCATACACCAAATTGTTGGGATGAATTTGGTGAAAGTAAACTTGTCGGCCCTGATCTTGTGGAGGAAACAGCTGCGATGATAAAGACTATTCAAACCCATATCAAAGCATCTCAAAGTAGAAAAAATAGATATTCTAATAATCAAATGAAGGATTTGTAGTTTCAAGTGGGAGATCATGTTATCTTAAAAGTACCTCCATGAAAGGGTGTTATAAGATTTGGGAAGAAAGACAAAATGAACCCCAAGTACATTGGTCCTTTTGAAATTATAAATAGAATTGGATTTGGGGATTATCATTTGGAAATGATGCCTAGAATTTATAAGGAAAAATTGTGTTCCAAATATAATTTTTAAGAAATCACATTCTAGAACCACCACATGTACTCACTTTTAAAGTAATACAATTGGAACTTGACATATCTTACTAGAAATATCCTATACAGATTATGGACATTAAAGAACAGGTGTTGAGGAATCAGATGACTCGAATAGTAAATGTACTTTGGAAAAATCATAAATTTGAATAGGATATATGGGAGACTAAGGATATTTGGATAAAGATATACCCAAATCCTTTTATGAGGTAACATTTTGGTAATTTCTAAGATGAATTTTTTTGATGGAGTGGAGAATGTAACACCTCAAGGATTTAAAAATAAATTTAATATAGAATGTAATGCACACAACACTCAATATCTATTAAGAAAAACTTTTTTATTATAACTATTTAAAAAATATAATTATAACCTATCCATTAAACATAATTTTCCCACTTATTTTATTTGAATTTGGAAAAATGAACATACAAAGTTGTGATTAGTAAGATATTTAGAGTATGATAGGATCAACTTATTTTTTAGTTAATAGTAACTTAACCCTTTTGAATAATAATATTACCCTTATGAATAGCAATATAACCCTTTTGAATAGTAATATCAAACATGAAAGTATAAATATAATTTAGGAACATTATAAATAAAAGTATGATATAATGAGAATATTTTAAAAAATTAATAATTAAGTGTTGGTATTTTTGTGAGTAATAAATATTTAGTTATAAAATTTTAATTTATAAATTAATTTAAAAGAAAATTAATTTTAATAAAGTTATTCATAAATCAATATTTTTTGTATTATTATTTTAGGATAATTTTATTAGACCTTAGAAATTTTTTGAAGGTGTTATAAAATTGGTTATAAATTTAAAATCTGTATTTTTTGAGTAAATGGTCGTTTTAATTAAAAACTAAATTTATTATACTTAGAGAATTATTTTCATAAAATGGAGATCATTTTTTATTTCTACATGTTGAAGAATGGTTAAGGTGAATTTCTTGTATTTTTATAAAATACATGAATTTTTGATGCATAGTAAAATATGATAATTTACAATAAATGCTAAATACATGTATTATAGAGTCATGGTTGATGTTTGGTTGATGTAAGAATAATTTATTCTAACTCACATGAACATATTGATGTATTTAGTAACAATAATCAATACTATTTCTTATATTGAGAAAATTAATAAGAAAATGAATAAAATAATGTGAAATCACCCCTCTCCTCCACTATAAAAACGACCCTCACCCCCTCATCCTCACTCCTCTAAGCCTTGAAGCATGTCAATGTTATTACCAAATTATTTTCCCAAGTCTCTCCCCACACCTAAGAGATCATGATCTTACCAAATGACCCAAACCCATTTCTTTAAGGAGGATCTCAAAGAGGATAATTCAAGAGGTAAATCCACTTCCTTTTTCTTTTTAAGTTAATTTCCATTCATTTTCTTTTATTATCATATCCTCACCTCCTCTATAAAAATGATCAGGATAACTCTAGTATAATCCATATACTATAATGATATCATGTTAATTTAATATCTATTTTCAATCTCCTTACTCTCTCTCTCTCTGTCTTTTATTTGAAAAATGAAATCATTATCTCAAAGGTGCCGATTTACAAACCTTCATGGATGATAATCTTTCGTTCTTCAATTTCCCCTTAACGGACTGGTCATGAAACAAATTTTATGGTTGAACCAGATTATAAAATATGTATTTTATATTTTTTTATGTTCTTTAACACTTCTATATACATGATATTAAATAATAGATAAAAATTAGTTTGTTGTGATCGAAAAACTGCTCAAATTAATCTAAACAATTATCGTTAACATGTTATCTAATAATTCATCATAAAAACATATAACCAAATGAATAATATAAACATTTAATATTGTGTATGTTAATTATAATCATATAAATTCAATTCTAGATATTAATATCCATCCCACATGAGCTACCATACTCATATAAAAGTACACCAATCGAGAAAACCAATGAAACACATGCTCCTGAGCGAAAAATTTGAATATTATAACACATAAAATAGTTCATAAATGAAGTTAATAAAATTATAATTAATAAAATACAGATATAAAATGTTCTAAATTAATTAATTAATAAATTTACCTTGATTATTCAGGTTTTTAATGTCAAGTGCAGAGCTTATTCAGACCTAAGGTAAGGGTTTCTACATGAACCTCCATTTTCTTTCAGGTTACTCTTTTTCTATAATTATACTAATGAAAATATTAATTATTCTTATGTACTACACATAAACTATATCTGAATGTTCTATATATATGTACCAATCTGAACCATTTTTTAGTTTATGGGGAGTTACATGTTTTAAAAAATATCTTTATCAAATTCATCCCGATAAACAAACCCGATTCAAAGGAACTTCCTGAATTAATACCTATTTTTAAGTGAACTCTATAATATGTTTTAATCCAACATCATTTTTCTAAAATAACTCATTTTCTTATGGAAATATATCTTACTTTACTTCTATTTTTATGAAAATAATTTTCCAAAAGAACACTTCTTTTCAAAGTAAATGAGTATTTCTCTCAAAAATTCCTCGATGATTTTATTAGAATATTTTTCACAATTTCAAAACCTCTATTTAATTTTAGGATTTATTGATATTGATATCTTATTATTATGATCTAAATTATTTTATTAAATTATTTATGATCAGTTTTACTTTGGATGTGTTATCTTGATTCCATTCACTAAACTACTCAAAATGGATAGTGATTATGGTTTCAGATTTGGGAAAGTTATTTTATTTTGATATATATATATATATATATATTATGTTTAAAATCCATTAATATTATGAATTAATTCGAATTACTAAGTGATGGGTGGGGCCCTCTATAGACCCTCGATGCATCGGTAGGTCTCACAAGACAAATAGATATAGAATTGGCTGAAGCCTCGCCCATTTTCAGATATGGTTTTTTCCATGTCATTAATCATTTTAAAATGTCTTAGATGAGACCTTGATGGTATGTTTTAGAATGTTTGAAATATACATTCCTTCATTATGATGTTAGTAATTGATAGTCCATGTGATTATTTGACTAGTAGAAGATCCATGGTTATCTTTTATTATGGAAATATTTACTCAACTTTTATTCATGGAAAATTATGCTCTAGAGTATTTTTAAATACATGTGTTTTTAGTTGCTCACCATTCATAGTGATTATGTTTATGATTAATTCCAAAGTATTACTTACCCTTACTGAGCATCTGATCTCACCCATTTCTTATGTTTTATTTTCACTAGGATGTGAATATGAATATTATGAATGAATTTTAGGAATAATCTAGGATTTTTGGATGTTCTAAAGGAATTTCTATATTTTATTGACTTTCTATGTTGTAATGTAAAAATTATGTTTGTAACTGGTTTTCCAAAATTAATAAACTATTTGGTCCTTCGGGATACGAAATTATTGTAATAATTCCAATGAAATAAAATAATGATCTGCATCTGGGAAATTGGGGTAGGGATGTTACAATATATATAGTATAAATACATTACAATGTCCAAGTCTTCTATGAAAAATCAAGGATTAATTTGTCTTCGTAGTTAAAAAATTAAATTTTTGTTCATATAAGGAATTAAGATCCAATGTATAAACATTTTCAGTTCTGGGTGCTCTAAATTTAATTAGTTTATCTTTAGAAATAGAGTAGAAATTATTATATAAATGAATATAAAAAATAATCACAGAGATGAGAGATAATTATTAGATTGTGCTTCAACTCTTGAACATATAGTACTTTTTCGATCACAATTGATTTTGGATTTCCAACTAATCAACCTCCAACTATTTTTCATTTTACATTATAACCGAAGCTAGCCAGGACTCCATCTAATTTTTCTAATGTATGAAAATTAGTAGAGTGTCCACACATGTGTGTTGAGAAGCCACCATAAATATATAATATTGTATTTTTATTCTTGTGACTTTATTCCTAAAAAAAATTGAACAACAGTTTTTTTGTTACCCTAATATTCTAAAGTCCAGTCGTGTTAGTAAACAAATATCTAGATAACCAGATTTTCCTAATCTTTCCAAATTTATAGGACTGGATTTAGACATATTTCTAGAAAAAAAATCATTTTTATTCCATTGATCTAGTGATTTCTTAAACAAAACTTATTATAATAATGACCTTTTATTACAAAATAAAAATATGTAATATTCTTAGAAACCAGGCAAAAAATAATTTTTTCACTATTTAAATTTTTCTCTATTGATTCATATTCCATATTTCCCCGTTTATGAAATTGTTATACCAAAAATATGATTTAGAGATTCTTCTACATTAGTAAATATATTGGAAACAATTTTTAATGACTTTACTTCAACTTGAAACACTTTAATTATATTTTCATGAGTAGTACAATTTGAGGTAGATTTTCTAAATTCATCTTTTAATTCCAAGTGTTTTTTAACATAACATATTTTTCATTTTAAAAATCATTTTAAATATTTTTATTTCTTTGTTATTTTTTAATAAATAATCATACTTTTCTTAAATCATTGAATAGAAAGAAACTAATATAAAATTAGAACAAATTTCAGAATCCGATGTAGAAGAATAGTAAGATTACACTACTACTTTTTATTTATACATAAACCACATATTTGAATTCAGATTGGGTTTCTATTTTTCTAAATCCCTTTTAGAATTATTGCATGAGTCTTTATATATTCTCCAAGTAGTCTTTATAGCCTTTTTATCTTTGTACTCATTATTAGTTCTCATTTGATACTTCATTTCTTTTCGATTTTTAGTTTCTCTTCATTTATCTGTGGGAAATCATGTCTGATATTTTCTATTTTCGTGCATTCAAATAATATTACTTATTTAATTCCTTAACCATATTTATTCATACCATTGAAGGAATTTTTGAAGCCTTTCTTATTCTTATACAATTTACTGAACCTTTTGGCTAGATGATCCATTTCTATTCCAAAATCTGAATATTTAGAATCATTTGAGAGTACAACATCCTCTTTTTATTTCATTAAATATTTTTGAGTAGTAATTTTGAGAGTGGTATTCTCCCTTTTTAATATCCTATGGCCTCAAACATTATCTTTCATTTATTATTCATAAATCATTAGTGTTACAAGGAATTATTTCATTTTTAGTTATGAGACTGGAGTGGATTTCCTGATTATGATAGATATCCCATTCCATTTAGAGGGTAATAATCTTAGATATTTTATTGACTTATCTACTTATTTAATTGGATCTCCCAAGGTAGAAACACCATTGAATTTTTTAGATAATCTCTAATTCATCTGAGTGATTATTTTACCATCACATATTCTGAATATATCAAATTTTAGTTTTGCAATGTTGTATCTTAATTTACTAACATTTCCAATTCCTTCATAAGAAACAATGATAGTTTTCAATATCTCATAGGTAGTAGTACATTGTGATACACGATTAAATTGATCTAGAATAAGTCCAAATATAATAGCATTCATGGATCTTGAATTTACACAATATTCAACATTTTTAGTAGCATCCTATTTTTTTGGTTCTTTAGGGATCTCATAAGATTTTATAGTCTTCATGTAAACCTTGAATCAAATATTATTCAAATATATATTTATATGATATTTTTAGGAACTATAATTATTTCTATTATAATAAGGATCATGAATCATGGAAATTATTTCTTTTAGTTCAATCATCGATATTTGTCTTCATATAAACCCTTTAGTCAAGCTTTCTAGAGTTTATTAGACCTCTTCAAAAAGGAATCCCCTGATTCTAATTATTCGGATATAATAGTATGAATATACACAAGAGATGGGGGAATTGTATTCTTTTAAAAATATTGATCGATTAAAAATTTATCAATATTCATATAGAATGAAGATATAAAATGTTCTATTTATTATTCTAAGTTATTCAACATAAAAATAGGTAAGAATAACCAAAATGTTATTATAGTTGTTTTGGGAACAAATATCTCCTATTCCACTCCACCAATGCTTTTCCAGTGATGTTGGTTATTTTACTCAATTAAACCTCTTATTGTAATACCTCTAAAACTGAGTATAAGCAGTTGATGCCTTTAAAATAAGGATTTTATATTGAATTTTGGATCTTTTATAAGGAATAAAATTATACAAAATAAAAAATGAAAAGATAAAACTTTATAATGACCAAGTATGTGTAGTCGATACTATATTAAATAAAGATTAATTGATTTGATAAAAAGAAAAATTTAGATGAATGTTGAAATAAAAATCGACAAATAACATATATTATTCTTCATATATAAGAGACTTCATGAAATAATAAATTCAAAGAGATCCTGGTTGAAAATGATCTTCAAGAAATATAGAAAATAGAAATATAATTATCCATAATAGAATAACTATAAAATAAAACAAGATCATAACATTTATTTCTCAAATGATTGGATCTATAGATACACATAGAAGTTATTTCTTATCAAAAGTTCTCTATTTTTAAATGATACAGCGCATTGTATTTAACAAAAGGAACTCAATTTTCTTTTAGTCAAACAGGTCCAAAAATATCACCTAAAAAATCACATGTATTTTTATTTAAAATGTTGAAATAAAATAATAAATTCCCTCCGAAATAGGAATGATATAATCTATTGGAAACAAGCCTTTTTATAAGTCTTTAACTAGCTTTTAAAAGATTTTTAATTCTATCAAGACCATTGTATGAAACCCAAAAAAATAATCCTTAACTTAAAACTCTATATTTGACTAATTCAAATGTAGGGTTAACTTTAAAATCATGGTTGACAGCGTATGGATAACCTCAAATTTTTGGGTTGTTGAAACATACATTAGTTTCTACAACATAGGGTTTCTTCTCAAAAGTATAGTTCATAATCCATACTTTTAAAATAGTGTAGGGTATCTAATCAATACATTTATTCCAAATGCAGGATTTGAAAACCATATGTTATAGTTACAAATGTAATGTATGGAAAATGTTTCTATAAAACATAAAATATTTCTTGAACACTTTAGATAAAAAATTTACCACCTAAATAAGATAAATTTCTCAAGAAATATAATACTGAAAAATGAAAAATTTAATTTCACTAATAAAACAAACAATGATATTTATGAGCATCAAAATAATCAAGATTCATAGTGTTTTTTTTGAGAAAATACATTCTGAAAAGTAACATGAGATGAATGGATAATAAATACGAAAAAAGTTTCTACTTGTGATTTCACCTCTCCTAATAACTCTTTAATATCCAGATCTTTTGATGATACCAGAGTTTTTTAAAAAATAACTTCATTTATTTCATCACACAATTGGCTAACATTAAGAAAATTATGTTTCTTTCATTTCATAAATAATATATTTTTGGATTTTAGGCCATTTTAATGAATCTCATTTGTTCTAACACATTTGATTCTCAAGGAGATATCATTTTTGAATGTAACTACTCCCCTTTAATGTTATTCTAAATTCTTCTAGATTTTGGTGTGTCCTACCATGTGTAGAGAACACCCACTGTCAAGGATCCATGGTCTTCCTATCTCTGTTTCCTTAAAAAAATTCCCACTATGAATAAATTCTCTTTACAATTCTTCATTTGAAATTATATACCCTTTTTTTATTACAGAACTATCTAGAGATATTTTTAACATACTTCTTAGAATAATTCCATGGTTTCTTACACCTACCCAAAACTTTTTTCAATCCTTAAAACCTATTTTGCGTAGATATACTTGAGATACAATTGTTCACAACCTTATTATTATTTAGAGATACAATATTTACTTTATTGTTTCCTCCCCTTGATTCATGTATTCTTATAGGTAGATATATGGTATACCAACATGTTTTGGATTTGTAACAAAAGATTCCACAACCCCAACAACAACTGTTGAATTATTATTTTCTATTATATGTGTAATTATATTCTAAAAACTACATTTTTCATTATTTACATTACTAATTAGATCCACCATGATCTTTAATTTTATTCAAGGAGGTTACATTTTATCATATTATTTACCCTTTCATAGATATAAAATCCAATTTATCATTATTTTTCTAGCCCAAAATTTTCCATATTTTGAGATGTGACCTATACTATTAGTTACACCATATTCAACTTTTTATGAAATTTGAATTATATTTATAACCTAATTTTATCTCATAGAAATATTTTCTATTTTAGATGATCTTTCCATGAATTTAATATATTTTTAAGTCTTATTTCATCCTCTATAAATTTGGTTCAATTATAAAAGGTGTTGATTCTAAATTAATCAGTTACTATTCTTTGATAACTTGTTTAGATTCAATATCTTTCATGATCTTTTCATTCTAAATATATTTTAACTTTAATTTCTTTAGTTATTCTATAATATCATTTTAAAATTTCATAAAATATTCATTTAATATATTCTTCATCTTATAATCTTTATTTAGAACTCTATTATTCTTCTTTAGATTTTTGTTTTAATCAAGACATGATTCTAATTCAGATTTAAGAATATAATCCATGTATGTTTTTTTACCACATTCCTCATCATTACTTTAGGATGTATTTTAAAATTCCACATATTCCATGAATATGATGAACTTTTTATAAAATATATCCTCTAATTGGATTTAAAATAACGTGTCTTCATCAAATTCATCACGCAACAAATTTATTCATTTTATTCTCAAGAATTTATTCTGGTTGTAACTAGTCAGGTAAACTATCACATATCGTTTTCCCCATTTATCCTTTAGATGTTTTTCATTTGGTTTATTAGAGAAAAATGCACAATTTTCTTCTTCTTTGGATAATTGGATATAATGTGTCCAATTCCATGAAATTTAAATCATTCAAATGCAATACCACTTTGTATTCCCCCCAAAATTTTATGAAATTTCAAGAGATAGGAGATAAAATTATCTTATTATCGTTATATATATGAACATCATC
This sequence comes from Viscum album, assembly GCA_963277665.1. NCBI lineage: Eukaryota > Viridiplantae > Streptophyta > Magnoliopsida > Santalales > Viscaceae > Viscum > Viscum album. The sequence goes on along the minus strand of OY728166.1, from coordinate 1,082,098,652 downwards.
AGGCTCAATAAAATATTTAGGTTCATATTATTTCATCATTATCTTTCTCATGACTTCAAAATCAATCTCATCTTTCACCTTCTTTTTGAATGTAAGGCGTCTTCCTCTTCTCATATGTAATGAGAATATCATGAATCTCATCTAATGAGTTATCCTACCTATGTTAAGGAGTAAAAATATTAGGTTTAATTATACCAGAGATATTACTCATGAGTTTATTTAAAATAATAGAACCATTCCATTTTCATTAAATCCTATGATATTACTCAAATTTTCAATGAACATGGTGAAATAGTCAGTAATTATTTCCTCTTTATCCATATTTATATCTTAAAACCTACATCTATAAATGTATTGGTTGGATTGTTTTAGTTTTAAATTTCCTTCATAACTATTTTCATATTTATCTAAACACACTTTTTTAGTTTTCCACCCCATCACTTTGAGAAACCCCTTTTCAAAGAGAGACATTAAAATAGAATTTTTGAATTTTCTAACACCATCCAAGTTTATTATATCAATAAATTTCATTTTATTGATACTTTTAATGGGTGTAAAAATCATTGGTTCTACATTAATAACTTTAAGGCCACAAGACTAAAAATATGGTGGCATTCTATATTTCCAAAAATGGGAATTATTTCCATCATATATGGGAACACCTTTACTATTTACCAAATTTGTGTTATCCATGATTTATAAAGAGATATTATAACATAGGGAACCTACTATTTTAGTACTAATTATTAGTGAATATGAATCAAATGAATATACTAATAAAGTGAGTGGGGGTGAATCAATATAGCATTCCTTTTTTAAATTTATTACCTTAAAATAAGCATATTCTATTTAAAGTAAATTACCCTCTCAAGAGTATTCCAAACCTTACCCAAATGTAATAAAATATACACAAATACAAGTCATTATAATTTTCTTCATGGTATAACCTCAATGTGAGACCCCAATCCATGTTAAAACCAGTTCTTATCCAAGTCCATAGATTTTTCTGCTATAATATTGGTTTTAATTACCAGTGGTTGGGTCATGTATCATACTGTAACCCTTACTTTCCAATCACATGTTCCACTTTATATAGATTTTACGATTTCCCAATATTTAACTAAAAACGTAATACTTTCACCTAGAAAAACTACTGAATATGTGGATTTTTCTTAAAATTTTTATAAGTATTTTTCTTCTAGATATAGTATAGTAATACACATGGAATAGTACTCACTTCTCTAAGAAAATAGTCTCATAAATTACACTAAACTAATAAAAAATGAAGGACTAGGTCTTCTCTTTCCCACTGCATAAAAACCCTACATGGTCTTGATTAGTCCTTTTCTCTTTGGTTAAGAACTATAAGCTCAGTCATATATATTTTTAGTAAATTTAACATTGTCTTTAGGTACTCAGATATCTTCTCCATTCCTTTTTTGAGAACATACTTACAAACACAATGTGCCTCCTACAATACCACATCTTCTAGCTCAAAAGTATTTTTTTGTCTATATATTTTATCTTTATTTGATATATATTTTTAATTTATAGGAGGAAAATTTAATATACATTATATTTTTAGCTTTCCAAAAACAAAATACAATAACTTGAATTAAGCTAGAAAAAAATTCTATTAATTGACTAACCATTTCCCCCAATAAAAGTTTCATTAATTTTTTGTTTCATTGAAATATTATCTTTGCTATTCATAATAAAAATTAGTAGAAAAAAAATCATTTGATCTTTAAAAACTCAACACAAATTATTTAAACATCTATATATACAAGTATCCAATAAACCTTCATTCACGGTATGAATGATATCTCGCAACATATCCTATTTTATAGACCCATATTCAAAATTTACTTTTACTTTAAATGTAAATCAGCTCAAATCACTTAAATGTTTTCAAGTGATTATAGAAATGAGGATCAATAAGGCCTTATCACGTTCTTCTCATCCAGTTTTTATCATGTTTTTTCTTATTATTCAGAATTTGAGAATCATATAATCTTCATAATACTTAAATCATAAATTATTTAAGATTTTTTGGGAGTTGAGGATCATCTCATGAATCATTAGGTGTAATTCCTCCTCAGAAAATAATTATGGTAATTAATAATTTCATCTAGAAAAATTTTCAAAAACATTCTCCAAGTATTGATCCTCATACATATATGGAATTATGTTTACATAAGATAGAAATAATGATTACATATCTATATGATTCTTAATTAGTTCCAAAAACATCATATAGCTTTGATAAATCAGGTTAGTGATTCTGATTATGATTCCAATGAATGTGATTACTAAAAACAAACTATTTATGAGTTATATAATGAAATTGATAAATTATAAAATGGTATTTTTAGAATTTCTGAAGTATATAATGAAATTAAACAAACAAATATGAATAATGATAAATATAATAAGATTATTACTTAAAAATAAGAAACATATAGAAGAAAATGACAAGTGAAAATATTTTTCTTCTAAAAATGACGAAGATAAATATATAAGGTTTAAATACTTATCCGATGAATTTTAAAATTTTCAAAATGAAAATTAAATTCTAAAAAATTTAATTTAATTTTAAAACAAAATATATCAACCTTTTTTCGAGGTAGAAAAATCTATGATAAAATGATATCCATGAATAAAATGAATAGAAATAAAAATGGACATAGATATGATAAAAAATTACTCAAAATGTACAATAAATTATATAAAAATATTTTATGGTGAGTGTGTAACAACCTCAGATTTTATAATAACACTATGGTCAATATATTACATTTCATGCAATACAGAGACTAAACAAATCCCAAAATATTATTAGTTTGAAATGACTGTTATAACCTATCCGTTAAATTGGCAGGGATGAATAGTATGAACCAAATTATGATATATATAAAGGATATACTAAATAGAAATTCATTGATTAATTTGTATGAAATATGTACTCAATTTTTTTGTAAAATTATTTTATCCTTCAGAAATACATTTTCTTAAAAAATAGATTTTATTTCTTTTTAAAAGTGAATATTATAATAAACCTTCAAAACCAGTTAAAATATTATTTTATAAAAATAATATCATTTATTAAATCGTCATAAAATTTTTCTTAGGGTCAAATTTTTGTATTTTTTGAAAAAGTTTGATTTCCCCTAAATAGTGAAAATACAGTTTTTATTGATTTTTTTATCAAAAATCTGTGAATCTACATTTTATTTTAAAATATATTTAAATAAAAATAAGTTCTATTATATTATTAATAATTTAATTAGTTTTATTAGAATCAATGTTATATAAAATCAATTTTATACAAAAATAAGTATTTTTAAGAGAACCTATATTTTACTAAAAAGCGGTTTTCATTACATTTTGTGTACTTATTTTAAAAATAGTTTCTATAAATTATAGGAATTTAGTTTCATGAAATCTAATTTATTTTTAGAATTATAAATCAAAATTTATAATAGGATGATTTTTTCCATTTTTCTAAAGAAATTAAATTTTTAGTGAATAGTAAAAAATACTATTTTTATGGAATACAATATCTTTTATGATATCACCTAGACATAGAAGTAATATAAAAATTTATGAAATTTATGGAAAAATTAAATAAATATAAAATAATTTAAATATAATTTAAAAATAATTGAATAATTTTATTCCATAATAAATATGAAAATCATTTTCAATGATGCGGCAAAGCCCTTGCACCACTCAAAATATCAAATTTCGTACCCTAAAAATACTAATTGGGATGAGATAACTAATTTATAAAATTTAAAATTTAAAATTTATTATTTTTATTGTCATACATTAATTTTAGAGTTATATAATAAGTGGCTTATCCAAATGCTTATGCAATGCTTGCATAGGGCTAGAAAAGTAAACATAACACATTAAATATGTTTTCATGATATATATGTAAGATAAAATAAATATAAAATAAATATAATATATATTTTTATCATAATAAACTTATTTCATGATATAAATTTATTTATAATTTTTAGAAATTAGATAATTACCTTATATGCTTCTGCAACACAAATACAATATTAGTTTAATTAATAGAAAAATCAAAAAAATGAGATTAAAAAAATTATAAGTAATATAATTTGAGTTATTTAAGGTTATATGCTAATTATATAGAAAAAAATGACAGTTTAAGGATATAATAAAATAGTTTTTTTTTCTAATTTTACTTGATTTCTTGATGTTTTTAAAATCAGAGTAATGAATAGTATCAAAATTGACAATAATGATATTTTATGGGATTAATATTTTATTAAATTATTTAAAAATCTTCGAAATATTAAATAAGAAAAAAATGGATAATATATTGTATAAATTTTTTTGCTATGAATTTCTAATAGTCTTATTATATTTTAATCTTTTGAGAAAATATAAAAGTGCCCCTCACCTCAATTATAAAAGGCCACATCCTCCCTTACATACTCTCACCGAATTGAGTCTTCTATCTCAACCAAGTCCAAAACATTAATCCTCTTAACATCCTTATCCATGTTATAGAGGTTCTAGTCCTTCAAAACCTCCAACCATAGATCCATTTAGAAGAGATCTAAAAGAAGTTCACCAAAGAAGAGGTAGTCTCCTTTACCTACTCTTCCAAGTTTATTTCTTATTCTACTTCCTATTTATGTTTTTTCCATAATAAATTAATAAATCTAGTATAATAAATATATTTAGCTGTTTTTTTGATAACGGTATGACCATATTCCATATCTTTTCCATCCTATGAAAAGTGAAAACATCACTCACACATACGTACAACTTACCATATCTACGTAGTGGTGTAATTAGTTTTCATATCCACTTTACTTGGATGGTTATAAATATTGAAATAATTAATATATATGATATATATGGCATAATTATTATTCTTAAACATTTAATTATTCATTATATTTTTTTTCCATACATTGAAAAATGAAAACAACATTCATGCATACGTATGGCCTACCATCTCGATGAAAAGTGTAATTAATTTTTCTGTATCTATCTTTATGGATGAATATATATATATTATTATATTTAAATTGTAAATAAAATTATAGAGGTGATATAACTATATCCCGTGCACAGAAAATAGAACATATATGAAAAAAATATTCATGGGAAAATGAAGAAGTTAACACCCAAAATAAGGATAATAAGGAAATATTATTAACAAAAGTATGATAATATGATATAAGGGGATCATATATGATATTATAAATATGAATGTGGTTCTTTTATAAATTAATAAAATGTTTAAAACCATTATCTGGGAGGATAAATCATGTTCCACTAAAGTGAAGCGTGATGTAAGGGATTCTAGTCTCACTTTTACTTCTATAAGACATGTGCAATATTAACCACTTATTTATTTTGTGTGGTGTATAAAATACCAATTTAATATATTATGTCACGAATCTATTTGAATTCATGGTATTTAATGTTTCATTTAAATTTATTAATTTAAATGGTATTATGATTCAAATGATACCAAAGTGATAAGGGTTAATTTCATTGTCTCATTATTATTCAAGATTGTCAATGTTTTAGTCCCCACTGGTACATATTTCTCTTCCATGTCTATTTTTTTGAAAAATAAATCAAAAAGGTTTTTTATTATTCCCTAAAAATTGTTTAAAATAATTTTTACCCATATTTTAAATTTTACAAAACAATTTCAAAGGGTTATTTTTATCGTTTTCCAAACAAGGTACTTTGTGGATTTTCCAGAAAAATATTGGAAAAATGTTTTTTAACTTATATTGCATGAGAGGATTTTCCCAAATTCATTATTCCTTAATTATTTGTAGTATCCACTACAATTTTACAATGTTCTTTTCAAGGAATATTTTTTCCTTTATAAGTTCCCAACGTTAAAAAAAATATTTCAAAATTCACAGGTTGTTTTTTTTAAAAACCATTCCTAATGGTCTTTCAAAATCATTTTTTTCTTCTAAGATAAAATCCATTGATGTTACTTATTCTCTATTGGGGATATTATCCAAGGATACCATCTTTATTCTCTCTCTATATGGTGTAGGTTTGTGATGAATATATAAAATGTTTATTAAACCCATTTCTTATCAAGCGTTCTGATATAATGAATGTTTCATGATCCTATGTAACACATATATATAGTTTTCATTATGTGATGGGTGGTACATATGTCTCCATACAATTCATTGGTTAAACATTAATATCTCATTATATAAAAAGGACTTTAATGGGGAGTGAAGCTAGTTTAATAAGGGACCTTTTCTACCATGATAGTATTGGGAGTATGCCTTGATTAATATGATAGTTTTAGGAGTGAACCTTTACTACTATGATAGTATTGGGACTAATCCTTGAATATAATGATAATATTGGGAGTGAACCTTCACTACTACAAATGTTTGTGTAGTAAACCCATTCCACTATGATAGTCTTCATAAAGAGCTTTAACAACCAAGGAAATGATTATCTATGTTTATGTGTATGCCCGAATTATTTCACTTATATTAAAGATATTCAATCATGGATCAGGTTCTTTGATTACTTTATGATTCATATTTTATGAACTTCTTATATTTATTCCATGACTCATGATTATGAGTTTTTATATGAAGGTTATAATTTTCAAATGTTATGTTCATGTTCTCATGCCCTTATGATCATGTTATGCTTTTGTTATCATTGATATCTCCCTTGTTTACCCTTACAAAGAATCTAAGATCACCATTTTTTCTTTTTTCCTTTCCCCATGTTATAAAGTATTATTTTAATTGTATTTCTAATAATAGTCCTAGATATAAAGAAATTTTATGATATGATATAAATTTTTATGACTCAATTGTTTATTTTTATAAGGTATGTAAGAGTTTTTCCTAATTCTCTCAAACTATAAACCAAACGGACATTCAATATGAATGTATTACAATATTTCCTTTTATTTTTTAAGTTTTTCATATTTTAAATTAGTTGACGTTTTTTTGTATAAAATCCATAAATGTAAAGCATATATTTAACACTGGATTTGGTGGTGCGGGTCTCAGGTTGTTATAGTTGGTATCCGAGCTTAGTTCAAAAAACTTTTGAAATCAGGATGTCTTTATAAGAAGTTATTTTAAGAGTTATATATACCATTATGGGTATATAAGTTTTCATTTTATCATAAGTTTAGAGTATTAGGAACTCTTTTTTATGCTTTATGTTTGGAAATTTTTAGAAGATTAATGATATTTTGGGAGACATTTATTTTTGAGGAATATGTAACCCTTAATTTTGTCACGTGAAAATGGTTATTTGAGGATGAATTATCTTCTAATTTTTCAGACATAATTTCAAATACAAGGAAATCATTTAGGTTTGATATGATCTCATATTTTTAGTTAGTCATGAGTTATTGAATTTTGGGATGAAAAATGAAAGGTATGAGATAACCTTTGAGGTTAAAAAATTTCATTAATGTTGAATATATTACTATTATTTTTGAGGATGTTTCTCATGTTATTAAAATTTTATAAAGATTATATTAATATAGATTTATAAAAAGGATAAATGACATGATTGGTGACAACCTATCATGTTTGGAAAGTCCATGGGGATTGAACCTACAACTGATGGGAGACAAGGGTGCAATGACTAACCGAAGCCTATGTTATGTCCTAGTTAGCATGAAATCCTTTTTATTTATTTAAAATATCTAAAATATAATATTTAAGTTCATTTTTGAAACATATGTTTTATTTTTTATATTACCGTGGGATTGAAAATTGATTTGGTGTAAAGAATACGACCATAGTAGCCCAGAGCTGGTGTCTTAATTTGATACATTCGTACTATGAACAAGAGATTACCTCCCAAAGATCTGAATATTTTTGTATATTTGGAAAACCAGATTTATATATAAGTTTTAAATTACAAATATATAGGAAAAAATAGAATATAAACTCTATTGGAAACATCCAAAAACTTTTAAATTATCCCTACAAGTCATTCATAACAAACATCTTCGCGTCCTGGGGAAAAATAAAACATAAGAAAGGGGTGAGATCAGATACTAAGTAAGAGTAAGAAATATAGAAGAAGATATCATAAACAATAATTCATGAGGAATATCAAAAAATAGATTTCGTTAAATCATAGTCTTGAGAATAATATGGCAGGAGTGAAAACTCATTAAATAATTCCATCATTAATTTCATGAGAAAGAAACTTAAGTATGGATATTATACTACTAGAATAATCACATGAATTATCAATTAATAATATCATAATTAGGGAATTCATAATGGGAGACATCTAAAATATACTATAAACTCCTCAGACAAAACATCTTAAAATAAATTGTTTAGGCCTTGACCAAATCCATATATGAACATAAATGGAAAATGCGTCAGCCAAGTCCATATCTTTTTTGTCTCATAAGACCTAAAAATTCATTAAGGGGCTATAGAGGGCCCCATAAATCTCTTAAAAATTATAATTAATTCCTCATATTAATGGGGTGAAACATAAAAAACATATACATATGAAATATAAATAACTTTCCCCAATTAGCAGACATAATTACAAACCATTATAAGTAATATGGTGTAGTCGGGGTTTGACTTAGTGGTAAGAACCTTGTAATCCTACATGAAAAATGGGGGTTCAAAACCCATTGGGTGCAGGGTATTGTAGAAACAGTGGGCACTGTAGCAGCAATAGGTCACTGTAGCGGCATCAAGGCATTGTAGCAGCAGCGGGTACTGTGTGGGACTATAGCAGGCGGGTACTATAGAAATACTATTCACAGAATGGGCCTTGGGGCAAAAATTTGGGCCTACAAGCCATGTAATGGGATAAATTCTCACTGGGACTTTAGGATATGTAATGTGTCTCTCTCTACCTCATTAAAGAGGTATTTTCTTTTCTTTAATAATAAATGAGGCTTTGATTCCAACCGTTAAAAAATTATAAATAATATAGAGAATGGTATCAAGATAGGACATCCATAGTCAAACTGATCATAAACCATTTAGTTAAATATTTTAGATGATAATCATAAGAGATAAATCTCAATAAATCCTAAGATTCATTATATGTATTGAAATATATGATAATACTCTAATTAAATCTTCAAGGAATTCTTGAGAGAAATAACCTTTTTACTTTGAAAAGAAGATTTATTTTGGAAACATATTTTGTATTTTTCATAATTGTTTTTATAAAACCTGAAATGAAAAAATAAAATTTTTCATGACAAAATTAGTGATTTTAGAAAAATAACTATTTCTTAAAGAAAATTTGCATGTTACTTGAAAATGGGTAAGAAATCAGGAAGTTCCCATAAATGTGGCTTGTTTATCGAGAAGAATTGAGAAGGGAACCTTGAAGAACATGTATTTACCCATAAAATAAAGATAAAATGATATGAATATATTATTTTATAATACATAAACATAATTTAGAGTAATTATATAAAAATAATGAAGAATTACATTGGGGTAAAGAGAGAGATAGTGTAACCCGAATGGAAAATGGAGGATCAGGAAGAAACCCATATGTTATGTCCGAAAGTGTTACAAACATGCACTTAGGGCCCTGTATAATGAAATTATATTCATTAATAATTTAATTTATAAACCATTAAACATGTATTGGATTTGATATAATTTTATTACATTCATATATGGTCTTTTTGATGAGTTATAAGATTAAATTTCATTGTTCGGGGGTGTTCTTTTCCTCGGTTTTCATTATTGGTGTAGTTTTATATGCATAAAGAAGATCATGTTAAATGAAAATAGTTTTATAGAATTGAAATTATATGTTATTAGTGATTTATGGAAGAATAAATGGTTATATCTGTCATTTGGTTATTTCGGGTGAGGATGAACCATTAGATAATACATTAATGATAATCATTTAGATTATTTTAGTGCTTTTCAATCATCACAAACTAGTTTTGTTTCATTAATTAATATTATGTATATATACTGGTTATAGAAGATTTTATAAGATGTAAAACATATATTATAAATTGGTTTGACTATAAAAATGGTTTTCTGACCAGCCTTGAAGGTGGAATTGAAAACCAAAAACACTTCATCACCGAAGGCGGTAAATCAACACCTCACGGATAGAGTTTGAAGTATTAAAATAAAAGAAAAAGGAGAAGAGAATTGATGGTGGATTTTACATTGAAGTAATAAAATTATAGTAAATTATATATATTGAAGTTATCATTTAAATTCATATAGGTTAGGTGATGGAAGGATAATAAAATAAAAGAAAATAAAAGAAAATAAAAGAAAGAGAAATTTTACATCTTGAATTCTTCTCCTTGAGAACCTTCTTAATGGGATTGGTTTTGGTATTTTTTGTGACTAAACGATAATTTATGTGTTATAGGGGATTGGGAAGAGAATTTGGAAGAAATTTAACAAGTATAAAAGCATTTAAGGTGTGAGGAGAAGAGGTTGTGAGGCTTGTATTTGTAGTAGAGGATATCTGTGTTTTTTGAATATTTTATTCATTTGTTTATTATTTTGGATGAAGACTATGAATCATTTTAGAATTATCACAAAATAAATTAAAATAATTAATTATAGTTCTAGATTATAGCCTTTCATCAGAAAAACATAATGTAATACTCAAAAACTCATATATTTTTTAAATACCGTAAATTACAATATTTCACTATTCAAAATAATTTAAGCAGTTTAGAAAAAATAAAAAAAAACATGCAAACCATTTTTATACATGTAGAATTAAAAAATGAACATAATTTTTTGAAAATATATTTCTAAATATTATAAATTTAATTTTTAAATAAAATCATTATTTACTCAAAAAATACTGATTATAATATTGTATTTTTTAGGACACTTTGAAAAATTAATTTAGGTCTCATAAAATTATCTTATAATCATCAATAAAAAAATATTAATTTATTAATCAATTTTTTGAAAATAAATTTTCTTTTAAAAAATTATATTAATTATAAAATTGTAAATAAGAATTCATGTCTCACAAAAATACCAATACTTAATTTATATTTTTTTAAACATTTATTTACTTATTCAATGATATAAATATTCCATATTTTCATTTATAAGTTACCCATGTTTTATTTATTATTTTATTGGTGAAATTAATATTCTATTGGTCAAATTACTATTCCTAATGGTCACATTAATATTCCAATGGTTATATTTAATAGTATATTATAGTTTTAAATTTGGTGTTGAGTGAAGCATAAACTATCAAAGATATTAAATTTTAAAAGCAGAATACCCTAAAATCATGGGGTGTTACATTCTCCCCTCCTTAAAAATATTCATGATTCAAAATTTCTATAATTTTACCTCATAATTTTTTTATTAGTTATTTATCATAAATTCCTCTAGTTACCATTTCACATATTTAATATTATGATTCTTCCAATGTACCTTTACCAACTGAGTCATCTGTTTCCTCAATACCTACTCTCTAGTATTTAAAATCTAGGTAGGATCTTCGTAGTAAGATAAATCGGGTTCTAATTATATTCCTTTAGAAGTGAGGACATGTGTTGGGTCTGGAATGTAATTCCTTAATAATGAGATGTGAAACAAATATTGTACTTTAGAAAGGCTGGGTGGAATTACCAAATGATAATACACAACTCCAATTTTCTCTAGGATTTTAAAAGGTCCAATGTACCTAGGGATCAATTTCCCTTTCATTCCAAATCATATAACACCTTTCCATGGAGATACCTTCAAGGAGACTTGATCTCAAACATGAAACTCCAAATATTTCCTCTAGTAAGCGATATAATTATTTTTCCAACTTTGTGTTTCTTTGATATGTGTTTGAATAATATTTACCTTTTTTGTTGTTTCCTCCATAATTTCTGGTCTTATAACCTTCCTTTCACCAACTCCATCCTAACAAGTTGGTGTATAAAATATCTTTAGATACACTACTTCATATGGTTCCATTTCAATAATTTAATGGAAACTATTGTTATAGTAAAAATCTACCAAAGTTAAATAATGATCCCATATGCCTTGAAAGTCATGTGATCTTGATATCAACATGTCTTTCAATGTTTGAATAGTACTTTTAGACTACCCATCAGTTTGAGGGTGATAATCAGTGCTCAAATAAAGTTCATTTTCCAAATCATTTTTAATACTTTTTCCAAAAGTTTGATGTAAATCATGGATCACGGTTAGACACAATTAAAAGTGGTTCACCATGAAGTCTTATAACTACATTAATATATATTCTTGTAATGAATTCTAAAGTAAAATCCTCTGTTATAGCAAGGAAATGATAAGATTTTCTAAGTTTATCAATAATTACCCATATTTCATTATTATTTCTTATAGTTTTTGGTAATCTAGTAAAATTTTTTTTAATAATGTCATCCCATTTCTATTCAGGAATATAAAAAGGTTAAATAAATCCTCTAGGATATTGTCTTTCACCTATAGACAGACTAAATATCTTGATACATAATCATCCATATGGCTTCATATTATCTCACCAGAAACATTCCTTGAAATCTCTATACATATTAGTTTTACTAGGATGTATAGAGATATTCAAGAAAATGGAATCATCCAATATCTCCCTATTTAGATCGGGTATGGATGGAACACAAATCCACTTCCAAAATTTCATAATTCCATCCTTATACATGAAGTTTTTTAACTTCCCATCATTCATTTTATAATTTTACATTGAAAATTCTCATCAACAGACTGAGAACTTTTAAACCTTTATAATAAAAATTTTTGGTCTACCAATTTAGAAGGTAATGATGTTTCACCTTCCTTTATAATTCCCATATCCATATTTTATAGATCCATGCACATATCATCCTTATTAATCCTCATTTTATTTAAAACCTATGATCCTTATTACTCAATGCATCTAGTACATTATTTTACTTCCCTGGGTGATATTGTATTAATAAATCATAATTCTTGAGTATCTCAAGACACCATCTTTGCCTTTTGTTGATTTATTTCAATGGTATAATATATTTCAAAATCTTATGATATCTATATATATCACATATTTCACCATAGAGATAGTGTCTCTATATCATCAAAGAAATGATTACAACTGCTAACTCAAGATCTTGAGTTTGATAATTCTGTTCTTGAGTTTTTATCTACCTTGATGCATAAACAATAACTATATAATTTTACAAAATGACACAACCAAGACCTTTCTTTGATGCATCGCTATAAATAAAAAATACACCATTTATTTATGGTAGATTCCTGATCAGATAATTCACTAATACCCTCTTCAATTATTCAAAACATTCTTCACATTTTATTGTTCATACTAACATAACCCTTTTATGAGTATTTTTGGTTAATAGGTTATGTAATCGGACAAAATTCTGAATGAAACACTGATAGTAACATAATAAGACAATGAAACTATGTACCTCAGTTATGTTTGTTGATGTTGGACATTCTGGAACTACCTTTTTCTTTATAGGATCTATTGATATTCCATACTTAGAGAAAATATAGCCAGGGAAAGAATCTCTTTTTATACAGAATTCAAAATTTGTAAACTTCCCATATAACTCTTTTATTCTGAGAGTCTCTAGAAAAACCCATAAGTGGTTCTCATGGTCCCTATATATTTTGGAATATATCAATATATCATAAATGCATATCATAAAAATCATCAAGATATTCCTAGAACACTCTATTCCTTATATCTATAAAAATAGGGGTGCATTAGTCAGTCCAAATTGCATTAATATAAACTCATAATGTTCATACCCATTTCAAAATGATTTCTTTGAAATATATTCCTTTCTAAAATGAAATTTAATATATATATATATTGAAATTCAATCTTCAAAAAAAAAAATTATCCTTGAAGTTGATCAAATAAATCATCAATTCAAGGAAGAAGATAGTTTTTATTTATTGTATTAGAATCTATTTCTCTATAGTCAATGCACAACCTCATGGATTTATCTTTCTTCTTGATAAAGAGAACATGGGAATCCCATGGAGAAACACTAGTGAAGATAAATACATTATCAATAAATTAATCATGTTGTTTATTTATCTCTAATAATTCCATGATGTCCATTCTATAATAATTATTTGCATAGGACTTTCTCCAAGAATTAAATCATTAGATAACTCAACTTCCCACTTTAGAGGATGTCTAGGTAAATCCTCTGGGAATACATCAATGTATTCTTGCAAAATAGATATATCTTCAATTTATGGATTTATTTACTCGTACATAGATGTTGTCTTCTATTTCTCCACAAGAATATAATTTAGAAAATCTGCTGGAGGTGGATCAGGATATGACTTAGATGATTTTTCTCCCCTCTAAAGATAAAATTTTTCATATCATCATCATGAATCATAGATTACTTCTCTTTGTAATAATTTTTTACAATATATTATGAAATCCAATCTATACCAAGGATTAAATCAAAATAACTCATAGGTATGATGATAAATTTATCAATTAGAGAACTCTTATGTGTCATAATAGGAATTTATTGACACATCTTTGTTGCAATGAGGTTTCCACTAAGAGTTTTCACTGAAACTCCATTTTTCTGGTGAATTGGAAATATATAAATTTTAAGGAAAACTGGGAAGATATAGAGAAATTAAATGATCTAGAATCAAATAAAACTCTATCAAAATTTGAGGTGATGATTAAAGTACCTTACACCACATCATCAGTAACTTGAACTTCATTAGTTATAATCGTATAAGCTTGGCGCTACTCCCCTAGCCTTTTTGGAGAAAGTTTCCTTGACACTTCAGACACTCATTTTCATATTTTCCTATATCCCTACAATTATAGAATTAAACATTGGTAGCTCCTTTATTTTCCTTACAATCATGATCATAATGGAATTTCTCACTACACTTGTAGCAAAATACTTTTCCCATTAAGCCGGTACTAGGGTGTTTCCTTCTATAAGTATCACACATTTGAAACTTTTCTTTTTTATTCTTCCCTTTATCCATTATTTTCTCTACCACCATCATGTTCTCTTGTTTTACCTTAAATTCATAAGAATTAGTTAATTATTTCTCAATATTTATTTCACATAAGACTATATATTCATATGATGAGAAATTCTGTAAAATTGATTCCCTTAGGAGGAAATATTTTAAACCATCAAAGAATTGAACAATATTTCTCATGGATTATGTATATAGTCTATGAAATTCCTTCTCGACTTTGTAATGTTTTCTTCATACTTGGAAACGTTTTTATCATATTTATGTCACATACTTAATAATTTCTTCTCCGTTTCCACTCATTGTTCATGAGGGAAATATTTCTCCATGAAAATTTCCTTAAGATCCTTACATTCTAAATTTTAAGTTATTTTCTAATCCTTTGTGTTTTGAATCAATGAACACCATTGATCAGAATCTCCCAAGAGATGAAAAACTGCCATGATAAACTTCTCCCTTTCGTTACTTCCCAAAGTGAGAATTATATTCTCTAAGGAACTTATCCACTATTTAGTTAAAAATGGATTTGTAGTCCTGTTGAAAGATGGAGATTGTTGTCTCATCAAGTATCCTAACATTGTTCCTCTTTGGTGTGGATCAGGATAATCCAAATGGTAAGGTTATTATTCATAACCTAAGTTAGCTGTCCTAGTTTAGTTATAATTGTTTCAACTCCAGTTCCAGTGCCTGTGTCAACATTATTATATTTCATAGGAGGAAAATCCCTACATGAGATACATGCATTGATACAGTTTCTATTCCATCCACTAAGTTCCATTTAAAAATTATAGAATACACTAAATTAGGTTCTGAATCATAATGCACAATTTCCAACTAGTAAAACACTTAACATAAATTGAAAAAAATTCATAACTAACATTATAATCCTTAAAATGGTTTCTTTGGGGACATATTTTCTTTTAAATCTTTCATAATGGGTTTTAAAGAATGTGAAAATTATCATAATCATATCCACTAGGATTTCCAAAATGGGTGTACAGTAAAGACCATTTTTGTGTAGCTGGTTACACAAAGATAGACCCGACACACCTAATTTGGGTTGTTACACCTAGGCACATCTATGCCAAAATGACATCCACTTGTAGTATCCAGATAATGATGAATTTCTAAGAAGACCCATATAATCTCTACCTTACCAAAATTGTATGATGTTCTTATATACTTATCCTAAAAGTTTATAATAGGTTTATATTCCATATTCTATGATTCCTAAATCTAGTTTCCAAAATTTATACAAATTTTCTCTGATACCAACTGTAAAGACCTATACCCAATTATCATGGAGCCAATTTCTTAATTTATTACATTGGTACTGTGAAAAAAGTTCATATCCAAAAAGATAAAATATTTTAATAGATTGGGATATCTAGAAAAATAAATGAACTTTGAATTATCGATTTAAAGGAAAAAAACATTGAAAATCTATTAGAAACATCCATAAGCTTCAAGATTATCTCTTTAAGTCAATCATAATTACTATATTTACATCCTTAGAAAAATAAAACCTAAGAAAGGGGTGAGCATATATTCTAAATAAGGGTAATAAATACAATAGAAGCTATCATAACCAATGAGGCATGGGGAATAACTAAAAACACATTCCATTAAATCATAGTCTTCAGAATAATGTGGGAGGAGTGAAAACTGATTAAATAATTCAATAAATAATTACATGAGAAAGAATCAAAACCATGGATATTTTACTAGTTGAATAGTCATATGAATTATCAATTTATAATATCATAATTTCGGAATACATAATTCCAACATTTAAAACATACCATCGAGGACACATTAAAGACATATGAAAATAAATGGTTAAGGCTACAACCAAATCCATATATGAAAATAAATGGGCAAGGCCTCAGCCACGTCCATATATGTTTTGTCTCTTGATACCTACTGATGCATTGAAGGGATATAACTAGACCCACACATTACTTAATTATTTCAATTAATTCCTCATATGAATTTGGAAACCATATAAAACATATACATCCAAAATGTAAATAACATTCCCCAACCAGTAAACATAATTACTAACCATTCTGAGTAATATAGTGAATGGTATCAAGATATCACATCCATAGTCAAACTGATCATAAATCATTTAATAAAACATGGTATATGATAATAATAAGAGATAAATATAAATAAATAATAATATTAACTATATTTTTAAATAGATGATAATACTCTAATAAAATCATTGAGGGATTCTTGAGATAAATAACCTTTTTTTACTTTGTAAAGAAGATTTCTTTTCGAAAAAACATTTTTATTTGTCATAATTTTTTTTTTATAAAAGCAGAAATGAAAAAATTTAGTCTTCCATTAAAAAATTATTTATTTTAGAAAAATAATGGTTTCTAAAAATAGATTATGTATGGTACTTGAAATTGGGTAAGAAATTAGGATATTCCCTTAAATCGGGCTTGTTTATCGGGAATAATTGAGAAGGGAACCTTAGAAAACATATATTTCCCCATATGATAGATAAGAAATGATATAGATATCTTATTTTTGAACATATTCATATAATTAATAATAATTATATAAAAATAGTGAAAAATTACATTGGGATAAATAGAGAGATATAGTAACTTGAATGAAAAATGGAGGTTCGGGAAGAAACACTTACCGTATCTATGAAAGTGTTCTGATATTGTGCTTAATATCCTATATAATGATATTATATTCATTTATAATTTAATTTAAAACATAATAAACATGTATTTTATTTAATATAATTTTATTAAGTTCATTTATGGTCTTTTTGATGAGTTATAAGATTAAATTTCATCATTCGAGAGTGTTCTTTTCCTTGGTTTTCATGATCGGTTTACTTGTATACGCATAAAGAAGATCATTTAAAATGAAAATAGTTTTCCAGAATAAATATTATATTCTATTAAATATCTTTTTAAATATTAAATGGTTATATAAGTCATTTTGTTATTTTTTGTGAGGATGAATCAGTACATAAGATGTTAGTGACAATCGTTTAGATTATTTTGGTGGTTTTTTGATCATAACAAATTATTTTTGTTTCATTAATTAATATTATGTATATATACTAGTTCTAGAACATTATATAAGATATAATACATATATCATAATATATTTTAATCAAAAAATGTTTTTTTAACATCCTTGAAGGCATACTTGGAAAATGAAAACACATAGTCCACAAAGGCGGTAAATTGGCACCTCACCGATGATATTTTCATCTTTAAAATAAAAGGAAAAAGAGAAGATACATGATGGTCAATTTTAAATTGGAATAATAAAATTAAATTATTTAAAAGATACTATATTTATCATTTTACTTTAGATATGGTAGGTGAGGGATGAATAAGAAAATAAAATAAATTGAAAGGAAAATAAAGAAAAATAAAAGAAAAGAATGAGGATTTTTACTTCTTGAATTCTTATCCTTGAGAACCACCTTAAGGGGGTTAGTTTTGGAATTTTGTTGAGACTAAATGATATTTGACATGGGGTAGGGGATTGTGAAATGTATTGGGTATAAATTTCTATGGAAAATATCTTGAAGGTGTGAGGAGAGGAGGTGGTATTTATAGTGAAGGAGAGGGTTGTTTTTTGAATATTTTATTAATTTGTTAATTTTTTTTGCTGAAGTTTATGAATAGTTTGCGATTTACCACAAAATATAATAAAATAAATAGTGGTAGTTTGATATTATGGTCTTACATCAGACATACATCATGTATGACTCAATAATTCATTTATTTGTTAAATGCGTTAAATCACAGTATTTCACTATTTAACAAAAATTAACGTATTTTAGAAAAAACCCAAAAATTCTCCCTGACCATTTTTTGAATTGTATAATTCAAAAATGAAATCCATTTTATGAAAATAATTTTATAAATATGATAATTTTAATTTTTAAATAAAATCATCCTTTACTTCAAAAATACCGATTTTAATTTTATAACTATTATTATGACACATTGAAAAATTAATTAAGGTCTCAAAAAATTATCTTATATTCATAAGAAAACGAAAAATTAATTTATGAATATATTTAATGAAAATAAAATTTCTTTAAGATCATTATATTAATTATAAAATTGTAAATCGTCATTTATGTTTCAAAAAAATACCAAAACATAATTTATTATTTTAAAACATTTATTTATTTATTCCATGATATAGATATACCATATTTTAATTTATAAGTTACCCAACTTTTATTTATAATTTTATAGGTGAAGTTTCTATTCTATTGGTCATATTACTATTCTTAATAGTAATATTACTCTTATAATGTTAATATTTAGTAGTATATTACTATTTTAAATTCTATGTTACATGAAGCATAAACAACTGAAGATATTAAATTTTAGAAGAGATATACCATAAAATATTTGAGAATTACATTTGGGGTTAACTGATTAATGATATTTTGAAATACATTCACTATTTTTTGAAACCTATATGATTAAGGTAAATAGAATATTTTGGAATTTTATTTTAAGAATAAAGGTTGAATTGTATTTTAGACATATATATGATTTTATTATGGTGTTATGGTGATTCAGGTTATTTAAGGAAATGGTTAGCATATATTGGAGATTATATGTTTCGGGTTTATACATTTTGAGACATATATACTAAATTTATCTTGGAAGACTATGTGATCAAATCCTTTTTGTTTTTTGATTTCAATTAAAGTCTATAATATTCTTTTGGAATTTTTAGGATAGTTATTTATTGAATTATCTATGTTAAACTTTTGGTGTTACAGTTGAATTTTTGAAATTTTAGTTAATTTTAATCATATGAATGTTTATTCTTTTTGGGAGTCATTTTATAAAGTAATAACAATTTTGTTTCTTTAATGTTTAAATATAGGAGTAATATATTTTTATTTTATTATGGATTATGAGATCCATTAGAAGATGATTTTAGTGCTTCAGTAAAGTAAAATTCAACTTGGGTTTTAATAATCCAGAACAAAAAATGAAATTATTATTTTGAAGTAAGTATATTTCCTCATCTTCTTAGAATAAACATTAAGTTAATTCTTCAACTCTAGGAAAACATATCTTGAAATAAAAATGTTATCCATTTACTTTTCTCACTATGAAATCAATGGCCTTTTAAACAATCACATAATTACAATTGTTTGATGGTTAAATTTATTTGGTTCATGTTCTGTATCACTCTATATCAGTCCTTGACAGTTAGTTTTCTCTTCTATATCAATGCTTTCACTTAAAATAATTTTGTCTTAAATGTAAACCTAGTATGTATTCTTCCAGGTTACCTTTGTACATCTGATTATCTCTTTTCAAATGGTAGTTTTAGTGAAAAAACCCGGTTTACTGAGACCAAATTAAAATTATGAGGATGTAATTTATTTAAGGGGTAGAGGTAGAATGTAACACCCATATATTTTAAAATAATTCTATATTTGACATCTTACATTTCATGCAACATCAATCCTAAATGATCACCATAATATTATTATTTAAATGTTCACATTATTACCTCTTCGTTAAATTGGTGGTTATGAATAGTATTAAACAATTTATGATATATATATAAATATAACATAATAAATAAAAATTCATTGATTAATTATTATGAAACATGTACTCTATTATTAGTAAAGTTATTTTATGCTTTATAATTATGTTTTCTTTAAAAATGAGTTTTCATGCTTTTTATGAGTGAATATTATGATCAATTTATTGTAAATTATATAAATATTAGGTTATAAAAATATAAATTTTTTTAAAATAATCACACTAAAATTATCTTAGGGTGATGTTTTTTTATTTTTCGGAAAAAAATTAATTTTCTAGTGAATAGAGAAAATACTGATTTTTATTAAAAGCTATATTTTTGTTTCAACCATTTGAGAAGTGACACTTTATATTAAAATTGTTTCAAAGAAAAATGTGTTATATTATATTATAAATAATTCATTTAGTTTCATAGGAATCAATTTGGTTTAAAATAATCTTTATACATAAATAAGCATTTTTAAGGAAACCTTTATTTTTCTAAAAAGTTGTTTTCATCGCGTTTCACACACTTATTTTAAAATTAATTTATATTAGTTATATGAATTGAATTTAATAAAATGGAATTTATTTTTTTATTCTTAAATATAAATTTATCCTAGGATGATTTTCTTTTTACATTTTTATTAAGAAATTAAATTTTTAGTGAATAGTAAAAAATAATGTTTTTATGAAATACAATATCTTTTAGCATATCACCAAGAAATAGACATAATATAAAATTTATGAAACTTATATAATTAATAAAGTATGATAAAATAATATAAATATCATTTAAAAATAATTTAATAATTATATATTTGAATATATTTTATAATAAATATGAAAATAATTTTCAGTGCTGATGGAGAACCTGCGTCTCACTGGAAAAGATAAAATTTGTTTTCTAAAAACATAATTGGGGTTATGTAAGTAATTTATTGATTTTTATATTAAATATAAATCATTATTTCTTATTTTTATTGTTATAAATTAATTTTAGTGTTATATAACAAGCTTCTTATCCAAACACATGTGCAATTCTTTTACAA
Source organism: Viscum album (assembly GCA_963277665.1). NCBI lineage: Eukaryota > Viridiplantae > Streptophyta > Magnoliopsida > Santalales > Viscaceae > Viscum > Viscum album. The sequence continues at coordinate 1,082,077,019 of OY728166.1, read as the reverse complement.
GTCCATTCAAGTCAATATAACACATTAAATGTGCTGTCCTGATATATATTTAAGTTAAAATAAACATTGAATGAATATAAATGTATGTTTTGATCATAATAAAATTATTTTAAATATTTAAATTTATTTATAATTTTTATTAATTATATAATTACCTTGTATAATTGTTCAAAGCTAGTACAATATTAATTTAAAAAAACCTAAAAATTAAATAAATGATATTAAAAATATTAAAATATACACTATTTGAGATATTTAAGGTGATCTATGAATTCTATAGATAACCATGATATTTTTATGATACAATAAATTTTTTGTTTCAAAATTTACTTGTTTTTTTATGTTTTTAAAGTCAAAGTAATGAATAGTATCAAAAATGACTATAATGATATTTTATGGGATTAATATTTTTTAAAAATAATAAAAATTAATAAAAATATTAAATTATAACAAATAAGATAATATTTGGTAAAAAATATCATATCATATTCATTTATAGAACATTTAAAAGCATTTTTATTTAGAATATTTTTATTATAGTTTAATCATTTGAGAAATTCTAAAAGTACATGTCACCACAATTATAAAAGGAAATATCCTCCCTCAGTTATGGAAACGACTTTGAGAATTTTATTTTGACTAAGTAGTACCAATTAATCTTATAAAAAGCCTTATAAAAGATATAGCGGTAATATTCATTCCAAAATACCAACCATAGATCCCTTAAGAGGAAATCTCAAGGAAGTCTGCTGATGATGTGGTAATCACCTTTACCAACTCTATCAAGTTTATTTATTATTATAATTATATATTATTATTATTAGGGGATATATATATTCCATCTATTCTTCATACTATGAAAAGAGAAAACATCACTCAAGCTTACGTACGACTTACCGTCGCCAGGAAGCGGTGCAATTCATTTTTCATCACCACTTTAATTTGATGATTATAAATATGTAACAAATGAATATATATGATATATATGAAATAATAATTTCTCTATCAATTTCAATTATTCCTTACCATTATTTCATTCCTTGCATCAGAAAATGAAAAAAGCATTCATGCATACATATGGCCTATCGTCTCCATGAATGGCATAATTCATTTTTCAATCTCTATGTTTATGTATTACTATATATATATATATTTAATATATATTATATTCAAATCATTAATAATATTATGTATATGATGGGACTATATCCTATTCAAAATAGCTAGAACTTACAGGAAAAAAATATTCATGAGAAAATGAAGCAATTAACACCCGAAACAAGGGTAATAATGAAATATTATTAAACAAATGGGTAAAAAGATGATATAATAGGATCATATATGATATTATAATTATCAATATGGTTATATTATGAGTTAATAAAATGTTTAAAACCATTATAGAAGAGTTTATATTATGTTCAACTAAAGGGAAGCTAGATGCAAGGGTTTGTCATCTCACTTTTAAATACTGGAGACATACGAAATATTAACCACTTATTTATTTTGTGTGGTGTATAGAATGATCATTTAATATATTATTTCAAGAATATATTTATCTTAATTTTGTTTAATGTTTTATTTTAAGTTATTTCTTTCATGGGGATTATGATTCAAAAGATACCAAAGCGGTAATGGTTAATTTCCCAAAATCTTAATTATTTGGAAGTGTTTATTTTTAAGTCCACACCATGGGATATTTATCTTCAATTTCCACATTTTATAAAAAAAAATCAAAAATATTTTTACTATTCTCCTAATTTTTTTAAAAATAATTATTATCCATGTATTAGTTTTTACAAAACAATTTGATGGGAATGTATTTATCATTTTTTAAAAAGGTACTTTGTGAATTTTCTAAAAAATATAGAAGGAATGTTTTTTAACTCATACAACATGAGAATATTTTACCACAATTATTCTTCCTCAATTATTTTTTGCTTTATTTATAAGTTTTTAAGGTTCATTTCAAATAAAATGATTTCCTTTATAAGTAAAAATCTTTTATAAATAAAGTTATGTCAAAATAGGAAGGTTATTTTTCTCAATAATTATTCCAAGTGATATTTCAAAATCATTTTTTCATATTAGATGGAATACTATGATGTTTATTATGATTTAATTGGGATATTATCCAAGGATACAATATTTATTCTTTCTTTATATGGTTTATGTTTATGATGAAAAGATGAAATGTTTATCAAACCCATATCTTTTTATGGGTTCTCATATAATGAATGTTTTATGATCCTATGGAACAAATATAAATGATTTTAATTATGTGATAGGTGGTACCTATATCTCCCTATATTTAATTAGGTAATGATTTATATCTCATATGATAAACAATATTGGAATGTAGAGTGAACCTTGATTAGTAAGGGACCTTTTCCACCATGACAGTTTTAGGAGTGAACCTTGACTATTATGATAATATTGGGAGTGAACTTGAATAATACAATTGTATTGGGAGTAAACCTAGACTAATTTGATAGTCTTATAAGAGAACCTTGACTAATAAGATAGTTTAGGGAGTAAACCCATTCCACTATAACAGTCATATAAAATATCAATGATTACTAAGGAAATAATTTTCTATGATTATGTGTATTTCACAATTACAAGACTTATACCAATGATATGCTATCAAGGATCATGTGATTTGATTCTGTTATGATTCATATTTTATGAAATTCCATGATTTATTCCATAACTATATATTATTATCTTTTTTAGGTATGCTATAATTTTCAAATGTTATGTTCATATTCTTATGCACTTAAGCTCATGTTATGCTTACACAATCATTGATATATCTCTTATTTACCCTTAATGAGAATCTGAGCTCACCATTTTGTTATGTTTCCTTTCCCTAGGTTATAAATAATGGTTATAAGTAGGGTATGTCTAATATGGGTGATATACATGAAGAAATTTTGGGAGTTGATATAAATTTTTATGTGATTGTTGTTTATTTTTCCAAGACGAGTAAGAGTTTGCCTTAATTATCTAAAACTATAAACCTAAAAGGTATTTCAATATTAATGTGATCAAAATTTAAAATTTATTTTATAGGTTTTTTATATTTTAAATTAGGTTACATTTATCAGAATCAAATCCATAAATGTAAAGTTTATATTTTTATCACCAGATCTAAGTGTGCGGGTCTCGGGATTTTACAGTTTGTATTAGAGGTTGGTTTAGACAACTTTGGAGATTAGAAAATTTTCATGAAAATTTATTTTATTCTATATAGATACCATTATGGTCATATAATTTTTATGTTAACTAAATGTTTAGAGTCTCAAGAACTAATTTTTAGGTTTTAAGTTATGAAATTCTAAGATGACTAATGATATTTTGGGAGACATTTATTTTTGAGGTATATGTTGCCCTTAAGTTTATCATGTGAAAAATTTTATTTGATGAATAATACAATATTCATTTTTTGGACATAAGTTTAATTTTATGAATAACCTTTAGGGATTATTTGATCTTTTATTTTGAGGTAATTATGGGTTATTAAATTTTGGGATGAAAAATAAAAGGTACGAGATAACCTTTGAAGTAAAAAATCTCATTAATGTTGAATATATTAATTTTATTTTTTAGTATTTTCTCATATTTTTTTATTAATTTTATAAAGATTATATTTAAATATTTTTAGAAAAAGGAAAACGCACAAGACAGGTGGTAACCTATCACATCTGATTAGGCCACATGGATTGAACCAACAACTAAAGGGTGACAAGGGTGAAATGAATACCACTGGCGTACATGATTTCTTGGATAATATGATTTTTTTATTTATTTAAACAATCTTAAATATAATATTTAAGTTAATTTTAGGAACACATGTTTTATCAAATAGATGAACTTGGCATTGGAAATTGATTTGGAGTTAACTGATTAATGCTATTTTGGAAGACATTCAAGGTTTTGGAAACCCAATATGATTAAGGTGAACAAAATTTTATGAAATTTTTCATAAATAATAAAGGTTTAATTATATTTTGGAGGCATATATGATTTTATTGTAGATTTAGGGTGATTTAGGTTATTTATGGAAATGGTTAGTGTATCTTGGAGATTATATGTTCAGGGCATGTAAATTTTAGAAGATAAGTAATAAATTTATCTTGGAAGAATATGTGATAAAATCCTTATGATATGTCGATTTCAATCTTATATTATAATATTTTTGAAGAATTTTAAGTATAATTATTTGTTGAATGATTTATGTTGAACTTTGGGTGTTACTGTAGAATTTGGTATATTTAAAGTAGTTTTAATCATATGAAGGTTTATTATTTTTGGGAATCATCATATCATGTTCTAAAAATTTTGTTTTTTAAACCAAAATATAAGATTAATTTTTTTGGATGATTATATAAAATAAAAGTGTATTTTAGTGTTCTAGGGAAGAAAAAATCAACTTGAATTCTAGTCATTTTGAAAAATAGATGAGACTATGGTGGAAATTGATTAATGTATGAAATTATTCTTCTCAATTAATTATATGTCATAGTTTTCATATACTATATAGTAACGTTATTCTTTAACTCTAAGAAAATAAGTCTTGAAATAAAAACATTATTAGTTCTCTTTTCTTACTAAGAAATGACTGGATTTTTAACCCATCACATAATTACAGTTTTGTGATGGTTAACTTTCTCATGATAATGTTTTATATCACTCTATATCTATCCTTGGGAGTTATATTTCTCTTTAATACCCATGTTTTGACTTTCTATTAATTGTTTATTACATGGAAACCTATTATGTGTTATTCGAGAGGACCTTTGTACTTTTGTTTCTATCATTTCTAATGGATATTTTTTTAATCAAACCATGGTTACCGAGACCAAGATACAATTGTGAGGAAACAATTTATTAAAATTTCTGGTGGAGAATATAACAAACCAATATTTTAAAAGAAAAGTATGGTTTATTTCTTATATTGTATTCAACATTGAGTCTAAACAAACCCCAAAATATTATTTTTTAAATATGACTATTATAACCTATATGTTAAATTCGCAGGTATGAATAGTATTAAATGAATTATGATATATATATATAAGAAAATAATTAAAAATTAATTTATTAATTATTATTAAATATTTACTCATTTTTTAGTAAAGTTATTTTATGCTGTAGAAATTTGTTTCTTCAAAAAATGAGTTTTCATCCTTTTTATGAATGAATATTATAAGTTTCTTTCCAAATTATATAAATTATATTTTATAAAAATAATATAATTTTTTAAATTAGGATAATAATATTATCTTAGGATGAAAATTTTAGATTATTCATAAAAGATTCATTTTCTAGTGAGTAATGAAAAATATTTATTTTTATTAAAAATTATATATTTTTTCAACCATTCGAGATGTTCCATATTATTTTAAAATGATTTCAAACTAAAAATTAGTTAATTTATATTATAAATAATTCAATTATTTTGATTGTTATTAATTTGGTAAAAAATCATTTTATACATAAATATCCATTAAAAAAAACTATTTTTTCTAAATGTTAGTTGTCGTTGTGTTTTGTATACTTAATTTAAAATTAATTTCTATAAATTATAAAAATTTAATTTAATAAAATTGAATTTATTTTTGGATTCATATATCCAAATTTATCCTAGGTTCAGCTTTTTACATTTTTCTGATGAAATTAATTTTTGAGTGAATAATAAAAAATACTATTTTTATAAAATACGGTATCTTTTATGATATTTACAAGAAATAGAAATAATATATATATTTATAAAACTTATAGATTAAATATTTTATGTTAAAATAATTTAAATATAATTCAAAAATAATTGAATACATAGATTTTATAATTTGTACCATAATAAATATGAAAATCATTTTAGTGCTCCCAAAGAGCCTGCACAACACTGGAAAAGTCAAATTTTGTATCATAAAAATATTAATTGGGGTGATATAAGTCCTTGATTTACTTGGATATTAAATATTAATTATTATTTAATATTTTTATGTTTATACATGAATAGTATAGTTATATAACAAGTGGCTTATCCTAATTCTTATGCAATGTATGCACAAGGGAAATAGAGTAAGAATAACACATTAAATGTGTTTTCATGATATAGATGTAAGTTAAAATAAATATTTAATGTATATATATTTATATTTTTAATATAATAAAATTATTTTCATTATATAATTTTTTATTATTATTTTTAAATTATGTAATTACTTTATATGATTGTGGATCACTAATACTGTATTAATTTAATTAATAGAAAAATAGAATAAATGATGTTAAAAATATTAAAAGGAATATAATTTGAGATATTAAATGTTATCCATGAATTATCTAGACTACAATGACATTTTGTGATATAAAAAATAGTTTCTTTTTAATTTGACTCGTTTTCTTGATGTTTTAAAGTGAAAGAAATGAATAATATCAAAATTGACAATAAAGATATTTTATTTGATTAATATTTTTTTAAATTATTTAAAAATTTTAAAAAAAATATTTAATAATATAAAATTGGATAATATATTATCATCAATTTCATACACTATTCATTTATAGGCCATTTGAACTAATTTTATCTAGAATAGTCATATTATATTATAATTTTTTGAGAAATTCTAAAAGTACCGCTCACGTTAATTATAAAAGAAACCTCCTATCTCACTTATATGAAACAATTTAAGTCTTATATATTAAAAATTTCCCAAAAATTATTATTATAATCATCTTTATCCAAGTTAAAGAGGTTCTTTTCCTTCCAAAATACCAACCTTAGATCTCTTAAGAAGATATCTAAAGGATGTGTGTCAAAAAAGAGGTAATCGCCTTTACCAACTCATTCATGTTTATTTATTATTATAATCCCTATTAATGTGTTGTTTAAATCCTAAATTAATAAATAAAGTTTCATAAATATACTCATATGATATTATGATTTTGTGAAAACCATATTCAATCTCATCTCCATCCTACAAATAGAAAGAAACATCGATAGTGTGTATGTAGGACTTACCATCTCCACATAGAGGTTTAATTCATTTTTCATCACCATACTACTTGGATGGTTAAAAATATGGAACTAATATGTTATATATGATATAATAATCATTATTTAAATGTAAATTATTATTAACCATTCTTTTATTCCATCTATCAAAAATTGGAAACAATATTCATGCATTGGGATGACCTAACTTCTCTATGAACGATGTGATTCATTTTTATATATCTATATTGTTATAAGACTATATATATATATATATAAATTTAATATATATTATATTTATACCATAAATAATATTCTTTTGATGTTTAAACTGTATCCTATGCACAATAATCACAACTTATAAGAAAAAAATATGCATGAGAAAATGAAGCTGTTAACAACTAAACCAAGAGTAATAAAGAAATATTATTAACAAATATATGATAAGGTGATATAAGAGGATAATATATGATATTATAAATATGAATATGGTTATGGTTCTGGTATAAATTAATCACAGGTTTAAAACCATTATATTGTAGGTTAAGGTGTGTTCAACTAAAGGAAAGTATAAGGTAAGAGTTTCTTATCACAAATTTACGTCTATTAGACATATGTCATATTCAATACTTATATCTTTTTTATAATGTGTATAATACCCATTTTATATATTATATCATGAATATTTTGTTACTCATGGTATTTAAAGTTTCATTTGATGTTATTTATTTCATGGGGTTTATGATTCAAATGATACCTAAGTGGTAAGGTTTAATTTCACAATCTCATCATTATTTAGGATTGTCTATGATTATGTTCTCATTGGGGAATATTTATATTCCATTTTCATGTTTTATAAAAATGTTTTCAAAGAGGTTTTTACTATTCTCATAAAATTTTTAAAAATCATTTTACCCATGTTTTACTTTCTACAAAACGATTTGAAAGGAATCTTTTTGTCATTTTCCAAATGAGGTACTTTGGTACTTTTCCATCAAAATATAGAAGGAATCTTTTTTTAAAATTTACGGGGTGATAATTTTTTCCCAAAATTATGAAAAATCAATTAATTTATGATTAATTTACAATTTTACAAGGTTACTTTCAAATAATATTCTTTCTTTTATAAGCACACAACTTTTTAAAAAAAATAAATGTTATTTCAAAATAGAAAGGTTATTTTTCTAAATAATTTTTTAAAGTGATATTTAAATATTATTAGTCCATCCAATATGACATCCATTGATGTTACTTATTATTTAATGGAGATATGATACAAAGATACCATCTTTATTCAATCACCGGATGGTTTAATTTTATAATGAAATGTTAATCAAATCTATTTATTTTCATAGGTTTTGATATGATGAATGATTTATTATGTTGTTAAACACGTCTGTATGGTTTTCATTATGTGATGGGTGGGACCTATATCTACCACCAATTCACTGGGTAAATATTGATATCTCATGTGATAAATAAGACTACAATGGGGAGTGAACCCAATTTAGTAAGGGACCTTGTCCACCATGATAGTATTGGGAGTGAACGTTGACTACTATGAAAGTCTTCAGAGTTAAAATTGACCACTATACTAGTATTGGGAGTGAAATTTGACTAATATGATAGTATTGGGAGTGAACCATGACTACTAAAATGGTTTGGAGAGTGAACCCATTCAACTATGATAGTCTTGGAAAAGAGCCTTGAATTCTAAGAAAATGATTTTATATGCCTATGTGTATTCCAAAATTCCATGACTTATGCCAATGATATGCTCTTATGGATCATTTTATTTTATTCCTTTGTGTTTCATATTTTATGAACTACCAACATTTATTCCATGAATTGGAATTATGATCTTTGATACACTGAGTATAATTTTTAAATGTTATGTTCATGTTCTTATACCCTTATGAACATGTTATGATTATGAAATCATTGATATCTCCCTTGATAACCCTTAATGAGCATATGATATCACCATTTTATTATGTCCCTTTTTAAGGTTATGAAGAATGGGTTTAATTAGGGGTTGTCGAAGAAGGGTGAAATACTTGAATACATTTTGTAAGATGATATAATTTTTTTGGGCCACTTGTTTATTTTTCTATGATATGTAAGAGTTTTTCCGAATTTTAAAAACTCTAAAATTAAATGATTCTTCAGTATAAACGTAATAAAATATTTAAATCTATTTTTTATTTTTTAGATATTTGAAATTGGGTCATGTTTATCGATATTATATCTATAAATGTAAATATTCTATTTTGAACATTAGACATAGGAGTTCGGGTCTTGTGCTATTACAGAGTGTATCAACTGTTACTTTCTTTAGATATATGATGAAGTGACATTATGTAAGTGAAAAATTATTTAAATTTACACAATATTTGGGTCACACAAAAGAATTTATTTCTAAATCTTTATCTTCAATACTTCCTATAAATACATGTCTAAAATATATTTGGGATCATAAACTACTTTCCAACATAATTAACCAAAATTTTCATGGTTACCAAAAATACCATAAAACTAAATTAGTAGGAAGTATGCCTTGAAAATATTAAGAAAGAGATTTTTTATATGAATATTCTATTCTCTATCCACATGATAATATGCATATTGAATTTTTATCATTCAATAGATGTAATGAATATAATGAGAATTTTGGTGAAAACGTGAATAGTACAGAAAACAGATTTAGAAAAGTTGGTATTTAAAAATATATTATCATTTATAATGTTTTATATAATTAAGGTTTTAAATATAATATCATAATTATTCCTTAGTTATGTGATGATGGTGTGTTTGTTAAATTGTAAAATGATAATTGTGTTTCTTTTAAAGATAAACATGTTTAATTTTATGATAATAAAAAAATAACAGATATTCTCTTAATTTTTATGAACTAACCAATCAAAATGTTATGTTTTTTACTGATATAAATGTAGTCAATATTCTATGTAATAATAGTCTCGAACATTAAACTTTGAGGCTTCCATAGAAGATATCAATGCATAAACAAATTTTACAACTTCCTGAGTGAACACTTGACAAAAAAAATATTTTTGAATATTGTATAATGGGTAAGAAGAATAGATAAAGTTTCAAAACAATTAAAGAAGGTAAAACCAGAATATTTCTCTAACTTCTTCATATTGATTTATATAGATCTGTAAAAACTAATAGTCAAAGTGGTAAAAGGTTTGTTTTAGTTATTTTATATGGCTTGAGTCAATTTACATTAGTTTATTTTCATGCAGAAAAGTGTGAATCTATATCAAAGTTTCTTGATATTTGTAAATAAGTTTAAAATGTGAATGGTTAATTTATCTTATCAATTAGAAGTGACAGATTAGGAGAGTCAATAAAGCTATAATTTAAAATTTTTTCTATATAAAATAGTAATTTTCACAACTTTTCAGCTCCAATATCACCCTTAAAAAATGGTGTGGTTGAAATAAAAAATAAAATTATTCAAGAAATTTATAAAACTATGTTAAATGAATTCAAAATATTTAAATACTTCTAGGAAGAATATTTAAATACATAATGTTACATTTAAAATATAATTATTTTAAAACAAATTTTAAAGAAAAATTATTATTAAAATTTCAAGGGATAAAAACATAAATTTGGATATTTTATAGTTCTTGATTGTAAAGTGTTTATTCTTAACACTAAATATTATTTGGATAAAATTAATTACAAATTGTACGATAAAATATTTTTTTATTATCCTAATATAAATAATTCTTATGTACTATAAAATAAAAGAAGTTGAGTTTTTGAAGAATTTATTCATGTCATGTATGATGAGATTTGTTTAAAATAAATGAATAATGATTTAAATCATATTAAATAATATATTAAAGATTTAAATTTTGGAGAAGCTGAAAATAAAGACTTGAATTCACCTATTTAGGGGAAGAATCAACCTCATAAAAAACATTGAAAACAAATAAATATTATCGTATGGATATATTTATTGGAAATTTTTAATCTAATGTTAAAACCAGAATTATTTAAAGTAATTTTTGTTATTATAATGATTTTTTATCTAAATGTTTTCTAAAATATATTTATAAATATTTGAATGATTTAAATCAGATTTTATTTAATTAAGAGGAACTAAATCATTTTTCTAAAAATAATTCTTGGACTTTGGTTGAACTACTTAAATAACAATAAATTATAAGAACTATATGGAGTTTTAGAAACATAGTTAATGAATTTTGGGAAATAATAAAAAAAATCTAAATTATTTTCTCTTTGTTATTTTCAATAATAAGACTTTTGTTATGATGATAAATATTCACATGTTTCTTGATTGGAAGCTACTAGAATTTTATTATCTTATAATACCCATCATGGTTTTAAATAATATCAAATAGATGTGATAATTTCTTTTCTAAATGGATATTTTTAAATATAATTTTATTCAAAATAGTCCCCTCATTCTTAGAATGGAATGTAACCTAAATATATTTTCAAACTTTCAAAGGATCTTTATGGATTAAACATAGTGCATTTTATGAAAGAATGTCTCACTATTTTTTTTTGAAAAATAGTTTTATAAAAGGAAAAGTAGATCTTAATTTATTTATTAGAAATAAATCTGAAGATATTTTTATTAATTGAATATATTTTTATGATATTATCTTTTTATATTCAAGAGAAATTATTTATAATGAATTTCCAGATTTAATGACTTCTGAATCTAACATCTTTCTTATGGATAATTTAAATTACATATAGAACTTTAAAAGTTTTAAAATAATTATCAAACATTTCTTAATCAATACTAATATTCTAAGGATTTGGTTATAGTTTTTTTAAATGATTAAATACCCATTAAGCACTTCTTTTAAACTAGATTTTGAAAAAGATGAAAATCCATTACATAATAATGTTTTTAGAGGAATCATTTATTGCTTATTATATTTAGTTAATATTAGACTATATGTTATATTTAGTGTGTTATTATGTGCATGATTTACAGAAAACCCTAAAGAGATTCACATGAAAGATATTAAAAATATCATTAAACATGATAAAGTTTATTTAAATATTGGTTTATTTTATTCTAACATAACTGAATTTGATCTAAAAATAAATTATGATTCTGATTTTCGTGGTTATAAAATTGATAGAAAAATTAAAATTGACACCTATTAATTTTTATGTGTTTTTTGTTTCATAGAGTTAAAAGAAACAAATTTACATTTAATTATCTATATATGAAGAAAAATATATTACTGTTTAAAGTTATTTCACATAATATTGAAGAATTAATAAAAGATTAAGATACTTTTATGTTTATTTTATGAGATACTTATCTTTTGTGAAAACTCATATTCTATTTTTATTTCTAATAATCTTTTATTGTACTATACAACTAAGAATATAGAAGTTACATATTATTTTATTAGAGATCATTTATAAAATTTTTAAATATATTTACGATATATTTCTAATGAAGATCAATTTTAAAAAATATCTACTAAACCTTTGGGTGTGGTAGGTTTGAGAAAATTATGTCTGAAATTATTATGATTGAACTATAATTCATTTTTATTATAATTAGGATGAGTATGAATTTTTATCATGAATTTTTTTATAGGATTACTTGAAAGAATATTTTTATACCAACATCTCTTCATATTGAGTTCAATGTCCTTATTTATGGATAAAATTATTTATCCTTCATATTCCCTCTTTATTTTAAATCTATTAATTTTTAATATATAATTTTTATGACACGATGCTAAATTTTTGACATAATTTCTATCACTTGCACTTAAATATATTTTTTTTGGAAAGTGAGCAAAAGAAATTTGTTTCATCATTTGGATTACTAGTATATACTCTATTAGCTGGTCACTATTTAATTCATTTAAATCATTACTTAATTCATTGAATATATTAACATTCTTTCATGACACCTTGAATATTTTAAAACTCTTCACAAGATAGTATTTTTAAAGATGGAATTCAAAATTATTTTGTACTGTTCTTATATTCAAGTAGAAAATGTTTAAATTAAGGATGAGATTTACTATTTTATATTTATTTTCATTTTTATTTTTATTTATCTTTATATCCAAGAATTTAGGGGGAGATTCCTTGTTTAAATATTCTTAATTCATGTTGAAATATACTAAACATATTAATATATTCTTGGAAATTCTATAACCATAATACATAAAAATATGTTTTCAGTAATGCATAATATAATTAATTATAATTAAGTAGGAGAAATAATTTTTATATAAAATTGTATATTTTCATATTTTTAGTATAAAAGGGTGATAATTAAGTATAGTTTTAATTTTTTTGATTAATTTAAAAAAATGGGGATAAGTTTTACTAATTATATTCAGTTTTGTAATTATAAAATAGGGGAATATTGTTGAGTGGATAGTTTATAATTTATTTATTTTTGTTTTGATAATTATAATATCTTCATTTTTCCTTGAAACATGAGTTTTGAAAAGAAAAAAATTTATTTTCCTTGTTTGAAGCTTGTACTTATTATAGAAGAAAAGAATCATGTTGATTTTGTTTATTGTTTATTCCTATTTTTTCTAACCATCATTAAATTTATTATAATGATTTGGTGATTTTCATGTTGTTATGAATTGATTTTGTAGAAAAATCCACATTATGATGATTTAATCATTGAATAATACTCCAAAGTAATAAACTCATACTTAGTTTTTTTATCCTTATGGTTGTTTCTTTCACAAAATTTTCTATGATTCAGATTACACATATTCTAAACCAAATTGATTTATAAAAGGCCAAAGTCCATTCTTCTTTATGAAGGATTTTTTATCTTACTATGTTCTTATATTATGAAAATATATATCTTATTTAGATATAATGGCCTTACATAATTTCATATCTTACAAAATTTTCATAACTTCTATAGGTTTTCCCATCTTACAAAAATCCATTTCTTACAAAAATATGTTAAAAAATCTATTTTGTATCTTATGAATTATTTATATCTTATAAAGATTTTATTATATTATATAGATTGTATCTTATAAAAAATTTTATCTTACAAATTTTTTTTTTCTTATTAAATACAAGTATGTTATGTTAATTTAATATCATACATGATACATAATACTTTTAATATTTCTATGTATACTTATAATTAAAATTTTATCTGTTTAAAATATTATTAGTTATTCTTATTTATTTATTGTGTATTTAAAAGTGGGTTTTTATTTATAGTTATGTTTGATAAATTTTCAAGGATTTTAATTGAGATTTTCATGAGAATTAATTAGAGTAATCACATGAAACATTATTTGGGAAATCATCATCGAACAAATATGATGTAGTTTAGTGATATGAGAAGAAGAAATTTTAATTACCAAAGAAAGGAACAACAACAACAAAATATTTGAAAGATGTTGTGAGTTTATTTTTGGAGTGGATATTTATAAAGAAACTATATAAATAATGTTGAATATATCCAATGAAAACTATTAAGGATAATCTTACCTCAACATTGTGTATTGTTTATGTGAACTTGTTTCTCCAACTATGCTATCCTTTTTCCTGAACTAAATCATGAAATTCCACAACACTAAGGAGATGAAAATACCTCTTCCTCAAAATTTACAACTTCAATATTTATTATGATTTTGTGGTTTTGTATTCTTACCATATATATTTTGTTCACATTATAGTTGTTTTATTCTTTTTCAATCAAAAATTGGATCGTTGGGTAATTCTACCCCTAGAAAGGGGATCTTGGGTTATTTCTATAGGTGTAAAAGGTCGACTATTTAGTTTATGGGCTTAGAATTAAACGTTCATTATAATTGAGTTGTGAATCTGCATAAAAAACCATGCCTATCTATATTGGTTTCCATACTCTCATATTTTGAGCATGAAGAGTATACATAATATTAATTTGATCTGAACCATTATAGAAATTTTTGTGATCATATTTTTATTTTTCCAATGCATAATTATTTAAATTTGATATAATAATAAAATTTTATATAGTGTTAAATTCCCCCTCAATTGACTATTCATCCCTCTCATTTTCTGAAGAAGAAATATATTTTTTCCCAATATATGTTATGGATATAAAGCTATTATTGAATTTTTTTTCAAGGATAAAATCATGAAAATTCTCGATTATTAGGGTAATAAATTGTTTAAGATGATATATTAGAATAATATTGATTAATTTTTACTTCTATATTTTATCATTCATATAAGGTTTTTTGGTATAAATATAAAAGCTCAAAATAGAGAAAGAGAGAAATTATGATCATGAATTTAAAAAAAATCAATAAGTTACCTAAAAGGTCTTATTTTATTGGAGCATATTATCCACCTATTAGTTATGGTAGATAAAAAATGTATAATCATAAAATAAAATTATTATTGATAGTTATTATGTTCTAGTAATTTTATCACAAAAAAGAGGTTTAGATATTAAAAAAAATATTCCAAGAATAAAAAATAGAAAACAAAAACCAATTATTCTAAGTAATAAAAATATTTTTCTCATTATAAATAAATAATTTATTATATTTTCTACTGGATTAAATTTTAATGGGTTTAGTGTTTATATTATTTTTTAATATAAGAAAATTCCAATTCAAAATTAAATCAGTACTTATATTCTTACAATTCAGTTCATTTTCCTATATTGAATTTATATATTTTATGAACTTTCTTTTACCTTAAAAAAGGAATAATTAATTAACTACATAATTTTTTTAACAAAATTTATAGACTTTTATTTTATAGTTATTATGGTCATTAAAAAAGTGATATTTTTAGTAGTGTTTTTTATGATGTATTTAATCCCAACAGATATTAGTTTTAATTCTCAAATTAACCCAATACACATGTCAATATTGTTTTACTTTGAGTGTTATAGGTTTTGATTAATTATTATAAAGGTTTTTTTTATTGTTTTAAATTTATGGAATTATAAGTTTTTTTAGAATTTTTATTTTTAGAGAAAAAACAAGATTGAAAATTGTTTTAGAAACTATAAAAATACCAGTGTAGTTTGACGTAATCTTATAAAATATTTTTATTTTGAAGTATTAATTTGTAAAAGAATTATCACAGATAAATATTTTGAATATTTCAATTATTCATGTTTTTTTAATCATAGGTTAGTAATAAAAATATAACGCTATCCTTATTTAGATAATGCATTTTTAATGTCTCAACTATGTAATGAATTTTTATCATGTAGATTATTACATGGAAAGTTTAATTTTTTTTCTTTACTATTATGTAGAATTGATCTCCTTTATGTTAATTAGTTATATAGGGTAACTATTATTTAGTATAAAGAAATTTGAATTCATTATTTCATGTATTTTAGATTATCAAATTCATTCTTATACAAAATAGAGAATTGGAGAGTTATTATTATGTGGCCTAAAACTTTTATAATTCATTTTTTGAAGCATTTATTTATCAAGTTTAATATTATGTAAAGTTGAATAATTTTGTTACACTCACATAACATATTTTACAGAAATATTAACCTTATGTAAATTTAGTTTGTGCCACCAATATATATATATATATATTTGAAACAAATGTTTTCTTTTCTATATAATTTTGATCCCACAAGTTTGATTAATAATGGAGAGTGATATAATAAGGCTCTTTCTAGTTGGGTGATAGACAAGTTTTTGAAAGTAGATACCCCATAGTGTTTATATATACACAAATCTAGTCAAATCTAGTCCATTTTTCTATATTTTTATATGGATCTAGGTATATGCATCTTCTATGAAACAAAGGTCTATTAATTAATTATTATATAATTTTTTTTTGAAATCATACTCATACTTTTTCAAGAGAATAAATTGAATAAAATAACTATATATATCCACTTCTACATATATGCATACATCAAAAGTGTGTTTTATAGTTAACATCATAACATCAGTGCAAAGGAAGTGTCTCACTGAATCCCCAATACGTTTAAGGATCCTAAGGTTGTGGAATGGGAGGTAGAGCCTATATATATAAACATAAATCATGAGTATTTTTACATCACATCCTATGTGTAGATCAATGAACCATTTTTATATAAAAAACATTTATATTTTACTCAACCTAGAGTCTCACACACAAGAGAAAAATGTACTTTTATGCGAATAAGAGAACACTAAAGGATCCTTAGTTGGGGATAGAGATCACCATCAGGCTAGCTAGATTCTCGGATCTAACAAAACATTTTAAGATATTAAGTGTGGGATAATCTTCACCATATTTATAAACTAGGTTCCATGAATGGAAATCATCCTCGGAGTTGAAATCCTCCATAGAGTGGGGGAAGTCTGATTTTCTCCATTGAAGAATAGCCTTATCTAGGTTTATTTGAAAATAGGAATCTTCTGATCCCTCCACATATCAACAAGGAAAATGATATTTATTTATAGATAATTCATCCTTATCCTTATGATTTTATCATGTTATTATTGAGAGCCTCTACTAAAACGGATCCAACATACCCATCCGTTGAAATCACGGAGTATATCCCTTATTCCCTATAACACTAACAACTATAGATAACATGTTCAATGTTTTTTATACCTTAGAGGTTGAGGAACAAGAATATACCCTAAGTGGTTAAAATAAGAATAAATCCTTGGGAGGTTATAGTTTTGATAAATTAGGTGGTGTTTTCACTAATGATAAGACCAATAACAATGGTGATCATGAAATTACATATCCTCAAGTGAGAAAATCAAAGGCCTATAAGGATTACAGTATTTCTCATACATGATCTTATACATCATCTTGAATATTATGGGGATTGTATTCCATACTAAATGGGACTTTATAGGAGATGCTATAAGACATATATAGGATATTCCTTCTATTAGGAATATGATCAAATAGAGTGGATATATATCCTTAAATTCATGTATTGTTATGTATTATTGTAATATCTTTGTGATTTAATCTTCTAATGACACTCTTCTCCATGGTTCCTAGTGAAAAATTTGGGTAAAAGGTTTAGCTTCTTCAAATCCATTAATAGTCTATGACAAGGAGACTCATGGTCACCAATCCTCTCGATTTTGGATCAAGATGTATTTAGTAGGAATATTAACAGAGTAATTAAAGGAGGAATAACGAGCCATATTATGGGGAGGTGTTGATATCTAATAAACACCCATATTTCTTTATTAATTACATATAGTTATTCCTCAAAATAAATACATAATCCATTAAAACCATTATTAATATCATGAGGAGGTATGAAAGGAGGAGTGGATAAAAGGTAAATCCCCTCAAGGGTAGTATTTATGTTTTGGTAATGTTTTATGACATAAGGACTCAATTGATTAAAAATAGGCTAGTTTTTAAAAATGAATATTCCCTATGTAGTACTATGACATTCCTTGGATAAATGGAAGGTTATATATACAAAATTTTAATGGGGGTAATTACAAAAGTTACTAGACATATCCCAAATCGGAAAAATTGGTTCTTTTACTTTGGTGGTATGATGACACTGATTTAAACTATATTTACATTGATCCTCATTTGCAACCTTCTCACAATCAATGAATTGAAATTGGTTTTAAGGAACATTGAGTAGAGACTTAAAAACTTCCCTTTTGATTCACACTATGAGGGTTGTTGTCACTAAGACAATTGGAAGAGGAAATCAAGACTAGTGGATGAATAAGGCATTAATATGATACTACTAGAATAATATATACATGATATATTGGCTAAAATTGAATGGGATATAATTATAGGACAATAAATATTTGTGTTATTCTATGGAAATAAATGTGGAAATTTTATAGATTCCATGTATAAGTAAAAATCACTCACTTTTCCCATTCAATTATTAATGAATAGATCTCTTACTATTATTTTTAACTAATCATCATGGATCATAAAATGATAGATGTTTTGTTATGGGAATGAAAATGAATAGAATTTGCTGTTTATTACCATAGATTTCATGGAATTAGTATCAACTCCAGGATGGTGGAGGGATACACATATTTCACCAATTCAGTAATTGATGAGAACTAGAGAGTTGTAATAAATGGAATCAAGATTTTCAAAGAATACGATCATTATGTGTTTACATATATAGGTTTAGGTAAAATTAAAAATGGGGACTTATATATGACCATACACACTCTATAAGAAGATTATCATTGGTAAAAAAATTTATAGGAAAATATTATCCCTTTGAAGGTGATTTGTTTTTGGTTTGGTGCACATTTAATGGGGAAATTCTACTTGATAATGTGATTCGATGTAGAGGTATTCCCCTTTACTCCATGTTTACTTTCAACTCTAACTCTAAAATAGATATTAAGGAACACCTATTTCATGCTATAAATTAGGTTCACTCTATTGGGAACTTTCTTGGAAATCTCATGGATATATCTAGATATCCTATATTGTTTTATTATTTTCTATAAATTTGGTTTTATGGAGTGGTTTTAACATCCCATGACTGATAAATTTGTAGTGTCACCGTTCAGGTAGGATTATTGGATATTTAGGAGTCTCATAACATATTTAGGCACCAATATACTAAGGTTAGTTCTTATTGTATCATACTTAAACCCATATCTCTTATCATTGATATTTATTTATTGATCAAGGGAATTTTCATTCCTCCTTTTGAAGAGGCATGACATTCAATATATTCCTTCTTATATTATAAATAGAGTAGGTACAATAGACATTGGATTCACTGGAATACCCTTGGAAATGGGTACAAGCTATCCACTAATGGTTTTTGTTCAAGTGGAATGATTCATGGTGGAGGAATCATTCGTGTTCAATGGGGTTGCTGATACTGGAATTTAACACCCACTATGGCAGAAATAATTCCCTCATATTAAAGGATTTACCATTACTCAATATATTAACCTTCTATATGTGTATAAAAACCCACTAGAAATGGTAGAAACCAATTTATATTTTATTTTCAAGTTATATCTATTATCTCTTATCCTCACTGATATGTTGTTTATAATTTGAGGAAATAAAATCCTATATTGAGATAGACCAAAATAATAAAACATGTTTGGTGTGAAGGTAACGTGGAGATAGAAATCATATAATCCAAGCTTGATCCTGTATTTTCCATATGTTTTACTCTAACATTGATTACGTTCCTTCTAATAATAAAAATATAATCAATTGTGAAGTTCTTCCTTAGTACTATTTTTAACTTCCGTGATTATACCAAATTTTATTTTTTTTCCATTTCCAATAAAAATTTTGATCAATGAAGGATATTTTTTACCAAGTCTTTCAAGACAATTTTTATAAAATATTACAACTCTTATCATATTTTATGATGTTCTATGGAGATATTTTATCATTTTTTAAAATTTTAATCAAATTTTTTATTTTTAAATTATATTTTTAGAGGAGAATTAAGTATGAGGGATAAAATATTTAATGGATACAAATAAGTAATTTTTAATTAATAATAAATTTAAGAATGATCCAAAAAGTATAGATCAAACTAACTCATGTTACATTGTTTCCTCTAGAATTGGGTATGACCTTGTTGATTGAAGGTTCAAACATTCCAATCGGTTTCTAACGGGTTTGTTCGTAGAACTGGAAACATACAATGATTCCATATCCCTTTGGACCTACTTTCCAAAAGTAGGCACTCATTAGTTGTGGACTGATGAGGGTTAGAAATTGGCATTGGTCGAGAGGATGAGAGGTCGGACTCATCACACCTTTTTAAGGGGAATTATTGTCTACTCCGGGACTCTATTTATAGATTTAAGTTATGTTCGTGAATCCTTATTACATTACCAAGTATAAAATGAGCTTTATTTAGATTTTACAATCAATGATTAACTCTGTAGTAAATTTAGAGAATCTTTTATATGTATTCCAGGTTCTTCATTTATAGAGAATCACCTTTTTTTATAGATTCTTAGTCAATGGTATATTTCAATACATAAATTTCTCTTGGTCATTATTATGACCATACTGGTTTTAAATCCACTCAATGGTGCACTTGAAGTTTATTTTCATTCAGAAGGACATTGATTATTTCAGAGTTGGGATCGTACCCACAGATGGGCTACCTATGTATCCTTTGTTTAGAAAAGGAATCAGAACCCACGTAGTTTGATTAAGGGAGTGTGATGTTTATGTATGATTGATATCTCAAAGAAAGATGTCATAATTACTTTTACACTCTAAGATCACGTGAGTCATGCTCGGTGTGAGAAACAAGAGGTATTGGTAAAATCAGACAATTGTTTCATGAAAGATGCAATCATGAAAAATGACGTGGGGATTATGTATATATGACTGCCCAATAGATGAAGATTAAGATTTACTTCAGTGAATAAATATAGGAATAGGGTCCATAAAGGTATATATACTTTATGGAGATTTGGAAACTCTAATCTTGGGGCTTACTCCTATGGAAGATTCCGAAGTTAGGAGGGGACTTATGATTGGGTTTTAATCATGAGAAGGAAACCTAGATCAAAAGTAAATTAGGACTGATTAAGAGAAATTGAGACTGGGGATTACTCCTGGGAAGGAGGCCTAGGTTAAGGGACTTGAGAAATTAAGGGATTTGGGGATTACTCCTAAGGAGGATGGCCATATTTGAGACCGAGACTTACTCCTGAAAAGGAAGCCTAGGTTAAGAGAATTTGGTTAGGGCTTACTCCTGAGAAGGATGCCCATATTTGGGAACTTGGACTGGGGCTTACTCCTGAAAAGGTGGCCCAGGTTAAGGGAATTATGACTGGGGCTTACTCATAAGGAGGATACCCATATTAATGAGGACTTATGGCTTACTCTTAAGGAGGATGCCCACATTAATGAGGACTTAGGGATTACTTCAGAAAAGGAGGCCCAAATTAATGAAGATTTGGGGATTACTCATGAAAAGGAGGCCCAAATTAATGAGGACTTGGGGCTTACTCCTAAGGAGGATGCCCAAATTAATGAGAATTTGGACTATGGATTACTCCTGAAATGGAGGCCCAGATTAGGGGACTTGGGGCTTATTCCTGAAAAGGAGGCCCAGGTTAAGGATTCTCTCATCTTAAATTATGAGGTTGAATGAATTAACTCTTTTACTTTAGTGATGTAAAGATGTGTAAATCACTAGGTTTTGAGAGATATTCCATAGAATTCCTTCCAGATAAGGAATCCAACAAGGAAATCATGCCATAAATGGATTTGGAGAGATTTCTGAAGGCTTAATCTTGAAGAGGATAGGTGAATAGGCATAGGAGAGGTGAAATAGGTAGGAGGGCCACCCAAAAAGAGAGGGGTACACAAGTAATGTGTGGGAGTGAAAGTACTACGTGGGCATGCAAGTCCTGGTCGCGCAGGTGTACCTGCACGACAAATGGGTACTTGCGTGACAGCTAATCCTTAGGGTAGAACTTGGGAGAGGCTTGGATCAAGCCTTTAATACTACCCCCAGAGACTTCCAGAAGAGAGGCGCACAAGTTATATGGAAGGGGTAATACGGTGCACAAGTGTGGCCATTCCCCTTAATGGCTGGCCACCTAGGCGCACAAGTGTTGATGAGTTTCAACATTTAGGCCTTCCTCCCCCTCTTTAGATCTTCCGTTCCAGGTAAGAAATTACCTAGAAGTGTTCAGAAGCCATGAAAAGAGACTAGGGAGCCAGGAGCTCAAATCTGATGTTTTGGAATTTTTCTTCCCCGGAATGGGGGGGGGGGCCCAGAGGAGTATTTATAGGCTAGAGAGACCCTGGGCGAAATTTCAAAGAGGGTGTTCAAGTCACCTATGCGACCACTGGGTGTCGCGCAAGTATACTTGCGCAACCTTGGTGGAACTTGCGAGACCCAAGTGTAAATGACTACTTGTTCATGCCTTTGTCAATTTTTTATGTTTTCTTAAAAGGATGAATCACTTTATGCTAAGGTATTTCCCTTTCCATTCATTTAGACTCTGTGACGAAAAGGAGCGTCAAAATACATCACATATTGTTGTGAAAACAATGATTTTTCATTGAATATTATTATTCCATTACTATTTAGTTATCATTCTATGAAAGTAATATTATCATTTCTATTAGTTTTTTATGGTTTTAATAAAGTTACATTATCATTATTTGTAAATATTTCTCTGATAATATAATCTGTTATCAATTATATTAAAAAACAATTGTATATTTCATTATATATTCTCAAATATTTATTTTCATTTCACATTAAGTAAACAATTTTTGAACTATTTATAGGGTTTATATATAAGGATTTATTATTGAGTATTTGTAAAAAAAATACATTCAAAAAACTTGTTCTCTCCTATGAAGATTTCTAATTGAAAAAGTATTTAATAAAATCACTAAAACTATAATGGATTTTAGAAAAGTGGGGTTTTCCATTACTATTTTATTCCTACTAGAAAGAATCTCTATCTTAAGGGAATATAACCTAGATCTTCCTTTAGTTTATATAATATTTCTCCTCCTTAGACCACTGGTTGTTTCCTGAACTGGTGGCCTCTATTGTACCATAGGAATGTCTCTCTATACGCTAGAGTATTAGAACTAGTAATGGGGATCCATGAAGGTAACATGGGTATAATATACCCCATATATCAGAGTGTAAAATAATAAAATTAATAAAAAAGTATCAAGAAAAAACCATAAAAATTCGTGCATATAGGCAAATAAACACACCATAATAATAATATGAGGTGCATAAGCATACATATAGTCACACAAGACTAATCACCCAGAAGGATAGTCACATATATAAAACAAAAATATAATAAAAGGAAAATATTGAAATAAAATTAAAGGAGGATCCACTACAACTTTGAGCCTTACATCATCTAAAACACTAAATCTTATATGACCTAATTCAGATTGATCATGAAATCCTAGGCCTTGGCCTAACCTAAACCTACAACAAGTGAGCACTGCTTGGGTACCTAAGTTCTTGTAATTATTGAGCATGGTGTGTGTACAAAAATCAGTAGCTAACCACCAATGTGATACCATAATATACAAAATATTTAGTGATATGGGAACATGAAATGACCCAAATAAATAAATAATCTACTGGAAATAAATAAACAATACTACTACAGTACCCACTTCAGCCTGATGTCATAATTTCTTTGAGCACATAACATAGACCATTCCAACCCATTTACTATATACCATACCATTTTCAACACTTTGGTTTGTGACCTCGATCAACCATAATTTCTTTGGCCAGTGACAGGTTGTCTCTTAGCACATCATGATAACTATACCTCTGAATATAATAGACTTGAGTCTCCTTGATATACACATCAAGTATCACGGACCTCCACTATGGGAGTTTTTTTAGCTAGGATATAATCCCATTTGTATCATTGACCCAAGTAATTCTCCTAGAAACCTCCATCAAAGTATACCTAATAAACCCAGCCTCCAAATCCATGGAATACCCACTAAAATAACACAAAACTACTCTATAGTAGTTTTCTTCAACAAAAGTAACATAGAACTCCCCTAGGTCAAATCCCAAGGTTGACACCCAACATGGGGTCCCTAGTCATATATATAATCCTTGGCCCAAGACCACTCACACCTAGACTAACATTCCCTAGAAATTACATAAATAGAATGATATCATAATCGTCAAAAGGCAATCCATAATGGTGAAAAATGATATAGATGTATCATGCCCTATCTCTAAGTCTCTCGATATTTTTGGGATGATCCAAACACATACCCTGAGTCCATCCTACCTATATCCCATGTACCAAGGATAAAAAAACTCAATGGTCCTATTTTGACAAACTATATCCACCCATCACAATACATTCCACACACTACTATTAGAGGTGACATGGAATACAATGTTATATTCAAGGCCTCAGTTATTGGATTCTAATGTTTCATGCCCGTGTAAAAGGTCTAACATGTCCTTGGAACGTTTTTTTATTCTAGGGAATTTAATTTTAATTTTTTTTAATTACTAAAAAAAATCAAATAGGACAACTCTCTTAGTAGAATGAATGCACATACATATGAATATAATGAAATGTATAAATCCATAGGATTAGTATAAGGACCACCTAAATCCGTCAAAAAGTTACCATCCTCATTGACCTCTACCAAGCCTCATCCCAGATCATATAAATTCATGACCACTTTTTTCATGTAATATAAAATAAATAATTAATTATAACAATTTATAATTAATTATTTAATTTAATAAAAATATATATAATGGTCCTACACATCCCCAATAACTACTATCAAATTGAAACTATGACCAACCTCCCACTGAAGGTCCGCATCACACCCTAGGAATAATATAAAGCTAGACACCTATCAAACAATGCTGATTACCCATAAATTCAATATGATTTTTTCTAAAAACCCTAAATAAAATTAAGGTGTCATATTACCTCCACAAAAAATGGCAATGGATTTCTTTCATACAACATCTCATGTCCTCCTCAACTCAAGTCAGGAAAAATCTTCTTTTGAATTTATTGATTCAACTATATTCCAATTGAATTAGAAATAAAACCCTAAACCAAAAATCCAAAATCAGTTCATAATGAAAAAATTTGGGAAAGAGTTTGTGTGGGGTTATCCTTATAAATAGGAGTCTATAGGATTGAATTATTCTTCAATCTAGAATGAAACATGGGGAGATGAGTTACTAGAAGCCCAAAATAATAGGAGGGAGGTAGTGGGGGAGAAAACAGGTGTCTCCCAAGTGATCCTATAATTTTAAAACACCCAAAAAACTATATGGGGGTCATTGAATGTGTAAAACAAGATTTCAATCTATGAATAATCAAAGTTTCTTGCAAAACAAACCAGCTACAATAATTCCCAGTGTGACAACATTTTTGACACCATGAATGTCCCATTCATCTCCCAAGCAGCTTCAAGAGCCTCTTGATCCTCCAAATATCTCTCCCAAACCCTATAGAAACATCAAACAACTTAATCCTCACATAGAAACATCCTTTAGAGGAATTAAAAACCATGGATTCCCTGCATGATATTTTGTTCTTAAAATGAACCATCCTCTAAAATAAAAAAAATCAAATTCCAACATAAATTTTCTATAACATAACAATGCGGGTCATTGAAAACTTCCCTCCATAATGGTTCTCATACCCAAGAATCCTTGGAAAACATCAATTAATGTCCCTAAAACCTATATAGGTTGTTTATTCACTGAAAAATCTCCACTTCCAAGCTCTAAACACCAAACTTACTTCAGCAGCATGACTCCAAAAACCAAACACACCATTCACTAGAAACTAAGAAGCTTGATTGCTATCAACACTAACACCAAGATGATAATCACTAACACCATCTCTCAATTCACACCATGATGTATTTAAATGATTGATCATGAGTTTTATTTCACTTCCCATTATAATACTTCACTTGAAAAGTCTGATTCTAAACCATGGTTCTCCAAACCATAGGAATCACCTACAAAAATGTCTTTCTAGAAGTCCACTAATCCATTAATCATGTCCAACATGATTTTACTAATATGGTTCCCCTCTCACCATGTGAAAAATAATTCATAAATTCCATTTGGATCATCTCTTACTGGATTTTCCCAAAAGGGTCAGTCATGCCCACTAACTCATCTTTAAAACCAACACATGCCTTCAACCCGACATTTATACTAATGAACCTCACAAGCTAAGTCTTGATCATTCCATAGACCAAAAAATTCATTTCCCATTATTATAAATAATTTTCATCCCAAAAATACACTTTAATACATGTTTTCACATGGCTTAAACCCTAGAGCACATTGAAAAGTATAGTTTCACCTCATATACCAAGTAATAAATCTGGGTCACCCCACGAATCACCATATACCTAAATCAAAATCTTAAACCAACTCATAGTGTATTTATATGAATGAATCACCAACCCTAACAGTTATCATGTTCTCACCCTGAGCACTATCACTCCACCGATTCATCTCAAATTCTGATCACCTAAACCAATCTTAAGCCCGTATCAATTCTTGGACTCCATCCAACATCATTCCCAAGTTACTTCTAACATTCTACAAGGAATTTAGATATACCCATATCCATTTTGTCCCCAACCTCAAAATTCCCAATTGACCATTGAAAAATTAGTTTCACGCATCCATGAACCATCTTGTACAAGAGTCATATCACAAAGATCAACATCACAATCCCCACCATAGTAGTGTCTTTATCATCATATCATTAGTTAAAAAATCTAAACAAGACAAACCATATCCCATCTATCACCAACATCAATCATGGATGTGGACATTTTAATCATACCAAGGAACCAACATGAAACATAATACATTTACTATTTCTGACCCATAAGAACACTCAAATATAAAATCTACCAAATTTCAGCTCATAATGAGGGCCACCACCATTAATCGGTCATTGGTGGACTCCCCACAACAAGGATTACCTTATATTACTATTCGAGCACCAATATAATGTGTTCTTCTATCTACACACATGTGTCACTAGTCTAGATCCATGCCCATCACTTTCATCTCCTTACACCATGTCTCCCTAACATTATGTGTCAAGGATCACCATTAGTTGGACCATTCCATGACACCTAGTTAATTTCCATTGCCTAATATACCATAGAAAGACATTTTAAATTGCCATAAAAAACCTCACGCTGTTATGCTCGTAGGAATTCTTTGATTTCCATCGACCCTTTTCTTGTACACAACCATCACGAATTTCAATTCAACATGTCCCACATGTAATCAATGTACATCACTCTCGATGTTTCTAAAATATAGAGGGCATACAATCCCATACCACCCAATCACTAAAAATGACTATTGATCCCTCGAGTACAACGATTCATCAAGACTAGACACACATGCCTAATTCAACAACTCCCTATTACTATTGCATTTCACTTCCATCTAACCAAAAGTATGACAAACACTCTTGTCCAAAAAGGGTCCAGACATCTCACCCATGTCAAGGATCACTATTTAAAAGCTACTAATGATGCACTATTCATATGTCAGGTATATCCAACTAGGATAACCCAAGGCACTCTACAAAATTGGTCACCCACTTGTGAAAAACCATACCTCATGCTTAGACACCCTCAAATTCTATATTAAAACCATAATCATAACCCCACACTTACATCTCATACCATAACACATTTATTGTTTATAAGTTAATGTAAATAAATAGTCATGCCCCATGAATCTATCCTTGGTACTATAACACCAGAAATGCCTCAAATCCTAAGGAATTAGCACCCAAGGTTATATTCTAATAAAACCGCAAGGCATAACCATGCCTATACCATATCTTAAATAGTACCTCCAATGCACTGATCAAAACTCAGGGAAACTACCCAATACATTACATCTATAGGGAACTCACAAGCATAGTCCAACCCCTCTTATGGGTTTCCCACAATCACATAAGTCACTAACTCACCAAAACCATATTAAAAAATAGGAGTCTCTAGGTCTCCCACAACACCTAAAAGTAAGGTCTCAAGATATTTCATAGCTAGTATGACACCATCTACACACTACTATAAAAAGACTATGACATTTAATGTTCTAAACAACCCACTCATATGTCTCACATATATAAACATCAATAACCACATACTAAACCATACTCCCTGTAACATCCTAGATAAATAATTAATAAGACACTTTTCATATTTATTAATACTTGTGAATTAAATATTAATTATAAATTAAACGGGACACTATGTTCGATGGTGTACCCAATACGCAACAACAAGTTTCTTTGAAATCTTACGCTGCACACCAATAATATAATATTATTATTTTAAATAGTAGTTAATGCCTAGCTGTTGTATTGGTGGGAATGAATAAAAATAACTAGAATATGATTATATATGTTTGTTAAATTTTTTTACAATTATCCAATAAAAATTTAGGGGCTTAAAATATAAATGAATCTAATTTTAAGCATGAATACTCTAATATTCAGTAAAAGGTCAATTTACCTCCTTTTGATGAAGAACCCTATTTAAATCTAGTTTTGTTCATTTTTATATGTTCTATTTTACCAAATAAAATTGTTCTTTAGATTTGAGACATCAAAATTTACTTTGGGTAAATATTTGTTATTTTTTCTGATAAAGTTCATTTTTTTAATGAATAGTGAAATATACTGTATTTTAATTCAAAAGTGCCTTTTAATATAATTTATTTATATGGTTAGATTATATTTTTAATTGGTATTAAAATGTAATTAGAATATATTTTTACAATTTAATCTAATGTTCGCCATTGGAAATAATTTCATTTTGAAATTAGACATAAACAATTGTCAATCTTTTGATAGTTATTATTTCTTAAAAACACGATATTTGTCTTGACAACGAGAATTAATTTTAAATTAATTACTGCAACTTCTTTGTTTTGAATTTTGTAAAATAGAATTTTTTTTAATTTTTAATATCAATTATATCTTAGGCTTATTTTTTGGTATTTTTCTGAAAAACTTCAATTTTTGATGAATAGTGAAACCACTTAGTAGTAGTTAAAAAAACTGACTTTTTCATTCAAATGAAAATTTACCGCTTCTCTGAATTGAATTTTGAAAATATGACATACATAGTCGTTATTAATAAGTAAAATGTCGTTCAATAGGATGAAAATAATTTTTGGGTGAATAGTAACTTTTGACTTTTATTTACAGCGGTTAAAGGTAAATAGGGTAATTCAAGGTAAAAAGAATATCATAATAATGGAAAATTATCTTAACACTGGTCCTAACATTACTGGACGAGTAATGGCGGACTATGGTAATCTTTGGGTCGATTTTGGGACCCCATGGAGCCACTTAAGGTGATAATGACACTTTAGATTAATTAATTTAATGTAATGGAAAAAATGAGACAAACAAATATGTTTTACTAAATAAATTTTTACATGGGGTTATATGAGCTATCTTTTTGACTATAAATATTCATTGTAAAGATAAAACTAGTTCCTACGTCATGGAATTTGTTTTATAATTTTTAGACAAAAAATAAATTAAATTATTTGTGACATAATAATGATGCAGTATATACCTCAATAATAAATGATTTAAAAAAATAAGATTTAAAATATTAAAATAATATCAAAAAACTGTCCAATTATGATTGGATGATTTTATTTATACCATGAGTCATCTTATCTTTGACATTAAATAGTTTTAGACCTTTAGAAACTGAATATAATTATATAACAAAATAATATTTTCACACTTTCCTAAAGATCCCCTCCTCCCCCTTATAAAAGGACACCACTTCAAACCAATTCCTCACACATCTCAAGAATTTTGGATCTTCCAACCTCACAAAAATTACGCTCCCTACATCCCACTCTTCCTCCTAGAAGCCTTAACTTAGGCAGAAGGAACTTCAACAAGTCCTTTTGGTTCAAATCAAAGGAGGTTACCCAAATTAAAGGAAATGGTTCCTCTTAACTTATTTTCTTTTATTTTACTTCTACAACCCCTAAAATCATTTTATTTATTTATTTTATAACAAAAACAATATCCTAAATATACTAGTTTTTTGTTATGAGAATGATTTTAACTACACTTACACACACCTCCATCTAATGGGTGAAGAACATACTGTTTCTGTGGATGGAAAACTAACGCCTCACAAAACGATGATTGTTTGATTATCTCCAACCGCCTCTCATGGTGGCCATTAATATGGAACTTTGTTTATATTTGATATATATTATTTTAA
This sequence comes from Viscum album, assembly GCA_963277665.1. Lineage (NCBI taxonomy): Eukaryota > Viridiplantae > Streptophyta > Magnoliopsida > Santalales > Viscaceae > Viscum > Viscum album. The sequence continues at coordinate 1,082,046,235 of OY728166.1, read as the reverse complement.
TAATTTCTTTACTCTTCTATATTTTACATTTATATCATACATTTATGGTTTCCATAATGGGTAAACGTTATAATTTAATTTGAGGAATTGTGGACTACCGCCCCCTCAAAGTGATATGACTCGTTGATGACATATGTGGGATTTATAAAGGATAGATTTAATAATATTATATATTATATTATACTGGAATTATAATATAACAAGGTATCATTATGTTTTAATTCTATTAAAATACGAAATAGAAATGAAAGTAGCATTCATGTGTACGTACGGCTTACCGTATCCATGAATGATGCATTTCATTTCTTATATCCAAAATGTTATGCAGTATTATAAATACACATATATATACTGGATATATATGATTTATATGATATCTAAATCATGAAAATCCTTCTAGAGATAATGGACTATTGACCACATGGACAACTTGAAATTATAAGGTGTTCATTTTTGACTCAAGTACCAAATATCGACCAAATGACAATTATTAACTTAAATGATTGCATAATGTTTATAACATGGTAATAAGTGATATAAATAGAATAATAAACTTGAAAAAGGTTATTAAGAAAGTATAAATTAGAATTATTTTATTATTAAATAAGAACAAGGAACAAATGAGTCAAGTCGGACATGAGGTAAGGGATTTGTTATATCACATTTAATTCTTTCAGATTTCCATTGTTCACCACTTATTCATTGAATGTGGTGTATTGTGTACTGCCATTTGATATATATATTATAATTATTATCATTATATTCATGATATTATGTGTTTCATTTGGTGTTTATAAACTTTTGTTCATACGACTCAGTTGATTACAATGTGGTAAAGGGTTTCATCTCACTTTTTATTCCCGTGAGATTCATGCTATATTTTCCTCTATTTACCTTTGTGTGGTATATGTACTACCCGTGATTCTACTCTTTGTGTAATATAATTTCATTTATTAGTATTTACAGCTTCATTGTTTGATCCTTCTTTCATGTGGTGTTGTTTTGTAATTTACCAAATCAGTAAGGGAACCTTTCACCCTCCTCTTTTTAAAAGGCTTCTTTTTGTTATGTCTTTTAATTTACATATTGTTATGTTGGGATATGTTATTATATATATTTATTGATGTAAATTTTATTTCCAAGTGATACGATACCCTTTTTATCTCATCAACTCATTTTCTGAATTTTAATGTGACGCCGTTAGGCTGTCAAATTTTTTCAAGGGAGCTTCTTAACCCAATTTCCATTCTTTGGGTTAAACTTGTACTTCTTGAATATGTTGTCCAATAAATATGTGTGAATGACATATTATTGTTTTACACTTAACATCCACTTATATTTGGTGTATTTATATTTTTCACACATAATTATGTTATTGATTTATCATTAATTTAAGGATACTGTCTTTATAAGGGATTTCATCTCAATTTACATTTCCATTGGGACTTCATTGTTGTTATAAACTAATTCACTCTTATATGGTGTATATACTATCCTTTTCCATATTATATCATGAATAACTTAATTCTCATGATATTAAAAAGTTCTAATTAAATGTTATTCTTCAATTATTTGTATACAAGAGTCTCTCATTTTGCTAAAAACTCTTTAACTAAAATATAGGTTTTAATGTTTTAATGATTTATTATTATAAATATTTATATTTAATGTCAATGTTTTAAAAATGGTTTTGATTAAATATTTATATGTACATTAATGTTTTAAAATTATTAAAATATTCAAATTGGTATGGGACACTTTGATTAAAAAATATATTTATTAAATATTTTAAATGGTTTTGAAAAATGGTTTGATAAATCCTTGATTATGTCAATATCTTGAAATGATATATTGTGATTACAATGTGAAAATGTTATCTTTAATTTATTATTGCTTTATGTTTTATGAATATGTTATGATTATTGAACATTGTTTATGTATACAGGTGGTTCTATGATAAACCTAGGGCGGGTGACCCCGAGATAGCTCTCCAATGCATTGGGTAATGTGACAGAGGTAAACGTGATGTTTCTCCTAAGAGATTTAGGGAATATACTATGATGAGTATTCCAACTGTAACTCCCTATATAGCTGTGATATCTACAATGTAAGTTTTATATGGATTCCATATGTAACCATTATGATTTATGATTTGTGTGTGTTATTCATAAATCTTAAGATTTCGTAAGGTATGTTATGATTGAAAAGTATGGTTTCATAGATTTGTGTTTATTGATGGTCTAATGTTTTCCTTCCTTATTTTATAACTCTTAATAAGGTTTTTATGCACATACCATGTTTTTGAATTGTTTTTCATAGAACTTAAAGGTGAATTGGGTCAAGGATGAAATCAAGGAAAAGTTATGTTGTCCAAAACATGGAACTAGATATGTTTTTTAAGGGTATTTATTTTATGAAAAAAATGGATACTGAGTAGTAGTGTCTACATGTAATATTCAAGTTATTATGTAATATTTATGGCCTAATTATCTAATAATTTAAAACTGAAAATATCTTCATTGTGAATTATTAATTTAATTCAATATTATGTAATATTTTAAGGTTGGGTCCTTATAGTTGGTATCAGAGGTCAGTTTAGACAACTTTAGGGATTAAGAGTTTTCGTTAAATAGATGGTTAGTCCCTAGGTCTATTATTTCAGTTAAATATTTATTTTATAACTATTTTAGATCAAGGAAACTCTGATACAAATGGAAGGAGGAGGATCTCAAACGACATTCCTATCTCTTCCCGATGACTTGCCTGTAATAATTATTGCTAAGTCATGTTCAGATGATTGTGAAACTTTATCTAGCATACTAATCAGTTGAAATAAGTTGTTTGAGATATCAAAAACCACCACTATAACTTTTTATCATTGTGTATCATGGGTTGTATTTTAAAAGAAATATTATTTTCAATATATTCTAATATTTTTAGGAAAGTAAATATTATCAAGTCATTTAAAAATATTTTACCCTATCACAAGATTTTGAAGCATATTATGATTTTAAAAAAGGTTCTGAAGAAAGAGACCCTTGTTCAACATATTTATATTTGCTTTTACAATATTACTCTCTCATCACATACTTATGGTATTTCAAAAGGACTGTTAATTGAAATTTTTAACTCAAATTCGGTCGGACTGTTTTATAGAAATCATTTTTTATCAGATGTTTTGAAATTATATGTCATGCATGATTATGTTCCAAAAATATTTTTCCTGTGAACACCCATATGACCCTTGTTGTACGAGGTGTATTTTAATGGAGGAAGAAAATGATTTTTAAGGATCTCTAAATCATTATTATAATTCATGGACCTTCTACCTATGTGAACAAGATGACGATGAAACCAAATGGACACCATGATCAAGGTATGATGTTATTCATTTTGGGGATCATTTTATTTTATCATATGGTGGTGAAATAAGACTTCAAAAATTAATATGTTGAGATCATAATGAATTTGGATTAAAATTAGAGGTATAAGGAAACCATTGAGGTTAAAACATGTTAGGGTTATTTTTGAGTTTTATAAAAAGGACAACCAGTAGGATGGGTGACAACCCGTCACATCCGGCAAGGCTGCAGAAATTGAACCCACAATTGAAGGTAGAAAAGGGCGCATCGCCGACCAATAGGCTACATGAAGTCCCTGGTTAATATGACTTATTATTTTAGTAAAATGATTTTATGGAACAAGAATAAGTGTATTTTTGGAACTTACGTTTTATCAAATGTATATAATTAGTATAGAAAAATGATTTAGTGATTAAGTGATAAAGGTTATTGTGGAAGATGTCCTCTCTTTTGAGGAAACAATATATGCCTAAGGAAGATAGAATACTATGGGATTTAAATTATAGAACAATGGTTGAAATTTTAGTTAGGAAGAATCTATGTTTTTATTATGGACATATGATGATTTGATTTATTTATGAAAATGAATGACCTATCATGGAGAATATGTGATTAGGTTAATTAATTTTCAAAATGAGACATTATGACTAACTGGTGTTATTTGGAGATAAATGTTAAGATGTATCTTGGAAGTCTATATAATTAAATCCTTATGTGATTTGGGTTACATTATCAGTTTGGATTACTTTTGATGAATTTTAGGGATAGTTGTTTATTGAATGTTCTTGTTGATCTTTTGGTTTTGTTTGACAAATTTTGGAGATTATGAGTAGTTTTTCTTCTTATAAAAGATTTTCCTTTTTGGGTTTTATCTGAACTCTCACTAACCATTTTTGTTTTAGTTGATGTCTAAAGACAAGATAAATATATAGTTCTTCTTTTGTGGATTATGTGATTCTCTAGAAGATGATTCTTGTGCTTTTGATGTGACCAAGTCTTTTTGAATGCTTATTGCTTGGAGAGATGATTAGTTTTTGGTAGAAACTTATTGAATGATGAAACTCAACTTTAAGGTATGTATATTTTATTATGTTCTTATTCTATGTAGTAAATAAATTCCTCAAAATTATGAAAATTAATGTAAAACAAAAACATTGTTGGATTGTGTTTCCTTCTAAGTAATCAATGGCCATTTAACACATCATAAGTTTGTGATTTTCTGGTGGTTAACATTCTCCTAATCATGTTTTCTATCACTCTCCATCAGAACTTGACCATTTTTTCTCTCTTCCATATCCATGTTTTCCTATATGGAATCCTCGTATGGGTTATTTTGGGTGACCTTTGTACTTATCTTTCTTTATTTTAAAGTGACAGTTTTTACTGACTCTTTTCTGATGTGGGACTTTTAATGATGTTTCCAAGCACATTTTTAAAATTGCGAGGATGCAATTCTCAGAAGCGGGGAGGATGTAACATCCCGAATAAATAAGGAATATGAAACTTTTCATATTTATTAATATTTTTGAATTAAATATTAATTTTACATTAATGGGGATGCTATGTTCGATGGCGTACCTGATACACAACAACATGTTTCTTTGAAATCTTAAGTTGCACACTAATAATATAATATTATTATTTTAAATTATAGTTGATTCCTAGCCATTGTATTGGAGGGAATCAATAGAACTAACTAAAATATTATTATATATGTTTGTTAAATGTTTTTACAATTATCCAATAAAAAGATAGGGGCTTAAAATATTAATGATTCTAAGTTTAAGCATGAATACTCTAATATTCAGTAAAAGGTCGATTTACCGCCTTTTGATGGAGATCCCTATTTAAATCTAGTTTTGGTCGTTTTTATATGTTCTATTTAAAAAAATAAAATTCTTTTTTAGATTTGGGATATCAAAATTTACTTTGGGTATATTTTTGGTATTTGTTCGGATAAAGTTCATTTTTTAATAAATAGTGAAAAATACTATATTTTAATGAAAAAGTGCCTTTTAATATAATTTGTTTATATGGTTAGATTATCTTTTTCATTGGTTTTAAAGAGTAATTAGAATATATTTTTACCATTTAATCTAGTTTTTGTCATTGGAAATAATTTCATTTTGAAATTGGACATAAACAATTGTCAATCTTTTGATTGTTGTTATTTCATAAAAACATGCTATTTGTTTTGACAACGGGAATTAATTTTAAATTAATTAATGCAACTTCTATGTTTTGAATTTTTTAAAATATAAATCATTTTTGAATTTGGAATATCAAATATATCTTAGGCTGAATTTATGGAATTTTTCTGAAAAACTTCAATTTTTGATGAATAGTGGAACCACTTAGTAGTAGTTAAAAAAATGAATTTTTCATTTAAATGAAATTATAATTCTTCTGTGAATTAAATTTCAAAAATAAAACATACATGGTTGTTATTAGTAAGTGAAATGTGTTTCAATAGGATGTAAATAATATTTTGTTGAATAGTATCTTTTGACTTTTATTTATCGCGGTTAAAGGTAAATCGTGTGATTCAAGGTAAAAAGAATATCATAATAATACAAAATTACTTTAACAATTGTGTTAACATTATTTTATGAGTCATGGACTACCATGGGAATATTGGTGTCGATTTTGGGACCCCAGGGATCCACTTAAGAGTGATAATGACACTTTAGATTAATTAATTTAATGTAAAGGCCAAAATGACACAAACAAATAGCTTTTAGTAAAATAATTTTTACATGGGGTTATATAAGTTATCTTTTTGACTATAAAATTTAAATGGAAATATAAAAATATCTTATACATCATGGTAATTTTTTTTAAATTTTTATATAAAAAATAAATTAAATTATTTATGACACAATAATGATGTAATATATACCTCATTAATAAATGATTTAAATAAATAAGATTATAAATATTACAATAAAATAAAAAAAAGGTCCAATTATTATTGGATGATTTTATTTCGACAATGGGTCATCTTATGTTAGACTTTAATTAGTTTTGGACCTTTAGAAACCGAATATCATTATATAATAAAATAATATTTTCACACTTTCCTAAAGAGCCCCTCCTCCCCTTTATAAAAGGACACCACTTCTAACCAATTCCTCACACATCTCAACACTTTTGGCTCATACAAACTATGACAAATTAATCTTCCTACATTACTCTCCTCGTCCTAGAAGCCTTACCTTAGGCAGAAGGAACTTTAAGAAGTCCTTTTGGTTTTAACAAAAGGAAGTTACCCAAATTAAAGGTAAATGTTCCTATTAACTTCTTTTATTTTATTTTACTTGTCCAACCCCTAAACTCATTTTATTCCTTTATTTTATAACAACAACAGTATCCTCAATATACTAGGATGTTTTTATGAGAAGGATTTTAACTAAACTTACACACACCTCCATCTAATGGGTGAAGAACATACTGTTTCTGTGGATGGAAAACTAATGCCTCATGAAACGATGATTGTTAGTTAATCTCCTACTGCCTCTCATGGTGGAAATTAAAATGGAACTATATTTATATGTGATATATATTATTTTAATAATTTATTTATGCTTCTGTATTTTACATTTATATCATACCTTTATGGTTTCCATAATGGGTACACGCGATAATTTCATTTGAGGAAGTGTGGACTACCACCCCCTCAAAATGATGTGACTCATTAATGCCATATGTGGGACGTATAAAGGATATATTTAATGATATTATATTTGATATTATACTTGAATTATAATATACCTATGTATCATTATGTTTTAATTCCATTAAAATACGAAATAGAAATGAAAGTAGCGTTCATGCGTACGTACGGCTTACCTTCTCCATGAATAGTGCATTTCATTTCTTATCTCCAAAATGTTATGAACTATTATAAATGCATATATATACTAGATATATATGATATATATGATATATAAATCATGAAAATAATTCTGGATATAATGAACTATTGACCACATGGACAACTTGTAATTATAAGGTGTTCATTTTTTACTCAAGTCCCAAATAGCGACCAAATGACCATTATTAACTTAAATGATTGAATAATGTTTATAACATGGTAATAAGTGTTATAAGAATAATAATAAACTTGAAAAATGTTATTAATCAAGTATAAATTAACTTTAGTTTATTATTCAAGAAGAATAAGGAACAAATGAGTCAAGTCAGACACGAGGTAAAGGATTTCTTATCTCACTTTTAATTCCATGAGATTTCCATTGTTTGCCAATTATTCATTGCATGTGGTGTATTGTGTACTTCCATTTGATATATATATTATCATTATTCTCATTATATTAATTTTATTATGTGATTAATTTTGTGGTAATTATCTTTTGGCCATATGACTCAGTTGATTACAACGTGGAAAAGGGTTTCATCTCACTTTTTATTCCCATGAGATTCATGCTATATTTGCCACTATTTCCTTTTGTGTGGTGTATTTACTGAACATTATTGTACTATTTGTGTAATATAATTTCATTTATGAGTATTTACATCTTCATTTTATGATCCTTCTTTCATGTGGCGTATTTTTTGTATGTTACCAAATTGGTAAGGGAACCTTTCACCCTCCTCTTTTTAATAGACTTCTTTCTGTTATGTCTTTTAATTTACATATTATTCTGTTAGGATATGTTCTTACATATCCTTATTGATGAAAATTTTATGTACAAGTTATGAGATACACTTTTTATCTTATCAAATCATTTTCTTAATTTTAATGTGACGCCGTTAGGCTGTCAAATTTTTTGCAAGGGAAATTCTTAACCCAATTTCAATTCTTTGGGTCAAACTTGTACTTCTTGAATATGTCATCCTATGAATATGTGTGAATGACCTATGATTTTTTTAAACTTAATATCCACTTATTTTGGGTGTATTTATATTTTTAACACATAATTATGTAATTGATTTATCCTTAATTTAAGGATACCGTCTTTATAAGGGATTTCATCTCAATTTACATTTCCATTGGGACTTCACTGTTGTTATGCAACAATTCACTCTTATATGGTGTATATACTGTAATTTTCCATATTATATCATGAATCCCTTTATTATCATGATATTATAATTTTCCGATTAAATGTTATTACTCAATTATTTGAATTCAAGAGTCTCTCATTTTGCTAAAAACTCTTTAACTAAAATATCATTTTAAATGTTTTAAATATTTATTAGTCTAAATAATTATCATTAATTTCCATGTTTTAAAAATGGTAATGATTATTTATTTATATGGAAATTAATTTTTTAAAATTAATAAAAGCTTCAAAGTGGAATGGGAAATTTTATTCAAAATTATCTTTATTAATTATTTTAAATGATTTTGAAAAATAGTTTGATAAAGCCTTGATTATGTCAATATCATGAAATGATATATTGTGATTACAATGTGTAAATGTTATATTTCCTTTATTCTTGGTTTATGTGTTATGACTATGTTATTTTTATTGAACATTGTTTACGTATACCGGTGGTTCCGTGATAAACCTAGGGCCGGTGAGCCCAAGATTGCTCTCCAATGCATTGGGTAATGTGATGGAGGTAAAAATGATGTTTCTACTAAGAGATTTAGGGAATATATTGTGATGGGTATTCCAAGTGTAACTCCATACATAGCTGTGATAGCTATAATGTAAGTTTTATATGGATTCCATAAGTAAAATTTATGATTTAGGATTAGTGTGTGTTATTCATAAATCTTATGATTTAGTAAGGTATATTATGATTGAAAAGTATGGTTTCATTAATTTGAATTTATTGATGGGATAATGGTTTCCTTCTTTATTTTATAACCCTTTCTAAGATTTTTATGCTCATTTCAAGTTTTTGAAATGTTTTCTATAGGACTTAAAGATGAATAGGGTCAAGGATAGGATCAAGGAAACGTCATGCTGTCTAAAACATGGAACTAAACATGTTTATTTTTAAGAGTTTTTATTTTATGAAAAAATTGATACTAAGTAGTAGTGTCTACATGTAATATTCATGTTTTTTGGTAATAGTTATGGCCTAATTCTCTAAAAATCTAAACATGAAAAGATCCTCAATGTGAATTATTCATTTAATTCAATATTATGTAATGTTTTAAGGTTGGGTCCTTGTACTCCCACTAGCCATTAATTCTCACTGACAATCCACCTACAGTATTGTTCCCTTGAGATCCATGACCTTATCAGTCTAGTTCTATATACATATAACCATTCCATCCCTAATGACCCATGACACAAAACATAAATCATGAAATTCGATTAGATATTATTTTTATTCCCCACTATATGGGAAAACACCATATAGGTTGTTATAGGAACTTTAAATAACTTAACCTGAATAAATACCACCTCGAGGGGGTTCCCACTATGGAATCATGGGAATTTACTAACATACTAGGTTTTCTACACCTCTTGTAAACACAAACTACTCCATCCTTATCAAGAGACTCACCATGAATCCACAGGACCTTCTATCTAAAGGAAAAAAGATATGAGTAAACCAAGTTGAGTAGAATTCCACCATGTAATTATATAGGAAAAAAATCCCTAAAAAGATTAAAACCGTTTAAAAAAATTGGCCTCTCATCAGAAACAAAATCAAACAATAGAAGACCTACATGTGATATGAATCCCACATGCATAATCATGAGGCATGAGTTGAAACCCTACATATATAGACCAAGAGAAAAAATATAATTTAAATCATAAATCCATAAAACCTACATGTTAATCAATTTAGGTGAACATAATATAAACTACTGGATATACAGGCTTTCCCAACGGTTTTGAACTATTGTGAAAGGATGCAGAACCATTGGTATATGAAATACCAACGGTTTAGCAAACGTTAGGGAAGTAAGCCGTTGGGAAAGATTTTCCCAACGGTTTACAGTGAACCGTTGGGATAGGTTGGGAAAAAAATAACCTATCACAATGGTTGTTCCAAACCATTGGGATAGTCTTTCCCAACGGTTTGGCTTGAACCGTTGGGAAAACCAAGCAGAGGGCTTCTTTCCCAACAGTTTCTAAACTATTGGGAAAGGATTTTTACCAACGGTTCTATGAACCGTTGGTATAAAAATACTCAAAGATGATATGCCAACGGTTTCAAACCATTGGCATAGCCTATGCTGTGCAATTTTCACAGAAGCCTGCAATTTGCACAGCAGCTCTCATTTTGTGCAATTTTCATAGCAACATTCCCTCTCATTTTCAATCATTTCCAATTATTGTACCTGCAATAAACTAACACATACATATACAATTATTGTACCTGCAATAAACAAATAACACATATATATAGAGAACAAATTCATACACATTTAACATATAATGCATCCTGGAACTATACACATCCATAATTAATTCAGAATTCATAACGTAATTATAAACATACAAAATTCATTTATAATTCAATATAAAATTTAGATGATAATTATATGTGGAATCCAAAATTCAATTCATAATTTGATCGATTTTTCATATACCATATTTTTTTACTAGAAATGATTTCCATTTTAAATAAAATACATACACCTGGAGTGATACTAGCTACACCATGCCTTGGATTGAGGCAAGGTTAACTCGTACACATCACAAATGACCCATGGATCATTGTCCTAAAGTATCAACATAGTCCGAAAGTGTTTGGTTGGTTTTCTATATGTCAGTTGTGGTTTTCACTTAAAAAGAAGTGATTTTTAAATAATAGAGAGACACTTTGAATGGTTGTATCCACACCACACTTCAGATTGAGGTAGGGTTGACTCGTACACATCACAAATGACCCATGGATCGTTGTGCTAAAATATCAACATGATCAGAATATGTTTGGTTAGTTTTCCGTATGTACATAAAAATGTTACCCATTTTAAACATAAGAGATACATTTTGGGTGGTCACGGCCACACCGCGACTTGGTTTAAGTTACGGTTGACTCATAAATGTAACATATGAACCATGGATCGTTTTCCAAAAATTTCAACAGATTTCGAATGCGTTTGATCAGTTTTCTGTATGTCAGTTATTCTTTTCACTTATAATCTTGTCCATTCTAAACAAAAGAGACACAATTAGAGTGGTACCGGCCACAACGCGTCTCAGATTTAGATGGGGTTGACTCGCACATGTCTCAAATAACCCATGGATCATTTTCCTGAACTATCAACACAATCCGAATGTGTTTGGTCGGTTTTCCATATGCGAGTTGATGTTTTTCACTTAAAATGATGTCCTTTTGAAACAAAATATAGACACGTTGAGTGGTTCCGGCCACACTGCATCTCATATTGAGGCGTTGTTGATTCGTACATGTCACATATGACCCATGGATCATTCTGCTAAAGTATCAACACAATCAGAATCCTTTTGGTCAGTTTTCCATATGTACTTTAAATGTTGTCCATTTTAAATAAAGGAGAGAAACTTAGAGTGATCCCAGCCACACCGTGCCTCGGATTGAGACGGGGTTGACTCGTATATGTTGCATATGACCCATGGATCATTTTTCTAAAGCATCAACACATTTCAAATGTGTTTGGTCTATTTTTCGTATGTCAGTTGTTGTTTTAAGTTAAAATGATGTCCATTTTAAACAAAAGAGAGACAATATGAATGGTGTTGGACACACCGCGCCTAGGATTGAGGTGGGGTTGACTCGTACACGTCACATATGACCCATGTATCGTTTTTCTAATGTATCGACACAATCAGAATCCGTTTGGTCAGTTTTTTGTATGCTGGTTGTTGTTTTCACTTACAATGAAGTCCATTTTAAACAAAAGAGAAACTCTTTGAGTGGTGTCAGCCACACCATGCCTCAGATTGAGGAGAGTTTGACTCTTACACATCACATATGACCCATTGATCTTTATCCAAAAGTTTTAATGGAAACCGAATGCATTTGGTTAGTTTTCTGTATGTACTTAAAATGTTGTCGATTCTAAAAAAAAGAGACACTTAGAGTGGTCCCAACCACACTACGACTTAGATTGAGGCGTGATTGACTCGTACACATAACATATGACCCATGGATTGTTTTCCTAAAATTTCAACAGATTCCAAATGCGTTTGCTCGGTTTTTCAAATGAAAGTAGTTCTTTTCACTTATAATCTTGTCCATTTTTAAATAAAAGAGACATAGTTAGAGTTGTACCGGCCACACCGCTTCTCGAATTTAGACGGGGTTGACTCTTACACATCTCAAATCACCCATGGATCATTTTACTAAAGTATCAACAGAATCTGAATGCATTTGGTCGGTTTTCCGTATGCCAGTTGATGTTTTCACATAAAATGTTTCCTTTTGAAACAAAAGAGAGACACTTAGAGTGGTTTCTGCCACACCGTGCCTCATATTGAGTCGGGGTTGACTCATACACATCACATATGACCCATGGATTATTTTCCTAAATCATCAACACATTTTGAATGAGTTTGGTCAGTTTTTCGTATGTCAGTTGTTGTTTTCACTGAAAATGAAGTATATTTTAAACAAAAGAGAGACACTTTTAGTGGTGTCGGCTAAACCGCGCCTCATATTGAGGCGGGGTTGACTCATACACGTCACATATGACCCATGGATCATTGTGCTAAAGTATCGACACAATCAGAATCCGTTTGGTCAGTTTTCAGTATGCTAGTTGTTGTTTTCACTTAAAATGAAGTCCATTTTAAACAAAAGAGAGACACTTTGAGTGGTGTTGGCCACAATACTCCTCATATTAAGGTGAGGTTGACATGTACATGTCACATATGACCCATGGATCGTTATATAAAAGTTTCAATTGAAATCAAATGCGTTTGGACAGTTTTCCGTATGTACTTAAAATTTGTCCATTTTAAACAAAAGAGAGACACTTAGAGTGGTCCCGGCCACACCGTGACTTAGATTGAGGCGCGGTTGACTCTTACACGTAAAATATGACCCATGGATCGTTGTCCTAAAATTTCAATAGATTCTGAATGCATTTGGTTGGTTTTTCGTATGCCAGTTGTTCTTTTCACTTATAATCTTGTCCATTTTAAACAAAAGAGACACAGTTAGAGTGGTACCGGTCACACCACGTCTCATATTTAGACGGGGTTGACTCTTACACATCTCAAATGAACCATGGATCATTTTACTAAAGTACCAACACAATTTGGATGCCTTTGGTCAGTTTTTCTTATGCCAGTTGATGTTTTTCACTTAAAATGATGTCCTTTTGAAACAAAAGATAGACACTTTGAGTGGTACCGGCCACACCATGTCTCAGATTGAGGAGGGGTTGATTCATACACATTGCATATGACCCATGGATTGTTGTGCTAAAGTATCAACTCAATCAAAATCTGTTTGTTCAGTTTTCCGTACATACTAAAAATATTGTCCATTTTAAACAAAAGAGAGACACTTAGAGTGATCCCGGCCACACCGCGCATTGGATTGAGGTGGGGTTTACTTGTACACATCACATATGACCCATGGATCGTTTTCCTAAAGCAACAGAAAATTTAGAATGCTTTTGGTCAGTTTTTCGTATGTCAGTTGTTGTTTTCACTTAAAATGATGTCCATTTTAAACAAAAGAGAGACACTATGAATGGTGTTGGCCAAACCACGACTCGGATTGAGGCGGGGTTGACTCTTAAACGTCACATATGACCCATGGATCATTATTCTAAAGTATCGACATAATCAGAATCCGTTTGGTTAGTTTTCTGTATGCCAGTTGATGTTTTCACTTAAAATGTTGCCATTGTAAACAAAAGAGAGACTCTTAGAGTGGTGTCAACTACACCACGCCTTGGATTGAGGAAAGGTTAACTTGTAAATGTCACATATGACCCATGGATCGTTTTCCTAAATCATCAACACATTTCAAATGCGTTTGGACAGTTTTTCGTATGTCACTTGTTGTTTTCACTTAAAAGGAAGTCCATTTTAAACAAAAGAGAGACACTTTTAGTGGTGTCGGCTATACCACACCTCGTATTGAGGTGTGGTTGAATATTAGACATCAAATATGACCCATGGATCATTTTACTAAAGTTTTAATGGAAACCGAATCCGTTTGGTCAGTTTTCGGTATGTACTTAAAATGTTGTCCATTTTAAACAAAAGAGAGACACTTAGACTGATCCCAGCCACACCGCGACTCGGATTGAGCCTGGGTTTTCTCGTACACGTCACATATGACCCATGGATCGTTGTGATAAATTATCAATAGATTCTGAATGCGTTTGGTCGGTTTTCCATATGCCATTTGTTCTTTTCACTTATAATCCTGTCCATTTTAGACAAAAGAGATACCGTTAGAGTGGTATGTTAGTTGCTTATTCACATTACTCAAATAAACTATTTGAATATGGGTGTTTAAATTAACTTATTTATGAAAAATTTACATTTAAAATGATAATATCATAAAATTAATAAAAGATAAAACTTTTACTAGAAATCCTTGTGAAAATATTAAGGTAAACATGATTTACGAGAATCCTCATGTTTCTATTAGTGGAATGGTATTTACATAAAATCTTGTGGAAATTCATATAGAATATTTTTATATCATTCTTAGTATGGATTAGATTTTAGTTTATCATGCAATGAAACATTTCAGAGCTAACAATGCCATACCCAATGAATACATCCCTTTTATAACATACCAAGAATATATGATATTTATTAGATGTGTAAATGTGATTTACATTGATTATCATGATGAAAATAAATAAAATATATATTATAGATTTTATAATAGTAAATTAAATCAAGGAGGGTGGGGGCTGTCTGGGGGGCTATCCAGTGGGTGTCCGGGGGGCTGTCTGGGGACCAAGGAGGAGGGTGGGGGGCTCTGCGGGGGGGCTGTCTGGGGGGGGGGGGGGGGTATTCCAGGGGTTGTTCGGGGTCCAAGGAAGAGGGTGGGGGACTGTCCGGGGGGATGTCCGGGGGGTGTCTGGGGGGGGGGGGTGTCCGGGGGGCTAACTAGGGACCAAGGAGGATGGTGGGGGGGGGGGGGGGGCTATCTGGGGGGCTGTCCGGGGTCCAAGGAGGATGGTGGGGGGTTGTCCAGGGTCCAGGAAGGAGGGGGATATCCAGGGAGTTCCCAAACACACAACCACTAAAAGAAAACAACATCCATAAAAACAGACAATATATAAAAATAACTCAACTCCAATAATTTACTAAGGGTCTAGATAAAACCAACAACTAGAATAGATTAAACATCAAATCTCATTAATATAAGTCAAAAATGTAACAAATCAATTTGTACCACATCACCATCACCATCATCATCATCATCATTATCACCCTCGTCCTCATCCCCATCATCATCCTCACCCTCCTCAGCGCCCTCCTCCTTGCCCTCGCCCTCCTCCTCACCCTCACCCTCCTCCTCACCCTCGCCATCTGCCTCGCCATACTCCTCTCCCTCCTCTTCCACATCAGACTCCCCGCCATCATCATCGTCAAGATGGACATCGTCCTGACCACCACTAGAACTTCCACCTGGTGGACCATATATAGAACGTATCGACGTCATGTATTCATTAAAATCTAGGCTGGCCTCTGATGGAAGTGTTGGACGTAAAAATTTAATAAATTTTATAAATGCAATGTTTTCCCTAGCAGACTATTCTGCCATCTCTGTGGCCCTTTTCTCAGCCTGTTATGCATGTTCCCTAACTTGCTGCATCTCGGTGGCACAACAACTCGTACCTGAGGAGGGCCAATACCTCATCGGGGCTATCCTAGGTCTGTAGCGTACTCTGCCAGAATGCTCCCCTCCCAACACCTAATGTAATTGATTAGTTGGCCCAAACTTTTCTGGTTCTTGGGCATCGAGGGCCTCTAAAGCAGCCTGTTACAAATATAAATATATTATTAAGTTACAAAATAGAGATTAAAATATAAAATCAACAGATTAAAACTTACAATCTTCTACTGAGTCACTTCATTGATGGAACTTCCATCCTTTTTCCGTCTACTCGAGCAAAAAAAAATTTCTCGAGGCACACGTCCGTCAATATTAGGTATTTTCCTCTACAATGACATTGAAAACTAAAGTTATATAAAAACTTTAGCAAATGATTAAATAATACGACGAAAGAAAATAAAATGTAAGTCGTAAAGAAAACTTATAAACAATTATCATACCTGCTTCCTCTCATGATCCAGCATCGTAGTATGTCCTAGTGTGTGGAGGTATTTATTTTTCATCAATGTTTTTTTATTTCTTCGAGATGATTACTAAATAAAATTCGAGAATACAAAGGATAATATTAATGAAAAAAATGGAAGTTATTATTTAAATACCTCAAATGTAATTTATACCATAAACTGGGCACTCGTCCAATGAGTACTCATATGACGATACTGCCCTATAAGACAATCATCCACGAATGGTACAACCTCTAACTCACCGACAACTCTATCATGCCAGCCAATATAAAACTAATTCTTGTAGGCTCTCCAACACTCGCCTAAATACTTTAGACATTTCGGTCGTGCACCCACACCATCGGGAAAATTAAATCGAAGCTGACATCAAAATATTAATTCATAACTATACAAAAATAATTCATGGAATTAAATACAACATATTTTTTTTACCCATATCTCTGCCCAAGCTCTATCCTTGACCTCATGTGGAAAATGTCTCCATGATAGAGGGCTGACGAGAATGATGTCAGAGTATTTGGAAAGCATCACCAAAATACTCCGACATTGCTTCCCTATTTTCTCAACCATTTGGTTGTCTTCATTGTAATCCACCATAAACTGTGTGTAGTGTTTCCACACCAAACACAAGCGTGTACACCCCCGCCCATGCCCTCTATCAGTAGATGTATCTGTAATGAAAGAAAAACAAATATTTTATCAAAACATGTTAAAATGAAAATAAATATTAATATAAAAATTTGTTAGGGTTCTATAAATATACCAGCGCCAGTCTGATCGCTGAGCGCCGCTAGATCCACAGAAACTGATGGAACACCCTGTGGTGGAACAGGAGTCAATGACGATGGAATATAGAATCTCAGAGAGACAGAATTAGATGGAAAAGAATATGGGATAGCTGTATGAATGGATTCTGACTTGGGAGTGGGAATCATCATGGGATGTGAAAATGATGGGCCAAAAGATGCAAAAGGTAGTGAAAACATGGGAGACCTAAATATCCCATGTGTCCCTAATGACACACTGGGATCAGAATGTGGGAAGGATGACATGTTAGTGGGAGGGGTGGGGTCTAGTTGGGTACGCATAGCTACTCATCCACCTCTGGTATGAACCCTCCTCGTACCACCGGCCTGAGTACTAGGACCAATACAAGGCTCCTCATCGAATAACTATAAACATATAGGTGGATCCTACAGAAATGTTTACAAAAAAATTAATCACATGACATTAAATATTCTTTAAATATATATATTTGAAATAAAGTACTCACTGTAGGCAATAATGGTGGAACGCCCATGTCCACCATTCGACGATTGTTCTCCATCATTTTTTCCTTCGCATCTCTTCGATTGGATTCATTTCTTTCTTTTGAAAGCAAATATGTAATTAATTAGAAAAATGAAACTAATGTGTAAACCAAAAAACTAAATATATGAGGGAATAGAGGGATTCATTGGTAATTTAGCTATCAATTGTTTTAGAAGAGCATGAATGGATTGAATAAATCATACAAGTTGTAATCTTCACCATGTTATAAATATTGTTTGACTAGGATTGAATACAGTTCAATTCCAAATTAGAAAATGCAATTCAAATAAAACTACAACCAATAAACATTGAAAATTCACATAATGGTCAATTCAGCTAAAACATATTTGTGATCAATAATAAATCAATTTGAATATTACTAACCTTAACAACCCAACTTGAGGTAAACCAAAATAATTGAGAACATGGATGAATGATTCTATATATTTTCAACCACAACATTAGGTTCATAATCAACTCTGAAAATTGAGCTATTGGAGTCATAAAAATAAATAAATGGATTTTTTCAAATGGCACTAGGGGCAGTGTCAATTCCATCATCACCATTATCAAAAATACGTCTTGAAATTAATTCAACTATGACACCAAATTAAAGTCGAAGTTGGTCTTTGACATAAAAAACTTGTTCAGCCATTGATGCCAACACATATGGTTCTTTGGTAGCAAGAGTGCAAGTCATATTAATTACATGAAATACACAATAATTAATAAATGTGCCCTATCTCATCATAGTATCAAACCAATGGCATTTCATCATTGTGACTCGTCCATGAGAGTAATAATCCAATATTATTATTTTCTCAACAACTCCATAATAACCAACATTTTCAAATCGCAGTCTACTATCTGATGCACTGGCATGACAATCTATTGTGGCAGTAACCATAACACCATCATGTTGTGTTTTCATATTCTTTTCTCATTCAGTGACAATAAATTTGTACCCACTGATAACAATTGATTTACAGTCACGAACCACGGTATTAGGACCAAAAGCCAAAGCTCTTATTTCCTCAGAGACAGACTCAGCAGACAAACTCAATACCTGCAATATAAATGACTCTAAAACTTAATTAAATATTGATATAATTATTTCAAATAGTAATATTTTTACCTTCAATTTTAACCAAGCAGAAAACTCTTTGCTATGCAAAGTCTCTCTCCTTCTCAAAGATAAAGAACGATGCCTCTTATTTATCATTGTTTTATGTTACCTATAGATAAAAAATATAAATAGTTTAACAGATATATATGTAAGATATACATATTTAATTTAGTTACTAAATATAGTCATCAAACAAATCATAGTTGAACAAAACTGTGCGATGTGCCATCTCTCGCTCTTCATGGATTAATGTATTCAATGTATATGATCTTGGAATTCCTCCTATTTGAGGAAGTGATGGAAAAATAGGTTCAATTTTCTCATACTATTCTTCTTCATTTATCATTGTTCTGATCATTCTTGTAGTTAGATCAGACAAATACATTGAGCAGAAATCCATAAATTCTTGTGCCAAGTAACCATTCATGATAGAACCTTCAGGATGATTTCTGTTTCAGACATAAGACTTTAATGTGAACATATTTCTTTCATTTGGATACATCCAAAGAAAAGAAACAGGTCCTCCAAGAAGTATTTCAGTGGGAATATGGGCAGTCAGATGCAACATTCATGTGAAAAATAATGGAGGAAATATTTTATCCAACTGACACTAAATGAATGGGGAATCTGTCAACATTTATTGAAAGAAATACTTGGACAACTTCTTAGCACAAAGATCTCTAAAAAAATGGCACAACCAAATAATAGTCACCCTTACATTATTTAACAAAAGATGACAGATTGCTATTGTAAGCAACTCATGTAGTAGAACATGATAATCACGAGTCTTCAAAGATTTTAGCTTCAACTCTCTTCTGTTGACCCGTTTAGATATGTTTCTTGAATAGCCCTCAGGAACTCTAATAGTCTCTAATACTTCCAGAAATTTTTTTTTCGTAGGTGTCATCACATATGAAGCACATGGAAGTTTCCATTTATTTTCACCGATACGCATAGGATGCAATTATGGTATGATTCCCCAATCCACCAAGTCACGCCGAGATCATAAATCATCTTTTGTATTCCCCATGAAATTTAAAAGAACCGAAAGAAACATTTCACACATATTCATTTCAATATGCATTACGTCTAAGAAATGACGTAAAAAATTGGTTGAACAATAAGGCAAATAAAAAAAATACTTCTCTTCCTCCAATTGTAATAGGTTTCAGTGGAATCATTCTCTCTCTTTACAGATTTCATTTGACCCTTCCCGAATGAAATACTTAAATCTTTCAATTCATTAAGCACATCAGTTCTATTCATACACTAAGTTGGATCATCGGTACTTATGGTATTATCAAATCTCCGATTATTCATTCTATATGGATGATCATTTGGAAAGAATCATCAATGTCCAATAAGACTAAAACTATAGTAATGTTTCAGTCTTCTGGATCATGTATTCTTCATAAAAACTGGGCATGACAGTTTTCCCTTCGTGCTCCATCCAGACATCATTGCATAAGCTGGAAAATCGTTGATCTTCCACATAAGTGCATAACACATCTTAAATATATCTTTAGAACATACATCATATGTACACACACCCACATTCCAAAGAAGTTTCAACTCTTTTATTAAAGGTTGCATGTATACATCAATATCAATCTCGGGATCAGAAGGAACATATAGAGTATACTCATGAATGTGAAAGTTTTTTTCAAACAAATCCATGGGGGAAGATTATAAATGTGTATAAAAACTGGCCATGTGCTCTGCGAAGTAAGTATCTGCCCAAATGGATTAATACTGTCGCATGAAAGACCCAGCCTCACATTACGCATGTCAGCTACAAAATTTGGATGTCGGGAATCAAATCTCTGCCATGAAAATCCATCTGCAGGATGAACCAACTCATCATTAGTCTTCTTTATCTCGGTATCATGCCATCTCATTTTTATTGATATGTCATTAGACACAAAAAGATTCTGGAGTCTGGGTATAACGACCCATACTTTACATACATTGTTAATACTTCGAAATTGAAGCACACTTATTACAACATATGACAAAACCACAAAGGACCGTATATGTATAGTGTCTTTAGAAACTGGGAAACATAAACAACTGATTCATAAATCTTCTACAGTGTCTCCCATTTATTTCATCATATCTAGGGTCCCTTTTAGAATATTCTACTTAATATCCATCTTCCTGGCCTGGGGAAAAGAAAACATAAAAGGGTGAGCTCAAATGCTCAGCAAGGGCAAATAAAGGAAATAAAAATCATATCGTATCTTTATGAAAATCAAAACCTGCAAAATAGATCATAATATCTTAACATGGAATAAATCATAGAATTGAAAATGAGATCCCCATAATCATAACATAAAACATGAATCTTTGTGGCATGCACACATAATCATGGAAAATCATTTCTTGTTATTCATGACTCATTGCCAAGACTATCTTAGTGGACAAAGTCCCTTTCTGAACCGAGTTCACTCCTCGTTTCAGTCCTGTATCACTGAAACGAAATAACCTTCCGTTCCAGCCATGTCTATCTCATGAGATATAAAATCATTACCCAATGCATTGGAGGGAGATATAGGTCCCACCCATCTTATAATGAATCCTTTCTTATGTGTGCCACATAATCATAAAACATACATCATCGCATAACACATGTAACAAAAATGGGATTCTTGAAACATCATGACATCATAAATCAATTCATATAAGATAAAGGAATTCATAAACATAATTCCATCACAACATAGTCAAATCAATGTAAAAATATGGATAGAAACAGAACCCTTTATTATCTTAGATGGAAAATAATTTTGATAAAACACTTGAATTGAATTCTTGAGGAAAATATCCTTTCTTCTTCAAAATCAATTTCTTTTCACAAAACATCATGCAATTTTAAAAGAAAGAGATTTTATTGAAAATAGTCATGAAATATTTTAGAGGAAGCTTCATGAAAATAAGGCTTTATAAAACAGTAGAAATCCGTTCGTGCCGTATAAGTAAAAAAAACATTCTTCATACTTTTGTCGGAAAAGTCAAAAAGTACCTCGTACGAAAAACGACAAAAGATTCCTTTCATACGTATTACTAAAAACTCACCGAAGGGTAAAAATGGATTTAAACAATTTTAGGTGGATGGAAATAATATTACATATTGAGTAAACGTGGATGTGGATGATAAAATACACCCCAGTAAATACTTACGAATAAACAATCTCGGATAAAAATCAGATTGTGATATTTCCCTTACCTTAGGTCCGATTTGCTTTGTTCGTGTCCGAAGCTCCTGTATAATGGTTTAAATAATGTTATTGACTTATTCCAGAATCATACATATTGATATGATATCATATATGGTCATATTATTAGCTTCTTGTTAGTAATATTTCATTGTTACTTGTTACTCGGGTCTTTATAACTTTTTGTTCTTATGCGTGTTTTGTTGAATAAATTCTTATTCTTATCTTTAGGTTATAGATAATTCATTTCCAGAATGGTATTAGTGTATTATATACCATATTCATTCATTCAATTCATTTATATAATCATTATGAAATGAAGATCATGTAGAACGAGTCGCATCACATCGTGGAGACGGTATTCCGTACGTACGCACGAGTGATGATATCGTTCCTATGATCGTGGAATTGTATTGGAGTATATATATATATTATTTCAGTATCAATATTACTTAATAATAATCATATATAGTTACTCATTAC
This sequence comes from Viscum album, assembly GCA_963277665.1. Classification (NCBI taxonomy): domain Eukaryota; kingdom Viridiplantae; phylum Streptophyta; class Magnoliopsida; order Santalales; family Viscaceae; genus Viscum; species Viscum album. Next base: position 1,082,023,542 of record OY728166.1, on the reverse strand, counting down.
ACCATTATACCCATCCTTGTAAGGTGGCGGTGGAAAATAGATTACACCACGGCGTGGAGACGGTATTCCGTACGTACGCACGCGCGGTGATTTCATTTTTCCGTAGGATGGATAGAAGGTGAATTAGGGTTGTTTCATATTTATAATAACATATCAGTATGTAAGTAATACTGATTTTATTACTTTATCATGAAACAACTAAAGAAGAAGAAGTTGAAGAAGAAAGAAATTGAAAAGATCGGTAATGGATATTACCTCTTCTTTGGAACGCCTCTTTGAATCCTCCACTTAAGGAACTAAGATTGGTCTTTGGAGAAGACCAGGATCTCTAGGATTATTCTAGGGAAGTGGACAGGAGAAAATGGCAGGGGTTGGCCGAGCTTGAGTGCTCAAATTGGTGTGAGGAGGAGGGGGAGGAGGTGCCCTTTTATAAGGGAGGAGAGGGGCACCTTAGGAATATCTCAAAATATTATTTTATATTAAAGTAAAAATCGGTTTATAATGGTTCCAAAGGGTCTTATTTCGAAGCTAAAGTGGGGATGGGTCTAAATCCTATCAACCAATAGGATTTAGACAAGTTTAGGGTATTATTTTAACCTTATCAATTAGATTTAACTCTAAGTTAATTAATTTAACTTTTACCGTGTCTTTTTGTTTTCTTTTACTATATGGTTGATACACTTACTATAACATGCCAAACGAACCCCAAATTGTTTATTATTAATATATATATCCTTATCTAAGTCATTTTGCCGAACCTTAGATTTTTAGGAATAAAATAACAATTAATAATATAATATTTGATTTAAAAACTATTTTGTGTCAATTTTGACACTATTTGATATATGATTTTTGTGAAAGTCATAACAGAATTATATGTTCGAAACAAGTTGATTAAATCAACATTAATATATCATAGTAACCTATAAAATTAGTGGAATTCATGAAAAGTCTTAAATTACATTTATTTTGGTATTTATATTATCAATTTTGTCAATATTTCATTAATAAGATAATTAATGCATCATCTTTGTGTCATAAATAAATTAAATTATTTGATGTCTAAAAATTACAAATAAAATACCATAATGTAGGATATCCTGTTAGCTTTCTAATGAATATTTACAATCTAATTTATCTTATGTATAACCCTATATTAAAAATGATTTACTTATTAAACTTTGATTTTAACTATTTTAACCCTTCTTTAAATAAATTAATAATAAATGTCCTAATCTAATCCAAGTGGGCCTAAATGGTCATATTTTATTCCTAAGTTTGTTTTTGGTCGAATTAAACTTGTCCAATAGAATTAGGACATGTGTTAGGGTAATATTAATATCATATTTACCCTTAGTTACCCTATTTACTATTAACCACGGTAGAAATCGTAAAAAGTTACTATTCACCAAAAAATTATTTTTATCTCATTGAACCACATTTTACTTACTGATATCAACCGTGTCTGTCGGATTTTCAAAATTCCATTCACAGAAGCGGTAAAATTAAGTTTTATGCAAAATTCAGTTTTTAACCTACCACTTAGTGGTTTCACTATTCATCAAAAATTGAAAGTTTTCAGAAAAATACCAAAATTTCACCCTAGGCTAATTTCGATATTCTGAGTCAAAAAATGAAGTCCATTTTGAAAAATAAAATTTATAAAATTTCAAAAAGTGGTTATTACTATTCATAACCGCTAGTTTTAATAGCATATTGTTGTTTAGTGAAACTCGGTATTGCGTACGACGCAAGCTATCGAGGAAGGTCGCGATTGTGTGTAAAGCAAGCCAAGCAAGTGTTGTGTAGAAAAAGATTCCTTTGATGGTTTATATAACATAAAAGTCTCGGGTGTTACATTCTACCCCCCTTAAAAAGAATTTCGCCCTCGAAATTCGTCACTTTGTAACAAACAAATGAGGATACTTCTCCCTCATCATATCCTCAAGCTCCCATGTAGCTTCTTAAAGTTGGTGGTTCCTCCATAAAACTTTCACCAAGCGAGTGGTCTTGTTTCGTAGGACTTTTTCGCTACGATCCAGAATCTCTATCGGATGTTCTTCATAAGAAAGATCTTGCTCCAGCGGTACAACTTTTGAGCTGAGTACATGTGAAGGATCTGGTATGTACTTTCTCAGGAGAGATACGTGGAACACATCGTGAACTTGAGAGAGATTCGGTGGAAGCGCCAATCGGTAAGCTACCTTCCCAACACGATCCAGTATTTCAAAAGGACCGATATATCTAGGGCTCAACTTCCCCTTCTTTCCAAATCTCATAACCCTCTTCCAGGGAGATATTCGTAAGAACACTTTATCGCCCACTTCAAACTCTAGATCTTTTCTTCGGTTGTCTGCATAACTTTTCTGTCGACTCTGAGCTGCTCTTATGTGTTGTTGAATAGATCTAACCTTTTCTGCCATTTCATCAACGAGATCAGGTCCTAATAGCTTTCATTCCCCAACTTCATCCCAGCAAGTTGGAGTCCTGCATTTCTTTCCATAGAGAGCTTCATAAGGAGCCATATGAATACTGGAGTGAAAGCTATTATTATAAGAAAATTCCACCAAAGGTAGGTGTTGATCCCAACCTCCTTTTAAATCCATAGAGCAAGCTCTCAACATATCTTCTAGGGTTTGAATTGTTCTCTCAGACTGACCGTCTGTCTGGGGATGATAAGCAGTGCTGAAACTCAACTCTGTATCCAGAGTATGCTGAAGACTTCGCCAGAACTTCGTGGTAAATCTCGGATCTCGATCAGATATAATAGAAAGTGGTACTCCATGCAATCTTACCACATCCTTTACATATATCCTGGCAAGCTGATCTAGAGAGAAATCCTCTCTAATAGCAATGAAGTTTGCAGACTTTGTAAGACGATCAACTATGACCCAGATAGCATTATTGCCTTTGGATGTTTTAGGAAGTCCTGTGACAAAGTCCATAGTGATGTTTTCCCATTTCCATTTGGGTATGGTTAATGGTTGTAACATCCCCTTAGACTTCTGTCTCTCAGCTTTAACTTGTTGACAAACCAAGCATCGAGAGACATATTCAGCAACATCTCTTTTCATGCCATCCCACGAGAAGTACTCTTTCAGGTCCCTATACATCTTCGTGCTTCCAGGATGAATAGAGAATGAAGAACTATGAGCCTCATCCAGAAGCTCTTTCTTTAATTCGGGGATGGGAGGAACACAAACCCGATTCCTGAACTTTATTATCCCATCACAATCAAGGTTGAATTCAGGAACATTTCTCACCTTCTTTTGTAACTCAACATCTTCTTTCTGTGCCTCTTTAATCTTCACATGTATAGATGGTTGAACATTCATTTGAGAAAGATAAGATTTTTCCCCTTCCATTATAATTCCAAGATCCATCCTTTGTAAATCCATAAATATTGGATCTTTTGTGATCCTCATCATGGATAAACTAGCATGGTCTTGTCGACTTAATGCATCTGCCACCTTGTTTGCTTTCCCAGGGTGGTAATGGATTGAGCAGTCATAATCCTTAATCAGCTCCAACCATCTTCTTTGACGCATATTCAACTCCTTTTGTGTGAAAATATACTTTAAACTTTTATGATCAGTATAAATATCACACCTTTCACCATAAAGGTAATGCCTCCAAATCTTTAATGCAAAGATTACCATAGCCAACTCCAAATCATGTGTTGGGTAATTTTGCTCATGGATTTTCAACTGTCGTGAGGCATAAGCTATCACCATATCATTTTGCATAAGAACACACCCCAATCCCTTCTTGGATGCATCACTGTAGATCACAAACCTTTCTCCACTACAAGGCAGTGTGAGCACAGGTGCACTGGATAACCTTCTTTTCAACTCCTTGAAATTCTCTTCACATTCCTCTGTCCAGACAAACTTAACTCCCTTCCGAGTCAACTTGGTGATTGGATTAGATAATCGTGAAAAATCTTTTACAAAACGTCGATAATATCCAGCCAAACCAAGAAAACTTCGGATCTCAGTTACTGTTGTTGGTCTTGACCATCTTTCGATAACCTCTGTTTTTGCTGGATCCACAGATATCCCCTCTTTTGAGATTATATGACCCAAAAATGCAACTTTTTGAAGCCAAAATTCACACTTGGTAAATTTGGCATAAAGCTTCTCCTTTCTCAGGGTCTTCAATATAATTCTCAAGTGATCTTCATGCTCTTCCTTGCTCTTTGAATAGATAAGAATATCGTCTATAAAGACTACCACAAATTGATCAAGATAGTATCTAAAGACTCTATTCATTAGATACATGAAGATAGCAGGGGCATTAGTAAGACCAAATGGCATCACTATAAATTCATAGTGTCCATAACTTGTACGGAAAGCCGTCTTTGGTATATCCTCCCTTTTGACCCTTAATTGATGATACCCTGAACGAAGATCAATCTTGGAAACGTATTGAGCTCCGCGTAGTTGGTCAAATAAGTCATCAATGCGTGGGAGAGGATATTTGTTCTTGATAGTGATCTTGTTAAGTTCTCGATAATCAATGCAAAGTCTCATCGATCCATCTTTCTTCTTAACAAATAGAACAGGTGCTCCCCAAGGTGACGCACTAGGGCGTATGAATCCCTTATCAAGATTCTCTTGGAGTTGCTTCTTCAATTCCTGCAACTCAATTGGGGCCATTCTATAAGGTGTCTTTGAAATAGGCAAAGCACCCGGTACGAGTTCTATTGAAAACTCAACTTCACGATTTGGTGGAAGACCCGGCAATTCCTCCGGAAAGACATCATCAAACTCCCGTACAATGGGAATATTCTTAATCGTGAGTTTCTCACCAACCATTTGAGATAAATAACCTTCATTTAGTGGAATCAATACCCATAAGATGGAAGAAATTTCCACTGGAAGGTTATGTTCATCCTTGCATTGATAGACGATCGTAGATTGATCTGGAATATGAAATGTGACTTCCCTTCTTTGGCAATCGATATGAGCTCCATGTAGAGAAAGCCAATCCATGACAAGAATCACATCAAATTCCACTAAAGGAAGGATCACAAGATTTGCAGGAAGCACTTTCCCACAAACTTCGATCGGAGAAGAATTATAAACTTTTGATGCGATTGATGTGCCATTAGGTGTTGTCACAGCTAACTCAACATCTAATTGTTGAGGTAATACGGTGATACCCTTAGAAAAGTCTTCAGAAATAAAAGAGTGGGTGGATCCAGAATCAAATAAAACATTTGCTACTTTAGAGTGGATGGTAAGTGTACCTTTCACCACATCGTTATCGTACTCCACATCGCTGATAGAAATTGCATGTGACTTTCCTTTGTCTTTAGCCTTAAGATTTTGTTGACATCGACCATCATCATCAACCCTTGGATTTGGGCATTGATTGGCATAATGCCCCATCTCCTTGCACTTGAAACATTGAAGTGTAGTAGGTTCATTCTGTGTATCCCTTCCTTTGTTTGCATCATTAGACATCTTCTTCCCATTATCACGGCATTCAAATGCCCGATGACCTTCTTTTCCACATTTAAAACATTTACTTGTCCCTTTAAGACAACTCCCTCCATGTTTCATTCCACACTTTGAGAATAAGGAAAAGCTCATCTTCTTTTCCGTGTGCTCTTTAGATTTTTCTTTGAATTCCATCTTCCTCTTCTTATCAAACCCATGTGACTGATGGGTTACTCCAATCTCCATCTCGACTTTGAGAGCACATCGAACGATTTCCTCGTAGCTATTGAAGTCCCTTATGGCTAATGCCCTTCGAAGACTTGGTTTTAAGCCACTAAAGAATCGATCGATCTTACTCTCAGGTTGGATAATAATACCAGAAGCGTACCTTGCAAGTCTTGTAAAATTTGCTTCATAGGTACTAACAGATTCATCATCCCTTTGCTTCAGTTCAAGGAACTCTTTCTCCATCTTTGTTCGGAGAATATGAGGGAAGTACTTATTGAAAAATAAGTTCTTGAACTTGTCCCATTCCATAGACTCAATTTCATCCCTTTGCCTCGTATTCTTAACAAGATTCCACCATTGATCCGTATCTCCTTCCAAACGATACACTGCTAGGATGACTTTATCATGCTCAGAACATTGAAGAACTGAAAATATCTTTTCAGTAGTACTAATCCATTGTTCAGCAACTAATGGATCAGTAGACCCGCTGAAAGAAGGTGGACGCTGCCTCATGAAGGATTGAACAGAATGTTGCTCCCTCCTTTGTTCGTTTGGAAATCCTGCATGATTCATAGCTTGAGAAAGTTGTGTGAGCATGGCTACAAGATTTTTCATTCCAGCTCCCATATCGTTTGGTTGCTCAGGGGGACAATCATTTCATTGCCCATCACATTCCGCATTAACACGGTTCCTTCGGTTTCCAGCCATTGACTAAAACCAAGAAGAATAGTGTGAGCCACACTAATTATAATAGGAAACCACATAATTCAAGGAAAAAAAATTTTCATGCTTATGGTCTTATCCTAGGTTATTCATGGCCATTTCTAAGATTGTGTTCTATGCTTAGACTTATCCTTAGGGTTCTTACTAAGTCTTTCACATCCTAGTTTCCAAAGGTTGACTATACCTTTCCTCTGATACCAACTATAACAACCCATACTTTACATACATTGTTAATACTTCGAAATTGAAGCACACTTATTACAACATATGACAAAACCACAAAGGACCGTATAGGTATAGTGTCTTTAGAAACTGGGAAACATAAACAACTGGTTCATAAATCTTCTACAGTGTCTCCCATTTATTTCATCATATCTAGGGTCCCTTTTAGCATATTCTACTTAATATCCATCTTCCTGACCTGGGGAAAAGAAAACATAAAAGGGTGAGCTCAAATGCTCAGCAAGGGAAAATAAAGGAAATAAAAATCATATCGTATCTTTATGAAAATCAAAACCTGCAAAAGAGATCATAATATCTTAACATGGAATAAATCATAGAAGTGAAAAAGAGATCCCCATAATCATAACATAAAACTTGAAACTTTTTGGCATGCACACATAATCATGGAAAATCATTTCTTGTTATTCATGACTCATTGCCAAGACTATCTTAGTGGACAAAGTCCCTTTCTGAACCGAGTTCACTCCTCGTTTCAGTCCTGTATCACTGAACCAAAATAACCTTCCGTTCCATCCATGTCTATCTCATGAGATATAAAATCATTACCCAATGCATTGGAGGGAGATATAGGTCCCACCTATCTTATAATGAATCCTTTCTTATGTGTTCCACATAATCATAAAACATACATCATCGCATAACACATGTAACAAAAATGGGATTCTTGAAACATCATGACATCATAAATCAATTCATATAAGATAAAGGAATTCAAAAACATAATTCCATCACAAAATAGTCAAATCAATGTAAAAATATGGATAGAAACAGAACCCTTTATTATCTTAGATGGAAAATAATTTTGATAAAACACTTGAATTGAATTCTTGAGGAAAATATCCTTTCTTCTTCAAAATCAATTTCTTTTCACAAAACATCATGCAATTTTAAAAGAAAGAGATTTTATTGAAAATAGTCATGAAATATTTTAGAGGAAGCTTCATGAAAATAAGGCTTTATAAAACAGTAGAAATCCGTTCGTGCCGTATAAGTTAAAAAAAACATTCTTCGTACTTTTGTCGGAAAAGTCAAAAAGTACCTCGTACGAAAAACGACAAAAGATTCCTTTCATACGTATTACTAAAAACTCACCGAAGGGTAAAAATGGATTTAAACAATTTTATGTGGATGGAAATAATATTACATATTGAGTAAACATGGATGTGGATGATAAAATACACCCCAGTAAATACTTACGAATAAACAATCTCGGATAAAAATGAGATTGTGATATTTCCCTTACCTTAGGTCCGATTTGCTTTGTTCGTGTCCGAAGCTCCTGTATGATGGTTTAAATAATGTTATTGACTTATTCCAGAATCATACATATTGATATGATATCATATATGGTCATATTATTAGCTTCTTGTTAGTAATATTTCATTGTTACTTGTTACTCGGGTCTTTATAACTTTTTGTTCTTATGCGTGTTTTGTTGAATAAATTCTTATTCTTATCTTTAGGTTATAGGTAATTCATTTCCAGAATGGTATTAGTGTAGTATATACCATAATCATTCATTCAATTCATTTATATAATCATTATGAAATGAAGATCATGTAGAACGAGTCGCATCACATCGTGGAGACGGTATTCCGTACGTACGCACGAGTGATGATATCGTTCCTATGATCATGGAATTGTATTGGAGTATATATATATATTATTTCAGTATAAATATTACTTAATAATAATCATATATAGTTACTCATTACACCATTATACCCATCCTTGTAAGGTGATGGTGGAAAATAGATTACACCACGGCGTGGAGACGGTATTCCGTACGTACGCACGCACGGTGATTTCATTTTTCCGTAGGATGGATAGAAGGTGAATTAGGGTTGTTTCATATTTATAATAACATATCAGTATGTAAGTAATACTGATTTTATTACTTTATCATGAAACAACTAAAGAAGAAGAAGTTGAAGAAGAAAGAAATTGAAAAGATCGGTAATGGATATTACCTCTTCTTTGGAACGCCTCTTTGAATCCTCCACTTAAGGAACTAAGATTGGTCTTTGGAGAAGACCAGGACCTCTAGGATTATTCTAGGAAAGTGGAGAGGAGAAAATGGCAGGGGTTGTCCGAGCTTGAGTGCTCAAATTGGTGTGAGGAGGAGGGGGAGGAGGTGCCCTTTTATAAGGGAGGAGAGGGGCACCTTAGGAATATCTCAAAATATTATTTTATATTAAAGTCAAAATCGGTTTATAATGGTTCCAAAGGGTCTAATTTCGAAGCTAAAGTGGGGATGGGTCGAAATCCTATCAAACAATAGGATTTAGAAAAGTTTAGGGTATTATTTTGACCTTATCAATTAGATTTAACTCTAAGTTAATTAATTTAACTTTTACCGTGTCTTTTTGTTTTCTTTTACTATATGGTTAATACACTTACTATAACATGGCAAACGAACCCCAAATTGTTTATTATTAATATATATATCCTTATCTAAGTCATTTGGCCGAACCTTAGATTTTTAGGAATAAAATAACAATTAATAATATAAAATTTGATTTCAAAACTATTTTGTGTCAATTTTGACACTATTTGATATATGATTTTTCTGAAAGTCATAACAGAATTATATGTTCGAACCAAGTTGATTAAATCAACATTAATATATCATAGTAACCTAGAAAATTAGTGGAATTCATAAAAAGTCTTAAATTAAATTTATTTTGGTATTTATATTATCAATTTTGTCAATATTTCATTAATAAGATAATTACTGCATAATCTTTGTGTCATAAATAAATTAAATTATTTGATGTCTAAAAATTAAAAATAAAATACCATCATGTATGAAATCTTTTTATATTTCTAATGAATATTTACAATCAAATTTATCTTATGTATAACCCCATATTAAAAATGATTTACTTATTAAACATTGATTTTAACTATTTTAACCCTTCTTTAAATAAATTAATAATAAATGTCCTAATCTAATCCAAGTGGGCCTAAATGGTCATATTTTATTCCTAAGTTTGTTTTTGGTCGAATTACACTTGTCCAATAGAATTAGGACATGTTTTAGGGTAATATTAATATCATATTTACCCTTAGTTACCCTATTTACTATTAACCGCGGTAGAAATCGTAAAAAGTTACTATTCACCAAAAAATTATTTTTATCTCATTGAACCACATTTTACTTACTGATATCAACAGTGTCTGTCGGATTTTCGAAATTCCATTCACAGAAGCGGTAAAATTAAGTTTTATGCAAAATTCAGTTTTTAACCTACCACTTAGTGGTTTCACTATTCATCAAAAATTGAAAGTTTTCAGAAAAATACCAAAATTTCACCCTAGGCTAATTTCGACATTCTGAGTCCAAAAATGAAGTCCATTTTGAAAAATAAAATTTATAAAATTTCAAAAAGTTGTTATTACTATTCATAACGGCTAGTTTTAATAGCATATAGTTGTTTAGTGAAACTCGGTATTGCGTACGACACAAGCTATCGAGGAAGGTCGCGATTGCGTGTAAAGAAAGCCAAGCAAGTGTTGTGTAGAAAAAGATTCCTTTGATGGTTTATATAACATAAAAGTCTCGGGTGTTACACTGGGGATCAATGGAAAGTTCCACATTACTTTCTGTGGAATGCGGGATGGCGTTCCATCAGATTTTGACTTCTATCGGGATGTGCCACATTTTATAAAATCATTTCATTCAGTGGTTTCCTCCCAGAATAAACTGCAATCTTTCAGGAAAACATGAATTTATTTCTTGAATATCCAAGTTCCTCAACTAGCTTCCATGATATATAGTGGTTTGAGGGAATATCTATATCATCTGGAAGTAAATCCTTCAAGAGGGTAAGAATATAATTGAATGCTGTATTAGAAATCCCATACATAGTTTTCCCATAAAACAATCGGATAAAAAATTATACCTTCTTCATTTTATCGCATTGTCTATATAATAGAGTCATGGAAGAATCATTCAATATTTTCACCATATCAATATCATCATTTTCGCTATATGCATCATCTGTCCTCATATCAAAGTCTTCTTGAGTCGAAATCCTTTCTTTTTCATGATGACGAATAAACGGAAACTGATCATCTAAAAAATTATACATTCCAGTCCTTTCATTTCGATCATCACCAATTTGAGATTTTATTTTCTCCTTTTTGTGATACCACACAAAGTAGTTTTCTTGAAAACCATTTTTGGTTATGTGGTAGCTAACTTCATTACGGCTCAACCAAGGTCTACCAACACAATTGGAACATGGGAAGTGTATGCGACCACTATTTGAAGCATTGTGAAATGATAAATATATAAAGCTCTCCAAATTGTTTTGAAAATCGCTTGAGATCCGATCGGTTTCATACATCAAACTTCTGTCCATTTTGTAAAAAGAATTTATATAAGTAATTTTGTCATAAACAATTCAATAGGATTGAACTTTAATAGAAAATACATTTAAGTAAATGATAAAGGAATAAGTTTCTAGTCGATGTAGTGAACTATTAATATAATGTAAAGAACAAGTACTCATAAATTAAATTAAAATTTATTTATATTCATTTTCATTATGTCTATAAGAGTCACATGCCTCAGGTCCATTATGTGTTATAGGCATCCCAAATCATTCACTCATGTTCAATAACTCATTATTGGAAGCTCTATGGCCATACCTTTCATTACCCAATTACTCCCCCAAGTCAAGAACACCCCATGGGTGAATAAATTTTAGGCTTCTACACTAATAGGTTGTTCATGTATTATAAAAATATTTAATTTCATTAATTATAGACACAAACATTTATTTTTAAATTTGAGATTAATAATAATGTATGTCAATGATAATAACATTTATGAATTAAACTTGTGACTTATCTAGCATTTTTATGGATGTCTACACATGCTAGCGTGGGTAGTGAAAATCACCCCACCCTCATAAAAGTGAGTATTGGCCAAGAAGGACACATAATATACAACATACAATGAGAACCATATTTAATTGACCCTAAAGTTATATTAGTACAGTCATCTTGGGGGAAATGGAATATATGATCCTGGATAACTAATGAATTCAAATGCTCGTATTCCATATGTTGGACACTATCTAAGGTAAGAAATCATCTGAGTATGGGTTTAAATAATTCAATTTCTTACTTGCTAGTGAGAATGAAGGATTAAGTTAATGACTTGAGTTCACTGATTAAATGAGGGTAGAGGTTGCATACACAATTCATGGTGGGGGAGTCTCATCCGATTTAGAAACTAAAATAAATTCCCATGATAGGTATCAATAAGAAACATCACCATCGAAAGAAACCACAAATAAAAAAGGACTAAAAACATCAAAAATTTCAAGAATTCACAACTATGCATGGTTTATCCACATGTTTAGTAGTAATTATATGTCTTAATCATGAACCAACTCTACAACTCCCAGTTTTCACCAATCAACTTAAGGTAAATATCTCAAAATATATTTAAAACAACTCATTAATAGGCTCAACATTTAAATATAATCTTGAACCAACCATGGAATCTCTTTCACAACACATTCTCACACACCAGTTATCTCATGTGTTACTAAATACCAAACATTGTGTCATAGTGTACTATAACAAATTACATTACAAAAGCCTTATTAAAAAAAACTCATTTTAATAAAACACTTTCCTCAAGGAATTTTAAGGAAAACATTCATAATAACTTAGATAAAAATTAATAAACACATATAAATAAATTTCCAAGTAACAATTAATTACAAGATGAAAAAAGCATAAAAACACATACTTAGAAAATCTAGAATCCAACCACAATGAATTTAAGATGCTTCTTCTTCGATGGAGGTTTAAGAATTTAATTAATTAAATGGATTGGAATGGATAAAGTCTAGATTAAATCAAAACACAAAAAAATGATATACACATCAAAATAAATACTGAAAACTGAAATATGAGATTAATAACAATAAAAACCAGTAGAACTTAAATATTTTATGTTTATGAAGAATAGAATACCTGATTTGAGATGATTCTGATGGAGTTTGACAGGTTCGGATGGGGGAAGTCGCGAGAGGAGTCGAGCCCTGGACAGATTAGGGTTCTGTCGTGAATGGGGGAGAGCAGCAGCCGATTCTATATTTGGGGAAAAAATTTCCCAATTGTTTTTAAAAACCATTGGGAAAGGGGTGTCCAACCCAATGGTTCTAGTAGAACCATTGAGAAAGGGTGCCTTCGACACCCCTTTCCCAAAAGTTTCCTAAAACTGTTGGGAAATGGCTTCTTTACCAACGGTTTGCTTAAACCGTTGGTAAAAAAGCGTTTGGAAAACCTGGATTTTCAGTAGTGATAATAGTAACATAAAAAATATATAAAATAAATCCCATACAAGGAAACCATGACCTCATATTAAAATAGTTTTTCATGATGCACTAACCCGGTATCCATCACAGGATCTGACACATTCCTTTCCCATGTCAGCAAATTCTAAACATAGTAAACCCAATAAAGGTTCTTTGATACCAATATTTAATATACCACCATCCCATACCATAGATCTATGGATATACTAGTGGTCTCCACAGTACCTTAGGCATGTCTCCCTATATGATAGAGGCTACCAACAAGCCTCATGGATCCAAGAAGGTACCATGGGGAGACTATACCCCCTATATTAGAGTAGGAAATAATAAAATTAATAACAAAGTACAAAAAATAGAATAATTAGATAACATAGTTAAATAAACATAAAAAAATAATAATATGAGGTGTTGAAGCACACATATAGTCATACAAGCTCAAACACCCACTGGGTCGACCTCATATATAGATCAAAAATATAAAAAATTTAAAAGACTGAAATAAAAGTACATGAGGCTTTGATACAACCTCAAGTCTCAACTAATCCCAAAATCCAAATCCCATATTAGTTATTGTAACTCAATCATGCAATCTCAGGACTAGACTGAACCAAAACCAATAATAAGTGATGGTTTCTTAGATACCCTAGTTCCATGAACATATTAGAAGGATGTGAGTAAAAAAACATGTAGGGAACCACCAATGCGGTTATAAACTAGGCTGAAATTGAAATGATATTTTCACATGACATAATTACAATAAATAAATTAATTAATAAAAATAAATAAACAATAGTTGTATAATACCATCATAAATGATATACTTGAATGTATCTAAGAATGATAGGTGGAATGTGCCAACCCATGTACTATGTAACATATCATTGTTGTTCCTTAGGTCTATGACCCTAATCAGCCATACCTACTCCAACCAGTACTAGGGTGTATCTGAGCATGTTGTGATAACCATGCCTCCCAATATAACATACCCAGGTCTCCCTGGTATGCATAACATGTATCATAGACCAACCCTATAAGAGTTTTCTCAGTCGGTTAATATTCCCATAAGTATCATAGACCTAGGAAATGATATTTGAAAAATCAATACCATAATATAGAGTTTACCCATGCTCAAAATCCATGGTATACCCAATAATATTATAACATAAATCCCCTAAGGTAGTTTTCTCATTCAGTAGTATCAGAAACATCCTCCACAGTATTTTTCTTAGCCAATAGTATCATAAAAATCCACTATATAGTTTTTCTTAACCAAGGTAATAAGACCACAAGTATCATGGAACTCTTATATGGAAGTTTTCTTAGTTAGATATACAAGAATGGATCACGGTATTTTTTATAGATAAATAAATTACTAGACCTACAATAATCTTTCCATACATAAATAAAAACATCATGAGGGAATATACCAAGTCCCAACTTAAATATATAAATAATAAGGGTCAGAAAAATTCTTAAATAAACCATCAATATCTATATCCCACCACACCCTCTCATGGATAGTCTATCATTGAGGCACCTACCCTGGTCCCTAGGTCACATTTCAATGGAAAAACCCAACATGGGGTCCCCAACCATATATTTAAACCATGGGACAAATTCTTTCATACAGTGCATCTTGTTCCCAAATAATTCAATTAATGGAATAGCCTTACAATACACATAGGGTAATCCATAGTAGTGAAAATTGAGAGAGATGGCTTATGGCCTATATCTAAATCTTCTGGTCAAGTTGGGATTGTCCACACACCCAACCCAAGTCCATCCTACCTAATTTCTATCTACCAAGGATAAACACACCTCAATGTCCCTCATTTAGATTACTAGATCCAACCATCACAAGCCATCCCACACCCCCTATTAGAGGTGATAATTCATAAAAGGTTATAGTCAAGGCCTTGACCATCGATGACCATGACTTCATGCTAGTGCACATGGTCCAAAGTGGCTATAACAATTTTATTCATTCTAGGGGATTTTATTTTAAATTCAACTGTCTATTTAATAGCAAAAAAACTAAATTAATTAGGTCAAAACCCTTCATGTCATGAACACACATTCACATTCATATAAAGAAATTCATAAATTTATATGTCTATTAAAATACCACATACCACAATTAGTGAGTTATGATCCCCACTAAGCTTTCCTTATCATATTCTAAGCCCATATCAACTCCTAATATCCTCTATAATTTAATATAAAAATAGTAATTAATTAAAATAATCTATAATTACTTCTTTATTTTAAACCAAAGGGACTTAATGGCCATGTACCTCATCAAGAACCACATTCAGACCAATGCCCTGACCACCCACCCATAGAAGGTCTATAATTCACCACCAACACAATCCTAAGAAAAACCCCCATCACGTGACACCAAATAACCCATTAATTCCATATAATTTTACTGAAACCCCTAAATAACATTTGGGATGAAACTTACATCAATCAAAATGATGTCGGATTATATGAATACTATATATCGTGTCATCCTCTACACATGATAGGTGAACACCCCATCCAAATTTATCAATTCCACCATGATCTAGTGGAATAGGAATCAGAACCATAAACCAAAATGAACAAATTTGTAAATAATGAAAAAATGGAGGAAATATAATTCTTAGGTTATCATTTCAAGAAGAGTTTGTAAGATTGAACGACACTTGTATATGACTGTAATTAAGGGAGAAGTAGATCCTAAAAGAATAAAACTATGATAAGAAGGTGTAGGGGGGAGAAAAAGGGGTCTCCCAAGTGAGCCCATAACTTTAAAACACCTAAAACACTATCTATGGGCCATTCATAGTGTAAAAACTTCTTTCACATAATAAAGATTTGGGACAACACCCCAAAATTAACCAGTCATGATAACATATATATCGAGATCTTGTATTGCAATCTAAATGTACTTTATATATCAGGAGTAGCTATGAGTCTCCCTTGATCATCTTGAGATCACACTCGAACACTATCAATGCCACCAAAAACTCAAACCTCACTTAAAAACATCACTTATAGTTTTAAAATCCATTATATTCCCAATATGACCTCCATTTTTCTAAATGTTCCATGTCTCAAATAGAAAAATTAAAATTCCCCTATCAATTTACAACATGCAATGATTTGTGTCATTACAATTTATGTTGAAACCCCTACCTGCAACATTCATTTTCCTTATCTTCAGAATATTTTCAATGTTTTATTCTATTCTCTTCTCATCACCTCTTTATTAGATTATCTTTCTACGTTCTTGTCCCACATTATTTATTTCATACTTATTCTGGTGATATAATCCTCAATAGTTTTGAATCCATTTACATGAGCTAGGACTTTTGATTTAGATATATACAATCCCATTATTTTGTATCTTAATTTAGAACTTCCATGGAACCCTCTCAAAAACTACCTAATGTAAAATTATGATATCTTTATTGATGAAATAGTAACCAATTTATATTTTTAGGAGGATCTATTTTTTTTCTATATGGGATATCTGATATTTATTTGGGATTCTTAGATCTATGGAGTATCCTATGATGATGGATTCCACAATTTCAAATTGAATCTTATATATTTTCCATAACTACTAAAAATTATTTCCATTATAAACTATGTTTCCTTCCACACCATCAATAATTTTTCCCATTAGGGTCATTTGACTTTTTTTCTTTCCTATATACAATTCCTTATTTGCAATATCATCATGTTTGGTCCAACGCTTCTTATTACTATATCTCATTATTGGTGGAGCTTTATTATATCGTAATAGCCAATATCCCGTGGAACCACCTTGGAAGAATTCATCATTACTAGAGGGTGTATTCTACACTAGAATCTTCCAAATATGGAATTCTCTATTTTATTGGTGATGGGTTGATGGTTGGTCATTCCTGTCAAGGGTTTAAGGGTTTGTTTTTTTATATTTTGTTAGTATGACCCTTCTTTTATCCCACTATTATCACATGGGTTGCCTTTGAAATGATAATACATGGATGAAATCCATTAAGATATTCATGATCATTACTCTATATTCTAATTTAACTGGGTGAGATTAGTTACATGTATTTTTGGTGTTTTCCTGCATTATAAATATGTTAACATTTATAAGATTCAAAAACGATTGGATTGATTATGTGTTAGTATATTTGAGTTCAGTATTTCTCATGGTGATCATGAACTTCTATAAAAATCATACGATTCATAATTTTTATTTGATCATTTAGAATTATGAGTAAAGGATAAATTAATGATACACTATTAATTTGAAGTGGTAAGTTTCAATTTTCAATGTTTAACAATTTAATAATTCAATTAATCACATCTTGAGTCATTTAATTACATAACCGTGATAATATTTCAATGATCAATATCTTATTTTAGTTTTAAAAAAACTAGGTCTTGAAATTTCCCAACATGAGACACTATTTTGTTATATTAAATAAAATAAATACAATGGTAACCTCAAAATTTTTTATGGCCCAAGATGATGAAAAATTCAATTTCTAAGTCTAAAAAAATTCTTGAATAACCCTTTAAATATCCATCAATGAAATTAAAAATATCACTACCATGATCTACATAAAAAACAAGTAAATGTATTTTTTATTTATAAAAAATAGAAAATGGAGTAAAAAATTATATTTTTCACAATTAAAGGATAGAAAAATGTGAGGAATGGAATCACTAATGGAAAAAAGGGTGCATATATATAGGTCCCATGAGAGGTGTAAATACCACAAAGAGGAGAGTGAATCACTAGTCATTGTCTAATTACGAATTGTCACTTCTAAAATAGTTCTGTATTTTTATTGTTCCTTATCATCACTTAAGGTTATCACACTAAACCTTTTTTATTTTATAAATATCTCAATCAAATTTAAATCAAATGATAGTGAGAATGTACCAATTTTTAAATGGATCCCCAATCTTTGAGTAGTGAATAGTCCTTAGTTAGGAGTATGTGATTCCCACTTCTCATGACCTATGACTATTATCGGATCAGAATGACCCCGAAGGAATTCATTTTTTTACTATTTTGATAATACTCCTTTCAAGGAGTGAGGTGGAACCCTTATAAGGCTTGAAAGATTAGAGACAATTACATGACCCGTAGGTCTTAGAGGGAATTACCCAGACAAGACAACATGGAACTGCTTCTCCCTAGCAATGGTCATGATATCAACACTCCACCTTTATAGGGAAGGTCGACTAGCTGTCCTATGAAAAGCTGTACAGGCTTGGTAATGATGGAAAAGCAATATCCTCTCATTCTTCCAATTTTGTCTAGCTCTTATCTAGTGAATGTGCCTACCCTGAATCCTCTTTTGAAGCCTTGTCCCTTGTAGTCTGACTGGTACATCTGCATTTTCATGTGTCCTGAAGTCCTTGGGTGGCCCAAAGGCCTTAAGGTGGCCCAAAGGCCTTGAGAATCAACTAGCCCGAAGGCCTTGGGTGTACGGAAAGCCTTGTAGGACCCAAGGACCAAACCAGTGGCCCAAAGGCCTAGATGAATGAATAGTTTCAGATGCTACAGTACCGAACAATACCTGCTACAGTACCTACTACAATACCTCAGAAATACGCCTCCCCCCAGATTCGATCTCGGGTCTATTGGTTGCACCTACTGATTCCTCAACAACCGGGATGAGGCTCGTGTGCATGATTGTTATATTTTTTAATCCCTTGACAAATTAAATAGCCCTATTCTCTATATAAATTATAGTGTTTATCATAAACCTTACAATATGTTCAAAATAACACTATACTTATACTATGTTCCCTAAAGACTGTGAATATACCCTTGTAGGGGGGTGAATTTGTCATATGCCAATTTTAACAAACATATCATTTGAACATAAACCCCCTATGGTTTTAAACTTTTTCACCAATTTGGATATAAATGTATCTCTTTGTATTTTACTTTTTGAATACCTATATTCAATTAATATGATAAAAGTAAAAATTCCACATGTATTTTTACAAGGTTTGACCCCTCTTGTGACACCTACACCCATGTCAACTACTATTGAGTCACACATTCTCCACATTAAACCTATCATCATTTACAATGGATGGAAAGGGAACATTCTAAAATCATTTCCTCCAAATTACACAGGAAGGGTTTCTATATTACATTGATAATAAGCCTCCATTATATGATACAAGTGATTAGGTCTTTATACTACTTCCAATGTCTCCAACACCCACTAGTTATTAGATTAATTCCTCCTTCTGAAGTATATATTTTGTATGCACTAGGTGAAATTGTACCAACAATATCAAATATTTTTCCTTATCTGAGAGTCATTGATTTCCCATAGGCCTTCAACAAGCACACTGGAAACTTGAACTCTATTTATCTTCCTAGTTATGATTTCTTCTAAATCTACTCATTGGAATCTCAAACTCAGAATATATCTTTTCATTAAAAACCCAATATTTTTCATGAGAGTTACACACTCACTCTTCTATTTCTTCTTCTTATCTACATCATTCAATTATTTCCTCCTTCTTTGAGAGATCTAGTTTTCTTGGAGACCCATTTCACTCTCTCTAACCAATAATAGTAGTTATTATTTTTTTCTTCCTTTTCTCCCTCCTTTATATTCTTAACACCTCACATGAAGTGACATTAAATGAATTATTTATTTTAAAAATACAATAAATGGAATATTTATAAGATAAAATAACTTCCTGTGAAAAATAAAAACAATGAAATACCCTTTAGAGGTTTTTATGTATCCTTACACACTCATTTTAAAATTAAAGGGTATTCCATGAATACCTAAAATAAATGATCCAAATTCTAAAAATAGGTCAAATAAAATATTTTATTATTATTAGTAAGCTCATATTCTTCCTCCAAAAAATATCTCCACAAAATTTTCACTTTATATATCTCTATAGATATATTACTAGTACAAAGAAGACATATCTATGATGTATAACTCACATCTATTTTCAATATTTATGAAATCTATAGAACATCTCAATTCTCAAGTCCTAGAAAATTAATAAATTTCCATATTAGTTTCTCATGAATGATTAAAAAAGATCAGATCATAATGATCTAAAACATAATAAACAACATCTTAAGCATTGAGGGAACTTCATCCACATTATTATTTAAAAAATAAAAAATTTATTTAATTATTTAAGAAATATATGTATTGGTTCTCCTCACTCAATATTACTTAAAAAAATCTTAGATCAATCCTTGAATAAGTTTCATGTTTTTTAGAACTCCAAAAGTAAGATCCCAGTTTTTTGATGAGGTATAGATCTTTTAAAATTTATATTTTAACCATTATTTTATCTAAAATAAATAATTAAATATATGGATGATGGTAGATTATTTTAACTAGTTCTGATCCTAAAGTTATGAATTTTGGAAGGATACAGTGAGGTGCATAGGTACCACATAGTTATTGTTAACTTTGGGGATCAACCATGCGAGCCATAAGGGGTGATGCATAGTTTTCTTAACATTCAAAGGGATACCTCATGGTTGTAAAGGAAATTATAGTAATGTTTTAGTGGTAAAAAACATGGTTTCAACATGGTTTGTACAACTATGTGCTAAGAATATGAGGGGGGGGGGGTTGAGTTAGATAGTGAGTACGCATGGGATGTTCATGGTTTCTATAACCGTATACTTAGCCATTCAAAGGGGGTTTCACCATATGTAGTAGGTGAGAATGGTTGGCGCATGGTTTTTATAGCCATGCTGCCAAACCATTATCCCTTTAAAAATATTGAATTTTCAATTTCTCCCTTTTTACATTAAAACTAAAAAACCCTTCCTCCTTAATCTTTTACAAAATAGTGGCCAAGTGTGGAGAGATATCTCCCTCTTTCACCTGGGATTTGAGATTCCTCCTCTATACAGCCCCAATTCAAGCTCTATTCATCATGTTGGAAGCCTCTCGGTAATGATATCTATCTACTTACTTCCTTTCTCGGTTTATCTTTACATATTTGGCATTATTTCCATGCGAGTTCATATGCCATATTTTGGGGGTGTTTGCTTGGTTTTTCAATTTATTCCATTCTATCTTGAATCTAAGGTTGATATCATACGAGGAGTCATATAACAGAATAATGTTAGTAGTCATGTGATTTTACCATAAATTATAGTAATTAATATTATGCACTATTGTGTTGTTTGTTGGATCTTCCAGGCATCTCCTCCTAATCTTTTTCCTTAATTAAATATATGGGCCCCAAACTACATGACCTGTGATACCCATTGACTCCAATCAAGTTTGAAAACCTCAATTAAAACCTCCCCTTAGGGTTTTTAATAAATAATATAAAATAACAATGTGTTTCTTATATAACTAAATCACCTTCTAAGTGGTATTATCTTGAACCTTTGTAGTTGGGAGGTAAAAATGAATTAAATGAAATGTAAAAAATTGAGAAAATGAGGGAATGGAGAGTCCATGTTCCATAACCCTTATTTATTTTTATTTATGCTTTAATTATTTGTTATAAATTAAATAACCTCATTGAACTAAGAGAATATTTAAATGGTATGGATTTACTATAACCCAACGACCATTAATATGTCATAGAAAAGGAGACATAAGTATTCTGTAATATAATTCCTTGAATGGGATCATCATTTATATTAAATTAGATGAATTATAAATAGATTATATCACACATGGGGTGATACATGGATTATTTTATAGAACAACTTCGATGGTATCACTTGGAAAGTGGATTTGTATTATTCAATGAGTGACATTTGGGTTTCTTAGGTGGAATAACTTAGATGAGCTCAATGGGAAATGCATTTATACCATGCCACGAGTGATAATTATGTTCCTACATGGAATGAATCAGATGAAATCCTAAGGTGATGGGTTTTTATAGTATACTTGGAGTGATAATTGGGTTTCATTTATAGAATTCATTATATGGGATCAGGATACAAATAAATTAAATGATACATATTCCAATTAAAAAAACATACTTGGATTTTGTCAATGATTTAAATATATTAATTTATTGATTTATCTTTAATTGTTGAGTATAAAATTCTATGGGAATTATTGATCCCTTATACTAATATCATCCCCTACGTATGCCTTGTCTATGAGCCTCGATACCTTAGCCTATAATAGAAATTAAATTATAAATTAATTAGATCTTAAAGTTTTTTTTAACTTGGGATGAAGAAGGAAGTATTGGGCAGGTGAACCATCCAGACTTAGAATAACATGGGTATTATGTATTTAATTTTCTTCTTTTAATATTCTATATACACACTGGTTCATAGTATAATCATGGATTAGATGAAACTAGACACCTTTGGCAGTGTCCTAATGAGTTTTACTTACACCCTATTCAGGCCACCATTGGGTGCCTGAATAAATTTAATGGATGTAGGTAGGGATAAGGGAGAGTAGTGTATATTGGATGCTTGATTTTATATAATTTTATGGACTAAAAGTACATAGGATAAAGCTAGTGCTTGTGATGAAATTTGAGATAGTTGTTGATGCTGAAAACCCTCAATAAAAGATCCATTGAGGATTTCATGGACATGATGAGGTGTATCCAGGCTGAAAGAGGATCAAAATCCATGAAAGGGACTATATTTGTGAAGGTCTAAGCCTTTGAAAATATAATGTTCTTCACAAAGGTCTTTCAACCACTATGAAAGTAACTCTCATGAATGATGGTAACCTCTTTACAATGTATTCCTATGTGAGAAGAGCCCCACCCAAGTTCATACATTGGTGAAACGTACCTCCTAGATAGCATATTTCATGAAATAACCCTTCCCAGTTTCACGAAACCTAAAAACTCCTCTATTCATCCAATATTTAAGGGGATGCGACTTTTGGACCTCATCTAGATTCATTTAATTCATGGAATATAAACATCCATGGTTAAAACAGGAGATTATTCCCTACATGTAGCCATCTTAAATGAATATCCTCCCCTGAGTTATTGAAACTCAATGACTATGGTTGAGATTACTTTCAAAAAGTTACATGACCTTAAAAATAGAGAATACTCCCTTGATATTCATAGGGGTTTTTAAGATAATTATTCATCATGAAACCTACTCTATGGGAGCCAAGAATTTACCACATGGAAGGGCCACATGTTTTTATTATTATTTTTCCTTCAAAAAAACCTGGACCTTTATAAACCCACCTAACTTTGTGAAACTAACCAAGTAGGTCCCCACACGATGCCTCCTTTAATAAAACCCACCTTCATAAAATCTGAGTCATTAGTGGTTGAATAACCATAAAAAATCTATTTATTTGTTCTTTTATATTCTCCATTACTAAAATCTTAGACCCTCGAATCCAACCTCTTTTCTATAATCACAACATGGATAGTTTCACCACCTATTTCATCTAATAAGAAGAACCATAATTTCAGGATCCCTAATTTCCACTTCACTGTGGATGTGTTTAAACCATGCACCACCTAGAGGTGTATGAACAGTGGGAACATAATTCCTAAAGGTGGAATAATCAAGGGTAACTACCCACATTTCCCTAATAGGATAACTTTTTTGTAACCTTCTCTCTATATTAGAAATTGTCTCACTAGGAATAGGCCTCCCAACATCTGATATGCATGATGTAAATATTTATAGATTAATATCAAACACATAATACTTTAAACCACAAGACAACATCACCCAAAAAATATTATAAACTATATACTTACCATGTATGGTGAACAATGGATGCCCCATGTATGACTGGCATGGGATGAAACCTCATCCCCTACCAAATGTGATTAACACATGATTACCCATGAATGATCATCATGGGATGAAACCTCTTCCTCCATCATGGTATGAGACACCTATAATGAGAAGACAATATTCTTAATCCCCACACCATCCCTTACTATCACTCATTCCGTGATGTGAGTTTCCTTAACACACAATGATAAACTACATGGATCAATCTTATTATAAAACCTTAAAATGTTCACTCAAACTATGTGGGGTTTTATCATTATCTTCTGAAAAGGTACATAATATGACCCATGAACTTCAATAATGATCCCTTAACATAACCATGAAAAACACACATATTTTCCATATAAGGTTGTAACTAAAAACTGTGATCCTATTCCCCATGGTAACACACTAAAATCCCACCAACTAACCTTTCCCAACAATATATTAAATATGTGACCAAAGTTTCTCCCTAATACATTAATTCTACTTCCAACCTATCCCCAGAATAAATTAAATTTGTTCTCTGCCGATCACCAAAAGAAGTTAAATCTATGACCAAACTATCCCCACAAGACATTAAATATGTGACTAACCTTTCAAAAAGGTCATTAAATCTATGACCTACCAGTACCAACAAGGCATTAAACCTATGAACCCACAAGATGACTCAAAAATATATACCCCATGAAATGAACATGGGATACCATAGGTAAAAAGACTCATTAGCCTTACACCCTAGGAAAACAATTCCCATGATGAACATGGGATGTCATGGGTTCGATACCTAACACACCTCATATATAATATTCCATCAACTTCAAAAGAAGAAGGATTTATAGGTTCACAACACACCCAACACCCAAAGATGTATATATGTGTACAACATCAACATCCTCTTCAATCATAGGTAGTTACTATATCATAACATAAGTTGTTTAATTAAACAGCATCCACCTCAAGATTGTATCTGGAATAATCTTCAAAACATGACTTAAATCTATAAGGGAGACCGAACTTGGAAAAAACATCCAAGGGGGAATCCATGGAAGGATGTACTGACATCCCATCATCCCATTTTGATGAAGGCTCCAACATCAACAAACCTAGTGGTAGTAGCTTCTAGCCTTTGGAAAGTTAGAATGCAGGGAAAAAACCAACCACTCAGGATGAGTGACCAATAAATGAAAACAATAATTGATAATTTTGGGTTTATTGGGAATCGATTTCATCATAAATGTACAAAAAATTGACTTAATAAAAAATACATGAATCAAGTAACTAAAATAATTCAAAAATCCACTTCCAATAGCTATGGTGGTAAGAGAGAAGGTGGTACTGGAATCCTTCACAACTATGCAACTACCACAGTGGAAAAAATCAACATGGATAATTGGAAACCTCACCCTATATCCCCTCTAAATTCATTAAAAATAAGGTCATAAATGATGTAGTTTTACATTAAAAATAATAATGGGACATTGCAACTAGATACATGGCCTGAAAGGAGCTTTAATCCTTGACATATCACCGACACTACTTCCCCTAAAGGCTGTATTGGGGTTAGAACCCACTGATCTCCACAAAAAACCATTTCAGGAGCCTCTACGCTAAGGGGTTCGATGGATTTTCCTCTAACACCGAGGTGGTAGGGGATGTGAGGGTTATGCATATGGATACCACCACTAGAGAGTCACTCAATATGGCTCCCATCAAGCCACACCAACAATGATGACCAGTTCCATAGGTCAACAAGAAAACTGACCCTTCCCCTACTTTACTGACCCTAATCTAGAACACCCCATCATTGATAAATGGGGTATGCCACAAACCCTACCCAACATGAGGAATCTACCTCAAATCCATTTTTCCCTTCCACTATAAATGCACCTAATCATGGACTCACAAAAAACCATGTAGGGTCCCATATTGTCCCTATTGGGATTGAGACCCTAGCTTCCCACCAGGTAGGTGGGGTTGACTCTCTACATTGTGGGAACTACTAGAAACCTTCATGGTCTACCCCATGATGTATAATGGTTTAACTTACTGGCCTCAGAAGCCTGGAGTCTGTGCATTATTTTAATTCATTGGCATGATTACAAGGAATCATGTCCTAAAGGACAAATACGTTTAAATGTCCTGGAAAATAGATTGCATACATGAATTTTACATTAAACTTTCTAACATAAAACACATCATGAATAATCATTTCATAAAGCCAATGCTCCCTTAGCCTAACCCTGCATATCGATCATAAAATACTTCTTGGGATCCTTTGAAAATAAAACATAAGAAAGGGGTGATTTCAAACACCCACTAAGAGTAAGAAATACATCAGAAGATAACATAAACATTAGGCATGGTGAATAATTGAAAACACATTACTTTACAAATACTAAAAATGAACCCTTTATGGAAGGAGTATGAGCTGAGTAAATAATTCAATAATAAAACATAGTCATGGGTATTCTACTAGTCAAATAACCACATGGACCATCAATATTATTTTAATAATGATGGAATTTATAATGCGGGTCATTCTAAAGAATTTTTTCAAGGCCTCAGCCAGTTCCACGTCTAATTATCTCATGAGACCTACTGATGCACCGAGGAGCTATAGAGGTCTCAACCAATCACTTACTAAGTCCAATATATTCCTCATATGAAAAGGTTGAAACATAACATAAAAATTTGTATTAAAACTACCATACGAAATGTCAATACTTTTACCATAAACCATGAATGGAATAAAAATATCACATCCATAGTAAAACATATCATAACTCATTTAATACAATATATAATTTTGTATTGTAATAAATCAAACTCAATAAAGAATAATATCCAGTAAAGGATGCTGATATAGTTGAAAATGGTCAGTAAAACTCTTTGAGTGAAATACCCTTTTTTCATGAAATCATTTAAAAGTCAAACAATTTATAAAGGAAGACATTTTAAAGATATTTTTGAATCCAAGTGCCCCATACGACTTCGATAATTTTTAAAGGAATTAGCATTTTAAAACATTCATGTCCATATAAAGAAATCCTTAATACCATTTTTAAAACATGGAAATTAATGAGAATAATTTAAAAGAATAAATATTTAAAACATTTAAAATTAGGTTTTAGTCAAAGACTAACTTAAAAATAATCATTTTGGAAACTCTTTTTTAAAACACAGACATGGATAATAAATATGTCCTAGTAAAAACATACACATAAACAATGTCGGATAATAATGAGATTGAGGAATTAACCCTTACCTGGCACTTTCCATGGTCTAGGGTACGTTAACCTCCTATATAATAGTTAAATAATTGTAATTAAATTATAAAAGAACTACATAAATAAATATGATATCATATATGATCTTATAGTATTGATTTATTGATAATATTATAGTATTATCATTGTTTTGTGTGTTAACTGATTCGCTTTTCTTTATATGTTTTGTTATATAAGTAATGTTTGTTAGGGATAGGATGTATTTGATTCATATCCAGATTGATATTATGTTCCTAAATAATATTTGGAAAAATAAAATGAAAATTATTCTTCAATGGTTATTATGGGGAATGAATCTTATCTCGTTCATGGAGACAGTAATCCGTACGTACGCACGAACACTACTTCATTTTTTTTATTTTAAAAGGAAAAAAACCAAATGATACATTGATATATTATTATTATAGTATAATATAATATTTTATATATGTTATGTAAGTCCCTTAACACCATCCTTTATACATTCCATGTATGGTATGAACGAGTCATATCACTTTGAGGGGGTGGTAGTCCACACTTCCTCAAATGAAATTATCGTATATATACAACATAAAAAGAATAAAGGTATTATATAATAGATAATTAAAGAATCTTATATATAAAATAAATATCATATATAATTAGAGTTCCATCATAATGGCCACCATAAGAGGTGGTAGTAGAATATTGAACAATAATCGTTTCGTGAGGCAGTACTTCCCCGTCCACAAAAACATTGTGTTATATACCCATTAGATGGAGGTCTGTTTAAGTGTAGTTCAAATACTTCTTATAAAACAACCTAATATATTTAGGATACTGGTTTTATTATAAAATAAATGAACAATGAGAGTTTAGGGGGTTGGAGAATTAAAATATATGAAAAAAACATAAGAGGACATGTGACCTTCAAATCAGGTAACTCTCATTGGATTGAACCAAAATGATTCCTCGAAGTGCCTTACGCCTAATGTAAGGATTCAAGGAGGAAGATAGGGATTTAGGGAG
The DNA here is from genome assembly GCA_963277665.1 of Viscum album. NCBI lineage: Eukaryota > Viridiplantae > Streptophyta > Magnoliopsida > Santalales > Viscaceae > Viscum > Viscum album. The sequence continues at coordinate 1,081,995,542 of OY728166.1, read as the reverse complement.
CTTAATTGGGTAGTTTTTTGATGATTCAAGTGGCTTGAGAGGTGTGAGAAATGAGTTAGAGGTGAGGGATTTTTATAAGGGAGAGGAGGGGATCTTTAAGAAAATTTAAAAATATTATTTTATTATATAATGATTTTCGGTTTCTAAAGGTCCAAAACCCATTAATGTCGAAGATAAGATGACTTATGTTAGAAATAAAATCAGCCAAAAATAATTGGATAGTTTTTGGATACTTTCTTAATTTTTATAATTTCATTTATTTAAATTATTCATTAATGAGGTAAACACTGCATCATTATTGTGTCATAAATATTTTAATTTATTTGATGTATAAAAATTATAAAAAAATACCATGATGTAGGAAATATTTTTAAATTTCAAATGAATATTTATAGTTTAAGATATAACTAATATAACCCATGTAACAATTTTCTTAAGAAAAGATATATGTTTAGGCCATTATTGTCATTACTTTAAATTAATTAATATAAAGAGTCATTATCACTCTCAAGTGGCGCCATGTGGTCCCAAAATTGACTCAAGGATACCCATGGTCAGAGATGTTTCATACAATAGGAATATGACACATGTTAGGGTAGTTTAATATTATTATAATATTATGTTTTAACCTTATTTACTAGATTTACCCCTTTAACCATGGAAAATAAAATATTACCGAAGTAATTATTCGTAATGTATAAAAATAAAAGATACCTATTTACACAATTTGGACATTATGATTCCAAATATTTAATCCATTTTTACTAAATCAAAACACAGAAGTGGAAGAAATTAATTTAAAATTAATTCCCGTTGTCAAAACAAAAAGTCTGTTTTTAAGAAATAACAACTATAAAAATATTGACACTTGTTTATATCCAGTTTAAATGAAAAATTACATCCAATAACCTAAATTATATTAAATGATAAAAATATAATCTAATGAAACTTAAAAACCATTCAAATGTATAATTTAACCCTTTAAATTATTTCGATTAAAAAAGTTGTTTTTAATTAAAATTTAGTATTTTTCACTATTCATAAAATATTAGATGTTTTTAGAAGAGTTCCAAAATTTACCCTAAGCTAATTTTGATATTCTAAATCCAAAAATGAAGTCCATTTTTAATTTGTTTTATAAAATTTTAAAAAGAGGATATTACTATTCATAACGGCTAGTTTGATTGGTCGTGGTGTGTTAGAATCTCGAAGTTGTGTACAATACAAGATATTTCATTTTTCAAAGGGAAACATAACATGGAAGATTGGAGTGTTACATTATTCCCTCCTTCAAATAATTTTGTCCTCAAAATTTATTGAATACTACTATATAAAAATATTCAGGTGGTTCTTCATCATAAATTTCTCAGGTTCCCATGTTGCCTCTTCAATCTTATGATTTCTCCATAGAACTTTCACCAGATGAGTTGTCTAGTTTCTCAACACTTGTTCTATGGTATCAAGAATTCAGATAGGCTCTTTTCAATAAGACAGATCGGGTTCCAGTTCTATTTCTTCATAGGAGAGTACATGTGTTGGGTCATGCATGTATTTTCTCAACAATGATATGTGGAACACATCATGAACTTTAGAGAGACTTGGCAGCATTGCGAAACAGTAAGTCACTAATCCAATTTGTTCTATAATTTGGAAAGTTTCGATATACCTGGGACTTAATTTTCCTTTCTTACCTAATCGTATAACACCCTTACATAGAGATACCTTCAAGAAACCATGATCTCATACTTGAAATTCCAAATCTTTCCTTCGGTTATCGGCATAAATATTTTCCCCACATTGAGTATCTTTGATATGAGTTTGGATAATATTCTCCTTTTCCATTGTTTCCTCAACTAGTTCTGGGCCTATGAGTTTTCTTTCACCAACATCATCCCCACAAGTTGGTGTGTGAAAACTCTTTCCATATAACGCTTTATATAGTTCCATCTGAATACTTGAATGGAAACTATTGTTATATGAAAATTATACCAGAGGTAAATATTGATTCCACATACCTTGAAAGTCATGTGAGAAGTATATCAACATGTCTTCTAAGGTTTTAATAGTATGTTATGATTGTCCCTCAGTTTGAGGGTGGAAGGCAGTGCTTAAACGAAGTTTAATATCTAGGCCTTTCTAAGGACTTTTCCAGAACCTTGATGTAAAATGGGGATCACCATAAAAAAATCGATATGGGTACACCATGAAGTCTTAAAAATTCATTAATATACAGTCCTTCTAAACGTTCAAGTGGTAAATCTTCTCTTATATCAAGAAAATGTGCTAACTTGGAAAAACGATCAACAATGACCCATATTTTGTCATTCCTTCTAAGAGTCTTTGGTATCCTCAGGACAAAGTCCATTGTAATATCATCCCATTTCCACTAAAGTATGGGAAAAGGTTGCATGACTCCTCTAGGATGTTTCCTTCTAGCTTTCACTTGTTGAAAAACCATACATCTTGACACATAATCAGCAATCGCCCTCTCCATGTTATCCCACCAACAATTTTCTTTCAAATATCTATACAACATAGGGATAACTGGGTGTATAGATAAATTGGAGCTATTAACATCATCTAACAATTCCCTTTTTAGATCAGGTATACCATGAACACAAAGTCTCCTCCCAAATTTCAAAATTCCATCTTCATATATGAATTCAATCAATCTCTCATAATTTACACCTTTAATTTTCTTTTGAAACTCATCATCCTTAGTTTGAGAACTTTTTATCATTTTTAGTAAATATGGTTTTGAAATCATGTAAAAAAGTATCGACGTTTCACCTTCGATGATTATTCCCATATCCATCTTTACTAGATCAATGAATATAAGATCCCTTTCAACTCTCATCTTGTTCAGAACTCCATGATCCTTTCTGCTCAAAACATCTTCCACCTTATTTTTCTTCCTCATGTGGTAGTGTATAGTACAATCACAATCTTTGAGTAATTCAAGCCATCACCTTTTCCTCATGTTGAGTTATTTCGGTGAGAAAATATATTTCTAACTCTAGTGATTGGTATATATCTCACATTTTTCATCATAGAGATAGTGTCTTCATATCTTCAAAGAAATTATTACAGCTTCTAACTGAAGATCATGAGTAGGATAGTTTTTTTTATGAATTTTTAGCTGTCATGATGTATAGGAAATAACTCTATCATTAATCATAAGGACACAACCAAGTCTTTTCTTTGAAGCATCAGTATAAATAACAAACCCATCATTCCCCAATAGTGGAGTCAATATAGGATAATTTACTAATATTATCTTTAGTTATTCAAAAAAATTATTCACACTCGATTTGTACAAACAAATTTAACCCCTTTTACATGTTAGCTTGGTTAAAGGGTTAGCCAATAGGGAAATTTTTTGGACGAAACACCGATAATAACCAGCTAAACTAATAAAACTACATTCCTTCATTATACTCATCAGTGCTAGTAATTCTGGGATTTCTCTTGTCTTAGAAGGATCAATAAATATTTTATCTTCAGAGACAATATGGACAAGAAATGAAATCTCTTGAAGACAGAATTCACACCTGCTAAACATCTGGTATAATTTATTTATTTGGTGGGTTTTCAGAATGGTGCGCAAGTGATTTTCCTGATCTTCGTAGCTTTTGGAGTATACCAAGATATCATAAATAAATACATCTGAAAAGTAATCATGGTATTCCTTGAAAACTCTGTTCATTAGATCCATGGAAACAGAGGGTAAATTAGTCAGTCCAACATGCATTACTATAAACTCGTAATGCCTATACCTAGTTAAAAATTATGTTTTCATAATGTCTTCCTTCCCCACACACAACTGATGATATCTAGATCGAAGGTCAATCTTTGAAAAATATTGATCTCCATGAAATTGGTTGAATAAATAATTAATGCAACGTAGGGGATAATTTTTCTTTATTGTTATAGCATTGATCTCCATGTAGTCAATGAACAACCTCATAGATCTATCTTTATTCTTAAAAAAAGGACAGAGGATCCCCATGGAGAAACACTAGGGTGAATCAATCCATTATTAATCAATTCCTATAGTTGTTTCTTTAGTTACATTAATTCCATAGTATCCATTCTATAATGTGTTTTTAAATGGGCCTTAAACCAGGAATTAAGTCAATGGAAATCTGAATTTATCATTCTTGAGGATGTCCAAGTAAATCCTGTGGAAACACATAAACATATTCTTGCACAATAGTTACATCCTCTATTTGAAAAATCATTTCCTCGGCCACAGTTATTTCATTTCCTTAATCCACAAAAATTGATTTTAGTAGAGCTACTGGGGGTGGATCTAGATAAGAATCAAATGGTGATGTTTCTACTCTAAAGATAAGGTACTTTTTATCATCATAAAAACTTTTATCCCCCTTCTTCTTAAAATAAATTTTCACATCATGTTCCAAAATACAATCCATACCGAGTATTATATCAAATTCAATCATGGGTATGACAATGAAATCAGTGGATAAAGAACTTTTATATGCCATAATGGGAACTGATTCACAAAACATTGTTGCAATGATAGTTCCCTTAGGAGTTTTGACTGACAACTCCCCTGTTAGGTCAAATTGAAAATATCTAATTTTATTGGAAAACTGTGAAGAGATGAGACAATGTGATGATTTAGAATAAAATAAAGAATTGACTAAATTTGAGGAAACCATTAAATTACCTTCCACCACATCATTCGGAGCATCAAACTCAGTAGCAGTGATCACATAATCTTGGCCTTTCTCCCTTGGCTTTTTCTGAGGTAAGTTTCATTGGCACTTAGGAAATTCATGTGAATAATGTCCCATATCCCTATAATTATAGCATTGAACATTGGTATCTTATTTCTTCCACTTACAATCACCAGAAAGATGTTATTTCTATCCACATTTGTAGAATACTCATTTTCCTTTTAGACTGGCACCAGGGTGTTTCCTTCCACAATTATCACTCGGTGGAAATTAAAATCTTCCCTTCATCCTTGTTTCCTTATTTCTTTTCCTAGAGTGTTCAGAAGATCTCTTCTTCTCTTTCTTTCCTTTAAAGTCGTAATACTTAGAGAATTCTTTTTTATGTCTTCATAGAAGATGAGAGAATATCTTCATATGATGAGAAGGATTGTGAGACTAATGACTGATGGAGAAATTCATTTAACCTATCAAAGAATCGATAAATCTTACTCTTTGGGATACATATATAATCTGCTGCATTCCTTTTCAACCTTGTAAAGTTAGCCTCATACTTTGCGACATTCTCATCCTCCTTTTTCCTTAAACTCAGAAATTTCCATTCCATATCTGCTCGATGGTCGTGAAGAAATTATTTTTTTAAGAAAATGCCTTTAAACTCCCTCCATTTCATACTTGATACCCCTTCATCCTATTTTGTGTTTTGAATCAATGACCACCATTGATCTATATCTCTAGTGAGGCGATAAACTACCATTACAATTTTTTCCCTTTCGCTACTCCCCAAAGCATGAAATATTTTCTCTATGGAACTTATCCATTGCTTGGCTAAAAATATATTTTTATTCCCATTGAATGTTGGTGTTTGTTTCCTCATGAAGCGGTCTAACAATGATCCTCCAGATTGTGGAATAGGGTGCTCCATATGGGTAAGGTTATAATTCATAACATGAGTGAGTTGTCCCAGTATAGTGATAAGATAATCAGCACCAATCTCATCACCAACTCCACTATAGTTATCTTGAGAAGGAGGGAAATCTCTACCTAGATTATGTACATTTGATATGGTTCCCATTCCTTCCATTAGGTGCCATTTCTAAATAATGGCATACACTACATTAGTTTATAAATCACAATACATAATTCCAAACTTGTAAAACACTTAACATAAATTGAACAATTTATGGATATAATCAATAATAATAATAAAAACTTCTTTAAGGAGGTATATACTCATAAATCCTTCATAATTTTTTATAATGAAAATGTGAATTATCTTAATCATTGTTTGTGCATTTGAATATTTCCTTTAATTTAAATTCATATGATTTTGTTTGATTACATTTACTCTGTATTTTGATTATATATTAAATAATATAATTTGGATATTTGTGATTATTATCATGTTCGAAATATAATATATTTATATATATTTTATTAGTTAATGAGGAAGTTTGAAAATTCTTATCTATTTCTCTAAAAATTCAATTAATTTTTTACTATGGTTTTAGAAACTCTATATTTCACTATTTTAAAACATTTAGGTATTTATTTTACTAAAACATTTACATTTATAGGGTTTGCATGAAACCTGATTATATGAAACTATAAAATGCTTATCTTGATTTAATTATTTTACATAAAAGTATAAAAATATCTTTTGGATGGACTTTTAATTACTTGAAGTTATACTATGTTGTTTTTTAGTAGCAATTTTTCAAGAATTGTTTTTCTTTGGTTTTTTCATCATTTTGGGATCTATATGTGCCATTTTTAATTTGTTATTTTTTTGCTGGAAAGACAATACATTTTTATACAAATAATTAGTTTTGACCAAAGTTTGAATCTATTGTTAAGACACTTTAAAAATTCGTTGAAGTTTGTCAAAATATTCTGTCCATATTTTCTCGTGAAAGTATGGTTTACTGTTTATTTCACAAAAGAATGGTCTACAGTTCATACCCTACGTTACTTTACTATTCATACCCTTCATTACTTACTGTTCGTACCCTGCATTACATTACTGTTCATTATACCTATGTTACTTTACTGTTCATACCCTATGTTACTTTACTGGTCATACCCTACGATACTTTATTGTTCATTATCCCTATGTAACTCTACTGTTTATACCCTACATTTCTTTTCTATTCTTACCCTACGTTACTTTACTGTTCATACCCTATGTTGCTTAACTGTTCATCATCCCTGTGTTACATTACTATGTTACATTACTATTTATTTCAAAAATTACGTTTTGGAAACCTAATAGTACTATTCACTCTGATGTTACTGTTCACTCTGAAGTTACTATTCACTCTAATGTTACTATTCATTCCGTGCAAATTGTTTTTAACAAAATTGATTTTCTGAAAATATATGGATTATTTTTTAATGATTTTTTTTGAAAATTTTTCATTAAATATAAGGATTTTAATAAAAGAGTTTTTAATATTTTTGGAGCTATATTTCGAGAGAAAAATTAATAAATTTTCTCAACGTCTTTTACAAATAAATTTAGATGTTTCCAATCTATTTAAATTCAAATGTTTGAATTTAATTTCAGAATATCCTACTAGTTTTCAGGAACTATTTTTACTATAAATTTAAAATTCTATTTTCAATCATTCAATGCTTTTCTTATTCTAGAGATTTTTTTGTAAGTCTTATTAAAAATATTTTCAATTCCTTTATTAGATATTTATTCTGTAGGAATAAAGAAGAAACAATGCTACTATTTTCATGGAGATATTTATGGGAGCTCTTGACTCAATTAATTTTGAATATCTGAAGGAAGCGGAGCTACTGCACCAACTATATATTTCATTCTATTTATATATCATCCTCTCTTACAGGTAAAAAAATACAATTTCAATACAAGGAAAAAGTATTGTGAACTTTAAACTTTCTATGCATTTGCAACATCCTGTGACACTTTGTTTCACCACCTGCTTGTTCTCTCAAGTGCTGAGTTAATTCTTCTTTGACTACAATTGCATTAATGAGACGTGCTGATCTAAACATTAAAAACCAGTTCCTGTGCTTTAATTTTTATCTTCTCTTTCATATGGTTTTGAGTCTATAACACTACTTCCCATCTCTCACACGCACTCTATTTTTCTGTTTATGCTTTTTTCTCAAAAAATCATTATTTGTTATTCTTTTTCCATGGGTTATGACTCTCAGATTCTAAAGTTAGGATCCTTGGGTTGTGACTACTAGTGCCTAAAGTTATGTTGTAAGTGTTGTGACTCCCCACACAAAAGTCAATATCATGGTTATCCCTCCAAAAGGATTTTGTATTTGGGTTATGATTTCCCTTTAAAAATTATTTTTTAGTGCACACCTATCTCTCACCGGGTAGAGAGGTATAAGAGTAGAGTCGGCCCACTTTGGACTGAACTACTATAAAAAACATCCTTGAGTTATTTACTTTTTCCACTGCTAATTAACCTTAATAATTAACTTTGATAATTAATTTAATTAATCAACTAATTTGATTAAAATTTTCAATCTGGTCTATTCACCCCCTCTAAACCATCTGCAATTACCCTATCTTTCCTAATAAGCATATCCCCTGGGAGTGTCATAACCAAGAGTGCAGTAAGACCCATTGTCGTGTACCAGGATACCCAGATTCAAGCCTAAAACTCCTTTTCGGTGTTTTCACTCTGAGGTACATATGTGCTAGAGCCACCTCTACCTGCTCATATCCAGACATGGATTTATTTCTTGGAAAACTCAAAAAATCTCTAAATCACCAAAATTCTAGGATGTTCTTTTGTACTAATCCTCAATGTCCATCATAGTGTAATGTGATCTAATCAGAGTTTATCTAAATCTAGTTTCCATGGTTTGTACTAAACATCCTCTGATACAAACTGTAACACCCCGAAACTAGAAGCACGAAGTCGGTGCATTATTTTAATACATTGGCATGATTACAAGGAATCATGTCTTAAAGGACTAATCAGTTAAGCAGTCTTGTAAACTAGATTACATACATGAATGTTACATTACACTTTCTAACATACAACACATCATAAATAATCCTTTGATAACACCATTGTTACCTTAGTTTAACCCTTAATATCAATCATAAAACACTTCTTGGTATCCTAGGAAAATTAAAAATAAAAAAGGGGTGATCTCAAACGCTTCGTAAGAGTAAGAAATACATCGTAAGATAACATAAACATTAGTCATGGTGAAGAATTGAAAACACATGCCTTTAAAAATAATAAAAATGAACAATTTATGGTAGGAATATGAGTTGAGTAAATAATTCCATAATAAAACATAGTCATGGGTATTCTATTAGTCGAATAACCACATAAACCATCAATATTATTTTCTTAATGAGGGAATGTATAATGCGGGACATTCTGAAACATTTTATTAAGGGCTCATCCAAGACATCTAAAAATTATTAAGGCATTAAACAAAACCATATACCCAATTGGGAAAGACCTTGGCCAATTCCACGTGTAATTGTCTCATGAGACCTACCGAGGCACCGATGAGCTATAGCGGGCTCCACCCTTCACTTACTAAGTTCAATACATTTCTCGTATGAAAAGGTTGAAATATAATATGAACATTCATATTAAAAATAGCATATGAAATTTCAATACATTAACTACAAACCATGAATGGTATAAAAATATCACATCCATAATAAAACATATCATAACTCATTCAATAAAATATGGAATATTGTATTATAATAAATAAACCTCAATCAAGAATAATATCCAGTAAAGGATGTTGATATAGTTGAAAATGGTCAGTAAAAATCTTTGAGTGAAATACCCCTTTTTCATGAAATAATTTAAAGGTCACATAATTTAAAAAGTAATACATTTAAAAGATATTTTTGAATCAAAGTGTCCCATACAACTTTTAAACTTTTTAAAGGAATTTACATTTTAAAACATTCATGTCCATATAAATAAATCCTTAAAACCATTTTGAAAACATGGACATTAATGAGGATGATTTAGAAGAATAATTATTTAAAACATTTAAAATGCTATATTAGTTAAAGGGTAACTTAAAAACAATCCTTTTGAAAACTCTTTTATGAATCATGGACATGTATAATAAGTATGTCCTAGTAAAAACATACACATAAACAATCTCGGATAATAATGAGATTGAGGAATTAACTATTACCTTTCACTTTCCTTGTTCAGGGTTTTTTCAAACTCGTATATAATAGTTAAGTCATTTTTATAAAATCATAAAATAACTACATTCATAAATATGATATCATATATGATCTGATAATTTTTTTTTATTAATAATATTTTTACAGTATCATTGTTTCTGGTGTTAACTGATTCATTTTACTTAATATGTTTTGTTACCTAATTCATGTTTGTTATGGATAGGATGTATTTTATCCATATCTAGAAAGATATTGGGTTCTTAAATATTATTTTTAATAATCAAATGAAAATTATTCTTGAATGGTTACAATGGGGAATGAATCTCATCACGTTCGTATAGGCGGTAATCCGTATATATGCACGAACCCTACTTATATTTTTTTATTTTAAAAGGAAAGAAAACCAAATGATATATAGGTATATTATCATTCCAGTATAATATAATATTTTATATATGTTACGTAAGTTCCTTAACACCATCCCTTATAAGATTCATGTATGGTATGAACGAGTCATATCACTTTGAGGGGGCGATATTCTACACTTCCTGAAATGAAATTATCATATATATACAACATGAAAAGAATAAAGGTATGGGATAAAAGAGCATTAATGAAGTTTATAGATAAAATAAATATCATATATATTATATATAATTATAGTTCCATCATAATGTCCACCATAAAAGTGGTAGTAGAATATTGAACAATCCTCGTTTTGTGAAGCATTAGTTCGCCGTCCACAGAAATATTATCTTCTATACCCATTATATGGAGATATGTATAAGTGTAGTTAAAATAAATATCATAAAAACAACCTATTATATTGAGGATATAGTTTTTGTGATAAAATATGTGAATAAATAGAGTTTAGGGGGTTGGAGAAGTAAAAAAATGAAAATAATTTTAGAGGAGATGTTACCTTTAAATTGGGTAACTCTATTTGGATTGAACCAAAAGGCTTCCTTGAAATGACTTATACCTAAGGTAAAGCTTCTAGGAGGAAGAGGACGATATAAGGAGATTAATTGGGTAGATTTTGGATAAGCCAATGGGCTTGATAGGTGTGAGAAATGAGTTATAGTTGAGAGCTTTTTATAAGGGGGAGGAGGGGATCTTTAGGATTTTTTGAAAATATTATTTTATTATATAAGGTTTTTATGTTTCTAAAATTCGAAAACTCCTTAAAGTTGAAGATAAGATGTATCACGTTAGAAATAAAATCATCCAATTATAATTTGATAGGTTTTGAATATTTATTTAATTTTTATGATCTCATTTATTTAAATTATTCATTAATGAGATAAAAACTGCATCATTATTGTGTCATAAATAATTCTATTTATTTCATGTCTAAAATTTATAAAAAATTTCAATGATATAGGAAATTTTATTAGTTTTCAAATAAATATTTATAGTCTAAGAGATAACTTACATAACCCCATGTCAAAATTGTTTAACTAAAAGATATATGTTTATGTCATTTTTATATTTACTTTATATTAATTAATATAAAGTGTCATTATAACTCTCAAGTGTCACCATGTTGTCCCAAAATCGACCCAAGGATGACCATGGTCAGACATGTATCAAAAAATAAGAATAAGACACATGTTAGGGTAATTTTTTACTGTTATAATATTTTTTGTTACCCTTGTTTACCATATTTACCCCTTTAACCATGGTAAATAAAATATTTATCGAAGTAATTATCCATAATGTGTAAAAATAAAAGATACCTCTTTAAACAATTTGGACCTCATAATTCCTAATATGGAATAATTTTTTCAAAATTCAAAACACAGAAGTGGTAGAAATTAATTTAAAATTAATTAATGTTGTCAAAATGAAATGCGGGTTTTTAAGAAATAATAACTATCCAATGATTGACACTTGTTTATATCCAGTTCAAATGTAAAATTACATCTAATGACCGAAATTATGATAAATGATAAAAATAAAATCTAATTATACTTAAAATCCCTTCAAATTTATAATTTAACACTGTAAATTATTTTAATTTAAAAAGTTTTTTTAATTAAAATTTTGTATTTTTCACTATTCATCAAAAATAGGAAGTTTTCCGAAGAGTACCATAAATTCACCCTAAGCTAATTTTTTTATTCTGAATCCAAAAATGAGTTCCATTTTGAAAAAAAATTATAAAATTTAATAATGTTTGTATTACTATTCATAATGGCTAGTTTGATTGGTCGTGGTGTGTTAGAATCTCGAAGTTACGTATAGCACAAGGTATTACATTATTCAAAGGGAAACATACCATGGAAGCTTGGGGTATTACAAATTTTATATAGTAGGTCCTCCCTATAACACCACCTGTTGATGCAAAGGTCCTCCCAATGCTAGAGACTTTCCATGCCTTGAAGATCTATCCCAGGGAAGGAGGATGAATCACTATTGTGGGGGCCATACCCATAATGCTTTATATAGAACATGTAGAATTAATTATCACAACCCTCAAGGGATCATGATCAAATATCTACCACTCCACTTGAGAAAGTATTGAGGAAATCATCACATCACCATAAACCTTTTAGAGTTAGAGGCGATGGATAACTCAATCAATGAAACTATTCCACGACCTTTAGAACTAGGGGTAGAATCCCATCATCTAGGGCTAATTATACATAAATATAAGGTTCATATAGTCCCCAAATTTTATTATAGGTAAATTCACATGGATGATGTTTTATCCTCTTTCAAAGGACTCACTATGAATCCATCCTTTCCACTATCAGACTCCATCCTCTCTACCTCCACTCTTATAGTGGTAGAGATTCCTGTATTAGGGTTAGCACTCGCAGATGATGGTGAACACTCTATTATTACCTACGTGGATGATTCTATTCCAAATAAAAAGGGTGATGTAGTTAACCCATACTATATGGACATGATCATGTAGTTGGCCCCACCTCCAGAAAACATCTCGATGTTCTATGGATGGTTGTCCCATGTAGCACTTACTCTTCTAGAAAATAAATAGTATAACATGTCTTCATCACTAAAACATACAATTTATTATATAATGTAAATTGGAGATTGGGGATTTTAGGAACTGTATCCCTCTTGGATGAGGAATATTTTGGGGAAAACTTATCCACCAAAAAACTACTGATTATGGCCACCCAAAACCCTACGATTTACCATCCCTGAATCTTATTAGGTAGGAATAATACAAATATTCACAAGAGGGGGAATGAATTGTTTATTTTCAATAATCTTTAAAGATTTTTGCGTTTAACTCACTTTTTGATTAGTGAATATATGTAGCATTCTATATTTTATGAATTTAGAAGTGGATAAAAAGTAAATAAGAACACAAATATTTTTATAGTAGTTCAAAGAAAGAATACTCTTTAGTACACTACACCAATGATATCTCTTTGATCATTGTGATTTTCACTATAAATGTCCTCCTATCACAAGACTACCAAATCCAAAACTCAGTGCAGGTAGTTGTCACCTTTACAACAAGGCTAAACAGAGCATTCTGATTCTTTTACAGGTAATTAGTTATCCATAGATTAATATAATAATTTGATACTATAACATGATTAAGTAAGAGAAATTGATACCCAAATAGATCAAAAGAGTTTGATTTTTTGATATACAGGTTAATCTTCACAGATGTAGCAAAAATTAACCGAATTTGGACGATCTTTTTCAAATTTGAATATCTTCAATTAAGAATCTCTCTAAAGAGATCCTGGTTTCAAATGATCTTCCATTAAATAGTAGAAAACATGTAGAAGTAGTTCTAGAAGTACGAGATTAAAATTTAGATCTTAAATATATAGCCTCTCTTAGAAAATAACAGAGTCGTTTTATCTTTTTATCAGTTTTATAGAGATTCAAAAAAGAAATAATGTAGTTGTATGTCGTATATATCATGTGTATTGTATCAATAGTGAAAATATTCTGATAATATATATATATTGTTTTTGGTTTTCAGATCCAAGAAAGTCTCCTAATAGACCACTGATATTCAAATTCAAATCGTTTAGAAGATTCATAATGTTACTTATAAATTGGAATGATTTAATCTGTTGTATACGGTTCTTGGAATCGATCATAACGATTCTGTGAATCTGTCATAAAATAGTTTTCAAATGATATTTATTTCTTTCAATACAATCACATCAATCTCATATAATATCGTGGAATTAAATCTCTTTATTTAAATAGTCAATCATACGGTTCAACTTCTTAGCATAGGGTTACTTTGCATATTTTAGGGTTCCTTTGGACAACGTATGATTCCAAAGTAAATAAGGATAAAAAGTATCATATGGATGAGAATCCATACATTAATCTTTCCAATGTAGGGTATGAATAGTGATTCCAGTCTTCAATGTTATATGATTATTCAATATGTTTATTCAAATATTGGGTTTCTGATCCATACATTTTCTAATCATCATAGATATTTTGATCCATACGTTCATTCACCAAATTTGGGGTATGAAAAGTGTTTCTAAAACAAATCCCATAACACTTTATTCCTATAAAAAGATACATATAGACATTATATATATATATTCCTGAAAAATAAATAAAGTAAATTTATTAGAAAACAAACGAGGATATTGTGAGAATCAAAATCAACACATATCAGAGAGTATTATTGATAAAATACACACCCAATAATCATCCCATTTTTTAGGATAAAAAATCCAGAAAATAATTTATATAAAATATAGGATTTTGTGAACACAAAGAAAATAAAATTTTAAATAAATTTAACTTTTGAAAATTAAATAATTTTCCACAGCATTATTTCGATTTCATAGTATTATTTTGATGATAACAAAATAGATAATCTTAAATTGAGAATTTTTGTGTTTACCCAATTTTTTCCTCCTTTCGTTTATATCAAAAATAATGTATAAGAAAAACTATTAATACACATTTAATTTTTCACAGAACAATAAATGAATGCTATAGTGTACTGGTTATAAAAAAAGACAAGTGTTATGGTAGTGTAAAATTTTTCAAAAATAATTAAATATTAAAATTAGAAAACTATATAAAACAAAACTATATAAATATAAATTAAATTAAATTGAAGATCATTTTTTAAAATATTACATCCCACCATCAACTTTAATTTTTTTTATAAAAAATATGGTCTTTGGTCAGACTAGTTGGATAGATCTGAATCTCTATTGTGACAGGATACGTCTGGATGAGGAGGTGACATGAAATCACATTGTATATCAACTAATTTAACCAAAAAACTCTGAAAATGATTATTTAATAATTCCATCCATTATTATAGTATCCTCCTTGAGTCCTGACCGATCCTCAATCTTTCAACCAAAACTACCTTTACAAATTCATTAACTGATTCTTCAGTCTGAATGAATGTAGACAACTTATCTTTTAATTGATGAAGAACCAGTCCTAACCGAGATTAACTAGATGTTATTGGACTGATTATATGTCTTTAATTATCCAAAATAATATTCAAAGGAGTACTATCACACTTTATAGTGTTAAGTTTTTATTTAAATCAGATAAAAATAGTTATTTCCTAAAATATTCTAATATGATTTGGATAAGTTTGTTGAGTAGAATTTGATTCTTGATGACTTTCTCTGAGAGACAAAAACTCTCTTCACAATAATTGATTTATCTCAACAAAATATTAATTATTAATAAAATATTCAATTAATTTTCATAACTCACTAGACATAGTTTTGATAAAATATTTTATATAATCAATAGAAACCAGATTTTCTTGAATATACTTGAATTGAGTCTAAATTTCCTCAAAATCAGCTCAGGGAACTATTGAACATATAAGATATTCCATTTTATTTTTCAAAACTTCTAATTCTTGTCACATTGACATGTTCAAATCATTTACTTGATTGTGTTTACATATCAATGCTTCAATATTTATATTCAAGGAGTTAGAAGACTCAGTAGAGAGTGTTTTATGAGGTTGTCCAACCTCTACTAAAAATAGCCATGTCACTTCAATAGAAAATGTAGTTTCAAGTCCTTATATCCTTTATATTACTGTAGACACCTCTTCATGTATATAATCTTCAACAAAAAGCGATATAGAAATAGGTGAGGATCCCTTGGAAATTGGGACAACATCCCCATGTCGATTTTCCCCTTATGTCACATGCTCAAAATACTCACCCAATTGAGTGACATGCTCAAATCATTATTCATTATCTTTTTCCATATCAAAAATATTAACTGATATTATTCTTCTTTGACAAAGATCAACCTCTTCAATTCTCGATTTAGCTTCTTCCTCAAGCTTAGGTCTAATAGAACCGACAGATGGTAACAATATCTACTCCTTCTAAGAAGAATACATCATCCTTTCTTTTTCAACTATTACAATAGGTAATATACCACAACATGAATTAATCTAGAAATATCCAAATTTCATTACTACTCCAACATTCAAAATATTACTATGATGACATATTGACCCCACTAATATGTCCTAAATTTTTTCAAATCTGAATAACAAGAGAGAAATAATCATTCCATAGGGATAGAAGCCCATTCTTACTACTTTATTACTGAAATTATTCAAGTATCTCACCATATATTGACTAAAATTATGTATGATATTATTCAAAAAACAATAATTGAATATACATATCATGTTACAAAACTTTTTCCAGCTCTAGAGTTCTCAACATAATTACTGAATGAATGGACTTCCTTAAGACATTTTTCTCAGCATGGAGTTCATTTTTCAACTTTATCTTAATATTTTTTGTTCCAAACAAAGATGATATTATATCCTATGATTTATAGGTCTCGTATCTTATATTTATTAAATAAAAATTAAATTTTCCATAATGTGGAAAAACCAACAGATTTTGTATCTGAAATGAATAAATAGAATAGCCATTGTTAAAATCCTATAGATAAAAGTGTATCCATCATATCTAAAAATAAATGAATCATTTCTACAAAACTCTTTTACTTCAACTTCAAACAAAATAGGTGTACTACCATCTACAAAAAAAATTTTAACCCTTCAAATATAACAGTGTCCTACAACAATAGTTTTGTTTGATTTAACTTATTGATAATAGGTATTTTTTCATGAATCACTATTCAATTAATTTTGTTTTTCTAAACATTCACCATAGTTGTACACCCTAGGGTTGTTTATAAGGAGGCCACTCACACACACCATCATTCTATTGTCACTATTATTTTATATAATACTAAAAAACTAATAGAGATTAGAGGGGAATATGAAATTATTTAAACTAAGTAAAATCAAACAAAATGAGGATGCAATAATAAATCTACATAAGTGGTGGAAAATCAGAATCAAACCATACTGAATAGAATAATCTAAAGAATGAAGCGGTGGAAAAATTTGATCGTCAGAAACTCCATTTATCATTTTTTAATAATAAATTACAATTAAATTATCCATTTTATAACAAAATACCTCACGTTATACATCTAAATTGACCCGAGACCATATCAAGTCCTCAAATATGGGTGTTTAAGCCCTCAGGAATGTGATCTGATTTCTAAAAGACCCCTGAGAAAATAGAACTAGTTGAACATGTTTTTCTCAATAGGGAGACCTCACCCAATGAAGTTTAAGCGACAAAAAAACTATTTTACAATAATATGTTGATAAAAATTCTATAAAAAATAGAAGAAAATGAAAATAACAGAGAAAGAGACATCATTCATTTGTGAAAATAAATTCCAGTATGATTTAAAAGAAAAGATTCTACATTGAATAAAACAAACTCAAAAGGGGAAATCCTTTGGATCATCACCTCCCACTACATATTAGAGTTTATCCCATCATGGCTTGATCAAATAATGGAATTCTACTCTTCTATGGCATGTATTTTTTTGGTTTCACACTACTGCCTCTTGTCTCACCCAAAATTATTTGGAAGGGTGGACAAGGGATCCTTTTATAGGAAACCCCATTAAATAAATTAGCCTCAGTGCATTTAATTTGTTTCTGCATGTCGACAATTACACGACATGTAATTGGGTTACACATCATAAAATCCATATCTATGTTTGCCGACGCATTGTGTGAATATCATGTAAATATCATACGTATGTTTTAAATTTTTTTTCTTTCACGTCATGTAATTTCATTACACGATGTGTACGAATCTTCATAGTGTTTAACCTATTCATTAATTGTCCTACAACAATGCTTCTTTTGATGATGTCATGACATATAATTATATTACATGTTCTGTAATCATTCTCCTCTAGTTTTCTAACTCTAAACATCCTCAAAAATCTAGTTTTATGCTGCTACACTTTTCTCGTGGCGCGAAGTGTCTTTACCTCCAACAAGAAGTATAGAATCTATTTAAAGTAGTTAAAAATCCCAAAATAGTCCTTTTTTATGTTTAAGCTCAAAATAACACAAAAACCTAAAACATATGACAATTTCCCATTAAATAACACTATAGTGAGATTAAAAACATTTAATTACTAAATAAAATATGGTAAAATGTTAGCTTCATCACTACCCTACACTTATCCAATACAATCCTTGAAATCATCATATATTCAAATAAAAATTGACACAACAATCAAAAATTGGAAATAATCCATGATATTATCCAAAATATATTTCCATCATATTTATTATATGTAAAAAAATTCCATATCATATTTATTCCTCATATTTAAATTTTTTTCAACCTCAGAAATCCATCCATGGCCCAATCACGACCTACCTCAGATTGAATCTTGTGTTCCTATTCTCTCAAGAGAAATTGAATTTGGATTTATTCTCATACATGAAAAGTACATGTATCCCCATAGTCTTGTGACAATTTTCATCTCTCTATATAGCATGAAACATGGAAATATTTTCAATCATGATGTCTTTTTCAAGGTTAATTCTTTGGCTTAGGTTTGGTGGGAAAATGATATAAAAATTTATGGCCAGAAAGAGGAAGCTAGACTCTTAAGTACAATGCATAAATAATGAAGTGAAAACATATGATGAACCTCACTCAATTTAACTTAAAAAATGTGAAATAAAAAACCACCCCTTTTTTCTGACATGGAACATGATCCAATTAGTGATTAAAATGAATTCTATCCTCTAAGTTCCCCCCCTTTTTTTCAACATTATTTTGTAAAAATATAGATAGGTAGAACTTTATTTTTTATCTTTTTTTATTTATTTCATGGAGGATGAGATGAAAATTAAATACAATGAATGAATTATAGTTCATGTAAATTATTTTGGGGAGGTACATGAGTCATAAAATAATTTATAATGATGAATTCAATATCATCTCCATTTTTAATTTTTTTGGGAAAAGATATGGATGAAACAAATAAAGAATAATGAAATGATGACTCAGGCCCAATTTTCTAATAATATATAGCCCAAAATGAAGAAACAAACCACACACAACCCAAAAATGAAATGCATCCTAATGAACTAACATGAAAGGCCCTTCCCCCACACTCAAAATTAAAATATCCATGAAAAAATATTAAGAGTGCGGGTAGGTAATGAAAAATTTGCTGGTGATGTGGATTAAACCTATAAGGAAATTTATTGCATATAAGGGAGAAAGAAGGATAAAGGTAAAGGTGGATCTCAAGATAATATATGTATATACAATAAATTTCATCAGTCATATAAAAAAAATCCATGAAATCAAAATATTTCAAAGAGAAAAATGAAATATTTTTGTTCTCACAAAAAATCCAAGTTTCTCCCAAGAAAGTGTTGGTATTAGAAAGAATTTGTAAAAATGGATTAGAGTACCACAAAGGATTGGAAATATATTTTGAGTCATTGTTGTATGCGAAAGGATTCCAGAAATTGTTCAAAATCAAAAATATGCTTGAAAACTAATGTCAAGGAAAACATTTTCACATCCATAATCATTAAAAATCCATTTATTCAAAACCATGTCAATTCCCTCAAAAACAATTCCAGTATGAAAAGTGAGAAGAATATTAATTTAACTCAAGGTTCATAAAGAAATGAGAAACAAAAAGAAATATAGAACATAGAAATAACTAAGGATGTTGAAACTCCCCCCACATTGAAATTTTACCACCCTTCGTTTCAGTTCAACAAAATATAAATAAGTGAAGAAAAACTAAATAGAAGGAAACATACAACTTGAATTTATTTTCCAATGGAATCCTTGAGTTAAGATCCTAACTTATACCATATTAAAATTAAATTAATTAAATGAAAAAACATAAAAAATATAAATATAAATAAATATAAAGGGGAAAGAAAAAGTATAATTCTTGGTTTGACCCCCATGAGGGTTTTAGGTGTTTTGTGCCCCTCGTCAGCCAGTCACAATGGTTTAACCCCATGTGGAAGGGGTTTTTTCATAGAAACCAAAAAACTTTATTTCTACCAAAATCCATAAATATATGAGAGTATTGTGAACCTCCAATGAAAATAAAAATAGTCATAACCCCCAGATAAGATGAAAAATGAATTAGAGATCATGAGGGTGAGGGAAAAGAATGCAGGGTTCCACCCTATTTTTTTCTATTGGAGGAGTGTTGTCCATTGGTGGTTAAGGTAGTATAATATAAAGTGAATTATCTTATATTTTAGGTTTAGAAAATTATTCCTCAAGTATTTATTCTTTTGTTCCATCATCCGCATTTTCACCATTGTACAACCTGGCACGATTCTCCATTCTCTCCTAGACACTAACAACTTCTTAAACATATTCATCTAGGTCCTAAATCAGTGGTTCTGAATCTACAAAATCATAATAAGGGAGATCAGTTTTATATTAAGAATTAATAACATTTTAATTAAAATAATACATAGAAATTAAATCTCCCTCAAAATATTTAGCTTCAAACACTTTTTCCCAAGAAATGTGGTTGGGAACTCATTTATTGGAGAGGGAAGTGGGTCTTAATGTTTTTCGTAAAACCTCACCAATGTCTTCTTGAAATTTAGGATTAACAATAATTTAATTCTATTCATATTTTATTTTATTTTTCATTCCATCCATAAGAGTTTAACTTCATCAATTTCATCAGCTAGTAATGCAACCATCTTGATTACTTTTTTGATAATTTTTAAATACTCTTAAAATGACATGAAATTTTTTCCCATTGTGATAGTCATTGTCTCTTCCCTGCTAGGCTCACCATAATATTTTTTAATAGGAAAATAATTAATTTAATCACCATAAAAATCCATCTGGTCCAAAGAAATAAAATATATACAAATAATGCCCTTTTTTACGTTTTTTAAATTTGTGATATTTGTTTTTTGGTTTTTTTAAACAAAAATGTGTGAATGCTCTTTATCTCCCTGGAAATGATGCCAATTTGATTAAAAGGATTTTTTTTCATAATATATATTCAATTAATTCCTTATTTTCCTAAAAAATAACTGTAGTAGCACAGTCTAGGGTCGACCACAAGGAGGTCGCACACACACAACATATTTCTATTGTAACTATTATTTTATATAATAATAGAAAGAAAATATATATTTGTGGAATTTGAAATGATTTAAGCTACGTTAAATTACAAAAATCCAGGATTCAGTAATAAATCTACATTAGTTGTTGGAAATCAGATGAAAACCGTAATGAATAGAACAAGGTAAAGAATATAGTGGTGGACAATATTTGATCTTAGGACCCTCCCTTTTTGATTGTTTATGAAATTATTCCAATTAAATTATCCAATTTATAACTAAAGACCTCAATTTATACACCAAAATTGACTAGAAACCATATTAAGACCTCAAATATGGGTGTTTATCTACTCATGAATATAATCTGATTTCCCAAAGAATGTAGCGAAATTAATACTAGTTGAACATGTTGTGCTCAATGGGGATACCTCACCAGAATATGTTTAAAAACAAGACAACTATTTTATAACCATAAGTTGATAAACATTCTAAAAAAATATAATAAAATGAAAACAAGGGAGAAATAGAGCTCATTCAGTCATGAAAAAAAATCTCTAGAATGATTTAAATGAAAAGTTCCAATAATGAATAACACAAATTAAAAAGGGAAACTTTTTCAGATCATCGCCTCCCACCACCAGTTGGAGTTTAGGCTATCATGGATTGATCACATCATGGAATTCTTCACCTCTATAGCATGTATTCTATCAGTGTCTCACTTCTCCCTTTGGTTGTCTCCCAGAATGCTTTGGAAGGGCCATTATGGTCTCTTTTTAGAGAAAACCCATAAAATCCATTGAAACTTGTGCATTTTATTTTTTTGAACGTCGACACTTACACGATGTGTAACTGGGTTACATGTCTTGTAATCCAGATCTGAGTTTTTTGATGTGTTGTGCAAATATCACGTGAATATCATATGTAGCGTTGAAAATTTGACAACTTTAATGTTGTGTAATTGCATTAAATGACGTGTAAACATCATTCACAGTGTGTAACATATTCACGAATTGTCCAACATTGGTTCTACTTTTGATGAAGTAATGACGTGTAATTGTGTTACACGTTGTGTAATCATTCTGCTCTAGTTTTCTAGCATTGTAACATCCTCAAAAATCTGGTGTAGTGCCCCTTTGCTTCACTCGTGGTGTGAAGTGTCTTTTACCTACACCAAGAAATACAGAAGCTATTGAAAGTAGTTAAAAATCCCAAAATAGGAATTTTTTCATTTATGATAAAAATAAAATAAAAAACTAAAATTGTGACAGTTTCCCATTAAATAACACTACGGTGGGATTAAACTCATTGAAACATAGAATAAAATATGTGAAAATGTTTTCTTCATCGATAATCAAAATCAACTACCTTTCCTTGAATAACTTTTTGATACTTCATATGCTAGAGGACATTCTCACTTAGATCAACCTTTGCAACTCTTCCTAAAGGATCCCTTATTAAAGGTTTGAGGATTGAATGCACATAGGTTAGGGTTTCAGAAAACTAGAATTGAGATACACTCTAAAATCCGAAGGGTTGTGAAGAAGTAATAATGGGAGTGTGATAAGACCAATGGTTTAGTGATGTCGTCTGGTTTCACGTGCCAATTTTATGGTGCAATCATTTTTTTTGTAAATATGTGTTTTAAAACTAAATTAAAAAGAATTATTTTTTTAAATAAAAAAACCAAAAATTACTAAATAAAAATAATTTATAGTGAAATTAACATAAATAAATTAAAATTTATTAATAAACATTATTTTAAAATTAAATATTATTATCTCCCCTTAAAAAATAAAAAACTTGTGGTGGGAAGTGGTTTAATAAAAATATCATTAAATTGATATTCAGTATTTAAAAATTATAAATATATATCCTTTTTAAGAAAATTATATCATAGATAATGATCCCTTATATCAATATACTTATTCCTAGAGTGACTTAAAGTATTTTTTGAAATATTTATTGCACTAGTATTATCAAATAAAATAAGAACATTATTAAAATTTATTCCAAAATCCTATATGGTGTGTTTCATCCAAGACACTGATGCACAATAACTAACATCAAATATATATTCTACCTCATCTATTGATATGGAAATTGAATGTTGATTCTTACTTGAATATGATACTTTTCCCTAAAAAGAGAAAAGATGATGAGGTTATTTATTTTCCTAATCTAAATCATCAAAATTCAGTTTCTGAATATGAAATTAAATTAAAATCATATGTTTGGGGTAAATTAGAGATTGAAAAATAGTTCATTTTAAATATATAAAAACTATTTTAATAGAAGTAAAATGTGATTCTTTCATATTTGAATGAAATCTAACACATAATAATACAGAATACATTATGTATGGTCTAAAAGTAATAAGATAATTCAACTACCAATCATACCTCTATATAACTATTTTTAACTTTTTTTTCCAGCTTCACCCAAATCATGTTTTATATTTGTACACATGAGAGTTGTATAAGTCTTATTGTTTTCGAAAAAAATTATTTTTAAAAAATCAATAAGGTATTTTATTTGATTTAAAATATTTCCATATCCTTTTTGATAGATTTGAAAGTCCAAAAAAAATTCTCCCATTATACACTTCAAATTCTTGTTACATTAGGTTTGAAAAATCATTACAAATTATTTTATTAGTTGAACTAAAAATAACATCATCAACATAAATTTTTATTAATAAAATATTATAAAAATATTTTTCATAAAAAGAGTAGGGTTTACTAATCCCTCATAAAATTCATTTTCTAACAAAACTAAGCATAATCTTTCATACTAAGCTCCAGGTCCTTGTTTAAGGCCATAATGAGATTCAGTAATTTAAAAAAATTGGTTTGTTAGGGTTTTCAAAACCTGGTGGGATTTAAACATAAACTTCATCCATTAAGTATCCATTTAAAAATTAAGTTTTAATATATATCTAATATAATTTAATATTAATATGAGATGTTTAAGATAAAATTATTTTAATGGTTTCTAATCTCGCTACATATAAAAAGGTTTATTATAATATATTCTTGATTTATGATTATATATTAGCTATTAATCATGATTTTTTTCTCTAGTTATGATCCCTTGATCATATCGTTAATTTCTTAAGAACAATTTCTCCTTATTACAAGATAATTGGATGGCCATTATATTAATTCAAACCCTTTATTTATATATAATTTGTTTAGTTCTTCTTGCATGGATAACAACCAACTTTCAACTTCTAATGCTTCTTAAAAGACTTTGGTTCCAACAGAAATAGAAAGGTAGTGAATTAAACTAATTTTCGTAAATTTCTTCTTGTTCTAACTCATGTGTCTATATTTCTTATAATATTTTATTAAGGATGGTACTTTAAAGTTATAGAGTGTATAGGTAAGACACTTTTAGGTTCTTCAGTTTCATGTTCTTTTGAATAAGGCTGAATTACATTAATTTTATTTTCAAAATCAGAATTAGGTGAATCATGTCTCTTATTGTCAAAAGAGTTAGTATTTTCATATGTTTGATATTTCTTTTTAATGAAAATGTCAGATTTATCAACCTTCACATGAACTAATTCTTCAATAATCCTTGACTTTTTATTAAAATCTTTACAGGATTAAGAAGTAGCATAATATCTAAGAAAGATTCATTCATCAACTTTTGGATCGAATTTACCAAGGTTATCCTTAGTATTCATGATATATTCCTTGTATCCAAATAATTTAAAGTAATTTAATTTAGGTTTTCCATTATTCTAGTGTTTACATGATGTCTTTTAAATAAGCGGTATTTTATAACTCTATTCATGATAGAGAGTTGTTATTAAATCTTATTACCATAAATAAGTTGGAAGATGGTATTCATCAAGCATAGTCATTGACATTTCATTAATAGTTTTCTTTTTCTTATTTCAACAAATAAATTTTTATTGAGGGGGTTTAGGTGCAGAGAGGGTGTGTTTAATTCAAAAAATTTAGCAAAATAAATTAAATTATTGACTCTCAAATTATTCACCATGATCAGTTCTCAATGAAAATATTTTTAAATCTTTTTCATTTTTAAGAATTTTGAAAAAGCATTAAAAAATTGTGCATACATCACTTTTTAGTTTTAGAAAACAAAACCAATTAAATCTTGAAAAATCATCAACTAAAACATAAACATACAATTTATCGACCAAACTTGCTACCCTAGATGGTCTAAGAAGATCCATATAGATAAGTTCTAATGGTTTACATGCAGTAATTTTTTTAATAGATTTGAAAGATGGTTTATGATGTTTTCTAATTTATCATGAATAATAGAATATATCACTTCCAAATTTAAGATTGGGTAAAATAGAAATTGATTATTTCTTAGATAATTTTTTAATGCATATATATTGCAATGTCCAATTATTTTATTCCAAATCCATGAATCATTTATCTTAGTAGTTAAATAATCCATTTTTTGCTTCCACAAGTAATTTACATCTAGAGTATAAACATTTTTAGTTCATGGTGATCTAAATTTAAGAAATTTATTTTTTAAAACAGAGTAAGAATTGTTAGAGAAATCAATATAAAATCCATCATCACAATGTTGAGAAATTCTTATCATTTTTTTTGCTTTAGACCTTGTAAATACAAAACATTGTTGATTGAGATTGTCTTTTGATTTCCAATAGTACCAACTCTAATAATATTTCCTTTTTGATTGTCTCCAAAGTTGACAAGACCTCCGTCCATTTGATTTAGTTTATGGAAATTTGATGAGTCTCCAATTATGTTTCTAGAACAACCACTATCCATATACTCTATAGTTTTTTTTGTTCCTGTGGTCTTTTACCTTCAAAAGCATTTAATTACATGTTTGTTTTGGAACCCATATTTTCTTGGGTCCAGTTGTGTCTGTGAGTAATGATATAGGAATCCATATCTGACTTATTATCCCCACATTTGTATTACAAGCTTCAGAAATGTTTTTTGAAATGAAATCCTTTTTAATAAAACTTATTTGATGATTTCATAAATAACATTTGTTAGTGTAATGACCTTGTATTCCACAATAAAAGTATGTAGTGCTTTTTTAATTAGGAACACAATAATTTTTTATATTTTTTATTTTTCACCCTTCATTCCTATTTCAAGATTTTCTATTTTAATAATATTCTTTCAAATAATTTCACTTAGAGTCATTTATCCTTTATTTAAAACAATATAAGCACTTTTATAATTTTCTTGTTCATCCTTTAATTATTTTATCATTTTTTATGAACAATAAAACATGTTGTAGTTGAATTAAAATTTTAAATTAGTTCTTGATATTGTTTTATCGTAGTGGAATTTTCACCTAAAACAACATTGTCTATATTTTTTTAATGATTTATGGGTCTTTATTAAAGAATAATATTTCTATCCTATCAATGAACAATAGATATCCAGTTTACTCTTTGAATAACTATCAGAGTCAAAATCAGAAGAATAATAGTATTGTACCTCTTCTACTTCCTTAGAAATAAATAAAATATTGTATTTGTGATTTAGTGGATCTTTTCTAAAGCATACTTGGAAGAGATATTGGAGTCTTTATATAAACTCCATGTAGCTTTCATATCACTTTTCTCATTATGTTCATAATCAGTTTTCTTATGATATTTATTTTCTTCCATTACTCTTTCATCTTTCAAATGGGAAAAATTAGGTCTAATGTGACCCATATTTTTTCTTTCATAACATCTTACTTCCCTAGGTTCCTTCTCATCATTTTTAAGGACATTATGAATAATCACATCTACTTGTACAATTTACTGAATTGTTTGGCTAGCTAAGCCAGTTCCATTTCAAAATATGAGGAATATGATTTTTTATCTATTTTGATGTATTATTTAGATTTTTTTCTTGCTTTGGATATTTCACCATAAGGGAAGTATTATCCTTTTTTACATTCTTGTGATTTTCAATGTCAAATTTCATTTCTTCTTCGTACATCATCATAGTTCCAATTAATTCCTTCATAGTCAAATTCTTTACAGGTTACAATTTTCAAATAGCTGTAGATATGTCATTCAATTTAAATGGATGTAATCTAAGTACTTTTAACACTTGATATGATTGTTAAATTGGATCTCCCATGGTAGTAATATTTTTGACAATTTCAATCAATTTTCCATTAATTTTTTCGATGCTTTCACCACTGAACATTCTAGTGGTGTCAAACATTAGTTTTGAATTAGCATATCTCATTTGTATGACATTTTCAATTAATTCGTATGAAATCATGAATATTTTCCACATTTAATAGGCAATGGTACATTTTGACACTTGATTTAATTCATAAGGTCTAAGTCCACATAGCATGACATTCATTTCCTTTGAGTTGATGTCATATTTAGCTTCTATTGCAGAATCCCAAGTCTCTAGCTTCTCAGTAATTACATAAGGAGTGATGATCTTTGAATAAACTTTAAATATAATATTTTCTTGGTATATTATCATTCATGATTTCCAATATCCATTGATGTCATCAGTAAAATATGGACCAAAAATCAAGAACATACATTCATTCAGATCAACCATTGACATCTGCTTTGTATAGACCTTATTCTTTCAATCTCTATAGTGCTTTATCTTCTTTATCAAAAATCACACATTTGATACCAGTTTTTAGGTTGGAATAATTGAACACATGGGAGATTGTCTCTTATAGACTGTTCAAGGTTCCGATTATCTTCTAATCTGTATAGCAGCACTTGGGTCGAATCCTCAGCGATGATACTTTGAAATAGTCGTTTGTTTTTAGTTGATTGTATCTTGATTGGGGGGCGGGGGTTTGTATGCATAGATTAATTTAAATGAAAATTTTATTATTATCTATTTAAAAAATTGATAATTAATCGGGTGATTTCATCATTAGGTTAGTTAATCTTGTGATATCCTTGAGATTTGCTTTATATTGCATTTAAATTAACACTCACGTCACAAGTTGACGTTGATTTGAATTCCCAAGTATTAAGGATTTAAGAAGGTGGATGAGAATAAGAGATATTGAAGAAGTAACTTGCATTAAAACAGAATTACAGAGAAAGAGAATTACATGATTACAAAAATGAAGAACATGAAAGTAAGTGAAAAAAAAGAGAGGAGGAAAGGTATCTCAAATGAAAAAATGAGTATGGAAGGTCCTCCCAAGACTTTGTCAAGGCTTTTTTCGTGACAATATGATCTTTTCTCTTCTGAAATGCCAACCCCTCTCACGGAGAGAAGGAGAGAGTATTTATAGACCAAGGAGTGGACTGTTTGCATTCCCAATCTGTCCCTCCACTTGCATCACAATGTTGGATAATTAGAAAGACGAATATCAAAAAATATCATTATTCAAAGTTGTATATAATAAAGGTTTATGACTAATCTCAAAATTTGGAGTCCTTTTTACTTAAGTATCAAAAGTTATGTCCGTTTTATTAAACTACGTTAAATTGTCCATTTCAATCCCGTCTTTTTGAAGTCTAAAATGTGATAGGGTTTTTGAATAGGAAGATGCCTTCAAAGACGAATTATTTCTTCCACAAATTAGGCCACCTATATCCCCTCTTTCACACTGAAAACACTCACCTCGATTGGATTCTTACATCATGAGATATGTCATGAATAGTATACGGATTTTATTTCTCAGCCAGAATGGTGGGCTAGACTTCAAAGCTTCATTTGGGCCACTTTTTCTTAGAGTTGGGATATGAAAATTTTATCCAGGACTCTATAAATTGTCCCCTGAAATATGGTGGAGAATAATGGAATTTGAACTTCTTTATTAAAGCCCAGTAAATCAATCATCATAAATAGTCCAGTTTCTTCACAGATTCTTTGGTCTTGTTTGTGAGGACCATATGCCCCTTTAAATGGCATAATTGGCTCATGGTACCTTCTGAATAAATGTTTTATATTTAAAGGGGAATCCTAAAAAACAAGAAACACACAAGTTAGATCCATATAAGGATAGTTATAATTAAAACTGTAAATTGACTCAATTTGACTACCTCTAAAAATGCTCCAAAATTATACTTAATATTAAAACATTAATATTTCACACAAATTATGCACATTTCATATAAAATAAGTAAAGGGAGTATATAATAAGTCATGAAAATATTAATAACATCAAATCCCCCACGCTTAGTTTTGTGCATGTCCTCATGTGCAACAAATATAAAAACACGACAAGATCTTTTTCACTCAACAAAAAATATTAAAATTTTGTTTTCTTCAATCAGGGGAGGTTTAGAATATTTCACTCAACCATTTTGAAATCCACCACAATTTGTTACAGAAACAATTTTACAAAACTAATTCATTTTTTCATGCTCAAATTTAGAAATGGAAAATGTGGACACCCAAAACTCACACATCTCAAGATGATAAAATTTATTTGTGGAGGTTCACTCTTTCACCAACCAAAAGTGAATATCTTAGAGTTTGAAAAGAGATCTCAACTTCCAATCCCTATCGAAAGTGCACAAGAATCAAGAGGTCTTTTTAATGGTATTTTTTGTGGCTATGGGATAGTAGGGATATAATGTCCCAGAGAGAGAAGAAGAGGGTTAAAATACCAACATAGAAAAAGAAATGTACATTTTTTGAAATAAAACATGGAAGGAAATGAAAACACATATTTACAAGGGAATGATTGTGTGAAGAAAGACCCAATAGAGGAAGAAAATATGAAGGGGATGATAAGATTGAATATTTATAAACCACAAAACGTTTCCCAAAAAGAATACAATTCAAGTGTTCTTTTGTTTTCTTTTCCTTTTTTTCATTGTTTTTTTTGAAAGTTGACCTTCAAACTGATCTCACACTCATATCCCAACCTATGTTTGATCTCATCACGACACTAATTGTAATAGATAAAAGGTTGAGGAAGAGTGATTTTTGACCTACTCAAGACACAACACATTTTATCAATTATTTTTTGAATTTTTTCATCATTTTTGATTTTTTGAACACTTGTCAATAACATTTACAAAATTAGATAAATGAAAGTACATTATATTCCCCAAAACAAACTGAATGATAACCTCTCCCCCATACTGAAATGGATGCTTTCCCTCAAGTATATGATAACATAGTGAAATCAACAAAGGGTACCCAAAATGAAATCTATCCCCCCTAAACATAAAATTTGAAAAATTATGCAATGAAAATCCATGTTGATATTGGGTGGGAAAAGGTATTGGGCTTGTAATATGGATATCAAAGAAGAGGTTTTCGTAGGCTCGAAGGGGCTTTCAAAAGGAGGATTAATGTATGGTTAATGGGAGGCTATTTGGCTATTATAATTCTCATGTGATTCAGAAAAATTCCTCTATCATATTAATGCACACTAAAGTAGGAAATTCAGCTCGAAGGTCCACAAACTCAAGACTCACAAATGGGGGTGAAAATTCACATTTTTAAAACATGTCCATAGGTGGCCTGGTCATGAAAGCAAATGTTGTTCCTCATGGTTTGGGAAAATCATTTTCCAAATAAAAAATTGAGCATTCAAAATTTGTTAATTTTGACACAAAATTCTTTATCCAAAGTCATGATGAAAGCACACAATTTTTGAGATGAAACCATGTCTGTTAAATCCTAAATATGGTTGAAAAAAATTTCAAAACTCGATGGTGAGTAAGCATGACTCTTTTTTATTATTTTTTAAGTAATAGTGTTTTTTGGTTTTATTTAGTTTTTATGGTTTTTTTAAAATACACACCCATATAAGAAAGAGAAAACGAAATGTTTTGATGAAGAAAGTGGTAAAAAAATTAAAGAGAGAGGAAGAAGAAGAAGGAGGTAGAGAGAGGAAGAGATAGAGAGAGAGTTAAAGGGAAAGAGGTGTTCCCTGCTTTGGATTTCGCGGGTTTCCGTCTCCATCTATTGGTAGGTTGACTACAGAAGGTGGGGATCCAATGGAAGTTTATGTGGATCTAGGATTGTGAATCCTATCATGGTGATGCTTTAATTGATGTCCATTAACCGTAAATGTCCTTTTGGAAGAGGGTTCTTGGACTTGCACTGAACCAAATGGGTAAAAATTAGTAATAACAAAAGGACCTTCCCAATGAGAATTTATCTTACCTGGGTGAAGTTGAAATCGAGAATTGAAGAGAGTTACCTTTTCACCTTCATGAAATACCTTTCTCAGGATGTGTTTTTCATGGAGTTCCTTGGATTTTTCTTTGTAAAGATTAGAATTCTCATAAGAATCAAGTCGAATCTCCTCCAGTTCAGCCAATTGCAACAATCTTTCTTCACCAGATTTTTAAAGATAAAAAATACAAGTTTTTACTGGCCAAAATGACTTATGTTGGATTTCAACTGGAAAATGACATAATTTACCAAAAACTAGCCTAAAAGGAGACATCTCAATGGGTGTTTTAAAGGCAGTTCGATAAGCCCAAAGTACTTCACCAAGTCATTCAGGACAGTCTTTTCTGGTGGGTTTTACAATTCTCTCAAGCACTCTTTTCACTTATCCATTAGAAAGTTCATCCATTCCATTTTTTGGGGGGTGATATGCAGTTGAGGTTTTATTTACAACCCCATTCTTTTTCAAAAGTGATTCTGTGGTTCTATTACAAAAAATGGGTTCCTAAGTCAATGATCAAGGCATGAGGCTTGCCAAATCTATGGAAGATGTGTGTCTTTAGGAACTAACTAACAGTATGTGAATCATTCTTTCTAGTGGGTTTAGCCTCAACCCACCTAGAAAAATAATAAACTGCAAGAAGGATGTATGATAATCCTTTGGAAGGGGGAAATGGTCCCATGAAATCAATACACCAAACATCAGAGATCTCACAGAAAATTAAAGGCTTTTGGGGAATTTCATTTCTATTTGAAATTGTGCCAAAAGTTTTGCAATTGGGACATGATTGAAAGAAATAATGTGAGTCCTTGAAGAGTGAGGGCCAAAATAATCCAAAGTCTAGGACCTTTCGGGAGGTCCTTTGTGGTCCAAAGTGGCCACCTCCAGGAAGTGAGTGAAAGAATTCTAATATGGAAGAATGTTCATTTTCATCGACACATCTCCTTATTACCATGTTAGCCCCAGTTTTCAAAAGTTTATTTTCTTCCAAAAAATAGTATTTTGAATCACTTTTCAACTTCATTTTTTGTTATTTTGAAACATTTTCAGGAAAAACACCAGAAACCAAGTAATTTACAATTGGGGCATACCATGGTAACTTGGGAGTAAGAGATGGAAGGTGCTCAGTGGGAAATTCAGGATCGATGATTTCAGAATGAGAAGAATTAGAAATTCTACTCAAGTGATTAGTCACATGGTTTTCTTCTCCTGGGCTATCTTTGATTTCAAGGTCAAACTCTTGGAGCATTAGGATCCATATTATTAGCCTTGGTTTGGAATCACTTTTCTTGAGAAAGAACTTTATAGCAGAATGGTCTGTGAAGATGATGATTTTGGCACCTAAGAGAGAGGGCCACAATTTATCTAAGGCAAAAACCACTGATAAAAGTTCTTTTTCAGTGATAGTGTAGTGAGATTTAGTTTCATCCAACGTTTTTGAGGCATAATAGATGACATGAGGAATATTTTCTCTTCTTTGACCAAGAACAGCCCCAATGGCTCTATTAGAAGAATCACACATCAATTCAAAGGGTAAGGACCAATCTGGGGGTTGGATTATCGGGGAAGATGTAAGAGCAGTTTTGAGTTCAATGAAGGCTCTCTTGCAAACCTCATCGAAATGGAAAGTGACATAATTTTTGAGAAAATGAGTGAGTGGGAGGGAAATTTTACTGAAGTGATGGATGAATCACCGATAGAAACTAGCATGACCTAGAAATGAGCGGATGTCCCGAAAAGTAGTGGGTTCAGGAAGTGATTGGATCACTTAAATTTTGGCAGGATCAACTTCAATACCATCTTTTGAAACAATGTGCCCTAGAACAATCCCATTTGAAACCATGAAGTGACATTTTTCAAAATTTAACACAAGGTTACACTTGAAAAACTTTTGAAGGACTAGAGAGAGTGAATGCAAGCACGACACAAATGACTCACCATAAATGGTGAAGTCATCCATGAAGACTTCCATGCAGTGTTCAATGAATTCTGAAAAGATACTCATCATACACCTCTGGAATGTTGCAAGAGCATTAAAAATTTCAAAAGGAATTCTTTTATTTGCATATGTTCCAAAGGGGAATGTGAAAGTAGTCTTTTCTTGGTCCTGAGGTGAAATTGGGATATGGAATTAGTCGGTGTATCCATCAAGAAATTAATAGTGTGACTTTTCGGCTAATCGTTCTAGCATTTGATCATGTAATAGAATAGGGTAGTGATCTTTTCTTGTTTCAACATTCAATTTCCTATAGTCGATGCACACATGCCATTTGTTCTTCACTCGAGTTGTGACTACCTCTCCATGTTCATTTGTAAAAACAGTTTTCCCACCCTTATTAGGTACAACTTGAATTGGACTAACCCATTCACTATCATAAATTGGGTAGATAATACCAGCTTGAAGAAGCTTGGTGATATCTTCCCTAACTACCTAAAGTATCAGTGGATTGAGTCTTCTTTGTGTTTGTCTAATTGGTTTGGATGACTCATCAAGATGGATGTTATACATGAAAAGGGAAGGTTTGATTCCTGGTTTGTCATCTAAGGTCCACCCTAAGGCCTTTTTGTTTTTCTCTAACACTTGAAAAAGTTTGGACTCCTCAGTTTCGGTATGTGAAGAAGAGATAATGACAGGATATGAGTGATCATGGAAAAGGAATGAATATTTCAGGTGTTTAGGAAGAGGTTTCAGATCAGTCTCATCTCTCATTTGTGGGTTAGACATCTTAGGAATGGATGAAGGGACTTCATTTGCTTCAGATTCATTTTCATTAATACTGTCCAAGGTGGAGCAGTAGAGATCAGAGTTGATGTGGGATTCAATAGAGTTTTCAAGTTCCTCTAGATTGATGGAGTCTATGAATAAGAGGTCCACATCAACTTCACCATTTATGACTTGGTTTATCATGGTGCAGATTTCGCAAGATCCTTTTTCATTAGAACATGAAGAACATGGTGTATTGGGGTTCGATTGACTCTTAGAAGTGTAATCAGAAGCATGGATTAAGAATGCAGAGTGATCCTTAGATGGATATCGCATGGCTTGGAAAATGTTGAACTTGACCAGTTGGTCCCCAAATTCCATGGATAAGACGCCTGAATGGACATAAATCTTGGTTCTCGTAGTCATGAGGAATGGTCTTCATAGAATCGAGAAGAGTTCGTCTCACCTTCCATGTCAAGGACATATAAATCAGAAGGGAAGATAAGATCATTGACTCAGACAAGGACATCCTCAATTATTCCCTCAGGACTGGTTGTTCTTCGATTGGCTTACTGAATGACAACACCCGTTGGGTGCAAGGGACCTAGACCATGGTTAGAGAATATGGATTTTGGCATGACATTAATTGAGGCTCCTAGGTCAATGAGTGCATCATCAAAGTTGTAACTTCCAATTTGGCATGGAATTGTAAAGGTCCCTGGATCTTTGCACTTAATGGGTATGGAATCTTGGGTTGAAACATTTTTAAATGTCCTAGGTTTCCTCTTGTGGGTGAAAAATTCCTTAAGAAACTTGGAATACTTAGGAATTTGCTTAATAGAATCTAAGAGAGGAATTTTGACTTCAACACGTCTAAACATTTCGAGAAATTTAGGATCAGGTTCAAAGGACTTCTTTGGCTTAGAGACAGCTTGTGGAAAAGGAATTGGATTCCTAAGTGGAATAGAAGGAGGTGAGGGAATCGATTCATGTTTCTTTTCATGTTTCTTTTTATTTTCATTTTTAGGTCAACATTTAAAGGGGGTAGGAGGACTTCTCTTGAGGCATAGCAATTTTCTTTACCAATCTAAGTGCAATTGCACTTACATTAAAATTGGGGTTGGCTAATGTTTGAGATATAAGTTGGGAATAATTGGATGGTTGATGTTGACTAAGGTGGGATGCAAGTTGACCAATTTGGGTTTCAATGTTCTTGAGGCTTGAACAGGTGAATGAGGCATGATCTACCATTGCACTTTCGTATGGTTTCTTGGAAGAAGAGGCTTGTCCCGGATTGGTATTACCTTGATTTTGGTTCTTGATAAATCGATTGTATTGGTTTTGGAATTGGGAAGGCTCACTAGGATAATGGAATCCAGGAGGAGGATTGTTCCTTTGAGGTTGAGGAATAAAAGGATAAGGTTTTTAGAAGTTACCAACACCTTGACCATATTGGATCTAGTTTGGGTTCTGAGAAGGGAATTGAGGGGGATGAGATATGGGATTACCACACCTAAGGCCTTGGTTATATGAATAATAGAAGGGCAAAGATTGAGGTTGGTTGAAGTTTCTAACAAACTGACCTGATAGTTGAGGGTTGGTGTTCCACAGAGCACATGCTGCATTAAGCTCCATTGGTCCAGATGAATCAGATTGATCCTCTTGAAGTTGTGGACATGTGTCATTTGGATGAGATGGAGAGTTACAGATTCCACAGTTTTTGACAGGTCCAAAAAAGATTGATTGTGGAGAAGATGAGGCTGGGGATTTGGTAGCCACAACTAGTTGTCGCACAAGACCTGTAAGTTCACTCATCCACTCGATCATCTTGTTCATCTCAATTGTTTGATTATCTTGGGCTTTCATGACTTGAGCATGTTCTCGAGTATGGAATTTTTGTGTGTTTGCAGCCATGTTACTTATGAGATCTCTTACTGCTGCTGTATTTTTATCAACCAGAGCTCCGCCACTTGCAGCCTCAATGAGAGTTCTTTCCATAGCCAATAACCCCTCATAGTAGTATTGTATCAAGAGTTGGGTAGGGATTTGATGGTGTGGGTAGTTTGAAACAAGCTTTTTGAACCTCTCCCAGTACTCATGGAGTGATTCACTTGGGAACTGACGAATACCACTTATTTCCTTTCGGATAGAAGCAGTACGAGAAGTAGGAAAGAATTTCTCTAAGAATAGTCGCTTCATGTCATTCCATGTGGTTATGGAACCAGGAGGTAGGTAGTAAATCCATGACTTAGTAGTGTCATCTAGGGAGAAACTGAATGCTCGAAGCTTGATTTGTTCTTCAGAAACCCCTTGAGGCTTCATGGAAAAGCACACTACTTGAAACTCTTTAAGGTGGAGATGTGGATCCCCACCGACTAGCCCATGGAAATGAGGAAGAAGATGAATCAAACCCGATTTGAGTTCGATGTCAGCCTCTATGTTTGGATATTGAATACCAAGAGGATGGAAATTCATATCAGGGGCAACGAGTTCTTTATGTTTTTGTTCCCTACGATTGGCCATATCTACTTCAATTGGTTTGACAAGGACTGGTTCTTGAATTATTTTATTATCTCTTATGTTCCTCCTAATTTGGTGAATTTTTCCCTCAATTTCAGGGTCAAACAAATTCGACAGATTGTTTCGAAGGCTATGGGGCATTATGATAGATTTTTTAAGAAAGAGGAAGACATGTTTTTCATTTTGTTTTATTTCAAATATGTTTTGGTTTTTTTACAATAACCAGAAACTAATGACTACATAAAGCACCATCCCCGGAAATGAAACCATTTAAAATGTATGGCCGATTTTTTCCTATCGACCAGTCAAAGTTCCGGTGCTCTGCTAATGTGTATAGCAGCACTCGGGTCGAATCCTCGACGATGATACTTTGAAATAGTAGTTTGTTTTTAGTTGATCGTATCCTAATTGGGGGGGGGGGGGGTTGTTTGAAGATATTAATTGAAATGACTAATTTTTTATGATTTATTTAACAAATTTCTAATTATTGGGGTGATTTCATAATTAGGTTAGTTAATCTTGTGATATCCTTGAGCTTTTCTTTATATTTCATTTCAATTAACACCCATGTCACAAGTTCCCATTGATTTGAATTCCAAAGTATTGAGGCTTTAATCCAAGACTTAACTTAACTTAGGGTTCTTATCATGATCATATCTTGTTTATAGTATTGTATTTATGGTTCCCTTAATCCATGGAAACCACACGTTAAACAAAACAAGTCATTAATCCATGAAATGCTAAGCCCAACATACACAATGTTAATTCAACAAATACTCATCGAGCGAAAGCTCTCAATCACTTAACATACCTAAATTAAAACATTCCCCAATGACATATTTACTCAACTATTAATATGGTTATTAATCTGGTAATATATGTTTATGGTGATGAATTATAAAGATAAGAAAAAGACAGGGATAAGATAAGAGTAGTGTGCCGAACACACACACAAACGATGAAGAAAATTAAAAATGGATTTTTGATTGAATGAGGAAGAAGAAGAAGGGAAGTGGATTCAACTGAATTTAAACTATTTTAAGAACATAAATATTAAACTACATTAGGTGGATGAGAATAAGAGACATTGTATAAGTAACTTGCATTAATACAGAATTACAAAGAAAGAGAATTACAAGATTACAAAAACGAAGAACGCGAAAGTAAGAGAAAAAAAGAGAGGAGTAAAGGTATATCAAGTGAAAACATGAGTATGGAAGATCATACCAAGCCATTTTAAATTATTTGGTCGTCCCAATATGATCTCCTCTCTTCTGAAATGCCAACCCCTCTCAAGGAGAGAAGGGGAGAGTATTTATAGCCCAAGGAGTGGACTGTTTGAATTCCCAATCTATCCCTCCACTTTCATCACCAAGTTGGCTAATTATAAATCAGAATCTAGAGAAATATCCTTATTAAAAGTTTTATATATTAATGTTCTCTGACTACTCTCAAAATTGTGAGTCATTCGGACTTACAGATAAAAAGTTTTGGTTGGTTCCTTAAAATAGGTTAAACTGTCCATTTCAATCTATTCTTTTTAAAGTCGAAAATATGAAAGGATTTTTGAATAGGAAGATGACTTCAAAGATGAATAATTTTTTCCAACAATGATGGCAACCTATATCGTCTCTTGCACACTGCAACATATCAGATCTATTGGATGCTTACATCATGAGATATGTCATGATTACTATACTGATTTTATTTCTAGGCCAGAATGGTGGGATGAACTTCAAAGCTTCATTTGGGCCCCTTTTTATTAGAGTTGGGATCGGAAATTTGTATCCTGGACTCATTACATTTTCCCCCAAACTATAGTGGAGAATAATGGAATTTGTAATTCTTTATTGATCCCAGTAAATCAATCTTCATGAAGAGTCCAGTTTCCTCACAGATTCTTTGGTCTTGTTTGTGAGGACCATATGGCCCTTTAAATGGAAGAATTGGCTCATGGTACCTTCTGAAGAAATGTTTTATATTTAATGTGTAATCCTAAAAAACAAGAACCACACAATTTGGAGCATTATAG
Source organism: Viscum album (assembly GCA_963277665.1). Lineage (NCBI taxonomy): Eukaryota > Viridiplantae > Streptophyta > Magnoliopsida > Santalales > Viscaceae > Viscum > Viscum album. The sequence continues at coordinate 1,081,956,881 of OY728166.1, read as the reverse complement.
TGATAGTTATAATTAATATAGTAAACTGACTCAATTGGACTACTTTTAAAAATGCTCAAAAATTATACTTAATATTAAAACATTAACATTTCACACAAATTATGAACATTTCATATAAAATAAGTAAAGGGAGTATATAATAAGTCATTAAAATATTAATAACATCAATAATACGATGATACACAAGTGGTTGGTGAGTTGTATATTTTTGGTAATCTTTTCAGATTTTAAAATTTTACTCACTTTGTGATTAAAATAGATATGTAACGTTCTATACTATAAGGATTGAGATGTAAATAAATAGTAAAGAATAACACATAAATTTTTATAGTGGTTTGGGGAATGAATATCCCCTAGTTAACTCCACTAATACTCTCTCTACAATATTGGTGATTTTCACTAGAAAGGTCCTCTTATCATAAGACCTTCAAATCCACAACTGAGTGTAGGTAGTATAAACCTTTACAATAAGGATAAAAAGAGGATTATATTTCATTTATATGTAAACAGTTATCCACATGTTAGTCTGAGAAGTTGATATACAACCATGACTGAGTCTGAGCAGTTGATGCTCTAATAAATCAAAAGACTTTGATTTGTTTGATGTATAAGTTAATCTTCACTAATGCAGTAGTAACTGACAGAATGTAGATCACAACCTTCAAACATGAATGTATTCAAGTAATAATATCTCCAAAGTAATCCTGGCTGAAAAATATCTTCAATTAAATAGTATTAAATTAGTAGTATCAGTTCTAGTAGTATGTGGTTACAACATAAAGCTTCAAAGTATAGCCTCTTTTAGAAAATAACAGAGTCATTTGATCTTTGAAGCATTTATGTAGAGATTCAAAAAATAAATAATTTATTTCTATACCGTATGTATTGTGCGTATAATATCAATAGTGAAAGTATTCTAATCATATATATAGCTTATTTTCAATTGAGAAGATCAAATAAATTCTCCTAATAGACTGATAATATTAAAATTCAAATCATTCCGAAGAGTTATAACTTTCCTGGGAAATAGGAATGATTTACTCCTTTGAATATGGTTCTTTAAATATATCATAATGATCATTTTAATCAGTCATAAAATATCTTCCAATAGATCTTTATTTGTTTCAATATTGTTGCAGAAATCACTGATAAAATTGCAGAATTAAATCTCCATATTTGAATAGTCAAATGTAGGGTTCAACTCCATAGAGTAGGGTTCCTTTGTGTAGTGTAGGAATCTAAAGTAATTAAAGGATCCAAATTAATGTTGGGATGAGAATTTTTAGGTTAATCCTGCAAACATAGGGTATGAATAGTGATTTTAGTCTAGAATATTATATTTTTATTCAATAAGTTTATTCAAACATTGGGATGTCAGTCCATATGTTTACTATTCAGCATAGTGATGTTGATCCATACATTAATTCACTGAATTTAGGGTATTAAAAGTGTTTATATAACACATACCATAGCTTTTCATTCCATAAAAAGATACATATAGTCATGATATACATATATTCCTAGAAAATACTTAAATAAACATTATTTGAAAACAAACAATGCTATTTTTCAATATCCAAATCAATATATATCATAGAGTATTATTTAGAAAATACATTCCCAAAAAATATTCTTCCAATTTCTAGTCCTAATTTATCTGCTAAAATATATTGGTGACATATAACCACCTCTATGATTTTCAATTAGCCTATCGGGGAGCCTCAAGCATCCTAAGGACATCCATCAGTAATTCCAGAGGGTTTACATCAAAAAGATTTTTTATGTCTCATCACCCAAATTTGTATTGATAAAACTATAATTTCCAATGAACCTACATCATGAGCCTAATTGTTCTATGGTGTATCAAGAATGATACATCCTACCATGAATAGATTATATTTTGGGGGAAGTATGATGCCATCCAATTCAGTCCTCTTCCTAAGGAACAACCAGAGCAATAGAATGATCAGTCCGATGGCAGTGAGACCCCTCTAATAATTTCTTCAATTAATATTTTTATGAATCCATGGTTGATCAACAGGAACATTCTAATGCGGTGATGTGTGATAAATATAAAACACCCATGGTGAGACACATTACTAATTTTTTCCTTTGATCAGCGCCAACACCTATTAGTAAAGACAATTGACGGGCCTTAGGAGCCCCCCTAATGAGGTACTACTTCCTACTTGTTGGAATCTAAACAATGGAAAAGGTATTTATAATCTCATTTATGTGTCAGAAAACATGATAGAAACTAAGTCATATGATATTTTTCCACATTTCTCTAGGATCATGAGGGCTATAAGAGGTTCACTTCTAAGCCTATCATTAAATGCCTTGGGCGGGACAATGTCATAGGGGACCCCGTCCCTCCTCTAGCTGAGAAACCCGTTTTTCATGGAAAAATACCCAATGTTTTGATATTTATCCCTATATATCCAATCAGGGTAGAGGATGGTGGCCTTGGAATGTGGCAATGATATCACATGCCTACCTCACCTAAACAATTTGACATACCTAATTGGGACCATGATCACTATGCCTTGCATTCCACTAAACTAGTTAGAGCATTGGTGATCACTAACCCTTACCGAGATGATATAATATCCCACCTTACTAACCATCTCAAATATTAGTAAATGAAACATGTTTCAATTATATCTTAAGGAATGAAGTTCCTGGTATGGGTGGACCATGTTCGTCTACCTCTAAAATTTAGTAATCTAAGATTTACACCATTAAATTGAATGTGTGATCGACTGAAACACATGGCCTACTTCTCGTCAAGGTGCATATTGATGATTGAGAATCTAGAGTAACTAGAAGTTATCAATATTCACTACTTCATCCAAAATTTGGAAGGACCTACTTTCATATGTTATAATCAGCTTCCCCCCAGGGTCTTTCACCAGCTGAAAAGATCTTCATAAGAATTTCCTCTAACAATTTAGCACCACCATGCACAAGAATAACATCACTAACCTCTCCAATTTAAATCAAATATCTAATGAGTGATTTGATGACTTTATTTCCCAGTTGATGGGACTCATGTACTCCCTAGATATGTATCCCTCCCATGAATAACAATTGATAATGTGCATGAATAATGTCAAATATGAGTTTTCCCTACTCTCGTCACTCTTAAATATTTTATTGGGTTTTGAGAGTTAACACAAAAAGAATTGCACTAGGAATAATCCTTGTAGTTTACCTAGGAACAATCACACCCATTACCTCTTCAATCGCCCACAAAAAGACCTATATGATGTTGGAAATGGATGATACTATCCATACTGGGGCCTTGTAGCCAGTCCACCTTTAGGAACATATTTTAGATAGGATTCATCTGTCAGATATTCCCCACAAACATCAGCCTCATCAAGCATAGCTTTGCTGTGACAATGCCTCACATTCCCCTAGTTAGGGAAAGTCACCCAAGATTCTATTTACAGTGTATAATAACAATACATCCTTCTTTAAAGAAGCACAGGTCTTAGTTATTTCACATGTTCGTTGGAAAAGAACATCCTAAAACTTATACAATTCAGGAGGCTCAAGGAAGATAACCTCACTGACCGTACCAAATTTCATTCGCATAACACAAGGTCCTTGAACATACTATCATATAGTTTGTAAAATTTAAATATTGGATCCAGGACCAAATGCATCATGGACTACTCTAAATGGTTGATTTCTGAAAATATGTAGTGCATATATCTATAAGCATTAATAATAATGATAAAGAGTCTAAAAAACGGATATTGGGTCCAGGATAGGGTATAAAGAAGTGAAATTATTGGTTGGACTACATGATGGTCTATCATGCCCACAACATCATTTGTTCCCAATTGAGAAAAACAGAACACCTTACAGTCACCACATCTACCCTATACACCTCATTGGTATCACATCCTTCCAATAATTATAGGAATAGGAACTGGTGATGCTAGAACAATAATAGTCCCCCATTGATGACAAAATTAGAATGCACTCTTGGTGACTTAGAGACCCCAAATTTTTTCCATTCATAGAATATTTCATAGACGATGAACATGATTATGCTTCTCTAAATGCTGTTAAGATTTTTGATCACTACACCATACTCAGTGATGAGGAATTCCATGTAACCCTATCACGACCTTCAAGAAAATACTATTTAAGTAGGAATGGGCATCAATAAAATAGGAAATAAATCTAATTGAACACTATAGTGAAGTCTATTCATACCATTGAGACCAGAAAAAAGGCTCACATAGTTCTATACAACAACAACCTTTTCCGAATTCTTTCTGAGGTGCAAATTTTCTACCAATCATATTTGTTTTATAATGAAGATCAGACACATCAGTATCATGATCATAAAAATCCATCCATGGCCCAAACTCCACCATCTTGTCCTCATCCAAAACTACCCAGTCAGAAGTGGAACATATAAAACAACAGTTGAGCCCCAATGCCTCATTCTGTGGCACATACTATGCTCCCTATCAAAGAGGGACCCCTTGGATCGAAATAACATAACCCTATCCCCTAAATATGTTGTTATAATAAACCTTATCAATATTATAGTGACAATATTTATCCTTGAAGAAATCTTATTGTCAAAAGAGATGTTTGAGACCCTTATCAAGTCCCCAAAAATCCCTCTCCAGTTTGAGACTGAGGTGGCCACTGCTGAGGCCTTCCATGAAGAGGAAGATGAGATGGAGGAATGCCAAGCCATCATATCTCTTTCTAAATAGGATGAGGATTCCATTAAGGGATATATCTGCCTGTTCTATATCACATTCCAATTCAATGGAATGTAAATACATTACTATCTAGTGGATACTGGATCTCAGATCAATCTCAACCAGACCTAGACACTTTACAAGCTGGGGCTTACAAAGGTCAATCTGACTCCCTCCAACCTGAAAATTCAAGGGTATGGCAAGAACGATCAGAAACCACATGAAAATATTTTGTTGAGGAGCCATTTTTTTGTCAGATAACAAGCATCAAGTTTATGGTTTTCACCTAGGATACAACCCTTGACACCCTTTTGGGAAGGCCTCATCTCCATCTGTGAGTAATGGTCCCCTATTCATACCACCAGTGCCTCAAATACTACCTCAAAGGTTTTGAAGTGGTACTCCAGGTTGATGCTTCTCCATTAAACTCTTATGAGGCCTATTGACTAGATGATGGGTATTAAAAAAGGTAGGGAAAATAACTCCATACCGATAGGGTTGAGAGTATAAAATCCCCCAATGATCTAACGCCCATTTTTTCAAATCCAAGGGTAGATTTTAAAGAAACATTAATTCTTCCAATCCATAGATTGGATCCCATAACCATAGACCTGGGAAGTTTTTTTATCATCTCCAAGAAGGATTTCTCATAGATTACCTCATAATCCTACATGGGATAGGCTCATCCAGTGTTAAAAATCCCACCTCCAATGGAATTTCAAGGGATTCTCTCTATGGACACTAATCCAAAAAACCACCACATGTTCCGATAAGAAGGTTTGACTCAGTGGTTATTGAATTGACCCCATTGTTTCAATACCAAATGTGGAAATCATAGTCAGAAGCTATGTGGGATTAGTTCAACAGCTTTCATTGCCACAATATTTTAAGAATATGAATACCTTATCAAGTATTCCACAAATAATAGAGAATATTTTAGTATTACTACCGAATCTATAGATCCAACAGGGTCACCTCCATCAAATGATTCTCATAGTTTAGACAACGAAGAGGATCTAGATGATTCTAATCCATCATTTGAAGAGGGTTTCATTACCATGGTGGATGAGCTAACCTAGGTAAATCATGACACATAAAAATACCAATGGAAAAAATTGATCAGTGTAGTCCTGTATTTGAAAAAATAGAAGCAGTACATATATTTTTAGAAATAACATGACAAAATGTTTTCCTAGGGATATAAGGAGATGTCAGGGCTTGGTACTAGGGTTTATATTCCTCATCTTGTCCTCTAAATGATCCACCCTGGGATTAAAAAACCTCAGAAGATGATTTGTCCTTACTAAGATTCCATGGTTGAAGGTGATGATAACATGATTATCAAATACAATATCATTAGGGAGGTTCGGTACCCTATGTGGTCAACCACAATTTTCATTTTCAAGAAGAATAATTGGAACATCAAAGTATACATTTACTTCTAAGACCTTAACTGTAACAGCCCGAGATTTTATGAAAAATATTCTTTTTTTTTACTAATGTCTTGTGTTATACGCTACACAAAAAGGAGCTTGCACAACACGCATCCTTGACTTTCCTTGCATTACACGCAATCGCAACCTTCCTCGATAGCGTGTGTGGTACGTAATCCTGAGTTTCACGAAACAATGATATACTATTAAAATATTATTAAAACTAGCCGTTATGAATAGTAATAACCACTTTTTAAATTTTAGAAATTTTAACTCTCAAAATGGACTTCATTTTTGGATTCGGAGTATCGAATTTATCCTAAGGTGAAATTTTGGTACTTTTCGGATAACTTTCATATTCTGATGAATAGTGAAAATTACTAAATTATAATTAAAAACAACTTTTTTAATCGAAATAATTAATAGTGATAAATCATTAATTTGAGTGGTTTTAAAGTATATTTAGAATATATTTTTACAATTTAATACAATGTTGGTCATTGGATGTAATTTCACATTTAAACTAGACATAAACAAGTGTCAATCTTTTGATAGATATTGTTTCTTAAAAACACGTTATTTGTTTTAACAGCGGGATTTAATTATAAAATTAATTAATGCAACTTTTATGTTATGAATTTGGTAAAATAGACTTCATTTTTGAATTCGGAATATGAAATATAGCTTGGGATGAAATTTTGGCATTGTTCTGAAAAACATCAATTATTGATGAATAGTGAAACTACTAAGTGGTAGGTTAAAAACTGAATTTTGCATAAAACTTAATTTTACCGCTTCTGTGAATGGAATTTCGAAAATCCGAGAGACACGGTTAATATCAAGGACTAAAATGTGGTTCAATGAGATGAAAATAATTTTTTGGTGAATAGTAACTTTTTACTTTTTTTTACCACGGTTAATAGTAAATAGGGTAACTAAGGGTAAATATGATATTAATATTACCCTAACACAGGTCCTAATTCTATTGGACAAGTGTAATTCGACCAAAAACAAACTTAGGAATAAAATATGACCATTTAGGCCCACTTGGATTAGATTAGGACATTTATTATTAATTTATTTAAAGAAGGGTTAAAATAGTTAAAATCAACGTTTAATAAGTAAATCATTTTTAATATGGGGTTATACATAATATAAATTCGACTATAAATATTCATTAGAAAGCTAAAAAGATTTCCTACTTTATGGTATTTTATTTGTAATTTTTAGACATCAAATAATAGAATTTATATATGACACAAAGATGATGCAGTAATTATCTTATTAATGAAATATTGACATAATTGATAATATAAATACCAAAATAAATGTAATTTAAGACTTTTTATGAATTCCACTAATTTTCTAGGTTACTATGATATATTAGTGTTGATTTAATCAACATGGTTTGAACATATAATTCTGTTATGACTTTCACAAAAATCATATATCAAATAGTGTCAAAATTGACACAAAATAGTTTTTAAATCAAATATTATATTATTAATTGTTATTTTATTCCTAAAAATCTAAGGTTCGGCCAAATGACTTAGATAAGGATATATGTATTAATAATATACAATTTGGGGTTCGTTTGGCATGTTATAGTAAGTTTATTAACCATATAGTGAAAGAAAACAAAAAGACACGGTAAAAGTTAAATTATTTAACTTAGAGTTAAATCTAATTGATAAGGTTAAAATAATACCCTAAACTTGTATAAATCCTATTTGTTGATAGGATTTCGACCCATCCCCACTTTAGCTTCGAAATAAGACCCTTTGGAACCATTATAAACCGATTTTGACTTTAATATAAAATAATATTTTGAGATATTCCTAAGGTGCCCCTCTCCTCCCCTATAAAAGGACACCTCCTCCCCCTCCTCCTCACACCAATTTGAGCACTCAAGCTCGGCCAACCCCTGCCAATTTCTCCTCTCCACTTCCCTAGAAACATCCTAGAGGTTCTGGTCTTCCTCAAAGACCAATTTTAGTGCCCTAAGAGGAGGTCTCAAAGAGGCACTTCAAAGAAGAGGTAATTACCGTTACCAATTCTTTCATCTTTATTTCTTCTTCCACTTCTTCTTATTAGGTTGTTTCATTATGAAGTAATAACATCAGTATCACTCATATACTGATATGTTATTATAAGTATGAAACAACCTTATTTCACCATCTATCCATCCTACGGAAAAAGAAATCACCGCGCGTGCGAACGTACGGAATACCGTCTCCACGCCGTGGTGTAATCTATTTTCCACCACCACCTTACATGGATGGGTATAATGGTGTAAAGAATAACTATAAATAGTTATTACAACATCATATTGATTCTGATATATTGTATAATCCACTCCAATTCAATTCAATATTTATAGAAATGATATCATCGCTCGTGCGTACGTACGGAATACCGTCTCCACGACGCGATGAGATTCATTCTCCATGTTAACCATTTAAGAATGATTATAATGAAATATATGACATTATAAAGCTACTGGATTTATGTATATATATACATATGTATGTCATCTACTTACTTCCATTTCAAGACAATAAGGAAAGGAAAACAGCATTCATGCGTACGTACGGACAACCGTCTCCATGAACGGTGTTTTTCATTTTATTTATCTACCTATTATATATATATATACTGAATATATATGATATATAAATCATATTTTATATTCTGGAAGTAAGTAAATCATGATATAAGTAATAATGATGTCAAGAACAACAAGTCAAAACACCTACGATAAATGAAACGATTTTACCCAAAACGCTTCTTTAACATGGAATTTACAAAAGAACGGGTAATATAATGTCATAAGTGAACCATATATGATATCATAACAATGAATATGATTCTGTAATAAGTCAATAACATGATTTAAATCATTATACAGGAGGTTCGGACACTTACAAAGCAAGTCAGACCTAAGGTAAGGGAAATATCACAATCTCATTTTTATCCGAGATTGTTTATTCGTAAGTATTTACTGGGGTGTATTTTATCATCCACATCCATGTTTCATCAATATGTAATATTATTTCCATCCACCTACAATTGTTTAAATCCATTTTTACCCTTCGGTGAGTTTTTAGTAATATGTATGAAAGGAATCTTTTGTCATTTTTCGTACGAGGTACTTTTTGACTTTTCCGACAAAACTACGAAGAATGTTTTTTTAACTTATACGGCACGAACAGATTTATACTGTTTTATAAAGCCTTATTTTCATGAAGCTTCCTCTAAAAGATTTCATGACTATTTTCAATAAAATCTCTTTCTTTTAAAATTGCATGATGTTTTGTGAAAAGAAATTGATTTTGAAAAAGAAAGGATATTTTCCTCAAGAATTCAATTCAAGTGTTTTATCAAAATTATTTTCCATATAAGATAATAAAGGGTTCTGTTTCTATCCATATTTTTACATTGATTTGACTATGTTGTGATGGAATTATGTTTATGAATTCCTTTATCTTATATGAATGGTTTTATGATGTCATGTTGTTTAAGAATCCCATTTTTATTACATGGGTTATGCAATGATGTATGATTTATGATTTTGTGGCACACATAAGAAAGGATTCATTAAGAGATGGGTGGTACCTATATCTCCCTCCAATGCATTGGGTAAAGATTTCATATCTCATGAGATAGACATGGCTGGAATGGTAGGTTATACCGGTTCAGTGAAACAGGACTGAAACGAGGATTACTCGATTCAGAAAGGGTCTTTGTCCACTAAGATAGTCTTGGCAATGAGTCTTGACTAACAATAAATGATTTTCTATGATTATGTGTGTATTCCACAATGAGTAATGTTTTATGTTATGATTTCATTTCACTACTATGATTTATCCCATGTTATGAAATTATGCTCTCTTTTGCAGGTTAAGATTTCCAAAAATGTTATGTTCTTATGAAAATTATGTGATTGATATTTATTTTGTTTACCCTTACTGAGCATTTGAGCTCACCCTTTTATGTTTCCTTTTCCCCAGGATATAAAGAAAGGTTTTAGGTAGAAAAAAAAAGATGATCTTTATGGGAGATATTGAAGATCTTTCACCACGATTAGAAGATTATACTCCGAGTTTCCAAAGACACTAAACTATTACGGTCCTTGTGTGTGTGTTTTTGTTATGTACTAAGTATTCTGCAAATGTAATGTAATGTCCATGTACGTCAGGCTACGGGTCTCTACAGTTGGTATCAGAGGAAAGGTTTAGTCAACCTTTGGAAACTAGGATGCGAAAACGTTAGTGAGATCCCTAGAGATATTTCTAAGGTATGTCTAGGGATGCCCCTAAGGATAAGTATACGTATAGGATATAGTTCTAGAACTATGGTAACGATATTAGATTAAACCAAAGATGATAGATATTTAAGTTACTCCCCCTTTATTACGATTTTTGCATCTAACACTATTCTGTTTGGGTTTTAGAAAATGGCTGGAAACAAGATGATTCACAATAATGGAGGATATGATGGACAATGGAATGATATTCTTCATGAGCAACCAAATGAAATGGGATTTGGATGTCCAAACATCTTTATTATGCCGAATCAGCAATCTCACAACATGATCAATAAAGTAAAATTTGGTAAGTTTCCTGACTCGACTAATAAGAGAAAGATGGAGTTCCATGATGATCATAGAGGAAAGAAAGTTCAATTTCCCCTATGTAAATCATGTGGGAAGAGGCATCAAGGAGAATGTTTCAAGGGAACTGGAAGATGCTTTGGGTGTGGAAAAGAAGGACACAAATCAAGTAAGTGCAAAGGAAAAGGGTCGGTTAACACCATGGATGAGAATAATGGTATTGCTACGACTTCAAAAATGGTTAAGTGTTTTAAATGTGGAATGTATGGGCATTATGCAAACAAATGCCCTAAGGGAAAGACTCGTGAAGAGAATCAGTATGGTCATATGGGTAGTATTTATGTGGATGATGATGAAGAGACTACAAATGATATGTGAGATGAAATAATTTTTGAATCTCGGTCAATGGTTTGAGAATGTAGTGGAATGATTACATGTTTATCATGTGTAATTTTGGAATAAAGAGACATCTATGGATTGTTACACTGTTGTCTTTCCTTGTGTTTTGAAAGTGTATGATTAATGTTACCAGTATCCATGAAAGGTTATTCAGATATTTTTGGAATGTAGATGATATGCGCATAATGAAGGGATAAGGAGAAAATTAAATGTTTGATAGTATTCATGAGCTCATGATTGATTAAGTGATATCATGGTTTGAGTATATAGAATTTTGAGGATTTTGGTATGTGGAAAGTGTTAACTTTTAACTGCACTCATGTTTTCACTAAGGTATTCAAGAGAATACACGATTAAGGACTTTGAATGTTTGGAATGTGACCAACAAGACATATCTTATGATATGTGGGGATCAACGACAGTATTAAATCTCTAGTAATCGATGTCACTATATTATGAGAGTGGACTGCAGTATTATGTATAAGCCTACAGATTAGACTGGATTATGTTGGACATAAGTTAGTATTGTTTAAGGATAGAAGATTTTCGATATTATTGATGGGATGTTATAGTAACGTAGTTTTAGAAAAAGGGACAACCTGCACGACGGGCGACAGCCCATCGCTTCGGACAAGGTTGTAGGAATCGAACCCACAACCGAAGTGCGACTGGCCTTTATCGCCTACCACTGGCCTACAGGAAGTCCCTGTTTAGTAGAAACTAGTTTTATTATATTAAGCAGCCTGATATATGAAGTATAAGTCCATTTTAGGAACCATATATGATTAATCTCACTATAGAATGACTTATGTATATTTAATAACTTTTGCTAACCTTTTGTTTGAGACAGATGGAATGAACAGTCATTCTATCACATGATCTGCTAACACTTCACAAATAACAAATTCAACTTCATTTATTTAAGAGATGAAGTAGAAATTGTTCAAGGCACGAACAAAAGTGAGATTGTACCAAAATAAAGTAAGTATTTATTCTAAGCAAATTTTCAACTTTAGGGAAATGATCTTGAAAACCAAAAATGTTGTCCTAGTGATCTTATACCTGATGAATCAGATGGTACCTTATATCATCACAAATCTATGGATTTGTGATTACTGGCTTTTCCATAGCCATGTTCTCTACCACTCTCCATCAGAACATGATGTTTAGATTTCTCTTCCATATCCATATTTTCACCTATGTGGAAACCTAGTGATTAGTTTATTTGGGTAATCGTTACATTTTATACTTTAGTTTTTAAAGCCAAGTTTTGGTATTCCCTTTTACGATGTGGGTTTCTATTAAAGAAACTTTCAAATAGTAAACCATTTATAACCCCGACGAATTTCGAGGGCGAAATTCATTTTAAGGGGGGTAGAATGTAACAGCCCGAGATTTTATGAAAAATATTCTTTTTTTTACTAATGTCTTGTGTTATACGCTACACAAAAAGGAGCTTGCACAACACGCATCCTTGACTTTCCTTGCATTACACGCAATCGCAACCTTCCTCGATAGCGTGTGTGGTACGTAATCCTGAGTTTCACGAAACAATGATATGCTATTAAAATATTATTAAAACTAGCCGTTATGAATAGTAATAACCACTTTTTAAATTTTAGAAATTTTAACTCTCAAAATGGACTTCATTTTTGGATTCGGAGTACCGAATTTATCCTAAGGTGAAATTTTGGTACTTTTCGGATAACTTTCATATTCTGATGAATAGTGAAAATTACTAAATTATAATTAAAAACAACTTTTTTAATCGAAATAATTAATAGTGATAAATCATTAATTTGAGTGGTTTTAAAGTATATTTAGAATATATTTTTACAATTTAATACAATGTTGGTCATTGGATGTAATTTCACATTTAAACTAGACATAAACAAGTGTCAATCTTTTGATAGATATTATTTCTTAAAAACACGCTATTTGTTTTAACAGCGGGATTTAATTATAAAATTAATTAATGCAACTTTTATGTTATGAATTTGGTAAAATAGACTTCATTTTTGAATTCGGAATATGAAATATAGCTTGGGATGAAATTTTGGCATTGTTCTGAAAAACATCAATTATTGATGAATAGTGAAACTACTAAGTGGTAGGTTAAAAACTGAATTTTGCATAAAACATAATTTTACCGCTTCTGTGAATGGAATTTCGAAAATCCGAGAGACACGGTTAATATCAAGGACTAAAATGTGGTTCAATGAGATGAAAATAATTTTTTTGGTGAATAGTAACTTTTTACTTTTTTTACCACGGTTAATAGTAAATAGGGTAACTAAGGGTATATATGATATTAATATTACCCTAAAACATGTCCTAATTCTATTGGACAAGTGTAATTCGACCAAAAACAAACTTAGGAATAAAATATGACCATTTAGGCCCACTTGGATTAGATTAGGACATTTATTATTAATTTATTTAAAGAAGAGTTAAAATAGTTAAAATCAACGTTTAATAAGTAAATCATTTTTAATATGGGGTTCTACATAAGATAAATTCGACTATAAATATTCATTAGAAAGCTAAAAAGATTTCCTACTTGATGGTATTTTATTTGTAATTTTTAGACATCAAATAATATAATTTATATATGACACAAAGATGATGCAGTAATTATCTTATTAATGAAATATTGACATAATTGATAATATAAATACCAAAATAAATGTAATTTAAGACTTTTTATGAATTCCACTAATTTTCTAGGTTACTATGATATATTAGTGTTGATTTAATCAACTTGGTTCGAACATATAATTCTGTTATGACTTTCACAAAAATCATATATCAAATAGTGTCAAAATTGACACAAAATAGTTTTTAAATCAAATATTATATTATTAATTGTTATTTTATTCCTAAAAATCTAAGGTTCGGCCAAATGACTTAGATAAGGATATATGTATTAATAATATACAATTTGGGGTTCTTTTGGCATGTTATAGTAAGTTTATTAACCATATAGTGAAAGAAAACAAAAAGACACGGTAAAAGTTAAATTATTTAACTTAGAGTTAAATCTAATTGATAAGGTTAAAATAATACCCTAAACTTGTATAAATCCTATTTGTTGATAGGATTTCGACCCATCCCCACTTTATCTTCGGAATAAGACCCTTTGGAACCATTATAAACCGATTTTGACTTTAATATAAAATAATATTTTGAGATATTCCTAAGGTGCCCCTCTCCTCCCCTATAAAAGGACACCTCCTCCCCCTCCTCCTCACACCAATTTGAGCACTCAAGCTCGGCCAACCCCTGCCAATTTCTCCTCTCCACTTCCCTAGAAACATCCTAGAGGTTCTGGTCTTCCTCAAAGACCAATTTTAGTGCCCTAAGAGGAGGTCTCAAAGAGGCACTTCAAAGAAGAGGTAATTACCGTTACCAATTCTTTCATCTTTATTTCTTCTTCCACTTCTTCTTCTTAGGTTGTTTCATTATGAAGTAATAACATCAGTATCACTAATATACTGATACGTTATTATAAGTATGAAACAACCCTATTTCACCATCTATCCATCCTACGGAAAAAGAAATCACCGCGCGTGCGTACGTACGGAATACCGTCTCCACGCCGTGGTGTAATCTATTTTCCACCACCACCTTACATGGATGGGTATAATGGTGTAAAGAATAACTATAAATAGTTATTACAACATCATATTGATTCTGATATATTGTATAATCCACTCCAATTCAATTCAATATTTATAGAAATGATATCATCGCTCGTGCGTACGTACGGAATACCGTCTCCACGACGCGATGAGATTCATTCTCCATGTTAACCATTTAAGAATGATTATAATGAAATATATGACATTATAAAGCTACTGGATTTATGTATATATATACATATGTATGTCATCTACTTACTTCCATTTCAAGACAATAAGGAAAGGAAAACAGCGTTCATGCGTACGTACGGACTACCGTCTCCATGAACGGTGTTTTTCATTTTATTTATCTACCTATTATATATATATATATACTGAATATATATGATATATAAATCATATTTTATATTCTGGAAGTAAGTAAATCATGATATAAGTAATAATGATGTCAAGAACAACAAGTCAAAACACCTACGATAAATGAAACGATTTTACCCAAAACGCTTCTTTAACATGGAATTTACAAAAGAACGGGTAATATAATGTCATAAGTGAACCATATATGATATCATAACAATGAATATGATTCTTTAATAAGTCAATAACATGATTTAAATCATTATACAGGAGGTTCGGACACTTACAAAGCAAGTCGGACCTAAGGTAAGGGAAATATCACAATCTCATTTTTATCCGAGATTGTTTATTCGTAAGTATTTACTGGGGTGTATTTTATCATCCACATCCATGTTTCATCAATATGTAATATTATTTCCATCCACCTACAATTGTTTAAATCCATTTTTACCCTTCGGTGAGTTTTTAGTAATATGTATGAAAGGAATCTTTTGTCATTTTTCGTACGAGGTACTTTTTGACTTTTCCGACAAAAGTACGAAGAATGTTTTTTTTTAACTTATACGGCACGAACAGATTTATACTGTTTTATAAAGCCTTATTTTCATGAAGCTTCCTCTAAAAGATTTCATGACTATTTTCAATAAAATCTCTTTCTTTTAAAATTGCATGATGTTTTGTGAAAAGAAATTGATTTTGAAGAAGAAAGGATATTTTCCTCAAGAATTCAATTCAAGTGTTTTATCAAAATTATTTTCCATATAAGATAATAAAGGGTTCTGTTTCTATCCATATTTTTACATTGATTTGACTATGTTGTGATGGAATTATGTTTATGAATTCCTTTATCTTATATGAATGGTTTTATGATGTCATGTTGTTTAAGAATCCCATTTTTATTACATGGGTTATGCAATGATGTATGATTTATGATTTTGTGGCACACATAAGAAAGGATTCATTAAGAGATGGGTGGGACCTATATCTCCCTCCAATGCATTGGGTAAAGATTTCATATCTCATGAGATAGACATGGCTGGAATGGTAGGTTATACCGGTTCAGTGAAACAGGACTGAAACGAGGATTACTCGATTCAGAAAGGGACTTTGTCCACTAAGATAGTCTTGGCAATGAGTCTTGACTAACAAGAAATGATTCTCTATGATTATGTGTGTATGCCACAATGAGTAATGTTTTATGTTATGATTTCATTTCACTACTATGATTTATCCCATGTTATGAAATTATGCTCTCTTTTACAGGTTAAGATTTCCAAAAATGTTATGTTCTTATGAAAATTATGTGATTGATATTTATTTTGTTTAACCTTACTGAGCATTTGAGCTCACCCTTTTATGTTTCCTTTTCCCCAGGATATAAAGAAAGGTTTTAGGTAGAAAAAAAAAGATGATCTTTATGGGAGATATTGAAGATCTTTCACCACGATTAGAAGATTATACTCCGAGTTTCCAAAGACACTAAACTATTACGGTCCTTGTGTGTGTGTTTTTGTTATGTACTAAGTATTCCGCAAATGTAATGTAATGTTCATGTACGTCAGGCTACGGGTCTCTACATTAACCACCAAAAGGATGATTTAAACCTTCCGGTAAAGGAGCTTCTTAATAAATTAACAACTAGTTTCAAATACATATACATTATTAATGGATACTTTGTATATAATTAGATCTATATGGAACTTGGGGATGAGGAGGCCATTGTTTTCAGAGCACCCCAATGAATCATATCTACCAGGTGATTCTATTCAGTTTAAAGAATTTTGGAGCTACTTACCAGCATTCCATGTACCATATCTTCAAATCACTCTTAAGAACATTTTTTGAGTGCTACATAGATGGTTTGGTGGTTAAATATTGCAAGAATCTGGACAATCTCAAGGATCTTGAGAAGGTGTCTGACTTCCATCACTCTAATGATATGAAAATTGGCCCCCTAAGGGGTGAATTTGTGGTTACCTTTGCAAGATTTTATAAATTAAACATTAGGTATAGAGGTATTGAGATCAATCTAGCAACGTTCAAATATATGAACAATATGCCTCATCTGCAGAATCTCTGGAAGTTATGAGTTCTTCAAGGCCACTTCGCCTTTATCCTCTAATTAATTTCAAATATGAATAGAATGTGTAATTCCTTTTTAGAGTCTCATGAAGAAAGGAATCATCTACCAATAGGAAGAAGACTTCCATGCCACATTTGAGGACATTAAGTAGTATCTTCTATGACCTCATGTACTGATGCCACCCATCCTAGGAAATTAGTTGGTCCTTTATATAGACACCCATGAATAGTACCTAGGCACCCTACTATATAAAAAGAAAAATAAATGTAGATAAACCAAACTATATCATCTCATTAAAATTTTTATCAACATGTAGTCAAAATATTCCACCATCGAGAAGAGTTTTCTCACCCTTGTCTTTATAGCTCAAAAAATGTGAAACTACATGCAGCACCATGAGGTCTAGTTGGTATCCCATGCCGATCTGATAAATTATATCCTTAACTGACCCAAGTTGATAGGATGACCATTATGTTGGGAAATAATTTTATAGATGTTTGATAGTAGGTTCTTCCCCTAGAATATGTTGAGGGCTAGGAGTTAGAATATTTATTGTTTATGCATCTAAACCTTGAGTTATTACCCAGGGATGTTGAATTACCATATGAACTCATCCTGCATATAGATCAGACCATTCCATGTTAGAAAATTCATATTGATTTTTCCTCCCATAGTTTGATCATCATAAATATCAATAACCCAAAACCCATTAGATAGTGTCTTGGTATTTCTTTCATCACTCCCAAAAAATCCATATTACAATAAAAATTCTTGATTTTGGAAGGTTGAACCAAAAATGAGGCTGAGTATTAGGCTCTTTGAGTTGGCCCTCATTATTGATGTCCCTGCTTACATGTAATGGGAGACTCTAAGATATTGACCAGTAAGATCAATGGTGGAAATTTCATTAGGAAATATAAACTTGTTCTCTATATAGAGTGGAATCATGTGTTGATGGACTAGATCCCTCACCAACCATAGGTGACTCATGTTCCCTGATTAAAAAATGATTAATCTAATGCTTTGGTAATTTTTGGCCTATCTCTTGCATAACGCAACCAAGATGACTTAGTAATTCATGTAGAAAATAGAAGGGTTATTACCCATAACACTTTTAACATTGAATAATAACTTATAAATAAGTTGGTAAATAGAATTTCTATGATAGGGACCTTGAGTGACTAGGTGATTAAATAAGTAGTATATTGGAGACTCCCTTCATTGAGTATCATTGACATGAAACTCAATCATTAGACAGAGTCAAGCATGAGTGAGTCTGCCATCACACAATGTAATTTGTTCTTTGGGATTGCGCTATCCTTGATCCGACCCTCTACAGGTGTAGATTTGATAGAATCCTTATCTATTTCATTAAGGGGAAGGAGACCCCTCAATTCATGCAAGAGGTTAATTCTAGGACAGATGGGGAACATTAGGTGGTATTAAAGCTCTCTCACCAAATCAGCTGACTGGGTTACTTTTGGCTCACCATTGTCCATGAATCCATCAAATTTACCAAGTGGGGCCATGCATTATAAATCTACACCAACATCGTGTATCAATCTCTAGAGATTCTATATAACACTAACTACACTTGACCCTATTCCATATGGGGACTTGATGTTGTGGGTCCCTACCCACAAATGACATCATGACCAAATCAGTTCATTCTATCTACCATAGACAAATTTTCAAAGTGGGTGGATTACATCCACTTCAAAGAGGTTAAGAACCTATTCATGACAGTTTTTCTAAATCCTACATCATCCATTGGTTTAGGATTATTCACACCATTATCATGGAAAAAGACACCAACTTTTGAGCCGTTGAGATAGAGAATCTATACGATAAGTACAAAATATGGTCCCATTGTACTTCCCACAACCAAACATAGAAGAATGGGTAGATTTAAATTACTAGAAATAGGGGTTTTCCCAATGGGTATGTCCAAATGGTTTAGGATACTATTGTGATAGGTTTTTATACCACATGCTACACCAATGGTTCCATAAAAACCATTGGGATAGAAGAGCCCATTCGAATGTTTTTTTAAACTGTTGCAATTGTACCTTGATTTCCCCTAAATCGCGCAGTCCACTCATACATCCCATTATCTTATAAAAACTCCCAGTAGCCCCACTCCCCTCCTCCCATCCCCAACCCTATCTCTCATCTCACTCATCCCACCACAATATCATCCTCATAACTTCTTCCACCCATTGTAATACCTAGTAGCACTCTCATCTGCATAGCACTCTCATCCTGATTTCCAGCAACACTCCCATCAGGATCTACATCGAGATCTAATTATAAGCTTTGAGATATGTAGGATATAACAACCCTGATCTTTATTACACACATAAACAAGATTTATTTCATAAAATATTCACATGAAACAATATACAATATCAAGAGTGATGATGTATTTTGTGATTAGGAACATTTCATAATGACTTAAAACATGAAATACAATATCTTTATTGAAAACTTCTTTTACATGACCACAAAATTCCTTCATACTTAACATTTCATGGGATAACCTGAGGACATACATAAGAAAGGGGTGATATTTAAATACCAATAAGGGAATAAACATTGAATAATATGAGGAATGAAATACTTTTTATACAATAGTAATGTCAATGGATCAAAAAAGAAACAATAACAAAAGGCAGGATAAAGCATGATAATCCTAACATAGAGATGTGGAAATAACACATAACATGGTATTAGCAGGAGCCAAGTCTCATTGCACATGAAGCATGAGTAAGCCCTCATTAGACTTGAAGCATGAGTAAAATTTCAATGAACTTGAATTAGAATGAGTCAACAACCATTTCACATGACGTATCATGATACTATACTTTACCCAATGCATTTGACCACTATTAGTGTGCACCGTTCATAATTATTTCATTTCATGCATAAGTGTGCCACATAGATTATAGAACATAGATTCATTAACAACACAATTCATTCCACAAATAAGAGATATGGAATACATAAATTTAAGTCCCCAATCAACAAGTACATGTGCATAAAGGTGAATACTCTTGATAGAGGAGTGGGTATGGTATTCACCACACAATGATTTTGGCATAGAAATTTTGGTGTAATTTTGGAAGCATAACAATGTCCAATAGAAAATTTTAAAATGTGTTGATGAGAGTGAAATGGGTATCTCATAATTTATACATTAAATTTATAGTAAGAGGATCATGGGAAATAACATACCAACATATGGAATATAATTTAGATGCATAATATAAAATAATTGCTTGAATGTAAATGAGGATAGGGAAATTCATTACGGAATTTCATCATGGTAATGGGTGTACATGGGAGGAATTAATGCAAGATAAAAGGAGTATATAATCATTAAAATATTAATAGGGTAGTATGGGAGAGGTGATAAATCATACCCCAACATTTTTAATTGAAAATAAAAGGGCATAACAACATAATGAAATTTGGTAAAAAATGAGAAAGGAAGAAATACCTTACTTGGAAGTGTGATACCAAAGGCTTGGGAGGGTCTTGGGAGAGGATTCTTGAGAGCTTGCGGAACCTTGGGAGGATTCTACAAAGATAGGTTAGATTTTGGAGGAAATCCAAGGGCTTCGCGTGAAGAGGAAGTGGGAGCTTTGGTGGGTTTATATAGGAAATGAGAGGGAATTCTTTTTTTACGTTTGGGACACAAAATATTAAACTAATCAAAACCAAAAAACTTCCCATGGTTTTTAACCATTTTTTTCTAAATGGGATTAGAAAATAATATTTTATAAGTCCAATTTCCTATTTTTTTTAAAATAATAGGGTTGCTTATTTGGAGGTGAGTCACACTCTCCAGAAAATCAATTTAAAAGGCTAAAAGGTTTTATAAGTATTGGAGGGTCCACTAAGGCTTTGTAAATTAATTAAAACAACACTAAAATCACATTATTTTAATGTTAAAACATATATTTTCTGAAAATAATGTTTATTGTATTTTATTACATCACTATTGGGTCATTATGATGTCATAAAACACATTACATATTTAAACAACATTTAATTTTTACCCAAAAGTTTGACTGTCTCAAAAAATTATGAAAAATTCACCACTAGATAATTTAAACATCAAAATTCCAAAAATTATATTAATTTTATCCAAATAATTTTCTAAATATTTGAATTTTTACTTTTAAAATAAAAGCTGACTGTTAAAAAAATTCACGTGTCTTGACGAAAACTGCTTTCAAACAATAATAAAAATTACAATTGTATTCATAAAAATTATATGATCATTTATATTATATAAAATTTAATTTAGTAATAATATTTAATTAAAATATTATTTAATTCAAAAATCTATTAATTCATCAAAATGGATTTCTTAATTAACTAAACATACTATTCTTTCTTTAAAAACTATTTAGAAAGTAATAATAATAAAATGAATATATATTCTCTATAAAAAAATAATGTACATAATCATAGTACTAGAGTATTGTTACATAACCCCTAATAAAACCCATATAAGACAGAAGGGTATGGTGTGTGATGATGACAGACTCTTGGGGTGTCTCAGATAACATCACTCGGGTGGTAATCTCTATCAACTTCAAATACTCTTGTAGGCGGTTCTGTTAGAGCTTAAAATGTTGATGCTCGGCTTGGGATTGGTCGAGGGAAAAACCTAATGACGCCAAATGCTTTACGAGATCCTACAAATGAGATTCGTATAGGGATAGTCTACTGGATGAGGCTATCACTTCCTTTTTCTTAGTAATTTGGACTTGTTAAAGCCCTATATTTATACTAATAATGTGATAACTGTTCAACTACTATATTAGCAATGTTAACAATTCTAAAGGGTATTTTAAAATCCAAAAACATAAAACCAAGGAAGTTCATAAATTATATAACCATCTTACATAATAATACATTTAATTAGATCAAGAGTAATTTTCATTAATAAATGTTTGGGTCGTTACAATCATCCCTCCTTAAAACAATTGCATCCTCGCAATTTGATTACATACAAAAATAACTATGAAATTTAAACACAACTCTAGGTTTTCATACCCACCACCATTAAGCATTCCCCATTCCTCATTATCATGTCGATCACGGAGATTGAGGGTCCACGTAGTGAAAAAATACTTCAATGAACATTCAAATTCCTCCACTTCCTTAGTCTTGACGCAGTACGTGCTACATGGATCATACTGATGGAAAATATGATGAACTTTTTGAATTTTTTTTCTAACATATAGTTTCAAAACATCACCATGTATCGGGTTTTTTGTAAAATAGTCTTATGTAGTCAGATTTAAATTTTTTGAAATGTGGTTCTTATAATATATTGTCTAATTTTCCAAAATATTCTGGAAGACAAGACTATATATATAGGATGCTTAGAGGGATCCCTCTTTGGTAGCTATTATAAAATCACATAGTGCATCATAATCTCTAGATAGGGTGAAGTATTTGAAAATACCATGATGGTACCTCCCTTGTCCTAAAATATGGGAGAGTTGGGAGCTTAATATTTTATTATAGATGAGCAATGATCCTTGATGATTTTGTGGTATGGAGGAGGTGTTTGATATGTCGTAGAGCATCTTGCATGAAAGTTGGACATTGGAAAACATTTTGATTCTATGAAAGATTAAATTCACAATAATTATCACTAATATGTCCTTGGGAAGGGATAAGAGTTTTTTATGAGGACCTTCCCCTTCCATCTCGAAACTGTCCTTTATCCGGCTGACAAAACATATCAAAGTTTTAGTTACCCTCTAGACATGATAAAATTTTGATATTAAACTACTTGAAGTCTAATGAATTTTTATTTTTTAATGAAATAAATTTTAAGGGTAACACATAAAGGGTAATCCAAATACAAAAACAGATGACTTTTAAATAAACTTTATTTCCTTAACTTATAAATCTATAAGCTTTAATCTATGTTATCCATGATCTACTTTCTAACATATATTCTTAGGGGATTTTTTTTAATTACCTTTATAATGGATCATACTAAGCTTGTGAATTTACCAAAGCTTATCCCTCAAGAGTGTAATAACTAAGAGTGAATCAAGGCCCGTTGTCGTGTACCAGGATATCCCGTGTCAATCCTGAAACTCCTTGTTAGAGTTTTCACTCCTAGGTACATCTATGCTAGAGCCGCCTCTACCAGCTCATATCCAGACATGGATGTATTTACTTGATAAAACACTAACTAATTAATCACCAAAACATAGGGATGTTTTTATTATACGTTGTCTTATCCCTAAGGTTTTCACTTGGGTTTTCTAATCCTAATCCCAAAAATAACTAAACCTATCCTTTGATACCAACTACAACCACCATGATCTTTATTACACACTTAAACATGATTTATTACATAAAATCTTTACTTGATACAACATGGAATATCAATATTCCTAGTGTCTTTGGGAAATAAGAACATTACATAACTACTTAAAACATGAAATAAAACATCTTTATTGAAAACATCCCTTACATGACAACAACATTCCTTTGTACTTAACATTGGGTGGGATAACCTAAGGATATACATAGGAAATGGGTGAACTATAAAGTCCAGTAAGAGAATAAACATGGAATAACATGAGGAATAAAATAAATGTTATAAAATAGGAATATTAATGGAGAACATGAGAAACATGATCATAAATGCATGATAAATCTTGATAATCAATACTTGGGGATGTGGCAACAACACTTAACAGGGTATTAGCATGATCTAAGGATCATTGCACATGGAGCATGATTAAAACCTCATTACACATGAAGCATGAGTAAAAACTCATTTAACATTAATTAGAGTGAGTAAACACTCCTTTCACATGACGAATCATGATACTATACTTGACCCAATGCATTGGAGCGCTATTAGGGTGTACCATTCATAATCATTTCATTTCATGCATAAGTGTGCCACATAGATCATACAACATGGACTCATTGACAACATAATTAATTCCACAAATAAGATATTTGGAATAATTAAATTAAATTCATCAATCAATAAGTAAATGTGCATAAAGGTGAATACCCTTGATAGAGGAGTGGGTATGGTATTCACTACACAATGATTTTGACACAGAAATTTTGATGTAATTTCTACAGCATAACGACATCAAATAGAAATTCGTAAAATGGGTTAATGATAGTGAAAGGGATATCTCATCATTTATAAATTAATAGGGAATTATGGGAGAGGTGAGAAATCATACCCTAACATTTTTAATTGAAAATAAAAGGGCATAACAATATAATGAAATTTGGACATAAATGAGAAAGGAAGAAATACCTTACTTGGAAGTGTGATCCCAAAGGATAGGGAGGGACTTAAGAGACGATTATTGAGAGTTGTGGTGACTTGGGAGGATTATATAGAGAATAGTATAGAGTTTGGACGAACTCTATGGGATTTTAGTGAGGATGAAATGGGTGGTTGGGTGGGTTTACATAGGAAAGGGGAGGGAATGCTTTATTATTTTGGTTTGGGACACCACACATTAAACTAATCAAAACCACAAACCAGCCAATGTGTTTTTCCAAATGGGTGTGGAAAAAAATATTTTATAATTCCAATGGCTGAAATTATTAAAATAATAGGGTTGCTTATGTGGAGGTGAGTCACACTCTCAAGGAAACTAATTTAAAAAGATAAAATGTTTTGTAAGTATTGGAGGGTCCTCTAAGGCTTTGTAAAATAAATAAATAAACCAAAAATCACATTATTTTAATGGTATAACATATATTGGACGAAAATAATGTTTATTGTATTTTATTACATCACTATTAGGTCATTATTATGTCAAAAAACACATTATATTTTTAAATGGTATTTAATTTTTACCCAAATGTTAGACTCTCTTAGAAATTTATGAAAAATTTATCATTGGATAATTTTGATGTCCTAATTCAAAAAATAATATTAAATGTATTGAAATAATTTTCTAAATATGTGAATTTTCATTTTTAAAATAAAAGGTGACATTTATTGTAAATTAATGGGTTTTGAAAAAAGTAGCATTCAAACCTTAATGAAAATTATAATTGTATTCATAAAAATTATATGATCATTTATATTAAATAAAAATTAATTTAGAAATAATATTTAATTAAAATATTACATAATTAAAAAATCCATTAATTCATCAAAATATATTTCTTAACTAACTAAAAATGCTATTTTTTATTTTAAAACTATTTACCAAGTAACAATAGGAAAATGAATGTATATTCTCTATAAAAAAATTATGTACATAATCATAGTACTAGGGTCCTGGTACATAACCCCTTATAACACCCACAAAAGATCTAAGGGTAAGGTATTCGATGGTGAAAGACTCTTAGGGTGGCTTAGATAACATCAATCAGCCTGTCATCCCTATCAACTTCCATTTCTCCCGTAAGCGGTTCCGTTCGAACGTAATATGTTGATACTCAGTTTGGGATTGGTCAAGAGAGAAGCCCAATTATTCCACCTCCATTCTGAGCTCAGAAAAATGGGCTTCGTACGGGGCAAGTATACTGGATGGGGAAATCACTTCCTTTATCTAAGTAAATTGGATTTGTTAAAGCCCTATATTTCTATTAATCATGTGGTCACTGTTCAAGGGATATATTAGCAATGATAACAATTCATAATGGTATTTTAAAATCAATGAACATAAAACAACAGTAGCATATATTTTATATAACCATATTACATAATAAGACAATTAATTAGATCAAGAGGAATTTTCATTAATAAAATTTTGGTCGTTACATGTGCCCCTCCACTCTAATTTAACCCAATAGTGGTCCCTAGGAGCGCATCGATCTTCTTCCCCATCCATAAAGACCCAATCTCAAGAATCTATTTTCATACAGTTTTTCATCAATATCAAATCAGTGAGTTTTAGATCTTCCATTTATTATTCCCCTTCTATTTTAATCTAGGTTTTCTTCAAAAAAAATTAATTATTTTCAATCATTACTACAAAACTAGGTTTATCTAGCACTAGGGATTTAATAGTGGGAGATAACAATGTTATCAATTACCACATTTGTTAGTGATAAGAAGAGTGTTATTAAAGGGTGTGTTTAAGAGTGCTAAAAAAACTATTAAAGACCCACATTTATTAGAACTTTTTTACAAGTGCTGATAAAGGCCCACCCTATATTAGTTCTTTTAAAAAAGCACTCATAAATGGTGTCTTTTATTAGTTATCAAAAAATATCATAGATACGAGGGGGAGGGTATCAATGATTTTTTATAAGTGCTGATAATGAACCCCCTTTATCAATGATTTTTTACAAGTGCTGATAAGAGTATTCTGAAAAAAAATTATTTTCATAAAAAATAATATACTAAAATATAAATATATTTATACTGATATAAATATAATATATATTTATTGAAATATGTTTTAGATAATGTAAATATGAATTTACATTTAATATATAAGAAATGAAGTGAAAATAGATTGTAAAATAACCAAAAAAATATTTTCAATTAATAATTTGCTTATTATTATCAATTAATAGTCATTTAATATCAATTTGAAGATAAAAAATCAATAAATTAAAAAATATCTATAAAAAGTTGAAAATGTAACTTGAACATCAAATGAACATAACATTGGATCATGGTTTCCATTAAGGATCTACCACATATCAAATATAATTCTATGATGAGATCTACACCCTAAATGACTTAAGTAAATCTATTTCACATATTTCAAGGTCAAAAAGGCCCATAAGGCTTCCATAACATAGTTTTTATTTGAGGTACATTGAGTTTTCAACATTCACTGGATTTTAATCATTTTTAAAGGGTTTTTTACCTTTTTCAGTGGGAACTAAATTTATTCATAGGTCATACATTCAAATTGATATTATGGTTTTTAAATTTTATCATTTTTCACAACATAATTTCATTCATAGGTCATACATTCATATTGATATTATGGTTTTTAAATTTTATTATTTTTTACAACATAATTTTATTTTTAATTAAATATATCAATGTTTTATTATATTTACTTATAATAAATTACTCATGTAAATAAATATATCAATATTTTAATGTAAAAATGTATATTCTAATATATCTAACTAAATAAATATTCTAAAAATATAATTAAAAAAATATCTAACCATTTTTTAAATTATAAAAATATATTTACAATGTTTACATATACATATGTGTGTGCATTAATAAATAGATATATATTTTACATTATAATATATGTAAATGAATCTAATATATAATATATTTAAATAAATATAATATATATCACACACACATATATATTGAATAAATGAATTTAAAAATAATAATATAAATTTATTTAAATATATATTTTAATATACACAAATAAATAGAAATATCAATAAATAGATAACACAATAACATGGGGTAGTATTAAAGGCATTCCATCTTTGAAGGAGAGGTGAATGGTTCAAATCTAGGTTTGCACGTATGAGGCTGGAAATTCTAAAAGAGTTAATAAAAGGGGTAGTGGGGTGAGAAGTGCTAATAAAAGCAGTGTGGAGAACTATTAAAGGGGTCGTGGAAGCACTAATAAAGGGGTCAGCTACATAGGTCTCTAATTTTTTTACCCCCTAAATAACATTGACTTTATCAGTGCTAAAAAGGTTTTATTAAAGGCACCCTTTAAAAGTGCTAAAAAAAGCATTGTTAAAGGACCCTTTTAACAGTGATGTTTTAGCACTGTTAAATGGTTCCATTAACTATTATTTTTTAAAACTGATGAATGTTTTGTGCTTTTAACCGAGATTTTATTTTTAATGCTTTTTAGTGCTAATAAAATACTTTTCTAGCAATGTTAAAGGACTTTTTTTTAATAGTTAATGGATCATTATTGGGTGTTTTTTGGATTTAAATTTTTATGGGATATGGTGTTTAAATTGGATATTTCCTTGGTTACATAATTATTTTTTATGGATATGATATAAATAAAATAAGTTAGTGATTTTTTTTATTTTTTCAATGGTTGTTATTATTATTAAAACACCATGGGATGCTTGAGTACTTGGGTTGGATAACCTATATATGATTGGTTCCAAAACCATTACCTACAGTGATTCCCTAAATAGTTTTACAGTTATGTACACATTACACTTTCTAGTGAATATATACTTCATCTTTCCACTTTATAAGATTTTTTGTTCAATATTTTCAGAGGTCAAAGATCTAGGTTCCCCTATCTTTTTTGAAAATAGTGTGATTTCTTATGTAGCATGTTTTATATTATAGTTCTTCCCATGTTTTATTTTGATACTATTAAAATATTTTATTTGTTTCTCGATCTAATATTATTTTTACCCTATCTTGATTGTTAACTCCATTAGATAAATTTATTTCTAAAGTACATTTAAATTCTTAATTTTAATGACTAGTTAAAAAGTTGTTCTTAAATGTGTACTTTATTAACTGTGGATTGAGCCTATAAATGTGTTTTAATTGTGATATTTTAATTTAATTAAAATAGAATACACTATTTATAAAATGATTTTGGAAATTTTATTGACCTTTATATTCTTATGTAATACAAAAATATTTTTATATAATTTATTTTAAAATATCATAAAAATTATATTTTATTTAATGACTTAAGCATGGAATGTTGTTCACATTAGAATACCTATTGATCTCATTTTCTCATTCCCATAATTTAAAATGTGACCATTTTTTACTCTTCTCAATGTCTCAAATAAATATTATTTGGTATTTGTAATGTGGAGTGTTCTAATACACCTCACATTCTAAAACTACAAAAATTTATCATGGGATCTTGACTACATAAAAACCATCCTTTTCATTGTGAAATATACATCATTCTGGTGTGATACTCAATAAATTAATCTTATATACATTGTGTTTATTATTAATAATGAATGTTTTCTTTGGTTTTCACTCTTAAATAACATTTTTATACTCTTATGAAATACCCATTATAACATTGTGTCTTCCTTCATCATGTATCAAATCATGTAGCACTACAGATTATTATTACATTCAATAGGTTATGGTGTGTCATGTACTCTTATTATATGGTCCCTCTATAAGTAATATTATATTGAATGTTATTATTATTATATGAAATTTTTTTATTCTTATTAATAACTTAATTTAGTGTGAAAAAAAGATGTATGCTGAAATGCATCCCCCATCTCCAAAATTTTATGCTTATATAACAACTAACATGACGTGATAATCCATATTGAAACATGTTGTGATATTTATTTACCATGATTTCCAACATCATTTTCCAAATAAGTTGCGATAGTATATTAGATAATGGTATCACCTTGTGAATTAAATAAAGGTGAAATGATATATGATTTAACATGGGATAATTTAACTATAGTATTGAATTAATTTCTTATCTCAACTTTATGAATGTGATCATGGTTTAATGAATGAAAAATATAGATTCTTGTGATCCTATTATCAATATATATAGTTGAATTAGTTTTTTTAATGATAACCCAACCCTAGGGTAGGTGTGATAGGTTTGAATCACTTGTCTTCTATGTTCTTCTCTAAAATATCATGAATATATTACACTCAATAAAAATGTGACATCAAACCCCAAGTATAATTTTAGTATAAATATGTACCAAATTTTCAACAATCATAAAAAAAACGAACTTGACAAATTGAATAGAACCATGTTGTAACAAGTTTAACTGAACCATATAAAACAAAACCAAAACAAACCACAATTAATTTATTTGAACCTAAGTAAATAGAACCAATTTTAGCCAAACTAACCCACTTTTAATCAAACTATTATAAATTGGAAGAAAATGAAATTGAAGAAAACCAGATGAACTTAAACTAAAGATACAAAACCCCAACTGAATGAAATTATTCCAAGTCAATAAAAAATTAACTAACCTAACTAAAACCAAATTTAAATGAACCAAATAAAATTTAATGAAACAAAACCAAACAAAACCCAATCAAATAAACTTGAACCAAACCAAATTGAAAGAGAGATTCACTAAGGAATCTATCTTAAGGTCCTTTATGACTCATAAATTATAGTATTTTATTATATATATAGTAATTTTTTTGTATTTTATATTATGATTTTCATATAGAATAGTGTCTCAGTTATGGTTTCATATAAATTGAAGAGTTATAATTTCCTTAAATATAATTTCAATTAAACTTCAATATTATTTAATATCTTTTATGAAATGACATATAATTTTTTTACAGAATGGATAGAAGTTGGATGTATGAAACTAATCGAATCTCAAGTTTTCTTCAAAATAAGTTGGAGAGATTTTTAGATTTTTCATTTTAAGATGCTTATGATAGTGTCCACATACATTTCCTATGTTATCATTTTGTTGGAAGACCCTGGTTGAGCCCTAAAGAAGTTAGCTACCATAAAAATAGATATGGTTTTCAAACTAACTATTATGTGTGGAGTCACAATGGGGAGAAAATAAAATCTCAAAATTCTCAATTTCAAAATTAGAGGTCTGGATTGGATAATTTCTTATATGATAGATTTTCATTTATTATTTATCAAGAGAAGGAAGGGATGATGACCCAAGAAGACTTCAATATGAGAAAACTATAACAACCCTTCTCTTTATTACACACTTAAACAAGATTTATTACATAAAACCTTCACTTGATACAACATGGAAGATCAAGAGGTCTAGTATATTATGGGATTTGTATCATTACATAACAAATTAAAGCATTAAACACACAACTTTATTGACAAATTCCTTTACATAACAACTACATTCCCTTGTACTTAGCATTGCATGGGATAACTTGAGAATCTACATAAGAAAAGGGTGATCTATAAAGACTAGTAAAGAAGTAAACAATTAATAACATGTAGAATAAAGTACATTTTAGGAAATAAGAATAAAAAAGGATCATAAGGGAGACATGAATATAAAGGAATGGTATAACATTATTATCATAATATGGAAATGTGGCAACACCACTTAACATGGTATTAACATGAGCCAAGGATCATTGCACATGGAGCATGAGTAAAACCTCATAGAACATGAATTAGAATGATTAAATACTCATTATAGTTGAATTATTATGAGTAAACACTCATTTAACTTTATGTATCATGATACTAATCTTTACCCAAATAATTGGAGCGTTATTAGGGTGCACCATTCTTAATCATTTCATTTCATGCATAAGTGTGCCACATGGATCATACAACATAGAATCATAATATATTCCATGATAAAGGAATGTGTAATAAATAAATAAAACTATATAATCAATAAGTAAATGTTCAAAAAGTTGAATACCCTTGATAGTGAAATGGGCATGGTATTCACTACACAATGACTTTGGATTGGAAAATCACAATGCAATTTCGGCAGTATAAAAACGTAACATAAGAATTCATAAAAAATGGATGATGAGATAGAAATGGATGTATCATAATATATACATGAAATGGAATGTAATGGGTTCATATATATACATGTCCCAACATATTTAATGTAATTTAGATTCATAATAAAAAAGAATTTCTTGAATGTAAACGAGAAGAGAGAAATTCCGTAAAGAATTTCGGTATGGAAACAGGTGTACATGGGAGGAATTAATGAGGGAGAAAGTGGTATATCATAATTAAACCACAAGAAGGGAAGTATGGGGGAGGTTTGAAATAATAACCCAAAATTTATAATTAAAAACAAAAAGGTAAAACAATATAAAGAAATTTGGTCAAAAATGAGAAAGGAAGAAATCCCTTACATAGAAGTGTGATCCCAAAGGCTTGGGAGGGGCCTGAGAGAGGCTTAATGGGAGGTTGGGGTGCCTTGGGAGTATTTTAGAGAGAAGATAGAATAGGTTGGTCTAGCTCTAAAGTCTTTTAGTTAATAGGAAGTGGGATCTTGGATGAGTCTAATTCGGAAAAGAGAGGGAATTGTTTATTATTTAGGTTTAGGACCCTACACATTAAACTAATCAAAACCAAAAAAATCACATATTTTTTACCCATGGTTTTTGAGAAATGGGAGTGGTAAAAACATTTTATAATAACAATGGCCGAATGTATTAAAATATTAGGATTTCTTATGTGGAGGTGAGTCACACTCTCAAGGAAATAATTTTAAAAAGATAAAATGTTTTATAAGTATTGGAGGGTCCACTAAGGATTTGAAAAATAAATCAAATAAACCAAAAATACTATTATTTTAATCTTGAAACATATATTGGCCGAATATAATGTTTATTGTATATCATTATATCACTATTGGGTCATTATGATGTCATAAAACACATTATATATTTAAACGGAATTTAATTTTTACCCCAAAATTCGACTATCTCAGAAAATTATGAAAAAATCACTATTGGATAATTTTTATGTCCTTATTCAAAAAATGATATTCATTTCATCTACATTATTTTTTAAATATTTTAATTTATGCATTTAAAATAATAACTGACATTTATTGAAAATTCTTGGGTTTTGATGAAAACGACTTTCAAAACATAATAAAAATGAATATTGTATTCATAAAAAATATATACTCATTTATATTTAATAAAAAAGTAATTTAGTGATAATATTTTATTAAAATATTATTTATTTCAATAAAATCCATTAGTTCATAAAAATATATTTCTTAATTGAATATTAACTAAAAATCCTATTTTTTCTTTAAAAAAACTATTTATAGAGTAACAGTAATAAACTGAAAGTATATTCTCTATAAAAAATTTACATAATCATAATAATAAAGTCTCATTGAATAAACTCTTATAACACCCACATACAACCAAAGGGTAAGGTTTGCGATGGTGACAGACTCTTGGAATGGCGTGGATAACATTTCACTGGTGGTAATCTCTATCAACTTCCACTTCTCCCGTAGGGGGTTACATTCTAGCATAACATATTGAAGATTTTCTTAGGCTTGGTCTAGGGTGAATCCCAATGACACAACCTTCTTTCTGAGATCTAACAAATGGGATTCGTTTGGAGCAATTATACTGGATGAGGCCATTCGATCCTTTATCTGAGTAAATTGGATTTTTTAATGTCCAATATTGATTCTAATCACGTGATCACTATTTAATAGCTATATTAGCAACGATCACCATTCTTAATGGTACTTTAAAATCAAAAAATATAAATACAAATATGTTCATATGTTATATAACCATTTTATATAATAAGACATTTAATTAGATCAAGTGGAATTTCTATTAATAAATGTTTGGGTCATTAAAATATTCCCCCCTTAAGAAATTTCACCCTAAAAATTTCCTTTTCCCACACTAAAACAGATGCGGGTAACTCTTCTTTATCACTTCCTCTGATTCCAACGTTGCTTCTTCAAACATGGGGTTTTGACACAACACCTTGTCGAGGGGCATTGTCTTATTTCGTAGAGCTTTTCCACTATGATCTAAGATCTTAACCAACTTCTCTTCATAAGAGAGGTCATTCTCCAAAGGCACTACCTCTGGATTTAGTACATGCAATGGGTAAGGTATGTACTTCCTCAAGAGTGACACATGGAATACATCATGTACTTGTGATAGGTTTGGTTGGAGTGATAGTCGATAGGATAATTCTCTAATGCGATCAAGGATCTTAAAAGAGGAAATGTACCTTGGAATAAACTTTCCATTATTCACAAATCTTATAACACTCTTCAATGGTGACATGCGTAAGAATACCATGTCTCTGAAATCAAACTCTATATCTCGTCAATGATTATCAGCATAACTCTTTTGTTGACTCTGAGCAGCTTTAATGTGTTGCTGGATGATCTTAAACTTCTCCACTATTTCTTTGACCATCTATGGACCTTGGAGTTTTCTATCCCCAACATCATCCCAACATGATAATGGTATACAACTCTTCCCATACAAGGCTTCATAAGGATCTATTTGGGTGATTGAGTGGAAACTATTATTGTATGAAAACTCAACAAGGGGGAGATGATGATCCCTTTTTTCCTTTGCAGTCCATTGAGCACTCTCTCAACATGTCCTCAAGTGTTTGGATTGTTTGATCATATTGGAAATCAGTTTGGGGATGATAAGTCATACTGATGTTTAGATTAGTATCCAGAGTATGTTGAAGACTCTTCCAAAACATAGAGGTGAATCTTGGATCTCTATAGGATATAATAGAAAATGGAACTCCTTGAAGCCTTACCACATCTCTGATGTATATCCATGCGAGTTTATCCAGTGATAAATCATCCCGAATAACAATGAAGTTTAAAATATTGTAAGACAGTCCACAACAACCGAGATAGCATTGTTTCATTTGGATGTATTCAGAAGTCTGGTGAGAAATTCAATGGTGATGTTCTCCCATTTCCATGTCGGTATGGGAAATGGTTTCATCATCCCCTTATACATTTTCCTCCCATCCTTCACTTGCTGAAAAACCATGAACTTTGATATATACTTATCAATCTCCTTCTTCATGTTATCCTACCAATAATGGTCTTTAAGATCTCAATACATCATTGTGTTTCCTAGTTGAATGGAGAAATTCAAAATATGTGCATCAGCTAAAAGATTCTTCTTTAGATATAGACCTGATTGAACACATAGTCTTTTCTTAATTCCCACAATTCCTTCTTCATTGACATTAAACTAAGAGGATTTCCATTTCCTAATAGCTTCCACCTTCTTCTAAATTCCCACATCATCCATTTGAGCATCCTTTAACCTTTCCAAAAGAGGCAGTTGAGAAATAATTTGTGAAAATATTGATGATGTTCACTTATTTATGATTCCCATGTATATATTCATCAAATTTAATATGAATTGATTCTTTTAAATTCTCATCAATTATAGAATCATTGGGTCCTTTCTACTTTGAGCATCTGCCACCTTGTTTGCTTTGACAATGTGATAATGGATTGATCAGTCATAGAATTTGATCAGATCTAACCATATTCGTTGGCACATATTCAAATCTTTTTGTGTTAATATATAATTGAGGCTTTTGTGGTCTGTATATATTTCACACTTCTCCCCAAATAGATAATGTCTCCAAATTTTTAAAGGGAATATCACTATATCCAACTACATATAATGTGTTGGATAGTTTTTCTCATGCACATTCAGTTTCCTTGAAACATAGGCAATGACTTTTTCATTTTGCATCAATACACAACCCTTTCCCTTCTTCAAATCATCACTGAATACCACAAAAAGTTCTCCACTTATGGGTAATGTGAGCACAGATGCACTGATAAGCCTCCTTTTGAACTCATAGAATCTCTATTCACATTCATCACCCCATGAAAACATTACTCCCTTCCATGTTATATTGGTAAGAGTGTTGGAAAATCATGAGAAATATCTCCAAAATTGGTGATAATATCCAGCCAACTCTAAGAAATTACAGATATCTGTTACTGATGTTGGCCTCGTCCATCCCACTATTGGAGGTGTCTTAAAGGGATCCATAGATATCCCATTGATTATGATGATATGACCCATGAATGAGTCCTCCTTCAACCAGAACTCACACTTTCTATACTTTTCATAGATCTTATCCCTTCACAAGGTCT
This sequence comes from Viscum album, assembly GCA_963277665.1. NCBI lineage: Eukaryota > Viridiplantae > Streptophyta > Magnoliopsida > Santalales > Viscaceae > Viscum > Viscum album. The sequence goes on along the minus strand of OY728166.1, from coordinate 1,081,921,032 downwards.
CTACTAGAGTTCTTAGATTTTCCTCATGCATCTCCCTGGTTTTGGAGTATATTAAAATATCTTTTATAAAGACTACCAAAAAATTGTCAACGAAATCTCTAAAGACTCTATGCATCAATTCCATGATGATTTCGGGAGAATTAATTAGTTTTAAAGGCATTAATATGAATTCATAGTTCTCGTAACTTATACAAAAAGATGTCTTGGGGATATCCTCTTTCACCCTTACATGATAATATCCTGACCGTAGATCCACCTGGGAGAAGTATTGTTCTCCATGTAGCTTATCAGAAAAGTCATCAATTCATGGAAGAGGATACTTGTTCTTTATCTTGATTTTATTGAGCTCACTATAATCAATGTAAAGGCACATTCAACCATCCTTATTCTTGATGAAGAGAACTGGTTCACCCCATGGTGAAGAACTTGGGCCTATAAACCCATTCCCAGATTCTCCTATAGTTTCTTCTTCAGCTCTTCAAGCTCCACAACAACCATTCTATATCGAGTCTTGTATATTAGAAATTATCCATGTATAAGGTCAATTGAGAATTCAACATCTCTTATATGAGGAAGACCATACAATTCCTTGGGGAACACTTTAGCGAATTCTCTCACAATAAGCATGTCTTCAAGGATGGTTTCTTCCTTAGACTCAATCATCTGATACAGATACACGTTCTCATAGGGTAGTGATATCCACACTTGAGATGATGGTGCTAAAGAAGATTCATCTTTCTCCTTGCATTTATATATAATCGAGGTTCGATTCTCTATATGGAGAGTGATTTCATTTTGATGAAAATTTATGATGGCTCTATATAAGGAAAGCCAATCCATGCTGATAATTGGATCAAATTTTACTAGAGGGAGTATAATGAGGATCGTTGGGAAGTTCATACCACAAATTATGAAAGGGGAGGAGTTATATTCATGGGATGCAATGATTTCCCCATTTTCTGTACTCACCGACATCTTTTCTTCCATGATTTTTGGTGGTGTTGAGATTGTTCTATTAAAATTTTAGGATATAAAAGAATGCGTAGAAGTATGGATGATAACCCTAACTTTCAATTTTTGATTCTGGTTCTACTTATTTTCTTTATCCAAAACAACTTAGGAAAGATAACTATTAAACACATAAAGGGTATTACAAATAAAAAAAATGAATGACTTATAAATAACTTTTATTTTTTGAACTTGTGAATCTATAAGTTTCAATCTATGTTATCTGTGATATACTTCCCAACATTTATTCATAGGGGAATTTTTTTATTCCATTAATAATGGTTCATACTAATATTGTGAATTTACCAAAGAATATCCCCTAGGAGTATTGTAACCAAGAGTGCAGCAAGGCCTGTTGTTGTATACCAGGATACCACGGGTCATGCAAGAAACTCTTTGTCATGGTTTTCACTCCTAGGTACATATGTACCAGATCTACCTCTACCTGTATGTATCTAGATAGGGATTTATTTTAATGATAAACCACTTAATAAATACTAAAAAAATAGGTATGTTATTTTTATACTTAGTCTTATCCCTAAGAATTTCACAAGGTTTTTCAAATCCTAATCACAAAAATAACTAAACCTCCATCTGATACCAACTATAACAACCTTGCTCTTTATTACACACTTAAATAAGATTTATTACTTAAAACATTAACTTGATAAAACATAGAAGATCGATAGGTATAATGTATTTGGGTCTTAGGAACATTACATAACAACTTAAAACATAAAACACACATCTGTATTGAAAACTTCCTTTACTTGACCACTACAGTCCATCATACTTATCATTGCATGGGATAACCTAAGGGCATGCATAAGAAAAGGGCGATCTATAAAGACTAGTAAGGTATTAAACATGGACTAACATAAATAATAAAGTACATATTTTGAAATAGGAAAAAAAGTATCATAAGGGAGACATTAACATAAAGGTATGATATAGCATGATTATCATAACATAGAAATGTGGAAATAACACTTAACATGGTATTATCATGATCTAAGGCTCATTGCACATGGAGCATGAGTAAAACCTCATTGAACTTGAATTCGAATGATTAAATCCTCATTTAACTTTAATTATCACGAGTAAACCATCATTTCACTTGAAGTATCATGATTCTAATCTTTACCCAATGCATTGGAGAACTATTAAGGTGCACATTTCTTAATCATTTCATTTCTTGCATAAGCGTGCCAAATGGATCACACAACATGGAATCATCATTTATTCTAAAATAAAGTAATGTGGAATAAATACATGAAAAAATATAATAAATAAGTAAATGTGATTAAATGTTAATACCAATGATAAATAAATGGGCATGGTGTTCACTACATAGTGACTTTGGCTTGGAAAATTGTGGTGCAATTTCAGCAGCATAACAACGTGACATAAGAATTCATAAAAAATGGTTGATGAGATAGAAATAGTTGTATCATCATAAATACATGAAATGGACAGTAAGGGGGTAATATAGATACATTTTAGAACATATGTAATGGAATTTAGATTCATAATACAAAATAATTTCTTGAATGTAAATGAGATAAGAGAAATTCATTGTAGAATTTCAGAATGGTAACAGGTGTACATGGGAGGAATTAATGAGAAATAAAGTGGTATCTCATAATTCAAACATAAATAGGGCACTATGGGTGAGGTGATAAATCATACCCCAAAATTTTTAATTTAAAACAAAAGGGTATAACAATATAAAAAAATTTGGACAAAATTGAGAAAAGAAGAAATCCTTTACTTGGAAGTGTGATCCCAAAGGCTTGGAAAGGGATTGAGAGAGGCTTCTTGGGAGGTTGGGGAGTGTTTTCAGGCTTCTAGATAGAGGAGGTCAATGTTTGGTCAAGATCGAAAGTATTTTTTTGAAGAGGAAGTGGGAGCTTGGTTGGGTTTATATAGGAAAGGAGAAGGGATTCTTTATTATTTAGGTTTTTTACTCTACACGTTAAATTAAAACAAACCACAAACCATCCATTGGTTTTTGTCCATGGTTTTTTCAAAAGGGGAGTGGGAAAAAATATTTTTTAAGTCCAATATCCAAACTTCTTAAAATATTAGGCTATCTTATGTGGAGGCAAGTCACACTCTCAAGGAAATCATTTTAAAAAGTTAAAATTTTGTTTAAGTCATAGAGGGTCCACTAAGGCTTTTTAAAATATAACAAATAAACCCAAAATTAAATTATTTTAATTTTAATGAATATATTTTCCAAACCTAATGTTTATAGTATTATATTACATCACTATTGGGTCATTATGATGTCATAAAACACATTATATATTTAAACGATATTTAATTTTGACCAAAACATTCCACTGTCTTAGAAAATTATGAAAAATTCACCATTGCATAATTTTGATGTCCTAATTCAAAAAATAATATTCCTTTTATCAAAATAATTTTCCAAATATGTAAATTTTTTACTTTTAAAAAAAATTCCATTTATAAAAAAAACATGAGTTTTGATAAAAATGGCATTCCGAAAATAATAAAATCCACTATTGTATTCATAAAAATTACAAAATCAATTGTATTTAATTAAAATTAATTTATTATTAATATTTTTTTAAAATTTAATTAATTAAAAAAATCCATTAATTCATCAAAACAGATTTCTTAATTGAATATTATCTAAAAATTCTATTTTTACTTTTAAAAAAACTATTTACAAAGTAAAAATAATAAAATGAAAGTATATTATATATAACAAAATAATGTACATAATCATAGTACTAGGGTATCATTACCTAACCCCTTAAAACACCCGCACACGATCGAAGTGTAAGGTGTGCGATGGTGACAGACTCGTTTGTTGTCTTATATAACATCGCTCAGGTGGTAATATCTATCAACTTCCACTTCTACCGTAGGCACTTCTGTTTGACCTTAACTTGTTGAAGCTCGACATAGGATTAGTCAAAACAGAATCCCAATGATGCCACCTCCTTTCTATGCTCTAGAAAATGGGCTTTGTATGGAGTAATTATACTGGATGATGCCATTGCCTCCTTTATCTGAGTAAATTGGATTTATTAAAGTCCTATATTTATAATAATCACGTGATCACTGTTTAACAGATATATTAGAAACAATCATATTTATTAACAGTATTTTAGAATCCAAAAATATAAATCCAAAGAGGTGCATATGTTTTATAACCATTTTACATAATAAAATATTTAATTATATCAAAGGAAATTTCCATTAATAAAAGGTTCGGTCATTACACACACATTATGCATTTAATAAAAATGATGATGTTGAAAGGATAAAAAATTGAATGATGTAGCCATGACTCTAGTATATCAGTAATGTGGTAAAATAAAGAAGTTGTAATTTTTAATCATTTTTTTTCATGGGAAAACAATGTATGAGATTTATACTACTCCCATCCATTACATTCTTACTTTTATAATGGACTTACTTCTAGATGATGAAGATGTTTTCTCAAACCATTATATAGAATGGATGTTAGGTGAGGAATTTGGATTTTTAAAATACAAAATTCGTTCTTTCCAAAAATAATTCATCTTATTCCAGGAGAAAATTAATGAAAAAGTGATTTTTTAAAATGTGGGGCATCCCGATGGAAGCCAAAATATGATGGAATACCATCCTGTGTTCCATAGAAAGTAATTTGAAATATTCTATTGATCCCCTTAATCTAGAATATTTTCATTTCTGATGAAATATAAATAAAAATGTGATGGCGTGATATAAAAAATAATAGTAATGATGAGTTTGTTTACCCTACATATGAATTTTCATGAAAGATACTTGATGATCGATATCCTGATTTCCAAGCTAATGTGCGTAATGTGAGGCTGTATCTTTCATGTTATAGTTTTAATTCATTTTTGTAGATTCTTACTTCGCACAACCCATGACCAATTTTCATACACATTTATAACCTTCCTCCATGGATGTGTATGAAAAAAACTGTCACTCTCATGACTATACTCATATATAGAACTTCTAATCATAGTAATGATATACATGTATGCATGAAACCTTTAATAAAAGAGTTGAAACATCTTTGGAAAGTGGGTGTGTGCACATACGATGCATGTTTTTGAATGACATATTTCATATGCATGTTTCATTTATGTGGATGATCAATGATTTACTAGCTTATGTAATTATGTATGGATAGGGCATGAAGGGAAAACTATCATGTCTTGTTTCTATAAATAATATACAATCCAAAATGGTAAAATATATCCATAGTTTCATCTTTATGGGACATCAGAGACTCTTGCTAATGGACCATCCATATATAAATAATCATAAAATACTTTACAATACCATGGAGACCAAAAATACAAATTAGTGTATGTATGGAATCGATTTTCTTAATGAATTGAAATATTTTAGTTTTTTATTCAGGATGGGTCAGATGAAATCTAGAAAGACGAAGAATTTTTCAACTGAAACCTATTGTAATTGGAGGAAGGGGAGTATCTTAATTGGGTTTCCTTATCGATCAACAAATTTCTTACAACATTTCTTAGATGTAACAAACATTGAAAAGAATATATGTAAACTTTTTCTTTAAAATATTCTAAATTTAAAAAAAAGACAAAATATGATTCAAGATCTCAGTGTGGCTTGGTGGATTAGGACATCAGACCAGAATTGTATCCTATGTGTATCAGTGAAAATAAATGGAAAGTTCCATGTACTTCATCTGTGATGACACCTATAGAAAAAAAATTTCTAGAAGTACTAGAGACTATTAAAGTTCAGGATGACTGTTCAAGAAATATATCAAAATGGTTCAATAGAAAATAGTTGAAGCTAAAATCATTGAAGAATCATGATTATCACATCCTTCTACATGAGTAGATTCCAATATCTGTCATCTTCTGTCCAATAATGTAAGGGTGTCAGTTATTCAGTTATTCTTTTTCTTTAGAGATCTTTATCATAAGAATGTTTAGAATTTTTTATTGTAAAAAATGTTGGCAGATGCACCATTAATTTTCTACGAGTTAGATAAACTATTTCCTCCAAAAAAAATTCACCCACAGGATAAACCTATCTATCCATTTTCTAATCAAAATAATTATTAGAGGACCAATTTCTTTTCATTTGGATGTATCCAACTGGAAGTAACATGTTCACATTGAAGTCTTACATGATGAATAAAAATCATCACAATGGTTATATTGTCAAATTTTACATGGCTCTATAATGTATGAATTTCCATTCAATATATTCATATTTTCTAACTATGAGACCAAACATACCAATCGAAAATAAATAATAATAGTATGAAAAAATTGAACCCAATTTTCTATTACTTCCCCAAACATGGGGAATTACTGGATCATATAATTTAACAACATTAAATCCCTTAAGTGTGGTAGATGGCACATCACACAATTTTGTTTAACTGTGGTTTGTTCGATGACTACATAAAGTAAGTAAATTGTGCATGTATATCTTATTTCAACTCATGTAATTTTACATATATGTTAAACAATTTCTATTTTTCTCAGAAGTTAACAAAAAAATATGATAAATAAAGCGTATTATTCTTTACCATTGAGAATGAGATAATCTTTTCATTGAAAAAAGTGTTCTGGTTGGTTGAAATTGAAGATAGAAATATTATTTAATTTATTAATAAAATAAATATTTACTTAAGTTTAATATTAATTTATATATTAGGTATTGAGTTTTTCTTCTAGATCTGTCTCTAAGGAAATGATAGCTTTGAATTTTGGTCACAATTCTTGTGAGTAATGAATGCAAATCAATTGTGATCAATGGGTACATATTTATTATCACTCAATGATCAATGAACATGAGAAAAAAAACATGATGATGTTATGTTAATTGCCACAACATACTATTATGCTAGTTTATCAGATAGTATAAATCTATTTGAAAATGTATCATATTATGGATTCCTTGAGATTATACTAATATTGGATTATTCTCTCATGGTCGAGTCACTCCAATGAAATTCCATTGGTTTGATTCAATAAAGAGGCATTTACCATTTATTGATGATTATGTATTTTTAGTTATTGACACGACTCACACTCTTAATATCGATGAACCACATTTATTAGCATTATTGGCGATATATTTTTTTTATGTAAAAGATCATCTTTGACCTAATTTGGTGTCATAAGTGAAGTAATCCAAAGACATATTTTTGATGTTAGAATTGATACCATCCATACTCCCATTGTCCCTGATCCATTTATTACTTGTGATGACTATAACACATCAATTAATAGAGTTGAATGAGAACCAATAGTTGTGGTAGGGAATATTAAAAATCATATATCTTATTTTCTTAGTAATTTTTTTTATATCGACTTGTTTTGTTGGGGTCAGTTCTATAAGAATTGATTTAATATTATTAAAAATATTTTTTTATCCAACCAGACCTTCATGTGCATTTTCAATATTTAATGGTTTTAGTTTTTTTAGTGGAATATTCTAATTTTGAATTGAAATGTATTCGAACCTACCAAACCAAAAAAATCAGAATAGTTAAATTGTAACAAAATAAGATGAATTGAATTGGACATATTAAACTAATTGATGTGAAAATCAAAACCAATGAAAATAATGACATAATAAAAAAATGGGAAAATTACCTAACAAAAAATATGAACCAACTGACCTAAGACAAATAAAAATGGATATATAAATTCATAAATTGAAAAAAATGAAAAAAATGACCAAAGAAAAATGAAAATGAAAATATGACCAAATCAATTGACCAGAATAAACAAAATGACCTAAACAAAATTGAATTGGATCAAATTGAAAATTGAAGAAAATAATTTCATACCCAAGATAAACATGTTAATTTGATAGTATTTTTTTCTATAACATGTCTTATATTTTGATATTATTCCCACTAGATATAAAATGTTTTTTATATCAATACATATCCTGTACTTGGTTTGACAAGTGGTATTCCTTAATTAAGTAATGTCGTATCTTCTTTCTTGTTTCAGTTACACATTAGTTATATATTTATAATTAATTCCATATTATTTTTTCAAATGCAGGTAATGAAAAACACTTAGGATCAATGAAGAAAAAAGAAGGCAGACAACAATCACCTAATGAGGGAGATGGTAGTCCCTCCTACCATGTCTATTGTGAGTATTGTTTTTATAAATATATATCAATAACATATAATATCTTGCGATTAATTTTGATTTTAACTTTTAATCAGGATCCACCACCAATGCGCTAGTTTTTCACTGACCAACCTATTGGATCTAGTGTTCATGCTGAAGATTTGAGGGGGAGGGGGGTTCTATAGCTGGACACTCTAGTCGGTTTTCCTGTTCACACCCTATCCCTCCCCTAACATACCATCTACCACACCTTCTAATATCGCAGTGTCATTATAGACACCAAAGATATTTAGGCCACCCATGATTGCACCTCCATTTTTATCTGAGCCTCCTCGCCTCTCTTTCTCGTAGTTTCTAATGATACATACTCCTCATCCTTATTATTAATTTTCATAGCAATTTGTGCCCTATTATTTTCTTTATAATTTCGTCTCCCCAAAACACTACATTCATTCTTCTTCTACTGATGCTCTGACACATCATGACCTTATAGAGAATACTCTTGGACCCACTTTATCAGTACTGGTTGATGTTGCTTAAGTACCTAGGTATCTAGTGACACCAACTGATCAGAAAGACTTAAGTATATTTATAAAACCCAGGATAATTGTTTTTATCATAATTTTTTTCATTATAATATGTATTGATATAATATTTATTTCCTGTATTTAAAAATTAGATCTACTGATAAGAGGCATGGTCATATACTCATGTGTGCAGTGTTGAACAGTATCATGCAGTTGATGGTGGAGTATAATGAAGAAAAACAAATGGTAGAAAAAATGAGACTGGAATGCATGAGTTTTTTGGAGACACTTTCCAAATACTCTGACATCATTCATGTCCAACCACACTCTTAGAGACACCTTCCAAATAAAAAAATGGTTAATTCTTGGCCACAAATTTGGATAAAAAATCATTATATTTAATGTTATATTACTATTGTATTTATATGAATTAATATTTTAGTGTTAGATATATTTTAATTGTCTCGACGGTGAGGCTGTGAGGCTAGAATAACATAGAGAACAAGGTGATCTCTAAAGAGGTTATAAGCACGAATTATATAGTGGTTGGCATGCTATAGTTGGAACTGATTTAATGGCCACACCTATCATGGATGGCTACCTGATAGAAAATTATCAAGAAATTATTACTCCTTGGATGAGTATAGAATTAAAGGTATTAATCAAATTTGGGGTTTTTAAATGAAAATTACCAAAATTTTCATTAATAATTTTTATTATTGATTTTTTAGGAATCATCCAAATAAATAAATAAAAAGGATGCTAAAACATAACTCCACACTTTGGAGCGGACTATGTTTCCAGACCATGATAGGAAGTAGGTACGACACTAATCTAATTAGATATAATTAATTATTTATATCTTATAAGAATATGAGGCCAATTAGATTAAAAAATCAATTTTCCAAAAAGAACACCTAGTTGGATAGGTTTTGAGGGTATAATCAAAAATATATTGAACACTTAAATGATATTTTTTTCAGCAATTTATCTTCTTTGATGTAGAGCTATTCAACTCTATTAATGATCTTATCCTACTCATACAATCCATAGTTTGAACTAGTTATATAAATGATATCACTCTTAACAGACATAATAGATAAACACTAACCACTTTGATCCATCCATTCCATAAAGGGTAAGAAGAATTATATAATTATAAACTATTATTCACTATAATTTAATTCATACTAAACTTGATATTTTTTAGTGGACCATGGATGTTATTGATATTCTACCCATAAGTATGAATGATATATCAGATGTTATGAATATTTTACCCATAAGAATTCATGAAATACTGTTTCTCAATCTATTGTTCATTTACATTCACACACAACCTCATTGAATCTTATGAATGAATATAAAAATCAAAATCATATAGGATGTGATTATTTTACTTGGTTCCCTAAAAAAAGATAATATAAAATAGAAGCTAATGATATATTGACATAACAAGAGGTAATACTACTCATTATAGTTATTATAATTATTTTGGTTATATTAATTGTAAATCTTATGGATTATCTCCTTATACTATATGTACCAATTTGATGAAGGCACAGTCATTTTATAGAATTGATTTTCTATCCATAATCATTATAGAAAACACAATTAGAGTTCATCTTCAAATCCAATTGGATGATCTATTGATTCTTGGACTTCTCAAGAACACATTACATAGTCAAGGGATTTATAAATTCACACTAGATCTTCTTAGAACTAAAAAACCACATATAAAACTTAAAACCACGCATTCCATGAGATTTTACCAAATTAAAATCGACATCTAACTTTTATCAACTATATATTATTCAATATTTTCCAAGAACTTAATTTTTCATATTCAAGAATAATTTTCCAAAATCTTTAATTAATTACATCCTTTTCAAATAAATCTTGCACTCTTAATTTACTTATGAAACACTTCACTTTTATATTAACTTTTGAACCACATCAGAATTTCCAACTTTTATGTATCTAACTATAAAACTTCAAAATATTCATTAACTTTTTATTATCAAGCATTTTTGGATTCTATTTAATAAATTATAAATCTTGTACTTATTTAGTTCTTCTACTTAAATCAATCCATGTGACATGTACTATGTTTTATTCATGAGATAATCAATCCATAGCTACTGGATATTTCAATTAAAGGTTTGTTTTCAAAATTCTGTAAAAATATCCACCCAGATAGTTGTGTGTAATTTCAAACTCCTACATCATTTAATAATGGAAACACATTAGTTCAAGGGAAAAGATCATTTTTTGGGTGATTCACTCTATGGGGTTTCATTATTTATTGATTTAATCCTCTAAGTGGGGAGAGTGAGAATGTTATACTAACAGTTATGTTATTATTCACTTAGGAAGAATGATATTGTGTTGTCATAAAATATGAGGTTTTCCCTTACTGGTTCTTGATACTCATTTGAGCTTCTATAATTGACAAAATTTTGTAAAGTACATGAAGTGGACTCCTAGTTAACATATATAAATTCCCTTGATTTTCTACTAGTGAACCTGGAGGGTCATCATTTATGACTTTTATATGACACTAATAAATTCCCAAACATGAATGTTAATATTTATTATAGGTGTGACTAATTCCTAATAAGGAGTTTTTATTTAATTCCTTCTCCTTACCGGTTTTTCCTTATTTGTGTTATTTTTTGGAGCTTTAAAATGTTCACTACATGAGTCCATTCAGTTTGGAGCAATATATTGGTTCTATAAGATTTGTAGAACTAAAATCTATTAAATTTAATTGTTCCATTTACATTATATTCTCTAGATCATTATGTCTTTTTTAATATACTATTGTTTTTTAATAATAGAAACACCATGATGTATCTTCCCCTTGAATGTATGCTCAAATGTAATGAAGCACATTAAACATAATTTATCTACCACTTTCTTTAATGTTTTGATGGTATCTAAAATAAATGTCATATTTGGTTTAATTATCATTATTAGGACTAAACTATTTTTCTTATGTATGATTTTAATGAATCAAAAATGAATTATGTTACCTCTATTAAAAACATTAATAAATTCTATAAATTTGAATATGTTCTTTATTTTCATTCTATTATTTTTGTTATGGTGAGAAATTTTCTTCTTATGGATTTGTTTTGTATCTATTAAATCTTCGGATATGGGTATGAAATGATTCAATTTTAAAAATTAAGAAATTAATTTTTTTTCTACTAATCTAATTCATTTTTAGTTGAATAATGTGAAAATAATAACATTTTTGTACTTGATGATTATCCCATGTAGATACTTCCATGATCTAGTAATTATGTTTTCACTGTTAAATATTTTATTATTATTATTATTTGAATTGCATATTGAATATATTTTGATTATTTTTTTATATGATTAAAATTATAATAATAATATCATTTCATAGGGAGTTTTTAAATACTGAAGGGAATGTGCCTCGACAAAAACTTTTTTCCTAGAGCATAATGAAAAAAATGGAAGTGCGGTAAACGAACAAACACCACAATGAATTTTCAGTTTTAATATGTTGACCTGAATTTTTAAAATATATTTTTTAACTTAATAGTCTATTTATATTTGTAACAGTATGCTTTTGAGTCCCTTGATGCTCAGGAACCTGACAACTTTGGCCCCAACGACCACTTACATAATATTTTGAAGGATTTGAACCATGGAAGAGTATGATGCCCATCAGGGAAGAGTATTACATCAAAGTGTTATTGGACCAATTCAAGTGTATTTTATAGTAAAAATAATTCAGAATAGGTAGAATAGGACGAGGATAAGGCATAAAAGGCCAAAAAGGGCCATACTGGGGGAAGAATAAGCTAAAATGGAAAACACTGAATTTTTGAAACTGATGGAAGTATTATGTCCATCAGTTCCACCAGATATCTCTATTGCTTGTGACTAATAAATATAGAGGATGGATACATTATATAGTGAACCCGACAATAGTACTAGTGGTGTTCATGGTGATGATGTTCCTGGTTATGGTGATGGAGATAGTGTGGATGACCGTGAGGAAGAGGGATTGGACGATGGAAAGGATGAGGGAGGGGGTGGTGGAAAGGAATTGGGAGGGGATGATGTAAGGAAGAGGGTGGGGCCAAGGACAAGGATGAGGATGAGTAAGAGGATGAGGTTGAGGCTGAGGATGACAGTGATAATAGTGAGGGTGATGAGGGACAAATTAATATATTACATTTTTATATATATTTATGAAATTTGTTTTATGATATGGTGTGAATGTATATATGTGATATTTTTTATGTTTTTTTTATCATTGGTTAAATGCATAAATTTATTGAAGGTGTTTATTTTTCATTGCAGGTGTTCTATTTTCATTTCAGGTGTTTTCTGTGTTAAGGATGTTCTAATGTTTTGATTCTACGAAGGTGTTATGTGTGTTGAGTATTTTATGATGTTTTTATTGCAGGTGATTTTAGGTGGAGTGAGTGGCTAGTGGGGATGCTACTGGATGGTGAGTGTGTGTGTGTGTTGGGTGGGGTGGGGGGGGGGGGGGTTGTACCAATAGTTTTTAAAATGTAGGTATACCTTTATTCAAACAGTTCAAACTGAACTATTGGTATATTAACATTCTATCCCCATATTCCAGTGACTCATTATGGACTATTTGTATAGGGATTTCCCAAAGGTTCAGAACCATTGTGATAGCTCTATACCAACAGTTTGAACCGTTGGTATAGCTTTATCCCAATAGTTCAAAAATGTTGGTATAGGTATTTCCCAATGGATCACCGTGAAATATTGGTAAATTGAAATCCAAACCACCCTATACCAATGGTTCACTAGAAACTGTTGGTATTGGGCAATCCCAATGGACCACATACCAACAATTTTTTAAACAATTGTAATAGGATATCTCAATAGTTTCAGGGTCTATCCAAATGGTTTTAAACCATTGGGGTAGGTAATATTTTTATTAGTTTAAGGCATTCAAAAAAATCCTCTCTAGCATCCTACAGAAAATGGTATGCCAGAATAAGAAGGCTTGTCCTAACAAGATCCCCAATAACCTCTAAGCATACCAAAAACTCTAAATTCAACCAAGAAGACCCCATTATCCCTAGTATATTGTATGGAATTATTTTTTCCCCTATATGTCCATATAACTTTTCATCATATGGACATTTACGATCCGCATATGCTAGGTAAGAGAACTGATGTCCAGTTTGATGAGTTGGAATATCTCAAATAAAATAGGGTATAAGATTTCCATAACATGGAATGAAATCCAAACTGGTGGTGTGATTGTTCGATAAAAGGTATTAATCTACTCTATTCTGTAAGGGGATATGGTATTGGATCTCAATATTCCCATGATACCCAGAAATAATCCGCTAAAACTTGATCCCAAATGAGAAAATCCTTACAACATTCATAAGGTCGAATCAAATGTCACATGCTCATTGATCCCCATGGAAGGAGATAAAATCACACCTCCCACCAAATCTAGGTTTCTCAAGATTCATTTCTATTGAATATCTAGTTTGAGATGTATTCCTTTAAACTAAAAAGCCCAAAACCCTCAGAACATCATGTTAAATTGTAGCTTTATTTTATTTTATAAATAGTAGATGCCTCATATGAAGAATTTGTGATAATCCAAAACTAATTTTCTTATCACATGAAGTTAAACTATATACATAAACTGTGTGATAAAAATAGGATGCCTCAAATGATAAATGTGATATGATCCAAAACCAACATCCTCAGCACATGACCTTAAACTGTAGGATTATTATAATGTCCTAAACTTTTCATACATAATATTATACCTTAATTGAAAAATTTTCATTAAATAACATAAAAATCCATTCTAGAATAATTTAGGTCAAGTGACTTTTGAAACATGGACACATAAACCATTGGTTCATATGTGAGCTACACCATCTCCCAGTAAGTTCTTCAAAACTAGCACCCTTTTTAGACATATCATACACAATGCCTTTTTTCATATCATGGGAAAAGGAAACATAATAATGTGTGATATTATTTGATAAATATTGGTAAACATGGTAGATATCAATATAACATGATTATATGGTTATGAGAACATGAGAATAACATATGAAAACCATACCATGCATATGACATATCATAAACATGATTCATGGAATAACTCTTGACAGTTCAAATGATATGAATCATAATGGAATCAAATAACATGAGGAATGAGAGAATAACATTGACATAAGAAATTGATTTTTGGAATAAACATAATAATATAAAATATTATATCCGGGATACCCACAAAGACATCCATAACATGTTGGGATTGAGCTAACCTACCTTATACCTACTTCAGGCTTGGGATAACCTCCCATGTGCCCCCTTTTGGGCTAGGGATCACCTCTCATGTACCCAATTTTGGTGTTAGAATAACCTTTTGTGTACCCATATTTGGTCATGGGATGGACGCCCACATACCCTTTTATCTTATATAATATTAATAATTACCCAATTCATTATAGGGAGATATAGGTCCCACCCTTCACATAATCTATATACTCGTGTTGCACAAAACCATAAAGCATTTATCATAAAATGACATATTGAAAGAAAATTGCTTTCATACCAAAATTTTAATCATAAAAATAAATAAAACAGAGATAAAATAAAGGATGGTAAAATTGGATTATATCCCCAGAAAATATTATAAAACATCAAAGGATGTCATCTCTGATGGAGAATTATTTTGAAATATCGATTGGTTCTTTTATTGAAGAGAATAAAATTGCATTTTGAAAACAATGTTTTCAAAAAAGAAAGCTCAAGGAACATTTTGATAATAAATTTCCTTGATAATTACCTTTTAAAATTTTAAAGGATGAATAAAAGTAAATAATGGTCATGGTGTTAGAAAATTATGTTCATACTGTATATGTTATGACAAATATTTCATTTATATTTTTTGTAAAATCCAAACAGGAATTATTTTGAAAAATAAATGAATATTTCTTTAAACCATTTTTAAAAAAATAAAAAATGGTAAAAAAATTATTTTAACAATCATAGGATATTTTTTTTGAATCATTTTTAGAAAACACAAACATTGAAAAGAATGGGTTTTCTACCAAAGCTAAAGATAAAGTATATTTCCCTTAAAATCATTTTTCTCAATAATTTTAATTACCCAAGAGAAGAAAAATGGGACTATTACTTGAGAAGTTCATGAATAACCATATAATAAGAAAATATATGTGTTTATTGAGATATATATAATAATATTTTTTCATTAGAAGAACAATCATAAACAATCCTTATAAATTATGGGATTATAAAATAAAATCATTACAAATTTAGTAACATTTGTATCATAAGCCACAATAAATAATAAAATTAAATTAAACATTTTAATATCATTAAAAAAATTATATTCATGATTCAACATGTAAAATATGAAATATATACACCTCATAAAATAAGGCAGGTGCATAACATAACTAATGTCCCAAAGAAATCTAATTTAAAAAAACCCTTACCTAAAGTCTTGAATTCAATCGTACATGTTCAAAACTAATATATAACAAATATAGGTTTATTATACACATATTATAGAACCATAATTGTATATTTTATACCATATAATTTTTACTTTTACTTATTATTACCCATTTATTAACAATTATAAGTTAAAGTCATGTTTTAGGAAATAACTACTCTATTTTTTGTGTATGTTTTGATTTATTATTTTTGGTCATCTTACATTGATCATCGTTCCTCAATATTGAGAATTTTAACCATTATATAAATATCATATATACTTATTATATATTTATTTAGTGTAATCCATCAATATTAGATATAGAAAATGAAATACATCATTCATGGAGACCGTAGTCCACACGTATACATAATCACGACTTCCATTTTCACAATGGAAATAAAGAAATAAATTTAAAGAATATATTAACATAATATATTAATTTTTATGTAATATAAATCAAATATTTTCATTAAAACTATCATTATTACCTTTTACATAAATCGTTAATGAATCACATCTCTTCGTGAGATGGTAGTCCATTGTACACAACCGACGTTATCATATTCCCAAAGAATGGAAAGTATCAAGGTACATGTGGTATAATAATTTAATAATTATAAAAAAATCATAAATATAATATCTAAAAATTTAATCGATAATTATATCCTTCTAGGTTTTTTGGTGGTGTAAAATGAATAACATCGATTTGCAAGGCGATAGTCCACTATATACATGAATGATGATTTCATATTCAATTTGATAGAAGTATTGATGGTTATAGGTAATGAGATAAAAATAATAACATATCCTTATATGTAATATAATGGGGATATTATATCATCATAGTTTTATTATAATTTAAATAGTTCTAGGAATAAATAAAAATAAACACTCAGTTAGGGACATTACCTCTAATTGAGAAAACTTCTTTTGGTTTTCACCAAAATCCTTCATTGTATGGATTTACGGAAAAAATAAGGATTATAGGAAGATATTATAGAATTATGGATTTTATTAGGTTAGGTATTGGTTGAATCAATTTATTTTATAATCATGGAGATGAGAGGAGTTGGGTTGGCCATTTATAGGTTAGGTGAGTGGCGAACATGTAATTTTTGAAAAGAAAAAGGTGTACCCCTGTTTTTCCCATGACAGAAGGCTCAAAAATGTGCAATTATATAACCTTATAAGATATAATATTGCAATATGTCTATATAATGGTATTTTGACAAATTTATATGAGATTTTACACCTTATCTATTTAGATTAACCCCCCACGGTAAACCTATTTTAACCTTAATCGAGATAATTAGTTTTTACTATTTTTACTACTCATTATGGTATAAATTTAAGTTAAAATTATTATAAATATAAATTATAATTATACCAAATATGGAATTTTTTTTAAAAATTCCATTCACAATTGTGGAAACATTTATTTCAAAATTAATCCTCCATATGCGACGAAAAAGTAGTTTTCCATAGAGAAAAGTTTAAAAAGTTTAAAAGGTGTTTATATCAAAAATAAATATGAAATTGATTCCAATTTACTAAATTATATTAATAGATATATAATTTCACTATTTTATCTTTTAAAACCTTCTTAACATAAAAGTAACCTTACAAATTCTTTAGACAGAAAGACAGTTTTCGATAAAAACCAAAATTATCCAATATTTATTAAAAAAATAATATTTTCAAAAAAATTCAAAATATTAAACCTAATAAAATTTTGAAATGAAGATTTCAAAAATTAAGATTATTTTATGAAAATAAATTTAAATTTTTTTAAGAAATAAATTTTATTTTATTTTTCAGAAAAAGAAATACGAAACATTTTTTTGGAGAAAAATGCCTTTTCAAAGCATATAAAGACTTTAACGAAAGTTAAGTTATTATTTATGAATATATTCTCTTTATGAAAAATTTATAGTTAATTTTCAGAATCTGGTTATTTATATTCCTGCCTCCAAGATTAACATGAATGTTATAACAATTCTTTTTATAATTATAATATTAATAGTATATAATAGTTCGTTAAAACATGGTGTGTCCTGTAACACAAGCTATAAAAGGGATTGAATTCATTAAAAAATGATATTAAATATTATGGTGTTACATTATACCCCCCATAAAATGAATTTATAACTTGAAATTCTTCTCATTGTTATAAAAAATTGAGGCTACTTCTCCCTCATTACATCTTCAGGTTCCAACATTGCTTTATCAAGCTGGTCATTTCACCACAAAACTTTCACCATGTGGGTGGTCTTGTTTTATAGAAAATTCTATATTCAATCTTGAATCTCCATAGGTTATTACTAATAAAATTTATCTTTATAAAATTGTTATACCTCTGAGTTTACTATATTTTAAGGGTCAGGTAAGTACTTACACAAGAGAGATAGATGGAAGACATTGTGAACTTGAGAGAAGTTTGGTGGAAGCAAGTCACACACATTTTCTTATCTTTGTATTGATCCGGCCCATTGGAAATCCTGATCATTATCATGGGTATTTTTTGAGATGAATCCTGAGTGTTGAAGTTTCATATATTTATAACCACCCTAATTTGGGGATCCACATTTTTTGATAAGTAGTTTTTGAAGAAAGGGTGGTTGCTTCATGAATTGGCCCAACCGTGAGCCCATTCCCAATTTTAAAAACTGAATTTGTTTCTTTTATTACTCTTTTGTTTTTAATTATGCTTCACCCATTAAACTTTCAACTTGTCCTATACTGATATATTAAAATTTATTTATCCTTTTGGACCAATTAGAAATTCATAAGCTGGGTGAATTTGGGTTACTCATTTAGGTATTGGGCTAGCCCATTGGCCCATTTCCTGTTTTAATAAAATAATTATTTTCATTTATATCTTTTTATTTTTTTAATATTTTTTGGTGATTCAACCTCCCCATCGAATCCAATAACTCTATACCAAACCTCATAATCTATTTTACCACTTTGGAGCTCATATGGGTCCCGGATTAGGGTGAACATTCTCAGGAAACCTCAAATCGTCCTGAATTGAGAAGGTAACTTTTATCAATCATAAATCAATCAATTAGTACTCTTTTGGACACCAATATACTTTCCCTGGTTATTACATACCTTAGGAGTGTATCCAATAAGTTTCAAGCCATTCCATTCTCTATAGGGTTGCAGATCTAATGTAAGACGAAGAGTTTTCTAGGGTGAAAGGTGAGATTCCTTCTCCTTTCTCCTTCCTCTTCCCCCTCCTTTCATTATTTCATGGATTTATTTTATCCCATAGTATTGATAGACCTAGGGTTTTGTTATACAATGTTTTTTGATGTGGTTTCTGTTTTTTAGGTCTGGTCTTTATAGTTTTATGGTTTATAAACCCGCGACGGGTGATTTCGGGTGTGCGTTTCAATTACGCCAAAGATTTGAGGTAGGATATCCCTTGAACATGCATTTATCATTCAAGTTTCATCATTTTAATATTTTCATAAACAGATATAAATGTTCATTATTGTTTTTAAGCCTTTGGATAATTTTCTTGGTGTCCAAATTGGTTTTTTAATCATTGTTTTGTGAAAGGTAGTGTTTGTTTTGTCATGAAAGTGCTCAACAAGTGTTTGTTTAAATGTTCCATTATCTTTTGACAATATTTTGTGAGGTTTATAATCTGGTTTATTGTATTTTTAACATGTTACAGTATCTTGAATGAAAATATGGAATTCAATTGGTGTTTTATTCCTTTTCATGTACTTAAAATAAAGTGTTTTGTTTAAAAAGGGCATGTCATGTGTTCGGTAAATTGCCCGGTTGGCTTTTATGTGTGATGTGTGATTTAAAAGTTATTTGTTTTGATTTATAAAGGAATTGGAAGAATGATAAATGGTATTTTTGGGTACTTATATGGAATTCCAATTTGGATTTTTTTTACAAACAAGTGGGTTTTGATTTACAACATATTTTGGCCCGAGTTGCCCAAAAATGGACAGTTTCACATCATTATGAAATGGTTGTGTTTTGAATATGTAACCTGAGTATTATAAGAAATTTATGAATGTGTTTTGCTACTTTAAATGGTGTTTATACATATCCTTAATAAACTTAAAATTCATACCTTCGTCAAAGGTTAGTTTTGAGAAAATGTTTAAAGGCCCGTTTGGCATTTCCTAGAAATGAAGGAGTGTTTTACTTGTATATAACAAGTTGTGCAATTGGGATTGTTTTATGGTCTATTAAATGATTTTATTAAATGTTTATTGGGATTCAAAATATTATTTGGTTTGGTTTTTATGTGTTTTTATAATTGAAAGAGTTTTTTTGAAAGAGTTTTATGTGCAAAGCCTCAATACACTTCATGAAATTGTTTTACCAAAATATTTAGCGGTTTGTTGATTAGTGTAAGAAATGTGATGAAAGATTATGGTCTGTTTGTGTTTTTATGGTTTTGTAATGGAATTTGGATGTGAAATGTGTATTTTATAATATGTGTAACTTGATTGAGCACTAAAGGGAATCCCGGGTATCTGGGTGGGCGGACGTGTACTAGTATGCTAGTGATTCTGTGGGGGATGGCCTCTGTTTCACGTAGCAAGTTTGACGATGAAAACACTAACTAAACTATGATAATGATGATTATGGGGGACCACTAGGTTGTGGGTATGTTCCTTACTAGTGGATCGTGCACGAGAATAGATATTTTTTATGGTTACTTTCACCGAGATACGAGGTACCTAGGGCTCACAACTAACTAGTGCCTAGGGGTATTCCCATGACTAGTGCTCATTGGCTATTTTGTACTCACCATCAGCATATGGTGTGTTTGGTTGGTAAATTCAGTATTATGTGTTATTTATTTAAAAGTTAAAATTCTTTAAAGCAGCCCTCTTGAAAACTATTTTTATTTTGAAGTTGCACCTCTTTGAAAAGAATTGTTACTTGCATTTTTGTTTATTAAACATGCATGTTTTTGTCTGATAATTATTATAGCATGGAAACTCATTTGAAAACCATACTTTCAAATCATTAATTTAAAACTATAAATTTATGTTTCTTTTATTTTAAAGGAATGTGCATTGGGAATAGAATATCAGGCTAACCTACTGAGTTTTAATACTCACGCCTATTGTCTTCTTCTTTTTTTAGCCCTTGTGTAGGTTTCATCATTAGTTCGATCACCTTGGGAGACATTTGATCATTGTTTTGGAGAGTGACCATAAGTGTCACATGGATTTAGTTTGTCATCGGTATTGTTCAGTTGAGTTTTTGGTTTTCTTCTACTTTTAGTTTCTTGTACAAATAATATTTAGTTCAATTTTTATATAAATTCATTTTGGGATGTCCGTTTATTTCCGCTGTTTGTTTGATTGTTTATATATGGGAGAAATCATTCCCTTTTATACTCTATTGATGACCTTGGGGCTTGTCACCATCCTGGGAGGATCGGGAATTCCTCTCGGGACTTGTCGCGGGCTGGCCTAGGTGACCGGTTCAGGGTCGACTCGGGCTGGTTCGTGAAAAAATGGTATCAGAGGAGGTTGGCTCTTAGGAGACCATTCTTTTTAGAGCGCCCTTTTTATTTTGGGGATTTCAAGGTAGATGGATTAAGATTTTTGGTACTTGAGGGGTAAGTTCAAGAAGAGCGTCGTGAACTCTTTCTTGTTCTAATCCTCAGGTTTCCATGGGAAGTCCAGTTTCATTAGTGTCCTTTGTTCTGGTTGATTTTTTGGTGTTGGGATATGAAAAGGGGAGTCTGACTAATGGCCTCTGTGAGATCGTAGGCCTGGCAAGCCATGTGGATCTGGGGAATGGTCCTAATAAGTCTCTCTATGTTGGGGTTTTTTTGGCATATGGCCGCCAACCATATGGTCAAGTCACCCATCGACACCTGTTCCCTTTTATTGGGTGTTTTGAACCTTTCTTAAATTCTGAATTTTTGTTTTTAAAATCCTTGTGTGAGAATTGTGGAAATGAGTTTTAAAGTAAGGATTAGATTTTGAAAATTGAAAATTGGGGTTTTAAAACATTAAATATAAGAATGGTTTTGGAAGGTTGTGTTTTTGTAAAAAAAATGGAGGGAAGTGGAAATGATTTAATGGGATTGGATTATCCATAATCTAAACTTGTGGTTTATTGAAATAAAATGTTTTGAAATTGTGAATCATTTTATGGTGATTCTGGATCTTTGTTTTAAATGGGGTATTTTGGGATGTTAAAAAGTTTTGGAATCGCATAATTTTTTTTTGTCAATTGGTTTTGACTGGTGGTGTTTTACTAGAAACAGTATTGGTCTCAATGAACCTCAGATTATGAAAATATACATTGATGATTTTTTTTAAAATAATGGGAAGGGGTTGTTTGGAGTTGCTGGATTATTTAAAAATGTTTTTAAAAATTAAAAGGGGTAGGTTTATAAGAAAATGGTTCTTAATTAATTGTGGTTTTATTTGTGAAATATGAAAAGGTTTTTTGACTTCGTGGTTGGTGTTCCTTATGAAGGTAATTTTTTTTGGAATGATGTTGTTTTGTTTTAGCCTTTGGTGTTTTCATGGGTGCTCACATGCATGGTTTTATTTATATCTAGAAGGATGGCCTATATGGTATGGTGGTTGGGTTCCTGGGGTGGCATGGAAATGTGCATGTGGGTGATACTTGATGAAACACCATTGGTGAATGTGGAAACCCACCAAGATAGTTTGTTTTTTCAAAATTGTTTTATGCTGAAAATTGTTGCCTTTTTTTTAAAACCAATGGTTATGTGGAATGATTTTACTATGTCTTCGAAGATTTGTTTATTTTTTTAGCTCCCATGTGATCTATAATTCATACTCTTGTTCTATCTAGAGATGAGATATTGTTGGTGGCTCGGTTTTGGAGTAATTTTCATTTGGTTTCTAAAGATGCGTTTGATATTGTGATGTGGCCATGTATAGTTCTCCGTTAGAAATCATTCCTGTTGATCAACCTAAGGATTACTTTCAAATTTTAAATCCAACTTTTTTGATGATTCCTCAACCTGTTTGTTGGAATAGAGAGCTGTTTGGGATCTATTAAAAGTGATTCTAGGTCGTGATAATTATTTTGGACAGAGCAGTTGTGTTTGGTGATGTTAATGTGTTTCATCGTATTCCTTGTCCATTCTACCCCTCGTTTGGAGTGAGATAGAATTTTGATATGTATCTATGAGTTCCTATTTAGATGAAGGTTTTTTTGCGATAAAGTGAGGTTTTTTTTGAGTGGTGTGATCCTTATCACCTGATTGCGGTGCAACAAATGCTTCATGAATCAGTGCTCCAGCCATAGGCCTCAGAGTGAAGCTTTTCACACAGTCAGGAAATTGACAGAGATGTGGAGTGCTCGATTAGGATCCTTACTCCTCTGTATTGGTAAGTTAGTTTCTATGTAAATGTTTTGGTTCCTCATTTCTGTTAATTTCCCTTTGTCGCAACAAGCGGGGTGGACTTAACCCCTCACACAGTGTCTATGGTTATTCCTTCATGGATGTGGGTTTTCAATAAATGTCCCTGTGTGGACTGACTGTAAAAAAATCAGGTGCATTTTTGGTGTTACCTATTCATAGGTGGAGGGTTTTGCGGAGTTTATTTGTTTCTTTTGTGGTTTCAGTGGCCAAATTATTGGGTCCCCTTCCCTCCCATCCGCAAGTAGCGGGGGTCCAGATTTGTGCTGAATGTGTTGGCCAAGTTCTTGTCTCCTCCATTCGGGAGTGGGTGGTTTATATGTTCATGTTGTGACCCTATTAACTTGGTATAGTATGTTTCTTTAGGAGGGTCTTTTTTGGGCTTGTTTGAGTGAGGCCCAATTCTAGCTCATCTTGAATTCTTTTCTGTTCGTTGCTAGTTGGTTTCTAATGGTGGGGAGACCCACCATGGGTCTCCTGGATTTTCATCCTAAGAACATTTCTAGTGCATGTTATTTCTTAATGGCGGGGAGTACATTATAGAAGCCCCTAGAATATTTTGTTTTTGTGAGTTCTCTTTGGTTTGGGTGATGGTTGGGTTCATTGAGAGAAGGCCCAACAATCGGGTTCTTGGCTTGGTTGTGGAGGTGGTGGCTTCATCTTTCCGTTGATTCTCATGACGTGGTTGTGAGTTGTGTTTTGTGTGGGAAAGAGTATTAAGTTGCATTGTTGGTGATTGATATTTCCTTATCTTTAGAGGCTGTATTATGTTGTTATGTAATCCTTAGGTGTTGTTTTTTTTCATCCGGAAAGTGTTATGGCTTTCCGGGGGCAGAAAGCTTTAATGGTGGGGAGAATTGTCACACACGGTTTTTTGTCTTTGTATTGATCCGGCCCACTGGAAATCCTGATCATTATCATGGGTATTTTGTGAGATGAATCCTGAGTGTTGAAGTTTCATATGTTTCTAACCACCCTAATTTGGGGATCCGCATTGTTTGATAAGTAGTTTTTGAAGAAAGGGTGGTTACTTCATGAATTGGCCCAACAGTGAGCCCATTCCTAGTTTTAAAAACTGAATTTGTTTCTTTTATAACTCTTTTGTTTTTAATCCTTTTTCACACATTCAACTTTCCACTTGTCCTATACTGATATATTAAAATTTATGTATCCTTTTGGACCCATTATAAATTCATAAGCCTGGTGAATTTGGGTTACTCATTAAGGTATTGGGCCATCCCATGGGCCCATTTCCTGTTTTAATAAAATAATTAGTTTCAATTACATATTTTTCATTTTTTAATATTTTTCGGTGATTCCACCTCCCCCTTGAATCCAATAACCCTATCCCTATAACGCCTCGACCCCAGCTACCCATAGTTAGTGCATTACATCATAACATTGGCATGATCACAAAAGATCAAGTCTCGAAAGACAGATTAGTTTAGTAGCCTTGGAAACACTAGATACATTCATAAATGTTACATAACATCATAAAGTGAAAAAATAATAACAAAGTCTTCATATTGGACAGTCATATACTTTTCTGACTATCCCTATAGGTCATTCATAAAATACTTCTTCACATCCTGGAAAATATTAAAACATTGAAAGGGGTGAGCTCAGATGCTCAGTAAGGATAACAATATTGCGGAAGGTTTCATAAATAAACATAAACATTTAAGGCAATGTATAACTAAAACAAAAGCCATTTAAACTTGAACATCAACATAATATGGAAAATGTAAAATGAGATAATGCCATTTACTTCTTCACATGGATATTCTACTGGTCGAATAATCACATGCAATATCAATAACCACTTTCATATTGATAGAATGCATAATGCCAGACTATCATAACCACGTAGCCAAGGCCTCGTGCCAAGACCACAAATAAGATTTTGTCAAGGCCTCGTGCCAAGACACTAGTTTGTCTCATGAGACCTACCGATGCATCGAGGAGCTATAGCAGGCTCCACCCGTCACTTATTAAGTCCAATGCATTCCTCATATGAACAGGTTTAAACATATTATAAACCATAACATAATCGTATCACATAAAACATGCATAAAGGAAACATAACATTTCCACATTTCAATCACAAGATATCAATAAATCACATTGATATAAAAAAAACTCCTTCAAAACCATTTTCAATACCAAAATAGAAGAAAGTTAAAACTTTGTATTTATTTTTCATTAAAAAAAGGTGATGGCATGTAGAGGAAGCCGAAACTCAAATAATGGTCACGGCAGTGGAGAAGTCATTGTCGCCACATATGTACGAAAATAAAAACATTCCCTTTTTGTCATTTAGTAAAACGCTTCGTATAAAAACATATTCCTTTTGAATAAACGTAAAAGTCAAAGGGGTTTATACACCGTTTAAAAGAAAGTTGTGTATAAAACCAAATATGCCTCAATGAAAGGAGATTGAGACGAAGTCCTTAAAAAGATAATTTTTAAAATAAAATAGATCTATTATGTGTATTCACTATAGGTACACATAATGAAAGTAAAAAATACAAAATAAGACATAATAATATGATGACATAATTTGAAAGTAGGAGATTAACCCAAAGAATGGAAGTTGGGTTAAGAAATTCCCTTACCTTGTGTCCGACTTGATTCAACCATTCTTTAACCTTCTGAATAATAAACTACAGTTAATATCTACTTTATTAAGAACCATTTTCAATTTCATCATCCCTTTTATATCACTTATTACAATGTTATGAAAATTACGTAGTTATTTAAGTTAATAACGGTCGTTTTGTCGATCTTTGGTACTTGAGTCAACAATAAACTTCTTATAATTACAAGTTGTTTATGTGGTAGAATATACATTATCTCCAGAATTATAATCATGATTTAGATGTCATATATATCATATAAATTCCAGTATATACATTCATTCATAATATTACGTAACATTTAGAGGTAAGAAATGAAATGTACCGTTCATGGAGACGGTAAGCCGTACGTACGCATGAACTCTACTTTCATTTCTATTTCATATTTAATGGAATTAAATCATAATAGTATAAAGGTGTATTATAATTCAAGTATAATATCATATACAATATCATTTACTCCATCCTTTATACATCCAACATATGGCATTAACGATTCAATCACTTTGAGGGGGCGGTAGTCCGCACTTCCTAAAATGAAATTATCACGTTTACCCATAATGGAAATCATAAAGTATGCCATAAATGAGAAATAAATAAGGATAATGAAAACATAAACATAATATATATATCATATATGAAAATAGTTTCATCAAAATGGCCACCATTATAGGTGTTAAAAGAATTTGAACAATCATCGTTTCGTGAGGCAGTATTTCGCCACCCACCGAAACAGTATGTTATTTAACCATTAAACAAAGGTGTGTGTAAGTGTAAACCAAATAATTATCATAACAACATCCTAGTATATTGTAGATACTGGTTTTGTTACAAAAGAAAGGACTAAAACGAGTTTAAGGGGTTGGAGAATCAAAATAAAACAAAAGAACATAAGAGAAAACACTACCTTTAAAATGGGTAACTCGTTTTGATTTGAGCCAAAGGCTTCCTTGGGAAGAATTCTGCCCAAAGTGAGGTTTCTAGGAGTAAGGGAGGGAATTTGGGAGAGTATTTGGGCAGAGGTTCGCCAAGAAAAAAGGCTTTGAAAGTGTGAGTAAGGTGGTAGAGGTGGGGGCCTTTTATAAGTGGAGAGGAGGGACACTCTTGGAAAGTAAGGAAATGTTACATTATCATACAATGCTTTTCGGATTCCAAAGGTCCCACATTTATATAATTCTAGGATAAGGTGATAAGGGTTCTAAGTCTCCTCATCCAATAGGTTTTTGACAAGTGTAAGCCTTGGAGTTTACATTATCTTTTCATCTTATTTAAATCGTTAATTAATGAGGTAATCGCTGCATCATCATGGTGTCATACATAATTTAATTTATTTAATGTCTAAAAATTATAAAAAAAATACTATGATGTAGGAAATCGTTTTATCTTTCCAATGACTATTTATAGTCAGAAATATGACTTGTATAACCTCATTTAAAAATTGTTTTAGTAAAACATTTCATGTTTGTGTCATTTTTTTACTTTAACATTAAATAAAAGGTATTTTTGTCATTTTCCAACTAAAGTGGCTCCATGGGGTCCCCAAGTTGATCCATGGATTGTCGTGGTCGGCCATGGAACATCAAAAGAGGTTAGGAATTGTGTCAAGCTAATCTCATATTATTAAAACATTATTTTTACCTTAAACTACACTAATTACCTCTAATCGCGATTAAGAACTTAAAAGTTACTATTCACCAAAAAATTATTGTAATCCCATTGAACCACATTTTACTTCTTAATGAAAACTATGTATGTCAGATTTTTGAAATTCAAAACATAGAAGTGGTAAAATTTCATTTAAACCAAAAAAATCAGTTTTTTAACTACCACTTAGTGGTTTGACTATTCATCAAAAATTGAAGTTTTTCAGAATAATGCCAAAATTTCACCCTAAGCTATAATTGATATTCCGAATTCAAAAATGATGTCTATTTTACAAAATTACAAAAACATAAGTTGCATTAATTAATTTTATAATTAATTCCCATTGTCACAACAAATAGCGTGTTTTTAAGAAACAATTTATATCAAAAGATTGGCAATTGTTTATGTCCAATTTCAAAGTGAAATTAATTATAATGAAAACCATTCGATAAAATGGTAAAAATATATTATAATTATACTTTAAAACCACTAAATAGTATAATTTTTCACTATAAATTATTTTGATTAAAAAAGTTGTTTTTAAGTATTTTTCACTATTCATAAAAAATTAGAAGTTCTCAGAAAATTACCAAAAATTCAACATAGGCTAATTTCGATATTCCGAATCCAAAAATGATGTTCATTTTGAAATATAAAATTTCTATAATTTTAAAATGTGGTTATTACTATTCATAACGGCTACTTTGATTAGTCGCGGTGTTTTAGAACTCGAAGTTGCGTATATTGCAAGCTATTGCATTATTGAATGAGAAGCATATCGTGGAAGCTCGGGGTGTTACATTCTCCCCTCCTTCAATAAATTGCGTCCTCGCAATTTGAAATTTTTCTTTGAAAATAAAAGGTTGAAAAGAGAAAATACCTTTGTGGAAAACCCACATCAGAAATAAGATTAATAAAATTTAGCCTTAATAAGAGGGAAAGGGAAATGAAAAAGTCACCACCCAATTATGATATCGATTAGGAGAACATTGGTGGCAATTAGAGACATATAATTGGAGGAAAAACGTGAATATTTGTAGGGAGTGATTGAGGTCATCAATTACAATCAACTGTCAAATTGAGGGCCTCAAAGCCTTCAATCTATGTTGATTTAAAATATCATCAGTTCAACAAGACATAAGGTATTAGGATAACACATTTTTTTGTTTTAATATCCCTTTACTAAAGTTTAAGAATTAATTTATTCATTAAATAAGAGATAGGTATATATATATTTATGCTTGACAATTAGAGTTTCAACCTTCAACTCATCTTTCACTCAAAAAGATAATATAACTCAAAAATATTATACTTATCCTAATTTTATAAGGTTCCAAATGTTAACACATACCATTTAGATTAGTAAAATTATTTTGTAATAACCAGGGACTTCCTGTAGGCTAGTGGTAGGAAATAAAGGCCTGTCGCACTATGATTGTGGGTTCGATTCCTGCAGCTTTGTCTGATGCGACAGGTTATGCCCCACCATGCAGGTTGTCCTTTTCCTAAAACTATAGTATTATAATATTACAAAAAATAATCTTCATAAATTTTTTAACCTTAAACAATACTATAAAAAGATCAAATTAATCCACTCCAACCTTTATAGTTATCCAAAATACCTCTGTCCAGACTTTCTCTAAAAGGTCTCTTAATTCCAAAATCAATTTATCAGATTCCCCAAACAAATTAATGTTTCTCTTTTTGTCACATACTAAAATTATGATTACCTTCATCATATTAAAACCTTACTGAAATCAACAAGTACTGCAGTACAATCCTTATATATATATATATCACATTATTCTAATAACCAGAATATAATCCATGAGTCCAAAAGCACCAATACATTAATTATTCCTCTTTAACTGTAGTAACAACATAAGATTTTCCTTGATCCCTTGGCCTTTTCTGAGGTAAGTTTCCCTGACGCTTAAAACATTCATTTGCATAATGCCCAATTTCCCTACAATTGTAGCATTCAACATTGATAGCCTCTTTCTTTCCCTTGCAATCACACACCTGGTGACCTTTTTCTCCACATTTCTAACAAACTCCCATTCCTTTTAGGCAAGTACCAGGGTGATTCTTCCCACAATTATCACATAATAGAAATTCCTTCTTTCCCTTTTCCCCTTTATCTGTCTCTTGTTCCACCGTTCTCTTCTTCTCTTGTTTTACTTTGTTGTCAAAAGACATAGAGAATTCCTTTTCTGTCTTGATAGCACATGAGACAATATCTTCGTATGTTGAGAACGATTGTGATACTAAAGATCGACGTAGAAATGGTTTTAACCCATCAAAGAAATGATCAATCTTACCTCTTGGGTTACGTATATAATCTGCAGCATACCTCACTAACCTTGTAAAGTTGGCCTCATACTTTGCGACATTCTCATCCTCCTTTTGTTTCTGAATCAGAAATTTCCTTTCTATATCTGCTCTATGGTCATGAGGAAAGTATTTTTCTAAGAAAAGATCTTTGAACTCCCTCCATTCCATATTTGATATTCCATCGTCTTCCTTTTTGTTTTGAATCAATGACCACCATTGATCAGCATCTCCAGTGAGGTAGTAAACTGCCTTGATAACGTTTTCCCTTTCACTACTCCCCAAGGCGTGGAATATTTTCTCTAAGGAGTTTATCCATTGCTCAGCTACTAATGGATTTGTACCCCCATTAAATCTTGGTGGTTGTTACCTCATGAAGCGGTCTAACATTGATCCTTCATGTTACGGATCAGGGTGATCCATACGAGTAAGGTTATTATTCATAACCTGAGTGAGTTGTCCCAGTATGGTAATAAGTTGATCAGCACCAGTTGTATCTCCAGATCCACAATAATTATCTTGAGCAAGAGGGAAATCCCTACATGTAGTGCGTTCATTGATACAGTTTCCATTCCTTCCACTAGGAGCCATTTCTAAACAATGGCATAAACTATATTAGTTTATGAATTAAAATACATAATTCCATATTTGTAAAACACTTTACATAAATTGAACTATTTATGGATATAATCCATAATCATAAAAAGAAATGTCTTCTTTGATAAAGTATATACTCATAACCCTTGATAGTGGTTTGTAAAGAAAATGAGAATTATCCTAAGCATATCCCCCGGGAGTGTCGTAACCAAGAGTGCAACAAGACCTGTTGTCGTGTACCAGTTCCCGTTCGAGTCTAGATCAAAGCGGTGTTTTCGGGTTTTACCCCTAGGTACATCTGTGCCAGAGCCACCTCTACCTGCTTGTATCCAGACAGGGATGTATTGCTCAGAAAACTCACAAAATCTCTATAATACCAAAATTCTAGGAAGTTCTTCTATACTAATCCTCAAAGTCCATCTTTGGGCTATGTGCTCTAATCAGAGTTTATCTAAATCTAGCTTCCAAGGTTATTACTAAACTGCCTCTGATACCAACTGTAACGCCCCGACCCCAGCTACACAGAGTCGGTGCATTACATCGTGACATTGGCATGATCACAAAAGATCAAGTCTTGAAAGACCGATTAGTTTAGTAGCCTTGGAAACACTAGATACATTCATAAATGTTACATTACATCATAAAGTGAAAAACTAATAACAAAGTATTCATAGTCCACACTCATATCTTGTTCTGACTATCCCTGCAGGTCATTCATAAAATACTTCTTCACATCCTGGAAAATATTAAAACATTGAAAGGGGTGAGCTCAGATGCTCAGTAAGGATAACAATACTGCGGAAGCTTTCATAAATAAACATAAACATTTAAGACAATGTATAACTAAAACAAAAGCCTTTTAAACTTGAACATCAACATAATATGGCAAAAGTAAAATGAGATAATTCCATTTACTTCATCACATGGATATTCTACTGGTCGAATAATCACATGCAATATCAATAACCACTTTCATAATGATGGAATGCATAATGCCAGACTATCATAACCACGTATCCAAGGCCTCGTGCCAAGACCACAAATAAGATTTTGTCAAGGCCTCGTGCCAAGACACTATTTTGTCTCATGAGACCTACTGATGCATCGAGGAGCTATAGCGGGCTCCACCCGTCACTTATTAAGTCCAATGCATTCATCATATGAACAGGTTTAAACATATCATAAACCATAACGTAATCGTATCACATAAAACATGCATAAAGGAAACATAAAATTTCCACATTTCAATAACAAGATATCAATACAACACATTGATATAATAAAAACTCTTTCAAAACCATTTTCAATACCAAAATAGAAGAATGTTAAAACATTGTATTTATTTTTCATTAAAAAAAGGTGATGGCTTGTAGAGGAATCCGAAACTCAAATAATGGTCACAGCGGCGGAGAAGTCGTTGTCACTGCATATGTACGAAAAGAAAAACATTCCCTTTTTGTCGTTTAGTAAAACTCTTCATATAAAAAAATATTCCTTTTGAATAAACATAAAAGTTAAAGGGGTTTATACACCGTATAAAAGAAAGTTGTGTATAAAACCAAATATGCCTCAATGAAAGGAGATTGAGACGAAGTACTTAAAAAGATCATTTTTTAAAATAAAATAGATCTATTATGTGTATTCACTATAGGTACACATAAAGAAATTAAAAATACAAAATAATACATAATAATATGATGACATAATTTGAAAGTAGGAGATTAACCCAAAGAATGGAAGTTGGGTTAATAAATTCCCTTATCTTCTGTCCGACTTGATTCGACCGTTCTTTAACCCCCTGAATAATAAACTACTGTTAATATCTACTTTATTAAGAACTATTTTCAATTTCATTATCCCTTTTATATCACTTATTACAATGTTATGAACATTACGTAATTATTTAAGTTAATAACGGTCGTTTTGTCGATCTTTGGTACTTGAGTCAACAATAAACTTCTTATAATTACAAGTTGTTTATGTGGTAGAATATCAATTATCTCCATAGTTATATTAATGATTTAGATTTCATATATATCATATAAATTCCAGTATATACATTCATTCATAATATTATGTAACATTTAGAGGTAAGAAATGAAATGCACCGTTCATGGAGACGGTAAGCCGTACGTACGCATGAACACTACTTTCATTTCTATTTCATATTTAATGGAATGAAATCATAATAGTATAAAGGTGTATTATAATTCAAGTATAATATCATATACAATATCATTTACTACATCCTTTATACATCCAACATATGGCATTAACGATTCAATCACTTTGAGGGGGCGGTAGTCCGCACTTCCTAAAATGAAATTATCGCTTTTACCCATAATGGAAATAATAAAGTATGCCATAAATGAGAAATAAATAAGTATAAGGAAAACATAAACATAATATATATATCATATATGAAAATAGTGTCATCAAAATGGCCACCATTATAGGTGTTAAAAGAATTTGAACAATCATCGTTTCGTGAGGCAGTATTTCACCACCCACCGAAACAGTATGTTCTTTAACCATTAGACAAAGGTGTGTGTAAGTGTAAACCAAATAATTATCGTAAAAACATCCTAGTATATTTTAGATACTGGTGTTGTTACAAAAGAAAGGAATAAAAGGAGTTTAAGGGGTTGTAGAATCAAAATAAAACAAAAGAACATAAGAGAAAACACTACCTTTAAAACGGGTAACTCTTTTTGATTTGAGCCAAAGGCTTCCTTGGGAAGAATTCTGACCAATGTGAGGATTCTATGAGTAAGGGAGGTAAGTTGGGAGATTATTTGGGAAGAGGTTGTCCAAGCCAAAAGGCTTTGAAAGTTTGAGTAAGTTGGTAGAGGTGGGGGCCTTTTATAAGTGGAGAGGAGGGGCACTCTTGAAAAGTAAGGAAATGTTACATTATCATGCAATTCTTTTCAGATTCCAAAGGTCCCACATTTATATAATTCGAGGATAAGGTGATAAGGGTTCTAAATCGCCTCATCCAATAGGTTTTTGACAAGTTTATGACTTGGATTTTACATTATCTTTTCATCTTATTTAAATCGTTAATTAATGAGGTAATCATTGCATCATCATGGTGTCATAAATAATTTAATTTATTTAATGTCTAAAAATTATAAAACAAATACTATGATGTAGGAAATATTTTTAGCTTTCCAATTAATATTTATAGTAAAAAATATGACTTGTATAACCCCATGTAAAAATTGTTTTAGTAAAACATTTCCTGTTTGTGTGATTTTTTTACTTTAACATTAAATAAAATGTATTTATGTCATTTTCCAACTAAAGTGGCTCCATGGGGTCCCCAAGTTGACCCATGGATTGTCTTGGACGGCCATGGAACATCCAATGAGGTTGGGACATGTGTCAATCTCATATCATATTATTAAAACATTATTTTTACCTTAAACTACACTAATTACCTCTAATCGCGATTAAGAACTTAAAAGTTACTATTCACCAAAAAATTATTCTAATCCCATTGAACCACATTTTACTTCTTAATGACAACCATGTATGTCGGATTTTTGAAATTCAAAACACAGAAGTGGTAAAATTTCATTTAAATGAAAAAAATCAGTTTTTTAACTACCACTTAGTGGTTTCACTATGCATCAAAAATTGAAGTTTTTCAGAATAATGCCAAAATTTCACCCTAAGCTATAATTGATATTCCGAATTCAAAAATGATGTCTATTTTAAAAAATTCCAAACATATAAGTTGCATTAATTAATTTTATAATTAATTCCTGCTATCACAACAAATAGCGTGTTTTTAAGAAACAATTTATATCAAAATATTGGCAATTGTTTATGTCCAATTTCAAAGTGAAATTAATTATAATGAACACCATTGGATAAAATGGTAAAAATATATTCTAATTATACTTTAAAACCACTAAATAGTATAATTTTTCACTATAAATTATTTTGATTAAAAAAGTTGTTTTTAAGTGTTTTTCACTATTCATAAAAAAATTGAAGTTCTCAGAAAAATACCAAAAATTCAACATATTCTAATTTCGATATTCCGAATCCAAAAATGAAGTCCATTTTGAAATATAAAATTTCTATAATTTTAAAAATTGGTTATTACTATTCATAACAGCTACTTTGATTAGTCGCGGTGTTTTAGAACTCGAAGTTGCGTACAATGCAAGCTATTGCATTATTGAATGAGAAGCATATCTTGGAAGCTCGGGGTGTTACAATACCAACCCTCATAATCTATTTTACCACTTTGGAGCTCATATGGGTCGAGGATTAGGGCGACATTTCTCAGGAAACCTCAAATCGTCCAGAATTGACAAGGTAAATGTTATCAATCATAAATCAATCAGTTAGTACTCTTTTGGACACCAATCTTATTTACCTGGTTCTTCCAGACCTTAGGAGTGTATCCAAGAAGTTTCAAGCCATTCCATTCTCTATAGTGTTGTAGATCTAATGGAAGATGAAGAGTTTTCTAGGGTGAAAGGTGAGATTCCTTCTCCTTTCTCCTTCCTCTTCCCCCTCCTTTCATTATTTCGTGGATTTATTTTATCCCCTAGTATTGATCAACCTAGTTTATTGTTATAACATGTTTTTTATGGTGTTTCTGTTTGTTTAGGTCTGGTATTTATAGTTTTATGGTTTATAAACCCGCGGTGGGTGATTTCGGGTGTGCGTTTCAATTACGCCAAATATTTGAGGTAGGATATCCCTTGAACAAGCCTTTATCATTAAAGTTTCGTCATTTTAATATTTTAATAAACTGATATAAATGTTCATTATTTTTTTTAAGCCTTTGGATAATTTTCTTGGTGTCCAAAGTGGTTTTTTAATCATTGTTTTGTGAAAGGTAGTGTTTTTTTTGTCACAAAAGTGCTCAACAAGTGTTTGTTTAAATGTTCCATTATCTTTTGCAAATATTTTTTGAGGATTATAATCTGGTTTATGGTATTTTTAACCTGGTACAGTATATTGAATGAAAATATGGCATTCAATTGATGTTTTATTCCTTTTCATGTACTTAAAATAAATTGTTTTTTTAAAAGGGCATGTCATGTGTTCCGTAAATTGCCCGGTTGGATTTTATGTGTGACATGTGATTTAAAAGTTATTTTTTTGGATTTATAAAGGAATTGGAAGAATGATAAATGGTATTTTTGGGTACTTATATGTATTTCCAATTTGTATTTTTTTTACAAACAAGTGGGTTTTGATTTACAACATATTTTGGCCCGAGTTGCGTAAAAATGGACCGTTTCACATCATTATGAAATGGTTGTGTTTTGAATATGTAACCTGAGTATTATAAGAGATTTATGAATGTGGTTTTCTACTATAAATGGTGTTTATACAGATCTTTTATAAAATTAAAATTCATACCTTCATCAAAGTTTAGTTTTGAGAAAATGTTTAAAGGCCCGTTTGGCATTTCCTAGAAATGAAGGAGTGTTTTACTTGTATATAACAAGTTATGCAATTGGGATTGTTTTATGGTCCATTAAATGATTTTCATAAATTTTTATTGGGATTCCAAATATTATTTGGTTTGGGTTTTAGGTGTTTTTATAATTGAAAGATTTTTTTTGAAAGAGTTTTATGTGCAAAGCCTCAATACACTTCATGAAATTGTTTTACCAAAATATTTAGCAGTTTGGTTATTAGTGTAAGAAATGTGAAGAAAGATTATGGTGTATTTGTTTTTTTATGGTTTTGGAATGGAATTTGGATGTGAAATTTGTATTTGATAATATGTGTAACATGATTGAGCACTAAAGGGAATCCTGGGTATCTAAGTGGGCGGACGTGTACTAGTATGCTAGTGATTCTGTGGGGGTTGGCCTCTGTTTCAAGTAGCAAGTTTGACGATGACAACACTAACTAAACTATGATAATGATGATGATTGGTGACCACTAGGTTATGGGTATGTTCCCAACTAGTGGCTCGTGCACGAGAATGGATATTTATTATGGTTACTTTAACCGAGATACGAGGTACCTGGGGCTCACAACTAACTAGTGCCTAGGGGTATTCCCATGACTAGTGCTCATTGGCTATTTTGTACTCACCATCGGCATATGGTGTGTTTGGTTGGTAAATTAAGTAGTATGTGTTATTTATTTAAAAGTTAAAATTCTTTAAAGCAGCCCTCTTGAAAACTATTTTCATTTTGAAGTTGCACCTCTTTGAAAAGAATTGTTACTTGGATTTTTGTTTTTTAAACATGCATGTTTTTGTCGGATAATTATTATAGCATGGAACCTCATTTGAAAACCATACTTTCATATCTTTAATTTAAAACTATAAATTGATGTTTCTTTTATTTTAAAGGAATGTTCATTGGGAATAGAATATCGGGCTAACCTACTGAGTTTTAATACTGACGCCTATAGTCTTCTTCTTCTTTTAGCCCTTGTGCAGGTTTCATCATTAGTTCGATCACCTTGGGAGACATTTGATCATTGGTTTGGAGAGTGACCAGAAGTGTCAAATGGATTTAGTTGGTCATCGAGATTTTTCAGTTGAGTTGTTGGTTTTCTTTTACTTTTAGTTTCTTTTACAAATAATATTTAGTTCAATTTTTATATAAATTCATTTTGGGCTGTCCGTTTATTTCCACTGTCTGTTTGATTATTTATATATGGGAGAAATAGTTACCTTGTGTACTCTATTGATGCCCTTGGTTCTTGTCACCATCCCGGGAGGATCGGGAATGCCTCTCGGGACTTGTCGCGGGCTAGCCTGGGTGACCGGTTCAGGGTCGACTCGGGCTGGTTCATGACAAAATGGTATCAGAGGAGGTTGGCTCCTAGCAGACCATTCTTTTTAGAGTGACCTTGTTATTTTGGGGATGTCAAGGTAGATGGATTAAGATTTTTGGGACTTTAGGGGTAAGTTCAAGAAGAGCATCGCGAACTCTTTCTTGTTCTAATCCTCAGGTTTCCATGGGAAGTCCGGTTTCATTAGTGTCCTTTGTTCTGGTTGATTTTTTAGTGTTGGGATATGACAAGGGGAGTCTGACTAACGGCCTCCGTGAGCTCGCAGGGCCTAGCAAGCCATGTGGAGCTAGGGAATGGTCCTAATAAATCTCTCTATGTTGGTGTTCTGTTTGGCATATGGCTGCTAACCATATGGTCAAGTCACCCACCGACACTAGTTCCCTTTTTTTGGGTCTCTTGAACCTTTCTTGAATTTTGAATTTTTTTTAAATCCTTGTGTGAGAATTGTGGAAATGAGTTTTAAAGTAAGGATTAGATATTGACAATCGAAAAATGGGTTTTCCATAAATTAAATATAAGAATGGTTTTGGAAGGTTGTGTTTTTGTAAAAGAATGGAGGGAAGTGGAAATGATTTAAAGGGATTGAATTATCCATAATCTAAACATGTGGTTTGTTGAAATAAAATGTTTTGAAATTGTGTATCATTTTATGGTGATTCTGGATATTTGTTTTAAATGGGGTATTTTGGGATGTTAAAAAGTTTTTTAATTGCATAATTTTTTTTGGAAATTGGTTTTGATCGGTG
The DNA here is from genome assembly GCA_963277665.1 of Viscum album. Classification (NCBI taxonomy): domain Eukaryota; kingdom Viridiplantae; phylum Streptophyta; class Magnoliopsida; order Santalales; family Viscaceae; genus Viscum; species Viscum album. Next base: position 1,081,882,691 of record OY728166.1, on the reverse strand, counting down.
GTGTTTTACTAGAAACGGTATTGGTCTCAATGAACCTCAGATTATGAAAATATACATTGCTGATTTTTTTTAAAAAAATGGGAAGGGGTTGTTTGGAGTGGCTTGATTATTTAAAAATGTTTTTAAAAATTAAAAGCGGTAGGTTTTTAAGAAAATGGTTCTTAATTAATTGTGGTTTTATTTGTGAAATATGAAAAGGTTTTTTGACTTGGTGGTTGGTGTTCTTTATGAAGGCAATTGTTTTTGGAATGATGTTGTTTTGTTTTAGCCTTTGGTGTTTTCATGGGTGCTCACATGCATGGTTTTATTTATATCTAGAAGGATGACCTATATGGTATGGTGGTCGGGTTCCTGGGGTGTCATGGAAATGTTCATGTGGGTGATACTTGATGAAACACCATTGGTGAATGTGGAAACCCACCAAGTTAGTTTGTTTTTTCAAAATTGTTTTAAGCTGAAAATTGTTGCCCTTTTTTTAAAACCAATGATTATATGGAATGATTTTTCTATGTCTTAGAAGATTTGTTTATTTGGTTAGATTCCATGTGATCTATAATTCATACTCTTGTTCTATCTAGAGATGAGATATTGTTGGTGGCTCGGTTTTGGAGTAATTTTCATTGGGTTTCTAAAGATGTGTTTGATATTGTGATGTGGCCATGGATAGTTCTTCGTTAGAAATTTTTCCTGCTAATCAACCTAAGGATTCCTTTCAAATTTTAAATCCACCTTTTTTGAAGATGCCTCAACATTTTTGTTGTAATATAGAGCTGTTTGTGATCTATTAAAAGTGCTTCTAGGTTGTGATAATTATTTTGGACAGAGCAGTTGTGTTTGGTGAGGTTAATGTGTTTCATCGTATTCCTTATCCATTCTGCCCCTCGTTTGGAGTGAGATAGAATTTTGATATGTATCTATGAGTTCCAATTTAGATGAAGGTTTTTTTGTGTGATAAAGTGAGTTTTTTTGAGTGGTGTGGTCCTTATCACCTGACTGGGGTGCAGCAAATGTTTCAAGAATCATTGCTCCAGCCATATGCCTCGGAGTGAAGCTTTTCACGGAGTCAGAAAATCAACAGAGATGTGGAGTGCTCGATTAGGATCCTTACTCCTCTGTTTTGGTAAGTTAGTTTCTATGTCAATGTTTTGGTTCCTCATTTATGTGAATTTCCCTTTGTATCAACAAGCGGGGTGGACTTAACCCCTCACACAGTGTGTATGGTTATTCCTTCATGGATGTGGGTTTTTAATCAATGTCCCTCTGTGGACTGCCTGTAAAAAAATCAGGTGAATTTTTGGTGTTAACTATTCATAGGTGGAGGGTTTTTGGTAGTTTATTTGTTTCTTTTGTTGTTTCAGTGGCCAAATTATTGGGTCCCCTTCTCTCCCATCCCCAAGTGGCGGGGGTCCATATTTGTGCTGAATGTGTTGGCCAAGTTCTTGTCTCCTCCGTTCGGGAGTGGGTGGTTTATATGTTCATGTTGTAACCCTATTAACATGGTATAGTAGGTTTTTTTAGGAGGGTCGTTTTTGGGCTTGTGTGAGTCAGGCCCAATTCTAGCTCATCTTGAATTCTTGTCTGTTCGTTGCTAGTTGGTTTCTAATGGTGGGGAGACCCACCATGGGTCTCTTGGATTTTCATCCTAAGAACATTTCTAGTGATAGTTGTTTCTTAATGGTGGGGAGTACATTCTGGAATCCCCTGTAAAATTTGGTTTTTGTGAGTTCTCTTTGGTTTGGGTGATGGTTCGGTTCATTGAGAGAAGGCCCAACAATCGGGTTCTTGGCTTGGTTATGGAGGTGGTGGCTTCATCTTTCCGTTGATTCTCCAGACGTGGTTGTGAGTTGTGTTTTGTGTGGTCAAGAGTATTAAGTTGAATTGTTGGTGATTGATATTTCCTTATCTTTAGAGTCTAGATTATGTTGTTATGGAATTCTTAGGTGTTGTTTTTTTCATCTGAAAAGTGTTATGGCTTTCCGGGGGCGGAAAGCTTTAATGGTGGGGAGAATTGTCACACACTGTTTTTTTTGTCTTTGTATTGATCCGGCCCATTGGAAATCCTGATCATTATCATGGGTATTTGGTGAGATGAATCCTGAGTGTTGAAGTTTCATATATGTCTATCCACCCTAATTTGGGGATCCGCATTGTTTGATAAGTAGTTTTTGAAGAAAGGGTGGTTACTTCATGAATTGGCCCAACCGTGATCCCATTCACAGTTTTAAAAACTGAATTTGTTTCTTTTATAACTCTTTTGTTTTTAATCCTTTTTCACCAATTTAACTTTACACTTGTCCTATACAGATATATTAAAATTTATTTATCCTTTTGGACCCATTATAAATTCATAATCCCGGTGAATTTGGGTTACTCGTTTAGGTATTGGGCCAGCCCATGGGCCCATTTCCTGTTTTAATAAAATAATTAGATTCATTTATATATTTTTCATTTTATAATATTTTTCGGTGATTCCACCTCCCCCGCGAATACAATAACCCTATCCCAACCCTCATAATCTATTTTACCACTTTGGAGCTCATATGGTCGCGGATTATGGCGATAATTCTCAAGAAACCTCAAATCATCCAGAATTGACAAGGTAACTTTTATCAATCATAAATCAATCAATTAGTACTCTTTTGGACACCAATATTCTTTCACTGGTTCTTCCAGACCATAGGAGTGTATCCAGGAAGTTTCAAGCCATTCCATTCTCTATAGGGTTTCATATCTAATGGAAGACGAATAGTTTTCTAGGGTGAAAGGTGAGATGCCTTCTCCTTTCTCCTTCCTCTTCCCCCTCCATTCATTATTTCATGGATTTATTTTATCCCCTAGTATTTATCGACCTAGGTTTTTGTTATAACATGTTTTTTATGGGGTTTCAGTTTGTTTAGGTCTGGTATTTATAGTTTTATGGTTTATAAACCCGCAGCAGGTGATTTCGGGTGTGCATTTCAATTACGCCAAAGATTTGATGTAGGATATCCCTTTCAAATGCCTTTATCATTCAAGTTTCATCATTTTAATAATTTACTAAACTGATATAAATGTTCATTATTGTTTTTAAGCCTTTGGATAATTTGTTTGGTGTCCAAAGTGGTTGTTTAATCATTGTTTTGTGAAAGGTAGTGTTTTTTGTCATGAAAGTGCTCAACAAGTGTTTGTTTAAATGTTCCATTATCTTTTGAAAATATTTCGTGAGGTTTATAATCTGGTTTATGGTATTTTTAACATGTTACATTATCTTGAATGAAAATATGGCATTCAATTGGTGTTTTATTCTTTTTCATGTACTTAAAATAAATTGTTTTGTTTAAAAAGGGCATGTCATGTGTTCGGTAAACTGTCCGATTGAATTTTATGTGTGATGTGTGATTTAAAAGTTATATGTTTGGATTTATAAAGGAATTTTAAGAATGATAAATGGTATTTTTTGTTACTTATATTGATTTCCAATTTGGATTTGTTTTTACAAACAAGTGGGTTTTGATTTACAACATATTTTTGCCCGAGTTGCCCAAAAATGGACCATTTCACATCTTTATGAAATGGTTGTGTTTTGAATATGTAACCTAAGTATTATAAGAGATTTATGAATGTGTTTTGCTGTTGTAAATGGTGTTTATATAGATCCTTAATAAAATTAAAATGCATACCTTTGTCAAAGGTTATTTTTGAGAAAATGTTTAAAGGCCCCTTTGGCATTTCCTAGAAATGAAGGAGTGTTTTACTAGTATATAACAAGTTGTGAAATTGGGATTTTTTTATGGTCCATTAAATGATTTTATTAAATGTTTATTGGGATGCCAAATATGATTTGGTTTGGTTTTTATGTGTTTTTATAATTGAAAGAGTGTTTTTGAAAGAGTTTTATGTGCATAGCCTCAATACACTTCATGAAATTGTTTTACCAAAATATTTAGCGGTTTGTTGATTAGTGTAAGAAATGTGAAGAAATATTATGGTCTCTTTGTGTTTTTATGGTTTGGAATGGAATGTGGATGTGAAATGTGTATTTGATAATATGTGTAACTTGATTGAGCACTAAAGGGAATCCCGAGTATCTAGGTGGGCGGACGTGTACTAGTATGCTAGTGATTCTGTGGGGGTTGGCCTATGTTTCACGTAGCAAGTTTGACGATGACAACACTAACTAAACTATGATAATGATGATGATTGGGGACCACTAGGTTATGGGTATATTCCCTACTAGTTGCTCGTGCACAAGAACTGATATTTATTATGGTTACTTTCACCGAGATACGAGGTACCTGGGGCTCACAACTAACTAGTGCCTAGGGGTATTCCCAGGACTAGTGCTCACTGGCTATTTTGTACTCACCGTCTAAATATGGTGTGTTTGGTTGGTAAATTCAGTAGTATGTGTTATTTATTTGAAATAAAAAATTCTTTAAAGTATCCCTCTTGAAAACTATTTTCATTTTGAAGTTTCACCTCTTTGAAAAGAATTGTTACTTGCATTTTTGTTTATTAAACATGCATGTTTTTGTCTGATAATTATTATAGCATGGAACCTCATTTGAAAACCATACTTTTATATCATTAATTTAAAATTATAAATTTACGTTTCATTTATTTTAAAGGAATGTGCATTGGGAATAGAATATCAGGCTTACCTACTAAGTTTTAATACTCACGCCTATAGTCTTCTTATTTTTTAGCCCTTGTGCAGGTTCCATCATTAGTTCGATCACCTTGGGAGACATTTGATCATTGTTTTGGAGAGTGACCAGAAGTGTCACATGGATTTAGTTGGTCATCGGGATTGTTCAGTTGAGTTGTTGGTTTTCTTCTACTTTTAGTTTCTTGTACAAATAATATTTAGTTCAATTTTTATATAAATTCATTTTGGGCTGTCCGTTAATTTCTAATGTTTGTTTGACTGTTTATATATGGGCAAAATCGTTCCCTTGTGTACTCTATTGATGCCCTTGGTGCTTGTCACCATCCCGGGAGGATCGGGAATGCCTCTCGGGACTTGTCGCGGGCTGGCCTGGTTGACCGGTTCAGGGTCGACTCGGGCTGGTTCGTGAAAAAGCACCAACTAATAGGCTACCATCCCAATACAATCATGAATTTCAAAGGTGATGATATTCCTAGGTATTATCTTTCACTTATTATAAAATATCATTACCTAATTCCATAGGTTAATTCTTTGAAATATATTATCTCCAACTGTAAATTCCAAATCAAACTGGGGATTGTCGACATAACTTTTATACCAATTTTGTACTACCATTATGTGATAAATAATGGATCTAAAATTACATACCATTTATTTAGATATCTCATGTACCAATTTATTTATTTCTCTAAATTCATTTCAATATATTTTAGTTCTACACTTCTTTTTATATAGGAATTCATATGGATCTATATGAATGCTTGAGTGAAAGATATTGTTATATGAAAACTCAACTAGATTTAGGTGTGCATCCCAAGCACATTTAAGATAGAGAAAAAAACATCTCAACATACCCTATAAGGTTTAAATTATTTTCTTAGACTTAACATCTGTCTGAGGATGATATGCAGTGTGGAAACTTAACTCTGTATCAAGAGCTTATTAAATAATTCACCAGAACTTAAAGGTAAACCTCAGATCCCATTTAGATATAATTGAATGTGGTACTCAACAAAACCTTACCACATTATTAATGATTTTTTAGAAATATGATCTAGTTAGAAATATCTATTATCATGATGATGTGTACTGATATTCTATATAGATCAACTACAACCCATATATCATCATTCCCTTTAGACATTTGGGGAGTTCGACAACAAAATCCATGGTGATGTTTTCCCATTTCCATTCTAGTATGGGTAATGGTTGTAACATACCCTTATAATTTTCCACTCATCCTTAAATTACTGATATACCAAGAACCAATATACAAACTATAGAATATCTATCTTCATTCCATAGCATAAAAAATACTCCTTTAATCCTCTATGCATCATTTTTACTTCTATAATGAATAAATAATGATGAACTATGATCCTCATCTAATAGTTCCTTCATAAAATATAGTATGGTGGGATATATATACGATTATTGAACATTATCATTCCACCATGATCAAGGTTAAACTCAGGAACATTTCTTACCTTCTTCTATAGCTCTACATCTTCCTTTTGTTCTTATTTACTCTTCACTTGGATAGAAGGTTGATCATTTAACTAATCAGGATAAGATTTATCCTCTACCTTTAGGATTTTCAAATCTATAATGTGAAAATATAGAAATATTGGATCTTTTGTGATCCTTATAATTTATAATCTAGCACGATCCTTTGGACTCAAAGTATTGACCACCTTGTTCTCTTTCCCAGGGTGGTAATGTAAGATCCCAGTTTTCAAGGAGGTAAGTCATTGTTTAAAATTTTGGTTTGAATCCTTAGAACCCATTAATTAAATGTTCAACAGATATATGAGGATGCTCAAGGGTGTTCTAGGGGTTTGAGACACAAAATAAAATAGAAAATGGATATTCTGTGAATGTTTCATGATTGTATCATGGTTAGTATAAACCGTGCACCCAAACCATTCTAGCAAGGATGAGGAGATGCATGGTTTGATAAACTTTGCACAGGGGAGATCCAAACCATGCGGCCTTGGATAGTGGCATTTTTAATGGTTTGTGTATGGTTGTAAAACCATGAGGAGCTCCCTAGGTATCCAAGAAACCTTACCCCTCTTGGATAGTGGCTTGATCATGGTTTTCACATGGTTTGGAAAAATGTGCAGGTAAAGCATGTGCCCTAGTATAATTTAAAAAATTTACTGTTTTCCATCATGATATTTTTAAGTTTTCCATATTATTTCTTCCACTTTATCCTACCTCTAACCATAATGATGAACTCAATGCCCCAAATCTTTCATAAGGTGGTTTCCACTCGATTGTAGGCCCTTTGGAGCTCTATTGGCTATAGATTTAATCTCCAAGTATGTCTTATATCTTTATTGATTCTCTTTTTTTGGATTAGGGAGTTTGGTTTCTATAGTCTCCATATGAATCCCTAAAACCCTTTTTTAAAGGATATTAAGTTGGGGCTTCAAGGGGTGTTTGAATCTAAATCTAAGGCTAAGATTAATCATCAGGTTTTCTTAAGATTCCAGGTAGGTGGTCTATAAATTATATTCCATAGTCTTAATGTTGATTTGTGGTTTCATGTTTGGGTGTTTTCCTTCTTCTTGTTTAGAATTCAATTACCTTTGTAACATTTTTTAAAATGGTTCTCTAAATGAATATTTGACCCCCTCACTATAACCGTGGGATGCATTGAGGATGGCGTGACTGATTCAGGTCCACCCATGGGGTGCGTCGACATTCACAAACATGGAACATGCAATGTTAAGAATATTTTTGACTTAAAATTATGTAGAGACCATAATCAAAATGTTAATATGTAGGTTTGAGATTAAAAAGGGGGGGTTGGGTAGTATTGATAGACTTTGATAACGACATAAGGGATTGTTTGACATAACGTGGAAAGTATAAAATAGATTATTATGAATGTTACAAATGTCTTACGAACATGTAATGGAAATGTGTTAATGGAATATGTCATATTAATTGTTGAAAATGATGAATGGTCTAATGTATGGAAATTAATGATTATGTGTAATAGGTTAAGGAATGGGAAAGGTGAATGGGTTCAATAGACTATGCTGAGAAAATAGAAGACGTGTCAATGGGAAAGGAATTAGGATGATTTGTTTGTTAAATGAAATGGGAAGTGTGAATGTTATGTGGGTTTATTTTGTATGGTTTGTGATATGGTATATGCTGTAATTGGATAAATAAACATGTTCAAATGTCTTGGTGGTGGGATAAAGAAATGTGGCTCCTCCCAGAGGTCAGGATGGATTGATTCTTTAACCCCACCTAGGAATTCACTGGTTATGGATTCAAACTAATGCTCTATGCCCATAATGGTTTCATTCGATGAGATTTCCTGGAATGAGGCTCCATGTTAAGTGTGATGTATTGTTATGAAATTTTTATCCCTAGTGACATATGAAACATGAATTATACCCTTATACATGATAGTTTTTGACTTATGTAACTTTCTAAATGAGGTAAAATCCTAACCCATGGAACATGTAATGAAATTATTTTAGTAATAAAGATGATTTATGTGATGAAAACAGAAATAATGTTGGAAATAGTAAAAGAGAACTTTTTTTAGCTAGTGTAACCCAACTTATATTCTGCTTTACCTTTTTATTTACATGATTCTTATATGAACTATCTATTTAGACTATATATCTTATAGACACCATTTGAGGTGGTCTAATGATAAGTACTCACACTATGCTCAGACTTCCATTGGGTACTTGAGATGATTTCAAGGTTGCAGGTTAGGAAAAGTGAAAAGGTTTTGTAGTAGAGAGTAGAGTTTGGCTAGGAAGTGCATGGATGAGTTTCTAGGAATTGAGTCAAGACCATTTTTGGAATTCTTCCATTAGTCTTATTTTGGGTTTCCCTAACTTTTCTAACTGTAGCATGACATGATATATTTGTTTTCTGGTTGTGGTTTGTACCCAGTTTTGGGAAATGGTTGGTCATGCATAGTTCTTGGTTATTGTTTATTATTTCTTTTTTGCATGTCATTTTATATTGTTTAATACTGTTATTAATAGGGTATAGTCTCCCTATATGTTTAGTTATACCCTTTATTCTAGTCAAGAACATCTTTAATATGGGGAGGCATGCTTGAGGTCATGTGGCGACCTGACTAGGAACACTGATTTAGTGTATTCCGGAATGGGTACATTATAAAGTGTAATAAAAGGAGGTATTTTTGTGGAATTTCTATTTGGGATGTTAGGAATAAAATTAGGATATTTTGATACAGGGAAATAATCTCATGCATGTAAGTATCTAACCCATGTACGAGGGAAAAACAGGGTGGTGAGGGTGGGAATTGTGGTTCTTGATGTGTGTTGTTACAGTTGAATGAAAATTCACCATTCGGGGATGCACTTGTTGTGTGATGTGACCATTTTATGATATTTTCTCATTTCTAGATTGGAATTAGGTTGTGAATTCATGCATCATTTTAGGCACCTAGGGATATAGGTGGTATTCATCATGATAAGTACACACATGGGATGGGTGTGTGGGGAGTAAAGTGTATAATTTTTTTTCACTAAAATGAATATTTGAAAAAACCAGTGTCTAATAAGGATGAGGAAAATGGATAAATAAAAATAAACTTAATTTTTTTTAAAATAATTTTATTTAACGAAAGGTGAAAATGATTTAAAATGACGATCAAAATAAGTCGTGAAATGGGAAATGTGAAAGAGGAATGGTTTTAAGATGTTTGTAATGAAATAAATATGAATAATTGATATGGATTACCTATGTTTACCATGACCCACAATAGGTATAGTTGAAGGTATTGTTCCATGTGTGATTGTATACATTGGGATAGTGTATGCAAGATGGGTCACTAATGGACAGTGGAAATCCTACTTTTGCATAAACTGTGAAAGCCCTGTGTTACGTGTTCTGAGATGTGTGCTTGGAATTATATGAAAATTACACCATAATGACATGTCCCAATTGAGAAACAAGAGGATGATGCTATGAATTCTCCTCCAGATGTGGATGAAGAAAAACTAATGATTCATGGAAAAAAAGGATACGAATTGTTCCATGATAACTTCACTTGTTCAATACAGATGATGGAATGTGACCTAGAGTAGGTGGGGCCGACTATGTTTGAGTTGACCATGGAGTTTCAACTGAAAAACCCTCCAACATTTTCTAGGGAAGGTGGAATTGAGGCTGCCGAATTATGGATAAAGTCTATTCAAACAATTCTTGATCACTTGGAGACTACTATAGAGAAGAGTGTCAAATTGGAAACATACATGTTGTGGGGTCAGGAAAAACCTTGGTTTAATGTTTTGGATCAGAACTAGAAAGATGATAATATGACTTGGAAGGATTGTTAGGACAAGTTTCTGGAATATTTCTATGTTTGAGGTAAGATAAGGCTTTAGAGTTTATGAGGCTGACCCAAGAATCTATGATGGTTAGAGAATAGGCTAGGTGTTTCAATGAGTTGCAACATTTTGTTCCAGTTTTGGTAGGGGATGAGGCATCAACATTGATACATTTCTAAGATGTACTCAAGTATGACATCAAGTCACAAGTGAATATATTTAACTTGAATAATGTCAATTAATTGGTCGATTAATACCTTATAATCAAAGGAAACCTGAAGGAGGCTTCCAGAAGTAGACATGTGGTTATAATGGGGAGAACTAATGGTGAGGCTTTTGATAGTTGGAAGTTTCATTTTGAGAGTATTCATGAGGGTGGTGGTGGAAAAGTAATACAAAATAAGGGAAAAGTCTCTCATGTTAATGATTGAGTTTTCTGCTATCTGTGTGACATGATGGGGCATGTGTGTAGTCAATTTTCTCGACCACCAGTTGAGTGACGAGCATGCGGCAAATTAGGGCATGTGTAGAGGTTCTGTAGGAACCGATGGAAGGATTGGAAATTATGGAGTAATGAGAATAGTGCATAGTATCGGTAGGAAGTTGGCTACAACATATCAGGCAGGTAGTTGGAGCTCGACCGACCATTAAAGTAAAGGTGGAAGACGTGGTACTTCGCGGAAAGAGTAACCATATAAGTAGGGAATTGCATCACAAGAAATTTAGACCAAGGCCTAGGGTAGATAAGTAGGTCACATTAATGCAGTTTAGTCTACACCTGGGTGTGGAAAGGATGGGCCATCAATGGTTCAAGGTATGATCCTTATAGATTCCACATTTTCAAATGCCTTATTGGATACACGCGCTTCACATTCTCTTATATCTTCTCAATTTGTCATTTTGTTGGGCCTGATGGTGGAAAAATGTGTGGGTTTATATCAATTGATTTATCTTTAGGGATTTGGGTAGATACTATTATTCAATGTAATGGTTGTTCTCTTGAGGTTGGTGGGTATCATTTTCTGGTGGATTTGTTTGTTCTAGAGATTTCAGGTTTTAAAATGATTTTGGGAATGGATTTTTTAGTGTTGTACCAGTCCCATATTTATTTTTACCATTGTAGGGTAATGTTTGCATCTCTTGAAGAAGAAAAATATGTCCATCATGGTGAATTATATTTCTGGTAAAGTCATGCATGACCTATGTTTCATCAGATGGGTGAAATGACAACCCAAGTGTATGGTCTTATGCTGGATTATGGGGGAGTAGAACAACTTGTTTTCCTCCTTTTGTGGATCAGTTTTGGTATATGTTTCCTGAGGAACTCTTAGGGATGCCGCCCGAGAGAGATATTGAGTTAAAAATAGAGTTTCTACTATGAGTATAACTATCTTCTATTCCAGCATATAGAATGACACTAGATGAAATTTAGGAGCATAAGCCTCAGTTTGAGGAATTGGAGAATATAGAGTTTATTCTTCCGAGTTTGTCACCTTTGGTATATCTAGGGTTCTTTTCCAAGCATGTTGATGGTTATTTGTGATTGTGTACCGATTATTGAGAAATGAACAAGGTCAATGTTTAAAATAGATATCCTCTTCCTCAAATAGATGATCTTCTTGACTAGAGAAGAGTTTTTTTAGTGTTTTCTAAGATTTATTTGAGATCAGAATATCACCAATAGAGGGTGAGGTCTTTAGATGTACCACATAATACCTTTAGGAGAAGGTAAGAGTTGTATGAGTTTCTTGAGATGTATTTTGGGTTGACTAATGAAACTATAGTTTTTATGTCTCTAATGAACATAATCTTCCACCCATACCTAGATTATCTTGTAGTCATTTTTTATGACATCTTGGTGTACTCAAAGACTCATGTTGATCATTCCAAACATATTAATATCAATTTTAGTACAATAAGAGAGAATATGATCTATTAAAATCTATCAAAATGTAAATTATGGATTTATATGGTTCATTTATTGGGTTAAATTATCTATAAGGAAGTTATATCAATGGACCTGGAGAAAGTGCAGGTGGTTTTGTCTGGGGAGAAGCCAAAGAATTTATTTGATGTCCAATGATTTCTTGGTTTAGCTAGATACTATTGAAGTTTTATGAAAGAATTTTTCTATTTATAGGTGCCACTTTCATCCTTGACCAAGAAATTAATTGGGTTTGAATGTTCAGAATCATGTGATAATTATTTACAATAGGTAAAGAAGTAGTTGACTACCACACTAATCATGATCCTACCTGATCCTGGTAATAAGAATACTATGTTTTGTGATGTATATGGTGTTTAACTAGGAGTATTGTTGATTCATGATGATCAGGTTGTGGAATATAGTTTACAGAAATTGAGACCACATTATATAATTTTCCCCACCAATGATCTTGAACTAGCCAAAGTGGTTTATGCCTTGAAGTTTTTGCAGCAATACTTGTTGGGAGAGAGGTTTACCATGTATAACAATAACAAAAGTATTAATTACATATTATCCCATAGTTATTTGAATCTTTTTTAGTGAAGATCAGTTGAATAAATGAAGTCCTTTGACATTGAGATGGTTTACACACTGGGTATGGGAAATAGTGTTGCAGATGCCCTGAGATGGAAAACTAAAATTCAGGCGGTCTTGGAATCCATATTCGAGTGGAAGATAATGTAATTTTTCATTGATATGGATTTGGAGGTGCAACATGGCCAAAATAATATTACCATTACATCATTGTAAGCTGAGTTCACACTTCTGAATTAGATCGAAGAGAAGAAACATGAGGACACAAAATGTTTTTCATTGAGAGGAAGTCTTAAAGGTGATGAGTAACCTTCTAGTTGTGTGGTCGGTGATGTTAAGATTATTTGTTTGTGGTTATGTTGTTTTTATATTATGTATTAAATAATATTTGAATCATGGGTATCATGTTTTGTAGTTTTTAGTTCATCCTTTCTTGAATAAGATGTATCATGATCTTCAAATGTAGTATTGGTGGCTAGAAATAAAGAAAATGGTTGAAGGTTTTGTAGAACAGTGCCTTACCTATCAAAAGGTGAAGGCAGATTATTAGTGTTATATTGGTTTTTTGTAGCCATTAACCATTCTATAATAAAAGTGATATGATGTGATGATGGATTTAATTGTGGTAATTCTAAGTATGCCTTGAAATAATGATGCAATACAAGTATTTGTTCATTAGTTGACTAAGGTGGATCATTTCTTTCCAACTTGAGAGACATTCAATAAGGATCAATTTGGTGAATTGTATGATCGAGAGATAGTGGAGTTTCATGGAGTACCATAGACTATAGTTTTGGATTGTGATTCATGTTTCACATTACATTTCTGGTAGGGGTTGCATATGGCGCTTGGGACCTAGGTGTCCTTGAGCATGACTTTCCACTCACAGAATGATGGGTAGTTGGAGCATACCATTTGTGTAGTAAAGGACATGTTCAGGGATTGCAACATGGATTTTGGTGTATCATAGGAAAAGAATTTGAATCTTATTGAATTCTAGTACTACAATTTCTACCAAGATAAAATTCATATAAAACCATCTGTGGAACTTTATGGTAGACTATGTAGATCACCTTTTTGTTGAGTGTGATCTAGAGAGTCAGAGTTGTTGGGTCCAAGTCACATATAGGAGATTTTGTAACTGATTTAGTTGATATATAAATATATGGAAATAACATAGAGTAGGTAGAAGTCATATACAGATATCCATGTCTAATCTCTTGAGTTTATGGTGGGTGATCGGGTGTTCCATTGGGTCTCCCAAGGTTAGGTCACCATTGAATTAAGAAACATGGCATGTTGGCACCCAAGTACATGGGGTTGTATGAGATAATGGAATGTATTAGACTGGTGGCTTTCTAATTGTATCATCCTCAATGGTATAATGGTATTCAAGATGTTTTTCATGTGTCACAACCCAAATAGTATCACCCTAACCTATCCCATGGTATTAACTTTGAGGATGTAGAGATTGAGGCAGATGTGTCTTTGAGAAGAATATAGTTCATATTGTCGATAATAGTGGTAATGTATTGTGGGTCAATACAATGAAGTTGGTTCGAGTTTTATGGAAGCATGATATTGTTTAGGAAGAAATGAGAGAAAGGGAGTCATATATGCAGGCTCAATGGTCTGATATTTTTACTTTGGAAGATCATTGATGCTCACTAAAAGTGTCTTGATAATGATCCATTATAAGGTGGGGTGTTTCTAAGATAACTATTTTCATGGAGGTTTTTTAGTGTTTAAAATTTTTGTTGGAATCAATTAGAAATCATTAATTAAATGTCTGTTGGGTGTATGAGGATGTTTGGGGGTATTCTGGAGGTTTGGGAAACTAAAGAAAATGGAAATTGGCCATTCTGTTCTTGTTTCATGGTTGAAACATGGTTAGTATAAAATATTTACCCAAATCATGCTAGTGAGAAGGAGGAGGTGTATAGTTATATGAATCATGCAAGGGGGAGGGCCAAACTATGTGGCCTTGGACAGTGGGATTCCACACTTTTGGTGCACGAATGTAAAACCATGGAGAGCTCCCCAGGTAACCATGCGACCCCACTCCTCTTGGACATTGGTTTGTCTACATTTTTCAAATTGTTTGGAAAACCGTGAAGGTAAACCATGCAACCCATTAAAAGATGAAAAATTTAAGGTTTTTCAATTTCAATATTTTTAAGTTTCCACCCAATATTCCTCCCCTTTCTCCAACCTATAGACCTAGTGATGAAATCAACAACCCTAATCTTCTCAAGGTTGGTTTTACCTTGATTGTAGGTTGTTTGAAGCACCATTGGTTACCTATTTAATCTCCAAGTAATTCAAATATACCTATTCATTTTATTTTCTAGATTAGGGTTTGTGGTTTTACTCTTCTAAATCTAGATCCCTAAAACCCATGTTTTTTTAGGGAATCTTAGGTTAGGGATTCAAGTGGTTCTTGAATTTGGATATAAGTCTACGATTAAGTGTGTAATTTTCTTTATATTCAAGGTTGGTGGTCTACAAGTTATATCCCATAGTCTTGATGTTGACTTGTGGTTACGTGTTTTTGTGTTTCCCTTGTATTTAATTTTCTTTATATCCCCTTTGTAATAGTTGGTAAAATGATTTTCTAAATAAATATATTAACCCCTCATGATCCTTGTGGGATATGTTGAGGATGAAGTGACCAATTTAAGGACACCTATGGGGTATGGCAACATTTCCGATCATGGAACTTATAATGATAAGCATTAGTTGGACTTGAAATTAATTTGATTCCATAAATAACATGTTAATATGTTGTTTTGAGATTAAAAATTGGATTTTTGTAGTATTCTTATACTTTGATAATGGCATAATGAATTTTTTGGAATAATGTGAAAAAGGAATAAATGGATTATTTTGAATGTAAAAAATGGTCGATGAACTTATAATGGAAATGTGTTAATGAAATAAGACATATGTATTGTTGAATGTGATAAAAGGGATAATTTATGGAAATTGGTTATTACACATAATGGGTTAAGTCATGGAAAAGAAGATTGGGTTAACTGGACTATGTTAAGACAATGGAAGATCTTTCAATGGGGAAGGCATAATGATGATTTATGTGTCAAATGAAATGTGAAATATGAATGTTATGTGTATTGATTTAGTTTGTTTTGTGATATGGGATATGTGGCAATTGGTTAAATAAGCATGTGAACATGGCTTAGTGGTGGGATAATGAATTGAGGATCCTCCCATAGGTTGGGTTGGACTGATGCTCTAACCCCACCTTTGAATGCATGGGTTAGGGAGTCCAAATTATGAACTATTACGCTAATGGTTGTATTCGATAATATTACCTAGAATGGGGCTCCAAGGTAAGTGTGATGTATTGTTATGAAATGTTTTTCCCTGGTGAGATAGGTAACATGAATTATACCCTTATTCCTGATGTACTTTGGATTATATCATTGTGTAAATGATATAAAATCCTAACCCATGGAACATGTAATGAAATGGGTTTAGTAATAAAGATGGTGTAAGTGATTAAAATGGAAATAAGGATGGAAATGGTTAGAGTAACTTTTGTTAGATAGTGGTACCCGAGTTAGATTTTTCTTTACCCCAGAATTTATTTAATACTTTCATGAAATATCTATTTAGACTTTATATTTTGTAAACACCATTGGTGGTGGCCTACTAATTTTTACTGACACCCTGCTCAGCCTGCCACTGGGTACCTGAGATGATTTCATGGTTGCAGGTCAGGAAAAGAGAAAAAGTACACTTCTAGGGAGTTGAGTTGGGATAAGATATGCATGGATGAGGTTCCAGACATAGATTAAAAACCATTATGGGAATTATTTTGTTGGTCTTATATTTGGTTTCTCTCACTTTTGGAACTATAGAATGACATGACATATTTATTATTTTGTTGTGGGATGTACCTAGTTTTGTGAAATGGATTATCATTCATGGTTCTTGGTTACCAATTATTGTTTCCTTTTTTTAAAGTTATTATCTATTGTGGAATACTATAATTAATATGTTATATCCTCTCCATGGGTTTATTTCGACCCACGATACTAGTCAATAACCTCTGGAATACAGGGAGGTGTGTTTAAGGTCATGTGACGACCTGACCTAGAGCACCAGTTTAGTGGCCTCCGAGTTGGGGATTTTACATATAATTTATTAAGTAGTGATATTATTTAATATGTTGTGACACTATTATCTAGTTCAGATTCAAATCCATTTGTTTGAATATGTATGTTAATATTTTCTGATCTGTATATATATCAAACTTTTCTCTAAAAATATAATGGCTCGATATCTTTAATGTAAAAATTATCACAACTAACTCCAAATAATGAGTTTGGTAGTTTTTAACATGAACCATCAACATTCATGTGGCATAAGTTATAACCATATTATTCTACATAATAATGCATCCCAATCCCTTATTGTATTCATCACTATTTATTACAAACTCTTCTCCGATATAGGGTAATGTAAGCACATGTGCACTAAATAAAATTATCTTTACTTCCTTGATATTTTCATCACATTCATACATATAGAAGATCTCAGATACCTTCCATGTAAACTTTGTGATTGGATTAACTAGTTTTGATAAATTTTTTAAAAACCATAGATAATATCAAGTTAAATAAATAATACTATGGATCTTTTTCACCGTGGTTGGTTTGGGCGAACTTTCAATAGCATTAGCCATTGATGGATCTATTGATATACCCTCTCTTGAGATTATATGACCAAAATATGAAACCTTTTGCAACCAAATTTTATAATTTTAAAATATTTCATATTTGTTATCCTTCCGTAGGGTATCTATTTTAATTTTAAAGTGATATTTATGCTCTTCCTTTAACTTTGAAAACATATGAATATTTTCTATAAAGACTACCACAAATTGATCAGGGAAATCTCTAAAGACTATATTCAATAAATCTACGAAGGTGACATTAGTAATTCATAATGACATAACTATATATTCTTTGGGTCCATACCTTGTATAGAAATATTTCTTGGGAATATCCTACATCTTGAGCCTCAATTGATGATATCCTGAATTATGTTCAATCATGGAAAATTATTGACCTCTATATAGTTGGTCAAATAGGTCATCAATATAGTGTAAAGGATAATTGTTCTTTATTGTGATCATTTTCATATCTAGATAATAAATTTAGAGCCACATTTATCCATATTTATCTTAAAAAATAATTGGTGCACCCCAAGGTGAAACACTTATCTGAATGAATCCCTTATCATTTTTCTCATAGAGACTCTTTTTCAATTCTTACAACTCAATCAGTCCATTCTATTGGGAGTATTTGAAATAGGTGGGTCACAAGGTATAAGTTCTATTGAGAACTAAACTTCATGATTAAATGGAATAATTGTAAATTAATCCCTAAATACATCAACAAAATCTCTTATAATGGTAATATCAACGATTTTGAGTTTCCCTATGACCATCTGAAATAAATTACCCTTTTAATAGTTATCAAAACCCATAAAATTGATTATATTTCCATTGGAAGTTTATATATATCATCATACTGGTAGAAAATAATAGTTTGGTTTAGAATATCAAATATGAATTCCCTTCCACTAAAACTGATATGGTATTTATATATAGAAATCCAATCCATTCATATGATAAGATCAAATTCAACTAGAGGAAGACTGGAAAGATTTAAAATAATCATATACCCATGAATTACAACCAAAGAGGAAAAATATAATTTTTATGTGATAATTATACCATTGGGGTTTTCACTGATAATTCAAAATCTAATAATTGATGTAATATTTTAATATCCTTATAAAATTATTCAGATATAAAAGAGTGGGTAGATAAATATTTAAATAACACATTAGTAGTTTTAGAGAAGATGGTAAGTTTACCTTTCACTATATAGTTATCACAATACTCATATAAAATAGTGGTTGTATGAGACTTCTCTTTGTATCATGTCTTAAAATGTTACTTACATCCGTCATTTTCATTATCCCTCATATTTTGGAACTGGTTAGAATAATGCCAAAACATCCTAAAATTGAAACTCAAAAGTGTGGGAGGTTTATTCTGTAGATATTTCTCATTATTCATATCATTAGCTAAATTATACCCATCACTTTAGAATTAATCTACTCAGTGAAATTTATTTACACACATATAACATTTATTATTTTCCTTAATGAAAATTTCCTCTATGTTTCCTTCCACACTTCTAGAATGAGGGAAATATCATCTTCTTCCTTCTATGTTTTCTAGATTTTCCCTTGAATTCAATCCTTATTTTCTTATAAATACCATATGATTTATGGGTCTCTCTAATATGTATTTTTATATTGATAGAAAAATGAAAAATTTATTCATAGTTTAAAAGGTACCTTATGGATAAAACCATTTGGAGACTTGGTTTTAAGCCATGAAGAATCAATACAATTTTCATTTAGGATATATTATATTACAAGATGTGTATCTTCAAAGTCTTGTAAAATTTGAATCATAAGTTCCAATATATTCATCACTCTTAATATTTAGTTTAAGGAATTGATTCTCTATTTTAATATGATGAATAATAGGGAAGTACACCTTAAAAATAAGCTCTTATACTCCCCCAACCTATAAATTCAATTTTATATTATTGACTCCCATTCTTGATGAGAGTCCCCCATTGATCTACTATTACTTCCATATGATAGAAGAACAAAATAAATTTATTATTTTCTGCACTAAGGAATGGAAAATATATTTTTAGTGGTACTAATCCATTGATGATAATATATCATATTAGAAAAACCACTAAAATAAGGTGAAAATTTCCTCCTGAATGACTCAAAAAAATTCTTTTCTATCCTTTTCCTTTTTAGAAGTTTAGCATGACTCATATCTTGAGAATGTGTTGTGATCATAGAAATGATATTTTTTTAATTCCATATCCCATAACATTCAATTGAACAGAAGTAAAATCATTTCAATTTTCATTTAATTCAGCATTAAAATGATTCCTTTAGGGTTATATCCATTTTATAAAACCAAAAATCTTAATGTGAACAATAATAATCATAGTCAAAAAAGAAAATAATCATAAAAATCACTTATAGGATATCTAAATCATTACATATTCTTTTAAATATATGAAACCTTAGGTTTAACCATGGTCATTGGTGGTCATCATCTATTTAAATCCTTCATGGTGATTTGTAACAATTTTATTAATTTAAAAGCACATCCCTTGAGAGTGTTAAATTAGGTGTGTTGAAAGGCCCATTTTCATGCACCAGGTGATGATCGAGTCCATCTCAATACACCCTTTTGAGTTATTACCCCTAGGTACTTCTATTCCAGAACCACATCTATTTGTAGTATCCAAACATTGATTTAATTTATTGTAAACCATCGACTCTATTCTATACCAGGATTCCATGATATTTTACTATACATATTCTTATCATTAATTGTTCTGACTAATTTTTTTCTGATCCTAGTTTCCAAAGTATAACTAAACCCTACATCTGATACCAACTATAAGGACCCAAACTTATGATTCATAAATATTACATCTTAATAAGAGAATATTCATTAAATAATATAACATTACATTGCATAATCATTTAGGTTTAGTGCCTTTGGAGTCTAGAAACTATAAAAAACTGGTCCATAAGTGAGCTACGTCATCTCCCACTAAGTTATTCATAACTAGAACCCTTTATAGACATATCATACATAATAACTTCCTTCTTATATTTGGGAAAGGAAACAATGAACAGGTGATATTAGATTCTCAATAAAAGTAAAAAAGAGAGATATCAATATAACATGAGAATATGGGTCTGTGAATAAGATAATAACATATGAAAACCATAACCCATATATCACATATCATAAACATGATTAATTTAATAAACCTTGGCCTCTTATAAGACATGAATCCTAATGAAATAAAATAACATGATCCATGATAGAAGACTATCATAAAACATAAATATGTGGAATATATATAAGCATATAAAATATTATGTCAAGGCTACCCAATAAGACATTGATAACATGTTATCCTTAGAATAAACACCCATTTACCATATTCATGATTAGGATAACCTCCCATGTAGCCTCTTTTAGTCATGGGATAACCTTTGGTGTTCCCACTTTTTAGATTGGTAAAACCTATCACATACCCTATTTTAGGTTTATGATAACCTATCATGTACCCTTTGAGAAATTATAACATTAATTAATTAGAGGGAGATATAAATCCCACTCATAACATAATCCAAACATTCAGGTGCCACTAAATCATAACACATTTGTCGTAACATGACACGTAGAAATGAAATGGGTTTTATAGTCACCTATTCATAATAATCATAAATCATCCAGAGAAATAATAAGGATGGTACAATTGGATCATATCCCCAGTAAATATTTTATAGTATCCAAGCATATCAACATATATGTAAAAGTATTTTGAAAGATTTCTTGGAACACTTATTGGGGAAAAAACTTTTAAATTTGAAAATAACCTTTTCAAAAATGAATGTACTAAAAAACATTAAAAAAAATTCATTGAAAATTACCTTTGAAACTGATAATGGATGTTTCAATGAAAATAGTGTTCATGACATTGAGAAATTTTATTTATGATGTACAAATTAATACACATATTCCTTTCAAAGTTTTAAGAAAATCCAAACCATTATTATTTGTAAAATGACATGAAGATTAATTTCAAATCATTTTTAAAAAAAATTAATAAATGGGAAAAATTTATTTTTAAAATCATATAAGAAAACATTTTCTTGAATCATTATTAGAAAACCTTATCATGGAAGAGGATGCGTTTTAGACTGAAGAGAGAGATAAACTAGACCTTCATTTCTCATTCATTTTAAATTAAAGAGGGAGGGAAAATGGTACTATTTCTAGAAATGTTCATGAAAAACCAAATGATAATAAAATATAAGATTTTATTTAGATATATATAATAATATGTTATTATTGGAAGCAAAATCATGAACAATTCCGATAAACGATTATATTGCAATGTAAAATCATTACAACTTTTTTAACATTTGTATCATAAGACACGTGAAATAATAACATCAAATGAAAATTTTAAATATCATGAAAAAATTATATTCAATATATAACATTTCAAAGGGTTCGTATATACACCTTATAAAAATGGTAGGTGTATAACATAACTAATGTCTCAAATAAGACAAATTGAGACAAAAATCCATTACCTTAAGTCTCGATTTCCATCATACACATTAGAAAATATTTTATAATTAATGTAGTTTTATTATATATATATATATATATATATATTAAAGAACCTTACTTATATAAATATCATACCATATAATATTTACATGGACCTTTTATTACATGTTTATTAACAATTCTATGTTAAAGTCATGTTTTCTGAAGTAACTGCTTTGTTTATTGTGTATGTTTTGATTTTTTATGTTTCTTCCTATTACATTGATCCTACTTATATAATACCTATAATTTTAGCCATGATATAAATATAACATATATTTATTATATATTTATTTATCATAATCCATAAAATTTATAGATAGAAAATAAAATTCACAGTTTATGGAGGTGGTGTGTTGTGCATACACATGAATGTTGTTTACATTATCTCAATGGAAATAAAGAAATAAATGTAAATAGTTAATTAACATTAAATAATAATTTTTATGTAATATATATAAAATATTTTTATTAAACACATCCTTATTACCTTCCATGTGATGAATTAATGAATCACATCATTTCGCAAGGAGGTATTCTTCCGTACACACGAGAAACATTATCATATTCCCAAAAACTGGAAAGTAAGAATGTATTTGTAATATAATAATTTTTAAAGTATAATAATATCATTAATATCATATATATACATTTAATATATAATTATATCTAACAGTGAGTGGTGGAGATTAAAAATGAATAACATCGGTCTTTGAGGTTGTAGTTCCTTGTATATACGAATGATGATCTCATATCCCATTTGATTTAAGTGGATATGGTTGTATGAAATTACCTAAACATATCCAAATATAAGTATAGTTAATAAAATTATGTTATTATATCATAATTTTTAATAATAATTTTATTTAGGTGGAGGAACGGTTGTTTCCTCTTCTTCGGATGACATCTTCTAATTTTCACCAAAGCCTTCCTAGGATGGATTTATGATAAAAATAAGGATTACATGATTATATGAGGGAATTTAATAAGCGGTTTTCATAGTTATTTTCAAATTAAATGGGGTTTTTAAACATGAATAGGTGAAAAGAGGGGTGACCTTTTATAAGTGAGGTGAGTGGAACCCTTGTAATTTTTGAAAAGAAAAAGGTGTACCCATATATTTAACATAGAAAAAGGATCCAAAATGAAATATTATTGAACCTTATAGATGATAAAATTTAATTATTCCTATAAAATGGGTTTTATTCAAGTTTCTAGTTCATCTTACCCTTTATCTATTTATTTTAGCCATCGATAAACCCATTTTAACCTTAACCACACTATTTAACTTTTAATGTTTTTACTATTAATAATGGTAAAAAAATAAAGTTGAAATTATTATATAATGTTATTTAATCCAATTAAAAATATATAATCCATTTTTTCAAATACCATTTATATAATTGAGAAATTTTAATTTATAATTAATCCCACCGATGCAACAAAAAAATTTTTCTTAAGAGAAAAGTCTTACAAGTTTAAAATGTTTTTATATAAAAATTCAAAATAAAATTGATTTAAATTAACAAAATTAGATTAATATATATATAATAGAACTAATTCTACTTTAAAAAAATATTAACACAAGATTAACCTTACAAAATCTTTAATAAAAATTAGTTTTCTATAAAAATGAATAATTTTCACTGTTCATCAAAATATTAATATTTTCAGAAAAAATAAAAATATTCAACCTAAGATAATTTTGAAAATATTATTTTGAAAAATATTTTTTTATAAATGTTTTTATAAAACTATCATAAATCAATTTTATTTTTTATTCACAAAAATAAATAAAAATTATTTTTTAGAGAAAAAAGTATTTTTTTGAAGAAAATAGACTTTAATAAAAATTATGTCCTTATTTATAAATATTTTTTCTTTATCTGAAACATTTACAGTTAATTTTCAAAATGTGGTTATTAAAATTCAGACCTCTAATTTTAACAACTTTATTATAATTGTCTTGTTTAAATAATAACATTAATAGCATATCACGGTTCGTTAAAACATGATGTTGTGTATGATGAAAATCATCAATGAAATTAAATTTATTTGAAAAAATATATTTCATAAAATCTAGTGGTGTCCCACTTACCATATGTGATAAACATGGGATGCCTCATATGATAAATATTGTATGATCCAAAAACAATGTCCTCAATACATGATGCTAAATTCAAGTCTTACCCTGGGTGATAACTATCAGATACATCGTACGAAAAATATAAGATAACCCAAAACCAAAATCTACATCACATGACATGAAAATATTAGATACTTTGGTTCCACTCTATATAGGATTCCACACTTTTTGAATTGGTATCTAACCAAACCTTATGGTAAAACAATGTATGGATTGATTCCTAACCCCATGGGATATATTGTGATCCCTAGACCCATTGTATTTAGGATGAGATGCATATACACTCCCCAAAGTGAGATTATCTTTACAAAAATTGGGTCCTTGTTTTCGAGCTTTCCACAAGGGTTGAACAAATGTGTTGTTCTTTCCCTGCATCCCCTCTTTCTAAAGATGGGAGGCCTCCACCATTGTGGTTGGTGATGTTTAATTCATGATGAAAATAATATAATGAGATGCCGGTTCCTCATTATATGGAATCCTACTTAGATCTTTCCTCCTAGTTTAGGTATACCTCATGGATTTGAGTCATGTTTGTGATACTCATTCCGGGCACTAGATTTAGGTGAACACTATTTATGGATTTTTATTCTGTTTCAACAATGTAGTAACCTCTAGTTAGAGTAGATGGTAACATTGGGCATGAAAGATCATTTTGGGGCATTCATAATGTTAGGAATATTTAATGACTTTCTCTCTTGGAAGGAATCTCATGTGTGAGGAATCATAGTTGTGGATCCCAGGACATACTATATCAGTCATGGGGTATTTTACACTAGGATCATAATGAATATGAGGCTTTTCCCTCGAAGAACCACATGTTTATTATATAGGGTATAGGTTCTAGATTAAGTGGGTTATAGGTTTTATGTATTTTGGTTATATATTGGTGACATTTTTAGAATCTTCTGGGGATAAGTAAATCACATGACTGAAATCTTGTAGGGGATAGTTGGTGGGATTTCTATGTGTTCCCATGGATAAGGTGATAAATTTTTAAGGTTGTTACCCCTAGATAGAAGACATATAAATTTCAAGTGATGAGAGAGATTGTAACCTGATTGGGGGAGATGATCCCAGTATGGAGTTTCTTCCTTTCAGGGGTAAACATGTTGATTTGATGGGGAGTTTGGGGAACCATGATTGAACATCATGGAGGTATCCCAGGCATGTTGGGATGTTAGGATTGAACCTAAGGGAGAGGTCCTATGTAGCATACTTTAGGAAATAGGGATCTAAACCCATGTAGTTAAATGCCATAGTTTAAATTCATTTGATGGGACCAGTCCATGAAATTTAACATCATGTGGTAAGGACACTCATGTCAGGGAAGGAAGGAAAGTAATGGATTGTTTTGGGCATATTCATGGGAGCTTCCCAAGTTATTCTAGAAGAAGAAACAACATGGTTGGGACATATGTAGATTGGATAATTGGGTGTTTATATGGAGTAGTAATGGTATGGTTGGGTCTTACACATAGAATTTTCTATGGTATTTCTATGGAGCATCAATGTTATTATTGGGGCTTTTGCATGGAAGATTCCTAGGTGATGCTATAGATCTGAAATTATATGGTTGGGCCTTAAGTGTGGAATATGATTGAGTTATGCTATAGAGAATCAATAGTGTCATTGGGGATTACATGTGGAAGTTTCCCTGGTGATTCTTTGGAGTAGCAATGGTATGGTTGGGGCACACATGGAAGGTTCCTGGGTGATTCTATAGAGTATCAATGGCATTGTTTGGGATTATTGATGGATGTTTTCTAAGTGATACTATGTATCAGTAATCGTATGGTTAGGGATTGTGTGTGGATGATTCCTTAGTGTTTCTATGGAGAAGCAATGGTATGGTTGGGTTTTATGCTTGGAAAATTCCTACGTGATACTATGGAGGAACAATGGTATGGTTGGGGCTTATGCATGAAACCTTCCTAGGTGATTCTATAGTGTAGCAATGGTATGGTTATGGATAAATTGTAGAATCTACCTAGAGGATGGGGCATCATATCATGTGTATCAGATGAGGAATGACATTCTTCTTACATAAGGCATCATGCACTTATTACAAAGGGAATACAATATTTTCTATATAGGTTAAGGCCTTAGTTTAATGTCATGTGAAAGGAAATGGTGTGTAAGGATTATTAATTGAGAGACCCATTCTTTATTTCTCATGTTAGGCCAAAAGGGTGTCTCGAACTACTGATGGGTTAATTAATAATATTGGCATGTACAACCGAGGAGGAGGACCATGTGTTCTTGTTGGTCATCAAATGTTCATTACATGAGTCATATTACTCTTGAAACATAAGGCATATCATTATTGTCACATGAGGCATCTTATTCTCATCATACGAAATATAGTAAAATTTAACATCATGTAATAAGAACTACAAGGTGGAAGGTTCCATGAAATGGATGGTGTGGGAATTATGTTGTAGTGGCCCTTTATAGTTCAAATTCTCAAAGGATTCAAGTGGTAGGACTTCTAGAATTTCATGAGGAGTATTCATAATCAAGGTATTCAAATAATGGCAGAAAAATATCTTGACTCATGGTTTAGTGAATAAAACACGAGGGATAAATCAAATAAAGGTATCTTAGGGAGGAATAATGAGTATATAAACTCCTTTTAATATCCTTGATGGTAGGTGGTTCTGAATAGAATTCAACCTAAAATGCTACTAACTAGGCCTAAAAATTTTGTGGTGTGAATATTTATTTTCCATGGGGGTCAGTAATGGTATAAAAGTGGAATTTTCATGAGGCATTTTATAAGAGTTTTATGTTTATTAAAACACTATGTGGTGAAAATTTGGCACTTCAATCAAATATATTTTCAAAAAAATATTATACTTTGTGAGAAATTGGGTTCCCCTTAAAGAATGTTACATGAAATTTCTCAATAAGAAGCTTATGTGTTAAGGGACCACATGGGGTAATTTTAGACGATTTTAGTTTTTTAGGGTTGTGTGATTCTTGAAACCTTGAGTTTTACAAGAATGGGATCTTGAAATTTAATCACATAGGTTCACCTAAAAAATTAGGGGTTGATGCTATATTTATAGGCATTCTGGATATGTTTCATAACATAGACTATGTCACATAACTTTTTGATGTGTCATGAAACTCCATGTGATTTCATGAAAATGGAACTATTTTTGGATGATGACTCACATATTTGAGGAGATTCTACATTCGGTGTATCATTTCTCGTGAATCTTAGTTTCACAATCATGAAGGGGTTACACACACTTTTAGAATGTTGTGTGAAATTCCAAACATCTGCAGAATCTCTTTGGCTAGATTTTTTAAGAATTCTAACTTAAAATAACTATAAATCTTGATCTTCAAGTCTCTTTCAACTCAATGAGTAGTAAAATTGAACGATGTGAAAGGAAATACACTCCTAATTCAAGTTATTCTACATTTGGTCCATGATTGGATACATAGTTTAGCACCCATAGTCCCCATATCCTCTCTTTACTGTGGGTCCATAATTTCTATTTAGCAAAGCCACTCCACCCTCTCTATAGGTACGTGTCCTAGTCGTATAATGTAAAATTGTATGATATCATCCAAGATGCATTATTTTAATCTATAGTATACCCTATGTGACTAGAATAATATTCATCCTCTAAAAGGATCAATATTTATTTTGTGTTAATCATAAGGTGCTTTATGTAATGAACGTGAGATGATCCCAAAATAGTATTAATCATATTTCTCAACCTATATGTGGGTTAAGAAATTCCCATATATTCCCATACTAATTCCTAGATGTCTCTATGGGACTTATCCTAAGGTGTAAGTCCCAATCATACTCCCCTGGTCTATCAGTGGGCAAAGATTCTCTAATGACCTTACATGAGGATGCAAAAAATAAGCAACCCCAAGTTCAAGCCAAAATATTTCCTCATTAATCTCAAGAACACCCTGGGTTGTAATCACAAGATGGGAAGCTCAATTCATAATCCCCGAATTCCCATTCCATGCACATGATGTTAAACTATGAGCTTACCCTATACGAAAGCCATGGGTTTCCCTATTCAATAAGAAAAAGACACCTCATGTGAAAAGATGAGATGCATCATGTTAAATACATGAGATGATATACCCCCTGAGTGGCATCCATGAATGTCCCCTTATTCACACCATCATTACTCTTAAGCAACAAATTTACTTCACACATGATGTTAAAATTGTTGTTCTAAATATTTTCCACACGATGTTAAATTGTGTGGTCTATGTACTTGTTACATGATTTGAAACTATGTGATAACTTGAGCCACTTATTTGAAGTTCACCCCCTTTCTAGTGGTATTAATCTACTATACCATTTTCTATAATAATACATGGTTTCATTCCTAGTTCAATGGGATATGTAGTGACATCCGGGTTTTATATCTTGGGCCATGCCTGCTCACCAAATTATTTCACGATCTCTCCCCTTGAGAACATGATTAATCATATCCTACTGATATTCTCATCTATTGTTCTTAAGCACATGGAATAATAGATCCCAGGGTGTTTGACTTCCCCTAATTCTTCCCAACATTCTCACTTCCAAACTTCATGTCCTCCTCAATTCAAATCCTAATAATTCATTATTTTAACAGTTTCCCCTAACAGAAATGGTTTCTGGACACACTGGATCACCAATCATTCTTGGAACATGCCTATAAGGATCTTTAGAGACATTTGGGGTCTCCAATGTTTCGAACAAAGTGTATGATTTATCTTGTATTTATTATACCCATCCTTCACTAGTATAGTTGTAGAATATGTGTTTCAAACATGGTCAAATATCATTACCTTCCCATTAGTCACCCTCTTCAACATCTAGATCTTTAAAGTCATAAATTACCTTCCATTCCACCTACCTTTGTTCTGGTGAAGTTTTAATACCCTCATGTTATTCTAATGTGAATTCATGCATGATGGATAAGAAAGTTGGAATTATTGGAACATTTACATGTCAAATTCTTTTCCAATTTCTTACTCTTTAATTTATTGTAAGGTGAATTAATTTATACTCTTGTTTTCTCACACTAAGCATGGATCATGTGGGATTAAGAGTCATGGTGGAGTCTTCCCCAAGCACAATTGATATGAAATTTAATTACCTAATAGTAATTTATCCCCATTCTATGGTATGAAATATATGAACTTAAATAAGGAGACTTGAAATAAGAATAATGACGTTAAACTATGTGAAACATGCCTCAGGGATATATCATGTAGAAATATACCCCCTTTTCTCTCTTTTTAGACATATTAATTTCTCATGAATACCACAAAACCCCGATGATATGAAAACTTATTGGTTCAAAGAATCATGACCTTACAAAATTTTCTAACCCATCGGCCAAGCCCTAGGACTCTAAACTTGCAGTAACCCAATTTATAGTCTTAACTACATAACCTTAAACCAAGTAGGTAGTGTATTTTAGTGTTAAATTTTAAACTACAGATTTTACTTCTAATTTTTTTCTCTAGAGGTGTAACACCTTTAAGAATTGTTCCCCTAACATACTGTGTTCTAGAATAACATGTTAATTGATTCCTAGTGATATGGGATATGTAGTGATTCATAGAACCCATTTCTCTAGCTCAGTTTCAAATACCCCCACAAAGTGAGACCATGTTTCCTAGCACGTAGACTTCTATCTCTCTTCTTATGATATACTTTTTAGTAACTATCAAAAAATACTATCTCACCAGTCCCCATACAGTCCAAGCATCAATAACTTAAACAGTATGAAACCTACCTTAAGAGTTTTTTGGGTGAAGGGCCTTCTTGGACTCAATTCACATCAGGTTTTAAACTCACTAGAACTATATGAATCATCATGGATTACCACAGTTGGTTCCAAGATCTATGTATATAAACTAGTAGCATCTAGAGTCTAAGAATCATGACCTTATAATATCTAAAATCCTTTGGCCCAAGAATCATGAACTTAAACTATGTGCTAGTTTTCCTGGAATTTTTCATGTATCCATGCATCCTTATTCATCTTTTCACAATGGTTTATCATTCTTTCATACCAAAATAACCTCTTTATGAAAAAACCATTTTTTATCCAAGAATAATTACCTTAAACTTCATGCTTAAACTTTTTTACAAGCATTATGACCTTAATCTATGTGTACCATCACCCCTATAGACCCAATCATCATTTGGATTTACCCACCTCTGATGATTATAAAAATAATAACCCCTCATTTCCCACATCCTCAGTTGGGATTTTAACTCCATGATCATAAAATAGTATCACTAGACTAAAGATAATAACATTAAACTATATAAATCCACCACTGCATATACCAATAAATATATACTCATTCGGTTTAGATGGAATGACCTTAAAATATATTAGTAAAAATAAATAAATGTTTGTTAGGATAAAAATCTATAGGGGATATCTGAGAAAAAGTTATATCATCACTCACCAAGTCTCCCACACAATATGTGAAAAAGGCAGGTGTGAATAAAATATACACAAAGTCAGATGGACTCATTGCTGAACTCGGACAAGAGATTGGCTATACCCATAGGAACCATTGGTTCAAGAAAATTTTTGGTCCAAACCTTAACTCCCCTTACTTTATATGTCCCTCCCTATTGTACCACCATTTTTTCAAACTTTCGTGCATCACGTTACCTCAAAAGAGTGGGTTTCCATTCATGATGGTTCACATAACATGATTATATGACGTTAAACTATATAGCTCCATGGTTAATTCTATGTAACCTTAAATTGATGCAATCACATGTCCTCACCACATGAAATTAAAATACGTGTTTAAAATTATTATCACAATAATTTAAGATGAACACCTCTCATCCACATTACATGACATATATTTATGAAGTATCTTAATCCCCCATTTGATTTGTCCTTTTTCTTTATTCGGCACTGGTCACCTATGACATATCATGATTTCTTTGACCGTTTCATGGAAACTGAGATAACATTACCCTTGGAAGGTGAGTTTGTCTTTTACCTAGATTTTCACACCAAACCAATGTGTTCATAACCATGGTGCCATAATCCCAAGAGTGATATACTTTAACTGAAAATTTCATCAATCCACATCCATACTTCGCATCTCACTTGATCTGGATCCCAATTATCTTCTATGTCTGAACTGGCCCCTTAATGATGATGGTTCGTAGACACATTTGCTCACCTCCCATCCTAGGTAAAAACCCTACATGAATTTTTATGAAAATTTTATAGGTTCCATCTTTCAAACAAGTTCAATAGTTGACCCTTATTTTTATGTGTCCACCCTTGGTTGTAAGATAGTGGAATATATTATTTTAATATGGTCGGTAGTCATCTTTTATTGGCCAGTTATCCCTTGTGTCCAAAATCCCAAACATCTCTATTCACATTCTTCATCCTACCCCTTGTTCAAGTAGAATCCAATACCCCTAGTGTTACCCCACTCATGAACCCACACATATTCGTAAGAAAGTTGGTTATATAGAGTTCTACCATGCAACCAAGAATTTCCTAGTTTGGACACCCCCAATATAAGGCCCCAACCTTAAACCTTACTTAAACTTGAGTTATTACAAGATTACACATTGAGGATCTTTTTAGGTTTAGAGTTTTAGAGAATTAGATCATGAAACTTTCATTACATTCCACATTTAAACAAGGTGGTTACATAAAAGACAATATTCATTCTTCCCATCAATGGAAACCTATTTAAAATAAAACACGGATTATTTATTGACACATCCTTGACACTATCGTCACATCATGTACCTTTCCCTTGACCTGTGAAAAGCATTTCAAAAACTTGGGATGAGCATAAAAAGCTCAGTAAGGGTTATAAAAATATGGAAAGGAAACATGAGTTCATATATACATAAGAATGAAATCATACTTTACCCATAAAACATAGGCATATCAAATCATGAATAAATCATAGAAAACTTAAGACATAAAGGTAACTTGAGGCATTCATAACATTCTTACGTAGGGAGTAACCCTCTTGGTTACGTTTGGAATACCCATCACAGTATATTCCCTAAATCTCTTCGGATAAACCTTAACGTTTCACTCCTTCGCGTTACCCAATGCATTGGAGAGCTATATCGGGCTCACCCGCCCTTAGTTTATCACAGAACCACCCGTTCTTCATAACAATGCCCAAGAACCATAACATAATCGTATCACATAAACATGAATAAAGAAAACATAACATTTCCACATTTCAATCACAATATAACATTTTAGGATATTGAAATAATGAATCCATTCAAAAAGAAACCATTTCCAAAACCATTTAAAACATTTAATAAATAGATTTTTGAATCAAAGTGTCCCATACCACCTTGAAGATTTTAACATTTTAAACCATTAATATCCATATAAATAAATCCCTAAAACCATTTTGAAAACATGGATATTAATAAGAAAAAATAATTAAAACATTTAAAACGATATTTTGGTTAAAGGGGTTTTACCAAAATTAGAGACACTTGAATACAATAATCGAGGAATAACATTTAGTCAGAACTTTATAATATCATGAGAATAAATGGATTCATGATATAATACTCCAAAGGACAGTATATACACCATATAAGAGTGTATTGGTGCATAACAACAATGAACCCTCAATAGAAATGTCAAATGTGATGAAATCCCTTATAAAGAAGGTATCCTTAAATTAAGGGCAAATAAATCTCAAAAATATGTGTGACAAATATATATACACCCAATATAAGTGGATATTAAGTGTAAAACAATAAAAGGTCATTCACATATATTCAATGGATGACATATTCAATGACTACAAGTTGAACCCAAAGAAATCGAAATTGGGTTAAAAAGTTCCCTTGACAGCCTAACGACATCACATCAAAATGAGTTGATGAGAGATAAAAAGTGTATCTAATCACTTGGACATAAAATTTACATCAATAAGGATGTATGAGAACATATCCCAACATAAAAATACGTAAATTAAAAGACCCAATAAAAGAAGTCTTTTAAAAAAGAGGACGGTGAAAGGTTCCCTTACCGACTTGGGTATCTTTCAAAACATACACCCCATGAAAGAAAGACAATAGGTAATTGATGTAAATACTCATAAATGAAAGTATATTACACAAAGAGTAGAATAATGGGCAGTACATACACCACTCAATGGAATTTGTGGCAATTTTAGCATAAATCTCACAGGAATAAAAGTGAGATGAAAAATCCCTTACGAAAACTCGGCAGCCTAACGACGCCACATAAAATGTCCGAATATGGATTGATGAGATCAAATAGTGTATCCCATCATATTACAATAGAATTTTCAGCAAGTGGAATATAATAGAAAATCCCCCAACATTGCAAGGAGGAGTTTAAAAGAAGTGACATAAAGGAGAGTACTTAAAAGAAAGAGAGAGGTTAGATCTCTTACGAATGTTCGGCAGCCTAACGGCGCCACTCAAAACTTCCAAAATGGATTGATGAGAGAGAATAGGGTCTCTCATCACATGAACATAAAAACTACAGTAAATTTAATATAAAAGAACATCCCAATCATAAGAAAGAGGAGCTTAAAATAAATGACATAAAAGAGTGTACTTAAAAAGAAAGAGAGTTGTAGGATCCCTTACCTCGGGTCCGACTTGACTAGATCGTTCTTTAATCTCCTGAATAATAAACTTGAGTTAATTTATACTTCATTAAGAACCCTTTTCAAGTTCATTATTCCTTTTACATCACTTATTACCATGTCATAAACATTATGTAATCATTTAAGTTAATAATATTTGTTTTGCCGATATTTGGTTCTTAAGTCGAAAGTGGACTTCTTACAATTACATGTTGTTCATGTGGCCAAATGTTTATTATATCCAGAATTGTATTCATGATTTAGATATAATATATGTCATATATATATCCAGTACATGCATGCATTTATAACATTACATAATCATTTAGAGGTAAGAAATGAAGTGCACCGTTCATGGAGACGGTAAGCCGTACGTACGCATGAACGCTACTTTCATTTCTATTTCGTATTTTATAGAATGGAATAATAATTATATAAAGGTATATTATAATTCCAGTATAATAACATATATATTATCATAGTTCCATCCTTTATACTTCCCACATATGGTATTTAACGAATCAAATCACTTTGAGGGGGCGGTAGTCCGCACTTCCTTAAATGAAGATATCGCGTTTACCCATAATGGAAACCATAAAGGTATGCCAAAAATGAAAAACACATAAGCTTAAGGAAAACATAAACATATTATTTGTCATATATAAAAATAGTGACATCATAATGGCCACCTTTGAAGGTGTTAAATGAGTATTGAACAATCATCGTTTCGGGAGGCAGAATTTCGCCATCCACGGAAACCGTATGTTCTTTAACCATTTGATGTAGTTGTGTGAGAGTGTAGCTCGAATAAATCTTATAAAAACATCCTAGTATATTTAAGATACTGTTGTTGTTACAAAAGAAATAAATAAAAAGAGTTTAGGGGGTTGGAGAAGAAAAATAAAACAAATGAACATGAGAGAATGAATTACCTTTAAAAGTGTAACTCCTTTTGATTTGAGCCTAAAGGCTTCCTTTGAAAGGATTCTTCCCAAAGGGAATACTCTAGGATGAGGAGAGGGATGTGGAGAGAGTAAATGGGCAGGGTTTGTCCGAGCCAAAGGCTTGAGGAGTGTGTGAAATGAGGTAGAGGTGGGGGCCTTTTATAAGAGGAGAGGAGGGGTACTTTTGGAAAGTAAAGAAATATTACTTTATTTGAAAACGTGTTTCGGTTTCAAAATGTCCCAAATTGATATAATTCGTGGATAAGGTGATAAGGCTTCGAAATACACTTATCCAATAAGTTTTGAACATGTGTAGTTTATAGATTTTACATTATCTTTCCATTTTATTTAAATCGTCAAATAATGATGTCATCGCTGCATCATTATTATGTCATAAATAATTTAATTTATTTAATGTCCAAAAATTATAAAAAAATACTATGATGTAGGAAATCTTTTTATATTTCCAATGACTATTTATAATCAAAAATATGACTTGTATAACCCCACATAAAAATTGTTTTAGTAAAACATATCATGTTTGTGTCAATTTTACTTTTACATTAAATAAAATGTTATTTATGTCATTTCCCAACCAAAGTGGATCCATGGGGTCCCCAAGTTGACCCATGGCTTTTCTTGGTCGGCCATGATACAACCAATGAGGGTAAGACATGTGTCAAGCTCATCTCATTTTATTAAAGCATTATTTTTACCTTAAACTACACTAATTACCACTAATCGCGATTAAAAACTTAATAAGTTACTATTCACCAAAAAATTATTTTAATCTCATTGAACCACATTTTACTTCTTAATGACAAACATGTATGTCATATTTTTGAAAATAAAAACACAATGATGGCAAAATTTCATTTAAACAGAAAATCAGTTTTTATAAGTACCACTTAGTGGTTTCACTATTCATCAAAAATTGAAGTTTTCCAGAAAAATCCCAAAAATTCACCCTAAGCTATATTTGATATTCTGAATTCAAAAATGAAGTCCGTTTTACAAAATTCAAAACATATTAGTCACATTAATTAATTTAATAATTAATTCCCACTGTCAGAGCAAATAGCGTGTTTTTATGAAACAAAAGTATCAAAAGATTGGCACTAGTTTAAGTCCGATTTCAAAGTGAAATTGATTCCAATGACTACTATTGGATTTAATGGTAAAAATATTTTCTAATTTCACTTTAAAAACAATTCAAAATATAATCTAATAATATAAATAAATTAGATTAAAAAGTGGTTTTGAATTAAAATACAACATTTTACACTATTCATTAAAAAAATGAACTTTATCGGAAAGATACCAAAAATTTACACAAAGTAAATTTTGATGTCCCGATTCTTAATAAGAGTTTTATTTGGTCCAAAAGAATGTTTAAGAGTGAACAAAACTATATTTAATGACGGTTCTGCATCAAAAGGTGATAAGTGAACCTTTAGTGAAAACTAGGGCATATACGCCTAAAATTGAATTCTTTCCGTATTTTAAGCCTTTATCTTTTATTGTATAAATGTAAATATATTTAAGAACATATATAATCATATTTTAGTTATTTATATCCATTCCCGCCATTACAACGGCTACATGTTAACTACCATTTAAAAATAATATTATTTTATTATTAGAGTGCAACGTAAGATTCCCAAGAAACTCGTTGTTGCGTGTTGGCTACGCCATCGAGCATAGTGTCCCCTTTAAAGTCATATTAATATTTTATTCACAAATATGGATAAAAATAAAAATGTCATATTCTTTATTTACCTGGGGTGTTACATCCTTCCACCCTTTTGGGAATTGCGTCCTCGCAATTTTAAAATTGCGCTTGGAAACATCCTTGAACGTCCCACATCGGAACAAGAGTTGGTAAAACAATCACTTTAAAATAAAGAAAGATAAGTACAAAGGTCACCGAGTTAACCCATACTAGGATTCCATGTAGAAAAATATGGACATGGAGGAGAAAACACAGGGTCATGTTCTTGTAGGAGAGTGATAGTAAACATGTTTTGGAGAAAGTTAACCACGAGAAAATCACAAACTTGTGATGCGTTAAACGGTATTCGATTCCCCAGTAGGAAAAGTTAATAGACAACATTTTTGTTTTAAGATACTTTTTATTGGGGAATTTATTCATAAGGAAACATAATCACTTATCATGTTGACTTACAACTTTTAATAGATTCCTTAATCAAACTCATATTTTTTTTCCAAAAGACGAGTATTTAGGGAGACTTGTTCGCATTAAGAGTACTATAATCAACTTCTAGAGAATCACCTAATCCCCAAAAGAGAACTATATAAATCCCATGTATTTAGGGTTTAACCAAACCAAAACCAAAAAGGTTAGTACAAGATCAGATAATCTAGAAAAGGATAACCCCTTATAAAAAGAAAATATATTCATAATCTCCAAAATTTGTCCAACAAAACCCAAAGTTCAACGAGGACCATCCGATAAAAATTTTTTCCATAAAATTCTTCAAAGTAAACCAATATAAGATTGAAACCCAAATATTTGAAGGATTTAGTCACATAGTCTTCCAAGTTATATCGTAACATTTATCTCCAAACAACATCAGTTGCTCCTAAAGTCTCACATTGAAAAGTAATTATCCTAATCACATATCCTCCAAAATCAACTTACTCTTAATTCATAAAATCATATAACTAAAAAGAATAAGTCAAACTAACCAGGGACTTCACGTAGTCCAGTGGTAGGCGATAAATACCAGTCACACTTTGGTTGTGGGTTCGATTCCCGCAGCTTTGTCCGATGCGACGGGTTGTCACACGGTCTGCATGTTGTCCTTTTTTCAAAACTATATAATTCTTAAAACATTCCCCAAAATGAGATAAAATCTTCAAGAATAATCATAACATATTTTAACCTCAAGTTTATCTCATTCCTTTCATTTTCCATCATATCATAGAGTAACCCATAATTACCTAAAAATTAAGTATCATATAAACCCTAATGGTTACCTTAATAATTATTACCTGAATTTCCACATCGAGTTGGCCATCTCGTACATGATGCATTAGAGAACTCACCAAGGTTGAAGTGGTTGATCATGACTGCTTGATATTTGGTTTAGAACAACCATGAGTTTCCTCATTGAATCATCCATTTTATCTAGTATCTTAATCAGAGAACCACCACAGTTTCCTTCAAACCTGTTGTCTCTTTGGTGCCTGCTAGATCCATCCATTCACTAAAAATAGAAATGTCAGTGTGAGTATATCAACAAAACCATCATGTACTAATGAGGAAGGTAAACACTAAGATACACTTACTCATTCACTTTATCTAAAACTAGGACTCTTTCTGAAATCCTAACCATTATGGTAATGTCACTTATGCTTAAAGAATACCCTAACCTATAAAGTTATCTAAACCGACCTTTGATACCAACTATAAGGCCCCAGCCTTAAACCTTACTTAAACTTGAGTTATTACAAGATTACACATTGAGGATCTTTTCAGGTTTAGAGTTTTAGAGAATTAGATCATGAAACTTTCATTACATTCCACATTTAAACAAGGTGGTTACATAAAAGACAATATTCATTCTTCCCATCAATGGAAACCTATTTAAAATAAAACACGGATTCTTTCTTGACACATCCTTGACACTATCGTCACATCATGTACCTTTCCCTTGACCTGTGAAAAGCATTTCAAAAACTTGGGATGAGCATAAAAAGCTCAGTAAGGGTTATAAAAATATGGAAAGGAAACATGAGTTCATATATACATAAGAATGAAATCATACATTACCCATAAAACATAGGCATATCAAATCATGAATAAATCATAGAAAACATAAGACATAAAGGTAACTTGAGGCATTCATAACATTCTTATGTAGGGAGTAACCCTCTTGGTTACGTTTTGAATACCCATCACAGTATATTCCCTAAATCTCTTCGGAGAAACCTTAACGTTTCACTCCTTCGCGTTACCCAATGCATTGGAGAGCTATATCGGGCTCACCCGCCCTTAGTTTATCACAGAACCACCCGTTCTTCATAACAATGCCCAAGAACCATAACATAATCGTATCACATAAACATGAATAAAGGAAACATAACATTTCCACATTTCAATCACAATATAACATTTTAGGAAATTGAAATAATGAATCCATTCAAAAAGAAACCATTTCCAAAACCATTTAAAACATTTAATAAAGAGATTTTTGAATCAAAGTGTCCCATACCACCTTGAAGCTTTTAACATTTTAAACCATTAATATCCATATAAATAAATCCTTAAAACCATTTTGAAAACATGGATATTAATAAGAACAAATAATTAAAACATTTAAAACGATATTTTGGTTAAAGGGGTTTTACCAAAATTAGAGACACTTGAATACAATAATCGAGGAATAACATTTAGTCAGAACTTTATAATATCATGAGAATAAATGGATTCATGATATAATACTCCAAAGGACAGTATATACACCATATAAGAGTGTATTGGTGCATAACAGCAATGAACCCTCAATAGAAATGTCAAATGTGATGAAATCCCTTATAAAGAAGGTATCCTTAAATTAAGGACAAATAAATCTCAAAAATATGTGTGAAAAATATATATACACCCAATATAAGTGGATATTAAGTGTAAAACAATAAAAGGTCATTCACACATATTCAATGGATGACATATTCAATGACTACAAGTTGAACCCAAAGAAATCGAAATTGGGTTAAAAAGTTCCCTTGACAGCCTAACGGCATCACATCAAAATGATTTGATGAGAGATAAAAAGTGTATCTCATCACTTGGACATAAAATTTACATCAATAAGTATGTATGAGAACATATCCCAACATAAAAATATGTAAATTAAAAGACCCAATAAAAGAAGTCTTTTAAAAAGAGGAGGGTGAAAGGTTCCCTTACCGACTTGGGTATCTTTCAAAACATACACCCCATGAAAGAAAGACAATAGTTCATTGATGTAAATACTCATAAACGAAATTATATTACACAAAGAGTAGAATAATGGGCAGTACATACACCACTCAATGGAATTTGTGGAAATTGTAGCATAAATTTCACAGGAATAAAAGTGAGATGAAAAATCCCTTACGAAAACTCGGCATCCTAACGACGCCACATAAAACTTCCGAATATGGATTGATGAGATCAAATAGAGTATCCCATCCTATTACAATAGAATTTACAGCAAGTGTAATATAAAAGAAAATCCCCCAACATTGCAAGGAGGAGTTTAAAAGAAGTGACATAAAGGAGAGTACTTAAAAGAAAGAGAGAGGTTAGATCTCTTACGAATGTTCGGCAGCCTAACGGCGCCACTCAAAACATCCATAATGGATTGATGAGAGAGAATAGGGTCTCTCATCACATGAACATAAAAACTACAGTAAATTTAATATAAAAGAACATCCCAATCATAAGAAAGAGGAGCTTAAAATAAATGACATAAAAGAGTGTACTTAAAAAGAAAGAGAGTTGTAGGATCCCTTACCTCGGGTCCGACTTGACTCGATCGTTCTTTAATCTCCTGAATAATAAACATGAGTTAATTTCTACCTAATTAAGAACCCTTTTAAAGTTCATTATTCCTTTTATATCACTTATTACCATGTCATAAACATTATGTAATCATTTAAGTTAATAATATTTGTTTTGCCGATATTTGGTTCTTAAGTCGAAAGTGGACTTCTTACAATTACATGTTGTTCATGTGGCCAAATGATTATTATATCCAGAATTGTATTCATGATGTAGATATAATATATGTCATATATATATCCAGTACATTCATGCATTTATAACATTACATAATCATTTAGAGGTAAGAAATGAAATGCACCGTTCATGGAGACGGTAAGCCGTACGTACGCATGAACGCTACTTTCATTTCTATTTCGTATTTTATAGAATGGAATAATAATTATATAAAGGTATATTATAATTCCAGTATAATATCATATATATTATCATAGTTCCATCCTTTATACGTCCCACATATGGTATTTAATGAATCAAATCACTTTGAGGGGGCGGTAGTCCGCACTTCCTTAAATGAAGATATCGCGTTTACCCATAATGGAAACCATAAAGGTATGCCCAAAATGAAAAAAAAAACAGAAGCTTAAGGAAAACATAAACATATTATTTATCATATATAAAAATAGTGACATCATAATGGCCACCTTTGAAGGTGTTAAATGAGTATTGAACAATCATCGTTTCGGGAGGCAAAATTTCGCCATCCACAGAAACCGTATGTTCTTTAACCATTTGATGTAGTTGTGTGAGAGTGTAGCTAGAATAAATCTTATAACAACATCCTAGTATATTGAAGATACTGGTGTTGTTACAAAAGAAATAAATAAAAAGAGTTTAGGGGGTTGGAGAAGAAAAATAAAACAAATGAACATGAGAGAATGAATTACCTTTAAAAGTGTAACTCCTTTTGATTTGAGCCTAAAGGATTCCTTTGAAAGGATTCTGCCCAAAGGGAATACTCTAGGATGAGGAGAGGGATGTGGAGAGAGTAAATGGGAAGGGTTTGGCAGAGCCAAAGGCTTGAGGAGTGTGTGAAATGAGGTAGAGGTGGGGGCCTTTTATAAGAGGAGAGGAGGGGTACTTTTGGAAAGTAAAGAAATATTACTTTATTTGAAAATGTGTTTCTGTTTCAAAAGGTCCCACATTGATATAATTAGTGGATAAGGTGATAAGGCTTAGAAATCCACTTATACAATAAGTTTTGGACATGTTTAGTTTATATATTTTACATTATCTTTCCATTTTATTTAAATCGTCAAATAATGATGTCATCGCTGCATCATTATTATGTCATAAATAATTTAATTTATTTAGTGTCCAAAAATTATAAAAAAATACTATGATGTAGAAAATATTGTTAGCTTTCCAATGACTATTTATAATCAAAAATATGACTTTTATAACCCCACTTAAAAATTGTTTTAGTAAAACATATCATGTTTGTGTCAATTTTACTTTTACATTAAATAAAATGTTATTTATGTCATTTCCCAACCAAAGTGGATCCATGGGGTCCCCAAGTTGTCCCATGGCTTGTCTTGGTCTGCCATGATACAAACAATGAGGGTAAGACATGTGTCAAGCTCATCTCATTTTATTAAAGCATTATTTTTACCTTAAACTACACTAATTACCACTAATCGCGATTAAAAACTTAATAAGTTACTATTCACCAAAAAATTGTTTTAATCTCATTGAACCACATTTTACTTCTTAATGAAAACCATGTATGTCGGATTTTTGAAAATCAAAACACAATGATGGCAAAATTTCATTTAAACGGAAAATCAGTTTTTATAAGTACCACTTAGTGGTTTCACTATTCATCAAAAATTGACGTTTTTCAGAAAAATCCCAAAAATTCACCCTAAGATATATTTGATATTCTGAATTCAAAAATGAAGTCCGTTTTACAAAATTCAAAACATATTAGTCACATTAATTAATTTAATAATTAATTCCCGCTGTTAGAGCAAATAGCGTGTTTTTATGAAACAAAAGTATCAAAAGATTGGCACTAGTTTAAGTCTGATTTCAAAGTGAAATTGATTCCAATGACCACTATTGGATTTAATGGTAAAAATATTTCCTAATTTCACTTTAAAACCAATTAAAAATATAATCTAATCATATAAATAAATTAGATTAAAAAGTGGTTTTGAATTAAAATACAACATTTTACACTATTCATTAAAAAAATGAACTTTATCGGAAAGATACCAAAAATTTACACAAAGTAAATTTTGATGTCCCGATTCTTAATAAGAGTTTTATTTGGTCCAAAAGAATGTTTAAGAGTGAACAAGACTATATTTAATGATGGTTCTCCATCAAAAGGTGATAAGTGAACCTTTAGTGAAAACTAGGGCATATACGCCTAAAATTGAATTCTTTCCGTATTTTAAGCCTTTATCTTTTATTGTATAAATGTAAAAATATTTAAGAACATATATAATAATATTTTAGTAATTTCTATCCATTCCCGCCATTACAACGGCTACATGTTAACTACCATTTAAAAATAATATAATTTTATTATTAGAGTGCAACGTAAGATTCCCAAGAAACTCGTTGTTGCGTGATGGCTACGCCATCGAGCACAGCGTCCCCTTTAAAGTCATATTAATATTTTATTCACAAATATGGATAAAAATAAAAATGTCATATTCTTTATTTACCTGGGGTGTTACACCCAATTTTTAATGGATCATTTTTACCCCACCTCGCCTATCAATTTTATGTATATGAGTGGTATTATTTTCATATCTTGTTTATCACATAGATCATAGCTAATGTGGATCATTCTACTCTTGCATATCACATATTATTGTCATCCATCGGTCAGTAATTCAGAAAGGGTATCATAATTTGACTTGGTCTGTAATCTCTCCCTAGTCATAATGTTTATGAAAATCTCCCTTCATTGAGTATAAGATTCTTTAACCACACTAGTGTCCATCTTCAGGACATTGAATCTTTTTGAGATCTGGGTACGATTCATGAAGGTATGGTTTTTGGAATTTCACTACTCCTAAGAATATTTTTTTTGGAAGAGAAAAATTTTTGTGAGTGAAAAGAATTTCAATCAAGGAGTTCTCGTGATGTTCCTGAGTTACATGATAATATAGGTACCACCAATATTATAATAAATACCTGTGGTCCCCTCTAGGACCCTCCACATATTTATTGTCATGGGGTAGTAATTATTTTCTCTTATGGTTTGTCTAGATTACCGGTTTTTGTACTTTTCACCTTAAAATATAACGCTTATTCTGAGTGGGGGAATTTATTGATGCATAAAAACACTCATTATGAGATGTGTTGAGGAATTGACATATAGGAAGAGGGGAATATGGGATGAAATAATCCCCAAAACCACCCAAGGGACTAGATTAAAAATGGTTAAAACTATAAAGAATATCACGTGCTTCACAAATGTCTTTTATCCTCTAGGAACTATAACCCACATGAATGATGGTAACCACTACACAACATATTTTTGTGTGTAGAGATTCCCTCCCAAGTTCATTCTTTCATGAAATATACCTCCCAAATGGTATCATTCATGAAATGAGAATTACTAGATTTCTGTATCCTATAAATACCTATTTTAATCTAATATATAAGTGGATTAGACCATTCAACTTCCACTAGAAGACCTGAATTCATGATACTTAATCCTTCCTGAGAAAAATAAGA
Source organism: Viscum album (assembly GCA_963277665.1). NCBI lineage: Eukaryota > Viridiplantae > Streptophyta > Magnoliopsida > Santalales > Viscaceae > Viscum > Viscum album. Next base: position 1,081,838,915 of record OY728166.1, on the reverse strand, counting down.
TATGGATCCCAAGAGGTAGCCATATTTCATGAAAATACACCCATGAGTTATTGAAACTTAAAGACCTTGGATGATATGAATTTCATGGTGTTCCATGACATTATCAATATAGGATTAACCTTCTATATTCTTAGGGTTTCACCTGATAATATTTCGTTGTGAAAACTACTCCATGGTAGCCAAGACATTACCCCAAGAAAGGGAAAACGTTTTTCATGAAGCTCTTACATTATAAAAACTCATAACCTCTACAAACCTACCCAAGTTCATGAAACCAACAGGGAAATTCTCTATTTGATTCCTCCTTATGTAATACATATGTTTATGAATGTTAATTTCTTAGTGTCCCTATACCCATACAAACTCAGTTCATGTGTTCTTCAATCTTCTACCCAAATAGAATCTTTAACTTTAGTGTATGGCATATTTACTTCAGTCATGGACCAAAATGTTTCACTACCTCTTTATCCTAAGAATAGGAACCCTAATATAAGGATCTATATAATCTAGTTCACTCTGGAAGATTTTATTCCATGTTCCACCGAAAGTTGTATACACAGTAGACACATAATCCCTAAAGGTATCATCATTAAGAAAATCTACCCACCTATCCCTATTAGGAGAGATAGTGTTGTAACCTTATATAAAATTTTGAAATGGTCTAAATGGAAATATTACCCACAACATATGATATACATGTCATAAAACATAATATCCTAACATCCAAGTCATACAATGTTAAACTACATGAAAACTTCTTTAGTACAATATGTTAAATTGTAACCATACCCTATGTGGTGAACACAAGATTCCCCAAGTATAACTGACATGGGATGAAACCAAATCCCCTAACTTATGTGATGAATGAAATATTACCCATGTATTTTCATCATGGGAAGATACCTCCCCCACCACTGTGGGATATGAAACTTACAATGGAAAGCCTCTATACATAAGCTTCACACCATCCCTTGTTGCCACTCTTTCTCTATCAAAAGTGCCCTTATCACCTATTGATAAACTAAATGGATTGGTCCTGTCATATGACCCTAAACGTTTCACTCAAACTATGAGGGTTTTGATCCCTGTATTCTAATAGGGTATGCAAGATTACTTCCTATGTTTTTATCCTGATCCCTCAACAACACTATCAAATCCTTATGACTTCCCCTTAGAAGGAAGAAAATCCAAAGTGTGATCATATTCCCTATGATAACACACCAAAATACCACCAAACACCCAATACCTATAATATTTTAAATATATGACAAACCTATACATACAATATGTGTAATCATTGACCAACCTTTCCCCACAAGTCATTAAATATGTGACCCACCTATCCACACAATACATTAAATCATTAACTAATCTATCCTCACAATATATTCAATATTTCAACAACCTTTTATAAAAAAATGTTAAATTTATAATCCACTTATCCCAATAAGAATTTAAACCTATGATAATCACCAGATGACAGAAAATCCATACCCATGAAAAGAACATGGGATTCTCTAGGTAAAAAATACTAAACCATACACCCCTGGTGAAAATTATTCCATGAAGGACATGGGATGGCTTGGGTTTTATACCTAAGAGAACTTGTATATGAGATTACCTCATCTTCAAAAGTGGAAGACATTACTGGTTCACAACACACCTAACTCCCACCAATGTTCATATGTTAAAAAAAATCACCTTCAACTCCGATCATAGGTTGCTTCTTTATCATGGGAAAAGTTGTGTAATTAATTGGAATCCACATCAAGATTGTACCTAGATTGAGATTCATGAACATCAATTAAATTTATGAGGGATACCAAAACTAGGAAATGGGATCCATGGAGGAATCCATAGAATGAGAAACCTATATCCCATTATCTTGTTTTGATCAAGGATCTAACATCACCAACAATGGTGGTAGCGGCCACCCGCCTTTGTATAGAAGGAGTGCAGGGAAGCTAACAAATATTCCATGATAAGGCATGACCAGTCCATGGAAGAAACTAACTTTAGGAGAGGAAATCAAGGAAAAAGTAACATCACCACCACATCCCATTGCAAGACCCTGACTCAAACGTTAGGTCAGAATATTCAAGAAGAATAAAAAGACTTGAAAGGGGGTGAAATGTTTTCTTCAAAACCATTTATATATTCAAAACACATCCTTTTTTATGAATTGAACCATTATTTTTGTCTCAAATAAAAACAAGAAGCAAAAATAAATAAAGGAGAAGAACAAAGTGATGTATTTTTGTTCAGGGTATTGCGATCCCCTTTTCCACTCCCCCAACGCTCAACTCCACAAGCTGGGTGATTTCACTAGATATGTCTTGTTATTATAAGACACCTAAAAAACAATTGATTGTAGGAATTTTACACCATACAAGGAATTTATAGGGCCTTATAGTTCTTTTATAGGGAAACATAAATCCATATCTTAGTGCAATAAGATGACACTTAACCATGTATGAATTAGAGAAGTCTAAAATTCAATAAATCAATAGGATTTATTTTATTGGGAACACAATCTAAACTTCATTGTAGTAAAAGAAACTGACAGATATTATTGGACTTCAATAATATAGAGTGGAAAATATATCTTTAATGTTGTACAAGATTTCTTCAAACAATGATAGAGAAAACACTTAATAGATGTTTAAAAAAGTATGTCTGCAATGTTTATATCCAACCAATGCTTCATCATTTAGAGTTTATGAAGATGTAACAATAAAACATAGTAGTAGCTACAGTAACAATAGTGAGTCAATCAGATAGATTAAAACATGTATTTCTCCAAAGTATAGCTCTGAAGGCAATGACACAAAACTTTTCCTTATGTATATTTCTTCAACTATATTATATATATTCCGATAAAGAGTGAATTTATATTTATACTATAGTTTGAATAACTCCAATTCAAACCATCTCTAGAAAAATCACACAATAAACCATGAATATTTGAATTCATGATCATTTAAAAGAGTCATAACATCCCGTAAGAATAGAAATGATTTAATCCATTGAATATAAGCCTTTACAGAAATCATAACAAGCCTATGAAGCAGTCATAAAACAACTATAAAATTATATTTTCTCCCAACAATACCATTACATAAATCTTAGATAATATCATAGATTTAAAACTCCATCGTTGAATAGTCAAACGTAGTGTTCCTCCATATGATGAAAAAACTCCAACCATTGGGTTGAATAGAAAAGTATGGTTGATATACCATATGTTTTTTTATCAAATGAAGGGTTATTTATAAATATTGGCTAAATTAACCATACTTTCCTGAAAACATAGTGTACACGATCCATATATGTTGTTTCAAATGTAGGGTTTCTAAATAATATGTTATTCTTACAAACATAAGGTATGAAAAATGACTCGATAATATGCATAACAACATACATAATACATAAAAAAATATTTCTCATAGATGGATGACTTGAATATATTTCAAGAATAAATACTTCAAAAAATATTATTTTCATGAAATACAGTTAAAAGAAAATTCAATAGTAATATAAATGCGGGTGTTTATTTCGCATAAAAAAAGAAATTAAAAATATTGTTAAATCAACACATGATCAACAATCTACCCCTATTTGATGATAAAAAACCCATAAATTATATAAAATTTAGAAACAACATGACTAAAATTTCTCCAACTTTTTGTCTTTACAATATTTATTATTGTATTTTTTTCATAAAGAAGTCGTTTCGACATTATACCTTTATAAAATTTTCCTCGTAGAAAAATTCTCCATTTTATAAGGATAAAAACAACTCTCCCATGATAAGGATAGTAAGAATAAATTTCTTTATCTTCCCCCACTTGATGATAACATATAAACTATGAAATTCTACCCCTTTTTTTGTGAAATAAAAATGATAAGTGTAGTAGAAATAAGTCCCCGTAAATTCATGATTACTTAAAATATATAAAATTTTGAACAAGAATAATTATAATGGAAAATATTTAATGAATAAAATTATTTTCTTCTGAAAACTCCCCCAAGTCATAGTATAAAAAATATTCAATGAATTAATACATTTTAATAAAAAAAACTTTACACTAATTTTTTCACAAATAATATTTAGAAAAACATTATTATTTAATTATATTAAAAAAATAATTTAAATAATGAGATAATTAAATATTAATTTCATGATGATATAAGATGAAAATTTAAAAATAAATTAGAAAACAACTTATAGCGCTATTTTTACTAAATAACTCATATTAAAAAAATACATATAAAACTGACATTAAATAAATATAAAATAAAATCAAATGCTTAAGAAGGAGTGGACGATCGTCAAAACTTTCAAATAATTAAAATTTTCACTTAACACAGCTAAAAATCATGATAGTTCTTCAAAACAATTTTTATCATCTGATGTTTTTTGATATAAAGAAGGCAATAACAACTCAAGTAGAAGCATCTTCAGCTTATCAAGATCTATCTTGGTAACAAACTCTCTTTTGAGAAAATCTATATAATGTAGAATTTCTACCTTGAAATATTTGATGTATTCTTTTGAGATAAAATTATATTTCATAATCTAATATGACTTTTTTAATAAATAAAAAACCTTGTTTGACATAGATTCTTTCAATATTTATTCATACTACCTTCTAGAAAAATCCATATCTTCTTGTAGATTCACTATATCTTCATTCATGGTGCTTGATTTGAATGAAGGAATTTCATAATACATTTAAAATGAATAGACTTCCAGTTCTTCATTACCATGATCTTCATTATTTATTTCATAAGACTTTTCAAACGAGTCTTCAATATATGAAACCTTGTGTTCTTTTAATAGATCAAAAGGATTACCTTTTATAATTTTCTAAGAAAGATTTTATTTTGAATTTAAAGTACCTTATCACTTTATATTTATGTGCTTGATTTTTTAGAATCCTTTTGAATAGGATATTTTTAAGAATAAAGAAGATTGAAAGGTTTATTAAATATATAAAGCGTTAGGTTCTGACACAAGGAAGATGACATTTGATATTCTTTAACTGAAAAAATATAGAATAATCATTACATATTTAAATATTTAAAATACAATTTATATAAGAAATATTTTCTTATTTTGTAAAAAAATGAAATTTTAATAACATGAAATATAAATATTTATATATGTTTAAATACATAAATCATTTTTTCATAACATAAATGAGTACATTATTTCTCTAAAGAGTAAAACAATGTTTACAAAAATTTGAAATTTTTTATCAAATTAATCATACAATACAATTGGACAAAAAATTGATTTAAAGGGTAAAAAAGAGTCTCTATTAAAAATTAAGAGATATATTTCTCCCCATATATACAATAGTTAATAATCTAGAATCATATAAATATAAATATGAACAACTTCATGGACTAGTGATTTTAATACTAAGGATTTGTGATAATGAACTACTTCAGAGTTGTTCACTACTTTGGTTGAAACTTTCATATATCAATTGATCAACCACCCAAATATTTAATGATATAACTCAATGGTGTAATCCATAAAAACATCAAATGAAATTTCTTTTTGGTACCCATATTCTTTTTGGTCCAGCAGTGTTATCAATTAAATTTTTAGGTAACCATTTTTTTAATTTTTATTAGTAATTCTACAATTTAACTTAAAACATTATTTTGAGAAATATGCATTTTTTAACACCATCAATTTGATGTTTTTTGAAATATAAATCATTAGAATAATGACCATTAACACTACAATAAAATAATTTAATAGTAGACTTGTTTTTTCTATTCAGGATAGGAACAAAATAATTCTTATATAGTTTTAGTCTTTCACCATTGCTTCATATTATAGATCCCCCTTTTTAAATTTTAATTTTTACAAGGATTTGATTTAAATATATTTCTATTTTATCAAATTACTAGAATATTATTTTAAATTACCATCTTCATCAAATAACTCTTTTATCTTTGAATCATTAAAATGAAACTATATTCTAGAAGAATTTGACATTAAATCTATAATATATTTTGACAAATTTCCTATATCTAATAGAATTGGATCATAATAATTTATAAATTTCTATGATATTTCTTTAATTATTAATATTTTTCTTGTATCATAAATCAATACCTATTCAATTCATCCTAAGATAATTTTTCACAACTAGAGTTTTGAGAGTAAGAATATTGTACCTCATCACTATGATCCATAAGACATACTATCTGTCTTTTATGCTTAGCCTAAAAATCTGTAAAAGATTCAATATATGAACTGGAGCTATTAATTTGGTTATCCTTAGAAACTTTCTTTCCTTTTCTATTGTAATTGGATTTCCTTTGATCTTTGAGTAGAGGAAAATTATCATTTATAAGAAATTTTTCCTTACATTCATAATATCTATTTTCTGGAATACCTTTATATTTATTTCTATAAAACTTTTTAAAAATTTCAGAAAGATCTAATAAATATTTTTCTAAATCTGGATGACTTGAATCGTATGATTCATCGATTATTCTCTTGAGATAATCTTTTTTATGTTTTATATGATTCTTATATTTAGCCTGCATCTTAGATTCATACATCATTAAAGTCCCAATCAATTCTTTCATACCTAAATTTATCACTGGTGTAGATTTACAAATAGCTATAGATATTTCATTATACTTATAGGGTAGTACTATGAGTACTTGTAACACTTGATATGATTGTGAATTAGATCTCCCAATACAGCAACGTTGTTGACAATCTTTGTCATTCTTCCATTCATTTTATTGATAGTTTCGTCCTAACATATTATGAAAGTATAAAACTCAAGCTTCATTGTAGTATACATTAGTTTTATGATATAATCAATTCCTTCATTAGAAAAAACAATATTCTTCCACATTTCATATGAAGTAGGACATTGAGATACTTGATTAAATTTATTAGTTCATAAAGAAGACACAATAGAGTTGATGTATTTATAAATGATATCATATTACCTTTCTTGATCAATATTAAAATATTCCTAATAATCCTATGTAATCAAATAATTATTAATAGCCTTTATGTAATCCCTTATTCCATGATTGTTCAAATAAATAATCATACGGGCTTTCCAGCATCCATAGTTTTCACCATTAAAATAAATAACATGGATTGTTGAAATACCTTCTCTAGAATCAGCCATTTCAAGATGTTTTCTCTTAATATTTAACTTAGGATTAAAATTCCCCTACTTCTGAGATTACTTTTAAGTATCAGATAGATGCAACAGAATATCCAAGGATTTATAAAACGATAAATATTGCAGTAGTGTCCAACATTTGATACCAATTTTTGGTATTGAGTAAAAATATATTTCCATAATGAGAAATTTAACCAATATATTCCAACCTTTTCAATCAATTTTCAATTAAAAATAATTATGATGAATACAAAGAAACAAGAGTGGGTGAATTGTGTTCTTCAAAAACATTGATAGATTTCGAACACATATCTTTTTATATATAAAACTTTTCCATTTCTCTCAAGTAAAAAGAAGAAAAGAAAATAAATAAATAAAAAGAACACATAAATGTATAGTGGTTCTGGGAAAAAAGATCCCATAGTCCACTCCACCAAGACTCACCACCACAATCTTGATGATTTCACAAAATAGTTCTTATCATAATACCTCTAAAAAACTGATTATAGGCATTTCACACCTTATATGGATTTTATAGGGACTTTTGATTCTTTTATAGGGAATCATAAATCATCATTTTACTGAAATAATGTAACACCAAATGAATTTTATAAGGCTTGACGGTTGGAAGATGTGAGGATAAGGGTTTGTGGGCGGTGGTATTTACAGTGGATGAGAGGGGTGTTTTTTTATTATCTTATTCATTTTTTTATTTTGGCTCAAGAATGTAACACCAAAAGGATTGAAAAATAAATTTAATATTGAATTCATAAAACACTGAGTCTCTACAAAACAACACTGTTATATCCAATCGAATAATCATAATTTTTTTTCAATTATGTGTTTTGAATTTATAAATTCTGACATACACGGTTGCGTCGAGGGTGATTTTCAGAGTATAATAAAAAAAATTATTTTTTAGTGAATATTAATATACCTTAATGAATATTAACTTTAATAGTAATGTACCCTTATGAATAGTAACGTGACCCTTATAAATAGTAATGCACCCTTATTAATAGTAACTTAACCCTTATGAATAGTAACTTGAATTGTAATGTAACCTTATAAATAGTAACTTGGACCTTATGAAAAGTAATGTTCCCTTATAAATAGTAAAACTAAACAATTTAAGTAAAAATATAATTTAGGCACCTTATAAATGAGAGTAAATATTTTAAAATTAATAAATAAGTGTTGGTATTTTTATGAGCATTAAATAATGAATTAGAATTTCACAATTAATCGATTAATTTAAAAGATAATTCATCTTCATAAAATGTATTCCTTAATCAATATTTTTTTTCCTATTATTATAAGACAATTTTAAGAGACCATAGATAATTTTTCAAAGTTTCATAAAATCGGTTATAATATTAAAATTTGTATTTTTTTGAGTAAATGATGTTTTTAATTAAAAATTAAATTTCTCATATTTAGAAAATTATTTTATTAAAATTTAGTTCTTTTTTGGATTCTACATGTCAAAAAATGGTTTGGATTAGTTTTTTGTATTTTTATGAAATAGTTTAATTTTTATAGAATAATAAAAAATACATGTTTTTATAAAATAAGACATTTTTCGTGACATCATCATGAAGTTATTATGTTATAAACATTTATTTAAACTACGTAATAACTAAATTAATATATTACAAGTGGAATATTTTAAAAAAATTATTTGGAACATGAAAAGTATATTTTTTTCAAGATAACTATAAAAATCATTGTCAATGTTGACGCAGTTCCTGCACAACACTAACAAAGTCAAAACTAGTAATTTATATATAATAATTGAGTAAAAAATTACATTCATGAATTATTTATTAATTATTATGTATTATTAATCTCTTTTATTTTTAGTTTCTAATTTTAGTTGTATATAATAGGAGTATTATCCATGTAACACATCAAGATTTCATAATATGTTATTTTTTTCAAAGTAATCCAATAACTTGCACTACACGCAACACCAAGTTCTAGCGCACACCGACTTACCAAACTAGTTGTTCAAAAGTGGTTATGAATATTATTAACTGAATTTTGAACATTATATAATGCTAATAATTTTAGAATCCATATTATGAGTTTCTTAGACATAATGTTAGAACAAAATCATTTTTTTCAGATAAAAGAAGTATTTTTCAAAAAATGAAATTTTCCCGCCTTTTAATGGAGAACCTTTTTTTAAATCCAATATTTGAAACTTTTATATATTAAATTTGACAAAAACAATTTCTTCTTTATAATCCGTACATAAGAGTTTAGTTTCAATAAAATTTTGATGTTTTTATGATAACTTTAATATTTGGGTGAATAGTGAAAAATAATATATTTTAATTGAATTTTTTTTAATAAAAATAATTTAGTGATAAATTATAAATTTTTAATGGTTTGGAAGTATAAATATATTATATTTTTAACATTTAATCCAATGATGGTCATTGTATGTAATTTCACTTTGTAATTGGACATAAACAAGTGTCAATTTTTTGACAGTTATTATTTCTTAAAAATACGCATTTTGGTTTTGACAATGGAAATTAATTTTAAAGTAATAAATGGAATTTTTATGTTTTTAATTTGGTAAAATAGACTTCTATTTTGAATACAGAATATAAAACTTATCTTAGGGTGAATGTTTTTGTATGTTTCTGAAAACTTTCAATTTTTGATGAATAGTGAAAAAAACTGAGTTATTGGTTAAAAACCGCCTTTTTATTTAAATAATTATTTATTTTATTTTAATTTATTTTAGGTCAAAATAGATATATAATACCTATATATGTTAAATATAATTCATTGGAGTCATTTTATAATAAGATTAGATATATAAAAATTTTATTGAACTTTCTACCGTCTTTTATCCACCTTCTAGGGGAATTTGCAAATTTACATAAAACTTAATTTAACCACTTATGTGAGTTTAATTTCAAAAATAATACAAACACGGTTGATATCATTAAGTAAAATTTTGTTCAATAAGTTGAAAATAGTTTTTCATGAATATTAACTTTTTTACTTTTATTTACCACGGTTTAAAGTAAATAGGGTAATTAAGGGTAAAACTGACATTATTATTTCCCAAACACATGTCATAATTATATTGGATAAGTGTTATTCAACCAAAAAAAACTTTAGTAATAAATTTTTATCTTTTAGGTCCACATGGATTATATTAGGACATTTATTATTGTTTAATTCAAAGAAGAGTGAAAAGTATTAAATTCAATGTATAATAAATAAATCATTTCTAATATAGGGTTACACAGAAGATAAATTCGGCTGTAAATATTAGTAATAAAGATAAAAATATTTCCTACATAATGGTATTTTATTTATATTTTTTATACCTTAAATAATATAACTTATATATGACACAATGATGATGTAGTAATTACCTAATTAATGAAATATTAAGATATTTTAGATTATAAATAACCAAATGAATGTAATTTGAGACTTTTTATGAATTACACTAATTTTATATGTTAATATGAAATTTTAGGGTTGTTTAGATGAATTGGTTTTGAAGTAATAATGTTGTTATGAATTTAGTAAAAAATGAAATACCAAATAGTGTCAAATTTGACATAAAAGAGTTTTAAAACAAATATTATATTATGAATTGATATTATATTGATAAAAATATATGGTTCAGTAAAAAGACTTATATAATGAATGGTTTATCATTAAATAACAACTTGGGGTTCTATCGGAAGTATATCTTATGATTATTAACCATATAATATCAGAATACCAAGAGACATAGTAAATGTCAAACTTTTTAACTAAGAGTTAAATCGAAAAGATAAAGTTAATATAGTGACCCAAACCTATCTAAAACCTATTGGTTGAATGGTTTTATAACCATAACCACCTTATACTTTATGTAATTTATTTTAGATCCATTATAAATAGAATATGAATTTATTATAAAATAATATTTCTAGAGTTTCCTAAGGTTCCCCTCACCGCTCTTATAAAAGGGAACTCCCCCTTCTCTCTAATTCACACATTAAATGACATTTTTTTCAGCCAAACCCCACCGAAATATCCTCCCAACTATCCTCCCTTAATCCTAGATACCTTCATTTGGTCAGAAAGCCATCCTAAGGATCTCTTTTGATCAAATCAAAAGAAAGAACCCGAAGAAGAGGTAATGATTTCAGCACCCTTTTTCAAGTTCTTTTCTTCTTTCACTTATTCTTTCCTTGTTGCTTCCATTGTAAAACAATAACTCTAGTATCTTCTATATAATATGATGTTTTTATAAATTTGGTACAACCATATTCATTATTCTATCCATTCTATGAATGACATGTCACCATACGTGCGTGCGTACGACTTACCGTCTCCACGTCGTGGTGTAGTTGTTATTCAATACATTATTATATTGGATGGGTATAATAATGATGTATAATTGATGTAAATAATAAATATAAAGTGTTAATTATTCTGTATATATTATATAACATTTAATAATATGTGATTTTAATATCAACACAATGATATTTCCACTCGTGCGTACGTACGGATTACCTTCTCCACGGCGAGATGAGATTCATTTCCACGTTCACCATCCAATGATGATTATAAAATATATATCATTAATAAGTATCTAACATATTAAATAATAATGATACTGGATATATATATATATATATATATATTTATTTACATATATCTCATTCACTTAGTTCCGTTCAATACGATATGAAAACGGAAATAATGTTTATGCGTACGTACGGTCTACCGTCTCCATAAACGGTGTTTTAAATTTCATATATATGTCTATTATACATATTAATATTCTAATATATATGATATATAAATCCTTTTTATATTATTTAAGTATTTAAATCATTATCTATGTGATACAATCAAGAGTAACAAGTTAAAACACGTACGATAAAGAAAACGATTATTACCCAAAATGTTAATTTAACAAGGAAATTATTATTAAATGGGTAGTATAAAGTCATAAATGAATCATGTATGATATCATAAATATTAATATGGTTCTGGTATAATTTAATAACATACTACTATCTTTATATAGGAGGCTAAACGTACCTTCGATGAAAGGAATGTGCAATGTAAGGGGATTTCATCTCACTCCTTATTCCCATGAGATTCATGCTATATTGCTACTATTTCCTTTTGTGTGGTGTATGTACTACCAAAAATTATATTCTTTGTGTAATACACTTTAATTTATGTGTATTTACATCTTCATTTTATGATACTTCTTTCATGGGGTGTATGTTTCGTAAGTTACCCAATTGGTAAGGGTTAATTTCACAATATCTTCATTATCCGAGGTTGTTTTTACGTAAGTATCTACTGGGGAATATTTATTATCCATGTCCATGTTTTATAAAAGAGTTTTAAAAGGTATTATTTTCAAGGTAATTTTAATAAAACATCATTTTAAATGTTTTAAAGATTTATTCTTCCAAACCTTTCACATTAATGTCCATGTTATCAAAATGATTTTAAGGATTTATTTATATGGACATTAATGTTTTGAAATGATAATTCTTTTCAAAAGTTTCAAAGTGGTATGGGACACATTGATTCAAAAATATCTTTTAAATTACATCCTTTATAAATTGTGAGAATTTTAAATGATTTCATGAAAAGGGGTATTTCTCTCTATGTATTTTACTGATCATTTTCATCTATGTCAACATCCTTTGACATATTTTATACTTGTCTGAAGTCGATCCACTATGATACAAATCTTCTATACTGTATTGAAGGTTTTGTGAAATTTTTTTACTATGGATGTGTTATTTTTATACCATTCATGGTTTATGTATAAATTATTGACATTTCGTATGCTAATTTTAATATGAAAATTTATGTTATATTTCAACCTTTTCATATATTGAATGTATTGGACTAGTATGTTCCGGGCTGGGGAAAGGTAAAATTATGACCTCCGGGTTGGGGCTGGTTACAGAGAACCCTCCTAGTTGGAGTCCTGTTACATAGGCTCTCCGGGTTGGATACCGGTTGCAGAGGCTCTCTGAGTTGGAGTCTGGTTACGGAGGCTCTCTGGGTTGGAGTCCAGTTACAGAGGCACTCCGGGTTGGAGTCCAGTTACAGAGGCTATCTGGGTTGGAGTTGGGTTACAGAGGCTCTCCGTGTTGGAGTCCGGTTATTGAGTCTCTCCGGGTTGGAGTCCAGTTACAGAGGCTCTCCGGTATGGAGTCCGGTTACAGAGGCTCACCGGGTTGGAGTCCGGTTAAAGAGGCTCTCCAGGATGGAGTCCAGTTACAGAGGCTCTTTGGGTTGGGGTCCGGTTACAGTTAGCCCCTAGGTCCTGACATAAGTCCATGACATAGAAATTAAACTTCTGCATTATACATTCCCTCATTAGGAAAATAATATTGATGGATCCTGTGTTTATTCAACTAGTATAATATTCATGACTATGTTTTATTATGGCATTATTTACTCAGCTCATATTCCTGACATAGATGCCTTCATGTTTATTATTTGTAAAAGCATGTGTTTTTAATTATTCATCATGCTTAATATTTATGTTATCTTCCATTGAATTACTTACCCTTACTGAGAATTTGAACTCACCTCTTTATTATGATTGATTTTTCCAGGATATGAATAAGTTAGTTATGAGTGACTTGCATGCATAATCTAGGAGGCTTGGATGTTTCTAATGAAATAAATTAGTGTTGTAATTCTTTTGAAGTTGTAAAGTTGAACATATGTATGAATCTTGCATCCAAGGATACTAAACTGATCAACCTTTTGGGACACGATTTCCTTGTATCATGCCAATGTTATGAAATAATTTACCAACTCTGGGAAACTGGGGTCAGGGCGTTATAGTTGGTATCGTATAATGTTTAGTAAAAACCGTAGAAACTAGATTTAGATAAAATCTTATTAGAGAACATAGCCTTAAGATAGACATTGAAGATTAGTATTGAAGAACTTCCTATAATTTTGGTATTGTAGTGATTTTGTGAGTTTTCAAAGAAATACATCCCTGTCTAGATATGAGCGTGTAAATGTGGATCTGGAACAGATATACCTAGCGGTAAAACCTGAATACACCGCTTTGACCTAGACTCGATTGAGAACTGGTGCACGAAAATGGGACTTGTTTCACTCTTGGTTACAAAAATCATGGGGGATATTCTTAGGATAATTCTCATTTTATTTACAAAAATTTATGAAGGGTTTATGAGAATATACTTCCTCAAAGAAAACACTTATTTTTATGGATTATATCCATAAACTGTTCAATTTATGTTAGGTATTTTACAAGTTTGGAATTATTCATTGCAATCCGGAAACTGATCTAGTGTATTTCATTGTATAGAAATGGCACACAGTAGGAGGAATGTGAACTACAACAATACGTATAATCTAACGAGTAAAAAGGATCATATATTTCATGGTATTAAGGAAACATTTAGAAGGGAAATAGTCTCTCATGTATTCTCAACATATGAAGAAATAGTATCATGTGTTAATAAGATATGTAATGAATTCTCCAAGTCCTATGGTTTTGAAGGGAAGAAAGAGAAGAAAAGGATGAAATATATAAATATGGGTAAAGGGAAGAGGGAAAAGTAGGATTTTCACATATGTGATAACCGTGGAAAGAATCACCTTGGTAAATGCATGAAGGGAATGGGAGTTTGTTATATGTGTGGAGAAAAATGACACCAAGTACGTGATTTCAAGGGTAAGAAAAACGTTTCAAATATACAATGCTTCCTCTGCAAGGAGGTGGGACACTACACAAATCAATTTCAAAATCATTTGTGTATACCCCAAATGCTACTATTTGATAATAATAATGTTATGATACTACCAAAGATAAAGATGAATGAATATATTTCTTACAGTATTGTGTAATTTGGGTATTGTATTAATTATGTACATATTATAAGAATTACAGAGTATATAAGGATTGTACTGTAGTACTATTTCATTATGGACTTGAGATTGTGTGGAGCCAAGAAAAGTAACTCAATAGTATGTTAAATTTTTGGAAAATATATAGTTGAGAGAATGATAAACCGTAATATGGATTTGATAATGAGGTAATGATTTGGAATAATACATGATTGATTTTGAAAAATAATATTAGATATTCTTGACTACCTTGAAACTGATTAATGATTTGTATATTCCATCATTGTTGGAGTTTACAAAATTTTTGGATAGAAGGAGTATATCCAGTATTCTATAAGGAATAAGGGAGTATGGATGTAATGAATAAGGTTTTATAGTAATTCAGGATGTTGCAGTGTTTTAAAAGAATACATTATGAAGGTGTTCACATGTTATAACATGGAAAAAAGGATATTCATTGTGTTTACCTTCCATATAAATTTTGGACTATGATTTTGGATAGAATTGTGTTGGATAAGTTTAGTTTGAGATTATTTTTAGATTGACATAAAAAGGACAACATGGAGGTCAGGCGGCAACCTGTTGCGTCTGATAAGGCCGTGAGACTTGAACCCACAACCAAATGGTTACAAGGGTGTATCACCTACCACTGGCCGACATGATTTCCTAAATTGAATAATGTAGTTTTTTTAAAGGTGTTGTAGATGAATTATAAATTCACTTTTTTAGAACCCCATACAAATAGGATAAATAGAATATTTTTTAAGTTCTATTATCTTTTAAAGTGAAAGATGAGTTTGTGGTAGAAATTAGTAAAAGGATAGAACTCTACTTGTAAAGTATATATATTTTTTTATCTTATTCTATGAATAAATTAATTCTTAAACTTCAGGGAAGGGATCTTAAAACAAAAAATGTGTTATCTTAATACCTTATGTTTTGTTGAACCGATGGTATTTATAATAATCATAGATTGATGGATTTGAGGCCCTCATGTTTACACTTGTTTGTGATTTATGACCTCAATCACTCCCTATAAATATTTACATTTTTCCTCCAATTATGTGTCTCTATTTTCCAAAAAACATTTCTTAATCGAGATCATAATTTGGTGGGGACCCATTCATTTCCCTTTTTTGATTAAAAACATAAATCATTAATGACGAATATCAGCAGAAGTACAAGTACAAAGCCATGAAGGGAAATTGTCCGACTAGAGTTGGGTGGAGTCGAAAGGGCCTGAGGCCGCAAGCTGATGAGATGCATTGTTTCCTTCCTTTTTTGTAAAGGAGAAGGTGCAAGAGGATAATCAATGGAAGAGTGGGAGAATTATCCAAATGATGACGCCAAAAGACTGGAGCCCTCCATCACTGTGGTTCATAGCATTGATTACAGTAAGGCAGTCAGACTCAATAATAATATCGCTCTATCCATATTCCAATGCGAGAAACAAACCAGCAAGGATCGACATGGCCTCAGAAACTGCCAGTTCCCAGAAATCCTGATGTGGTTTATATTTTGCAGCAATGATTTTCACCAGATGATTACGGTCCAGAAGGCCAAGGGAAACAAGCCCATCATTTGGGAGAGACACATCCATGTTAATCTTAATAATCCCTTCCGTTGGGGGATTCCAATGAGAGGTAAAGGTGAGGGTAAAACCTAGCATAAAATTATCATTGCGGTCTTTCCATCCCTCAATCCAAGAAGTGTCCTGTTAAATCCAGAATTTGGGTGGTTTGTGAGCTTGATGAAACACGGCATCATTACGTCGGACCCAAATAATCCAGGACAAAGGGAAACGAAAACCTGAAAGGGCCGAGGAAAGAGAGGAGCACTAACGTGTCAAATGATCGGGGAGGTCAAAGGATAATTCTAGTGAAGTGGTAGAGGCTGGGCCCCATTTACTCCAAACCTTCTTTGCTCCCGTGTAGTGAATAATGGCGTGCAAAGGAGTTTCAATGGTGCTCGGGCAGAAAGGGAAAAAAATAACAGTCCATATGTCGATAAGCGAGAAGGCTTATTATTGGGAGAGTACCCATGCAAACCTGCCACCAAAATTGGAGAATTTTAGGGGGAACGTTGAGGGTCCAAATCGGTTTCCATGGTCCCTCATCCCGACCGACTGGGTGGGTTGACAGGGGCCAGTCTGTAGCCGGATCTCACCATGTATTCGCTCGAGATGTCATTGGTCCAGAAAAGATGGTCGGGGCTTGCGTCAGGGACCTAGGGAATTCTAATTATGATTCTTTGGTACCTTTCGTTAAACCAATCATGGATATTTTCTAAACACCACCCCTATCCTTGTTCGGAAAGGAGGCAACTGATAGTAGTGTCTTCAAGACCTGGTTGGACGGGGGTTGTAGCCTACATACCTTCCTTATCGATATGCCAGGGATCATTCCAGATATTTACCGATGAGCCAGACCCAATCCTCCAGCCCAGTCCTTTATCCAAAATCTTTTTATCCCCCCAAATACTTCTCTAGAGGAAGCTGGGGTGGGGACCAAGAGAGAAAGCATGGAAGTCAGTGTGGGGAAAGTACTTATCTTGGAGAACTCGTGCACAAAGAGATGAAGGATGGTTAAAAAGGCACCATTATCGCTTGGACAAAAGTGCATCATTGAAGAGAAAAAGATTCCAGAATCCCATCCCACCCTCTGATTTGGGTTTGCAAAGTTTCTCCCATGCCATCCAGTGGGGACGATTTCTTCCATCATTCTTACCCCAGCAGAAATTGGCAGTGTGTGTGTCGATCTGGTCGATGATGAATGATGAGAGCTTAAATAGGGACATAAAATAGCTGGGGATGAACTGGATTATAGCTTTGATGAGGGTCTCTTTTCCAGCTTTGGAAATTCCTTTAGGGGACCATCCAAGAATATTTTGCTCGATCCTATCCACAAGAGATGTGAAGATTTCTTTTTTGGATCAGCCGATCACCGTGGGAAGACCAAGATACTTCTGAAGTTTCACAACCATATGAATACCATCTGAAGCGCATAGCTCATCCCTCTCAAAGAGAGGCACCCATGAACTGAAAGAAATTTATGATTTTCCATGACTGATTGACTGGGGAGACTCCCTCTTTTACTATTGGATTGCTTGGCAGATCACCCGACATTCATCAATTGTTGCTCTAGAAAAAAGGAGGCTGTCGTCAGTAAAGAAAAGATGCAACACTGGTGGACCAACATGGCAGACCTTTTCCCCATGAATAGAATTAGAGGATGTAGCCCTGGAAATAAGAACAGAAAACATGTTAGCAACCTGAATGAAGATAAAAGGGGATATATAATCTCCCTGTTGGAGGCCTTGGGATGGGTATAATCCTTTGGTGAGATCCCCATTGACCTTGATTTTGAAGGAAACGGTCGAGATGCAGTCCATGACCAAATCTGTCCATTTAGTACAGAAACCCATTTTCAGCATAACGACACAAAGGACGTGCCATTCCACTCTATCGCAGGCCTTGTTCATATCCAATTTCTAGGCCATGGTTCCTCTTTTTTCAGTTGAGCGATATTTCATAGAATAGAACAATTCATGGGCCACAATCACATTATCCATGATCAGTCTCTTGGCCATGAAAGCGCTTTGATTTTCAGAGATAATATCTAGTATCCAAGGTCACATTGGATTGACAAGGATCTTTGGGAAGATATTTTAGGTGACATTGAAGAGGCTGATAGGTCTAAAATCAGGGTTTTCCAGAGGGTTCTTAATTTTGGGTATGAGGACAAGGACAATTTCATTGATGGCAGCAATGCTAGCATTCCCAGTACGATATTCTTTATCATGTTGTAGATGTTAGGACCAATAATGTGCCAGTATTGTTTAAAAAATAGTGTGTGGAACCCATCTGGTCCCATGGCCTTATTAGAATAAAGATTTTTTAGATCCAGGCGTATCTCTTCATCTGTCACATATTTGGTGAGATGCTTATTGATCTCATCAATGATCACAGGTCTGATACAATCTTCCACCTCGACGGATATGAAAGGGGTTCCTGTAGCAAATATGTTCTGAAAACAGTGAATTAAGGCCTCGTGGATACCATCGGTGTCAGAAAATTTGCATCCATCGGGTTGTAATATGTAGATAATAGAGTTTTTCTGATGCCTGGATGAAGCTTTCTGGTGAAAAAATCGAGTATTAGCATCCCCCTCTTTAATGTAGTTATCCCGTACTCGCAAAGCCCAAAAGGTTTCCGTGATATTCAGGGTGGTATCCATCTCTCTCTGTGTGGCTCTAATCTTAGAGAGAATACAATTAGATGTGGGTTGATTGAGTAGGTTGTTCAGTATATTTTTGAGGACACCACAGTGCTAGTTGGGGTGGTGGAACTTCTTATTTCTCCAAGACCTCAGCTCAGATGCAACATGTTGGAGATTGGGACAAACATCCTTGTGGGTTCTTTTCTAGCATGATCAGATCACCTCTTCACATTAATGGCCTTTTTCCCAGAAGCTCTCAAACCTGAAGGGTGTGGTCAAATGCCTATTTCGTTCTCCTCGCGTACAATCTATGAGAATTGGACATTGGTCTGAATAGTTAAGGGCCATGTGGATGATGTGAAACCAGATGAACATATTAATCCAATCAGAAGAACTCAGAAATCTATCAAGATGCTCAGCGATGGGGTTGCCTTTAGTATTGTGACTAAAACACGTAAAAAGACTACCTGTGTACCCCAGATCAACCAGGTCCTCCCTAGAGACTGCATGCTTGATGTTTGACATCGAAGCTGAGGGTCTGATGATTCCGCGCCTATTTTACTTATGGAACATAATCTCATTGAAATATCCTCAGAAGAGGATAGGGATCGGTAAATCTTATCGCATCTTGCATAGAAGATCCCATGACTTCACTTTATCATTATGGTTTGTCTAGCCATAGAATCCCACGAAAGTCCAGGGTTGGTGAAAGTATGTTTGAATAGTTGCTGCCATGTGGTGTGAGGAAAAGGACAAAATTTTGATGTCGATATCGTCCTTCCAAAGAAGACAGTGGCCCCCATAATGGCCTTGTCTAGGCACTATAAAGTTTCCTTGGAAGCCACACTTCAGAGAAATACCATTGGTGTCCTTGTTTTCCAGTATGGTTTCGGACATGAAAACCATATCGGGGAGACTTTGAGCACAATTTCACTGAAGAATGAGAACCGTTCGTGGGTTTCCAAGCCCATGAAAGTTCCAACATAAAGTAATAATTTCTCAAGGTGGGGCTGGGTCTCTCCCACCGCCACCTTTGATTCATTCGAACTTGTTTCTCCACTTGTTGTTTTCCATGTTTTGGTGCGATTCCTCCCTGATTGACATGTTTCATTTTTTCTTTTCCTCACCCCGAGTTTAGGGTCTTCTGTGTACCCATCAATCTCTCCTCATATCACCCTTTTCCACATTCAACATGTTATTGGTCCCAGTATTGGTGTTCCCAACATTCCATGGGACTCCATTGTTCGAATGCATGTTGTAGTCGATTGTGGGTCAGGATCCAGATCTGGTGGTTCGACGTGCATCAGTATTGGATTTGGGAAATGTGATGACGATACATTTTGCATCGTCTCCAACATTCTAGATGTTTGAGTATTGTCTCTCAAGGGGATTGGGTGAACTCCAGCTTCTCTCTGAGTGGGAGTGACAGCATTTGGGAAATCCATTGGTCCTAACATAAGGACTTTTTTCGGGTATGGGTTTTGCCTGACAGGTATGTGACAACCTAAGACGGTCATAGTCCTTTTGTTTCTCTGACTCAGGGGTGAAATCATATTTATTCGTTTTGGCATAGAGCCAAGGGCCATATTGGAGGATAATGTTACCCACTACACTCTTATTTTTTATTGTGTAGGTTCTTTCCAGATGGCCAAGGAGACCACAAAAAATGCAGAAGATTGGGAGTTTCTCAAACTCAAATGAAATCCAAGTGTTGGTATCTTAAATATTCAAGAACATTCCCTTCATTAGTGGCTCCGACACTTCAATTTCCACCTTGATCCGAACCTTGGGGCCCCATTGTATTAGGTTTGAGTTGTCCCAGTCAAGAACGTTCCCTAAACTGTCCCCAATTTCTCTCATGATTCGTTCCAATCTTCCATGGAAGGGGATTCCTTTAATTCGAATCCAAAAGGGTAAGCGGGTTAAGTTCACTCCCTGGATATCGTCCCCCCCATTGAATTATTCCTTGAGTAGGAGTTGATTATCGAAGGACCATGGTCTTCCACGCAAGATTTTGTCTCTATCTCTCTCTTTAAAGAACTCAACGACAAAGCGATTGATCCCCGCTTCCCAAATATCCACTCCCGCATCATGTTTCCAGATGTGCTATAGATTGTTTTTGAGATCACCCTGATTTACCGATATGTTTTCCGCAAAATTTCCCACCAAGAGAAGAGACATGAGGTTTTCTAGAAGTGTGTTTTTGGTTCTTCGTGCCTCAATCGTCACCTTTTCTTTGTCCTTCAGGGACAACCACTTCTATTGATTTACAAATTCCATGTCCATAGT
Organism: Viscum album; assembly: GCA_963277665.1. Classification (NCBI taxonomy): domain Eukaryota; kingdom Viridiplantae; phylum Streptophyta; class Magnoliopsida; order Santalales; family Viscaceae; genus Viscum; species Viscum album. The sequence continues at coordinate 1,081,817,335 of OY728166.1, read as the reverse complement.
GCAAAAAATTGATTTCGCAATCCTACTTAAAGACCGACACCCTTGCAGTCCCCACAAACCTCACTTGAGTCAAGGAACAGTCAAAAAAGAGGGTCTTTAGACCAGATGCCCCTTCGCGAGCTCCTACCACGATGCACACAATAGGGATAGGCTCCACGGCCTTCGCAGACAACCGTACCCCTTGAGTGGTCGCTCCCAATAACCCCTCACTGTGGTGCACACCAGCCTTCACGGAGCAACACCCCCGGGGGACCTTCGTGGCTTCACAACACAATAGGTTCTTTGCAGGGGAACATCGCTAAAGAGACCCGCAACAAGGAACTTCTAATCTGAGCTTCGTAACAATGAGGAAATGGCCTCCCGCCCACAGGTCACCACAATCAACACAGCGCACACCCCAACTTCGCGGAACAACACCCTATGGAAGGATCATCACGGTGACCACCTCACGAACACACAACACGGTGAAATCTCACAGAAGGTGCTTAGTGATTCAAACCATTTCTAGGAGAAACGCCGAAACAATGTGGAAACGGATAACTACCCAGAGGTCACCACCCTCTTCACAGTGCACCAAGTATTCATGGATCAACATCCCACAGTAGGAACCTCACGGTGGCCACTTCGTGATCCCACAATGCGGTGAATCATCACGGGAGGAGATTCGCAAGTCAATCGACTTCGTGGCAGAAAATTCATGAAACAAGGAGATGGCTAGCTCCTATAGTTCATCGCCAACTTCACGGAGCAGGAAGAAAAGAGAAAAGGGAAAGGAATCCTAGAGCTCATGTTTGGCCTTGAGACTCTGAGTGCTCAGAACTGGAAGCTAAAAGCTGAAATGCGATTAGGGAAGGTTTCCCTCAAAACCTGGTAAAAGTCTCGAGACAAGATGACACAGATCTGAGGTGCATATGGAGTTTGAGAAAAGGAGATCTGTACCACCTTCCCTCTCACGGATCTGACTTCTGCGAGGGATGGCGGTGACATAAGGAACTTAAAGACCCCGAGGGAGGCTTGGTACAATGCCCGAGGTTGAAGTCGAGTAGAAAAAGGTAAAACCTAACTCCCTCTGGAACACAGAGATTGGGATCTGGGCACAGGCAGAGGAGAACAGGAGGCAAAAGAGCACAGATTCCTCACCGTAGAGGGTCAGGGAGCGACACAGAAAGGAAGAAATGCACCACATGCACCAGTTCTGAAGGAGAAAACAATGAAGAATGTAACACCCTATTTTCAAATTGCGAGGATGCAATTTATTGAAGGAGGGAAGAATTTAACACCCAATGATTTCAGAGTACGTTGTTTTTTTCAAAGTAATCCAATAACTTGCACTACACACAAAACCAAGTTCTAGCACAACACGACCTACCAAACTAGCCGTTCAAAAGCAGTTATGAATACTATTAACTAGATTTCAAACTTTATATAATTCATATAATTTTAGAATCCATATTATGAGTTTCTTAGACATAATGTAAGAACAAAATCATTTTTTTTCATATAAAAGAAGTATTTTTTAAAAAATGCAATTTTACCGCCTTTTAATGGTGAACCTTTTTTAAATCCAATATTTTATACTATTATATATTCAATTTGAAAAAATAAATTTCTTCGTTAGAATTAGGACATAAGTGTTTAGTTTCAATAAATTTTTGATGTTTTTATGATAACATTCATATTTGGGTGAATAGTGAAAAATTCTATATTTTAACTGAAAACAATTTTTTTAATAAATTAATTTATAGTGTTATATTATACATTTTAATGGTTTGGAAGTATAAATAGATTATATTTTTACAAATTAATCCAATTCTAGTCATTTTATGTAATTTCACTTTGAAATTGGTCATAAACAAGTGTTAATCTTTTGATAGTTATTATTTCTTAAAAATACACTTTTTGGTTTTGACAACGTGAAATAATTTTAAATTGAAAAACTTAATTTTTATCTTTTTAATTTGGTAAAATAGACTTCATTTTTGAATTCAGAATATCAAAATTATCTTAGGGTGAATTTTTGGTATGTTTCTGAAAACATTCAACTTTTGATGAATAGTGAAAAACACTAAGTTATTGGTGAAAAACCGACTTTTTATTTAAATAATTATTTATTTTATTTAAATTTATTTTAGGTCAAAATAGATTCATAATACCTATATAAGTTCAATATAATTCATTCTATTCATTTTATAATAAGATTAGATATATAAAAATTTTATTGAACTTTCTACTATCATTTACCCACCTCCTAGGAGCATTTGCAAATTTACATAAAACTTAATTTTACCACTTCTGTGAGTTGAATTTCAAAAATATAAGATACATGGTTGATATCTTTAAGTAAAATGTGGTTAAATAAGATGAAAATGATTTTTGGTGAATAGTAACTTTTTTACTTTTATTTACCACTGTTAAAAGTAAATAGGGTAATTAAGGGTAAAAATGACATTATTATTACCCTAAAACATGTCCTAATTATATTGGATAAGTGGAATTAGACCAAAAACAACCTTAGTAAGAAAATATGATCTTTTAGGTCCAATTGTATTAGATTAGGACATTTATTATTATTTAATTCAAAGAAGAGTTAAAAGTGTTAAATTCATTGTTTAATAACTAAACCATTTTTAATATAGGGTTAAATATTAGATAAATTCAACTATAAATATTAATTAGAAATATAAAGAGATTTCCTACATAATTTTATTTTATTTATTTTTTTAGACATTAAATAATTTAATTTATTTATGACACAATGATGATGGAGTAATTACCTAATTAATGAAATATTAAAATATTTGATATTATAAATAACCAAATAAATGTAATTTGATATTTTTAGTGAATTAAACTAATTTTAGAGGTTAATATGACATGTTAGGGTTGGTTATATCAATTTTTTTTCAAAGTCATAATGCTGTTATGTATTTATAAAAAACAAAAACAAAATAGTGTCAAGATTCACATAAAAGAGTTTTCAAAACAAATATTATATTATTAATTGATATTCTTTTGATAAAAATCTTAGGTTCAGAAAAAAGACTTATATAATGATAGTATTATCATTAATGAACCACTTGGGATTTTTTTGGAAGTATATAGTACATTTATTAACCATATAATACAAAAATACAAAGAGACATGGTAAATGCCAAACTATTTAACTAAGAGTTAAATCTAAAGGATAAAGTTAATATAGTGACTCAAAACTATCTAAAACCTATTGGTTGAGTGGTTTTCGAACCATACACACCTTTTAATTTAAATAATCCATTTTTTTGCCATTGGAAACTGAAAATAATTTATTATGAAATAATATTTATAGCTTTTCTTAAGGTGCCCCTCAACCCTCTTATAAAAGGGTACTCCTCCTCTCTCATTGACACATTCAAAGCCATCTATCTCGGCCAAAACCTACCCAAATATCCTCCCTTCATCTTATAGGCCTTCCTTTGGTCAGAAATCCAACCTAAGGAGCCCTTTTGATCAAATAAAAAGGATGAACCCGGAGAAGAGGTAATGATTTCACCACTCTCTTTCAAGTACTTTTCTTCCTTCACTTCTTATTTCCTTGTTGTTTCCATTGTAAAAAAATAAATCCAGAATCTTATATATACTGTGATGTTTTTATAAAAACCGTACAACCACATTCATTATTCTAACCATCCTATGAATGACATGTCACCATACATGCATACGTATGGGTTATCGTCTCCACATCGTGGTGTAGTTCTTATTGAATACATTATTATATTGGATGGGTATAATAATGATGTATAATTTATGTAAATAATAAATATAACATGTTAATGATTCTATATATATGATATACCATGCAATAGTATATGATTTTAATATCAAAAGAATGATATTTCCACTCGTACGTACGTACGGATTACCTTCTCCACGATGTGATGAAATTCATTTCCACGTTCACCATTCAATAATGATTATAAAATATATATCATTAATAAGTATGTAATATTTTACATAATAATGATACTGGATATATATATATATTTACTTACATATATCTTATTCAGTTAGTTCCGTTCAATATGATATGAAAAGAGAAACAACGTTTATGCGTATGTACGACCTACCATCTCCATAAATGGTGTTCTAAATTTCATATATAGGTCTATTATACATATTTATATTCTTAATATATATGATATATAAATCATTTTTTATATTCTTGAATTATTTAAATCATGATATATGTGATACAATCAAGAGTAACAAGTTAAAACACGTACGATAAAGAAAGCAATTATTACCCGAAATGTTAATTTAACAAGGAAATTATTATTAAATGGGAAGTATAAAGTCATAAATGAGTCATGTATTATATCATAAATATTAATATTGTTCTGGTATAATTTAATAACATACTATGGTTTTTATATAGGAGGTTAAATGTACCCTTGACTAAAGGAAAGTGCATGGTAAGGCGTTTTCATCTCACTCCTTTTTCTCATGAGATTCATGCCATATTGCCACTAATTCATTTTTTCTGGTGTATGTTCTGCCCATACTTATATTATTTGTGTAATAAAATTTAACTTATGTGTATTTACATCTTCATTGTATGATAATTCTTTCATGGGGTGTATGTTTCGTAAGGTACCAAATTGGTAAGGGTTAATTTCACAATCTATTTATTATCCGAGGTTATTTTTACGTAAGTATCTACTGGAACATATTTATTATTCATATCAATTTTTCATAAAAGAGTTTTAAAAGGTATTATTTTCAAGGTAATTTTGCTAAAACATAATTTTAAATGTTTTATAGATATATTCTTCTAAACCATTCACATTAATGTCTATGTTTTCAAAATGGTTTTAAGGATTTATTTATATGGACATGAATGTTTTCAAATGATAATTCTTTTCAAAAGTTTCAAATTGTTATGGGACACATTGATTCAAAAATCTCTTTTAAATTACATCTTTTATAAATTTTGATAATTTTAAACAATTTCATGAAAAGGGGGTATTTCTCTCTAAGCATTTTACTGATCATATTCATCTATGCCAACATCCATTGACGGATTTTATACTTGTTTGAAGTCAATACACTATGATAAAAATATTCCATATTTTATTGATGTTTTTGTGATATTTTTTACTATGGATGTGTTATTTTTATACCATTAATGGTTTATGAATAAATTATTTACATTTTGTGTTCTAGTTTTAATATGAATGTTTATGTTATATTTCAACATTTTCATATGTTGAATGTATTGGACTAGTATGTTCCAGGTTGGGGACTGGTAAAAGTAAGCCCTCTGGGTTAGCGTCTCATTATAGAAGACACTCCGGGTTGGAGTCTAGTTACATAGGCTCTCCAGGTTGGAGTTCGGTTATAGAAGACCCTCCAGGTAGGAGTCTGGTTACCTAGGCTCTTCGGGTTGGAGTCCGGTTACAGAGGCTTTATGGGTTGGAGTCCGCTTACAAAGGCTCTCAGGGTTGGAGTCTGGTTAGAGAGGCTCTTTGGGTTGAAGTCTGGTTATAGAGGCTCTCTGGGTTGGAGTCCGGTTTCAGAGGCTCTCCGGGTTGGGGTCTAGTTATAGAGGCTCTCCAATTTAAGGTCCAGTTACAGTTAGCCCCTAGGTCTTGGCACGAGGCCATGAAAGAGAAATTAAACTTTGGCATTATACATTCCCTCATTATGAAAATAATATTGATGGTTCATGTGGTTATTGGACAAGTAGAATATTCATGACTATGTTTTATTATGGCATTATTTACTCAGCTCATATTACTTCCATAGAAGTGTTCGTGTTTATTATTTGTAAAATCTTATGTTTTCAATTATTCATCATGCCAAATATTTATGTTATCTTCCACTATATTTCTAACCCTTATTGAATGTTTGTTCTCACCCCTTTATTAACTTTCATTTTCCCCGGATATGAAGTAGTTAGTTATTAGTGACTTGTAGGCATAATCTAGGAGGCTTGGATGTTTCTAATGGAATAAATTAGTGTTGTATTTCTTTTCAAGTTGTAAAGTTGAACTCATGTATGAATCATGCTTCCAAGGCTACTAAACTGATCGGTCTTTCGGGACATGATTTCATTGTATCATGCCAATGTTATGTAATAATTCACCGACTCTGGGAAACTTGCTTCACAAATATAATAACCATAAGCCTTATTATTTTGAAACCCTATACCAAATTCCATCCACTACATCCATTTACACATTATTTTTCTTCTTGTATCATAAAAATACCACTTCCAAGAGCCTTAATGTGGTTTCAAAAGAGAAATATTCAAGAGGTAAGATTTCTTCTTCTTCTCTTATAAACTCTTTTTCACATATACCTTATCCCTAGATATTATCCAATTATTCACGAAAAATCATGTACTTTATATGAAATATAATTTATTTATGATAATGGAATATTCCATTAACATATATTATTTTCCCTTCTTTTATACTAGAAATGAAAACACCATTCGAGAGGTGTAAATCTATCACATTGAAGGACAAGAGGTTTTCAATTTCTATTACCATCTTTTATTCTAGTCATGAAACCATTATTATGGTTGTAATAGACTATAATATATGTATTATGCCCCATATATGGTTCCATAATCTTTTTTTACATATGGTTTTGACATATAAAGAAAAATGAGTTCGTTGTATTCAAAAACCACCAATTAACCCAAATTGTTATCATTAAATAATTTATATAATGAGTCCTCTTAAATTCAAGTAACAAAATAAAATTTAAAACAATGTAAACTTTTGGATGTTCACTAATTATATATAAATTCAGTTCTAGACAACCATACTCATTTTATGTGATTTTTCATTCATGTATATAAGTATACCGATCATAATACAAACATGTCGAACAATGAAATTGATCCTTTTAACCCATCAAAATGGACATTAATATTTTTCTTAAACCACGCTAAAATGTTTTATTTATAAAGCTTCTTTAGAATCTATTTTAAATGATTTATCCCAATAAGACATTATTTATGCCTAAAATATAATTTCAATGACTGTAACTTTTATTTACAAGGATATACATGTTTATAAAATTATTTAATGACAAATACGAATTATTTTTCCCAAGAACTCTTCTTTTCAAAGTAAAAAGGATTTTTCGGATCCCACTTTAACTTTTATGAGATATATACCGTGCTCACCCTTATACCATACATGTGGTGTTTGTACTAAGATTTGATATATAGTATAAAGAGTCTCATTATTCTCATGATATTCTAAGGGATTGGGGTTTGAATATTTCAAAGTGGTATGTGACACTTTAGAATGTTTAAGGATTATTTCCATAAGGATTTTTCAATGGTCTCTTTGAAAAGCATCTTCATCTATGTCAATGTCATTTGTTCAATATTGTACTTCATTGAGGTTTGTATCCCATGATATCATCCACAATGTTTTATTTATTATATTATGATTAGTTTTTCTGTGGATGTGTTATCTTAAAAACATTCACCATATTACTCTGAATGGTTAGTGTATATGTTTAATGGCTGGGGAAAGTTATTTAAATTTCATATGTTAGTTTCAATATGAATGTGTTTGTTATTTATATTTATCCCTATTAATATGAGGAATTAATTGAACTTATCAATTGTTGGGTGGGGAATTCTATATCCCCTTGGTGCATCGGTAGGTCTCAGGAGATAAAAAATGGTCTTTGCACGATGTCTAGAAAAAAAGGAAATTTATGGTCTTGGAACGAGGCCTTGATGGTGTGATTATTATGTCCCACATTATGAATTCCCTAATTATGAAAATAGTATTGATAGTTAATGTGGTTATTGGACTAGTAGAATACCCATGATTATGTTTTATTGTGGAATTATTTATTTAGCTCTTATTCCTTCCATAATGTGTGGAAGTTCTTTTTTGAAAGGCATGTGTTTTTGGGTATTCACCATACCTCATGTTTATATTTTTGATATATTCCTATATATTTATTACCCTTAATGAGAATTATAGATCGCCCAATTCTTATGTTTTATATTCGCATGACATGAAGAAGTTTATTATGAATGACTTTTATGGATAAACTTAGAGTTGTGGATGTTCCAAATAAAACTTATATGTTGAATTTTTTTCAAGTTGTAATGTTGAAACGATGTATGCATACAGTTTTCAAAAACTACTAAACTACTCCGTCCTTTAGGATTTGATTTCTTTTAATCATTCCGTTGTATTAAAATAATGTATCATCTTTAGGCTTCTAGTCTTGAGGTGTTACAGTTGGTATAAAAGGAAGTTTAGTAAAAAACATGGACACTAGATTTATAAAACGTATATTAGGGATAAAATCCCAAATATAGTCTTATAGGATTAACATAAAAGATAATCCCAATATTTTGGTATGGAATAGATTATATGGATATTTCTAGAAAATACATCCCTATCTGGATGTTTTACTGACACAGATATACCAATGAGTGAAAACTATGACAAGGAGTTTTAGGCTTGACCCATGGTATCTTGGTACATGAAAACAGACCATATTTCTCACCTGGTTGGACACTCCTAGGTAATATTCGTAAGATAATTCACATTTCCTTTATAATCCATTATAAAGGAATTATGACCCCAAAGTAACCAAAGTAGATGGTTCTAGGATTTACACTTCATAAATTTATTATATTTGCTATACCATGTTTAAAGTCATAGAGAGTTCATAATTTTATAAGATAATATATAAAATGGAATTTATTAGGAATGGATCTTAGAAGAAGGAATGAGAACTTTACCAATGCATGTGATGCAAAGAGTAAGAGAGATCATATCTCTAATGTTCTTAAGCCATCGTTTCAAAGGAATATAGTCTCCCAATTATCCTCATCATGTGAGGAAATAATATATTATTTTAACAAGGTATGTAAAGAATTGTCTGAGTCCTATGGATTTTAATGGAACAAAAATAAGAAGAGGATGGTAAATAAAAATATGGATAAAGGAAAGAAGGGTTTTCCCATATCTGATAACTATAGAAAGAATCATCCTGGTAAATACATTAAGAAAATGAGTGTTTGTTATAAGTTTGGATATAAAGAACCCCAATTTTATGATTGGAAGTGTAAGAATAAGGTTTTTGATTTACAATGCTTCAACTATAAGGGGATGGGACACTATGCAAATCAATGTCCCAAGCGTCAAAGAAATATGCCCCAAAGGATGTTACAGGATAATGATCATATTATGATACAACTTTTGATGAAGTGTATAGATTAATAAGACTCATTAAGAATCATGTCATTTGAATATTTTATCAGTAATATAATGGTTAAAAGAATTATGAGATATATGAGGATTGTACTGAAATACTATTTCATTAAGTATTTGAGGTCGTATGATGAATTCTACCAAGGATAAGTGACTGCGTAGAAAGTTAATATCTTGGGAAAAATATGGTTGTGGGAAAGCCAAACCTAAATAAAATCATGATGATTAAGATAATGATGAAAAAAATGTTTGATTTAGATATGTACTGACTACCTCAAAAATTATTATTAACTTAGTGACAAGTGATTTATATTATCATTGATGGATTTGAAGATATAAGGAATATATCCAATAGCAAGTGTAAGGTTGACTGCAAATTTATAATAAGGATTTATGGTAATTTTATTTATTACCATATTTCAAGAGGACACATGATGAAGATATTAACATGTTTGGAATGTGAAAATTTAGAGATGCTTCGTGTTGATTAAAGGAAAATAAGGTAGAAGATTCCTTGAGTAGGATTGATTGTGGAGCCCTAAAAATGAGTATTGACAAGGAACCTTTGTACATAGATCTAGGATGGATGGATATAGGAATGATTCTTTAGTGTTGGATCATAATATTTTGGATAGTTAAACTATTTATGAAATGATTTAAATTTATCATTTTATGAGGATTTATAGTTTAATGCCCCCACATGATGCAACTTGTGCTAAGAGATGACGTACAGATAGTTCAAGGCACAAAAAAGGATAAGAATATGTTTATGGAATAAAAATGTATATTTATACTCTTATAGAGTGGAATAATTCGTGGACTCTAAGAAAAGTGTCTTAAAAAATAATGTTTTCCTATTATCATTTTTTTTTCAAAATAATAGTTTATGGTTTTGTGGTAATGATCTTTCATCTGAGCATGTTATCTATCAAATTCCATCAGATCATGATGGTTTGGTTATTCTTCCATAACCATGTAATCTAGATAGAATGTATCATTTTTTAGTAACCGATGCATTTCCATTTCTCTCTTATTAAGAGAATATTTTAACCATATTTGGGTTTCCCACAAGGAAATGTTTGAATAACAACCTTTAACTTTCAAAATGAAATATCAAATTTTGAAGATGAAATTTTCATAAGGAGGGAATAATGTAACACCCCAATGATTTACAAATAAATTTAATATTGAATGAATAAAACACTAAGTCTCTATAAAATAACACTTTGTTATAACCAAGCCAAGAAACTTAAATTTTCCACGTCTGCGTTTTGAATTTTGAAAATATGACATACACAGTTGAATTCAAGAAAATTTTCGGAGTTTGATAGAACAAACCTAATTTTCAGTGAATAGTAATATATCCTTATGAATAGTAACTTGAATAGTAATTCACCCTCATGAATAGTAACTTGACCCTTATGTATAGTAATGCACTCTTATGAATAGTAATTTCCCCTATGAATAATAATATACACTTATAAATAGTGACTTGAATAGTAATGAACCCTTACGAATAGTAACTTGAATCTTATGTATAATAATTTACCCTTATAAATAGTAACCTCACCAATGTAAGTAAAAATAGAATGTAGGAACCTTATAAATGAGAGTAAATATTTTAAAAATTAATAATTAAGTGTTGGTATATTGATGAGAAATAAATAATGAATTAAAATTTCATAATTAATCGATTAATTTAAAAAGATAAATAATTTTCATAAAATGTATTCTTGAATCAATATATTGTTTTACTATTATTATAAATTAATTTTATGAGACCCTATTAAATTTTTGATAGTGTCATAAAATCAGTTATAATATTAAAATTGGTATTTTTGTGAGTAAATGATGATTTTAATTAAAAAATAAATATCTCATATTTAGAAAATTATTTTCTTAAAATGTAGTTATTCTTTTGATTTTACACGTTGAAAATTTTTTTGGATGATTTTTTTTTATTTTTATAAAATAGTATAATTTTTATTGAATAGTAAAAAAATACATGTTTTTATAAAATACGGCATTTTCGTGACATCATCATGAAATTATTAGTTATAAAAATTTATTTAAACTATTTAATAACTAAATAATTATATTAAAAGTGGACTATTGTTTAGAATTAATGTGGAACATGAAAAGTATATTTTTTTCATGATAACTATAAAAATCATTGTCAATGTCGACACAATGCCTACACAACACTGAAAAAGTCAAAATTCATAATTTATATATAATAATTGAGTGGATAAAATTAAATTCATGAATTATTTATTATTTATTATGTATTATTTTTCTCTTTTATTTTTAATATCTAATTTTAGTGTTATATAACGTGTGTATTATCCAAATGAATGTGCAATGCTTATGCAGGGCAAGAAAAGGAAAAATAACAAAATTAATAGGATATCTTGTTTTTTATAAGAGTGAATATATATAATGAATAAATTAATAATTTAATTTTGAACCTAGTTAATTTATCTTTATGATAATATTTTATTTCTAATTTCAATATGTGAAATATTTAACACTAATACTTATGCAAAGCCAATGCAGCCATCGTATAAGTATAATAAAAATAAATAAAATGTTTTAATTAAAATTATAAGAATGATTAAATGACCTATATTTTTTATAAAACATTTAATATAATCAATTTTAGACTCTTATCAAGTTTTTACCTTAATTTGAGACATTTTGGACCCACATAAGTCACTTTAAATCCTTTATAATATTTTATTTTAAAAGGAAATCATGTTGTCACATTATAGTTTTTAATTTAATAATATTGTTATATGAGATTTTCTACAGTTTTTATTCGAACAACATTAATATTTTGAAATATAATAAAATTATATTTCTCAAGGAATTTTATTTTTAATATTTTGGCACCAAATTTATACCATAATGGATTCCACAAAAATGACGAAATATTAATTTAATAAACGTGTAAATAAAATAAATGATATTAAAAACACTAAAATAAATATAATTAAATATTTTTATGTTAATTCATACATATTTTAGATGAATATTACATTTCTATGATAGAATATAAAAATTTATTCGATTTTTGAACATTTTTTTCGATGTTTTTAAAGTCATAGATATGAATAGTTTTTATCTTGAAAAAATTATTTTTCATGTGTAAAATATTTTATTAAATTATTTTAAAATCCAAAAATTATGGAAAAAGTTAAAAATGATAATATTACTTCTAAAATTTAATACCCCTTTATTTTTAGGCCTTTTTAGTGTATTAAGCCCTATAATATATTTATTATATTTAAAAATGTTTTGTGATTCCTAAGTTAGCCCTCACCTCACTTATAAAAAAAGGTTCCTTATTTCACAAATTTCATAACAATAAGCCTTATTGTTCAAGAAAAATCTGAAAATTTCCATTCTGAAAATCTATTGAAACATTCTTCTGCTTATAGTATCATAAAAAACCACTTCCAAGAGCCTTAAGGTAGTTTCAAAAGAGAAATATTCAAGAGGTAAGATTTCTTCTTCATCTCATAAATTCTTTCTCAACTATACCTTATCTTAACCTATTATACAATGACTCATGAGAAATATAATACCTTATACATACTGTAATGTTGTTATGATAATGAAATATTTCATCATCATCTCTTATTTTCCCTTCTTTTATACTAGAAATGAAAACACCATTCGAGATGTGTTAATTTATCACATTTAAGGACGACGGGTTTTCAATTTAAATTACCATATTAAATTATAGTAATGAAACCTTTATTATGGTTGAACCAGACAATGATATATTTATTTTATTCTCATATATGGTTCTGGAATCTTTTTGTACACATGGTTTTGACATATAAATAAAAATGAGTTCGTTGTATTCAAAAACTGCCAATTAACCCAAACAATTATCATTAAATAATTTATATATGAGTCATCTTCACTCGAAGAAACCAAATGAAATTTACAACCATGTAACCTTCTATATGTCCACTAATAATATATAAATTCAATTCTATAAAACCACCCAATGTTTACATGATTCTTCACTGATGTATATAAGAATACTGATCATAAAAAAATAGACCCAAACAATGAAATTGAACCTCTAAAACTACTATAAAGGCGATGAATGAATTTATTAAGGATATAATTCATAAATTAAATAAATAGGAGGTTATATAATTATTAATTAATGATCCTAAATTCTATTAATCAGGTCATTAAGATCATACGGGGAAGACATTCATACATAAGGTAAAGGTTTCTTTATATCATATCTATTTTTGGGAGATATTCCATATTCACTACTATTACTTGTGTATGATGTATGTATACTAATAATTGAAGTTTAATATCATGAATATTTATATTTTCATGATATGAAATGTATCATTTGATTATTTTTAATTTTTGTCCATATGATTCAATTAATTACAAAGTTTTATGTATTTTCTACCCGAACCTCCATTTTCATTCAGGTTTCTGTTATTCTTTACTCAACCCAAATAAATTATTATTTATTCCAATTTAATCATCTTAAATTCTATGTGAATATTCTATATATATTTACTGATCATAATTCTTATTTATTTATTGTTGAGTTACATGTATTTAAATAATTTTTCAAAAATATTGTTCCGAAATGGAAGCCCGATTCAAGGAAATTTTTAAATTATAACATATTTTGATGATCAATATATAATTCTTTGTAAGTCATATTTACCTTTTAAAAATAAAATATTTTAACATGAAAAATATATTTTGGTTAATTTTTGGTTTTATGAAATAAAACATGCCTTTGCGCTTTAAAAACATTTAATATTTTGCATAAACCACACTAAAATGTTTTATTTCTAACTATTCTTTAAAAAATATTTTAAATGATTTAACCTCAATAAGACGTTATTTAAGCAGAAAATATAATTTCAATTACCTTCCCTTTTATTTTCTGGGATATAAATGTTTACAATCTGATTTCATGACAAATACAAATTATTTTCCAAAAGAACTCTTCTTTCTAAAGTAAAAAATAATTTTTCTCATCTCACATTATCTTTTATGAGATATATACCTTATTCACCACTTATTCCTTTCTTGTAGTGTATTTACTACCCATTTTTATATCATATCAAGAGTTTAATTATTCTCATGATATTATAATGGATAATGATTTGAATATTTCATAGTGGTATGGGAAACTTTGAAATGATTAAGGATTATTACTTCATGGATTTTTCAATGGTCTCATTTAAAAGTATCTTCTCTATGTCAAAATCCTTTGTTGAACCTTGTAATTAATTGAGGGTTGTCTCCTACGATATCATACACTATGTTTTATTGAATGTTTAATGATTATTTTGACTGTGGATTTGACATCTTGAAACCATTAACCATATTACTCTAAATAGACAATGTTTATGTTTAATTAATGGGGAACGTTATTTACATTTCATATATTAGTTTCAATTTGATTGTGTATCTTTTTTATCTTGATCCCCCTTCATATGAGTAATTAATTGGATATAATAAGTGTTGGGTGGGGCCCACTATAGCCCGTCGCTGCATCGGTAGGTCTCATGAGACAAACTATTGTCTTGGCATGAGGCCTTGACAAAATAGATATTTATGATATTGGCAGGAGGCCTTGAAAGTATGGTTATGATGTCCCGTATAATTCATTACCTCATTATGAAAATGGTATTGATTGTTCATGTGGTTATTTGACTATTATAATACCCATGATTATGTTTTATTATGGAATTATTTATTCATCTCTTATTCCGGCCATACTGTGTGCAATTTATTCTTTTAAAGGCATGTGTTTTTGCTTATTCACTATGCCTCATGTTTATCTTTATAATATCATCCGCTGAATTTCTTACCCTTACTGAGAATTTGAGATCACCACTTTATTATGATTCCTTTTATCAGGACATGATTAAGTTTATTATAAATGACCTGGAGGGATAAACCTAAAGTTGTGGATGTTCCCAATAAAACATATATGTTGTTTCTCTTTTCAATTTGTAATGTTGAACCTATGTATGTATCTACTTTTACAAAACTACAAAAATACTCAATCTTTCAAGATTATATTCTTTATAATCATGCCAATGTATAAATATAATGCACCTGCTCCATGATTTTGGGGTTGGAGCATTACATAGACTAAGAATATTTTGAGAATTATCATAAAATATTTTAAAATCATTAAATTTAGTTGGATATTATTGGCTTACATATTCCATACATCACCTATTATTCAATAATTTATGTATTCTCCATTTATCGAAATTATCGTATTTTACTATTCACCATAAATTCAAATATTTTAGAAAAAACCAATAATTAACCCTAACCATTTTCAATGTGTAGAACTAATAATTAAACAACATTTAATGAGAATAATTTTGTAAATATGTGAAATTTTTTTTAATTAAAGACATCATTTAATAAGAAAAATACAGCTATTAAAATTATAACTGATTTTTTTAAACTATGAAGAATTAAATAAGGCCCCATTAAATTATCCTAAAATCATAGGAACATAAAATATTTATTTATAAATACATTTTATTAAAATGAATTTTATTTTAAATCATTTTACTAACTATAAAATTGTAATTAAATATTTATATCTCATAAAAAAACCAACACTTAATAAATATATTTTAAAATATTCATTTAATTATACAATAATTTAATTATATCATACATTAATTTATGAGATGACTAAATTTTATTTATGCTTTCATGAGTGAGGTTACTATTCATTTTTCCAATTTACTATTAATAAATGTCATATTACTATTCCTATGGTTAAGTTACTATTTCATCTATATAGGTTCCTTAACTTATAGAAGTACCTCTTATTTCATTCATTATTCATTTATAAAGTCTTTATTATGTTCTATAAGTTAGTTTATGTGATATATAATATATAAAATAAAATGAATAAGGAAAATCCCATAGGTAGAATTCTAGGTCATTATATTATACCATCCTACAAATATTTTATCCTCAAAATTATCAGAATGTCACCTCAAAAAAAGATTTGGGTAGTTATTCATCATAGATTACTCAGGATCACATGTCACCTATAATGTTTTATGTTTTTTTAAATTAACTTTACCTGCCTAGTAATCTAATTCCTCTATATCTGTTCTTTGGTGTCCAAAATTCGAATATGCACTTCACAATAAGATAAATCAGGTTCCAAATATATTCCTTCGGAAGTGAGGAAATGTGTTGGGTCTGGCATGTACTTTACTAAAAAAGACATGTGTAACATATTTTATATTTTAGAATGGTTGGGTTTGATTAAAAAATGATAATACATAGCTATAATTCTCTCTATAATTTCAAGAGAACCAATGTTCACGGGGATTAGTTTCCATTTCCTTTCAAATATTATTACACCCTTCCATGGGGATACTCTCAAGAAAACATTATCTCCCACTTGAAATTCCAAATCTTTAATTCAATTATCATTATATCTCTTTTTAATACATTTATTTGATTTGATATTTGTTAGAAGAGTTTTTACATTTTCCACTATTTCTTCAACATGCTCTGGTCATACAAGATTCCTTTCAGCAACTTCATCTGAACATGTTGGTGTATGGCATCTCTTTCTATTCAGTGCTTCATAAGGTGCCATTTGAGAACTATAATGGAAACAATTATTGTAGGAAAACTATAACGAAGGTAAATAATGTCCCACATACCTTTAAAGTGAAGTAATAATGTTCTCAAAATGTCATCTAAAGTTAGGATTGTCCTTTCTGACTACCCGTCAGTTAGAGTGTGATAAGAAGTACTCAGATAAAACTCAGTATCCAATGATTTATAGTGACTTTTCTAGAGAATAAATGTAAATCATTGACCAAGATCAGATAAAATTGAGAGAGGTTCTCTTTTATGTCTTAAAAATTCATTTATATAGAGTTGTGCAAGTAACTCTAGTAGAAAATTCTTTCTTATAGTGAGAAAATGTATAGATTTTGTAATTTGATGAACAATTATCCATATAGCACAATTCATTGTAGGATTTTTTATTAATCTAGTGACAAATTCTATGGGTATGTCATACCATTTCCATGTAGTAATAGGTTGAGGTTTCATAACTCTTCTAGGATGTTGTCATTTATCCTTCACTTGTTGATAGAATAAACATCTTGATACATAATCTGTAATTTCCCACATCATGTTATCCCACCAGGAATGGTATTTCAAATATATATACATATTAGTGCTACCAGGGTGTTTATATAAATTCGAATTTGGTAATCATCCAATAACTCCATTTTTAGCTCAGGTATTGAGGAAACATAAATCCTCTTCCCAAATTTCAGAATTTCATTCCCATACATGAATATTTTCAACATCCAATCATTTGAAGATTTAATTTTCTTTTGATGATTCTTATCATTAGACTGAGAAATTTTTATTCTTTTAATAAATATGTTTGGGAAACTAATTTAAAATTAAATGATATTTCTCCTTCCCTGATGATTCACATAACCAACTTTTCTATATCCATGTACACAAGGTCCATGTCAATCATTATTTTTTTAGAACTCCATGATCGATATTTATCAATGCGTATGATACTTTATTCACCTTCATTGGGTGATAGTGTATTAAACAATCATAATACATGAGTATCTCAATCCATATCCTTTTCATCATATTGAGTTCTTTTTTTGGGAGGATATATTTCAAGCTCTTTTGATCTGTATATATCTCAAAAAATTTACCAGATAGATAGTTTCTCCATATTTTCAAAGAAAATATTGCAGATTCTAACTCAAGATCATGAGTTGGATAGTTATATTCATGGGGTTTCAATTGCCTTGATAGATAGGCAATAACACTATCATTATGTATAAGGAAACAACCAAGTCCTTTATATGATGCATCACTATAAATCATAAATCCACCATTTCTCAATGGTAGAGTTGGGATCCGATCATTCACCAATATCCTCTTCAATTATTTATGACATTATTCAAATTTTTCAGTCTATACATAGTTAACCCCTTTTTGTGTAATCTTGGTTAAGAGGTTAACTAATCAAGAGAAGTTCTAAATGAAAAATTGATTATAACATACTAAACCAATAAAACTATGTACCTTAGTTTTGTTCGTTGGTGTTGGACATTTATGAGACACCTTTGACTTCACATGATCAACTGAGATTCTATCCTTAGAGAAAATATTTCCAAGAAAATAACCAAATTGAATCCAAAATTCACACTTTCTAAAATTCCAATATAATTCATTTCTTCTAATATTTATCAAAATAATCCACAAGTGATTCTCATATTTATCATAGATTTTGGAGTATACCAAGATATCATAAATAACTACCACAAAAAAACTCATCAAAATATTGCTTGAAAAATCTATTCATTAGATCCATGAAAATATATGGTGCATCTGTTAGTCCATATAGAATTACTATAAACTTGTAATGTCCATACCTTGTTTGAAATATCATATTTGAAATATCTTCTTTCTTCACATGAAACTGATGATATCTAGATCAAAGGTCTATATTAGAAAAGTATTATGCTCCCTGAATTTGATCAAATAAATCATCAACATGAGGCAGTGGATACAGGTTATTCATTGTAATATCATTGATTTCTCTATAATCAATGCAGAACCTCATAGATCCATATTTCATCATGACAAAGAGGACATGAGCTACCAATGGAGAAACACTAGGTGAATAAATCCTTTATCATTGCATTAATCTACTTATTTCATTAGTTCTACTAATTATATAGTTTCCATTCTATAATGAGTGTTCGATATAAGTCTTTCACAAGGAATTAAATCAATAGAGAACTCAACATCCCATTCTAGAAGATGCCTTGGTAAATCCTCTGAAAATACATCAATATAGTCTTGGACAATAGGTACATATTCAATTTTAATATTCATAGATAATGTTTTCTCTTCCTCCCCCAAAATTTTATTTAGAAGAGATGCTGGAGGTGGATCAAGATATGACTCAAATGGTGTGGTTTCTTCTCTAAAGGAAAGGGATTCTACATCTTTTTTACCAATCATAATTTCTTTCACCTTGCAATATATTTTCACATAATATTTTCAAATCTAGTCTTTACCAAGTATTATGTCAAAGTCAATCATATGTATGATGACAAGGTCAGCAACTAAACCACATTTATTTGTGATAAAGGGGACTAACCGACACATCGTTTTTGAAATGATATATCCCTTATGAGTTTTAACTAAAAACTATTTTATTAAATCTAAAGGAAAATGACTAATTCTATTGAAAAGAAGGAAGATAAAAAATAATTCATTGATTCATAATCAAATAAATAATTGGATAAGTTTGGGAAAATAATTAAAGTACATTTCCCCACATCATTAAGAACATAAACCTCAGTAGTTGTGACCATATAATCGTAGCCTTTCTCCCATGAAATTCTTTGGGGAATGATTTCAAGACTCTCAGAAAAATAATTTTTATAATTTCCCATATCTTTGCAAATATAGTATTGAACACGAGAAGATTCTTTATTTCACATGACATCATAATTTTGGTGGCCTTTTTCTCTACACTTGTAAAAACACCCATACCCTTCAGAAAAGTACTAGCGTGGTTCTTTCCACAATTATCAGATGATATAAAATCAACTCTTCCCTTATCCCCTATTCCTTATTTCTTTTTCCATAGTGTTCAATAAAACTATTCTTCTATTTATTTCCTTTCAATACATAATATTTAAAGAAATGATTTTATTTATTGATAAAACATGATAATATTTCTTCATATGATAAGAAATTTCAGGAGATTAATGCCCTTGGGAAGAATGGTTTTAAACCATCAAAGAATCAATCAATATTACCCCTTGGGTTACGTATTAGTACACATCATTCCTTGATAACCTTGTAAAGTTAGATTCAAACTTGGAAATGTTTTTACCCTATTCTTGACTTAGATTCATGTATTTCCTCTCTATATATGCTCACTATTCGTGCGGGAAATTATATTCCATGAAAATTTCTTTAAAATCATTTCATTCTATATTTTCAACTTCTTCATCATCATTTTTTTGAATCCATGAACACCATTGATCCATATCTCCCGAGAGATGATAAATTCCACGATAACCTTCTCCCTTTCATTTCCTTCCAAATAAATAAATATCTTCTCCATGGAACTTATCCATTTCCGTTATGGGTTTATATTCCCACTGAATGATGGAGGTTGTCATTGCATAAAGTGGTATACATTTCTCCTACACAGTGTGTATCAGGATTCTCCATAAAAGTAAGGTTATTGTTCAAAAACCGATTCAATTGTGGTAGTATAGTTATAAGTCACTCAGAACCTGTTAAAGCTCCATTACTAATAACATTGTCTAACATAGGGGGAAATACCAACATTGTATATGAGTGTTGATACACTTTCCATTTCATCTGTTAGGTTCCATTTCTAAATAATAGAATACATTAAATTAGGTTGTGAATCATAATGCATATTCTTGAACTAGAAAAGAACTAAACATAAATTATTATTTATGCATAGCTAACATCATAATCATAAACAAGGTTTCATGGTGACTTATTTAATTTTAGATATTTCATAATAGTTTGTAAAGAAAATGTAAATTATCCTAAGAATATACCATGGGTGTGTAAAACCAGGTGTGCAGTAAGACCCATTGTTGTGTACTAGGTTACCCCAAGTCATGCCCAAGACACATTGTCAGAGTTGTTTCCTATAGGTACATTTGTATCAGAACCACATTAACTTGTAGTATCCAGATAGGGATGTATTTCTAGGAAGAAAAACATATCAATACCTTACCAAAATTATAGGATGTTCTTATATTATTATCCTTAAATTATATCTTAGGTTTATGTTCCCTAACCTATTTTTTATAAATCTAGTTTCCAATGTTTATACTAAACTTTATTTGATACCAATTGAAAATACCCTGACCCTAGTTTCCAAGAGTCGATGACTTAAATTAATACTTTTGAATAGATACAATACATGAAAAATTAATGATTTATTAGTTTATTAGTTTTATAATCTAGAATACATACATGAATTTTACATTGCCTCTTGAATGGAAAAATAACAATGAAAATTCATTGGATGAACCTGTAAAATAGTTATCCCTGAAATTCATTAATAATATAAATATTTTCATCCGGGGGGAAAATAAAATATAATAAATGGGTGATCTGAGATTCTTAGTAAGGGTAAGAAATATAGTGTAAACTATCATAATCATAAACAATAATTCATGGTGAATAACTAAAAAAACATGTCATTAAAACATAATCTTGAGCATAAAATGGAAGGAATAATAGTTGATTAATAAATTCCATAACAAAACTTAACTGTGGATATTATACTAGTTGTATAATTACATAGAATATCAATTAATAGTTTCATAATGAGTGAATGCATAATGATGGACATTATAAAAATACTGTGAATGCCTTATCCAAAACACCATATATAAAGGGTAAAAACCAAGTCTAGTTTGTATAATGAGACCTACTGATGCATCGAGGGGATATAGAGGGAACCAACCATCACATACTAAGTACAATTAATTACTCATATGAATTTTGTTAAACATAAACAACATATATATATGAAATGAAAATAACATTCCCCAATATGTAAAAATAATCACTAACCACTCTGAGTTGTACGGTGAATGGTATGGCGATAACACATCAACAATGAAACTGATCATGAACCATTTAATAAATTATGGTAGATGATAAAGTAAGATATAAATCTCAATAAATTTTAAAATTCAATATATCTATTGAAATAAATTAAAATACTCTATTAAATTCGTTGAGAAATTTTTGAGAGAAATACGACTTTTATTATGAAAAGAAGAGTTATTTTGAAAAATCACTTCTTTTTTTTCATAACTTTTTGCATAAAACCTGAAATGAAATAATATAAATTTTCATGAAAAAATTAGTAATTTTAGAAAAATAATGAATTATTATAATATATTATGGGTGGTACTTAAAGATGTGTAAGAAACTAAGAATTTCTCTTTAATCGAGTTTGCTTATCGGGAAGAATTGAGAAGGGAACCATGTAAAACACGTATTTCCCCATAAAAAAAAGATGAAATGATCTGAATATGTGATTTTGGAACATATAAAAATAATATATAAGAATTAAACAAAAATTAATATTCATTACATTGGGGTAAAGTTAGAGAAAGAGTAACCTGAATGAAAAATGGATGTTCGGTAAGAATCCCCTACCTTTTATGCAAATGTGTTCTGTAATTGAACATAATTTGATGGATAATAAAATTATATAAATTAATTAACTAATTCAAAACCTTATATAAAATTATTTTATGTTCATTTATGGATTTATTTATGGGTTATAATGTTTAATTTCATCATTTGGGAGAATTCATTTTCTTAGTTTTCTTGACCAGTTTTCTTGTTTATAAGTAATGGAGTTCATGTAAAATGGGTATAATTATATTAAATTTGAATTATATGTTGTTGATGAAAATAAGTAACCATAATTGGTTTTTTATATAATTTTATTCCTAGATATGAGGTTTAATTATTATATAACATGTTAATGAAATTTGTTTAGATTAATTTAAGAATTTTTAGATCATAACCAACTTGTTTTGTTTTATCCTTTAGTATTATTTAAATATGATACTTCAAAAAAGGGTTTTAAAATAAATTTGAAAATATTTCTCAATAAATAAATATTTTTATGAAAAACCTTGAAGACATTGAAAAAAATGAAAACTTTTCGTCCTTAAAGGCGATGAAACAACACCTCACACACAACATTTCCTTATTTAGAATAAATGAGGGAGCTTAAGGGTTTGATGATGGATTATTCCATTAGAATAATAAAATTACAGTATATGAAAAATATTGAATTTTTCATGCTATTAATATGATTGGATGTGGAGAGACAATGAGAAAATAAAAAAAGTTAAAATTAAATGAAAAGAAAAAGTAATAGGTTTTCACCTCTTGATTTTTTCCTCCTTGAGAATCTCCATAGGGAAAAGGTTTTTGTCTTCTAATGAGACTAAGAGATCATGTAAATGGGGGAGGGTACTGGGAAGTGGATTGGGTATAAATTTTTAAATTCTCAATATTTTACAAGGATCAAATCTTGGAAGGTGTGAGGAGAAGGGGTGGTATTTATAGTGGAAGAGAGGGGTGTTCTTTGAATATTTTATTCATATGTTTATTATTTCAGCTCAAGACTATAAATAGTTAGAGAATTATCATCAAATATATTAAAATAATGAAGGACTATTTGATATTACTGTCTTACATCATCCATACAAAAAATATGACTCAATAATTAATGTATTTTTCATTTATCATAAATTAGCATATTTTACTATTCATAAAAAATTCAAGTAATTTAGAAAAATCCAAAAAATTCATCATATCAAATTTTTTACATATAGGATTCATAAATAGACTTCATTTTATGAAAATAATTTTCTATATATATTAAAATTTTAAATTTTAATTAAAAACTTCATTTATTCAAATAATAAATTTTTTAAAATTATAACTAATTTTATAACACACTGAAAAATTAACCATGTCTCATTAAATTATCCTACAATCAGAAGAAAACAAATATTGATTTATTAATACATTTTATCAAAAGTAAATTTATTTTCAATCATTTTATTAATTATGACATTGTAATAAAATATTTATGACTCACAAAAATACCAAAAATTAATTAATTTTTTTAAAAAATATTCATTTACATATACTATGATTTCAATACATCATACTTTCATTTATGAGATTCCTAAATTTTAATTATACTTCCATGGGAGAGGTTACTATTCATTTAAATGGATTACTATTCATAAGGTTCATATAACTATTCCTAAGGTTAAGTTACTATTTCATCAATATATGTTCATTACCTTCTAGAAATACCTCATATGTCTTTAATTCATCATTTATAGTGTTTTTATTTTGTTCTCTAAGTTATTTTCTGTGATTAATACCATATGAAATAAACATAATATGGTAAATCTCATTGATATAATTCTAGTTCGTTACTTCCACCGTTAGTTCATAATGAGTCAATGTAGGTGATTCACTATTAGTTTAAAATGATCCTTTGTTGGAGATTCCTCATTAGATCTAGATGAGAAACCATTGGAGATCCACCATTTTTTAGAAATTAAAAAACTATTTTCAATTAACTATAAGTTAAAAATGATCTACCATTGGTTACCCACCATTATTTCAAAATGATCCACCATTAGTGATACACCACTATCCTATAAAAAACCCCATTTCCTTCAAAAGTATTTAAATCTCCTCCCTTCCTCCACCAAACACCCTTAGACATTCCCTTGACATCTCAAACTCTATATTTCCTTCAATGTAGTGGGACATAAGTTCTTGACAATTATAGTGTTTGTAGTTTAAAGGTAGTGAATGGAATATCATGCTTATAATAGAGGATGATTTCGAATGAAAAAGGAAGAAAGGGGTCATATATTTTTTAACATATATAATAAAATAATTCATCTATTGAAATAAGTTTGATGGTATCATTTGAGAAATATATTTGATGAGGCCTAAGATATATAAATGGGTAATGACTTCAATGGAATTTTTTAGTAGTTTTGGACAAATCAATTTTGAAATAAGAAACATAATTGATCATTGTTTCATAGTTCCTTAAAATATATGTTCTAGTTTTAAGAATCACTAATTCCAGGTGGTTTCCATTGGATTTATTCATGGAATCAGAAACTTCCAAAAGTTCTTTATCCAAAGGGGACCTAATTTCCAATGACAGGTGTTCATTATGTTTGAAATTTATGATACTTAAGAGCATGCATTGGTAGAGAGTATGGGAGGTTGGACTCATTACACCCTTTTGGGGTGAACTATTGTCTACTTCGGGACTCTTTTTAAATTTAAGATATTTTCATGAATCCTTATTAATTCACCAAGTATATCTTATGTATCCCTTAGAATTTAAAATCACTTATTAACATGTATAAAATTTATAAACATCAGTATGCATTCAAGGTTCTTCATTTAATGGAAACATTCATGTATTTGATTTTTTCAATTAATGGGATCATCTAGTATACTGATTAGAGTTTATTTTAATCATTGTTGTGATGATACTAGTTTTTAAGCCACTTAGTGGGGAACTCCTGAATTTGTTGTCATCTAGGGAGATGTAGGTTTGTTTTTTTCATGGAATCGTTCCCATAAAATGGGATACCTATATATCCTTGTGAAAGGAATCAGAACCCTCATAGTTCAGTGTCACTTAATAAGAACATCATACCTTTTAAGGTCTTGTGATAAGGACCTTTAAGCGAAAGATGCTTGGTAAAAAATTAATGTGGGACTTATACTAAATAATCCAAAAGAAATTGGAATGTATAAGGGTTTCCGAGTAGGATAAGACCCTATTGGGAATATTTACCAAGAAGAACAGGGTTGATTTGAAGTGTTGGGTTTGACCCTCAAGGAGGCTTCCTACGTATCCCATATTAATGAAACTCAAATCCCACGTAGTTTGATAAAAATCATAGGATTGTATAGTCCCCTGAGAAAGATGAGTTTTGGATTACCTCCTGAAAAGGTTGCCTTGATGATTTGAATATTGAATTTGGGGCTTATTTTCTAAGGAGGATGCCCAGTGAGCTCAGGCCTTGAGACGACTTCCTACGTATCCTGGTTTGAATAGAAATCATAGTTCTCATAGTTCCTTTGAATGATTGTTTGTGTAAATGTTTTAATCATCACATATCTCTAAGAAATTGTGATTCATGATCCATGTGATAAACAAGAGGATGTGAAAGATTCAACAATGTCACTTTACACATTTCCTTCTCTGCTGATGGAAGAGGGTGCATCGACCGTGGAAGAGGGCGAGGTGATGAGACATCCCTCTATTCTATTTACATTGGATAAGGGTCCAATTTAAGAAGGAAGGGATGAAGGTGATGGGATTACACTAAGAAGTTTTCCCGGATGAAATTATCCTGTTAGGAAAGGGATACTTCTCTTATGTTTGTGTGGAAAATTAAGTGTGAACTGTACCTTTCTTACCAGAGACTTGAGGTTCCGAGTCTCCTCTTTGAGAAAGGAGAGGCCAAGACCCGACCCTCCTCTAAATCGGGAACTTCCCAACACTATTTCTGGGAGACAGGCCTATGTGACTACAGATATACAAACCCATAGAAATTTTATTAATCCTAACCCCACTGTGAAACAAATGTGGGAAACCTATGACTGTGGAAATACAAACCCAAATAGGAATCATGCTGATGCACCTTTCCCAAAGGTTCGATAATCCATGAGGTTTTGGTAGAGGTATCAACCGAATACCTTTTAGAAAAGTAATCTAATGAAGAACAAGACATTCCATGAATATCTGAGGATGTCTTGATGGCTTGTAGACAAAAGATATTGAAGATAATAAGTGAATCAAAGAGGGGCGCTCGAGTAGAGAAGGGCGCACAAGTATGGTCGTGAAAGTACACTTGGGAAACCTGATGTTCACTTAAGCGATGAACAACCTATATAGTAATACATGGTTGAGACCTCGCTCAAGACTAAAAAAGTATTCATAGGTGATCCAAGAAGTAGGGAAATCATGTTCCTGTAAGAGGAATGGAATGATCACAACTATTTCTGACCAAGGTATATTAGGCGATTTAGGCGTGCGAGTGTTATGGCTTCCAAAAACTAAAAGGACTTAAGTATAATGAACCTCCCTTAAATACTCTAATCAAGGTGTTGAAGAACTACCATGAATGTTTTATAAGATTACGGTGAAGTACTAGGGAGACCGAAGAAGTAATTGGGCTTCAAGAAATTCGTTTGTATAAATGAGGGCCCCAATGGTCTATTTGTAGGCAAATAAATGACCTTGGGAGAAAGGAGTTGGGAACGCAAGTGAATTGCATGCCAAATTGGGGCGCGCAAGTGGGCTTCATGAAACAATTGTGGCGCGCAAGTACCTTGCGTGCCAAATGTGTTTTGGCTAGACCGGGGCACCGCTTTGAGGACTTAGTCAAAATAATCACTTTAATCAGCTTCAGCAAGGTGGCACACAAGTGTTTGTGTGAAGTTACCTTGGGTGCCTCTTTAGATACTTAGCCAAATAATTTCTTTATACCATGGGGGATGCACCCCCACACCCCTCCATTGGGTTAGTGATAGGATGCGGTTCTAGCCCTTGGGATGGCTTTACAACCGTCAGTGAACCCCATGAAAAATGCTCAGTCACACTGTGAACATGTTGACCCTGGTTGATGAAATTTTTAAGAGAATTTCATGGAACACATTTCATGGTGTCTATAATCATTAAAATAAATATTTTATAATATTGGGAGAAAAAAATTTCCTTTAAAAAACATGAACATATAGAGAGAGTTTCATATAAAATTGCAATGGTAGTAGAAAGATGTGTTCATGTAGAAAATGTAGAAAATGTATGTTTTACAAACATTAATAAAAATTACCCAAATAGAAAATTTAATAAATTTATTTAAAAATTTTAATTAATTAAAATTATTATAAAATATCCATAATCAAATATTGAGGCCTATATAAGGACATTTACAAATCATCTAATGAACATGGACATGGAATAAATAGGTTTCGGAATGAATAAAAAACAATATCTGATTTCATTATAATTGGTATGTAATGTTCCAAGAGGGTAATGAAATAGAAATAAGGGATTAGGCCCTTAGGTTTTATTTTAAATGATTTATCTTTCAATTTAAATATCTATATCAAAAACCCCAAGATGGGTTTTCATTAAAATAGAAAATATTTTTGAAAATGATATTGTCGAAGAAACCCTTATTATATTACTAACATAAGAATCAACGGATCTTGAGAGGAACATCATGATATGTACAGTACACACTCAAGAAACAGAAGATATTTTAAACATTAAATATGTAGGGCTATGAATAAACAATATAAAAGAAATAATGTTATGAAATATCAAATATGTCACATGAAATTAAATTTGAGACAAAGAGCCCCTTAAAACCATAGAAACATTAAATTGAAACCCCCTAGAAGGATATCATTTAAAATGAAAATAAAATAAAATAAATAATGATAAGATCATGATAAATAATATAAATTTTTTGGTAGATACACCATTCCAAGGATAAAATGGTTTATAATAAGAAATATGACTCACGGGGTAAAATTTTGAGATAAGAAACCCTTACCTTAATTCTTGAATTCTATTAATTCATTTAGATCTCTTGTATAAAAAAATTAACAACCTTAACAACCCATTTTAAAATATAATTCAAATATATAACATTTTATAGTCTTTATTTTTAATTTTTATCTACAAGTTTATTAGTTAGTTAATATCTATTTTAAATATTAGGCGTGAGTAATCTCAATCATATTGAACTTATTTTATAATAGAGGTGTCATTATTAATTATTATCCAAAATTTCATCATTTTTAGATCATACAACATATCAGAATTTATGTTTTATAATTATTTATAATGTGGTAATTTCACCCTATAAGAGATTTTGTTTTGTAATTCTAAATGATGAAATCAGATATAAGTATGGTTCAGTAATTTTTAACGAACATGTATTCGTATATTAATTAATGACTTTAAAATTAATATTACCATTACATAAAATAAAATGAAATGAAATATTATTTCTATTTCGATAAAATATATTTTCTATAGTTATGTTCTCAAAGTCTTCTATGATGGTATTTAAAAAAATTGTTCAAGTAGGTGGTTGGACCTTCTCAAACATTAACATACCATAATTAATGGATAATTGTGATTATAAGAGTGGTTTTATTAAAAAAATGTCATTATTAAAAAATTAAAAATAAATTATTTAATAACCTTATTTTTAATGATAATTTAGTTGGTTTTAATAATTCATAAGGAAACTAAATTAAAAATGAGATATGTAACTTCATAGAAGTGGTGGTCCGCACAATGAATGGTTGGTTTTTTTATATATCAATAAATAAGAGGGAAATAAGGTGGATTATGATTGAATCTTCATAAAAAATTATATCATAGATTTTTTATTAATGCTTCAATTTTACACATATAATCAGGTAAGAGAGGATTTTTGTAAAAAAATGGATGTCATCATGTTGTGGAGGCAGTTGTCCGCACAATATACGAATGCCAGATTTGTTCCTTCATAATTGTAATGGGGAAATGTGTGTAATAGTTATTACCATGATATATAAAAATTATGTATAACAAACAAAAATATTTCATTATATCATAATTATAAAATTATATGTGGGATGTATGAATGAGAATAAAATAAGTTAGGAAAAATAATTACTCATATTGAGGACTTGATGTTTATCTAGGAGGAATCCTTGGAAATGGAGGGAATATTCTATATTCATGAGTCCAAAACCAAAATTAATGGAAATTTTATAATGGGTAATGAATTAGGTAATACATTCAAGTAGAAAACTAATTTTTATAGTTGTTTCAAAGGGGTTGGGAGAGGCCCCTTTTAGAAGTGGTGAGAACGAATATTTTGAAAATATTTCAACTGAATATAAAGACAGCACTTGTTTTACATATGAAAAAGATACAAAAAATGGAAAATAATTAATTTTGGGTGTGATAAGTTCTCTAATACCTCAAACATTAATTTTAAAAAATGTTTGAAACATATATTTATGTATTTTACACAATGAATATTTACTTTTATCATTTTTTATTTTACAATGGTAACTCATTTTTCCCTTAGAAACATACTTTTAATGCCTAAAAATAAAAAAATAATTATTATTTTCTTTATACCTGATTATGACAAATATTAAATGTAATTTATTAGATAAAATTTCTATTTCTAAGAAAATTAAATTTCAATATTAATGCATGTAAAGTGTAAAAAAACTTTTTTAGAGATAATGTATTTTTAAGATTAAAATTTATGTATTGGATAAAATTATCACTGTATTTTTTACCCATTATATAAATTTACTATTTATAAAAGAAAAAAATATTGATAAAAAAATGAAAAGCATAATTTAATCAAAATAATATTTAATTACAAGAATATACTAAAATGATTTTTTATTGGAAAAAACTACTTAAGTCTGTAAAATATTGAATACATGATTTATAAATTAATAATTGTATTTAAAAAATCATATTTTAATTCATTAAATAAATATTATATCAATAAAAATATTTTATACACTTTATTTTTATACTAATTCAATTAAAAAGAAAGAGTTTTGGTAAAAATATATTTTCAAATTTTACATAAGAATCAGTTATTTCAAGAAAATAAAAAAAAATAAAATTATTCTAATATTGACATGATGAGTCTAGAGAAGAAAATTATTATATAAAATTTAAATTCTAAAATTTTAGAATTTCAATTTTAAATAAAAATATAAAAATATTTTGAAAACTGTTTTCATAGGAATATAAACTTTTTAAAAGAATAATCATTTTTATTTTTATTTCCTCTCAAATTACTAATAAGATTAGTGTTAATATAATATTCATATCAAAAATATATTCAATCCATAATATATTGATTGTATTAAAATATATCTCATAAAATACAATTTTATAATGGTTACATTTTAAAGCATAAGTCGGTCTTATTAGATACTAAGCTAAACGAACTGAATTTTTATCAATGGAATATTATTAATAATGACTTTTTTGTTTTTATATATATTTCATAATTTTGTTACCATTATTTTTTCAAAAATTTATATGAATATATTTTAATATTTATAAACAATTCTATAGTTCATTGTTGTCTGATGTTATGAGTATCACACTCGGTCAAAAATATTTGGTCTTAAAGAAATATATAATTTAAAATCATTAGGTTTTATAACCAAAACCTATAATAAATTTGGAGGAAGAATGGAAAGAGAAATTCTTCGAGATTGGTCAAGATAAATGTATCAAGAGGTTTCAGGAAGAGAGGAGAGGTGGTGTACCATTATAATTGAGTTGAGTAGAAATCTTATAAATATATGAAATATTAATATATAATATGTGTCTAACTCTTGTAAAATGGATCTAAATATATATATTGATTTTATAATAAGGAATATAAGGATGAAAAAAATTCCAAAAATAAAATTTTGACATGTTTAATTATTGTTTTGATCCTTATCTCTTTATTTAACCCCCTCATCAATGCTTTTAATATTAACTATGGTAAAACAATTTGAATCCCTCTAGCTAATAAAAGTAATTTTAAAAATGAAAAGTGGAATATATGTTATCAAACTATAAAAGGATCAAAAATTTATCATGAACATGAGTTTATATAGGATATTTATTATTTTACCATGGTTTAAATATAATTTTTTAACAATAAGTACCTTTTAATATAATATTATAACTATTCAAAAAATTTGAAATTTATCAAATCTAGAAAAAAATTTAAATTGAATAATTTTCTTTTCTATTAACTTATTCATTGAAATTATACAATAATTTTTAATAACCACAATTCATCAAAAATATATTTATTTTATTATTTTCAAAATAATTTTCTTGTTTTTTCTTCTACATGCACAAGAGGTACTTTGATGTTGTGTAGGCATTCAAAAAAAAATACATGATATCTAAATGTTTAAAATAAACTAATATCAGGAATATAGTTTATTAAGAATAAATTTTATCATATATACTCATTAATATATCATTTTATTATATATCCATATCTTGAAAACATAAAAAGCAATAGATGGTGACATTTTGTAATTAACCTTTACATAAAATAAAATAATGGGTGTAATAAAAGGATAGTGTCACAAACATGATATATATTTGAAGAAAGGATGATTGTGGATGAAATACACACATCCAGTAAAAACAATTCAAGTGTATGATTTATTTTTATGTCTTATATAATAGTTTATGCCCAATTTACCCAATTCACCGTTTAATATGGTGATATAATTTTACAATGGTAATTATTCATTATGAAAAAAATAAGAGGAACCATAAGACATAATATATACCTCCTAATTATAGATCTAATTCCATGTTTCATGATTCAAATTGTATAATTATCAATAAATAATTTTAATAAAAGGGAAAAAAATTTCTATGAAAAATAATTTTTAGATAAATATGTTTTCACATATAAGAATGAACATCTACCAAAATAAAATAAAATACTAATTCATATCGAATTAAAAAATTATTTTTAATAAAATTAATATTGTGCAACATTAAAATTAAACCCTAAAAAATTTAAAATTTAAATTACTATATTTTTTGAAAAGAAATGAGAGATTTGTAAAACCAACATTTTACTATTCACTCATAAATCAATATTATCTGAAAAATCACAAAACATCACTCTATGGTAAATTTGAAAAAAATATTACAATATTTTTTGAAATAATATTATTTGGTTTAATGGAAATTAATTATGATATCTATTAAAAAAATCATATATTAACCATTTTAAATAAAATACATTTTTCAAGAAAAAACCAATTTATTATAATTTCATACCTAATAACTAGATTTAAATTATTTAAATTATTTATAATGGATATATAATCTAATCATACCATTAGTTTCATTTAAAAATAATGATTAATTTAATATTTTAAGATAAAAATACATTGTTTAAATAAAATTAGTTTTATGAAAAATATAGCTTTTTTCCTTTAACAGATTTCATCTTAATTTCAAAACAATTGATAATCAATGTATGAATGATTATTCATTTTATTTTGCAAATTTTTGTACATATCTATCATATTATGTTTATTCATATATATACCTTACAAAAAAACAAGTGGGTTATAGTAGTCATATTTAAATAATAGAATTTCTATAGTATATCATTGTTCATTTAAACATAGTGTTTCATATACCACAAGTTATAGAATTTATTATTATTTAAATTAAATAAATTATATAAAAGTTTAGAGATACAATATACCACCCCTTAAAATTAATTATTTATTCTAGATTTAATCTCATGTCCAATGAATAAAGGGTTTAAAAGATTCAAAATCAATTCCTAAGAGTGGAATAAAATATAAATACATGAGAAAATTAACTTTTAATCCACATATATAACATTTTATTTTGAAATAACATTAATTTATATTATAATTCTAAAAAATATATCATTTCCTCAATAGTTCTTTAACAATGAATTTCCCATTATTAGACTCTAAAATTTGACGGAGTTTCTAAAAGAATACTTTAACATTTGTGAAATTATACTCGATTGATCTATCTTCCTCTTTCTTATGTTGAGTAATTTTTTTACCCACAAAATAGAGAATATGATAAAACATTATTACATTATTTCATTTCATTACCTAACCACAATTTCATCCTTTAGTTTTCATTCGAGGAGTTTCCACTTATATATCATCTCATACTCTAGATGTAACGACCCAAAAATTTATTAATGAAAATTTATCTTGGCATATTTAAATTTATTCGTATGGTTATATAAAAATTATGAACTTATTTTATTTCTATGTTTTTGATTTTAATATACCATTAAGAAATGTGAACATTTCTAATATAGTCATTAAACCATGACCACATGATTAGTATAAATATAGGGCTTTAACAAATCCAATTTACTCTGACAATGGAAGTGATGGCCTCATCCTGTAGACATGCCCCATACGAAGCCCATTTTTCGGAGCTTCTAAAGGAGGTTGCATCATTGAGATTCACTCTTGACCAATCCCAAGCTGAGCTTGAACACGTTAAGTTTGAGCAGAACCGACTACGGGAGAAGTGGAAGTTAATAGAGATTACCATCTGAGCGATGTTATCTGAGCCACCCCAAGAGTCTGTCACCATCGCATACCTTACCCTTGAGTCTTATGTGGGTGTTATAATGTGTTATGTAATAAGACCCTATCACTATTATTGTGTACATTATTCTTCTATATAGAATATATATTCTTTTTATTATTCTAACTTTGAAAATAGTTTTTAAAGCGCAAATAATATTTTTAGTTAATATTCAACTAAGAAATATATTTTGATGAATTAATGGAATTTTTAATTAAAATGTATTTTCATAAAATAGTATTATTAATATTAAATTAATTTTTATTAAATATAATTTATCATATAATATTATGTATGCAATAGTAATTTTAATTATGGATTGAAAGATGTTTTTGTCAAAACCCATGAATTTTCAATAAATGTCGTTTATTATTTTAAAAATAAAAATTCACATATTTAAAATATTATTTACATAAAATTAATATTATTTTTATAATCAGGAAGTCGAAATTATCCGAGGGTAATTTTTTTATAATTTTGTGGGATAGTCGAATTTTTGGGTAAAAATTAAATACCGTTTAAATATATAATGCCTTTTATGACATCATAATGACCCATTAGTGATGTCATAAAATAATATAAAAATTATGTTCGTCCAATATATGTTTTAACATTAATAAAATGAGATTTTGGGTTTATTTTATATAATTTTCTATGCTTTTGTGGACCCTTCAAGATTTATAAAACATTTTGTCTTTTTAGATTGTTTTCCTTGATAGTGTGACTCACCTCCACATAAGCAACCCTATTATTTTAAAAATTTAGGCCATTGTAATTATTTAATAATTTTTTCCAATCCACTTTTGAAAAAAACATGGGAAAAAACAATGATATGGTTTGTGGTTTTTATTAGTTTAATGTGAGGTGACTGAAACCTAAATAATAAAGAATTCCCTCTCCTTTCCTATATAAACCCACCCATGCTGACACTTACTCTTTACTCAAATACTTTGAAGTTTGACCAAACCCTGGACTAATATCTCTATAATCCTCCCAAGGTTCCCCATGCTCCCAATAAGCCTCTCTCAAGCCTCTCCCATGATTTTTGTATCGCACTTCCAAGTAAGGGATTTATTCCTTTCTCATTTTTGTACAATTTTATTTAAGCTGTTATGCCATTTTGTTTTCAATTAAAAATGTTGGGGAATGATTTCTAATCTCCCCCATACAGTTTTCTTTATGTTTGGATGATGGTAGACCCCTTTCTCTCTCATTAATTCTTCTCATGTACACCTGTTACCATGCTGAAATTTCGTGAGGGATTTCTCTCTCCTCTTTTACATCCAAATAAGTTTTCGGTATTATGCATATAAATTACATTAAATTTGTGGGGACATGTATCTATATGACCCAATTACTGTCCAATTAATTTAAATATTATGAGACACCCATTTCTCTCTCATCAACCATTTTCATGAATCCTTATGTCACTCAGTTATGCAGCAGAAATTGTTCTGTGTTTTTCCAAGCCAAGATCATTATGTAGTGAATACCGTACCAGTGTCTCTATCAATGGTATTCACCTTTATGGACATATACAAATTTAATGGAACTTTCATTTATTTATTCTCTATTACTTAATCTTGGAATAACTTAGTATGTTGATTGATTCCCTGTTATATGATCCATAAGGAACACTTATGCATGAAATGAAATGTTTAAGAATGGTGCACCCTAATAATACTCAAATGCATTGGGTAAAGTATAGTATCATGACATGTCATGTGAAATGAGTGTTGAAAAATTCTAATTCAATTGTAATTAGGGTTTACTTGTGCTTCATGTGAAATGAGTGTTTACTCATGATCCATGTACAATGAGCCTTGGATCATTCTAATTCCATGGTAAGTGTTGTTGCCACATTTCCATGTTATGATTATCCTTATTTATCATGCCATTATGTTCATCTTTACCTTGTGCTCTATTTATTTGACTATTTTATAACATGTATTGTATTCCTCATGTTATTCCATGTTTATTCCCTTAATGGGATTTATATCTCACCCTTTTTTATGCTTATCCTCAGGTTATCCCATGAAATGATAAGTACAGGGGAATGTAGTGGTCATGTAAAGGATGTTTTAAATAATGATGTTGTGTGTTTTACATTATAAGTTGTTATGTAATGTTCTTAATCTTCAAAGACACTAGACCTCTCAATCTTTTATGTTTTATCATGTGAATTTTATTTAATAAATCGGGTTTAAGTGTGTAATAAAAAAGAAGAGTTGTTATAATTGTTATCAGAGGGTAGGTTTAGTTATTTTTGGGATTAGGAA
The DNA here is from genome assembly GCA_963277665.1 of Viscum album. NCBI lineage: Eukaryota > Viridiplantae > Streptophyta > Magnoliopsida > Santalales > Viscaceae > Viscum > Viscum album. The sequence continues at coordinate 1,081,780,937 of OY728166.1, read as the reverse complement.
TAGAAAAACCTAGTGAATACTTAGATACAAGACTATGTATAATAAACACATCCCTAATTTTTGGTGAGCATTGAGTAAGTGTTTTATCAAGAAAATACATCCATGTATCGATATGGGCAAGTAGAGGAGGCTCTAGAACAAATGTACCTAGGAGTGGAAACCCTGACAAGGAGTTTCAGGCTTCACGTGGGGTATCCTGGTACATTACAATGGGCCTTACTTCACTATTGGTTATGATACTCCCAGGGTATATTTTTGGTAAATTCACAAGCTTAGCATCAAACATTATTAAGATAATAAAAAAATGCCCCTTGGAATACATATTAGAAAATATATCATGGATAACATAGATTGAATCTTATAGACTTATATGTTAATGAAATAAATTTAATTTATAAGTCATACATTTTTGTCTTTAGATTCCCCTTTATGTGTTTAATATATTTAAAAACAATATCTTCCCCAAGAAATTTTGTATGAACTATATGAGTATAACCAGAATCAAAATGTTTAATTAAAGGTTATCGTATATAGTTCAATGAATTCTTTTGTATCTTGAATGTTTAGTAGAACAATCCCAAAACCACTACAAACCATGGAAGAAAATATGTCAGTGAGTACGAAAAATGGGGTAATCATTGCATCCCATGAATATAACTCCTCCTCGGTTATAATCGGTGGATTGAACATACAATCGAAACGAATTATACTCCATATGGTGGAATATGATGCAATTATTGGCATGGATTGTCTTTCCCTATATAGATCCAAAAAAAATTTATGAAAGAGGGAAATCACTCTCCATGTGGAAAATCGACCCCCGTTTCTGTACAAGTGCAAGGAGGAAGATGAATCTTATTTAGCTCCATCATATCAAGCATGGATATTAATGCCCTACGAACACACGTATCTAGCTCAGATGATTGATTTTAAGGAGGAAACCATCCTTGAAGACATTCCAATTGTGAGGGAATTAACTAAAGTGCTTCCTGAGGAATTTTCTTAGTCTTCCTCCTAGAAGAGATATTGAATTTTCAATTGACCTTATGCCTGGGTGGTTTCCAATATCAAAGACCACGTATAGAATGGATATTGTGGATCTTGAAGAGATTAAGAAACAACTACATGAGAATCTAGATAAAGGGTTTATATGACCAAGTGCTTTACCATGGGGTGCACCAGACCTCTTCGTCAAGATGAAGGATGGGTCAATGCGCCTTTGCATCGATTATCGCGAGCTTAACAAAATCACGATAAAGAACAAGAATCCTCTAAAATTAATTTATGACTTATTAAATAATATACATGAAGTGAAATTCTTTTACATGGTATATTTTCAGTCGAGATATTATAAACTAAGGGTGAAGATGGAAGATATTTCCAAGACTGCTTTTTTGTACAAGGTACGAGCACAATGAATTCATAGTAATGCCTTTCAGACTCAGTAATGCTCTAGAAATCCTAATGTACTTGATGAATAGATTCTCTAGAGATTACCTCAAAAAATATTTGGTAGTATTTATGGATGATATTCTAATATACTCTAAAACCAAGGAGGGTCATGAGTAGAATCTATGAATTGTACTAGAGACCTTGCAAAAGGATAATATCTAGGCAAAGTATAACAAGTGTGAGTTCTGGTTGAAGGAGGTCTAATTCATGGGCCATATCATCATAAGAAATGGTATATTTGTTTATCCCTCCATGATAGCTGTAATGGAGGGATGGATGAGGCCAACATTGGTAGTGGGTATCCATAGATTTTTGGGGTTAGCCGGATAATATCGACGATTTGTGAGAAATGTTTCACGATTGTACAACCCTCTTACCAAGCTAACTCAGAAGGTAGTAATGTTTTTTTGGACATATGAATGCGAAGAAAGCATCAAGGTGTTGAAAATTAGGCTTATCACTACACCCGTTCTCACATTACCCATAAGTAGAGAACTTTTGTTGGTATTCAGTTATGCTTCAAAGAATGTCTTGGGATGTGTGTTGATGCAAAATGACAAAGTCATTGCCTCTGATTCAAGGCAATTGAATGTTACTAAGAAAAATTATCCAACACATGATCTAGAGTTGGCTGTAGTGATGTTTAAATTAAAAAATTGGCGGGATTATCTCTTTGTGGAGTAGTGTAAAATATATATGGACCATAAAAGTATCAAGTATATATTCACATATAAAGAGTTGAACATGCGCCCATGAAGATGGTTAGAGCTTATAAAATACTATGACTACTCAATACATTACCACCCAGTGAAAGAAAACAAGTTTGCGGATGCTCTATATAGAATGGACCTAGAGATTCTATTATTCATTATAATTGAGAAGGATTCAATCTTTTTATATTTGATGAAGATGGACATGGGAATCATAAATAGGTGAACACCATCAATACTTTCACAAATAATTTCTCAACTATCACTTTTGGAAAGGTTAAAGGATTCTCAAAAAGATGATGTGGGAATTTAGAAGAAAGTGGAAGCTATCAGAAAAGGTAAATCCTTAGAGTTCAATGTTAATGAAGAAGGAATTGTGAGATTTGGGAAAAGACTATGTGTTACATCAAGTCTGGAGCTGAAGAAATAATCTTTTGGTTGATTCATATAGTAAAAATTTATCTATTCACATTGGAAACAAAAAGATGTATCGATATCTCCAAGAGCATTTTTTGTGGGATAATATGAAGAATAAGATCGCTGAGTATACATCAAAGTTCCTAGTGTGTCACTAAGTGAAGTCAAAGAGGAAGAAGTATAAGGGGATGATGAAACCATTTCCCATACCCGCATGGAAATGGGAGAACATCACCACGGACATTATCACCGGACTTCCAAAGACATCCGAAAGCTACAATGAAATCTGGGTTGTTGTGGGTCATCTTACAAAGTCTATACACTTTATTGAAATTTGTTTGGATTTATCTTTAGATCAACTGGCACATATATATATCAGGGAAGTTGTAAGGATGCATGGAGTACCACTATCTATTGTATCCAATCAAGATCCAAGATTCACCTTTATATTTCGGATGAGTATTCAACATGCTCTGGATATTGAGTTGAACTTCGGTATGGCTTGTCATCCTCAAAAAGATGGCCCATCTGAGCGGACTATCCAAAAACTTGAGGAAATGTTGAGAGCATGCTCAATGGACTTCAAAGGATGATGGGAACAACATATCCCTCTTGTCGAGTTCTCATACAATAACAGTTTCCACTCAAGCATCTGAATGACGCCTTATTAAACCCTATATGGGAAGAGGATAAGAACACTGTCATGTTGGGATGATGTCGGTGATCATAAGCAACTAGGACCAGAAATGGTCGAATAAATGGTGGAGAAGGTGAAAACCATTCAACAGCATATCAATGCATCCTAAAGTTGACAGAAGAGTTATGTAGATAACCATTTATGAGAAATTGAGTTTAAAGTTGGAGACATGGTATTTCTATGCATATCTATATGGAATAAGTTTATGAGGTTTGGAAAGAAGGGGATGTTATGTCCTAGGTACATCGGCCCCTTCAATATTCTTGATCGTGGAAGGGTTGTGGCCTATCAACTAACACTTCCACCTACCCTATCAAAAGTAGAAGATGTCTTTCATTTATCCCTTTTAAGGAAGTATATACTAGACCCTTCACAAGTACTCTCATATGAGGTAGTACAATTGGAGGATGGTCTTTCTTACGAGGAACAACCAGTGAAGATCATAGATAATAGATAAAAAGATCTATGAAACAAGACAAATTCCCTCATCAAGGTGTTGTGAAAAAACCCCCAGTTTGAAGAAGCAACATGGGAATTAGAGGAAGTGATAAAGCAGAGTTACCCACTTTTTTTAACAGGGGAAAATGATAATTTGTGGGAAATATTTCTTAAGGGGGGGAATATTGTAATGACCCAAAAATTAATTAATGAAAAATTATCTTGGTCTATTTAAATTTATTCTTATGGTTATGTAAAATATATGTACTTATTTGGTTCAATGTTTCGGATTTTAAAATACAGTTAAGAATTGTGACCGTTGCTAATATAGTCGTTGAATAGAGATCACATGATTAGTATAAGTATAGGGCTTTAACCCATCCAATTTACTCAGAAAATGGAAGCGATGAACTCATTTAGTAGACTTTCCCTGCATGAAGCCCATTTTTCAAAGCTTGAAAAGGAGGTGCAGTCATTGGGATTCTCTTGTGACCAATCTCAAGCCGATCTTGAACACATTAATCTTGAGTGGAACCAACTACGGGAGAATTGGAAGTTAATAGATATTACCACTCGAGTGATGTTATCTGAGCCACCCCAAGAGACTTTCACCATCGCAAACCTTACTCTTCAGTCTTATGTCGGTTTTATAAGGGGTTATGTAACAAGACCCTAGAACTATGACTATGTACATTATTCTTCTATACAGAAGATACATTCTTTTTATTATTGTTAACTTGAAAATATTTTTTAAAGCACAAATTTTATTTTTAGTTAATATCCAACTAAGAAATATATTTTGATGAATTAATGGGTTTTTGTGTTAAATAATATTTTAATAAAATATCATTATTATTAAATAATTTTTTACTAAATATAATTTATGATTTTATTTTATGAATTAAATTGTAATTTTATCATGGTTTGAAAGTTGTTTTTGTTAAAACCCACGAATTTTCATTAAAGAATGGATTTTATTTTAATAATAAAAATTCACATATTTATAAAATTATTTAGATAAAATAAATATTATTTTAAAAATCAGGATTTTGAAATTATCCAATAGTGATTTTTTCATAATTTTTTCAGACAGTCAAATTTTTGAGTAAAAATTAAATACTGTTTAAATATATATTGTATTTTATGAAATCATAATGACCCAATAGTGATGTAATAAAATACTATAAACATTATGTTCAGAAAATATATGTTTTAACATTAATATAATGTGATTTTGGGTTTGTTTTATTTATTTTACAATGCTCTAGTGGACCATTCAAGACTTATAAAACATTTTGTCTTTTTAAATTTTTTTTCTTGAGAGTGTAACTCACCTCCACATAAGAAACCCTATTATTTTAAGAAGTCCGTAAATTGGCCTTATAAAATATTTTTTTCCACTCCCTTTTCAGAAAATACATGGGCAAAACTAGGGTATGGTTTGTGGTTTTGGTTAGTTTAATGTGAGGTGTCCAAAACATAAATAATAACGAATTCCCTCTCTTTTCCTATAAAACTCCACCCAAGATCCCAATTTATCATCACTCAAATCCATTTTAGTTATACCAACCCATGAACTCATCTCTCAAGAGTCCTCCCAAGGTTCTCCAAGCTCCAAATAAGCATCTCTCAAGCCTCTCCCAAGCTTTTGGGATCACACTTCAAGTAAGGGATTTCTTCCTTTCTCATTTTTGTCCAATTTTTCTTTAAGTTGTTATGACCTTTTTTTTTCAAATAGAAATGTTGGGGTATGATTTCTCACCTCCCCCACACTTCCCTATTTATATTTGGATGATGGGAGACCCATTTCTATATCATTAATGGCTCTCATGTACACCTGTTACCATGTCGAAATGTCGTGAGGGATTCTCTCTCCTCTTTTACATCAATGTAATTATTTTGTATTATGAATCTAAATTGCGTTACGTTTGTTGGGAAATATATCTATATGAATCCTTAATTACCATTTCATGTAAATATGATGATACACCATTTTCTCTCTCATCAACAATTTTTATGAATCCTTATGTCATGTCTTTATACTAATGAAATTGCATCGCGTTTTTCCTAGCCAAGATCACTATGTAGTGAATACCATACCCATGTCTCTATCAAGGGAATTAACCTTTATGAACATATACATATTGAATGGTACGTTCATGTATTTATTTAAAATTACTTAATCATTGAATAACATATAATGTTTATTGATTCTATGTTATATGATTCATGTGGCACACTTATGCATGAAATGAAATGTTTAAGATGGGTGGGCCTTGATAGCCCTCCAATGCATTGGGTAAAGTATAGTATCATGATACGTTATGTGAAATGAGTGTTGACTAAAGATAATTCAAGTTCAACAGGGGTTTACTCAGTCTTTATTTGCAATGATGGTTTATTCATGCTTCATGTGCAATGAGCCTTGGTTCATGCTAATTCCATGTTAAGTGTTGTTTCCACATTTCCATGTTATGATTATCATGATTTATCAAGAATTTATGTTCTTATATCTATTGGGCTCCATTGATATGCCTATTTTATAACATGTATTTTATTCCTCATGTAATTACATGTTTATTCCATTACTAGGCATTATAGCTCATCCTTTTTTATGCATTTTCTCAGGTTATCCCATGCAATGCAAAGTACAAGGCAATGTATTGTTCACGTAAAGAAAGTTTTCAATAATTTTGTTGTGTGTTTTACATTCTAAGTTGTTATGTAATCTTCCAAATCCCCAAAGACACTAGACCTTTTGATATTCTATGTTGTATCATGTGAATTTTTTGTAATAAATCAGGATTATGTGTGTAACAGAAATCATGGTTGTTATACTAGAGATGAATACCAATAATGGACTATTCAAGATAAACAAACTATGAATTTATAATGGATCATTAGATACTCAGAAGGATGAAAATTTATTTTTATTATTTCTATCCATTAATCAAAATTAATAATGGTTAACAGAACATAAGATAATATTTAATGTGAATGAAGACTATTCATATCTTCAATGTATCAAAAAATAACACCCAAAGATAAAATTAAATATTTATAAAAAAAATAATCAAAATATTATAAGACTAATTGGAGGAATAATGATTTGGATAATTAGATAAAATATTCATCTAGAATTTAATTAAAATGTATTTCGAAATAACACAATCCACTCATATGTCACATTCAAAAAATGTGTGTTCCCTACTCATATAATCTCCTAAATATAAATATATTTTCCATAAATAAAATAAATCATTATAAATAAATAAAATACTAATAATATATATAAGATAATTTAACCTATAATCCAAAATTACATCCCATCTTAGGAAAACATATTTCTATTTTCTATAATAATATAAATTTATGTAAATGTATTAACCTTATATTTCTATTGACTGTAATTAACTAAAAATTAAATAATAAGTTAACACCATTTTTTAGTACTATTTATCTTATATATAAAAAAGTCATTCTTTCTTAAAAAATTTTCTTACTAAAACATATACTAAACCCAAGTGATTATCCCCAAAAATGTCCCCAAAAATATACATAGTCATCTTAAACTCTCATTATATAAAACCTACAGAGAGTTATTTATGCCTCCAATGTTATAATCTACCATAGAAACATTAACCCCTGATCGTATCTAAAACTATTAAAATATCTTCATTTGAATCATCCTAACAATTAATGTTACCACAACATTCCATTTATAACTAAATATAATGCCTTGTCTCATAGAAAACCCCTAATTACATGATTTATAAAAAGGGTTACACTTTCATACATATCAAGGGTCTTTTAGGTTTAGATTTTTAGGTATTTAGTAAAAAATATTATATATCAAACACTTACAATACCAAATGAACCATTCACTCAAAGTCTATTTTGCCAAAAAATTTGTATTTTTGAATTTAAACTATTATATTATTCAGAATACTTATTCATCATTTATGGTGAGTCTCTATAGTGTAAACATTTACCTTTCCATAGTTCCAATAAATAATTAAATCCAATTAAAAATATTTTGACACATGGGATGTGAAAAAATATTTAAAAGTGATATAAAACATAAGTAATATTGCCAGTCTAGTGAAAAAAATTAAAAACCTATATAATGTGTACCTATTTCAAAATAAAACATTGATCTTATAAATAAATATATCCACATGATAAAATCAAAATTTAATACTAAAAAGTAATAATTTTATTAATATAAAAGCAACAATATAAGACAAGTTCATCAGGATGGGCAATAAAAATAGAGACCAAGTGAATCACCTATTACAATACTCAGACATTCATGGAAGTGATCCCATACTAGAAAATATGATGATATTATCATTCTAAATATTTCTAGTTGAGAGAAAATCTTCTACCTTATTGACTTTATTCAATGTATAACTAATTTGAACATGACTCCTCAAGAGATCATTAATGTTCTGGATGAAATTGCTAATACTTCAGGGAATGACCGCTTCCTATAAAGGGAATTGTAAATGATTAAAGGGTATATCTTCAACACCTCTAAAATAAGATTTCTTATTTTACAGATCTCCAAGATGATGAGAAGTTCTCTGACCTCCACCTTCAAATAATCCCAATGACCATAGTTAGATGAAAATACATGCACCATAGATCCCCTGTAATCCTGAACCAAACTGCCTCCCCAAGAAATCTCAATCAAACATCATCCATTGATATTCAATTTGAATCCAACATTTGATAGATTTAATTTAACCCATATGCCCCGAGAGGGTACCCGATGAGTTATAAATGTGAGATTTTTAGCTTGAAACAACATCATTAGAGATAGATACGTCTCCTAGATCCTCAACAGATACCCAAGTTCCATATCCAGACCACTCAATCTCATATGAAGTGCAAGATGGGAGCTCTAGATTCCCTCATATTTTAATTTGTTTTAAGACATACAAATCATCCAGTATCCCCACCTAATGTATAATATCTTATTCTGTCTATTCACTTTTTTTAGTTCTGGTATCGATAAACCATTTTTGGAGGAAACCATCCATTGAATCATGCCGACCTCTATAACTAAAGAACACCCCAGCATCTTCTATGTACAGAGTACCCACTACCCCAAAAGGAAAAAAGTGACCTGTGGATTCCTCGATTGACGTTAAAGAGTATGGGAATTTGGAAGTAATATAAATTCCACTTTATTGCACCTCAGTATCAGTACAAATAGAATTGTGTATGATACACCAAACCAAAAAGATAAATTTTGATGGAATATCCTGACAGTAGTGAATACCCTTATTCATCACTAAACCCTAGACTATGATGAAGAAAATGGTTGGATTTTTAATTAAATGTAATTGACGGGGAGAAAGTGAACCAGTCTATCATCCTCTATATTAGGCATGATACTATAATACAGAACATAGTGTTTATTTGTATTATCTTCATGAAAGAGAATTAGATATTTACAATCCTCCTTGTAGGAAATATTTGGTATGGGAAATACTAGGAAAACCAACATTATACCAGACCAGATCTAGTTCCAATAACTGATATCCCTACACCCAACAACCCAATGCGGATGATGAAGAAGCTACCTAGAATTCCCTTAAATATTTTTCCACATTCGGATAACCCACCCATTTTTAACATTAAGAAACAACTTATAATTTCAAAAAATGTACTTCCCCAACATAGATAGACCTTAAAGAAAATCCCAAGAAGCTTTTCTTACATGAAGTGTCTGGAACCCCGCACATTTTTCACATTAATTCCCCTCCCTCTTCCTCCTTTGCTAGCCACTCCCACAATGCCCAATGGAATTTCCAATCCTCATTAAAATCCTAAGAAAAATTCACAAAAAGCCAATCCATTATACTAATAAATATCATGAGATAATGGAGAGAGGATAAAATATGCATTGGAAATGATGAAATAACACTGTTAAATAAGGAAATCCCCCCCCCTCAAACGAGAGAAACTTATTCCACAAATTGTTGATATAGTTGGAAATTCTATCTGAAACCCATAACAATGTTGAATACAAACATGAAACAAAGAAATAGAGGCCCCCAAATACTCTAGATGAATAGATTCTTTGAAATATAAAGATATGAATCAATCCTTATACTTATCCTTTACAAAGATCACCTAGATATGAAATCATTAATATTGATTTTGTTGATATGTTGACCACTCCATTTGATGTACTCTTCTAGGATCTTGTTGAGTTTTTGAAAAGACCTTCTAAATAAATTAATAAATAAAAGAATATCATTATTAACAAGTAAATGAGATATACTAATAATATTGGGATGACAATGATATGAAAGAATAGAACCATTAGTAATGCTCTTTGTGATATAACTACCGAGAGTATCTGGTACAATGATGAAAATTTTGGGAAATAATGGAACCCCTGCCTTAGGCCCTTATCTGCTTTAAATAAACCACATGTTCTCCCAATCATAGGGATTAAAAACCATGTTGAACTATAACATATAAAAATAAGGTCAATAACCCATCCAAAAAATACAATTCTTGACATAACATTTAGGAAGAAGATATATTCAATTATATCCACTTTAATTATAATATTAGAACCCATTTTATTAATGTTTAGGTCCCCAATCATCTCTTTTTCTAGTCCAATAGTGCCCCGAATAGATATCCCATGAATAAAACAATGTTGTTCCTCTAATACTAATCCATTAAAATGAGGGTCTAACCTACTATTAATAATATTGTCTAAGTCTTTGTTTGAGAAATTACACATGTTAATGGAAGTGAAACGACTGATGAAGGAAGGACCCTTGATATTTTGAATGAGAATCACAGATGTAGTACATTCAACCCTAGAAAGACCCCCCCCCCCTAATGAAATCCCGAATAATCCCAATTAGCTCTATTTTAATGATGTCCCACGATTCCACCTAAAAGGATCTGGGTAATCCATAAGGTCCTAGAGAACTCTGAGGATTTAAAGATTTAACCACCATCCAAATTTACCCCTTATTAGGAATACTGACAATATCACTATTCACCGACTCAGACACTAACCATGGAATTTTATCAAAGAGTAGATAATTACCAATCAGATAACCATATTGCATGATGGGATTAACATCACCAAGTAAACCTTTTTTGTGATAACAAACCATATATACAACATCATTCATATCATTAATGTAGGTTACATCCTCCATTTGAATATTAGGGAAGGTTGATCTCTTGTTTTCATTTATACAAGCATGGAAACACCCCATATTTTTATAACACTCTTTGAGCCAAAAATCTCTAGATAATTCACAAGAAACCCTCTCTTCCTCTAGAACAAGATCCGATAACCTAGCCTACATGATAATGAGGTCACCAAAAATTACCTCATCTCATTATTCTTTCAATATTGTCTTATCCTATTCAATCTCTTTTTTCATATCCTCTAGGCCCATGGATGGTGATTGGAATCTCCTAATCTAGATAAGAAGATATTCTTTAAGATGAATTAATTTCTTATGAAGGCCCACCCATGATGTGTCTTGAATGGGTTTACTCTAGGACATACTATGTCATCAATGGTGGCTTCTGATGTACACCTTTTAGAGAAGATAAATATCTTTTTCATAGATGAATTGAAATCAAGGAGAAGGAAAATGGGATAATGGTCTGATAGGGATCATAAAAAATGGATGCTCATCAAACTTGAAAATGTATCAATTTCCTAATGATTATCTATAATCCTATCAATCCTATACAATTTTCACTGACTTACCTTTTGGTTATTTCACCATAAAAATCGATCTCTATAATACCCCTTTCTTTTTTTAGAAATATGTTGGTCAAATTCAGTGAGTTTATCCACCTGATACGAGGCATCCCAAAAAATAAAAAATGGTCATTAACTGGATCACCATGCATGTAACTCGACATTCCAATTCGATGATAAAATTCTTGAATCTTAAAAAAACGCTACTTGGCCTTCAAGATAGCTATAACTGAGACTTTAGAATGACACATTTCTTAAGAAATAAAATATGTTTCACCCTAGAACCAATACCACCGGTGTTCCAAAAATAAAATTAGAATCATTATAATTGGAGGTGTTTTGATTTGGCTCTAGGCACAACTTGAATCAATGAAACCATTATAGAATAAAGTAGTGATTTCTGTTTGGACCTGGATCTTGTGCATACCCCACCGATTGGAGAGTGATGGAAATTGACCTCTGTGGTCAGACGTTTAGAATAATGATGCATCTTTGGTGGGAATATTACAACATCACCCCCATCACATGAGGAGAAGAAACATAGGAAAGGAGGGACACATTATTATCCAAATGAGTATAATCTAAGAAACCTTAATAGGGTGACGAAGATAGATCTAAACCAACATAAATAAGTGAAAATACATTGTAACTCTTAGAGGTTGATACCAGGATACTAAAATATGATCCAGGCTCCTGGTGATATAGAGACTGAGGTGGAGGTGCAGAATAAATTATTTCTTTCCCATTAAGCACCAACCTTACAGAAATGGGAATGTTAACATGTAATTTTACAGACTGAGATCCTTAACTCCATAGATAAAAGGAAATGATGGCCATACAAGGATCAAGAATAGGTGAAGTATAATTAGGGATGAGAGAAGAATCCCCTAACATCGAAAGCAAAGAGATACCACTAACTATTTCATTTGTCCTGGAAATCTTAATAACTGAACTAAATGGTGTATAATCCTACAAACACAAACCTCCAATATCTGTGGAAATATGACTACTTCAAGATGAGATAAATGTAATTTTATTTTTTTAACTCCATCACTGAATGACCATTGAGTAGATGAGAGGAGTAGAACTAAACGTCCGAAGGATTAAGAAATGATTGAGACCATTCCAGACCATATTCAACTTGAAGAACCAGCTTCACTAGTTTAGGGTAGGATATGTCCATGAAGACACATATACAAGATTGGGAGGTCTCTTGGAGATACAAAATGCGGTCATCCATGCATACAAAGTCGCCCAGGGGATTCCAAATTCTTTCTCGAAAATTTACATTCTAAAAGGGAAGAAAAAACCCACGAAGGTTACTCCAATCTACTTCCATAAAATGTTATCTTCATGATGAGCTTCCATAGTCCAGTGGGGGAGTTGTTAATTACAATGATTCTCTGTGTGAGAACTCTTGGCCTAGTTATTGATGAGATCCTATCATGAGGAAAGGAAAAATGAAGAAATATTTATTATTGAGACCTGCGATGTAGGTTAGGTGTTCCAAACCCCATGATCGAACAATGTTTAAGAAAACCCAAATGAGGTATGCACTTTGAATCAGGCCACTAAGGTCTATCTGAGAAGCATAGAAACCTCCTCAAATTACCCCATCAGAAAAGTAATAAAAGGTGTACTATCCTCTGAGCTCACATAATAGGATCTCTATAAATTGCTGGGAAGATAGGTAGCTGATCATCCTGAGGTAGAAAATGTTTGAGAAGAACATCCTTCATAGATGGCGTGGGAAATCATTTTCTTGTTTTATGCTAAATCTATGCTCTAGGGATATCGACAAAATTGCCTTTGGATCATCCTAATCTGGATACTGCAGCCTATCTGATGGAATTGGGAGCTCCGACAAGCATGATTCCACCACAATGTTACAAATATTTTGAAAAAGTGGAGGCGTCTTAAGCGTGTTCTTCATAAAAGAAATATTTTTTTTTAAAATAAAAATTATCTAAAAGAAATAATTTACAACTCATTTGGAAGAATAAGAAAACCATGAAATCATCAAGAAAGCATTTCATTAAAAAACAAATATTTAACCATTCAAGGTTAAAAAATTTTACTTTCTTTATAGAATAAAAATATATCTATAAATAAATTTATAAATAATGAAAGAGGTATATTACAGTATCATATTAATAACTCATGTTTAACACATATATGAAATAAATGAGAAATATTTAATTCCATAAGAGAAACCTACCAGGTCATCTCCCTCATTTTTTCCTTTGAAGATAATTTCTTACCCCATTATTTAGAGAGATATATCGATATCATCTTTCATCATGAGCTATATTGGGATAAAAAATTATCATATGTAATGATGAAGTAACATATCATGAAATAAAACATTTCTAAGATAGAAAATTTTCATCATAAAATCAATGAAAAACATAATGTAAATCAGTAGAAAATCTCATTACATTTTCACATTAAAATTTAGAGAAATACCCAGTTCATTTGAAAACTCTTTAGGTAAAATATTACCATATAAATTTAATAATATAATATTTTAAAAAAATAAATTCTTTTATAGGATTAATTATAATGAATAATAACTATGGAAATAGTAAAAGGAAGTTATTCCTAATTCATTAAAATACCTTTCCTATGCAATTTGGTAAAAAAATTTCCAAATGTCATGTATGATAAATTATAAAAATATTTATTTTTTAACATTGTTAACCAATATAATAATTAATTGAAAATGAAATTTAAAAGTATTTTTGGTATAAATAATAAATTTCTTGCAATATTCCAAATAATATGGATATTGATGAGAATGATGTGAAATGAAAACATTAAAATAATGTTTTCATGAAAATTCCTATACAGTTTTTCTAAAATTTAATAAAAATACAATTGAAGAAAATAACATGAAATAGATTTTTAAACCATTTAAATTTTATTAAATGAATTTAAATTGATATGTTTATGGAATTTCCTACAACACATAAAAGAAACAAATTATGTGAAACTTTCAAAAGTCTCAATGAATCGAAATGTGTATAAAAAATCATTTACCTCGAGTCATGAAACATTTCATACATTCAATAACTCTTCTTTATTGAAAAAAAATATTTTAAGTACACCTTAAAACTATTTTTAATTGGTTATTTACATTTTTAGTTATTTTTTTATAAATTATTCTTACATCATATTTAATTAAATTCAGTATATTTTAATAATCAATCTCTCTTATTTATATTTTCTAATATTCTGTTTGATCTTTTTTTTTTATAATTTTTCAAATATGTCTTATTTTATTTTTATAATTTTATGTTATATATTTGGATATTATTTTTATATTCATTATTCTATTTTATTTTATTATTTTTAATAAAAACAAGGCATTTTCTGTAATCCCATTAAGTCGATCATATAACCACATTTAGGGAGACCTAGAGGTCAACCCCCCATGGGAGGTCCAGGCTTTGAATCATTCACAAAACCTAGTTCATTTATAATGGTTATGATCCACATGTGGGCCTATGTATAAGGCCCAGAGTACACACTTGTTTGGTGCATTGTTTGGGCATTGATCTCCTATATAGTGTGTGCGTGTTTTTTATAATATGAACCCAAGATACGCTCACCATTATTATTATACCATGCATTCCCCTTTCTTTTATTTTTTCATGGGATTGGTTTTTTAAGTATACTGTTCATCTGTCCATAAATTCTTTAACAGAAGTGGTGAATCACAGGCCTTCCATTATCCTTATTCTCCTGTGCTTCTTTTCAAACTCCAATGTATTTTTTTTGAACCCCGTGGGTGAATCCGTTTTCAAATAATAGTCATCTCCTTCAGTCATCCCTTGAGATCTAGTCCTTTTGTAAGAGTCATAATGTTCCTTAATTTCACAACTGAGTTTCTTATTACCTTCAGTTTACCCTTGTTTTTATTTTATTTTCTCTTAGATATTCACTCATTCTAATGGTGGATCAACTGCTTCTTCTTCCATAGATGTATGGTTTCTCTCCATCTCTCTGGAAATCTTCAATGTGTCCGACAATCATAACTTTGTGTCTTCAAGATTTATATTTTATACTATTATTTATCTCGGTTTATACTTCTGGAATCTTATATCGTGAAAACATCATCATTATCATCCTCATAACTAATTTTTTTCTATAAAAAGTAGAATAAAGATACAAAATACAATAGAGGATAGAAAAGAAGGAAAAACAAATAAACAATAAAGTCCCTTTAATGTGGTTTGTAGTGATAGAACCCAAGGGGATCATCTCGAATCAGATTCACCCCCAGAGGAGGAAGAAACATTACAAAAGAATAGTGTATTATGTCATCCATGTTATTTGAAATGAAGGTAAGATATTACTCTACCTTATTGTCTTCATACCATGAGTATAGGATCTCTATTTGGTTGAAATGAATACCCCCTCACCTTCTAAAAATATAAGCAATAGACCACAGTGATTCATAATTATTATTCAAGGAGGTAAAAAGGATTAAGGAAAATGAATCCATCTCCATTAGGAAAACATTCCATTGTCTACATATGGGGAGAAATGTGATCACAACCACAACTTAGGCTTTGTTGACTAATTATTAGTATTTACCAATGGTGGATAAATTAACTCACCTTTAAAATTTCCAATGATGGGTGAGTCGACTCACTATTGGAACCAAATGGTGGGATAGTGACCAACTACCTTGAAATTAATGGTTAGTAAATTTACTCACTATTGGACATCAACAGTAGGGGTTTTAACTACCAATGAACATTAGAGGTGGGTTATGTTTTTACCCACCATTTGTTTTTTATTTTTGTTCTTTTTATTGGTTGAACCATTATCATGCTCCAATAGGTGATCCTTATTCGTTTATTTTTTGTTCTATATTTATTTTTTATCTATATAATATCTTATTAGAAATTTATTTCATCTAAATTTCTTTCTTTTTAGATGAATCTTATTTTGATTATTTTTTTCTCCTTTACTTTTCAAGACATCAGAAGTAGCTGCATCATATTATTTCTTGATTCATTCTGTTTAATTTTATTATTCTATGATTTTTTATATTTATTTATCTGTTATATATTTTTTTGTGGGGTAATTTATTTTCAATGATCCACCATTAGAATACAACGGTAGGTCGCATACCACAACTGTCTTCATAATACAGTGAGTCAGAAGTCACCATTAGACATTCACTAACATGTATTTATTTATTCTCATCATGAATACATTTAGTATTAAGATGCATGAAATTAATTTTAAATTTTATTAATTCTTTTAATTTTTTCTTAAAATTCTAATGGTAGGTAATGGTATGTTTTCTACCTTTGAACATATCCAATGGAGAGTTTGGAGAAGAGTGTTTTAGATAGATTTAATTTGACAATTTCCCTTTCATGAGATCTTTAAATATTGAAAGCGTAAACATCTTCTTAATATTTTTTGTAATTTTCTAGATTCTTTTGTTTGGTAACCATTTTATCCGATTGTGTTATTAAAATTGAGAGATTTCGAATCTATGATGAAGTAGATACCGATTACCATATTGATCAGGGGCTTGTGGTTATATCAAGATAATATCTAGTCCATAAAATTGATGGCTTCAAAAGATAGGAAGATAGAGAAGCCGATCATTGTATCGAGTTCTTGTGAGGATGAAGAGACAGACTGATCATCATATCAAGGTATTAACCGAGAAAGGGAAAGACATACTTTCTTGTAATTATAAAATAAGTAAATTTTATCCAAGGTTACGAGATACCTTACCCTTTGGGTTAGAATAATTGTATTCATCAATGTTACTTGTTTTATTACAAGTCTTATATTTCTACTACATTTAATAGAAAGTGATTCTTTTATATCAATATTTATATTTGTATCTTGTTTATCGTAATAGATTTAATTATGATATAATTTTTTTACACTGTATTACATTGTGAACATGATTAAACTTTGATTAAATTACGATAGCTTATTGATTTCAATTCTACACATTGTTAAGTAGAATAACTTTCCAATTATGACCAATGGACTTACATATCATAATTTAATTGATTATGATATATTTATCTTACCCAAGGGCCATGTCTGATTACCATTTAAATACATATAGTTTTTGTGAATATGATTTGTTTAACATTATTAAACTAATATTATTTTAAGGTTAAAAATAAATGTTATTAAACTTACAATTCACCCTAGTATATTTATCCATCTACATATACATTATGATAAAACATGAGCCACCATTGGAACACGATAATAGGTCATTAACCACCATTGGATTTATACAATGGTGATTCATGAGTCCTTGTTGGAAATTCAATGACATGTATTTTTTTATTCTTCTAATGAATCCATTTAGTGTTAATATACATGAAATTATTATTTTTTGATTACATATTTTTATTTTATCTTAAAATTTTAATGGTTGGTAATGCATTGTTTTTTCACCATTGAGCATTTCTTATGGAAAGAAATGAGCCACTTATATCTATTTCAATGGTAGTTTATGACACACCATTAATTAAAAATTGTTTCTAGAAATTGAATTTCTTATTTTTATGTAAAATTGTTAGAATAATTTTATTTCTAATTTTTTTTATTTTATGTTTTAATATGATTAAAAGAGTGTTTAAAAATAATTGTAGCACTTCTAAGTTACATTGGTTCATGCATATTGTTTTTAATAGGATTCTATGTTTTTCCAAAATCTTTCGTATGTATAATATGATGAATTATATTATTATTTAAAATATTTTAAAATTTCTTTTTGTTTAAGAATTATTATACTTGATATATTAAATTTTATTTTTAATATTTCATGAATAAATGTAAGGCCGATTGTTTTTTTCAGCAGAACTTAAAAAAATATGGTAATTGTCATATTTTATTTTTGTTATATAGAAACAAGTGTCATGAAAATATTTGATATATATACACTTCTAAAAGATCATTCTTTAATTAATTGGGCTATTTCATCAAGGATAAAACATAATCCAATTCATATGATTGATTTTATGATTATATGATTATATAATTCATACTGCTCTAAATTAATCAAGAAACTTCCTCGACTTCAATTGTTATGCTCCGATCACTATAAATATTCATCACTTTAATCTTCCACCTCTAAAGTGATCAAGGAACAAAAGATTCACAAAATTTATACATCATCTTCTCAACTAATATTTTTAATAATTTTTTATATTTCTCTAATCATCTATTTTTCCTATAGAGTTTTGGTTTAATATTTTCCCATCCAAAATATTTCATTAGGTTATTCCTCCCATTTGAAATGAATATTGGGGTATTCCTCCAAAAAAAGGAAGGTAGGTTATGACACCTTCAAATCCATGAGTTATACCACCAGGTTTTAAAAACTTACATGTTAATTTGTTTGTAATTGGTTTATCACTCCCATTCAAAATTTAGGATCTAGTGAATACCGGTCTCTGCGGGGAGTTGAGAAGATTGACGAGAGAACTAGTATATTGGTGATATAAACCTCTTTAAAAACTTCTTGTGTTATCTATTTTATTTCCTATGAATTGTTTTACACTATTATAAATCTGATATATTAGTATTTTTTATAATAAATAAAAAATGACTATTCACCCCCTATAGTCACTACTGCCAACAACAGGACCCAACAAAGCCTTTTTGGTTTGTACTTTAAGGATACTGGTACTTATCAGACAAGGGGATGAAGAATGGGAATTAATTTTGGTAGGTATTGGTTGAGTTAAATTTCTCATGATGTGTAAGGAAGATTGGACAAGTGGATCCCTTTTATAAGTGAGGTGGATGGAGATATTTTAAATATATGAAATATTTCAATATAATTTGTGTAAACCTCATACCAAATAGCTCCCCAGTTCTATAAAATCAAATATAATGATTATTAAGTAATAATAAATCCACCTAATAAGATTTAGATTATTTTATGTGGAATTTTAAACAATTTTCAGAGTTTAACCCCCTTGTTAACCATGTTAAAATTAAATATGGTAATAAATTATTCATTTTCTAACGGTTAGAAAAGTAATTTTAAAAATTAGCAATAGAAAATAAATCAAATAACATTTATAGGATTAATAATTTCTAATATAATTGAATATACATTTTGTTTTTATTATTTTATATTTATTTAGAAAAAAATATTAAAATAGTAAAAATAATTTAAGGTCATTTTCCATAATATTCACAAAATCGGAGTCCAAAAATTTTAGTAATATAATGTATTACGAATCTAAAATATTTCACCATAAATTATACATTATAATTTTATAAAAAAAAATTTAACACCATTATCCATCCAAAATATATTACTTTTAATTTTTTTAATATAATTTACTTGGATTCGATACTACTTTCACAGGAATTGCGTCAATGTTACGTAAGAGTTCATGGTAATTTTACCATCTATAAAAAATAATTGTAAATTAATATAAAAAATATAAGATATTATTCATTAAATGTATCATCAATATTAATTAATATATCATTTTTATCTATATCCACATTATAAATGCATAGAAAGCGATAGAGAGTGACATTTTGTAATTATCCTTTACTTCCATTAATATAACAGTTGTAATAAATTTCATGTTGTGCTAATATGCCCTGATTTCAATGAGAGAATGTTTCATGTAGAAATATACACATCCAATGAAATAATTCCAAGTATTTTATTTTTTTAGACCTTATACAATAGTATTACCCTCATTCAATCCATTTTACCATTTACTATGGTGATAAAATTTTACAATGGTTAATATTCATAATGAAAAACAATAAGGAAAGAGTTAATCCAATTTCATCATCTCTATTAAAAATATGAAATAAGTTTTTTAAGATTTAATTTTTACCAAAGGTATAAATAAATTTTAATATAAGTGCACAAAACACAATGAAAAGCAGTTTTTTCGAAAAATGCCTTCTAAAACATAAAAATGAACTTATGACAAAAAAAATCAAATTTTGATTCATATGGAATAAATTAGGTTATTTTTAATCAAATATGTATTATATTTCTTTAAAACCATATCTAAAATAGAATTTCAATTTTTATTTTCTTGATTTAAAGATGAGAAATGTTAGTTTTCTAAAAATCATTGTTTTCACTAATCACAATAAAATCAATCTTTTTTAAAAATTTCTAAAAAATAATTTAATGATAATTTCTAAATTATAATTTCAAAAAAACCATTTTTTAAAATTAAATTTCTAAATGTGGAGGAAATTAATTATAATATTTACACATAGAATGAAATAAAACCTATTTTAAGAGAAGTTGTATTTTGGGAGAATAAAATTATTTTATTCTGATTCCTTTCCTAATAATCAAAATTAATTGAATGTTAATTATTTTGATAGGATATATAATCTAAAAATATCAATAATATAATTTAAAAAATAGTTTATAATTTAATTTATTAAGAAAATAATACATTACACATATAAAAATAGTTTTATGAAAAATATATCTTTTACCATCAAAATATTATATATTAATTTCTTACCAATGGATACTAAATGTATGATTGATTATTAATTTTATAAAGTAAGAAAATTACCTATATATTCCATAGTATAGTTATTCATTTTTATACCAACCAAACCAATCTTTAGGTTATAATGCTCAAATTTAAATAATAATATTTCTACATCATATAGTCATTCCTTTGGTCTGGTGTTTCATATACCACATGCTATTGAATGTAGAGCTATTTAAATGAAATAAATTCCAAAATCACAGGTTTTTATATCCTTTCATCATCCATAATTTTATGTAAAATAAATTTAAAGGTAATAATTAAGTAATCATATAAAAATAAAAACTATTATGTTAAAAACATAAATCAATAATAAGATATATTTTAAAAATTATAAGGTTATAGGTTTCAATATAGGCCAGGTATTTTAAACTTCCTATTAGGATTTCAAAACATTCCATAACAATATTCTCAAATAATTAGTAATTTTAAATTAAGAGAAAGTGAATCCTTAAACATTATCCTTTGGTAATGTCAATGCATGTGTATAGTTGGGCCTCATTGTCATGATCCTTGAGTAGATTGAGTTAACACTCATTAAACCTTTAAATGGTTACATTTAATAGGTATATCTTTGAAAAATCCTTTATAAACTTTTAGTATACAGACTAAGAATTTATTTAATAGAAAATCAAATAATATCTACTTTACCAAAACATAAGGATTTTATCATATACATAGACCTTCCCTAGGGTTTTAACTAATGTTTTATCAAACTAATATCATCTTAATAACTAAATGAATATAAGAAATATACTAAAATAACACATATAAATAAATAAACCATGTTCTGATACCAATTTATGTTCCCCAACTAGATATATCAATATTTTATATATTTTCCATCAGATAACATTATAATTATAATATCGTCCCGTTATCCCAAGAAACAAAAGTTTATTATCTTTTAGCACTAGATAAATAGGAAACATATTTTAAAATACTTTTGAACATTTCTCCATAATTAATCCACAAAAGACTGTAATCTGTACTTCTAATGGGTTATACTCAACTTCATAACCTAGGGAGTGGAATCATAAGAATGTTGTGAGATCAAATTCTCTATAACGGAATCCTATGGAACATATAATCAAGGTTTAGACTATAGAAACCTAGTAAAACATGATCATGGAAAACAAATATTGTTAAAACAATATGAAATTATAATATATTTACATAATCCATAATAGAAGGACATGTAACCTTAATATTTGATCATCAACCATGACATAAGAATATGGGATAACAAACATGATCTATGGATCTTTATCACTAGCATATATCACATATAATATCACTCAAACATTTAATAATAAATAATTATGGCACACACATAAGCACTAGAAATATCCCATTGTGGGAAAACCCAATCATTCCCACCCATTATGTTGAGAATAAATACAATAATTTCCACTCTAAATATATTGACCAAATCCATGTATGACCCTTTATATTGGGATCAAATAGATGGGTTTTCAGTATTTATGTTGATAAAAAGTCTAAGCATGTCAACACTTTCTTATCTCATGAGATATAAAATATTAACCAATGAATTAAAGGGTAATTTCTGAAACATTAATCCAATGGATAGGGATATCACAGACATAAAGAGGAAACATTAATGGAAATAATGAAAAGAGTATTCGTAAGAAAATTAAAATTATTGTGGAAATAATTTTTTAGAAGATAACTTCAAATGGTTCCTTTGAGATGTTACATGGATTTTTTTTGAAATATTATTTGGAAAGCTATCTCAATAATGGATCATTGAAAAACGAAAAAATATTTCTAAAGAAATTTTGGATTAGAAGATAAAATATATTATTATGAAATGAAAAAACACTTAATATTCTAAAATTCATATATTAAAGCCTACATAATAAAAAATGTGAAAATATTTAAATTATGAAAATATAAAGATAAATTTTATGATCACCAAAAATAATGAATATTTAGATTTCAAAATAATAGAGGATAATGTTTGTGCGAAGTGTAAATCTAGACATGGAAGAGAAAAATCATTTTTAGAGAGGATGCGAATTATTATTAACTTCATAAGATTTAAAATATTTAAATCCAATAAATAATATTTTCTAATGTTATAATGTATTCCAATAAAAGGACGAAAAAATATAATATCATCATAGAATAAAAAAATATCATTGTAAAATATTATTTAAATATAAATAATTATTACACAATAAAATAAGATGAGTAAAGTAAAACCCATAAAAATTTCTAAAAAATGAATGAAAATATTTGGAATGTGGGATTCAATAAAATTATTTGTAAATCTATTGAAAAATAAAATTAATGATATGAATAAGTGGAAATGGTGAAATAATTATAGAATAAAAACAAATAATATGTATATAAGATGAAAAAAACCTCAATGAATGAAAATTGATATGGAAACCCTTCCATGGACTCTCAAATTTCTTGAAGGATCATTTATCTCGTGTATAAAAAATCTTACCTTATTAATCACTTTTTTAATTACATTATTCATGTATGTTACCAATTGTTTTATTTAATTATAATCATTTATTATATTATAATTATTTTGTTGATGTTTATTTTTATCATCAGATATTAATATTGTTGACTGTTTTGAACATGTTTTATAAAGTTACATCATACCACATTCTTTGATACTTATATAAAAATTCAAATATTTTAAAATTATTTTAATAATTTTATTAAACAGTATTTTAATCCCCGTGTTCTTTTGGATGAGAATTATGAACATTTTTTATGATAATGAATTCCATGATGAGCTTATTTGAGTAATTTACCGATAAAAAATGATTACATTATAAAGATCTATGATTTTTTGTTATAATTTAAGAACCATATTCATGGGAAATATTACACCTTAATATAATAAATATTCAAAAAATATATATTATGTACATCCATGAATGTAGGTAATGTAAAATGGGACATGTCTCTCAATGGAGTCAATAGTATACACGTGCACAAGCATAACATTTTTATTTTTCATAGAAAAGAAAGAAATTAGAAATTATTTCATATTTTTATAATATTAATAAAGATATAAATATAATATTTATTCATTAAATACCCCATTTTGAACTAGTTTTTTATGGTAGTGATGTAAACATAATATGTCTCTTGGAGGAAGTGGTAGTCCATACTTATGCACCAATGACATTTTCTGAGTTTCTATTTTTTTTTTGAAAAAACATATAATGATTATTTCATCAACATAATAAAATTAAATATTTCAATAATAATGGATTAATTATATTATATTTTAAAAATTTTTATTTTATATGAATGTTATAAAATAAAATATTTAGGAAGTAATTAATACTCACATTGAGAACCTGGGGTTTTTCATAAAGGACGTAATGAGAACGAAAAAATTTGGTTAATTTCATGCAACCAAAGACTTATGGTAGTGGTAGAGGATAATTAGGATAAGTAAAATAGTTATGTTTTTTAGGGTAATTATAATTTTAGAGTGGCGTTGAAGGGGTTTTTAGGGACCCTTTTGTAAGTGAAATAAAAGAAATTTTGATAAATATAACATGTTAATAAAAAAGGAATACATGTTTCACATGGAAAGTGGAATAATATGTGGAAAATATTGGAGAGGAGATATATTTTTATAAATACCTACATAAAACATTAATTTTAAGACATTTCGTTACATATTTAATTCTTTTGACCTTAGATTTTACACATTTACCATTTTATGTTTTCACCATCGTAATTAATTTTTTTAACAAGGTCGCTATTTTTTTATAGATAATGATTATTTGACACTTATTTATTTATTTAGTATTTATGATTTTAAATAAGGAAAAAAATTTCTAAAAAAACTATAAGGATGTGAAAAATTAATTTTATTATTTTCTTACATTTCTTGTAATTGGTTTTTTTTAAACTGTATTTTTAAGCCTAAAAATATTGTTTAGGAAAAAATTATAAATGTTGTTGATATATAAGAAATTTATTGGTTTATTATGACAAAAAAATAAACATATGCCTTTTAAATAAATCGAAAATTGAATTCCTCATTGAGAAAATTCAATTAAAAGAGAAAAATGGAAAATAATTTTTATTATGATAATAGATTACTCATATTTTCTAAATAAAAATCATAATTTTATAAATTCAAAATATAGTTTCTTAATTAATTATTTAACTCCTTAAATACATTTTTATTCATAATAAATGTAGTATAAATTTATTATTCTGGTATTAAAAAACTACAGTTTTCACTATTCACCTAAAAATCAATCATTCCTGAAAAATTAAAAAAATCATCCTAAGATAACATTTTTATATTGAATATAATGAAGAAGTTTATTTTTTCAAATTTTAATTCCAAAAATTATGAGTTTAATTTTTTATGTTTTTATAAAATATAACGAATAAATTTTTTTATAAGAAAATTATTTTTTCAACCATTAATTATTATTATTCTTATTTCTGAGCTATTAATAATTATTTGGGTGTTAATATATTAATCATATCAAATATATATTATAAAAAAAATTATTTTTATGCTTAAAATTAAGCACATTAAAATTTTATTTTTTAACAAAATTTTGTTAAACATAAAATGATCTTTTTAGTTATTTATCTATACTATTTGTATTTTATTGATGTGGTAGTAGTAAAATGATAAACATATATATATTTCATAATGTGGTTAAAATAATATGTTAATAGTTATATCGAATGATTAAAATTATTTATGGTTCGTTTTGGTTTAGTGTTGCCTTTGAAAATATATATTCAAAAGAGTATTCATTTAAAGAGGAAAATTTACAAAAATAATAAGCTATTACATTAACCAATAGTATCAACTTGTGGATTTTATGATGCATGTTTTATCCATTGAATCACATTACATGCCTCCCTACTATTCGTGTGTGTCCCGCATAGCTATAGATGATATAATATTTTCTTCTACAATGAGAGAGTCTTTCTCCACATTAGGACATCAATCATAATGTCACTATGCTTATTGTTCGGATTTTTATACTTCTCTTCATAGAATGGATGTAAGAACTATATTATTCTACTTCCTCTTATACTTTATTAATCTAATACATATATCGTTCAATGAAGTAGAGTATCAATAACTATTATTTCACTCTTTAAAATATTTGATCAATTATTAATACCATATTCTTCTTTTTTGCATATTTAGTATTCACTGTATATCATGAATTTTATTTCCATCAGTGACATATATATGTTTTATAAAAGTTTATCCAAATTTATAATTCATGTAAATTGTTCCCAAACTCTTCTACAAATTCTTTAGAGTATTTAATATTAAATATTTTAACTTGGATTAACATGCAAAGTTTTTCAAGGAAGTCATCTTCTAATTATTCCTCAAATTAATTAGATTATTCCCATCAAGAAAAAAAATACAAAATGGTAAATTCCTTTTGAATTTATCCTCCATGTGTTCATGTTATAATTCATGTATTTTAATATAAGACTGAATTTTGAATTGTGGAATTCTAAAACATCAGATTGAATCACAACCTGTTGTTGTGATGTTTGTTTTTGTGGAGATTATATCATTAAGCAATATATAGTTTTATATTTATTTAAACAATCCATTCTAATATTTCTAAAACATTCTTTTCTTCCCAAAATATGAAAATTTATTTAGTCTTATGGAGATAAAAAACTTATGAATCTTAACCTTATAATGTTCATATTTAAAAATCATTATACCATAACCCTATTATTTTTTATAGAACCATATAAATTACCTAAAACTTGAAAAGTATTCATGCCTTATAAAGTCATTAAAACATATGAATACCAAAAATATAAATTCAACAAGATACGTGAAAAGTGATAAAACATTATGGTATTATATTTTGAAATATATGACATTCATATTAATCTTTTTAAGCTTCTTCGATTGAATTTTCAAAAAGGGGAGAATCATACAATTTTGCACAAGAACCTTATGAACTGTTATTGTTACATTGAAATATCTTATGACGATGAAACATTGAAACCTTAAGAATGTGAACCTTACAAAGTGTGTAAGGTCTGGGACATTATCAAATACTTTTCATCTATATTTAAATACATGATTAAATAAATATCAACTCAAATCACCTGGAAGAATTTTGTGTCACCTATAATAACATTTAAATACATCAACATCCTTCTTCTCAAATAGAATAGAAAAAGTTACTTAATTATGAACATTAATTATGTATTTTAACCAAAATAAAATATGATAAACACATTCCATTCAAACTTTTATAACTTCCATTCTCTTGATAAATACCATAATCTAGAGGATTTCTCTATAATAGCATATCAATGAAGAATAATAATGAGTCTCAACAATCTCCCCATGAAACAATATTCTCTGAGATATCAATCACATACATAATCAATTATTGGGGACAACATATTGGAGTTGGTTCCCTAGAACTAAGTAACTTTTTAGTTTGTATTACCATAATATAAATATCATATCACATTATGATTGTCCATCTTCATGAAATTAATGTGATAATACACTTGAAATATTTTTCACACAAAATGTTCACATAAGTTCCCACTATAATGAGAACCTTGAGTTTTTATGAAAATATTCAATAATCAATATGTTATATGGTCTAGATATATCTATCTGATGGGACCCGAATGATGATTGAATATAAAGTCATAGGGGATCATGCCCATTGATAGATATTTTTTGGAATATTGGGCTTAATGATATAAAATAAGGGAGGTCATAATGTTATACCTAAAAATTAGAATTGCACATGTTTTATATGGAACTTGATATTTATATTTGGGAACTTTTGTATTGGTCCTTTGAGCTAAGGTCATTATTAATGGGTATCATGATTTATGTCAGTTTAGGTATATATAGAGAACATGATGATATATAATCTAAGAAGAGGGATCATATGTTTGGTGAATTATAATTTATTTATAATTAATCAAATCTCTAATAATTTTTTTTCATTCTTTATTAATGGAATAAGATTTTTATTGACCCTTAATGAAAAATAATTTTTTTAATAAAATTCAGGGCCATAATAGTTTATAAACTAATTGTTTTTTCAAAATTAAATGAAATGTACGTTGAGAATTTAGGTTAATGAAACAAGTATGAATTCATAAGGATGAGATATTTTTTGACAATGGGATCACCATAAACAGTAGAGTTCATTTGAGTTTTTTAATTTTTCTATAGAAAGTTCCGTCCTTGTTGGTCCTTACATGTTTCAAGATGATAATACTTAACAATAGGTAAGTTTCACCCACTGATATTGAGAAATGTGAATAGAGGGTCACACACTATGTATATCAAGAAAATCATTTAATTCTATTTCATTTAGGTTTAAATAGAAAATTTACCACAATTAACAGAATCATAATTTATCATCTCAGAGTTCACATTAGAAATTCAACTAAAAGATATTAGAATTTAGAATATTTTAGTTGAATTTTATCACTAATTTAAATATTCATAAGTAATGTATATAATTTTTATTTACAATAAATATCATTGAATAGAGTAAATTAAATATTTATTCAAGATATGTGAAAATTATAATAAATAAGTATTCAAGTTTATAGTGAATATAATATATATTTTATTATTTAAAATTATTTTATTATTATTCAAGGTTTGATAAATTAATGGAAGGAATGGTTAATGTTTTAGTATTCGATGGAAATAATATCTGTTTTTTTTAATATTATTTAAAGAAATATTAATCAATTTACTTAATAAATGTTTTTAGATTATGTTCATGATGTGATATAATAATAATAATAATATTATTATTATATTTCATGTGCGGTATCACTTAGATTTAATAAAATCATAATGGAGTTTTTATATTTATCAGTATATAAAACCTAAGTGTTTAATCTAAAATATATCATTTTTCTAAGATATATATTGACAATTTCTGAAAAAAAAAATCTCTTAACCCCTAGAGAAAATTTCTCTCATTCCCCCTCTGAATAAATTAGTTATAAAATAATAGATCCTCACAGTGATCAATGGAAAATGATTCTTAATAAAATGATCCTATTAACTCTAACATCTAAGAGATAAAGAACAACATTTTAAGATTCACAGTGCCTGTGTGGATATATATAGAGGAATCCTTATTTGGATCCCCCATCGTAACAATGACATGATAATCAGAACACTTGAATTTTGATTAAGAAGAACACCATGGATAAAGTAATTAATCTTTTAATTTAAATATAAATTAAATGTACATGATATTATCTATGACATCTAATGATGGGAACATCTATTTATTTGGATTTATCCATCGATATTAATGAAGAAAAATTGGGTTCACAACAAATTCTTCTACGACGATTCAAAATATTCGACATTTTTTTGTTATATAGTTATCACTATAAAACAAATCAGTTAAAAATCATATTTTAGGTATTTTTTACATATGGTCTTAATTTATATATTAATATGAATGATTTCCTAGATTTGAGTTTAATTTTTCATTTTATTTGGCATGTTATATATCAATGAAACCCATTAGATATGACCTTCCATATTACCATCATGAACTAGTTGGTTAAATATAACACACACACACACACATACAGATATATATATATATATTGAGAATTATGGCATTAAGATATTGAATGTATGAAAATTATACAACATTTCATTTTATTTTATATTATTAACTGAACTAATAGCCAATGTGGATTGATATATATTTACTTATGACATTTTCAACCCTCATTGTTGTGTTTTTTATAATGTACCATCCCCTATACCAAAAATAAAACTAAGCATCCAACACCCTAAATTGATGATAATAGGTAACACTTTTATAAGGCTTATCATTTAGGAAGAATATATAAGGAGATATTTTTTACTCAATAGATAAAATTCAAAATGATAAATATATTTGGATAAATAATTATTTATCTTAACATAAGAATGTTTCATATAACTTGATGATTTTAGATATATTTTTATATTCAAAAAATTATATTTTTAAATTATTTAAAAAATAAATAAATTTTCTTTATCTTTTGAAACCAATTAAAAATTTTAAATTAATGAAAATTTTCAAATGACATAATAAATCATAAATTTTATATTATTTTTTTAAAATATTTTTTGGAAAAAAAATATTTTTAAAATTTTAGATAAAAAATAACAAAATTTTTTCTTTAAAAAAGTAAAAAATACTTTAAAATACCTAATAATTTTTTTAAAGAATAAAAATTTAATTTAATGTTAATGTAAATAAGTTTTTAAAAATAAATTGATTAAAAAATAAATTTAATAAAAAAGAAATTTATTAAAAAATAAATTGATTAAAAAATAAATTGATTTTTTGAGTGACTAAAAATCCCCATGAAAAATAATATTAAAAAAATAAAGCTAAATATTATTATAAATCTCATTTTGAAAATTACACTATAAAATTGAATTGAAAAAATAATACACTTAAATTCAAAAAAATAGAAAATATTGGTAAAAATTATCATTAATTATATTTTTGGAATTTAAATAAAAATTTACCTAATAAAAATTAATTAAAGAATGTCATTGAAATAATTTGTTTTTTAAAAATAAAAAAAGTAATGAAAATTAAACTAAATAATTTATAGTTTTAAAATTAAATTTAAAAACTTTTATAAAATTAAAAATATAAAGAATTTTCCATAAAACATTATAGTGCAGTTTTTACAAAAAAAATTCCTCATAATTTTTGCAATGGATTTTATCAATATAGTTTTTCATTATATTTTTTCAACTGTTGAATTCCAGAGAAATTTTCAATTGAAATTTTATAGCTAAATTTTCCACTCTAATATTCTAGGAATATTTTCCTATAAATTATACAATATTTATTTAATTGTATCTTTTAATTAAAACTTTATCATTTGAATTATACAATGTAATGTTTTGTAGAAATTGTAAACTCATATTTTGAAATAAATTTTAATGGATTATTCTACAAAATTTATTTTGTAAAATTTTCACAGAAATTTTATAGTGGAAATTTCCACTATAATTTCTCTATAATACTTTCCATTAATACTTTATAGTGTATTATTAGTTGAAATTATAAATTAATTTTACTGGGAAATTTTCACAATATTTTTCTAGTGACATTTTTCACTAGTATTTTACAATGAATAGGAATAGTATAACTATCCACTGAAATTTTATATTCGGATATTATATTATATGATTCTTGTAAGATTTTCAATTAGTGTTTTTTCTGTAATTTTTTACGTTGAATTTGTTTGCTAAAATTTTAGTATGTGATTTTCTTCATAGATTTTAAAGCATTATTTTCCATTTGTATTTTGGGGTTTTATTTTATTATTTTACTTGGATGTTTTCAATGAAATTTTTGATGTAAAATTTTAGTAATATTTTTCAAATGGACTCTAAAATGTATTTATTTAGACGAAATTTCATATATTGATTCTTGTGGAATTTTCCATTGAACTTTTAGAGTGTATTTTTTAGTGAATTTTTTTTCTTTAAATGAATTTTTTTTATTTAAATAAAATTACATTATTTGAAGTTATATTAAAAAATTAAATTTTTAATAGAATTATTTCATACATAATGAATAAAAAATTATTATATATTAAATTAAGATAAAATATATTTTAATATAAAATATATGAATAGTATATTATGTTTTATAAAATGATTAAAATTTTTCTATAATAAAAAAAAAATTATTTTTAAATGTGGAAAAAACCTATATATATTTTTTAACCATAAAAATAATATTTATATGGGTAGTTTATAAAAAAACATAAAAGTTATAAAATCTTCTATTTTTTCAGATGTTTTTCCATATTTTTAAGAATTGAGTCGGATGCCACCAATTTTTTCAAATACAAATAAAAATTATTAATTTTTATATTCATAAATAAATAATTCTAAATTGTAAACATTGAATATATCTTTCATAGGGATAGAAAATTTATTTTTCAATCAATTAAATTTTATTTTTTTTAAATTATTTTTTCCCTACTTTAGTGAAATGAGTTGTAATTTCTATTGAAATATATGTTCAAATTATTTAACTAAGTCTTAGAAAATAAATAATTATTTGTAAAGAAAAAAGATAATTTTAATAGGAATTCTAATTTTATTATTTCTTTTAATTATTTTAAATAAAAAGTAATGTTTTATTTTTATTTATATTTTTTAAATTAGATATCTTTAAATATCAATATAGATTATTATTTTATGAAATTCACTAAAAAATGTACATATAAATATAAAAATAGTATTATTTATATGGATAAAGAGTTTATTAATATAACAGGAAAATAACAGTTTGCAGGAGTATATTCTAATATTTCTTATATGTTCTTAATTTATTAAATATGTATTTGTTCATGTTCATACTGATTTTCTTACTTCTTAGTGTGTACCCTACTGATTTATGAAACTATTAAAATAGTCAAACTAAATTCTGTGACCATGTTTAATAATTATGTTCAGTACATACTTTTAACATGGATATGCCATCACATTTCCAATGAGATATCTTTATAAATCACACCTCATTTGACCCTTTACAATTTTTTAGGGGGTGTTAAAGATAAAATTTGTGCAATCACAAATTCACAAAATTCTTACTTGTCCATTTAATCAAATCAACTACGATAAATTTTGAAATATTCATGGAAAATTATTTTATTTATTCATACTTTAGATTCTTTATAATTGATGATACACTTTACTTGTTCAATGAAATTTAGAACCCATATAATATTTCATGGACCATCATAATTTTAAGGCATAATATGAACGTCATATATAAAGAAACATGAAGAATGTTTGGATAGATGCATTCTATGTGTTTTTTATACACACTATCATCATTGGAGAACATATTTCTTCTTATGATTCCCTTTAAAAATCAAATATTGATAACAAAATACATTTATTTTTTATAAAAAATTGATTTTTCTCTGGTGGTTAGATTTATTTTGGCATGATAGTTTTTATCTCTAAAAATAATTTCTTTATAGATGCTTTGATAGTGTTTCAATATGTGTCATGTCATCTTGTAATTTATATTCAATTCAGGTACTATCTTTCAAGACATATTCATTGGACTTCTGAAATCCATTACCATTTCACATCACCATTTTCAGCCTTCATAGTGTATTTCCATTTGACCAAGAAAAATGGGGGAGATGAAAGGGTAAGAGGAGGAGGATTTTTTTCTCAAGTCCATGGTGTATGAATACCCTTATTCTTATATTATATAGGAGAACAACTCATTCCATCATAGATAAAATGTAGAGGATAATGATGTTTCCTTTATTTCATTATATTTTTTCACATAAATTATTTTAATTGCATGTTTTTTAATGCCAAAATAATGTTTTCAATTGAATAATTTATAATTGTTGATATTTTTTTGGTAAATTATTAAAAATCTAAATTTCATGTTAAAAAATTTATTTCATTTGATATTTTAGATATTTTGTTATTTTTTATTTAAATCAATAAATTCTTTATACTTATCATTTTTTATATTTTTTCCATATAATACCATTATTTTAATCTTTCATTCTTTTTTTATTCTAAAATACTAATTTTTAATATTTAGTTTCTTTATTTATTCATTAATTTTAGTTATAATTGTATTTAAAATTAATAAATACTGGACATATAATTTATTGTAAATATTTTAGAAATTCATTAACTATTTTTAATGTGTTTAAAAAAAATAAATTACCTAGGTTTTTAATATTTTAACATTATTCTTATTTTCAATTAATGTATTCTTTATTTTATTTTAATTTAAAAATAAATAATTTAAAATTGTTTCTTTTTAATTATATTTTTTCTTTGTTTTTATATCTTTTGTAAGTTTTAAATTATTTTAGTATGTTAATTTTTTTCAGCTGAAGAGCTACCACTGCGATATGATACCACTAGGGTCAGGTCCCTTTACCATCAACCTCTAATACCACCATCTTCCATCCACTATGAGTACCTTAATCCCATATACCATTCCCCCTATATATACTACTCAAATCCACAATCTACCAGCACAATTCGATCTACTCCTTTCTTCCTACCATATTGAGATATATTATTTCCTCCACATCCTTCCACCAATAAGGCTTCCCTCCTATTACCTCCCATGAAACCATCCTACCACTACACATCTATCATCCCACTACCCTATATTTATTGCCTTGTCCTATCATCAGTCTCCCACTACCATTCCTCTTATATGAGATATATCGTGAAACCACGATGAAAGCCTCCAAGCGATGCCACGCTAAACCACTGAGCTCAAAGTGGAGAATCCATCTAAATCGAATGATACTGAGTTGACATAGGAACCAAATACTCTCATTATCCATCATCATATAAGCTAAAAGTCACTATCTATTGAGATGGGATACCGATGTGACATTTGAACCCCATTTAACCCAGACCAGGGCGTCACCACTACCATAGAGGATAGAGATCTAACCACCTTTTGAGCCACCACCACACTGTTCCAAACACCATCATAGTTGCTATCAATTGATGAATCAATCCTAGATCCCCCTTTTTAAATGCTGAAGATGTATGTTATAGTGTTCTACCCCAAACTTGTAATGATACAGATTTGATGAAAATTCACTATATTGTCTCATGAAAAAACTCAACACCGTCACCACCATGAATGGATATGGAAGAGGAAACTACATTGTTAGAAGATTAAGACAACTTTTCTTTACCCACTATATAAGAATCTTGGTCACTCTATAGTATGATTCTATTAAGATGATCCCCAAAAAGAATAAGACATATAATTTATATACATGTGTCAATAATAATAATAATATTTATAATTATATATATTTATTTATTTCAGAAAATACAATAGTAATATAACATGAGAAAAAAATTACATTTTAATTAATTAATGATTTTTTCCAATACAGGTTCTTGATGAATCATGAAGAGGGGAAACAAGTGATTTTATGATTTTATGGTTTTTATCCAAGTTGAAGGAAACTGGTCTTCGAATTATATGTGGTCAAAGTGTATACATTTTATAAATCAGTCAATGATGAAAATTTTAGATTGAACTTGACGATTATAGAATGTTCATGTATAATTAAAAATCAGTAACTTGGAACCCGCAGTGATGAACCAGAAACTGCTGGTGTTTCAGTGACATGCCTGCATGAGAGGTTCTAATTTTATTTAAGGATCTTCTTGAGCCACCAATGTGGAACATGTATAGTGTGTATATTCTAGGTGGATGTTAGGGAAATGTCTTTAAGTTGTGACCCCTATAATGCATTTGTTTTTCATGTGTAATTTTATATTAAATAGAGGGGGCTAATAGGGACTTATGGATCCATCATTAACACTTGAGAACATAGAATAGTGGGATACCACAATTTTGTGAGCTGATATAGACACATTGCTAGATCTTGTGAAAGGATGAATTATCACCAGAGATATTTTCAATTCCCTCTCTTCTTATATTTCTTATTTATCTTTTCAGTATTATGAATTGATGAATTTATTATAGGAATCATAATGGGATGAACTGAACTGTGTTTATCCATTATACATTCATTGATATAACTTTTTTGTGCATTAATAGTTTAGTGTTCATTTGGTTCAATTATTAGAATCAATTCACACCACCGAGGAATAGATAGGTGATGGTAGTGAATCATTTCATTATTGATTTTTGACTGAAGTAGTGAAAATTGGAAAAGGGAAATTTATATCTTCTTCGTAGTGAATGGATTAATGAAAAAGTTAATATTGAGAGATCGAGACTCAATAAGGTTCACCGAGGTGTGTAAGATCACTGATGTGGTAACTCAATGAACATGCACTTTTTATCGAAGTACTAAATGATTATATTAATTTTAGTAGTATAAGATAATTGCATTTTTTGTCAGTTTAAATCATTCTTAGATACCTAATTCCATCCATAGTTTGTCTCTACGAACGTTTTTTTATCGTCACCACAACCCTTTCATATTACATTGTCACAGACTTCATTTTATGACCTTCTTGTTTCTTTATTTCTTTTTTTCTTTTTAATTTTTTTGGTTACTCACATTTACAATAGGATATCCCTATGTAATCAACACCCATACTCACCTCTATGATATTTATAGGAATTTTTA
Organism: Viscum album; assembly: GCA_963277665.1. Classification (NCBI taxonomy): domain Eukaryota; kingdom Viridiplantae; phylum Streptophyta; class Magnoliopsida; order Santalales; family Viscaceae; genus Viscum; species Viscum album. The sequence continues at coordinate 1,081,744,727 of OY728166.1, read as the reverse complement.
GGGTTTTATAAATATTAAATTTGTACTCATATTTAATAACATATACTGTTTTAAATATCCACGACAATAGCGATCATTCATTGTTTAGAGTTCCAATAATCCTTTTTTGAGATACATTTGTCATCTGATTATGGGAATGAAACAATTTATTTTCCTAATTTTTTTGGTAATGGAATAAAAACTAGAATTTATTTTTAGATATTTCACTAGTGAATTTTTTGTAGTAAAAAACCTAGAATTTAATTTTAGGAGTTAGTGGAAAAAGAAAGGAATATGAGAAATTTTTAAAGGATAATAGGTACCCGGTTAGACCTTATCAAGTACTTGGTGGTGGTATAATGGTTAAGGTACCCTTATATGGGTCATTAGGTGGCATGTTCTATGGTGTCCCATCCTAGGATCCACTGAATGGTTCCCCAATCTGGTTGGCCACATGACCTCAAGCGCGCCTCCCTATATTCAAGAGGATGTTGACTATAGTGAGGGTCTAGTAAGTAATTCTTGGGGAGATAATACCCTCTATTATCAGAAGAAAACACCAGTGAAATCAAAAAATATTAACCAAGTACATAAGTGTATATAAACAACCAAAATAGATTCATGACATATGGTAGTAAAAACCAAAAAATACAATATTCAACTGAAAGGTAAATAATGTTATGACAATGAATGTTCCAGGAGTCTACAATTCAACTGAATGTAAAGACTCAATGACTCAAAAAATGGGTCCCGAACCAGGTATGGTTCCCTCTCCCATGCTCCAAACCCAAACAACAATCTATCCCAGGGCCTTGCCCTTATCCTGTCCTCCAATAACAAAGTCAGCTTGGGTGCCAATCAGGAAGCTTGAATAGGGTGTGCGTACTTCTTAGTAGGCCACCACAAATGATGTCTAAAATGAGTCCAGCTAAAATATAATGCATGAAATTTAATAAAACAATAAATACAATTCATAATTTAAATATTTATCACATTTTCATTTAATCATTAATCATCACTTTTGGAAAGGTTTTTATTCATGTTTCCCATTTGAATTATCATTCATTATCATTTATCATTTGGTGTAGGTAATCATTACAAGAACCACAAATCCCATTTGAATCATCATTCATTATTATCATTAATCATTTGGTGTAGGATGTCATTCCTAGAGCCACAAATCTCATGAGTGTAGGTTTCCATGCCTAGCACTCTAATTCTAATTCGGTGTATGTCATCATTCCTAGCACCCCAAATCTCAAGATAGGATAACTATTGTAGAGGAAAAACATCTCCAAGTCCCAACTTGTAATTGGTCTAGGATGCCATAACTATAACCACAAAAATCTCATCTATTTAGTCATTCATAAATTCATAAAAACTTTCCATGTTATTAATTTACTAATATGATGGTTAGTTTAAAATATCAAAGGCCATTAGTTAATTCCAAAATTAACAAAGCATATAACCCATTAATTAATTCATCAATTAATTAATCAATCAACACAATTCTATTTCAATAATTTATTCTTTAAAATTAATTATCCAAAAGAAAATCCAATAAGTCATAACTAATTCTCACAGTTAATCACATTTGATTACATCATGGCACATAATTGATTATACCAATTAATTATCTTTGGTTAACATCTGGGCACATAATTAGTTCTCAAAATTAATTATCTAACATAGATAAGAATAATCACAATATCAAATATCAATTACTATATCTCAATTACAATATCAAATCTCCAAAAGATAGATTTGTGCAACCCCCATCATTTTTTCTGATTCAATTATCAAATAAATCACCAAGGAAATTTGCATGTCAAATATATATTCATAATTACTACAATTTAGGAATTCAATTATTAAGGGAAAAACACGAAAACTCATAAACTCATAAACATATAAACAATCATTACTATGGGAGTTTGATTATATAATGTACCTCAGTTTTTTGATGGAAGTTATCCCAATGGAAATCCATAAAATCTGAGCGGCACAACTTCATCGATCAGGCTCTTGGTCTAAGTCCTTAAACAAAAATTAATATCAAAGGCATCAAGATATTGAAAAACAATATCTAGATTTGAAATCCTAGATCTAGATCTCAATCCATAGGTTTAGATCAATGAAAACGGTGGGGATATTCCTTGAACAGACGTAATAAATATGGAGGAAAGAACATGAGAATAATCAAGATAAAATCCACTTACCAGGAGAGGAGAGGATCTTCAATATGGGATTTCAATCTTGAACAAAGGGGTTCAAATTGCCTTGGAATACATCTGGAAGGCATTGAGAACACCAAGAATTTTTCAAGCCTGAGCCAAGGTCGAAATATGGGAGTCTTAGGTGGTTTGAAGGGTTTTATAAAGGATTTTTAGAATTAAAATCCAACATGCATGGTTTCCTATGTAGAGGCACATGGTTAGGGAAAACCATGAACCAACCGTGTGGACTCCATTGTGCAGTTTTTCACGATTATAATGGCTTGGTCGCACAGTTTCTCAAACCGTGCGCAAACCATGTTGACTCCTCTATCCAGTTTTTCACGCTTGGCACATTTTGATTGCAGGGTTTGTCAAACCGTGAGAAAACCGTGAAAAACCCACTATCCTTTAGTTTTCTTTAAAATTTAACCCAAACACACCCTAATCCATTAATCCAAGTGTAAGGTACTTAAAAAGATAAAAACGAACCTAAAAACACGCCCGGGATGACTCCAAAAAAGGCCAGGATCTTACAATCTCCCCACCTTATAACAGCTCATCCTCCAGATGAACATCCGAACATCTCTAAGATTACTAGCCAAAAAGATTGTTCCATTGAGTCCTCATGTCTGATTCCCATTCCCAAGTTTCCTCTTGATCATTTCCATGTTTCCATATCAAATGAACTAACAACATGGTATATCCCTGTAATAATTTCTCATTACGACCCAGCACACGTATCAGATGTTCCTAAAAGGATGCATCTATCTTGAGATCAACCTCTTCCACATAAATCACATGGGAAGAGTTGGGGTGATACCTTCGTATTTTGGCAGATAAAAAACATCATGCATAGAACTGTATTTCTTGAAAGTGCTAATCGGGACGCCACCTGCCCGATTCTCTCCATCACATCAAACGGTCCCACAAACCAAGGCACTAACTTCCCCAACCACTGTATCCTGTGGTGACCCAATCTAGGTGACTATCATTATAATACACAATCAAAATCTATAAACTATAGGGGTTGTATCATCATATGACTTATGTCTACACTGAGCCGTATCCATACATTCCAGAATCAACTATATATGCTCTGATGTCTCTTGAATGATGCTCGGACACAACATCTCTGACTCACCTACCACTAACTAACATAATAGTGATTTAAAAGGTCTACCATAAATATCCTCATACAGTGCAATATGTGTAGTTTCCTGATAACTGTTGTTATAGGAGAACTCCACTAAATCCTTGGATGTTTCCTAAAAACCACAAAAGTTATGCACCCATTCTCGTAGTATATCCTCTAACACCTGTATGGTATACTCCAATTTCCCATCCATCTGTGGGTGGAAGTGTGTAATTAATAAATCCTATGTACCAAGCGCCTTATGTAATCCCTACCAGAAGTGTGAAGAAAAGTGAAAATCACGATATGATATTATAGTCTGTGGAACCCCATGAAAAGGAACTATCTCTCTCATGTATAGTTATCCCAACTCCTCTACTGTAAATGTTTCATTGATAGGAAAGAAGTGTGATTATTTCGTTAGTTAGTCCACAATGACCCAAATAGCATCATTCTTCCAAAGATTCTTTGGAAGTCCTACCATGAAGTCCATTGTCATGCCATCCCCCTTCCATTCTGGAATAGGTAACAGCTGCAATAGGCCTCTAGGTCGTTGATGCTCTTCTTTCACCTATATACAGGTGAAACATCTTGTTACGAACCGTGCTATCTTCTTTTTCATGCGTGTCCACTAAAAGTGCCGCCGAAGGTCATGGTACATATTTTTTCAATCCAAGATGTACCACCCACATTAAATCATGAAATTATAGCATGATTTCCTCACACATACTCGTAGGCACAACAACCCTATTTTTCACATAGATGATCTCATCATCATCTATTTTCTAGTCTGAAGGTGTCTCCCCACCATCAAGGATTTATCCTAATGCTAAACATTATGGATCCTCATACTCCCTATCTATGATCTGTCTTAAGAGTATGGAATCCATTGCTGCCAAAACAAAAGTCATCCAATCCTAACTCTTTTAAACTACGACATGAATTTTTTCAAGCAAAGTCATTATCTTCCACTCCACACATGACTTAGGTACCAACTGAGTCTATGTTTTTCTTCTTAAAGAATCGGCCACACTATTCAGATTTCTAGGTGTATATTCTAGTTCAAAATGAAAGGACTGCATATAATCTACCCATCTCCTCTATCGAAGATTCAGGTCACGCTGTGAAAATATATACTTCATACTTTTTTGATCCATAAAAACTATAAACTTGTAACCTAATAGATAGTTCCTCCAACACATAAGAGTATAAATCATTGCTTCTAACTCAAGGTTATGAATAGGGTAATTCCGTTCATGTGGACTCTACTGTCAAGACCCATAAGCATTGACTATACCCCCTACATCAACACAGATCTAATTCCTACCCCAGAACCATCACAATACATTGTGTAATCCTCACCCAACTATGGTATTATCAAAATGGATGCGGAAGACAAGCACTTTTTCAAATATTGGAAAGAATTCTTGCATGCTTCTGCCCAAATGAATATTACTCATTTCATTATAAAACAAGTATGTGGTGCAGCCAACCAGGAATAGTCCTGAATGAATCTTCTGTAAAAATCAGCTAAACCCAGAAATCATTGAATATCTAAAACATTCTTGGGATACTCCCAAAAAATCATTTTTTACACTTTTTCTGGGTCCACTACCACACCTTCTTCCAAGATGATGTTCCACAAAAAGTGTACCCTAATAATTCAAAACTACAATTTAGATAGCTTGGAATAAATCCAATACTCTCTTAGTGTACTATAGACAATTTTAAGATATTGGGAATGATCATCATGTGTATTAGAGTACACTAAGATGTCATCCACAAACACCAACAAAAACTGATCTAAGTATAGATGAATGTTCCTATTCATCAAGGCCATAAACACTGAAGGAGCATTAGTCGACCCAAACGACATTACAAAAAAACACTTAAAGGCCATATATTCTCTTGAAAGCAGTTCTTGGTATATCAAAAGTTTGAAGTCTCAACTGATGATACACTGATCTCAGATCGATCTATGAGAACACACTATACCCCTTCATCTGGTCAAATAAAGCATTGATATGCAGAAGAGGATATCGGTTCTTCACAATCATTTTATTCAACATCTGGAAACAGACACACAAGTATAGAATCTTTTCATACTTCTTTTCAAATAATGAAGGAGATACCTAAGGTGATTCACAAAGACAGATAAAACTTTTATCCTATAACTCTTCCAACTGTGTTTTAAGCTCATGAATCTCAGTCGGTGCCACTCTATAAGGTGGAATAGATACCATCTCAACCCTCAACATGAGCTTAATATAGAAATCCACATATCTCTTATGTGGAAACCCTAAAAATTATTCTGCAAAGACATCCTGAAACAGTTCTACTACTGGTGGAAGGATGTCTTCCCAACCGCTCCCATCATCGAACAAAAGACTAGAAACTTGGGTTGTGAGCTCTCCAAATTGCTGAGTAATTAGCCCAGCTCTTCCAGCATGGATCTACCATTCTCCTAAAAGAAAATATTGGTCACCCTCAAGAGATAAAATGGTAACTCTCCTGTGGTAACAATCTATGTGGGCTTGGTATGTGACTAGCCTGTACATACCCATAATCAGGTTAAAGCTCATGATATCAAGGACATAGATATCCCAAAGGGAATGATACTCTCCAATATCTAGAGAACATATGTTACATAAATAGATAACCCTAGTCTGTGTTCCAAACATTTTCTCGATATTCATCATCCCGCTTAAGGACTCTACCTCCAGGCTCAATCCATTAACAAGATTTGCAGATATAAAAGGAATGGGAGGCACCAAAATCAAACAAGGGAGTAGCTAAAGTAGAAGAAACTAGAATAATAACTCTCACTTCCAATGGAATAGACCCGCTCATCACATGTGTAGGATTCAATACATGTAACTATCTTTACCCTCTCCTCTATGGTGTCATATGAATTCCATGAGTAGAACCTGTCTGCTGGTACATGCACTCATACCCTGAATCACCAGACCCACTTCCTCTACTGCCTCTTCCAGTATAACTCCAGCTGCCAGACTTATATATTGTAAAGGGACCCCTTCCAACCCTCTGACTATGTGAAGCTGCTCCATCAGCACCAGCCTTCCATTGCTTCCTGCACATCTTCTTTAGGTTTTCCATATAGCCACAAAACTGGCACTCCAATGGTGGTCGAGGAAAATGTGTACGATATTGTGCCTGCATACAGTACTGGTGGAAAATCACATGTGAAAGATCTTGTGAAATTGTTCCTCTTGACTATCCACCTATCTTTCCACTATCCTGAAAAATATTCTCATGAAGATGCTTCCTTCTTTCAGAAGGCACACTCCCTGGTTGTCGATCTACTTTTCCAGTACTGGAAGCCTACTTCAGGTTTCTTTCTAAAATGAGAGCCTAATTAAACACTTCTAAAAATTTCTTGAGCCTAAAGATATTCACTTGAGACTTAATTTCACACTTAAGTACATCCTAAAATCATTTGTATGAAGATAACTCATCTGCCGCCAAATCTGGATCAAAACGTTATAAACATGTGAAATGTTAGGCGTACTCCATTATAGACATGCTTCCTTGTGTCAGATGCATAAAATCTGAATCCTTCTCTTGCTTTATCATGTCTGGAAAGAATTGTTCCAAGGACTTATTCAAAAAATCCTTCTATAACAAATCATCATTCTGTCAAGATCGTACTAGAATGTCCCACCAACATTTCACTAAACCTCGTAGCATATAAACATCCAACTTGACCCTCCTCTCAACTGGAGTCTCCAAATGGTCAAGTATCATCTCTAGAAATTCGATCTAGAATTTAGCTCCCTCAGGTCCACCCTCTCTAGTATAAGTAGGAGGGTGATACAATTGAAACTATCTTGTTAACTCAAACATGCTTTTCTGAACCCACCCTTGGTCTCTCACAAATAATTGCATGAAACGAGTAATGTTCTCTTGGATCTTCTCTCCTTATTCCACCTCTTGTACCAATGGTGCCTCAAGCTCCCTGTATGAATGTTCATTTCAGGACATACCTCTTGGTCTCTCCCTCAATAAGCATTGTGGAGGCATATTTATACAAATTCAAAGACACACCTTAGGTCTCATAACACAACCTTATAACATTTACATAAGAGGATAAACCAACACAACAAGTTTCAACATAACCTTTCCACCCTTTTCTCACCACACGGTCAACACTGAGGAATTTTCATTAACGTTAACCATCCCACTCCTATGTCCTGGTTAACAAGGGAATATTTATTCTCATTAATTAATCACATAATTTACAATTAATTAATTTATTATTCTCATTTAATAAATCATGGTTATAATTAGACACCCTTTTATTCTCACTTTTCATCACTGTTTCTATATCATTTCCTGAAAAATAGATCATGTTTAACAACCTACCCATAACCCATTTTCTCATGAGTTCCTAACATGATGCATGTAACAACAACCCTGAGTGCTTATAATGATGCATGAAGACTCAACTATCGTGACTCTATAGGACACAAATCAAAATTCAACAATTTGAAAAACAAATATCACATCACATGACAAGTGCGTCACTTATGGTGAAATAATATACAACTATAACAACAAACAACAATAACAACAATCCCTCACTAAGTACATAGATTTTCCCACATACATGGGTTTGAAACTCCCATGCACGAGCTCATTACTAAGCCTCGACTCTTCCTAGTATCATGTATACCTTTTCCCAAAAAAGTTAGAGAAAAGAAGAATAAAGGAAATAAAACCCCCTATGATACCACATTGTGACATCCCAACCAGGGAGCCACTGAACGGTGCCCTGAGCTAGTTAATCACATTCCCTCAAGCATGCCTCCCCATATTCCAGAGGGTTATGACTAGTAGTGAGGGCCTAGTAAGTAATTTTTGGGGAGACTATACACTCTCCTATCAGAATAAAACACCAACGAACAAAAATAAAAATTAAACAAGTATGGAAGCGTATATAAATAACTAGAAAAGATCCATAACATATAGTAGTGAAAACCAGGAAATACAATATTCAATTGTAATGTAAATCATGATATGACAATGAAAGATCCAAGTGTCTACCATTCAACTAAAATTAAAGACACAACAACTCCAAAAACAGGTCGCAAACAACATTCGGTTCCCTCTCCAATGCTCCAAACCCAAACAACAATCTATCACAGGGCCTTGACCTTATCCTGTCCTACAATAACAATTTTTTCTCGGGTTCTGATTAGGTAGATCGAATAGGGTGTGAGTTAAACTCAGTAAGACACCAGCAATGGTATCTAAAATAATTCCAGTCATAAGATAGTGCATGCAATTTAATTAATTAATAAATAAAATGCACAATTTAAACAGTGATCACATTTTCATTTAATCTTTAATCATCCCTTTTGGCCAAGTTCAATTCATGTTTCCAATTTTAATCATCATTCATTATAATTTATCATTTGGTGTAGGTTGTCATGCCTAGCACTAGAAATCTCATTTGAATCAACATTCATTATTATCATGAATCATTCGGTGTAGGATGTCATGCCTAACACAACAAATCTCATGAGTGTAGGTTGTCATGCTTAGCACTCCAATTCTCATTCTGTTTCAGTTGTCATGCCTAGCACCCCAAATCTCAAGATTAGGTAACTATTGTGGAGGAATTCCATTTCTAAATCCTAAATTATAATCGGTCTAGGACATCAGGCCTAGAACACAAAAATCTTACACATTTAATCATTCTTTATGTATTAAGAATTTACCACATTATTCATTTACTAATCCAATGATTAGTTAAACAGTTCAATGTCCATTAGTTAATTCCACCATTAACTAAGAATATAAACCATTAATTAATTAATCAATTAATTAATAAATTCACACAATTCCCTTTACATAATTAATTATTCACAATTAATTATCCTAAAAAAACCCAACATGTCATAATTAATTCTCTCAATTAATTATCTTTAATCACATCATGAAACCATATTAATTCTCCCAATTAATTATATTTGGTCAACTTCTTGGCACATAATTAATTATCACAATTAATTATCTTCCATAGAAAAACATAATTACAATATAAAATCTCAATTATTAAATATCAATTAAAATATCAAATCTCTAAAAGATTACTTTGGGAAAACCCCCATAGTTTCTTCTGTGATTCAATTATCAATTACATCACCACGACAATTAACAAGTCAAATGCATATTAATAATTAATCTAATTTAGAAATTTAATTGTCAAGGGAAAAAAAATATAAAACTCATAAACTCATACACATATCATAAATCATGAAAATGGGAGTTCTATTAGATCACTTAAATTAGTTATAGATGGAATTTATCCCAATGGAAATCCCTAAAATCGGTGCGGAACAATGTCATCGATCAAGCTCCGAATCTAAGTCCCTAAAACCAAAATTAAAATCAAAGTCATCAAGACCTTGCAAAACTAGATCTAGATTTTCAATACAAGATCTAGATACCAATCCATAGGTTTAGATATAAGAAAATGGTGGAGATATTCCTCGAAAATATTTAAGAAAGATGGAGGAAATAATAGGAGAAGCATCAGGTGGAATCCACATACCAGGAGGAGAGTGGATCTTCAATTTGGGATTTCAATATAAAAGAACGGTATTCAGATCACCTTGTAATACCTTTGGAAGGATTTGGGAACCCCTAGAATTTTCTGTGGTTGATAAAAACTTAATATATGGGATTCCTGGGGGGTTCAGGTGGTTTTAAATTTCTAAATTAAAATCCTTCCTGCACAGTTTCCTGGGAAGAGGTGCATTGTTAGGGAAAATCATGCACCAATTGTGAAGACTCCATTGCCTAGTTTTGCACAGTTGGCATGGTTTGGTCACATGGTTTGTCAAACCGTGTGCAAACTATGTGGACTCCTCTATCCAGTTTCGCATGCTTTTCACAGTTTGTCAAACTGTGCGCAAACCATACACAACCCATTGTCCTTCAGTTTACCTTAAAAGTTCAATGAAATTCACCCCAATCCACCTCTCTATGTTAAAAGTACATAAAATCATCAAAAAATATTTGAAAAAACGCCTGAGATTTCTCTAAAAAAAGTCAGGATCTTACATGAACTTTACAACAAGTATCCAATGGTGGTATTCCCTATATTTTATATCTAAAAAGTAAATGTTTAATCAGAACTCTCCCATTATCTTATATGTATAAAGTGATTGAGGGGAGTCTATTTTTTCCACCCAAACCCCTCCCCTCTAGATTATTTACCCTACCTTGATCTCCACTTCGCTTTCCATGATTATAGGTTGTTTTGAATGTGTTTTTTATAGTAAATCTATTTATGTGAGTCTCTTATTTCCCAATTATAACTTCAATTTTTATTTCCCTTATTATTGTTAGACATGTTATGTATTTCAGTTTTGATTCTTTGAGATCATGGTAGTACTTGTTCATATCGTTATGGAAATCATGATATACACATAAAAAAGGATTGTGAAGCTCATATTGTTATAATTTCATGTTTTCATTGTGAGGTATGTCGTCAGAATGATTTAACAATGGGTTTTTTAGAAATTGAATTTAATGTTTCATTGATTGAAATTTTCAATTTTGGAATTTTTGTATCATAGTTTTGAGGATGTTTCATAAGTGCAATACACACCTAGTCATGTAGTTTTATCATTATAGGGATCCAAGTTATTTTTTGAACAGTTATTACAAAATGATAATTTGGTTTTGGATGATTAACTATCAAGTCCCCTAATACTCATGCAATAATGCTGAGAGGAGATGTGAATTAGTGTTTACCAAATTTATAGAATTATTTACACTTAGAAAATTTCTCAATTTTTTCATTAAAACTATTATCTCATTTAATATGTAGAGATATATTTATTCAAACCAAACAAACATTCACATAGTATGAACTGATATAATGTATATAGAGTGTAGAACATGGTATTTTTAAAACATTTAGTCCCTATATCCATACATACTCTTTCTTTAGTAAAAATACAATTAAAACAAATATGTTTTACTAGTACTTTATTTGAATAAAAAGAGGTAGTAATAACCTTGAACATTAAGAGAGTAATCACCCATCACCAAAATGTTTCATGTGAAGGAATCCCCCTCTACACAAAAATATTTCCAGACATTTTTTGGTCACCTAACTAGTTGGGATTGGATTCTACCAGTATTAATAAGTCTTCAATGATCCTCCTAAATAAATTATATAACAAGATATTTCTTTTTCTTTGATATGTCTCTACATCAACTATATGATCTTTATCCTCAAGAAAATCTCCAACAGATAGTTAATAATCAACTCCAACTACATGCACATCAACCTTTTACTCTCAAAATATTTAAAATGATGTAATTTTTTTATTTCTTCTTTAATAAAGAATAAAAACTGTCAAACCATATATTAGATGAATATAGTAATCATTTAATAGAGTCTTGTGAAGCACATGTTCCATAGATTCCTATTCTCTATGTAATTAAATAAAACAAGCATCCATACATTATCCCGGAACATTGGACTTTATCAACAGATTCTAGCTTTATTAAATCTGTATTCTTCCCAATTTCAACAAAATTTCAAGTTTCAAATAATCATCCTTAGACCCAACTATTTTTTTAACATATTTTTCAGTTACCCCTTTATCATATGTTTTAAAAATATCATTATAGTGATCTAAATGAACTTACTCTTTATATAACCAATCTTTCTCTAATAAGTATAGTCTTTGGGATCCATATATTCAACCATTTTCATATTTTAGTTATCCTACCAAATTTCCATTGAATATAATTACAAATAACCTTTTTAGGGTATCCCTCAAATCTTAGTATCAATAATCATTTGGGATACCTAAAATCTCAGTTATAATCACAATCTTAACTTTATAGATTTTTTATCTTTGATTTCTAACTCGAATTCATCAAAATTACATTGAACCCACATAATTTATATGTGGATTGTTTTGAAATTTAATGCATCATTATATTTCATAGAATTTATACTCTCTATTATTATATCTCTTCTACAGTCTCATAATTAGGTATTGTACATCCTTTAAATCTATGAACATACACTGACTTTCCCAATGAGCTTCTGATCTTCTTTTTATTTCTTCAGCACATGTTTGAACTATGGATTATAGAACCACATCATATTAGCTTTTGACTATATTATCATTTGATCATCCATAAAAATTTATTTTTTTATCTTTTTCTCACCATAACATCTGATTATATTTAATTCCAATATCCACTTCATATATATAACTGAACTACCTCATATTCTAGCCTTTTAATTATAACACCCCATGATTTTAGTATGGATTTACCATTAACTAAATATAATTTTGAATAGATTATTATACATTAAACACTAAACTAAAAATAACCATGATAAATTTTATTTACATAAAATATCATAATACATTATCAATATTAATAAATTATAACAATCCAATGAGAACGGTCGTTAAATAATTAATTGGTAGATAAATTTTAATGTAAATAAAAATACCATGAACATGAAATACTTATCATCATGGAATCACATGAATATCATCACATTGATTAAAAATATATAAATATGGTAAAATATTAAAAATATAATATATATTTTGAGAGAGAAGCATATGAATACAATAAATGATTAAAAGAATGTATGCATATCTATATATTGGTATAAAATATGACCACAATATATATGGTTGATGGATATATGATAATTATAAACAAATCCATTGGAAATATAGTAATTGGATATATATGGTTATTGGGTATTCATGTTTTTAATTGGTATATTGAATTTATTTTATCTTCAAAGAACAAATAGAAAATAATTTAATTCAAAAAAAATAAATAATGAAATAAAATAATGATGTTATGTATTTATAAAATTAAAATAATGATTTTAATACCAATTATTAATAAAATTTAAATGGTAATTAGATAAATTAATTTTTTTGGGATGTAGTTAATGTTATTTAATATAAAAATGATGTTGTTCAAATATCACTTTTTGAAGGGTTGTGTATTTTTAGTTAAATAAATTAAGTAGATAAGTTATAATTAATGAATATAGTGTATTATTTCAATTTATAAGTATATATATTAATATTTATTTATTTATAAATTTATGTGAAATAATAGTAAAAACACATAATTTTTAACAAAGCCATGATTCAAGAAATATTAATTCTTATATATGTTAGTATTCATTTTAATTTTAAATGTACCACACTAATAAATATAATTAGATTAAATTTAGTTTAATTTTGTATTTTTAATTTTAAAATTTTTATGATGGGTTATCTTATTTTTTAGAAACAAAATAATTAGGATGGTACGGTAAAAAGTTGTAAAATATCATAGATTGTTATTTTTTAAGTTATTATGACATTTGAAGATTATTGAATTAATTTTTTAAGTGTGTAATTCATAGTTAAAAGTATCAAAAAAACCCTCAATAATTCACCTAAATCCCAATAAATTCATTCTTTACCCTTTACATAACTTAAGTTTCCAATGAAATGTCCTTCATTTTCAACTATCAAAGGATTTCTCCTCTACAACCTCCAAAACAAATATCTTCCATTAAATTAATCTTTTTTCTATAACCATTTTTTCATATACTCCTCACTATATTTTGGAATCACATGCTTCAAAAAAGAGTCCTATGTTCTTCATTCTAAAGTATTACATCAGAAGAAGGATAAATATCATCAAAATTGGTAATAATTTATTCTTTTATACTTTTAACTTTCATTATTAAATCCAATTATACCAAATACCATTATAAATTGTAATAATATTATATTAATATCATTATGATAATAATAAAATGATAATAAATTTATATAACACTCCAGTCATTCCCATTCAGTAATATAACATAATCTTATTTGGGTTGGTTTAATAACTTACATGAATGATGTTATACTATCTTAACTCACTCATAAATTACTATATATAAATACAATAATACTAAATATATATGATATTAAGAGGGGAAAATTTATTTTTTGGTTCCATAATGGTAATATTAATATTTATCACAGTATAAACTTACCATCCTTTGTTCATTAAAATTATTAAAATAAGAATATTATGGATTTAATCTTAGAGAAACTTTCCTAAAACACCCATGGAATTAACATGGATATTAATAATAATTATGGAAATTATATAACACTAATTTAAAAAATATTATAATGATGAACTTGGTATCATTTAATGAGTTTTGAATTCTCTATTGATGTACTTATATGAAATAATAAAAATTACTAATATCTGATTATTAAAATAAAAAATAACTCAAAAATATATGTGAATTGAATTATTATAATTAAATTTCATAAATTTTAATTGATATGAATAAGGTTATTAAATAATTTATTATTATTTTATGTTTATTGTGCATTATATAAAATCACTTTTAGAGATTTGGAAGTATGGGAAAAATTTCATTTAAAATTTCCTTCTTTGAGACATATACATATTCACTATCTATTTTATTCTGTACGGTGTGTATATAAACCCATGGATATATTCTATAATAATATCTAGTAAATTAATTTTACTTTAAGTACCATATCAATTCTTATCTTTCAAGTTATTTTTATTTAATAGTTACCAAAGTTTTAATAGTTTCTTTTGAATCGCACTTTCAAATCAAGAATGTATTCTTTTGAACACATTTTTAGAGAAAATGTTCATTATTTATCTATTAAATCACATTAATTTTATTATTACATGTTAAATTCATGGGATTATATATATCTTATTATCATTTAAAATTCATTTTCTTCAAATTTCAACTAAAAAGATATTTGTAAGATAAGAAGTCTTAATATCTTATTTTTAGTCAGGAATCATTTTTCTCTACATCTGTATTTTCAATATTGTTTTATGGATGTCATTATATATGATTCAATTATTCCTGAAGGTAATTTTTTATAGAATTTTACTTTCATTAAAAGGGTTTTAAAGGAATATTTTTACATTATTTCTCATAGGATTCATTTTCTATTTATTTGATTTTCTTTATGAAAGAATAAAAGGAATATTATTTTTAACTGGTTTCTAAAAGAAAAACTTTTCCCACTTTTATAACCAATTTTCTTAATCAATTTTTTATTTAAATTTTCTATTTTTATAATATAATTTTTATTTTTAATTCACTGGGAATATTTTTTTTTATTTTTTTAATAAAATAAAAAATGTTTCTTATAATTTTAAAAAGTTATTTTCTAATGATATTAAAAATATAATTTATTATATATCAATATCCATTATTTTTTCTTATGATTCAATAGGTATATGGTCTAATTATACTATAAAAATTATTTATCTTGATGTATTTTTCTAATATCATAATTTTTCTATCATGAAACTCATTTATTTCCCATGGTTTAATTATGATAAAATGGGATTGTGAATATTTTAATTTTCTTATAGAAAGAATATATATGTCATATAATTACGTAAAGGATATGTCCATTATTAATCTCTAATTCATTAGGTAATATTTTATATATCTTGATCAAAAGAATGGTTATCGGTAGAATCACAATTCCAATGGTTTACATGAGTAGTAACCCAAGACCAAAAGGGTACACAATTAGTATCTCAACACATAAAAGGGTACAAAGGTAGTATCTGAATCCCAAAAGGGTACACTATTAGAATCCTAAGAAAAAAAATTCTACAACTAGTATCCTAATCCAAAAAGGGTATATTGGTAGTAACTCAATCCAAAAGGATACACTAGTAGTAGCCCAAGATGCTAAGGGCACACTAGTAGTAGTCTATGCTTGATAGGGTACATGTGTAGTAGCCCATGCCCAATAGCGTACAAAATTTTATATCTGAAGCCCACTATATAATATAATGGGGGTTATCTAAGTATAATATGTGATTAGTTTCATTTTTTTAACCTTATCACATGTTATTTGTGCTATTTCAAGCAACATTCTTTTGTTAAATTCCCTTGAATCATGATTATTGACTCATGTTTTCTCCCTCTTATTATGCTTGTTTTATATTATACTAAAAACCTAATTACTTTACCTATGATTAATGATATATATTATTGTGTGTGATTATCATATATTAGGTCTATAAACCTTTACTATGTTCATATAACTATATGTTTGACTTATACTAACTTAGTATATTGATTTTTATGTTATAAGTTTACCCTTATTGAGAATATGAACTCACCCCTATATTTTGTTTCCATTCCCCTTGAAATGAAGAAGAACATTATATATGAAAATATTGAAGACTTAATCTGAACTCACCCCTTTATGTGTGGAGATTTGTCCAAGAAATATTGAAGACTTAATGTGAAATATGAATATCACATATGAGGTTTTTAAAGATATTAATCATTTTGTCTCTATGATGTTTTTTGAATTTTTGAGATATTATGAGTAAATTATGAAAATAAGGTGAAAAATATATTTATTATGATAATGTTTTATAACTTGGTATAGAAGAATATGTGTAATGTTCATATTTATCATTAGAACATGGGGTATTGGTCTAGTCCACCTTAGTTTGTATTAGAGTGGGTTTCAGTACTTTTTTTTTGGATTTGGTAAATAATTATAGGATAACACTACTTAAAATAACATATGATGAACCCAATGTTATTAAGGTTGAACAAAAAATTCTATAGTTTTAATAATTTCAGAAACAACTGGATTTATTTCTTTTAACGTATAATTTCATAGTTTACATTCTATTACTTTTTACTCAAAAAATTATTTGGGTTTTATTCAATGGTTGGAACATACAAGAATCAAGTAAATGTTGAATATGATTGGAAATTTAATGATTGTCCCAATGATCAGCCAAATAGGGTAAGAGGTGGAGAAAACAATATCACAGAAATACTCTCTCAAGTTATTAGAAATAATATAAATCACATTTATCCCCTAAACACTATAAATAAGGAAAAAAAGTTATTGAATCCATTTTATGGAAACATCCACCCTCCTTTAGGAGGTCTTCCAATTCACCTTTTTTTGAGTAATGTATCAAAACACTAGAAATGATATTTTTTATTTTCCAGCACCTAGAGTTTGATTAGGTTGTTTTAGTTGTTTATCATTTTTAAGGTGAATATAATAAATGGTGTACATTTATAAACAACATGATCTCAAATGAATAAATCAACTGAATTAAATGGGTGTTGTTTGATGAGATTTTATAAGAAAATATTTTACTAAAACTATTCAAACTAAAAAAGAAAGACAATTCCTTGGGCTGGAAAAAATAAGTTGAGTAAATTGGTGTCTATGAATAAAACAACACTAGACATAAAAATCATGACTTCAGTTTTATCATTATCTATATATGAAAAATTGAATGTTTATTTTACGGCCTAAAACAATGTTTCTAAAGGGACTTTTATATAAGGGAATTTGATTCCTTGGAAGAACTTACTAATTGTGTACATAAGGTAGAAATGGAAATGGAAGGATCATATTTTTGTAAAATATTTAGTGATAAAAAAGGAAAATATAGTTTCATGGAATCTGAAATGATAAGTCAGATGAATGAATGAAAATTCACACACTAACATACAAAAAATGTGGGTGAAAAAACATAGAAAATTGTGAATAAGGAATAATAAAATTATTTAGGTGTGGAAGAGAACTTCATCAGGCACATGAATATTAACAACATATTAAGAGAACATCTAATTAAATGGTTAGAGGGAAAGACTGAACCCAATCCACACACACACTCAAATGATTCAATTGAAATCATTATTGGAATAAAACCAGAAAGTTCACTAATCCTAAAGTTAATGATGGATATCTACAATACCAACCATCTTATCCAAGGGATGAAGGGAAGGATTAAGTTATCATAACTATTAAATTTATCCATGAAAGCAATGTGGTGTAAGGTATAGTAATCACCCACTCAATAACTGAAAATTTCTTATTCAATTATAGTTTTACACACTAATTTATATTTATATATTTTATAAGATAATAAATGATTAGATATCTAATTGTTGAAAAAAATAATAGTGGTGGAATAATTTTATCCCATGTCTATGACTCACCTCTAGTAGTTTTTTGTGGGAGTATGATACCTTAAAATAAAATTATTCTATATTTAGTTGAATTTTATTTGATTTTTGGTAAATATTGGATTTCTCTATAAGTATTTCATATAAATTTTCATGAGAGGGAAGTCACATTTCATATCCTAGATAAAATAATGATAATTATTCATTAAATTATTTACTTTAAACCATATTATAAATTAATTCTATTATATAAATCTTAATAACCACTCATATAGCGTCTCAAGATTATCATACATAGATATTACATGATTTTTTTTAATATTAAAAACATTAAACCAAAAAAGGTTTTAGGAACATAATAGTTTAGTGTATTTGGAAACATGAAGACACAAATAATTTCTCCATAGGTAAACTACATCATCTCCCACTAGGATATCCATAACTAGCACCCTTATTAGATAAATCATAAGTAATAAATTGTTCACAAGCTAGGGAAAGGGATACTTAAGAAATGACGATATTAGATACCCAGTATGGTAAGAAAATAGAGATAAATAAGAATAACTTGAGAATAAGGGTATGAGAACATGGAAATAACATTTGAAAACCATACCCTACATGTCAAAGATCATAATATTGAGTTATGGTAAAAATATTGGTAGTTCATTAGACATAAATCATTCGGTAATCAAATAACACGTTCCATGAGTGAATAACATTGGCCAAATACATATACTTCTGGAATACACATACGAATAGAAAATTATTTCTATATTATTATAGGATCATTCCCAGGGCTATCACAGTAGAATGGGTTCACTCCTCAAACCATCATAGCAGTCATGGTTCACTCCCAAGACCATTATAGCGGACAAAGTCCCTTACTGAACTGGGTTTAATCCCCTTTGTAGTCTTATAAATATCATGAGATATATGTATTTACCAAATTCCATAGAGATTGATATAGTTAACTCCCATCATATAATGACAATCTTATATATGTGTTTTACAATATCAAAAAATCATCATATCTTAATCCATGAAATGAAATGGTTTTCATAAAAATTTCATTATATAATAACCTGTAAATAAGATAAAGGATTTATAATCATTTCATCATTTCAACATAGCATAACGAAGCAGGTTTCACAATAATTTTATCATTGTATACGTAATGAACTAACCCAGGACAACTAGATAAGCCACCCAAACTTGTATGGCACATGATATAGGTATTACGTGACAATGAAAACCAATATTTAATATAAGAAAAAAGGAATACTACTATATTACAATGTGTAAATAGAAAATATTCCACAAAAACATGCAATCCGGGCTATAAATGCTAAACTAGAATGTAATTCATAACCCCACATGACAAATAGTCACCTATAGACAAACCTGAACCAAAATAAACAACAAAGAGAGAAGAAATCATGATATAATTTGATCATTTCATTACCTTAATGATGAAATACAACATCTATAAACAACAAGGGGATCAAATTGGGTGTGATATAAATCCTATTAGTATAAGACCACCGTTTCTATATAAAGAATAATAACAAGAATTCGGAAATTCAATAATTTAAAAAAAATGTTTTACAATGAATTCGTATAAATCCAAACCATTTATAAATAATTTTCCATCATTATTCCATTGGTTTTCAAAAATACATTCATATTCTCAAACAATAAATATTAATAGTAGTAGTGATAAAAACAATAAATCATATCCATGCATAAAGATGTAAATAGGTAAACACATATCTAGAAAATAACATATCATACGAAGCTATATGACACAACATCATATTAAAATTTTCGAGAATCAATCCATGATGTAAAAATAATCATGAGATAACTAATATTAAATGAAAAATGAAAAATAACCTCATACTAGTCTCTAGACTGTGGGGAAATGCATACTAGACACTCAAAATCCTAAACATGAATACATTGTATTAAAAAGATATAGAGTCCTACCATTCGATATTACCAAATTTACCTCATAGTGGTGAAACTCACACTATTACTACCCGTGCCTCTATCCTGATGCACAAAAGTTTCTAAATGTGAAATTGTCCAATACATTTTCTAAACTATGATCATAATTTCATAAAACATTTTTAAATCCAATCCAATTTTATTGGGAGATTAAAATCCCATTTTAAAATCAATAAAATCAATTTTCAAAACAAAATAACTTTATTAAATCATTTTCCTTAACAAGAAATCATTTTAAACCATTTATCACATATAATAAACAAAAAATGAAATAATTTATCAAGAATACGTGCAATTAATCAATTTAACCCATTATATAAAACAATTAACCCAACACTGTAGAAGACCTAGCTTCTATTGAAAATGGTTACTGGAAACCAAGAGACCATCCTCCCAATGACAAGGGACACCAAGAAGCTTAAATGGATTGATATAAAACACTATACAATCACAAATATACAGCCAAACCACAACCATAGGAAAAAACAAATAAGAACCAGAAGGAACCCATACCCAATGAAATTCATCCCCACCGTAATAATGATCAATTGTAGAACAAAATGATCCTGATTAGATGGAGGTCTCCCAAATGTTTTAGGGTAAGCTCTGAATTGAGTGGGATGTGGGTTTCAATGAATGAAATGATAAAACACATATAAATAACCATAAAAACCAAATTCATGACTATTAAATTATGTGTAACACCTTTACACATCGTGTATTCCATGAATCTAGATACGATGAAAAATCCCAATACCATTTAATTAAAAATTTATTTTCCCATTACATGGTGGGTACCTATTATATAGAGTGTAAACCATTCACATTAGGTATCTAGTTCATTGATTCTACCAAACATCCATTACACAATGTGTACATCACTGACATAGTGTATATGTCCCCAACGATATGTAGAAACTGCATGTTTCATGATGATAATTTCAACAAATCGTTAACATCAACATTACAGATATCCTTCCAATTTTCAATCTTGCATACTGATACCAAAAAAAAATGAAAATAAACCAAGGTCAATAACATACCGAATATAAATGTGATAGACTTTACAATCACCCCACCATATAGGATTTCTACCCCAATAAATACCTCAAGATCTTGGATCCAAAAATATTTAAGGAAACTGCTACATCATCAATTACTCCCACTCCCACATATCATTTCTATCTTGTTTTCCTTTCTATATTATTTGGACAAAGGGGATTTTCATTCTATGCAGCACCTTATCCTGGTGATTATAATCTAAATTTACCGCTCAACCAAAGTTGTATCATGATCAGTATGAACATCCTCTCATCTAATAACATGGGAATGATATGGTATAGACCACCTCAATTGTGAAACATGAAAAACAACATGAATGCATATCAAACTGCGTGGTAAAAGAAACCTGTAGGACACACTCTATAGTTATCCAACAATCACAAAGGGGACAATAAACCTATGTGTCAAATTAACATTCTTACCCCATCAAAAATTTCATAGAATATGTGAAACTCTAAGAAATACCCGACCACCAACCTCAAAATCTAGTGGCTAACACTGATGTGCCACATAATACTTATAATGAATTTTTATTGTGATAAAATACCTCCAGACCAACTACACCATATTTTCTATCCCCAGAACAACACTCAGACCATCTAAGGGCCTCTCTCCCAATGCTACCCTACATAAGGGATATCTACATGTCCGACCATACAAAGCCTCAAAGGGAGTTATCTTTAACCAATCCTAGTATCTATTAATATAGGAAAACATAACTAAAGGAAAATTATATTCCCAAGATCCTCTAAAATCCATAACAGTGGCCTAGATCATATCCTCAAGAACCTAAATTTTATTCTATGTCTATCCATCCTATTGTGGATGATAAGTTGTTATTAATTTAACATGGGAACCCATTAAATTATAAAAATATTTCTAGAATCTGAATGAGAACCTTAGATACATATAAAAAGCAACTAAAAAGGAAGTGGAAGAAGTCAAACAATCTCTGGGACAAACAATTCCCCACGATGTTCAACTTTCTTCCCCTCCCAGATAGGTAATAAATGCACTGATTTCTGGAGTCGATCAATGATCAACCAAATTATAACCATCCCACTCAGATTTCATGGACACCTAATGATGAAATCTCAGTAACTATTATCCCACTTCCATAGCAGAATGTGTAAAGGTTACAAAAACTCTGTAGGTATCTCATGCTCTGACATAATTCTCTAAAAACTAAGGCACCTTGAAACAAAATAATCTATTGACCGTCACATCATTTTCCACCAATACTGATGTCTCAAGTCAGGATACATAATGGTATAAATAGGGTAAATCAACCAAAAATAAAACTTTCCACTATCCAATAATTCATATATCAAGGAGAATAGAAAAAACAACCTTCAAAGAAAGCATAAATCTCTACGGGGAGACTCACACCACTCACCTGAGTTCTCCCTACCATAATGTCTTTCATTAAATCATTGGAACTCGGTGTCTAAAACTTTCTAAACCCAAACACTCTCATGAAAAGGTAATCCATATTTACCAAATTAAAAGAGAATCTATCTACCATCCTATTTCACTCCCAAGATAATGCAATCAAAAAAAATCATCAGTGACCATTGATCAATTGATTCCTTCATATCTTCTATCAGTAATTTTCTGCTCAATACATGGAAAACCACATTTCTATTCCAAGGGGTATAAGAAATATACAAAAATTTGATGATTCTCCACTAAGAATATCTATCACAAATTTATATTTCTCTGAGTAAAAATATATATTAGGATCATTAGATATAAATACATCATAAACTCCTCTTCAAATGGATATTGATGCCTCATTTTTAGTGTCTATATAATATCTACCCAGTCAAAATTTTGGTTAGGTTAGTTATTCTATTGATTCTTCAACTAGAGAGATCCATAAGCCTCAACCCATTTCCCCTATATCATGATACATCCCAACATAGTACCAAAATCATCACATAAAACTTCATAACCAGACCCCACTTCTAGAAGAATCAAAATTGGTGCTAAATTCAACCTCATATTCAACTCTTCAAAATACTTCTGAAAATTTTCATTGAATACAAACTTTACACCCTTATAGGTTGAAGTTGTCATCGATTATTTGATCACAGAGATATCAAGAAAAAACCATATATTGTAACCAACTGAACCCAAGATGTGTGAGATCTAAAAAACATTTTTCAGACGCTCCTAATATACTTCTACTTGTACCATTTTTGGATCTATTGATATGCCTCTATCAAATATCACATTCACAAGAAACATTACCTCTTGGATCCAAAAATCACACTTATAATTCTTATCATATAGATGATGTTATTTCATGTTTCAAATAATGACATCCAAATGGTCCATATAATCCTCCTCTGACTTGGAGTACACCAAAATATCATCCACAAACATGAAAAAAATAGTACAATAATTGATGAAAGATCTGGTTCATCAAATCCATAAAAACTATAAGAGAAATAGTGAGATCAAAATACATAATTAGAAACTCAAGATTCTCACATTAACTCTTAAAATATTTCTTTGATATATCATCATCTCGAGCTCTCAACTGGTGCTACCTTGGCCATAGGACATTCCTATAAAACCAACGATCCCATATAATCTAGTCAATGATATCATCAATCCTTGGTAAAGGATATTTGTTTTTAACAAATAATCACATCAACTTATGATAATCAATACGAAGTATAGGGCCCATGTATTCATTTTTTAGTAAAGATGATACGTGAAGCCCACAGTTGCATTCTAGGATGAATAAATTGCTTAAACTTTAGGTCATTAAGATAGAAAGTAATTTTCTACAAATATGTAGGTTCTATATGGTAAGACGGCATAGAAACATGCATTTTATTAGGGAGTGGGTCCATAAACCTAGACTCCCATGGTGGGGGTAAATTAGAAAAATCATCTTTAAAGACCTTACAATTTGCACAGACATCTCTAGTAAGTTGACCAACCCATAAAAGGTATACTGTATCAATAAATAACTCTAATATAGATAATGAAAGTACTCTAGAATAAGAAAAAACATGCCTCAACCTGCCTGATCTAGTGTCCTACTCACCGTGTAAAAAATGAGTGACCCCATCAGAAGATAAGAACTAAACCCTATAGTGATAAATGTTTATTTAGGCATTCACACTGATCATCCAATCCATTCTGATGATTGATTCAAATATTTCAATATCAATAACTAAGAAGTTTAAATCCACCTCAATTTTGGATATCATAACCCAAAAGACAGGACATATAAAATCATCTTCAAACCTCTTCCTCAAAGGTATGTAAAGATATAATAAGAAAAATATATATTCTGATCACAAGAAAAATATATAAACTAACTTTAAAGATATAAAATAATGAGAAACATCCATATTAAACAGATAGAGCACTATAAAAGATAAAATAGACATCGTACCTATAAAAATATATGAGCCTACATAATATTCATACATGGAATAATCCTCTACATAAAGGAATCCAATATTTTCTACATGAACATCTCCCATGGCCTAAGGATTAGACCCACCTTCCGTAGAAGCATTTGTATGAACTTGGGAACCCTTGGTGATAGTGTATCCTGCCCTAAAACCTTGATATAACATTTCAATAATGTTTTTTAGATGACCCGATCATCCAAAAATATTAGAAGTTCTAGAAGCCTATGTATATTTAGGATTTGTTTGGCCTCACCTTCCACACATGTACAAAACAACCTGCTACTTCCCTATTTTCACTTGTGAGATTGGTCCTAAGGAAAAAAGAATACTATTATGCTTAATTTTCTAGCCAGAAGATATGCCCTGGCTAATTAATGATACAACTAAAACACTAGCCAATATTGTATTTACATCTATTCTACTTAAACCAATGATTCCTTTTCAACTACATAAAAAATGGTTAGAATGTAAAAGTTGATCAACATCGACCGAATATTGGGCCTTAGTCCTAACTCAAACCCCTAAGACTTAAAGTTCTCATTGGTGAAAGGCTCCAGTATTAGATGAAATAACTCATAAAAACATGTAGAATACTCAAGAATGGTATTCTCCCACTACTTGAAGGTAATAAAATCCCCGATATTCTCCAGAAAAAAATTATCTAGATTGAGCTATTGGTAAAAAATATTCATGATGTAATTCGAAGAAATAACCTCCATGAAACTTATCATAAAAAATAGATTTGCACTATCTTCATCTAGATCCCTCAATCATATACGTGTAAAACCCCACCTTAGAGTCATTACGAGTATTCAAGAAGTTGAATTTCTTTTCTATCAACTCAATTCACTCTTCTAATTCTAGGGTTCCATTGTCACAAAAAAATATTGGTGGATGCTTCTGAGTAAATTCTATGATGTGATCCACTATGTGTCCAGGGTTCTTAAAACCCACTTAATCATGAGTTTGAACAATTTGAATAATAGATCCCACCAATGTATGGTCTACTGGAAGATTTTATTGAGGTACCTATCTCTTATTGTAATTTTCTAGACCCTCCTGTTCCATTACATTTCCAATTTCTAGTATTGGGGATGCCCTAGACCCCATCAGTAATTTTGGATCCAATGGGTGGCATATAGTTGGAATTATGTCAACATGGCCTCACCCATCGGTGACACCAATCTATGTGTCACCGATCAGTGCCACATGGGCTTCTCAGTTTTCCTTCCTCATTTTTTCCCATAACACCACTTTTAAGTCTTTTAACATTTTAAAGTTTTTCAAGGCCGTTTTTGCCTCATAAATAATGTATTAAATCCCCTATGAATAGGGAGAACCTCAACGGACCTGTTTTCGTCTCTTGAAATGAAATAAATTAACACATAACTGTTATAGCCTCCTCCCCAATGAGAATTATTGAATAACAATTAATTCCAATGTGTGTAACCGTCCAAACGCATGTTAAAACCATGATCTTCCATTAAATCCATTCAAAATTCATGTCCCGTAACTCTAAGATCTCACCTTTTTATCACACAGGAATTCATTATTTCTTCTTCTTGGTTGGGGTTTTACCTTTACTTGGTGTGTTCGGAGTCCCCCTTCCCAAGTCTAGTGGATTGATTATTCTAGAGCCTTCCCAACTCATTCTTGGAGTCCTCATAGATCCTCCCATATAAGGCGCACATCCCTAGTTGTTGGAAGGAGGAGAAAAACATCAATAATTGAACATCGAAGTAGGGTTTTCCTTCGCCTCTCTTTACTGTGTATCATGTAGGGTGGGTACGATAATGTTCCTTCATGGATGGATAAAACCAAACCTTAAAAAAGAT
This sequence comes from Viscum album, assembly GCA_963277665.1. NCBI lineage: Eukaryota > Viridiplantae > Streptophyta > Magnoliopsida > Santalales > Viscaceae > Viscum > Viscum album. The sequence goes on along the minus strand of OY728166.1, from coordinate 1,081,718,010 downwards.
AATAAATGGTTTTAAAATAATGAAGGTGTGTGTTCGATGGTTTTTTTGTACTCTTTTGTCCTTGATTATTTGTTATGAATTATACAGGATTATATCCACTGAAAATCATGGTTGTTGGTGGTCCTTCCTGGCACACTAAAGAGAGACTACATTTTCTGGATAATCCTATGATCGAATGGATGTAACATTGAAATTGGTTAGTCACATAAACTTGGTTGATTAAAAGTATTACTAATGAACAAAAATCCTTCTGTGGTCACCCCGGTTAACCAAAATGAAAGAAAAAACTAAATGAATGGTGTGTTTAAAATATAAAAATTCCCTTTCTTTATTATGGTGATGTGGGTGGTTCTTCTGCATGATTCTTGTGCGGTGATGTGGATAGGGATGGTATCCCCTGCTATTGTGCAGTTGCTGGTTCATGGATCTGTGGCTTTGTGGGGCCATATGTTGGGGCTTGTTTTGGTTCCAATAATTCGAGGGATCTCATAGATCACTTTTGTTTTTGTGACTTTACAAAAGAACTGGGTGTGAATGATTAATTTGGTTCTTGGATGTGTTCTTCCTTCATTGTCTTGTGACAATGCCTGTTAGTTTCCCAGTAGTAAATAATTATTTAAATTGAATCACTTGAATACTATAACAAGAATAGGTTCAATGGGGAATTATTTTCTAGGAATGAGTTGTGCTATGATTATGGCTATTGTGCTTTTGTATGAATGAATTATAAAGAGGGTGTATGTGTATGGGATAGTTTTCGAACCCCTAGGTTGGTATGAGTTCTTTCTTACCTATATGTATAATTTAGTTTTTATGTTTTTTATTCAAACCCCACCCAAGTTGAGAACATTGTGCCAAACACCCCTATTTCATGGGGGAGGGTGTTCTCTCCAACATCTTATTGGGTGGCTAGTTATTAGCTCCTTTATGCTCCCTCTCCTGAGTTGCCCAAGAATCTTTGGGCAGGATGTGATGGCCCGAGGTCCATTATAGCCAAATATTATTTAGACAGGGTTCTTTGTGGTGGTTGGTCTAGGAGTGTGCAGACAGGTTGTTTACCAAGTGTCTTCGAGATGAGGCCTAGGTGTCTTCGAGCGTGGCAGTATTTGTTCAGAACCTGGTATCTTCGGGCATGGATAGTTGTTCTGGACCAGGTGTCTGTGGGTGTGGTTATGTGTGATTTTTGTGGCCGAGGTGTTAGTGGGTGGGATGTGTGTTTGTGGTATCCTAGGTTTGTGTGAGCGGGGGGTGGAAATGGGACTGCGGTGAAAATGGCGGGGAAGGTCTGAGGCATAGGATGTCTTCAATAACTAGTGGGAAATTAGGGTGGGGTACCCAAATATCTTTTTGATATTACTATTACTTTACTTGATATGCGTTATTTAGAGAGTGTGCCTCAGTGAGGTATGGGTGGATAGTTTCCTAACTAGGTGCCTTGGTTATATCTTTTTTTTACAAGGCATTAGAATTCCTATACACTAGTTCATGAGAACTTTTGGTTTTCCCTACTGATTATACCTGTATACTCACCCTACATATATAAAACTTCATTTAGGTTTCTAGGAGGACTTCGAGGATAGTGTCGAACCCTATTAGCTCGGGCAGTAGGATAGTTGACATTACTGTTTTTCTTTTTTTTGGTATTACCCCTTTAGAGTTTTCTTGTACTTTGTAGAACTTTAGTATTAGAATATGCATATGGGAATGGATTATTTTGGATTTACTTTAACTTATGTATTATGTGTTTTTTGGGATTAGTTATCTTATATCCAGATCCTACTAAATAAAAAGGATAATTCCTTCTATTTTTATGTTTTATTTTATACCATTGGTGCTAGTCGCCACTTAGGGACCTACTGAAGGTGGGTATCAGGGGTTATTATCTCTCCTTCAACTTGAGGAAGGAAGGGTTTGGAAATCTGTTGTCCCTTCCCTCATCATGGTGAAGCCAAGATGTCACAAAAATGGTATCAAAGGGAGGTTGAGAGATAGGTTGGGGATCAGGGTTACACACCATGAGTATTGCTTGGGATGGTTTGGAAATAGTGTTAAGAAGTCATGGTGCATGAAATATTCCAAGGAAGACTTGATAGGACATCGGATTTTACCCCTTGGTGATCTGATTAAAGGAATCAGGACATACCGACCATGTGAGGCTACACGGATTTTAGGATAGAGACCCCTCGGAAAGGTACATGCATCATAATGAAACGTCTTCTTGTGTGTTCTGGTTTTCTAGGAAATTATATAAATAACATTGTTAAGAAAAACATAAAAGAAATATACTACACTACTCAAGATTATTCATTACTTGTTTACCTTGCAGATATGGAACCCAGACGACGACCACAATTAGTGCTGGTGATCGAGGCCCAAGAGGCTGGTTTGGAAGATTAGCAGATAACTGATCGAGAGGAATAGGATAACCAGTGGTAGAGGAGGCATTATGCCTTCCCTCAGAAGACCCTCAGGAAGTATGAGGGAAACGTCTCAAACATGGAGACCAAAAGCTAGCTCAAGGAGTTGGTGATTTATTTCACCTTGATCTCGGCTCCTGTTGAGTACTTGGTTCTATTGGCAGTCAATCAGATGCAGGGGGTGGCACATCAGTGGTGTACTCTCTTTCTATTGGAGAAGAGGGATGCCAAAGTTTCATGGACTAACTTTGAGAGAGAATTCAAGGAGGAAATCATCTCTTCCATGATGATGGTATAAAAGAGGTAAGATCCAGTCTACCTTCCACTAGAGAGTATGTTAGTGAGGGATCTCATAATCAAGTTCAGGGATATACTTTCTTTTTCTTCAGACCTGTTTCTGGATGAGGAGTCTCGGGCTATACAATTAGAGGAGGCACTCCGACCTTCTCTCAAGTATGTTGTTACTACCTTCACTCTTCTGAAATACTTGGAGGTCCAGAAGAAGGCCAGAGTTGTGGAGAGAATGCAGATGCTGGAAGGTGTGTCACGAGAGGGAATCTACTTGGGATTTTTAAAGAGGAAAGCTATCTGTATTAGGCCTCCAATGTTAGGACCTTCCATGTTTTGACTAGTTGGGAGTAGGCCCCGGCTATTCCAGATTCGATCTCCTAGTCGTCGCCCTTTATTTTCGGGCCCAAGACCGAGATGATTCATCTGTGGAAGTTGTGGGAATCATCAGAATTAGTGCCCATAATGAGTGTAGTATAGTAGGGGTGGGAAGTTTCAGTTCCCACCTTAGCAGTAGTAGTTTCCCGCTTGGACCTTTCAACAACAGCAATAAGGATAGAGAAGTCCCACTCCTCTGAGAGCAGATGTTGCAGGAGGAAGCCAACCTCAGGGAGCTCCTCAAGGACCTCAACCATGGCATGGTCAGGGAGGTGGCTGATAGCCTAGGGGATGGGGAGCTGGATGTGGGAAGTTTCATGCCCTGGAGGAAGTAGTTTCAGTAGGGCTGGAGGTCATCCGAAGTACGACTAGCTTGTTTAGAGATCTTTCCCATGCCTTGTTTGATTCAAGAGCTTCTCACTCATTTATTTCACCTAGTAAATCCTATTCTCTGAGTATATACATAGAGATACTACCCGTACCCCTGGTTTTTTTACATTAGTCGGAGGTGAGACCATCTTTTCTCATGTTTTTCAAGGATGTAGACAGATGTTGGGACCACATTAGTCCATCAGGGACCTTTTTTTTTACAGATGCAACCATATGATGTCATTCTAGGAATCGACTAGTTGTTCTCTATGTGTACCATTATCGACTTCTTCTAGAGAAGGGTTGGGTTTTCAGAAAAGGGCAGCCAATGTGTAACTTTCATCAGTGAGTGGGATTTCCAGGAGGGCAGTTGGTGAGAGGATCCCTTTCTTTCCATGTTAGTTGAACTATTAGTGGAGTTAGTAGACTCATAGATAGTGGAATATTGAGAAATTGTTAGTGATTTAATTGAAGTATTCCCTGAAGTGGTGGTGACTCTCCCCCCTCGACGTTATGTTGAGTTTAAGATATACTTGAAACCTGGTGCCCATCTGATTTTGATGGCTCCCTATCAGATGAAACCTTATGAGTTGTGAGAGATACCGATTCTGATTGATGATTTTATGAAGAAGGGTTTTGTTCAACCAAGTAGGTCACTATGGGGTGCTCCAGTATTATTTTCATAGAAGTAAGACTATGGTCTTAGGCTATGTATAGACTATCGGAGGCTGAACCAGGTAACAGTCAAAAACCTTTACCCCCTCCCGAGGATCGATGACGTCTTTGATAATTTGAAGGGGGCATGATGCTTACCCAAAATAGACATATGGTTATGATATCACCAGTTGAGGGTGAACAAGGGTGACATCTCGAAGACTTCCTTCAGGTTCAGATATAGGCACTATGAGTTCGTTGTCATGTTGTTTCACATTACAAACACACTAGTCGTGTTCATGGGACTCATGAACTCCATCTTCCAAAAATATCTGCACTGGTTTTTAGTCGTGTTTATTGATGAAATCCTGATCTACTCAAGATCATAGGAGGATCATGCTGAGTATCTGAGGACAGATTTAGAGGTCCTCTAACAACACTAGATCTATGGGAAATTGTCCATGTGAATGTTCTAGATGTGAGAAGTACATTTCATTGGACACATGGTGTCTGATCATAGAATAGTTATGGACCCATCAAAGGTATATAATATTTTTCCTTGGGTAGCACCTAGGAATTTGGTAGAAGTTCATAGTTTCATGGGCCTAGCAAGTTACTACCTTAGATTCATGCCCAACTTCTCTCGAGTTGTAGCACCTTTGATAACCTTGACCAAGAAAGACCTGGATTTCATGTGGAGTGGAATGTGTGAGGTAACCTTCAGATATATGAAGGGGAAGTTGGTTAGTTCCCCAGTGATGAGGTTTCCATAAGAAAGGATGATGGTTGATGTCTTTTGGGATGCCTAATTCAATGGCCTGAGGTGTGTGCTGATGCCACAATAGGGGGTGATCTCTTAGGGGTCTAAGAAGTTATGTCCTCATGAGCGTAACTGTGCCACCGATGATCTAGAGCTTGTAGTGGTTGTGTTCATGCTAAAGTTGTGGAGATATTACCTTATTGAGGAGAACTTTTTGGTCTTTACAGATCAGTATATATTGAGGTATATCTTCTCCTATTGAGACTTGAACTTATGGCAGTGGAGATGGATGGAGTTTTTTCAGGACTATGACTTTGAAATTTCCTACTCTTCCAGTAAGGGGAATATGGTGGTTGATTCATTGAGTAGGAAGTTAGAGAAGGATGTGTTTTGAGAGTTGGAGGATTCTTGGAAGGTGATGGAGGAGTTGGTTTCTCTACACCTGGATGCAAGGGTGGTGGATGGTAGAGGCTGTCTGTTTCAGATGGCAGTGCATTCTTCTCTATTAGCCAGGGAGATGCTCTTGGTGGATGGTCAGAGGATAGGCAGAATCAGATGTTGTGTCATGGAATTTTTTTCATGCTAGTTGAAATGTGTAATAGAGTTCTTGGTGAGTTCCACAACTCACCCCAGGCAGTACAACTAGGAGTTTCCATGATGTACAGGGGTTTGAGTAGTTAGTTCTGGTGGCCCAGGGTAAAGTGGGTGGTGGAAGAGTTTGTGGCAAAGTGACTTATGTTTCTGTAGGTGAAGGATAAATACCACATCCTAGGATGTCTGTTAAAACCTTTAGATGTCCCCAAGTGGATGTGGTATGACATCTCAATGTGTTTCATAATGGGACTACCTAGGGTTCAAGGAGGTTGTGATGCTATCTGGGTAGTGGTTGACAGACTGACAAAATCATCTCACTTACAGTAAATCAAGGAGTCGAGTGATGTGGATTCCTTAGAAAAGTGGTATGTGGAAGAGGTGGTGCAGTTGAATGGGGTTCTGAGGTCCATAGTCTCCAATCGGGATACCCGGTTAACCTCACGGTTCTGGAGAGGATTACAACGTTCTTTTGGCACATAGGTATGCCTCAACACTTCTTTCCATCCCCAGACTGCTGGACATATAGAGTGGACTATCCAGAGGTTGGAGGATATGCTATGAGCATCTGTTTTGGACTTTTGGGGATCATGGGTGTGACACTTTACTCTTGGAGATATTACCTACAACAATAGCTATCACTATTCCATTGGCATGGATCCGTTTTAATCCTTGTATAAGAGTCCATGTATCTCACCTGTGTGCTGGATAGAGGTCGGGGAAGCAAGTGTTCTTTTCCCAGAGGTACTGTAGATCATGATAGAGGAGGTTCAACTTATGCGGGATAGGATGAAGGCAGACAAGGATAGGAAGAAGTCATATGTCGACCATAGGAGGATACCCCTGGAGTTCAAGGTTTGGGACGACATGTTCTTGAAGGTCTCCCCTCGTCATGGGAAATAGATATTTGACAGGGGGAGTAAGCTTTCTCACATGTTCTCCAGACGCTTCAAGGTGTTTCGGTAGGTTGGTGAAGTGGATTTTCTACTATTTCCACCACCACCACTACTGAGAGTGCACAAAATCGTCCATGTGTCTCAGCTCCGTCGGGATCTACACGATGATTCACACATCCTCGACTAGGGGGAGATGGATATCGAGGATGATACAACGTTTTTAGCGAGACCAATGAGGATCGACGATCATGAGGAGAAGGTGCTTCATGGATGAACAATTACCTTGGTTCATGTGTTATGGAGGCATGGTGGGCTAGAAGAAACTACCTAGGAACGAGAGGCACAAATGCTAGCTCAATACGCATGGTTGTTTTGAGTTTTGTTATGTTCTATTTTATACTTGTTTGAGATGTAGTGTTAACCTTGTTAACTATGAAATGGTATATTTTCCCTATTCTCTGGATGTGTGTGAATAGTCTTGACTATGGTGATGGGAGGAATTGATCTCTAATATATACTCATTAAGGTGGATGTGATTAAACCTATGTGGGTGAGTCAGTGTGGCCCAAAGAGGATAGTATCTCAACATGAGGGAAAGGGACTCCCTAGTCCATATGTTTGGATAGTGAAAGATTTTTATGTTTGTGTGGTTAGTTGAAGGAGAGGTCTTCCGAGATGTCGAGGATGCTTAGTCCTGAGAGGTATCGTTCATGGTGGTTGTTCAGACCCCTCTATTTTCTTCGGGTTTATCCTTAAATTATCGAGGATGATAATACTTCAAGAGGTATCTGATGTAATGGTCTGACCCTTTTGGTCCATTACATTACTAATTTCTGGAGTTTGGGACACCATTGACCCCGTCAATAAGTCCATATCCAAAGGGCGGCATATCAGTGGTAGGATGTCACCGTAGTGTCAACCATCGGTGACACCGATCGGTGTGTCACCGATCAGTGAGTAACTGATAGGTACCACATGGAATTTTTAGTTTTCATTCCCCAATATTTCTCATAACACCACATTTAAGTCTTTTAACCTTTTTAAAGTGGTTCAAGGCCATTTTAGCTTCATAAACAATGTTTTAAATCCCCTAGAAAAGGGGTGACCCTCAATATACCTATTTTTGTCTCTTTAAATTAAATCCATTAACATAGATATTCTATGGCCACTTATCCGATGAGAATAATTAAATTAATATAATTCCATCATGTATAACTGTTCAACTGCATGGTGAAACCATGATATGCCTTTAAAGCCTTTCAAAATTAATGTCCCATAACACCAGGATCTCACCTTTATATCGCATGGGAATTCATTATTTCTTATTCTTGATTGGTTTATTTACCTTTCCTTGGTGCATTCAGAGTCCCCCTTCCCGAGTCTAGTGGCTAGATTGTGATATAGCCTTCCATATTCGTTCTTGGAGTCCCCGGAGTTCCTCCACTACAAGTCACACATCCCCAGTAGTTGGCACGACGAGAAAAACTTTGATAATTGATCATCCATGTAGGGTTTTCCTTCATCTGTCTTTACTATGTATCATGTGGGGTGGGTATACTAATGTTTTTTCAGGGATGGATGAAACCAAACCATAACAAAGATAATAAATGTTTTTTAATGAATAGAGGGGTGTGTTTGATGATGTTGTTGTACTCTTTTATTCTGGCCTATGTGTTGTGAATTATATAGGCTTATGACCACTAAAAAACATGGTCATTTGTGGTCCTTCCTTGCATATTAAAAGAACCTACATTTTTTGGATGATCCTGTGATTGATTGACTATACCATGGAAATTCGTTAATCATATAAACTTGGTTGATTAAAGGTATGACCAATGAACAAGAATCTTTGTGTGATCACCCCATTCAGCTAAACAGAAAGAAGAAACATAATGAATGGTGTGATTAAATCTAAGAACTCCCTTGCTCTATTTTGGTGATTTATATGGTTGTTCTATTTGATTCTTTGTGGGGTGATGAGGATGGGGATGGGATCCCATATTGTTGAGTTGTTGGTTATTGACCCAAGTCCATGTGGGGTTGAATGAAGGGCTTGGTTTGGATCCAATACTATGAGGGATCTCACTGATCCCTTTTGATGTTGTAACATTATAAGAGAACTGGGTGTGAATGCTTAAATTGCTGCTCGACTATTTTTCCTTCCTTATCATGTGGCTATTACTGTTAGTTTCCCAGTAGTGAAGAATTATTTAAATAGAATAACTTTCTTTTTTATGAAAAGAATAGGATTAATGGGGAATTGTTTTTTAGGAATGAGTTGTGTTATGGTTATGGCTATTGTGCTTTTGTATTAATGAATAGTAACGTCAGTGTATTTGTATGGGATGGTTTTGGAACCTCTAGGTTAGAATGAGTTCTTGTTTACCCATATGTATAATTTAGTCTTTATGTTTTTTATTCACACCCCACCCAAGTTGAGCACTTCATTCCAAACACCCCCATTTCATGGGGGTGGGTGTTTTTCTCAACATCCTATTGGGTGGCTGGTTATTAGCTCATTTTTTCTCCCTCTACCAAGTAGCACAAGACTTTTCGAGAAGGTTGTGATGGCCAAAGGTACATTATAGACCAAGATTCATTAGGTAGGGTATGTTGCGGTGGTTGGTCGAGGTGTGTGCATGAATGTTGTTTCCTAAGTGACTTTTGGATGAGGCACAAGTGTCTTCGAGCATGGAAGTAGTTCTTCAGGCCTAGGTGTATGTGGGCATGGTGGTAGTTATTCTAGCGTAGGTGTATATGGGTGTGGTTATGTGTGGTTGTTGTGGAGCAGTCTTTTTCAGGCAGGATGTGTGGTTGTGGTAGCCCAGACGTGTGCGAGCGGGGGATGACAGTGGGACTGTGGTGAAAATGGCAGGGAAGATTTAAGGTGTAGGATGTCTTCAATAACCAGTGGGAATGTGGTGTGGGGTACCAAAATATCAATGTGATGTTAATATAAATTTACTCAAATTGTGTTATTTGGGAGTGTGCCTTGGTGAGGTTTGGGTGGATAGTTTCTTTACTAGGTGCCTTGGTTATCTCTTTTCTTTCATGGGAATCAGAATACCTCCCCACTGGTGCACGAGAGTTTTTGGTTTTCTATAAGGAGTATACCTATATACCCACCCTATATATTTAAAACTTCTTTCAGGTTTCCAAGAGGACATTGAGGACCATGCAGGACCCTATTATCTTAGATACTAGGACTATTCACATTATTGTTTTCTTATGATTTGGTATTTCCCCTTAGGAGTTTTCTTGTACTTTGTCTCACTTTATTATTGGAACTTGCATATGGAAATGGATTGTTTTGGATTTACATTTATTGAAAACATTGGTGTTATTTGGGATTTTCTTTTTTATCTCCCAATCATACTAAATAAAAAGGGTAATGCCTTCCGTTTTTATGTGTGATTCTATACCCTTGGTGCTAGTCACCACTCCGGGGCCTATTGAAGGTGGGTATCAGGGGACATTATCTGTCCTTCAACTTGAGGAAGGTAGGTTTTGGAAATCTGATGTCCCTTCCCTCATCTTGTTGAAGGAGGGTCGTGACACTTATCTTCCTCTCTCATACTTGTACGTGCTCTTCTCAGAGGCATTCTATAACAAAAAGAAATAAATGGTTAGAAAATTACGAAATCATAGGTCCAAATTCCAGTATTAATGAGAATGTTTTATAATATTATTAATTTAAAACAACCATGGAAAACCTTAATAAAAATGTATTATGTTCATTATATAAACATCCCATATAGCTCATTCAAATGAACTAAAAATCTAAGTATTAAACTTAGTAAAAGTCTATGGCCACCAATGATAACCCAGTTTTAGTCAAAAAAGTGAGCTGACCTAGAACCTTATCCCTTCATACTATTCAAATTATAATATTACTAACATAGTTATACCCAAGACACAGAACCAAACATATATATTTTTAACACACTTCGTGATGAGTATCAATATGATACAAAATTACAACGAACGAACTCGGGATAACAAGACCAGCCACCTGAAATATACCATCATATGATAAGGGGAAAAAAGACAATGAAAACCAGTTTTGAATATATGAAAAATAAGATATAAATCCAAAGTACGAAGAAAAAATATAAAATATACAAAAAACATACAATCCAAGATACACGTGCTAAATGTGAAAGTAATTCATAACTCCACATGACCAAATATCACCTCCAGACCAAACCAAACAAATATAAATAGTAACAAGAGAAGATATTAGGATACATGATACTATTACCATTAACTAAATCCTATAATAAAATATCTATAAACACCCTAATACATAATAGAGTGTGAGAAAAATTCTTCAAGAATACCACTATATGTTTTATAAAAGGTCTAATATCAAGAATTTTATAATTCAAGACTTAAAAAAACTCAGTTTTACAAAGAATTATAATAAATACAAACCACTTATTAATTATTTTCCCTTTTCCTTTCATTGGTTTTCATAAATCCTTTCATATTATAAAACTATAAATATGGAAATTATAAGTGAAAAAAATAGGAAATCATATCAATGTATCAAGATGTAAACAATTAAACACATATCCATGAAACAAACTATCATACAAAGCTATGTAATACAACCACATATAAAAATTTTCAAACAAAAATTCATGATGTTAAAACAATAAATCAATAAATAATCATAAATTAAAAATGAAACACCTCCTTGTATTGGTCTCTAGTCTATGAAAAAATGTACAAAAGACACTCAAAATCCAAAAAAGACACATGTTTGTAGAATACATTTTGATTTATACCAGTCAATATCATAAATGTTGCCTCCTAGTAGTGAAACAATATCTATGGATACCCATGTCTATATCCAGATGGATCCAAGGTTCCCAATGTGAAATTTTATGATATATTTTCATAAACCAGCTCAAAATTTTATATAACATTTACAAATCCAATACAATCTGTTTTCAAGTTTGAAAAACCATTTCCAAATCATGAAAATAGATTTTCAAAGAAAACCCCCTTTTTGAAAGAATTTTACTTTACAATAATTCATTTTAAAAAATTATCACTTCAAATTAACGAACAACCCAAAATAATTTATCTAGAACAACACACAACTCATAAAATTAACCCATTTTATTGAAACACCTACCTCAACATGGTAAAAAACCTAACTACATTCAAAAATGGTGACTAGAGACCAAGAGGATAAACTCTCAAAGACCAGGTATTCCAAAAAGCTGAAAAGGATCGATAATAAACACTATCTGATCACACATTCATAGTGAAACCACAACTACAACCAAACCCAAAGAAGAACCATAGAGAATGGTTACTCAGAAAAATGAACCCCTACCATAACAGTAATTATTCGCTGAAAGAAATGATCGAGAATGTTTTTAAGTCTCATGAATCACCTAGGGTAAGATCTGAGTTGTGTTGGATGTGTTCTATAATGAATGAAATGATAAACCACCCGTGAAGCACCATAAAACAAAAAATTTCATTTATTACATGATGTGTATTCCCTTTACACATCATGTATTCCATGATACCTAGATACGCTGAAAACCACATCAACTTTTAAATAAAACCTATATTTTTTCCATTACATGGATTGTACTAATTACACAGTCTGTAAACCGTTCATTTCATGTATCTAGTTCATTGATTCTTCCCAATATTTTTTACATGACACGAACTTCACTTAAACGACTTGTAAGTTCCCAACGAGTAGTATAAACTGTACGTTTTTTTGGAAAATTATGAAAAATAACTAACATCGCCATTGTAGGTATCCTCTCAATTTCCATTCTGTAAAACTAAACAAAACAGAAAAGTAAAACCAAAATAAGGTCTAAAAACATACTTGAAATAAAGGTAATAAGGTGTTATAGTATAACCCATTGAGGAGAAACGAGATTCACAAAAATCATTTTATCAAAAAAATAAACCAATTACAGAATGAATAAAAATGATATCCTTAGACAAGATCCTCGGTAAGGCATAAGTAACATCAATGGATGTCATCTTGGATTAAATATTATTTTGAATGATAATTTGAAACATTTCTTCAGGAAAATATCCTTTCCAATTTGAAAAAAAGTTTTTAAAATATTAAAATTTTGGATTTTTTTAATTTTAAAATATCCTTGAAAAGTTATAATGTATGCGTAGAAGAAAATAATGCTCATGGCGATGTGATGTTTTTTTCATGCCATACATGTTAAAATAAATATTCCTGCCACATTTTCAGTAAAATACAAACTGTAATTGTTTGGAAAAAGACATAAAGATTCCATTAAAAATGATTTTTTTATATAGTAAAACATGGGTAAAAATTAAATTTATAAAATAATATGATAATAATAAAACATTTATGGAAACATTTTTATAAAATAGGATTTTGGAAGAAAACCGATTTCAGATCGAAGAGATAAAAAATGTCAGATTTTCGTTAAACAATCTGATTTATTTTAAGTAATAAAGAGTATAAAATGGTAAAATTACTTGAAAATATCATTAATAAATAAAGGATAACAAATTTAATGTGTTTCTTCAGATATTTATTAGAATATTTTATCAGTAGAAACATAATCATAATAAATATTGATGAATGATGAGAATGTAATATAAAGTCTTTACCAGTTTGGTATCCTTAACTCATAAAGACTAAAAAGTAATAACATAAAATGAAACTAAAAAATATCATTATGTTGAATAAATTCATGACATTACATTTCATAGGGGATGTATATACACCTCATGAAATATTATAGGCTTATAATATAATGCGTGTCTCAAAGAATGCAATTTGTGACAAAAATCTCTTACCTTATGTTTTAATTTCCACTGTACTCATTAAAGCATTCTACATATATATATATATATTATAAATCTATTATAGAACCAAATTAACATATACCATTCCATATATTATTTTCTTAAAACCTTTTATTTCCCTTTTATTAATAATTCTATGTTAAATTTACATTTTGGGTAATAACTACTTTGTTTTTTGAGTATGTTTTAACATGTTTTTAAGGTCATATTTCTTCGATAATGGGTTCATCATCTCTAACATTTTTACCATGATACAAATATCATATATATGAATTATATATTTATTTATATTAATTCAAAAAAAATTAGTTATAGAAAATGAAATACAGTGTTCATGGAGACGGTAAGCCATAGGTATTTATGAACGCTATTTTTATTATTATGTATTTTTTAAATAGTGAAAATATAATTTAATATATTTTTATTTCATAATAATTTTTATATAAGATATATCACATATTTTTTAAACCCATCCATAATATATTCCATTTAAATAATGAATGAATCACATTGCTTTCAGAGGTGGTAGATCATAACAAAAATGAGTGACATTATCATATTCCAAAAAATAGAAATAATGAATGTATGGGTGATATAATAAATACATAATCATAATAATATCATAAAATATCATATATAAACAATAAATCCATTATTTTTTCCAACCATGAGTGGTGGTAATGAAAAAACTGTTAACATCTATTTGCGAGGAGGTAGTCCATAAAACAAATAAACGATGATTACATAAACCATTTGATGGAAGTGGAAATAGTTTTAGGTCATGAAAATAACATAAAAAGATATAATAGTATGTTATATACTGAGGTTATTATATCATCATGGAATAATAATAATTTAAAAAGGTGGAGTAAGAAATAAAAAATTCTCATTGATGAATGTTACCACTTCCTCAGGTATTGTCCTTAGGTTTGAACAAAAATCCTTCCTTGGTTAAATTTTTATCCAAAAAAAGAATTATAAGATGAGTTAAGGGAATTTGGTATATTTTTTTAATTAAGGTTTTGGTTCTTTAAAATATCTTGAGAGTTGTGAATATAAAAGGATAGTGTATTCCCTTTTATAATTAGAGATGAGTGAAATTCTACAAAATACCCGAAAGTATTCAATAACAGGATGTCACTTCTTGTCCATATGCCTAAAAAATTAACCAATAATAGAGTGGAGTGATTATGTGGTCAATAAACACCTAAAAAACACAAAATAAACATATTTATTTATCATTTAATTTATTAGTCATTAAGTTTACACAATTTTACACTTTTAGTTTTTTTTACCATAGTAGCTTGAATATTTTTATTTACCAACGCAATATATCCTTAAAGGATAAATTTTAAATAATAATTATAAGATAATTTATAAATAATTATTATAAATATAAAATATAATTTGTCATATTAAAATAATCCTATATGTGTCAAAATTAATTTTAACACAATCACATGTAATGCGTAAAACCCCAGTTTAACCTTAATCCTAGAAATTAATTTTAATTATTTTCATGAATCATTATGGAAAATAATATGTTTATCTTATTCGATAATATAAATTATTCTTATTGAAAATATGGAATTCATTTTTTCCATATTAAATTCACTTATGTGGAGAAAATTAATTTATAATTAATCTCATAGACTTGACAAGAAAGAGTGGTTTTAAATAAACAATGTTTAAATATTTACAAAGTTTTTTATATAAAATTTCAAAATGGAATTGATTAAAATGACTTAAATTGGATTAATCGATTTAATATTAAACTAGTTTTTATTTAAAATAATTTTAATATATAATTTATCCTTAAAAATAAATTAAATGAAAAAGTTGGTTTTTAATTAAAATTCAGAATTTTCACTATTCATCCAAAAAAGAAACTCTCCATAAAAAACCAAAACATTCACCATAATATAATATTGAAATTATTAATTCAAAAAAAAATTTATTTTATCAAATTAATTTTCAAAATTTTTTAAAAATTAATTTTATTAATGTTTATAAAAATCAACGTAAAACATTTTTAAGAAAATAATATTTCTAAATCATATAAAGAAATTTGGAAAAATTAAAAACATTTTTTATCAATAGGTTTTTATTTTATAAAATAATTAATCATAATATTTAAAATATATTAATTACTCTTCATATCATTAAGAATAACATCTAGGTTTTAATAATCATGTTTGAGTAACTATATTAATAATATGTCATAGTTTTGTTAAAACTCAGTGTTGTGTGTAATGATAGTTATCCTAGTGTTGCATTTAGTTCAAGAGTAACAAGGTTTTTAGTGTAACAATATATCAAATTGGTGTTGTTTTTAATTAGATATATCAAATAAAGTTAATTTATTCAAAAAAATCGCAATAACATGGGGTGTCACAAATCATGAGGGTAATTTACCTCAAATGGTTTGTGAGAAACTCAATATTAGTGACATTTATACAATTTTTTAATTTTTTAATTCTTATATAATACAGTGATATATATATATATATATCATTAGATATTATATCTTTATTCATGAATATATTCTCAATATCCTCAACTTTCATTAATTATTAGATATTTTAAAAATTCCAAGGATGAAATTTTTTCATGGGTTTGAATGTAGCCCCATGAGATTTTGTACAAATATCTCTTTAAATTCTTATTGTTTCTAATATCTTGTTTCACAAAAAACACAAAAATTCATTTAATGATAAAATATTTTAATGAGAGAAAATATTATAATTTAATATGAAAATTAATACATTTTGAGAATAAAATATAAAATTATATTGTGAAATGTATAAAATAAAAATATAAAAATATAAATAAAAATGACTATGAACATGAATTCATTATTGTCATTATTTTTCATGAAGTTAATCACCACATTGAAATAATGGAAGGAATATAAAACATTATAAATATAATAGATATGTTGAGAGAGAATTAAATGAATAGGATGAATTGTTCAATAAACATATGTATATTAATATATAGGAATGAATGATAACAATTATATATATGGCTAGTGGATATATAGTGGTTCGAAATATGGTCATTGCAAATATCATCAATGGATATATGGTCATTGAATATGTAGGTATCTAATTGATATATTGATGTAGTGTAGTCATTATAAAAATTATTTAATAATATAAATAATAAATAATAAATAATAATTCAAAAAAATTAAATTTCATTAATTTTTTATAAATATATTTCTAGAAATTAAATATTATTATTAGTAGTATTATTATTATTAAATAATTAATTGATATATTTAAAAAATATAATGAAATATATTAAAAATAATTTTTGGTAAAATTTAAATGGTTGTAAAGTAAATAAATAATTTTATGAGTTGTGTTAAAAATTATATAATATAAAAAAATACATTTTTCAAAGAATCATTTTTAAATGGTTGTGTATTTATAAAATAATAAATTGAATTGTGAAATTTTAACTGAGGAATCTAATATAATGTTTCAATATAAAAATAAATACCTTAATAGTCATTTAATTAGAAATATATATGAAACAAGATTAAGAACATATGATTTTTTAAGAGTATATTTTGTACAAAAAAATTATATATTAATTATATATTTTCATTTATAATATAAATTTAAAATATGGAAAAATATAATTATATCAAATGTATTCAAAAAAATTCTTCACAAATAAATTGAGTTAAATGGGGTATGTTATATTTTTAGTAAAAAATAATTACCACGAGAAAAATAAACAAGGTATAAATGGGGTAAAAGAGGTAAATTATCATTGATGGGAATTTATTAATTAATATTATATTTATTAATTTTGGATGTCCATTTTTCATGGTGGTATGTATACCAAATTTTTTCACCAAAATTTCAGTACATAACTCATCTAACTTCAATATGATTTTATATTTTCCCTTTACCAAATAGAAGTTTCCAATGAAATTCTTCTCATTTTCATCTATAAAAGTAAAGCTATTTTACCAACTCCAAACTACTATTATCCATTAAATTTATCTCCATTTAATACACATTATTACCATATTAGAGCCCAATATCTTGTTTAGAATTCATTGATTTTAATAAGGAGCTTTATGTTCTTTATTCTGAAGTAAGTCATCATGAGAAGGAGCAGATTCATCAAAGTAGGTAACCCGTTATTCTTCTTTCCATGTAAATTAAATTCTCTTACCTACTCTAAAATAACTAAATTATACACTAAAATGAAATCATATTAACATCATCATTATTCTGATAAAATGATATTAATATTATATAAATATACAATCTAACTCAATCATTAGTATAACATGTTTTCACTTGGGTCGGTTTAAGCATATAAATAAATAATAGTATACTATATTCATAGACTCCTACATAGTTAAGTATAATTAAGTTAAAATTATTAATATATAATATTAATAAGAATATAATTTTTTAGTTTTTTCAGAATGACAATATTATTATTTTTCCCATTATCAATATACCATCTTTTCTAGAAAAAAATTATGGAAACAAGTGCATTGTATATTTAATCTTGGGGAACTATACCTGAAACACCCAATGAATAAAATTTTAGGATATCTTTAGGATGAAAAAATTATAGGGGTTTAATTATGGTGGGGTTAATTTTTACAAATTTCAAACTATTATCCCTTTCAGCCCCTCTTCCACATTTTTAGTGAATGATTATATTGTCCTTTTTAATTTTTTTTTCAAAAACATATATAAAATAATAAATAATAATGAAAACCATGTTTTGATAAAGAGGTTCACCTCCAATGTGGAAGACTACATCTCTAGTGCACAATTATTGTTGTCCCATGTGAATAACATCATTTTTATTATCAATGAAACCATTGGTATGTATATGACCATGTACCCCTTTTCTGATCACCGACTAGGTATAACACAATATTTATATTCAAAACACAATATAAAGGATCTCAAACATCCCATTAAGAACTAATAAAAAATGTAGAAAAATTATTTTTCTATAAAATCCAATTATTATGATCCACTTCCTAGAAACACATCAATCAAAAGGGCGACATTGACTATAGTAATCATTCAACTATCTCAAAAATGAAAGTATAAAGAGATTACTCTTCTTTTCCTTGAGTTAGAAAAATATGAATATAACTATGGACTAAAATCTCAAACATCATCGATAAAAAATATCAACATTTGATATTGTACCATTCCCTTCTATCATTTTTAACGCAACTGGTATTTGAGATATAAAATCACACTACACTTTCAATATTATTTTATAGAAGATTTACCTTGCACAATCTCTATTAAAACATCTCAAATTGGTAAAACCTAGATAAATAATATTAATCTTATCATTTTATATATTATTTAAATGTTAATTAATTTTTTTATTTAGGAAATATGATATTGTTTGGGTTCTCTTTATTCACATAAGTGTTGATCCCTGGTCTCTATCCTTCTATGAACTAATCAAAATCATGTATCAGCTTCATGAAAGAAATTATTTGTAGGATCTCTTTCTTATTCATGAAAACCATGTTGGATTTGTGAAAACTTTGATATATCACTGTACTTGTCTAACAATGTCAATACAATGACATAGTGTTTCCCCATTCACCTAACCATTTAATTTTATTTTAACAATAAAAGGGACTCAGTTCTTCTTCATGAATTATGTACGAAATAAAATATTTCATGGAGATGAGTGGATCATGGATTCTCTTCCTTCATGTGAAGTGATATTTATAGAACACTTCACAGAATGAGTTTCTCATGGGACAATTACAAATATTTTATTTTTTAAAGAGATATAAATAATTTCACAAGAGGATCTTGTTTAGGGTACCTCAGTATTTATAGATGAGTAAAAATTGACACAACCCATTCAAGGAATTTTCTATTATTTATAATTCTTGTGATTCATAGGTGATTTAATATTACCAAATATTTAAGTACATTAAACATCACATTGTTTCCATCAGGTAAGGACCCAATATAAAATTTTACATAATCTTGAGTTTAGAGTCAAGAATGTATTTTCATAAAGTTTAGGATCTTTAGTTTATATTTTTAGAGAATTAGGCTATCACCCTAAAATAAATAAATATTACAACACCAAGTGGACACTTCTCCATAGTATCCATTTTTCCAATATAAAAATATTTTATGATATAAACAGTTTTCTTTTCATGACATATCACCATAATTTTTATCTTAACCTAATATTTATCCCTACTCATCCTTAAAACCCTATAAAGAACATTTTAAAACCATGTATCGGAAAAAAGTACCCATTAACTGAATAAACAAGATATGGAAAAAGAATGTGTGAGTCAATGGTATAACATGATATCATAAGGGAGATAAATCATGAGTAATAACCTGTTATCATAAAATAAATAACATGATATCATAATAACATGAAAACATATGAAATGTGGAATCAAATAAGACATAATTATAAGTCAAGGATACTACCAAGTCAATATCTCATGGTGTAGAGAGTCTTATTGTGGATTTTGTTAACTCCCAAATCATATATATAATTTCCGAAGAGATAAAAACATCACCAAATGAATTGGATTTCTATATGGGTGCACCCTTAATAAAATGTACCGGATCACATGCTCAAAAAAGTAAATAAATCAAAATATGTAAACATAAGAGATACCCATACGATGAAATGAGTTCCACAATCTTGTCTCATATCATAATAAAAGTAGGTTTTATAATAAAGGTATTTGAGAAAATAACATAAGGTATTTATTACCCCATCAAATGAAAATAGGTTTTTTTAAGAAAACATGGAATCATATAAAGGAATACGAACATCAAATATCTGTTATGGTAGTGAAAAAAATCCATTTATTTCATATATGTTAAAATATAACATTCTTTTTATATTATGTAAATAAATTCAAAACATTCCCTATAAAAAAGTTAAAATATTCCTTTTGAAAAGATATTTAGTATGGACATAATATTTAATTTATAATTATTTTATATTTATATAAATACATCTATAAAATATTTTTATGAATATGGGCATGGATGCGATATATTTAAAGAATAAATCTATAAAACAATTAAAACAGGTTTTATAGAGTAAAGTTTCCGTTGCATAAAACCTTAAAATGATTCATTTAAAAAAATGACAAATAATGTAAAATATAATAATTTTTTTCATTTAGAATCAATTTAATCAAAATATATTATTTTCCTAAAAACTTTATAAGAACATTTACATTGAAGAGAAATATTTGTAGGGGATACTTTAAAAGAGTATTTTATTAAAAAAGGCACTTAAATTGAGTTGGACTCATCATGTATATTCTTTATCATCCTAAATAATTATATAATGTTATCTATTTACATGGGTAATAAAAAATTCCATGTTTATTATCATTTTTTTATTTTCATGTCATTTTATATTCAATTACATAATCATTTAGTTTTATATCAAACGTTTTAATTATTTTCAAATCATATATCTAAAATCACATTGGTAAGTTTACTAAGGTCTCATAGATAATTATATAATCATCTCAAAAATAGTAATAATAACATAATTATAATTTTATATGTAAATTATAATTTTAAAACCAACCATGAATGATCATTATGAAAAATAAATTACATTACAATCATGGAGATAGTAGTTCATGCGTACGCATGAGTAACGTTTCCATTTTTCAATGTTCATGAAAAAAATAAGTTGAGTAATATATTATAAATAAATAATGATAATTATATAATTAATATCAAATTATTTACTCGAATATAAAAATATATACCTTCTTTGTGTTGCAGGGATGAAAAATGAATCACACAACTTCATGGAAGTGTTAGTCTACATCGATGCACGAACGACATTATCATTTTTCAATGAATTTAATGGTAGGAAAATATATGATATCTTAATTTAAAATAAATTATAAATATTTTAATAATATCATATATTTAATTTAAATACTTAATTAAAACAACTGTGAAGGGAGGTGATGGAAGAAGAATTACATTGGTTCACAATGTGGTAGTCCGCCGTACACACGAATGACAATTTTGTTTCTAATTTGACGGAAGAGGGTATGAATTTTGGTAATTCAATTAAAAAAATAAAATAATATTATATTTAATATACTTATTTTATTTTATCATAATGTTTGTAAAATATTTTAATGAGGTATGAGAATAAATTAAACTAAAACATTCGGTTCAAATCTATACCTTTCATATAGAAAATTTTCATTGCATTACACCGTAATCCCTATAAGAATAGGGTTATTACCAAAAAATATCATGTATAATGGGTATATATATATTATTAAGGGATATGGGTAGGTATTGTTTTTAAAATAAAATTCCTTTTTAGTGTCAATAAGATTGGAAAAGAGGTTCTCCTTTATAAGAGTAGGGAGGGGAACTTTTAGAATTTATTAAATTATTTAATTAATATAAAATTTTTTCCAATAAAAAAAGAAAAAAAATTAAATTTAACGATATTATGGGTATGGGTATAAATTCAATATTAATATAAAACTTTTTCATGTTTAGATTATTTTTTTACTCTTATCTCTTTGTTTTAACGCGCGTTAATCCTTTTTAAAAATTAATGTAGTGATGAATACTCATTAGGGGTAAATATTGTTACTATTAAAGAAAAATTGATTAATAAATTGACCAAAGTAGATATTTTTAGATGAATACTGATCACATGGCTAAGAATATTTTTTAGATATTTTTAATAAGTTTATAAAATATTATTTATTATAAAATATCATTACAGTTGTTTTTCGAACTATTCATTTAATAAGAATTTGAAAACAACATGACAAAAATGAAATTTAAATATAATATATTCTCACCTCTATAACATGTCATTTTAATCAAAGAATTTTTTTAATGTTTAAAATTCATTCATATTATATAACTTTAAATATTTTTAGAATCATTTATTTTGTTTTTCCATTAATTGGATAAGTATTTTGCTGACATTGCATAAAACTTTAAGGTAATTATTTCATCAATTAAAATATAAATAATTTACCATTATTAAATAAAAAAATTTCAATAAACATTTATAAATGAACAATATTTTTTTAATCCATATCACAAAATATTTTAGATTTTAATACCAAGAAAGTGAAATTTTTTACATTATGTTTTACTTAAAAATTATAAGGGTAAAAATCAAAGAAAAATGTCACAAAGATTCTATATTCTAATGAATAAGGTGGAAATAGATGAACTAAAATAATATTATTTTGTAATTTAATTTTTTAGGTCAATGCATAGTCCTCACCATATAATTTTTTATTTTACACTCTTTATTTTCCCTTTTTATGGTTATAATTTTTTAGTATAGTTAAATTTTATAATTACTAAAAATAAAAGGGAACTATTAAAGAAAATTCACCTCATTATTAAAAATAAATAATTAAACATTCATGATTAAATTAATATATGGATAGGTTTTTTTAAAAAATTAATCAAGAAAAACGTGGTGAAAAGTGGATTTTCAGAAAAATAGATTTTTAAGTATAAAAATATTTTTATACCAAATTCAGGAATAACATACATAAAAAATACCAAAGTTGAATTAATTATGATACAAATATACTAATAATATTTTTAAAATAATCCATAATATAATTTTAAAATTTAAATACTTTAAATGAAAATAATGTTTTCGATAAAAATCTTCATTTTTCACTATTTATCAAAAAAATACACCATTTCAATAAATACCAAAATATCACCATTATATAATTTAGATATTATGATTTAAAAAATTATATCATTTTAATCAAATAAAATTTATAAAATTGGTAAAAATTCATTATATTATACACTCAGAAAAATAATAAAAAAATTATCTTTGAAGAAATCTTATTTTCGAAGAATAAAATGTATTTAACAAAAATTGGGAGATTATTTACTAATAATTTATCAGTATATTTACATTGAGTCATAAATATATATATATTACATAAATTGGTTAATACTATTCATACCCACCAATTTTATTGCTTGGTTATAATGATAATATATAAATACTAACATTTCATGGTCCATTTGGGATCTGTGTTGCATTCTATATATGCCTTCAAACATACTTTCTCTTGACTCTATGTGTTAAATTTTACCCTATTTGATAAATTGATTCCTATAATTATTAAATTGAAATATGGTAATATTTTTTTTTAAACATTTTTAAATACCTTTTTTAAAATACCTTATCATAAAAATGGTAAATAAAATGTCCTCTTAAAAATATGGAATTGGTTGTTTAAATGGAATTTAGAATAAAACATTACCAGGTTTTAAAATTGGAGAAAATTAGTGGGTAGAGAAAATATAATAATGGTAGAAAAAATTTATATCCAAATGATGATAGAGATCAATTAAAATCATTGATCACAAGAACATTACTGATCACTATAATCATATTAAACAAAAAATGATAAACCAATACAATGGGAAAAAGAACATTGAATTATTAGAAATAAAGGTAATAGAATAATTTTATTTTTCAAGATCCTTTTACTAGATCCGATTTGTTCATTTAACATCTAGAGTAATAACACACTGATATATACTTACTTTACAAGTATAATTTCACCCATTAACCAAGTTCTATTATAATCTCATCTATTACTCCAAATGAATAGTATTCAAGAAGTTTTTTCATTCCAAACCACTAAAATAATCATCTAATAGACCAAAATATCCAGAAGAAGATAATATGTTTTTCATCGTATATATATATATTAACCAAAACTAAATCATTTATCACAATGTAATATAATTATCCAAAATAATAAACCTTTATATGGATAAAAAAATCAATCGATAAAGCCTCAATAATAATACCCATAGTTAAACGTATATAATTGGATAAATAAATAACCTTAAAATTATGTAAAATATATCTAACCATGTTTTAAACACAATAATTAGAAGGATTTGATCACAAATTATTCTAAGATTTATTTAATATTTATCTCCAATGGAGCTTAATCACTCTTAAAGTATCATACCTAACTGTAAATGACATATTTATATAATCCCCAAGATATGCTAATTATTTCCTTAAATATCCTGAATCACAATTCTTCCAAAATATGATTTATTATTTATTCTTCAAGTTAAATACCATCTTATCCAAAAACATTTCAATTTACCTAATCATATAAGGTTCTCGTAATAGTGTAATTATTCCTAAATAACATAATAACATAACAAAAAAAATCAATTTTCAATTACATTATTATTTATATGATAAAACATACATTACAAATATCAATTTATTATTTATATATCAATTTTTTTTAATTAAAATAATATCATAGTGACCAGGATATCACATAGGCCATTATTAGTTCCTACACCATTGTCGCCCTTCGATTGTGTGTTCAAACCCTAATCCTTTTTCCAAATGTGATAGGTTGTCCTTTTTACTAGTATAATTCTTATAATATTCCAAAAAAATATAATGATTATCCTAAAAAACAACCTTAATCATAAAAGATATTATTAACCGTAAAATCTCTAAATACCTTTAAAATTATGAAAATAGAATTATTCAAGTTGAACCTAAGGGTTACATATAACTCAACCCAATAAAAGATATCCTAAAATTTCATTAATCACATTAGAATTCAATCATATAAAATCTAAAAAGGGAATCCAATAAATTTAACTCGTGATCAACCTTAAAGTCATAAACTCATTCTGACATCTATAACTCTTATGTTAGCCTAATATAAAAACATCCTTATCACCAATGTTATCTAAACATTTCCTTTAATACCAATTGGAAGGACCGTGCCTTAAATATTAAATAATATTCAGTTTTAAGTCATGAATTAATTTTATTAAATTTAAGGTTATTTATAATTTAGTGTTATAGAGAATTAGGAAATCACCCTTATATAAATAATATTTACATAATAATGTGGACACTTCCACGTAGTATCTATTATTTTCAAAAAATAATGATTTTATGACATAAATGTTTTTCATTTATTAGCCTACCTACACAACTTTTATCTTGAACTAATCCTTATCACAAATAATCTTTATAAAATATGAAAAATATTTTTAAATTTTAGATTATTACAAAAATCATAGTAAGGGAATAAATATTACAAGGACATATATTGGGTGATTCAAAGGTATAAAATGATATCATAAAAGAGAATTCTTTTAAGTAATCACGTAGGAGAATAACATATAGAACAGAGTTTCATAAGAACATGTAAACATATTAAATTTTGTAGAATCATAGAAATTGACATAAAAATAATTCAAAGATAACTTCGAAGAGAACATCAGATGGTGGACATAGTCCCATAATGGAATATGTGTACTCCCTAGTCCTATACATAATGTCTCATGATACAAAAACATTACCAAGCGTACTGGAGTGTTATCTAGGAAATACCATATTGGTATGTAAAATTCAATGTGTGTAACAAAAGTAAATCAATCCTAAGTAATAAAAAAAATATATACCAATGGAAATAAATGGGTTTCATAATATTTCGTTATATCTTAATAAATAGAGGTTTCCTAAAGAATGATTTTCAAAAATAAACATTAGAAATATATTACCTAATCAATGGAAATGATGTTTTTTTGAAGAAAACATGGAATATTGTAACGAAGTTAAAAAATAAAATATTATTTATGGTGGATGGAAAATTATTTGACACCATATATGTTAAAATAGAACATTTTTTATCTTCTGTAAAAAAAAAATTAAAATTCTTCAGTATAAAATATGTCAAAATATTTTTTTTAAAAACCATTAAAATATTTATATAAAATTTAATTATAATTATTTTATTTCCATATAAGTAAATCCATAATATATTATTTATAAATAAGGACATGGTGGAGAAATATTTATAAAAAAACATTAATACAGTTAAAATGGGGTTTTTAAAGAAAAGTGTCCCATACATAAAATATAAAAAGATTTATTTTAAAAAATGAAATTAAATTAAAATATGGTACAAAATAACCTTTATAACAAAATAATTTATTAATAATAATTTTCTTTATTAATTTATAAGAACATGGACCTAGAAGAAAATCAGTTGGAAGGGAAACTCAAAAAGAGGATTTATTTTAAAAGAATGTCACATACCTTCTGTCTGACTCGTCACATACGTTATCTAACATCCTTAATAATAAAATGATGTTAATTAATTAAATGATTTGGAAAAAATTTCATGTTTATTACCATTTTATATGATTTATTTTCATGTTATATTTAGTTACATAATCATTTGTCTTCATGTCATACGTTTTGTTGTTATTTGGCTTATATGTCCAATATAACTTTGGTAAGATGAATAAGGTCATAATGATCATTATTTTTTCATCTAAATAATAATAATAATGATTTAATTATATTTTTTATATATTAATTATAAAAGTTGATCAAACCATGAATGACGGTTATGGAAAAGGAGCTATATTACAATCATGGTGATGGTAGGGCATACATACACATGAGTAACATTTCCATTTTTCAGTATTCATTATGGAAAGAATGATAGTATTATATTATGTTTCCATAAATATAATTATATCATAATTATAATATAATTTCTCCAAAAAACACTTATATATACCATCCATGTGTTGTGATGATAAAAATTGAATCATATCTGTTTGTGAAAGTGGTAGTCCACACGTATGCATGAACAATTATAACATTTTTCAATGAATGTAAGGGTTGAAAACATGTTATATATTAATTTTCAAGGATTATAAATATGTAATTAATATAAAATATTTAATTTAAATTAGTCATTATAAACAACCTTGAGAGGTGGTGATGGAAAACGAATTACATTGGCTCACAAGGCATTAGTCTGTCGTACACACAAATGATGATTTTGTTTCTCATTTGATGGAAAAGGAGATTAATGTATGTAATTCCATTAACATAATAAAATTAAAATATATTTATTGTGATGATGTTATTACATCTAGTTTTTTAGATAATATTTTATTGGGGAAGAATAAGAAATAAAAAAAACATTCGTTTAAATGTTATACCTATTCTATGGAAAATATTGTTTGTTTTACTAATTAATCCCTATATGGTTAGTATTATTAAAAATAGAAGCCCTATAAAACATAAGTAGGGATGTTAGAAAGGTATTTTGGATGGTATTTTATAAACATAAAGGATTCTAAAGTGTGTATTTAAGAATTGAATAGGTTTCATTTTACAAGATATGGGAGGGAACACTGGTAATTTCTTAAGGTATTAAATTTAAACAAATTAGTATTCATGGGGAAAATCCCAAAATGAAATAAATTTCATATATTTTGGGTATTGGTCAAAATAATATGATACATTAAAACTAAAATGTGTTTATATTAGGTTTCTACCCTTATATCTTTGTTTTAACCTCTGTTAATCGTTTTTTAAAATTACCGCAATAGTAAAAATTTTACTATTTAGGGGTCAATATAGTTACAATAAAAATTAAATTGCACCATAAATGGACCATAGTTGATATTATTAAATAAATGAAACCCATTTTTAAATTATTTTTTTATTAATTTTCAATCATTTAATAAAATATTTTTTAATATAAAATAACCTTTATGTCATTTTCAGAACTCTTCTTTTTAAATTCTCTTGGAAACCAACATGAAAATAACTGAATTAGACTATAATAAATTAAAACTTCTATAATAAGTGGTTTTTATGAAACCATTTTTTCAGAAAATAATTTTTTTATATTATATTACTTTTAATAATTCTTGAAGCATATATTTTATTTTCTATTAATTGAAAAAATAATGTGTTGGCATATTGAAAGTATTTAAGGTAATTATTTCACAATTAAAATATAGAAATAAATTACAATGTTAAAAAATTCATTTATATTTCAAATGAAAATTTACAATATAAAATTAGTTTTTTTATCCCTATCACAAAATATTATAGATTTTAAAAGGAAGTGGCATTTTTGACTTTATCTTTTACTTGAATATTATAAAGGTCCAAATCAATGAAATATGGAAATGATTTTTCATATTATTGAAAAAAAGGTGAAACTTTCCAAACCTCACTCATTAAATAGGATTAATACCAGTTTTTTGTCAATTTTTAGTAATCAACATATTAGTTCTCACCATTATTACATGATTTGTCCTTATTGTGGTGCTAATTAATTACTATAGCCGTTAGTCATAAAGAATAAATATGAAAATAAAATATTTAACAAAATTTTTCATCTAAGATTCCGAATATAAATTCAATTTTTAAAATTTATTTGAAATATATGGAATAATTTAATTTAGAAAAAATACTGAAAAATACAATAAAAATAAATATTTAGAAAAACACATTTTAAGAAAAAATATGTATACAAAATTCAGGTATAAAATTAATTATAATTAAAATAATTGGATTATTATAAATAAAAAAGACTAATTTATTATTTAAACTAAACTAAAATATAATTTTATTTTGTAAATAATTAAATGAAAATACGTTTTTTAATAAAAATCATAAATTTTCACTATTCATCAAGAAATCAATTTTTTCAGAAAAATACCAAAATGTAACCCTAAGATAATTTTGATATGATGACATCAAAAAGGATATCAATATTATAAAATAAATCATCCAAAAGTGACAAAAATTTAATATATTATCCACTCATAAAAAGGAAAAAACATTTTCGATGAAATCATATTTTCGAAGAATAAAATGAATTTACTAAAAATTGAGTGATTATTTAATAAAAATTACCAATAAATTTATATTTTGTATGAAAATTATATATATATATATACATATATATCATAATGCATTTAATAATATTCATATCTACTAATTTAATGTCTAGGTGATAATGATCATAATTTAATAATTACACTTCATGGTTCATTAAGGCTCGATGTTTTGTGGAGTATACACAATCAAACATAGTTTCTTTATCTTATGGTTTACACATCAAATTACACCAATAATAAATTCAACATTGAATTAATAATATTATTACTTCAATATTCTATCATCACGTGCATATGATGATAATTACATACAACATCTTACTTTTGATATTTGAACTCAAGCATTCCAAAAAAAAATCGAATATTGAATTGTATCATCATTTTTATCTTAAAAATAACTTATTATTCAAATAAATGAATGAATGCAAGAATGAAATTTTAGGCATGGATTTGGGTTATCAATAATGTTTTCTTCCTTCATTTTCGATAATTGGATACTAATGTTGGTCGCCAAGAGCTTGATAGGTGCTTGTTATCGCCTAAAGAAATCATGAGCAAAAACTCTTGATAAACTGAGGATGTTGATGGTTCAGAATATGGATTACAGTGAGACCTATACTAATAAAATGACTAAAATTATTTTGGAATTTTTTATTATGATTCAACAGTATCATGTATGCCTATCATCCCACTCTGATTTTCATCTTGGGTGAGAACTTCTATATAATACACCATATTCCTTTTTCATCTCGAACTGATACACTGGTGGGAACCCGAATACACATTAACCCACCCACCCACCCAAGAAAATAAATTCAATAGTATAATCCCTCATAAACCCTCTAT
This sequence comes from Viscum album, assembly GCA_963277665.1. Lineage (NCBI taxonomy): Eukaryota > Viridiplantae > Streptophyta > Magnoliopsida > Santalales > Viscaceae > Viscum > Viscum album. The sequence goes on along the minus strand of OY728166.1, from coordinate 1,081,688,207 downwards.
ATACTCCAGGTTCATACTTTTATGCACCCATATGGGTTCCATGTACCCACCAACACCTAACTCTTGGGTTATGTAGCCTAGACAGATATCACATGTGTTTGAGCCTACTCCAACACGTGTGAAATTGAGAAGGCCTAGTTGTTGGATATTGTAATAATTTTTTTAGATTAAATACCATTTAATATATAATTATAATGATTTCCATGAATGAAACTTCCAAGTCAACTTTAATGCCTCTAATATGTATTCTTTAGGTAACATGAAATATTTTTATCATAGCCTTCATTTTTCTTTAAATTATGCTTTAAAAAACCTCAGAGTCTTCTTCACCTCACCTAATGAAAAAAATTATATAATCATGGTATTTAATAAAATCCACATGAAAATTGATATTTTTAAGGTCTTATTCAATTTTAGTACACATTTTGTTAATTCTATAAATCCCTTAACACATGCCATTAAATTTATGTCCAATCCAATAAACATCATTCTAAAATTTGCTTCATCTAATATATAATATGAGACCTATGAAAATCCTGAAGATGGATCTTATTCAAACCATAAACTACTTCAAATATTCTTGATGCAATGTATCCAATTTCTTCAAAACGTTAATATTCACACATCACCAAGCATGGGATCCCCAAATAAACATCTATAATTGTATTTTGATTTAATAAATATTTATATTAAGTACTTCATCACTTAATTACTCAATTTCTTCATCACTTACTTACTCATTGAAAATAAATACAAAAAAAACAGACTTTTGGTTCATAAATCAAACCATTTTTATTTGATTCTGATACCAATATAGAAAATGGAATGTCAATATGTTCTCTTTATTTATTATATAATATTATTTTCTTCTCCCCCCTTATTGATAAAAAATAGATGGTGCCTAAGAGAGGATGTTATCATTTATTTCTTAAAAAATGCGACTTTAATTATTCCAGTATAATTATACATAGGATAACCCAATGTGTAAAATAAGAGGGTTTAATTTAGACATTAATTTCATCCATTCTATATTCAAAATATGATACCAACTGATGTAGAACATCTTGTTTATTTCCTTAGATACTTTTCCACTATCTCTCAGGCCGAAACAAATTACTAATATTAATTTAAATAATTAAATTGAAATTTTATGATTCCAATTATCAAGAAAATTATCAAGATATATTTAGTATGAAATTATTACACTCATCTAAAAAAAAATTCAAAACATTGACTCATAATAGGAAATTAATTTTCATGAAATCGATCTTATAACTTCTTAAATGATATTTTATTCATGTCATTGATTCATTTATTATCTCCAACTTATGATCAGAATCCAATTGATTTTTTTTTCTAAATAAGGATATGAGAGTGTTCTAACATACCAAATTAATGTGTTCTTGAACATGTAACTTCTATAGATAATAGATTTTAATTATGTATAATGCTATGAGAACATTGTTGGATACTCCCCCTCAAGGTATAATCACCCATTTTACTTCATAAATATAGATCTTATCATTAGTTATTATAATAAATTCTAATTTATATTAAATTCAATTATTTTGATCAAATCCATGATGGTGGATTTGAAATTACTAATCATCTATAAATGTATTATAATATTTATGAAGGTCTATCTCAGATAATTTACAATAAGAAATATTCTAGATATTAGATATATCAGTCTCTGATGGTGAATTACATTAATCATGGAATGAATATTCTAACTTCTAGATATAGAAATTTAATTTATTCAACTCACTTATTCACCTTATTAGGTGAATAAATTTCAATTACCTTCGTGTAATAAACAAACACATAGTCTTTATGAATATATTGGATACTCTTTTCCTTTTATTGATATCTACAAGGTTGATAATTTTTTCCCAACCACAAAACTTTATTATTTTCTACTCTGTGTGTGGATAAACATTTTATGATGAGATTTCTAATATTCTTGGTAGTTTTAAGATGCATGGAATATCTACTTCCTTCAACAATTTTTTGGACATTTCTTAAATCTATAAAAAATGACACATTCACCACTAGTTTCTTTCTGAATATTTTCCACATCTCTTCTCTAGCTCAAGATATGACCAACCAATCATTTGAAATGTGTCCAAACTTATTTAACCTTCCACGCAATACTTTTGATATTTTAATGTCATCAATTCTTAAAAAACACTAATGAAATTCTATTTCTTCATATGTAATTTTTTGTATTCCTTTATTATCATTATTCATTTTTTAGTATTTAAATTTTATTTTCCTTTCCAAAATAACTCACCAAAATGAATGTTTATCATTTGAAATTTGTTCGACATTCTGTTATGATCCGCATGGATTCTTATGTGTCCTTTACCACTTAAAACCATTATTTGATTCATTGAATGGTTCTCCACTTTGTTTCATAATAATTTCACATTAATTGTGATATCCATGGCCTATTTATAGTGGCCCATGGTGTGATATCTTATTATACAAAAGAAGAAACATATTATATTTACTATATCACTCTTTTTGAACGTTAATAGTATTTTGATTATTAATAATCTTCTAATTATCACCCATGTTTTACATGCATGTCATATTTATGAGCTTCATGGGAATGTTCTTTGTAAAGATTTTATCCCGATTATTTACCAATTTAGGATTATCTTTAGTCATCAAAATTTTTAGCCTTTTATTTTAAATTGTTTTAGTGGAAATCTATAATTATGTATACTTCTATACCATTTCAGTTTCTCAACTTCCTTTGAATATACCATAAAGTTTCATTCAACATTCAAATGTATTTTTAATAGGATGATTATTCCCTTTATATTGTGGTTTTTACATCCTTACTATTTTGAACCCCCTTGATATAGGATTCGATTTATTTTCAGATACTGAGATTTTAACCAAACTATTATTTGTAATGTGTTCTAATATTTCATAATACAAAAAATAACTGAAAGATTAGGATCTCTTCATTTAGATGAGGGTCTATATATATTATCATTGTAGGTGATTTTATTTATATTTATTCTTATGATGGGTTTCTTTAGTGGAATAGATTCTTTGAAACATATATTTCTTCACCAAAAATGTAGTGGTCATCTCTAAATTTCCCTTCTTTATCCACATTGGTTTTGGTTTTGATTTTGAACCTTCATTGTGTATAAAATTCGAATTTAAAAAAATTCCATTATTTGAAGTGGACAGTACCTTCTACTTAGATACTTATTAAGAATAAAAATTGAATGATTTAAATATTTTCTTTCCACAAAATTGTGTACTTTTATGATAAGAATCCTCCTTATGTGTTTGTATGGTTTCAAATATTGAATTAATATATATTCTTTCATCTTTATATGAATAATTGGTTCAAAATATTTCAACATTTACTATTTTTACACCATTTTAAAGTCACTTCATTTTTTGGATGAATTTATAATTCTATAATGAATTTATATTAAAATTACTTCCTGATATTTATATCATCATAATAATACATTTTAATATTCTCTTTTATCAATGTATAAAGCTCCTGGATCTAGTTTTCTTTGATTTAAATGTGATAATTATTGATATAAATCATTACATTATGTTTTTATTTGGATTCATGGATAATTTTTAAAATTACTTAGTGGTATTTTTTCCATGAATGTTATTTAGCCACTTATATTCCAAACAGAAGAATCATTTTACAATTTCAACAATATCTTCTTCATAGGATCATATTTTATTAGAGTACTTAATATTTTCTTGAATTATTATTTAGGAATATTTCTCCATGTTTTCTAGATTCTTCTCAAGCTCAATGATCGCTTCCTTCATTCCATTGAATGGGTCACTAATAAAGGTGACTATATTTAGAAGAAATTGCACAATACATAATTTAATGTTGAAACTAATTCAATATTGATATCATTAGTTCCAATTAAATCAGATGTTATGATGGTGTCTTGATGAACATTATTTTTCTTATAAATACCAAGGTGGGTGAGTTCAATGAATCATATACTCTTGTAATCCTTAGAAATAGAAAATTGGTTCCATGAATATGGATCCCCATTAAGAACACCCATAGTGCATGAGAAGTAGACCATAGGGGATCCATAAACAAAAATGGATAGTCATGTAGAGATGAAAATGATGTAGATATATATGATCAAATCATTATAAAATCCACACCTTCTAAGGACATCAAATATTAAACTCCATTTAATGGTATCAAAGGACTTGGAAATGAAAATATTAAAGGAAACAATCCCTTTCTTTGACATTATTTACATTAAGTTAATACTTTCAGAATAATCAAATATCAATTTTGTATGCTTTTATTCAGAACTATCCCAAAATGATGTGGGTAGATGTGATATCTAATGGTCTGTCCATATATAGTCATTAATATATTTTTAATAACTTTTGGAACATGGTTCCTAAAGGAAACTAGCCTGAAATATTTTATGTTGATTTTATTTTCCTACTTAGGGATAATGGGAATTGTAACTGGAGTTACTTAAAAAGAGAATAGAGACATGATTAAATAATTATTTTACTACAAGATTAATTTCATCTTGAAGGAGGTCCCAATAAAACAAGAAATATTTATTGGTAAACCCATCTAGGTCAGTAGCACTCTTCATATTAAGAGATAAAAGGGATTTCATAATCTTCTCCTTCAAAGGGGGAATAACGAGGAATGGATTTTGATTATCTTAAATTATAGGGGAAATTATATCAACCATATTATTATTTTTTGAAAATCCAATCATTAGAGTAAAGGTCTTTGAAATAAGTCACCACTACACTTGATATTTCACTTTCTGATGTTTGAAGACACCCAATGAAATTGATGGTCTTAATCCCTACCCTTTAATTATTTTCATTGTGCCTTATCTAAAAAAATATCATGTTTATATCACCCAATTTCATCCTCCTAAAATTTAATTGATTGTAGTCCATAATTTCATTGACATTAAAGAGGCCATTAATCCTTGAAATAGTTTGTGTTTCTTCCCTATAAAGACTATTTTTTTTCTAGTTTTCCTTTTGGAAGCCTGATAAATGATATTCAACACTATTAATCTCAATATCATTATTGGAGAATGATTACATGCTCTAGTCCCTCATAAGTATTTCATCATTTCTTAACTTCTCAGCAAATATTTGAAGTGTACTGAAAATAAAATCCATATTTGAGGTCTGCATAATGATCTCTCTACTTACAAAAGTGGCGATCCATCCATTGATAAAGACAAATAGTAATGGAACTGACCTTACAGTGTGACTTTATATTTCTATAATGATTGGATTATTATTGGAGTGGTTCTTAGGTATGGTGAGACCTGATATTTCAGTAAAAATACTCATGTTAATCATGTAAATAATGAATCTATCTAGTTTACTAGAATCTCTTCCATTTAGAGTATATTTACTCCATGTAAAGTTATCATATATGATTGAAAATTCAAAAAGATTACATTGATCAATGTTGGATGAAAATATAACTGAGGCAACTAGGTTGAAATTTGGTCTAGTTTTTTCTTCAGGATTTTAAGATGGTATTGAAATCACCCAAAATCACCCATTTATGGTTTATAATACCAGAGATATCCTCAAGATATTTCCATAGTTCCATTTGTCTAATGTATAATGTCTTTCCATAGAAAAAATATGCCAAAAGACTACAACTCTAGAATTCAAGAGATATATAGATGCATTGTGATTTAGAACTAATTGATGAGATGTAAAGGATGTCATGCTTGAATACCCTAAGATGCTCAATGTTAATGTCATGGAGGTTTTGGGGGACAAAAATATATCCATGAGAGATCCATTTAAAGGTTCTACAGTTTTGAAAGAGCATACTAGTCTATGAAATACAAATAAAAAATGTTTTATGGACCATGATAAAATTTATAAGGGATTTTATTTCTGGGAGATTCCCAAGACTTTGAAAATTATAGTTCATGATTTTCATTGGGGGGTGCAGTTTGTCCATGTCCCTCCACTATTTGCCACATCCTTGTGGCATTTCCCTTTTTTCAACTTATATTTTTCTTATCTAATCTTTTTTTCTTTTCATTCTATATTAATTTATCCTTATTGACATATGTAGATTGTTCAGGACTGATTTGTCCTTCCTCCTAACATGTATAATTGTCCACTTATTCAATGATTTGTGTTTCATCAGTCTCATAAGAACAAAATTTTCTATTTAGAGGTGTGAACATATTACTAGATTGAAGGTGCTTGGACATTCCCTGTATGTGAAGGGAATTCTCAGAAGCCATGGCATGAGAAACATTCAAGAAGGGTTCCTCAATTATAGAGTTAATAATAGTGGGAGTTCTATCCATTTCATCCTGTTTGGATTTTCTAGTAGGGGATATGGTGTAAGAAGTTGATTTTACTTCCATGTCTCATGGTTGGAATCAGTCTTTTAATCACCCTATACTGTCTTAGGTGTGTCATGAAGAAAAGACCAACCCTACCCAGCATGTCTTAGACAGACCTCAGTAGTAGGTTGGTCATTACCCTCGTACTCTATCACAACAATTTTACCAGGAGGATTAGACATTGAGAATGGATTGTTATTATAAAGGGGATAAGTTGATTCCTCATTTTGAGTGATTCTTAATGTATCCCCGGTCACATTGTCAATCCGATTAGGTTTTTCCATCTCCAACATGTTTCTCCCTACTAATTAGTGAGTCATTTCCTGGAGGCTCATGCTCATTTTGAACCTCGATTGTTTACCCATTTAGTTACTTAAATAATGATAATAGGGTTCATAATTCAAGGACACAACCCTATTCTTTTCATTAAAGGTTCCATGTTTTATAAGAAAATGAGTATTGGATGTTTTTTGGTCCTTCCCCTTCCTCAGTAGACAACTGGAAACATCATGTCCATTAACACTGAAAAAGTTTCATTCCTTGTCTCTATTATAATCAGTAAGAAGATGACCAGAATACATGCAACCTAAATTGAACTTAGGCGTACATTTATATTTTTTTTCAATCCTTATGCCATCTTCTATAATTTTCAATGAAAATTCTTCAACCAAAGTGGTGGACATATCAATTCCACTAATACTCTAGCATAATTCCTAAACTATGGTTTATCTATTTTATAATCCAAATATATAGGATTCCCCACAGAAGAGGAAGTGTCCCATAGAATCCTTAGGTGATACTATAGCCAGTTCAGCCTATATATACATATCCAAATTTTTACATGTGTATTCTGTACATTATTGGGATCAAAATTCCAATCCCATTCTTATATATATAAGAATCAATGTTTCAAAGAAATTTTCCCCATGCTCCTTGCACACCACTAAATTTCCTCAAAATGAAAGACTACATGATAATAGACTATCACCATATATGTCTTCCACCTTTCATCAAAGCACCATAGCTCTGCAATTTTTTTGTAGAGGTCAATGAATTTCAAAAATTTCTCACATTTTAGGTTCAAGACCTATGAAATGATTTAATATTTGTATAAGTAGAACATTTCTTCAACTTATTCTTGATTTTTCGAGACAAGGGACATTTTTTTAGACTTCTGATTAATGGATAAGATGTTGGATATGTAGGTCCTTTTTCCTATGAGGGTTTCTCCCGCACGTACTGTGGATTTATTATAGGATTCATCCACCAGTCTATCGGTCATGGTACTTTCTATAAAGATAATATCTTGGCTGTTATTTGTGCAATTAATCATGTTATCCAATACAATTGGACACCATTATGGATTGAATCAGAATCACAAATTTCTCTAAATTCACTCAAATCACAGACTAGAGATGTGCCATGCATAATCCTCCCTTACTAGATTTCATATACCAATCAATCTAGAAACTTCTAAATATCTGTATTTCATGTCTATAGGTAATATAATCAAGTTGTTGATGTTATCTCAAAGAAGGAAATTGTGGAATTGAGTACCATGTGATCATTCAGGGTACTTAATTATTATTCTATAATGGTGGGTGATGACATGTGGGGTATGATACACTCCCTCTTATGTAAATCAACTGATAATTCTTAACTTTGTACTTTTACTTTTTATTTAATAATTATAGGGTAATCTATTCTGAACTCTATATCTTCTTCGTAATTAAAAATTTAATTCTTCTGACATGGGATCACTTCCACTAATTCTTTGATATTTATAGGTTAATTGTTTGAATATGTTTTCGTTTCTACTCTTCTTGAGGAGATAAATAAAAAAATGAGAAAGAACTATTTTCCTTGTATTTGGTATTATAATAAACTAATAGTTCTCTAATTCTTATGCATGATAGGTATTATTCAAGAATAATTCATTAGGAAACTGATTCTTCATCATATTTACGGAATTGGGAGCTCTTTTTCATATTCATCAATTCATTATTTCTTTTGTTATTTAAACTCTACATTTACATTAAATTTTGAACTATAGTAGATGATACTCCTCCAATTTTTCACTCAATTATGAATTAAGAATAGAAACCATAACTTCATAATGATTTCAATCAGAGAATCCAATCAATTTTGTAGTTCCCTTTGATACAAAATATTATTATCAAAATGGAATTCCCACATGGAGAGGTGGTAAATTAGTTTGGGGTTACTTTTTTTCAACATTAAAACTTTTATCCCTTTTAGTACCTCTGTCACTTATTTAGTGAATGATTCTATTCCTTTTTTGATTGTGTTTAGAAAGATTACTTATAAAATAATAAATCCCAAGGAAGAAAATGAACTATAAAATATGTTCGCCTCTTATATGGATGTCTATATCCCAAGTGTATGATGATTATTATCCCACAGACATAGCTTTTTTTTATAAAATAAGGCACAAGAAAGGGGGTGACCTTGGATCTATTTTCCTAGCATCAACCAGGTATAATGAAAATTTTATCATTGAAGCACATGATACCAGATTTTGGTCTACCTCCTCTAAATTGATCAATAATATTGCATAATTCTTGTTCTCTAGATCCAATTAAAATAATAAACTTTATCAAAATTAAGTAATCAAAAGGGATACCAGGACTACAGACATCAAAGGTACGTATTAAAAATGTAGCAATAAATGTTTGACTCTTCTTTTACATTAGTTATAAAAATATGAAGATTATAAAATACTAAAATATCAGACAACCTCAATAAAATATATCACCAATTTTTATTATATTATTTCTCCTTTATTCTAACTAGTCTAATAGATATTTGTGATAATGAATTACACTAAAGTTTTCATATTATTTTATACAAGACTAAATGTGTAGAACATAAAATTAATCTTCTCATGTTGGTAATCCATATCCCAAATAATATATTGCCTTTATTTTTTAGTTATTATTTCAATTTTCTTCAATGTTCTAATTTTGGATATTTAATACATTAGTATTTCATATATAGGATTGAAAATTTAATAAATTTACAAAAATAGGGGGAAAGATTACATTTTATAAAATAAAATGAATAATTTATATAACATCTTCTAATATATATTTTTGAAGGAACATTTTCTGATAAAATAATATAATAGAAATAACAATTATACTGATACATTAAGGAATTTGATTTATGGAAATGTTTTTAATACAAATATTTCTTTAAATGTGAAAAGGAAAAAATATAAACACGTAAATACAAGAAATGTAAAATTTATAAATAATATAATAAAGGACTCACAAAAAAATTATAACAAAAGAATTATACTATTTAGCCTTACGAGTTAAATAAGTTAGAAACCATGAATTTAGATATCCATAGTTTTTAAAAAACTATAAAGGTATGTATTCCCTAAATATGGAAGACCTCAATAAAAATATTAGATGAACCTCTATTTCTCTATCCCTAGTTAGCCTTAATCAAAAATATCGAAACCTATATCTTCCCTATCTTTGAAATCCCGTGATCAAGATTTGTCAGATAAACAATTAAAAACACAATTTTTTTAAGGAATTTACAAATATACCCAAGGTTGATTCTTTTAAAAAATATATACAAAATAATTATATTTAAGAACTATCAAGGTAAAAATATATACTATAAAAATATTCACAAAAACACTTATATCATCATTGATAAATAATATATCTTCTCCTTGAATGATGATTCTATTTATAAGAAAATATCTGATGATAATATCCACATTTATCAGTGGTGGTTGTAACATATTTGAAAAGACACATTATATACTTAAAATGATTCATCACAACAATTTTGTCCAATGATCATCACAAATTACACCACTATAGAGTATTCAGATTCCATCCGATAGATAAAAAAAGTTCATCTGACAAAATGATGATTCTTCATATGATGAAATATTTGCAATGGAATTGATATAACTTTTTTTGATTGAAATTATTATATTATTAATTCAAAACTAATATAAATATTTTTCCAATGAAATAATTAATCCTTAATCTGATTGAAAAAATACATGTTCATCTGATTACCAATAAGAATTCAACATGATGAACCATATTTGTCTATGCGGTAAAATAGTTTTTATACAAAAACATACTTTCAACATGGTAATTATAAATGTTTGAATAATATAAATGTATAAAAAATATTTTTTGATATTAAAAATATGATAAAAAAGTGTTAAAATTTATTTTTTCAACCCAACAATATCCCCAATTTTTTAAAAAAACAAAAAATATATTTTTAAGTATGAGCCTAAAGTTAAGATTTATAAACATACTCACCATATATCATATAATATCCCATTTTATGTATATCCTCTATATTTATTTCTCCCCCGTTTTTTTAGAGATTAGAATCTTCCATCTATGACATTCTTAAAAAAAAATTTAGATCACTAAATTTTATAAACCTTTCACCCCCATTGTGATTTTCAAAAAATAAGGATTTATTGGAGGTACGTAGTACACCGAAAATATTAGAAAAATAAATTCTATATGTAATAGTATGCATATATAGACAATTAAAAAGATTTAAGAAATATATTCAAGCATAATTATTAGAAGAACATTCAACCAATTAAATTGTTTAAATCCATAAAAATGTTAGGAATATCATCTATCAGAAATATATTTCAGTAATTATTGAAAATTTCAAGAGATCATATAATATTTTCAATCATTCTTCAAAATATATTTTATGATCATCTAAAATGTATCAGATCATGTTGATACTTCTCTGACTTGGTTAAGTCTAACATCAATATAAAAAATTATTCTTAAAAGATATAAAAATTAGAATTTCAATTAATTATATTGGAGACTGCTTCTTCCAATTATATAAAATTAAAACTTTTACTTTTGTTTCCTTGTAAAATATAAATATTTTTTTATATTAACAAAATATTCCTCTAGAACTCAGATTTTTCTTCTCTCTCCATGATTCTATTCCTAAACAACAACTATTTTCTTAAGCTTTGAAACATTATCTTGAAAATATAAAAATAGTATTCCATTTTTTTTAAAATTTGTCATATTGACTCATAATAAATATATTTAGATTATTTACAACCTTTATAGTGTTGAAGGCATCATTAATCACACTCCTTGGAAATTTTTTTCACTGCTTTTTTTCGTTGTTCGAATAATTTAAAAAATTCCCTCATAAAATTTCAAATCACCTTTATCTTGTCTTATGTAGTGGATAATTTCTTTCATCATTCCCAAATCATGTTGATATCTTCCTTTAAAATATAATAATTTTTCCTCATTCCAAATTTCAATGTCATTATGTTTTTTTAAAGAAATTTTATTTAATACCAAATAAATCTTCCCTTACAAGTACGTACTAATTTATTGAATGTTTGAAATTTTTTTCATAATTACATAAGATAAATTAATTACTTCATTGAGGTAATTTACATTCATCTCTATTTAGTTAATATGATTAATTTGGGGCAATTTTTTGAATATAAATAAACTCTTCGAACTGATGGCAGTAGTGGCCTAGAAGGTCTGGAATCAAATTTTCTACAAGTTCAATCATCAAAAATATCCAAGGAATTATCATCACCATCCATGGATTAATATTTTTCCATTTTATAAGTTTCTTAATTTTTTCATTTTCATATAATGAAACGACATTATCAGGGATACCTAATGACAAAATCATTACAGATTTATCAGATAACAAAGTTGAGTAAGTGTTTCATATTTCTTCAAATTAAAACTTTTCTTTTAAATCATTAACTATTTTATAATTTTTTTCCCATAAAATGTATCAATTCATTTGAATTTTTAGAGTGACTTGTACATTATTTTTCGTTTTCTACTAGTTCTTCTAGTTGAGTGTGAACATCATGAACAAAAAAATTCATTCCCTTTTATTTTATGGAATATCAATGGTTTAAGAGACATTAGAACAAATATAAAATTGATATTATTTGAGAATGGTTATTCCAAAAAATCAGGTGAAGGACAAACAATTTTGGTCACATTTGTAACACATGAATATATTTGATCATAACATTTGAAGAAATATTTTGAAAAAATTTATTTCTATTCCTCTTTATTCTTTATATTTATTTTTTCTTATTTTAAATAATTTCAATAGGTTTTTTTAATATAAAATTCCCCATCCTTATATAACTCAAAGGATGGATCACCACATTTATTCGCTTTATTTTTTATAAAGGAAAAAAAATGATTTATCAAACATTTTCTTTAGATATTTACTTAAAATAGAGGATATATTTCAAATTATTTTCTTTTATTAAATTTATTGTTGAGTTTTTGGACATCAACCTCTATAATATATTTTTCCTATTTTTAAACATCATTCCTCTTATCAAATTCTTCATCCTCTTTAATAGATTCATCCATTTTTCAATAAAATTATTTTGAGAAGGATCCTAAATCAACTTTATCTTATTTATCATCACTTCCCCAATATTATAAAATGTTTCCTACAATAAATTTTTTTTATTTTATGTTTTTTTAATTCATGAAATCCACCAAAAAGATTTCATAAAGCTCAGATAAACAAGGATCTTTAGTTTTATCATCTATAATTTTACTACTTTTATAAGTTTGAGAATATTTATAACCAAATTGAATTATATAATACTACACAAGAAATAAAAAATATATATGAATTTTGAACATTAAGGTTGTACTTATCACCTTTTCTTGGTAAAATGAAAATTTTCATCTATATTGATACTCTTCCATCATTCTGAGAAAGATGGAACACATTTTTTACCTCTTCATAAGTGGTAAATAGAAAGTTTCAGTATTTAATTTATAAAAAGTCCCTATAATTTCTAGATATTTATATTTAAGATGATTCCCCTATCATTTCAACATTATTTTAACAAAGTTATAATTTTTTGAATAAATAATTTATAAGAATATCCACACAGGACAATGATTATAAGCTTTAAACTATCTACCTCACTGTACTGTACTAAAGAGTAAAATTCTTTTATGATTTATGGATAATGTAACTCAATCTATTATTTAAAAAAAATTCTAACCAGAAATACTATCAAAGAATTTATAAAGTATTTATATTTATCATAACATATTGTTTCTATAAATATTTACATTACTTCATATCTTCTTGAGAAAAATATTGATGAAGCCATCTTTTTCTGATCAAACATACTAAAGATTCAAAGGATTCAGAAAATATTGGACTGAGAATAATTATGGAGTTAAGAAATATTCTATAGTTTTTATAGCGAAGAATGAGAGGTGGCTAACAACTCATTATAAATGGGTAATAAAGATATGATTCATACTCCTCAAGTCCAATTTCTAAAATTGAACCCTTTTTTTGATATCAGTGGTGGATAAACATCCTCAAAAGATTTAAATTTTCTAAACTACTGAAATTTTATTAAAAATTATATAATTTTTATCAGATAGATATTAATTATGATGAAATATAATAATTTTTATAAGTTTATAATGAGTATATATATAATTAATAAATTTTAATAGAAGATAGAAATGGTCAAAATATTTTGAATCTACATTTTTGAATAAAACTTTATAAATATTCTTTTGAAAGTTATTTCAAGAATATAAAATTATTAGCTTATAGGAAAAATGAATTTACAAACATAGATAAAATAATAATTTCTGGAAAATTTCTAATAAATGGTTTGCGTGAAATTTTTATTACAAATATTTTATCAGAAAAAGAATTTAAGGGAAAACATTTATAAAAACTTTTTTAATGAATAAAAAAATGTACTCCCCCTTTTTAGTATTTTTATATCCAAAATTTTTAAAAAAATTGTTTTCATATGTTTTTAGATATAATAGGTCCTTTTGATTTTTTAGAAATTTGAAAACTAACGAAAAATGTTATTTCACCCATTATGCTCATTTCGAACTCAAATTTTATAATATTCAAAAAATAATTAGTATGATATTTTTTAGTTGAGACAAATATATTTTCCTCAAATTTAATATCAAAAATTAACTTGACATTAATGATTTTTTAATTAAAAAAATTATTTATCTTCATCTCCCTCAGAAAAATTATTATGTAATAAAAAATAGTTAATCTATAATACCAATACCATGGGGACTGATGAAGTTGATAAAGTGAATTACTAATCCTAAAAAAAATAGATAGATTTTTTTCTAAAGTACATGTGGTTGTTCTACATAAACATCCTCTTATACATATACATTATAAAATACACACTTTGCATATATTTGATAAAGATTGAAATTTAAAAATGTTTCTTATGATATAATTAATATAATATCTTCAAGTGTTACTACTAGAGAAAAGTTTATTCATAGTATATGAAAAAATTATTATTATAATATTTTGAAACAAGTCATTATTTATTTTGATTTATTAACCCATTTCAATCCCATTAATTTTAGAAAACCCATTTTACACCAATTATAGGTGAATCATTAGGTCATTTGACAAAAGTATGAACCTTATTCGTCTTAAATTAATTGAGTTAATCCAATGTTTACTTAATTATATATTCATCACCAAAATCCCAATTAAGTATCTTAAGTTCATATTATTATAAAAATGAACAATATTCAATTTCATTTCCTAATAAATTTCTAGTTTTATCCATTTTTCCTAAGTCACCCAATATATTATCACTAAGATGATTCCTAACGATTACATGAATTCAAGGATTTATAAAAATATGTTCTTCCATTACATTTAAATTTTTTTGAGGGGAAAATCATAAAATGTTTCTTTAGTTATTCTCCCATGAGAAGAATATTCCAAAAAGGGATGAAAATCAACTTTTTTACAGACACCTAAAGATATGGATACAAGTTGTCTGAAAATAAAAGGGTCAGTTTCATCATATTTGGCATGCACTTTTTTAAAATAGAACTTGTATTTTTGTTAAAAACATGATAAGCCATACTTTTTATAGAGTTTAAAATAAAAATATTTCATCATATTTTAAAAAAAAATTATTTAAATTATATTTAGTATTAAAAATTTACACTTTACATCCAAAAACTTCGAGGTAAGAATGGTTAAGTTTTTTTCCAATAAAAAACTCATAGGGAGTTTTATTAAGAAAATCTGTAACTAAAACTCAAGTTATAGTATTTTATAAAATACAAAATACTTTATCCAAATAATTGTTTAGCAATTGAGTATTCACTCAAAATTGTTCTTGTAATTTCTGGAAGAACTATAATTCTTCTTTCAACTACACCATTTCTCTAAGGTATTTTATGGGCTAAAAAGTTATGTATTATAATTTTTTTACTAAAAATGTTTCAATTTTGGAATATAAAAATTCTCTACCAAGATCAATATTAATATTTACCAAGTCTATACTATTCATATATTTAACATGGGATATTTTAAAAAAAAATGGAAAAGACTTTAAACTTTTATACAGAAAATAGAACCATTTATATATAGTGAATTATTCATCAAAAACATATAAATAGTGTTTTAGACAAATACATATAGAGTTTTTTGGAATAAATAAATCCATTTTCACTAAATATAAAGGATCAGAAGTTGAATCTTCACAAATGCATTTAAAACACGACTTATGTTTATTTTCAAATTTATAACGATTATAAACATTAGAAGATATAATCCAAATATCTATATGATATCTAATAATTATTTTCTCTGATTGTTTTTATATTGTTCTAACATTACAATATCTTAATATTCTATTCTAAAAAACTATTTATCTTCCATTACACCATGGAAATATAGATCATGGATTATTAGGTTTTCGAAGTTTAGTGTGTATACATTATCATACCTATTAGTAGAAAGTATAAAATTTACTTATGAATTTTGAATGGTACATTTATCATTTTTGAAGGTCACAAGGTATCATTTTTCACATAAATGACTTATTATTATAAGTCTGGTCTTAAATAATACAAAAAATAAATTTTTTTGAATTAAATGTTTTCGAAGAAGAATAATATTTAATATTACACATATATCTCCTTGAGTATTATCACCAAAGGTATATTTACCACCATTCATCTTTATAATCTTTTGAAAGATTTTGTTTCATTAATATGATTAGAAAATACACTATCCAGGTACCAGATATCATTTCTTCTTTTAGATAACTTATTTTCCTAAAAGAAATATAATCAGGCCTTGATTACCCAAACGTTCTCAGGACTAGAATTTTTAGAAAAAAAATCTTTAGAAAGCCATATATATCCCACCCTTTTATATTTAACTTCATAAAATTATTTAAAATATTAGGTTTTATGAAATCAAATTTATTATAATATATTTAATGAACCATTATGTCTCTAATGTCTACAATTGTGACAATATTTACAAAAATGAACATTATTGGGATCATAATGGTTATTTTAAAAATAATTATTTAAGTATTTAAAACCAATCCCATAGATAATTATATGTGGTATTATTTATATATACATATTATCTCTAATTGTTTTTCTTGATGTAAAATTTGGTAGTAATTTTTTGAGACTAAAAATTTTGAAATATAGTTTTACAAATAATATTTTACTATTATTATTTCAAGTAGAACATTATTTATTATCTAATAATTTTGTAATATCTAAATTTTTAATGGAATTATTTTATGTACTAGAATTTTTCTTGTAACTTTATACCTTATAATTTTAATATTTTTATAAAATTTAGTTTTTTTTATTTTCTAAAGAAATTGAAATCCTAGAAACTTTTTCAGTGCTTGGAAAATAATCATATTCATTAGATAAAGTACCTTTTTTTATTTAGAATAAGAACAAATAAATTCATCCTCATAATTGGGATATATTTCTAAGGTAAATATTAGATTCTTTTTCCATGTTGTATTTATTAGACTTAAAATATATACACAAAAACCCATAATCATCACTTTAGTCATAATAATTTTTGGAAGAAATATCTCCTCCAATTTCACTCCAAGTGTCAGATTCTTTCTTCATTTTCATTCCTTGGTACTTATATATCTACTTAGAATTTATATCATTCTTGTTTTTATTATTTAATATAGTATAATCTGGAATAATGTGAACTAAATTTTCTTATTAATTAAATATCATTTCATAAGAATATTTTTTTTTCATTTCTATCGTTATAATATTTCATGTAATTGCAGAAAATTCGTATTTTACAACATCCATATTCATTAATTAAGAAAGATTGGATACTTTATTCTAACATTATTTAGATGAAAAAACGTTCAATATCAAATTTGACATTCTTCTTCTTTGAATATTTTATATCCTTCTCAAAATAATTGAATTTATTTGTACCGTTATAAGTATAATTAAATGAAACTTCACCATTTTTCTTTAATTTTTCTATATCCATTTTCAATATATTGTCATACTGCATGTGGGTGGACCCATATTTAATAATTACATATTCTGGTGAATTTAAAACTATAATTATCCTTCTTATATTCCCAACTATATTTTTGGTTTATAGTTTTAGAGATTTAGGTAAAAAAACATACATAAAAAACCCATATATCAAAATGTGGAAACTTCTAATCAATTTCCATTTTTTCAAAAATATATTAATTTTAAAATGAAACATTTTTTTCCTGAAAAATATTCATGAATTTCAATATGAATTATTATTTACCATTACCCATCTTAAAACAAATGAATTCTTTTAAAAACATGGAATAAAAAAAATATCTCAGTAAGGTACATAAAAAGAATAAAAGAAACCATTAGTCCCTGAATATTTATAAAATGTACCCTTTTTAAAATAAAATTTAACTCAAAATAAAATCTTAACAAAAAAATAGGATTCCCTACCCAATAATTTACATAAAAATAATAAGAGTAATTAATGGAAAAAATAAAACTCATAAGGTTTATTTGAAATCAAGAATAATTCATAAAAAAATTCATAATGTTGTAAATTTCACCATTAAAAGGTATCAGATACTTTCATTTAAACATAAGATAATTATCTTAAATTGATAAATAATAACATTCCCATAAATCCCCATATAAATCAAAGATAAAACAAGTATTTTACTTCAGAAATAATTTACATATCAATATTACACTCACTCTCTCAAAGGGAGTAACCATATAATCAACTTACAAACTCAATGCCTCTGAGGGATATCATAGACACAAACGTCTATGATTTATCATGGAACCACCCTTAATTAGTTAATTAGGTAACCATTGATCCATGTTTTATAAAGAAAACAACCATAATAATAATAATTACCATGTACCATAATATAATAACAACACATAAAATATAAAAATTTCTGGAATTACACTCTTAAAAATATTATTTTCATTCATAAGAAAACATTTAATGATATTGAAATATCTAACCCATTTTAAAACACATTTCTGGAAATAAACAGAATATTTTTAAAGAGGGTATTCTTTGAATAAAATGTGAAATATTATAATGTATGAAAAATTCCAAATAATGGATACATTGTTGGGAAAAGTCAAGTTTTCCAAATATATTAAAATACAAAATTATTATTTTATTTTTTTAATAAACATAAAAACGAATAATAACAGGATTCATTTTGAAATCCATCGAAAAAATGTCAAATGAGACCTAAAATTTAAATTATAAATCATTATGTATATATAAAAATACATAAAAACACTTTTAAAAAATATATACATGTAATAAATAGGGTTTTAAGGAAAATATTAAAGAGAATTTTCAAAATAATTTCTCCTAACTTGAGTTTGACTCATCACACACATTCTTTATCTTCATATCCTTTCAAAAATAAACTTTTCTTAACACATTAATATCTATAAGATTAGTATTCTTCCCAAAATAAGGCATATAGAATAAGGGGATATATTTTAGAAAGGTAATTGGTTTGAGCTTGGATGTAAATACCGAAAATTCACATACATTTATATTATATATTTTTATATGAATATTCAATATATTTCACAAATAAACACCCATAGACTATATAGGTTTAGTATATTTAGATACTAAACACAAAATATTATTAATTATATAAGGATCTTCAAAATAACTAATAAACATCATCCCACATTTTACTCTTCTTAAACATACCCTACTTATAACCTTTATTTATAATATGGGGAAATGAACCATAGGAAAGGGTGATCTCAGATGATTAGTAATGGTAAACAATAGAGATATATACATATCATGACCATAAGGGTATGAGAACATGCGGATAAAATTTTAAAACCATACCCTACATATCATAGTTTATAAACATGATTCACAGTGTAAAACCTGGTAGTTTATATGACATAAATCATAATGGAATCAAAGAACATGATCCATGAGAACATAAAATTTTCATAAGACATAGATTTGTAGTATATACATAATCATATAAAATATTATGTCAAGGATACACGCCAAGACATTTATAACACGTTAGGATTGGGATAAACAGCCATATACCTACTTTGATCTTAGTATAACCTCATGTGAACCCTCATTCGGGCTTCAGATAACCACTCATGTACCCTCTTTCATGCTTGGGATAAACTCTTATGTACCCTCATTCGGGCTTGGGATAACCTCCCCTTTACAATTTTTCTGCATTTGGGATAACCTACCTAGTACCCTTTGATCTCATATAACATTAATCATTACCCAATACATTGGACGGATATATAGGTCCCCCTATTCTCATAATTAGTACATTCATGCCCAAAAAAATAATAAATAATTTATCATTACATAACCCATAGAAAAGAAATGGGTTTCATAACCATCTCTTCATTATAATCACAAATCCTCTGAAAAATGAATAATAATGGAATAATTTTATCATATCCCAAAAAAATTTAATTAACATTAAATGATATCATATTAGATGAAAAAATATTTTGAAATATCATTTGGAATGTTTCTTGGGGAAAATAACATTTGAATTTTTAAAATCTCCTTTCAAAAAAAATAAGTGTTCACAAAAAAATTTTAAAATACTTTTATTTGAAAATCATTTTCTGTAAAAATTAAAATTGAAAATTATAATGTAATTTTGAAAGTAAATATTTTTTATAATGTTTGGAAATTCCATTCATACCGTACACATATTGACAAATATTCCTTTAACATTTTTAGTAAAATCCAAATAGGGATTTTCCGTAAAAGGAAATAAATATTTCGTATAATTGTTTCTTTTAAAAAGTAAATCATGGGTAAAAATATCATTCAATAATTATAAAAAAAAATTTATTATTTTTGTTGAATACACTAACATGTAAGAGGAAGGATTTTTTATAAAAGAGAGAGATAAAGTAGATTTTACATAAAAAAAATTTCTCAAAAAATTTAAGTAAAAAAGAGAGAAAAATGTACTATTACCTGAAAAGTTCCTTAATTACCAGAGGGGAATAAAATAAATGAGTTTTTTCATATATATCATATTATTTCATTATTGGAAGCATAATCATAAACATTCTTCAAAAATGTTGAGATTGTAACATAAAATATTTACCACATTGGTAAAATTTGTATCACAAGCCCAATAAAATAATAAAATCAAAAGAAACTCTTAAATATCATGAAAATAATTATATCTATTTAACAACATATATAATGGATTATTATATACACCTTATAAAATAAGGTAGGTTCATAACATAACTAATGTCCGAATGAAGTCAAATTAATACAGAAATCACTAACTGTAATGGTAACTTTCAAACTATAAATACCATTAATGAGATATTCTCAAATTGATATAAAAATCAAACTAATTTTCAGGATTTGAATCATAAATTAAATTCATGGGTATTATATACAGCACATAAAATAAACACAAAGTGAATATGGAAAGTGTGTCACAAAAAATAAAAGTGAGATAGTACCTTAAGTCATGACTTATTTCATTAATGTTCGATCCTCTTATATAATAATAATTACTTTAATATAAATAAATAAAAGTATCATAAATATATGTAAAATACGTCATATTAATTACTTAAGAACATTTATAAACATTTCACAAACAATTCCTTGTTGAAATAACATTTTTGGATAATAACCACCTTATTTTTCATTAATATTTTAATTTTTAATTTTTGGTTCGCTTAATTTTTGCATGGTTGCATCACAAAAATTATTTTAAAAATGTTATAAATATGATATATATTAATTATAAATGTTTTTATTGTAATAAATAAATTTTGGAGATCAAAAATAAATACATAGTTCATGGAGATGGTAAATCATACTTCCGCATGTAAAATTTTTCTATTTTCTCAAATAATTGAATGAATTAGTGGTAAATAAAATATCCCCATTATAGAATCATTTTTATGTCTTAAATATATCATTTATTTTAATTTAAACCCATCCTTATCACCTTCCATGTAAAGTCTATGTGAAAAATGAATCACATCGCTTCGTGAGGCAGTAGTCCACCACACACACGAATAACGTTATTGAATACCCTATAGAATACAAATTAAGAATGTATATGTGAAATATTTATACTAGAAAAATAATTATGTAAAAAATATAATTTATATTTATTTAATATATTATTATTACCATCCAAGTAAAACAGAAATGAAAAACCCATCACATTGGTTCATAAGGAGGTAGTTCACCGTACATATGGGCAATGTTATTTTCTTCCGATGGGATGTGAGGTAAGAAGGTATATGTGGAATTATAATAAAATAGGTATAATAATATCATAAATATAATATAAAAATCTTAAATACAAAATTATATAAAATTTTTATATCTTGTGATATAAAATTACGAACAACAGTTCGTGATGTGGTAGTCTTCCAAACACATGATCAGAGGTTTTGTTTCCCGTTTTATGGAAGAGAAGATGGATATATGTTATGAAATTAAAATAATAACATTTAAATATATGAGAGGTATTTTTT
This sequence comes from Viscum album, assembly GCA_963277665.1. NCBI lineage: Eukaryota > Viridiplantae > Streptophyta > Magnoliopsida > Santalales > Viscaceae > Viscum > Viscum album. The sequence goes on along the minus strand of OY728166.1, from coordinate 1,081,665,901 downwards.
ATTATATCATCATAATTGTATAATATTTGAAAGTGTTGGATGAATATGTAAAACAAAAATGCCTAGTATAAAACATTACCCCTTCTTATAAAAACCTTTTTAGGTCCAACCTAAAGCATTTATAGATAGAATTTATAATCTAAACTTAGAATATAGTAGGTGGGGATGTAATTAGGTAATAATTTTTTTTAGTTAATTTCCAAAAAATGGGTTTTTTTAAGTTTTAAGTGGGGAGGAGAGGGGTGGACTTTTCTACTAGAGGTGAGTGTCACACTAGTAATATTTTGAAAATAAATATGCATACTCATGTGTTTCACATCACCCAAGGATCAAAAATGGTTATTTATAGAATATTAACGTTTATAAGGTCTAAATAAAGATATAAATGTTTTTTAGACAATTTTATTAGTCATCTTAACCCTTATAATTTTAGTTTAACACCCGATAAACTCGTTTAACCTTAACTTTTGTAATTAATTGTTGTTGATTTTACTATTAATTATGGTAAAACATTAATATGAACTCTGATAGGTAATATAAATTAAATAAATTTAAAATAATAAATACACTTTTCCACACATTATTAATTGAAGGGGATAAATTAATTTACAATTAATCACGTAGATTCAATGAAAAATCAGATTTCCAAATAGAAACGTTTCTAATGTTTAAAACTTTTTTTATCCAAATTCAATATAAAATTGATTCAAATTAACTAAATTGGATTAATTAATATATAATTGAACAAATTTTACTTTTATAACCATACTAAACTAATATTTATGTTATTAAATTCTTTAAAAATAATTACAATTCTTAACAAAAACCATCATTTTCATTATTCATCAAAAACATTATCTTCTCAAAAAATAGAAAACATGAAATCCAAGATAATTTTTAAATGATTTTTTAACAAAGAAAGTTAATTTTTTAACATAACTATTCTAAAATTTTGAAAAAATTATTTTAAAATATATTTGAAAAAGGAGACAAAACATCTTTTTAGAAAAATATATTTTTAAACTGTAAAATAAATTTTAATCTTTTCTTCTATCTTTAATCATGAAAGATGAATTTTAAACATTTTATAGATTATATTATATATAAAATTAATTAAAATAATTCAATTAAAGATATTTATTTAATTTATTAAGGCAATACATGTTTTAGATAATAAAAATAGTTTTTTCAGAAAAATATTTCATTTATTTTCTGATGGTTTCTATTTTAATATCTAATTAATTGGTCTGAAAAGAATTCATTTTACATACATGTGTAAACCATTTTTTTATAGTTTAGTGAATCCTATTCATACCCATCAATCTAAAAACTATGTGATAAATATTATATTAAATAATAATATTTTAATAGTATTTAATGTTTTGTTTAAAATCATTGTTCCATGTAACGCAAGATAAACTAAATATTGTTTGTAATAAAAGAGAAACTCGGTGTTTTGTGTAATGAAAAATATCAAAAAGATTAAATTCATTTGAACATATATATATATATATATATATATATATTAAAAAATTATTGTGTGTTACATTCTATCCCCTTAAAATAAATTTCACCCTTAATGTTTATCACTTTAGTACAAACAGCTAAAGCTAATTATACTTCAATATATCCTTAGGTTCCCATGTATCTTCTTCAATCTAGTTTCTTCACCAAAAAAACATTTATCGAGTGAGTGGCCTTGTTTTTTAGAAAATTATTTGTATGGTATACATTCTCCACCAGTTGTTCCTCATGAAAAAGTTAATTCTCCAACAGTAAGAACCCTAATTTTTGTACTTGTGATGGCTCATCTTTTCTATTTACATAGAAAAGATATGTGTAAAAAATCATTAACATAATAGAGGTTTGGTTGAAGTACTAATAAATAATTTACAATCTGGATACGATCAATAAATTCAAAGGGATTAATATAATTAAGGTTTAGTTTTCCATTTTTCCTATATAGAAAAATTCCTAGAAACACCTTCTCACTAACATAAAATTATAGATCACATTGAAAATTATCAGAATAAAATTTCTATCAAAATTTCCCATCCATTAACTAACTTGATCTAATTTTATCTTTCGTTTCATCATCTATCTCGGGTCCCAATAGCTTTCATTATGCCGCTTCATTCTGGTACATTGGATTTCTAGACTTCTTTCCAAAAAGGGATTCATAACATGTTATATAAATTCTTGAGTAAAAGATATTATTATATGACAACTCAAATAGAAGTGATTTTGATCTCAAAAACCTTGTAAATCCATAGAACAAGATAATGTCATATCCACTATGGTTTTACTTATTCTCTACGAATGACCATCTGTTTGAGGATGATACGAAGTGCTAAAAAATAACTCCACATCATCAGATAGTTGAAGGCATCACCAAAACATTGAGGTAAACTAAAGATCACAATCAGATAAAATTTAATGTGGTACTCCAAGAATCCATACCATTTTATTAATGAATATTTTTTAAAGTGTATCGAGAGAGAAATATTCTATAATAGAAATAAAGTGTGCTGACTTCATAAGGTGATTGATCACTACCCATAATCACTTTAACATTAAAGATAAGATAAACCCTAATGGTTACCAGTACCTTTAATCATATGTCTACAAAGTTTAAAAGCATTAATCATTGAATAAATTTGTCACTAAAACATATACAAAACCATATAGATTTATTTCCAAAAATGTACCTTAAAATATCATTAAGATTGAAAAAATTTCATCACATAAAAAATCAAACTGGTGTCAATGAATTTAAACTTATGATTAACCCTAAACTCATAAACCCATGATGGTATCCATAAATCATAATCTAACCTTACATAGAGACATATACACTTCCAATGTTTAATTCAAACTTTATTCCTTATATAATCTCTTATCATGTCAAAAATATTTCATTGGAAGCTTGGGTTTATCCATATCTCAATAGAATATCACATGTTATTTCATGATTCCAGAACCCATGTAGATAGAGATAATATCATGGAATTTCCACAAAGGAGAAACAATAATATTTTCATATGTATTATTAATTAAATATTAAATATTAAATTCTAAAATAAGGAGGGGAATTGGTGTTCCCTAAATATCACGATTCACTTCATCTGCTATGATTGTATAAGATTTATATTTGTCCTTTATCTTCATAAGTTTTTGTGTATTACCATTAGCATCATACCTTGGATTGGGGAATTAATTCAAATAATTCCCATCCTCCTTGAACTTGAAACATAGGAGTGTGGGTGGTATATTCTGTTGAGAACTCTTCCCAATCATTTCTCTAAATGAACTATTCACATTAGTTGTACGTTATTTTTATATATTGTCAGGCTTCAAACAGTTGTAACACCATCTTGTTCTTTTCAAGAAATAATTTTAGTTCTTTTTTCCTCATTTTGGAATAAAGTTGATTTATATTTTTTGTCCACCATGTGATTAATTCAAGTTCTCATGAGACTCATTGTTCCTTTTCATATCATAACTATGAGAATGTTTGGAATCTAAAATTTTGATTTCTCACTTCAGTGAATATATAATTAATTCTACATAGCTACTAAAGACACTTATAGAAAAAAACATTAAAAAACATAGTCTTAATAAAAAAATAATTGATTAATTTTCATTTTCGGAATGATGATTAAATTATTACCATACTATTATTGTCTTGTAAAATTAGCTTTTAGGTACTAATAGATTCCCGATACTTAAGTTTGAGATTCATAAATTCCTTATCCATCATTGTTCCTATAATATAAAGGAATTACATAAAAAAATAACCTCTTAAACTAATCTCATTACACAGAGTCAACTACCTCCTCTTAAATCATATTCTTAATAGGATTACACCATTTATCTTCTTCGCCTTACAAATGATAGAGATCCAATAAAAACAATTCATTTTATAAACACTAGAGAATAGAAAATATCTTTTAATTATTATTGATCCCTTTATTAATGATGAGTATATTATTGGAATTACTAAATGAGGATGGACATTGCCTCATTAAGGACTCAACATAATGTGTTTCTCCTTATTTCTTATTTTAAAGTTCAGTATGATTCAAATATTGAGAATGTTTTTGGAGAAAATAAATGAGGTTTTGAATTACAACTCCCATTATATTATGTTTCTAGGGATTAGAATCATTACATTCTGAATTAAAATGGTTAATTAGTGTTCTATCCACTAAAAAATAAAAATTATGTTGTGATAAACAATAATCATAGCGAAAAAAAACATAATCAGAAAAAAATAATTAATTTGATATCTAAATCCGAACACCTAATTTTCAATATATGACACATTGGGTTTAACATATGTAATTCATGGTAATTATTGAAATCCTTCATTATGGTTCATAAATAGTTTGTAAATTTTAAAAACATATCCTCTAGGAGTGTCAAAAAAAGTGTCCAATAGGGCCCATTAATGTACACCAGTTGACAATAGATTCCAGTTCAATGAGACGTTTTCTGATATATTACCCCTATATACCTTTATTATTGATTCATATACTCTTTTAGTGTAAAAATAATGATGTGATATTTTAGAAACCACTCAATCTATCCATTACCAAAATTTCTGGAAAAATCCCTATACTTTGACTCATTTATGGACTTATCCTTAGTCATATCCCGATACATATCCTTAGAAATATCCCTAGGGATATCACTAATATTTTTAAATTCTAATTTCTAATGTATAATTAAAACATATCTATGATACAAAATATAAAGACCCAAACATCTTATACATTAATATTACATCTTTTTAGATGAATATTCAATAAATTTCACAAATTCACTTTTATGGACCATATAGGTTTAGTGTATTTGGAGACTAGATAAAAAATATTCTTATTTATTGATATATCTTAAACATATTATATAAATATATTCCCACACCGTACTCTACTTATATATACCCTACATAAATCATTTCTTCATAACCTGGGGAAATATAACATAAGAAAGGGTGGTATCAAATACACAGAAAGTTTAAATAAGGGATATATAAACATTTTATGAGCATCAAGGTATGAGATCATGATAATAAAATTTGAAAACTATACCATTCATATCATAGATTATAAACTTGATTCATGTAATTAATCAAGTATGTTCATAAGACATGATTCATAATAAAGTTAAAGAACCCGAGTCTTGAGAACATAACATTGGCATAAGAAATAGATTGTGGAATGCACATACATATAAAAGATAGTATATCATGGCTACCCAATAATATATTAATAAATTGTTAGGAATGGTCTAACAACCGGTGTACCTACTTTGGGCATATCATAACCTCCCATTTACTCTCTTCTGGGCATGGGATAATCACTTATGTAATATCTTTTCGGATTCAGATAACCTCCTTATAACCTATTTTGATCTTTTTATAACATACAATATATTCCATTCCAGGATTGGTATAACCACCCATGTACCCTTTGAGCTCATATAACATTAATTATTAACCAATTAATTAGAGGGAGATATAGGTCCCATGCATCCATAATCCATACATTCCAGCACCACAAAATCATAAAGAATTTATCACAACATAACGATAAAATGAAAATAGGGTTTCATAAAAATCTCATAATTATAATAATAAATCATCAAGGGAAACAATAAGTATGGTAAACATGTATCACTTCTATAGTTAAACTCATATAACCTCAAAGGATATAATCTTATCTGTAAGATGATTTTGAAATATCCCTAAAACATTTCTTGAGGAAGATAACATTCACATTTTGAAAACCAATATTTCAAAAATAAAAATTTACAAACCTTTTGAAATTACTTTTCTTTTAAAATATTATTTGAAACTTATAAATAAAGCTACAAATAAAATAACGTTCATGATAACGAGAAATTATTGCTATGTCGTACACATTAATAAAAATATTCCTTCCACATTTTTTGTAAAAGAAAATGTGAATTATTTAGAAAATGAAAGGAAAAATCCTTTTAAACCATTTTTGGAAAATTACTACATGGGTAAAAAAAAATTCTAATAATAATAGGAGAAATTTTTTTATTGAAACATTTTTATAAAACATAAATATTGAAAAGAAAGGGTTTTCAACTGATGATAGAGATAAAGTTGATTTTCTGTAAAATCCTTTTCTCAATCATTTTAAGTACCAATGATATAAAAATGGGAATATTAATTTAAAATTTAATTAATAAATAGTTTATATGAAAATAAAGAGTATATTTCAAGATTGGTTGATGTGAAAATAAAGCGTTTATTTAGGGATTGATCATTATTTTTTTATTGCAAGAATAATAATAAACAATCCCCATAAAAGTTTATATTACATCATAAAATATTTACCACATTAATAATATTTGTATCGTAATACAAATGAAATAATAACATAAAATGAATCTTATAAATATAATGAAATAAATTATTTTCATTGTATAAAATGTCAATGTTTTGGTATATACATATCATTAAAGAAATTAGGATCATACCATAACTAATGTCCCAAAGAAGATAAAATGAGACACCAATCCCTTACTGCATTGGTATGTTTTAAATCATAATACCCATAAAATAGATATACTAAATTGGATATATAATTACCAATAATTTTCACAACATTAATCATAAAATAAATTTATGAGAAGTTTATACCCCACATAAAATAAAGACCTGGTGAATACGGAATGTCTTTGATGGAAAATAAAAGTGAGACGAAAATCCCTTACCATAAGTCTCAAATTTATTCATACACATTAGATACTACTTTATAATAAAAATAATTTTATAAGAAATAAATTAAAAAACTATAATTATATATATCATACTTTATATGATTTAATTATGACCCTATATTACTTGTTTATTAAAACTTTATTATTAAAATAATGTTTCATATAATAACCGTATTGTTTTTCATGTATGTGTTGATTTATTATTTTCATTTATAATACATTGATCATGATTAAAACATATAAATATTTTTACCCATGTTAAAAATATAATATATATTCATTATATATATATTCATAGTAAACTATAAAATATAAAGGTAGAAAATGTAATAACCCATTAATGGAGACGGTAGGTCGTACGTAGACGTGAACGTTGTTTCCATTTTAATGAAAAATTGAAATAAAAAAATTTAAATATCAAATTAAAAATATATAATCATTTTTATTTCATATATATCACATATTTTTATTTATACCTATCCTTATTTCCATCAATGCAATGTGTATGTGAAGAACGAATCACATCGCTTCATGTGCCGATAATCCGCTATACAAACGAATGACGTTATCGTATCCCCCATGGAATGGAACGTAAAAAGGTATAAGTGATATATAAATATATATATATTGAGAGATAATATTGTTAAAAATTTCATATATATTCATTTAATCAATCCTTAATACCATCCAAGTGACACATAAATGAAAAACACATCACATCGGTTCGCGGGGCGATAGTCCGACATACACACAAGCTATGTTATTGTTTCCCAATGGGTTGGGAGAAAATAAATTATATATTTTATTATAATTAAAAATGAATTAATATATTTTAAATATCATATATAAACATTAAATATATTATTATATCATTCTGCAATAGGTGGTGATGGAAAATGAAGAACATCAGTTCACGATGTGGTAGTCCACTGTACAAATGGTCGATGTTTTGTTTACCATTTAATGAAATATAATTTGGATATAAGTTATGAAATTATCATAATAAATTCTAATTATATGGGTGAGATACTAGTTTTATTATATCAACATAATTTAATAATATTTGAATTAATTAGAAGAATAAGTAAAATAAAAATCTATAGTATAAAACACTAGATATTATTCTAACTACCAGGTTTAACCTAAATATTTACTAAATTGGATTTATGATCTAAATAATTCCTCTATGATGTGGTTATATAATTAAGGAATAAATATTCTTAGTTCTTGGCTTAATTAATGGCTTTTAGAAGTGTGAATAGTTTATGAGAGGGAGTGACCTTTTATAAGTGAAGTGACTGACACAGTTGTACTTTTTGAAAAGAAAAAGATGTCTCAATCTTTTAATAAGAACAAATAGATCCAAAATGGTTCATTACTGAACCTTCTAGGTTATAAGGTTTAAATATGTAAATAAAATGGGGTTTTACAAGTTTTTAGGTCATTTTACCACTTATATGTTTAGTTTTCCTCCAGTAAAACCGTTTTAACATTAAAAACAGAAATTAATTTTAATTTTTTTATTATTTATTATGTAAAAAAATAAATTTTACCTTCTTAGATAATATAAAATTATTATTATTACATAAATTTAATCCAATTTCTCAAATTATATTAATATATGTGGCAATATTTAGTTTTAAAATCAATCTGGAAGATGCAATGAAAAAGTGGTTTTCCAATGAAAAACGTTTCAAATGTTTAAAAATTTCTTATATAAAAATTTAACATTAAATTGATTCCAATGAACTAAATTGGATTAATAGGTTTATAATTTTACTAAATTTACTTTTAGAACATTATTATAATAATATTTATGTTTTTATTTTTTTTAAATGAAATGAAAATTCAAAATAAAATCCATTATTTTTCAGTATTTATAAAAAAATATTTTCTCATAAAATCCTCAAAATGTCCCTCCAATATATTTTTTACATTATTATTTAAAAGTGATTTTATTTTTTTCAAATAAATTTTCTAAAATATGAAAACATTAATTTTAATATAAATCCTCAAATGGTGAAAAAACTTATTTAAAAAAATAAAATTATAAATGTAAAATTTGTTTTATTCTCAACTCTTGTCTAGAAAAAACATGAGATGAATGTAAAAAAATTAATTAAATATATAATATATAAATATCATTAAAATAATTCACTAAAATTTATTTATTTAATTTATTGATATAAAATTCATTTATCTGAAAAAATTTAGTTTTTCAAATGATCAATTTTATTTTTATATGGTTTTTATCTTCATTTCTAGTTGATTGGTCCCAAAAAAATCATTATAAAATCATTTTTAAACCATATATTTTTCACAAATTAGTTAATACTATTTATAACCACCATCCAAATCACTAGTTGTTATCTATAATATAAAATAATAATAATATTTTGATAGTTTAATTTTTTTCATTTAATCCCTAATTTACATGTAACACAAGTTTTGCTCAGTGTTGCGTGTAATGCAAGCTAAACATAGTGTTTCATGTTATAAAAAACACATAAAGGATTAAATTTATTTGAAAAATAAATATTTCTAAAAATATAATAGTGTTTAACTAGTCAACTCAAATGGGTTTTGAAGTTAGATGATATGGTAAGAAGTGATTCCTTTTTATAAAAGAGAGTAGGGCCACTCATGGAATTTCATAAAAATAATAATTTAATATAAATTGTTTTTTATTTAAAAATTTCATCAAATTTATATGATTCAATGATAAAATAAATAATTTTCTATATCAGGTCATCCAATAATTTTGTGAAATGGTTATATCACATTATTACCCTTATATTTTGCTTTTAACCCCTATTAACACTTTTCTCACTTACTGTGATAAGAAGGGTTTTTTACATTTTAAAGGTCAAGATAGTTACTATAAATTTTAAAACATCACATAAATAGACCAAAATTAATATTTTCAATCATATACTTATCACTTGTCTTAATATTGGTTTTTGAGGAATCTTATATCATTTAAAAAATTATTTTTTCTAAAAATATCAGTAATTTCAATTTTAAAATTATTTAATAACATTGAATTTTATAACATCAATACAAGAAATGAAATTAGAATAAAATATTTTAATACAACCCTAATATGTTAATTTTACCTATAAAATTCTTGGTTATTGTTAATTATTTCAAATTATACTACTTTTAATATTTTTAATATCATTTATTTTACTTATCTAATTAATTGAATAATTACAAAGTCAACATTTTGTCAGAATTTATGGTAATTATTTCTTCACTAAAAATACAAATTCAATTACTATGATCAAAATATATCATTTATATTAAAAAAATATTTATAATAAATAAAACCCTATGTTTTTTTTGATGTTAATGATATTACAGTAATTAAAAACAAGAGTATGGCATTTTTTACTTTCTTCAAAAAAATATTATAAAGTCAATAGCCACATATAAATGGAAAAATACCATATATTTTAACATCAGAATATTTTTTATGATATATATCTATCTAATAAAATTTATTAAAGTTTTAGTGTCATTTTATAGTATTTATTATTTTATTCATAACATTAATTACCTAATTTACCCTTTATTCTAGTAAAAATAATTACTATAGTTACAATTCATATTGACAAAAAATAAAAGGTACCAATTTACCAAATATGAACCCAATGATTCCAAATATGAAATCCATTTTTTATTATTTTATCAAATTTATGTAGTATAATTTAATATAAAATTAATCCAAAAAATGCATTGAAATGTATTTTTTCATAAAAAATTATTTTTATGTATATTAATGTTTTTTTCTAAATTAAATTTTAAAATTGACTCAAAATAATATAATTGTATTTTTAATCAATAAAAAAAAATTAAATTTTAAAATCACTACAATATAGATATTTAATTTTCAAATAAATTGAAATAAAATACAATTTTCAAAAATCAGTATTTTTCACTATTCATTGAAAATTTAATATTTTCAAAACATTATTAAAAAATAATTATAAGATAATTTTTAATTGAAGAATAAAAAATATAATAATAATTTCATCAAATTATAATTCTAATATTTTAAAACCAGTCTTTTAAGTAAAACCTTATATGAATGAAAATACAATTGGGTTAGAAATAAATCTATTTTTCTTTTGACTGAAAAATTACCTGATATTTTTATAATAAATATAATTCTAAAACATATATCTAATTAATTAATTATTCTAACATTTAGTATATTATTAAATTCTTATCCCTTTTTGAAATATAATCCTTATAATTTTATTCACTTACTAAACGAGTCATGATACCTTCCTCTCATAGCATTTTTAGACTCCCATGTTTCTTCTTCAACCATATGGTTTTTCAAAAAACCCTTAACCTATTGAATTATCGTTTCCCACAATACTCTCTCTCTATAATCAAGAATCATAATAGATTTTTATTCTACATAAATATTCTATTCCCATTAAACTACATCTTAACCCAAAACATGTGATGAATCTAGAACATAATTTATTCACATCGAAACATGAAAAGCATTGTGTACCTGGGATAAACTCAAAGGAAAGGATAATCAGTATGAAAATGTCCTAATGTTTTATTAGATTTAATTCAATGAAATGAATCATCAAATTAACAACCCCTTCCTACCAAAATGCATAACACTTTTAAATGGATATAATTTAAGAAAAACATTATCCCCTATATCGAACGAAACATATATCTTCTAGTTACCTATATAAATTTTCTATCTGATTTAATTTATCCTCATATTTTACTGAATTATATTCACCTTCCTAACTATTTCTTTGACCAAATCTATTCCCTGAAAATTTATTTTTCCTAATTCATCCTAAAATATTTATGTCCGGCATCCCTTTTAATATAATGCATCAAAAGGTAAAATTTGTACACTGAATGAAAATTTTTACTGTAAGAGAACTCAACTAAATAAATATATTGATCCAAAACTCCCCAATGATCCATTAAACAACAAAAAATTATATATTAAAAGGTCTTAATTATTCTTTCATACTATCCATTAGACTGAATATTTTTGTTTGTAATAATATTGAATTCAGTTCCCAATGACTTCTAAAGTCCATTACATAAACTTGATGAGAACTTGGGATCATAGTTAGATACAATGGAGATAGTAACTACATGGAACCTAAATACCTAATTGAGTTACAATTGAGAAATAAAATCCAAATTCATTTTATCTTGAATTGGAAGGAAATTCATGAATTTTTTTAATTATTCAATAGTAACCGAAATTGAATTATTTCCTTGATATTATTTGGTAATCCAAACACGAAATCGATTGAAATAGTTTCCCATTTTCACTTTGGTACCGGGAAAGGATAAATAATCCCCATGGGTAATTTTGATTCTATATTAACCCATCGAAATTTAAAACATTTCATGGTAAGGTCTGCAATATCTCTTTTCATTCCATTCCACCAATAATACTCTTGATGGTCTCAATAACTCTTATATCTTCCATGATGATCTAAACACGGGGAACTATGAGCTTCACTCAATAAGTATCTCACCAATTAAGAAATAAAAGTCATAAATATTCTCCTTCAAAAACCGAAAACTCATTATTTATCAACATTAAATTCATGAATCTTACCCTTATTAACTAATTATACCTTTTTACTATAAAACATGTTACCACTCATGATATTGCTTAATTATTTCAAATAAGTATGACTATACATACACTTGAAACAAGATAGATTAATATCCCACATACACAACTTCATGGGAAATATTCATCAAATCCTTAACCAAAGGGTTTTCTTATAAAAGTAACATGGTTCGTGATGCATTATTTTTCTAACTTAAATAATCAGCTACTTTGTTTTATTTTCTAGGATGGCAATAAATCATGCAATCATATTCCTTGATTTGTTCCATCCATCTTCTTTGCCTCATTTTCAACTCATTGTGAGTGAAAATACTTAAATGTTTTTTATGAGTATATATTTCAAAATTTACTCCATATAAATTATTCCTAAAATATTCTAATGAAAAAACCACAATAGTTAATTAGATATCATTAGTACAATAATTTAATTCATGAGGTTTCAATTGTTGGGAAGAATAAGAAATTATTTGATTATTCTGAATTAGTGCACGACTATGAACCTTCAAAGAAGCACATTTTTGGATAAAAAAATAACTATTTCACTAGGTCAAATAGAAAATAAGATCATTCACCAATATTCTTTTCCATTTATAAAAAATAATCACATTATTTTAATCTTGGTGAACATAACTCCTTTTCATGTTTTATTAATCCATGGTATAGAAAACCAAGAAAAAATTTCATCAATACTCTATTAGTAACCATATGATATATGAAAACTATGAATCTATGTGAATTTTTTTGGTCTTTTCCATTCCTTGAAAAAATAATCTTTAACTCGGTCGATAGTGATGTTATAATTAAAAACAATATTTCCAAGAAAATAATTTTTTTAAAACCACATTTCAAACATAATAAATTTTCCATGTAGTTTCATTTGTTATATGGTTTGAGAAATAAAAATTAAGTGTATTTCATTATCCTCTTTAATTTTATAATATACCATTATTTTATCAATCAACACAACCAAAAATATATCCAATATATTCTGTAAAAGACTATTCATTATATCTATAGATACATGTGGTGCATTATAAAAACCAAAGGGAATAAATACAAACTCATAGTTCTCATATTTAGTATGAAATGAAATCTTTTGAATATTCACCTCCTTTACTCTCAACTGAGGTTACCTCAACAATAGATCAATATTTGAAATGTGCTATGCTCCTTGGAGCTGATCAAAAGATCATGGATATTAGGAAAAATATATTTGTTATTAGAACGGATGTTATTAAGGGCTCTATAATCATTGAAAACAGCCATCAAACCATCATTATTTCAAACAAATAAGTTAGTATCACCCCAAGGTTAAGAGGTGGGATGAATTAAACATTCATCTATAAACTCATAGAATTTATTTATCAATTCTAAAAGTTCTACTTGATCTATAATAATAAAAGAGTTTTGAAATTGTCTTTTCAAATAGTATTGATTCCATGGGGAATTCATATACAAGGTAAGGTATAACAATAATAAATTCATCCTATAAAACATCCTTATTTTCATTCACCAATGGAATATCACTAATTTGAAAATTTTTATTCTTTTTAACAAAATGATTAAATTAACTTTCACTACCATCCCTAATCAATTTCTTAGTTTCTTGTTAGGTTACCAAAGGTATAAAATAATTAAACAAAACCTTATTGGATTTTAAATATATATTAGCATGTTAAATTGTAATTAAATTTATAACCAAAATATTATAAAAATCTTTCATCAAATGTTCAACAATATTTTTTGGAAAGACTATTCTACTTATAAAAATAAGCAGATTCCTATAAATATTTGTTTATTTAATATTTCCATCCTCAATTTTCACCAAAACATATTTCATACATTCATGAAGTAATATTCCTAATTTATTCTCAAATTTCTAAAAACTGAAAGAATTTGAAGATCCAGTGTTGAACAGGGTATTGAAATAATTTGAATAAACTTGTAAGATACCTTTCACCACATTAGTTGGTGGACCAATGAAAAGTGTAGCAGTAGAAAACGATTTTTTCACTTAATTTTTCTTTTGATCCTGATGATTTCTAGCCTGAGTTACTAACTTCGAGCATATGTTATCATAATGTCCCAAGTCATTAAAATTATATAATCTTACCTTTAACTTTTCATTATTTTCATGTTAACTTTACTTGTATTCATGATCAATATTCCCAAACATTTAACATGATAATCATTTCCTTGATTTCATAAGATATTACAGAGGGTTCTTCTTACCTCACTTATTATAATATGGTATTATGATTATCATACCTCCAGATATATTTTATGTATGTTTCAACATTACCTATAATCCAGAACTTTTCTTTTCGTTGTTTTTGTTAAATATATGATCATCGAAAAAACATTTCTACCCTCTTAGCACATCAAACACATTCCTCATAACTTTTAATCTCATTTAAAGATAATTCCCTTTCATATATTGTCTTTAATCATGAGTAAAAAACCTTAATTTTATAGTCATAATATACGATAATAATTTTAATATACCATTCTAAATGGGTGAATTTTTATTTATACACAGCTATTGAATCATCCATTATTTATCTGAATTCCATGAATTGTTTTTCTATCCTAATTCGAATAGTTATAGGAAACTATTTCTCAGTATAAAATATTTATAATGTCATCCCTGAATAAGATATCAATATCTTAACATTTTTTATTATTCTTAACCATCTTCTACCATTGATCGGTTTCACCTTCAAACTATTAAATAACAAGAATTTATTTTTGATGCCCAAAAAATCCATGACCTTGAATATCTTCTCTAAATCATAAATTGATCCTTCACCTATCACAATATTATAAGATCCATTAAATATTAGAGGACGTTATCTCATAAAATTTTATATTATTGAAATGTTCATGTGTGGAATATCTTGTTATTCTCTTGTAAGGATAACTGCACCATTTATAGCCAATTTCAACAAAACCATGATTGAAATAAATTACTCTGTTTGAATTCTAACCATTCTGATTTGCTGATTCAAAAGGATATTGTCCCCTTAGAGCCTTCATACTATAGCTTACTTATTCCCTCAATGGAAAACAATTCTAAACAAACATAATTTAGATAAAGAAACATGATAGCCTTCAAATTATATATAATTTCATATTAACCATATATTAAAATATTTTAAGCTAATGATATTAACATTTTCCTAACCTCTAAAGTTATATAAACCTTGAACTGATACCAACTATAAGGACTAATCATTAAACATTACATATTCGAATCTCTTTAAAACTAAAATACACTTCCTTGCATTCCAAAAGAACATTAAGGTTTATATTTTTAAAATTTTACGACATAAATATAACATAAAAACATATATATTACAAAGTGGACACTTCTAATTCGTTCCAATTTTTCCTATAATAAAAGTCTTTTAAAATGAATTACATTTTATTTTCATGAAGAATATTTATGAATTTTAACATGACTTATTATTTTCCCTTACCCATCCTTAAACCCTATTAAATAAAATTAAAATGTTATATGGCCACAAAAACCTCAGTAAGGGTCATAAAAAGGAAAGAAATAAACTATTATTCCATGAATACTTATAAAAATTCCCCCTTTTAAATATAAACTTATGGCTCAAAATAAAAATTTTCATACCTAGAAGATCACCTACTCTGACAAATGATTTCATAAAACATTTTATAAGAAAAAATAATGGAAAAAATAAAACTCATAACGATTCTTTGAAATCATGAGAAATCATAATAACACTTTTCAAAAAGTTAAACTTTTCACGCTTAGAAAGTTTCATATACTTTCCTTTAAATATATAATCATTGTATTAACTTGAGAAATCATAAATTATTATTAAACTGAAATGAAACTTCGATAAAAAATATATGTTGCAAGGGAAATCATTTCAATATCACTATTATAATCACTCTTACAAATTTTATAACCATATGGATGAATTTCATAACCAATGCATTGGAGGGATATAAAAAGCCCACCCATTCCAGGTATATCATAGAACCACCTTGGTTGCTTAATAAAATAACCACCCATCCTTAGATTATATGGGAACCACCCATCGTCAAAACAATTCACAAGAAGCATCAAATAAACAAAGAACGTGAAATATTTAAATTTCAAACATTACACAAATAAAAATATTATTTTCATCCATGAGAAAAAAATTCAGACATTGAAATAATTGAACTAATTTAAAACCCCTTTGTGAAAACAAAAAAATATAAATAATTAGTGCTAAATTTAAAGAAAACATAAATGATTGTAAAGGAATAAAAAAATGTATATTTTTGTGGAAACGTCGTATACATTTAAATATAAAATGCTTTTTATCTTTTTGTAAATAACTTCCACTAATTACATAAAATAATTCCCTCTAAAGACCTTTAAAGGAAATTAAAACGAGACATAAAATTCCCTTTATATATTATTTATGTCCATATAAAAATATCCATAATTTTTAATAAATGTTTTCATGTAAGAACAATATATATAATGGATCCTTTAATGATAATTTATTCAAATAAAGTCACTCACATTAACTCTAACTCATCACACAGGTTCTTTATCTTCCACTTCATGGAAAATATCCATTATTTAACACTTCAAGACCTTGGATATTAGTATTATTCCTAAAAAAAGGCCTCTTCAACATGGGGAGAGATGTTAGTATGTGGTTTGGGTAGATCTTGGCCGAACCAAATGGGTATTTAAGTGTGAGGAAATGAGAAATATTAGCACCCTTTTATAAATGAGAGGAGGGGAACTCATGAAATTTCAAAAAATATTAATTTCATATAAATTAAATTTGATGTCTAAATGGACCCAATTTAATATATTCAAATATAAGTTGAGGATAGGTTGAAATGAACTCATCTATTAACTTATTTGACAGGTTTAGATCACATTTTTACCCATATTGTTTTGTTTTAACCCCTACTAACAATTTTCACACTTACCATGACATCAATTTTTTTACTATTTGAGGGTCATGTTAGTTAATATAAATAGAAAAAAATACTTTTAAATATACCATGGATGATATTTTAAATCTTAACCTAATCATTTTTCCAATAAATATGTTTTTTATGAATTTTTTTATCATTTTATAAAACATTATTTTCATAAAATATCAATAATGTCAATTTTAAAAATATTAAATTATATTGACTTTTATAACATCATGAAATCAAATGAAATTAGAATAAATAGATTAATACATGCATTAAAATTTATTTCAAACTAAAAAAGTCTTAGGTCACCTTAATTATTTAAAATTAAACTACTTTTAATATCTTTAATGTCATTTATTCTATGTTTCCAACAATTGAATAATTACTATGTCAGCATTGTGTAAGAATTTAAGAAAATTATTTATTTAAAAATAATTTAAAATAAATTAATATGAAGAAGATAAATCATATTGAATTCAAATTAATATTTCTAAGCCAACATATCCTCTTATTATCCTCATATTAACAATTTTATATTTATTAAAAACACAAGTGTGATACTTTTTACTTTTCTATAAAAAAATATTATAACAGTATAAAAATGAAAAAAGGCCATATATTCAAAATTTTAATGATTATAGATTAGAATTATATATAAAATAAAATTTTCAAAATATTTAGGCTCTTATTAGAGATATTATTATTTTATTTTTAACATTAATTACCAAATTTTCCTTTTACTACAGTAATAAAATTATTAATGTTACTATTCATATTAACTTAAAATAAAAGGGAACTATTTACCAAATTGGGAACACATAATTATAAATATGGAATCTATTTTTTAAGATTTCAAAACAAATAAGTAGAAGAAATTATTTTAAAATTAAACATGGAAAACATGATGAAAAACGAGTTTTCATAAAAAATGCCTTTTAAGTATAACAAGTTTTTTATACCAAATTAAATTTTAAAAATCATTATAGAAACTATAATTGAATTTTATTAATCCAAATGAAATAATTAAAATTTAAAACTAATCAAAAATGGAATTTTATATTTTAATGAATTAAAAATAAAATAAAAGTTTCATTAAAAATATATATTTTCACTATTCATTGAAAAAACAATATTTTTAGAAAATTATCAAAAATTCATCATAAGAAAATTTTGAAATTAAGAATAAAAAAATTAAATTCATTTTGTTAGATTATAATTTTATTATTTTAGCTCCAAACATTTAAATAAAATAATATAATTCATGAAAATGGTTTTTTTATAAATAAATATTTTTTTACTGAAAAATTATATAAAATTTTTATAATAAATGTAACTATATAATATATAACTAATGAATTATTTATTCTAACATTACATATTTTGTTACAGAATTATAGTACTAATAATATCTTATGGAATTATCATTATTAGATGTTTAGTTTCATCTAGAATGGTACACTTCGAGTCCCATTCATTGTGTATAATATTAATGATTTCACAAAAAACTAATCATTAGTTAAATATTTATCTCCAAAATATTTACTAAAAATAGTCATAAATGTTTATTTTTTTGAAATTGATTCTTCTAATAGAATATCAAAATCTCTATAATCATCTCTCTTCATTTCCCTACTTGTTTCAACAACTATTGTTGTACCAAAATGGGTAACATCCAATTTCATCCAAATAATTTTAGTTGTTTCCAAAAAATATATTTGATTATGTATTCTCCTAGTAATATATCATAATAAATTATTTTTTACCCTATTATTATATTTACATTCTGTGTGAAATCCTGATACTTGTGATCCTGAATCTAGTACAAAAATATACTATATATTTTTAAAAAATGTAACTGAAAAAATACAGCCCTTTATAAAAAAGAGGAACTTTTTTTGTCATGGTTTTGAAGGAAAAGGACAATCCTTTACAACATATGAATGATTAAAAAATTAAAAATGAAAAATTATTTTGACTTCTCTTATGATAGCTCCTTAATGAATCTTATCTCATTTGGAACTTTTAATGAGCATATGAAAAAACATTTTTAAAATGTAGGATAAGTATAAAATTTCATAGTAATGGGTTTTTAAAAAATATGAAAATATATTTATAAATAATGTTTAAAAATACATTATAAATCTTTTATGTTTCAAATATATAAAATCTGATTATATAATTTTCAAAAATGTTCTAGCAAGACCCGCAACGGAATGCAAGAGATATACATTTCTATTGTATCATTTACTCTAAAGAAAGATCCATGTTCCTCAAGATCCAAACGAATAAATTTATATTTGGTGGAATCAATTTACCCTAGACGGTTGGTTCCCATTAATAATTTTCATTCAAGACACCCATACATTCCTGAAGGGCGGTAATGTTAAAATACCCCGATATTGACACAGTAAGAACACATTTATCCAACTCATCATTTATTACAAGGACATAAAAAATCATGCAATGATTACTATTGAGCATTTTCTAGATGAGAGATGGTTACCCAACCACCTCTATGAATGATAAATCTTGACTCAGGTAGAATGGTAATAATAATAGTTCCCTACACCACTTTCCTCTCAAATAGTTAATCTCACCATGGCCAATATACCAAAGATATTTCACCTCTAGAACATCTAGAAGCTCAAGCATGTGATGTGATAACATCAATCATTTATTTCCTCCCAAGGTCCAGTCACTCCATTTCTCACCATAACTTCTCTTCATGAACCACACCCAAAGGGAACCCCCTTTAATAATATCTGATGCCATTTTTTCTTGAATGATATACATGGTTTTCATTATGTCCTGATGATTAAATCCCACTTCCGTAAACATATTTTCCAACCTATTCCAGCTCTCCCAATGACATATACCCATGTCATTTGTATCCCAAAGGAACCTTTTCATGGGTTTTTAAATTCTTTCAATGGTTACCTTAGGAACCCTCATAATAGAAAGCATATGCACCTCCATAGATGATATCACACTATTAATCCATGTTATATGACCCCAAAAATGGAGGAATCCATTCTTCCAGTTACATATCCTTTTTTTATCTTATTTATAAACCCTTAAATCAAGAACATATTGATTATGCCATTCGAAATGAGAGCCCCTTGGTACTCCATACAAAGGTGTCTTTTATGAATGACCAAAATATTACATCTCACATAGCCTCGATGTGCCCGAAATTTTATAGAGATATAAACATTTATCTTTTCTATGTTCATTGATTTCCCAATTATATTACCATAAACCCTCATTAAAGAATTCAATCCTTTGATTCATTTCTTACCTCCATTAATGAATAAATGAAAGTCATCAACGCACATCATATACAATATCATACAATAAAATTACCTTTTTTATATGGAAAGATGAGCCCCTCCACCATGTTATACTTTATATTCATTGAAATTTCACCCTAGTCCATGATAAATATAGTAGGTGAAATAGGGTCTCCCTAATGCAAGCCTCAGACCATTTTGAAGAAACCAATATTCGTCCCCATGAATGAGATGGATAACCATAGGGACATAAAACACTTGGACATCAAAACACATGAACAATCACTCAAACGTAAACTCCTCATAATTCTAATAAGGAAACACCATTAAATCCAATCATATTCATTATCCATGTCAACTTTGATGATGATATTTGATCTCATTTCATTTTTATTGATATCCTCCACCATTTATTGTGCAATTCCCACCTCCCGTTGCATGCCTCTACTCTGAATTGACCCATGTTTTTCCTCATAAACCACTTTTGGAAACAAGGAATTAAAATTTTTTATTTAGGGGGAGGAACTGATTTTATACAAAAACTTACACAGGCATATAGTTTGATACTGGTTCATTGTTTTAGGATGCTTCACTATAGGAATCAAGACCACCCTGGATGCAGAAGATGCTCTCAGAATATCTTCTACTTTGAAGAAATCCCAAATAGATTCAATCACCTGACCACCAATTGTATTATAAGTATCAATACAAAATGAATTAGTAAATCCATCTGACCCTTTACTGATCTATTCATTCATACTGAAAATGACTTTTTTGATCTCATCTACTCAAGAAAAATCCTCAATAAAGGAATTTTTATCCTCATTGAAAAAATAGTGACTACATATCCAGAACCTTTTCTAGTCCTTAAACTGATTCATCCACTCATCCTAGTTAGATGAAGGATCTACCATAAGATTCTTGAAATTATTGTGGGCCAGATTCCCAGTGATATTTGCATAACTAGTGATAGATCCATTAGGAAGTCTGATTTTAACCTTACTTGTCACCCTTTTCTCTTTAATGCACACATGAAAATAGGTTGTGTTTCTATCCCATTTCATCAACCATAGAGCTCTAGGGTTTTCCATAAATTTCATCTCAAACTCCAATAATTTATTAGATAATAATATTTTCTTGACACTAAGGGAGGAAAACACATCATCATCCTAGAACCCTTTAAGGATATTTTAAAGACCTTAAATACCCCTTTAAAGTGAATCTAAAGAATGATGATGGTTTCTTATGCCTCTCCTCCAATCCAAGAGGTCACATCCTAGGAATTATAAACATATCATAAGGATTTTCCAAGGGATATCTTTAGTTTGCGTCAATCACGACTCACCAAACTACTGCATGGGGCCTTCCATATTCACAAAAATGATGAATAAGTGAAGTTCTCTAGACCCCTATTATCGCTTATGATATTAGACACCACCGTAGAAAGGTCATAGAGGATTCTAGGAATATTATTGATCCTCATCTATGGAAAATAATCCAAGCACTACATGTTTCCAATATAGAGGTCAGTTCTACTCCATATCCATATGTTGCCTCTTCCATTATTACACCACACGAAGTGTCTGCCTTCAAAACCCAAATCAATTAATATATTGAAATCCACGAATGATTTAACGTCCTACATTGCCACGATGGGGTAATCTTCACCCGAATTCTTCTCTCAAGCCTCAGCAATAGTGTTAAAATCACTAGCACAAACTAATCCAAATTTCCAGTGTTAAAATTTACTAACGATTTTGATAACTCCCTCCAGCCAGTGACATCACAGTTAGCAGAATGTAAGGTGATATGTAAATCTCTGGCTCCCACTTTATCCTTCATAGTAATATGCTGATAAGAGACATGCACCCTTTCAACTTCAATATTATGCTTCTAGAACACCCATATAGGGTAGTAACATGATTTTTCATGAAAATAGCCACAAAACCCCATAATTTTTGGAAAAAAAGTTTATATGATCAACTGGTTGTTTAGGTTCCATGATAACAAAAAAAAATATCCATAACTAACAGGATTCACTATGTATGTAAGAGCCTTTAGACCTCATACCCAAACCCCTCAAATTTCATACCATTATAAAAAGTCATTGATGAAGGATGGTTGTGGCCTTGCATCCCATGAATAAAATTCTTTTATGATCTAACTATTCTAATAATACATCCTAGGGAAAGAGTGTGACCGAGACTGTGCATGGGTAAAATGACCACATAATCTAGGAGATAAACTGGGGGGATAAGGAACCACCACTGCATCGATCAGGGTAACTAGAGACTCCTAAGTAGAAACTGAATCACCTAGAATCTGAAAATGGTTAGGTGAGAATATCAACTCAGTTCTCCCCTCCCAATCTATTTCAGAATTAGACACACCCACCACATAGAAAACCTTAGAAGTAACATGTGAAAGACGAGCATCCTGATTAACTTAAGGTATCACGACCTTCAAAAATGGGCATCCCAGATCAACACTACCTAATCTAGTAATGACCATGTTATTATTTGAGCGCAACATGATGGGTGGCACAAAATGAGAACAATGTGGGCCTTTTGGAGAGTGATGAACCCACCTAAACAAGGAATATTAAGCTTCATAAGAAAGTGATAAAGAACCAACATAAACTGAGTAGAGAGGCACATCCTCTCCATCTGACTAGGAAAAATCATGTACCCAATATGAAACCTAAAATAAAAAAAAGAAATATACCATGGATTGTGAGGCACATCATCAAAATTTGAATTCCAAGAAAATCCCTCTCTAATCTACCAACTCAGACTCCACTTATTGCGCCTCCTGTGAAACCTGATTCTGAAGAGACCAAAAATATATAGCACCTAGCACTAATCCCTTTTATGCTGAGCCCATCCTATGAGCACCCATAAATAAAACTTCTGAAGATGATTCCTGACTACACAATCCAACCGGACTACATACTCCTCGAATCTTCCAAAAAAGATTAGTGAATTCCCTTTCTGACAACATAAGGAGAAAAATGGGGAACCCCCTGATAAGAGATCATTTTCCACTAAGAAAATCCCCCACCCCTATAATGATAACACATGGACAAAATTTAATTAAAAATCATATATAAATGAATATCTGAGGAGAATCCACTGAATAAAGGAAAATAGTTTCCCTATATAGGAAAAAATCCACCCAGCGCATTACCCACCAACTAAAGAATTGTTGGGTTCCATAGTGGAATTGGAAAACCCAGAAAATGAACCCAAACTACCACGAGGTAGGACTCCTTCCCTCTAAGTGTATCCCAAGACCATCGAGATAAGTAAAAAGTCCAATAGTTGAACCTCCTACATTAATGAGACAAGGCCTTCACAAAATCATATCTGAGAAAATGTGAATGAAAAAAAGGAGAACTGGACAGAACTAAAACTATAGATTGCTGAGAATGAGCCAAAAATTCCACAACAGATCTCAAGAAAGACAATGATGGATTATCCAGACCAAAGGAAGCCACCAATGTCCAACTGTGGTAATCCACTGCCCCAACCAATTCTTCCGCCGAAAATTCCACAATAGGGAGTCTGTCCACACAATCCACACACCTTGGACCCACCAAAATAAGAGGATTATAGGGAATATAATCTAATGTTTTCCTCACCCCCATATAATCTCCATAAAATAATGAACAATGGGGGAAGTGGTCTCACCCATGTAACCGACCAGCACTACCTGAACCACCAATGAAGAATACCTGACATCAAAAAGTGAAATCTTTAACTTATCCCACTCCAAGGTTTTCTACGAGGAACCATCCTAATGAGGAATCACCGAATTGGGTGCAGTCTTCATTCACATAAGGATCATGTCATTAAATGTCAAAAAAGATAATAGGGAGTGGGATGCATGCTGGATAACTTCGAGAGAAATTAATTTGGGATCTAAAATCATATAACAAAAGTAGAAAGAGATAATTCATCTTATAATTTACCAAGTGGACCATATAATTTGACTACCTTTAGAAAGGAGTATCAGTTGTTATCCAAATTCTGAATTGGAATGATTTATCTTTGATTAAAACCACCACATGTGTCTTTTACATGCTTATATTCATCCTTGTTTTTGAGTAATGATCCATGGATACATTACACTGGATACTCCACCTTCATAATTTTGTATATATTTAATGGAGGGGGTAGGATTTATTATGGATCATCCTCCTTCTTGGTTTCTATTTTTGAACCTCATGTTTCTTATTCTAGTGTTGACTTCTCATAGGCTGCATGAATTGAATGATCAAAGGGGTAGTAAACATGTATTTTTCCTTGAATAAATTTTAAAATTTAAATTCTAAATAATTAATTTATTCAATTTAATATGATCATCCTCTATTATTATTTCATCAGACTAAAAAATGTGGATTTCTTTATGGGGCTCCTCAAAATTTTGTCCATCAAAATCAGGGAGCCCCATGTGTTCATCAATAGGTGTAGGTACAATTTCTTCATCATCCTCTAATACATAGAAAGAATTATGCAAATATGAAAATTAATAACAATAAGGAGTGATTCTCATGTGTGATTGAATATAATCAGAAACAAAAGAGTTAAAATAAATATTATCTCATAGATGTGTTTTTTGTTCAATTACTGACTCAGTGGAATGTTCCTCTAGAAGTTGGATCTTAATGAATGGAGTAAGGATGTCGATCTCCTCAATATTTAATTCAAATTCCATAAATTTGGTGGTGTCTTATTTTATTGGTGATGACTCTTCATATTTTCAAATTTTGGGGAGATCAATAAGTTCCTCACATTTATTCCAGAATTCATCCAGTTCTTGTCAATCCCCAACATGTATCTCAGCAAGAAAGTCTTCTTTATTAGTCTCACTAATTTAATTATGGATGAAAATTGGCTTATCTTTTGGTTGAGGTTTGGGTTGCTCTAATAAGGGTTATAAATATGCTATTATCCAATAAATTTTCCTTGGTGATCTCGAAACATCTCTCCAATCTCTTGAATATCATATTTGAGTTTGTGTTTTTACACTTTATTATAAAAATATTCTACGGGAACCTCTTTAAAGGGCTTTGGAGGAAACGAGGAGCACCCAATTAATGTCTTTTACACTTCTTGATAAAATTATCAGATGTGCTACTAGAATTTAGTTATCTCTATATCCAATATTTCAACCACTGGTTGTTATAGTGTCTCTTTAAGATTCTATATGAGGTCCTTGAATTCATCCTCTATAAATATTTGTATACATTCTCCCTTGATCTGTCTACCCCAAAAAGAAACACTATATTTTAGAGACCAAGGTGATTCAGCCACAAATTTTTAAACTTGTGAGTAATTTTTAGTCCATGCAGAATAATAATAATTTGCATAAATCATGGAATGTTTTTAGTTCAAGGAAATTAAATCTATCTAAGTTGTAAAAAATTAAAAACTAGAGAAAACTAATAATTATATCCCTATCAATGGTTACAGTTTTGATGAATGCCTATCTTGGGGAATGGAAATAGAAAACTAATTTCCTAGTGTAGCACAGTGGGCAAACATGGTTGTTTAAGTTAATGAGTTTCTAAATTTTGGTCTAGTTATATAATCTATTTCACCTAACTAATTATTTTTGTTGTTTTAATTATTTAATTAAAAATGAGAAATATTTTTTGGGTTTTAATTTTCTAGAATTACTACATGAAATATATAAATTTATACTAACAAGATATATTAAACAGAATGAGTTAAGGAAGAAAGGACTTGGTTTTGGTTTCTGTTTTGGGTTCAATAATTATTATCCTTTATATGTTTTATTTCAGTTTAATAATAAAAACATGAAATCCCATGTTTGGACATCTAGTATTTATTTATAAATTTTAGAAATCATTTAATTCCTATGAAATCTCAATTCCACCACCTAAATTAATCAATGTTGATGACACACCATAGTCTAGGATGTTCCATATTCTAGGACTCGGTTTTATCGATGTCTTTTCATCCATTGGTTAGCTCAAATACATAGTGTGAATAACTATCCAATGTAGAGAGTGATAATATTTTAAATAAAATTATATGAATTGATTTAGTTTCATGCCATTGGGGGAAGTCACCACACTAGGGAGATTCACCTAACCCATGTATGCTGCTCCAATCTATCACAAAAATAAAATTAACTTTAAGAAAAATTCAAGAACACCATGAACTCCCAATGGTCCAAGCCATAGGTCCAAACTATAATTATTTAGAGTGAGTGATTTAAATAGTTGATGAGAGATAATAGGAGAATAAAATAATAAAACAGGATAAAATAAATAATGATTATAAAAATATAAAAACAACGAGGTTGAGGAAAATAAAAGAAAAATAATAAAATAAAAGAAATGAATTAGGATGAGAAAGAGAGATATAAATAAAATAAAACTAAAAAATAATTGATTAAGAAAAATAAAATATAATGATAAAATAGTAATAATAAGAATAATAATTAAAAGAAGTAGAAAATTAAGAAGAAGAATAAGAAGAAGAAGAGTGGTGGGGGATGGGTGGAACATAATTTTCATTAAACATGCATGAGTTTATTTAAAAGTAAAATAGAAATAAATTTAAACCTTAAGAAAAATTAAAACCAAATAAAATCAAATTAAATGAAAAGAAAAATAAAAGGAAAAAAAGGGGAAGGGGAGAATCGTGGCCAATAGTGGCCTGAGCACTTCGGTGGACATATCCCCCTTTAGAATTTTTGTATCCACTCCTCCGATGTTTACTGGTGGATCAAAAAGGAGGGAAGAGGATCATTTTATAGGCAGTGGGAGGAGATCAGCCTCTCCATTAAGTGGTTGGGATCCTGGAAGGTTCTCTGTCACCCTTAAATAATTGCGCATATAAAAAGAAAAACACCCATATATAACTAGTGTTTAGATTCGCATGTGGATAACGATCACATCGGGTAGTGGATTATTTGGGTGATTATTGGCTACATAGTGGGATCAGAAGTGGTATTTCAAGGTGTGATAGTGGATTACAACAGCTATAACACCCCATGCTTCCACAGTATGCTTCTCTTTCAATAATGCAATAGCTTGCATTGTATGCAATTTTGAGTTTCTAACACACCACGACCAATCAAAGTAGCCATTATGAATAGTAATACCCACTTTTTGAAATTTTATAAATTTTATCTTTCAAAATGGAATTCATTTTTGTATTTATAATATTGAAATTATCTTACGGTGATTTTTTTGTAATTTTATGAAAACTTTCAATTTTTGATGAATAGTGAAAAATATAAAATTATAATTCAAAACAACTTTTTTAATAAAAATAATTTATAGTACTAAATTATACTATTTAGTGGTTTTAAAGTATAATTAGATTATGTTTTTACCATTTAATCCAATGTTGGTCAATGGATATAATTTCACATTTAAACTGGACATAAGAATGTGTCAATCTTTTGATAGTTATTATTTCTTAAAAAGAGGTTTTTTGTTTTGACAATGGGAATTAATTTTAAATTAATTTCTACCACTTCCCTATTTTGAATTTAGAAAAATGGATCCCATATTTAGAATCAGGAGGTTCAAATTATGTAAATAGATATATTTTATTTTTATGCATTTTGAATAATTATGTCCGCAAAAGCTTTATTTACTATGGTTAAAGGGTAAAACCGGTAAATAAGGGTAACATATAATATTATAATAAAATTAAATTACCCTAACATGTGTCCTAAACCTATTTGATGATACATTTCCGACCATGGGCATCATTGGGTCGATTTGGGGACCCCATAAAGCCACTTGGAAGTGATAATGACATTATATATTAAATAATTTAAAGTAGAGACAAAAATAACTAAAGAAAATTTCTTTTAGCAGACCAATTTTGATATGAAGTTATATAGTTGATCTATTAGACTAAAAATTGTCATTAAAAAGATAAAAATATTTCCTACTTCAGGATATTTTATTTATAATTTTTAGACATAAAATAAATATATTTATTTATGACACAATGATGATGCAATATTTTCTTTATTAATGAATTAATCAAATATATTGTATTATAAATGTTAAAATAAATATAATTTAAAGTTTGGTGACATCCACGAATTTAATAGGTTAATATGACTTGTTAGGATTGATTAAATGAATTTATTTAGGATAAATAATGTTTTTAGTACTTTAACAAAAATCAATTATTAAATAGTGTCAAAATTGACATAATAACATTTTTAAAACATATATTTTATTATTAATTGATATTATATTCATAACAATATAAGTTTTGGAAAAAGGTATTATATAATTATAGATGTATTATTAATAAACCACTTTGGGTTCTTTTGGAAGTATATAGTATGTTTATTAACTATATAATATAAAAATTCAATGAGACATATAAATGTAAAACTATTTAACTAAACGTTAAATCTAAATGATAAGGTTAATATAGTTTTCCAAACCTATCTAAAACCTATTGTTTGAGTGGGTTTAGACCTATACCCACCTTAGACTGAAAATAATCCACTTTTTACTCATTAGAAACTGAAAATTATTTTATTATAAAATAATATTTCTAACTTTTCCTAAGGTGACCCTCACTCCTCTTATAAAAGGGAACGCCCCCTTCTCACTAATTCACACTTTCAAAGCCATTTGGATCGGCCAACCTCTACCCAAATGCCCTCTCAACTATCCAGACTTCATCCTTGAGGCCTTCCTTTAATCAGAAAGCCAACCTAAGGAGCCCTTTTGAACAAATCAAAAAAAAGAACCCAAAGAAGAGGTAAATATCTCACCACCTCTTTCAAGTTCCTTTCTTCTTCCACTTCCATTTTCTATGTTGATTCCATTCTAATATAATAAATCTAGTATCTTATATATACTGTGATGTTATTATAAATATGGTACAACCAAATTCATTATTCTATCCATCCTTTGAATAACATGTCACCATACGTGTGTATGTACGAATTACCTTCTCCACGTCTTGGTGTAATTGTTGTTCAATACATTATTATTTAGATGGGTATAATAATGATGTGTAATTCATGTAGATAATAAATATAACATGATTATGATTCTTTATATATGATATAAGATCCAATTATATATTTTTTTAATATAAAAAGAATGATAATTTCGCTCGTGCGTACGTACGGATTACCGTCTCTACGAACGCGATGAGATTCAGTCCCCATCATATCCATTCAAGAATAATTTTCATTATATGATTAAAAATAATTTCTAATGACTTGATATCATTTGGGATATGAATAAGATACATCCCATCCATAACTAATATGACTCACATAACAAATAATATAAAGGAAAATGAATCTGTTAACACCCGAAACAACGATAATACTATGATATTATTAACAAAGAAATGTTAAAAGACCATATATGATATCATATTAATGTATATGATTCTTTTATAATTTAATAACAATTATTTCACCATTATACATGAGGTTAACCTACCCTCGACCAAGGAAAATTACAAGGTAAATGTTAATTCTACAATCTCTTCATTGTCGGAGGTTGTTTATACGTAACTATATACTGGGACCTCTTTATCATCCACATGCATGTTTCTTAAAATTATCGAAGATTCCTTTAAAATATTATAAAAATATTTTCAATGTAAATTTTTTATTTTATAATTATGTGTGTTTTAAATTATTTCCAAAAAAGAGATATCTCTCTCAAATAGTTTTGATTTCATCTATATCAACATCCTTTGATGGATACTAAGCTTATTTGATGTTCATTTATTATGATACAAAACTTTCATATAGTATTGAAGGTTTTATGATATGTTTTACTGTGGATGTGTTATTTTTATACCATTCAGGGATTATGGATAATGTATGGACATTTTGCATGCTAGTTTTAATACGAATGTTTATGTTATGTTTAAACCTGCCCATATGATGAATGAATTGGACTTAGTAAGTGATGGGTGGAGACCACTATAGCTCCTAAATGCATCAGTAGGTCTCATGAGACAAACTAGTGTCCTGGCACAAGGCCTTGACAAAATCTTATTTGTAGTCTTGGCACAAGGTCTTGACTATGTGGTTATGATAGTCTGGTATTATGAATTTTATCATTATAAAATGGGTTATTTATATTTCATGTGATTATTCGACTAGTAGAATATCCATGTGAAATAGTAAATGGCATTATTTCCTTTTATTTTTAACATATTATGCTGAAGTTCAAGTTTAAAAGGATTTTGTTTTAGTTAGACATTTCCTTAAATTTTTATGCTTATTTATGAAAGTTTCCTCTATATTGTTATCCTTCCTGAGCATATGAGCTCACCCCTTTCTATGTTTTATTTTTCACAAGATGTGATGAAGTATTTTATGACTAACCAACAGGGATAGTCTGAGGGGATATGAGAATGGACTACGGAGACTATGTTGTTTTAGTTTATAACTTTATCATTTAATGTAAGACTTATGAATGTATACAGTGTTTCCAAGGCTTCTAAACTAATTGGTCATTCGAGACTTGATCTTTTGTGATCATGCCAAAGGTTATGTAATAATGCAGCAACTCTGGGTAACTGGGGTCGGGGCGTTACAGTTGGTGTCATAGGAAGTTTAGTACAAACCTTGAAAGCCAGATTTAGATAAAACTTGAATAGAGAACATAGCCCTATGATAGACATTGAGGATTAGTGTAGAAGAACATCCTAGAATTTTGGTATTGTAGAGATTTTTGAGTATTCCAAACAATACATCCCTGTCTGGATACGAGCAGGTAGAGGTGGCTCTGGCTTAGATGTACCTAGTGGTAAAACCAGAAAACACCGCTTTGAGATAGACTCGAATGAGAATTGGTGCATGACAACGGGGCATGCAGCACTCTTGGTTAGACACTCCTTGGGGATATGCTTAGGATAATTCTCATTTTCTTTAGAAACCATTATGAAGGGTTTATGAGTATATACTTTCTCAAAGAAAGCATGTATTTTATGACTATGGATTATATCCATAAACTATTCAATTTCTGTTAACTATTTTAGAAGTATGGAATTATGTATTTCGATTCATAAACAAATATAGTTTATGCCATTGTTTAGAAATGGAACCTAGTGAAAGGAATGGAAACCTTATCAATTCAAACACACCAGGTAAGGATTCCCCTCCTGATCAAGATTATTATAGTGGAGATGGTGATAAAATTAGTGATGATCATCTTTTCACTATATCAGGACAACTCACTCAGGTTATGAATAATAACCTTACCTTTATGGAGCACCTAGATCCACAGTGTTGACGATAAATGTTTGATCGCTTCATGAGTCAACAACCAACAACGTTCAATGGGGGTAAAAATCTATTAGTATCTAAGAAATGGATAATTTCTTCAGAGAAAATATTCTATGCCTTCGGGAGTAGTAAAAGAGAAAAATTTGTCATGGCAATTTACCACCTCACTAGAGATGTTGATAAATGGTAGTAATTTATTCTAAACAAAAAGGACAATGATGAAGTATCAAATATATAATTGAGGGAGTTAAAAGTGCTTTTATTTGAAAAATACATTCCTAATGACCATGGAGCATATATGGAAATTCAATTTCTGAGTCTGAGGCAAAAGGAGGATGAGAATGTCGCAAAGTATGAGGCTAAATTTACAAGTATAGCGAGGCATGCTGCAGATTATATACGTAACCCAAGAAGTAAGATTGATCATTTCTTTGATGGGTTAAAACTATTTCTCCATCAAGCATTAGACACAAAATCTGTCTCATCGTACAAAGATATCGTTCCATGTGCTATCAAGATAGAAAAAAAATTCGCAAAGTCCTACGAATTTAAAGAAACGAAAGAGAAGAAGAAATATTTTGACCACTCTAGAAATGGAAATAAGGGGAATAAGGGAAAAGTTGAATATCAATCCTGTAGTAAATGTGGTAAGAAACATCCCGGTACTTTCTTGAAGGGAATGGGAGTCTCTTAAAAGTGTGGTAAAAAAGGCCACCAAGCTCGTGATTGTAAAGGGAAGAAAGAAGCTACTGATTTTCAATGATTCAACTACAAAGAGATGGGATATTATGCAAATTAATGTCCAGAACATCAGAGGAACTTACCTCAGAAAAGGCCAAGGGATCAAGGCCAATATTATGTTATCACTACTGTTGAGGTAGAAGCTCCGAAAGACATGGTGGTAGGTAATTTAATGGTTTCCCCAAGTTTACCAAATTCTTTATTTGATTCTGGATCATCACATTGTTTCATATATTCTCAGTTTTCTATGAAAAATAGATATTTCTAATTTGAATTAACAAGGGTGTTGTCAGTTAAAAATCTTAAAGGAAGTATCATCGCAAAAAAGTTTTGTGAATCCGTTCCCATTAGAGCATATAACTGTTCATTATCTACTGATCTCATCATCATACCCGTGATTTAATTTCATATAATCCTCAGTACGTATTGGATTTCAGACCATGCTGCGAATATTTATTGTATGAATAAGGAGGTTATGATTTTTGATATTAATGATAAACAACTCCTTATCTTTATAGTAGAATCATCACCACTTGATTCTTATCTATGTCCACCCGCAGTAGCTGAACTATAATCAATTATTGGGGAGGAAGAGAATGAAATAAATTTGAGTGAGGAAAGGAATGTTCAAATTGAAGATGTACCTATTGGGAAAGAATATTTTGATGTGTTTTCATAAGATTTACATGGAAATCCTCCAAAAAGAGAAATTGAGTTTTCCATTGATTTAATTCCTAGTTCAAGGCCCATATTGAAGACCGGTTATAGAATGGAAACTGTGAAATTACAGGAACTAAAGAAACAATTAGTGTAATTGAGTAATAAGGTATTTATTCACCTTATTGTTTATCCATGGGGGATCCCCTATCATTTTTTTATGAAAAAAGACTGATCTATGAGGATTTTCATTGATTACAGAGAGATCCATGCTACGACAATAAAGAACAAGTATCCCCTACCTTGTATTGATGATTTATTCGACTAGCTTCATAAAGCTCAATACATTTCAAAGATAGACCATTGATCTGGATAAAATCAGTTGTGTGTGAAAAAGGAAGACATTCCGAAGATATTATTTTGAACCAGGTACGGGAATTACGAGTTTACAATAATTCCTTTTGGATTGACTAATGAACCCTATATCTTCTTAGATCTAATGAATATAGTTTTCAAGGAATATCTCGATGATTTTTTAGTGGTATTTATTGTTTATATATTGGTATACTCCCAAAGCTACGAAGATCATGAAAATCACATGCGCATTATCCTGATGACTCTAAGAAGACATGAATTATATGGGAAGTTTAGTAAGTGTGAATTCTATCTTTCAGAGATTTATTTTCTTGGCCATATTTTCTCTAAAGATGGAATCTCCATTAATCCTTCAAAGACCAAGTCAATCCATTAATGGCCATCACCAACAAGTATAACTGAGGTATGCAGTTTTATTGGTTTAGCAGGTTATTATTGATGTTTCATCCAGAATTTTGCCCAGTTGGCTAACCCATTAACAAACCTCACACGTAAAAGGGTTAAATTTATTTTGGAAGAAGAGTGTGAATAATGTTTTTAATAACTAAAGATAAAATTAGTCAATTCTTCTATATTGACTCTACCATCGAGGAATAAGGGGTTCAATATTTATAGTGATGCATCGAAGAAAGTACTTGGTTGTGTCCATATTCCGATTGATAGGGTTATTGCCTATGCATCACGACAACTAAAAATTCATAATCAAAACTATCCTACTCATGATATTGAGTTAGCAGCTATAATATTTTCTTTGAATATTTTGAGACACTATCTCAGTAGTGAAAAATGTGAGATTTATACTGATCACAAGAGTTTAAAGTATATTTGCTCACAGAAAGAACTCAACATGAGGAAAAGATGATTCTTTGAACTACTCAAGTATTATGATTCCACTATACACTACCACCTAGGGATGGAAAATAAGGAGGCATATGCTATGAGTAGAAAGGTTCATGGAGTTTTGAACAATAAAAGAGTTGAAAGCGATCATATTTTCATGGATCTAGAAAATATGGATATGGGAATCACCATGGAAAGTGAAACATCAATTATTTTTCAAATGGTTGCCAAACCATCTTTACTAGAAATTATAAAGAGTTCTCACACCGATGATGAAGAGTTTAAAAATAAGATTAAAGATGTGAATGATGGGAGATTGAGTAAATTTGTGTATGAAGATGGAATTTTGAAATTTAGGAAGAGACTTTGTGTTCCCGATATACATGATCTAAAAAGGGAATTGTTAGACGATGATCTTAGTTCTAATTTCTCTATACACCCTGGGAGAACCAAAATTTATAGAGATTTGAAGGAACATTTTTGGTGGGACAACAAGAAGAGGGAGATGGGTGATTTTGTGTCAAGATGTATGGTGTGTCAATAAGTGAATGCTGGAAGGCAATAGCCTATAAGATCCATGAATCCTCTTCCCATACCGGAGTGGAAATGGGATAATATTACGATGGACTTTTCCAAGGGACTACTAAAGACTCCTAGATGGAATGATGCAATATGGGTCATTGTTGATCATCTTACCAAGTCATCACATTTTATTCCCATATGAGAAGATTTACCACTTGAACATCTATCAAGGCTATATATTAATGAAGTTGTGAGACTTCATGGATTACCACTATCAATTGTTTCTGATCCTAATCCACGTTTTACATCAAGATTCTGGAAAAGTCTTCAGAAAGCCCAAGATATTGAACATCATTTGAGTACTTCCTACCACCCCCAAACTGATGGAAAATTATAACAGACTATTCAAACCATAGAAGACATGTTGATATCATTATCACTTTACTTTCAAGGTATGTGGGATCAATATTTACCTTTGGTATAATTTTCTCATAACAATAACTTCCATTAAAGTGTTCAGATGGCACCATATGAAGCGTTTTATGGAAAGAGATGTCACACACCAACTTGTTGGGATGATGTTTGGGAAAGAAAACTTGTAGGCCTAGAACTTGGTGAGGATACTATGGAAAAGGTAAAGGTAATCCAAACCCACAGCAAAGAAGTTCAAAGTAGGTAGAAGAGCTATGTCGATAACTGAAGGAAGGATTTGGAATTTCAGATAGGAGATCATGTCTTTTTGAAGGTATGTCCATGGAAAGGTGTTATATATTTCGGTAAGAAGGGAAAATTGAGTCCCAGGTAAATCAGACCTTTCAAAATTCTAGAACTAATTGGGGCTATAGCTTACCATTTATAAATGCCTCCAAGTATCTCCAAAATTCACGATGTGTTCCACCTATCACAATTGAGAAAATACATGCCTGACCCAAAGCAAGTAATCATCTATGAGGAATTAGAACTAGAACCCGGTCTATCTTATTGCAATGATCCTATCAAGATTCTTGATATAAGAGAACAAGTGTTGAGAAACCGAATGACTCATCTGGTAAAAGTTCTATGGAGAAACCATAAGATGGAAGAGGCAACGTGGGAACCCAAGGAAGTTATGATGAAGAACCCCCTTAGTCTTTTCATGCGGTAGTATTCTAGAAATCTCAATGATGAAATTATTTGAAGTAGGGGATAATGTAACTCCCCATGTTTTGACGGTACACTTCTCTTTGAATAATGGAATTGCATGCATTGTACGTAATTTCGAGATTCTAACACATTGCGGCCAATCAAAGTAGTCGTTATGAATATAAATACCCACTTTTTGAAATTTTATAAATAATATTTTCAAAAATGGATTTCATTTTTGGATTTAGAATATTAAATTTAGCGTAGGGTGAATTTTTGGTATTTTTCTAAAAACTTTCTATTTTTTATGAATAGTGAAAAATACTAAATTTTAATTAAAAACAAATTTTTTAAATCAAAATAATTATAGTGATAAATTATACTATTGAGTGGTTTTAAAGTATAATTAGATTATATTTTTACCATTTAATCCAATTTTGTTCATTGGAAATAATTTCACATTTAAACTGGACATAAGCAATTGTCAATCTTTTGATAATTATTATTTCTTAAAAACACTTTTTTTTGTTTTGAAAACATGAATCAATTTCAAATTAATTTCTGCCACTTCTATGTTTTGAATTTATAAAAATTAATTCCATATTTAGAATCAATAGGTTCAAATTGTTTAAATAGGTAACTTTTATTTTTAGACATTTTGAATAATTACGTCGGTAAAATTTTTATTGACCATGGCTAAAGGGTAAATCCGGTAAATAAGGGTCAAAAATAATATTATAATAATATTAAATTACCCTAACACGCATCCTAAAATTATTGGATGAATCATGTCAGACCATGTGAATCATTGGGTCGATTTTGGGACCCCATGGAGCCACTTGGAAGTGATAATGACATTATATATTAAATAATTTAAAGTAGAGACAAAAAATAACAAAAGGAAATATCTTTTAATAAAACAATTTTTATATAAGGATAGGTAATTAATATATTATACTATAAATAGTAATTATAATTATAAAAATATTTCATACTTCCAGATATTTTATTTATAATTTTTAGACACAAAATATATATATTTATTTATGACACAATGATGATGCAATATTTTCATTATTAATGAAAGAATCAAATAAATGGTTTTATAAATGTTAAAATAAATATAATTTTAAAGTTTTTATGACCTAAAATAATCTTATAGGTTAATATGAAATTTTAGGATTCATTACATTAATTTAGTTTGAATTAATAAAGTTTTTATGTCTTTATTAAAAATCAAATATTAAATAGTGTCAAAATTGACATAAAAGAGTTTTGAAAAAAATATTATATTATTAATTGATATTATATTCCTAAAAATCTAAGGTTCATCCTAAGTACTTATATAATGATAGGTGTATCATTAATGAACCACTTGGGGTTCTCTTGGAAATATATACTGTTCTTATTAACAATATAATCTAAAAATACAAAGAGACATGGTAAATGTCAAACTATTTAACTAAGAGTTAAATATAAATGATAAGGTTAATATAATGACCTAGACCTGTCTAAAACCTATTGTTTGAGTGTTATTCAACCCATCCTAACCTTATACTTTAAATAATCCACATTGGACCCATTAGAAACAGAAAATTATTTTATTATAAAATAATATTTCTATGTTTTTCTAAGCTGCCCCCACTCCTCTTATAAAAGATAACTCCCGCTTCTCACTAATTCACACCTTCAAAGCCATTTTTATTAAAACAACTCTGCCAAAATCCCATATAAACTGTCCTCCCATAATCCTAGAGTCCTTCCTTTAGTTATAAATCTATCATAAGGATCCATTTTGATCAAATCAAAAGGATGAACCCAAAGAAGAGGTAAATATCTCACCACCTCTTTCAAGTTCTTTTCTTCTTCCTCTTACTTTTTCTTTGTTGTTTTGATTCTAAAATAATAAATCAATTATCATATATATATTATGATGTTATTATAAATATGGTACAACCATATTCATTATTCTATCCTTCCTTTGAATAATATGTCACCATACGTGCGTACGTACAGATTACCGTCTCCATGATGTGGTGTAAGTGTTATTGAATACTTTATTATTTGGATGTGTATAATAATGATGTGTAATTCATGTAGATATTAAATATAACATGATAATGATTCTATATATATGATATAACAAAAAATTATATATTATTTTAACATCCAAAGAATTTTATTTTTTCTAGTGCGTACGTACGGATTACCGTCTCCACGAACACAATGAGATCTATTCCCCATCATATCCATTCAAGGATAATTTTCATTCGATGATAAAAAATATTTTTTAAAGACTTGATATAATTATATATATGAATAAGATATATCCCATCCATAACAAATATTACTCACATAACAAAGAATATAACGGAAACTGAATCCGTTAACATCCGAAACAATGATAATACTAAGATATTATTAACAAAGCAATGTTAAAGACCATATATGATATCATATTAATGTATATGATTCTTGTATAATTTAATAACAATTATTTAACCATTATACAGGAGTTTAACTTACCCTCGACCAAGGAAAATTACAATGTAAGGGTTAATTCTACAATCTCTTCATTATACGAGGTTGTTTATACGTAATTATCTATTGGGACCTCTTTATCATCCACATCCATGTTTCTTAAAATGTATTTGAAAACATTCTTAATTTTTTATAGACTATGGGTTAAAGTCATCTAAACCCTTATTTGAGTTTTTAGAATATGTTTATAAAGGAATCGTTCTGTTATTTTCTGAACAATGACCTTTTTAACCTTTTCAACAAAATTAAGGCAAGAATGTATTATTTTATCTTATACGGCGGGTGAAACTATTTTCTGCCATTATTAAATCATCTAAGATTACCATAAAATCATATAAGAATATTTTCAAAGTAAATGTTTTATTTTATAATTATGCGACTTTTAAATGATTTCAAAAAAAGAGATATTTCTCACAAATATTATTGATTTCATCTATGTCAAAATCCTTTGATGGATTTTAAGCTTATTTGAAGTTGATTTATTATGATACAAAACATTCATATAGTATTGAAGGTTTTGTGATATTTTTTACTGTGGATGTGTTATTTTTATACCATTTATGGTTTATGGATAAAGTATTGAAATATCGTATTCTAGTTTTAATATGAATGTTTATGTTATGTTTAATCATGTTCATATGATGAATGAATTGGACTTAGTAAGTGAATGGTGGATCCCGCTATATCTCCTCGATGCATCAGTAGGTCTCATGAGAAAAACTAGTGTTTTGGCATAAGGCCTTCACAAAATCGTTTTTGTATACTTAGAATAAGGCCTTGACTATGTGGTTATGATAGTCTGACATTACGAATTCCATCATTATAAAAGGGGTTATTGATATTGCATGTGATTATTCGACTAGTAGAATATTCATGTGAATTAATAACTGGCATTATTTCCTTTTATTTTTACCATATTATGATGAAGTAAAAGTTTAAAAGGCTTTTGTTTTAGTTATACATTACCTTAAATGTTTAGGTTTATTTATGAAAGTTTTCGCTATATTGTTATCCTTACTGAGCATCTGAGCTCACCCCTTTCTATATTTTATTTTTCCCAGGATGTGAAGAAGTACTTTATGACTGACCTGCACGGATAGTCTAAGGGGATATGAGTGTGGACTATGGAGACTATTTTGTTTTAGTTATTCAATTTATCTTGTTATATAATACTTATGAATTTATCTAGTGTTTCTAAGGCTACTAAAATAATGGGTTTTCGAGACTTGATCTTTTGTGATCATGCCAATAATATGTAATAATGCACCGACTCTGGGTAACTGGGGTTGTAACACCCCAAGTTTTTTTGAAAAATATTATTTTAATTTCATTGATGTCTTGTCTTGTACACTTCACCAAAATTAGTTTGTGTTATATGCAACACCATATTAGCTTTTATTATATGCAAACACTATTCTTGGCTTTTGTTGCATGCAAGAGGAACCTTTCTCAATAGCGTGTGTTGTACATAATACTGAGTTTCACTAAACAAAGACATATTTTTATAATATTATTATGAACTATACTTTATGAATAGTAGTAACTATATTTTTAATTTTATGACATTATAATTCATCTTACACAATTTATAGAACATGGTATGAGAAAAAAATAAATTTTTCAGCTAAAATAAGAATTTTTCAAAAAATGCAGTTTTGTCGCCTTTTGATGGAACACCAACTTTAAATCTAGTTTTTGATATGTTTAAAATTTAATTTTGATAAAATATAATTCCTTTTTGGAATCATGATATAAAAATTTACTTTAATTTTTTTTGATATTTTCCTGATAAGTTTTTTATTTTCATGAATAGTAAAAATACGCTAAATTTTAAATAAAAACAAATTTTTATAAAGATGGTTTTAATGTATAAATAGAATATATTTTTACCATTTATTATAATGTATGTCCTTAGCATTAATTTTACGTTGATATCATATGTTAAATCGTTTCAATCTTTTGCAATGTTTTAAACAAAAACCCGTTTTTTTCGAGAATGAGATTAATTATAAATTAAATACTACCACTTCTGTGTTTCTAATTTAGAAAAATGGATTAAATATTTGGAATCAGTAGGTCCAAATTATTTTAATAGTTTAATTTTTATTTTTAGGCATTATGAATAGTAACTACGGTAAATTTTATTTACTACAGTTAAAGGTAAATTGGGAATTTAAGAGTAAGAATAAGATTATAAAATTACCATAACACCTTCCCAAATTCTATTGGATGAATAAAAGTAGACCCATATCACCTAAGGGTCAGAATAGATTCATTTCATGGATTTTTAACCATGAAGAGGATGTAATTATTATTAATACCAAAGAAAGTGACAGCATGTCACTCTCTTATATCTTATAAGTGTAATAATTTTAATTTAGTGATAAACTTCATAACACTTCGAACATAAATAGTCAAATCAAATATAATAAAAATATCTACATCATTTTAATTAATTTAAAATTTTTAGGGATTAAATAATTATCATTAATGGTAACACAATAGTGATATAGAAATTGTTTATTTATTGAAAAATCAATAATGCAATTTTTATTAAACTAATTGTGACCATAAAAGGCACAAAAACAAGACCAATAATCATTGGTCCTGTACATGTAATCTATAATCATACAATGATCAAATATTTTACCATTTGAAATTTTATAAAATCTATTATGACACTTATATTACATTATTTTAATTGATTTCAAAGTTGTCACCTTCATAATTTAATAAATATAACAATTTAAATGTTGTGATTCTAAGATGAAAAATTCGAGTAAAAGTATTTTTAGGGATGATATTAGATTTATATACATCATCTTATTTTATTTTTAATTTTTACGCAACATAAAGTATTTTAAATAATTATACAAAAATGTAGTAGTAATTATTTTATAAAGAGGAATATAAAATAAATGATTTTAAAAGTATTAAAATAAATATTATATGAACTAATTAATGTTCCCCACAAACATTATAGATGAATATGAATTTTTAGGAATCTATTAATTATTTTTTCCTGAAAATATATTTTTTTGGATTTTATTTAAATTCAAATAACTGAACAGTGTCAAAATTGATAATATTGTTATTTTACAAAAATAACATATTAGGAAACTGTTTAAAAAGAAAAGAAAGATTTAAAAATTATAAAATGAAATTGATATGGTCTAAAATTTCATAAAGTATCCAATTAAGGAAAATTCACAACACATAAGTAATTATTTATAACAATTTAAAACATTATTACCACAAATAAAATTAAATAGATTAAATAAGGTTAAATCAAGTTGATAAGGTTTAAAATAAATTACCAAAAAGTATAAATTTTACTGGTTGGTGATATTACAACCCTATCTCATCTAATATTCGGATTGGAGTCATTTTTGGAGATTTTTAAGTGGGGTTTGAGTTTATGAAAAATTAATATTTTAGAGGTTTCCGAAAGTGCCCCTCTCCTCTCTTATAAAAGAAAACCTCCTCCCTCTCCTACTCACACCACTTTGAGAATTCATGATCAGCCAAAACATGACCATTTATCTTCTCCATTTCCCTAGAAACATAATAGAGGTCCTGGTCTTCTTCAATGACCAGCTTTAGTGCTCTAAGAGGATGTTTAGAAGAGGCACGTCGAAGAAGAGGTAATATCCTTTACTGATTTTTTCAAATTCATTACTTCTTCTACTTCTTCTTATTTTGTTGTTCCTTAATAAAGTAATAACATCAGTGTCACTCATATACTGATATGTTATTATAAATATTAACCAACCCTATTTCACCTTTTATCCATCCAACGGAAAACTAAATCACCACGCATGCATACGTACAAAATATCGTCTCCACGCCGTGGTGTAATCTGTTTTTCCACCACCACCTTACTTGGATAGGTATAATAGTGGAAATAATAACTATATATGATTATTATAACATGATAATAATTCTTAGATATTATATATTCCACTCCAATACCATTCAACAATTATGGGAATGATATTGTCGCTCGTGCGTACGTACGGAATACCGTCTCCACAACGCGATGAGATTCATTCTCCATGTTAAGCATTTCAGAATGATTAAAAATTATATATATAATAAATAATGATTAAATTTATGACATAATAATTAAACTTGATTGATTTATATATATATATGTACTATACTAACTTCTATTCAATTCAATAAGGAAATGAAAACATCGTTCATGCGTACGTACGGTCTACCGTCTCTATGAACGGTGTATTTCATTTCATTTATCTATCTATTATATACATATATATCCTGAATATATATTATATTTAAATAATGTTTTACATTATGGATGTAATAATATCATGGTATAAGTAGTAATAAAATTAAGAACAACAAGTCCAAACAAATATGATAACTGACACGATGTTACCTAAACCACTAATTTAACGTGGAATTGTCAAATGCACGGGTAATATAAACACATAAGTGAATCATATATGATATCATAAATATTATTATGGTTCTGTTAAAAGTTAATAATATGTTTATACTGACTATACAGGTGTCTCAGAAACAAAAGGAAGAAATTGTGCATAAGGTAAGGGATGATTATTCCAATCTCGTTCTTATCCGAGATTGTTTATTCGTAAATATTTACTGGGGTTACATTTATCATCCATGTCCGTGCTTTATAAAAAAAGTTTCCATAACGTTTTTACTATTCTTCCAGGTATTTTTAAATTCGTGTTTACTTATTTTTGACTTTTACTATGTGGTATGGAATGAATCTTTCTTTTGTTTACCATACGAGGTACTTTTTGACTATTTCGGCAAAAGTACAAGAGGAATGTTTTTTAACATATACAGTATGAATAGATTTTTACTGTTTCATAATGCCTTATTTTCATTAAGCTTCCTCTATAATATTCCGTGATTATTTTCAACAAAAATCCTTTTATTTTAAAATTACATCGCATTTTTTGAAATGAAAATGTTTTTGAAGAAGAAAATATATTTTCTTCAAGAATTCATTTCATGCGTTTTATCAAAACTATTTTCCATCTATGTTGATATAGGGTTAGATTTATATCCCTATTATTACATTGATTTCATTATGTTATTATGGAATTATTTTTATGAAGTCCTTTTTCTTATATGGATTATGTTATGATGGCATGATGTTTAAGAATCCCATTTTTATTACATGGGTTATTAAATGTTGAATGATTTATGATTTTGTGGCACACATAAGAATGGTTTCATTTTGAGATGGTTGGGACCTATATCTCCCTCCAATTAATTGGGTAAAGGTTTATATCTCATGAGATAGACATGTCTAGAACTAGAAGTAAAATCCAATTCAGTAATATAGGGCTGTAATGACAAGTAAACCCAGTTCATTAATGGACTTTGTCCACTATAATGGTCTTGGCAGCAATGCCTTAATTACTTTGGAAATAATAACATGTGCTTAATCTTTTACCAAAATTACATGTTTTATCCCCATGCTATTTTATCATGATTGGTGTGCCTTTATGATCTATTCCTTACGTACTTCCATGATTTATTTAACAACTTAAGATTTAGATGTTTAATCATTATGTTCATGTTAAAATGTATATGGTTTGCTTTATTTTCTCCATGCTTACCCTTACTAAGAATTTGAGCTCACCCTTTTTATGTTTTCTTTTCCACAGAATATAAATAAATCTTTTAGGTAAGAAAACAAAAGGGGAATATCATTATGAGAGTTGTTGAAGATCATTAACTATGATTAGAAGATTAGGTTCTATGTTTCCAAATACACTAAACTAATACGGTCCTTGGGAGTTTTTTGTTATGTATTAAGTATTCTGAAAAAGTAATATAATGTCCATGTACGTTAATGCTTGGGTA
The DNA here is from genome assembly GCA_963277665.1 of Viscum album. NCBI lineage: Eukaryota > Viridiplantae > Streptophyta > Magnoliopsida > Santalales > Viscaceae > Viscum > Viscum album. Next base: position 1,081,621,312 of record OY728166.1, on the reverse strand, counting down.
TCTATAGGGGTCGGGCCATTACAATAGTGATGGTGGGATTCCTCATTCCTCTTACCATTATAATGTATAGACGATCTCATTTTGTTTCATGTGGTGGTCATCCGAAGTGATGATGGGATCAAAGGGATTGTGGCACGAAATTGGGATGATGATACTGTAATGGATTCATGACATATGGGGCTAAGAAACACTGAATAAAGATCAAGACAATATCACAAAAGGAGTAAATTATGGTTTCTATAGTGAAGTGTAGCGGTGGGGTGAAAAAAATCAGCGAAGATTCCATAGAGGCCATGGAGAGGGTGAAATTTAGTGCTATAGTGGTAGAGCATGTCAGAGAGAATTAGAGTAACTGTGGATCAAGATTGAGAGTGGAATGTGGTGGCACAATAGTGGTTGAGCTTTCTTTCAGGTGATGTAGAAGGTGGTGGTGATAATGGAAGCAGTGGCAGAGCTCGGCCCGAGTGTGCAGAGGTGATTCATGATGGGCTTCAGTGGAAGCTGATGACATGAGATGGATAGTTGGTAGCGATGGTATTCATGGGCTTGGTCAGTGGTAATGGAGAGGGGTGGTGTTGCTCCTCCTTCCTCCAACCATCATACTAGAAGGAGGGCCTAGATATAGAGCTTCGAGAGTGGCAGAGATTGAGTTTGGGTGACATGTGCAGAGTTGGAGTAGCAGTAAGTTGAGGCGTTGGGTGTCTAAAGAGGTTTTGAGGTGGCTAAGAGATTTAGGAGGTTGAGGGATGATAAAACACAACAGATCATGGAAGAGCAAGGCAGAGTATTTTTTTCCACATTGAAATGCTAGTGGAAACCACGAGGCTTTATAAAACTTGATGAAGAAATAGCCATACAGAAGACAATACTGGGAAGGGCTCCCAGATGACACACAAACACACACCCAATTTGTGGCACGTGCATATATGCAACCCATACTCAACCCCATGGGATCACTCTTCACTCATGGGGTTCACTACCCATTGGCCACCCATCACAAGGTTTCACCACTTGTGCACTACTACTGATCGGCATACTCTGGCTTGGAACTGCATGCCCAACAACCCCCTGTGGGATGCTGATGAGGCATGTGGATCCTCAATTGAGGGCAGAACCAAATGGCCTATTTTTTAAAAGACACATGGATAATGAGTTAGAAAAAGAAATATAAAAACAACACTTATAAATCAATGATTCATAAATAATATTTCAAATTATAAGACAACATTAGTTTACTTATATAAATCCATTTCACTTCCACAGTGAAAATTAACCATTATTTACTAATGAAGGTTTCAGGTGCACTAGAAGTGCGGTTGAGCAGGCACCCAAAATTAATTTTTACCATGATCAATGATTATTCAGGGATCAATGTGATGATGAATGATAGTCTCCGTAGAATAAAATCAAAGATTTAGATAAAGAAGGAAGAGGCCCGAAACCTTTAGATAGGATCTTGTGAATCATGTTTATAATTAATATAATTAATTTCATAAATAAAGAAATACTTGGATATTCAGTATTTTATTCATTAATTATATTGATCATTCGGAATGACCCTTCCAGATTATCTTGTTGCACTTGCAAGGATCCAAACTCGAATCCCTCTAACTGTGATCCACACATCCTCTAATGGCCTCTGATCAACATCACTCATTATTTGGGTGCTAGCACCGAGAAACTAGTGTCTTGTGTCGGTCATTCTTGATCACTTATTATTTGGCCTTGAATAACACCTCTCATTATTGAGAGGGGAGGGAATATGATTCTAGAGAGGAATTTTTTACCTCAACAATTCTCAATTCATTGGGTGTGCAGTTTGGAACATGACACAATAGGAATATGTGACCATTTATTGACATGGGGCTTCAGTTACGATATTTAATTGCATAAAAACAATTAAATACATTCATAAACATAAGTAAAACCCATGATATTGATAATAATACCATTCCATTATTTATTGCGCGTCAACCTGCGCAAAATAGAATTATAAATAAAATTCTGAATCACAAAATAGTTGCAGCGCTATTTTAATTTGTGGAAACTAGTGAAATAATTATTTATAATATTTAAAATAATTATTTTACAATCAGATTAGCCTTCATCTGCTTAAACTCCACTTCCATTTATTGAACAACCTAATAATTAAATAAATAATTTATTCTCTAAATAAATATTTTATTTACAAACTTGTAAATAAATATTTATTAAATTTTTAATAAAATAAATAAATGTATTTTACCCAAAATTTGGTGAACAAATATTTATTTAATTTATGACATCATTTTAACTTGAATAAAATTATTCCATTTTCTTGAGAATAATATGTATTAATTAAATTCAAATAGAATTTAACCGAAACCATCTGAAAAACATAGTCTGTGACCCTCTAGGATTATTTCTCATTGGAATTAGGCGGGCATGCCAAATGTCCAAGAGTAGTTTCTAGAAACGGGTCAAGGTACCCAAGAGAAAGAACATTATTTTGCAATAACGACATCCCCAAACAAACGCTCACATTATAATATAATCCCTTTTTTGAAATATCTCATCAACTAGGTTTCAAGATAGCGTTTTCAAATTTAATGTTTGATGCATCATTCTTTGACTACATGAAATAAACTCGTCATTACACCATGACCAGAGAATTTCGTGCAATAGTTCTATTTCAATAAAAGGTCCAGTATATCAGCTTCTATAAATGGAAGCGAGAAATACTTCCCTAGCTTATCCATTAATAAAATGCCACTCATTACACACCCAACATACCATACTTCCCGCAAACTATCTGTGTTATAGTTTTCATCAGTAAATCAAAGTGCCGGAGTCATGACACGTATTAATAATAATCTTAAAGTCTAAGGATCATTAAACACACTCACATATAGAAATATTTGATGAAACCAGAAAATGTAGAATTCCGACTAGTGAGTCTGTTCTCATAATCTCCTGTCCTGGAGATTACTAAGTGTGAACTTCATGAGAGGAAGTCTCATCTACTTACGAGTACTCGCACCTGATGGTCTGCATGCTATGTGTCCCATCATAGTATGTCATCTAACTATAGAACAATATTGAAGAATATTTTTATAGAATTTCAAGGTTCTCATCAAATTAGGGAACTTCCATAACCTTATCAGGGCAATAAATACTCTAGGAAATTATTACATCACAGACATGCAGAACAATGAATAATATGTAATAAAATGTTTAATATTTAAATATAATAAATATCCACGTAATAAAAGTAATACTAGTTGGTTCTAAGACATCAACTCTTACAACTAAAAATTTGAATCCATTTGTTTTAACAATGAAAAACATAAAAAAATTATTGAAATTTTATTTAAAATATGCACCAAATTTATTTTTATGAGCTACCCACTAGCACATATTATGTAAACATGTAGACCAGTTCATCAATCATTACACTTAAACATTTCCAATTTTATTGATCTTCTCCATTAATGTTATTTAAGTTATATCCTAAGTAATATTTTGTAATTATATGGATTCTCAATCAAAAATTATATACAATAATTTTTCATTGAAAATACACTAAGAATCATCAATAACAAGTATTAAACCACTAAAAACAATAAAATTACATATTTTGGGAAAAATATTCATTACCATTACCTGATTCAACTTCCTATAGTCCACACAAATTCATTTAATACCATCCACCTTCTTGTAATAGAACACTAGAGTTTCCCATGAAGATGTTATCAGTTGGATAAATCAATTTTCCACCAAATTATCTAACTGAACCTTAAACTCTATCTACATATCAAGTGCCATACAATACAGAGTAAGCGATATTGGTAACCCTCTAGATATAATTTTAATCTCAAACACACTTTCATTGTTTGGAGGAAGACCTGAGAAGTCATCTGGGAAAACATCCTAATAATGATCCACCACTAGAGGGAAGATAAAGGGAGATAATACTTCTTCTACAATGAGGTCCAAACCTTATACCTACGACATGATATCTCTAAAATAACTCTTTTCTATTCTCATCCTACCTACTATGACATCCCACTAACCAATTAATGGGAACCTCTCTCTTATAGGTGTGGTAAAAGATACCCATATCTCGTAGAAGTTGATATGATCTCGATAACTAGCCATGGAGATTATCTTGAATTTCACATTGAAACAATTCATATATAAGATTGTGAATTCCCACACATTTTTACAGATAATGATAGTAATTAGACATTAAATATACATCATTGAAGATGATCTAAATATTTTCCAATGGGCATGTTATGATATAGTAACATAGAAGAAAACTTAACCCGTATATCCTATCCAACAACAACATGATCATGTATGAATGAATGGGGAGCTCATGTATGAAACAAAGAATTAGATAACATAGATGTAATACTGGGAAAAAATCTAGTCATAAAAGATCAATCTCCATGGATGGTTGGAACCTCATCCATAATGTACATATTTTATACCTTTGAAGCATGACCTTTTCTCTATGGTGTATGACTCACCTATGTCACCCAGGTCTACGATGCTTGGGACATCAACTGAAAACCCTTTAATTTAGACTAACCTAACCTCCTTGAATTTTCAAGTGAAACCATAGGAAAAACACTGTAGAATAACCACCATGCTACATTGATGACATTACCCTGCTAGATTAATGAATGATGAATGAAATTTCCCTTCCATCAAAAATTTATGTACAAGATAAATCCATCTCCCAGAAAGGGAGTAGAATAAGTCTTAATATTCTATACCATTCTACCTCCATACTATACCTCTTCAGACTTTCTCCTCTAACTACCAGAAGTGGAACATTATATAGCGCTAGGAAACCTAATCATTAGTACACTATAAGATGGAAAAGAACCTATAAAAATTTCATCCTATATACCCTTATCAATAGTTAGGTCTTTGTATATCACCTCAGCATATATCATCATGTCAAAGACACTAACCTAGCATTTAAACTCTATATTATGGCTAGTATAAAAATTCCTAGCCTTCTACGTCTTATTCATATAAAAAATGGTAGAAAAGAGTTGTATGTTTATAAAACAATTAGATTCAAAAGGAATGTACATCATCCCCTAATAAATATCTAAAAAATAATATCCTAAGTCAATCATCAGTTTTTTGGGAAATATGTCCTCAAATAATAAATCCTTGATGGCCTCCCATGTATGACCTCAAGCTTCCCTACTTGAACTGTAAAACCCCAGAATCTCATGTAGGGTCCCTAAAAAATAATGGTATCTATATTTACCCTCCTATCCATGGCAGACAAAAATAGAACAATGATGAACTCATTTTCTTCATCACAGTCATCAGTATCACGTGGACCACTAGTTCCCTAGAATGCTGGAAGAACATGGAGCATGAAATCTCTAGTAAAGTCTAACATCATCCTTTTCACCCATATACACTACGTAGGTGTAGTATACAGACTTTAGTATGGGTTGGGTTTTCTTTCTAAACCACCAGAACTAGTGGGAATAATGCTCTAATGCATCCATCAATTTTGCCTATCATGGAACTAGTGCATCTTTCATAGTGAGAGAATTTGAGATTTATTCTCCAAGAATCCTTATTAAGAATCTTTGAGGTTTAATTTTCCACTTTAATGAAAAAAAATGTGTAGAAAAATTATAAAAACATTATTGTGAGAATAAAATATGTAGTTATATTGAACACATAATAAATTTCTACAGGAGATCTATCCTTAGAGATACCCACAAAAGCTATACCCTATGAATTCTACCCAAGGACCATGACTAGTATTTTATACCTACACTTTATCCACAATCATATATAAATATATATATCAATACAACTTGCATAAGTTAAAAAATAAATACCTTAATATTTATATTACTATAGTGTATAATATAGATATATCACCAAATAAATAATACATGTCATGGAATTCAATTTAAGAACTACTATATAATAATCTAAAAGAATATACTTGACTGGTGATCCTATGTGACTATTCATTATATGTGAACTAACCCAAATCCTATAAAATATAAAAATAATTTATCTATGGTATCAAGATGTTCTACTCCACGTGAGTTAGTGTGGAACATGGAAACACCCTTACCCGAGTTACATATATCCTATCTACTTTCTACCATGTCCCATAATAACGAAGGAGAACATAAAATAAACTCCCTTTTGATACCATTTTGTAAAATCATGACAAGAATCCTCATGTTTGAGACTATGTTCAACATGACCTCATATGTGCCTCCCAATATACAAGAGTTCATTGACTAGAGTCGATGGTTTAAAGGATTTTTGGGAGATAATGACCCTATAAGTTATAGACACACTCCAGAATGTGACAATATAAAAAAAACAAATCAAAATCACTGTGAATGAAAACAAGAACATGATTTTATAATATATTCCATCTTTGGTTATACTATAATAATCAAATAGACCCCTAAAGTGGAAGGTCAACAAGTATAATTAGTACAATAGGAAATAAATAAATAAATTGGTTACAGAAGATATTGAAAGTCTATATCAGTATTGTGTCTATATCCTAACTCCATGAACATCTATAAAATCCCACTGATCCATTTCCATTCTCTTGATCTATAATCTTGAAGTATGCACGTGTAGTGAGATACCCATGAAGGGTGTGAGTATAAACCCAATATGACACCACCAATGGATCCTTAACACTAGTTCACATGTATATAGAGGAATATGTCATGATGGAATTATAAATTTACATATATAAATAATACTAATAATATTCATATATTTCATTCTCTAACTTGAATTCCATGAAAGGCATCCATACCTTCTTCAATGGGATGATGAAAGATTGTTATGAATAGTCAAAATATAAATTAGATCCTTTGATATGAATTCAAAATATTTTAAGGACATTGTGTGTCCCAAATTAATGTAAAATGTCCTTAACCATGACCCATGGATACTCACTCTCCTCTAATGGTATAGACAGTTAGAATGAGTGAATCATTGGAAATCTACAGATACACAAGAACCTTCCACATCAGTACCTTATACTGAAATTTGGACCCTCTTATAAAGGTGTATGGTGTTCTCATGTATGGTCTAATCACAATACATTTTTGAGCACTATCCATCATATGTCAACATTAGTACTCAATGAGAGATCTTTTCTAATATCCCCCTCTAAGGGTTATATGAAGTATGTTTGGGCCACTTTTCAACTTAAACACTAAGATAGTGGTTCTACTAACAATAGGAAAATCCACGTGTAATGAATGAAATAGCAAGGAGAAATATATCACAATAAATATACCAATTACTATGAAGTAGTATATAAAGAGGGTAAAATATAGAATTGAATAAGAAATATATATATATATATATATATAGATTCTAAAATTATGAAATAGTCAGAGAGAAGGTGCATGATAGCATATACCACACAAGAGATACATAATAAAAGTCTCATGAGCCACCTATGAATTCCAACCTACCATATCACGTAATGATATCTACACATGGAACATATACAGAGTCATTTCATGTAATAAACTATATAATAGGCCATATATTGTGAGGACATTCAACAATAAGTGTGTTGATGCTGATTTTCAAGAATTTTCAAGGGGTAATAGAGGATCATGCTTATGCATCAACATTTTCTAAAATGAGACCCAATCCATCATATTAGTTCACTAGAATTGGATTTCAAACAAGAGATCATGCCAATGGGTGGAATTAAAATCAACCTTCCAAAAGATATCTTTTGTTAATGGTGATTTAATATCCACCAAAAGAAGATATTCCAACTCTCCAGATCAACTGTTTATTCAATAGAAAACCAAGAATTAATTTTTAAATTATGATAGAATCCATATATTTAGACAATATAGTTTGGATATGTTAATCATCTTTAGCGATAAATAGGTGATCTAGGATAGAAGTGGTAAATAAAGGAATAAATATCCTCTTACATTGAATACACATGAGTTAATTCCCTAGAACCATCAAATTTAGAGTATGGAGGGAGAGCAAACATAATAAATCACTACCGGAGATCCTATATTTGAGATCCCTAAGATTATGAGGAACAATGAGGGGTTTCAAATAGGTTTTGGGTTCTTAATATAGTCTTTTGATGATTTATAACCTCATGAATGGTTTTTTCACATGGTTTTTGAAACCATATAGAAACTGTGAGTGGATTTATACCTCTTCTGGGAATATGTTTAGTTTAGAAAAATAGTTTAGTAAATGGTGAATGAACCATTCATTCAACATTTATCTCGAGTGGGATGACTTCCTAGGTAGAATGCACAGTTTCCTTAACTATGCATCACCCGTTAACCTCCCATTATCCATCCCCAAATATACCACACATTTTTAGGGTTAATTTTACGGTTTCCCCCATCTATGTACCTACCGTGCACCCCCTTCAAGGCCTCTGAAACCCTGAAAACCAAACCATAAGCGAACCATGACTCTACCCAAGAAAATATTAACTCAAAAAACATAAGTAATTTACGAAATTAAAGATTAAGGTAACTAAAAAACTATATTCCACAATTATTATTATTATATTAAAACCATCCCCCCCATTTCTATCAAATTTTAATTCAAAGCATTGCACATGCATATGTGTAAACTACCACCTCTATTTAGTAACAAGAACAATTTTACATAAATTCCTCACATTCATGGATATAATGACGGATTTATTAAATATATATGATATATATGATATAATATTGATTCTATAGTGATAAAATGTTTTCAAATTTTTTTCCTTTTACACATTAGAACATACAATCATCATTCATGCATACATCCAGACAACTATCACAATGAGTGATATATTTCATTTTCAATATCAAATAATATATAAAGATTTAAAATAATATTTAATTAATATATATAATAAATATTAAATTAATGATATTTATTAAATTTTATATTAAGATTACACCTTTGGATGCTCTTACTCATTTGGTCTTTATAACGTTCTCTTGTTTAAGTCTATTTTACCACCTATGTTTGTGATTTAATAGTATTAATAGAATGAATGATTAAGGAATGTTATATAATGGTGATATTATGTAATAATAAGAAATAAGGTACATGAAGAACAATCTAGAGATGACAGAACCAAGATCAATGTGCAATGACCAGAACTTATGAACTGAAACATGTAAGACAAATGAAACAATTTTCACCCAGAATAATTATTTTATTAAATAAATATTAATAAATGAGTGATAAATCATTATAAGTGGATCATATATGATATTATGATTATTAATATGTTTATATTATATAAATATACTAAATTTAAAACTATTATATGGCACGATAGAGAATTTATGATGTAAGTTGGACTTGAATTAAGCGTTCTCATCTCACTTGGGTTTTTGAGAGAAATATACTATTTTCACCATTTTATTCATTCAGGTGGTGTATATACTCACAAATATATTTATATTAATTTTTATAACATTTCATATGAATTTATTTTATTCATGGGTATTATGATTCAAATGTTACCAAGGTGTTAAGATATTTATGTTACCATCTCAATTTTTACTAAGATTGTTTATCCTTAAATATTAAATGATGAAATTATATGAAATATCTATAAATTTTTTTTTATCTATTTTCATTAGGTTATTTATATAGATTATATGTTTTCCTTTAATTTTCCTCTCTTTATGTAATAAAATTTATGAAATAATTACTTTTAGAAAATATGGATTTGTATTATATTTGACCAGAAATCATTTTATTCAATTACAATAATTCCATTAAAATATTTTCAATAATTTTTTTATTATTATATAATTATTGATTAAATTTATTTTTATCCATGTTTTATATTATATAAAAATGATTGATAGGATTTTTATTTTAATTTTCTGAACATGGTAACATATATAAATGGTGTGAATAAAATATATGTTTAAACAAATACCAGATGAATGGATTGTATTGCCACCATTAATACTATTTTCTTTGGACTAATCCATTACATGTTACAAGGTTTCTTTTAAAAAAAAATATATTGATATTTTGGGATTTTTTTGATTCTAAATAAGTTATTTTAACATGAAACGAGTATTTTACTCAGGACATGTTCTATTGATCATTTAATGAAATTTTAATATATTAAAAAATCCACTAATTTTACATATGATTCCCTACATATATGGTAGAATTATGCGAGGCATATTCATTAATTCAAGGTTATTGAGTATGATAATGAAGTCTTGATAAACTCATTTTCATTTCTAGGGATTAGGCTATGAATAAATGAGAGATAGTTTCATGATCTTGTGGCCGTAATATATAATGATAATTATTATGTTATAAGGGGGTATATTATAGACCCAAATAAATTGGGTAATGATTAATATATTATGAGTACAATGGGTAATTTTGTTGTTATTCCAAGACCAAAAGAGGGTACATGAGTGGTTAGCCTAAGATCAAAATAGGGTACACTAGTTGTTAAACCAAAAGAAAATCAGGTACACTAGAGGTTATTGTAACACCCCAATACTTCATAGTATATAATTTCTTCAATGTAATTCAATAACTTGCACTACACGCAACACTGAGTTCAAGCGCACCATGACATATCAAAATAGCTGTTCAAAAGCAGTTATGAATAGTATTAACTAAATTTAGAACTTTATATAATACTTATAATTTTAGAATCAATATTATGAGTTTCTTTGACATAAAGTAAGAACAAATTCAATTTTTCAGATAAAAGAAGTATTTTAAAAAAAATGAAATTTTAATGCCTTTTAATGGCGAACCCTTTTTTAAATCCAATATTTGAAACCTTTATATATTCAATTGGAAAAAATAAACTTCTTCTTTACTGTTAGGACATAATAATTTAGTTTCAATAAATTTTTGGTGTTTTTCTAATAACTCTCATATTTGGGTGAATAGTGAAAATACTATATTTTAAATGAAAACAACATTTTTAATCAAAATAATCTATAGTTTTGAATTATAAATTTTAATTTTTTGGAAGTATAATTAGATTATATTTTTATCATTTAATTCAATTATGGTCATTGTAAGTAATTTCACTTTGAAATTGGACATAAACAAGTGTCAATCTATTGATAGTTATTATTTCTTAAAAACACACTTTTTTTACAACAAGAATTAATTTTAAATTAATTTCTGCCACTTATGTGTTTTGAATTTAGATAAATGGATTCCATACATGGAATCTAGAGGTCTAAATTGTGTAAATAGGTAATGTTTATTTTTATACATTAGGAATATTTACTTTAGTAAGTATTTTATTTACCATGGTTAAAAGGGTAAATCCAGTAAATAAGAAAAAAAATATTATAATAATATTAAATTACCCTAACACATGTCATAACCCTATTGGATGATAAATTTCCAAACATGGTCAACATATGGTCGATTTTGGGACCTCATGGAGCCACATGGAAGCGACAATGACATTATATATTAAATAATTTAATGTAGAGACAAAAATAACAAAACAAACTATATTTTAGAAAATAAAATTTATATGAGGTTATATAATTGATCTATTTGACTATAAATAGTCATTATAAAGATAAAAATATTCAATACCTCAGGATATTATATTTTTAATTTGTATAAATAAAATAAATATATTTATTTATGAAACAATGATGACGCAATATTTTTTTTTATTAATGAAAGAATCAAATAAATGGTATTATAGATGTTAAAATAATTATAATTTTAATGTTTCGATGCCATAAAAAAGTTTTCTAGGTAAATGTGACATGTTAGGATTTATTATATGAATTTTATCGAAGTTATAATGCTGTTATGAATTTAGAAAAAAATAAGATACCAAATAGTGGGAAAATAGACATAAAAGGGTTTTCAAAACAAATATTATATTATTAATTGATATTCTATTCCTAAAAATCTGTGGTTCGTCCAAAAGACTTATATAATGATAGGTGTGTCATTAATGAACCATTTGGGGTTCTATTGGAAGTATATTGTATGTTTATTAACGATATAATATTAAAATAAAATAGACATGGTCAATGTCAAATTATTTAACTATGAGTTAAATCTAAAATATAGTGTTAATATAGTGACAAAAACCTATCTAAAACCTATTGGTTGAGAGGAATTAGGACCATAACCACATAATGATCTAAATAAATCCATTTTTAGCCATTATAAATCTAATATGAATGTATAATAAATCAATATTGTAATCTTTTCCTAAAGTGACCCTCACACCTCTTATAAAAGGGAACTTCCCCTTATCTCAAATTCACACCTACAAAAGCCATTTGGCTCAGCCAACCCCTACCCAAATATACTCCCAACTATCCTACCTTTATTCTAGAGTCATTACTTTGGTCATAAAGCCTACCTAATGAGACATGTTTATCAAATCTAAACGAGGAATCCGAAGAAGAGTTAATGATTTGACCACCCTCTTTCAAGTTCTTTTCTCATTTCACTTCTTATTTCCTTGTTGTTTCCATTGTAAAACAACAACACTATTATCTTATATATACTATGATTTTATTATAAATATGGTACAATCATAATCATTATTCTATCCATCTTATGAATCACATGTCACCATACGTGCATACGTACGGCTTACCGTCTCCACGTCGTGGTGTAGTTGTTATTCAATACATTATTATATTGGGTGGGTATAATAATGATGTATAATTGATGTAAATAATAAATATAACATGTTAATTATTTTGTATATATGATATAACATCCAATAATATATGATTTTAATATCAAAATAATGATATTTCTGCTCATGTGTACGTACGGATTACCGTCTCCACGACGTGATGAGATTCATTTCCATGTTCACCATTCAACGATAATTATAAAATATATATCATTAATAAGTATGCAATATATTACATAATAATGATACTAGATATATATATATATATATATATATATATATTTACTTATATATATCTTATTCACTTAGTTCCGTTCAATACGATATGCAAACGGAAACAACGTTTATGCGTATGTACGACCTACCGTCTCCATAAATGGTGTTTTTCATTTCATATATATGTGTATTATACATATTTATATTCTAAATATATATGATATATAAATTATTTTTTATATTCTGTAAGTATTTAAATGATGATCTAAGTGATAAAATCAAGAGTAACAAGTTAAAACACGTACAATTAAGAAAGCGATTATTTCCCAAAATGTTAATTTATCATCGAAATTATTATTAAATGGGTAGTATAAAGTCATAAATGAATCATGTATGATATCATAAAGATTAATATTGTTCTGTTATAATTTAATAACATACTACAGACTTTATAAAAGAGGTTGAACGTTCCCTCAACTAATGGAAAGTGCAAGGTAAGGAGTTTTCATCTCACTCCTTATTCCTATGAGATTCAAGCTATATTTCCACTATTTACATTTGTGAAGTGTATGTACTGACCATAATTATATTAATTGTGTAATAAAATATAATTTATGTGTATTAACATATTAACTCTATGATAATTCATTCATGGGGTGTATGTTTCGAAAGATACCAAATTGGTAAGGGTTAATTTCACAATCTCTTTATTATCCAAGGTTGTTTTTACGTAAGTATCTACTGAGATATTTTTATTATCCATGCCTATGTTTTATAAAAGAGTGTTAAAAGGTATTATTTTAAAGTGAATTTTACTAAAACCACATTTTTTATGTTTTAATGATTTAATCTTTTAATACTTTCTCATTAATGTCCATGTTTTCAAAATGGTTTTAAGGATTTATTTATATGGACATGAATGTTTTGAAATGATAATTCTTTTCAAAAGTTTCAAAGTGGTATGGGACACATTGATATAAAAATATCTTTTGAATGAATTCCTTTATAAATTGTGATAATTTTAAATTATTTCATCTAAAATGGGTATTTCCCTCAAAGCATTTTACTGATCATTTTCATTTAGGTCAACATCTGTTGATGGATTTTATACTTGTTTGAAGTCGATCAATTATGATACAAATATTGCATATTGTATTGACGGTTTTGTGATATTTTTGACTGTGGATGTGTTATTTTTATACCATTCATGGTTTATAGATAAATTATTGACATTTCTTATGCTAATTTTAATACAAATGTTTATGTTATATTTAAACCTTTTCATATGTTGAATGTATTAGACTAGTATGTTCCAGGTAGGGGATCAGAAAAGTAATCCCTCTAGGTTGGGGTCTGGTATTAGCAGACCCTATGGATTGGAGTCCTGTTATAGAGGCTCTTCGGGTTGGAGTCTGGTTACATAGGCTCTTCGGGTTGGAGTCCGGTTACAAAGGCTCTCCGGGTTGGGGTCCGGTTACAGTTAGCCCCCAGGTCCTGGAATGAGCACATGACATATAAATTAAACTTCGGCATTATACATTCCTTCATTATGAAAATAATATTGATGGTTCATGTGGTTATTTGACTAGTAGAATATTCCTCACTATGTTTTATTATGGGATTATTTACTCAGCTCATATTCCTGCCATAGAAGTGTTCATGTTTATTATTCGTAAAATCATGTGTTTTAAATTATTCACCATACCTAATATTTATGTTATATTCCACTCTATTTCTTACCCTTACATAGAATTTGATCTCACCCCTTTCTTATGTTTTATTTTCCCAGGATATGAAGAAGTAAGTTATGAGTGACTTGCAGGAATAATCTAAAGGCTTGGATGTTTTTAATGGAATAAATTTGTGTTGTATTTATTTTCAAGTTGTAAAGTTGAACTTATGTATGAATCTTTATTTCAAGGCTACTAAACTGATCAGTCTTTTGGGACATGATTTCCTTCAATCATGCCAATGTTATGTAATAATGCACTGAATCTGGGCAACTGGGGTCGTGGTGTTACAGTTAGACCATTCCTTTAATTTCAGGATTGTATTAGTAGATATCCTTGATATAGATATTCTATAAATATGATTATGACACACCTTTTACCCCATTATCTATGAAAGTTTCTTGTGCTTATGATATGATATCATTGATCATCATATTTGATTCTTCTATGATTCATATCTCATGATTTTTCAAAGCCTTAAACGATTATTATGATCAATTAATTATTAGATATGATTTCCAAATGTTTAGATCAAATTCTAAAACCATTATTCTAATGTTATAATTACATATGATCATTTTCTAATATCTCCAATGCTTACCCTTACTAAGAATCGGATCTCATACTTTCTTATGTTTCCTTCCCCAAAGTTATTATGAAAGGTTTAATGTGGGGTATGCTAAAGAAGTGTACTATATTAAAAGATCATTGTGAGATAAATTAAAGATATTTCATGATGTAATATGATAATGTATCCTATATTCAATGACACATAACCTTCATGGTTATAGGGTGTATATTCCTATGAGATGTATTCAATATTCATCTAAAATGATTTAATATTTATGTATGTAATGTTTATATCTCTTTAGTTTCACTCATAACTAAAATTTTATTATGCCAATCAAAAGATAGAGTGATTGAGCATGGATATTGAGTAGTAGTTAGATATGTGTGATTTTTTTGTCAATTGATAACGTTGTGAGGTGAGATCCTTGACAAAGTCGGGGATCATTGATCAGATCAAATAGAACTGTTATCTTTTGGGGTTTGAGTTCGTATATGTTTTTGTATTCCCAAGTTGAGATATTGATTTATTTATAATAATTGTTCATTAATTATTCTAGAATATATAGAGTTTAATAATAAATAAAATAGGATAGACAATGTATCAACCCTAGAAGAGGATAGAAAAGTATATAATAGAGATGACTTGGACCTCCCTAAGGACCCACCTAAAGTAAGGCCATGTCCATGGAAAAAACTAATTATTCATTGATGATGATTTTGATTTATGATATAACTGATAATTTTATAGTTTAGATTTTATGCTTTTGAATTTGGATCCTTCCACTACAATGATGGTCAATATTTAGTATTAGGCTATTGGTTCTCTATGGTTGGTCTAGAACATCATTCTAACAAGGACCAATGAGATGAGATTGGGTAGGATATGAAAGATATATTTTAAGTGGTTATTAAAATTACTTATTTTCATATTTATTTTATTGGGGTGATGTTCTTAACATAATTTGATGATTTTGACCTATTTAGTTAATCCATGTTAGGTTATTTATATGATAATATTTTGAATTTGGTTATACATAAGCAATGAGATGAAAATGTGTCTGGTGAGACACCCATGATCGAGTTTTTTCAATATAGTGAAACCACTTGGTATATATGTATTATAGGACAAGGAGTCGATATAGGTAAAAAAATTTTGGTTCATGAGGGTATATTAATCATTAATTATTTTACTATAGAGACTTTTAATGAGTTGGGTAGTTCTAATGGAAATATAAGGTGGTGCGTGTGCGTTTTATACATATAGGATCAGATATCATAACATAAGTATTATTGTGTTATATCTCTAGGTGTTTGAGTGAAATTGACTACTGATATACAATTTCCAAATTTTTACATTCACATGCACATGTGTATAAATGTATATAGTGAGTCGATGTGTACAGGAGAATCCAACTAGGTGGTTGGAATGATCCCCAACAAATCTACATAGCAGGGCTTTAGATGATTGTATATAGGCCATTACATTTTACTTTAGGTATAGTTATCTGGTTTTTGGTTTCTACAGATCAAACAATACATATTAAACTGAATGATAGATAATAAAAACTTTATTCCCAAGAACAAGATATAAGTTCAATCCAAAAAATATAAAAACTATAAATTAAGAACATGTGTAACTTATAATAAATATATATTTTTATGTTGTATTCAATAATTTCTTGATGATGGTAACATGGAATATCCAAAAAACTATTCCCTCAATGATGTATCCTCAGGAAGATATAAATCACTTGATTATTAGGTAATATTATCCTCATAACCATGGTATTCTTGTGGAATCGGTAAAAAAATATAGTGCAGAAGATATTTAGAACATATAAAATTATACAGTGAAATATTAGGAATATAACTTCACCCATTCTAAAAGACACTACAATCTTTATACTGGCCCACGAGGTATTTATTGTGCCTTTGAATAATTTAGTCACATCATTATAACATAGGAGTCGGTGATGTGGGGTTATAAAATTTCTTAACCTTCAATGATTTTATTTTCTAATCATTTTATATTATGAATAGTTATGATTAATAAATGATAGATTATGTGGAGAAACTGATAAATGTAAAAAAATAAAAAAAATTAATTCATTAATTGCAGGATTCAACAAGAATCATACATTACATTTCAATAAATTAAGATGTTCATTTTTCACAACATAAAACAGGTCATGTCTGGATGATATCACTATAAAAAAGGAATCAATATTCCCATCCCTAGAAAATTTAATGCCTTAGAATAATTGAAATCATACATTATGATATCCATATAGTTTTCACTATGAAAAATTATAACATGTATCATATACACATTATAATTTATATCATATCTCCAAAAATATTCCACTTAAAAAGTATAATATACATTGTTCCATTTGATATTATACTATATCATATATAATAAATTGTGAAATTTTCTAAAAAATTAAATTTTTATATTTCCAAAAAATTTCATATCAGTCATTAATTTTGTATTGTATCACTTATTAAGAAATACCTAATAAATATTCATCCAAAACAAAATTTTCATAAACTCTAAAATTCTTTTAGAGTAGATCTCCTAGTCATATAATATTCAATCTGTATTCGGTCATTTAAAATGTGTAACCCCAAGTTCCTTTTTATCATTTATAATAAATATGAATTCCTATGTTCATATATGTTAGAAAAGAGAATCCTCTAGAAAAGAATCAGTTTTAATCGAGATTCAAAGGGACTTGGCATGATCTACATCAAAAACATATATTCCTATAAATGTTCCCCTAGTTATATCACATAAAAGGATACATTTCTATATGATCCCCTTATCCAAGACATCATGTAATTATGAGAAAACAATATTTCATTTACATTTAAAAACTCTTAAATTATTCATTATCTGAGTATAGGTTGACTCAGTTAATGAATACAACACATAAAATTTACCCTTGTGGATGATCACATCACAACATCCTCATCTAATTAATATCACATCACATTTATTATCTATGTATGGTTGTATAATTTTTTAATATATGTTAATCATGGTCATGAATTTCCATATCATCATAGGAGAAGAAAAAGCAGGTCTTGGTTATTCCTCATCTGATGATATTACCATTCTCATTCCCAAACACCCAATGATTATCTAAACCTAAATGATATGTAAGAAAGGTATAAATGTTCTTAATCAAGGAGTATTTCTAACCATTGTTATGGGGAAATCTGAATATGAAACATGAATCAGTGGTATACTAAATAAATAGTGTATAGAAGAATATGTGGTATATATGGGGGATCAAATTTCTTACACAACTCATTTTGTTCCTCATGGTCATATTTTATATCCTATATAAAAAATTTCAAAATTAACATTAATTATTCTTGAAATTCTATAATTCTCCATGACGAAAAATAGTCATCGATATCTATAATTCATACTTTAATTAGTCAATTATCATTTTTCTTCGGAAAATATATATAGCTAAACTGAAAGAATGGAAAAGAGGAGTGTGATTAATTATAGATTGATAAATTTAAAATTGTTAAACTACATTAAAAATATTAATAAAAACACACATAAGTGACCATCTAAAAATAAACCATATAATAAAAATCTAGAAAAGAAACTTGTGTGATAAAATTTTAGGTTATTATTAAAATCATAAAATCTCTATGTAATTCACCCCATAACTCTAAGTGACCACCTAATAAAATCATCCCACTAAACTCCTTTAGTTTATAACATTTATAAAAAAATTCTTTTTGAATAATGGAGAGACATTGGAATCATATTCATAAAGTTCCATGCATTCAAAAAATATCCAATCTATTTTAATTCACAACTTAATGTGATCTAATTTTAATAACATAAATTTTATTCATTGAAAATTTTATAAGTTCCTCATCATCATAATTCAGATAGATTTTATTTCAAACATTTTCCTTGATAGGATTTTGGTTACGAAACATAATTGTTTACATTATTATTTATGAACACATACAAAATTCCCTTTATGATGTAATGTGACTTTCACTTCAATATAGTAACTAAATATAACTCTTCACATTTATATTTATTGACAAACCCTAAACTATTTTCTGGATATTAATTGATATTAAATTTGAATCTTGATTGAAATTATATTCTTTTTTTTATCATTTAACTTCTCTAAGTGAAAAATATACTCCTAATAGTCTCTTAAAAGGTATATTATTTTAAAAATATCATACATTTATACCCAAGAGTCTTTTGGTTTTAAGAAAAAATAGTTATTTCCTTTACCGTTTTAACAAATAAACTAGTATACCCATATCTTATAGAGAATTATTTGTGTTTTGAGAAGTAAATTTAAAATAAAATTTTATTATTTAAAAATAATCTTATAATAGTTGGTGGGATCATATCCCAAATACATTAAAAAATATATGGATAATAACCTTTTTCCAAGACGAAACATTTTTTATCCATATATTCTTCTCAAATATTTTATATAATATGATGAATCATAAAACTTGTGTATCATCTCATATTATTCATAACAATTCTTTTATTAAAAAATAATAAATATTATATGTGAAATAAGTTGAGAATAAAATTCTTTTCTTTAGATCCAAGTGAGATAATTATTTTCTTTTACATTGAACTCTATCATTTAGAAACCCTTTACTTCATCATGATTGAAAAAATATTTTCACTATTTCATGAATGAAAACTTTAATTTTGATCAATTAAGTCATTGATTTTGAACACCTTTATATTTACAATATATGTAAAATATACATTTCATATCGTATACCCATCAATCAAAATGAACTGATTTCTATAAAACTGATACACAAAATGGGAATTCCTTTCAATTAAAACATTTAGCTTCCCTGGAAAATTTACAAAATATAGAAACATTACCCCTCCATCCTGATACGAAATTTATTTTTCAATGAACAATGATCATGATTAGATACATCCAATCTTCTTTTCTAGTTTAATATTTTACTCTTAAATACTATTAACATAGTATAAGATTTTCTATATCCTATGTCATCCTTATCTATCCTAAAACATTGAGTAAATAGTGTAAAATTTTATTTAACTCATTCACATTATCAAAACATTTCCAAAAATGATCCAAAAAGAAATTACATAGCTATAATAAGCCTTAGAGGATACATTTAGTGTCTCCATGTCACTTCTATACTCAATCATAATGGGTCTTTGAGTATTGATTAAGGTTACTTTTGTTATAATTTATTTAATTCCATTAAATCGTTATTTTAATTCATTTATTCTTTTAATATGAATCTACATTCATGTATTTAATAATTTAAATAGTTTGTTACTTCAGTAAGGGTTTTCTCTAACCCATAGAATTTGTCTAATCTTTTAAGAATAAATCTCAAATTTATATTCCATTATAATAATTTGTTATTATTTATATTGTTAATTTTAAATTTTATACTCACATTAATATCATATGGTGATGATTTAATTTAAATGATATATATATTCTTTTATCATACAATGTTTTTTTAAAAAATTTAATTGGATCATATATAAAATTTTCCTCCAATAAAAAAATTTCCACTTTGAAATAAAACTATATCTATTAGTGTCCCAAGATTTATATTGAACTATAATTTTCTTTTATTTTTCATTTCTCTCCCTACATTGCTATTTTGATTGGCCATAATACCATTTATATCATATATGACTCAGGGATAGACAACTGATTCCTTGATCCATTATACTGATAAAATTAACTCTTCACCCTTTTTAGCTTAATCCTATAAGGATTTCCAAGATAATTGAAACTTAAATAATATTCTAAAAATAGGAACCCAATCCTTTTAGGGTTACTAATTACTTTATTTTCATACACAAGATAGTCATAGGGCACCTCGATATAAAACGACCTTCCAAGTTGGATTCTCTTGGGAATAAAAAGTATTGTGATTGGAAAGAATCTAACAATTAGTATTTTTTAATGGGAATTTAATCTAATTATATAATCTCATATATTCCATATTCTTGAATTCATTCTTATAATGATTTATTTTGGAATCGTTATTCTTTCCACCAAATCAATATGTTTAAAACATATTGTTGTGTAACACCTTATACAATTTATTAATAATCCAAATTAAAAGGAAATTAAACTTATACACATCCTAATGCATCTCATGCATAATGTATATTAAACCCTTTCATTTAAAAGATTATAACTACATGAAATTAATAATCCCTCTATGAGTAATCATGGAGTAATATAGATCCAACCCCAACTTTTCTATTCAAGGATTAAGCCTCTCCGAAAATGGGCAATATGGATAAAGTAACTATAGCCAAGAATATTTTACTCATGACAGACCTAAATTCCAAAACAATTATTTCACATATCCTCTTTAAAATACATGTAATATATTAATCCATGATCATTAACTTTTACAAGGAAAATTCAATGTACAATAAAATTAGAAAAATTATTATAGATAGAATATTACTCTAATGATTTGGTAAAAAAATTTATAGTAGTAGTTTAACAATATAAACTAAAGTAAATATTTATTCATATTGTAAAATCTATATTTAGGAAAAAATCAGGGAATAAAATAATAAAATAAAAATTTCATATATTAAAACATGTGGTAAAATATTTATGAAACATTCATAAATTAAGAAATTATAACAAAAATATAATTTTTCCTTGCATTATATACATTACATAATTATATAAATATAAAAAATTTATATTTATTTCTTATATGAACTCTTTAAGATTAACATTATATATATCATTTAATTTAAATATATGGTATCTAAAATATAAAAATTATACATATGAACTTTTTATATATTTTATAGACATTTAAAACACCAAATATGTAATGTTACATAAAACTTGATCTTATCAATTATCAAATAATATATTTATGCAGGTAAATAATTTCTAAATTAAGTACTTTATTTTAAAAATTCAAATTTAATATTATAAACAATTCATAATATTAAATATAAACTCATTTATATTTTTCCCTTATTTTCAAATTTATATACTCTTAGTAAATTAGTCTTACCATTCTTATATAAACACATTATATTAAAAATTATAACCCTTTCCAACAATAAAATTTTATTTCATGGATATTTATTTATCCATTGTTTCAAAAAAATATTAATTAATTATAAACATTAAATAATTATTTTATTTATAAAAACATTATAAATTAATAAAATATCTTAAAATACATTTTCAATCATTTTTAATAAATTTAAAAACTATATAATTCCACTCGTAATAGAAAGTATAAATTTTTTTATTCACTGTCATACTTAAAAATTTCTATTATATAATAAAACAAGTTCATCCATAACTTATATTGTATTTTATTTTTGATATTTAGTGACTGGGGATATGTCTCTTACGAGACATCTGATAAAATTGGAAGAATTTCCCAAGTTATATATTCCAAATGATATCGATTTTTCTATATGGTATAACTTATCCATCATATGAAATGATATCTCCTTGGACATTCTACCAATGGAATTTGAAAATATGCTTCAATATGATCAAAGTTATATGTTACATAGTTTTAATGTCATGTAATGATTATAAACTAGGGATATTTATATTTAATAATTGACACATAATATGTTATGATACATCTAAAATAAAATTATCACATTATACCTCTTTTTATGGGTGATTTCCAAGAACAACACTCCCAGATCGTATGGTAAAAAAATATCACATTCATACTAATTTAATACTAACTAAGGTGACCAAATATTAACAATACATAATTACAACATCAATAAAAAATATTATGTGATTTCCTTTCCTAATAACATTTTGATATAGATATTAAATAATTTAACTAAAAAACCCCATATCATTCCCTTCAAATGGTCATTTTCCACTAAACTATGGAATCTATTTATAACAATAAGCCTTCAATATATCCAAAAACATTATCCACACATGAAAACCATCTATAAATTTCATACATAATAATATTCTTTGTAACTAGGGGAAATGTAAGAATAAGATGGGTGAGCTTGAATTCTCAGTAAGGGATAGAGTACAAGAGAAACTATCATGGAAAAAACATTGGAAGAATAATATAGTAGGAATAAATAATAATCAAATTATGTATAATTGGTCACATGAAAACACGATATATACATGGATAAAATAAGAATGTATATAATAATAGGATAAAAATAACTTCTATTCTAATGATGAAATTTATAATTTCGGGCATTATAAACATTCCAATAAGGATTCATTCTAGGAAATCAATCATAAAAATGTAAGGTTTACACTAAATAACCAAGAACATTTGTAACATGAGAATAACCAATTCATTGAAGGGATATAAAATTTTCCCCCATTAATCACTAATTTTTTTAATAGATTCATTATACAATGAAATAAATAAACAATTAAATACATAACCAACATGCATAGGTAATCAATAAAAATTTCTATCGAAATAAAAATTATACAGAGTTTCAATATTTCACTATTCAATAAATGGAAAAATTTTCTTACTAAGTGGAACTAATATTAACATCATATATATTATTATGCATATTTTCATGTAAATTATAGAAACCACAATAGGGAAAAAGAATAATTGATATAGAATACCACTATGATATCAAATAATAGGGGCATGAAGGATAAATATAAATTCAAGATAGAGATAAAGAGTAACAAAGAACATAATCCTTATGAACCGAGTGAGGTATAAACTATGAATTTATAATATAATTTGATTCATAATATATGAAACATAACTCTAAAATATATATATATATATATATATATATATTTTATTTTGATATGAAAATGAAAACAAACTGATAAAAATAATTTTCAAAGAGATTTTTTCATATCTTTGTAAAAACAAAATCCCATATTACTTTCAAAAATATATTTGAAAGGGTGAAAAGAGGATAATGGAAAACAATATTTAAAATGAATTCAAATATTTAATCCTGGGAATGAAATGAATTTAAAAACATGAAATATCTAATAGATGAAAACAATATATATAAGTGGAATGAAACCCTACATCTATTCTTCGAAAATATTATCATTTTTTAAATTGAAAAATTCACCTAACAATGGGAATAGTATATTGTTTGAAAAACTTTTGAAACATAAGGAAGATTTATTAATTAAAATGTTTATCAAATTAATAAATGTAACTTGTGCCACAAATGTTAAAAATGATATTATTTTCACACTTTTATAAAGAATGTAAAAAATAAAACATTTATAAACCATGAAAAATATTTATTTTGAACCATTTAAAGATAGTAAATGATAATGAAAAATAAAAATATATAATCATTGATATATAGGGACAAATAGTTTTAAATAAATATATGGAATATAGGCATGGTATTGAAATATTTTAGACCTTAAGAAGAGAGAAGGTCGAGTCCACATACTAAAAACCATTTGGATTAATTATTACTTAAAGGGAGAGAAATTTTAATTAAGAATTATAAACTCAAAATAAATAAAGACGAAATAAAATATAATACATTCACTTAGTGGAAGTAATATAAAATATAAATATAATGTTTAATAATATTGGTTATAACTTAATGAAATTAAATTAAGTTAACAGTAACCCTAAAATCATAGGTAATCAATCAATGGAAAATGAATATAGAGATATCAAATGAACGTGAAAATGTAAAGAATAAAAAGTGATTTAAGATATAATAATTTAATCATAATGTATTTACACCACAAAAAATAAACATGTGTATAATAAGAAACATGTGTCAAGGATTTTTATTTGAGGCAGAATCCTTACCTCAATTATCATCTCATTGGGTGCGTGTGTGTAAAATTCCAAGTAACAAAATTATGTTTCTTAAATAATTTATTCATAAAAATTTACCTATATATTTTATTTTTTTAAATATATGTTTATGTAAAATTCATGGAATTTCATGGTATGTTTTATTTTAAATTATGAGTTATCTTTTCTTTTATTCTCCTTTAGAGTTGTGTTTATTATAAAAAGGGGTCTTCAGTTTCTACTTCAGAAATTTGAGGCTTGGTGGATTGAAGAGTTTCTAAAAAGGCCAACGACTAACTTGTAGAACGTATTGGCCAGCTAGTGGTATCCCACTAGCTAGTTGGTAGCTAAGGTAGAATTACTATAATTCTTCCAGGCATCAGTCAACTAATGGGTCCACTAAACTACCATTAAAGACTAGGTTTGGGTGTTATTAAAAATGTTTTATTCATTTTAAACCGATTCAATTATTTAACAAATCCTTACCAAAATTGGACCTAATTTTCCCAAAACCTCCTAGAGTGATATATCATGGTGCTATAAGAATCAAATTCCTCTCCTATTTTATTCTTAAAGTCTAGATCAATATGAGGAATCAATTGAGGTTATATCCATACATTCTAATCTTAAATATCCCATTTTATTTGGAAGTGATCATAGATATAATCAATTTTTTCTAGATATATGGATCTTCAGCTAGATATAATAGAGTATTTATGACCGTTTAAATTATCAGGGTCGGATCACATTATTTTCGATCCCTCTCCCATCATTATATATCTATTATTGGAAAAAAATTCATTTTCGTAAGTTTATGTAGATTTAATCTTATTGAATGATCTCATTCTAAAAATATATTTATATATACTCTATTATGATTGATTTGATCTTGATATAGTGAATGTTACTACATGAGAGTGGTCTTGGTGTTGTTCCTTGGAGGATGATGGGAATAGGATTCATCACACTAAAAATAGTATGTTTTTTCCATATTGGGCCTTATATATAATTTTTGTAATGATATGATAGTATATTATTGTGTTCTTGAGACTTTTTTGGGTATACATATGTTTATCTATATAAAATTCATTGATTTTTATTCTTAATAATACTATTATTCATTTTAATAATAATGTTACATTGAGTGTATTTCAGGTTTATATTTAATTGAATAATTCTTTTATTTTATTTAAAATTATAAAAGTAATTTATCTCATCATTATATGGAGGTGAAATAATTTTCTAAAACGTATTCTAGACATTTTTAAAAATTAGCTAACCATTATTCTGAATGTGATGTTGTATCCTAATGTTGATATCCAACCCCCAGATTTTAAACCCCACATTTGAGTAGGATGTTTTGTTCAAGATCTTATTAGGAACCTGAAATTTGAGTATATAATGATTTTAATGAACCTAATTTATAAAACCTCATATTAATATCATAATAAACATTATTGAGTTCTATATTTAGCATAAATTGTTTGTTGTAAACCATACTTTAAGAGTCATCCTCACAAATTGAAACCCCACATTGAACTAGTCTTATGTGACGTTTTAATTTTGATTTATTTTGAAATTTTTATATAATATTACAATAGTAAATTTTACATTAAAGTTATTCAAGGGTAATTTTAGAGTATCATTATCAATTGATTAATTAAATTAAATTTTTAAAAGAATTTATGATTTTTCATGGATGTTTAAATTAATGATTCATGAAAACTATTTATCAAGTGACTTTTCCATATTTGTTTGTGAAAAATTAAATTAGGATACTTATTTATTTCTAAATAGGATATATATAGGGATATAAAAATAATTTTGAAAAGAATAAATTTTCTTTGAAGCTCAATAAAAAAATATCAAAACCTGTTTATATGAAACTTCATTAGATCAATATTTTTAATAAGAAACTTTTTTATGATACTACTGTTATTTCATTTATATTATTCATCAAATATAGTTTTTTGAATATTTTAAATACTATATGTTATAGAAATATATGTTATAAATGGTATTATAAATTCATACTACTTTTATGCAGATTCAATTAATTTCATCAACTTCATTACTGGAAACTATTCTGCAATAAATTTTGAGTTTATTATTAAGGGAAGTAATTTAAAGATATTCATATATTCCCATGAATATATTTTCATTTTTTTAGTTCCATATTATATATATTAATGTGTTCAATGTAAATTTATCTCACCAAATACAATTTAACTTTTTTTGTACTCTTTATAGTTGAGTGTTTTATGTAATACTAGTTTTCCTAATATAAATACCTATAAAATATTTTATAACAATTTATAGTAGATATCACTCTACTATCATGATCTATTAGAAAAAAATAATTCCCCTAGAGAGAGTTTTGGTAGAGTGGACTTGGGGAAATTTTTGTCCTGAGAAATAATAAATATTCATGGTATCCTCTTCTTTTATTTTCATCTACATACTATATTTAAATAAAGGATAACAATGTCCTTTCTAGGATATAATGGGATTAGTATTAAAATTATCTAGTGTTTCTAAAAGTGTATAATTCACCAACCACTTATATCTTTATCATCATTCTGGGACAAAATTTGGCATTAAAGGGGTTCCTCTATTGATGATTTATTTTATGTCTAAAAACACTGAGTTAATGATCATGTTGAAGACCAATATTGATGGATTAACATAGAGAAGGTTTTTCCATGATCAAGGAATCATATTTCAATGGTAAAAATTATTGTTTCATGAAATCATAAATTGTTATATATATGAAGAACCTTTTATTGACAATTTATTTCAAATATATCAATCTAAATGAATTTCCCAAGGATTAACTAGAATAATGGGAAGATATCAATCAAGGAGAATATTTTCTAAATTCTATAGATTTGAATACTATTATTTCTAGGAATTAGACTACATGAGATTAATCATGTTACTCATTGTTCAACTAATTATGAAATGCGGAAAAAATTGTTGTTTTTTATGAATTAAATGATAATATCAACCAATAAAAATATAATACTTCTAAATTAAATTTTGATGATTTTTAAATATATAAATTTTAATGTAAAACACCAATGAATGAAAAATTAATTATTATAGTAAATGTTTTCTTTCAGAACACCTATGTTGGAACCAGATCCACCAATAATTTTTCACTGAGTCATACATTATTAGTGGAATGGAATTTCTAATACTATTCAAAAATCCATGCATGGTAATGATTTAACGATGAATGAATTGAATGGTAATTTCATGATGTTTATAACTGAGATTAAATATGAGGGTTAGGATCATGTTTTGATTAAGAACTAAAATACATCTCTCAAGGTTTTTATTCCCAATGGTGAGATGTTGTAAATGGATGTTTTATTCTCAAATGATTCAAGTTGTTAAAATTTATGAGAAGAGTTCTCACAGTTTTCTAGAAGATTCAAAAAGCTATAAAAATTGGAAGAAAGGATTCAGAAACCATTTAATGATTATTGAAAAGGTGGTTGCTGTCTAAAATAAGTAATATGTTATGATTTAACGTATCTAAGGGAAATAAAATCAAATTTCTTAACAGATGAAGGAAATATAAAAATGTAAAAAATGAAAAGAAGATTTAAATGAAAGTAAATTATGTGCATAAGCAGAAGAAATCCATAAAGTCTACCTAGAGTGTATATGAATATGTCAATAGTTCTTTATGTTCTGAATCTAAAAAAGAGAAATCAAATAAAAAAGAAAATATTTTATTTATGGATAAAGATGATGAGATACAATGTAACCATTATTATGTTTTCAATTTTAATTTTGAAACCTGCACAAATGATAAATTAATTAAATAATGCTACATGATAGAAGGGAAATATTAAATATAAAATAAAAAGCATAAATATCCCTAGAATGTTCTTAATTATATCTTAAGTGAGAATTATACTTTGATAAAAAACAAATATAATTTAATTAAATATTAATTAATCATACTTCGAGCTATATTGAACATGAAACTAAAAATAAAGAGTTTCTTGAAGAAGTATAATTCTTAAAAAGTGATTTTTGAATTCTTACATTAGGAGAAGATTCATTAAATAAGATTCATATAATGATCCTGCAAAAAGAATAAAGATTTGTAATTGAATGTTATGGTGAGAAACCTAAGTAGTATAGAAATTATTTTTTTCATGATCTAAAATTAATACCATGTCCTATGTTAGATTCTTTTATTAAAAAATTAATGTTTATTCTACTTAAAGTTATTTCTTATGTAATCCATAAATTTGTAATATTAATAAATCTTATGTTTTTAGTAACTTATCAAAAGTTTAATTTGAAGTTTTTCAAAAAAAATCAAATAGATCAGGTTTCCAAATTCCTTGAATGATGACAACTAAAGTCCCAAAAATAGTTGGGTAAAAAAATATATTTCAAATCTTTTTAGTTTAAAATTCATAACAACATAAATGTTATATGGTATATTGATATAGGCTATTCAAGACATATTATTGTTGTCTGTGACAAATTTTAAACATCATATAATGTTAATAGATGATTTTTTACATTTAGAGACAATCCTAATAAGAATAAAATTTGATTAGGGTCAATTGGAGATCTATAATATATCATGATCAATAAGGTTCTCTAAAATCAAGGGTTTATGAATAATCTAATTAGTATTTATCAACATTTTAGTGATGATTTTTTCAATCTATTTATCGATTATGTATACTCTGTTTTCAAGAATAAAAGATTTAATTTTAAATAACCTGAATCATAAAATGTTTAAACATTGGACCATTGTTCCTTATGTGACCATAATTTGAACTATCTAAATCTTGAAGTTACTGAATCATTGATTTGACATAAAAGGCTTGGTCCTTGTAATATATTTCCCCTATCTAAATTATCTAAAAAGATGTTATTTTTTAATATTTCGTTCCTTATGTTTGATAAGAAAATAAACTTATATGAATGTAAAATAAGCAAGAACAAGGAGGCATCTTTCAAATGAATCATAAATATTTCTACTTCTAATCATTTATATGTCATCCACATGGATTATTGTGAACCATATATAGTAACAATATGAGTTAAATATTATTTATTTCTTTAGTTGATTATTTTTCTAGATTTACCTAGGTTTGTGTTTTGATGTTTCAAATTAAACATTTTACCATTTTTTATGAATTTTTGTATATTGGTGAAAAATAATTACATTTAGAAGTGGTCATTGATAAAAAATTGATAATTGAGAATTTAATTATTTTTTATCATATATTGGCATTAAAAATTTCTTTTCCACTCCAAGAAAACCTCATAGAAATGAAAAAATTTAATGAATAAATAAAACTATTAACAAAATGGATAGAACATTGGTAAATGAGTTTAGTTTACCTAATTATTATGTGAAAAAATATATTAATACCATATGTTATATTGAGAATATAATTATAGTTGGACCTCTTATTAAAAAGGAACCTTATGAGTAATGTAATAACTGAATTCCTAATGTTAGTTACATTAATTTTTTTGGATGGAAGGTTTATACAATGATCACTTAAAAAAACATTGGTAATTTGTATCTAAAAACAAATGATAGAATCTTTTATATGTATTTTTTACTTATATCGCTTATAGAGTGTTAAATAAAAATTATAGGATATTTGAAGAATTTTTTTACATGATATTTGATAAGGGTAATACATTTCATCATAATAAAATATAAAAATATTAAGCTATTTATTCGTGAAAAAACATGATGCTTGGTTTTTCAAATGATATGGATGAAAGTAAAATATAACATGATCATGGTCAATCCTTTTATAAAGAAAATAAAATTTAATAATGTGAAAGTGTCTTACCTATATAAACTAAGACATTGAATTAACATACTTTAGAAGCTATTATATGAGATATAGATAAAGGATTTATGACAGAGAGGAATTTCGAAAACCTTATTGAGTTCTATACCATTTACACCAGTTTGAACTAATGTTTATAGAATAAGCCATAGATGATGAGAGTTGAGAATTGGAAATATAGGAAGAGAAAAATATGTTTTTATGAAATTATGTTTGGAATTTATTTTAAAGACCCTTAGAACATTATATAATAGGGAAAATGGGTTTTTAGGAATAAGAACAATGATCATGGTGTAATTACTTGAAAGAAGGATAGGCTAATTGCTAAGGGTTACATTTAGATGGATGTAATATATTATGAGGAAACATTTCCCATTTTGTTAGTATTGAATCCATTAGGATTCTTTAAGCATACATATCATATATAAATTTTAAATTATAATCAATTGGAGTAAAATCGTATTTTATAAATGGTTATTTATTGGTTTAATTTTATGTTGATCAACCCATGGGTTTTGAAAATACATATTTCTAAATTCTATTTTTAAACATACCAACATTTTTTATGGTATTAATCATGAAAGAAGCGATATGTATTATATATTTAGTTATTTTCTATTAAAAATATATTTTTTTTGTGGAAAACGATGATCCTACACTTTTTAAACAAAATCTCATCATCTGATATATTCATAGTTCAAATTTATATTTTTGAAGTTATTTTTTGTTCTACCAATAAAAATAATTTTAATGAATTTTAAAAACATATGAAAAATGAGTTTAAAATGAGTGTGATTTGAGAATTAAATTTTATTATTGCCTTTCAAATTCAATAGATGGACATTGGTAATGTTTTGAATCAAAGAAAATATATTATTGATTGGATGATAATTGTTTCGCTTAAAAATAGTAATATTTATACAACTAATACGTTTATTAATATAAAACCTAGTTTGGATAAAGATTTCAAATCAATTTAAAACAAGTTATAGAGAGGTATAATTGGAGGATTATTATATTTTACTTATAGTAGACCAAGTATAATTTTTTATTTTTGTTTATTTAGAATATTTTAATTGAATCCAAAAATAATCTCATTTAATTATCATTAAAAATATTATTATATATAAAAAACTAATTCTTTATATTAGTTTATAAAAAATATGGTTTTTGTTTAATTTTATATTTAGATGATAATTTTGGAGGTTTTAGTTAGATAGAAAAAGCACCCTAGGAACCATCCATTTTTTAGGAAAGTATAGGTTTTCCTGGTCTGGTTAGAAGTGACATTCAATTACATTGTCAACTACTAAGGAACAATACATTTCTATTGGTATTCAATACACAAAAGTGTGGTAGGTGAAACACATACTTCTAGGTTTTTATTTAATTTTATAATCATCCAATATTATGTGATAATAATAGTGTTATAAATATTTCTCAAAATTCCATGAGTCATTCCAAAGCTATGATTTTAAAATTTTCACATAATTCTCTAACGGTTTATGTTAAAAGGGTGATATAACATTAGAATTTATTGATATTGAATACCATTTTGATGATATTTTCACTAAAACACTTTCCAGTCCATTTTTTGATTTTATTAATGGGGAGATAATATTATTTAATTTTATGTGATATTTATCTTTTAATCACTGTTAGCTTAGTAATATTTTTAATTTATCTTTTAAAATATTTCTTGTATAGATTTATTTATCTTTTTATTTATTTGGTTTATAGTTTTTTTGATCAAAATATATGTTACATACTTTAATTTGAAACATTATCTTTTAATATTAAAACAATAAAATAATAAACTAAAAAATTGGCTAGAGAAACTGATCTGTCACTTAAAACTATCAAAGATAATATCATATCTATCTTCTTCCTTAGAACCTTTATCTATTTATCCTCTTAGATTTTATGATCTCTTGAACACCGTATTTTCTGAATTCTAAAACATATACTTCTATTTGAAAAAGTGAAGATGAAATGGAATAATGATTCTACTCCCAATAGTGGAAAAAATAGAAAGGAAACCCTATTCATATCAGAAAGATATACTATGGGAGTTTCTAGAATTTGATTGGTTGTTGGAGAAAAATATCATGTTTATGTGGGTGTTAAGATTTAAAGGATTAAAATTCATATTCTATTGTGGTAATTCTATGTTTTTGTGGAAGGGAACACAATTTTTTTTATGAGAATTCTCAATTTAGTTTTAGTTATAGTGATGATATCATTTGTTCCATGTTAAATGACATGGAGTTTTTAGTTTCATCAATAGCAATGACTCATCTTTTACAGTGGCCTCATAAAAGGAATTTCATTTTTTTTATTCGACTGATTATAGATAGTGTTTATAATACTAAGGAAATCATGTGTTTTATTTTTGGATTTTCCCATGTAATGAAATTTTTAATGAATTATTTAGAAGTTGACTAGATTTTTTTTGATAATGTAGACTTTAGTCATTCCTCTGATTATAGAGTAATAGATTATTCATTTTCCTAACATGTATATCATGTTCCTCAGGATGAGTGATATCATGCTCAATATGTGTTGGTATGTGTAAGGTTATATGAACTACTATATACAGAGAGGTGTGTGGATTTCATTTTATCCTTATGGAAGGATAATATATTATTTTCATTATAAAATAGGGATGATTTTTGGGATCATTTATAGATTAATATTTCCTTATATAAACATTTTCATTACTAGAAATCTAATAAAATATTCTTTTGTTTGGAGTTTAAAAAGGGGAAATCATTCCCCAGTTGGGGAAGAAGTATATGAACCATAAAATGGTTATTCTTAGGGGGGAATAAGTTTAAAGATTAACATTTATATAGGGATTTGTGTAGATTAATTCGGTGAGTCTAGAGTATAAGGAGATGTGTCTAGGTTGTATGTTACTAGATGTGGTGCTGCTAGTTTAGAGGACTCCATTGCTTGAAGAGAGAATACCCCTACAAGTACTATTTGGAGGAATATTCTAGATTATTACATTAATTCTAGAATTGAGAAGTTTTTCAATTTCCTATACAGTATTGTGAACCTTATTTTGAGGTAGTTAGTGATGTTCTGTTTGTTCAGATATATAGGTTAAGAGAGAAACGTGAACCGTTTGATCATGTTATTTACTATCCTTATAGATAAGTTGTAAAGCCACTTCTTATTGTTAATTAAATATATGAGAATGTTTTTTATAGGGGTAACAACCAGTCTAGGAATCTTTTCATTATCTAATATTTCAAAGGTCAGATGAATCTAAATCTATGGATAAGGAATGCACACCTGCATCTATTTATAATGAGTTGATTGAGGATCAGTTAGTTATTTTCATGATAATTCCTTAAAAATTACTATAAATAAGGTTATAAGGGTATAGAGGTTCTTGAAGAGTTATCATGTCATGAACCAGATCTGGTCGCCTTTGAAACTGGAACTCAACCCAGCCTGTGGCAAGGCCCGAAGGGAGTTCACTATCCCCACGGGATGTCACTAAATCCTAGGTATCATAAACAATGGGTTGGTAATTATTTACATGAGTTAGGATATATAAAACAACCAATAATGAAGAATAACCATAATCTGAAACTTCCTACCAAGCAAGCCTTAATTAGAATTCAGAACTGAATACAAGGTTATTTATCAAGACATAATAGATCCATAACAACAAAAGGTAGCATCATTAATATCCCAAGGATAACCACATGAAAAGGGGTTATCACCCAACCATGAGTTGTCTCCACAAAACCGGCCCACGAAAGAAACTAACAACCAAAACCTCCATATCCAAGAGACTTTCCCTTACCTATGTCAAAAATAATTAATTATACTTACACCCAAATATGTATGTGGGGTGTGAACCTAATCCCAACAGGATGCCATCCTAATAGATTCCATGTGATAAACATTAGAGGATACAAATCTTCCAGTTTTTATAACAATAAATGGTGGAAAAAATTTCTAAAGAATGTAAACTTTATATGAAAATATTTTTCCAAGGGTAATAATAAAGAATGAACACTTTAAAATAAAACATTAAACCTACTTAATTTTCCATCAAACACACCACTGTTCAATGGGATATACTAAGTAGTCAATGAGCATTAAACCAGGGAACACCTCTAGGCAATAGTAAGTTGTGATCCCTAGGTACCTTGTTTTTCGATGTGAAAGTTATCATATCAATATTCATTCTCATGAATGATCCACTAGTTGGGAACATATCCATAACCTAGTGGTCCTTAATCAACACCATAATATGTTTTTTCGTGTTGTCAATGTCAAACATGCTAAGTGAAATTGGGAAAAAACCACGCCAGACAACTAGCATACTAGTACATGTCTGCCCACCTAGACACCCGGGTTTACATCTTTGAGATAAAAAAAGATCCACATGTTATCAAATTTCTTTTTCACATAAAAAACCAGTTTTGTCCATGAAAAATAAAAATGGTACCTAAACATGCTTTTCACCATCAATGTAATTCAATAAACCCTTTAAACTTTTTATAAAACAATTTCCAGAAGTACAACCATGCATTGCACATAAAATCCATCTAAAACCCCTCTTTTTAAACCATAGACATACCAATATCGTACTAAAATAGAATTATAATGCCAAAAACAATTTAATAAAATAATTTCATGAACCATAAAACAATCCCCATTGATACCACATGGAACACACACAAAAAACTCTTTTTTGAACGAAAATTCCACTTTAAAATCATCCACTTAACCAATGATACCCAAAAAGGATTTGACACCAAAAAAATGGAATCACAATATTTTTAAAATAGAAATCAATAAAATATAACTCATTAATGGATGATTACCCATGGAATGACCTACCAAATGTTTCACAACCCTCAAATCCTTGTTAAAACTTTAATCGCACTACTACAACACCAAAAGGGAGTGAAAGAAAACATAAATCCACAATATTGGACCATGAAACTAAAAAACCTAGGTACGAAGCCTCTACATTTGGAGCTTCAAGAAAAGTGGGAGAAACCTTAAGTAAATGGAAGGAACTTTGAAGGAAAGTAACTTGAGAAAATTTGAATCAATTTCCCCAAATACACAAATTGTTGAGTCTAAAAGCATCTAAAATTTAAATTTAGGTTCTAATAAGGCCTATGAGATCAATTGGTGACTAAAATGGGGGGGAAAAGATTAAAAAAGGAATTATTTATGAAGGAAACAAATTCCCTTTGATAATTTAGACAATTTGAGAAACCATGAGGAAGTTCACCCTAATCTATGATGAATATGAGCTCTAAATTGGTATAATGGAACATGGGGGTTTGTATAGGTTCTTTGGTATTGAGTGAGAGGTGGAATGACCATGAATGGTCAAAAAATAATGAGATATAAAAGAAATAAATTATTATTTTAAATCTAGAAATGGGCTCATAGTTTGGCCTGATTCATGAATTAATCACCAAAATCCACCAGGATTATGAGTTTCTTAGGGGAAAAAATGGATATAATTGTTTGAATAAGTTAGGAGAGGCCAAGTGGAAAGTGTTATTATTGAAAAATGTTGAAAATAAAGGATTTATAATGGAATCAAATTTTGTTTTTTTAATCTCGAAATGGGATCACGGTTTGTCCAAAATTTCGAGGAAACCACCTTTTCTACAAAAATTACTAGAAAACCCCTAAAAATGAATAATTAAAAATTACATGAAAAATAACATTAATATAAGTCATTTATGAGAAAATTTTCCACACCATAAACATATTCCACCCTTAGAAAGTCAACTTGAAGACTTATCAGATAAGAGAAACAAAAACTACTATTTGACCCAAGACTTGTACTCCCATGTCTCATGGTCGTCAGTCCCATGATGCCAGAGTACATGAACCAGAATAATAGTCTTCCCTATAAGTAATTTTTCTTATGATTCCACAATATTCACAGGTCACTCAGTAAAAAAAGATCTGGTTCCAACTCCAACTCTTCCCAACTCAAAACATGGGATGGGTCTGGATTGTATTTCTTTAGCTGGGTGATGTGGAACACATCATGGATCGATGCCAACAATTGGGGAATGAATAACCAGTATACGACCTTATCAATCCTATAAATTATTCCAAAAGATCCCACATACATTGGTGTTAGCTTCCGTTGCTTACAAAGGTCGTGATGACCCAAGCAGGGTGCCACTTTTAAGAATACCTGGTCACCCACAGAAAACTCTAAAGATCAACAGCTTTGTTCAAAATAAGAATTATATCGACTATGGGATATCAACATACATTTCCTAATAAATTGAACCTTTTTCAAATGTCTCCTACACGATACTCGGACCATGCTCTGAGGTCTTACTAACATCCACCCAACTCAAAGGAGATTGACATGGTGGACCATAAAGCACCTTGAATGGTGCCATCTAGATTGAGGATTGGTAGAATTTTTTATAGAAAAACTCTACCAATCCCAAATTGAAATCCCACGAACCACCCAAATCCAACACACATGGCCAACGAAAGCCTTTCCAAATCTGATTATCCGACTCTGTCTGACCATCTGTTTGAGGGTGGTATGCCGCACTAAAATTAATATGTGACCCCAATGCCTTATGAAGGCCACTCCAAAACCGAGAGGTAAAAAAAGGGTCCCTATCTGAAACACTGGTTGATGGAACACTATGAATCCTCATAACATTCTGAACAAACAACCATATCAATTTATCCACTTTAGTCAAATCATTGATCAAAATGAAATGGGATGATTTGGTCAGATGATAAATTACCACCCATATAGAAATCCTTCCCCAAGGTGTATGATACATTCTAACTATGAAATACATGGAAAACACATCCCAATTTCAGGTAGGAATGTGTAACAGTTGAAAAAAACCAGAGGTCCGTTGATTCTCTAATTTCACATGCTGAAAAGTATAATATCTCAATATGAAGTCAGCTATGTCTCGTCTCATGCATGGCCACTAGAACTGGCAACAAACATCATAATACATCTTGGTGGAACTACGATGGACGTCCCACTAAGAATAGTGGCTATCCTGCATCACCACCTTCTATAGAAACAAAAACACCACTAAGAATCCCGTGAAGCAAAAGATATCGTTAGGGGATGAAGACCAAGCAGAAGTTGTATCCCCCCAATGAAGAGACATTCTAAACCACTAAAATAGCTAATCACCAAACTTCTCCTGCTAAATCAGCTCCACAAGAGAATGGTTCAACACAATGCTCATTATGAATATACTTCAACTGTGCTCCTTCATCTCCACATGCATCTGTGCAAAGAGCCCCATCAGAGTCCACTAATCACTGGAATTCCTCAAAGCCTTCACTGATACTCTTCTTCTTATGGAATCATCCACCATGTCACCTTTCCCCAAGGTGTAGATGATATCTAAGTCAAACCCCTTCATGTAGTTGATCCAACATCACTACATTAGGTTAAGATACTTCTTTGAGAAGATGTAGGCTATTATCTTATGATTAGAATAGAGAAAAAACATCCCCCAAAGAGGTAGTGACACCATGTCTTCAAAGCATGCATCATAACTACTAGCTCCAAGTTGTGGGTTGGATAATTATTTTAGTGTAGTCAGAGTTGGTGAGAGCCATACACCACCACTTGATCATCCTGTAAAAGAACACACATGAGACCCATACCTGAAGTACCACAATAAACCACATATCCCTTTACAAATTTTGGAAAGATCAACATGGGGGCAGTATTCAACCTCCGCTTCAGCTCCAAAAAGGAATTCTAATATTCTAGCCACCAAAAAAAATCACCCCCTTCCGGGTGAGTGCATTTATGGGCGACGAAAGACGAGAGAAAGTCCAAAAAAACCACCTGTAGTATCCTACTAATATTAGAATCCTCTTGTTCTCAAACACATTCTTTTGTTGCTCCAATGACAAAACTATAGCGATCTTCTCAGGATCCACCAAAACTCCCTTCTCTGAGATCACATTCCCCAGAAACATCACCTCCCTAATCCAGATGGTGCACTTGGAAAACATTACATAAATAAGATGATCTCAAAAATTTCCCAACATGATCCTCAAATGATTCTCATTCTCCTCATCAGATCCAGAGAAAACCATAATTTTATCCACGAATACAACGTCAAAAGAGTCCATATACTGGTGGAACACGCTATTCATTAGTTCTCTAAATACTGGAGGAGCGTTGGTCAACCCAAAAGGCATGACCAAGTACTCAAAGTGGTACTACCTACTTCAAAATGTTGTCTTTGGGATATTTGGCTCCTTCACCCCGAGTTGGTGGTAACCCGAACACAAGTCTATCATAGAAAAACACTTCTCACCCTTCAACTGATCAAACAAGTCATCTATTTTCTGAAAATGATATTTTTTCTTCATGGATACTTTGTTCATGTTTTTTTTGTCAATAAACAACCAGAGGGATCTTTTGGCCATCTTTACAAAAAGTACATCAGCGTCCCAATGAGAGATGCTCGAAAGAATGAATCCTTTGCATTCAAAATCTCCCATCTATATCATTAATTCCTTCAACTCGATGGGGGACATACAATACTAGGGAAGAGATATTGGTTGTGTTCCTTGTGCCAAATCGATTGAGAAGTCCACATCCCGCTCTAGAGGTAAGCCAGAAAAATAACATGTGAATACCTCCAAAAACTCATTAACAATAAAAGGTATAACAATGTAAGGAGCCTGAACATCATCGTCTAGTGTGAGCAATGAAAACGTGAAGACAAGATCTCCCAACTCTAGCAGTGGTGGTCCTACATGACCTAACTGATGATCTCATTCCCCATTAGAAACCTGAGGACTGCCATTAGGTTTCGTGAAACTCATCTTCCGCCTATAAAAATTTATGTGTGATTAGAAGTGAACTAAATAATATATTCCTAGGATTACTTCCAAAATATCCATATCCAAAACCATGATGTCCCACTACATCTATACCCCAGACACAGTTAATGCACATGATGTGCACTAGAGAACATGCCCATTCTTCTAACCCAACTACGTCACCAACTGAATTACAATAGAACATAACTCAGTTGAAAAATTCAGAGTGCTCAAAATATGGGTAGAGATTAATGAAACAAAATCACCAATATCATGAAGAGATGAATATATATAATATGTAATCAATATAGTACCTAAAACTGTCTAAGGCCCTGTATTTGATCCTGCTGGTGCCTGCTCCACTGAATGAAGATTCCAACTCTCTACCTGAGAATTTCAACTAAAATGGTGCTCTGTCCTTAAGTGAATCTACCTAGAAGATGATTTTTTCCTACCGTCATGGCCACGAAATTGATATCCCCCCATCCTTAATGGCTATGACTGAGTTAGAACTCCACTAAAATCCACTGAACCAACCCCACTCTAGAGTGGACATTCCATCCTGCAAAAACACCACAAGTGTCCCATACCTCCACACTAATAGAAGGGATTCATAGGAGATGTGAATGTTGGTCGGGTGTTCCCCGGCCTCCCATATAGGTGGCACACAATGGACCCTGAATCAGAAGCCAATGCTGAAAACATCCTAGAAGGTTTTCCTGAAGTACCACCTCCCTTCTTCCCCTACTACTCTCGATTCATTTTCTTCCCAGAATAATTTTCACTGCCCATAACTAACAATACTCTAAAGAAACCAGACCTCCCCTTTCAATAAATCTTTACCATAAAATCCAAACCATCCACCTCAACGTATGTCTTCAACTTGAAAAAGAAGACATGGGACTAGATATCTGGCTACCAAACCATCTAGAACTTATGATCCTTCATATGATCATTGGAGACCATTTTTAGAGAATACCAGAAAATCATAGAAAAATAGTTTCCATACTTCATCACTAAAAGGTCCCCCTGAACCAGCTCTATAAACTCTCGGGATCTTGCATATGCTAAGTCATTAGGGAAGTACTGTTCATTGAAGGTAACCTTGATGTCCGTACAGATCATATGTTCATGCTTCCCAACTTGAAGCACTGATTCCCACCAACTGCAGCTAGGATCCTATAAAAAAAGAGGCACACTTTACTCTGACCTCCTCAGGAAAGTCAAAAAACTCGAACATGTTCTCTATCTTCTAGAGCCACTCCTCTGCTTCTTTGGGTTTTGTGTTAGCTTGGAAAGTAAATGGCATGTTCTTTATGAACTCCTAGTATTTTTCCTTCCAAGTAATAGACTCTTCTTCGCTATCTAGAGTAAGAGAAAGAGCTAATCCCTATCCTAGGCATTGGACAGCCTTGACCATAGCTTTTATCATCCATTGATCAATTGGTGAGGGAGAACTCTCGCCAGCTTCCTCCCGTGGGTGCATGAGATCTTTTCGGGGAGGCATGTTGCTACACAAGGCAAAATTCACAAAAGAAATAATCAGTACAACAATTATAAAAAATTTCAGCAATTACATAAAATATAAATAAGTCAAACACATCACAATAATGAAATAAACAGTCACTTCACTCCCACCTGATGTCTACATGCAGTCTGCAGCCTACAAATCCCACCTAGAAGGGATGTCAAAAAAATAATCCCAAAATCTCATGGAGACTCATGGATTGTCCTGAGAGGTACTAGCCATTCACCATACTCATAACCAAAAATCTGATCCCCAATAGTCCTAGCTTCAGTCTAACCAGAATCACCCCAAAATAATAATATGACCCAAAATGAAAAGCCTCCTTTAATATAATTTTGACACGAACCTGATCTGGTCGCCATCAAAACTGGAACCTAAACTCTCTTGTGGAAAGACCATAAGGGTGTTCCCTATCCCCATGGACTGGCATAAGTACCCGAGTATCATAATCAATGGTTTGTAAAAAATTTACCCGAGTTAGGATACATAAAACAACCAATAATGAAGAATAAACCCAATATGGAAATTCATGCCAAACAATCCTTCATTAAAATTCAGAACTGAATACAAGGTTTTATAAAATACCCATGAGGTCAAAAACTACATAAATTAGTAGTATAAACATCCCAAGGGACGCCACACAACTTGGGGTCATCACCCATGAGCCGTCTTCACAACACTGCACCATGGAAGCAACTAACAACTCGAACCACCATCTCCAAAGGCCTTACACTTACATATTTCATTCTTAATCAACTATACTTATTCCCAAAATTGTAATTAGGGAGTGATCCTAATCCCAATAGGGTACCACCCTAACTGATTCCCTGTGATAAACATCATAAGTTAAAAAGCATTCCAATTTATACCAAAAAAATGTAAGCAATGATTTCTAAAGAATGTAACCTTTAATAGAATTTTTTTTCAAGGGGTATTAATAAATAATGAAAACTTTTCAAAAAACATTAAATCTACCTAATTTTTCATCCAAACACACCATTTTCCAAAGGTAAATACTAAGTAGTCAAAGAGCAATAAACCTGAGAATACCCATAGGAACTAGTTATTTCTAAGCCCCAGGTACCTCGTATCTAGGAGTCAAAGTAACCATATCAATATCCATTCTCATGAAAGAGTCAATATTAGGGAACATACCCATAACCTAGGGGGCCCTAATCATCACCATTATAGTTTTTTAGTTTTTTCAATGTCAAACGTTCTTAGAAAAAAATGGACAAAACCACTCCGGATCACTAGCGTACTAGTACACATCTTCCCACCAAGATGCATGGGTTTCCCTCATTGTGATCAAACACGATCCATGTGCTATCAAATGTATGTTTCAAATAAAACACTAGTTCTGGTCATACACACTAAAACTAGTAGGTAAGCATGCTTTTTTCCTTTTTGTAATTCAATAAACCCTTCAACATTTTCATAAAAAGATTTCTAGAATTGCAACCATGATTTGCACATAAAATCCATCTAAAACCCCTATTTTGAAACCAAATTCATACAAACATCACACCCAACCAGAATTCTCAGCCAACAAAAAATAAAATAATATCATTTCCTGAAACAAAAAAGAAACTCAATTGATACAACATAGAACACAAAAAACAACACTCTTTTTTGCATAGAAATGAAACTTTAAATCAACCACTTAATCAATTATAACAAAAAATGTTTTCGCACCCAAAAAATGGTAGAGCAATATTCTGAAAATATAAATCCATAAAATCTAACTCATTATGGGATGATTACACATGAAATCACCTACGAAATGTGTCAAAACCCTCAAATCCTTGTGTAAAACTTCAACCACATAACCTTAACACCACAAGGGAGTGAAAACAAACCTAAAACCACCAGATTGGACCAATAATCTCACAACAACCCTAGGTGTGAATTCCTAACTTTTAAACATTTGTAGATTCAAGAAAAATTGGAGAAACCTTAAGTAAATTGAAAGAACTAAGAAATAAACTCACTTACTCAAAAAACATTATATAAATCGCCCCAAATACACCAATAGATGAAACTCCAATATTCCAAAATTGAAAGTTAGGATTGAATAAGCATTATGAGGTCTATTGGGGACTTAAAATGTGAAAAAAGAGTAAAAAATAAAATATTTATGAAAGAAACAAATTATTTTTTTATATATGGATGATTTGATAAACCTTGACGATGTTCCTCCTAATTCCTAATGAAGATGAGATCCAAAGAGGGAAAATTGGATATGGGGGTCTGACTATAGTTTTTTTTCTTAAGTGAGAGGTTGAATAACTGAAATATGTTAAAAACAAATGAAATATAAAAGAAATAAATTATAATATTTTTAAATCTAGAAATGGGGTTATGGGTAGGCTTAATGCCTAAAAAAATCAACCAAATCCACCATAATTATGAGTTTCTAAGGGGTCCAAATGGATATTATGGTTTTAATGGGTAATGGTAGAAAAAGTGGGAAGTGTAATGGGTGAAGAATGTTGAAAAAAGGAGTTATAAAAGATTGTTTTTAAATATAGAAATGGGCTCAGGATTTGGACCAAATAATTAAGAAACCACCCTTTTCTCAAAAAATGGTTGGGAACCCCCCCCCAAATAAATAATATAAATTACATGAAAAATAAATTTAAATGAAGTCATTTATATGACATATATTCTCTTTCTACTAATGTCTTGGAATTCCAATCCCTTTAGATGGTTGATGAAGGGGAACCGTATGTGAGGCTTCATGAGGTATCCTTAGAATATGAAGAGGAATAATGTTTTGAAAATTATAATAATACATTGGCTAATGATATAGTCTCTAAGCTTAGTTGTTTGATGGATTATGCTATAAACTTCATGTCTAACATTATATTTCATGGAATTATATTGAGATGTTATGAATGGAATATATTTTATGCAACGATTATGAGTCTCTTTAGGTTCATAATAAAAAATTAAAATAAAGACGTATTTCAAAGAAATATTTTGATTATTTGGTAATTAATTTGACTAAAAATACGAGAAAAATGAAATGGGATATGTTTATAA
Organism: Viscum album; assembly: GCA_963277665.1. Classification (NCBI taxonomy): domain Eukaryota; kingdom Viridiplantae; phylum Streptophyta; class Magnoliopsida; order Santalales; family Viscaceae; genus Viscum; species Viscum album. Next base: position 1,081,577,014 of record OY728166.1, on the reverse strand, counting down.
ATTCATATTTAATTATCTCAAGATGGTTTTGGCCAACCATTTTGAATAAGTGATGGGATATTGTTTAATTAAGGGAATGGATTATATATCTTGTGGAGTAGGATCTAGAGATATCACATAGACACTAGAGGCAATATTTATTATTATTTACACTATAGGTTAGAATATTCATAGTATTTAGTGTGATATCATTCCACTTCACACTCTATTATATAATTAAGAATGATTTGGTATAATATTTAGCCTCTATAGAACCAGGTGTCATAGTTTTGATAAAATAACTGAGAAACACCGTTGACATGTATGTTCAGTGCTCTGAGACTGTTAAAAACAATCTAAAGTTAAATCTAGAAGAAGTGAAGAAGATGAGTTAGTATTCAAGGAATTCACTGAGACAAAAGGATCCTCTAGGGAATAAGAATTTCAGTGACTTGATGGATTATTTGATGGTTTTTTAGATGCCTCTTAGAGATTCTCTAACCTATGAGCCTTTTTTGATGAACCCCAACCAAAATCCATTTCTCCTTCTTATCCCAAACCTTAAAATATTTATACAATGCCAAAATTAATTACAGTATTGAATTATTTATCAATGAAATTATTATTTTTAATTTATATTCTCATTAAGTTTTTTTTTGTGTTGTAACTTTTTTATGGCTATCCGTTCATATAATGCAATTATTTATCACCTAGATAACATTTCCAAATTTTTATTGGAAAAATTAATTTTTTTAATATTTATATATTATTTAGTCTTATCACAAATGGGGGAGAAATATGGATAAATAAAAAATTTACAAACATGATTTATCCATGTTCTCAATCAAGAGGTGAAAATATCATTATTTTGTTTGGTAATTAAAAAAACTCTTAGTTTTTTGTTTCTTTAAATTCAATAGGGTTTTAGAATCATAAAATTGAGGGAAATTATTGTGAATGTGAATGTTAATTTAACATTTTTTCATTTATTTTGAAACTGACAAATACCATCATTTTCTTTAATAATAAAGTTACTTTTAGAGGATTTCATGTTTATATATAATTGAATAATTATTTTATTTTTAATTAAATTCTAGAATTATTTTATTTTATATTTATATTTTGGTGAAATCATAATCTGTTTTTTATTCTAGGTGTTTTTAACATATCTAGAATCCCTATTTAAAAAGTGATGTTGTACCCTATCATTGGTTTCCAAGCCCATGTTTTGATCCCCTAGTTTAAGTTAAAAATCATTTTTGGGATCCAAACATTAAATATGGAACCACATATTTAAATACCTAATTTTTGGTATATAAATAATATATGAAACCTCACATTAGTATCATACTCAATGTTCTAAAGATCTATATTTATTATCAACCATAAGTGTTCGACCACACTTTTAAAGTCGTAATCAAATAGACAAACCATTTGTAGAATGAGTTATCTTTAGGATTTGAATTTTGAATTATTCACATATTTATAATATTATTTTTATAGATTAAATATCTCAATAATGTTATTCATATTCCTTTTCAGTGGTTCATTTTCAATGGATTAGCTTTTTCTGATTTCTAAGGATTTTTTTGATTTTCCTCACTGTTTAAATCCATGTTTCATGAATAGTATTTATTTGGTGACTTTTCTGCATCATTTTAACTAGAATTAAATCATAATTATTAGTTAATTATATAAATATATATATCTCTCTCGAGAGTTTAAATTTTTTTTGAAAACAATTTATTTTCTGTAAATCTCTAGAAAAATAATCTAAACCTATTTCCTTGAAAATTAATTCGATCATTCCTTTTAGTAAAGAAAATTTTCTTTTAGCTGCAACTATTACTTCTCATCTGTGATACATCTATTAAAGTTTATTAAATATACTTAGGTTTACAATTTGGAGGCATACATACTATATCTAAATATTTATATTCATATTAATTCTATGAAGATTCATGTAGTTTCTACCACTACTTTATTTGAAAATATTCAATAATAAATTTTGAGATTAATATTAAAGATAGTGTTTTAAAGATATTCATAAATTACAAAGAAGTTATTTTAATCTGTCAGTATTATATTCTATATTTGAATTATTTCAAAGATAATATCTACAAAAAAATATAGTTTATGTTGTTTCTAAAAACCCTAAAGTTGAGGATTTCAAGGACTAATAGTTTCCCTTATTTTAATCATTGTAGAATTTTTCTCAGCAAGATTTGGTTTCATACCCAACACTAAAAAGATACCACGAAAAATAATATATTATTTCAAATCACTAGGCCAATAGAGAGAGAGTTGGTGGAGTGTACTAGGGGTTCTTTATTTCTCAAAAAACATTAAAAATTAATTTTTTCACTTCTCTTATATTATATTGAAATAAATATTTAATGATAGGATAACATCATTACTTACCAGATTAACGAGGATTCATTTTAAATGTATCTAGTTTTTTAAGAGGGTGAATTTCACCCCCCCCCCCTTCTCTTTTCATCTTCATTCGAGAAATATAGAACTATGATTTAGATTTAATGCATTTTTGGGTGTGTGTGTGTGTGTGGCCCATGAAACCTATTTTTGATTATGACTGCATGTGTTTATGTATTACTTGGATACTGATACTCATTCGTGATATAATTTATTGTGACTATATTTTTTATACCTAATTGTGTAATGATTTATGGCCTTGGAGGATTTTATTCTATTATAAAATGATTGTTGAGTCATCATGGATTGGTTAGCTATTATAGGGGGAGTTTGAGAGACATGTGATGATGATAGTAAAGGAATAAGACATAGGGTGGGGGTATAATGGCCTTGTAGACTGACCTAATTCACAGTTATAGGATTAAATGTTATTGTTTTTAGATATGTGTTAGTTTCGAGATATGAAAATATTTTGGACATACCCTTGATAGTGTTGGGTTTTGACAGCTGTATTTGCTGAATTTAGCTGCTTAAGCCTTATTGCTGAACAAAAACATGAGAGATAGCCTTGTGATCAACCCATGATCACGAATATTGTTAAAACCATTCTTCTATCACAGATCAAAAGTAAGTATGAATATGGTTTATGGTGTCTTTTTTAGCTCATAACCACTCAAAAAATGTTTGTTTATATGATTTTCTTTGCATTCATCTTTCCATAATGACGTATAATTCTATATAACTATGAAATTATAATAAATAAAAATTAGTGGAATCATGCTGATTTTATACTCACATCCTGAAAGGGTATCATGTTTTCCGTATAGACTCAATGATCAGAGATAAAGAGAAGGTAATGGTCCCAATGGTTGGATTTTTAGGGAATTGGTGTTAGGGGATGGATTTGGTTCTAGAAAAAACTCTAGATGGTTGCCACTACACTTTTATTTATGGCTATTTCCAGTTGAACTATTATACTTGTTGTCCTACCACATTAGAGGACCATTTTATTAAACTATAGTGACATATCATGAAACCTACTATATCACTTATTTTTATTTTATTCTATAATGATTTATGTTATTAATTCCTATATTGTTATGATTATTGAGGGTATATTTTTCATATGTTAATTTATACCCTTCCCACTAGTCACCAACCACTTTCCAATGGGGATGTGAGTATGAGGTTCTGTGGAACTCTAGATCCAAACTAGTGACTTGGATTGGGGTGTTACAAAATGGTATAATAGTTATGTGGTTTTCCTATCTATTCATTCAATATTCTGATAGAAAGGAGATAGGTTTTGTGGAACATTGGTAGGAGAGTTTCCATGTTCCTAGGAAACTCAAGTGTAATAGACCTATGAGTTATCGATGGCGGAAATTATTATTACAGTTATATGTGATTAGGGTGAATTCATGCATTATGAGCAGACACATAGGATCACATGTCTTATATTTACATACATTCTTGTTTAGTGTTTCAGGGTAGTTCTACGATTAAATGTCTCATTTTATGCAAAATGTGGATGTGATGTATTGGTATTCTTTGATGTTGTGATATAACTCTACTAACATTATTTAAATGAATTTTTTTTTATTTTATTATGTTTTCTATATATATATATATATATTTAATTCTAACATAATCTTCATAGATAATTTTATGGTGGATAAATGTGGAAAAATAGGTGATCGTGGAGCTCATGCATGAGATAAAGTTTTATACCCTTTAAATATCATTGGATCTAATATGAGCCCTATACAGTTAGATTATGTTTGGAAAAAAATAATTTTTATTTATATGTGTTAAATAAAAATATTCATGGTGGATCATACTTCTTCTAATAAGATAGGAAAAAATAAAAACATTTCATATATGGTGGAATTAGTTGTCAATATCACCTTCTCTGATTTCGATATTATATTCCAAAGAAGGGTTACTATGAAGGGGTGTATTTACAATATATCACCCAAAACAATTTTTTTTAGGAAAATATCAATCTTTATAAATATTACAATATTATGAGGGTTATGATTCTGAATGTGGAGAAGCATTGGAATTTGAATGATATCTTCAAAAAAATCTTGGATATATAAAGATTCGATGAATGGAAGATAACAACCATGTGGAGAGGTTATTACCATATAGTCATCCCCTTTTATGAATAAGAAAGGTGGTTATGGTGCTCTGGGTTTGTCTCATTTAAGACCAAATTCCTTAGAATAAATTAAGATTGTAGGAACATCAAACCTAGAAATGTTAGTAACACCCTATCATAGGACTGGATATGCATTTATAATCTTAAATAGCTATACTAAAATCAAATAATTAATGAGGAAATAGCCTCCTTAGTTGGTAATCTGATTAGAATTTACTAATAAAAAGATAATACATGGTTTTGACATTTTTTCATGGTTATGGTGGAGGTTGACAAGGATGCCACCATGGTTGAAGAGGTTGTTCTAACAACTATAAACAATAGCATCAAACATGATATCCAATACAAATGGAAGCCAAAATTAATTAGGAACTATAACTTATTTGGTGATCATTCCTCTATGTATAACAAGGATTAAGTATTTAACTTCTTCATAAAAAGGGGATATAATTAATCCTCTTGTAGAAGGTCAATGGGGAAGAATAAGGTTGTAGAACCCCCCTTGAAAAGGTAGAACATTAAACCTCTTCTTTTAGAGTTATGAAAAGTAAACATGATCCTAAGGAAACTACATAAGACCCTTTCACTAAAGACACTAAACAGACCCCAACAACTTCCGAAACCATGGATATGGACATATATTGTAAAAATTTTGAATTTATTGAAATTATTAAAGTAGACTATGCTTCCAAATATCTCCACTTCCAACATGTGGACATTACTTCTCAAGATGACTTTTTTTGGAGTTCAATGTGTAAAAGGGACCTAATAATGGGTAGGTCAATGTATAAAATGTGGATGAAACCAGACCCAAATGGATATTTTTAGTAATAAAATTACCGGTCTAATTTAGATACAATCCCACTGACACTAAAAATAAACCATGCTATAAATTCATAGGAATAAATATATTTTGAATAATACCTCTATAATAAGGATTACCTTACTCAACATTTCTTGTCTGAGGAACTAATCCCTCATGATTAATTGGAAAACCATTTCATAATAGTCTTATAATCTAATGTATAAAAATAAAAACACCTGAAAATATACCCTATGGAAAAATGTAATCTACCAACAAATTCACTCCACTTTATAGAAAATTTTAGATAAGTATGTTAAGGGATTTAACCCTCTATAATATAGTAAGGATAAGATCAAATTCCATAAAATAAAATTCTACTTAAAATGGACAACAACCAATAAGAAAATATAGAAGGAAGGACTAGATAAATGTGAGAAAATACGTGTGGTTATGTCACAAAATAGAGGACATATAACTATAGGAATATCTCATAAATAATGAAGCCCCTTTGAAGGAACTGTTGTGGGAATGTGAAATATACCATGGTTGCATCCCTTAGACACATTTTCTTGACCTAAACACCTATATTAATTGAACTCAAAAAAAAGAAATCATTTTTTTCAATTGGAATTCATTCAAATGATAGTCTCTTGATTAAAACATTGTTTTTCAGAATTAAAACAATAGTGATATGGATCACCTCTAGGTTTTCATGTGTGATATAATTCATCTCCACGATTACAAAAGATGTCCCCAAATAATATTAATATCCTTTTTCATTTTTTGATCCAACAAATATTTCTTTTTTTTATACACATCCATATCTTAAAGTAAGAGAAGTGATCAATGGAGGGAGCTAGAAATTATATCTGATGACATGAATCATAAAATTGGTAATTATGGTGAATTTTAACATTTTTTAGATACCTAATGAGAAAATTTGAAAAACATTCCACCAGATATCCTTCTATATTTTTTCCTCTTTAATTTATCATTTCAGCCTTTCTTATGTAATTATTATTGGATTTGATTTCACCTAGAGTAGATACACAATGAATGGATGATAGTCCAGCTTGTTGGATCGATACATTGTCAAAGATATTGATGGATGTGTTGCCATTGGGTTCTCAAGTTTCACTCACAAATAGTACCACTCAGGACACAACTATATCATTATTTAGTTCATTACACATTTTAAAAGGGCATACCCAATCCCCTTCATGATCAATATTTGATGGATCATTATTCCTGGATATAGAGAAACTATCTTGGAGGCTTGGAAGACATACTCCCTAGGAATCCCCCTCTAAGTGCTTCATATAAAATTGAAACATACTATAGTTATATTAAATGGTTATATTAAAAATCTCTCTAAAATATTGATGATGATATTAAGGATTCTAAAAAACACATTGCATGCTATTATGTCATGAATCAGAATCATGATACACCATATTGGGAGGAAATTCAGTCCATCTCCATGTAGGATGATCTCTTAACAAAGAAGAAGAGGATGAAAAAAAATCAAATCAATTTTAGATGGTTTAAATATCAATAAATAAACTCTAATATATTCCATTGACTGTACCAAAAAAATGATTTAGGACGGGTACTAATTCACTTTGCATTAATGTCTATCATTTGACTTCTGAAAGTGACATTTTATATTGTTTTGGATGATTACTTTCATGGTATATAATCTAATGATGGATTTTACATCACCAAAATAATGATTAAAAACATTATTATATTTATTGAGGAACACCAAAACTCAAGGTTCACCTTCGATCCTCCTAATGAAGAAGTCAATGAAGTACCACTCTCCATTAACATTGGTAATATTGATAGCCCCAATGGGTTGAATATAAATTTTTTCTTATTCTATAGGATTTCTTTCATGATGAGGTAAAAATTATGTTATGGAGTTCTTCAATCAGGACTCTATTACTCAAAATTTAGTTCTCTCATGCCCAAGAAGGTCAGTCGGTATGGCCGAAAGGCCTTCATTTTTTTATTATTGTGATAATCCACCTTTCAAGGGGTGAGGTGGAACCCTTATAAGGACTGAAGGATTAGAGACAATTACATGACCCGTAGGTCTTAGAGGGAATCACCCTGACAATACAACTTGGAATTGCTCCTCTATAGCATATGTCATGTAATCAGCACTCCACCTTTGTAGGGCTGGCCGGCTAGCTGTCCTATGAAAAGTGGCACAGGCCCAGTACCGATGGCCCTGAATCCTCCTCTGAAGCCTTTCCCCTTGTATTCTTACTGGTACATCTGAATTTCATGTGTCTTAAAGGCCTTGGGGTGTCCCAAAGGCCTTAAGTTTCCCCGAAGGCCTTGAGAATCAACTGGCAAGAAGGCCAAGGGTGGCCCTAAAGCCTTTTAGAACCCGATGACCAAACAGGTGGCCCAAAGGCCCTGATGGATGAATAGTTCCTATTTCTATAGTATAGATCATTACCTTCTATAGTACTACTATAGTAATTCTATTGTAACCTGGAAATAAGCCTCCACCCGAATTTGACCTTGGGCCTCATGGATGCACCTACCGAGTCCTCACCAACTGGGCTAAGGCTCATGTGCATGCCCAAGAAGGTGAACTAAATTAAAATAAAAGTCTTTAGGGTAGTTTCAATAGGAAATAAAATCCCTAAAATCATTTTCAAACTCATTACAACCAGGATGGGAGGTATTATTATGAATATCATCACCCCAAGTCATTTTGGATTTTCTCATGTAAAAACATCCATAAGTTTTTTTATGACTTCAAAAAGTGTCAACGTAATGAAGGGGAAAGACAATAATTATAACTTTTCTCTCAAAATTAACATATATTAATCTTTTGACACACTAAAATAAAGTTTTATTATTTTTATTCATAGGATGTATAGTTGTTTCTAATGATTTTATTGGGGCCCTCATGCCCATTAATATACAATGGGATTCTGTTTCACTACATTCCAACATTACAATGGTAGGTGTTATTTCATAACAATCATTATTGATGTCTTCTTCGTGATCGAACAAGAAGATGGTACATTGGTTCCTCCTTCCATAGATTCCTCTGTGGAGCTCGGTTCCTAGTTCAGGTCTCTTTCATAGATTTTAGTCTTATTCATGAAACTTATTCTTAGTGATATATTTAAGTGGATGATAGTTAATTACACTGATTCTTTCTTGATATGTAAGAATTCATTTTTCAGGATAGTCGTCATGTTGGGAATCTATGGTAATTTCTAGATGTTGGGAGCAATGGTCACATATTGATCTTCCTCTTAGGACAATATCTCATATGAGTAATATTAGGCATAACACCCATAGAATCTTATGTTGATCACGAGGTATTTGACACCAGAGACTTCAATGGAATTTTATCTTAGGAATTACAAACATATTCATGGATTAGGTATTATGGTCCACGTCACAAGTTCTATGTCCTATAGATATATATTGGGATGTCTATTTGATATAAATTATAGAATGAGTTTAAAATATTATAAATATTGTTGCTCAATTAGGATGCTCCATTGGAATGGATCAAGGAGATATATACCTAAGAGATAAAACCAATTTGACTTAACAATGGATCATAATTCTAAACATAGTTGGATTTAGAATGAGTGTACATAAGAGGTAAGATTTCATAATTGGATAGTTTGCTGATGCATTAGAACACCCCATGGAGGTGGATCTATAGTTGTGGATCTGGACTCCATGTGGCGGAAGATCCATGAGGTAAATCCCTTGGAGATAATATGTAATACTATTATATTTAACAAATTTTTTTAATTAACCTCATGGGGGGTGTCCTACATACACTTTTTAGAAGATAGGGATCAAAACTCATGGAATTCAATGCCATGATTTTAGGTCATGTGATAGGACTGGTCTATATAGTTTAACGTCATGTGGTAAGGATGGTCATGACAATAAGGGAGCATCAAAGAGGTATGGTGTGGGGATTACTCATGGAAATATAAGTTTTAAAGATGATATATCTTGGGGAAATGTGTTCGGTTTACACATGTAAGCATCCTGTTATAGTAGTTTTGTCCCATATAGAGAGATAACAGTTTGGGGCTTTTGTGTGGAAGATTCCTATTGTTGGTGTCTCATAACATTGTGAGTAAGGATGGTGTGGGGGTTACGCATAAAAGCTACCCAATTGGGAATTTTTATGTTATATGGTGGAATATGGTGGAATTCCATGATTATTTTACATGAGATATATTGTGTTCATTTAATAGGGTAAGGCTACTATTTTACATCAAGTGCTAAGGATTTTATCGTGTAGTTTAACATCATATGACTGGGATGTGGATCTAGGAAATTCTAAATCATGTCGATTAGACATGAAAGGACTCACTTTTCTGCCATAGGGATTACGTGACCACTTCTCAAGCACCTCTTGGTGAGGATTGTTGTTTTCACTGTAGTAGATGTGTGTTCAATCACAAGGACCACATTAGATTCCCAATGATCAGGAAAAAAAGGGTTAGAGTACCTATTATGAGACGAAATAGGTATTTTTTAGGCTTGGACCACACAAGGTGTAAGGTGGTAAGACACAAGAGTGGGTGGAACTGATAAAATGATGAGTTGAGGTGTGTCCAAACTGGTCCAACATTGGTATGTGGTCCTTGGGAACTCAACATTCATGAAGGAATGTCAATAGAAGGGAGGAACCATGGAGAGGCCTTTGGGAAAGATTTCATGATTCTTAGATCCTCATAGAGAGGATATTAATGAATATTAGATGCATTGTGCATGTTAGGGGATTTTTGAAAGGGTATTCTTCTTGAAATAGGGTGCCCTTACCTCGGAGTAAATTCTTAATTTAGATAGAGAGTGCATTATGATAGATGAATGCTTCAAAAAATCTCAAGTTCCATGTAGTGACTTCTTTCTCTATACAGGGCATATGATTTGATGAAATTCATATCCAATTTATGTGGAGGCTCCCAAGAACCTATGGAAGGTAGTTTTGTGATGATTGGTTTCCTTGGATTATCCATATTCTCTCTTACCCCTGAAGCATATTTGGTTTGTGATCTTAGAGTGATTTTAGATGTCAAACGTTCATGAGTTGTGTCTACAATTTCAGATCAAAGGGGGGTATATATAGGGAAGGGGTTTCACAAAGATTGTATTTCATCGCGATGCTTTACATGCTTCATTAATGGATGGGATCAATGATTTTGAATTTATTTTTGTGGAGATTACCATCAATCATTCGCGCATTCAATATGCACTCTATGAATCAGAATATTACTTTTGAAAACATTACCATTAGGCCATTGCATGTTCACAGAGGAGCTTCTCTGCCTAGGAGCTTCAGTAACATCGACTATTCGTTAAGGATGTTTGATTCAAGAAACTAACACCTTAGAGGGATTATGTCGCTGCTTCGGCTTATATTTTCTCCAAATTGGACATTTCTTCCTCAACCTCTCTAGTGACATGAATATTTCGGCATCAAACCCCCCCCCTCATAATTGGATCCAATGGGGAAAATGAGTGTCATATTATGAGTGATATTATATGAAAATTGGAAATCAACTCCCATTCACAAATATCATTTGTGAAGACCATTCATGATGCACACTTTGCAAAGGCCATCATGAACCCATTGCAATATGTATACCTATAAATATAGGGACTCCTAGACATTAAAAAACATTAATGAAGAGAAACTTATGTGATCTCTTTTTACATAGATTAGATCCAGCACATTTCGATATCGATCCCCATCACTCAAAAAACTCACCTTCTTCACATTACGAACTCCATGAACAGTACATGAATAACTCAACCATCACAAAAAAAGATCCATGAACACTACATTCATGAATCTGACCTTTGATACCCCTACCATAATGAATCGAGATCCACGAAACAATTATTCATGAACAAGGATTAGAAAACCGCTAAGTCTCAAAATAAATGGATATTGGAGGATATAATTCTACTACATCTTTTAAGGAGAAAATGGCTAGGAATATAATTATTGGGGAGAATTTCAAAGCACCTCAATCCATGAAATTCTTGTTTCACTGCTAAAAGATGATGAAAAGAAGTACCCTTTGTGTAAAAGGTTGACAATTTATAGATTTGGGTAATGGTATGATGTATTAAAACTTGAGTAAGGTAGATATGATCCAGCCTACTAGTTCAGAATCATGGATTGTCTACACCAGCAGCATATGGATGACAAAGAACACATCTTGAAGGGTAATGCACCAATCATAGTAGATACTATCTGAAACCACATATATAAAATTGTTATGTAGAAGCATTCGTATGAGACATACCCCCCCCCCCAAATGATATTATTCTCAAGTTGGGTTTGGGAGATCCACACAAGGGATGGACAAACAACTGGGACCTTCAACAGAGTGGAATATTTACTGATGATAGGGCCTCAACCTACTATGCATGTGCGTTACGACACAAATTCAAGGACAATATAAAGTGAGTGGGGATCTACGAGGTAGCATGATACTCATATTATAATGTTTATTGGAACCATGATATCATGATAGAGCTTCTAAGTAGTTTGTATTTAAGGACTAAAACATTCTATCTGCATCCTATAGAGGATGGAATTATCGTATGGGATCTTCACAAAATTATTTGTTTCCCAATCAATGGGGATATCCATGATGAATTACTCATCATAGATAACACGTGGGAGTACCAAGAAAATATTTCATCCCTTGTAGAGTCATTTCTATGTCTAGTTCAAGGTATGGAAAAAGATAAGTTAGTGAGGAAGGAAATTCCTTTAAATAAATGGTTCAACTACTTCTTCAATGAGCAAATGGACATGCTACCTAGAAGGTCATGTATGTTCCATAGGGTGTTCCATCTTGGAAATTATCACTCCTACTGACAGATCATGGAGGCGATCCATTGGAAATGTGGGGCTATATCATCAAGACTGAAGCTCTAGTAGTTAGGCCGGCAGGGTTCATTGCCATACTGATTTACGACTAGATTCTCACTACGAGGGATGAACATATGGGGGGTATAGTCAAACACCTAACTATGGAAGGGATGCTAGTGATGGGAAAAAAATCAACTTATATGCCTTGGTATTTTCAAAGTTATCTAAACTACTCTAACACATTTTTTCATGGGATGAATCTACTCCATGTGTCTTGGCCCGTCCATTTCTTTTACAGTCGGTTGGCCGCACACATGGGGGGATATGAAGATCTGAACCCTATTTTCCCAATTACTATGAACCGATGACTTGTTATTTTATAAATTTTTAGGAGTTTTCTACTCATGTTCGGCCCAGTGGAGGTACTAGAATAGGTCAGGCTAGTAGAACCCTACACATTTCACATATTCCCCCCTCTAATGGGCATGGTGATTAATAATGGTATAGGTACCACTATGTAGCGATCGTACCTCTTGGACTTCTATGGTGGAGTATTAGTGCCAAGAGTCGACTACAACATGATTTAAGAATCTTACAACTCACATCAGTTCTCATGTCATTTCAGATGCATATAGAATTTTATCCTAAAGGTTTACATTGGGGTATTCTATGAGTTCCATCATCTGGTCCTAAGGTACATCAGATGCATGTTTATGTGTGAGGATGGAAATGGATAGAATGAGTATCCACCACCAGCAACTGCATATGAGTAATCGACAAATATTTTCATAGTTGGTAGAGTCTATCCTAGGGATATGTTTAAGTGCCAGAATACCCGAGCCAATGAAGGAGTGGCCCTACAATCATGGCGTATAGGGAGATTGTTTTTTGGAGAAAGTCAACCAGGTAAAGCTGGTCATGTGGGAAGAGCTACAATAACAGGGTTAGTAGTCCCTAGCCCTACAAAGTTGGAGGCCATGGGGAAAGTAATAACAGGTCAAGCTCAACCCTCCGACAAACGAAGTCCAAGGATGAAGGTGAGCACATTGGGCCAATCTAAATGGTACCTTTCCAAGGCCCATGGAAGTGAGTATGCTGCCCAAAATTCCCAAAGATGTCTCCTTTCCTAATTTTAGGGAGCGTTGGGGACTCCACAAACAGACCACCACTCCTCAAGCAGTGTGATAATATATCATCACTGATGTGATATAACTCACCAGGCTAGGTCATGAAAAGGTGGAATTCCACATAATCCATTTTGAGGTAATGAGATACAAGGTTGAGTTGAAGGATGCGGTATACTCTCGTGGTACTGTGCATCCCTAAATAATTGGTTAAAGAGGCTTATAGGAATGCATTATCCTATTTACATCCCAGGGGGTCACACAGATACTAGTGTAGCTGAGGGAAAGGGATTGTGAAATTCATGGGTAAGTTTTGCCTACTAGGATGAGGCTAGAGATAGAAATCCTACCATATATTAGAGAAATACTCTGATATTTGATGGATTTTAGATATCAACCAAGCCCTAAAACTTATTTCCTAATTCATTATTTACCTTTTGGAGGAATCAATGAGCATGAAAGTGGGAGAGGTCCATGATGAACATTATTTGGAAGGATGTAACACCCCGACCCCGGTTACCCAGAGTTGGTGCATTATTACGTATCATTGTCATGATCACATAAGATCAAATCTCAAACGAACGATTAGTTTAGTATCCTTGGATGTAATAGATACATTCATAAGGATTACATTACATCATAAAATAGAAAACTAAAACGACATTGTTTCCAAAGAAAACACTGAGATCCCAAAGATATCCCTGAAGGTAAGTCATAATATACTTCTTCTCATCCTGGGAAAAATAAAACATAGAATGGTGTGATCTCAGATTCTCAGTAAGGATAACAATATAGCGGAAAATTTAATAAATAAGCATAAAAATTTAAGGCAATGTATAAGACTAAAACAAAATCATTTTAAAATAGATCATCAGCATAATATGGCAAAGATAAAAATCAAATAATTCCATTTACTTATTCACATGGTGGTTCACGCCCAAATTTACCCAAGAGAAGAAGGGTAGAACGATCCTTGTAGTGTAGCTTGGGTTGTCGATTCCACAGAGACCTAAGAAGATACCTAAGATACACAACCTAAGGGATGGATTTTTGGCTATGAAGTGGCCAACATTGATTTTTTTTAAGTGTTTTGGGAGAAGACTAATGAGCTTAGTTGAGTTCAATTTTAATGAAATGGGTTGATCTTAGGGTTACACTTGGGTGGATTGAATGCATTTTATTTCTTTAAACAAATTTTTGGTTTTATTAATTCTTGATGAAACTATTCTTCAAAATAACACTAACTTCATCATTTTCTGGTTAGATACTAACTAAACTCAATTACGAGTTACCAAAACACTTAGAGAACCAGATTCATGATCTCTCCAAGGTATATGGATAATTTAGTAATTGGAATTAGCCTTTTCAAACACAGTGAAGATGAGGAGCGAAAATAATTGAAGAATGGAAGTCTTGAATTATTTAACCAATTAACAACAATTCGTGCATTAAATATAAATAAATCCAGCCTTTTCATCTTCCTAATATCAACCCATTAATGGGTTAGCCCTCCATTTATGATAGACTACCAATGGTGGGCGGAAGACGGCTTACAAGAGTTGAATTGAAGAGATTAAAACCGCTGAAATAACGAGCACTCCTTCGTGTGTGTGAATGGAATTCACACCTATGTGTGAACTATATCACCAACACACAGAGTTATCACTGTGCTTTTGTGATTTTAGATATTTAAGTATAGAAATTGGAATAAGATAAGAGAAGGAATTGGATTAAGAACTTAGAAATACAAAAAGAAACTTACATGGGGAAAATGAAAGCATTACAACGAAAATTGAGCATAATAACATTACATGAAATAAGGTATGAGTTCCTACTCACCACCACTACCTTAAATAGGAAAATTTGGATCCTTAGGCCGAGCTCTAACATTCCAAGTCATCCCAATCAATGAGGGTAGGCATAGGTGGTGGAATGTAGGTGGAGAGGAGACTTCTCCACCCTTGACCCGAGATGACATCCAGCTTGCATTCACCAGACAGATCCGCTTCACATTCCTTCTAAATGGCCGATTTGGAGTGGGCCATAGAAGACCCAAATAAAGCCCCGGATGTCTTATAACCGCCTGTAAAATATCAGGCCCATTTAATTTGTGGTTCGGGAGATATGGAAGATTCATTGGGCTGAAATTCTGGGCCGCAGATTCTGGCCCAGATTCTGATCTTCCATTTGGGCTGCCTTGATCACCATCATGGAGACCGAATTAGCACTTTGTCCTGAATAATTATTTGTTCCCCTGTATTTCTTCTATCATGAAAAGAAATTTGGGCTTCATTGGTACAGTATTGTGGGACCCACATCCTCAACAGTGGTTTGATGTCCAATCTGCCTTCACCAGAATTGTCTCCTTTCATCACCAAATATCTTCATCATCCTTTATGAATCTTTCCTTGCTCCCTGAATGAGAAACATTTAAATTTGAAGTGAAGATACATTTAAAAAAATATAATATTAAAACATGAATAATTACATTCAATAAAATCATATGATTCATTGGGCCTAAATTGGTGTATATTAGGCATGAAGTGCACAATTGATGAGAGTGGATGTTTAAAATTAAAATGTACTAACTCAGGCCCATATGATCAAAAATGAACTTTTAATCCCAATAAAATGTAATTATAAAATGTTTTTTTATTGTCTAATCACACCCCCCAACTTGAGATTTGCTAGTCCCGAGCAAATAACTCAAAGATTATGAAAATCAAATTCCCTTTTCCAAAAACATTTTAATAAACAATGCTCACCAAAATACCTCATACCAAAAAAATTATGCATCCCATCAAAATCATTTAATACAATGTAGGTTTAAAGCATAAAACAAGCCCAAGCCCATTCTTCTGATCAAATTCAATGCCACATTTCATCCAATTACCATTAATCATGATGATGTGTTGTGTGTCACAATAGACATGGGGGTTCATTTTTATTCAAGGGGGGAAAAGATGGAAGCGATAGGTGGAATCACATTTTAATATTAATATGAGTATTCATTTTTTTCTTTTTTTTTCTTTTTTTTTCAATGTTTCCATGGTTATTGAAATTGAATTCAAATGAGTCAACCCTTGTAGCGAGACTTTGCCGATGACTCCCAGGCTTAAAGGCCTTAGGGCACTAAGTGAAACCCACATACTCGGGCATCATCTCGAGTTAACTCATTCAAAAACAAATTTGAATTTCCACAAATAGAGATAAAATTCCCAACTCTGGGCCAGAAAACTATGGAGTCACGATCCCAAGTGCCGAAAGCCACACATTAAGTCATTTCATTGCTCTATGCGCAAATTTATTGTTGTTTTTTTTGTTTTTTTTACACCTCTTTTTTTTATATAAAGTTTTCAAAATACTCATATTAAATTTAAAATGATCACCATAACTATGCTATTTATTATGGGACCCCAAGAATTCAAATTAATACCCCACAATCCAACGAACGTGCATTGTGATTTTTTTATAAAAATTGGATGAAAATGTAATAGTGAAAAATCACATTAGACAGCCACACTTTCCAAAATTTTATGCTCATGAACTTAAACATGTATTAAAATCAGAATCAAGGAATACAAAATTATTTAATATTCAGTTTTCAAGGTTTGCAATGTGTAATAACATGTTCAAGGTTAAGGAAAATTTTCATTCAGTTAACATGCACATTTTATTGCTCTATGTGATTGATTTTTAATTTCACCTCCCCCCAACATAATATAACAATGTCCCCAGTGTTTAAAGAAAATATAATTTAGAAGGGGTACATGCAGAGAATAGAAGCATAGAACAATTTCACCTGATATTTGATGTTGAATTTTGTGATTCTCTCATTTAATCCCTTGGTCTCCATGTCACTTGAAGAATCCTCACGGTAGTGTACGCTTGTACTCCTATGATTTCCCTGAAAATCCATTAAACTTGGCAGCCCCTGAATCTCAAAAACCAACATAGTTAGACATAATGGAAACCCCTTGAGGTTTCCTTTTCTAAAAAAACAACAATAAAATTAAAAAAAATAAAAATAAAAATAAAAATAAAGACAAAACATACTCGTTAATTTTGAAACTCCAACGATCGACACTCATAACAAGTAATAAAATTTTTTTTAAAAAAAATTGTGTATATATACCAAAATTTAAAATATAATTATATATATATAGAAGATAGAATAAGGAAGCACCAACCACCATAGTTCAGTGGTAGGCGTGCGCCCCTGTCTCCCTTCGGTCCCGGGTTCGAGTCCCGCGGCTTCGCCGGTCGTGACGGGGTTTGACCCACGTCCTACGGCGTGTCACTTTTTTTTACAGTTTTTTTGTTTTTTTTTGTTTTTTGTTTTTTTAATAAAATAAAATAAAATAAAAATAAAATAAAAACTTACAAACACCTATATTGTTGATACATTTTCTTCTTTTTAATTTCTGGGTAAGATAATACTCAGGGATCGCACCGCGTGACATGGATGAATACGGTGGTTCGCTTTCATACCCATCTATACTCATAAGAGAAGAACAGGTCAACAATATGAGGTAAAATTATATCAAATTGTTTTTCTAAAAATAAAATTGATTAAAACAATAAAGTGATTGTAAATTTAAAAATCATGGGTTGCCTCCCATTCAACGCTTTGTTTAATGTCATTATCTCGACTTAAACCCCTTATTGATTAATTGTTGTTTTTTTTCATCAAAGGTAGGTTCACTCAGGTCTTCATCAACTTCATGTTTTTGGAATGGTTCTATTAATGGTTTTCCTCTATGACCATTAACTTTAAATATTTGACCATTGGTGGGATCTTGAATTTCAACAGCCCCATGGGGGTACACCTTATGAACTATGTATGGACCGGACCATCTAGACCTCAACTTTCCCGGGTGAAAATGAAGTTTAGAACTATACAAAAGCACAGGTTTCCCTGGTTCAATGTGTTTAGTTTTAAGATTCCTAGACTGGTAGGCTTGAACTCTAGATTTATTGATCCTTGAATTTTCATAAGCCTCCATCCTATGTTCCTCAAGCTCGTTTAGATCCAATTTCGTCTTTATTCCGGCCAAAGAAATGTCAAAGTTCATTTTTTTTATTGCCCAAAAGGTCTTATGCACAATCTCCACTGGAAAATGGCATGTTTACCATAAACCAACCTATATGGGGACATTCCTAGGATAGTTTTAAATTCTGTTCGATATGCCCAAAGAGCATCTAAGAGTTTGCTCGACCAATCTTTCCTAGATGGATTAACAGTTTTCTCAAGAATTTTTTTGATTTCTCGATTGGTTAACTCAGCTTGACCATTGGTTTGTGGGTGGTAAGCGGTGGACACTTTGTGAGAAATTCCATACTTCTCCATGAGCGATGAGAATGGGTAATTGCAGAAATGAGTTCCACGATCACTAATGATAGCCCTAGGAATCCCAAATCTAGAGAAGATGTTTTCTTTAAGGAATCTAATCACAGTTTGATGGTCATTGGATTTTGTAGGAATGGCCTCAAACCATTTTGAGACATAATCGACAACCAAGAGAATGTAAAGATATCCCCTAGAGTTTGGGAAGGGGCCCATGAAATCAATTCCCCAACAGTCAAAGATTTCAACCACTAATATTGGAGTAAGAGGCATTTGATTCCTTTTTGTGATGGACCCTACTTGTTGACACATAGGACAACTTTGACAAAATGTGTAGGAGTCCCTTGAGAGGGTGGCCCAAAAGAGACCACATTGAAGAACCTTGGCAGAAGTTTTCTTAGAGGAAAAGTGACCTCCCCAAGCCTCACTATGACAGAACATTAGGATGGACTCTTGTTCGGATTCTGGCACACACCTCCTAATGTCTTGGTCAGGACAGAACTTATATAGGTATGAATCATCAAACACATAATGCTTGACATCAGAAAGAAATTTTCTTCTAGCTTGGGTCCCTAAGAATTTTGGAATGACCCCTGAAACTAAGAAGTTGGTTATGTCAGCATACCAAGGGAAATCACTCACATAAAAGAGGTTCTCATCGGGAAATGAATCAGACACAGAAAGGTGATGTGTGTTGTCTTTGAATTCCAACTTAGAGAGGTGATCAGCTACAACATTCTCAACACCTTTTGTATCCTTAATAGTTAAATCGAACTCTTGAAGAAGAAGGACCCACCTAATCAATCTATCCTTGGCATCTTGTTTTTGGAAGAGATATTTTAGAGCAGAATGGTCGGTGAATACAATGATGGGTGATCCTAATAGGTAGGACCTGAATTTCTCTAAGGCAAACACAATAGAAAGTAACTCCTTTTCAGTGGTGGTGTAATTTATTTGGGCATCATTTAAGGATTTGCTTGCATAAGAAATGACATATGGAGTTTTATCACACCGTTGTCCTAACACAGCTCCTACAGCAAAGTCACTGGCATCACACATGAGTTCGAAAGGAAGGTCCCAGTTTAGAGATTTCATAATGGGGGGAGAGGTGAGAGCGGATTTAAGGGTTGAAAATGAACCCTCACAGCTTTCTGTCCAAACAAATGGAGCATCCTTTATTAGGAGAGCACAAAGTGGGCGAGAGATTGAACTAAAGTCCTTAATGAATCATCTATATAAACCAGCATTTCCTAAGAAGGACCTCACTTCCTTAACAGTTCTCGGTGATGGAAGGTGACGAATGATGTCAACCTTTTCTTTATCAACTTTAATTCCCCTACCCGAGACTATATGGACAAGGACTAACCCCTCTTTTACCATGAAATGGCATTTTCCCAGTTTAGGACCAGATTCTTTTCTTCACATCTTGACAAAACTCTCTCCACATTCCTAAGACATCCCTCAAATGTATCCGCAAAGACAGAGAAGTCATCCATGAAGACCTCTAGAAAATCCCCTACCATATCTGAGAAGATTCCCATCATGCACCGCTGGAAGGTTCCAGGGGCATTGCATAACCCGAACGGCATGCGTTTGAAGGAAAAGGTGCCGAGTGGACAGGTGAAGGTTGTATTCCCTTGATCCTACAAGGATACCTCGATTTGATTGTACCCTAAGTACCCATCTAGGAAGCAATAGAATTGATGACATGCCACTCGCTCGAGGACTTGATCAATAAAGGGCAAGGGAAAATGGTCCTTCTTGGTTCAAGAGTTGAGCTTCCTATAGTCAATACAGACTCTCCAGCCACTACTCACCCTAGTTGGAAGAATTTCCCCATCCTTATTAGTGATCACAGTGATTCCAGCTTTCTTTGGGACAACCTGAATTGGGCTTACCCACTCACTCTCAGCTATGGGGTAGATGATTCCAGCTTTCAACAACTTAAGAAGTTCTTTCCTTACCACATCCATACGATTTGGATTGAGTCTCCTCTAAGGTTGACGACATGGTTTGGATTCAGATTCAAGAGTAATCCTATGAGTTCCAATAAGTGGGCTAATCCCAGGAATATCAGACAGGGTCCAACCAATGGCTTTCTTGTGTTTCTTAAGGACATCCAGAAGCATCCCCTCCTGATTGTCTTCAAGAGAAGAAGATATGACTATAGGATGTGTTTGATTTTCCCCTAGGAAGGCATACTTGAGGGAAGTAGGAAGTTCCTTCAATTCAAGATCTGGTTGGTTCAAAATTTCAGCAGAATATTGGGGCATTGGATCAAGATCAAATTTGTTTCCTAGATTTTCAGATTGAATTGATTCCCCATGTGTATAAGTTTCAGCCACAAGATTGTATTGACCTGGGTTAGGGAAGGGAGTTTGAGTTGTCTCCATGAATGTGGTTTCCTGAAAGGCTTCACTGATTGTTGGTCCCAAGACATCATTATAGGAGCAATTTGAAAATGATTCGAGCCAAGGAGATAAACTTCCTTCATGTGAACAAAGGAAATCAATCTCATCCTGACTTAAACATCCATCAAATATTTCTTGATGTTCTATGGATTCATTTTCAATGCTTCCTAACATGTTTACTTCATTAATGTCCTCATCATCTCCTATTTGTGAGCTTGCATTATTGATGATCAAGTCTAGACTCATGTTCCCAAAGGTGATGGTGATGTTCCCATTTCGGACTCGGATAACAGAGTTGATTGTTGCAAGTAAAGGATGGCCAAGAATGATTGGAGTTTGCTCCCTAGGACCTAAGCTTGGATGATTGTCAAGGACAATGAAGTCAGCAGGGTAGATGAAATTCTCAACTTTCACTAAAACATCCTTTAAGATCCCCTTAGGAACCCGAACACTGCGATCAGCGAGTTGAAGAGTGACAGATGTGGGTTGGAGTTCTTCGAGCCCTAACTGACAATACATGGCATAAGGAATGAGGTTTACACTGGCACCTAGGTCACACAAGGCCTTGACAACTATTTTCTCTCCTAGTTCAACATTGATGTAAGGGCAACCCGGGTCTTTCATCTTTGGATGAATGGTCCCTTGAATGGTGGTACTCACATTAGCAGCCAAAAGGACTTGGTTTTTATGTGAAAATTTCCTTTTAAAAGTGCACAAGTCCTTAAGGTACTTTGAGTATGCTGGTATGGTTTGTATTGCATCGAGGAGTGGAATGTTCATCTTGACTTGAGAGAAGATTTCTCTCAAGGTTTCACTCAGTTCAGTCTTGGATTTCCCCCTCATGCGTTGAGGGAAGGGAGCAGGTTGTTTTAGTGTTTGGTGTGGTTGTGGTTCCTTCTCATTCTCATTGGTTTTTTTAGAATCTGTGGGTTGTTCTTCATCATTTTGAAGTGATGTTGAATCTTTTAATAGTTCTGAAATGGTTTGTTCAGTTTTTTCAATTGATTTCCCACTTCTTAAGACTATCACTGCTTTCAATTGTTCATGATTTGATTGAGTGCAACTTGACTCTCCCCTTGTTGTTTGTTGTGGAATGGCTTGGGTAGGCATGGGTGACTTCCCAGTTTTGATTGTTTGATGTTCTTGTTTAAGGGAAGAGACTTCTGAGTTCATCCTTTCCATTTGTTTTCAAAGTTGTTCTAGTAGGCTTTGTGGAAAAGTTTGGGTTGGTGCTTGAGAAGATTGGTTTATCCCTGGCGGATATTTTGAAGGTGGAATGGTTTGTTGAAAATGGACTGGTGGTTGTTGGTATTGGATAGGTTGGGTTTGAAACTGATTATGGGATTGGTAGTTCTATTTAGGGTAAGGATTTTTCCCTTGTGGTTGGCTATGTTCTTGGTTATCCTTCCATCGGAAGCCTGGGTGATCATTGTACCTCGTATTGACAGTGTTTTGGTATTGGGGCTTTTGAAAGTTTAGGGCGTTGACTTCCGCTGGGGGTCCTCCTAGAAGAACATCCTTGATGGATGGAATGGTTGGACAGTTGTCTGTTTTATGGTCATGTTTGTCACAAATTTTGCAAACAAGGTCTACATTTTGGATTTCATGGACTTTCCTAAGGTCTATCTCTTCAACCTTCCTAGAGAGTGCTGCAAGTTTAGCCCTAAGGCTTTCCTCTTCTCTAAGTGTATGAATTCTAGTGGTTCTTTGTGGATTTTCAGAATAAGGTGATGTTCCCCAAGTTTGGTTTTGTTCAACCAGACTTTCCAGATACTCGTAAGCATCATTTGGGGCCTTGTTTTTAAAAGTTCCATTACACATCATGTCAATGAATTGTTTATTACCTGGACCCAACCCTTCATATAAAATTCTCAATTGTTCAGGTATGGAAAACCCATGGTGTGGAACCATGTTTAGGGTGTCTTTGATCCTCTCCCATGTTTCATAAAATGACTCTCCCTCTTTTTCAAAAAAGTTTTGGATGCTCTTTTTAAGTGCAATTGTTTTGTGATAAGGGAAGTATTTTTTGTATAATTCTCTTTGTAGTTGGTTCCAAGAGTGGATTGATGCAGGTCTGAAGTTGTTTAGACAATTTTTAGCTCGATACTTTTGTTAAAAAGGAAATATCCTCATCTTAGCGGATTCATGTTGATGTGGGGGACACATGGTTTCAACAATGTCGTTGAACTCTTTGACATGAAGGTATGGCATTTCTGACTCCATCCCATCAAAGGTTGGAAGGTGGTTTAGGACATGGGGTTTGAATATGTAGTTGGTGTATTCTATGGAATTGTGTCTAATGCATGAGGGGGAATTGGTCCAAGATGGAGTGAGGTAGTCGTTCATGGTTTGATCAACTACATTCCCTAAGTTTGGAGCTTCTTGGTTTTGGTTACCCATTTGATTCCCCCCAGGGATTACAATTTGATTTTGTGGATGAACCTCCATTGGACTTGTTTCAAGTTCTGACTTTGGGGTTTCAAGAATATTTGGATCTGATTTAAACAATCCCTTAGGTTCACTTGACTCCCCTATCCTAGGACTTTCCACCCTAACTAGTCTGTTTGAGAAATCGCGGGTGTAGGCGGACATGCGCCCAAAAAAAAGCGATAAAGGGACAAGATAAGAGATCTTGGGTGAGAGTAGAAGAATGGAGGTGAGGAAAGAAGGTTTTTTTTATCTAAGGTACTTACTTGGTCCCCGGAAACGGTGCCAAAAGTTGGTTCACGCCCAAATTTACCCAAGAGAAGAAGGGTAGAACGGTCCTTGTAGTGTAGCTTGGGTTGTCGATTCCACAGAGACCTAAGAAGATACCTAAGATACAAAACCTAAGGGATGAATTTTTGGCTATGAAGTGGACAAATTGGATTTTTTTAAGTGTTTTGGGATAAGACTAATAATCTTATTTGAGTTCAATTTTAATGAAATGGGTTGATCTTAGGGTTACGCTTGGGTGGATTGAATGCATTTTATTTCTTTAGACAAATTTTTGGTTTTATTAATTCTTGATGAAACTATTCTTCAAAATAACACTACCTTCATCATTTTCTGGTTAGATACTAACTAAAATAAATTACTAGTCACCAAAACACTTATAGAACCAGATTAATAATCTCTCCAAGGTATATGGTTAATTTAGTAATTGGAATTAGCCTTTTCAAACACAGTGAAGATGAGGAGAGAAAATAATTGAAGAATGGAAGTCTTGAATTATTTAACCAATTAACAACAATTAGTGCATTAAATATCAATCAATCCAGCCTTTTCATCTTCCTACGATCAACCCATTAAAGGGTTATCCCTCTATTTATGATATACTATCAATGGTGGGCAGAAGACAGCTTACAAGAATTGAATTGAAGAGATTAAAACCGCGGAAATAACGAGCACTCCTCCGTGTGTGTGAATGGAATTCACACCTATGTGTGAACTATATCACCAACACACAGAGATATCACTGTGCTTTTGTGATTTTAGAGATTTATGTATAGAAATTTGAAGAAGAGAAGAGAAGGAATTGGATTAAGAACTTAGAAATACAAAAAGAAAGTTACATGGGGAAAATGAAAGCATTACAACGAAAATTGAGCATAATAACATTACATGAAAGAAGGTATGAGTTCCTCCTCACCACCACTGCCTTAAATAGGCAAATTTGGATCCTTAGGCCGAGCTCCAACAGTCCAAGTCATCCCAATCAATGAGGGTAGGCATAGGTGGTGGAAAGTAGGTGGAGAGGAGACTTCTCCACCCTTGACCCGAGATGACATCCAGCTTGCATCCACATGACAGATCCGCTTCACAGTCCTTCTCGATGGCCGATTTGGAGTGGGCCATAGAAGACAAAAATAAATCCCCGGATGTCTTCTAACCGCATGTAAAATATCAGGCCCATTTAATATGTGGTTCGGGAGATATGGAAGATTCATTGGGCTGAAAGTCTGGGCCGCAGATTCTGGCCCAGATTCTGATCTTCCATTTGGGCTGCCTTGATCACCATCATGGAGACCTAATTAGCACTTTGTCCTGAATAATTATTTGTTCCGCTGTATGTCTTCTATCATCAAAAGAAATTTGGCCTTCATTGGTCCAGTATTGTGGGACCCACATCCTCAATAGTGGGTTGATGTCCAATCTGCCTTCACCAGAATTGTCTCCTTTCATCACCAAATATCTTCATCATCCTTTATGAATCATTCCTTGCTCCCTGAATGAGAAACATTTAAATTTGAAGTGAAGATACATTTACAAAAATATAATATTAAAACATGAATAATTACATTCAATAAAATCATATGAGTCATTGGGCCTAAATTGGTGTATATTAGGCATGAAGTGCACAATTGATGAGAGTGGATGTTTAAAATTAAAATGTACTAACTCAGGCCCATATGATCAAAAATGAACTTTTAATCCCAATAAAATGTAATTATAAAATGGGTTTTTTGTCTAATCACATGGATATTCTACTAGTTGAATAATCACTTGCAATATCAATAGCCACATTCATAATGATGGAATACATAATGCCAGACTTTCACAACAACATAGTCAAGGCCTTCTACCAAGAATACAAATAATATTTTGTCAAGGCCTTGTTCCAAGACACTAGTTTGTCTCATGAGACCTACGGATGCAATGAGTAGCTATAGTGGGATCCACCCATCACTTACTAAGTCCAATTCATTCTTCATATGAAAAGGTTTAAACATAAAATAATCATTTCTATTAAAACTAGCATATGAAATGACAATACTTTATCCATACACCATGAATGGTGTAAAAATAACACATCCAGAAAAACATCAATACAATATGGAAGTGTTGTATCATAATAAATCAACTTCAAATAAGCTTAAAATCCATCAAAGGATATTGACATAGATGAAATCAAATCCTTTTTTTGATAAATATCTCTTTCTATTTTGAAATCATTTAAAATTAATATAAATATAAAAGAAAACATTTATTTTGTAAATATTCTTATAATCTTGTAACGGAAGCTTTGATGATGTTATAATAGCAGAACGTAGCCGCACCCGCCATATAAGTTATAGAAAATACATTCTTCCCTTAGTTTTGTCGAAAAGGTTATAAAGTACATTGTTTGGAAAACGACGAAAAGATTCTTTTCAAAAAAATCTTATAGAATTAAAACAAGTGTATAAATTACTTTAACCCATAGTCTATAAAATATTAATTTTTTTTAAAATATATTTTTAACAAACATGGATGTGGATAATAAAGAGGTCCGATAAGATACTTACGTAGAAACAAACTCAGATAATAAAGAGACTGTGAAATTAACCATTACCTTGTACATTTCCTTGGTCAAGGGTAGGTTAACCTCCTTTATAATGGTGAAATAATTGTTATTAAATTATACGAGAATCATATACATCAATATCATATCATATATAATCTTTTAACATTTCTTTATTAATGATATCTTATTATTATTGTTGTTTCGGGTATTAACAGGCTCATTTTTATTTATATTATTTTTTATGTGAGTCATATTATTCATGGATGGGATGTATCTTATTCATATACAGAATTATATCAAGTCTTTAAACTTTAGATTTAATCATCTAATGAAAATTTGTCTTGAATGTAAACGATGGGGAATGAATCTCATCGCGTTCGTGGAGACGGTAATACGTACGTACGCACGAGCGACAATATCATTATTTTGATATTAAAATAATATATAATTGGATGTTATAACATATATAAAGAATAAATATCATGTTATATTTTTTATTTACATAAATTACACATCATTATTATATCCATTCAAATAATAATGTATTAAATAACAATTACACCACGACGTGAAGACGGTAAGTCGTACGTACGCACGTATGGTGACATGTCATTCAAAGGATGGATATAATAATGAATATGGGTGTACCATATTTATAATAACATCAAAGTATATATAATATACTGGATTTATTATTTTATAATGGAAAAAACAAAGAAAAAGGAAGTGGAAGAAGAAAGGAACTTGAAAGAGGTGATGGAATATTTACCTCTACTTCGGGTTCATCCTTTTGATTTAATAAATTGGGATCCATATGTTATCTTTATGAATAAAGTAAGGCCTCAAGGATGAAGGTAGGATATTTTAGAGGGTATTTGGGCAGATTTTGGCTGAGAAAAATGGCTTTGAAGGTGTGAATTTGAGAGAAGGGGGAGTGCCCTTTTATAAGAGGGGTGAAGGGAACCTTAGGAAATGATAGAAATATTATTTTATAATAAAAAAATTTTAGGTTTATAATGGATAAATAATGGATTATGTAAATTCTATGGTGGGGAAGGGTCTAAAACCACTCAACCAATATGTTTTATAAAGGTTTGGGTCACTATATTAACTTTATCTTTTAGATTTAACTCTTTGTTAAATAGTTTAACATTTACCATGTCTCTTTGTATTTTTATATTATATGGTTAATAATCTTACTATATACTTCCAAGAAAACCCAAAGTTGTTTATTAATGATACAAATATAATTATATATGTCCTTTTGATGAAGCTTGGATATTTAGGAATATAATATCAATTAATAATATAATATGTTTTTTAAAAACTCTTTTATGTCAATTTTGACACTATTTGGTATTTTGTTTTTTCTAAATTTATAAAAGCATTATTACTTCGAAAAAAAATCATATAACTAATACTAATATTTCATATTAAGCTAAAAAATATTTTAATTCATAAAAAGTCAAAAATTACATTTATTTGTATATTTATAATATCAATAAATTTAATATTTAATTAATTAGGTAATTACTACATCATCATTGTGTTATATGTAAATTATATTATTTAATGTTTAAAATATATAAATAAAATACCATTATGTAGGAAATATTTTTAGATTTCTAATGAATATTTATAGTTGAATTTATCTTATGTATAACACTATATTAAAATTCTTTATTTATTAAACATTGATTTTAACAATTTTAACATTTCTTTAAATAAAATAATAATAAGTGTCCTAATCTAATCCATGTGGACCAAAGAGGTTCATGTTTTATTCCTAAGGTTGTTTATGGTGGAATTATACTTATCTAATAGAATTAAAACATGTTTTAGGGTAAGTTTAATATCATGTTTACCCTTAAATACCCTCTTTACTTTTTACCGTGGTAAATAAAGGTAAAAGTTAATATTCCCCAAAAATTATTTTCATCTCATTGAACCACATTTTTCTTACTGATATTAATCATGTATCTTGGATTTTTGAAATTCCACTCAGATAAGTGGTAACATTATGTTTTATGTGAATTTTCAAATTCCCCTAGGAGGTGGGTAAAAGACGGTGAAAAGTTCAATAAAGTTTTTATGTATCTAATATTATTATAAACTCACTCCAATGAATTACATTGAACTTATATAGGTATTATGTATATATTTTGACCAAAAATAAATTTAAATATCATAAATAATTATTTAAATAAAAATTTAGTTTTAAATTATAACTCAGTGTTTTTTCATTATTCATCAAAGATTAATGGTTTTCATAAAAATACCAAAAATTCACCCTAAGATAATTTCGATATTCCAAATCCAAAAATGATGTACATTTTGAAAGATAAAATTTAAAATATTTCAAAAAATAGGTATTACTATTAATAATGGCTAGTTTGATTGGTTGTGGTGTTTTAGAACTCGAAGTTGCGTACATCACATGCTATTGTTTTATTCAAAGAGAAGTGTACCGTTGAAGCTTATGGTGTTACATTCTCCCCTACATCAAATAATTTTGTCCTAAAAATTTCTATAATATTACTACACAAAAAGACTCGGTTGGTTCTTCATTATACGTTACACAGGTTCCCACGTTGCCTCTTCCATCTTATGATTTCTCCATATAAATTTTACCAGACGATTCGTCCGGTTTCAAAACACTTGTTCTCTTATATCAAGAACCTTGACAGGATCTTCCCAATAAGACAGATCGGGTTCCAATTATAATTCCTCATAGGGGAGTAGATGTGTTAGTTCAGGAATGTATTTTCTCAATAGTGATACGTGCTATACATCGTGAACTTTGGAGAGACTTGGTGACATTCCCAAACGGTAACCTACTACCCCAATTCTTTTAGAATATAGAATGTTCTGATGTACCTGTGACTCAATTTACCCTTCTTACTGAAATGTATAACACCCTTCCATGTAGATACCTTCGTGAAAATATGATCTCCTAACTGAAATTCCAAATCCTTCCTTTAGTTATCAACACAGCTCTTCTGCCTACTTTGAGATGCTTTGATGTAGTTTTGAATTACCATCACTTTTTCCATCGTTTCATCCACCAGTTCTAGGAATATGAGTTTTCATTCTCCATCATCATCCCAACAGATTAGTGTGCGAAATCTCTTTCCATATAACACTACATATGGTGCCATTTGAATAATTTAATGGAAGATATTGTTATATGAAAATTCTACCAGAGGTAAATATTGATCCCACATACCTTGAAAGTCAAGTGAGTATGATCTCAACATGTCTTCTAAAGTTTCAATAGTCCATTCTGATTGTCCATTAGTTTGGGGGTGGTAGGCAGTGCACAAACGAAGTTCAGTATCCAGGGAATTCTGAAGACTTTTCCAAAATCTTGATGTAAAATACGGATCCTAATTAAAAAATTCAATAGCATTACTTCATAAAGTCTTTCAATTTAATTAATATATAGTCTTTCTAGATGATCAAGTGGTAAATCTTCTCTTATATCAGGAAAATGCGCTGACTTGTTAAGACGATCAACAATGACCCATATTGCATCGTTCCTTCTAGGAGTCTTTGGTAGTCCCATGAAAAATTCCATCGTAATATTATCCCATTTCCACTCAGATATTTGGAGCGGCTGAATGATTCTTCCAGGCTGTTGCCTTCCAGCTTTCACTTATTGAAAAAACATACATCTTGACACAAAATCAGCAATCTCCCTCTTCATGTTGTCCCACAAAAAAATTTCCTTCAAATCTATATACATTTTAGTGCTCCTAGGGTGTATAAACAAATTGGAACTATAACCATTATCCAAAAATTCCCTTTTTTAGACCAGGTATATTGGGAACACAATGTATCTTCCCGAATTTCAAAATTCCATCTTCATACACAAAGCCTCTCAATCTCCCATCATTTTTAGATTTATTCTTCTTTTGAAACTCTTCATCACTAGTCTGTGAACTCTTTATCCTTTCTAGTAAAGATGGTTCAACAACCATTTGAAAAACCATTGATGTTTCACCTTCCATGGTTATTACCATATCCATATTTACGAGATCCATCTATATTGGATCTTTTTCAACTCTCATCTTGTTCAAAACACAGTGATCCTTTCTATTCAAAGCATCTTCAACCCTATTTGCCTTTCCTGGGTGGTAGTGTATAGTGAAATCATAATCCTTCAGTAGTTCAAGCCATCGTCTTTACCTCATGTTGAGTTATTTCTATGATAAAATATACTTCAAAATTTTGTGATCAATATATATTTCACATTTTTCACCATAGAGATAATGTCTCCATATCTTCAAAGAAAATATTACAGCTATTAACTCAAGATCATGAGTAGTATAGTTTTTCTCATAATGTTTTAGCTGTCGTGATGCATGGGAAATAACCCTATCATTCTACATAATGACACAACCAATTCCTTTCTTCGAAGAATCACTATAAATAACAAACCCATCATTCACAGATGGTAGATTCAATATAAGATAATTGACCAATTTTATCTTCATTTCTTCAAAACATTCTTTAAACTCTTTTGTCCAAACAAATTTAACCCCTTTTCGTGTGATCTTTGTTAATGGGTTATCCAACCTGGAAAAATTCTAGACGAAACATCAATAATAACCTGCTAAACTAATAAAACTATGTACCTCAGTTGTACTCATCGGTGATGGAAATTCTTGGATTTCCTTTGTCTTTGAGGGATCAATAGAGATTCCATCCTTAGAGACAATATGGCCAAGAAACGAAATCTCCTAAATCCAGAATTTACACTTGCTAAACTTTTCATATAATTCCTGTCTTCTAAGATTCTTAAAGATAATGCGCAAGTGATTTTCATGATATTTATAGGTTTTGGAATATACCAAGTTATCATCAATAAATACCACTACAAAATCATTGAGATTTTTCTTGAAAAATATATTCATTAGATCCATTAGACAGAGGGTGCATTAGTGAATACAAAAGGCATTACTTTAAACTAGTAATGATCGTACCTAGTTCAGAATGTTGCCTTCGGAATGCTTTCCTTCATCACAGACAACTGAAGGTATTTAGATCGAAGGTCAATATTTGAAAAGTATTCAGCTCTATGAATTTGTTCGAATAAATCATCAATATGAGGTAGGGGAAACTTGTTCTTTATTGTTAGCATTGATCTCCCTGTAGTCAATGCACAACCTCAGAGATCCATCTTTTTCCTTAATAAAAAGGACATGGGCTCCCCATGGAGAAACACTAGGGTGAATAAATACCTTATTACTCAATTCCTCTAGTTGTTTCTTTATTTCCACAAGTTCCACTATGGCTATTCAATAAGGGGTCTTCGATATGGGCCTTGAACCAGGAATTAAATCAATGGAAAACTCAATTTCTCATTCTGGAGGATGTCCAGGTAAATCTTCTAAAAACACATAAGCATATTCATTTACTATAGGTACGTCCTCATTTTGAACATTCCTTTTCTCACCCACAGTTATTTCATTCTCTTCATCCCCAATAATTGAATTTAGTTGAGCTATTGGGGGTAAATCTAGATAAGAATCAAGTGGTGGAGATTCTGCTCTAATGACAAGGTGTTCTTTATCATCATCATCAAAAATTTTAACCTCCTTATTCTTAAAATAAATTTTTGAATCTTGTTCTGAAAGCCAATCCATACCGACGATTATATCAAATTCAATCATGGGTATGACAATGAGATCAGAAAATAAAGAACATTTATATGCCCTAATGGGGACTGATGCACAGAACTTTGTTACGATGATACTTCCCTTATGAGTTTTGACTGAAAAATCCTTTATTAAATCAAATTGATAATATCTAATTGTCATTGAAAACTGGGAAGATATGAAATAATGTGATGATCCAAAATCAAATAAAGCATTTTCTAAACTTCAGGAAACCATCAAATTACCTGCTACCATGTCTTTCGGAGATTCAACCTTAGCAGTAGTGATAGAATAATCTTGGCCTTGATCACTTGGCCTTTCTTGAGGTAAGTTCCCCTAACGGTTAGGAAATTCATTAGAATAATTACCCCTTTCCCTACAATTGTAGAATTCAACATCGATAACTTCTTTCTTTCCCTTGAAATCATGAGTTTTGTGGCCTTTTTCACTACACCTGTAACAGACTCCCATTCCCTTCAAGCATGTACCAGGGTGTTTCTTCCCACATTTACTGCATGATGGATATTCAACTCTTCCCTTATTTCCCTTATTTTAATTTCTAGAGTGTTCAACAGATCTCTTCTTCTCATAATTTTCTTTAAAGTTGTAAGACTTAGATTATTCTTTTTCTGTCTTGATAACACATGAGACAATATATTCGTATGATGACAAGGATTGTGAGACTAATTCTCGACGGAGAAATGGTTTTACCTCATCAAAAATTGATTAATATTACTTCTTGGGTTACGTATATAATCTGCAGCATACATTGCTAGCCTTGTAAAGTTAGCCTCATGATTTGTCACATTCTCATCCTCCTTTTGCTTCAGACTCAGAAACTACCTTTCCATATCTTCTCGATGGTCACGAGGATAGTATTTTTCAAAGAAATGATCTTTAAACTCTCTCCATTCCATATTTGATACTTAATCATCTTCCTTTGTGTTTTGAATCAACGAACACCATTGATTAGCATCTCCAGTGAGGCGGTAAGCGGCCATGGCAACATTTTCCCTTTTACTACTCCCCAAGGCATGGAATATTTTTTCTAAGGAATTTATCCATTGGTCAGCTACTAATGGATTTGTATCCCATTGAAAAATTAGCGTTATCGCCTCATGAAGCGATCTAACATTGTTCCTCCACATTGTGGATCAGGGTGCTCCATACGGGTACGGTTATTATTCATAACCTGATTGAGTTGTCCCAGTATAGTGATAAGCTGATCAGTACGAGTTGTATCACCTGCTCCACTATAATTATCTTGAGCAGGAGGTAAATACCTACATGGAGTGCGTGTATTGATACAGATTCCATTCCTTCCACTAGACACCATTTATAAACATTGGAATAAACTATATTAGTTTGTAAATCACAATACATATATCCAAACATGTAAAAAAGTTAAAATAAATTGAATAGTTTGTGGATATAATCCATAAAAATAAAAAATGTTTTTTAGGAAGAATATAATCATAAACCCTTCATAATGGTTTGTCAAACAAAAAGGATAATTGTCCTAATCACATCTCCTAGGAGGGTCATAACCAAGAGTGTAGCAAGGCCCATTTTCATGTACCAAGATATCTCGGGTTAACCCAGAAACTCCATGTTGGAGTTTTCACTCCTAGGAACATCTGTTCTAGAGCCACCTCTAACTGCTCATATCCAAACAGAGATGTATTTCCTAAAAAACTCACAAAATATCTATAATACCAAAATTCTAGGAAGTTATTCAATACCAATCCTCAAAGTCTATCTTAGGGTAATGTGATCTAATCAGAGTCTATCTAAATCTAGTTTC
The DNA here is from genome assembly GCA_963277665.1 of Viscum album. Lineage (NCBI taxonomy): Eukaryota > Viridiplantae > Streptophyta > Magnoliopsida > Santalales > Viscaceae > Viscum > Viscum album. Next base: position 1,081,543,126 of record OY728166.1, on the reverse strand, counting down.
CAAGGTTAGTACTATACTTTCTCTGATTCTAACTATAATACCCTGACCCCAGTTACCTAGATTTGGTGCATTATTACGTATCATTTGCATGATCACAAAAGTTAAAATCTTCAATGACAGATTAGTTTAGTAGCCTTGGAAGTACAAGATACATTCATAAGGTTTACATTACATTATAAAATGGAAAACTACAAAAATATTGTTTCCAAATAATACACTGAGATCCCATAGACTATCCTTGCAGGTCGGTCATAATATACTTCTTCAAATCCTGGGAAAAAGAAGACATTGAAAGGGGTGAGTACAGATGCTCGGTAAGGATTACAATATAGCTGAAACTTTTATAAATAAGCATAAACATTTAAGGAAATTTATAAGACTAAAACAAAAGCCTTTTAAACATGAACATCAAAATAATATGGCAAAGATAAAAATCAAAAAATGACATTTACATATTCACATGGATATTATACTAGTCAAATAATCACATGCAATATCAATAGCCACTTTCATATTGATGGAATGCATAATGCCATAATTTTATAACCACATAGTCAATGCCTTATGCCAAGACTACAAATAAGATTTGGTCAAGGCCTTGTGCCAAGACACTAGTTTGTCTCATTAGACCTACCGATTCGTCGAGGAGCTATAGTGGGCTCCACCTTTCACTTACTAAGTCCAATACATTCCACATATAAAAAGGTTTAAACATAACATAAACATTCATTTCAAAACTAGCATACGAAATGTCAATACTTTATCCATAAACCATGAATGGTGTAAAAATAAAACATCTGCTATCAAACATATCACAAAAACTTTAATACAGTATGAATGTTTTGTATAATAACAATTCAACTTCAAATAAGCTTAAAATCCATCAAAGCATGTTGACATAGATGAAATCAATGCCTTTTTTGAGATATATCTCATTCTATTTTTAAATCATTTAAAATTTATATAAATATAAAAGAAAACTTTTATTTTAGAAATATTCTTATAATCATGTAATGGAATATTTTATGATGTTATAACAGTGGAAAATAGCCGCACCTACCTTATAAGTTAAAAATATTCATTCTTACCTACATTTTGTTGAAATGTTTATAAAGTACCTTGCTTAGAAAATGATGAAAAGATTCATTTCAAAAACATATTATAAAATTCCAACATGGTATTAAATTACATTAAAAAATATTCTATAAAATAGTAAGAATGTTTTGAAATATATTTTTATGAAACGTGGATGTGGATGATAAAGAGGTCCCAGTAGATACTTATGTAAAAACATCCTTGGATAATAATGAGATTGTGAAAATAACCCTTACCTTGTACTTTTCCTTGGTCTAGGGTAAGTTAACCTCCTGTATAATGGCGAAATAACTGTTATTATATTATACAATAATTCTATACATTAATATGATATCATATATGATCTTTTAACATTTCTTTGTTAATAATATCTTAGTATTATCGTTGTTTGGGTTGTTAACATATTAATTCTCCTTTATATTCTCTGTTATGTGAGTCATATTTGTTATGGATTGTATGTATCATATTCATATCTCGAATGATATCAATTATTTAAAAATTATTTTTAGTTATTAATGAAAATTAGTCTTGAATGGATACGATGGGAAATGAATCTCATCACATTCGTGGAGACGGCAATCTTTACGTACGCACGAGAAAAAATATAATTCTTTTGATATTAAAATAAAATATAATTGGATTTTATATCATATATAAAGAATCATTATCATGTTATATTTATTATTTACATCAATTACACATCATTATTATACCCATCCAAATAATAATGTATAGAATAACTATTACACTACGATGTAGAGACGGTAAGTCGTATGTACGCACATATGGTGACATGTCATTAAAAGGATGGATAGAATAATGAATTTGGTTGTACCATATTTATAATAACATCACATTATATAGAATATACTGGATTTATTATTTCATAATGGAAACAACAAAGAAAAAGGAATTGGAAGAAAAAAGGAACTTGAAAGAGGTGATGAAATATTTACCTCTACTTCAGGTTCTTAATTTTTATTTAATCAAAAGGGATTCTTAGGCTGGATTTATGACTAATGGAAGGAATCTAGGATGAAATTAGTATAGTTGAGAGGGTATTTTGGCAGATTTTGTCCTAGCCAAATGGATTTGAAGTTTTTAATTAGAAAGAATGGGGAGTTCCCTTTTATAAGAAGGGTGAGGGGCACCTTAGGAAAAGCTAGAAATATTATTTTATAAGAATATATTTATCGGTTTCTAATGGATAAAAAATGGATTATTTAAATTCTAAGGTGGGTATGGGTTGAAAACCACTCAACCAATAGGTTTCATACTAGTTTGTGTTACTAAATTAACATTATCTTTTAGATTTAACTCTTAGTTAAATAGTTATACATTTACCATGTCTCCTTGTATTTTAAAAACATAAGGTTAATAAACATACTATATACTTCCAATAGAACCCCAAGTTGTTAATTAATGATACCACTATCATTAAATAAGTTATTTGGATGATCCTTGTATTTTTAGGAATATAATATAAATTAATAATATAATATTTAAAAAAACACTTTTACATCAATTTTGAAACTATTTGGTATTTTGTTTTTGCTAAATTCATAACAGCATTATTAATTATAAAAAATTAATATAACTAACCCTAATATTACATATTAACCTAGAAAAGTAGTTTAATTCATAAAAATTCTCAAATTACATTTATTTTTATATTTATAATATCAATTATTTTAATATTTCATTAATTAGGTAACTAAGGCATGATCATTGTGTCATAAATAAATTTAATTATTTAAGGTCTAAAAAATATAAATAAAATACCATTATGTATAAAATCTTATTAACGTTCTAATTAATATTTATAGTTGAATTTATCTTATGTATTACCCTATATTAAAAATGGTTTAGTTATTAAACATTGATTTTAACTCTTTTAACTCTTCTTTAAATAAAATTATAATAAGTGTCCTAATATAATCCAAGTGAACAAAATAGGTTCATATTATATTCCTAAGGTTGTTTTAGGTCGAATTATACTTATCCAATAGAATTAGAACATGTGTTAGGGTAATAATAATATCAATTTTACCCTTAAATAGCATATTTACTTTTAACCATCGTAAATAAAGGTAAAAAATTACTAATCACCAAAAATTATTTTTATATCATTGAACCACATTTTTCTTACTAATATAAACCGTGTCTATAGGAGTTTTAAAATTCCACTCACAGAAGCGGTAAAATTATGTTTTGTGTAAATTTAAAAATTTCCCTAGGAGGTGGGTAAAAGACGGTGAAAAGTTCAATAAAATTTTTATGTCTCTAAAATTATTATAAACTGACTCCAATAAATTACATTGAACTTGTATAGGTATTATGTATCTATTTTTACCTAAAATAAATTTCAATAAAATCAATAATTTTTTAAATAAAAAATCGGTTTTAAACTATAAATCAGTGTTTTTCACTATTCATCAAAATTTGAAATTTTTCAGAAAAATACTAAAAATTCAACCTAAGATAATTTCAATATTCCAAATCCAAAAATGAAGTCCATTTTTAACAATAAAATGTATAAAATTTCAAAAAGTTGGTATTACTATTCAAAACGGCTAGTTTGATTGGTTGTGGTGTGTTATAACTCGAAGTTGCGTAAAACACACGCTATTGTTTTATTTAAAGAGAAGCATACCATGGAAGCTAGTGGTGTTACAAAAGAGATAGAACCTCACCCATTTAATGAGTGAGTTTGGGGACCTCTCTAATATTTTTTTCCTCAGTGGCCAACCATCGGTAGAAGTGGTGCCTATAATCTGGGCGGCGACCACATAGGGAACCCTGCCAGATTGAATACCCATCAACATTCCATAGATTCTCACTGGGATATATTATTTACATAATATTCTTCCCCTTTTCAATATTTAATTTTAGTTTTTCTATTTCATCATTTGGATTATACACATTTTAATGGAAGTACAAAAGTTGTTTGCAGATTAGATGTAAAAATCAACATCTGATTCATAGGGTATAATGGATGAGGTGGTGATATCAGGTGGATTTATCTCAGAAAAAATGGATAGAGAGGTTTTGGCGGCTAGACTATCCATGGAGACACCACAGGAAGGGACTTCTGAGACCATTCCCTTGATAGAGAGGGTCTAGATAATTTCAATGATGGGAATGGCAGAAGGAACTACGTTGGGTGATCCTATCATAAAGGCACCACTAGAGGCTTCTTTTAGAGCCAAATCTAGGACGGAAGAGGTAGAAATTGTGGTGCTGACTGAAGTAGCTGGGGAGGATATATTAGATATGACCACCCCAAAAATTCCATAGGTGGAAGGTGTGTGGGATGAAGCTAAGGTTGCACCACCAACATGGGCATTTGAGGATGCTGAGATGGTTTCATCCACCTTATATGTTCCACATGGGGTCGTAGAGGCGTCCACTCTAGGTGGAGGGGCTTTTAAGAACAATTATTGGGATTTGGAATACATTTCTATTATCTCACACCATAGATCATGTATGCAGATGATCTGGATACTGATGTGTTGGTGGTCATCCCACCATATGAGTTTGGGATACCTAAATACATGAAGGATTCTGGCCCAGAGGACTCTAAGGAAATCCATATTGTTCAACGCATGGCATGGATGAATGTTCATAATTTCAACACCCAAACTCAGATAGATAACCTTAAAAGTAAGGTGGGATATCTCTACCACTGGTGGGTTAGCTTTGGGATCAGTTGGGGGGGGACTCCAACAACATCCATGAACTAGCTTAGGACTTCCTTGTTGAGAAGGTGTGTGCTGAATTGAAGGTGATCAACCATTCTTGGAAAATCAAAATGTTGTGGGATCCCTGTAACTTTAGGAGGTTGAAGGGGAGATCACCATCTAGTAATTTTTGGTGAATGACCATGCATCCTCGATTGCTTCTCAACCCGAGGTCATAAATAATTTTAGGACCCAAATAGCAGCATTCGAGGACAATATGGTGAAGGTGACATCCTATGTGGATGAATGATGGGTTCAGTAGAACCGGGAAAGGATCAAGTCTGAAGAAGTTCTCCCTAATTTAATGTGGAGAAATAGGACATGGAGGAGTGTCATTAGACCCTAGATTCCACTTCTAGAGGTTGTTTGAGCTTGCGTGCTTGATCCCATTGCTTTATATTTAATGTTATTTTTAAAATAAGAGGCTCTAATATGTTTATGGCCCTCTGAAATGTTATTTTGTTTGTTATAAACTCTTATATTCATTAACATGTTTTCTTCTTTTTATTATAGTTCTTCAATCATATTCATGAGATACCCAATTTACAATACTTAATCCCATGTGATTCATGATCAGTATGAGAAAAAAATGACGAATAAGTGATCTCTCTATCATCTGAGAGTGTCTTACAATTATCGGCCACATGGGTTCAACATTTTTTGACTGACCACCAAGAGTGTTCATGCCAAGGGAAGTTATGGCTAGAGAAGAAGACTCTATGAATAGCCGAATTTCATTTCCAATGTGAAGTAGTTAACAAAAGGGGTAATGACAAGGGAATTGGATTCCACTCAAACAAATGGAAATGGGGAGTGTGAATCATGATACATTAAATTTGAAAAACAGGGGGAGCAGTGTTACAATATAGGATAATTTTTGACAATGTTTGAAAGACATTATTCATATCATTTATCCAGGAATGGGGAAAACCAAATTAAGGTTGATCAAAAACCATATTCTAAATAGTAAAAACATAAAAAAAATGTCAAACAATGTCCTCTAGGGAATCAGACTAGGATTGTAAGTGAGCCATTTTGGCCAGGTACCATTACTGTTAGGGATAATGTTCAAACATGGAAAAGGAGGCAGATCCAGATAAAGGGAAATGAAAATCATGGAGATAAAGTGATGGAATGGTCAAATGGATTCCAAAACTACTAAAATTATTCCACTATAGATTAGATCACATTGGTGTGGGTGTATTACTCACATCAATGGTAAAAAATCATCATCTAGGGGGAGCGTCATCAAAGATGTTCACTGATGGTCGACGAACATGAATGATGTAGCAACTGTCTGAAACTGGAGGAGAGGGATTCTCAGGAAAGGGCCTAAGATATCATGTAATCTTACATCGTGAAATGACGAAGATAGACATGCAGTCTGACATCATATAGTGATGATATTGTATATACAGTTTAGCATTATATAGTGAGGATAATGTACCACATAGTTTAACATTGTGTGATTGGGATGTAAAGCCTAAAAGTTTTATGTATTGAAATCCATATGTGTTAAATAACATAAAGAATACTCGAATATCCTCCTGTTGGATGTGCTCGGTTCTTCTCGTAATTGGATGGAGGCTCCCACTCTTCAACATCTCCAGACACGTATCACTACTGATCCCTTAGGTAGCATTAATAAGAGAGGCAACTGGGTTCGCTGGTTACCGCCAAACAGAGGTCTCAAACTCAACACCGACGGATCATGTAGCATGGGGTCGATCCGAGGAGGAGGGGTGGTTTGGGACTCCTCTGGGTCTATCATTATGGCCATCTTTGCTTCTCTGGGGAATGGATCTTCTCTCTAGGTCGAAGCCAAGGCAATACTGATGGGGCTCTCCTTATGTCACCAAGAGGGGATCACCCTCTCAGAGGTGGAAACCGATTCCCTAATCCTCCACAATGCCATCCACAGATCCGGCATCCCATGGTCCATCCACTACGTCACCAGGAAATGCAGGGACTTGATCAGTTGCAATACGAGCGTTGTCCACACTTGGCGTGAGGCGAATAAGGTTGCAGACTACATTGCCTCCATCAACGTCCCTGATTCGGCCCATTGCTGTTTTCACACTGCTAACACAATGAAGGCGGAGGGCGTCAACTTGGTTCGAGGGGATACCCTCGGCCTCCACTATTTTCGTCCCCCTAAGGCCCATTCCATCTTTTTATCTTTGGGCCAACCCCTCTTGTGTTTTGAACATTCTTTGTTTGAATAAATTTTTAGTATGATGACATAAAGAATACTCTCCCAAACCAAATGACTAGTGTCGTAGGTGGGTAACATGACATGGGTACTCCCCAGAGAGACTATATGGCAAGGGCGAGATTATAATTCCCTACACTGAGAAAAATATGTGGCAGGTGTCACATAATTTATGTTCATGAAGTTTTGAATTAAGGAGGGAAAATATTTAAAGGTCATAATGATCGGAAAATTTGTATCACTCAAAGGAGAATTGTGTGGTATGATGAAGAGATAAATTGATGTGAATGGAGGCTAGGAGGCCCGTCCGCATAGAATATCCAAAATAAAGTTTCAACACATACATTTTAAGTTCGTGATTCTTGGACCATGGGAGGGAACATCTCAAGAGGATATACATTGTGTGGGAGAGTGACAAACCCGACATGAATAAAGAGCCAAATAGACACACTTACACAAAAAACATCCCTTGGATGAAGCACATATAGTTTAGATTTATCATTCTTCAAACAAGACTCATGGTTTAAGTTAACATATTTTGTCCATTGGGGAATATGCATGTGTCTCAGACTATCTTGAGGAAAAAACACAGACAACTCCTATGATTGTGTGATCCATGCTCGGTGTGAAAAAAAAGAGCATTAAGGAGTTACATTTTCTTTCAAGGGATAATACATCAAGGGGAGTAAGTGGATGCCAAATCCCATGAGGGTTATTGTGAATCATAAGACATGGATAGTGTAAATTGGGAGTAACTAATAGATAGGTAATAACTTCCTACCATACTCGAAACATAGTTTTTTTACCCAAGTAGGTTAGAGATAAATTGAAAAAATTTATGATCGACTATTGATAAACTTCAAAACATGACATACTTTTTTTGTTGAATACCCTTTGAGGCGCAAGCCTAGAATAATAGGTGATCCAGTGTGGCATGAGACAATTCTATTTATGATCCTTCTTGGATTGGGTGGATGATTTTTATCCAAATTGGGGAATTTGTAGAGCCATGTTGATAAGACATGGTAGGAGACTGATGTGAGTAAAGTGGAATCCTCTATGGCGAGGATATAAAATTATTTCACATTAGGAGGCATCCCAGTTTTATACTTGGTAATGTGTGGTTCATATAACTCTTATCGCATATGGAATCCTATGTTCTTTTCATAGGGTAAGGATACCGTTTAACAACATTCACTAAGTACATTAGGATTAGCAGTTTAAATTCACATAGCTTGTACTATGGGTGTTACTAGTTCAAAGTCATAGAGCTCATAATATGAGGAGGCTTCTAGTTTTAAGGTCACGTAGCTTTGACTAACAGAGGGAATGAGTGTCTAGAAAGAGACTTTTGTGACATGGATAACCTAACATGAATGGAGTCTAGAAAGGACTATATTCCACATACTACCCATAACATGTTACAATGAGTCAACATTATGATATTAGTGGAAGGAACGGAACCATAGAGAGCAAATAGAGGGGATAGAACTATGATAAAATATTCGAGTGCCACTACATATCCTATAAGGATGGGAATCAATCCACATGTAGTTCTAAAACATGGAGTATCATGAGACCGATGGTGGAAGGAGGCTACTATATCAAAATAGAATATTTAATTTTCTCATATTATGATATAAGACATCTCAAAAGTATACAAGTTAATGCTACAGTTTAGCATAGGATGCAGATGATCTTTTTTTCATCCTATACTCTACATATTAGGCATCCTGGTTTGATATAAGGAAATATCATCTCTCATTAAGAGGCATACCTACTTTATACAAGGTTAGATCATAGTTTAATTTATTTTATTGAGGATAATAGCAGGGATTTCAATTTAATATTCACTTTATTTTCTTCATTATATTTGTCTATGAGGGAATATTGACCTGTTGATGGGTCAATGTAAATGAATGGGACTTATACTGAGAAAGGAGGCCCATGAGAGTATTCTGGGGTGACAATACCATGGGTAATGGAAGGTTTTGTGGTGAATCTATCACTGGGCCCAGATATGAAAAGTATATTCCTCACTACCTATCCTATGAGGATGGTAATCAATCAACATATAGATTTGGGAAGTGGGTGGTGTCATAATATTTCTTAGGGATGAATAAAATTATGTATATTAGAGGTGAATACACACAGTTTAAGGTTATAATGATTGGACTATAGGGAGGTGGATTCAAGGACGTTCATTTATTACAAGATTTAGGACATGATGTGAAAGGAGATAAAGATTCCCTACTCTATATGAAGTAATCCTGAAGTTTTTCTCACACAGTGTAAGATCGTATAGTCTAGAACATGGAAAATAGTTTAAAGTCATGTTTCTTATACTATGAGAAATCAATTTAATGTCATGATTCTTGGACTATTTATTGTATGTTTGTTTCAAAGTTATTTTCATGGAATGAACATTGTAAAACCCAATGTGAATAGAGCTAAAATAGGCTCACTTTCCATAAGAGTACTAGTAAGTAAATGAAAAATAGTTTATGGATGTAATTTGTGGACCATGGGAAAAGTGGAAAATAATTTTATGTCAAAATTATTTTACTAGGTATATGTTGGTATAAAGGGTATATGTGTGGCATGGAAGAGGTAAGAATAAATGTGAAAGGATCCAAAGAGCATTGTGTACCACATACAAACCATGATACAAACTATAAAGAGTTTTAGGTAATAATTATTGGACAATAACTAGGGAAAAGGGGCTGAAGGGTTGATAGATTTTTGGATGGGACCATATATTGAATGTATGGGAATTTAAATGTATCCCATGGTGGTGGAAATCAAGAAACAAAAAGTTATAAAACAATGTTTGTTAGGAGAGAAACACCGGTGGGGTAAATCCTCTCTAGAAAGGGACTTAAGTCATCCCATTACTGTCACGAGGCATCTCATGTTCAGAGCATGGATATGGTTTTTTCACTATCTCATAATTAGCATACATGGTAACATGTTTTTAGATGGTTTATGTCATATATTATTAAAATACATTACAATTTCATATGGGGTATGATCGATGTTTAACATCATCTGTTGGTGATGTTAGGATTTAAATTATATAGTCATACAATCTGGATTATAAAGGATATAAATAGATTAAGGTCATAATTTTTGGAGCTATTGTAAATAGTTTAAATTCATGTTGTGTGGACCATGGGGTGGATTTTAGTTTAATATTTTAATTTGAAGGCCATGGTCTATTAGTTCATTTCCATAATGTTTGGAACAAAGATGAGAATCCCAAATAGTTATGTGTTGCATGGGAGAGTGGAGAAATCAATGTGAAAGGTACCAAAGAGGCCCAATTAAACAAAAAACATTCTTGGGGAGGAGCTCACACATAGTTTAATGTTGAGATTCTTGAACATCGAATCCTTACATTAAAAACTTCTTGATAAACATGGAATTGGTGGGATGTTTCATGTTCTCTTTATCCGTGGTGATCAAAGAGTATGATCCACTGGAATAGACGTTATGAATGGAATATGGTCTTTCCTCTTTGAGATCAATATTTGGTGGCTTCTAGTTGCGTATCATATGTGTTCTGAGAACTAGTTCCATGTCACCTTTTAGGAATGAGTGAAGGAAAACCATCTTTTTGAACTCCCTTATTATAGTGTTCTGGTGCCTCTATGAACTATGGAAGGGCTATAGATTTTTCTATTCAAGGTATTTTATCTCATCTATACATACTTCTTCCATTATTCCTAGAATATTCTAGTAACAGAAATATATTCTGTGTGAAGGAAAAATTAACCTGATGGTACATACAACCTGTAATCCATATATTTGGGACTATTGGGTAACATGGGTGGGATTTTGAGTCATTGTCTCATTGTCTCAAATAGTACAGAAATCTTTTACAAGCAAATTTTATTATAATGACTCGCTATCATTTGCATAATGATAGGGATGGTCCCTTTGAATTACTCAATATTCTTATTTTTTTGGCAAATGGTACCAGGAAGTATTATTGGACTGAATTCAATTCTTAGCATACACAATCTTCAACTCATCATCCTAGAAGTTGGTTTCATTACCTATGAGAATAGTGTGAGTAAATCCAAATATTTTATTGATTTGGGAGATAAAAACTAAATCATGGATTGGGACATAACTTCCTTGAGAGGAATCAATTCTTCTCATTAGGATAAGAAATCCATCAACGTTAGAATAAAACTACACTGACAGGATGTCATTGGTGGGTACGATCCCACAACATCGAGTCCACATACTACAAAGGGACAAGAATACATGGTGGTGTGAAGGATCATGAGATATCTATGCACAAAGTTGGAATGAATATAACAAGCATGAAACCTAATTTAAAACATGATGTAGTCATGGACCATGGTGGGAAATAATTATACCATCCTTCAAATATAATGGAATTGATTCAATACCACCTAATGGGTGCAACCATACCTATCATTTAATTCATACATAACACGGGGAATCTCATCTACTTGGATTCAATAGAGTATATTTCCATCAAACCCATGTCTGTATAGATTCTTCTCAAGGTTATTCTCACTAGGGAGGATAAATTTTGATACACGTCTATGGAATCTCTCATGATTGGGTTTATATAGATGTAGAATACCATGTGGGAGTTACTCAACAAAAGGAATTTCCAAACCGGGTGCTTCCTCTAATGTTGGGGAAATCCAATTATCTTAAACTGAAGCACTAGTAGACAACTAGTTTACATGTTTCCAATCATCATAATATAAAATAGTGAGTGTAATGACCCTCTAATTAACACATGAATGATCCGATCATCCTGGATAGGATCTGTAAGAGAGGAGACCATACTGGACAAGTTACTAGCTTGACCATTCTTCAATTGAGGGATGTGATTCACTTTCATCTAAGTAGGGTACATATCCATCATCTAGTTAGTGAACTCTAGCTGTGTTACTGGATTTATCCTTCTGAAAATTTACTCACCATCGATCTTCTTGATGACTAATTTTGAGACTCCCTTCACCTGTAAGAAGGGGGAATCAATCTTGAAGGACAACTTGAGACTATTAATGGGATTTTGATATTCTACATCATTATTGGCGTAGCCTTCTATGAATAGGAATGAGTATGATAGGATGGACTATGAAGGAGTTGTGAATATGATTCCTAGACCTACTTTGTTGATATTGTAATCATTGATCCATAAACCAATAAGGATCTGGGAGGCACCATAGAAATGTAACTGCCAGTACAGCAGAACCCGATCCACTAAAAGGATAACCTCATCTAGGAAATAAACATCCATGGATAGTTCTTCATGGGTCTTATGGGTAGGTAGGAAGTCATCCAATTTCTGAACCTTGGTATACTTCTAAGGAATGAACCTAATTTTGAACTTCTTGAGAATCAAAAACCAATATTAAAATCATCCCCTCATTATGCGGTGATTGAGAATATACTAAAGTGGGTCTAGTCTAGACACCATTTGTATCTCATGATTCTTTAGATAATTCCTCAACATCTGCAGTAGGAAAACCTGCATGAGGATACTTTTCATAATAGGGATGTATCTTGTCTCCATGTCAAGGAGCATGAAATTGATATAGTATAAATAGTTTTCTCTCCCCTCATTGTTATTCTGGGTGAGAAGGGAACTATTTGACCATTCTATAGTGGTCAAATATAAGACCATAGGCTTACCTAAGATGGGTGGCACCAGAACTAGAGGTTGTAGTAGATACCTCTTGATTTCATCAAATGTAGTCTAGAACATCTTATCCTACTGGTAAATTGTACTTTCATTTTGTTCCATGAGAATGGATTAAAAATTCCTATCTTGTTCTCAATGATTCAATGTATTTGTCTATGTTTTTTTGGAGACCTCGAAGCTCCTAAAGGTTACTCAGGGGAGGCATCTAAATGATGGATTTTATCTTCACTAGGTGAATCACAAATCCTATGTATCTTACAGTGAATCCATAAAAAATCATGAAGGTAACCCTGAATACACATTTCAAAGGGGTTGTCTTCAAATGTTGTGATTTGTGGAATCTAATCAATTTCTCATGGTCTTTGAGATATTCCTAACTCTAAAGATATTTGACCATCGAGTTTTCCACATATCATTCAACCAACATCACGAGGATCGGTTTGAATATGTGGTGCATGAACCACTGATACCTAGATCATATATTTTTCTGGAAAAATGGAATCACCTGAGGGAATAATGTCCCTTGTAGTGACTTAAAGGTGGTGGATTCCTCATTATCAAGGTACATCTAGATATGATTGTACCCAGAGTATCCATCCATGTAGGAGAGGGTTTGGAACCCAATTTAAGCATCAATGAACTACTCTATCACTAGAAGGAGAAAAGATTCCTTTATGAAATGGTGGTTGAAGTCCTGAATTTCGATTGAGAATTTGATATGACCTTTCTTATTCCTAACTAGGATGATTTTGGCTATCCACCTGGGGTATTTGACCTCCTTGAATAAGTAGGATTTGATAAGATCATCAATGTTTTCCTCAATCATAGCACCATGGGAGGGGTTCATCTTGCTAGGAGGGTGTTTGAACCCTCGATGAATAACTAGGAAACCAAGACAGTGGACCGAGACTTGAGGGTCTAGTCTTGAAATCTTTTTAAAGCTCCAAGATCAAATATCATGGTGATTCTGCAAGAAATCCACATTCTGATGCTGCTCTCCTATAGGCATGAATGTATTGATCATCATAGGCCTCAGATCTTCCTCAGTTTCAATGTCTACCTAAATCAACTCATCAATGATGGTAGAGGCACCCTATTAAAATGAATTAATGGTGTCTTCTAAATCATCTTCATCTTCTAAGGTAGGATAATTAGTAGGAGGGGTGTTTCATCTAGATTATTTGACACAAGGGGAGCACTGGTGCCTTATTGGCCAGAAAAAGAATCCTCACAAAGAGTGTCCTACTCTGCTAAAACAATGGAAATATATTTCATCATGAAAATTTAAACTAGACTCTAACCACAGGTTCCATTCAATATTTCAAAACAATGGTTGGGATTTGGATTCCATCAATTCATTCCTACTATATAGAACATGCGGTAATTCCACTAAATAGTGTCCATAGGGTGAACCTCTTGGTACATTATGGGAGTAAGGGCTTTTTGAATCTATTGGGCCAATCCCGTGTTAGAGTATGAGGTAATTTGTGCACATTACTTCTTGTTAGTGATGCCAAAACCCTTATTTTTTGAGACAACAAATAAACCTAACTATTCTGAAGTTTTGGGCTCCAATAAATGGATCGAGATGATGAAAGCATCATCCAAGTCTTCCCATGGATTGGATATGGTCACCGATGAATCATTGGTGTGCTCAAACCTATTGGTCTAAACCTAATTCCCCATATCATTTGTATCTAAAATCCATATAGTTAGATTATTAGGAGTTCAAGGGAGATGAATCACCATATTGTACCCCTACTGAACTGTTGAGTGAGTACTTGAGACCCTTGTGATATGAGGAGGGGAACACCGCATGAAAATGAATCCAGAGCCTACCCATCAGCACATTGAAGGTGGTATCCTATGAGACTACCATGAATTAAGAATTTAATACCAATCCACCAAAATATATCTTCATTTGAATCTTGTCACATGGTTTCTACTCACTATAGTTATAACCCAAAATTTTCTAGTTAGAGGGATCTAGATCTGCTTCCGTTAACCATTGATTATGGAGTGTCTGGTCCAGGATGAGGTTAATATTAAAACCTATATCTACTAGAAAGTTATAGATTTTTCCACCATTGAACTATTTTATATTGTACAAGGAGTGTTTCTTCCCCTTCATGAGGATATCCCTGTCATCCACAGAGAATGATATGATGTATTAAAATTCATTTCACTCATTATCCTTTACATAACAGGCCTCTATAGTGGCTACCTCATATTTAAACCGGAGAGGGATTTTCAAGGACCCTATAAGGGCCCCATGAATATTTCTGAAAATAGGAGGGACTCGAGGATTGAGATCCTTACAGTTATTTTTGTGAGGTGCTTCAACACATCTTATTTCTATGTCAATGCCATTATTTTACCCAGTGACTACCCTATGGGCCATCCATTCATCATATTTATATGTCCCATGGTTGGAATCTTACTACTATTCACCCATTCCTTCACCATTACTTCTAGGGTTGGAAACAATATGTGTCAACTACTTCAGAACATCAACCAACTTGATAAGAACATGATCTACTTGTTCTTGTATCCAATACTTAAATATATAGCATTCCTTGATGGTTTGTCCTATGATCCTTTGTTATGGGAAATACTTTGGGAAGTTAGTGAGTTTGGATTCATGGGGACTCCTTTACAATAGAAGCTTTATAATATATTTCTCTAAGGAATATATGAAAAATCCTAGGACCAATATATCCCTGAAGGAATATTTCTGGTTCCTTCTGTCTAGGAAGGGTACTCTAGGGTCTTTGTCTTGATGAGGGGATGAAGCCACATTCTATTTTCAACATAGTTGTACCTATTGAGGAAATTTATGATTATTTTGTGATGGGAAATGTTTCACTTTAAAAGACTACAATAGGAGAGTCTATTATTGTTAGTAATGCTCTCAGTGATTCTCCTTTAGAAAATGGTCCATCGACTCTACCAGTTGAGGGGCCTCAACTTGTAAGACAACGTAAGTCTAGGATTTTTTAGTTATTATTAAGGGATATAGAAGGGGCAATGGGTGTGACTATGCTTTGGCCTACTGTTGTGATTACTTAAGGTGATAATAATTCTTAGATATGTTCTGAAACCCTCCTAGGTAGTTCTAAGTGAAGGGGTATATACTAGATTAGTCTTTTCATTACCCAAACATATCATTAGCAGCTTCTATTCGGTCAGCGACTTGTTGAGTGAATATGTGTGTCCTTTCCACCATGAGACAAACTTTGTCACTCTCTCATAAGGCCTTTGATTTCACTAAATGTGGTTGGAAATGGTTTTCTTATATGTGGTGGAGCTGAGCTAGTAGAGTAACATTTAGCGAAGGTAATACTAACCAGAAATGGGGATTATGGGTAGCTGGTTGTACCATAAGAATGCGAGTCCTCCCAGCATCTGAAAGAAACAATGGATCTTAATGGTATCCTATTTCCCTTGGGTTCACAACATAGGTTCACACCTTTAAATAAAGTAATCTAGGTTCTATAGAAGGTCACCCAGATCATTGAATGGGGAAAATCTGGGATTTCTAAACTTGGATTGTGCCTGGAAATTTTCCAAAAACACCATGTATGACTTTCCATTAGGTGGGATCACCAAATGTCTCATTTCCAAGGCCTCAAGGCGAGATATGAGAGTGGAAATAAAGGTATCTTTCAAATGGTATCTATATCAGTAGGTTTACCAGACCGAAAATATGTAGAAAGTATTAAAAACTTTTGGGTCCTAGCCCAAATCCTAAGGAGGTTAATAACACTTCTTGATTAGGGTCAGAGGCTCAGACACTCTTTACATTCCATATACTTTTATCTCTGATTTTCTTGCATACAAGAGGTCACCATGATCAATTGTGGGTATTTGGAATAGGAGGGATTTTGGTCCCCCAAAGGTGGATAAAATGGGTACCATGGGGCTGCTCCGTAATATATGCATTAGTTAGTAATGAGGTTAGTGATGAACCTTTTATTCTCCACGAGCTGTTGGAGCAAGGCAACCACCATAGGATTTGCCTATATTTTTAGAGTGATAATGAAATGATCAGAGGGCTTAATTTTCTCCATTAACTTACTGAGATTTCAACAAATAGATAGAAATTCTTCATCACAGGGATCCATTATGACACATTATTTCCTCTACTGATGAGTGAGGACACCTGTCTGAGGGTCCATTTGAAACTGCGCTGCCCATTGAGGCAAGTTTTCCATGCCATGTGCCGCATCAATATACCTATATACAAAATCCTATGGTAGGTCGGTGATGAACATGTTTACCATATTGATACCTAGAAGGTAATTTCCATCATCAATGTATAGGATAATATTCCATAAAATATGGCTAAAGTGGAGAGTAGTGTAATGTTCCCAACCCCTGATTTGAATGTACGAATACGCTTCTTCCATAATTCGGATGACCACTTTGAGGATCTTGGTGAAATTATATTATAGGGTCTTGTTGTATCCGTATTACTAAAGAAGATAATCCATTTTTTATATTTTCATCTCAACCCTTCAACACTACTGGCTGATGGCCTTGAGGTGCTCCTAGATGCCTGGATAAGTAAACTGATGATCACAGAGGTGGTGAAACATTGTAAAAATGATCTGGTGGAAGCATATGTCCTAGCCCTCTATGAGGGACTACGGGATGTCAACTTTTAGATTTTATGTTTCTGAGAACACCACTGACAACTAGTTGGGGCTATAACCTCCCACAATCCCTCTTTCTTAAAGGAATGGTCCTATTTTTTTGCAGGCCTAGGCCCCAATTGGCTCTAGCCAATAGATGGGAAGCATGACTGATGTAGATGATCTCTACAACTGGTTGACCAGTAGAGGAGTCACTACATGGGTCAAATATTAACTTCGTGTTGGGATGCATCTCAGGATTAGTGCCAATCACATCACAACATCTTTATAGTATTTGGTGTTCACCGCTGCCTCAAGCGCAAGGGAAACAACACTCTTCTACAACCTAGTTGAGTGGTCACCATCTGATAGAGAAATGATTGAACCTAAAAAATATTAAACATATTGAGTAAAGTTGGAGATGAGGGAGACTAGAAGTGATGAATTCATCTTCACTGCGATCCCATGAAAGGGATCCAAAAATTCCTCCACCAACAAGTACCTACGAAGGGACCTAGGGATCCTGTGGACCCCATCTTCCATGATGGAAAATATTAGCTGTTGGGATCCTTCCACTAACTCTGGAAGATGGTTTGGTCATGTTCCTACCATAGTATATGATATATGGGATGGAAGCTCAATCATAAATTCGTCTATCCCCTCCGAATCTCAGAGATCAATGAGGCTTATGACAACATAGAGCTTCCCTGTATTTTGCCTCTGATTGAGGGTATTGTCCTTTTTTACTAGGATGGTTCTTTAGGGTATGATCTATATTCTTCATGGGGAGGACCTTTGTGATGGTTTTTTATAATGTGGGGAGGGCCTCCAATTTGGATTACCAGATCACAGGGAGAACCTTCATGTTGATACTTAGTGATACATGTAAGGCCTCCAAATTGAGAAGCGAGAGTATGGGTAGGAACCCCATTCTAGTTTTTGATGATGTTTGGGGAACCTTCAACCTGGTTGGTAATGGAATAGTTAGGACCTTCTTGATGGTTTTTAAAGGGCAAGGATGGCCCCCTCTCTCATTGGTGGTGACTCAAGTAGGATCCCCATGATTGATGATTGAAACATGGGATGGGGCTCCATGTTGGTTAATAAGAACACATGGAGGCCCAATGTACTTACTTTCTTCATCATGGGATGTCCTGTAATGGATTTTTGTACTTTCGGTGATAGAGAGGGTCAACCCTACTTACCTATGATGTGGATGGGGTCTCAATCCTAATTAGGAAAATACAGATCCCTATTCACCTATCACAGGGATCTGAAAGAATATTATGGTGGTGAAAAGTGACACAAGATCTGTAAAAGATGCCCCTTGAGGAATAGTATTTTGAGCCCACCTTAGATATTGGGTTTGCTTGATTTGGACTAGGGGCGATGAATTATGGGGGAATTCAACTTACCCATCAGCCTGTCAGGCTCGTCTGTGCAAGTTCTAGTACAACCTTGTCAAAGCCCTCCATAGAAGCTCTCGGGTAGTATTCACAACCCACAAAATTATATCATCCCCCAACTCCTTACACAAGAGGAGTGATTCATCATAATTCTCTAGGGAGAGACTCTTGAAGAACATTTCCAATGGAATGGGGAGTAGTTTCCCATGGTGTGGTCCTTAGGGGTGGCTATGTTGGAGAGGTTTTGATGCCTCTAGTTCTTGGAGAACAATATCTTATTTTGTAATGACCCCTTCCTGCTCATACAATCATACAATGGTCTTGATCAGCCTTTTCTAGATGATCTAAAAGGGATATATGGGGCATGGAATCCTTATAGATGAAATCATGGTATAATTCATGGAGGAAACATAGTTGTATAGGATTGCTGCAACAATTTTCCTCCGACCCAGCACCTAGAGTCGCTGGGTTTCTGATTTCGCAGAACATAAGTAATGTAAGGCTTGTGGATTCACCCTTCAGTAAAAGTATTGGAAAATGGATTCCTAATTCACTAATTTTGTCTAATATTAATAAGATAGAGATGAATCCATGATGTCGATGTCACAAACTGAGGATACCCAATGCTAAATCCATAACGCATAGGTGAGTTCTATTTTGGGCCCACCATTTTTTAGTGGTACCTGATACTGAATGTTTGAATCCAGGGACATTTAAATCTACTGATTACCCAAAACTACTAGTCCCCATGTTGATTATAAGTGATTAAAATTTGGTTCACCATTTTTGTTTCTTATTCATTATTTTAGGATTGCGTACACATTAGTATACACTGACTTTCTCTTGCCCCATATTCATAATTTCCAATGGTGGGTCACATTAATCACTTTGATCATTCCTGACTACTCTTTGATTGAAATTGTATAATGGGATGTCAGTTCATCCTTCCAGGTATTATTCCTTAGAGATCGTTTCCTAGTCTGGGTATCTCTTAAATATTTATTTCATGTTTATATAACTCATTCTTGGTTCCATATATTTTTGGATGCCGGATAATAATGTTGTTTCTGTCTTTATTGGGTAGAAACATTTGGTCAAGAGAGTAGTCACACTAGGAATCTCTAGGCATGTCTGGATGTTGGGTGTGTTGGTCACCGATGAATCTTCATCTTAGAAACGAATCTCATATAAGCAATCTTAGGCATGAAACCCAAGGCACCCTGTGTCAATTGTAACAACCAGAACTATTATAAGTGAAATTTACATTTTGATTTAATTAAATGTCTTATTTGGTAAAATGGATATAGGTAACACAATCAATCCATTTGTTTTATTATAAAAAATTGTATTTAAATTTCCATTAAGGATCATTACCATTGATAATATAGCCATTGAATAGTGATCACATGACTAGTATAAATATTGGGTTTAAAAAATCCTTTTGACAGAGACAAAGCAGTGATGGCCTCAACCAGTACGATCATTCCATATGATTCCCATTTATCAGAGCTTTCAATGGAGATATCACTTGTATTATTTTCCCTAGACCAATCCCAATTTGAGATCCAATAACTTAATAATGAGGGAAACTATTTACAGGAGAAGTGAAAGCTCATCAAGATCACGACCCAAACCATGTTCATCGAATGGCCCCATGAAAGACCCACGAATGCACACCATACTATTTGGGTGTATGCTGGTGTCATAAAGGGATATGTATCAATACCCTATCATTATTAATATGTACATTATTTTGGTATAAAATAATGAATATACTTTTATTTTATTATTGTTTTTAAAGCACAAATAGCTTTTTTGGTTATTAATCCAATTCAGATAAGAAATATATTTAGTGAATTAATGGATATTTGAAATAAATAATATGATAATAAAATATTATCATTAAATTAATTTTATTACATATAAATAATCATATAATTTTTATGAAGTCAAATTTAATCATTATTATGTTTTGAAAACTATTTTTGTCAAAACCAAAAAAATTTCAATGAATGTCAGTTTTACTTTTTAAGATTGCAAATTCACATATTTATAAAATTATTTGGATAAAATAAATATATTTTTGGAATCAGGACATCGAAATTATGCAGTGGTGAATTTTTTTATAATTTTTGGAGATAGTCGAATTTGTATGTAAAAATATAATACCATATAAATATAGTGTGTTTCATGTCATCATAATGGACCAATAGTGATTAAATAAACACTATAAAAGGGATATGTATCCAAGTATTTGTTTTAACTTTAAAAAAATATTAATTTATATTTTTTGACTTATTTTATAAAGCCTTAGTAAATATTCCCAAATGTATAATATATTTTATGAATTTAAATTAATTTATTTAATAATGTGACACACATCCACATAGTCAAGTCTAATATTTTAATATATTAGGGACTTTTAATTATAATATAACTTTTTCCACTCCTATTTGGAAAAAACCATGGGTAAAAACCATGGGATGGTTTGTGGTTTTGAATATTTAATTATATAGATTTCAAAACCTATGTTTTTGAAATATTAATGAATTCACCTCTCATTTCATATATAAACCCACCCATGATCCTTCTTAACATCAGTATTTTTTTTTAAATGTCCTTACTCTAACCTCTCCTCTCTATAATCCTCCCAAGGTACCCCATCTCTCAAGAATCCCATCTTCAAGATTTTGAAGTCACGCACTCTAGTAGGGGTTTCCTTACTTTCTCATTTTTATCCACGTTTGCTTATATTTTAACACACATTTTTTACAATTAAAAATTATGAGGTATGTTTTCACACCTCTCCCACACTTCCCTTATACTTTTTTAATGATGATAGACCTCTTTTTCTCTCATTAATCTCTGCCATATACACTCGTTACCATGTCGAAATTTTGTAAACGTTATAGAATTCTTCCTCTTTCTTCAAGTGTATTTATTATGTTATGACTTCTATTTTCTAAATTACATACATTGGGACATGTATTTCTATGGATATGTTACATTTTATTTATATATGATTTAGAGACCCCTTTCTATCTCATTAACCATTTTTATGAATTTTTATGCCACACCGTTATACTACCAAAATTACTCTGTGATTTTCTATGAGAAAATCATCATGTAGTGAATACCATATCCATTAATCTATCAAGGGTATTAAACTTTATGAACATATACCTTTTTATTGGGGACTTAAATGTATTTCTTCTACATGCTTTTATTTTGTAATTAATTATGATGAAGAATGAATCAGTATTTTATGATCTATGTGCCACACATCAGTATGAGAATGAAATGAAAGTGATGGGTGTGCCCTGAATTATATAGTGATCCAATGCATTGGGTAATGTTTAGTGTCATGATACATCGTTTTGGGATAGGTGTTTTCCTGATTCCTTTATTTTATTTTTTCCACTATGATGAAATGGAAGTTTATCCTTGACCTATTATGTAATGTTATATGTTTTTCTACCTTTCCATGTTATGATTATCATGATATATCATGCCTTTATGTTCAAGTTTATTTTGTGATCTATTGATATTCCTATTTCCTAACATGCATTGTCTTCCTCTTGTGAATCCATGTTCAATATTTTACTAGGATTTATATCTCACCCCTTTATATGTATTTCCTCAGGTTATCCCATGCATTGTTAAGTATGAAAGAATGTGGGGGTCATGTAAAGGAAATTTTCAATAATGATGTTGTATTTTATGTTTCATGTTATTATATAAGGTTCTCAATTTCTCAAGTCACTAGACTTATTGATCATTCGAGTTGTATTAAGTGTAATTTTATGTCATGAAATCATGTATAAATGTAATAAAAACAACGGGGTTGTTATAGTTGGTGTTAGAGGAATGTTTAGTTATTTTTTGAATTAGTATTAGAAAAATCTAGTGAAATCCTTAGGGATTAGACTATGAATAAAAGAAACATCTATAAATCATGGTGAGTATAGAGTAATTGTTTTTTCAAGAAAATATATCCATGTATGGATACTAACATGTGGATGTGGCTCCGAGACAGATGTGTCTAGGGGTAAAACTCGCAAACACCCCTTTGAGATAGACTCGAACTAGAACTGGTGTATGGAAATGGGCCTAGCAGTACTTCTTCTTTGAAAATACCAGTGGATATACTTTGTTAAAATCACAATCTTTGTATGAAAAATTACGATGGGAACAAAAATAGTCACTTAAGAAAATACATTGAGAAATATATCACGGATAACATAGACTGAAGCCTATAAATTCATTAGTTAAGAAAATATATGTAATTTATAAGTTATCAATTTAATGTATTATTATAACCATTTATGTGTTTAATATTTTAAAATAATTACCCCTAAATTTCATTTTATTCTATATAATGGATAGTAATAGGAGGAATAAATATAATAACCGATGCGAAGATCAATGTAATGACTTCCCTAATGTGATGCCTAATCTGATGGGAGTGGGAATAGAAATATTTGTCATGATACTATCTTAGTTAAATCAGGTTCTGAATATAAACCTATATGAAGATGAAATTACAACCCCCCTAATAAAGAACAAGTCACAATCGAGTTCTTAATGAGACAAAGGGGTCCCACTTTCAATGGATCATATGATCCCTCAATCTCTGAACAATGGATCAAATCCATTGAGAAGATATTATCCATACTTCAATTCTCCGAACAAGAGAAGGTTATTCTGTTTTATTATCGTAGAGAGGTTGAAGTGGATCAATGGTGGACATTGATAAAAAATAAAAATCTTGAGGAAGAGTTCGAGGTGATGGGATGGAAGGATTTCTGAAAAAAAAAAATTCAAAAATATTTTCCTCACACCCTCTAACTTAAGATGGAAAAGGGATTCCTTGACCAAAAGAAAAAATATGATGAATCCATTAGAGTGTACGAGGAAAATTCAATGGAATTCATGATACGCCTCTGGCTATGTTGTTACCCCTAAATTCTTGGTTAATAGTTTCTTTGGTGGGATAAAACCTAGCCTACGAAAATCCATAGAGATCTATGCGTTTGATAGCTATAAGGAAATTGTCCAATGTTCCCTAAAAGTTGAAATGGTTATTGATGAATGTCAATGGTATCACAGGGATAATAAGCATAATGTGAAGTCAAATTATTGTGGTCTGATAGAGATATCTAATGGTGCCAAGAAATTTAAAAACTCTACCTGCCAAAGGTGCAGAAAGAAGAAATATGGAAATTTCTTAAAGGGGATGAAGAAATTATTTAGGTGCGGGAAGGAATGGAACCTAGCCAGTGATTAATGACTAGAAAAACCCTCTAATGCGATGGAGTAAAGGAATGATCTGGTAAATTCTCATCACATCTTTCATTAATAAAACTACAAGGAATCATTGTATTTATCAAAGCAATGCACTATGCCAAGGGTTTTTTGAGGAAAACAACAACCTACAAGGTAGTAATGATGAACATTTTCCATCACTACTTCCGAAGTGAATCCCAACAATGAAGTGGTGATAGGTACACTATTTATTCATAAAATAATTTTTAACATAATTTTAATTCTATTTTTACGCATTTTTTATATCTAAATTGTTTAACATAACTATCCAAACACCGCCATACATCCAAGATGTAGATATGTCAGTGGAAATGAAAAATAGGGAAATTATAGAATCCCATGTATATAACTCCTACCTTATCACAATTTGTGGATTGATCCTCCAAGAAAACCTTATCATACTTCCCTTTGTAGAATTTGGTGAAATTCTTGTCAGGGATTGGATTTAACTATATAGAGCCAACATAAATTTCCATGAGAGGGAAATCACACTCTATATGAAAAATCAACCCTCGAATCTATACAAGTGAAAGGATGAGGATGAATCTTCTCTAATACCGTCATCCCAAGCATAGATATTACAACAATATGATCATGTATATCTTTCTCAGATGATTGAGTCTATAGATGGAACCATCCTTAAATACATGCCTGTTATGAGGAAATTCACTGATGTGTTTCTTGAGAAATTGTCTTCTCTTCCACCTAGTAGAGATGTTGAATTATCGGTTGATCTTATACCTGGGGTATTGCCAATATCTAAGAATCCCTATAGAAAGGATATTGTGGAAATTTAGGACCTAAAGGATCAACTATAAAAGAATACATGTAAAGGGTTTATACACCCAAGTGTATCACCGTGGGGTGAACTAGCCCTCTTCATCAAGAATAAGGATGGGTAAATGCACCTTTTCATTGATTAACATGAGATCAACAAAATCATGATAACGAACAAGTATATTTTTCCATGAATTGATGACTTGTTTGATCAACTGTGTGGAGCACAATACTTCTCCAATGTGGATATTTGGTTTGGATATTACCTAATAATTCATAAGGATGAAATCCTCAAGACTATGTTTTGTACAAGGTACGAGCATTTTGAGTTTATAGTGATGTCATTCAAACTCACTAATTCTCGAGAAATCTTCATGGACTTGATTACTAATTCTTTTAGAGACTAACTTGACAAATTATTGGTAGCTTTTATTGATGATATTCTAATATAATCCAAATGTATAGATAATTATGAGCATTTATGTACTATGTTAAAGTCTGTGTGAAACGAAAATCGTTATCAAAAGTATAGAAAATGTGACTTCTGGTTGAAGGAAGTCTCTTTATTGGGGCATATAATCATAATAAATAGGATATATGTGAACCCTTCAATGATTAAGTCCATTTATGGATGATTGAGTCCAACATCTATGATAAATATATGTGGTTTCCTTGTATTATCTGGGTATTATCGTCGATTTTTGAGAAAATTCTCATGATTTTCAAAACGTCTAACCATACTGACATAGTAAGGAGTTACATTTTATTGGAATGATGAATTTGAAGAGAGCTTCAAAGAGTTGAAAAGGAGGCCTATGACTGCACCTATTCCCACATAGCCCACAAGTGGAGAGATTATCGTGGTATTCAACGATTCTTTGAAGAAGGTTCTGGGCTACATGTTGATGTGAAGTAGAAAATTCATTTTCTATACTTCAAGGTAAATGAATGTTCGGGTGAAGAACTATCCAACACATGATCTAGAGTTGGATATAGTGATATTTTCATTGAAAATTTTGTTACATTACCTTTTTATGGAGAAGTGTGAAATATATACAGATCCCAAAATCCTCAAGTATATATTCACATAGAAATTGTTGAATATGAACCAATGAAGATGGTTAGATATGATCAAAGACAATGAATTCTCAATTACCTTACATTTGAGGAAAGTGAATAATGTAGAAGAAATACTATGTATAAATGATCTAATAACTCTTTCATTTATGATAATTTATATGGATTTGATCTTTTATGACTTGAAGAGGATGAACATGGGAATCAAAAAGAAAGGAACAACATCAATACTTTCACCAATTATTTCACGATTATCTCTTATAAGGAGGTTGAAATATTCTCTAAGATATGGGGTGGGAATTCAATAGAAAGTGGAAACTATTTGAAAAGTCAAATCCTCAGAGTTCGATGTTAATTAAGAAGGTGTTGTAATTTTTCGGTCAAGACTATGTGTACCATCAAATCCTGAGTTAAAGGAGTTGTTTGATGAGGCACATAGCTCATCATTCTCTATCTATCCTTTAAGCACAAATATGTCTCAAGATATCTGGTAACACTATTGGTTGGACAATATTAATAAGGATACATCATAATATACATCAATATATCTTAAATTTTATCACATGAAGTCAGAAAGGAAAAAATATAAGGGGGTGATGCAACTATCACCCATACCTGTATAGAAATTTGAAAACATCCCCAAGGAAATTAACACTGGGCATCAAAAGTCATCTAGTTGAAAAAATTCTATCTAGGTTGTGGTGCATCATCTTACAAAGACTGAACACTTTATTTCAATTTGAGAGGATTTCTCATTGGATCTACTTGCACGGATATACATAAGAAAATTGGTGAGGATACATGGTGTACCACTATTTATTGTATCTAATCAAAATCCAAGATTCAACTATAATTTCTAGAAGAGTCTTCAACATTATTTTAATACTGGGTTAAAATTGATCATGGCCTATCACCCTAAAAATGATGGCCAATCAGAGCAGACTATCCTAACACTTGAGAAAATTTTGAGTGTAATATCAATGGACTTCAAAGGAGTAGGAGATCAATATCTTCCTCTGGCTATGTTCCCTTACATAAAAGTTTCCAATCAAGCATCCCAATGTATCCCTATAAATAATTTTATGGAAAGAGGTGTAGAAAACCTGCATGTTGGGATGAAGTTGGGGAAGAAAAACTTTTATGCCCTGAAATGGTTGAAGAAATGGTGGATAAGGTTTAGAACATTCCGCAGCACATCAAGGTTACTCAATGTTAACAAAAAATATATGCTGAAAATCATCAATAAGACCTATAGTATTATATTGGAGACATAGTATCCCTATGTATATATCCATGGAAGAGTGTAATGTGATTTGGGAATAATGGAATTCTTAGTGCAAGGTACGTCGTCCCTTTTGAGATCCTTAATCGCATCGGAGTGGTGGCCTACGTATTTTTACTACCCCCAAATCTATCTCAAGTACATGATGTATTCCATGTATACCTCTTGATAATGTACATACCAGATCCCTCTCATGTACTCAATATAGAGGTTTTACCTTTGTAAAATGACCTCAATTATGAGCAGAAGCAAATGAAGATCTTAGATCGCAGAGACAAAGTTTTGTATAATAATAAAATGCACCTTGTCAAAGGGTTGTGGGGAAACCACAAGTTTGATGAAGAAATATGGGAACTAGAGTAGGTGATGAAACAAAGTTACCCTCATCTGTTTTAATGTGGTAAATGAAAATTTTTGGGTGAAATTTCGTAATGGGGGGAGATTGTAATTTCCCAAACTATTATAAGTGAAACACCCCATTTGATTTAATTGAAAGTAATATTTTGTATTTTATATATAAAAAACACATCCACTCTATTTGTTTTATTATATCAAATTGGATTTAAATGATCATTATGTATCATTTCCATTAAATAGTAACAACATGACTCGTATAAATATAGGGTTTTAACAAATCCCTTCGACATAGAAAAAGGAGGTGATGGCCTCAATCAGTAGGATCATTACCTACAAATCCCATTTGTCATAGTTTCATATGGAGATACAATTTATGGTCTTTTCCTTATACCAAGCCTGAGATGATATCCCAAAACTTAAACACAAACAAAACCGTTTACGGGAGAAGTTCAAGTTCATCCAGATCACGACCCAAACCATGTTTTCCAAAAGACTAGAGGAAAGCCCCACCATCACACACCTTACTATTTGGTAATATGATATTGTAATAAAGGTGTATGTATCAAGACCCTAGCATTATGATTATGTACATTAGTTTTGTATAGAATAATGAATATTCTTTCATTTTAATATTGTTTTTAAAACACAAATAGTTCTTTGGTAAATATTAAAAAAAATTAGAAATATACTTTTGTGAATTAATGGATTTTTAAAATAAATAATATTTTAAGAAAATATTATCTTTAAATTAACTTTATTAAATATAAATGATCTTATAATATTCATTAATTCAAATGTAATCATTATTATGGTTTGAAAATTGTTTTTTTCAAAACCCATCAATTTTCAATGAATGCTGGATTTCATTTTTAAAAGTGAAAATTCACATATTTATAAAATTATTTAGATAAAATAAATATAAATTTTGGAATCAGGATGTTGAAATTTTCCAACGGTGAATTTTCCATAATTTTTTGAGATGGTCGATTTTTTAGGTAAAAATTAAATACCATATAAATATATAGTGTGTTTTATGATATCATAATTTCCCGATAGAGAAATAATAAACACAATAAAAGTTATATTAAGAAAAATATACGTTTTTTACTTTAAAATAATGCGATTTTATATTTTTTTGACTTATTTTATAAATCCTTAGTTAATCCTCCAAAATGTATAATATATTTTGTGATTTTAAATTATTTTCTTTAATAATGTGACTCACCTCTTCATATGAAAGACTAATATTTTAATATCATAGTCCCTTGGAAATATAAAATTATTTTTCACACGTAAATTTTGAAAAAAACATTGGCAAAAACTATGGTAAGGTTTTTGGTTTTGAATATTTAATTATATAGATTTCAAAACCAAAGTTTCTGAAATATTAAAGAATTATCGTCCCATTTCCTATATAAACCCACCCATGTTCCCACTTCTCTTCAGTCAGAATCCATGGATGACGTGTTTAATGAGTCCTCCTCTATCTAGAATCCTTCCAAGGTGCCACATTCTATCAAGAATCCCCTCTTCATGCTTTTGATGTCACACACTAAAGTAAGGGTTTCCTTTTTTATCATTTTTATCCAAGTTTCCATATATTGTTACACTATTTTATTTTCAATGAAAAATGATGGGGTATTTTTTCAAACATCCCCATCACTTTAATTATCTTATTTTAAGGATGAGATACCCATTTCTCTCTCATTAATCTCTCCCATGTACCCCCATTGCCATGCTGAAATTTCTTAAGAGTTATTTCATTCCACCTCTTTCTTCAATTTTCTTTATTATATTGAACCTTCTATTTTACAAATTAATTATGTTTAGAAAAGTATTTCTATTAATTTATTACTTTCCATTTCATGTATATATGATTATATACCCATTTCTCCATCATCAATCCTTTTTATGAATTTTTATGCCACATCATTGTGCTGCCGAAATTGCACCATGATTTTCCATGCCAAAATCATAATGCAGTGAATAAAATGCACATTAATAAATAAATTGCATTCAACATTATTCACATATACGTTTTTATTGAGGACATACACGTATGTAATCCACACTCCTTTATTATGGAATGAATTTTGATGAATAATGAATGCATATTTTATGATCTACGTGGCACAGTTAAGAATGTGAATAAAATGAAGGTGATGGATGAACCTAGAATTTAAAGTACTCCAATGCATTGGGTAATGTTTAGTGTCATGATATGTCATGTTGTGAAAGGTGTTTACTGGATCCCTTTATCGGACTTTGTCCACTATGATGTCTTGACATTTTAGCCTTGACCAATGATGCAATGTTTTAAGATGTTTCCAAATTTCCATGTTATGATTATCATATAATTCCTTTATATTAATGTGTATTTTATTCTCAATTGATATTCCTGTTGTCTAAAATTTGTTTCCTTCCTCATTTTATTCTGTGTTTATTCCCTTACCGGCCATTATAGCTCACCCCTTTCTTATATATGTCCCCAGGTTACCTGATGCATTGTTATGTATGAAGGAATGTTGTGGTCATGTAATGGATGTTTTCAATAATGATGTTGTATTTCATGTTTTATTTTGTTATGTAATGTTCCTAACTTCCCAAGAAAAAAAAATATCAATATTTTAGGTTGTATTAAGTGTAATTTTATTCATTAAATCATGTATGAATGTAATAAAAAAGAATGGGTTTTTTATATCAATCACTAGGTAATTCATTATAGTTGAATAAGTATTTCAAGTATTTTTACCGTAATCATGCCACCATTTTTCATGGGTTAGTAATTATGGGCAAGGTCATATGTTCTATGTCATATGGTGAAAGATCAAGATGATTAGTTGTGAAGAATCAAGGCATGAGTTTAACATCTTGTGGAGATGGATGGTTAATCAGAAAACCGAAAGGGGGTGGATCATGGAAGTATATTCATTGGACGGAACACCTAGATGGTTTATCAATGCATCGGAATTCTCCATAGTGGTGTATATTTTGATGTATAAGAACTATCCATTGAGATGAATCCTAATTTATGGACTAAGACACCCTATGATGGTGGTTCTGGGAGGTGCATTCCAAGGAAGTAAGATTTCACACCTGGAAAGTTTACTAATTTGGGGATAGAACTTCTGAGAGGCATCCTATATACAATTTTTATAAGATAGGGATAAACAAAGAATTAGTTCAATGTTGTAGTCCAGGGATGTGTGACAGGACCAATCCATGCTGTATAACATCATTCGACAAGCATACTCTTACTGTGAAGGGAGTGTCGATGAGGGATGGTGTGAGGATTAGGTATGGAATCTTCCATTTAAAATATTGTTGATGTTTCGGGGAAGGTGTGGGGATTATTCATGAAATATATACATTATAGGGGTTTCATCCTACCAAAAGATATGAATGTTTGGGGCTTATATGTGGAAGCTACCTGTTGCAAGTGTCTTACCCCATGGTGGGAAAATATGGCATGGGTATCCTGTATAAAATCTACCCTAGTGTAAATTTATATGGTCCTTGGTGGTAGAGGGTGGAATCCCATGATGATCATACATGGTTCATGCTATGTTCATCGTATAGGGTAAGGATACAGTTTTACATTTTTTGTTGAGGATGTTTGGGTGTAGTTTAACATCGTTTGACTACGAGGTGGAGCTATGTAGTTTTACTTCATGAATCTCAGACATGGAGTGACTCACTCTTCACCCCTAGGGCTTACTTGACTAAAAATCATAATCTTATGGGTGGGTCGTTTCATTGGAATTTCCTTGGAGGAAAAATCAATCATGAGGTCGACATTAGAGTGCATATGTTTAGAAGAAAAAAGGGATTGGAGTACCTCTTCTTAGTAGAAATAGGCAAGTCGGAGGCTTGACCCACACTTAGAGTTAAGTGGGTGGACACATGAGTGGGTGGTACTATTCACATGGGGACTTGAGGTGTGGCTGAACTTTTCCAAGGTTGGTATGGTGACCTTGGGCACTCGACCTTCGTGAAGGGGTGTCAATAGAAGGGAGGAACCACAAAGAGGCCCATGAGAGAGGTTTTAAAAATATTGGATACTCATGGAGAGGCACTTCATGAATAGAAAGTGCCTAATAGAGGTCAAGAGGTTTAAAAAGTGGTATTATTTGTAAAATAGGGTTCCCCTGCCTCAGAGTGATGTTTTAATTCAAATGGGGTGTGCTTCACAAAGGCTAAATGCTTCATGAAGACTCAAGTAACTCATATGGAATTCTTCCTCAATGAAGGGCATATGACTTCATGAATGGATTCTCCACTTTAGTTGGAGAAACTCAATAACACATGGGAGGAAAGTTTTTTTGGATTGTATAACTTGGGTGATCTATATTATCTCTTACTCGTGATTCTCAATTGGTTACCAAATTTAGAGAGATTTTAAAAGTTGAAAGGTCACAATTCATCCATAAAAAGTAGAACAAAAGGCGGTATTTATAGAAAATGGGTTTCAAAAATATTGGAGTTTTTCATGAGGCATCATGATATTTTTAAATGGATGGTATACATGATTCTTAATGTAATTTCAAGGATATTATTTTCAACCCTTCACACATTCTCGATGTGCTCTATGACTACGAATTCATCTTTTGTGGTCATTATCATCAGGCCTTCATGAGTTTGAGAAGGATCTTCTCATCATTGGAGCCTCATGAGCTCCGACCATTCATGAAGGATCAAGGAATCATAAAATAGACCCCTTATATGAATTTTCTTTCCATTTTGGCTCACATTTACCCCGAACCAACCATGTATTCCCCAAAATCACTCACGAAACACACATTTCAGCATCAAAAATAGATTTTACACTAACTTTATCAGTTTTATCAACACAATTCCTAGAAATTAAAAGATCTTCATTATCGTTAATGGATCCCTAGAAGCTTATTACAATGTTCTTGCGGTGTCAGATAAGCTATTCTCTATCATGTATTCTTTTTTCCATTCCCAAAGACTATATGAGAAGATTTATCAATGAGCTTGTTCAAATTGGCCTATACAAGTGAATCAAGGATAGTAGTTGGAAATTCACTCCATCTCATATACATTATGATGATGATATTATCATTCTTGGGAAACCCTAAAAAACACTGTCTACCACCAAGACCAATTTTGATCACTATGAGTATGTGAATGGGAAATTCACCCACTAAAATAAATACTTTATTGTATTTAGGGGTAGAATATTTACTATTAGGAAAAATAGTACTTCAAGAACTCTGGGAGTGAATAGTGAATCCATGCCCCCTGTCTATCTTGGTGTCCCCTTTTTCAGGGGAAAATTTAGAATATTATATCATAGGAGTATCATCTCCAGAATAACCAACTAGTTAGATAGGTAGAAAGTATAGTCTATATCCTATGAAGGAATACTTTTCTTAGTAAACATGATGAACACCTAAAATTTTTTATATGTCTTATTTCCCTATATATATATATATACCATATTTGTTATCAATAATCTACCAAATATGATCATGAACAATATCTATAATTCTATTTCCATGAATGAAAACTATAATTGTTTCATGTGATGAATGCATCATAACCATTAACATGGGGGTGGGAGATTAGGCATTAAGGATATTATGATTTTTTTATTATTAAATTATCTCAAAATTCACATTGAATATTGTAAATTCTAGTGATTTCTCTCTTGAATATTTATCAAACTGGTTCACGAAATATTTATTTCATTGATATCCATACAACCTTGACTCATATGTGTTGTCCACCATCAAAAACACATTCGATTTTCTAATTTATAGTTCAAAATTGATGGTGTGTACACCATCCAATTTTAAATACATGAAAACTACAAAGACTCGAATACCCCTTGAATAAATCATAAAACCAAATTTTTATTCCAAGTGGAATGAAAAGAGGAAAATGATAGAAGAAAAACAAAACAAGGCCTAGGGGGGCCTAAAGTAGTGGAGACTGAGGATATCCCTTCAAATAAATTCACCCCTATGGTATGAAACAAGAGATGGTGGGAAGGAATGTGACATTGGATCCAAGGATGGAAAAAGATGCAAGATGATCAAAAACCTTGTTCCCTCCCCCTAAGTGTCAGTCACAAGAACCTTTTTGTTGATAAGAGCTATGTATTTCGGGATTTTGTATGAAATCATCCAAAAAGTGGAACCTTTACCCTGGATAGAGTCATGGATGATGATCGAGTTTGTTTCAATATAGGATAAGTCAACCTTCCCATGGTGGAAAAGTTTGACTCTAGTGAGGATTGCCTTGGCCTCCACCTGCACAGGGTTGTCGCTACTATAACGGGTCGAGAAAGTAGTGAGAACATTTCCCTATGAATCATAGACCACCCCTCCCCCATGCATCTCACCCACGATGCATTATCAATCTATATTAGATTTTAATCCATTTTTTCAGGGGAACCAATGCACCCACTGACCCTACTTGGTGATGGGGTGTTGGGCCAAGGAGGGACCAATTTGAAACATCATCAGGGAAGGAGCATCCTACCAGTTGCTGGAAAGAGTAACCAAGTTGTTCAGAAGACATCTCGTTTGCACTGTGATGGACCTCCCTGTTGGAGATGACCACTCATATTGGCCTTGTTGCGAGCATTCCATAGACACCGGTAGCTAGTGTTGAGGATGATGGAGTGATCCATCCTTTCCTAGACCCTATCAGTTGTCCCATAGAACCAGTGTTTCATGAATGTGCCATCATGGGGATCTCTGGAGAAAGAAGCAATGAATTCTCCAAAATACATCCACACATCACGAGACTAGTCACATTAAAAAAATATGTGGTCTGTGATTTATTCCTTCTTATTTTTGAAGCATTAAAAACATAAGGCTAGAGGAATACCCATTTTTTGATGTTTTCATCCATTGGAACTACTTGATTCCTTTTTCACCAAGTAAG
This sequence comes from Viscum album, assembly GCA_963277665.1. Taxonomy (NCBI): domain Eukaryota; kingdom Viridiplantae; phylum Streptophyta; class Magnoliopsida; order Santalales; family Viscaceae; genus Viscum; species Viscum album. The sequence goes on along the minus strand of OY728166.1, from coordinate 1,081,508,608 downwards.
AAAGCTATTTTTTATTGGGATCCAACATCACCACAGGATCCAATTCCATGTATCTTGATGATCCTAAGAGGTGGAAGTCCTATTAAATTCCATCATCATGAAATTGCACAAGGTAGAAGGGGTGGAGACACATTTTTCTAGAACGATGTTCAAGGAAATTAACTATTAAGTATCAATATGATCTTCGTTCAGCACAAACATGATAAACTATGGTTACATGCATGCCTTCTTAAAGGAGATGTTTGGGACCAGACACCCTGAGAAACCAATCACATACCATGTTCTATTGTGATGATAGAAGAAGATGTTACCCTCTCCAAAAAACTAGAGAGAGTGATGCATGTGACCCAGGATAAGGGGATATATCATAGCCCTAAGAGGGGAGACTCGAAGACCTGCAAAATATGTATTTCCCATTAATGAGAGAGACAAGATCTTCTACTGAAACATGTGTTCTTCAAATGAATTTCCTCATGATATTCACAAGAATTTCGTGGATCATATCACTTATGATTCTAACATTCATCCCACCCTCATTAATGGGTCTGTCCATCTTGTCCTAAGAGACCCAGTTCCTTTTTCCTTAAGAGAGAGAATCCAAGATGAAACCATATAATACCTTATCAATGGATTTGATGAATTAATTACAAACATAGGTGGATGATAAATCATGCACCGAGATGGAAGACAAGACGATGTTCCCCAGGGATATCCACCCCCAAAGGAGAGGTAGTGATTCTTACAATTGAGAACGCAACTCATTATCCAGTTCACCAAATGGTAGAAGTCATGGATTCCCATTTTACATAAGGATATTAGTGTGACAATATATTCCATTGGGAAAGATCCACACTGCATATCAAGCCAGGTGCATAAGTCATTGGCCCATTTAGAAGTACAATTGTTAGATATAAAGAGGTTTCTTTTCGATTTATTGATAATATGGACACTCCAGTAAAAATACTCATCCATAATCCTATTAAGCCTACACACATAAAGTTCCATTTAAATACAAAGGAATACTGTTAATAGAACTATGATGGAACTATAAATATCACTTCATGGATGCTTAAATTCAAGAACACCTTTATCATTATTGCAAACTCACTACTACACTAGGAAATATGGAGAATTTGATCTTCTACTCATGAAAACCTATAAATAACTTGTATTCAGATAGCCTCATACTACCACATATTCCTAGGGGATTAGGAGAATATACAACACATCTTTATTTCTTGCATCTTTTCTTTCATGATATTGGATTACATATCGGAGCTGTTCAGCTCCAATATATTCATTGATAGCCCATTGGAGATCCTTATGTCATCAATCGTTGATGTTATCTAGAGTGAACAACTCAAAAATAAATACCATATGGACACTACATCATCCATTTCATACATCTAGAGTTTTTGGAATGCACTATTTTTGGAAACCATTATCCCTTTATTCATGAAGGTATCACTATCATTAACATGGTTGTTTTATTTTATGCTAAATTAAAAACAACTATGATGGGAAATAATAACTCTAATCATAATATCTTACAGTTTTTAGGTGTTCATGGAAGGACCAAAATAAATATGGTTCTAAAGTCCATTCATTGGATCCCCAAACCCGTTCGTGGATCAGGGTGAATGTTGATGGTGCAGTCGTTGGCATGCTAGGACCTTCTGGTCATGGAGGTGTATTTCATACCCAACATGGCTTCTTCAAAGGCTACTTATTATTTTTGGATTGGTATAGACTATAAGGATAAATTATGGGACATGATTCATTCCATAAAGCACATTGTCCATCGTGAATGGAAATCTATCTTGATTGAGTCAGATTCAAAACATGATGTTAAACCACTGATGACCAGAACCAGGAATTTACCGTGGAAATTAATACCTCACTAGATTGAATGTATTCAATAAAATAATCACATCAAAATGATTTAATCATATACATATATATAGTCCAATAGTTTTTCTCATTCCCTATCAAAGAGATTGATTATATAGATGAGTTCAATGTGGTCCTTCTGGATCTCTGATTACTGTACACCATTAGTGCATGTTGATATGTGGGGTGATATTTACTTCTACCTTTGATAAAAAAATTTACTACAAGGGTAACTTTTTTACATCTTTTCCAATAAATTTTAGGATCTGATTTTCCCATATCATGAACCTTCTTGACTATATTATTGTTACTAATGTTAAAATATAGAGGATTATACTTGATCATGGTAGAAATAGGATGGCAATTATTTATCTTTGTGTGTTTTTTAGGATAGTTCTTATAATAGTACTTCCTTATTTAGACCTTATAAATTCGTAAGTTATTCTCATAAGAAGGTTGTTATAGGTGTTTTAAGAGTATGTTTGAATTTTTTTTAAAACAATCACCCAAGATACTTGAAAATACCCATTCTAGGGATTTTTCGCTCGTTCCACCAAAGACTATTTAAGAAGATTCACTAGAGAACAGTCTTTCACCTACTCCAATGGTTTAATAAGTATACCCACCCCATCCTAGTGTATTATTAACAGTTTATTATAATGGTGGAGGGGTTTGAAGAATTATTGATGATTATTCTTGTGACTTTCATTTCCAACATCCAATAGCTTTCCTGGGATCTTTTGGTCCTTAAGAATCTAATGATTTGATTGAAATCATCAAAGAAATATTAATCATTTTTGAGACTCTCGGGGTTATGTTGGTGAAGCTGGAGTACTTTATGATTCAAGGAACCATAGGTAGATGGTGGGGCATCATGGAATAGGAAAGTAGGCATGAGGGACTTACTTGAGAACCCTTCAAGGATATATTCTTTGAGGATTTATTTGTAACATGATGAAGCTAGATAGAGCTCAATATTTTGAGGATTTTCAATATGGGGAATTTTTTTTCTTATTATTCAAATAATTTCATGTCATCATTATCATTTTATTATATTTTTGATATAAATGAGGTACAAAATGCTAATAAATTATATATTGGTCTTTATCCTTATCTTAAATGATAGGATAGGGACTTTCACCTGACAACATATGCTTAGGTTCTTTACAAGGTCTTGACTTTTGAAAAGACATTATAGGAGGAAAATATTTGAGGTTTTATTCTAGTATACATATAGTAGATGACCCTATTTCCTAGTATTGTAGTGAGTTCCACTTCCAGAAATAGGAATAAGATTGGTGAAAATGTACAATAGGGTAAAATGTAAGTAAATAAGAGCGGGTTTTCCTCATCCCCCTCTATATATTGTACAGGTTACCAGTGTTTCAACTATGTAAAGTGTGGGAATTATCACAAAATTTACCCAATACCGTATATTATGTACAATGTATGTGGAATGATGTGACACGATTAGAAATTATTTTTGAGGGACTTATAGATAGGCTATCACAGTGGAGTGAAGTATGCCCATACACCACAGAAATTGGTGAATTTGTTGGGTCATGAATCCAAGAGGCAATGTCAAACTCTATAGGGAGGGAGGATTTATGTAGTTGATGAGGTTCTATCCACTAGTGGAGTGGGGCCATATACAATTATAGGTATGGTCATTATAAACCCTAAAATATCTTTTACTTTGTTTGATGCATGTGATTCCTTTTCATTCATACCCTTTCACAATGTTATATGACTCTAATTACTGGTTTGTTTGTCTTCTAAGATACACTCTCTTGATAAGCCTTTTGGAATGAAAGATTTCCGTCTCTAGGTATGTATTGAGTGTTCCATATTTTCATCTAGGAATGAACATTGGTGGGACTTTGTGATCATTGATATGAATAGTTTCGATGAGATATTGGAATTGAACTAGTTAATGAATTATCAATACCATATCTAATGATACCATAGATGTGAATCTTTTACCACACATAGAGGAGAGAGGTTTAGGTTTATTGGTTGGTGGGATGTCATAGTAAGAAATATTGGAGTAGAATTGAGCCATATTGAAGCTATCATGACACGGGTAGTATGCATATTGATCATATCATAATTAGATATAGTCCCATTTACCATTACACCGTTGTTGGATCATTATTGAGATGTCTTTACAGTTGACTTCTCATGATTTCCTCCAAATTGGGTAATTGAATTTGAGATTGGGTTTCTACCTACTGTGAAACTGATATCAATTTATCCTTACCTTATGTCACAAACTGAGTTGCGAGGGTTAAAGGTGCATCTTTAGGATTTGGAGGAAAATGGATTTATCCGGACGAGAATGTCTCCTTGTCATAATTCAGTGTTGTATTAAAAGAATGAAATTGATAGTCTATGCTTCTAGCTAGACGGAAATAAGATGAATTAGATAATTATGATGAATAGGTACCCATTACCCATGATTTATTATCTTCTTGTTTAGTTACGGGGATCTCGATGTTTTTTATGATTGATCTTCATTCAAGATAATACAAGATATGGATCAGAGAGAAGTATATTCACAAGATATCATTTAGGAATAGATATGGGTTTCATGAGTATCTATTCATGCCTTACAATTTGAAAAATTATCCCATGGTGTTCATGGATCTCAAAAATATGATATTCCATCTATACCCTGACTCCATCATCGTTGTGTTCATGGATGATATCCTAAAATTTTCCAAGGCATTAGATATGCATGTGGGAACCATGAGATTTTATTGATTACGCTTCTAGGGAATTAGCTTTAAACCAAAATTCAAAACATCTAAATCATGATTTAATAGGTGAGTTTCCTCAGACATGTGATTTCTAAGGCCACAATTTCAGTTGACTCGGATAAGGTATAGGTCATGATATATTGGGAACACATTTGGAATATATTTAAGATCTAGAACATACTTTGGCTTGTTAGGTACTATCATCTCTTTATTTAGGACATCTCCCATTCAATAGCATCGATGATAGAGCTGACTAAAAAGGTGGTGAAGTTTAAGTTTCCTAATCAGTGTGAAGTGTGTTGGGTCAATATTAATTGAAAAAGAAACTAGAGAGGGGTGAAGAGTAATTTAAATATTTTTTTAAAAATCAATTAGAGTTTATTGATTAATGAAACTATAGTGAGTAGATCATTGAAGATATATAGTGTAGTATAATTTAAAATAATGAACATAGTGTTTTTATAGTGGTTTGGATCACCAAGATCCTATTGAACCCATCATACTTCATATACTGTATAATAAAATTGGTACCTACTAAGAGATACTCGGTCATAGTGGTGGGATAAAATATTATAGACACTGACATTAACTGTACCTAGAGGCCCAACTAAGACTTTTTTCAGGAGTCACAACCCAGTCTGGATGTGACATTTCTTCAGGAGTCACAATCAGAGAACCTTCATTTTAGTTTGTACAATTAACAACACAATATTTCTTTTGATTAAGAAAAGTATAAACTTACTATAATGATTAAAAATATAAGAAATAAATATTTCATGATGTAAAAAATAAAACAAAAAAATTAGCAGATGATCAGAAATAAATGAATAAATTTCCTCTCGATGATCCTTGATCACTTTGGAAGTAATGGATGGAACACTTGTAATAGTTTATTAGTCACAGTAATGGAATAGATGTCCTCGAGATTCTTGGACATATTTGAAAACTGATTGTGTATCACCGTGTGTTGAACAAGCTGTGTAAAGTCTATTTTATCCCTTGATCACATTCCAAAATATTGGTATCACATGGTTAATTTCAAAATATCTAGTCACATATACTTATCCAATCACTTCATAGCATGAGTTAGGGAATAAAAAACATAATATTACAATTACATGTATTTTTATATACTAATATCATTATCATAGATTTTACGTGCTCTTTTATTTCAACTAGAAACTCATCACAAACATTTATAATATGTTCATTAGAATAAAAAAGATTATTTTTTCAAATAATTATAATGAAAAAATCTCAATAATTATAGAAATTTATTATATCAAAAAAATATAAAAAAAAATTGTAAATGTAATAAAAAGAAAAATTTAATTTTCATAGTAATATCTAGGATAATTGTTAATTAAAAAAATTTATTTAATTTTCAAATAAATAAAATTTTTAAAACAAATTCATCATAATTGTAGTAATTAAAATTATTAAAATATCACTTAAATAGAGCATAGTTATCATGTAAATGCAGAAGGAAATGTGTTGCTATGTGAAAATGATTCAAGAATAGAGGAGGTCACAGCGAGGGTGTCACATGTGAGTTGAGTACTATTCATGGATGAACTTCCTTTCTGGGAGTTGTTTCAAAAAAAGAACTGGAGATTCTATTACCAAACTTGTTCAATGGAAAAAGAGGTTTGGTGTGCTAGTATAAACGAGAGGGATTCACGCATGAAGGCCCATGTTGCAGAAGCTGATTCAGAATATGGATGATTCCAAGGATTCTCCGACATTGCTGGTCTTGCTAATATGATATTTCACACATACAGATTCCACTGAAGTTGGAGGGGGCTGAACCCCTATGCAAGGAGTATCTAGTTTTTAGGTGTTTTAGAAGAGGAAGATGAAAAATACATCACATTATATATATATATATATCACAAAAAAATTATAAATTATTTATATTAAAATTTGATAATACATAAAATAACACATTTATTATAACACATGCATATACATATATATGTGTTATTTGAGAAAATAAATTTGTATCACATGTAACAATAAAACATTTAATTAAAAAACCTAATAAATATATTAAATAAATAAACCACAAAAAATGTTAAAATAATATGAAAATTAATATATCTAAATAAATTTTTTCAAATTTTAATTTAAAAAAAAACATTAATAATAAATAATTAACATAAATTTTTAAACACTAACAATATCACCATTTTGTTAATTTAAACATTGCTAACAATTAGATAAACATTCAAAATCATTCTCCAAAATTTTGAAATTTATCAAGAATCTAAAAAATTTGAATAAAAAAATATCCCCCCCAAAAAATAAAAGTATAACATACTTTTTATTGACAAATTAGAACCCTTTTTTATAACAATTATCATTTTATAACTTAACATGTGGAGGAAAAAACAAATCAAGTCATTAACATTCTTACTACATACTAAAAAATGTTAAGGTACATTTCTTTAAGAATTTAAAAACAAACAAACTTCAACTGAGATTATGAATCTAAAATATCATATTAAAGTATATCAATTAATCAAAATTTTATTGCCAAAATAATTTGAAATATTTTATTGAATAAAAATTTATTAAAATAAGTTGGAACACCGTTAAAATAAATAATTCAATCAAAGAGTTTTATTTTAATCTTATACACCACTATGAGCTATGAATTTAATATATATTTTCAAACATATTTAAAATGAATAATGTAACAAACAAAATTGAAATGCATAAAATACATTTATATGTTTATTGAAAATTTCCATGGATCAGTAGTGTTCAAAATTGTTTATATGGAACTATTCAAATTATAAATTGTTAAATTAATATTTGATGAACTAAGTTAACAATAAAAAATTTCTATCACTAATGTGTAAAATCATGTATTAAAAAGATAATAAAAAGAATATTTGTTCATTCTTAAAACATAAAATAGTTTTTGAAATTTATTTCAAACAGACTAATAAAATTTGATACTTTCTTTATCAACAATTTAAATACTAATGTTTAAAAATTCATATACCATTATATCATTTCATTTAATAAAAATGGGGTAACTCTACCTATATTCATTCTTTAAAAAAATATATTGAAAATTTATATAAAATGTAAACACATAATCATCATATATGAAACTACTTTTTTAAAAAAAATCTTCATCATACTAACTTGCAATAAAAAATTATAAGTTAATGTATATGTCTAAAAATAATGAAATTATAATAATAAAAAAATATTAGATAGTTTTTATGCCAACATGCTAATTTATATAACAATAGATTGTATGCATGATGTCTTAAAAGGAAATAATTACCTAGGAATAGTGACCAAATTAGGTGTAATATGATTTATGCAACATCATTTTGATACACATGCTAACATAGATTTATCTAAATTCATAGTAGATCATTTGGCCACCCAAATAGATTTTAAAAATATATTTTTGGGCATTTTTTAAATATAATTCTTAGATAAAATAGTTTTAGTATTCCTAATAATTGATTAAGTCTCAAAGAGCATTCATTGGCATAATTCTTAGGTAATCTACATTTAAAAAATTTGTCGTAAAAATACACCATTTTGTGATTTTAATAAATGTGGTCTTTTTAATACTTGTTGAAAAGTTTTTATAACCAAAATTGTTATTGTTAATGTATAGTTTCATCATTAAAATCATTTTATCATACTTATATTTTCACTATAAAAATATAGATAATGTTCATATATGTCATGAAGCAACCACGGTACCCTAGTAACCCAATAACTGATTTGGTCCTCATATATCCCGAAGGGTGATTCTAATCCCCATGGGTCAGCGACTAGCACCTGGCTTAATACAAACTGAAACTGTGAATGATATTTCCACTAAAAATGTGGGAAAAAAGAAAATAAGATAGTATTTATATAAATAGAAATATTCATTGGGGGTAAAGTACCAAAAGTAAAACAGGAACATCCATTAAATTACTATAACCGAAGTACTAAAATGGGAAAAAATCCCAGTATCTCTAAGGACACAACTCATAAAGACCAATGTTCAACAACAGGAACCAATTCAAAGAGAACATTTTCCTTAGGTCAAACATGGAAGGAGCTAATCTAGAAACACATGAAGGAAAATGTATGGTGTGAGAAAAATCCCGATAGGATTTCACCCAAAATATTGCATAAGATATACCAATATGAACTTAAACAAAATGTGATTTCAATTTTGAAACAAACATGTTTGGAATTAACAAATCATATTTAAAAAAATAACTATCTACAATTTATATAATGGAAATACCTTTAGCAAATAATCCTATACATTTCAATTGATTGAAAACATTTCTAAAGATAAAATTTTCCCTAAATCGAATGATAATTTTTATAAATAGTAATTTTCACAAATAGCTTAAATAAACACTTTATATAAATAGTTTATATAAATTCTCAAGGCATGTAAGACAATTTATCACAATGGAATATATACGCATTAAAAAATTCAAACAATTGAGAAACATCGTAATGTGCCAAATAGGTATGATAGTTACAGGCTATAGGGATCCAACACTGTGAATACAATACAAAGTATGTACATATGCCCCTTTTGGACTATGGTAAAGGGATATCATCACCAACTCTTAAGGAATGAGTTGTGATGATATGATATTTTAGAAATTTTAGAATTGTAATGTGCCACAAAAATAACTCACTAACTACCTAAAGATATCATGTGATTAATTAAAAATAAATAATGGGAAATTAATTTCATAACAAAAAATGAAATCCATTCCATTATCCATTTTAAATATTCAAATTTTCTCATTAAAATCCCAAATAGGGATTAAATAAAAAAATCCCTTTTCACCAAGATGAAACCCTATGTTTTCCATCAAAACATTTTAATCCATTTTAAAAATAAACAGGGATTTGAAACCAAATCATGAAATTTCATAATCAATTTCACATTAAAATTCATCAATTCAATATAAAAAAACAATTCCATCATTTTCATCACAAACCCACAATTCACTTGAATCAATTTTTTTCACAAAAAATCCCTCAAATAAAATCATCATCAATTAAAATCAATATTTAAATGGATTCAATTCCCATCAAAACCAAAATTTAAAATAAAAAAATTTAATCTCACCAAATTCCAATTCCAATCTAAAAAACCATTTTCCCTCAAAACCCCCAATTAATTAAAATTGTGTTTTTCTGAAAAAAGTATTGAAATCCATTTGATTCAAGGATAAAAAATATCATTTAAATACAAACAATTTAATTTTAAAACAAAGTAATTAGGTTCAACAATAATTGGGCATCATAATGGAACCACCTAGTAAAAACAATGGATCTCGCAATGACAAACCATAATTGGGATTTGTCCATGAAGAACGATGATCACATAAATAGGAATCAAACCTAGGTTTAAAATCCAAAAATAGAGTGTATTTGATCCAAAAATAAATACCAATATATATATAACCCTATGGAGAAAGTGAGATATCATGAGAGGAAGAGAATGGGAGGAGGAAACTAACTAGAAGGAGATCAACCAACGTTTCCCTAGATTCAGATCTCTTATAGAAGGGGTTCTAGGGGCCAAGAGTCATTCTTAGGAGCTTCAAGGAAGGGAGAAATGTGTTAGGGTAAAAGTAGGTTCATTAGGGAACCAAAAAAGAGGCTTGGGAAATTTTAATAAAAATTTCAGAGCTAGAAAACCCATCCTCATGGTTTGGCAAAACCGTGCACAGACAATGCGGAGGTCACTATCCAAAAATTGTCTCTAGTGCATGGTTTCAAAAAATGTAATGCCCCAACTCTAGTTACTGAGAGTGAGTGCCTTATTACATTACATTATAATGATAATAAGAGATAATTTCTCAAAAAACTAATTAGTTTAGTATCCTTGAAGGTACTAGATACATACATGCATTTTACATTACATTATGAATTGAAAAAACTACAACATTGTGTATCCTTTGAACACACTCATATCCCTTAGACTATTCTTACAAGTCAGTCATAATATACTTCATCACATATTGGGATAAATAAAACACAAGAAAGGGGTGAGATCAGATGCTCACCAAGGATAACAATATAGGAGAAACTATCATAAGAAAACATAAACATTTAAGGCAATGTATAACACTAGAACACACAACTTTAAAACATAATCGTAAGCATAATATAAAATAGATAAATAAAATAATTCAATTTAATTATGGAAATGGATATTCTACTAGCTGAATAATAACATTTAATATCAATAGATATTTTCATAATGATTTAATGATCAGTGTAGGACATCATAACCACATAGTCAATGCCTCATACCAAGGCTTGAAATAATACTTTTGTCAAGGCGTAGTATTAAAGAAATAGTGTGAATCATGAGACCTACTGATGCATCGAGGAGATATAGAGGGCTCCACCCATCACTTACTATGTCCAATGCATTCCTCATATGAAAATTTTGAAATATAATATAAACATTTATATTAAAACTAGTATAAAAAATGTCAATACATCAACCGTAAACCATGAATAGAATAAATCCATCACAACCATAGTCAAACATATCATAATTCATTAAATACAATATAGAACATTGTTTTATAATAAATAAACCTCAATAATTAATAATATCCATTAAATTATGTTTACATAGTTGAAAATGATCAGTAAAACTCTTTGAGAGAAATATCCCTTTTTCATGAAATCATTTAAAAGTCACACAATTTTGAACGGAATAAATTTAAAAGATATTTTTGAATCAAAGAGTCCCATAAAACATTGAAACTTTTTAAAAGAATTAACATTTTAAAACATTCATGTCCATATAAAAAAATCCTTAAAATCATTTTTAAAACATGGAAATTAATGAGAATGATTTAAAAGAATAAATATTTAAACCATTTAAAAGGATATTTTAGGTAGAGTTCCTAAAAAAATGAGAGATGATTGAATAAAAATAATTCATGTAATAAATACTTATTAATATCATGAGAAAAAAATTTATTCATGATATATATGTCAAATTACAGTATATACACCATATAAAAGTGAATTGGCACATAATAACAAAGAGGTCTCAATGGAATGTAAATTGAGATGAAATCCCTTATAAAGACTGTATCATTAGGTTAAGGATGAATTGATGACATAATTATGTGTGAAAAATATAAATACACCCAATTTTATATGATATTAATTTTAAATAAATAATATTACATTCAAACCTATTCTTGTAAAAACAACACCAATGACTTGGATGTTTAACTTAATGAATGGAAATTGAGTTACGATCACTCTAATCATGTTCATATTGCTGACATGAGAATTTATCAATGGAGTTATTATGTGTATAAAAATTATATCTACACAAAGGGGGTGGAAATTAATACATAAGTAAATAAATTGTGATTTCACTCATAATCATGGAGTAAAATAATCAATAAAGTTTGCATAAAACCCAATGAGTGGAAACTGAAATTAAAAATTCCCTAACTGATTTTGTAACTTACATAACATACACCCCATGAAAGAAGGATCATACAATGAAAATTTAAATATCCATAAATTAAATTATATTACACATAGAACAAAATAATGGGTAGTACATACACCACACAAAAGGAAATAGTGGCAATATAGTATGAATCTCACTGGAATAAGAAGTGAGATGAAAACCCCTTACCTTTTACTTTTCCTTAGTTGGGGGTATGATTACCTCTTTTATAATGGTTTAATCAGGTTTATTACATTATTAATGAACAATATACATAAATATGATATCATATATGATATTTTAATATTTCTTTATTAATGATATTTCAGTATTATCATTGTTTTAGGTGTTAACATATTCATTTTCCTTTATATGTTTTATAAAATAAGTCAAGTTTATTATGTATAGGATGAATTTTATTGATATTAAAAATGATATTAAGTTCCTAAAAATTATTTTAAATCATTAAATGATAAATATTTTGGAATGGTTGCGATGGGGAACAAAATCACATCGCGTCATGGAGACGGTAAGTCGTACATACGCACGAGTGACAATATCATTTTGTTAATGGTGAAATCATATATAATTGGAAGGTTATATTATATATACAGAATCATTAATATGTTATATTTATTATTTACATCAGTTATACTCATTATTATATCCATCCAAATAATGAAGTGTTGAATAAAAAACTACACCACGACGTGGAGACGGTAAGCCGTACGTATGCATGTATGGTGACTTTGTCATTCATAAGATAGATCAAATAATTAATATGGTTGTACCATATTTATAATAACATCTCAGAATGTAGTAGATAATAGATTTATTATTTTATTATGGAATCAACAAAGAAAGAGGAAGTGGAGGATGAAAATTACTTTGAAAGAGGTGATGAAGTAATTACCTCTTCTTCGGGTTCTTAATTTTTATTTGAACAAAAGGGATCCTTAGTTTTGATTTATGATATATGTAAGGATTATATGTTTAAATGAGGGTTTTTTTAGGATATTTGAGTCGGATATTTCTGAGGAAAAATTATTTGGAGGTGTGAAATTAAGAGAAGGTGAAATGCCCTTTTATAAGAGAGGTGAGGGTCACTTTAGGAAAATATAGAAATATTATTTCATTATAAAATCATTTTCGGTTTCTAATGGATCAAAATATATTTATATAGAGTCTAAGGTGGGTATGGGATAAAAACCTCTCAAATAGTTGTTTTTAGACATGTTTAGGTCACCATATTAACTTTATCTTTTAGATCTAACTCCTAGTTAAATAGATTAACTTTTACCATGTCCTCTTGTATTATTATAATACATAGTTAATAAACTTACTATAAAATGAAAAGATAACCTCATGTTTTTCATTAATTACATATCTCTCATTATATATGTTTTTTAGCTGAACATTATATTTTTAGGACTATTATATAATTTAATAAAATATTCTTTTTTTAAAAACTCATTTATGTAAATGTTTACACTTTTAAGTATTAGATTTTTTTGATAGTCATAACAATATGATTTATTCTAAAAAACTATGAATAAAATATAACATGTCATATTGACCATGAAAATTCTTGGATTACATCAAAAGTTTCAATTTACATTTATTTTAATATTTATAACACCAATTATTTTAGTCATTCATTAATAAGGTAGTTACAACATCATCATTGTTTCATAAATAAATAAATTTATTTAATGTATAAAAATAATAAATAATAAACCATGATGTAGAAAATATTTTTATATTTCTAATTAATATTTATAGTCTAATTTATCTTATGTATAACCCTATATTAAAAATGTTTTAGTTATTAAAATTTGAATTTAACACTTTTAACTCTTTCATTAAATAAAATATAATAAATTTCCTAATCTTATCCAAGTTGATCAAAAAGGATCATATTTTTGTACTAAGGTTTATTTTGGTCAAAATACACATATCAAAGAGAATTAGGACAAGTGTTTGGGTAATTATAATATAATTTTATCTTTAATTACAATAATTACTTTTAATCGTGGTAAATAAAATTAAAAGTTCATAATAACCAAAAATTATTTTCATCATATTGAACCTAATTTTACTTACTTATTGCAACCATGTCACTTGGATTTTTTAAATTCAATTCAAAAAAGTGGTAAAATTACGTTTTATACAAATTTGCAAATGTGCCTAGAAGGTGAGTAAAAGACAGTAAAAAGACCAATAAAATTATATATATATAATATTATTATAAAATGACTTCAATGGTATAAATTTTACTAATATAGGTGTTATTTATCTATATTTACTTTAAAATAAATTAAAATTAAATAAATTAAATAAATATTCGCCTTTAAACAATAATGATGTGTTTTTCACTATTCATCAAAAATTGAATGTTTTTAGAAAATTACTAAACATTCACCCAAATATAATTTTTATATTAAAATTTAAAAATTGATGTCTATTTTACAAAATTAAAAAAATAGAAGTTTTATTAATTAATTTTAAAAAAATATTTCCATTGTCAAAACCAGAAAGCAGGTTTTTGAGAAGTAAAAACTATCTAAAGATTGATATGTTTATATGTACAATTTAAATGTAAAATTATTTCCAATGACCAAAATTTTATTAAATAGGAAAAATATTATTTAATTATAGTTAAAATTCATTCAAATTTACAATTTAACACTATAAAATATTTGAACTAAAAAGTTTTTTTCAATTTAAATTTTGTATTCTTCACTATTCATTAAAATATAAAATATATTCAAGAATCAATAAAAATTTACCCAAACTAAATTTTTATATCCTGCTTCTGAATAAGAAGTTTATTTTCTAAAATTTAATATATAAAAGTGTCAAATATTGGATATAAAAAGGGATTGCCATTAAAATGCAGTAAAATTGAATTTTTTGAAAAATACTTCTTTTATCTGAAAAATTGAATTTTTTCATATATTATGACTACGAAACACATAATATGGATGTTAAAATTATTCAGAATGTATAAAATATAAAATTCATTTAATACTTTTCATAACCTTTATATGAACGGCTATTTTGGTAAGTCGTGGTGCGCTCAAACTCAGTGTTGTGTGTTGCCTGAGCTATTAAATTGCTTTAAAGAAAATAACTTACTAAGAAATATTGTAGTGTTACATTCTTCCCCCATTTGGAAATTTTAACCTCCCATTTTTAAAATTGGGCTTGGGAACTTCATTTAATGTACCACATAAAAAAAGAGTCAATAAAACTATAACTTTAAAAGAAAGAACGATCAGTACAAAGGTCACCTGAGATAACCCATACTAGGATTCCTTGTAAAAAACATCGATATGGAAGATAAACTAAGTGTTATGTTCTTATAGAGTGTGATAGAATAAATGATCAAGAGAAAGTTAAGAACCAGAAAACCACAAACATGTGATTGGTTAAATGGTCATTAGATTCCCAGTAGTAAAAGTAAATGGATAATGTTTTTGTTTGAAGAGCCTTTTCAAAAGGTTGAGGAATTTATTTCTAAGATTTACTGAGAACATAAAGAGATATACAAACCTTGAATGTAGAGATTCATCCTTTAATAAATTTCTACCACTAACTCATATTTTCTCTAATCGATGAGTATTCAAGATGACTTAGTCACACCTAAAGTGCTAGAATGAACTTATAGAGAATCACATAATCAAAAAATAATGAACTATATATTTCCCCTGTCTTTAGAGATTAACCAAAACCAAAATAGTAAGTAAAAGATCAGATAATAAAAACATATATTATTCAAAAATAAAAATCCAACATTACTCTTCAAATGAAATCCAATACTATTCTATTTTCATTAGGAATATAGTGTTTCCAATAGAGTTAAAGTATTCCAGAATAACATTTATCACTTAATCACCAAATCATTTTCCTATAACAATGGACATCCATTAGATAAAACATAAGATCCCAAATCAACATATTATTAATCAATAAAATCATTTAACTAAAAATAAATAGTCACACTGACCAGGTACTTCACGTAGTCTAGTGGTAAATGATAAATCATAGTCACACATTGGTCATGGGTTCGATTCCTACAACTTTGACTAACGTGATGGGTTATAACATGGTCTTCTTGTTGTCCTTTTTAAAAAAATATATATTTTACAACATTACTAAAATGAGATAAATTCCTCAAAATAATCATAACATAATTTAATCAAAAATTATATCTCATACATCACATTTTCATTCAAAAAATCAATAAGCTGTAATTACCTCAAATTCAAGGATCATATAAATACAAATGGTTCTATATAACTATATCCACAAAAGAAAAGATAATTCTTCCTCAAATAGAATTTTTTACATAACAAAATGTAGGGTTACACATACATGAGAAAGGTCTTCCAATGTAATCCCATCAACAGAGGGAATTAACAGTGTTAAACATAAATCCATCCAATTATTTCCACATAGGTTCTTCCCTAACCTAGTGGTTATCCTATAGAATTGGGCATTGACTCGGGTAATTCCAAGGTACCCTACATTTAAAGAATATGATTGTAAATGGATTATTAGGATCATTTTTATTTCCTTCCATTGTACTCTTCATTTTTCCTAAAAATTTATTTAATTTATTTCCTTATTTCCAACACATAAAGGATTTATTTATTCCATTGAGACACTTTCTTGGGTGTCTCCTTCCATGTTTTCTACGTGATAGAAAATGAGCATTCTTTTCTCCACGATCTCCACTAATGGAGCACTTTTCATTCACCACATTTATATTCTATGATGAGTTTGGGATTTGGATAATGTATATGTTGTTGATCATATTTTTAGAAAACTACTTCGGAATGTGTCACAAACCGTCCCAGTGGGGCCCACACTACAAATCCCAAAGCCCACATCCAATAGGCCTGGGGATGGTGAGTAGAACCGAGTAGGAATAATACTAACATGGGAGGAATTTACTATGTATCTTTACACACACACACATATCCAAGACAACAAATGCTGAAATGTAATAAAACCACTGAGGAACAAAATGTATGCATACATATAAATTTAACCAAAAGAGTATGAAAAGATGTAATATACTGAATGTAAACTGGGCCACAACATAATCCCACCAAAAAAATGAATTTGAAAACTACAAAGTCCAACCTGCAGACACGAAGAGGTACTGGGACTGCTGATCATAGTCGTAGGAACACCATGGTCTGTAAGGAACTCAGAATGCTCGACCTTGTCCTTGTCCTCCCTGGACACAATCAAAAGGCTGCTCATCTGCACAAGACACGGCATGTGTAGGAAAATCCCATTTAGAGGTGAGTAAAACAATACTCATAAGGGGACCATGAAGACCACAAAACAATACACAAAGGAAAGGTAAATTCACCTCTAAACATAGATGTGTACTGAACATATAATAGGTGAACCCAATCTAGATGTACTAAAAACCCAGACCTGTGGTCTAGAGAGAAGTCACACAACTGCATACCCCTTTCCAGGGATTCACTTTGATGATTCCACAAAGCAATCGTTTGGGAGATCTCAATCCATGAGTCTGATAGCTCTGATGATTTCCGTCCAAGAAGTATTGTTCATCTGGAAAATTCACTAGAGATAGATACACACATTCTGGGAGAACAAACTCTTGAGTGGGGAAAGATCATGATACATAGATGAGTATCACTATCAGGGTCTCTGCAGATACTTCGACTCATCCGGATTCACCTGCTAAGTATAGAATCATCTCCTTGTGGGGATTGTCACGTCGATACCTGACTCTACCAAAGGTCCGGAATGGATAGAGTATCTCACTTTGGGCCTCTCGGAGGGATACCTGACTCTATCCCGAAAATTCCTACTTAAGGTATCATACACTTAAAAAAGGAAACAATACATGACCTTCAGGGGATTGAGGAAATGGGATAACTAACCCAAATGAATCAAGTCAAAGATACAGTGGATAGGATGATTAAGCCATGTACTGATAAGTACATGACATGTAGAAGTGTCCCTTGCCGTGTCTTCTGACCCCAGGTACTGCCTGTGTACAATGACTTGTGTTTTAAGGCTTGTCTTATAGATGAAGGTATACATAGTGTGTAAAAGAGTGACACATTGTGGTCCTCTATCCGGGGAGGACTCCATGTACATTGGACATGTGCCTGTACATTTCTTCAACCATGTGTCACAACCCGTGTGATCGGTACACAGGGTAACCCATGCAACCAGCTTGGTCGGTCCATATGGTGGAGTACATGACCATGTACCTCACCCCATGTCTCTGTATCCCCTAGATGCACGCTAAGTCCTATGTGGAACCCACATGTTGTGTTATTTGGATAACATGCAATGTCACCGCTTTACGCACCGTGGAACCCTAGTTGCTATTGATCTATTCCCACACGATGTGTTCTTCGGAATACACACTGTGTTCTTAGGAAATATCCAGAATCACTATTCTTCACTGATGGACCTCTCGTGATCCTTCTATGTCCCTTCCGGTGATCTGATCATGACGAAACTAAAGGCTTACGGTCGCCCGATCATAATGAAGCTAGTTCTGTTGATTTTGGGCCTCCGATCAGTCCTAAAATTGACTTCCAATCCACCCGCATGAAGAACGACTGAAGAATGAGAACTCCCAAACCGCGTTGATTCATCATCCACCGTCACCATCACACATCCGCTAGGTCATCATGAAGACATATCTCTAATTTGGGATTGTTTCATTGATAAATAGATGTCAAATGATCCATTTTTCATAACCCTTTGAAGAACGTGAAGAACACGAGGTTAAAAAGGGAGGAAGAAAACCACAAAAAATCGAAGAACGCACCTCCACCATCATTCATCATGGAGTCGATGCACTCCTGTTAATAGGTTTAATAGGATAATCAAAATTACATTTCAATAATTTTTATATAATCAATTCCTGAATTAAAAAGCCCAAGAGAAAAGGAAAGTGACACCCTCCCGCAAGAACGCATGATCAACGGATCACCCTATTTGTTGGTTGATCCACATTTGTTGTTTAATCCAAGAACAGGGAAAATAAGAATCGAAATAACAACCCCTACCTCGATCAGGTTGAAGAATAATTACTGGGTCGTGTTCATTGTCGGGGTTCTTCGAATCTGAGATGCATCGATTGATCACATCGTCATCTTCCACCAACGTGTTATCCTCCAAAGATCCATGAGGATCTCTCTCTATCTCTATCAATTTAAAGGTTTAAGAGGATAAACATGAGAACTAGTCATAAGTATGTATTTAAAATGGCGGAATTAAGTCTCTACACAAAAAATAATACTTTTAAATGAAATAAATTATTACTTTATTTTATTTTCATTAAAGCGTCCAAAAAATAACTCGCATAGCTGACCCATGATGGTTGATGTTAGCCACCACCTAAGGTCAAGTCATTTCTCTGAATGCAACGGTGCCATAATATTTCTAATCTGATTATCCATTGAAAAGTTATTCCACCTTTTCCGGAAAATGTCCGGCGCACGCTGTTTAAAGTTTAAATTAATTCAAACATTTATTCTGGGCACTCCGGGTCTTAGAATCGTATGTTTTCGAAAGTTATGGTCTTGAAATAACACCATATAATATTTAAAAATAATACATGTAAAACCCAAATCATTACATTCTCCCAACCCTGGGGTTTGCATGCACGGAATGTCAAAATAAGACAACTCAAAATGATGTGGGTACTGGGCACGGATCTGAGCCTCCCACTCCCACGTGATCTCCTGAATATTTTTGTGCTGCCACTGAATGTGCACCAAGGGAATCAATCACCCATGAATGATCCTCTATTGATGATCCTTGATCTCCACCTGGTACTGTATAAAGGCCTTTCCATACTCGATGCCCATCTTACCCCAGTCGATGACGTGCGATGGGCCGTGCACAGACCTCTTCAGCTACGACACGTGGAAGACATCATGTACCCGATGCAACTGTGGTGATAGAGGTAGGTAGTACGCCCCCTTTAAAACTCTTCATAGTATCTAGAAATGTTCGATGAATCTCATATATAGCTTTTCGCCCTATCCAAATCTCCACAACCCTCATCGAGGTGAGACCATAACGAAGACATGGTCTCCCTCTTCAAACTCCAGAGGTCTCTGTCGTCTGTCAACATAAAACTCCAGCCATCTTTGTGAAGTCTTCATTTGCTACAGGATGATATGCACCTTCTCAGTGGTAGCTCGCACCAACTATGGAACCATGAGTGATGAATCTCTAGGTTTAGTCAAGCAAAGTGGTAATCGGTAGGGTCTCCCATAAATGTCCTCGAACGGTGCCATACCAATTGTAGAGTAGTAGCTGTTATTTTCTGCAAACTCCCCCAATGGTAGGTGGTACTCCCAACTATGACCACAGTCTAAGATATAGGCCCGCAACATATCCTCCAGAACCTAAATGGTCCTCTCTGTCTGAACATCTGTCTGGGGATGGAACGTTGTGCTCAAGCGTAACTGAGATCCAAAAGCCTCCTACAACCCCTTCTACAACTGGGATGTGAAGCGGGTGTCTCGATCTGAGACTATTTTTGAAGGAAATCCATGAAGCCAAAATATCTCCTGCATGTAGAGTCGTCACATGATCTCAAAGGAACTCTTCTTTGTGATAGCTAGAATGTGGGATGACTTGGTCAGTCGGTCAACAATCACATAGATGGAATCGTGGCCCTTGGATGTTTATCACAAGACCATCATGAATTCCATAGATATTCCATCCCATTTTAACTCTGGAACATTCAGGGGGTGATCTAATCCTACTAGAACCTGGTTCTTAGCCTTCACCTACTGGCACGTAAGGGATGAGGAAAGAACTATGCTACTGCCTTCTTCATGACTGACCTCTAGAACTGTCGTTAGTGATCCTTTTACATCTTCGCCACTCCAGGATGTACCACAAAGGGGATGTATGAAACATTATCAGGACCTCCTCCTGTGATTCCATTGGTATAATAGTGCATCCAATGAAAGGAACTATGTGCTCCCCACCTTGTTAATATCCATCCAGATCATGACCAGTGGATAATTGAGCATGTAAAGCCACACAGTCGACATCACCAAGTTGTGCCTCCATAAAAAACTATAAGAGTGGAGGCGTAACAACCATAGACGGAAGGTAAGATGCATCCTCTCTATCCATGAAGGATAACTACAATGTGGCTAAATGCTCTGTCACCTCTGTCAAAAGCTGTTAGCTCAACCTTCTGCTAAGAGCATATGACACCTTTTTTCCCTTCCTAGTAGTATAGATAATCTCAAAATCAAAGTCTTGGAGGAACTCTATCCAATTACTCTGTCTTAGATTTAGATATAACTATGAGAAAATGTACAAGTGGATCTTGTGGTCAGAGTAGATGATGAATCGCTCAACCATAAGGTAGTGTTGCGACATCTTAAATGTGAAGACTACCGATGCCAACACGAGATCATGGGTTTCATAGTTCTACTCTTTTGTCTTATGCTAGAGTAAACCACTAGAAATATTTTCCTATCTATGCATCAGGACACAACCAAGCCTAGTTCTCGAAACATCACAAAAAACTATGTACTAGACACCCTCCTCTAGTAATCTCATGATCAGGGCACTCGTCAAACTCTTCCACAACTTCTAAAAAGCTTAATTGCACTTCCACATCCACATGAAGGGATTACCCTTCCTAATCAAGGATATCATCAGTGTTTATATTCAGAAGAAATAAGGAATGAATCTCTGGTAATATCCTCCCAACCCATGGAAGCTTCGTACCTCCGTCACGCTCTGAGGTGGCTCCCATAATGAGACTGCCACAACCTTGGATGGGCCCATAGCTACACCATCTACTGAAATGACATGTCCCAGAAAGTGGACCTCCTGAATCCATAACTAGTACATTAAGAGCCTCCCATAAATTTAGTGCTCTCAAATTATGTACATAACTATCCTCCGGGGTCTCACGTGCTCCTCCTCAGACATCGAGTACACATTGATGTCATCAATTAAGACTACTACGAACCGGTCCAAGTATGGCTGGATGATCCATTTCATAAGTCCAATGAACACTATAGGGGAATTCATCACACTGAAAGGCATCATCAAGTACTCCTAGTGAAAGTAGATACATCTAAAGGCCATCTTTGGTATATCCTTGTCTTGTACTTGTAACAGGTGGTAACATGACCGAAGGTCAACCTTCGAGAAAAACTATGCCCATCTCAGCTAGTCGAAAATTCATCAATCATAAATAGTGGATGCATATTCTTCACTGTTACCTAGTTCAGGAGCCATTAATCCATGCATAACCTCAAACTCCCATCTAAATTCTTGGAAAAAAAATTGGGGCCACCCAGGGAGAAATGATAGGTCTCACAAAACCCTTTCTCTCCAAATCCTCCAACTGCACCCTCAACTCGCGATGTTTTGTGGGAGACATCTAATATGCTACTGAAGAAATCAGTGCTGTCCCAAGGTGTAAGTCAGTGTAGAATTTGATTTCATGGCGGGAGGGTTTTCCTCGAACATCTTTGGGAAAGACGTCTTCATACTCTGACACTACTGCTGGGAACTGGAAGCTCACAACATCTACCTACCCAAGGTTAAGGCTATCCAACTCATGAGTTATCAGTTATACCCTCCTATGCATGATACCATTCTCTGATTCCAGAGTCTCATTTTCACCAAAAATGGAAAACCTTGTCCCATTTTTGTGGACATACTACACTCTTCACCTAAAGCAGTCAATCTGGGCATGGACCGAGGACAACCAATATATATCGAGAATGATGTCGTAAGCCATCAATACTGCTACCAAGAGGTTACAACTGAAACTCTCACCTCCAAGGGAAAGATCAAACTAACTAAAAAGGTGTGTGATCATCAAGACTCCTCCTGTAGTTGTCTCCAAATGTAAGGATCGAGTCAGTGTCACTACTAGAATATCAAGGTTTCACACAAGATATGTGGTGAGGAAGGAATGACTGGATCCTTTTTCTATAAGTACGACATCTAAGGTAGAGAAGACATAGATCATACCTCGGATCATCCCTGGGGTCCTTGGGTCATACGCCTCGACTGCATGTAGTTTTCCCCACCCCTATCCCCCATCTCCTTGAGCCTGAAGCAGACCTCCTGAGGGTGGTGGTGGAAGTAGATCGATGTGTCTGCCACAACCTTAAGCTCTCTCTGATCTTCTACAACATCTTCCACCTGGAGGGTCTGTCTTCTACACTCTCAGCCTCTACCTTGGTGGTCCTTCCACCATCTACCTAGTAGCATCTCGACGTGTCAGACAATCTCTAGTGAGATGTACCCTACCATCGCACGAGTAACATCACATTTCCCTAGACTAACTGGATCTAGTCTGAGAGCTATAGACTACCAAACCCCTGTCCTAGGTCCTCCTGTGATGTCTCGCACGTCCTGATCCCTATTCCTGACGTCGTCTCCCTACTACTGAGGTCTCCACACCTGCCTACCTGCTGCTGACTGTTGTGGGTTGTCTATGCTCCACCAAGAAGCTCTCGATCACCATGGCCATCTCGGGCACTCCAGCATAAGTTGGAATACAAAGAGGCATGACACTATCTCGGATGTACTATCATAGACCTCTCTCAAAGGTCCTATATCTGAATTAATGATCCATAACCATATCCAATGAGTACCTGGCAAGGTTGGTGAACCTCGATGAATAGTCAGACACTATCAAAATGCCCTACTACAGCCGAAGAAGCTCTTAGATATGCACTTATTTCAGTGTAACCAGTGAGAAATACTCCCTAAAGAGTCTCTCAAACTCCATCCATGAAAGAGTCTCCTCTTCATGAGTCTGTGTAGTCAGACACCACCATCATCCTGCTGAACCCTGAAGAGGGCTCGCTCCTAGGATTACCATCTGGTTCGCAGGTGTCCTCATGAGACGGAAGACTATGGTCATCACCTCAATACAATCCTCAGCCTTCTAAGGGTCGGGTTCGCCTCGTAGCCTGAGTGGTCTTTTTCTCTGGAACTCATGGTGTGCACTCAGCTCACATCCCTCATCTTTCAGTCTTGTAGGTACCACAAGCTGCTCCACTGGTGGTGGTATAGTAGGTACACCACCTGCAGGTAACGCCTGGGGAACTAGTCCCAGTATCGAAGCCTCATCACTAAGGGGGTCAAACTCGTGATCTCACTGCTGAATCCTAGCGGGTATGTGTCATAGAGGCATCCTGTAATGAACATGATGTACCATGGTCCAAGAGTATATCTGGATATCTAACACAAAGGACATTGAATACAAAACTCATTCCTATATGATGCATGTACCAACCTCTTATTTCCCCTCAACTAGTTTTTTCATGTACTGAGTAAACAATCAGGTTATTGAAGTCCTCGTGTATGGATACATCAGCCGCCCACACCAACACTAGAGTCTCGAGCCTTCAAGCCGAACTCGAAACACATAACACTATTTCACGAAACCAAACTCACAGACTCTTGGTTCTAAGGTAGAATCGACCACCTCTAATACCACTCTTTCATGACCCATCTCAGTGGGGCCCACACTGCGACTCCCCAAACCCGCCTCTAATCAGCCATGGGATGGTAAATGGCACCGAGTAGGTATAATACTAACATGGGAGGCATTTCCAATGTACTTATACACTGACACACACACATCTCCAAGCCCAAAAATGATGAAATGTAAAACAACCAGTAAGGAATAAAATACAGGCATACATCTAAACCAAACCAACAGAGTATTACCAGAAGTAAAGTAATGAAAGTAAATTAGGCAAGAATAGAAGCCCACCAAAAACAAGTGTCTAAAAACTACAAAGTCCAACCTATAAACACAAAGAGGTACAGGGACTACTGCTCATAACTATAGGAACACCTCAGCCTATAGGGAACTCAGAAATCTCGGTCCTATCTTGCTCTACCCTGGACAAATCAAAAGGTCGCTCATCTTTACAAGACATGACACATATGGGAAAATCCCTTGTAGGGGTGAGTATAAAAATACTCAGTAGAGGACCCTGAAAACTACAAAGCAATACAGAAAAAAAGGTACAGTCAGATCTACATAGTAGATGTCTAATGAACATATAATAGGTGAACCCAATCTATATATACTAAAAACCCAGACCTGTAGTCAAGAGATAAGTCACTCAACCACACCCCCCCCACACACACACACCACTAGGGATTAAATTTGAAGATTCCAAGAAGCACTCATTCAGAAGAAGTCACTCTATGAGGCTGATTGCTCTAATGAAATCCAACAAAGAAGTTCTGTCTTTCGGGAAAAGTCATGAGGGATAGATACACTAATTCCAGGAGAAAAAAATCCGGAGTGGGGAATGATCACAATACAAAGATGAGGATCACCTGCAGAGCCGTGGAGGATACCAAAAATCATTCGGATTCACCTGATAAGTAGAGGTTCGACACCCTATGGAGATAGTCACATCGATACCTGACTCCACTTCGAGTTAAGAATGGATAGAGGGTCTTTCTCTAGGCCTCTTGGAGGGATACCAGACTCTATCCTAGAAATTCCTATTGAAGGGATCATACTTTTGAAAAAGGAAATGATATCTGACATTAAAGGGAATGAAAAAAGGGGAACTATCCCAAACAAAACATTTCAAAGATACGGTGGAAAAAAAGATCAAGCGATGTACTGAGAAGTACACAACATGTAGAAGTGTCACACACAATGTCTTCTGACCCCGAGAACTACCCGTGTACAATAGCCCGTGTGGTAAGATTGGTCGTGTAGATGAAGGCATACATGGCATGTGAGAGAGTGACATTCTATGTTCCTCTATTTGGGGAGGACTCCATGTACGTTGGCCATGTTCTCATACACTGCCTCATCCGTGTGTCACAAGCCATGTGACATGTACATGGGGTTACCCATGCAGCCGCACTGGTCTGGCTGTGTGGTGGAGTACACGGCCGTGTACCCCCCCCCCCCCCCCCCCGTGTCCATGTATCCCATGAATACATTTCATGTCCCGTTTTAGGATCCGAACACCATGTTATTTAGAGAAAACGTTGTTTCATAGCCCCACCCACCACATAACTGTAGATCCTGCGGATTCGGTCCTACATGGAATGTTCATTGGAATAAATGCCGTGTTCTTAGGAAATATCAAGAATCATTGTTCTTCGCTGGTGCACCTCCCGTGATCCTCCAATGTCTCTTCCATCGATCCGATTGTCATGAAACTAATGGGTTGTGGTCACCCAGTCATCACGAAACTAGTTTTGTCAATTTTGGGCCTCTAGTAGGCCCCAAAAACACGTCCCAATTCACCCGCACGAAGAACACTCAAAGAATTATAACTATTGAACCATGTTTATTTTTCTACTTCCATCGTCATCACACCTTCTCTAGGTTTTCATAATGTCGGATCTTTTATTTGGGATTGTTGTGTTGCGAAACAGATGCACAACGATCTGTTGTTCATAACCCCGAAAAGAACATGAAGAATGTGTGTAACACCCCAAGATTTTATGATATATATTATTTTTAATTTATTTGATGTCATCTATTATAAACTACACCATGATAGGCTTGTACTATATTCAATAATGTATTAGCTTGTAGTATACGCAACACTATTCTTGGATTGTGTTACACACAATTTCAAGTTCGTTTTGTGAAAATTATTCTACACAACATTAAGTATAGATTTTTTTTAATGTATAAAAGAAATAAGTTTTGATTATTTTTTACACAACACCAAATGGAAATTTCACTAGACGTAGCCCTAACTTGGATTTCACTAAACAAGATATTATTATAATATTATTATGAACTAGTCGTTATTAATAGTAATACCCACTTTTGGAAATTTTATAAATTTTATCTTTCAAAATGGACTTCATTTTTGGATTCATAATATCAAAATTATCCTAGGGTGAATTTTTGGTATTTTTCTGAAAACATTCAATTTTTGATGAATAGTGAAAACACTGGGTTACTATTTAAAAACCGACTTTTTATTTAAATAATTATTTATTTTAATTAAATTTATTTTAGGTAAAATTTGATACATAATTCTTATATAAGTTCAATGTAATTCATTTGAGTAATTTTATAATAATTTTAGATATATAAAAAGTTTATTGAACTTTTCACCGTCTTTTACCCTCCTCCTAGGAGAATTTGAAAATTTACATAAAACATAATTTACCGCTTCTGTGAGTGGAATTTCAAAAATATTAGAGACACGGTTAATATCATTGAGTAAAATGTGGTTCAATATGATAAAAATAATGTTTTGTGAATAGTAACTTTTTACTTTTATTTACCACGGTTAAAAGTAAATAGGGTAATTAAGGGTAAAAATGATATTATTATTACCCTAAAACATGTCCTAATTCTATTGGATAACTGTAATGTGACCAAAAACAACCTTAGGAATAAAATATTACCCTTTAGGTACACATGTATTAGATTAGGACACTTATTATTATTTTATTTAAAGAGGAGTTAAAATTGTTAAAATAAAAGTCTAATAACTAAAACATTTTTAATATTAGGTTATACATAAGATAAATTAGACTATAAATAATAATTAGAAACTGAAAAATATTTCCTACATGAATGTATGTTATTTATAATTTATAGACATTAAATAATTTAATTTATTTATGACAGACTGATGATGTAGTAATTACATTATTAATGAAGTATTAACATAATAGATGTTATGAATACCCAAATAAATGTAATTTGAGACTTTTTAGGAATTAAACTAATTTTATAAGTTAATATGACATTTTATTATTTATTCAATTAACTTTTTTTTAAATAATAATGTTGTTATGATTTTCACAAAAATCAATTACCAAATTGTGTCAAAATTGACATAAAATAGTTTTTAAAACAAATATTATATTATTAATTGAAATTATATTCCTAAAAATATAATTTCTGGCCAAATGACTTAGATAATGTTATATATATTAATAATGAACTACCTGGGGTTCTTTTGGCTTTTTATAGTATATTTATTAACCATATAGTGTAATAAAACAAGAAGACACAGTAAAAGTTAAATTATTTAACTTAGAGTTAAATCTAAATGATAAGGTTAAAATAGTAACCTAAACTTGTCTAAAACCTATCGATTGAGGGGATTTATACCCATACCCACTTTAGCTTCGAAATAAATTAATTTGAGCTATTATAAACCGAATATGAATTTATTATAAAATAATATTTTATGTTTTTCCAAAGGTGCCCCTCTCC
Organism: Viscum album; assembly: GCA_963277665.1. Lineage (NCBI taxonomy): Eukaryota > Viridiplantae > Streptophyta > Magnoliopsida > Santalales > Viscaceae > Viscum > Viscum album. The sequence goes on along the minus strand of OY728166.1, from coordinate 1,081,480,218 downwards.
TCCCATATAAATAGGGCACCCCTTCCCTCTTCTCTTCACACCCTTTTGAGCCTTTAATATCATTCAACCCCTAACAATTACTATTATCAAACTCTCTAGTCATATCATAGTGGTTCTGCTTTTCTCAAAATACAAATCTAGTTCCCGAAGAAGAAGTTTAAATGAGGTATGTCGAGGAAGAGGTAATTTCTTCTACCAACTCTTTCAAGTTTCTTTCTTCTTCAACTTCTTCTTATTTAGTTGTTTCATTATTAAGTAACAAAATAAGTTTTATTAATATACTGATATGTTATTATAATTATGAAACGTCCCTATTTCACCTTCTATCCATCCTATGGAAAACGAAATCATTGCGTGTGCGTACGTACGGAATACCGTCTCTACGCCTTGGTGTAATATGTTTTTCCACCACCACCTTACATGGATGGGTATAATGGTGTCAAATAAAAACTATATATGGTTATTATAACATCATACTTATTATGATATATTATATCATCCACTCCAATTCCATTAAATAAATATGGGAACGATATCATCGCTCGTGCGTACGTACGGATTACCATCTCCACAACACGATGAGATTCATTTTCTTTGTTAAGAATTAAAGAATGATTATAAAGTATATATAATAATTAATCAGGAAATATATAACATAATAATGTTACTAGATTTTTGTATATATATATGTATGTATGTCATCTACTTAATTCCATTCAATTCAATAAGAAAACAAAAAACAACGTTCATGCGTACGTACGACCTACCATCTCCATGAACGGTGTATTCCATTCCATTTATCGATCTATTATATATATGTATATTATGAATATATATTATATATAAATAATTTTTATATTCTGGAATTAAGTAATCATGATCTATGTAACCATATTAATAATTACAAGTCAAAACACAGATGATAAATGAAACGATTTTACGCAAAACACTACTTTAACATTTAATTGACAAATGAACGGATAATATAAAGTCATATGTGAATCATATATGATATCATAAATATTATTATGGTTCTGTTACAAGTTAATAATATATTTAAACCCACCATACAAGAGTCTCAGACACATATGGAAGAAATTTGACATAAGGTAAGGGATAGCTTTTCCAATCTCATTCTTATCTGAGATTGTTATTTGTAAGTATTTACTGGGGTTTTTGTTATTATCCATATCCATGTTTTCTAAAAATGTTTTCATATAGGTTTAATGTCTCTTTTTACCCATTTTTTACTTTTACATCATGGTATGTAAGGAATATTTCTTTTGATTACCATACGAGGTACTTTTTGACTTTTCTGGAAAAAGTATGAGAAGAATGTTATTTTCACTTATACGGCATAAACGGATTTTTACGGTTTCATAATGCCTTATTTTCATGAATATTACTCTAAAATATTTCATGAATATTTTTAACAAAATCCTTTTCTTTTAAAATAGTATGAAATTCTGTGAAAAGAAAATGATTTTGAAGAAGAAAGGATATTTTCCTCAACAATTTTTTTCAAGTGTTTTATCAAAACCATTTTCCATATAAGATGAAATTATTTCATATTTGTATGTTTCAAGTATAATGTCTCTATGATTTACATGGTTTCACTTTTCATATGATGAAATGATATCAATTTGTTTTATATGGATTATGTTATGATGGGATGATGTTTATTAAACCCATTTTATTCTTTGGGTTATGATGAAAGATTTATGTTTATTTTGTGGCACAAGTAAGAATGATTTCATTATGAGATGTGTGGGACCTATATCTTCCTACAATGCCTTGTGTAAAGATTTATATCTCATGAGATATAAATGGCTGGAATGGAAACTTAATCTGGTTCAGTGATACAGGACTAGAACGAGGAGTGAACACAGTTTAGTAAGGGACTTTGTCAACTAAGATGGTCTTGGCCGCAATGACTTGGCTACTATGGAAATCATATCATGTGATTAATGGTTTTCCACAATTACATGTTTTATTCCCATGCTATTTTATCATTATTGATGATCCATTATGATCTATTCCTTATGTACTGCCATGTTTTATGTCATTCTCAAGATTTTGATGTTTAAAAATTATGTTCATGTTTTTATGTTCAAATGTATATGGTTTGTTTTATTTTCTCCACGCTTACCCTTAATGAGAATTTGAGCTCACCCTTTCTATGTTTTCTTTTCCCCATGATATAACGAAAGGTTTTAGGTAAGAAAACAAAAGGGGAAGATATTTATGGGAGATGTTGAAGATCCTTCACCATGATTAAAAGATTATGTTCTGAGTTTCAAAAGACACTAAACTATTACGGTCCTTGTGTGTAGTCTTTTGTTATGTATTAAGTATTCTAAAAAATTAATGTAATGTCCATGTACGTAAAGATTTGGGTCTTTACAGTTGGTATCAGAGGAAAGGTTTAGTTATCCTTTGGAAACTAGGATGCGAAAACTTTAGTGAGATCTCTAGAGATATTTCTAAGGTATGTCTAGGGATGTCAGTAGGGTTAAGTATAAGTATAGGTTATAGTCTTAGAATTACTGTAACAATATAAAAATTAACCCTATGATGTTATATATTTAATGTACTCCCCCTTTATTATGTTGTTTTCCTTAGCATGATTTTTGCCTCTCACACTATCCTTTTTGGGTTTTAGACGATGGATGAAACCCGAAGGAACCGTGTTGATCAATGTAATGGACAATGCAATGATTTTCCTCCTGAACAAACCAATGTTATGAGAGATGGAGTGCATAATATTATTGTTATACTTACACAAGCTATGAATCATTATGGATGTCCAAATGAATAGAGAAGGGAACAATATTCTATTAAGTCCTTCATGAGGAAACGTCCACCTTCTTTTACTGAGTCTTCTGATCTACTTGTTGCTGAACAATGGATCAATACCATTGAAAAGATATTTTCCATACTTCACTATTCGGAACATGAAAAATTAATTCTGGATATTTATCCTTTAGAAGGTGAAGCATATTAATGGTCGACTCTAATTTAGAATACAAGGCCCTGAAATGAAATTGAATCTATAGAATGGGATGAGTTCAAGAACTTATAATTTAATAAGTACTTCCCTCGTATTCTTCAAACAAAGATGGAAAAGGATTTCCTTGATCTTAAGTAAAAGGATGATGAATCTTTTGGTATATACAAATTGAATTTTAAAAGGATTTCAAGGTATGCATCTGGATTTATAATCCAACCTGAAAGTAAAGTTGATCTATTCTTTAGTGGCTTAAAAACAAGTCATCGAAGGGAAATAGCTATAAGAGACTTTAGTAGATATGAAGAAATTTTTCGTTGTGCTATCAAGGTAGAACTGGAAGTTGGTGTTACATATCCATATCAAGGTTTTGACAAGAAATGAAAGATGGAGTTCAAGGAAAAATCTCAAAACAATGGTGAAAAGACGATGAATGTTTCTTTATGCTCAAAGTGTGGAAAGAAGCATGGTGGAGATTTTCTTAAAGGGACTAGAAAATGTTTTAACTGTGGAAAAAAGGTCATCGAGAATCTGAGTGTCAAAGTAATGGAAAACGGGTTTCTAAGGATGTGAATAATGAAAAGACTGTAGAGAACGCACCACAAACACTTCAATTCTTCATGTGCAAGGAAATGGGGCATTGTGCTAATCAATGCCCTAATCCAAGGGTTAATGATGATCAACGTGAGAAACCAATTAATGAAAAGGATAAAGGGAAGTCACATGGAATCACTACATGTGATGTTGAGTATGAAAATGATGTTGTGTGATGATTAAGTGTTTATGTATTGTGATTTCAAAATAGTATCATGGAATCTCATTTATGGTATTCTGGAATTTTGGAATACATATGTATTGGTTTTCAATAATTATATGGTACCTGTAACAATGAAAAGTGATTCAAATATTTTGGAATGCAGATGATAAGCACATAATGAAGGGAGAAGGAGAAATTTTTTTTTTGATAGTATTCATCACCTCATGATAGATATAAGAACTAAGTGATATCATGGTTTGAGTATGTAGAATTTTTGGGTTTTTGGTATGTGGAAAGAGTTAACTTTTGATAGCACTCATGTTTTCACTAAGGTTCTATGGTAATTAATGTTTCATAATAATACATGATCAAGGTATTCACATGTTTGGAATGTGACCAACAAGATATATCTTATGATATATGGGGGATAAATGATGGTATTCACGTACTTGTTATGTGACATTTCAAGAAATCATTTTATTTGTACTATGAGATTGGACAGATGTATTTTGGATAAGCCTAAAGATTGGAATGGATTATGTTGGACATCATATAGTATTTTTTAAGCCTATAACTTTTTTTTATAATTATATTGTTTTAGAAAAAGGACAACCCATAAGACAGGCGACAACCCGTAGGACAGGCGACAACCCGTCGCGTCGGACAAGGTTGCGGGAATTGAACCCACAACCGAAGTGTGGAATGCCTTTATTTCCTACCACTGTCCTACAGGAAGTCCCTAGCTAGTAGAAACTAGTTTTATTTTATTAAGCGGTATGATAGATGAAGTATAAGTCCATTTTTGGAATCATATACGATTAACCTCACCATAGATGGACTTATGTATATTTGATAACTTTTCCTAACCTTCTTTTTGGGATAGATGGAATGACCCATCATTCTATCACATGATCTGCTGACACTTCACGAATGAAAAATTAAACTTCATTTCTTTAAGAGATGAAGCGGAAATTGTTCAAGGCACGAACAACGGTGAGATTATACCGAAATAAAGTAAGTATTCCTTCTAATTCAAATTCTTCAACTTTAAGGAAATGATCTTGAAAACCTAAAATGTTGTGGTAGTGCCCTTATATCCGATGAATCAGATGGTACCTTATATCATCACAAATTTATGGATTTGTGATTGTTGCCCTTTTCATAGACATGTTCTCTACCACTCTCCATCAGAATGTGATGGTTAGGTTTCTCTTCCATATCCATATTTTAACCTATGTTCTCCTTTGTGGAAACCCAGTGATGAGTCAATTTGGGTAACCAAAATGTTTCATACATCAATTTTTAAAATGATGTTTTATTACAACTTTTTACGATGTGGGTTTCTATGAAAGAAATATTCATGTAGTAAACCATTTATAACCCCGACGAACTTTGAGGGTGAAATTCGTTTTAAGGGGGGAAGAATGTAGCGCCCCAAGATTTTATGAGATATATTATTTTTAATTAATTTGATGTCTTCTATTATAAACTACACCAAGATTAGCCTGTACTATACGCAACACTGTATTATCTTGTAGTATACGCAACACTATTCTTGGCTCGTGTTACACACACTTTCAAGTTCGTTTTGTGGAAATTATTATACGCAACATTAAGTATAGATTTTGTTTAATGTATAGATGAAATAAGTTTTGATTATGTTATACGAAACATAAAATGGAGCTTTCACTACACATATCCCTGACATGTCTTGCATTACATGCAATCAAGACCTTCCTCAATAGCGTGTGTAGTACGCAATACCAAGTTTCACTAAACGAGTTGTTATTATAATATTATTATGAACTAGCTGTTATGAATAGTAATACCCACTTTTTGAAATTTTATAAATTTTATCTTTCAAAATGGACTTTATTTTTGGATTCTGAATATCTAAATTAGACTAGGGTGAATTGTTGATATTTTTCTGAAAAATTTCAATTTTTGATGAATAGTGAAAACACAGGGTTTCTATTTAAAAACCGAATTTTTATTTAAATATTTATTTATTTTATTGAAATTTTTTTTAGGTCAAAATTGATACAAAATACCTATATAAGTTCAATGTAATTAATTTGAGTCGTTTTATTATAATTTTAGATATAAAAAAATTTTATTTAACTTTTCATTGTCTTTTACCCACCTCCTAGGAGAATTTAAAAATTTACATAAAACATAATTTTACCGCTTCTGTGAGTGGAATTTCAAAAATTCGAGAGAAACGGTTAATATCATGGAGTAAAATGTGGCTCAATAAGATAAAAATAATTTTTTGTGAATAGTAACTTTTTACTTTTATTTACCACTGTTAAAAGTAAATAGGTTAATTAAGGGTAAAAATGATATTATTATTACCCTAAAAAATGTCCTAATTCTATTGGATAAGTGTAATTAGACCAAAAACAACCTTAGAATAAAATATTTCCCTTTAGGTCCACTTGGATTAAATTAGGACACTTATTATTATTTTATTTAAAGAAGAGTTAAAATAGTTAAAATCAATGTTTAATAACTAAAACATTTTTAATATGGGGTTATACATAAGATAAATTCGACTATAAATATTCATGTGAAACCTAAAAATATTTCTTACATAAAAGTGTTTTATTTATAATTTTTAGACATTAAATTATTTAATTTATTTATGACACAATGATGATGCAGTAATTACCTTATTAATGAAGTATTAACATAATTGTTGTTATAAATACCCAAATAAATGTAATTTGAGACTTTTTATGAATTAAACTAATTTTATAGATTAATATGACATGTTAGTATTGATTCAATTTACTTTTTTCGAACTATTAATGTTCTTATGATTTTCAAAAAAATCAACTACCAAATAGTGTCAAAATTGACATAAAAACGTTTTTAAAACAAATATTATATTATTAATTGTTATTATATTCCTAAAAATATAAAGATCAGACAAATGAATTAGATAAGGTTATATATATTAATAATGAACCACTTGGGGTTCGTTTGGCTTGTTATAGTGTGTTTAATAACAATATAGTGTAAGAAAACAAGAAGACACGGTAAAAGTTAAATTATTTTACTTAGAGTTAAATCTAAATGATAAGGTTAAAGTAGTAACCTAAACTTGTCTAAAACCTATAGGTTTAAGGGACATCGAACCATCCCCACTTTAGCTTCGAAAAAAATTAATTTGGAGCAATTATAAACCGAATATGACTTTATTATAAAATAATATTTTAAGTTTTTTCAAAGGTGTTCCTCTCCTCCCTTATAAATAGGGCACCCCTTCCCTCTTCTCTTTCCACCCTTTAGAGCCTGGAATCTCGGCCAAAACCTGACAATTCCTCTTTTAAACCTCTCTAGTTATATCATAGAGGTTCTGGTCTTCTAGAAAGACCAACTCTAGTTCCCTAAGAAGAAGTTTAAAGTTGGTGAGTCGAGGAAGAGGTAATCTCTTCTACCGACTCTTTCAAGTTTCTTTCTTCTTCTACTTCCTCTTCTTTAGTTGTTTCATTATAAATTAATAACATAAGAATTTTTAATATACTGATATGTAATTATAAATATTAAAAAAACCTATTTCACCTTCTATCCATCCTATGGAAAATGAAATCACCGCGCATGCTTACGTACGGAATACCGTCTCCACGCCGTGGTGTAATCTGTTTTTCCACCACCACCATACTTGGATGGGTATAATGGTGTAAATAATAAATATGTATGGTTATTATAACATCATAATGATTGTGAGATATTATATCATCCACTATAGTTCCATTAAATAAATATGCGAATGATATCATCGCTCGTGCGTACGTACGAATTTCCGTCTCCACGACGTGATGAGATTCATTTTCCATGTTAACAATTAAAGAATGATTATAAAGTATATATAATAAGTAATCATGAAATATATGACATAATAATGATACTGGATTTATGTATATATATATGTATGTCATCTACTTAATTCCATTCAATTCAATAAGGAAATGAAAAACAGCGTTCATTCGTACATACAGCCTACCGTCTCCATGAACGGTGTATTTCTTTCCATTTATCAATCTATTATATATATGTATATTATGAATATATATTAAATGTAAATAATGTTTTATATTCTATAATTATTTAATAATGATCTAGGTAATCATATTAATAATTACAAGTCAAAACACGAACGCTAAATGAAACGATTTTACCCAAAACGCTGCTTTAACATGGAATTGAAAAATGAACGGATAATATAAAGTCGTAAGTGAATCATATATGATATCATAAATATTATTATGGTTATTTTACAAGTTAATAATATGTTTAAACCCACTATACCAGAGTCTTGGACAGATACGGAAGAAATTTGGAAATAAGGTAAGGGATAAATTTCCAATCACATTCTTATCCGAGATTGTTATTCGTAAGTATTTACGGGGTTTTTTATCATCGATGTCCATGTTTTCTAAAAATATTTTCATGTATGTTTAATGTCTATTTTTACACATTTATTACTTTTACTACATGGTATGTAGGGAATCTTTTTTTTGATTACCATACGAGGTACTTTTTGACTTTTCTGGAAAAAGTACGAGAAGGATGTTTTTTAACTTATACGACATGAATGCATTTTTATGGTTTCATAATGCCTTATTTTCATGATCATTACTCTACAATATTTCATAACTATTTTTAAAAAAATCCTTTTTTTAAATTGCATGAAATTTGGTGAAAAGAAAATGATTTTTAAGAAGAAAGGATATTTTTCTCAAGAATTCATTTCAAGTGTCTTATCGAAACCATTTTCTTCTAAGATGAAATTATATCATACGTGTATGTTTTAAGTAGAATTAATCTATGATTTACATGGTTTCACTTTTCTTATGATGAATGTATATTCATTTGTTTTATATGGATTATTTTATGATGGGATGATGTTTATGAAACCCATTTTATTCATTGGGTTATGATGAATGATTTATATTTATTTTGTGGCACACGTAAGAAGGATTTCATTATGAGATAGGTGGGACACATATCTCCCACCAATTCATTGGTTAAATATTTATATCTCATGAGATGTACATGGCTAGAATGACAAGTTAATCTGGTTTAGTGATACATGACTGGAATGAGGAGTGAACTTTGTTCTGTTAGGTAAATTGTCCACTAAGATGGTCTTGGCAGCAATGCCTTGGCTACTATGGAAATAATATCATGTGATTAATGGTTTTCCACAATTACATGTTTTATTCCCATGCTATTTTATCATGATTGATGATCCATTATGATATATGCCTTACGTATTGTCATGTTTTATGTCATTGCTCATGATTTTTATGTTTAAACATTATGTTCATGTTTTTTTGTTCAAATGTATATGGTTTGTTTTATTTTCTCCATGTTTACCCTTACTGAGCATTTGAGCTCACCATTTATATGTTTTCTTTTCCCCAGGATATAAAGAATGGTTTCCGGTAAAAAAACAAAAGGGGAAGATCTTTATGGGAGATGTTGAAGATCTTTCACCACGATTAGAAGATTATGTTTCATGTTTCCAAAGACACTAAACTAGTATGGTCCTTCTGTGTCTGTTTTGGTAATGTATTAAGTATTACAAAAAATTAACCATATTTCCATGTACGTCAAGATTTGTGTCTTTACAATGTGAGGTTAAAAAGGGAGAAAGAAAACCATAAACAAAGGAGGAATGCACATCGACCGTCATTTGTCACGGCATCGATTCGCTCCCATTAATAGGTTTAACATTTGATTGAAAATAAAAATTCAAGAAATATCATATAATAAATTCCCAAATCAAAAACACTAAGTGAAAAGGAAATTAACACCCTCCCACAAGAACACCTGATCCACAGATCACCCTGTTTTTGGGTTGATCTTCATTTTTTGATTAATCAAAGAACGGGGAAATGAATAATCGAAATAAAAACCCCTTCCTTGATCTGGTTGAAGAACTATCGCTGGGTTGTGTTTATTGGCGGGATTCATCGAATCCGAGATGCGCCAATCGATCGCGTCATCATTGTCTACCAACGGGTTCTCCTTTAAAGCTCCAAGAGGCTCTCCCTCTCTCTCTCTTAATTAATAGAGTTATGAGGCTCTCCCTATGAACATTTAGTAAGTAGGTATTTAAAAGGGAGATATTATTTCACTGTTCCAAAAGGAAAATTTTAAATAAAATAAATAATTACTTTATTTTATTTCCATTAAAGCGTCCAAAAACTAACTCTCGTAGCTGACCCATGCTAGTTGATGTTAGGCCCAGCGTAAGGTAATGTCGCTGCTCTGAATGAATAGTTTCCCTCATATTTCTGATCAAATCACCTATTCCAAGATTATTTGACATTTTTAGGAAAAATAATCATGCGCGCTGTTGAAAGTTTAAATTAATTCAAACATTTATTCTGGGGACATCGGGCCTCAGAATCACACGTCGTCGAATGTTCTGGTGTCGAAATAATTCCATATGACATTTAAAAATAATACACTGAAAACATGAGACATTACATAATGAAAATTACTTATTTTATGCATAACAACATTCCATTTATTTTCACATTTCTATCATTGTTCCCACCTTTTACATCATTTTCAATTTTACTATTACTTACGTGGAATCCAGCCATATACTAAAACTATAAGGTATAGTGTGAGTAAAAATAGTCATAATATAATTTAGAGAATATCATGACACCATATTTTCAATCTAAAACACCTTAGGATTAACCATTGTTAATTATTCCCATCTGATATTAAATTCCTTCAAATCGGTTCGTAATGAAAATGTGATTTATCCTAAGCATGTCCGCTAGGAGTGTCGTAACCAAGAGTGAAAAAAAGTCATATTGTTGTGCACCAATTCCCATTCGAGTCTAGTTCAAAGTAGTGTATATGAGTTTTGTCCCAAGATACATCTGTTCTAGAGCTACCTCTTCCTACTCATATCCAGAGAGGGATATATTTCTTGGAACATTCAAAAAATCTCTACATAACCAAATTTTGAGGAAGTTATTCTATACTAATCATCAAAGTATATCTTAGGGAAACATTTTCTAATCAGAGTTTTTCTTAATCTAGTTTCCAATGTTTGTACTGCAATTTATCTAATACCAATTGGAAGGCACCGACCTGAGTTACCCAGAGTCAGTGCATTATTACATAACATTGGCATAATCACAAGAGATCATGTCTTGAAATAACAATTACTTTAGTATCCTTGGAGGTACTAGATACATACATATGTTTTACAATACATTACGAAATGAAAAAAATAAAAGGTTGTGTCTCCTTTGAACACACTAATATCCTTTAGAATATTCCAATAGGGAAATCATAATATACATCTTCTCATCCTGGAAAAAATAAAACATAAGAAAGGGGTGAGCTCAGATGCTTAGTAAGGATAACAATATAGTGGAAACTATCATAAGAAAACATAAACATTAAGGGAAATGTATAAGAATAAAACACAATCCTTTTAAACATAATCCTCATCATAATATGGAAACGATAAATCAAATAATTCGATTTACTTATTCACATGGATATTCTACTAGTCAAATAATCACATGTAATATCAGTATCTAATTTCATAATGATGGAATGCATAATGCTGGACATTATAACCACATAGTCAAGGCCTCATGCCAAGGCTACAAATAATCATTTTTTCAAGACCTAGTGCTAAGATAGTAGTTTGACTCATGAGACCTACCAATGCATCGAGGAGCTATAGTGGGCTCCATCCATCACTAACTAACTCCAATGCATTCCTCATATGAAAAGGTTGAAACATAATATAAATATTTGTATAAAAACTAGGATACGAAATGTCAATACTTCAACAGTAAACCAAGAATAAAATAAAAACATCACAATCATAGTTAAACATATCATAATTCACTAAATACAATATAGAACATTGTTTTATAACAAATAAACCTCAATAATTCATAATATCCAGTAAAGGATGTTTACATAGTTGAAAATGATCAGTAAAACTCTTTGAGAGAAATATCCCTTTATCATGAAATCATTTAAAAGTCACATAATTTAGAAAGGAAGAAATTTAAAAGATATTTTTGAATCAAATATTCCCATAACACTTTGAAAATTTTAAAAGGAATTAACATTTTAAAAAATTCATGTCCATGTAAAGAAATCCTTAAAACCATTTTTAAAACATGGACAGTAATGAGAATGATTTAGAAGAACAAATATTTAAACCATTTAAAATGATATTTTAGTTAGAGTTCCTAACCAAATGAAAGATTATTGAATAATATTAATTTAAGTAATAAAAACATTATAATATCATGAGAATAAAGACATTCATGATATACTAAGTAAAACTACAGTATATACACCATATAAAAGTGAATTGGTGCATAACAACAAAGAAGTCTAAATGGAATGTAAATTGAGATAAAATACCTTATAAAGACCATATAATTAGGATAATTTAATGAATTGATTATGTTTCAAAAATAAAAATAAAATAAATTTTATTGGATATTCAGTGTAAATAAATAATATGAAATTCAAACATATTCTGGTAAAAACAACATGGATGACTTGGAAGATTAACTCAATAAATGGAAATTGAGTGAAGACTACTCTTATCAAGTTAATATCGATGACTTGAGAATTTATCAATGGAGTGATTATGTGCATATAAAGTATAACCACAAAATAAGATTGGAAATTACTAAATAAATAAATATCCATTTCAAACATAATCTTGGAGTGAAATAATAAATCATGTTTGAGCAAAAGCCAATGACTGAAAAATGATATTAGAAATTACCTTACAGATTTGGTAACATAAAAATAATACACACCATGAAATAAGGATCATAAATTGAAGATTTAAATGCCCATAAATTATATTATATTACCTAATGAATACAATCATGGGTAGTATATACACCACAAAAAAGGAAATATTGTCAATATAGCATGAATCTCATGGGAATAAGAAGTGAGATGAAAACCCCATACCTTATACTTTTCCTTAGTAAAGGGTAAATTAACCTAATGTATAATGGTGAAATAATTTTTATTACATTATACAAGATCCACATACAAAAATATTATATCATATATGATCTTCTAATATTTATTTTTTAATGATATTTCAGTAGTATCATTGTTTTGGGTGTTCACTGATTTGTTTTCATTATATGTTTTGTTATGTAAGTAATGTTTGTTATGGGTTGGACGTATTTGATTCATATCCAGAATGATATTACGTTATTACACATTATCTTTGATCAAAAATTAATTATTTTTCTTGAATGGTTACGATGGGGAATGAAATCTCATCGCGTCGAGGAGATCGTAAGCCATACGTAAGCATGAGCGACAATATCACTATATTAGTGGTGATATTGTATGTAATTGGATGGTTATATTATATATAAATAATCATTAAAATGTTATATTTATTATTTACATGATTTATAATCATTATTATATCCATCCAAATAATGAAGTGTTGACTGAGAAACCACACCACGACATGGAGACGGTGAGTCGTACGTACACACGTATGAAGACTTTGTCATTCATAGGATGGATAGAATAATTAATATGGTTGTACCATAAATATAATAACATATTTGTATGTATAAAGTAATTGATTTATTATTTTATTATGGAAAAAAAGAAAGAGGAAGTGGAGGAAGAAAATGACATTGAAAGGGGTGATAAAGTAATTACCTCTTCTTCGGGGTTTCCCTTTTGATTTGAACAAAAGGGCCCTTTAGGTTGGATTTATGATCAATGTAATTCCTCTAGGTTGAAGTGAGGGTAGTTAAGAGGATATTAGAGTAGGGGTTGTTTGAGAGAAAAGGCTTTGGAGGTGTGAAATTAAGAGAAGGGGAAGTACCTTTTTATAAGGGAGGTGAGGGTCACTTTAGAAAAATCTTGAAATATAAATTTATAATAAAATAATTTTTGTTTTCTAATCTCTGAAATTGTATTTATGGAAAAATAGTTTTACTTATCTCCTGGGACAATGACCCTTTTCACCATGTCATATTTTTCTAAAAATGTGTGAATGAATTTTCTCTAGTCATAAATGATTTTTTAATAACAATTTTACCCATTTTTTACATTTTAATTTTTTAAAAGGAATCATCTTGTTTTTTTGGAAAAAGCTCTTTTTATTTTTTTACCGAAAATATGTAACAAATATTTAGCTTAACACTTATTCTATGAAGGGTATTTTACACTATAATGAATTATTAATGATTTAAAGCAAGAATTAAAATTATCTGTATATATTTTCAAAGAAAATGTTTCTTTTATTATTTCTGAATTTTTTATATATTAAATAAGATATTTCAATGTTAAAATTATATTTTACATAAGAAATTTTTCAAGTGATCATTTTAAATAATTTCACATCTATATGACATCCTCTATTGATAATTATGATTTACTGTGGATATGATTCAATAAAACTATCCTTATTCTTTATTTCGATAGTTTATGATTTTGATGGAGATATTTTTATGAAAATCGTTTCTTTTCCTTGGGTTATGATATGATGAAATGTTTATGCAACACATTTCTTTTCCACATGTAATGATTCTTGGAATGTTTTATTAAACCTAGTTCCTTTGAATGAGTTATTTTGTGTTGTTATGATGAATGTTTTATGATCTTGGGGCACACATATATATTGTTTCTTTATATTATGGGTGGTTCAATTATAAACCAAGGATACTTGTTAGGTTATAACCAATGATGATAGTTATATTATACCCATGGATTATGGTTAAATTATTTAAAAAATTGGGTGCTTACGTTAACAAAACTGATAGGTGGGACCTATATCTCCCTCCAATGCATTGGTTAAAGATTGATATCTCATGAGATAAACTAAAATAGAATATAGAGGGAACCCAATTTTGTATGGTTATTTTACCAATATTATAGAATTGGGAGTGAATATTGACTACTATAATGGTTTAGTGAGTGATCCCACTCCACTATGATAGTATTTTCATTGATCCTTGACTATTAAGGAAAAAAATTTCTATGATTTTTTGTATTACATAATTCCATGTTTTAGGAAAATTTAATGCTCTCATATATCATGTCATGTGATTCCATTATGTTCCATCTTATGAAATTATATATTTTTTTCTATGTATAATGATTATGATCATTGATATCAAAATTATATTTTTCAAATGTTAATCTCAAGTTATCATATGCTTATGCCCATGTTATAATTATATGATCATTGATTCCTTTTCATATCATTACTAAACCTATGAGATCACCCTTTATAATTTTTATGTGTATAAGGATATGAATAAGGGTTTCATTTATGATATGTCTATGAAGGGTGATATTTAAGAAGATCATAGTGGAATATGGTGTAGTTCACTTATAAAATAGTTATTTATGTTTCCATGTTTCCAAATAAAATAAAACTTTATTGTCATCATGAGTGGTTTTGTAATATGAAATTAATATTAATCTAATAATATGTAATATCTATGAATGATAAGGTTAGTTCTTCACCCATAGGGTGTCCTGGTCTTGTTGTGGCCGTAGGTCCACTTCTGGATATTTTAATGGTCCTGACCTAAGAGGGTGGGGGTAGTAGGGGAGTCCCTAATTAAGCATAACATTATTTTGTGACCCTAGGGACTGTGGGAGCCTTGATATTTGGTTTGGTCTTGAGGGGGGTTATAGAGAGTCCATGATAACTTTTTTATGGATGATGAGATCGATGATTCTAAGAGAGGCCCTAAGTATTGTTGGATGGGAGTTAGTTAATGGTGCTAGTACAATTATTTGGATAGTGGGATCAAGAGTGAGATTATACAAAGTTCTATTATCCTCTTCCTATGATATTTGTAGTAGTTTCGTCTCAATATTTTAGTTTTGGTAGTAGAAACATATTATATCTTGGATTTTTGATTGTCCCTGTATTTTGATATGGTTCTCTCCTCTATTTCCAAGGTGTTTTTAGATGCTATTAGGGGGTTAATGGTTGATCTAGTTGATTTAACCCCCTCTAATTGATTATTTACCCTATCTTGAGGGTAGATATTTTTTTAGTGTATACTATTAAATTCCATGTGATGTGTATGGATCCCATAAAGAATTGTATCTATTCCATCAAAACTTAATTTTTTATTATGCCATTTTAAGGAAAAATGGAAAACAAAAGCTCACACACATGAGACCACTACGAGCTGAAATAACCCACAAAACAATTAAACAATAGGCCAAGGTTACTTGAATCAACTACTCTATAAAGTTCCCATTACAGAATACGAACCTGCATATCTATATCCTATCTGATAAGCTCTTCAAGGTGAGTAATCATCCTTTCCATTGTCTAAATGAATTCCTCTGAGTTGAATTTTCTCTGGTTGAAGCCCCGGGCCAAAATTCGATCTTGTTTATCTATCCACGATTCTTGATCCTTGTTGCGATCGACATTCAACCTTCATACATAAATTCTATTAATCTCCTCTTCTAATACATTAGGCTGGGCAGTCTTGTCTAGAATTTCTTCCCTGGAGTGTAGGATTAGTTTCAAGCACTTGGCATGCCCTTGCTCCCTTTCTGTCTGTTGTTTTCTAGATTTATGCTTCACTTTCCCCATTCCTAAGGCCTTTGCTTTCCTTGTTTCATTCCTTCTTGTCAGACCTCATCTCCATAGGTTTCGGCAAGTGGGATTAATCCTTACGTACCTTCGTTTTTTTCCCTTGTACCACTATGCACTACCCCAAGTCTCGAGTTCCTTTTTTACCCTTCTTCCTTCTAGGGTTATGAGATTAACCTTTATGTTGGTCAATGATATCCACTGAGAATTGACTATAGTTTTCATCGTGTATCCATTGATTCCATGTATGTTGAGACCATCAAGAGGTGTACCTGCCGATTCCACGTTATAGCCTGATTTATTTTATAGGGCATTTAGGAAATGATTGATTATCATATTTATGGAGGGGAGATTATTTCTCCAATTCATATCATTCCATTGGAGTCACATATCCTAGTATATGTACATTTCTATTCATACATATATTGTTACACTCTAGGGTATGTAATTTGTGCATGGTGTTTATACAGACATGATCTCTTATGTAGATCTATTTTATGTGGTTGATGTCATGTGGATAAGTGATTCACATGATAAAAATCATCTATTGTGGTCCAGAGTTGGGGTAGGTTCACTTAGGGTGTTAGGATATAACCCAAAATTGTATTCATTATTTTTTTTTGATTTTCCAAATTTCATTTATGTAAACTACAAGAAATTATGCATATTCCAATAGACCTATACCAGTAGTTTGGAAAACCATTGGAATAGGGCCGTATACCAATGGTTTTTTCCAAAAATATTGGTATATGTACAGTATTCAAACCCTATACCAATATTTATTGACAAATCGAGAGTTTAATTACCTTATTAAAACACTATCAAAATGGTTTTGAAAACATAATTGGTATAGGTGACTCCTATACCAATTTTCCTACCAAAATCATTAGTATAAGTTCCTTATACTAAACCTATACCAACAGTTTTGAAAAAACAATATGTATAGGTCCAAAAAATGTGGGAAACTATACCAATATTTCTCAAAACTATTGGTATAGGTATATTCCAATGGTTTTAAGAACAATTGGTATTGTAACCCAAGTAATTATGAATCATTCTATCAAATAATATAAAATACATCAATATTTAAATTATATATATATATATATATATATATATATCAAATTATATTCACAAATTCAAAGTAACATAGTTTTTCGGAGTTCAAATATAAGTTATAGGTTATATGTTCAGACCCCATCACTTTTTTACATTACCCATAATATTGATTTTTACAGCAGTTGGTATAGGCCCCTATGCCAATTGATTCCACAAATGTAATGGTATAGGATGATACTAATGAAAAAATATCCAAAGGACCTCGAAACCAATGGTATGGGCTATACAAATTGTTTGGGGGCCTATACCAATGTTTCCAAACCAATGGTATAAGATATTTTTCGAGTAGTGGAAGTTTTTATTTTATTAAATATTTAATTAGTTTTCATCTTGGGTAGGCATATCACAAGTTCACATATTTTATATTATATAAAATTATAGGTTCACCATCAGGGGAGGCCTAGTGAGATGTATTTTTAACTTCGTGTATATGAATCCTAGTGTGTGTTCAAACCTGATTCAAGTTTTATCATAGGATACACAGTGGATAAGGATAAGGATTGATGTTTCTTAATCGAGTGGAGCCACTCCTATAGAGACTCTGTATTAGGCTGGTGTAGAGTATACATTTTGAATAATGGGTATGTGGTTTCACATGGTGTTGGTAGTAAAGCCTATTGTTTTTATTTTATGTTTTATTAATTTTTATATTTGGTTGTGCTAGTGGAAAAATAGTTGTTTGTTTCTCATTTTTTAAGTCCATTTGATTTTAAATTGCATGTAATTTATTATATAATTCCATTAATTCAGTTTATTTATTATTCAAACACTAATGTTCATCCTTATTGATAGCCAGATTTGGTGATGAGTTAGGTAGAATCAGGTTGGGTTGTTACAAAATGTAATCATAGGTGGTAGGAAATATTATATTGTGAATTGGATGTTAACTTGACTAAGAATGCATAAAAACTTATGATCGATATCAAACAAAAGTTTCATTAACACCTTTTATGATAGAATTTTCATGGAGAAATATTATGGGATTTCTATTTTTGGTTTATGTTTTTATGGTAACACGATTTCACCATATTTTATGCACTTGAGTTTTTAGATATATGGTTTTTTCTGGATTTTTATCTTATCCAATGAGTTAGAAGCCAATGTTCATGTATTATTCTAGACATATAGTATTTACATGACATATGAATTTTTTTTGTGTTTTCACTAAATTTCTAGATTAGTTTATTTAAATTATCTTTAAAGATATATACAGGGTATCAGATATATATATTTAGTGTCATTCTACTTCATTTAATAACATATATAATTTATCTTCTAATGTAATGTCATGTGAAACTTGTGTTGATAGGTTTTTAAGTGATGGAGATGCAGTGCCTTTGTCAAGGGATACATGGAGACCCTTTTGTGTCGGTAATGGCCTCTTAGTGACCTTTTGGATGTTCCATGGGGGAAAGTATTCTTGAGGGATTCTAGTGTTAGGATCAAGTTTCACTAAGGTGGTGGTCTCCATGAAATCTGTTGTTCAGGTTTATTAGGAGGGATTTGTTCATGCCAAGTGTTGTCTATCGGGTTATATGCTGGGGCCCATGTTCCAAACAACATTGATGGATTGGATGAGTGTGGTCGTTATTCCGTTATAGGGATGTTGAGTTCAACAGTCACTTGGGTGTGGTTAAGAATGAGTGTGTCTAGTTTTTGGAAGTGAAGCATTGGGAGTGCTAATGGACTTATGGATGGATTGAGAGGGAATGTTTTGGTGGACCCCTAAATGTACATGTTGGACATCACATTGGAAGCGTGTTTGGACACTTATAGATTTTAATTGATGTCTGAGTGGAGGGTGGAAAAGTGGTTGATCTTAGCATCAAGGAAATGCACTGTTTTAGAAGAGGGGTTTCAAGGGTTCTCTATTTTTATGGAACTTACCTATGTGAGGATCTTTATTTATGGTTTTAGGAATGTTAGACTAGATTTTTTATGACATGAACTATGTGAGAATGAGTCATAGTGTTCATTTGGGTTTGGATAAAGGGAAGAATTATGTTGGGTAGTAAACCATATTCCGTTAGAGGCCATGAACCCTGTTTTAAGGGGTTAATTGGTCATGGGGTTTTTTGTTCCAGGTGATCCAGGAGTGAGGGTTTTTTTGGTTTTTTTAATGCTGGTGATCTACTTTGACTCATTTGGCCATGTCTATCCATTGTGTTCTATGATGAAAGAAGTATGGACTTTGTGGGTTTCTATTTGGGTAGTTGTGTGATGATATGTGTACTCCTGAGTTCGGGGTCCTTAGATATGTCGTAGTTGAATTCCTCCCACATTGGTAGAGGGTTTTAATTTCCATACGACTAGTTTTTGGATGGTTCAGATAACGTCGACTAAGCTAGTGCTTGGATGAGAGCATGGTATCTAGTTGATCACTAAGGCTTCTAAAGGATGATAATACTTTGTGGTGGAGAGTATGTGATGCCTCGCATTGTCATGTGTTCTGAAAATTGAGAGAAATTTGAATTTTTCTATTAAATTTTTTCAGGGTAAAATGAAAATTTTCCTTATGATATGATCTGGGATAATTTTCTGAATCTTATTCTTGTCATGGAATAGGGTGATTACACTATTATTTAATATTAATAGAAATAAGATCCATTAGAATTTCATGGAATATTTAATTTTTAATCAATTAACATCAAATTATTTATTCCTTTTCATTAAATTGTATATTTTTAATGGATTTAAAGATTTATATTTCATAGTACCCCAAGTTTGTATGGTACATTTTCCGTTTAAATAAATTTAATATCATGATTTTCAGGCAACACTGAGTTCAAATGCACTATAATCTATTAATAAGGGACTATCATAAACTAGCCATCAAAATAAAGGGATTGAATAGTATTAACCACATAATGATATTTATATATTCAATAAAATGTTTTTTACATTCATCCAAAATATTTTATAGTCATAATATAATAATCAATCCAATTTTACAATTTGAAGTACTATTTTTATAAAGGTAGTTTTAGTGATTTTAATAGCAGACTGGTTTCAAAAATAAATTTTGAATCTTAAAAAAATTCTATTAGAAAGACTAAACTAAATTTTTTGAAGTGTAATATCAAAGTTTACATTGGTTTATTTTTTTTTTTTTTGATATGTTTCATTTTAAAAGAAATAGTGAAAAAATACCACATTTTAATTAAAAAATGTGATTTCCTATAAGTTCTTTATATAGTTAAATACTATTTTATATTGTATTTAAAGTATAAATAGTTCAACTATACATAATTAAATCCATTATGTATCATTTTAATCAATTTCACATTTAAATTGGATATATGACCATTTCAATCATTTGAACATTTTTACTTTAAAAACACTTGGTTTCATCCCATCTCTAAGATTAATTTTAAATTAGTTTCTACAACTTATGTAAATTTAATTATGAAAAATTGATTCCATATTTAGATTAATGTGGTTAGAAAATAATAAATATTTATCTTTTATTTTTGGATAATATGAAAAGAAACTTTAGTAATTCTTATTACCACAATTAAGGGTAAATCAGATAATTAAATGTTAAATAAATATTATAAATATTATAAATTGAACCTAAAACATGTAATAATTTTATTTAATGTGTTATTATTGAAAACAATTGTCGTTAATATGATTTTATGGACCCATAGAGCTACTATTATAACATCAATCCTTTTATAGTCTTTTATTTTAAGAAAATAAAAATATGTCATACTCATGTTTCTAATAAGTGTTATATTTTTAATTTGTTGTTATTTAGAACATATCATTAATTAGAAATATTAATTTGAATTTGAAATACGTATATTCATCTTGATAAATTATTTTTAATTTTTAAGAAAAAAAATAATTTCTTCAAAGGATTATATAATGATGATGCAGTATTTCTTTAATTAAAGGGAATATCAAATAAATGATATTAAAAATAATAAAATAAATATAATTAGAGAAAATTAACATCATAAAAAATTTCATAGATTAATTTTACATGTTATTGATATATTTAAGTTTTATTTATAAGATAAATATTTTATTGATTTTTTAAAATTCGAAATAATGAATAGTATCAGAATGGTCATTAATGTTATATTAAAATGGAAAATATTTTATTAAATTATAAAAAATTCATAAAAATAAACAGTTCATTAAAATAATTTATATAAGTAATAAAATTTCATCAATTATCTATGCATGTTTATTTTTAATTTTATTGTAACTATATTAACCGTCAAAGAGTAAAAACACATGTTGTCCGATAAGAGTTAAAGGGATTAATTAAGGGTTAAAGAGAAAAGATAAGGGAAAGTATGTGACCAAAACTCATATAAGAATTAATGGTTGAGACTTTTTCTTACCATAAATATATTATCTTATAAATATATCACTTTTGAGCCATTTGGAATTGAAAATTAATTTATATTTTTTTAATATTTTGAGAGTTTTCAAAAGTGCCCCTTACCTCAATTATAAAGGGGTGCCTCCTCCCTCACTTACTCACACAAAATTAAACCTTATAGCTCAACAAAAAACTACCCATTTCACCTCCCAACATCTTATCCAGCTTATATAGATCCCTTACTTGCAAAATGAAAATTTCTTGCTCCCTTGAGAAGAGTTCTAATATACTTCCTCCAAAGAAAAGGTAATCTTTTTTATCAACACATTCAAGATCATCTTTTCTTATACTTCCTATTGATGAATTGTTTCCATTATAATGTAATAAATCTAGTATCATATATATTACGACGTTTTATTATGATTATGAGACAACCATTTTTCATCTTTTATCCATCCTATGAAAATCGAAAGCATTGCACCTGTGTATGTATGTCTTACCATCTCCACACATTGGTGTTTTCTATTTTTCATTAACACTTTAAATGGATTGGTATAATGATAAGAACCAATGATATATATAATAAATATTAAATAAAATTTATTATAAAAAAATTAATATTCTATACTATTCCTTACCATGTCACCATTAAGGGAATGATATCATATCTCATGCGTACGTACGACTAACCATCTCCACTATGCATCGCAATTCATTTCCCATGTTAACAACTTTATTAGGATTATAAACATGTATATAATGAATAAATAATATATCTATTATCTTAATATAGTTACGATATTAGGAAACTATTCACAAGAATTAGAACTTACATGATGAAACATGCATAGGAAAATGAAGCAGTTAACAACTAAAACAATGGTCATAATGAAATATTATTAATGAGAAATAAGATAATATAAGAGGATAAAATATGATATAATAAGTACTAATAAGGTTTTATTATAAAATACTAACATTATTTAAACAATTATGCATGAGGTTTATAAACATACATATGAATGAAGACCGAAGGTAAGATATGTTTGTCTCACTATTATTTCTGTGGGACACATTCCTTATACACTACATGTTTCTTCCACATGGTGTATATACTACTCATGAACATATTTTATGAGTTTTACCCTAAATATTATGGAATTTTAATTTCAATTTATTTTTATTTCTTTCATGGGTCATATAAAAAAATAGATTATAAAGTGTTAAGGGTTATTTCACAATCGAATTATTATTCGGGATTGTTTAAGATTAAGTCTCGACTGAGGAATTTTTTTCTTCCATGTCAATAATTTCAAAAATTATTTTCAAATAAATTTTTACTATTTTAAAAAAAATTGTGACACCCTAAGATTTTATGGTATGTTTCCCTTTGAATAATGTAGTAGCTTGCCTTGTATGCAATATGGGGTTTTAACAAACCACGTCCAATCAAACTAGCCTTTGTGAATAGTAATACACACTTTTTCAAATTTTATAAAATTAATTTTTCAAAATGTACTAAATTTTTTATTTCTGAATATTGAAATTTTCTGAAGGTGAATTTTTGGTATTTTTCTAAAAACATTCATTTTCTTATGAATAGTAAAAAACAATGTGTTATTATTTAAAACTGACTTTTTATTTATGTAATTAGTTATTTTATATTTATTTATTTTAGGAAAAAATAGATACTTAATAACTACATATGTTCAATATAATTAATTTGAGTCATTTTATAATATGTTTAGATATATAAAACATTATTTAAATTTTTACCGTCTTTTAGCCACTTTCTAGGAGCATTTTCAAATTTGCAGAAAACATATTTTTACCGCTTCTATGAGTTGAGTTTAAAAAATCTGAGAGACAGGGTTGACATTAGTAATTAAGAAGAGGTTCAGTAAGATGTAAATAATTTTTTTGTTGAATAGTAACGTTTGACTTTTATTTACCACATTTAAAAGTAAATAGGGTAATTAAGGGTAAAAATGATATTATAATTACCCTAACATATATCCTAATTCTATTTGATTAGTGTAATTCGACCAAAAAACCATATGAATAAAATATTATCCTCATTGGTCCACATGGATTAGATTAGGAAATTTATTATTATATTATTTAAAGAAGAGTTAAAAGAGTTAAATTCAATGTTTAATAACTAAACTATTTTTAATATAGGGTAACACATAATATAAATTAGACTATAAATATTAATTGGAAAGATAAAAATATTTCTTACATAATGGTAGTTTATTTATAATTTTTAGACATTAAATAATTCAATTTATTAATGACACAATGATGATGTAGTAATTACCTTAATAATGAAATATTAAAATATTTGATATTATAAATATCCAAATAAATGTAAATTGAGACTTCTGATGAATCCCACTAATTTTATAGGATAATATTACATGTTAGGATTGATTAAATAAATTTTATTTGAAGTTATAAAGTTATTATTGCTTTCAAAAAAATACTAAACAGTGTCAAAATGAACATAATTGTGTTTTTAAAACAAATACTACATTATTAATTGATTTAATATAAAAATAAAATGTTCATCCAAAGTACTTATATAAGGTTATATATATTAATAATTAACCACTTGGGATTTTCTTGATAGTTTATAGTAGGTTTATTAACCGTATAATATAAAATACAAAGAGACATGGTAAATGTCAAACTATTTAACTAAGAGTTATATCTAAAAGATAAGGTTAATATGGTGATGAAAAAATATATCAAAACTATTTTTTGAGTGTTTTTTCACCCATAACCTCCTTAACCTCTTAAAAAATAATTTTGGAACCATTTGGAACCGAAAATGATTTTATTATAAAATAATATTTCAAGCTTTTCTTAAAGTGACCCTCACCTCTATTATAAAAGGGTATTTCCACCTCTCTTAATTTTACACCTCAAAATCCATTTGTCTCAGCCAAAAACGGCCCACATATCTCACCAAATTTACTCCCTTAAACCTATAATCCTTACTTTTATCATAAAGCTAACCTAAGGAGCCCTTTTTATCAAATCAAAAAGAAACACCCGAAGAAGAGGTAATAATTTCACCCCCCTCTTTCAAGATATTTTCTTCTTCCACATTCCCTTTCTTTATTATTTCCATTAAAAAAAATAAATCCAGTTTTTTCTACATTATGTGATGTTATAATAATTATGTTATCACCATATTACTTATTCTATCCATCCTATAAATGACAAAGTCACAATACATGTGTACGTACAACTTACCGTCTCCACGTCGTGGTCTAGTTTGTTATCCAAACAATTCATTATTTGGATGGGTATAATAATGAGTATTACTAACTTAAATAATAAATATAACATCTTAATTCTTATTTATATATGATATACCATTAAATTACATTTTATTTCACCATCAATAGAATGATATTGTCGCTCGTGCATACATACGGATTACCGTCTCCACGAATGCGATAAGATTCATTCCCCATCGTAATCATTCAAGAATAATTTTCATTTTATGATTAAAAATAAGTTTTATGAACATAATATCATTATATATATAAATCAAATACATACTATCCATAAATATAATGTTTTATGTAACCAATCATAATGAGGAAAATGAATCAGTTAATAAATGAAATGATGATACTACTGAAATATTATTAACAAAGAAATATAATTAACAATGAAATATTATAGGATCATATATGATATCATATTTATGTATATATTTATTTTATAATTTAATAAAAATGTTTTAACTATTATACATAATGTTAACATACCATCGTCTGAGTAAAAGTACAAGTTAAGGGTTAATTCTACAATCTCTTTACATATCCGAGGTTGTTAATACGTAAGTAACTAACATGACCTCTTTATCATCCACATATGTGTTTTCTTAAAAATGAAATTCAAAACATTTTCTGCTGTTATAACATCATATAAGCCTTCCAAACATGGTTATAAAGATATTTTAAAAATAAACATTTTCTCTTATAATTATATGAATTTTAAATAATTTCAAAATAGAAAGTGATATTTCTCTACAAAAAGTTTTGATTTCATCTATGTCAACATCCTTTGATGGATTTTATGATTGTTTGAAGTTGATTTATAATGATACAAATCTTCCATATTGTATTGAAGGATTTTGTTATGTTTGAATATGGATGTGTTATTATTACCCCATTCATGGTTTATGGATAAATTATTGACATTTCGTATGCTAGTTTTAATATGAATGTTTATGTTATGTTTAAACTTTTTTATATGAGGAATGCATTGGTCTTAGTAAGTGACAGGTTGAGCCCGCTATAGCTCCTCGATGCATCGGTAGGTCGCATGAGAGAAACTAGGGTCTTGGCACAAGGACTTGACAAAATATTATTAGTAGTCTTGGCACAAGTCCATGAATATGTGGTTATGAAGTCTGGCATTATGCTTTCCAACAGTATGAAATTGGATATTGATATTACATGTGATTATTCGACTAGTTGAATATCAATGTGAATAAGTAAATGGATTTATTTGATTTATCTTTGAAATATTATGATGAAGTTTATGTTTAAAAGGCCTATGATTTAGTCTTATACATTGCATTAACTGTTTATGCATATTCATGAATGTTTATGCTATATTGTTATCTGTACCGAGCATCTGTTCTTACTACTTTCTTTGTTTTATTTTTCCCAGGATCCGATGAAGTATATTATGACTGATCTTGATGGATATTATAAGAGATGAATGTGGTCAATAGAAACAATTTTTTTGTTTTTTTATTCATTTTATAATGTAATCTCAATATTATGAATGTATCTAGTAATTACAAGGTTACTAAATCGATTGGTCTTTTAGGATTATGGTCCCTTGTGATCATGCTAATGTTATGTAATAATTTACTAACTCTGGGTAACTTGGGTAAGGGTGTTATAGTTGGTATTAGAGGAAGTTTAGTACAAACCATAGAAATTATATTTAGATAAAATCTGATTAGAGAACATTACCCTAAGATTGACATTGAGGATTGGTATAGATGAACTTCCTAGAATTTTGGTAATGTAGAGATTTTGTGTATTTTCCAAGAAATACATCCCTGTCTGGATACGAGTAGTTAGAGACAGATCTGGAATAGACGTACCTCGGAGTGAAGACTCTGACAAAGAGTTTCGAGCTTGACCCGATTTATCCTGGTACACGACAATGGGCCTTGGTGCACTCTTGTTTACAACACTCTTGTTGGATATGCTTAGGATAATTCACATTTTCATTAAAACCCATTAAGAAGGATTTATGAGTATATTAATCATCAAAAAACATTTTCTTATGATTATGGATTATATCCATAAATTTATGAATTTATGTTATGTGTTTTACATTTTTGGAATTATGTATTGCGATTCTTAAACTAATCTAGTGGATTCCATTGTGTAGAAATGTTGCATATTGGAAAGAATGGAAACTATATCAATGCATGTAATCTAGGTAGGGATTTTCCTCCTACTCAAGATAATTATAGTGGAGCTAGTGATGAAACTGGTGTTGATCAGCTTATCACCATACCAGGAAAACTCACACAGGTTATAAAGAATAACCATACCCATATGGAGCACCTTGATCCACAATTTGAAGGATCAATGTTGGACCGCTTCATGAGTGAACAACTACCAAAATTCAATTAGAGTACAAATCCATTTGTGGTTGAGCAATGGATAAGTTCGTTAGAAAACATATTTCTTACTTTGGGGAGTTTCATATGGGAAAATGTTGTCATGGAATAATATCGCCTCATAGTAGCTCCAGATCAATGGTTGTCATTAATCCAAAACACAAAGGAATCAGAATAAGTATCAAACATTAAATGGAGAGGGTTTGATGATTTTTTCATAGAAAAATACTTTCCTTGTGACCATCGAGCGGATATGGAAATACAATTTCTAAGCCTCTGGAAAATGGAGGTTGTGAATGTTGCAATGTATGAAGCTATCTTTACAATGTTAGTAAGGCATGCACCAGATTATATACATAACCAAAGGAGTAATATTGATTGATTATTTGATTGGTGAAATCCATGTCTTCGTTGATCATTAGTCACACAATCCTTCTCATCATACGAAGATATTTTCTCTTGTTCTATTAAGATAGAAATGGAATACTCTATGTTTCGTGACTTCAACGAAAAGAAAGAGAAGAAGAGATCTTCTAATCACTCTAGAAATGGAAATAAGGGGAAGAAGGGAAAGGCTGAATATCCATCCTCGGATAAATTTTGGAAGAATCACCCCAGTTCATTCCTGAAGGGAATGAGAGTGTGTTACAAGTGTGGTGAAAAACGACACCAATCTTGTGATTGAAAGGGAAATAAAGAGGTTGTCAATTATGAATGCTACAATTTTAGAGAAAAGGGACATTATGCAAATGAATGTCCTATACACCGAGGAAATTACCTCAGAAAATACCAAGGGAGAAAGGCCAAGTTTATGCGATCACTACCACTGAGTTTGAAGCTCCAAAAGACGTGGTAGTATGTAATTTAATTGTTTCATCAAGTTTATCCAATGCTTTATTTATTTCCAGATCATTGAATTGTTTCATATCTTCCTAGTTTTCTATGAGAATTAGATATTTTCAATTTGACTTAACACGAGAGTTTTCTATCAAAACTCCTATGGGAATTATCATTGCGACAATGGTTTTTGTATCAGTTCCCATTAGGGAATAAAAATGTTTTTTATCTACTAATCTCATCATCATAACCATGATTTAATTTTATATAATACTTATAAGATATTGTCTTTCAAACCAAGATGCGATAATTTATTATATGAAGATGTAGGTTGCGATTGAAAATGATGATAAGGATTACCATATCTTTAGAGAAGAAACATCTCCACCTGATTGTCATCTAGATCCACCCCTAGTAGCTCTAATAAATTCAATGTTTTGGCAACAATATAATGAAATAACTATGGGTGAGGAAAATAATGTTCAAATAGAGGACCTAAATATTGTGTAGGAATATGTTGATGTGTTTCTAGAGGATTTACCTGGATATCCTCCAGAATTGGAAACTGTGTTTTCCATTGATTTAATTCCTATTTCAAGGCCTATATCGATGACCACTTAAAAAATGGCCACTGTGTAATTAGTGGAACTAATGAAAAAACAAGAGTAATTGCTTAATAAGGTAATTATTATCCATAGTGATTATCCATGGGGAGCCCCTATCCTTTTTGTTAAGAAGAAAGACAGATCTATGAGGATGTGTATTGACTAGATAGAGATCAATGCTATAATAATAATGGACAAGTATCCCCTACCTCGCATTGATGATTTATTCGATCCACTTCATGGAGCTCAATATTTTTCAAAGATTGACCTTCAATCTAGATATCATCGGTTTTGTGTGATGAATGAATACATTCCAAAAACAACATTTCGAATGAGGTACAAGCATTGCGAGTTTACAGAAATGCAGTTTGGATTGACTAATGCACCCTCTATCTTCACGGATTTAATGAATAGATTTTTCAAGGAATACCTTGATTACATTGTAGTGGTATTTATTTATGATATCTTGGTATACTCAAAAATCTACAAAGATCATGAAAATCACTTGTACATAATTTTGAAAACCATCAGAAGAAATGAATTATATGGGAGGTTTAGAATGTGTGAATTTTGGATTCAAGAGATTTATTTTCAGGGCCATATTTTCTCTAATGAGAGAATATCTTTTGATCCTTCCAAAAACATGGCAATCCAAGAATGGATAGCACTAATGAGTATAACTAAGGTACACAGTTTTATTGGTTTAGTTGGTTATTATCGATGTTTGGTCCAGAATATTTCCCAGTTGGCTAACCCATTAACCAATCTCACATGTAAAAGGGTTAAATTTGTTTGGAAAAAAAATAGTGTGATGAATGTTCTGAATAACTAAATAGAAGATTATTCAAAGCTCATATCATAACTCTAATATCAGGGAATGATGAGTTTGTTATTTATAGTGATGCTTAAATGAATGGACTTAGTTGTATTCTTATGTATAATGATAGTGTTATTTCCAATGCATCATGACAGCTAAAAATTCATGAGAGAAATAATCCCAATCATTATCTTGAGTTATAATATTTAATATTTGCTCAGATGTTATATAGACACTATATCTATTGTATAAATTCGAGATTTATACTGATCACAAGAGTTTTTAGTATATTGTCCAGGAAATCTGGAAGGGTGGGATTCATCTAGCTTGGACTCTTACCCCCTTTTGGATGAAGTGTCTTGATTCGATCTTAGAGATAAATTACATTTCGAGACATGATTTTCATGAAGCAAACACTATTGCAGATGCTCTTGCCAATAATGTTTTCCACCAGGACTAGATTTGGGTGAATGACCTTCCTCCTGATTTATTTCAACTTTTTGACAAGGAATGTAAAAAACTTCCTTCCTTTCGTCTTCTGTAACCTTTTTTCTTTTTTTATTCAATAAATTGTTCTTTGGTCATTGGCCAAGGAACCACCCTTAAAAAAAGTAAATTTCCCCACAAAAAGGACTCAACATGAGGCAAATGGGATGGATTGAAATACTCAAGTATTATGATTTCACAATACACTACCATCTGAGGAAAGAAAATAAGGTGGAAGATGATATGAGCAAAAAGGATCATGGAGTTCTGAACAATATGAGAGTTGAAAGGGATACTATTTTCACGGATATAGTAAAGATGAATATGGTAATAACCATAGAAGTTGAAACATCAATACTTTTTCAAATGGTTGATAATCCATCTTTACTATAAAGGATAAAGTGTTCTCAGACTGATGATGGGGAGTTTTAAAAGAATATTAGTGGTGTGAATGATCTGAGATTGAGTGACTTCATATATGAAGATGGATTTTTGAAATTTGGGAAGAGACATTGTATTCCTTTCATACCTGATCTAAAAATGGAATTTTTGGATGATGATAATAGCTCAAATTTCTCTATACACCCAAGAAGAACTAATATAAATATTGATTTTCAGAAACATTTTTTGTGAGACAACATGAAGAGGGAGATTTCTGATTTTGTTTCAAAATGTTTGGTTTCTCAACAATTGAATGCTAGAAGGCAACAACCTGGATGAGTCTTGCATCCTCTTCCCATACCTAAGTAGAAATGGGATAATATTACGATGGCCTTTTTTATGGGGCTACCAAAGACTCCTAGAAGGAATGATGAAATATGGGTCATTATTGATCATCTCACCAAGTCAGCAAATTTTCATGGTATAAGAGATGATTTAACACTTGAACATCTAGCACGAATATATATTAATGAAGTTGTAATACTCCATGGTGTACCCCTTTAGATTATTTCTGATTAGGATCCCCATTTTACATCACGATTTTGGAAATGTCTTTAGAAAGCATTGGATATTGAACTTCATTTGAGAACTACCTACCACCCTAAAACCAATGGACCATCAGAGCGGACTATTGAAACTTTTGAAGGAAAGTTGAGATATTTCTCACTTGACTTTCAAGGTATATGTGATCAATATTTACCTATGGAAGAATTTTCTTATAAAAATAGCTTCAATTAAAGTATTCAGATGGAACCATATGAATCATTATATGGAATGAGATGTCGCACACCAACTTGTTGGGATGATGTTGGTGAAAGAAAACTTGTAGGCCCATAACTTGTTGAGGAAACAATGAAAAAGGTGAATATTATCCAAACCCACATCAAAGTATCTCAAATAAGGAAAAAGAGATATGACGATAATTGGAGGAAGGATTTGGATTTTCAAGTTGGAGATAATGTTTTCTTGAAGGTATCTCCATGGAAGGGTGTTATACGATTCAATAAGAAGGGTAAATTGAGTCCTAGGTAAATCAGACATTTCAAAATTCTAGAATGAATTCGAGTTTTGGATTATCATTTGGAAATGCCTCCAAGTCTCTCCAAAGTTCATGATGTGTTCCAAGTATCACTGTTGAGAAAATATATGCCAACCTCAACGCATGTACACATCTATGAAGAAAATTGAACCTGAACCTAATCTATCTTATTGTGAAGAGACTTTCAAGATTTTTGACACCATAGAATAAGTATTGAAAAACCGGACGACTCGTCTAGTAAAATTTCTATAGAGAAACCATAAGATAGAATATGCAACGTGGTAACCTGAGGAACTAATGACGAAGAACCACCTAAATCATTTTATGCAGCAATATTATAAAAAATTTTAGGATGAAATTATTTTAAGGTAGAATGTATCACCCCATGCTTCAACAGTACGTTTTCCTTTGAATAATGGAGTAGCTTGCGTTGTACCCAACTGAGAGTTTTAACACACCACAACCAATCAAACTAGCCGGTATGACCATTAATACCCACTTTTTAAAATTTTATAAATTTTATTTTTGAAAATGAACTTTATTTTTGAATTCAGAATATCGAAATTAGCTTAGAGTGAAATTTTGGTATT
Organism: Viscum album; assembly: GCA_963277665.1. Taxonomy (NCBI): domain Eukaryota; kingdom Viridiplantae; phylum Streptophyta; class Magnoliopsida; order Santalales; family Viscaceae; genus Viscum; species Viscum album. The sequence goes on along the minus strand of OY728166.1, from coordinate 1,081,447,885 downwards.
CTTCTGAAAACCTTTAATTTTGGATGAATAGTGAAAAACACCGCGTTAATGTTTAAAACTGACTTCTTATTTAAGTAATTAGTTATTTTATTTTAATATATTTTAGGACAAAATAGATACATAATAACAATATATTTTCAATTTAATTCATTAGAGTCATTTTATAATAAGTTTAGATATATAAAATTTTATTGAACTTTTTACTATCTTTTACACACCTTCTTGGAGCATTTGTATATTTGCTTAAAACAAAATTTTACCGCTTCTGTGAGTTGAATGTCAAAAATCATAGAGACACGGTTGACATCAGTATATAAAATGTGGTTCAATAAGTTGAATTTTTTTTTTGTGAATAGTAACTTTTGACTTTTATTTACCACGGTTAAAATAATGAGGGTAATTAATGGTAAAAATGAAATTATAATTACCCTAACACATGTCCTATTTCTATTGGATAAGATTAATTTGACTAATAAAAACCTTAGGAAAAAAATATGATCCTTTTTGGTCCACTTGGACTAGATTAGGACAATTATTATTATTTTATTTAAAAATAGTTAAAAGAGTTAAATTCATTGTTTAATAAAAAAACCATTTTAAAGATAGGGTTAAAAATAATATAAATTTGACTATAAATATTAATTAGAAATATAAAAATATTTCCTAAATAATGGATTTTATTTATAATTTTTAGACATTAGATTATTTAATTTATTTATAAAATAATGATGATGCAGTAGTTACCTTAATAATAAAATTTTAAAATAATTAATATTATAAATATCCAAATAAATGTTCATTGAGACTTCTGATGGGATAAAATAATTTTCTATGTTAATATGACATGTTATGGTTGATTAAATAAATTTTATTCTAAGTGATAATGTTTATATGGCTTTCAAAAAAATCAAATACTAAATAGTGTCAACATTGACATAATTGTGTTTTTAAAACAAATACTATATAATCAATTGATATAATATTCATATAAATATAAGGTTCGGCCAAAGGACTTATATAAGGTTAAATATATTAATAATTAACCACTTGGGTTTCTCTTGGAAGTTTGTAGTATGTTTATTAGCCATATAATATAAAAATACCAAGAGACATGGTAAATGTCAAACTATTTAACTAAGAGTTAAATCTAAAAGATAATGTTAATATGGTGACTTAAACTGTATAAAATCTATTGTTTAAGATGTTTTAGACCCATACCAACCTTATCCTAGAAATAAATTAATTTAGAGCCATTAAAAACTGAAAATTATATTATTATAAAATAAAATTTCCAGACATTCCTAAAGTGACCCTCACCTCTCTTATAAAAGTGTACTTCTAATTCTATTAATTTCACACTTCTAAAGCCAATTGGATCGGCCAAACCCTACCAAAGTATATTCCAAACTTTTGTCCCTTTAACCTAGATGCCTTAATTTGATCAGAGAGCCATCTTATGGATCTCTTTTGATCATATCAAAAGGAAACACCCAAAGAAGTGGTAATAATTTCACAACCCTCTTTCATGTTCTTTTCTTCTTCCACTTCATATTTATTTGTTATTTCCATAAAAAATAATATCTCTAGTACCTTATACATACTGTTAGGTTATTATAAATATGGTACAACCATATTCGTTATTCTATCCATCCAATAAATGAATAAGTCACCATACGTGCGTACGTACGGCTTACCGTCTCCACGTCATGGTGTAGTTTGTTATTCTAACACTTCATTTTTTGGATGGGTATAATAATGATTATAACTAATGTAATTAATAAATATAACAGGTTACGTATTCTTTATATATGATATACCATCCAATTACATATGATTTCACCATCAATATAATGATATCGTCGCTCGTGCATACAAACGGATTACCGTCTCCATGAACATGATGAGATTCATTACCCATCATAATCATTCAAGAATAATTTTCATTTTATGATTTAAAATAATTTTGAAGAACATAATATCATTATATAAATGAATAAAATACATCCTATCCATAAAAAAATGGCTTACGTAACCATGCATATAGATGGAATTTAATCATTTAACCCCCAAAATGATGATGCTAATGAAATATTATTAACAAATAAATATTATTAACAATGAAATATTACAAGATCATATATGATATCATATTTATGTATATAGTTATAGTATAATTTAATAAATGTTTTTAAAATATTATAAAATAGTTTAACATACCATCGACTAAGGAAAAGTAAAATATAAGTGTTAATTCTATAATCTTTTTACATATCTGAGGTTTTTAATACGTATGTATCAACTGGGACCTCTTTATCATCCACTTCTGTGTTTTCATACAGTTGTAATTCAAAACATTTTTACTATTTACTAGACTATGGTTTAAATTCATTTATACCCTTATTTGACCACATGTGTTTTAAAAGGAATCTTTCTATCATTTTCCAAACAAGGTACTTTATGACTATCTCAAAAAAATTAAGGTAAGAATGTCTTTTTTTATCTTATACGACAGGTGTGACTATTTTCCGCAGTTATAGCATCGTCAAAGCTTCCCATACAAGATTATAAGAATATTTTTAAAATAAATGTTTTCTTTTATAATTATATGACTTTAAATAATTTCAAAATAGAAAGAGATATTTCATTACAAAAGGTTTTGATTTCATCTGTGTCAACATCCTTTGATGGATTTTAAGATTGTTTGAAGTTGATTTATTATGATACTAATATTAAATATTGTATTGAAGCTTTTTTGATATGTTTTACTGTGGATGTATTATTTTGACACCATTCATGGTTTATAGATAAAGTATCAACATTTCTTATGCAAGTTTAAATACGAATGTTTAAGTCATGTTTAAACCTTTTCATATGAGGAATGAATTGGACTTAGTAAGTGAATGGTGGAGCCCTATATAGCTTCTCGATGCTTCGATATGTCACATGATACAAACTAGTGTCTTGGAACAAGGCCTTGACAAAATCTTATTTGTATTCTTGGCATAGGGCCTTGACTATGTGGTTATGAAGTCTGGAATTATGCATTCCAACATTATGAGATTGGCTATTGATATTACATGTGATTATTTGACTAGTAGAATATCCATGTGAATAAGTAAATGGAATTATTTGATTTATCTTTGATATATTATGATGATGTTTATGTTTAAAAGTCACGTGTTTAAGTATTATACAATGCCTTAAATGTTTAAACTTATTATTGAAAGTTTATGTTATATTGTTATCCTTTATGAGCATCTGAGCTCAATAATTTCTATGTTTTATTTTTCCCATGATGCAAAGAAGTATATAATGACAGACGTTTAGGGATAGTCTATGAGATGAATGTGGTCAATGGAGACAATGTTTTTGTTTTTTTTTCATTTTGTAATGTAATGTAAAACTTATGAATGTCTCTAGTACTTCCAATGCTACTAAACTGATTGGTATTTTCGGATAATGATCCCTTGTGATCCTGAAAATGTTATTTAACAATGCACCGACTCTGGGTAACTAGGGTTGGGTAATTTCAAAAAATGTTTGAAGTCTTTTACCCATGTTATAAATTATATAAAAAGGTTTGAGTTGAATCATTTTTTCATTTTTCAAATGGGGTACTTGCTAATTGTTTTGAAACAAAATACATAAGGAATGTTTTTTAACTTATACAGAATAAATGAGATCTTATTATTTCATGATGAATTAATTCCTTGAATATCCTCTTATAATAATATATGGTTATTTCCAAATATTGTTTTTTCTTTTATAAATGATTGTATTTTTAAATAAATATTTTCAAGGATATTTTTATTAAGAATGTTTCAATAATCTTATTATAGTTTTTTATATATTTGAAAATTCATTGTTTTATCATATAACATATTGAGATTAATCACTTATGATGTCATCTATTAGATTTTATTGAATTATTTATTATCAATTTAACTATGGATATTCTTTTTTGATACCATGTATGGTTAATGATTAATTCATTCACATTTACTATACTAGTTTTTCAAAAAAATTGTTTATATTGTTTATGTTTCACACATTTAATACGAGGAATTAATTGGACTAATTAAGTGATGGGATTTATTTCTATATCCCCTTGATGTATCATTAGGGATTTTGAGAAAAACTAGTTTGGTTATTAGCCTAGGCCTGATGCGTTTATGTATGGTGTGTTGGCAGAATTCTTGATTGTATGTTTATGATGTTTTCTATTATGAGTTCACTAATTATTAGATTAGTTACTAATTTTCCATGGTATTATTATATTATTAGAATATCCATTTGATTATTTATATGGAATTATTTTTTTATCTTTTATTCATTACATATTATGGTCATGTTTTTTTAAAATGGATTGTGTTGCACTTATTCACCATGCCTTGATGTTTATGATTATTTATTCATGATAGATTCTGTTGTACACATTCCTCTACTGAGAATTGGAGATCTCCCCTTTATTATGATTTATTTTACCCAGATAAAAATATGTATATTATGATTAACATGTAGTGATAAGCTAGGATAATGATGATTCTATTAATGAAATCATTATGTTGTATTTTATAATTTCAATTGTAATGTATGTTTCAAGTATGTATCTAGTTTTCTAGTTTAACTAAACTATTAATTAATTTGGTATGGGATTATTTGAAAATATGCCAATGTAATAAAGTAACCATTGATTCTGGTCTACAGGGGTCAGGGTCTTTATAGTTTATATCAGTTCAATTTTAGTAGAAACACTTGTAACAAGATTTAAGAAACAATATTTTTTATAAAAATAACCATCTAACAAACATTGATAGTATTCCCAAAGTAACCAATATTATGATTTTGAGATTTTATATATATAAATTTTCAATTTATGTTAGGTGTTTTATTATTTAGAACTTACGAATTATCATTCATAACCTAATCTACCATATAACATTATTTATAAATGGAACCTAGTGGATGGAATGGAAACTTTATTAATGAACGTAATATATATTGGGATTTCCCTCCTATAAAAGATAATGATGTTGGAGTTAGAGATTTAAATAGTGTTGAATGACTTATAACTATACTATGAAAACATACTCAGTTTATGAACAATAACCTTACCCATATAGAGAATCGTGATCTACAACACGGAAGAATAATGTTATACCACATCATGGGTCAACAAACTTTATCATTCAATGAGACTATAAATCCATTTTAACTCATAAATTGATAAGTTCTCGAGAGAAAATATTTCTTTCATTGAGATGTAAAGAATGAGAGAAGGTTGTAATGGATTTTTATTGACTCTTAGGAGATAAAGATCAATAGTGGCCATTAATTCAAAAAATGAAGGAGGTGGAAGAAATGGAAAACATGTAATTGAAGGATTTTAAAGAATTTTTTTTGGAAAAATATTTCCCTCACAAATAGTGATTTGATATGGCATGAACAGAAATGAATTTGAGGCAAAAAGAGGATGAAAATTTAACAACCCGACCCAAGTTACCTAGAGACGGTGTGTTATGAAAAAACATTGGTATGATCACAAAAGATAAAATCCCAACAGACTGATCAGGTTAGTAGCCTTGGAATTACTAGATTCAAACATATGTTTTACATTACATTAAAAATTGAAAAGAAACAACAACATTTTATCTTTTGAACAAATTCATATCCCTTATATTATCCCTGCAAGCCAGTCATAATATAATTATTTGCATCCTGGGAAAAATAAAACATAGAAAGGGGTTAGCATAGGTGCTTAGTAAGGATAAAAATAAAAAAAACTTTCATAATTAATCATAAACATTTATGGAAATGTACAAGACTAAAATAAATGCCTTTTAAATATAAACTTCTGAAAAATATAGAAAAGATAAATCAAATAATTCCATTTACTTATTCAAATGGATATTCTACTTGTCTAATAATCACATGTAATATCAATTACAAATTTTATAATGATGGAATGCATAATGAGGGATATCATAACCACATAGTAAAATCCTCATTCCAAGACTAAAAATAAGATTTTTTTTCAAGGCCTTGTGCCAAGACTCTAGTTTCTCTCATGAGACCTACATATGCATCGATGAGCTATTGCGGGCTCCACCCGTTATGTACTAAGTCCAATTCATTCCACATATGAAAATTTTGAAACATAACATAAACATCCGTATTACAAATAGCATAATAAATGTTATTAATTTATCCATAAACCATTAATGGTATAAAAATTACACATCCATAGTCAATAATATCACAAAACCTTCAATACAATATGGAAGATTATATCATAATAAATCAACTTCAAACAAGTTTAAAATCCATTAATAGATGTTGACATAGATAAAATAAAAACTATTTGAGAAAAATATCTCTTTATATTTTGAAATCATTTAAAAGTTATGTAATTTTAAAAGAAATTTTTTTTTTAAAATATTCTTATAATATTTTAAGGGAAGCTTCTAAGGTTTTACAATGATGGAAAATAGACGCACCAACCATATAAGTTAAAAAAGCATTATTTCCTAAATTTTTCGAAAATGTCATAAAGGAAATTGTCTTAAAAATGAAGGAAATATTTCATTATAAAAATATCATAAAATGTCAAAAAAATTTATACATGACTTTAACAAATATTCTAGTAAATAGTAAAAAAAATTTAAATACATTTTTAAGAAATATAGATGTGGATGATAAAGAGGTCTTCATTGATACTCATGTATAAACAACCTCAAATAATGAAGAGATTGTAGAATTAACAATTAGCTTGTACTTTTCATTGATTGTGGGAACTTTAAACTCTTTTATAATAGTTGAATCATTGTTATTATTTTATACAACAACCACATACATAAATATGGTATCATATATGATCTTTTAATATTGATTTGTTAATAATATTTTAGTAGTATCATCGTTTCGGGTGTTAACTGATTTATTTTTCTTTATATGAATGGTTACGTAAGACATGTTTGTTATGGATAGTATGTATATGATTCATATTAATAATGATATTATGTTCTTAAAAAAAATTTAATCATGAAAATAAAATTATTCTTGAATTTATTTTGTTGGGTAATGAATTTCATCGCATTCGTGGAGACGGTAATCCATACGTACGCACAAGTGACAATATCATTATATTGATGGTGAAATAATATTTAATTGGATGGTATATCATATATACATAATCCTTAAAATTTTATATTTATTATTTACATTAGTTATACTCATTATTATACCAATCCAAATAATGAAGTGTTTGAATAAGAAACTACACCACGACATGGAGATAATAAGTCGTATGTACGCACGTATGATGACTTTTAATTAATAGGACGGATAGAATAATGAATATAGTTGTACCATATTTATAATAACATCATTTTAAGTTTAAGGTACTATATTTATTATTTTTTTATAGAAGAAACAAATAATGTGGAAGTGGAAGAAGAAAAAGACTTTGAAAGAGGTGGTGAAATTATTACCTCTTCTTCGGGTGTTTCCTTTTTTGTTGATCAAAATATAACCTTATGATGAATTTAGGATCAATGTAAGGCTTTTAGGTCGAATTTAGGGTTGTTGGAATGATTTTTGAGCAGGGTTGGGCCAAGAAAAATGTACTTTGGAGGTGTAATATTAAGAGAAGGCTAAGTACCCATTTATAAGAGTGGTGAGGGTCACTTCAGGTAAAGCTTAAAATATTATTTTATTATACCATCATATTCAGTTTATAACGGATCCAAATTTATTTATTTCAATGATAAGGTAGATTTGGGTCAAAAACCTCTCAAAAAAGGTTTTAGATAGGTTTAGGTCAATATATTAAACATATCTTTTAAATTTAACTCTTAGTTAAGTAGTTTAACTATTACCATGTATTCTTGAATTATTATAATAAATTGTTAATAAACATTCTATAAAAAGAAAAGGGAACCCCAAGTGGTTCATTACTAAAATATATAACCTTATATAAGTCCTTTGGACAAACCATAGATTTTTAGGAATATTATATCAATTAATAATATTGAATTTTTTAAAAAACTCATTTATTTCAATTTTGACACTATTTGGTATTTTGTTTTTCTGAAATTCATAAGAACATTATCACAAAGAAATAAAATTTATTTAACCTACCCTAACCTGTCATATTAACCTAGAAAATTGGTATAATTCATCAAAATTCTCAATTTACTTTTATTTGGATATTAATAATCATAATTATTTTAATCATTCATTAAAAATGTAATTACTTCATCATCATTGAATCATAATAATATTTAATTATTTAATGTCTAAAAATTATAAATAAAATACCATTATGTAAGAACTATTTTCAGCTTTATAATGAATATTTATAGTCAAATTTATGTTATGTATAACTCTATATTAAAAATGGTCTTCTTATTAGACATTGAATTTAACACTTTTAACTCTTCTTTAAATAAAATAATAATAAATGTCATAATCAAATCCAAGTGGACCAATATGATCATATTTTATTCTTATGGTTTATTTTGGTATAAATAAACTAATCCAATATGATTAGGACATTTTTTAGTGTAATTATAATATCATTTTTAACTTTTAATTTCCCTATTTACTTTTAACCGTGGTAAATAAAAGTCAAAAGTTACCATTCACTAAAAATTATTTTCTTCTTATTTAACCACATTTTACTTAATGATGTCAACTGTGTCTCTTGGATTTTTTAAATTCAATTCATAGAAGTGGTAAAATTATATTTTATGAATATTTTCAAATTCTCCTAGAAGGTGGGTAAAAGACTATAAAAAGTGCAATAAAAATTTATATATCTGATATTATTATAAAACGACTCAAATGAATTAAATTAAAAATTTATAGGTATTATGTATCTATTCTAACCTAATATATATTTGAAAAAATAAGTAATTATTTAAATAAAAAGTTAGTTTTAAACAATAACGTTGTTTTTCACTATACATAAAACATTTAAAGTTTTCAGAGAAATACAAAAAATTCACACTATGCTAATTTTTATATTCCAAATCCAAAAATGAAGTCAATTTTAAAAAATAAAATTTATAAAAGTTGGTATTACAATTCATAACGACTAGATTGATTGGTCATGGTGTGTTAAAAATATCTGTTGTGTATAACAAAAGCTATTGCATTATTCAAAGGGAAATGTACCGTGGAAGCTTGGGGTGTTACATTCTCCCCTCATTCAAATAATTTTGTCCTAGAAATTTACAGAATATTACTGAATAAAATGATTCAGGTGGTTCTTCATCATAAGTTCCTCAGGTTCCCACATTACCTCTTCCATCCTATGATTTCACCATAGAACATTCACCAGATGAGTTGTTTGGTTTCTCAACACATGTTATATTGTATCAAGAATCTTAATAGGCTCTTCACAATAAGATAGATCAGATTCCAATTCTATTTCTTCATATGTGAGTAAATGCATTGGTTCAGTCATGTATTTTTTTAACAGTGATACATGGAACACATCATGAACTTTGGAGTGACTTGGCGGCATTGCCAAATGATAATATATAACTCCAATTCATTCTAGAATTTTGAAAGGTCTGATGTAACTAGGATTAAATTTATCCTTCTTACTGAATCGTATAACACCCTTACATGGAGATACCTTCAAGAAAACATGATATCTTATTGGAAATTATAAATCTTACCTTCAGTTATCAGCACAACCATTTTTCCTACTTTAATCTTCTTTGATGTGGGTTTGGTTAACCTTCACCTTTTTTATTGTTTCCTCAACATCTTCTTGGCCAACGAGTTTTCTTTCACCAACATCCCAAAAAGTTGTTGTGCGAAATCTCTTTCCATATACCGCTTCATATTGTGCCATCTGAATACTTGAATGGATGCTATTGTTATAGTAAAATTCTACCAGATGTACATATTGATCCCACATACCTTGAAATTCAAGTGAGAAAGATCACAACATGTCTTCTAAGGTTTGAATAGTCCATTCTAGTATTCCATCAGTTTGAGGTTGGTAGGTAGTTCTCAAATGAAGTTCAGTATCGAAGTCCTTTGGAATAATTTTCCAGAATCTTGATGTAAAATGGAGATCACAATCAGAAACAATCGATAAGGGTACTCCATGAATTATTACAACTTCATTAATATATAGTCTTATGATATTTTCATGTGGTAAATATTCTCTTATAGCTTGAAAATGTGTTGACTGGGTAAGATGATCAACAATGAACCATATTGAATCATTACTTCTAGGTGTTTTTGGTAGTCCCATAACAATGTTCATCATAATATCATCCCATTTCCGCTCAGGTATGGGAAGAGGTTTCATGACTCCTCCCATATTTTGTCATCCAGCCTTCACCTGTTGACAAACAATACATCTTGAATCATAATCAACAATCTCCCTCTTTATTTTGTCCCATCAGAAATGTTCCTTCAAATCTCTGTAAATCTTATTTCTACCATGTTTCATATTAAAATTAGATCTATAAGAATCTTCCAACAATTCCCATTTTATATCAGGTATAATAGAAACACAAATTCTCTTCCCAAATTTCATTAGAAACTCTTCATATACAAAGTCGATCAATCTCTCATCATTCATAGCTTTAATTTTATTTTGAAACTACTCATCATTAGTCTGATAAATTTTTATCCTATCTATTAAATTTGTTTTAGCTACCATTTGGAAAATTATTTATGTTTCACATTCCATGGTTATTCCCATATCCATCTTTACAAGATTCATGAATATAGGATCCCTTTCAACTCTCATCTTGTTCAAAAATCCATGATCCTTTTGGATCAATGGATTTACCACATAATTTTTCTTCCTGGGGTGGCAGTGTATAGTGTAGTAGTAATCCAGGAGTAGTTCAACCCATCATATTTTCCTCATGTTGAGTTCTTTATGTGAGAAAATATACTTCAAACTATTGTGATTGGTATATATCACAAATTTTTCACCATAGAGATAGTGTCTCCATATCTTCAAATAAAATATTACAGTATAAAACTCAAGATCATGAATGGGATAGTTTTGTTCTTTAATTTTTAGCTGTCGTGATGCATAGTTAATAACTCTATCATTCTGCATTAGGACATATCCAAGTTCATTCTATGAATCATAACTATAAATAACAAACCCATCATTCCCTAATGGTAGAGTCAAGATAGAAGAACTAAAAAAATATTCTCATTAGTTCTTCAAAACAGTATTCACACTCTTTTTTCCAAACAATTTTAACCCCCTTACATGTGAACATGGTTAATGGGTTAGCCAATCGAGCAAAATTCTGGACGAAAGGCCGATAATTACCTTCTAAACCAATAAAACTGCATACCATAGTTATAATCGTTGGTGATGAAAATTCTTGTATAGATTTTGTATTAGAAGGATCAACAGAGATTCTATACTTAGAGATAATATGGCCAAGAAAAGAAATTTTCTAATGCCAGAATTTACACTAGCTAAACTTCCTATATAATTATTTTCTTCTTAGGGTTTTTAAAATAGTGCTCAAGTGATATTCATGATCTTCATAGCTCGTGGATTAAAACAATATATAAACAATAAATACCACTATAAAGTCATCAAGATATTCTTTGAAAACCCTATTCATTATATCCTTGAATATAGAGGGTGCATTAGTCTGTCCAAAAGGCATTACTGTAAACTCGTAATGCCCATACCTCGTTTGATATACATTTTTCATAATTTATTCCCTCTTCACACACAACTGATGATATCCAGATCAAATTTCAATCATTGAAAAATATTGAGCTCCATGAAGTTGGTAAAATAAATCATCAATGCGAGATAGAGGATACTTTTTCTTTATTGTTATAGCAATGATCTCCTTATTGTCAATGAAAACCCTCATAGATCCATCTTTCTTCGTAACAAAAAGAACATGGTCATCCCATGGATAAACACTATGGAGAGTAAATACTTTATTACTCAATTACTCTAATTTTTTTTTTAGTTCCATTAATTCCACAGTGGCCATTCTATAGGGGGTCTTCGATATGGGCCTTGAACTAGTAATTAAATCAATGGAAAACTTGATTTCTCATTTTGGAGGATGTCCAGGTAAATCAACTAGAATCACATCAACATATTCTTGTACAATAGGTATGTCCTCTATTAGAACAGTATTTTACTCACCAATAGTTATTTCATTCTCTTCCTCCCCAATAATAAAATTTAGTAGAGCTACTGGGGGTGGATCTAGAAAAGATTTAGATGGTGACTTTTCTGCTATAATGATATGGTACTCTATATCATCATCCAAAATTGTAACATCCTTCTTATTACAATAAATTTTTTCATTATGGTCAGAAACCAAATCAATACCAAGGATTATATCAAATTAAATCAAGGTTATAATGATGATATCAGCAGATAAATAACATTTATATGCCCAGTTGGGAACTGATTCACAAAAACATTTTGCAATGATACATCTCATCGGAGTTTTTACTGACAACTCCCTTGTTAAATCAAATTGGAATTTTATAATTTCTTAGCAATCAGGGATGATATGAAATAATGTGATGATCCAGAATCAAATAAAGCATTGGATAAACTTGAGGATACCATTAAATTACCTCTCACCACATCATTCAGAGCTTCAACCTTAGTAGTAGTGATCAATAAAGCTTGTCCTTTCCCCCTGGTCCTTTTCTGAGGTAATTTTCTTAGGTGCTTAAGAAATTCGTTTTCATAATTACTCATTTTTCTACAATTTTATCATTCAACATGGACAATCTCTTTCTTTCCCTTGTAATAACGTGCTTCATGGACTTTTTCAACACACTTGTAACATACTCCCATTCCCTTCAGGAAAGTACTAGGTGTTTCTTCCCAAATTTTCCATAGGACTAATATTCAACCTTTCCCTTATTCCCCTTATTTCTATTTCTATAGTGTTCAAATGATCTCTTCTTCTCTTTATTTTCTTGAAAGTTGTAAGACTTAGGGAATTCTTTTTCTGTCTGGATAGCACATAAGATAATATCTTCATATGATGAGATGGATTGTGAGACTAATTATTGATGGAGAAATGGTTTTAACCCATTGAATAATCTATCAATATTACTCCTTGGGGTACATATTAATATTATACATGTCTTTTTATCCTTGTAAAGTTAGCTTCATTATTTTCAACATTATTATCCTCATTTTTCCTCAGACTCACAAAATGTATTTCCGTATCTCCTTGATGGTCACAAAGAAAGTATTTTTCTAAGAAAATATCATTAAACTCCCTCCATTCCATATTTTATATTTCTTAATCATCTTTTGAGTTTTGAATTAATGAACACCATTGATCTGCATCTCTCGTGAGGTGATAAAATTCCTTGAAAACTTTTTCCTTTTTGTTACCCTCCAAAGCATGAAATACTTTTTCTATGTAACTTATCTATTGCTTAGCTAAAAATGGATTTGTAGTCCCTTTGAATGTTGGTGGTTGTTTCCAAATGAAGTGGTCTAACATTGATCCTCCTTGTTGAGGATTAGGGTGCTTAATATGGGTAATGTTATTTTTCATAACCTGAGTGAGTTGTCCCAGTATAGTGATAAACTGATCAGCACCAGTTGCATCATCAGCTCCACTATAATTATCTTGAGTATGAGGGTAATCCCAACATGGATTACGTGCATTGATACAATTTCCATTCCTTCCACTAGGATCCATTTCTAAACAATGTCATACACTATATTAGTTTATGAATCTCAATAGATAATTCCAAACTTGTAAAATAGTTAACATAAATTGAATAGTTTATGAATATAATCCATAATCATAAAAATGTTTTCATTGAGGAGGTATATACTCATAAATCTATAATAATGGTTTGTAAAGAAAATGTGAATTATCCTAATCATATCCTTCAGGTGTCTCGTAACCAAGAGTACAACAATGCCCATTGTCGTGTACCAAGATTCCCCGAGTCAAGCTTAAAACTCCTTCTCATAGTTTTCACTCCTACGTACATCTGTTCCAGAGCCGCCATTTCTTGATCATATTTATAAAGGGGTGTATTTCTTGAAAAATACACAAAATATCTACATTACCAAAATTCTAGAAAATTCATCTATACTAATCCTCAAAGTCTATTTTAGGGTAATGTTCTATAATCAGATTTTTTCTAAATCTAGCTTCTAAGGATTGTAGTAAACTTTCTCTGATACCAACTGTAGCACCATGACCCTAGTTACCCATATTTGGTGCATTATTACATAACATTGGTATAATCACAAGGTGTCAAATCCCGAAAGACAGATTATTTTAGTAGGATTAGAAGTAATAGATACATACATAAGTTTTACATTACATTATAAAATGAAAAGCAACAACAACATTTTCTCCATATAAAAAATTAATATAAATTATTCTATCCCTCTAGGTTAGTCATAACATACTTTTTCACATCCTAGAAAAAATAAAACATGGAAAGGGGTGAGCTCAAGTGCTTAGTAAGGATAACAATATAGTGGAAAATTTCTTAAATAATCATAAACATTTAAGGTGAAGTATAAGACTAAAACAAAATTCTTTTATACATAAAATTCAGCATAATATGGAAAAGATAAATCAAATAATTACATTTTCTTATTCAAATGGATATTCTACTAGTCGAATAATCATATGTAATATCAGTAGCCAATTTTTTAATGATGAAATGCATAATGCCAGACATCATAACCACATAGTAAAGGCCTTGTGCCAAGACTAAAAATAAGATTTTTTCAAGGCCTTCTGTCAAGACACAATTTTGTCTCATTAGACCTACCTATTAATCAAGGAGCTATAGCGAGCTCCACCCATCAATTACCAAGTCCAATGTATTCCTCATATGAAAATATTGAAACATAACATAAACATTTGTATTAAAACTATAATACAAAATGTTAATAATTTTACCATAAAATATGAATGGTATAAAAATTACACATCCACAGTAAAAAATATCAAAAAAATATCAATACTATATGGAATATTTTATCAAAATAAATCAACTTCAAACAAGTGTAAAATCCCTCAAAGGATGTTGACAGAGATGAAATCAAAACTATTTGAGAGAAATATCTCTTTCTATTTTGAAATAATTTAAAAGACATGTAATTTTAAATGAAGAAATTTATTTTGAAAATATTCTTATAATCCTATAAGGGAATCATAAAAGGTGTTACAATGGTATAAAATATCCACACCCTCCGTATATGTTACAAACATTCTTTCTTTAATATTATCGAAAAGTCCTTAAAGGACCTAGTTTGGAAGATGACGGAAATATTCCATTATAAAAATCTTATAATAAGTCAAAAAAGGGTATAAATGACTTTAAAACATAGTCTTGAAAATTGTAAAACTATTTTAAAATAAATTTTTATGAAACACATATGTGGATGATAAAGAGGTCCCAGTAGAAACTCACATATAAACAACCTCGGATAAAGAAGAGATTGTAGAATTAACTCTTTCCTTGTACTTTTCCTTGATCGAGGGTAAGTTAACCACTTTTATAATAGTTAAATAATATTTAATATATGATAAGATAATTACATACATAAATATGGTATCATATATGATCTTCTAATATTTCTTTGTTAATAATATTTTAGTAGTATCATCGTTTCTGGTGTTAACTGATTTGTTTTTGTTTATATTCCTGGTTACATAAGACATGTTTGTTATGGATAGGATGTATTTGATTCATATCCCGATTCATATTATGTTCTTAAACATTATTTTTAATCATAAAATGAAAATTATTCTTGAATGGTGTTAATGAGGAATGAATTTCATCGCGTTCGTGGAGACAGTAATCTATATGTACGCACGAGCGAAAATATCAATCTATTGATGGTGAAATCATGTGAAATTGGATGGTATATCATATACACAGAATCCATAACATGTTATATTTATTATTTACATTATTTATAATTATTATTATACCCATCCAAATAATGAAGTGTTTCAATAACATATTACGCCACTACGTGGAGACGGTAATCCATACTTACGCACGTATGGTGCATTATCATTCGTAGGATGGATAGTACAATGAATATGATTTTACCATATTTATAATAATATCAGTGTATGTATAAAGTACTTCAATTGTTATTTTGGTATGGAAATAACAATGAAATATGAAGTGGAAGAAAAAAAGAACTTTGAAAGAGGTGGTGAAATTATTACCTCTTCTTCGGGTGTTTCCTTTTGAGTTGATCAAAAGGGAACCTTAGGTTGTTATTATAATAAATGTAAGGATTATAGGTAGATGTTAGGGTAGTTGGGAAGTTATTTGAGTAGGGTTTGGCTGAGCCAAATGGATTTGGATGTGTAATATTCAGATAATGGGAAATACCCTTTTATAAGAGAGGTGAGGGTCACATTAGGTAATGCATGAAATGTTATTTTATTATACATCAATATTCGGTTTATAATTGCTCAAAAATAATTTATTTAGAGTATAAGGTGGTAATGAGTTTAATAACTCTAAAAAAATAGGTTTTAGATAGGTTTAGGTTACCATATTAACCTTATCTTTTTTATTTAACTCATAGTTAAATAGTTTAACTTTTACCATGTATCATTATATTATTATAATAAATGGTTAATAAAAATACTATAAAAAGACAAGAGAACCCCAAGTGGTTAATTTTTAATATAAATAACATTATATAAGCCCTTTGGATGAGAATTAAATTTTTAGGAATATTATATAAATTAATAATATAGTATTTGTTTTAAAACCGCATTTATGTCAGTTGTGACACTATTTGGCATTTTGTTTTTGTGAAATTCATATAAACGTTATCACTTCGAACAAAATTTATTTAACCAATAATAACATGTCATATAAACCTATAAAATTATTTCTATTCATCTTATGTCTCAATTTACATTTATTTGGATATTTATACTATTAATTATTTTAATCTTTCAGAAATATGGTAATTACTGCATCATCATTATATCATAAATAAATTTAATTATATAATTTCTAAAAATTATAAATAAAATACCATTATGTAGGAAATATTTTAATTTTTCTATTGAATATTTATAGTTGAATGTATCTTATGTATAACCCCTTATTAAAAATGGTTCAGTTATTAAACATTGAATTTAACACTTTTTACTATTCATTAAATAAAATAATAATAAATGTCCTAATCTATTCCAAGTGGACCAAAAGGAACATATTTTATTCATCAGATTGATTTTGGTTAAAATACACTTATCCAATATAATTAGGACATGTTTTTGGGGTAATTATAATATCAATTATTTACCTTTAATCAACATATTTATTTTTAACCGTGGTAAATAAAAGTCAAAAGTTACTGTTTCGAAAAAATATTTTTCATCTTATTGGACCAAATCATCTTACTGATGTCAACTATTTCGCCCATATTTTTGAAATTAAATTCAGCAAAGTTGTAAAATTTTGTTTTATTCAAATGTGCAAATGCCCCTAGAAGGTGGGTAAAGACGGTAAAAAGTTCAATAAAATATTATAAATCGAATATTATTATAAAATGACTCCAATAAATTACATGGAACATATATTGATATTATGTATCTATTTTTATATAATATAAATTTAAATAAAATCACAAATTATTTAAATAAAATTTCAGTTTTAAAAAATAACGTAGTGTTTTTCACTATTTATCAAAAAATTGAATGTTTTCATAAAAATACAAAAAATTCACCCTAACCAGTTATTGAAATTTTAAATCCAAAAAAGATGTCCATTTTAAAAAATAAAACTTATAAAATTTTAGAAAGTGTGTATTACTATTCATAATGGCTAGTTTGATTGGTCGTGGTGTGTTAAAACTCCAAGTTACATACAACACATGCTATTACATTATTCAAAGGGAACCGTATCGTGGAATCTTGGGGTGATACAAAAAATGGTTCTAAATATGAAGACAAATTTACAATGTTAGAAATGCATCCACCATATTATGTATGTAATCTAAATAGAAATAATGATTGATTCATTGATAGAGTATACACATTTGTTTAAAGGGAAGTAGTCTCCCAAAATTTATCACCATACAAAGATATAGTATTTGTGTTCTATCAAGACAGAAAAATAATTCTATAAATAATATGTCTTGAAGAGAAATCAATAGAAGAAGTGGGATTATGAATACTATGGAAATGTATTTAACTAAAATGGGATGAAAGGAAGAGTTTACTTTCCATCATACAATAAATGTGGAATGACACATCATAGAACTTTCCTATTGAGGACAAGATCTTGTTAAAAGTGTGGAGAAAAAGGCCACCAAGCTCATGATTATAAAGGAAAGAAAGAATTCAGTAATGTGAAGTGTTATAACTATAAGGGAATGGGACACTATGGAAATTATTCTTCTAATCATGAAAGAAACTTTCCAACGAAGTGAAAAATGGATAAAGGTCCAGCTTATGAGATCACAACAGTTAAGGTTTATGTTCCAAATGATGTGGTAGAAGGTACTTTAATCATATACTCAAATTTAACTAATGATTTTGTATATTATAGATCATATCATTATTTTATATAATCCCATTTTTTTAATATATTATACATTTTTGTTTTGATTTCATAATGCAGTTCTCTATCAAAAGTTGTAAGGGAAATCGCTTTTCCACAAATATTTTTCAGGAAATCCCCTTTATGGCACATAAATTTTATTTACTTGCTGGAATCAAAATAAAACCTATAGTTTACTTTTATATAATCTTTATTACAATCTAGATTTCAAAATCTGATGTGAATATTTATTTTAAAAATAATAAATTTTCAATTTGAGAGGAAGATATAGAATTCCTTATCATTAGAGAAGAAACTTCATCATCACATTCTTATCTATATCAACACATAACAACTGAACTAAATGAAAATATTTTTGCAGGAAGAGAAAACAACATATACAAATAAAAAGGTTAATATTGAAATTTAGGATATACTTATTGTAAAGGAATACATTGATTCATTTCATGTGAAATTACCAGGACACCCCAAAGTGTGAAGCTTATTTTTTTATAGATTTAATCCCTGAGGAAAACCAATATCAAATAATACATATAGAATGGACACATTGGAATTAGTAGAGATGATACTTTTTGTAAATGATAAGGTAATGATTAATTTTTTTTGGAATGGATGTGTGCATGAAGAACTCATGTCACATGACACCTTATTTCCATATTTTTTTGAATGTGGTAGATCCCTCAGCTTGGAAGGCAATGACCCTCTCGAACCAATATCTTTTTGATCATGGCCCTTACTCATTGTCTCCTACCTCTAATTTCATAGGGAGTAATGAATAGTTTATACCTAATAGGTCACCCCCTTTGGCTCCTTCTACAATGGTACCTTCCTCTTTCCATTCCTTTCACGACGCCCTATGTAGCTCTTCTACGGATTTCATCCATCCTTTTTATCTGATGTTCTCCTTGGGGATAACTCAGTCATCATGCCATGGTTCTCGAATCAATCTAGAATTTCCTAGATCTTCCTTTCTGTAGGCTTCGACCTACTTGCAATACACCCTCATTGCTCGTTTCGGGGTGGTGATGCCTACCTTACTGTGTTTCAAAGATTTGTGGATTCTTGGGGGATCTGTGTTTCAGTGATGATCTATGTCCTCCATAGGAATTAATTTTGTATAGTCCTAGATTCAATGAAGGACTTCATACAGGAATGGTTCTCATCTCTGTGTAAATTGGGGCGATGGAGGTTTAGCCTATCTAGGTGGTCGATGGAAGCCCATCAGGGGAAGGAGAGTCCCTCTATCGTTGTGGGGATCAACCTTTTAAGGATTCTTCTTCCATTCTAGAACAATGACTTTCTCAAATTTTATGGTGACTCCATTGGTGGTTTCTTGTTCTCTGATCCTCAAACCATCCATTATGCAGAGGTCCATGTGGTTGGAGTTTGCGTGGAGCTGGACCATAGACTTCTAATGCCAGACAAGCTAGATCTCCTGGTGAAGGACTACTTTTCCTAGGTATAATATATTGTTTATGTGGTGTTTCAACAATTTTTTTCTCATTTCCTTCTTTAGTTCCATGGTGTGCAGGTGTGTTATCATCGTCAAATGGATGGTCATCGATGCTAAACCCCAAGAGTTCAAGCCAATGGTGTTCATTTAGACCTAGTTAATAGGGATATTTCAGGGAAGCATATCAAAGAAGATAATTATTGTAATGGAGGCCTTCTTTCTAATACTATGGACACAGGTTTTGTACTGCATACTAGATCGGCTTTGGAGGGTGGTACAAAACCTTGTTGTGATCTAGTTCCCTTCATGCCTCGAAGAATTCCTCTAGTTTTGGAGGGTGGACTTTTTTATATGCTCACGTTTCCCCTTTTCTATCCAGTCCTGCTATTAATGGATATATTTCTTCCTCATGGTTATCTTGAAGGGGAGGATCCACCCCTTGAGTTGATACATCTGGGATACACCTTCAAAGGCTCCCCTTCTTTCATAACAACTACCCCTCCCTCGTCTCCTCTAATGGAAGAACCTCAGCGGGATGATGGTGGACCGAAGAGGAAGGATACCTCTATCCCTGGTACTAGGGGATGGTTTATATCTCATACCCATGGATCCAGGTAACCCCTATGGATAAAATGTACAATGGAGCAAGAATATGCACTAGATCACAGTCCAAAAAACAGAATGGGCTAGTGGAATCCCACAATGAGAAGGCTAGACATTCTAGGGCCAGTCTCATGAGCTTATTTTCCCTATGATGGCTCTGATCATATGGAATGATTGCGGTATGGGAGGCAACATCAAAATAGACTTCTTGTATTCAAACATTCCTATACATAAGGTATCATTGGTTTCTATCCTAGAGCACAAGCAGTAGCCAATCAGGAATAGTGAGTTCATTAATAATCTCAAAAGGTATGGATACATGCATGTTAAACCGTCAAATAAGAAAATTTAGATTTTATAGAGAAGGATTTTTACAGTTGATCTGGTATAGGTGAGGGACCAATTTATCATAACCAAGGTATTCCAAGATCCTTATTCTTTCTTTGTCACCTGTATTTATGGAAGCTGTAATTCCCAGCAATGGGTCTCCCTATGGAATGATATAAATGTGTTCGACCCTGGAATCCTTCTATGGTTTGTGGGAGGGAATTTTAATGTTGTGGATGACTTGGGAGAGAGGAAGGGAAGATGACCTTTTAATAGTAAATCCAGTCTCTTTCTTTCTCAATACTTAGTGGGTATGGGTCTCATGGATCTCGAGTATTATGAGGATCACCTTACATGTGTAACATTCAACATGGGTTCAAAGGTCGTGGATCCAGCTGGATAGATGTGTGGCCAACATGCATGCAATTTTAGTGTATGCCAACACCCGGGTGATGAATCTGGAATGCAGTATATCAGACCATTCCCTACTCTTGATTACTTTATCATTTGGAAAGGACCAACATGCTCACTTCTGCTTCTACCAGAATAGGACTCTTAGCTCTGGATAAAATGATGTGGCTTATGAATCCAATAATTCCACATCTAAGGAGATCACGTGGTCAGATATACACAGTAAACTATGAAGGCTTAATCATCGACTGCAGCAATGGGTGAAGAATATTTTTGTGTCTAATAATGAGGTGGAGGGTGTCTTGAATGTAGTTGATCAAGTCAAATAGAGTAATGAAGATAATTTGGATGATATTTTATTTGAGGAGCTCTCTGGTCGGAAAGAGATGTTAGCGGACATGCTTCTAAGACAAGACCACCATTCTAGGTAAAAGTCAATGATCAAACGGCTCGTGCAAGGAGATTGAAATACAAAGTTCATTCATGCATGCATGAAGGAGAGGAGAAGATGGGATAAACCGAACATTGAGTATGAGGATGGATCATACACTGAAGATAGGGAGATGGTTGGGGAGATGGATAGTGCCTTCATTCATGACCATCTTATAGTTCCCAATGCTCAACATCTGAGTTGGTATTAGGGAGGTGATGCAGGTATTTTTGAAGTTATCCAATATAATTGTTCACTGAATGATAATGATGTTTTGAGAGCCATTCCACAAGAGTATGAGATTTATAAGTCCATGCTTTGTTTGAATCCTGATAGCGCAACAGGACAAGATGGGTTCCCGAGAGCAATATAGAAATCTTACTGTAAGACAGTAAAAGATGATGTTATTATAGATATGCACAAATTTTTATGGCGAGACCAATTCCTCAAGTGAATTTTTCTACTATATTTGTTCTTTTTACCAAGTCCAAAACTCTAAATTCAATTGAGAAATTTCGTCCAATTAGCATGTGAAATATTCCTTACATGATCCTTGTAAGAATTATTAACATGTGGATATACATCCATCTCCCCGAATGGATATCCTTGGAACAACATAGATTTTTATGGGGCATTGAATCTAGGGGTGATAGCATTATCTCAAAAACTGATCATGTAACGCCCCGACCCCATTACCCAGAGTCGGTGCATTATTACATAACATTGGCATGATCACAAGAAAGATCAAATCTCGAAAGACCGATTGGTTTAGTAGCCTTGGAAACACTAGATATATTCATAAGTTTTACATTACATCATAAAATGAAAACTACTACAAAAACATAATGTTTCCACAATCCACACTATTAACCCCTCATAAAATCCCTGCAGGTCATTCATAACTTACTTCTTCACATCCTGGGAAAAATAAAACATAGAAAAGGGGTGAGCTCAAATGCCCAGTAAGGATAACAATATAGCGGAAACTTTCATAAATAAGAATAAACATTTAAGGCAATGTATAACTAAAACAAAAGCCTTTTAAATATGAAATTTCAACATGGTATGGCATAAATAAAATGAAATAATGCCATTTACTTATTCACATGGATATTCTACTAATCGAATAATCACATGCAAAAATCAATAACCACTTTCATAATGTTGGAATGCATAATGCCAGACTATCATAACCACATAGCCAAGGCCTCGTGCCAAGACTACAAATAAGATTTTGTCAAGGCCTTGTTCCAAGACACTAGTTTGTCTCATGAGACCTACCGATGCATCGAGGAGCTATAGCGGGCTCCACCCGTCACATATTAAGTCCAATGCATTCCCATATGAAAAGGTTTAAACATAACATAAACATTCGTATTAAAACTAGCATACGAAATGTCAATACTTTCACCATAAACTATGAATGGTATAAAAATAGCACATCCACAGTCAAACATATCACAAAACCTTCAATACAATATAGAAGTTTTGTATCATAATAAATAAACTTCAAATAATCTTAAAATCCATCAAAGGATGTTGACATAGATGAAATCAAAATTCTTTTAAAAGAAATATCTCCTTTTATTTTGAAATCATTTAAGATCCATATAAAATAAAACATTTTATTTGAAAAAATTCTTATAAGCTTGTAAGGGAAGCTTTGAAGATTTTATAACGGTGGAAAATAGCTGCACCCGCCGTATAAGTTAAAAAAAACATTCTTACCTTAATTCTGTCGAAAAGGTTAAAAAGGACCTTGTTTTGAAAACGATCAAAAGATTCCTTTATAAACCACTTATAAAAGTCAAAAAGGGTATAAATGACTTTAACTCATATTCTAGTAAATAGTAAAAATGTTTTGAAATACATTTTTAAGAAACATGGATGTGGATGATAAAGAGATCCCAGTAGATTATTACGTATAAACAACCTCGAATAATGAAGAGATTGTAAAGTAAACCCTTACCTTGTACTTTTCCTTGGTTGGGGTAGGTTAACCTCCTGTATAATGGTGAAATAGTTGTTATTAAATTATACAAGAATCATATATAATAATATGATATCATATATGATCTTTTAACATTGATTTGTTAATAATATCTTAGAATTATCGTCGTTTCGGGAGTTAACTTACTCATTTTCTTTTATATGTTTTGTTACATAAGCCATGGTTGTTGTATCTTATTCATATCCAGAATGATATATAGTCCTTAAACATCATTTTTAAATCATCAAATGATAATTATACTTGAATGGATACGATGGAGAATGAATCTCATCGCGTTCGTGGAGACGGTAGTCCGTACGTACGCACGAGCGACAATATCATTTTTTCGATATTAGAATAATATATAAATGGATGGTATATCATATATACAGAATCATTAACATGTTATATTTATTATTTACATGAGTTACACATCATTATTATACCCATCCAAATAATATTATATTGAATAACAATTACACCACGACGTGGAGACGGTAGTCCGTACGTACGCACGTATGGTGACATGTTATTCAAAGGGTGGATAGAATACTGAATATGGTTGTACCATATTTATAATAACATCACAGTATATGTGAGATACTGGAGTTATTATTTTAGAATGGTAAGAACAAAGTAAGAAGAAGTGGAAGAAGAAATGAACTTGGAGAAGGGTGGTGAAATCATTACCTCTTCTTCGGGTTCTTCCTTTTGATTTGATCAAAAGGGCTCCTTAGGTTGGCTTTCTGATCAAACTAAGGCCTCTAGGTTGTAGTGAGGGATGTTGGGAGAGTATTTGGGAAGAGTTTGGCCTAACCAAAAGGCTTTGAAGGTGTGAAGAAATGAGAAGGAGGAGTGCCCTTTTATAAGAGGGGTGAGGGGCACCTTTGGAAAAGCTAGAAATATTAATTTATAATAAATTCATATTCGGTTTATAATGGCTCCAAAGATTATATTCGGTTTAAATTCATATTCGTTTAATGTGGGGATAGGTCTAAAACCACTCAACCAATATAATTTAGACAGGTTTGGGTACTTATATTAACCTTATCTTTAAGTATTAACTCTAAGTTAATTAGTTTCACTTTTACAATGTCTCTTTGTATTTTTATATAATATGGTTAATAAACTTACTATATACATCAAAGCGACCCCCAATTGGTCCATTAATGATTAACCTATCATGATATAAGTCTCTTGGCCGAACCTTAGTTTTTTAGGAATTTAATATCAATTAATAATATAATATTTGTTTTAAGAACTCTTTTATGTCAATTTTGACACTATTCAATAGTTGATTTTTGTGAAACTCATAACAGATTGATTACTTCGAACAAAGTCAATTAAATCAATCCTAATATATCATATTATACTAGAAAATTAGTTTAATTCATTAAAAGTTTCATATTATATTTATTTGGGTATTTATAATATCAATTATTTTAATTTTTCACTATTATAGTAATTACTGCATCATCATTGTGTCATAAATAAAATACATTATTTAATGTCTAAAAATTATAAATAAAATATCATTATGTAGGAAATCTTTTTAGATTTCTAATGAATATTTATAATCTAAAATCCAACATATATAACCCTATGTAACAATTTTTTTTTCTAAAAGATATATGCTTGTGTCATTTTTGTATTCATTTTAACTTAATTAAAATAAAGTGTCATTATTACTTACAAGTTGATCCATGGGGTCCCAAAATAGACCCAAAGATTCCCATGGTCGACCATGTATTAACCAATAGGGTTAAGACACGTTTTAGGGTAATTTAGTATTATTATAATATTATTTTTTAACCCTTATTTACCGGATTTACCCTTAACCATGGTAAATAAAATATTTACCGCAGTAATTATTCAAAATGTCTAAAAATAAAAGTTACCTATTTATGCAATTTGAACATCCGGATTCCAAATATGGAATCCATTTTCCTAAATTCAAAACACAGAAGTGGCAGAAATTAATTTAAAATTAATTCCCGCTGTCAAAACAAAAAGCGTGTTTTTAAGAGATAATAACTATCAAAAGATTGACACTCGTTTATGTTTGGTTTAATTGTAAAATTATGTCCAATGACCAACATTATATTAAATGGTAAAAATATATTCTAAATATACTTTAAAACCACTCAAATTCATAATTTATCACTATTAATTATTTTGATTAAAAAAGTTGTTTTTAATTAAAACTTAGTAATTTTCACTATTCATCAAAATATGAAAGTTATCCGAAATGTACCAAAATTTCACCTTAGGCTAAATTCAATATTCCGAATCCAAAAATGAAGTCCATTTTCAAATATAAAATATATATAATTTCAAAAAGTAGGTATTACTATTCATAACGGCTAGTTTAATTAGTTATGGTGTGTTAGAACTTGGTGTTGCGTACAACACACGCTATCACATTATTCAAAGAGAAGCGTACCGTAGAAGCTTGGGGTGTTACATTCCCCCCTCATTCAAATAATTGCGTCCTCGCAATTTCTAGGGTATTACTGCATAAAAAGACTCGGGTGGTTCTTCATCATAAGTTCCTCGGGTTCCCACGTTGCCTCTTCCATCTTATGGTTTCTCCACAAAACTTTTACCAGACGCGTCGTCCGGTTTCTCAGCACTTGTTCTCTCGTATCAAGAATCTTGATGGGCTCTTCGCAATAAGACAGATCGGGTTCCAGTTCTAATTCCTCACAGGTGAGTACATGCGTCGGATCAGGCATGTATTTCCTCAATAGAGATACGTGGAACACATCGTGAACTTTGGAGAGACTTGGAGGCATTGCCAATCGGTAAGCTACAACCCCAATTCGTTCTAGAATTTCGAAAGGTCCGATGTACCTGGGACTCAATTTACCTTTCTTACCAAAACGTATGACTCCCTTCCACAGAGATACCTTTAGAAAAACATGATCACCGACTTGAAATTCCAAATCCTTCCTTCGATTATCAGCATAGCTCTTCTGCCTACTTTGAGCTGCTTTGATGTGATTTTGGATTACTTTCACCTTTTCCACCATTTCCTCCACCAGTTCTGGGCCTACAAGTTTTCTTTCACCAACGTCATCCCAAAAGGTTGGTGTACGACATCTCTTTCCGTATAACGCTTCATATGGTGCCATCTGAATACTCGAATGGAAGCTATTGTTATAGGAAAATTCTACCAAAGGTAAATATTGATCCCACATACCCTGAAAGTCAAGTGAGCAAGATCTCAACATGTCTTCTAAGGTTTGAATAGTCCGTTCTGATTGTCCGTCTGTCTGAGGGTGGTAAGCAGTGCTCAAATGAAGTTCAGTATCCAGGGATTTCTGAAGACTTTTCCAGAATCTTGAAGTAAAACGGGGATCACGATCAGAAACAATCGATAGGGGTACTCCATGAAGTCTCACAACTTCATTAATGTATAGTCTTGCTAGACGTTCCAGAGGTAGATCTTCTCTTATAGCAAGAAAATGAGCTGACTTGGTAAGATGATCAACAATAACCCATATTGCATCGATCCTTCTAGGAGTCTTTGGTAGCCCCATGACAAAGTCCATTGTAATATTGTCCCATTTCCACTCCGGTATGGGAAGAGGTTGCATGACTCCTCCAGGTTGTTGCCTTCCAGCTTTCACTTGTTGACAAACCATACATCTTGACACAAAATCAGCAATCTCCCTCTTCATGTTGTCCCACCAAAAATGTTCCTTCAAATCTCTATACATTTTGGTGCTCCCAGGGTGTATAGAGAAATTGGAACTATGAGCATCATCCAGCAATTCCCTTTCTAGATCAGGTATATTGGGAACACAAAGTCTCTTCCCGAATTTCAAAATTCCATCTTCATACACAAAGTCTCTCAATCTCCCATCATTCACAGCTTTAATATTCTTTTGGAATTCTTCATCATCGGTCTGAGAACTCTTAATTCTTTCTAGTAAAGATGGTTTGGCAACCATTTGAAAAAGCATTGATGTTTCACCTTCCCTGGTTATTCCCATGTCCATCTTCACTAGATCCATGAAAATTGGATCCCTTTCAATTCTCATATTGTTCAAAACTCCATGGTCTTTTCTACTCAAAGCATTTGCCACCTTGTTTGCCTTCCCTGGGTGGTAGTGTATCGTAAAATCATAATCCTTGAGTAATTCAAGCCATCTCCTTTGCCTCATGTTGAGTTCTTTTTGTGAGAAAATATACTTCAAACTCTTGTGATCAGTATAAATCTCACATTTTTCACCATAGAGGTAGTGCCTCCATATATTCAAAGCAAAGATCACTGCTGCTAACTCGAGATCATGAGTAGGATAGTTTTGTTCATGAATTTTCAACTGTCGTGATGCATAGGCAATAACTCTATCATTCTGCATAAGGACACAACCAAGTCCTTTCTTCGATGCATCACTATAAATAACGAACCCATCATTCCCCGATGGTAGAGTCAATATAGGAGCATTGACTAATCTTCTCTTCAGTTCTTCGAAACATTCTTCACACTCTTTTGTCCAAACAAATTTAACCCCTTTACGTGTGAGCTTCGTTAATGGGTTAGCCAATCGGGCAAAATTCTGGACGAAACGTCGATAATAACCTACCAAGCCAATAATACTACGTACCTCAGTTATACTCGTAGCTGCTGGCCATTCTTGGATTGCCTTGGTCTTAGAAGGATCAACAGAGATTCCATCTTTAGAGACAATATGGCCAAGAAAAGAAATCTCCTGAAGCCAGAATTCACACTTGCTAAACTTCCCATATAATTCATGCCTCCTCAGAGTCTTCAAGATAATGCGCAAGTGATTTTCATGATCTTCGTAGGTTTTGGAGTATACCAAGATATCATCAATAAATACCACCACAAATTCATCGAGATACTCCTTGAAAACTCTATTCATTAGATCCATGAATATAGAGGGTGCATTAGTCAATCCAAACGGCATTACAGTAAACTCGTAATGCCCATACCTGGTTCGAAATGCTGTTTTCGGAATGTCTTCCTTCTTCACACACAACTGATGGTATCCAGATCGAAGGTCAATCTTTGAAAAGTATTGAGCTCCATGCAGTTGGTCAAATAAATCATCAATACGAGGTAGGGGATACTTGTTCTTTATCGTTATAGCATTGATCTCCCTGTAGTCGATACATAACCTCATAGATCCATCTTTCTTTTTAACAAAAAGAACAGGGGCTCCCCATGGAGAAACACTAGGGCGAATAAATCCCTTATTACTCAATTCCTCTAGTTGTTTCTTTAGTTCGACTAACTCTACAGTGGACATTCTATAAGGGGTCTTCGATATAGGCCTTGATCCAGGAATCAAATCAATAGAAAACTCAACTTCTCGTTCTGGAGGATGTCCAGGTAAATCTTCCGGAAATACATCTACAAATTCTTTCACAACAGGTACATCCTCTATTTGAACATTCCTTACCTCACCGATAGTTATTTCATTCTCTTCCTCCCCAATAATTGAATTAAGTTGAGCTACTGGGGGTGGATCTAAATAAGAATTAGGTGGTGACGATTCTGCTCTAAAAATAAGGTGCTCCTTATCATTATCATCAAGAATCGTAACCTCTTTCTTCTTACAATAAATCTTCGCATCATAGTCTGAAATCCAGTACATACCGAGGATTATATCAAACTAAATCATAGGTATGACGATGAAATCAGCAGATAAAGAAAATTTATGTGCTCTAATGGGGACTGATTCACAAAACTTTGTTGCAACGATACTTCCCTTAGGAGTTTTAACTGACAACTCCCTTATTAAATCAAATTGGAAATATCTAATTTTCTTAGCAAACTGGGAATATATGAAACAATGCGATGATCCAGAATCAAATAATGCATTTGCAAAACTTGAGGAAACCATTAAATTACCTGCCACCACGTCTTTCGGAGCTTCTACCTCAGCAGTAGTGATACCATAAGCCTGGCCTTGATCCCTTGGCCTTTTCTGAGGTAAGTTCTCCTGACGCTTAGGACATGAATTTGCATAATGCCCCATCTCCCTGCAATTGTAGCACTGAACGTTGGTAGCTTCCTTCTTCCCCTTGCAATCATGAGCTTGGTGGCCTTTTTCACCACACTTGTAACAGACTCCCATTCCCTTCAAGCAAGTACCAGGATGTTTCTTCCCGCATTTACCACAAGATGGATATTCAACCTTTCCCTTCTTCCCCTTATTTCCATTCCCATATTGATCAGCAGGTCTCTTCTTCTCTTTCTTTGCTTTAAAGTCATAAGACTTAGAGAATTCCTTTTCGGTCTTGATAGCACATGAGACAATGTCTTCGTACGATGAAAAGGATTGTGAGACTAACGCTCGACGGAGAAATGGTTTTAACCCATCAAAGAAACGATCAATCTTACTTCTTGGGTTGCGAATATAATCTCCAGCATACCTTGCTAACCTTGTAAAGTTAGCCTCATACTTTGTGACATTCTCATCCTCCTTCTGTCTCAGACTCAGAAATTGCCTTTCCATATCTGCTCGATGGTCGCGAGGGAAGTATTTTTCTAAAAACAGATCTTTGAACTCCCTCCATTCCATATTTGATACTTCATCATCTTCCTTCATGTTCTGAATCAATGACCACCATTGATCAGCATCTCTAGTGAGGCGGTAAACTGCCATGATAACTTTTTCCCTTTCACTGCTCCCCAAAGCCTGAAATATTTTCTCTAGGGAAAATATCCATTGCTCAGCTACTAAGGGATTTGTATTCCCATTGAACGTTGGTGGTTGTTGCCTCATGAATCGATCTAACATTGATCCTCCACGCTGCGGATCAGGGTGCTCCATACGGGTAAGGTTATTATTCATAACCTGAGTAAGTTGTCCCAGTATGGTGATTAGCTGATCAGCACCAGTTGCATCACCAGCCCCACTATAATTATCTTGAGATGGAGGGCAATCCCTACATGGAGTGCGTGCATTGATACGGTTTCCATTTCTTCCACTAGGCGCCATTTCTAAACAATGGAATAAACTAGATCAGTTTATGAATCAAAATACATAATCCCATACTTATAAAACACTTAACATAAATTGAACTATTTATGGATATAATCCATAATCATAATAATGTTTTCTTTGAGGAATTATATACTCATAATCCATTCAAAATGATTTGTAAAGAAAATGAGAGTTATCCTAAGCATATCCCCCGGGAGTGTCGTAACCAAGAGTGCAGCAAGGCCCGTTGTCGTGCACCAGTTCCCGTTCGAGTCTAGCTCAAAGCGGTGTTTTCGGGTTTTACCCCTAGGTACATCTGTGCCAGAGCCGCCTCTACCTGATCGTATCCAGTCAGGGATGTATTTCTTGGAAAACTCACAAAATATTTACAATACCAAAATTCTAGGAAGTTCTTCTATACTAATCCTCAAAGTTCATCTTAGGTCTACGTGCTCTAATCAGAGTTTATCTAAATCTAGCTTCCAAGGTTTGTACTAAACTTCCTCTGATACCAACTGTAACGCCCCGACCCCAGTTACCCAGAGTCGGTGCATTATTACATAACATTGGCATGATCACAAGAAAGATCAAATCTCGAAAGACCGATTGGTTTAGTAGCCTTGGAAACACTAGATATATTCATAAGTTTTACATTACATCATAAAATGAAAACTACTACAACAACATAATGTTTCCACAATCCACACTATTAACCCCTCATAAAATCCCTTCAGGTCATTCATAACTTACTTCTTCACATCCTGGGAAAAATAAAACATAGAAAAGGGGTGAGCTCAAATGCCCAGTAAGGATAACAATATAGCGGAAACTTTCATAAATAAGAATAAACATTTAAGGCAATGTATAACTAAAACAAAAGCCTTTTAAATATGAACTTTCAACATGGTATGGCATAAATAAAATGAAATAATGCAATTTACTTATTCACATGGATATTCTACTAATCGAATAATCACATGCAAAAATCAATAACCACTTTCATAATGTTGGAATGCATAATGCCAGACTATCATAACCACATAGCCAAGGCCTCGTGCCAAGAATACAAATAAGATTTTGTCAAGGCCTTGTGCCAAGACACTAGTTTGTCTCATGAGACCTACCGATGCATCGAGGAGCTATAGCGGGCTCCACCCGTCACATATTAAGTCCAATGCATTCCCATATGAAAAGGTTTAAACATAACATAAACATTCGTATTAAAACTAGCATACGAAATGTCAATACTTTCACCATAAACTATGAATGGTATAAAAATATCACATCCACAGTCAAACATATCACAAAACCTTCAATACAATATAGAAGTTTTGTATCATAATAAATAAACTTCAAATAATCTTAAAATCCATCAAAGGATGTTGACATAGATGAAATCAAAATTCTTTTAAAAGAAATATCTCCTTTTATTTTGAAATCATTTAAGATCCATATAAAATAAAACATTTTCTTTGAAAAAATTCTTATAATCTTGTAAGGGAAGCTTTGAAGATTTTATAACGGTGGAAAATAGCTGCACCCGCCGTATAAGTTAAAAAAAACATTCTTACCTTAATTCTGTCGAAAAAGTTAAAAAGGACCTTGTTTTGAAAACGATCAAAAGATTCCTTTATAAACCACTTATAAAAGTCAAAAAGGGTATAAATGACTTTAACTCATATTCTAGTAAATAGTAAAAATGTTTTGAAATACATTTTTAAGAAACATGGATGTGGATGATAAAGAGATCCCAGTAGATTATTACGTATAAACAACCTCGGATAATGAAGAGATTGTAAAGTAAACCCTTACCTTGTACTTTTCCTTGGTTGGGGTAGGTTAACCTCCTGTATAATGGTGAAATAGTTGTTATTAAATTATACAAGAATCATATATAATAATATGATATCATATATGATCTTTTAACATTGATTTGTTAATAATATCTTAGAATTATCGTCGTTTCGGGATTTAACTTACTCATTTTCTTTTATATGTTTTGTTACATAAGCCATGGTTATTGTATCTTATTCATATCCAGAATGATATATAGTCCTTAAACATCATTTTTAAATCATAAAATGATAATTATACTTGAATGGATACGATGGAGAATGAATCTCATCGCGTTCGTGGAGACGGTAGTCCGTACGTACGCACGAGCGACAATATCATTCTTTCGATATTAGAATAATATATAAATGGATGGTATATCATATATACAGAATCATTAACATGTTATATTTATTATTTACATGAGTTACACATCATTATTATACCCATCCAAATAATATTATATTGAATAACAATTACACCACGACGTGGAGACGGTAGTCCGTACGTACGCACGTATGGTGACATGTTATTCAAAGGGTGGATAGAATACTGAATATGGTTGTACCATATTTATAATAACATCACAGTATATGTGAGATACTGGAGTTATTATTTTAGAATGGTAAGAACAAAGTAAGAATAAGTGGAAGATGAAATGAACTTGGAGAAGGGTGGTGAAATCATTACCTCTTCTTCGGGTTCTTCCTTTTGATTTGATCAAAAGGGCTCCTTAGGTTGGCTTTCTGATCAAACTAAGGCCTCTAGGTTCTAGTGAGGGATGTTGGGAGAGTATTTGGGCAGAGTTTGGCCGAACCAAAAGGCTTTTAAGTTGTGAGGAAATGAGAAGGAGGAGTGCCCTTTTATAAGAGGGGTGAGGGGCACCTTTGGAAAAGCTAGAAATATTAATTTATAATAAATTCATATTCGGTTTATAATGGCTCCAAAGATTATTATTCAAAGGTTAATGTGGGGATAGGTCGAAAACCACTCAACCAATAGAATTTAGACAGGTTTGGGTACTTATATTAACCTTATCTTTAAGTATTAACTCTAAGTTAATTAGTTTCACTTTTACAATCTCTCTTTGTATTTTTATATAATATGGTTAATAAACTTACTATATACATCCAAGAGACCCCCAAGTGGTCCATTAATGATTAACCTATCATGATATAAGTCTCTTGGCCGAACATTAGATTTTTAGGAATTTAATATCAATTAATAATATAATATTTGTTTTAAGAACTCTTTTATGTCAATTTTGACACTATTCAATAGTTGATTTTTGTGAAACTCATAACAGATTGATTACTTCGAAAAAAGTCAATTAAATCAATCCTAATATATCATATTATCCTAGAAAAGTAGTTTAATTAATTAAAAGTTTCATATTATATTTATTTGGGTATTTATAATATCAATTATTTTAATTTTTCACTATTATAGTAATTACTGCATCATCATTGTGTCATCAATAAAATACATTATTTAATGTCTAAAAATTATAAATAAAATATCATTATGTAGGAAATCGTTTTATCTTTCTAATGAATATTTATAATCTAAAATCCAACATATATAACCCAATGTAACAATTTTGTTTTCTAAAAGATATATGCTTGTGTCATTTTTGTATTCATTTTAACTTAATTAAAATAAAGTGTCATTATCACTTACAAGTGGATCCATGGGGTCCCAAAATAGACCCAAAGATTCCCATGGTCGACCATGTATCAACCAATAGGGTTAAGACACGTTTTAGGGTAATTTAGTATTATTATAATATTATTTTTTAACCCTTATTTACCGGATTTACCCTTAACCATGGTAAATAAAATATTTACCGCAGTAATTATTCAAAATGTCTAAAAATAAAAGTTACCTATTTACGCAATTTGAACATACTGATTCCAAATATGGAATCCATTTTCCAAAATTCAAAACACAGAAGTGGCAGAAATTAATTTAAAATTAATTCCCGCTGTCAAAACAAAAAGCGTGTTTTTAAGAGATAATAACTATCAAAAGATTGACACTCGTTTATGTTTGGTTTAATTGTAAAATTATGTCCAATGACCAAAATTATATTAAATGGTAAAAATATATTCTAAATATAATTTAAAACCACTCAAATTCATAATTTTTCACTATTAATTATTTTGATTAAAAAAGTTGTTTTTAATTAAAACTTAGTAATTTTCACTATTCATCAAAATATGAAAGTTATCTGAAATGTACCAAAAATTCACCTTAGGCTAAATTCGATATTCCGAATCCAAAAATGAAGTCCATTTTCAAATATAAAATATATATAATTTCAAAAAGTAGGTATTACTATTCATAACGGCTAGTTTAATTAGTTATGGTGTGTTAGAACTTGGTGTTGCGTACAACACACACTATCACATTATTCAAAGAGAAGCGTACCGTAGAAGCTTGGGGTGTTACAGATCAGAGATATTAACCTCAAATATCAAGGTTCAAATTTGACGATGAAGCTTGATATGAGCAAGGAATACGACTGCGTTGAGTCGATCTTCATAATCAGAGTCCTGGAAGGTATGGGTTAGTCTCCATGGAATATTGAAATTCTGTTTTAGTGCTCCAGTTCAATATAGAGGCCAATTATATTCATGGGTAAATCTTTTTTCTTCTTCAAAGAAATGTCACATCTTTGACAAGGAGATCCCATATCCCATTTCATTTTTACAATCTCCCAGGATGTTCTTTGCTGCCTCCTATAAAGCAGAATCGGTAGTGGTATGATCACCCCATAACATAGAAGGATGCGACTTACATCGATATCCCATCTCATGTTCATGGATGGATCTATTATTTTTAGTAATGCAATGAGAAACTATATTTGGAGGCTGAAAAAAATATTGGAGGTGTATATCTATTGGAGCATACATGTTATAAATAAAGTGAAGAGTAGTTTCTTTATATCTAGCAGATTCCCTGCAAGACGAGTTCTTACAGTGAGTCAATCTTTGGTCATATAGAAAGGTGAAAATCCCACAGTTTACCTGGGATCCTCTTTTTCACTGAAGAGGCTGTGTATCCACAATTTGGACCCTCTTGTTTTTAGCATAATGGTGAGGATTTTGAACTGGATGAATCAATATCTGTCTTTCAGGGGGTATCATGCATGTTAACAGTGTGATTTTGGCCACCCCAGTTCAAGATTTATCAACATTCAAGGTTCTTAAAGGTGTTATCCATAATATGGATATAATTATTGCGGGTTTTATATGGGACCCATTGTCAGAGGGTAGAATACATTGAGATTATTGGCACATGATGGCAAGGCCTCTCATTTAAGGTGGTATAAATATGCAGAACCTTAGCGAAACCCTTGATTGCATACATGCCAAACTAGCATGGGAGGTGTTGGAGTGAAAAACATTTTGGGGATAGACTATGCATGAATACTATGTGGTGTATTGGGACAATCAGAACAAACATGCCTCTCCCCTCTTGAGTGACATAAGTCCCCTTGTTTCCTCCCTCAAACATCAAATGCTCAAGATTATTGGGACATGTGGTGTATCGTTCTGGCTTGATAATTGGTGTGCTGAGATTCGTGGGTTCTCTAGATGCCCAGTAACCAATATTCCTTTTAGGGAGGCTATCTTACATATGTTTTTCATCACTACTATGAAAGATAATGGCCAATTGGAAATGTTATAGCTCATTGTTATGACCTTGTAATGAGGTAAAATTGTGTTTTCCCCATCCTCTTCAGGTTATTTCACAACCAAGGATTTCCAATGGGTCTCTTACACATAGGTTTCAGTGGATTTATGGAATGAGGTTCTTTGGTGTAGGAACATCCTGAAAAAATTTAATATTATCTCATGGAGGATTCGGAATAGAAAACCCCCTTATATGAGAATAAAAAATGGTGTGGGGTGAGTATGTCATCCAGGTGTGTTTGTTGTAGGGGTTATAAGGTGGAATGATCGACTCACTTGTTCTTTGAGGGAGACTAGGAAGAGGAGTTGTGGATGTTATTTGGTGAGTTCACTGAATTTTCCATACCTGACATGGTCGAGCAGTCCTTTTTTGATCGTCAGATCCATGGAACATAGAAAAAGGGTCCTGAATGAATGGAGCATAACTTAGTCATGCAGGTAGGCTACTAGTGCTTGTGGAGGGTGTAGAATAAGTGGATTCATGAAGGGGTGGTGTTTTCTTCCTGTGTGATAATCATTTGAAAAAAATAATCTCCGAATTAATATGGTTAGGGCTCTCAATTCATGGTGGGAGGCCCCTTCTCTGCAGTGGCTTAGTCAGTCTATTGAAGGTACATTTACCAGAATGAATAATTTTTCTGGTAAATGGGTCCAATGACACCCTCCTGATCAGGGCCTTAAATTGAACACCGATGGTTCTTGTGCCAATGGTTTTATGAGAGGGGGGAGATTATGTGTGATATCCATGGCTCGATCATCATGGACTTCTTTATCCAGATGGTCTAGGGCACATTACATTTGGAATAGGTCATGTTCTTACTGACATCTCTCAATTTTTGTAGACAGAGGAGGGTAGATCTCGTGGAAGTTAAAAGTGACTCAATGATGTTTTACAACACTCTTCGAGGGAATAGTGTAATTTTGTGGTTTATTGAATACATTATTCACAAGTTTCATGGATCACCACAATCACTAAATTATCTCACACATGGAGGGAGGGGAATGTGGAAACAGACTACCTAGCCTCTCTTAACACTCCAGGCTTAGAGAGAATTGTTTTCCAAAACCTTCATACATTGAAGATGGTTTGGAGTAATATCATTAGAGGGGATATGCTTGGTCTCCACGACATTAGGAACTTGTAGTTGTGATTACCCTACCATTTTTTCAGACCTCACATGTATTTATTTCTTTCCCTTTGAAATAAAATTACATGATGATGATGAATTAGTGGAGATGAAGAAACAGTTATAGGAGTTGAGTAAAAATGGATTTATTTTCCATAGTGTTTCTCTATGTTGCGCCCCAATTCTCATTTTTAAAAATAAATATGGGTCCATGAGGATGTGTATTTATTATTGGGAAATAAATGGTATTAAAATAAAGAACATGTATCCTCTAAATCTGAGTAATGATTTATTTGATCAATATAATTTTGCTCAATTTTATTGAAGATTGAAATACATTATAGATAACATCAATTTTGAGTAAAAAAAGGAGTTCTGAATATTTATTTTTAGATGAGGTAAAGAAATTATTATTTTATAGTAACTCCATTTGGATTGACTAAAAAAACCTTACTTCTTATGGATATATAGAATAGAGTATTCAAGGAATATCTTGATGATTTTTTGGGGTATTAATTAATTATATTTTGGTGTATTATAAAAGCTATAAAGACCAAGTGAATCATTTGAGTATCATTCTTGAGACTCTCAAAAGGAAATATTTTTATGGTAAATTTAGCAAGTGTGAATTACGGAATCAAGAAATATCTTTTCATAGCCATATTTTCTCCATGGATGGAATCTCTATTGATCTTGTAAATAAAAATGAAATCCATGAATTTCCTCCAACAATGAGAATAATAGAGGTATGTAGATTCATTGGATTATCAGGATAATATCATCTTTTAATTCATAATTTTTCCCGATTGTCTAACCCATTAACCTAGCTCACACTTAAAGGGGTTAAGTTCACATAGAAAAAATAATAAGAATAATGATTTGAAGAATTGAATAAAATATTAGTTAATTCACTAATCATGACATTATCATCAGGTGATGGAAGATTTTTTATTTATAGTGATTCATCAAGGAAAGTACATAGTTGTTTCCTTATAAAGATTGGTACAGTTATTGAATATATATCAAGACAGTTAAAAACCCATGAACATAACAATCCAGCTCATGATCTTGTGTCAGCAGCTGTAATATTTTCTTTGAAGATATGGAGACAAGATCTCTATAGTGGAATATTTTTGATATATACAGATCACAAGAGTTTAAAATATATCTTCTTATAGAAAAAACTCAATATTAGTAAAATGAGATAGATTAACTACTCGAAGATTATGATTTTTCAATACAATGGCACCCTGGTAAGGAAAATAAGTGTAACACCCCGAGATTTTATGTAAAATATTATTTTAATTTCATTAATGCATTTTGTTGTATTCTACACCAAGATTACCCTGCGCTATACGCAACACCGTATTAGCTTGCAGTATACGCAACACTATTCTTGGACCGTGTTACACACAATTTTGATAATAGTTATTCTACGCAACATTGAGTATATATATATATATATTAAATATATAAATGAAATATGGTTGGATTCTGTTATACAAAACAATGAAGGATTCTTTCACAACACGCAACCCTGACTTGGCTTGCATTACACGCAATCGCGACCTTCCTCGATAGCGTGTGTTGTACGCAATACCGGGTTTTAATAAACAATGTTATATTATTATAATATTGTCATGAACTAGCCGATATGAATAGTGTTAACTAAATTTTGAATTTTATAACATTATTATTCATCTTACACATTTCTAGAACATGGTATAAGAACAAAATAAATTTTTCGGGTAAAATAAGTATTTTTCAAAAAAATTCCGTTTTACCGCCTTTTGATGGCGCACCCACTTTAAATATAGTTTTTGACATTTTTATATGTTCAATTTGACAAAATAATATTCTTCTTTTGAATCAGGATGTAAAAATTTACATTAGATAAAGTTTTGATATTTTTCCGACAACTTTCATATTTTAATGAATAGTAAAAACACGCTATATTTTAATTAAAAACAACTTTTTTTCATCGTAATATATTATGTGGTTAAATTATAATATTGAATGGTTTTAAATTATATTTATAATATATTTTTACCACTTAATATAATGTTGGTCATTGGACACAATTTTTCAATTAAACCGAACATAAACAAGTGTCAATCTTTTGATAGTTATTATCTCTTAAAAACACGCTTTTTGTTTTGACAGCGGGAATTAATTTTAAATTAATTTCTGCCACTTCTGTGTTTTGAATTTAGAAAAATGGATTCCATATTTGGAATCAGGATGTTCAAATTGTGTAAATAGGTAACTTTTATTTTTAGACATTTTGAATAATTACTGCGGTAAATATTTTATTTACCATGGTTAAGGGTAAATCCGGTAAATAAGGGTTAAAAAATAATATTATAATAATAATAAATTACCCTAAAACGTGTCTTAACCCCATTGGTTGATACATGGTCGACCATGGGAATCTTTGGGTCGATTTTGGGACCCCATTGATCCACTTGTAAGTGATAATGACACTTTATTTTAATTAAGTTAAAATGAATACAAAATTGACACAAGCATATATCTTTTAGCAAAACAATTGTTACATAGGGTTATATATGTTGGAGTTTAGATTATAAATATTCATTAGAAATAGAAAAAGATTTCCTACATAATGGTATTTTATTTGTAATTTTTAGACTTTAAATAATGTAATTTATTTATGACACAATGATGATGCAGTAATTATCTTATTAATGAAATATTGACATAATTGATGTTATAAACACCAAAATAAATGTAATTTGAGACTTTTTATGAATTACACTAATTTTCTAGGTCACTATGATATATTAATGTTGATTTAATTAACTTTATTCGAACATTTAATTCTGTTATGACTTTCACAAAAATCATATATCAAATAGTGTCAAAATTGACACAAAATAGTTTTTAAATCAAATATTATATTATTAATTGTTAGTTTATTTCTAAAAATCTAAGGTTCGGCCAAATGACTTAGATAAGGATATATATATTAATAATAAACAATTTGGGGTTCGTTTGGCATGTTATAGTAAGTGTATTAACCATATAGTGAAAGAAAACAAAAAGACACGGTAAAAGTTCAATTATTTAACTTGGAGTTAAATCTAATTGATAAGGTTAAAATAATATTCTAAACTTGTCTAAATTCTATTGGTTGATATGCTTTCGACCCATCCCCACCTTAGCTTCGAAATAAGACCCTTTGGAACCATTATAAACCGATTTTGACTTTAATATAAAATAATATTTTGAGATATTCCTAAGGTGCCCCTCTCCTCCCTTATAAAAGGACACCTCCTTCCCCTCCTCCTCACACCCAATTAAGCACTCAAGCTCGGCCAAACCCTGCCATTTTCTCCTCTCCAATTCCCTAGAATAATCCTAGAGGTCCTGGTCTTCTTCAAAGACCAATCTTAGTTCCCTAAGTGGAGGATTCAAAGAAGCGTTCCAAAGAAGAGGTAATATCCATTACCGATCATTTCAATTTCTTTCTTCTTCAACTTCTTCTTCTTTAGTTGTTTCATGATAAAGTAATAACATCAGTATGACTTACATACTGATATGTTATTATAAATATGAAACAACCCTAATTCACCTTCTATCCATCCTACGGAAAAATTAAATCACCGCGCGTGCGTACGTACGAAATACCGTCTCCACGCCGTGGTGTAATCTATTTTCCGCCACCACCTTAATAGGGTGGGTATAATGGTGTAATGAGTAACTATATATGATTATTATAAAGTGATATTGATACTGAAATAATATTCATACACTTTAACACAATTCCACGACCATGGGAACGATATCATCGCTCGTGCGTACGTACGGACTACCGTCTCCACGACGCGATGAGATTCATTCTCCATGTTAACTATTTAAGAATGATTAAAAAGTATATATAAGAAATAATAATGAAATATATGACATTATAAAGCTACTGGATTTATGTATATATGTATATATATTTATGTCATCTACTTACTTTCATTTCAAGACAATAAGGAAAGGAAAACAGCGTTCATGCGTACGTACGGACTACCGTCTCCATGAACGGTGTTTTTCATTTTATTTATCTATCTATTATATATACATATATACTGAATATATATGTTATATAAATCATGTTTTATATTCTGGAAGTAAGTAAATCATGATATAAGTAATAATGATGTCAAGAACAACATGTCAAAACACCTACGATAAATGAAACGATTTTACCCAAAACGCTTCTTTAACATGGAATTTACAAAATAACGGGTAATATAATGTCATAAGTGAACCATATATGATATCATAACAATGAATATGATTATATAATAAGTCAATGAAATTATTTAAATCATTATACAGGAGGTTCGGACACATACGAAGCAAATCGGACCAAAGGTAAGGGAAATATCACAATCTCATTTTTATTCGAGATTGTTTATTCGTAAGTATTTACTGGGGTGTATTTTATCATCCACATCCATGTTTCTTCAATATGTAATATTATTTTCATCCACCTAAAATTGTTTAAATCCATTTTTACCCTTCGGAGAGTTTTTAGTAAAAGAAATAAAAGGAATCTTTTGTCGTTTTTCGTACGAGGTACTTTTTGACTTTTCCGACAAAAGTACGAAGAATGTTTTTTTTAAACTTATACGGCATGAATGGATTTTTAAAACATTATTTCCAAGAAGCTTCCTTTACAAGTTTTCAAGTTTATTTTTAATCAAATTCTTTTATTTTAAAGTTTTATGACATGTTATGAAAGGAAAAATGTTTTTGAAGTAGAAAGGATATTTTCCTCAAGAATGAAGTTCAAGTGTTTTATCAAAATTATTTTCCATCTAAGATAATAAAGGGTTCTGTTTTTATCCCTTTAATTACATTGATTTGATTATGTTGTGATGGGATTATTTTTATGAAGTCATTTGCCTTATAAGATTTATTTTATGATGTCATGATGTTTCAAGAATCCCATTTTTGTTACATGTGTTATGCGATGATGTATGAATT
The DNA here is from genome assembly GCA_963277665.1 of Viscum album. Lineage (NCBI taxonomy): Eukaryota > Viridiplantae > Streptophyta > Magnoliopsida > Santalales > Viscaceae > Viscum > Viscum album. Next base: position 1,081,405,474 of record OY728166.1, on the reverse strand, counting down.
ATGATTATGTGGCACACATAAGAAAGGATTCATTATAAAATGGGTGGGACCTATATCTCCCTCCAATGCATTGGGTAAAGATTTTATATCTCATGAGATAGACATGGCTGGAATGGTAGGTTATACCGGTTCAGTGAAACAGGACTGAAACGAGGGTTACTCGATTCAGAAAGGGACTTTGTCCACTAAGATAGTCTTGGAAATGAATCATGACTAACAAGAAATGATTTTCCATGATTATGTGTGCATGCCACAAAGTTTCAAGTTTCATGTTATGATTATGGTGATCTCATTTTCACTTCTATGATTTGTTCCATGTTAAGATATTATGATCTCTTTTGCAGGTTATGATTTTCAAAAAGATATGATATGATTTTTATTTCTTTTGTATACCCTTACTGAGAATTTGAGCTCACCCTTTTATGTTTTCTTTTCCCCAGGATATAAAGAAAGGTTTTAGGTAAAAAAATGGAAGATCTTTATGGGAGATATTGAAGATCTTTCACCAGGATTAGAAGATTATGTTCCGAGTTTCCAAAGACACTAAACTATTACGATCCTTGTGTGTGTGTTTTTTTGTTATGTACTAAGTATTCCGAAAATGTAATGTAATGTCCATGTACGTCATGCTTCGGGTCTTTACAGTTGGTATCAGAGGGAGGTTTAGTCAACCTTTGGAAACTAGGACGCGAAAACGTTAGTGAGATCCCTAGAGATATTTCTAAGGTATGTCTAGGGATGTCCCTAAGGATAAGTATACGTATAGGATATAGTCCTATAACTACGGTAACGATCTTAGAATTTAACCTAAGATGTTAGATATTGAGGGTTCTCCCCCTTTACTATGTTGTCTTCCCTAGCATGATTTCGTCTCTCACAAAATTCTTTTTGTGTCTTAGTTAATGGAGGGAACCAGAAGGAATTCGGTTAACATTGAATCCAATGGACAAATTGGTGACTATGAGCAACAAAATTGTGTAATGCCTAAAGATAAAGATATTGTGATTATGCCAAATCAGTCATCACGATATATGATTAACAAGGTGAAATTTAGTGGTATGCCTAATTCATCAAAGAAGAGGAAGATAAACTATTATGCATGTTCGCATGTTGAGGAGCATAAATAAAGGAAGATTGAGATTTCTAAAGAAGGGAAGAAGAACCTTGAGGAATACCTAAAATGGAGGGACCGATGTTATCTGTGTGGAGAAAAGGGTCATAGGGTGACAGACTGTTATGGAGTTCAATGTCTTATTTGTGGAGAACATGGGCATTACCCAACTCAATGCCCTGACCTAAAAAGATACTTCTAAATCAAGGAAGGACTTATTCTAGGACAGTCATTGATGTGGATGGACTGAAGTGTTTATGTATTGGTATTCAAGAATAATGTTGTTGAGGTACTTTTATGGTGTATTGGAATATTTATGTATTGGTCTAATGTGGTATTCGAAGTGATTGAGATATTTTTGGAAATAAGATGATATGCACATAATGAATGGATAAGACGATAATGAGATGTTTGATTGTATTCATTAGCTCATGATTGATATAAGGACTAAGTGATATCATGGTTTGAGTATATAGAATTTTGAGGATTTTGGTATATGGAAAGTGTTAACTTTAAACTGCATTCATGTTTTCACTAAGGTATTCAAGCGAATACATGATTAAGGACTTTGAATGTTTAGAATGTGACCAACAAGACATATCTTATGGGGATCGACGATGGTGTTAAATCTCTGGTAATCGTTTTCACTATGTTATGAGAGTGGACTGCAATATTATGGATAATCCTAAAGATTGGAATGGATTATGTTGGACATAAGTTAGTATTGTTTAAGGATAGAACTTTTTTTGATATTATTTATGTGATGTAATGTAGTTTTAGAAAAAGGACAACCTCAGGACGGGCGACAGCCCATCGCGTCGGACAAGGCTGTGGAAATCGAACCCACAACCGAAGTGCGACTGGCCTTTATCGCCTACCACTGGCCTACAGGAAGTCCCTGTTTAGTATAAACTAGTTTTATTATATTAAGCAGTATGATATATGAAGTATAAGTCCATTTTAGGAACAATATATGATTAATCTAACTATAGATCGACTTATGCTAACCTTTTGTTTCAGACAGATGGAATGACCCATCATTCTATCACATGATCTGCTAACACATCACGAATAACAAATTCAACTTCATTTCTTTAAGGGATGAAGTGGAAATTGTTCAATTCACGAACAACAGTGAGATTGTACCAAAATCAAGTAAGTATTTCTTCTAATTCAAAATTTTCAACTTTAGGGAAATGATATTGAAAACCAAAAATGTTGTCCTAGTGATCTTATATCTGATGAATCAGATGGTACCCTAGATCATCACAAATTTATGGCTTTGTGATTGTTGGCTTTTTCATAGCCATGTCCTCTACCACTATCCATCAGAACATGATGGTTAGATTTCTCTTCCATATCCATATTTTCACCTATGTGGAAACCCAGTGATTAGTTTATTTGGGTAATCGTTAAGTTTCATACTTTTGTTTTTAAAGATATGTTTTGGTATTCCTTTTTACGATGTGGGTTTCTGTCAAAGAAACTTTCAAATAGTAAACCATTTATAACCCCGACGAATTTCGAGGGCGAAATTCTTTTTAAGGGGGGTAGAATGTAACACCCCGAGATTTTATGAAAAATATTATTTTAATTTCATTAATGCATTTTGTTGTATTCTACACCAAGATTACCCTGCGCTATACGCAACACCGTATTAGCTTGCAGTATACGCAACACTATTCTTGGACCGTGTTACACACAATTTTTATAATAGTTATTCTACGAAACATTGAGTATATATATATATATAAATTAAATATATAAATGAAATATGGTTGGATTCTGTTATACGAAACAATGAAGGATTCTTTCACAACACGCATCCCTGACTTGGCTTGCATTACACGCAATCGCGACCTTCCTCGATAGCGTGTGTTGTACGCAATACCGGGTTTTAATAAACAATGTTATATTATTATAATATTGTCATGAACTAGCCGTTATGAATAGTATTAACTAAATTTTGAATTTTATAACATTATTATTCATCTTACACATTTCTAGAACATGGTATAAGAACAAAATAAATTTTTCGGGTAAAATAAGTATTTTTCAAAAAAATGCCGTTTTACCGCCTTTTGATGGCGCACCCACTTTAAATATAGTTTTCGACATGTTTATATGTTCAATTTGACAAAAGAATATTCTTCTTTTGAATCAGGATGTAAAAATTTACATTAGATAAAGTTTTGATATTTTTTCGACAACTTTCATATTTTAATGAATAGTAAAAACACACTATATTTTAATTAAAAACAACTTTTTTTCATCGTAATATATTATGTGGTTAAATTATAATATTGAATGGTTTTAAAGTATATTTAGAATATATTTTTACCACTTAATATAATGTTGGTCATTGGACACAATTTTACAATTAAACCGAACATAAACAAGTGTCAATCTTTTGATAGTTATTATCTCTTAAAAACACGCTTTTTGTTTTGACAGCGGGAATTAATTTTAAATTAATTTCTGCCACTTCTGTGTTTTGAATTTAGAAAAATGGATTCCATATTTGGAATCAGGATGTTCAAATTGTGTAAATAGGTAACTTTTATTTTTAGACATTTTGAATAATTACTGCGGTAAATATTTTATTTACCATGGTTAAGGGTAAATCCGATAAATAAGGGTTAAAAAATAATATTATAATAATATTAAATTACCCTAAAACGTGTCGTAACCCCATTGGTTGATACATGGTAGACCATGGGAATCTTTGGGTCGATTTTGGGACCCCATTGATCTACTTGTAAGTGATAATGACACTTTATTTTAATTAAGTTAAAATGAATACAAAATTGACACAAGCATATATCTTTTAGCAAAACAATTGTTACATAGGGTTATATATGTTGGATTTTAGATTATAAATATTCATTAGAAAGATCAAAGGATTTCTTACATAATGGTATTTTATTTGTAATTTTTAGACTTTAAATAATGTAATTTATTTATGACACAATGATGATGCAGTAATTATCTTATTAATAAAATATTGACATAATTGATGTTATAAACACCAAAAGAAATGTAATTTGAGACTTTTTATGAATTCCACTAATTTTCTAGGTTACTATGATACATTAACGTTGATTTAATTAACTTTCTTCGAACATTTAATTCTGTTATGTCTTTCACAAAAATCATATATCAAATAGTGTCAAAATTGACACAAAATAGTTTTTAAATCAAATATTATATTATTAATTGTTAGTTTATTCCTAAAAATATAAGGTTCGGCCAAATGACTTATATAAGGATATATATATTAATAATAAACAATTTGGGGTTCGTTTGGCATGTTATAGTATGTGTATTAACCATATAGTGAAAGAAAACAAAAAGACACGGTAAAAGTTAAATTATTTAACTTGGAGTTAAATCTAATTGATAAGGTTAAAATAATATTCTAAACTTTTCTAAATTCTATTGGTTGATAGGATCTCGACCCATCCCCACCTTATCTTCGAAATAAGACCCTTTGGAACCATTATAAACTGATTTTGACTTTAATATAAAATAATATTTTGAGATATTCCTAAGGTGCCCCTCTCCTCCCTTATAAAAGGACACCTCCTTCCCCTCCTCCTCACACCAAATTAAGCACTCAAGCTCGGCCAAACCCTGAAAGTTTCTCCTCTGAAATTCCCTAGAATAATCCAAGAGGTCCTGGTCTTCTTCAAGGACCAATCTTAGTTCCCTATGTGGAGGATTCAAAGAAGCGTTCCAAAGAAGAGGTAATATCCATTACCGATCATTTCAATTTCTTTCTTCTTCAACATCTTCTTATTTAGTTGTTTCATGATAAAGTAATAACATCAGTATGACTTACATACTGATATGTTATTATAAATATGAAACAACCCTAATTCACCTTCTATCCATCCTACGGAAAAATGAAATCACCGCGTGTGCGTACGTACGGAATACCGTCTCCACACCGTGGTGTAATCTATTTTCCGCCACCACCTTAATAGGGTGGGTATAATGGTGTAATGAGTAACTATATATGATTATTATAAAGTGATATTGATACTGAAATAATATTCATACACTTTAACACAATTCCACGACCATGGGAACGATATCATCGCTCGTGCGTACGTACGGACTACCGTCTCCACGACGCGATGAGATTCATTCTCCATGTTAACCATTTAAGAATGATTAAAAAGTATATATAAGAAATAATAATGAAATATATGACATTATAAAGCTACTGGATTTATGTATATATGTATATATATTTATGTCATCTACTTACTTTCATTTCAAGACAATAAGGAAAGGAAAACAGCGTTCATGCGTACGTACGGACTACCGTCTCCATGAACGGTGTTTTTCATTTTATTTATCTATCTATTATATATACATATATACTGAATATATATGTTATATAAATCATGTTTTATATTCTGGAAGTAAGTAAATCATGATATAAGTAATAATGATGTCAAGAACAACATGTCAAAACACCTACGATAAATGAAACGATTTTACCCAAAACGCTTCTTTAACATGGAATTTACAAAATAACGGGTAATATAATGTCATAAGTGAACCATATATGATATCATAACAATGAATATGATTATATAATAAGTCAATGAAATTATTTAAATCATTATACAGGAGGTTCGGACACATACGAAGCAAATCGGACCAAAGGTAAGGGAAATATCACAATCTCATTTTTATTCGAGATTGTTTATTCGTAAGTATTTACTGGGGTGTATTTTATCATCCACATCCATGTTTCATCAATATGTAATATTATTTTAATCCACCTAAAATTGTTTAAATCCATTTTTACCCTTCGGTGAGTTTTTAGTAAAAGAAATAAAATGAATCTTTTGTCGTTTTTCGTACGAGGTACTTTTTGACTTTTCCGACAAAAGTACGAAGAATGTTTTTTTTAAACTTATACGGCATGAATGGATTTTTAAAACATTATTTCCAAGAAGCTTCCTTTACAAGTTTTCAAGTTTATTTTTAATCAACTTCTTTTATTTTAAAGTTTTATGACATGTTATGAAAGGAAAAATGTTTTTGAAGTAGAAAGGATATTTTCCTCAAGAATGAAGTTCAAGTGTTTTATCAAAATTATTTTCCATCTAAGATAATAAAGGGTTATGTTTTTATCCCTTTAATTACATTGATTTGATTATGTTGTGAGGGGATTTTTTTTATGAAGTCATTTGCCTTATAAGATTTATTTTATGATGTCATGATGTTTCAAGAATCCCATTTTTGTTACATGTGTTATGCGATGATGTATGATTTATGATTATGTGGCACACATAAGAAAGGATTCATTATTAGATGGGTGGGACCTATATCTCCCTCAAATGCATTGGGTAAAGATTTTATATCTCATGAGATAGACATGGCTGGAATGGTAGGTTATACCGGTTCAGTGAAACAGGACTGAAACGAGGGTTACTCGATTCAGAAAGGGACTTTGTCCACTAAGATAGTCTTGGCAATGAATCATGACTAACAAGAAATGATTTTCCATGATTATGTGTGCATGCCACAAAGTTTCAAGTTTCATGTTATGATTATGGTGATCTCATTTTCACTTCTATGATTTGTTCCATGTTAAGATATTATGATCTCTTTTGCAGGTTATGATTTTCAAAAAGATATGATATGATTTTTATTTCTTTTGTATACCCTTACTGAGCATTTGAGCTCACCCTTTTATGTTTTCTTTTCCCCAGGATATAAAGAACGGTTTTAGGTAAAAAAAATGGAAGATCTTTATGGGAGATATTGAAGATCTTTCACCAGGATTAGAAGATTATGTTCCGAGTTTCCAAAGACACTAAACTATTACGATCCTTGTGTGTGTGTTTTTTTGTTATGTACTAAGTATTCCGCAAATGTAATGTAATGTCCATGTACGTCAAGCTTCGGGTCTTTACAATAAGGTAGAAGATGCATTGAGACTGAATGATCATTGAGTTATGAATAAAATGAGGATTTAAAGGGATCATGTGTTCATGGATATAGTAATGATGGATATGATAATTATAAAGGAAAGGGAAATATCACTCTTTTATCAAATGGTTTCCAAAAATTTTTATTGGAAAATATGAAAAGTTCTTAGTCCAAATATGATTATTTACAAAACACAATTAAAGATTTGAATAATGGAAAATTTTTAGACATTATTTGTGAAGACATTATTATGAAATTCGGAAATAAGATTTTTGTTCCCTTTATACCAAAGTTGAAAAGATAAATTATTAGATGATTCTCCTAGCTAGAATTTTTTTATACACCCTTGTAGCACCAAGATGTATAGAGATTTGAAGGAACATTTTTGGTGAGATAATATGAAGTGGGAAATTACTGATTATGTGTTATGATGTTTGGTTTTTCAATTGTTAAAGAATGAAGGAAAATATTGTAGAGGATTCATGAAACATATACCAATACCTATATGGAAATGGGATGAAATTATAATGGAATGTTTCACTATATTACCAAATACCCCTAGAAAAAGTGATGTGATATTGGTTATTTTTCATCCCATTACCAAATCAGAACACTTTATAGATATAAGAGAAGATTTAACGATATATTACATTTTAAACATCTATATTAATGATGTTGTATGACTTTATGGTTCACATATTTAAATTGTTTCATAATGTGATCTAGGATTTACGTCAAAATTATGGAAAAGTATTGAGAAGTCCATTAATTACACACATCATTTGGGCCCCACTTACAACCCTAAAATTGATGGGAAATAAAAAAGGCCTATCCAAATGTTAGAAGAACCATTGATGTCCTATCACTTGACATTCAAGGTATTTGGGATTAGTATTTACGATTGGTATTATTTTATTATGAAAGTAGTTTTTATTCAATCATTAAAATGGCACCATATAAATATCCAATTAAGATTATTGACACTTGATAACAGTTGTGGAGTAATCGTATGACTCATCTAGTAATGGTAATGTGGGAAAATCATAAAATAAAAGAGATGATGTGGGAAACTGAGGAAATTTTGATGAAAACAACCAAAATCATATTATGTGGTGATAATATTGAAATTTAGGGGATGAAGTTTCTTAAGTAGGGATGAATGTATCACCCCATGATTTTATGGTATGTTTTCTTTTTAATTAAATTAAATTTTTTTTCTTTCAAGAAACATCGATTTCCAACACACCAAGATCAAATAATAATAATTTTTTATAACCTAGACATTAAAATGGTGGGAATGGATAATATTAACCACATTATAAAATTTATATATTTAACAAATTAATTGAAATTTATCATAAATAACTTATAGGCATGAGATAAGAATTAATACAATTTTATGCAATAAAATAATATATTTTTTGAAAGATATTTTTACCTCCTTTTAATGGAATACATATTTTGAAACTAAATTTTGACACTTTTATAAATTATATTTTAAAATATAAACATCATTTTTGAAATCATAAAAAAAATTACTTTGGTTGATTTTTTTGAATGTTTCTAATATGTTTCATATTTTATGAATTGTAATAAAATACTATATATAATTGAAAACATCATTTTTATCTAATTTCTAAATATAGTTAATAATATTTTAAATTATTTATAATGTATAAATTTTCCATTAAATATAATTTAATCCAATTTTGTTCATTAGAATCAATTTCAAATTGAAATTAGATGATTAAACATTTCAATATTTTGAACATTTTTACTTCAAAAACCCAGTGTTTCATCCCTCATGTAGGATTAATTTTATGTTAATTTAGACAACTTTTTGAATAGAATTATGAAGATTGGATTCCAGATTTGGAATCATAAGGTTCAAATTTAGTAAATTTTACCCTTTTATGTTTGGAAAACATGAATATTAACTTCATTGAGTTTTATTAGCACGTTTAAGGGTAAATCTGGTAATTAAGAGTTAAAAATAATATTATAAATATGATAACATTACCCTACCACTTGTACTAATTTTTTGGATGATTTCTTATCAACCAAAATCATTTGTGGGATGATTTTATAGACTCATTGAGCCACCTGTATGAATTTAATCCTTTATAGTATTTTTTTTATGAAAGACCAATATGTAATACTCATGTTTTTAATAAGTATTGCATTTATAATATGTAGTTATTTAGAACATATCATCAAATATAAATAGTAATTTTTTAGATAAAACGTTTATAGTATTCATATTAATTTTTTTATTTTTACGACATAAATAATTAACATAAATTATTATAAAATGATGATGTAGTAATAATTTAATTAATGAAAATATTCAATAAATTATATTAAAAATATAAAAAATATATATATTTAGATAATTAATATAATCCACGTATTTTATAAACAAAATTCACATGTTAAGGATATTTTAGAAGTGTTATTTTGAATTTATTGTGTTTTATAGATTTGTGTAAAAGTTATAAATAATTAATAGTATAAAAATTGTCAGTAATGTTATATTAAACTAAATAATATTTTATTAAATGATATAAAATTTATAAAAAACTAAAATTACACCAAATGATTTCAATAAAGAATATTATTTCATCAATGATCTATTTATGGTTATTTGGAATTTTATAGTAACCATATCAACCCTTAAAGTGTTACAACACATGTCATTATGTTAAGAGTTAAAGAGATCAATTAAGGGGTTAAACCAAAATATAAGGGTATGAATGAGACCTAAATTTGTAAAAAAATTATTGGTTTGGATTATTTTGACCCATAAGCTTCTTATATTATAAATAACAAACTTTGGAGACATTTTTTTGCAATTCACATTAATTTAATATTTTTATGTTTCCAAAAGTGCCCCTCGCAACAATTATAAAAGGGAACCTCCTCCCTCACATCCTCACACCACATTGATCCCTCTATATCGACAAAAAAAATGAAATGTTATCATCAAAAAATCATTATAAAAGTTATTTATATCCTAGTCTTAGAATAAGAACATCCTTAGATCCATTGAGAAGAGATCTGAAGGAAGTCTATCAAAGAAGAGTTGGACATTTTTACCAACACATTCAAGATCATTTAATTTTATACATCCTATTAATGTTTTTTTCACTATAAAGTAATAAATCTATTATCACATAGATTTTTATATTTTAATATGATCCAAGTACAACCATATTCCACATTTTATCCATCATAGGAAAAATGAAAGCACCACATGTGCGTACGTATGACTTACTGTCACCACGCTATGGTGTAATATGTTTTTCATCCCCAAATTACATGGATGGGTATAATAATTGGAATAATCGGAATTTATAATAAATATTACATAAAATTAATATTTTAAAAAATTAATATACCATACACTTACTTACCATTTCACTATTGAGGGATTGATTCCATCCGTTGTGGGTACGTACGACCTACCATCTCCACAACGCAATGTGATTCATTTTCCTGGTTAACCATTTCATAATGATTATAAAAATATATAAAATTAATAAATATTATATATATAAACTTAATATAATTTTTATATAATGGAACTATACTTATGAATCAGGATTTACATGATAAAATGTGCATTCGAAAATGAAGTACTTAACATTGGAAACAATGGTAATAATGAAATATTATTAACAAACAGGTGAGAAGATAATATAATTGGATCATATATTATATCATAAATATTATTATGGTTCTTTTATAAATTAATAACCTTATTTAAACCATTATACAAGAGGTTTAGATATATATAATGGAAATCAGACCCATGGTAAAGGATATTTGTCTCACTTTTATTTATGTGGGACACATTATTTGTACATAACTTGTTTCATATGCATGGTGTATATCCCTGAATGTATTTTATTATTTTTATCCTGAATATTATCATATTATCATAACCATATAATTTTATTTCTTTCACGGGGTGTATGACTCAACTTATTATAAAGTGGTAAGTATTATTTCATAATCTCATTATAATTTGGGATTGTTTATGTTTAAGTCTCTGTAAGAAACATTTTTATTCCACATTCATGTTTTCTATAAATAATTTCAAAAAAGTTTTTACTTTTATCATAAAAAAGCTCAAAGTCATTTACCAATGATTTAATTTTTATAAAATTGTTTTAAAGAAATCTTTTTCTAATTTTCCAAATGAGGTAATTTATAACCTTTTCAAAAAATATTTGGAAGGAGTATTTTTTATACTTATACAGAATTAAATGGTTTTTCTATTTCATGAATTTATAATACCTTGAATCTCCATATAAAATCATACATGGTTATTTTAAAATATATATTTTCTTTTATAATTTCACAACTTTTACAATAAATTATTTCAAGGGTATTTATATTTATAAATTTTCAATTATTTTATTCGAATATTTTCATCTATATCAACATCATTAGTTTTATTTATAACTTATTGAGACTATTCTCTTATGATATCATATCCCAGATTTTACTAAATTTATTGTTATTGTTTTGACTGTGTATGTGCTATTCTGAAACCATTTTTAATTTATGGCTAAAGTAATCACAATTCATAAAATAAGTTTTCAATATTAATATTTTTTTTCTATTTCCTCCATTTTATATGAGGAATGCCTTATTCTATGTAAGTGATATGGGCGTCCCACTACAGCCCCTCTATACATTAGTTAGTTTCATGAGATAAACAAGTTTTGGTATTGTTTGAGGCCTTACCCATTTATATATGTTGTCTTGGAAGAATCCTTGAAGGTATGTTTATGATGCCCATAATTATTCATACCATCATTATGATATTATTTGTTGATATTTAATGCTATTATTTGATTAGAAGAATATCCATGTGATTATTTATATCTAATTATTTGATTATATTTTATTAGATCCACATTATTCTCATGATTATGTTTAAATGTTTTGTGTTTCAATTATTCACCATGACTTGATTTTTATTCTTATTTATTCATGATAGATTCCACGGTAAAAATAACCTTTTTGTGAATCTTAGCTTATCCTTTTCTAATGTTTCCCTTTTTCAAGGATACCCAGATGTATTTTATGATTGACATATAGGGATATTCTAGGAGAATAATGTTTTTCTTAAAGGATTATTTTTATTGTATTTTATAATTTCTATTATACTGTATGATTCAATTATGTATCTAGTTTTACAAAATTATTATACAGTTTGGTCCTTTGGGATGTAATTGCTTGTAAAATATAAAAATTTAATAAAGTAACCACCAAATATGGGCTACTAGGTTTTGGATAATTACAGATTCTATCTCTATAGTTTAGTCCAAAATATGTGAATTTTCCAAGGTGAGGCATAAACTCATCATGAGTGATAATGCTCAGCATGACCCCCCTTTTTTCTCCATGGACATGGATTTTCATGAATTCACACGAGGATTATACATTTAGGGCCTTTGAACAAGATAGATATATGGAGATAAGATAGAGAGGGAGGAGGATTCATCTACAAAGGATCCTCTTTGGAGGTAGATCAAGGCTCATTGGGTGCGTGGTGTGGATCCATTTTTAAAGAATCGGCGTTTTATGCCTAGAGATACATATATTTTTAAGTATTCCCTAAAAATACCCATAGAGTAGTTTTTTTATTTTTTAAATATGGGTTTGGGCTTTGGTGACCCTATAAGGGTCAATTTAGGATTAATCAAGAGAAATAGAAGATTCTATCCATTTTGGGTGGTCTTTATTCCGGAAAACCCATATACAGAATATGTGGTACATAGATAACATGTTGTGTTCTTTTTATTCAAGGAATATGGGGTTTTGATTGTAATTCCATATAAGGATACATAGGGTGTGGCTAGGGGAATAGATAAATTCCCCATGTTGGGGGCACGTCTACTTGTAGGGTACACAGCCATAACTCATATGACATATATGGAATGTTTCTATATAGGGTATGTGGCTAGACCATATGTAGGTAAAATGACCTTGTACCCTATGTGGGACACACATTTGGTGTGTTTGGTACATAGTGTGTAGATGGGTGTTTTACATTTTCAATGGTAATAGGGTACATGGTATGGTTCCCTGTATAGGGTACACACCATTTAAAGGGAACACATGATTTGTAATTAGGAAAAGTACATACTGAGTGGCTTGTGAATCATGGCTAGTGAGGACCTTATAGGGTTCACACTATGTACCTTATCCTACATTGTTTTGGTTTTCATTTTTTCACCATAAAGTTGTAATTGGAATTGTGAGTAGTCAATTATGATTGATTTTCAATCTAGATCATGAATGTGGTATCCTTTTGGTGTTTAGAGTCCTTATTGATGTATTCTAGAATGGGATAGATTTTTGATGAGGATTGCTTCAAGTTTTTAATTTAAAACCTACTACGGGTTGGGTTGTGAGCTATGATCCCCATGTGTCGGTTGTTATCTACGATCTCATCCTATATCATGTATTCCTGGAAGATCTATTTAAAGTTATTTTGGTGGATCCCGAAATGTGGGATCATATAGTACCTATGATGAGATCTTGCTTTGTCTATGTTTGATGAGACTATTTGCTCAAGGTTAGAGTAGTTAAAGATTATATATTTTTATTGAGGATTAGATTTATTAGATCATTTTGGTTTGGTTGAAACTATATAATGGTGGTTACATACATTTCCATTTTGGTGTAGAGATGTTGATGGACTATTGAGAAATCCCTTATGGGTTAGTCACTGATTTTTTTCTCAGTAGTTTCCATGGTTAGCTACTGAGAATGCATGTGTGGTATAGTGGTACTTTGGATTCCATTGTGGGTGATTTAGTACCTATGGACCAGTTTTTTTCATTGATACTGGTTGAAGTTTTCATGTAATAAGATTGTCTCTATATTTTGTCTTGTTATGAGGAGCCACTATAGGGTCCTAATATTTAAGAATTCTTTAGGACCCTTAAAAATTACCTAGTATGATTTATTTTAATTTGGATTCCCCTTTCTGCCTGTTGTTGATCAAGAACTATTTGAAGGATACTGAGGGTCATTTTTTATGTTTCCAGATAGGAAATTTCATATGATTTGGATAATATAGAGTATCCAATCATAGGGTGTCCTACTTTGGTTATGACCTTTGGTCCAATTGTGGATCTTTTGATTGTCATCGAAAAAGATCTTGGGTGTATCAATAAAATCCTTTGTTGTAAGTCACTTTAAACATTGATCCTTGGGAATTTGGTTGCCCCTCATTTTATTTGGACTTGAGGAGGGTCATGAAGTTCCCATAGTTGCTATTTATGTGATTTTGTGATCCATTGGACCCAGAGAGTAGCCATGAATTGTTGTTCACGATTTTATAAGAACTTCTAGTTTAGCTATCTGGATGGAGTGTTTGAGAGTTAGATCATACCATGTTTGGTTGGCCTCTATCCATAATGTTTGATGTAGTTTCTGGTTCAGATAGGAGACCCTTGGGATATCATGGATCAGTTTTTGACCATTAGTTTTTATCAGGTTCTCCCCTATGTTATATGTATATGGTTATATGGGATTAGGGAGCTTATGGATGACCGGGATGAGTGTACGACTTCTAATTGAAAATGTGACCCAACTAAAGGGTGGAAATTTTTTCTGTGGATTATTTTTCACACATGGTTCCTTTTATGGATCTTGTAGGGAAATGAATATGTTGGAATCCAAGTGGATGGATCCCAAAGGGTGGTGTATTTTTTATGTTCATGTTGGACCCAGAATTATTATTGTAGATTTTAGATTTTGAAAATTTCTTAGAAATGTGGATGGAAGATTCTTTCTCCAATATGGATCATGCCATTAGAGTCATGTATCATGGTAGGTATTCATTGTCCTTTGGATCATATTATTACACCCTAAGGTCCGAAAAACAAGAAATTATGTTCAAACATCTTTTAGATCATGTATAGACCCAGAGGATGTGAAATATGTGATGTATAATTATGATCCACATGTAATAAATCCTCTAGCATTGGATTGAGTGGGGGTAGGGTTTCCTTTGGTGTTAGGCTAGAACACAATGTTTGATTATTTCTTTGTTTTTTTCACCAATTATTTTATGTAATTTATCAATTATGTCATTTTTTATTAGTCATTAGTTAGGATAGTCATATCACTTGTGCATGAACATGTTATGAAATAATGTTATTGGTTTTCCACTGGGTATAACCTTAGGACATTTATTCATCATTCCCTATATGTGAGCCAGGATGTGTTTATAGACCCGATGAATATATTCATGTTTTAGAATAGGTTATGTGGTAGATGAGGCCAAGGACTAGTGTTTCTTGATCGATAAGAGATACTTGTGTGGAATTTCAGGATTGGGCTGGTGTTGCTCAAGCTTTATGAATACTGGGTATGGGGTTTATCTAAGTGTGAGTATTAGATCATTTATTATTTATTTTTAGTTTATGTATTTTTTATATATGGTCATCCCAGTAGGTGAATATTTTTTTTTGTCATTCTTTTAGAATTTTTGACTATATCCCACTTTTCATTTATTAAATCATTCCCTTATTTCATGTTATTTATTATTTACATACTAATTTTTACTCTTGTGTAAAAGTTGGGTCATTTTCCATAGTTTTTTCACATTGATCAGAGGGTATTTTCTCCCCTAGTATATTTTAGATCTACACTACTAGTCGGTATCCTTTGGTATATGGGGATGCATGCTTAAGGACATTGGGAGGGATAGATCGGGTGATGTGTTAAGATGAGATAGGATGGTTCATTACAAGTAAAATCCCAATCTGTTGAATAAGGGAAAATAAGATCACTCTTTCTATATACCATATTGTTACCAGGATAATGAATATGAGGACGTACAATTTTTCATTATTTAATTGTTTATAAGAAAGAAGAAACTTGTTTATGGAATAAAAAACAACATATTTGGAGGAAATGGTCATCCTCAAGGAGGTGAACAATATCAACAATTCCCATGTTTTTGTTCTTTTCAATTACAAATATTCATTAATACTTACCAAATATAAGATATAAAGAGATAAATAAAAATCCAATCACTAAACATGTG
This sequence comes from Viscum album, assembly GCA_963277665.1. NCBI lineage: Eukaryota > Viridiplantae > Streptophyta > Magnoliopsida > Santalales > Viscaceae > Viscum > Viscum album. The sequence continues at coordinate 1,081,389,335 of OY728166.1, read as the reverse complement.
AGGAGGTAACAAATGGGAAAAAGGTTTTAATAGGTAATCCCACACTAATTCAACACCCCTATCAGTGTGGTAGAATGCCTATAAAATTCATTTAAATCAATAATATTATATTATCTTCATCTAATAACTTATTAAACTTTGTAGTTATCTAAATAATACTTTTATACTATATATGAAACCTAGATATTTAATCCTCAATCTAATGTTAAAAACATATTATTTTAATAGTGGTTTTATAACGACTATGGTTACCCAAAAATAACCATCCTTTATTACAATATCTATAGAAAATATCGATTCAACTATATAATGATGTCATTTTAAGTTTATAATTTTATATAATTATAGATATCCTTTAACTAAAAGATTATATATCATTCCCATAAAATGGTTCTGTTTTTCTACTAAAAGTGACTATTAATTTAATAATAATACATTAACCTATTCTACCAAATTGTTCACACGTGAAACCCATGAAGAAATTTTATAGTTAATACTTCAAATCATAACATTGGAAAATAGAAACATAAGAAGTGTGAGATCAGACACTTAGTAAGGGGTTATTCAAAACAGAATCTAGAATAGAGTAAATAAGGAGTCAATAATTTAGAAGGAATTAATAATAATATAAAAAATTCAATATAACATATAACATGTAAATGTAATATAGTAATATATAAAATACCAATAAAAATAATCACATGGTAAAAAATAACTTTTTCTATAGTGATGGAATGAATAATTCTAGATATATTAAATATATTGAAATTATTTACTAGACATTATATATAAATGGGGAAGGCTTACACTAAATACTCTATCTATTGTGTGTCATGATAGTTACTAATGCATTGACAGGATATATATTTGTTGAACCCACCCATCACTAATAAAGTCAAATTAATTTATGATATGAATGATTACATAAAAAATACAATATATAAAAAATTCTCAATTAATTAATAAATTTTTTATTGAAATAACAACTGTATAGAGTGTCAATATTTCTGATATCGATAAATGGATGATTTTTCTTAGAAAATACCATCCAAAATAATATAATATAAAGAAGTGGGTATATGGTTAAGTCAACACTATAAATAAAATTATGTAAAAATAGTAGTGATATATAATATATCATAGAAATTAAAAAATATGGACATTAAGGATAAAAATAAATCCAAGAGAGAGATTAAGAGTGATAGAGAACACAATACTTATAAAACATTTGAGGTATGAAATATAAATTCATAAGAGAATTTGGAAATAAATACACAAAACAAACTATAAAATAAATAGATGTTTTGGAGTTTTAGAAGAAAAATGATGCAAAATTATAAAAATAATTTTTATATGGCTTTATTTATATAGTTGTAGAAACAAACTCCAAGGTAACTATAAAAAAATATTTTGAGGGGTGAAAAGATGAAATTTAAATCCTTGATTTTAATGTAATTATATATATTTAATCCTTGAAAATAAATGATGTTGAAAATAGGAATTTTGGAGTGGAAGACAAAAATACAAATAAGTAGAATGAAATATCATTATTGTTTCTTCAAAATGATTAAACTTTATTTTAAATAGAAAAAATTCACCAAAAATGGGGATATAATTTATCATGAAAATATATGGAAACATTAGCAGGAATATTTATTAATAAATATGTTTTTAAATGTGGGTAAAGTCACTCAAGTTGTAAATATTAAATATGATATTTTTTCCGTAGTATTTTAATGAACGTAAAAACTTGTGGAAAATATGAAAATTATTTCTTTTAAGGCCTTTAAATAAATTCTAATATTGTGTAAATTTATCTTAAACAAAATTTAATTATTGATTACAAAATTAATAAAACAATAAAATGAATTTGTATATGGATGAGAATGATTTCCAACTTTGAGGAAGATATGAGGTTTAGTCTATATACATGAAACTATTATAAAGAATTATTTGACTAAGTGAGTTGAAATGTAAAGAATACATGTAAAACCCAAAAAATGAAGAGTGAATAAAATAAAATATAATTATATTCTGTAATAAACAAAAATTATAAAGACAAAGATCATTAATAAATGGAATAAATTAATGAATGTGAATTAAGTTAACAATAACCCTTATGAAATATACAATAAATATATTATAACAAGGAATTTTTTTTCAGTTATTATTAATGCATAAATATGACTATGATGAATAAGGTGATGGTTATTGAATTATTGTTAAGGATACATGATTATGAATTTCTTTTCATGGTTAATAAACAATACAGGGCTATTATTTCAAAAAGTTACTAATAGATATGCACGGTTGCTGCTAGATGAACTTGGTTTGATAAATTCAATATTAAAGCCTCATAAAAAATGATTATTTAACTATTTATAATGAGTATAGAGATATTATATATTATTTTAGCATTGTACATTAGCCTAAAGAATAATGAGGATATTATGAAAATGAATTGGGAATAAGATATGAAGCTATGAGAACACAATGAATAGGTTTATAAGGATCTTCTATGAAGAATTGAACTATCATAACATGGATCCTCCATTAGGTGTCAACAAAAGTCATCCATGAGTATAGAGATCACATATATAACCAATGAAAAATGAAAATAATGGAATTTTTTTTGAGGTGTTAAAACAAATATTCCATGAGAATGGATCTCTCATGGACTATCATTTTGGAATGAAGAGAACAAACCTTACACATGGTATCATGATAGATATTACATGAGTTTGGGATATATATCATAATAATTTAATATTTAATGAGATTATGAAAACTAATTAAAGCACATAAATAAGGAATACCCAAAAAAATTTCTTAATTAAATGATGATTTCAATAATGGAAATTCACATGTCATTTGGATATTCAAAAAGAATTTTTACTAGAAATTTGAGTCAGATTTTGAGGAAGATAGAGCATAATTTTAATGATAAATGAGTTTCAAAATACTAATAGAAACTATTAATGAGAAATATGACCTAATATTTGATGATAAATATTTTTATAAATATAAATTTAAAATATTTTAGTAAAAGAATAAGATAAAATATGGTGAAGAGTGAGATAACATGCATAAATTACACAAGAGAGTCTAGAAAAAATGATATAAATATGTATCCTAGATAAAGATAGAGATGAATATGAATTCCATTGATGAAGAAAGAGATTATATGTGTACTCAAGTATACATGAAGATGAGGAGAATCCGGATCACTATTGATCTAGAAGGAGTCTCTAAACTAGAACTACTGTTGATGTTCTTGACATATTACATGAGAAAACTTGAGTTACTAGGCTCATGAAGGGAGGTCATAAATTCATGTGGTTCTGAAGGAACATAGGATAAGAAGTATAATATTCTAACTATTTATCAAAACAATTGATGTTTTGAAGGATTTATTGGGTGAATAACCAATAGAGGATTAGGGGTATAACCAACCAAAGACTATAATGGATGTGTAAAGAGAATAATAGACTCTGTGTTGTATGAAAATGGTTTGAGATAGTGTAGAATTCATATTTGAGTGAATAAATAACTTATAATGGAGTTTTCCATTCATAAAAACCTTTCACATATAATGTGATTCGTTCTTGATTTCTATTACAAAACATGATGGTGTGGTTGTAAAATTTCATTGAGCGGATCAATAACATTATATAATTCAATAGATAGGGTTTAAAATTGAATAAGTCATAAAATAAATAGATCACTAATTCACCCCCTCCCCCTTTCAATTATCCAATAAGGTCAAATACTAACAATTGCAATCAAATAGTAGGTTACCATTGAATATCAATGGGAGAATTGTGAACGATATACAATCCTAACTCTTTTAATAGTTGATGTGTTCCCACATTTAATGGGAAAAATAATCATAGTTATAGGAATATGATTCCATCCCACCTATAATTACTTGTCTTGTAAGTGAGAGATACTATAATATTTTTATTTATAGTATTTTTAATAGTGGAACATTCATGAAATTAGACAAGAGGAATATGGAGTTAGATATAAATGCTCAAAATTCCATCTTGATGTCTATATTAGAGAAGGTTCTTCACAAAGTTCATGTTTTTCCATAATTTCAAGGATATCTAGGATAAATTTATATTTAACTATTAATGTTATGATAATGTAAAGGAAACAAAACTTCATATTTAGAGTAAACAATATGAAGATATTAAAATTTTGGATGACGAAGATATTGATATTTATTTTACACATGTAAATGAAATTGGGAGGAATATCTGGGGATTTTGTGAGATGCTAAAGGAATCCATCATCTCCAAAAAAAACTAATAGAAATTTTTAAAAATCAGTTGGATTAAAAAATATTCATCCTAAAAGAAATATAATTATTTTAAATTAATGATCTATAAAAGAAACCCATAACTTATAAGATGAGAGAATAAAATGTATTAAAAAATAAGAAAAAAGTTGAAATGGATTTCGAATCCTTAAATAATTCTTTTTATGAATAATTGGTTATTGAAACTGAATATTTTCCTTTTAAGAATGAAAAATACATCAATCATGATTATTATACTCTATCAATGAGACTCGTGAAGGGTAAATTGAAAATAAAAGGTAAGTATCTACAAATATGTTTTAATTATAATGATGTTGTTAATGTTGAAAATTATTTCCCAAAGAAGTTGGTTAAAGAATTTGAATCAAATGAGGATGGTGAGAAGACACAAAAACAAAATAAATAGAAGTGGTTCAATAGTAAAATAAGAATCACTATGAGAATGAAAGAGAAAGATGAATAATATAGCAACTTTGATGATGAAGTATCCCTATTTTCATAGGTTTAGAAAAGAAGTATTTCATCAAGAATTGATGATTGTGGATAATAAATGATATAAATAGAGTTAGATATGAAGAAAAAGGTGAAATTGTGTATAATAAAGACATAATATTTCATGAAATAAAATAACATGATTTAAAATGAAAAAAGGGTTCCCACAGATAAGAAAGAGTATATCACAAAGTAAGTGAAACAAATTTTTTAGATCATGGTGCATATACTTAATGAATAATAACAAGAAAAGTTTATATTAGATATTGAAGGGATGTTGTCTAGAAAAAAGGAAATCTTGTCAAGGAACAATCTATATGTCTCAAAATGAAACATTAATTTAATAAATAACAATAAGACCTCACTAAGGATATCGAGGAAACTAAATAATACTCTTATAAAAATGATAATAAAAGAACATAGTACAATTAAAATCATCAAATAATTAGTACCAAAATATAATGGTTATATCTAATAGTGCTAATGTTAAAAATAAATATGAGGATATATGGGATACAAAAACTAAGAGGAAATATTCCACTTAAAAATAATGAAATAATGTGAAATGGTGTCCAAAATACCTAAGAAAAAGTTATGGTCAGTTTATAGTAGGAAAGAAATAAAAAAAATTATGGAAAAATTGGTTTTCAAAATGAATGATTGAAATTAAGAGTTTATTACGAGTGTGGTGGAATTTATGGAAATGAAAGGGAGATTTAGTGAGCAAGAGAGGACAAATTTTATTAAAAATAGAGAAACGAACAGATCATCATCCAATATTTACAAAAAAAATGTTGGATTTCCTACTAGAAGTGTATGGGATATGTGGATTCAAAGGATAAAAGGCTTATGAGTGAATGATTAGACTACAAGTAGGGACTCCCTATGAAGAGGAAGGTAAAAAAGATTTTGGAAGACACATATGTGAATTCATGCATGATTTATACTTTAAATTGGGAAAAAAATAAGAAACCTAAAGAATCTACATAATTTAAAAGAGAATACTGAGTAATTGGCTAGAGAAGTTGGAGTTTCCCAATATAATTTTTATAGATGATACAAATACTAAAGATAAAAGGTAAAACTGGATATACATAAGGATATTGAAATTCATGAGAATCTACCCATAAATTTACATTTATATGTTCAAGGAAATCTATTTAAAATTTTTGGGTAGTATTAGAATGGTTTAAATGATTGTATGAAAATATTACCATCTAAAAATAAAAATAATCACCAAATATATTGAGGATTCTAATATGAAGACATGTGTTGATATTGGAAAAAGGAATGAGATATATTGCGAATGAACTCTAAATATTAATGAAACATTTTAGGAAGTAATTGTTCCCACTTTATTCCTTATTATTGTTTTATATTTGTTCTAAAGTATAGGTATTTGAAGGAGAAATATTTATTTGACACTGTCAAACACCAAGGTTGGTTGAATGCTCTCTATTTCTACTACCATGATGTAAAATAAGGAGTTAATTCCTTTAGGGGATTAATGTGGTGATAAATCTACCATGTTTACATAAAAATGGAAAAATGCAGTATAAGGAATGAGAATCACACTTATAACCATTTTTAGTGAATTTTTTACATATAATTAACTAATAAAAAACAAGACTTTGACAACACTAAAAATATCGTTTGTTAGTTCTAGAGTTTCACTGAAAACCAAAGCAATATAATAATCCCTAGTATTTTAACAATGATGAAAAATCATCAATAAAGTATCCATTTATCGGTTCATCTAAAAGATCCAATAGAGGAAAAATTCACCAGTGCTTAAAAAAGTTGTGATAAAGGACTCCTTTATCAGCACTTATAGAAGTGTTAATAAAGGGAAATTCTACAATGTACTATAACAACACACTGTAGCACCAGGGAAATTCCCAATAACAACATACCAAAGCTCAAAAAACACCAAAAAATCAGAAAAATCATGTTCAAATAAATAATATAAATGATATAACATTTACATCACAAATACAAGAATAAAACACTATATTAAAGACATTTAGAACATTATTTTATACAACTATACATACATTAAAATACATCACCATTAATTTTTCTTCTTATCCTAATCCCTACTAGAGAAAAAAATGAACCTTTATGAGAAAAACTTTCTTATGTTATCAATAATATAAATAAAGAAGTTAATAGAATGTATTAATTTTAAACTAAACATTGAGTCATACTAGTAACACTAGGTTTCAGATTATTTTTCAATGATTCTCACATGTCACACCATTTCATTTTCTTATTCAATCATTCTCTTTGTGAAAATTAACTAAATAATTATAAGATAAAAATGAAAAGCTAAATAATTAAGTAAAATAAGTCAGAATTATGAGAAAAAAATATCAACTCATTTTCTTGATTTTTGCGATGTGATGCACATTTTAAACTAAAATGATCCTTATATATTAAAAAGACACACTTGGGGTCATAAGAGTCACACGATGTTTCTTATTAAGGTGAATTTGATTCATACACGTCTCAAATGACTTATAGATCATTTTCGAAAATCATCAAAACAATATGAAGGTTTTTTCATAGTTTTGAGTATGTTAATAGTTTTTTTTACTAAAATGTCATTTTAGACTAGAAATATATCACTTTAATCATATCAATCACATAGTGTGTTTGTTTGACATGATAATAATTTCTACACTTTAAAAATTGACTAATGAAGCATTTTGACAAATTATCAAGATAATTCGTGTGTGTTTCCTTCGTTTTCAGTGAGTAACACTTTTTGAACTAAAATATCGATTTTAAAATGACAAAAGACACATTGATTCATATCGGGAACATCATGTATCAAAATGCGTATTGGTTTATCCTTTTACATAAATATTTACATATAGATGATTTTCATAAGGTATCAAAACAATCCGAATGTGTTTGGTTTGTTTTGAGAAGGTTAGTTGTCCTTTTTTACTAAAATTGATGTTAATTTAAAAGAATATGAACTTTAAGTCATACCAGCCACACCATGTATCAGATTGAGGTGAGGCAGATTCCGACATGTCAAAAATGACTTATGTATCATTATACTAAAGTATCAAAACAATCTGAATGTTTTTTTCTCAATTTAGACTAGGTTAATTTTACTTTTTACAAAAAATGATGTCAATTTTAAATAAAATGGCACACTTGGAGTCATACCGGTCACACCATGCGTCAGATTGAGTTGTGGGAGATTCTTACACATCCAAAATTTTTGGATAATTTTAATAAACTATCAAATTAATCCGAAAATGTTTACTTGGTTTTGAGTATGTCAACTTTCTTTTTTACTATAATGTCATTTTAAACTTTAAACACTCACATTGACTCATAATGATCACATCATATATCAGTTTAATGTGAAAATGATTCCTACACATCATAAATTATTTAATAATCAATTTATAAAATTATCATTAAAATCTAATAACATTTTCTTTGTTTTTAGTGAGTGAAACTATTGGAACTAAATTGTCAATTTTAAACTGTTAACAGAAACATTGAGTAATACAGGGCACATAATGTATCAGATTTTTGTGAGGATAATGTTTACATGTCAAAAATGAATTATATATCATTTTACAAAAGTATTAAAATAATCCAGATACTTTTTCATGGTTTTGAGTAGGTTAGTTGTCCTTTTAACTAAAATTGATGTCAATTTCAAAAAAAAGATGCACTTTGTAAGGACCCATCCCTAGACATGTCATACAAGAGGACCTTATTCCAGTCTAGGTTCTGGAAATAGATACATTCTTACAAAATAACATCAGAGTTACAACGAAAAACTAAACAAACTACAAGATCAACACCACTTCTGCAGCGCTACAACAATGATGACCAATTCTGGAAACCTGTGATAAATATTTCAAAATTATGGGGTGAGCACAATAGCTTCTCTATAAGGAGGTTTTGAAAATACTTAATACGAATTTTGAAAACATCCTTGGAAGATAATTTCACATACTTGAAATAATTCCTTTAAAGAAAATGTCATCACATTTCAATGGTTGTTGGAAACCATTTAGGAAATTCCACACAAGCATTTAAGCATTCAAATGAAGACTACTGAAAGATCATGTTACAGAGTAAGAATTCTATTATAAAGAAGCATAACATGCATAGTATGTAAATAATACAAAGCATGAACATTATCAGAGTTGTGCATAAACAATTTCGCTACAATTTATAAAAATTCACATTATATCATGTTAATAGTAATGTAACATTTACATTAAAATCATGGAAAGGAAAACTGATCATACTGCAACACTTTCTCATCATATGCCACGTGAACTTAATCTCAGACTCATAGGTAATGGTTCTTTAACCAAGGATTTTCCTATAGTCTAAATAATCACTTGGTTCATCATATACTAAAACATAATGAGGAAACATATAATGTAAGACTCTTGTCTTAATGTCAATGCCTCATGACATGACCTAAGGGTTAAAACCCAATATAACTGTCTTGAGAACTATCGATGCATCAAGGAGCTTACTTTTACCAGTCTCCAACCCGAAGGTCTTACTTTATCCAGTCCCCAACCTGGAGGGCTTTCTTTTAACCAGACCCCAACCCGGCAGTCCAATACATTTCTCATATGTCTATAAGGTCTGATATTCAAGGTGTCCCATACCACTTTGAATATTTTATTGTCAATTGATATTACCCAAAAACACTCCATTGTTTTTCTGAAAACATTAGGAAAGCTTATGAAAACAAAGTAACTAATTCTAAGACTGCTCGACTAGTAACAGGCCATGATGGATCCACTCCCAATCCCTTTCTGTCAACCACAATTGAGTGTCGGGTTTTCTGAAAATGTTTTTAAGCTTTCATTAAATATGTATACATTTTCACTGGGTTTTCATATATTAAAACTTGAAAAAAATGGATACATAAGTAATACATATACATATTCGCACATATATATATACTTTGAAAATAAGATAACACATAAAAATGACGGGTGATTAGGGTTTTCCACATGAAATGATGGCTTCTTAATTAAAGAACCATAACCATGGAAATGAAATCTTACTAGAAATAAATGTCAATAATTATAATGATAAAAGTGTCAATGAATATGAAATTACATTCAAAACAAAACTTGATTTATCAACAACATTCACTGTATTAGGTAAAGCACCATTTGGACATGTTACTTTAAATCACTTTTAACCTAATCTCACAAATTCAAAACATATGAAGTTAATATAATATAACCTTTTTAAATTAATGTATGTTTAAAATAAATACATTTTGATTTAGAAAACACCAAAATTAACATTTATTAATTACCCTTCAAGTATTGGTTGCATTTAAAACAATATTCTTAAAGATCAATTCTTGAATTTAGGGTTTTAAAAACTATATGATATATATATATATATACAACCGTATATAAGTAATATGCATGTATGGGTTCTCATAATTAAACCATGTTTATTAATTTTTCAATGTAATAAATACTTTAAAATATTTTTAATACATTATTATTATTTGATTGGAAGCCAAACCATGTTAGGTATATAACTTGTGTGACCGAATGCATATTCATATGTAGAAAATTAGGGTTTCGCATACCAAATCTAAATCCGATTGAATTCAAAACATATTTTTCATCAAATCCATTATTTTAAGAGTGGTATTCATCCTTTTAAAAATAATAACCAGATTTTTATTTAATTACTCATGTATATCTGAATATACGAAAGTGTATATTTGGTTTTGATTTTGTAAAACAATTCAAAATAAAAACCTGGCATCATTGTAAACACAACTTTCAACCTTTGAATATATAGATTAGTTTGGATTTGAACCACATGTAAATGTATATATATATATACCCGAATATACACTTAAGTATTTATTGGGTTCTATAAGAAATAAAAATCTAATTTCATCCAAAACATTATTTGCAACTAAAACATTATTTGATGATTGGAAATCATCCATTAAAATTTATAATTCTGGTTTAGATTTAGTCTAGGGTATAAATGTACATACTCGAATATGCATATAAGTATATATTGGGTTTTGCATAAGAAGAACAATTTTAATTGATCCCAAAATATAATTCGCATCGAAACCGTTATGTAAGATTTGTAAATATTCTTGTAAAAACTATAAAACAGACTTGTTTTTAACTACATACTTAAATATATAAACAACCTCATATACAAAATATATATAAAATGATATTTTGCAGGATTACAACATATTCAAAAAAATCCATTTATATATATAACATTATTTGTGAAACTTGTTAATTATTTCTTGAACTGCATAAAGAAGGGTGGTTATAATATATATATATATATATGTGTGTGTATGTATATATATACACACACACATATATGTATATTCTAAAGTATCTCAAATAGATTTTTTTAAAAAAATAGAACATAAGAACACTTTTACAAAATCCATGCCATGAACATCAAAAGAAGAATATATATACTTCTTTGAAATACCTCAAAAAAGAGGGTTTGAAATACATAATTATATACATATACAAAACTGTGTATACAACATATAAATATATTGACGTTTTGTAACACTAAAACGTTTAAAATGTATACCCATAAACAATGACTTAAATAATAGAATGCAAGCTGTAAAATAATAGGTAGTATATTCCTTACCTGATTTGCAGTTTTCCTACAGGGGGCGCAGGAGACACCACAGGTAGTGAAAAGGTTAGGCAATGTATGAAACAGTGTGTACACACCAAGATACAGAACTCCAAAAAAATAATGGGTAGAACATAACCAAAACCCATATTTGTAAGTTGTTTTGAAAGTCGCAGCAACAGGAATAGACATGGAATATATAGAATTATATAAATATAAAAAATGCTGGAGGATAAAATCAAAAGACAGAGAAGATTGAGATAAACATGGAAAGGCTTTCTCTGCAAGCTCAAATAATAAAAAAAAGTAGAACATGAGTCAATGGCATTGGCATTTAAATAAATAGAATCATCAAACAAGATATCAAGAAGAGAGACGGACAAAGACGCAACATCAAGAAAGTGATAGAAACCAAATAAAATTCTCAAACTAAACAGTAGGAAATGAACCCAAGACACTATTCATAAACAAAAAAAACAAAATCTAACGTGTAGATCAGAAGACAACCAACCTACCTAAGATCTGGACCAGACGAACTCTAACTGCGGACTGACCACGAACTTGTCGGAAGACGTACCAGCCTTGGACGTTCGGCCTCCTCGCGCACCCAACGCGCCTGCCTCAGATCTTTGGCCTCCCTCATACTCAGCCTCCTTGCACACCTCATCTCCTGATGAGACCCATGACTGGCGAACCCCAACTGCGTGCTCCGCTTCAGCTCGCGACGATGGTCGCGGCTCCCCGACGCACACTAGCTCCTCTCAAACCCTCTCGCGTCTCACCTTAGCGGTGGGCCGAGAAACCCCTCAAATCCTATTCACAATTTTCCTTAATTTTATTATTATTATTATTATTTTATCCAATTTTATAATTATATTAAATTTCTTTGTTTTTCTAACTTGTCCAAATACATTCCCTTCATCTTATATTTTATTATTTCATTATCTTATCATTTTATATGTAAGTCAAAATGTTTTAATAAAATTTCAATACTTTATTTAAAGTTTTCAATACTTCAATAAAAGATTTAATTACTTTTTAAAATCAATGATAACAATATATTATAAATTTTATATTAGATTTATAAACATATAAATTTTTATATATATAAATCATGAAATGAATAATTTTATTAAAATGAACCCAATTATATATATATATACACATTTATAAAACAAATATATATATTTACAATTAATATTATAAATCTTAATATAATTTTGATTTATTAAATTACATTCCAATTAATTTCAAAGCAATAAAAATTTGTTTATTATTGTTTATTAACATATATCTATATACTTGAAATTTCAAAATTAATAAAAATTTCCAAAATGACATTCATTATTGGATCTAATAATATTAATTTTTTATTTATTATTATTATAATAATAATATTATATATAACGATTAATATATAGTGATAAATAAAATATATAATGATCTATACATGTATAATATCCCGATTTATAATATATATATAATGAAACATATAAAATGATTATATATTGAAACATATAAAAAGGTGGTTCAATTAAGCCACTTTTGACTTCTTAACTCCAATGTCACGCCACACACTCACAAATAAAGCAATATGTTATTATTAAATAAAAAAGTGGTTCAGTCAATCCTCTCTCTCCATTCGTATTCATGACTTTTTTATCATAATAATATGATATTATTAGATTTAAATAATAATGATTTGTTATCTATAATAAAAATAATAATACTATTATTATTATATTATGCCTCTTTATTCTTCTTAATAAAAAAATTATTTATTTATTCATTTTATTAATATCTCAAAACGTTTAAAATATTTAATATATATATATATACACACACACTATATTAGAATTATATATATATACCATGTTTGCGTTTTTATATATATATAAATATATATATATAATTCATTTTTATAATATATTGAAATTACATTTTTTAAAACATAAATTTATTGTGTATTTTTTTATGTTAACAACTATATGTATTTATAATTTATAACTTTTATAAACAAAAGAATAATATATATCATATATATATTATCTTAATAATAATAATAATAATTTTAAATGACATGTACAATAAAATTATGATTTTATAATAATATTAGTTTTATTAATAAATAATTCAAAACCAATATTTTGATTTATATCATTATCAACCTAATTAGAATAATTGTATTTTAATAAAACAATTACATATATGAATAAAATACACCACTTATTACTAAATATATTTTTACATGTAAATATATTACATACACATACATATATATATACTTAGAATTTCAAAATTAATAATTACAATATTAGTAGGTTATCATCATTATTCATTTATTTTGAAAAATTGATTTACATATTAATTTTGCTTGTAAAATAAAATTTTATAAACCAATAATTATTTCATTAAAACAACTTCTAATAAAATTTTTACTTTAAAATAATTTTTTTTAGTTTAAAAAGAAAAAATGATCTTAACAAATTCATTGCATGTTAGTAAATCTTTCTGAACACTTAATTTTTTTTAATCTTATTTTAAGCTTTTATCTATGTAAATATATATATATATATATGAAATTCATTAATTAAAAACATTATATATAATACAAAATCAATATTAATTATTTCATTTATTAGAAAAAAATCATTGTAAGAATATATTTGACGATGTCGTGTATTAAAAGCATGAATTTTTTTTATAAATCAAAGTATTCATAAATTTAGAAAATGCCTTCTTGTATAGTTTATTTATAACATTATTCATTTTAAATTATAATTTATTTAAACTTATTATATTTTTGAAACTCATGTCATTACAATATTTCCCTCTTAACAGAATTGCGTCCTCGAAATTCGATCATCGAACTAAATCTAATTCTGAATTTTCGCCTTCAGAATTTAGAAAACGAAGACTGCAAGATTCCTGGACAATAACGATAAACAAAAACATCTATTTCCAAATTTTTCTAGACCGTTCCTCTGATACCAACTATAAGTAACCAGCCTTAGAAATGTCATACAAGAGGACCTTATTCCGGTCTAGTTTATTGAAATAGAAACATTCTTACAAAACAATGTTAGAGTTACAATGAAAATCTAAATAAACTGCAAGATCAACACAGTTTCCGCTGCGCTACAACGACGATTACAAATTCTGGAAACCTATGAAAAATATTTCAAAAAAATGGGGTGAGAACAATATATGCTCAGTAAGGGGGTTTTGAAAATACATAATATGGGTTTTGAAAACATCCTTTGAAAATAATTTCACATACTTAAAAAAATTCCTTTAAAGAAAATGTCATCACTTTTCCATGGTTGCTGGAAACCATTTAGGAAATTCCACACAAGCATTTAAGAATTCAACTAAATACTAATAAAATATCATGTTACAGAGTAATCATGTTGGTACAAAGAAGCATAACATGCAAAGTATGCAAATACTATGGAGCATGAACATTTTCAGAGTTGCACATAAACAATTTCACTACAAATTATAAAAATGCACATTATAACATGATAAAAGTAATGTTAACATTTGAATTATAATCATGGAAAGGAAAATAGATCATACTGCAACATTGTCTCATCATATTCCATGTGCACTTTATCTCATACTCAATGGTAATGGTTCATTAAGAAAGGATATTCCTTTAGTCGAACTAATCACTTGGTTGGTCATATACTAAAACATAATGAGGAAACATATAATGTCAGACTCATGTTTAAATGTCAAGGCCTCGTGTCATGACCTAAGGGTAAAAACCCAATCTTACTATCTCAAGATCTATCAATGCATTTAAGAGCATACTTTTACCGGTCTCCAACCTGGAGGGCTTAATTTAACTAGTCCCCAACCTGGAGGGATTTCTTTTAATCGGACCCCAACCCGGCAGTCCAATACATTCCCCATATGTCAATAAGGTCTGTTATTCAAGGTGTCCCATACCACTTTGAATATTTAATATTCAATTGATATTACCCAAAAATACTCTAGTGTTTTTTTGAAAACATTAGGCAAGTTTCTGGAAACAAAATAACTAATTATGAGACTACTCGACTAGTAACAGGCCATGATGGATCCATGCCCAATCCCTTCCTATGTACCACACTCGAGAGTTGGGTTTTCTGAAAATGTTTTTAAGCTTGAATTAAATATGTATACATTTTCACTGGGTTTTCATATATTGAAACTTGTAAACAACATTTGATACGTAAGTAATGCATATACATATTTCCATGTATATATATAATTTTTACATATGATAACACATAAAAATGTCGGGTGATTAGGGTTTGCCACATAAAATGATGGCTTCTTAATTAAAGAACCTTACCCATTGGAAATGAATTAATACTAGAAATACATGTCATTCATTATAATGATAAATGTGTCAATGAATATGAAATTATATTCAAAACATAACTTGATATATCACCAACATTCATTGCATTAGGTAAAGCACCATTTGGACATGTTAATTTAAATCATTTTTAACCTAATCTCATGAATTCAAAACATATGAAGTAAATATAATTAAAACTTTTTAAATTAATGTATGTTTGACATAAATAAATTTTTATTTAGAAAACACCAAAATTAACATTTATTAAATACCCTTCAAGTATTGGTTCCATTTAAAACACTAATCTTAAAGATCAATACTTGAAATTAGTGTTTTAAAAATTATATGATATATATATATATACAACCATATATACATTAGGTGTATATATGGGTTCTCATAATTAAACCATGTTTATTAATTTATTTATGTAATAAATACTTTAAAATATTTTTAATACATCATTATCACTTGATTGGAAGCCAAACCATGTTAGGTATATAACTTGTGTGACCGAATGTATATTCATATGTATAAAATTAGGGTTTCTCATACCAAATATAAATACAATTGAATTCAAAACATATTTTGAAACCAATCCATTATTTAATGGGTCGTATTCATCCTTTTAAAAATAATAACCAGATTTTTTATTAATTACTCATGTATAACCGAATATACAAAAGTGTATATGTGGTTTTGATTTAGTAAAAAATTTCAAAATAAAACCCCGACATCATTGTAATCACATCTTTCAACCTTTGAATATATATATTATTTTGGACTTGAACCACATGTAAATGTGTGTGTATATATATACCGGAATATACACTTAAGTATTTATTGGGTTCTATAAGAAGTACAAATATAATTTCATCCAAAACATAATTCGCAACTAAAAAATTATTGGAAGATTGGAAATCATCCTTTAAAATTTATAATTCTGGTTTAGATTGAGTCTAGCATATACATGTACATACTTGAATATGCATATAAGTATATATTGGGTTTTACATAAAAAGAAAAATTCTAATTGAACCCAAACTATAATTCGCATCTAAACCATTATGTAATATTTGTAAATAATATTTTAAAAACTATAAAACAGACTGGTTTTGAACTACATACTTACATATATAAACAATTTCATATAAAAAATATATATAAAAAGATGTTTTTCAGGATTACTACATTTTCAAAACAACCCATATATGTGTAACATTCTTCGTGAAATGTGTAAATTATTTCTAGAACTGCATAAAGAAGGGTGGTATTAGTAGACACACACACACACACAAACATATATCTGTATATTCTAAAGTATCTAAAATATATTTCTTTTAAACATAACATAAGAACACTTTAAATCATCCACACCGTGAACATCAAAAGAATAATATATATACTTCTTTGAAATACCTCAAAACAGAGGGTTTGAGATAAATATATATATACATATACAAAACTGTTTATATAGAATATAAATATATAGATGTTTTGTAACACTAAAATGTTTAAAATGTAATCCTTTACACAAAGCCTTAAATAATAGAACAGAAGCTGTAAAATAATAGGCAGTATGTCCCTTACCTGATTTGGAGACAGCATGTAGGGGGCGCAGGAGACACCGCCAGTAGTGAAATGGTTAGGCAATGTATGCAACAGTGTGCACACACCAAGATACAGAACTCAAAAAAAAAACATTGGGCAGAACGTAACCAAAACACCTATTTATAAAATGGTTTGTCAGTCGGAGTAGTAGGACCATACTTGAAATATATCGAATTATAAAAATATAAAAAAATTCAAGAGGATGAAATCAATACTCATAGAAGATTGAGATAAACATGGCAAGGCTTTCTCCAAAAGCTCAAATAATAAAAAGAAGTAGAACAGGAAACAATGACATTGGCATTTAAATAAACTGAATCATCAAACATGATATCAAAAAGAGAGACAGACAAAGATGAAACATCAAGAAAGTGATAGAAACTGAATAAAATTGTCAAACTAAACAGTATGAAACGGACCCAATACAAGATTCATAAACACAAAAACAAAACCTAATGTGAAGATCTGAAGACCACCAACATAACTAAGATCTGGACCAGCTGAACTCTAACTGCGGGCTGACCGTGAACTCACTGGAAAACGTACCAGCCTCGGACACTCAGACACCTCGTGCACCCCAACGCTCCTATCTCGGCTCTTCGGCTCCCCTCGCGCTCAGCCTCATCATGCACCTCATCTCCAGACGAGACCTGTGACCGGAAAACCCCAACTATGCACTCCCCTTCAACTCGCGACGACTGTCGTGACTCCCCGACTCACACCAGCTCCGCTCAAACCCTCTAGCGTCTCACCTTAGCAGCGGCCCGAGAAACCCCTGAAACCATATTCACGATTTTCCTTAATTTTATTATTATTATTATTGTTTTAGCCAATGTTATTATTATATTATATTTCATTGTTTTTCCAACCCGTCAAAACACCTTCCCTTAAACTTATTTTTTATTATTTCATTATCTTATCATTTTATACATAAGTAAAAAAGTTATAATAAAATTTCAATACTTTATTAAATCTTTTCAATACTTTATTAAAATTTTTAATTACTTTTTAAAAGTAAAGATAACAATATATTATATTTTTTATTAGATTTATAAACATATATATTGTTTATATATATAACTCATGACATAAATAATTTTATTAAAAGGAACCCAATTATATATATATATATACATTTATAAAACATATATATATATATATATTTACAATTCATATTATAAATCTTAATATAATTTTGATTTATTAAATAACATTTCAATTAATTTCAAACCAATAAAAATGTGTTTATTATTGTTTATTAACATATATCTATATACATGGAATTTCAAAATTAATAACAATTTCCAAAATGACATTCATTATTGGATCTAATAATATTATTTTGTTATTTATTATTATAATAATAAAATTATATATAACGATTAATATATAGTGAAACATATAATATATAATGATCTATACATGTATAATATCATGATTTATAATATATATATAATGAAACATATAAAATGATTTTGAAACATATAAAAAGGTGATTCAATTAAGCCACTTTTGACTTCTTAACGCCATTGTAATGCCAAACACACACAAATCAAGAAATATATTATTATTAAATAAAAAAGTTGTTCAATCAATCCTCTCTCTCCATTTGTATTCATGCCTTTCTTATCATAATAATATGATATTATTAGATTTCAATAATAATGATTTCTTATCTATAATAATAATAATAATAATATTATTATTATTATTATTATTATTTTATTATGCATCTTTATTCTTTTTAATAACAAAATATTTATTTATTCATTTTATTAATATCTCAAAACATTTAAACTATTTAAAATATATATATATATATATATATACACACCATATTAGCGTTTTTATATAAATATATATATATATATATATACCATGTTAGTGTTTTTAAATGTATATAAATATATATATAATTCATTTTTATTATTTATAGAAATTACATTTTTTAAACATAAATTTATTATGCATTTTTTTAATATAACAATTATATGTATCTATAATTTATAAATTTTATAAAGAAAAGTATAATATATATCATATATATATATTTTCTTAAAAATAATAATGATACTAATTTTAAATGACATGTATAATAAAATTATAATTTTATAATAATATTAGTTTTATTAATAAATAATTCAAAACCAATATTTTGATTTATATCATTATCAACCTAATTAGAATAACTCTATATTTTAATAAAACAATTACATATATAAATAAAATGAATCGCTTATTATTAAATATATATTTATATGTAAATATATGACATACACATACATGTATATATATATACTTAGAATTTCAAAATTAATAATTACAATATTATTAGTTTATCATCATTATTCATTTATTTTGATAAATTAATTTACATATTTATTTAGCTTTTAAAATAAATATATATGAACAAAAAATTATTTCACTAAAACAACTTTTATTAAAATTCATACTTTAACATAATCTTTATTTTAGTTTAAAAAGAAATAATGATCTTAAAAAATTCATTGCATGGTAGTAAATCTTTTTGAACACTTAATTTATATTAATATTGTTTTAATCTTTAATCTATGTATATATATATATGAAATAGATTAATTCAAAACATTATTTATAATAAAACATCATTCTTAATTATTTCATTTATTATAACAACGTCTTTGAAGAAATATATTTGACGTCGCCGTGTATTAAAAGCATGACATTTTTTTATAAATCAAAGTATTCATAAATTTATAAAATTCCTTCATTTATAGTTTATTTATAACCTCATTCATTTTAAATTATTATTTATTTAAACTTATTATTTTTTTGAAACTCTGGGCACTACACACTTGGAGTCATATCGGTCATACCATGCATAAAACTGAGGTTAGCCTGATTAATACATCTCTCAAATTACTTATGGATCATTTTCCCAATGTATGAAAATAATTCTCATCAGTTTCTTCAGTTTTGAGTAAGAAAAATTTCCTTTATAATAAAATTGATGCCAATTTTAAATAAAAAGATAAAATTTGAGTCATATAGGTCACACCAAGTGTTGGATTGAGGATAAAACTATTCCTACATGTCTCACATTACATATAGGTCATTTTTCTAAATTATCCATAGAATGTAACTTTTTTCCTCAGTTTTGAGTACATCACGTGTTTTTGTTTTACTACAATGTCAATTTAAACTAGAAAAATTTACTTTGACTCCTAAAAATTACATTGTGTAATTTTTTTCTCTAATAAAACATCCTAAATTTAAAAAAGAAATTATGAATAAATTTTATAAATTATCATGAAAGTTTGAGCGTGTTCTCTCAAAATTCAGTGAGTGACATTGTTTGAATGAAACTATTAATTTTAAACTCTAATGGACACATGCAGTCATATCAAGAACTTCATGTATCCTAATGAGGTATATAGGACTCTTACACATAAAAAATATCTTATTTATCATTTCTATAAAGTATCAAAACAATCTGAATGCATTTTCGTGGTTTTGAGTAGGTCTGTTGTCCTGTTTACTAAAATTGATGTCAATTTTAAATAAGAAGGCGCACTTCTAGTCACATTAGTCACACCATGCATCAAATTGAGGTGTCTCAAATACCTACCATCCCAAATGTATTTTGGATCATTTTACTAAATGATCAAAACAATAGGAATACATTTTCTTTGTTTTGAATATGTCATATTTCCTTCTTAATAAAATTAATGCCAATTTTAAATAAAAATAAGCAATTAGCGTCATACCGGTCACACAATGTGTTGGATTGGGGCACAAATGATTTATATATATCCCAAAGTCTCAGAAAATTCTTATATTATAATGTTTCCCTGATTTCTATTTGAAATCATCATCGAACATCAAACATTGAATATTGACTCGATGTTCTATACATATATATCCTTTCTCATTGCTATAGTATACTAGGGTATAGAAAGGTCGTGTGAATATCATATCTAGAGAAGTCACGATAATTGGAAAATCGGATTATTGTACTATTTTTGGAATTCAACAACAAAAAAGGTTTATCAGCTAAAAATATCATGTAAATATGTAGTGTTGACAGTTTGAAAAAGAATGGAAATGGAAATGTAAATCATGGAAACATTATAATAAAAACAATTTTATCTATTTTGATTATTGATATAGGTATTTGAAATAAAAATATGAATTTCCAAAAGTTATGTGAAAAAAACTAAATAAAAATTAGTTAAAAATGAAAAGAACATTAACAGAAAAATAGTAGCCAAATGATAAAAAAATTAATTAAATAAGTATTATGAATTTACCTTTTTTTGATGGTTGTATGGATTTTTGATTAATTTTCTTATTTTCATTATCTCACTTGATGGATCTAAGTCTAATCTCTCAAGATCATGAGAATCTTTGTACAAGCAACCCCAACTCGAGGAAATAAATCTACATATATAACAAAAAAATTATTATATGACTGGTACTAAAAAGAAAAAAACATAAATGTGAAACAATACATTAATTTTGTTGAAAATGATTTTAATATAAAAACATCAAGATTACCTCTGTGATTTAGAAGTAGATGTAACATGAAGGAAACTGATAAATTTCCACAATTCATATGTGAAAAGTATTTGTGGGGGAAGAATTTTGTGGATGTTTTTGTTATAGAAAGGAGAGAAAGATGCATAGACCAGCCCAACTTGAACAAAAGAATCCATCTATATAAGAAAAAAATTATTATATGAGTAATTTTAAAAATAAATAAATTATTAATAAATATGAAATAATAAATTAATTCTATAGAAAACTATTTCACTATGGAAACATAAATATTACCATTCTGATTGAGTGGAGTCATCATTTTTTATCTTCCAGTAAAGGAAGTAGAGAGAACTTGAAGGAAAGTTATAAATGTTATAATATAGGGGTGAAAAGGTTTTGAGGGAGAATTATATGAAATTTTTGGTGAATAAGGTCATAGCATATGGATATAAATATTTTATATTAAAAAAATTTAAAATGAATAATGATAATTAAATCAATGTTTTGTTATATAATTTTTTTGGTAAAACATAAAAAGTGTATCTTAACATTACCTTTACATCTTCCCAAAGTATTTTCTGCATTATAGTGTGTTATTCTAAGGGATTGGTAACATCATCATGTATAGAAGAAATTATCTAACTGACTATTCAGATATTTAATTTTGATTATGTTAATGAAGTAGAGAACATGTGATATCATATGGAAAAACATAGTTTATTAAAAAAAATACTTTTAGCATTTCCTTGAAATCTATTTTTTAGTGGGTTTAGAAATTTTGTTCATATATTGAGAATCCAAATACGCTATTTATGGTAACCTTAAGCATACAAGAGTTTTTCTACTTTGGTACCATCATGAACTGATTATGATATCCCAATGAAACGCTCATCATTGATTGAAATTTCATCTGGCCCAACATTTGTTTTAGTTACTAGTACAAAAATCAAACAATTCTTGTTTGTTGGAATTGAGATATACAATTATTTCGCGGATTATGATTCCATTATTAATGGGTCATCATTTCCCCCTTCCACACTAAAATTCACCTTCACGAATCCAATTTTATCAACATTCATTTCACTCATGTAATCAACCAATTTGTAAAAAAAAATCAGCACTTGAAATTTTGTATAATACAACTCATATATATCTTTGATAGTGCCAAAATATATCATATTTTCAAAAATTGTATTTCAATCCATGGAACCAGATGTGTGAATCATGTCTTCCCTAAGCGTAACACCATTTTTTTGCATGGTATTATAGTAATCATGTTCTTTTTATAGAATGTATAACCATTGATTACAATACCAGTGTTAGATATAAAATTTTCTTTCGATTCTCAGACTATCCATTGATGTCGTTTAGAAATTGAATTCATATTTTTAGATAACTCCATATAAATTTGATCTGAAAACCATCCTATAAACTATTTATTATTTATATTTTTCTATCCATCCATCAGCCCAAGATTGATTAAAATATCTAAGAATTGTTTTTGGGATTTAATATATGGATCAATATGTTTACTATTATGTTAAATGTAAGGGTTCACTTGATCCTACTCTTTGAAGGTAATTGTAATAATGTATCATTAAAAAATCAAATTACCCATAAGCTGTCCACTGTGACGAGACTTTGGTAGGCTGATGCTGTCAATATCTGATAGGTAATTAGTATAGAATTCAATATCCTTTTCAACGATATATCATTCTACAATACAACCTTATGATCGAATTTAATTCTCAACTTTCCCTCTCAAAACCATCATATATCGTTCAATGTGATATATCCATCTGTAATGGACAATACCACATATTTGAACCTCTATAACCTAGTGAACCATCAGGTGGATCATTATATCAAAGAATGGTGGTGGAAAAAAACATCTCTTATTCAAATAATATGACCACAACCTCTTTATTCATGATTTAAAGATTCTTCGAGTCTATAACATTATTTTTTTGAAAAATAAGCATATTATGGATAATGTATGTCATATATTTTGAGTAAGAATGCACCAAAAATCAGAAGGCATCAAATCTTGCATCAAAAGATAACAATTGAGTGATTTTAGTCCTTGTAAGATTAAATTATTCATTGACATGAAATTCTTGATATTTGATGAAGCCCTCATTGAAAATATTACACTATTACGGAAAACAAAAAATTGAAAATTTTTTTAGGATAGAGTGTATGTTTCTAGAAGAAGAAAATTACATCTTTTACCCTTCACCGATGTCAAATCTTCCCTTATCCACCTGCAACCATGTCCATCCTAGCCTTGATGCCATATTTCGTTTTTTCAGGAACATTTAGTAACATGTCAATAACAATATCAAATACATTTTTTAGATGCATTAAATCAAGATAATGTTTTCAATACTAATAATTATAAAATTACTATTCAAAGAAAAATTATATCTTTTTCTAACCTAATTTTGTAGGGTTTTTTTTAAGAATGGTTTCCAAAAAATAGTGTCACTATATTTTACATTATCAAACAATTGATCACCCATTACTGAAGATAGTTTTGTAACATGTTCAATATTCTCATTGAATTCTATCTTCAAGGAGAGGTACTTTTGTTGTCTATGTAAAAATTTACAATGTCCTAAAAACAGAGTCATTGTGGAATGTTTCAACTGAACTGAGTGTGTGCATTTTTCACAGATGGGACACCCCAATTTCTATTAATTCTACACCCTGATAAATTCCCATAAGTGGGGAAGTCATTTATCATCCAATACAACATGGAAATTGATGTGAATTCTTCACTTCTATGTGTATCACACATTGTAACCCCTATATACCACATCAATTTCAGATCATCGATCAATGGATCCAAATAGATGTCAATATCAATACCAGGTTTATTTAGTCCAAATATAATCATTGAAAACATAATGTATTTTCAATTCATGAATAACCATGGTGGAAAATTATAATTTACCATCATGACGGCCCATGTACTGTGAATACTACAATATACACCAAATGGATTTATTCCATATGTAGATAATGCAAAACAAAATTATCTCAGCTCAATTATAAATTCAGGATACATGTTATCAATTTTCTTGTAATGAGGGTATTTATCTAGATGACGTATGTTCCCATATTTAAATATTGTATCTCTATGCCATGTCAATTGTATCGTAGTTTCCCATCATCTACATAGTCTTATAAATCATCGAATGATAGGAAAGTACCATAAAATTTTTAAAGGACTTGATTCATTTTTCTTATATTGATCTATGCCACACATAGGAAATTTTATGAGTGATTAGTGGTCATTGGGAAACAATATGCAATCATTTGGAAAAGCATGATTTTTTAGAGATCATTACCATTGATTGGAGAATTTTTTTAGCATCATATTTTTGAAAAGGTAGTTCATTTTCTTCAGGTAGTACATCATTCTGGAGCCAAAGTATTCCTATAATGAAAGTGTCACTCCATCCACTCATAGAATTCAAATTATATTAATTCAATACAACTAAAAATTATGTATATTTAGTATAAATGAAATACAATGGTATATTGAAATTGGTATTTCACATCTCAAATAACTTTGTGCAATCACGAATATCATTTTAAATTATTTCATGCAATATTCATTATCATTTACACTAGTATTCAAATCAAATGATCCATAAACAATAGTATCTTCTTAATCGGTGTGAACGTTTAGTTTTTCCACATGTTTAGTCTAATATATATATCTCTAATATAGTCTTTGATAAATAAAATTTTCTTCCAAATATTATAGACTAAATTTTCTTTAATAATAAGAACATAAACATGAAAAATGGTATTGAGAAGGTTTGTATGCATGTTGTACTACAAACTTGATTAACTCTTTAAGTTCATATTCATATGGTTTTGTTAAATGATTAGTGTGCATCCATTTTCAATTTATATCCACCATATCATGTCCATAAAATATTTTTTTAATAAATAAATAAATAAACATAAAATATTCATAATCAAAGGTGAATGTTATAGAAAATTATAATAAGGGATACCCAACATTTTATTGTTTCAAATAATTTCAGTATGATTTGAAGATAGTGGGTAATTGAATTTAAGAAAAGAATTAACCCTATTTTGTTTGGTGTAATCCTTTGAATTCATTCAATGGTCACTAGCTCATATCCATTACATTTATCGTTTCATTTTGTTGTTTGACTCACATCCTCCATCTCTTGTGGAAATGAACCAACTTTTGTTGAAAAAATAAAAGTGGTTGGGATAACTAATCTTCTAAGTAGTACAAGAATCATAAAATATATATGGGATGAGTCTCAAGAAATAAAATGAAATAACTATTCAGGAGATGAAACTGATGAGGATGATAGTTTTCTATTAACAAGATGGGGGATGAGTCTCAAGAAACAAATTGCAATAATAAATATTGTTTAAAACACATAAATTTTTTATTAAATTTTCTAATCAAATGAATATATAATATAGGAAATTAAAGACAAATAATAAACACTAATTTCATAAATATGAATAATAAATTCTCACTCAATCTACTAGAGGATAGAAAAATGTATTGATAAAAAAGTTTAATAAATAAATAGTCATTTCATATACATGGATAGTAATTAGAGATTCATATGGATTCAACCAATACATGTAGACCTAAAATGGTGAATACTTAAAAATAATTTATAATATATTGAATTTTATAACCTTGATTTTATTTTTTGGAACAAGTGACGTAACAACATAATAAATTATTACATTTACTATTAATGGTATATCATTTATTATAAAACATCTCAAGATTCTAAGGATTTAATATAATCACACCAACTCGTCCCATGGAGTCTAGGGAGGTCATCACATTAGATCTACCCATCTGAAGGATTCTAGGGAGGCCACCTAATACACATTTACATATCCTCAAGATTCTAGGGATGTTCTTAAATATGTTTTCATAAATAAAAACACACATAAATAAGATATATAACAATAAAGTGAGAAAAACACATCAAAACTTGAAACATCTATCCCATACAAACTAGACTCTACTAAGAAGAAACAACTCTCATGAGTTCACATTTTATAAGTGGACTAAACTTAATTCAATCAAAAATCGAAGTGGAATCCCAAAATTAACAAATCTATAAAAAATCACTCCCCATCTAAACTATATACTACAAAAATAAAAAAAAATAGTCAGTTTAATATTCCAAGAAGTAGTCTAATAGGATACCCAACCACTGTCATGGAAATTGATACATAAAAAATTATATTGAATATTTAAAATATGATGGGAATTACACCATATAGTTAATTCCTCTATTTATCCACTGAAAATAAAGCAAGATTAATCCATGCATTGAAATAAATAAAAGAGTAGCACACAAATCCCCTAAATTAATTAACAACAACAAGTGAGAATGAATGAGATGCTCGTTTGGCATGGGAGTGAAGCTGAGAAGGATCACAACAAAGGTGTTTCACACTTTAGAAATTGAAAGCATCAAAATGGATGATATCCATGGATAAATATACAAAATGGAAAACTCACCACACTCAAAGTTTCGAAACAGCCTCCAACGTGGGTAGAACTATTGATGCTTTCTATTCATATTTCATAATTATATGTAGAGAAAGATGTACATTCGAGAGAAATATAGAAAACATTTTGTTTGATACTAGGATTCATTCGAACCTTGAATTCCATGAGCCTTGGATTTGATACTTGGAATTGATTGAGCCTTTATTCGAACCTTGGTCAGAGCATGGAATCATCTAGGAGGAGCACCAACAAATGTTTTTTTACATGGAAAGCTTTAGATATCTCAACGAGCTGATGACTTGTTAGGTTTTTTAAGCAGATCTGGACACATTTATCAATGCTTCCAAAAAGCGTTAATAATGATACCTTTTATCAGACCTTATGTAATAAGCGCTGAAAAAATATTTATTATTATAATTATTAATAAAAAACATTGTAAATATATTTATATAATTATACATATTTAATAAGTATATATAAATATAAATATATTAAATTTATTCTTTATTTAAAAATATTAATTATAATTTTACAATTATTTAAATAAATAAATAAATATAATTATTTATAATTATATAAATACTTTTTAAAAATTTGTATTTATATCATTATATATAATTATATAATTATATATATATGTTTCCTCAATAAATAAATAAATATATATAATAACTATATATAAATAAATATATAGTAAATAAAATCTTTATTTTAATAAATTTATTATAAGTTTAATAATTATTTAAATATATATAATTATTTATAAGAATTATATAAATATATTATAAAAAAATTAATTACATATTTATAATTATAAGTATAAATATGTATAAATATAGTAAATGTACATTTATAAATATATTTCTTTATATATATTTTTTAAAATATTTTTTAACATTATTAATTATTTTTTACTCTTAAGAGAACACATGTTAAATATGAGTGAAATTTAATAAATTGAAAATGAGTACACTTTAACAATATTGAAAAAATAGATATGTATTATTAATTATGTATAAATTATTAAAACTTTATGGATATATATTGAAATAAAAATGAATACATATTGAAAATACAAAAAAACATAGAAAATAAATACATATAAAATAAAAATTCATTAATTACGTATATGATAAATCAATATAAAATGTTTGATCAATATTTAATTGAAAAATAAAATGACATTAAAATTTATTTATTACCCGATGCAATTTGTTTGTATTTTTACTTCATATTAATTTTAAATTATAAACAATTACCCAATATATAAATAACTTTTTAATGTAAAGAATAAATATATTTAATTATATTAATCATATATATATATATACATTCATATAAATTTATATATTTCATATATACTATTTATTAACATTATCAACATTTTTTTAATTAATAAAATGATTAACATTTTTTCCTATTTAAATATTTTTAATTTTAATTTGTGTACTTTTCATATTGAATATATCTATATATTTAATATTTAATATTTATTAGTATTTATAATTTATATATATTGTAATGAGTTTATTCACTTTTATAAATAATTATTTAATTAACAAAAAATTTAATACTTTTTTAATAAGTTGATTTATATTTTTTATTTATTTAATTATTTCTTTTTATTCGAACAGTTTTTTACTACTAGAAAAGCACTAATAAATTTTCCCTTTATGAGTGCTAAAAACAGAGTGCTGATAAATGGTACCCATTATCATCACTAAAAATAAAGCGTTGACAAAGGAACCCTTTATCAGCTACAAAAAAAAGAACTGATAAAAGGTAACAATTATAACTTCTTGTTTTAGTGGTTATTAAGGTTCCCTTTATTATCTCTTTTTTCTAGTACAGGTAAATTCCAGTGATGTTAGAGGCCTATTTTGTAGTAGTTATTTTTAAGGGAGAGTGTTGATTATTAAATAAGGAGGCAAATGGTGTACATTATATTTGATGTTCTTGATGTGTTTTTTTAGACATGTGAAGGCTACAATGCTTATAATGATAAATCTTATTGGTGAATCCCCTAAAATGAGAGTTTAATAATGGTGGAAAACGTCATATTTTATGTAAATAATTAACAATTTTGGTTGAATTTCTCTTTTTGTCGACGTAGTGTAATCCCAAGTAAATGTAGACTAGAATAACAAATCAACCCTTGTTAAAGGAAAACATGTGATAAAATCCTTCCCTAATAAGTCACTCATGATTATTTTTGATGGAGGATAAGGGGTTTTCGTGATTAGGTGAGAATATATTTATAGACCCTTTTCATTTGATTTTTAACAAGTATGAGAAATAAATTAGCACACATATCAAATATTTAAAATGTGTGGGGATATTGAAATCAATTATAATGGGGAATATTATTATACTAATTTGGTTTTTGGTTTCACTTTTTATTAATATATCAATATTAATTTATTGATGAAGGTAATGATTCTTAAAATATTTTTATTGATCCATGAGTAGGCATTGGATTTCATTCTTTATAAAGAATCCATGTCTATTATTTGAGTAATTTATTAAAAGATATGTGGTTCTGTTTTTTGAAGACATTGGATGAATGAATGATACAAAATATCCATACATATGAAAATTGTTAAAATATTATTAATTAATAAAGGTATGTGGAAAGTTGTCTCTAGAATTCAAATTCGTCTTCAACAATGATCAGGATATTTTGATTTTTTTTTCAAAGATAATATTTGACCCTATGAACAAATAAACTATGTGTATGAGGATCTTCCATTAGGAGAGTGCAGATCAAAACACAGATCCTCTATTAGGTGTCAGCATATATATTCTATGATAATTGGGATTTAATGGAACCATAGTGGGGAATAAAGGGCACAAACATTATGTATGGTTTCAATATAGACCTTATTAGATAATGGGCTTCCACGTTCGTTGTATGAGGAATCAATTTCACAAATATTACTTGAGGTGTCATCACAGATCTTCTATGATAATCAGTTATACAACATATTAATGTAATTTTTTTTAATATTACATATTTTAATTAAAAACATGACGAATAAAGACTCATCATTATTTTTATTTATATCTAGATGTCAATTTAGGAAATAAATGAGTCATGTAGATATTCAGAAGGAATATTTGACAATTAAATTTAATGAGATACCGAAGAAGATCTCACCATCTACCAAAGATCAAGGTGTTTCAAAATATTAATGGAAACTATGTATGAAAAATATATTTTTGAATAATTATTCCTATATGATATAAAGATTAAAAAAATGTAAAGATAAAGAGAACTTTAATAAACTCTACATGAGAGTTCAGAGAATATGATACACATATTTATCATATAGAGATAATTTTATAAATTCGACCACTATTGAAGAAGAATGATATCTTAAGTGCACTTGAGTATTCATAATGTGTGTGGATGATTTAGATCACTCTTGGTGTTGAAGGAGTCTTGAGACTAGAACTACTGCTTATGTTCTTGAGAGTGTAAACAAGAAAACATGATCTTATAAGCTCCTGGGGGAAGGTAGTACTTTTAAAAATGTAGAAAAAATTATAGATAAGAAATATATCATTTTGACCATTGAACAACACCATTGAAACCATGAAGGTGGGATTAAGGGTGAACCAATTTAGTTTATGAGGCTTTAACCAACTGTGGGGTGTAGTGTATATACAGATATCATAGTGGAATCTATGTTCTAAGACAATGATTGGAGATAATATAGAATCCATTTTGGGGAAACAACCAACATAGAATGTGGAAGGCATTTTAGTTGAACCTTATAAATAAAGCATGTTTCATTATCACATTCTATTACATCACATGAAGGTGGGTCTATAGGATTAAATTTAGTGGATTATGAACATTATCAAGATCAATAGGTTTTGTTTAAATGTGAATATCTCATAAAACTAAATAGATCACTAATTCACCCCCACCCCATCCCAGTGATCCAATCATATCTGCGACTAACATAATTGAAGTAAATAAAAGAGGGAGAGATTAATTAAAAGATAAACTCATAATAATACAAATTTATTTGAGATTTATTTTTTAAATATGTTAATATTTAAACCATATAAAAGTTATTTGGTGTATTATAAAAATCACGTCACAAGTAATTGAAATTGACCTAGAGATTCCACACCTCATGTGCCAAATCTCATGGTGCATGAATAAAACATATCCAATAACAAAATAATTTTGATTAATAAATTTATTTTGAACCATTTTCATGCATATTTCATTTTTATGTCCATTTATTATTATTTTCTAGTCTTTTATTACCTTTTTTTCTATCATGGACTACTCGGGACTGTTTAGTAAATTTCCAAAAAATTAATTTGGTACGTTGACCATTTTTAAAGTAGTTATAACATAGTTTTATCATATCTATTATTTTTTAGATATTTTTTTATTTTTTTTATTTTTAAAAATTTATTAAGTCTAATAGGCTATCAAAAATTCATTCAGATTAAGAATAGTTTTTTAGTTCACTTGTTTTTAGTTGAAAAAATTATAATAATCATTTATTAGTAATATTATAAATAAAATTAATAATTTTGTTTTAAATATTTTTAATTATACCGTAAATATAATATTTTTTCATTAAATCATATTTTATAATTAGCCATGTATGGTGGTGAGGAAAATTTTTTTTCTCTTTCATGGAGGTGGAATCCAACCATAATAGGGGTGGAATTTCATTTTTTTAATATAAGGAAGGATGGTTTATAATGGTTATTAAATAAAAACAATAACACTTTATTATTACAATTAAACATATTTAATCATATTAATGTGAAAAAAATATATTTATAGGAGGCATAATAAGAATCAGTATTTAAAAAACTCAGTTCAATCTATTACCTATTCCTTTGATATCTTACTTTAGAGCACTATTTAAGACTATGTCATTTTTTATTTTGATGAGAAACCTACATGAAGTGTTAATATTTTCTAAGGATGTGTTTTAAATGATTTTATTCAAGATATAAATAGTTTTGTGTGAGGATAAGAGGGGTGTTGAATGGGTCCTTTTACAAGTGGGAGTTGGGGAATCTTTTGTAAATATTAGTTTCTTAATATACAATTTGAAGTATTATTAATATGAAGGGGATTGAAAATAGAAAAATATATATGGGGATAAATTAAGGTCAATAAATCCTTTATAATCTTATTTATATGTGACATATTAGTTCATTTTGTGACATTAATAGTTGATTTAACACTTTTACCTAATTTTAAGCTAAAACTTGGTGACTAATGTTTACTTCGGTAACATATTTTTATGATAAAAAATTAAATTGTACATATAAAATAATTTATCAATACTCATTCAAACTATTAAATCCTTTTTAAATTACTCATTTTTTAAAAGTCTTAAAAAATAACATTAATTTAAGTAGTAAAAACATTTTTGTACTATTCACTAAAAACTAACATTTCTTAATAATCCCAAAAATCCACCCAAATCTAATTTTTGGATGCTAAATTTATAAAGAAGGAGCATGTTTTGAAATTATTAATGTAATATTTTTAAATTTATATTTTAAATGGGAAAATACAATATAACAATAAATATTTTTACATAAAATGTGACTTTACAAACAGTAAGTATTCATAATATAATTTTTTTCCAATTAAAAATTCAGTGAATTTTAATTTAATTTTCTATAAATTTATAGAATTTATTTATACATTTCATTATAATTATTCAATTTTATTTATTGAGATAAAAATATGTTGTATTTATAACAATAGGATTCCTTATAAAATAGGTATATTTAATACTAACATATTATAATAACATCCCATAAATTATGTATCATTTTATAATTCAATTTATTCAATTATTCTATATTAGAATAAATTAAATAATTATTTTAATAATATTAATAATATATAAAATAATTTATTTTGACTAAATTCTTTACATGAGGGTTAATTTTTCTTGTGATTCACTTAAAATTATTTCATCTTTTATTCTCATAATTTATTAATGTTTATCATACAATGTAAAAATATCATTGTTCATTTCTGTTTTATGTCTTTAATAAATCAATGTATTCAATAGAGTATTTCATTAAATGTAACAATGTAGTAGAATCATTGGGATTTACATTATGACATCATATATCATACTAGAGGATCCTATAATTTCATAAGATATCACGTAAT
The DNA here is from genome assembly GCA_963277665.1 of Viscum album. NCBI lineage: Eukaryota > Viridiplantae > Streptophyta > Magnoliopsida > Santalales > Viscaceae > Viscum > Viscum album. The sequence continues at coordinate 1,081,355,665 of OY728166.1, read as the reverse complement.
GTAAAACCTGCCAAATTTTAATGTAAATTTCATTTCATATAATATGGAATATATAAAAATAAACAACACTATAAAATCTAGAAAAAATTTATGATAACTAATATGATATATAAAATTATATAAATTTTTCTTTATTTTAAACTTTTCTTTGAACATTACGATTAATTTTAAAGATTTGATATGACATTTGGGTTTCGATGGGTTAAAATAAAATTTTTCATTGTTATATATCATGCTTTATCAGATCATTACATAGTTATTTTGGGTGTTTGAGGTGTTTGGAGAAGGCTCAAGGAGGGTTTGGGGAGGTTTGAGATGAATCAGAACTAAAACAAAAAATTCATGACATGAAATGGAAATTCACATCATGAGATGGGGTTTCATGGCATGTAATGCTTGCGATTCATGAATTGTATGTAGTTTAGGAGAACTGAATTAAATGAATTAATGAGATGATATTGAGATCCACAACATGAGTTAAATCAAGGTGAGGATCTATGATTTTCTTTAGTTGTTGGAAAATATGATGGTTAAAAACTAAAATCCAATTCATGTATTGGATATCATGAACTCAGTGGAATTCATGACATGAATATATAATTAAAAATTTGAATTAAGTGATATAAAACGTTTTATAAGTATTATATCTGGGTGCATTCAGTCATACAACTTTCATTTCTCTTACCTTGTGGGAGAACCCTAGGCACCCTTGGAGGGTCATCCAGATCATCTTCTCTTACATTGATCTTCAAGATCCATAGATTTTCTATTATATATTAATGGTGATTGGTTTTCTCTGTACCCATTGTTTCATTAAATTATTCTATTATGAATTCATTGTGGTGACTTTTATTTTGTTTGGGGTGTTTTGGGCTCTGCATTGTATGGTCCTTGACGGGGTTTGGGTTGGTCCAATGGATCCATATGTGGTTATGGTTTTTGATTTATTTATCCTTCATCCTTGTGTACACAGTGAATCTGAAGCTTCTTTTGGATAGGTTATCCTCATTAAACCCATGTTTTATATTCATGTGTGGGGGTTTTAATTATTTTTTCCTTCTATTGGGTTGACAGTTAAGTTTTGATTCATAAATAAAAAGAATTGGAAAAATTGAAATTGATGCGGATGGGGAGTAATAATGTAATTAAAAGTACATTGATGTTATTGTTGATGTGTCATTAATTGTCATGTGAGTAAATTTCTCTATTTTTTAATCACCTTGAATATAAAAGGGGATAAGAATTTATATATGGATAATAATTGGATTCCCATAGAAATATTTTTTTTGATAATAATCATGCTATTTTTTGAAGTGGAGTAATATAATCCCTTGAATTTAATTTTTTTAAGGAAATAATTTGATTCATTTTGTGGTTGTTCTTATCTTTTTCAATTTGTAATGGGGGTGGATGTGTGGTGATGGTGGTGAACGACTGGGTTTTCAATAAGTTGGGATTCTATGCAATGATAGATTGGAATGGGGTGAATTCGTGGAATATTTGTGGTGGCTATGTTGGGTTATGTGGTAGTGTTGTGTAGTGGGGGTGTACGATGTTGTTTTGACATTTGGAAGTGATGTTTAGAGGTTGAGATTATTGGTTTTTGTTATGTTATAGCTTGGATGAACAGGTGTGGTGGTTTTTGTTATTATGTGAGATAGGATATCTCTTCAGTGGTGTGCTTGTGAAAGTTTCCCGATTAGCCATAAAATAATCTAGAATACTAATATGAGATGGAATGGTTTGGTAAATGAATAATAATGTGATGGTTTGGTCAGTTGGAATTGGATAAATTAATATTAATGATAAATGAATGGGTTGTTTTAATATGAATGAAGTTTCATAGTAAGTGGGAGTTCATGGGAAATAATTAAACACAGATGATGGTGAATTTGTTTAATTAAAAGTGGGAATGTGTATCTTTATGTGTTGGTTGTGTGGTGTGATTAATTATAGGTGGAAGTTGTTGTGATGATTTACATTTTATGTTGTGGGGAGTGTGGTGGTGAATGCTAGTGAATTTTTTTTGACCAATAGGTTTGGTTTTTCATGTCACCTCTATATCAGGTATTTCATGTTATTTCTATATTTTACAAACCGGAGTTGGATAACCATACCAATACCCAATGGTTTTGGGTTCTAGGTATTTCCCCAATATCCATGATGGTGGTGATATGAATGGTTGGCTACACTCTATTCCCCACTCTTCCTTCAGCAATGATGTTACAGATTGAAGTTAGAGATTACACAAAAATGATGTGATGTTATTGGGATGAGATATTTGGTTGGAGTAATTCCTGGAATGAGTAGTAAATGAGGGTGATGTGCTTCATGGTCATGATACCCTATTGCTATAGATTTGTGTTGAGATGTGATTTGATGGCTTGAGTATTTTTGGGTGAGATAAGATGTGATGGTCCAAGTGTTTTTGGGTGAGATGTGATGTGATAAACCAGTTGTCTTTGGTTGGGATAGGATTTGATGTGGCTCTGATGTGATAATGAAAAATTCTAGACCTTGTGAAGGCAGGGTAGGTAAAAATTCATCATAGACCATATTAGAGATGGATGGTTGTTATGTGATATATATGGATGGGATGAGAGCACATGATGTTTGACATTGGAGTGTGAGAGGGAAAAATCACTGGGAAGAGATAGTGGATAACCTTTATATGTTTTTGTTGTTATATTACAATATTAAATGTTATATTTGGTGAGATATCCATAGTGAGGCTAGGATTGGTTAGTTGACCTATTTAGGTGCTTGTTGGTTCTGCTGTTTATTCACTCATGAATTATTATTCTATTTTCTCATGTGCACTAGAGATCATGGGTATGATCATATTGAATATACATGTATGATCACTCTAGGTATATAAACTATTTTTTCAGGTTTTCAAGAGATCACTGATGTCTGAGATAGAGATTTATATCTTGGGATTTAGAGCTATTGTTGAGTCTCATCTATAGGACATACCATTTGGTATTTACTTAGAGGATTTTGTTGTATCTTTTAACATTTTCTATGTATTATCGGGTTGTTTTGGGATAAATTTAATATTATAGTTGGAGTTTAATGTAATTTGATTACACTAATGCATGATATTATTTATTATTTATGGTAATGAATCCCATTTATGATATTTTTTACCCTGAATTCTTGTTGTCAACCCAAGGCCTACTGAAGGTGGGTGTCATAGGTCATTACCTATCTTCATTCATTATCATCCATAGAGGGGTACATTTTTAGATATGGGAGTTCATGAAAGGGTGGTATCAGAGGTTTTGGATGAGAAAAATGATGGTTTTTAGAGTTTTGAACTATGAGTAATTTATGGTTTTGTTATAAAATAAGGCAAGTTGATCTTGGTACATGAAATTTTCCATAGAGACAGGAATGAACATCAGATTTTAGGCCCCTCATGATCTAGTGTATGGAAATTAATCTAATTGGACCATCAAGTGAGGTAGACCTGATTATAGGGTAGAGACCTAAGAGAGGTAAATTTATGATGATTGATTTTATTCATTTTTGAATTTGGAGACTTTGGAATGTAATTTGAATAAATTAATTAATTATGTAAATGTGTGATAAAATTCCATGCTACCAAGATTAGGATTACCCATTGAATTTTAGGAATGGATCTTTGTCATCTTCTATGAGTAGATCAGGAGGCTCTAATTTAATAGGATGATCCTATCGGCCATCATAAGAACATTAAAATACTGGAGGATGAGTTATAGAAGTTGTATTTTTTCAACATTCAACAAAAAAGTTTGGTGAAGTATAAGGGGATAATCTCAAATTTAGAGATGAAGTATTGGTTGGAGGATGTTGTGATAGCTTTCGATCTAGTTCAAACATATTATGAATTCTTGGTGTCTATGGGTATTACATAGTTATGGGTAACTGTGAGTTAGTAGTGGAAATTGTATCTTGGTGTCCTAAAGGACGTAGAGTTGTTGTCACCAAACAATTTGAAGAAAATATGTTCATATTTATTTTTATTCATGAAAAATCAAGGGAAGTGAAATGACTTATTTTCCCATTATTAGGAGATCCTATCAATGTAGGGTCATTGGATATGGTTCAAGAACATATTACACTTTTGTCCAGATGACTTTCCATATGAGGGTTCCATAGCATGACATCTGGATGGGTCATGGCACACATATATGAGGTATGAATTCAACTTGTTTAAGATTTACACAAACCTAAAGGTGTGGGAAAATCTAGATTTTATTGAGTGGGTGATTTCATTTGGAGTTAAAACTAGAGATATAAGAGATTAGGGATTCTATAAGATCATAGATTTAGTTAGTGGGTGATGAAAATTAAGGAATTTAGGGTTTAGTTCAGTGTGGAGTTGACTATGGAAAAATCATTTCTCATCCTTTAGGAATAGGTGGATTCCAGGAATATACCGGGGGATTACCATTTCAAGTTATTTTAATAATAGATTTTGTCACATCAACGATTAGTTTCTGAATGATCATGTATGATAGATTTTTATGGTTTTTCCAGCCCCATTTTTATTGTTGAAGCAGTTTCCTCTGAGGCAATTTCACTAGTTGGGATTTTTAATGCTTTATCAATAGTTAAGGCATATGGTGCTGGTAGGTGGTGTCATTGGGATTGTCCCCATGCAAAGTGACCTATGATAGAGTGAAGTTATAGAGGATGAATGTTTAGAGGTATAAGAGTTGTTTATGGCTATATGGATATGCTGGATGTACCCATGCCATTTGGGACATTAGTTTTTAGAGGTATGATCAGTTTATAATATAATCTTGTTTTTTCTTTCTTTAATTTTGGATACTTTCACTGCATTTTTCTCATACATTGGTCTATGCCTTGGGTTGAGATGTATAAAAGCTTCTAGTAACCATGGTGTTATGTATGCCATATGGAAGTCAAGATACATTGTTTGATGTTTTCTGGGGATGCAAGCTGGTGTTGGGGCCGCCCTAGTGACTTGGATATTTCTTTTTATTGTAGATATAGTTATAAGATTTTATCCTTGTCCTAGAATTGTTTTATTTCACGAATTTAGTCATTGATTGTTTTCATCGGAGAGTATCATTTTCCAGTTTTTAGAGATAGCGAGTGGTGTTTGTTGGAGAGTAGGGTTATTATATGGGAGACATGAATGTAGATCGTCTTTTCTCTCAGTTTGTGGAGAAATTAGGTGATTCTCAGGTAGGGGATATTCCCCAGATTATGGAGAAGTTCTTGGATGTTTTCAAGGATGAGGTTGTGACACTATACCCTTGATGCAATTTCGATTTTGTGATTGAGTTTCATCTACAATTTTTATGAATCTCTTTTTAATGGATCCTATAGAGTTGTGAGAGCTAAGTTTTTAGGAGGATGATCAGATATAGTGGGGTTTCATTATTCCATTTTTGTCTCCGTAGGCTGATACAATATTTTTCTCAAAGAAGTAATGGGTTATTATGAGGGTGTGCATAGACTACTGAAAAATGAATTAGGTAACTCTCAGAAAATATTACTCATTTCTGATGATCAATGATCCATTCATCTAGATGAATGAATCTATTTAGTTTTGTAATGTAACAATTCTGTCTAGATATCATCATCTGAGGTTAAAAGATGTGTATACTATGAAGACAAACATTAGATGTATTTACGAGATCTTGGAGTTTGTGGTCATGTTTTTTGGTGTCAAAAATGAAACAACTATGTTCATGAGGTTCATGAACTCCATAATCAATGATTTCATAGACTGGTTCATCATTGTGTTAATTAGTGAGATCTTAATATACTTGATGTTAGAGGAAGTTCATGTTGAGCATCTTAGTGTTGAACTGTGGGTCCATTGACACCACCATCCCCATTGAAATCTATCCAAGTGTAAATTATGTATGTGAGATGTGTATTTCATTGTGAATTTAGTTTCTTAATTGGGTGTGGCAATATACACATCAAATATTGAGCAAGTTCTTTCTTAGTAAACAACCATGAATGAAAAAGTAGTTCATAATTTTGATTATATGGATTAATATTATCTTAGGTTTCTTCTAATTTATCTTATAATCAAGTATCATTTATATTATTGAATAGGAATGACAAATCCTTTTTTGTGGTCCAATAAAATATCTAAAAATTTAGTTAATTGAAGGAGAAGTTGGTTCATTATCTTGTTCTTTTTTATCCTTAGGAGGGTGTGATGTTTTATGTTTTATGTGAAGCCTCCCATATAGTCTTGGGATGAATATTTGTGATGAAAATGGTAGAAATAAATTATAGTAATAGGATGTAATATACCCAAGAGTATAATTGTTCCACCCTTGATTTGGAGCTACTGTCATTTTTCTTATCTATATATGTGGAAACATCAACCTCATCAGTGAGAATTTTATAGTTTTCATAGACTATAAGATCTTGATATATGACTTTTCATAGTGTTATTTGAGTCTATTCTAGCATTGAAGGATGTTGTTTTTTAGGATTGCTATTTTGGGTACTCTTACACCCTGAACGTTTGGAAACTTTTTATTGATGCACTGTGATGGAAGTCTTATGGAGATGTGGTTTTATAGTCAATAGATGTTTATATAGGGTTTTAGGAGCTTATGGTTGTACATATCTATGTGGGGGAGCAACTTGGTAGAGGCTATTTTCATCAGAATACTTTTGAGTCATCCCTAATGTAGATTGTAGAGGAGTATTTGTGGGGAGACTTAGAGGAAAAGGGGATGTGTAACTGTGTTGGCTATAACGGTGCCTCATAGAGATGTCTAGAGGTTGTTTTAGAACCAGATATTGTTTTTAGTGAGATTGTTTGTTCCTTTGGTATTTCATAAGGGAGTTAACCTAGAGTTTCATTTATCATATTTAATAGTCCATCCCAGTGTTACCAATATGTATACCATATTTAGAAGATTGTTTTTTGGGCCATGGATAATGTTATTGATGGAAGAGTTTGTGGATTTGTGAATGGGTTTTCTATAGGTGAATATAGAATACATTTTTCCTAGAGGTTTGATATAGCCCTTGTATTTTTTTTATTGTCAATGGGAAGATATCTCGATGAATTTCAACAAGAGGTTGCCCATATACTAGGGAGGATGTTATGTATTTTGTGTGATAGAGGACTGAATGATGGCATCAACTCATTTTATTGTGATCTATGAGTTAAGTTCCATGATATTTTTGGTAAGGCAGTATGTGGATGAGGTGGTTAGGCCTCTTTAAGAAGATAGTATCATCGTATATGACTCTGATCCTAATTTTACATAGTGGGTGTCGAGGGGATTACAACAGTCATTTGGATCCCATTTTTTCCATATAATTTCTTTCCACCATCAAATATAGGAAGAAGGAGACAATTTTATTTAAAAAATAGATGATATTTTTTAGTATTTCATCTTAAACTATCGAGAATCATGGGTAAGGAGACAACATTAGGTTCAATTTTTCTATATTAATAGATAACACTCTTTGTTTGGGAGGATATTTGATTCTATATTTTGTTGTATGAAGGTAAGGGAGTCTGTATTGCTTGGTTCTGATGTGGTGCTGAGCATAACTGAGAATATTAGGGTTGTTTGACGGAGGATGTGAGTGTTGCAAGACCACCATAGGTCATATGATGATTTTAGGTGGAAGACTCTCATGTTTTTTATTGGATATCAAATGTTTATGGGGGGGGGGGTTCCTTGATTGGCACATCTATTGTTTGGTGGGGGAAAGTAATTTTACACCCAGATTTTTTGGGTCTTTTGAGTTGTTGGGATGTGTTGGTGTGATGGATTATCTGTTGGTGCTCCCACTATAGATATACAAAATCCATGATTTATTTCACATATAACAGCTTCATTTGTGTATTCATGATGACTCACACATCATTTATTATAGATACATGGATATCATGGATGTTGTAATGTTAATGGATTGACCAGTATAAATCCTAGATAATTAATGGATGGTGTTGAAATGGAGAACCAACCCCCATATTTGTGTGATATAGAGGAATGGTGGCCTAAAAGAGAGTACTTGGGATCGTGATATGTCGATACGTTCTTAGTACTAATTTTTTTAGTTTTTCCTTTCTTTTGATTCCTATGATGATGTGAAGTTTATATCCTTGCTATTTTATGAAATATTCCCTTTCCTTGAAGAGTGATGTGTTTTAAATATTATGGAATGTGAGGAGGGGAAAATTGTATTCTCAATCAATATATGTTATATAATTTCACATATTAAAACCCTGTAGGGGAGTTAGTTTCACCCAATTAAAATAACATCTTAATATAGATAATGTAATTCCTTATTCTGTGTTCATGGTATAGTATTTAATGTTGGCTGTGGTTTTCATTTTCTTGGACTGTGTGGAGGTTCAAATAGTAGTGCATGTGGTTTTATAGAAAATATATGTGCTGTAGTTGGAGTGAGTCCATGTGGTGTTGTGACTACTGATGGATTGTTTTTTGTTTTTTTTTGGTCATTTGGTTGAGTTTTATCTTGGTGTTCTTGTATAGTGGTAGTGTTGAAGATGTAAAGATTTCTTGAAGAAGTATCACACAGAATGGTTGTTTGGACCCGCTCCATTATTTCTTTTTGGTTTTGATTCTTTAGGAAAAAATTTGTTTTAGAGGTACCTAAGTTTACAATTCATGTCCCCCCGACCTATTATGTTGTCATTTTTGGTAATATACATGTTCAGAGGAGGGCCGAGTAGGGGTTAATTGAGGTTTTATCTAGTTAAATACTTCATTAAAAAATTCACAACACGAGATGGTAATTTACATCATGAGATGGTGTTTCACAACATTTAATCCAGTGATTCATGGAATTTATATACGTGAGAACAACTATACGAAATTAATTCATGATGTGAAAGTGGGATTTATAGTGTGAATCATATCCTAATAAATGGAAATGATTTTTAGTGGATGTTGGAAAATTTTAGGGTTCACGGATTAAATCTAATTTATTGTTTGAATAAAACCGATCTTATGGAATTCATGATGTGAATATATCATTCACATCCTGAATCAGGAAAGATACACCCATTTTATAAATCTAACATATGATAAATTCCCCCAGAAGGCCTTTATTGAAATTAGTTTGTGGGTTAACCCTAGGCACCCTTGTAGTATCTTACATATCTTTATCAATATCCTTTATCCATGTGTTCTAGAGGTTGTTCGATAGAGAACCTTGGTGAGTTCTTCTCGCTATACCCTTTGATTCCTTCCATTATTCAATTGGGGATTCATATGTTTATTTGTTTCTAGGTGTCTTTGGGTTGTATTTTTAATGATCCATTGATGTGTTTCAGGTTTATCCAGAGATTCATAGTCTATTTTTTTAGGTTTTTTCTCATTTTCATTATTGTACATAGCGAATTGGAAATATTCTTTGAGGTAGGGGATACTTTTTTTCTCCCAATTTTATTTTAATTTTTTGGGATTAATGATTTCTACTTCCATTGGGTGGATAGTAAGGGTCAAATTAGAAAATATAATGAATTTTAAAGTCTAAAATTTATTGATTTTGGGAGAAATAACAAATTGTTTACTACTTGGATGTTATTGTTGATGTATAATGCATCCCTGTCAACATTATTAAAAAACACTAATATTGGGAGACATGAATATTCTATAGTTTATATGTGTGGGAGACCATTACTATTATATTTTTCTTATCACCCTTAATGGAAAAAGGAGACGAATGTATATATGGAAAATAATCGATTTTCCATGGAAATATTGTTTTTATGTTTATGTCCATGCTAAATATTGAATTAAAGTAATGAATGAAATTTAATCTAATTTTATGAAAGAAAAAATGTGATGGTTTGTGTGGTTTAAATTTTTGTGCTTCCTTGTATAATGGGGGACATTCTGTGTTGAATATGGTGATCAAATGGGTTGTGAGTAAGTGGGGTAGTGATGTGATGGTTGGTTGGTATGTGGTGTATTTTGGAACATTGTGCACTGGTTGTGATATGCAATGTGGATATATTGTAAGATAGTGATGTGAAATGTGGTTGTGATTTGTGGTGTTGATGTATTGTGGTTAAGATGGGTGGTTTTTTTGTGATGTGACGGCTTGGTTGAGGAGGTGTTGTTGCAACAGTTTTTGTGTTGGATGGGTGAGTTGTTCTATGGTGTGGTTATTTTAGTTTCTTGGTTATCAATGGAATAAAAATTAATTATAAAATAAAATTACATGGGTTGGTAATTGAATAAGAATGGGTTGGTTTTCTATATTCTAATTAGATACATTAATTTTCAATGTTTAATAAATGGTTTTTGTGTATATAAATTAAATTTATTAATAATTAGAAGTTATTGGATACTAATTAAATTTATAAAATGATGAAATAAATAATTGACAGAGGGAATGTGTAGCCATATGTTATGGTTGTTTTGGTTTTATTCATTATAGGTGGAAGTGATTATGATGAATTACATGTGGTTGTATGGTGGTGTAATTTGGTGGAGTTATTGTGAACTTATATATTAGTTATATTGTTCTTCCTATACATCAAATATTTTATGATATTTTTATATATACCCCACCCAAGTTTTATATCCTTTCCAATAACCAAGTTTTTTGGGTTCTTGGTGTTTTTCCTAATATCCAGGATAATAGTTATTTTCCACAGTGATGTCATGAGTTGGTATTGGTGATTACACAAGAGTTATGTGATGTGATTGTGGATGTGATATGCAGTGGGGTTCATGCATGTTAGGAGGAAAGAATAAGGATGATTTCCACCATGTTCATGATATAATATTACTCTGGTTGCATGACGATATGTGTTATGATGGACTGGGATTCTTTGGTAAAGATGTAATGTGATGGTCTAGGTGTTTTCGGGCATGATGTGGTGTGATAGACTAGGTTTATTTGGGTTTCATGTGATGTGATGTGGTTTTTATGTGATGATGAATGTTTCTAGAACCATATTCTAGACCTAGAGAGGGTGAGGTCGGTTGGTATTCCTCTCAACCCATAATAGAGATGTCTGGTAGTGACATGATTTGTATGGAAGGGATGTGACTGTATGATGTTTGATGCTGGGGCATGAGAGTGTAAAATTAGTGGGGAATTAGAAATGGAGAGACATCATTTGTTATTTATATTATATTCATAGAGTGGATGCATGATTTGTTGAGTGATCCATGGTAAGGTTAGGATTTGATAGTTTCCTATTTTATATGCTTGTTGGTCCTGCTATTTATTCATAGGAGCATTATTATGCTATTTTCACATGTTCACTAGTGACCTTCTGTATGATCCTCCTCAATAAACATGTATTTTCAATTTAAAATATATAAATATATATATGTACATATGTATAATATTTATCAGGGTACTATGTGGAAATTTTGACCTGATTTGAACATTGAAATATTGGTATTTGGAGCTGTTATTTTATTTCCTCAGTAGGACTTTTATTTTTGTATGTACAAGATGAATTTTATTGTATCAGTTGAAATTGTTCATTCCTTTTGAAGTAGTTTGGGTTTTACCTTTATGTTTTATGATGTATTTTCTTTGTTTCTATTTATCCCATCTCTATATAATTTTTTTATATAGGGTAATTGAATACATTTTTGTGATTTTTATACCCTAGGTTCATGTCGACAACCCAAGACCTATAAGAGGTTGGAATGAAAGGTTATTATCCCCTTCATTCATTTCTGGTCTCAGAGGGGTTCCTTTGGAGGGTGGGTGACATTAAACATTGTAGAAAAAAATATAAATCATATTCTAAATATCATCTTACTATGTAAAACCAAATCTATGTATAAACTATAAATAAAGAACATGTTTAAATAACCCAGAAGATAGATGTTTTTTTATATTTGATCAGTTCTTCATGAATACCCCTTTGAATAAACGAAAGAATAATCACTTAATGGTCTATCAATGGGATGATCTAAATCATCCAATTTTATGGTTGGACCATCATATGAACCAAAATATAATAGTACCTTAGTTATAAAAGGATGAAGGGGGGAGATTTATGGATGAGAGAAATTAGATGTGAATGATTATGAAGAGAACTTCATCAAGTCTCATAGATATTTCCTCCTCTGTATAGGTATCAAGTATTTTCCTTACAACTATAAATAATTTAAACATATATTTCTAAAGTTGAATAAATTTAATGTGGTTCAATAGTTGTGACTCTTTAGTCATGTCATTTTCCCAATATTTCACATTAAAAAACATTCAGATTAGTCATTGATAATTTTTATGGAAGAATATTTGAATGTTATAAATTAATTTTTGGAAACATCATAAATCATATGATTCCACAAGATTATTATATCATGATTCAATTCATTATAATATTCAAATGTAACAACATAAAATATTTCAAGGCAGCGTTATATGATGTCACTATATTAAAGGAAACAATTTTTCTATCCATGGTATATTTTTTAGCCTAGATTAATTGATATTCAAAATTATGAAATCCATATATTTTAAACAATAATATTATCTAACATGTATCATATAGAAATTATACATTAGTGTTTATATATATCATCATGATATATATGGATGTAGAGTACATGTCTAGATGGCTATTGGGAGGAAGAGTTATCAGTAATAGATACAAAATGAGTTGGGTTGGTGTCCATTATACCTATTTTACTTTTAGTTTCACTACACAAACTGGAATAATGTCGTTTTTTTATTTTATATTTTATTTTATATCTATTTTTATATATTTTTTTGTTACTATTCCACTGTATTTTGGTTCATTGTGTAGATTTTTGACTAGTATTGTATTCTTGATGGTGAGGGAATTCTTATAAAACTCTATATTTTATTAATGTTTTAGGTTTATCAACACATGGATGGGTCATGATGTATTTTAGTCATGTAATGATGACCATGTTAAATTTATAAGGTTCATAGTATCCCCATGATTTATATAATCCCTCATTTATAATCAATATCCACTAGTATATGAGTAATCTGGAAGGAGGTCTATGTATTTCATATGATCAGTCGCTATTTTTGTGGGAAAATAAGGGGTTTTATAATATAATAGTTGAGTTTATATTTGGTTGAGAAAATTTTAAATAGAGGTAAAGATAGGCTTTCATAAATTTTCTGGTAAACTAAAAACATGTCTCGATTTTATTACATCTGTCAAAAACAAATTTTTCAATATATGTTCAGTGTTTGGGACATGTAAATCTATGTTGAGTGATGTGTTTGACAAAGAATCACAATGTGAGATTCATATGTATTAGGACAATTCATAGGGCTCATCATATAGCTTGTGAGTTATTTAGGAATCATTATAGTGGAATTCATAAGGACTGAAACACACAAACACTTAAAGGTAGTGTTGGTTTACATATTGTCTCACCAAGGTACAATATTTGTTAATGAAATTATAATTTATGGAATTTTTTCTAAAAACATCAATGATAGAGATTAGATTAATGTGGATCTTAAGGGATCATTTTATTATTTTTTAATATGTTTATCATACTGATATAGGAAATTTGTTGTGGGGTCATATTTTTATGTAAATCATATTTTGGAAATATTATTTTTATTATGGAATTAGGTATCACTAAATGGGTAGGTTTTTTTGGCTTTGAGTAACTAATGAAATCATTTTGTAAATTGAATTCTGAAATGATTTACGAAATATATTATGAAGTACTTTCGAAAATTGGAGAAATTATCTAGGAAAAGGAAATCTTTTATGGGTGTTTAGTATATTAGTTTTCGTTAAAAAACCATTCATTTTAGGGTGGTTTGAAAAACACACGGATGAGTTTTAGCATGCACTCGATTTTTTTATTGGGTTTTTAAATCTATAAACATGTGGGTATGATTGGGTTTTTGGTTTTCTAAATAACTTGTCTAATAGTGACTCTGTTGTTTAAACTAAATGTTTCATTATTGGACTATAATCATTTTGAAATATCCATATGTGTTGGTCTTTGAAGAGTGGATTTTTATGTGGAGATCAAGCTGTAATACTTGAGATTGAGGAGAATCTATGTTGCGACCACTAGGGTTCTATTTCAGTAAATGATTTATATGTTGGTGAGAACTAATTGTTTGAATCAATCATTGGGGGTTATTAATAATTATGGGGGATTTACATGATTAAATGTATAAGTTGATTCTCAATTTTTGAGATTAGAGATTTTGTTTTCAAAATATTAGGTTATTTTTGATGAGTTTTTGCAGACATCTCAAATTTGAAAAAAATTATCAAAAAATGGTTATTGGAAAAATCAATGGAATATAATGCTAATGAAATTGTGGAAATCATAGAATTATCATGGGTGTTAGAGTCATACCTTGAAATCGCAAATTTAATTCACAAAAGAAAATAGATGATCCAAATATTAATTCATGATCAATTTAGGTTTATATCATAGTCTAATGAAAATAATGACTTTTAATGGATGTGAAACATTATTAGGGGAGTTTTTAAAGAAAATAATATTCACAAATTGGTGAATATGATGATGGACTAAACTCACATCAGATTAGTATAAGGGTAAATTTGAACTTTTCAATTCATACTATAGGATTTAAGATTAAATGATATTTTTGATTGATTTTGGGATTCCTTAGGTAGAGTTTATAGTGAAAACACTCTAAAAATATTTTATTTTATCAATAAAATGGGAGAGGTATGGATATTATAATTCTATTAGCATGTAGTTAGACCTCACAGATTACTCAATGGATGCACAAATGGTGTAGTTCCATTAAATTATCCTTGAGTGTCTAATCCCATACATAAAGTGCCTATAAAGTTACCATGACCAAATAAGGGTAGAAGGATCACTTGTTATGTGGTTTCCCTTTTTTGGTCGGTAAGTACCATTTTTCATGCCACATTCTCTTATACGTGGATAAGGTCTGGGGAAAGATATATTTAGCTAACCAAACCCACTTCTCTCTATAATATTTCCCTTCCCTTTATCCCCTTTTATTTCACATTGATCAAATTTTTCATAAGGGTGTATTTCATGGATGATCAAGGGGGGTTGATATCTTTTCCTCTTTCCTCAATACTTCTTATTTTCTCTAACACCAGTATAAATATTTTATGGATTTACGGTGTGATTAAACCAGAGAATAATGGTATCAATTCATATTTTTGAATATATCACAAACAATGTATAAAGGATGATTGGGAATCTTAGATAATCACCATTAAATTCCATTACTCTTGAGGTATTACACATGACAAATTTTGTTAATGATTGTTGGTAAATTATATTCATACAACCATTGATTCAAGTAGGTAATAATGGGTTTTTTCCATGTCTTAGTTTTACATATTCATTGAATCTTTAGTCCGCCCAATTTCCTTTCTATCAATGCTATACGATTCACTAGAGAGTTTCCCATCATTTTTCCAAATTAGAAATTTTGTTTTGGATGATTTAAAGATTGATTTTTGTTTTTTCATTGATAAAGAAGGTGCTTGTTGGATTATATATGATTGAATCAATCATGGGAAAAATTTACTGATCATTATATAATATAGGTGTTATTTAAATTTCTTAGTCACATGTCCAATTAGTGATATTATGTTAATATATTATAATTATGGATGTTGTCAGTGTGTTTTTAGAATGTTATGTGATCTCACTCCAAAAAATGGGATGGGGTCATACTATTATATTATAAAAAATATCGTATAATGTTATTAATTGTTTATTGGTGGAACCTTGGTCGAATGAGTAATTTTTGAACTCCTTGTGAGCTTCTTGGTAGTGTGATTAGTTTTGATGTTTCTATTAAAATTAATTGAGTTTTAATGGTATTTAAAAATATAATTGGTGTTTTAAAGATAATTCTACATTGTGAAATTTAAAATATGTGTAATGATTTTCAATTCGTATTTATTTATATTATGGTCTAAAGGAAAATGTGAATAAACCTAGAATATAGTGACTTTTTCAAATAATTCCAAAATATGATCTTCATTAGGTATTCTCTATTAACCCTTAATAGATATTTTTGTTCCATTTTAGTATGTTTGATCTCATATGGGTGATTTCTAATTTTAAAAAAGCTTAGGTACTTGATTGTGTTTATTTATTTATGTTTCCTAGTATATTATTAACTATTACATGATAAGACATGATTATAGAGGGACCAAAGAAGAAATATTTTATTGGGTGATTGGTAGGGTAGCTTAGATTATCATCCTTGGTATGTTTCTTGTTAGAATAGGTCCATAGTAACATTGTTATACCATTAGTGTGGATTATAATCTTTCATGTTGATTGAGTAACGAGTGAGTTAATCAATTCTAGCCTTGGGTTAGTTTCTATCACACAACTGATGGGTGGGACTCTGTAATTCATTGTGGCAGTAACTAATGAATAGACTTAGTGTTTGAGGTGGGATTTAGTCCTTTGTTCCTTGAATAATTTTTTTAGTTTAGTTCACAAGTTGAAGTCATAGGGAAGTGAAGATACATAGCATAGAACAAGAGATGTGTGCAAGAGATGAAAGGCACCTCCATTTTCTTGTTGAGAAGATTATGTTGAGTTTTCCCCTAAACTAGAATTGGATTATGCCACCCATGATATAATGTGACCAATAACATAGAATGAGTGGTATTGATCCTTAGATTATAGAACCCATATAGTGTGTTGATAACCATAGATATTGACATCTTGTATAATCTCATTGTTTAATTACCTACTAAATGAGTATTAATGCCTTTTAGTTTTTATATTGATGTATGTTTTTGTTTTTCAATGTGGAGATATTTATATCTATTATTGTGGAATATAATAATGTTTACCTAATACTAAGAGATATACCACAAGTTACTAAAAAGGATGGAAACTGACCCTTGAGAAGATATAGAAGGATTCCTGTGAGAGATTACCATGATATTTCAAATGACCCAATTGAGATAGGACCAGGGAAATATTAAAGATTTTTTGGTTGATGGTATTGGTTTCTATGAATAATCAATTGGATTAGAGTACCTCTATCATATATATTTATTCCATTTTAGAGACCCAGAGATAATAGTTAATATATGGGAACAAGCTAATGGTTCTCTATGGGTATTTTGGTGTCTTATTTCATTGGGGAATATCTAGATGAGATGGTGTACGACACTAGACATGGTTATTGTTATTTCATATAATTGTTCCAATTATTAATTATTCAATGTTGTTTTATTCATACGTATTAATTAGATATGATTTTATTATTTATACATTTTTTCTTTGACATTATTTCATTGGTTATAAATTGATATATGGGGTGGGTTGTGGGTGAGAAGTGAGATAATTGATGTGTATGTGAGACAATGATTACTGATATTTTAAAAATAATTAGACCAATTTAGGTATTAATATAATGTGAAAAGAGTTGATGTGTGTCATAAATAATAGGGTCAAATGGTATATGAATCATCAATTAAAGGAAATTTTGTAAATGAGATTAGTTCTATAAAGTTAGTGGAATTCTTTAAGGGTGTGTGCCCTCTAACATCATGATATCATGTATGGTTGTATGTGAATTCTCAATTCAGTTTTTGAGAGTGTGATCAACATTGATCCCCAATCCACAGTCTCCAAAATTTTTTAACATACTATATTTAATCAGATTAATATTAATTTTTTTATTAAAACTATGGATTCATACTAGGTAATTAGACTCATATCATATATGTGTTCAAATATTGGGTTTATATGTATATGGGAAGACCACTTTGTTTTATTTTTGGGAAAGGTATCAGGTTGAATTTTGAAAAACGGTTAAGGTCTATGTTCATATATAGAGGATGAGTTAGTTAAAAAAGATAAACTCTAGGTTGTATCAATGTTCATTACACACCATTTACATTCAATTTTAATTCATATAACATCATAATGGTCTTATTGTGTTGTACTATGTAACTGATATATTTTTTGACAGTAAATATTGTTGTTGATTAATTTTATTATAATACATCATATAAACATGTTTATCATTATATATTTTAGAAAGTGGTTTCCCTATTTTATCCCTATATATTTTCTACAATTGATGGGTTTCCCCATCATGTGGATGTTTTATAATAAATTCTCAACTGAGTTAAAGAAAACCCTAGGGTTCTATATCTAGGTTATGGTCTCCCAATGACATGTACAAGTTCTCTACACATGTTAATTTCCAGAAGTGCATGTTGTGGTTGGCTGGAATTCTGGTAGAATCACTAGATCAATCACCATTAACGTGATATGGTTCAGGGAATTATATTTTTCTTTTATATCAAACAAATATTCTTCCTCTATATTCATTGTGTGTGTCTATCCATGATGATAGAGAATGTTAACTCCTCATTGAACAATTAACCTCTACAACTTTGTTTTGTAATGTATATATATTGTATGGTTTTTTACATATCTAGGTTTCACTTTTTAATTTCAAATCATGTTGTTTTTAATTTTTTAATAAAGGATACAATGGGAGGAGTTTTTATTAGGTGTGTAGGCCAAACGTGGGATGAAGAATGTAAATAACTGTGTTCTCATTATTTTTTTAAATTTAATTCAAATGTTATAAAGACCTTGATTACATTAAGATTGAGGTCATTTTTATTTATTAAAATGGATGTAATATAAAAAATATTAAAATATATATGATTAAAAGGTTTATTTGTCTCATGAGATGAGATACATTCATGAAAATTTCATTACATTTGAAACTTTTTGTGCATCTTAAAAATCATATACCATAATTATTTTTCATTTCATATCCTTATGTCACATATATTATTCTTCATGGTTACTGACAGAAATTTTGAAAAAATATACAGGGTGATCTCAGAAACTCTGTAAGGTTAGTGTAAAACAGAATTTATCATTTTAGAAACATGAAATAAATAACATGGGAGGTAATAAATATTTCAATGATCCCAAATAAATTATAATATGATCATAACATAATATTAGAATGACACAACAATAAATATAAATAATCTCATAGAAAATAATACTTGTTCTCATATTTATGGTATGTAAAATGCTTGAAATCAATCATACCATTAAGGAAATATACAAAAAAATTATAAATACAATTTATGGAATATCCTATTATTATATGACAGTTTGTCTCTTGTGACATACTGGTGAATTTTGGGGATATATAATTATATGCCTCACTCATCACATGAAAAGTCCAATGCATCCATTTTAATAAATAAAAAATTACAAAACATACTATTTTCAATTGAACATCTAATATATTATTTCATAAGTAATAATTAATTATTGATAGAGAATTAATGGATATATGTATTATAAATGTTTCCCAAGTAAATGGAATTATATTTCTTCCTGGGTTAATATACATTAATTAAATTAAATTCTAATAAGATATTCACAATTAAATTCAATCCATCTATTTCGAAGGAAGGATAATTTTGTAATATCGTGAAACAGTTTCACATTATCAATATGTAAATAAGAAAGAATTATTAAAAATAACGTGTTTCATTGATTGGAGAGAAAAGTAATGATATAAAAATAATACCAAACAATTGGAGTATTTATTTATAAAAATTAGATACATATTAGTGATAGATAAATTTTTTATGAAAAAATCATTATATCGGAAATATAAATAAAATATTATTCACTTGAGCCTTGATCATGTTTATCTTACATTGAACCTAGCAAAGGAATAACCAAATATATCATAACTAATCATTAACAGATATCACTTTTTAGAATGTTTAATTCATACCAAACCCCAAATAGAGGCCATAAATAGGCATTTGGTAAATAATTTTTTGGTTATGAAAATGTTTTGAAATTATAACAACTCATGAATGAGGTATTATGAATTGGTAATATAATATTCATATTACTTAATAGATTTATGATAATGAATCATAACAATATTCTATTTGTAAATTCATACTAATAGGAATGTATTATAATATATAAACAAAGAAAACTAATTACGAATCATTACCTCCCTTGGAATCTTCATAATACCTAAAGATTTTTTTTAAAATTTAAATAGCATCTTCAAGGGACTCTTAAGAAACAAATAGAGAGTATTAACAATATAAATTGTTTTAGAGTGAATATTAAAGGGAGTATGTGTTCTTGTATTTAAAAAAAAATAAGAGATATTTACTCAATAAAATAATGATTCATGATTTGGATCATTACATCCCGAAAAATTGAAAACCATTGGTTTTCCTATTGTTTCATATCATGGAATTTGACATATAACCATGGATTTTTAACATTATTAGTTAAAGGACTAAAATAACATTATATATACATATATTTGGACATATAAAATACTTTTATATATAAATAGTATTTTTCTAAAATAATAAAATAAATTTTATTCATTGGAAGCATCATTATAGGTTTTGGTAATTGATTTTATTACATTAAAGAATTTATTTTAGTATATAGTCACATTTTATGTCATGAAATAATTGATATAAATTATGAATAACTTTTTAACTTCCAAACAATGTCATTATATGTATCCTATATGCATTCTATATTTAACTATTTACTAAAAAATTTCATTATCCTAGAAAATTTTCAAAAAAACGCCACCAAATAAAGTATACATAATGATTCTAAATTTGGAATAATTAATTTTTAAAATAATTTACTATACATGTTAAATATACTTCTTTACAAAATAATAATAGTTTATTTTAAAATAATAAAGTAATCATAAAAAAATTAGTAACTTTATTTTAATATAAATTATTATTATAAGACAAATATATAAAATAACATTCTAATTCATTGATTAATACACAATATTTATATCTATTAATTATAATATTACCATTTAAAATGTCATATTTTTTAAAAACTTATATATTTCACATTTTATACATATTATTGTTATCATGGTTTTGTAACCATTCCAACTATCACCATCATATTAAAAATTCATATTACCCATTTTGGAAACCATTCATTAAAAATTATATAATAATGTACACCATTATTTGATTTTGTTTAAAAAACATCATTTATATGCCTATTGATTTTACTTATAATAGAAATGAATAATTTATTTTTACTGTTAATTTTATAATAATATCATCTACTTTTTAACATTTCATTGTTTTATTATATTGTTATGTCTTCTATAACACTAATTATACTCATTATAGTTAATTAAACAATCTTAATTTTGTTATAATGCAATGATAAAATAAAAGTGCTGGTACAACATGATAGTTTTTATAAATAAATTTTAGTGTATAATTTTTTGATCTTGAATCTTACATTATCCCCCATTTAAATATTTCGTCCATGAAATTTGGGTTATACATCAATAAAAAATCAAAAGCAGGTAATTCTATATCATTGTTTCTTCATACTCCCACATCACTCCCTCCAACATATAATTTCTAAAAAGTTCCTTCAAAATTTGAGTTCTATAATTCTAAAAAACATTCCCTATAGTATCAAAAATCGTAATAATATCTTCATAATAGGAAAACGTGGGCTCTATCTATGTTTCAACATTGGTGAGTATTGTTGTTGGGCCTGGAAGGAACTTTCTTAAAAATAGGATATGGTTTGCATCATGTACTTTAGGGTGGTTGGGTAGAATAGCTAAATGATAATCTATTATTAAAATTCTATAAAAAAATTTAAAGTTAAAATATACCTTTGACTTAGCTTACCATTTTTTTAAAAACCTTACAAGTCACTTTCATGATGATACTGTAAGGATGAAATGGTCACCACAAGAATATCCATGTAGTTGTTTTTCAATCAGCATTATAGATTTTATGTATTTTGGAATATTTATAATATGTTTTTGGATAGATCAAATTTTATAGTGTCTCCTTAATGATTTCTAGACCAACTATACACATTTCCCTATCTTCAACCTAGTAGGTTGGAGTTTAATATCATTCCATATAAAAATAAAAATACAATTCCATTTTTCTATTATATTGAAAACTATTGTTGTATTAGAATTATATTATAGGTAGATATTAGTCCCAAGGTCCTTGAAATTCTAGTGATTTTAACCCCAAAATGTTTTCTAATATATAGATAGTATTTTAAAAATACACTTAAGTTGTTGGAAAAAATGTAGTTATCAAGTGCTTCTTAGTGTTCAATGACTTGTACTGACACCTAAAATATTTTTACATGAAATGAGAGTCATGTTCACATGCAACTAATTGAGATGCACTATGAAGCCTTTTAAATTTTTTATGATAATTTAATTAACATTTCTTGATGTGTAGATATTTATTTATTTAATGGAATTTTATAAAAAATTTATGGTGATCTATGATAACCCATATGATATTATTCCTCATACATATCTTACGAAGTCCAATGAAAATGTAATTTTGATATTTTCCCACAACCACTTTATTGTTTGAATCTATTTTATGAAGCCCTTTAGATGTGTTCCCTCAAAAATTACTTAATTCAATATCAAGAATATTAAATGGGGGTATTAATTTCCTACTTCTTTTTTTCACACCAATATTGTTCTTATAAATCCTTATGTATATTGGTGCTACCTGGTGCATAAATAAATTAGAGTGTGAGATTTATGTATAAATTATTTATTTAAATCATGTTTTATTGGTAAAGAAATCACTTAAAAACCTTTTAAAACTCTATATTAACCGAATAAAATTTTCTATATCACATATACTATAGAAATAATTTCATTTTATATAACGTTTTCATTTTTTTTGAGACTTATTTATCTTCTCCAGTAAAGTTGGTTAAGCAATTTCTTAGAAAAAGAATGATGTTTCCCCTTAGCTAATAATTTATAATTCCAACATTAATAAATATATAAGTATTGAATCCTTTTCCATCATTATCATGGAAAAAACATCATTATATTTCTAAAATGGTGTTTATTATAACTTCATTTCCATCAAAAAATGGAAGTGTATTTCACAGACATAGTCTATCAGAAGATCAATCCATCTCATTATTATTATGTTGATTCTTATTAAATATATGTTCACTTCAAATTCATTTTTTGTGTATTTATAGTGTATATTTTTTGAAAAATATATTCCCTATATCATTATGGAATTATTAATACTTCCAACCCTATATCACATGTTTAATAATTTTTTTTCTACATCAATAATTTTAATATTTAATATGAAATAACTCTGTTGTTTTTCAAAAAACAATATACCCAGGTCCTCTACATGATACATTAAACTATAAAAAAATCCATTATTTTTAGAAATTTAATATCATTTCATTTATTAGAATATTCTTCATTTCCTTATTAATTTCTTCAAAATCGGGTTTCCATGTGAATTTTACTAATTTTTGTGTCAAATTGGGTAACTAGTTAGCTAGTTGAGAAACCTTTTCAAAAATTCACTATATAAAACTTTATCAAATGATGAAACTATATACTTGTAATATTAATTGGTTTTAAAAATTATTCATTCACCATTATATTTAAATGGGTTACAGATATTCCATATTTAGAGACCATATATCTTATAAAATAAACGTATTTAGTTAAAAAATCACAATTATTTAATTTGACTAAGACTCCCTTTATATCTGGGTCTAGATAAAAATACATTAATGGATTTATAAATATTCATAGAACCTATGTTACCAAAATATATCATTAATAAATACCAAAAAACATTTATCATGATAATCCTTGAATATTCAATTCATCTAATCCACAAACACATATATTAAATTTTTTAATCCAATGGGAATTACTATGAACTAATAATTCGAATACCTCATACAAAAAATTATATTTTGTATATCATATTTTATCCTTTAATTTATTATAAAAAATATAAATAATTCTCTAATAATTATTCACCCACAGAATTTCGATAAAATATATCATCAATCCATGGTAAAAATATGTTTATACATAATATTAAGGGAATTAATTTCTCTATAATTAATTCACAACCCCATTAACCGATTTTTATTTGATATTAATTGGATTAGTTCTTCCCAAAGAGATAAAATATAGTATATGCACCCTTGTCACATTAATATTTTTTTCTTCTTCTTTAATTTCACCAATTCAACTAGGTTCATTCTATAGAGTGGCATAAATATTGCTTTTTCATTAAGGAATATGTCAATTAAGAATTCAATTTTATGATCATATGGATAACCAAGTAATCCCTTATGAGATTCATTAATGAAAAATTACGTAATTGATATATTTTCTATTATAATATTATTTAATAACCTCTATATATTATATTTGATCATCTTATTTCCCAATAATTTTGATAAAACGAGCCACTAGAGGTGGCTGAAGACAAGGATCATGAAATTAATACTATGTAAAATTATGTTATCTTATACCTGAGACATATATTATAATCTCCAAATATTGAAATTAAATAATAACTTTATACATTAAGATCGAATCCATCCTAATAATTTTGAAAAATCCAATCATCAGTATAAATATTATATTTATACCTATAAATCCTATAAGGATTCTAAGAAAATATCCCAATATATTTATGATAAAATAAGATTTGTAAAATGTTTTTTATCAATATCTCCATTATTAATATATTATAGGATGATTCAATTCTCCTATAGACACACAAGATATAAAAGAATACATAGAACTATAATAAAATAATATATTATATAATGTTTAGTTTCTGATCAAATATCAAATCAATTAGAAGTTCATATTATATCAAATTAATTATTATATCCTTACCTTTCTACCATCAAATATTTCAAGTAAAATTCACTATAATATTAATTTATTTATTTTAATAGTATATAATCATAATATAAATAATAAATTGGAAATTAGAGACTTATATCATTTATCTAAACTTGTGATCATGATGCCCATTATCCCCATGCAAGAATAAAACTCTGATGCCCTTCAACTATCCCTTCGATATTTCTATGCAATTTGTATCGTGTTATAAATGTTACCCCTCATTTTTACTCCTTTTTAAAAGTTCTTACTACTTGGTGGTCAATAATATTCTTCTTTATTGGATTTTAATTGAAAATATTAGACATATTGAATTCATTATTAATAATTAATGAACTTCTCAATATATCATTATGTGTTGAAAATGAGTAAGAGAGATGTTCCCATTAAAAATAAGTATTTAATCCTTAAAATATGAAATTAATCTTTCATTGTATATTTCATACATAATATAAAATATTTATCCGTAACATTTTAAGGGTACCTTGATACATATAAATATTTTTCCCTTCCTTTCAGAAAATATTCAATAATTGGCACTCTATATAATCTCAATTCTCTCAAGGATAATATTTCTCTGGGAATATCCCTATATAATCATTTCATTCCATGCATTTTATATCTTTATCATTAATGATTTATATCAATGTACACTATTAATCAACATTTCCACTTAGATGATCTAGAGCCATGATGAACATCTAATTTTTTTATATCCTAAAGAGGGTAATGTCATTTCAAGAGACTTGATCAATGACAATCACCCTGATGGATTAAAGGATCCAATGAAGAATATAGGTTACTAAAACATGAAACAGTCTAACTTTGATAAACCATGTTGAGATGAAAAATTCAGTTCCATATATATAAGGTTGGTAGTCATGACCAAAATTAACTACCCTAATATAATGATAATCACCTAAGCCCCAACACCAAATTCCATGGCCTTTAAAGTTGGTAAATCCCTATGATGATTATGGGTGTCAACATGGTTATCACTCCTCTATTAAGTAATGTTTTTAACGAACGAAATTGAAAAAAATAAGAGCCACATATCATTGTACAAAAATAATATAAATTTTATTGAACATTCATTTCATTTATTCGTTTATTTAAGAGAACATTATTGAATCTCCTATGGGATTATCATAAGGTTGTGTTCTTTAAAAATGACATTTAAATCCCGTTCTTATGGATCATACTAAAATTTCCATGATACAAAATTTAAATAACCTAACTCCAGTAACCCAAATCTATTTTTTTATTAAAAATGTAATATATTACATAATATCATAATAAATATGATCCAAAAGTATAGTTCTTTTAGTAGACTAGATAAATATTGTAATGTTATGTTGTCTTAAAATTTTTAATTACATTCTAGAAAATCTTGAAATATTATTATTAATTAATTTTTATATATAGGTTACACATAGTATTCTTGATGTTTTCATAAGGAAATAATGAAATAATATAAACTGTCATCTTATACCCTCAATAATAGCCATCATATTATAAAATTTGACAAAGAATAAATATTATATACACAATATAAGAGGAATAAATATATAAAAATGACTTCTAAATTCTACAATGAGAATAAAATATTATATGTATGACATAAAAATGAACCAAAATAGTTAAATAGATAATAATATTAGAAATTATAATGATTGAATAAATAATGTATGACATCATAATCCTATGGTCGAGGCCTTACATCACGACATCATAAAGATATGGTAAAGAAAACAAAATTACCCAATGATATCTATCCTCTTGATACTTATAAAAAAATATGTGGATATATAATTTTAGCCCCCACTTGACCCATAATAACTATAATTCATCCACCATATAAAAAGGGTGACTAAATAATTTATATCCTAACATACCTAAATTAACCTCTTTTATACAGATGGATAAGTAATATATAATTATCACTTTATAAATAATATATATAAATATTTTCAAGGCTTCCATATTAAATGGAAAATATATCAATCTAGGTAAATATCAATTAATAAAATTAAAAACATATATGATATTAAAATTTTAATGGGAAATACCTCTATAAATTGAATGATATTAGAGTAATGAGGTTGGATACCTTAATTATATAAGATACCAATAATAATTAATAATTGAATATAATATATTGCAATTTTATGATACCCAATAACTTTTTAGATACTATAAATTAAAAACAAGAGTATATAATCTCATATATTTGATATTCATTATTGATATAAAAAATGTTTGTGTAAAATCTACTAGTATAATTACCATTGATACTAAATTTTCACTTGTGCCAAAATTGAGTATGGTCTCAAATATATGTAATAGAATCTCAACCAAGTGTATCCTTTCTAAATATAGAAATAACACTACTATTAAAATAATGAAATTTTGTTATAAAAAATTATATAGAATAAAATATTCTAATAATAAATTTATGGTTTGGAATATATTTTTGCATTTTAATGACTGAGGTAGGATGTATAATGAAATGTAATGGTAATATCTAATTCATTGGAAAATAATTAATTTATAATAAAGAATCAGGAAATTATTTAATATGTACATTCAATGATATTAAAAATTATTAATAAAAAGAAATAAATGGAAAAAAGGGAACTACCCTATTATGTGGCTTTGTAATACATGAGAAATTACTATATAAAAATAGTATCTTCACTGAATGATTCTTTAGAGGGAAATAAATAAGAAAAACTTGATCAATATTTTTTTGTGTCAACTAGAATGGGAAGATGGGT
Organism: Viscum album; assembly: GCA_963277665.1. NCBI lineage: Eukaryota > Viridiplantae > Streptophyta > Magnoliopsida > Santalales > Viscaceae > Viscum > Viscum album. The sequence continues at coordinate 1,081,328,162 of OY728166.1, read as the reverse complement.
GGGGATTTATATCTAATGTTCTATAATTTGTTACTATTTTTGGGCATAGTATTTGTCTATTTTGTTTGCAAGACCTTGAATATCATTAGATTTCCCAAGGTTTTATATCATGCTATTTTAAATTTAAACCATTTTTTGAAATTTATGACTTCATGAAATAAAATCAATTCCATTATATTATTTTAATCATGAGTTTTTTTATTCATAATGAATTCGACTTTGAAAACTATAAATATATTTTAGCCTAGAAGAATCATTATTGGTTATAGATTTTTTTTCAAATTTAAAATAGAGTATTTTAATTAATGAACACATTTTAAATCATGCATAAATTTATATTATTTAATATATAATTTTAAATCATAATTAAATACTAATATGTACTGTATAGAACTACAATGTTTTACTATTCACTAAAAACCTACATTACCTTAGAAAATTCATAAAATTTCATCATTAGATAATTTTAAAATGTTAATTATAAATTTAATGACATTTTAATCAAAATAGTTTTCTATACTTGAGAAAATGTTTTATTAAATAAAAACTCAATGTATTTTAAAATCATACATCTAGAGCAATATATTTGAAAATTCTATTTCAATAAATATGAATTATACAAATATACATATATATACATATATATATACATAATCACATTCTCATTCATTGACTAATAAATATTTTCTATATTTATAAATTATTCAATTACATTTTATATATAATAATTTTTAAGACACTTGTATATTGCACATAATAATAAAATTACCATTTTAGTGGTTTTTTTACTATTTTAATGGTAACATTACCCATCCAATGGCCATAATACCCATTATAAACACACTTCAATATAAATTATAAAATCATAAATAACATTATATTAGTTTTTTTAATGTTTATTACTATTTCATATTATTGTTTGAGAATAGTAATGTATTTTTGGTTCTTATTATTTCGTATTTAATATGATCTTTTATATTTCAAGATGATGATGTTTCCTTATATAGTTATTTGTGACTATTCTATAGAATGTATCTCACTAGTTTGTATTTTAATCCTATGATGAAATAAGTAGACATGAATTTTGTTCTAGAAATTATCATTAAATGATTATTTATTATAGTAGAATCATATATCTTATAAAATTCACACATATTAATATTCCATTCAATTTTTTCATATATGATATGTTTTAAAAATTAAAATAAATAAACCATAAATAAAAATTCAATGATATTAAGCCTTTATTATGGTGAATATATTGAATGCTTTATCCACCCTACTATGGTATCTAATCCTTTTTTGTGTTTACTATTATCATTTATATTTTTTGTGATAGAATATGGTCCCCACTCTTCCCACTAATGGATAGAGTATAATATCATATATTGATATTCCTTCTATCATTTATTAAAATTTCATTGTAACTTTTTATTGTACCAAGGAGATAATGTAATCTATAAGGTAAATTATGGTTCTATTACTCCATCTATCTGGATTAACCTTAATAAAAATTTTATAAAATTATTTAGTTGGTAGGATTTATAAAAGAATACGATTCTACAACATTATGATGTATTATGAAAGGGAACACGTAGATAAATTTAATAAAGTCGTAAAATATTTGTTAAATATTAACATTAAACAAATAAAAAAGAGCGAGATATGATATTTATGGTATAATTTTAGAACTCATACAATTATTTAATGGATGAGATGATATATGGATGATATTTATTACCCAATGATGAGATTTAGTCTGTATTATTATCCAGGGAGATTAAAAACTAGAATGGATTTGAATCTAGAGGTTAGATGATGAAATTTTATAATAAGTTGATAAATGGAAGGTATTAATTAATAAATAGTGGAATTGATTAGAAGGAGGAGATTCACGAGAAAATTATCAAGTAATATAATTATGGAAAACTATGTTAAATTAAGAGGGACTCTAAAAAATGGAATAGATCAATGGATGGTAGAATCTTGTATAATGTAAAACCTCCTGATATTGAAGGCGTTCATGTACTTTTAACTTTTCTAGTGTAACATGCTAACTGGAAGCATCACCCATAAATCTCACCCGAGTCATGTGAGACTTATACTCACCCTTATGCGAATACCCCTGTTCCACAATGTCCATCAATAAATGTCAAGGGATTGTAAAAAACCATTAAGGTATGGATTTTCCCAAAATAATAAACTGCTCATTCCAAAGACCCTATCCATGTGTTGGAATGAGGTATCCATATATCCAAAAATTGAAAACTACAAGACAAAGAGATAAAAATGAACAAATAGAACCATACCAGATTATATAAGTGATACAAAAAAAATTATTTATAAAAATACTTCTAATAATAAATATATAATATAACATCCTGACCCCAGTGCCACAAATTAGTTCCCCAAGCGAGTTGGTCACATGGCCTCAGGAATGGCTCCTTGTATTCCACAGTATGTGGACTAGCAGCGAGGGTCTAATATATAACATATAGAGACTATACCGTCTTTATCAAAGAAGCACAATAGTATAAAATAATAAAATATAACCAGATGATAATAAACGTTAACTAGAATAATACCATAACAAATATAGACCAGTATCAAATGATCAACCAGAATAGGATAAAAATATTCAATCCAAAGCAATAAATATTTCATTAAATATATGTGTCAAGTGTCAAATATAATACCAATTTAAAGACACACTAAAAACACCTAAGGGGGCCCTGACATCTTGTTTGGTTCTCTCATTCATGATCCATCCCAACTCATCCATATAACATATGGATCTTTCTTTCATCATGTCCTACATACATGAATTCAATTCAGGTATTGATCTGGAAACCTGAGTATGACATGAGTAAAACTCAGTAGGCTTCCCACAATGTCATATAAAACAATATCCAATATATAATTGTGTATTCAATTGTATAGAGATTAATTTACAAAATATAAGTAAACCAATTTTACATTTAAAATAATATTTAATTAACCACATAAATACTAGAGATCTCAATGACACACTAACCATCAATTCAATCATTGTCCCATTCCATAGTCTAAAACATATTCCAAGGGATATCACATTTCATTCCATCAAGGGTTTATATTAATCATTTAATTCTAATTATATATCACATTCACTCAGAACTCCAATCCAATGTCAATGTACTGGGTCCTAGAATGTTATGTTTGGGACCCTGTGGGATTTTGGAGCGTTAATACCTATCTCAAATCTCATTGTTTATATGTGTATTTGGAGTATCATTCATTTCCCACACCATTTACCACAATTGAGTATTTGGAGCATCAGTATGTATCCCATGATTGTTATCACATATATCAAAAAAATTATATAAATCATGGTTAAACATCATTATCCTTCTTAATAAACATATTCTTCATGGTGTTCTATTTCAAATACCAATTCAATCTTGGTTCATCACTTTAATCACATGGAATAATATGAAAAATTCCACATTAAACCATTTATCATCATTTTATCATATAATCCATTAACCCTTCAAGGTTAATCCACCCAACCCTTTAATTCCCATTGTCACCCAACTCCATAACCAATTAATAAATCAATTACATATTCCATTTAATCGACCAAATCCATAATACCATTTTTCTTCAAATTTTGTAATCACATGGGGAAATAAATAAAATAAATAATTGAATTTAGAATGTAATTTATCAAATTTGGAAATTTAAATCTCATAATTACACACACAAAAGTATTTTTCAAGAATATGGGAACTGATTAATTCACCGCCTACCTCATGTTTTCATATTGGAATTTGGTAATCCAAAACCCCAAATTTGATGTGTATCAATCAAAATCACAACAACATTGATTATTTAGGACCAAAACCTAAGATCAAGATCAAATGGAACACAATAGTACAAAAAAAAATCTAAACCCACTAAAAATGGAGGAAATAAAACATCAATCTTCATCATGAAAGAGAGATGAGAGAGAGAGATAGGAAGTAGTTGGCGATAGAAACACTCACCAATGTCGTTCCAATCCTTCCACCGGATAATCGATTCATAAATAAAGGGGTTTCAGGAGCCATAGATTCATATTGAAAGATTAAAAATCATATTAATAGGTTTAGTATATAGTGAGGGAGAATAGGAGTTAATAATAGGGTTTTAATTTTTTTTTACAAATTATTAGTGGATTAAAAACAACTATGCATCATTTTTGGGGTAGAGGCGCATAGTTTGTCAAACTACATGCCTTAATAATCCCCCTCACCACAAGGATCATACAATTTCTCCTAAGTGGTTCATAGTTTAATAAATAATATCCCGAACTTTCAAATTACCACTATTGGAAGTTACACCATTTGGGGAGGGAGGTCTCTTGGTTTGGACAAATCATGCACCAATTGTGTGTCACCTTCTGTTTCTCTAAAATGGGGGGTACAGTTTTCTAGGACAAACTTAAATGTTTTCCCTAGATGCGCACCAACCTTTCACAGACCATATTTCCTTCAAAATTCTCTCATTTTTCCTAAAACACCTCCAAATTAAAACCCAACCAATAAATAATCAAAACAATGTAAAAGAGTACCTAAAAACGAGCACAAGAATTATTCAGAAAAGTTCGGGATCTTACAATCTCCCCACCTTATAATATGTCATCTTTGAGCTGTAATCCTAAATATCACTAAGATTATGAGTTAAAAATCTAAAAGCCACTGAGGCCAAATATCTATATCTCTCTCCCATGATTCTTCCTAAACTCAAATTTTTTCCACAATACTCAAATTTTCAGCCTGGTCTTTCCTCGCATTACTTTCTCACTACGATCCATAACAGGAATTAGATTCTCCATAAAGGATGCATTAGTCTTAAGGTCAACATAATGAAATTAAATCACATGAGAGGGGATTTAGTGATAATTCTATAGCTATGAAACATTAAAAAAACAATCATAGAACGATACCATAGTGGAAGAGACAATTGAAATGCCAAAAGTTTGATTCTCTCCATGATCTCAAACTGTCAAAAAACATGTGTACCCACATGCCCAACCTTTGAATCTTTCAATGAAAAATCTAGGAAAAACCCAAAGAAAACATGAACACCCACTCTAAACATTAGGGGTCATCAATTCCTATAAAAATTAGACTTATGCCTATACTTAACTGTATTCATGTGTTTCTGAATCCACTAGACTTGCTCATACATCTCCTGTATGAGACTTTATCCCAAAAAATCTGAATCACTTTCATCCATCAATAATATAATTGATCTTCATGGCCCATGATAAAGTTCCTCATATTTTTTCATCTGAATAGTCACATGGTAACTATTTTTTGGAAAAAATTAATGAGTACAAAGTACTTCTCCCAAGACCCACACAACTGAGAACAATCACCCATATAATATCATAGAAAAACTAGATAGTATGTTCTCATTTCCAATATATCTATGGGTGGAAATCCATACTCACTAGTACCTATATACCAAAAACTTCTACAAGCCTCTTCAAAATTGTGAAGTGAAACATGAGTCATATTATTGAATTATACTATACAGAACCCCATATAGATATAATATCTCATGAACATACAAGTATCCCAACCAACCTAAGGAGAAATTTTCCCATATAGGAAATAAATGTCTTACCTTTATCAATGAATCCATAATTAACCATATAGATTCATTCTTATGAGGCTTCCTAAAAAGGCCCACCTTAAATTCTATGGTAAAATAATCCAAAATCCATTCCAAAATTGAAAATAGATGTATTAAAACACCATGTCATTGACAACCTACTTTAACCTATGGTGTAAAATCAGGTCAGAACCCTATAATCGCCTTTTTCATCATCGATCACTAATACTATTGATGTAAGTCATTGTACAGTTTGGTCAAACCCGGATGCGAGACCCCCTTCAAGTCTTGAAACTCACACATAATCTCCTCTCATATAAACACAAGAACAATAAAACAACTCCATAGATAGATGATATATAACTCATATATAGTCCAATAAGAAGGTGATTTCCCACCTCCAATGCTTTCCTTTAAAGAAAAACACTATAGATCCTCATATTATCTCTCCCTGATTCGACTCAAGAGTGTGGAATCCACTGATTCTGATATAAGGGTCATATTCTCCGGCCCACCCCCCTAAACCAAAACATTAATCCCAACTAAAAAATTCATCATATTCAATATAGAACTAGAACTCTAAAATGACTGAATATGGCTCTTACTGCTCAATGATTCTGCAACATTGTTTCCCATCCCAGGAATTTATGCTTTCTCAAAATTAAATGACTTCATATACTCAACCCACCACTACTGTAGGATATTAAATCATTATATGAAAAGATATACTGTGTGATTTTTTGTTCTGTATACAAAATATTAATTTCAACTAATAGATAATTTTTTGAACACTTCATGGTAAAAAACAATACATCTAACTTGAGCTCATGCGTAGGGTAATTCTGTAAATGTGGTGTCAAATTCCATGACCCATTTGCTACAACTCAATATCCCTACATCATAATTGCTCTATGTATGATCCCAAATGTATCATAAAAAACAATATACTCCTCACCCTACTCAAGTAGGATCAAAATTGGTGCGGTATTCAAATGATTCTTCATCTCTTAGAAAGAATTGTCACATTCCCCGGAAAATAAAAACATGATCCTCTTATTGGTTAATCATGAAAGTGGTGATTCAAATTATAAATAATATTGAATGAAAATTCAATAATAATATGATATAAGCAGAAATATATAGATATCAAAAACACTATTTGGATGATCAAAAGAAACAACTTCTTACACCTTCTCTGCTTCTACTAACAATACTTCTTCCAAGATTATTTGACCTAAGAAATATACCTGGTGATTCTAGAATTTTAACTTAAATAGATTAGAGTATAGATTATTTTATCTCAATATACCGAGGATTATGCCACGATATTGGGGGATGGTCTCTTTGAGTATTGAAGTAAACAAAAATTTCAAACCAAAAACAACCGCAAACTGATCTAGGTATGGGTGGACGATTCAGTTAATTGAGTCCATAAACACAGTAGACGTGTTCATAATCCAAAATGAAATTTCAACGAACTCATATAGTCCATACATGCTTCTAAAAGAAGTTTGTGGTGTATAGGATGGTCAAAATCATATCTGACGATACCCTAACCTCAATTCAATGTTGAAGAACATAGAGGATCCTCAAATTTTTTTCAATGTTATATTTAATACATGGAAGTGTACACCAGTTATTCACTGTCATCTCGTTTAACTACAGTTAATCAACACATAATCGTAATATCCTACCATCCTTTTTAGAAAAAAAACTAGAAAACCCTACGGTGACATACTATGGAATATAAATACCTTATACATCAATTCTTCTAGCCTAGTAATAAGCTTTTGAAGCTCTTTGGGTTCTATTATATAAGGTGGAATTTAAACTGGATCAGCTCTATGAATGATCTGAATCATAAACTCCACACCCCTCTTAGGTGGAATTCATAATAAATCTTTAGGAAACACATCAAAGAACCGGTCCCCTATGAGTGGGAAGACATCATTATTTACACCCCCATAATCCAGTAAAATACATTAATCCTAGGTAGTGAGATCCCCCAGTTATTGATGCACTAGACCTACACAACCTTCCTTGATATTACACTCTCCTCGATGGACATTACTGGTACCTTTAGGATAGGAAAAGGTTAATCACATATGGTAACAATAAATGTGTGTTTGTGTATTCACCCAACCAATCCATACCCAACATCAAGTAAAAAACTTGACATGTCATGTATGTAAATATCCCAATAGAAAAGATACTCCCTAACCTAGAGGGAACACCCCTTTTACATACTGAAACCTCTAAGTTGTACTCTTAATGGTTTATTTATTTTCATAATCCGAGTCACAAACTCCAACCCCCGAGTCAAACCATTCAAAATTTGTGCAGATATAAAAGAATTAGATGCTCCAGTATCAAATAAGGAAAGATCATGAATATAAGATAAAATAATAGCACCTCTTACTTTCAATGACCTAGCCTCTTATTCCAAAAGTGTAGGATGAAATACATGAAAATGTCATGTCCCTCTTCCCTATGATGTAGTTTGAGTCCCATGAGTTTCACTATACTACTGATATGGGAGATTTTTACAAAAAGCCCCATGTCCACTGACTTGACTACCACAACTTGTACAAATCTAATTTCCAATTTAATATGGGGTAGAATACCCCCTTCTAGTATTCTGATTCTTCCTAGATCTTCCATCATTACCCATCTATTGCGGATTCCTTCAGAACTATTATAGATATCCAATCCTACTACAATATTGACACTATAATGATGGTCATGGTAATTATCAACACATGTGACCTAGACTGCCAAACTAACGGTAAATCACTCGATAATGTCCTAAGTAACTAATAATCCCCCATATAAACTATAATTTACACTAATTTGGTTAATATTCTCATAGTGATTCTTCCCAACCAAGGAAGACGTACATCCTAGTCATCCAGCAGAAATCACTTATCCTCTACTGGAAGCATCCTTCAGGTTCCCCTCAGATATGAGATCCTGATTTCCACATTAGAAAACATCTTCACCCTAACGATATTAACATGGAACTAATCTCACAATTATTACCATATTGATAATGACTCTCTGAAATAGCCTCATCCCCTTACAGAGATGGCATAAAGCATTGAAAATTAGTGAAGGGACCAACAGAGTCCATCACATACATGATCCAATGGTTTAACAACATAAACACTATATCCATATTTTTACTAACTGCATTAGGGTAATAGTGCTCCATGAACTTCCCCTAAAAGTCTTTCTACTCCATATTCTCCAGCTATCCATCCGGATCCTAGATTTCCCAGTGAACCTTTCCTTGACCACAAAACATATGAGCAACTAGTTTGACTCTTTTCTCAGCAAGATTCTCTAGGTGGTCAACAAACATATAGATATAATCAATATACAACTAAAATACCTCAGTCCCACCTTCATTAGTAAATGTTGGAGGGCCGTGCAACTAAAACTCTCATGTCAGGTAGAATATGTATTTCATGCATATATTTTAGAATATTTTAATGTATTATTTTTTGCAATTAAATTAATAATCATTATAATTTTGGGACATATTGAATTGTTTTATGTTTTATTTTTTGAAATGATTAAATTATGATAAATTAAAAATAATATGACACATTATGATCTTAAAGACACTTTGCGTCATGAGCAAAGATAAGTAGTGGAAAACCTGATTTTCGAGATGAATCGGAGATGAAAACAGAGGCCGAATGCTTACACATAGTGTAATGTAATTACATGTCCTGTCTTATTCAAAGGAATTTTCAATTTTAAATATTTCAAGAAGGTAGTACACACTATGAAATGAAGTTACACATCATGAGTCCCAATTTCACATCGTGAAGTGAGTAAATGATCAATCAATATTCGAGAAATAATTTTGCAGATTCAAAATATGTGGAGGAAAACTCAAGGGATTACATTGCGTTGAATCCAAATCCATGTCGTGATGATGAAAACATGATGAAAAATAAATGCAATTATATGAGGTATTGGATGAGAAAGGAATATAATTACTAGCCTCGATCACCCTTCCAATGCACTATAGGATCAGTAGAGGCCAAGCAACACCAAGGGGTGACTACCAAACAATAATGTGATGATTCAAAGCCTAGCTTCACTACCAAAATTCATCTCTATTCGTTTTCAGGTACCCATGTTGCTCATTCTCATTAGGCCTAGCATGATCGAGTAGTCTCTTTAGTGTCTGGTGATGTGATTGTAGGGGGATCTACTACTTAAGATTATTTTCTACATTCTATTCTTATTTTGGATTGCTTCAAACCATTTATTCAATTACAAACCTCTTTATGTCCTATTAAATGACCATTACTACATTCTGAGAATTATAATTTTAATGAATAAATTAATATCCATAGTTTGTGTATGAATATTATGAAATCTAGATTAGTTATACTTAAACAAGGTTTTGGGTCACGTATATTTGTGACTGAATCTAGTATATTACTATTCAAATGGTGTGATCATAGTATTATAGAAGGATACACAGACCAAGGATCCCTAGTCACCCAATTACAACACAAAACATTAATAATACCATATTAATTGAATCCCTAGCACACATACTAGAAAATTACTAATTCGGTAATGTCTCCCTTATTGATTTAGAAACCAATAATTTCTTTAATTATTTATCTTGTCTGTAAGAAAACAAAAAAAAACTAAATTTTATATTCATACTTAATTTAGAACATATTCTCTATCCCCATGGATTTGACACTCGGGCTAGCCAAGTACTACCTTTTTAGTTAGGTTGTTTGAGTCTGTATAAATTACTAAATTTTGTTATCCCCATAGGGTTTAACAACACCCCACGAGCTATCATCAGGTCATACATATTCTACAAAACCCACCCTGGGTCTCCTTCCATAAGCTGCATAATGTGAGAAATTTTCTACCAAATCTACTCTCCAGATACATTATTCAAAACTATCAGAGCCTCTAATTCCACTATTATAGGATAATTTCCATCCATTTCTTCCTTATTTGCAATAAATAACTTTCTTCATGGAAACAGATATATACAATTCCAATCATACATATTAATAAAGTTAAAACATTATTAACACATTAAAATTGGATGGATTATAATAAATTCACAACAATTCATCACCCATACCCACCCACATGGTAAAAACCAAGGCATTATCACTACCCTCAACCATCCATCACTTAAGTAACAACTAACATAGGGTAAACACATTCATAATTAATGGATTTAATTAGAAACCCATTTATCCATTTCATTTAGCACATTTATTGTTACAAATTTCAATCTCCTATTATGAACCACAACCATTTAAATTACACAAGAAAAGAAAGAATTTCTATATTAATAGCTCACCCAAAATCGTATTTGCATCCATACCTAAAATTATACATGAAAAAACAATTCTTCCATTCGTAGAATGATACAGGTTTACACAACCATCATTCCATATCAGGATATGATGAAAAATCTCAAAAAAATACTAACATCACACAACATGTGCATCAACCACGGTGAAATAACATTCACCCATAATAGTAAACAGCAATAAAAACAACCAACCCTAGATACTTGGGTTTTTTCCCACACATGGGTTAACTACTCCCATACATGAGCTCATGTATAAGGCCCGAATCATCCTAATAATATTTCTACCTTTCCCAAAAAATAAAACAAATCTATGAAAATAAAACAACATTGATACCACTTTATAACATCCCGACCTAGGTGCCACACACCGGTGCCCCCATTTGATTGTTCCAATGACCATAGGCATGCCTCCCCATAATTTATAGGCTATCGACTGGTTGGTGGAGTTTAATATGAAATTTATGGAGACTATATCTTCTTTATCAAAGCATCACAACATCATAAAATCAATGAAAAATAACCAATTAATAATAAAAAATAACCATAATAATAGCATAACAAATACAAAAAAGTGGGACATGATAAACAGAATATGAAAACTGTAACACACCATGATTTTAAGAAAAATATTCATTTAATTTCATTGATGTCTTCTATTAGACAACACACCAAGTTTAGCTTGTACTATACGCAACACCGTATTTTCTTGCAGTATATGCAACACTATTCTTGGATCGTGTTACACACAATTTCATGTTCGTTTTATAATAGTTATTCTTCGCAACGTTGAGTGTGTGTGTATATATATATATATATTCAATGTATAAATGAAATATGGTAGGATTCTGTTATAAGAAACAACGAAGGATTCTGGCACAACACGCAACCCTGACTTGGCTTGCATTACACGCAATCGCGACCTTCATCAATAGCGTGTGTTGTACGCAATACCGGATTTTACTAAACAATGATATATTATTATAATATTATTATGAACTAGCTGTTATGAATAGTGTTAACTAAATTTTGAATTTTATAACATTATTATTCATCTTATACATTTTCTAGAACGTTTTAAGAGAAGAAAATAAATTTTTCGGGTAAAATAAGTATTTTTCAAAAAATTCAGTTTTACCGCCTTTTGATGGTGCACCAACATTTAATCTAGTATTTGACAAGTTTATAAGTTCAATTTGAAGAAATAAAATTCTTCTTTATAATCATGATATAAAAATTTAATTTGGATAAATTTTTCATATTATTCTGATAACTATCATATTTTAATGAATAGTAAAAACCCGCTATATTTTAATTAAAACCAACTTTTTCATTGAAATATATTATGTGGTTAAATAACAATATTGAATGGTTTCAAAGTATAAATAGAATATATTTTTACCATTTAATATAATTTATGTGATTAGCCTTCATTTTACATTGAATTCATAGGTTAAATAAATTCAATCTTTGGCAATGTTCTAACTTTTAAAACCAATTTGCTTAACAACGTGATTAATTTTAAATTAATTACGGCAACTTCTGTGTATTGAATTTTGAAAAATGGAATCCATATTTGGAATCAGTGGGTCCAAATTATGTTAATAGGTTACTTTTTTTTGATATTATGAATAGTAACTATGGTAATTTTTATTTACTACTGTTAAAGGTAAATAGGGTAATTCAAGTTTAAAAGAATATTATAATAATTCAAAATTACATTTAAAATTGTCCTAACATTATTGGATGAGTATTGGCCGACCATGGGAATCCTTGGGTCGATTTTGGGACCCCATGGAGCCACTTATGAAAGACAATGACACATTAGATTAATTAATTTAATGTAAAGACAAAATTGGAATTAACAAATATTGTTTAGTAATTAATTTTTATAAGGGGATATATAAATTATATATTGGACTATAAATATTAATTGGAAATCTAAAAATATTTCCTACATGTTGTTATTTTGTTTATAATTTTTAGAAATCATATAAATTAAATTATTTATGACACAATAATGATTTAGTACTTCCCTAATTAATAAATGATTTAAATAAATATGATTTAAATGATTAAAATATCATCCAAAACCTGTCCAATTCCTATTGGATGATTTTATTTAGAATATGAGTCATCTTATATTTGACATTAATGTGTTTTGAACCTCTTTAAACCGAAGATAAGTTTATAATAAAATAATGTTTCACACTTTCCTAAAGAGACCCTCCACTTCCTTATAAAATGAGACCACTTCTATGCAATTACTCACACCTCTCAAGCCTTTTGTATCGTCCAAAATCTTCCCAACTAAGCTCACTACATCCCTCTTATTCCCCTTTAAGCCTTAAATTACGCATAATACTCTCCAAGAAGTGCTTTTGGTTCAAACCAAAGGAAGTTACCAAAATTAAAGGTAACAGTTTCTCTTAAGTTGTTTTCTTTTATTCTACTTCTCCAACCCCTAAAATCTTTTGAATCCCTTATTTTGTGACAAAAACAGTATCCTAAAAATACTAGTATGTTGTTATGAGAAGGATTCAAAAAAAACTTACACACACCTCCATCTAATGGATGAAGAACATAATGTTTCTGTGATGGAAAACTAACGCCTCACGAAACGATGATTGTTCGATTTTCTCCTACTGCCTCTCATGGTTGCCATTATGATGTAACTGTATTTATATATAATATATATTATGTTTAGTATTTCCTTATTCTTCTTTAATTCCCAATTATATCAAGCCTTTACGGTTTCCATAGTCGGTAAAAACGATAATCTCATTTGAGGAAGTGCGGACTACCGCCCCCTCGAAGTGGTGTGATTCATTAATACCTTATGTGGAATGTATAAAGGTTGTGTTTAATAATATTATATATGATATTATACTAGAATAAATATGTATCATTATGTTTTAATTCCATTAAAATATGAAATAGAAATGAAAGTAGTGTTCATGCGTACGTATGGCTTACCGTCTCCATGAACGGTGCGTTTCATTTCTTACCTCCATATGTTATGTACTATTATAAATGCTTGTATATTCTGGATATATAATGAATTTATATGATATATAAATCATGATTTACATTTTGGAGGTATTTAAATCATGATATAATTAATAATAACATCAAGAACAACAAGTCCAAACACGTACGATAAATAAGATGATTTTACCCAAAACGCTACTTTAACATTAATTTACATAAGAATGGGTAATATAAAGTCATAAGTGAACCATATATGATATCATAACAATGAATATGATTCTGTAATAAGTAAATAAGATTATTTAAATCCTTATATAGGAGGTTCGGACACTTACGATGCAAATCAGACATAAGGTAAGGGATAATTTTGCAAATCTCATTTTTATCTGAGATTGCTTATTCGTAATAATATACTGGCGTTATTGTTATCATCTATGTACATGTTCCTAAAAATGGTTTCATGTATGTTTAAAGTTCTTTTTACCCACTTTGTACTTTTACTACATGGTATGTAAGGAATATTTCTTCTGTTTACGTTACGAGGTAATTTTTTTGACTTTTCCGACAAAAGTACAATAAGAATGTTTTTTTAATGTATACAGCATGAAATGATTTTTATGGTTTTATAAAGCCTTATTTTCATGAAGCATACTTAAAAATATTTCATGACTATTTTCAACAAAAAACTTTTCTTCAAAAATTGCATGACATTTTGTGAAAAGAAAATGATTTTGAAGAAAAAAGGATATTTTCCTCAAGATTTCATTTAAAGTGTTTTATCAAATCCATTTTCATCTATGATGACATTATTTCACATGTGTATGTTTCAAGTGTAATGTCTCAATGATTTACATGGTTTCATTTTTTCTTATGAAATGATATCCATTTCTTTTATATGGATTTTGTGATGATGGTATGATGTTTATGAAACCCATTTTATTTATTGGGTTATTATGAATGATGTATGTTTATTTTGTGGCACAAGTAAGAATGATTTCATTATGAGATTGGTGAGACCTATATCTCTCTCAAATGCATTGGGTAAAGATTTATATCTCATGAGATAGACATGTCTAGAATGGTAAGTTAATCCGGTTCAGTGTTACAGGACTGAAACGAGGAGTGAACTCGATTCAGAAAGGGACTTTGTCCACAAAGATGGTCTTGGCAGCAATGCCTTGGCTACTATAGAAATCATGATATGTGCTGAATGGTTGCCACAATTACATGTTTTATTCCCATGCTATGTTATCATTCTTAACATTTCTTTATGATCTACGCAATACGTTCTTCCATGTTTTATGTCATTGCTCATGCTTTTGATGTTTAAACATTATGTTTATGTTTTTAAGGTCAAATGTACATGGTATGTTTTATTTTATCCATGATTACCTTTACTGATCATTTGAGCTCACCCTTTTTATGTTTTCTTTTCCCCAGGATATAGAGAAATGTTTTAGGTAAAAAAGGGGGAATATCTTTAAGGGAGACGTTGAAGATATTTCACCACGATTAGAAGATTACATTCCATGATTACAAAGACACTAAACTATTACATTTCTTGTGTGACTGTTTTTGTTATGTATTAATTATTCCGCAAAAGTAATGTAATGTCCATGTACATCAAGCTTCGGGTCTCTACAGTTGGTATCAGAGGAAAGGTTTAGTCAACCATTGGAAACTAGGATGTGAAAATGTTAGTCAAGTCCCTTGAGATATTTCTAAGGTATGTTTAGGGATGTCTCTAAGGTTAAGTATACGTATAGGTTATAGTACAGAAATACAGTAACCCAAGATGTTATATATTGAAGTTACTCCCCCTTTATTATATTGTTTTCCCTTGCATGATTTTTGCCTCTCACACTATACTTTTTAGATTTTAGATGATGGCTGGAACCCGAAGGAACCGTGTTGATCAATGTAACGGACAATGCAATGATTGTCCTCCTGAAAAAACAAATGTTATGGGAGATGGAGTGCAGAATCTTATTTTTAAACTTACACAAGCTATGAATCATTCTGGAATTCCAAATGAGAAGAGAAGAGAACAATATTCTATTGAGTCCTTCATGAGGCAATGTCCACCTTCTTTCAGTGGGTCTTCTGATCCACTTGTTGCTAAACAATGGATCAGTACTACTGAAAAGATATTTTCAGTTCTTCAATGTTCTGAACATGATAAAGTCATCTTATTAGTGTATCATTTGGAAGGTGATGCTGATCAATGGTGGAATCTTATCAGGAATACGAGGCCAAGAGATGAAATCGAGTCCATGGAATGGGATGAACTCAAGAACTTATTTTTCAATAAGTACTTCCCTCGTATTCTTCGAACAAAGATGAAGAAGGAGTTACTTGAACTAAAGCAAAAGGGTGATGAATCTGTTGGTATATACGAAGCGAATTCTACAAGTCTTGCAAGGTATGCATCTGGATTTATCATCCAACCTGAAAGTAAAGTTGATCGATTCTTCAGTGGCTTAAAACCAAATCTTCGAAGGGAATTAGCTATAAGAGACTTCAGTGGTTATGAAGAAATTGTGCATTGTGCTATCAAGGTAGAAATGGAAGTTGGTGTTACTTATCCATCTCATAGTATTGATAAGAAACGAAAGATGGAGTTCAAAGAGAATTCTCATAATAATGGTGAAAAGAAGATGAATGTTTCCTTATGCTCAATGTGTGGAAAGAAGCATGGTGGATATTGTCTTAAAGGGACTAGAAAATGTTTTAAGTGTGGAAAAGAAGTTCATCGAGCAGCTGAGTGTCGAAGTAATGGAAAAAGGGTTTCTAATGATGTGAATAATGAAAAGACTGCAGAGAACGCACCACCAACACTTCAATGCTTCAATTTCAAGGAAATGGGGCATTATGTTGATAAATGCCCTAATCCAAGGGTTAGTGATGATCGACATGAGCAATTACATAAGGCAAAGGAAAAAGGGACGTCACATGCGATCACTATTGGCGATGTTGAATATGACAACAATGTGGTGGAATGATTAAGTGTTTATGTAATGGGATTCCAAAATAATGTTGTATATAGTATCGTGGAATATTGGAATATTTATGTATTGGTCTATTGTGGTTTTCAATGGTATTGGTAACCATAGAATGTGATTGAGATATTTTTTGGAAAAAAAGATGATATGCGCATAATGAAAGGAAAATGAGAAAATGAAATGTTTGACCGTATTCATGAGCTCATGAATGATATAAGGACTAAGTGATATCATGGTTTGAGTATATAGAATTTTGAGGATTTTGGTATGTGGAAAGAATTAACTTTTCACCGCACTCATGTTTTCAATAAGGTTCAATGGGTATTCATTTTGTTTCAAGAGAATTCATGATTAAGGCCTTCAAATGTTTGGAATGTGACCAACAAGACATATCTCATGAAATATGGGGATCAACAATGGTATTAACATGATAGTTGTATGAACTCTTTAGTAATAATTTTCAATATAATATGAGATTAGACAGCATTATTTTGGATAAGCCTAAAGATTGGAATGGATTATGTTTGACCTAAGTTAGTAATGTTTAAGGATAGATGTTTTTTTTTCTCGATATTATTTATGGGATGTTATAGTAATGTAGTTTTAGAAAAAGGACAACCTACAGTATGGGTGACAGCCCATCGCGTCGGACAAGGCTGTGGGAATCGAACCCACAACCGAAGTGCGACTGGCCTTTATCGCCTACCACTGGCCTACATGAAGTCCCTGTTTAGTATAACCTAGTTTTATTATATTAAGTAATATTATATATGATGTATAGGTCAATTTTAGGAACCATATATGATTTATCTCACTATAGATCGACTTATGTATATTTAATAACTTTTTCTAACCTTTTGTTTGAGACAGATGGAATGAACCGTCATTCTATCACATGATCTGCTAACACTTCACGAATAACAAATTCAACTTCATTTCTTTAATAGATAAAGTGGAAATTGTTCAAGGCACGAACAACAGTGAGATTGTACCAAAATAAAATAAGTATTTATTCTAATTAAAATTCTTCAACTTTAGGGAAATGATCTTGAAAACCAAAAATGTTGTCCCAGTGCCCTTATATCCAATGAATTAGATGGTACCCTAGATGATCACAAATTTATGGCTTTGTGATTGTTGGCATTTTCATAGCCATGTCCTCTACCACTCTCCATCAGAACTGGATGGTTAGATTTCTCTTCCATATAAATATTTTCACCTATGATCTCATATGTGGAAACCCAGTGATTAGTTAATTTGGGTGACCGTTACGTTTCATACTTTATTTTTTAAAGCCAAGTTTTGGTATTCCTTTTTACGATGTGGGTTTCTATTAAATAAACTTTTGAGTAATAAACGATTTATAACCCCGACGAATTTCAAGGACGAAATTCATTTTAAGGGGGGTAGAATGTAACACCCGAAGATTTTATGAAAAATATTCTTTTAATTTCATTGATGTCTTCTATTATACATCACACCATGTTTAGCATGTATTATACGTAACACCATATTACCTTGCAGTATACGCAACGCTATTCTTGGATCGTGTTACACACAATTTCATGTTCGTTTTATAATAGTCATTCTACGCAACGTTGAGTGTGTGTATATATATATATATATTCAATGTATAAATGAAATATGTATGGATTCTGTTATATGAAACAACGAAAGATTCTTACACTATACACAACCCTGACTTGGCTTGCATTACACGCAATTGCGACCTTCCTCAATAGCGTGTGTTATATGCAATACCGAGTTTTACTAAACAACGATATATTATTATAATATTATTATGGACTATACATTATGAATAGTATTAACTAAATTTTTAATTTTATAACATTATTATTCATCTTATACATTTTCTAGAACGTTTTAAGAGATCAAAATAAAATTTTCGGGTAAAATAATTATTTTTTAAAAAATGCAGCTTTACCGCCTTTTGATGGAGCACCCACATTAAATCTAGTTTTTGACAAGTTTATAAGTTTAATTTGACAAAATAAAATTCTTATTTATAATCAAGATATAAAAATTTACTTTGGATAAATTTTTCATATTATTCTGATAACTTTCATATTTTAATGAATAGTAAAAACACGATATATTTTAATTAAAAACAACTTTTTTCATCAAAATAAATTATGTGGTTAAATAATAATTTTGAATGGTTTCAAATTATAAATAGAATACATTTTTACCATTTAAAATAATTTATGTCATTATCCTTGATTTTACATTGAATTCGTATGTTAAATAAATTCAATCTTTGGCAATGTTTTAACTTTTAAAACCTATTTTCTTAACAACGATATTAATTTTAAATTAATTAATGAAACTTCTGTGTTTTGAATTTTGAAAAATGGATTTCATATTTGGAATCAGTGGGTCCAAATTATGTTAATATGTTACTGTTATTTTTTTTTGAGATTATGAATAGTAATTACGGTAATTTTTATTTACTACGGTTAAAGGTAAATAGGGTAATTCAAGGTTAAAAGAATACTATAATAATTAAAAATTACCTTCAAACGTTTCCTAACCTTGTTTTATGAGTATTGTCCGACCATGGGCATCCTTGGGTCGATTTTGGGACCCCATGGAGCCACTTATGAAAGACAATGACACATTAGATTAATTAATTTAATGTAAAGACAAAATTGGAATTAACAAATATCGTTTAGT
Organism: Viscum album; assembly: GCA_963277665.1. Lineage (NCBI taxonomy): Eukaryota > Viridiplantae > Streptophyta > Magnoliopsida > Santalales > Viscaceae > Viscum > Viscum album. The sequence continues at coordinate 1,081,308,467 of OY728166.1, read as the reverse complement.
AATTACTTTTTATAATGGGCTATATAAATTATATTTTGGACTATAAATATTCATTGGAAAGATAAAAATATTTCCTACATGTTGGTATTTTTTTTATAATTTTTAGACATCATATAAATTAAATTATTTATGACACAATAATGATGCAGTATTTACCTCATTAATAAATGATTTAAATAAATAAGATTTAAATGATTAAAATATCATCCAAAACCTGTACAATTCCTACTGGATGATTTTATTTCGAATAAGAGTCATCTTATATTCGATATTGATGTGTTTTGGACCTCTTCAAACCGAATATAAGTTTATAATAAAATAATGTTTTCACACATTCCTAAAGAGCCCCTCCACTCCCTTATAAAAGGAGACCACTTCTATGGAATTACTCACACCTCTCAAGCCTTTTGTCCCATCCAAACTCTGCCCAACTAAGCTCCCTACATCCCCCTACTTCCCCTTTAAGACTTAAATTAGGTAGAAGACTCTCCAAGATGTCCTTTTGGTTCAAACCAAAGGAAGTTACCAAAATTAAAGGTAACAATTTCTCTTAAGTTGTTTTCTTTTATTATACTTCTCCAACCCCTAAAATCTTTTTAATCCTTTATTTTGTGACAAAACCAGTATCCTAAAAATACTAGAATGTTTTTATGAGAAATATTCTAACAACACTTACACACACCTCCATCTAATGGATGAAGAACATAATGTTTCTATGATGGAAAACTAACACCTCACGAAACGGTGATTGTTCGATTTTCTCCTACTACCTCTCATGGTGGCTATTATGATGGCACTTTATTTATATATAATATGTATTATGTTTATTATTTACTTATTCTTCTTTAATTACCAATTATATCAATCCTTTACGGTTTCCATAGTCGGAAAAAATGATAATCTCATTTGAGGAAGTGCGGACTACCGCCCCCTCAAAGTGATGTGATTCGTTAATACCTTATGTGGGATGTATAAAGGATGTGTTTAATGATATTATATATGATATTATACTGGAATAACTATGTATCATTATGTTTTAATTCCATTAAAATAATAAATAGAAATGAAAGTAGCGTTCATGCGTACGTACGGCTTACCGTCTCCATGAACGGTGCGTTTCATTTCTTACCTCCATATGTTATGTACTATTATTAATGCTTGTATATGCTAGATATATAATGAATGTATATGATATATAAATCATGATTTACATTTTGGAGGTAATGAAATAATGATATAAGTAATAATAACATCAAGAACAACAAGTCCAAACACGTACTATAAATAAGATGATTTTACCCAAAACGCAACTTTAACATTAATTTACATAAGAATGGGTAATATAAAGTCATAAGTGAACCATATATGATATCATAACAGTGAATATGATTCTATAATAAGTAAATAAGATTATTTAAATCATTATACAGGAGGTTCAGACACTTACGAAGCAAATCAGACCTAAGGTAAGGGATAATTTTTCAAATCTCATTTTTATCTGAGATTACTTATTCGTAATTATTTACTGGGGTTATTGTTATCATCCATGTCCATGTTCCTAAAAATGGTTTCAAGTATGTTTAAAGTCCTTTTTACACACGTTTGACTTTTACTACATAGTATGTAAGGAATCTTTCTTTTGTTTACGTTACGAGGTACTTTTTTTTGACTTTTCCGACAAAAGTACGGTTAGAATGTTTTTTTTAACGTATACAGCATGAAAGGATTTTTATGGTTTTATAAATACTTATTTTCATGAAGATTACATCAAAATATTTCATGATTATTTTCAACAAAAACATTTTCTTCTAAAATTTCATGACATTTTGTGAAAAGAAAATGATTTTGATGAAAAAAGGATATTTTCCTCATGAATTCTATTAAAGTGTTTTATCAAATCCATTTTCATCTAAGATGACATTATTTCACATGTTTATGTTTCAAGTGTAATTTCTCTAGGATTTAAATGGTTTCATTTTTTCTTATGAAATTATATCCATTTCTTTTATATAGATTATGTGATGATGGGATGATGTTTATGAAACCCATTTTATTTATTGGGTTATTATGAATGATGTATGTTTATTTTGTGGAACAATTATAAATGATTTCATTATGAGATTGGTGGGACCTATATCTCCCTCCAATCCATTGGGTAAAGATTTATATCTCATGAGATAGACATGACTGGAACAGTAAGTTAATCCGGTTCAGTGTTACAGGACTGAAACGAGGAGTGAACTCGATTCAGAAATGGACTTTGTCCACCAAGATGGTCTTGGAAGCAATGCCTTGGCTACTATGGAAATCATGACATGTGCTGAATGGTTTCCACAATTACATGTTTTATTCCCATGCTATGTTATCATTCTTAATGTTTCTTTATGATCCACGCCATACGTACTTCCATGTTTTATGTCATTGATCAAGCTTTTTATGTTTAAACATTATGTTCATGTTTTTACGTTCAAATGTATATGGTATGTTTTATTTTATCCATGATTACCCTTACTGGGCACTTGAGCTCACCCTTTTTATGTTTTCTTTTACCCAGGATATAAATAAAGGTTTTAGTTAAATAAATGGGGAAGATCTTTAAGGGAGACGTTGAATATATTTCACCACGATTAGAAGATTACGTTCCGAGTTTCCAAAAACACTAAACTACTACGGTCCTTGTCTGTCTGTTTTTGTTATGTATTATGTATTCCGAAAAAGTAATGTAATTTCCATGTACGTCAAGCTTCAGGTCTCTACAAAAAAATAGTAAAACAAAAGTAGTAGATATGTTATTACATATATGTGTCATGTTTCAATTGAAAACTCAAAATAAAGTAATACTAAAAACTCACAATTGAGACCAGAAATCAAGTTTGGTTTCCTTATGCATGATCCATCCCAACTCACCCATCTAAGATAGGGGTGTTTCCAATATACTTTTGGGAAACATGAATTCTTTTCGAATACGAATCAAGTAGACGAAGTAAGGTTGGAGTACAAAATATTATTCCACTACTAATGATGTATAAAACAATATATAGTCTATAGAAATGTAATCAGTTTTAGAAAGAATAATGTACAAATGGATAATTAAATTGTTTTCACATTTAAATTAATCTTACATAACCACATAAATCATTAGGTTTTTGATGAAACCGAAACAATAAATACATTCTTCATCTCATTCCAGATTCGGGGAAATACACCAAGGAATATCATATTTCATTCCATCAAGGGTATCCATTAGTCATTTAATTTTAAGTAAATATCATGAACAATTGAAAATCTAGCCCAATGTCAATGTATTGGGGACTAGAATGGAACCCCATGGGTATTTGGAGCATGATTCCCTTCCTCAAAACTCATTTTTCATATGGTTATTTGAAACATCATTCCTTTTCCCACACTCATTATCACATATGGGTATTTGGAGAATCATATCCATTCTCAAACTCATTATCACATATATCTAAATTTATATATCAATCAAGGTTAAACATTATTAACCTTCTTAACAAACATTCTCATCACAATTTACTATTTCAATTACCAATTAAATTTTTGTTTCTCACTTTAATCACATGGAATAATATGAAAAATTTATCATTAAACAATTTATCATATAATCCATTTAACATTGATGGTTAGTCCAACCAAGAATTTAATTCACATTGTCACCCAATTCTATACCCATTAATCCAACAATTTCTTAATAATTTTAGTCAACCAAACCCAAAGTCCCATTATTCATCAAATTTCATAATCACATGGAAAAATAAATCAATTAAATAAATCAATTTAGAATGTAATTTCCAAAACATGGAAATTTAAATCCCCCAATTACATAACATAAATGTATTATCAAGACTGGGAATTGAAAAATGGACCACCTATCACAATGTTATTGGTGGATATCACCAATAAACAATCCCCAATTTGATGCAAAATGATCAAAATCAAAACAACAAGGAAGATTTAAGACCACAAACTAATATCAAAATACAATGGAACTCTACCATCAAAACATATATCTAAACCCATCACCGATGGAGGAAATAAATATTTCCCTTCATTGGGAAATAGATATGAGAGAGAGAGGAACAAATTAGGGAAGGAATCACTTACGAAAGAGGATAAGATCCTCAAATGGATCTTTGATTTACCATGAAATGGGTTATAGGAGACATGGAATCCTATCAGGAGTTGTAAAATCTTTTTAATAGGTTTATGGTTGATTGAATGCGACATTGGGTTAATAATATGGGGTTTAGTGTTTTTTTGAATTTTATGGTAATTAAAAACTCATGATCAAGGTTTCCTTGGTAGGGGTGAACTATTTTTCAAGATGTGAAAATTTACCAATCACATCTCTTTAGGGGTCACACGGTTTCTCATAAGAGATTCATGGTTTTAAAAACATAAATGATCCCCTATATTTGAGGTTGCACAATATGGGGAGGGAGGATGCATGGTTTGGAAAAACTGTCTGCCAACTGCACGCCACCTTCTGTTCCTCCCAAATGGTGTCCATGATTTCCGAGGACAAACCACATGAATTTCCCTAATTGTTCTAAAACATTCCACAACCTCTTTTACATCAAAACATTCTCCCATTTACCAAAAACATCCCTATTGTAAAACCAATACAAGACATAATCACAACAAGGTCAAAGAGAACGTAAAAAAAAAATGATATATCCCCAGAAAATGTAAGGATCTATCATATAACAAATAATAGGATAAGTCTATAAAACTCTAATGAAAGGTCAACTACGACATTAAATAATACTCCAAAAATAGATCATAAACATATCCTCTATGACCTATAAAAAATCAAGGATCCACCACACCAATGTAAACATTTAATGCACTATAGTCCCATATATATGGATATGATCCATGACTAGTGACATAGGATATCATTCTCTTGTCTAGGTCATGATACATATTTCTTGCCCATCTACCTTGGTGGGTGAGTTATTTTTGTGTAAAAGACCCAGTTGAATATCCATGAAATTTTCCCTGAAATCCATGTTTGTGAAATTAAACCAAGATTTAAATGAGTTCTATAAAAGATACCCAAACCCATAATTTTCACGACCAATCCCAGAGGCTCCCATTCTGCATCACCCCAAGCCGGCCTCTAATACGCTAGGGCCTAGAGACTAGTTTCGAGAATACATATGAATGACATGGAAGGCCTTATCCTAAAAACTTACACACACACACACACACACATCTCCAATACAATAGAATGATTAAATGTAAAAATAACTTAACAAACATGCATGAATACATATAATTCCATGACTAGAGAATGGTAGAAGGTAAAATAAATAAAATTGGAAAAAATAAAATCCAACAAAAAGAGCCTAAAAACACATGTCCAACCTAAATTTAAGTACTAGGACAATATTTTGAATGCTGCTAGAACAAACCTCTGACTATACAGTCTCCCTAAGCACCATCTGATCCTAGTCCACCTAAGACTTTTTCAAAAGGTCGATCTCCTACATAGGATATGACATCTGTGGTAAAAGACCGTGTAGGGGTGAGTATAACAATACCCCCTAGGACACCTCAAAACCACAAATCATACACTAAAGGAAGTAAAATCATCTCTACATAGGTATATGTCTATAACACATATAATAATAATATATAGATATACTCAAAAAAGGCACTAATTCAAGAGTTACATCACGACCATAGTATACTAGTCTAGAATTCTAGATATAATATTTCACAATGTAGTCATCTGGAAGAACACACTACTAAGTCCAGTAACATTGATGATTTCCATATAAGAGATACAACTTATCAGGTCTCATCATGAGAAGAATACACAGAAGGTCCAAAGATAATACAATAAATAGATGATGAACAATACCAAGGCCATGGAGTAATACCAATAACTCAATATTGAATAACCCTATAAGTATAGGATCAATTCCCATGTAGTGTTAGTAATGATGATACTAATAACTCCACATAGGAAACAAATATAAATAAATAATCTTACTTCTGCCCCCTCGGAGGGATTCCAACAACTCTATCCAATAATTACTACTAAAGGGATCATTTTTATTGGAGTACTAAACAAATCCTTTAAAATATTTGGGGTTATGATAAGGGGAACATACCCTAGTGAAACGTCTCTATGATACAGAGTATAAGAGATCCATGCCATATATAAAAGAGTGCACATCATGTAGTAGGGATCACACAATGTGACCCTTGACCCCAGGTCCTGCATGTGTAACCCAAACATGTCATCAAGTAATGTCCTTGTATTACTACATGGTGTGTAGGATAATCATATATTGTTCCCTTATTCTACTAAATGACTTATCCCAAGTACTCAGTCTAACCTGTGTTAGTATAAGAGCTTAAATTATCAGTAGGTAGTTTGTGTACTCCACCCCATGTCCCTGTACATTCTGGACTACATGAAGAGTTTACCCATGAGGGACTACATTAAATGTAATATTGTTAAATCATTGTGTTATAATTATATTTCCTTGAAACTCTAGCCACTGAAAAAGGGTCCTTTTATAGCATGTTGATCCAGATTACACACTGTGTTGCACCAGATTTTCCAGAATCCACGATATGCTCCCTCATTTCATTTGTTGTCTTCAGACTAAAAAATCGTAATTTTTGTTTCATGATATCAATTGTCCCAACTCATTCAAGCCTCATCTGTGTCAAAAAGACGTTTTGTTATCAGACCTACTTGGAAAATGGATTAAATTTTCATTCTTTGTTGAATGCTGAAGAATGCTAAAGAACATGAAATCGGGGATCCACCATTGTTGGAATATCTTTACCTTTTTTTGTACCTCATTCGTGTCATTCGAATCCTAGATCTTTTATTTCAGATCATTACTCTAAGAAATTTTTTCAAAAAAAATCAATTGATTGAGATTTTTTAACTCATGGGAAAAATGAAGAACTACCATGAAAAATGCTGAATAGAGAGAGAAAATAAAAACAAAAAATAAGATGAAAAAACAAGATTGATATTCATGAAGATCTCAATTCATTGAAATTATAACAACAAATTGAATAATCAAAAAATCAAAGATATTCTACCATCAGAAGCATACAATATAAACCAAAATGGATAAAAACTGTACCACGAATCAATCTATTTGTTGATTGATTCATGTTCATCACAGAAATAAATAATGGGGATAAAAAAAATCAAAACTTGTACACTAAATCGATTAAGATGTATTGCTGAATAAGAATGAAGCTACATCACATTTTTTTGGCTAGATCCTTCGAATATGAGGTGTGTCGATCATCGATCTATGATGTCATCATCGTTACACTGAGCGAATTATCCAAGATATATTTAATGGTTCTCCAAAGACTCTAGGGTTAGGTAAAAAACACTATAATTCTTAAATAATATTATTTTAAAAAAATATCTAGTCACTATGTCAAAAATATGAATTAAAATAATTTGTTTAATTATTTTATTCATTTTCATGCCTAAAAAGAATATTCTATAAAAGACTCACAATGAAAAATAATAATTTATGCTAATGGTAAACCTCACATTTTAAACTCAAAGGTGCCATTTGATTTCTGATTTGGGCACCCATTTTGAAGATATTCTATTTTTTAATGAAATTAGTGTGTACGTGATATTTAATATATTTAATATATTTTGAAAATTTATTATATGCACATCGGGCCTTGGAATCTCATGTCATCTTCAAACTTGGTCTTGAAAATAATCCATATAATATCCAAAAATAATTCATGTAAAACATGGGACATTACATTCTCCCAACCTTGGGGAGTTATGTCATCAAAAATCCAAAATAAGAGCTACACAAAAATATGTGGGTACTGAGCACAAATATTATTCTCCTACTACCATATGCACTACTAAAGATTCCCATGCTTCCACCATACAAAAACTATAGGAATCGATCTCCCATTAAGGATTATCCCCTAATGATCCCCAATCTCTACCATGTACTAAGCAAATATGACTCCATCCTTTCTATTTATCTCTCCCAAGTAGAGAACATGTGATGGTTCATGCATGTACCTCATCTATTGTGTCATGTGGAAGACATTTTTTACCTGGTCTAACTATAAAGGTGGATATTAGAGGTACACCACTTCTACAACTCTACACTGTATCTATAAATGTAAAATGAACCTTAGAGATTGATTATCGTACTGTAGAAATCTTTATAATCCACATCGAGGGGAAACCCATAAAAACACATGGTCTCCTTCCTTGAAATCCAATTTACATCTCCATATATAATTATAAGACATATTTTGTCTCTGTGTAGCCTTTATACACTCTTGGATGATCTATAATGTATATGTCTTATCTCACACCAACTCTGATCCCATAAGAGATGACATTCCTGAGTGAGTCCAGTAATGTGGGGACCCACAGGGTCGCCCATAAAAAGCCACAAATGTTGCATGTAGATAGTGAAATGGTATCTATTTTTGTATACACACTTCACCAGTGGTAGGTGATCCTAACTACTATAGAGAAAATCCAAGATTAAAGCTCACAACAAATCCTCTATAACCTAAATGGTCTGCATAGTTTGGTCATCAATTTGTGGGTGAAATGTTATGCTCAAGCATAACTATGCCCCAAAAGCCTCTTGTAATCTATTTCAAATTTAGAATGTTAACTGATTATACATGTAAAAGATAATTTTCATTGTAACTCTATGTAATTATACAATATATTACTTGTAGAGACATCACAATATATCTACTAAACTCTTATATTATATAGATAGGAAGTGGACCAACTTGGTGGGTTGGTCTAAAATCACACACATGGCATCGCATACCATATATATGCACCATAATCTTGATATAATGTACAGAGTAATCCCATTCCACTTCCAATATAGAACATCAAGGGGTTGATATAAAACCACTGGAACTTTTTAATCAGCACTCACTTTCTGACAAGCGAGGCAACGAGAGACAAACTCTGTAACTCCCTTCCTTATCCATAGCCACCAAAAATGACGTCCGAGTGCCTGGTATATCTTTGAAACACTTGGTTTTCTTTACAAAGTAGATTTATGAAATTATATTTGAACTTCCTCCCACAACATCATTGGTACCATCATGAATCCTCTGAAAGGAACAACGTGTTCCCCTCCTTTAGAAAATAAATTAGGAGCATTCCCTATTGATATCAAAGTATGTTGGGTCTCACAATGAGTATTCCCCAGCTATATCTACAAGACTCACTACAAGATTATAGATGTAAAAACCATTTAATGAATGTATGTTTCTCCATATACAACCACAATGGATAACTCTAATGAGGATAACTACTCAAATTTCTTGTTCAACAACTATGAACAAGATCTCCTTCTAGGATAATTTTCTACCATGTTCCCCCTTCCATAAGTATAGAAAATTTCAAAGTCATGGTTCTGGAGGAACTTGAGAAATCACCTCTATCATAATTTGAGATTCTTTTGAGATATGATATACATTAGACTCTTATGATCAGATTATATGATAAAATGATCATCCATCATGTAGTGTCGCCACATCTTTAATGTGAAGACTATCACTTTAACATGAGATTGTGGGTCATGTAGTAATGATCATGTGGTATCAACTGGCATGAACCATAAGAAATCACCACCTAACTTTACATCAGAACCCAACCAATCCCAGTTTTTGATGCATCATAGAACACTACATACTCAAAACCCTCCTCTAGAAAATATCAAGATGGGAGTTCACTCCAAACATTGCCTCAACTACAGAAAAGCCTACTATCACCTTTCTATCCACACAAAAGGATGTCCCTTTTGATTCCAAGTTGTCATGGGTATGATATCCTAGTGAAATAAGCTATGAATATATGGTAATATAGTTCCAAACCAAGGTATATCCACACCTTTTTTATATTCTTACGTGGATCTTTAGCTAACACTACCTCAAACATGGATGGGTAAAATTCCACTCCATCTACTGAAATAACATGTCCCAGAAAGTGGATCAGCTGAATCTAGAGTAGGATCTTTGAGATATTTTTATAAAAATGGTTCTCTTAGGGTATGTATGAAATCATCTTCAATTGTATCATGTAATACTCCTCATAAAATGACTACACAAGGATATATTTGATGAATACTACCACAAACCAGTCTATGTATGTCTTCAAGATCTTGTTCACATGTCCCGTGAACACCGATGGGGAGTTCCTCAACAAAAAGTGAATCAGTAGTAAGTTATAGTGAAAATAGAAACAAATGAATGTCATCTCTAGAATATCCTCATCCTGTACTCTCAACTGGTGATATCTTGACCTAAGGTCAACCTTGTGAACCATCACACCTCTCTCAACTGATCAAAGAGTTCATCGATCATTCATATTAGAAAATTATTCTTCATGGTCAGTAGGTTCAAGATCAAGTTGTCAACACATATCCTCAATATCTTGTTTTCATTCATGGAAAACAAAAATGGGGCTTCCTAGGGTGAAGCACTAGTTTGAACAAATCCATTCATCTACAAGTCCTCCAACTTCACCCTTCTGCTCATGATGCTCTGTAGAAGCCATCTAATATCCTGTCATAAATATAGATTCCACCCAAAGGTGTATATAAATGCATATGTTTATCTCTCATAAAGTGCGTAATCCAGAAAAATTCTCATGGAATACATCCTCATGCTCCACCACCACTACAGGAAACTCGGAACTCATAAAATCCACTAAAACAAGGGTTAGGCTAACAAACTGATTAGTAATCATCTACACCCTCCAATACATGGTTCCATCCTGTGCTTTGTGGGACTCATTTTCACCAAATAAGGAGAACAAGGTACCATCATTGCGTAAACACCTCACCCATCACATAAAATAATCAATCATTTCATTAAATATAAATAACCAATCCATACCAATAATGACAACAAAAAGCCTCATCACTAATACCAAGATATTATAATATAAAATAGTGCCTCCCAGTGTTAGGTCACCCTATCATCCCAAGTACAAGATTATTGTGTCTCCTCCAGTAGAAGTCTCCATGTTCAAGGATTGAGCCAAAATGTCGACTAGAATCTCCAAGTATGGTACAAGGTACGTGGAAATAATGGAATGACTAGAACCAATGTACATCAGTACAAAATATAAGGTAGAAAAGACATAGATCAAACCTTGAATCATTCTTGGAGCCTCGATGTTGTAATATTTTTCCACTTACTGCTATCACATCCCTTGTTCACCATCTCCTTTAGTGTGGCATGGACCACCTGGGTGTGGTTGTACTAACAAGTCAAAAGTTCGACCACATCCTTCTGCTCTCCCAACTCCTCATACACATTTGGAACCCTATAAACCTACATATTCCTACCATTATCTGTACCTTAGTGGCCCATCCATAGTCTCTCTATTAGCTATATAGAAGGTTGGACAATCTCCTGAAAGATGTCCCATTCCATCACATGAGTATCATCGCCTCCCCCTGGGCAGAATGGACTAACCCTATAATCTCTAAACTATTGATCCTATGTATTTAGACCTCCTATTGAAATGTGTCACTCCTCTAGATCCCTATGAATAATTTTGGATCCCCACTTCCAAGGTCTCTACTCTTTCTTTCACACTGCTAAGAACTACCAGCTATATGTGCTCAGCCATGAAACTTTCAACCACCAAAGCTCACTATATCACGCCAACATAGGTAGAAATGCATATAGGGATAAACGTTTTTTAGATGTCTCTATGTAGTTACCACATGATGGTTTGAACCCTAAAGAACTAATCTATAACCATATCAATTTTTTAAAAAGTGAGGTTTTTTAAACATGATGAATACTAAGATACTGTAATTCTTCCTTTCCAAAGATGTAGAAGATCATAGATACATACAACCCTCAGTATAAATGGTGAGGAATCCTTTCTAAAAATTCTCTCAAACTTTGTCTATGAAACAATTTCCTCATCATAAGATTGGGTAACTAAAACCCACCTTCGGTATGTTGATCCGTGAGGGGGGATCACTACCTAGTCCACCATCAGATTTTATTGTGTCCTAACTAGATGGAAAAATCAGGTCACCACCTCATGAAATTCCTCAGCCATATATGGGAAGAGATCATCTTAGATCCCGAGGGGTCTCTATCCCTGGAACTCATGATGTGTGCTAAGCCTACGCACCTCATTTGCTTGTACTATGTGTACCACATGCTGCTCTACAGGTGGAGGTATGGATTTTGAACCACCTAGAGGAAGCATCTTGGGAACTTGTTCATGTATTGATGCCTTATCACTAAAGGGATAATCCTCATGATCATCATGATAAATCATAGTTGGAATACAACATAGAGGATTTCTAAAACGAACAAGATGTTCTAAAATCAATGAGTGTATCTAGAAAGATAACTAAAGAAGGACATGAAAACCGCAAACCATTTCTATATAATACGTGTACCATTATTTTATCTAAAACTATTGTTCTCATGTACCGAGTTGAAATATGTTGATCATAGTCCTGTTGTAACGATACGTCAACTTCCACAGCAACACCAGAGTCCCTAGGTTTAAAGATGAACTCCAAACAAATAACACTGTTTCCCCAAATAAATCTCATAGATTGTTAATAAAAAATTATTATCGAGCCACTCTGATTCCACTCTATCATTACCATTCCCAGAGGGGCCCTTGAAAAAACTCACCAATCCTACCAAAAATAGGCTAGGGTAGGATACTAGTGCTAAGAAGGAATATGATTGACATGGCAATCCTTATCCTCTATACCTGCACACACACACACCTCCAAGCATATATAATGATAAAATGTAAAAACAAGTGGACAACCATGCATGAATACATATAATCCCATAATGAGAGTACAAAATGAATTAAAAGAAATTAAATAGGGATAAATAAAATCCCATCAAAAGGATTCGGAAAAGGAAAGTCCAACATAAAAGTATCTACTAGGACTGTTATCTGAAAGTCACAAGAACTCACCTCAGTCTGTCCGGTCTCATTAAGAAGCATCTGGTCCTGGTCTGCCTTGGAATCTATAAAAAGCATGATTTCTTGTACAGTATACGACCCATGTGGGAAAATACTATGTATGGGAGAGTATTAAAATACTAAGAAAGACACCATAAACCAAAAGGAATATAGTAATGGAATTATAGTCAACTCTATTTAGGCATATGTCTTGAACACATATAATAAGAATATCCCGATATACTCAAAAAATACACATATTCTATGGGTAAGTCACAACCATAGTCTCTCAGCCTAGAATTCAAGTTCGAGGATTCTACAAAGAACACATTTTGGATATCACACTCTTGAGTATGATAACACTGATGACATATATCGGAGAGGCACTTCTCATCAAATCTCATCACGAGAAGAACACACTAAAGGTCTCAATAGAATATGATACACATATGATGATCACTTTCATGGCCATGGGCTAATACCAAAAACTCAATCTGTATTAGATATCTATGTATAGGATCAACTAACTCATAGTGTTGGTCAAAATGGTACAATGAACTCCACCTAGGTCATGAAGATGAATAAAGTATCTCACTCTAGGCCACTCGAAGGGATTCCAACGACTCTATAAGAGATGTACTACTGAAGGGATAATTGTACAAGGATTATGAGATGATTCCATTCCAACCTTTAAGTAAAGGATAAGGGGAATGGGACCTAACAAAGCTTTTCCAATATATAGAGGAAACAATATCTAGGCTAGATATAAAGGATTACACTATGTATAGTATGGGCCACATGTTTGGTCCCTAGACCTCGGGTCTAAATCATATAAATGGAACATGTTATCAAGTCTAGTCCGTGTACTAATACATGGTATATAGGATTCTAATGTATTCTACCCATTCTATAGTATAAAGATAAGCCCATGTACTCGGTCTAGCCCATGTCTGGGTAGGAGAGTACATGTCGTGTAGGCAGTCTATGTACTCCACTCCATGACCGTGCACTTTCCAAAGTACATGTCGAGTTCACCTGGGAGCGACCACATTCCATGTTATAAGGTTCACATGCTATGTTATACTTAAATTTCTCTCAAATGCCTAGTTACCACAAATTGTTCTCTATAGAGCATATAGATCTAGATTACATGCCATTTTTGTCGTTATTTTGCTAAATCCCAATTCTACTCATTCGTTTGATCCAGCACCTTTGGACATTGATCCATTGATCATTTATCCCCAACATCAATTATTCCAACTCATACAAGTCTCATCATCGACAAAAAATGTGTTTCTTCCTCATACATACTCGAAAAAAGTATCAAATCATCATTATTCGTTGTGCACCAAAGAATGCTGAAGAATGAAAAATTGGGTATCCACAATCATCTGAATCACTCATTCTCTATTTTCGCTCCTCCTTCAAGTCGTACTAATCCTAGATATATTATTTAATATTATTTCACCAAGAACTAGTTTTTCAATGATCGATCGATTGAGATTTGTCTAGTCATGATACAAACAAAGAATACCTGTAATGAATGATGAATCATAGAAGAAAAGCACAAGAACTGATAAGATCAATGAACCTTGATCGATGATCATATTTATATTGATTAATTTCTATTATAAATTCAACAGAATAATAAAAATATAAAATATTTTCTCCCATCAACACCCCAAAAAGTAAGCCCCTCCAGCATAACTGTCGATCCATGGATCAATCTGTTCATCGATTGATTTGTGTTCATCGTAGAAATCAATATCAATGAATAAAAAATTCAAAGAACATTACCCTACCTTGATTTGGATCGATCGTTGAAGAAGAAAGAAGTAGTGTTATGTTTGCTAGTGAGATCATTTGAATATGAGGTGTATCGATCATTGATCTATGATCACATCATCATTTTCCTAAGAGAATACTCCATGGTCTCTCCAAGGGATCTCCAAAATCTCTAGAGTTATATAGATAACCATGGAATTATGAAATAATAGTTTTTTTAAAGACCAACAAGTCGTTTTATCAAAAATTAGAATTAAAATAATTAAAATAATTATTTTATTAATTTTTCACCCATGATGACTTTTCTACAAATGACCCACACCAACTAATGTTAAGTCCCAGCTAGGGTAAACCTCACATTTTGAACTCGATAGTCCCCTCCTATTTCTAATACGGGCATCCATTTCAAATTTATTTAACTTTTTAATGAAAAATGATCATGCATGCTATTTGATATATTTTAAACATTTATTTCACGAACACTAGGCCTTAGAATAGAAAGTATTATTCACATATAGTCTCAAAAAAATCACATAATATTCCAATATAATACATTGGAAATCTAGTTCATTAAAATAATAGATTAAAATTTATAATAATTACTTTTTTTATAATGAACTACCATTAAAATAAATCATAACAACATATGTAAATCATTAATATTAAAACTAATCCCTTAAGAATTCTAATCCATAACCAATAATATAGGGGCATAGATTCTACAAGAAACTATAAAGAAATTATTTTGTTAAGAGGACGTATACAGAGAGATTTGAGAGTGCTGAATCTAGTGTGGTTTGATTTTACTCTTTTAGAAATAATTATATCAACCATTAAAACACATTTTAACTTTAAAACTATAATATTGTGTAATAAAATATGATCTTTTCATATTTAACCTTATATACACCTATATTCAATTTCGATAAAAAAACAAATTAAAAGTGTCTTAATAAGGCTTGACCACTATTGGGAATCCTAATGCATACCAAGATCTGGTTATCCAGGTCATAGATTCTATACTATAAATTGAATCAAAAAATAAAATAATTAAAAAAATGGTATCACCCTGATTAAAAACCACCACAACAAACAAGCGTGGGATCATTATATTATTGAATTAATTACTATAGTATCCAAATGCGCTGATTTATACTAAAATCTCATTGGTTTCTATTCATTTATTCTTTCCTCTCTTAAATTAGAACAAAAGTACAAAATGGGGATCACTCTATACAAGGAAATTCTAATTTTCTTCCTTTCCTTATATTCCTTGACTGCCAATAGATAATTAATAACACAATGTGAAACTCGATCTCTATTACTCAATAAAAAACAACTACTTCTTCATATAATATGTGTCTTGAAACTGAAATCAAATCTTCTCCTAAAACAATCAGCACTATTACATCATGTATAAAACATAATCACGTCACACAACCAAGTCTTCAAGAACTTATTATTTTTATTTATCTTCTTTGAAACACACCAAACCTCCTCAATACAATGTTTACTCACCTCACCTTTCTTCTACCTTGAATGTAGTTGTTCAATTATAAGAGATCATTTCACTCACCTATTTTTATAATATTTATTTGAATCCCTATTAATTTATAGCTTCGTCAAAGGATTATATAGTTTTATTATTCACTAGATAATGAAAAAAATTATCATGAATTTTCTTCTTTAAAAGGATCTCTTATTTTCTAACTTTTTTAAAACCCACCCAACAGTGCTTCATTCTTCCACTTCTTATTTCCTCCAACAAATTTTTTAATATGTCTCACATACATGGGATACTAAATTAATTGATCCTTTCATTTCCATTACATGAAAATAGAATATCTAAATAAAATAATTACATTGTAAAATAAACCATTATTATTTGACAACCCCTTTTAGATATCTAATTTGATATCTATCATTCCCAAAAGAAATATTTTATTTTATTTTCAATTTTAGTTCTTAATTAAATGGAAGAAATTCCTTTTAATATTTTTTCATTTCAATTTGAATCATGGTAAAACGATATTCTTTTACATTTATGGTAGTATTTTGTTTATTTAAAAAACATATTCCACTAAAAAATCTGCATATCAATCATATCGGTTGTATTAGAATATAAATTAAAATATTTTCAATGTTGGACATTAATTTTGTGATGTGGATACTTATTCTAATGGAATGATGATTACAGAATAAAATAAATTATTAAAGCACCTCGAATCATAGAACATAATTTCATCTTATTCCTAGACATCTTTTCTCTCAAATATGACACTTAATTAATTATATTTACACTGATGAACATGTCATGATTTTATTTAAATACATCTCAATTATTATTGAAAACCTGATAAATAAATTTCAATACTTATAAATAAGTATAATTTCTCCATGTTTTGATCTTCTTAACCTTCAGACTAAGGTTCAAGAACATAGGCTTCGATCCTGGTTTTACAAATATTTATGATTTTTTAATCATTGTAGAATATCTATTAAATCATATGGATTAACATTTCTTTAAAATAAGAAAACATGTGAAATGTCATATTTTATCCACCAGCCCTCTAAAAATTTATACGTATAAAACAATTATGCTACAAATGGTAGCCCACAACATATATATTACATGGATTTCAATAAATAATGTCATAAAAGTTTCATCCCAAAGACATATGGTGGTTGTAAGTATTATGATAAATACTTCTACTAGGTCTAAATTCATACGATAAACTCATTTTATGTCTTTCAATGACTTATAGTGTAAAAGTAATACAATACAAAGTCTTATGATGGAACTCAATGCGATACAATCAACTAAAATACTTATAATGTAGTCATACTACCAACTCCATTGTGATTTTCTACCTCAGAAAAAAAGAATATAATGGCCAAAGTCTTATGATCTTAACGAAGTATTACAATCTAGATCAATGTTTTGAAATCATATATAAGTCATATTATTCTTCAAAAATACATAATATCAATATAGAATTCATTTTATTTCCCCAAAATTTATTTGATCATTGGGAAACGTCAAAGGATATGGGACTTTTCCCTTAATAATCAATGACAAAAAATCCAGATTTTTCAATTTGACATCAAATTTATATTAGCGTCTCAAGCCTCTTTAACAATTCATCTAACCATATTATTCATTGATTTTTTCCTTTTAAAAAATAATAACCCTATTAAGGGTTTATTTTCTAAATATAACTATATTTATATAACAATTTGAATCTATATACACTTACTATTCACTACAAACTGTTTTGTATTCAAATTCATCAACTAGATCCTTTAGATTCATAACTTCTTATAAATTTTGTACGCATTGTATTTAACCTTAATAGAAATTATCAACTAATTTATGACCATACCTGAAATAATCTGATGTATCAGCTTCCCTTTGAATCTATATAGTGAGTTATTTGAGGATAATATCTTTACACACCAATACACGTGGGTAGTTACCTCACTATATTTTGGTGGATACAAAAGGCCATTACCATTTATTATTAGAAACTTTAGCATTTATCAATTAATTTACCTTTAAAAAAAAGTAGAATATACACAAACTATGAGAATAAAAATCTCCACCATTATATTTTTGGAAAAATAAATTTCATACCAAAGTTAATAATTTCCTTTAATTCATTGAAAATAACTGTAAAGAGATGGATAAAGATATTTTACAACTATTTCATATAAAAAAATTTATGAAGGTTTATCATTTTATTCAAACTCTTAAAATTTAATGAAACCCATTTTCTCCCCATGTGATATATATCCAATTTGCATGTTCCTAAATATTTACATGGGATATGGGTGGTGTCACATGTTACCTATCAATGTTCAATCAAGTAATCATCTCTAGGTCTATTTTTTTTAACTCAATATATAAAAAAGTATAGGTCAATTTAGTCAAAACAAACAATCCAAAAATTAATCAAAATATAATACAACTCATATTTTATCTTTTTGGTGTTATTCCATGGATTTTAAAGAAATGTGTATAAACTCACAATTAGATTAAACAAAAAAACAAAATATTTCATGGTAACGTTATTAATTACTCACTATTTTTTTATAATAAATTCCCTTTTAATAAATATATTCTAAATTAAAAAATAGTTATAGGAGGCTAAAAATAAAAACTCATCCATTAATTTTGAAGGTGTTATCCAAAATTAAAAATTAATTAAAATTTATAAATATCATAAACATCTATTTCATTAACATCTCCATCTCAAGGGGTGATCTTCACAATTATCTACCATCAATTAAAAACACTAAAACACATCTATATTGAAATGAAAATAGCATGGAGCATCTCCCATATTTTAGTTGGAGAAGTGGTTATGAGACTAGTTTATTGTCATGACCCATCCTCAGGGGTTGATGTTGCGACTACCCCAAGCATGACTCCAAAAGGGAAGGGGATGGAGACTAGCACAGAAGGAATTATACTACAAGTGGGAGGCATTTTATGATTACCTACACACACACACACACTCACAATCCCAACCCACAATGCTGAAATGGAAAACATGTATACCACTAAAAAAACCAATGAGAGTAGAGGTATAAGATGTAAGTAAAATGGTCCAGAATTCAAACCCCAAAATAGAAAAGATATAAATAAGTTAGTAAAAGGTATATAATAATTCAATGTAAGAAAACCATACCAGAAGGGTAGGTGTAGAGTAGATTCTAGAAGCTGTAGGAGTACGTCTTTCCTATCCGATCTCACTGGGAAATGATTAGTGTTGGACCACCAAGGTCTCTATCAAAGCGTCGATGATCTGCACAAGACACAACATGTTCAGTCAAGGAACGTGCAGGTGTGAGTAACAAAATACATAGTAGGGACCCCAAACCAAAATGAAAGACAACAATGGAAAAGTATACACAAAGAAATTTTCATATCACATAGGTATAACATAAATTATAGAAAGAAAGATTATTAGTCTTGAAGATGGATCATCTTGAACTACTGAAGGAATCATCCTTGATGATTAATGGGGTTCTGCTTGTCTTCCAGTCCACTGAGGTCCACTCAGCTACTGGGCCACTAATGTTCACTCAGCTACTACTCATATGTAGGGAAACTGAGGTCTGCTTGACTATTGATTGTCTTTCGGGACACTAATATCCACTCCACTACTACTCATCTATGGGGCCACTGAGGTCCTCTGAGCTATTGCTCATCTACTGGGCCACTATAGTCTACTAGGATTCTCCTCGTAGAGTGCTTGATTCCATGATAATATAATCCTAAATCCATTAGTAATACCCCAATACCCAGAAAAACTCACATGGGGTATTTCAAAAGGATTGTCTTATCGCGGGGGTCTTAACTCCGTAAACAGACCGTCATTCAGATACACATTTTGAATGTTATGATCGTTTTAGTAAAAAGGGGTTGTGAAGGTTTGGGTCCAGTCTTAACTGGTCAGACCGACCCGTCCAAGATCGGGGTCCACCGACCTAACCCGGGTCCGACCCGGACCGGTTGGGTCTAGCCCAAACTGACTACGCCATAGGTCCAGCCCGCTGGGCCATAGGTCCATCCCACTAGGATGGTCAATCCATATTTCTCCCACCCAGCGTGCTATGAGAGGGTCGTCTTGCCTCGCCCAGATGTGAATGTGGTTGTCACGTATGCTCCCAGTCAACATGGTGGCAGTCACCGCATTCTTCCCCGGTCAACATGGTGAAAGTGGTTGGCTTTTCTCCATGTCAATGCAGCAGGTTCGCCTCATGACTGCCTCACAAGTCACCATGGTCCCACTAGACCATGACCATTAGATTGCATGACATGAATTGATGTTTCATTCGTTGGAGACTGCACCACCAGATTTTTCCAGTGAGTCCTTCTGTGGGCCACCAAAAATTCTCCAGTTGTTTGTTCTCCTATCTACGAGCACTTTTGGGGTCCTCTGGTCGCCTTTGTCCCTAGAACAGTTTCAAAGTAGCCTTATCATAAATTTGGGGGTTTAACCACAAAGAACACAAGAATTCCCATGACCGAGGGATCCTACATTGTTTGTGTTATCCTGGTTCCTCCATGTTAGAATAAAAGGAAGTTGATTAAGACTATGTTTCTATCCCTTCAACCTTGATATAAAAAAATCCAACCCTTAAGAACAAATGACATAAAGATCATACTATTAGTAGGTTGATTCCTGTTCTTTGTTTAGAAATCATAAATGGGGAACCAATTTCATGAAGAACAAACCCCTACCTCGAATTTGGATTATTCATTAGTGAGGATCACATTGCTATATTCGGAGCTCCATAATTCATCATTGGCGGCCATTCGTCGATCGATGCTTGCCAATTTCAAATATCCATGGGTTTAGAGAAATTATCTAATATTGCAAAGATCAGTCTATGGTCAATCCATTAAAAGTGGAAATTGTGTTTCATCATCTCTGTTACATTGAGTGGTGGAATTGCAATGATATTTCATAAATGAAATATCATTTTCGTTATGATTGGGATGCAATTTTTTAATGTTGCAACAAATAAAAAATAAAAAATAAAATATACGTTAACGCTTATTCTATTTTTCCTTAAGAAATATTGTTAATAATATTTCCTAAAATTTATTAAAAATAACTTTTACCCCAAACCTTTCTGTTTCAGGTTAATTCATTTATTAGATTAACTCTTCATTCCAGATGAAACAGTTCTATTAGATTTTTAATCCAGGAACCTATTTAGAAGTTTCCAAAACTGCACATGGGCACTATTTTAAATAAACAAAAAAATTTCAAACAATTTTTTTAGGATCACCGGGCCACAAAATCAAGTTCCTTTTGAGATCCTATTTTAGAAATAATCTTGTATATATTTTAAAAATATACATAGAATTCTAGGCTACTACATTAAACCCACCATTAGGACATTAAATACTCATAAAAAAGGGATAAATTAGAAATTGGGGGTAATGAGCTCGGATATAAGCCTCCCACTCCCATGTTCTCTCTTAGAGATTTCCTTGAGGCAACTAGATGCACACTAGAGGAATTTATCATCCATAAACAACCATATCCTATAAATATTCAATCTATATAGTAATCTTCATAAACTTTACCCCATCAACAATGTCCAACTCGCCTCAGTCAATGACTTGTGATAGATCATGCACATACTTCATCATCTTCGATATGTGGAAGAACATTTTCACCCAGTGCATCTGTGGGGGAAGGGCTAGTCAGTACACCGTCTCACCAAATCTGTTCAGAATCTGTAAAGGGATGATAAATCTCATAGTCAACTTGTCACCCCCACTAAATATCTGAAATCCCTATCAGGGTGAGACCCGAATAAACACATGGTCTCTATATTCTAAATCCAAGGGCTTTCATATCATATCCTCATAATATTTTTGTATTATATGTGTAGTCCTCATCCTCTCTTCGATGACCTCCACCTTCTCGGTGGTAGCCTATACTAACTCTGGACCCATGAGTGCTGACTCCCCTAGTCATGTCCAACATAATGATGATCTGCATGGTCACCCATACAACTCGTTGAATAGTTCCATACCAATGATTGAGTGGTATCAGTTGTGGTATGAGATCTCTACCTATGGTAGGTGATCCCCTCGACTACAACAAAAGTATAAGATGCATGCATGAAACATGTACTCTAGAACCTGGATAGTCCTCTTCATCGAACCATCTATCTGATAGTAGAGTGTTGTGATCGAGCAGAGTTGAGTCCCAAACACCTCATGCAATTCCTTCCACAAATAGGATATAGATAATATGTCTTTATCTGAGACAATCGTCGATGGGACTCTGTGGCATTGATAAATCTTCTGTATGTAGAGGTTTTCCAATATTTCTACTGAACCCATCTTCAAAATGGGTATGAAGTGGGATGACATGGTTACTTGGTCAACAATCACCCAGATAGCTTCATTCCCCTTTGATGTGCGGGGTAAAACTATCATGAATGTCATCGAGATACCATCCCACTTCCACTCCAGCACCTCATGTGGCTGAGTCAAGCCTACCAGAACCCGATGCTCAGCCCCCACTTGCTAAGAAATGAGGTTACTGAGAAATGCACTGAGACACTAACTTCATCATCCCCAACCACCAGTAATATAATCAGATAATCGGGTACATCTTTGTAACTCTTAGATGTACCTATAAAGGGGAGTTGTAAAACTCCCTTAGAACCTTATCAAGTGATGCCACTGGTATAATGGTGCACCCTCTAAAAAGTATATCAAGCTCCTTGCCTTTCAAAAATACATTTGGAGTTTGTCTTGAGGATAACTGAGCAAGTCGGGATTTGTAGTCAACACAGAAAGGTTGTGCCTCCATAACTCACTTTAAGAGTGGTGGAGTGATAGTCATCGATTAGAGATGATATTCTCCATCACCATACATGAAGGGTATCTACATCGCAGCTAACTACTCTGATGCCTCACTCAAAAAATAAAAACTGGACATCCTATTGAGATTGTTTGAAACAATGTCCCCATTCATAAGAGTATATGTTATCTCAATGTTATATTCCTTGATAAACTCTATCCACCATCTCTGCCTCATGTTTAGGTCCTTATGTGTGATGATATACCAGAGAATTATGTGATCAGAGTAGGCAATAAACCGCTCACCAATCAAGTAGTTCAACAACATCATCCAGAAAAATACCACTACCACAAGCTCTTGGTCATGGGTCATGTAGTTATATTCGTGCGACCTTAACTGTCATGAACCTTAGCCAATCACTGCTTTCCCCTACATAAAAAAATAACCTAGTTTGGTCCCTGATTCATCACAAAACACTACATACCCAATTCCATCATTTAGTAGTTTCAAGAACGGGAAACTCATCAGTCTTTACCTCATCTCCTCAAAACATTTTTGGAATCTCTCCAACTACTTTAAGAGATATCCCTTCCCTGTGAAAGATGATAAGGGTGTTGATACCCAAGAAACATCAAGAACAAATATCATGTAGTAACCAACCAATCCCATGAAACTCCATACCTCAGTCATGATCCTAGGTTTCTCCCAAGAAATCACCACCTCTATCATTGTTGGATCCAAAACAATTCCATCCTCTAAAAAAACGTGTCCTATAATGTGGATCTCTTGAATCCCGAACTGAATCTTAGTGAGCTTTGCATAAATCTGGTGCTCTTGAATTTTAACTAGGACTATCCGTAGGTTTGTAGCCTGATCCTCCTCGGACACCATGTACTCCCATATTTCATCAATTAAGACAATGAAAAACCAGTCATGGCAGGGCTGGAAGATCCTATTCATGAGTCCGAGGAACACTGCTGGGGAATTGTTCATGCAGAATGCATCACTGAGAAATCATAGTGTCTATACCGATATCTAAAGGTTCTATTCAGTATATCTTTATCCTTTAAAAAAATATGATGATTGCCTAATCTAAGATCTATTTTCAAGAACCATCTCTATCCCTTCAGCTGATCGAAGTGGTCATCAATCCTCAAAAGTCGATACTTTTTTTTCTCGGTCACATGGTTTAGTTGTCAGAAGTCCACATACAACCTCAATGATATATCTTCATTCTTGGAAAACAATACTGGGAATTCCCATTGTGAAAATATGGGCCTTATAAATCCTTTATTGTGCAAATCTCCAAGCTTCACCCTCCACTCACAAATCACCACAGGAACCATCCGATATGATGGTGTGGATATCAGTGTTGTCCAGTGGTATATATCAATGATGTAATCTTCCTCTCCAGAAGGAGGAAATCCAAGAACATCTTTAGGAAAGATGTCTTTGTACTCAACCACCATTATAGGAAAGTGAGGAATCTTCTCATCCACCACACTGAGGGTGAGGCTAGCCAACTGGTGAGTGATCGGCTGGAACCTCCACTGAGAAAGTCCATCATATGCCACAAGAACTCACTTATCACAATTGAAGGAAACCCTGGTTGCATCTTCGTAGACACACCGCACTCTATGTCTAAAGCAGTCAATCTGAGCATGAACTGTGGATAACCCTTTCACACCTATGATTACATCGTATGGCCTCGAAGCCGCTACTAAGAGATTCTAGCCAATGATCTAGCCTCCCAGAGTATGCCCACACTATTGGCACCTATGTGTAATTGTCAAATCCCCTCTTGATAGAGTCGATAATCATAAAGATAGAGCGAATGACTCCACCAAAATCTCTGAGCTCTGAATAAGGTCCATGGAATGGAATGAGTGACTTGCACCTATGTGTATAAGACCTATATCTAAGGTGGATAAGGTGTAGATCATATCTCTAATCATCTCTGGATATCCATGTCCATAGGCCTCTATCACCTATAGATTTACTCTCCCCTATCCACCATCTCCCAGAGCCCATGGTGGACCACCTTGGGGTGGTGGTTGTAGCACATAAAACCTCCTCTCAATGGATACTATTCTTCCAGTTCCCCTATGACGTCCTCCACCTTTAGGACCACCCCGCTCGAACCTATTACTCTGACTCAATAGTCCTTTTACCATATTTAGTTTATATTCATGGTTAGTCGAGAAATCAGAAGCCATTTTACCCTACGTACCATATGATTTGCACAATATGTCCCTTTAACAAGTCCCTCTTCCCTGAGGGTATTATACCACCGATACTGCATCCTGGAGTTGTCCCCTAAAATGCCTGGCCCGATTGGCCCCCTATTTCTACTGCCTGATACCGAAAGCTAATGACTATGGCCCTGGGGTATACTAGTTTCTCCTGCTGCTGGTGCCTACTCAGTTTGGAATCTCTCTACGAGTAGGGCTCCCTCCATATCCCCAGCCTAAGTAGGGATGCTATCTGATACCATGTATGACTTGATATCCCAGCATAGTCCATACTAAAAATCATGAGCCCAAAATAACGGGTCTCGCACAATATCTGTGGAGTTGTGAGAAATCTTAATGAATCTTGCTGAGTAATCCACTACTCTCATTCCAAAATAAGGTAGGTTTAGTAGCTCATGTATGTGCACTGATCACAATGTCGCTTGAAAGAAATCCTCTATGAAGTGGTGTTTAATGTATGTCTAGATGAGGTTCTCCTCATCGTGTGTCTGGATCTTCAAGCTCCAACATCTCCCCTCCGAGCCATAAATAAGGCCTTTAGCTAAGATATTCATCTGGTTGAGAGGCATCCTCACCAGATAAAGGACATGTGTAACTTCCTTGAGAAAATCCTCTTCCACTTGCGGGCCAATCTCACCCCTAAACCTGGGAGGTCTCTACCTCTAGAAGTCATGTAATGGAACAATACTACATGAATCCTCTACTTGTAGCACTGGAAGAAATTGATAACAAATGGGTAGTGGAAATTTTGTTCCACCTCCAGGTGGGGACATCTCTAGTATTGGTCACTATACTGATGCCTCGACACTAGGTGTATTATCCCCATGGTCATGAACTTGAACCCTCATTGGCTATCTGGGTTATGGTATCTAAAAATAGAATGAGATCAAACATGATTAATAGGTTATAACTGGTGAACTGATTCAATAAATACATGTGAAAAAACTCAAAATCCCATATGATGCATAGAACTAGTGGTTTCATGTACCAAGCCATAAAGCAGAATTATGGGTCCTGGGGTTTGGATATGTTGGCCGCTACACCAAAACAAGTCTCCCTAATCCTGAATGCCAAACTCAAAAAACTATTTCCCTTAAACCAAACCACATACTCTCAATCATTAATGGAGGAATAAAAACCATTGAGTATATTTTTTCCAGACTCACCCCCTGGGGACCTTGTCCCAACTACTCCAAGCACGACTCCCAAAGCTCAGTGGTTGGGGACTAGCTCTGAAGGTATTATGCTACAATTGGGAGGAATTTTCCAAGTACCAATACAAACACACAGTCACAACCTCCTCCCAAAATGTTGAAAAGGAAAACATGAATACCACTAAGTCAAACACTGAGAGTAGAGGTACAAGGTGTAAGTAAAATGGGCCAGAATAAAATTCCAACAAAATAAATGCTATAAACAAGTGAGTACAAGGTCTATGAAAATCTGTCCGCAGAAAACCCTACCTGAAGGGTATATGTAGAGTAGCTACCAGAAGCTATAGGGGTAGGCCTTGAATGTCCGATCTCACTGGGTACTACATTGTCCTAGAACACCAAGGACTCTGTCAAAGCATCATTAGTCTGGACAAGACAAGACATCTTCATGAAAAGATTGTTTAGGGGTGAGTAACACAATTTTCAATGGAGTCCCCAAACCACAAAGAAATATCATAAAGGAAAATTAAATAATAAAAAATTGATAGCTCACATAGGTTTAACCTAAAGTATGGAAATCAATATTATTTTTTGTAAAGTTGCATCATCTTGTACTATTGAGGAACACATCCCTAATGTGTCACTATGTTATGCGCGTCTTTCGAGACACTGAGCTCCACTCAGCTACCAGGCCACTGAGGTCTACATGGATACCACTCATAGACCATGCCAATATGTTCTACTCAGATACTAATCATCTACTAGGTCATTGAGGTTTTATTGTCTACGTATTGTCTTTTGGGCCACCGAGATCTTCTTAGATATAGATCGTCTGTTGGGCCACTGAGGTCCGCTCACCTACTGCTTGAAGCATGCTTGATTATAGGTGAATCTACTCCTCAAGCCATTGTTCATACCACAACTCCCTAAAAAATGCACATGGTGTATTTCAAAAGAACTGTATCCTCGTGGGGGTCTCAATGAAAAAAAAATATTGTCAATCAGTTTCACGGTTTGGGTGTTATCTACGTTTAAGTAAAAAGGGCCGGTGGGGTCTAGGTTTGGTCTGACCCAGTTGGCCCGTATCCTCTATGTTAGAATAAAATAGAAATTATTAACATTATTTTTCTATCACTTCAAGACCAATATAAAAAAATCCACTCCACAAGAACAAAAAACCCACATATCAACTTATTAGTGGGTAGATCATCATTTTTTGTTTAGAAAGAAAGAGCAGGGAAACAATTTCGTTAGGAAAAAACCGTACATTTAAGTCAGATCATTTGTTAGTGAGGATCAAACAACAATGTTTCTCGCTCCATAATCCATCATTGGCTATTGTTCATCAATCGTCTCTTTCCAATGAAAAATATCAAAGGGTTCAGATCAATTCTCTAACATTCCAATTATCGGTCAATGGTCAATGCATTAAAGTATGAAAACATGTTTCAGTATTTCTGTTACATTTCTTTTACAATGTCGTTACATTGTTTCATAAAGGAAATAGTATTTCAGTTACACTAAGGTTTCATCACAGTTATTTTTTAATAATTTCAAAATTTAAAATAAAATAATCAGGGATGTTTATTTTATTTTTCCTTAAAAAATTCTTTTAATAAAATTTCATTAAAGGTATAAAAACTGAATTTTTCTCTCAACCCTTAGCAGTTGAGGTTAATTCCTTTCATAGGATAAGTTTCTATTACAGATTCAATGGTGCCTTATGATATTTAATCCAGGAACCCATTTATAAGTATCTATAACCACTCACATGCACTATTTTAATGAAACTTAGAAAAATTTAAAAAATTGTTCCAGGATCATCGGGCCATGGAATCAAGTACCGTCTAATCACATGTACTAGAAATAATCCCATAAAATTAAAATTAAATAAATGAAATTTACATGGAATCCTGGGACATTACATTTCCCCACCCATGAAAATTTCACTTGATATATAAAACCCTTTGATAACTCTTCATATTGTCTACTCCATTTCTTTTCAGACCCTTTTCACCTTTCGTTAGAATTATATACTTCATATTCTTAACTCCTTATTATCTAGAATAACCTTTTTCAAATTATTAATTATAGAACATTCTCTTCTATCAGCATGATCCTACCATTTTTCTCTTCTAAATTGGATGGCTATATTGTTAGACATTTATTATTCACATGATGAACTTTCATTGGATGGGGTGTATCATACTTAACTATTTAATTTTGGTTAATATGAGTTATTTTTTCTTTTCTTGTGCTCTTCATATGCTTCTCCTACTTGGGTATCCATGAAATACACTTGGTTTTAATGTTTCTAAGATTATTGTACCACCCATGCACACCTTTATCTGCTTTTAATTTTCCCATCATTAGTAAAATCTCAAAATATTCCTAGGGATTTTCAACAGCTTTTTAAATCATAAAATCTCTCTCTTATTTGGATTCATTTCTTGTTTCCATGTTGTTGAAATATATATTAATAATCATTAACATCTTGAATTTGTACATGATATGTCCTCTCATTACATATTAAAATCATCTTTTCACTTCTTGATTTAAGAATTAATCCACATTATTTATTGACATATAAATAGTGTCTTATTCAACAACCTTCATTGTTGATTTATCTTACATGGATGACTTTCTTATCTTTGTTTTTTATCATGATATTTTCACCTTTTATTGATATAAACATGAGGGTTATATAGAGTTTTTAAAATAAAAAACTCATCATAATAGTGACCATATATAATTCAATATTCACCAAAGTTATCTAGGTATTCAAATCTATATATTGTGGAAATATTATTCTTTATATGTGAAGTTTCTTTCAAACTCAAAGGTTGTTTTATCTAATTAGTTTTTTCCCAATTGATTTTAGGATTCTCTAATATGAATGTACCATCATATTACTACTATAATTAATATATATTTTCTCAAAATTAAAATATAATAATCACCTTCCAATTAATCTTGATATTTTTCCATTTTATCTATTTTTTAAAGATTTTAAGGATTTCAATGTAGGGGATGAAACACTTTATTTTTAAGTAATTTAGGGGCAAATATATTTTTTTACATACTCACCTCCACCCTAGATGATGTGGAGGGTGTTTAAATATTTTTATCCTTTCAAATTTATTAAAAAAAATCTATTATTATTTTACTTCCTTAAGAAATAAATTCAATGAAAACAAATTTATTTGAAAAATGGGGTCCCCTTTTATAAGTTTTAGAGGTTGATGCTTCTCCAGATGATCTCATGCTCTTTAAGACATAATTATGAGTATTCTTGGATATAAGACTCATTTCTAATGTATTTTTGGATGGACATCTTTTCTCAACTACATAAATAAGACATTGATTTCATAGATTCCATTTTCATGGTTTATTCTCCATCTTGAAACACTTCATGCTAATATTATTTATATTAACCTAA
Organism: Viscum album; assembly: GCA_963277665.1. Classification (NCBI taxonomy): domain Eukaryota; kingdom Viridiplantae; phylum Streptophyta; class Magnoliopsida; order Santalales; family Viscaceae; genus Viscum; species Viscum album. The sequence continues at coordinate 1,081,278,504 of OY728166.1, read as the reverse complement.
ATTGAACAAAACCTTACTTATCAAATAGACTTCATAATTAAATTTTGATCCATATACAATGTTATATTATTCTTTAGATAATTTTCATTGAAATTTATTATTTTCTTATTGTCCTAAAATTGAGCTTTCATAACACCCAGAAAAACATAATATGATTCTTTATGAAAAATAATCATCTCCCCAAAATTTTTTATAATATTTTAATTATAATAAAAACATAACTAAATATTGTATTTAATATTTTGAAATTTTAATTAATAAATTTTTATGTATTATTCATTAGGGTTCAATAAAATAATGAAAGAGTTGTATTTCTACGACTATCATACTAATGAACTTTTCATTTCATCATAATCAACTGTAATATTTGATTTCTAATTTTGTGGATCCTAGATGATCTAAAATAGTCATTTTATAATTTCCCCAATAATCTTATAAATATATTCTATAACCAAAATGTATATGCCTTTAATATATTTTACAATGCACTCCATATAATAGTTTGTAATGGATTTATTTGGGTATTAACTCTCACTAGATTTAAAAGGACAATGATCGCTCTGAGTACATTAAATTGGGATTATTCATATTTTATACTTAATACCATTCCCAAAATAATATCTTCTTTATTTAGAAAATTACACAATATATTTATAGACACCATGGAATCTATATTATCAGGTATATAGACTAAATTTTCCCTCTTCAACTCTTTGAATTTCTCTTTTAAGAGGTATTTAAATATGAACTTCATATGATGTTGTTCAAATAAATTAGGGAATGAAAATTGAAATACTAATTAGGTGGAATAATGTTCTTTAATAACACTATGTGATAATACAGTAGGTAAAAAATTAGATGGACCCTTTACTCTGATACTACTTGTTGTGTTTAATGGACCTATTCAGACGCAATTGAGAGCTAGGTTGATTCAATTGTGGTAAGATTTTTCCATGTTCAAAATAATTTTGAAAACGATTATAACAACTTTGATATTAGTCCCTCTAATGATATTTATGAATTTTTAATCTCATGTTATTTATCCTATAATTCAACAATATACAATTTATATATATATTAGTAAATGACATAAGTTCTTATATTAGGGTTTTCCCTTCATATAAATATTATTCATTAACATGAATGGGATGTCCTAGTCATAGTTTCCTAACAAAAAATGAATCACAAAATTCAAGTATACTTATATAGGTATAACCCAAAATATAAACACACTATATTACATAAGTGTGACATCAACACATTACATAAGTGGTCACTGCGACATCCTACAACACTTGTCTATACTTGTATCCAATTGGTTTCACATTATCTCTTACTTCATTTGTTGAAGTAGAATAAAATTACTCCATATATATATCTCTTCCTAAAAAAACAAACCTAATTCTTCTCCCTATATTCTTTGAAATCCCATAGATCATCAAGAACAAAACCTGTAACTTGGTCTCTATCACTTTATACATAGAGTATAGTTCATTACAAAATTTATTGCTAGGAACTGAAATATAATTTTCATCTCAAAAACTAATCACTATAAGACCAAGTATAGAAAATAATCAAAATATGAAACTGCAGATATGGGAACATATTTTCTTCTTCTACTACTTCTTCTTCTACTTCTTCTTTGAAACCAACTATAATTTTCTTATAAATAATAATCAAATTTCACTATTATTCTTCTATGAATATAACTATCAAACAATAATAGATTGGTACACTCTCCTATTCTTCTCCAATTTCGTCAAAACCCTATTCATGCATAACTTTTCATATGTTCGAATTATTTTCAACATTACTATAGAATTTTCCAGATTTTCAATGATATTATTCTTCCAGAGGATCACCTATATTCTCAATTATTTCACAATCACCCAATATTGAAATCTTGCTCCTCTCATTAATTTCCTCCTCAAATATCTCAGTTTTTATCCAATCTATGGTAATACACATTAATTTGTGGATTAATTTTTATTAAATTTCAAAGGAATATGTAGAGATAAATTTACATTGTCATCCAAAACACCATTATACTCTAACCAATTGTGGATATTTTATATGATACATCAAGTCATCAAAATTATTTCATATATTTTACTTTCAATGGTTATCCTCAATGAAATAGTATCATTCAAATTCGATTTAATTTTCTCTAACTTTTAATATCATCGTAAAATATATTCTTCTAAATTTTCAGTAATCCTGGTTTTATTTAGTTTAAAACATCAATTGAAAAATATGTATATGAATCACCACATCAATATTTAAATATATAGTAAAATATTTTTGGTGTATCACTTTCTTTTATTTCATGAAGACTTCATATTATGACAAGAAGTTGTAACTTAAGAGGTAAAGAAAATTCTTGAAACAATAAACACCACAAAATATAAATAAAAATTATTCCTACTCATCCTCTCTCATTAAAAATTATCTTAATTAATTTTATAACAACTGATGAATAATTTGATCTTCAATGTTATGACATCTTTCATTATTCATGAATACTAGATAAATTTATTTCATAACATTTGAATAAGAATACTTTATCTATACTTTGATATTATTATACATCAATTTTAAGATCATGAACATGGTCTTGTATCATTAGGTTGCAAATAATTATTATGTTTTTACTAGTTGAGAAAATATATTATGTCACAAGAATTAAATTTTCTCTAGAATGGGAAATTATGGAAAACTACATTTTTAACCCAGCAACCTTCTAAATATTTCCCTATCTAAAATAGTTAAAATAAATGGGGTAGCACACATATAGAGTATTTAAATAATTATTTTATTAAATTCTTTCAAAAATGTCTTATAATTTATTATGTCATATTCAATTCATTCTAAATATATTCATAGGTAGGAAATATTATGATAAATGGTTACATGAGGTCTAATGTTATATGATAAACTATGAATTATTCTTTAAAAGACTTATCGTTCAGATGTTATATAACACAAATGATTACAGTAGAATTAAATTTAATTTGATTAGCTCAATGAATTTTTTATGAGTCAAATAACCAATGACTTAGGGATTTTCTACCTCATCTCAATATAAAATTATATTCAAAGTCATATTATCAACCCAAGGTCTTACAATTCACCTAAAATTATTATGTTAAATCTGAACTCATACAATTGTTCAAAAACAATTGATTAGGTCAAATTTCAATGAATTTCACAAAATTCATAGAATTGTTTAAACAATTTATATAGTTCAATACATTACCATTTTTTATATCAAAATTTTATCCAAATTTTACCAAATAACATCAATGTTCTTCAGGATATTCTAGACCTTTCCAACACTTAATCATAGGATGTTATAAAATAATTTTAGCATTAAAATACTAATCACTCTATGATTTTTTTTTTCTAAAACACAAACTAACTTCATCAGAAATTTGTTTAGCTATTATTAATATTTACAAAAATGATAATAATTAGATTCAATAGGAATCCCTTTCTTCATATTTTCCACTTCTTGTACATCATGTAGACAATGAATTCAACCACAACAGTATGCATAATTTACTTTGTGACTAACTATATAATCGTATGATATATGGGATTCCATTTTAATCTATTTAGCCATTGATTCAGGGTAAATAACTTCATTACCCCACACACATGTGTAGATACATCAAATGTTTTGTTTAGATTTAGAAATCCTTCACCAATGTTCATAGAAGTGAATTGAAATTCATTTCAATGACTTTCATTTTGAAAAAAAATGCAATTATCAAAACCTGTAGAAATGATATAAAAAGGGTTCCATATACATATATGTACATGGACTTCTTGATGATTTCATTACATACTCTTCAAACCCAATGAGGCACCAACACATGAGAATTAAAAATAATCCTTATGAACTCAGATAAGGAACCTACACTCTGTTGAGAATATTTATCCCATTTCTAATCCCTCAACTAACTGTACAATAAATATGAATAAAAGCATATATATCTAATGAACTATATGAAACCATTAAAACAATAACAAAAAATCCTATTTCATTCACTAAATTATACAACAAAAACATACATGAACCAAGAAATAAAAAAGTAATATTTAAACAAAACTTCTCTAACTAAAAAAACCATTTTCACAAACTAACCTCCAAAATATTTAAAAAACATATTTATTTAATGAAAAAAAATTGCATCCAATATTAAATTATATTATAAAATATTGAATCTAGGGGTTTTTACCTACATTAATTATGTGATGAATTGATGTCACTTTGCTAAACTAAATATCCTTAGTATCATATTCTTTATCAAGAATCAAGAAACAAAACCCAAATATTTTTCTAATATAAGTCATCAAATTTCCTACATACCATACATAGTTAGGTTCTCAATGAAATACAATAGATAATAAAGATGATATGAGAGATATAAATATCAATAACCATGTATATGAACTCCATACACTAAAGGGGTCAAGGAAGAAGAGTTTTTTAGGGAGTGATCCCATATAATATCACTTCCATGAAAACTCTAGGTCCAAAGGTACATGTGAGAGAGAAAATATAAATTTTTTCTAAAATTAGGAAAATATTGATTTTTTGGTGGGTTTCTAAGTGTCTGAATGGCCCAAATATATAATACATATGATCAGACATGTCATCAATGTATTGTATACTAGGAAACATTTTATAACATGCACAATATACATGACCAACCCCAATAATTGTACCCCATATTTTTCATCCCTCTATACACAACATAGAATCCCTTATTTAATCAATTTGGGGATAATTCAATGTACCACAACCAATCATGTGAATTTTCATCCAACAAAATACTTTATAAAAGTTCTTATATCATTAAAAATGTCGATCCATGAAAAAAAGGCATGTGATATCATAAATAAAGAAGCTATAATAATCTATACACTCTCCTTTCCCATTATATGGATGATAGAGTATATTATTCTTAGAGAAAAAGACATGAAATTTTTTATGCATTCAGGATTCATTATCCCAAGTCTAAACAAGTATTGTGGCCTGTTTAAAAATTATTATTAAAAAAACACATGATTCAGACACCACATTATCTTGGTTATAAATAATGAAAATAAGATCTTAAATAAACTTAGTACCTTCGAATGAAATAAAATAATCCAAAAAATAATCTATAATGTGTCTAGAATGTATTTTCATAACTATGAGATATGAAAGACATCATTGTAAAACTATCAATGAGGTAATGATAACCAATATTATACATCCCCAAAATCAACAATAATACTAAAAAGATCTAAATATATAGGTGTAAATTTTACATACATAGCTATAATTTTTTATCATAAATTATTGATACTTTTATAAATAAATAATCAAATATGTTGAACTCTAATAGTGATCAAATATGGATAGTATGAGTTTATTTCCTACTATAGGATATAGTCATCCACTTTTAAATTAAATAAATATTTTCTATAATCTCATGAAAATTTCATGTTCACAGTAAATAATATTTTCCAACTTTTTACTTTAAAAAATTAGAATGGAATGGAAACTCAAAGAGTTGCATAATGGGGTGTCATCCCAATTATTCTATTGTAGGTATTATTATCTAAAAACCCAAATAAAAAATTTGGTTTTCTAACTAACCACCTTAAATGAATAACCCAATAACTACCCTAATAATTTAACATATATATATAATCTTCTCAAGATAAATATCTATTAGAGGATGATTGAAGGTGATAAACTGAAACTGTATACCGATCACTTTTCATAAGGCATTTAATGATTTGGAAGTTAAATGGGGATCCCTATTTGAAACAAGCAGTTTTCAAACATAATAAATCATTACCATATGTCACGCATATATATTTTAAAAATATATAAATGTATTTATTTATATTATAAATATAAAACTGTAAAGTATATTTTTACTATCTAGGTATACCCAAATTGTTTAATTCTATTTCACAGTCTTAAAACATATCTACCACATAATCCACCAAATTCTGGTCCTACATCCAAATTAGGATAGATAGTGGTTGCAAAATTCCCTTTAACATTTTATATTCCATCTAAACTATTTTTCCAGAATGATATTTTGATACGTAATCTAAAACATACCTTTCCAAAATTGGCCACCAAAATTGACATTTATTGTCATTGATAATTCTATTAGCATTAGGGTGTAAATTCAATTAGAATACTGAGACACTTTTATAACTTCCTCTAGAATTTGTTGGGATAAAAACCAACCATATTTTAAAAATAAAAAAAATCCAATTTAACAATTGAAACTATCATTCCAGGGTCTCTCTACAATTTAAGGAAACCCTTATAGACCTAGATTCTAAATATAAAAATTTAACTCCCCATAAATTCTCTTTAATGGTTAGAGTAACAATAATGCTTCAAAATACCATTAACTCAACCTATTATTAAACATACTACCTCATTTCAAAAAATAATCTCTTGAATATAAATTTCTTTTTAGCCCCCTAATCAACATTCCTATATTATTTTCAACTTAAAAATTTACTGACCATATTTCCATTCTAATATGTACATGATTGTATGATATCAAAAGATTCCAAATACATTATTAATCATAAAAAAAATATTTAGATCACGTTACATGAATATTTACATCAATATTCAGTGATCTATGTTCACTGTAATATTATCACTAAATTTGTAATGAAAACCTATTTTAAATGTGTGAATAATGACTCTATGATATTATTTGTATTTAATGTAATTAATATTATATGGTTTCAACTTGTGTGTGAAATACAGACTAACATGATCACCCTGTATGAGAAGACATCGAATTCTAGTTACTGAGGCATCATAAAAAAATATATTTTCATCACACAGTTTTTCTAATATAATATGTGTTATGTTGTTATCCTTTTTTCCACACCTCTAAAATTTAAATCATTATAATGTTTATATGGAAGGTATTTACTTCCCTCTCAAATCTATCATTTTAGATTCCATGAATAATAAATCATAAAAAAACTTCAATAATAACTATATAATCATAGAAATATATGTATGCCATATACATTTTTTTCATAATTTGTATGATAAAACATTTTAGTCTTTTTTGGTTCAACTGAATTTCACTTCTCAAAAACACATTACTAAGAAATTTCAATTTGTGAATCTAAAACATACACTTATATAATTTCATATAATGATGAATATCCTAAAATTTACATTAAATAAACATTGATAGTCACTCATGATTATCTCATGATACTGAACATAAAAGTATTTTATCGATAAATAATACAAATAAACATTCAATATATCAACGAAAAATTTGATTTGTAAGTTCCATAAAAACATTTGGATCATTAGATTGACCAAATAGCACAAACAAATACTTATAATGGTTGAAACTTCTTAGAAATTATAGCAATGTTATATCATCCTTAACAACACTTTTTTGATGGTGTCCCGATATCAATTTAATCATAGAATAAAAATAAACACATTCTATTTTATCCAAAATAATAAAAATAATTAATTCATGGAAGATGATATTTTTTTCTTAATGGTATCATGCAAAATCTTCTGTTAATTGACACATAAGCACAAAATATTTTCCACCATTATGATAAAGATAACTATATCCACCAAAGGTGGGATTCACAGTATAATGAAGCAATTACCCTCCAAATCCTCCATTTATGATTTCAATTCCCATTTTTTATAAAGAACCAAATAATATAAAAAAAGGATAGGATATTATTTTATGAAAAAATCAATTAAAAATACACCTCATTCTCCTGGGGATGTATATAGAAATAACTTGGAAAAACATCTTTGTAGTGGCCAACTATGTGTAGGAACAACTTAAAACCATCCACATCTATTATCTCCAACACCTACATCACCAAATCAAAACATTTAGTTTCAAAACCTTTCATCATTAGTCTAGATATTCTAGAATTTAAATTATAACCCCTTTGAAAATATGATTCTATTTCTATATAGTGTAAAATGAAACCTTATAACCCTATAATTTGATGTGAGAAATGTTTACAATAAACCAATCCATGATAATGATGAGATTAAAAATGTTCATACAGTGGATAGTGAAATCCATTGATATTTTTAAAATATATATAATAATATTTCAATTTAGAAACATGAACCATCAACTATTTTATCATCTTCAAGATGTTTTTGTTTTCATGATATAAAATATCATCCACACCTATGCTCCCTAATAATATACCACATGTGCCACATAAATGATTGAGTTTCACTATTATAAAATAATATTAATGGACATCAAAATAAAGTATTAAGGTAACTTTGATTTTATATGGTCTTGACTCAAACTTTGAGGTATTATTCTTGACCCCAAATATATAACCTCGAGTATTGTCTAAGTGGGATCAATCACCCTAATATTATATTTTCTTCTTTGATAATAAAAATTTTAAAAAATATATTCAAACAATGAATGAATTCTCTGATGAGATGGGGTATAAAGAACTTCCTTCATTAGAGCATAATAAAATTTTAATTTGAATCATATACTATAGATATGTTAGGATATTTCATAAAATAATAATTTAGTTTTCAAGGATTACCAAATATAATAAAATTTTGAGTTTATCTCAAGAAATCAATATTCATGTTGTCAATGGTACAACAATGGTAGTATCCAAAATACACATCAATATTTCCTTTATAAGAACAGAATAGTTTATCATAACCATATTATTCTCACGTCCCACTATAATAATATTGTCACCTATGCAATTTCCTACTTTTATGACTAGTGATTTAACTTGGAGAGTGAAGATACTCCCACATAGGCTATTTTGAATATTATCATTCTCTTTCATGGTAATTGTAATTACCATCTCAATATATCAGTTGGTGTAAAACATTACCACCATTAGTTGTATATTTATTTCCAATCATAATATAACTTACTAATCATTAAATACATGAATATTGGTTGTTTCCAATGAAATTTATGAATAATTCATAAACATATAGTCAAATTCTATGGTTGTTATATCTCTCTACCACCATCCAAAGAAATCAATATTATACTTGATATTTAAAAGCCTGGAATAATTGGTTAAACATCATCTCAAAACCTTCAAGTCTCATCCATTAATTTAACATTTCTCCCTAAACTAAATCACCCACCTCAATTTGAAGCCAAATGAATATTGTTGTTTACAAATTTACTTTCATATCCATTGGAGTTTCCAATAATTAAATGATTTTATTTATCATTTTTAACTAATTAATCACTTCTTATGATCCTAAATTCCCTAGATATATAAAATGATTCTACCTAAAAGATATACTAACCTTTCCATATAATCTTGTTGAGGTCCATAGGATACACTAATAGTTTGATAAAATTTCTCCAACTTCCTTTATAATTCCAGATCCAATATTAGTTAATTAGGTATAAAATTCTTAGTGTATTACTCATTTAAATTAATGTAATATCTTTATATTGGGATCTATTAAAATTATTAAGGATAATCCTGTTAATCTATGCTTCTCACAACCATCTATGAAAAAAACCCACATAAAATACATATTCTTACTACCTAAGAAATATTTATTATAAATAACCACATTAAAAATAAAAAAAATTTACCTTAAAAAGTTCTATTTTCTACCAATATTCACTTTCTAAATAATAATCACAATCATGTAATAAAATATTTTCAAAAATTAAGCCATTTGGAATGCCACTTTGAAGATAAAAATTTCCAAAACCCCAATTAGAACTCAATTTCATAATTAAGTTCAATAATTTTCTTAAACCCTTTAAAAATTGATGTATTTCATATTCATAAATTCCTACATGATGTATAAAAACATCCCTTATCCAAAATCTAACACAAAAAACCACCATATCATTCACTGTAAGATAAAAATGGTTCACTAACCACTCGGTCCACCATTAGATAATAAAGACTCCTGATTCCCCAAAAATAGGTTAACTATAATTTGATTTACAATTTTATAACTCATAAATCAACAAATACCCATCCCTAACAACAAGAAAGAAGAAAACAAATACTATTTTTTATATATATATTTGACAAGTCACTCTTCACCTTAACCAAGTGAAATTGGAATGATACTTGAAATTATGTTTTTACCCTTGGTAAAAAAAGTCTATAAATAAATACAGAGGTATTCAAAAATATTATTAATATATATGACCCCCAAAATAAACCATCTATCATATTAATCTCAGAAATTCTAATACAATTAAATTATTTTATGGGGGTTTGAAGGTGTAGGGGAGTACATAAAATCATCTTAGTGGAAGAGATAATGAAATTTAGTAAAACAAATACACATTTTAGTTTTCTTTAAACAATGTCTTTACTATGATGCACTATAGAGGTTTTTTATTTAATGGTTATATAAATCATGTCTCTTAATATTGGTTATATGGTTTAAATGTTTCTTGTATTGAGGAGGATTTATTTATTATGTTGGGAGGTAATTAGTTTTATCATATATGATCTTATCATGTTTTAAATTTGATATTATATAAGTGTTATATATTAGGATAATATGTGACGTATCATGAATCATTTTTTATTTAATTCATTAGTTGTAGATTTTCAGGGATTTTTTAGAGTGTGGTGAAATAATTTCGCTATGATATTTTCTTATCATTGACCATTTTTGAATAAAAGGGTTAAGGATTCTATCCTTCGATATATTTTATGATTCATTTTATCTCAAGAATGTTTCAATCATTGGGATTATAGGGGTTTTATATCTGACACTATTATCATTATCCCATTGTATTATTAATTTTAAAAAATAAATCATAACTCAAAAGTTTCCATGGAGACGATAAATTTATGTCATTGAACATTATCAACTTTTTAATTGATGTTTACAGGGGTGTTGATCATATCCCCTTTTGTCAGCATTATCATTTCATTAAATAAAGAGAGTAAATGATCCCCATATGATATTAAACTCCTCCAAATTCTCCATTTTATATTGAATTATATTGCCTATAACATCAATTTTCAACCTATTTCATTATACTCTAATTATATATAGGTTTGACCATACATTCAGTTTTAATTTTTTTAACACTATTACTTCATCCTCAACAGTTTTAAATTTGTGTTCTTACCACTTAGTAATGATCAATCAAAAAAACTACAAAACCTACAAATAAAAAATTTGGTGAATAAATTAAGATATAATGTTAATAAAACCATGTCTTCCAATTGCACTTATATAATTTCATATATATCAAGAAGCTGTATAATGTTAATTTCTCTCATGAAACTATTCCATAATTAAAATTTAACAACGAGATATAAAAACCCAAATGGTACCAATTTTTTTTAAAATGATACGAATTATTTTATATACTAACTAGCTAAATGATACCATTTATTTAATTGTGGTCAAATCTTGAGATACTTTCTTAAACAACACATGGAAAATTATTTCATTTCCCTTTGACTGGGTCAATTTCCTTATCTAACATAGAAAAATATTTCATATAATTATTTCAAAACACCCCATGAAATTCATAGCTTCATCACTGAATATAGAATTTATATTTATTTTGAGAATTATCCAACTATTTTAGATTCTGATATCTTTATAACTTTTAGATAATATTACAAGATAGATCAAAAATATATAAATTATTAGAGATCATTTTATAACAAATTCTCAATTATTCTTCTTCATGGTCATATGCGAGAACATATCTGGTGCTCTTGAACCCATCATTTTAAATTGACCATCAAATCCCTAAACCCGCACTCCCTGATCTGGAGTTGAAAACCTAAAAATTAAATTTCCATATTTGATACCGATGAAGGTAACATCCTTTTTTCCATTCAAAACACACAACAAAAATTGGAAATATTAGATCAATTTCATTCTCAAAGACCATTTAGGTTTATATTTTTAGAGAAAACATTTAACATCATGTATTCATGATCAACTAGTTTATAAATATGAACGTCATATATAATATAACCATCATTACTTATTTGAAACTAATTCAAGTTCTTCATCCATATGAAACCATTAAGGACAGAATTCATTCAACATAATTATTTATAACCTATGGAAGGTAATCATAAGAAGGGTGAGTTCAAATTTTCAATTAGGGCAAACATAAGCATTAATAATTGAATGTACATACTGAGAATAAAAAGGTCATAAAGTTATGATGACATAATAAAAGTGAATTAGTATAACATAATAATATTTGTACCCATAAATACCAAGATCATAAAACATGATAACATGGAATAAAGACTTAAAAAATTCAAGGGAAATCATAATCAATAATAATTAAACATGTGATATCAATCTTAATCTTATAAAACATTATAAAATGATAAAAATAAAAGATAAAATGAATTGGTATCATAGAATATTATCAACGAATAAAACATAAAAATATAATATCCAATATTTTAGACTTCCATACACAAGGAATTATAGGGATATAATAAATCCACGTTTCTTTTGTTTATCATAGAACCAATCTTCCATGTTTAATAACAAAAACAAATGTCCTTGGTTTATAATATAACCAAAATTCTAGGGTTTATAATGCAACCACCCATCATCATAAAGAATTTATAATAAATGTATCATGAATAATGTATATTGAGAATTCATCTTATTATAATATAATTTAGATAACAATTATTCTTTATAAAACTTGTTTATCCAATAGAAAATAAATGAGTTCTATATCAATATTTTTGAAACATGACTATACCATTGAAATTAATTGGATTCCACAAAAAAATCTTTGAAATATTATCAACTGATGTAAAAGAAACAAGTTCCATATCTATCTCATGGATTCAATTTTAATCAATCTAGATAAATAATTACTATGGTATATTTACCAAATTTATAATTGGATCATAAGTAAACAAATGTGTTTTGATTTTTAAGAATGGGAATACCATTAAAAGTCCATTAAAAACACATTTCAGGAAAATAACCTTCAAATTTTAATAATAACATTGAGAAACTAAACATTTAGAAAATATGGTGAAAAAAAATTTTATTGAAAAAATTGGAATAATATAAAGGAAACTTCATGGAAAATAATGCACATGATGGTTGTAAAATGTTTTCATGTTATAAATAGTAAAAATAAACATTCATTTCAAAATAGTTTTAAAAAGGGAGTCAAAAGATACCCATTTGGAAAAAATTATGAAATTTCCATTAAAAATATTTTAAAAGAAAGATCATTGGTCATGTAAAATAAATTTAGTAAATAATTGTTTTAGAAATAAATTTCTTGAAATTTTTGTAGAAAATATATATGTGTGACAAAAAGATGCCCGATATAAAATAAAATACAAGATTAGTACCACATAGAAAAGAGTTTCTTGATATTTATTCAATAAATATGGAAATTTAAATAAAATTTATTAAACAAATTTATAACCAATTTAGAAGAAATACATATGGTTCAATAAAATAAGAGTAACTGATTTCTTAAAAAATCTCCCTCAACATACCCAATCCTGAACAGTATAGAGAGTTAAACATGAATCATTTTCAACTTTTTTAACTCTTGAATCATAGTCTCCATGAAATAATAACATAAAATTATAATTTAAATATAATAAAAATAAGGATATTCCAGATAAAACATGTAAATGGGTTATATATACAACATATAAATTAAATTAGGTTCATAATAATAAAATATTATTCAATAAAAGTTAATTGAGGTGAAATCTATTGCAACCAAGGGTAATCGTTGGATCAAAACCCCTTGAAAGAGACAACCCCATGTAGTCTTTTAAATTATAATAATTTTCCTGATAATAATGAATAAATAAATTCATATGTATTATTTATACCACATAATGAAAATATGTTGTAATTATGGAATATGTCTCACAAATGTAAAAGAGAGACAAGAAAAACCCTTACCTCAATTCCAGACATTCCTTGTATGTAATTTAACTCTTGTATAATTATATTATATATATTATATAATTTATTAATAAAAATATACAAGTTTAACACCATTTACAAAAACCATTTATTTTTTTATTTATAATGAGATATTTTAATAATTAATCAGTTAAGTCTATGTTCCCTGTTTTTTATGAAGTTCGGTTTAATGTTTCAAAATAGTATCGGTGTGTTAACCATGGTAAATGAGGTAATTATTTAAATATATATATATAATGAAATAATTATAATATTTATTCATAAATTTTTCTTTTAATAGTAATAATTGGAAATGGTAATGAAAAATGGAATATGTTATGATCATGGAGATGGTATGCCATATGTAGGAAGGAGTAACATTTATATTTTTCAATGATCATTATGGAGAGATGGTATGCATTATTTTACGTTTAAATAATTATAATAACATTTTAAATACCATATTATTACATTAAATATACTTTTATATATATATATCATTATTTTGATGTGGTAATGGAAACAAATCTCATAGATTCGTGGAGGCTGTAGTCCACACTTCACAAACAACGTTATCATTTTTCTATATAAGAGTTAAAATGATAAATTATCCTTTAGTAATGAAAAAAAATACATGAATATAATTAATATTTCATTTATATCATATATATTCATTAATATTATCTTTATAACCTTTCATTTAATGAGTTAGTGAAAAATGGATCCCATCCCATCGTGAGGTGGTAATCATACACACAAATGCCATTATCGTATCCGGCATTGAATTGAAATTATAGAGGTATATGTAATGTAATAATTACACAAGTATATGTATGATTCAAATATATTATATATACTTTACATAAATTAACAAAACAATTAATGAGTGGTGATTATGGAAAACAATTGACATTGGTTCGTGAGGTGATAGTGCACTGTACACACAAATACTGATTTCAAATACCATTTGATTGAAGTGGAGATCAATTTAGGTTATTAAATTAGCATAATAAATTAAATTTATATATGATATAATGTTTTTATATGATTATATTTTCTGAATATTTTAGGGATGTATAAAAAAATAAAATAAAAATGCATAGCTAGGAATGATACCTCTTCTCGGACCTCCTATTTAGGATTGAAAAAAATATTCAAAGAATTAATTTATGACCCAAAAAAGGATTATGGGATGAGATTATTGAATATTTAAAGTTATTTGGAATTTTATTTTTGAATAAAATAGTTTTAAAGGTGTTAATATGAGGGGAGAGGGGGTGACATTATATAAATGTGGTAAATGACATAATTGTAGTATTTTAAAATTAGAAGGTGTACTCACATTTTTTAACATAGAAAAGGATAAAAAAATGGATAATAATCAATAATTAGATATTATAAGTTCTATATATTTCTATACAATTGGTTTTATACATTTTTATAGGTCATTTTGACCCATATCATTTTAGTGTAATCAAATGTAATCCTGTTTTAACCTGGACCATGGTAATCTATTTTTACAGTATTCATTATTCACTTAGGTAAAGAATTAATTTGAAAATATTATATAATATCAATTATTATGATTCTAAATATGGAATATATTTAACCAAATTTAATTCAAATAATATGAAAAATTAAAATTAAAATTAAACATGTACATGCGATGAAAAATGAGGTTTTCAATAAGTGAATTTTTAAGGAAACAATTATTTTATATTAACTATATGAATGATAATTATTATTTTAAGAAATATAAATTAATATTCATTTATTAAATATATATAAATTTTATTAAATTCATTCTTCATTATGGATTTTATATTAATTAAAAATGATTACATTATCCACATTAAAACAGTTTTCATAAAAGCACCTTTTATAAACCCAAAGTCAAATATATAATAAATTCCAATATGATGTTGATTAAAAATAAATTAATTGAAATAATATTACTAAATAATACTTATGTTACCATAAATCATATTCAAAATATAATGGTACTTTTAATTTTATTAATTTATTTTAATGATATTATATTTATACAAAGTATGATAATTTTATAATATTCATGGAAAATTCTATTTTTTTTAAATACAAATATTTCACCTTATGTAAATGTTTATATGAAAATTTTAAAAATTATTTTCATTTTATTAAAGTCATCTTTTATAATTTAAAAAAATATTATAATATTTTTTCATGAAAATAAATAAAAGTCATTTTTTAAGAAAACATATCTTTGAAGAATAAAACTACTTTAAAAAAATGATTAATTATTTACTAATAATTTATATTTAGTAGGATATATATAGATATAATTAATTATTTAATATTATTCATACCCTCCAATTTAAATTCTATTTTATAATAGTTGTATATATCGTGTGTCGTTTAAGCTCAATGTTGCATGTAGAATACAGTATCAAACATAATTTTCTTTTCAAAACACTTAAGGTGTTTCATCCTACCCCCTTTTATAAATTTAATTCTAAAAATTTTAACTTTATCTTGGTAATAAATGGATGAACATTTGAGAATACAATTTTTTTGGAAACCCACAACGTAAAAAGTGTTAATAAAAAATATCTTGATAATGGAGAAAAGGACAAACAATGTTCATCTAGAATAACACATACTGGGTTTACAAATAGGAGAACATAACTGGGATGTGTAGATTTGGAAATAGAAGAAAAGTATAAATAATTATGGATATTGATAGTGATCATTTATCAAATGACAATGAAAGATCAATTAAAAGTTAAGGATCTCAAAACCATAAATCTGTTATGAGTGAAAAGACCATCAATTCATATGAATTGAAGGTACTTTGAAAAAAAATTTGTTTAAAGATAATTTTTACTCAATTTGTGTAATTATTACACCATAAATATATATAAAATAAAATAATTATTCATACTTTATAAGTATAATTTCATCCTTAATCCAATTTCAAAGACAACCTCATATTGTTCTCCAAACGATGAGTATTCAAGACTATTTTTTCACACCTAAACAACTATATTTAAAATATAAATACCAAATAATAATAAACAAAATAATAAATATATTAATCCTATATTTATACATTAACCAAAACAAATATGGTTAAAAAATTGTAATATAATTTCAAAAATGAATAAACCATTATATAATCAAATGATACATTAATATCTGAAGCTCAGAAGTAATACCTAAATTTTAACTAAATAATCCTAAATTACATCAAAATTAATCATTTTTTAACCTATAAAGTTATCTTATACCATTATGTTTTAGGCCATAAATTTAGAGAACTTTTATATAAATATCATTATTCACTTAGTCAACAAATCACGTTTCAATCCTATAGTTATCAATTCAATAGAACATGTGTTTACCTTAATATCCAAGATCATATAAAACATAAATTTTTCAATACCTTGACACTTATTTCCCCAAAATTTAACTTTATAATTCTCATTTAAACAATGTTTTACATCTACATATACACAATAAAATGTCTCCTAAACTGTAATTAATCACTTTAAGATCTCAAATCTTATAACCCCAAAAGGTGTATATATAAATTTGAACATATGATGATCCTTAATATTATAGACCTATGATTATATCCATAAATATTAAGATTACCCCATATGAGAAAATTATAATCTCCAAATTCATCATATCCTTTCCCCTATACAAACTATAATAACCCTGAACCTATACTCCGTGATCCGGCATTGAAAGCATGACCATTACAATACAAGATTCAATACTGGTGAAGGTGGAAACAATTTATCCATATAAAAATTACAACATTAAAAGGAAAATTTGAAACAATTATATTCTCATGAACCATTTAGGATTATTATTTTATAGAATTTGTACAAACTTCTAACATCATGTATTTATAAAGAGTTGGTTTATAAAATGAAAACTATCACCCACTATATGTATATTGTCATATTTCACATTAAATCATCCTAATCAAACAAATGATACCCTTAATGACATAATTAAGTCAATATAATTCATCATAACCTAGGGAAAATGAAACATAAGAAGGGTGATCTCAAATGCTTTATAAGGGAAAAAATAAGCATTAACAGTGAAATTTCATCAGTGAGCATTAGAAGTGACTATGGGTATGCTGAAATAATCAATGTGAATTAGTAAAACATACTAATTTTCATACCCATAAATACCTAGATCATCAAAAATAAAAAATGGAATAAGTCCTTAACAAAGGAAATAGTCATTAGAATCAATAATCATGAGCCATGCGATATCATTCTTGATCGTAAGAAACATTATAAATCAATAGAAATAATTGATAAAACATATTGGTATCATTGAAAATTATCATCATATAAATATTAAAAATAGAATAATCAATATATTTGACATGAATATCGAAATAAATAGAGGGCTATAACGGATCCACCCATCTGTTGTTCATCACAGAACCACCCATCCTTGGTTTATAATGTGACCACGCATCATTGGTTTATAACAGAACCACCCGTACATGGTTTATAATGGAAAATCCAATTAACTTAAATAATTGCATTTTTTATTATAATGAATAAATTACATGTATTATTCATTTCATTATAAACTCATTGAATCAAACATTATTCTTTTACAGAACTTGTTTAACCCATGGAAAATAAGTATCTTCCCTAAAAAATTCTTTGAAACATGATTATCCCAAGGAAAAGAAATGGATTCCAAAAAAATATTATCAAAACATGATTAAATATGGAATTATAAATAGGTTTTATAAAAATCTCTTCGAAGCATGATTATCCCATGGAAAAGAAACAATTTCTATAACAATCTCATTATAACATGATTATCACATGGAGAAGAATCCAATTCCATAAAAATATATTTAAAATAATATTAATCCATCTAGATAAAGAATGTTTATGGTATCATTATAAAATATACCTATTTAATCATAAGTAATAATAAGGGGTCTTGACATTAATTAACAAACATACATTTAAAATATAATTATTTTTCATGGAAATTAATATTTTCATTTTGAAAATCGATTACTAAAACTAAAAATTATAAAAATATTATCAATGAAATTTTCTATGAAAATTAATTTTAAAATGTGTAAAGGATAATTCAATGAAAATAATTATATGGAAATAGGAAAATACATTTATGTTATAAAGGCTATAAATAAACATTCATTTCCAAAGATTTCTAAATATTCAAAAGTGAACAATTTTGAATAATATAACAAATTTAATTTTATAACCTTTTAAAATAAGTAAATCATCATTTAAAATAGATTTAAGTGTTTATTTATTTTTTATAAATATCATTGTATATTTTTTAGAAAAAATATATATGTAATATAAAGATACTTGTTCTAAAATAAAATACTAGATCAATATCACATAGAAACTTATTTCATCATATTTCATAAAAAATAATGGTATAAATGGAAATAAAAATTTCTAATCGCATTCATAACTAGTGTATAAAAAATATTTTTTTCATTAAAATAAGAGCATATGATTTCCTCTAAATGAACATTCAACATAAATAATCCTTAAAAGAATGGATATTTACCCCAATGACTTTTCCACATCGGTAACTCTTAAAAAATAAGGCCAATGAAATAATAAAGTCAAATGTAACATTAAATATAATTATGATAATATGTTTTAGGATATAAAATTTCAATGGGTAGTATATACACTATATAAAATAAATTAGGTTCATAACAATAAAATAAGTCTTAATGAATGTGAATTGAGATGAAATCCCTTAAAGACTTGGGTAATATATGCATCAATAATTAATGAATGATATAATATCATATAGACAATTAAATCCCAATAATTCACATTTAAATAATAAAAATATTCATTGATGTGAAGTACATGCACAACAAAATTAAAATATGTGTTGAATACGGTATATATCTTACTGAATTAAAAGTGAGATGAGATAAACCCTTACCTTTAGTACAAAAATTTCTTTTATATACAATAATTACTATATAATAATTCTAAAAAAATATTTTTTTTCTTAGACAAATTTCTGGGTATTTTTTTATAGTTACATATTTGAATATTTAATTTGTTAAGTCCACATTGGGTGTTTTGAGGAAATTCAGATCATTTTTTCAAAATGGATTTGGTGTGTTGAACATGGTAAAAGAGGAAACTATTTTGGAATATATAGAATAATGGTATTGTAATTTTTATCATATTTAGTCATCAATTATTATTTTAAAAACAATCATGAAAAATGGTTATGAAAAATGAACTTTTTTATGACCATCAAGACGATAGGTCGTACGTATGAAAGAGTATCATTTCCAATATTCAATGATCATTATGAAAATAATGAATTATTTATTTTAACTCTATATAATAAAAATAATATAATAAACAATATATTATTTTTTTAAATATATATTTATATATCATTTTTTTTGATTTTGGTGTTGAAAAATGAATTGTATCGCTTCATGGGGGAAGCAGTCCACAAGTACACGAACGACTTTCCATTTTTCAGTTTAAGAAACAAAATGATATATTATCATTTGATAATGATAAATATGAATTTAATGTCATTATTATATCATATATTTGTCATATAATTATTAAAATTATCTGTTTCACCTTCCATTTAAATCGTTATTGAAAAACCAATCACATCACTTTGCGAGGGTGTATTTCTCCATACACAGAAATGAATTTATCAAATACAACATATAATAGAATTTAAAAATATAAAATTGTTATATAATTACTAAATAAGTATAAATTATTTTAAAATATAATATATTTATTTTAAATACATCACTACAACAATCTGTGAGAGGTGATAATAGAAAACGAATGGCATCGGTTCATGAGGTGATAATTCTCTGTTCACACGAAAGAAGATTTTGTATCCCATGTGATGGAATATGAGATAGATTTAGGTTATTAAATTAATATAATAAAATATAATTATATATTACATATGTTTTCTATTATTATCATAGTTAATTTTGTTTTGTTTTTGGATGATGAAATAAAAAATTCTTAGTTTGGAATTTTACCTCTTTTCAGACTACATATTTAAGATTATACCTAATGTTTTCATAGAGTGCATTTTTTTAACGAAAAATGAATCTAGTATGGGTGTTTGGAATCCTAAAAGTTATTTTATAAGTTATTGTATAAACTAAAATTGTTTTATCAAGTGAATAATACAGGATAGGGGGAGTCCTTTTATAAGTGATGTGAGTGGTACACTTGTAATTTTTGAAAATAAAAATGTATACCCATGTTATTCACATGCTTGAAGGATCCCAAATAGATAATTATAGTGATTTAGACATTATTATCCTACAATATATTCATATAATACGTTTTGGAAATGTATTTTGGTTATTTAGAGCATTATCATTGTAGTTTAACCCCTTAATAAACCTGGTTTAACCTTAACCACAATAATTTATTTTTTAAATTTTCAATATTAAATAAGGTAAAAAATTATGTTTACCTTATTATATAATATATATAGTTTTCAATAAAAACATGGAATCTATTTATCCATTATAAATTTACATAATTTTCAAATTTAGTTTAAAATTAAACCCACACATGCGATGAAAAGTGATTTTTCAATAAGTTTATTTTTCATGGAAAAGATGATTTTATATTAATTCTAGGATTGATAATAATTATGATATTAATATAAACTAATATTAATTGATATATAATATATAAATTAAATTTTAATAATTCTTAATTAGGTGTTTTTTAATTAATGAAAAATACAAACCATGTGCACTTTAAACCAGTATAAAAAAAATCAAATTTTTTAACCCCAAAAAAATCTTATACTAAAATAAAATATAACGTTGATTGAAATATATTGAAGTGGGCTGAATATATATAAATTATACTTATGTTAATTTTAATCATATTTAAATCATTATGATAATTTTAAATTTCTTAATTTATTTAAAATAAATGACATTTTTTTTAAAAATGCACATTTTTCACAACTCACAAAAAATCAATATTTTCCAAAAAATAAAAAATTTAACCCAAATTAAATTATGATATGTAAATTTAAAAAAAAAATTCATTTTTTGGTCCATGGCTTGTTTTCCACTCGAACTGTTCTATGATCCACTATGTCACTAGGCCTTAATCATGCATCCCCATACACCAAAGACTTCTGAAAAATAGTGAGGGTGTAAAGAGGTGATTGTGGGGAGACAATACCCTATTGAGGTAATCATAATAATAATAATCTACATAAATGTTATATAGTATAATATAATACCATAACAATAGCCTTCCATAGTGTAATAACAAGAAGAATCAACTACAATAAATAATAATGTTCAATGTACCATTTATAGACTCGAAAAAAACACATGATACCATTAGTAAAACATGAATACCAGTAAAATCATACAACATAATAATATGAAAGGGTTTCCCCTAGCTGGCCATATTGGTATATACATATAATCATGTTGATACAAAAAATAATGATATAAAATAAACTCTAGATGACTCAAGGACCACCAAGGTCCCTTTCTATCCATCCCATGTTATGAAGTAAAACATGATCAATAACTTACAACTCCTAAGATTGGTCCATTACCTGATCATAAGAGAATAAAGTCTACAAAAATATTGAAGGGACCATTTACGGTGTGATAATAATATCAGTAGGCCACCACCGATGTGTTTCTATCTTAAATCTATGATAATGTTGGTGTATACAAAAAATAAAATAAAAAATAGTATATAGACATCATATAAATAACCCACTTCCATTGTGCTCAATAGCCACACAAAAGAAATCACATGCTCTAGCTATCACAAGTAAACCATGTTCCACTAGTTATATATATGTCATACATCTACATGTCTATGAATATATATATATATATATAACAATAGTGGCAAGGATACTTAGCATAAATCCTATGGAATCCCAGGATGAGTAACGAGAAGGTGTTCCCTTAAGAACCTCATATAATAGTATCTTTATTACCTCGTTCCGACCAAAAAATATTTCATAAATCAAGTAACTGATGTCTTGAAGCCATTCCCAAACAATAGTACATGGTCCCTCATATTTCATCTCAAAAGTACCCTTTGGATTAAAGCCTAATGTCCCAAAGAACAATTATATTTGTCCTCTAAATAATAACCACCATAGGCTTAAAAGCCAATGTCCCAAAGAATGAAAATTTCTATCCTCCCAATATCCTTATCTGAAAGCCTCAATCAGTATGATGATCCTCTTCCCCCAACCGATGGTTTCATCACCATCAACCGATGGAACCTCTCTATCCACACAGACTTCTAAAATAAGCACCTCCAACCACACCGATGGTCCAAAATAAACTAATATATAACTAACGATGTTATCTACCCGCATGAGTGGTTAACATGACCTCATCATATGAGTCCTATATGTGCGAACGTGACTACAAAGAGTCCATCATCCAGTCATGGTGGGTGGAAGTCACCCAATCAAAGTACCTAAGAAATATAATCCTGGAACCTCATTCCCCGATGACCAATGTAGGTTCGAAATAGTGATGTAGATGCTCAATTTACAAGAGGTGGGGGTGAATTGTACACATTAAAAATTCCTTTGGAACCTTTAAAGTTAGTTAAGAATAACTATGTTTTCCTTAAGCAGAGGAAATTACTAATTTTAACAAAGTTAAACTAAGAAAATTCACAACACCTCTAAAACCGAATTCAAACTTGAAAAGAGATTCTGAAAGTAGGTTCCGAAAATATGGTTCCGGAAATTTAATCTTAATGAAAGATTACAAAGTGAGATTCTACCTTAAAGCGTATAGAATCGAAATGAATCATAGTACAAGTAAGGAAGTATAAGAAAGTTATACTTTCCTTATAATACAAAATGCAACGGAAATATAAACACGTAGTAGAACTACAAGTAGAAGATAAAAGTCTTTTAACCCAAATAGAAGGGTATCCGACAACCTTGGATAAAGGTCCATTGATTTATAATTTCAAGAAAGTCTATCTTACCCACACCAGGGTAAGCCCTCGATACGAAGATCGGAGTCTCTGTCTTGCTATCCCCGCAAGCCCTCAACTTCAAGGTAGTTGGCAACCTATGTCTTCCTCAGCAAAGAAGCCCTCAAACTTCAAGGTAGTCAGCACCTCTGTCTTCCTATCCCCGGAAGCCCTCAAATGTAATCACCATCATTCAGAGTCGCATGAAGCTTTGAGAGTTAATAAGATTATATCTCTCTAGAAATCACTTCAAGAAGATTAGTCAGCCTTTTAGCAGCCAGCACTGAGCTCTTTCAAATGAGATCCTATTTATAGGAAAATTTCCAACGGTCAGCTCCTTCCAACGGTCATATTTTCCATGAAATTCGGAAGGACCTGTACACGTGTAACTCAGACAACGGTTAGTTTATAACAAAATAGATGACATCGTTTTATAACAAAACATGTGTAACAGAATGTACGACATCGTTTTAAAAACTAACTCAAAATTCGGAATGAATGCTTTGGAGTGAGGGTTCGGAGTGTAATGAAAATAATAAAGAGTAGACAAATTATAGAAGTGTAAGTAGAATAAATGTTCGGAGTCTAACCAAAATAGTTTTCAGAGTTTGAATTAATTCAGAGTGTATAAAACAAAGATAATCAGATTCTGTTTAATTGGTGAATTCCGAATGAGAATTCGGAATGAGAATTCTTCATCAGAATTCGTAATGAAAATTCTTCATCATAATTAATAACGAGAATTCTTCATCATAATTCGTAATAAAAATTCGCTGTCGAACTTCATAAGGATTGATATCCTGAGTCTTGGAGTAGAACTTAATCAGAGTTCGTATCCGGAATTCGGAATGAAACTTCCTTACAGTTCTTATCCAGAATTCGGATCCTAAAACAGAATGCTTCATATCAATGTTTCAACGATTCCGAGAAAATAGAAATGAATCCGAATTTTATTCTTAGGAGAAATATGAATGAAAATATGATAAGGATAATTTTCCTTATAAAAGCAATTTTCCTTATAAAAACAATTTTCCTTATAAAAGCAATTTTCCTTATAAAATCAATTTTCCTTATAAAAGCAATTTTCCTTATAAAAAAGTTTTCCTTATAAAAAAAAATTTCCTTATAAAAGCAATTTTTCTTATAAAAGAAATTTTCCTTATAAAAACAATTTTCCTTATAAAAGCAATTTTCCTAAAGATAATGTGTTTTTTATTTTCAAAACAAGAAGGAATGGAAAATTCATAAGGAAAACCTTATTGACTCAACAATCTCCCCCTTTTTGGAAAGCACAAACATCCTTACAAAAAAGAAATTATAAGAAGAAATAAAAACATTAAGGCTTATCTCCCTTGGATTTAAGGAAATTTATGAATACGACTAACTCCCCCTTAGGCTTTGAAACACTAAGTATCGTATTCTAGATTTCCGGAGTGACATTTCATTATGAAAAATAAAGTCTTCTTTAATGAAAAACCCCCCCTTAGATAGACTCTTATTAGAGTTCTTTTTTCCTTTAAGGTTCTTTTCCTTCTCCCCTTAAGATAAACTCTCATTGGAGTTCTTCTTTTTCTTAAGGATCTTTTCCTTCTCCCCCTTTGTGATTTTCAAAAAGAAATCGAGGGAATGAAAAAAAAACAAAGTACCTAAAAAATTAGTAATAACAACAAAGGAACCGAGAAGCACAATTTTCATTAGATTTGAAATGTCGGCAATAAAGAAAATTAGATACAACAAAAAGATCAGATTTAGTTATTTCGGATCTTTTTCCTTCGACATGAGCCCCTTAAGAATAGTCTTTATCTTCTTCAGGTCTTTATGATCTTCTTCAGCTTACTTCTCTAAGACCAATATCCTTGCATATTGAGCTTCAATCTTTTCTTCCTGAGCTTTCAGATTTTTTCCTGAGCCTTGATCTTTTCTTCCTGAGCCTTCATCTTCTGTTCAAACTCAATCCGATGATCCCTTTCAAACTTCCAGTTTTGAGAAATGGAATTCAGCCTCCCATTCAGATCTCTAACTTCTGGAATCAGGAAGTTCTTTTCATCTTTCATCTTCTCTTCAAAGGATGATGTTAACTCATTTATCTTCTTGTCCTCGGTCTCAAATGCATCTTTAACATTGTCTTGAAACTCATCGAATAGCCTCATCTCTTCCACAGTCTTCCTCGACCAACTCGTCATTCTCTTCCAAGATATTTTGTGGGCTTCATAGCCAAAAATTTAATGTTTGAATTCGGATTATATCTCGACATACATATCCATAACCAAGGATACAGAATCTGATTTATGATTCAGAGAATGTTGAATCATTTGGCATCTTGAGTCTATGGTCGAGATGGTCGGAATGGAACCAACTAACTTCCTCAAAGATTGAACAACAAAGTCATGTCCCAACGATGATGACTCCGAATCTGAAACTTTACTTAGAGAATTTTCTTCCTCAATAAGCTCCAACATCCTTTTAGAAGAATCTGCAATTTCTCTTTTCTTGCTAGCCACTGATTTCGGAGTCTCAAAAAGGAGTTTATTTCCTTTGTTCTTTTTCGGAATCGAATCTTGATCAGGAGTTTTCTGCTCGGCAGTAGACACTTGAATATTATCATCAAAAACTTTTTGAACAACATCTTCCTCATTCTTATCCTTCTCTGGAGTTACTAACTTAGATGATTCAGCCTCTGAAGTTTGGAGTGATATGTGTTCCGAAGGCGACCCCTTATAATAATATACTTCTTTCAATAAGTCTCTTGTTTCACCACTTCCTTCAGCAACTACTTCTTCCTCTTTCACTTGTTTAATCTGCTCGAGTTCCTCAACAAGTTTATGTTGTAATATCTTCCGGAAAATCAAGGTTTCTTCCTAGAGTCTGAGGTAGAGATTCCAAGGAGAAATATCTCGGAACTTGAATGCTTCCGGATACTATTTCATTAAATTTCAACAAATCTTGGACTGCCTCAGCTTCTGTCATCTTCTTCTTGAGCTTCTTTTCCTTAACTTGTTTTTCAAGCTCATCAGTAGTTCTCTCTTTCAAGGCGCTAGCCTCCGCAGGGTCCAATCCGAACTGCGGATCCCCTTCTTTCCTATTCTCTTTATCTGCTCTCCACTTCTCAACAACTTCAGCAGGATAGGCCTTCTTCTTCTTTGGTTTGGGAGGTGCGGTTTGAAATTCCTTAGCTTTAGGATCCTCAACTTCAGCTGCAACATCTTTCAACTTTCTTTTCTTTACTGGATTAGATGATTCTGGTTCAGCAGCCTTCAGAGCCGCTTCTTCTTGATTAGTCAAATCGAATAAATCACCAGTCTCCTTGTTGAAAGCCACATCTATCCTCTTAAGGTTATCATCACTGACCAACAAAATTTTACAAACCCTTGGCTTAGATCTGCAAGCTTCCTTGAATGATTGAAGGCACCGAACTATCAACCTTGATAAAATTTCTGGGTACATTACGATCTGGGCTCTGAGATTTCCTTTCTTAAGATTCTCAATGGTTATAAGAATGTGCCTCATGAAGTTAAACTTACTTAGATTTATCAGGAAATCTAAGATATAGAACTCACTCTTCTTCAAGCTGTCTTTATAACCTTTCCTCGGTACGATAAGACCTTTCACCCACAAATCTAGAATCCGGAAGTTTGTAGATAAACTAGGAATCTTCGGCGATTTTTCATCAGAGAGTCTGAGAGTTTCTAAGGCTTTTTACTTGTCGAAGCTACATTTTGAATCCGGCAACACATGAGAAACAAACTCGGCTTCTCCTTCATAGGACAACCCTACCAAGCTTGCTGCCTTGGTATAAGAAAGTTTGTATGTCTTACCATAAGACTTATTGGAAAATTTCTCCCTATTATCTTCATTAAAGAAGGAAACTGATTCATAGAACTTAACAATTAACTCTGAAAAGACATCGTCTTGATTCCCTGGTTTGGATACAACAATATCTTCCTAGCCATTCAACTTAATGTTCTTTGAAATAAGAGAATTATAGTTATTGAAGAAATCTGGATGGAATAGCCTTTCTCTATAAACTAACCACTGTGAAATAGGCTTGGTGAATGACATTTATTGAGACGCTAACTCCACAGACATTCAGATCTGAAGTCCTCTGAGAAGTTTGGAACGGAGAAATCTGATGTTCGGAACGACTTTAAAACTGAGAGGCAGAGATTCGAGACGCGAGAGCTTGAAATCGATGTTGGACAAGTATATGAGTCCCCTTTATATAGGCAATGGAATGACGGTTCAACTTCCTCGGTTGATCTAACGGTTGGGATAAGCTGCGATCAGATATGATGGTTGAAAACTTGAATCCGATATTTTTGAGGTTTTTATTAAATCAATGAATTAAGAAAACTATAATCCGAAAACATAATACAAGAAAATGCCAGCAAGGAAAAAATGACTACGAAAACTTCAGTAAGGAAATCATACCTTTCGGATTGTCTTAGGAGGATTATTCGTAATGGGTAATATAAAAATGACTACGAAAAAATCTTTATTATGAAAAGATAGAGTTCGCAAAAACTTTACTATGGAAAAAAACTCAATACGGAAAACGCATTACGGAAAACTCAGTACGAAAAACAACTTCAGTACAGAAACAAATTCCAAGAATTAAAAAAACTTATTAAAAGAGATTCAGTACGAAAGTTTCGTTATGAAAATACCAGTACGAAATTTTCATTCTGGATGTTTTCAATACGAACACTTCCATTCCAGAAGTATTCTATACGAAAATGTCCATTCTGGAAAAATTGTAGTTCCAGGAGTTCCATTCCGGAAATCTTCGTTCCAAAAAGTTTGAAAACAAACTTTGAAAAAATTTAGTTATTCTATCAAACAAATGTACTCCCCCAATGAAAAAGAGTTTATTGCTGTAAGGAGACTTTTTCAATAGAAAGTTAATTAAGAAATATTACCTTACGGTTATCATTCCTAACTTCTGTTTAATATATTCAAATCTATCAGAAGGCAATGATTTTGTAAAAATATCAGCAAGTTGATCTTGCGTTCTGATAAATTGAAGAACAATATCTCCTTTAAGTGTGTGATCCCTAAGAAATTGATGCCTAATATCTATGTGTTTTGCACGAGAGTGATGTGCAGGGTTCTTACTAAGTGAAATGGCACATGTGTTATCACACAAAATTTGAGTTTTAGTAAAACTCAAGCCATAGTCTGTGAGTGTGTGTTGCATCCATAACACTTGATCACAACAAATTCCAGCTGCTACATATTCAGCTTCAGCAGTGGAAAGTGCTACAGAATGTTGCTTCTAACAGGACCAAGAAACTAACGAATCTCCTAAGAAATGACAAGTTCCGGATGTACTTTTTCTATCCATTCTACATCCACCAAAGTCAGCATCAGAAAAGCTTTTTAGAACAAAATCATTTCCAGAAGTATAAAATAAACCTAGATCCATGGTTCCCATAAGGTAGCGAAAAATTCTTTTCACCACCTTTAAGTGAGATTCTTTAGGATTGGATTGATATCTTGTTCATAAGCATACTAAAAACATTAAGTCTGGTCGACTAGCTATTAAGTATAGTAGACTTCCTCTCATACCTCTAAAAGATGTTTGATCTACTGGTTTC
Source organism: Viscum album (assembly GCA_963277665.1). Lineage (NCBI taxonomy): Eukaryota > Viridiplantae > Streptophyta > Magnoliopsida > Santalales > Viscaceae > Viscum > Viscum album. The sequence goes on along the minus strand of OY728166.1, from coordinate 1,081,248,907 downwards.
CCAGCTTCATCATGATCTAAAGGGTTTGAGGTACCAATGGAAGTTCTTATACTCTTAGTGTTGTCATAACCATACTTTTTAATAAGATCTTTAATATACTTATGTTGAGATATGTAGGTTCCTTTTGGTTTTTGAGAAATTTGAAATCCATGTAAAAATGTTAACTCACCCATCATACTCATTTCAAACTCAGATTTCATTAGACTTGCAAAAGAGTTAGTCAAATATTACTGAGTTGAACCAAATATAATGTCATCAACATAAATTTGAACAATCAAAATATTTTTCTTAACATTGTTTATAAAAAGGGTTGGATCTGCATTTCCCTTAACATAGTTATTTTGAAGCAAAAATCCAGTGAGTCTATCATACCATGCTCGTGGGGCTTGTTTAAGACCATACAAAGCTTTGGTAAGTCTAAAAACATGATCCAGATGTTTTGTATCTTCAAAGCCAGGAGGTTGTTCAACAAAAACTTCCTCTTGAACATAACCGTTAAGAAAATCACATTTCACATCCATTTGAAAACGTTTGAAATTAAAGAATGCTGCAAAGGCAAGTAGAATTTGGATAGATTCAAGTCTAGCTACTGGAACATAGGTTTCTTCATAGTCTATTCCCTCTTGTTGATTATAGATTTTAGCAACATGTCTAGCTTTATTTCATACTATGACTCCATTTTCATCACATTTATTTCTGAAAACCCATTTTACTCCAATAACAGAAGTTTCCTTAGGTCTTTCAACCAAGGTCCAGACTTTATTCCTTTCGAAGTCATTTAGTTCATCTTGCATGGCTTTGATCCAATCATCATCACCTAATGCTTCATCAGTGCTTTTTGGTTCTAATTGGGAAAGAAATTCTAGATGTTCTACTTTATTTCTTAAGGAACTTCTAGTCCTTACAGGTTGATTTACATCACCAATGATTCTATCACTAGGATGATTCTTAAGAAACACCTGATTTGGGTTTTGTAAAACATGTTCATCATCATAGGGTAAAAAGTCTTCTGGAGTAAATGATTCAAAAGTATCTTCTAGAACATTATCCTTATCAGAAGGTTCTTCTATCAAAGGTTGATAATCATTTTTTGAAAACACATTTGAAGATGTAGGCTGGGATGTTTTAAAAACAAAAGGATATGACTCATCAAATTTTACATGTACTGTTTCTTCAACAGTGCAAGTATTTTTATTAAAAACTTTATAAGCCTTAGATGTTGTGGAATATCCTAATAAAATCCCTTCATCAGATTTTGGTGTGAATTTATGTAAATTATCTTTAGTATTCAAAATAAATACTTTGCAACCAAAAACCTTGAAGTAGGATAGTCTTGGTTTTATACCATTTCATAACCCATAAGGAGTTGTTTTAAGAAAAGGACTAATCAAAACTCGATTTATAGTATATCAAGCAGTACTTACAGCTTCAGCCCAGAAATGTCTAGAAATAGAATATTCACTCAACATGGTTCTAGTTATTTCTTGAAGAATTCTATTTCTTCTTTCAACTACACTATTCTGTTGAGGAGTTCTAGGTGCTGAAAAATTGTAAGTAATACCATTTTTACTACAAAAAGTTTCAAAATCAGAATTTTGAAATTCTCTTCCATGATCACTATGAATAGTTTTCACTAGAAGGTTTTTATCATTTTTAACTTGAGCTCTAAAACTTTTGAAATAGGAAAAAGATTCAGACTTCTTTGATAGAAAATAGACCCAAGTAAATCTAGTGTAATCATCAACTAGAACAAATACATAGTATTTGCCTCCAATACTTCCAGTTTGTGTTGGACCAAAAAGATCCATGTGCGCTACCTGTAATGCATCGGTTTTTGAGACTTCACCAATTGACTTAAAACTAGATTTATGTTTCATAACAAATTGAAAAGGATCACAAACTTTAGAAGAATCAAATCTAAGCTCCGGTAGATCCTTAACTAGTTTCTTCTTAGAGAGTTTACATAGGTTTCTAAGGTTACCGTGTCCTAGTCTTCTATGCCATAACCAGGAATGATCTTCCATTGCAATTAGGTAAGGTAAATCTTGACTTCTGAGGTCTTCTATGTTTAGAGTGTAAACATTCTCTTGCCTATTGGCTGAGAGAATAAATTTTTCCTTGGAATTGTGAACTAAGCACTTATCATTCATAAAATTCACAAGGTAACCTTCATCACATAACTGACTTATGCTAATGAGTTTGTGATTAAGACCTTTAACAAAAATAACATTTGAAATCAAGGTTTTACCAAGAAGAACAATATTACCAATACCAACAATATCTCCCTTAACATTATCTCCAAAAGTTACCTTTCCTCCTTTTGTTTTGATAATCTTTTCAAAAAAGCTTTTGTTACCAGTCATGTGCCGGGAACATCCACTATCCATGTACCATGTATTGTTGCTGGTAATCTCTTTATTTTCCTGAAATCAAAAAGAAAATTAGACTTTCAGAATCCAAACTTGTTTGGATCCGAGATTTCCAGATAATAAAATTTTAGGAACCCACATATTCTTAGAAAAGTAAGCTTTGTGAAATCCTAAATATTGGGTTTTGTTTAAGGAACAATTCTTTTCCCAGTGACCACCACATTGACACTTGGTACAAAATGGGGCACTTTGAGAAACAAAATAATTGTTACTGAAAATTGGTTTTGCATGGGTATAACCAAATCTGGATTTATTTCTTAAAGTTCGTATTTGGGAATACATTTTATCAAAATTTTCCTTACCATGGGTAAAGTTTGACAAGCACTTCTTTAAGGAAAAAATTTCAGACTTGAGTTTTACAACAATGTTTTTATCCTCAAAATCATTAGTTTTAGAACTAGAGCTAGGCTCAAAAACATTTTTCTTAGAAATTACTTTTTCTAACTCTTTAGAAGGTTTGTTCTTCTCAGAACTTACTTCCTCAAGATTCTTTGAAATACTTTCAAAATCAGCATTTTTCCTATCAAGATCTTAGAAAGATCTGATATCTCTTTTGTAAGAATAGAATTCCAAGAGTTTTCCTTGTCAAGTTTTTTCTTGAGTTTGGAATTCTCAATTTCAAGAAGTTCAGCAAACCTAGAGACTTCTTTATAAGTAGGTAAAGTATTTTCCTCATCAGAAGATGATTCTTCATCAGAAGAGTTATAATACTTACTATCATTAGAATTTAAAGAAACATTGGTCAATGATTCATCATTTCGTACCATAGCCATAAAACAATTATTATCAATAGGTAATCTGGATATAAGACCAAGATTCTTCTATCATGAAGATTCATAATCAGAAGATTCATCTGAAGAGTCACCACCACTGGCACTCCAGGTGTCATTAGCTTTCAGAACTTTCTTAGCATTAGCTTTATAATATTTCCTTCTGTTCCTGTATGAATGTCTTTCCTTCCTTTCTTTATTTTTGAGCATAGGGCAATCTAGTCTTATATGTCCATCTCTCTTACATTCATAACATGTAACTTCTCTATCTTTCTTATCTTTCCTTTCCTTTTTCTTATACTTAGATTGAAAATTTCTCTGGCCAGCTATCTTGTTCATCCTTCGAGCAAGATTTGCTAGTTCATTTTCCGAGACTTCACACTCACTAGATTCGGATTGGAAAATAACTTTCTTAGACTTGGATCTGGTTACTCTCTCAGGAGTCTTAGCTTTCATCTGATTTGAGGTTGTTGTAAAAGAAACAGTGCCATTTCCATTCTTCTTCTTTATGTTGTCTGTATCTCTCTTCATCCTGGTTTCATGTTGTAGAAGAGTTCCAAATAATTCATCAAGAGTAATTTGAGTGACCTTCCTGTTTTCATCTATAGCTGTTCTTTTGGATTCCCACTCATTGGGCATAATATCAATTATTTTATCCACGAGAGATTCATCATCTAAACCTTTTTCTCCCATAGACTATAGACTGTTGACGATAGTCATAAATCTCTGTTGCACTTTATAGATTGGTTCACCATAAGGAAAATTGAAGCCATGATATTCAGCTCTAAGCATAGCTCTCCTAGTCTCAATCACTTTAGAAGTCCCAAAGTGTGTAACCTCTAACTTCTTCCAGATACAGTTAGATGCTTCACAAGAAGAAATTTCTCTATATATATTTCTAGTCATTGAACATAGTAGAGTATTGTGTACCTTATAATTAAGTTGATATTCTTGCTTTTACTGGTTAGTTAAAGTTCTAACTTCCTTGTCAGGAATTTTATAATCACCAGTAAGAATAACAAAGTTGTCTACTCCAGTATTGATAACAAAAGTCTTCATTCGATCTCTCCAGTACTCATAGTCATTACCATCAAATATAGGTGGTCTTGAAGGATTTAGAGTATCAATCGAACCAATATTAATTCCTTCCATACTAAAAATAACCTTCGGCACACAAACTTGTTAGTAGCAAAAGATCTGTAATAACAAAGTTCGGAATGAGAAAGTTCGGAATGGTAATGTTCGGAATGGTAAAGTGAGCATGAAAAACTTATTCGAAAGTATAAGTATTTCAGAAACCTCCTTTGATACCAATTGTAGGATCGAAATAGTGATGTAGATGCTCAATTTACAAGAGGGGGGGGGGGGTGAAATGTACACTTTAAAAATTCCTTTGGAACCATTAAAGTTAGTTAAGAATAACTATGTTTTCCTTAAGCAGAGGAAAGTACTAAGTTTAACAATGTTAAACTAAGAAAATTCACAACACCTCTAATACCGAATTCAAACTTGAAAAGAGATTCCGAAAGTAGGTTCCAGAAATATGGTTCCGGAAATTTAAACTTAATGAAAGATTACAAAGTGAGATTCTACCTTAAAGCGTATAGAATCTAAATGAATCAGAGTACAAGTAAGAAAGTATAAGAAAGTTATACTTTCCTTATAATACAAAATCCATCGGAAATATAAACACGTAGTAGAACTACAAGTGACAAGATATAAGTCTTTTAACCCAAAGAGAAGGGTATCCAACAACCTTGGATAAAGGTCCCTTGATTTATACTTTCAAGAAAGTCTGTCTTACCTACACCAGGGTAAGCCCTCGATACGAAGATCGGAGTCTCTGTCTTGCTATTCCTGCAAGCCCTCAACTTCAAGGTAGTTGGCAACCTATGTCTTCCTCAGCAAAGAAGACCTCACACTTCAAGGTAGTCGACACCTCTGTCTTCCTATCCCCGGAAGCCATCGAATGTAATCACCAACATTCGGAGTCGCACGAAGCTTTGAGAATTAATAAGAGCCTCTCTCTCTAGAAATCATTTCAAGAAGATTAGTCAGCCTTTTAGCATCCAACACTGAGCTCCTTCAAATGAGCTATTATTTATAGGAAAATTTCCAACGGTCGGCTCCTTCTTCCAACGGTCATATTTTCCATGAAATCCGGAAGGACCTGTACACGTGTAACTCAGACAACGGTTAGTTTATAAAAAATAGACGAAATCATTTTATAACAAAACAAGTGTAACAGAATGTACGGCATCGTTTTAAAAACTAACTCAAAAGTTCATAATGAATGCTTCAGAGTGAGGGTTCGGAGTGTAATGAAAATAATAAAGAGTAGAAAAATTATATAAGAGTAAGCAGAATAAAAGTTCGAAGTCTAACCAAAATATTTTTTGGAGTCTGAATTAATTCAGAGTGTATAAATCAAAGATAATCAGATTCTGTTTAATAGCTGAATTCTGAATGAGAATTCGGAATGAGAATTCTTCATTAGAATTCGTAATGAGAATTCTTCATCAGAATTCGTAATGATAATTCTTCATCAGAATTCGTAATAAGAATTCTCTGTCGAACTTCATAAGGATTCATATACTGAGTCTTAGAGTATAACTTAATCAGAGTTCATATCCGGAATTTGGAATGAAACTTCTTTACAGTTCTTATCCAGAATTCGGATAATAAAACAGAATGCTTCATATCAAAGTTTCAACGATTCCGAGAAAATAGAAATGAATCCGAATTTTATTCTAAGGAGAAATATAAATGAAAATATGATAAGGATAATTTTACTTATAAAAACAATTTTCCTTATAAAATCAATTTTCCTTATAAAATCAATTTTCCTTATAAAAGGAATTTTTCTTATAAAAGCAATTTTCCTTATAAAAGCAATTTTCCTTATAAAAGAAATTTTCCTAAAGATAAGGTGTTTGTGATTTTCAAAATAAGAAGGAATGGAAAAGTCATAAGGAAAACCTTATTGAATCAACAACCAAGTCACTCATCCTAATGGTCAATACCGTTTAAATCACTCAGTCCATTCCTGAAACTTTATGAACTCACTGCCTTAATACAACAACCATGTCTCCCAACCTGTGATCAAAATCACTCATAGAACCCGGGCCTTACCCGACCTAATAGTCATATCACCTCAGTACAGGTGGTCATCACCACCTTAATCCACTATCTAAGCCCATTGCGGTCCCTTAGAACCATTGAAAGAAATATAAATAACTCAATTGAAATTAATAAACACCCTCATCCTAAAATTTCCATGGCCTGGATCCTTTCATAAAAATCATATCATTTTTTAATCTTGTTTGCGCATTCCCATAGACATCTCAGGAGTACAATTTAATAATTAAAAGTCAAGAATTAATTTATTATGGTCTCTATTAGACAACCCAACAACACACTCAAGAATTCACCCCCCAATCAAAGGTAAATGATTTAGAAATATATGCACCACTTACCTCATGTTGGTAGATGTATACTCATCTGATATGATCCTCTAAATTGATCTAATTCGGAAGAAATTGTCATTTTAGATGTACACCCTGAAAATAGTGTAAAATGGATTGCATGTATTTAGCACAACATATGGTGAGATCAAAAAATATTGAAAGTAAAAGGATCATAGGTCTTACTCGTACACTTCCAAAGAGACCGAAAGAATTCAAATCAGAGGGAGGATGGATAAATGAATTCAAATTCAAAGGGAGAAGGAAAATAAAGCTACAATACCGGTGGAGAAATGCCATGCCTCAAGAAGAAAAGAGGGGAAAACCTCTTAATAAGAGAAAAGGAAAAAAGTAATTTTTTTTAAAGATTCAGACCTTTTTAGAGTAAAATGTACAAATCATGTGATACCCACTATTTATGTAGCACATTTCACAGGTGGACCCACATATTTTTCCCAAATCTGCACCAACCATGTGTGTTCCTCTGATCAAAATGACATAATTCCCCATGTGGATGTGTGAATCTCCCATATGGGTTTTCAAACCACTCACAATGAAGGAGGAGGGCTTCATGGTCACACCTAGGGGATACATGTTTTTTTTAAAAAGACACACCTCTATCAGCACATCCTGAAAAGTTGGAATTTTCCCTTCAATGCACTGAAAACCCACTCGAAACCCTGATACATATTTGAATCATCTAGACCCATCTAAAAACTAACTTGGTTAAAATAAAATCTTGTAATTATGTTCTAAATATCATTAAAATTTTGTCTGGATCACTAAAATACAAAAATTTAAAGTGGTTGACGATTCATCCCACTCCAAAAAATCCGACACATTCCAATATCACCAATTTAACATAGATCATCATTGACATATCTAAAATAAAGATTAGATGGTACCAAACATACCAATCCCACTTTAGTTATCCTGGTATACCCCAGTCATAAATTCATATATCAACTCTCTCAACATTCTCTCCACCTTAGGTTTATTAACCTATATTTCTTCCCAGCCAAAAAATCAAAATTACTATGGTACACCAACCATCCCATTATGAAAAAGTCCTCCCATGTTGCATCAGCCTTCCTGGTCCACATAATTTGCTAAAATCATTCCCCTGACACATCTGACACCCATAGAACCCCACACCTCTTCATATGAATACCTTATACATATGCCACATACATCACTTATGAGGTCCCACATCTCAAACAATGGTCAATGTACCTGTGCCCCATATAGAACCCATAATATCCCATATCACATTACTACCCAGATACCAATTCACCTCAAGTATTCCCGCATATAATCAATTCCCATATTCCTACATACCACATCAATGCCTTCATCCCATCTATTCCCATAAAAATCATGGATCCACACACCTCATATATATATATATATATAATTCATTCAAGATGATTCCGACCTACTAACCAGCATTTGGTTAGTCAAAAAACAACCCATGCACCTCGTGCACAAAAAACTAGACATGGTAACAAAATGGCCATGGGAAAACCAAAAGGCTCCCACTCATGCCTGTAATCATGACATACCATTAACCATAGGTGGATCCTCAATCTGATATGCACGTAGAAGCTCTTCTACATGCAGATGGACTGAAGCTAAACAACCTTTTGTATGGCCTTTCTATAGTGTTACCCCATCCACTGATCATTGACCCCACTATTGGTACCCACTATCTTTTCCATGAATATCAATTTCAACAGAATCCAATATACAAACTCTTGGTACTACTCCTGGTCAAACCATACACCCATGAGTCTACCCTAGTCCCTAGATTGTGACTATCTAAAATGGTTTCATGAAGAACTTGTTGAGATAACTTACCTGGCTACATGTTTGGAACTCCTTTGGAGGCCTCTAGCACAGATCCCAAACATGCCCTATATACCCGCACTAGAAGCACATCATTGATGAAATCTTCCTCAGTTGTCTACCTGAGTCTTTGTCCAAAACTCCAAGATGATATTCCTCAAAACCCACACCCTACTATCTGAATAATTGAAACTTTAATCACATGATTTCAACAACCAACTCGAATGTGATTAGTTAATCAAATTTCCCTTAGTTATAAGTTCCTAATTCACAACCTCAGAGACTAATGATACCCTGAAGAGGTTTAACCACACCCTGATGGCATGGAATAAACCATACTCCAAATACCTCACTCTCTAGGTGTCATCACCCATCATACAGAGTGCAAAATGAGACAAGTGTGTGGATTTTTCTGCATAGTCCCTGATGAACATGTATACCTACTAGAGGCTTAAGAATGCCCAAGCTCTCTTCTCCCTCAACATCTCTAGATATAAGTGATTGATGAACTTTTCCTCAAAATCCATCCAAGATAGTCACTCATTCTAGCCATCTTATACCTTTACATCCCACTAACACATATCTGGTCCTCTGATCATGTACTTACTCAACTTCACCCTTCACCATGTTGGTTCCTCAAGATACATGAAGATGGTATGGACTAACATGATCTTGTTCACTTCCAACACTATTCCACCATCTCCTAAAAGTAGAGATGGGTACTATGATTGGAACTACTGACTCATGTACACTATAGAAATATTATCCCCATGATCTTGCTTATAAATATCCTAGATGAAATGAAACAATCTCTAAACGAGATTTTCATCAATACTTGGCCCAAAAGATTCCATATCTTTTGGATGAACCCATTTTTCTTAAGTCTTTACATGGGCTTGTACCAATGACCCGTACAGAGCCCAACCCTCTTTGGTATCATCCCAACCTTCAGGGGCTTTAAACCGTGTAGACTCCCGCGACACCATATCATTGCCTTCATAATGCTTCATTAGAATCCACCTAGGTTGAAACCTACCAAATAACAATATAATGGTCAAAAAACCATAATAACAAACACACACACATATATAGATATATAGAAGATATGGAAATATGTTACAAGTAACATAATTTCTCTATCCTTACACCCACATCGCAAACATGTCACACAAGATCCAGTCTCACAACCCCATACCATCCCATATCAGTGTCAGATATCATATGAGGGTCCATCCCATGGACCATCACCTACCAATAACAGATCCAGGTATTACATATCAATATGTGGTAGTTGAGTATAATTTCACTAAAAATGCTATATATGAAAATTTTGTTTAGATTCATTATTGAAAAAATAAATAAATCAGAAAATATCACCATCCCTAGCTATTATTATCAAAGTCGGACCCATATATATATATATATATATATATATATATATATATATATATATATATATCAGATCACATAACATCTCATTGTGATCTTATTAGAACTACATTCCTGACTTGGATGAGTAAAATGCCACTAGAGAGATGTTAATAAAGAAAACACTATTTATCTTCCATTTTAACACATTAATCAGCCAAAATCCTATTAGAATAATCCTGGTTCCTAATGAAAATCATAATAAATCTATCATAGGTGGATATATAAATATCAATAATACATTATTATTATCATGAAATTATAAATAACAATCAATTATCATATCGAGCCAAGGGTCCACATATCCCCCATGCCATACTGGGTCAAGGGTCACATACCATAATAGGAAATAATCACACCCATGTTCACCACTCATGGTGGATACCATTTCAAGTGTAAAAGAGAAAATAAAAATTAAAATTTCCCATCTCTATAAATTTTGTAAATCACCTGAGAATGGGGATAAAGGAACCCAAAAAAATCTTTAATCTAGCTTCTGACTATTTCCTAGTCAATGTTCTACTATAACACAAATAGAAAACCCATAAATATGTAAAACAACTAATTTGTTGTCATTTTGAGTTCCTCAAATGGTTTTTCCACCTGATTTGTACTCTGATATAGTGTTCCATTGGGGAAAAAAATGTGTTCCCATATGCAAAATGCTACCAATAAGTGTTGAGGGAGTAAAGTGATGATAGTGGGGAGACTATACCCTTTGTAAGAAATAATAATAAGGTTCTATATAATTATTACACAACAAAAGTAATGACTATACTAGTAAACCACTGTAGAGAAGGTATAATAAGAAGAAACATGAATAAATATTATATATCAATATACCATTACTATAATAAATAAAAAAACATGAGATAACAATTTTAAAACATACATACAAGTCAAGTGATATAAGACAATAAGAAGAAAGGGTTTCCCGTGACTGGACATATTATTATATACATATACCCATGCTAATATGAATATAATGTCACAAAATTAACTCCAACTAATGTTGGAACCTCCAAGGACTCTTTCTATGTATCCCATGAAATGTAATATAAAATGATCTCTATGGTCCAGATCCATGGCATGATCTATTACCTGACCGCAAGAGCATAAATTCTACATACATCCCTAAGGGACAATGTGGGGAATAAAAATATATCTCAGCAGGACAAAAAATGTGTTCCTATATAAAATACATTATAAATAAAGTTCATATGAAAATAAAAAACAATACCTTCACATCATATAAATAATTTTCTTCTCTTCGATATACCACATGCCCCCAGTTATGTATATGAAATAAATCTACATGTCATTATATATATAACTATAGTGGTAGGGATCATGTGCACAAATCTAATGGAATCCCCTAATAGGTAACATGGTGGAGAGCCCTCAGGAAGTTCCTATAACTATATCTTCGAAACCTCATTCTAACTGACACATCATGTAATAAATCATAAAACCAATGACCTGAAGACATGCCCGAAAAATAGTACCTCGTCCCTCATACCTCATCTTATAATTCCCCATCAGATCAAAGCCCAATGTATTGAGGCAAAATGAAGTCTGTCCTCCAAATAATAACCATTGTCATCTCAATAGAAAACGTCCCAAGGAATGGAAATACCCATCTTCCCAATATCTTCTTCCAAAGGCCATAATCAATATGGGGAATCTCAAATTCCAACCAATGGTCTCATCACTCTAAATCAATGGATCCTCGTAATCAATATGGATTTCTAAAAAAATAACATCCAACCACACTAATGGTAAACAACATCCTAATCCAAATAGTGGAGGCCTATACGCACATGATTTTTCAACACCACCAAATAATCTGATTCTTATATATGTTAAACTACTCCAAATAGTGCATTAAACAATCAATATGAAAGAAAATCACCAAAAAATGTACCAACCCACATCATCAAAGAACCATGTTCCCCTGTGACCATGTCACTCATCCCAATGTTCAATACCATCTCAATCACTCATGGTATTACCAAAACCTGAAAACCTTGTCATCCCAATCTAATGCCCACATTTACCAAACTATGATCAATATCACTCACAGAACACTAGCCTCTTACAACCATTCAATCACATAACCTCAGTATAGGTGGTCCTCACAACCTCAGTCCTATGTCCAAGCCTATCAGGTTCCCTCAGAAACAACGTAATCAATATAAATAATTAAATTTTCAAAAATACACACCCCCAAACTAATATCTCCTAGGTATGAATCCTCTCACCAGTCTCATAACATTTTTAGAATTTCATGAGTATTCCCATATAAATATCTTCTGTTAAATTTAATAATTAAAAGTCATGTATTAAACTATTAGGTCATTTCTCAAACAACCCAGTGACATACCCAAGAGAACACCCCCAAAAAATTGGAACTTCCGAAGATAAATATAGGAACCACCTAACTCATGTTGATATAAACTCACTTGTACAATATTATCCGCTAACATGATCCAATTTTAAATAAATTGGATTTTAAGAATAATGACATGAAAATAGGGTAAAAGAACTCACACAAATTTAGAACACTATATGGATAGTGAAAAGATTATAGGAATAAAGGGGACGAAATTTCACACCCATATGCTTCCAATGAAACCAAAATCATTCGAATCAAAGGTTGGTTGGAGAAATGATCTAAAATCCTAAAGGAGGAGGATAAGGTTACTCCATTTCTACTAGTGAAAGGCTTCATGTGTAGAACCATGATTGAGTCTATGATAAACAATATATACTTCCATTCATGTCTATGAGGCCCCTCCCATATTGATTTTTATGCCTTCCAAGTAAAAAAAGGAGGGCCATATGGTTTTTTTAAACTGTACTCCCCTATCTACACCCCCCAAAAATTTGGGTTTTTGCCCTCTATGAGCCTAAAACCCACTCAAAACCATAAGAAAATTTTTTAGAATCTAAAACCTTCTAAAAAATTCTTTGGATCAAAGAAAATATCGGTATTAAGTTATGATGACCAATAAAAGTGTTGGACCACTCACCAAACACCAAAAATTCAAATGGTTTGAGGATTTTGACCCACACCAAAAACCCAATTCACTACAATTATATCAAATAAATTTTATAAATGTGCCAAAAATTAATTATAATATATTTTCATTAAAATACATAAAAAAATTATTGAAGTAATCATATTTTTTAAGAAGAAAATTAATTTACATGAAATTGATTATTTATATACTAATAATTTATATTGAGTATTATATATATATATATATATTTCAACAATTAATTATTTTTATTCATACCCACCAATTATATATTTAGTTTATAATATATATATATATATCATGGGTCATTTAATATCTATGTTATATGTCAAATATGCTACCCAACATAGATTTATTTTCTAAAATCTTAGGGTGTTACATAGAACAGGACACCACCAATTACAAAAAAATTATGAACATTCAGCACATGATGAAAATAATTGAATGTAATTAATACTAAAATGATACAATAATTTTATATTCTCATTAATATCATAATATCACAATTCATAATTTGATGAAAAATCCCCATTGATTGTATATAAAAAAAATACTTTAACAACAGTTAATAGTAGTCAAACACATATGGGGAGGGGATTATTAAAATTATTTAATTGGGGAATGTGGGTTTTATTGTTCGAATAAACCATTACTTTAGAAATTTAATTATCTTATTTTAAAATTTTATGAATTTAATTCCATCATACACCTCTTCTTCTTCATCACACTTCATGGAATTTCACTTTAGTGCCTTTCCAGTGGCTCTCTTGTGAGTGATTAGGCATACAAAATACTACTTTTCAGATGTTTAAATTTCAATTATTCATTTATAGATGTGTAATTTTCATTTATTCGGTAAAAAAACAGAATAATTACATTGGTTTGTTATAGACCAAGATATCCTCCCATGTCACTGATTAGACTGTTCCATTAATTGTCTTTATATTCCTCTTTTTATAGTCACAATATTCATCAAAATTTAAAACCCATGACTTATATTATTATTATTCTTTAACATGAGGGTCCTTTTTATACCATATATTTTTCCAAATTACCTTCTTGTATTTTCACAAAATCATTCATTAAATGGAATATTTGGAATATCTCATCACACCACTATATTATCTTATATAAGGAACTCCCACTGTTCATATTATCTCTTACCTTATGGTACACTTTGAGAATAAACTTATGAATGTTTAATTTATATTCTATATAATATCCAATTGAACCACATCATATATTTTCATTCATTATGGGGATTTATTTACACATTAATTATTCATTCTTACAACTTGAGTATCTTAAGCAATGAGTGAAATCCCTGTATTTTTCCAAATATTATTTTTATTTTGAAAAAAATATTTTATTCTTATTTTAAAATTTTAACTCTTTTTGAAGATAGTCTATTTATAGAGGTACTTTTCTTACCCACCCTATAATCTATTTCACAATTAAAAAATATTTATTTTTGTTTTTTTCCCTTGTTCAGACTAACAAAAATGCTCATGAAATCTATACATGAAAAAATTAGAATGGTAAGATTTATTGAAATAATTACCCTAAATGTTTGGATGTGATTGATATATTAGACATATATATCTTTAGGTAGCATCCAATTAGTCATTTTAAAATAATTTTTCAAAAAACAAAATTTAAAAATTTTCAATACATACCATAGTAGAATTATGAAAAACAAAAAAAATTATATGCTCTATTTTATGATTTAATACATAATGATACATATAATAAATTTCCAAATGATCTGGTGGCCTAATATCATTGCGTAATTAGATATATATCAGAACAATATATAATAGGTAGAAAATTAAATTTTTAAAATTACATAACATGTCCTTAAATTTAACTAATCTTTTAATACTACACGAGATAACCAAAAGATGCAGATAAGAAAGGGGTGAGCTATAAATACCAGAAAAGGAATAATTAAAATCATTGTATAAAGTAAATTAGTTTATGTGATTCAAGATGCTTAACATGATGAAATAGAAATATGGGAATCAAAATCATGATCATCAAATAAATATATATTATGATAACATCATGGCATTATAAGAATGGGACAACATAATAAAACATGGAATCTTAATAATAAGCCATGGATAACCGCTGAAACTTCATAAAATAGTCCTATTAAGATAACTACTCATGAACTATACATGGTATATAATAAGATAAAAACATTACCCAATACATTGGAGGATTATATAATTCTAATCCCACCTGTCACATTCATATCATGTACATGCATTTTTATTTGTGCAATATAGATCATACACTATAAGAATAGTTTTTCATCAATTTTAACACCATGTCTAAGAAGTGTGGGTTACATATATTTAAGATTAAAATCAATTAAGGACAGATATATGTATGTTCATATTCATGATATGAAATGGGGATGGGTTATTACAACAAAAAAGTTTCGTATGGAAAATCACGAGATTATTTTGGAAGCATAACAGGTATATATAAAGGTTCACAAAAGGTTTTAGATAGAGTTATATGTGGTATCAAATTAATTTTAAAAAATAAGGCTAACAAATATATGTGTTAAAAAAATTACCACATGAAAAATTGGATATCCAAAGGATTAGTACGAATAAATTACATGAATAAAAATATTTAGAATTGAATCCCTTACATCAGAGTTTCCTTATAAAATCTTTGTATAAGAATATTAAGAGATCTAAAACACCATGTGAGTGTCTTAGAGATAATGTTATAGAGGAAACTTTTCCTCAATTTATTTTTAGTGAAGAATAATTAGAGAATGGGTTGCTGATTATTAAAAGAAGGGATCTTTGCAATTTATTAGTTTCTAAACATGGGTTTTGGAAATTGGGTTATAAATAAGAAAACCAACAAAAATTCACGTGGATTTTACCAAATATGAGTGGATTTCATTATTTTATTATTCCAATTACTGAACAAATTAAATAATATCATTCATGATGTGGATGTGAGTCCTGTTCATAATGAACTATTTTTAAACATAAAAATATAATATATTTTTTGAATGATACTTTATCTATTTTTTAAAATTAATAAAATAACATAAAATTTTTATTATTTGAAGGAGAAATACATTTTTTCCTTTTATTCCTTTTATAAAAAAATTACATCCCTTTTGGAATATTATTATGTCATAATACATATCATATATTTATACCATTTTAAAATCATCCCCAAAAATCCAAATGCCTAAAAAAAACTAAAAATAAAAAATTGGATAATTTTGACATCTTAATTTCAAAAAATATATTTATTTTAACAAGGTAATTTTATAAATATGAAAAATTAAACATATAGATAAAAATACTTATTTATTGGAAAATATTAGGTTTTACATCACTAACAACTTTCTTACCCCTGTAGGGTTCTGAAAACTTTTCCAAAGGAAGAAAATACTCCCACAATCACTTTAAAAAAGTAATCAAGAATTCCTACAAGTCTAGTAAAGATAATGGAATCAAATTGAGTTTCACACATTCTAAGAAACATGAAGGAATTAATTTTTTCAATGTATTTTAAGTGACCATTGTACCATCACTAGAAAGGGTTCACATAGTTCATAAACCAAGAACCACCAGTACAAGGAATAACCCGCGAGGCACTATCCCACGTAGTGATGAACAGGAAACCGAGGTGCCTGTGAACTACATATTCAGCTAAATCATATGTGTGAGGTAAATATTTATACTATCTTGTGAACTCAGAAGTTTATAGAGGATGAAAATTGGAAAGGTTCTGTGAACCATGACTCATGAACCAAAGCCTCCACAAACCCTGGTTGACTGAGTCTCCTATGGATCAAGATATATCTTCATGGGATTCCACAAATGATGTTTCATGCACACAGATACATTTCTCTAATTACCTACAAAATAATCATAGAAAGGAGGAAGAATGGATAGATGAATAAAGCATGGAGGAGACTATAGAGGTTGGAAGTGAGAATTCAGAGAGGATTCCAACTTCAATCTCAAATCATTGGGGAAGACCAGATTGTAGATCAAGTTTCTGTATGTATAACTAGCCGAAAACCATAAAAAAGGATCCTAATAATAATAGGAGAACCGTGAACCTAATTGTTGAAATATCTAACCCCATATTCATCATGGATGAACACCCCAAGAATGATATTCCCCAGGACCCTCCTTCGATATGGTGTTCTTCAAAGTGCATCACTATGCAGATTTAACCAATAACCTCATACTACATTAGTACATGGATGGAACATGAAGTGGCATGACAGACCTCATTTAGGACTACATACCAATGTTGTGCGTAGTGGTCCATACCCAAGCCCACTTATTGATTTGGTATGTGGACAACCCCTCTGCCTAGATACCACTATGGTATGTGGAGCTACCCTATCCCACATAAGAAAAATGTATGAGGAATGGGGATTTTTTGAGAATTATTCCCTCAAACTCCAATCTCTCACCTCTATTACCATACAGTCCTCTATAGACCCTCCTTGAACTAGTCTTCCGGCATTAGGCCAAAGCCTCCTCCAAAGCCGCCAGACTAGTATGATCATATCATCGGGCACATTCTCCCTCCCTTTTGAGTCTACATACCCCTTGTATGCAGAGTCATGAAGGATCTCCCCACAACAGTTCGGACTCCAAAGATATCTATAAGTCTACATTTTAATGGTAACCTGGAGTCCAACCTTGGGATGTTGATGTGAACCTCCACATTCTAGGGATTAAGGGGGATCAAATTCTTTTCCATTAAATAAGGTCTGGTGATAAGTTGAAGTAATCGTGTTTTATCCACCGTTTGATGGGAGAATACATTCCTCAAATTTCCCAGAACACATTATTGGGGAACAACCATTGAGGTAAGTCCTTAATCTCCTGAGGGCCGAGCTGCATGACCTCTAATGTCATCCTACATTGGAGTGTTCATTTAATCATTCCCTCTTCTACGCCCACCTTAGCCTCTTCTGTCGTAGTCCCACCCTATTCCATCAGCGGGAGAGGAGGTGTGTTGTTAGTCAAATCCCTCACATCTTCTTATTTCTCACACCGATTATGACTCACATGAACTTAGAGACATGTGATGATCCCAACGTCTACACAACCAAACCATGCTTCAACTATGAGAACTATGATTCCTAGTAAAACCAGGATACGTAGGACGCCTGCTTGATGGATTGATCATAAAAGAGTTACCTTTTAAAATGGTTCAGCCAATCAGGACCTCTCAAATGGGCAGCGCTCACGTGTATTCCCCAAACAAAATCTGATCTATGAGAACTCGGATTATTGGTTTAACCAGGATACGTAGGATGCCTACATGAAGGCCTGAGCTCAAAAGGGTTCCCTTCAAAAAGGTTTCACCCAATCATGACCTCTCAAATGGGTATCTCTCAAGCATAATCCCAAAACCAAGTTTGAACTATAATAACTTTGATTCCAGGTCAAACTGGGATACATAGGAATCCTGTCTTATGAGTATGATCCCAACATCAAGTCACATTCTGTTCCCACTGGATGATGATAAACTCCATAGCACCCTATTTTATGGATTAAATTATCCTTGCCTCCATATAATCACATCCATGTATTCCTATGGCGATCCTTTAAACTAAGGGTATCCCATGGACACACTCTTCGGGAATGAACCATGGATCCAAAAACATATGAACAGAAATTAAATTTATGAGAGAGTCCCGAAATAGGCAATGACCCCCAACCCCCCAAGGGTACGGTGATCACGACTTCCCATCTTCTCGACCAATGGAGTCCTTAACTGTTGTAGGCCAAGTCATCATCCAATAGGAACCTGATTTCAGAATTAAAGTCCATGAATCCTAGATACCCAGGTTGTTGGGTGTTACTGGATCCATCAATAAACCCATTGGAGACCATCTGATGAAGTTATATCCTAAGAGGACATATTTCACAAGTACTTTACCCCATGCAATCTCCCATTATGGCCACTTGACTATGGAACCTCCTTTGCAATATAGAAGGGATAAACTATCCAGTCCCTACAGGGTCAATCTAATCCTCCTATAAATGATGACAATGTGAATCAGGTTGAAACAAAGATGGTGATGTAAAAGTTTCTATAATACTATACAAAATCATGTCACCCATTGTACCATTATTTTCATTTTTTTCTCATATGTCCACTCATGTCACCCTCCAAGTTGAAACAAAAATGGTGAACCTAACATGAATCCATAAACAAGGTGGTGGTCTTACCTCACTCAATCCCCTTCACCTCACAATAAAAGGGGGGATTCCAAGATGAATAATCAAATATGCATATGTTCTAGAGAATTCTACTTTTACGGGGTATTGTGGTTAGTATATGTCATATATGTATATTTTAGGTTCCTTAATAGAAACCTCCAATCCAAATGACTTCCCAATGACCAATACATACACACACCTCAACGATCTCACATGCATCTAGGGCCCCGATGAAGAGTAGGATCCCCTCACCTTCCTACTGTCTTCAAATAAGGTTATCCAACACGATGATCAAAGAGTACCATCGAAATTGTAATCTCCCCATGGTGAAGGCCATGAGACAATCCCTACAGTCTGTGAAGGATTTCCAGCTGCCTCTTTAGTGACGGTCAGTGCCCCAGCACCGGGCAGCCCTGATGGTCATCTCAAACACTTTTGGGAGTCTGTCCCCAGAATGTGACAATGGCTACCTCCCCAATCTTAGGGAGGTAGTTGAAGTAAATGATGAAAAATTATTATCAACTGCACAGAGGTACTACTCAAGGCCCCTACCAGATAGCGTCATCATCGACACTGGACGACTAAGTCTCCCCATGCTGAAGAGGACTTTATACCGAGGACACCTACTTATTTCTAGAATACTTGGGCCCTTGGTATGCCTACCAAGTGTAAACAAAATATAATTAGAAACATGATATCACTTAGGGTCTCAGGGAGAAACTCCACCATATAAACATGGTGGCATTCATTGGGCAGATATACAATTATTATATATCTTCTCAAGTCCACCACAAAAATTGGGTGGCATAATACGAGCATGTGCACGTTCTTACTAGTGCTCGTTGGTCCCTCAATGACGACATAGTGTAAAACTACACGGAGATGCAGATATCTACCGACGCACAAGAATCCTATCATTCAAATAGTGCGATAGCTCGAAATACAAATCCACAAATACCTACTAATGCATATCAAGCTCATGATCTAAATAGAGCGGTATTCAATTATACATAAAGAAAAATACATACTGATTCATATCATGTCCTCAATCCAAATAGGTTTTCCATAATATATGAGAATGGTCGAATTCCTGTAGATTCATAGAAAGTCGTGTGATAAATATAGTGGAAAAAAATTAGAAGAAAATCCCTGATAATGATTCTTAATCCCACCAGTCAAAAACAATGGAAACTAGATAAGAAAACTAATGACATATTCATTCCTATGTATTAGAACATGAGAACTACCTATAACTACTGGTAACCCATGTGGGACCAGAGTAGGCACAAACTCCTTCTCCCACATTGGAATGGGACTTCATACCTATTCTCATCAAAGATGTATCTCAGCACATCCTAGAAATTATAGAATATAAGACATTGATTATAAAACATATCCTCCAAACAAGCCAAGATATCATGGCATCATTATAAAAGGCAAGAAACTAGGCCCACAACCCAGTTTCCTAAAACAGAATAACATACTCGCCAAATGGGTTAGTCACTTTGGAGCAGTTATGCATCCCTGATCTAGTCCAGGAGGTTCGACGATAATATCACGCGATACACAGACAACCGGATTGGGTAGAAAATACTTGTTCCAACTAGGGGATGCCTGTCCAACGTGTTGTCCACTCTAGGGCAGTCATATATCCCTTCCAAAACTCTAAATACCCATCATTGTATCCTGGTGGAATCAATGGACCTAACAATATATGGAACTATATATGTAGTCCATTGAAAACATAAGGAAGCCCAGGTTTCCCAATAGAGGGCACTCAAAAATGGAATGTACCAAAGGAAACTAGAAAATGAATAGTACATACATGGTCTTGCTCGGATGGATGTTGGGGTTCGAGACACCCTCAAACATATATCGATAAAGGCTCAAGACCTTGTCTGTCCATTTCAAATTTTGTGATGTGGTATTAGTAGATGTGAAGGACCTCCCCAATATGTCTCAACAAGAAGTTATAAATGTCCTCCCTAGAGAACCTGTGGGGGGATTAATCTATAGGCAAGGAAATATCGATTACAAGTGCCTATCTCTGAATAAGAGTAAGGTTAACTCTCCCCTCGACCTAAATATGAGAGAGCAAGATGGTCCTCCCATTTCTTTCGTTTGCCCTGATGGTCCTCCCAATGGTATATTTTGTAGATATGATTCTCCCTATAGTCTGACGTCAAGTCATCATGGTATTCCTTTCCAGGATGATTGTCATTGTGAAGGCCCTCCCTATAGTGGCAGTTTATGTGAAGCCCCACCCTATAGTAACATCAAGAAATGAGAAGGTCCTCCCCTTATTGAACTACATCTTGAAGGACCTCCCCTGGATATACATTATAGATATTCTAAATGCATATAGGTATAATGTTGTGATAGTAGTCCTCTCCATCATAGTAGTAATTTAGAAGGTCCTCCCCTTAGTGACATCAGGCAATGAGAATCTCCTCCCCTCACTAGATCCTTCCCTGAAGGTCCTCCCCATGGTATACACCATTAATAAATTTCTCATTGTCGGGCATCAAGTTTCAATGGTAGCCCTCACCATTGTGGAACAAATTGTGATGGTCCTCAATGGAATCAAAATTTGTTCTAGCAAGAAGGCCCTCTCCTTGTTGAAACAAATGTGTGAAATTCCTCTTCTTCCAAGGAACTTGGAAACATGAAGTCAGACATATTAGGATGTACTTCCATGAAAATTGATATTCTTTCTCACCCAGAGAGTGGTTCAGGGCCACACTCATCTTCAGAGCCACCCCTGCGCTGTACGCATATCAATGAGGCTCCCACCAGCCTGACTACTTGGGATGAAATTATTAAGAAGTACTCAAGATATGCATACAAAGTATAGGAGTCCCCATATTAACAACAACATGATATGTTTCTCATGAAAATAAATCCAGATAAAGATAACATATGAGTGATGTATTGGCCTATGACCACTTATCACTTTGACATACCAAGGGAGTTTTCTGGGGAATGTTTTCATGAAATTCTCCTCGATATATGGATGACCCTTTTCTAGCTAAAAAAATTGCATTCCCTATGTAAGGTAAGAAAACCATGTCAACATGTTAGGGGATCTTCGCCATCTAATTGACCTGGAATCTTTCTTGTATGAAAGACTGCCCTGATCAGAATGTTGAATGAAAAACATTTAACTATATTGCCTCCATGAACTACAAAAGTTGTGTTACCTCATTGGTGATGCCCTGACTAGTGTTCATATTCAGGGATGGAGAGAATATGGAGATATACACTTCACCCAATGTATTTTCTAGAAAAACTCATTGGAAATGAAATATTACAACGTCATTACCCAATGAAAGAAATAAAATAAAACCTCCACTCAGGAAATATGGAATAATCAACAAAAATAGGCCTAGTGTTAGTCTAAAAAGCATTAGAACCTAAGAGATCAAGCCATCGATAAGATTTTGATATAGGAAACCGAGAACATCCAACATGATTCTTGCCTAAGTAAAGAAAACCAAAAAGTGGTGCTCATGTCTTCAAAAGCCCAAAAATCCCATATAGGTCCAATTCCATACTTAGATAACACATGTGTGAGAGATTGTGAAATCAAAAGGGTGGGAATAATGGAAACAACCACCTCAGTATTGGAAAATCCATAGCCCAAAGTTCTTGGGGGCATTTGTTACTTAAAATTACCCTATAAGACCAGATTGTATTGCATCAAAGGATGAATTGGAGGAACTATAGTCCATATGACTGGGGGAATTTTTACCTTAGGTTCCCACACATTGGACATCTGTCATATGCCATCTGGGATGAACAATGAGTAGAGAAGTCACACGTTCCACCCCATCATGTGGTTTATACCCTTTGAGACGAAGGTGCATTATGAGGTCAGATCAAGGATCCCTTTGGATAAATCTTGGCCATGAAACCCAAAGAACACCATATAATGGAAGGAGAAAGTCCACCGAAGGATGCATAAATCCATTATATCATTCGTCACCGAGTACACCAGCCCTAATGTGGTATGCATCAGTAAAAGTGGTAAAATTCAACTACACTATTCTCAAAGTAAATGATATAATGGGAGATGATGCAAGAGATGACAATTCCATCCCAGCAACATCCCACATCAAGCCTACTGGTGTGAATACCTAGAACTAGAGAGCTATCCTAAATTTATGCACCACCTCAGATAATCTATCATTACCTCCCTCACAAAACCCAAAAAAGGAGATGAATAAATCCCAAGTCGTCCCTTCCCTCCTCCTCCTCCCCCTATGAATGTGTCTCTGAAACTCAAGGAAATATTTTCTATGATGGGGGAAGAAACAAAAGAGATCAAGTGAATTAATATTGATTTGCATCGAGTGAACTACTTTTCTGGATGTGTTCCCCCAGTAGAACTTCAACAGGTGTTCCTAGAAGAAGTTCCCTTTCAACATGAACTCATCCTAGTGAATGAATTCCGACTTAGAGAACTATCCAACCCAACACCAGGACTGTCAAACTACATAAATCTAGCAATAGAAGGACATCAAGTCTTCCCCCAGCTGGGAAGGTAGCCCAAGAATATTTAAGTGAACCCACAGAGGATTCCCCCTACTAGGAATACAAAACAAATTCTAGCAGAACTAAAACACCCATATTTGGCTGCTGCTACACCTGCCATAGAGCAAACCCAACATAATATGCACCCAGGGCTCTTTAATACCTTCTAGAAACTAATATATCGACTAAAATCCATGGTTGGCAGTGTGCTCTGGTACAACTAGAGCACAAACCATACCTTGATTGGGTGAGCAACGTTCTTCCACCATAGAACCTTAGAAACCTCATATTCCTAGTGTTCAATGTCTCTAGAGACCCAGAACAACATCTAATTCACTATACCTCTTATTGTGACCACATGATGGTCACTCCAGAGCAGCAAGAAGTAGAAATAACATATATTATTCATACGAACCCTAGAGGGATTATCCTACGTATGGTATACTAGTTTTCCAGATAAATCAATCATAGGCTGGGAGGAACTCCGGCGGTAGTTTCTCTTATAGTTATATTCTAAATAACATAATACAATGGTCATTTACCTCATTAACATCAAGTAGCTCTAGAATGAACGATTTTAAGACTTAATTTCTAGATGGAAAGGCCTGACTTATTCCCGGAAAAAGCCTCTCCCCCAGGATGAAATTCTCACTCTGTTCATCGATAACCATTGTAATGAATTGAGAGCACCGCTCATACCGCTGAAGTACACAAGTGGGTTCTGAGATTTCAATTCAATTACCCAAAAATATATATAAAATTGTTTAGCGGACTAATATGAAGTCTCGACTGGCCCGATCCGCCCCACAAAAAAGAGAAAAAAAAGATAAATCAACTTCTATCATGATTAATCCACCCCCGACACTAGCTCCAGTTGCGAGGCCTTTACCAAACCATGTGGCCCCCCTAGATAGTATCAGACATCCTCCACTGTGGAAATATGAGTGATGGGTTACTAAAAAAAAATTTCTCAAGGAGAAAATAATTAAAGTCTACTCATTATGAGATGACCAGGTCTGGAGCTACATCATAGCCGCCATGAATTGCAACATGCTCCCACTACCAGAGCCAAATCAAGTCAATGAAGTGGGTCTCGACAAATGTCAAAATTATTTTCCATATCACTGGATATTGGGACACATCATACATGAATTATTTGTCTTTAATGATCTCTTGCAATATATGGCAGATTCCGCACATGTCAAGTTGGGTCCACCTCCAACATAAGTGACATATGTTTCCACCACATACCAAGGAGGGGAAGAGGAATGGAAAAAGTTGGATATAAAAAGGAATAGAAATTTGAAAATTGGATGACCTTGAAAATAGTCAACTGAGTCCATGGAATCCTCCATGGACATTTGAAACAACATACCATTACCCCATAAGCTCTTGATACAATACATCAATCAACCTCAACCCCATAGTCCTCTAAGGACCTAAAGGATAGAATTTAGGGAAAGAAGATGGGATTCTACAAAAGAAGAATCCAATATTGACACTTTATGAATTCACTCCAATATAATTTTACAATAGAGACCACCCCTCCAAATGGTACAATGGGAACCACCCATCCAAACAAAACCATCATAAAGAGATAGTCCGACTGAAACACTATCAGATCAAGAATAGGTTTTTGGCTCCATTAATATCATTCAATTGATGGACCCATTCTATGATGGAGACTATAGACACGAACCTGAATTCCCCCTACCCAATTGGAGGTCTTGGGGAAGAATCCTCTGAAGCTGAGGGTTTCATGGAAGGCATGGTCGTGGTAGGATTCAAATTTCCAACCATGCCTTAAATCGACCCATTAACAATGTGGAAACTCACGGAAGGACCCTCTGGTAGAAACAAAAATAATTATAATATTCATATTCCCCCAATAAAATAAATTTGAGGCCATTTATATTTGAGTATCCATTGAAGGAATAAAAAATACCAAATCTCCCAAGGCATATAGGTGGACCAGTTCGCCAAAACAGAGAAAGGACCGCAACGTGACCCGCACCCATCACAGAGGCAAAACCATCTACATCTAAATCTCATGCCCCTAAGGTGTATTTTAATGAGGATCCCCAAGCCAGGAAGCACAAAACTTTAGAGAAAAAAATATGATATTCTAAATCATTTTTCTTAAGTACCGAAAAATCTATAAATCTTGGATGCTTTGTGTATGTCTGTAGAACATAGGGAGGAGATAATTAAAGCCATACTAAGTCCAAAAGAATTTGAGGTTGAAGTTTCAAAGGTTGAATTCTATTTGACAGAGATTAATCTCAAATAATGTAATGCTATCATCTTCTTCAAAGATATGGATGTATAATCCATCATGCAAGGGAACATCAAACCCTTATATGTGTCCGGAAAGATAAATGGAATTAATTTCTAGATGATTTTCATCGACAACAGCTCCAGAGTAAAACTCCTTCCATTATAAACACTTCGTCAGCTGAGCTATTATGATGATAGTTTGACAGCATACACTACAACTCCACTAGGATATAAGAAATACAAGAACAAGAATTTGGGACGAATCAAGCTTAAAACATATCTTGGAGACCTCATGTCTGATTTCATGTTCCTAGTAGTGAAGAAAAGTATGACCTTAAACATCTTATTAGGGAGTCCCTGGCTACATCATCATGCTATAATTCAATCATCATACCATCTGTGAGTCAAATATTTCACTAATGTAAAAAACAGGACATTGCATGCTGAAAAATTCCTATTTGAATACTCTGAGTTGAATTAAATAGATGCATGGATTTGTGAACTGGAAGAGAAGAAATCTTTGGCTCATGGCATTGATTGTATCACTATCCCATATGGATTGGAAGTGGCTCCTATCGACCCCGTCTAATATCATGGGTAAGAGTACATATTACCCATAAACTATGTTGAATGCATAAGTTCATTAAAGATATATATTCAATTGTATGCATGATTTATTTTATGGCCAAAAAGTCCAAAGAAACATAATAGTGGGATGACTCCTATGATGTTAGAAAAATCCCTAAAAAAGAATCTCCCAACCCATCCTTGATACCCCAAACTATCCCCAGCTTACTCACTAAGGAAAAAGAAAATTTTTCTCCCAACAATGGAGATTTCATATCGACAATCCTCTCTCCATTAAATGTGGAAGATGATGATGATGATAATGAAGAAGACAAAGAAAATACCTCAAATATACCTCTCCCATGCTCGAAGAAGGTGTTACCACCACAATCGATGAACTTAGGGAGATAAACCTAGGCTTACCAGACCACAACCCAGACTACATCCTAGGCAACCCCGTATATACTATTATATATGGAAGAGGCATTTTTTCTAATTGAAATTCACTTACCATCACTATGTGTGTCCATTTGAAATCCACTCTCCCGGGATGAGAAATCCAAGAGATGGATTGATGAGTTGGAATATCTAGATGAGAAAAGTCAAAACACATTACACCATTTGGATGTCAACCAAAATTGGATTGCATGATCCTTCAAGAAAAGTTTTCTCCTACGAGATTTCTACAAAGGAGAGATGGTGCTTGTCCTTAGAACCCCGATGATACCCAAGAAGAAGTTTCCAAAGCTTGATCCAAAGTTGGAGGGACCATATGTCAAACATGGGGTGCATTTAAATTGAGCATACACCTTGATAGAAATGGAGAAACATCTCATCATAGCTCGCACAAATGCAATGTTTTTTAAGAACTACCTTGCGTAATAGAGATTCCCATTGACTGTAAAAACTCTATGACTCTAAACTATGAGTCATCATCCTGACCAAATGACGTTATACTATATGGTATGATTTCCTTCAACACAACATTAAACTGGGATGCTAATGTATTTGTAGCATGACTAAAAATAGCACAACAGAGTGTCCTAGCTTCAAGATGTTAAACCACATAAGATAAATCTTCCTAATCACCTATGAATAAACTACACAATACATCAAATAAGTTTATATGGCTTGATTCCCATTCAGCAAGTGGGATATGTAGCGATTCCTCAATCCTCGATCTACCACCCTACGAAAAAATGTCTCTATCATATCCTTTATCTCCCCACATTTATGAGGTAAACCCTTTTCACTACATTTTCTCACATAGAGTATAACTCACTTTATCTTTGAATCAGTGGTAAGTATTCCCTTACATAATCAAACTATAGGGAAATATGGTAGTCCCGACATCCATAGCGGTTGAATCCAAAATTCCCCTACTCCTCTGTTTGAGCCTGATTGGTACATGTGACATTTATATCTACTTAATAATTGATTCAGGCCCCTTCAGGATATGTAGTGGTGCCATTATTTGGAATCACAGCCCAAACACCATATAAAAATTCCCACTCATGTCCCTACGCATGGACCGAATCTTTGTAAGAAATGTTCACAACTATGCTTTGCTTGATTCATTACCTTGTATGATATTTATGGAAGCTTGGATCTAGGATCACATCCACAAAACCATTTAAAAAAATTACCCTTCCTCAGTGCAAAGGTCACGCTTGTAAGGGGAGTCCATGAAAGGTCCTAACTACATGTCAAAAACTATGATATTCTTCAAGAGTCACGTGCTACCCCGATTCTTAATATTACGATATCCCGCACATACCCCTACTCATAAGGAGTCAGAAGATCATAATTTCTGATAAATTTGAGTACTATATATGTGGAATATCCAATAGTTCACAACTAATCATGGATTGGGTATTTGTTAAGTTCCCAAACACAATTTTCCCGTTCGTCAAAATCCATACTCTGGGAAAGATTGGATCCCCATAAATAATAATGGTCATCAAAGATGGAAGACCAATGATCTGTGGACACCACTGTTTGAATATGAACATCATGATTAGGTGGATATGTATATGATTCCTACAAGATGACCATCAATCAATGGAAAATTCTTCCTCTGGAGAGTCATCTCTTACCTCAGTACACCCAATGGAATTCAGGCCCCATGTCCTTCTTCCTGATTCAGGTTTCCCTTGGGGAGTATGGTTTAGACCTTATATCACCACTCATGTTTAAGTAATTACATAATATCATTACCCTCATTAAATTTAATCTATTAAAATTATTTGTGATCACATAATATCCTTACTACTGACTCAAAACTGCATAACTTAATGTCCCCACAACACGATGTTAAACTATGAGGCCAAAATTATCCTTGTTGCTTGAAGTTAAACTGTATATAATTAGTTTAAACCTAAAATTTTATTTGTTGTTGATTTTTATATTCTTATGTTGTGATTCAAAATCCTCATAATCCCTTGTTTATCACGCCAAGCATAGCTCACTCGAGCTTATGGATCTCCGTGAGTGATCCACCACGATATCATGGAAAATCAATATAGTAATTTGGTTCTTGCAGCACGTCCTTAAAAGGCTTGTCACATTTTGCTTCCCCATAATGAACCCCATGTCCTGGTCATACGATGTTAAAATTCAAGGAACCCCAAATATGGGACGAATGCCTAGCCATGTGTATGAGTCAGATCACTGTAAGGGATACCCGATTCCGTGAGTGATTCACAGCCCCGATGTCTCTATTGTATTTGGATACACTCCTTCTATACCTAAAACTCCATTATCTAAGTGATTATGAGTCCCCATAATATTCCATGGCAATTAGAAATGAATGGATAGTGTCCTGTGGACACATTTTTCTGACTATGAACATCATTCCTGGTGGCTCTGCTTATGATTCCTACAAGATGACCTTCAATCATAGGAGAACTCATCCTGAAGAAGTTCCTCTCCTACCTCGGTATGACCAGTGGATTTCAATCCCATTTCATTCCTCCTGATCCATGTTTCACCAATGGACTACAGTTTAGTCCTTCTATCATCACTCACGTTTATGGAATTCCAGAATATCTCGACCAAAAATAACCCAATGTTTTTAATTGTCTTTTTGGTAGAATAATGTATTCGATGCATGACACTAAACTGCAAAACATAAATTCCTCACAAAATTATGTTAATCTGCAAGGCCAGAATCATCATTTTTGTATAACATTAAATTGCATAGCATTAGTTTAAGCCTGATGTGGTCTCGGTTGTTGATTTTTGTATTCTTATGTATTGATCTAGAATCCCCATAATTTCTTATTTATCATGTCGAGCATATCTTGAATGATCTTAGGGATCTCAGTGAGATATCCACCATGAAATAATGGAAAACCCATCTTGGAATTTGGTCTTAGTAGCATGACCTTAAAAGGCATTTCACGGTTCCCTTCCCCATAAGGAACCCCATGTCCAGGCCATATGATGTTAAAATATAGGGTACCCAAAATATGAGATGAATTACTCACCCTACATATGAGTCAGATCTATGTAATGGATACCTTATTCCATGAGTGAATCACAGCTAGAATGACTCTTATGTATATGGATACACTCCTTCCATACCTCGAACTTTGTGATTAGAGTTATCTTGAAACCCCATAATCTTTCATGGCCATTGGAGATGGAAGGCTAGTGTCCTAAGGAAACCTTTCTTTGACTATGCACATAATGCCTCGGTGGCCCCACATATGTCTTCTCCAAAAATATCATCAATCAAAGGGAATTTTATCCACAGGAGAGTCATATATTATTATATAATGATTGATAGATTCCAGGCCTTGGGACATCCCTAATGATTCAGGGGCCCTCAAATTCGTGGTTTACATTCTCTTTCCTACACAGGTCCTGGATATATCAAGAACTATTGGCTTGATTAACTTCTTGTCTCTCTTGGGGCTCCTATAAAGTAAAGATATCCCATCCATATGCATGAAGGTGATCCACATATATGAAACAAAATCTCCCCACTATTTCCGTATTTCCCTATATAACTTTAAATAAATGTCCATTTTCATGCTCAGGCACACCCCTTGTTAAATGTCATATTCCCTAATCCAAAAGGTCTTAATATCCGTAATCATTCATAGATATCAGATATGGAAGGCCAATGTCTTGTAGAATCCATTGATTGACTATGCACATCTTTCCCTGGTGGCTCTGTATATGATGCCTACAAGACGGCCATCAATATAATGAAAATTCATCCTCTAGAGAGTCCTTTACAGTTTCTGTATGATCATATGAAATTCATGTCCTGTCTCACCCAATGAATTTGGAAAAACCCTCTAAAAAGGGCTTACATATCCCCCCCTTTTCAAATTTCCAAACATGAAAAAATATCCAATTGGACTGACCATTCACTTACACTCCATGATGCAAGTAAGAATCATGTGGGAGCGGCTGCCAGCTCAAAGCCAATACAAATGTCCCTAATACTTTCTGACATCATCACTCAGACATGACACCCACTATGGCTCCCAACATAAAAAAAATCAAATTGTTTTAAATCCTCCCACTCCATGAGATATGAAAGGCCAATTTACCGCTAACACCATTAATTTACTATGCACATCATGAACCGGTGGATCTTCATATGTAATCTTAAAATGGACATCAATCAAAGTAAAATTTTTCCTCAGGAGATTCCTCTCTTACCTCTATACGCCTAAAATAGCTTTTGAGCCTCATGCATGTCCAAAACTCACAAATATAGGGTCAAGAAAAATCCGTCATTCATGTCAGAAAGATATTAGGACATTCTTAGTTGATGAATCCCAAATAGGATCCCCTTCCACATTATGTTTTTTCAAAGATATTAGACCTAAAACATTAGTAATAAGTTTTATTGGCAGGATTGTGAACTACTAGCGAAGAAGACGACATACTCTCTAAAGAGAAAATCTGCAAAGGGAAACTTTAGATAAATGTTGAGTATCAGTTCATTAAACTTATACCATGTATGGTTTAGAAAATCAATTTTATCTATCAAAAGAGACGTAAATTTTTTAGGTCAAAAACCCATAAAGGGAGGCCTAATAAAAAGCCAAGATGTTCCTATTAAGCCCGTATCAAGTAGTATTAGGAAAAAATTAGGGTGATAATGGAAAATACATAAATGTTCTTGTGGTTTTCCATAAATCCTTATCAATAATAGAACTTCTCTTTCTGAGTCCTACTACTTAGAAAACAATTTAAACCCAATTTTATTATTTCACATTACTGTTTTCAATACATAGATTAAAATTAATACCTTATCTATGTGATTTTTATATTATTGATTATGATCAATTAACATGATAAGAAAAGGAAAAGATGTATAATTTGATGGAAAATTACTTTAATTGAGTTCAAAAAAAATGGAGGAACATCCCCAGTTTGGGGTTTCTTCATAGTATCAAAATGAAAATGAGTAAACATCCAGATTTGGGAAAAATTAAAATAAGGCCTAGATCTCCCTTTCAAGAAAAATGGCATGTGACTGCCACAATCCATCAAAAGTTTTTTCAAAAGAATATCTATCAACTACTTCAGCCTTGGCTGCTGGGAGCACGCATTCTGTAATGAAATTAAGGTCCCACCCTTTCTTCTGGATAGCTTCTTAATTGGCACATAAAGAGGCCAGTTGTTCCTTAAACCTTACTACCAGAGCCTCTCACTCTCATAAGTTTTCCATTTGGGTGATCTCCAAATCATGATCCTTCACCTCTTTGGTCGTTAGGTGATCAAGTTCCTCCAAAAAATCTCGAAAGGTCTTTACCTCAGGAAGGGAATAATTGATCTTTGAAATTTTATCCTCACTTGAAGAGAGGGCTTACCGGACTATGATGACCTGTTAGATAAGGAGATGTAAGTGATAATAATAAAATCAATTGGAACCTAAGTTGAAGAATAACTGCCAGAAGTTGTCAGTCTCATTAATTAATTTAGCCATATGTGTTTCCACGACAAGGAAACATAAGGGATGCTCAGCCTGTTTTTGCCCAACCTGGTGCCTCCCCATGACACCATTACCCTGATTCTCCCCCACAGCAATGGTTCTTTAAGTAGGAAGTGTCATTATAGGGGTGGGAAGGGACATATGATAGGATACACATTATGGAGGGCTCTCCTTACCCTTATATGGTTCGACCGCTGGAGTCGTACGTGGAGGATTAGCCATGAATTCCGAGGTGTCCAGTGATACTATGTTAGGGATAAATTCATTAGGGTCCTAGGAATTATCTATAGGAGAGAAGTAGATTGAATCACTCCCCACTGATATAGGCCTCACTGATGAAGCCTCTTACAAATTCTTTTTTCGGCGAATGAAGCATATTCTTACCAAAAGGGTAGGAATAGATGGAGTAGCCATCATCACTACTCTAGGGACTATAATTAAATTTGTATCCATATAAATTATCACAGAATAAGGAATGTATTACATGTTCCTTGGGTTTATGATGGGGAAAAAATGTTAGAGTCTTCTAGACCCATCGAACTCATCTTCTCATCACCCTTCCAGGTAATAGCTCACCCATAGTTGGGAATATTCTAGCGATAGAAAAGTGGATCCCATCATATTGGTGATGATAACCTCCATAGCAGCACCTTACAACATCATCATAATTCATAACTGGTGAATAATTACAGGTTGATATTCTCCCCTTAACTAAATAGAATGAATAAGCGTAATTTCTTGAAGGCACCCAAATTACCTATAAAACCGGTAAGGGAGGTATGGATCACAAATGGCCACTCGATCTATGCGATCAAAGAGCATCGCATCCAAAAGTGTGATAATGTATGATATTTCCTCTATATAAATGATCATGTATCCTCTTAATGACCCATGTGGGGTAGGATGCAGTACAAATGAGAACCAATAATCTTTATTCAGAAGCCCGACTACATCACTAATGATTAAAATCCAAGGAAGAAAATTCAAAATGTTGAGACGGTAAGGTTGAAATCCGGAGTGAGGAACCTTTATAGTGTTTTGACATTCATAGCAAGGGAAGTGTTTTGCATCCACCCATAAAAAAACTGAAACTATCTACTGAGATGTTGTGGAGTTCTACCTTCTTGTATCTTTCCCAATAGCTCCTAATGTTGGGTGAGAGTAGGAGTGGAAAAATAAATTGGTTGACCCTATACCAGCATAACCCCCATCATCAAAGTGGAGGCCCAGACCATGGTATATACATTGTGGGAAGGGAAGAACCATACACTAAAAAACATGGGAATGAATATTGATAATCTAAGTGCAGGTGGAACGTCTGGTTGAATATCTTATCCCCAGGTGGTATATCATCCTGCTAAGAGGGTAGTGCAATATGACCCTTGAATCTATCGAGACTAGAGGGATGGATGCATTTGACTGCTGTAGTATCTAGGATTAGGGTTTTTAACCTGCAGAAATGACCCTAGACATGCCTCGAATGGATATGAGTGAGATCCTAGAGGGGATGATCAAGTAATCCCTCTACTATAACCAGTAGGCTCTTTGTTAATAGGGATACATGGTTGGTAATATCCCAAGTAGTGGTTGTTGGGAGAAACTCATCATACCTTTCTCCATGGATGGGGAGTCCTCCATGTTGTTGGATGTCCCATAAAGTGATTCCCACCACACCATGTGACAAATGGATGGTGTTGATTCAAGGAAACCAGCAGCCCAATATCTCATGAAGGATTTTTCATAGGGTTAAGGATACGAACTGAGAAACCCAGGCTGCCTGATATAAGTTCACCACCTCTAATTGGTTAGTGGACTCTAAATAGGTTTGATGAAGCCAGAATTCCCTATGCCCATTCATCAAAGAAGCATCATCTGGATTTAAGGTCCTATTTGGTTCTTCACACACCATTAGGATATTCTCAGGAGGTGTTGATAATAGATGGGTACTCCCAGGTGACTAGTCTCGAGGAATTGTTGTGACACCTGTGATCTCCATTAGTCCACACTGAACCTTCTAATATGCACACATTTTCTTGAATCGTAGTAGCTGTGACTTTTTTTATTGGGGAAATATTGTCCCTATCATGTCATAGTGGTGTTTATAATAGAATAAAAGGAGAATTGGTGTCATCCAATGATAGAGAAACATCATCAGGAAGACCAAATCCATAAATTAGAAATCGAATGGACATCGGGTAATCTAGGAGGTCTGGCATGAGGAGATATTTTAAGAAGTTGTCACAAGGAACTATGTAAGATCGAAGACGATACTCATTGTCCCCCACCATGGTTTCCCTAGTCTTGGACAATTTCTTCAAAGCCTGTGAAAGAGGCATTGCAGCCCACATAGAAAGGAAAAAAATACCAAAACAAGTTAGTCTAATAATAAATGATGGAAATGGCCAAAAAAATGGCTAAATGTCTTTAAAAATACCAACATGGGGCTCAACGTACTATTCCCATAAATGGTACGCTATAGACATTTCAGACATGCTACATGATACATGGTTTAATCCCCACATGATACAAGATATATAGAGATAATCTCTACATACTACTGTGGTATGCAGAAACATTATACTGTGGACAATCGTGGTATGAGAATGTGGCATGAGGTGCTGGCTCATGGAGCGTTGGCCAGTGAATTGATGTTTTCAATGACGGTAGATACCACAAAACAAGGCCACACAAATTCCATATGCAATGTTTCTATTTTAAAGTTTATGAATGTATTATTAATGATTAAATTTCGGTTTTTAAGTTCTAGTTCAGTGTGTGAGACATGAAAACCATGTATCATTCTCCTACATGGCGGTCTGAAAATTTTCAATTCTACAATATAGTTTGAGAAACACAAAATTCGGTTCGCAGGAAGAATAATTGTTGAAAATTTTGGTTCATGAAATGTACAAAGAGGTTGGTGAATATGAATTTTACAAAAGAGAGGGTATGTGAAGGCATAGAAAGCTAGGGGAGAGTCGAGAGCACTTTTCTATGTGAGAAATGGTAAAAAAAGTGACATGGGCCCCTATTTATAGGTGAGGTACCCTCCTACTGGACCTATCTTATATACTACAAAAAACATCAGTTCAGGACCACTTCCACCTTAGAATAGTATTCTTTTCATTCTGAATGGGCCCTATTCTAATGGGGGGATTTTTTGGGTCTGAGAAACATTTCCAAGGAAAGAAAATACACCCATGATAACTTTATGGAAAAAATCAGGCATTCCTACAAGTCTACTAAATATAATGGACTCAAATTGAGTTCCAAACTTCAGAAGAAACATAAAAGGTACTAAATTTCTCAAAGTGTTTTAGGTGACCCATATACCGTCATCGAGAAGGATTCATATACCTCATGAACTGTGAACCACCAGTACACAGAACGACCTGCAAGGTGCTGGCCTGCGGAGAGATGGCCAGTGAACCCAGGGGACCATGAACCACATAACTAGATGAATCGAGCACATGACGGACATCCACATACCATATTGCAAACTCAACAGTTCACAGATGAAGAAAATTGGAATCATTCCACGAACCATGACTCATTAACCACAACCTCTGAAAACCTTGGTTGACCGAGTTTTCTATGGATCAAGATATATCTTCATGGTTTTCCTCAAATGGTGCTTCATGCAGATAGATATGATTTCTTCAATTCTCTATGAATGTATCATAGAAAGGATGAAGAGAAGTTGGACTAATAAATCATGGAGCTGACCCAAGAGGTTATAGGTATGAATTCAGAGAGGATTCTTGATTCAGTCTCAAATCATCGGCAAATCCCAAATTACGGACCAGGTTTCCGTAGGTATAAAAAATCAAAAAACATAAAATGAAGGAACATAATAACACTGGGAGAACTATGAACCAAATTTATGAAACTGTGAACCGATTATTACCCGGGGATGAACTGCCTACGATCAACAGTCACTAAGACCCTCCATCCATATGGTGTTCTGTATAGTGTATTGCTATACGGATTTAATCAAGTTCCACGTACTGTATTAGTATGTGGATAGAACTCGATGTGTTGTGGTAGGACAAATTCAGGACCGTGTACCACTTTGGTGTGCAGTGGAACATGCCCCAGACTGTGTACTGCTTAGGTACACGAACGTACCCTCAATCCCCACACCACTATGGTATGCGGAGCTCCCCCTATACCACATAATAAAACAGTATGTGGAATGGGGAATCGTTCGGTATTCCCTCTGGATCCAATTTTACCTCTTCGTTTCCTTCTAGTTCTCTATAGCCCCTTCATAAACCAGTCCCCCAACATCATCCCAAATCCTCCTCTATATCCACCAAACCCATATGATCATATCATTGGGTGAATCTGCGGACCCCTTTGAGTCTACATACCCCTGGTAACCATATTCATGAAGGATCTACCCATGATGGTTCAGACTCCAGGTATGTCTGTAAGTCTACATTCCCATGAAAACCTGAATTCCAACCTTGGGATACTGATGTGACCCTCCATGGTCTAGAAATTAAGGGTGGTCAATTTATTTTCATTCAATGTAGAATAGTGATAAGTCGAAGGAATCATGTTCACTCCTCCTTTTTATGGGACGTGACATTTATACCCTTTCCAAGAACATGTTATTGGGGGAACTCTCAATATGGTAAGTCATTAATATTCTGAGGGTTGAGCCACCTGAATTCCAATGTCATCCCACATTGAAGGGTTCATTTCTTCACACCCACTTCCATGGTCTCCCCAGCCTCTTCCATCGTAGGCCTGCCCTCTCCCATCAGCGGGAGAGAAGGTGTGTGGTTGTTCAAATCTCAAACATCCTCTTGTCTCTCACTCCTAGTATGACTCAAGTTAGTTTAGAGACTTGTGATCATCCCAACATCCACACAACCAAACCAATATTTTACTAAGAGAACTATGATTATTGGTTAACCCAAGACACTTTGGACTCTTTTTTGAAGGCCCAAGATCAAAAGGGAGACCTTACAAAAGGTTTAACCCAATCATCAAATCTAAAATGGGAGTACCTAAACTATAAGCCCAAAACGAAGTCTGAACTACAATAAATTTGATTCATGGTCAAACATCAATATGTAGTCTTCCTTCTTGAAGACCTGAGCTCAAAAGGGATCCCTTTCAAAATTGTTATCCCAATCACGACCTCTCA
This sequence comes from Viscum album, assembly GCA_963277665.1. Taxonomy (NCBI): domain Eukaryota; kingdom Viridiplantae; phylum Streptophyta; class Magnoliopsida; order Santalales; family Viscaceae; genus Viscum; species Viscum album. The sequence continues at coordinate 1,081,211,200 of OY728166.1, read as the reverse complement.
AATGGGAAGCTCTCATGTGTAAGCCGTAAACCAATTATGATCTATGAGATATCAGATGTCGGGTCAAACTAGGATATGTAGGAAGCCTTCTTGAAGGCCCAAAAAAAATGTGTTACCCTTCCAAAAGGGTCCACACAACCATGTCCCCTAAAATGGGAATCTCCCATGCATTTGCCCCAAGTTACATGAACTACATGGGATCTGATTCCTCTTCCGGGGATACATAAGAAGCCCATATTATGAGTCTAATCCCAAAATAAATTCACTATATGCCCCCCCAGGGCTGATGATAAACTCCAGAGTTCTTTATTTCATGGATTAAGTATGCATTGCCTCCTTAACATCAAATCCATGTATTCATATGATCATCCTAAAAACTAGGGGTACCCCATTGAAACATTCTTCGAAAATTAACCAAGGATTCATGAATATATTAACATGACATAAATCTATAAAAGACTCTAGGAATATGAAATAATCCCTCTTGAAAAAAAGGGTGCAATGAGTCTGACTTCCCATCCTCTCAACCAATGGAGTCCTTAAGTGTCATTGGCCAAATCAACATCCAATGAGAGCATGCCTTTGGAAATAAAGACTATGAATCATAGATACAAGGGTCATTGGGTGTATTTGGATCCACAAATAAAACCTTTGGTGGCCATATAAAGAAGTTATATAATAAGAGGATCGATTGCACAAGTACTTGGCCCCATGGAATCACCCACTAGGACCATTTGACTGTGGAACCTCCTTCGCAATACAGAAGGGATAAACTACCCAATCAACCCAAGGTCAATCCAATATTCCTTTAATAGATGATGATTCGAATTGGGTTGAAACAAATATGGTGATGTGAAAGTTTCTATAATAATAGACAAATAATTGTCACAAGTCAGACCAATCTTTTCAATTTTTCCCACATGTGCACCCATGTCATAGTCAATGGTGAAACAAACCCTTTGAAAATTACATAGGACTTCATTATATTATATTATCTTTTATACTTAAATAAATATTATTTAATATGAATATTTAAAGAAAATATCATTGAAATATTTTTTTTCTGAATTCATTAAAAGTTTGAATTAATTAAAATAAAATCTTTCCCCAAAATAATTTTTGGGTTTCTTCATTTCAAAATCTATTTTTTTAAACTCATTATATATTAATTTATATATAATGAAATATTTAAAATGTTTTAATATAATCCTTATTTTATCAAGATAATAAAATATTAACATTTATACTACTAGGTTCTAGATACACACCACCCTGTTACATTGATGTATTTTCGAGGGTAACGTGTGTGATGATACTATTTCCTGGGGTGGTTAGAAAAGTATTGTTTTTCTGAAGATTTATTTGAGAATTAAATTATCCTCTAAAAATTTTCAATCATTTTTCAGTGGTTGAATTTTATATTTTTATTGGACTATAAAAATGCCAGATGGTGTCATCTCCCTTGTATGAACTAATAAATTGGCTCAATAGGGTATGATTCTACTAGTCAACACCATCAATTAAACTGTCTTTGATAGTTATATTTTTTCATAACCCTTAAAAAATACTAATATTAATGTTCATTGTGAAATAGATATATTAGACATCATTGTGACTCTTAAATGTCTTTTATCCTCATTAAACAATTATGGATAACTTTTATAATTATCTATAATAATTAATGAAATATAAAAACTTTGTTTAAAAAAACTAATTTTCTTAATAAGAAATTTTTCATTAAAAAGGTAAGTTCATATATAATATTTAGAGTCATTATATTATCCCCCTTCATAAATTACAACATCAATATTTCATTTCATACATTAAATTTTTTAGGGAACTTTTGTTTCATTACATTTTCTAGTACCCATGTTACCTTCTCAAACTTGTACTTTTTTCATAGTACATTGTCCATGAAAGTATTCTTAAATCCTAAAAATATTTGTTTATGATCAATGATCTTCATATTATTCTCATCATATGAATATAAATCTTCAATGATACCACATCTATAGTCAGTTCATGTGATGGGTCTGGTATGGACTTTCTTAAGAGGGATACTTGGAACACATTGTGTACTTGAGATTTATTAGGTGAGAGTGCTAGTTGATATTCCACAAGTCCATTATGATCAATGATATTAAAGGGTTTATATATATATAACTAATCATTCATTTATTCATAAACATAATGACTGACTTACATGGTGATTTATAAAGGAACAACTTATCACCGACCACAAATTCTTAGTCAAATTGTTGATTTCCTGCATGGAATTTCTATCAACATTTAGAGGATTTCATATGATACTAAATGGTTTGAACATTGTATATCATATCATAGATAAAATAAGGTCACATAGGCCTCTTAACTCCAAATTTATCCTAGTTTTTGTTGTTGTTTAACACCTCTTCCCATACATAGCCTTATAATGTTCTATTAGAATTATAGAATGGAAGTACAATTTTATGATAAATCCACTTTGGTAAGGTTTTGATACCAATATCCTTGTAAATTGATTAAACATGGTCATAGAATATATTATTTAATTTGATTGGTTCAATAATTATTTCCATTCATTTGATAGTGATTTGTAATAATAAATGTCAACTCTGTATCTAATATTTGCTACAGGGACCTCCAAAACATTATTGTAAAGATTTAATATCAATTAAAATACAATGGATAGTGGTACTCCATACATTGTTTCAAAATATCTTTAGAATATTTTTTTTACTATGTTAGTAGATAGATTATCCTTGAATGAAATGAAATGAACTTACCTTTTAAGGTGATCAAATACCACCCTAATGGAGTTATTTCCTTTATATTTCTGGGGGATACCAATAATGAAATATATGGAAATGTTTTCTGATTTACATACAAGTATATGATATTGTCAAAAAATAAAATTATACTTTTATCATTTAGTACAAAATTTTGACACACTAAGATTCAAGATACAAATTCTGTAATCTCTCTCTTCATTTTATCCCACCATAAGTTTTGTAACAGTTATTTATACTTCAAAGTGATTAATAGATGAATAGAAAATGATTAGATATATGCTTTATTTGGATGTTACATATTATTTTTTGGTTTAAAAAAACCCATATTTGGGTTCCAAACTACATAAATCTATCTTTAGAAAACATGAATTCCAAAATATTTAGCACCTTTTTCTATATCTCTTTATCATCTTCTTCGGACTCCTTGATCATATTAAGAATATATGGTTGAGAAGTTATTTTAGAATGGTATGATGGAGTTTATTTTTATGATTCCCATGTTCATACATTGAATATAAAATAATATTAGATAAATTTAATCTATCATAAAAGATATTATTGCAGGATCTAGTACACGCAGAGTATATGCCAATTTGTTTTAAAACATAGGATAGTAATGGATTGAAAATTCCCGATGCTTGATCAACTCTAACAACCATATTTAGTGAAAGTTTAGATCATGTTATATTAAAATATAATATAGGATTGTATGAAATTTATATATTTAAATTTTCTCCACATAGAGATTATTTTTCCAAATCATCAATGAGAATATCACTATGGTTATTTCCACACCATTCAATGGGCAGTTCTACACATGGATCATTAATTGGAAGGAGCTATATAATATCATATTTTTATTTTTCATGAGTACACAAATTAAAATTTCATTGGATGAATCACTATAGATTAAAAATAATTCCAAAATTTTGGGTAATGTAGAAATATATATAGTGATTTTTTCACTTATTTTACATTTTAATGCACTCCTCACATTAATTGATCAACACAAGCTTCACTACATTCCATGTTATCATCGTTAGTGGTCATAAAAATTAATATAATTTAAAAAAAATTATAATAGTATCTAGATAATACAAATAATCTATGGATCTCTTTCACATATGTTGTTTTAGTCCATCCATTAATTTCCTCTATCCTTGAAGGATCCAAATATATCTATTTGGTTTTGATAAAATTATAGAAAAATATTACTTTATCCTTCTAAAAATTACATTTAATTTACATTTCATAAAAGGTTTCTTTTCATAAGTTCATTAATACATTTTAATAATGTATTACATGTTACTAGATATTGGAGTAGAGAAGAATATTCTCTATAAAGACTACCACAAACATCTCTAGGTAAACCCTAAAGAATGTATTCATTAATTCCAAAAATATATTTGGAGAATTTTGGAGTCCAAAGGAAATCAATATGAATTAGTAGTGCCAATCCCATGTATGAAATAAAGTATTCAGATTATCCTCCTTAGTCACCTTTAGTTGATAATGTATTGATTGTAGATCCACCATAGAGAAGTACGAGCTTCCATGTAGGTGATCAAAAAAGTAAACAATATATGATAGATGATGCTAGATTATTATTATTATATTGTTGAGAACATGGTAAATATTGTAGAAGTGCATTGACCAATCCATATTTTTTAAGAAACAGACTAGAACACCCTATGGTGAAGAAATTTGGTGTAAAAAAGTATATCCAAACTATCTTATACTTGCTTCATCAACTCTTCATGTTAAATTGTGTCTCTTCAATAAGAAGTAGTAGACTCTCTTGTGAGTGAATAATTTTAAGTATGTAGTATCAATTATAATGAGGGTGATATTATGTATCTTAATTTTGTAGTGATGATTTATTGTGGTTGATAATGGGATGGTGTTGATTATATTGATTAGTAATGGTCATATTGTATTGGATGACTATATGCATTAGCGGTTATGATTAAATGTGTGGCACTTCATGCTTTTGATATCAATGATTCCATATTATATATTGAATTAGAATCAATCCAAATGAATATTCATCCAATTTAAATGAAATATTATATTTTGTGAATAATTTCCCAAAGATTAAAATTATGTGTTATCCATTTACAGATATAGTGAGAAAATATTCTTTGAAAATTCACTAGTCTTTTAAAAGAGCACCTCCACATACTAAGGCACCTGGTGCACCAGAGGAAACCTTTTCAACATTCACGTTGATCCATGTTGGAATTCATGGGATACCATAGATGGAATTCAGTATAAGAGGATCTTCATTCCTAATAGGAAAGTAGATAAAATTCAAAATGGTTATGTCATATACATTATTTTTCAATAGAAATATTTGAATTATTGATGATGCTTGAAATTATACATGTATCAAAGAAACAACCAAATTTAAGGGACCATATTGACTATAAAAAAACATCTATTCCTATATATATATGATGGCCCTATTAGCTACACAAGTACCTAAAACTATATTAAATAATAGATCTCAATGTAATAAATCTATTATGAAAACAATGAAGTAAAAAAATTGAAATTCAATAAAATTTTGAATTTGAAATGAAACTTGTGTGTATTACTGCAATATCACAACAATGGATAAATTGATAAATCTATTGTTTATGTTAATCACATCCTTCATGCATGGAGCATAGTCTAAGGAAAGTTGAATTCACAACTTCTAGAGATGTTCATATTGTGGAATTTGGTTTCACCAAATCATCCATTAGTGGAGAAGTATAAATGGTGTAATGAAGGGACATATGATGTTGGCCATCCATTTGGGAACATTAGTGTCATCAATAAAAATAAATATGTATACGTTCTCTCATTAAATAATAAATTGATGCTTGGTTTCAAAATAAATATGTCTCTAACAACATAAGAATACTTTAGGATTTATTTTATAATATATAATGGTGAAAATTAATAGACATCACCAATATGTCAATTCATATAAGTGATTGAAATATTCTACAAGTGAGATGAAACTAAACTAACTTCCTTCATAGGTTTATCATGATAAGTAGAACTCTAATAATTCAGGACTGACTGCATGTTGACCATCCATCTTAAAGAGTTCATGAGATCATTATATAATGATTTTAATGTATTTTAAATAGTTTAGGATATGTAAAAGTGATTAAAATTTTATTATTTTAGAAAGAACTTATTATATAAAAGCTCTAACACTTCATCATTGAATGAGAGAAGATTCCATGTATATTTCATGAGTTGTTCCACATTGAACTTTCATGGAAATTAATTCAAAAACGACCCATATAAATGGGTTTAGTTAAATTGTTGAATGAAAAGGATATCTTTTTTTTATAAAAAAAGTTACATATTGTATTATGAAGTTTTATAATGAGGTTAAAAGCCCATATATACATGGAAAATACATAAGAAACATCATAGAGATAATCAAGTTGACCAAAATGATACCCTCATCCTAAGAAATAATATTTCTATTATAGTTAGTTATTTGAGAAATAATTTTAATGAAAATATTACCTAGATAAAAACATTGGACTTTACCTATAAAGAAATGAACACAAAAATAATTAAAGGGGGAATACCCTCTCTTCACTCTAAGGCCCTAGGTAATTTATTTCTATTTGGAAACAGAAATTCCCTCTATAAACACAATGAAGTATTTATTCCAACTGATGGATTTTCAATAAAACATATATGAGTGGTCAAAAATATATTATATATCCTACAGAGTTTTTTTAATAGTATTCCCTAATAAGAATAAGTTCGTGAGTATACTATAGATATGATGGTGCAAGATAGTTCATTAACACCTTTATTTACTTGTTACACATATTATGTGGGAAATTGAGAATACATGTACTTATGTAATATTCATACATATAAATTAGGAATCTATAGAGAGGTTATCCATGTCTAAAACCCCTATATAACCTAAATAAACCTATGGGGGATCCATTTCCTAAAAAATTGGGGTTATTAATATTAAGGATAACATAAATGAACCAGATGAAACTATTGGGAAAGTCATAATTATCAAGGATATCCATAATAAAATTCAATCATATAGTATTAATGTCCTTTATATTGTTAATATTTAAATAATTGTTACCATTTATGGTTTTCTTCCTTAACACAATGATAAATTCTGGGATAGACAAAAAATATTTCATTGACTCTTCCTAAAACTGATCTAATTTTTTTAGGATATAAACACACCAATGATTCTCACAATTATTAATTCCTAAATAAGGCTGATTATTTTTGGTATTGTGTTGCAAATGGAATATAGTCTCATTTACTTTAAGAAATCACAAATATCCTTCTTGGGAATTAATGAAATGAATTTCTAGTTGACACTATGATACATTGAGATAGTTAGGAATAATTCCATCACAAACCTTGAATTATCATAATGTAACATGTTCCAATGGATGATTAAGAATTTATTGTTGAAGCAATCCAGTCATATAATACATTCTCTATTGAAGGAGAAAATGGTATCTCTTATTTCAACAACATTTGGAACTAAGGTTAATATCCAACTATGATGATACCCAATGAAGAAAATAATATTTTTGATTAGATGAAGGGATCTAACATTACCATTATCATTTTAAAGTCTTTAAAAATACTCAACATTATATTTAATAATGTCTAAATTAAAGGTGAGGAGAAAATTATTAATTTTAATTGTAAAAAAACCATTCCTAAACATTTTATCATTATTAATGTATTGAAAAAAAATTATGTTTCTATCTCCATCTTGTCACCAATTAAATTTCTATTAATTCATAGACAACTTTACCTTCAAGTAAGAAGGCCATAAATCTTATAATAAAGTTGTATATCTTATTTAGAGGGATAAATAAGATTTTTTTCGTAACTAAAAGAAAGATAGGTCCCCTTTATCAATTTTTGATGTAATCTTATAGATTTGTTAAAGTGGTTTTGATTTATTCTCCCTTGAAATATTTAGTCTTTTTGAGTTTTCCAATAAGGGACTAAAGGGGATCTTTGTTCATTTAGTTCACCACCCCTTATTCACAATATCCCTACTATCATAAATATTAGTCCACACATTTTTAAATTTAAAAGGGTAAAGTGGATTCCGTCCATTATTTGAATAATACATCAACTATAAAAGATTTGTGAAAAGGCATAAATCATGGAAGGAAGAACATATATATTTTCATAGGTTTACTTCTGTCATCAATGTTGTAAAATAACATATAAATATTTTTAACCTATCTTTAATTCATAGTATATCTACTCAATGTGAGGTCTTCACATGAAAGAGGAAACTCAATGTGACAATATTGGATAATCCGGGAGCACAATTCATTAGAAGAAATGTTGGTAAGGATGGTTCAAATCTTCTATTTTGATCTTATCACAACATTAAATCCTAAAAAAGAATCAAAATTTTTCCTAACTAAAAACAAAACATATATACTTCTCTTTGAAAGTAACTTATTCTTAAAAAAATTGTTTGATTCATATAAAAAAGAGAAGAAAACAAATTTCACACATAATAACCAATAATGAAACATGTTGGAAGTCTTCTAACACATGAAACCATCTAGACACTAGAATTCATGAACACACATAGTGTTCAGACTATACTTTTATATTGATTATGAGAGAGAAATTGGTATCCCAGTGAGGACCACTTCAAATATTTCTAATTTAAAACGTTAACATTGGAAAATAAATTCCAACCAATGGAGGCATGTTTGTTTAAAGAATGTGCCTATGGTATGTGGTAATGGGGATGATTCCACACCTTTAAAAATTATGGAACCTTATTTTCATTTACTAGTTTAGGATTCTTATCCCATTTTCTAGGTATCCTTTTTATAATCATATCCAAAATTTTATTTTTTCCCTTTCCAATTTCCCATATTACTTAAGGCCATCACTCTCCACCATGCTATTTATATTTCACGAACTTGTATTCCTTCAAGCACATCGAGGTTTTCAATTGTGAAGTTAGACCAAGATACCTCTATATCATGTTCTATAAACATAACACTGTGGTGTATCAATTTGAAGGAAGTATCTACTCATACAGCAGTGGATTCAAAGAGATCACTCATTGAATCCTTACCAAAGAACACTCAGGAGAATCCATTATCATCCTCATCTTGATAGGAGGACATATCTAATGTCTAAAAAAAATATCTCTCGGGTAAAAATTCCTACTCACCATTAATTTTTTAAAAAAGGTATCTAACTAGAACATCTAGATATACAGCCTTTTCATGTGTTAAATGGACACAGATCATGACAACCATAATTTCCCATGTCTCAATCATTTATTTTTAGAAATTGGTGATCATACAACAATTGATAATGTTAGATTCAAAATGTACGTTATGATTAAAATTATTCCAACATACATCCCCCATAGATGGTCACATTTGGGGAATATGCTCCTATTATATTTGACTCTGAATATCAGACCCATTTAATTCAAAAGTGGTTTCATGTTTCACCATATGTCTATGTAGAACATCATTAGAAAGGTAAATTTTCTCTTGAATCCCCCATTTTATATTACCTATTGTAAAATATTTCTTGTCCTTAATAGTATCTTTTGGATAGGATTTATTATATTCTTTAATGCTGACATTATTATCCATGTTGGACTCCACCATAATCTCATTTCAATCTCCTATCATTAATTATTCAACTATATTCCTATTTAGAATTACCCTACCTAGTAAAAATTGTTTTTTCATATCTATATTTTTTCCATCCATTTAAAATATTATCCCCTCCATGATATTTTTTGTAAGTATATTTATAGAGGTAATTTCATTATGTATTCCTATTTTTCTAATTGATATCCCCATATTAGAAAGATCCCTATTTCTTTCCTTGATTTCCCCTTGTTAATATTATCTGATTTAACATTATTTTTCACCACTTCAATGTTAGATAACATCTTCCTATATAACCAATAGGGGTCATAAAAAGGTGTGATATATTCATACATAACATTGGATTCAATATTGGATTCTTATTCCATTAAAGCTTTAAATTTTAGTAGGTTGGAATTTATATTTTCATCAACTAAGATTCCTATAGAGTATCTAAGATATCCTTTAATTGTATATTGATCCATTTTCTCAGGGATAACCACACATGAGGTGATGTAATTTAGTATTTTTGGTTACCTAAAAACCCATTTTAAGTAATATATCCTTCTCTAAATTTTTGAATTATTAATATTCTGAGTGTATGGTTAAAAATTAACATCCCCCTTCCAATAAATTTAATGTTCCATGTTTCATGATAAAATTACCACTTTTAGTAACCCTGTTGACCCCATTGATATTGTGGAAAATAAAAATGATTCCAACCTTGTCCAAGGTAAATCATTCTTCCTTTACTCACACTCCATAGATGAGACAACTTACACCTCAACTCTGTCCTAGACTAGTATAATGACATGAAATTCCACTATGTACTTTCATTAAATAAATATTATGTCAATAATCACTTCAACATGAAACACCAAACCAAAAAATCCATGGAACACTATATAAAAATAAATATATTTTCACTAAGTTGGTTGGTAGAAATAAAGGTATCCACTTAATAATAGTTATATAAATAAAGATCATTTTTTAGTGTAGTAGTGGTACTATAGAAGTACTGTAGTGGTACGTTAGCAGTGGATGTTCTGTAGTAATGGTGGGTACTATAGCATTGGAAGGACACTATAGCCACAACAGGTACCATAGCAAGCAGGTACTGTAGTAGTATTATTCACAGAATTGGCATTGGGCTAAAAATTTGGGCCTACGGGCCATGTAAGGAGCTACAAGCATACTAGGCCTTTGGGATATGTAATGGGTCTCCCTATACCCAATTAAAAGTGGTAATTTATTTATTTTAATAATAAAATGAGGCTTTAGACCCAACCATTAAAAATGATCGCCTTATGGTTTAAAATGTATTTTTTATAAAAATATGTGCTAATGGGATTAATTTTAAGAAACTAAGTATATTATAGGAAAGGAATATTATTCATGTGAATAATATCTATTCATTTTTTAATAATATATTAACACTAATTTTATTATTAATGGATAGTAAATAAGAATAGTAATGTTCAATAAATTGAAAAGTTATTTTCTTATAAAAAAATTTTCATTATATTTTATAATTTTATTTAAAATTAAATTGAATTACTGTAAGAGTATAATTATGAATAGTTATATTAATTATGGTATTTATCATATTAATAATATCATAATATGAATTTCTATTATTGTACTGAAATAGATGATTTTTTGGTGAATTGTGAAAAATAAATATGTTTCTAAAACCATGAATTTTATGACATCACTAAAATACAAAAAGGACATCATTTTTTTAAAAAATCATTATATTATTTATAAATATTTATAAATTAAAATAAATAGTTTTATGATATTAATTTTTAATTACAAAACCCATGTTTACTATTTTGGAAAAGTAAGTAATAATTCACTCTAAAAACTATTTTGTTCACCTATGTCAAAATTTAGTTTTCATCCCTTATATAAACAAATCTAACAAAATGATTTAATTTTTTTAAATAAATATGATAATATTATCTAATAACATTACTTTAATTTTTTGGCATGAATTTATTATTACTATGAAATAAAATAATGGCCATGATAATGGTAAAATTGTTATTTTCACAGAATAATTTTATTAACATTCCATATTGTTTTCAAATAAATAAATTATAAATTTCTCAATATTTTCCCTAGTATAATTTGTAAATATATATATAAATACATTTACATATGAAAATTTATTAATATATAATAAATATTATTTGGGCCACTTAATTTTGAAAACATCATTTTTCCCCATAATAATATTTTTCTCTATAATAAATGTTTTAATTTAAACATTAATTTATTATTATTTAGATATTGAATTAGATTGAATGTAAATTTTATTTAGGTTAAATATAGAAACTAATTTTTTCTTGTGGTTACCTTATATTTTTAAATAATATAAAAAATACCTAGTAAAAAATTATTTACCATGGTATAAAATCAAAATGTAAAAATGTAAAAACCTATCATAAAAGACATGAAATAAGTTCAAACCCTTGGAAAAAGTCGTGGTTGAGGCTCTATAGACCCAAAACTACACCAATATCCATCATTATAAAATTTTGTATTTATTTACCATTGAATATTGAAATGATATCCTAGAAGTGTAAAGTGTATTCCAAAAAGTTCCACTTTTTTCACTTATAAAAGGTGATCACTTACACCCCTACACGGTTACACATAAAAATTTAATTTTACATGAAAAAATACCCACAATTACCTTAAAATAATTATATTTCTCATAATTAATACCCTAACCTTTATATGTTATCATAAATACTTATTTTATTAGGATATCGCTATTAGAAGATCGATTCTCCAATGTATGTATATGCCTTCTTCGTATCAGTTTTTCCATAATCATCCACTTCTAAATATAATATATTTGTAAAAAAAATTATATTAGTAACATTATTATTCATAAATTATATTTTAGGAATGTAATAATACTTAGTTATTCATCCTCATATTTTAGTAAAAACATCATTTTTTGTATTGAATCGACTTCCACCTCCACAAAGTGTGGTATTTTGTTTTCAATCACAACCATTAATGGTTGTTAAAAATGATACAAAAGATGAATAAATATGATATGTATAATATAAATAGGATCATGAAATTTCAAAATTATTATTTACATTAATTCAACCTCAGTCATTGAGAAGTGAAAACATTAATCATGTGTATATACAGATGACTCCTTCCACAAGCAATTGTTATAATTTTTCATCACCAACCATCATTAATGGAATTAAAAAATATATTAAATATATTAAATTTTTTATATAATACAATTAATATTATGGATATTATAATTATATTTTAAAATAATTTCAACTACTATCAATATACAAAAAGATTTTGAGAAACATTGACCCAACAACCCCAAGTAACAAATATAAGAAAGAATATAATATTATAATTAAACAACATATGATAGTTAAATGACATTTGAATATGGAATTTCATTCAATAAATTTATAAATTATGTATTTAATAACTTTAATTTGGTTATTTATGAAATTATGAATAATTGAATACCGAATTCAAACATGAATGTAATGTATCATCTATACCACCTTCATGAGTTATCATCTATACATTCTATTAATTTTTATACATTTTATGAAATAATATTCTCATGTACCTATCCTATTAATATAAATATTTCCCAAACATATATGACTAGTTAAATGTATTATTCATTTTTTGGTCAATACATGTATTTGTTCACTTTGAAATTCCAACTTTTATGTAAAGCAAATTTTGGGGAACCATCTTATTTCTTATCTCATGATGATAATAACCCCATAAAATTATTCAAAAATATGAATATCTTATAGAATAATTCATTATTTTATGAATAACCCATATTTTCAGTTTAGGATTTAATGGAATAAATAATTTCATTCATTATTATAAAATATCCTTTACATAGAATGCTTCACCCAAGTAGTATGTTTTTATTCATTCTTCTCCAAGATCCATTTAATGAATTATATATATTAGAACCAAATGAACATGATTATTTTTTAAATGTGAATATAATAGTTTCTTTTATTCCTTCTTATTTTTGGAATCATTTTGATTTATCCTTCATTTATTTCTTAAGTTAGAGTTAGGATACAAAATTATTCTCATGGGATTGATCTTAATGATGATTTATTTATGGTTTAGGTTCTTCATGTAATAGTAATATATATGATTTTACAGTAATTTATGGTTTTGAAAAGAATTATTTGTTACAAAAATGTGTTGGTAAAGAATTATCTATTAATATATATACTACGTAAGGGGTAAGGGAATTATCCTAATACACCATGGAACCTTTCCCACTATATATTGATGGTGCTAGGAGTGAACCTTTATTTTTTTTATGATATCTTCTATTATATTTCCAAAAACTTTCTATGATTTAATGTCTATAGAATTCAATTTAATTATACCATGATTCCATTATTATGATCATCACCTTTAGTATATCATGTTATTCCTCTATAAAATCATGTTATAATTTATTTCAATGCTTTTACTATTTTGGGATTTCTATATCACGGTTTTCCTTATATATTTTCCCTACTATATCCTTAATTGTTTTAGAATATATTTGGGAGTTAGGATAATTCCATGGAGTTTTAAATAATCCTTATTTTCATATGTTTAATGTGATGTATTTGTGTGTCTAATCATCTAATGAAACTAGACCTCTTGAATTTTTTTTTATTTTTGTTATAGAGTATTTTAAGAATCATTAAATAATGTGTATTCTTGGTTTGGATTTCTAGAACGAGGGATTTTCAACTTTTTTAAATAATTATTCACCTAATAAGAGAGAATTTTAAATGATAATGTCTTTATTGGTGGGCTTATGAATCTAAATCCACAAATGATTTCCCATCATCATTTTTTTCTAAAATTTTCCAAGTTCTATTTCCCGGATGTGTAAGGACATCCACTGATCCATAGGTGACCAATTACTAAGAAAATAAACCCCATTTATCTTCAACCGTAAAATAAAATTCCAAGGATTGATCAACCTTTTACCACTCTGGAATAAATTTTTTCTTAATCTCAAAACCAACAGAATATTTCGTTTGGATTGCATTGTCAATATATCAAAGATTCAACCATCCCTAAAAAAGATTCAAAATTAGCTCACAATAATTATTATTGTGCTCTTCTATGATCACCATATATCTCCCTTATTTCTGATGGAATAATAATTAGTCAGGTCTGATTATTCTAGATATAGTTAACCGAGAGACACTTGGGTGCATCTTGGTGTCATAATAATGATAATGATGATAATGAGGTAAATGATAATAATAAAAAATAAAAATTATACATAACAAAATTAATAATTATAAATATCATATTAATAATGAATCTTTTAAAATATAATTAATAATTTTAATTATAATTATTAATTAGTAATTAAAATAATGACTAATATAGGTGCTAATAATTACAATTAATTATTAATTATATTATTAATTAATAGTTCTATAATTAAACATTAGTAATTTTAATATTATTAAATAATAAAAATTATTAAGTAATATTTAATGATTTAAATAATTATATTATTATAATATTGTTATTAAACCATATGCATCGCCATCCCAAATCGATTAGTGACATGGCTAGAATAAAGGCTCTTGCAGAATGCTTGGGGTGAGAACAACCATTAAGACATGAGTCCGACCTGAGGCATTAAAGTGTAATTCAAGAACATGATAATAATGTTGGTTACATCATCCTTATCATGAATAATTTTTATTTAATGGGTAGGTTTCCTAAGAAATATAAATTTCATGACTAATGGAATGGTCAGATCTAAGAGTATCATGTTATGTGATAGTGGGAAGAACCATTTTTTTTACATTGTATCATACCCAAGTTTCCCCATCTTGTTGGATTATATATTTTTGATATTTTTTGTGTTTATATTAAAATAGTATCATAAAGTGAAAATATATAGAATATGTATTAATTTTTTGATATAAATATATCTTTATCATGACCCAGAATAACAAAAATATGAAATAAACAAAAAGGAAAAAAATAACATGCCCCTAAAATAAAGAAGAATAAATTTTAGTTTCTCCATTTTTTAAATCTGGGTAAAGATTTATCTTACTTGTGAAAAGAATATACAGTAGTTAAATCAACTACTAATGAGATGGATAGTATTCCTAACTGATATGTTTTAATGAATTACTATGATTAAAAGGAAACATGAGATCCATTTTGAGACTACCCTACTGAAGATCCAAGTAGTTTTGGATAATATCACAGTTTGGAGAATTAAAAATATAAATTAATTTTTTCTATAAATGGAATCAATAATAACTATCCAAAGGATTAATCATTTACTTTTAATATTATTTTTGAAACATATAGGATGAGACCACCCAACTTGAGGAAAATATTGAAAATTTAGACAACGATTAAGAAAAAATACTATTAGCGTGTGTAAAGAAATAAAAACATGTTAGTTACATAATTGAAATAATGATTAAACTTGAATAATTGTGATCTAGATTTCATAATAAGTATCTCAACATTATACCATATAAGAAAAAAATAATGTTCTTGGGGAAAAGAACCATCCATTCGAATAAATGCTTGTTGTTAAGAATAGACAACATAAAATACAATAATGTAATTTTTAGTGAAACATTATCATAATAAATAAAAAATATAAATAATTAATATGTGGTAAAACATTAATGTATGTATGATGAAAAAATAAATTCAGTATAATATGTGATAACTTTTCTCACTATAAAATGTTTTGAGATGGAAGTCAGACTACAAAATCTTGAAACAATTAAAGACATTTCTTCAAAACATATTGAAAGATAATATACTAACAAAATAAGTTCCATTAAATAATATTTTACAAACATACCTCTATAATGTAGACATTTGTGCCAAAATTCATTCTTTTATAAGATATAAAAAGGCTCAATGAAAAATTAATAATCTGTTTTATAAAATATCTCTTTTACTAATATTGTTTCTTTTAAAAGTCCAGGTTCCAAATAAATACCTATTCAAATATGGATAAATTAAAATGGAAAAAACCAAAAATAAATATATTTTAAATTAATAAAAGTATATAAATATAATTTTTGAAAAAAATACCACATAGTTATTGTTCATATAAAAAAATAGTGAGCCAATGAATATGGAAAGATAGTGTGTCAAATAAGAATATTAGGGTTTGTGGGCCATTGTGTGTTTGTGGAATATTTGAGAACAAGACCATTAATAATTTTATAATATGTAAACCGATGGAATTGATTGGAATCATACAACAAGGGTATGAAAAATATATTTTATTAATATATCATAAGAGATAGGTAAAAACTATCAATACCTAACATATTTATTCTATTGAAGAATATATTTGGTATGGACAATAAAAGTGGTCATGGTGGAGAATTATTCCTGTAAAAATTTACCAATAATATTTTGAAATCACATAAAGTAGGAAACCCACAAAATTAGATAATGGGAGACATATTCATGGGGTTCAATAAAAAAATATTGTTAAAACAAACAAAAAATGTCAAAAAAATGATCTAGTAAAAAAGAGATGATTATATTGTGGTAAAAGAGGAAACACTGTAGTTTTCTATATGAAATCAAAAGGTGTTAATATTAATGGATGTTGGATTTATTAGTAGATAAACTTAGTCAAATGGAAAATAACGTTGTTTAGTTTGTTGAAATTTATTCATACGAAGTCGTGAGTAAGATAAAAAAAATTGAGCCCATTCTTAATGAATTCATGAACATTTGGCATGATCAGTTGTAAATAAAAATGAAGACAGAAGAATAATAATTAAAATAATTTTTAAATGTAAATAAGAAATTACACATGAATAAGTTTAATTTCATGAAGTTTTTTTGAGGACGATAATTTTGTATCTCATCAGGTTGTGTGTGTGAGAGTAAGAAGGCTACATATAACTCAAATGATTTTCTTAAAATCATACCAGATTAAAAAGAATGGATAAGTAAACATAATCTACAACCATGATGTGTAGTTTATTTTAGGAGTGAAATAAATAATAATAAACCATGGAATGATGTTCTTAAAAAAAAATTAGGAAATTCTACCCCTGAAGTCTATTACCAAAAAAATCATAACAATCCTTCATGAATCATTCTCCATAAGATAAATATTAAAGGAATAAAAGGGTATCTTCATTGAGAAGAAATTTTCATACTTTTTATCTTACAATGGAGTAAAAAATATCAACCTTATTCATTTTTTCATGGTATTTTATTACTAAATTCATTGATAGGAATTTATAGTGATTTATTTTTGTAGTGGGGGACTAGAAAATATATGAATCCTATAAAAAGAGTTTAGAATAATTATATATATTGTAAGTGATCCCAATATTTTCCAATTTTATATTTATTTGATGAAAATATCCACCAGGTTGAAGTGAAATTAGATTTTATCCTTTGATGGAGGAGAGGGGATGTTTGAGATGCTATTAGAAAGTATCATTTTCAAAAAGATAAAAAATTATTGAAAGTTATTGAAATTTATCATTGTTAAAATATGATGGCTTATTCTCCCATACCTATTTTTTGAAATAATAAATTTTGATATTAACCAAGATAAATTGATTTAATCAATTATATTAAAGTTAATGTTAAGGGAAAATTCATGTTTTACTTCTAATGGAAACATATGTAGTTCTGTATGATTGTCTTAACATGTGTGTTGAGATGAGTGCATGATTTTAGGTTTTTGAAATTCTCATTAAAACACATTCATTAAGGTAAATCATTTATGTATGGATGGAAATGTTTAAAAATCACTTTTGGAATGAAATATTAGTTGGTATACAATTATTTTAATTTATTGAAATTTTTGATAATAAAATTGGAAATATTAGTTATTATGCCAAGCATGGATCACATTGACCTAGAGTGGAATAATTGATGGAGATTTTCCAAATAGAAATAATACCATCATCTCTCAAGTTAATTATTATGATTTTAATAATTTTTAGATCGAATAAAATTTAAAATATGGATAAAGAGATGAAAAATTATAAGAACATGTTGATATACCAATTTAATTATTGGTATTGATAAAAAATAAAAATATGGAACTTCTTCGACCCATATTGTGTTTTTAATATAAATTTTTTCAATTATTATGTATGAATGAAGGTATTGTGTAGAATTTAAATATATTTTGGACTAGAATATCTTGGAAAAGTAAAGAAGTGACTATTCATGTTAATTAGATTAAGTTTTGAGTTCCCTATAGATGGAATTATTTTATACTAATGTGTGAATATTAGATTCATAAAAACTGAAAGCTAATAAAGAAAAATGTAGAGATACATTAACTGAATAAGTGTATAGGTAAATGGAAATATTTTTAATTGGTCAATGATTTAAAAGGACAAATTCTTCAAGTCTACACTTCCTAATACATAACAGTATGAATCTAAAAATTATTCAGAAATAGAGATTCCAATTAGATGTAGAACTTAGGATTTGATACCACAACATATGATCACTTGGGAATCAGTGTGATGAACATATTGACTAACCACAAATTAATCCATTTTAACCTCAACTCATCTTAGTAAATTGTTCTCTCTATTTTTCTCAAATAAATTTTGTATTACATGCATATGATATGAACTAGTAATCACAAATTGAAGGAAACATGGGTCTCTTAATGAGGATCACCTACAAGATGAAGGACCATGTCCCAAGAGTATGTTGGTTTTTATCCCACACACTCATAGGTATTCTTTTATTATCAAAAAATTTATCAGGAAAGTTAATATACTTAATCCTATAATCTTGGAACAAAGCACATATAATAAGAAACACTGATATATTATTCAATATCTAGTATGAATCTACATTTACCCTTATGAAAACAATATTAGGTCATCTCTTATATAAATTATGATAAATAGTGAGTATCTAGTCCCTCTTGAACTATATAAGTTTGTTATTCTTCATTAAAGTGCATAAATTTCAATATATTGTAATATAATAATATCATTGGCTGGGTTCTCACTCACTTCTTCCAACCTCTATAAAAGAAAAATAATAAATAAATAAAATATTGGAAAATTCATTCTTAGGTATTTCAATTTACTTCTTCCCATTTAACATATTTTCAACTTCACCTCAGTATTTATGTTACTTAATATTTTAACTTCTATTATATATCATTGTGTGAATTTTATTTTCCATTTCGTTGTGCTTCAAAAAAATTCATACATACCAGATAATTATCTTATGCACATTAGTGTTAGATATAGATAGTGAAATTTTTTAGTAGTCTCAGAATTTTATTATATATCCTAATTATTCTTCATACAAAGACTGTACCTTCCCACTAGTTCTCGACATGATACTATCTTCACTAAATTTCCCATCAACGACATGAT
This sequence comes from Viscum album, assembly GCA_963277665.1. Classification (NCBI taxonomy): domain Eukaryota; kingdom Viridiplantae; phylum Streptophyta; class Magnoliopsida; order Santalales; family Viscaceae; genus Viscum; species Viscum album. The sequence continues at coordinate 1,081,191,322 of OY728166.1, read as the reverse complement.
TTGAGATTTTCTAGGTTACCCACCAAAAGATGAAAATTCCTTGTGATATATATATATATATATATATATATATTATTTGATCACTCATAATATCTAATTCTTGACATGAATATCCCATACCCCATGTGGGACTGGAGTCTTGTAATAAGTTCCCATCCCTTCTAATATTTAATAATCATTATTTAAGCCATGACATGGATCGATTGGGGAAGGAATTATATATAGAAAAAAAATATACCCCTCAATACATAGCCTATGTAATCTAAGATACCAACCCTCTATAATAATACATATAGATATTTCACCCACACACCAGTTTTAACATCCTTATTTTTAAAGAATGAGATATTATGTTCAATAGCATACATCATACCCTACATTGAGCTTAAACAAACAACTAAATATTATTATTTAATGTTTACCAATATAATATAGTCATTCGAATGGAGGGGATGCATAGTATCAAATAAATTAGGAAAATATTGTTTTTTCATCTTTAAATGTTGATTTATTGGTTACCAAAATTATTAGAAATAGAGATAAAAATCACTGGAATATAGAGGATGTTTTTTTATAAAAACAACTTTAAAAGGAAATAATTGTGTTTAAAAAAAAATATAACTCTTTGTAGATTTCTATTTATTAAAAAAAAATCTTATATATTCAATTTATTGTTTTAAAATCATCTTATATGTTTTCTTGAAATGATATAAGAACAAATTTAATCTTTCAAATAAAAGAAGTATTTTTCTAAAAATGCAGTTTTACCACCTTTTGATGGTGAGCATAATATAAATTTAGTTTTTTACACCATTAAATATTTTATTTGAAAAAATAAAATTCTACTCTATAAGTTGGATATAAAAATTTACATTGAATGAGTTTTTGATATTTTTGGATCACTATCATGTTTTACTGAAAAGTAAAAAATACACTAAATTTAAATTGAAAACAACTTTTTACATTGAGATAATTTATATGTAAAAATTATATTATTTAATTATTTTAAAGTACAAATAGAATATATTTTTATAATTTATTATGATTTTGGTCATTTTTATTAATTCTATATTGAATTCATATATAAAAATATTCCAATCTTTTGCAGTGTTTTAACTTTTAAAAATTTTCTTTATGGTTTTGACAACTAGAATTAATTACAAATTAATTAATTCAACTTCATTATTTTTAATTTTGAAAGATGTATTCTATATTTGGAATGATAATATCAAAATTATGTAAATATGCACCTTTTATATTTCGACATTACAAATAGAAACTTTAGTAATTATATATATTTACCCAAGTTAAAGGGTAAATTAGGAGAATAAGTGTAAAAATAATATTATAACAATATAAAAATACCCAAAAAGTTTCTAATATTATTAGATGAGATATGGAAAACAATGATCATCCTTGTTTTAATTTAGGACCCCATGGCACCACTTGGGAGTGATAATGACCTTTTATAATATTTAGTTCAAAGTAAATGTAAATATAACATAATCATGTATATCCTAAGTAGAACAATTTTAATTTTACTTATATAAAAGATATATTAGACTATAAATATTCCTTATAAATATTAAAAACTTTCTTACATCATGTTATTTTATTTATTACTTTCATACATTGAATAAAAAAAATTATTTATGACACAATGATGATGTAGTGATCACATTATTAATGAAATATTCAAATAAATGAATTTTTAAATATTAAAATAAATATACTTTGAATATATTTATGACACAAACGATTTTTTTGGATTATTATGACACATTATATTTTAGTTAATACTTTTTTTGAGGGAATAATGTTTTTATTACTTAAAAATATTTAATTACTAAATAGTGTCTAAATTGACATAAAATGAGTCTATAAAACAAATACTATTTTATATAATGACATTATAGTACTAAAAATTAAATATTTCAAAAACTGACTGAGATAATGTTAAAAATCTCCTTAATTATCCATTTTTGTTTATATTGGCATTTAATTGTATCTATATTCACCATGTAGTGTGAAAATAAAAGAAGACATGGTAAGAGTTAATTTATTTAACTAAGGGTTAAATGAAAATGACAATGTTAAATTTTTAACCTAAATATCTCTAAAACCTATTGGTTGAGATGATTTCAACCCACACTCATCTTATCCTATAATTATATCAGTTTTTATATATTATAATTTGAAAATCAATTTATAATAAATTAGTATTTCATGACATTCCGAAAGTGCCCCTCCTCCCTCTGATAAAAGGTCACCACTTCTACCCACTTAATAACACCTCAAAAGCCCAATGTATCTTCCAAATTATACTAAATTAATCTCCTATCATCACTACCTTAATCATATAAACCTTTCGTTGAGAATAATAAAATTCAGTAATGCCATTTAGCTCAAATCAAAAGGAGTTACCGAATTTAGAGGTATTATCTTCTCTCAAGTTCCTTTACTTTATTATACTTCATTACTCACTATGCACATATTTTTCTATGAATACATAACAAAATCAGTATCCTAAATACAATATTATTTTTTTACGAAAAGTATTCTTACCACAGTTACACACTCCTATATCTAATGGATACAAACATTTTTTTCATGTGTGCGACTAACAAATGTCTCATGAAATGATAATTATGCAATTTTCTCATACAACCTCTCCTAGAGGCCAATATATTAGAACTGTATTTATATATGATATATATGATATTTATTTTCTCTATATAATTCTATATTTTTTATTTATAGCATACCTTTATGATTTCCATAATGTGAAAATATGATAATCTCATTTCAGGAAGTGTGGACTATCACTCTCTTAAAGTGATATGACTCATTCATTCCATATATAGAATTTATAATTAATGGTATTACTAAATTTATTTAACATATATAACATATATATTATAATGGAAGTATAATATACCAATGTTTCATTTATTTTTCATTCCATTAATATGAAAAAGAAATGAAATTAGTGTTCATGTGTACGTACAACCTACTATCTCCATGAACAGTGCATTTCATTTCTTATCTCCAAATGTTATGGAATATTATATATACATATATAATGATTATATATGATACTAAAATCATGAAAATCATTCTTCATATGATTTAATATTGACCACATGGACAATATTCATCCAAATAAGTTCATTTCTGACTCAAGTACCGAATATCGACAAAACTACAGATATAAACTTAAATAATTATGTAATTTTTATAACATGGTAATAAGTCATATAAAAGGAATAATAAACATGAAATATGTTCTCATACAAGTATATATTAGCTTAAGATTATTATTCAAAAAGAATAAGTTACACGCATGATGATTTAAACTCAAGGCGCGGGACTTTGTATCAATCACCATTCATTGAGGCATATTTTAATATTATATACCACATTATTTTATACGTCATATAATAAAACCCTTTGACATTTAATTTCATTCCATTGGAATATTTTATCTATGATGTGTTTTACTAAACTATAAAGAGGAATGTTTAAATGTATGCGGAGACATCAACTTCAATGTCACCTTATCTGTTATTTGATATTTGGATTCCTCTATATACCTTAATGTTTATAAAAGAAAAAGAAATCCATTATTCCAATTTGGGGGGTTTTGGTATTGAAAATGGTATTTAATGTGGATTTACTATTTTAATATCATGAAATGATTTATTGTAATTGAAAATAATATTTTATGAGTGAAATTTTGATAATTGAAATAATTTTCGAGTTATGATTATTTAATAGTTCAGGGAAATTTTATAGTTGGTTTTGTAATAAACCAAATATTTGTGGTCCCGTGATAAATTGAATATGGTGTTTCCATGATAAACCAAGGATGGGTGGTTACGTTATATCCTCCAATGCATTGGGTATGGAAGTCAGCAGTATGGCTATTCCATTTAGTAATATGTGTGGAATTCACTTGAATGGTTATTCTATTTAAGTATGTTTATGTCCCAAGTTACCTTTATATGTTATAAGTTTCTTTCTATGTTATTTATGGTAATATTTCTTTTAAAAAAATTGTAATCAATGAGATTATATTCATTGAAGTATATTTACTACTTATTGAAGGTGAAAAGATTTACTTTATGATAATGTATTCACGGTTTTCATGTTATACAAATACTAATAGTTTTACTTCCTTAAGTATACCTTACTAAGATTTTTATGCCCATCCCATGACTTGAAATGTTTTTCAAAGGACATAAAGAAGAATAGAGCAAGTTTGAGATTAAAGAAAAGTTATGTTGATAAAAAATGAAACGATACATTGTTTTTTAAAGAGTTTATGTTTTATGAAATAAATGGACAGTGAGTAGAGGTGTCCACTTATAATATTTATGTTCGTATGTTTGATTTATGACATAATTCTCTAAATAACTATTCCTAAAAAGATCCTCGATGTGAATTAAAGCCTAATTATTTACTTATCTCACGATTATGTAATTTTTATGTTTGGGACCTTACAGTTGGTATCGAGGGTCGGTTTAGATAACTTTAGATGCTAGGGTGTTATTTAATAATAAGTGACATGTTTTACATAACCAAAATGGTTATCATAATATAAATATTCCTAGTTATTTTAGAAAAATTCAATGAGTTTATGATAACATGAATAAGTATATCTTAGTGTTTACCCTCATTAAAAAATAGTCTATGATGATTTTACTGATATAATCACACAAACATTTTTATTTTTAGTAAATAGATAGATCTAGCACGCACCAAAGTATCAATGGATGTGAAGGATCCTATGGTGGTTTTCTAAATAAGAACATTAATTAAATAGGATCTACAATGAGAATTATTGTGGTTATTCATAACCTACTATATGGTGTCATGATTGACCAATTCAACCATGGTTATTTTTCTAAGGTATCATATACGTGAGAAATGAATCCCTATGGAAGTTCAGGTAATAATAATTAATTTAGGTATATTCAACAACATATGTGTCATGTATGTGGAAAGGAAAACATATCAAAATGTTTCAAATGGAAATGAATATGTTATAGATGTGGTAATGAATTTCATAATTAAATAACTTTTCTTGGAAAATGGAATGGTTCTGTTGAATCCAAGAAAGTGAAAGATGTTATTTCCATGGGATAAATTGAATGTTTTAAATGTGGTGTGCATAGTCCTTATGCAAATAGATGTCATACGAAGAAGTTTTGGAAATGAATTTAGCAGGACCATAAAATATATGTTTACCAATACCTAATGCCACTCCAATTGAAGATAAGGAAACTGAAAATGACCTATTAATTGTATGGATTATTTCGTTTCTCATGTTTTGACATTCTTGAATCATAAGACATTATGAATGATTTTATTTTAAGGAAATAATGATTAAAGAATAAGGTTAAAAAACATGGATAAATGATCATGAAAAATATTAGATAATTAAGATGTATATATTTTAAGAATTGAAGAGTCATCCTGGATCTATGGATGGCAGTGTGTTTGAATATATTAATGATGGTATTACATTGAAAGACTTCTAGTATGTGTAACCCTTATGTTTTTTATGTAAAAATATTAATTGAGGAATAATTATCTTTTCATTGGTGGATATAGTTATAAATAATATTTAGGGTTTATATGATTCTTAAATTTGAGGCAATTATGAGTTATTACTTTTTGGGATGCAAAATGAATTCCATGAGAGAAACATGAGATTAAATTATACTATCATTATTTTTATGATTTTATCTCATGCACATAATGTTATAAGAATTATGTAGTTTTAGAAAAAGGACAACCTTTAAGATGTGTGATAACCCATTGAATCTGGCAATGCCATGGGAATCGAACCCACATACGAAGGAAGAGGAGGGCACATCACTTACCATTGTCCTATGTGAAGTCCTTGGTTATTATGAATTTTTATTTTTAGTTAAATGATTTTATTTATTAAAAATAATTATATTTTGAGAAATTCTGTTTTATGAAATGGACATCTATAGTATTCGAAAATGATTTTGGGATTGAGTGATAAATGTTATTTTAGAAGATGTTCCCTCTTTTGGGAGTACTATCTACCTAGGGAAAATATAATAATATTGGATTTAATTTGGGGAGGAATTTTTGAATTTTATTTTGGAAGAATCTATGTTTTTATTATAGACATATGACGATTTGAGTTATTTATGGAAATGATTAAACTATTATAGATAATATGTGATTAGGTTATTTTATTTTTAGTATGAAACTTTAAGATTAGTCAGTGTTATTTGTGGATAAATGATAATATTTATTGTGGAAGACTATGTGATCAAATAATTGTGAATTTTGGGTTTCAATATTATTTTGGATTATTTTTTCGAAATTATATGGACAATTATTTGTTCAACGGTCTATGATGGGATTTGGGTATTACTGTGGGATATTGGAGATTAAAAGTTGCCTTTTTTTTCTTATCAATAATTTGTTTTTTTGGAGATTATCTAATATTATCCTAACGATTTTGGTTATGGGTAATGATTCAAGATATGATGAATATATTTTTAATCTTTTGTGGATTATGTGATTCTATAGAAGTTTATTCTAGTTATTTAGGTTTGACTAAGTCATTTTGAATACTATTTGTTATGAGAAAAGATGAGTTTGAGGTTGAAATTTATATAGGAAGAAACCCTACTTGACAAGTAAGTTTGTTTCATTATGTTCTTATTCAATATCATAAATAAATTCCTCAACTTTATGAAAAGGATATTAAAACAAAACTATTTTACGTTTACTTTTCCTATTGGGAAATTAAATACCGTTTAACCCATCAAGGGTTTATGGTTTTCTGGTTATTAAATTTATTTTGATCTGGATTTTGGTCACTCTCCATAAAAACTTTATGGTTTTTTTCTATTCCATTTCCATTTTCTCCTACATGGAACCCTATTTTGTGTTATCTCGAGTGACCTTTTTACATCACATTCTATCTTTTAAAGTGTAAATTTTATTAACATGTTTCTGGATGTGTGATTGCAATAAAGGTATTTTGAAAATTTATACCATAGTTATAAGCCCCATATTCAAATTAGGATGATTAATTTTATTAAAGGGAGGAAGAATGTAACATCTTTAGTTTTATGAAATAAGCACAACGTTCAATATCATACATGATACGCTACATCGAGGGTAAATGAACAACTAAATATTATTTTGAAAATGCTTCTATTATAAAATAAATGTTGGAATGGAGGGAATGAATAGTATAAACAGTATTATGTAAATATAGTTTATAAAATATTAAATAAAGTCTCATTGAATACCAAATTTATTAGGAATGGAAAGGAAAAGCAATTGAATATAAAGGATCTGTTTTTATGAAAACTTATTTAAAATAGAACAAGTGTGTTTCTAAATTCATATCACTACTTAGGGATTTTTAAGTAATAAAAAATATATTTTATCTATTAATTTTAATGTTTTATATTCATATTATATATATTATATACATTTTTTTTTAATAAATTCAATCTTTCATAAAAAAGATTTTTTTTCTAAAAATGTTGTTTTACTTCCTTTTGATGGAAATCCGATTTTAAATTTAGTTTCTGACACCATTATATGTTTTATATGAACAAATAAACTGATTATTTAGTTTTGTGAAATCAAATTTATCATTGTATGAATTTTTCATATTTCATAGATAACTATCATGTTTTGATGAATATAAAAAAATATGCAATATTTTAATTGAAAACAACTTTTTCTATTAAGATAATTTATATGGTTAAATCCTATTATTTAATGTATTGAAAGTATAAATAGAATATATTATTAATTTTTATTATAATTTAGGTCATTTTTTTGAAGTATATATTTAATTTAGAAATATAAACATTCCAATATTTTGCAATGTTTTAACTTTTAAAAACATGCTTTCAGGTTTTGACAACAAGAATTAATTTTAAATTTATTAATACAACAAATGAGTTTTTAATTTGTAAAAATAGATTTCATATTTGGAATCAGTAGATCAAAAATATTTAGATAGGTATATTTTATTTTTGCACATTATGAATAGAAAATTCAGTAATTATTTCTATTCACCACAATTAAACGGTAAAATAGGTAAATAGAGGTAAAAAAAATATTAAAATACCCTAACACATATACTAATCTTATTTGATGGGAAATGGACGACCTTTTTTACACTTTGGTTTAATTTATCACCCCATGGAGTCACATGCGTGTGATAATGACCTTTTATAATATTTAATTTAAAGAAAATTGAAATATAACCTAAAAAAGTATCTTCTAACTAAACCAAATTTATTTTGGTTAATATAAATGTTATCTTTGAATATAAAAATGAATTAGAAAGATAAAATTATTTCCTACATCATGGTATTGGATTTATAATTTTTATAAATTATATAAATAAATTTATTTATCACACAATGAAGATGGAGTGATTACCTTTTTAATGAATGATTCTAAGAAATGAAATTATAAATATTAAAATAAATGTAATTTGTAAATTTTGATATAATAGAATAAATTTTTGGATTATTATGACATATTATATTTGATTCAATTATTTTGGTTCGAAGGAATAATGTTTTTATGACTTTAACAAAAAATCTTTTACTAAATTGTGTCAAAATTGACATAAAATGCGTTTTTAAAATGAATGAAATTTTATTAAATGATATGATTGTCCAAAAAATACATTATTCCTCCAACTAGTTTATAAAATGTTATAAATATTATTATTGATCCACTTGAGGTTTTATTGTAATTTTATAGTAACTATATTAACCATATAGAGTAAAAATTCTAGAAGACATGGTAATAGTTAATTTATTTAACTAAGGGTTAAAACCAAAAGATAAGGTTAACATTGTGACCAAAACATGTATAAAAAAACATTTTTTTAGAGTATTTATACCAATACTAATATTATTACCTAATTATATCACTTTTCATCTATTATAATAGGATGATCAATTTATAATAAATTAATTGTTCAAGATTTTTCTAAAGTGCCTCTCCACCCTCTTATAAAAGGCCACCACATCTACCATCTTAATAACACCTCTCAATACCCTTGAATCATATAATGGTTTCTGAAAAAAACTCCCAAAATCCTCAAATTACTCATATAATACTTACTTTGGGTATAACAAAATTCAAGAAATCCTTTTGGCTCAATTCAAAAGGAGTTACCCGAATAGCGGTTGCGTCTTCTCTCAAGTTCCTTTACTTTATTTTCATTCTTAAATCACGTTGATCATCATATTATATTCTTAAATTAAAAAAATTAAACTAAATATTTTATGGTTTTGGTATAATAATAATTCAAACCACACTTATACACACATCATTCAAATGGATATGAACATACTACTTATGTATACAATGAACTACTGCCCCATGAAACGATGATTGTTCAATTTTTTCCTACCACCTCTCTTGGATGCCATTATGATGGAACTATTTTTATATATGATATATACTTTATTTATATTGTCTCTATTATTATTTAATTTCTATTTACAAAATACCTTTATGATTTTCATAATGTTTTAATACGATAATTTCATTTGAGGATGTGTGGACTACCGCCCCTGAAAGTGATATGACTCGTTCATGCCATACATGGAACATATAAAATATAGATTTAAGGAAATTATATAACATATATAAAATATATATTATAATTTAATTATAAAATAATTATTTATCATTTAATTTTCATTAATTTAATTTGACAAAGAAATTAAAGTAGTGTTCATCTGTAAGTACGACCTACAGTCTCCATTAACGGTGCATTTCATTTATTATATCAAAATGTTATTAAATATTATAAATACATATATACTGAATATATATATGATATTTTAATCCTGAAAATCATTCTTTATATGATGTAATTATGATCACATGGACAATTTCTATAAAAAAATGTTCATTTTTGACTCAAGTACTGAATATCGACAAAACAACCAATGTGAACTTAAATAATTGTGTAATTTTTATAATATTGTAATAAGTGATATAAAAGTAATAATAAACTTGAATAATGTTATCATATAAGTATAAATTAACTTAACATTATTATTCAGGAATAACAAGGAATATATGTGGCGATTTGGTCTTAAGGTAAGGGACTTCAACTCAATCTCCTTTCATTGAGACATATTTTGATGTTACACACCAACTTCTTTTTTACAGTGTATAATAAAACCATTTGAATTTTAATTTCATTCAAAGGGAATATTTTTTCTCAGATTCATTTTACATAATGATGAATAGGATTTTTTTCACTTATGGGGTGACAATGACTTCTCTTCCACTTTAGTCATTATTTGATATTTGGATTCATCTATAAGCCTTAATTTTTTTAAAAGTAAATGAAATACCTTATACTCTTTTTGGATGTTTTAGTATCGAAAATGGTTTTTAATTTGGATTTACTATTTCAATATATTGAAAATATTTATTTTGATTGAAAATAAAATATTATGAGTGATGTCTTGATAATTGTATTATTTTACGTGTTACGGATATTTAATGTTACTTGGACATTTGATGGGTGGTTATGTGATAAACCAAAGATGGGTTGTAACATGATAAACCAATGATAGGTGGTTCCATGATAAACCAGGGACAGGTGATTATGTTATAATCTCCAATTCAATAGGTATAGAAGTTGGCTATATGGATGTTCTATTTAGTGATATGTGTGTAATTCGACCATATTGTTATTCAATTTAATAATGTTTATGTCCCGAGTTACCATTATATGTTATATGATTCTTTATATGGTATTTATGGAAATATTTTGGTTACAAAAATGATAATAAATATGCTTATATTCAGTGAAGTATATATACTTCTTCTTAAATGAGAAATGTATTACTTTATGATAATGTATTCATGGATTTCCTGTTATCACAAGACTAATGGTTTCCCTTCTTTGTGTATCCCTTACTACGATTTTTATGCACATCTAAATTTTTGAAATAATTTTCATAGGACTTAAAGAATAACAGAGTTAAGGATGGGATCATGGAAAAGTTATTCTATTAAAACATGAAATGATACCATGTTTCTTTTTAAAGAGTTTATGTTTAATGAAAAAATGAATAGTGAGTAGAGTTGTCTACATATAATATTCAAGTTGTTATGTATGATGTATGTCCAAATTATCTATTGATATAAACCTCAAAATATCCCCAATGTGAATTAAAGTCAAATTATTGACTTATCTCAATATTAATTAATGTTTAAGGCTGGGGTCTTACATCGGTGCTTGAAATGATATTGTTTGTTGTAGAATTTTCATTTTTTAAATATTGAAATGATCTTGAATAATAATAAATGTTTCCAAGTCATTATTAAATACCACTTTTCAGTCAACCATTATTATACATGTCAACCTAGAAGGATCATATGCATTACATGGCTTTTCCAAATGACATGGTCTTCTCTGATAATTCTAGAATATATCAAATGAGCTCACAAAAAAATGAATAACTTTGGGACATCTCCAATCAATAGAAAAAATATTATAAACATCATTAGAATAATTCCCAAAAATATATAGTATATAAACACGAATAAAACTATTTCCAAGGTATTGTACTACCCAATATATAATATTGTATTTAGGAATCATTATTTTATATCCTTATATGAATAAAAATCCTCATGTATGACTTTTTTAGTTATTGAAAATAAATTATTCATTCATTATCCTTTTCAATGAGAAAATTAAATCTACAGATTCCACTTTTCATAGAAATTTCCTCCTTTTCATAAAATTAGCTTGAATAGAATATCCATTTAAAATATCAGTTAATTGAATATGAAATTAGATATTGTAACTAAATATTCTTCATGTAATAATATATTTTAGAAGAAACTAAAATACTTCCGTGTTCCAAGGGAGTTCTTTAATCACCATATAATATTCACAACTCAATGCACAATTACACCTTTTCTTATGAACTACAACCTTCTTTATATAAATATGCTTGAAAACATCACACATATTTAAATTTGATATAATCTAACAAATATTGAAATCATGCATACTGAATTCATGATTAATAATTTATTTCAATGAAATATGACACAACTATTAAGTGGGTAGTAAAATAATTAATAATAATTCTTGTTTGTAATTATAAATTATATTATTCATTATTATTAGACATTTTTTATAATTATTATAATATAATATTTCTAATTATATTATTTATTGTTGAATGATATACAAGTATATGAGGGAAGAAGGGAATCAGGTAAGGGGATATTGGCTTCACTAAACGATAGTAAATTCGTGGGTATGATTAACAGGTTATACACCAAACATGATGAAGGATGATCTTATGGAGAAGAATTTAGAAATACCCAAGAAAATATCTAATATTGACCCTTTAGGAAATATTCATGGTAATTAGTCCAATGTGGGGGATGATCGACTTTTTATAAATAATGAGGATCATACAACATTAAAATTTTCTAGTCAGTATGATGTTGATAATAAATTATGTAAAGTAGTGAAGATAATGTAAGATAGTAGATGCAACATAATATCAAAGATGAAACCTAACAAAAAATTTAATAATTCTATGTTGGGTGATTCATGTAAGGCCAATGATTCCACTAAATAAGTTCATGAAGGTTCTAATTTCCATGTATAATTTTCTTGTGATGGTTGTGTTAGTGTTGTCAATACTGTTTGGTAGGAAAAAATAAAGTTTTTGTCCATGTTATGACTTCAAATCCATTTTATTCTATAGAATATGGTGATTATATTGGTATTTTACCTTTTGGATTGGGACATAGAATTAAAAATTTGGGGAGGGATAAAAATTAGGAAATATACTTGCACAATCCATTAATGGGAGCTGATTCAAATCTTGAATGTGGCTCATAGGATGACTTTGGGGATTCAAGAATCACTGGTAGCTCTTAGAAAATGAAATAAAATACATGGATAAGATTATATAATCTAAATGATAGAGGTTATGGATCAAGAAAATTAATTGGGTAGTGTGTTATAATGACAACCTTCTCTATCATGAAGAGATAAAGAAAAACATAAATTGTAACTTTTGGCTTTTTTTTAAATTGATGGGGAATTAATGATTTCTCAAACCCAATTCTTTTTAAATTTAATTTTTTTTAAATAATGTGTCCTTGACCCAAAATTATTATATTATATGTATTATTATTATTAGTATATTATTGTTCTATTTCAGATAAAGTGTAACCAAAATCACAAATCGGTAGTCCTTAAATGATTTCAAGAATATCTGAGTTAGAAAATCGAGCATTGGGTGGGGATTTAGTTATACTTTTAAAATATAATAATTAAGGTAAAACCATAAAAATTAATATTTAAAATTTATTTAATTATATTTAATATATATAATAAAATGAAGTAAAATTAAAAATTCAAATGCATGTAATAATTTCAATTTTTTGTTGAAAAGTTTTAGGAAAAGTGAATAATATTTAACAATCTTCATTTCTTGTATCATAATACAAAATTGAGAATTAATTACATTCTTTTAAATTTTATTTGGATAATTATAATAGACATAGCATTAATAAAATATAACAAAAATAAAAGGTATAATTTTATTAAAATAATGTAATATTTTTTGACATCCATAAATGTGCATTTATTTTTTATTATTAACATTTTTTAATGTTTATCACCATGAGGAATATTTATATGACTCAGTAGTACCCAAAATCCAAGATCATATAAAACAATAAATTTATCCAATAAAATCACCCACTCTAAAATAAGTTTTATCAACTATTAGGAACAACCAAATCATTATTTAACCCTATAAAATTATTAGTCTTAATTTGGTCCTAAATAATATATTTTTAATACAAAATATTATAAAATAATTATACAAATTGATATATAAAAATGATAAAAATAATATCATTAGAGTTGATATTATAGTTTGAAATGAATTAATCATCACTTATATTGGAATTTTCCATTGTTTTTTAAAACATTTTCACAATACAATTTTCTATGAAAATTTATATTGAATTTTAATTATTTAATTTTCAAATATAATATATGGTGTGCTTTTCATTATGTATTATAGAGTGATTTTTTGAAATGTATTAAAATAAAATAATATACTGTAATTTAAAAAATTATATTTTCAACTCTTATTTTATGATTGATTTTATTATTTCAATGTTTCGATATAATTATATAATGAAATTTTCCATGAAATTCCATTTCAAAATTTTTCGATTTATTTATTATTGAGAATATGGACAATTATTTTTCTATTAGATTCCATTATAATAATTTTATTTGTAATATATTTTTTTAGTGAACTTTTTTATTTTTATTATACAGTGAATTTTTAGTGTCCATTTCCCATACCATTTTATAGTGAAAATTTTCAATAAAAGTTTCAAATTATATGTTCCACTAGTATTTTTCAGTTAATTTTTATAGTGGAATTTTACACTTTAAATTTAAAATACCATTTTACCTTGATATTTTTTTTGTTTTTTTGTAGAATTTTTTGTGTGAGTTTTTCTGGGAATTTATTTCTATTTTTCTCGTGATATTTTCTGTTGAATTTTTATAATGGAACTTTTTAGTGGAAACTTTTATAAGAATTATAATAATTTTATAAAAATAAATTTATTCATATAAATAAAAAGCATTTAATAATTGATAATAATAATAAAATAGATTATTTTATATATAATGAATATAATATTTATTTCTCAATTATGGTAATTTTTATTTTTAAATAAAATTACAAAACATTATATCAATTTTTTGAAATTTTTTATACTTTTTAAATAAATTTTAATAAAAAATTTTATTTATTAAAATTTAAAAAAATCCACATTGCTTTAAACATAAAATATTATTTATTGAGAAAAAATATTTATTAATTTTAAAAAACATAATTTTAGTAATTTATTAAATTATATTCCCTTATTGTAATAATCTCAGTTAGAAATTACTTTTTTTAGGAAATATAAATAAAATTATTACATTTAATGAATTGAAATATTAATATTTAATTTGAAATATAACTAATATATTATATATAGATAAATGTTATGTCAATATTTCAAGCTATTATTATTTTTTTATTTTTTAGAATGGAATTATCTCAACAATTCTATGAAATGAGTTACAAATATCTATCAATATAAATAAACATAAATTTTTTATTTTCAATAATTATTAAATTATTTTAAACATAAAAAATTTAGCAAAACAAAATTTTATTTATTTTCGTAAAATAATTTACAATTAGTTATTATTGAAAGTTAATTATTTCTATTATTTTTTGTTTCATTTTTTTGAAATATGACTATAAATTAATTTTTTTTAAGTATTCAAAAATTAAAACTAAAATCTAAATATAAAAAACATTTATATAGAGATAAATAAATTATTGACCTTTTGAAAATTAAAAATTATTATATTTTTAAATTAAGAGAATAATTTTTTTGTGTTCAAATGAAAATTATAAAATCCTATAAATTTAAGTAAAAAATCACATTTTTTATGAAATTATTCAAATCCGTTATATTTGTTCTTTATTTATGTGATTTGTGTTCGTTACAACTCAGGATGATTCTAAAACATCCTAGCTAGAAGCCAGATGAAAACTGTCAAAAAGATTATTTTTCAAACTTAATTATATGTTTTGCCTCAAAAATTATATTCCTTATGTAACATCCCGACTCATCTCACTCTATGAACAATAACTATACCAATTTTCCCCATAACCTCAAGCACACCTATGTAAATGAAAGAGTCATCCATTAATTAGATGGGGTATAAAGAGGTATCATATAGAGACTATACCTCCTATATCAGAGTGTGAAATAGAATATAAAAAAAAATATCAACAATCACAGATAAACTGAAATTAGAAAAAGATAAATTTAAACCAAGTGATAATGGAAAAAATATAGTAAATCCCCAAATGGTCATACCATATATACAACTAATAGCTCACTTGTCCATTAACATATTTAAACATGAAAAAATGTAAATAAGAATGCTCGATCCATAGAATAACTAAACTATTCCACATCTCTTTCTCTAGCTGATGGATAATTTATCATGTTTAATATTTCAAATCGAAGCAACGATCCTTAACCCAACGTGTACCTGCACAAAGTGAATGTTTGATCAGGTACACAAGTACAATGGTCGATTTAGTATGGTATGAGTAAACAATCAATAGGGAATAACCAACA
Organism: Viscum album; assembly: GCA_963277665.1. Classification (NCBI taxonomy): domain Eukaryota; kingdom Viridiplantae; phylum Streptophyta; class Magnoliopsida; order Santalales; family Viscaceae; genus Viscum; species Viscum album. Next base: position 1,081,175,050 of record OY728166.1, on the reverse strand, counting down.
TAATCCCATACTAACTAAAAATATAATATGATATATTCACGTGACATAATCAGATATATAATTACTGATAAAATGAAATAAGTGGAAAACCAAGGTTGTTCCATTAATCTGTGACCCTGTTTAACAATATATGCTTCGAAAAGTGTTAGGGTTTATCTAGGAATGTCCTGATTACTATTCCAACCAATATTCCCCTCTAGATAATCCCTAGGTAATCTAAAGTGATCTATAGAGCACAATCTTATCAAGGGTACTATACGATTCCATATAGAATATGGGATAAACCAATAGTGTGTAATACAGCCATCCTCATTCCACAAAACATCCACCTTAGGATAAATATCATAGAGGGGAAATAAAATCATCCATGGTAAATCCAAAGATCACAAACCCAATGTAGGTAACTTACTCATCCACGTGGCACAAAACAAATACCTCAAACTAAATACCATTTGGTGGAAATATACTTATCCCTTTGTCTCATATGGGAACTAAGGGTAATATAACCATCCTAAAGGATCATTAGGGTACCATAAGTAATATACATATTCCCAGGCCAAACGCAATTTCCTACAAAAGATAACACATATAGACATTGTGGTTATACATGTCTAAATATTACATTAGTTTATATTAATAATCAATTGATATTACAATAATAAACTCAGGGAGTCTATACAGATTTGGTGTCTTTAGATACTAGACACTTATTCTTCTTATTTCAGGAAATTTCTTTTATGCCTCCCACAATTTTCTTCTCGTATAGTATACTTTTTCGAAATAATCTACTTAAAAAATTTCTTCGTAACTCGGTTATAGGAATCATAAGAAATCATGTGCTCAAATTCTCTACAAGGGTAAACATAAGAGATATAAATAAATGATTAAATGTGAGAATAATATACAAATAAGGGTATTATAATATGATAATAACATTGTAACATCATACCCAACCAATCAAAGATTGTTCATCATGGGTTAAGGCTTTCTCAAAATAGATGAGATAAATGATATGTTCCCTGAATCATCAATAATCAACCATGATCCATGATAACATATCAATTTAATTAGACAGAATTTTTTGGCATACACATTAGCATATAAAAACATTTCCATGGTTAACTATCACTTCTAAGACAATCATTGTATATTCGTTTCACTCCATATTCCATCATTTCTATTATCAAGGTCACTCTGAAAACAATCATGGTGGATAGATCTCCTTACGGAATTTGGTTAGCTCTAAATTTATATCCTTATACTCTCATGGGATAACCATATATGGAAAATTATTTGGAGGGATATATAATTCTAGTCCCACCTATTATATAATTAGAACCATACTTTTGTGTTCTATATGATCATTTAAGATTCATCGTATAACGATATCATTATATCATAACCCATTAAAGGAAATGAGTTTCATAAACATTGAATAATTTTTTCATTTTATTACTCATTGAATGTAAATGGGTTTCAAAAAGGTTTCATCATAACAGAATTAACCGAAGATAAATAAATAGGTTTATCATAATAATTCTTAAATCATTATCATCAAAATCCATTAAGAGAAAGAAAGTGGACATCATTATAAGATCAAATATCTATTGAATTGTAAAAAACATAATTATATGGACATAGATGAAAGACATCATTAAAATAACATTTGAACCATTCATTGAAAACATGAAAAAAATATCCATTTCGTTTGATAGTATTTTAACTAATTACTTCAAGAATATTGAGAAAATAATTTTATTTGAAAAAATTAAAGAAAAAATAAAATCAATGTCTAAAGGAAAATAATGTTCATAATTTTTGTTTTATATGTTCATTTTAAATATGTTTAAATAAACAATTACTTTCATAATTTTATAAAACACAAAAATTACACTTTCAGAAAACATTTAAAAGATTCATTTTGATGCATTTATAAATTAACTAAAAGGTATTGAAAGGTTACATTAAAAAAATATCATGTATACATATGAACTGTTATAAGATGTTTTTAAGAGTAATGGCATGGAAGATAATTTTTTTTGACTAACGTGGAAATAATGTTGGATTTTATATTGAAATATTGTTTTGATCAATTATGTACCAAAGAGAAAAAATTATACTAATTATTTATAATTATAGGAATAAAAAGATAATAAAAATAATAATTTTTAAATGAAAATATCTATAAAATATTCCTCAATGGAAATCTATCATAATAAATCCCAAAAATAAATTAGACTGTAACAAAAACCCTTAGCTCTAGTCTGACTTGAATCATAACTACATTATCCAGCTATGTAATATATTTATATTTATTGTATTTTTAAAAAAACCATATAAATATTTATAATATAATATATAATACAATTATAATAGGTCAAAATATATTTATTAGAATTTATTTATCAAAATAATTGTTTTTAATTGATAGCAGTTTCATTTTTCATATAAGTTTTAATTCGGTAGTTCTATTCCTTACATTTGGATCATTGCTGAATCATATCTATAATATTAATAATGAAAAAATTAACATATTTTTTCTTTGTATAAAGTTTTATAATCATTCATAATATTTTTTCTGGAAAATCGAGATTATTACTTCATGGAGAGGGTAGTATATACTTACTCATGAGTGACATTTCAACTTTTCAATGGATGGAATGAAAAAAGGGTTAATAATAATTCACCATTTGAGAATCATTAATATATATTTAAAATATCACATATATATATATTACTAAATTTATCCTTATTACCCACCATGTAAAACCTAAATTAAAATCAAATTATATCTCTTTATTGTGGTGGTAATCCATATGCACGCACAAGTGACGTTATCATTTTCTAACATCTGGGAAATTAATAAGGTATAAAATTTTTTATAATTATAGAATAATAATTATGTCATTAATATCATATATATAAATTAAATCCATCATATCAATAAACCCTAAAATATGTTGATATAAAACAAATCATACTGGAATGTGGAGGTGACAGTCCACACATACTCATGAAAGAAACATTCATTTCTCATTTGATGGAAAGGTGATGGAAAATGGTTTCCCCATAATGATAATAATAATAATATAATGATATAATTATGTTCCTATATTTATTTTTAATAATGTAATAAATTAACTAATGTAGAAGAAGAAATAAAATTATAAGTACTAGGTTAAGAGTTATACCTCTTCATTGGGAAATCTATTAGGGTTTACACATTACACCTTAAAAGGAAGGTATTCTCAATAAAAATGGAATCTTAGACATAGAGAATGATTTTATGAAGAGATTTTGGAGGTTATATTATGATAAAATATACTCTTTATGTGAATGTAATAAGGATGATTTGGTTTTATTTTATAAAGGCGGGATAAGATACTAGTTGTTCTTGACCATAAACTATAATCCCCCCGAATCAGGGAGTTTTCCCGGAAACCGAGGTTACAAGGCAGCATTCAGGCCGTCTCAGTTAATAGGCTTGTTTGGGTATTTTGGCATAAGAGGTGCGTTGTGGATTTATTCCAAGGGGAGGACCATTTTCTCCATGTCAATATAACATAGGTCATTATTTCCTTATTTTCCTCTTTCTTGTATAGGAGCTGTGATATTCACATTCGTTAGTCTATATGGGAGGAGATAGGCATGTTTGACCCTAGATCCGAACTGTGGATCGTGGGGGGTGGGGCTTCAATGTGGTGTTCAATCCAAATGATATAATGGGTAGGGGCTCATTTCCAAGGAGGGATAGCATGTATTTTACTCATTTCATGTCAGTTAAGTGTCTCTCATACCTAGGATTTGTAGGATACCAATATATGTGTTCTAACAACTAGCAGGGGCATTATCGCTCATGGGGTTGTATAGATCATTTACTTGCCCACATGCATGAGATTTATATCTTCTCCAGCATGAATGTGACCCATATTATCCAGGGAATCAGGGACCATTTTGAACTTCTTGTATTTTTTAGTTCTTCGCAGAGGCCGCATGAGGTGTTCAAGATTTCCTAGTTTTGGGCAGACAACCTGGGTTACAATGACAAGGTTAGCATGGTGTGGGTTTTACCTTCTGAAGGTAACAGGTGTTCTATTCATCATGGTAATCTCTGTATGGTGAAAAATAACATTCTTTCATTGTCCCGTAACCTTGTTCCCCTTGAGGAAGCTTTAAATGATATCATAAAGGAGGTCGACTATATTAAGTGTAGTCTAGAGGATAAGTTAGATGAAAGGGTTTGTGAGGATCTATTAGGGAAGAATGGGAACATATAGGACTTGATCCTTAAGAAGGAGTTCTTGTCTAGGGAAGGATCTCAGAATAAATGTCTTATGGATGGAGACAGGAACTCCGCCTTCTTTCATTCTTGCATCAAGAAGAGGAAATGGCTGGTCAAGTAGAATATCATGTTGTAGGATGGATCCTTCACTAACTATAGGGACGGTGTGGGGACATGGATAACACTTTTTCCTAGGATCTCCCATTCGGTCGAAATGTATGTCTACCCAATGGGAATCCATAAGAGTCCTTGGAATTATTTGAAGAAAATACTTGTCCCGCGTTTGATCAATATAATGATAGTCGAGAAGCGGTGCCTAATGAGTTGGAGATTAAGGATGCACTCTTTCACTTAAACCCAGATAGTACCCCGGGTCCTGAGGGGCTCTTGACCTTTTTTATAGGTTCTCCTGGGATATGGTGAAGAGGGTTTTGATCGATGATTTTCAAGATTTATTTAATGGGGGTAGTTTACCCCAAGTTTCCAGTGCCACCACCCTGTTTCTTCTACTGCAGAGAAAGACCTCATCTTTGATCTCTCACTATCACCCAGTGAGCATGTAAAAAGTTCCTTATAAGATACTATCTTGAATCATTTGATCCCGAATGGACTCTCATTTAATGCAGTTGATATCCCTAGAACAACAAATATTCTTCAAGGGGTGCTTGATACAGGAATCCATTTCTCTGCCATAAGAGAATCTAAATTAAATCAACATCAAATATTAGGGATATAATATGATCATTAAAAATGATATGAACAAAGCCTATTATCGAGTTGAATAGAGCTTCATCAAAATATTTCTTTAAGGTATGGGTTTCATCTCTTGTAACATCGATACTATACTATGTTGCTTTAATTATTCATGGTTATCAGTGTCTTTTATGGATAAATCTTACGTCTACATTAAGTCTACTCTTGGCCTTAGGAAAGGGGACCCCATTTAGTCGACTCTATTATTATCATTTAGGATTTTTAATCTGTCTCATCAAGAGAAGCATTAAAAACAAGGGAATCCTCTCATATTGTCGGCGTTTTAAGGATCCAGTGAAATCTCACCTCATGTTTGCAGATGATACCATTATATTTATGAATGCAAAGAGTATAATCTTATGCAGCATAAACAGAGTGCTGGAAGTGTATTTTCTATGGAGTGTTCATGTTGTTAACAATGGAAATGGTTTATTTTTTATCTCTAATAGGTGTTCTACCGAGAAGGTGGAATCTGTCATCAGGATTATGGGAATCGAGAGTGGGGTGTTATCTATAGTTTATCTTGGTGCTCCCATCTCATCAAGAAGTCTTTGGATCCGACACTTTGAATCTCTATAAACTAGGATTGTTGATAGAGTGGTGAATTGAAAAAATATTTTCTTATCTTTTGAAGAAATGTTTACTCTTCCAAAGATTTTAATGGTGGATTCTCTAATCCCTGTTATCTCCTTTATCAAGGTGCCTAAAAGAGTTATTAGATCTATTGATTGAATTATCTCCAACTTCATTTGGGATCCTTATTTGAATGTGAAGAAACATTGGGTGGATTGGGACAAAATGGAAAGGCCACTAGGTGAAGGAGGTTTCAATGTGGAAACCTGAAGGATACCCTCTACTCCATGAATGAAAGGCTTGCATGGGGCATGTTGGAACGACGTACTCTTTTGGGGAACACCATACACAAGACCACATTATGTCTTCGAAGCTCTGTGGAGGGGTGTCGCTATTACCTATGGTCAATTATTAGTCCCATTTTCGATGTGCTTCATCCCTTCTCTCGATAGATGGTTGGGAAAGGGGATTCTTCCTTCTGGCACCAGGATTGGGATGGAAGCATACTGGGGTTTCCGATTTATCTGGCCACAAATATCTCATTCAAGGAGGCCAGCCTCTAATTTTAGTTCATCAAGGTATTTTTGGACAGGAATAAATTTTAGTCTTTGCATCTCATAGAGCTTAATTAATAGGATTAAAAAGACATTTTCATTACTTCCCCATAAGGCCTTCTCTATTTGAGGGAGGTTTGGAGTCTGTTTCATGATCAGGCACAGTCTGGGGGATGGGATGAGATTGGTTGGGTGAAAAATATCCCCACAAAATTCAACTTTCTCACATGGAGGATTGGAAACAGTGCCCTCCCTACTAATGATAATATCTGGAGATGTGGTATCCCCCTTGCGTCCAGGTTTGTGTGATGTTGTGTGCATAAGGAGGAGAGCACTACTCACCTATTCTTCGGTAGATAATGGGCGAGATAGATATGGAAAGACTCAGGGGAATTTTCAATAAGTCATTTTTTCAATGAAGATATCCTTTCCATTCTAAAAAAATGGTTCCATGAATCTTAGGGTAGTGGACTGGAGAGGGTGGCCCGATTTCTGGTACTGCAAGAAGGATGATAGAAGATATTAATATTTTCAACTTCTATGATCAACAGCTCACTTGTGATTTTAACTATGATAACATGCCTTTCTCTTGTACCTTAGTTTATGATAAGAATATATACCAAGATCATAGGACTCTTTGGAATGATCTCTCTTTTTAGCTAACTCCATTCATGATCCATGGTTTATGATTAGAGACTTTAATGCCATTCTTTCCCCCAATGAGAAACTAGGCCCTTATCACTCTCTCATTTCTTCTAGAGAATTTAGAGCCTCTATAGAAGAGTGTAATCTAGTAAAAATCAATCTTACAGGTTCTAAATTCACCTGGTATCGTAGGCATTATAATCAGGTCGTTGCTAGTAAACCTTATAGGGATCTAGTGAATGTCTTTACTCTCGATGCATGAGACACCATCTCTAGCATCACCTTACCCAAACTAAACTCTGATCATCACCATAATCTTGTTATCCTTCACTCTAAAAGAGCTAAAACAAGTATTCCATTCAAATTTAACAATTCTTGGTCTACTGATTTAGACTTCTCTCACCTCATCAAATGTTGTTGGGAATCTATGAATCATCACTCTGATTCCTTTGCCTGTATTACCATGCTCAATCATCTTAAAAATTTCCTCAAGTGTTGGTGTAGTGCTAAATCAAAACAACTTGACTGGAACATTTCCAACCTTGAGAATCGACTCAATCAAATTCAAAATAAGTCTACTAACACTGATTTTTCCTCTGATCCCCAAAATTAAATAAACATCTCTATTAAGCTCAACTCCCTTTTATTACTCAAAGGAAACAATTGCAAACAATTTTTCAAAACTAAGTGGCTCAAATATGGTAATAGAAACACCAAGTTCTATAATTCCTATAGAGGATTAGTAAATTCAGTCACCCGATATCATTTCTTCAAAAAATGATAATATCTATGCCTCCGAGAAAGCTATAAATAATCATAAAATAACTTATTTTGATAATATTTTTAATGGTCCAAATATTAGTAAGAATGTTCTCCCTAGGATCATCCCGACATTGGTCAATGAGGATGACAACCACTTTCTATTGAGTACTCCCTTAGACCATGAAATCAAAGCCACATTCTATAATATTAACCCTAATAGTGCTCCACATCCCGATAGTTTCAATAATGGGGTTTTTCGGCACCATTGGGAGGTTGTTCATGCAGATGTTTTCAAGATTGTTAAATATATTTTTTAATACCGGTATCCTTCCTTATGGTCTCAATGCCCAATTCCTCACCATAATTTCCAAGGTGACCAATGCATCTAAAATCCAATTATTTAGACCAATTGATCTCATCAACTCTCCTTATAAAATCATTACCAAACTCCTCACCAATATACTTTCTTTTCCCCAGGATATAAAGAATGGTTTTCGTTAAAAAACAAAAGCGGAAGAACTTTATGGGAGATTTTGAAGATCATTCACCAAAATTAGATGATTATGTTCCAAGATTCCAATGAAACTAAACTAATACAGTCATTGAGAGTTTTTTTATGTATGAAGTATTCTGCAAAAGTAATGTAATGTCCATGTATGTCAATCTTGGGTCTCTACACACATAATATTTTATAAAACTTATTTGTTTTCATTTTTAATTAAATTTATGCACTGGGAAATCTGGATTTGAGATTTATTTTAATATCACTTAAATATTATTTTTATAATTATTATCTTCTCTAATATCATTATATTCAACAAAATTGATTATTATTATTTATACATTAACTATGCTAAAAAAATTCAAAAAAAATATGTATTTACGCACTAACGTTAACATTATTTTTTATACACATAAAATTTTAATTTTATAAATTAATTTTAATATTTGAGATTATAATTTTAATATATAATAATATGTTCAATTTATTGTTTTGGTATAATATTTAGATTAATGGGATTAATGATAATTAACATGAAAATAGTGGAACAATTATTTAGAAATTATTATTTTATTAATATAATGGAATCTCTATAAAATAAATTATAAAAATCCTTTAAAAATTTAATATTATTTTATATATAAAAATATAAATAAATATATTGATACTCATTTGATAGGGAATCAATACTATATTAGATTAATGATCCATAATGGTTAAAAATGCATTTTTATCATAGCATATTTGTCTACATAATACATATTTTAATTTAATAGATGATTTTATAGTTTTAGAAAATGAATTGGATAAAATAAATGATAAATTTTGTCCCATAACAATAAAATAATGTTAAATTAGTCATGTTATATTTTTAAAATAATATAATGTAACTAAATTAAAACAAGCTAACTAGTTTATAAATAAAAGAGTAAAATGTAAATAATTAATGGAGAAACCATATAACTTGTTTAAAACAAGAGTGTAATGATTTTTTGCATCTTTATCATCATCAAACACTTCTACCTCCATTAATTGAAAATTTGGTATCCATCAGCCTTAGAATAGTTTGATAGTATAATTAAAATATAAAGGGTGTTGCAAAAAGATTATCTTTTTCTCTCTCTTATAAAATGGGGTCACTTAAACCCTTTCAAACATACAACACCCATTATAAATTACCTTTTAAATCATCCTAGATTTCCACTTATATATTTCACATACACATTATTAATCCCCTGTCAATAATAAGTTATCCTAATCCCTTCAAATTTAATGAGATATCAAATAGAAGATCAAATCTCTAATGTAAGAATTACTTTCCTCGTAAGTTTTTATCCTAAATCATTCTATTAAAAATCTCATATATTCATAACAATATAATAAAATATGTATCATTATTAAAATTATATTTTTTTATATTTATATATGTAGACGCCGGAAAAGTCCGTTGCTCCCAAACGAAGCTCCGGATGCGGAAAGCGAAGTGATATTTGGAGTCAGAGGCACGTTCCGGAGGGCCCGGAGGACTTGCACGAAATTTCAGAGGCCCACGCGCAAAGCTGAGTCTCGGCGCGCAATCCTCCCGGGATGCGCGCAATGCGCTGGGCCGGCGCGCTATTTTGCGCGCCCGTGGCCTGCGCGGCTCCCTTGCGCGCCGGGTCCGGATTCCGCGCCCGCGAAGGGAATTCCGCGCCCGAGACCAGATTCCGCACCCGGGGTTGCCTATAAATATAAGGCGACCCCCGACGTTTTGAGGGTTGCCAGAATCCGAAGCGTCGCTCGTTCGCGCAATCCAACCCCTTCCGCGCGCAATGTCGATCTTCAGGTAACCTCCTTTCTTTCGCGCAATAGAGCCTTGGGGTTCGCCTTCGTGCGCAATCCCCTTGGCTCCTTCCCTTTGAATAAATCCTTAACCCGAAGGCCTTTGCGCGCAAAAGAAGCCTCTTGCGCGCAATTGCCCCCGGGAGCGCGCAATCCAGCCCGATTGCGCGCACCCCCCATTTTCAAAGTGGCCATTCGTTAGAGAATGAGCCGTTGCCCCCGCGAGCTGTCCGAAGCCCGGTGCGCGCAATCTCAATCATCTGCGCGCAAAGGGCTGGCCCGATTGCGCGCCAGCCCGGCATTTTGCGCGTCGACCTGCTGTTTTGCGCGCAAAGCTCCTCTTTTGCGCGCAATCCGCCGGGGTCGCCCCCTTTGACCCCCTGAGGGTACCCGCCTGCGTGGCGCCCGATGATCTTCGTCCTGGGTGCCCGCACCGTGCGTTGTCTTCCCGTGCGGCCCTCCAGGCTTGCGCGAAGTGACACGGACCCATCGGCGGCAACCAACGTCCAACATGACGTTAAACTGCACATACGTCCAGCATGACGTTAAACTGCACATACGTCCAGCATGACGTTAAACTGCACACACGTCCAGCATGACGTTAAACTGCGCATTTGTCCAGCATGACGTTAAACTGCACATTCGTCCCGCATGACGCTAAACTGCATCCGTCCAACATGACGTTAAACTGTACTACGTCCAAGCTGCACGACGCTAAACTGCCTAGCCCCTATCGTCCGTGCTGCAAGACGTTAAACCGCCAAGCACCTTCGTCCTCAACACACGACGTTAAACTGTACTTCGTCCGGCAAGACGTTAAACCGTCCGCTTCGTCCTCAACACACAACGTTAAACTGTACTTCGTCCGGCAAGACGTTAAACCGTCCGCTTCGTCCTCAACACACGACGTTAAACTGTACTTCGTCCGGCAAGACGTTAAACCGTCCGCTTCGTCCTCAACACACGACGTTAAACTGTACTTCGTCTGGCAAGACGCTAAACCGTCCGCATCACCCGATCCCGTGCCTCGCACGCAGGGTCCCCCCCGGTTTGGATGTGGCCCCCACCCGCTCGTCTCTGCAGGGATGTCGGGATTGCCCCTCTTTAGGGACGATTTAATGGGAGCGGCTTTTCCCTATGGGGGTATGGTATTACAAACCCCTAGTTTCTTGTGGGGGGATGCACATGTGTATCTCCATTGCGCTCCCCCACTGCCGAAGCCAGTAGAGGGTGTGACTGGGATCGAGGTGTCTCCTACTTTCGGTCCAAGTCCCTTCCAACTGAGTTTTGCCGCATCCGGGCTGCCTCAAGTGCGTAAGTCCTGACAGAATGAACTACGTGGACTTTGATCCCTGTCTTCTAAACAGGGTACGTAGGAAGCCTCCCTAAGGTTCAAGCCCACCACCTGGTCGTCCCGGTCGTATTCACGTCGGTTCGTCCATCAGTGGACCCCTCCAGGGTTCACGCTCGCGTCGATTCACCTATGAATCCGCCCCTATGGGAGACTGCCCGTGTGTATCTCCACTGTGCCTCCCCACAGCCCCTTTTTCCATCTCTCCTTTTATCGTCCAGCATGACGTGAAACTATGATCCACCCGGCCGTTCCATCCCCCTCTGTGTGAGGTGGTTCGGTTCAATCCTCCGCCCGGCGGCCTCGACCCCTTCGTGAGTCGGCTTGCCGACGTCCAGCATGACGTTAAACTGTATACCCGAACTACGTTGACTTTGATCCGTGCTAACGCGCGGTACGTAGGAAGCCCCTACGGGGTCCAAGCTCTTCACTCCATCATCCATCCTGACCCTTACCCGGGCCGCCACATCCCGGTGGGGTCATGCCACTTCTCTCCACTCCACATCACTTGGGAAGCCGCCCATGCGCTGGCCCCAGCGTCGGAGGTTCCCCGCAAGGGGTTCTGTCATCTGATCCACTTTTCGTGTTGATCGGTCCGATGCCGTCCCCGTTGGACGTTAAACTCGCGGCGTACCCCGTGTTAATCATGGGAAGCTGAGGAAAACCTCAGGTGACACAGTTCCCCGCACCCAGTGCGGGATGCCTCAGGCCATCATGCCTTCGAGAAGCCCTATTAGGGACGGAAGACAGACGTGCAGAGCCGCAGTGTTACGACACGCCCCCAGCACCTAGAGCCACCCGGCCTTCTCACCGCAGGTTGCTGCCCCGACCAGACTCCTTGGAGCGTCCGGGCGGAACAACGTAATTAACCGGTGTCCATGAAGATATGGCGCCGGGAACGAGATTCACGAGCATGTCTTAAATCTATGAGGGAGACCCGGATTAGGCGACGAGTTCCGAGGAGACGTCCAAGGAAGGAGGAGCCGACATCCCATCATCCCGGTTTCGATCAAGGAGCAGACGCCCCTGAATAAGGGACGGATGCCGCCCGCCTTTGGAAAGCGGGACTGCGGGACCACAAGCCGCGCGCCCATCCCCTCGGGTTGACGGGTGCACGCGCGAACGCGTCCTGGCGGAACAGCGTAACCCGACGCACATCCGCACCGAAACAATATATTAACAATTATTTATTCCTCTCTGTCATCTAATAAAAACAAAAGCATCTTTAGAGAATTCCACAAACTATCGCCATAACAAATAAAAGTATTTTGTTTTTCATAAGACATATCACGATTGGTTTTAATGAAGGGTTTTTTTTAATAAATATCATATCTATAGTGTAGTATTGATTCTTAAATATAAAATTAATATAAAATTTATTTCATTTTAATTCATTGAAAAATGAAAACATTTTTTGTGAGCACATGATAAGTATCGCCTCTATAAGAAATAAGATTCATTTGTCATCACCACCCATCTTGGTTGATCTAATTTGACATGATAATATTTTAAAATAAAAACTTTATAATCAATAGTGTTTAAAAAATGATGTATACAATAAAAAAAATTAAATACTCTTATAGAATCAAATTATATATTTATATTAAAACTAGACCATACTAATTAAAAGGGAGTTTTATTGTGGAGGCATGTGGTCAATCCTATAGAAAGTGGAAAACCAGCTAATAAATCATCAGAAAATGATGGGTCACCCATATTTCAATTGATTTTATTTAACTATGTAAATGATAAAATAATTATAAAAATGAAGATAGAAAAATTAGATAGGGTGAATATATTGGGATTGGTTTCTAGGGGATGTTTTGTAATAAAATAATTTAACATCAATTTAAAAATAATTATATTAAATAATTACACAAAACATCAATTTTAATCAAAAGAATAAATTTCCCAACCCTATAATTCTACCCTAGAATCTCAAATCATGGTTGTTTAAAAATTAAAACTACCAAAGTGAATTAATATTAGATTCTAATTATTTAGGAATAATCCCTTTCAATGAACATGAATTAATTACCCTAATATTGTTGGGTTTTATCTAATATTAAACTCACCTTTTCATTTATTTAAAACATATAAAATAATTTCATAGACACAAAAATATATATATATATAATAAAATATTACAAGTGATGGAAAAAATAATTTTTAGGTAAGGTTCCCCTTTAAATGATACATATTTTCCATATAGGGTTTAGCTGATCATTTTAGGGTGATCACCACCGATGAAAAAATAAAAACCCATAGTGGAGTGATTATAAATGAAAGAAATATATGGGAATAAATAAAAGCCTAGGATTTGAATTTAAATAAAAATCATTTATTGTTATAATGAATTAGATAAATCAGAAAAAGAAGAAATCTGGATATTACAAATGAACTATGGGTGGAAACCCTAGAAGTACCCTACTTGTGGTCAAATCCCTATGCCTATGATTAATGATGGATACTCTGCCCTAGCCTCTATTAATATAGATTAATGATGCTAGGGGTTGTATTATTTTATTCATTAATGTTTCAAAAAGGAGTCGGTGTTCATTAATGTAGGTCCTTAAGCATTTGATGGCCGTTTAATCCATTATTGGCTATCTATCATTGAAATATATGAAACATTTAGATGAATATACCCCCATGAGATCATTTTATTCCATAAAAAATAATTTTATGAAGTATGATTTTGTGGCCCATCATCCCATAAGTGAGTTTACAACTTAAAAGGAAAAATGAAATTTATGGTGTTTATTAGGGCATGAAGGTTATGTGTCACACCATGAGAAATGAACTTCTTATATCATCCTGATTTTCTCTTTAAAACATGATTTAAGCATTAAATTATGAAATTATTACATCATAAATAGTAATTTACAATGTAAATAGGTCTCCTCCAACAACATCAAGGATGTTCCACCCTATTGCTTATGTTTCAAGCCTCTGGGTAATATTTTAGAAGTCCTACATCATGGTAATCCTTCTTTGAATGGAAATATTTATCTATTTTACATAAACCCAATCCCGGTTTCATCATCATTTTCTATTTTCATGTTGTACCAATTCGATTAACGGTGCGAAGTTCCTATTTCTTTACAAAATGGACCAATATATTCCATATTGCTCTAAATGTTTGGCTCTCAAAAAACTAAAAAAAACATTACATTTAGGCATGTATCTTGTATTAAATCATTTAAAATTAAATTTATCCACATATAATAAACTATAAAAGTCTGTAAAAAAATTTACAAGTATCAAACATGTAACATCGATCTTAAAAAACCATAAAATATATTATTTAAACATGATATTTATATCCTAGCCAAATATTTAAGAATATTAATAGGACTAACTAAATAATTAATATTATTAAGTCTACATAGGCATAAAAGTAATTAATTTTTTATTAGTTCTTTAGAAATAGAAATTATAATCATTTGAAAGTAAAAGTTATATATTTCAAAAAAGCTGTTTCTATGCGTACATAGTTTTTTATCTTAATAAATTAAATTAATCAATATTTTTGAAATATTATAATTAATTTTACATATTATTTACCGAATCAAATGTGTTATGATTCATCTAATATTTTTAGTTAGGTGATAAGAATAAATAAAATTTTATGCTAAATTTTTTTATTTTCCTGAAAACCGATTTTTTCACAGTTTGTGCACCTATTTTAAAAATAATTTTTACAATTATTAGAATCATTATTAAAAATTTTGAAAATATTTATTTAAATAAAAATTTTAAAATTATCTTAGAGGGTATTGTTGGTAATTGTTTGAAAATTTAATTTTTTTTGATGAATACTGAAAAATACTGATTTTTTAACTGAAAACAACCTTTTCATTTATTGTATTTAAAAGTTATATATTTTTTTCAAATTAGTTTTTTTTGTTATTATTAATCAATTTTAGGTCACTATAATCAATTTAATGCCTAATTTTGATATAAAATCATTTTTTATTTGAGAAAACCTTTGTTTTGAAAACTATATTTTTGTCATGCTTGTGGGATTAATTTTTTATTAAATTAATCATATTATATAAATATAATTTAAAAAGTAGTTTAAATAATTAAAATTAGGATAATTATTATAATATAATAATTTCAATTTAATTTTTGGTGGCAATTATTAGAAATGACAGTGAAATTTATTTAACAAGATTATGGTTAATATTGGGTTTTTGCCTTATATGTGGCTTCATGAAATTAATTTTCCAAACACATATATTTTTTATCTGAAAAATTTGATGT
Source organism: Viscum album (assembly GCA_963277665.1). NCBI lineage: Eukaryota > Viridiplantae > Streptophyta > Magnoliopsida > Santalales > Viscaceae > Viscum > Viscum album. The sequence continues at coordinate 1,081,159,538 of OY728166.1, read as the reverse complement.
ATTATTTAGAATAATTGAGTCCAAATAATTATATGAGGCTCATTTATTTTTATTATTGAAGGAGAAATTACCAGGGTAAATGAAAAAATATTTATCATGGTGAATACTAAAATGATAAAATTGAATAAACTGATAGGATAAAGGAATGAAAAGTTCAAAACATGTTTTATTTTTTGTTTTGGAGGTATTTATTTAACAAACAACCCTAAAATCCATTATTTATCAATTTTTAGGCACTTGAGGTGAGATTCACTTTCTTTTATTTAATTGTTTTTGTTATTTACAAACCTTTCAGTCCTACTAAATTATAAAAGGGCATCCCATACCATCATTTATTCAATTATATCAGACCATTTATCTCAAAAAACACGTCAAAATATCTCCCTTGAATCCTTATCCACATTATTTATGTGAATTTCATCCCTAAATACCATACCTAGGGTCTTTAATTATGGATACAAAAGGGGGTTTTGTAAGAGAAGGTATTCATCTTCTCTCAGCTTCTTATTTTTTACTTTATCATTTATATCATTAAATTATGTCATTATAATTACTATATAAGAAAAAAATAATTCCCAATTAATGATATATTATTATTTTGATGGATTTTTATTTTTATATCTCATTCTCTATCAATTTTGAAATAAAGCCATCACTCGTGTGTTCGTCGGACTAGCGCCTCACGAAGCGATGTAATTTCTTTTCCATCACTGACTGGAAAAGATATTCAGAATTATGAATATATATATGATACATATTATATGAAATTAATTATTTATTATTAATATATCTTCCACTTCCATACTATTTCACCCATTAAGAGAGTAATATCTTCCCTCATCCATACGTTTGACCCACCATTCAATAAAGTGATGCAATTAATTTTCCAGGAAAAAATTTCAATATTGGTTAAAAAAAATTATCTAATAAATCTATTTAATATTTATAACATTAATATCATATTTTAGATTAATTAACTATATCATATTCTCATTAACCAAAATGTTGCTATTAAAAATGCTTGAGATAACAAAGCAGTTAACACCCAAATCAAGGAAAATAATTAAATATTATTAACAAATTAGAAATGATATGTTTTATGAAGATAATATATAATATTATAATTATTATTATAGTTATGTTACAAATTAATAACATTAAAAAACCAATTATATAGTAGGATAAATATCTTTGAAATAAAGGGAAGCATGAGGTAAGTAATATCGTGTCAATTTCTATTCTATTAAGACTTGTTTGTTAGTATGAACCTAATTGTTTTTATGTGGTGTATATTCTAACCATATATGTATTTAAAATGAATCAAAAAAATTATGCATTATTATTAATTATTCAATTCATGTTTATTATTTCATTGTTTTATAATTTTAAAATTATCAGAGAGGTAAGAATTTACTTTAGAAAGTCATTTTTGTTTGGGACTGTTTTAATATCCATTGTAGGATTAATATAATCAATACTACATAAAATATAGAATTGTTTTGTGATTTTGAATATTAAGGAGTTTCCATATCTTCTTCTATCTTTTTTTCTCATTGTTACATGACTCATGAAAATAAATATTGAAAGAAAAATTCATTTTATTTTACTTTTAATCAGATTTACTGTCCTTCTATGTCCATGTTTTTTAATTTTTTTAATAAAGTACTTATATTTATAAAATTATTTTATAATGATAATTAATGTTAATATTAAATATCAAAAAGGGATTGACATTAATCATTCTGTTATTTTATAAAAGGTACATTTTTGAGTTTCTTAATAAAATGTCAAAATGAATGTTTTTAATGTACATGACGATGACATAATTCCCCATTGTCATTAATATTTTAGAATATTTAGATTCTTTAATGTATTTTAAATGGTTTTATAATGAAAAATATTTTATGAAATATTATTTTAATATTTCAATTCCATTTACTTTATTTTTCCAAAAGACATGAAATTATCTGAAATTCTATATTAAATCTCATTGATTTTTTTGTATTGAAATTTCTCTTGGAACGTTCATTTTCATTTGATCATTGGACATTATATTTAGATTAAAATTCAATATACTTTATCATGAATATTATTATTTCATATTAAATATACCATTTCTACATATGGTGTTTTACATTGAAATTTATTTGATTAAAAAGGGAAATATCATTAAACTTATGTCCTTTACTTGATATATATATTTACTAAAAAGGAATATTGTTCATAAATTAAGTACTTCATTCAATATATGAGGAATGATTTTGAAATTTAGTGATGGGTGGGGCCCATAGTTATATAACAACTTAATTAGTTGACATATATCACTAAACAAATCATAAAGCTTGCAATAAATCGATTTTTAGGATATACCTACCCATCAATTAAATTTCCTTCTAATAAAATCTTGATAGTATAAATATCATAGTTTCTGAGATTATATTTTCCAATATTAAGATTTTTCTTTTATTTAGAATTTATTTATTATTATCCTTGAGATTACAGCATTGAAACAATCCCTGGAATACCTTCAATATTATGTGATTTTTATACATATTGTTTTAATTTTCATTTATTCTTTCCAAATTATTTTTGACACTCACATATTTGATTTAATTGCATTTGTTTTTATTTTTTACCTTTCTATATTGATTAATCATTTTTTATTAATGATCATTATATTGTACGTAACCCTTACTGAGAATCTGAGCTCACCATTATTTTGATTCCATTTCCCATGATATGAATAAGGTATATTTGAATGAGTTCAAGGGTATATAATTTTTTACATACACTTTGTGGTAATAAATATTTTCATATGTAATTAGATATTCAAGTAATTTTCTATTTTACAAATTGTACTAAACTATTTTGTCTTTTGGGTTGTGATAACTTGTATATTATTCCAAATTAGAAAATTAACCACTTTCTTTATACTACTAGGGTCAGATTATTTATATTTGGTATATGAGGAAGCTTAGTAGATTCATTTAGAACTAGATTTTGAAAAACATATCTTAAGGAACATAACTCTATGACTGAATTTGTGGATAAGTCTATGTATAGTATAAAATACCAATGCTTTGGTTAAATATAGATTATATGGATTTACTTGAAATAAATCCACATCTAGATACTTTAAATAGATGTGGATCTGGTACAGTTTTACCAAAAGGTAATAATTTTAAAAATGGAATAATCAGGTTTTACACGATCGTAACCTAGTTCATGATAATAGGATTTAGTACACACCTAGTTTGACACTCCTATAGTGTATTCATAGTTTTATTCACATTTTCATTATAAACCATCATTATCGATTTGAATATATGATAAAAATTAATGAATTTTTTTTAACAAAAGGTTTCTTAGAATAAAAAGTAGGTTTCATGATTTGGACATACTATAAATGATTATATGGTTTTCCACTAAGATTATTATTTCTCGTGTCAAAATTTTATGTTATAGTCTATAGATGGAACTAGGTGTAATTTTGTTAATGATTAGTGTGTTGAAAAATATGGTGATTATGAGAAACCAAATAGGATGATTATTTGAGTGAAATATATCATGATTATTCCTAATCAATTATCATGACATATTATTAATAATTATAACCTTAACCTACTCTCGAAATCACCAAATAAGTAAAGGATGGAGTCTGCTAAGATTTCTAGTTGTGAATACCATTGAAGAATGAATTATTGATTTACTTCATGCTATAAATATAGAAAGAGACATCATTAAGAATTTCAAAAAATATGGGGAAAATGTTTTATGTTTAGGAAAAAAGGTGATAAGGTAATTAATTTGAACTAAAATGTGAAGTGTTAAATGGAGAGAAATTAATTTCATATTATAGATACATTTATAGTTTTTTGTCTTAAATACGGGGAAACTAGAAATTATCTAATTCAATTCCCTTTTTTAAATGTTAAATCCTTGACCAAGGAAGGACCAATGATATACCAAACATTCAGGTTAGATGATTAATGTTTTTGTGGGTTTATTTTTATCGATATTAATTTTGTTATAATAATCATGAAAAATATACAGATTTTATTAGTTTTGAATGAATATAAGTCTTCATATAATATTAAACCAATATTTTTAGATACAATCATTTTTTATGAGAATAAAGATTATCATAAGTTCAATTCATTAAAAGACCATCTTGTGGTTTTAAATGATTTTAATGTATCATGATTAAGGATATTTTCGTAGAAATTTATGGAAATAAAATTCAATAGTTTAGTATAAGTTTTAGTGAAATGTTTATTTGATAAATAATTATATCCCCATATGTTTAAGGGTATTTATAACCTTTATTAGTAATATGATTATTTATGTTAATGTAATAATATTCCATTAATGTTATTTAATTTTGTATGTAAAAAAAGTATATATAGAAAACATTAGTATTTAAAATCTTATTTTATGATTGAATTTATTTTTGAGGATTTTTATCACTTATTAGGTAATATTATAGGATATATATTAATATTATTTTAGAAAATGGAGAACACAAATGATGGTTGTAAACCTATTTACCCCATCAAGTCCATTGGGCCTTAACCCACAACCCAAGGGTGGAAAGGGTGGAATACTTACCACTTGACTACATAATGTTATAGTAAATATGGAATTTTTTTAGATAAACTATTTGTTGGAAAATAATTCTGTTGAACCCTTTGTGTTTCTGTTGAGATATAGAGGTTAATGTATTATATTTCATAACGCGTGCTAACCATTTTGGTTTTGGTAAATATTTAGAGATATACAGAAGGATTTTTTACTCATGTGTGAATCTTATAATATTTTGAATGATACATTTAGTACTTCAGGGATAAAAAACTCATATTTAATATTTATTTCAAGTAATAAGAAATGAATAGAAAATTGATCGAATCATAAAAAGGATGAAATTGTTCTAATGAAATAACAAGATATAAAGTAAGTATATTTTTCATATTCCCTATCATGATTGTAAAATAACCTCTGAACAATAAGAAAATGATATTAAAATAAACATGTTACACATTTACCTTCATTTATTATTAATCAACAATACTTTTCACACCTCCTCATTTTATGGTTTTTATGTTGTTTATTTTATCTTGATCATTCTATTTTTTGCGATCAATAATATCTATCACCCACTATAATTGTATATTCTTTTCATCCATGACTATATTTTCAATTCCCTAAATTTTTTTCTAATTATTAACCAAGTTATGTATTATTCTAAATTACATTGGTACTTCCCTTTCAATCAAATCCTGAGGATATTCTATTAACCCTTATTAAGATTTGAAATATCATCTAAGGTATTTTGAGATGGAAAACATTTGATTTATGAGCGGTAGTTAAAATTGTAAGTATCCAATTTACCAAAGGTGGGTAGAATGTTACACCATTATATTTTAATAGAATAACATTTTTCTTGATAGCATATAGACCAACCAACACCAATATCAGACAACCCATGAAATATATTATTTAAATATGATCATTATAACCTAGATCATAAATTTGAGCCTATGAATAAGAATAAATAAATTCTAAAAATATTATAGTTTAAAATGTATAAAATAAATATATTAGTTATATCAATCAATTATAAATAATAATAAATATTATTCGAAAGTAAAAGAAATAATTTTTTCTGAAAAAACTATTTTTATGCATATAGTTTGTTTTTATCTTAATAAATAAAACTAATCACCAGTGGTTCATGAATTTAAGGAAATTTATATATTATATACTCAATAAAATATTTTACCATTCATATAATATTTTTAGGTATGGGATAAGATAAATCTAGTTTTATGCTTAATATTGAATATTTCTAAAGGTGCATTCGTCGTGTTTTTCACACTTATTTTAATATTAATTTACTCCATGTAAAAAATTTATTGGAAATAAGTAACATAATTTTTTAAATAAATATTTTAAAATTACCTTAGTGTGAATTTTTAGAACTTGGAAAATATAATTGTTTCAATAAATAGTGAAAAATATTGAATTTTATAGAAAATATCATTTTTGTCTAATTAAATTACGATGTTCCATTTTTATAAAAAAATTAAATCTAACACTATTTAGTTAATGTTTCTATTAAAGAAACATATGTCATAATATTAAATTTAATTATCTATTTTTATTTAATAACTTTTTGTATTTGAGAGAATATTACTTTAGAAAATTGAATTTTCATAATAATTCTTGTGATAATTTTAAATTTAATTCTTCCATTTTTTATTAAATTAGTTAAATATAAATAAATTAAATATTTGGAATAATAAAAATTAATATAATATATTAACTTCCACTAAATTTTAGTTCATAATTATTATTAAATACGGTAAAATTAAATTATCATGATTTGGGTTAAAACGAGGGGTTTCACATTATATAAACCTATAATTAAATAAATTTTATGCACATATATAATTTTTCTATGATAAATTTTATTTTTTATTTATAATTATTGGTTCCAAATTATCTATTAACTATCATTTATTTTTATTATTAAATGATATATTACCATGTCGAAGAAAAATAATAATTACTGTGGTGAAAATATAGAATGATAAAAGTTAGTTAAATTAAAAGATAAGGGAATAAATGTTTTATAACATGATTATTTATTTGATATTTTTATTTAATTTAATTACCTCCAATCCACTATTTATCAATTTTTATGTACTGGTAGGGAGACTAACATCCCATTATTGAAGAGTTTTTGGTATTTACAAAAATGTCTTTCCTCGTTAATTATAAAAGGAACCTACTCCCCTCATTTATTTACACCCCTAAAACAATTGATCTAGAAAAAAAAATTTAATTTTAATTTTAAAATTTAATTATCTATATTTTAGAAGAGTTTTTCTACCCAAAATACCAATCCTTTGGTTCATAAAAAGAGATCTATAAGAAGGTTTTCTAAAAGAAGGTGATAATCTTCATTAACCTCTTTCTTTTGTACTTCTTATTTTATCACCTTAAATCATGGCTTAAAATTTACAATATAATATAAAAAATATATCCCATATATGGATATATTATTATTTTTATGTCATAATATTTATCCTTTACCCTCTCTCCTAAATGTGAAACAATGAGATCACTGAAGTATACAGTGGACGCCCACCACATGAAATGATATATTTTATTTTCTATAATTGAATCAAATGGACTGTAATAAATATTAAATTAATGAATATATCTGATAATAATGAAATGATATTAATTATTTAAAATTAATATATCTTTCAATTCCTTAACTTTTCACCCATTAAGGGAGTGATATCGTCACTCATGCGTAGGTACGACCTATCATCTCCACAAAGCGGTGTGATTTATTTTCAGTGTACAACATTAATGAATGGCTAAAATGAATATAATGAATAAATTTTATATTTATACAATTAATATAATTATAGATATGCGTATTTATATTCTAATCTCATGAATAAAATCGTTTTTAGTGAAACATTCATGAGAAAAAAAGCAGTTAACTCCTGAAACAAAGGTAATAATGAAATATAATTAATCAATATGTGATAATATGTTAAATTAAGATCAAATACGATATTATAAATATCAATATAGATTTATAATAAATTAATAATGTTCCTGAAACCACTATACACATTGTCAAAACATGGTCAACTAAAGGGAAGCGTGAGGTAAGGTATTTCATCTCAATTTTCATTTAACTGAGACATATTTTTTATTATGAACCTATTTTATATTATATAGTTTATATTATCCAAATTTAAGGTTTTAAACATGAATTTACATTTATTAATTATGATTAATGATTCAATTCTACTCTATTCTATGAAAGGGTTACAATTTTAATTTTAACAAAGAGGTAAAAATTTAATTTATAATCTCATTTTTTTTGAAATTGCTATAATTTTCAATGAAGGAATCATATAATATATCATTATTAAACTCCATCCATATAACTATACTCTATATATTTAATTATTTTAAATGTATTTTTCTAGTGTTTTCCCACATTTTACTTGATTCATGATATAAGATATTTAAAATGAAAACAAATTTTATTTCTATATTAATAAGAAATATTCTTTTTCCATGTCCCAATTTTTCAAAATTATTTTACAAAAGACCTTTAATTTACTAAATTGATTTAATAAAAACATTTTAGTTTATCCAGGATTTTATAAATGGTTTCTAAAGGAATATTTATATTATCATATTAAATAAATGATTTTTAATTTCTTTACTAAATTTCAAAAAAATGTTTTTTAGCATATGTGATGATAATAAACCTCCCCCTTTCGTAACTATTTTTTTAATGTTATATTTTTCTAAAAATTTAAAATTAACTGAAAAAGATAAATATTTAAAAAATTATTATTTTATTGTTTCAATTTTACTCCAATTATTATTCTAAAATATATGAACTCATATTAAAATAAATATTATGTCTCATTAATCATGTGGTTGTAAATTTTCTCTTGAAAAATTCACATTCATGTAATCATTAAAATTTTTATTCCCCTTAAATATCCGTATTATCTATAATGGGTCATATTATTTCATAAACATTATATAATTTATACATTCATATTTTTACTTTGAATGTTATATGATCAACTGTGGAAATCATCTTAAATCAGTTTTCTTTACTCAATGTGGATATTTTTTGATAAGGCATATTTTTATGAATTAATCTGACCATTCAATATATGGGGAATTATTTGGACATGTAGTGTTGTGTGAACCAAGAATTATACAGCCCCTTGATACCTCGACATGTCTCATTGTCTAATCTGTAAGATAACCCTAAATGGGTTTTTTGTGTAAACACACCCCTCGATTAAACTATATTCATGCAAGGTCTTAACAGTATAGATGTCATGATGTCTATGATAATATAATAAATTATCAAGCATTTCCATTTTTTAGACTTTAATTATTACTTTCTATGAGATTACGATATTTACTATACATGGATTAGCTTCAAGGTCATGAAATTATTTATATGGAATTATTTTGCCATCATTTATTCATTCCATATTTTTCTTCTTGATCAGGTTATTGATTAAATAGAATGTGTTTTTAGTCAATTACCATTTTATATAGATTATTCTTTACTAAATATGATTGCTTCAATTATATGTAACCCTTGTTGAGAATTTTTTCTTACCCTTATTTTCTTTTTTCCCTATGATTTAAAAAAGTAAACATTGAACGAGTTCAACAATGCATAATTTTTTACCTTCAATATGTTGTATTTTGGGGTTTCAAATATAATGTGATATTCTAGTATGTATCATTTTTAACAAAATAACATAACTATTTGACTCTTTGGGATGTGATCACAACGATATTATTCTAAATTAGTAATGTAACCACAAACTCTGGTATACTTGGATCAAAGTCTCTATAACTAAAAAACAAATTTAATATATAGAAATTATTTTTATAACACTAAAGATATTCTGTATATTATTAAACTACGTTAAATTGATTTCTACGATGGCCAACATATTTAAGTACATATAAATAAATTTACCTAAGAATCATCAGTAACCATCATAGGTAAAAAATATCCTATAAAAAATTTGATAGTAAATGGACCATAGAATATGAAATATAGATGAATATAGTTCTGGGTAATATCTATATATATTAAACATTATTTAATTATTCTGTATGTAATGTGAATGTGCATCATGATTTTGGACACAAGTAAAGGTTTTTATCTCAATTTCTCCATTGATACTTGTTTTAATGTTATACAACAAATTCCTATTTATATTACGTATATACTTTCAAGTAGTGTATTACATAATAATATGTTATTTAAATAATTTTATTTATAGAAAAATTTTATTTTCAATCCTCTAATTATTTTTTTCAATTACTAATATCATTAGGGTTTTTTCTCAGTCACCCTTCATTGATGAATGTCACGAACCGTCCTAGACACCATGGTACACTGATATCGAGGACGACACTAACATTGGAAAATAAGAATTCATAATCCCCCAAGGTTGGTGACTAGCACCTGAAATCATACAAAATTAATGTGGGAAACCATTTTCAACAATCATAGTAGAATCAAGATAAACTAGTCAGTACACATAATAGAATAAATACACTAAGATAAGTGTAATTGAAGTCAATTGGGTATTAACAACCAAGTGTACAAGTCAATAAACAAGTAAAAGAAAAAAAGATAAACACATAAGTCATGGATGACACAACACTCCAATCTTGAGGATCGATAGCTACAACCAACTGGAAGTGGCACCATAACCATGCTTAAACCTGGATGAAGATAATCTACAAACCCTCTATGGTATAGGTAGGGTGTGAGATAAAATTTTAATAGGGTCTCACCAAATATTCCATAATATGATTCCAATAACAATTAACCAAATAAATAATTCAATTTTAAATAAATATACATGATTATAATCATATTTAAATATAATCATGATTTTCATTTCAAATGAGGGAAGTATTTATTTGAAATGGATTAAATAATCGTGTTTATATACGATAGTTTATAAAAAATCATAAGACATGGAAAACATTTTAAAATCATTAGCATATAAATATATATATATATATATTTGAAAGATAAAAATTGTGCATCATAGTCATTTTCAAAAAGGTATGATAGTTCTATTCTATGGGTCTCCCTCACACTCAAATAGTTGTCATGGTAATATGTGTACACATGTCCTCCTCGACACTGGATAAATAAGAAAATGTCATCATCCCATTGGGGATGTGACCTTATGTATAAGTATTTTTAGTGTTATAAATCATAAAGTGATGTCCTGAATAACTCAGTAACTATATAGGCTTTCATGTCCTCTAATAAAAATCAAGGATGTTCAATATATTTTAAATATGATTAAAATAAAATTCATCTCATCCTTCTACTTCAAATATGAAAATTTTTAATTTTAAACCCACAATGGGTTTTTAATCAAAGCATTCTCTTTCAAGATAAACCCAGGGGATTTCTTAAAAAATCATTTCAAGCCATGTGCCTCTAATACCAATTTTAAATCAATTTCATCAAATTAATTTCAAATTTTAAATTCAATAATTTAAATCCCAAAAATTTACTTCAATTTCACAATCACAAATTATTTCAATGGAATTGGGGTATTTTACCAAATTCATAACCAATCAAAACAAAATCCCCCTATTAAATGGAATTGGATTTTTTAATACCCAATTTAATTAAATCTATCATGATTCTCAATTTTTTCAGACATCTTGGCCTCTTAATAAATATAATGGTTACAAATATCATGCTTCTCAAGTCACAAGTATCTTCCCCCAGAGGGTGGTAATATGGTACATGCATATGCTCTTGGTATCCACAAATTTAGGCCCCATGACTTCCCTCACCCCTCACATGCCCTTTTCTTTACCTTTTAATTTTTAAATTTTATAAATAAAACTGTATATTTCAATTGTAACAGAACCACATACCTTGGGATGAAGGGATCTTGAAAACACAATTTCATAATCGAGAAACTCCAATGAATAAATTTCAGAAATGAGGATCTGAGAATCAAATATCGATTCTAGATCCATAATAGTAGGTATTAGATCATACAAAAATATGATTATCTATAAAAACCCTAGGGAATAATGAGGAGAGAGCGATAGAAAGAGATAATGAAGAGGAAACATATCCGGAAGATATTGAAAACCATTTTTCTAACATTGATTTTCTTATAGAGGGGTGTAAGGGGCCAGAGACAACTATTGGGAGCCTTAAAGGAAGAAGAAAATACAATAGGATGATTTAGTAACATAATAAACATAAAATAATGGTTTGGATGTTTTAAGAATTAATCTTCAAATTAATTAAAACTCATGCATGGTTTCTCGGGATGGACCACATGGTTAGAAAAATAGTGTCCCCCTACTAAAGGGGTATATCATTTATCCTTGGTCATCCCATGATTTTTCAAATCGTGTATTAACCATGAAAACCCTCACTACTTGGGTTTTCACAGTTTACATTCGGAGGGAACACAGTTTGGGAAAATCACGCACCAACCATGTGCAACCCAAAAGCCCTTAAAATTTTAAAAACATCACCTGAATATCACTTAAATGAAACCCAAAAAAGGAATGTTCAAAATAGGGGTTCATGAGTACCTAAAAATAATAATAGGATGTTATAACCTCCCAACCATAGAATCTTTGATTCCAGATAAATCTTGTTAATAAGATTCCATGTTATAAATAAGAGGCCACTACTCTCTCATCAGTTCCTCCATCTCCCACGTCTCATGTGAATCAGAACCGTGGGGTCATAGGACATGAATTAAATGTATAATCATCCCATGAAGTAACTTGGTTTCAGAATCAACTATCCAAACTAGATGTTAAGTCATTAATATATATGGTTTAACATATATATTACTCCAACTGAGAATATGAGATGAATTAGATAGATACTTGTATAGTCGTGATACATGGAACATGTTATTCATCTACCACATCTATGGTGGAATTACTAACTGGTATGATTCATTCTCAACTTCTCGAAAACCTAAAAACTACACATCAAGAAGAAATATTCCCTTTCCTTCCATGCCATCGAGAACCAAATAGGGTTAATCTTTCATGAAAACATAGTCACTAACACAATATTACAATTCTATGTGATGATGATCAACATAAGATTTATACCAGCTATGTGTCATCAACATCCATTGATGAATCGATAGAATCTGTTCTATCATCTATTAAAACATGCTTGGTCAAATTAGGTAACCATCACCAAATTACAACCAACACTATAAAGATTTATAAGGGAACCCATTCAAGACAAAAAAAGGATCGAGCCTTATCATAGGCTGGTACTTATTGTTATAAGATAAGTCAATTAGCCCCAAATGTTCATCCCTAGCTCAACCATAGTCAAGAATTCTAGTAGAGAGCATATCCTAAAGAATATATATAGTTATTTCTCTCTTTCCATCCAACAATGTATGGTATTTTGTACTTAGAAAAATCATAGATCCCAATTCCTCTTGAAGTTATCTCCCAAAACAATAAGTTAACTGATGGTCTATATAAGAAACTATGGAATATAGAACTCCATGAAAATGAACAAGCTATATCACAAATAGATTTCCTTACTCCTAAACTTTTGTTGTATCATGAATGGGTATAAAGTGGGACAATTTTTTATGCTAATAAATCACAACCTAAATCACATTATTATTTCACTAGTTATACTGAAATCGAACCTCAAAGTTCATAAAGACCTCATCCCACTTCCAAGTCAGCACTATAAGTGGCTGAAGCAGACATGAAGGCTTTTGGTGCTCAGCCTTGACATGTTGGAATGTATAACAATGATAGGAAAATTTATGAAATACCAATATCATACCCAACCACTATAATCTTCATCACATTTCATAGAACTTATTCAACGTTCTTGTGTGCACATCCCAATAAGAATTATGAAAATCCCCAAAACAACTTTCTTGTGCAATATTAGTACCAAAAAATGACTAATATAACATAGAATTACCTCCATGTATAATGAACAATCATCCATGGTAATACCACCATAAAGAGATCCTCTAATAATATAGAATTAATTATCAAGAAGCTGCTCCTGAAGGATTTTCTTGACAATAGAAGATGTCCACTAAACACTGGACAAGGAAACCTCAACCCCTAATTCTTGGACTCGAATAAGCATCTTTGAAAAAAGAGGCATCAAGATTCACTATCTGATTATTCCTTCACGACATTTGTTGGAAGATTATAGCTTAATGAATCTATGATGACATTCCCTTTACTTGGAATATATGTGATTTCAAAGTCAAAAGATTGTAGGTATTCTACCCAATGCCTCTAGCAAAGATTCAAATATTTTTTTCAAGAGGATATAACTCAATATTTTAATGTCAAAAAACATGGTATACAATTATCCAAAAAGGTAGTGCTTCTAAATATTTAGTGCATGAATCATAACAACATGTTTAATGTCATGGATCAGATAATTCATCTCATGTTCCCTAAGATGACAATATATATAAGCAAGTAAATGATCACTCTGCCTAAGAAAGCAACCCAAACCTAAACCAGATGTGTCAAAGAAGACCACATAGCCCTGGCCAACCTTGGGATAGTCTCCACCTATATAGAATTCAAAATTATTTTCAGCTCAACAAAATAATTATAACATTTATCGTCCTAGGAAAACATTACACTCTTCTATGTTATAGTGGCCATCATATAATCCAATATTGACAAGTCCTTAACAACTTGGTGATAATAATTAGATAAACACATAAACACAAAAATAACAAAACATATCATGGTTGTTACCATGTCATAACATCCTTCACCTTCTCAGGATCAAATGAAATACCATGTTCTAACACCATGTGACCCAAGAAATCCACTTCTTGAATCCATAAATCATATTTAAAAATATTGGTATAAAGTATGTGATTTACCATTAATTTAAAGGATTCTCTCATATGAATCACATGATTCTCCTCAAAGATGGATTAAACAAGGATTTAATCCCCAAAGACAACCATAAAGGTATCAAGATACTGATGAAAAATCCTATTCATTAAAACCATAAAGACTAACAGAGCATGGGTGAAAAAATGGAATGAAAAAAGTAATCCTAATGAAAATACATGTTCCTAAATGAGGTTATTTGAATGTCAAATTCTTTTATTCTAAACTGATAAAAATTGGATCAAATATCCATCATTTGGAATAACTTCACCCCTTTCAACAAATCAAACATGTCATCAATCCATGGAAGTTGATATTTTTTCTCTTCCATGAATCTATTTAGCATTATATAATTATTGAAAAGGTGAATAGAACTACCATCTTTCATATAAATGATAACCGATGTTTCCCCTGGGGACATGCATATGATTAAGAATCCTTTCTCTGAGAGATCATCCAATTGAGGCTTCAACTATTTTATTTCAGAAGGTTCCAATGTGGTAAGAAGGAATACACATTGTTTGAGTACAATGCGATAAGACAATAGGAAATTCTACCTCCCTTACTGATAGAAAACATGAGAAATATGATGAAACATCTTTGGGAAACTCTTCAAAAACTAGAGGTAGATCACCAATCAATTATTTTCTCTCAAGGACAATGAAAAAAACTGAAATTAATTTTCCCAAATCTGTATGGGATGGTCCAACTCTACATAATATCAAGTCCCATTTCCTTATAAAGATATGGTACACCCTATCAGGTGTTTTAAAGGAGACTTGATGAAAATAAAAATCAATATGAGATTTCTTGTAAATGATCCAATCCATTCTGAAAATGATCTTAAGAAGTTTCATATTAAGAACAAGTAAATACCAAGAATTATAAATATCTTATAATGAGAAAGCACAATAGAGAATATAGTGACCATGTTCTCTAATTAATTTTAGGGTTTTAGTCATATCCATCACATATGATAAAATCTACATAAGAAGATCTAGTAGATTTACAAATTGAGTCGCAATAAATGATTGAGATGCACCTATATCAAAAAAAAGAAGTCAATAATGATGAAGCTATTGTGATAGTACCTTTAACAATTTCTAGACCAATATCAACTTTCACAAGAGACTCTTCCACTTTGTGAAGAATCTTCATTCCATAAGCCTCTATATTAAATATGTTTTCGAATTAAGTATCTGATTTCACAAGAGTTTTAATAAGAACTGATGATCCCATTGGACTAAATGAAGTAGAAAAGACATAGAAGAACGTCTATATTTGAAATGAGCATTTTCATGAGACACATATCTTAGGTTCTACTATGTAAACCCAATTTGAATTCATAGGCTTTCAACACTAGTATCAAATAAAGTGGTCTTATTCACAGTACTATAGTTGGTTTCGAAAACTCATACTATCATGAATCACCAGGAGAATCATCACACTTCCACTTTGCTTTAAAGGAACTTATAGAAAGTCCTATTAGAGAAAAAGGAAATCCCATCAAACCTAACTAGAAATCCATGTTCATTTTTTCAAAAACATCTCTCTCAATCACATTAACATAGGAAGGAAGCATTATCAATAAAACATGAGAACTAATATCAAATAATTTTCCCAACTCAAATAGTCAATTATTAATCTTCTCATTTGATACCATATATGGTGAAAACATCACTAGATTAGAAAAATAGTTTTCATACTCTATCATGGTCCTGTCAGCCTGCTCATGTTTGAAAAACTCAATTTCCATGTCCAAAACCATCAACTTTAAATAGAACTTTTTTCTAAAAAGATATTTAAAGTCTATGAAATCAAAGGCTTCATCCTTATTCACCATCGTCATTATGTCCCATGATCTCCTTATATGTTCCTCCATCATGAATGTGGAACACATTACATTTATTTCATGAGATGTCTCGATGAACTAAAATAGACACTCAATCCTACTCAACAGTTCCTCATCCTCTTGAAGATCATTTCATCCCTTGAACTATAATGAATTTTATAGAAGGAACTCTTGAGCACAATTCCATAAAACATCTCTCTAATGTTTCATAGCTATATCATAAATAGGAAATTTTAAAACCATCTATCCATGATCATATAATGTACACCACAATAAGGATTGAGTCCATGATATAATTATCTCACTAAGGATCATCTGCAGTGTCCTCCATGATCTTATTTTCAGGTTTTCTTATAAGCATGATGCTACAAAACATCAACATACAATGTTGAAGACATAAAATTAAAACTCAAATTAATAAATATTGTGTAATTAATCATATAAAATAGATAACCATGATTTGGATTTCAATCGATCCAAATCAATAGTAGGGAAAAGAGTAGAACAAATTATAATGAAGTGTTTACCAAACCATCCCTGGTGACATAAGGTTTATTATAGTGAGAGATGGTTAGGTACTAAATCAAAATGAACTATTAAGTATTAATAGGATGAAACAACTATGTATTGGAATCAATGAAGCAATACAACCTAGTGTTCTAATATCACTTTTTCACAAACGATCCCGGACACCCCAAAACCCAGATACCTAGGCTAGAACTGATATAGCCCGAAGGGAATTCCTAATCCACATGGGTTTCTAACTAGCATGTCGAATCATAAAAAATGAATGTGGAAACAAATTTTCCACAAAAATCATAGAATAAAGGTAAACAAGTCAATATGCATACAATAAGTACTTCATTGGGAGAAGTGTACTAGAAGTCAAAAAGGTAGGAACATCCTAAAGTACAAGTCAAAGTTCCAAAAAGATAGGATAAACACACAAGTCCCAATGGACACAAATCTCTAAGATCATGGATCAACAACTACTACCACCTCTAAGTGGCACCTTACCCCTGCTTGAACATGAAAGAAGATAATCTACTCACACCCAAAGTCATAGGTATGGTGCTAGTTAAAATACCAATAGGGTCTCACCAAATATTCCATAATAAGATTCAAATAACAATTAGTCAAATAAAGATTTCAATTTTATGTAAAAAGATATGGAAGTTCAAAAGATTATTTAAAAAAACCATTCTTTACATTTCAAATGATGGAAATAATTTTAAAAAATTCTTTAAATTAATATTTTTATATAAAAAAGATTATATTAATTCATATGGAATACTAAAAATTATAAAATACTTAGAATATATATATATATATTAAAAATATAAATAATGTGAAACTTGGTTATCTTCCAAATGGTTTGATTGTTCCAGGTAATGGTACTCACTCTACTCAAATATTTTTCATAAAATATGTTTACACATGTCCACCCTGACACTCGGAAATGAGGAATCCATCATCCTTCTATAAGGAATGTGATAAGGTGAAAATGTATTGTTAGTGTTGTAAATTGTATATTTTTATCCAACATAACTCACTAACTACCCATGATTTCATGTTCACTAATAAAAATAAATGATGAGAAATTTATTTTAAATGTATTTTCTATACAATAAATTCAATTATTCTAATTCAAATATGTGTATTTTTCATTTAAAAACCAATATGGGTTTTTAATCAAACTATACCTTTTCAAGTTAAAACCAATGTTTTTCAATCAAAATCATTTCAATCCGTTTTTCTAAAATACCAATATGAAATCAATTTCTTAAAATCAATTTTACAATTAATATCCCACAATTTTCCATTAACATCACAAAAAAACCACATTTCAATGGAATTAGGGGGTTTCCCAATTTACTAAAAATCAACACCAAATCCCCTAATTCAGTGGAATTCGGTTTTTAATAAACCAATTGAATAAAATTTATACAACAATTTAAAATAAATCAAACAATTCAATTTAAATAATTAAATTTAGGGAGAATCAAAATTTACCGTCATAAAGGAACCGCCTAACTCAGGATCATGAGATCTCAAAAACACAATTCCCTAATTAGGAAACACCCCTGAAGAACATCATAAATGGGGATCGATGAATGAAACCTGGATCCATGATCTAAATCATTAGGTATTAGATCCTCCAACAATAATAAGACCTATAAAACCCTAGGGAGGAAAGAGGGGAGAGTGGGAGATAGATAATGGGAAGGAGAGACTTCCTAGATAATGATAAAACATAATTATACTAGATTTTATTCACTTGAAAACTAATGTAGTGGGGCCAAAATTTCTTCTTGGGAGCCTCTAAGGAAGATGAAAATGCAATAGGTATAGTTAGGCCCAACGAGCAGATAAAACCTGGGATTCAAGGATTTAAAATTATTTTATTGATTAATTGAAACATGTGATTCGTTTCTTGGGTAGGGTCTCACAGTTATACAAACCATATGACCTATACATAAACACCTTATTGGAGGGGTTCATGGTTTCTTCCTGGTGGGTGAATAGTTTTTCAAATAGTGACCCACTATGAAAACCCTCATTGCATGGGTTTTCATGGTTTTCACATTTGGGGTGCATCGTTTGGGAAAAACTTATGCCAAATATACCCACTTAAAAAGCCTCTAAATTTTTTCAAAAAATCACCTGATAATTCCTTAAATAAAACCCAACCAAAGCATGACCAATTGAGGGGTTTAGTAATTTCTAAAAATAGTAACAATATGTTACATGGCTTGAATTAATATTATGCAAAAGTCATCATTTTTAATTTTTACGTACTTACACCATAAAATATAGTATCATAATTTTTTAAACTTTTAAAACATCACTTACATCCTTTCTTGTCAATGATGTGGGCTATTCTGATTGTCTCTTATAAAATATAGGGGTATTTTATATCTCAATATAATTTATTGATTTGTAATGTTTCTCCTAGAGTTTCATCTATTATTTGATAATGTATACACAATTTATATCTTGAGATATTAATTTTATTAAAATATTATTCACTATTGATTTCTAATCCTTCTTAAAAATGAAACAACGTGAATAATAATACTCATGAATTTAAACAACAGTTTCCATATATTTTTTATAGTTCTCCTTCCCACCAATGTTCTTATTTTTAAAAACAACTTAATCAAGTGCTATATCATTTTAAACATATATTTACATAATCCAGTTTTCAAAATAACTTTTTATTATCCTTTATATGGTGTTTGATTTTCAATAAATGCGCTTAAAACATAGTAACAAATATTTAAACTCTCCTTCAAGACTTTACATCTATGAATTACATTTATTATTCAATATTTTATGAAATTTTCTTCTTATATACCTTTTTTTTATTTTTTAAACTCATTAAATTAATACCTAGTTAAATAGTCATTTAATATTTTGTGTTATACATATTTTTAGTTCTATTATATATTTCCGCATTTATGTATCCTCAGTTTAATGGAACTTTTCAGTTTCTTGTATCACATCAAAAATCACCCCCATAAACATATTTTAATCCAGGAATAGATTCAAAAATAATCATTATTTTTTGAAAACCATCTTATATCAAATCTGTTTATTTGAAAAATAATAAGATTTTTCTTATTTAAAAAAGATACTTTGTTTATTTCAAAAATCACCACCCAAGTGTTATATTTTTACTCATTTATATCTTAGAACATTTTTATGAATTGTACCTATTGTATCTATATGTTCAATACTTAAATAAATTTTTAATTAACAATATTTAATTTAATAGAACTATTTATTCAATTGGTAATACTTATGATTTAGCCTTCAGTTATGCCCTGAATCAGAATTATGATACCCACTTCCATCACATCGGTCAGATAATACTTATGATTTACTTGTGGATTATTTTTCTCATGTGGAAAAAGTATATATGATTTCCATTTATGTTATGGGTGGGACTATAGTTATATTTCTCTGATATTTATTGGGTAATGATTTATATATAATATTTTTTAAATAATAAATCATTGAGTGAACACAATCAACCATGGTACTTTGTCCACTTTATGTTGAGGATCTTCGTAGTGACCCTTGAAATGTGTTTATAATATAATTTCAATATTGTTTCATCATTTTTATATTATTATGAAATAATTTTCATATTCCATGTATCCATACTTATAATAATATTCTTTATGATATCATTTTATGCCCCCTGACCCTCATGTTATGTGTTATTACCATGTTTATTCCCTTAATAGGCATTCTAGCATACCATTTTCCTAATTTATTATTCCCAAGATATCTTATTTAGTTTTAAATGTTATTTGGGAGTTATGGTAAGTATGTGTATTTTTAAAAAATTATTATGCTTTTATGTTCAAGATGAGGTATTTTTTCTTATAATATTTTTAAGACACTAGATGACCAGTTCCTTCGAATGAATCTTATGAAAAGTGTATTAAGAATCATGAAATAATTTATGTTTTTGTCTTGGTTAACTATAAATTAAAATTAACCATTCTATTTGAATATTTATACTCTATGTATTAAAATAGCCTTAATATGTCCTAATTGTTTGTAAAATATTGTATATCATTATAGATAAAATAATAATAATAATAATAAGTAGAATTTTACTTAAATTAAAACTCTTACATTAAAGAGATGTTCAAGTGATTTTCTCAACCTATAAAAACTTTGAAATAATCAATTGTATTTCTTAATTTATTTAATTTAATTTTTACATTTTTATACATTCTATACCATTTTATGTTTTATTTAATATTATATGTTTTTGGAAAAAAATAACCTTTGAGTATTTTGGGGGTTTGATTATTAAAAAAATGGTGGAAAAAACTTCTAAATATTTTTATTAGTGTTTACCATATGGATTAGAGTTGTTTTCTAAGAATACAGAGAAGGTTGTGGTGGATCATTATGAAGAAAAATCTATTGAATGAAATCCATAGATCAATCTCCAATAAGTATCTCATAAGATTAAAATTTCATGGATGGAAAAGAAATTGTAATGTAAAAGAAGTAAAAATACCTCAATAGAAATATTGATGATTCTGCCATAGTAAACGAGATGTGAAGTTGAGGATACCTAGTATTAACTAAAACCTATAGAATAATTAATGATTTTAATTCATATATAAATTAGTTAGTCCATAAAACAATAATTATATATTAGAAAAATCTATTATGAATGTTATTACCAATAATTGTAGTTTTCATCGTGAAGGTAAAAATATAAATGTTAAGAGTGGGAATATATATAGATGGTTATTTAATTACACCATGGAATATGGGTGTCACACTATAGAGTGTCCTGCATGAGATTAAATCAACACCATTCAAGTAAAATCCTTAAATTATTAATGGTAAATCATATTTTATTTATTATGGATACTCCACAATGAAATAGAAGATAATATATAGTGTTTTTATATGATCTGAAGGTATTTGAATCGCTAGATTATCAAACCATTATAATATTTTAAATACCCCGACCCTAGTTTCCTAGGGTGAGTGGTTAATTTTTTATATTGGCATACGATATAAGGAACCACATCTCAAAGGACTATATTGTTTAGTATTATTTGTAAAATAGATAAATACTTGAATCTCACATTATAATTTAAAACATAAAATAAAATATAGTATTTTATTCGATTGAATCATTATTCTTCCACCATGACCCTTCACATCAGTCATAATACAATATTACCACCCTATGGAAAGAAACATAAGAATGGGGTGACCTAAAATTCTTAGTAATGGAATAAATATAGTAGAAGATAATAACTAATTATAATAAATATTGGAATATATTTATTGGAGGATATATCATTAAAATAATTACTTTATCATAATATTAATAGAATAAATGATGATCAAATAATTCTATAAAATAACCACATGAAATTGAAACATAATAATATATATTAATACTAATTTAATAATCTCATGGAACATCAATAAATAATATCATAATGATATTATCCATAATTTTAGAAAAAATAATCATATTCTCAATACCTTTCCTGGTATATTTTAAAACTGTGGGTCAAAACCCCTTTAATTTGGCCAACTTATTTGTCTCATGAGGCCTACTGATTCATTAAGGGGCTATGTAATTCCGAGCCTGACCCATAAAACAATTTTTCCAATGAATTCCTAATATTAAAGGGGTAAACAATTATCAACATAAATATTTGTATTGAGAAAATAACATATGAAATGTTAATAATTACCCCAATAATTATCATAATCTTAATGCATCAATAATGATATTGAGAGTGGTAATAAAATTATACATACATAGTCAAATTATTCATAAAAAATATAAGGAAATTTTATGGATGGTATAAATGGAATATATCACCATTAAATCATATATACAATAATATTTTTTCTAGCTGCTGAAAAGAAGTACCATAAAAATGAAATTAAAAAAACATTGAGGAAAAAATCATTTTCATTGGAAGATAAAATTTTAAAAAAGAAAACATCATTGTAACACCCCAAGTAAATAAAGAATATTACATTTTCAAATTTATCCGTATTTGTGAATAAAATATTAATATTACTTTAAAGGGGATGCTATGTTGGATGGCGTACCCAATACGCAACAACGAGTTTCTTGGGAATCTTACGTTGCACTCTAATAATAAAATAATATTATTTTAAATAGTAGTAAACGCCTATCCGTTGTAATGGCGGGAATGAACAGAACTAACCACAAAATGATTAAATATGTTTGTCAAATATTTTTACTTTTTACAATAAATGTTAGTGGATTAAAAATGCAAATGAATCCAATTTTAAGCGTAAACATTCTAATATTCTTTAAAAGGTCGATTAACCGCCTTTTGATGGTGAACCTCTTTTAAATCCACTTTTTGACAATTTTATGTGCTATATTTGAAAAAATAAAATTCTTCTTTAGAATCGGGACATCAAAATTTACTTTGTGTAAATTTTCGGTATTTTACCGAAAAAGTTCAATTTTTAACGAATAGTGAAAAATGTTGTATTTTAATTAAAAATCTCTTTTAATCTAATTTATTTATATGATTAGATTATATTTTTAATTGGTTTTAAAGTGAAATTATAATATATTTTTACCAATTAATCCAATAGTGGTCGTTGTAATTAATTTCACTTTCAAATCGGACTTAAACTAGTGTCAATCATTTGATACATTTTGTTTCATAAAAACACGCTATTTGTTTTGATAGTAGGAATTAATTATTAAATTAATTAATGCAACTCATATGTTTTGAATTTTGTAAAATAGACATCATTTTTGAATTCGGAATATCAAATATAGCTTAGGGTGAACTTTTGGTAATTTTCTGAAGAACTTCAATGTTTGATGAATAGTGAAACCACTAAGTGGTAATTATAAAAACAGATTTTACCTTTAAATGAAATTTTTCCATCTTTGTGTTTTGAATTTCAAAAATATGATATACATGGTTTTCATTAAGAATTAAAATGTGGTTCAATGGGATTAAAATAATTTTTTGGTGAATAGTAACTTATTTAGTTTTTAATCGCGATTAGAGGTAATTAGTGTAGTTTAAGGTAAGAATAATGTTTTAATAAAATGAAATGACCTAGATACATGTCCTATCCTCATTGGATGTGTCATGGCCGACCAAGAAAATCCATGGGTCAACTTGGGGACCCCATGGAGCCACATTGGTTGGAAAATGACCTAAATATCGTTTTATTTAATGTTAAAGTAAAAATGACACAAACATGAGATGTTTAACTAAAACAATTTTTACATGGGGTTATACAAGTCAGAGTTTTGACTATAAATAGTCATTGGAAAGATAAAAATATTTCCTACATCATATTATTTTTATTTATAATTTTTAGACATTAAATAAATTAAATAATTTATGACATCATGATGATGCAGTGATGACTTCATTATTTAACAATTTAAATAAAATGGAAAGATAATGTAAAATCTAAGACCTAAACATGTCAAAAACCTATTGGATGGGAGGATTTAGAACCCTTATCACCTTATCCTGGAAAAAAATCAATGTGGGACCAATAAAATCCGAAACTCATTCTAAAATAAAGTAACATTTCTTTTCTTTCCAAGAGTGCCCCTCCCCTCCTCTTATAAAAGGTCCCCACCTCTACCTCCTTAACTACACTTCCAAAGCCTTTGGCTCGGCCAACCCCTGCCCATTTTTTCTCTCCACATCCCTTTATAACTCTTTGAAGCCTCATTTTTGGCATAAGTCTTCCCAAGGAAGCCTTTATCTCAAACCAAAGTGAGTTACCCGATTTTAAGGTAATGTCTTCACTTGAGTCCTTTTGTTTTATTTTACTTCTCCAACCCCCTAAACACTTTTTATTCATTTAATTTGTAACAACTACAGTATCATCAATATTCTATGATTTTGTTACAAGAATTATTCAAGCTAAAATTATACAAACCTTCGTCTAATGGTTAATGAACATACAGTTTCTATGGTTGGCGATTTTCTGCCTCACGAAACGATGATTGTTCAATATTCTTTTAACACCTTTAAAGGTGGAAATTATGATGTCACTGTATTTTATATATGATATATATGGTATTTATGTTTAACTACATGCTTCTGTATTTTATATTTAAAACATACCTTTATTATTTTCATGTTGTGTAAATGCGATAATTTCATATGAGGAAGTGCGGACTACCGCCCCCTCAAGTGATGTGACTCGTACATGAAATACATGTAATGTATAAAGTATGTAATTAATGAAAATATGTGACCTATATAACATATATATTATACTGTAATTTTAATATATATATATATATATATCATTTATTTTTAATTCCATTAATATAACAAAGAAAAAAATGAAAGTAGCGTTCATGCGTACGCACGACCTACCGTCTCCATGAACGGTGCTTTTCGTTTTTTATCACCAAATGATATGGAATAGTATAAAGTGAATATTTACTGGATATATATGATATTTTAATCATTAATACTATTATAGAAATTATTTAATTATAAATACATGGGAAATCGTTTTTCAAACAAGTTTATTTTTGACTCATGTACCAAACATCGACAAAAATGTCTGATATGAACTAACTTCGTTAAAAAATTATTATAACATTATAATATGTAATATGAACTGAATAATAATCTCTAAAGGAGGTCCTTAGGCAATTATAAATTTACCAAAGTTTATTATTCAGGAATATAAAGAAACGAACAAGACAAGTCAGACTTGAGGTAAGGGATCATACTCCTCTCTTTCTTTTTAAGTACACTCTTTTATGTCATTCCTTTTAAGCTCATATTTCTTATGATTGGGATGTTCTATTATATTACTCTTACTGTACGTTTTATGTTCATATTATGAGAGACCCTATTTTCTCTCATCAATCCATTTTGGATGTTTTGAGTGGCACCGTTAGGCTGCCGAATTTTCGTTAGAGATCTAACTTCTCTCTTTCTTTTTAAGTACTCTCCTTTATGTCACTTCTTTTAAGATCCTATTTGTTATGATGGGGTATGTTCTTTGGTATTCCTCTTGTTGTAAACTTTATTTTAATATGATGAGATACCCCATTTGATCTCATCAATCCATTTTTGGATGTTTTAAGTGGCACCGTTAGGCTCCTGAGTTTTTGTAAGGGATTTTTCATCTCACTTTTAGTCCCGTGAGTTTTATGCTACATTTGCCACCATTTCCTTTGAGTGGTGTATGTACTCACCGTTATTATACTATTTTTGCAATATAATTTCATTTATGTTTATTTACATATTCATTGTTTGTCCCTTCTTCAATGGGGTGTATTTTTCGAAAGTTACCCAAGTCGGTAAGGAAACCTTTCACCCTCCTCTTTTAAAAGACTTCTTTTATTATGTCTTTTAATTCACATACTATTATGTTGGGATATGTTCTTATATATCCTTATTTATGTAAATTTTATGTCCAAGTGATGAGATACCCTTTTTATCTCTCATCAACACTTTTTCTGAATTTTGAAGTGACGCCGTTAGGCTGTCGAATTTTTGCAAGGGAACTTCTTAACCCAATTTTGATTCTTTGGGATAAACTTTTACACCTTGAATATGTCATTCTATGATTATGTGTGAATGTACTCTGATTTTTTTACACTTAATACCACTTATATTTCGTGTATTCGTTTGTCACACATAATTATGTAACTGATTTATCCTTAATCCAAGGATACCGTCTTTGTATGGGACTTCGTCTCAATCTCCTTTCATTGAAGAATATTTTGTTTTATACAAAACATTGTTTTATACGGTGTATAAACCCCTTTGACTTTTACATTTATCCAAAAGTAATATTTTTATACGAATCTTTTTACAATACGAAAAAAGGGAATGTTTTTGTCATACGTATGCGGCGACAACAACTTCTCCACCACCGTGACAATTATTTGAGTTTCAGCTTCCTCTACAAGCCATACTTTTTTTAAAAGAAAAATAAATACCATGTTTTAATGTTCTTTTATTTTGGTATTTAAAATGGTTTTGATAATGTTTTTATTATATCATAGTGTTATTGAAATGTGGAAATGTTATGTTTCCTTTATGTATGTTTTATGTGATACGATTATGTTATGGTTCTTGGGCATTATTATGAAGACGGATGGTTCTGTGATAAACTAAGGGTGGGTGAGCCAGATATAGCTCTCCAATGCATTGGGTAACTTGAAGGAGTGGAACGTTAAGGTTTCTCGGAAGAGATTTAGGGAATATACTGTGGTGGGTATTCCAAACGTAACCAAGAGGGTTACTCCCTACGCAAGAATTTTATGAATGCCTCAAGTTACCTTTATGTCTTATGATTTCTATTATTTATTCATGATTTGATGAGGTATGTTAAAGTGATTATGTTTTATGAGTAAAGTATGATTTCATTGATTCTTATATGTACATGTACTCATGTTTCCTTTCCATATTTTTAAATCCCTTACTGAGCTTTTTATGCTCATCCCAAGTTTTTTTTGAAATGTTTTTCACAGGTCAAGGGAAAGGTACATGGTATGATGATGGTGTCAAGTAAGTGTCAAGAAAGAATCCATGTTTTATTTTAAATATGTTTCCGTTGATGGGAAAAAAATTAATATTATCTTTTATGTAACCACTTTGTTTAAATGTGGAATGTAATGCAAGTTTATGATTTAATTCTCTAAAACTCTAAACCTGAAAAGATCCTCAATGTTTAATCTTGTATTAACTCAAGATTAAGTAAGGTTTAAGGCTGGGGCCTTATAGTTGTTATCAAAGGTCGTTTTAGATAACATTAGAGGTTAGGGTATTCTTTAAGAATAAGTGACATTACCATAATTGTTAGGATTTCAGAAAGAGTCATAGTTTTAGATAAAGTGAATGAGTAAGTATATCTAAGTGTTTATCTTCCTCATTAGTACATGATGGTTTCGTTGATATACTCACACTGACATTTCTGTTTATAGTGAATGGATGGATCTAGCAGGCACCAAAGTGACAATAGGTTTGAAGGAAACTTTGGTGGTTCTCTGATTAAGAGACTGGATGAAATGGGGTATTCAATGAGGAAACTTGTGGTTATTCTAAACCAACTATCAATGAGTCATGATCATCCACTTGAACCTTGCTATGTTCTATAATGCATCATGTACGAGATGACCAATCGATGTGGAATTTCAGGTAATAATTATAAAGGTAACCATTAGGGTTTATATGATCCTTACTTTTGAGGTAATTATGGGTTATTATATGTTATGAAGGAAAATGAAAGGCATGAGATAAACTTGAGGTTAAAATATTTTATGGTTATTTTTTTTGATTATTTTATCTCTTTTTTGGGAATGATTTGAGAATTATATAGTTTTGGAAAAAGGACAACACGCAGACCGTGTGACAACCCGTTGCGCCAGACAAAGCTGCGGGAATTAAACCCACAACCAAAGTGCGACTGGTATTTATCACCTACCACTAGACTATGTGAAGTCCCTGGTTAGTTTGACTAAATATTTTTAGTTAGATGATATTATGAATATATAATTAGCTGATTATGGGTTATCTATGGAAATTATTAACCTATCATGGAGGATATGTGATTAGGTTAATTACTTTTCAATATGAGACATTTAGAGCAACTGATGTTATTTGAAGATAAGTGTTAATTTGTACCTTGGAAGACTATGTGACTAAATCCTTCCAATATTTGGGTTTCAATCCTAGTTTGGTTTACTTTGAAGAATTTTAGGGGAAAATTGTTTATCGAATGGTCCTCGTTGAAATTTGGGTTTTGCTGGACAAATTTTGGAGATTAAGAATAGATTTTCTTTTTATAAAGGGTTATCCTTTTCGGGATTATCTGATCTTGTACTAACCTTTTTGGTTTTGGTTTTGGTTAAAGTCTAAATACATGGGAAGTATATAGTCCCCTTAGTGGATTATGTGATTCTCTAGAAGTGGATTATAGTACTCTTAATGTGAACAAGTCTTCCTAAATACTCGTCTTTTGGAGAAAATATGAGTTTGTGTAAGGAATATAATAAAAGTTGAAAGTCAACATGATAAGTGATTATGGTTCCTTATGAATAAATTCCTCAATACAAAGTAACTTAAAACAAAAATGTTGTCTAGTAACGTTTCCTACTGGGTAATCGAATACCGTTTAACCCATCACATGTTTGTGATTTTCTTGTGGTTAACTTTTTTCTAAACATGTTTTCTATCACTCTCCATCAGAACATGACCCTATGTTTTCTCCTCCATGTACATGTTTTCCTACATGGAATCCTAGTATGTGTTAACTCAGGTGACCTCTGTACTTATCATTATTTATTTTAATGTGATTGTTTTACTGACTATTGTTCCGATGTGGGATTTTCAATGAAGTTTCCAAGCCTAATTTTAAAATTGCGAGGATGCAATACCCAAAAGGGGGGAAGGATGTAACACCCCAGGTAAATAAAGAATATGACATT
This sequence comes from Viscum album, assembly GCA_963277665.1. Taxonomy (NCBI): domain Eukaryota; kingdom Viridiplantae; phylum Streptophyta; class Magnoliopsida; order Santalales; family Viscaceae; genus Viscum; species Viscum album. The sequence goes on along the minus strand of OY728166.1, from coordinate 1,081,130,190 downwards.
TTCAAATTTATCCATATTTGTGAATAAAATATTAATATGACATTAAATGGGATGCTATGCTCGATGGCGTACCCAATACGTAACAATGACTTTCTTGGGAATCTTACGTCGCACTCTAATAATAAAATAATATTATTTTAAATAGTAGTTAACGCCTAGCCGTTGTAATGGCGGGAATGAACAGAACTAACCAAAAAATTATTATATATGTTTTTCAAATATTTTTACATTTTACAATAAATGTTAGTGGATTAAAAATGCAAATGAATCCAATTTTAAGCATAAACAATCTAATATTCTTTAAAAGGTCGATTAACCGCCTTTTGATGGAGAAACTCTTTTAAATCCACTTTTTGACAATTTTATGTGTTATATTTGACAAAATAAAATTCTTTTTTAGAACCGGGACATCAAAATTTACTTTGTGTAAATTTTTGGTATTTTTCTGAAAAAGTTCAATTTTTAATGAATATTGAAAAATGTTGTATTTTAATTCAAAACCTCATTTAATCTAATTTATTTATATGATTAGATTATATTTTTAATGTGTTTTAAACTTAAATTAGAATATATTTTTACCATTTAATCCAATAGTGGTCATTGGAATTAATTTCACTTTGAAATCGGACTTAAACTATTGTCAATCTTTTGATACATTTTGTTTCATAAAAACACGCTATTTGTTTTGACAGTGGGAATTATTTATTAAATTAATTAATGAAACTTATATGTTTTGAATTTTTTAAAATAAACATCATTTATGAATTTGGAATATCATATATAGCTTAGGGTTAAATTTTGGTAATTTTCTGAAAAACTTTAATTTTTGATGAATAGTGAAACCACTAAGTGGTACTTATAAAAACTGATTTTCCGTTTAAATGAAAATTTTCCATATTGGTGTTTTTAATTTCAAAAATCCAACATACATGGTTTTCATTAAGAAGTAAAATGTGGTTCAATGGGATAAAAATAATTTTTTGGTGAATAGTAACTTATTAAGTTTTTAATCACGATTAGAGGTGATTAGTGTAGTTTAATGTAAGAATAATGTTTTAATAAAATTAAATGACCAAGACACATTTCCTACCCTCTTTGGATGTGTCATGTCCGACCAAGAAAATACATGGGTCAACTTGGGGACCCCATGGAGCCACTTTGGTTGGAAAATGACAAAAATATCTTTTTATTTAATGTTAAAGTAAAAATGACACAAACATGAGATGTTTAACTAAAACAATTTTTACATGGGGTTATACAAGTAATATTTTTGAATATAAATAGTAATTGTAAATCTAAAAAGATTTCATACATCATATTATTTTGTTTTATAATTTTAAAAATTAAATAAATTAAATTATTTATGACATCATGATGATGTTGTGATGACCTCATTATTTAACGATTTAAATAAAATGGAAAGATAATGTAAAATCTAAGACCTAAACATGTCGAAAACCTATTGGATGGGTGTATATAGAACCTTAATCACCTTATCTAGAAACACATCAATGTGGGACCATTAAAATCCAAAATGGATTCTAAAATAAAGTAACATTTCTTTGCCTTCCAAGAGTTCCCCTCCCCTCCTCTTATAAAAGGCCCCCACCTCTACTGCCTTACCCACACTTCCAAAGCCTTTTGCTCGGCCAAACCCTGCCCATTTTGTCTCTCCACATCCCTCTCTAACTCCATTAAGCCTCAATTTGTGAAGAAGTCTTCCCAAGGAAGCCATTGAGCTCAAACCAAAGGGAGTTACCCGATTTTAAGGTAATGTATTCACTTGAGTCCTTTTGTTTTATTTTGCTTCAATTAATTTCTTTTGTAGTAAATCCAGTATATTAAATATACTAGGATGTTGTTATAATATGTATTCTAGCTACACTTACACACACCTTCATCTAATGGTTAAATAACATACAGTTTCTGTGGTTGGCGATTTTCTGCCTCACGAAACGATGATTGTTCAATATTCTTTTAACACCTTTAATGGTGGCCATTATGATGTCACTGTATTTTATATATGATATATAGGGTATCTATGTTTAACTATATTCTTCTGTATTTTATATTTAAACCATACCTTTATTCTTTTCATGTTTTGTAATTGCGATAATTTCATATGAGGAAGTGCGGACTACAGCCCCCTCAAGTGATGTGACTCGTACATGAAAAACATGGAATGTATAAAGTATGAAATTAATGAACATATGTTACCTATATATCATATATATTATACTGGAATTATAATATATATATATAATTTATTTTTAATTCCATTAATATGACAAAGAAAAAAATGAAAGTAGCGTTCATGCGTACGTACGACCTACCATCTCCATGAATGATGGTTTTCATTTTTTATCTCCAAATGATATGGAATAGTATAAAGTGAATATTTACTGGATGTATTTGATATTTTAATCATTAATAATATTCTGGAAGTTATTTACTTATAACTACATGGGAAATCGTTTTTCAAACAAGTTCATTTTTGACTCATGTACCAAACATCGGCAAAAACGTCTGATATGAACTAACTTTATTAAACAATTATTATAACATTATAATCTATGATATGAACTGAATAATAATATATAAAGGAGGTCCTTAGGCAATTATAAATTTACCAAAGTTTATTATTCAGGAATATAAAGAAACGAACAAGACAAGTCGGACTTGAGGTAAGGGATCCTACTCCTCTCTTTCTTTTTAAGTACACTCTTTTATGTCATTCATTTTAAGCTCATATTTCTTATGATTGGGATGTTCTTTTATATTAATTCTACTGTACTTTTTATGTTCATTTTATGAGAGACCCTATTTTATCTCATCAATCCATTTTGGATGTTTTGAGTGGCACCGTTAGGCTTCCGAATTTTCGTAAGAGATCTAACTTCACTCTTTCATTTCAAGTACTCTCATTTATGTCACTTCTTTTAAGCTCCTATTTGTTATGATGGGGGATGTTATTTTATATTCCTCTTGTTGTAAATTTTATTTTAATATGATGAGAGACCCTATTTGATCTCATCAATCCATTTTTGGATGTTTTAAGTGTCGTCGTTAGGCTGTCACGTTTTTGTAAGGGATTTTTCATCTCACTTTTAGTCCCGTGAGATTTATGCTACATTTTCCTCCATTTCCTTTGAGTGGGGTATGTACTCCCCATTATTAAACTCTGTTTTTAATATAATTTCATTTATGTTTATTTACATATTCATTGTATTCCCCTTCTTTAATGGGGTGTATGTTTCGAAAGTTACCCAAGTCAGTAAGGGAACCTTTCACCCTCCTCTTTTAAAAGACTTCTTTTGTTATGTATTTTAATTCACATACTATTATGTTGGGATATGTTCTTATATATCCTTATTGATGTAAATTTTATGTCCAAGTGATGAGAAACCCTTTTTATCTCTCATCAACTCTTTTATTGAATTTTGAAGTGACGCCGTTAGGCTGTCGAATTTTTGCAAGGGAACATCTTAACCCAATTTTGATTCTTTGGGATAAACTTTTACACCTTGAATATCTCATTCTATGATTATGTTTGAACGTCCTATGATTTTTTTAGACTTAATACCACTTATATTTCATGTATTCTTTTGTCACAAATAATTATGTACTGATTTATCCTTAATACAAGGATACCGTCTTTGTATGGGACTTCGTCTCATTATCTTTTCATTGAGGCATATTTTATTTTATACACAACCTTTTTTATACAGTGTGTAAATCCCATTGACTTTTACATTTATCCAAAAGGAATATTTTTATATGAAGCTTTTTAAAAAGTGACAAAAGGGAATGTTTTTGTCATACGTATGCGGCGACAACGACTTCTCCACCGCTGTGACCATTATTTGAGTTTCGGCTTCCTCTACAAGCCATACTTTTTTTAAAATAAAAATAAATACCATGTTTTACTTTTCTTTTATTTTGGTATTTAAAATGGTTTTGATAATGTTTTTATTATATCATTGTGTTATTGAAATGTGGAAATGTTATGTTTCCATGATGTATGTTTTATGTGATACGATTATGTTATGGTTCTTGGGCATTATTATGAAGACGGGTGGTTCCATGATAAACTAAGGGCGGGTGAGCCTGATATAGCTCTCCAATGCATTGGGTAACGCGAAGGAGTGAAACTTTAAGGTTTCTCCAAAGAGATTTAGGGAATATACTGTGGTGGGTATTCCAAATGTAACCAAGAGGGTTACTCCCTACTTAAGAATGTTATGAATGCCTCAAGTTGCCTTTATGTTTTATGATTTCTATGATTTATTCATGATTTGATGAGGTATGTTTAAGTTATTATGTTTTATGAGTAAAGTATGATTTCATTGATTCTTATGTGTAAATGTACTCATGTTTCCTTTCCATATTTTTATATCCCTTACTGAGCTTTTTATGCTCATCCCATGTTTTTTTTTGAAATGTTTTTCACAGGTCAAGGGAAAGGTACATGATATGATGATAGTGTCAAAAAATTGTCAAGAAAGAATCCATGTTTTATTTTAAATATGTTTCCATTGATGGGGAAAAAATGAATACTATATTTTATGTAACCACTTTGTATAAATGTAGAATGTAATACAAGTTTATGATCTAATTCTCTGAAACTCTAAACCTGAAAAGAGCCTCAATGTGTAATCTTGTATTAACTCAAGATTAAGTAAGGTTTAAGGTTGGTGCCTTATAATCATTATGTTTTTTGAAAATAACATTGTAAACATATAAATTAATCTATAAATCATTGAGGGGTCATGAGGGTGGAAAATAATATTCATTTCATTTAAGATAAAATAAATATTATTTTTCTATTTTTAGTAAAAACAAAAGAGGAATTGTGTGGAAAATGAAATAAATCAACCATTCTAATATTTCATTAAAAAATTAAAAAATATGTAAATATTTACCTAATAATTAATATATAAAAATTCATAAACATTTTGAAAAACATTTTTAGAAAATATGGTTTTGGAATAAAAAGGATTTTCGATAGAAGGGATTAATAAAAAAGCTAAACAATAGAGATAAATATAGTCATATTTTCTAAAAAACCATTTACACTCTCATTTTAAGTAAACAATAGAGTAAAATGGTAATATTAGTTAAAATTTTCATGAATATACATAGGATAAAAAATTCATGAGTTTCTAGAGTGATAGATCATAAAATTTCATCATCATAAATTTAATCATAAACAATCTCGATAAATAATGTGATTTTAAAATAAACAATAACCACTTTGCTAAATTTTGAATCATATGCACCATGAAAAGAATAACATGAATTTAAAAATTTAGTTTCATGTTGATAAATATATAAATTATATAACATATAAAAATGGTCATTATATATACCACAATAAGGGAAAAGTTATGAATATGGAATATGTATCACTAATAAAAAAGTTTGATGGGAAACCCTTACCTCATGTTCAAATTAATTTTTATGTTTTAGAACCTCATATATATTAAATATAAGTTTATAATTGTTATAATATAGAACCATACTCATTTATTTCATTCCAAATATTATTTAATTATAGTATTTTATTACCCATTGTTACCAATGCATTGTTAAAATCACTATTTCAAGTGATAATTGATTTATTTTTCTTATATGTTTTTCTTCTCTAATTTTGTAATTTTTATACTGATCATGTTTAAATAATATAAATAATTTTAACCATTATATAAATATAATATGTAATCATTAAATATATATCTATAGTTATCTATAAAAATTTATAGATAGAAAATTGATTACACCGTTCATGGTGATAATAGGGCCTACGTATGAATGAAATATGTTTAAATTTTTCTCAACAGATGAAATAAAGGGGATTTAAATGTTAATTCACCATTAAATAATCATTTCTATGTCTTATATATAAATTATATTATTTAAATACGTTTTTTATCATCTATGTAAAAAATGAAAAGCAGTTTATATCGATACGTTGAGGTGGTAGTCCACATGCACATAGGAATGATGTTATTGTTTTATAGTGGATGGAAAGCCAGGAAGTTATATGAAATATAATATAAATATTTGTAATTTTAGGTCATAAATATCACATATATTCATTTTATTTATCCATAATAACTTCCCTATAAAGCATAATCAAAACATCGTATCATTTTGTGAGGCACCAGTCCTCTATACACACAAGCAATGTTATCATTTCAACCAATAAATAGAATGTAAGTAGATATAAATGATAAAAAAATTATAGAATTTAAATAATTTCATAAAAAATATAAAAAATTTAAAACAATCATTATATCTATCCTTTTATGGTGGTTATGGTAAACAAATTACATCGGTTTACGAGGCGGTTGGGAACCAAATACATGATCGACAATTTAATTTCTTATTTGATAGAAGTAGAGATAGATATGGGTTATGGAACTAACATAATAACATCTGAGAATATAGGGGATAATCATTTTATTATATTATAAATTTTAACTATTATTTAAAGGAGGTGGAATATTAAATAAAACAAATATGCATATTTATGAATTTTTACCCTTCTTTGAGAGCCCCATTAGGTTTATAACTAAATCCTTTATAAGAGGTATTAATAATAAAAATAATGCCTCTAAGATGTCTGTAAGTAATATATTATGATATTTGGTTAGTCATTGATGAAAAATGGGTTTTTTAAATGTGAATAGGAGATGATATGGGGTAGTATTGTTTAAGTGGGGGAGAGGACAAACATGGAATATTTGAAAATGTATGCCCATACCCATGATTTTCGCATTCAAAATCCTAATAAATGGGTAATTATTGAACTATAAGAGGTTATATGGTAGAAATATGTCTATAAAATGGGTTTTAGATAAGTTTAAGATCACTTTTATCTGTTATCTTGTTGGTTTAACCCCTTAGTAGACCCATTTTTACCTTAACTTTGGTAATTAATTTTTACTATTTTCATTCTTCGTTATGGTAAAAAAATTAAGTTCACTATCTTGAATAATATAAATTATTAATATCAAAATCTGGAATAAATTGATTCAAATTAAATTCACATAAGTATCATAATCTAATTTAAAATTAAAACCATACACACGTAAAAAATGGTTTTTTGAAAAAAAAAACAAACAAAATTTTAAAAAGTTTCATATTTTATAATTCAACATGTGATTGATTCAAATGAACTAAATTATTAAAACTATAATATAATTGACATAGTTTTACTTTAAAAAATAGAAAATATAATTTAAATTTGTAAATATTTTAATGGAAATGGTTGTTTTCAAAAAAAAATATATTTTAGACTCTTCATCAAAAAAATTAATCTTTTCTGAAAATTATAAAAAATCCACTAAAGGATAATTTTGAAATATATATTTTAGAAAATAATTTTATTTTATAAAATTAAATTTCCATAATTAATAAAAAAATTATTTTAATTCTTGTGCTTGAAGCTTGACAAAACTGCATTTTAGAAAAATACATTTCTTCAGAATACAGTTCTTTCTCTTACTAATTATTTTTATTATATTTTCCAATAAATTGAAAAACAGTAAATTTATTTTATATTTTTGTGAACCATGGAATTTTCATAATTTAGTCAGTACTATTCATACCCAAACATTTATCCATCAAGTAATAAAGGTCATATCGAAATTATAATATTTTAGAAGAGTATCACATTTCGATTAAACCTAGTGTTTTGGGAATTACAAGATATAAAATATATTTACTTTAACAAAATATATTTCATGGATCTCTATAAAACACATTTTTAATCTTTTAAAATATTACGGTGTTAAAATTTACCCCATTAAATAAATCATGTCTTCATAATTTAATCTTGATCTTATAAATTAAGTGTTTGACATTTTAAAACAACACTTATTGAATCCCAAATCGTAAAAAGGATTAATAAAATATCCTCTTGATAGGAGAGAAAAGGTAAGTAAAAAAAGTTATCATGAATAAAAAATAATTAGGTTTCTATGTAGGAGAAAATTGGTGGAAGTGGTGATATGGATAATCAATAAATGTCTAAATAATTATAGAGAGCGAAAGAGGTCATGGATAAAAATAAAGTGATTGATAAATTAAATGTTGAGGACCTAAAAACCAAAAATATTAAATGAGTTAAAAGGAAATTGTATTAAATAGATATGAAGATAAAAAGATAATATTTTTTAAATATCCTTTTTTTAATTTTGATTTATTCATTTACTATCATGACATAGACCACAAGATATAATAATCTATTTTAATCTATTTTATATAAAAAAATTCATCATTTTGTTTTTATTTGATCAATTCCCAATTCATTTCTTAATTCATGAAATGAATATTCAAAAATTAATTTCTTATTCATGAAGCACTAAAATTAACATATAAAGCATCACAAGGTCCATAAAAAGTATCAATCTATTACTTATATATTTACTAAATACCAAAAGGTTAGAAAAATTATCCAATATAATAAATTTCTATTGAATACCTTAATAGTATATCCAAAAATTCAACTTAATCCATTTCACTAGTGTTTAACCTTAAGACACTCCCAAAATATGTCAGACCAAATTCAAATTCCAAAGATTAAGAAGGATGGTCACTAAATCAACAATATATTCCCTATAAAAATTAATTTTTCTCTCAATATAAAATTCAAAATATGTTAATACATTGATCACCATAAAACCATAATGAAAACATGCATTATTACAAAAAAATTATGTTTTTAATATCTTTTATAAGTAAATACTTATAGTAAACTCTATTAATGATGAAAAAAACTTTTAAAATTCTAACACATTTCATGTTCATAAATAAAACCACTTAAAAATCAAATTATTTTCCCAACAACATGCAAATATTATGTTTTATCCTCTCCCAATAATGTGTTTTCCAAGAATTTTAAATTTCCACTGAATCACTTTTCTGGGTCATCGGTACAGTTCGACATATCTAATAAAATCCTTTATAAAATTGGAATAATGTACAATATGAATACATTTTATGAATCTTATAAAACTAATAAAATTGATAAAATAATCCTAAAAATAATTATTTAATCTAAAAATATGAAAAATAATCATTCCACTTCTTCTTTGGTAATAATATAAGCATGACATTGAATAATTAGATTCTTTTGAGGTATATTACCTTAGTGCTTGGGAAATATATTTGTATAATGCCCTGTCACCTTTCAGTTGAAGTATTAAACATTGTAAACTTCCTTATTATCTATGAAATCAATATCATGTTGGACTTTATCCCCAAAATTATAGAAAACTCTCACTCCTATCAATTGTGTACCACGTTGTTTCTCTCCACAATTACGTATGTGGGAAAACCCGTCATTACCTTTTTCTCATTAACTATTTTTTCTCTTAAATCCCCTTTTTATCTTTATTAACATCAAATATATAACACATAGTTAATTATTTCTCTATCTTGATAGCACATGATACTATATCCTTATATGTTGATAATTTTTGGGAGACCAGTTCCCTTCGAAAATTTATGATATTCCCATCAAAGAAATGATCAACCATACTCTTTAGATTATTTTCATTGATATGGTTCCCATTCTTTATTCTAGGTTAAATTTATAAAAAAAATTCATACAATATAACATATTATAAATTTTTTATCATAATGTAGAATCCCAAAACTGCTAAGACACATATCACAAATTGAAAACATTATTCATGGATAATATCACAATCATAAACATGGGTTCTTTGGTAATCATTATAAATCATATAATATTTTATCATAATTCATAATGGTTTTTAAATAAAGTGTGAAATAACACAATAAAGTCCCCTATGAATGTAAAACTAGTTGTGTAATAGGCCACGTAATCGTGTACTATGTAATGCTTATGTCAATCTTGAATTTTTTTTTGGAGAAATCTCCCCTAAGTAAATTTGTTCCAGAACCGTATATAGTTTTAGTTTATTGAAGTGATGTATTTATATGAAATAAACATAATCTATAAATTCCCAAAAAAATTAGTATGTTATTATATAATTAGGATTATAATAAAAGTAAGGCATAGAGTTATCCTCCATAATCTATGTTTTCTTAAATCTAGTTCTCAAGGATTCTAATAAACATCCTTTGATACCAACTATAAAGACCCTAACCCCAATTTCCTAGAATCCATGGAAACATTATTACAATAACATAAGATACATGGAATCACATACAAAAAGGACTATATAGTTTAGTAGTCATAGTAAACTTGATACGTACACGAATCTCACATTACAATTTAAAACAGAAAATACAACAAAGTATTTTCTTCGAGTGAATCATTATTTTATCTACCATAACCCATCATATAAGTTGAAATATACATTTTATAATCATGGAGAATGAAACATAAGAAATATGTAATCTCAAATTCTAACTAAGGGTATTCATACAATGGAGGATATCAAGACCAAATAACCATTATCATTATGGAAAGATAAATAACTAAAACACATTACATTTAATCATTTACAGTGGTATAATACGGTAGGAATAAACAATGATCAAATAATTCCATATAATAAATAAAATGATATTGAAAAATAAAATTGGATATTCTAAATAATTGGATAATCACATGGAACATCAATAACTAATATCATTATGAGGGAATTTATAATGTCGGACATCCTTAATATACTTTCAAAACTCTTCACATGATTCTTTAAAACCGTCGGACAAATTTTAATTTATTTGAACAAATTATTTATATCATGATATTTATTCATGCATTGATGTGCTATGTAATTATAGGCCGAAATCATCACATAATAAGTCCAATACATTTCTTATATTAAAGGGGTGAAAATATTCAATGTATACATTTTTAATAAGAAACTAATATACTAAATATTAATACTTTCCCAAATCAATAATCATTATCATAAACCATCCAAAGTAATTGGGTGAAATGTAATAAAATTGTATATACCTAGTAAAACTAATCACAAACCATTCAGTTAAATAATAATGATAGTATCAATATGACAAATCCCCAATCGATAAAAATTTCAATAAATTATTGGTGTCATTGGTGAATAGATATAACATAAAAATTCTATCAAAACATTCTTCAGAAAAATATCTATTTCATTTTGAAAATAACCATTTAAAACAATTTGTTTAAAAAATTGAAAATAAAATTCATTGGAAGTAATTTTCATTTAAATTTGTTTAGTAAAATTTTATAATAATATTTGAAACTTTTAGTGGTCATGATAGTTTAGAATTCAATTCATGTCATACATGTTGAAAAACATTTCATTTGTATTTTTAGTAAACGACAAATGGGTATCGTTCGAAAAAAGGTATGAATATTCAATTCAAAATAATTTCTAAAAAATGGGTAGAAATATATGGAATAAATCATTTGGATATTATTAATAACATTTTTGAATACATGTTTTAGGAAAATGGTTTTGGAAGAAAAATGATTTTCTATAGCATAAAGAAATAATGTTGAATTTTCATCACAATAACATTAATTTAAAGAGAGAAAAATAATATTTTAAATGAAAATTTCATAAATATCTATAGGATAATAAAATTCAGGATTTTATTGGGTTATATATAATAATATTTCATCTTCATAAATTTAATTATAAAAAATCCTGATAAATAATGAGATTATAAAATAAACCATTTCCACTTTTGTAACATTTGAAACATTATCCCATGAAATGAATTAAATAAATTGAAAATTTAGATACAAATAATTAAAATAGATTCATGAAATAATATATAAAATGGGTAATATATACACCACACAAAATAATAAGTGGAGAATATGGCATATGTCTCACAATAGTAAAAGTGATACGAAAAACTCTTAACATAGGTTGAATTCGTTCATATGTGTCAAAAACATTTTTATAATAAATATATGTTAATTAAAAATATATTATGGAACAATAATAATATTTTTTATATAATATATTATTGACTCATAGTCTTATTTGACAGTTTATTGACAATTCTTTCTTAAAATCACTTACTCATGTAATAATTACTTTATTTTTAATTTATGTTTTGGTTTGGAAATTTTGATCTATTTATATTGATCATAGTTATATCATATAAAAAATCTTAACATGTTATAAATATCATATATTTTCATTTAATATGTATTTAGACCAATCTATAATCTTTGCCAATAGAAAATGGATTACACTGTTCATAGAGTTGTTAGGTTGTAGGTACGCATGAACAATGTTTCAATTTTTCTCTATGGATGGAATAAAAAGAAAATAAAAATTAATTCAACTGAAAAAATGATTATTATTTCATATATATAATATGTATAAATCTAAGACATCAATTTTACCATCCATGTAAAAATAAAATGAAAAACAATCATATCTCTACATGGAGGTGGTAGTCCACATGTATGAACAGGAAACGTTATTACTTTCCAATGGATAGAATGGTAGGAAATTATATGTGATATTATATATACATTTGTATGACTATTTCATAAATATCACATTAATTAACTAAATTTATCCTTATTACCATCAATGTAAATCATAATTGAAAAATGAATCACATCCTTTCGTAAGGTGGTAGTTTATTGTAAATATGACAGCATTATCATATCTCCCAAAAATTAAAATATAAGAAGTTATATGTGATATAATTATTTAAAAATTATTATAATTTCATTAATATCACATTAATATTTTAAATCTATCTTTATATCCATCGCTTAAATACAGTGATGGAAAATGAATTACATCTATTCGTGAGGAGGTAGTCCGTCGTACACATGATCAATTGTTTTGTTTCCCATTTGATAGAATTAGTGATTTATATGGGTTATTACATGAACATAATAAAATATTATTATATATTTTATAGTTTTCAATTATATTGTCATATTTTGAGATTATTAGAAGTGGGTGGAAGAAGAAAAAAATATACACATTTAACAATTTTCCATCTTCTTTAGAGAGCCTCATTTTGTTCACACATAAAGCCTCCATTGGAAAAGTAACAAATAAAAAATATTATATGAATTTGGGATGGAATTAAAGATGATATTGTTTAGTTATTGTCTGATCTAAAGGGTTCTGTAAATGTTAAGATGAAAGGATAAGGGTAGCCTTTTATAAGTTTGAAAGATGATACAAATGGAATTTTTGAAATGTTAAAGTGGTACACATGTTTATTCCATTCCAAAATCATTAAAAATGGTTAATTAGTGAACCTTATTATTTATAAAGTGTATTTATGGCTATAAAATATGTGTTATAAATATTTTAGATCATTTTTAACATTTATCGTCCTAGTTTAAACCCCATTAAAACCATTTTAACCATAACCATTGTAATTAATTTCTCATATCTTCACTATTCATTATGGTCAAAAATAATTTAACCATATTATTTAATATAATTTATGATGATACCAAATATGGAATCTATTTTTCAAAATTAAATTCACAAAAGTGGTAGGATTTAATATGAAATTAAACCCTGAAACGAATCGAAAAAATGATTTTTCCAAACAAAACATCCAAAAGTTGTTATATCATAATTAAAAATTAAATATATTCTAATGTACTAAATTTGTAAAATTTTAATACAATTGATATTATGTTAAATTATATCAAATTTAAAATATAATTAAATTTTTAAATAATCTAAACAAAAAAGGAAACTTTTAAAAGAAGTCAACATTTTTGACAATTCATAAAAACAATTATTCTGTTAAAAAAAATCTCTAAAAAATAACCAAGGAGAATTATGAAATTTATATTGAAAAGACTAATATTTATTTTTAAAATAATTTTAATTATCTTGTAAAAATTAAATTTAAATTCTGTACATGATACCTTACTAAACAACCTTTTAAAGAAATATAGTTTTTTAGAATAACAATTGTTTCTCTTTTAAATAATTGATATTTTCATTTATATTCATTTGATTAAAAAAATTATTTTATATATGTTTAAAAAATATAATTTTTATAGTTTTGTTTGTATGATTAATAACTTCCAATTTAATGTCTATTTTATAATGTTCATATTTAAATAATAATATTTTAAAAGGGCACCTCATTTTTTTTAAACCTAGTGCTCTATGAATTAAATTATATAAAGTAGATTGAATTTAAATAAATATATTTCATGGGTCACTATAAAATATAATTTCATCCATTTAAAATATTTTGGAGTTATAAATATGTTCTAATATAATCCCCTAGTTGTTTTCTAGACCTCAAAATTATGTTTTTGAGACATTAATCATATAATTTAAGGGACTAATGTTGTAATTATAATTATCCCATGATCAAGACGAGTAAGAAAGATTTAATAGTATTTAAATTTCCCATAATATAAGGATCTTGTTGGATATTTTTATAATGGTGTTAATGGTGTTTCATTTCTCAATTGGATTAGTTTTTCTATCCTAATGAAATTGGATTTATGGTTAATTAATGTAGAAAATTGGATATTCTCTTAGTATTGGAGAGATATACTTATCTATAAAAAGGGGAATAATATTAAGAATGAAAATAGAAGAAAGAATTACATATCTATAGTGGAATGTGATAGGGAATAAAGAAAGAGTTCCTGGAGTCTATCATAATGGAGAATCATAGAATTTATCATAAGGATGAAGAAGGGGATAATTAATACACCATTAATAGTGTAATCCCATTATCAGTTAATGAATATTGGTATATTTTATATTGGAGGAGTAATAAAATTTATGGGTGATTGAGATTAGTCAGTTAACAAAATTTTCAGGGTTGTAAACCAGGAGGGTCGGGGTATTATCAAAATTATATGAAATAGTAATTTTATATAGTATTTTATTTGCATCACCTCATCACCAATATAGGATCCTCCAATTATCATAGTTCATGTGAACCATGTAAGGATTTCCTGTTCCCCATATTAATTATTTTCTCATATAAAGTTTATTGTGAGTGGTTGAGTTTTTTCTGTCAACATTGGAACAAGATCATTTGTGAGTGTAAAATTAACAAATTGAAAAACCTGGATTCACCCCCTCGTCAAACTATTTACCATGTTTAGGAATATAGATTTGTATAAGGGTGAAATATTATTGGTAGAGTACACTTTTTCTGATTCCATTTAAATGATCACCAATGAAAATGGAATTATTATATTCAATGGCTATAATTTTTAATTATGGATGAATATGATTCAAGAATATTTTTTTCACGGTAATAGAATACTAAATTCCTAAAATAATAAGGGTGTTTGTTAGTATTGACTGTGGGTCTTTTTCAGAGATTGACTAAAGGGTTATTAATGATGATTCAAAATGTAATGATATAATAGGGGAAGCTATTTCCAATGTGATATACACGAAAGTGTTGTAGGTTAAATCCTGAAACCCCATGTTATAAAAACTTCTCAATAAATATGAATTAAATTACAAGTTCCATGAAAGTAAATTCATGTTTTTATGGAATTAGTATGAATACATAAGGGTGATCATAAATTAATTTTTAATATATTCTTTTATGTATGTGAAATTTCTTATAGGGTACATTCTCATTCATAGATAACCTTCAATAACATAATAATAATGAATTGAATCTGATGAATATTTCCATCATTTTAATTTTGAATGTATCATTGGCCAAGGACAATGACAAAAAGGATGTGAAGTTGGATAGTATTCAAAACACCGTAATTGTATATGAGATGAGGAACTATGAAAAAAAATCCACGGTATGAGAGAATTCCCACGATGTGGTGTTTAATGCAATTAATAAACTCTAAATTAAGGATGAAAAGTAAGATATATATTATAATTAACTGAGATAATTTATTTCCTAAAATATGAAAATGGGTAAGAAAATTAAAATGAAATAGTCAATTTTCTTAATTTTTGTGTTGAAAATGTGACCATATATTTGTAAAGTGTCCCATTATTTTCAACAATATAATGAAGTAAAAGTTCCCAAAAATAAATCATCATATGTTTTGAATGTAAATAGGATTTTATTATAGATATTATTTAAGAATAATTACTTTCTTTTACATCAAGAAGTCATCATTATAGAAACTTTTGTTTCGGAAATTGAGGATTGAAATAACCTTAATAAAGAATTCATTAAGTATGTTGTTGAGAAACCAAAACCAGATGAAAAAAATGGTAAAGATATTGAAACTAAAATAAGAGTTATCCTAAATGTTCAAAAAGAAATATCTATGAAATAAATTGATCTTTAGACAAAAAAACAATTAAATCCAATAGATTTGTTTGTGAGAGGTATATTTTATGGGGATATAAGCTCCACCATTTTTGGTGGGGGGAAATCATTGAAGGCGATGTGCTCTGTCAACAGGGATGTCCTTTGGAAGAGATTATGATTTATGAGTGTTTGGGTTCCTTGACTTTGGAATTTAGGTCCATCTTATAAGGGGATGCCTTGAGCTTGAATAACTTCCACTCCCCTTGAGAGGATCTTGTACACTACTCTGGGTTACCAATTTTAATTAAAAAAATCAAGTAAATATATATTTTTTTGTGATTCCCAAAAATATATGTAGTATAAATAACCAAGGGATAATTAGTTAAATGATAAAATTGAATGGATCAAAATTGAAAATCTATAATACTCAGAAAAATATTCTTCAGATCATGATCTAAATAAAAGATAAAACCTAGATTATTGATAATTTTAACTATTCAATGAATGAATATGTTAAAAGGATCATGAAATATTGAGTAGAATTCTTGGAGATGTAATTAAATATCAATTAAAAATAAGAATTCGAATTCATGGATTGAAATTAGAAAGTTGGACAAAATTGGATACTGTAAAATATAACAAGGGACATATGAAGAAAATGGAGAAGTTATAAAATTTATCATAAGTGCATAATTTAAAATATATAGGAAAAAGTATTGAGGGGATTGACCATATGAAAAAAACTACTTATGATTGATGCAATTTCTCAATAACAAACTTCTCAAAAGACATTTTATTTTTGTAACAAAAAAACACCTAAAAGGCTATATTTGGATAATAAATGTCATGAAATAATGCCCCATGAATATTGTAATATTTTTATGGATTTTTGGGGAATTAATGATATGTGTATTCCATAGTAAGGTGGCACTTCAAGGAAAAATAAACATAAAAATTAAAAAGTAAATATTCTATTCCTCATCTAGTTTTAATTAGATATAATTTTTATTGTGAATGTTATTGATAAAAAGATATTAATTAGTTCTAAATGGTATAAAGTGATATTTAATAGTATACTTGAATATAAATATTTTATTAGATTGATTTATCCTAAAAAATATTGAAAAATAATAATAAATTTGTATCCTTAGGAGAATAGGATGATAAAATATTGCCAATGGTGGAGCCATATAATTCACCATAAAGTAATGTGAAGTGGTGGGCATGGATTAAGAATGAAAGAGTTGATAAGGTGACACATACAATATACAATTTTCAAATTGGTGAGTTTTTTCTTATGAACTCCATTCTTAGAGATCAGCACATGAAAATTCATTAGAAGAAGTATCACTACTTATGATCTGCAACACCAGATAGTCATACATTAAATGTTTCTCATTAGTCTGATTCATCTGTACCATATGAAATATATTTACTTATATCTTGAAGTTATTTTCAGTTTCCCATTATATCAGGGAACTGAAATAACCCATTAATTTGATGATTAATCTAAGAACATTTTCACATATATGTACGTAGAAATATAAGTAAAATATATAATCATACATCTATAAAACAATTCATGATCTATTAATTATAAAATAAAAAATTAAATGGTTATAGGTCAATAAGAAAATATTTTACATTCACTAGATCCAAAAATTAACAACTCTTAAAAAAAATTACTGTAGATGATTTTTATACATTTTATATGTTATGGATTTATTCTATGAGACTACCTAATTTTCTCAATGGATACTCTTATTAATTAAAATTATTTCATTTCAATTTAATTTCTCATTAGGTGACACAAACAATGTATACACATCAAGCATTAATGTGACATGGGCTAGTTATATTGTCCCAAATCTATAATTATATCACAATACAATGTAATTAGATCTATTTTTCTAGATATAACACCAGCATAATATAAAAATGTTAATATTCATACTAATTCATTATATTAACCATAAGCTATAATATACATAGACTCTACAAAAAATTAATGAAAAATGGGTCCTTATAACTCCTAAAACACACAATTACTACATGAGGAAAATCAAATATCCCAATTGAGATTTGTTATCATTTTGTCTTATTTACAAAATACTATATGTGGACCCCCTCACAATGGGTTCCATATGTACACTATAAACTAGGAAGATATACTTCATATTACTTTGGTATATTAGGATATTTTTATATCCAAATAATGTGGCACACCTAGATTTACATTATATCTACCTACCAAGGGAAATTCATTCACAATATCAAGCCTGATATATATTGTATCCATCATGATAGATCTAATCATTGTAGTGTTTTAGATAGTACTTTTTATTTCTCTATACTCTTATATTTGAGAAAATAATTGCTTAGAGTGATGCAAATAATGTGAAAAAACAAAAAAAAAATTATTCCATATTGTATATATTCTACAACATGTCATTATATGTACCTTGAAATAGTCCATAGAGTCACGTAGATCTATCTTGATGTATACTATTATAAATAATCTATATTGTTTCACCTAATTCTATTCTGGAGAAGCATTTATTCAGCTATGTCCTAATATATTGTAAAATTTTTACTTTATTTACAATTATTAATATATTATTAAGATATATAAATATGCAAAAAACATCTCACTCACATAAAAACACTTATATAACCATTAATCATTTTCATTTTTAATGAAACAAAACTCTCTTATGGTTTCATAAGAATAAACATATGATTATATTTATGGGTAAGTCAACTCATAAATTGATCTCTACAACTAGAATTCCTTATTTTATTCATTTCATGTCTCAAAACCTTTTAATTGTGTAATATTTGTTTTCACAAGATCAATATTAAGCAACGTAGTATTGACATCCATTTTCTAAATCGCATACTCATGCAATGTTGTTACAGAATTTATAATTATAATGTATCCCATAATAGTGACTGGTGAAAAATATTTATTTTACACTATTCCATGATGTTTTTAAAACCTTTAAGAACCAATCATTTCTTCTAAGAATCAATATTACCAGCTATAGATTTTTTATTATTGATTACCCATATACACTAAATGGGATTAAATATTAATATTGGTTATAAAAAAGTTCATTCTTGTTTTTATTATATGGAAATAAATTCAAAATTCAAAGATTTATTCCACTTATAAACTTCTAATAAACACACTTATCCATGTATGAATAAGGTTTATTATCATGAATTATTAATTATTCACCTTAAGTGAGGAAAATAAAACAATATATTTCATTTTATTTATGATCCATAAAAATCATGTGTAGTTCTAGTGTATCTAGAAAACAAATTTCCACTGGGTTTTTGGAAATTATTCTAGTAATAATTATTGTACATCTTGATCTCTGACTTCATCTAAGTCTACCATTATCCTACCATTTCCATTAAACAAGTAATCCCTTTTATAATATATGGAAAATATGAACAACCAAAATTATGTTTGTAGGACTCTATGGGTGATTTCCTTTGGTCTCTTTAATATTTCCTATAAATATGAACCTCATGCCTTGTAATGCATGTTAGTTTCTAGAAATATACATAACACACACCTCACATATCTATTAATGGATGTGTAACCAAATTTATTTCATTTTTTACAATATATTTTATTATATTTCAATTAATACTTTAATTGGAACCTTATTTAGTGTGTATGATAAAAATTTTAACACACATCCCTAAAGGATAAATAAAACATGCATGAATCATAGTCATACTCACTATGTATAGCTATAAATGATTCCACCTTTCAGTATCCCCATTCCACCATGGTGTATAGGGGGAGTGAGTTATAATAAAACCCATAACTCCTCGAGATAATCAATAAAATATATTTTAGGATATTCCCCACATTAATCTAAGAAAATATTCATTATCTTTTAACCAACGTGATTTTTCACATAATTATTATACCATTTAAAAATCTCAAAGGAATATTATTTATGACTCAATAGGTTTACATAATATTTTATATTGATTTCATTAGTAAAATCCCCAAGTTATTGGAAAATAAAACTATAGATTAATCTAAAATATATTCATGATGATCATATTATGATCAAATAATGATTTTTCATTATAATATAAGAGAATAGTAAACTTGAATTTTCAATATCACTACATATGAAATTAAAACCATGTATAAGAATAAATAAAGAACACTATGTTTTTTACTTTACATTAATGAATTCCATAACTACTATATTCAACCAGAAATTTGAGCAAGACCACTATGAAAGAACATTGGAATATATTTTTCATCATGTGTCAATATATTGAATCTAATCATATGCTGCTTAGTTGAGATCCTACATCACATCATGACATACTAGTGTCTCACAAGGTAAATGAGGAGGAAGAAAATAACTTCACTCAATAAATAAAATAAAATAAATAATTATATTTGTATGGATTTAATTTTATTTATATAAAACATTTTAATTATGTCAACACTAATATGTATTTACTCAAATGTTATGTACCATTTTAATATTGAACTGGTTTACAAATAATTTTAAACTAGTATTAACTTTTCTAGAACATTTCATTTTAGGAAATGACTAATAAAATTATAGCTTATACAATATATTTATTGATCATTGAAATTTTACATAAATTTTCAATAAAAAAAATTATGACATGTTAATCATATCATATGATTACCTCACACCCTTATTTCATGATCATTCCATATCATACAATACAATGTACAAAATTAAGTAACATGATATCTTATATCTAACATTTTGAAACATATATATCATACCATATGATATACCCAAGTAAAAATCATATGTATATGTATATAGAGAATATCTCTATTAATCTACCACTGTAACTAGATCCTCATAAAAATCATCACCTTATATCATCTCATATAAATTAACTTTTGGAACTATTTAATAAATCTATATATTTGAGAAACATTGAGTATATATTTTATTGTATTTAATATTTATATATTATATTATAATACTATTGATAAAATATCATTGTTTTATAGAGTAAATAATGTTATTATTTCAAAAATTGAGTAATTGTTTATTTTTAGTGGACCCATTATTATTTTATGCATAATGGATTTAATTATCAAAATATCAATTTTTATTTTTTAGGAAAGGGGGGTTAACGTAGTGAACGTCATCCCATAGATTAAACCACAAAGAGAACCTCATTGAGGCATCATTGTGTTAACATAATTCCACGAAAAATATTATGATGTTGTCATATTTCCACCTCCAGGAAATAAATAAACCTCGTGATACGCTTAATTTCTAGTACCATCACATGATAAAACCACATATGTGACTATGTTCTCTAATATGATAACATAGAGAAAAAATACAAGAATGGGGGTATGTTTTAGTTAATTTTAAAAAACATCCATCCCACCCATGTGTATATTAACTGGGTAATAAAATATTTCAATAATAGTAGTGAAAAAAATATAAAAATGTAGTGAAAATTAATAATTCAAACAATACACATTATCAAATATAAATTCAATCACAAAAAAAAACAACAAAAAAGTTCAATGTATTAAAATAAATATGAAAACTAATTTATAATTTATTGATTCACATCTCAAAATGCCCTAAAAATTTTTTTTTATCAAAAACTTGTATTTAAATGGAATTATATGAATTCATATAAACAATCTATGGGAACATTAACATAGTCATAGGTATCCAAATTTCACACTATAAATATCATCTACTAACCAACATAATATTTGTATCACTATCCCATTCATTGACCCTCTTTCATTTTTGCTATAAAAACCCACTATCAAACTATTTAGACAAAACTCAATCATATAAAACATTTAATCTCTCAATAATAAAGTATTATTCACATAAAAATTCAATAAGTAGTATTAAGCACATTAAAATAAAAAATTCACCGATGATAGATTATATAAAAAACAAAAAAAATATTACAAAGACAAAAAATCCCAAAGAAATAGTTGATTTTATGGGACCACCACTAATAAACATTTTGGAACTTAGAAATGAATCGATAATAATAGAAACCTTAGGTTCTATTTAGATACAAAAATATTAAAAACGATAGTAATATTCTCCGTACTTTATATTTTAGTTTCAACAACAATAGACACACTACATTATCATCCAGTAGATATAGATTTAATCACCAATTTCTCATGAGATAAAAAAATGTGACATCAAAAAACAAAAATATATGTAGAATTTTTTTTAGTGGAGACTCAAAATATATAATATAAATCGAACATAAACATTCATATAATAGAATTGAATAAAATAAATAACAATACACTTAAAATAAAAATAGAAACTAATTAATAGTATTGTGATTTTCAAAAGATTGAAAATTAATGTGGGTTTGGGACCCAAAAATATCCCATGAAACAATGTAATATTTGGTTTCAACATAATGCTACATCACCTTCTAACATAATATACAGTCCTTATCCACCATATGTTTGTATTATAATGTATTCCTCACTGTGATTCTCAGTTTGTCGGAATGTCCTTCTACCTCAATAATATTGGCCATATCATCCCAAAAATAGCTACAATAATAATGAAATGTATATAGGTGGGAAAAAATATTATCATAATACAATTATAGTATCCATCCAACCTGTAATTAAACCCAATGACAATCACTTCACTTATAATCTCTCTAATGTACTCTCAATCCTCTGTTAACTGCTTACAATTATAGAGAGTCACTACCTATGATTCTATAAAAAAATGATTTATATTTCACAACTCTAGCTAAGAATACTAATAAAGAAAATTTTTGGCCACTGAGTTTATCATCAGTACACATGGTTTCCTTGAAAGGAAAAAATAAGAAATGTAATATACTGAGTATAATATGTCTATCTATTTTTATAAAATTGTTAAAATATCTTATCCATGTTTTAAACATTCATACATATGGAAAAAAATGTATATAGGTAAATGGGAGAATATATTAGAGGATTTGGGGAAGAATATAATTAAATATAGAGAGAATCCTGAAATATAGCTATGTGTAATGAATATTAACACATATGTGGGTTGAACTCGGTAAATATTGAAGAATATGTGGGAGTTGTAATAATGTATTTAAATGGAGAATAAGATCACTGTAACAAATGTTTGGAACCTTATGATTAAAATCATTTTTTATTAATTTTTCAATGATGAAACTGGTGAGAATAAGTGTCATGTAATGGACAGAGATATGAATCAATAATTTTGAGGGATTGGTGTGAGGGTATGTATAATAATTATATATTTTTATTATCTTTAGTATTATTATTTTTTTATACTTTTTGTAGTGATTGGTTGTGGATAAAATTTACATGGTTTTATAATCGAACTTCAAGACCCACTATGATAATGAGAGTCTGAATAAAGAATAAATATATGTCACTCTCTATCCAAGTATCTCACATATTGAATTTTACTCATTATTTAAAACATATTTTCTCTAATTATTTAAAACTCAAAAATTTAAGTTGGAGTAAGGTGTTTAAGGTGTGAGGGTAGATATAGGTCTTGACTAAAAGGGGAGGAATAAATGTGTGTTTAAATACATATTATTTGTTTCATATCATGTAACCCTTACATTAAACTTATGGTGTTAGATAGATGAATGTTATTGAATTTTTCTGATGTATGAGTTTATGATATAAATAATTTCAAAGTAGACTATGAGGGAGTGAATTTATAGACTCTTTGAATTGGAAGCCTCTCACCTCTAGATTTTTATTTTTTCTGTTTCTCTTTTTTTTACATTCTAAATCACTAGTATCTCTATAATAATGGTTTCTTAATTTTTTTTTCTTTTCTCGGATTTTTTTCAAAAAAACATAGATTTTTTTTAGGAAATCTCCCCAATGCAATAAATTTATTTGGAAATTCATAGAATTTTTTTTAATCAATCAAAAAAATTTAATATGATCCAACTATTTATATAGAGGTTTAGAAAGATTAATAACAAGTCAGATCATTCGAGGAGACTAAAAATAAAAAATTACAAATTCATACACACACACACACACTTACATACATAAAATAATTGTGAAAAAATAAAATGAATCATAGGTTTATTTTTATTCAAAAAGATATTAACAAACACTATTTACCTTTTAGTAAGAGATCCTATATTAATGGGAACAATTAGAGATCTAGCTATGTCTAGATAAAATATACTTTTAGGAGGATAGGGATGATGGTATTGAAGTAGCAATAATAATTATGTGAGGATAAGAAGAAATCAAAAAATATCAAAATTAATATAGGTATGAATATCAGTTGATCCCACTCCTTGTCAGTGTTTTGAATTTCTTAGTAATTGTTAATAAGTATGATGATAAATTGGATGATTTCAGTATGTGAATTTAAAGTTTCTCCCCTTTTTCATTTACTGATTTTATTTTATTCTCCCCCTATTATTGAAGACATACAAGATGAACATAATATGGAATGGTATCACGTTACTTTAAAAAATTTACCACCAATTATATAATCATATGTTTACATGATGTGAACATTATTTAGAAACTTATAGGGTAAAATATAGACAATAGTTATTTCCATTAAACAAATAGAATATGATATATTAAAAATAAGTGTGCAAGATTTTATTTCTAACGACATATTTAATAAATAATATGATTATTCACATACATACATTAAAGAAACCATACAGTTTTTTCTCAATGATGTAGCTGATTATAGTCATGGATACTTTAATGAATTGAAGGAATTTGTCCCCAACAATAAAATATATTAAAATATGAAGGATAAGTCATTTTTTAAATTAAGTGGTGTGTAAAAAATTAACTACTCAGCCCGAGAGCCACAATATGAGGAATACACATCTTGAAGATGAATTCTCCATACTTAAAATGGGTTTGTTAAGGGAAATCCCAATGAAAGAAGAATATGTAAAAGGATAAAATATATGAAACAATTATTTAAAGAAATATATTTCCTCTATAATTTATAGTTAGATATCAAATAAACCAAAATAAAAGAGCTTAATTTTTTAATACAAGATAAAATCATAATGCATGAGGGATATTACAAGAAGATAATGGATTATTAAGACAAAACCTTGTTAATTAAGGATAATAAACAAATAATTACTATTAAATGTATTTATATTTATTCTAAACATGAAAATAATTAATCACTTAAAGATATTCATTCCCAAGAGATAGAGAAAATTATTATTATGCCAAAGTATTTTCAAAAGGTAATTTGTTATAAAAATCTACTAATCATATTAAAGTAGTTTTTTAAATCAAAGTTTATAATATCCACTATTGGAATATATAAAAATATGCAATCCACATAAAAAAAAGTTCTACTATTTTTTTTACAATATAGTGAAGGGGTTTTTTTTAAATAATATATATAAGTATGTGAGAAAAAATGAACAATAACCCACCATTATATAGAATATGATGAGAATAAATATTGAATATTAAACTCATCAAAATAATCTCTTATGAAACCTAATATTGTGGAAAAAATCATCCATGTATGAATAGATTGTTTTCTAATGAAGAAGACCATGATTAATTGGTGAATTTTTGTTTTGTTACCAGTTTTATCACAAATAAATCAAATTTTCCACAATGTATCAACCACTAGGGGAATAGAAAATTCTGCATTCAGGGGAAGTACAAATTTAATAAAAGAATTCACATATGATTGGAAACTTTTATCAGTCTCTAATACATATAAATGTATTAAATATCATTTAGGAATATATAAACACTATGTTCATAAGAATGATCCATCATTATATAATTTTATTTTGATTGTTTCAAAAAGAATTGAAACAATAATATCACCACATTTATTGATTAAAGGATGATTGTTTACCTCAGGAATGTTTCATGGAAAAGCAGTTGATAAGAGTATTGCAAAAATTCATGAAAAGAAGGATAATAACTCATACTAGGGTATTAAGAATTAGAAATATATTGCTTAAAAAACCCAAAAGTATAAAACAATATTTACACGGAAGATAATCAAATTATTTTATTATATAAAGAGAGAAGCATCATGGACACTTATAGACTATCCATGAGTGAGAGTGTGGAAATAAGTAATCTAGAATAAAAAATGATAACCATATAATATAAAAATAAAATGATTTAATTAGTATTAAAAATTTTATATGAACAATATAAATGTTAAAAACATGTTGGGAGAGTTTCTAATGAATTTAGGGTTATTTATCCACCTCAATTTAAAAGAGGAAAAAAATGAAATAAGAAAAGGATATTGTAATTGTTAAAGGAGAATAAGTTATTGCACATAAAAAATATGAATTTCAAGAGATGTTTTTAACAAATAATGACCAAATTATTTCATATGTGTCGTATAAAAGGTGGAAGGTAGTTGTAAGGACTACTTATTATTTTTTATTCATATTTCCAACCAAAGAAGATATGATTAAGAAGATGGGGACTATACTGAGAAACTCATATAACTCATTAGATAATTTTATTAATAATATCCCAAAAAAAATATGTTGAAATTGTAATAAAAACCATGAGTCCACACAATATTTATTATTTAGACTAATAAAAGTGGAATCATAATGAATTTACCTAGAAATAGATCTCAAGTGGAATAAATTACTTTATTGAGAATCCATTTTCTGCCTCTTCGGTCTCACTAATGGAAACATAATTCCACACTATTCAGTAAAATTTAAGTTTTTATTTTGGTTTATCTATGTAGGTAATTAATTGTGAATATTGTTTTATGGTTAAAATGAGAGAAGACATGCGTATATCAAAAAATGAACAACAAGATGTAAATATTCATTTTATATATGATTCAACATTTTTTATCCCAATTTACACAAAATAAAATTGATCGTCCTAGAGGAATAATGATTTATAGTCTACATGAGGGGGATAAAAATGGAGAAATTTTTTCTTTAGACGTTTTTAACCTTGTTATTCTATGAGAGTATGAATTTTTGGAAGGTGCTTGGAAACGTTTCATTTGTTCTGTTTTTTCACATGTTCTCATATACATGGTTTACCTGAATCAAACATTGATAAAATGGAAGGAATTTATTTTATTAGTGATATAAAAATGAATTTTTCGTGAAGTTCAAATGATGATAACTATTGTTAAAAACTAGCTAATAGTGATTGAATATTTTTATATACATGCCAAATTCAATTCAGGAAATTAGGATGAATGATATCCTGATAATTTCTAAAACCAATTTTTTAGCCACTTTTCACAATCAAGAAATTCTTGATTGTATATTTATGGTTAACTAGTATCAAGTGGTATCATATTACAATTGTTTAATGTATTGTTATTTCTTATGAATTTACCCTCTTTATTTTTTTATTAAGTATGTATTAAGTATAATTAGAGTGGAATAAATAATGGCACATTTATTAATGTTAATTTAACAAATAATATCTCAAGATATATTTATTTTATTATAATAAAGTGGGGTGGAGAAGAAAATGAAATATGTAAACGATAAAATAATATTTTATTTAGTTTCTTCTATGATACAAGTGATCGATTAGTGATGTTGGAAGAATATGTATCCATGATTTGAGAAGATCAGTTGTGCACCATAGCTGTCATAAAATATGATCAAACCAATATTTGTTCTATTATTTGAAATATTGTTTCACTAAGATGATTTTCTATGTCTCAATCAGGTGAAGATAAATAAAATAAACCCAAGATCATAACATTTCAAGAATCACATGTAAATGTGAATTCACTAATATACATATTTGTTTTAGAAAAAATATATAAAAAATAATATTTTCCTGATTTTAATTCTATAATGAATGTTTAAATAATTAAACATTGGTGTTTTTAAAATGAACATTTGCATGACACAATGGATAAATATTATGAATTATAATTGGAATGATTTTATGAACATAAATGCTGATATTTATAGAATTTCAAAATTCAAATATTTTGTTTATAATATGGTGTAAGAATATAAGAATAAGTGTCTTCAAGGGAATTCATTTGAGAATTGGAATCTTCTCTTGTTTCATATTATATAACTAATTGAAATGAAGAAGAATGATTTGATATAATTTTTATGGAAAACCTAAAGTATCAAAGAGAGAGAGAGAGAGAGATGGATATGTAAACACGTTATATATATTTGTGTTGAATAAATCAATATAATCAACAATTCATGAAAGAGACCCTTATTTTTCACTAATGAATATGAATAGAAGATAAGAAGACCATCATTATTTACTAAAAAACATATCTGGTTGATTGTGTGAGAGAGCCAACCTACTATATTCATCTACATTATAACTCTAAAATAGATTTCATTTTCCCATATTATTTTTTTCAGTTCTAGGATGTAGTTTGGATATTTTTTATATTAATAAGTGATTGAATTATTATATTATAACATTATTCATAATGTTATGGATGAATATTTTATCGCTATAAAGAGATATATAAGTGTATTATTTCAATAAAGTGTGGATGGTTCTTGAAATTGTAAGGGTCCAAGGCTATATCATGGCTTTATTTATCAAGATGATAATAAGGGAGATGTGTGCATGAGAAAGCAAACAGAATAAAATTGGAATATAGTCATCCTAAATAGAGTCAATCCTCATTTATAATTAATGGTATTTATGGTTTGTTTCTTTAAAACATAAGTAATTTCATGCCGACTAAGAGAAAGATAGTGGAAAAAACATGAGATATATTCACTAAACCACTAAGTAGGTGCAAAAAGATAAATATTGAAACTATATTAAACAAAATCAACACCAATTCACCCTTCTAGATAATAGGCATATTCCATAGTGATCTGATCAATTCCCAGAGTTAAAATTCCAATAAGAATCTCAATTATCCAAAAAAATGTTTTTTGGAAACTTATTCTCTATTATATATTATGGGGAATAGAGGAACAATGGATGTGATTATATTTGAGGTAAATATAGGTGATCCGCCATCACCCACACGTTAAATTTACATTTCAAAGGGGCTCATAAAAGTGGAAGAACAATAGTTTTTTAACAAATTATTGGAATATCCTTACATAGGATATATTTAATTCTAATTATATTTACAATGAACTATATTATAATCATCTATATTTTTAAATTAATGATTCAGTATGGTATATTCATTACCAATATTTTGGTGAGAGAAACGAAATAGTAGGGGTGTACTAGTATGAATAAATATTATAAAAGATCTATTTGAGACTCATTAGTTCTCATGAATAAAACAATATTAATATAATAAATCAAGAATAGAAAAATGTTAGACAAGAAGAAAAAAAATTATTATTTGAAACAAAACAAATTCATCTAGTTTAATTGATTTAAATCCAGTTATATATGAGTTTTATTAGGATCAACATTTTTTTCCACCCCCACATTATCAATGGGTTTTTAGTGGAGTGGGGATAGACAAGCAATGCATTTCATTAATGTGAATCAAGATTAAGGAAAAAATATAAATCAATTGTAACTGTATATTTTTTTTGGTTATTTTAGAGTAAGCTAAATAAATTTACGAATTATGGATGATATCAACCCTTTTATGATGTTGATAGTAAAAACAAAGCCCCTCTGGGGAGGTATATTCAAAACTTATTATTTCTTTCTCTCTTTTATTTTCCATTTCTATTATTTTTAATAAGATTATGTTATGTTTTTTTTCTTGTATAGGTTTCCAAAGTAAAAAATAATTATCAAGATAATTATATGATTATTTGGATAAAATATATAATTTCTTCCCATAATGA
Organism: Viscum album; assembly: GCA_963277665.1. Classification (NCBI taxonomy): domain Eukaryota; kingdom Viridiplantae; phylum Streptophyta; class Magnoliopsida; order Santalales; family Viscaceae; genus Viscum; species Viscum album. The sequence continues at coordinate 1,081,100,163 of OY728166.1, read as the reverse complement.
TAAGTTTTTCTCATTCTTTAAACCTTTTCAGACACTAATTATGATTCTTTTTATTTGTATCAATAATAGATTAATTGACAAAATTGGTTCTTGGGTCATGAATTGGTTAAGGGGGGCCTATCAGTTATTGTTACTATATTTTACATTCTTTCCATATTTCTAATTAATAAAATATTGTTTTATATTTTCCAATTTGTGTGAATTTATTTATTCTATCAGATACTAACCCATTTTGTAAAAAATTCTATATCTAAAAATAAAGGAATTGAATTTTAATTTTATGATATTTCAAAGGATAATAATTTAACATCCATAAACTATATCAATAATTGTAAATTCATATGGGTAACTTGATAAAGAAATATTAACATCAATATTCATAAATAAATAAACAAATTATACAAATTAATTCAAATTGGAGTAGTTTAATATGTTTTTGATGCATAAAAACATATCTTGTGGTTTCTAAAAGCACATTGTGTGTGTGTGAGAGATAAATAAATAAAAATTATTAATATTATTATACTATTTATTTGTCCAAACATTTCTTCCCTGACTCAATTATAACAATTATCCACAATCTATACCTAAATTTGTTTAACTGATTTAGTTCTAGATTTCTTATGATCAACTCTAGAATGTGAGAAATTATGAAAGCATGGATTATAATATGTAACACCCCAAGATTTTAAAAATTAATTTTATATTTAATTCATGAAACACTAAGTCTCTTCAATAGAACACTTTTTAATAATATAGATATTTTATATACTTTTACCACCACTATTATTTGTATTTCAAAAATCTGACATACACGGTTGGGATGAATAAGTTATTTAGAGTCTGACATGAACAAATTAATTTTTTATGAAACATAAAATCGCCTTACGGATAGTAATTTTACCCTTATTAATAGAGATATACAAATTGAATAGTAACCTCACCAATTATAGTATATATATAGTATTTAGTTGAATGTATGATGTGCCTATGTTTTGGAATAACTAAAAAAATGTTTCAAAAACTGTAATTTTCCTGTAAAATATGATTTTAATTAAAAAATAAATTAATAATATGATGAATATTATTTTTATAAATTTAATAAATTTTAGGATTCTAATTTTTGAAAAATGGTTAGGGTGAGTTTTCGGAAATTTTCCGAAATACTTGAATTTTTTAGGAATGGTCAAATACGGTAATTTCACATATATAATTATTATTAGTTATATAATCTATTCCTATAATCATGGATGATATAATCACACATAGTTTTAAATCACGTTCACATATTACTATTATTTGTTAAAATAATCAATACTATTGGTTGTCATTGGAAAAATAATAAAATAATGTGTAAAATAATGGGAAAGCCCTCCTCCCCTTCACTATAACTCCCCCCATTCTCTCATCTATTCACTACTCTAAATCCTTTTGGATTATATAAATTCTAATAATATATCACGCCAAGATAGTACCCCATTACCAGTATCCCTTGGTCTCATAAGTATACCAAATGCTCTTCCCATAAGAGGCTCTCAAGGAAGGTTAATTCAAGAGGTAAACATCCTCTTTTCTATCCATTCATTTTCATGTTCCTTTTTATATTTTATTTCCTTAACTATCCTCATCCAAATGATATGAAGAAAATAGTACGATACTTTTACTAGAATTTTTTATGCTAACGGGATAATTCATCTGGATCTCTCATTTCCTCATCTTTTATGTTAATAATGAAACATTATTTGAGATGTGTTGATTTGTCACATTAAATGATGATTATGCTTTCAATTTTATTTACCTTATTCAATTTTGGTCATGAAACCATTTTTATGGTTGAACCAGACTATTAAATATTTATTTTATCTTATGTATTGTTCTGTAATACTTATGTACTCATGATGTAATATAATAATACAAAACAAGGTAATTGTGTTCAAAATCGAAAAATTAATCCCAGCATTTATCTCTAATGTTTTATACTAGTTTTCACCATTAATATAAATAAAATAAATGAATTTTATGACCATTTAACCTTATTATTGTTAATTAATGACATATAAAATCAATTATGTACTTCAACTCCCATCTTACATTAATTACCATACTCTTTTATAAGTGAACTGATCGTGAATATTTTGAAAACAAGAACTAACAAACAATGAAATTGAATCCCTTAAACCAAAATAAAAGGACATGAATGAACTTATTAAAGTCATAATAAAACAAATAAATTTATAAAGGGTTCTTTAATTTTTAATTAATAAACCTAATTTGTTTATTCAGGTCATTAATATGAATCGAAGAACACTGTCAGATTTAAGGTAAGGGATCCTCTCTCTCACTTTTAATTAATAATTCCCCCTATCTTGTGCCCTTTTATTTTTAATTCCTAATGGTTTGGTATTTTAGTTAACCTCCCAAATACTTACCTTATGATATATAAATGATTTTATACCCCTTTACCTCTCATTAATCCCTCACATGAACACCTGTTACCATGATGAAATATTTGTAAGGGTTTCTTTATCTCACATCCATTTTAGTGAGATATTCTGTATTCACTACTATTACTTTTGTGTGGTTTATGAACACTTAACATTGATATTTATTATCATTATTATCTTAATTTTCATTATATACAATGTATCATTTGAAGATTATTAATTTTGGATCTAACAATACAATTGATTACAAAGTTGTGAGTATTTTCTACCCGAACCTCAATTTTTATCGGGTTGCTCTTATTATTTACAAACCTCAATGAAATTATTATTTATTATTAAATACTCCACATAAATTATGGATTAATGTTCAATATGTTTTCCAAATTATAATACTTTCTAATTTAATGGGTAGTTAAATTCATTAAAATAATCTTTCAAAAATTCATCTGAAATGAAATCCCAATTCAAGGAACTTCTAGAATTATTACATATTTTGGTGTTCAATCTATAGTCTATTATATGAAATAATTGACTTTCTAAAATCACACATTTTATCCTGAAAATATATTTGGATTCATTTCTTATTTTATGAGAAAAAATATGCCTTTTCACTTTAAAATCTCTTTAAACAATTCCTTAAACCACACTAACATGTATTAATTATAATGATTCTTTAAAAACACTTTTTACATGATTTCACTTCAATGGTACATCATCTATGAATCAAATGTAATCAAAAAAGTACTTAATTTTTTTTATCGGAAGTATATGTTTGAAACCAGATTTATGACAAATAGAAATAATTTTCTAAAAAAAACTATTCTTTCCAAAGTAAAATATAATTCTCTCACCACACTTTAATTTTTTTGGGATATATTCCATGTTCAAAACTTATTACTTGCATCTGGGGTATTCTATTCCCATTGGTATATCATATCAAGAGTCTCCTTATTCTAATTATATTCTCAAGGATTATAATTTGAATGTTTCATGGTGGTATGGGGAACTTTAGAATGTTTAAGGATTATTTCCTCAAGAATTTATCAATTGAATCATTTAAAAGTATCTTTATTTTTTAAAACATCCATTGATGAATATTTTTCCATTGAGGTCTATACATTATGATATTATCTACAACATGATGTTTAAGGGTTTTTTATTATTTTTAATGTGGATTTGATATCTTGATACTATTCACCAATATACATTTAATGGTTAGTGTTTATGTTTAATGTATAGGGAAAGTTATTTATATTTCATATGATAGTTTTAATATGAATATATATGTTTTTTATGTTTATCACCTTTCATTAAAGGAATTAATTAGAATTATTAAGTGTTTTTTGGGGAATGTTATATCCCATATGTGCATCGGTAGGTCTCATGAGACAAAATACGGTCTTGGCATAAGGCCATGATAAAATGGTTATTTATGGTCTTGGCTTGAGTCCTGGATGGTATGGTTATGATGTACCTCATTATTCATTCCCTCATTGTGAATAGAGTATTTGTGGTTCATGTGGTTATTTGACTTGTATAATACACATGATTATATTTTATTATGAAATTATTTATTCATCTCTAATTCCTACCATAATTGTAGAGACCCAAAGCTTGATGTACATGGACATTACAATACTTTTGTGGAATAATTAATACATAACAAAAAAACTCCCAAGGACCGTATTAGTTTAGTTTCTTTGGAAACTTGGAACATAATCTTCTAATAATGGTAAAATATCTTCAACATCTCCCATAAAGATCTTCCACTTTTTTTTTCATACCTAAAACCCTTCTATATATACAGGGGAAAACAAAACATAAAAAGGGTGAGCACAAATGCTCAGTAAGGGTAAGCATGGAATAAATAAAGCTAACCATATACATTTGAACATCAACATAATGTTTAAACATCCAAATATTGAGTTGTGAAATAAATATTGGTAGTACATAAGGCATAAAACATAAAGGAACATCAATCATAATAAAATAGCATGGGGATAAAATAAGAAATTATGGACAAAAATTAATCACATGTTATGATTTCCACATTATCCAAGGAATTGCTACCATGACCATCACAGTGGACAAAGTCCAATACTAAAACTGGTTTACTTGTCACTCCAGCCTGTATTACTGAACTTAATTTTACTTGTCATTCCATCCATGTTTATATCATGAGATATAAATCATTACCCAATGAATTGGAGGGAGATATAGGTCCCACCCATCTCATATTCAAATCATTCTTATGTGTGCCACAACATAAGCATAAATCAAGCATCATAACCCAATGAATAAAATGGGTTTCATAAACATCATCCCATATTAACACAATCCATAGAAAACAATTTGATAAATTTCATCATAAGAAAAATCAAACCATGAAAATAATAGATAAATTATACTTGAAACATAACAATACTAAATAATTTTTCCTTAGATGGGAAATAGTTTTTAATAAACACATTAAATGAATTCTTGAGGAAAATATCCTTTCTTTTTCAAAATCATTTTCATTCCTCAAAATATCATGCGCTTTTAAAAGAAAATAATTTTTTTTGAAAATAATCATGAAATCCTGTAATGAAGATTCATGGAAATAAGTCATTATGAAACCTTAAATATCCATTCACGCCGTATAAGTTAAAAAACATTATTCTCGTACTTTTGGTGGAAAATTCAAAACATACCTCGTATGGTAAACAAAATAAAGAATCCTTACAAAATACATAGTAAAAGTCACAAAGGGGTAAAAATACACTTTATGAAAACATTTTTTATAAAACACAGACATGGATGATAAATATAACCCTTGTAAATACTTACGTATAAGCAATCTCGGATAAAAATGAGATTGCCAAATTATCCCTTTCTGTATGTACAATTTATTCTGTATGTGTCTGAGACTCTTGTATAGTGGGTTTAAACATTTTATTAACATGTAACAGAACCATAATATTTTTTATGATATTATATATGATTCACATATGACATTATATTTCATGTTCTTTTCTAAATTCCACGTTAATGTAGCGTTTTGGGTAAAATTGTTTCATTTATCGTACATGTTTCAACTTTGTCGTTCTTGATATTATTACTTATATCCTGATTTACTAAATTACATAATTTAAAACATGATTTATATATAATATATATTCAGATCATAAATATCTATGATATATCGATAAATGGAATGAAATACACCGTTCATGGAGACGGTAGGTTGTACGTAAGCATTAACGCTGTTTTCGTTTCCTTATTGAATTGAATGGAATTAAGTAAATGAAACCTATATGTAAATAAATAAAATATAATTATTATGTAATATATTTCATGATTATTTATTATATATACTTTATAATCATACTTGAATGGTTAATCATGGAAAATTAATCTCATCACGTTCGTGGAGACGGTAGTCTGTACGTACGCATGAGCGAAAATATCATTCTTTTGATATTATAACTGTATATAATTAGATGGTATATAATATATATATATTATAATCACAATGTTATATTTAGTATTTATATCATTTATACTCATTATTATACTCATCCAAATGACTAAATGTTTGAATAACAAACTACACCACGACGTGGAGATGGTATGCCGTACGTACGCACGTGTGGTGACTTTTTCATTCATAGCATTGATAAAATAACTAATATGGTTGTACCATTTTAATACTAACATCACATTATATATAATATACTATAGTTATTATTTTATAATGGAAACAACAAATAATGAGGTAGTGGAAGAAAAAAAGGAACTTGAAATAGGTGGTGAGACATTTACCTCTTCTTCAGGTTCTTCCTTTTGATTTGATCAAAAGGGCTCCATAGGATGAATTTATGACTAAAGTATGGCCTCTAAGATGAAGTTAGGATAGTTGATAGGGTATTTGGGCAGGGGTGTTCGAGCCAAATGGCTTTGGAGGTGTGAGTTAGAGAGAAGGGGAGTGCCCCTTTATAAGAGGGGTGAGGGGAACCTTAGAAAAAACTTATAATATTATATTATAATAAATTAATATTAGGTTTATAATGGATAAAAAGTGACTTATATCAATAATAGGGTGTGGATGGGTTTAAATTCTCTCAACCAATAGGTTTTAGACAAGTTTAGGTTATCATTTTACCTTATCATTCAGATTTAACTCTAAGTTAAATAATTTAACTATTACCGAGTCTTCTTCTATTCTTACACTACATGGTTAATAAACTTACTATAAACTTCTAATAGAACCCCAATTGGTCCCATAATGTCATATATATTATTATATAAGACTTTTGGCCGATCCTTATACATATAGGACCATTATATGAATTAATAATATAATATTTTTTTTAAAACTCTTTTATGTAATTTTTGAGAATATTTGGTATTTTGTTTTTTATAAATTCATAATAGCATTATTACTTCAAAAAAAAATTATCTAACCAACCCTAATATGTTATATTATCCTATAAATTTTTTTTAATTCATAAAAAGTCTCAAATAAAATTTATTTGGGTTTTTATAATTTCAATTATGTTAATATTTCATTAATATGTTAATTACTTCATCATCATTGTGTCATAATTAAATTAATTATTTAATGTCTAAAAAATATAAATAAAATACCATTATGTAGGAAATATTTTTATATTTTTAATGAATTTTTATAGTCGGATTTATCTTATGTATAACCCTATATTAAAAATGTTTTAGTTATTAAACATTGATTTTAACTATTTTAACTCTTCTTTAAATAAAATAATAATTAATGTCCTAATCTAATCCAAGTGGACCTAAAGGGTAATATTATATTCCTAAGGATTTTTTGGTCGAATTAAACTTATCTAATAGAATTGGTACATGTCTTAGGGTAATAATAATATCATTTTCACCCTTAATTACCTTGTTTACTTTTAACCGTGGTAAATAAAAGTTAAAAGTTACTATTCACCAAAAATTATTTTCAACTCATTAAACCACATTTTACTCACTAATGTCAACTGTGTCTCTCAGATTTTAGAAATTCAACTCACAAAATCGGTAAAATTATGTTTTATGTAAATTTGCAAATTCTCTTAGGAGGTGGGTAAAAGAAGGTGAAAAGTTTAATAAAATATTTATATATCTAAAATTATTATAAAATGACTCTAGTGAATTAAATTGAACTTATATAGGTATTATGTATATATTTTGATCTAAAATAAATAAAATAAATGAAATAAATTATAATTTAAATGAAAAGTGTGTTTTAACTAATAACTGAGTGTTTTCACTATTCATCAAAAATTGAATGTTTTTAGAAAAATAACAAAAAATCACCCGAGGATAATTCCAATATTCCAAATCCAAAAATAAAGTCAATTTTGGAAGATTAAATTTTAAAAAAATCAAAATTTGGGTATTACTATTCATAACTGCTAGTTTATAAAATATTTTAATAACATATCGTTGTTTAGTGAAACCTGGTATTGCGTACAATGCAAGCTATCGAGTAAGTTTTCTCTTGCGTGTAACGCAAACCAAGAATAGTCTTGTTTATACTACAAGCTAATACGGTGTTGTATATAGTGCAAGATAATCTTTGTGTATCATACAACACAAGTCATCAAAGAAATTAAAAATAATATTTCTCATAAAATCTCAGGGTGTTACATTCTACCCCCCCTTAAAATGAATTTCACCCTCAAAATTCATCAGGGTTATAAATGGTTTACTACTTGAAAGTTTTTTAATAGAAAACCACATCGTAAAAAGAAATACCAAAACATAACTTTAAAAAACTAAAGTATGAAATGTAACAGTTAACCAAATTAACTAAACAAAGGGTTTCCACATAGGAGAACATAGGTGAAAATATGGATATGGAAGAGAAATTTAATAATCAAGTTCTGATGGATAGTGGTAGAGAACATGGCTATAAAAAATACAACAATCACTAAGCCATAAATTTATGATGATCTATGGTACCATCTGATTCATAAGGGCAACAAGACAACATTTTTGGTTTTCATGGTCATTTCCCTAATGTTGAAAAAAATTTGAATTAAAAGAAATGATTACTTGATTTTGGTATAATCTCACTGTTTTTCGTGATGTGAACAATTTCCTATTCATATCTTAAAGAAATGAAGTTGAATTTCTCTTCTGTGAAGGGTAAACAGATCGTGCGATAGAATGATGAGTCATTCCATCTATCTCAAACATAAGGTTTGCAATAGTCATATACATAAGTCCATCTATTGTGAGATGAATCGTATATGGTTCGAAAAATGGACTTATACTACATATATCATACCACTTTTTAAAATAGAACTAATTTCTACCAAACAGGGACTTCTTGTAGGCCAGTGGTAGGTGATAAAGGCCTGTCACACTTCGGTTGTGGGTTCGATTCCCTTATCCTTGTCTGACACGATGGGTTGTCGCTCGTCCTACGAGTTGTAATTTTTCTAATACTATACTATTATAACATTGAAAAAATGAAATCAAAAAGTTATAACCTTAAGCAATACCATATGATGTTTAATTAATCCATTCTAACCTTTAGGCTTATCGAAAATACTTCTGTCCGATTACTAGAAATGTCATCTACGGAGCATGTGAATTCCTTCATTTTTCCCCCATATATCATAAGATATATCTTATTGTTGGTCACATTCCAAACATGTGAATACCTTAATCATGTATTATCTTGAAAAATGAATACCCATTAAACATTAGTGAAAACGTGAATGCTATCAAAAGTTAACTCTTTCCACATACCAAAATTCTAAAAAATTTATATACTCAAACCATGATATCCCTTTGTCCTTATATCAGTCATGAGCTCATTAATACTATCAAACATATTATTTTTTCTTTATCCCTTTATTAGGTGCATATCATCTTCTTTCCAAAAAATATTTAAATCACTTTTGATGGTTACCAGTACCATATTCTTATGGAAAACCAAAATGGACCAATACATAAATATTCCAATATACCATAAAATTACATCCACAACATTATTATTGAATAAATATACATAAAAACTTCAATCCATGCTCTTCAATGATTGTCATGTAATAAGTTCTTCCTTGATTTATAAGTAACCTCTTAGGTCAGGGCATTGAGTTGGGTAATTCCCTTGTTCTCCACAGATAATACATTGAAATCCATAATAGTCTGTCACTCTATGACCCTTTTCCCCACATAGATAACATCTTCCCATCCATTTGAGGTATTCCTAAAGCTTCTTCTTCCCTTCTTCTTGATAAGTAGAAAGCTTCATCTTCCTTCCTCTATGTTACTCACCATGAAAGCATTCATAAAAGCCCAAATTACTCTTATTTTATGAATTAGGAATACAACTAAAGTTCACCTTGTTAATCATATATCGCGATGACTAATTCGGTATAATCCTAATATCTTTCTTTCCAGGCATTACAAAATTGTATTGATCAAAGTCACCAATTTTTCCATTGGAATCAATGTTATCTTAATTCCTTCTTGTTCCCTCCATTGACTAAAACTAGAAACCATAGTGTAAGAAATCGTTAAAATAACGAGGAACCACATAATCATAAAAAGCCACTTATAGATTGTCTAACTTATCACACATTCTTTAATTAATGACACCTTAGGTTCACCATAGGTTATTCATGATCGTCAACATAATTCTAGGATTGTAACCTATAGTTATACTAAACCTTATGGACATCCCTAGACATACAATAGAAATATCTCTAGGGATCTCACTAAAGATTTTGAATCCTAGTTTCCAAAGGTTAACTAAACCATTCCTCTGATACCAACTATAGAGACCCAAATCCTGACCTACATGAAATTACATTGCTTTTTTGGAATACTTAGTACATAATAAAAAAACCCCAAGACCATATTAGTTTAGTGTCTTTGGAAACATGGAACATAATTTTCTAATCATAGTGAAAGATCTTCAACATCTCCCATAAAGATCATCCCCTTTTGTTTTATTACCTAAAACAGTTCTATATATCATGGGGAAAAGAAAACATAATAATGGTGAGATAAAATGACCGGTAAGGGTAAGTATGGAGAAAATAAAGTAAACCATATACAATTAAACATGAACATACTGTTTAAACATCAAAATATTGAGTTGTGAAATAAATCTTGGTAGTACGTAAGATATAGATCAGAAAAGAACATCCATCATGAGAAAATATCATCGGGATAAAACATTAAATTGTGGAGAGACATTAAGCACATGTAATGATTTCCATAGTAGCTGAGGCATTGCTGCCAAGACCATCATAGTTGACAAAGTCCATTACTGAACTGGGTTTACTTGCCGTTCCAGCCCTGTATTACTAAACCATTTTTTACTTGCAATTTCATCCATGTCTATCTCATGAGATATAAATATTTACCCAATGAATTGGAGGGAGATATAGGTCCCACCCATCTCATATTGAAATCATTCTTACGTGTACCACAACACAATCATTAATCATGCATTATAACCCAAAGAATAAAATGGGTTTCATTAACGTTATCTCATCTTAACATAATCCATATAAAACAAATGGATAAATTTCATCATAAGAAAAATAGAACCATGAAAATAAAAGATAAAAATACTTGAAACATATTCGTACTAAATAATGTCACCTTTGATGGAAAACATGTTTGAATAAACACTTGAAATGAATTCTTGAGAAAAATATCCTTTATTCTTCAATATCATTTTATTTTCTCAAAATGCCGTGAAATTTTAAAAGAAAATAATTTTTTTGAAAATAATCATGAAATCTTGTAAAGTATTATTCATGGAAATAAGGCATTACGAAATAGTAAATATCCATTCAGTGCATATAAGTTAAAAAAACATTCTTCTCATATTTTTCCAGGAAAAGTAAAAAAGTACCTCATATGGTAAACAAATGAATGATTCCTTCCATAATACATAGTAAAAGTACAAAATGGGTAAAAATAGACTTTATGAAAATATTTTTAATAAAACACGGACATGGATGATAAATATAACCATAGTAAATACTTATATATAAGCAATCTCGGATAAAAATGAGATTGCCAAATTATCCATTACCTTATGACCAATTTCTTCTGTATGTGTCTGAGACTCCGGTATAGTGGGTTTAAACATATTATTATGTTTTAAGAGAAACATAAAAATATTTATTATATCATATATGATTCACTTATGACTTTATATTACCCGTTTGTTTGTAAATTCCATGTTAAAGCAGTGTTTTGGGTAAAATAGTTTCATTTATCATACGTGTTTCGACGTTGTTGTTCTTGATATTATTACTCATATATTTATTTATATAATTCTAGAATTTAAAACATGATTTATACATAATTGATATTCAGAATATAAATATATTTGATAGATCGATAAATGGAATGAAATACACCATTCCTCGAGATGGTGGGTCGTAAGTACGCATGAACACTATTTTCGTTTCCTTATTGAATTAAATGGAATTAATTAAATGAAACATATATGTACATAAATCAATTATCATTATAATGTAATATATTTCAAAATTATTTATCATATATACTTTATAATCATACAATAATGAGTAATCATGGAAAATTAATCTCATCGCGTTCGTGGAGACCGTAGTCCGTACATACGCATGAGTGACAATGTCAATCTTTTGATATTAAAATAATATATAATTGGATGTTATATCACATATAAAGAATCATAAAAATGTTATATTTATTATATATATCATTTATATTCATTATTATACCCATCAAAATGATGAAATGTTTTAATAACAAACTACACCATGACGTGTAGATGATAAGCCATATGTACGCACGTGTGATGACTTTTTTATTCATAGGAGGGGTAAAATAAAAAATATGGTTGTAAAATGTTTATAATAACACCACTGTATATAGAATATACTGGAGTTATTATTTTATAATGGAAACAACAATGGAAGAGGAAGTGGAAGAAGAAAGGAACTTGAAATTGGTGGTGAGACATTTACCTCTCCTTCATGTTCTTCCTTTTGATTTGATCAAAAGGGCTCCATAGGTTGGATTTATAACTAAAGGAATGACTCTATGATAAAGGGAGGACATTTGAGAGGGTATTAGAGTAGGGTTTGGACAAGATAAATAGCTTTGGAGATGTATGTTATAGTGAAGGGGGAGTTCCCTTTTATAAGAGGGGTGAGGGGCACCTTTGAAAAAACATAAACTATTATTTTATTATAAATTTATATTCGGTTTATAATGGCTCTAAAGTGACTTATTTCAAGGATAGGGTGGTTATGTGTCGAAATCTTCTCAACCAATAGGTTTTAGACAAATTTAGGTTATCATTTTAACCTTATCCTTTAGATTTACATCTAAGTTAAATAATTTACCTTTTACCATGTCTTCTTGTATTCATACACACTATGGTTAATAAACTTACTATAAACTACCAATCTGACCCCAATTGGTTCATTAATGTAATATATATATTATTATATTTTTCTATTCGCTGATCCTTAGATTTTTAGGACCATTATATCAACTAATAATATAATCTTTGTTTTAAAAACTCTTTTATGTCAATTTTGACACTATTTGCTATTTTGTTTTTCTGAATTCATAACAGTATTATTACTAATAAAAAAATTCATCTAACCAACCCTATTATGTTATATTAACCTAGAAAATTATTTTAATTCATATAAAGTCTCTATTTACATTTATTTGTGTTTTTGTAATATCAATTTTTTTTAATATTTCATTAATAAGGTAATTACTACATCATCATTGTGTTATTAATAAATTAAATTATTTAATGTCTAGAAAATATAAATAAAATAAAATTATGTAGGAAATATGTTTATATTTTTAATGAATATTTATAGTCAAATTTATCTTTAAGTATAAACCTATATTAAAAATGTTTTAGTTATTAAACATTGATTTTAACTATTTTAACTCTTCATTAAATAAATTAATAATAAATGTCCTAATCTAATCCAAGTCGACCTAAAGGGTAATATTTTATTCCTAAGGTTTTTTTTGGTAGAATTAAACTTATCCAATATAATTAGGACATGTGTTAGGGAAATAATAATATCATTTTTACCCTTAATCACCCTATTTACTTTTAACCGTGGTAAATAAAAGTTAAAAGTTACTATTCACCAAAAATTATCTTCATCTAATTGAACCACATTTTAATTACTAATATCAACCATGTATCTCTAATTTTTTAAATTCAACCCATAGAAGCATCAAAATTATGTTTTGAGTAAATTTTCAAATGATTCTAGGAGGTGGGTAAAAGACGATGAAAATTTCAATAAAATTTGTATATATCTAAAATTATTATAAAATGACTCCAATGAATTAAATTGAACATATATAGGTATTATGTATATATATTGACCTAAAATAAATAAAATAAATTATTATTTAAAAAAGTTGGTTTTAACCAATAACTTAGTGTTTTCACTATTCATCAAAAATTTAATGTTTTCAGAAAAATACCACAAATTCACCCTAGGCTAATTTCGGTATTCCGAATCAAAAAATGAAGACCATTTTGAAAGATAAAATTTATAAAATTTCAAAAATTGGGTATTACTATTCATAACTGCTAGTTTATATAATAATTTAATAACATATCATTGTTTAGTGAAACTCGGTATTGTGTAAAATGCAAGCTATCGAGGAAGGTTTCTCTTGTGTGTAATGAAAACAACAAATACTTTTTCATATAATACAAGCTAATACGGTGTTTCGTATAGCGCAAGATAATCTTGGTGTAGCGTACAACACAATACATCAAAGAAATTAAAAATAATATTTCTCCTAAAATATCGGGGTGTTACAATAATGTGTTCAATTTTACTGTTAAAGTCATGTGTTTTTAGTTATTCAATATGACAAATGTTTATGTTTATGATATCTTCCACTGTATTACATACCCTTACTAAGTGTTTGAGCTCACCCCATTCTTATGATTCATTTTCTCGGTACATGAAGAAGATTATTAGGAATGAACTGCAGGAATAAACTTATAGTTTGTGGATATTCAAAATAAAAATATATCTTGTATTTCATTTCAAGTTGCAATATTAAACCATTTTATGTAAATTTCTTCCAAATCTAATGAAATAATTAGTCTTTCAGGATTTGATTCCTTTTAATCATTCCAATATAATGTAATATGGAACCTACTTCGTGAAACTGGGGTTGGGTCCTTATAGTTGGTAACAAAAGAAGTTTAGTAGAATACATGGAATCTAGATTTAGAAAAAGTATCTTATTGAACAAAACCCAAAGATAGTTTTTTGGGATAAAGATACAAGGACATGCTATAATTTTGGTAAGAAATAGATTATGTGTTTTATCAATAAAATACATTCCTGCCTGGAGACAGACATGTAGAGGTGGCTCTGGTACAGATATATCTAGGGTAAAACCCCAAAAACACCGCTTGAGATAGAATCTAATAGGAACTAGTGCATGACAATATGCCTTTCAACACTCTTGGTTCTACACTCCAAGGGGATATGATATGGTAAATTCATATAATTATTACAAACCATTATGAAGGATTTATTCCTCCAATGTAACAAAAGTATATTGTTCTAGGATTTACAATGCTTAAATTGATGTTATGTGTTATACCAGGTTAAGAGGTATAGAGATTTCATAATTGTATGAGACAATATATTATATGAAATTGATTAGAATTGGTGCCTAGAAAAAGGAATGAGAAATTTTCCAATGCACATGATGCAAAGAGTAATAATAATCATATAAATTATGGTCTTAGGCCATTATTTCAAAAGAAGATAGTATTCCATGTTTCCTCATTATAAGAGGAAATATTATGATGTGTTAACAAGGCATGTAAAGAATTATCTGAGTCCTATGGATTTGAAGGGAAGAAAAAAAAGAAGAGGATGGAAGAGAAAAATATAGAAAAAGGGAATAATATAAATAAGGTTTTTAACTTATGTTATAACTATGTTAGGAATTATACTTGTAAATTATTCAAGGGAATGAGAGTTTGTTATAAGTGTGGAGAAAAATGACACCAGTTTTATGATTTCAAGGGTTCGAAAACGGTTTCTGATGTAGAATTGTTCAACTGCATAGATATGGGACATGTTGCAAATAAATATCTCATGTGTAAAAGGAATATGCCCCAAATGATAATACTGGATAATGATGAACTTATGATACTTCCATATATGAAGTGGAAGGATTCATATGGATTATTAATAATCATGTCATTTGAATATTTTATTAGCATTGTATTGGTTATAAGAATTATGAAATATATAGGGATTATACTATAGTACAATGTCATTATGTCCTTTAGGTATTCTTTTTATTGATATTTTCATAACTTTTTATATACTCACTTAACTGATTTTATAGGAAATGTTCATAATTTATGTAAAATATTAATATTTAAATAGTGGATATAATTTTTGAGTATTATTTTAATTCATCCAGATTCATGTCAGTTTAATATCTTAATTATAAAATTCACCCTAATTATCCAAATTGCATGGTTATTGTTTTTTAGGATTCCTCATTCAATATAAAACATTTTATTAGAAGGAATTTTAAACCAATTCTTCCATTTGGATGATCATATGGTCTACACAAAAGGGCTCAAGTAATCTTTGAAGAAAATGGACCATCAATGAAAAAAGAATTAATGGGCTCACTCTATATGTAAAAATTCTTTAATTCTCATCCAATGGTTGGGGTAAAATTCAATTAATATTGGATAATAATATCATGTTCCAAATCCAAATACAAGGGGCCCAACTGGTTCATTTAAACTCATCACAACATTTTGGATAGAAATTAAAATCAGTACAATATTCAAGACATGTCTCCTGATATATATATATAATCAAGCTAATATTTTGTAGTGGGAAAGACAAGATATGGGTTTCAATATTTTTAGAATAATGTGTTATATTTTTAGGGCATCTTACTATTTATAAACTCATTCACATTTCTTCAATCTAAAAGGTTTGGATTGAAATCGAATCATTTAAATTGTTTAATCAAACAACCATAAAATTGGATACAAAAGTCGAATGGCCACCAATGATTTATGGATGATATTAAACATCAATATATATATCCTGGGAGAAGAGATCTTCTCAATATTCATATTTCTGTATTGACAAATTTGCAATGAAAGTGGAGAGGCAGATTTGGAATGCAAACTTTCCACCTCCTTGGGCTATAAATACATCCCCTCTTCTCCATGCACGTGGTTGGAATTCTAGAAGAGAAGATCATATATTGGCATGACCAAATCCATTCCAAAGGATTGTTAGGAACTTCTATACTTAGTTTTTCACTAGATAAACTGTTCATTCTCTCTTTGTTTTCATTTAATTTTGTGTTCTTCAATGCTGTAATCTTGTAAGTATTTTTTTTGTTATTCTATTTTAATGTATGTTTTTTCATTAGTATATCTTACTCTTATACACCTTCTGTAGTTTAATATTAATGTTCTTAAAATATTTTAAATCATGTTAAAACCCCTTACCTTCTTTGGCTTTATCATTCAATCTAAAGTTAGTATTTAATTTCCTTCAGAGTTTGTGTGTGTGTGTTTGACGCAAAACTCTTTTATTATTCATTTATTTTTCTTCACTTATTAGTTCATCACCATAACCATATATTACCAGATTAATAATCATCATAATGGCTGAGAAAATCTATCATTGGTGTGAGTTATAAATTTGGGATTTTAAGTGATTGAATGATTTTTCTCGATGAGTATTCTTTGAATTAACATTGTGTATGTTGAACATAACATGTCATGGATTAAGGATTTTTCTTAATGTGTGGTTTCCATGGATTTTGGGAACACTAAATACACCACCCTAAAAATTCTCTGATTTATATTAGAACCCTGTGTTATGTTAAGGCTTGGATTAAAGCCTTAACACTTAGAAATTCCATTCAACCTTATCTTTTGAGGTGGGTGTTAATTTGAATGGAATATAAAGAAAAGACCAAGGATATCACAAGATTAACTCCCTAATAATGATCTCACTCCAATAATTAAAAAAACTGTTAAATCAAACACCAACCATTAATCACCTCAATAACGCTCTGTAAAAAAACCCTGGTCAAAATACTATCAACTAAAAACAACCGACTATTAAAAATTATCATCGCTGAGGATTCGACCCGAGTGATTCTATACACATTAGTAGAGTATCAGAACCTTGAATGGTCAATAGGACACAATTAACCTAACTTTAAAATGGTTCCATTGCCGAGGATGGTGCTTTAAGTAGTCATTAGTTTCTTATTATTTTAAAAACACAAAAAAATTGAAAAAATTGAAAAAAAAACTAATAAAAACATGTTTTATAATAAAAATCATAAACATAAAACCCAAAAAGAAATAAATATCTTCCTGTTTATTCCAAAATCTCTTTGAATTTTCCATATCCTCTGAAACAAATCCCACGGGATTGTTTGACCCTAAAATTAAGCAAACACTTCACCAACTTAGGAGGAACATTAGGTACAATTAACTCATTCAAGAACATGTCCGTGTATGACCAATTGAATTATATATATCCAATAATAGGGAACAAACATTTAAATAAAATTATACTCCTGATATGATTAACCAATCTTTTGGTATTCAATATCCAAAAATAAAGGCTGATTTTGAACTCAAATCGGGTTTGATTCATCTTCTTCGTAATTTCTGTGGGCTAGCCTATGAGGATCCACATCTCCTTCTTAAAGAGTTTCAAGTGGTGTGCTCTAACATGAAACCTCAAGGGGTTTATGTGGAACAAATAAAAATTCAATCATTCCCTTTCTCCGTTAATGAATTTTCTAATTCATGGATTTACTACCTCCCTCCTTGTTCAATAACCACATGGAATGACATGAAGCGACTCTTTTTAGAGAAATTATTTCATGCTTCTCGTACTGTTTCTATCCAAAAAGAAATAAGTTGTATTTTTCAATTCCAAAATGAATCACTCTATTAGTACTGGGAGAGGTTCAAAAGGCTTATTGCAACCTAAACACACCTCCAAATCCCAGAAAAACTCTTGATCCAATATATCTATGATGGGTTATTGGCTATGGAGAGAACTATCATTGATGATACAAGTGGCGGTGCTCTTGTTGAAAAAACTCTTTCTCCTACAAGAGATATCATAAGTAACATGGCTGTAAAAACAAAAAAATTCCATACTCGATAACAATATCAATTAAATAAATCCCATGATAGTCAATCGATATAGTCGAACAAGATGAACGGGTGGATGAGTGAACTTATAGGTCTTGTGTGACAACTAGTTGTGGCTTCCAAAGCCCCAATATCATATTCTCCATAATCGATGTTTCCCGGACTTGTCAAAAACTATGGAATCTCCAACTCTCCATCACATCCAATAGACACCTTCCACAACCTCAAGATGATCTATCTGATTCTTCTGTACCAATGGAGCTCAATGCAGCCTGTTATCAGCAGAACACCAACCCTCGACTATCAATTCAGTTTTTTAGAAACTTCAACCAACCTCACTCTGAGCCCTTCTCTTCTTCTTATAACCAAGGCCTGAGTTATAGTAATCTCGTATCTCATCCCCCTCAATTTCCTTTTCAAAACCCAAAGCAGTTTCAATATGGTCAAGGTGTTGGTAGCTTCCAACAACCTCACCATTTTGTTCCTCAACCTCAAAGGAAAAATCCTCCTTCTACTCATCCAAGCTTCCACTATCCTAATGAGCCTTCATAATTCCCAAAATAATATTATCGCCTTTCTAAGAACCAAAATCAAGGAAATCCCAATCCGGGACAAGCCTCTTCTTCCATGAAACCATTGGAAATTGTTGTATAATATCTTACCTCAATAACCGGTTCTTGCCTCAATAACATTGAAACCCATATTGGTTTACTTGAATCCCACCTAATCTTGCAACAACAATAAAATTATCCCCAAGTCCCAAGTCAACCATTACCCAACCATAAGGCTAATGTATGTGCAATTGCACTTTGATCAGGGAAAAATATTTATATGCCTCATGATATGTCCTCAAACCCCCCTTTAAATGTTGACAAATAAAATGAAAAGAAAAAGAAACATGAAAAGGAATCAGAATCCATTCCCTCGCCCACTTAAATTACACTTAGGAATCCAATTCCTTTTCATCAAGCCATTTCTAAGCCATATATGTCCTTTGAACCTGATCCTGAAATTCATGACATTTTTGCATGCGTTGAAGTCAACATTCCCCTCTTAGATTCCATAAATAAATTCCATAATGATGAAATGTTTATTAAGGAATTGTTCACCGACAAGAGGAAACGTAGGACCATTGAAAATGTTTCCACCCATCAGTCTATTAACAAAAATTTCATAGATCTAGGGACATTTACGGTTCCATTCCAAATTAGAAGTTCTATATTTGTTGATGCACTCATAGGACTAGAAAAATCAATTAATTTCATGACCAAATCCATCTTCGCTAACCTTGGTCTAGGTCCCTTACATCTAATGAGTGTTGTCATTTAATTAGACAATCGAAGCACTGCTAGACCTGAGGGTATAATCGTGGATGTCATTGTTCATGTTAATGATCTTATATTCCCGATCTATTTCTATGTCGTTGACATGGAATGTAAGAAGAACTCTTCTCAATCTACCCTGATTGTAGGAATACATATCCTTATGACATTGAAAACCAAAATTGTTTTCCATAATGGCATCTTATCGATTGAATTTGGTGACCAACTGGTCTAGATAAATATTTTTCAATCCATGTGATACCCATTAGAGAATAAACATGTATTCTCTATCCATGTTTCCAAAAGTCTCTCTAAGAGTGTGTTGAATCCCAATCAATCATGTTCTTCCTATTCTACTAATTGAGGTGTTTGTGAACATTTCATCCTCATTAACCAAGTCATAAATGGTGAATTTGATGTTGACATTACAAATGAAAACTTCATTAATCTAATATATCATGAAAACTATTTAGAATCCCATCTCACCTATGACATCCACTACTCCAACTTGGACGGTAATAGGGAAATTGAACAAGCATGATAATATTTTTTATTCAAATAGGATTATCCAACATTCAACATTTCTGATCCATGATTTTGAAAATTCTGTTATATGTGAGCTGAACCTTAAACCAATGTGTTTATATTATCACGATGGTAGTGAGTTTTTATATTTAATTAATAATGTGATCATTGGGGATGTTGAAATTGACCATTCCTTAGAGAAAAACATTGATATAAATGATATTGAAAAATTTATATATTCTTATGACTCCACTGATCCTCACTACTCTACATCAGTATGTGATGAAATAAATGAGTAAAAAACATTTGGGATCTCATACTCGGGTTTCATGTTATATGAACCTTACATAAATGAACCATTATAATTGAGACATCTTGCTGAATTTCCAAGCATAGAAAACAATCACTTTTTGGATAAAATCATTCCTCATGTTGCGGACCAAAGGGAGGATAGTCATATTCTCTTTCCACCCCCGTTGAATTACAAGGGAAACATTAAGAAAGGGATTAAATTATCCAATAAATAATCAGGCCTCCCAAAGGAAATGTTTTTCTAGAAGAACACTAGAGTTGAGAAAATATGACCACCACTATTAGGCTATGTGTAGTATACTGCAATTGTCTAGCTGTAGAAAAATAAATGTAGTACTTCTTGGAAGGTAACCCATGTTTTCATTTACAATTATGTAATTTTAATTTATTTTTAGTTTTTCATTATATGAATAATGATTTTTCTTTTTCAGGTAACATCCCACAATCCTAGAACCACATAAACATACATTGGATCCTCAACTACTACAGTTTACCCACCACTGGATGGAGATGGAAACCCACCAAATCTAAACAAGGGGAACCTCATTCCCTTAAACTTCTTTCTCTCTCTCTCTATCCACCTCTCTCTTTCTTCCTCTTTCATTTTTAGTTTTTTTTACCTCATTCCCCATCACACTTTTTTATTTAATACTTATCTTTTGTGTGTGCGTGTATTTATAAAAAACTAAAAAAAACAAAAAAAACAAAAAAAACATTCAAAAAAATATGAAAAATCAATCGTCATACTTACTCACCTACCAATTTTAAAATTTTTTCCAGCCATTTTGGTGAGTCAAAAGATATGGTTTCATCTCAAAGAATTTCTAATTTCTTCATACTTTTGGATAAAGAATATTGTGTCAAAACCAACAAATTTTGAATGCTCAATTTTTTATTTGGAAAATGATTTTCCCCACCCTTGAGGAACAAAATTTAATTTCATTCCAAGCCCACCTATAACTAACTTTTCATGATTTATTTTTTACCCACATTTTTGAGTCTTAAGTTTGTGGATGTTTAAGATGAATTTATTAATTTAGTGTGCATTAATATGATAAAGGAATTTTCTTATCCTCATAAGAATCACATTATCTAAATAGCCTCCCATTTGACTTACATTAATCCTCCTTTTGAACACCCATTAGAGCCTATGAAATGTTTTTATTTGATAGCCACATTACATGAATAATACCATATCCCACCCAATATCTACATGGATTTACATTCCATTATTTATTGAAATTAATGTTTTGGGGGAATGGATTTCATTTTTTGGGTTCCCTTTTATTGATTTTCAATGTATTATCTTATGATTGAGGGAATAATCAATTTTAGTGTGGGGAGTGGTTATCAATCAGTGTGTTTTGGGGAATTTAATGTACATTCATTTATATAATTTTGTAAATGTTATATCCAAGTGTTTAGGAAATTCAAAAAAAATCTAAAAAATAAAAAATAAAATAAATAAAATAAAAATGGGTTGTGTCTTTGAAAGGTCAAAATTCACTTTTCCTATAAATTCGATTCTGATATAACTATTAAAATTATTTTCATGAGGAGATAAATCATGGGTTTGGATATGAGTGTGAGATATTTTTCAAGTTTAACTTTTGGAAAATGCAAAAAAAATGAAAAAAAGGAAAAAAAAAATAACCCTTATGTCATGGGAGAAGTTTTGTGTTTTGTAAATATTTAATCTTCTCATCCCCGTACAATTTTCTTCCTCTATTGTGTATTTATTCACACAATCATTCCCTAGTAAATATGTGTTTCCATTTCCTCCCATTTTTTATTTCAAAGAAAATGTGCATTATGTTACCCATGCTGATGTATTACCCCTCTTCTCCTCTCTCTTGGACATTATAATCCTACCATCCCATATCCATAGAAAAACCCTTTAAAAATAACTCTTGATTCTTTTTCACATTATAATAGTGAATATAAGCTGAGATATCTTTCAAACACTATTATTTTCAATTTTTTTGGTGAATGGGTGATGCTCCATATATTAATTTTATCATCGTGAGAGGTGTGAGTTTTGATTGTCCACATTTTCCATTTCTAAATTTCAGCCTGAAAAAAGAGTTTTTTTGGTACAATTTTCTTGTAACAAATTGGGGTGGAATTCAATATAGATGAGTGAAATAGTCTAAACCTCCCCTGATTGTAGGAAACAAAATTTTAATATTTTTTGGTGAGTGAAAATGATTTTGTCATGGTTTTATATTTTTTTCACATGAGGACATAAAAAAGACTAAGTGATGGGGTGAGGTTATTAGTATTTTCAAGACATTTTATATATTACATTTGGAGATTTTATATGAAATGTTCATAATATTTGTGAAATATTAATGTTTAAATTTTAAATATAATTTTGGAGCATTATTTGAATTCATATAGATTCATGTTGGTTTAGTATCGTAATTATAACTCTTACCCTAATTATTTAAATTTTATGGTTTTGGTTTTTCAGGTTTGCTCATTCAATATACAAAATTTCATTAGAAGAGATCTTGGACAAATTCTTCCATTTGGAACACCATATTGCCCACAAAAAAAGGATCAAATAATTTATGATTAAATTGGACCAACTTTGAATAAAGAATTACTAGGATCACTATAGAAGTCCAAATCCTTTAATTATCCTCCAACGGTCGGGGGACAATTCAATTAATCTTGGATAAAAATTTAAAGGCCATAATCCAAATACAAGGGGTCCAAATGATTCATTTAATCTCAGCCCACCATTCTATCCGGGAATTAAAATCAGCACAGTATTCATGACATGTCTCTTAATACAGACAACCAATATAGCTAATATTTTGTAGTGGGAAATAAAATATATGGTAGGCCAACTTTTTGGAAAAAAATGTTGATATTTTAAGGAATATTACTATTTATAAACCCATTCACATTTCGGCCTTATAAATAGTTTGGATTGAAATGGAAAGATTAAATTTGATTAATCAAACCTCTATAACTTTGGATACATAGGTCCAATGGCCTCCAATGTTTGAGGGATGATAGTACACATCATTATCTACAAATTAGAAGAAGATATAATCTCGACATTTAGCTTTCTGGATCACCAAATGGGTAATGAAATTGGAGGGGAAGATTTGGAATTCAAACTATCCACCTCTTGGGCTATAAATATAACCCCCTCTTATCCTTACATGGGGTCGGCATTCAAAAAGATAAGAGCATATATTGGGATGACCAAATAGTTTCCAAAGGATTCATAGGACCTTCCATCCTCATGTTTTCACTTGAGATGTCATTCCTCCTCTCTTGGATTTCATTTACTTTTGTGTTCTTCCTTGTTGTAATCTTGTATGACTTTTTTTGTAACTCCATTTTAATGCATTTTATGTCTTCAATAACACATAATCCAATAAAGATTATGTAGTTTAATATTAATGTTCTCAAAAATATTTTAAATCAATTTAAAAAACATTCCCCTCATTTTCATTCTCATTTAATATAATGTGAGTACATAATTCCCTTCACTGTTTGTGTGTCTCTTCGACACAAAGATCTTTTCTTATACCTTTGTTTTTCATCACTTATTAGTTCATCACCATAAACATATATTATAAGATTAATAACCATATTAATGACTGAGTAAATATATCCTTCAGGTAGAGTTATTATTTATTGATTTTAATTGATTGAGAGCTTCTTCTTGATGAGTACTCTTTGAATTAACATTCTGTATGTTGGACTTAACTTGTCGTGGATTAATGAATTGTTTTGTTTAACGTGTTGTTTCCATGGATTATTGGAACCATAAATACACAACCATAAAAAATATCTGATTGATATTAGATCCCTAAGTTAAGATAAGTATTGGATTAAATTCTTAAAAATTAGTAATTCCAATCAATGTTATCTTGTGAAGTGGGTATTAATTTAAATCCAATATAAATCAAAGTTCAAGGATATCACAATATTAACTCCCGAATAATGAACTAACCCCAATATTTATCAAATAGTTAAATCAAACGCAAACAATTAATCACTTAAATTAAGCTCTGTAAAAAAACCCCCAGTCAAAATACAATCAACTGAGAACAACCGACTATTAAAAAGTATCATCGTCAAGGATTCAACCCGAGTGATGCTATAAACATTTGCAGATAATTAGAACCTTGAATAGTCAATATGCGGAAATCAGACATTCTTTTAGGTCGCATGATGAATTTTACACAAGAAAAGTGATTTAGTAGAAAGTTAATGACTTGGGAAAGAAAATGGTTGAGGGAAAGACAACGATAAATTTATTATTGATGATTAATTTGATGATGAAGAAATTATTGATTTGGATAAGTAATAACTACCACAAAAATGATTATTGGCTTAATGATATAAGGTTATGCTATCACTGAAGGTGTTTACAACATATTTGGATATATGGAATATATCCATAGAATGTGTAAGGATGAATACATTTTTCAAATAATTATTTACGGTAATTTAAGTTATTATCATATTTAAAGAGGAAACATGATGAAGAAATTCACATGTTAGTAATATGAAAATTTGTGGTTGCTTCCTTTTGATTAAAGGAAAATAAGGTTAATGATTCCTTGAGTAGCATAGATCATGGATTCCTCAAAAATCAATGATTTCCAAGGACTCTATGTACTTCGATCTAGTAAAGATAGATATGGGAATGATTATTAAGTGTTGGATCATTATCTTTTGGAAAGTTAAACCATTTGGGAAATGGTTTTAGTTGATCATTGTATGAGTATTTAGAGTTTATTTTCATCACATCATAAAACTTATGCTAAGATTTTATGTATAGGTAGTTCAAGGAACAATCAATGGATAAGATCATTTTTATGAAATATAATCATATATTTATACACTTATAGAGTGGAATAATACCTAAAATCTATGAAAAGAGTCCTAAATGTTGTTCTATTATCAGGATATATGATTTTGTTTTTGAAATTTTTCATAACTATTATTTATTGTTTTTTGGTAATTCAATTTCAGCTAATCCTTTTTTCTATCACTATAAATATAGTGTTTTGTTTTTCTTATATGCCCAGGTTTTCAATTAAAATTATTGACACTCCATTAAAAAGAATAATTTTATCATTCATACATTGATTCATTTATTTATTACTATTATTATTTTTCCACCTCTTTTCCCTTATGCTTTTTAATGATTATATTCTATTAACCCAATTTCTAATATGGGTTTTTTACAAGGAAATTTCTAAGTGACAACCAATAACATTCAAGGTGAAATATCAAATTTTGATGATGAAATTTTTTATAAGGATGGGATAATGTAACACACCATGATTTTGAATATAAATTTAGTATTTAATGCATTAAACACCGAGTCTCTAGAAAAAACCAATTTTTCAGGATATTTGATATTGTTAATGTTTTTTTATTCTATTATCTTTTCTAACCTATCTTAATACTAATTGTATGAAAACTACAATAAAATACATGTACAAGAATTTATTTATGATAATTTGATAATTCATATTCATATCTCATTTTCTCTTCGTTTATGCTAAAAATAAAACACCGTCCAAGATGTGTTGATTTAGCACATTCAAGGATGATGATGCTTTCAATTTGATTTACCTTCTTTAACACTAGTCATGAAACCATTTTTATGGATTAACCTGACTAATATATATTTATTTTTTCTTATTTAATGTCATTTAATCCTTATTCACTAATGATGTAATATAATAATACAAAACAAGGTAACTGTGAGAAAAAACGACAAATTAATCCAATCATTTATCATTAATGTTTTATATAAGGTTTCACCTTCACTCCAAATAACCAAATGAATTTTATAACTTTTAAATCTTATTATTGTAAATTAATAACATATAAAATCAATTTAATACTACAACTCCCATCTTATATGAACAATAATACTCTCTTATAATTTACCTGATCATGAATATTATGAAAATGAGCACTCACAAACAATGAAATTGAATCCCTTAACCCATCAAAAATGTAATTAATGAACTTAATAATGTTATAATAAACCAATTAAATGTATAAAAGGTTCTTTATTTTTTAATTATTTCACCTAATTTTTTTTATTCAGGTCATTAAGATCAGGTGAATAACACCCTCAGATATAAGGTTAGAGATAATTTCTCTCACTTTTATTCAAGAACCCCCCTATGTTGTGTCCTTGTATTTTTTATTACTAAAGATTTATTATGTTTTAAAAACTCCCCCATAATTACTTTATGATATATTAATTATGGGATACCCCATTACTTCTCATTAATTCTTCATAAGAACACGATTTACAATGTCGAAATGTTTGTAAGGGTTTCTTCATCTCACTTTCATTTTTGTGAAATATTATATATTAACTACTATTACATGTGTATGGTGTGTGAATAATGACCATTTATATTTTATATCATTAATATATTTATTTTCATTATATTCAATGTATAACTCGATGATTATTAATTTTGGGGCATACAATTCAATTGATTACAATGTATAAAGTATTTTCTACCTGAACCTCCATTTTCATTCGGGTTTCCCTTATTCATGACTCACCTTAATTAAATTTGTATTTATTTTAATTTAATCATCATTAATTATACTCTAATTTTCTATATATTGTTTCCAATTATAATCTTTCTTTATTTTATGGGTAGTTCAATGTTTTAAAAGAATTATTCAAAAATTCTTCTGAAATTCCAGCCCAATTTAAGGAACATATCGAATTCCTACCTATTTTGATGTTAAATATATAATATGTTTTAATCGATATTTTTCATTCTAAAATCACAAATTTTTATGTGAACGGATAGTTTTGATAATTTTGGGTTTTTTTAAAGCAAACATGCCATTGTGAATTAAAATCTATTTAATGATTTCATTAAACCATACTAAAATGTTTTAATTATAAATCTAATGTAAAAACTATTTTTTATATGATTTTATATTAGTAGGACATCATTTATGTATCAATTTTAATCGCAATGTACTTTACTTTACTTTTCTAGGATGTACATGATTAAAACTAGATTTATAACAAATACAAATTATTTTCCAAAAGAACTATTCTTTCCCATGTTAAATAGAATTTTCTCACCTAACATTAACTTTTATAATATATATGCCTTGTTCACCACTTAATCCATGAATGAGATGAATTTAATACCCCATGGTATATCATATCAAGAGTCTCATTATTCTACTGATATTTTAAGGGATTATGATTTGAATTTTTCAAGGTGGTATGCGAAACCTTTTAATGTTTAAGTATTATTTCCTCAAGAATTTCTCAATGGAATCATTTAAATGTGTCTTGATTTATGTTAATATCTATTGATGAATCATGTATTTCATAGAGGTTTATATCTTATGATATCATCTAAAATATTCTATTGAATGGTTTCTAATTAGTTTCAATGTGGATGTTCTATCTTTATACCATTCACCTATTTACTTTGAAGGGTTAGTGTTTATGTTTAATGTATGAGGAAAGTTATTTATATTTCACATGTTAGTTTCAATATAAATGTATTTTTTGTTTACATTTATTCCCATTCAAAATAGGAATTTATTGTACTTCTTAATTGTTGGTGGGGCCCGCTATAGCCCCTCGGTGCATCAGAATGTCTAATGAGAGAAACTACGATCATGGCATGAGGTTTTGACAAAACATTTTATTTATGGTCTTGGAATGAGGCCTTAACAGTATGGTTTTGATGTCCTACATTATAAAGTCCCTAAGTTTTAAAGTAGTATCGATTGTTTTTATTGTTATTCAACAAGTATAATACTATTGATTATGTTTTATTATGACATTATTGATTTAGCTCGTATTTCTGTCATAATGTGTTCATGTTTATTGTTAAATGAATGTGGTTTAGTTATTCACCATGCCCAAGGATTATGTATAAGATATCATCCACTGTATTTATTTCCATTACAGATCATTTGATCTCCCCCTTTCTTTAATTTCATTTTCTTATGAAATGAAAAAGTATTTTATGAATGTCATGTAGGGATTAACATATAGTGATGGATGTTTGAAATAAAACTTATATCTTTTATTTAATTTCATATTGTAATGTTGAACATATGTATGTATCTTACTTCCAAATATGTTAATATACTAAGTCCTAAGGGATTTAATTCCTTGTAATCAGGGAAAAGTAATTTAATAAGGCACTAGATTCTGATAATTGGGGTCAGGTCCTTACATAATATAATTAATGTTTATAAGTGTTTGGATGTTGACAGTGGTAGAGGGTAAGGTTAATGCTAAACATAAAAGAAAAAATAATAATATAATTTATTTGATTAAATTATTTCTGATGAATCAACTATTGTGAAATTTTGAAGGTGGAATAACCTTTAAAAAATGAATTTCAAAAGGTTTATGAATATTATGTATGTAAATTAAATAAATATTTCACAAATAACATTTATTGAAAAACGTATTGGCCATTAGAAAAATAAAAATTTCCAATGAAAAATTAAGTGAGAGTAATTCCATTTCAACATGTAATAATATAATTTTGGTGGATTTATAAATACATATATTTTAGAAAATAGTTGTATAAATTTATTATAAAGATCACAACCCTTGTAGTCAACAGTCAGTGGAAACTTTATTACATTAGCACTTGATACATGTGATCACATCCCAATGAAATTAATAGTTTAATAGTATTACAAAACAAGATAATTACATGATTTAAATATTATATTTTAAAAATAAAATAAGACCAATTTTTAGGGAATTCATTATTCCCTATAGCATATCCTTGCACGTCATTCTTACTAAACTTATCGGATTCATAGGGAAGGAACAAAATTATGGTGAGCTCAAATACATAGTAAATTTTAACTATAGTGGAATCTATATTGAATCAATAATAATAGTCAATATTAAATGAAAAATAAAATAACACATATTTGATTTTAACAACTTGACTATCATGAAATGATAAGGCTTAATCAATGTATAAATTTCAATAACTTAATACACATTCCAGTTAATCAATAAACTGAGAATGAAATTAATCAAAATATAATATCAATGTAAAAATGTCATGGATAATAATAATAAACGAATTATAAATAAATAAAATTATTAATTATTTGACATTATGATATCATGATTCATGATACTTATAATTTCAAGACCTTTCACAATACATTTTACTACTATAAATATGTATACAAAAAAACCTCATTTCAACTATCCTTGCTAAAAGATTCACATCATGAGACAATTGATGCATTCAGGGGATATCTATAAATTCCCCCTAATAATCCTTGATTTTCCAAATAAATCTTCATATGATGAATAATCGATTTAATTCAATAATA
Source organism: Viscum album (assembly GCA_963277665.1). Taxonomy (NCBI): domain Eukaryota; kingdom Viridiplantae; phylum Streptophyta; class Magnoliopsida; order Santalales; family Viscaceae; genus Viscum; species Viscum album. The sequence continues at coordinate 1,081,069,975 of OY728166.1, read as the reverse complement.
ATGTGACTTATCATCCAATATATTTTTTGAGTAATGAATACAAATTTATCCAAATTTTCCAAGATAATATAATAAAATTTAAAGTCAATATATTATGTTAAAATGGTATATTTTTTATTAAATAATCATATCCATGATATAAATAATATAGTTATTTAATATATATGTAATTTCCATTGAAAAGTTAACACAACTAAGTGATTATTTCAAGATAATGTTAATAATAACCAAATTAAAGAAGAAATTAAAGGTGGACATTGATTCTTTAGCAATATATTTTTCACAATAACTTCATGAATAAATATATATTGATGTTAAAAATATAAAATGGGTATTATATACCCCAAATAAATGTTAATAGGTTCATATTAAAAAATATGTCTCACTAAAATAGAAATTGGAACAAAATATCTTACCTCATGCTTCTTTTTGGTTTAACAAGATTTAAACTATTGTATAATAGTTTTAATCATATTATTAATTTACAGAAGATCCATATTAATATTTATATTTTTATATGTTATACTCATAAATCATCTTAAAACACATTTGATTATATTATTTAATTATTTTCATTGTTTTTAGTGTTAATTTCCCTATTTTATCAGGTGTGTTTTATCATGAAACCTCAGTTTATTTTTAATAGTATGTAGATACATTATATATAGAATTATAATAATGTTATAAATATCATTTATCATTATTATGTACATTTTTAAAACCATTCTTTAAAAATATACATAGAATATGAATCACATTATTTCATGAAGATGACAAGTCGTATGTACATAAGAGGGGAGATATCATTTATTAATGGGTAAAAGGGATAGAAAATGGGTGATATATTATTTTTAAATAATCAATTTAATATCATATATATCACAAATATTCATTAAATTTATCCTTATTACATTCCATGTAAATCGTAAGTGGAAAATTATTCACATTGCTTCGTAAGGCGGTAGTTTGTCGTACACATGAGTGACATTATATTATTTTAAATGGAATATAAAGTAAATTGTAGTGTGAAATTTAAATATAATACATATAATAATATCATATATATTTTATATATAAAATAAACATTTCATTATATAAAATCATGATATGAGATGATGGGAAATGAGTTACATTGGTACGTGAGGCATTAGTCCACCATACACATGATCGATGATTTAGTTTCCCATTTGATAGAGGAGGAGATGGATAAATATTATTTCATAAACAGAATAATTTATATATGTTAAATAATATTTTACTTATATTTTAAATGTTAATAAATAATTAAAAGTGTAAAATGAATAAATAAAATTAATGATTTTCGATAACACAATCACCTTCTCTTAGTGAAACCCCTTTTTGATATCCTCTTAAGGACCTTAAGAAAGGTTTTGGGGGAAGAAAAACAAACCACAAATGTTGATATTAATATTTAGTAGATACGTATTTAGGTTCCATTCAATCCAAATATCTTTAGATGTTTGAATATGTGATGGGTGGGAGTGAGCTTTTATATGTGGGGGAGTGGACAAACGTGGAATTATTTAAAATAATAGGGTACCCACATTTTTTATATTTATAAATGATATAATATATGTAATTATTCAAAACATATAGGTTTTATAGTTTAAAAATATTTATAAGACTTTTTTTAGTTCATTTTAACCCTTATCTTCTTAGTTTAACACCCAGATATACCTGTTTTTATATTAACTATTGTAATTAATTATCTTAGATTTAACTATTAATTATGTTCAAATATTTTGTTGAACTAATTATATAATATAAATAATTTTAATTCAAAATATGTAATTAATTTTTCCAAATTAAAATAATATTTTTGGTATAATTCAATTTACAATTTAATTGATAGATTCGATGAAAAAGATGTTTTCCAAAGTAAAATCATTCAAATGTATAAAATAATGTTATATAAAAATTCAATATTAAATTTACTATAATTAACTGATTTTTATTATCAAATATATATGTGAACAATTTTTACTTTGCAAACCATATTAAAATAAAAATATGTTTATATATTCATTTAATTAAAATGAAGTTTTTAATAAATATCTGTTTTCCTTACTACTCATCGAAAAAATAAATTTTCATAAAAGTACCAATAATTAATCCTATTTTAATTTTGATTATATAAATAAAAAACTAATGTTAATTATTTAATTTTTTTTAAAATCAGAAAAAAGAATTTATAAGTGCTCAAAATGTGACAAATCCAATTTTCAATAAAAAATACAATTTTTTCAGAAAATGTTTATTTTTATTTCAATTGATTCTTATTTTTACTTCTAATCAATGCATATCCATTTAATTTTTTTATAGTTATGTAAACTAAGTACTTTACATAATTTATTTAGTTCTATTAATACCATCCAATTCAACACATTGGTTATAATAGACCTACTTAAATAGTAATATTTTAATATAATCTTATGTTTCATTTAAACCGTATGTTATATGCATCACAAGTTGTCAATGAGATTGAATTTATTAAAAAATAAAAATATCATTAAGTCTCAGGGTTTTACATTATTTTCTAAGATATTTTTAAATTTTCATATAATCTATCAAACAAAATTATATTATTTTAAAATCATAAGGTGTTACAATTTACCCTTTTAAATAAATAGTAATCTCAAAATTTAATCTTGATCTCAGTAATCAAGTGTTTTATAATTGAATAAAGATTTTATATAACTATATTTCATAAAACGGGTTAATAAAAAACCAATTAATAAGATATAAAGTGATGTACAAAGGTCATATGGAATAAAACATACTATGTTTTAAAATAGGAGAATATTTGTTGAAGGTAAATATATGGACATGGAAGAAAAGTGTAAATAATTATAGAGAGTGATATAGATCATTGAAAAAAATAAAGATAATGTAAAATTGAAATTTGAGGACCACAAATCCATAAATCTATGACTATTTAAAATACCATTTGATTCATTGGAAATGAATGTAATAGGAATAAATTTTTGTTTCATGATTTTTTTCCCTAAAATTGTGGATTTCTTTTACCATTGTGATATGTACATAAGGAAATTTATAAAAATAATATCATTATATTTCATGAGAAAAATTTCATCCTTTGGTTGTTCTTTGATTAGTTTCCACTTCATATATTATGCCAAGAAAATAATATGAAAAAAAAAATTATTACTAAAGAACTAAATATAACTTTTAACATATCATACAATACATAAAATAGTGACATTTCATTATTCCTATCTCGAAATATTTTACAGAACTGATATGGTTAATAAAATTTATCCTATATAATACATTAATATATAAACCTAAATATTAACACAATTTAATAAAAATTAATTTTTATATGTTAACATTACAATCACAGTGAATAATGGTAGGTGGAGTATCGTTATCTCCCTTCAGTTATGGGTTCAAGATCCAAGTCCCTTTTAGATGTGATAGGATTTCATTATTACTGCATAATGTCTTATTTCTAGAACCATATTAATATAATTACCACTACATTACAAAAGTGGAATAAACTATAATTACCCCAACAAGAATTATAAGATAAACCCAAATAGTTATAATTACATTTAAACATCTACTCAAAAAAAATTATTCTTTCATAATCCACTGTTTCACTAAAATATAAATGATACCAATGTGTTGTATTGAAATAAATATCTCCTAAAAAATCCTTAATATTCAATGACTCCAATCACATAAAAACCAAAAGGAGGTGTTTATCAATATGAACTTAGGATCAATCTTAAAATCATAAACCCATTATGGTATCCATAACCCTTATGTTAATGAATACATTTCATCTTCTAGAATTTATCACAATCCTTTTATGTTTCATGATTTTTATAAACTTAATACCATTGGTAAAAATACTAATACAATAAAATTCTTAAATCCCAATACATAAATACTTCAAATATTTTATTTTATCAAAGGACCTTATTTATTATATGGGTTAACTTTTATAAGAGTTCAATGACTTACATAATTTCTAGATTCCCTTTATTTAGGAAATTGAATTACAATTAGCTACCTATGATTAAATTTATTTAGTTCCATAGTACAATTCATTTGTACTTATCAATTCATTTTTTATGCCCTTATTTTCTACAAATAAAAAATATTCCCAATCTTTTGGGACACTTTCCTAGGTGTCTCCTTCAACATTTATGAAATGAATGAAATTAATACTTATATAATTCATGAACTCCACCACTCTATCACTTAGAGAAACATAAAATTATCTTATTTAGGGAGTCCAATAATTGGATAAGGTATAATTTGTTAATCGTACTCCGAGATTACTAATTAGGAATAATCACAATATCATTAAATCTAGTTATCAAACCATTTTTTCTTATAGTCCATAAAATTTCCTTCATATTAAATGGTATCATGATTACTTTGGGCTCCAACCATTGTCTACAAAAAAAAATCACAGTGTGACAAATAAAAACAATAATGTGAAATAATATTTTCAAGAAGAATCACTTATGAAATTTAAAAATCATGGAAACTTCCTTTTAATCTATGAAAACATATGTTAAACTTAGGTCACTTATTTTAATTATCTTTTTGACTCCATAATAGTAGGTTTTAAATAATATACAAATTTTATAAAGTATATCCCATAGGATTATCAAATAAGGTTCACCGAAAGGCATGTTTTCAGGTACCATGGAATGGTTGAGTCTAGTATGACATGAATTTTTGGAGTATCTACCCTTAGGTATATCTATTCTATAACCACATCCACCTGTAGTATCCAAATAGGGATATATTTCTAGGAATAACACCTAATATATTCTATACCAAAACATTATGATGTTCTTCTATACTTATCCTCATAATATATCTTTGGATTATATTATTTAATCTATGTTTTCCAAAATCTAGATCTCATTGTTTTTATTAAACATTATCAGATACCAACTAAAAATACCTCGACCACAATTTCCTAAATTTGGTGGTTACTTTATTACATTGGAACTATATACATGTGATCGTATCCAAAAGGGAAAAATGGATTTTTTGTATTGGTAAACAAGATATATACAAGATTCTAATATAATTTTTGAATATATAAATTATGAAATATTTTTTTCTGAAAATATCATTATTCCAACTAGAATATCCTTTCATATCATTCTTATAAAACTTTTCGGATTCATGGTAAAGGAAACAAAATAAGTATTAACTCAAATACCAAGTAAGGGTTAAGTAAAATAGAATATAAATTGAATTAATAAGAATAATAAATATGGAAAGGTAATAAGGGAACAAAAAATCCATTTAAATAACATGACTATCATGAATAGGTAAGGCTTAATAAATATGGAATTGTCAATAAGTGAATACACATAAAATTTAATAAATTAAAGGAGAATTAAATGCATCTATATATTTGATTAATAAAAATGTATCAATGATAATAATAAAAATAATTGAATTCTCAATGAAGGAGATCATGATCTAAGCCTTTGTGATACCTCTACTATCAATACCGATCACATGATAGTTTAATTTAATGGGTTGGTATACACTAAAGATGCATTCAAATAATTATATCCAACTGATTCATCTCATGGTACTAGAGATTCATCAATGAGATATCTATAATAAGGCCCCACCCATCACTGGTTTTTCAAATCATTCCTCATATATTTACAAATTAATTTAATTCATGAACAACAAGCCATATCATCAAATATTTGGATTGAGTAAAGAATGGAGACTTATAAATTTTTTCCAAGATAATAAATTACATATCAAATTAAACACAATATATAAATATACTATATGGTTTTGTAAATAGTAAAATAAATGATATTAAGAATATGGATATTTAATATAAATTTAATTTCCAATTAAAAATGATCTGAAAAAAGTGATTATCTCAAGATAAATTTGACAATAAAAAACATAAAAATAAATGATAAGTGACCGTAAATTCATAAAAAAAATTTCTTACTATAAAATGACGAATAAATCATTATACATGTGAAATATATAAAATGGGTAGTATATAAACCTATTAAAAGTTAATAGGTAAATATTAAAAAAATACATCTCAATGAAATTGAAATTGGGATGAAATCACATACCTTATTCTTCCTTTTAGTTGAACATGAGTTAAAATCGTATATAATTGTTTTAAGAAATATATTAATATATAACATAACCATAAACATATTTATAATATCACATATGATTCTCATATCACATTCCACCACTTGTCTGTTAATGTTATTTCATTATTTTCAATGTTTTGGGTTTTAATTGCCTAATTTTCTCAGGCGTGTTTTTTCATGAAGGTTTAAGTTATTTCAAATAATATATTGATCCATAATATAAATAATGATAATAATGTTATAAATAAAATATTTACCCATTATATGTATTTTTAAAACAATTCTTCCAAAGTTTACATAGAATATGAATCTCATTGCATTGTGGAGAATGTAAGGAATTCATACGCCTGAGCAACAATTTTATTTATTAATTGGTTAAAGGGTAAGGAAGTGGGTGATATATTATTTTTTTAATAATAAATATCATTTAATATAAATAAATAATATTTATTAATTTTATTTGTATTACCTTCCATGTAATGTATAACTGAAAAACTAATCACATCCCTACATGGGGCGGTATTCTTCCTTACAGATGATAAGCATTATCATATTTTAAATGGAATGTAAATTAAGATTTAATTTCTTATATAATAATTAAATAAATATAATTATATGATAAATATTATATAAATAAAAATTAAATCCATTATTATATGAAATAGAGATATTTATTGATTGAAAACAAGTTATGTCGGTTCGCGAGGTGGTAGTAGTCATATACATGACAAATAATTTAATTTCCCTTTCAATGGAGGAGGAGATTAATAAATATCATTCCATAAGAATAATAAACTCTCTATATGTAACACCCCAGGTAAATAAAGAATATGACATTTTTATTTTTATCCATATTTGTGAATAAAATATTAATATGACTTTAAAGGGGACGCTATGCTCGATGGCGTAGCCAACACGCAACAACGAGTTTCTTGGGAATCTTACGTTGCACTCTAATAATAAAATAATATTATTTTTAAATGGTAGTTAACATGTAGCCGTTGTAATGGCGGGAATGGATAGAAATAACTAAAATATTATTATATATGTTCTTAAATATTTTTACATTTATACAATAAAAGATAAAGGCTTAAAATACGGAAAGAATTCAATGTTAGGCGTATATGCCCTAGTTTTCACTAAAGGTTCACTTATCACCTTTTGATGGAGAACCGTCATAAAATATAGTTTTGTTCACTCTTAAAATTTCTTTTGGACCAAATAAAACTCTTATTAAGAATCGGGACATCAAAATTTACTTTGTGTAAATTTTTGGTATCTTTCCGATAAAGTTCATTTTTTTAATGAATAGTGTAAAATGTTGTATTTTAATTCAAAACCACTTTTTAATATAATTTATTTATATGATTAGATTATATTTTGAATTGGTTTTAAAGTGAAATTAGAAAATATTTTTACCATTAAATCCAATAGTGGTCATTGGAATCAATTTCACTTTGAAATCGGACTTAAACTAGTGCCAATCTTTTGATACTTTTGTTTCATAAAAACACGCTATTTTCTCTGACAGCGGGAATTAATTATTAAATTAATTAATGTGACTAATATGTTTTGAATTTTGTAAAATGGACTTCATTTTTGAATTCAGAATATCAAATATAGCTTAGGGTGAATTTTTGGGATTTTTCTGAAAAACTTCAATTTTTGATGAATAGTGAAACCACTAAGTGGTACTTATAAAAACTGATTTTCCGTTTAAATGAAATTTTGCCATCATTGTGTTTTGATTTTCAAAAATCCGACATAAATGGTTGTCATTAAGAAGTAAAATGTGGTTTAATGAGATTAAAATAATTTTTTGGTGAATAGTAACTTATTAAGTTTTTAATCGCGATTAGTGGTAATTAGTGTAGTTTAAGGTAAAAATAATGCTTTAATAAAATGAGATAAGCTTGACACATGTCTTAACCTCATTGGTTGTATCATGTCCGACCAATAAAAGCCATGGGTCAACTTGGGGACCCCATGGATCCACTTTGGTTGGGAAATGACATAAATAACATTTTATTTAATGTAAAAGTAAAATTGACACAAACATGATATGTTTTACTAAAACAATTTTTAAGTGGGGTTATACAAGTCATATTTTTGATTATAAATAGTAATTGGAAAGCTAAAAAGATTTCCTACATCATAGTATTTTTTTATAATTTTTGGACATTAAATAAATTAAATTATTTATGACATAATAATGATGCCGTGATGACATCATTATTTGACGATTTAAATAAAATGGAAAGATAATGTAAAATCAATAAACTACACATGTCCAAAACTTATTGGATAAGTGGATTTCTAAGCCTTATCACCTTATCCACGAATTATATCAATGTGGGACCTTTTGAAACCGAAAAACATTTTGAAATAAAGTAATATTTCTTTACTTTCCAAAAGTACCCCTCCTCTCCTCTTATAAAAGTCCCCCACCTCTACCTCATTTCACACACTCCTCAAGCCTTTGGTTCGGCCAAACCCTGCCCATTTACTCTCTCCACATCCCTCTACTCATCCTAGAGTATGCCCTTTGGGCATAATCCTTTCAAAGGAAGCCTTTAGGCTCAAATCAAAAGGAGTTACACTTTTAAAGGTAATTCATTCTCTCATGTTCATTTGTTTTATTTTTCTTCTCCAACACCCTAAACTCTTTTTATTTATTTCTTTTGTAACAACACCAGTATCTTAAATATACTAGGATGTTGTTATAAGATTTATTCGAGCTACACTCTCACACAACTACATCAAATGGTTAAAGAACATACGGTTTCCGTGGATGGCGAAATTCTGCCTCCCGAAACGATGATTGTTCAATACTCATTTAACACCTTCAAAGGTGGCCATTATGATGTCACTATTTTTATATATGATAAATAATATGTTTATGTTTTCCTTAAGCTTCTGTTTTTTTTCATTTTGGGCATTCAATTATGGTTTCCATTATGGGTAAACGCGATATCTTCATTTAAGGAAGTGTGGAATACCGCACCCTCAAAGTGATTTGATTCGTTAAATACCATATGTGGGACGTATAAAGGATGGAACTATGATAATATATATGATATTATACTGGAAGTATAATATACCTTTATATAATTATTATTCCATTCTATAAAATAAGAAATAGAAATGAAAGTAGCGTTCATGCGTACGTACGGCTTACCGTCTCAATGAACGGTGCATTTCATTTCTTACCTCTAAATGATTATGTAATGTTATAAATGCATGAATGTACTGGATATATATATGACATATATTATATCTACATCATGAATACAATTCTGGAAATAATAAATATTTGGCCACATGAACAACATGTAATTGTAAGAAGTCCACTTTCGACTTAAGAACCAAATATCGGCAAAACAAATATTATTAACTTAAATGATTACATAATGTTTATGACATGGTAATAAGTGATATAAAAGGAATAATGAACTTGAAAAGGGTTCTTAATGAAGTAGAAATTTACTCAAGTTTATTATTCAGGAGATTAAAGAACGATCGAGTCAAGTCGGACCCGAGGTAAGGGATCCTACAACTTTCTTTCTTTTTAAGTACACTCTTTTATGTCATTTATTTTAAGCTCCTCTTTCTTATGATTGGGATGTTCTTTTATATTACATTTACTGTAGTTTTTATGTTCATGTGATGAGAGTCCCTATTCTCTCTCATCAATCCATTTTGGAAGTTTTGAGTGGCGCCGTTAGGCTGCCGAACATTCGTAAGAGATCTAACCTCTCTCTTTCTTTTAAGTACTCTCCTTTATGTCACTTCTTTTAAACTCCTCCATGCAATGTTGTGGGATTTTATTTTATATTCCACTTGCTGTAAATTCTATTTTAATATGATGGGATACTCTATTTGATCTCATCAATCCATATTCGGATGTTTTATATGGCGTCGTTAGGCTGCCGAGTTTTCGTAAGAGATTTTTCATCTCACTTTTATTCCTGTGAGATTTATGCTACAATTGCCACAAATTCCATTGAGTGGTGTATTTACGTCCCATTATTCTACTCTTTGTGTAATATACTTTTGTTTATGAGTATTTACATCAATGACCTATTGTCTTTCTTTCATGGGGTGTATGTTTTGAAAGATACCCAAGTCGGTAAGGGAACCTTTCACCCTCCTCTTTTTTAAAAGACTTCTTTTATTGGGTCTTTTAATTTACATATTTTTATGTTGGGATATGTTCTCATACATCCTTATTGATGTAAATTTTATGTCCAAGTGATGAGATACACTTTTTATCTCTCATCAACTCATTTTGATGTGATGCCGTTTGGCTGTCAAGGGAACTTTTTAACCCAATTTCGATTTCTTTGGGTTCAACTTGTAGTCATTGAATATGTCATCCATTGAATATGTGTGAATGACCTTTTATTGTTTTACACTTAATATCCACTTATATTGGGTGAATATATATTTGTCACACATATTTTTGAGATTTATTTGTCCTTAATTTAAGGATACCTTCTTTATAAGGGATTTCATCACATTTGACATTTCTATTGAGGGTTCATTGCTGTTATGCACCAAAACACTCTTATATGGTGTATATACTGTCCTTTGGAGTATTATATCATGAATCCATTTATTCTCATGATATTATAAAGTTCTGACTAAATGTTATTCCTCGATTATTGTATTCAAGTGTCTCTAATTTTGGTAAAACCCCTTTAACCAAAATATCGTTTTAAATGTTTTAATTATTTGTTCTTATTAATATCCATGTTTTCAAAATGGTTTTAAGGATTTATTTATATGGATATTAATGGTTTAAAATGTTAAAAGCTTCAAGGTGTTATGGGACACTTTGATTCAAAAATATCTTTATTAAATGTTTTAAATGGTTTTGGAAATGGTTTCTTTTTGAATGGATTCATTATTTCAATATCCTAAAATGTTATATTGTGATTGAAATGTGGAAATGTTATGTTTCCTTTATTCATGATTATGTGATACGATTATGTTATGGTTCTTGGGAATTGTTATGAAGAACGGGTGGTTCCGTGATAAACTAAGGGAGAGTGAGCCCGATATAGCTCTCCAATGCATTGGGTAACGCGAAGGAGTGAAACGTTAAGGTTTCTCCGAAGAGATTTAGGGAATATACTGTGATGGGTATTCCAAACGTAACCAAGAGGGTTACTCCCTACGTAAGAATGTTATGAATTCCTCAAGTTACCTTTATGTCTTAAGTTTTCTATGATTTATTCATGATTTTATATGCCAATGTTTTATGGGTAAAGTATGATTTCATTCTTATGTATATATGAACTCATGTTTCCTTTCCATATTTTTATAACCCTTACTGAGCTTTTTATGCTCATCCCAAGTTTTTTAAATGCTTTTCATAGGTCAAGGGAAAGGTACATGATGTGATGATAGTGTCAAGGATGTGTCAAGAAAGAATCGGTGTTTTATTTTAAATAGGTTTTCATTGATGGGAAGAATGAATATTGTCTTTTATGTAACCACCTTGTTTAAATGTGGAATGTAATGCAAGTTTCATGATCTAATTCTCTAAAACTCTAAACCTGAAAAGATCTTCAATGTGTAATCTTGTAATAACTCAAGTTTAAGTAAGGTTTAAGGCTGGGGCCTTATAGTTGGTATCAAAGGTCGTTTTATATAACTTTAGAGGTTAGGGTATTCTTTAAGCATAAGTGACATTACCATAATGGTTAGGATTTCAGAAAGAGTCCTAGTTTTAGATAAAGTGAATGAGTAAGTGTATCTTAGTGTTTACCTTCCTCATTAGTACATGATGGTTTTGTTGATATACTCACACTGACATTTCTATTTTTAGTGAATGGATGGATCTAGAAGGCACCAAAGAGACAATAGGTTTGAAGGAAACTGTGGTGGTTCTCTGATTAAGATACTAGATAAAATGGAGGATTCAATGAGGAAACTTGTGGTTGTTCTAAACCAAATATCAAGCAGTCATGATCAACCACTTAAACCATGGTGAGTTCTCTAATGCATCATGTACGAGATGGCCAACTCGGTGTGGAAATTCAGGTAATAATTATTAAGGTAACCATTAGGGTTTATATGATACTTCATTTTTAGGTAATTATGGGTTACTCTATGATATGATGGAAAATGAAAGGAATGAGATAAACTTGAGGTTAAAATATGTTATGATTATTATTGAAGATTTTATCTCATTTTGGGGAATGTTTTAAGAATTATATAGTTTTGAAAAAAGGACAACATGCAGACCGTGTGACAACCCGTCGCGTCGGACAAAGCTGCGGGAATCGAACCCACAACCAAAGTGCGACTGGTATTTATCTCCTACCACTGGACTACATGAAGTCCCTGGTTAGTTTGACTTATTCTTTTTAGTTATATGATTTTATGAATTAAGAGTAAGTTGATTTTGGAGGATATGTGATTAGGATAATTAATATTCAATGTGAGACTTTAGGAGCAACTGATGTTGTTTGGAGATAAATGTTACGATTTAACTTGGAAGACTATGTGACTAAATCCTTAAAATATTTGGGTTTCAATATTATATTGGTTTACTTTGAAGAATTTTATGGAAAAATTGTTTATCGGATGGTCCTCGTTGAACTTTGGGTTTTGTTGGACAAATTTTGGAGATTATGAATAGATTTTCTTTTTATAAGGGGTTATCCTTTTCTGGATTATCTGATCTTGTACTAACCTTTTTGGTTTTGGTTTGGTTAAACCCTAAATACATGGGATGTATATAGTTCTCTTTTAGGGATTAGGTGATTCTCTAGAAGTTGATTATATTACTCTTAATGCGAACAAGTCTCCCTAAATACTCGTCTTTTGGAAAAAAAATGAGTTTGATTAAGGAATCTATTAAAAGTTGTAAGTCAACATGATAAGTGATTATGTTTCCTTATGAATAAATTCCCCAATAAAAATTATATTAAAACAAAAATGTTGTCTATTAACTTTTCCTACTGGGGAATCGAATACCGTTTAACCCATCACAAGTTTGTGATTTTCTCGTGGTTAACTTTCTCCTAAACATGTTTACTATCACTCTCCCACAAGAAAATGACCCTGTGTTTTCTCCTCCATGTCCATATTTTTCTACATGGAATCCTAGTATGGGTTAACTCGGTGACCTTTGTACTTATCTTTATTTATTTTAAAGTGATTGTTTTACCAACTCTTGTTCCGATGTGGGACGTTCAAGGATGTTTCCAAGTGCAATTTTAAAATTGCGAGGACGCAATTCCCAAAAGGGGGGAAGGATGTAACACCCCAGGTAAATAAAGAATATGAAATTTTTTTTTTTATCCATATTTGTGAATAAAATATTAATATGACTTTAAAGGGGACGCTATGCTCGATGGCGTAGCCAACACGCAACAACGAGTTTCTTGGGAATCTTACGTTGCACTCTAATAATAAAATAATATTATTTTTATATGGTAGTTAACATGTAGCCGTTGTGATGGCGGGAATGGATAGAAATAACTAAAATATGATTATATATGTTCTTAAATATTTTTACATTTATACAATAAAAGATAAAGGCTTAAAATACGGAAAGAATTCAATTTTAGGCGTATATGCCCTAGTTTTCACTAAAGGTTCACTTATCACCTTTTGATGGAGAACCGTCATTAAATATAGTTTTGTTCACTCTTAAACATTCTTTTGGACCAAATAAAACTCTTATTAAGAATCGGGACATCAAAATTTACTTTGTTTAAATTTTTGGTATCTTTCCGATAAAGTTCATTTTTTTAACGAATAGTGTAAAATGTTGTATTTTAATTCAAAACCACTTTTTAATCTAATTTATTTATATGATTAGATTATATTTTGAATTGGTTTTAAAGTGAAATTAGAAAATATTTTTACCATTAAATCCAATAGTGGTCATTGGAATCAACTTCACTTTGAAATCGGACTTAAACTAGTGCCAATCTTTTGATACTTTTGTTTCATAAAAACACGCTATTTGCTCTGACAGCAGAAATTAATTATTAAATTAATTAATGTGACTAATATGTTTTGAATTTTGTAAAAAGGACTTCATTTTTGAATTCAGAATATCAAATATAGCTTAGGGTGAATTTTTGGGATTTTTCTGAAAAACTTCAATTTTTGATGAATAGTGAAACCACTAAGTGGTACTTATAAAAACTGATTTTCCGTTTAAATGAAATATTGCCATCATTGTGTTTTGATTTTCAAAAATCCGATATACATGGTTGTCATTAAGAAGTAAAATGTGGTTCAATGATATTAAAATAATTTTTTGGTGAATAGTAACTTATTAAGTTTTTAATCGCGATTAGTGGTAATTAGTGTAGTTTAAGGTAAAAATAATGCTTTAATAAAATGAGATGAGCTTGACACATGTCTTACCCTCATTGGTTGTATCATGGCCGACCACGAAAATCCATGGGTCAACTTGGGGACCCCATGGATCCACTTTGGTTGGGAAATGACATAAATAACATTTTATTTAATGTAAAAGTAAAATTGACACAAACATGATATGTTTTACTAAAACAATTTTTAAGTGGGGTTATACAAGTCATATTTTTGATTATAAATATTCATTGGTAATCTAAAAAGATTTCCTACATCATAGTATTTTTTTATAATTTTTGGACATTAAATAAATTAAATTATTTATGACATAATAATGATGCAACGATGACATCATTATTTGACGATTTAAATAAAATGGAAAGATAATGTAAAATCTATAAACTACACATGTCCAAAACTTATTGGATAAGTGGATTTCGAAGCATTATCACCTTATCCACGAATTATATCAATGTGGGACCTTTTGAAACCGAAACACATTTTCAAATAAAGTAATATTTCTTTACATTCCAAAAGTACCCCTCCTCTCCTCTTATAAAAGGCCCCCACCTCTACCTCATTTCACACACTCCTCAAGCCTTTGGCTCGGCCAAACCCTACCCATTTACTCTCTCCACATCCCTCTCCTCATCCTAGAGTATGCCCTTTGGGCAGAATCCTTTCAAAGGAAGCCTTTAGGCTCAAATCAAAAGGAGTTACACTTTTAAAGGTAATTCATTCTCTCATGTTCATTTGTTTTATTTTTCTTCTCCAACCCCCTAAACTCTTTTTATTTATTTCTTTTGTAACAACACCAGTATCTTCAATATACTATGATGTTTTTATAAGATTTATTTGAGATACACTCTCACACAACTACATCAAATGGTTAAAGAACATACGGTTTCCGTGGATGGCGAAATTCTGCCTCCCGAAACGATGATTGTTCAATACTCATTTAACACCTTCAAAGGTGGCCATTATGATGTCACTATTTTTATATATGATAAATAATATGTTTATGTTTTCCTTAAGCTTCTGTTTTTTTTCATTTTGGCATACCTTTATGGTTTCCATTATGGGTAAACGTGATATCTTCATTTAAGGAAGTGCGGACTACCGCCCCCTCAAAGTGATTTGATTCGATAAATACCATATGTGGGACGTATAAATGATGGAACTATGATACTATATATGATATTATACTGGAATTATAATATACCTTTATATAATTATTACTCCATTCTATAAAATACGAAATAGAAATGAAAGTAGCGTTCATGCGTACGTACGGCTTACCGTCTCCATGAACAGTGCATTTCATTTCTTACCTCTAAATTATTATGTAATGTTATAAATGCATGAATGTACTGGATATATATATGACATATATTATATCTACATCATGAATACAATTCTGGATATAATAAACATTTGGCCACATGAACAACATGTAATTGTAAGAAGTCCACTTTCGACTTAAGAACCAAATATCGGCAAAACAAATATTATTATCTTAAATGATTACATAATGTTTATGACATGGTAATAAGTGATATAAAAGGAATAATGAAAATGAAAAGGGTTCTTAATGAAGTAGAAATTAACTCAAGTTTATTATTCAGGAGATTAAAGAACGATCGAGTCAAGTCGGACCCGAGGTAAGGGATCCTACAACTCTCTTTCTTTTTAAGTACACTCTTTTATGTCATTTATTTTAAGCTCCTCTTTCTTATGATTGGGATGTTATTTTATATTACATTTACTGTAGTTTTTATGTTCATGTGATGAGAGACCCTATTCTCTCTCATCAATCCATTTTGGATGTTTTGAGTGGCGCTGTTAGGCTGCCGAACATTCGTAAGAGATCTAACCTCTCTCTTTCTTTTAAGTACTCTCCTTTATGTCACTTCTTTTAAACTACTCCTTGCAATGTTGGGGGATTTTCTTTTATATTCCACTTGCTGTAAATTCTATTTTAATATGATGGGATACTCTATTTGATCTCATAAATCCATATTCGGAAGTTTTATGTGGCGTCGTTAGGCTGCCGAGTTTTCGTAAGGGATTTTTCATCTCACTTTTATTCCTGTGAGATTTATGCTACAATTTCCACAAATTCCATTGAGTGGTGTATGTACTTCCCATTATTCTACTCTTTGTGTAATATATTTTCGTTTATGAGTATTTACATCAATGACCTATTGTCTTTCTTTCATGGGGTGTATGTTTTGAACGATACCCAAGTCGGTAAGGGAACCTTTCACCCTCCTCTTTTTCAAAATACTTCTTTTATTGGGTCTTTTAATTTACATATTTTTATGTTGGTATATGTTCTCATACATCCTTATTGATGTAAATTTTATGTCCAAGTGATGAGATACACTTTTTATCTCTCATCAACTCATTTTGATGTGATGCCGTTAGGCTGTCAAGAGATCTTTTTAACCCAATTTCGATTTCTTTGGGTTCAACTTGTAGTCATTGAATATGTCATCCATTGAATATGTGTGAATGACCTTTTATTGTTTTACACTTAATATCCACTTATATTGGGAGTATATATATTTTTCACACATATTTTTGAGATTTATTTGTCCTTAATTTAAGGATACCTTCTTTATAAGGGATTTCGTCACATTTGACATTTCTATTGAGGGTTCATTGCTGTTATGCACCAATACACTCTTATATGGTGTATATACTGTCCTTTGGAGTATTATATCATGAATCCATTTATTCTCAGGATATTATAAAGTTCTGACTAAATGTTATTCCTCGATTATTGTATTCAAGTGTCTCTAATTTTGGTAAAACCCCTTTAACCAAAATATCGTTTTAAATGTTTTAATTACTTGTTCTTATTAATATCCATGTTTTCAAAATGGTTTTAAGGATTTATTTATATGGATATTAATGGTTTAAAATGTTAAAAGCTTCAAGGTGGTATGGGACACTTTGATTCAAAAATCTCTTTATTAAATGTTTTAAATGGTTTTGGAAATGGTTTCTTTTTGAATGGATTCATTATTTCAATATCCTAAAATGTTATATTGTGATTGAAATGTGGAAATGTTATGTTTCCTTTATTCATGTTTATGTGATACGATTATGTTATGGTTCTTGGTCATTGTTATGAAGAACGGGTTGTTCCGTGATAAACTAAGGGCAGGTGAGCCCGATATAGCTCTCCAATGCATTGGGTAACGCGAAGGAGTGAAACGTTAAGGTTTATCCGAAGAGATTTAGGGAATATACTGTGATGGGTATTCCAAACGTAACCAAGAGGGTTACTCCCTATGTAAGAATGTTATGAATGCCTCAAGATACCTTTATGTCTTAAGTTTTCTATGATTTATTCATGATTTGATATGCCTATGTTTTATGGGTAAAGTATGATTTCATTCTTATGTATATATGAACTCATGTTTCCTTTCCATATTTTTATAACCCTTACTGAGCTTTTTATGCTCATCCCAAGTTTTTGAAATGCTTTTCACAGGTCAAGGGAAAGGTACATGATGTGACGATAGTGTCAAGGATGTGTCAAGAAAGAATCCGTGTTTTATTTTAAATAGGTTTACATTGATGGGATGAATGAATATTGTATTTTATGTAACCACTTTGTTTAAATGTGGAATGTAATGCAAGTTTCATGATCTAATTCTCTAAAACTCTAAACCTGAAAAGATCCTCAATGTGTAATCTTGTAATAACTCAAGTTTAAGTAAGGTTTAAGGCTGGGGCCTTATACTATATATGTTAGAATTTTTTTTATCATATTATAATTTTTAATGCATAATTGATGGTTTAAAGAGTATAAAGAAAACAAAATATCTTCATTAAGAAAATTACCTTCTCATAGAGAAATTTCCTTTGGATCTCCACTTAAGGACAATTGGTTTGGTCTCTTAGGATGAAAATATGATTTATAATGTGAATATTTATTTTGGGGAGATATTTTGGAAGGTTTTGGTCAATACAAAAGGCTTGATATGTTTGAATAAGAGAAAAGATGTAGCGAACATTTACAACTAGGGGAGGGGACACACATGGAATATTTGAAAAGAACAATGTGTACCCACTTTTTATACATTTATAAATGATCTAACATGATACATAATTGATATTTATAGGTTTTGAGGTTGATATATTTTCATAAAATGGGCATTGTATAAGTTTTAGGTCTGTTTTAACCCTTATCATTTTTAGTTTAACCCCTCGGTAAACACATTTTTATACATACCATTGTAATTAATTTTTACTATTTTCAATATTAATTACTCTCAGAAATAAATATGAAAATATTATATAATATAAATTATTCTTATTCTAAATTTTTAATCCATTTTTCTAAATTCAAATCATATAATTGGAAGAAATTAGGCGTAGATGCGATGAAAAAGTAGTTTTCCAAAGTAAACACTTTTTAATGTTTAAAAAAACTATGTAGAAACTCAATATGAAATTGATTTAAATAACCTAATATGGATTAATAAATACAAAATTAAAATAATTATTCATTAAAAACAAAATTAATATAAAATGGGACTTGTGAATTCATAAAACAAAAATGATGATTATATTAAAAAACATTATGATTTTTTACTATTCATTGAAAATTGGAACATTTAAGAAAAGTACAAAGAATTCAACAATGATGATTTATTATTATTATTAAATTAATGAATTTTATGGTGGAAAATAAATTTTCTAAAATAAAAAATTTTTAATTTTAAGATAAGTGATCAAAATACGATGATAACTTTTTCAATAAAATGTGATTTTTAGGATAAGATTTCTTTTTCTTTCAACTAATTCTAATTTTATTTATAATTAATAGATATTTATTGAATTTATATTTACATGTTTAATATAAATAGTTTTCATTATTTATTTAGTCTTATTCATACCCACCAAATTAATGGCTAGGTTATTACGATCGCATTTTAGTTATAAAATTTTAATAAAGTATTATATTTAATTTAAACATGTTTTTGTGTACATCAATGTAAATTAAATAGATTTCATTTATTAAGAAAATATACCATAATTTATTGAGGTATTAAATTCTCTTTAAGGACGAGTGTCAAATTTCATATAAGATATCGAACCAAATAATCTTCTTTCTAATTTCATAGTGTTACATTTATTGTGTTCGATATATATATATATATATTTATTAGAAATGTGTAAATAAACTCACCATATTTTTATTGAGTAAATAATATACTTTATACAAAAATGGCATAAATTTTGATATTTTTGTGAAATATTTATTCTCTGTATATTGGATTTAATGTAAAAACTGACTATTCAATTTTTATATTATGAGGTAATGTGGGTTGATGGAGAGCATGTTATCATGTGGATGAAACCTAGTAGGGAACCATAATAAGAAGTCACATGTAGATGTATTGTTATAAAAAAATCTTATGTAGTAATAAAAAAACCATTTCCATATCATAGAGTACCCTAAGGTAATTCTTGATCCCCATTAAAATCCCTTGGCTAACCCTCACATAGGGAATGCACATTAATGTAATCTCAATGTTCCCCATGACTCAACATCAACTAAAAATATAACTTCATTCCCTAATTTATCATATATTCACCTTACAACATAATTATAATTATGATTCTCAGTTTTTGGGAAATTCCCTCTTCCTCATCAACATGCGTCGAGTCCACCGTATGATGTCTCATATTGAATTTCCACAAATATGGGTGAGATAATATATTCTTTAAATCAAATTCCACCATAAGTATAATCTATAATGTAACCTCAAGACTTGGTTAATCACCCAATCTTACCCCAACACACTCTTAACACCCCAGTCACTACTCATGATTGCCAAAATCTAATCAGCATTATTCAGTGAATGCAATGATTTCCATTTCGCAACCCAAGTTAGGTACCCTCCCTAAGAACATCTCTTGAAATTTTATTTATCATAATTAAACTTAGAATCATTCAGCAATAAGTTAAAAGTGGAAAAAATTATGAACAATATGTGTATCCATTTATGAAAATATCTAAAAATTCAAGTTACATGTTTCCCATACATATATAA
Organism: Viscum album; assembly: GCA_963277665.1. Taxonomy (NCBI): domain Eukaryota; kingdom Viridiplantae; phylum Streptophyta; class Magnoliopsida; order Santalales; family Viscaceae; genus Viscum; species Viscum album. Next base: position 1,081,049,400 of record OY728166.1, on the reverse strand, counting down.
GGAAAAAATGGATGTTGGTAGATGGGAGAAGCTTTTATATGATCATGGGGAAAAAGATACATGGAGCTACAGAACATCCTTGAAGTTGTCTACATTGAAAAAATAAAAACATACTTATAGGGTGATATAGGGGAATGATGGAAACAGATACGATAGTTACAAATAAACAAATAAAAATAGAAGAAGATCACTATTTTTAGAGTTCAACATTTTCCAATTAGAACAAATTTTTTGTTTTGTTTTTTGACTATTTTGTGTGTCAAGTAGAAGTGTTCTATAATCACCCTAGAGATGAAAAATCCATTAATGTTATGGTATAATGATATACTAAATTATTCATGAATTTTATTTTATTTTTTTGGGATATTGACTTATTTAGAGTGCATTTAATGATGGGTTATGAAGACAAGTGATAGGATTTACCACTTGATCATCCAGAATCCACATTATTGTGAGAGTATATATAATGAGGATAAAATCTTCACTCTAAATTAATATCTCTCACCCATTAAATTTAATACCCTCATTTATCAATATTGACTCTAATTATTAATAACAGACCATATACATTAGAGTGAGGTGTGTGAGGTGTGCGATGTAAGAGTGTATTGTGATGTCTTGACTACAAGAGGAGGTATGCGTCTCTATTTGAATACATTATTCTGTCTATTTCATTTATACCTTCCATCTAATAAATAGTGTTAGTGGGATACATTTTATTAAATATATGAATTTAGGGAGTTTATGATAGAAGTAAATTCTTTATTGATTATGAGTTAGTGAATCAATAGAATCCATGGTTTGGACACCTTTCACCCCTTGTATTTTTGTTTATCCTGTATTATTTTGTTTCATTCCTTTCTAAAATCATAACTATATTAATTTACAATAATTTAAGTTCATTTGAAACAAGAAAATAGAAAAATAATTAGGGATTCAATGAGTTTTATATTGGATTCCATGAGATATGACCCCAGATTTCACTATACGATGTTACTATAATGTTTTTAATAATTATTGATAATGATTTCATGACAGGATCCGTTAACACATATAAAAGAAGTCCATTCGTATTTATTTCAAAAACTCATTTGGAAATAAATCATCATATTCACTATGCATTACATCATATTAAATACATTTTCAATGCCTATCAAAAACACCAATCTGTATAAACAATAAAACACTAATAGAGTTGGTCACCTAGTAAAATCTATACTGATTTTTTCAAAAACAAATGTGTGATCCAATGGGACATTATAGAATTAAAAAAAATATAAATACCCAAATTCATAAATGTATTAGAATAACAGCCTATAGAAAAACATTAGTTCTACCTATGAAACAAATAGATCTTGAGTGATCTACATCAAATGTATTTATCTTCATATCTATGTCCAACAATTACATCAGGTAAAAGAATGAATTTTTATATAACCCATTTCTCTAATACATAAATTAACTATAGATCATAGATAATTTCAATCCCATTTAACTAATAATGTATTTTAAATTATCTAAATATAGACTAATTAGGTTTGATTAATAAATCAAATGTCATTTACCCTATTTTATGAGCACATCACATATCAATTTTCCAATAGATAAAAAAATCAATGTTAAATATAGGTATTTTCAAACACATCCATAGTCCATCTCAATAAAGGTCTAAAATTTAATACATATTACACAAGAAAAAAAATATAATCATGGTTAATCATCAATCAATGACATGATTAACAACTTACAAAACCACCCAATAATTATGGAAGCATTAATGATTATAGAAGAAATTTATCATAGTATAAAGGTTTTTTTGATAGGTATAATACTAACATTATGTATGGTTAAATCAAAATAGGAATCACTCACCTATGGAATATCAAATATGTGGTCTAGGACACATCATTTGGTATACTTGGGGGGGGGGGTGTCATCCAGTGCACAAAAACAATTTGTTTCCAACAAAAATATTTTTCATCACCATAACAAATCATTCCCATGATAACCTTATTATTCCACTTAAAAATAAAATAATCCATGTTGAAAATTACATAGATATATATCAAAGTCACTCTTTTAGTTATAAATCATCATTTCAATTCCTTAATATATGTAGACAACATGAATGATTGATAATTTGAAGAATGAATTTTGAATAATGTGAATCATTTTATATTTTAAAACTCTACAATGATGTTTAATGAAACTATACAAAACCACAAGTATCATCACATCACATATCATATAATTCCTAATTGAACTTATGATTTCTACACTATTTCTTTATTTATTAACTCGTTGCATCTATCTATAATTTCTATCACATATCTATGTCAGTTTATGATAAAATCTTCCCACTAAACTCTTTTAGTGAGTTAAATTATTTATTTAAGATTGTTTTAATAGTTTTGAGACTTAGGATTCATATTGTTGATGTTAAACTACTTGAAAAACAATTAAAACTATTTTACTTCAGGTCATGAAATGCTATGATGTTTGAAAAATCTATTTTCTAATTTAAAAACTTTTTATGTGTATCATTATCATCATCCTTGGAACCTATTTCATTAAAAATTTTCTATGAGGTATTTTATGTACCCTATTTACTGATATAACCTAAAATTTTATCATATTATGTGAAATTAGAATTTTATTTTTATTGTTATAGTAATCTATTTTTTATATTTGAGATTCTATAATCCAAAATATTCACATATTATAATATTAGACACCATATTCTCTTTATAATAACATGTAATGATATATAAACTCTCTTATGTTATAAAATAACACTTATTCTCTTTTTTGGGAACATTTAATAAATAAATTATTTATCATCCTATCTTATATGACATTCAATAAATTTTGAGTAGTATTTTGAGAAGAAGTATTTATTTATTAAAATATGCCACTTATGGATGGTGGGATAACATCCCTCTATTTTAACCAATATCTTGAAAATCAATATTATCATGGATAAAATATTTTTTCCCATATATTCTTTTCACAATATTTTGTATAATTATAAAAGTCATAAAAAATATGCATTCAAACGGTCATCTCATATTTTTTATAAAAACACTTGTTTTACAAAAAATGTTGTTCATCATATAGTAGAAATAAGGTGACTATACACATGATTTATATATATCGATCATAGCTTTATATAATCCTTTTTATTCAACTATATTCTTAAAAACTAATATTTTTATTAGTTAAATGAAAACTATAATATTAATCAATGATTTTTTGGTTTTGAACTCATGTTTATTTACAACACTTGTAAAACTTATAAATATTATCATACATCCTTAAAAACTAAAGAATATATTTCTATAATAATGATACTGGATACATAATATCCACAAATATTCTAAAACACCTTCCAGTATCTTAAATAATTTCATCATATGGAACCATTTTCATTACTTCTTGGAGCATCATATAAGGTATTAATCATTAAGGATTTAAATATAAATAAACCAAACTTCTATTTTCAGATTAATTATTTATCATTTAGTGATTTATACATAGATCTTGATCTAAAACATCATATGTGATGTCCATTTTTCCTCAAAAAATTAATAAAATCAAGTAAATTTTCTTAAACTCATTAACATGGTAAAAGAATTCCAATAGTAAAAAAATGAATTATTCTTCCAGAACATTTATTAAAGGAAACCTTTAGTATCTCTAACCCATCTTCACACTCAATCATACAGAATATACGAGTGAATACTATAGTTTATTTGGAAATCATGAGTGAAAATATTTTGAAGGATTAATTGAAGAATTGTATGCTTATCATAAAGGATTTAGATAATCTAATAAAAAAACTTCAATAAATAAATATTGAATAAGGTGTTTATCGAACACTATGAACTTCCTCCTTGAATAAGTGTAATTTTTAAATTTTTTTACAAATATAAGATGTTATATACTATAATATCATCATTTAAAATGATTTATATAAATGTAAATATTGACGATAGTGATTCAACTTTCCATAAAAAAATATTTTATCATATGAGAATCACGTATTATAATAATTTGATATGTAATTTTTTTTAATTTTAACCAACTAAAATTATGATCCATTTAAATTTGATCATATTTATTATTGTTCCACGATCCATATATCACTAATAAATGCATCAATTTGAGTTTTCATCTCACAACTAATATATTTTTTAAGGATATCACACCCATCATATCATATATCAATCTGTTATGTTAAAGAAAATAAATTTTGTGAAATCTATTATATAGGTAAACTGAACATTATTCCTACAATATCCTTTTTATTGGGTTTACAAGCTATGTGAAACCAAAATAAAAGGAAAAACATTAGGCACTAAACTCATGGTGTAACTTTTTTCTTGCTTTTGAAACACAAGATAATCCATGGGTGCCTAGATTTTTCTTGAAACTACTTGGTTGGATGATCAAGTTCTTGATACGTGTTCACATTTGAAGTAATATAACCAATAGTATTTCTAAATTGGATTCAATATCACCAACTTATCCCATGTTATTATTATAACATATATGCATTATGGTTGTGTTTTATTTTGGTATCTAAGTCCTTATATCAAATAAAGATGTTTAGAACATTTTTATGCATAAATATTTGTACTAATCATTGTTTTTTTATTACCCAAAACCCAAAATAAAACTATAATAATACATATCCAAATACATATCATTTAAAATGTATATGAATCCATTTCATATAAAGGCTTTATATCCATCCAAATCAAATTTTTATTAAAGAGTGAAACAATACAACAAGACAAACAAGGGGGGTCTATAGTAATGCAATCCAAGGGAATCCACTATAATCAATTATAACATAAGTATTATAAAAACCTAGGTACTGATAAAATATTTTTTATTATTTATATTTATTTTTTAAATAAATAGTTAAATTAATTATAAACATGTTGAGTAATTTAAAAAATGAAATATCTAATTGCTTTCTTAAAAACATTATTGTTCATTTATATTTAAAATATATATTAATTTAAGGATTTTAATTTGAAAAAATTAATTTCATTTATTAATTTATCATGTTAAAATAATATTTGAATGAAATTTTTTTAATTTTATGAAAATATTGATTTTTTAGTGAATAAGGGAAAATACTGATTTTTATTAAAAATTGATTTTTATTTTAAATTATGTACAAGATAAAAATATTTTTTGAGTTAATTTTTAATTTTTATTAGTTTATTTTGATTTATAAAAATCCAATTTTAGTTGTTTATATGTATTTAATAATACAATTTTCTATAAAATTATTTTATATTTAAAAATTTTGTTTTTTAAAAAAACTGATTTTCGTTGCACTTTTCTAGTTTAATATTAAATTAAATTCCACAACTTATAAGTTCTGAATTTTGAAAAATTTATTACTTATTTTTAATCATTATATCAGAATTTAGTAAATAGGTCCATTTTTTGGGAAGATATGCATACTAAATGTTGTGATTTTTATTTTTTTGGTTAACGGCAAATTGGGTAATAAAGGTAAAAATATAATTATATGGACTGAAAAAATATACTAAAACCTACATCAATATAATTTTAAGAATAATTTTCATCCTTAATAATTAAAGGTTTAGTTTGTTTATTATTTAGAGCCACTATGATGATATTGTGACTTTTATTATATTTTATTTAATGAAAAGTCAAAGATGTCACACTCTTGTTTTTAATAAATCTTATATTTTAAGTATTATGTTATCAAAAATATATGTTTTACTATAAAAGTTATTTTGGAATATAAAATATTTATCTTCATAATGATATTTTATTTTTAAATTTTAGTGAAGAAATAATTATCTAAATGCTTTCAAAACAGTGAAATAGTAATTACATAATTAATGGAAAAATTAAATAAATGGAATTTAAAATGATAAAATAAATTTAATTTGATATATTTAATGTGATAAAATAATTTTATAGAATAAAATGTCATTTTTAGGATATTATATAATAATTATTTCTAATTTTAGTTTTTAATTGATGTTTTTAATGTCAATGTAATGAATACTACCAAATTTAAAAATAAAGACATTTTTTTGCATTAATATTTTATTAAAATAATATAATGTCATAAAAATAATAAATATTGTTGATGGGATAATATATTGTATATAATGTTTTACCATATCAAGTTATAATCCATTTGGAATAATTTTGATCTTGATTAGCCTTATTATATTTTAATATTTTTGGGAAATTCCAAGGTTGGCCATCCCCTCTCTTATAAAAGAGAACCACTTATTTCAATCCCTCACACATAAATTCCAATTAATATCATACCAGCCATTCAATACTAAATTAATATAATTCATCACATACTTTTAGAGTCTTTATTATAGGAATAATAAAATATTTAGTAGTAGTAAGTTGTTGATCAAAGGGGGTTTCAAAATAATAGGTATAGTTGTTTTTTGTAAGTCATAGTTTCGTTTCTTATTATGCGTCATTAATAATTTTATTAAACCATGATGAAATACTAAATCATGTATCTACTGTATTTTTAGATATTATTATGTTAATATCAACACCTAAATTCTTCTCCTCTTCCATCAAATTGTATACGAAATCATTATTCGTGTCCACAGCGAACTACCACTGTCATTAATTTTCCATTATTGCCTTTCGTGGATTTATAAAATGATTTAAATGTTATTTATATATGATATTAATGAAAAATATTTAATTATATAAAAATAATATTTCATTTAATTTCTTCCCTTTCAATGCCTGAAAAAATGATAATTTCATTTGTGTGTACATTTAAACTACCACCTCCATGAAGTGATGTTATATGTTTCTCATCACCACATCAGAAGGATAAAATATAAACCTAATTATATTTAAAAAATTAATAAAATATATATGATATTTTTATTATTATTTAAATATTAGATAATATTTAATTTTATTCCATAATGATCATTGAAAATGGAAATGTTACTCATTCACATGTAAGGCCTGCCATATCATTGATTGTAACATAGTTCATTATTATTAAACATATTAAATGGATGGATTTAAAAGTATAATTAATATATAAATATGATAATCCTTCCATGATAATTATTATCTATATTTTTTAATTATTACCTCTTTGATGCAATCCATATTCCTAAGTCATTTTGGACATCTAAACTGAATGTCATCAAAAAATATGACATGAAATTAAATGATTATGTTATTGTATATAATATGGTAATAATTACTATTAAGGGAATAATAAAATTGAAATTGTTTCATAATAAATTATTAAATTAACATAATTCTATTATTTATGATGTTAATTGACATACGTGATGAATTGAACTCATGGTAAGAGACATTCTTTTAAAAAAACTCTTTCAAAATACCTATTACATTTCTAAAAAATTCAAGAAGGAATTTTTTTAACTTATATAGAATGAGTGGATATTCTCACCTCAATAAATTATAAATTATTTGAAGTTTTTTTTATAATTTTGCAGTGTTATTTTAAAAAATGGTTTCATTATGATTTCTATAGTTTCTGATTTCAAAAGACTTTTGATATCCAAAAGAAATTTTTATGACATTAAATAGGGTTTTCAAATTTTATATGATTAAAAAAATGTGAAAGAATATATTTTTTTCACATGAAATAATACATGATCAGTATTAATGAGAAATGGGTGAACCATATAGAACTATGTGATCCCATTACTATGTAAACAATGGGGCATACCAAACATCACCGGTTGAGCTTGTTATAGCTTAAATGATGGGTGCACTCAGATAGATCCCCAATGCATTCGGTAATGTACCATTTATTTTTAGTAAAATAAGGATGGAGTAACTGAGAGGATTCCCCTATTGATTTTACTTGGCTCTAGATGTTTCTGACATGGGTTTCAAAAAAGGGTTATGAATGTGATTCTCCATGTTTCTGAAAGCTATTTTTGTTTCCTTGATAAGAGTTTTAATTATTTAATTTGAGATAAAACTATTTTTATTTCCATGTGAATATGATATATTTAATAATATTAAATAATGTTAAGATAAAGGTAAATATTATATGGGTATTTATTTTTTTCATTAGATTAACATATTTATTCTTTTTATGTGCCTTTATGAGATTTTGTATCATCCAAAGATTGAAATATATTTCTATACATTTTATGGTAGAGTAGGAAAAAATATGAGATCAAGAGGAAAATTGGTATGATTGATCATTAAAATAAATCATGTCTTATTTTATAGAATTTTGTTTTATGGAAAAAATAGACACTATTTAGTGTTTCCCATTTGTAATATATTAGTTTAATATGTAAGTGTTTCTTCTAATTATTTAAAACAATGAACTAAAAATATCCTAAGAAATTTTAGATAGGGAATTCTAGTTTTAAATCACTATAATAAGTAATTATTAAGGTTGGTTACTTATATTTGGTATTAGAGGATGGTTTAGATAACATATGGGGTAAGGATAATGTTTATAAAATAAACATAAATGATTTTTTACTCTATGGTTAATCTAAAATGAAATATGATTTGATGATTACCATATTTCTTCTTCCAAACTATATCTATTCAAAAATGGTTTTTCACAAAGGAAATAGGGATGCTATTTTGTGGATATATTAGAGAGGAAAGCATCCTTTCACATCAATATCACTACATTGATGGGATCGAAATAAAGAATTTTGTTGTAGTAATAGCTCAATTGACACATTCCATAAATGGTGTTTGTATCCATGTTTGAGTAAAGACAAATCTTCCACCTAGGAACATGACGATAATAGAGAATTTAATGAAGAAAAATACACCATCATTTAGTGGATCATATGGACCTATGGTAGTTTGAAGATGTATTAATACCCCTAATAACATATTCAATGCCATAGGATGTTTTAAATTCCCAAATGAAACCTCGGTCATTTATCATTTTGAAGGTGTATCTGATCGATAATGGACTATATTTAATAATACCAGAGAGAAATATGATTTTTATGTTAAAGAATGAGATCATTTTATGTGTATTTTTATGAAAAACTTATTTTCATAATACAATTTTAATCAAAATGGATAAATAATTCCTGGATCTGATGTAAAAAAGATAATGATTTTGTGTCTATGTAGGAAGACGCTTTTACAATACTGGAAAGGAATGTATAAAATTTGTATTTTTACATTGGTTGTAAAATTAATATATTTTAATCTTATTTTAAAAAAATTAAGAAGAGATTTTTCCACTTGAGAATTTAAAATATATGATAAAGTGGCTCGTTTCGAAGAGAAGGTTGAGATAGAGTTTTTAGACACACATGTTCCAAGATATGAAAATATTATGAAAGGGTTGAGGTGGAAGGTTACAAAGAATAAACCAATTATTAATTCCTTATGTAAACTCTAAAAATGTTCCACATTTGGTCAATAAAATTTCAATGAATGTTTTATTGGATCTGAAAACTATTTTTTGTGTAGTCAGTTTGGTGACAAGGCTTTAACTATAATATAAATAATCATGAATAACCAATGATTGTGGTAATTTATAGTGATCTAAAGGTGAGGTGTTTCAGTTTCAATGAGTTGGGTCATTATGTTAACATGTGTCCAAATATATTTTCATAGGATGGAAATTAACGAGATTGGAAGAAATAGTATAGAAAAGTCATTTTATACTACTACAATTTATGTGGGGATATCAAATGAATTGGTGACTTGTATTTTACATTTTAATTCAAATTATTCAAATACCATGTTTGATTCTATATATTCACATTCTTTTGTTTCTGAAATATTTTCAATAAGACTTTAAAATCACTTCATGAAATTATGATAGAACATTTTGTGAAATTATTGGGTGGGAATATTATAGAATCCAAGATATAAATGACTCTTCTTATTGTTATTTGTGAAATAATCCTTCCTAAAAATCTTTTCAACTATCTATATTTGAGTTTCATATTATTTTGGGATTATATTAGATTTTAATTTATCATGGTAAGGAAGATTTAATTGATATGAAAATTTTATTAAATTATTTAATACGTTTAATAATAATCAATTCTTCAAATAAATTGATTATAAATAGAAGTCCAAGTTACTTAGTATGTTCCATTGAAAAGAATGAAATTGTTTAGAATAATTATGGTCATGTAGTGAATGTATACATGGATGATTTCTCAATGATTTTTCTTGTTTCATTCTTAATCAAGAGGTTGAGTTTACTGTTGACTTAGTCCCTGAAGTAAAGACTATTTCAAAAACCACCTTATCAAATGGATAAAGTAGAACTTTTGAAACTTAGAAATAAATTTATGTAGTTTCTTTTTAAAGGTTTTATTTGACCTATCACTTCCAGATGGGGTGATTTAATTTTTTTAAAAAACATTATGTCCATATGTGTATTTTCATTGATTATATAGAATTTAATAACATCTCAATTAAGAATAAGTTTTCTTTTCCTCATATTGATTATTTTTTTGATCATATCTAGTGGTCGTAGTACATTTATGAGATTTATCTATGGTTGGGGTATCAGCAGTTGAAAGTGAAGGAGGTCGATATTCCAAATATTTCATTTTGGATTAGATATAAGAATTATGAGTTTGTAGTTATTCTTTATAGGTTTAAAAATTCAACCACAAAATTAATGGATCTTATAAATAGTATCATAAATGAGTATTTGAATAATTATTTTGTTTTTTCTGGATGATATCATGATTTATTAAATAATTTATTAGGACCATGATAAACATCTAACAATTGTTCTGAAAACCCTAAATTAAAACAAGATTTATTGAAAATATAGAAAATGTGATTTCTGGTTGTAACATATTTCATTCCTTAGTTAAATTGATTCTAAATATGTAATTACTATTAACCCTATTAAACAAATTTGAACAGTGGAAAGGACCAAAAAAATTCCATAGATATTCAATGTTTTCTTGGGCTGTTGGGTTACTATTTGTGGTTTGTTGAAAACATCTTTGAGTTTTATATCCCACTAAATTTGTTAACATGAAAAGAGTTATTGTTTTCTAGAAAAAGGGATGTGATGATTTTTTAGGAATTAAAAAGAATATTGGATATTGATACAGTATTGGTCCTACCCTCAGGGTTTGGTGATTTTTTCATCTATAGTGACACTTCATTAACCAGACTTGGTTGCATTCTGATGCATAATTACCATGTAATTGATTTTGATTCAAGACAACTAAAACCTAGGTTTTTAAATTATCCTACAAGTAAGAACCCAATTTTTCTTTGAGGTTAGGATCATTTAAATTTTACATTAGTTATTTGGTTTTGATATACTATGAATTCCTATTGAGGATATAGAATAAAAAATGGTGTTTAGGGCTTGCTCAGATCCAGAACCCCAACTGGTGGAAGATACCACTAGGGAACATGGTTAGTAAAAAAACATGAATCCATGTCTTCACATTTTATCCTAACCATGTGGGGTGTCTCGGGGAGAAGAATTTGAATTCACAGTATGATGAAACATTATATGCCAGGCCACATTCCAGTGAGGGGGATCTATAATTTTTAGAGGATCTATATAGAACAGTTTACACAAAGTTTCCAAAATTGTGTGCAAGAACCATGTAGTCTACCTCTATTGAGAGTGGTTCATGCAAGGTTGGTTCATGGTTTGGAAAATCATGCATCGAAACCATGTGACCCTTATATTTTCTATAAACTTAACATTTTTACATTAATGGGTTGTATGACTGAACACCTTATTTCATCTCTTATTCCATTAGACAGCCATATCATTTTCTCCCGTTGATCCCCTCCTACCTTCAAGCTAAGTTTCGGGTTAAATATTCCATCTGGACTCTGATTCAAATTCTAATTATCTCATTGAATAACAATTGCTCAGTGTTTCACTACATAGGATTCATTCTTCATTTTTATTTCTCCCAGTATTAATATTTTTGTGCAAGCTCTTATTCCATATTTTTAGAATGTTCATATATTTTTATGATTTATTCTTATCTAAAACTAAAAAAGGCTGATACTATGAAATTTCTCTACTACAAGTATAATAAAAATGGTATAGTATTTCTACCATAAGTCTCATTGACTTATACTATGTTTCATGATGAAAAACATTGGATACCCCATGTGTTTCCCTAAACAAGTACATATAATCCTTGTATAATTTAAAATCCTTGATTGAGATCATTTAATACCCCTTAATCCCTACGGAAATAGGACCCTTCTGATTGTTTCCACATTTTCATGTGTGCTGATGGAATTTCCATTATTATTATAAAGGATTATATAACCAAACCACAACTTAAATGGTTTTGTGATGTGTCCAATGTGAGAGGATTATAATGAATTGAATTAAATATTAGTGATGAGACACCATCACTTGCTTAAAATTGACATTGTTTACACCCTTGTTAAATTGAATTTTTAATAAACTAGGAATTAACTATTGGATCTTACTAAAGACTTTGATTACTTAGAAATATTAAGATAATTGGTCATGGTGTCCATCATTTTATGAAATACAGGCATGAAATACATACCATTATGAGATACAGACATGGTGTCCCTATATTGTGATATGTCCAAGGTGTCCTTATATTATGATATAGGCATGTCATTGTTAAATTTTAATACAGTCATGAAGACCCTTACACCTATGGCATATGGGCATGGTGACTCTTATGGCATATGATGAATAAGAATGGTGATGCTTATGATTTTTAATGAGTGGGCATGATGAAACTTATGAATAATGGTGATTGGTAATGGAACCCCTTATAAATTATGATGATTGGGAATTGATACCCTTATATATTACGATGAATTGTCATAGACACCCTTATGGGTTACGATTCATGGGAATGAAATCCCTACAACTATGAGAGTGGGCATTGCATCCCTTGAAACATGTTAGACTTTTGATACAACCCATTGATGAATGATTAAGACCTCGGGTCTAGACCAGTAGTAGTATCCCTACATATGGATATAGATGTCACTTAGTATATAGTCTATAAATAGCTATATCCATTGTTACTTGTTCAGATATCATCCAACATAGATAAAATTAGGTAGTGTCATCTTGGTGTCCTTTAAGAAGCAGAGATGACAACATTACAATTTGATTTACTATTTATCATTCTTATTAAATATGCACACTTCCATATTATATGAACTCGCAAGATATTTATAGAATTTTTTTGTGGTGGCCAACTAATATTATCTAAATCCATATCTAGGCCACCAGTGCTACCAAGCATATTATGTGGATGTTGGTAATGGTAAGGGAATGCACCCAGTTCTTAATCTGTGAGTGATTATAGCTTGAGAACGGGGAATCATAGGCCCGAGCAATGTCTTGTGATGCTATTAGATATTTAATTGATGGTATTTATGTTCATTTGATATATGTAATTTATTTTATGCCTATATCCATGCCAGTATGTTTACTTTTTTTTAATCACATGATATTACATCATTTGTATATGATGTTGGATATTATTGATATTGGTTATTTATGACAATTTAGATGATTTAACATACGATTTCAGTTATTTATTATGTTTCCTCTATTTATATATTTATTTCACCATTGTTCTACTCTAATAATGTTTGTATTGTCTCCACAATGTACCACCTTGGACCCTTAATTCTAGTTAGTATCCTATGTCTTACATGGAGGTGTTCTTAAGGGTAGGTGACCCACCACTTCGATTAATCTTTTATGTGTCTCCTAGTTCAGGACATTACAAAGTGGTATAAATTAATTTTTCTCATTTACATACTATTCTTTACGGAAGAAAAGAGAATAGGATGAGTAACAATTTGGTAATGAGCCTATTCAAGGGAGTAGATAACCCATGTACTGTGGAAGAGGAAAACAATTCTGGGATGGGATATTATGTTATAGTTTAAGACTGTTATAGTTTATTTCAATCCACCATTGGGTGGAACATATAAAATTACATGTTAACTATTATTATATATTGGATTATATTTTATACTTGGACAGGTACCGTAAATAATAATTGATCTTACATAATTTTATTTCCCAAAAAATATTTAAATGTCATGCATTATCCCATATTACAATTACATAGTATGTAAATTTCATGTAACAGGTTTTGGTGTATTTATTGTCACGTCCTAGAATTTTTCAAACATTTCATATAAAGACATGATAATTGAGTGGTTTGGATTAATTGGATTCTAGAAATAGATTTATATGGTAAATAGGCCCTTATAAATTAGAATTATTGATCCATGCACTTCGTACTTTTAATTATAATATCTATATAAATAAAAATTGAATTAAATGAAATTAAAAGAAATTGAAATTTAAAATTGAAATGGTCATAGATAAAAATAAATTTCAATTGAAATTTAAAGGTTATTTTCATCTATAAATCATGATTGAAACACTATATACTAGGACCCTTACAATGAAACATGGAGATCTTCCCAGACCCAACACTAAAAGATTAAAGTTGGTAGTGTCTCTTGTGTTCTATATTAATGTTCCTACAACATAGACCCAAATTTTGGAGCAGGAATAGGGGTCTGAAATTTACATATTGCGGTTTTCACCAATTTTATTTGGGCATCAGTGATCTTTACTATTATCAGAACCTATCTAAGACTTATTAATTAATTTTTTAGATTGATTCCACTTCAATTTACTCTAGTTACACACCTAGAGGGTTGTGAAAATAATTATCTAGAGGTGGTAGGACCTAAGCCACTAGTGATACCTCTAGTAGTTCCACCTATGGAACCTCATATTATCCATGATGTGTGAAATGATGCCTAGTTTTAAGGGAGTTTCTACTGATTATGAAAAATATCCAGGGAGCTCTATGACCAACCCCATATATGGTAGAGTGGAAAAGGATGTTTCATTAGGAGCATCCACCTACTTTTTTATTGGATTGTGCCCCAAAGATGCATAGTTATGGCCTGGAAAATCTTATATATAATTGAGAACATAGTGAATCCTATTTAGAGGAGAGTGAATCTTTCGACTTTTATGCAAGGAATATCCTATAAAAAATGGTGGTATATTATGAACCAGGAATATTAGTTTCAAGAAATGATATGGTTGGAATTTTAATATTTATTCTATGACTAATTATTCCCAAAGACCCTAAGGGTAAATTATTATAGGGAGTTCATGAACCTGCAACATGGTTCAAGGTTTTTTATAGACTATTCTACTCATTTTATAGAGCTTTAGTGAATTTATTATTTCTATACTACATATGAGCTAGTAAAAGTGAGATGATTTTAGAACAACCATAGTAATCCAATTCGATATTAGTAAAACATTTTCTGGTTGACTACTATTACTGATATAGTGAACTAGTATCTCATCACTGAGCATAATCTAAGAGAAAATATGTTGTGAGGTAGGAATATTCAAAATTTAGTTTGCCTAGTGGTTCGACTATTGGTCAGAGGTGATTCTTTGAGACAACATGGGGGAGAAATGGCAGTCAGATGGCACCAACAAATAGTTACCTTGTTTTTCACCCTTGTGGGAATTTGTTTTATAGTTCTTTGAATTGTGTGTTCTAGTTTTAATAATCACTTCATCCATGTAGTTTCCATTATATTTATTCATGGAACCAGAAGCTTCCAATATTTCTTTATCTTAAATGGACATACATTCCAAAGGCATGCATTCGTTAATTTTTAACAATAGGATACTTAGTAATGTGCATTGGTCGAGTGGATGTGAGGTCAGACTCATCACACCCTTTTTTGGGGGATTTATTGTCTACACCGGGACTCACTTTATAAATTTAAGATATTTTCATGAATCCTTATTAATTCGCCAAGTATAAAAATGTTTTCCTTCTAATTTTCAATCAGTTATTAACATGTGTAAAATTTAGAATCATCAGTTAGTATTCAGGGTTCATCATTAATGGAGATATTTGTATATATTAAAGGTCCTCCATCAGTGGTATCCTATCATATGCTATTTAAATATTCTTTTAGTAATCGTTACGATGATACTGGTTTTTAATCCACTCAGAGGCGACATCTTGAATTTATTATCATTTAGGAAGATGAAGGATTGTTTTGATATTGGGATCGTACCCATGAAATGGGTTACCTATGTATCCTTGTGAAGGGAATCAAAACCCGTGTTTTTTGGTGGAACATAATGGGACACATCATACATTTTACGTTTATGGGATAAGTACCTAACCATATAGTTTAATTTCATTTAGTAAGGACATCTAAGCGAAAGGTGATTCATCATTTTTTGCTGTGGGACTTATGAAAAAACATCCCAATGACCGTGGAATGAACATGGGTTTCCATGTTATATTAGACCCTACTGGGAATATGGGACAAGGATAATAGGGTTAAATTGAAATGTTGGGTTTGAACCTCAAGGATCCATCATACATAACACATATGGATGGAAATCAAAGACCACATAGTTAGATATGTCTCATAGGAGAGTGTAGTTCATTGAGAAAAGGATTTTTGGCTTACTTCTTGAAATGGATCCCTTGATGACTTAAGGGTTTAAATTAGGGCTTATTCCTAAGGAGTATGCCCAAATTAAGATAATTAGGTTTGGATTCTTGAATAAGATATCTAGTAATATCAGGCCCTAAAAGGGCTTCCTACGTATCCTGGTTTGAATAGGAATCATAGTTATCGTAGTTCCTTCATCGTGGGTTTTTGTGAAAAAAATTTAATCATCATGAATATATAATCCCACGTGAGTCATGATCAATGTGATAAATATGATGATGTGAAATATTCCACAATGAAAAAAATTTTCTTCCTCTAGTGGTGGAGGAGGGAAAGCCTACAGCAGCCATGATGGACAAGGTTGAGGTGACCCGGGATGAGGGGGAGGTGACGAGACCTCCCGCTATTCACATTACATTGGACAAGGGACCAAATGAAATGAAGAAGGGATGGAGGGTAGGGTAATATACCACAGTTGGTGCCGTCTAATTGATCCTGGTATGGGAGGGAGACATTTCCTTTGTTCAAAAGTGAATACATGTAGGTGCGAACCGTACCTTTCCTATGAGAAATCTTAAGTTCCATCTCTTCGAGAAGGGAGATGTCGATACCTAAACACAAATTATCAAAATTGGTTACTTCCCAGAACATTTACTAGGATAAAGGTCCATGTGACTATATCAATACAAACCCACAAATACTCCCTGAATCCTTACCCAATTATGAAACAAAAGTGGGAATCCTCTAACTATGGATATACAAACCTAAATAGAGACATAAGGATGTGTCTTTCCCAAATGTTTGATAAGTAAAGTGGTTTTGGTGGTGGTCTCAATAGAATCACTTTCAAATAATGGAGCCAATAACGAAGAAGCCTTTCCATGAATGTCTTTGAAGAGGGATTGATGGGTTTTGTACTAAAGAGAGTAAGTGAATAAAAGTGGGGTGCCCATGTAGATAAGGGTTCACATGTATGGGAAAGAAAGTTGGCTTCGATGACCAGATGTTCACATAAGCGCTAAACAACCTATATGGTAATAATTTTGTGAGACTCGGCTCAAGCCTTCAAGAATATTCCCAGGTGATCCTAGAAGTGGGGCACTGAAGTTCTTGTAAAAGGACTAGGGTTCATGCTAGAGTTTCTAATTTAGGGAGGTTGGTCACTTTAGGCGCACAAGTGTTATGGTTTTTAGACATGAAAAGGACTTAATTCTAATGATCCTCTATTAAATCATCCTCTCATGTTGTTTAAGGACAACCTTGAAAGTTTTGGAAGACTTGAGAGAAGAAATATGTCGACCAGAGCAGTAATAGGGCTTCATGGAAATTCGTATGTACAAATGAAAAACCCAAGAGTCTATTTATAGGAAACAATTGGACCTTGGGAGAATGAAATTTGGAACGCATGTAGGCTACGTGATAGATATGGGCATGCAAGTAGGCTAGGTGTCGATGCTCTCTTGGTCTGACTAAGGCGACCAAAAGTTCATGCCTTTGAAAATCATGATTTTCTTCATGTATATTCCCCTCTCCTTTATAAGGTATTTCCCTTTGTCATTTTTAGACTCTGATAAAAAAATGTGTCTACAAATTCCCCCCCCCTAGAATTGGATTTAGAATGAAGAGAGGATCTTATACTAAGGAAAAGTAATGAAGGATAAAGAAAAGAGTATTGGGGTGTGCAATATTTATGTGTGTAGAGAAACTGGTCATGCAAGCAGGTAGCGTGCAGGATTCTAGTGTGTAGGGTAACATCCCTTGCTTATATATAGTGTCTTCACTCCCTTGAAAAGCCTCACGTCATCTGAAATTTCATCTCTCGGCATGCAAGTCTTATTTAACTTAGACACTTCTAGTTCTCCTCAATTATTCTATACGTTTTTTAGTTTTATGATATAACCGGGGCGCTACACTTTCGTTCTATTTTACGGTTGCACAATAATTTTATACTTGTGCACCATAATTCCTTTGCCGGATTTTTTCAATTCTTTGGAAAAATATAAAAACTGAACACACTTAAAACAATGGTTTCCTATCCTTTTGTAGGTTCAATGACTCCCAAATGAATTGGAACAACTGATGAACTATCCAGCAAGAGGATTGATGACACGATGAATGTCATCGGTCCTAATTAATTTCACGTTTTAGATATCACCCTTCCAAAAATAGAAAAATATTTGAAGAAGTATCATTTCAACTTTCCCCGAGGCACCTATATTCATTTGTATAGATACGACAATTTTCAGGATGTTAATATTCCATATCCAAAGAACTATGTCCCACATTCATGGTTTCATGATTATACAAACTTCTCATCGGCCAATTTTTCTGTTGGGGGCTCATTTTATAATACTAGGACTGTAGAGAAAGCTCATATTATGCATCATAGCCTGTGTGCCCTTGATTTGAAGGCACACACACACAAGCTGCAGCCACATAGTTATTCATCCTTCTTTCGGGATTATCATATGTATCAGTCCTAGGGTTGAAAAAAAGTTTTTGATTTTCTCCCATTGGGAGGTGTAAACCCCGCATGGATGTTTTAATACTTGGTTCGCAAGACCTGTGCAAAATTTACAAATGACTTGAAATGTGTCGGAAGTTATGAGGCTATCTAGGTTGGGAAAATGTATGTGTATATGAATTATGATTTTATGCCAGAATTATTAAGCTAATAGAGCCTAGAGACTAATTCCATCCATTTAACACAAGGATAGGTAGGAATCATATTGAGGGATGTTTATAATATATTAGGATCTCCAATCCATGGAGTCTTGTATGATGAGTTTAATCCTCCCAAGGAGACATGAAATGAACCAGAGAAGACACCCACTTTGGTTCGTGAGTTATTGAAAATATTTAACAAAATCAATAACATGACCACTATGAACTCTTGCACTAGGAGGGATATTCATCCAAAGGAATGGATGGAAATATTTTTGATAAATAATAAGGAAAATGGTCCAACTTACACCAGTCTGACAAGCTTCCCAAGGATAGAGAAGTGATGTACCCCTAACACCTTTCGTCCATCATTTCAGAAAGGGGAATCTGACAAATGGGGATATGAATTCAATCCAAAATACCTAAAAAGACACATCTGTTATGTTTCTTGTCTATCTGGATCAGTGTGTATTTGTTACCGGTCTGAGACTCCAAAACAGGTGTGAGGCCAGAAACCTCTGTTATTGTAGCCATGATGGATAATAAAATAATGGTAGGGTTGGCCACTCCTACTTTGGAAAATATTCGTAGGAGCTTGATGCATATTTATATAGGGATTAATCCTTTTAGAATAGTAGGAACATTATAGGTGTTATGGGGGAGGATCGATACTTACTTCAGAATGTATATTGTAAAAATAGAGTACAGGTTATTGGAAGTTCTTTCTGACTATCTGGTCCGAATTTCTCTAGTATCTCACCCATTTATCTGAACACTTATGACATCAAGTATAGATTGATCATGCATAAGGAGTTCTATTTCTTTCGTTATGGGAAACTGCCTACGGGATGATTCATTGATGATGGGATGACCAGTTTAGAGTTCAATTCATACATGCTAACTTGCAGAGATGGCGTGTTGGCCAACATAATCGATGGAGAAATCATATAAGAGGCCCATGATTCTTTTATATTTAAAAATCAATTAAAATTTCTGCCACAAAATACTGTATCCCCTCATGTTCATGTCAGATTAGAGAAACATATGATGGCTTCTGGTCAACTATGGTTATTAAAATCTGTGGAGAGTACTGGGGCAGTTTTCAATTCACCTTCTGTCAATTTAGTAAGTAGATAAACTATCTGGTATGCTAAAACAGGGTTGCATCTAAACGTGAAGGGGTATTAAATCATTTTTTACATCAATTGGGGGGGAAGATAAGTAGTATGAGGGAGCCCCTTCATTTGGAAGGAACTCTTCATCACAATGGTACGACTCATAGGAGTCAGAGGTTGAAGGCGAAGATGCTCAAAATTAATCGAAGAGACCTTGTTCGAGGTATAACCCCCCTCTAGAGTTAAGATATACACCTAATCAATCCCTACCAAATTTGTATCAAGGCATTCTGGTCACCATCATTCTAAAGAGTGGAAAGTTCCATTTTTTAATCCTCCATCCGTGATTACAGGAGTTGGGAAGAAACATAAATCCATAGCTACATAATCATCTTCACAACCCTCAGACATACACTTTAAATATATATGACCAAGGCTATTCAATCATGGAAAATATTATATTGTAATGCTGAAACCATGTGGATGGATCTGTGTGAAGGACTGCATATTCTGGGAATAGGGAATTTACATGCTTCTTAAGAAATTATTTTTTAGGACAATCCCAATGAAGTAGGGACCAACATTTAAGTGATAGAAATGTGCATATATGCAAACAATGATTCAATTTCTACAATGAAGTGGGTGAAGTAAATGACAGATTGTGGTACTACTGAATATATTAGTCCTTCATTAGATGAAGAATGGCGTGACATTGTGGATCCTAAGTATGTAAGCTTCCTTTTTTTACTTTATCTTCTACTTTGTAATTTTAATTGTAGTCAGAGAACTATTATTCAGTGGATGTTTCATATTAACTTGTAGTTGGTTAAAGGAAGAACAATTGAAGTTCCATTACCATGTTATAGCCTTGGAGGCACAGCTCTTGGATCTACTAGATCACCCCTCAAATATAGAGAAATATCATCTAGCCAACAGGTCATAGAGGTTGAAATAGAGAGAATATTGCAATCTCTAATACCTTAATTTGGAGATAATGATGCATTACCTTCCAAGAAGGTGAAGAATAAAAAGAAACGAAGAAAGATATCCTGGGTTAATCACTTTCTTAGTAGAGTTAAGTCATTCAGATATTCATGGATTTTAGTCTTTATTCATGAAAAAAGTGTTTAAACTTCTTGGAAATATGGGGGCTTCTTCAATTCTTCTTTGAAAGAAACTAATGATATAAATCAAGAAACCATGGATGTTTATACTAAATAGACACAAATTCCTAAAAATATGGAGGTTCTTAAATAGTTATTGAAGAAAAAGGAACCAACATCTGTTCCTATCACTGCTCCTGGTCTTGCTATCAAAGGAGAGGAGGCTTCTGGTAAATAAACAATTATTTATAAGATGTCAAATGTAACAATAATTGACTTTCATCCTATAACACTTTAGGTTCATCACATGAAATAGAACATATGTAAATGACTGATTCTGACCCCACAACTATTGTTGTGGAATATATTCAGGGTCCAAAGTTGTCGGAGGAAGATTTTGAAGCAAACCTATCGAGTGATCCCACAGGTGAGACTAACCTGGGATATGGGATATCATTGGATAAAATGATGAACCTTGCCTTTTATTTTGAATAAGTATTATAACATGTTAATATACCAAATTATGTAGAAGATTTTGTAGTTCCCTGTATAATATCAACTAGACTTGAGTTTTCATTATTATTCCAGGAAATCATCTTATAATTAACTTTCAAAACATAGTTGGTGGAAATATGAAGTTTCATCTAAAGAAACTTTTGCTGCAATGATAATTGAAGGAAATATTGATATTAATGTCAATACCATCATTGCGGATACATTGACTTAGGTTAATCATGAGACAAAAATGTTCTAGAGATTCCTTCATAAGATCCTAATACAATTAATTATTACACTCCCCACCCAAAAACATCAAAAAGAAATGTTGAAACTGAGAATATTGGGGAGGTGTCTTCCAAAGCTGTTGACCTACTATATTGTAAGAGATTCTAGTATTGTGATTGTACTCACTTTTTTATCCCTTTAATATAATCACAACCATTATTTTCTTGGTTTACCATATAGGGATATCTGCTTCAATGGCTAGGTATTAAGATGAAGCCTCTGTATCAGCTCAAATAGTACTAGAAGCTGAAGCACCAATTGTTAATGAAGGATCAGAACATGGTACTTCATTAAGTGCATTAATCCTAGAATATATCCCTCCTTATGATAGTAATTCTAAATCAGACTGTAATGATAAAAAGAGTGAAGTAGAAAATCAATGAAAATGTTGTTCAATAGTTATGCCTTGAACAAGAATTAGATATCATTATAGGGGAGCTTGACCAACTTCATATATTATTAGGAGAAGTCCAAAAGGATGGTGTAAAAGCCATTGTAGATGCTAGAGAAGCAATTCATGATGCTGAAGAGAGTAGAGATGGTCAAATAACCGAGATTCAATGGTCAGCTGATGGGGATTAAGATGTTGTTAACCAAATAAGAAGTTATGTAGAAAACCTTCTGTGATTTCTGATAAGAGAGAGACTCCAATTTTTGGATTCTTCTCCATGAAAAGTTTTTCTTTCATAAATGAAAAGAACTTTGTCTTTAATAATTTATGTTTTCATAATCACAAGATGCTTTTGTTTTACATAATCCATTAGGCTTAGTAAGATTAGTTTGATTTTCTTTTTCTAGAGCTATATATAAAACCCCATAAACTTCATATCTTTTAACTTTTTATTGGTCAATATTACCTAAATGGTAAAAAAATGTATGTCTAGTGAGATGGGACTCGACTTTTGTGCAGAGTTCCGTTTGGAGGTTTTCAATCTAGTGAGTACCATGTCTTTTGTTGTTGGTATTTAAGAGTCATCCATGTTGAACTATAAAGGGATGGTATTTAAGGTTGATCATCTTTGACCCTAAATTTTAAAATTATATCCCAAACTAGACTTAGTGTATAAGAATTTATATAATATTCTTTAAATATTTCCAAGGGAAATCTTGAGCCATGATTTTTATGGTCACCAAATTTAAAACCTATATTAATATAAGGGGAGTATCCTACAGGAATTAAGTTACCATTATTTGAAAAACTTGTTTCGAGATTTGTGTCATGAAGGGCCAACTAGGGAATATTATATATACCCAAATAGTGGCATCTTTTTATTGAAAGGCCTATTATGTGGGAAACTTTTGTAAGACCTCCTAAGGGCACATGATTTATAGTCAACCAAAATCACTCTTATAAATTTAACATTTACTATTTATAGACAAGGGAAAATATGATTTGGGTGATTCAAGACCACAGTTGGTGTTTTTTCCAAAGAAACAGATTTTAAGAAAAACAATTGAGATTTTAGGGTGACAAATTTCATGAATAAGAAAACCTCTTCTATACAAATTTTTTGTAGGAAGAATTGTTAAAATTTATCAGAAATAAGAAATTATAATATAAAACTATGATGTTTTACGTAATGAAATGAGGACATTGTACTATGTAGGTTTAATTCATGCAGTAAGGACATGTACTGTGCATTTTTATGTCATGCATCTAGAACATGTACTATGCAGTTTTATGCCATGTAGTGAGGACATGTATGGATTTAATTTAAAGTCTTAATCTTTGACCAAAGGTATGAGATTCTCCAAAAAAATTCAACAATTTGTTTGGAAGCATATTACCATATCTAGGTATGGAAGAAAAAAAAGAAAAGAGTGATTTAGGAATTTATGGATCTGAAGATTGATATAAGAAAAGGGTTAAAGGTATTAGAAGAAGTCTTTTCCAAGAACGAAGTTATCATTATTTGATAAACCCATTAGGGGGTTTTGTTATGAAGGGCCAAATGGGGAATTTTCTATATAGACAAATAGTGCAATCTTTTGACTGACATGCCCGTTATATAGGCAACTTATGTATGGCCACCTATGGGAATGTGCTGCATAGTTCGGAAAAAGATCTCTCAGAAGTTTGACATCTCCAATTGCTAAAAGCCAAAGAATGATTATGGAGATTCCAATTTTCCGGAAAATAGAGATTGGTTTATAGAAAATGGTACCTGAATATGAAGAGGTTATTTCCAACCAAGATTTCCAAATAATTGGAGGAATATGACTTTTATGAATGTTTGACCCAAATGTAGGAGGTATGGTGTTCATAGATTTAAGTCATAAAACTTAGACTTGAAATGGAACCAATATATGATATATTTCTAGGTGATTCAAAGGTTATTTTATACTGATTTGAACACATGGAGAGGGAAATATGTAAACAATTTTCTTGAAGAGTTTCATATCGAGGGAAAGATAATGGGGAAAATATACATAATGGTTGTTTTTAAGTACATATTATTTTATATTGTCATCTAAGTTTGAAGGGGACAAATACACTATAACCAAGAAAAAAATTACCATAATTTTACAAACCTGTTATGGGGGATGTATTATGTAGGGCCGACTGGGGCATATGGTGCATGGCCAAATAGTGGAATCATTTGACTAACAATACCGTTATGTAGGAAACTTATGCAAGGCCACCTAAGGGCACATGCTGCATAGTCAGTAAAAAGATTTTTCATGTATTAGAAACTATGTCCCCAAAAACTGTAAGAATGATTATGAAGAACTAGAAATATTCATGATTAAGAGTGTGAAATATAGATGATGATTATTCTCAATTCACATAAGATATATTAGAATAAATATTGGCCTTGAGCTTGATGTCCTTTAGATAGATCTGACTCTTATGTAAAATGGAGACTTTCTTTGTTTCCTTTTGAATCGACAATGTGATGTGGAGTTTGATGTCATGAAACAGAGAAATTATACTGTGTAGTTTGAATTCATGTAGTGAGAACATTATATTGTGTAGTTTTATGTCATGCAGTGAGGACATTGTACTGTGTAGTTTTAAGTCATGTGGTGAGGAAATTAATATCCCCATAAGAAATTGAGACACCTTATTTATATAAAGACTCATTTTACCCAATTATTAAGCCCACATGAGCTATACATGGTGTGGAAACATGGAGCAATAAGGGTTTATTCTATAACACAAAGGTGACACAAGTAAAGAATATGGGTGATAGACTTCCAGGTAGTTTAACGTCATGTGGTAAGGACAAAGATGAACCTATGTGAAAAAAAACTTTTTGTAGCTGGACTAAGGTATAAAACACAAGTGTCACTACATGTATTGCAGTTTAAAGGAATCAAACTATATGTATTTCTTTAAACATTCTCTATGTAGGTTTTATTCTTATATAAGGAATAAAGGGGGTTTTATCGTGGTTGGGACCTAGATTGAAGATCGAGGTGTCTCTACATATCTCATAAAGATGAGAATCAATCCATAAATAGTTCTTTAAATAATCATTTCCCCACAAATCGTGTTTGACATGGGAGATTGAGGATTTAACACATTCTAGAAGAGGGATTAAATTTGAGCCACAAAATTGTATTAAAATCAAATCATGTATCCTAAAATAGCACTATGTATAGATATATTTTATATACAGGAGAAGAAAAAGGAAATAAATTTTTTTTGATTATGGATGGGCCCAATATTTGAGATCCAGACATCTCTACGTAACTCAAATAGATGAGAATCATGTCACAAGTAGTTCTTGAAATAGAAAAAATATTCAGATCTGACTCATACGTAGGTAAGAGAGGGACTCATGTACCACAGAGTAGAAATGGTTTCCATGGTGATTTCTTATTGAAGCTCCTAACTTCAAGTAGAGAAGATGTTAGTTGTACAATTTAATGTTGTGTAATGAGGACAAATAGTGGCATGTAGTTTACAGTCGTTCAATAAGTAAAAAGATTCTATGAATTTGTTTTGGACACTTTCTCCAGGGACGTGAGCATCTGTCACACAGATGAAGCACAGCTGTAGCCCCACATTCCCGCTTTCCAATGGCAGGCGGCATCAATTCTTTATTTAGGGATGTCTACTCCTTGATTGAAATAGGATGATGGGATGTCAGTTATTCCTTTCATGGATTCCTTCTTGGAACTCATCACCTAGTCCGGGTCTCCCTCATAGATTTAGGACGTTGTTTGTGAAACTCTTCCCGATTTCATATCTTCATGGATACTAGTTAATTATTCCACTTCTGTCAGGGCCATCCAAGGGGTCTGGTCAGGGTAGCAACCTTCGGTTAGGAGAGTAGTCATGTTGGGGCATCTCTGGCATGTCTGGACGTTGAGGATTTGCATGTATGTCTTATGTCACTTATTATAGGGCTCCTCGAGGGCGCGGAAGCCCAAGGAATCCCACATTGAATGTGGGGAAACATATTTCATAGGCATGTACTTGAGGTTTTCCTCATATTCCCATGTGTAACACAGGGTATTCCATGTGTTTAACGTCTAGCAGAGATGGATCAGAATGATCGGAACACTGATTGAAGTGGATCAGATTAAAGAACCCCCTAGAGGGAACACCGATAGTGGGGCCAGCATGTGGGTGGCTTCCCGAATACTGTTGAGGGAAATGGGGATTTAAGTGGCCTGATCCCACCAGTGTGTGGCGTCCCGGGTAAGAATCAGGATGGATGGTGGAACCATCAGGTAGATGACGATGGTTTTGGGATTGTGTCTCGAAGGGACTTCCTACGTATCCCCATGGCAGGGAATCAAAGTCCTCTTATTTCAATGAGATGGTGTGACACCTGAGAAGGCGGCCCGTGAGAATGGACACATGGATGGGACCCAAAAGAAGGTGAACCTCCAGGGTAGGGCATGAGCTTCCCGAGCCACGTGGGCTTGAGGGAAAGGTCATGATGAGACATGAGTGATGGGGAATTAACCTCATGGAGGCTTCCTACGTATCCCCGTGATGGGGAATCAAAGACCATGTAGTTCTGGTGACAGATATAGTTTAACATCATGTGGGATGGGTATGGGGCTTACACTCTGAGGCGGCCCCTGGTGTTGGTGAACCGACGTGAATGGGGTCGGATCGACCGGGTGGTGGGCTAGATCCTTGTGGAGGCTTTCTACGTACCATGCCTTGACATGGATCAAAGTCCTAGTAGTTCGGGATGGACTGGGGATTATGCTCTAAGGCATCCCAAGGTGGTGGGGCTTGATCCTCGTGCAGGGTTCCTACATACCATTCCTTGACTTGGATCAAAGTCCTAGTAGTTCATGATGGAAATACAGTTTAACATCATGTGGGACAGGGGGATTTGGGGGGTTATGCTCTGAGAAATCACATGGTGGATATGGGGCTTACACTATTAGGTGTCCCATGGTGGTGTGGATTGAACCTTGTGGAGGCTTCCTACGTACCGTGCATTGACATGGATCAAAGTCCCCGTTGTTCGGGATGGAATGGGGCTTACTCTCTGAGGTGGCCCAAGGATGTGTGGTCGGATAACCGACATGAAGGGATCGGGGGTCCAGGTGGCTTTGAACCTCATGGAGGCTTCCTATGTACCATGACTTAGCACAGATCAAAGTCCATATAGTTTGGGTATACAGTTTAACATCATACTGGATGACATACAGTTTAACTTCATGCGGGACGACATACAGTTTAATGTCATGTGGGATGACATACAGTTTAACATCATACGGGACAAGTATGGGGATTACACTCGGAGTCATCCCATAGTCGATATAGGTCTTACACTATGAGGTGGCCCACGGTGGTGCCATGGTCAGTGCTTTCTCTAACCCACGTGAGTCATGCTCGGTGTGAGAAATAAGAGATAGCAAAGACCGGATGATCACGTCACGAAGGGTGCATCCGTGAGTAGTAGAGAGAGGATTACACATTGAGCGGCCCATGGTGTCGAGGTTTACTCCAAGATAGAGGCCCAAGTGTGACAAAGCATTGTGGGAGAGGGATTCGGCACCCAAGAAGAGAGTAGGAGCCATATTCCCTATTACGCCCTCCGCTAGCCTTGGTACCGAAGAAAGGAGGAGTAGGGATGATGCCTCCTAGAAGAAAGGCTAGGGGATTACACCAAGGTGGGTGCCCTTCCCCATGGAGAAACGCCACTCTGATAAGGAGGATATCATCCCCTGTGATAGGTGATCCCATCCCTGTGGAGACGAGTGGGCATGGAGAATGTCCATGGCGGGGGGACCTTGTGTGCGAGGCATCGAGCCAGGTCATAATTTAACGTCATGTGCTGAGGATGATGGTTCTTGGCATTTTAACATCCTGCAAATCGGACGATGTGGGTTTACTCTGCACCCATAGAACATACATAACTGGTAACCCCTTCCCCATGTGGGAGGGAAGGAAACATCAACGTCGTGTCGAGGGGGTGTCACAGAGCGAACCATCGAGGGGTCCACGTTAGCATGGCTATGCTATGAAGCAATAGTTGTTAGTGTGCCTATGAAAATAAGCATGAGGTAAAGAAACGCAATGGGTGGTATCTTCCAGGGGACTTTGAAGTTTCTTCATACGATCCTAGAAGGTTGTGCAGTAAAACCATGTGTGATATGGATGCCTGGGGGGCACAAGACACTTGCGAATGGCACCCAGAAGAGGGGCATCAGGTTATCATGCAAGAGGGAGCCCAGGGAGCACTGAGGAGAGGAGTCCCAGATAATTTCACACAACCTTTAAGTCTTGTGCAAGAAATAAGGGGGGCATGCGCAAAATACCCCGAGTCGGTGCGAAATCGGGAAGATTTGGTGTGGAACTAGAGCTGAAGATTTTACACGCAACACGAAGGGATTATGCCAAATCGAAGGGGTCCTGCATGGAAAGGAATGGTTTTCTGCACAACTTGGAGGGATTGCATGCAATAGACGTAGTTTGTTTTCAAAAAAAGGGGTGTGTGCAAAAGGGAAGGATTGCGCGCAACTTGGACGGCCCGCATGCAAAGGAAGAAATTGCGTGTAGGGGTGGACCCCGAAGGGGTGGGAATTCAGTCGAAGCCATGGGGATCTCGCACGAAGGTGAAACCCGGGGCGACTTGTCCTGTAAATAACCGTACCGGACGACCATATTGTGTGCGTGTGGAAGACGAATTTCACAAATGGGACCTATTTCAGATTCATCAGCCCCGAAACGGAAGGGGTTCTCCTTCTATTTATAGACGCCCGGGGGCTTGAAATATAGGGCTGCATGAAATAATTGTGTGAAGGAGGAAGTGACGTGCAATATTTTGCGCGCAGATGGTGGTGGTACGAAATATCTACCGCTTGGGGTGCCGATGCTAAATTATTTCTCACCTGTGTTGAGGACTCTTCGAGAATCCTGAAACATTCCGTGCCGGAAACGTTTTTTCATGTGCTTCACCATATTTTTTGCGCAACACCTTTGGGCCCTCTGGACCAGGTCTCTGGGTCGGAATATGACCTCTCTTTTTCATTTCGAAACATTCTTCAAAACATAAGCACTTTTTGGCATCTACAAATTCCCACCCTCGGAATTGGATCGGCGAGGGGTGGCAACAGTCGGATTATGAGGGAAATGACGAAATGCAGGGCGTCGGGGGGTCCGTGTGTGAAAAGTCTAAAGAGACACACAAAACTCATCCTATTGCGGAATTCACTTTTAATTCAGTGCAGATCCCATGCATGGCCTATAAAAGCAACTGAGGGTCCCACGATCTGTACGACTTTTCTCGCATGATAAGCTTTGATCTCTCATGCGTGAAATTGCATCTTCTCCCACGCGAAAAACCACTTCAGCATCGCATAATTCCTCTAATATTTGGAGGAATTTTATGCGCAAACCTAGGGTTTTTCATGCCAAATCCTAATATTTTGCAATATCCTCCGGTTTTCCGTGCCAACCACACTGATTTTGCGCCAGCTACCAAAACACATGGTCAGAAGAATATGGCCACAAACCGGGTCGATTAGGGGGAAGCTACAGCTCGCATAACTGAAATGGTTGCAAACCCAGAGGTTTGCAATGAAAAAATGATCGTCTCCAACAATTTTACCCTTTTCAACCTACTAACCCCTTCTCAAAAGGAGTATGCCATGTCTGACAATCTTCCTCTATGGGACTTCGGCATTCTGGAGGAGGTCCCTCTACTGGGTTTCAAGGTTGATACCCCATGGTCAAGGGTGACCCGTGAAGACGACCTTCCTCGATACAACATTATCAACAATGGTAATCCTGCCAGAGAAACTAGGTATATGGACGTCTATGTCCTGAATCCCAGGATCAGGACCATTGTTGGGGGTGACCCTGCTGTAGAGATCTCACTAACCCTCTACGCGAGCACCTTCCATCAGAGCATCACTTACAAGACCAAAGGCTGGCTACAGGACTGGGACCTTCGGTCCAGAGGTAACTTCACCAGTGAATGGGCTTGGTCATACTGGGTCTGCCATACATGCTACCAATTTGGGGCCAAGCTATGGAACATTGGGCTATTTGAGGCTGTGTGGACATCGAAGTTCCATTTCTTTTGCTAACATGATTATGGGTCGGAGCTATTCACCTGGTGGTCCCCCGATACCCACACTTTCTACCTTTACCATGGGGAAGTCGGTATCAGCCTCTGGGACATCCACTAAATTGGGGGAATCCCTTTGGATGGCCATAAATATGATGAATTCCTCCCGCGATGAACACCTGGGGTGACAGATCTCAGACCCCTATATTGACGTGGCATCTGCTGGAGCTGCGCAAGGAGAAGCTGAGGGTCAAGGACTTCTTGAAGAACATCACCTAAAAGGACTAGTTCATCCTATTTCTGGAGATGGACCCGGAAGTCAAGATACCATGGCGGGGAAGATGTTGTCCAACTACGACTCAGAGGAGTGAGAGTGGATCATAGTGGAGGGTCCTGGAGGCGGGGCACTACCATTCGTGGGGCTACAGTTTGAATGAGATCTGGGACCCAAACGTTTGGTATTCCGGATTCCTCACCACATTCCTAAGCGGGTGGCTCTATCCGGTGAGGGACGTAAGAATGAGAGTCCGTCCAGCAACTATAGTGTTGGCGGGCATCATGGATTCTAACAAGATGTTCAATCTAGGGTCCCCATGCTGGCTCGGTTGTACGTCATTCTAGGATGCATCTCGAGAGGGGGATCACCTAGGAGAGAATGCGTCCCCTTGCAGATTTTCAATGGCTGGGTTATAGATCATTGTGGTGGAAACACCTTACCGAATGTTGTCTGTCCTCCGGGTGATGGCCCACAACCCTCTCTGTTGAATAATGAAGGGGTCATTCTGATGATGCTCAATGAGGAGGGAGTACAGATGAGGATTTGTAACAATTATAACTTCCCCTTCATCCCATTCCCCACCTTAATTGGCCAGATTGTAGACAATGGGAAAGGCTCATTGGAGCAGAGGGAGTACATCCAGAGCATCAGAGGCGGGGTGCTTGTGGCCTGGATCGATGGGAAGATATTCTGTGAGCCTTACATGACATCCAGGTTTTCTAAGAAGTTTGGGTGCCTCCAGAAAATGCCAAAAATGGTGTACATAAATGTCCAGGAGGAAAGGAATCCTTTTGTTCTTCTTCAGCTCTGGATGATGTTCACGAACCATGGCTCTAGCGACATCGTCACCTTTCCTCCCACAGGAGCTGATGCTGGTCTGTCAACTGAGTATGCCGAATATTGGGCCATCGCATACCCTGAGAGGCTTTTGAGGAAGTGATTTCGGCAACTCAAGGTTTCCAGTGCGGAACCTGGGCGGTGGGAGAGCAGGAAGAGAGCTGATAGAGGGGGAAGATCAGAAGTGCGCCGGGCAATGGGGCCCGCATAGGCTGGGACATCGGAAGTGGGGGAGTCACATGGTGTGGTCGATCCCTCATCACCTAGAAGAGGTGGTTCCCACTGAGCATCTAGAGAACTTCCCAGGAAGAAAATAAGATATCTGCTTCAACATTTCTGAGATGTCATTTTCCTCATGCTATGGTCAGATTGGCTAACCCTACGGTAGTCGGTGAGCACAGAAACCCTGTAGCTGAAGATAGTACGAGATGGGATTTAGATGCTAGAATTTGGGGTTGTTCGGGTTGCTGACAAAGTGAACTTATATTGAAGACATGCGTATCTAACACCCATGGACATGTACGCATGTAAACAGGGTCAGCGTGTGGAGCCATCTCTCTTGGTGAAGGTGATGCTCGGCGAGGAGCATGATCCGGAAATGATTCAAATGGGGGATGATGATAGAAACGATGGGTCATAGGGTGGCGACACAGGAGAGGGGGTAGAAAGAGAAGTGGAAGAGGAGCCCGAAGGTGAAGGGTCTTAGGGGGAATCCCACCAAGGGAGTATTCGAGAAAGTGGCGAGATCGTAAGCTCTGACATAGATGTGACTGAGATACTCGAGGTATGCTTCAACCCTTATTTATTCTCTTCCTTTTTATTTTCATTCCTTTTCGATATTTAATCCACTTTCCTTCACTTGAGCAGGAGTACATTGGTATTGATCAAGCTTCATCAGCCGAAGACGTGGGGAAAGTGCCAATGGAACAAGGTGGGGCACCAACACTCATTATCGAGCTGATGAGCATTGAAGGATCCCCTGTCGTGGCAGCTCCTGTAGAGTCTAGAACGCTAGAGGCTGGGGTCTTGGGTTCCTATAATTTCATTACTTCAATACTAGTGCTTACCACCGGAGGACTCATATGATTAGGGTGCTCCTTATGGGTATAGTGATCACGGAACTGGAGGCTCATCAGGCTGCTGAGCCCGGACCATCTATGAGCGTGCCTATGGATAACATACCGCCCCATCCAGAACATGCCTCCCAAACAGAGTTGGCCCTAGAAATTGGCGAGCAGGGAGCGGTGGACACCAGTGGCACTACTGTCGGGGTAGGGCCGGAAGTTGATAGAGGTTCCACAAGAGTTTCGGTGAGCGAGGAAGGTCTCTCAGACACTCAAGAGCCTACATCAGTGGGGGAAATCTGAGGAAGACCCTTTGACCATCCTGATGGCGGTCTACCCTTTCTATCAACCCGCTGATCCCGAACAAATCGATGTTTTAGATTTTGAAGTTGCTGAAGAGAGGCAGATGACGCGATGCAAGGGATTTAAATGGATCTGGATTTTTCTCAGTCATCCCCAGATAGAATGGATGAATCGGATGGGGTCAATCCACACCTAGATATGTTTTCATGTGTGTCGGAGTGGAATATGGTCAATAACTTCACCTGACTATCCGTGATTACATGGTTGAGAAAATGTGTTATTGTAGCCGGCACGCGGACGTCATCCGGTGCCAAGAGGAGTTGAGGAGTACCTGAGAATTTCTGAGGGTGTAGTAGGAGGTCCAACGCCTCGAGGAACAGTGGAAAGAACAGGAGATATTCATCGTGAATTGTTATAATCTCATAGAGTAGTTGAGGTCACAGGTGGCAGACGTCCAAGAAAAACTCATGGAAGCGAGTCGCCAGATAACCGAGCTCCAAACTAAACAGGTGCGGGCAGGATCCAGGGTCAGCGATCTGCACTCCATGGCTGCTGATGAAGAGAGAGCCCTCAGGGGATGGGAGGTAGTCTTGGAGGCCCCCAGCCAAATGGTTGCCGTATTGGAGAGATCAATCCAAGAAGCTGACCATTAGGGTTCCTGTTTTGGCCAAACCCATAATCCCATTTTTCCTCACTGCTTCTCATTGTTTTCTTTTCTAATTGTATGTATGGAAAAATTTAGTTAGTTTTCCATTTGATGTGCTCAAAAATAATCAAAAAATAAATAACAGATGATTCATTCCTATGCTCACGTGGTCCGTACCCGATGTGAGAAACAAAGGATTCTCGCACTATTACTTTGTTTGATTACGGTAGCATCATCCAAGATTCAGGCATTCGAAATTAGAATCCAGATTCCTTAGGAGAAGAGGGAGGCCCAATAAAAGTAAGAGGACCTAAGACCAATCGATTCATAATCCTCTCAATGTGCTCTAGTGCATGAGCGGGGAAATGCCAGGGGCATTGGAATCAGTCTGAACACAGGGGGATGAAAAATTTGAATCACGTTACCCAAAATTTGAAACACTATGGGAGGGGAATGACGATAAAGGACAACTATTGACTGTGTTCGAAACACAACATCCCTTTTGTGTTATCCTGAAATGGGGACCAAAAATGAGGGTCGACCAATGACCATGTTCGCAACATGGGACCTTGGAACATATTTTAAGGGTCATTGTTTCCTCTGGAATTGGGGATGATCTCATTGATTTAAGATTCAAACAATCCAAGTGGCTTCAAACGGGTTTGTTCATAGAACCTGAAACATCCAATGATTCCATATCCATTTGAACCTACTTTCCAAAGGTAGGTGCTCATTAGTTATGGACTGATGAGGCTTAGGAATTTGCATCGGTCGAGAGGATGGGAGGTCGGACTAGTCACACCTTTTAGGGGAATTATTGTCTACTCCGGGACTCTCTTTATAGATTTAAGTTTTGTTCGTGAATCCTAATTACATTACCAAGTATACAATGAGCTTTCCTTTATATCTGACAATCAATGATTGATATATAGGAAATTTATAAAATCTTTTAATTTCTCAATATTACCTAAATCATACAAAATGTATGATCAGTGAGCTAGAACTTTACTTTTATTCAGAGTTCCTTTGTCTTTTGTGGGCAGTTTAAAGTCATGCACATTGGACATAAAAAAACGCTAATGTTTAAGGTTGAAATAGCTTTGACCGAATGAATTAGAATTGACTCAATTCCTTGAAAATTCGTTTGGAAAAATACTACCACACCCACGTATGAGGGAAAAATGTAAAATATGACTTAAGAAATTTTTAATTTGAGGAATGATATGAAAAAGAGATAAATGACATTAGAAGAAGTAGTTCCCAAGAATGAAGTTACCATTATTTAACAAACCCGTTAGGGGGTTGAATTATGTATGTCCACCTAAGTGAATTGGATTCATAGTCAAATAATATCTTATTTTGGATAATAGATCCATTATGTAGACTACATATGCAAGGCCTCCTAAGGGCACGTTCTGCATAGTCAGGCAAAAGAACTCTCAGAAATTTACTTTTCTACTGCTAAGAATCTAGTGAAAGTTTATGGGGATTCAAATTTTCCAAAGTATAGAGTTTTCTGTATGGAAAGAGGTACTTGAATATGAAGAAGATATTTTCAATCAAGATTGTCTAAGAATTGGGTGAATGTTACTCCTACGAAGGTATGACCCAAGCGTAGGGTAGGAAAATATAAATGATATACTGGAACACTTTCAGATAATGAAAAGGAATATGGGAAAAATATGTTAAGGATGGCTATTTTTTTGGATCCCTAAATATTTTCATGAAGAAAAATAAGGAAAAAATAGGTTTTCCTCCCAAGAATGAAGTTACCACTATTTAACTAACCCATTAGGGGGTTTAATTATGCAGGGCCGCCTAAGGGAATTGGCTGCATAGTCAAATAATAGCATCTTTTGGTGACAGTTCCATTATGTAGACTACTTATGCAATGCCTCCTAAGGGCACGTGCTGCATAGTCAGGAAAAAGAATTCTCAGAATTTGGACATTTGGTGATTTGAAGTCAAGAAAAGGGGATGAATATCTGAACATATTTACGGTTAGGATTAAGACACATAATTATGGGTATTCTCCAATGTGTGAAGGGATACACAGATCAATGCTAACCGTAATTATGTTGTGACTGGGTCCTGAATTGAAATATTGGACTTCACTACGTATCCAATAAGGATTGAAATCAAGCCATACGTAGTTCTTGAACTACAGTTTAACGTCATGTGGGACAAAAGGATTTGAGATCTTATTTTAGGGTCATAGAGCTTAGACCATTATAAGAAATACACAGTGTGTGTTTTCATGAGTACTTTTCAGCCAAGGGACTGAAAGTGGAATTTGGGGTTAGGCCCAAAATAATTTGGGCTGGATTCGAGGGACACTCGAACATTCTTATGTATCCCATAAGGATGGGAATCAATCCCATTTAGTTCTAGAAATACCCTCTATACAAATTTGGTTCTTACTTATGAAGGGTGAAAGGGGATTTTAGTGTAATGATGGTTTAACACAAGAAAAAAGGTTCAAGTATTTCCATGTATGCACATAATTTTTTGGAATATAACATGATTGAAAATCAATGTAAATAACGAGTCCCTCTCAGATAAGGGTATCAATGAATATTATAGTTTATTGTCATACTGGACAAAAAGTGATGTACAGTTTCACGTCATATAGATAGGACGAAAGTGAACCATTGTAAAGATATTGATTCTGGGGGCGGTTTCATGAATCAACATCGTACGAGATGGAGGTGAACCGATGTAAAAAAGATTAGTTTTGGGCTTGAACCATGGGAGGTTGCCTACGTAAACAGCCTGGAAGGCAAGGATCAAATTCCGCGTAGTTTAATTAAAGAATGTATTAATAATCAAGTTGTTCTTAGGGAAAACGACCTAAAAATGATTTTGGTACTTACACATGGTTAGCGGCCCAAAGAGGGTGTTATGGTTGAAATTTTCTCTAAGCTCACGTGAGTCATGATCTGTGTTAGAAACAAGAGGTAACAACAACCTTAACGATGCAGATATTAATTTCATGTAGTACATATGAAGGGGACTATGCAGCTTAAAGTCTTGCAATTAAGACTATTGGTGTTGTACAGTTTAATGTCATGTAGTAGGGACGTAGTACAGTTTAAAGTCATATAGGACGTATTAAAGGACTTTCTGTACAGTTTAGCATCATGTAGTTAGGACGATGGGGACAATATAGTTTAATGTCATGTTGGACGAAAGAGAACTGTGCAGTTTAATGTCATGCAGTAAGGAAAAAATAGAACACATTTAAATGTCATGTTGGATGTATTAGGGAATTTTTCATAGTTTAACATCATGTTGGAGGAAAAAGGGACTATACAGTTTTGCGTCATATTGGATGAAAGTTCGAATAGTTTAAGGTCATATGCATGGACCGTTGGTTATGCAGTTTAACGTCTTGATGGACGTAAGGGAATTCTATACAGTTTAGCATCATGTTTCTAAGACGTTACAGTTTAATGTCATGTGGGACGAAAGAAATGCAAATATTTTAAAGTCATGTGCATGGACCGTTGATGGTTTATTTTGTGTTTATACAAAATACTTCTTCAGATCTATGGCATTGGTTGGATTAGTAATGAGTTCTCCATCCATTGAGATTAAAGAATAAACTCCATTGGAATAGACCTTTTGTATTCAATAAGGTCCTTCCCACCTTGGTTCAAGCTTGGGAGGTTTCTTTCCTGGTATCATTGGAGTTATGAGAACTAATAGCAATTCTCCTTGAACGCATGCATGAAGATGGACTTTTTTGTTGAAAGCTCGTGTTATTCGATTCTGATAGACTTCCAAGTGGTGCAGAGTGCACAATCTTTTCTCATCTAAATATTCCAATTCATTTAATTTCTTTTGAGATTTTTCATCTGTAGATGATTGATCACAAATCGCTACTCTGAGCGAAGGTAATTGAACTTCAATGGGAAAGACTGCTTCCATTCCACATACCAGTGAATATGTAGTTGAGTGCATTATAGTGCGGGTGGTGGTCCAATAAGCCCATAAAGCATGAAAGAGTTTACTAGGCCATGACTTCTTATCTTTATCCACCATATTTTGCACTATATTTGAAAGAGTCTTGTTGAAGGCTTCTATCTGGCCATTGTCCACAACATCATACCGAGATGAATGATTGGATTTGATGTTGTATTCTTGATACAACTTCTTAACCTCGGATGAACAGAATTTGGTGCCATTGTACGTCAATATGGTTTGAGGGACACCAAATCTGGTAATAATGTTATACATGATGAAGCTA
Source organism: Viscum album (assembly GCA_963277665.1). Taxonomy (NCBI): domain Eukaryota; kingdom Viridiplantae; phylum Streptophyta; class Magnoliopsida; order Santalales; family Viscaceae; genus Viscum; species Viscum album. The sequence goes on along the minus strand of OY728166.1, from coordinate 1,081,011,361 downwards.
AAAATGCATTTAGAACTGACTTCCTTGAGAGGTATTTCCTATTCCCATTTGGAAAATAAATTAGTAGCAGTAATAATATACTTAAACAGATTAGCCATAGTTGAAGGGTAAGATCCCACCACATCCATTCCCCATGTTGAAAATGACCAAGAGTATTTAGCTGTATGAAGAAAATATGGAGGTTGATGAATGAATTTGGCATGTACATGGCATGAATGACACTTCTTTATGAAATCAACACAATCTTGTATCATTGAAGGCCAAAAGTACCCATGCCTTCGAATCTGATCAGACAGTCTCTGTCGAGACTGGTGGGCACCACAGACTCCTGCACGCACTTCTTTCATGACAACCATTGTCTCTTCACCATCAATGCATCTGAAGAGAACTCCATCAAAACCACGTTTGTAGATAATTTTTTCTAGGTGATCTTGGCTATCATAAAGAAAAAATTGGCCACACATCGCCAGATTTGTTCTTTCCTAGCTCTATCATGTAGAAGTGTTCTATTTTGAAGGTATTCCCTGATAGGTGTCATTCATCCTATAGTATAACCATATGGTTCAGGAATGGGACTAATTTCATTGATCTCCTATGTTCTGGTTCGAACATAAGGTGAAATTGCACGGCGGTGGGAAATACTGATGGATGTCTCGTCCCGATTTGGATCTGCTAGAGATGTGGCTATATTAGCCAGTGCATCAGCTTGAGCATTTTTTAATCATGGGACATAAGAAAATGTCAGTTCCATAGGAAATTCCACCATTAAATATCTGACATAATCATAAAAAGAGATCAATTCTTCTTTTCGGACTGCATAATCCCCATTAACCTGTTTGATTACCTGGTCTGAATCACCTTTCACCTTTAAGTGATTCACTTGTGCTTGAAGCGCCAACTCCAATCCTGTGATGAGAGCTTGGTATTCTGCTTCATTATTTGTACCACCTCCCTAAAACAAGAAGGAATAAGGTAGAAATGACTTTTCTGGGGTAATGAGTATAATTCCTAAACCAACCTTGTTTAATTTAGGATTTTCCATTTTCCTCCCTGTTGGACTTCTGGAAGCACCATCAAAGTACATTTCCCATGCCTGAGGAGTTTCTTGAATAGAGAAGACTTCCTCATCAGGGAGTTCAATATCTGAATATGTATCTTCCACTAAAGGTTGTTTAGCCATGAAATCATCTATATCTTGGCCCTTTATTTCCTTTTGAGACACATACTGAATGTCGAATTGCTGCAAAATAACTGCCCACCTTGCCAGACGTCCTGTAAGCATTGGACGACCATAGATGAATTTGAGCGGGTTATTGCGAGATACCAATTGGACCTTGTGATGTTGAAGTTAGTGTCTCAACTTCTGAACTACAAACATTAATACCAAGCAGCACTTCTCAATATTTGAATACCAGATTTCTGCTTCATTCATAGTCCGACTGAGATATTAGATGTTGTTTTCATTCCCAGTATCATTCTTCTGAGCATGAAAGGAACCCAATGATTGCTCTAAGGTTGTCACGTAGAGGATAAGTGGCCTTCCATCAACAGGTGGAATAAGTACCGGTGGACTCAAGAGGTATTTCATGAGAATATCGAATGCTTCTTGACATTCTTCAGTCCACTGGTAAGTGACTCCCTTCTACATCAATTTGTTGATGGGTAAACTTTCGCCTGCCAAATTGGTGATGAAACGCCGAATATATGCTAAGTGTCCTTGAAGTCCTCTTAATTATTTCAAATTTAGAGGTGGTGACATACCAATTATTGACTTGGTCTTCACAGGATTGACATCAATACCATGGTGGCGTATAACAAAGCAGAGAAATTTTCCTTAGGTTACCCCAAAAGCACATTTTAAGGGGTTCATATTCAAATTATATTGTCGAAGATTGCGGAATATGACATCCAAATCAGCCAAGTGATTAGAAAGGTTTTTGGATTTTATCACCAATCGTCCACATAACATTCAAAAAACTTCCCTAAAAAGGATTTGAAGATATGACGCATGGAACGCTGATATGTTGCACCTGTATTATTTAAGCCAAAGGGAATTACCTGAAAGAAAAACTCACCCTGAGGGGATCTGAAGGCTGTGGATTCCTCATCTTCTGGAGCCATTCAGATTTTATTTATCTGGAATATCCATCTAGGAAGGAAAGTGCTTCATAGCCAACTGTTGCATCGATTAAAAGTTCTGTAATAGGAACTGAAAAATCATCCTTTGGACAATACCGATTAAGATCTCTGAAATCAATGAAAACTATAAGTTGCCCCTTCTTATTTTTCCCTGGGTCAATATTAGCCACCCACTTGGGATATTTAACTTCTTTGGCGAAGTTAGATTTGATAACATTATCCACTTCAGCCTCAATTTTGAAAGCATAGGTTGGGTGTCTTCTTCTAGTAGCTTGTTTGAATCCTCGATGTTCTTATGGAAAACCCAAACGATGAGTGGAAACATTAGGATCAAGCCCTGGCATCTCTGTATAGTTCCAAGAAAATATATCTCGATTTTTCTTTAGAAAGGAAATATACATATCTTGTTCTTCAAGAGTCATGGACGCACTGATTAAAGTGGGGCGTGGGTCTTCTTTTGTACTCAGATTGATTTCTATGAGTTCATCTATAGTGGTAGAGATAACCTATTCAAATACTAGAGGATAATCTCTAAGATCATCCTATTCTTCTTCAACATGTGTTACTTCTTCTGTTTCTACTTGCATAGTAGATGATGAAGCAGAATTTCCATGATCAGAAGAGATGTTAAAATTCGAACATCTTGAAGAAGAGGCTTCCATTTCTGACCCAACTGATGATGAAGGGTCTTCCATGGGTAATAAAGAGGAGATGATGGATTGAGAATCGACATCATTGTTCACCTATGACATTGCAATAGCTTATTATGGCCTGGTTGGCGAAGTATAGACTTGCTGGATTTCAGCAGATGAAATGAAGACATCTCCATCTGAGCTTTCATCATTGCTTGGTGGCTCACCAATTTCTCCCATGTTTTCTAGCTCGATTTCTATAATTAAAATTATGGATATTTCCATAATAGTATTTTAATTTGGGTATATCCGGTCAATTTTACTGATAGGCAACACATAATATGTACTCACATGCGCTAATAGATTTACTAGAATCTTCTCCTAACCATATGGAGAATTAACTTTAGTAATCTCTCTTGTTGTGGATTTCTCCCTTCCCTTCGTGTGATATAATTCCACCTACATGTATTTAGATTCACATGTCTCAAACGGGGCCTTATCACCATACAATGTCCCAACTTGACCATCGAAACAATACTTGAGACATTGATGGTATAATGAAGGGACATCCGCATGTTGATGTAGCTAGGGTCTTCCAAGAAAGATGTTGAAGGCTGAGTCTTGATCAGAAACCATGAAATCTAAATTAGATACAAGATCTCTGAACTGTGTTCTGAGTGTAACTTCGCCCAGTGGATCTTGTTCATTTTTATCATATCCTTGTAACATCATAGTTGAAGGAGATAAATCAAATTCCATGAGGCCCAATCAACGAAGTGTACAAATGGGAATGTGGTTGACTCATGAACCATTATCAATGAAATCCCTTCGAATGTCTATGCCATTGACCTTTCCAGTTAAGTACAAAGGTCTAATATGTCCATGAATGACATCATCTTCATCTTCATCAGTAAAAGATATCACTGCATGGAATTCTGCAGGATTATTCTATGCAAGGTAGACTTTAGCTGCAGAAATTTCAGTCTCAAACTCCTGAGGACTTGACAAAGCCTTGATGAGTGCCTCCTGAAGATCCTTCAATAAATTCAAGGCATCCTGAATTGATAACATGGCCAGTACATGGGCCAGGTGTTTCAATAAATCATACTTTTGATCTAGAGGTCTGCGTTTCCCAATGGGAACATGTGGTTTAGCAGGTGCATTTGAAGTTGATGATTTGGAATTTGATGCATCTTGTATTGGGATAGGAGTTGGAAATATTCCTGGTTTTGGAAGATTAGACTGATTAGATCCATTTACTTGTTGAGAGAATGAAGGTGGAACCCCCAATTGATACTCCAAAATAACTGTGCCATGACTGAATTTGCTATTGGTGAAAGAACTTGCTTGTTCTTGCTGATCTTGCTGAAGGGCTCTACCACGAGTTTCTGTTGCATACACCATACTAGAAGAGGTAGAATTAGAATAGTGGCCTCTGAAAGATCCACGTCTTCCCATGTATCCTGATCATTTAGAACTTCCTCTGATTCCTCTGTCTGATACAGCGAACTCGGGCTCATCAAAATCAAAACTATGACTGGCATACAGATCTATTAATTGAATCATATTAATAGAACCGAATATTAACTCTTCATCCGATGAAGACTCTGCCTGATTATCCTGTTTATATTGTGTCGTTTGGTGTGGTGGTTCCTGTGGATTCGAAGTAGATGGCATGAAATATGCCAGAGTCAAAGACATCTTAGGTTTTGACACATGCTCATCTTCTTCTAATGGTTCCTCTTTCTTGGAATTGTGCCATTTATTTGAGGATTTTCCCTCGGATGAAGAAGGTTTTTCTATGGAATTTATGAAAGTAGACACAATTGGTTTCTTCAATTGTGTTCACAAAACAGAATGAGTTCGGTTGATCGTCTTTCTGACCATCAAATCATCATATTTATGCACATTTTTTCTTTTGACTTCTTATCACTCGCCTTCCTCCTCTGAAACTGTAGCTGTAACACATGCTACCTGAGCTGAAGAACCTTTCAGTTTAACTTGTCCCAAATCAACCATTTTTTGCAGGAGGTCCCTGGAAACAAAACACTCCTGAATGGGATGCCCCAACATTTGATGAAATAGGAAAAAGTTGGGATGGTCTCTATCTCCTTCCTTGTTTGGCCTCTTGGGCCTTGGCAATTGAAGCAAATTATATTCCAGAGCCAAAATGAAATAACTAGGAACTTGTTCATTTCGGAAAGGATAAACTTTGCTCTTAAAATCCTCAAATTGTTTTTGTCTTTGATCTCTATGATCATCTTGATGAAACGACCTCTGTTGTTGGTGCTCAGGAGGTAGAGACCTTCGAGAAGATGAAGGTTTTGAAGTAGAAGCAGGTATATGTGCTTGTTTAAGCATAACTATAGCATTCTCTGCTTTACCCATTCTTCTTCTTGGAGATGATAGAATTATATGAGACTTATCCTCAGTCTTTATAAGATAATCTTCAATCTGTTGAGCGATTGAAGTAAGGTCTCGAAACCCTCCTATGTATTTCACATGGATCTGTTGTGTGCGCAACTCATCACGCAAATTTTCCACACAGATTGGAAAAAATTCCTCTTGAGGGAGTGCTGAGCTTAGGGAATATGTTAATCCCTTCCAACGAGTAATGAAATCTGAGACCCTTTCATTCTCCCTTTTCTTACAGTTTGTAAGATCAAAAACTTTTGGCTTTGGCAACGTTGATCTGAATTGGATAAGGAATCTTTGGTGAAGATCCTCCCATCTGGAAATTGACCGGGATTGCAAGCTTGTGTACCAGACAAAGGCTGGTCCTTACAAGGTTCGGACGAAACATCTGAGTTTCAATGCTTCCTTGCTATTCTGGAGATCTCATCATTGGATCTCAACATGTCACGTAATGTGTCAAATGTTGTTTAGGATCACCTGATCCATTGAAAATAGGGAATACAGGGTTCCTAAAACTTGATGGGGGAGGGATTGAATCTATCCATTCAAGGTAATCTTTCTTTTCTGGTTTAACCTGCAAGCGCTTCCCTTCCATGGTCTCTAACCAAGCTGTTAATGACTCAATGGTAGTTATTAACTTTTGAGAAACATACAGTTGAACTTGAACTTGGGCAGGTGCAATGACTGGAGCTGGTATAGATGTGGTGGCTGGTGCTGCAACTGATGGTAGCACCTCCAATTGTTGTTGCACTTGACCTGTAGGATTAGACCTGTGAGGGTGTATTGATAAGGGATGATATTCTTGATCCATCTCAGTAGCCACAACAAATTCCTTTGACAGAGTGACTCCAGCTTACTTTAGAAGAAGACTACCCTGAAGTAGTACTTCATTCATCCTCTTCAATTCCTTCATTTCTTTCTCTTGTTGTACAAATATTTGCTCTAGTGAGAGTGATTGGCCTTCTCCCTAGGAATGGTATATAACCGGATTCTTTCCTTTCCCCTTGCTGGATCCCTTTCAGAGAGGGGGAAGTGGATTACATGAAGGATTACCTCAATTCTGAGCAATCCTTTGATTTCATGTACACACACCTTCTTTATTTTTGTCTGTGCGCACAACTTCTTGAGCAGGAACCTCTTCACCTGATCCCCTTGAGTGAACCTCATCCAGTGGATCCTCAACAATGGCATTGATGACATTGATTGATCCATAATGAATTGCATCTCTTCTATCGGCATTTCTGTGATATTGTCTTTTTTCATGTCCTTGATGAGACATTGCCTTTTGTTTATTCGATCCCTCAGGAACTTCTTGACGAACAATAATTTTGATAGAATCCTCTGATAATTTGGTTCTTCGTTCCTCTTATGTCTTCTTTCCCAATCAAGAGAAAACTAAATTTTGGTAAGGAGGAGATTGATGATTTGAAAAAGTCTCAAGTCTAGTGGACTGGGGTTGTTCCTGCTGTTCTCGCTAAACTCCTTGAATCTTATTTGTTGATTCTGAGGTTTGGGTTAAAAGAGTCCCCAGTCTGGAAAGTTGGGGTGGCTCTTGACATGATATGTCTAAGACTTTATTAAAAGCTCTCCTGATCTTGTGGACCTTGGTCCAGAACTTAGCTGGATGCCTTAATCGACATCAACTTTTATCAGCCGGTTCAAAAGACCATTTGATGATTTCTGACACCTCTGTCACTTGATGATGTGTTTGCTCTATACGAGAAGCTTGTTAAATATTCACGTTCGTTTGATGCAGGATTAATTCAACCACTTGTTCTCTATTTTCTTGATTTTGAGAGGAACTAGTTGAATCTTGTTCTTGGGAAAGAATTTGATTACAAACAAAACCCATTTACTTTGTTCGGCCATGGGAAATAACATTTCATGAAACCATTTTCGGCGGGCTTTGCTAACTAGAGAGCACAGTAAAATGTAGTGCTCCATGAACACCCCATCCCCTGATATGAATACCATATGGGGCATTGGAAATTAAATGGTGCAAGCTTCTTAGTGCGCCAAGGCATGAACGTTGAAGGACTCTCTGCTGCTTTTAAGCCTTTGGATATTGAGAGACTAATAGAGATTCCAAATCAATATGACGTTGTAACCCTTCTATTATCTTAACATTATTTTCATATTCATCAGAAGATAATAAATTCATTTTTCAACTGAAAAATAGTTTTCCATATGTTGAGACTAATATCATGAATTTCATCTTCCATCAACATCTATGGAATGTCATACTGAGAGTCAGCCAGAGGCCAAAACATGACTGGAACTTCACCTTTCGCCAGTTGTTTTCTCATGCTCAACATTTCCTCTTTATAATTTAATGGAGATTATTCTATCTATTTTGACCAGAGCTGGTGCTTCCTTGTTGCTTCATCAGATTCAACAATATTGGTATAGAATTTACTGATCAAACTAGAAGATGAATGACCCGGGGGTGGTTCAGAGAATGACCTATACCCCGGGGTATGTTCTGATCGAGAAAGTATTTCACCTGCAAGTGATGAAGCATCAGACATGACTGGTTTCTCATTTTCAAGTGCCTCAATATAAGAGGACTTTCTCGACACTACAATGTATGTTGGAGAATTTTCCAAGAAATGTGAATTACTACTGCGGAGAGGACTTTCACAACTAAATTTATCATCATGGGGAGGACCACCATGGTGGGTTATAGCAAAAGATGAGATCTCTTACTCCTTGGTCTTCTGTCCACACAGAGGGTTATTGTAGCTCTCATCTGAAGATGAAACATCATGATCGACCAAATTGTCATGAAGCAAGACTTCATGAGGAAGTGTATGTTGAAGACCTTCGGAATTAATTTTCCAACTATTGGGAACTGAGGGAGTAGAATCATGAGTTCTAACAAATATTTGTCTGAGGGATTCAAGAACTCCAGCATCGAGTAAGGCCTTGTTACAGATTGGCCCTTGATTTCTTGACTGTGTTCGGAGAGTCTTCTTCTTAGATGCCTTCTTACTCAATTTGGAAGGTGTGTGTGCCTGCTAAGGAGAAATGATTAGGTTATACTGATTATCTATGCTCAAACTAGGTATATGTGCCTGAATTGGTTGTCTGTATGATATGGGGGAGTACGCCCCACAACCCTTTTGGACTAGAAGAGATGTGTGTGTCTGTTCTAGAGTGAACTGTTGATGTGTCACTCCATTGGTAGGGATAGATTTATGTGTCTTTCCCTGAGATGCAACTGAAGCTGTTATAATATCCTGGCAAGAATCCAGAATATGAGCAGGGATTTTCTTTTTCTCTTTCACCATTGATAGAATATGCTTGGTGACTTCAGCTGCCAGAACGGGGATATATGTCCACTCCGTGCTTGGAGTAGGTGTGTGTTCCTGCTCCTGTCCTCATTTTCCTGTCATTGAATCTTGATAGTACTCAAGTGTAGGGGTAGAGAGTTGAGTCAGCCTTCTGTTTATCACCAGAGCTTTCCGACTGACTTCTCCGAGTGCTACCAAGTGAGACTGTTAGTAGGCTTGATCAATACTAGTAGGTGTATGTGCCTGCTGATTGTACTTCTCTGAACTTGGTTGACGAGATCCATCATTTGTAGTCAGATGAGCCTGCTGACTTGTTGATGACATATAAACAGTTGTGTGTTCCTACCTATAGTAATCTGCCAGAATTTCCTGGCAGGATTGGCGTGATGCTGCCAGACGAGTCTTCTAGACAGCAAAATTAAAACGGACAGGTGTGTGTGCCCTCTCGTTGCTTGACACCAAGTTAGGTTGGTGGACTTCTCCAGAGATGGCAGATATGAGAACTTTCTCACCGTTAATCGGATTTCTCCTCTGGCGATTCTTCTTTCCTGTTCGGGTTCAAGGAACCTGAGCCGAACGCCTGGAGTTGATACCCTCATCATGTTGAGAGTACACTGCCGCACAAGTCTGGCGGAGATTGTTGATGGGAGCCTTCGGGAAGGACTCTCGTCTCCTTGAATTAAGGCCCTAAGGGACCTGCTCATTCACCTCCTCATAATATGGTAGGTAATGGTGATTTAGTTTGGGGGATAACAACCCGAAACGGTTGGAGACGGTGTTTAGCACTGCCTGCTTCTTGATCACTGGTCGTCGCTATCTGTACGACCAGTGTGAGTTGTTCAATTGGAGGACTTGTCGAGCAACATCCAAAGTTGGAATAGTACCATTTTGAAAGTACTCCTTACCCAGTGCATTTGATACACAGTATTGAAGACGCTGAGTAGGTGATGTCATATTCAGAGTGGACGATGGTCCAGCAGGAGTAGCATTTGCAGCAGAGGTTTTCAGAGTAGAAGTATTCACAGATGTGAACATAAGAGAAGCCATTCTGGAAATGAAAAAGTTCTTTGAAAAGATTTCCTGTTTGATATAATAGACATAATCAAGATAAGTCCAGCCACTACATCTTTTGTATGAGAAAATATGTTATTGATTATTTTGTTGGCCCTCTCATTGAGTTTTAAATAGGGGCCTAACAAATAATCAAAACATCATTTTAACTTGTTTAAGGATTCACGTCGGGTTCTCCACTTTTTTGTTTCCTATGGAATTGGGGATGATCTCATTGATTTAAGATTCAAACATTCCATGTGGTTTCTAACGAGTTTTTTCATAGAACTAGAAACATCCAATGACTCCATATCCATTTGAACCTACATTCCAAAGGTAGGCGCTCATTGGTTATGGATTGATGAGGCTTAAGAATTTGCATTGGTCGAAAGGAAGGGAGGTCGGACTCATCACACCTTTTTAGGGGAATTATTGTCTACTTCGGGACTCTATTTATATATTTAAGTTATGTTCATGAATCCTTATTACATTACCAAGTATAAAATGAGATTTCCTTTATATCTGATAATAAATAATTTATATGTAGGAAATTTAGAGAATCCTTTATATGTATTCGAGGTTCTTAATCGACAGAGAATCATCTGTATTTATTTAGAGATTCTTAGTCAATGGTATCCTTCAATACATAAAAGTATCTTGGTCATTATGATGACCTTACTAGTTCTAAATCCACTCAGTGGGTCACTTGAAGTTTATTGTCATTAAGAAAGACATTGATTATTTCAGATTTGGGATCGTACCCGCAGATGGGCTACCTACGTATCCTTTATTTTGTAAAAGGAATCAGAACCCACGTAGTTCGAGTAAAGGAGTATGATGTTAATGCATGATTGATGTCACAAAGAAAGATGTCGTGAATAATTTTACACTCTAAGCTCACTGAGTCATGGTCGGTGTGAGAAACAAGAGGTATTGGTGAAACCAGACAATTTTTCCACAAAAGATGCAATGATGTGGGGATTATGTATGTATGACTGTCCAAATAGATGAGGATTAAGATTTACTTCAACGAAGAAATCCAGGAACATGGCCCATAAAGGTATCTGTGCTTCATGGAGATTTGGATACTCTAATATTGGGGCTTACTCCTAAGGAAGATTCCCAAGTTAGTATGGGACTTATGATAGGGTTTTAATCCTGAGAAGGAAGCCCAAATAAAAAGTAAATTAAGACTATTTAAGGCTGGGGCTTACTCCTAAAAAGAAGGCCCAGGTTAAGGGACATGAAAAATTAAGGGACTTGGGGCTTACCCCTAAAGAGGATGCCCATATTTGTAGATTTGAAAATGGGGTTTATTCTTGAAAAGGAAGCCCAGGTTAAGAAAACCATGGTTGGGGATTACTCCTGAGGAGGACGCACATATTTAGGAAGTTTAAGACTGGGGCTTATTACTAAAGAGAAATCCCAGGTTAAAGTAATTATGGTTGGGGATTACTCCTAAGGAGGATGCCCAAATTAGGGGACTGGGGCTTACTCTTGAAAAGGGAGGCCCAATTAAGAGAACTTGGACTGGAGCATACTCCTGAAAAGGAGGCATAGATTAATGGAAATTATGACTGGGGATAATTCCTGAAAAGGAGGACCAATTAATGAGGTCATGGGGCTTACTCTTAAGGAGGATTCCCATGAATAGAGTTATCTCATCTTAAAGGATGAGATTGAATGAATGAAATCTCTAATTTTAGTGACATAAAGATGTGTAAATCACTAGATTTTGAGAGATATTCCATGGAATTCCTTTCAAATAAGGAATTAATTCAAGAAAACATGCCATAAATGGCTTCGAAGAGTTTCTTGAATACTGAATCTTGAATAGGAGAGTTGGAATGGCATAAGAGGGTTTCAATGGGCAGGAAGGCCACCCAAAAATAGAAGGGCGTGCAAGTCCTGGCAGGCGCGCATGTATTGCGTGGGCGCGCATGTCCTGGTCGCGCAGGTATACCTTCACAGCACATGGGTACTTACGCAATTTTCAACCCTTAGGGTAATACTTGAGTGATTCTTGACCAAAGCCTTTAGAATTATCCTGAGGTTCTTCCAGAAGAGTGGTGCACAAGTTTCAATGAGTGGGTAAGGAGGCGCTCAAGTGTTTCTATTTTTTTAAGGTTTAAACACATAGGCGTGCAAGTATTAGTGAATTCTAACACTTAGACCTTATTCCTCTTGTTTATACCTTCCATTCTAGGTAAATAATTAACTTAGAAGTGTTCGGAAGATTTGAAGAAGAGACTTGGGAGTTAAGTGCTCTATATCTGAATTCTTAAAAAAATCCTCCTCTAATGGGGGGCCCACCGGGGGTATTTATAGGCTGGAGAATACCCTGGGTGGTTTTCGAAGAGGGCGTGCAAGTCACCTGCGTGACCATTTGGGCGGCGCACAAGTGCACTGGCGCGACCATTCTGGAACATGCGCGACCTCTGGGAAATGTTCCCCTTGTTCATTCATTTTTTGATTTTTGATGTTTTCTTGAAAGGATGAATCAATTTGTGCTAAGCCATTTCCCTTTCCATTCCTTTAGACAATGTGATTAAAAAGAGTTTCAACACTCGTCCAGTGCACAAAACCAGTTTTTTCCAATAAACATATTTTGAATCACCATAAAAAATCATACCCATGATAACCTTATTATTCCACTGAAAACTACAATACTCCTTGTTCAAAATTACATATATATATATATATATCAATGTCACTCTTTTAGTTATAAATTATCATTTCAATTCATTAATATATGTTGAAAACATGAATAATTGATAATTTGATGAATGAATTTTGAATAAGGTGAATCATTTTAAATTTTCAAACTCTACTAAGATGTTTAATGAAACTATAAAAAACCTCAAGTATCATCACATCACATATCATATAATTCCTACTTGAAGTTATGATTTCTACTCTAGTGCTGTATTTCTTAACTCGTTGCATCTATATATAATTTCTATCATATATCAATGTCATTTTATGATAAAATATTCCCACTAAACTCTTTTAGTGAGTTAAATTATTTATTTAAGATAGTTTTAATAGTTTTTAGACTTAGGAATCATATTGTTGATGTTAAACTACTTGAAAAACTATTAAAACTATTTTACGTCAAGTCATGAAATGTTATGATGTTTGAAAAATATATTTTCTAATTTAAAAACATTTTATGTCTATCATTATCATAATCCTTAGAACCTATTTCATTAAAATGTTTCTATGAGGTATTTTATGTACCCTTTTTACTGATATAACCTAAAATTTTATCATATTATGTGAAATTAGAATTTTATTTTGATTGTTATAATAATCTATTTTTTATATTCGAGCATCTCTAAGCCCAAATATTCACATATAAGAATATTAGACGCCATATTCACTTTAGAATAACATGTAAATATATATAAACTCTCTTATATTATAAAATAACACTTATCATCTTTTTTGGGAACATTTAATAAATAAATTATTTATCATCCTATCTTATATGGCATTCAATACATTTTGAGTAGTATTTTGAGAAGAAGAATTTATTTATTAAAATATTTCACTTATGGATAGTGGGATCACATCCCTCTATTTTAACCAATATCTTGAAAATCAATATTATCATGGATAAAATATTTTTCCCATATCTTCTTCTCAAAAGATTTTGTATAATTATATAAGTCATAAACAATAAGCATTCAAACGGTCCTCTCATATTTTTTATAAAAACACTTGTTTTATAAAAAAACGCCTTTCATCATATAATAGAAATAAGGTGAGTATACACATGATTTATATATATCCATCATAGCTTTATATTATCCTTTTTATTCAACTATATTCTTAAAAACCAATATTTTTATTAATTAAATGAAAACTATAATATTAATCAATGATTTTTTTGATTTTGAACTCATGTTTATTTACAACACTTGTAAAACATATAACTATTATCATACACCCTTAAAAAATAAAGAATATATATTGTTAATAATGATACATGATATAGAAATTCCACAAATATTTTAAACCACCTTCCAGTATCTTAAATATTTTCATCATATAGAACCATTTTCTTTACTTCTTGGAGAGTCATTTAAGGTTTTAATCATTAAGAATTTCTATATGAAAAATCCAAACATCTATATTGAGATTAATTATTTATAATTTAGTGATTTATACATAGATCATGATCTCAAACATCATATGTGATGTCCATTTTTCGTCAAAACATTAATAAAATCAAGTAAAATTTTCTTAAACTCTTTAACATGGTAAAAAAAACACAATAGTAAAAAAATGAATTATACTTCCTGAACAAGTATTAAAGGAAACCTTTAGTATCTCCAAACCATTAGCACACTCAATAATACAGAATATATGGGTGAATACTATAGTTTATTTGGAAATGATGAGTCCAATTATTTTGAAGAATTATTGAATAATTATATGCTTATCATAAGGATTTAGATAATCTAATAAAACATCTTCAATAAATAAATGTTGAATAAGGTGTTTCTCGAACACTAAGAGCTTACTCCTTGAATAAGAGTAATTTTTAATTTTTTGACAAATCTATGATGTTATATACTTTAATATCATCATTTCAAATGATTGATATCAATGTAAATTTTGACGATAGTGATTCAACTTTCCATAAAAAAATATTTTATCATATGAGAATCAAGTATTATAATAATTTGATATGTAGTTTTATTTAATATTATCTAACTAAAATTATGATCCACTTAAATTTGATCATATTTATTAGTGTTTCACGATCTATATATCCCTAAGAAATGCGAAAAAATTAGTTTTCATCTCACAACTAATATATTAGTTAAGGATATCACACCCATCATATAATATATAAAATCTTTTATGGTAAAGAAAATAACATTTGTGAAATCTATTATATAGGTAAACTAAACATTATTCTAACAATATCCTTTATATAGGGTTTCCAAGCTAAGTTAAACCAAAATAAAATTGAAAACATTAGGCACTAAACTCATGGTGTAACTTTTTACTTGCGTTTGAAACACAAGATAATCCACGGGTGCCTAGATTGTTCTTGAAACTACTCGGTTGGATGATCAAGGTCTCGATACATGTTCACATTTGAAGTAAAATAACCCATAGTATTTCTAAATTGGATTCAATATCACCAACTTATCTCATATTATTATTATAACATATATGCATTATTGTTGTTTTTTATTATTGGTGTCTTAGTACTTAGATCAAATAAATATGTTTAGAATATTTTGATGTATAAATATTTAAATTAATCATAGTTTTTTTATTAACAAAAACCCAACAGAAAACTATAATAATACATATCCAAAAACATATCATTTAAAATTTATATGAATACATTTCATGTAAAGGCTTTATATCCATCTAAATCAAATTTTTATTAAAGAGTGAAACAATACAACAAGACAAATTAGGGGTGACTATAGTAATGGAAACCAAGGGTATCCCCTAAAATCAATTAAAACATAAGTATTATAAAAACCTAGGTAGTGATATAATTTTTTTTAATATTTATAATTATTTTTTAAATAAATAGTTAAATTAATTATAAATATGTTGAGTAATTTAAAAAATAAAATATCTAATAGTTTTCTTAAAAACATTATTGTACATTTATATTTAAAATATAAATTAAAAAAAGGATTTTAATTTGAAAAAAATGATTTCATTTTTTAATTTATCATATTAAAATAATTTTATAATAATTTTTTTAATTATACAAAAATATTGATTTTTTAGTGAATGGAGAAAAATACTGATTTTTAATAAAAATTGCTTTTTATTTTAAATTATGTACACGAAAAAATTATGTTTTGAATTATGTTTTAATTTTTATTAGTTTAATTCAATTTATAATAATCCAGTTTTAGTTTTTTATATGTATTTAATAATATAATTTACTATAAAAAAATATTATTTAAAAATATTATTTTAAAAAAAACTGATTTTCATTCCATTTTTCTAGTTTATTTTTAAATTAAATTTTACAACATATAAGTTCTAAATTTTGAAAAATTTATTACATATTTTTAATAATTATATCCAAATTTGGTAAATAGGTCTATTTTTTGGGAAGATATTCATACTAAACGTAGTGATTTTTTATTTTTATTGTTAACGATAAATTGGGTAATAAATGTAAAAATATAATTATATGGACTGAAAAAATATACTAAAACCTACATCTATATAATTTTAAGAATAAATTTTGTCCATAATAATTAATGGTTCAGTTTTTTGATTATTTAGAGCCACTATGATGATATTGTGACTTTTATAATACTTTATTTAATGAAAAGTCAAAGATGTCACACTCTAGTTTTTAGTAAATATTTTATTTTAAGTATTATGTTTTACAAAATATATGTTTGACTATAAATGTTATTTTATAATATAAAATATTTATCTTCATAATGATAGTTTATTTTTAAATTTTATTGAAGAAATAATTACCATAAATGCTTTCAAAACAGTGAAATAGTAATTACATAATTGTTGGAAAAATTAAATAAATGGAATTTAAAATGTTAAAATAAATATATATTGATATATTTAATGTGATAAAATAATTTTATAGAATAACATGTCATTTTTAAGATATAATATAATAAATATTTCTAATTTTACTTTTTTAATTGATTTTTTTAATGTTAATGTAATGAATAGTACCAAATTTGAAAATAATGACATTTTATTGAATTTATATTTTATTAAAATATTATAATATCATAAAAATGATAAATATTGTCGGGGGTATAATATATTGTACATAATGTTATACCATATGATGTTATAGGCAATTTGGAATAATTTTGATTGTGATTTGCCTTATTATATTTTAATATTTTGGGAAATTCCAAGAGTTGTCATCCCCTCTCTTATAAAAGGGAACCACTTATTCTCAATACCTCACACATAAATTCCAATTAGGATCATAACAACCATTCAATACTAAATTAATAAAATTAATCTCTTAATTTTAGAGTCTTCAGTATAGGAATAATACAATCTTTAGTGGTATTAAGTTGGTGATCAAAGGGGGTTTCAAAATAATAGGTATAGTTGTTTTCTGAATGTCATAGATTTGTTTCTTATTATGAATCATTAAGATTTTATTAATCAATGATGAAATAATATATCAAGTATCCTATATATCCTTAGATATTATTATGTTAATATCAACACCTAAATTCTTCTCCTCTTCCATAAAATTGTATACATAATCATTATTCGTGTGTACAACGAACTACCACTTTCGGAACAGATGTCATTCATTTCCCATTATTGCCTTTTGTGGATTTATATAATGATTAAAATTTTATTTATATATTATATTAATGAAATGTTTTTAATTATAGAAAAATAATATTTAATTTAATTTCTTCCCTTTGAATGCATGAAAAAATGATAAAGTCATTTGTGTGTACATTTGAACTACCACTTCCATGAAGAGATGTGATATGTTTGTCATCACCACATCAAAAGGATAATATATAAACCTAATTATATTTAAAAAATTAATAAAATGTATATGATATTTTTATCATTATTTAAATATTATATAATACTGAATTTTATTCCATAATGATCATTGAAAATGGAAATGTTACTCATTCACATGTAAGATCTACCATCTCATTGATTGTAACATAGTTAATTTTTATTAAAAATATTAAATGTATGGATTGAAAAGTATAATTAATATATAAATATGATAATCCTTCCATGATAATTATTACGTATATGTTGTAATTATTACCTCTTTGATGACAATCCATATTCCTAAGTCATTTTGGACTTCTAAACTGAATGTCGTCAAAAAATATAACATGAAATTAAATGATTATGTTATTGTATATAATATGGTAATAATTACTATTAAGGGAATAATAAAAATGAAATTTGTTCATAATAAATTATTAAATTAACATAATTATATTATTTATGAAGGTAATTGACATAGGTGATGAATTGAACTCACGACAAGAGTCATTCTTTTAAAAAACCTCTTTCAAAATACCTATTAAAATTTTAAAACAATTCATGATGGAATTTTTTTAACTTATATAGAATGAGTGGATATTCTCACCTCAATGAATTATCCATTATTTGAAGTTTTCTTTATAATTTTTCAGTGTTATTGTAAAAAAATGGGTTCATTATTATTTATATAGTTTCTGATTTCAAAAGGCATTTGATATCCAAAAGTGATTTTTATGACATTAAATATGGTTTTCAAATTTTATATGATTAAAAAAGTGAAAGAATACCTTTTTCCCATGAAACAATACATGATCAGTATTAATGAGAAATGGGTGAACCCATATCAAACTAGGTGATCCCATTACTATGTAAACAATGGGGCAGACCAAACATCACCGGTTGAGCTAGTTATAGGTTAAATTATGGGTGAACTCAGATAGATACCCAATGAATTGGGTAATTTACCATTTATTTTGAGGAAAAAAGGGATGGAGTAATCGAGAGGATTCCCCTATGAATTTTACTTGGGTCTATTTGTTTCTAACATGGGTTTTTAAAAAGGGTTATGAATGTGATTCTCAATGTTTCTAAAATGTGTTTTTGTTTCCTTGATAAGAGTTTTAATTATTTTATTTGAGATAAAACTATTTTTATTTTCATGTGAATATGATATATTTAATTATATTAAATAATGTTAATATAAAGGTAAATATTATATGGGTATTGATGTTTTTCATTAGATTAACATATTTATTCTTTGTATATTCCTTTATGAGATTTTTTATCATCCAAATATTGACAAATATTTCTATACATTTTGTGGGAGAGTAAGAAAAAGGATCAGATCAAGGAGAAAATTGGGATGATTCATCATTAAAATAAATCATGTCTTATTTTACATAATTTTGTTTAATGTAAAAAATAAGAACTATTTAGTGGTTCCCATTTGTGATATATTAGTTTAATATGTAAGTATTTATGCTAATTATTTAAAACAATGAACTAAAAAGATCTTAAGAATTTTAATATAGTGAATTCTAGTTTTAAATCAGTAGAATAATTAATTATTAAGGTTGGTTACTTATATTTGGGGTTTGAGGATGGTTTAGATAACTTAAGGGGTAAGGATAATTTCAATAAAATACACATAAATGATTTTTTACTTTATGGTTAAGGTAAAATGAAATATGATTTGATGATTTCCATGTTTCTTCTTCCAAACTATATCAATTCAAAAATGGTTTTCCATAGAGGAAATAGGGAAGCTATTATGGGATATAATAGAGAGGAAATCATCCTTCCTCATCAATATCTCTACATGGATAGGATCAAAATAAAGTAGTTTGTTGTAGTAATAGCTCAATCGACACATTCCAAAAAAGGTTTTTTTATCCATGTTGTTGTAAAGCCAAATCTTCCACCTAGGAACATGACGATAATAGATAACTTAATCAAGAAACATACACCATAATTTAGTGGATCATATGGCCTTATGGTAGTTTAAGAATGTATTAATACACCAAAGAATATATTCAATGCCATGTGATGTTTTAAATTCCAAAATGAAACCTCGATCATTTATCATTTTGAAGGTGAATCTGATCAATAATGGACTCTATTTAATAATACCAACGAGAAATATGATTTTGATGTTACGGAATGAGATTATTTTATGTGTATTTTTATAAAAATATATTTTCATAATAATATTTGAATCAAAATGGATAAATAATTCTTGGATCTGATGTAAAAAGATAATGATTTTGTGTCTATATAGGAAAAAGATTTTACAAGATTGGAAAGGAATGTATTAATTTTTTTTGTTACACTGGTTGTAAAATTAATATATTTTAATCTTATTTTAAAAACATTAGGAAGATATATTTCCACATGATAATTTAAAATATATGATAAAGTGGCTCGTTTCGAAGAGAAGGTTGAGACAGAGATTTTAGAAACACATGTTCCCAGATATGACAATAGTAAGAAAGGGTTGAGGTGGAAGGTCACAAATAATAAAACAATTATTAATTACTTATGTAAACCCCAAAAATGATCCACAATTGGTCAATAAAATTTCATGTAATGTTTGATTGGATCTTTAAACTGTTTTTTGTGTTGTCGGTTTGGCCATAAGGCTTTAACTATAATTTAAATAATCATGAATATCCAATGATTTTGGTAATTGATAGTGATATAATGGTGAGGTGTTTCGGTTTCAATGAGTTGGGACATTATGTTAACATGTGTCCAAAGATATTTTCATAGGATGGAAATTAATGAGATTGGAAAAAATGGTATAGAAAAGTCATTTTCTACTAATACTATTTATGTGGGGCTATCAAATGAATTGGTGACTTGTATTTTACATTTTAATTCAAATTATTCAAATACCATGTTTGATTCTATATATTCACATACTTTTATTTCTAAAATATTTTCAATAATACTTTAATATCACTTCATGAAATTAGGATAGAACATTTTGTGAAAGTATTGGGTGGGAATATTAATGAATCCAAGATATAAATTACTCTTCTTATTGTTATTGGTGAAATAAACCTTCCTAAAAATATTTGCAACTATACATAGTTGAGATTGATATTATTTTGGGATTATATTAGCTTTTAATTTATCTTGGTAAGAATGATTTAATTGATATGAAAAATTTATTTAATTATTTTATACCTTTAATAATAAACAATGCTTCATAGAAATTGATTAGAAATAGAAGTTAAATTTACTTAGTATGTGTCATTGAATAGAATGAAATTGTTTAGAATAATTATGTTCTTTTAGTGAATGAATACATGGATGTTTTCTCAATGATTTTTCTTGTTTCATTTTTAATAGAGAGGTTGAGTTTACTGTTGACTTAGTCCGTGAAGTCAAGACTTTTTCAAAAACCACCTTATCAAATGGATAAACTAGAACTTTTGAAACTAAGAAATAAATTTATATAGTTTATTTTTTAATGTTTTATATGACCTATCACTTCCAAATGGGGTGATATAATTTTTTTTTTAAAATAAATATGGTTCCATGTTTATTTTCCTTGATTATATAGAATTTAATAACATCTCTATTAAGAATAAGTGTTCTTTTCCTCGTATTGATTATTTTTTTTATCATCTCTAGTGAGTGTAGTGTATTTCTGAGATTTATCTATGGATAGGGTATCATCAGTTGAAAGTGAAGGAGGTCGATATTCCAAAGATTTAATTTTGGACTAGATGTAAGAATTATGAGTTTGTAGTTATTCTCTTTAGGTTGAAAAATTCAACCACAAAATGAATGGATCTTATAAATAATATCATAAATTAATATTTGAATAATTATTTTTTTCTTGATGATATGCTGATTTATTAAATAATTTATTATCACCATGAAAAACATCTAACAATTTTTTTGAAAACCCTAAATTAAAACAAGATTTATTGAAAATTTAGAAAATGTGATTTCTGGTTGTAACATATTTCATTCCTTATTTAAATTTATTCTAAATATGCAATTACTATTAACCCTAATAATTTTTTTTGAATAGTGGAAAGGACCAAAAAAATCCATAGATACTCAATTTTTTCTTGGGTTGCTGGGTGACTATTTGTGGTTTGTTAAAAACGTATCTGAGTTTTATATCCCACTAAATATGTTAACATGAAAAAGAGTTATTGTTTTCCAGAAAAAGATATGTGATGATTTTTTTGGAATTAAAAAGAATATTGGATATTGATACAGTATTGGTCCTAGCCTCAGGGTATGGTGATTTTTTCATCTATAGTGACACTTCATTAACCAGATTTGGTTGCATTATGATGCAGAATTACCAGGTAATTGATTTTGATTGAAGACAACTAAAACCTCGAGATTTAAATTATCTTACATGTAAGAACCCAATTTTTCATTGATGTAAGGATCATTTAAATTTTAGTTTAATTATTTGTTTTCGATATACTATGAATTCACACTGAGGATATAGAAGAAAAAATGGTGTTTAGGGCTTGTTCAGATCTAGATCCCGGACTGGTGGAAGATACCACTGGGGCACATTGTTAGTAAAAAACTGGAATCCATGTCTTCACATTTTATCCTAACCATGTGGGGTGTCTCGGGGAGAAGAATTTTAATTCACAGTTTGATGAAACTTTATATGCTAGGGAATATTCTAGTGAGTGGGATCTATATTTTTTATTGGATCCATATAGCATAGTTTGCACAATGTTTCTAAAACTGTGTGCAAGAACCATGTAGGCTACCACTATAGAGAGTGGCCTGTGCAAGGTCAGTTCACGGTTTGGAAAATAGTGCATCAAAACCATGTGACCCTTATATTTTCTATAAACATAACATTTTTACCTTAAAGGGTTATATGATTGAACACCTTCTTTCATTTCTTTTTCCATTAGACAGCCATATCATTTTCACCCATTGATCCCCTCCTACCTTCAAGCTATGTTTTGGGTTAAATATTCAATCTGAACTCTGATTCAAATTCTAATTATCTCAGTGAATAAAAATTGATAAGTGTTTCACTACATATGATTCGTTCTTCAATTTTATTTCTCACAGCATTATTATTTTTTTGTAAGATCGTTTTCCATATTTTTGGAATGTTAATATATTTTTATGATTTCTTCCTATCTAAACATAAAAAGGCTGATACTTGGTTATTTCTCTACTACAAGTATAATATAAATGGTATAGTATTTCTACCATAAGTCTCATTGAATTATACTAAGTTTCATGATGCCACACACTGGATACTTCATTTGTCTCACTAAACAAATACACATAAACCTTGTATAATTTAAAATCCTTGATCGATATCATTTATTACCCCTTTATCCCTACCGGAATAGGGTCGTTCTGATTTTTTCCACCTATTGAGGTGTGCTGATGGAATTTCCATTATTATTATAAATGATTATATGACCAAACCACTACTTAAATTGTTTTGTGATGTGTACAATGTGAGAGGATTATAATGAATTGATTTTAATATGAGTGATGAGACCACATCACTTGCTTAAAATTGACATTGTTTACCCCCTTGTTAAATTGAATTTTTAATAAACCAAGAATTAACTATTGGATCTTACTAAAGTATTTGATTACATAAAAATATTACGATAAATGGTCATGGTGTCCATTATTTTATTAAATACATGCATGAAATACCTACCATTATGAGATACAGACATGGTGTCCCTGTATTGTGATATGTCCAAGGTGTCCTTATATTATGATATAGGAATGTCATTGTTAAATTTTAATATAGTCATAAAGACCCTTACACCTATGGAACTTGGGCATGGTGACTCTTATGGATTATGATGAATAAGAATGGTTATTATTATGAATTTTTATGAGTGGGCATGATGAACCTTATGAATAATGAGGAATGGTAATGGAAACCCTTATAAATTATGATGATTGGGAATGGATACCCTTATAAATTACTATTAATGGTCATGGACACCCTTATGGGTTACGATTCATGGGAGTGAAATCCCTACAACTATGAGATTGGGCATTTCATCCCTTGAAACATGTTGGACTTAGGATACTACCCATTGATGAATGATTAAGACCTCACGTCCAGACCAGTAGTAGTATCCCTACGTTTGGCTATAGATGTCACTTAGTATATAGTCTATAAATATGTATATCCATTGTTACCTATTCAGATATCATCTAACACAGATCAAATTAGGTAGTGTCATCTTAGTGTCCTTTAAGAAGAAGAGATGACAACTTTAAATTTTTATTTACTATTTATCATTCTTATTAAATATGCATAATTCCATATTATATGAACTCACAAGATATTTATAGGAATTTTTGGTGGTGGGAAACTAAGTTTATCTAACACTATATATATGCCACCAGTTCTACCAAGCATATTATGTGGATGTAGGTAATGGTACGATAATTCACCTAGTTATTGATATGTGAGTGATTATAGCTTGAGAACGGGGAACCATAGGCCCGAGCTATGTATTGTGATGTTATTAGAGAGTGAATTGATGGTATTTTTGTTCATATGATGCATGTAATTTATTTTATGCCTATATCCATGCCAGTATGTTTACTTTTTTTAATCACATGACATTACATTTTTTGTATATGATGATGGATATTGTTGATATTAGTTATTTATTAAAATTTATATGCTTTAACTTATGATTTCAGGTATTTATTATGCTTCCTCTATTTATATCTTTATTTCACCATTTTTATACTCTAATAATGTATGTATAGTCTCAATAATGTACCACCCTGGACCCTTACTTCTAGTTAGTAGCCTCTAGCATACATGGAGGTGTGCTTGGGGGCAGGTGACCCACCACTTCGATTAATATTTTATGTGTCTCCTAGTTCAGGACATCACCAAGTGGTATAAATTCATTTTTTTCATTTACATACTATTATTTATGGTTGAAAAGAAAATAGGATGAGTAAAAATTTGGTAATGAGCCTATGCTAGGGAGTAGCTAACCCACATACTATGGAAGAGGAAAACAATTCTGGGATGGGATATTATGTTATACTTTAATGCTGTTATATTTGATTTCAATCAACCATTGGGTGGAACATATAAATTGTGATTTTTATTGTTATTATATATTGGATTATATTTTATACTTGGATGGGTAATGTAACAGCCCAAGATTTTATAAAAAAAATATTCTTTTTAATTTTATTAATGTCTTGTGTTGTACGGTACACCAAAAGGAGCTTGCAGAACACGCATCCTTGTCTTGCCTTGCATTACACGCAATCGCGACCTTCCTCGATAGCGTGTGTAATACGCAATACCGAGTTTCACTAAACAACGATGTGCTATTAAAATATTATTAAAACTAGCCGTTATGAATAGTAATAACCACTTTTTAAAATTCTGTAAATCTTATTTTTCAAAATGAACTTCATTCTTGGATTCGGAGTATCGAATTTAGCCTAAGGTGAAATTTTGGTACTTTTCGGATAACTTTCATATTCTGATGAATAGTGAAAATTACTAAATTATAATTAAAAACAACTTTTTTAATCGAAATAATTAATAGTGATAAATTATTAATTTGAGTGGTTTTAAAGTATATTTAGAATATATTTTTACAATTTAATACAATGTTGGTCATTGGTTGTAATTTCACATTTAAACCAGACACAATCAAGTGTCAATCTTTTGATATATATTGTTTCCTAAAAACACGCTATTTATTTTAACAGCGGGATTTAATTATAAAATTAATTAATGCAACTTCTATGTTATGAATTTGGTAAAATAGATTTCATTTTTGAATTCGGAATATGAAATATAGCTTAGGATGAAATTTTGGCATTGTTCTGAAAAACATCAATTTTTGATGAATAGTGAAACTACTAAGTGGTAGTTAAAAAAAAACTGAATTTTTCATAAAACTTAATTTTGCCGCTTCTGTGAATGGAATTTCGAAAATCCGAGAGACACGGTTAATATCAAGGACTAAAATGTGGTTCAATGAGATTAAATAATTTTTTGGTGAATAGTAACTTTTTACTTTTTTTACCGCGGTTAATAGTAAATAGGGTAACTAAGGGTAAATATGATATTACTATTACCCTAACACATGTCCTAATTCTATTGGACAAGTGTAATTCGACCAAAAACAAACTTAGGAATAAAATATGACCATTTAGGCCCACATGGATTAGATTAGGACATTTATTATTAATTTATTTAAAGAAAGGTTAAAATAGTTAAAATCAAAGTTTAATAAGTAAATCATTTTTAATATGGGGTTATACATAAGATAAATTCGATTGTAAATATTCATTAGAAAGATAAAAATATTTCCTACATGATGGTATTTTATTTGTAATTTTTAGACATTAAATAATTTAATTTATTTATGACACAACGATGATGCAGTAATTATCTTATTAATGAAATATTGACATAATTGATGTTATAAACACCAAAATAAATGTAATTTGAGATTTTTTATGAATTCCAATAATTTTCTAGGTTACTATGATATATTAATGTTGATTTAATCGACTTGGTTCGAACATTTAATTCTGTTATGACTTTTACAAAAATCATATATCAAATAGTGTCAAAATTGACACAAAATAGTTTTTAAATCAAATATTATATTATTAATTGTTATTTTATTCCTAAAAATCTAAGGTTCGGCCAAATGACTTAGATAAGGATATATATATTAATAATAAACAATTTGGGGTTCGTTTGGCATGTTATAGTAAGTGTATTAACCATATAGTGAAAGAAAACAAAAAGACATGGTAAAAGTTAAATTATTTAACTTAGAGTTAAATCTAATTGATAAGGTTAAAATAATATCATAAACTTGTCTAAATTCTATTGGTTGATAGGATTTCGACCCATCCCCACTTTAGCTTCGAAATAAGAACCTTTGGAACCATTATAAACCGATTTTGACTTTAATATAAAATAATATTTTGAGATATTCTTAAGGTGCCCCTCTCCTCCCCTATAAAAGGACACCTCCTCCCCCTCCTCCTCACACCAATTTGAGCACTCAAGCTCGGCCAACCCCTGCCAAAATCTCTTCTCCACTTCCCTAGCAACATCCTAGAGGTTCTTTTCTTCCTCAAAGACCAATTCTAGTGTCCTAAGAGGAGGTCTCAAAGAGGCACTTCAAAGAAGAGGTAATTACCGTTACCAATTCTTTCATCTTTATTTCTTATTCCACTCCTTCTTCTTAGGTTGTTTCATTATGAAGTAATAACATCAGTATCACTCATATACTGATATGTTATTATATGTATGAAACAACCCTATTTCACCATCTCTCCATCCTACGGAAAAAGAAATCACCGCGCGTGCGTACGTACGGAATACCGTCTCCACGCCGTGGTGTAATCTATTTTCCACCACCACCTTACATGGATGGGTATAATGGTGTAAAGAATATCTATACATAGTTATTACAACATCATATTGATTCTGATATATTGTATAATCCACTCCAATTCAATTCAATATTTATAGAAATGATATCATCGCTCGTGCGTACGTACGGACTACCGTCTCCACGACGCGATGAGATTCATTCTCCATGTTAACCATTTAAGAATGATTATAATGTATATATAAGACATAATAATGAAATATATGACATTATAAAGCTACTGGATTTATTTATATATATACATATGTATGTCATCTACTTACTTCCATTTCAAGACAATAAGGAAAGAAAAACAGCGTTCATGCGTACGTACGGACTACCGTCTCCATGAACGGTGTTTTTCATTTTATTTATCTACCTATTATATATATATATACTGAATATATATGATATATAAATCATATTTTATATTCTGGAAGTAAGTAAATCATGATATAAGTAATAATTATGTCAAGAACAAACAAGTCAAAACACCTACGATAAATGAAACGATTTTACCCAAAACGCTTCTTTAACATGGAATTTACAAAAGAACGGGTAATATAATGTCATAAGTGAACCATATATGATATCATAACAACGAATATGATTCTGTAATAAGTCAATAACATGATTTAAATCATTATACAGGAGGTTCGGACACTTACAAAGCAAGTCGGACCTAAGGTAAGGGAAATATCACAATCTCATTTTTATCCGAGATTGTTTATTCGTAAGTATTTACTGGGGTGTATTTTATCATACACATCCATGTTCCCTCAATATGTAATATTGTTTCCATCCACTTGAAATATTTTAAATCCAATTTTACCCTTAGGTGAGTTTTTAGTAAAGAATATGAAAGGAATCTTTTGTTGTTTTTCCGTACGAGGTACTTTTTGACTTTTCCGACAAAAGTACGAAGAATGTTTTTTTTAACTTATACGGCATGAATGGATTTTTAAAACATTACTTCAAAGAAGCTTCCTTTACAAGTTTTCAAGTTTATTTTTAATCAACTTCTTTTATTTTAAAGTTGTATGACATGTTATGAAAGGAAAAATGTTTTTGAAGAAGAAAGGATATTTTCCTCAAGAATTCAATTCAACTGTTTTATCAAAATTATTTTACATCTAAGATAATAAAGGGTTCTGTTTCTATCCATATTTTTACATTGGTTTGACTATGTTGTGATGGAATTATGTTTATGAATTCCTTTATCATATATTAATTGATTTATGATGTCATGATGTTTCAAGAATCCCATTTTTGTTATGCGATGATGTATGTTTTATGATTATGTGGCACACATAAGAAAGGATTCATTATAAGATGGGTGGGACCTATATCTCCCTCCAATGCATTGGGTAATGATTTTATATCTCATGAGATAGACATGGCTGGAATGGTAGGTTATACCGGTTCAGTGAAACAGGACTGAAACGAGGGTTACTCGATTCAGAAAGGGACTTTGTCCACTAAGATAGTCTTGGCAATGAGTCATGACTAACAAGAAATGATTTTCCATGATTATGTGTGCATGCCACAAAGTTTCAAGTTTCATGTTATGATTATGGGGATCTCATTTTCACTTCTATGATTTATTAAGATTTTATGATCTCTTTTGCAGGTTATGATTTTCAAAAAGATATGATATGATTTTTATTTCCTTTATTGCCCTTGCTGAGCATTTGAGCTCACCCTTTTATGTTTTCTTTTCCCCAGGATATAAAGAAAGGTTTTAGGTAAAAAAAGGGATGACCTTTATGGGATATATTGAAGAACTTTCACCATGATTAGAAGATTACGTTCCGAGTTTCCAAAGACACTAAACTATTACGATCCTTTAGTGTGTGTTTTTGTTATGTACTAAGTATTCCGCAAATGTAATGTAATGTCCATGTACGTCAGGGTACGGGTCTCTACAGGTAACGTAAGGAATAATTAATCTTACATCATTTTAATTCCCTAAAAATATTTATATGTCATGCATTACCCCATATTACATTTACATAGTATGTAAATTTCCTGTAACAAGTTTTGGTGTATTTATTGTCATGTCCTAGAATTTTCCAAACATTTCATATAGAGACATGATAATTGAGTGGTTTGGATTAATTGGATTCCAGAAATAGATTTATAAGGGGAATGCTCCCTTATAAATTGGAATTATTGATCCATGCAGTTCATACATTTAATTATAATTTCTATATAAATCAATATTGAATTAAATAAAATTAAAATAAATTGAAATTTTAAATTGAAATGGTCATAGCTAAAAATAAATTCCAATTTAAATTTAAAGGGTGTTTTCATCTATAAATCATGATTGATATTCTATATACTAGGACCCTCACAATGAAACATGGAGATCTTCCCAGACACAACCCTATAAGTTGAAAGTTGGTAGTGTCTCTTGGGATATATATTAATGTTCCTACAACCTAGACCTAAATTTTGGAGAAAGAAGAGGGGTGTGAAATTTACATATTAAGGCTTTCACCAATTTTATTTGGGTATCAATGATCTGTACTATTATCAGAACCTATCTAAGTCCTATTAATTAATTTGTTAGATCGATTCCACTTCAATTTCCTCTAGTTATAAACCCAGAGGGTTGTGACGAGAATTCTCTAGAGGTGGTGGGACCTGAGCCACTAGTGATACCTTTAGTAGTTCAACCTATGGAACCTCATATTATCCATGATGTGTGAAATGATGCTTAGTTTAAAGGGAGTTTCTATTAATTATGAAAAATATCCAGGGAGCTCTGTGACCAACCCCATATATGGTAGAGTTTAAATGGATGTTTCAATAGGAGCATCCACCTACTTTTTTATTGGATGGTGGCCCCTAAGGTCCATAGTTATGGCATGGAAAATATTCTATATAATTGAGAACATAGTGAATCCTATTTAGAGGTGAGTGAATCTAGCTACTTTTATGCAATGAATATCCTCTAAATGATAGTGGGATATTATGAACTAGGAATATTAGTATCAGTAAGTGATTTGGTAGGCAATTTAATATTTATTGTATGACTAATTATTCCCAAAGACCCTAAGGGTTGATCATGATAGGGAGTTCGTGAACCTGCAACATGGTTCAATGTTCGTTAAAGACTATTCGAATCATTTTATAGATCTTTAGTAAATTACTTATATAAATACTACATATGAGATAGTAAAAGAATGATGATTTGAGAACAACTGTAACACCCCGACCCCAGTTACCCAGAGTCGGTGCATTATTGCGTAACATTTGCATGATCACAAAAGATCATGTCTCGAAAGACCGATTAGTTTAGTAGCCTTGGAAACACTAGATACATTCATAAATGTTACATTACATCATAAAGTGAAAAAATACAATAACACAGTCTCCATAGTCCACACTCATATTCTCTTCTGACTATCCCTGCAGGTCATTCATAAAATACTTCTTCACATCCTGTAAAATATTAAAACATTGAAAGGGGTGGCTCAGATGCTCAGTAAGGATAACAATATAGCAGAAGCTTTCATAAATAAACATTATCATTTAAGGTAATGTATAACGAAAACAAAAGCCTTTTAAACTTGAACTTTAGAATAATATGGCAAAAGTAAAATGAAATAATTCCATTTCCTTACTCACATGGATATTCTACTAGTCGAATAATCACATAAAATATCAATAACCACTTTCATAATGATGGAATACATAATGTCAGACTATCATAACCATGTAGCCAAGGCCTCGTTCCAAGACCACAAAAAAGACTTTGTCAAGGCCTCGTTCCAAGACACTAGTTTGTCTCATGATACCTACCGATGCATCGAGGAGTTGTAGTTTGCTCCACCCGTCAATTATTAAGTCCAATTCATTCCTCATATGAATAGGTTTAAACATATCATAAACCATAACATAATCGTATCACATAAAACATGTATAAAGGAAACATAACATTTCCACATTTCAAGATATTAATACAACACATTGATATAATTAAAAGACTTTCAAAACATTTTTCAATACCAAAATAAAAGAAAGTTAAAAGTTTGTATTTATTTTTCATTAAAAAAATGTTGTGGCTTGTAGAGGAAGCCGAAACTCAAATAATGGTCACGGTGGCGGAGAAGTCATTGTCACCACATATGTACGGCAAGAAAAACATTCCCTTTTTTTAGTTTAGTAAAACGCTTCGTATAAAATAGATTCCTTTTGAATAAATGTAAAATCCAAAAGGGTTTCTACACCGTATAAAAGAAAGTTGTGTATAAAACAAAATATGCCTCAATGAAAGGAGATTGAGATGAAGACCCATAAAAGGAACATTTTTTTAAATAAAGTAGATCTATTATGTGTATTAACTATAAGTACACATAAATAAAGTACAAATACAATATAGGACATAATAATATCATGAAATAATTTGAAAGGAGGAGATTAACCCAAAGAATGGAAATTGGGTTAAGAAATTCCCTTACATCGTGTCCGAATTCACTCGACCATTCTTTGATCTCCTGAATAATAAACTATAGTTAATCTCTACCTTCATAAGAACCTTTTTCAAGTTCATTATTCCTTTTATATCACTTATTACCATGTCATGAACATTATGTAATTATTTAAGTTTATAACGGCCGTTTTGTCGATCTTAGGTACTTGAGTCAAAAATAAACTTCTTATAATTACACTTTGTTCATGTGGTAAAATATCCATTATATAAATAATTATATTCATGATGTACATATCATATATATCATATATATCCATTATATACATTCATTGATAATATTACATAACATTTAGAGGTAAGAAATGAAATGCACCGTTCATGGTGACGGTAAGCCGTACGTACGCATGAACGCTACTTTCATTTCCATTTCATATTTAATGGAATTAAGGTATAATTATATAAATGTATAATATAATTCCAGTATAATATATTGTATAATACCATTTACTTCATCCCTTATACATCCCACATAAGACATTAACGATTCAAATCACTTTGAGGGGGCGGTAGTCCGCACTTCCTAAAATGAAATTATTGCGTTTACCCATAATGGAAAACATAATGTATGACATAAATGAGAAATAAAGAAGCATAAGTAAAACATAAACATAATATATATATATATATCATATATGAAAATAGTGTCATCAAAATGGCCACCATTGAAGGTGTTAAAAGAATATTGAACAATCATTGTTTCGTCAAGCAGTATTTCGCCACCCACAGAAACAGTATGTTATTTAACCATTAGATGAAGTTGTGTGTAAGTGTAAACCAAATACATATCATAACAACATACTAGTATATTTTAGATACTTCTGTTTTTACAAAAGAAAGGAATTAAAAGAGTTTAAGGGGTTGGAGAAGCAAAATAAAACAAAACAACATTAGAGAAGACATTACCTTAAAATCGGGTAACTCTTTTTGATTTGAGACCAATGCTTCCTTGGGAAGACTTCTGCCCAAATTGATGCTTCTAAGAGTAAGGGTGGGAAGTTGAGAGAGTATTTGGGCAGAGGTTGGCCGAGACAAAAGGCTTTGAAGGTGTGAGTAAAGTGGTAGTGGTGGGGGCCTTTTATAAGAGGAGAGAAGGGTCTCTCTTGGAAAGATTGAAATGTTACATTATTATGAAATTCTTTTTCGGATTCTAAAGGTCCCACAGTTATATATTTCGAGGATAAGGTGGTAAGGGTTCGCAATCTACTCATCCAGTAGGTTTTTTACAAGTGTAAGTCTTAGAGTTTACATTATCTTTTCATTTTATTTAAATCGTTAATTTATGAGGTAATCACTGCATCATCATGGTGTCATAAATAATTTAATTTATATAATATCTAAAAATTATAAAAAAAATATCATGATGTAGGAAATCTTATTATCATTCTAATGAATATTTATAGTCAAAACTATGACTTTTATAACCCCATTTAATAATGGTTTTAGTAAAACAACCCTTGTTTGTGACCTTTTTATTTTAACATTAAATAAAAAGTTATTTATGCCATTTTCCTACCAAAGTGGGTCCATGGGGTCCCCAAGTTGACCCATGGATTTTCTTCATCGGCCATTACTCATCCAATAGGTTTAGGACAAGTGTAAAGGTCATTTCATATTATTATAACATTATCTTTACCTTAAATTACACTAATTACCTTTAATCGCGATTAATTAAACTTAAAAGTTACTATTCACCAAAAAATTATTTTAATTTCATTGAACCACATTTTACTTCCCATTGGAAACCATGTATGTCTAATTTTTGAAAATAAAATCACAGAAGTGGTAATATTTCATTTAAATGAAAAAATTAGTTATTTAACTACCACTTAGTGGTTTCACTATTCATCAAAAATTGAATTTTTTCAGAACAATGCCAAAATTTCACCCTAATCTATAATTGATATTCCAAATTAAAAAATGA
Organism: Viscum album; assembly: GCA_963277665.1. NCBI lineage: Eukaryota > Viridiplantae > Streptophyta > Magnoliopsida > Santalales > Viscaceae > Viscum > Viscum album. The sequence continues at coordinate 1,080,978,476 of OY728166.1, read as the reverse complement.
TGCCTATTTTACAAAATTACAATCATATAAGTTGCATTAATTAATTTGATAACTAATTCCCGCTGTCAGAACAAATAGCGTGTTTTTAAGAAACAATATATATCAAAAGATTGTCAATTGTTTATGTCAATTTTCAAAGTGAAATTAATTATAATGAACACCATTGGATAAAATGGTAAAAATATATTCTAATTATACTTTAAAACCACTCAATAATATAATTTATCACTATAACTTATTTTGATTAAAAAAGTTGTTTTAAGTATTTTTCACTATTCATAAAAAATGGAAGTTATCAGAAAATTACAAAAAATTCAACTAAGGATAATTTCGATATTACGAATACAAAAATGAAGTCCATTTTGAGATATAAAATTTATATAATATCAAAAGGTGGGTATTACTATTCATAACTGCTATTTTTATTGGTCGCGGTGTGTTAGAACTCGAACTTGCGTACAATACATGATGCTCTATTATTCAAAGAGAAGCGTACCATGGAAGCTTGGGGTGATACATTCTCCCTTCCTTCAATAAATTGCATCGTTGCAATTTGAAATTTTTCGTTGAAAATAAAAGGTTGAAAATAGAAATACCTTTGTGGAAAACCCACATCGGAAATAAGGTTAATAAAAATATAACATTAAAAGATAGAAAGATAAGTACAAAGGTCACCCGAGATAGCCCATACTAGGATTCTATGAAAACATGGATATGGAAGAAAAAAACATCAAGGTTTGATGGAGAGTTGTAGAAAACTGGATTAGGAGAAATTTAACCATAAGAAAATCACAAACATGTGATTGGTTAATCAGTCATTGAATCCCCAGTTGGAAAAGTTACCCGACAACGTTTTTGTTTTATGTTACCTTTTATAAAGTTGAGGAGTTTATTTAGGAGATTTACTAAGAACGTAAGGGAATATACATACTGGTCATGTAGACTTTCATTCTTTAATAAATTTTTACCACAAACCCATCTTTCACTCTAAAAGGTAATAGAACTCGAAAATATTTTTTTTATCATAATTGTATAAGGTTCCAAATATTAACACATACCATTTAGATTAGGAAAACTTTTTGTAATAACCAGAGACTTCCTGGAGGCTAGTGGTAGGTAATAAAGGCATGTCGCACTATGGTTGTGGGTTCGATTCCTGTAGCTTTGTCCGACGCGACGGGTTATGCCCCACCCTACAGGTTGTCCTTTTCCTCAAACTATAGTATTATAATATTCCAATAATAATCGTCAGAAATGTTTTAACAATACTATCAAAAGATCAACGTAATCCATTCCAACCTTTATAGTTATCCAAAATACCTACGTCCATACATTCTCTAAAATTTCCTTAAATTCAAAAATCAATTGCAACATTAGATTCCCAAAACAAAGTAAGGTTTCTATTATTATAACATACTGAAAATATGATTACGTTCATCATATTAAAACCTTAATGAAGACAAAAAGTACTGCAGTACAATCCTTATATATATCACATTATTCTTATAACCATAATCTAGTTCTTGAGTCCAAAAGCACAAATACAATAATTATTCTACTTCAATTGTAGTAACAGCATAAGATTATCCTTGATCCCTTGGCCTTTTCTGAGGTAAGCTTCCCTGACGCTTAGGAAATTCATTTTCATAATGCCCCATTTCCCTACAATTGTAGCATTCAACATTTATAGACTCTTTATTTCCCTTACAATCACGAGCCTGGTGACCTTTTTCTCCACATTTGTAACAAACTCCCATTCCCTTTAGGCAAGTATTAGGGTGATTCTTCCCACAATTATCGCATAATGGAAAATCCTTCTTTCCCTTTTTCCCTTTATCTATCTCTTATTCCACTGTTATCTTCTTATCTTGCTTTACTTTGTTATCATAAGACTTAGAGAATTCCTTTTCTGTCTTGATAGAACATGAGACTATATCTTTGTACGTTGAGAAATATTGTTATACTAAATCTCGATGGAGAAATGGTTTTAACCCATCAATGAAATGATCAATCTTACTTCTTGGGTTACGTATATAATCTGCAGCATGCCTCGCTAACCTTGTAAAGTTGGCCTCATACTTTGCGACATTCTCATCCTCCTTTTGTTTCAGACTCAAAAATTGTCTTTCCATATCTCCTCGATGGTCGCGAGGATAGTATTTTTCTAGGAAAAGATCTTTGAACTCCCTCCATTCCATATTTGATACTTCATCATCTTCCTTTGTGTTTTGAATCAATGACCACCATTGATCGGCATCTCCAGTGAGGCGGTAGACTGCCATGACAACCTTCTCCCTTTCGCTACTCCCCAAGGCGTGGAATATTTTCTCAAAGGATTTTATCCATTGCTCAGCTACTAATGTATTTGTACCCCCATTAAATGTTGGTGGTTGTTGCCTCATGAAGCGGTCTAACATTGATCATCCACGTTGCGGATCAGGGTTCTCCATACGAGTAAGGTTATTATTCATAACTTGAGTGAGTTGTCCCAGTATGGTAATAAGTTGATCAGAACCAGTTGTATCTCCAGATCCACAATAATTATCTTAAGCAGGAGGGGAATCCCTACACGGAGTGCGTGCATTGATACAGTTTCCATTCCATCCACTAGGCTCCATTTCTAAACAATGGCATAAACTAGATTAGTTTATGAATCAAAATACATGATTCCATACTTGTAAAAAACTTAACATAAATTGAACTATTTATGGATATAATCCATAATCATAAAAATGTTTTCTTTGAGGTAGTATATACTCATAACCCTTCATAGTGGTTTGTAAATAAAATGAGAATTATCCTAAGCATATCCCTCGGGAGTGTCATAACCAAGAGTGCAGCAAGGCCCGTTGTCTTTCACCAGTTCTCGTTCGAGTCTAGCTCAAAGCGGTGTTTTCGGGTTTTACCCCTAGGTACATCTGTGCCAGAGCAGCCTCTACCTGCTCATATCCAGACAGGGATGTATTGCTCAGAAAACTCACAAAATCTCTATAATACCAAAATTCTAGGATGTTATTCTATACTAATCCTCAAAGTCTATCTTCGGGCTATGTGCTCTAATCAGAGTTTATCTAAATCTAGCTTCCAAGGTTAGTACTAAACTGCCTCTAATACCAACTATAACACCCAGACCCCAGTTTCCCAGAGTCAGTGCATTATTGCGTAACATTGGCATGATCACAAAAGATCAAGTCTCAAAAGACCGATTAGTTTAGTAACCTTGGAAACACTAGATACATTCATAAATGTTACATTACATCATAAAGTGAAAAACTACAATAACAAAGTCTCTATATTCCACACTCATATCCTCTTATGACTATCCCTGCAGGTCATTCATAAAATACTTCTTCACATCCTGGAAAATATTAAAACATTGAAAGGGGTGATCTCAGATGCTCAGTAAGGATAACAATATAGCGGAAGCTTTCATAAATAAACATTAACAATTAAGGAAATGTATAAGTAAAACAACAGCCTTTTAAACCTGAACTTTAGAATAACATGGCAAAAGTAAAATGAAATAATTCCATTTACTTACTCACATGGATATTCTACTAGTCGAATAATCACATGAAATATCAATAACCACTTTCATAATGATGGAATGCATAATGCCAGACAATCATAATCATGTATCCAAGGCCTCGTGCCAAGACTACAAATAAGATTTTGTCAAGGCCTTGTGCCAAGACACTAGTTTGTCTCATGAGACCTACCGATGCATCGAGGAGCTGTAGCGGGCTCCACCCGTCACTTATTATGTCCAATGCATTCCTCATATGAATAAGTTTAAACATATCATAAACCATAACATAATCATATCACATAAAACATGTATAAAGGAAACATAACATTTCCACATTTCAATCAAAAGATATCCATAAAACACATTGACATAATTAAAACACTTTCAAAACCATTTTCAATACCAAAATAAAAGAAAGTTAAAACAATGTATTTATTTTTCATTAAAAAATGTTGTGGCTTGTAGAGGAAGTCGAAACTCAAATAATGGTCACGACGGCGGAGAAGTCATTGTCGCCGCATATGTATGGCAAGAAAAACATTCCCTTTTTGTCGTTTAGTAAAAATCTTCATATAAAAAAGATTCCTTTTGAATAAACGTAAAAGTCAGAGGGGTTTATACACCGTATAAAATAAAGTTGTGTATAAAACACAATATGCCTCAATGAAAGGAGATTAAGACGAAGACCCTTAAAAAGATCATTTTTTTAAATAAAGTAGATCTATTATGTGTATTCACTATAATTACACATAAATAAAGTAAAAATACAATATAGGACATAATAATATCATCACATAATTTGAAAGTAGGTGATTAACCCAAAGAATGGAAATTGGGTTAAGAAATTCCCTTGCCTCGTGTTCGAATTCACTCGACCGTTCTTTGATCTCCTAAATAATAAACTAGACTTAATATATACCTTCTTAAGAACCTTTTTCAAGTTCATTATTTCTTTTATATCACTTATTACCATGTCATGAACATTATGTAATTATTTAAGTTTATAACGGTCGTTTTGTCGATCTTAGGTACTTGAGTCAAAAATAAAATTCTTATTATTACACTTTGTTCATGTGGTAAAATATCCATTATATCCATAATTATATTCATGATTTATATATCATATACATCATATATATCCAGTATATACATTCATTTATAATATTACATGACATTTAGAGGTAAGAAATGAAATGCACCGTTCATGGAGAAGGTAAGCCGTACGTATGCATGGACGCTACTTCCATTTCCATTTCATATTTAATGGAATGAAGTTATAATTATATAAAGGTATAATATAATTCCAGTATAATATAATTTATAATACCATTTACTCCATCCTTTATACATCCCACATATGGCATTAACGATTCAAATCACTTTGAGGGGGCGGTAGTCACCACTTCATAAAATAAAATTATCGCGTTTACCCATAATGGAAATCATAAAGTATGACATAAATGAGAAATACAGAATTATAAGGAAAACATAATCATAATATATATATCATATATGAAAATAGTGTCATCAAAATGGCCACAATTAGAGGTGTTAAAAGAATATTGAACAATCATCGTTTCGTGAGGCAGTATTTCGCCACCCACAGAAACAGTATGTTCTTTAACCATTAGAAGAAGGTGTGTGTAAGTGTAAACCAATTAATTATCATAAAAAAATCCTATTATATTTTTTATATTGGTTTTTTTTACAAAATAAAGGAATGAAGAGAGGTTAAGGGGTTGGAGAAGCAAAATAAAACAAAACAACATTAGAGAAGACATTACCTTAAAATCGGGTAACTCTGTTTGATTTGAGCCAAAGGCTTCCTTGGGAAGACTTCTGCCCAAATTTAGTCTTATAAGAGTAAGGGAGGGAAGTTTAGAGAGTATTAGGGCATAGGTTGGCCTAGCCAAAAGGCTTTTAATGTGTGAGTAATGTGGTAGTGGTGGGGGCCTTTTATAAGAGGAGAGAAGGGGCACTCTTGGAATGATTGAAATGTTACATTATTATGAAATTCTCTTTCGGATTCTAAAGGTCCCACACTTATATATTTAGAGGATAAGGTGATAAGGGTTCGAAATATACTCATCCAATATGTTTTTGACAAGTTTAAGTCTTATATTTCACATTATCTTTTCATTTTATTTAAATCATTAATTAATGAGGTAATCGCTGCATCATCATGGTGTCATAAATAATTTAATTTATTTAATGTCTAAAAATTATAAAACAAATATCATGATGTAGTAAATATTTTTATCTTTCTAATTAATATTTATAGTCAAAAATATGACTTTTATAACCCCATTTAAAAATTGTTTTAGTAAAACAACTCTTGTTTGTGACCTTTTTATTTTAACATTAAATAAAAAGTTATTTATGTTATTTTCCTACCAAAGTGGCTCCATGGGGTCCCCAAGTTGACCCATGGATTTTATTGGTCGGCCATGACTCATCCAATAGGGGTAGTAAAAGTGTAAAGGTCATTTCATATTATTATAACATTATCTTTACCTTAAATTACACTAATTACCTTTAATCGCGATTAATTAAACTTAAAAGTTACTATTCACCAAAAAATTATTTTAATCCCATTGAACCACATTTTACTTCCTAATGACAACCATTTATGTCGGATTTTTAAAAATAAAATCACAGAAGTGGTAATATTTCTCTTAAATGAAAAAATCAGTTATTTAACTACCACTTACTGGTTTCACTATTCATCAAAAATTGAATTTTTTCAGAACAATGCCAAAATTTCACCCTAAGCTATAATGGATATTCCAAAATCAAAAATGATGTCTATTTTAAAAAATTCCAAACATATAAGTTTCATTAATTAATTTTATAATTAATTTCCGCTGTCACAACAAATAGCGTGTTTTTAAGAAACAATATATATCAAAAGATTGTCAATTGTTTATGTCCATTTTCAAAGTGAAATTAATTCTAATGAACACCATTGGATAAAATGGTAAAAATATATTCTAACTATAATTTAAAACCACTCAATAGTATAATTTATAACTATAAATTATTTTGATTAAAAAATTTGTTTTAAGTATTTTTCACTATTCATAAAAAAATGTAAGTTCTCAGAAAATTACAAAAAATTCAACTAAGGATAATTTCGATATTAAGAATACAAATATGAAGTCCATTTTGAGATAAAAAAGTTATATAATTTCAAAGGGTGGGTATTAATATTCATAACTGCTATTTTTATTGATCGTGGTGTGTTAGAACTAGAACTTGCGTACAATACATGATGCTCTATTATTCAAAGAGAAGCGTACGATGGAAGCTTGGGTTGTTACAACAACCATAGTAATCCAATTCGATATTAGTAAAACATTTTCTGGTTGACTACTATTACTGATATAGTGAACTAGTATCTCATCACTTAGCAGAATCTAAGAGAAAAGATGTTGTGAGGTAGGAATATTCAAAATTTAGTTAGCCTAGTGGTTCGACTAGTGGTCAGAGGTGATTCTTTGAGACAACATGTGGGATAAATGGCTGTCAAATGGCACCCACTAATAGTGACATTATTTTTCACCCTTGTGGGAAGTTCTTTTATAGTTCTTTGAAATGTGTGCTCTAGTTTTAAGAACCACTTATTCCATGTGTTTTCCATTATATTTATTCATGGAACCAGAAGCTTCCAACATTTATTTATCCGAAATGGACATACATTCCAAAGGCATGAATTCGTTAATTTTGAACATTAGGATACTTAGTAATGTGAATTGGTCGAGAGGATGGGAGGTCAGACTCATCACACCCTTTTTCAGAGGAATTATTGTCTACACCAGGACTCAGTTTATAAATTTAATATATTTTCATGAATCCTTATTAATTCTCCATTTATAACAAAGGTTATCCATCTAATTTGCAATCATTTATTAACATGTGTAAAATTTATAATCATCAGTTTGTATTCATGGTTCATCATTAATGGAGATATTTGTATGTATTCAAGGTTCTCCATCAATGTTATCCTCTCATATGCTATTTAAATATTCTTTTAGTAATCGTTATGATGATACTGGTTTTTAATCCACTTAGAGGGGAACCTTGGAATTTATTTTTGTTTAGGGAGATGAAGGATTATTTTGATATTGGAATTGTACCCATGAAATAGTTTACCTACATATCCTTGTGAAAGGAATCATAACCCGTGTTGTTTGGTGGCACATAATGGGACACATCATACCTTTTAAAGTCATGTAATAAGTACCTAACCATATAGTTTAATTTCATTTAGTAAATACATCTATGTGAAAGGTGCTTCATCAATGTTTGGTGTGGGACTTCTTCCAAAACAGCCCAATGAACATGGAATGAATATGGGTTTCCAAGTCAGATTAGACCCTTCTAGAAATATGGGCCCAGGATATTAGGGTTAAATTGAAATGTTGGGTTTGACACTCAATGAGGCATCTTACGTAACACATATGGATGTAAATCAAAGACCACATAGTTAGATATGTCTCATAAGAGATTTTAGTTCATTGAGAAAAGGATTTTGGGCTTACTTCCGGAAATGGATGCCTTGATGACTTAGGGGTTTAAATTAGGGCTTATTGCTAAGGAGGATGCCCAAATTAAGAGAATTAGGTTTGGATTATTGAAGAAGATATTCAGTAATCTCAGGCCCTGAAAGGGCTTCCTACGTATCCTGGTTTGAATAGGAATTAGAGTTCTTGTTGTTCCTTCACCGTGGGTTTTTGTGAAAAAGTTGTAATCATCATTAATATATAATCCCACGTGAGTCATGATCAATGTGAGAAATATGAGGATGTGAATGATTCAACAATGAAAAAACTTTTCTTCCTCTAGTGGTGGAGGAGGGAAAGCCTAGATCAGCCAGGATTGATAAGGTCGAGGTGACCCGGGTTTAGGGTGAGGCGACAAGACCTCCTACTATTCCATTTACATTGAACAAGGGACCAAATTAAAAGAATAAGGGATGGAGGTTATGGGAATATACCACAATGGATTCCCTCTAATTGATCCTGGTATGGGAGGGAGACTTTTCATTTGTTCAAAAAGGAATACATGTAGGTGTGAACAGTACCTTCCCTACTAGAAATTTGGGGTTCCGTCTCTTTGAGAAGGAATATGTTGATAACTAAACCCTAGTTATCAAAATTGGGAACATCCGAGAACATTTACTAGTAGAAAGGTCCATGTCACTATAGAAATACAAACACACAAACACTCCATGAATCCTAACCCCATTATGAAACGAAAGTGGGAATCATCTAACAATGGATATACAAACCTAAATAGATACATAATGATATGTCTTTACCAAATGATTGATAATTAAAGAGGTTTTGGTGGTTGTATTAATAGAACCCCTTTGAAATAAGGGAGACAATACAGAAGATGTCTTGCCATGAATGTCTTTCAAGAGGGATTGATGGATTTTATACTAAAGAGAGTAAGTGAATCAAAGTGGGGAGCCCAACTAGATAAGGGTGCACATGTATGGGAAATCAAGTTGGCTTGGGTGACCTGATGTTCACTTAAGCGCTGAAAAACCTGTATGGTAATAATTTGGGGAGACTTGGCTCAAGCCTTCATGAGTATTAATAGGTGATCCTAGAAGTGGGGCACTCAAGTTCATGTAAAAGGAATATGTGGTGCGCTAGTGTTTCTGATTTAGGGAGATTGGGTAATTTAGGCGCACAAGTGTTATAGTTTTCAGACACTAAAAGGACTTAATTCTAATGATCCTCCTTTAAATCATCCTCTCATGTTGTTTAAGGACAACCTTGAATGTTTTGGAAGACTTGAGAGAAGAAATATGGCAACCAGAGCAGTAATAGGGCTTCATGGAAATTCGTCTGTACAAATAAAGAACCAAAGGGTCTATTTATGGGAAAAAAAGGACCTTGGGAGAAATAAAATTGGGCACGCATGTAGTCTGCGTGATAGATATGGACGTGCAACTAGGCAAGGTGTCGATTCTCTTTTCGTCTGACTAAGGCGACCCAAAGCTCATTCCTTTGAAAATCATGATTTTCTACATGTATTTTCACCTATCCTTTATAAATTCTTTCCCTTTGTCATTTTTAGACTCTTTGAAGAAACAAAGTGTCCACAAAATCCCCCCCCCCCTCAGAATTGGATTCAGAATGAAGAGAGGATCGTATACTGAGGTAAAGTAATGAAGGATAAATAAAAGAGTACTGGGGTGTGCAATTTTTATGTGCGTAGATAAACTAGTCATGCAAACTGGTAGTGCGCCGGATTCTGGTGTGTAGGGTAACGTCCCTCGCTTATATATGGTGTCTTCACTTCGTTGAAAAGCATCACAGCATCTTAAATTTCATCCCTCGGCATGCAAGACTTATTTAACATGGAAGCTTCTATTTCTCCACAATTCTTCTATACGTTTTTTAGTTTCATGATATAACTGGGGTGCTACACTTTTGCGTTGTTTTACGGTTTCACACAAATTTTATACTTGTGCACCATAATTCCTTTGCCGTATTTTTTCAATTCTTTGGTCAAATATAAAAACTGAACATACTTAAAATGATGGTTTCCTATCCTTTTGTAGGTTCAATGACTCCCAAATGAATTGGAACTACTGATTAACTATCCAGTAATAGGATTTATAACATGATGAATGTCATTGGTCCTAATTACGTTGACGTTTAGGACACCACCCTTCCAAAAATAGAAAAATATTTGAAGAAGTATCATTTCATATTTCCCCGAGGCACCTATCTTCCTTTGTATAGATAGGGCCATTCACAGGATGTTAATATTCCATATCCAAAGAACTATGTCCCACATTCATGGTTACATGATTATACCAACTTCTCATTGACCAATGTTTCTGTTGGGGGCTCATTTGCTAATGATGGGACTACAGAGAAAGCTCATATTATGCATCATAGCTCGTGTGCCCTAGATTTGAGGCCACACACACCCGAGTTGCAGCCACACAGTTATTCATCCTTCTTTCGGGATTATCAGATGTATCAGTCCTAGGGTTGGAAAAATGTTTGAGATTTTCAACCATGGGGAGGTGTAAAACCCGCATAGATGTGGGAATACTTGGTTCGCAAGACCTGTGCAGAATTTACAGATGACTTGAAAGGTGTCAGAAGTTATGAGGCTATTTAGGTTGGGAAAATATATGTGTATATGAATTATGATTTCATACCTAAATTATTAATCTGATAGAGCCTAGAGAATGATTCCATCCATTTAACTTAAGGAGAGGTAGGAATCAGATTGTGGGATGTTTAAAATAGTTTAGGAGCTCCAATCCTTGGAGTCTTGTATGATGAGTTCAATACTCCCAAGGAGACATGAAATGAATCAGAGAAGACACCAACTTTGGTTCGTGAGTTATTGAAAATATTTATCAAAATCAATAACATGAGAACTATGAACTCTCTTACCAGGAGAGATATTAATCCAGAGGAATGGATGGAAGTATTTTTGATAAAGAAGAAGGAAAAGGGTCCCACTTACACCAGTCTGACAAGATTCGCAATGGTAGAGAAGAGATGTACCCCTTACACCTTTCGTCCATCATTGTAGAAAGAAGAATCTAACAAATGGGGATATGAATTCAATCCAAAATACCTACAAAGACACGTCTGGTATGTTTCTTGTCTATCTGGCTCAGTGTGTATTTTTTACCAGTCTAAGACTTCAAAATAGGTGTGTGGAAAAAAACATCGGTTATTGTAGCCAAGATGGCTAAAACAATGATGGTAGGGTTGGACACTCCTACTTTAAAATTTATTCATAGTAACTTTCTACATATTTATAGAGGGATGAATCCTTTTAGAATAGTACGAACATTCTAGGTGTTATGGGGTGGGGGGATCGATACTTACTTCAGAACGTGTATTGTAAAAATGGAGTACAGGTTTTTGGATGTTCTTTCTGAATATCTGGTCGGGATTTCTCTAGTATATCACCCATTTATCTGAACACTTATGAAATCAAGTCTAGATTGAGCATGAATAAGGAGTTCCATTTAATTCCTTATAGGAAACCGCCTACGAGACGATTCATTGATGATGGGATGACCAATTTAGAGTCGAAGTCATACACGCTAACTTGCAGAGATGGCGTACTGGCGACCATAATCTATGGATAAATCAAATGAGAGGCCTAAGATTCTTATAGATTTGAACATCAATTAAAATGTCTGCCACAGAATACTGCATCCCCTCATCTTCATGTCATATTATAGAAACATCTTTTGGCTTCTGGGCAACTATGGTTTTTGAAATCTTTGGAGAGTACTGGGGTAGTTTTCTATTCACCTTCTGTCAATTCTGTAAGTAGATAAACTATCTGGTATGCTAAAAAATGGGTTTCATCTAAACCTGAAGGGGTATTAAATCATGTTTTCCATCATGTGGGGTTGAAGATAATTAGTATGGGGGAGCCCCTTAATTTTTAAGAACTCTTCATCACAAGGGTACGACTCACAAGATTCAGAGGGTGAAGGTGAAGATGCTCCAAATTAATCTAAGAGACCTTGTTCCAGATATAACTCCCCACTAGAGTTAAGATAGACACCCAATCAAAACCAACAAAAGTTGTATCAAGACAATCTGGTCACCATCATTCTAAATAGCGGTGAGTTCCAATTTCTAATCCACCATCTGTGACTATAGGAGTTGGGAAGAAACATAAATCCACAACTATAGAATCATCTTCACAACCCTCAGACATACACTTTAAATATATATGACCAGCGTTATTCAATCATGGAAATGATTATACAATAATGCTGAAACCATGTGGATGGATCTGTGTGAAGGACTGCATATTCTGGGAATAGGGAATTTACATGCTTATTAATACATTATTTTTAAGGACAATCCCAATGAAGTAAGGACCTACATTTAAGAGCTATAAATGATCATATATAAAACCAATGAAACAATTTCCACAATGAAGTGGGTGAAGTAAATGATAGACAATGGTACTACTGAATGGATTAATCCTTCATTAGATGAAGAATGGAATGACATTGTAAATTCTAAGGATGTAAGCTTCCTTTTTCTCACTTTATCTTCTACATTGTAATTTAAATTGTAGTCAAATAACTGTTATTATGGGGAAGATTCATATTAACATGTAGTTGGTTTAAGGAAGAACAATTGAAGTTCCTTCACCATGGTATAGCCTTGGAGGCATAGCTCTTTGATCTACTAGATCACACCTCAAATCGGGAGAAATATCGTCTGGAAAACAGGTCATGGAGGTTGAAATACAGAGAATATTGCAATCTCTAATACATGTATTTGGAGATAATGATGCATTCCCTCCCAAGAAGGAGAAGAAAAAAAATCACCTAAGGAAGATAGCCTGGGTTAGGAACTTTCTTAGTAGGGGTAAGTCATTCGAATATTCATGGATTTTAGACTTTATTCATGAAAAAAGTGTTTAAACATCTTGGAAATACGGGGGATTCTTTAATTTCTTCTTTGAATGAAACTAATGATAAAAATCAAGAAAACATGGAGGTTTTTGCTAAATAGACACAAATTTCTAAAAATCTGGAGGTTCCTAAATAGGTATTGAAGAAAAAGGAACCGACACCTATTCCTAGTACTGCTCCAGGTCTTGCTATCAAAGGAGAGGAGGCTTCTGGTAAATAAACAATTCATTATAAGATGCCAAATGTGACAATAATTGACTTCCATCCTATGATACTTTAGGTTCATCACATGCACTAGAACATATGAAAATGACTGATTCTGACCCCACAAATATTGTTGTGGAAGATATTCAGGGTCCAAAGTTGTTGGAGGAAGGTTTTGAAGCAAACCCGCTAAGTGATCCCACGGGTGAGACTAACCTGGGATATGGGATATCATTAGATAAAATGATGAACCTTGTATTGTATTTTGAAGAAATATTAGAACCTATTAATATACCAAATTCTTTTGATTATTTTGGAGTTCCTTGTATAATATCAACTAGAATTGATTTTTCATTATTCATCCCGTAAATCGTCTTATGATTAACTTTCAAAACATAGTTGGTGGAAATATGATGTTCCATCTAAAGAAACTTCTGCTACAATGGTACTTGAATGAACTATTGATATTAATTTGAATCCCATCATTGCGAATACATTGACTTAGGTGAATCATGAGACAAAAATGTTCTGGAGATTCATTCAGAAGATCCTAATCCAATTAATTATTACACTCCCCACCCAAAAACATTGAAAAGAAATGTTGAAACTGAGAATATTAGGGAGGTGCCTTCCAAAGCTATTAACCTACTATTTGGTAAGAGATACTGATATTGTGATTGTACTCACTTCTATTATCCCTTGAATCTAATCAAAACCAAAATGTTCTTGGTTTACCATATAGGGATATCCGCTTCAATGGCTAGGTATTAAGATGAAGCCTCTACATCATCTCAAACATTACTATAATTTGAAGTAGCAATTGATCATGAAGGATCAAAACATGGTACTTCATTAAGTGCATTAATCCTAGAATATATCCCTCCTTATGATAGTGATTCTAAATTGTACCCATAACTGCAAAAGGATCTTTGTCTTGCACGTCGCAGAGCATGGTAGAATATATGGAAGATAATATCTAAGATACCCCTTAAAAATCCGCCATCAAGAATTCCCTGACTCTCATATCAATTTATCACCCTGGGATTTGGCCATTTTGAATGCAGAGAAATTCACATCATGGTTAAAGAGATTATCCAAAGTAGGGAAAAAGAGAAAATATTCGACAAGATTTGACAAAAGCCAAATTGTTGATCAACACTGAAGAATTCCAAGTAGTTTTGTCCAGTGCTAAGGCTGATCACACTGTAATTATAACGGGACTGAAGTAGAAAATCAAAGAAAATGTTGTTCAGTAGTTGCGCCTTGAACAAGAATTAGAAATCATTTTTTGGGATCATGACCAGCTTCATACCTTATTAGGACAATTCCAAAAGGATGGTGTAAAATCCATTGCAGATGCTGGAGAAGCAATTCATGATGCTGAAGAGAGTTGAGCTGGTCAAATAATTGAGATTCAACAGTCAGCTGATGGAGCTCAAGATGTTGTTAACCAAATAAGGAGCTATGTATAAAACCTTATATGATTTTTGATAAGAGAGAGACTCCAATTTTTGGATTCTTCTCTATGAATTTTTTTTCTTTCATAAATGAAAAGAACATTGTCTTTAATAATCTGTGTTTTCATTCTCACTAGATGCTTTTGTTTTACATAATCCATTAGGCTTAGTAAGCTTAGTTTGATTTTCTTTTGTTAGAGCTGTATATAAATCCCCACAAACATCACATCTTTTAACTTTTTATTGTTCAATATTACCTAAATGATACAAAAATGTATGTCTAGTGAGATGAGACTTGACTTTTGTTCAGAGTGCCCTTTCGAGGTTATCAATCTAGTGAGTACCATGTCTTTTGTTGTTGGCAGTTAAGAGTCACGCATGTTGAACTATAAAGGGATAGTATTTAAGGTTGATCATCTTTGACCATAAATTTTTAAATTAGATCCCAAACTAGACTTAGTGTCTAAGAATTTATATAATATTCTTTAAATATTTCCAAGGGAAATCTTGAGCCATGATTTTTATGGTCACCAAATTTAAAACGTATATAAATATAAGGGGAGTCTCTTACAGGAATGAAGTTACCATTTTTTGACAAAATTGTTTCGGGATTTGTGTCATGTAGGGCCAACTAGGGCATATTCTATATACCCAAATAGTGGCATCTTTTGATTGAAAGGCCTGTTATGTGGGGAAATTTTGTAAGGCCACCTAAGGGCACATTTTTCATAGTCAACGAAAGTCCCTCTTATGAATTTATTGTTTTACTGTTGATATAAATGAGAAAATATGATTTGGGTGATTCAAGACCACAGTTGGTGGATTTTCTATGAAAAGTGATTTTAAGAAAAAAAAATTGCGATTTTATGCCGACAAATGTCATGAATAGGAAAACCAATTCTATAAAAAAAATTAATGAAGAATTGTGGAAATTTATTAGAAAGGTAAATTTATAAAATAAAACTATGTTGTTTTAATTCATGAAATGAGGAAATTGTACTATGTAGTTTTAAGTCATGCAATAAGGACATGTACTGTGCAGTTTTATGTCATGCAGTGAGAACATGTACTCTTCAGTTTTATGTCATGGAGTGAGGACATGTATGGATTTAATTTAAAGACATTATCTTTGACAAGAGGTATGGGATTCTCCCAAATTTATCAATAATTTAGTTGGTAAACATATTACCATATCTTGGTATGGAAGAAAAAAAAAGAAAATAGTGATTTGGGAATTTCTGGATCTAAAGAATGATATGGGAAAAGGGTTAAAGGTATTAGAAGAAGTCTTTTCCAAGAATTATGTTACCATTATATGATAAACCCATTAGGGGGGGTTTGTTACGTAGGGCCAACTGGGGAATATTCTGCATAGCCAAATAGTGGATTCTTTTGACTGACAGGACCGTTATATAGGTAACTTATGTAAGGCCACCTAAGGGAACATGCTGCATAGTCAGGAAAAAGATCTCTCAGTAGTTTGACATCTTAATATTGCTAAAAGCCATAGAATGATTATGGAGATTCAAATTTTCCAAAAAATAGAGATTGGTTTATGGAAAAAGGTACTTGAATATGGAGAGGTTATTTCCAACGAAGATTTCCAAATAATTGCAGGAAAATCACTTTTACGAATGTTTGACCCGAATGTAGGAGGTATGGTGTTTGTAGATTTAAGCCATAAAACTAAGACTAGAAATGGAAACAATATATGATATGTTTCTAGGTGATTCCAAGGTTATTTTATAATTATTGGAACACATGGAGAAGAAAATATTTAAACAATGTTATTGAAGAGTTTCAGATCAAGAGAATGATAATGGGAAAATATACATAATGGCTGTTTTTAAGTACAAATTATTGTATATTTTCATCCAAGTTTGAAGGGGACAAAGACACTATAACCAAGAAAAAAATTACCATAATTTTACGAACCTGTTATGGGGTATGTATTATACAGGGCCAACAGGGGTGTATGGTGCATGGCCAAATAATGGAATCATTTGACTGACAATCCTGTTATGTAGGAAACTTATGCAAGGCCACCTAAGGGCACATGCTGCATCGTCAGTCAAAAGATTTGTCATGTATTAGAAACTGTGTCACCAAAAACAGTATGAAAAATTATGAAGAACTAGAAATATTCAAGATTAAGAGTGAGAAATATAGATGAGGATTATTCTTAATGCACATAAGATATATTAGAATAAATATTGGTCGTGAGTTTGATGTCCTTTACATATATCTGACTCTTATGTAAAATGGAGACTTTCATTTTTTTCCTTTTGAATCGACATTGTGATGTAGAGTGTATTGTCATGAAACAGGGACATTATACTGTGCAGTTTGAATTCATGTAGTGAGGACATTATATTGTGTAGTTTTTTGTCATGCAGTGAGGACATTGTACTATGTAGTTTTAAGTCATGCAGTGAGGAAATTAATATCCCCATAATAAATTAAGACACCTTATTTATATAAAGACTCCTTTTACCCAATTATTAAGCCCACATGAGCTATGCTCGGTGTGGAAACATGGAGAAATAAGGGTTTCTTCTATAACACAAAGGTGACACAATTGAAGAATATGGGTGTTAGACTTCAATGCAGTTTGACGTCATGTGGTAAGGACAAAGATGAACCTATGTAAAAAAAAGACTTTTTGTAGTTGGACTAAGGGTTAAATCCCAAGTGTCACTACAAGTATTGCAGATGGAAAGAATCAAGCTATATATAGTTCTTTAAACATTCCCTATGTAGGTTTGATTCTTATTAAGGAATAAAGGGGAGTTTTATCGTGGTTGGGACCAAGATTGAATATCGAGGCATATCTACATATCTCATAAAGATGAGAATCAATCCATAAATAGTTCTTTAAATAATCATTTCCCCCACCAATCGATTTTGACATGGGAGATGTGGGATTTAATAAATTCTAGAAGAGGGATTAAATTTATGCCACAAAATTGTATTAAAATCAAATCATGTATCCAAAAATAGCACTCTGTATAGATATATTTCATATACAGGAGAATAAAAAGGAAATAATTTTTTTTGGATTGTGGTGGGGCCCAATATTTGAGATCCAGACATCTCTACGTAACTCAAATAGATGAGAATCAAGCCACAAGTAGTTCTTGAAAAAGAAAACATATTCATATCTGACTCATAATTAGGTAAGAGAAGGGCTCATGTGCCATAGATTAGAAATGTTTTCCATTGTTCTTTCTTATGGAATCTTATAACTTCAAGTAGAGAAGATGTTAGTTGTAGAGTTTAATGTTGTGTAATGAGGACAAATGGTGTCATGTAGTTTACCGTCGTTCAACAAGGAAAAAGATGCCATGCATTTGTTTCTGACACTTTCTCTATGGACGTGCACATCCATCACACAGAGGAAGAACCGCTGTATCCCCACATTCTTTCCTTCCAATGGCGGGCGACATCTATTTTTTATTCAGGGACTTCTACTCCTTGATCGAAACAGAATGATGGGATGTCAGTTCTTCCTTCTGTGGATTCCTCCTTGGAACTCGTCACCTAGTCTGGGTCTCCCTCATAGATTTAAGACATTGTTCGTGAAACTCTTCCCGATGACATATCTTCAGGGACACTAGTTAGTTACGCCGCTTCTTTCCGGGCCTCCCAAGGGGTCCGGTCAGGGCAGAAACCTTCAGTTATAAGAGTAGTCATGTTGAGGCATCTCTGGCATGTCTGGACGCTGAGGATTTGCATGTCTATTTTATGTCCCTTATTATAGGGATTCTCGAGGGCGTGGAAGCCCATGGAATCCCACATTAAATGTGGGGAAACAGGTTCCATAGGCATGTACCAGAGGTTTTCCTCATATTCCCATGTGTAACACAGGGTATGCCGTGAGTTTAGCGTCTAGCGGAGACGGATCAGACTGATTGAAACACTGATTGATGTGGATCTGATTAAAGAACTCCCTAAAGGGAACACTGATATTGGGGCCAACACGTGGACGGATTCAAGAATACTGTTGAGTGGAATTCTAAATGAAGTGGCATGATCCCACTGGGATGTGGCGGCCTGGGTAAGAATCAAGATGGATGGTGGAACCATCAGGTAGATGAATATGGTTTTGGGCTTGAGTCTCGAGGATACTTCCTATGTATCCCCATGGTAGGGAATCAAAGTACTCTTAGTTCTAGTAGATGTTGGGACACCTTAGAAGGAAGCCCGTGAGAACGGACACATGGATGGGACTTAGAATAAGTTGAACCTCTGGGTTTGGGCATGAGCTTCCCGAGACATGTGGGCGTGAGGGAAAGGTCACGATGAGACATGAGTGATGGGGATTGAACATCATGGAGGATTCCAACGTATCCATGTGGTGGGGAATCAAAGACCATGTAGTTAATATGGAAGATACAGTTTAGCATCATGCGGGATGCGTATGGGGCTTACACTCTGAGGCGGCCCATGGTGTTGGCAAACCGACATGAATGGGGTCGGATCAACCGGGTGGTGGGATCGAATCTTGTGGAGGCTTTCTACGTACCATGCCTTGACATGGATCAAATTCCCCATTGTTTAAGATGGATTAGGTCTTATTCTCTGAGGCAGACCAAGGTGGTGGGGCGTGATCCTCGTCGAGGGATCCTACAAACCATGCCTTGACATGGATCAAAGTCCTCGTAGTTCGGGATGGAAATATATTTTAACGTCATGTGGGACGGGGGAATTTGGGGCTTATGATCTGAGGTGGCCCATGGTGGATATGGGTCTTACACTGTTTGGTGACCCATGGTGGTGGGGCTTGAACCTCGTCGAGGCTTCCTACGTACCGTGCCTTGACGTGTATTAAAGTCCTCGTAGTTCGGGATGGAATGGGGTTACGCTCTGAGGCGGCCCAAGGATGTGGGGTAGGATAACCAATGTGAAGGGACTGTGGGTCCATGTGGCCTTGAACCTCATTGAGGCTTCCTACTTACCATGCCTTAGCACAGATCAATGTCCCTATAGTTCGGGTATATAGTTTAACATCATGTGGGACGACATACAGTTTATCGTCATGCGGGACAACATACTGTTTAACGTCATGAGGGACGACATACAGTTTAAAGTCATGTGGGACGACATATAGTTTAACATCATGCGGGATGAGTATGGGGATTACACTTTGAGGCGGCCCATGGTGGATATGGGGCTTACACTCTGAGGCGGCCCATGGTGGTGCCATGGTTAGTGTTTTCTTTAAGCCCAGGTGAGTTATGCTCGGTGTGAGAAATAAGAGATAGAAAGGACCTGACGATCACGTCGCAAAGGGTGCGTTCATGAGTAGTGGAGAGAGGCTTACACTTTGAGCATCCCATGTTCTCAAGGATAACTCCATGATGGAGGCCCAAGTGTGACAAAGCGTAGTGGGGGAGGGATTCAGCACCCAGGAAGAGGGGAGAAGCTCTGTTCCCTATTACGCCCTCCACTAGCCTTGGGACCGAAGAAAGGAGAAGCAAGGATGCTACCTCCTGGAATAAAGTCTAGTGGATTACACCAAGGTGGATGCCCTTCCCCGTGGACAAACACCACTCTGATAAGGAGGATATCATCCCCTGTGATAGGTGATCCCATCCCTGTGGAGATGAGTGGGCATGGAGAATGTCCAAGGCTGGGAGACCCTGTGTGCAAGGCATGGGGCTGGGTCACAGTTTAACGTCATGTGCTGAGGACGATGGATCTTGGCAGTTTAACATCCAACAACTTGGATGAGGTGGGCTTACTCTGCCCCCTAGGACTTACATAACCGGTACCCCCTACCCCATGTGGGAGGGAAGGCATCGACAACGCCGTGTCGAGGGGGTGTCACAGAGCGAACCATCAAGGGGTCCACATTAGCATGTCTATGCGAAGAAGAAATAGCCATTAGATTTTCTATGAAAATTTGCACAAGGAAAATCAACGTAACAGGAGATATCGTCCATAGGACTTTGAAGTTACTTCATATGATCCTAGAAGTTCGTACGGGAAAACCATGTGTGATACGGATTCCCGGGGGGGCACAAGAAACTTGCGAAAGCCACCTAGAAGACGGGCATCGGGTTCCCACGGAAGAGGGCGCCTGGGGAGCACTGAGGAGAGGAGTCCCGGGGAATTGTGTGCAGTCTTTAAGGCTTGTGCGTGAAATAAGGGGGGCATGCGCATAATACCCCGGGTTGGTGCGAAATCGGGAAGATTTGGCGCAGAACTGGAGTTGAGGATTTTACGCGCAACACGAAGGGATTACGCCAAATGGAAGGGGCCTGCACGAAAAGGAAATGGTTTCCGTGCAACTCGGAGGGAGTGTGTGCAATGGAAGGTATTTGTGCGCAAATAAAGGGGTGTGCGCACAAAGGAAGGATTTCACGGAACTTGGTTGGCCCGCATGTAAATGAAAGAATTGTGTGTAGGGGGTGGACCCCGAAGGTGTGGGAATTCAGTCTAAGCCATGGGATATCGCACAAAGGAGAACCCTGGGGCGACTTGGCATGTAATGAACTGTACCTGAAGGCCATATTGCGCGCCCGTGGAAGCCGAATTTTGTGCACGGGAGCTGTTTTAGATTCTTCAGCCCCGAAACGGAAGGGGGTCTTCTATCTATTTATATATTCCCAAGGGCATGAAATACAGGGCTGCATGAAATAATTGCGTAAAGGAGGTGGCAGCATGCAATATTTTGCGCACAGATGGAGGTGGCCCAAAATATCAACCGCTTGGGGCGCGGTCGCTAAATTATTTCTCACCTATGCCGAGGAATCTTCATGAATACTAAAACATTCCTTGCTAGAAACTTTTTTTCATGCGCTTCACCAAATTTTTTGTGCAACACCTCTGGGCCCTCCGGACCAGGTCTCCGGGTCCGAATATGACCTCGCTTTTTCTTTTCGAAACATTCTTCAAAACATAATCACATTTTGGCGTCTAAAATTCCCCCCCTCAGAATTGGATTGGCGAGTGGTCACTACAGCCGGATTCTGAGGAAAACGCTGAAATTCAAGGCTTCAGGGGGTCCACGCACGCAAAGATTAAAGCGGCACGCAAAAATAATCCGGTTGCGGAATTCAATTTTCACACAGTGCAGATCCCAGGACTGGCCTATAAAAGTATCTAAGTATCATGTACTGCATACAACTTTTCTCGCGTGATAAGCTTTGATCTCTCGTGCGTGAAATTTGTTCTTCTCCCGCGTGAAAAACCGCTTCAGTAGCGCATAATTCCTCTGAGATTTGGCGGACTTTTATGCGCAAACATGGGGTTTTATATGCCACATCCAGATATTTTGTGATATCCGCTGGTTTTCCATGCCAGCCACCCTAATTTCACACCTACTACCGAAACACTTGGTCAGAAGAAGATGTCCAGAAACCGGGTTGATGAGTGGGAAGCTGCTGCTTGCAGAGATATAATGGTGCAAACTCGGAGGTTTACAACGAAAAAAGGATCGTCTCCAACAATTGTACCCTTTTCAATCTACTAACCCCCGCCCAAAAGTATTATGCCATGTTTGAAAATATGCTACTATGGGACTTCGTCATTATGAAGGAGGTCCCTCTGCTGGGTTTCGAGGATGATACCCCATGGTCATGGGTGACCCACGAAGATGACCTTCCTCGATACAACATTATCAACAATAGCAATCCTTCCAGAGTAACTAGGCATATGGACGTCTATGTCCTGAATCCCATGACCAGGACCATTGCTGGGGGTGACCCTGCTGTAGAGATCTCACCGACCCTCTATGCGAGAACCTTCCTTCAGAGAATCACTGATGTGACCAAAGGCTAGCTACAGGATTGGAACCTACGGTCTAGAGGTAACTTCACCAGTGAATGGGCTTCGGAATACTGGATCCGCCATACATGCTACAAATTTGGGTCCAAGATATGGCACATCGGTCTGTTTGAGGCTGTGTGGACATCACAGTTCCATTTTTATCACCAACCTGTGCTCGGGCCGGAGCTATTCACTCGATGGTCCCCCGACACCCACACATTCTACCTTCACCATAGGGAAGTCAGTATCAACCTCTGGGATATCCACTACATCGGGGGAATCCCTTTGTATGTCTATAAATATGATGAATTCCTCCCACTGATGAACACCTGGGGTGAAAGATCTCGGACACCTATACTGACGTGGCATCTACTGGAGCTGTCCAAGGAGAAGTTGTGGGTCAAGGAATTCCTGAAGAACATCACCTATAAGGACTAGTTCAGCCTGTTCTTGGAGAGGGACTCGGAATTCAAGATTCTAGGGCGGGGAAGATGTTGTCCAACTGCAACTTAGAGGAGAAAGAGCAGATCATACTGGAGGGTCCTGGAGGCGGGGCACTACTAGTCATGGGGCTATAGTGTGAATGAGACCTGGGACCGTACACCGGATTCCTCACCACATTCCTAAGAGTGTGGATCAATCCTATGAGGGACGCAATATTGCGAGTCCATCAAACGACTCTGGTGATGGTGGGCATCATGGATGCCAACAAGAGGTTCAATCTGGGGTCCCCATGCTAGCTCAGATGTATGCCATTCTGGGATACATCTCGAGAGGGGGATCACCTAGGAGAGTATGCAGCCCTTTCCATATTTTCCATGGCTGGGTTGCAGCTCATTGTGGTGGATACGCCTTCCCGAATGTTGTCCGTCCTCCGGGCGATGGCCCATAACCCTCTCTGCTAAATAATGTCGGGGTCATTCCAATGATTTCCAATGATGAGGGAGTACAGATCAGGATTGTTAACCATGCCAACGTCACCTTCAGCACATTCCCCACCTCAACTGGCCAGATGGTAGACAATGGGCAAGGCTCATTGGAGCAGAGGGAGTACTTCCAGAGCATCAGAGGCAAGGTTCTTGTGTCCTGGATTGATGGGAAGATATTCTGAGAGCCTTACGTGTTTTCCAGGTTTTCTAGGCATTTTGGGTGCCTCTAGCGAATGAAAATAAGGGTGTACATAGATGTATGGGAGGAAAGGCATCCATGTGTTCTTCTTCATCTCTTGTTGATGTTCACGACACATGGCTCTGGAGATATCGTCACCTTTCCTCCCACCGGAGCCGACGTTGGTCTCTCAACCGAGTATGCCGAACATTGGTCCATCGCATACCCTGAGTGGCTTTTGAGGAAGCGATTTCGGAAACTCAAGGTTGCCAGTGCGGAACCCGGGTGGCAGGAGAGCAGGCAGAGCATCGGTAGAGGGGGAAGATCAGAAGCACGTCGGGCAACGAGGCCCGCACAGTCCAGGACATCGGCAGCGGGGGAGTCACATGGCGTGGCCGAGCCCTCATCGCCTAGAAGAGTTGGGTCCCACAGAGAGTCTAGAGTACTTCTCGAGAATCAAATAAGATACCTTCTTCAACATTCCCAAGATTCCATTTTCCCCACGCTATGGACGTCTTGGCTAACCCTACGACATTCGGTGAGTGCTGAAACCCTCTAGCAAAAAATAGTACGATATGGGATTCAGCTGCCAGATGTTGGGCTTGTCTGGGTTGCTGAAAAAGTGAACTTCCATCAATGACATGCATATATAACACCCATGGACATGTACTCATGTCAACATAGTCAATGTGTGGAGCCACCTCTCTTGGTGAAGTTGATGCTCGGCCAGGATCATGATCCAGAAACGATACCAATGGGGGATGATGACAGTGATGATGAGTTGGAGGGTGGCGACATAAGAGAGGGGGTAGAAGGAGAAGGGGATGAGGAGCCAAAATGTGAAGGGTCTTAGGGGGAATCCCACCAAGGGAGTCTTCGAGAGAGCGGTGACATCGTCAACTCTGATATAGATGTGATCAAGCTACTCCAGGTATTCTTCAACCCTTATCTATCCTATTCCTTTTATTCTCTTTCCTTTGCGATAATTATTCCAATTTCATTCTCTTGCGTAGGAGCACATTGGTAGTGATCAAGCTTCATAAGTCGAAGGAGGGGGGAAAGCACCAATGGAACAAGGTGGGGCACCATCGATCATTATTGAGATGATGGGAATTGAAAGATCCCCCGTCGTGGTAGCTCTTGTAGCTGATAGAATGCTGGAGGCTAGGGTCTTGGGTTCCTGTAAGTTCCTTAATTCAATACTGGTTCTTACCACCAGAGGACTCACCTGATTAGGGTGCTCCTTATCTGAATAGTGATCACAGCACTGGAGTCTCATCAGGCTTCTGAGGCCGGACCATCCCTGAGCATTCCTATGGAAAACATATCACCCCATCCTGAACATGCCTCCCAAACAGAGTTGGACCTATAAATTGGCGAGCAGGGAGCGGCGGACACCAGTGGCGCTGCTGTCGGGGTAGGGCTGGAAGTCGACTTAGGTGGCACCAGAGTTGCGTCGAGCAAGGAAGGTCGCTCAGACACAGAAGAGCCTACCTCAGTGGGGGGAAATCTCAGGAAGACCCTTCGGCCATCCTACTGGCAGTCTCCCCTTTCTATCGACCCATTGATCCCAAAAAAATCGATGATTTAGATTCGGAAGTGGCCGAAGAGAGCCGAATGACATGATGCAAGAGATGTAAATGCATCCGGTGTTTTCATATTCATCCCCATATGGAATGGATGAAACGGATGGGGTCACTCCACACCTGGATGTGTTTCCTATGTGTTGGAGGGGAAGATGGTCAACTTCTTCACCTGAAGGTCCGTGATTACATGGCCGAGAAGATGTGTGAGAGCAGCCGGCGCGCCGATGTCATCCGGTGACAGGAGGATTCAGGGTGTACCCAAGCATTTCTAAGGGCGGATCAGGAGGTCCAAATCCTAAAGGAATAGTGGAAAGTATAGGAGATATTCATCGTGAACTATTCTGAGCTCATGGAGTAGTTGGGGGCATAGCTGGCAGACGCCCAAGAACAACTCATGGAATCTAGTCACCAGATATCCGAGCTCCAAACTAAATAGGAGCAGGCACAAGCCAGGGACAGCGACCTAGGCTCCATGGATACTGATGAAGAGAGATCCCTCAGAGGTTGGGAGGTAGTCCTGGAGGCCGCCATCTAAATGGTGGCGGTATTGGAGAGATCCGTCCAAGAATCCGACCATTAGGGGCCCTGTTTTGGCCAAACCCAGAAACCCATTTTCCCCACTGCTTCTCATTGTTTTCTCTTCGAATTTCATGTATGGAAAATTTTATTTAATTTTCCCTGTTATGTGCTCAACAATAATCCCAAAATAAATAAAAAATGATTCATTCCTAAGCTCATGTGGGTCGTACCCGATGTGAGAAACAAAGGATGCTTGCACTATTACTTCGTTTGATTACATAAGCATCAACAAAGCTTTGGAAATTCGAAATTCGAATTCGGATTCCCAAGGAGAAGAGGGTGGCCCAATCAAAGGCAGAGGACCTCAGACCAATCAATTCATCATCATCTCAATGTGCTCTAGTGCACAAGCGGGGCAATTCCAGGGGCATTGGAATCAGTCTGAACACAGGGGGATGATAATTCTTAATCACGTTACCCCAAATTTGGAACACTATGGGAGGTGCATGATGAAAAAGGACAACTATTGACCGTGTTCGAAACACAACATTCCAATTGCGTTAGCATGAAATACGGACAAAAAATGAGGGTTGACCACTTACCATGTTCATAACATGGGACCTCACTCAAATATCATCCATCAATCATCCAGGACGTTGGCCCAGGATAGCAGGTGGACGATTGGTTGAGGATCCATACTGTTAGGGGGTCCCTTCAAATTTTATCAGTGTTTTGGGGTGTTGGCCCAAGAAAGTAGACAGACCATAGGTCGATCACTTATACTGTTAGGGGGTCCCATCAAATGTGAAAGATGTTGAGGATCTGAAAAAAGGGGCACACAAAGCATGGAAAGTGAAGTGATGGTTTGGTCAAACAGAATCCAACACACCTAAAATTACACAACCATGGTAGAAGAACATTAAGTGGATGCATTAATCTGATCATGGATCATCTCTACTTTGATATGGGATCTCTCTGGTGGGAGAACCATCACTTCCCAGTGTCATTATGGGGCATCCTGAACTTGTTCAGGGCAAATTCTGTAGTTACAAAACTCCCAAAAGGGGTCAGTCCTAGGGGACTATAGTGAGGAGGGACGAGATTGGTGATCCCTAGGGCTGGACCCGAGACAAAATGTCTGGGCATTCCTACGTATCCCATAACGATGGGAATCAAGACATATGTAGTTCTAGAAAGTGTCTTAGTCTACGGTCTTAGAACTCGGACCATGGATTGGTAAGGATGGCAGGAGACACATGGTAATGAGATTATGAAACCTAATGTAAATGAGGACAAGGACAAGATTACGATGTCTTCATTGGGGACGTGTTTGGGTCAAGGGACCGAACACAAAAGTTAGGCTGGGCCTATGGTAAAGTGCTTAGGTGTTCCTATGTATCCCATAAGGATGGGAGTCAAGCCACACATAGTTCTGGAAAGTGGCATGGTAAGGTACCAGTGCAAAGGATAATATGGTTATGTTGGTCCAGCCCTCACACCCAAAAGAATCCTTATTAGATTTACCTTGTTTATCCTTTAAGGTGAATGTTATTTTTATGAAGCGACGAGACTCGGGTAGAAATTCCTAGCATCGCCACAAGAATCAAGCTGTATACAGGAATTGACAAATGGTATGGTAAATGACTGATACCCAACATGTTTCTCTCTATGATGAGATCATCACAATGTAGTTTCATCTTCCGTCGTGCTGCCAGGATGATATTATCATAGTTTAGGGTCTTGTTGTAGGACCAAACAGCACAGTTTAAGGTCATATGGCTTGGACCTGAGGGAATGTGCATGGCGTGATAGATAATACTTGATGTGAATGATGAAGAGGCCCACTTCATCACCATGTGCGATTCTGGGAGAGGAGCCTTGGGCCATGTGGCCAATGAGGGTTAGAGGATAAGGGGAAACAGAATCTAGCTTCCAATTGAGCTGGTCCCATAAATGTGATTTCTGGGTGATCCTACGAATCCCCATGAGGATGATAATCGAGCCGCACAGAGTCCTTCGAGAAGATCTTAATTTATGGTCTTAGAGATCAGATAGTGGGAGCCCCGAAAGATACAATATTATAGCTTGCTCCCCTGACGTGCGAAGGTGCACTGAGGCATAGTGCCAAGAGTGTTGAAATTACACCTATACATAATGGGGTGGAGTGTAATGAAAATCATGTCACCAGAATTCAAGGGCTGGCATGGAGAAAAGGGATTACTACTGACCATGTTCATAACACATCATCCTGTCACGTTATCCTGAGTACAAACAAATGAGCATCTATCACTGACTATGTTCACAATGCGGGATTTGAATCAATTTGTTGTCTGCAACCCTCGGGGGCATTGGACCATAACGGTAGGAGAGCCCTTAGGCCTATTTCCATTCCGTTTTTTGGGGGTCCGTCTGTGTGAGAATAATGACGGGGGCCCAAATGAAGAGGAACACAAAGCTTGAAAGGTGGATGGAACTTGTCAAAGATGAATCTGACACTCCTGGTGCCAGACCAGAGTACTATTAACACATTGGTGTACCACGGTAAAGGGTAGAGGGACTCAACTAGAGAGCCACCAAGAGGTGTAAAACTCCTTGGAGAAAGAAACACGCAAGGGGGCCTACGATATGGGGCTAGACCTGAAATCTAAATGTTCAGGCGGTCCTACGTATCCCATAAGGATGGGAATCAAGCCATACATAGTTCTTGAAGATACAGTTTAACGTCATGTGGGACGACATACAGTTTAACTTCATTCAGGACGACATACAGTTTAACATCATGCGAGATGACATACAATTTAACATCATGTAGGATTACATACTGTTTAATGTCATATGGGATGACATTGAGTTTAACGTCATGTGGGAAGATAATCCAGTTTAAAGTCATGGAGGACCCAAATGCAGTTTAGGGTTGTGCATGACCCAATGCAGTTTAAGATCGTGCAGAACCATAGCCCAGTTTTAGGTCATGGATGAACAAGAGGCCCAAATGTAAGACCTAATGTAGTTTAAGTTTGAGCAAGACCCAATGCAGTTTAAGGTCATGCTGGACCAAAGTATCAGGAAAAGTATTTCTTGAGGAACTTGGCATTGGTGGGAGGAGTTATATGCTCACCATCCATGGTCACCAGTGAGTATGCTCCATTGGGATAAAAATTATGAATAATGAATGGTCCTTCCCATTTGGGCTCCAACTTGGCTGGTTTCCTACCAGGGATTGTTGGTGCTTAGAGGTCTAGTACCAAGCCACCCTGCAGTAAACAGCGGAGGTGAACCTTTTTGTTGAAATCTCGAGACATCCTACTCTGATTCCTTTCTAGATTGTGCAAGGCATGAAGCCTATTCTCATCCAGTTCTTCCAATTCCTCCAGACGGATATCGGCCACTCTATCCGGCTCTTTCTAGTCATAGAACACCATGCGCAATGAGGGAAATTGAATCTCAATGGGCAGGATGGCCTCAGTTCCGTACACCAGGGAATATGGGGTCACCTGGGTGGAATTAGAAGTCATCGTCCGATAATACCAAAGGGAGATGTAGATCTTATCCAACCAACTCTTCTTATGTTAACCAAACATTTTTTTCAGAATGTTAGAGATGTTTTTTTGAACGCCTCAATCTTTCCATTCGCTTGTGTGTGATAGTGGGAGGTATGGTTGGAGCGAATGTTATATTTGGCATCCAATGTTTTCAACTCGGCTGCTCAAAATTTGGTGCCGTTATCGGTGAGGATAGCATGAGTAACTATAAAACGCTGGATGATGTTGGAACTCATGAAGTCAATGGAATAAAGGGCCTTGACTTCCTTGAGAGGAATCACCTCTTCCCACTTAGAAAAGAAATCTGTAGCGGTCAGAATGAATTGGCATTAGAGAGCCATTGACGGTGGGTATGGTCCCAGGACATCTAACTCCTAGACTGCAAAGGGCCAAGAGTACATGGTATTATGGGGAGGCTCTGGTGGCCACTGCACAAATATATCATGTACGTGGCATGCATGGCACCTCTTGGCGAACTCAGTGCAGTCAGAGATCATGGACGGCCAAAAATACACTAATCTCTGGATCTGGTGAGACAGTTTTGACCCTGCCTGATGGGAACCACAGGAACCGGCGTGAACCTCTTCCATGACCTATGGAATCTCAGCCCCTTTAATGCAATGGATGAAAACACAATCAAACTTGTTCTTATAGAGTATCTTCTCAAGAGTGGGACCACTTTGGATATCAAACTGTAGTGTGCGGTGTCAGATTCACTCATGCTCGGTCCGATTAGCCAGAAGGCAACCATTTTGGAGATACTCGACAAAAGGAGTTCTCTAATCGGATGTCATTTCAACAACTACATCTGAAGAACCTGTGGTTCTTAACATAGTGGATCCAGCGGTAAGATGGATTTCCCAAAGGCCATCGTCATCCTATGGGGTGACGGGAGCAATGACTCTCTAATGTTCCACATGTATAATCAGATCACCCTACTTGGGTTCTGCAAGCGACTTGGCTAGGTAGGCCAAAGCATCTAATCGACCGTTCTGTGACCGAGGTACATGGGTGACCTATGGCTGAGAAGGGAGGTAGGCCATTAGCTGGAGGGTGCACTCCAACAGTGGTACGAGCTCTAGCTTCTTGACAACATAGTTGTCGTTGACTTGCTTGATAACCAGTTCGGAATCCCCTTTCACATGAAAATGGGCCACGTCAATCTTAAGGGACAACTTAAGGCTAGTACTGATGGCCTGATACTCCGATTCATTATTGGTACAACCTTCTGACAATAAGAATGAGTATGGCATAACGGCTTGCACCGGGATATTGAAGACAATACCTAGACCCAATCTATTGATCTTATGGTCATTGAGCCTCCTACCAGTGGGGATACGGGAGGCACCATCGAAGTGCAGTTGCCAACATGAGATGGCTTGATCAACCGGGAGGATTGCCTCATTAAATAAATACAAGTTTAGGGATTGGTGCACAAGAGTTGGATGGGCAGCTAGAAAGTCTGCCAACGCTTTCCCCTTGATGGCCTTCTAGGGCACGAACCTGATGTCGAACTGCTGGAGGATTACTTCCCACCGCGCTAGTTGACCTGTCAACATGGGAAAACTTAGAATGTACTTCAATGGGTCAACTCAAGAGTCCAGCTGTACCTCATGGTGCTGTAGGTAATGTCGCAATTTATGTACGGAAAATACGAGCGCACAATAGCTCTTCTCGATGGGGTGGGGGGTATCTAGTCTCCGTATCAAAGATCATACGGCTAAGGTAGTAGAGGTTGTTCTCTATCCCCTCATTTCTCTTCTAGGTGACAAGGGCACCGAGGGACAGTTCCAAGGTGGTGACATAGAGGATCAATGGATTTCTGGAGACGGGTGGCATCAAGACTGGAGGCTGGAGAAAATATTTCTTAATCTCCTCAAAGGCGGTCTGGTACTCCTCTTCCCACTCATAAGTGTTTCCCTTCTACATCAGCCAAGAAACTTCTCGGAGGTGACCCCAAAGGCACACTTCAACAGGTTCATCTTCAAATGGTGGGAATGGAGGAAGCTGGATACTTTATCAAGGTATTTGAGATGGTCCTGGCACTAGAAATATTTGACTACCAGATCGTACACATAGCTCTCCACCAATGTCCCGAGGATCTGTTTGAATATGCGATTAATGGCCTATTGATAGGTGGCACCTAAATTCTTTAGGCTGAAAGGAATAACCTAGTAACAAAAAGTACCTTGGAGCACCCTGAAAGCGGAGACTCCTCATCCTCAGGGGCCACCCAGATCTGATTATATCTGGAGTGACCATCCCTGAAGGGGGAAGAATGGAACCCAGTCATAGCGTCGATCAACAATTTTGTCACTGGAAGGGAAAACTCATCCTTCGGACAGAGACGGTTGAGATCGTGGAAGTCGATGTAGGCTCTGATCTATCTGATCTTCTTCCGGACTGGCATGATGTTGACTAACCACATGGGGTAATGGACTTCCTTAATGAAGTTGGATCTGATGATCTTGTCAACTTTCGCCTCGACCATGGCACCGTGAGATGGATGCATCTTTCTGGGAGGCTGCTTGAACCCGCAATGATTTTTTAGGAGGCCGAGGCGGTGGCCAGCTACCTGAGGATCTAGCCCCAGGATCTCGTCACCACTCTAGGAAAATACATCACGGTTCTATTTAAGGAAGCCTACATACCGCTGATGCTCCTCAAGGGTCATAGCAGCACTAATCAATGTCGGCCTCGGGTCTACCTCACTGTCAAGGTTCACCTGTTCCAATTTATCGACCGCAGTGGAGACGCCTCACTAAATGGTAGGGGGCGTCCTCTATATCCTCTTCTCCCCTTATTGAGGGATATTCTATGGGGGAGGTTTCTTTTGAGCTACCAGACCCCGATGGGAGGCCGGTGCCGACTTGAGCAGCAGCAGTCGTTGCATCGGGAAACTCTGGCGTTGCCGAGACCATAGCAATGAAGGCAGTTGACCCGATCCCATCTGGTCTCCAGTCCCAAGTTTCCATGCTTGAAAATATCAATTTAGTGGTGGCACGTCGATCGGATTCGGATTATTCTATCTCAGTGAAACAGACAAGTATGACGTTCTGTCATTGCCATGAGTCGGACACCCCGATACTTGATGGGAGTGGGAGGCTCCGGGATCACTAGAGCCTAGTTCGTATAATAATACAAAGTGATCTTTCGACACCACGAGTATATTGGGAGCATGGCACCCTCTCAACCTAGAAATGACATAAAACTACCCAATATCGGGGGTTGTGGCCTCATACCGATGGATCGGGAAGACGTTGGCTTCATTCAAGCCTGCCCAAGGGTCGGTCATAGCGGTTACAGGATCAACATCACTTTCCTGGACTTTTTTATCCTTTCTCTTGTAATAGTCGGCGTCCATGTAGCGGGCTTCACAAGAGAAGAAAGGATATGAATCACCTTTGAGTACGCCCACTAGGCCATTAAGGGAGTACTTGAGGCATTGGTGATACGATTAGGGGACCGCCGCTTGGAGGTGGAGCCATGGCCTACCCATCAATGAATTGTACGTGGTGTCCTGGGAGACAACCATGAATTCGGTGCTGGAAACTAAGCCACTGAATTGGGACTTCAGATGGATCTTGTCGACTTGGGTATGTTATTTCCTATCATATCCCTGGATTCATAAATTTGAGGGAGTCAGTTTATCCTCAGATAACCCTATCTTCTGCATTGTCCACGTTGGGATAAGGTTGATCCTGGAGCCGGTGTCAATGAGACAGCGGTGAACCTGGACACTGTTAAATTGGTTGGTGATGTACAACAGGTGAATTTTCCCCTATATGGGAGAGCCTTCATCCTCTCTAGAGAATTAGATGATATCCTGGCATTAGGCACTTAGAACTGCTTCAGCATGAAATGCTTCTACAGCTACTACCTCCGTCTCAAATTGGAGGGGGCTTCCTAAAGCCTCAGTGAGCACCTCACACATATCTGGAGACAGGAGAAGGGCTTCCAGAATGTAAATACTCACTGGTATTCTAGATATATTCTTGAGAACATCGTAGTTCTGCGCCAGGCGTGAAATTCTTCTTGCGGGACGCCGCTCTGCGGCTGGAGGCATGGCAGGCCCTGCCGGCTAGATTGGCGGATGACTAGTGCTGGGTATATCCCGCTGATCACTATTCGAAGATCAGATGGTAGCTACAGGAGGAGTACTGGACAGTTCGGATCATCATGTGGTGGGGCGAAGCTGGTCATGGAATGACCAAAGTGGTTCTGCTCGATCCAGCTGCACAAACGGTGGTGGAGGCGGGCATGTTGACTCTGGATGAAGAGGCTGGGTGTGCTGAGTTCTACGCTGGGCCTGATGTCTAGTCTTAGCGACATGCACGACCTGGCTGGAGGTTCCAACTTCTGCACCATGATGACCCATATAGTCATGGCTCCGCTGACGTTGGCGTCGGCTGGGAACAATGGGGAGGTTTGCCTGGCGCTCACCCTCGTCGGGAGTCATTTAGGGATTTACCAACTCAATGGTGTTAATCTAAGTGTACCCATGACTGTCGCTTGACGAATCATCCACCACTGGGAGGATTTGAGGAGGTATTCCCATCTATGGGGGCATAAAGTCACCTAGAATTCAGGATGATGATGGCATTGGGGGGGTGCCTTGCTTCTTTTAGTGCTGCCGATGCTTGCACTTCTGGGAAGAGGCATCCAGAGATGATGATACATAAGTGGTGGCCATAGTTTTTGGAGGCTCTAGATGATTTAGGAATTCCTGAATGATTACATTGGTGCGGGTTACCGTTTTTCGGGCCATCCTGTGTCTATACTTCTCAAACCCGCGGTCAGAAATCTGCTGCCACTCACCCTCATCGTCGCTACCGCTATCAGACCTTACGAAGACACCCACCACTTTTTCCAGATCCGAGCCCAACCTGACTATGTTGTTGTCAATCTTTTCTTGGATACAGTCCTTGAACACATAGCATTTCTTGATTATGTTCCCCAGGATCCAGTGATAAGGGCAGTAGTTCGGGATACCAATGAGGTGCACCTCCTCTGGATTTCTGCACTCAGTTAAGCACAAAATTCCCTACTCTAAGGCATTGTAGAAGTAACCAGGGACCTGAGCCTCATTGAACGAGTAGGTCTAATTCTTTCTGTCCTGATAGGGGGATCTGGGAGCCAGGCCTTGGCAAGGGAGCAGAGAATCCTTCTGAAGAGGCGGAACCTGATTACCTCTCCTAGGCGGTAGCGGCGTGTTACCCGGGGAACCGGTCGATTCTGGGTATTCTGTTGGGATTGAAGTTGCACCTAGGTGGAGGGCCTCTACGAGGCTGTAGGGCCGGTGCTACTGGTAGCAACTCCAGTTTCTTGGGGGCTTCTATCTGAGCTACCGCGGTGAGCTCAGCTATGGAAACCCTCCTCACTGTGATTATAGGATGCAACTGTCGTTCCTGGATGGCCTATTTCAGGGATTCTTCTAATCTCTGGGCTTTATCTGAGAAGGCTCAGAACCCTATGGGATAATTATGAGTGATCAAGGTGGGAACCAGTTCCATATTGACATTTCCCACACACATCATCAGTAATTTCTCTTGAGTCAGTGGCATGTCACGGGAGTATGTGAGCCCCTTCCACTGGGCGATGAAGTCCGCGACTCGCGCATCAGGCCTTTGATTTCACTTGAAGAGGTCTATGATACTGGTCTTCCGGGTGGTAGAGATGAACTGGTAGAGGAACATCCTGCGAAGGTCCTCCCAGCTTGCAATAGATCCGATGAGGGGGTAGCTGTACCAGACAAATGTTGGCCCCTCCAGTTTCTAAACAAAACAGTAGAGCATGGTGTCCTCCTACTTCACTAGGGTCCCTATCATATGCCCACACCTCATGTTGAAGTGGTATAGGTGATGAGGCAGGTCCCTCGTCCCGTTAAATGGGGAGAAGGTGGGATTTCTAAATTTTGGAGGCATTGGCATGTCATCCACCCATGCCGGGTATGGCTTGCCATCAGCTGGGATGGCCACCTACCACGTCTCTAGTGCCCCTAGGCAGGCAATGAGTGCCTCTATTGAATCATCCATATGGGGGTCCCAGTCCTGATGGGGATATCTAACCATGAGCGCGTAGTTGGGCTCTTCAATATGGTAGGCAAGCTCAGAAGATCATGGAGCGGCTGGTGGAGGGACCCTTGGGACTACCGGAGAAGCCCGAACAGGGTTCCCTGGGTGGTCGCGTCATTCGAGAGGTTTCAGGGAGACATATCGTGCCCTTTTTCCATGGGATCCGACTTCCGCCCTGTCAGAGAATAAGGCATGATCAGTGTTTCCCATGCGAATCTCACTGAGGGGTAGTTATTCCGGCCCCTGCGGCCCCGGCCTAGGATCACCGTTTTTGGGTAGTCACTCTACAATGCGTTCATCCAGAAGTTCATCAACCAACTTCTTCTGCTCAGCAAGTAGTTGGCGTAGCATGGACTTCTCAGGGTCCTCTTCTGTCTTTGGCACTGAGGGGGACAGGTCAGAGTGCTGGAAAGCTCCATCATGCTCATTTCCCATACTGAACTTTTGGCTGAGTACCAAAGACTCAGTGGGTGGAGGAAGACCTAGGACGTTCCTCTGTTTATGGTTAATCCATCTTGATGGGTCCAGTGGTGGCACGTACTCAAGGGGGGTGTTCCCATCAAGAAGTCCCAACTCGTTCTCCCTTCCCGATAGGTTGGTCATGTTGACCACCACTCTTCTCGGGGGCATTCCCTCACCGTCACCTAGCATGTTGGGCTACTGGTGAATATCTCTAAAGAGGAGGGCAGCATACTACCCCCACCCACGGACTTGCGCGTGGGGTGGGGGGGGGGGGTAGCCTCCTCAATAAAATTGCGGAGTACATGGAAACTCTAAACGCATTGTTGCTGGAGGGCCCTGTGGTTTCCAGGTGACCCAGGGTGCTAGACCGCAGGGAGTGTGGCCAGGTCAACCAGAAGGCATTGCTCGCTGATGCCTTCCAGGTACACTTTTCTCCTGGGATAAGTCATGCACCGATGGCAAAGGCAGAAGTGAGTCACCCATAGGGTTTGGTGAAAACATTCAAACTCCTCCGGGGCGAGAGATTATGGAGTACAAAAACTCGATCCTGTGACTAGACAAAACTTCTCATGGAATGGTCTACTGCGAGGATGGTCCAGAAGCTCCCTGATCCTGATTCAGGGTCTGGACCTTGATTTCCCCACTTAGCAACTAGGGGTGGTTAAGGAACTGGTGGCGGCACTGAGGCATACTGCTGGGATGGTAGGCCGACCATTGGAGAATACAGCGAGTGGGCTGATTGGCCACCGAACCATGGGCTATCCACTAAAGATTGTAGCGACCTGGCTGCCATATCAAGATGGGATGGACCAACGACTAGAGCTCCTGGAACAGCAGCAGTGTCTGTCAATGGTGGGTTACACTCCGTCTCTTCCTCCATTGGCCCCCAAAATAGCTCTCCATAGTCTCTAAATGAGGCAGAGGGTGCTTCCAGAGATGCTAGTGGTGACTGCATGGTTGGACCACGGGAACATGTCAGGGTCTTGTCCTCCTGAATATACCTTTGGAGGTAATTAAGAATCCTGTGAATCTCACATTCCGGGAGCACGAGACTGATGTTCCTTGTTCCTGCCCCAGACTTTGACTCGGAGGACTGAGGGGAGGGCTCCTGCACTGAATCGTACTCCTCCTTGGATTTTGAGAAGCGGACTGGTCTGATTCCCGTCAGCCCTTCCCCAGAATTCCTCTTACGGTGGGGCTGACTTGCTCTCCTTCCCCTGGGTGGTTCTTCATGGCAGGGCTAATTTCCGACATGGGGACCTTTGGCCGCACTAGTGCTGGGGCGGATACGGTTTACACCTGAGGAGGCCGGGGTGCGAGGAGTACCTGTAAAATTTTTGAAAGGAACACGGGGAGGAACTCCATGTTGGCGGGTGACTGGACATGCAATGACTCCATACCGGCAGTCTGCGGCAGGGGGAGTGACCCAATACCTGGTGTAGTGAGCACAAGAGAGACCCCCATATAGAGTGTTGTTGTCACGGGGAAGGACCTATCATGGATTTAAGGCGCCACTGGGAAAACCTCTAAGCTGATGTTGGGAGCAGGGAGGATCCTCACCTTCCGTAGTGGAGTTACGGAGTTAGCCTCCACACTGGGTGTAACTGCTGTAGATCGGTCTGCGGTAGCCAGCACCTATGCCAACTATCGAGAGAGTTGACCAAGCCTTCCCATGGGGCGGTTGGGGCATCGATCCAGGTCAGGCATGAATCTATCCCTACTCAACGTATGAAGTCAATTTGGGGTATGATTCAACAGTGGATCGGGCCATAGTAGTCGCTGATGTTGACACCCCACGAAGAACGTCATCTTCCCTTTGTGCCCGATGATAGCGTCAGCTCAGATGAACTGGACCCGATGGTGCAGGCGAATGAATTACCTACTTGATCGCTTGGGGAACCGAGCAGCGACACTGACACAGTCTGGGGGGGGACCTCACCAGGAGACCTTGAAGAGGGAATCTGATCAGGTTGGTCTGGACATCCTCTACCTCATCGGCGTCGGGGAAGGAACTATCGAGACTCTCTAGGGACAAGCTCCTGAAGAGATTTAATGTTGCGGTGGGGAGAAGGGGCTACCTAAATGGCCCTCGAGGGTGGCATGGATGGCGAGGCGCAACTGCCTCTAGATCTTGGCAGGCCATATCCCTGGTGGGGATTACCCCCTCCTCCTCGTACCTACGTACAAGGTACTTAATTACCCTTCGCTAGAAAATTTCCAACAGGGAGAGGTGCATGGGCTCCCAACAATCCATGAAATCGAAGCCATCGTGGAAGAGGCAGAACCGCGCAGGGTAGTCGCATCGATATTTCCTCTGCCCCTGTGACGGTGGGAAGGTGATTGAGCTCCGGATTCAACAACTAGATTCCTAAAAGCAGGGAGATGAACTCATTAATATTGATTGGAAAATAAATCGACAACCAGTACACGTAACGTCATTCCATCTTATGTGGTCACCAAGAGGGATCCAAACTGACAAAATTGTAGAATTGAATTCTCAACGTCCTGACTGTCCTAACATATGGATAGTTCCACGTCATGCCTATTTGGTGGGAGCTGGTACCAGATGATGGGGTAAGACGACATGCTAAAACACCAAGCCCCGAATGTTAATAGCCTCCATTCTGAGTTGAATCCCTTCACATCGGGTTCACCATTTTCTGTTTCTGACGCTTTCGTCGGGGACGCGCGCATCCTTCACACAGACGATGCACAACTATATCCCTGTATTTCTCGATTTCCAAAGGTGGTAAGCATATGTTCCTTATTTAGGGACGTCTTCTCCTTGATCAAAACGTGATGATGGGATGTCGGTTCTTCCTTCCATGGATTCCTCCTCGGAACTCATCACCTACTCTGGATCTCCCTCATAGATTTAATGCGTAGTTTGTGAATCTCTTCCCGATTCCATATTTTCATGGACATCAGTTAACTACACCGCTTCTGTCAGGGCCTTCCAAGGGATTCGGTCAGGGTAGCAACGTTCGGTTAGGAGACTGCTCAGGTTGGGGCATCTCTGGAATATCTGAACACTGAGGATTGGCATGTCTGTCTTTTGTCTCTTATTATAGGGCTTCTCAAGGGAGCGGAATCCCGAGGCATCCCACATCGAATGTGGGGAATCAAATTCCATAGGCATGTACCAGAGGTTTTCCTCAGCTTACCATGTCCAACACATGGTATTCCACGAGTTTAACATCAAGTGGAGACACATTGGACTTATCAGAACACTGATAGAAGTGGATCATATTGAAGAACCCCATGGAGGGAACACCGATATTAGGGCCAGCATGTGGGCGACTTCCTGAATGCTATTGAGGGTAATGGGGAATGAAGTGGCATGATCCCACCAGGATTTGTCAGACCGGGTAAGAATCAGAATGGATGGTGGAACTATTAGGAATATGATGACAGTTTTGGGCTTGAGTCTCAAAGAGACTTCCTACGTATCCTCGTGGCAGAGAAATCAAAGTCTGCATAGTTGGATGAGATAGTGGGACACCTGAGAATCCGGCCCGTGAGAATTAATGCATGGATGCGACACGGATGAAGTTGTACCTTCAGGTTAGGGAATGAGCTTCCCATGACACATGTGCTTGAGGGAAATGTCAGGATGAGACATGAGTGATGGGGATTGAACCTCATGGATTCTTCCTACATATCCCTATGGAGTGGAATCAAAGACCACAGAGATTAGGTGGTGGATATAGTTTAATGTCATGTGGGACGGGTATGGGTCTTACACTTTGAGGTGGCCCATGGTG
Organism: Viscum album; assembly: GCA_963277665.1. NCBI lineage: Eukaryota > Viridiplantae > Streptophyta > Magnoliopsida > Santalales > Viscaceae > Viscum > Viscum album. The sequence goes on along the minus strand of OY728166.1, from coordinate 1,080,939,023 downwards.
TTGGCGAACCGATGTCAATGGGGTCTAAACGACCAGGTGGTGGGATTGAACCTCATGGAGGCTTCCTATGTACCATGCCTTGAAATGGATAAAAGTCCCCATAGTTCAAGATGGATTGGGGATTAAGCTCTGATGTGGCCCAAGGTGGTGGGGCTTGAACCTCGTGGAGGCTTCCTATGTACCAAAATTTGACATGGATCAAAGTCCCCATATTCAGGATAGAAATGTATTTTAATGTCATGTGGGATGGGGGCATTTGGGGCTTACGCTCTGAGGCGACCCATGGTGGATATGTAGCTAACACTATGAGGTGGTCCATGGTGGTGGGACTTGATCCTCATGGAGGCTTCCTACGTACCAGGACTTGACATGGAACAAATTCCCCATAGTTCGGGATGGAATGGGGCTTATGCTCTAAGGTGGCCTAAGGATGTGGGGCCGGGGAACTGACGTGAAGGGACCAGAGGTCTAGGTGGGATTGAACCTCAGGGAGGCTTCCTACATACCATGCCTTAGCATGGATCAATTTCCTCATAGTTTGGGTATACAGTTTAACGTTATGCGGGAAGACATACAGTTTAACGTCATGTGGGATGACATATAGTTTAACATCATGCGGGACGACATACAGTTTAATGTCATGTTGGATGAGTATGGGGCTTACACTCTGAGGCGGCCCATGGTGGTTCCTTGGTCAGTACATGCTCTAAGCCCACGTGTGTAATGCTCAGTGTGAGAAACAAGAGATAGAAAGGACCCGATGATCATGTCGCGAAGGGTGCATCACTGGGTAGTGGAGAGGGGATTACACGTTGAGCGGCCCATAGTGTTAGGAATTACTCCAGGATGGAGTCCCAAGGGTGAAAAAGCATAGAGGGGGAGGGATTCCACACCCAGGAAGAGAGGAGGAGCCATGTTCTCTATTACACACTCCGCTGGCCCTAGGACCGAAGAAAGGAGGAGCAGGGATGATGCCCCCTGGAAGAAAGGTTAGGGGTTTACACCAAGGCGGATTCCCTTACCCAGAGACAAATTCCACTTTGATAAAGAGGATATCATCCCCTATGAGAGGTGATCCCATCCTCATGGAGACCAGTGGGCATTGAGAATGTCCATGGCGGGGGACCCTACCTGCGAGGCACGAGGCTAGGTCACAGTGTAATGTCATGTGTCAAGGATGATGGTGCTTGGCAGTTTAACATCCTATAGCTCAGATGGGGTGGGTTTACTCCGCACCCCTAAGACATACATAAATGGTACCCCCTTCCCCTTGTGGGAGGGAAGGCATCGGCAAGGCCGTGTCGAGGGGGTGTCGCGGAGCGAACCATCGAGGGGTCTATGTTAGCATGGCTATGTGAAGAAGAAATAGATTTTAGCATGCCTATGAAAAGAAGCATGGGGCAAAGAAACACAATATTTGGTATCGTCTAGGGGACTTTGATGTTACTTCATAAGAGCAAAGAAGGTAGTATGAGAAAAACCATGTGTGATGCGGATGCCAGGGGTGCACATGACCCTTGCGAATGGAACCCAAAAGAGGGGAATCGGGTGCTCGTGCAAGAGGGAGCCCGAGGAGAACTGAGGATAGGAGTCCCGGGGAATTGTGCGGAACCTTTAAGGCTTGTGCGAGAAATAAGGGGGGACTACGTGAAATACCTCGGGTCTGTGCGAAATCAGGATGATTTGGCACGAAACTGAAGCTGAGGCATTTACGCGCAACGTGAAGGGATTGCGCGAAATGGAAGGGGGCCTGTGCAGAAAGGAAAGGGTTTGCGCGCAGCTCAGAGGGATTATGCACAATGGAAGGGGTTTGCGTGCAAAGGAAGGGGTGTACGTGCAACTTGGCCAGCCAGCGCTCAAATGGATGGAATTGCGTGCAAGGGGCGGACCCCAAAGGGGTTGGAATTTAGTCTAAGCCACAGGGTTCTCGCACGAAGGCGGACCCCCGGGCAACTTGGAACGTAAAGAACCATACTTGAAGGCCATATTGCATGCACGTGGAAGCTGAATTTCACGCACATGAGCTGGTTCAGATTCTTCATCACCAAAACGGAAGGGGGTTGCCTTCTATTTATAGATGCCTAGGGGCGTGAAATATAGGGTTGTGTGAAACTATTGCGCGACGGTGGTGGTGGCACACAATATTTTGTATTCAGATGGCGGCGATGTGAAATATTAACCGCGCGGGGCGCAGGAGTGAAATTAGTGCGCGCCTGCACTTAAGACTCTTTTTGAATCCCAGAACATTCCGTGCGGGACACTTTTTTTCATGCGCTTCACCATATTTTCTGTGCAACACCTCCGGGCCCTCCGAACCAGGTCTCCAGGTCCGAATATGACCTCGCTTTGTCGTTTCGAAACATTCTTCAAAACTTATGTGATATTTGGCATCTACAACATTTTAATGTCATGATGCAGAGATGCTAATGGTTGTTTTTTGGTTTAATGTCTTACAAATAGGACATTGTACTATGTAGTCTTAAGTATAGTAGTAAGGACGTGGGGATGTGCAGTTTTTAGTCTTTCAACAAGGACGATATGTGAAACTACACAAAGTATTTCTTCACGAATCTCGCAATGGTTGGAGTTATAATAACCTCTCCATCCATTGAGAATTATACATAAGCTACAATTTAGTAGAACTTATGTATGGAATAGGGTCCTTTTCACTTTGACTCAAGAATTGGAGGATTTTTTCCTGGAATCATTGGAGTCCTGAGGACTAATACCAATTATCTTTGAATAAATGAACGGATGTGAAGTTTTTTGTTAAAATATAGCTCTATTCTATTTTGATAGAATTCTAAATGATGAAAAGTATTCATTATTTTTTCTTTTAATCGTTCAATATCATTAAACCATTTCTGAGACCTCTCATCTATAGAAAACTGATCAAATATTGCAATTCTGAGTGGGGAAATTGCATTTCAATTGGAAAAACTGCTTTTGTTCCATAAACCAATGAACAAGGAGTTTATTGAGTGGCAGTATGGGTAGTAGTCCGATAAGCCCATAAAGCATGCAAAGGTTTATCAGGACAATATTTCTTATCTTTATCCACCATCTTTGGGTGTATATTTGATAAGGGATTATTGAGAGCCTCTATCTATCCATTGGCTACCACTTGATAGCGAGATGAATGGTTGGACTTGATATTATGCTCCTGATATAACTTATATACCTTAAATGAATATAAATTGGTGCCATTGTTCAGTAATATAGTTTTAGGGACACCAATACTAGTGATGATATTAGTTTTTTCCAAACTAACAATTATTTTGGCTCCGACTTCTTTGAGAGGAATTGCCTCAACCCATTTAGAAAAGAAGCCAGTAGGAGTAAGAATATATTGGAACTACTTAGCCTTGGATGGAGGATAAGCTACTAAAACATCCATTCCCTATATAAAAAATGGCCAGGAGTATTTATTTGTATGAAGAAACTCTGGGGGTTGATGAATGAAGTTGGCATGAATTTGGAAGGGATGAAATTTCTTAGTGAAATCTACTCAATCCTGCATCTTTGAAGGTCAAAAGTATCCAAGCCATCAGATTTGATTAGAAAGCCTATGCGTAGACTGATGATCACCACAGGCTCCCAAATGTACTTCTTTCATGACAACTACAGTTTATTCTCCATCATTACATCTGAAGAGGATTCCATCAAAGACTCGTTTTTAGAGGATCTTTTGGTGATCTGAACTATCACAAAGATTAAAATTGGCCCCTCATCATCGAATCTATTGTTTTTCATCCCTATATGGTGGAATTACTCCATTTTGGAGATATTATTTGATGTGTGTGCTCCATCCTGTGGTATGACCATATGGCTCAGAAATAGGGCTAATTTCATTAGTTCCCTTCATTATGGTTTGAACAAAAGGTGGGGCAATATAACGATGATCTATGATTATAATTTTCTCATCCTGATTTGGATCGTCGAGGCTGTAGCTGCATTAGCTAGTGAATTAGCTTGGTCAGTTTGTGATCGCAAGACAGAAGAAAATGTCATCCTAGTGGGAAATTCATCCATTAAACCTCTTATATAATCACACATAGGGATTTACTCTACTTTTGTTATAGTATATTTCTCATTGATCCGTTTGATTACCAATTCTGAATCACCGTTTACTTTCAAGTGACTCACTTGCACCTGATGTGCCAATTCCAATCCTTTAATGAGAGCTTGATATTCTGCTTTATTATTGGTACCGCCTTCTAATAACATGAAGGAATAAGGAAATACTGCCTTTTATGGGGAAATAAGGAAAATTCCTAACCCAGCATTATTGAGTTTAGGGTTTTCCATTATCTTCTCTATTGGACTTATGGAGGCACCATCAAAGTAAATTTCCCGTTCTTGGGGATTATATTTAATAGAGAAGACATCTTCATCAGGATGTTTAGTATTCAATGATGTATCTTCCATAGATGGATGTTCAACAACGAAGTCGATCAGAGCTTGGCCTTCTATTTCCTTCTAAGGAACAAACTGGATATCAAACTATTTCAAAATAACTTCCCACTGTGATAGACGCCCTGTAGGTATAAGAATAATAAAGATAAATTTGGCTGGGTAATTGAGAGATACCAATTGGACATCATGATGTTTCATGTAGTGATTAGGTTTCTAAACTGCCAAGATTAATTCGAGGCAACACTTTTCAATACATCAATATCGAGTTTCGGCATCAAGCCTAGTTCAACCGATATAGTAATGGTTTTTTTCATTTCAATAATCATTCTTTTTGGAAAGGAATGAACCTATTGATTGCTCTAAAGTTGTCACATAATGAATAAGTGGTCTTACATCAGCAGGTGGAATTAATACTAATGTACTGAAGAGATATTTCTTGAGGATATCAAATGCTTCTTGTAAATCTTCAGTCCATTGATAGGTGACTCCATTCTTCATTAATATGGTGAAAGGGAAAACACAAGCCTGAAAAATTAGCGATAAAGCGCTGAATAAATGCCATGTGTCCTTGGAGTCATCATAATTATTTCAAATTTTAAGGAGGTGACATACAATGAAATGATTTTTTTTTCTCATGATCAACTTAGATACCATGATGGCATATAACAAAGTCAAGGAACATTCTTGAGGTTACCCAAAAATCACATTTCAAGGGGTTTATATTAAAACAATGTTGTCAAAGATTTTTTAATATGGTTTCTAGATCGTTCAAGTGATAGGAACGTTGTCTAGATTTGACCAAAAAGTCATCCACATAACATTTACAAGTTTCCCTAAAAATGGTTTGAAGATATGGTTCTTGGCACGTTGATATGTTGAACCATCATTTTTTAATCCAAAAAGAATTACTCAATAGAAAAACGCATATTAGAGGGATATGAAGGATTTATATTCATTATCCTCTGGGATATATAGATTATAGTATTCCCAAAGTACGCACCCATGAAGTAAAGAGCTTTATAGCTAGCTGTTACATCAATTAAATCTCTATGATTGGAACTGGAAAATAATATTGAGGAAAATAATGTCAGTTATGATTTTTGAAATCAATGAAAACTCTGATTTTACTATTCTTATTTTTCACTGGGACAGTTTTTTCTATCCATTTGGGATATTTAAACTCTCATACAAAGTTATCTTTTATAAGCTTATCATCCTCAACATCAATTTTAGAGGCATGAGTTGGGTGTGTTCTTCTTGCTGCCTGCTTGAATCCGTGATGTTCTTCTGGAAAACCCAAATGATGATTGGCTACATCAGGATTAAGGCCTAGCATTTCTGTATAATTCAATTCAAATATATCTCTATATTTCTTTAGAAATGAAGTATACACCTCTTTCTCTTCAGTGGTCATGGATGAACTAATTAGAGATGGGCATGAATCTTCTTCTATACCAAGATTTATTTCAATGAGATCATCCACAATGATAAAGACACCTTACTCAAATGTTGTATGAGCATCCCTGAGATTTACCTCTTCTCTTTAATTATGTGTGACCTATTCTGTTTCTATTTAATAGTATAATGATATGGTAAATCTGTTAGTGTAAGGATAGGAATTAGTATTTGAACAACATGAAGAAAATGCCAAAATATATGACCATACTAATGATGAAGGGTCTTCCTATGATAATAAAGAGTTTATGATTGATTGGGAATTAACATCTTCATCTTCCTCTATAATTTTCATAACTTCTTATACTCTGATTGAAAATGTAGAGTCTTTTTGTAGATGGGAAGATGAAATGAAGACACCTCCATTTAGGATTTCATCACTACATGGTGAATAAACAATTTCTCCCATGTTATAAGGCTCAGTTGATGCAATTGACAATATAGAAGTTATTAGATTGGTGCCTATATTTGTTTTTACCCTTCCAATTTTATTATTGGGTAGCACATAATTTGTACTCAAATGTATGAATGGGTTTGCTGGGAACTTTTCTAGTCCATTTGGAGCATTAACTCTGGTTATCTACATTATCATGGACCTCATTACTTTTGTGTGATAAAACTCAGCCTTAATTTATTGAGATTCACACGTTTTGAATATATCCTTCCCACTATAAAATGTTCGAATTTGACAATTGAAACAATACATAAGACATTGGTGGTATTACAAATGTATTTCTACATGTTTATGGAGCCAAGGCCATCCAACAAGAATGTTGAAGGTTGTGTCCTGACGAACAACCATGAAATCTGAATTCAACACAAGATCTCCAAATTGAGTTCTAAGTATAATCTCACCTAGAGGTTCATGCTCATTCTTTTCATATTTGTGCAATATTAATGTAGAAGGAGATAAGTCAAATTATGTTAGGAACAATCATTGAAGTATACGAATGATAATGAGGATGAATCTGGAGCCATTATAAATTAAGGATCATCATATATATATATTGTTGACCTTTCTAGATAGATACAAGGGTAAAATATTTCCATTTAAAACATCATCTTCATCTTCATATGTAAAAGATGTGACTGGATTACATTATGCAAAATCATTCTCTATTGGGTAAGCCTCAGCATCATCAAATTCAGTTTCAAACTCTTGAGGACATGAAAAGACTCAATATGTGATTCTCCAAGATCTTTTTTAAAGATTCAAGGAATCCAAAATTGATAGCATGGCTATTAGTTGGGCTAGTTGTTTCAAAGTATCACACTTTTGATCTAGAGGTTTGTGTTTCCCAGCAAGGAAATGTGGTTTTTCAGGTGTCTTGGAAGTTGATGCTTCTAATATAGATGTACCCTGTGTCAGAGTAGAAGCTATAAATACTCCTTGCATTGGTATATTAGACTAATTGAGTCTATTTAATTGCTTAGTGGAAGATGGAGTGAGTTCTAATGGGTCCTCCAAAATAATCATTTCAGGATCAGACTTTTCTTATGTGTAAGAAAATTCTTGTTCTTTTTGAACCCACTGATGGGATCTTCCATGAGTTTCTGCCACATATATGGATTGAGAAGGCGTAGAGTTAAAATGGTGGTTTCTAGAATTCCCACATCTTCTCCTATATCCTCAACCTTGGCCTCTTCCTTTAGTTCCCCAGTTAGGTACAAAGAATAATAGCTCATTATAATCAGAACCACCATATGCAGATATATCCATTATGTAGATAACATTGATAGAATCAAAGATCAATTCTTCATCTGATGAAGATTCTTCTTGATAGGTTAGTTCTGGTAGTTCCATTTTGTGGTACAATGCGTTTTCTTTTGAAGTAGATTTAATGAAATATTCTAGGGTCAAGGACATCTTTAGCCTTAACATTATCTTTTCATCTTTTGACTACTCTTTTCCCTTATGATCACCCTGTTTCATTGAGGATGCACCTTTTGATGAAGTTGGTTTTACTATGGAAGAAGTGGCAGATGACACAATCGTTTTTTTCAACTGTGTTCTTAGAACTGAATGAGTTCGATTGGTCGTTTTCCTGATCATCCAATCATCATACTTCTGCACATTTTTACATTTAATTTCCAGTGATTTTCCTTATTTCTTTGTATCATTAGTAGTAACACAAGCTACTTGAGATGATGAACTTTTTAGTTTCACTTGTCCAGAGTCAACCATTTTTTGTTGGAGGATCATGAAAAAAAACTCTTGAATGGGATGCCACAAAATCTAGTGAAAGGGAAAATAATTTGGAAGATCGTCATATATTTATTTGTTTGGTTTTTGGCCCTGGTAACTAATCCAACATGTTTTCCTGAGCTATGATGATGTAACATGGAACTTTTTCATTCTAGAAAAATAAACATTGATTTTTAATTCTTCAAACGGTATATTCCTTTGATCTCATTGATCATATTAAAGAAGTGGTCATTGATGTTTCTACTCAGGAGGTGGATCCCTTCGATATGATAAAGGATTTGAAGTGGAATTAGGTGCGGGTGATTGTTTGAGTGTAACTATAGAATTATCTGCTTTCCCTATTATCCTCCATGGAGATGATGGAATTACAGAAGTTTTATCCTTAGTTTCTATAATAGAATCTTCATATTTTGAGAAATTTCAGTAAGGTCTCAAAACCCTCTAATGTATGTCATAGGGTTCAGTGGTGTACGCAACTCATCGCATAGATTTGCCACTCAAATTGGTAGAAACTCTTCTTGAGGGAGTGTCAGACGTAAAGAATATGTTAATCCTTTCCATCAAGAAATGACTACAGGAAAATTGAAATTTTGTGGCCGTTTAAACCGCTGTCGTATGCTACTACATCAGTTTCTGAAAACCACAACTAAATTGTGTGCCCAGAAACTATTGGTGGCTGTTAAAGCAGTTTAGCTGAAGTTTATGGGAACCGTCATATTTGGCACATTTCCACGGTGGTTATATTATTTTTTGTGGTGGTTTTTCTGGGAAAGGGATTACTTTTTTTAGAGGTGGTTAAAACCACCACTAATAATTAATGGCCTATAACCACTGAGAAAATAGCACGGAAGATGGGCCAATTTAGCAGCGATTAGAACCACCGCTAAATATAAGACCGTAGCGGCGGTTAAAACCGCCACTAATAGATAAATATCAACATTTATAAACAGTTAAAAACATATCTAAATGTGCATATTATATTTAGCAGTTGTTAAAACTATTTCTAAATAGAAGATTTCCAAAAAAGGAACCAGTTTCTAGAGCCCCTATACCAGTTCCCAGAAAAAAAAACCATTCTAAGAATTCCAAAACACCAACAGAATACATATTACAATCAATATGAAATGATATTCTTAACTAATCACAACAAAATGAATCGTTCAATGAGTAAAGGGATGTAGATAAACATATCACATGGCCATTTGACCTTTAATCAAAATTATAAACAAGCATGTATGTCATATTTCCTGAAAACTGTGCCAAGGCTAGGTTCAACCTATTCTATCTATACCAATTCCAACCATGACATAACCATTTATATCAACATACATCCCACTATCATTGGTGATAACCATTCCAAAAACTCAGGCCTCCCTACCCATACCTTCTCAACCTATAGCCATCCCAATATCATATAACATTATATATAAAGGCCTACATCTATATAAATAAAAAAGAAAATAATATCAAATGGAGTCAATATGGAATCTAGGCCCTGAAATAACTATCCATACATTCTACACTTCTTTAATTTTTTATGATAGAGTATTTTATTGGGTGAATTATTTGGTTATTTAGTTTTGGGTTTTATGCTTTATAGAGGATTCTAAATGGTTGCATGATAGGAACATGGACATGGGAAACCATTTGGTTCTCCCCAGAAAACCATGTCTCTTGGTTGTATAAGTATACTAGGTGGGTCATGGTTAGAACACAGTTAGATATGATCATGTATAATTTACCTTGAAATATATGTGTTTCAGAATAGAGGATAAAATAATTGTTAGCATATAATTTATCATATGAGAATATTCATTCATTGACGATATGATAGAATCTAATATTCAAATAAGGAAGAATGGAGAGAAATTAGTCTCAGGGAATGTATAAAAGACCAAGAGTATCATGAATACCGGGGAAATTAGAAAAATTTTATGTTATATATTTTTAAATGTTAGAAATGGAAATGTAGTGGTACGTACTTTGGGAAAGAAAATATAGGATAAGATATTATAATGAAAAAATGAATTTAGAAAAAATGAATCATAAAAAAAGAATCATCACAATAAAGAGTCGATATATATGGTGCATACCACACTCGAGAAATCAATACATAAAAGGTAACATCAGAAATCAATAAAATACATTAAAGGAAACATGAGAAATCAATAAAATGTGAGTTCATGAGAATGTTTAGAGGTATCTATGGGCCACACATGATACATATATAAACCGACTATTACAATATTTCTCCACATATAAAAAATACTACTAATCTCTATCCGATGATGAACAGATATCATCACCCTCTCCACTTCCTTCTACCGCATGTATGAACATTCTATTGAAAAATAAATAGTGTTTCATATTTATATTTAAACATAAAAATAGTTTTCAAACTAAATTATTTTGAATTTTTGTGATTTATCTACTCCAAATCAGTCAATGAAATACCACCAGGGAGATATCTTCTCATCTGCTGACATATATCAGTCAATGCTTTCTGCAAAGAGGATATTTGAGTCCCCTAATCTTTAACTGTGTTTCATAGAGAAAAAATCTCTCTCTGAGTATCTCTGAGAATGGACTAACTACAACCATAAGTAGATTCAGTTACAATCATTGATGTCCTGCCAAAGTCCTTAGATGGTATGGGTCCCAAACCCATTCTGTGCACTCTACTAGGATGCTCCATCCCATAGACTTTAGCAACCGGGTTATCTTGGGAGACTGAGTAGGACTTCCCAGGATTGGGATCTTATATTTCTTTAATTATTACCTATAAATAAAATATCAATATATATTAAGATATTTAAAATTGATAATTAGTTATTATAATGAAAAAATTACTTCATACCCCAAATTCATTGGCATGCTCATTAACAAAACTTCCATAAGATTTTTTGTGAACATCCAACCACACTTCAGTTAAGGATGCTTCGTACCCTAAACTTTGTGACTGTATTAAACAATGATAAATTAAAATTTTAATATATTAAACTGATAATATTTCCTTAAAAATATTTACACTAATGGAAATATTACTATAGTCAATCAACATCTATAAAATCTTTTTGACCCCACAGTGTGGGATATGACTTCCTTATCCCGGCTTCATGCGTTCTTTCTTGATAGATCCTGAAATAAATGAAATAAAATTTAATTGTAATGTATTCAATGTAATATCTTCTTTATATACATGTATAAATTTAAAATGAGATTAATATAGTAATATATATTTAAATACCATCTGCTTCTCATCACGATGTCTATCAACAAAAAATTATCACTTTTCATTGGGTACCCCATTGGGTAGTTTCTCATACATTTGTTAGATGGTCAATGATGTATCGTTGACATCACTCCACAATATCAATTTGAATTATTTAAATTTATTACCAAGACTTCTCCACATCCACTTTCATGCTATCACATCAGCAATAGTAAAGTGGAAAAACATCTTTATACAGAAATTCATTTTAAACATATTTATAACATGAAATTAAATTACACTATAATGTATTAAAATTACCATTATTTGAGAATAAAAAACTTCATTTTTCCAACATTGAGGCATATTTCTCCAATCATAATATGAAATAGTAAGGGAAATGGTCTCTGCTGCAAGATGGCCAAGAATTTCACCACGTAATCCTGCAGCATCATATGTAGGGACCCCATATGAAATAAATGTGACAACAATCTTCTCCCCATTCATATTTTTCAAATATGAACTTTTTATATTTTTCTCCATAGTTGAAATTTTTCATAATTAATGAACAAACAATTATTATAAAAAAGTTCAATAAATTTATTTACATTTAAATTTGTACCTATAAGAGTGACCCTTCAGTACGCCCGTGATGAACTAAAAGTGGCGCACTGCCACCCAACTGGTGAGGCTGTTGAATGGGAGTAAACATCTCAGATTTGACATTTCATTTCATTAAGAAATGTAAAAATAAAATTGTCACAGAAATGCTTCTCAATATGCATCACATCAAGATTATACCGCAACAAATTAAAATCCCAACACAAAAGTTTTACGATTATAATTTTTTTCATCAATTGTTGCGTTCTGATTTCACTTGACGATGCCCTTAGAACCCATTTACAGATATCATTAAAATGATGAACCTTCCAAAATTATGTTTCATAATTTTCAAGTTGTTTCAATATTTCTGAACCAGTTAACAACTTTGGAGGTGGTCTACGATCAATGAAACCATTAAATTTTGATCTGATTAGCCAAAATATATGAGATGCATTGAGAAATCTTCGATGGAACAAGAAGCACCATTTTCTATTGTGAGGTATTTGTTTGGGCTCAAAATCAAAGTTACAAATAGGACAATCAAAACTTGTGTAAATGTTCCATCCATATAAATTATCAAGACCAGGGAAGTCACTAATGGTCCACATTAAAGTAGCATGGATTTTAAACATTGTTTTAGAAGAAGCATAAAATGTCTCAAAACCACTACTTCATAAATCCTGTAAGTATTCAATCAAAGACTGACAGTATACAACAATATCATTTCAAAGAATTTGTTTTCTAGGAATAATAATCGAAATTATAAAAAAAATGTTTGTTGTATACTCATCCACGAAGGAAAATTGTAAGGGATAAAAACAACTAGTCAAATGCTATAACTGGTACTCAAAGTCCCTAATGGGTTGAATCTTTTGGCAGCTAATCCCAAAAACATTTCTAGGATCATATAAGAAATTTGGATTTAATGAATCAAATTTCTTCCATGATTGTGAATCTCGTGGATGTCTCATTAACCCATAATTGTTATTATCTACAGAATGAAACTTCATGAGTTCGGTGGTTTTTGATGACATGAATAATATTTTCTATCGAGGAATTAAAGGAAAGTAATGTAAAACCATTGCAGGTGTGTTTCCATTCTTATTTTTCATAAAATTATGTTGATTCAGACTTCCCACATCACCAATTAATTTCCATCTATAAGAAGCATTTTTTTTTCAATTCTGTCTACTTGAATCCTCTCGCCAATAAAATCATAAAATCATTAGGACACACATGTATTTTTTTATAATTCAGACCAAGCCAGTTAAAAAATTTCTTTATATCATAAAAAGACTCAGGGAATTTTTCTTCAGGAAATTCATCACAAAACAATTCCAGTTTCATGGAAATTGACTTTTTTGTAATTCCACATAGAAATTTGATTTAGTAAAACTCCAGCAGAAAAGAAAGCTTTGAATATTTCAAATATCCCCTATAAAACTCTTGATTTACATCTTCAACTAAATAATGAAACATATTTTCTTCAGTGATGTTTTCTCTTATATTTGACTCCACATAATCAAGAAGAGGATTCAATGATATGTTACAATATTGATCTGGTTGTGTTACAGTCTGAAAAAACATTACTTTTCAAATTGCAATTTACATCACCCTCATATAGTTTCTCTGTTATGTTTTGATGTTGATAGTGGTGTCCTAGAGTTTCGTATGCATCATTTATGAGTTTTTTCATTTCATTTTCCATTGTCGACGATGTTGGGAGATTATTTTGTGGATTAACATCAGTGCTCAACCTTTCTGTAACGCTTGATTCTCCATACCAAATCCAACACAAATATTGACCAGGGAATTTCTTCAGTATTAAATGTTCATAAAATTCATCTCTCTTCAAACATCTTCTAAATTTACATTTAGTACATGGACATATTATTCCCCCTTCAACAGATCGATTTGAAATTAAAAAATCTAAAAACACCGTCAAACCCTTAACATACTGAGGTGTGTTCTTCGATAATGTGATCCTGCTTTTATCCAAGTATATCACAATGTGCCTACACAATATTAAAAAAAATTAAAACACAAAGTTACTACTAAATAGGGAAAGAGATTCATATATACTAATTGAAAAAGTATATAAATATATTACATAAGGTTTTCCTATATCAACACATATGGTAAATCACCCACTAGAAAACCGAAGTACATATGTGCATCCATGTGTATGTTTATACACATGTGATTAAAAAATCACTTTAAGAATAATAAGATAAAGAGTATTTTATTAGGTAATATACATTTTAAGTAGATAGTGAGTATTTTAAGATATATTTGAGAAAGTTTAGCATTAGTAAGAAAGTTAAGAGTAATACTAATGAATTATATTTGAAGTCAACTTGTAGAGCATTAGTATATTTTCAAGTTGATCATTCTGATATAGCAGTTAGTTGAATTAGAAGTATTATCTTCTACAATTCATGAGAGTATATTGAAGAGACTTTCATGAGAAGTTATTAACTATATTCAGTGTAAGTCATTGAATTTTTTTCCATTTATAAGAGGAACTATAAATTCTAGTTTGAGAATAATATAGAAAAGTTGGTTTTTACATTAAAATGATATATAATTAAATAAATTAAAAAATATGCACATTATCAATGCACAACATTTATAAAACATGATATAAAGATGCTTTTCCTGAAACAATTCTAATTCAAACTAATTAATATATCCTTAAAAAATCACCCCTCTTATAAAAAACCCTTACATGGTATAAAAAAATATCAAATGCATTTCTAATAATGGGAATAAAATTTAAAAAAATTCCCCTCACTTGAAAGGTTGAACACAACAAACTCAATGTAAGGAAACACAGATAACTATAAAGAACAAATCCCTATTCAATGTTTTAAAGTATGCCAATAAACAAGTGTAACAACAATAATAAATATCAGTACTAAATCATTGGAGGATCAATGCTTCAATAAAATTCTATCAACATAAAAACGAAATACACAAGATAATAAATAATTAAAGGCATAACACAGGATCAATATCAAGAGGAAACACATTAAAAACTAATGGGACAAGTATAATACATGAAAAGGTGTACCTAATTCCATCAGGTTAACAGTCACACATCCATCAAACTAATCACTCTAATCCCAATATCATTTGTGACACCCCATTAGATCATTATTTTGTACAACTAGAGGTAACTAGAAAGTGTGTAATCTTAATGTCCCTAGAAACATCCCATGACTTCCCACATACTATCCGAGGGTTCCTTAAAAATAATTAAAGGAGGTGATACATTTTTAATGTGAATATCATAAAATGAAAATAATAACATCCAATGGATATCATAAAAATGAAATCCTTCCCACATCCCAAATTTAGCTTATAATGAGCCCCCAACCATAATAAAATCATGAATCACATCAGAAACAACCATCACATGGACACACAGGAATTAATAAATAACTGAAAAGGGGATCAACATGAGAAAAACGAACCAATAAACTCAAATATCACATAACAAATTGTCATCCAATAATTTCAATTATCACATAAAATATATACATTTTTAAATCCCTTTTCAAAATGTTTTTGAATCCAAACACCAAAATAAGGGAAATCCTAATCATTTACAAAACACAACCAATATAACCCAAATGAATCACAATTCCATTTTATAAAACAACATGTCCCTTTGAAACATGGAAACCATTTAACCCCCAAAGGGTAACCCACTTTGAAAAACCAATTTCCCTTAAAATCGATTGACCATGTGTTTTTCTTATATAAACACATTCTTTTAATTTTATCAAACATGTCAAATGTATAAAATACAAATTTACATAAAAATTTCATTTAAAGATGAAATTAAAACCTTTAACCCACATGAAAAACAAGTTAAGTAATATAAAACAATTATAAACCAAACCTAGATAACCCAAAAACTCATTTTCTGGATTAAAAATTAATTTATAAATACAAGCACACATAACTATCTTAAATAAAATTCAATGAAATGGAAAAACTGACCTCATGTGGTGAAATGGTTTCACCTTCATAAAAAACCACTGGTTGGGGCCATAATAAAATAATCAAAACTTTTGGAGACCAAAAACCCCAATCTAAAACTACCATAATAAGGAAAATCATCCATCCATGGACATTAGGGTTAGAGAAGAAAGGGTAAAAGAGATAAAAAATAGTTGGAGAGAGGGTAAGACAATACCTCTTAATCTGTATGATGAGCCACCCAAAAATCACTTCAAATCCACTTAGAGGACCTTAGGGAAGGAAATAGAACCCATGGATAAGATCTGATGATGTGAGGGTATAAGGGGGTGGCTTAGTGGGGAATCTCTAATTAAAAATGAGACGAAACGAATATATATATATATATATATATATATATACTTGAGTAGGCTACATGGTTGTATGATATGATTTACCAAACAATGTATCGACTATGTATTTGACATCACCTTATCCCCCACAAGCGGAATGGTGGCCTCACATAGTTTCCCTAACCATGCAGAGATCAAATGATCCCCTATTTCTATTATCACATAGTAATTAATGTTTGGACTGCACAATTTCCCAAAATGTATGCTTCCACATATACCCCTAGAAAGTCCTCCAAAACCTATATTAATAACGATAAGACATGTCAATCCCAGGGGAGGAAACAATCACATGATCAAGAGTAAGAAAGTGAAATGTTATAGTGTCAAAAAATCCCCACCATGCCCCTTTCCTCCCTGAGAAAGTTTACAAGAACATATGATAAGTAGTTACACCAAGGCTACCATCTCTCTAATGAGGGCTCAACCACTAACCAACATTCAAAACCTCAAAACAAAGGTCACATGGCAGTATAAAACAATTCTATGAGATAAAAAATTATGAAAAAATAATAATTATCTAAAAAAAATCATTAAGAGCCTTAAGAAGTAGGTGCCTCACTGAATGAAATTGAAGATACAACAAATATATTATTTGGATAGACACTCCTATGATATTATTTGAAATTAGGCATATATAAATTTACAATAATACTCCTAAGAGACTCATGAATTCCAAAATAAACCAAATGAGAAAACATAAAAACTAACCCTATATTAACTAAGGTAACTGTATCAAAACTAAAGAACATCCCAACCAAAGGAATCCAAAATAATAACCACACAATAATGGGAATAAAACACACAGAGACCGATCATGGCTATCCCAACCATTTATAGTTTCTCTATAATGATGAAACATTAGTTAGGAAGACCCCATAGGAAAATCATCACCAAAATGACATGATTCCACTAACCATGAATACCAAATGAAATTAATAAAAGAGAACACATCCTAGAGAAAAATTTATACTTCATTAGAACTAATCACTAAGGAAAGTCACTCCGTGAAATAAAATAAACACCCTTAAATTCATGTTCCTCAACATGGAATGGCATGGCTCTAAATCCATATCACAAAACTACATGAATGTTAATTTATGTCTGGACACATGGAACACCACTGATGGAAATACTAAAGAAAACATTTAGCCTATAAATATCACAAAATCATACCACAACCACACTATAATGGTATACAAACCTACATGGAGGGGCGTCAAATGTAGTTAATAGTGGCGATGGGCGGCGAGGCATGCTAATGGGTGGTGACAACCGTCACAAGTTGCACGAATGCGATCTAGGGTTCTAGTCTCGTAGGGGTTGGGGGAAGAAGGTGGGGTCATGGGGTTCGGGGGGAGTAGGTGGTTCAGAGTCGGGTGTTGGGGGAAAGTGGCACTGATGGACTGTGAGAAACGTCACCAGCGGTGAGGAGGCGAGCTGGGGTTCGGGGATCACGAGGATCGGGGAATGAAGTTAAGGTCATGGGGTTCTAAGGGAGAAGGGGGGTCAGGGTCGGGGTGAAGTGTCGCCGATGAAAAGAAACAGGGTTTAGTGGTGCTTTTTAATAAATCACCACTAAACCATTTTTAAAAAAGGTTTTGCGGTGGTCTATAAAATCGCCGCTAAAGGTGATTTATTTTGTAGTGAATGAAATCTAAAACACATTCATTATACCTTTATTTACAATTGTTAAGATCAAAAATAGTCTTCTTCGGTAGTGTTGAGCTAAATTGAAGAAGGAATTTCTTATGGAGATCTTCCCATCCAGTAATTGATTGAGATTGTAAACTTGTGTACTAGACAAACGATGGTCCCTATAATGACTGAAAACAACATCCAGGCTTTACCACTTCTTATTGTTTAGGAGTTCCCATCATGGGATCAAAACAGAAAGAAAAATGAGTCAAGTGTTGTTCCAGAAATCCTGAACCATTAAATATAAGAAATGTGGTATTCACAAAATTTGGTGGGGGTGGAATCAGATCCACCCATTCATGGTAAGCTTCCTTTTTACAACTGAACTGGTGCACATCACTCCTTGAAAGCTTCTAATTGAGTCGTTGATACCTTGATTGTGTTCATAATAATTTTGGGAATATTTGGATGAGCTGGAACATTTGCAGTTAAAACAATTGGAGCTTGAGGTGGTGGAACGACCAACAAAACCACTGGTTATAGTTCATGTATTTGCCTTGGATAACCCATGGGAACATGATTATCTGTATGTGTTTGATCCTTCTTTGTTTTTGTGCCCAATGGAGGTAATTAATTATCTGCATCTGTAGTTACTACAAATCCACATTTCTAAGGAGCTCATATAGTAAGTGCATGTTGAGGAACTACCTGGGGAGTAATCTAGTAGAAATGCTACTTCGAAGAAACTCTGTATTGAGTCTTTTCAACACATTTATCTCCTATTATTTTTGTAAAAATCCCTCTTCAGGTGAAATAGATTGACCTCCTCTAGTGGAAATGTGAGATACAATCTGACTTTTACCTTCCCCCTTGTTAGATGGCTTTCATAGGAGTGGAAGTTTGTTATTTGAAGGCATACCTAGATTCTGGGTAAGCCTCTGATTTTGGTTACGTAGACCTTCATCATTTTCATTAGCGTGTACTGTATTATGGATAAGAACTTCATATTTTGAGTCCCATAAAGTAGACTCATTTTCTAGAGGATCTTCTACAATGGTGTTAATGACATTTACTAATGTGTAATGCATTTATGTCATTTTGCTAGTATATTCATAAGATCTTCTCCTTTTGTATCTTCAATGAGACTTTGTTCTATTTTATGATGAATTACTAGGAATGTTTTGGTAGATAGTTACCCAAAGAGAATCCTAGGATAGTTTATTTGTGCGCTGACTTTGTGGTCTCTTCTTTAATTGGGAGAAAACTGATTTCCGTTGAGGATGGGATTATATATGTGAAAAATCCCCTAGCCCTATAGGTTGGGGTTGTTCCTATTATTTTTCTTCAAACCATTGAATACTTTTTAATGATATTGAAGGTTGACTTAAATGAGCACCCATATTTGCAATCTGGATTTATTCATGAACTCATATAGCTTAGATTCTTGCAACTTCTCTTCTAATTTTGTGAATTTTGGTTTAGAAATTAGCTGGGTGCATTATTCAACAACCACTCAAATCAACTTTTTCAAATGATCGTTGTGCTATTTCAGACATTTATATTCATTGATGGCTAGCATCCTCTAAGTGGGATGCCTGCTTAGGATTCTCATATGCTTGATGTAAAAGTAACTCAACAACAACTTTAATTCGGGCATGACTATGATGAGAGATTTTTAGGCCTATTTTTGATAAAACATTTTATTACCTAGAAAATATCTTGATTGTAGCTCACAGTGTGCAATAACATTACATGAAACCACTTTTAGAATACATTCTGATTATGGAGTGTAGTGAAATGCAATACTCCATGTTCACCCCATCCTCTGAAATGAACAACATATGGGGTGTATGAAATTAACTGGCGCAACCTTTTTAGAGCATTAAGGCATACACCCTGAATGGTTCTATGTTGTTTTTCAGCCTTTCGATGTCAGAAAACTATAATGAACCATACATTACATACATTGTTATTACTTAAGAATTGAAGCATACTTATTACAAAATATAACAAAACCATGATAGGACTGTATAGGTATAGTATCTTTAGAAACTAGGAAACATAAACAACAGGTTCATAAAGCATCTACATTGTCTCCCATTTATTTCATCATATCTAGAGACCCTATTGGCATATACTACTTAATACCCTTATTCCTGGCCTGGGGAAACAAAACATAAAAAAGGGTGAGCTCAAATGCTGAGTGAGGGTAAACAAAGAAAATATAAATCATATCATATTCATAAGAACATAACATTTTGAAAATCTTAACCTATAAAAGAGATCATAATATCATAACATGGGATAAATCATAGTAGTGAAATGTAATCTGAATAATAATAACATAAAACATGAAACTTTTTTTCATACACACATAATGATATAAAATCATTTCATATTAGTCAAGACTCATTTCCAAGACTATCATAGTGGAAAAAGTCCATTTTAGAACCGAGTTCACTCCTCGTTCCAGTCCTGTATCACTGAATCAGATTAACTTGTCGTTCCAGCCATGCCTATATCATGAGATATAAATCATTACCCAATGCATTAGAGGAAGATATAGGTCCCACCCATCTCATAATGAAACAATTTTTATATGTGCCACAAAATCATAAATCATATATCATAGCATAGCCCATGTAATAAAAATGGGATTCTTAAATATCATGCCATCATAACATAATCCATATAAGATAAAAGGACTTTATAAAAAAAATTCCATCATAATATAATCAAATCAATGTAAAAATAGGGATAAAAACAGAACCCTATATTATCTTATATGGAAAATAATTTTGATAAAACACTTGAACTCCATTCTTGAGGAGAATATCCTTTCTACTTCAAAATAATTTTTCCTTTCTTAACATGTCATAAAATTTTAAACTAAAAGAAGTTCATTAACATTAAACTTGAAAACTTGTAAAGGAATATTCATGAAAATAATGTTCTATGAAATCATAAAAATCAATTCATTCCGTATAAGTTAAAAAAATCTTCCAGTTCTTTGGCTGGAAAAGTCATAAAGTATCCTGTATTGAAAACGACAAAAGATTCATTTCATATGTTTTACTAAAAATTCAACAATAGGTAAAAATTGATTTAAAATTTTTTAGGTGGATAGAAATAATATTATATATTGAGGAAAAATGGATGCTGATGATAAATATGCCTTGGTAAATTCTGAAGTATAAACAATCTCGGATAAAAATGAGATTGGGAAATTTTCCCTTACCTTTTTTCTGATATGCTTCGTACATATCTGAACCTCCAGTATAATGATTTAAATAATGTCATTGACTTATTACATAATAATATTAGTTGTTATGATATCATATATGGTCATATTATTATCTTCTTATTAGTAATATTTCATTGCTACTTGTTATTCGGGTGTTCATTGCTTTATGTTCTTATGCATGTTTTGTTGAATAAATTATTATTCCTCTTTTTAGGTTATAGATACCTTATTTACATAATTGTACTATTGTAACATATATATCATATTAATTAATTCATTTCATTTATATAATCATTATTCAATGAAGATCATGTAGAACGAGTCGCATCACATCGTGGAGATGGCAGGCCGTACGTACGCACGAGCGATGCTATCTTTCTTTTGATATTAAAATAATATATAATTAAATGTTATATCATATATACAGAATCATAATAATGTTATATTTATTATTTATATCATTTATACTCATTATCATACCCATATAAATGATGAAATGTTTGAATAACAAACTACACCACGACGTGGAGACGGTAAGCCGTACGTACGCACATGTGGTGACTTTTTCATTCATAGGATGAATAAAATAACTAATATTGTTGTACCATTTTTATAATAACATTAAAGTATATACAAGATACTGGAGTTATTATTTTATAATGTAAACAACAAAGAAGGAGGAAGTGCAATAATAAAGGAACCTGAAATAGGTGGTGAGACATTTACCTCTTCTTCGGGTTCTTCCTTTTGATTTGATCCAAAGGGATCATTAGGTTGGATTTATGACTAAAGTAAGGCCTATAGGATGAAGGGAGGAATTCTTATAGGGTATTTGGGAAGGGTTTTTTAGAGACAAATGGATTTGGAGGTGTGGATTAGAGAGAAGGGGGAGTGCCTTTTTATAAGAGGGGTGAGGGGCACCTTAGGAAAAACATAAAATATCATTTTATAATAATTTTATATTTGTTTTATAAGGGCTCAAAAGTCACTTATTTCGAGGATAAGGTTGGTATGGGTCTAAATCCTATCAACCAATAGGTTTTAGACAAGTTTAGGTTACCATTATAACCTTATAATTTAGATTTAACTCTAAGTTAAATAATTTAACTTTTACAGTGTCTTCTTCTAATCTTACACTATATGGTTAATAAACATACCATAAACTAAAAATAGAACCCCAATTGGTACATTAATGTCATATATATTATTATATATAAGTCTTTTTCCCTAACCGTATTTTTTTAGAAATTGAATATCAATTAATTAATTATTATTTGTTTTAAAAACTCTTTTATGTTAATTTTGAGACTATTTGGTATTTTGTTTTTTCTAAATTCATAACAGAATTATTACTTCAAAAAATATTTATCTAACCAACCATAATATGTTATGTTAACCTAGAAAATTATTTAAATTCATGAAATGTCTAAAATTAAATTTATTTGGGTATTTATAATAACAATTATGTTAATATTTCATTAATATGATAATTACTACTTCATCATTGTGTCATAAATAAATTAAACTATTTATTGTATAAAAATTATAAATAAAATTCCATTATGTAGGAAATATTTTCAAATTTCTAATTAATATTTATAGTCTAATTTATATTATTTATAACCCTATATTAAAAATGTTTTACTTATTAAACATTGATTTTAATTCTTTTAACTATTCTTTGAATTAAATAATAATAAATGTCCTAATCTAATCCAAGTGGATCTAAATTGTGATATTTTATTCCTAAGGTTGTTTTTGGTCTAATTAAACTTATCCAATAGAATTAGGACATGTGTTAGGGTAATAATAATATCATTTTTACCCTTAATTACAGTATTTACTCTTAACCGTGGTAAAAAAAAGTAAAAAAGTTACTATTCACCAAAAAGTTATTTTTATCTTATTGAACCAAATTTTACTTAATGTTATCAACCTTTTCTCTCAGACTTTTGAAATTCCTTTCAGAGAAGCGTTAAAATAAATTTTTATGCACATTTGAAAATTCCCCTAGGAGGTGGGTAAAAGACGGTAAAAAGTTCAGTAAAATTTTTATATATCTAAAATTATTATAAAATTACTCCAATGAATTAAATTAGAATTATATATTTATTATGTATCTATTGTGACCTAAAATAAATTTAAATAAAATAAATAATTATTTAAATAAAAATTCGGTTTTAAACTATAACTCAGTGTTTTCCACTATTCATAAAAAATTGACAGTTTTCATAAAAATAGAAACAATTCACCCTAAGATAACTTCGATATTCCTAATACAAAAATGAAGTCCATTTTAAATGTTAAAATTTATAAAATTTTAAAAAGTTGGTATTACCATTCATAATGGCTAGTTTATATAATATTTTAATAACATATCGTTGTTTAGTAAAACTCAGTATTGTGTACAACTCAAGCAATCGAGGAAGGTTGATCATGCGTGTAACACAAGCCAAGATAGTTTTGTGTGTAGAGAAAGATTTATTTGGTGTTTCATATAACATAATTCATAAAAACAAAATATTTCTCATAACATCTCAGGGTGTTACATTCTACCTCCCTTAAAAAGAATTTCTCCCTTGAAATTCGTCACTTCGTAACAAAGAGATGGGGATAACTCTCACTCATCATATCCTCAAGTTCCCATGTAGCTTATTCTAATTGGTGGTTCCTCCATAAATCTTTAATGAAGCAAGTGGTCTTGTTTCATTGAAATATTTTGCTACGATCCAGACTCTCTATCGGTTGTTCTTCTTAAGAAAGATCTTGCTCCAGCGGTACAACTTTTGAGTTAGTACATGTGAAGGATAGAGTATGTACTTTCTCAAAAGATATACATGGAACACATCATTAAATTGAGAGAGATTCGATGGAAGTTCCAATCGGAAAGCTACCTTCCCAAAATGATCCAGTATTTCGAAAGGACCGATATACCTTGGGCTCAACTTTCCCTTCTATCCAAATCTCATTACTCTATTCCAAAAAGATATTCATAAGAACACTTTATCACCCACATCAAACTCTATGTCTTTTCTTCAGTTTTGGCATAACTTTTTTGTCGACTCTTAGCTTCTCTTATGTTATGTTGAATTGAACTAACCTTTTCTTCCATCTAATCAATAATATCAGGTCCTAATAGCTTTCTTTCCCCAACTTCATCCTAGAAAGATGGAGTTATGCATTTCTTTCCATATAGTGCTTCATAAGGAGCCATCTGAATACAGGAGTGAAATATATTATTATAAGAAAATCCAACCAAAGGTAATTGTTGATCCCAACCACCTTTGAAATCCATAGAGTAAGATCTCAACATGTATTCTAGAGTATGAATTGTCCTTTCAGACTATCTGTTTGTCTGAGGATGATAAGTAGTGTTGAAACTCAACTCTGTATCAAGAGTATGCAGAAGAACTCTCCAAAACATTGAGGTAAACCTCGGATCACAATCAAGTATAATGTAATGTGGTAATCCATACAATCTTACTACTTCCTTCACATATATCCTGGAAAGATGATCAAGAGAGAAATATTATCTAATAGAAATGAAGTGTGCCGACTTCGTAAGATAAACAACTATAACCCGGATAGAATTATTGACTTTGGATGTTTTAATATGTCTAGGGACAATTTCCATAGTGATGTTTTCCCATTTCCATTCTCGTATGGATAATGGTTGTAACATCCCCTTAGACTTATATCTCTCAGCTTTAACTTGCTGTCAAACCAAGCATCGAGAGACATATTCAGCAACATCTCTTTTCATACCATCCCACCAGAAATACTCTTTTATGTCCCTATACATATTTTTGCTTCCTTGATGAATAGATACTTAAGAACTATAAGCTTCATCATATATTTCCTTCTCTAATTATGGGATGGTAGAAACACAAACCCGATTCTTGAACCTTATTATTTCATCATAACCAATGTGAAATTCAGGAATATTTATCACCTTCTTTTGTAACTCTACATATTCTTTCTCTGCCTCTTTAATCTTCACATGTATATATGGTTGAACATTCATTTTAGAAAGATAAGATTCTTCTCGTCCATTATAATTCCTAGATACATCCTTTGTAAATCCATAAATATTGGATATTTTGTGATCCTCATCATGGATATGCTATCATGGTCTTGCCGACATAATGCATCTGCCACCATGTTTGATTTCCCATGGTGGTAATGAATTGAGCAGTAATAATCCTTAATCAGCTCCAACAATCTTATTTGGCACATATTCATCTCCTTTTGTGTGAAAATATAATTTAATATCTTACAATCAGTATAAATATCACACCTTTCACCATAAAGATAATGAATCCAAATCTTTAATGCAAAGATTACCGTAGCTAATTCCAAATCATGAGTTAGGTAATTTTGCTCCTGGATTTTCAACTGTTGTGAGGCATAAGATATCACCATATCATTTTTCATGAGAACGCACCCCAATCCCTTCTTGGATTCATCACTATAGATCAAAAACCTTTCTCTACTACAAGGCAGTGTGAGAACAGTTTCACTGGTTAAACTTCTTTTTATCTCTTTGAAATTCTCTTCAAATTCCTCCGTCCAAACGAACATAACTTCTTTTTGAGTCAATTTGGTGAGTGGGATTGATAATCTTGAAAAATCATTCACAAAACATCGATAATATCCAGCTAAACCAAGAAAACTTCAGATCTCGGTTACTGTTGTTGGTCTCGACCATCTTTCGATAACCTCTGTTTTTGTTGGATCTACATATATCCCCTCTTTTGAGATTATGTGACCCAAAAATGAATTTTTTTGAATCCAAAATTCACACTTGTTAAATTTGGCATAAAGCATTTCTTTCTTAGGGTCTTTAATACAATTCTAAAGTGATCTTCATGTTCTTCCTTTCTCTTTGAATAGACAAGAATATCATCTATAAAGACTACCACAAACTGATCAAGATAGTATCTAAAGACTCTATTCATTAGATCCATGAAGATAGCAGGGCCATTAGTAAGACCAAATGGAATCACTATAAATTCATAGTGTCCATACCTTGTACGGAAAACCGTCTTTGGTATATCCTCCCTTTTGATCCTTAATTGATGACACCCTGAACGAAGATCAATCTTGGAAAAGTATTGAGCTCCATATAGTTGGTCAAATAAGTCATCAATGCGTGGGATGTGATATTTGTTCTTGATAGTGATCTTGTTATGTTCTCAATAATCAATGTAGAGTCTCATTGATCTATCTTTCTTCTTAACAAACAGAATAGGTGCTCCCCAAGGTGATGCACTAGGGCCTATGAATCCCTTATCAAGATTCTCTTGGAGTTTCTTCTTTAACTCATATAACTCAATTGGGGACACTATATAAGGTGTCTTTGAAATGGGCATAGCACCCGGTATGAGTTCTATTGAAAACTCAACTTCATGATTTGGTGGAAGACCTAAAAATTCTTCTGGAAAGACATCATCAAACTCCCGTACAATGGGAATATTATTAATTGTGAGTATCTCTCCAAAATTTTTAGATAAATAACCTTCATTAATTGGAATCAAGACCCATAAGATGGAATAAATTTCCACTGGAAGATTATATTCACCCTTTAATCGATAGATGATTATAGATTGATCATGTATATGAAATGTTACTTCCCTTCTTTAGAAATCTATATGATCTCCATATAAGGAAATCCAATCCATGATAAGAGTCACATAAAATTCCATTATTGGAAGGATAATAAGATTTGTTGGAAGAACATTCCCAAAAACATCAACGGGAGAAGAATTATAAACATTTGATGCAACTGTTGTTCCATTAGGAGTTTTCATAGCTAACTCAACAGCTAATTGTTGAGGTAGTACGATGTTACCCTTAAAAAATTATTCAGAAATAAAATATTGTGTGGATCCAGAATCAAATAAAACATTTGCAACTATAGAGTGGATGATAAGTGTACCTTTCACCACATCGTTATCGTACTCCACATCGCCGATAGAAATTGAATGTAACCTTCCTTTGACTTTGGCCTTAAGAGTTTTTTGAGGTCGATCATCATCAAAAAAATATGGATTAAGGAATTTATTAGTATAATTCCCCATTTCCTTGCACTTATAACATTGAAGTGTATGGGGTGCATTCTCTGTATCCTTTTCTTTGTTCGAATCACTAGACATATTTTTCCCATCACTGCGGCATTCAAATGCCTGATGAACTTATTTTCCACACTTATAACATATAATTTTTCCTTTAAGAGAATTCCCTCCATGTTTCATTCCACACTTTGAGAATAAGGGAAAACTCATCTTCTTTTCAGTGTGATATTTAGACTTTCCTTTGAATTCCATTTTCCTCTTCTTATCAAACCCATATGACTGATGGGTTGCTACAATCTCCATCTCATACTTGAGAGCACATCGAACAATTTCCTCATAGTTATTGAAGTCCCTTATGGATACCTCCCTTAAAAGACATGGTTTTAAGCCACTAATGAATCGATAGATCTTACTCTCAGGTTAGATAATAATTCGGGTAGCGTACCTTGCAAGACTTGTCAAATTTTCTTCGTATGTACAAACTGATTCATCGCCTTTTTTCTTTATTTCAAGAAACTCCTTCCCCATATTTGTTTGAATAATTTTATGGAATTAATTATTGAAAAATAAGTTCTTGAACTCATCCTATTCAAAGGACTCAATTTCGTCTCTTTGTCTCATATTCTTGATAAAATCCGACCATTGATCTTCTTCACCTTCCAAACGATATACTACTAAGATGAATTAATCATGTAAAAAACATTGTAGAACTGAAAATATATTTTTAGTGGTACTAATCCACTGTTCAGCCACTAATGGATCAGAAGACCCGCTGAATGAAGGCGGACGCTGCCTCATGAAGGATTCAACAGAATGTTGATCCCTCCTTTGCTCTTGTTGAAGTCCTGCATGATTCATCTCTTGAAAAAGTTGTGTGGTCAAGGCTACAAGATTTTCCATTCTATCTCCCATAATGTTTGGGTTTTCAGGGGGACAATCATTGCATTGACCATCACATAAAGCATTAACATGATTCCTTTGGGTTCTAGAGATTGACTAAAACTAAAAAGAATAATGTGAGAAACACTTATCACAAAAGGAAAACCACATAATCAGTAATAAAATTCCACACTTTAGGTCTTATCATAGGTTATTCATGGCCATTTCTAAAACACAAATATTGTTTTCTATTCTTAGACATATCATCAGGGTTTTTACTAAGGCTTTCACATTCTAGTTTCCGAAGGTTGATTATACCCTTCATTTGATACCAACTATAATGACCCATACATTACATACATTATTATTACATCAGAATTGAAACATACATATTACAACATATAACAAAACCATGATAGGACTGTATAGGTATAGTGTCTTTAGAAACTGGGAAACAAAAATAACTGGTTCATAAAGCATCTACATTGTCTCCTATTTATTTCATCTTATCTAGAGTCTCTTTTAGCATATCCTACTTAATATCCTTCTTCCTAGCCTGGGGAAAAGGAAACATACAAAAGGGTGAGGTTAAATGATCAGTAAGGGTAAACAAAGAAAATATCAATCATATCATATTCATAATAACATATCATTTTAAAATCTTAACCTTCAAAAGAGATCATAATATCATAACATGGGATAAATAATAGTAATGAAATGTAATCCCAATATTAATAAGATAAAACATGATACTTTGTGCCATACACATATAATCAGGGAAAATCATATCATATCAGTCAAGACTCATTGACAAGACTATCATAGCGGACAAAGTCCATTTCTAAACCGAGTTCACCCTTCATTCCATTCCATTATCACTGAAGCAGATTAACTTGTCATTCCAGCCATGTCTATCTCTTGAGATATAAATCTTTACCCAATTAATTGGAGGGAGATATTGGTCCCACCCATCTCATAATGAAACCATTCTTATATGTGCCACAAAATCATAAATCATATATCATAGAATAACCCATGTAATAAAAATGGTATTATTAAACATCATGCCATCATAACCAATTTCATATAAGATAAAAGGACTTCATAAAAACAATTCCATCATAACATAATCAAATCAAGGTAAAAATAGGGATATAAACAAAACCCTATATTATCTTAAATGTAAAATAATTTTGATAAAACACTTGAACTCCATTCTTGAGAAAAATATCCTTTCTACTACAAAAACATTTTTCCTTTCATAACATGTCATACAAATTTAAACTAAAAGAAGTTAATTAAAAATAAACATGAAAACTAGTAATGGAATCTTCAAGAAAATAATTTTCTATGAAATCCTAAAAATCCATTCATGTTGTATAAGTTAAAAAAACATTATTCTCATACTTTGGCCGGAAAAGTCATAAAGTATCTCATACTGAAAATGACAAAATATTTCTTTCATATCATTTACTAAAAATCCAAAAATAGGTAAAATTGGATTTAAAAAATTTTAGGGGGATAGAAATAATATTACATATTGAGGAACATGTATTTGAATGATAAATATTCCCTAGTAAGTTCTGAAGTATAAACAATCTCGGATAAATATGAGATTGTGAGATTTTCCCTTACCTTGGGTCTGATATTCTTCGTACATATCCGAACGTCCAGTATAATTATTTAAATAATGTCATTTACTTATTACAAAATCATATTCATTATTAAGATATCATATATGGTCATGTTATTATCTTCTTATTAGTAATATTTCATTGCTACTTGTTATACGGGTGTTCATTGCTTTATGTTTTTATCCATTTTTTGTCGAATAAATTATTATTCCTCTTTTTAGGTTATAGATACTTCATTTACAGAATCGTATTAGTGTAATATATATATCATAGTAATTCATTCAATTCATTTATATAATCATTATTCAATGAAGATCATGTAGAATGAGTCGCATCACATCGTGGAGATGGTAGGCCGTACGTACGCACGAGCGATGACATCATTCTTTTGGTATAAAAATCCTATATAATTGGATGGTATATCATATATAAAGAATAATAATAACATTATATTTTATATTTATATCATTTATACTCATTATCATACTCATCCAAATGATGAAATGTTTGAATAACAAACTACACCCTGAAGTGGAGACGGTAAGCCGTACGTACGCACGTGTGGTGACTTTTTCATTCATAGGATGGATAAAATAACTAATATGGTTGTACCATTTTTATAATAACATCAAAATATATAGAAGATACTGGAGTTATTATTTTATAATTGAAAAACAAAGAAGGAGGAAGTCGATGAAGAAAGGAACTTGAAATAGGTGGTGAGACATTTACCTCTTCTTCGGGTTCTTCCTTTTGATTTGACCAAAAGGGGTCTCTAGGTTGAATTTATGACTAATGGAAGGACTTTAAGATAAAGGAAGGAAATATTAGAGGGTATTTGGGTAGGTGTTGGCTGAGCCAAATGGATTTGGAGGTGTGAATTAGAGAGAAGGGGGAGTGCCCTTTTATAAGAGAGGTGAGGGGCACCTTATGGAAAACTTAAAATATTATTTTATAATAAATTTATATTCGGTTTATAATGGCTAAAAAGTGACTTATTTATAGGATATGGTGGGGATGGGTCACAATAATCTCAAACAATAGGTTTTATACAAGTTTAGGTTACCATTTTAACCTTATCATTTAGATTTAACTCAAAGTTAAATAATTTAACTTTTACCGTGTCTTCCTGTATTCCTACACTATATGGTTAATAAACATACCATAAACTGCCAATAAAACCAAAATTGGTTCGTTAATGTCATATATATTATTATATAAGTCTTTGGGAATAACTTTAGTTTTTTAAAAGTAGAATATCAATTAATAATTTAATACTTGTTTTAAGAACTCATTTATGTCAATTTTGACACTATTGGGTATTTTGTTTTTTCTAAATTTATAACAGAATTATTACTCCGAAAAAAAATTATTTAACCAACCAAAATATGTTATATTAACCATGAAAAGTATTATAATTCATGAAAAGTCTCAAATTACTATTATTTGGTTATTTATAATATCAATTATGTTAATATTTCATTAATAAGGTAATTACTGCATCATCATTGTGTCATAAATAAATTAAATTATTTAATGTATAAAAATTATATATAAACTACCATTATGTAGGAGATTATTTTATATTTCTAATGAATATTTATAGTAGAATTTATCTTATGTATAAACCTATATTAAAAATGTTTTACTTATTAAACATTAATTTTATTTCTTTTAACTCTTCTTTGAATTAAATAATAATAAATCTCCTAATATAATCCAAGTGGACCTAAATGGTCATATTTTATTACTAAGGTTGTTTTTGGTCGAATTTCACTTATCCAATAGACTTAGTTCATGTTTTAGTGTAATAATAATATCATTTTTACCCTTAATTACCCTATTTACTTTTAACCGTTGTAAATAAAAGTAAAAATATACTATTCACCAAAAATTAGTTTTATCTTATTGAACCACGTTTTACATACTGATATCAAATTTTTCTCTCTAATTTTTGAAATTCCATTCAAATATGCGGTAAAATTAAGTTTTATGCAAATTTGCAAATTCACCTAGGTGGTGGGTAACAGATGGTAAAAAGTTCATTAAAATTTTTATATATCTAAAATTATTATAAAATGACTCTAATGAATTAAAATAAACATATATAGGTATTATGTATCTATTTTGACCTAAAATAAATTTAAATAAAATAAATAATTATTTAAATAATAATTAGGTTTTAAACTGTATCTTAGTGTTTTCCACTATTCATAAAAAATTGACCGTTTTTAGAAAAATACCAAAACTTCACCCTAAGATAATTTCGATATTCCAAATCCAAAAATGAAGTCCATTTTGAATTATAAAGTTTATAAATTTTAAAAAGTGGGTATTACTATTCATAATGGCTAGTTTATATAATATTTTAAAAACATATCGTTGTTTAGTGAAACTCGGTATTGCGTACAATGCAAGCTATCAAGGAACGTTTCTCTTGCGTGTAACTCAAGCCAAGACAATGTTTTGTGTAATGAAATATTTCTTTGGTGTATCGTATAACATAATTCATTGAAACAAAATATTTCTCATAAAATCTAAGGGTGTAACATTCTACCCCCCTTAAAAAGAATTTCACCCTCGAAATTCGTCACTTCGTTACAACCAGATGAGGATACCTCTCCCTCATCATATCCTAAAGTTCCCATGTATCTTCTTCTAATTTGTGGTTCCTCCATAAAACTTTAACCAAGAAAGTGGTCTTGTTTCGTAGAACTTTTTCGCTACGATCCAGAATCTCTATCGGCTGTTCTTCGTATGAAAGATCATTCTCTAGCAGTACAACATTTGAGATTAGTACATGTGAAGGATCGGGTATGTACTTTCTCTAGAGAGATACAAGGAACCCATCATGAATTTGAGAGTGATTCGGTGGAAGTGAAAATTGGTATCCTACCTTCCCAAAATGATCCAGTATTTCAAAATGACCAATATACATAGTGCTCAGCTTTCCCTTCTTTCCAAATCTCATTACACTCTTCCAAAGAGATATTCGTAAAAACACTTTATCACCCACTTCAAACTCTAGGTTTTTTCTTAGGATGTCGGCATAACGTTTTTTCAACTCTTATCTGCTCTTTTGTGTTGTTGAATAGATATGACCTTTTCTTCCATCTAATCAACAATATCAGGTCCTAATAGCTTTCTTTCCCCAACTTCATCCCAGCAAGTTGGTGTTCTGCATTTCTTTCCATAGAGAGTTTCATAAGGAGCCATCTGAATACTAGAGTGAAAGCTATAATTATAAGAAACATCCACCAAAGTTAGGTGTTGATCCCAACCACCTTTGAAATCCATAGAGCAAGCCCTCAAAATGTCTTCTAGAGTTTGAATTGTCCTTTTAGACTGACCATCTGTCTGAGGATGATAAGAAGTGTTGAAACTCAACTCTATATCTAGAGTATGCTTAAGACTTTGCCAAAATATCAAGGTAAACCTCGTATCCCGATCAGATATAATAGAATGTGGTACTCCATGAAATCTTACCACTTCCTTCACATACATCCTGACAAGCTGATCAATAGTGAAACCTTCTCTAATAGAAATGAAGTGTGCCGGCATTGTAAGATGATCAACTACAACCCAAATATCATTATTGCCTTTGGATGTTTTAGTAAGTCTAGTGACAAAGTCCATAGTGATGTTTTCCCATTTCCATTCCGGTATGGGTAATGGTTGTAACAACCCCTTAGACTTCTTTCTCTCAGCTTTAACTTGCTGATAAACCAAGCATCGAGAGACATATTTAGCAACATCTATTTTCATACCATCCCACCAGAAGTACTCCGCCAGGTCCCTAAACGTCTTTGTGCTTCCGGGGTGAATAGAGAATGAAGAACTATGAGCTTTATCCAATATTTCCTTCTCTAATTCTGGGATGGGAGGAAAACAAACCTGATTTCTAAACCTTAGTATTTCATCGCAATGAATGTGAAATTCGGGAACATTTCTCACCTTCTTTTGAAACTCTACATACTATTTATATGCCTCTTTAATCGTCACATGTATAGAAGGTTGAATATTCATTTGAGAAAGATAAGATGATTCCACGTCCATTATAATTATAAGATCCATCCTTTGAAAATCCATAAATATTGGATCTTTTGTGATCCCATCATGGATAAGCTAGCATGGTCTTGTCGACATAATGCGTATTCCACCTTGTTTTATTTCCCAGGGTGGTAATGAATTGAGAAGTCATAATCCTTAATCAGATCCAACAATCTTCTTTGGTGCATATTTAGCTCCTTTTCTGTGAAAATATACTGTAATCTTTTATGATCAGTATAAATATCAAACCCTTCACCATATAGATAATGCCTCCAAATCTTTAATGCAAAGATCACCAGAGCTAATTCCAAATCATGAGTTGGGTAATTTTGTTCATGGATTTTCAACATTCATGAGGCCTAAGCAATCCCCATATCATTTTTCATGATAACACACCACAATCCCTTCTTGTATGCATCACTATAGATCACAAACCATTCTCCACTATAAGGTAGTGTGAGCACGGGTGCACTGGATAACCTTCTTTTTAGATCTTTGAAATTCTATTCACATTTCTCCATCCAATCAAACTTAACTTCTTTCCGAGTCAATTTGGTGGTTGGTTTTGATAATCTTAAAAAAGATTTCACAAAACGTCGATAATATCCCGCCAAACCAAGAAAACATCAGATCTCAGTTACTATTGTGGGTCTCGACCATCTTTGGATAACCTCTGTCTTTGTTGGAACCACAGATATCCACTCTTTTGAGGTTATGTGACCCAAAAATGAAACTTTGTGATGCCAAAATTCACACTTGTTAAATTTGGCATAAATCTTATCCTTTATTAGGGTCTTGAATACAATTCTCAAGTGATGTTAATGTTCTTCCTTTCTCATTGAATAGGAAAGAATATAGTCTATAAAGACTACCACAAATAGATCAAGATAGTCTCCAATGACTCTATTCATTAGATCCATGAAGATAGCAGGGGCATTAGTAATACCAAATGGCATCACTATAAATTCATAGTGTCCATACCTTGTTTGGAAATCCATCTTCGGTCTATCTTCCCTTTTGACCCTTAATTGATGATACCCTGAATGATGATCAATCTTGGAAAAGTATTGAGTTCCATGTAGTTGGTCAAATAAGTCATCAATGCATGGGAGAGGATATTTTTTCTTGATAGTGATATATTTAAGATCTCAATAATCAATGCAGAGTTTTATTGATCCATGTTTCTTTTTAAAAAATAGAATATGTGCTCCCCCAGGTGATGCACTAGGCCGTATTAATCCCTTATCAAGATTCTCTTGGAGTTGCTTCTTCAATTCCTGAAACTCAATTGGAGCCATTCTATAAGGTGTCTTTGAAATGGTCATAGCACCTGGTATGAGTTATATTGAAATATCAACTTCGTGATTTGGTGGAAGACCTGACAATTCTTCTAGAAATACATCATCAAACTCCCATACAATGGGAATATTATCGATCATGAGTTTCTCTCCAACCATTTGAGATAAATAATCTTCATTAATTGGAATCAAGACCCATAAGATGGAATAAATTTCCCCTAGAATACTATATTCACCCTTTCATAGATAGATGATCAATGATTGATCAGGAATATGAAATGTGACTTCCCTTCTTTGGAAATTGATATGATCTCCATATATGGAAAGCCGATCCATGCCAAGAATCAAATCAAATTCCACTATTGGAAGGATCACAAGATTTGTTGGAATCACTTTCCCACAAACGTCAATTGGTGAAGAATTATAAACTTTTGATGAAACTGTTGTGCCATTAAGAGTTGTCACAGCTAACTCAACAGCTAATTGTTGAGGTAGTATGGCAATACCCTTAGAAAATTCTTCTGAAATAAAAGAGTGGTTGGATCCAGAATCAAATAAAACATTTTCTACTTTATAGTGGATGGTATGTGTACCTTTCACCACATCGTTATCGCACTCCACATCGCCGATAGAAATTGCATGTGACTTTACTTTGTCTTTGGCCTTAAGAGTTTATTGATGTCTATCATCATCAATAACCTTTAAATTAGAAAATTTATTAGCATAATGCCCCTATTTCCTTGCACTTATAACATTGAAGTGTATGAGGTGCATTCTGTGTAGACTTTTCTTTGTTCGCATCACTAGACATTTGTTTCCCATCACTGTGGCATTCAATTTCCCAATGACCTTATTTTCCACACTTATAACATCTACTTTTACCTTTAAGACAATTCCCTCCATGTTTTTTTCCACACATTGAGCATAAGGGAAAACTCATCTTATTTTCTGTGTGATCTTTAGACTTTCCTTTGAATTCCATTCTCCTCTTCTTATCAAACCCATATGACTTATGGGTTACTCCAATATCCATCTCATCCTTGAGAGCACATAGAATAATTTCCTTTTAGCTATTGAAGGACCTTATGGCTAACTTCCTTCGAAGACTTGGTTTTAAGACACTAATGAATCGACCGATCTTACTCTCAGGTTGGATAATAATTCTGGTAGCGTACCTTGCAAGTCTTGTCAAATTTGCTTCATAGGTACCAACTGATTCATCATCCTTTTTATTTAGTTTAAGAAACTCCTTCTCCATCTTTCTTCAAATAATATGAGGGAAGCACTTATTGAAAAATAAGTTCTTGAAATCGTCCCATTTGAAGGACTCAATTTCATCTCTTTGCCTCGTATTCTTGATAAAATTCCACCATTGATCAGCTTCACCTTCTATACTCTATACTAATAAGATGAATTTATCTTGTTCAGAACATTGTAGAATTGAAAATATATTTTCCGTGGTACTAATCCATTGTTCACCTACTAATGGATTAGAATACCCACTAAATGAAGGTGCATGCTGCCTCATGAAGGATTCAACATAATGTTGCTCCATCCTTTGCTCGTTCGGAGGTCCTTCTTGATTCATAGCTTGACAAAGTTGTGTGAGCATGGCTACTATATTTTCCATTCCAGCTCTCAAAACGCTTGGTTTCTCAGGGGTAAAATCATTAAATTGTCCATCGCATTCAGCATTAACACGGTGTAACACCCCATGATTTCATAGAGTGTTATTTCTTTAATATAATTCAATAACATGCACTACACGCAATACCGAGTTCAAGCGCAACATGACTTACCAAACAAGCCATTCGAAAGAGTTTATGAATTGTATTAACTAAATTTTAAACTTTATATAATCCTTATAATTTTAGATTCCATATTATGAGTTTCAAAGACATAATGTAAGAACAAATTCATTTTCAGTATTGAGCTTTTACCAACTTTTAATAGTGAACCCTTTTTAAATCCAATATTTTATACTTTTATATATTCAATTTGACTAAATAAATTTAATTTTTAGAATGTGGACATAAAAAATTTACAATTTAACACCCCATTATTCCTCGGTATTCTTTCCTTTGAATAATACAGTAGCGTGTGTTGTACGCAACTTCGAGTTCTAACACACACCTCAACCAATCAAACTAGCCGTTATGAATAGTAATACCTACTTTTTGAAATTTTAGAAATTTTATCTCTCAAAATGGACTTTATTTTTGTATTCGGAGTATCGAATTTATCCTAAGGTGAAATTTTGGTACTTTTCGGATAACTTTCATATTTTGATTAATAGTGAAAATTACTAAATTTTAATTAAAAACAACTTTTGTAATCGAAATAATTAATAGTGATAAATTATGAATTTTTGTGGGTTTAAAGTATATTTAGAAAATATTTTTACCATTTAATACAATGTTTGTCATTATACATAATTTCACAATTAAACCGGACATAAACAATTGTCAATCTTTTGATAGTTATTATCTCTTAAAAACACGTTTTTTGTTTTAACAACAGGAATTAATTTTAAATTAATTTTTTCAACTTCTGTGTTTTGAATTTGAAAAAATGGATCCCATATTTGGAATTAGTATGTTCAAATTGTGTAAATAGGTAACTTTTATTTTTAGACATTTTGAATAATTACTTCGGAAAATATTTTATTTACCATGGTTAAAGGGTAAATCCGGTAAATATGGGTTAAAAATAATATTATTATAATAATAAATTACCCTAAAACGTTTCCTAACCTTATTGGTTGTTACATTTCTGACCATGGGAATCTTTGGGTCTATTTTGGGTCCCCATGGAGCCACTTGTAAGTGATAGGGACACTTTATTTTAATTAAGTAAAAATAAATACAAAAATGACATAAGCATATATCTTTTAGAAAAACAATTTTTACATAGGGTTATATATGTTGAATTTTAAACTATAAATATTAATTGCAAATATAAAAGGATTTCCTACATAATGTTATTTTATTTATAATTTTTAGACATTATATAAGTTAATTTATATATGACAGAATGGTGATGCAGTAATTACGTAATTAATGAAAAATTAGAATAATGGATATTATAAATACCCAAATAAATGTACTTTGAGACTTTTTATAAATTCAAATAGTTTTATAGATTAATATGACATGTTAGTATTGATTTAATTAACTTTTTTATAAGTAATCATTCTGTTATAAGTTTTGCAAAAATCAATTATTGAATATTTTCAAAATTGACATAAAAGAATTTTTAAAACAAATATTATATTATAAATTGATATTCAATTACTAAAAATATAAGGTTAGGCCGAGAGAATTATATCATGATAGGTGTATCATTAATGGACCACTTGGGGGTCTTTTGGATGTATATAGTATGTTTATTAACCATATAATATAAAAATAAAAAGAGACATTGTAAAAGTGAAACTAATTAACTAAGAGTTAATACTTAAAGATAAGGTTAATATAGTAATCCAAACCTGTCTAAATCTTATTGGTTGAGCTGTTTCCGATCTATACCAACTTTAAACATTAAATAATCCACTTTGGAGCCATTACAAACCTAATAAGAATTTATTATAAAATAATATTTCTAGATTTTCCAAAGGTTCCTCCTCACCCCTCTTATAAAAGAGCACTCCCCTCACTAATTCACACATTCAAAGCCTTTTGGTTCGGCCAACCCCTTCTCAAATAAGCTCTCAACTTCCCTAAATTCATCCTAGAGTCCTTACTTTAGTCATAAATCCATCCTACGGAGCCCTTTTGATCAAATCAAAAGGAAGAATCAGAAGAAGAGGTAATAATTCCACCACCCTTTTTCATGTTCCTTTCTTTTTCCACTTCTTCTTTATTTGTTTTTACCATTATAAAATAATAACTCCAGTATCTTATATATACTATGATGTTATTATAAATATGGTATAACCATATTCATTATTCTATCCACACTTTGAATAACATGTCACCATACGTGCGTACGTACGACTTACCATCTCCAGGTCGTGGTGTAATTGTTATTCAATAAATTATTTTTTGGATGGGTATAATAATGATGTGTAATTCATGTAAATAATAAATATAACATGATAATTATTCTATATATATGATATACTATACAATTATATATTATTTTAATATCAAAAGAATGATATTGTCACTCGTGCGTACGTATGGACTACCGTCTCCACGAACGCGTTGAGATTCATTCTCAATCGTATCCATTCAAGTATAATTATCATTTGATGATTAATAATAGTATCTAAGGACTTGATATAATTCTGTATATGATTAAGATACAACCTATCCATTACAAACATTGCTTATGTAACAAAACATATAAAATAAAACGAGTAAGTTAACACCCGAAACAACGATAATACTATGATATTATTAACAAATCAACGTTAAAAGATCATATATGATATCATATTAATATATATGATTCTTGTATAATTTAATAAAAATTATTTCACCATTATACAGGATTTTAACCTACCCCCAACCAAGGAAAAGTACAAGTTAAGTGTTTATTTCGCAATCTCTTCATTATCCGATGTTGTTTATACGTAATAATCTACTGTGTTTTCTTTATCATCCACATTCATGTTTCTTAAAAATGTATTTCAAATTTTTTTTACTATTTACTAGATTATGGGTTAAAGTCATTTATACTATTTTGGAATTTTATAAGTTGTTTATAAAGGAATATTTCTGTCATTTTCCAAACAAGGTCCTTTTTAACCTTTTTGACAGAATTAAGGTAAGAATGTTTTTTAACTTATATGGCGGGTGCTGCTATTTTCCTCCATTATAAAATCTTCGAAACTTCACTTACAATCTTATAAGAATATTTTCAAAGAAAATGTTTTATTTTATAAATATATGACTCTTAAATTATTTCAAAATAGAAAGAGATATTTCTCTAAAAAGAGTTTTGATTTCATCTATGTAAACATCATTTGATGGATTTTAATCTTATTTGAAGTTGATTTATTATGATACAAAACTTCCATATTGTATTTAAGGTTTTTTGATATGTTTGACTATGGATTTGTTATTTTTATACCATTCATGGTTTGTGGAGGATTTATTGACATTTTGTATGCTAGTTTTAATACGAATGTTTATGTTTTGTTTAAACCTGTTCATATGAGGATTGCATTGGACTTAATATGTGACGGGTGGAGCCCACTATAGCTCACCGATGGATCGGTAGGTCTCACGAGACAAACTCATGTCTTGGAACAAGGCCATGAAAAAATCTTATTTTTAGTCTTGGCATGAGGCCTTGGCTATGTGATTATGATAGTCTGGTATTATGCATTCCATCATTATGAAAGTGGTTATTGATATTGCATGTGATTATTCGACTAGTAGAATATCCATTTGAATAAGTAAATGGAATTATTTCATTTTATTTTTTCCATACTATGTTGATGTTCCAGTTTAAAAGGCTTTTCTTTTAGTTATACATTGCCTTAAATGTTTATTCTTATTTATGAAAGTTTCCACTATATTGTTATTTTTATTGGGCATTTGAGCTCACCCCTTTTCAATGTTTTATTTTTCCAAGGATGTGATGAAGTAAATTATGAATGACCTGCAAGGATAGTATGAGGGGATAAAAGTATGGACTATGGAGACTATGTTGTAGTATTTTTCATTCTATGATGTAATTTAAACTTTATTAATGTATCTAGTTTTTCCAAGGCTACTAAACTAATCGGTCTTTTGAGACTTGATCATTCTTGTGATCATGTCAATGTTATGTAATAATTCTTCGAATCTGGGTAACTGGGGTTGGGGCGTTACAGTTGGTATCAGAAGAAGTTTAGTACAAACCTTGGAAGCTAGATTTAGATAAACTCTGATTATAGCACAGAGACCTAAGTTGGACTTTAAGGATTAGTATAGAAGAAATTCATAGAATTTTCGTATTTTAGAGCTTTTGTGAGTTTTCCGAGAAGTACATCCCTGTATAGATACGAGCAGGTAGAGGAGGCTCTTCCACAAATGCACCTAGGGGTAAAACCCAAAAACACCGCTTTGGGCTAGACTCTAATGGGAACTGGTGCAAGACAACGGGCCTTGCTGCACTCTTGGTTATGAAACTCTCAGGGGATATGCTTAGGATAACACTCATTTTCTTTACAAATCATTATGAAGGGTTTATGAGTATATACATCCTCAAAGAACACATTTTTATGATTATGGATTTTGTCCATAAATGGTTCAATTTATGTTAAGTGTTTTACAAGTATGGAATTATGTATTTTGATTGATAAATTGATCTAGTTTATGACATTGTTTAGAAATGGCGCCCAATAGAAGGAATGAGAACTCCAACAATACGCATGATCCAAAGAGTAAGGAGGATCATATCTTTCATGGTCTTAATCCAAAATTTAGAAGTGAAATAGTCTCCCATGTATTATCATCATATGAAGAAATAGTATCATGTGTTGATAAGATAAGTAAAGAATTCTCGGAGTCCTATGGCATGAAGAGAATCCAGAGAAGGAAATGATGGTAGAGAGAAGGACAGATTAAAGGAAGAAGGTAAAGAAGGATTTTCCCATATGTGATAACTTTGAAAAGAATCACCTTGGAGAATTCTTGAAGGGAATGGGAGTATGTTATATGTGTGGAGAAAAAGGACACAAATTACATGACTACAAGGGTAAGAAAATGGTTTCAAATGTAAAATACTTCATTTGCAAGGAGTTTGGACACTACGCGAACCTATGTCCCAGTCATCAGACTATGCCGCAAATGATGCTATTAGCTAATAATCAAGTTATGATACTACCACAGTTGAAGAGGAATGATTAGAGTTGTTATGTTGATTATGTCATTTGAGTGTTGTATCAATAATGCAATTGTTATAACAATTATGGAGTATATAAGTATTGTATTGCGGTACTATTTCATGAAGGACTTGAGATTATGTGGAACAAAGAAAAGTGACTCAATATAAGGTTAATTTTTTTGAAAATATATGGTTGAGAGAAAGATAAACCATAATATGGTTCTGATACTGAGGTAGTGATTTTATAATAATACATAATTGATTTGGATAAATTATATTGGATATTCTGGACTACCTTGAAACTGATTAATGATTTTTATATTCCATCATTGTTGGGGTTTACAACATTTTTGTATTGACGGAGCATATCTATTATTCTTTAAGGAATAAGGGATCATGAATGTAATCAATAAGGTTTTACGGTAATTCATGATGTTGCAGTATTTTAAAAGAATACATGATGAAGGTGTCCACATGTTATTACGTGGAATAAAGGATCTTCATTGTGTTTACCTTCCTTATAAATTTTTGACTGATGTATTTTGGATAGTTCTAGTTTGGATTATTTTGAATAGCCTTAAAAGGACAACCCGGAGGTTGGGCGGCAACCTGTCACGTCCGGTAAGTCCATGA
The DNA here is from genome assembly GCA_963277665.1 of Viscum album. Classification (NCBI taxonomy): domain Eukaryota; kingdom Viridiplantae; phylum Streptophyta; class Magnoliopsida; order Santalales; family Viscaceae; genus Viscum; species Viscum album. The sequence goes on along the minus strand of OY728166.1, from coordinate 1,080,896,487 downwards.
GACTTGAACCCACAACCGAAGGGTTACAGGGGTGTATCACCTACCACTGACCCACATGATGTCCTAGATTGAATAATGTCATTTTATTAATGGTTCTTCTAGATGAATTATAAATTCATTTTTTAACCCTATATGAATTGGATAAATAGAATATTATTTTTAAGTTCTATTATCTTTTAGAGTGAAAGATGAGTTTGTGATAGAACATAGTTAAAGGATGAGACTCTACTTGTCAAGTATATATTTTTCTTCTTATCTCATTCAATTAAGAAATTAATTCTTATACTTTAGTGATGGGATCTTAAAACAAAAAAATGTGTTATCCTAATACCATATGTTTTTCTGAACCGATGGTATTTTAAATCATCATAGATTGATGAATTTAAGGCCCTCAATTTTACACTTATTTGTTATTGATGACCTCAATCACTACCTATAAATATTTAAGTTTTTCCTTCAATTATATGTCTCTAATTTCCACCAATGTTCTGCAAATAGATATCATAATTTGGTGGTGGCCCTTTCATTTCTCTTTTCCTCTTATTAAGACTAAATTTTATTAACCCAATTTCCGATGTGGGTTTTCCAACAAAGATATTTTCTATATTCAACCTTTTATTTTCGAATAAGAATTTCAAATTGCGAGGACGCAATTTATTTAAGGAGGCGAGAATGTAACACCCCAAGATTTCATAGAGTGTTATTTCTTCAAAATAATTCAATAACTTACACTACACGCCACACTGAGTTCAAGCGCACCATGACTTACCAAACAAGCCGTTAAAAAGAGGTTATGAATAGTATTAACTAAATTTTAAACTTTATAGAATCCTTATAATTTTAGAATCCATATTATGAGTTTCGTAGACATAAGGTAAGAACAAATTCATTTTTAGTATTGCGCTTTTACCAACTTTTAATAGTGAACCCTTTTTAAATCCAATATTTTAAACTTTTATATATTCAATTTGACTAAATAAATTTACTTTTTAGAATGGGGAAATCAAAAATTTACAATGTAACACCCCAAGCTTCCACGGTGCTCTTTCCTTTGAATAATACAGTAGTGTGTGTTGTACGCAACTTCTAGTTCTAATACACACCACAACCAATCAAACTAGCTATTATGGATAGTAATACCTACTTTTTGAAATTTAATAAATTTTATCTCTCAAAATGGACTTCATTTTTGTATTCAGAGTATCAAATTTATCCTAAGGTAAAATTTTGGTACTTTTCGGATAACTTTCATAATTTGATGAATAGTTAAAATTAATAAATTTCAATTAAAAACAACTTTTTTAATCGAAATAATTAATAATGATAAAATATGAATTTTTGTGGTTTTAAAGTATATTTAGAATATATTTTTACCATTTAATACAGTGTTGGTCATTGTACATAATTTCACAATTAAACCGGACATAAACAAGTGTCAATCTTTTGATAGTTATTATCTCTTAAAAACACGCTTTTTATTTTTAACAACGGGAATTAATTTTAAAATAATTTCTTCCACTTTTGTGTTTTGAATTTGTAAAAATGGTTCCCATATTTGGAATTAGGATGTTCAAATTTTGTAAATAGGTAAATTTTATTTTTAGACATTTTGAATAATTACTTCGGTAAATATTTTATTTACGATGGTTAAAGGGTAAATCCGGTAAATATGGGTTAAAAAATAATATTATAATAATAAAAAATTGCCCTAAAACGAGTCCTAACATTATTGGTTGTTACATGTCCGACCCTGAGAATATTTGGGTCGATTTTGGGACCCCATGGAGCCACTTGTAAGTGATAGGGACACTTTATTTTAATAAAGTTAAAATAAATACAAAAATGACAAAAGCATATATCTTTTAGAAAAACAATTTTTACATCGGGTAATATATGTTTTATTTTCAGATATAAATATTCATTAGAAATATAAATATATTTCCTACATAATGGTATTTTATTTATAATTTTTAGGCATTAAATAAGTTAATTTATATATGACACAATGGTGATGCAGTAATTAGGTAATTAATGAAACATTAGAATAATTGATATTATAAATACCCAAATAAATGTAATTGGAAGCTTTTTATAAATACCAATAATTTTATTGGTTAATATGACATGTTATGATTTATTTAATTAACTTTTTTATAAGTAATCATTCTGTTATGATTTTTACAAAAATCAATTATTGAATAGTTCCAAAATTGACATAAAAGAGTTTTTAAAACAAATATTATATTATTAATTGATATTAAATATCTAAAAATCTAAGGATCGCCCAAGATACTTATATCATGATATGTGTATCATTAATGGACCACTTTGGGGTCTCTTGGATGTATATAGTAAGTTTATTAACCATATAATATAAAAATAGAAAGATACATTGTGAAAGTGAAACTAATTAACTAAGAGTCCATACTTAAAGATAAGGTTAATATAGTAACCCAAACCTGTCTAAATCCTACTTTTTGAGTGTTTTTCGACCTATCCCAACATTAAAATTTATGTAATCCACTTTGATCCATTATAAATTGAATATTAATTTATTATAAAATAATATTTCTTGCTTTTCCAAAGGTGCCCCTCACCCCTCTTATAAAAGGGCACTCCCCCTTGTCACTAATTCACACCTTCAAAGCCTTTTGGTTCGGACAACACCTGCCCAAATAATCTCTAAAATTCCCTCATTTCATCTTATATTCCTTTTTATAGTCATAAAGTCATCCTAAGGATCCCTTTTGATCAAATCAAAAGGTAGAACCCGAAGAAGAGGTAATATTTTCACCACCCTTTTTCAAGTTCCTTTCTTCTTCCACTTATTCTTTCTTTATTATTACCATTCTAAAATAATAACTCCAACATATTATATATATTTTGATGTTATTATAAATTTGGTACAACCATATTCATTATTCTATCCACCCTTTGAATAACATGTCACCATACGTGCGTACGTACGGCTTACCGTCTTCACGTCGTGGTGTAATTGTTATTCAATAAATTATTTTTTGGATGGGTATAATAATGATGTGTAATTCATGTAAATAATAAATATAACATGATAATTATTCTTTATATATTATTTACCATCCAATTATATATTATTTTAATATCAAAAGAATGATATTGTCGCTCGTGCGTACGTACGGACTACCGTCTCCACAAACGCTATGAGATTCATTCTACATTGTATCCATTCAAGTCTAATTCTCTTTTGATGATTAATAATAGTATATAAGGACTTGATATCATTCTGTATATGATAAAGATACAACCTATCCATGACAAACACGGCTTACGTAACACAACATATAAAAGAAAACGAGTAAGTTAACACCCGAAACAACGATAATACTAAGATATTATTAACAAATCAATGTTAAAAGATCATATATGATATCATATTAATATATATGATTCTTGTATAATTTAATAAAAACTATTTCACCATTATACAGGAGGTTAAGCTACCCCCAAAAAAGGTAAAGTACAAGGTAAGAGTTTATTTCGCAATCTCTTCATTATCTGAGTATGTTGATACGTAATAATCTACTGGGATTTCTTTATCATCCACATCCATGTTTCTTAAAAATGTATTTTAAAACATGTTTAATATTTACTAGAATATTGGTTAAAGTCATTTATACCCTTTTTTACTTTTATAAGTGGTTTATAAAGGGATCTTTCCGTCATTTTCCAAACAAGGTCCTTTTTAACCTTTTCGACAGAATTAAGGTAAGAATGTTTTTTTAACTTATACGGCGGGTGCGACTATTTTCCACCGTTATAAAAACTTCGAAGATTCACTTACAATATTATAAGAATATTTTCAAATAAAATGTTTTATTTTATAAATATATGACTCTTAAATGATTTTATAATAGAAAGAGATATTTCTCTAAAAAGATTTGTGATTTCACCTATGTCAACATCCTTTGATAGATTTTAAGATTATTTGAAGTTGATTTATTATGATACAAAAATTCCATATTGTAATTAAGGTTTATTGATATGTTTGACTGTGGATGTGTCATTTTTATACCATTCATGGTTTATGGAGGAATTATTGACATTTTTATGCTAGTTTTAATACGAATGTTTATGTTATGTTTAAAACTGTTCATATGAGGAATGCATTGGACTTAATATGTGATGGGTGGAGCCCACTATAGCTCCTAGATGTATCGGTAGGTCTCATGAGACAAACTAGTGTCTTCGCACAATGCCTTGACAAAATCGTATTTGTAGTCTTGGCACGAGGCCTTGGCTATGTGGTTATGATAGTCTGACATTAGGCATTTCATCATTATGAAAGTGGTTATTGATATTTCATGTGATTATTCGACTAGTAGAATATCCATGTGAATAATTAAATGGCATTATTTCATTTTATTTTTTCCAAACTATGTTGAATTTCAAGTTTAAAAGGCTTTTGTTTTAGTTATACATTGCCTTAAATTTTTATTCTTATTTATGAATGTTTCTTCTATATTGTTATCCGTACTGAGAATTTGAGCTCACCCCTTTTCTATGTTTTATTTTTCCCAGGATGTGAAGAAGTAAATTATGAATGAACTGCAGGGATAGTATGAGGGGATAAGAGTGTGGACTAAAGAGACTATGTTGTTGTAGTTTTCATTTTATGATGTAATGTAAAATTTATTAATGTATCTAGTTATTCCATGGCTACTAAACTAATCGGTCTTTCGAGACATGATCTTTCTTGTGATCATGCCAATGTTATGTAATAATGCACCGACTCTGGGTAACTCGGGTCGGGGTGTTACACAGAGTTACTTTGGGTTCCAGCCATTGACTTAAACCAAGAAGCATAGTGTGAGAAACTCTAATCACAACAGGAAAACCACATAACCAGTAATAAAATTTCACACTTTAGGTCTTATCATAGGTAGTTAATGGCCATATCTAAAACACTAAGATTATGTTCTATGCTCAGACATATCCTTAGGGTTCTTACTAAGGCTTTCACATCCTAGTTTCCAAAGGTTGACTATACACTTCCTCTAATGCCAACTATAATGACCCATACATTAAATACATTGTTATTACTTTATAATTGAAGCATACTTATTACAACATATAACAAAACCATGATAGGACCATATAGGTATAGTGTATTTAGAATCTGGGAAAACTAAACTACTGGTTCGTAAAGCATCCACATTATCTCCCGTTTATTTCACTATATCTAGAGTCCCTTTTGGAATATCCTACTTAATATCCTTCTTATTGACGTGGGGAAAAGAAAACATACAAAAGGGTGAGCTCAAATGCTCATTAAGGGTAAACAAAGAAAATATCAATCATATCATATTCATAAGAACATAACATTTTAAAATCTTAACCTACAGAAGATATCATAATATCATAACATGGGATAAATCATAATAATGAAATGTAATACCAATAATAATAACATAAAACATGATAATTTCTTTCATACGCACATAATAATAGAAAACCATTTCATATTAGTCAGACTCATTGCCAAGACAATTATAGTGGAAAAAGTCCATTTCTGAACCAAGTTCACTCCTCGTTCCAGTCTTGTATCACTGAACCAGATTAACTTTTTGTTCCAGCCAAGTATATCTCATGAGATATAAATCTTTACCCAATGAATTGGAGGGAGATATAGGTCCCACCCATCTCATAATTAAACCACTCTTATGTTTTTAACAAAATCATAAATCGTATATCATAGAACAACCCATGTAATAAAAAATGGGATTCTTAAACATCATGCCATCATAACATAATCTATATAAGATAAAATCACTTCATAAATATAATTCTATCATAAAATAATAAAATCAATGTAAAAATAGGGATATAAACAGAACCCTATATTATCTTAGATGGAAAATAATTTTGATAAAACACTTGAACTCTATTCTTGAGGCAAATATCCTTTCAACATCAAAAACATTTTTCCTTCATTAACATGACATACAATTTTTTAAAAAAAGAAGTTATTTAAAAATAAACTTGAAACTTGTAAAGGAATATTCATGAAAATATTGTTCTATGAAATCATAAAAATCCATTCATGCCGTATAAGTTAAAAAAACATTCTTCTCCTACTTTGGTCAGAAAAGACCAAAACTCTCTCGTACTGAAAACCATAAAATATTCCTTTCATATATTTTAATAAAAATTCACCAAAAGTTAAAATTGTATTTAAACAATTTTAGGGGGATATAAATAATATTACATATTTAAGAACATGGATGTGGATGATAAATATTCCCCAGACAATTCTGAAGTATAAACAATCTCAGATAAAAATGAGATTGTGAGATTTTACCTTACATTGGGTCTGATATGCTTCATACATATCTGAACCTCCTGTATAATTATTTAAATAATGTCATTGACTTAATAAATAATCATATTAATTTTTATGATATCATATATACTCATATTCTTATCTTCATATTAGTAATATTTCATTGCTACTTGTTATACAGGTGTTCATTGATTTATGTTCTTATGCATTTTTGTGGAATAAATTATTATTCCTCGTTTTAGGTTATAGATACCTAATTTAAAGAATGGTATTAGTATAATATATTTATTATTAATTCATTCAATTCATTTATATAATTATTATTCTTTGAACATCATATAGAATGAGTCACATCACATCGTGGAGACAGTAGGTCGTACGTACCCACGAGCGATGATATCATTCTTTTGGTATTAAAATCATATATAATTGGATTTTATATCATATATAAAGAATCATAATAATGTTATATTTATTATTTATATCATTTAAACTCATTATCATACCAATCCAAATGATGAAATTTTTGAATAACAAACTACACCATGACGTGGAGATGGAAAGCCGTACGTACGCACGTGTGGTGACTTTTTCATTCATATGATGGATAAAATAACTAGTATTGTTGTATAATTTTTATAATAACATCATAATATAAAGATGATACTGGAGTTATTATTTTATAATGGAAACAAAAAATAAGGAGGAAGTGGAAGAAGAAAGGAACTTGAAATAGGTGGTGAGACATTTACCTCTTCTTCGGGTTCTTCATTTTGATTTGATCAAAAGGGATCCTTAGGTTAGATTTATGACTATTGGAAGTCCTATATGATTAAGTGAGGACATTTTAGAGGGTATTTGGGCAGGTTTTGGCTAATCCAAATGTCTTTAGAGGTGTGAATTAGAGAGAAGGGGGAGTGCCCTTTTATAAGAGGGGTGAGGGGAACCTTAGGAAAAACATAAAATATTATTTTATAATAAATTCATATTCGGATTATAAAGGTAATAATGTGACTTATTTCTAGGATAGGGTGGGTATGGGTCACAATACCTTCAACCAATTGGTTTTATACAAGTTTAGGTTATTATTGTAACCTTATCATTTAGATTTAACTCTAAGTTAAAAAATATAACTTTTACCGTGTCTTCTTTTATTCTTACACTATATGGTTAATAAAATTACCATATAGTACTAATAGAACACAAATTGGTTAATTAATGTCATTTATATTATTATATAAGTCTTTTGTCCGATTCTAAGATTTTTAGAAATAGAATATCAATTAATAATTTAATATTTTTTTAAAAAACTCTTTTATGTCAATTTTGATACTATTGGGTATTTTGTTTTTTCTAAATTCATAAAAGAATTATTACTAAGAAAAAAATTTATCTAACCAACCATAATATGTTATATTAACCAATAAAATTAGTTTAATTCATAAAAAGTCTCATATTACATTTATTTGGGTATTTATAATATCAATTATGTCAACATTTCATTAATATGGTAATTACTTCATCATCATTGTGTCATAAATAAATTAAATAATTTAATGTCTAAAAATTATAAATAAAATACCATTGTGTAGGAAATAGTTTTATATTTCTAATTAATATTTATAGTCGAATTTATATTATGTATAACCCAATATTAAAAATGTTTTACTTATTAAATATTGATTTTAATTCTTTTAACTCTTCTTTGAATTAAATAATAATAAATATCCTAATCTAATCCAAGTGGACATAAATGATCATATTTTATTCCTAAGGTTGTTTTTGGTCGAATTAAACCTATAAAATATAATTAGGATATGTGTTAGGATAATAATAATATCATTTTTACCCTTAATTGCCATATTTACTTTTAACCGTGGTAAATAAAAGTAAAAAGTTTCTATACACCAAAAATTATTTTTATCTTATTGAACAAAATTTTACTTAATAATATCAACCGTGTGTCTAGAATTTTTTAAATTCCATTCAAATATGTGGTAAAATTATGTTTTATGAAAATTTGCAAATTCTCCTAGGAGGTGGGTAAAAGACAGTAAAAAGTTCATTAAAATTTTTATTCATCTAAAATTATTATAAAATTACTCCAATGAATTACATTGAACTTATATAGGTATTATGTATCTATTTTTACCTAAAATAAATTTAAATAAAATAAATAAATTTTTAAATAAAAATTTGTTTTTAATCTATAACTCTGTGTTTTTCAATATTCATCAAAAATTAAATGTTTTCAGAAAAATACCAAAAATTCACTATAAGCTAATTTCGATATTATGAATCCAAAAATGAAGTCCATTTTGAATGATAAAATATATAAAATTTCAAAAATTGGGTATTACAATTCATAATGACTAGTTTATATAATATTTTAATAACATATCGTTGTTTAGTGAAACTCAGTATGGTGTACAATGCAAGCTATCGAGGAAGGTTGATCTTGAGTGTAATGCAAGACAAGACAATGTTGTGTGTAGATAAATATTTCATTGGTTTTGCATATAACATAATACATAAAAACAAAATATTTCTCATAAAATCTCAGGGTTTTACAGAAACTGATAGAGATGCCATGTCAATTTGGTGTTGTTACGCTCCTATTACAATTACACGATTTTGATATTCATCATATTGTAATTATTTTGTTTTAAAATGATGGAGTGTATTCCATAAGTTGAGGAAAATATCATGAATACAATAATATCTCATCAATTATAAAATATTATACTGAGAATTTTTCAAAGGCTAGAACATGGATGGTATTTCACTTTTATCCAATTGTTTTCTCATTTTTAACATATCTTCATTGTCTTTTAAAAAGATTTCTCCATTTGTTCTGACCAAAGTGGACGCTCTATAATAGAAGATAAATGTCCCAACGGAGTTTCCAATAATTAGCATTCCCTTAAGATGTATTCTGGTTGGTAAAGTGTTTCCCTCATAAATGATAAGGCATGAGACATGACTGACTATTGTTTCCATGTGCCTCGAGATAAGAGGTCTTTCTCATCACTAAATTGTCAACTACATAACTATCTTGACAATGTGAAATTCTATTAAAATGCATAATTTCGCAGTGAATGATATCTAGGGGAGTAACACCATTGTGGATTATAGCAAGGGATTAATCGTATTCCTCTTTGTTCTTCTTTCCACACGTAGGGTTACTCTGGCTCTCATCCGGAAATAGATTCTCTCGATTGACCGAATTTTTCTGAAGCAAGCCTTCATAATAAAGTTTCTGATGGAGAACTTCAGAATTACTAATACTACTCCCATAATTTGTTAATGAAAGGTTATGATATTGAGCTGCAACAAATAAGAGTTTGAGGGATTAAAGAACTCTAGAATTAAGAGGAGCCACATTGTGGCTTGAGTCTTGATTTTCCAACCGTGTTTGGTGAGAAATTTTATTGCATGTTCCCTTATAATTAGTTGGGGGTAACTATATGGGAAATGTGGTTATCATGGGTAGGTGTATGTTCCGCCTGGGATTGGTCACTAGAATAGACCAATTAACTCTAATTGGAAAGGGTTTATGTTCCGAATCCTTTTGTCCATATGATATGGGGGACTAGGCCACATGACCCTCCTAGACTAAAACAGGGTTGTGTATCTACTCTGGGATGGCATGTTGATGTGTCATACCAAGTGTGGGGATAGATTTATGTGTCTATTACCCTGGTACTGCTGAAGTAGTTTTTATAACATACTAGAACGGTTTCAGAATATGGGTAAAAATTTCTGTATTCCCTTTCAACAATGATAAGATGTGTTTTGTGACATCAGCGATCAAAAAAGAAATATGCATCCATTCATTATAAGGAGTAGGTGTATGTTTCAGCTCCTGTCCTTCTTTTCCTATCAATGGGTATTGAAATTACTCATTCATGGGGGAAGAGTGTTGGGTCTTCCCCATATTTGTCATCAGAACATGCTGAATGACTCTTATGGGTGCTTCCAAACAAGACTATTGGTAGGTTTGATGAAAATTGGTATGTGTATGTGCTTGCTGGATATTTTATGTCAAGTATTATTGATGGAAATCCTTCAATACTGGAAGGCGAGACTTCTAGGAGAATTGGGGATTATAAGTAGGTGTGTATTTCTGGTTACCAATTTCCACCACATTAGATTGGAGGGATTCTTTAAATGCAGTCAGACGAGCCTGTTAACTAGCTGATAACTTCTAAGTAGGTGTATGCGCATGTTCATGGTACTCCACTAAATTTATCGGATGTGATTGGTGGGTTGCTTCAATACGAGTCTGGTGGGCCACAAAATTAGGACAGACTGGGGAATGTGCCTGCTCACTATTTGCCATCAGGTTAGGTTGATGGACTTATCCAGAGGGGGAAGATGTAAGAAAAAACTACATTTTGATTGGGAATTATCCCTAAAGGTTCGTCTTCTGTGCCCGGGTCTGAGAGACTGGGTCTGAATGTCCAGAGGCAACACACCCATCATGTTGGGGGTTCACTACTGTGTGATTATGCTAGCAGTGATTGTTTGTGGGAATCCTCTGGATAGATCCATTCATCATTGAATTTAGTCCCTATGTGGACTCATGATTCACATCCCTATAGTTTGGGAGGGAATGGTTGTTGCTTTCTGGGGATAAGGACTTGAAAAATATGGAGACAGTGGTTGGAACCATCTGTTTTTTGATCATCTATCATCATTGTCCAGAAAATCAAGGATTGTTATTAGCCTGGAGGGCCTGTCGGGCAGCCAAAAATGTCAGGATTATACCATGCGAGCGATACTACTTTCTAGATCATTGGAGACCCAGCATTGAAGATATTAGTGGGTGATAACATCATTCCTGTGGATGAGCATCTAGCTTGAGCAGTAGTTGAGAATATTACAGATGTTGTCTTCAAGAAATCCATATTGTACTGAAGGGAGTTCTGAGAAAAATACTAAGAACTACAATAAACTTCATTAAGGTCACGTCTTTTGGATGGATACATGCATGATTGATTATATTATCTAGATTTCCATTATCAATTGATAGGGTACTGACAGGTGGAAAACATTATTAACTTGTTTATAGATTCATATCGGGTTCACCATTTTCTTTCATAATTCCTTGCAACGTGGATTCTAGTTTTAAGAACCACTGCTTCCTAGGGTTTCCATTGGATTTATTCATGGAATTGAAAACATACAACAGTTCTTTATCTAAAAGGAACCTACTTCCCAAATGTAGGCATTCGTTTTGTTTGAACTTTACGATTCTAAGGAACATGCATTGGTCGAGAGGATGGGAGGTCAGTCTCATCACACCCTATTTAGGGGAATTATTGTCCACTATGGGACAATCTTTATAAATTTAAGATATTTTCGTTAATCCTTATTATTTCACCAAGTATAACATATGTTTCCCTTGGTATTTTCAATAACATATTAACAATTGTAAAATTTAGAAAAATAAGTATGTATTCAAGGTTCATCATTAATGGAGATATTTGTATGTATTCAAGGTTCTCCATCAACGGTATCCCCTCGTATATTATTTGATGATTATTTTAATCATCTTAATGATGATACTAGTTTTTAAGCCACTCAGTGGGGAACTTTGGAATTTATTATCATCTTAGGAGATGAAGGTGTGTTTTGATATTGGTATCATACCCATGAAATGGGTTACCTATGTATCCTTGTGAAAGGAATCACAACCCTTGTAGTTTGGTGCCGTATAATGGGAAACATCATACCTTTTAAGGTCATGTGATAAGGACCTGACCATACATTTTAATGTCTTGTAGTAAGGACATCTAAGAGAAAGGTGCTTAGTCAACATTTGGTGTGGGACTTATGCCGATACAACCCAATGAACTTGGAAAGGATATGGGTTTCAAAGTTAGATTAGACCCTGTTGGGAATATAGCCTAGAGAGAATAGGGTTAATTTGAAATGTTGGCTTTGAACCTCAAGGAGGCCTCCTATGTATCCCATATGGATGGGAATCAAAGCCCATGTAGTTTAATAAGCCCCACAAGAGAGTATAGTCCTTTGAAAGAAATGAGTTTGGGATTACATCCTAAAAAGGATGCATTGATGACTTAAGAGTTTAATTTCAGGATTATTCCTAAGTAGGATTCCTAGATTAGGGGATTTAGGGTTGGATTCTTTAAGAGGATATCTAGTGATATCGGGACCTGAAAGGGCTTCCTAAATATCATAGTTTGAATTGGAATTATAGTTCTCATAGTTCCTTTACTGTGGGTGTTAGTAAAAATGTTGTAATCATCATGAATCTCTAATCCGATGTGAGTCATGATCAATGTGTGAAACAAGAGGATCTGAAAGATTCAACAATGACACAACCCTTTCTCCTATTCTGGTGGAGGATGGTGAGACTACAACAACCAGGATGGACAGCGTCTAGGTGACCCAAGAAGAGGGTGAGGCGACGAGCCCTCACTCTATTCACATTACATTGGACAAGGTTCCAAATGAAAGGAATAAGGGATGATAGTTATGATCTTATACTGGAATGGTTTCCCCCCAATTGATCCTCATAGGATAGGGATACTTATCCTTTGTTCAAAAGGAAGAAAAATAGGTGTGAATTATACCTTCCCAACCAGAAATCTGAGGTTATGTCTCTTTGGTAAGGGAGAGGTCGAGACCTAATCCCAAATTCTTAAAACTGGGAACTTCCCAGCACTGTTCCTAGAAGAATGGTCCATGTGAATGTGGATATACAAACCCAATGTCACTCCATGAATCCTATCCCCAATATGAAATTTTTTTTTAAACCTCAGACTTTTGATATACAAACCCAAATAAAAGACATGTTGATTTTTCTTTCCCAATGGTTTGAAAAGACATGAGATTTTGATGGAGGTACCAACAGAATCCCTTTCAAAAAATGGATCCAATGAAGCAGAAACCTTCCCATGAATGGCATTAAAGAGGTCTTAAAGGATTTTCGACTGAAGAGAGTAATTGAATCAAATAGGGGATACCAAGTAGATAATGGAACACAAGTATGAGCACACAAGTAATATTGGGAAACTTGATATTCACTTATGTGATGAAAAACCTGTATGGTAATACATGGGAAAGACCTAGTTCATTCTTTCAGGAGTATTCACAGGTGATCCTAGAAGTGGGGTTCTCATGTTCTTGTAAAAGGAATAATTGGAATGCAAGTATTTCCGATTTAGTGAGGTTGGGCACTTTAGGCAGACAAGTCATATGGCTTTCAAACACTATAAGGTATTATTTCCAATGATCATTCATTAAATTGCCTACTCATGGTGTTGAATAACTACCATGAATGTTTGGGAAGACTTGGGAGAAGAACTAGGGTAACCAGAGCAGCAATTGGGATTCAGGGAAATTCGTCTACAAAAGAAGACCCCAAGGGTCTATTTATTGGAAAAAATATGACCTTGGGGGAAATGAAATTGGGAATGCAAGTAGTTTGTACGAAATATATGGGTGCAGAAGTAGGTTGTCCTCCGACGCTCTTTTGGTCTAACTAAGGCAACCGAAAGCTCATTCCTTTGAAAATCATGATTTTTGTCATGTTTTATCCAGTTCTATCTATGTTATTTCACTTTGTCATATTTTAGACTCTTTTACAGAACAAAGTGTCAAAAAAAGCCATGGAATATGAATTTCATAAGCTACAAAGACACCATTAAGTGATGATGATATGGTAGGATAGAGAATCATTAAATATTTTTTAGGTCCTTATCTTCTATTCCTAGTGGGAGAGAATTCATATCAGCTCTCTCTTCAATAGCAGGATTAGTAGCACCTCTCTACGAAAGCATCTAGAGTACTATCAGTTGTACATGTAGAGGATGCAGTCATGTTTGATGTATCTATACATTAGAAACATTGTGCCTAGAATGTATAACCTCTCATGGTAGTCATGTTGTAGTATAGGGTAATGGATCAGTCTATATTTATACATTGAAGCATATTTTAGAGGAACAGAATGTTGAGCCATCTACAGTTTGGGTTACTATTATTGTAGAATCTACTATTTTTTATTCCTTATTCTATATAGGTGATTCACATAACTCTATCTCTAGGGATATTGTGTAATTCCCTAGGAATCACATTGAATACTTCTATGGTGTCATGAAACATGAAAATCCATTGGTAATTTGAGGAGAATGTTTATGCTAGTGAAAGGAATTCCACATTTAGGTAGGCATCAATAATTTTTTATTAGACCACTTTATCATAAAGATGTAGATATTTGATGTCAATATTGGGATGGAAAAGTTGGTTACATATCATTCCCTTATGTACTGTTATCACTGGAGGGATTCATTTACGGTACTAGAGGATGGTATTTTTTATCATAGGGGTGAGTGGGATGTCCAGGAAAGTAGATCTAGACCATAGCTTCTTAGTCTAGGTGGTGTGATTTCCCAGATCACTAACATCTATCTAGATGATCAATTATTACATCAAAATGATTTATCTCCTATAGTAGACCATTTTAGTGAAGTATTTCCTGACTACTTCTCATGATTAACTATTGAGGAAGAGGTATAATTTTTTTTGATCTAGGGTCTTGATATACACCATTATTTATTCCTCCTTACTGGATGACTACTAATATGTTGTAGAAGATCAAGATATACATAGAGTATTTGGAAGCCAAGGTTTATATATGACCCAATACATTTTCATGGGGTTCACCAATCATTTTATCCATGAAGGTACATGGTACCCACCATCTTTTCATGGATTACCGTTAGATGAACTAGCAAAAAATTAAGAATCAGTACCCACTTCCTCATATTGATGAAATTTTCAACTTGCTCTGAGGATCATTTTTTTACATGATTTATTTGAGGTCATATTATCTTTAAGTAAAACATTCAGGTATATCACATATGGATTTTTCAGATTCAGTACGGTTTATATGAGTGACTGGTTATGTCATTCTATCGTAAAAATGTGTATTCCATTTTAATTTAATTGATTAATAAGGTTGTCCACCATTACCTAGATTGATTCGTGGAGGACATAAATGATGAAATATTGGATTATTATCATAACTTAAGGGATCATTCCAAACATCACAATTTTTTTTGAATACGCTAATATATCACCAATTGTAAACTAAGGCCAGTTAATGATTATTTTTTATTGATAAGGTTCACATCCTAGGTTATATTATCTCAGAAATAAAAGTATTAGTTAACCCAGAGAAGGTGAGTGTTGTAGTTTCCTATGAGCTACCCAATAACATTTTGGACATATTCATTTTTGTGGGGATATATGGTTATTTCTTGAGTTTTATTCAGGAATTATCACACCTTGGTGCACCTCTTATAGATATAACTAATAATGGTGTGAAGTTCATATGTTATTAAGAGTGTGAGAAGGTATTTCCGTAGAAAAAAAAGTGGAATTATAAACTGTTTTTGAATCTTATAGAGCCTAGAAGAGGCTATACAGTGTCTTGTGATGCATCGGGCATTGGGTTGGGTAAAATATTGATGTAGGATGATTCAGGCATTGTGTACTGGTCTCACCAATTGATACTTCATTAGTGGACTTACCTACAAAATGATATCATGCTTTTATTAGTCATTCTAGCTAGGCATTGTTTTAGGAATTATCTTATGGGGGGATCGTTGTGGTATATACATGACAGAAAATCCTAAATTATATCATTATGTATTTTGAATTCAATCTTCGATAGGGTATATGGGTTGAATACCTATAGTCTTTTACTTTGACCTTGCCTATTCACATGGAAGGGGAAATGTGGTAGGTGATGCGCGAAGCTATAAAACATTGGCATAGGCCATTGAGAAATCTAGTAACTAATGTAATTTGATGGCCCTTCTTTCTAATATGCATCTAGAGGTTCAAAAGAGTCATGGGTGATTTTTTATTATTTTCATAGAGGTTACATCTACACTGTTATGTAGTGTTAAGAGAATATAGTTTTCTTACACATAAGGCATAGCCCTATGAGATAGTATTTTAGGTGAGGACCCAAATTCATATTGGTCTACTAATGGAGATGAAATCCTATGTATAAAGGGTTTTATTAGGGTTTTTATAGACATAAGATCTAAATTTATGTGAGTATCCCATGATTATTTTTGGATTTTGCTTCTAGGTATCTCTGAATTTATAATTTTATGCACCATAAGTATTGGTTTCTTAGGTTTAAATGTTAGATATCCAATTTCATCAAGAGTTGTTCCACCTATTAGAAGGTGAAGGTAAAACAACAATGGCCTATTTACATTTTATAGGTGATTGTTGTCCCGAAATGGGAATTGAAGGATATCACAAAGGATTTTCTGTTGGTTTACCAAGGTCTCATTGAGATAGTGACATTTTTTGGGTAGTCGTGGATCGACTCATGAATTTTGGCTTCTTCATTCCTATATTGTAGAATTTCACATATAATGATATGGAAAGACTATACATCTGTGAGATTATAAATTTATATATGGTCCCTTATACTATCATTTAATATATTAACTCTCATTTCATATTGAGGTTCTAGAAGAGATTATAGAGATATTACTAAATACAGGTTCCTTTGAACACAACCTCCCCCCCCCCAATTTGATGTCCTATCAGAACCAACAATATATTATTTGGAGGACATACTCTGAGCATGTTTCCTTGATCCCAGTAGTTCTTGGGAGATGAATTTCTATCTCATTGATTATTCAAAAAATAGCATCTATCAAGAGATAATTTATATGGATCCTTATGAGGCCATATAGGGTAGGTCATTCCATTCACCACCTTTCAGGTTATAGTTTGAAGAGGAATTACTACTTGGTCCACATCTCATATAGGAGATTTAAGAGTAGTTTAAATTGATATAAAACTGTATGTATACCACTAATTATAGATATAAATTTCATGTCAATCAAGATCAATGGCCACTACAGGTTGAGTTTGAGGATCATTTATTATTTCATGTATCACCAAGACTTTGGTATATTTATATATAAAGGTAAAGGAATTTTTCACCTCATTTATTCAAGGTGTTTGAGATTTTGGATAGAGTAAATTTGGTTCCTATAGATTTCTATTACCTTATAGGTACTAAGACATGATTGAACGAATCCATGTTTCACATCATCATTTTTATCATGCTAGCTGATCTCACACTTTTGATCCCCAGGATGTTGAGTTAGATTTCAAATCTTATTTCGAGGAGTATCCCACACACCTAGTTGATTGGATCATGATGAAAATATGAGCATAATATATCCCTTTAGTGTAGGTGGTATGGAAGAAATGAAATATATAGGATGAGAGTTTGGAGTAGGATTCTAAAATTTGACCTCAGAGGCCAGATTTCTTATTTGATAGTGTTCTACCACCCTTGGAAGAGAAACTCAAGGATGTGTTCCTTTATGTGGGGAATACTATAAGATCCTGGGTTTTATAAGAGTTAATGATCCTTTACTTTTTATTATAACTTCATGGTTTTAAAATTATATAGATTCCTAGTGAAGAAATGATATAAACAAGGGTTTTGGGGATTTTTTAGAGCCCAAAACCCCAACCAGTGTAAGAAACCACTAAGACACATGGCTAATAAAAACGTTTCCACCTAGTCCACATGGTTTCTCCTAATCATATGGGGTGTCATTGTCAGAATAATTGGATAAAATAGTTAGATGAAACCATGAATCATAATTCATATTCCTATGTGGGGTATTTAATGTTTTTAGTATATCCATGTATCACGATTTCACATGGTTTCCCAAACCATCTGCATGAACAATGAGGGATCCATCGATGGATAGTGGTCTACGAATTGTTATTGCACAATTTGGATAATCGTCCTAGCAATAAGTGAAAACCTTGTATTTTGGGTAAATATACCATTTCCTCTTAAAAGTATTATATGATTAAACCACTCATTCTTATATTTTTTCAGCAGACATCCCACACCTTATCTTCCATTCATCACCACCATCCAACAAGCTAGATTATTGGTTAAATATTTTGTCCAAAATCAGATTTTACTTTCAATCATCTCATTGGATAGCCACCAGTAAGTGATTCACTCCTTAGTCTTCATTCATCATTCTTCTTTCTCTCAGTGATGCTATTTTTGTGTAGGCTTTAATTACATATTTTTAGGGTGTCCATTCATTTTTTTGATTTCTTCTGATATGGACCTAACCAAAGACTGAAATTGGAAGAGTTATCCTATAAAACAATTATAATGTTTGTTTAGTATGTATCGTTTATTTATCATTTTCTTTATTATATGTGTTATGATTATGAATGTTAAATTCTATGTGTGTTTCACTACAAAAAATACACATAAACCATGCTTAATTTGAAATCCCTGATATAGATCATTTAGTAACCTTTATACCTATTGGAATAGGACCCTTTTGATTTTTTCACCTCTTGAAGCAGGCCAATGGAATTTCTATAAATTTATAAATAATTAAATAAAAAAACATTTCCTATATAATTTTGGCATACTACTTAAGTGAGAGGATTATAATGAATTGAATTGATTGTTAGTGGTGTAACAATGTCACATGGTTAAATTAGAAAATGTTTATTCCCTTATTAATGTAAATTTCTAACGAACTAAGAATTTACCATTATATCTTACTGAATCCCTTGAATAAAAATAAATGTTATGATAAATGGGCATAACATCCCTCATTTTATGAAATATGATCATCATGTCCCTATCATTATGAGATATGGGAACGACATCCTTATTTGGTGATATGGGAAAGGCATACCTATATAATTATATGAGAATGGAATTCCTATATTGTAATACATTCATGGAGACCCCTATGCCTGTGGAACATGGGAAAGGTTACCCTTGTGTCTTATGTTGAATTGGAATTTCTACCCTTGTGAATTTTGATGAATGGTAATGGTGGCCCCAATGAATTATGATGAATTGGAATGACACCCATTATGAATTATGATGAACGGACATGAAAACCCTTTTTAATTATGAGTAATTGGTATAGAAACCCATATAAATTATGATGAATGAGCATGGTGACCCTTATGTGTTATGATACATGAGCATGATGTCCCTACTACTATGAGACTGGGCACGGCGTCCCTTAACACTCGATAGACTTATGCAACTACCCATGGATGTATGAATTTGTCCTCAAGTATATTCTACTAGTAGTATCCATAAATATGAAAATATATTTCATTACATATATAGTCTATATATATACCCATGGTAACGCTTTCAGATATTATTCGGTATTGGATGAATCATAAAGTTTCATCCTAGTTACCTTCAAGAACCAGAGCCGACCCCTTTACAGTCTTAATTAATGTTTACAATTATTATTTTATTTTCACACTACACATATTATATGCACTAAATTGATATTTATAGAAATAGTTTGTGGTGGCATATTTAATTTATCAAACACCTTATCTAGGCCACTAATGGGACCCAAGAAGAATATGTGGATGTTTGTCGGGATAGGGGAAAGTGCCTAGTTATTAATGTGTGAGTAATTATATCATTGGAGCGAGGAATAACAAGACTGAGCTATGAGCCATGATGCTATTAGAGATAGACTTTTTGTTCTTTTGTTCTTTTTATACATGTATTTTATTTCATTCCTACAACCAAAACTTCATGTTTCATTTTTGTTGGATATGTGACATTACATCATTTTTATATAATTCTAAATATTTTTAACATTGGTTATTTATTACATTTGGAGGCTTTAAATTCCACTACCTATTATTTATTTTTCTTCAAATATTTATCTATCAATTTCAAAATTTATCTTGTTTGATCATGATGTAATAGTATCTCCAATGTAATACCTTAGAACCTCACTACTAATCAGAAGACTGTAGTATATGGGGAGGTGCACTTGAGGCCATATGACCCACAAATCTGAGACACTATTTAAGTGGCTCCCTGGTCAGGATGTCACACTATGCAAGATTTGAAATTAACTGTAATGGGGATTCCTTCAGAAATTGAGAGGCATTATTTATATGGATTCAAGTGTGAAATATATACTAATAATAAAATTTTGAAATATATATTCACTCATAATTAATTGAACATGAGGAAGATAATATGGTTTTAACTAATAAATGATTATGATTACAAGATCAATTACCATAATGAAGAAGAAAAAAATTGTCTGATTCATTGAATCAAAAACATTATAAATCCTTAACCATGTTATGTGTGTAAATGACCCATTGATTAATGATTTGAGGAATTTTCCCTTGATGGTTTTGGTGGAGAAAATTCCACTATTTTGTGTCACAAGTTAGTGAAATCATCTATATCTGAAATAATTAATTAAGTTCAAAGTAAGATTGTGAGTTACATAGAATGAAAAAATTAGTTAATAATCATAAGTTTTTTTAATTTAACTTTGATAAAGAATGCATTTTGAGATTTGTAAAGAGATTTAATTTTCATTTTGATTCCAACATAAAGAGTGAATTGTTATGTGTATCCCATAGTTCTCTTTATTCCATTCATCCTATAAGTACTAATATATATAGATATCGTAAGGAGTATTATGGTGGGATGCAATGAAAAAACATATTATTGACATCATGATGAAATGTTTTACTTGTCTAAAGGTTTATGCGAGATGATTACTATTGAATGGAATCCTTAATCCTTTTTCTAGTTCCGAGGTGGAAATATTAAAATATATCCATCTATTTTATGGTGGGAAAATAAAATAAATCTCTATATAATAAGGAAATTTTGGTTATAGTTTATCGATTGACTAAATGTACACATTTAATTTCTATTAAAGTTACTCTATCTTTAGATCATGTTTATTAACTTTATCTAAAGAAGATAGTTATGTTACATTAAATTCCTCTCTCTATTGTATCTGAATGTAATCCCAGGTTCACTTCTAATTTATTAAAAAGCCTTCATATTTCATTGGGAACTGAATTAAATTTCAGCGTGACCTTTAATCATTAGTCTGATGGAATGTGTAAAAAACAATTCAAACATTGGATGACATGATTTGTGCTTGTTCAATATATTACTAGGGAATTTGGGATTAACATATTTCATTAGTATAGTTCTCTTATAATAAATTTTTTTATTCCAATATACATATGGAAACTTTTGAGGCATTATATTGAAATCATTTTTGAACTCTACCATTTTTGAATGAAGTGGGTGATAGGAAGTTAATGGGACGAAATCAGAAGGGTAAGTGGCTGAGAATGTGAAAATGATTTATCAATATATGATAACTTCTTAAAGTAGGTAGAATCATTATGCAGCTAAAAGAAGGAAAGACCTTTCATTCAAGGAAAGAAATCATGTATTTGATAAAATATCTACATGAAAAAGTGTTATATTTTTTGGTAATAATGGAATGTTTGGTACATTGTTCATTGGACCATATAAAATCCTGGACAATGTTAGCTTAGTTTCTTACTTAATGTAATTTTCTCAAATTTTATCTCATGTACACAATGTTTTACATGTTTTGATGTTAAGAAACATATGTCAAACTATTCTAATTTTTTGAGCAGAAATATTGTTTAGTTAGAAGATAACATTTCTTATGAGGAAAATCCTATTCAAATTCATGATCCTAGAGAGAAATTATTTTATAAAAAAATATTTAAAAAGTTTATGGTTTTTTGGAGAAACCATATGGATGAATAAGAAACATGGGAATATGAAAATTTGATAAGGTAAATGGATCCCCACTTGTCTAATAAGTGAATAAAATTGTGAATACAAAATTTTAGAAAGGGGGTGGGGGAATGTAACAACCCAGGTACTGGTAAAATAATGTTTTTTCATATTTATTAGCATTTTGGAATTAAATATTTTAATTAATTATAAATATGTAACTAATTATCAAAATCAAAAAAAAATAGTTTGATTACACTAATTACTTATAAGGTCATATTTTAATGATTAATTTTAAAATTATATAATAATATTTGGAAAAAATAAATTTAATATTTTTAATTTATCATGTTGAAATGATCTTAGAATTAAATTTTGATAATTTTCTGAAAATATTTACTTCCCAATTAATAGAAAAAAAATAAAAAATTTATTAACTAACTAAATATAAATTTTTATTGAATATGGATCCTTCCATTTTTATATCATAAAAAATCTCAATAGGGGTGAATTTGATGAATACAGAAGGCATAAACCCTAATAAAATCATAAATAATTTTAGAAATGACCCCAAAACTAGTGTAAACAATCAATATCTCTCTTGGTCTCCCTTGGTTTGCGAGCACATCGACCATAAATTCCCTTACCACCATGTATGATAGAAAACAACAACATGGATTATGAATATTATGTAGCCCCTATCCAAATAAACCATCACCATAGTGTATTATTCTTCCCTTGAAGAAACCCCGTCAATATAGCTGAGTCTGATTCAATATCCATAGTCCTAATAAAGAGACTCCTCCATAAAATATTCCACTTGTTATACATCATGAATTTTCCCCAAGAGAGTTACTTGGACCAAAATTAAACTAAATCCCATGATCATCAAACCCGTTTTGTCTCTAACCAGACCACCCTGACTCATCTCTCCATTCAAACAAGATCTATCCACATTTAATTTCAACCCATACAAGTAAATTTATATCTTACCCACCAACCCTGATTACCTCTACTGAAATCATTCTTCATGAAAGGTACATTAAAGATCCATCTAAAGGTAAAATAAAGAATTACTCCCTTGATAAGAAACCCAATCTCCAACATAAGAGCCCTTTCCCTCACCAGGAAGAAAATGGAAGTATGCTTTTGTCCTTCTATTGCCTTATTTATAGCTTCCCAAAGAATTCCGAACACATGAATAAATTTAGTTGGATTATTAATTTTAATACATAATCATTCTAGTTTTGGTTTTATGATTATTTGGATCCACATGGATCATATTATGACCTTTTCAATATTTTATTATATGAAAATTCCAAGATGTAGCCCTCTTGTTTTTAATAAGTGTTATATTTTTAATATGGTGTTATATAAAGTATCTTTTCAATTATAAATAGAATTTTTAAAGGAAAAATTTTTATACTCATCATGATAATTTATTTTTAAATTTTGGGTAAGAAATTATTATCGTAAATGATTGCACAATGTTGATGCGATAATTTATTAATTAATAAAAAAATTAAAGAATTCTATGAAAAATATTAAAATAAATATATTTGCAAATAATTCATGTTATCCACATCTTCTCGAGATTAAATTGAAATTTTTAGGACATAATATAATATTTGGTTCAAATTGTAATTATTTTATAGATGGTTTAATGTCATAGTAATGAATAATATCAAATTTGACAATAATGATAATTTAAGGAATTGATATATTATTACACTATTTATAAATTATAAAAATATTAAATAAGAACAAGGAAATAATATATGGTGGAAAGTTTATTACCCTATGTATTTATTGGTCATTTGGTATTATTTGTCTCTATAATAGCCCTATTTTATTTTAATATTTTGAGAAATTACAAGAGTTCCCCTCACCTCTCTTTTAAAGGGGATCATATTCTTTTCAATCCCTCACACTTCAAAACAATTTTGATTTAGTAACTACCTACAACATTACATTCCTATAATATTTTTTCTCATTATAGAGGCCTTATTATTGGTGTAACACAAACCTTAGTGGTCTTAAGCTGTTAAGAAAAAGGGATTTCCAAATAAGAGGTCGAATGTTTTATACATTCCTTAGTTTTGTTTAATATTCCACATCCATAAAAACTTTTCCAACAATGGTGAAATAATCAATCAAATATACTTTATATAATGAGATGTTATTGTGCTAATTTCATCACTTAAAATAATCCCCTATTATATCAAATGGGATATTATATTTTCCTTCGTATGTACGGTAGACTAACTCCTTGTGAACTAATATCATTCATTTTCCATTATCAACTCTCATGGATGTATATAATTAGGTAATTAATTGTTCTAAATTATATTCATGACATCTTCATCATTATGGAAAAATAATATATCATTAATGTTCTTACCTTTCCTGGTAGATAGAAATGATAAAATTGTTTGGGGGTACATGTAGACTACCTCCCCCACGAAGCAATGTGATCCATCACCACATTACATGGATAATATATATAAGTATATTTATATGATTTAATACTATTTATATGATATTATGTCCATTATATTAATATAACATAATACTTAAATTTTTATTATAATGATCGTTAGAAAATGGGAATGTTTCTCATGCGCGTGTGTGGCCTATTATCTCCATGATTGTAATATAGTTCATTTTTTTAACCATATATAATATATGGGTTTAAAATTAAAATTTAAGTATAAAATGATAATTATTTCGTGATAATTATTCTTTAACAAGTTTAGTAAAGTCCTATTTGATCATTGTTCATATACCTAAGTCATTTTGGACTTCTGAACTGAATGTCTTCAAAACTTCCAATGTGAACTAAAATGATTTAGTAATTTCATATAACATGGTAATTATAACACACCAAACATTTTATGCTATGATTCTATTAAATACATTCTATTCATAGCCTATATTTCATAATGCACTATGTTCATTTGAAACCACACTTATTAATTTAGGAGATATTGAAAACTAATCCATTAAACATAAATTTTTAACTTTTAGGTTTTGAATTTCGAAAAACAGTCATCTAGAGTTGTGACTAGTAAGTCATTTGGAGTCTGATAGAACCAACTTGATTTTTTGATGAATTGTAACATACCATTATGAATAGTAATATGAATATTAATATGACCCTTATGAAAAGTAAATAATGATATTATTTTATTTTCTTAAGGTAATAAGATAATGAGATCATAATTAATTTTTCATTGTGATATTGAACTAATTATACCATTAAAATCGTTATTTTTTGAATTAACTATTTTTTTAAAAAAAAATTAAATTAATGATATATAGAAATTATTTTCAAAAAATGGAGTTCATTTTAAAATTCTACATGTTGAAAAATGGTTATGGTAAATTTTTTGGAGTTTTCTAAAATACATGAGTTTTTCATGAATAGAAAAAATTCAGTTTTGAGTTTTTGGTAGTTTAATGTCATCATAATGATGTAATAATTAAATATAAAAGTATTTCAGAATTTTGTACAGTAAATTATGACATGAGGTGTCCCAAGTGGCTAAAACCATGGAAAAAAACCTAGGGAATGACAATGGTTTGGCAAAAACCACAAATGAGGCGTCCCTTTGAAATTACTAAAAAACTACATCTCTTTTCCTATAAATACCCACTCATCCATTCGTTTTACTTCATTAAAAATACCTCATCCTCGCATATCTGGTGGGTTTACCTATCTAGGAGTCCTTCCAAGTTTTCTTTAAGCTCCTATGGTCCCATCCTTCAAGATCAAGGAGTTACTCTACACGGTAAGGGAATCCTTCTGTCTCTTCTTTAAGTCGACAGTTCTTTTATGTTAGCTATTTGACATTCCTTTCTCATATGTTGGGGTTTGATTTTATTTATTATTATTACTGTAATTTTGATTTAAATATGATGATATACCCTTTTTTATCATCAATTCATTTTATTAAATTTTAAGCGACGACATTAGGCTATCAAATTGTTCATAAGGGATCTCTCAACTTTTCATTAATTTTCATGTTCATCTCTTTTCTTTTTCTCTTATCACAACCTCTATAAAAATGACCATGATAAACTATATTAAAATATGTATAATGGAATTATTATTTTTTAATGGAATACCAATCATCAATATTCTTACTCTCCCATTTTTAATTTTATAATCTAAATCAATGTCCATGAGGTTCCAAATTATAACCCTTGTGGATGACAGAGTCTTGTTCTTCACTTTCTCCTTAATTTCTGGTCATGAAACCATTTTAATTGTAAAACCAGATCATAATATATGTATTTAATTTCATTAATGTTCTGGAATATTTTCACACTCATAATATGGAATAAAAATACAAAACAAGTTCATTGTATACAAAACTCCCAAGCTAAATCCAAGTGTTTATCAAAAACATTTAACTAATGATTCATCCTCAAGTTTATTACGTAGAATCATTATAATATCATTTATATATCTTTAATGTCACTAATAATATATATTAACAATTCTGGATGCTTAAACACATTTTAAATGAACTTCCATTCACGAATGCATGTAAACGAATCATGAAAACCAAGGAAGAAAATGCTTCCAAAACAATAAAATTGAACCTCTTAAACCCATTAAAATGGCCATGAATGACCCTAATATGGTTTTTTAAAATAAATTACATGTATACGAGGTTATGTACTTATTAATTAATGAATCAAAATTTGATTATTTAGGTCATTAAAACAAACGAAGAACACACTTGAGCATAAGGAAAGGGGTTTCTCATCTCACTTTCATTTCTGTGATATTTTCATTATTCCCCACTTATTTATTGTATGTGGTATATGTGTACTACCATTTTATATATAATAACATGAATCTATTTTTATTCATGTTATTAAATAAATCATTTGACGGTTATATGTTCTGTTCATATGATTCGACTGATTACATTGTGGTAAGGGCCTTTGTCTCAACTACCATTTTATTGTGACTAACATTGTATTGTGCACCTAATAATCCTTATGTGCTGTACCTACATCCCATTTGAGATAAATTTTCATTTTAAATTATATTTATATTAAATATCCATAATATCATATCAGGGATATGTTTTTTGTCCAAATCGTATACCATTTTACAGACAGTGTTTATTTGGAATGTTATTTTTAACTATGGAAATATTGATGAATCTGAATACTCTACTCTATATGGATATTGAAAGGTAATAATGCTCTAGTATTGAATAAATGTATAAAGAATGATTTCTAAATTCAGTGGTGGGTGTTGCATGCTATATCCCCTCGATGCATCGGTAGGTCTCATGAGACAAATCAGTTTGGCGACAAACCCATCGAGTTTGTTTTCAAAAATCAGATGGGTTTTTACCCATAGAACTGAACTATTTTTATGGTATTATGGTTTCATGTGACATATACATGACACACAATTAATAATTATTCTCTTTATTTATTGTAAGTTATTATTATAATCCATGAGGTTGTCACTATGACAAAATCTATGGATGCAGTTTCATTCAATGTTTATTAATGGCATTAGTTTTTCATTTATTCACCATGCCATATTGATTATGTCAGATTGAATATGATTCACTTATTATTGTATTCATGATTCCACTATTTTTAACCCATAATGAGCGTTTTTGATCATCCCTTTCATTTTTTACCCTCAACAGGTGACTAAGAGAAGGACATTTATTGAGATCAAGTGGTTTCAGTTTTAGTTTTGTTATGAATTATTTTTTGTAACATTTTTCAATGGAATTTTTGTTACATCAATGTATCTAGTTTCTTCAAGACTACAAAACTGATATTTCCTTCACGATTTTTCATTCCTTCTAACCATTCCAATATTACATGTAATGCAGCGGCTCCAGCCTAGAGGGGTCGAGGTGTTACAGTTGGTATTATAGGATGTTTAGTAGGAATCTTGGAAACTTGATTAGAAAATACATAGTAGGGAACAAAACCCTAATATAGTATTTGAGGATAAATGTACAAGAACATCCTGGTATTTTAGTAAGGAATAAATTATGTGAATATTTATATCAAATACATCAATGTCTGGATACGAGTAGGTAGAGGTGGCTCTGGCACAGATGTACCTAGGAGTGAACACTCTGACAATGAGTGTCAGGCTTGACTCATGGTATCCTGGTACAAGACAATGGGCCTTACTGCACAGTTGGTTACAACACTCCCGGGGGATATACTTAGGATAGTTTAAATTTCTTTACAATCCATTATGAATGAGTTTAATATAAATTTTTTCCTTAGAGAAACTCTGTTTATAAGATTAGCTAAGAATAGAATTTCAATCTATGTTGAGTGATTTTCTATTTGATATTCATAAACTAATCTAGTGTATCCCATTATTTTGAAATGGCGTCAAATGGAATAAGGGGAATCAATAATCGTGGGAAAGGTAGGGATCTCTCTACTAAGAAAGCCAAAATAGTCAATGTTGGAGCATATCAGATCAGGACCATAATGGGACAACTTACTCAGGTTGTAATGAATAACCATTCCACACCTATGTTGGATCGTTTTATGTGGCAGAAGCCCCCATCTTTTAGTGGGACTACTAACCCAGTGGTTGCTGAGAAATGGATCAAGTCCCTTGAAAATATATTCATGGAATTAAGATGCAGTGAAAATGAAAAGGTAGTACTGGTTGTATATTATCTCAAGGGCGATGTTGATCAAGGGAGGTCCTTGATACAGAATACCTCAGAGGAAGATGAAATAGAAGATATGGAATAGATTAAATTTAACGAAATATTTTTCAAAAAATATTTCCCTCGTGAGAAACGAACTAAAATAAAAAGTAAATTCCTTAGCATAAAACCAAGGGAAGAAGACAGTGTTGTAGAGTATGAGGATACTTTCACAAGGTTGGCCAGGTATGTTGTGGATTACGTACGTGACCCGACAGACAAGATTGATCATTTCTTTGAAGGTATTAAGCCAATTCTTCTGAGGGCACTAGCTTCTCAATCATTTTCATCATTTGATGGAATTGTATCAATTTCCATCAAAAAAGAGAGGGAATTTGCTAGTTCAAATATTATCAAAGGAATCCAATATAAGAAGCGGTGCTCTGATAACAAAGGAAATGGAGAAACACCAAAGAAGAGAAAGGGAACAACGCTTTTCCCATTATGTGAGAACTGTGGTTAGAATCATCTCTGGGAATGTTTGAAAGGCATGGTAGTCGGCTGCTACTGTGGAGAAAAGTGTCATCAATTTGATGAATCTGAGGGGAAGAAAAAATTTAATGATATTAAATGTAACAGTTTCAGAGAGATGGGACACAATGAAAATGAGTGACCTATGTGCCAAGGGAACTTGACTTAGAAAAGGCTAAGAGATCATGGGAGAGCCTATGTGATTACAACCACAGAGGCTGATGTTCCTAATGACGTGGTGGAAGGTACTTTAATTGTTTCCTCAAACTTAGACAAAAATTTATTTATTCTAGATCATCTCATTCATTTATATATTCCCAGTTTTCCAAGAATATTAGATATGTCCAATTTTATTTAATAATGGAGTTGTCAGTCAACACAACCAGGGGATGTATCATTGCAACCATGGAATGTTGACTAGTCCCCCTCTAGACACCAAAACATGCTCTAGTTTCTAAACTTATCATTATACTGATGACTGAATTTGATATAATTCTCAGTATAAATTGGATATCATATTATGATGTGAAGAATTATTGTATTAAAAAGGAAGTTACAATTTTGGAAAATAGTGTAGAATCCCATTTCTTTAGGGCAGAAACATCGCCACCTGATTCTTATCTAGAACCACCCCCAGTATCTCTACTGAATGCAATACTTGGAGGGGAAGATAAACCATTTTCTATGAGAGAGGAAATAAATATTCAAATTGAATATGTGTACATTGTGCAAGAGTACATTGATGTGTTTCTAGAGGATTTACCAAGGCATCCTCTAGAGTGGGAAGTTGAGTTCTCTATTGATTTAATTCCTGATGCAAGACCTATATCAAAGACTCCCTATAGGATGGACGATGTGGAATTAGTAGAGCTAAAGAAAAAAATGGAGGATTTGAGAGAAAAATGACTTATTTGACCTAGTGTTTCTCCACGGGGAGCCCCTATCTTCTTTTTCAAGAAGAAATAAAGATCCAAGAGGCTTTGCATTGATTACAGGGAAATTAGTGCTATTACAATAAATAATAAGTATCCTCTGCTCCAAATTGATGATTTATTTGACCAACATCATGAAGTTCAATAATTTTTTAAGATTGGACTTAGATCCGAATATCATCAGTTGTTTGTGAGGAAGGAAGACATTCTTAAGACAACATTTTGGATCAGGTATGGGCATTACGAGTTTACAGTGATGCCTTTTGGATTGAAAAATACACCCTCTGTTTTCAGAGATTTAAGGAACAGAGTTTTCAAGGAATATCTTGATAACTTTTTTGTGGTATTAATCGATGATATCCTAATATACTCAAAAAACTATGAAGATATTGAGAATTAATTGCAGGCTATTCTAAGATATCTTAGAAGAAATAAATTATATGGGAATTTTAGGAAGGGAAAATTCTGGCTTCAATCAGTTTCTTTTCTAGGCCATATTGTCTCTAAGGATGGAATCCTATTTGATGCTTCGATGAAAAAGGCAATCCAAGATCGACCCATTCCATCAAACATAACTGAGGTATGCAGTTTATTTGGATTAGCCGGTTATTATCGGCATTTTGTTCAGAATGTTTCCCGACTGGCTAACCTGCTAACCAAGATCACATGTAAAAGAGTTAAGTTTGTATTGGAAAAAGTATGTATATAATGATTCGATGAATTGTTAAGAATATTGGTCAATGATCATATTTTGACTCTTCCATCTGGAAGTGGTGGATTTGTAATATACAACGATGCATCAAAGAATGGAACGGGTTGTGTCCTTATGAAAAATGATAATGTTATTGCTTATACATCAAGACAGTTGAAGAATCATAAGAAAAATTATCCAAATCATGATCTTGAGTTATCAACCATAATCATTGCTCTGAAAATATGGAGACATTATCTCTACGAAGAGTGATGTGAGATTTATACGGACCACAAGAGTTTGAAATATATTTTCGCACAAAATGAACTCAACATGAGGAAATGAAGATGGCCCGAGTCACTCAAATATTACGATTGTTCAATACACTGCCACCCAGGAAAGGATAATAATGTGGAAGATTCATTAAGAAAGAATTATCATGGCCTTCTGACTCAAATGAAGATTGAAAGAGATCTTATATTCATGGATATACTGCAGATGGATATAGGAATTGTTAAGGAAGGGGAAACATCACCCCTATTTCAAATGATTGCTAAACCATATTTACTAGAGAAGATAAAAAGTTCTCAATCTATGAGAATCTGCACCAGAAAAGTAATGCAGTTATGGATGGGAGACTAGATAACTTCCTGTATGAAGGAGTTCTGAAATTAGGGAAGAGGTTATGTGTTCCATTAGTACCTGATCTAACAAGGGTACTATTAGATGATGATCATTGCTCAAATTTCTTTATACATCCGAGTAGCGCCAAGATGTATAGGGATCTGAAGGAATATTTTTTGTGGGATAATATGAAGCAAGAAATTTCTGACTATGTGTTAAGGCGTCTAGTTTTGTCAACAAGTGAAGGCGGAGGGAAAACATCCCAAAGGAGTGATTTAACCTCTACCTATTCCTATGTGGATGTGTGATAACATTACGATGGATCTTGTCACCGGAATACCGAGGACACCTAGATGGAATGATGCAATATGGGTAATTGTTGATCATCTCACTAAATCAGCAAATTTCATTCTAATAAGAGAGGATTTACCACTTGAGTGCCTGACAAGACTTTATATTAATGAATTTGTGAGTATTCATAGTGCTCCTCTATCGATTTTCTCTAATGGAGATCCCCAATTTAAATCAAAAGTCTGTAAAAAGTCTCTATAAGGCTATGAATACAGAGCTTCGTATGAGTACTTCATATCACCCCCAAACCGACGGACAGTCTGAAAGGACTATTCAAAATTTAGAAGATGTGATGAGGTTATGTTTTCTTGACTTCCAGGGTTTATGGGATCAATACTTTACTTTGGTTGAATTTTCATAAAACAATAGTTTCCATTATAGTATTCAAATGGCTCCATATGAAGCATTATATGGAAAGATATGTCGAACTCCAACTTATTGGGTTGAATATGGTGAGGGGGAACTTATAAGCCTAGAACGTATTGAAGAGACCACGACAAAGGTGAAGAAATTACAAGACCATATTAAAGTAGCCCAAAGTAGGCACAAGATTTATGCTGACAACTGGAGAAAGGACTTAGAATTCCAAGTGGGAGATGATGTATTTTTTAAAGTATCTCCATAGAAGTGTGTCTTAAGGTTCGGTAAGAAAGGGAAACTGAGCCCCAGGTACATCGAACCATTTGAAATTCTAGAAATAATCGGAGCTATAACTTACCATTTAGCGATGTCACCAAATCTCTCCAGAGTTCATGATGTGTTCCATGTTTCATTGTTAAATAAGTACATGATAGACCCAATGCATGTACTCACATATGAAGAAATAGAACTAGAACCATATTTTTCATACTATGAAAATCCTATCAGGATTCTTGACACAAGGGAGAAGGTATTAGGAAATAGAACCACTCTTCTAGTAAAGGTTCATTGGAGAAACCAGAATCTGGAGGAAGAAACATGGGAACCAGAGGATTTCATGAATAAGAATAACCCACATCTTTTTGGTAGGATTTATACATAAAATTTAGTGGACGAAATTTCTGAAAGAGGGAATAATATAACACCCCAAACAATTTATGGTATGCTTCTATTAAGTAAATTCTATTCATAGCCTATATTTCATAAAGCACAATGTTCCTTTAAAACCACACTTGGTAATTTAGGAGATATTCAAAACCAATCCATTAAACATAAATTTTTCAATTCTTTGTTTTAAATTTTGAAAAACATTCCTCTAGAGTTGTGACCAGTAAGTCATTTAGAGTCTGATAGAACCAAGTTGATTTCTTGATGAATAGTAACATACCCTTATGAATAGTAATATCAATAGTAATATGACCCTTATAAATATTAAATAATGAAAAAAATTTATTTTTTAAGGTAATAAGATAATGAGATCATAATTAATTTTTCATTGTGATATTGACCTAATTATACCTTTAAAATCGTTATTTTTGACTTAACTATGATTTTATTTAAAAATTAAATAAAAAATAATTCGAAAATTATTTTCAAAAAATGGATTTCATTTTTGAATTTTACATGATGATAAATGGTTATGGTGAATTTTTGAGATTTTTTTAAAATACATGAAATTTTTATGAATTGTAAAAATACAGTTTTGAGTTTTTGGTAGTTTAATGACATCAGAATGATGAAATAATTAAATATAAAAGTATGGTAGACTTGAGTACATAATCTTATGACATGAGGTGTCCAAATTGGCAAAAACCATGGGAAAATACCATGGGAAAGCCCATTGTTTGGCAAAAACCACAAATGAGGCGTCCCTTTGAAATTATTAAAAAACTACCTCTCTTTTCCTATAAATACCCACTCATCCATTCGATTTCCTTCATTACAAATCCATCATCCTAGAAGATCTGGTGGTTTTACCTATATAGTATTCCTTCCAATATTTCCTTAATCACCCAAGGTCACATCCTTCAAGATGTATGAGTTACTCTACAAGGTAAGGGAATCCTTCATTCTCTTCTTTAAGTCAACAGTTCCTTTATGTTAGCTGTTTGAAATTTATTTCTCATATTTTGGGGTTTGATTTTATTTATTCTTATTAATATCATTATGATTTAAATATTTTGTGATACCCTTTTGTTCTCATTATTTCATTTTATTAAATTTTAAGCGACGTCGTTAGGCAGCCGAATTTTCAATAAGGGATCTTTCAACTTTTCGTTTATTTTCAAATTCATCTCTTTTCCTTTTCTATTCTCACCTCCTCTGTACAAATAACCATGATGAACTACAGTATCATATATATACTATAATTATGTCATGTGAATGGAATAACCATCATCAATATTCTTAATCCCCTGTTTTTATTTTTATAAACGAAATCTACGTCCATGAGGTTTCAGTTTATAACCTTTGTGGATGACAGAGTTTTGTTCTTAACTTTCACCTTAATTACTACTCCTAAAACCATTTTAATGGTTGCACAAGATCAAAATATGTTTATTTAATCTAATTAATGTTCTGGAATCTTTACACACTCATAATATGTAATAAAAATTCAGAAAAAGTTCATTGAATACCAAACTGCTAAGAAAAATCGAAGTGTTTATCAAAAACATTTAACTAATGATTCATCCTCAAGTATATTACCTAGAATCATTATAAGATCATTTATATCTCTTTAATTTCAATAATAATATATATTAACAATTCTGGATGTTTAACCACATTTCAATTGAACTTCCATTAATGATTTCAAGTTAACGAAACATGGAAACCAAGGAAGAAAATGCATCCAAAAAAAAAATTGACCCTCTTAAACCCATTAAAAGGGTCCTGAATGAACATAATAAGGTTATAATAAATAAATTAAATGTATATAAGGTTATGTAATTTTTAATTAGTGAATATAAATTTGATTATTCAGGTCATTAAAACAAACAAATAACACACTTGAGCATAAGGTAAGGGGTTTCTCAACTCACTTTCATTTCTGTGAGATTTTCATTGTTCGCAGCATATTTATTGAATGTGGAAAATGTTTTCTGAAATTTGATAAATAATAACATGATTATATTTATATTCATGTTATTCAATGATTCATTTTAGGGTTATATGTTCTGGTCATATGATTCGACTGATTACATTGTGGTAAAGGCCTTTGTCTCAACTACCATTTTGTTGTGACTAACTTTGTGTTGTCCACCTAATAATCCTTATGTGGTGTACCTACATCCCATTTGAGATAAATTTTAATTTTAAATTATATCTATATTAAATATTCATAATCTCATATCATGGATATGTTTTTTGTCTAAACTGTATAACATTTTACATGCGGTGTTTATTTGGAATGTTATATTTAACTAGGGAAATATTTATGAATCCTAATACTCTAATCTATACATATATTGAAAGGGAATAATTCTCTTGTATTAAATCAACGTATAAAGAATTATTTGGACATAAAGTGGCAGCTGGATCCCACTATAGCCCCTCAATTCATCGGTAGGTCTAATGAGACAAATCAATTCAGCGACAAACCCTTCAAGTTTCTTTCCAAAAATCATATGGGTTTATACCCATAGAACTAAACCGTTTGTATAGTATTATTGTTTAATGTTCCGGAAACATGAAATCCAATTAATAAGAACTCTCTTTATTGGTTATCAGTTATTATTATCATCCATGATGTTTTCACTATGACAAAATCTATGGATGCAGTTTCATTCTCAATTTATTAATGGAATTTG
Organism: Viscum album; assembly: GCA_963277665.1. Taxonomy (NCBI): domain Eukaryota; kingdom Viridiplantae; phylum Streptophyta; class Magnoliopsida; order Santalales; family Viscaceae; genus Viscum; species Viscum album. The sequence continues at coordinate 1,080,861,003 of OY728166.1, read as the reverse complement.
TTTTTCATTTATTCACCATCCCATATTGATTATGTCAGATTGACTATAATTCACTTATTACTGTATTCATGATTCTGCTATTTTTAACCCTTACTGAGCATTTGAGCTCACCCCTTTCATTGTTTACCCTTAACAGGTGATGAAGAGAAGGACATTTATTGAGTTCAAGTTGATGCAGTTTTAGTTTTGTTATATATTGTATATTGAAACATTTTTCATTGTAATTTTTGTTAGATATATGTACCTAGTTTCTTCAAGACAACTAAACAAATATTTACTTCTGTATTTTTCATTTCTTCCAACTATGCCAATATCAAATGTAATGCACCGTCGCTAACCTAGAGGGGTCGGGGATTTACAGTTGGTATCAGAGGAAGTTTAGTTGGAAACATGGAAACTAGAGTAGGAAATACATAGTAGGGAACAAAGCCTAATATAGCATTTGAGGATAAATGTAAAATAATTTCCTATAATTTTGGTATGGAATAGATTATGTGAATATTTCTAGCAAATAAATCCATTTCTAGATATGAGCAGGTAGAGGTGGCTCTGGCACAGATGTACCTAGGAGTGAAAACTCTACCAAGGCGTTTCGGGCTTGATCCAGGGTATCCTGCTACATGACAACGGGCCTTGATAAACTCTTGGTTATGAAAATACCAGGGGATATGCTTGGGATAATTTATATTTTATTCACAAGCCATTATGAAGGAGTTTAAAGAAAAAATTTTCCTCAGAGAAACCATGTTTATAAGATTATCTATGGATAGAATTTCAATCTGTGTTGAGTTCTTTTCTATTTGAGAATCATAAACTAATCTAGTGTATCCCATTATTTTGAACTGGTGTCTAACAGAAGAAGGGGAATAAATACTTGTGGGAAAGGTAGGCATCTCCCTGCTAAGCAACTCAAAACATTCGATGTTGGAGCAGATCAAATCATGACCATGTTGTGACAACTTACTCCGGTTGTAACGAATAACAATTCCACACCTATGTTTGATCATTTTATGCAGCAGAAGCCCCCATAATTTAGTGGGACTACTAACTCGGTGGTTGTTGAGAAATAAATCAAGTCTCTTGAAAAGATATTCATGGCATTAAGATACAATTAAAATGAAAAGTTAGTACTAGTAGTATATTGTCTTAAGGGAGAGGCTGATCAATGGTGGTCCATGATTCAGAATATCATAGAGGAAGAAAAAATAGAAGATATGGAATGGAGGACATTTAATGAAATATTCTTCGAAAACAATTTCCCTTGTGAAAAAAAAACTCAAATGAAGAGTATATTCCTTATCTTAAAACAAAGGGAACAAGACAATGTTACAAAGTATGAGGATACTTTCACAAGGCTGGCCAGGTATGCTGTGGAGTACGTACGTGACTCCATAGACAAGATTGATCATTTTTGAAAGGTCTTAAGACATGTATTCAAAGGGAATTGTCTTCTAAATCCTTTTTATCTTATGATTAAATTGTATCATGTTCCATCAAAACATAGAGATAATTTTCTAGATCAAATATTTTCAAAGGAAATCAAGATAAGAAGTGGTACTCTGATAAAAAAGTAAAAGGAGAATCACCAATGAAGTGCATGGGAACAAATTTGTTCCCATTATGTTAGAGCAGTGGAAAAAATCATATCGATAAATGCTTGAAAGGCATGGGATTCTGCTACAATTGCAGAGAAAAGGCCCATCGATCTGATGAATGCAACGGTAAGAAACAATTAAATTATATTCAATGCTAAAATTGTATATATATGGGACACTATGCAAATGATTTTCCTAATAACCAAGAAATATTGACTCGGAAAAGGCCAAGAGATAAAGGGAGAACCTATGCAATTACAACTGTGGAGGTTGAAGTTCTTAATGATGTGGTGGAAGGTACTTTAATTGTTTCCTCAAACTTAGAAAATATTTTATATGATTCTGGATCATCACATTTATTTATATCTTCCCAATTTTCAAAGAAAATAAGATAGGTCTAATTTGATTAAATAATGTTCTTGTCAGTCAAAACTCTCAGGGGATGCATCATTGAAACAAAGGCATGAAAACTAGTCCCCCTCCAGATGAAAAAATGTGCTCTAGTTACTAACCTTATCATCATACCTATGACTGAATTTGATATTATTCTCGGTATGGATTTGCTGTAAAATTATGATATGAAGAATTATTGTAAGAAAAAGGAAGTTACAATTTTTAAAAATGGTGTAGAATCCCTTATATTTAGGGTAGAAACTTTCCACTTGATTCTTATCTAGAACCACCCCCAGTAGCTCTACTAAATGCAATACATGAGGAGGAAGATAAACTAATGTCTATGGGTGAGGAAATAAATCATCAAATTGATGATGTGTACATAGTGCAAGAGTACATTGATGTGTTTCCAGAGGATTTACCATTAAATCCTCCAGAGTAAGAAGTTGAGTTCTATATTGATTTAATTTATGATGCAAGACCTATATCAAATACTCCCTATAGAATGGCCATTGTGAGATTATTAGAGCTAATGAAACAACTGGATGATTTGAGTGAAAAAGGATTTATTCAACATAGTGTTCCTCCATGGGGAGCCCCTGTCCTCTTTTTCAAAAAGAAAGATGGATCCATGAGGCTATTCATTGATTACAGTGAAATCAATGCTATTACAATAAAGAATAAGTATCCTATACCCCGGATTGATTATTTATTTGACCAACTTTCTAGAGCTCAATACTTTTCCAAGATTGACCTTCGAATAATATATCATCAGTTGCGTGTGAGGAAGGAAGCTATTCCTAAGATATCATTTCAGACAAGGTATGGGAAATATGAGTTAGTGGTGATTCCTTTTGGGCTAACAAATGCACCCTAAGTTTTTATGGATTTAATGAATAATGTTTTCAAGTAATAACTTGGTAACATTGTGGTGGAATTCATCAATGATATCATTGTATACTAAAAATGCTATGAAGACCATGAGAATCGATTGTGGGTTATTATGAGAACACATTGATGAAATAAATTATATGGGAAGTTTAGAAAGTGTGAATTCTAGATTCAATCAATTTATTTTCTAGGAAATATTATCTCCAAGGATGGAATCCTAATTGATCATGCGAAGAAAAAGGTAATCCAAGGTTTCACAACTCCAATAAAAATAACTGAGGTAAGCAGTTTTATTGTCTTAGCAGTTTATTATTGGCGTTTTGTTTAGAATTTTGCACGACTGGCTAACCCGCTAAACAAGATCACATGTAAAGGAGTTCTATTTGTGTGGAAAGAAAAATGTATAGAATGCTTCAATGAACTGAAAAGAAGATTGGGGAATGGTCCAATTTTGATCTTCCATATGGAAGTGATGGATATGTAATATACAGCGATGCATCGAATAATGAACTGGGTTGTTTCCCAAAGGAAAGCGATAAAATTATTGCTTATGCATCAAGAGAGTTGAAGACTCTTGAGAAAAATTATCCAACTCGTGATCTTGAGTTATTAGCCATAATATTTGCTCTGAAAATAGGGAGGCATTATCTTTACAAAGATAGATGTGATATTTATACATACCACAAGAGTTTTAAATATATTTTCACACAAAAAAGAACTCAACATGAGGAAAAGAAGATGGCTCGAGTTACTCAAAGATTACAATTGTTCAATACACTACCACCAAGGACATGAAAATAAGATGGCAGATGAATTAAGTAGGAAAGATTATTTCCTTATGACTCAATTGAGGACTGAAAGAGATACTATATTCATGGATCTACTAGAGATGGATAAGGGAATTGTTACGAAATGGGAAATATCACTCCACATTCAAATGATTTCTAAACCCTCATTACTAGAGAAGATACAATGTTCTCAATTTGATGATGAGAATCTGCACAAGAAAATTAATGCAGTTAAGGATGGGAAATTGGCTGACTTCATGTATGAAGAAGGAGTTCTAAAATTTGGGAAGGGGTTATGTGTTCCATCAGTACCTGAGCTAAAAAGGGAACTATTAGTCGATGCTCATTTCTCAAATTTCTCTATACACCCACGTAGCACCAAGATGTATAGATATCTAAAATAATATTTTTGGTGGGATAATATGAAGCGATAAATTTCTGACTATGTGTCAATGTGTATAGTTTTTCCACAAGTGAAGGTGGGGAGACAACATCCCAAACGAATGATGAAACCTCTACCTTTTTCTATGTGGATCTGGGATAACATTACGATGGATTTTGTCACCAGACTACCGAGGACACCTAGGAAGAATGTTGAAATATGGGTAATTATTGATCGTCTCACTAAATCATCACATTTCATTCCAATAAGATAGGATTTACCACTTGAGTTCCTAGAAAGACTTTATATTATTAAAGTTGTGAGACTTCATGGTGCACCTTTATCTATTACCTCTGATCAAGATGCCCATTTTATATCAAAATTCTAGAGAAGTCTCCAAAAGGTATTGAATACTGAGCTTCATATGAGTACTTCATATCACCCCCAAACCGATGGATAGTCTAAAATGACTATTTAAACTCTAGAATATATTTTTAGGTCATATTCTCTTAACTTCCAAGGTATGTTGGATCAATATTTCCGTTGGTGGAATTTTCAGACAATAATAGTTTCCATTCTAGTATTAAAATGGATCCATTTGAAGCATTATATGGGTAGAGTTTTTGAACTACAACTTGTTGGGATGAATTTGGTGAGAGGAAAATTATAGGCCCGGAACTTATTGAAAAGACCACGACAAAGTTGAAGAAAATACAATCCCATATTAAAGAAACCCAAAGTATGTATAATAGTTATAAAAACAACCGGAGAGAGGACTTGGAATTCCATGTGGGATATCATGTATTTCTGAATGTATCTCTATGGAAGGGTGTCTTAAGGTTCGATAAGAAAGGGAAACTGAGCACCAGGTACATCAGATCATTTAAAATTCTAGAAATAATCAGAGGTGTAGCTTACCGTTTAGTGATGCCTCCAAATCTCTCTAGAGTTCAAGATGTGTTCAACGTATCATTTTTAAAGAAGTATATGCCAGACCCAATGCATGTACTCACATATGAAGAAATTGAACTGGAACCAGATTAGTCATAATTTTGAAAAACCATTCAGGATTCTTGACATAAGGGAGCAGGTATTGAGAAATCGAACAACTCATCTAGTAAAGGTTCTCTGGAGAAACCAGAATATGGAAAAAGCAACATGGGAAAAAGAAGATTTCATGAAGAAGAACCACCCATATCTTTTTTTTGGGGGGGGGGGTTTATACATAATATTTCAAGGACAAAATTTCCGAAGGAGGGAATAATATAACACCCCAAACATTTTATGGTATGCTTCTATTAAATTCATTCTATTTATAGACTATATTTCATAAAGCACTATATTCCTTTAAAACCACACTTGGTAATTTAAGAGATATTCACAACCAAGCCATTAAACATAAATTGTTCACTTCTAGGTTTTGAATGTCGAAAAATAGTCATCTAGAGTTGTGATCAGTAAGTCATTTGGAGTCTGATAGAACTAACTAGATTCTTTATAGAATAGAAACATACCCTTATGAATAGTAATATGAATAGTAATATGAATAGTAATATGACCTTTATAAATAGTAAATAATGATAATATGTGATTTTCTTAAGGTAATAAGATAATGAGATCATAATTAATTTTTCAATGTGATATTGAACTAATTATACCATTAAAATCATTATTCTCAAATTAACAATGATAATATTTAAAAATTAAATTAAAAATACTTAGAAAATTATTGTCAAAAAATTGAGTTCATTTTTAAATTCTAAAAGTTGAAAAATGGTTATGGTGAATTTTTGGGATTTTTCTAAAAATACATGTTTTTTTCATGAATAGTAAAAATACAGTTTTGAGTTATCGGTATTTTAATGACATTATAGTGATGTAATAATTAAATATAAAAGTATGGAAGACATTTTTACAGTTAATTATGACATGAGGTGTCCCAAGTTGATATAACCATGGAAAAATACGATGGGAAAGCCCATGGTTTAGAAAAAAACCATTAATGAGGTTTCCCTTTGAAATTATTAAAAAACTACCTCTCTTTTCGTATAAATACCCACTCATACAGTCGTTTTAATTAATTAAAAACCCCTCATTCTAGAATCTATAGTGGTTTTACCTCTCTAAGAGTCCTCCCATGGTGTCATTATTCCCCCAAGGTCCCATCCATCAAGATATAGAAGTTACTCTACAAGGTAAGGGAACCCTTCATTCTCTTCTTTAAGTCGACAGTTCTTTTATGTTATCTATTTAAAATTCATTTATCATATGCTGGGGTTTGATTTTATTCATTCATATTATTGTTCTTTTGATTTAAATATGATGAGATACCCTTTTTCCTCATCATTTTATTTTATTAAATTTTATGTGACGCCGTTAGGGTGCTGAATTTTTCATAAGGGATCTCTCAACTTTTCATTTATTTTTATGTTCATCTATTTTATTTATCAATTCTCACCTCCTATGTCCAAATGACCATGATAAACTCCATTATCAATCATATACTATAATTATTTCATGTGAATGGAATAACCATCACCAATATTCTTACTCCCCCTTTTTATTTTTATAAACCAAATCAACATCCATGATGTTCCTATTTAATAAATGATTTCTTAGTAAAAACTTCCAGGGGATGTATTATTGAAACCAAGGAATTTTAAGACCCCGTGACACCCTGAGAGGGGAGGGGTGAATCAGGGTGAAAACCTTTTCTTTTAATAAGATAGATCGTTTTCCCACGTTGGTAGGAACGTATTGAACATGTATGATGAATAAGATCAGAAAGAAAATATTCTCATGAAGAGATATGACACATCACTTTTTACTTGGTTCAACACGAAGGCCTACATTCAAGGACCATACACCGACTGGTTATCGGTCATACCAAATTCAACTAAGCTTCACAAAATGGGGATTACAAAGGTTCGGGCATAGTCACTCTGTCCCAAGCTCACTGACTTCACAAAAGTTCATGGATAGCTCACTGCATCCCATGGGTCACTTTCATTGACTCCCCCTAGCTCACTTCCCTTGGTGAAGTCCCACTCAGTTTATAGACATGAAGGTCTCTTCATCATTGATAAATAAATGCATCCTCTATTGTATGTAGATGCTCTGTTGAAGCCCAACTCTCACCTGTAAACTGATCTCCCTGAACCAAATGTTTCGGGCAATCTTCCAGCTTTCATGTAGCTCCAAGATGACCGGAAAGCTTCAACAACACTTGGTGCGCAAGTCCAAGATGGCACGCAAGTTTCAAGGACGGCATGAAATAAATAACTGACATGCAAGTCTAACTCCAAAACTTGCGCGACACACAAATCTTCAACCTTAAACTTGTGTGACCAACATTCTTCTTCACCCACACCGATTTTGAAACAAAAAGGTCACCTGTCGTACAACTTCAATTCTAGTGCACAAGTATCACCAAACACCTGCGCGACGGGAGATTTGAAATTTCTCTAAGTCCAAACTTCATACTGAATGATGAGGGGTTCTCTTCTACTTATATGCATTCAAATACCCTGTGTGGCGGCGTGAAAGTCTTACCATGGAACACAAGTTTCATCTTGCATGTTTTCTATCACCCTAGACACTTTCATGACCAAAAACAAAACTTGGGCACCCCTATTTCCTTTGCAATATTTTGATGATCTGATCATGAAGGAAAAATGGCGTGCAAGTTTCCAATCCTCCTAGGCACCGGCACGCAAGTCCTTTCTCGGTGCACAAGTCACTTGTGCGACCAAACAATTACATGCACAACCCTATTTCGTTTTCCATATTTTTAAGTTCTGATCTTAAATAACATATGGAGCACAAGTTTTCTCTTCTTCTGGTCAGCAACGCTCAAGTCTCTTTGCCAAAACACCATTTCTTCAATTGTTGATTCTCAGTCCCAAATTTGGCAAACACTACAGACTGGTGCCACCTTCAATACATGTCATCTGCTTATTCTGTATGATCACTTCGCTAGCATGCATTCTGAACTTCCACCGAGGATTGACAACAAACAAAAACCATACTCCAATTCATGCATAGAACATCCATGGGTCCAACAATCTCCTCCTTTGGGTTTGTTAGAAATCAAAAAATAAATTCAATAGGTCCACATGAAAACCAAAAACGCAAGAATCAACTCATCCATCACTTTTAGTCTACGTGAGCAATTCTTAGTGTAGAAAACAAGGGATGAAGCTTGAATTGGGTTCCTGTGTTTTGGAATTCTCAATGTCACCCAAGAAATGTTTATACAGTGACATAGAAGCATTACATGTTCGCTGAGTTCCTTCTCATCCTCGGACGCTGAATTTATTCCTTTCTCCCCCATTGGAAATAAACCCAAAGACTGGTACTTGTTCATTGTTCAAACCCCTGGATAGTATCTCACCCACAAACCTGCATCACAGCCACGAACAGATAAAAACCAGTTAACCTAACTGGGGAGAGGGGTATTTCAAAAGCTCCTTATGCATGGGGACGTGGATGAACACCGAGGTTCAACTAATGCTTCTCAAACACAGCCGTTGTCAATGGCTTGGTCAGGATATCAACCACTTGCTCATCCGTTCCCACATGATCCATTCTAATCACGCCCTGCTCCACTTTCTCTTTGATAAAGTGATACCTAATTTCAAAATGTTTTTTGTGAGAATGATGAACTAGATTCTTCATAAGATCAATTGTGCTCTTATTATCATATTAAATCAACATTGGTTTCTTCACCACATCACCAATGTATGCTAATTGATGCTTTATCCATAGCAGTTGAGTTCATGCCTTTGTGGAGGATATATACTCAGATTCATAAGTACTAAGAGAAGTAATTTCTTGTTTCTTTCTCAACCAGCCGACACATTTTTTCCCAATATTGAATGATCCACCACTACTGGACTTTCTATCCACAGCATCGCCAGCCCAGTCAGCATCAGAAAATGCGGATAATTCACTGTTACTTCCTGCAGCAAAGTATAATCCACAGTTGTGAGTCCCATGAATATACCTCATGATTCTTTTTACTACTATCATATGTTCCTCCTTTGGATTAATCTGAAAGAAATCTCCAAGACATGTGGAAAAGAAAATATCTGGCTATGTCACATTCAAGAATAGTAGGCTCCCAATGATCCTCCTGTACATGGTGGGATATACAGAGGTCACATCCTGATGCTTTCCATGTTTAGTTCCAACTGCAATCAGAGTTGACATTGGTTTGGAGTCTTGCATATTAAACTTCTTCAGCAGCTCTTTTGCATACTTTTCCTGAGAAATGAAAGTGTAATCCTAATTTTGATTCACCTGCAGCCTTAAGAAATATGTGAAATCCCTAATCATAGACATTTCAAATTCTGATTTCATGTGATTGGAAAATTCATCAACTGATTTTGGCTTGCTACCACAAAAAATAATGTCATCAACCTAAAATAGAACCATGAACGGATATTTTTGAGAATTATTCACGTACAAATTGTGGTATACTCCTCCTTTTTTGAATTCCAGCTTCTTGAGATACAAGTCCAGTTGAGAATACCATGCTCGTGGTGCCTTCGTTAAACCATATAGAGATTTCTTCAGTTTGCAGACCTTCGTTTCATTAGAACCAAGAACAAAACCCACTGGTTGTTAAATTTAGACTTGTTCTTCGAGTACAACATTCAAGAATGTTGTCTTGGCATCCATTTGGTATAATTTATATCCTCTTTAGAGTGCCATGGAAAGGAAAAGCCTGATTGACTCCAGTCTATCCACTGGAGCAATGGTTTCTTCAACATAAACACCTTTAATTTGAGAGTATCCTTTACACACCAGTCATGCCTTGTTTCTAATATCACTTCCATGCTCATCAAACTTTTTTTTAAAGATCCACTTTGTACCAATCTCATTGTGACCTTCGGGTCTCTGGACAAGATCACATGTATAATTCTTGTCAATATGATCTAATTCTTCATTCATGGCTTTCACCCATGATTCATCCTTTACAGCTTCTTCAAATGAGGATTTCTCTACAACTGAAAAAATGTATATTGTGTGTTATTCCGCATTCTTCTTGTTTGAGTGGGTGCACTCCTACCCACAATTATTTTAGAGGGATCAATCTCAGCTCTATGATTTATCCTGTGCAGTTTAGTTGTATTCTCTCCATCCATAGTTTCTTCTTCATATTCTTCTTCTGAGTCAACATCATGATGCGACTACTGAGTGTTTTGTACAAATTCCTCTATTTCTATATTTTATTTTCTCCACATTCACGTTCTTCTTCACTTTCTATCACATCATCATATGATGTCCTTGAAGCATATTTTGTTTTCTCTTCAATTATTTTGACATCACTACTTTCCACAATCCTTCCTAATCACATGTTGAAACACTTGTAGGCTTTTCTGTTCATTGAGTATCTGAGGAAAATTCCTTCATCTACATTGTCACCATACTTCCCTTGATTTCCTTCCTTATTTCTCATGAAGAATTTACTTCCAAAAACACGAAAGTATTTCAAAGAGGGATTCCTTCCATGCCATAATTCGTATGGTGTATTCTTCTCAAACATAAATAGTCATGTTCGATTTTGAATGTACATTGTAGCTTGACCAAAAAATTTCTAGTAATGTCATGGAATATGACTCTAAATCATCATAGTTCATGCCATGTTGTTCACTTGTCGATTCCTAAGTTCAACAACTCCATTTTGTTGTGGATTTCTTGCAGCAGCTACCTCATGTTGTATCCCATGGTTCTCCAGATAATTATCAAATTCAATTGATGTGTATTCCCATCCATTGTCAGTTCGTAACACTTTGATTGTTCATTCGGTATCATTCTTGGCGATTCGCTGATTTGTTTTCATGTTGTCAAGGACTTTTCGTTTCCTGTGAATGACCATCATATATAAAATTCTATTGTAATAATCTATGAGAAGAAAAAATTACCTTTCTCCATGAGTTCTTGCAACATTTATCGGCCCGCATACATCTGTATGAATCAGATCAAGAAGGTGAGATGCCCTTTTCTTCTTTGGCCGATATGAAATGCAGACTAGATTCCCACGAATTCAAGAATCACAAGACATTTCACGCTCACACATTAGGTTGGGAATGTCCATGAAAATCCTCAATTTTGATATTTTCTCCGTGTATTGTTGATTGATGTGTCCCAATCTCTGATGCCACAAATTTTTTTATTCTTCAACAGTCATGTAATAGACATTTTCTTAATATCAACCTGATACAAGTTGCCTTCTGTTCTGAATCCCTTCATAAGTGAGTTTCAAGTCTATCCCTTGATGGTGCAGCCTTTCTGATTTAAAGTAACTATACGTCCTGAGTCACAGAGTTGACTCATGCTGAGTAGATTATGTCCTAGTTCATCTACATAAAGTACTATGGTCTTCTTTAGTTCTCCATTTTCTAATTTAGTACTTCAACTGCCTTTTATTTTCAGATCTCCATCATTACCAAATCGTATTGTACCATCAACCTTCTTTTTGATATCCGTTAACAGACTAGCATTACCTGTCATATGAGATGAACAACCGCTATCTAGAATCCAGGCACTGTTTCTTTTTGTAGCTTTGAGGGCCCACTCTACAAGGTTGGATTTTATAATTTTCTTCCTTTCCTTCCATGAGACATTGGATTGAGTATAGAGTGTTGATGGCCATTAAATTACCTCTTACATGTACCCAGGTTCTTCATAGTTGAAATCTTCCTTGAGAGGAGAAAAAATATTTGAAAGAGAAACATTGTCTTGCTGATGAGACTTGACTTGTCTCGAACTTCGGTATGAGGTGTCCATGTCCCTTGATTGCCTGAAGTTAACAGCCTTGTGACCAAAGTTAGAACAACAAAAACAATATCCATAGAAATTGTTTCTTCTATAAGAAATATGATAAGAATTTTTTCTCCTCTGTTGAACTCCTAAATATTCTCCATTCAGATAGCTTCTTGCCTCTTCGCAATACGACATGGTATGCCCCAAATAGCCACATAAATGACACTTCATGAGAGGAAATGTCTTCTCACTTGAATTTATCCTCATACCTTCTTCCTTGGTAGAATAGTTTGACTGCCTGTCATTTCTGAATGATTGAGGATAATTTTCAGTTCTCCTTTTAGTTTGGACTGAGGATTTCTATTTCAGCAGTTTAGGCAGCATTTCAACATGTTAAACTTTCATCTTGTCTTTCTTTTGGCTCTCTTTACTTTCAGAAGTTGATGTCTCAACTTCACATATAATTCCACTCTTTCCCATGCAAGAAGGTCTTTGATCACTCATTATTTTTCCAACCCCATCTGAATCAAACTTGTCTCTTTCTAGTAATTATGCATATGAGAATCTTCCAAACTATATTTTCTTCCTTGATTCTTTTAGAATTGATTCAGTCTCAAGTTTACTCCTGAGTGTAACAACTTCCTCCTCAAGACCCTCAGTAGTCTTGGATTTTTCCTCTAGTCTGGAGGTGAGTTCATTGATGACATTTTCCTACTCTTCAATTCTCAGCTTCAAATCCACTACTTCATCATTACTTTCAGGTATTTTAGACTGAACTTTCACAAATTCTTCCATTAATTCAATTTCATCTTCAAGTTGATCAACATATTCAGTTGATTATTATACAATTTATTTGCACTTTTTGCTACTCTTGCATTTAATATTAAGATTACTAACAACATCATTAAGTTGTATCTCAGGATCTTCACTATATTTCAACTGATTTTCTCCACCAGAATATTTAGATTTTTTAACAGTGCCCATCATGGAAGCATGGATTCCAGTTTTAAACTCTGGTTCTTCTTCTTCATAGAATTTATTATCATCATCTTCCTCTTTACAGACAAAACTCTTCCTCAAAACTTTATTTCCAGATTTGAAATCTCCTTTCATGAAAAACTTTTTTCTGAGGCTTCTCATTGTTTTCAGCATCGCTATCATCATCATAAATCTTTCTTATGCACTGAGAAGCAATGTGACCAACTTTGCCCCAACAAAAGAAAGCTTTAGGTAACTTCTCTTTGAATTTCCCTTTTCCCTTTCTGGACCTTCCTGGCATTGATAGAAAGAATTTATTTTTCCTCATCATCTTCACCACTAATATCTTTTGAGATTTTCAGTTTCTCTATGGATTTGAACACTATTTCCTTGCTAACTCGTGTAGTGGCATATTCCGGTTTGACTCTCATTTCATATGCCACTAGTCTTCTCAACAGATCATCCAAAGAATGTTTTGAAAGATCTCATTCCTCAAGGGCTGAAACCATTTCATTGTAAAGAGGCAGAAGTCTTCTTAATATTTTCTTCACAATGTCAACATCTTTGATTTCTTCACCTATACCCCGAATTGCGCCAACCACTTTAGTAATTTGATTGAAGAAGGATTCTGAATTTTCATCAGGATGAATCTTCAGATCATCAAACCTGTTGTGTAGGACCTGTAGTTTCACCTCCTTCAATTTTCTATCTCATTCATAAATGTTTTTATGTTTACGCCACATGGACTTTCCTAAGGTGCAACTCATCACCGTTAGATAGATCTGATCAGAAAGGGCAGTAGTGAGAGCATTCTGCGCTTTATCATCAACATCAAGAATTTTCCTATCGGCATCAATCATAACCAACCTTATTGGATCAGTAACATGTATAACTTGTAGAGTGGAAAACAGAACATCCATCCAAAGGGATCTTAGATGATATCTCATTCTATTATTCCAGATCTGGAAATTACTTCCATCAATGAGAGGAACTCCCTTTACATTGACTGCATTGTCTATGATGAAAAAAGACTAATTAAACACGAGAAACATTTACCCTCTGATACCACTTGTAGGACCCCGAGACACTCTGAGAGGGGAGGGTTGAATCAGGGTGAAAATGTTTTATTTTAATGTGATGGATCATGTTCCCACATTGGAAGGAACGTTTTGAACCTGTATGATGAATAAGATTCGAAAGCAAACATTCACATATACAGAGATGACACAACACTTTTTACTTGGTTCACCACTAAGGGCTACGTCTAATGATCATATGCCAACTGGTTGTCGGTCGTACCAAATTACACTAAGATTTAAAAGATGTGGATTACAAAGGTTCGAGAACAGTCATTCTATCCCAGGCTCACTTTCTTTACAAAAGTTCAGGGATAGCTCACTGCGTACCTCGGGTCACTCCTGTTGACTCCCCCTGGCTCACTGCCCTTGGTGAAGTCCCACTCAGTTTATAGACATGAAGGTCTTGTCATAATTTCTAAATGAATGCATCCACTGTTGTATATAGATTCTCTATTGATGTCCAAATCTCACCCATAAACTAATCTCCCTTTGCAAAGAAGGTTTCAGGAAATCTTCCAGCTTTTGTGCACTGCCAAGATGACCAAAAATCTTCAATAACACCTGGTGAACAAGTCCAAGTAGGTGCACAAGTATCAAGTATGGCACACAAGTTATAACTGGCATGATAGTCCACCTCCAAAACTTTCACAACACACGCCTCTTCAACGTTAAACTTGCGGGACAAACATTCTTCTTCAACCAAACTGATTTTGAAACACAAAGGTCACCTATCACGAAACTTCAATTATGGTGTGTATGTATCACCAAACACCTATGTGACTCTTGGATGTGTAGAAAACAACTGCCGCGCTACTCCACCATGTGCGACCCACCACCACTTGAACGGCCACAACACATACACGACGGGAGATCTATAATTTCTGTATGTCCAAACTTCGTATTGAATGAGGAGGGGTGCTTCTTTATTTATAGGAATTCGGATACCCTGGCGGTGGTGTGCAAGTCTTCCCTCAGCACACAAGTTTCGTCGTGCAGGTATTTTATCACCCTAGACACTTGCACGACCTACCCAAAAACATGGGGACCCCTACTTCCTTTTCCATATTTTGATGATCTGATTACGAAGGAAAAACGACGCCCAAGTTTCCATCCCTCCTAGGCACCAGCGCACAAGTCCCTTGTGTGACCAAACAAATACTTGCGTGACCCTCTTTAATTTTCAATATTTTGAAGTTCTGATCTTGAAAAACATATGGCGTGCAAGTTTCCTCTCGTTCTGGTCAACGACACTCCATTGTCATTTCCAAAACATTGTTTCTCCATTTGTTGATTCTTAGGCCCAAATTTGGAAAACACTGGAGACTGATTCCAACTTCAATAATTGTTATCTTCTTATTCTGTATGATCACTTTGCTAGCACACATTCTGACCATCCACTGAGGATTGACAAAAAACACAAACCATGGTCTAATTCTTGCACAGAATGTCCATGGGTCCAACAGACATGTCGACTAGTCCCCCCATACACCGTAACATGATCTAGTTGCTAAACATACCAGCATACCAAAGAATAAATTGGATATAATTCTCTGTATGGATTTTCTTTCAAATTATGATGGGAATATTTATTATAAGAAGAAGGAAGATACATTTTTTTAAAATGGTGTAGAATCTATTGTCTTTAGGGAAGAAACTTTGCCACCAGATTCTTATCTTGAACCACCCCCATTAGATCCAATGAATACAATACTTGGAGAGGAAGATAAACCAACTTATGGGTGAGGAAATAAATCTTCAAATTGAAGATGTGCACATAGTGAAATATTGCATTGATGGGTTTTTAGAGGATTTTCATGGACAACCTACAGAGTGCGAAGTTGAGTTCTCTATTGATTTAATTCTTAATGCAAGACCTATATCAAAGACTCCCTATAGAATGGCCACTATGGAATTTGTAGAGGTAAAGAAAAAACTAGAGGATTTGAGTGATAAAGGATTTATTATACCTAGTGTTTCTCCATGGGGAGCCCCTATCTTCCTTGTCAAGAAGAAAGATGGATCCATGAGGCTTTGCATTGATTAATGGGAAATCAATGCTGTTAAAATAAATAATAAGTATCTTATGCCCGGATTGATGATTTATTTGACAAACTTCATGGAGCTCAATACTTTTTAAAGATTT
The DNA here is from genome assembly GCA_963277665.1 of Viscum album. NCBI lineage: Eukaryota > Viridiplantae > Streptophyta > Magnoliopsida > Santalales > Viscaceae > Viscum > Viscum album. The sequence goes on along the minus strand of OY728166.1, from coordinate 1,080,844,984 downwards.
AAATTAAATCTGGATATCATCAGTTACGTGTGAGGAAGGAAGATATTCATAAGACAACATTTCAAACCAGGTATGAGCATTACGAGTCCACAGTGATGCCTTTTGGACTGAAAAATGCACCCTCTATTTTCATGGATTTAATGAATAGGGTTTTCAATGAATATCTTGATAACTTATTTGTGGTATTCATTGATGATATCCTCGTATAATCAAAAAACTATGAAGACCTTGAAAATTACTTGCGGGTTATTCTGAGATCTCTTATAAGAAATAAATTATATGGAACGTTTAGCAAGTGTAAATTCTATCTTCAATCAGTTTCCTTTCTAGGCCATATTATCTCTAAGGATGGAATCCTTATTGATCCTGCAAAGACAAAGAAATTCCAAGATTGTCCCATGCCATCAAACATAACTAAGTTATGAAGTTTTATTCGCTTAGCAGGTTATTATCGTCATTTTTTCATAATTTTTCTTGACTGGATAACCCGCTAACCAAGATCACATGAAAAGGAGTTAAGTTTGTGTGGACAAAATAATTTACAGAATGATTCAATGAATTGAAAATAGTATTGGACGATGCTCCAATTTTGACACTTCCATCTGGAAGTGATGGATTTGTAATATACAGTGATGCATCAATGAATGGGATGGGTTGTGTCCTTATGCAAATTGATAAAGTTATTTCTTATGCATCAAGACAGTTGAAGACTAATGAGAAAAATTATCCAACTTTTGATCTTGAGTTAGTAGTAGTAATCTTTGCTATGAAAATATGGAGGTAGTATCTCCACGGAGGGAGATGTGAGATTTATACAGACCACAAGAGTTTGAAATATATTTTTGCACAAGAAGAACTCGACATGAGGAAAAAAAGATGGCTCGAGTTACTAAAAGATTACGATTGTTCAATACACTACCACCCCAGGAAATGCAAATAAGGTGGAAGATGCATTAAGCAGGAAAGATCGTGGCCTTTTGATTCAAATGAGGATTGAAAGATATCTTACATTCATGGATCTACTGAAGATGGATATGGGAATTGTTAAGGAATGTGAAACATCACTCCTCTTCCAAATTATTGCTAAACCATCATTACTAGAGATGATTAAAATTTCTCAATCTAATGATGAGAATCTACACAAGAAAATTAATGCAGTTATGGATGGGAGACTCGCTGACTTCGTGCATGAAGAAGGAGTTCTAAAATTAGGGAAGAGGTTACATGTTCCATCAGCACCTAATCTAAAAAGGGAACTATTAGACGATGCTCATAGTTCAAATTTCACTATACACCCAGGTAGCACAAATATGTATAGTGATCTAAAGGAATATTTTTGGTGGGATAATATGAAGCAAGAAATTGTTGACTACGTCTCAAGGTGTATATTTTTTTAACAAGTGGAGGTGAAGATACAACATCCCAAAGGAGTGATGCAACCTCTACCAATTCCTATGTGGAATTGGGATAACATTACGATGGATTTTGTCACCGGACTATAGAGGACACATAGAAGGAATGATGCAATATGGGTAATTATTGATCGTCTCACTAAATATGCACATTTCATTCCAATAAGAGAGGATTTACCACTTGAGCACCTGGGAAGACATTATATTAATGATGTTTTGTGACTTCATGGTGAACGTCTATCAATTGTCTCAGATCAAGATCCCGGCTTTACATCAAAATTATAGAAAAGTCTCCATAAGGCTTTGAATACTGAGCTTCACATGAGTTCTTCATATTACCCCCTAACCGACGGAGAGTCCAAAAGGAATATTAAAACAATAGAATATATGTTGAGGTTATTTTCTCTTGACTTCCAAGGTATATGGGATCAATACTTTCCTTTGGTGGAATTTTCATACAAAAATATTTTCCATTATAGTATTTAAATGGATCCATATGAAGCATTTTATGGAAAGAGATGTTGAACACCAACTTGTTGGGATGAAGTTGGTGGGAGGAAAATTATAGGCCAAGAAATTATTGAAGATACCATGAAAAAAGTGGAGAAAATACAAGCCCATATTAAATAAGAAAAAAGTAGGAAGAAGAGTTATGCTGACAACCAGAGAAAGGACTTGGAATTCCAAGGGGAAGATCATGTATATCTCAAAGTATCTCCATGGAAGGTTGTCTTAAGGTTCGTTATGAAAGGGAAACAGAGCCCCAGGTACAGCGGACCATTTAAAATTCTATAAATAATCGGAGTTGTAGCTTACCATTTAGCGATGCCACCAAATATCTCCAGAGTTCATGATGTGTTCAATGTATCATTTTTAAAGAAGTACATGCCATACCCAATGCATGTTCTCACATATGAAGAAATATAACTGGAACCAGATTTGTCATACTGTGAAAATCCTATCTGGATTCTTGACACAAGAGAGTAGGTATTGAGAAATCAAACAACTCATCTAGTAAAGGTTCTTTGGAGAAACCAAAATATGGTGGAAGAAACATGGGAACCATAGGATTTCATTAATAATAACCACCCACATCTTTTTGGTGGGATTTATACATAAAATTTCGAGGAATAAATTTCCAAAGGAGGGAATAATATAACACCCCAAACATTTTATGGTATAATTTTATTAAATACATTCTATTCTTAGCCTATATTTCATAAATAACTATGTTCATTTGAAACCACACTAGGTTATTTAGGAGATATTCAAAACCAATCCATTAAACATAAATTTTTCACTTCTATGTTTTGAATTTCGAACACCAGTCATCTAGAGTTGTGACAAGTAAGTCATTTGAAGTCTGATAGAACCAACTTGATTTTTTATCAATATTAACATACCCATATGAATAGTAATATGAATAGTAATATGACACTTACGTATAGTAAATATTGATAATATTTTATTTTCTTAAGGTAAATAGATAATGAGATCTTAATTAATTTCTCAATGTGATGTAGAACTAATTATACCTTTAAAATCGTTATTTTTCGAATTAACTATGATTTTATGTGAATATTAAATTAAAAATACATTGAAAGTTATTTTCATAAAAGGGAGTTCATTTTTTAATTCTAGACTTCAAAAAATTGTTATGGTCAATTTTTGGGATTTTTCTAAAATACATGAATTGTTTATGAATAGTAAAAATACAGTTTTGAGTTTTTGGTAGTTTAATGACATCATAATGATTTAATAATTAAATATAAATGTATGGTGGACTTTTTTACAGTAAACTATTATAGGATATGTCCTAAGTGGCTAAAACCATCCATGGGAAAGCCCATGGTTTGGAAAAAACTACAAATGAGGTGTCCCTTTGAAATTATTAAAAAACTACATCTCCCTTCCGATAAATTACCACTCATCCATTCATTTTCCGTAATTAAAAATCCCACATTATCTATGTTATGGTGGTTTTTCCTCTCTATGAGTCCTCCCAAGGTGTCCTTAAGGCCCCATGTTGCCATTATTCAAGATCTAGGAGTTACTCTACAAGGTAAAGAAATCCTTCATTCCCTTCTTTAAGTCGAAAGTTCTTTTATGTTAGCTATTTGAAATTCCTTTCTCATATGTTGGGGTTTGATTTTATTTATAATTATTAATTTAATTTTGATTTAAATTTGATGAGATACCATTTTTTTCTCATCATTTCATTTTATTATATTTTAAGAAATGTTGTTAAGCTGCTGAATTTTTCGTAAGGGATCTCTCACCTTTTCTTTTATTTTTAAGTTCATCTATTTTCATTTTATCTTCTCACCTCCTCTATACAAATGACCATGATAAACTCTAGTATCATCTATATACTGAAATTATGTCATGTTAATGTAATAAGAATCATCAATATTCTTACTCCACCCGTTTTACTTTTATAAAATAAATCAATGTCCATGAGCTTCCAATTTATAACCTTTGTGGAAGAGTGAGTTTTGTTATTCACTTTCTCCATCATTACTGGTCATGACACAATTTTAATGGATGAAACAGATCATAATTTATGTATTTCATCTCATTACTATTCTGTAATCTTTACACACTCATAATATGGAATAAAAATACAAAACAATTTCATTGTATACAAAGCTGCCAAGCTAAATCCAAGCATTTAACAAAAACATTTAACTAATGATTCATCCTCGTGTATAAAACCTAGAATCACTATAAGATCATTTATACCTTTTTAATGTCACTAATAATATATATTAACATTTTTGTATTTTTAGCCACATTTCAAATGAACTTCCATTCATGAATGCAAGTAAACGAATCATGAAAACCAAGGAAGAAAATGCTTCCAAAAAATAAAATTGAACCTATTAAACCCATTAAAAAGGCCATGAATGAACCTAATAAGATTATACTAAATCAATTAAATGTATAAGAGGTTATGGAATTGTTAATTAATGAATATAAATTTGATTATTCAGGTCATTAAAACAAACAAAGAACACACTCGAGCATAAGGTAAGGGGTTTCTCATCTCACTTTCATTTCTGTGAGAATTTCATTCTTCACCACTTATTTCTTGTATGTGGTATATGTGTACTGAAATTTGTTATATAATAACATTATTCTCTTTATATTCTTGTTATTCAATGATTCATTTGAGGGTTATATGTTATGGTCCTGTGATTCGACCGATTACCTTGTGGTAAGGGCCTTTTTCGCAACTACCATTTTGTTGTGACTAACTTTGTATTGTGCACCTAATAATCCTTATGTGGTGTACCTACTTAGAATTATAGATATATTTTCATTTGAAATTATATTTATATTAAATATCCATAATCTTATATAATGGATATATTTTTTTTCTAAACCGTATACCATTTTATATACAGTGTTTATTTGGAATGTTTTTTTAACTATGGAAATATAAATGAATCTATATACTGTAATCTATACTGATATTGAATGGGCATAATTCTATTATATTGAATCAATGTATAATGAATGCTTTGGACATTCAGTAGTGTTTGGGGCCCTCTATATCCCCTTGATTCATGGATATGTCTCTTGAGACAAATCAGTTTGGCGACAAACCCTTCGAGTTTGTTTCTAAAAATCATTCATGTTTCTACCAATAGAAATAAACCTTTTTTATAGTATTATGGTTTCATGTGCCTTATACATGAAGTCCAATTAATAAGAATTCAATTTATTCATTATCAGTTATTATTACCATCCATGAGCCTTTCACTATGACAACATTTATGGATGCAGTTTCATTCTCAGATTATTAATGGCATTAATTTTTCATTTATTCACCATGCCATATTGATTATGTCAGATTGGCTATGATTCAATTATTATTACATTCTTTCTTTCTCTATTTATAACCCTTACTGAGAATTTTATCTCACCCCTTTTATTTTTTACCCTCAATAGGTGATGAAGAAGAAGAAATTTTTTGAGTTCAAGTGGTTGCAGTTTTAGTTTTGTTTTGTATTGTATTTTCTAACCTTTTTCAATGTAATTTGTGTTAAATCTATGTATCTAGTTTCTTCAAGACTACTAAATTTTCTTTCCATCGGGATTTTTTATTCATTATAAAAATTCCAATATCACAAGTAATGCACCGGCTCTTGCCTAGAGGGGCTAAGGTGTTATAGTAATAAAAATCATAAATGGAATAATAAACATTAAAAGGGTTTTTGAAAAATTATAAAATTAACATATGTTTATTATTCATGAAGACAATGGATATAATTGATAAATGGAACATGAGGTAATATAATTTATTTTAAAAATCCTCTTTTAAAATTCCTATAATTGTTCTCACAAAATTCAAAGTGAAATGTTTTTTTAATTATATGTAATGAGTGGATTTTAATTCCTATAGGATGAATCTATTATTTTAGGTTACCATTATACATTTTAATGTTCATTTTAAAAGAAAAAAAATTCTTTATGATGTGCCAATTATTTGATTTTAAAAGTTCTTTTAATATCCAATAGTGATTTCCTTATGAAATTAAAATTGATTTTAAAATGTGTTATGATGACAAAGTGAAAGAATGAAAAAAATTTATTCATGGTATGGTACTTTAGAATTATACATGAGAAATGGGTGTGACAAGATAGTTCTAGGTGATCCAATTACAACTTATACTATGGGGCAGCATAAATAGAATTGGTTGAGCCCGTTATAGCATTAATGATGGGTGCATCCAGATAGCGCTCCAATGCATTACGCAATTTACCATGTCTTTTAAGGTAATAATGAGGGATTTATCGAGATTTTTCTTCTATTTATTTAACGTGGATCTAATTATTTTTGACATTGGATTTAAAAATAGTTATGAATGTGATGATTTAAATTTCCAACAGGGGTTTTTATTTTCATGGAGTCATTTTTAATGGTTTTATTTTAGATAATGGTTTTTGTATTTTATTTGGAAAATTATTTATTTCAGTATCTCAAGTAACATTGAGATAAAGGTAAATATTACACAGGTTTTCCATTTTATCACTAGACTAATGGATTTCTTATTTTCTATGTCCCTTACTGAGATTTTTGTACTCATAAAATGGTTTAATATTTTTTTCACTATGTTTGAAATATATTAAGGACAAACTTAAGATCACGTAGTAAATTTTAATTATTCATCATGAAAATAAATATTTTTTAATTTTAAACATGATTGTTTTATTAAAAAAATAGATACAATGCAGTAGTACCCACATGTAATGTATGGGTTTACATTGTATGATTTTCAAATAATTCTCTATAACTCAAAAATAAAAATTTCCTCATAACTATAAGAATGTTTATTCTAGTTTATAATCACTGAAATATATAATACTTAAGGCTATATCCTTACATGTATGACCCCTAATATGTATAAAATATAACATTATTCTTAATTATTTCTCATTGGGTAATAAAATCCAATGTCATGGGTGAAGAAAACAAATCCATTGTCATACTATATTAGTAACTTCTTAAGTCCATATATGGGATTTTTTAGAACGCATTTAGCATTTAAACAAATGATTAAATTCATTCAAAATATAACAATTATATTTATGGATAAAGTATAGAATAATATCATTAAATGAATAATTCATATATTTACACATATAATAAACTACCTATGAACTATATATAAATAAAAAATTTTAAATTTTTTAAAATTCAACTATTTATTATAGACATTAAAAAATACAAAAAAAATGTAAACAATTTATAAATATTCCCAAAATAAACACCTTTATATTATCCTTTTATTTGAAATTGTACTTAAATATATAATATTAAAAAATATATAAATATTTTATGTAAAATATTTAAATAATATAATTATCACATATTTAATATAATTAAAACCATGATCTTATCAGTTATCAAAACAACTTTTGAAATGATTTAATAAATTTCTCAAATAAGACCTTTTAAATATAAAATATCAAATTTAAATACTCATAAAAAATTAAGAATTTAAATTTAAACAATTTTATAAAATTTCATTATTTTATAATTTATAAACACATTATAAACTACACTTATAAATTCCATATAACAATTTTATATCTAAATTATAAGTCATCTCATATATTTTCAAAAGATATTTAATTTAAGTATATTATATTATTGAATATTTATTCCTTAAATGTTTCATAAACATTTAAATAATTAATAATAAACATTTAATAAACTAAATAAATAACCCAAATACCTTTTCTATAATTTATATAAATACTAATTAAAATACTTATTCAAATTTATGAAAGTAAAATTTTTCCCTGGATGTCCTAATTAATTATATACCTTGATAGCATAACCTGTGACTGATAACTAACGATGCTCCAAAAACAACTTCTATCCCTATTAATTGTATTTAACGATCGATACTGTGGCTAATGTTAGGTTGTGGTAGCTTGGACTACATGATATTAACTCAACTACTAGTCTTACATTATTTATCCTATTCCATAAAATAGTAAAATAATGTTATATGATTATCTAGAACAAAATTTACATTCATCACCTAGAATTATATTTTATGATAAGTAGAAATATAATTAAACTAATATGTATCTTTTTTCTACAGCCTTAAATCAGTGACATCATACACTATTATTGGTTATCTAATACTCTATATTTTATTGAAAATTGATGGTTTGAACTGAGTAACCTCCTATAATTTCCTATATAACATGTAATGAATAAAATCGCAATTTATGAAATCTTCTATCAAATAACTATATAAAAATAAAATTTTAAATAATTTTTGACAATATTGAATATGAATTCAATAAAATATACATTTTTCTTATCATTTAAATATAATATTAAGAATTATATAAACTTTTTGAGGTCTAATACAACTACAATGTTCATAAGGAAAGGTAAAAACTCATTCAAGGAAATGAGAGAAAATTAAAACCTCAAATTCTCAATATTTCCATGCCTGAAACTAAATCCATTTATGAACATAAAATTTAGACCATTTTTTTATACCTCACATAGATAAATTTATTTTATATTATCTTTAAAACCCATTTAGTGAAGATATTTATGAGGTACCCATCATACTCCCTATACTCCCTCCTATGTGGTATATCCATGGGATAGATTCTATAAAATGCATGTGATATTCTAGTAATATATACGACTACAATAAATTTATACAAATATGAGATTCATGAGAAAGGTGATGTCAAATAAAGGAGATATGTTCATATTTGAGACGACCTCAATAAAATCATTTTTGGGAAAATCAATGATTTTATAGCACCAAAAACATTATGTGAGACATATGAGTTTTCACACTATATCGAATTTTCTAAACATATCCAAAATGAATAAAAATATACAATCAATATCTATTTTTAGACTATACCATTGGGATTAAATTATTAAATCTATCTTCTCATAAAACTTGGGTTTTGTTATTTGTAAAACCCCAATATCCCATACTTGCTTGAAATTACCCTGTAAAGTCCTTCAACTCATTAAATTATTCATGAGATATTTTAATGAATCATTCTCTATGGTGAAAATAATTTCTTACAAAGTTTAAAATTTCAGGAAATTTCATTTTCATAAAACACCAATTTTTTTGTAACACTTTATTATCAAAAATCGTGTTTTTAAGATATACCTCATGAAAATCCATTCCAAGTTACATCAATGTTTTATGACATGTGAAATGTTATGTGAAATAGAGAATGTTTTCAAAACCAATAGTTCACTATTGTGAAAAATAGCACATAGTTCTATGAAATAGTGTATTCGAGATGTCTACTCATAGATCTGTATCAAGGGATTGTACCCCCGCACCCCTACTTAGGATCAGTACCAGGATATGGACTTCGGCCATATGCTTTATTACTTATCATCTATCACTGAACCCCATGATAAATCTAGATTTTTATCATGATATTTTTAGGATGGTTCGTAATAATTTTAAGTTGTTTCATATATAACATGAACCTCCATACCTGATGACTAAAAGAGTCCAAATACTTCTCAAGGATCCCAAAATTACCTTGATTTGAGATATTACACTTAATACCTTTCCATCACTATGAGTTGAGATACTCCACTTGGTTTCCATGAATATCTTGATCCAAAATACTCTACAAGGTATACTTGAAATATTCTGAACCATTCCACATTATATGTTGAAACAAATATGCGAACACTGGTGTAATACTGAGAAAAATCATTTTTAGTTATATTCCTCCTTCTAATCCAGTCTACAATGTGTTAAACAATAGGTTACCCTATGTGAAGATAATGAAATTACATGTGTCACAAGAACATGATACTGTATGCATTGAGCATAAGATTTCTCTTATTATGAGCATGGGATGAACCATGTATTCAATACTATACGATGCTAATCTAGTTATCACATGGTTTATCGATCTCCATTCTTAAAAATAAATTCTTCTAGACATGGTTCTATAACCTTACCTGGCACACAAATGATCTCCATTACAAGACCAAAAAATTAAAAAGTGCACCATTAAGTGGGATCAAACTATATGGGATCCAATTTCCAACATATGAATATGTAACAATCACCTATTATGAGCCTGATCTTATTCCTCTAATACCTTTTACCTATCTATATGGAAACAAACACTATGTTTCCTCCTCGTGGGTTTTACCCCTTATGTATCCCCAATTATATTCCTTGACCCATCAATGGGTCGAGATGTCATCATGAGAAACATGAGAAAGGAATAAGGATCATACCAAGTGTACAAGCCCCCAAATAAATCCCTTATGATCCCCATAATCCCCCAAGGGATTATTCATTTGATGTAATCACTAATCCTATTCCCTAAACCCTTAGTGGGTTGAGATGACCTCATAACCAAATATGATTAATTATAAATGGGAATCCCTGGTACAAAATCCCCACATGTATAATTGCGTATCCAATGTACCACTCATGGGAAACCACCTCTTGTGTAATACCCAAACATATTTTCTAACCAATTAGTTGGTTGATATTACCTCACAACATTTCATGAGGAAGGTATAACGGGTAGCCCTAGCATGAAAGACGCACAAGTGTCCATTCAAAATTAAAGGGTATATCAACCACATGTATGTCCCCCAAACTGATTCACAATCCCCATTAGAACCAAAGGTTATTATTGCATAATTATTACCCCGACTGATCCACCCATGTTCAAGATTATGATATAAGTCATGTATATTATATTTTCTATTATTTCTAACACCGATCCTGAATCATGTGGGATTACATATTTTAATTCATATTTTATGTAACATGGTTGATATGCAGTAGACCTCAAGGTAATTTTTTTGTTAATTATGAAAAGTAAAATGTTTCTTATTAAATTATATGAATATAATAATTTTAAATAAATATTATAATTTTTCAATAAAATTTATATGTCTAATAATAATAAATTTTAACATTAACACATGTAATGCACAAAACCCACTTTTAAAAGACATTTGTATTATTAAAAGTATGATTTATTTTTAAGATAAAATTATCAATTTTATTGATTATATTTACGTTTAAATGTTTATTATTATTATAATAATATTTAATCATATTTAAATGAAGTCCAAAAACTAATTCCACCATGAGATTTAAAAAAAATGATAAAATAGTTATCATCAAAACATTGCCCATATTTTCTAAAATGTTAAGAATAAGATTTATATATTGATATATTATTTTAAAATACATAATTTAACATTAAAAAATATATTTTATATTGAATAAATGGTTTAAATAACATTAATGGAATTATTTTTATAATACTTTATAAAAGGGTAGTATTAGTAAAATCATGATTTTTCACTATTCATTATAAAATCATTTATTTTAGAAAAATATTAAAACCTAATCTTAATATAATTTAGACATGGATTATTACAATAATATTTTAATTTTAGAAACTCAATAATCTTGAATTTATAAATATATATTTTTAATAGGAAAATCTATATCTAATGAAAAACTACTTTGATTATAAAATGACCTATTTAAAGCTTAAGTATTCTTAAAAGTATTTCATATCAATTTAAAAATTAAAATATGTTAATATATTAATTCCTGTAAAATATTTTTTAAAATGTTTTCAATTTAATCGATTATGATTAAATTTACACTACCTCACAAAACAGATCTTTAAGAAAAAGTAATTTTACCTTAAAACTAAATTTGCATTAAAATCTTATTATTTATATTCTATAATTTAATTTTAAAACACCATGATATTAAAATCATTATTTGAATTTCATGTATACATCATATCATATTTTAATATAATTCATAATAAATTTATATAACACGTATATATATATATTATTATTATAATAACCCATTTTTTTGTTATTCTATTTTATATGAATTTAAATTTACTAAATTAAAATACATGAATTCTATATGCATGGGAGATATACGACAGATGAAATAATTTACATTGACCTTATTTTTAAGGTCTATATTTCCAAGGACCAAAATTTAAACTACCGTATTTCCTATGGATTGACTCTATTCCAATAAATATAGACTTAATAAATTATTTTTTATTATACTACAACATTTTAGTTTATAGTTGTTATTGATTTTTATAGAATATTCATAATGATTTATCCTATAATAGTGATCTTACACATTATATTTTCTATTTGGATATTGGTGATATCCAAGGTTTAATAAGATCCAATGGATTTCCTAATCTTGAAGATTTTATTTTTTCTCTATATTCTCTCATATTGATTTCATTACAATCAATGGATTTATTTTATTCATGTTTAGTAACAATCCAAGGTGTGTAATACTTAATTTTATTTGTTTTTTGTAACATTGAAGTTAAAAATTAATAACATGTTGTTAATTTAATTCACATATAATATTAAATATTTCATAATCAATATCAATTACATTAAGAAATGAAATAATAGTATAGAATTATAAATATATGGTTTATAAAAATAATATTCTTTCTATAAAATTAAGGAGTTACTCCCCTATATAAATTGGGTCCTTAAAATTTTCATTACTCGCAAATAATTAAATTAGGTGAGGGTATTCTTAAAATATTCATCATTCAAGAATAACCTCTAAAATGACATCTTCCTTATTTTCATAGGATATGAAAACATACTTATCCTTCCTTAAACAATATTTATCATCCATAAAATCATGTGTCTTAGAGTGTATATAAACTAATCATATATTCTCTACAACATTCCACTCCAAAATCCATGAATCTATAGGACGTTAAACCATCGTGATATTGTATATTCCTCCAAAATTTAAATCTTTTTTTACCCTAAAGTATATTGATTAATATATTATATGTTCAAAAACTAGTCAATGTATATGATAATTCATAAAAATAGACATAAATCATAAAACAATCATTGATTTATTTTTCTTTAAATTAATAATCAATCCAAACACTATCTAACTCACTTTATTCAAAATATATCAACCATTTATTACCTCATAATCAAACATATATTAAACGTAATCATTATCTAGTCCTCAATTTTGTGTTCCTAAATAGTTACTCTAAAAAATATTACATATTCAAAAACTAACATTTAAATTTTATTGAATCCATTTAATATATGTTTCAAAAACATTAAAGAAAAACATAGGAAGAAAATTAATTATGTGTTTTACATACCCCAGATTAATTTTTGAATGTTATATAATACCAATTATAATTATAACTCACAAATTAAAATATCTATTTTTATCAAAAAATAATTTTTATTTTGGAATCAACCTCATTTCCATTGTAAATTCTCGGAACATCACTATTTCTATCATAACTTGAATATACTATGATTCCCAACCATTTAATGATATAATTTTTTTTATACATAACTTCCTTAGATACATCTCTATGATCGTTTTTCAACCAAATAATAAAAAAAGGGTTATGATAATATCCAAAAAGAATAATAGAATATGAATAATAAATCTCAATCATAAGAAGTTTTTACCAATGACATGTTCATTTCAACCTATACTACTTTCCTTTAAATAATGCCATACATGTAAAATATTATATATCTATTTGTTCTACCAAGTTTACTTTAATTTTTATTCTCACATGCTTCTTAATATTACCCTTTAAAGTAATTATGTAATAAATCCTTCTTAATAGTTTATAATGATAATGTGATTGAACAAATCATATTCCCCAAGAGTGTCAACTCATATTTATTGTTACGTATCTTTTCTTTGTAACCAAGCTATGATTGATTTAATACCCAAAGCGCCCTTTTTATGGTAATTACCCCTATATAAATCTATGATAGAGTCTTTTTACACTTTTATTATCATTATAGGGATTTTATTTCTAGGAAAACCACATACTCAATATTTTTTTAATTCTAAGCTGTTATCATGTACTTTGTCTTATCCCCAAGGGTCTCCACTAATATTCCTTTAGCATAATATCCAAGATAAATTATACCTTCTTATAATACCATATATAGTTATTAAATCCCAAAACACATATTAATTACTTATTTATACTAAAATTACCCAATATTTAAATCCAAGGATATTGAGTTCTATTGACTTGATTATGAAATCCTAAAACACATATTAATTAAGGATTTATAATAAAATTTTATAATAATAAAATCCATTGATCTTGAGGTCTATTATCATGAAAAAGTTATTTATATAAAGAAATAATATTAAAAATTAATGATTCCACATTACTTGAAGCTCAAAATATTGTCCTTACTCTCATGATCCCTATAAAATTTCATATGATATATTGGGGAAAGTACATAAATTAAAGGGTTATCTAAAAATTTATTTAATGGGAAAAAAAAGTTCTATTAAAGAATGAATAAATGGGTTAAGAGATTTAACATGATAATATAGATAGAATGATCATAAGAACTAAAATATAGAATAAGTAAATAAAATCATAACATCATGGAATCATGAAAATGTAGAAAAATAATATTTAATAACTTAATAATAATGTTTCCAGGATAACCAACAAGAAAACATAAAATAGGATTAATTTGAAGTCCACCTGTGATAACACTTAATTAGGTTTCCAATTAAAATTATGAACATTATAGAAAATGGAAATTATGGACTAAGAGGGGAAACCATTGTTTTTGAGGATGTGAAATACTCTTAACATAGTTTCATTTTCATGAAATATTAGAACTCATTAATTTAGAATATTTGAATCAAAATTAATATCCCAAGAAAAAAAAGTAGCTTATATTTTTTGGAAGGCATGAATCATAGCCTACAGTAAGAAAGTACATGAATTAATTTCATGTTTAATAGATTTAAAACAATTTATGATAGAAAAAATCATAGTCAGAGTATTTACCAAATAAAATGGATATTGGTGAATAATATCAATTTATTAATCCATGAAGGATTATTGAGATATAAAAAAATAAATTGTGTTTGAATTCACTATACACTTGCACAAAACATCCTTTATTTTTTAATGTTATCCTTTCATCTATATATTAAGGAAATATAGCTTGGTATTTTGTCTTGAACAATGCTTTTATAGTTTGGGTATATGTTTGAGGAGATAATAGTAAATAGGTTTTGTTTATCCTAAGTGAAATTAAAAGTTTGGATAGGTGGTGGTTTCTTTTATAAATGAAGATAAGGGAATTTTTGGAACATGTAACTCATTAAAATATTGAGAGAACACATTTAACATGTAATGCGAGGCTAAATAGAACAATGATAGAGTTTGGGAACAATTAGGGTTATGGATGCCCTATCTAAAATTTTCCAATGAAATTTTTAACATTTTTTAACTCATTTACTTATAGATTTATTCGTTTACCATTTTCTGAGTTTACTAAGGTGACTAATTTTTACCTAATTAGTTTATTTTTATCAATTTTAAACAAAATCACCATTATTAGATATTTCTAATATAAATATTCTAAGTATTAAATCTAATTCATCTAATAAAATTTCAATGTTTAAGATTAATTAATTATTACATTAGTGCATGTCACATCTAAAAGCTTCTTTTTAGAAGAAAAGAATTTAGAGTGCATTCAGACACAATTTAAGGTTTTTTATCTCAATAACCTTAATAGATGAATAAAATGATATTATTCTCCAAAATAAATTTTTATTTGGTAAATAATCTAACCATGATTTATAATTTAAAATATGTTAATATATTATTTCATATATAATAATATTTTAAAACTATTAAATTTAATCTTTGGGGATAAAATATAAAATATTTAACATAACAGTTATTTCAAAAAAAATAAATTTTTTCTAAATTTTAATTAACCAATATCATTAAAATTTATATATATCTGTGTGTGGGTGTGTGTGTGTTTGTTTCCCTAGGCCCTGGATCAGTGGTAGTGGCCATGTGGGGTGTCAGGAAGGTTTCGGGATCGAGTCTTCCTGGCTTTCTACATGTCTGTGTTACATGTTTTATTTTTAGATGTGTCATTTTCCCTCCCAACCATTTATAATATATATATATATATATATATATAATTTTTTTAAAAAATATTTTTATTTTATTGTGATTTATATTATTTTTAATTTAATACTTGAAAATACCTAACTTTAGTATACCTAACATATATACAAGTGACATCAATAATTATAGTAACCAAATTTGGAATTGCTATATTAGAAAGGAGAATATGTATAACGACCATTTTTATTCCAATATATATAGACTTACTAAATAATATTTTCACTACACCCTCACCACAAAATGAATAATTATTTTTTCATATTATTGATTTCTCATTATGATTTCTCCTTTCATTGTGATCTTACTCATTATAGGTTTTGTCTTATTATTGGTGATCCCAAGGGTTGAACATGATCTAGGTGATTTCCTAGAAATAATTATTTGAATCTGTTAGATCTATTTTCCCCTATTGATTTATAAACCTTTAATGGATTTACTTTATCCACGGTGAGTAATATTCCTTGGTATTAAATACTTAGTTTTATGTTATTTTTTTAAATAATGTTCCACTTATGAATGAATAAAGTCTTTTTAGATTAATTAACATTTCGTATGACTTATTTCCACACCTGTTTCATTAACCTTAAACATAAATAATAATATATTTATAAACATTTGGTTTAGAAAAATAGTATGTTTGCTAAAAAATAGATCATAATGAATCTCGTATCTCATTCCTTAAGTGTTTTCATTATGTACTGTGAAAATGAAATCAGTTTCATATTATTTCGATAATTTTAGTGGTTGAAGATGTAAATATATTAAAAAGTTAAATAAATAATAAAAAAATACCAAAAAAATAAACCAAAAATGAATTTAACATTGAAATTAAATAATATAACTATTTATGTTCACATAGTTATCCATGATAAAATTTTGTATCATCACTCATATCGGTGGTTAAATAGACCCAAACAATAACATGATATAACTACATGGGTGAGTATGGTAAGGAAGAGTTTAATAACAATATAATATAAGAATAAGGATTTTATTTTTATATTTTAATGTTAATGAATATTATTTTAAATGGATTGTATAAATAATTAAAATCAAGGTGAAAATTGAAAAATCATACTTCTTGGAGGTGTTTGAACGCACATACGTATAGTTAATGACATGTTTTATCTACAATTTAGAGGGGATTCAAATATATACTACATTATTTTTAAAATTCATAAAAAATTTATTTGTATCAAATTTATTCATCAATATAATAATTGAAAATATGCATAATAGGTGGTGAAAAAAAATATAAGATGTTGTTTCATGGAGGTTGTAGTATGTTCAAATGTAGAATTGATGTTATTTTTTAATAAGTGGATTGGAATAAATAAATAATGGATAATACATTAATATAATAATACTTAATTATAACTTTTTTGAATTGGAAAACGCATCCCCAAAATATTCGAAATGATCCCATAAATGATCCAAGAGCGTATCCCATTTCGTAAGCTTCGATTTTTTAGGTTGTTGGGATCGAACATTGTTACAGATTAGGAGTTATAGACATTTAAAGTTGGCCTGGAAAACTGGTTTGCAAATCACATTCGCGAAGCTTCGTCCGTGATCGCGGAGCAAGGGAACATGACTGGGGCCTTGCACTGACACGACACTCCTCCTTTTCAATGCTTCTATGGAGCGATAAGGCAGGAGGCTTTGCGAACCACTTTGATGTTCACGAACTCGCCGCAGAGCAAGGATGCAGGATGCTCTTTGAACCCACTACAAAGTAAGGAGGCGGGATGCTCCGCGAACCCCTTTGATGTTCGCGTACTCGACGTGGAGTGAGATTTGGCTTTGTGCTGAGAAATATTTTCATCATGGCACCTATCCCGGATAAATACCCATCTCACCCCCCTTCATATAGATGGTTACACCGCCCCATGGGCGGTTGATCACTCCCAATTCATGGAGCTCCTGAGCTCTGCAAGTCCATGCTCCGCAAGAAGCTTCCTTCACAAAGCTGCTCCATGAGTCTGTGCTTCTCTAGAATCTTCCTTCTTAATGATTCTCCAAAAGTCCATTTTGAAGGAGCTTCACAAGACCCCCTATTCCATGATCCCCTTTGCTCTTCAAAGATACTTCGTGAAGACCTATGCTTTGCGAGTCTCCTACCTTCACGCCCTCCATTCCATAACATGGGGCATGTGCCCCCGCACACCCACTCGAGTTGCTCCCTTCACTACCGTCACTGAACCCAATGAAAAATGGAGAGTCACACCACAGTCTTTTTGGGCCGAGACGTCATCAATTTCCATTGCACCCTTATGCGCAACCACCTTCCACCAATGTGATTCCTTGATTTGAGATACTCATCTCCACACCATGAAACACCTTGAGTTAGCATAGGTGAAGGCAGCTGTGCATAAGGGACTCACGTAGCATATGTGAAGGCCCTCACCTATACAGACTAAGGTGTTTCATGGTGTATTTAATATTATATCAAATCATGGTATCCCATAGGTGGAAGGTGGATGCACATAATGGTGTAATGGAAATTGATGAGGTCGAAGCCTGAAATGTTCACAGTGTGACTTTCTATTTTCATGGGGTTAAGTGAAGGTAGAAAAGGGACCGTCCCGAGAGAGGGTACGGGGGTGCAGGCCCTATGGTATAGACTGGAGGGCAGGAATTCAGGATCCTCAAAAAGGATAGGTCTTTGGGAAGTAGCTTTACGGATCAAAGGGGCTCGTGGAACATGGGTTCATGCGAAGCACCTTCACAATGCACTTGCAGAGTAGCTTTGTGAATAAAGCTGCTCATGGAGCATGGACTTGCAGAGCATCTTAACGAAGGAAGCTGATTTTAGAGAATGGACTCTCTAAAGCATCTTTGTGAAGGAAGCTGCTCACAGAGCATGGACTTGCGGAGCTCGGGAGCTCCGTGAAATGGGAGTGATTGGCTACCCAAGTGGCGAAGTAACCATTCGAATGAAGGCGGTGATCTGGATATTTATACGGGATAGGCACTACGAAGTAGAGCTTGCTCAGCGTGAAGCCAAAGCTCACTCCGGGTTCGATTCTCAAACATCAAAAGGGTTCGCAGAGCATCCCGCTTCGTTTCTCCATGGTGGGTTTGTGAAGCATCCTTCCTCCTTCCTCTATGGTGGGTTCGCGAACTTAAATGTAGTTTTTCGAGCCTCTCACCTCCTCGCTCTGCGACAGCTTCGCGAAGGACGAGCTTTGTCTCAGCGTGGGGCCCCGATCATGCTCCCTTGCTCCGCGATCACGATGGGAGGTTTGTGAATGTGCTCTGTGAACTAGTTTCTATCCCAACATAAAGTGTCCATAACTCCTATTTTGTAACTCTGTTCGGGCCCTATGACCTACCAAACCGAAGTTTATTAAATGGGATAAAATATTGGATCATTTATGGGAGCATTTGTAATGTTATGGGGATGCGTTTTCTGGTTCCAACAATAACAATGAAATTCAGGTCATTATATTACTATGATTTAATTAGGTTCACATGTGAAAAACATTAAGAAGAAAAAGATAAGGATTATGTAATACTCACATATGGAAATTGAAATTTCTATTGAAAATATAAATGGAAATAAAGGGAATATAATAACTAATTTAGGATAAAGGATAATAACATGAGATATGGTTCTACGTGGACAAAATTTTAATAGTTTCAGGATGAAATTCAATGTTATAGGTGTGTCATGAAGTGGACCTGTTGTTCCCCTTTTATAAATGAATAAAAATGGAACTTTTTTGAACAACCGTTATTTTTTAATAATGGCATTATTGTATTCATGTATCAAGGGGAAAAGTGATAAATAATAGATTTTGGGATGATATAAGGTTGATATATTTTAGAATACACTTTTTCACATTTGTTTTAAACCTATTTCAATCCTTTTACCACTTGATTTTTACATTTTAGTAATTATGTTTTTTTCTTAGTAACTAGTTTTTCCCATGTGATTTATATTTTATTACCATTATAAGGTAACTTATTTTACTATTTCTGTGTGTTATGAACTTAAATTTGACTCTCAAATATTCTCATTTAATTTATAAATAATATAAAATTATCATTTAAATTAAAAATATTAATATAAAAAAAATGTTTTGTAGAAAAATAATGTTGCTTTCACCATTATGTGTTCTCAATCTTATTTATAATTTATTACCAATTGAATCAGTAAAAATATATTTAAATATAAATTTAAAAATTATATTAATGTTTTTATTAAAATATATTAATTTATTTTATTAGATAATAATTACAAAATATTAAAAAAATAATTGAAAATAATAGGTTTATCATTATCATGGAAATTAAATTTATTCGTAGAAATAATAAATTTATGCCAAAAATGAAATTCAAATTATTAAATAACATAATAATTTTAATATAAAATATTTAATCCAATTTGATAAATTTTTATTTTGACTTGTGATGAAAACTATTTTTTATTACAATCGGATAAAAATAGTTTTTAGACTAATATATTATTTTAGGGTCCCAAATGATACATGTTGATTTAATTAATTCAACATAATATTTCTAAATGATTTATTTTACATGATAAAGGTATATATTTATATATAGAAGGTTTTAAAAAATTTATGTTATTCTTCTATTACGATAATTTCACCAAAGAAATAGTATTAGAAAAATATGTATTATTTATTATCCAAATAAGAGAAATAATTTAGAAAAATATAAATAATTCAACCTAATATAATTTTTACATTATGAGTTCAAAAGTGAAATGTATTTAAAAAATTTAAAATTTATAAGTTAATAAATTTTACTTTTAAATGATAAAATATAAAATAGTACCTTTATTGGAAAATTCTTTTTTGAAACATTATGTGTTCTCAATAAAATTTCATATGAATTTATAATTGATTAAATTATTTTTTAATAAAGTTTTTATTATTCATTAATTTTCATAATAATACTCATCTAATATGTCACAACGTGTTCTAGTTTGCGGTTGTGTGTGGATAAATCTATCAAACATAGTATTAATTTTGAAAACAATATATTCCAAAAAATCTAGGTGTTATAGATGTCGAATAAAATAATTAAAACCTCAATATAAAAATGACGGAATGTGTTAGTGATAGAACCCCAATGATTGAAATAATTTTTGGTGAGTTCATTTTACATATATATAATGATCTAAGAGCCCTATAGAGCCTCAAATAGGCATATTATCCACAACTACTTTGTAAACCCTGTGTAATAATGGTGCACCCATAAAGCCCAATCTCATTCATCAATGAAATTACCACCAGGGTGTATGAACCATTATAGACTCCATCCTATAATGGTTTTTCTAAAGAAATATATAGGATAGATGAATAGATTTTGAGAAACAAGTTATTGGTATTGATCATGATATTCATGAGTAGAAGGTGAGTTGTCAGAATATTTTCAGTTGCAAGATTAAATTCTTGGAAAAATTTACCTATATTATAAAAGTTTTCCTAGATGTAGTTTTATGTGGATAAAAGGCATGTATATGGTCTTTTGAGATCATATATTGGAATCAAGACATCCTCATTGAGACCAAAGTTGTATATGAGAAATATATTGGATAGTAGGTAGTCTTGAATTTCTTGTGAAAGACAATTTTACAATGTTTCATTCCGAGGAAGGATGTTTTATAGAGGATTATCTCTTGGATTTATAGTAATAGTAACCCTTTTTATAATTTTCAATGTATCTCATTGATGATAAGAACCGAACTATATTGTTTCTTTTAATAAAAATGAAAGAAGTTATTCAAAATGGATGGGAAAATCACGAAGACAATGAAATTAGTCTCTAGTGAGTTGAATGAAAAATTTGTATAATTGAACAAATAGACCCTGAGATATTCCACACAACCCAAATGGGAAGTTATGAGGACATCAAAGGCTAACATGGCCTAGAATTACTATGTGATCAGTGAGATTGACCCATGGACCATGAAGTACTCTCTCAATTACTGGAGTTGATTTTGTGACAGAGACAACATAGAACACTTACCGAGTTTATGTAGGGGTAGGATTAATTAGTGATAAATACTTTTTAATATAGATTCACTAAGGGTATCAGGATCTGGAATGAAGTGGTATATAAAAAAATGATGTTCCATATATAAAAAATTTATACAGACCAACAAAGTAGTGCACTTCATGGAAAATGAGATGTATTTCCTGCATCCATAAATAGGGTCCTATTTGTGCGGGTCAAACCCAATTTCTTACTAATGGATGTTTTGGACACAGAAATTACTATGGGTGATATAGAAAAATTAAAATTAAGTTTATTTTTAGCTTTGAATATCCCCATTAATTATTCCAAGAGTTAGAAATAAATAAAATGAATTATTCATTGGTATTTTTGTCATTGAAAAATTATATGGCCGCATGTTTTTTTACAAATTTAATATTTCTTGAGATGTATCAACAATTTAGTTATATGAACATTCATCTTGTTAGATGATGTCTCTTACATGGATCATTAACAGATCGATCATGTGAATGCATGATCCCACACTATTTTAGAAGCCATATCTTGCATTGAATGATGATGGAGGGATTATGAAGTCAAGTAACCCTAAAAAATATCAAGATAAACCGCTTAGACAACTTGTTATTGAAGAGCTTATATGGTCATTTGACCCCACACTGTGTGATCCATCCTTCTCTTATATAACATTCTTATGGGCCACATGGACTACGTTACCTATATACCATCACCAATATTTCCTATAAATATCTATATTTTCCCCATGAGTAATAGTATATTTGAAAAACAATGGATAATTATATGACGTAAAAAAGATAAATATTGTCTTATTTGCCAAATTTGGAAACATCTACAAGTTTCACAGGTAAAATCAGACCCCAAATATACCTTCAAAAATGAAAATTATTATATGATACATTAATCTAATCATAGTTTACAATATAATTTCGAATAATCTTATTCATATAATCAAAATGGGTTTTATGATATTGACATCATTTTGTGGTTGAGAGAATATCATCTCATCTGGTTATGTAATTACATTCTCTTATGGACTACCTTAGATAATTGTCTTGGGAGTTCCTATATCATGTAGTCTCTGATCAAAGTTTCTAGAATTATGAAATTATATCTCTTGTTTTCCTTAAGAGATGTGGACTTATTCAAGTCTCATAATCCATAGAACCGAGATTTATCTGAAATGTTCTACCTCCTCTGACACTGATGCTTCCATACATTACACTTTTAAGAATTGAGATGTGACTATGTTTTAGTTTCACTTAAGCCATCTAATCAGGTCATTTTAAACCATAATTCCTAAATTGTCTCATTTTATAAAGGTTAACCCCATAAAATGGTTTACTTGATACCTCTAATGCATCCAACGAATATACATGACCAGGGCTTGCAAACTAGTGTGGACCCTTTTAACCATGGGTACCCTTTATAAATGGATGCATTAGAATTTTCCGCTAGATAGGTATAACCATATAGGGAATCAGGAATGTGGGTCCCCTTGAAAACATGGGTTACTATCAATAGTATCTTGTAGTAGTCTCTCTGGGGTCGATGATAGATTTATTCTCTACCCATCAAGTCAGGTCAAAATGGGTTCTCTCCTAAAGTATTACCCTATCCTTTATTATAAGATGTTATACCCCATCATACTTCCATATCATCTCCTATGTCCACCAGGGGACTATGAGTAGGCTCTACACCATGGATTCCTTTTTAGGTGTAAAAATGAACATATCACAATCAAATTTACCTTTAGGTATATGTCCAATTCAAATGTAATTTTGACATGTGCATGATCTCATATCATCTCTTGTTTCTCAAATCGAAAATGAATCACATGGGCTTAGAGATACAAGTTTATTACTCCATTGGAAAAATTAAAAATTCATTATGGGACCCATTCTCGTGTGTTAACCTCAACACATATATTATCATAGGCCCCCTCCTTAGATGTAAGACCAAAATATATATTCCCCGTATAAATGGGACAAATTTCTCTAATATTTATTCCCTAAAAGGGTAATATTCCCAAATAAGATTCCAATGGAAGCCTCATATGCGTAATCCCAAATCAATTCTCATTTTCCATAACTTTATTGTCATAGACTTACATATATCATGACATTAAACTATGTGGCCAACATCCAAGATTCAAGATGTTAAACTGCAGTAGTAATTCCTTACCATATTATGTTAAACTACATATTATAGTCTATACACATGACCCTAATCTATGTAAATCAGACTTTGTGGTATATTATTGCAATCTCAGATAGGATATATAGGACACCTCTTCAATTCCCAAACACAATATCCCTATATCTCCATGGTTTTCTAATTTCCTCCACCAGTATATACTTCTATCCCAACCATATCCTATTATCATTCCATATCCCCGAGACATCATTCCACCACATGGAGGATTATATTTCCTCTATGTATCACCATATCTCCTTCATATGGCCATATCCATATCAAGAACATTTTCCATTCTTAGTGGGATGTTTTCATACTTACCGACACTAACCAATCCTCGTTGGACTATATCACCTATAAGGTAAGTCATAATGGCCTGATAAAATATATTTCCAATACCAACCATTGATATGAACCCCTATTTTTGAAATTCCTTTCTACATGTCTTTAAGATTTGGAAAATTACTCTTAATCACACCACCAAAAAAGGAATGATGCATCCTATTAAGTAAATCTGAATTATGTGGGTTTTGATACTCTTCACAATGATATTTATAAAACTAATATAGTAGTCCTAATCCTAACATCAAGACAAAAAAATTACCCATAAATAAAATTAACTACTAGGGTTCCCGATAATGGGGATTTAAACTAAAACATCACTCCTTCACCCAAAAAAGGAGGAAATATAGAACCATCTATATAGAGAGATGTGTTATCCTTCATTTACCCCTAATAAATCAACCATATTTTATGGGTTAACTAGTATTGTTATTAATATTAAGGGGTATGATTTAGAAACTTTTATAAAATCAATAAGAGAGTACTAGCGTATGTCATAATTCCTCTAAAAAGTTTTGGATGAGCCCAACATCCCATATTATTGGCTTGACATGCATTTTTGGAGTTAGTTGTATATATCAATGGTTTACTCCCTTTGGAAACTAAGTCTATAAATTGGTAATAAACCATAAATACTTATTACACATATGAATCACTCATTTCAATGATTAATGTTAAAAAATCCATTAATATTTACTATAGAAACATCATATTTAGGTAATAGTTCAAAGATTTCCCTCTAATAATGAATTATGTAACACTATCATTAATTTTTATTTTATTTTTTAGGTCAAGCGTGATCATATTCTTCTGTTTCAAGTTGAATTACTAATGGAATATTCAATAATGTTCTATATATCCATGAATAGATATTCCTTATGATTTACTATACTATGAATATTTTTATCCCTCCATTGTTTTCATAGGTTATCCGAGTTTTTCATCCTCTTATTATCCAAATATCCCCATCATCAGCCTGTGTTGTTATAATAAGTGTGTTAGATGTTGTTCTAGTTATCCCATTCTTTTTAATGTTGAAAATATGGGATTTCCAATGTTGGTTGAATGAGGATTCAAATACACCTACTCAGATTAAATGTTTTCCTTCAGCTATATTTGTGTGAATAAACCCTCAATAGCTTTCAACAGATAAATCAAATACTTGAGTGATTTTTTAAAATATAGAGGTGATGGTACCTAAGATGATTTTTGAGTGTGGGAACTTAGTGTATCTTGATAAGGATATATTTTACACACCTATTGTTGATAAATGGACTCTGCTGGTATCGGATTACTTCCCTGAACTAGTGGTGGTTTCATCCCTAGTAAAGGAAATTATTAATAATGTATTGATTTTGGGGTAATGTAAATGGTTTGATTTTTTTTTTCCTCAATTAGAGAGATCTTGTCTACCATTGTTGGTCAAGAAATATCCTATTATTAAAGAGGGTCACCTTAATGAGGCATAACAAATTATTCCTGAAATTTCACTAAATAGGTATATTTCCTATGAATAATTTGATGTTAATATGACTTAATGTTTATAACATGGAATTATATCAATATTGATTTTTCATAATACAAAGTGTTTCAAATTATTCAGGTGGTGTGTGGGTTATGAATATACCCATACACTTCCCATTTTCCACAATTCTAGCTTACCAAGGTGATGTTTTTGGGAGGTTTTTATAAGATACAAAAATATGAATCTTCCTTTGATTTTTGGTAATGAAACTTTCACTCCACACATCAGTGAATAATATCTTCTTAACATATTCCTCTTCGTTGTATTATTCCACATTAAGGCTATTACCAATATTCCCTACAAGGTTTTCATCATCAATATTTACTAAAACGACTCACACATTGGAATCAGATCCCCATCCCCATCATAATAGTTAATGTCTGGATTGTCATCTGAGTATCCTTCCATATCTGGATTATAGGCATCCTTCAATTTTCCCAATATGAATTATTTTTTTAAATTATGCACACTATTATTATGTAATTCCGTCCCTTGGGATTTATATTGAGGTAAATTAGAAAATTGTTCATTTACAGTTCTCCTAAGTGAATATCCAATAACATCCACTAAAAATGACCTTGATGAATGGTAAAACAACTTAAATACCAGTAGAGAAACAAATAAATTCATTTTTCTATAGATATTCCAATATTAGATAATAATTTCATTCTTTTATTAAGTGGTGGTAAAAATAACCCATCCCTAAAGGCTATGGGAATACATACTCTTCTGAGGTCACGACTTCACCTCATTGCATGTATGATGGTTATTGTGGGGCTGCTGAAGGTAAAACATTCCCCTATCCTAATGAGATGGTTTTTTCCAAGCATGGACTCTAGATATATCAGGGAATATAAATTTTACTTTTATAATCACACTCTAGTTTAAGCTAGTTGAGGTGTTATTTTCTTTTCTCTAGATGAGAGTTTTCATTCATCCAAATTGGTTAAATTCTCAAGGACTTTCATTTCACATATTTGTTTCCCATGTCACCATTATGGAAAATTTATTCAAAACTTTATCAATATATTATTTTTATAGAGATCATCTTCTTGTTTATATAGAGAGTGAGACTTCATTATACTAACCAAATAGCTTATACAAATCTTGGATCTTATAACTCTATGGACACAATGACATTGTTAGTTTTCTTACCTGAGGAAACTTTTTGACGAATGAGCGAGGAATGCATTAATATTTTGTGGAGTGTAAGATGTATTATTGGATATAATCATGTTTATTTACAAATATTTGATTACAATCCATCATATATAATGTGATAAAAAATGAAGGTACTCTTCATCTAACACATTCAAGTGATTAGATTATTTATGATAAGGTAGGTCCTATAATTAAGAAACCATAATTCATCCCATATGTTTGAATGCAGATAAAAAATTCATCCCTCTTATAAGTTCTTCAAAATTTCTTATTTTGGATTTTAAATGGGCTATAAAATTAATATTATTTTATCTTTATCTAGTTATATTCAGGTGATGCAATATTTTTCCTCATCATATATGATTGGTTATTTAAACTGTTATAAGCAAAAGGGTAGTATCCTAAACATTTTATCAATATATATTAGTTTTTTTGAATATATATAATTGTGTTAATGTTTTTGATGATATTGGTGGGGAACTGTTGATGATAGTATTCTTTATATTACCCATTAACTGGGATAAAACATCATAAGTTGGTGGAGTAGTTCTTTATATAGTTGGATTTAAATTTTTTAGTGCCGCTTTATATAAGAGAAACCTTGGAATAGTTTTTATATGATAAAGAACTTCATATTAGTATTATCATGATAAGGGTCATTATAATGATCACCATGGAGAGGAACTCTATGTTTGTTAGTATTTGTTTCTATATCAGGGGGAGGACCTCCTATTTGGTTTTCTTCTTCATCTCCAAAGAGATGACAATCATGGTTGTTAGTTTTTACTTAATATCCACTTGGAAGACCACTATGGTTGTCAGTTTTTTCTATCATGGACATGGGTAGGACATCTAATATTTTCGATATCTTATTGTAAAGAGGAAATATAAAATGTTTTCCCTCAGGAGGAACATTATAGATTTTTTCTTGATCATAATGAGTTGGGAGTTCATGGATAAGGATTTTTTAAATTCCATAATAAGGTTGACTTCTCCATTCAGATATTTTTTTCATAGGTTGGGCTTCTTCTAAATAATACCTAGGAAGTAAATCTAGATATATTATTTTTATAACCCCATGGAGATATTTCATGATTACCGATTTATTGATTACCATCATTAAGAGGGCCTCAAATTAATTGTTTCATAATTTAATGGGGAGGACCCCGATGACAGACACCCTAGGGAGGGACTCTTAATATACTAACATGGATTAAAAGGGAAGATAATAAGTTTTAGTTAATCATGGTGTTGAAAATAGGATATCTTCAATTAAAATCGTGAGAAATATTTCAATGATCTCTAAATGATATCTTGTTATATAGAGGACCTCTATGACTAATATTCATTATTTTTCATGAAGGCCCTCAATGAAATGAATCTATGGTGGACCTCAAGTTGTTATATTTATAATTAACTATGGGGATATAACATATAGTATGAATTATCCTTCACTGATTAGGGGTTTAACAAATGAAATCATTAATTCATTACTTAACATTACTTGAGGATTCTTAGTCATGATGGTCATAGTCTATCCCCAAGTAACTATTCAGATATTTCTATGAGCATAGATGGTGTAGGTAGAGTAAGGGATGTAAATATTTTCCTATTATTACCTATTTATATTTCACCCACTATCTATATTGGGTGTCCTAGATTGGGTGGATGGGGTTTGAGATTTAGTATCAGCTTTCAAATAAATGTGGATTATGTGGTGGAAATTAACTTTTTTTGTTGGATCCCTTCAAGGTTACTCACAAGTCTTGGCGGATGGATTCCCACATTACCCCTCCTTCCAAGTTAATATTCTAATAAAATGGGTATAAGGCCTCAATATCAACTTAGTGAGAGGTTTATATTGATATTGTGTTAAATTAGTGATGGGTTTGAACACAGATGATAAGTTAATTCCGTGGTAGTTCCTAACTAGTTTTCTATATATGGTGGACATTTTATTCTAAATGTCTATGATAAATACATCAATTATTTTTTCATTTCATGGATATACTCCCAAAATGGTATAATTTGGTGATAGGGATAGTTGGGTCTCATTTACCTATCATTAAAATGGAATCATACAGAGCCTCATCTCCCTTATGATATCTCTAGCCATCACCAGAGTGTGATGGGATATTTTTCAGTTATACTATTAAATTGGGAAATTTAACCCTAGGTATTTGAAATTTTCATCAGGTGACAAGATCTATAAGGGTTGAGGAGTCTCAAAATTCATCATAGTAGATAGATATATCCCAAGATTCATATATTTATGGTTTTAGGCAGTCATGTTATACAACTATTTACTCTATCCAAACCTGAGAGTTTAATGCCTAAGGACGCATTGATCGAATAAGATATTTGTAACTAACAATAATTTTAATGGGGAGAAACAAGAAACTCATTATTTTAGAATAAAAAATAATATTTAATTGTCCATAGATCCATTATATAATTAAATAGTTTCATGTCAGGTTTACCATTATTTGTTTAAGGAACATTATCATTTAATTTGATTCCTCCTAACCCATTTTATAAAAGTTTGAAGTTATGAGTGTGCACATTCAATTCATTAAATTTTTTATCATAATTTAGAGGATATAAGGTCAAATAATCCCATTGAGGATATTATTCTATAATCTAGGAAACTCTTATAAATTTGATACATTTTTATGAAATACCCATGTAACAAAATATGTTACATTTATTGTGATGTTAATTGCTTGAAAACATTCATCCATTAGGATTACATATATTTTAGAGGTTATCTATCTTTACCATCACTTTTTTATTATTTATTATATTATTAAAATCCAAACATTTCAATACTATAATGTTTTTCAATATCCAAGGAAGTAGAATGTATTGAAAATTAGGGATTGTGGCCATTGTAAAGGATACCTATATAACTCAAAGAAAAGAATAAAAACCCACATATTTTAGTTCCATTTAATAGGTAAATTCATTAATTTTTTGTTCATGTTCTAAGGACCATTATTATGACATCAAAGGTTATGTATACATGACCAAATATGTTCCTTTTAATCACACACGTCTAGGAAATATAGTGTTCCTTTTATGGTCATGCATCCAAAACCAAAGTATTTTTTATTATGGTAATTCATAAAGGACCTATGGTGTTTCTTTTAGGTTCATGAATCAAAGACAAATATTTATTAAAATTTAAGATCATATGAAAATTGGTTCTTCTAAATAATTTAAAGTCATCCAGAATGGACTATTATATGTTTGTTCTTAGAAGTGTTTGATATTGGACATTGGTATGATTAGACATTTATGACATAATGTGATAGATGTGTCAGGAGAATTGTTATTGGGGGTTGTACTAGATTAGAGGCCCATTTAGTTCCTCTCCAATTCACTCATTACTAAACTGAGAAGGATGATTTGACACATATAGGCCGAGTATATGCTTATTATCTATGAAACCTAGTATGAAGTGGCCCAAATGAGTTCTTTTAACAAGGAAATGTTTCAATGGTTACCTTATGGAATGAATCTACACTATATAATAAATATGTGTTTGATAATTTTCCTAGGATCATACATGTATTAGAGGAAAACCAGAATAGATATTTTACAAGATGTATGAATCACATTATCAAATTGAGAATTGATCAAGGGGAGAACATGAATGTTGATTGAAAAAATATATTTTAATCCATGTGGATTTAGATAAAGAACTGATAAAATATTCTTATCAAGGTTTTAATATATTTGAAGATGTGTCAAAAAATTCATTTGATCCATTATGGTGGGAGTAAATAAGTTCAAAAAGATAGGAAACAAAGGTAAATTTAACTTTTAAGCATATACATAAAAGCTAGGAAATATTATTTATTACGAGGACTGAGAAATATGATTTCATACCATATAAATAATTATTTTTCAAAGGGTTTACCCTTTATAAAATCTTATATAATGATGAAACATTAAAAATATGGGGACACAGACTTCAAGAATACCTTAGACCATATAATATTTTGTTTATGTTGATTGGTGTAGTCCACTATATAGAATTAATATTTAAATATTTCTACTAAATGTAACACCCCAAGCTTCCATGGTACGTTTCCCTTTAAATAATACAAAAGTGTGTGTAGTACGCAACTTCGAGTTCTAACACACTGCAACCAATTAAACTAGCCATTATGAATAGTTATACCCACTTTTTGAAAATTTATAAACTTTATCTTTCAAATGGACTTCATTTTTGGATTCGGAATATCAAAAATAGATTAGGGTGAATTTTTTATATTTTTCAGAAATCATTAAATTTTGATAAATAGTGAAAACACTGAGTTATATTTAAAACCAATTGTTTTTTTAATAATTATTTATTTTATTTAAATTTATTTTAGGTCAAAATAGATACATAATACCTATATAAGTTCAATTTAATTCATTGGAGTAAGTTTATAATAATTTTAGATATATACAAATTTTATTGAACTTATTATCATCTTTTAAAACCTCTTAGGAACATTTTCAAATTTACATAAAACATAATTGTACCACTTCTATGAGTTGAATTTAAAAAATCCGAGAGACACGATTGATATCAGTAAGTAAAATTTGGTTCAATAAGATGAAAATAATATTTTGTGAATAGTAACTTTTTACTTTTTTTTACCACGGTTAAATGTAAATAGGGTAATTAATGGTAAAAATGACATTATTATTACCCTAACACATGTCCTAATTCTATTGGATATGTTTAATTCGACCAAAAAGAACCTTATAAATAAAATATGATCATTTAGGTCCACTTGTATTAGATTAGGACATTTATTATTATTTAATTCAAAGAAGAGTTAAAAGTGTTAAATTCAATGTTTAATAACAAAACCATTTTTAATATAGGGATTCACATAAGATAAATTAGACTAGAAATATTCATTATAAATATAAAAATATTTCCAATGTAGTGGTATTTTATTTATATTTTTTAGATATTAAATAATTAAATTTAGTTGTGACACAATGATGATGTAGTAATTACCATATTAATGAATGATTAAAATAATTGATATTATAAATATCCAAATAAATTTAATTTGAGACTTTTTATGAATTCCACAAATTGTTTAGGTTAATATGACATATTTGGGTTTGTTAGATGAATTGTTTTCTAATTAATAATGTTGTTATAAATTTAGCAAAAAGAAAATACCAAATAATTTCAAAACTCACATAAAAGAGTTTTGAAAACAACTATTATATTATTAATTGATATTATTTTCTTAAAAATATACAGTTTGGCCAAAAGAATTATATAATGATAGGTGTATCATTAATGAACCACTTGGGGTTCTCTTGGAAGTATATAGTATGTTTATTTACAATATAATAAAAAACTACAAAGAGATATGGTAAATGTCAAACTATTTAACTAAGAGTTAAATCTAAATGATAAAGTTAATATAGTGATCCAAATCTGTCTAAAACCTATTGGTTGAGTGATTTTAGAACCATCCCCACCTTATCCTTTAAATAATTCATTTTGTATCCATTAGAAACCGAAAATTATTTTATTATAAAATAATATTTCTAGCTTTTCCTAAGGTGCCCCTCACCCCTCTTATAAAAGGGCACTCCCCCTTCTCTCTAATTCACACCCTCAAAGCCATTTGTCTCGGCCATCCTTTAACCAAATACACTCTCAACATTTCTCCCTTCATCCTATAGGCCTTTGTTTAGTCATAAATCCAACCTAAGGAGCCCTTTTGATCAAATCAAAAGAAAGAGCCGGAAGAAGAGGTAAATATTTCATCACCTCATTCAAGTTCTTTTCTTCTTCCACGTCCTCTTTATTTGTTATTTCCATTATAAAATAATAACTCCAATATTTTATATATACGGTTATTTTATTATAAATATTTTACACCATATTCATTATTCTATCCATCCTTTGAATAACATGTCACCATACTTCTGTACGTATGGCTTACCGTCTCCGCGTCATGGTGTAATTTTTATTCAATGCATTATTATTTGGATGGGTATAATAATGACATGTAATTGAAATAAATAATAAATATAAAATGATAATTATTCTTTATATATGA
This sequence comes from Viscum album, assembly GCA_963277665.1. Taxonomy (NCBI): domain Eukaryota; kingdom Viridiplantae; phylum Streptophyta; class Magnoliopsida; order Santalales; family Viscaceae; genus Viscum; species Viscum album. The sequence continues at coordinate 1,080,811,715 of OY728166.1, read as the reverse complement.
TATACCATCCAATTATATATTATTCTAACATCAAAATAATGATATTGCCGCTCATGCGTATGTACGGATTACCGACTCCATGAACATGATGAGATTCATTCTCCATCGTATCCATTCAAGAATAATTTTCATTTGATGATTAAAAAAAATTTTAAAGACTAAATATCATTATGTATATGAATAAGATACATCCTACCCATAATAAGCATTACCTACAAAACAAATCATATAAAGGAAAACGAATCAGTTAACTCCCGAAACGACAATAATACTAAGATATTATTAACAAAGCAATGTTAAAAGATCATATATGATATCATCTTAATGTATATGATTATTGTATAATTAAATAATAATTATTTTACCATTATACAAAAGTTTAACCAACCCTCGACCAAGTAAAAGTACAAGGTAAGGGTAAATTTCACAGTCTCTTTATTATTTGAGGTTGTTTTTATGTAACTATATACTTGGACCTCTTTATCATCCACATCCATGTTTATTAAAAATTTATTTAAAAACATTTTACTATTTACTAAACAATGCGGTATTTTCATCTATACCCTTATTTGACCTTATATGTTTTGAAAGGAATCTTTTCATCGTTTTCCAAACTAGGTACTTTATAACCTTTTCGACAAAACTAAGGTAAGAATGTCCTTTTTAATTTATACGGAGGGTGAATATATTTTTCTCCATTATAACATCGTCTAAGTTTACCTTACAAGCTTATAATAATATTATCAAATATAAATGTTTTCTTTTATAATTATGTGACATTTAAATGATTTCAAAATATAAAGAGATATTTCTCTAAAAAGGTTTTTATTTCATCTATGTCAACATCGTTTGATGGATTTTATGTTTGATTGAAGTTGATTTATTATGATACAAAACTACCATATTGTATTGACGGTTTTGTGATATGTTTTACTATGGATGTGTTATTTTTACTCCATTCATGGTTTATGGATAAAGTATTGACATTTCATATGCTAGTTTTAATACGAATGTTTATGTTATGTTTAAACCTTTTCATATAAAGAATGAATTGGACTTAGTAAGTGATGGGTGGAGCCCACTATAGATCCTTGATGCATCAGTAGGTCTAATGAGTCAAACTAGTGTCTTGGAATAAATCCATGACACAATCGTATATGTAGTTTTGGCACAAGGCCTTGACTATGTGGTTATGAAAGTCTGGAATTATGCATTCCATCATTATGAAAGTGGCTATTGTTATTTCACGTCATTATTCGACTATTAGAATATCAATGTGAATAATTAAATGGAATTATTTGATTTTTATCATTTCCATATTATACTGAAGTTCGAGATTAAAATGATTTTGTTTTAGTCGTATACATTGCCTTAAATTTTTATGCTTATTTATGAAAGTTTATGCTATATTGTTATCCTTAATGAGCATCTGAGCTCACCACTTTCTATGTTATATTTTTTCCAGGATGCGAAAAAGTATATTATGACTTACCTGTAGGGATAGTCTATGAGATATCAGTTTTTTCCATGGAAACAATGTTGTTGTAGTTTTCAATTTTATGATGTAATGTAAAACTTATAAATATATCTAGTACTTCCAAGGCTTCTAAACTAATCGATATTTCGAGACCTTATCATTGGGGATCATGCCAATGTTACATAATAATTCCTTGGCTCTAGGATTCTGGGGTCGGGGCATTACATTGGATATTAGAGAAAGTTTATTAAAAACCTTGGAAACTAGATTTAGATAAACTCTGATTAGAGGACATAGCCCTAATATAGACTTTGAGGAATAGTATAGAAGAAATTCATAGAATTTTGGTATTGTAGATATTTTGTGCGTTTTCCAAGAAATACATCTCTGTCTAGATACGAGAAGGTAGAGGTGGCTCTGGTATAGATGTACCTATGGGTAAAACCTGAAAACAGAGCTTTGAGCTAGACTTGAAGGGGAACTGGTGCACGACAATGGGCCTTGCTAAACTTTTGGTTACGACACTCCCAGGGGATATGATTAGGATAATTATCATCTTCTTTACAAACCATTATGATGGGTTTATGAGTATATAATTCCTCAAAGAAATTTTTTTTTGTTATTATGGATTATATCAATAAACTATTCAATTTATGTTAAGTTTATTACAAGTTTGGATTTATGTATTTCAATTCATAAACTAATCTAGTTTATTCCATTGTTTAGAAATGGCACCTAGTGGAAGGAATGTAAATTTTATCAATGCACACACTCCATATAGGGATTTCCCTCCTACTCAAGATAATAATAGTGGAGCTGGTGATGCAACTAGTGTTGATCAGCTAATCACCATACAGGGACAACTCACTACGGTTATGAATAATAACCTTACCCATATGGAGCACCCTGATCTACAACATGGAGGATAAATGTTAGAGAGATTCATGAGGAAAAAACCACCAATATTCAATGGGAGTAAAAATACATTAGTAGCTGAGCAATGGATATATTCCTTACAGAAAATATTCCACCCCTTGGGGAGTAGCGAAAGGGAAAAAGTTGCCATGGCAGTTTACCGCCTTGTTGTAGATGCGAATCAATGGTGGTTATTGATTCAAAACACAAAGAAATATGATGAAGAATAAAATATGAAATCAAGGGATTTTAAAGAAATATTCATAGAAAAATACATTCCTCATTACAATCGAGTAGATATGGAAGGGCAATTTCTGAGTCTGAGGCAAAATGAGGATGAGAATGTTGCAAAGTACGAGGCTAACTTTACAAGGTTAGCAAGGAATGTTTCAGATTATATACGTAACCAAAGAATTAAGATTGATCGTTTCTTTTATGGGTTAAAAACATTTCTCTGTCGAGCATTTGTCTTACGATCCTTCTCATCGTACGAAGATATTATCTCATGTGCTATCAAGGCATAAAAATAATTCTCTAGGTCTTACGACTTTAAAGTAATGCAAGAGAAGACGAGATATATTGAACATTCTGGAATGGGAAATAAGGGGAAGAAGGGAAAAGGTGAATATCTATACAGTAGTAAATGTGGGAAGAAACACCCTGGTACTTTCCTGATGGGAATGGGAGTCTATTACAAGTGTGGTGAAAAAGGCCACCAAGCTCGTGATTATAAGGTGAAGAAAGTGGTTGTTGATATTTAATTCTACAATTATAGAGAAAGGGGGAATTACGATAATTAATTTCCTAAGCATCAGGGGAACTTACTTTAGAAAAGGCCAAGGGATAAAGGCAAGATTATGCTATCACTACTGCTGAGGTTGAAGCTCTGAAAGACATAGTGGAAGGTAATTTATTGGTTTCCTCAGGTTTGGAAAATGCTTTATTTGATTCTGGATCATCGCATTATTTCATATCTTCCTAGTTTGCTACGAAAATTAGATATTTCAAATTTGATTTAACAATGGAGATTTCATTCAAAAATCCTAAGGTAAGTATCATTACAACAATGTTTTGTGAATCAGTCCCCATTAGAGCATATAAATGTTCTTTCTCAGTTGACCTCATCGTTAAACCCATGATTGAATTTGATATAATCCTTAGTATAGATTGGATTTCGGAACATGATGCAAAAATTTATTTTAAGAAGAAGGAGGTTACTATTTTTGATGATGATGATAAATAACACCTTATCTTTAGAGTATAAATGTCACCACCTGATTATTATCTAGATACACCCCCAGTAGCTCAACTAAATTCAATTATTCGAGAGGAAGAGAATTAAATAACTTTTGGTGAGGAAAGGAATGTTCCAATAGAGGATGTACTGATTATCAAGGAACATGTTGATGTGTTTCTATAAGATTTACCTGGACATCCTCCAGAACGAGAAAATGAGTTTTTCATTGATTTAATTTCTGGTTCAAGGCCCATATCAAAAACCCCTTATAGAATGGTCACTGTGGAATTAGTGGAACTAAGGAGACAAATAGAGGAATTGAGTAATAAGGTATTTATTCACCCTATTGTTTCTCCATGGGGATCCCCTATACTTTTTGTTAAGAAGATTGATGGATATATGTGGTTGTGCATTGACTACATGGATATCAATGATATAACAATAAAGAACAAGTATCCCCTACCTCACATTGATGATTTATTTGACCAACATCATGGAACTCAATACTTTGACCTCTGATCTGGATACCAGCAGTTGTGCGTGAATAAGGAAGAAATTCTGAAGATAGCATTTCGCACCAGGTACGAGAATTACGAGTTTAAAGTAATGCCTATTGTTTCTCCATGGGGATCCCCTATCCTTTTTGTTAAGAAGATAGATGGATCTATGAGGTTGTGTATTGACTACATGGAGATCAATGATATAATAATAAATCACAAGTATCCCCTACCTCACATTGATGATTTATTTGATCAACTTCATGGAGATCAATACTTTGACCTTCAATCCGGATACCATCAGTTGTTCATGAAGAAGGAAGACATTCTAAAGATAGCATTTCGAATCAGGTACGAGCATTACAAGTTTACAGCAATGCATTTTGGATTGACTAATGAACCTTTTGTATTCATTGATCTAATGAACATAGTTTTCAAGGAATATCTTGATGACTTTTTAGTGGTATTTATTGGTGAAATCTTGGTATACTCCAAATGTGAAAACCGGACCCCGGTGACAACACAGACACCCCGCCTTAACACGGTCGTTGGGTCCTGGCCTACTGGGTACCACCAGTTGCCCCGCAGACACGTGGTCCCCAACCTAGGGTCCACCCACATGCCTGAACAGGTCATCTAACTAATAAAAGTCTCCATAGGCCAATAAATGTCCTTTCTAATGTGTTTTGTCCTCACTCACACAACCCTGGGAAACTTCCCAGAAGGTCACCCATCTTGATCACTACTCTAAGCCAAGCACGCTAAACTATGGAGTTTTAATCAGACAGGCTCCTGAAAAGGAAGGTGCGCCTTGTTGCAATGAGTCATATAATTTAGTCACTTAACCCTTTATCATTTGAGGGTGTTACAATCACCCACCCCCCCTTAGAGAATAACGCCATCATTGTGAGTCTTTCATCTCAACCCCGGAAGTGTAACACACATAAGGATGGGTACAACCCCTGATACCAAATGTGACAACCTAACCCCGATGACAGCATAGACAACCCGCCTTAACACAGCTGTCAGGTCCTAGCCCACATGGTACCACCAGTTACCCTGCAGACACGTGGTCCCCACCCTTGGGTCTACCACATTCCTGAATAGGTCATCTGACTAATGAAAATCCCCACAGGCCAACACATGTCTTTTCCATTGTGCTTTGTCCTCACTCACAAACACCCCGAGAAACATCCTAGAAGGTCTTGATGACATTGTAGTGGTATTTATTGGTGATATCTTGGTATACTCCAAATGTGACAACCGGACCCCAGTGACAACACAGACACCCCACCTTAACACGGTCGTCGGGTCCTGGCCTACCAGGTACCACCAGTTGCCCCGCAGACACGTGGTCCCCACCCTATGGTCCACCCACATGCCTAAAAGGGGCATCTGACTAATGAAAGTCCCCACAGGCCAACACATGTCCTTTTCCAGTGTTCTTTGTCCTCACTCACACAACCCTGGGAATCTTCCCAGAAGGTCACCCATCTTGATCACTACGCCAAGCCAATCACGCTAAACTATGGAGTTTTAATCAGACAGGCTCCTGAAATGGAAGGTGCACCTTGTTTCCATGAGTCATATAATTTAATCATTTAGCCCTTTATCATTCGAGGGTGTTACAATCACCCCCCCCCCCTTTAGAGCACAAAACCCTCATTGCGAGTCTTTCATCTCAACCCAGGCAGTGCAACACACTTAAGGCTGGGTACCTCCTCTGATACCAAATGTGACAACCTAACCCCGGTGACAGCACAAACACCCCGCCTTAACACAGCCGTCAGGTCCTGGCCCACATGGTACCACTAGTTACCCCGCAAACACGTGGTCCCCACCCTTGGGTCTACCACATGCCGGAACAAGTCATCTGACTAATTAAAATCCCCACAGGCCAACACATGTCCTTTCTAGTGTGCTTTGTCCCCACTCACACACCATAAGAAACATCCCAGAAGGTCACCCATCCTAATCACTACTCCATCCCAAGCATGCTTAACTATGGAGTTCTAATCTGACAGGCTCCAGAAATGGAAGATGCACCTTGTTGACATGAGTCATATTATTTAGTAATTTAACCCTTTATCATACGGGGGTGTTACACCAAATTCTACAAAGATCATGAAAATAACTTGCGCATTATCCTAAATACTCTTATAAGACATGAATTATATGGGATGTTTAGCAAGTGTGAATAATGGATTCAGGATATTTTATTTCTTGGTCATATTATCTCTAAGGATGGAACCTCTGTTGATCCTTCTAAGACAAGAGAAATCCAAGAATGGCCAGCACCGACAAGTATAACTAAGGTACATAGTTTTGTTGGTTTAGCAGGTTATTATTGGCATTTTGTCCGGAATTTTGGCCGATTGGCTAACCCATTAACCAAGATCACACATAAAGGGGTGAAATTTGTTTGGACAAAAGAATGTGAAGAATGTTTTCATGAATTGAAGAGAAGATTAGTCAATACTCTTATATTGACTCTACCTTTCGGGAATGATGGGTTTGTTATTAATAGTGATACTTAAAAGAAAGGACATGGTTGTGTCCTTGTGCAGAATGATAGGTTTATTACATATGAATCATGGTAGCTAAAAATTAATGAGCAAAACTATCTTAATCATGATCTTCAGTTAGCAGCTGTAATCTTTAAATATATGGAGAAATTATATCTATGGTGAAAAATGTGAGATATATACTGATCAAAAGAGTTTGAAATATATTTTCTCACAGAAATAACTCAACCTAAGGAAAAGGAGATGGCTTTAACTACTCAATTATTATGATGGAACTATACACTACCACCCGGGGAAGGCATATATGGTGGTAGATGCTTTGAGTAGAATGGATCATGGAGTTTTGAACAATATGAGAGTTAAAAAGAATCATATATACATTTATATAGTAAATATGGATATGGAAATCACCATGGAAGGTGAAACATCAATAAATTTTCAAATAGTTTCCAAACCATCTTTACAAGAAATGATAAAGAGTTCTCAGACCGGTGTTGAAGAGTTTCCAATTAAGATTAATGTTTTGAATGATGGGAGATTGAGTGACTTTGTGTATGAAGATGGAATTTTGAAATTTGGGAAGAGACTTTGTGTTCCTGATATACCTGATCTCAAAAAGAAATTTTTGGATGATGCTCATAGTTCCAATTTTTCTATAAACCCTGGTAGCACAAAGATGTATAGAGATTTGATGGAACATTTTTGGTGGGAAAAATGAAGAGGGAGATTGGGTATTTTGTGTCAAGATGTATGGTTTTTCAAAAAGTGAAAGCTAGAAGGAAACAACCTGGAGGAGTCATGCAACACCCTCACATACCTGAGTAGAAATGGGATAATATTACAATGGACTTTTTCATGAGACTCCCAAAGAATCCTAGAAGGAACGATGCAATATGGGTCATTGTTGATCGTCTTACCAAGTCATCACATTTTCTTACAATAAGAGAAGATTTACCATTTGAACGATTGGTAAGACTATATATTACTGAAGCTATGAGACATCATGGAGTATATATATCGATTGTTTCGGATCATGATCTACATTTTACTTCATGATTCTGAAAGAGTTTTCAGAAATCCCTGGATATGGAATGTCGTTTGAGCACTGCCTACCACCCCCAAACTATGGATAATTAGAATGGACTATTGAAACCTTATAAGACATGTTGAGATCATGATCACTTGGCTTTCAAGGTAAGTGATATCAATATTTACCTCTGTTATAATTTTCATATAACAATAGCTACCATTCAAATATTCATATGGAACCATATGAAGCATTATACGGAAAGAGATGTCACACAACAACCTGTTGGAATGATGTTGGTAAAAGAAAACTCATAGGCCTAGAACTGGTGGAGGAAATGATGGAAAAGGTGAATTTAATCCAAAACCACATCAAAGCATCTCAAATTAGGTAGAAGAGCTATGTCGATAACCGAAGAATGGATTCGGAATTTCAGGTAGGAGATCATGTTCTCTTGAAGGTATCTCCATGAAAGGGTGTTATACGTATCAGTAAGAAGGGTAAATTGAGTCCCAGGTACATCAGAGATTTCGAAATTCTAGAACGAATTCGAACTGTATATTACTGTTTGGAAATGTCGTTAAGTCTCTCCAATGTTCATGATGTGTTCCACATATCACTGTTGTGAAAATACATGCCTGATCCAACACATGTACTTACATATGAGGAATTATAACTGGAACCTGGTCTGTCTTATTGAGAAGAGCCTGTCATGGTTCTTGATATAAGAGAACAAGTGTGGTGAAACCAGACGACTCGTTTGGTAAAAGTTCTATGGAGAAACCATAAGATGGAAGAGGCAACGTGGGAACCTGAGGAACTTATGAGGACGAACCACCCGCGTCTTTTTATGCAGTAATATTCTAGAAATTTATAGGATAAAGTTATTTGAATTAGGGGAGAATGTAACACCAAAAGCTTCCACGATACGTTTCCCTTTAAATAATACAATATCGTGTGTTGTACGCAAATTCGAGTTATAACAAACCACAACGAATCAAACTAACCATTATGAATAGTAATACCCACTTTTTGAAATTTTATAAATTTTAACTTTCAAAAACGAACTTCATTTTTGGATTTGGAATATTGAAATTAGTTTACGGTGAATTTTTGGTATTTTTCAGAAAACATTAAATTTTTGACAAATAGTGAAAAACACCGAGTTATAGTTTAAAACCGAATTTTTATTTAAATAATTATTTATTTTATTTAAATTTATTTTCGGTCAAAATAGATACATAATACCTATCTAAGTTCAATTTAATTCATTGGAGTCATTTTATAATAATTTTAGATATATAAAAATTTTATTGAATGTTTTACCGTCTTTTACCCACCTCCAAGGAGCATTGGAAAATTTACATAAAACATAATTTTACCACTTCTGTGAGTTGAATTTCAACCATCCGAGAGATAGAGTTGATATCAGTATGTAAAAATTGGTTCAATAAGATGAAAATAACTTTTGGTGAATAGTAAGTTTTTACTTTTATTACCACGGTTAAAAGTAAATATGGTAATTAAGGGTACAAATGACATTATTATTACCCTAAAACATGTATTAATTATATTGTAAAAGTTTAATTCGACCGAAAAAATCTTAGAAATAAAATATGATCCTTTAGGTCCACTTGTATTAGATTAGGACATTTATTATTATTTAATTCAAAGAAGAGTTAATAGTGTAAAATTTAATGTTTAATAAGTAACCCATTTTTAATATACGGTTACACATAATATAAATTCGACTATAAATATTCATTAAAAATATGAAATATTTCCTACATAATGGTATTTTATTTATATTTTTTAGAAATTAAATAGTTAAATTTATTAAGACACAATGATGATGTAGTAATTACTGTATTAATGAAAGATTAAAATAATTGATAATATAAATATAAAATAAATGTAATTTGAGATTTTTCATAAATTAAACTAATTTTTAGGTTAATATGACATATTGGGGTTAGATAGATGAATTTAGTTCCATGTAATAATGTTGTTATGAATTTATCAAAAACAAAATAGCAAATAGTGTCAAAAGTGACATAACAGAGTTATTAAAACAAATATTATATTATTAATTGATATTCTATTCCTAAAAATCTGAGGTTCTTCCAAAATACTTATATAATGATAGGTGTGTCATTAATGAACCACTTGGGGTTCTATGGTAATTATATTGTAAGATTATTAACCATATACTATAAAAATACAAAGAGACATGGTAAATGTCAAACTATTTAACTAAGAGTTAAATCTTCAAGATAAAGTTAATATATTAACCCAAACCTGTCTAAAACCTATTGGTTGAGTGAATTTAGATCCATCCCCACCTTAGACTTTAAATAATTCATTTTATAGCAATTAGAAACCAAAAATTATTTTATTATAAAATAATATTTCTAGCTTTTCCTAAGGTGCTTGTCACCCCTCTTATAAAAGTGCATTCCCCCTTCTCTCTAATTCACACCCTCAAAGCCATTTGGATCGTCCAAAATCATTATAAATACATTCTAAACAGTCCTACCTTCATCCTAGAGGCCTCCTTTAGTCATAAGGGCAACCTAAGAATCCATTTTCATCAAATCGAAAGGAAGAACCCGAAGAAGAGGTAAATATTTCATCACCTCTTTCAAGTTCTTTTCTTCTTCCACTTCCTATTTCTTTGTTGTCTCCATTATAAAATAATAACTACAGTATCTTCTATATACTGTGATGTTATTATAAATATGGTACTACCATATTCATTATTCTATCCATACTTTTAATGACATGTCACCATACATGCGTACATACAGTGTACCGTCTCAACGTCGTGGTGTAATTGTTATTCAATACATTATTATTTGGATGGGTATAATAATGATGTGTACTTGAGGTAAATAATAAATATAACATGATAATGATTCTTTATATTTGATTTATCATCCAATTATATATTATTTTAATATCAAAAGAATGATATTGCTGCTCGTTCATTTGAACGTATTACCGTCTCCACGAACGCGATGAGATTCATTCCCCATCGTATCCATTTAATACTAATTTTCATTTGATGATTAAAAATAATGTTTAAGGGCTTAATATCATTCTGAAAATGAATATGATACATCATGTCCATAACAAACATTACTTACATAACAAATCATACGAAGGAAAACAAATCAGTTAACACCCGAAATGACGATAATACTAAGATATTATTAACAATGAAATGTTAAAAGATCATATATAACATCATATTAATGTATATGATTTATGTATAATTTAATAAAAATTATTTATCCATTATAAATGAGTTTAGCATACCCTCAACCAAGGAAAAGTACAAGGTAAGGGTTAATTTCACAATCTCTTTACTATCCGAGGTTGTTTTTACATAAGTATCTACTAGGACCTCTTTATCATCCACATCCATGTTTCATGAAAATTTAGTTCAAAACATTTTTACTATTTAAAATACAATGGGGTATTTTGATTTATACTGTTATTTGACCTTATATGTTTTGAAAGGAATCTTTCTGTCATTTTCCAAACAAGGTAAAATATAACCTTTTCGAAAAAACTAAGGTTAGAATGTCCTTTTTAACTTATACGGAGAGTGCAACTATTTTCCACTGTTATAACATCATTGAAGTTTACCTTACAAGATTATAAGAATATTTCCAAATATAAATGTTTTCTTTTATAATTATGTGACTTTTAAATGATTTCAAAATAGAGAGAGATATTTCTCTAAAAAGGTTTTGATTTCATCTATGTCATCATCCTTTGATGGATTTTAGGTTTTTCTAAAGTTGATTTTTTATGATACAAAACTTCTATATTGCATTTAAGGTTTTGTGATATTTCTAACCGTGGATGTGTTATTTTTACTCCATTCATTGTTTATGGATAAAGTATTGACATTTCGTATTCTAGTTTTAATACGAATTATTATGTTATGTTTAAACCTTTTCATATGAGGAATGCATTGGACATAGTAAGTGACAGGTGGATCCTGGTATAGCTCTTCGATGCATCGGTAGGTCTCATGAGACAAACTAGTTTCTTGGAACAAGGCCTTGACAAAATCTTATTTGTAGTCTTGGAACAAGGCCTTGACTATGTGGTTATGAAAGTCTTTCATTATGCATTCCATCATTATGAAAGTGTCTATTGATATTTCATGTGATTATTCGACTAATAGAATATCCATGTGAATAAGTAAATAGAATTATTTTGTTTTTGTCTTTTCCATATTATGTTGAAGTTCATGTTTAAAAGGATTTTGTTTTAGTCTTATACATTACCATAAATGTTTATGCTTATTTATGAAAGATTACGTTATAATTTTATCCTTTATGAGCATCTGAGCTCACCCCTTTCTATGTTTTATTTTTCCCAGGATACAAAGAAGTATACTATGACTGACCAATAGGGATAGTCTATGGGATCTCACTATTTTCCATCGAAACAATGTTGTTGTATTTTTTTATTTTATGTTGTAATGTAAACCTTATGAATGTATATAGTGCTGGATTTGGTGTCCTAGAACCAACTAATTTTTACTTTATTCATTAATAAAATTCTTATCACATCTTGAGTATTCTTCTGCGTGAAAATGCATGTGATAGTGTCCTAAGGATAGCTATTTCATTAAAGGGTCATAGAAGATCCCTACTATAATTAGAACCCAGAAGTTCCATAACACTGTTCCTGAATATATGTTCTATGGCCGAATGATATTATTTGAGGGACACAAATAATATAGTCCATTTAGGGTGACAAATCATAAAACATTGAGGCACCTTCTCATGGTGTGCGCCCTTGGTAATTTCCAGGAGGATATTATGAGAACAAGACCCGCCAGTAGGAAATCCACATTTGATAGTTTCATTGGAAGTTTCGATCTACAGACCTGTGTATTGGTCCTTAGACTTTAATATTATTATTAATGGGTACTACAACTCGTGCACTTAGATGTATTCATGAAAAATATGTTGACACGCAGTTTGGAGCGAGGTAGGATACGTTTGGTGCGTCATGAGTAATACTACATTAATAGATAATGCGAGAAAGGATTTTTCCCATCTATTCCATAACAGAAGTCGATATCTCAGGCCCTTTGATAGAATTGATATAGCCTAAATAATCCATGTCCATGTTAAAGTATGGGAGAGTTCAATTCCATAAAGTCAAAGAAATAATAATTTAGCACGTGGGTTGATGACACTAGCATGCAACCTTCTTGATTCGAGATATCGTGACAAAGGGATTATATTTAATGGTAAGCATTCGTATGAGGTGACATGTCATTGTGGTTTTCACTTCTTCCTCTATGGGTGACTTGGCATGTTGCAAGATGTTAACCATGGACTTTAGGCAGGCTCCGCCTATTGCAACTGAGAAAGAGGCCTAGAGAGTCACACACTAAGTGTGTCCATGTATCTCAGTTTAATATTAATTTAACAAGTTAAATAAATATTATTCCTGACTCTGGTTTAATAATTATTTAAGGATGCCTGATCTCATTTTTTTCGACACTAGTTATTCGAGAGAATATATTGTGGATGAAATAATAGTTATTAGCGAGTGATGCAGTTATATTAATTTAAGAAATAAATAGCCATTACTCAAGGTCTAATAAATGTGGTGGAGGAAATAAAGGCAAGTGGAAAATAAAATTACACGGCGTGTATATTAAATATACACGCTGTGTAGTTTTATGGAAAATGAGTACGCGTCGTGTATTAATGATTACACACCCTGCAATTTGTTCCAGTCAGGATTTTGAGGATATAATATTGTTTTATTAAATGATATTTATTATAATCAGCATTGGCGCATGTCAAGGAATTAATAATTTGACATGGGGGTTTTCAATAAGAGTTAATGAAACAAATAAAACACGTAACATGTTTATTTATTGTCATAACTCTATAACCTCAAACCCGATTATAATTATACTCACAACCACAACACTTTTCCACAAGAGAATAATTGTGCACAACAACTCTGGAGAATTCTTTCAAGGCCAAAAGAACTCCATCCTCCAAGAATGCTCTCAAGACCGAGAGACCAAGGAGATCGAAGGCGTACATTGCAAGTGAAGGATCTCCCATGCTAGCACCCAGAGATCCTTTCGGCGACATTCAGAGATACGTGGCACACGTGTGGATCACTTCTAGAGGAATCCTACACTTGGATTCAACAATGAAACGACAGATCACATTATCGTGAATGGAGACATCAACGAAGAAAGAAATCCACCATGGTAGTTCTTGTGAATTAATTAAATTAATTATAACCAACATATGATGATCCTATCTATGTGGTTATGGGATTCCCTCTTAAGTTTTTCATCCTTCATTCCATTCCAAAGATTCAGTGTTTTATATTGTTATGGATCTCTGATTGAACGTTGTTTAAACTTTAAAATTAAAGTTGGGCAAACCCACCAATGCACATCTGCTGCACCCGAAACCTAAATGTGGTATCAGAGTGAGAATATCGTGAATTATAATTATTAGGTTTTCATTGATGTTTTACACATTTAATAATTTAGTTATTTTAATTAATGTTTAATCGTTCTGGAAATATGAATCTCGAGATCTGTTCCTCCTCCCTTGTTTCTTGTTCACTTCACAGAAATGAATTTTTCTTTTAATTTTGATTAAAATAAAATAGAGTAACTCATCCGAAGGAGCCAGAAGTTTCTGGCCTTACAACACTAGAATACACCACGTGTATTCGGAAGTACATGCCATGTTTTCTAGGTCCATGCATCGGACTGGTCTGCCAAATCAGGTCGTGTATTGATCATATCTAAGTCATTTATGACACCATGTGTTGACCAGGAATAGGTGGCACATAGTTTCCAGATTACACGTTGTGTTATCCAACAGAACATGGCGTGTAGTCCCTTTGGGTTAGTGTTGGACCGTGTACCTCGTACACAGCTTTCCCGACTGGAAACCATGTAACGCGGAAACTACATGGCGTGTGTCTCACTGTACATGCCGTGTACTCTGAAAATTTTCTGAACTACATTAACACGCCATGTCCCCGGGCATGCACTTCGGATGGATGGTGAAGAAAAGTACATGCCGTGTAGTCGAAATTACACACCATGTACTCACCCAAATTACACAAATTTATTAAAATATATTATTATATTATACAAACCCTTGGGACGTGTAACATGGTGCAGGCGTAAAGTTGAGGCACAACATGTGATAGGTGTTTTATATATATGTGTTTAATTTAACATTGGTGTAATGAACGGGAATTCACTGGGTTTCCTCCAAGGTAAAATTTACACAAAAGGATAATTTTAAATGAATTTATTTATTTGAATTTATGATGGATGAGAATCTCAAGGAAGTTCAGAAAAGGGTTTAAGATTAAAGGATTGATTAATTAAATATAGTTAATTGATTCGAGTGTGATTTATCTTAAACAAGAACTATTAAATAATTGAATGAAAGTTTTATTTTTGCGTAAATACCATTGCATGTATGGATGATCATGATCTATATTGAGACCTTTGTATATGAATGGTTTCTTTTAATTTATTTATTTAAATTAAATTTATTGTCCTGCGATCCATCTCCTCATTAATATGTAGGGCATGTGTGCCCAATGATTCTTTTATATAAAAATCGCTTTTTACCCCTCACCTGCGTGTGAGATAAATGCATATGTAATGGATGGAGCTCCCAAGCTAGTGAAGGCAGCTCAAGTCAGGATCCATGGAGAAACCAATCCAGGGAGATACAAAGGTGGATAGGTGGAAATCTGTAAACACGACCCTGAAAGGTTCAAGGTGTTTCTCCCCTAGGGCTTGGGTTAGATTATCAACCGCTAGATAAACTAACCAATAAAAAAAGCTCATGATCATACCATTTTTTTTATTTCTGTCAGTTGCATGGTTTATTTATTGTGGGTGTGTTGTCATGATCACACAATTAATGAATTAAACAAGCATGCACGAGTGAACTAAAATAAACCCGACTTATACGTACATATTATCCTAGAAATTGTTAATCACTTAAGTATATTCCAATTAATATTAACAAGCATGTAATAGAAGATAATAAATTGTAAATTTATGTATCGGGATAAAATCCCTCAAAAGAAATATTAAGTCAGTATACCCTTCCATAATCTTGGTTAGAATTGAACCATAGTTCAATGTACTTGACCAACCCTAGTTGGGGTGCTTTCAATTATCGGGGAATTCTAATTCAAGGTTTTGGGTTGACATTACTTGGTTCACATCAAGGGTTGACTGCCACAATAGGACTTGGTGTGACCAATAGGCAAAGGTTGAGGAAATCCAAAATAAAAGGATTTCAGGATTGGGGAGTCCACTCAGTGGATCAAGGAGCAGTGAGTTAATACAGTTGGCATTTGGAATGCCTACCTATACCCCTTCAAGTTTCTTGACCAACCCTATTTGGGGAAATTCAAAGGGAAATATGGATCATTTCCACTAGAATATTCAGGAAATAGAATATTCTGAAGTCAATGGTGAGGGCTATTTGATCTCGACAAAATAGTGCGAGGCTAATAAGTATTAATTAATTTATTTGTCTCAGTTTTGAAATAAATTACTAAACAATTGCTCATATTAATTTTTAGAAATGACAAAATGACTTCAAACATACCATTGGAAACCTTACTAGAGAAGGAAAAACTTCTCACCGGCACCAATATCCAAGAATGGAAGAGGTGTTTACGCGTCATCCTTCACCACGAAAGAAAATTATATGTGCTGGAAGAGCTTATTATAGTTGTTCCTGGGAAAGAGGCTAGTGATGAGGAATTATCTATCTATATGAAACACATGGATGATACCACATATGTCTAGTGTTTCATGTTAACATCCATGTCCAATGAGCTCTTGAAGCAACATGAAAACATGGATGCATATAACATGATGTCTCACCTTAAGGATATCTATCAAGAGAAGGCAATATAAGAGAGGTATGAGATATACAATGATTTGTTTACAAGTTTTCTTGGAGACTCTAAACTAGATGGGCCTCATGTAGTCAAGCTTATTGGCTACATTGAATGCTTGGACATCTTAGGGATTAAATTCCTGAATGAGTTGCGTATAGATCTCATCCTATCATCACTGCCCAAGACCTTATCTAGCTTCATTTTCAATTATAACAGGAGCGGAAATGAGAAGAGTCTATTGGAGCTTCTGACCTTGATTCTCCAAGTAGACAAGGACATGGGGTGTGACAAACCCATAGTCCTTGTGGTGAACAAGAAAATGAAGGACAATTAAAAGGGGAAAAATACTTATAAATGGTCTGAAGCCCCCGAGCACCATCCCTCCATGAAGGGGAAGATCCAGAGGTAGGGAAAGGAATGTGAGGCGGTGTGTTTTTCATGTGGTAATCAGGTACAGTAGAAGAAAATCTACACCCAGAAGCATGGGGACGCTAAAGGTGAATTCATTATCGAGTGTAATCTTTTTATTTCTACACATTGGGTATTAGATATAGCTTGTGGGGCTCACATCTATATTCAAATGCAGGAACCAAGTAGATTTAGAAATATTGACAGAGGAGAGGTGGATCTTCGAGCTGCCAATGGCGCAAGGCTGGCTGTGTTGGATATTGGTGATTACCACCTCTCATTGCTGAATGGAATGATTTTGGTTTTACATAACTGTTATTATGTTCGTAGTGTTACCAAGAACATAATTTCTATATCTTTTTTGGATATGGATGGATTTATTTTTATGTTTGGAAATAAGGGTTCTCTCTTTTATTAGAACAACATATGTTATGGTATGGCACATTTAAATAATAGGTTTTATGTATTAAATTACAAAAACCAAGTGTTGGCAATTGATAATGAAACAAACTCACATGACTCAAACATCACCCAGTTGTGGCATCACCATCTCGGTAAAGTGAACGATAAGAACTTGAAACATTTCTACCAAGATGGATATTTAGACTCTACTAATCTAAAACCACCTGATAGATGTCAGGCTAGTTTACAAGGAAAAATGACCAAGCAGCCTTTTGGTGGACAGGGTGAAAGGGCCACAGAGCATCTAGGATTGGTACCCATTGATGTGTGTGGACCATTTCTAGTAGAAGCTAGTGGTGGATATTCTTACTTCATTACTTTTACCGATGATTTCAGTAGATATGGATATTTCTAATTAATGAGTTATAAGTCAGAGGCCTTAGAGAAATTTAAGGAAAACACGAATGAAGTAGAGAATCAGCTTGGTAAAAAGATAATGAAACTTTGATCAGATCGAGGTGGATAATATCTGAACCAAGAGTTCATCGATCTTTTACGGGAGTCTGGGATTCTATCTCAACTCACTCCTGCTTATACACCATAGTGAAACAGTGTTTTTGAAAGGAGGAACCACACGTTGTTGGACATGGTGAGGTCGATGATGAGTCATGAAGATCATCCATTATACTTTTGGGGATATGCATTACAAACTACTGCATACACATTAAACTGAGTACCAACTAAGGAGGAAAATGGAATTCCCTCTGAGCTATGGAATGGAAAGAAACCCATTTTTTTGCACACACATGTATGGGGATGTGAGGCGTTTGTTAAGGCCTCCTTAGGAAACAATCTAGCACCCCGGGGCACGAGGTGTATCTTTATAGGATATCCCAAGGAAACGAAATGATATTACCTATATAACCCTTCAGACAAGAAATTGATTGTCCCCAGACAAGCCATCTTTCTTGAGAGGGATAACATCTTCATAAAGGATAGTGGGATCAAGATCGAATTCGATGAAGTTGATGCTCAAGATACACAAGAGTTGGTATAGGAACAAGTTCCACATGTCCTCATGAAAGAGGTTCCAGAAACACAAGTACTGCGTAGGTTCTCAAGAGAGGTATGGGAACCAGAAAGATTTAGTTTCCTAATCCCCTAGAATGGTGAATAATTATTGTTGGACAATGATGAACCTCTCCCCTACAAGGAAGCAGTAGAATGCTCAAAAGCTACAAGATGGATAGAAGCTATGAATTCTAAGATGGATTCCATGTATCAGAACCAAGTCTGGGTTTTGGTCGATGAGCCAGTTGATGTAAATCCTATTGGATGAAAATGGGTTTTCAAGAGAAAGATGGACATGGAAGGTCATTTTAGAACCTATAAAGAAGGGACAGTGGATAAAGGGTTCAGACAGCGTTAAATAATTGACTATGATGAAACCTTATCCCCAGTTTCCATGTTTAAATCCATAAGAATCATACTTTCCATAGCATCTTACCATAACTACGAGGTTTGGAAGATGGATTTCAAAACATCATTCCTTAATGAGAACCTTCAAGAAGATTTATATATGACACAACCAGAAGGGTTTGTGACACCAAGTGAAGCCAAACGGGTTTACAAGATACAGAAATCCATTTATGGTTTAAAGAAAGCATCCAGGTCCTGGAATATTCGATTTGATGAAGCCATAAAGGAATTTGGGTTCAATAAGAACGAATGTGAGCCATGTGTTTATAAACAGTTTAATGGGAATGCGATCATTATCCTAGTAGTATATGTTGATGACATATTTATTATTGGAAACGATGTACCAGTCTTACAGTTAGTTAAGGACTGGTTGAACATGTGTTTCTTTATAAAGTACTTGGGTGAAGCAGCCTACATTCTAGGGATCAAGATCATTCATGATAGTTCCGAGAGGCTTCTTAGACTAATTCAGAGTACATACATTGAATAGATACTAAAGATATTCAGTATGGAACAATCCAAGAGGGGATTGGTTCCAGTTTCAAATGGCCTACAACTTTCTAAGAAAATGTGTCCTCAGACACAAAAAGAGAAATGTAGAATGAGTAAGATCCCATACGCTTCGGCTATAGGATCCATCATGTATGCCATGTCATGTACTAGGATTGATTTTTCCTATGCACTGAGCATGGTAGGAAGATAACAAGAATATCCCGGAGAACAGCATCGGAATGTTGTTAAGTCTATCCTTAAGTATCTGAGAGGAACTAAGGATATGTTCCTGGTGTATGGAGGAGAAGAGGAGATTTTCATCAGAGGGTATGCTGATGATGGTTTTCAGACAGATCAGAATGATTGGAAGTTGCAATTTGGATATGTTATCTGTCTTAATGGAGGATCTGTGAGCTGGAAGAGTTCAAAGCAGCTAGTTTTCACCGATTCTATAGCAGAGTCCGTATATATAGCGGCTTCTGATGCAGCAAAGGAAGCGGTCTGGATTTGGATCTTTTTCCAGGAGCTTGATGTGGTGCCTATCATTAATGATCATATTATATTGTATTGTGATAATACTGCAGCAGTGGCTCTTTCAATAGAACCAAGGTCACATAAACTAACTAAGCATATACTCCAAACGTATCACCTCTTGAGATGTTTCTATCAAAGGGGTGAAGTTGTAGTGAGCAAAGTGACCACGAAAGTGAACATGGCGGACCCCATGACTAAAGGCATATCTTAGAAGAATCATGAATATCATGTAAAAGCTAGCAGGTTAAAGGTTGATAGCAGTTCTCTCTAGTCCAAGTGGGAGTCTGTTGGAGTTGGTGGCATAGAACCAACTACTTTTTACTTTATTCATTAACAAAAGCCTTATCACATCTTGATTGTTCTTCTGCGTGTTAATGCATGTGATAATGTCCAAAGGATATCTGTTGCATTAAAGGGACAAAGCAGATCTCTGCTATGATGAGAACCCAAAAGTGCCATAACACTATTCTTGAATATATTTTCTATGGCCGGATGATATTATTTTAGGGACACAAATAATACAGGCCGTTAGGGGTGAGGACTCATAAAACATTGAGGCACCTTCTCATGGTGTGCGCCCTTGGTAATATCCAAGAGGATATTATGAGAACGAGACCTGCCATTATGAAATCCACATTACATAGTGTCATTAGATATTCCTATCTATAGATGTGTGTATGGGTACTTAGACCTTAAGATTGTTATTAATGGGTATTACAACTTGTGCACTTAGATTTATTGATGAAAACTGTGATGACACACTGTTTGTAGTGAGGTTGGATACGTTGGGTGTGCCATGAGTAATACTACATTAATAGATAATGCGAGAAAGGATTTATACCTTTTGTTCCATTACAGAAGTAGATATCTTAGGCCCTTTGATGGAATTGATATAGCCTAAATAAATCCACGAACATGGTAATGTATGGGTGAGTTCAATTCCGAAAAGTCAAAGAAAGAATAATCGATCACATGAGTTGATGACACTAGAATGAATCCAACTTGATTCGAGATATCGTGAAAATGGATTATATTACATGGTAAGCATTCGTATGAGGTGACACGTCATTGCGGTGTTAACTTCTTTCTCTGTGGGTGACTTGGAATGTTGTTAGATGCTAACCTTGGACTTTAGGCAGGCTCCGCCTAATGCCACTGAATAGGAGGCCTAGAGAGTCACGCACTAAGTGTGTCCATGTATCTCAGTTAAATATTAATTTAACAAGTTAAATAAAGAATATTCCTGACCGTGGTTTAATAATTATTTAAGGATACCTGATCACATATATTTTGACACTAGTTATTCGAGAGAATATATTGTGGACGAAATAATATTTATTAGCGAGTGATGAAGTTATATTTATTTATGAAATAAATATCCATTTCTCAAGGTCTAATAAATGTGGTGGAGGAAATAAAGGAAAGTAGAAAATAAAAGTACACACCGTGTATATTAAATATGTAACAGCCCAAGATTTTATAAAAAATATTCTTTTTAATTTTATTAATGTCTTGTGTTGTATGCTACACCAAAAGGATCTTGCACAACACGCATCCTTTACTTTCCTTGCATTACACGCAATCGCGACCTTCCTCGATAGCGTGTGTAGTACGCAATAACGAGTTTCACTAAACAGCGATATGCTATTAAAATGTTATTAAAACTAGCCGTTATGAATAGTAATAACCACTTTTTAAAATTCTGTAAATCTTATTTTTCAAAATGAACTTAATTTTTGGATTCGGAGTATCGAATTTAGCCTAAGGTGAAATTTTGGTACATTTCGGATAACTTTCATATTCTGATGAAAAGTGAAAATTACTAAATTATAATTAAAAAACAACTTTTTTAATCGAAATAATTAATAGTGATAAATTATTAATTGGAGTAGTTTTAAAATATATTTAGAATATATTTTTACAATTTAATACAATGTTGGTCATTGGATGTAATTGCACATTTAAACCAGACATAAACAAATGTCAATCTTTTGATAGATATTGTTTCTTAAAAACATGCTATTTGTTTTAACAGCGGGATTTAATTATAAAATTAATTAATGCAACTTCTATGTTATGAATTTGGTAAAATAGACTTCATTTTTGAATTCGGAATATGAAATATAGCTTAGGATGAAATTTTGGCATTTTTCTGAAAACCTTCATTTTTTGATGAATAGTGAAACTACTAAGTGGTAGTTAAAAAACTGAATTTTTGATAAAACTTAATTTTACCGCTTCTGTGAATGGAATTTAAAAAATCCGAGAGACACGGTTGATGTCAGTAAGTAAAATGTGGTTCAATGAGATGAAAATAATTTTTGGTGAATAGTAACTTTTTAATTTTATTTACCACGGTTAAAAGTAAATAGGGTAATTAAGGGTAAGAATGATATTAATATTACCCTAACACATGTCCTAATTCTATTGGACAAGTGTATCTCGACCAAAAACAACCTTAAGTGTAAAATATTATCATTTAGGCCCACTTGGATTAGATTAGGACATTTATTATTATTTAATTCAAAGAAGAGTTAAAAGAGTTAAAATCAAAGTTTATTCACTAAAACATTTTTAATATGGGGTTATACATAAGATAAATTCGACTATAAATATTCATTAGAAAGCTAAATAGATTTCCTACATAATGATATTTTATTTTTTAAATAAATTAATTTATTTATGACACAACGATGATGCAGTAATTACCCTTTTAAGGAAATATTAACATAATTGATGTTATAAATACTCAAATGAATGTAATTTGAGACTTTTTATGAATTCCACTAATTTTCTAGGTTACTATGATATATTAGTGTTGATTTAATCAACTTGGTTCGAACATATAATTCTGTTATGACTTTCACAAAAATCATATATCAAATAGTGTCAAAATTGACACAAAATAGTTTTTAAATCAAATATTATATTATTAATTGTTATTTTATTCCTAAAAATATAAGGTTCGGCCAAATGACTTAGATAAGGATATTTATATTAATAATAAACAATTTAGGGTTTGTTTGGCATGTTATAGTAAGTGTATTAACCATATAGTGAAAGAAAACAAAAAGACACGGTAAAAGTTAAATTATTTAACTTAGAGTTAAATCTAATTGATAAGGTTAAAATAAGAACCGAAACTTGTCTAAATCCTATTTGTTGATAGGATTTCGACCCATCCCCACTTTAGCTTCGAAATAAGACCCTTTGGAACCATTATAAACCGATTTTTACTTTAATATAAAATAATATTTTGAGATATTCCTAAGGTGCCCCTCTCCTCCCTTATAAAAGGGCACCTCCTCCCCCTCCTCCTCACACCAATTTGAGCACTCATGCTCGGCCAACCCCTGCCAAAATCTCTTCTCCACTTCCCTAGAAACATCCTAGAGGTTCTGGTCTTCCTCAAAGACCAATTTTAGTTCCCTAATAGGAGGTCTCCAAAAGGCGCTTCAGAGAAGAGGTAATTACCGTTACCAATTCTTTCATCTTTATTTCTTCTTCCACTTCTTCTTCTTAGGTTTTTTCATTATGAAGTAATAACATCAGTATCACTCATATACTGATATGTTATTATAAGTATTAAACAACCCTATTTCACCATTTATCTATCCTACGGAAAAAGAAATCACCGCGCGTGCGTACGTACGGAATACCGTCTCCACGCCGTGGTGTAATCTATTTTCCACCACCACCTTACATGGACGGGTATAATGGTGTAAAGAATACCTATAAATAGTTATTAAAACATCATATTTATTCTGATATATTGTATAATCCACTCCAATTCAATTCAATATTTATGGAAATAATATCATCGCTCATGCGTACGTACGGACTACCGTCTCCACGACGCGATGAGATTCATTCTCCATGTTAACCATTTAAGAATGATTATAAAGTATATATAAGAAATAATAAGGAAATATATGACATTATAAAGCTACTGGATTTATGTATATATATATATGTATGTCATCTACTTACTTCCATTCAAGACAATAGGGAAAGGAAAACAGCGTATATGCGTACGTACGGACTACCGTCTCCATGAACGGTGTTTTTCATTTCATTTATCTATCTATTATATATATATATATATATACTGAATATATATGATATATAAATCATATTTTATATTCTGGAAGTAAGTAAATCATGATATAAGTAATAATAATGTCAATAACAACAAGTCAAAACACCTACGATAAATGAAACGATTTTACCCAAAACGCTTCTTTAACATGGAATTTACAAAAGAACGGGTAATATAATGTCATAAGTGAACAATATATGATATCATAACAATGAATATGATTCTGGAATAAGTCAATAACATGATTTAAATCATTATACAGGAGGTTCGGACACTTACAAAGCAAGTCGGACATAAGGTAAGGAAAATACCACAATCTCATTTTTATCCGAGATTGTTTATTCGTAATATTTACTGGGGTGTATTTTATCATCCACATACATGTTTCATTAATTTTTAATATTATTTCCATCCACCTACAATTGTTTAAATCTATTTTTACCCTTCGGTGAGTTTTTAGTAAAAGAAGTGAAAGGAATCTTTTGTCGTTTTCCGTACGAGGTACTTTTTGACTTTTCCGACAAAAGTACGAAGAGTGTTTTTTAACTTATACGGCATGAATGGATTTTTAAAACATTGTTTCCAAGAAGCTTCCTTTACAAGTTTTCAAGTTTATTTTTAATCAACTTCTTTTATTTTAAAGTTGTATGACATGTTATGAAAGGAAAAAATGTTTTTGAAGAAGAAAGGATATTTTCCTCAAGAATGGAGTTCAAGTGTTTTATCAAAATTATTTTCCATCTAAGATAATAAAGGGTTATGTTTTTATCCCTATTATTAAATTGATTTTTTCATGTTGTGATGGAATTATTTTTATGAATTCCTTTATCTTATATGAATTGATTTATGATGTCATGATGTTTCAAGAATCCCATTTTTGTTACATGTGTTATGCGATGATGTATGTTTTATGATTATGTGGCACACATAAGAAAGGATTCATTATAAGATGGGTGGGACCTATATCTCCCTCCAATGAATTGGGTAAAGATTTTATATCTCATGAGATAGACAGGGCTGGAACGGTAGGTTATACCGGTTCAGTGAAACAGGACTGAAACGAGGGTTACTCGATTCAGAAAGGGACTTTGTCCACTAAGATAGTCTTGGCAATTAGTCTTGACTAACAAGAAATGATTCTCTATGATTATGTGTGTATGCAACAAAGTTTCATGTTTTAAGTTATGATTATTGGGATTACTTTTTCACTGCCATGATTTATCCCATGATTATGAAATTATGCTCTCTTTTGCAGGTTATGATTTCCAAAATGCTATGTTCTTATGAGTATGATGTGATTGATATTTATTTTGTTTACCCTTACTGATCATTTGAGCTCACCCTTTTATGTTTTCTTTTCCCCAGGATATAAATAAAGGTTTTAGGTAAAAAAAAGGAGGAAGATCTTTATGGGAGATTTTGAAGATCTTTCACCACGATTAGAAGATTATAGTCCGAGTTTCCAAAGACACTAAACTATTACGGTCCTTGTGTGTGTGATTTTGTAATGTACTAAGTATTCCGCAAAAGTAATGTAATGTCAATGTACGTCAAGCTTCGGGTCTCTACAGTTGGTATCAGAGGAAAGGTTTAGTCAACCTTTGGAAACTAGGATGCGAAAACGTTAGTGAGATCCCTAGAGATATTTCTAAGGTATGTCTAGGGATGTCTCTAAGGTTAAGTATACGTATAGGTTATAGTCCTAGAATTGCTCTAACGATCTTAGAATTTAACCTAAGATGTTAGATATTGAGGGTACTACCCCTTTATTATGTTGTTTTCCCTAGCATGATTTTTTCCTCTCACACTATTCTTTTGGGATTTTAGACGATGGCTAGAACCCGAAGGAACCGTGTTGATCAATGCAATGGACAATGCAATGATTGTCCCCCTGAGCAACCAAACGATATGGGAGCTGGAATGCAAAATCTTGTAGCCATTCTCACACAACTTTCTCAAGCTATGAATCATGCAGGACTTCCAAACGAGCAAAGGAAGGAGCAACATTCTGTTGAATCCTTCATGAGGCAGCGTCCGCCTTCTTTCAGTGGGTCTACTGATCCATTAGTTGCTGAACAATGGATTAGTACTACTGAAAAGATATTTTCAGTTCTTCAATGTTCTGAACATGATAAAGTCATCTTAGCAGTATATAGTTTGGAAGGTGAAGCTGATCAATGGTGGAATCTTATCAAGAATACGAGGCAAAGAGATGAAATTGATTCCATGGAATGGGATGAGTTCAAGAACTTGTTTTTCAGTAAGTACTTCCCTCGTATTCTTCGAACGTAGATGGAGAAGGAGTTTCTTGAACTAAAGCAAAAGGATGATGAATCTGTTGGTATATACGAAGCGAATTTTACAAGACTTGCAAGGTATGCATCTGGCATTATCATCCAACCTGAAAGTAAAGTTGATCGATTTTTCAGTGGCTTAAAACCAAGACTTCGAAGGGCATTAGCTATAAGAGACTTCAGTAGCTATTAAGAAATTGTGCGTTGTGCTATCAAGGTAGAAATGGAAGTTAGTGTTACATATCCATCTCATGGTTTTGACAAGAAACGAAAGATGGAGTTCAAGGAGAAATCTCAGAATAATGGTGAAAAGAAGATGAATGTTTCCTTATGCACAATGTGTGGAAAGAAGCATGGTGAAGATTGTCTTAAAGGGACTAGAAAATGTTTTAAGTGTGGAAAAGAAGGTCATCGAGCAGCTGAGTGTCGAAGTAATGGAAAAAGGGATTCTAATGAAGTGAATAAAGCAAACACTGCAGAGAACGCACAACCAACACTTCAATGCTTCAAGTGCAAGGAGATGGGACATTATGCCAATAAATGCCCTAATCCAAGGGTTAGTAATGATCGACATGAGCAACCGCTTAAGGCAAAGGACAAAGGGAAGTCACATGCGATCACTATTGGCAATGTTGAATATGACAACGATGTGGTGGAATGATTAAGTTTTTATGTAATGGGATTCCAAAATAATGTTGTATCATGGAATATTGGAATATTTATGTATTGGTCTAATGTGGTATTCAAAGGTATTGAGATATTATGCGCATAATGAAGGGAAAACGAGAAAATGAAATGTTTAACAGTATTCATGAGCTCATGATTGATATAAGGACTAAGTGATATCATGGTTTGAGTATATAGAATTTTGAGGATTTTGGTATGTGGAAAGTGTTATCTTTTAACTACATTCAAGTTTTCACTAAGGTTCAATGGGTATTCAAGAGAGTACAAGATTAAGGCCTTTGAATGTTTGGAATGTGTCCAACAAGATATATCTTATGATATATGGGGATCAACGATGGTATTAAATCTCTGGTAATCGTTTTCACTATGTTATGAGAATGGACTGCAGTATTATGGATATGACTAAAGATTGGAATGGATTATGTTGGACATAAGTTAGTATTGTTTAAGGATA
This sequence comes from Viscum album, assembly GCA_963277665.1. Taxonomy (NCBI): domain Eukaryota; kingdom Viridiplantae; phylum Streptophyta; class Magnoliopsida; order Santalales; family Viscaceae; genus Viscum; species Viscum album. The sequence continues at coordinate 1,080,784,230 of OY728166.1, read as the reverse complement.
GAAGTTTTTTCGATATTATTTATGGGATGTTATAGTAATATAGTTTTAGAAAAAGGACAACCTGCAGGATGGGCGACAGCCCATCGATTCGGACAAGGCTGTGGGAATCGAACCCACAACCGAAGTGCGACTGGCCTTTATCGCCTACCACTGGCCTACAGGAAGTCCCTGTTTAGTAGAAACTAGTTTTATTATATTAAGCAGTATGATATATGAAGTATAAGTCCATTTTAGGAACTATATATGATTAATCTCACTATAGATCGACTTATGTATATAATTTTGCTAACCTTTTGTTTGAGACAGATGGAATGACCCGTTATTCTATCACATGATCTGCTAACACTTCACGAATAACAAATTCAACTTCATTTAAGAGATGAAGTGGAAATTGTTCTAGGCACGAACAATAGTGAGATTGTACCAAAATAAAGAAAGTATTTATTCCAGTTCAAATTTTCAACTTTAGAGAAATGATCTTGAAAACCAAAAAATGTTGTCCTAGTGATCTTATTCCTGATGAATCGAATGGTACCTTAGATCGTCACAAATTTATGGATTTGTGATTATTGGCTTTTCCATAGCCATGTTCTCTACCACTCTCCATCAGATCATGATGGTTAGATTTCTCTTCCATATCCATATTTTCACCTATGTGGAAACCCAATGATTAGTTTATTTGGGTAACCGTTACGTTTCATAATTTTGTTTTTAAAGATTGGTTTTGATATTCCTTTATACGATGTGGGTTTCTATTAAAGAAACTTTCAAATAGTAAACCATTTATAACCCCGACGAATTTCGAGGGCGAAATTCATTTTAAGGGGGGTAGAATGTAACAGCTCGAGATTTTATAAAAAATATTCTTTTTAATTTTATTAATGTCTTGTGTTGTACGCTACACCAAAAGGAGCTTGCACAACACGCATCCTTGACTTGCCTTGCATTACACGCAATCACGACCTTCCTCGATAGCGTGTGTAGTATGCAATAACGAGTTTCACTAAACAACGATATGCTATTAAAATGTTATTAAAACTAGCCGTTACGAATAGTAATAACCACTTTTTAAAATTCTGTAAATCTTATTTTTCAAAATGAACTTCATTTTTGGATTCAGAGTATCGAATTTAGCCTAAGGTGAAATTTTGGTACATTTCGGATAACTTTCATATTCTAATGAAAAGTGAAAATTACTAAATTATAATTAAAAACAACTTTTTTAATCGAAATAATTAATAGTGATAAATTATTAATTGGAGTAGTTTTAAAGTATATTTAGAATATATTTTTACAATTTAATACAATGTTGGTCATTGGATGTAATTGCACATTTAAACCAGAAAAAAACAAGTGTCAATCTTTTGATAGATATTGTTTCTTAAAAACACGCTATTTGTTTTAACAGCGGGATTTAATTATAAAATTAATTAATTCAACTTCTATGTTATGAATTTGGTAAAATAGACTTCATTTTTGAATTCGGAATATGAAATATAGCTTAGGATGAAATTTTGGCATTTTTCTGAAAACCATCATTTTTTGATGAATAGTGAAACTACTAAGTGGTAGTTAAAAAACTTAATTTTTCATAAAACTTAATTTTACCGCTTCTGTGGGTGGAATTTCAAAAATCCGAGAGACACGGTTGATGTCAGTAAGTAAAATGTGGTTCAATGAGATGAAAATAATTTTTGGTGAATAGTAACTTTTTACTTTTATTTACCACGGTTAAAAGTAAATAGGGTAATTAAGGGTAAGAATGATATTAATATTACCCTAACACATGTCCTAATTCTATTGGACAAGTGTATCTCGACCAAAAACAACCTTAAGTGTAAAATATTATCATTTAGGCCCACTTGGATTAGATTAGGACATTTATTATTATTTAATTCAAAGAAGAGTTAAAAGAGTTAAAATCAAAGTTTATTCACTAAAACATTTTTAATATGGGGTTATACATAAGATAAATTCGACTATAAATATTCATTAGAAAGCTAAAAAGATTTCCTACATAATGATATTTTATTTTTTAAATAAATTAATTTATTTATGACACAACGATGATGCAGTAATTACCCTTTTAAAGAAATATTAACATAATTGATGTTATAAATACTCAAATGAATGTAATTTGAGACTTTTTATGAATTACACTAATTTTCTAGGTTACTATGATATATTAGTGTTGATTTAATCAACTTGGTTCGAACATATAATTCTGTTATGACTTTCACAAAAATCATATATCAAATAGTGTCAAAATTGACACAAAATAGTTTTTAAATCAAATATTATATTATTAATTGTTATTTTATTCCTAAAAATCTAAGGCTCAGCCAAATGAATTAGATAAGGATATGTATATTAATAATAAACAATTTTGGGTTCGTTTGGCATGTTATAGTAAGTGTATTAACCATATAGTGAAAGAAAACAAAAAGACACGGTGAAAGTTAAATTTTTTAACTTAGAGTTAAATCTAATTGATAAGGTTAAAATAAGAACCTAAACTTGTCTAAATCCTATTGGTTGATAGGATTTAGACCCATCCCCACTTTAGCTTCGAAATAAGACCCTTTGGAACCATTATAAACCGATTTTTACTTTATTATAAAATAATATTTTGAGATATTCCTAAGGTGCCCCTCTCCTCCCTTATAAAAGGGCACCTCCTCCCCCTCCTCCTCACACCAATTTGAGCACTCAAGCTCGGCCAAACCCTGCCAAAATCTCTTCTCCACTTCCCTAGAAACATCCTAGAGGTTCTGGTCTTCCTCAAAGACCAATTTTAGTTCCCTAAGAGGAGGTCTCCAAAAGGCGCTTCAAAGAAGAGGTAATTACCGTTACCAATTCTTTCATCTTTATTTCTTATTCCACTTCTTCTTCTTAGGTTTTTTCATTATGAAGTAATAACATCAGTATCACTCATATACTGATATGTTATTATAAGTATGAAACAACCCTATTTCACCATCTATCTATCCTACGGAAAAAGAAATCACCGCGCGTGCGTACGTACGGAATACCGTCTCCACGCCGTGGTGTAATCTATTTTCCACCACCACCTTACATGGATGGGTATAATGGTGTAAAGAATAACTATAAATAGTTATTAAAACATCATATTGATTCTGATATATTGTATAATCCACTCCAATTCAATTCAATATTTATGGAAATAATATCATCGCTCGTGCGTACGTACGGACTACCGTCTCCACGACGCGATGAGATTAATTCTCCATGTTAACCATTTAAGAATGATTATAAAGTATATATAAGAAATAATAATGAAATATATGACATTATAAAGCTACTGGATTTATGTATATATATATATATGTATGTCATCTACTTACTTCCATTCAAGACAATAGGGAAAGGAAAACAGCGTTCATGCGTACGTACGGACTACCGTCTCCATGAACGATGTTTTTCATTTCATTTATCTATCTATTATATATATATATATATACTGAATATATATGATATATAAATCATATTTTATATTCTGGAAGTAAGTAAATAATGATATAAGTAATAATAATGTCAATAACAACAAGTCAAAACACCTACGATAAATGAAACGATTTTACCCAAAACGCATCTTTAACATGGAATTTACAAAAGAACGGGTAATATAATGTCATAAGTGAACCATATATGATATCATAACAATGAATATGATTCTGGAATAAGTCAATAACATGATTTAAATCATTATACAGGAGGTTCGGACACTTACAAAGCAAGTCGGACATAAGGTAAGGAAAATACCACAATCTCATTTTTATCCGAGATTGTTTATTCGTAAGTATTTACTGGGGTGTATTTTATCATCCACATACATGTTTCATAAATATTTAATATTATTTCCATCCACCTACAATTGTTTAAATCCATTTTTACCCTTCGGTGAGTTTTTAGTAAAATAAGTGAAAGGAATCTTTTGTCGTTTTCCGTACGAGGTACTTTTTGACTTTTCCGACAAAAGTACGAAGAGTGTTTTTTTTAACTTATACGGCATGAATGGATTTTTAAAACATTGTTTCCAAGAAGCTTCCTTTACAAGTTTTCAAGTTTATTTTTAATCAACTTCTTTTATTTTAAAGTTGTATGACATGTTATGAAAGGAAAAAATGTTTTTGAAGAAGAAAGGATATTTTCCTCAAGAATGGAGTTCAAGTGTTTTATCAAAATTATTTTCCATCTAAGATAATAAAGGGTTCTGTTTTTATCCCTATTATTAAATTGATTTGTTCATGTTGTGATGGAATTATTTTTATGAATTCCTTTATCTTATATGAATTGATTTATGATGTCATGATGTTTCAAGAATCCCATTTTTGTTACATGTGTTATGCGATGATGTATGTTTTATGATTATGTGGAACACATAAGAAAGGATTCATTATAAGATGGGTGGGACCTATATCTCCCTCCAATGCATTGGGTAATGATTTTATATCTCATGAGAAAGATAGGGCTGGAACGGTAGGTTATACCGGTTCAGTGAAACAGGACTGAAACGAGGGTTACTCGATTCAGAAAGGGACTTTGTCCACTAAGATAGTCTTGGCAATTAGTCTTGACTAACAAGAAATGATTCTCTATTATTATGTGTGTATGCCACAAAGTTTCATGTTTTAAGTTATGATTATTGGGATTACTTTTTCACTGCCATGATTTATCCCATGATTATGAAATTATGCTCTCTTTTGCAGGTTATGATTTCCAAAATGCTATGTTCTTATGAATATGATGTGATTGATATTTATTTTGTTTACCCTTACTGAGCATTTGAGCTCACCCTTTTATGTTTTCTTTTCCCCAGGATATAAATAAAGGTTTTAGGTAAAAAAAAGGAGGAAGATCTTTATGGGAGATTTTGAAGATCTTTCACCACGATTAGAAGATTATAGTCCGAGTTTCCAAAGACACTAAACTATTACGGTCCTTGTGTGTGTGTTTTTGTAATGTACTAAGTATTCCGCAAAAGTAATGTAATGTCAATGTACGTCAAGCTTCGGGTCTCTACAAAATATACACGCCGTGTAGTATTATGGAAAACGAATACATGCCGTGTATTAATGATTATACACCGTGTAGTTTTTACAGTTAGGATTTTGAGGATATAATATTATTTTATTAAATGATATTTATTATAATCAGTGTGGGTGCATGTCAAGGAATTAATAATTTGACATTGAGTTTTTCAATAAGAGATAATGAAATAAATAAAACGCGTAACGTGTTTATTTATTGTCATAACTCTATAACCTCAAACATGATTATAAATATCCTCAAAACCCCAACACTGTTCCACAAGATAATCGTTGTGCACAACATCTTTGGAGAATTATTTCAAGGACGAAAGAACTCCCTCCTCCATTAACGCTCTCAAGACCGAGAGACCAAGGTGATCCAAGGAGGACGTTGCAAGCGAAGGTTCTTCCACGCTAGCACCCAGAGATCCCTTCGGCAACATCCAAAGATACGTGGCCCACGTGTGGATCACCACTAGAGGAATCCTACACTTGGATTCTACAACACAACGATGGATCACAAGATAGTGACTAGAGACATCAACGAAGAAAGAATTCCACCAACGTAATTCTTGTGAAATAATTAACATAATTATAACCAACATATGATTATCCTATCTTTGTGGTTCTGGGATTCCCTCTTATGTTTTTCATTCTTCATTCCATTCCGAAGATTCGGTGTTTTATATCGTGACAGATCTCAGATTTAACATTGTTTAAATGTTAAAATTAAAGTTATGAGAACCCACCAACGCGCTTCCGCTGCACTCAGAACCTACATATATTACTTCCAAGGCTACAAAATTAATCGACCTTTCGAGAATTGATCTTTTGTGATCATGCCAATGATACCTAATAATGCACCAACTCTGGGCTTCAGGGGTCAGGGAATTACACTATATATGTTTTATGTAGTGGAATCCCAATATAATAATTTCAATGGTTCATGGTACATTATAATAGAATTTTCTAATGGGGCATTAAGTATTCAAACAATCTACACTACAAAGTGTTTATTTGTAGATGGTCCTATAATTATCTTATACAAAAGAAAATTAGTCATGAATATCCTTTTTTGTGGTCCTTACCTCTCCGCAAACTTTGATTTATATTTTACATATATGAATTAATATTGTAAGGCTATATAGTAAAGTAATCACACATAAATGATGTGAGTTTTTTAAATACATTATCCAAAATATTTTAAGATTGTTTAAAACCATGCTACGGGTATTATTTAGAATACAATTATAACCCCAACCCAAGACTTACGAACCACCATAATATAAAATTTATTCCACCGCCACATAGGAACATCACTTCGACTCCAAAAATGAGTAATCGACAAAATATTATACTTTGGTCTTAGGAAAACATTTCTTCTATTCTAAAAATGATTAATATCTCTTAAAAAACATGTCTTACCATGAATAAATCCCACATCCATGAGGTATCTAACCCACCTTTCAAAAAACATCTCTACTTATATATAATTTTAATACCATCAAATAAGTTATTCATGGAAATACTTATTATTTTTAAATGAAGTGAATATTTTACAAAATTTTCAATTAATATATATTGAATAGTTTTTATAACTATTCATGTGTCAACATTAATCAAATAAAATAAATCAACATGCTTCTACTATTAATTTAATATATCTTATGTAGATACCTACTCATGATTGATTAAGGGTAAATTAGAAGTGAGGTATTTATCATAAGATATTTATAATTTTTTTTAATAAAATAGAACATCAAATAATGTCTAATAGAGAACTGGGAATGTTTTACTAGGATAAAACCACTTAATAAAATTCATTAACAATACTAGAATTCAGTTTCTAGTCATATATATAATGATAAAGTCTTCACATAGTGATTATATATCTCTCTAAACTCAAAACATTTAAAAATATATTACTAGATCAAATCATGGTGCAATGCTAGTTTTCCTTTAATAAAAAATGTATTAGAAAATATTCCATTATCATTTCATCATTTATTTCTTATACCCCCCTCATTTCTTTATCTAACATGGAACAATGGGGTTTGTTAAATCATGACCAATTTATATCTACCTCTAAAATTTAATGTCTCCAAAAATAATGTCATAACTATCAAATATTTTTAGACATCTCATATATATTCAAATCATCGTATCAATCACATTTCACTATAAGGGGTAGGTTGTTTCCATATAAGAAATTGGTATGATATTATCTTCTAATATTAAAAAGATGTATAATAACATTTATTCTTCAAGAAATTAATGATACTTCTCTAAATAACTATAATGTTCACACTTACACAATAGTTGCGATATAATGATCAACATCACAGTGCAATGTATTCATCATTATTTCCCATAAATAATTATATATATATATATAGTTCTAGCGGTGTGGATTAAATATCTTTCACTGTGTTTTTTCAAAAATATCAACATCATATCCTCCCAAAACAACCACTTCAAAATGAATGTGTGATGTAGAATGGTTTTATTTTTTAGCTTTGTGACTTCTTCCATATCAACTCCAAAGTCTTATAAGATCTCCAATACACCAATAACTTTTTAATTCAAGAGAAATTAGTATATATTGTATCCAATTATTTAGAAACATGGGACAATGGTGTGAAATATTTAAAGCTATCACTTATGTTTACTCTTGAGTTCCATCATTATATACTTGATATAATCATACCAACAACCCATTAATTTATGTGGTGCATATATTGAATGCATTAACATAATCATGGGCTTGGTAATCTATGTTAAGTAGGTTAATAATGTATATATATGGGTATGTTTTGGTGTTATAAAATATCAATACTCTTCTCAATAATTTAAAATAAAACCAAGCAACCACTTTCATACCACATTATAATTCATATGCCCAAATTTTCCATTGACCTAAACAAAACCAAAAGAAACCCCTAGCACATTACCTTATGCCCACCGTTTAGTGACTAACATTGAGGATTGGGTCTAATAAAGTACTTTTTGAAAGAATTTACATATTTGGAAGATTATATATATTAATTATAATTCTATTAAAAAAAATACAAAGATCCATCCCCATTTTCGGTATTTAAAAATATTTCAGTGTATACATTAGTTTTTTTTATCGTACTAGTAAAAAGTGTTTTATTACCAATCTATATCAATGAAAGACATATACTTCAAAAACCCAAAAATAAAATTTTTATGTAGTCTTTTTATATAATATAAATATAGGAAAACTTTAAAAATATTAAGACTAGATAGACATAGTGATCTTCCATATACACTTATGCACTTCACTTCCCCCTTCATTACATATTCTAATTCATGTGTTTGTGTATTTAGTGTTTAAATACATAATGATTTATCAACATAAAATAATAAAACCCTAATAAAACATTCCATGTAACATTTAACGACTAAATTTCAAAAAAGGATAAGTTAGGCATTCCCTATGTGTGATAAATAACCACATATATATAAATCCTAACTTAGGAGACCATTCCTCTCATAATAAAAAATGTGATACCACACACACAAATATATATATATATATATATATATATATAAATCTTCCCTATAGAGTACCCTCTTCTCGTAGGAATGAATATAATCCAACACACACACACACACACATGTGTGTGTTTCTATTGTGATCCACTTCTATGATTATGGAACAGGCTATAAAATTAAAAAAATACCAAAAAAAATATACCAAACACTTAAAATGAGTATGAATAATAAAAATGTATAATAAAAATAAGGTGTCTGGATCATATAAGCGTAGGATAAAATAATATGGTATAATAGAGTAAAATATTAATCTAAAAAACAATTAATCAGGTCTTGTTATATTCCATTGTAAATGTGAAAAAATATAATTTAATTTTAGAACACATTTACAACCATAAGCCTACACAAAATACGAAACTCTATGTTCGTCATAAATAGAATTGCATGTATCTTCATCATCCAACCTATACTATTCCTCTAAAATGAATACCAAGAATAAATTTCATGAAAGATCTCATGATCTATGTCCATAATCCCCAGGAGTCACTAGCCCAAAATAGACCATGAGGAGTAAAGAGTATTCCCAAAAGTCCACACACTCCTCCGTATCCCTTAAACCTAATACCATACTAATATTTATCTCTATAGATTTCTCATATAACACATTACAATCAATAGTTAGTCTCAAAACAAATCATTCACTCATGCCTCGTGAAAGTACTCACTATTGTTTTAAAACCATGATATACCATCTGAATTAAAGATAATGGATGAAATTAATGAAATAAAATTCTAAAAAAGTACCAAAGAAAGATTAATAAAAGAAAAAAATTTCTTTAAAATCGTAAACATAGGAGACTGAAAACATGTTCATTAATAATATTCAAAGGTAACATAAAAAAATATAATAATCATGGGATGAATAAAAAGGTAAAAAAGAGAAATCCATTAAAATAAACCTACTTAAAGAGTCTACACATGAATTGGTTATGTTTAGATACCTAGTTGGTTGACATTGTTGATAAATGAGTGCTCTATAAACCTATACATACATTACTCTTTATTTTGCAAGATGGTTTAAAATCATTTTCCAATTAAATACTAAATAAATCACTATTTTATATAAATATTATTGAATATCAATGACTAAGTCATCCCTTCAAATTATACTAAAGCATTTCATTACATCACTACTAATGCAACCTCCTAACATAGGGTTATGTGTCATTCCTTAACATATAATAATTTTTAATTATTTATAGGAAATGAAGGAATAAAAATTTATATATATAAAAAAGGAATTTAGGGAATGATTTATAAAATTATCTAATATTTGATTAATACACAACTTAAGAATAAATCATATATAATTTTTTGACTAACAAAAATAACAAAAGTTGATCAAGGCGGAATATCCATAAATACTATTTATCAACATTCCTATTAAAATAAATTATCCATTCCAATAATTCCCCATTTTTTTTTAAAATTCATAATTTTATTTAATCATAGTACATGACTTTACAATTTATTTATAAAAATTACAAAAATATATAAATAAATAAACATAGTAGAGAAATTGAAAATTTAAATAACATCATTATAATTTGAAAATATTTTTATCATGGATTATTACATTTAAAAATATCCCATTTATTTTTCAAACATTATCAATTAATTTTATTAATATATTGATAGTAAATTTTCAAAAACAATATACACAACCCCTAATTAAACAAAACAGGGTTTGTGACCACCTAGCTTTTATAACCCATTGGTGATCTCACCATGACTCAAATACTACCAATAAACATCTTAATGATGATAAAAACAACTCTATAAATGAATATCACCAAAATAAAAAATTAGAACATTTATTGAAAAATCATAAAAAACATCTGACACCACTATGAAAAATTACATTTCTTTTAACCTAAAAAACCAATAATTTCTATCCATGATAATTAAATACATAGAATAATTAATCAATAATGTAACCTATAAAATAATACACATTATAATGTGTAATTAATAATTTATAAATTTATTTAAATTTTTTATTAGTAATCTATATACACAAGAATGATTTATCCACATATAATTGAATTCATAATTGATGTTTCTAATGGACTTTGAGGAAGAGTGTTTTATTTGTTCTCAATAGTTTATATTGTTAACATATGACATGAGAGAAAAGAGAACCTAATGAAGGGGAATATTGATTTGATTTATACCTTGGATAACTTTTTATCGACTTGAATGTGGTATTTTAGTAATTATTATTTTTATTTTTTTGAAGTTAGGAAATAATCTATAAAATATTATAAAATGATTAGTGATATTATAATATAATGAAGTATTGATATTTGGAATCTGTAAAGTAGCTTGTTGAGATATTTAGATGTTAAGAATTTGGAATCTGGTGAGTTTCATCGAGGTTTCCTTTAATATTGAATCTTTTGAATCTATTAAGATGGTACCAAGAGTTGGTTATAATTAGTAGAGAATAAATATGGAATTAAATTCTAGTAAGATTTATCATAATGTTTTTTGTTATTAAATTCATCATGGAATTAATTTTTTTCAAAAATGATGTTGTGATAAGGTAAATTTATACAAATGTGGGATTGGTAATGAATTGATTGTTGATTTATCAATTCACTCCAGATTGATGAAATTTAATGAATATGGAGCAACGAATATGATGAGGTAAATAAAGAAACATTAAAATAATCAAGGGAGATTTTATATACTGTATAATATTTGTGAAATATTTTGACGAAGTCAACGAAATTATGATGCTTCTATAATAAAATTTGAGTTTTTTTGAGATGATGGAAAGTTGATTAGGAGTATTCGAGTTGATATGTATAAGTAAACAAAGGATTGGGACACCTAGACGAGAATTACTAAATATGGTATGTGAGAGTGACAATTTTTTTTCTTTATATATAATATATTGGAATGTAGAAAAATAATTATGGAAATATGTATGATCATATATAGAAAGAAATCAGTAAAGTATTTACATAATATTAAATAAAAAATTTACATAAGATTAACTCTAAACTTCCAAATGACACATAATATCTTACATATGATACATAAGAGTAACTCAAAGCATATATGCATGTAATCAAATAATATAACGGAATAATATTTATGTTTTATATCTAATATAAGATTACTTTTGATGAGATATAAGAGTAACTATGAGATTTTAAAGGGAATGTTTGAGTTATCTACCTCTCCTAAAATATTAACTGGAGTTCATGTAATATTAATCTAAATTCCTTAAAGATCACACATGTTTACTTTTTTCATGAGTAAGAATATATTTGAATATTATAAAGAATTATTAATACTATAAAGATAATTATCCAATGTGTTATGTGTTTATTATGAAAATATTTATACTGAGATTGTAGGGAGAATATTTCATCAAGAGAAAGAAAAAATTCATTGTTTTTTGTTTCTAGCCTTCATATATTTGTGGGAAAAAGTATTTTGAATTTTCTGGAGTGGTAATCCTGATTTTTAGTGGATTTAAATATAGATATTAAATATAGATTTATAAGAATTGTTTTTGAGAATTTTGAGAACTTTAATAGATAATAATGAACTATATTTATAAATATAAATTATATGATTTTATTATGATATCCTTCAACCAATTTAGAATATGAATATCCTTATCCCATTATTTTCATGGAGTTTTAAAAATAAAATATTTAAAAATATCCATGTGAACAATGTTGAGATTATATGTAAGAGAATATTTAAATAGAAATAGTACCAAGAAATAAACATTCCAAGAATATAATTAGTTCTAGTATTGAACATCTAATGTTTCAAAGACGAATATATAAAAAATATTGATAGAACAATGAAATTATGAAGTCCTACTAAATATGATCAATGATGTTTTCAAAAAACGATTATTCTTTATTATTGAGGAATATATGAATGGTAAACGAATATTTAGGAAGATGAAAATGTAGAGGATCCTATTATTTGTCATTATTGATCAATTTGAAAATGTGAAAGTATTATCAGAATAGTATGGTTACTGGTTGTCCAAGAATTCAAATCTCTTATTTAAGGTAGAAGATATATCCCTTCATATTTTGGTAACCTAGGGAAATGATAATATCTTTTTAAAGAAATAGGTTGGAACACCAATTCTTAACTAGAGGGATCAAGTATAATGAACCTACTGAGAGAGATAGTAAAATTATTAGTTGACATATATGTTGTCAAGGAAGATGAATTCTCCATTTTTATTCAATTTATAATATTATTAAATCAATATGTCTCACAGTTTCACCAAACATGGTAAAAATATATGTAACGATATGACCAATTGGGCCCCACATGGTCAACATGAGATCAGACCACTGCAACCCCATGCCCACCTCCACAGGCTAGGGGATGGAGGTAATCACCATGATGGAATAAATAAAATTGGATACATTTTCCTAAAGTACAAAAATGCACGAAACTAACCATATACATATATAATTGAAGAGGAACAATAAATAATTCTAATAACATATAGAGTACAAACCATACATGTAATAAACTATAAGGAATACAAAAGAGTGTGACGGTGTAATCTGAATGGAAAATTTAAAAATACATTCCCATCCAGAAAAGATATCCCAACAAAACAATAACTATAATATAAATACTAAGAGATCCTAGATCTGGATCTTCATGTCTAACCATCGTACGTGGACTAATGCACCCAAGTATCCCTATTCTCCTTTGAAATCACCACTGATCTGTCTATTGTCTTCATAAGTCATGAAATGTGTGGGAACATCGCATAAAGGGGTTATTATGTACATACCTTATTGGATTGCAGAAAATCCTAAGAGGTTGAAATAGAGACATGATAGAATTAGTCATCTCCACCCCAATGAATGTCGGAAATGAAACCCAAAATCATAGATGCACATATATTCTTATAAAAGAAACCCATATGATAGAGAAAGGGATATCAATATTATATCCTAACCCAGGATGATGTGTATTCATGTAGCTACAATAGTTCATCATCAATGCCCAACATCTCACATTTTTTGCAGAAGAATTCAGGGGGAGGGGTCTCACCTCACCACTACATTGCATCCTGAGGGAGTGTAATAAGGAAAAGATAGGGGACATATTCCCTAGTTCAATTGTATCATGCCACGCAGTAGATAGAGGACCCACACCAATGCAGGAGAGTATCATCTATATATCTCTGTACATAATACGGGGGACCTATGACCAGTTGAAAAAGGGGAGTACCGTCCCCATTATTAATGGATATACACACTCTTTTGACAGGGGAGTACTACCTCATCCTGGAATAACAAGTAAGGAGGACTCGTACCCTGGTGTGACATGGTAGTACCATATCCATGGATAAAGGATCCATGACCTAAATAGGGGAGTAAAATCTATATGTATATTATAAATTTTATAGAGTACCCGCTCCATGGTTCAATAATGGAGTAATGCCTCTATGGGTAGACGAATCAGGACCTCAATAAGAGAGTACCTACTCTTACTGTATAGAGTATGGGGGACTTGTTACCCATTTTGATAGGGGAGTATCATCCCCATATATAGAGGACTCAAACTCTTGTACAACATGGGTGTTGAATCTCTTCTAGAGAAATGAGTATGTTGGACACACACCCTGGTGTGAAAGGGGAGTACTGCCTCCATCTGAACTCCCTAATACTACTAAAAAATCATTGAAATAATCCTAATTTTACTAAAGAATAGTTCTGATAATAAAATAATGTATCATATCTAAACAGACACTAAGAAGACCATCATTGTGTTTTGTGATAAACAAATTAATGACAGGACACTTGTAAGCCAAAATAAGAGTAAAAAACAATGGAGATTCAATATGTAAGAAGTTTTATTATGAAATACAAGGTATGTAAGGGGGTCCACCTGACTTGTAAACCCACCTCATTTAATCGAAATTTATCATTTTGAATATTCTCATAATGAATTTAAAAATACTTGACCAGTTTTGGCCATACATAATGTGTCCTAGCCAATCAAGACATTCCTTTGTCCTTCTAGCCATGCATGTGTACACTGACCAGTTCCTGTGCACCAGTTCATGTACCAAGATGTGTCCCAAAGTGTGTACTCAACCATGTCTAAGCCCATATACTGGGCAAGTATGTGTGTCTTGTTTTCTCCATTCCCAAGTACACCTTGAGTACATTCCTTGTCACCTTCACCAGGTAGCATGATATGTGTGGTACCATAGGGTATGTGATACTTATCTCCACCTAGAAACCCAAAACACACTCAATAGGGTACTACATGGCATGTGTTCATCCTTGAACATGTCATGTAGTATGTATTTTTCAGAAAGATAGATCAATCCTAAGGATTCATGATTCATCTCTCCCACTATATATTCCACCATTTTTCCACATGCAATTTTTGAGGAAGGTATCTAGTCATCCATTCCATCCATTCGATGGTAGGATATCCAAATCCAAAATTCTTCTCGAAGACTATAATCCCTTTGCCACTGATAGTACCTCATTTCAACAGTTGTCACGACATAGGATCTAAAATATGGAAAATAACATCCACAATCCATCCCTATCAATCAGAAAAATAAATATCTATTCATTATACACACATCCACTATGAATCTAGGGGTCCCATCACCCTCGGACCGGCTTGTTAATGTCCAAATCTTCCCCATATCCCAATAATAAATAATGCGATGAAAACCTAGGGTGAAGGAATAAGAGAAAAGGTTTCTTAATCATTTTCGAATCATTTTTGGTCAATATTCATCGATCAGGGATATTCGGGTTGGGAAACCAGACATAATCAATAATAAATTGAATAGAAAATATAATTCAATAAATGGGATCAAGTGAAGGATCAATTAATCATAGATCAAATATATGAATATAAGAACATGATTAATCTTTTAATCAGGGTAGAAATTCAAATATTATGAGCCCTACTTCAATATTGAATTGATCATTGGTGAAGAATGTATTAGCCTGCATCCACTTTCTGTCGATCCACCATGATCTGATCATTGTTTGTCATTTGATATTGATCCACTGATAATGATGGATGAATACTCTTCTCAATGATCCAAGGGTTATGCAACTAAACCTAGTGATTTTTTATAATAGGATACATATGGAGATAAATAGGTTTTTGGGATTAATGTAATTAATTAAACTACTAAAATTATCTTCCTAGGGAAGCCTCATCTAAATTTCGGATTCTGATGAAATTAAGGCCAGACTTTGGGTAAACCACACAATATGAATTCAACCATGAATTTATATTTTTTATTCAAGTATCTATTCAAGATATATTCCATTATTAATGAATTAAGGATCATGTATGATATAAAAGAATAATATGTATTTTTATAAAATTATTTATGGGCTCATATGGTCTTAGAATATTCTGCAGTCACAATTCCTAGATTTGTAAATATGCAGTAATATATTTAAAATATTATCCAGGAAAAATAGAGTATCTACATTATTCCCACTTCAAATTCTATTATCCCTGAAAATAATAAATTACAAACCTTGGGGATATTGAGGTCACATCAGGCTCTCCCACTCCCAGGAGATCTCCTGCATGATCCCATTTTAGTACAATAGAAAATCCAATGAAATATTTCATTCACATATGATCTAATCCTTCTGATCTTCGATCTCCATTGGGTACTCCATGAATGTGGTTCTATTATTGATTTAAAGGTCACCCCGGTTAGTAAAATTCAGTGGATCATTCATGTATATCTTCATCTATGAAACTTGAATGATTTCATGCACCCATTCAAACTGTGGTGGTATGGGTAGGTAGTAAGAAACCTCACCAACCATTTTTAGAATCTCAAACATCCTGATAAACCATAGGAATAGCCTTCCTATCTAGTCGAATATCCTAAATCCTCAATATGAGGAGACTCATAAGAGAAAGTAGTCTCCTTTCCTGAACTAAAAGGTCATATGACACTTTTATTTTTATGATTTACATCAAATCTTTGATTTCCTAATTTGATCATGGAACACCGAGAAATTTATTGTTGTCTCCTACACTATCTCCGGCCCAACAAGAGATTCCACATTGATCTTAGTCCATCATAGAGATGACATATTGGTTATCCCACACATGGAATCAAATATTTTCATGTCGATATTAGAGTGATATATATTTTTATAAGAAAACTCTAACAAAGGTAAGTAATCCTCAAAACTCTATCTGAAGTTTAACACCCAAGTCCTCAGTATATCCTCGAACAACTAGATAGTGTGATTAGTATGCTCATTTATATGCGGTTGAAAAATTTTACTCGTCATCAAATGGGTCCCAAATACCTCCTATATACCTCTCTAAAACATTGATATAAACCACACATATATGTGAGAGAAAATTATTGAGGTAACCCAAGGAAGGTGAATGATCTACCATATATAAACTAACCCAAACCATCCACTAAACTCTACTCCATGATTGTACGTAAGTTCACCGAATTAGTAAGTTAGTAGACCATCACCTAGATGGAATAATTACCTCTTGATGTACATGCATTACCAACCACAAAGTACAAGGATATTTCATCCCATTTACACTTTGGGATCTCAATAGGATGCATAAAACCTTTAAGAACCTAGTGCTCAGCCTTCATTTATTTACATGTGAGACACTGAGAGGTAAACTCGACACCACTATGACTCATTCCAACACACTAAAAATATTGTTGAATGTCTCTATACCTATTCCTTAACCAGGATGTATAACTAAATTAGAATTTTGAAACTCTCTCATCACCTCCTCTAAAAATATAACCAAAACCTTCTTCGGTCCCTACTAAACGATGATATGATTCCTTCCTTTAGAGAATCCATTTGGGGAATCTCATGAGTATATATGTCACATAGGACCTCATAGTCAATGTATCCCAACTAAACCTCCCTCACATGTTAGATTATAATAAGATTCAACATCATAAATTGAAGATAAGATACACCCCTCTCCTCTTATATGTTCAGCTATAAAGAAGACATATTCTCAGATGCGTCCTCAACAGGACAAGAACTAGAGTTCTTGCTGAGGGAATCTACCACTACATTTCCCTTCTCAAGAGTAGATACTATCACAAAGTCATTATCTGAAGGGAACTACAACCATCACCTTTTCTTTGGTTTATATATCTCTGTGTGAATATATACATTATACTCTAATGGTTTTAGTAAACTAAAAAGGGCATTCATTGATTATTATGGTCCCCAATCCAAAGAGATAAAAATACGGTTATCTAATCCAATTCTTGATTCACAAAGTTCTACTCATGGGGTATCAACTACCTCGACCCATTGGTGATCAATCCATCCCTCTACATTAACACACAATAAATAGTATCTCAAGAAGCATTTCAACATACTATGTAATTAATGACCATCTCTAGTAGTCTAAAAATAGTATCATTTGTCACCCTCATCCTCGTGTCCTAAAAGGATCTCTTACACTGCTCCATGTAGGTAAATGGACTCCCTTTCTACATTAGGGCATTCAAAATGGGTACAATACTATATAATTCCACCATGAACCTCCTGTATTACCCCTCTAAACCCAAAAAACCCACTCCAATGACACACTCTTGGGTGGATCCAAAACAAGAATTGCATCAATCATTACTGGGTCCACAACATATCCATGCTCATAAATTAAAATCCTCAAAATGTGAACCTCATGTATCTTGAGCCAGATCTTCAAGAGCTTGCTATAAATATAGTTCTCCCAGAGTAATTCTAATAACATCTCCATGTTTCTTGTATACTCCTCTTCAAACATAGATTTGACGAGTATGTCATGAATATAGAAAAAAATCAGTCCAAGTATAGATGGAAGATCAGGATAATCAAATCCATATACCAAGAACGGGCATTCATCACATTGAATGACATCCCTAGAAAGTCATAGTGTCTGTAGGAACTCCAAATTCTAGTTTTAGAATATCATCCTCATGAAAACTCAACTTGTTCTAGTAGTACATGAGATTGATCTTCTAGAACCATCTCATTCCTCACAACTTATCAAAGACATCATAAATCCTCAAAAAGAGGTTCTTTTTCTAAATTATGTCCTCATTCAGGAAATGATAAAAAAATTGAAAACTGTCATCCTCCTTTTTCAAGAACAAAACCAGAAGTGCCTTGGTGAAAATATTTGGTATAATAAAACCATTATCTCAATGTTCCACCAACTATACCATCAACTCTTGTTGTTATGTATAAACCATATGATATACTGGAGAAAATATTGGTGTGGTATCATGATGTAAATCAATGAAAAAATCAATCTACCACCTTAGAGGTAGTCATAAAACATCTGAGGGACGTCATCTATAAAATTATCAATGAATTAAAGAACCCAGATGCTTCAAGTTCCCACTACGTTGAGGGATAAACTCTCCATATCGAGGGAGATGGGTTGTTTCTTCCTACTCATAAAACCCACTCGCTCCACCATGATATCTCTCTCATATACAATGGGTAATCTCATACCATCTATCCAAAGTCATCTAACTCATCTATGGTTATAGTCCATTTGGTCTTGAATAGGTTAAAACCATTCCACACCCAAGATAATGTCAAATGTTAACACCATTATGACCATGGGGTCAC
Source organism: Viscum album (assembly GCA_963277665.1). Taxonomy (NCBI): domain Eukaryota; kingdom Viridiplantae; phylum Streptophyta; class Magnoliopsida; order Santalales; family Viscaceae; genus Viscum; species Viscum album. Next base: position 1,080,764,963 of record OY728166.1, on the reverse strand, counting down.
ATGGGAAACTCATTCCACCATAATATACCTTGTACTATTAGTATATAAGTGATGTAATGATGCATTCCCTATAAGAAAATAAATACAAAGCTGTTAGGATAACGTATCAACTAGGAGATCATGTTCTTGCACCAGGATTAAGGATATGAAGAAATGAATCACACTTGGGTATACTACTATTGGAGAAAGAGTATAATACACACAGATCGTACCTTTAATCAGCTCATGTGATGCTGGGTTATAAGCCTTCAAATCCTACAGCTACCCACAACCCTGACCGCCAACTCGATGAGCCTAACGTTGATCACCTATTAGTGTTTGTTGAAGTATCTCATAAATTAGTCCACCAACAATAGATCCTCACCTGGGAGCTTCACCTACTCCTCTGACAGCTTTTCGTCCATGGGGGATACCATGGACTCACATGGGAGATCCTTGATCATGATGCTACTACTGTTGGGGTGGTCTATCCACTGCCTATATTCCCTCCACAATATGTCAGGTCTCGAAATCACACTCCATGTTGCCTCACCTTCCACATGCATTACATCACCCCTCTATAGGATTTCCTATTTCTCTATGATGTCCCTAATCCACATGACCACATGAATGATTTCGATCATTGGAATTCCTCCTATTTATGGACTCTAATTGTATTACAGCCACTCTAGATGACTCATCCTTGGGATGCCTACTGATGTTACCATCTGTAAGACATCCCTTCGATAAGAAGTTCTCTTTCACCTGTTCCCACCCCAACATTCCAACATATATGGGAATGCATAGGGGTACCACACTAGAATGGATGTCTCTGGAGAGACTCTACTCTAACTTTTGAGGCTGAAAGTAACCATCCCAAATCATGTCAAGGGGGTACTGCATACGGTTAATGAAACTCATGGTATAAATAGAAAGTATCATCTCCACTACTGTAGCTCCAAAATTTTGTGAATTTGAACTGATAATAAGCCTGATAGGAAGTACTGCTCATAAAAAACCAACTGGTAGTAAGACCCTGAGAGTTTCAATTCATCATGTGTTTGAGTGACTATACTCTGTCATTGTCCAGCTAATTTTTTGAAAATACAGGCTACAAATATAACCATTTGATCGGTCGGGGTCTAGAGAAGCCTAAAAACTCTTATCACATAACCAAGAAAATCCTCCACTTCCTAGGGATCTGGTACATCCCAAAACCTCAGTGGCCTCTGGAATTGAACCTCATAGAGTAATCTATTTCTGTACACATCCTTAGCCTACTCTACTAGTGAAATGTAATCCTTGATGTATGGGGGAGATGCTACCTTCCCACCTAAATGATAAGTATGTAGCGAGGGTCATATATATATCTATGGGGATCTTACTCAATAAGGATATCAAAATGATAAAATGTTATATGATTCATGAATTATTGTTCCATATAAACAATGTCTTAGTATAATTCATTGATAAGCAGGTAGTGAGGGTCATGGTGAATGGATACATTGGTTGCTGCACCAAAACTGGGTTCTCTGAACTCAAAGCCACACTCAAAACACATTGACCCCATTGACCAAAGTTCCAAACTAAACCTTATAAAATAAAAAACCCCAAACACCATCAAAAAGTCTAACCTCCTTTGATACCAATCTTTAATGTCACAACATACTGAGGCCAACCTATACAGTGGAAGAATGAGGCACCAAAACCCCAAGATAGCCTCCATAAGCGAGGGGATGGTGAAAGTGCTGAGAATAAATAATTAAATAGGATCCATTTTCCTAAAATAATTTATTCACTCGCCCCACCATCTCCAAGTAGAAGTCACGAGGAATATTAAAAATGTATAGTAACATATAGAGTATATACCATGCATATAATAACCTCTAAGGAATACAAAATCATCTATGCATGAAATATGAAATGAAATGATAATAATACACACTCAACCAGAAAATATGTCTCATCCTCACAATAATTGTAAAATAAATTTTGAAAGAAAAAAGCTCTAGAACTCAATGTTCAACCATAATAAGTGGTTTTATACACCATAGTATCCCTATAATCCTCTAAGATCACTGTCGATCTACTTTTAGTCATTAAAAGACAAGACACATGCATGAAAATACCATATAGGGTTAGTATATACACACCTAGAAATATTTCATGAAAACTACAAAGGGAGAAATAGATAAATGATATATGTAATCATATCAACCCTTATGAAAGAAGGAAATGAAATCCAATAAAATAGATACACATATATTCTTAGAAAATAATCCCAAATGAGAGAGAAATGAAATCTCAATCTCACAACCCAACCATGTATCTCTAATGGTCCATCATCAATTCCCATCATATCACTAGTTTATCTGAAGAAGTTATGAAGAGGGATTATAAGTTTCTACTTCGTCATAACATAAGGGAGAACAATCCTAAAAATATAGAGGACCCATGAAATATTACAACTTGAAGATGACACACAGTTAATAGAGGAACTTCACCCATGCATGAGAGTATGGTCTCCATATTAGTGTACATAATATGAGAGATATACACCCTGATGAGATAGGGGAGTGAAAACCCCATCGTTAGTGGACCTAAACCCTTGTATGATAGTGGAGTACTGATTAGACCTAGAATAATGAATTTTGAGGACATATTCCCTAGTGTAATAGGGAAGTACCGTGTTTGTGGATATATTACCTAGACCTTCAGTAGGGGAGTACCACCTCTATATCTCTAAAAATGAGTATCGTGGAATAATTACCCTATGTAAAGGGAGTATATAATATTTATGGATAGAGGTTCTATGCCTCGATAGGGGGTATCACCTCTACCAGTATAAAAATTATGGGGGACCCACACCATGGTGCGACAGGGGAGTGGGGTCCCCATGGATAGATACCAAAACCTTGATATGAAAATGGAGTACCGAATATACCAGATAAAATAGTATGGAGGAATAACACCTTGGTGAAATTGGGGAGTACCATCTCTATCTGAACACCCCAATGATGCCACCCAATCCCTACCATCATCATAAATCACCAAAATAAGCATCATAATAGGAAAATACTACATCATCTCTCAAAATTCACTAATAAAGAAACCATTAAATTCTATGTGAAAAAAAAATTCATGATAGGATAATCATGAGGCATAATCCATTTTAAAACAATGAAGATATAGGGGATTGATTTTTTTTAAAGAAGTAAATAGTTTGGAAGGTGTTCAACATGGTATGTGACCCCAAATCATCTTCTGGTCGTGTTTCCTATCAATATAGCTCAGAATCCATAAAACAAAATATGGAATGTATAGGTCATACATGGTGTTTCTTAGTCACTCACTACTTTATCATTCCATTCAAAATATTCTTGTGTACACCAGCCAGTTCATATGTACCTAGCCGTATAAGTGGCCTTATCCTCAACCAGGTACATAGCTACGTCTAAGACTATGTACTTGGCCTTGTCTATCTATATTCCCCTGATAATTCTCATTTAATCCTGAAGTACACACTGGTTCACCTGAACTAGGATACATAGTGTGGGGATCCCACATAGCGTGTGATACATATCTTTACCTAGAGACCATATCTTCCATAGCCAGGGTACTACAAGGCTTGTGTTCATCCCAATACATGTTATGTAGTTGAAAGTTTTATATAATGTTAAATATATTGTGAGAATTATACATCCATCTCTCCCATTGAATGTTTTTCAATTTTCCACCTGAAATTTGTGTGGAAGGTCACTGGTCATCGATTTCGGCCCTCAAGTGTTCGAAAATAAAAATCTTGAGGTCCCCTTAAAAACTGGAATTCCTCCATAACCTATAGAACCTGATTTCATCACTATTTACTTATTTAGATTCATTATCCATGAAGGGACACCCAAAATCCATATATATCTATCTTCAAAACACATATATGGTCATTTTTGTGCATATCCACCATGAATCAAGGAGTTCTATCATGCACTAACTTGCCCAGTTTTGTCAAATCGCGACCATGTTGCCAAAAGTTAATGAACATGAAGAACATGTTGTAAAAATTCATAAGAACAATGTTGTATCAATTATTGGACAATTTTATTGGACAAAAATCACAGATCAAAGATATTATGAGTGAGAAACATGTTATAATAAAGAATAAATTGAATAAACAATTTACTTTGATAAATGGGTTCATGATAATGATCAATTAATCACAGATCAATGAATAATATATACGAATCTTCACAAGATTTTAATCAAGGGAACGAAATGGAATTGGAAATACCTATCGTAATATTGGATCAATAATTGGTGAAGGACAAATTATACAATGATGATGAAGATTTTCTACATTTATTGTCTGTTAATACACCTTAATATGATCAAAAGTCATCATCTGATCTCAATACACCAATGAAGAATGAAGAAACCTCTTCTCAGTGATAGTAGGGTTATGCATCTGACACTAGAAATTTTCCATAATAAGGTATTTATATAGGGAAATTGGTTTTATGAATTTAATAAATTAAACAAATAAATTAATTAATTAATCCAACTAATGTACCCACAAAAATCTTCTTTATCTGAGCTTATAGTCCCGAATAACATCAAGAAACACCTAGGATAATCCCCTTTCTTTGGATTCAACCATACTATCAGATTTTTAATTTGAGACTTCATTATGGATACATTTCATTAATTCTATAGTACAACATGTGTTTGATATAAAAATATATTTATTATTTTCATGAAATTAAATATAGGATCACTGGTCCATGAAATCTCACACCATCTGAGCACATAGATTCCAAATTATTCCTTAATATATTTCAACGACTTATAAGAAAAAAACAGAGTCTCTACAATGTAGTTACCCACATCGGGGGTAAACTAAGTAAAAATATCATGTATTGTTATTCTATCTAATTTTCTCTAATATACTATATGAATTTATTGATTTATATATATATAATTAATTCATCATAATAGGTTATGTGGAAGAAATAATTAAAGTGAAATGAATTTAGTAAAAAATTCCCACACTGATTCAACCGTCTCTTAGTGTGGTTATATGGTTTATCTAGGTATAAAAAGTCTTATCATAGATAAAGTCCCACCTTTATTTGGATCTATTATGTTTCAAGTTGTTTTTAAATTGAAACATATAATGTAAAAATTTAGAGAAAGTTTTGAGTTACTAGTCATAACTAATAGGGAGGTTATTCCTTCCCAAACCATAAAGAATCAGAACTTGAGAGAATCTAAGAAGCTAAGATAACAATTTGATATGAGAAAAGGAAAGGGGGATTCAATACAAGTTAATGTTAATAAAAATTTAAAAATTGTGGAAATTTCTATTAAAATGGATTAAAGGAAAACTATAAATATACAATTTACCAATTTTATATTTGATCTCATCAAGGATCTATATAATAGGAAAACACAGTTGTTGATGGAGATTGATGCAATAAATAATCCTTTGGATGAAAAGGGGATGATGAACATAGATCTTATTTAATATATATAATTTAGATAACAACATTCATTACAATATGAAAAAAATATTCCTTGGTTAAAGAAAAATAAAAAAAGATGATTGATGAGAAATATAAGACTAGTGAAGTTTTAAAAAAAACAATCCATTGCAAGAAACTTATAATGATACAATCAGTGTTAAGAATTCAAAATTTGATTTCATAGAAAAAAATAAAGGGTCTATACATTTATGAGTAATAAAGGAGTAACATCAATGAGGATAAAATTGATAAGATGAGAAAATACTATCATGATATATTCAAAATCACCTTTTGATAAAACAATCTCTCAATCTAATGTAATTTCAGATGAAATTAATATATAAAAATTTGGATGTGGTTTGACTTGAATCATTATAGACTCTTAAAAAATGAATTTATTCTATCAAGAAATTTTAATAAATATTTATTGAAAAATACATCACAATATGAGAATAGAAATCTTAAAAATTTTCATAGGACAAATCTGTTAAACGATCATAGAAAAAGGAGGTAACATTTTATAAGAAACTTTAACACAAACTTATGTTATTTCCATTAAAATGCATGTTATAATGAAATTTATATAAAAATATGTATTGATAAACAATATTTAAAACCCACCTATTTATAAATGTTTATATAAGAAAGGGTGTAAAAATGTAACCCAACAATATACTCAAAATAAGGGAATTTTGGATAGAAAATAGGATCAAGATAAATAATAGTAATTTGTTTCACATGGGTAGAAATAATGAATAATTGGAAATTGTTGGTTCTATGAAACAATAAGGTATAATTAAATTAAATATTTTTTTTAAATGTAAATCATTACAGGATAAATAAATCCTATATTAAGGAGAATAAAAGATAAAATTAAGAATAATTTCGATGGATTAGGGAAGGTATATAGAATAATTTGAATATTTCAATCGAAAACATATTTGAAAGGCTTTAAATATTATGTATAAATTGTAACAAAGGATGTCATTATGATGATGAATGTTATTTCATAAGAAATAAGAATTATTCATATATTATTAAATTGTTAATACAAAATGAGATAAATATAATAAAAAAATAAAGGATATTTAACCTTGGGGTATGTAAACCAAATGTGGAACAAAACACACCCCATAATGCTAAAATGATTCTACAAAAAAGGATAAGTTAATTTTATTATGATTTATCAGGAAAAAAACTTAATTTTGAAAAAAGTTGGTTTTATGGAGTTCATATACAAAGTACAATTTTAATTTCTTTAGATGTACCAAAAATGGGTTGTGCCAATATTTTCCAACAATTTCTATGGAAGGTGTAAAAAAGATAGAAATATTCGATTAGAATGAATGCCAATATCTCCAAAAGTGGAGGATATATAGAAGAAAATCAAGAAAGTACTGGGAAATACATACACTATGATAAATGAGGTAAAAAAGAAAAAATCACACTAGAGTATACCAAAATAATTAATAAGACCATGATTAAAAAGGAGGATTATATCATTTAAATCAAAGGGAAAATTATGTAGAGTTATCACAATATTGGCACTAAAATTAATAGATTATCTGGTATTAGAAAAAAATTATCAATCTATTTTATCTCACTAGAGGGAAAAGTAGAAAAAGACTTATTGAAATATTTATTTTTCTTTTTTTCTTATATAGGGAATTATTGATGATGTATGCAGTAGGAGAGATAGATGAGTGTATTTATTATGTTATAGTTGAAGGATATTTTCATCATAGAGTGGTCCATCAAATGTGGCATTGGTTCTTGAATATTTACTATGAAGAGGATTATGGGTTTTCATTTGAAAATGGAAAATCCTTGATAAATAATTCATAGAGTGAATACATTGAGGGGGATTTGAGTTAACAATCTACCGAAATAAACCATTATAATGTTGAAATTTCTTGACAATGATGAAATTATCATTGATTGATGCATATTAACTTTTTAGTTAATATTTTAAAGGGTAGAATTAGATGGTTAAATGGAATGAAAAATGAGTAAATATGTCGGTAAAATACATCATTGATTGAGAATAAATTTAAGAGGTTTTTTTATCATACTTTTTCTTTACACTAAGAATTGTTCAAGTATAATTCGAGTTAAATAATTGAAAACTAAAATGTAAGTACCCAATTTTTCACTTAGGTGTGGGTTCTGTAAGTTTTATATCTAAATCTTCAATTTGGAACTAATATTTATGCCTAATTAGTTAGTGGAGGTATTTTGAGTTTATGGGGTTTTTTCAGAGTCTGAATCCCATATTTCTGGAGAAAACAGACAATGCGTACGGTTTAGAGTAAACCGTGTGGTTGGAGTATTTTTCATATAGAGCCACCTTGCACGGTATTCGTAGGGATATGCAATCAAACCTTGTGAGATAATCTTTTTACCTATGTAAATATGCAATCAAACCTTGTGAGATAATCTTTTTTCCTATGTAAATATGCATGGGTTGAGCATGGATTGAAAAATTTTGTGGATCAATCCATTCTAGTATAGTCTTCTGACACGTTTTGATCACATTTTGACAAAATGTGTGGACAAACCATGCACATGCAATTTTTTAGGGTAATTCTTCCAGTTTTAGCCATACTGATCTAATTAATTTACCTTCTTCCCTATTCTGATTTTATGCAGGATTAACCTATTTCTCTCTCAATTTAGGGCTTTTTGAAGATTTAAACCTGGAATAAAGAGTTATCATTCGTTCGGCATACAATCGAGCTTTTGTTCATCACATTGGATGCGTAATAGTAATTACTCAAGTCCATTGTATCAGTTCTTCTTCTATTTCACTCTCATCCTAGATATATCTATGTATGTATTTTTCACCTTTTATTAGATCATCTCTGATACAAGGAAAGTCAAGGGATGATAATGGAGGAGAAGAATCTTACAACCCTAAGGTCGGTGATCTATAACTCATCCTTAATGTTCTTTGATTTTGGGATATTCATGTGGGCTCCCTGATTCCATTGGGGACCATTTCATAAATTTACATTCCATTATTATACTTTTTAGAATCTTATGGTTATGATCTTTCCAAAGATGTGATTATTTGTTACGTATTACACCCATAACTCAATCTGACTCATATCGAATGTTATTCCATAATTAGGATTTTAGTGTTTTGACACATTTGAGCCATAGTTTGGGTGTGCCCTTGCCTGGCCTCTCTAAAGGTAAGCCCTCCTATAATAAATGGTTTGTTGTTTAATGAGGATTAAATAATGTCTTGTACCCTGAATTCTCACCACTTTACCTGCTTGAGGTTAGTGCTTCAAATGATTATTAAATGTGAAATGTAGAATAGAAAGTTTACTAAGTACATAACTTGCCTTTATTATAAGATACTGAATATAGTTTACATGTCAATATAACCTCTTTCTGTGTTGATATTAGGTAGTAGAGTGAACCTCAAAAATTTAATATGCCTTAATGGTTAACTAAGACCTGATTAAATGGTTTCAATGCTACTTGTCCTATCCACACTAATGGAAGACAAGGTGTGATCAAATAAATAAATGTTTTTTTACTCTACTTGACCTATCCACGCTAATGGAAGGCAAGACATGAACCAAATTAATTACTACATTATTACAATATCAAATAGGAATGGACTGACTCTTGATCAACTTGGATTATGAGTGGATAATACCGTGGGACTCAAGAACCCCATTCTGAATCAAGAATGTGGTTTTCTTAGGTTGATACCAACCTAGACTCCAATTATTTTCTATTACTTGGATTCTCAGTATACTACTGTAGGGTCCAAAATATTATTACATGATACATTGGATACAATCCTTGGATCCAAAATTGACTAGTAGGTTCCACGGTTGAAGCCCATAGGGCCATATCTTTTCATATCCCCATTTACCTTGGTTGATCACCTTGCACTCAATAGGAACCTTATTGTGGAATTTCTTGGATTATGCTCCTTGTATTACACTATTAACCCTTATGTATACTCAGATACAACTGTGTTAGCATTCTGTGAGATCTACATTACCTTGGTTATTACCCTGTAACTCACTCACTGGATATCATTTTTAGGTTTTCTTGTTATTTCTTGACACATTCACTTCTTATACTATCGCGAGGTGACGTTAGTACTAGATATGCCTTACATGACCTATTATCATTAAATTTAAATTTCTTAATTAATGATCTAGTTACATGTTCAGACACCAGCTGAGGGCTGAATAAGGTGCTTGGGTATTTAGTTATATTGTACAACTTTCTTTACTTATATATTCATCCATGTGGATTGCTATATTCCATTACATAGGTTGAATGTTATAGACACCATTGGTGGTGTCCCACTAATATTTATCTCACACCCTCTCCAGGCATTTTTTGGTACCCAGAGTAGATTACATGGTTACAGGTATTGACAAAGGGAAGCATACAACTTCAAACACATGATTGGTTGTTGTTTAAGATGAAGCATGATAGAATATGGACAAGTTAGATCTCAATATTCATGGAGTAGTTTGGTTTTTTTACTTTTTACAACATGTTATGTCTATTGTCTTGTAACTGTGATTTTCAGTTTTCTAGTTACATGAAATTACATCATCACATATCTAGTTGATACATTTAATGTTTTTCTCATTTTTCTATTTCATCAATTCTCTCCCGCTATTTATTTATATTGCTTCTCCTATTTATTATTCATTATATTCCTTTCCTTGGGCTACCCTCTATAATTATAGAATAGTCTTCCCACAAACCCACCCTAGAATCTCTCTGCTAGTCGGGATCCTCTGTTGTTCGCAAAGATGGGCTTGAGGAAATGTGTCCCACTGGGCTTGGGGCACCCATTAAGTGGCATTCGGTTTCGGGTCATCACAACGTAGTATCAAAGCAGGTTTATTTTCTTGCTTTACTATTTAGAGACATTATATTATAGAATATGAAAGCTTGGGATTTGTTCATAAGTCATACTTGGGCGTCATGAAGCCATTTTGGGGTAAAATCCACGTTACCCTAAATGAAATTGTTTTTCTATTATTCCTATTACATTTGATATTATTTCACCATTGGGTGAAGTACAATTTGTGTGGTGTTGCTAATTTTTACTCTATTTAAAAATTTATTACATCCTTATCCTAATGATTTGAGGGAAATGGGAATTTCTACATGCATCATTATAGGCAACTAAAAATCAGATTTCATGCATATTTCCATGCCATATAGGTGAATTTAATTTCTTTTCATTGCTTGATATACTTGTAATTTTTGAGTGATGTTTTGATATTTTACTTGTACATGTATTACATAGTCTATCATTGAGTGATTTCCTATCTCAATTCATGAGGTGTATGGGCTGTCATGGTTTTGGATGAGTAATTTATTGAGTCATGCCATTATGCTATAAGTAAGTGGATTTCATTTCTAGGGATAGGTGTATGGGCAATAATTCATCGAAAATGGATATCCATTATAAATTTATTCTAGAAATCTAAAATAAATTGGTTCAACATCCTTATACCACCTTGTAATTTTTATGAATGGTAAAAGAGTGAACCTATGCATTAACTACAAAATGGCATGAAACTTATACTTGAGTACTTATCGATATCTGGCCGTCTAAGTGGGTAGTTTGGGTCGTATGCCTTGTCTAGTGAGTTTTAGTGTGTTCATAATGCATTAGAGATGCTATATTTTTCTTCTATGATAGTACTGAGGTGTGTTCTTGTCATTTGTAGAACAATGTCTCCACGACATCCTCATGTCGTTCTCCAGGAAGGTGGTGACGACCATGCTCCAGACATGGTGGGCCCTGAGCTTCTAGTCTTACTTCCTGGAGTTCCACCTTAGGAACTTTCTATTGTACCTAATATGGGAACGGATTCCCAATTCTATAATAGTTTATTACGTATGATACAGTAAATGAAAAATTCTCCACAGGTTTCACCTACGATGGCTGATCCGACCTGCGAGTTCTAGAAGCACCATCGTCCAACTTTTTCAATGGATGGTGGTTCTCAGGATACTGGGTCTTAGCTAGGATACGTAATATATATATTTGAGAATCTGGACATTACTCATAAGAGAGAGTCAAAATTTCTACATTCTTTCTTTGGGATTCATCCAAGCAATAGTGGGATGTAGTTACTCAGGCCGATCGTCATCAGAGAATGTTATGGGTTGACTTCCAGACTACCTTTCATGAGCAATTCTTTCCTCGGGAACTGGGAAATGATAGATCTAGAGATTTTATGAATCTATATCAATGTTCTATGTCAATTATGCAATTTTCATCATGTTTCACTAATTTAAATTACTTTTCCCAACTTCTTGTCGTTGATGAAATTTCGCATTCTAGACATTTTGAGGATGGGATCTAGTACGCCATCCAAACATAGGTGAATGCATTTATCCATTCTTCCTTTTATTTAATAGCTCATTAGTCCCTTATCTCTAAGCATAACTAGAGGGATGACGCAAGTAACAGATTTAAAGGACCAGGGTCACATTAGGCTAGTAGTTCTTCTGGATGTAGGAAACATTCCCCCAAGGTTTTTCATCAGGGTAGTGGGAGCTAGAGAATCTAGATAGATAGATCTGTGGTGCATCATTAGTGTGGAAAACTCATGAAAAAGAATATACAATGTTATAGAGACCATATAAATTAATAATATAATGGTCTTATGGGTTATATTTCGGGATTTTGTAGGACCTTTCCATGAGCTTCGAGTGGAAAATGATCTGTGCCAGCTCCACTTTCAAGAGAGAGTTATTTTACACCACATCGAGTGGGGAGTTGGAGTACCATCGGTTAGTCTGGACAAGGAGCAATTTGTGGTCATGGTATTCTAGCCCTAATCTCTACCAACACCAATAGAACAATCATGATTGTGGTATCCCATCTATTGCATAGGGCAGTGGATCAGGTCAGTTGAATTATTTACAGCCGATACCCGAGGATCAAGCTATAAGACCATCTACAATATAAGGTACTATTCTATTATCTTCTATTATTGTATCTTCATTTTTTGATACAGGTGCTTCAAACTATTTTTTTTATGTATCTATTGTGTAATGTCTCAGACTATAGATATAGTATCTCTATGGTGTAATTGACCTTGATACACCATTGGGAATACAGATGGAGGGCATACGCCAGTGCAGGGACTATCCCCTTATGTAAGGTAGTTACCCATTATTGGGGAATCTCTTTGTTCTCGAGATGATGGTCTTCGATGTCATTCATGGGAAGGACTGGTTTTTCCATTATCACACCATTTTAGACTCTTATCTCCACATTTTTTATTTTACATCACCAGATGGCATTAGTTATCTATTCAAGGGTGAGTGGGATGTCCAGGTTGGGAGAGCAAGACCGAAACATCATGGGATTGGTGGAGTGGCCGCCCATATTGAAAATATTTTCATGGAGGATCAATGATTTCATCAAAATAATTTCCCTCTAGTAGTTTATTATTATTGTGATGAATTTCCTCATGAATTTTCTAGCTTACCTCTAAGAGAGAGGTAGAGTTTAAAATTGAGCCTATTTTGGGAGCATCTACAGTGTCCATTCTTCCTTACAGGATGACACCTACTATGAATCAGGAGCTCAAGAAGTAGATAGAGGACCTAGATGCCAATGTCTTTATACGACATAGTACATCCTCTTGGGGTTCACCCATGCCTTTTTTCTAAGAAGGATGATAGAACTCTTCATTTATGTGTGGATTACAGAAGGTTGAACCAGCTTACCGTCAAGAATCGGTATCCACTCCCTCGAATAGATGGTCTCTTTGACCAGATCTGAGGAGAAAAGGTTTTCATGAAGATCAACCTAAGATTGGATTATTATCAGGTGCGAGTTATACCATAACACATACCTCATAAAACATTCCATAGTAGGTATGGTATGTATGAATATCTTTTTATGTTGTTGAGTCTTATGAACACTCCTACCATTTTCATGGCATTGATGAATTGGGTTTTCCACCCACATTTAGACTCTTTTGTCAAGGTTTTTGTGAAAGAAATATTGGTATATTCTCTCACTCACAAAGACCATGACAATAATCTTGAGATCGTTCTGAGTACAATGAGAGATAATCTAAATTATGAAAAACCTAATAAGTACAACTTATGGATCGAAACATTCCACTTCAGGGGCCATATTATTTCAGAATCAAGAGTGTATTTTGACCCTGAAAATAGTAGTGAAGTAGTTTCCTAAGAGAATCCCAAGAACATATTTAATATAAAAAGTTTATTCAGGATGGATGGTTATTACAGGTTTTTTATACAAGACTTATCCCATATTAATTCACCGATTAATGGACTTATAAAGAAGGGTGTTAAGTTCATGTGGTCAGAAGCATGCAAGAAAGCCTTTTAGGAGATGAAATGGCTGTTTATCCCGATACCGATTCTGATTCTTTCAAAACTATGTAAAGGTTATATCATCTTTAGTGATTCATCAGGCATTGTCCTAGAATAGTTACTGATGTATAAAGACAATGTAATTGTGTATTAATCTCAGTAGTTGATGCCTCATGAGAGAAATAACCCGATGCACAACCATGATCTAGTAGCAGTTGTCCATGCCTTACATTTCTAGTGATACTATCTGTTGGGTGAGCACTTTTTGGTGTATATAGATCAAAAAATCCTCATGTATATCTTTTATTATCGGTACTGGAACCTCAGACATTGGATATGGGTTGAATATATACAATCCTTTTATTATTATATTGCCAACAGAACTAGAATGAGAAATGTTTTCGCTGATTCATTGAGTTAGAAAACGCAAACACAGGTGATATAGGAAGCTAGTAATGAATGGAAGTTAAGGACACTATTTAATGAAATTCATATGGATTCTCATGATAGTCACGAGCAGTCTTACCTATCATCCTTAACAGTTACATCTTCTATCCTTTAGAAGGTTAAGAGTACAATGTTTTCAGATCCTAAAGGATTGGTTATCTAAGAGTGTATATTTGTAGATAACCCACCTATGGATTAGTCTATGGAAAGAGATGACGTCTGACATTTACGAGGACGTATCTGGGTTCTTGTAGATAAGAGAGAAGAGTTTATGAAAGTGTCCCACGCATTTCATTTGGTAGTTCATATGGGAATCTCAAATATGTATCGAGATATGTGATCCAGTATTGGTGGTCTGGAATGAAATGTCAAAATTTAGGCTTCATCACTAGGTTTTAAACTTGTCAATAGGTGAAGGAGAAGAACCATAGACATGTAGGCTTGTTACAGTCACTTCTAGTCCTGGAATGGAAATGGGAAGTTGTTTGTATGGATTTCGTAGTCAGCTTACCAATGTCGCGTAGGGGTAGCGATAAAATTTGTGTAGTCATTGATCGACTAAAAAACTATTTACAAATCATTCCTATTTGTGATACATTCTCAATTGATGACCTTGTAAGACTGTTTGTCTATGAGATCATACGACTGCACTGAGCTCTATGTACTATTTTTTCAGATAGAGACTCTTGTATTACTTCACAGTTATGGACAAGATTGAATAAATCAATGGGAAGTCAGGTGATTCTAGGCACAACATTTCACCCTCAGACTGATGGACAATTGGAACAGACAATAGAGGCTCTATAGGATATTCTCCGAGCATGTGTCCGTTATTTTAGTGGTTCATAAGAGATTTTTATCCCACTTGTTTTATTTTCTATAATAATAGTTTTCAGCTGAAGATCAAGATGGATCCTTTTGAGGCCTTGTATTTTAGTCCATGTTGATCATCATTGTGCTAGTTAGAGGTAGGTGAGGTAGCCCTACTAGGTCCCCATCACATTCAGAAGGCTTCAAAACAGGTTCAACTGATCATAAAGTGTTTGACTACATCCCATTCTAGATAAAAATATTATGCTGATCCCCATCGATGACCTATTGAGTTCATGGTTTGGGATCATGTTTTTCTTTAGGTATCGCCTATGCTAGGGAATAGATTGATAGGAAATCAGGGAAAGTTGTTCCCTTTTTATGTCAGGACATTTGAGATTTTAGAGAGAGTGAGGCTAGTAGATTATCTGTTGCTACTAACATACAGGTACAATTCCATGAATGAAATCTTTCATGTCTCATAGATTATCAAATATCATTTTTACAAATATCATACCATTGATCCTGAGAAATTTGAGTTAGATCATGATGGTACCTTTGGGAAATATCCAATATGCATCGTTGACTGAAGCATGAAGGTTCTCCTTGGAAAGTTTGTCCCCTCATAAGGGTGCTATGGTAGCATGGCTGAGTATTTGACAAGACATGGGAGAGGGAAGCCAATGTACATGCTCAGTGTAAATAGTTATTCTGAGATAGTGTTTCTTTACCCTTGGAAGGAGAACTCGAGGTGAGTTCTTTTAAGGGGGGTAGATTGTAAGAACCTGGTTTTTCAATAAGGTATGGATCCTTTAATTTTTTTTATAAATCTTTACTTTGGTCCTAATATGGATTCCTAATGAGTTAGTGGGGGTTCCGAGGGTGTCCATGTGTTGTTCAGATCCCAGAACCCATCTTTTTGGAGAAAAAAGACCCTACACACGATTTAGAGTAAGCCGTTCAGATGAAGTATTTTTTTGAACAGAGCCACCTCGCACAGTCCCTTTTTCCCCGGGTAACCGTGCATGGGTAGCGCTTGGTTGTTTCAACCCATGTGGACCAAAACTATTTGGGAATACCCGTACCTTATAGTTTGTGCAGGGTTTGACAAACCGTGCAGAAAAACCATGTGATTCTTATTTTCTGGGTAATTTTGCATGATTTTTAATTAATGATTTAATTATGTCACCGTTCTTCCCTAATACAAGATTATGTTGGATTGACCTATTTCTTTCTCAATTTGGGGATTTTTTATGTTCTAAACTTCAAACCAAGATATCTCCTTCATCCAGCATTTGATCAAGCTTTTTTTCATGTTGGATGCACAACAATAAGTACTTGAGTCATCTTCATCAATTATTCTTCCTATTCAATCTTGACCTAGATATCCCCAGGTGGTCATTATTCACATTTTCATTGATCTACTCTGATCCACGGAAAATCAATGGTTGATACCAGAGTAGAAAGATCGTACAACCCTAAGGTGTGTGGTGTATAACTCGTCCCTAAATATTATTGATTTTTGGATATTCGTGTTGGGCCCACCGTTTCCATCGAGGGTCATTTCATAAATTTACATGCAAAGATTTTACTTGTTAGAGTCTTATTGTTATTTTCTTTCCAAATATGTGATTAGTTTTTAGGGGTTACACCAACAAATCAATCCACCTCTAGTAGAAGGATATTCCATAATTGGGTTTTTAGTGTATTGACATGGGTGATCCACCATTCGGGTGTTCCCTTGCTTGACCTTCCTAAATGATATCCTTCCTATAATAAAGGGTTTTTTGGTTAATTGTAATTTCATAATGGAATTTACCATGTATTATTACTACTTGACCTCCCTAAGGTATGAGCTTCCAATGAGTATTAAATGTGAATTGTTTAATAGAAAGTATACTATATATATAACTTGGCCCATTTAAAAGAGATTGAATAAATTTTACATGTATGTATCACCCCATTCCATGTTGAAGGAAGGTAGTTGAGTGAACCTCAATAATTGAATATTCCTTAATGGTTAAATAAGACTTGATTAAATGGTTGCAATGCTACTTGGCCTATCCACACTAATGTAATACAGGGATGGAACCAATAAATAAATGGTTTCAACTCTACATAACCTATCCATACTAATGGAAGGCAAGACATGAACCAAATTAATTACTACATGATTATCATATAAAATAGGAATGGATTGAATCAATCTCACCTTGTATTCTAAGAGAAGAGTACCTTGGGTGTTGGGAACCCCATTCTGATTCAAGGACACCGTTTGAATAGGTTGATAGCCACCTAGACTCTAGTTCTTGTATATTCATTGGATTTATGTTATACTACCGTAGGTTCCCTTTTTTTATTACATGATACCTTAGATATACTTTATGGATCCAAAATTGACTAGTAGATGACATGGTGAAATCCCACTGGGCCCTATCATTACATAGCCTCATTTTACCTTGGATTATTACCTTGGACTCAGTTGGTGACTTATTGTGGAATGCCATGAATTACGCTACTTGGATTATACTCTTACCCTTAAGCTAGACTTAGATACTAATGAGTTATCATTCCATGAGATCTACATTACCTTGGTTATTACCCTGGAACTCCCTCATTGGATATCATTTTTAGGTTTCCTTGTCATGTGTTGGGACCTTCACTACTTATACTATCACAAGGTGATGTTAGTGTTGTCTATGCCTCACATGAACTACTAACATTAAATGGTAATTTATTAATTAATGTACTATTTAAATGTTCAGACACCAACCAAGGGATGATGTAGGTACTTGGGTATTAAGTTATAATGTACTACTTTCTTTACTTGTATATGCACCCCTACACCCTGCTATATTCCATTACACAGGATAGATGTTATAGACACCATTGGTGGTGGCCAAATTAGATTTATCTCACACACTCTCTGGGCTATGTTTGGTACTCAGAGTACATTACATGGTTGTAGGTGTTGATAAAGGGAAGTATACGACTTCCAACACTTTATTTATTACTATTTAGGATAGAGATTGATAGCAGATGACCGAGTTGGATCTCAGGATACATGGAGTGGTTTTGTGTTGTTTTTACCTTGTGGAACATGTAATTCCTATTGCCTTGTATCCATTTTTCCAGTTTTATTGTGACATTACATTACATCATCACATTTCTAGTTGATATAGTTATTATTATTCTCATTTTATCTATTGCATAAATTTTCATTCACTATTTATTTGTATTACTTATGTAGTTATTTATTCATTTATATTCCTTCCATTGGGATAAACTCTTCTAATGAGGGCATAGTCTTCTCATAGACACACCCTAGGACCTCAGTGTTAGTCAGCAACATCTGGCATTCAAGAAGATGTGCTTGAGTCCATGTGGACCACAAGGCTCGGGGCACCCGTTAAGTGGAATTTGGGTCTAGGTCCTCACATAATAATTATTTTTTTGATGTATATTTAATAAAAAAATAGGGGGATGAAATAGTGTAATGTTGAATTTATTTAGAAATTGTCATTTAAATGAAAATCAGAAACAAATATAAATGGGAAGATTAAAGTCATATTGATTTGTGATGATGAGTATTGTATGTTTATAAAATAGTTCGTAATATAAATATATAATGAGTGAGAATGGAGAATCCAATGAATATGTAGAATAAATTTAGTTGCATGTTATTTAACATGTGGACTAAATAGATTTTATATTTGAATAATAATTCATTTTCATGAATCTTCTTGTTAGTTGAGTGTGCATCTATTGAATATTTAGTGAAGTAAGCGGGTTATGAAAAACAAATGGAATGGGTAAAAACCTTCATCCCCAACTTAAATAATCCTAAACGGAAAAAATAATTAAAATAAAATGAATATAAATATAAATTTTACATGGAAATCATTTTCACTATGATAATATATGGGTATGTAATACATTAATAAGGGGTTGAGAAGAAGATGTGATGAAATTAAAAATGTTTAAAAGGGAAGAAAGTAAATAATAAAAAGCTAAAGGAAAATTTCTCTATTAAAAATTTCTTAAAATGAAGTTCATTATTAAAAGAAAAAAAAGTAAAATGGTAAAACAAAACCTAATTTCTATAGGTTTCCAATGGAAGAAGAGACACTACTCGATCTTCTCACATAGAACATCAACCTCTACGGAAATATATGGGGGATTTATTATCCTTAAATAGGAATACTAATGAACCTCCTCCAGTCATGAGAAATGTATGGGGATATCGATGGGTGAAAAAAGGGTTTTCAGACACAACATGGTGGGAATTTAGTTTTTATTCCATTTTAATGTGGGGTTATAGCATTTCTAGTCAATAAACTAAAAGAGAGAGTTGGTGTGGGATGAGTTATATGACACGTGGAGGAGGAATATGAGAGTTTGATGGTGTGAACTCTCGTAGTTAGAGAAGACGTGAATGGACCATGTAAGTTAAAACCAAATTTTAATGCAATTATAAATTTTTATTCAATTTTAATCTAAATAAATAAAAATATGTTTTCTTCCACTCTAATAAATAAAATAAAAAATACTTCATAATTATTTTAAAAGAAAAATTATTTATAAAACTTTTTTCTAATTTCTCTCTCACTATTATTTTTTAAAACCCATTATACACTATATTCTCATTCAATTAAATCTCCCAAATCAAAAGCGTGAGACTTTATAATTTAAAATAAATAATTATATGAATCCTCATTTATGGATTTTTTTAAAGGCATGGATTTATCTTATCCATCATCCCCATTTTATAACCTTCCTCACAGATGAATCATCTTCATGATTCATTTAAGAGGATTATATTTTTATGGAGTTATACACATACTTGGAAAAATAATATATCACTATATGATGGAAAATATTATAATTTCTCTAGACTTATAGACATTAAAATGTAATCAAACATGAATTATTTTATAGTATTTTATAAGTATTAATATAAGATGGAATGTTTAATGAAATATGTTGTACATAATATGTTTTACTCTGGAATACAATACATGATAAATCTGGTTAATCAATGGAATATTAGTCACTCATGTCCCCTTTCAGAAATATAAACCACACTCTATTCTAAATATATTGGTCTTAAGTTATAAAACATAATTATTGTAAATAATTTCACCATTATTACTTTCCATTTTTCAATTTTTTTTCTTTTTCACACACATATATATAAATATATTCCTTTTTGATTTATAACTATTTCATATTAAATTTTTTCATGCATGATGGGATGATAAGATGAAATATAATGAGATAACTATGACTCATTCCCATTTCATTTTCAACTCCAAAATGATGACACAACACTTACAATCACCCATATATTAAATTACTTCCAAATATACACATGAAATGACCCTCCCCTTCACTAAAACATAGAATAATAATTAAATTTTTTCAAGAGTTAATGTTGGAAAGGGATAATAAGAAGGAAATATAGATTGAACGTATAAGTCCTTTCATGTTAAAATAATTTCTTTTTAAGGATTTATATAAATGGTAGGTATTGATATTAAAAAAATAGTTAGGGATGGAGTCAATGAAAAAATTGTTTAATTTGGGAAGAACTATACTACGTTTTGAGGGTTCAAAATACCACTATAGAACAAGATTCACAAAAGGATATGTGCTTAATGAAATTCAAGTGTTACTCAATCCATCAAGAAAGCATTGAGAAACTCCAACCACAATGAATATGTTGATCTTTCATAAAATGTATTCCCTGGATTTTTTGGTCCATATAAATAAATCATTCCCTATCCATTTTAAGGGGATTCATCCATTTGAAATCCAGACGAAGATCTTAGATAATGAAACTCATCGTTGAGGTTCCTAAAGACTCTTGTATTTTGACAGGTAGAAACTATTCATGAATTAATTATCATAGTCCACCAAAGTATAAAATCGGTAATAATATGACTTTTAAAAAACTCCTATTAATGAAGAATACATTTTTGGGGGTTGTATATACATGGTTCCACCTAGAGTACCATAATATATTCAACTTTCTTGAAACCCCTTCATTGGAAACCATATAAACATACATATAACAAACAAACATGTATATTGAAGGACATGGATGTATGAAACACTAATATTTCAAAAAACCCATTCCATTATCCCCCACATTATGCCTCCTTTCAAAAAACATATCTTTAATAATGATTAGTTCATAAGGTTTAGCATCTCGATGTTCGAAAGTAAGAACAATATATTTGATAACTTGTCAGACCCACAACACCAAACACATAAGGGAATATAATATACTGAGACTTTAAAATATAATTAATATTGTCAATAAATTCAATCTATGATATATCTTTCAATTGACGTGATAGTAAGTTATCTTTCATTATATGCAAGACCTAGTTTTACAGAAACAAAAATATATTATTAAAATATTATTAATTAATATAATGATATAAAACCTTTCTATTAAATTTTTCTTTATGAATAGGATTAAAAAAAATATGAAAATCATTGTTTTATATATATTTAAAATTAATTCATTTGTTTAAAATTAATTAGAAACTAAAATATAAACCAATTTAATATCAAGAGTGTATTATTATATTTATTCTCCAAAGTGATTTTTTCTTAAAAAATAATTGAATTATAATTATAAAATGATATTAATTAAATATATATATAT
Organism: Viscum album; assembly: GCA_963277665.1. Classification (NCBI taxonomy): domain Eukaryota; kingdom Viridiplantae; phylum Streptophyta; class Magnoliopsida; order Santalales; family Viscaceae; genus Viscum; species Viscum album. The sequence goes on along the minus strand of OY728166.1, from coordinate 1,080,743,171 downwards.
ATTATATATTGAAAAAAATATTTTTTATATTCATCTAATAGATTTGATAGTCATAAGACCAGAACAAAACTAATTTTACTTATAAAAACCTATATTTTTCTAAAGACATTTTTACCCCCTTTCATTGGAGATAATATTTCAAATACAATTTTTGGAAATTTTATCAATTTTAAATGTAAAAATAAAGTTCATTATTAAAATATTGTTATAAAAATTATATTTTGGTGAGGTTTTTGTATTTTTCTATGAGGTTTCATTTTTTGATGAATAGTTAAAAATACTGAATTTTATTTCAAATTAACTTTTTCATAAAATATTTTTATAAGCGTAAGTTTAATTTATTAATTGTTTTAAAAATTAATTATATCAATTTTATATCTGTTCTTCCAATTTATTTCATTTTGATCGATTTAACTTTGAAAATTTATATACAAACATCTCAAACTTTGGAATATTTTAACTTCATAAACCTGCTTTGTCATCTTGTCTATGGGATTAAAATTAAATTAATTTAAAAAACTGATATAAATAGAATTTTGAAAAATTTAATAAATATTTTTAATCGTAATAATTTATAATGTTTAATAATTTGAAAATATTTTATGCTGAAAATATTGGTGAAATTTATTAAAATTAATTACATCAATTAAGAGAAAAAAGTATCTTAATAAAGGACTAATCATTAAACTTAAGTGACAAAATGACCTATTAACATGTAAAAAACCCAATGAATGATCATATTTAGTCCCTATAATTCCTTGGATCTATGTTGGTCCAATATGGGATCCATTGGACATGGGAAAAGCATGTGTGGAATTCCCTTTTCAAAAATTTTCAAGAATGTGAATCCTCCTCCACTATAAAAAGGCACTCAACCCTCCCACATATTCACACCACTAAATACCATTGGGTAACCCAGAATCTGCTCAAATAATATCTCATATTCTCTCCAATCATCCTATAATTCCCCCTTTGTGAATAAATCCAACCAATGAAATCTTTTAATATAAATAAAAATGAGTTACCTAAAGACTATATAACATTCTTCAATGTTCACTTTTATTTTATTTTCTTATCTACGAATTAAAATAGTATTATTACATGAATATATAATAAAATATGTTTACTACATAAAATAATTTGTTGTAATTGCATTTTTTCTACCTATAACTACATACACTTATATAAAATGGGTAATAAACTTATCATTTGTATGAACGGTGGATTATTGCCTCGTGAAACGATGATTATATGTTTTTCCTTTATCACTTCTCGTGATGGGAATTAGGATGGTTACAATTTTTTATATGTTATAAATGATATTTATAATTCCTTTAAACATATATAATTTTGATATAACACACACATTCATGCTTTCCATTTAATGGGAACACGATAACATTGTTTGTGGAAGTGTGGACTACGACCTCTTCAAGGATATGTGATTCATTCAAACTATACATGGAATATATTAAGGATTATTTTGATAAACCTATGTAAAATATATAAAATTAATACAATACTGGAATTAAAATATAAAAATATATCATTTATCTTTCAATATTTTGAATATGATAAGGAAATGGAAGTAGGGTTTATGCATATGTATGGCCTACCGTATCCAGGAATGGTGCATTTCATTTCTATAAAAAACAATTATACACAATTATAAATTCATATTTTATAAAGATATATGATAATTAAATCATGGAAAAAATTATTAACATGATTATCTCATGATCTAATTAATTTTAACAGCATGTAACATGTTAAAACATAATAAAAAACTAGACAATTAACACTTGAAATAGTGAAAATGAAGAATGATTGTTAAAAAAATGTGTTATAAGAGATTATAATAAGTTAATATATGGTATTATATATATTATTATGGTTATAGTATAATTTAAAAACATGTTTAAAAACATTATAATTTAATTTAAATGATATTAATTTGAAATGAAATGCAAGGTAATGGATTCTTGTCTCACTTTTCATTTCATGAGGCATACACCATATTCACCACATACTTCATTTGTTTTGTGTATCTACTGAACCTTTTGGTATGTTATATCATTAATTATTTTATATACGTATTATTCTAATTTTTCATTTTAGAACTCATATTTTTGGGTTTTTTGAGTCAAATATTAGCATTGTTGTATGTGACTTCATCTCAAATGCAATTTTTTGAGGAATACATTATTTTTGTGAACCTAATTTCTTATATATGGTTTATATAATAAAGAATTTAATTTAATATAATGATTCATTAATTCCAAATGTCATTTTGAGTTTCAATTTGAATTATGATTTCTACGTGTATTTTCACTAAAACTTACTAAGTGGTAAGGAATTTCATAACCTGATTCCTTTATATTCAGTTATATTACTTCCTATTGTCGTTAATATTCTAAGATTATGTGTGTAATAACATTATAATATATAATTTTTTACTTCCACTTATTTTATGTGTATTTATATTTTACAAACATAATATATTCATTTACTTATTCTCACATAAATGTTATGGTCTTTTCAAGGGGTTACATGACAATATCATTTTGTTCAGGGGTTTTTACACATGAATTTAAATTTGAAGGAATTATTAGTTCATAATTAAAGAAACTATGTTTCTTCATCTCTAGTTATTCATGAACTTTTCAATGTAATTGTACCGTTTTTACCTCTCTCGTACAAACAATATTTCAGAAATTTGTTTAATAAAACCTTACTTTATTTCTCAATTTATTTGGAGAACCTATTATCTTATAAAAATAATGTCCTAAAAAATGTTTTTTGGAAATGTTTTTGACCATTAAAAATGATTTTAAATACAATTTTAACAGTTTTTTCTTTTCAAAACCTTTTAAAAAGAATCATTTTATCGCATTATAGACAATGAACATGTATAAATGTTTACCTTGAAAAGGAAATGTTATTTTTACCATGTACACATTTTATGGATTTACCCACCGTTATTTCATCAAAGAATCCTTTGAATATTTAAAGGGTTACAATTTGAATATTTTTTTTTAAAAATATTTTCAAATAAATGTATTTCAAAATTTATTTCAAAATGAGAAGGATATTTTTCTCAAGAATGTTTTCAAATATAATACTGATATTGTTTCTAATCATCAACGAACACAACCCTTTATTTTTACACCACATGAAATATTTTATATTGATACCAAAATTATTATTCAATTGGATGGATTATAATTTATTTTACCAAGTATATTATTTATATTCATTACCTTAATTTATTTTAGTCCAATTGAAATATTCAATTTCCTATGAAAATTGAACATTGAATTTTCTCTAATTATCCATATAAATTATCATGGATTTATTTATTTCCTAAAAAATATATCATTTTTACATATGCTATTTACATTGATAGATTTTAAAATACATTGGGAAATATTGATAAATCTAAATCCATTATTCGATACAGATATTTGATAAGGGAAATTGTTCATTAATTAAATTTATTATTAGATATATGAGGAATGTTTTGGATAGGTATGACACAGGTGGGGCCTAGTAAAGATATCCCCTCTATACATTTGTAGTCTCATGGGACAAGTTAGTTGGAAAACCATAAATGGTTTTATATCTGATATTCTAAAAATTCTTGTGAAATATGTCAAGGTAAAGATACAATGTACCTAGGAAACATGGAATACAATAATTAAATTGAATTTGTTTTTTGTTTCCTACCCTACCATATTAATAACATCTAATCTAGTTTTTTAAATGGAATATGTTTTTAGTTATTTACCTTTCCATATTTTTCACACACTTCCTTCTTAGTTTATTGATTACATAGAATGTGTCTACTGTAATTACCTTTCCATATTTACTATTCATATTGGTTAATTGTTATTTATTCTATACATTACCGTTACAGAGCATTTGAGATCACCCTTATTTTATTACACTCCCTAGGAATCCATGAAGTGTACTAAAAATGATATGTAGGTATATACTATATGGAATAAATTTATCCTTAAAGAAATTATGTTGTAATTTTTGTATTGATATATAATACAAGACACATATGCGTATCTAGTTTACCGAGAATACTAAACTATTTGGTTTTGTGGGACATGATATACTTGTAACTTTTTCCAATGTAATATTAGTATGTATTGGATCCAGGATTTATGGGTTTGGGATATTATAATTATTATAAGAGAAGTTTTCATAAAAAAACATAGAAACTAGATTTAGAAAATTTAGATTAGGGAACATAACACTATGATAGAATTTGAGGATATGTAAATAAGAACATCCTAGAATTTTGGTAAGGTAGTTATTATGTGTGTATTTCTATAAATACATCCATATATGAATACTACAAGTGTACATAGTTCAAGAATAGATGTTAATAGGTATAATAACTCGGAAAGTTTTCCTCCGGACTGAATCCAGTGTAATCTAGTGCACACAATTGGGCCTTACTGGACAATTGGTTTGATACTCCTGGGGAATATGATTAGAAAAATCCACATTTTCTTTAAAACCCATTATGATGAATTTTAATGTATAATGATAATGAATGGACAAGGTTAAACCTACGGTGTCTTTGATCGAAAATAATTTTTCACAATTTAGACATTCTTAAATTGATTATAATGGTTTTCCACTATGATAATTTCTGCACACTTTATGGTTTTGGGTTCTAGAAAATTCTATCTTATAAATGATAAATGTTGGTCCAAGGAATAAATTATGTGGAAATAAATGGATGATGTATTATTTTATTGGGTTTGTATTGAAACACTTTGTCAAAAGGCTATCTAATGATTAAAGTTCAAGGATGTCAATCATTGTTATTTTAGAAATTATATTAACATAATTTTTGAAAAATGAAAACCAATAAAACCACAGGACTTGAACCCATGACAAAAGTTCGATATTTTATGCACACCTACCACTGGCCTACATGATTTTCTGGTTAATGTGTAATTTTTTTAGTTATAAAATTTGATGAATGAATACTAATGATGAACTTTTAGTGTTATGTTTTATGTTTAGAGGTTAATTTATTAACCAGAATTGTTTCGGTGAGTCGATAGAGATAAATAGTCAAACTTGTCACTCTTTTATGGGAATTAAGATCCATTAAAAGATTATTTTAGTGCTTGAGGAATCAAAGTTAATTTTTAGACATCCATTTAATGGTATAAGGGATAAATTATAATTTTATATAAGAATAATAAAAATATGTAATTGTTCTAATTAAATTGAAACATATCAAGTAAGTATATTTCCTTGTATTCTTAGGCAGTAAAATAATTACACAATGTTAATAAAATGATCAAAAAACGTTGTCCTAATACATTAAATTTTTCATGAACTTATGGTCCTCTAAGTAATAAAAAATTTATGGCAATTAGGCCCTCAAAATTCCATTTATCATTTAATTGTTTGATATTGATGAACTCAGTCACTCCCTATAAAATTCTATGCCTTTACTCCATGTGCTTATCTCCACTAGCCAGTAATGTTCTCCTACTTACATACCGAGTTATATGTTAGTCTATGTGAACAATTTACTTCCCATTATCTCTTTTCTAGATAATGATTTGTGATCCATTCTCACCACGTGTTATTTCTATATAGATACTGCATTTTCTTACATAACTATTAAATCATATTAAATATAAAATTTATAATATTGTTATAAAAATAGAATCCAAAATTTTAGTGTCTCAGGAAAATTTGGACCAGACATATCATTAAAATTACAAAAAATAAACATTATTTAATTAATTCTTCCTTATATACTTAGTGGACCTAATTTTCTCCTAAGAATAAGTAGTTACTTGAGGATATACATCACTGAAATGGGTTAGCAAAAATACTATAATATGATAGATAATAACATGAAACAATATAACATGGGTCTGTATAATAATAATCCTCATAAAATAATCATTGGACCATTATCATAATCATGAGTGAAATCATTAAATAAATAATTTGTTATGGAAATGCATAAAAATGAAACATCACATCTCAATGGTCAAATACCACACATAATCAAGCTAGAATTTTTTCCTAGCTCCGCTGCTACTCCCTCCCTCTCGTTGCAACCCATGTAGTGAAGGTGATTCTCTGACATTCATCCTCTTCTCTCATTCCCATTACCCTACTCTCCTCTTGGCCTCGTTTCTCCCAGGGCATTCTCTCCCTCTCTCTTGGTGATAAGGGTTTATCCTCTTCCTCTCTCCTTCCTCTACACGGTGACACAAATCTTCACCCCTGACTCTTTACAGATGCCACTACATCATCCCTCTATTCTCGTGTGTCTGGTCTCCCGTGTTCATCATTCCACTTCCTCTTATTTCTAGTGAATTGAGGCCTGTTACCCCTCCTGTTCTGTTCTTTCTGTCATCCCCATCATGCAAGTCCCCATCTTAGCCAAGCTTGATGGGTCTTTAGTGGCTTGGGTCTGTGAAAGAGGATGCTTTCTTAGGCTCTTCAAGATTCATCACGACTCACGAGTATTTCCTCCTCAAGGATGATTTTGGCTGGTTTATTACCTTTCTATGTGTTTCTTCAATGTGGAAAGGTTTTGATGCTTCTGGTTATGGAGATGAGTCAATGGTTTTAGCCCACTGGTAATTCTTTTCCACTTCAAACTCTACTCTGGCTTCCTGTTCTTTCATCCCAAGACAGATCGTTCTAGTGTGATGGTTCTTGTGAAGGATTTGGTATGGTGTTGTTTGAGAGACACTTGGAATTATAAAAGTCATAGCTTTGATTCATGGGCCCTCGATATTGCAGTCAATTCCTCTTTTCTCATTTGATCCTGCTTATGGTGATTCTTGTTGGATTAGAGCTTGGAAGCTAGTTAATTTATGCATTATAAGGATGTTCGTTTCTGATTTAAGTGGTTCATTATAGATTTCAAATTAGTTGTGGTCTAATGAACTTGTATAGTGATTTAGATGATGGGGATTGCAGTTCGTAGTTTGATATCACTAGTTTATTTTTTAAATTTGAATTTGTGGATTGACTGTTTCCGGGTTGTGGATTGGATGTATCCAGTATTGTTTGAGGTTCCTACTAACCAAAAAAAGTTGTTTATTGAAAATGAAAAAACGAATTTGGTAGATTAAATAATATAGCATCATGTTCAAACTTATTTCACGTTATATGATGTGATACCACACATTACCCAATGCATTGGAGTTCAATATAATTCTGAACACACCCATCACATCATATAGTATTCATAATCATGAATTCCGCATAGAATGTATATCGATCATAGATATAAAATAACTCATGGAATGGAATGGGTTTCATTACATAATGTATACATTCATGAAAAAACATTGGCTTCCATAAATGTAATACCATACTGGCAGAGTAATAAAAAATATTGAGTGAGGAAGAAACAATCTCAAGAGAAGTAATAGATATGTTTTTAGAAAGAAGTGTTCTTCTGGAATGTCTTGGTATTTTCATAAAACCGTATTAGAAATAAGTATATCCAAAAAAATAAAGGTAATAAAAATGAAATTATATTTTAGGAATATTAAATGTGCATCCACCCTAGAATTTGGAAATAAAAAGGAATAACCCAAATAAAGGAAATTGCGTACGACAATCCCCTTACCTTATGTATGAAAGCCTTATTTTCTTTAATATCATGAATAATAAAATTATATTTTTTAATTAATAAATACAAAACCTCTTATATGTATATATTATTCATTATAATTTTATTAAAAATTTTCATAACTATTTTAATGAGTTATAGAGTTCAATTTCTTCACTTGTTTGTGTTTTTTTTCTTGGTTTTCATAATCAGTTCACTTGTCTACATTTATGGAAGATCATATAAAATTGGGATAATTCCCTTGAATTGAATTCATATGTAATTAGTTATCTTCCATAATTTTAATTGTTCTAAAATATAGTTTTCTATATATGAGGATAATTCATTATATAAATTTTAATGTTAATTTCCTTGAATAATTTTGGCGGTTTTTAATCACAATGAACTAATTTTTTATTAATATTTAATATTATGTATATATTTTAGTTACAACACATAAAAAGGTTGTAAAATACATTTTATGATCTTTTTAAACAATTATAATGGTTTTATGACCATCCTTAATAGTGGTAAAGGAAAATGAAAACACATTGTCCATGATGGTGATAAATCAACACATCACAGATGAGGTTCTCATTTTTAGAATAAAACAGAGAGGAGAGGAGGTTTGGTGACAGATTATTCCATTAAAATAATAAAATACTAGTATATATATTACATGTTAGTTATCATTCCACTTGTTATGCGTAGTTTAGAAGACAAAAATAATAGAAAATAAGTTGAAAAAAATTAAATGAAAGTAAAAGACGATGTTACCTCTTGAATTTTTCTTCTTAAGAACCTCCTATTGAAAATTGGATTATGTATTTTGTTGAGAGAAAAGGCTTCTGGACATGGGGGAGAGGGTTTGGATGATAATTGAGTTTAGTTTATACAATATTCAATGATTTTTAGGTGTAAAGGGAACAGGTGATGAGGGGTGGTATTTATAGGGGAGGAGAGGGGTGTTTTTTATTATATTCATTAGTTTATTATTTTGGATCATGACTGTTAATAGTTTAAAAATTATCTCTAAATATATTAAATAATTATGGGGATTCCTAGAGTATTTTTATTACATTAGAAATGACTCAAAGAATGGTGTATTTAACTTAAAATGTTATATACCTTAATTTTTCATATTTTACTATTCATTGAAAATCAACAATTTTAGAAAAATACCAAAAAGACCTCTTAAACATTTTTTTATTTTTCGAATTCAAAAATAAACTCAATTTTATGGAAATAATTTTCTAAATATGTGAAATATTATTTTTTATTAAAACTATTAATTATTTGAAAAATTGCAATTTTAAAATTATAACTGATTTTATGACTCTTTGAAAAATTAATTTAGTTTTAATAAAAATATATAATAATCGAAAGACATAAAAATATTTTTTTTTGAATATTTTTTTTTAATTTTTTTAAATCATTATATTAATTATTTAATAAATATTTATGTTTTATAAAAATACTGACAATTAATTTATCAATTTTAAAAGATTTATTTACTCATAAGATGATAAAAATAATTCATATTTTCATTCATAAGATACTTAAATTTTATTTACACTATAATAGGCAAGGTTACTTTTATTTTGGCCAATTTACAATTCCTAAAGGTCAAATTTCTATTTTAAAGGTCATTTTATTATTCCATTTTTATAGGTTCTTTAATTTATAGAAAAACATATTATTTAATTAATAATTATTTTATAATGTTTTTATTGTATTCTAAAAGAGATTTTATTTGGTTTATGCTATATGATATATTTATAAAAAGGGTATATTTCATTGATAAAATATTGGGTCCTTACATTCTTCCCCCCTATGAAATTTTTCCCTCTAAATTTCATTTTTACATTCTTTGTTGAAAATAGGTGAGGGTACTTCTCCTTCATCACTTCCTATGGTTCCCATGTTGCCTCTTCATATTTTTGGTTCTACCATATTACATTGACCGGGTGAGTATTATAGTTGCATAGAACATTATCTTAATTGTCTGATATCTTCATTGAATGATCCTTGTAAGAGAGATAATTTTCCAATTGTACTACCTCTGAATTAAGTACTCGATAGAGATCTATTTTGTATGTTTTCAAGATGGATATATGGAATATATTTTATAATTGAGACATTGTTGGTGCTAGTTGACAAACCATAGCTCTAACACCATTAAGAATCTAAAAGGGATGATGTACTAGGGACATAGCTATCCATTCATCCCAAATTTTATGTACCTGTTCCGTAGAGATATATGGAGGAATACCATGTCTCTTAACTTAAACTCCAGGTCTCATAAAAAAAATTCATTGTAGACTTTGTGCTTTTTTGATGTGCTGCTAAATGGTTTTCACCTTTTCAACTATTTCTTCGACCATTTCTGGTCCCAAAATCTTATGTTCATTGAATTCTCCCAGAATGTTTGTGTTATTTAACATTTACAATAAAGTGTTTCATATAGATCCATTAGGAAGATCAAGTGTAAATTTTTTTTGTAAAGTAAAGAAAATAGATGTAGATGTTGGTCTTATCCTCTGTTAAAGTCCATATGAAATTCTCTCAACATGTTCCAATTTTTGAATAGTCCTATAAAATTGTCCATCAGTTTGATGATTATAATCCATACTCATGTTCACCTCAGTGTTTAGATCATGTTGGAGAATTTTCAAAAACATGGTTGTGAAATCCTGTATCTCAATCAGATACAATCGACATTGTTAATCTATAAAGCCTTATAACCTCCCTAATTTATATCTGTGCAAGTTGATCAAGTGAGATCTCCTTTGGAATTACGATAAAGTAACATGTTTTTGTAAGATTATCCACAACAACCAATATATAATTATTTACTCAATATTATTTTTGATGTCTTATGATAATGTCCATGGTGATGTTTTCATATTTTCATGTTGTTAAGGGTAATGGTTGCAATGTCCTCTTTAACATTTTTTCTTTTTTCCTTCACTTTCACACATACTAGGAACTTTGATGTATATTTAATGATACAGTTCTTCATATTTTCCCAAAAATAGTTCTCTTAGATATATTAATACATCTTGGTGCTCCCTGAGTTAATTGAAAAGGTTGAGCTATGTGAATCACTCAGAATATCTTCCTCTATATCTTGATTTTATTGTACACATGTCGTGAAAAAAATCTTATCAATCACTCCTCATCAATTTTGAACTATTGGAATTTGTCTTTTCTAATAGATTACACTTTCATTTAAATTTAAACATAATTTCTATGAACATATTTTAATTTCTTCCTGTGGGATGGTTGTAAAATATATTCATAATATACTGATGGTTTTCCTTCCTTAATTATCCCTATGTCTATTATTTAATAATCCAAGAAGGTTGGATCATTCTCAATTCCCATAATTTATAATTTTGAAGGATACATTCTACTTAGAACATCCAACACATTTTTTTCCTTACCAGGATGATAGTGTATTGAGAATTCATCATCTTTGATGATCTCAAAAAATATTTTCTCACACATATTAATATTCATCTATGTGAATCTATATTTGAGACTCGTATGATCAGTATAACTCTAAATCTTCTCCCCATAGTGATAACGTCACTTGATTTTTAATTTGAAGATCATAGATTCCAACTCCATATCTTTTGTGTGATAGTTTTTCTTGTGAATTTTTAATATCCTTGAGGGATATGATATCCCCTTTTCATTTTTCATTAGTACATAGCCTAATCCCTTATTTATGGTATCACTGTATTCCACATAGAGTTCTCCACTTGTCAGAAGTTTAAGTACTGGCACAATGATAAGCCTCTTTTTTAACACTTTGAAGAATTATTCACATTCACTGGTCTAGTCAAAATTATCTCCCTTTTGAGTAATCATGTTTAGTTGGTTTGAAAATAATTATAAGGTCTTAAAAAATATCCTGTAATACCCAACTATACCAAGAAAACTATTGTTCTCTATTACATATGTTGGTCTGGAAAACACTTCAAATTACTTTGTATTGAAAGGGTCCTCATATATTCCTTTGATGGTGATAACATTCCCCAATAATGATACTTCTTCTACCTAGATATCATATTTTCTATAATGTTCCAATATATTCTCTTTTAAGAAACTCTTTAACACAATATTAAAATAATCATCATGTACCTCAATTCTTATGGAGTATATCATAATTTCATAAATAAATACTACCACAAATTTGTTGAGGTAATATCTAAATATCGTATTCATTAATTAGATGAATATTTTTGGAATATTAGAGAGTTGAAAAGGCTAAAAAATGAACTCGTATATTCTATACCTTGCTCAAGAGGTAGTCTTGGGAATAGATTCTATCCTCACCTTTAATTGGTGATATCCTGACTAAAGATCAACCTTAGAAAAATACATGGGCCTATGTAACTGATCAAACAAGTCATTTATCCATTTAAAGTTATACTTGTTCTTTATCCTGAAATATTTGGCTCAAAATTATAAAGTAAGAGGCTCATTGATCTATCCTTCTTCTTGATGAAGAGGAAGGGTGTACCCCATGGTGATGCACTAGGGCGTATAAAACCATGGTCAAGACTCTCTTGTAACTTCTTCTTCTTTGGTTCCTCCAACTAACTTTTTTCAATTATTTAAGGTTTTTTATATAGGTAATGATATAAGATTATATTTAATTATGAAAAGAACTTCTCATTTATGACAGATATCAGGAAATTCATCAGGGAACAGATCATTATAGTCCCTCACAATGGGCATGTTGTTGAGGATGATTCTCTCATTTATATCAACCATTCAATCTTGATATGATTTCTCATAAGGCAATGATATCTACAATTAATATGATTATTCTAAAAGAGATTCATCCTATTTATAACACTTTTACAGAATTAGATGTTGCCTTAGAATAAAAAGAGTGAAATATTTTTCCTGACATTTGATATTAGCATTGTATAAAAATTGAAAATTCATGCCCAATATAGCATCAAACTCTACAAAAGAAATTACGATAATATTTTATCAGAGTTTCATTTCAAAAACATTAACAGGGAGGAGTAATATATTTTGGATGAAATAATTTCCCCATTTCCAGTTCTCACAGATAACTCATCCTCTATATTTTGAAGTGGTGTTTGAATCATTTTACTAAACACATAGGATAAAAAAAATGTGTATAACAAAAATAAAATATTACATTTTCTATTATTGATTGAATAACTAGTATACTTATCTCCATATCATTGTGAGGATCCATCTCAGTATTTGTAATGTCATAAGATTCCCATTACTACTTTGGATTTGGTAGCTGATGATACTGACTACCCTAATGGAGTCAAGGTTTATTACACTGGATTGCAGAACTCCCTTTATCCATAAATTTGAACAATGAATTATAGGTTGTTCTCTCCTTTCCCATATCTCATTTCTAGATTCGTCATGTCTGTTCAGCATTCATGAGCTTAGTAGTATTATCTCACACATATGAATTGTTTCCCAACCCCTTTGAGGTAATTCCAAGCATGCTCCATCCTTTATTGCTAAAAATGAGTGGTAGAGTTTTATTTTCCAAATTTCCATTAGATCCCCCATCTTGAAACTCCATATTTATTTTCCTATCTCTATAGATATGATACCATTCTCCAAAAATCTTATCCACTTTGAGAGCACATCCAAAAAAATATTTATAACATCCAATGTCTCAAAATTCTAGAGATTTTCAATGGTATAGTTTTAAACAACAATAGAATATATCGATTTTTAACATTTTTATATCAAATCATGAAAAGTACCACTAAATCCTTGTGAAATTTTATTTATAAGTCATGATACATTAAGATTCTTCTTTCTTTATCTCTATGAATTCCTTATCCACCTTTTTATAAAGAGTTAGAGGGAAATACATTTAAGAAATATTTTCATAAATTATTATCACTCCATATCTTCAGTTTCATACATTTTTATGATGTTGTTAATAAATTCCCACCATTTGTAGACCTCTTTATCTAAATGATAAATGACCAAATTTATCTTCTCCATATCAAAACAATGAAGCACAAAAAAAACTTATTTATTGAGTTTGATGACTGTTCCATGACTAGTGGATCTTAAGATAAAATAAATCAATGGTTATTTCTATATAAAATAATTCATATATAGTTTCTCACTATTAGTTGAAAGAGGAATATCCTTGATATTCAGATTATTGTTCATAGACTATGATATTTGGGTAAATATATCAATGAAATGATTAACTCTACCTACCCAGGAATTGAGGATATCCTTCATGCAATCACTACATTGTTCTTTATTAGGGTTGTTAGCATGTTTTATCCTAGTTCCAACAATTTTATAAAACTAAAAAAAATTAAAAAATATAATTCAAAAATTCATAAATAAATAATTTAATACTTTGTGTAATTAACACTAAAGGCATATCCTGTGCGATCCCTATGTTTAAAATTTTTTAAAACTAAGATTATTGGGTGATTACATATACTTACTATCAAAATAGGTTTTTAACTAATGTTATCTAATCTTAATTCCAAAATTAACTAAATTTTTCTCATATACCAACTATAGTGACCCTATATTTTATTACATAACTATTATATCATTTTAAAGATAAAAAAACATAATAGTGTTTCAAAACAATGATCCAATAGTTTAATATCTTGGAAAAATTCAGAACATACATAATATTTACATACAAAAACATAAAAATAATTTTATTCCTTCGTATATATCTTCTTACTAACCTATATTCCTCTTTAGAATATGTAGTCTCCTGAATATATACATTAATTAAAGGGGTTAGATAAAAGAATAGTAGGAGGATAGATACAAATGTGAATCAATATTAAATTGGTGAGAATAATCACCGCCATCATAAAAAAAGTAAATTATTAACATCATAATCATGGGATGAATCATTAGATAAATTCATGGATTTTAGAAAATTATAAAAATGAAAAATCTTTTCTTAGATAGTTCAATACCACACATAGTTGTGAACAATTCTAGTATCATGGTCCAGCATAACATATGTGAATAATTATAACATCAACATAATTTTTAGCAAGTCTAGAATGATGATAAGAAATATTACACATTATCTATTGACATATATCAAATTACCCAATACATCATAGTACTGTATATTTCCTAGCTCACCTATCACGTCATAACATTTACAAAACCATGCATGCCCCATAAAATGTATATCAATCATAAGCATAAAGTAACCCATGTAATGTAATTGGTTTCATTTCATAAATAATAAATTCATAAACAAAATCTTGGGTTCCAAAAATGGAATAACATACTGGTATAAGAATCATTTATCTTGAGTGAAGTATAAATAATCTCAATAGAAGTAAAAGATGTTTTTTTGAATGAAGAGTTATTTTGGAAAATATTTTTCATTTCATAAAACAATATTAGAAACATGTATATCCCAAAAAATAAAGGTAATAAAGATTAAATTATATTTTAGGAGTACTAAATCACATCCACACTGAAATTTTTCATGAAATACGAATAATCCAAATAAGGGAAATCGTGTTTGAGAATCCCCATACCTTTTGTTTGAATGACTTCTACACATTAATATCATGTACAATCAATGTAGATTCATTAATTAATAAATAAAGAACTTATTATACTTTTATTTTATTAATTACTATTTAACTAATTTTTAATCTCATTTTATTGAGTTATACAGTTTAATTTCATCATTCGGTATAGTTCATTTTCATGTTTTTCATAATCGATTCACTTATATACAGGTATAAAAGATCCTGTAAAATGGTGATAATTATCTAGAATTGAATTTATATGTTATTAGTGAACTTAAATAATTTTAATTAGTCTAATATATATATATATATATATATTAGTATTTTAGATATTATGATGATTTATTAGATAAAATGTAAATGATATTTGTTTATAATGATTTTGGCAGTTTTCGAACACAACAAACTCATTTTGTTTCATTGTTTAATATTTTGTATATATTTAGTTCTAGAAGATAAAATAGGTTATAAAATAAATTTTAAAATATATTTCAAAAATTATAATTTTTTTATTTCCAGCTTATAAGGATTTAAAAGAAAATAAAAACTCATAGACCATGATATTGGTAAATCGGCGCATCACAGACGTTGTTCTCGTTTTTAGAATAAAAGGGATATGAGAAGATGTTTTATGATTGATTATTCCATTAAAATGATAAAATTATTTTATATATAATATATTGGACTTATTATGCTACTTTGATAATGGTAGGTTAGTAGAGAATAACAAAACAAAAGAAGTGGACACGAAATTAAGGGAAAATTAAAGGGGATTTTATCTCATGAATTTATCTCCTTGAGAACCTCCATATAGAAATTTTATTTGGCCTTTTATTGATACAAAAGGATCCTAGACTAATTGGAGTGGATTAGGATAATAACTTATCATAATTTGGACCACTATCAAATCTTTTTAGTTGTGAGGGGAAGAGGGGGTGAGTGGTGTTATTTATAGAGGAAGAGAGGAGAGTTTTTTTATTATTTTATTTGTTAGTTTATTATTTTGGATCAAGATTGTAAATAGTTTAAATATTATCACTAAATATATTAAATAATGAAGGGGAGTTTGAGGTTATGGTTCTTACATAACAAATAACCCACGTATTAGTGAATTTATCTTATAATGTTATATAGTGTAAATTAATGTATATTACTATTCATCAAAAATTCAAGTATTTTAATAAAAATACCAAAAACTCACCGTAACAAATTTTCAATCTAGAGAATTATAAAATTAACTCCTTTTTGTGAAAATAATTTCTAAATTTGAGAAATGTAATTTATAATTAAAATCATCATTTATTCAAAAAATACATATTTTAAATTTATAATTGATTTTATGACACTTTGAAAATTTACTAAAGGTCTCATTCAATTATTTATAATCATAACAAATAAACATTTAAATATTTGAATACATTTTTTATATCTTTATATTATTTATAAAAAAATATTTTTGTTTTATAAAAATACAAACACTTAGTGTATCAAATTTATATCATTTATTTATTTATACCATGATATGAATATATAATATATTCATTCGTCAGATAAAAAAAATTATTTACACTTCCATAAGTGCTTTTACTCTTCTATTGGATTATTTAATATTCCAAATGGTCGTATTACGATTCCAAGGGAAAAGTTACTATTCCATTGGGATAGGATCCTTAATTTCTAGAAATACCACTTATTTGATTCATTATTTATTTATAATGTTTTTATTTCATTCTCAAAGAGATTTTTATGTGGTTTATACTATATTGAATAATAATAATAATGGAATTTTACATTAATAAAATGTTGGTCTGTTGCAATTTCTATATAGGAAATATCAATCATTTTATTACCAAGGTCCAGTTTAAATTGCGAGGATGCAATTAAATATCTTGGGGAGAATGTAATTATGAAACTTGCTAAAGTAATAGAATAATATTTGATAGCGTGTATCTAATCCAAGACCAAGAATGTAAGGTAATATAATATCCCAAAAATTAAAATTCTAATTAATATTTTAAATACATTATATCATAGATATTGATGGGAATGTATATAATACTAAGTTAGCTTGTGTTACGCCCAAGACCGTGTTTTACCAAAATAACAATATATTATTAAAATATTAGTATTTAATTTAATAAGATAGAACATAGATGTTAAACTAGATATTTTTAATATTATCGACTAAAATATAAAAATAATTTTTAACCAAATGTAAAATGAATTCGTTTATTACCTATTAATTAGAAACAAAAATATAAACCAATTGAATATAACGTTTATATGTTTATTTTTTTCTTCCAATGGTGTTTTTTCTTCATAAATTAAATCAAATAAAATTATTAAATGATATTGATGAAATATATATGTTATATATTAAATGAAATGTTTTTATATTCATAAATTAGATTTTATTGGAAAAAAATAAGACGAAACTCAATTTTATGCAAAAAAACCTATATGTTTCTAAAGATAGTTTTACAACCTTTTAATGGAGAAGCAATTTTAAATAGATTTTTTTTGAAATTTTATCAATTTTATAGGTAAAAATTAATTTCATTTTTAAAGTGTAATCTAAAAATTATATTAGTCTGATTTATTGGTATTTTTATGAGGTTTCAATTATCAATGAATAGTGAAAACACTGAATTTCAATTTAAAACTACCTTTTTCAATTTATTTATTGGGTTATGTTATATTTTTTTTATTTTTTTAATGTTTAATAATATCAATTTTATATCAGTTAATCAAATTCTGGTTATTTTAATCAATTTTACACTGATATTGAATATAAAAACATCTCAAATTTGTGACCCTTTAATCATTAAAAACCCATTTTCTCGTCCCGTCTATAGAATTAAAAATAAATTAATTTTTTCCACTTTTGTGATTGAAATTTGATAAAATAGTTTCCATTTATGGAATACAAATAATTTATAAATTATAATAATTTCAATTTAGTTTCTTTTAATTATTATTCTATGTGATTGAAATTAATTACATCTATTAAGAAAAAAATAGCTTAACATTGAACAAAATATTAAACATAACAGTCAAAATGACCTAGAAACATTTCTTAAATCCATTTAATGTTCATATTTCGAAACTATCAACCCTTGAATCAAATTTGGACTATTATTGAGCCACAAGACATTAGAAAATCGTGAGTGGAATTCCATTTTAAAAAAATTACAAGAATTCATCTCCCCCTCCGCTATAAAAGGAACTCATCCCTTATTCAAATTAACACCTCTCAAGAAATGTTTCCTAATTACTCAACCTGAATAGGTTTGCACCATGACAAACCAATTCCCATCTCCAATAGGCCAAGGGTTGGTGACCAGCACTGTGTAGGCATATCCTACTAATGGGAGGTATTAGCCTAAGGTATTTGTACGCACACACATATCTCGAAGCCCAAAAAATACAGAAATTTTAAAAAATTGAAATAGTGCATGCATACTTCTAGGATCCCAAAATAGAGTGAAAAAGTACTAAAAATGTAATTAAATGGGCCAAATAAAAAACCAACTGAAAACTGTAAAAGTAAAACCTACTCTAAGGGAGAGGACTAATTCAAATGAATCATCCCTATAAAACACATTGATCTGTAAAGTTCCAACTATACTCCATCCTCTACCTTTCCTCCCAAGACACCATCACTGGGATATATGTCTACATAAGACATGAAATCTATAAGAAGAAACAATGAAGGGTGATTATAATAGTACTCATTAGAAAACCCTCAAAAAATTTAACATGAATCACCAATTATATCCAGGTCAATTCATTATATGACAGTCAATGTACAATAGAAACACTCGCATACTCAACAAAACATTATCCCACCAGGTGGCCATAACCAACTACCAGCCACACGATTATACTCTATGAAATGCTTATTATGAAAGAATCCACTCCAAGAGTCATGAAATAATTGAAGATTATTTACGAGGAGGACTAGGTCATTAAGACCCACCCAATAAAATATCACTAGTCTAAGAATAATTTGATACACAAATAGGGGGACATGACCAAAACCATTAGGGGGAAAACATGAACCTAATCAAGACAAAGAAGCTATGTATGAAATCATGTGTCAACGATAAAAAAAACCCTTCTGATATAGCATTCTAGATGGATGATTAACTCCGAAATCAGTTAGGTTATTTAAATTCCACAAAATCAACCTAGGAAACAAAGGATGATAGGGTACAACACTCTATACACATAGAAGGGTACCACAACACTATGTGAGACTCAACATCTAGAGGGGATCACAATCCTATGATATGGAAGTAATTTCACAATTTACACTTGATTTAAAGTACCAAGAGATATTAATCAATCTATATTGGTCCAAAATAAAAAAAAGAGCTATAAAAACTCTTGAAGGGGGTACATGATGGGTACCAATGGGTACACGATGTTTTGAACAATCCACATTCCCTCCGGTGTGTAAGATCCTGACACAACATGTAAGTCTCCCTACACATTATGTTTAGAAATACACAATGTGTAAAGACACATATTATCCTTCCCATGTCCCATTGTCGTTTTTGGGTTCCAAGTCCATGTTTGTGTACCAAATTGTGTATGCCATGTTATGTCTTTGTCCAAGTACACCACATGCCACATAGCCATATACATTTATCTGTGTCTTTGTACTTTCTAATGTACATGTAGAGACTCATTAAATAGATCACATGGGATGTCATTGAGTCACCAAAAGTTTGATATTTATCATTATCCAGAACCCAAGTTCCATAACTAGTTGGGCCCACATCGCGTGTAACCTGAAATACGCACCATGTTACTCAGGATTTTCTAAATCCATTAGGATCCCTTTCATGTCATCCTAAAAATTTTTAGAGACACCTATTTCACCATTACTTGTATATCATGGTTTTTCAAGACCTTTAAAACATCGATCGATAGAAAATCAGACTCAAAACCACTCAGAAAACTATCCATTGCGCTTTTTGTCCACGTTCTCCAACATCAAGAGAGTCGAAACCCGTAAATCCAATCCAACCCACCACTGATCATTCATCACCGCCATAGTACCTTGATCACCCCAACAAAAATGAAATGAACCCTCAGTATGGATCTGTGGTTCTGAATAATTGAAACACAATGATCTAATATCAGGTATTCATCGAACCATGTGCCAAAAGAAAACAACTTCATTGAACATGAAAAGAGTGGGGAAAAAATTTATAAGCCATAATATGTGGGTAAAAAAACCTGTCTATTGTTCATTTTTACCCAATTTATCATCATAAAAAATGGTAAATGTAGAATTAAAAATGAAGTAAAAGGTTAAATTATTCCATCAAATTAATTTTATCAATGATGCACATATCAATTTTGTTCATGGAATTGATCCGTGTTTTCTCTGTATTAAAAAACAAGGTGGAAATCACAAAAAAAATCTTACATGGAGTTTATATCAATAGTTGTTGAATACTGTTTTTGTTTCAGTCATTTCTAAGATCCTTCAAATCTCTTTGTGCAACGATCGATGATCTAAACTCCGACCTGTCGTCATCTGCTAGAAAATATCTCTAACCATTGTCTGAACCTCCAGTGTTTGAGTGGCCAACCATAAAAAAACCTAGAGCCATTTATTTAATAGACAAATAGTCAATGTGTCAAAATTTAAAATAATAAATTAGTTATTCATTTTATTTACTTTTATTTTGTCTGTGATGCATTTTTCACAAACTGACCACAACGAAAAAGTTTATCTCGTTCCTAGGGTAAACCCCACATTCTGAACTCAATAGTGCCCTTATAATGCTGATAATGGCCCAAATTCATATGTTATTCAACATTTTATGGAATCCTTCATGAATTTTCTATTTATTATATTTAATATTTTTTAAACATTGATTCTTGGAACACCAGGCCCTGGAATAACTTTTTTTCATAGTGCCTAGTCTCGAAAATAATCCATTTAATTTCTATAAAAAATATAAAAAATATGAGATGTTACATTCTCCCCACCTTCAGTATTTAAATCCCAAAAAAGATAAATTAAGGACTACACAATGATATGTGGGTACTGATCTTGAATCTAAACCTCCCACTCCCATGTGATCTCCTTATGACTCCCATGCTTCCACCAGACATGTATAAGGGTAATCGATCAACCATGATGGTTCATATCCTACTGATCCTCAATCTCCCCTAGGTACTCTACAATGTTATCTCCATCCTCAATGTACATCTCGCCTCAATCAATAAGGTGTGATGTGTTGTGCATGTACCTTCATAGCTGTGACATGTGAAAGGAATCATTTACCAAGGCCAACTGTGGTTGTCGAGCTATGTGGTAAGACACATTTCCAACTATATGTAGTATCTAGAAGGGACAAATAAATCTTGGAGATATCTTTCCTTTGTATCCAAATACCCTTAATCAAGGTTGTGATAAAAACATTGGAAAAACATGGTCTCCTATCTCGGACTAAATAATATTCCCCTGTTAGTCTTCATAAGACTTATGATGACCCTATGTAGACCCCATCTACTCCTAGATGATCTATATAGTCTCTATGGAAACTAACACCAACTCGGTGCCCTTGATTTCTAACACACCTGGATCGTTCCGACAATGTGGGTACATATTTGGTCATCTATGCAAAGCCTTCAATAGTTCCATGAAAATGGTGGAATGATATCTTTTGTTGTACAAAAACTCCCACAAGGGTAGTTTATCCCCTAAACTACATCAAAAATCCAACAGACAATATCCCAGCATGTCCTCCAATAACTGGATAATACGCTACACCTGGCCATTAGTATGGTGTGAAACACTATTCTCAAGTGAAACTGAGTCCCTAAAGACTCCTATAATCACCTTCATAACCAATATTGGAAGTGAGCATCACAATCAGATATGGTATTCGATGGAACTCCATGGAGTCGAACAATATTTTGCATGTAGAGGCATCCCAATCTCTCTACTAAACTCTACTATTGAATATCAACGAAGTGGGTAAACTTGTTGAGTCATTCTATGGTCACCCAAATGGAATAGTTCCTCATATACATACACTGTAAGACTAACAAGATGACAATGTATATCCCATCCACATCCACTCTTGAACCTCAGGTGTTGAGCTACTCCTGATGGAATATAGTGCTCAACCTTCATCTACTGACAAATAAGGCATTGAGATAAAAAAATTTAAAATCCATTCATTATACGAGGACACTAAAACATACATCAAATTACTTGATACATATTTTCCACTACTAGATGTACCAATGAAGGGGATGTATTAAACTTCTTCAACACATCCTCCCACAAAATCATGTGTACAATCTTCTGTCCTTTGAAAAGGATAATGTTCTCCCCAACATTAGAATATCCATCAGGTTCATGTCCAATGGATATCCAATTATGTAAGGTATCACAATCTATATCTTCGTGCTGATAATACCTAAAAAATGTGAAAGTGGTGCGGTAACAACCATCGAATAAAGATATGAAGCAATATCCTTTTCCAGGAAGGATGACTGTAATGACACTAACTTCTTCGATGCCTTTTCCTATAGCTGAGAATAAGATCCCCTACATAGAACATCTTCCACCACATTCCCCTTCCTATGATTATAGAAAATCTTAATGTCATTGTAATGAAGGAACTCTAGCCATCAACTTTGTCTCAAGTTAAGATCCTTCTGTGAGAATATGTTGTTGAGACACTTTTGTTTAGAGTAAATGACAAACCGGTTTCCCCTCATGTTGTGCTACTATATATTCAATGTGAATACTATCACTTCAAACATAATATATTGGGTCACATTGTAATTTTCAAGCAGTCGTAATTGGTATAAACCATAGTCAGAAACTGATTTCTAATGAATTAGAACACAACAATTTATGGTCCCTGATGCGTCATTGAACACTATATACTTGACACCCTCCTCCATAAATCTCAATATGGTAACACTCATCAACCACTGTCTCAGCTCATGAAAGGAGTCCCCTTCAGAGTCAAATCTATCAAGGTTGATGTAACATATGATTAGTCGGGTAAAAAATTTGATATTACGATACCGATGGAAAGAAACTCTACTCCTTGGTAACAATCTTGGGTGGATCCCATGTAGCAATTGCCTCAACCATTTCTAGATCCACTACTACTCTAGCCTCTGAGATGCCATAACCTAGAAGGTGGACATTTGGAATCCAAAACTAACACATTAATAGACTCCTATAAATATGGTTCTCTCTGAGTGTTTCCAGGACCATCCTCTAGAGTATTACATGCTCCTCCTCGAATTCTGAATACACTAGGATATCATCAATGAAGTCCACTATGAACCGATCTAAGAAAATCTCAAATATCCTATTCATGACACCCTTGAATACTACTAGGGACTTTTTCATGAAATATGGCATCACCAAGTACTCATATTGTCTATAACGACATATTAAGTATTTATTTAGTATATCCTCATCCCGTTCTAATAGATAGTGATAGCATTTCCTAAGGTCAAACATTAAGAACCCTCAAACCCCTCATATTTGATAAAAGATGTAATCAATTCTTGGTAGTGGATACATATACTTCTTGGTCATAAGATTGAAGCACTAGTAATCCACACATAGCCCCAATATCCCATCCACATTCTTCAAAAACTACACTAGGGAAGCCTAGGGGAAACTCTTAGTCTTTGAAACCCCTTCTTATTCAAGTCAACCAACTACACCCTCATATCATAAAGTTCTCTGGGAGACTTCTGATATGTTGGTGAAAATATCATTATCGTCCTAGGATGAAAGTGGATGCAAAAGTATATTTCATGGAAAGGAGTTAAACCAATCATATTCTCAAGAAATGTATCCTTATAATCCACCACCACCATAATAAACTGATATCCCAAAGAATGAAATTCTACAAGGGTCATGCTATCCATATAGTGATTAATCAAATTCAATCTCCTATGCCTGAGCTCATCCTTCACTACCAAGGTCACTTTTTCACCCAAAAGTAGAACTTAGTTATGTCACTACAGACACATTGTATTCTATATGTAAAAAAGTAAATCTAGGAATGAATTATGGATATCCATTCCACACATAAGATGACATCTTATGGAATCATTACTCCAATATAGAGATCACATAAAAAATCATCAGATCACACTATCCACACAAGTTCACAATCGCTGAGTAACTACCGATCAGAGTCTCCAGCATCAAGGGTTGAACCAATTGATCAAGTAGAATCACAAAGTCTTGAACCATAGTAGTGTAAAGGATGTAATGACTCACACATGTGTATCAATACATCATATGATTTATAAGATACAAATGTCATAACTGATATCATCCATATAGTCTTGAGGTTATAGGCCTTCATAGATTGTAGTTGGCCTCATCCCTTACCACCATATCCTTAAGTCTGGATTGGACCACCTGGGGGGTGGTGGTAATAGGTAAAACATCTAACCACATTATTCTATACATACAAACCTTATTCCATGGACTCTCCCCTATGGACTACCCTGCTACTACCTATGTATTTACCTTGGCGGTCCCCTAACCATCTCATGATCAATTATACAACATGTCTGAAAATCTCGATCCAGATATCCCCGACCATCATAGAAGAAACCCTGCCTATCCCTCAACTAATTTGAGAAACCCTAAGATCCTTGCATAGATTTTCCTAAGTCCTGAGATCACCTAATGAAGAATCAAACACACTTGGATCCCTATGAATGTTGTCAAATGCCTGCTACCGATGTCTCATCTACCACATTCCCACTACTAGATCTCACTACTAGGGTCTTCTCTACCATAAATATCTATACCGATAAGGATAATTCCAGAACCTCAACTTATGTCGGAGTGAAAAGGGATACGACTGAATCCCTAATTCCCCAACACAAGTCCTTCTTAGAGGTATGCTTTTTATTGAACTGGTCTCAAAATATATTCAAGATGTAACACTAGTGATTAGTAAAACTCACTGAGTACCCCACCACTAACACTCTTCCTTGTTTTAAATGAATATTCTCATGTATGAATACCGATTTTAGTTTGGTTGGATATAAATCCTCCATTTAGAGACAATCAATGTTTATCCAAGAGAGTGTTTTCTTGTCATGTGACTGAATCAACAAACTCTACCACCACCCAACATATCTCTAAATAAGAATCAATTCAAGGACTACCATATGATCTTCAAAAATCCTCAAAAGGATGAAAATTTGATTGACTACCTCTAAAATGTTGTCATCCACTATGGGGGGTCTAGATTTCTTTAAAACCTAGGAGGTCAATACATATGAAACTTGTACAGCACACTTATCCTGCATGCATCCTCAATTGGTACTACAAACTCAAGCTACTACTCAACAGGTGGTGGTATAGCTGGTAATCAACCTGGAAGTTCAATCTCCAGTATAGGACCCTATACCGATTCCTCATCACTTGATTGATCATCCTCATAATCACACAGTGGATTACTAGATGGATATCTTCATGGATGTATCCTGATTTTGAACAAGATGTACCACAATCAAAAGAGTATACTTGAGGACCTTACTCAAGAAGGAAATGTAAAAAACAACCATTTTTATATGATGGATATAACAGAAAATTTCCCTACTACCAATGTTTACATGTATCTAGTTGAAAGATAGGTAATCAGAGTCTGGTATTATAGATACATCCACAACCCCACAAAAACTAGAGTCCATGACTGGAAATTTGAACTCGAAACACTAAAAACTATTTACCTAAACCAAACTCACTGAACTCGATCCTATGGTAGAAAAGGATTCTCTAATACCACATTATCATGAAATGACCATCCGAGGTCTGACTTGTGACTACCCAAATCTCGCCTACAAATGGCCAAGTGTTGGTGACCAATGTTTAATATGTATATCCCACAAAACGGATTTTTTAGACCGAGGTACCTGTACGCACAAACACACAACTCCATTCCCACAAAACTCTGAAATATAGAACAAATAAAACAATATAGTCCTAAATATAACATCCCACAATAGAGTACAAAATTAAATGTACGGGAAATGAAAAATGGGACAAATACAAACCCTTCCTAAAACCTTCAAAAGTCAAAACTGATATATGGATGAGGTCTACATAAAATTCAAGGTCTCAATAAAACACCTTGGTATCTCAAGATCCAACTATGCTCCACCCACTCTCTATCCTACCAAGACACCATCAAAGGGACCATCATCATCATAAGACATGATACGTATGGGAAAGGACCATGAATAGGTTAGTATAACAGTGCTCAGTAAGACACCTAAAAAATGATAAACATAAATCACCATGTACATTAAGCCCAATAAAATAAATAATAGTCAATATACAATAGAAACACCCAGATATACTCAGAAAGACACCACACCAATAGTCAGTAATAACCAACAGCCAGCCTTATGATTCTTCTTGATGAAATACTAATTTTAGAAGAATCCACACCACAAGTTGTGAAATAATTAGAGACACTTAATGAAGAGGTATAGGTAATTGGGACCTACCTATTTAAAACACACTGGTAAAATAAGACTATGATACATATATTTGGAGTTACGCCATGAACCATTAGGGATACCGTGAACCCAATATGGATCATCAAGAAATGTTTGGGGTTGTATATCATCTTTACCACAAACAATACTGACACAATCTAGAAGACAGAGGATCAATTCCCTACTCTAGGAGGTTACAATGATTCGAAAAACTCAACCTAAGTTACAAAGGATGATAGAAGAACAAAATTCAATCTCACAAAGGGACACCAAAACTCTATCTAAACCCTGACCTCTATAGGGGATTAAAATAATGTGGTATGAATGTAATGATGCATTGAACATTTTAGGGAAAGGACCAAGGAAATGTACTAAACCAAAAATGGTCCATACTAAGAAAATAAAGATCTGTAAACACTATTTATAAGGGGGTACATGGTGTGTTTTAGGGGGTACATGGCATGTCCATATATCTTCGTTCCTACCATTTTGGAAGAGCCTCAAATGACATGTAATTATCTATATAAATTGTGTGTAGAAGTATTAAAAGGCATGTAGAGAGACACATTATCCTACTTGTGTCTCTTGTAAATTTCTGTGTACTGTGGCCATGTCTATTTACCCGTCAGTCTATTCCAAGTCATGTCCTTGTCCTACTGCATGGCGTGCCACTTGGTTGTGGACTTTTGGCCATGTTCGTGTACTCTATGAAGTACACATTGAGCCAAATTTAAGGGATCACATGAATTTTGACCAAGTCACATGGTGTGTGATATTTAACATTTACAAAACCATAGTGTCACAGCCCTGGGGCTCATATGATGCATAACCATAAATACACACTATGTTCCTGGAGATTTTAATGATCTTTGAGATCTCTTCCATGTCTTCATGGGCGTCTACAGAGCCACCTTGAATTCCATAACATGTAGATCAGGGTTTTTCTAGTCCTCTAAAAACTTTATAGATATAAAACTGGGCTCCAATCCATTACAAAAACCTTCTATCAAGTCGTTCTCAATCATTCATCAAAACTTGGAGAAACAAAACCAAAAAATCCCATCTGAACAACTAGAGATCATAGAAAACCACTATCACCACTCGATCATGCATTTAACACAACCCACTCCCATGGTATTGAAAATTTTCACCAAATATAAA
The DNA here is from genome assembly GCA_963277665.1 of Viscum album. Classification (NCBI taxonomy): domain Eukaryota; kingdom Viridiplantae; phylum Streptophyta; class Magnoliopsida; order Santalales; family Viscaceae; genus Viscum; species Viscum album. The sequence goes on along the minus strand of OY728166.1, from coordinate 1,080,715,289 downwards.
TTTCACAATGATCTAATATAGGGTATTCTATGATCCTTGGGAAAGAAGAAAATGCTCGTGGTAAACAAGTGAAGAATGGGGGAAGAAATCCATAATCCATAAGATGTGTCGAATGCACCTCAACTGTTTTTCATTTGACCACATTTAGTTATTCTTGAAAATGAAGAAAAAAGTGGAATAAATCCTTGAGAATTTTAAATTAGATAATATAATCAATTCAATCAATGATGTGCATATAAATTCTGTTCATGGAATCTTTCTATGTTCATCTGGTATTAAAATATGGGATGGAAATCACAAAATAAAATGTTTCTACCTAGATTTTGGAATGATAATTAGTGAAGAATCATTGAATTTACATCATTCACAAGATCATCCAACTACATTTGTGTGAATATGAATGATCAGAACCCTGATATGTCGTCGTCCACAAGAAATGTTATCCAATGGTTGTATGAACCTACAGGGTTTGAGTGAACAACCTGAAAGAAAACCCTATATCCATACATTTAAATAATAAATATTCACTACATAAAAAACTAAAAAATTAATTATTTTCTTTATTTAATTTTATTATTCCCACGATGAATGTTTCACAAATGACCTGCACTGAAAAAGGTTACAAATTGCCTATGGTAAAACCTGTATTCTAAACTAAACGGTTCCATTAGATTTTTGATATGGGCCACCATTCGTGAGTTCCTAAATTGTTTCATGAAAACAATGTTTTCAAGAAATTTAATATATTTTTTATATTTCAAACATTTATTTCAAGTAGTCTTTTCCTTGTAATCAAACATCGTCTTATCACATGGTATCAAAAACAATCCATATAATATCCAAAAAATGGATGGAAAATACTATACATTACATTTAGACCACCAAAACTCTACTCAAATAAGCTCCCTGCTTCCCTCCCCTCATACTAGATGTTTCAAATTGAGAAAAAATCAATCCAAATAAGTCTTTTGGTATAATTCCAAAGGAGTTCCTCAAAAATGTGGTAAGGTTCTTCAATGATAACTTTCATTTTATTTCCTTCTTCACCCCATGAACTCTTCTTATTATATTATGATATTGTAACCTTAGTATCATAAATATACTAATATGTTTTTACTTAATGTTTTCAACCTAAACCGATACACACTTCCATCTAATGGGAAATGAAATTACCGTTTTCATGTATAGAGGACTACTACCTCACGAAACGATGATTGTTCTTTCATCCTTTATCACCTCTCATGGTGAGAATCATGACAGAAACACTTATTTGAAATTTTATATATGATATTTATAATATCATAATACTTATAGAATTATTAAATAACACATAACTTTATTAATTCTATTTTATGGGAATATTATAACATTGTTTGTTGAAGGGTGAACTTTCGCCTCTTCAAAACGATGTGATTCATTCACACTATACATAGAATGAATTAGATTTGATTTTAATAAAACTAAGTGAAATATATGACATAAATATTTTACTATAATTACAAAATACAAATATATAATTTAAATTTCATTAGTTTAAATATGATAAGGAAATAGAAGTAGCATTCTAGTGTATGTACAACCTACCATCTCCATGAATGGTGTATTTCATTTTCTATCTCCAATATTATTACATTATTATAAATTCATATATAATATATATATATATATGAAAATTAACTAATGGTTTACATTATGAATATGATTAAATAATGATTTAATTAATTTCAATAACAAGTAACATGTCAAAACATACTAAAAAACTAGATAATTAACACCCACATTAGTGAAAATAAGAAAATATTATTAAAAAACTATTAATAAGATATTATAAAAAGTTAATATATGATATTATCAATATGTTTCTATTTCTGGTATAATTTTATAATATGTTTAAAACCATTATAACGTATGTTAAAGTACATTCACCTAAAAGGAAACACAATGTATGGGATAATTGTCTCACTTTTCTTTTCATGAGGCATACACCATTTTCACCACTTAATTATTTTGTGTGGTTTATCCACTACCCCTTTTCAAATATTATATCATGAATTATTTATCATAATGGTATTTTAGTTCTTCATTTTGGGAATATTATTTTTTCAATTTTTGGATTCAAATTCTACCACTGTTGTAAGGGACTTCATATCAAATCCCATTTTTGTGGCATACATTATTATTTCACACCTAAATTATTAGATATAGTGAACATAATTCCACATTAACATGTAATTAAATAAAAAATTAAATATTCAAGGACTTCTAAGTTTGAATTTGAATTATTTATTCTATGATTATTTAAATCAAAAGTTATCATGTGGTAAAGAATTTCATAACATGATTCCTTTTCATTGGGTAACTTTACTTCCTCCCTATTGTTAATATTATACGATTACGTGTGTTATTAATGTTTACTATATATTATATTATTTAATATTGTTTTATGTGGATTTTTATTTTTACACACATAATCTATTCAATAATTTAATCTTACATCAATTATATGGTCCTTTCAAGGGTTTACTTCATAATACCATTTTTTTCGGGACTGTTTACACTTGAATTTCAATTAGAGGGATTTATTTGATAATTATTGAACAAAACAATTATTTTTATTCACCACTAGTTATTCATTAACTTTTATATGTAATAATATATTTTTCCCACAATTTGGTAGTCAATGTTTTTTGGTAAATGTTTTTAAGAAAACCTGACTTTATTTAACTCATTAGTCTGAGATACTATTTTCTTATAGAAACCATGTTTTCTAAATATGTTTTCAAAATAATTTTTAAACATTCCAAATTATTTATTAAAAATATTTTTACCCATTTTTTATTTTACAACAAATTTCAAAGTTATTTTATCATCTCTTTATATATAATTCATTTCTCTAACCTTTTACTATGAAAATTGAATGTTATTTTTACCTTATATAGACTGTATGGATTTACCCACCATCATTTCTTTAACTATTGCATTGAAAGTTTAAAAGGATAATTTATAAAGATTTAAAAAAATTATTTTCAATGAAATGTTTTTCAAAATGTTTTCTAAAGTGAAAATGATATTTTTCCTCGATAATTTTTAATAGGATCATTAATAGTATTTCTATTCGTCAATGAAAACAACATTTTATTTCTACATAACTTGAGATATGTTGTATCAATACCACCCTCATTATTCCTTTATATGGTTTATGATTTCATTGTCTAAGGATACTATTAACATTCAATATCTTGATTCCTTTAAGTCCCCTTGAAAAATTCAATTTTCTATGACCATTAAACATTGAATTTCCCCAACTTATCCATATCATTCATCATAGATATGTTTATCGACGAAACTATATATCATTTATACAAATGTTGTTTACTTTTAAAGTTATTTGATTATCTATGGTAATATTGAGAAATATATATACATTATTCAATAGAAATATTTGATAAGTCACACTATTCACTAATTCAATTGACTATTTGATATATGAGGATTTTTTTGGACAGGTACGACATGGGTGGGTCCTAATTATTAATATCCCCTTAATGCATCAGTAGTATCCTTGGGGGAGTTAGTTTTTTAGCCTTAGATAAATTTCTACCCTATAAGTTAATCTTAATTATGAAAGGTATTGATGTTAAAGGAACCATGTACCATGGAAAATGTTGACCAATAATTAAGCTTTTCCTTTATTGAGATTCCAGTTATTATTAATATTTTCCATGGTATTTTTCACAATGGAAAAATATATGGATGCATTTCATTATTAGCTAATTTATTAAATGGAATGTGTTTTCAGTTTCTTACATTTCCATATTAATTATAAATTGTCTATTTATTTAAATGGCCTGTGTTTTTATGTTTTTACCATTATATAATGTTTTTACACTTTCTAATTGGTTTATTTTTTACATGGAACATGTCTTCAATTATTATCTTTCCATATTGACTATTCTCATTGATTAATTTTTTCTTCCACTATAATTATCCCTTTCTATGAATTTGAGATCACCCTTATTTTGTTTTCTTTACCCATGATTCCATGAAGTGTACAATGAAATATCTGAAAGGAAATAGTAGATAGAATAATGTTATCCTCAAAAATAATGTTGTTGTAATTTTTGTTGTCATTTGTAATACAAGACACATGTATATATATAGTTTACTAAGACTTATAAATTATTTGTTCCTTTTGATCATGATGTACATATTTCTTATGCCAATGTAATGGTTGTACGAAATTGATCTGGAATTTCTAGGGTTGGGGCGCTATATTGAAAATCCTCTCTTATTAAAATTGTGGTCACTCGTGTGAAACTCGTGCTCATAAATGGTATAATGCACTATCATGAAAAATTATATTTCTATAAGTATGGGTTGTAATGTTTCATTTCTGAAAGCTCCTATGTATAGAAATCCTCGAATTAGGGCCCCTACATACCTCCATAAATGGATAATGTATATGCATCATGATCTCGACAAGCCCCTTCCCAATGGATATGTATACCCCTACCCTATCACCATCGAGGGAAACAAACTATCATCCCCATCATTGTGTGTAGGAAGGATCTCCAGATCCTTCTCTCCACCCACTTGATAACTATAAATTGGTTTCTTTTGCATAAGCCTTGTTATATCAAATATGAAAAACATTAAACAACATAGTATAACATTATAAACACATGACTTAATCTTCCAAAAAATATCATCAACCCAAGATGTTAAACCATAGCCTTAACTTCTATGATGAGAATGATATTTCATATGTGAATATTTCACTTCACTTTGTCTTAATGTTTACCAATAATGTTAATTCATGGAACAAAAAACACCAAACATTTCATGCATCCACACTACTAGAGAAAGGGATTTTAACAATGCTATAAAAATCCATCAGCATCACTGAAAAACATCATTGATCTAAAAATGATTAATTGTCCGGGGGCCTTTTATAGCACTAGAAAATTATTAATATAGGGGGCCTTTATGAGTGCTAAAAAGGAACTGATAAATTAAAACATTTATCAGCACAACTTATAGCACTGATAAAGTCCATTCTACTATAGTGTGCTATTAAAATTATAGCACAGTACGCCACCAAATATGATTCAGAAAAACACATGATAAGAAAAATTAATAATGTTATTGAAAAAAATTAAATCACAAATAAAAAAATGTTATATTATAGATATTAATTTTTTTTGTAAAATTAAATTAGAATGTATAATTTATGATAAACATTGAAAAACATTAATGGTTTCCGTGTTTTTGGAACTCGACCACCTCTTCAAAAGATATGTCAATTTTTTAGTAGCTAAAAAAACCACCCCAACTTAAGAAAATTAATCCACATATACTAGAAAGAATTTTTTATATTAGTAATACTACAAATAAATGAATACAACATAAATATGAAACCGTACATTAAAAAATTCATTTTTAAACTGATAATAGAATCATTATTTCGTACCAGTCACACCATGCCTCAGATTTAGGTATGTATGATTCCTACACATCATAGTTACATATGGATAATTATCCTAAAGTATAAATACAATATGAATGTGTTTTATCTATTTTGAGCATGTGTCTTGCCTTTTCATCAAAAATATCAATTTCAAACTAAAAACATGAACTTTGAGTCAGAAAAAACACATCGTTCTTAGGATTATTCTCACACACCAAAAATAAAATATAGATCATTTTTATAATGAATGAAAACAATAAGAATTCATTTTTTAGAATTTCACTTTCCTTTTCCACTAAAATGTAAATTTAAAAATAAAAAGATACACTTCTATCCATTATGGTCGCATTTTTTGTCTAATTTAGTTTGGATTATTCTTACACATAAAAAATGACTTACAGATCATTTTTCAAAAATATAAAAACAATCAGATTAATTTTTCTCAGTCTTTGATATGTCAAATGTGTTTTTTACTAAAATGTAATTTTAATATAAAAAGAAGAACAATGAGTCGTACCCCTCACATTTTGTTTTGGTTTGATAGGAGGCTGATTCCTACATTTCACAAACAACTTATGAATCTCTTTCTAAAATTATTAATACAATCCATGTGCATTTTCTCATTTTTTGGTTAATGAAACTTATTTTAACTAAAATGTCAATTTTACCCTCAAAAAGTACACTTTGAGTTATATCAGGCACACCATGTATCATATTGAGGTGTGGATGATTCCAACATACTAAAAGTTAATTATGTATCATTTTAATTATGTAAAAATACAATAAAAATGATTTTTATATGATTGGGGTTTATCACATTTATTTTACACTAAAATGCCAATTTTAAAAAATACACACATTGAGACATACCGGTCACACCATGTGTTGGATTTAGGTGAGGTTGATTCCTACATGTGAAACATTATATATGGATCATTTAACTAATGTATTAGAACAATCTAAATGAGTTTTCATGATTTTGATATTGTTAGTTATATTTTTACTAAAATTTCATTTTAAACTAAAAACACACACATTGAGTCATAAAGGTCACCTCATGTGTCAGTTTAACATGAGAATAATTTCTAATCATCAGAAATGACTTATGAGTCATTGTCTTACATTTCTAAGAAAATACAATTATTATTTATCAATTTTTACTGACTCGGGTTTCAAAATAAATTTGCAATTTTAAACTGATTACAGACATTTTGAGTCATACTCAGAGTACCGTGTATTAGATTGATGTGAATATAATTTGTACATGTAAAAAATAACTTATATGCCAATATACTAATTTATCAAAACATTATGAATTCATTTTTAGTTTTTTAAGTATGTGATGTAGGATTTCATATAAAATGTCAATTTTAAACTAAAAACATGCACTTTTATTCATACTAGACACACTATGTGTCGTATTGAGGTGAAGATGATTCCCACATAGAAAAAATGACTTATAGATCGTTTTTATAATGTATAAAATCAACATGAATGTGTATTTCTAATTTTAATTATGTCACTTGTGTTTTTTATAGAAATTAATATTTTAAATATAAAAGACACACTTGGAGTAATACCGGTCACATCGTGTATCAGATTGAGGTGCAGAAAATTCCTAAATGTCACTAATGAAATATTTATCATTTTAGTAAAATAAAAACAATATGAATTTGTTTTATTGGTTTTTAGTATGTCACATATTTTTCTAAAATTTTATTTTAAACTAAAAACTCACACTTTGAATCATTACGGTCACATAGTTTGTCGGTTTAAGGTGATACTAATTTGTAGACATTAGAAATGACATCTGAATTTGTATTGTCAATTATCACATCAATTTGAGTGCATTTTCATGGTTTTTAGTGAGTGATACATGTTTTGAACAAGATTGTCAATTTTAAACTGATAATGGATAATATGATTCATACCAAGAACATCGTGAATCATATCGTGGTGTGGCTAATTCGAAAATGTCACAAATTAATTATGGATACTTTTTATAAAGTATCAAAAAACATTAATGTATTAAATTTTTTAGAGTGACACTTTTCTTTTTTACTAAAATGTCAATTTTTAATAAAAAGACACACTTGGAGTAATACCAGCAACAATGTGCATCATATTGTGTTGTGGATGATTCTCACCCATAAAAATTTACTTATTAATCATTTTCATAAATTATCCAAACAATCAAAATGCATTTTGATTATTTTGAGTTTATCACTTGTATTTTTCTACTAAAATGTCATTCTAAACTAGGAAAAAACAAATTGATTCATACAAGTCACACCACATGTTAGTTTGACATGATAATAATTTATTTATGTAAAAAATGAAATATGAATCATTTTCATAAATTATCAAGACAATATTAACTTGTTTTCACACTTTTTAGTTTGTAAAAAGTATTTTTAACTAAATTGTAAATTTTAACTTGATAACAGACCTATTGAGTAATAATGGGAATGTCATGTATCGAATTGATATTTGGTTGATTAATACACATTTAACAGAACCTATAGATCATTCTCCTAAAGTATCAATATAATTTGAATAAACTTTCTTCAATTTGATTATATTTATTTTATTTTTACGAAATTTTCAATTTAAAAAAATGACACACATTGTGTCATACTGGTAACAACATGTATCATAATGAGGTACAACTGATTCCTACACATAGTAAATGAATTATGAATCATTTTAATAAATTATCAAAACATTATGAATGAGTTTTATTTATTTTAAATATTCCACTTGTGTCATTCCCTAAAATGTCATTTTAAACTTGAAACACGTACTTTGAGTCATACCTATCACATCGCTTGTCGGTTTGACATGAGGCTTATTAATATACATAAAAAATGATATATGAAAAAATTTAATAAATTATCAAGATAATATTAATATTTTTATGGATTTCAATCAGTAGAGTACATTTTGAACTAAAATATTAATTTTAATCTAATAATGGTCACTTTAAGTCAAACCAAACACACCGTGTATCAGATTGAAGTATGTAGTATTCCCACATTTCAAAAATGAATTTGTATTCCTTTTATTTATGTACCAAAATAATGAGAACATGTTTGATGTGATCTAATTATGTTACAATCATTTTTGAAAAAAAATGTCAATTTTAAATAAAATTATACACTTTGAGTCACATCGATCACATCGTGAATCGAATTGAGGTGAGGATAATTTCTACTCATCAAAAGATGACTTAGAATGATTTTTTTAAAGGTTAATAAAGACAAATAAATTTTATTTATTTTGAGTATTTTACTTGTTTTTTTAACTAAAATTCCATTTTAAATTGAAAACATGTACTATGACTCATACCATTCTCATCTTATGTTTCATTGATGTGAGACCGATTCATACATTCCAAAAACAATAGATGAATAATTCTCCAAAATTATCAATGTAATTTAATCATGTTTTCTCTAATTTGATTGGGTCCTTTTTTTTACTAAAATTTCAATTTTAACTCAATGCATTCACATTGAGTCATACCAGTCACATCATGTGTCTGATTAATGTTTTAGAAATTCCATCACATAAAAAATGAAATATAATTTTTTTTTAAAAATTATCATAACAATCCAAATGTGTTTTATAATTTTTTTTGAGTGAAATTTTTTTTGAATTAAAATTTATTTTTAATCTAAAACAATAAAATTCAAGTCATAATGGTCACACCGTGCATCTAATTGAGTTGGAGATAATTTCTACACATCAAAACTGATCTATGGATCATTTCTATGATGTATCAGTACAATCTGAATGATTTTATTAGATTCAAGTATGTGATGTGGGTTTTTAACTAAATTTTCAACTATAAACAAAAAACATGAAATTTGAGTCTTATTAAACACACCATGTATCAAATTGAGGTGTGGTTTCATTCTATCCATCACAAATGACTTATGAATGATTTTTATAAATTATTTGTTAAAAATGATAAAACAAAATTGGAAAAACAATTTAGATAAAATGATGTGAAAAAAATAAGTAATAATTAGACAATAACTTTTTAATGATACATTTATGCATTTAGACATTAGGTATTCTAACACTAAATTTCTAAAAAAATATATTTCTTTTTGTGAATAAGAGGAATATTGTTAGTTCTTGTAGTTATGAAAAAATACCTTTTTGGGATGCTAGTTTATTGATGGAATACAAAATGATTCATAAATATGAAAACATACTAACCTCAATATTTTCTATTGGTTTGTTTTTGAATCATTAGAAATAATAAAAATAATAAAAATTTGTTTTGATATATGGTTTGATTATGAGATATTATTATATATACCATAATTCATATCACTTATAGAATTTGATAGGCTCCTCATATTCATGTACAGTCCTCATTCCATGATTTTGATGATATTTAAACACCACCTCATCATAATAGAATTTTAATTAAAACATAATAAAAAAGTATAACATAAATTTTAGTTTTAAAACATAAAATGTTGTGTATTACAATATAATAAGAAACATCATCTGTGGTCAATTTGTTTGGGTATTTGTGCATTGAATCCTGAAAATATATCATTGTAGTATCCAAATTTACTACAATTAGTAACCAATGACATATGAAAAATGAATAATTAATTAAATGAATGATGACATATTTGAAATGATAAAATTATAGTTTTTTACCCCTGAATCGTTGGTGTTAATAAGTTTCTATCTTATATAAGTTATTATTCAAAAATTGAGGCAATTTTGTTGTTAATTTTTTCAATTTACATTGGTGAAAATATTAACTCTTGTGTATAATTGATATTAGGACTAATGAGTCCAAATTTATATTCATAGGGTTTTCCCTTAAAATTGTATTCATAAATATTCTTGGAAATAATATTAATAATATTCTGTCATAATTATCATATTATATCATCTATTGGAAAAAAAATCATGAAAACACAACTCATGTATACATTTACAACAAACACACATAACCATTCATTTTGGAGAATTTAATTTACATTAACAAGACAAATATAGTCTTTAATTTCTTCTCTATTCATATGATATTCAGATCTTTTTGTGGCCATAACACCGTTTTCAATCATTGTATCCACATGAACCTTTAATCCTACTAAATGTGGAATATTAATGGCTAAGGTAAAGGTACATTTTGAATATATTGTTTATTGGTTGGTTTATCCCTTATATCATTTTGATTTGACCTTTCATTTCACCCATTACCTTTATCCATCTTTAATATAAGTCATCAGTTCATAATTTTTTCATTATTTTTTAATAGATTTTTCATTAATGATAAATTGGATATGAATACATCCTTATTGAAATGTTTTTTATATTATCCAACACCCATGTTGTGAATGTTACAGTATCTTACTCAACCATATGGATATCTACATCATCACATGTAATATGTTTCTCAATAATTATCTCTTGATATACATTAATCAACACTCTTAAATAACCTATTCAAAGTTGAATTTTTTTTAGAATATCTCATTAAATATTTTACATGGATATCCTCACAACAAGGTGATGGGTGGGGGTTTATAGATATAAATCAAAGTCATTTTCACACTGTAAAACATTAGTATGATAAAGAAATCCGTTTCTTATTGAATCACATTTCACATTAAATTGTGAAAATATTGAATACCTATTTAAATATTTCTCTATTAGGGGAATGAATCACCTCAATATTGGTGGGGTAGTGGGGGGATCTCCACATTGTGGTTGTTTTTTGGTTGTTTTTTATATTAGATTCCATCCCATAAAATTTTCTAGAAACTCTAACATCGAAATTAAACTTTATTCTAAAGATGATAATCATGCCTGAAACTCTTCAATTTTGTTATCTTTATCCCCCTTTTCATTTATTTTATTAAAATATAATTGGGTTAAAACCCCAAAAACAACCCCTAAAATATGGCCATTCTATTTTGGTTTCTTAAAGGCCACTGATAGTAGTTGTTTATCATGTACAACAGACGAGGATTAATTTTTCTAATTCAAATAAAAAATATAAGACGATAAATAACAATTATTATGTACTACCAATTTAAGTATTTTATTATTATGTCATACATACTTATGATTAACATGATTTTCAAGCTGAGGAGAAGGTTTTTATTCCTATTGATTTTGAGAACCATCATTTTGAGTAAGAAATCGTTCCTTAAGATTGAGATTATCTTCATTTAAATAAATCATAATATACAATAGTGGTTGAAAATTTAATTTAGATTAACTAAATATAGTAGTAAATGTATAATAAAATGAGGTAATTCATTGTATGTTACAAAAAAATATAACCATATTATTTAACTCTTTTTTAAATTCCTTATTGGATTTAACCATTTTATAGAGTATCCAAACATCATTGTTGTCTCCTCTAACAGACATGACCCCACCTATATTGGGACAACAACAGAATGATTATGTTTACATAATGAAAGGTTAATCCTAATTTGAAATTACATCTGACCATTTATTGGATTTGGTCGATAAAATAACAATTGTCCACCTTTAGTTTGCAAGATCTCGTATATAAAATACTTGAATTACCTATGATTCCATTATAAATGGTTCATAATTATAGCGTTCCTTACAAAAATACATATTCATGAATCCCAATTCATCAATTATAACCATAAATCATGTTATCAACCCACTTGAATTGAAAAATCATCACTTAGAGTGTTGTATTACCCATCTCCAATTTTTTTGGTGATTCAAAAGTATGAAATATTAGCATAAATTTGTTTTCTAACATTGTTACCGTATACATGCATCGATTCAACCACACCTGTAAATGCACTATTTTCCATTTTACTGTGTTCCCAATTTCCATTTTTATAGAACATATAATCCTTACTTGCATAACCATTATACGATAATACCAGTATACATTGTCCTCTACCTATCCATCGATGTTGTTCTGAAATGGAATCTAAATTTTTATCTAACTCCTTAAAAATGCGGTATTAAAACCATCCAATAAATTGTTTATTATGTATATTTGATATATATACATTATCCCTTGATGGATTAAAATGCCTAATAATATTGTTTTGGGATTCAATATATTAGGAAACCACTAAATGGATATGAAAATTTTAAGGGAGGGCCTTCTCCAAATCTGTAATAGTGACTATTTAAATATATATTCTAGAAATTAATTCAACCACAAGACCCCAGGTGTGACATTATTTTGATACAAAAATGATTTTCACACTTAACAAGATTTCGTTACAGAATTTAATAGCTTCCTTAATAAAATATCACTCTTCATTACAACCATATGGATGACTTTTGACATACCATTTCAAGGAATCCTTATAATGATCAATGATCTACATCAATATAGAATTTATAATACCACACATTCAAATATCTACTACCAATTAATCCATTAAGTGAACCATAATATCATATAATCATTAGTAAGAACATCACTTATTCACAAAATATGACAAAAATTTCCCTTTACATAGTTGAAAATTTTACCGGGACTATAACATTTTTGGATATAGCTTTGAAAAATAAATAGAAATTGGTTAATGTAGGATATAAATTCATGAGAAAATTGAAATATAAAGCTGAAAGCATTAGATGTGACATCAAAACATGATAGTCAGGTTATTTCAGACCCTTTTACATTGAATTAGTTATTGACATGATATTCATGATATTTGATAAATACCCCTATTGATCCTTTACATCATATAGAAAGTTAAAAAAATGATATCTTTATTTTCTAGAAGGAGTGTAATAAACATTAGGAAGAAAATTCCATTTTCCCTTTCACTAGAGAAAAATATTCAGGCATTCTCAAATCAATCATGTTCAACCTATTTATAATACCATCATTCATTTTTCTATGTGCATTTAGTAATGTGCAAGTGACACTATCACATACATTTTTACCATAATCATGAAATTAAAAGAAATGTAATTTAAAAAACCAATATCCTTTTCTAACTATTTTTTATATGGTTTTTTTGAAAAAGTTTTACCAAAATTAGTTTCTATATAATTTATTTTATAAAAATTTTACATCTTATTAGTGAATAAAGTGTTGAAAATTATATAGAACTCCAATCGAATTATGTATTCCAAGAACAATACTTATGTTACTGGGGTAGAAATCTTTGATTTCCTATAAACATAGTCTTCGATTAATCTTCTAACCAAATTGACTATGTACCTTGTTCCAAAATGGGACACTATTTAGTTTTTTCAATGTTAAATACTAAAAAAATCCATTAGCTAAAAATTAATTTATCATACTATAAAACATGGTTATCACTTTTAAATAATTACTTATAAAAGCATCGTACAACATAACACATGAATCCAATAATAATTTCAAATATTCAATCAATGGATCCAAATAAACATCAATACCAGTATCCCATTGTTTATGTCCTTATATAAGTAGATATAACATAATATATTTTCTTCATGCATAAAAAAGAGGAAATTTATAATTTACCAACATAACTGGCCATGTACTATGATTTCTTCTTTAAAAATCAAAAGGATTGAATCCATCAATAGATAGCACCTAATGAAGGTTTCTCAAATCATTTCCAAATTCATGATACTTGCGATCAATTATTTTCCACTTAGGATAGTCTACCATGTGATGACGTTTCCCATCATTATTTATTGTACCTATATGCCACATCAATTATCTTTTTGTTTCCTTACATCAGTATAAGTGCATGAACCGTAGAATGATTGGGAAGTACCATTCATCTTTTTTAGGACTCGATTCATCTATATTGTTTTGTGAAGAACTACACATTGGGTATTTTAGAATTTATTTTTTGTATTTTTTAATTAGTATAAAATCATTTCGACATGAATGTATTAATTCAGAGATCATACTTTTTAAACATATCATTTTATTTATCATATGCTTGGAAAGGAATCTCATTATATTCTGGGTGAATATCATTCTAGAGAGTAAGTAGTTCAGTAAAACAATTTTCACTGCATCCATTGAAAGATTTTACATTACACAGCTTAAGTATGACTGACAAATATATATATTAAGTACAACCAGTATGAAATGACATCAGTGTAAAACTCTTTAACTTTTCAAATAGTGTTGGAAAATCATGATGTTCAACTTCAATTTTCATTTTCATTTCCTCAAAATGATCTTCATTATCTCTCACACATATAAATACATCATTGATATAGTCTTCAACATTTTCCCCACTTGTAATCATATCTGATGATCCATAAAACACATTCTTAATTCAGTCACTAGCTACATTCAGTTTTTTCCTATGTTTAGTCAAACATTTGTTACGATGGTATATTATATGAGAGATGAAGTGTTCTTATTACCCCTATGTCACAATTATTATTGAGTAACAACGTAGTAATGAAATAAATAGGATTTGGGATGGGTCATATTCATGATCTTTTCCAAACATGATGAACTATTTCACCCTATCCTCAAAATCGTTTATAATCCAGTTAACATCCTTCAGTGCTCAATTCATATCTATCCCATTTGATTCACTAATATTAATATTTATAAAAATAAATAAAGCATCAAAACAATTTCATAGAAAAAATCCATCTTATAATTTAAAATATTATAGTAATGTAATATTATAAATGGTTATGATTTTAAATACACAATTGTTTTTATTATTGGTTATGATTTTACTAATGTGGGTTATTATTAATATTTTCTATATTATTTTAGCCTAATATACCATCTCTTACACTAATTAGTTCCCTAATAGAGACCACTATTCTATCAGAAACCAACATAGAGGTGATCAAAATATAGCCTTTAATACAAAACATAAAAACTAGTTATCTATATCGATGATTTATAACTACTTTTATAGTAATATTAAATTGGTTAGGTTTAAATTTTACTCTCTCAACATTTGGAATCATATAATTTCTATATTTTGGTTTCTTGAGTGAAGATATTTAAATATGATACTGTAATGCTTACTAAAAATAAAATAAAAATGGTAATGACATGTTTTAAAAAAAATTGTTATTTGAATCCATTGCATTGGGATGGTTATTTTCAAGAAAATGGGAAGATTTGATTTATATAAGTGCATTAGAGAGAGATTAATACGTGGAAATTAGAGTCAATTACTAGCTATACACATTAGAAACACTTCCTACTAATCATTTTTAGTCTCTACCTTAAACATGGGAAGTGTTTTTTCAGTGTGGAGTTATGAGATCCATGAAATTCAAGTGAGAAATAATTATAAATGAGTGACAATGAATGTGAAGGGGACAGATATGATGAATAAACAATGGATTTAGGAAAGTGAGATTGGGTGGAACAGGGGAGCCAAGGGGATACATGGAACTTGGATTCAATTACTTGTTGTGCACCATGATATCCCTACCTACTTAACATTTTCACTCACCACCTTACATGATAAGTGGGAAGTGGTTTTATAGTGCACGTATATGAGATCCATTAAATCTAAGAGATAAATAATAATGAATGGTTGAAAAGTAACATGATGGTGAGGGAGAGGGTGAACCAACAATATATAGAGGTAAAAGATAACGGATTGAACATATTAGTATAAGGGATACATGGATCTTGGAGCTTATTAGTTGTTGTCCACAAAGAATCTCAACCTAATTATCATTTTTAGTCACCACCTTACATGATAAGTGTGAAGGGTTTTTTCAGTGTAAAACATGGATCTCCATGTAATCAGAGTGTGAAATAAAGATGAAATAGTGAATATGAATGTGAAGTAGAGGGAGAAGGTGAACCAATAATGGCTAGAGGCAAGATAGATTAGGTGTGTTATTATAATGGTTGATCGATGAAAAATAATATTTCATACACACATGATGTTTAAACCATTTGGGAAAATTTAAAACAAACAAAGTTGTTTATGGGATAGCAATAGATCACAAGTAATAACATACCTTGATTTAAATATATCATTATAATTTGAGGAAAAAAATTATAAAAACATTTAACTAAGACAAATATATTAATTAAAAAATTTAAAATTTAAGAATTTTTTTTAACAAAGTAATTAATTTTAATTTTAATTTATCTTCGTTTTACTTCAATATAAAATTTAGAAAAAGAAAAGAAATAATTGCAGTTTCACTAAATATTGTTTATTAAATGTTTTTAAAAGAAATGATTTATTTTGGGAAACCGATAAAAATAACCCTTATTAAAAATATACTTTTCTAATACTCAATTTTTCCAAATAAAAAAATTATAATTATAATTTATTTTTTTTTTAAAATAAATATATATTTGATATATATATATATATATGTTAAAAAAAATTATATCATAATTATGAATTCAAAATGATTAATTGAAAATGATTAATTCAAAATAAATATTAATTAAAAAACATTAATAAGAAATAATTTATAATTTATAATCTCCAAACAATTAAAAATCCCATTTTGGTACCATGTGAATTTATTCACTCTAATTTCAAATCACAAAACACTATTTTAAATTAAATGTGAATTTTAAAATATATTTTATTAATATCATTATTATAATTCAAACTGTTTTCCTCATTCTAAAACATTACACAAATCAATTTTTAACTTTAAAACAAATCATTTACCCTTAAAATCTTATTTATATAATAATAACCGATGAATAGTATCCTAATAAATTAAAGAGAATTTTTTAGCTTTTCAAAATGATTTTCACCACTAAAAATAATGTTACCCTTTATTTGAAATCAATTTTTGACAAAATTTTAATCCATTAAAAACCCAATTGTTGGAAAATCAAATAGAGAATTCGTTTTCAAACTGCCTTATAAAATTAACAAACTATTTTCAAAACTGATCCATTTCCATTTTGAAAAAAGCTTTCCAACATAAAAAATCATGAATGTCCTAAATAACATTATCAATCAATAATAAATGTATTTTGGAAACAAGGAAAATGTGATCCAAATTTCAAGAATATTTTTTCCCTGCAATTGACTAGGACATATGTTTGGAAATCCATGTTCCAATAACATTTCTATCATGGGGATCCAGTTAGAACTATGTACATGAGCTCCTAAAGGTTTACCAAACTTTTATATATCACAATGTGTCACTATTTGAACTCCCACTTCATCCGAAAACGAGAATGGATTTATAAACAGCACGAATAACATTTTACTGAAGAGAATTAAAACCAAAACAAATAAGGAAATGTTATGACTCGACCTAATTTTTCATGAAAATTCGTGGTTTAGAGTAAAGAAGATATCCCAAAACTTGATTCATCAAGTTTGTAATATGATGGGAATGTTTTGAACATTAACCATGGATTATTGAGGAAAATTTAGTGTGTTGGTGCTCTAATGGGATTAAAGTGGTGTCATGTTTGTACTAAAAAAATAAATTGACACATACCTTATATTTAGAGAGGATTATTTTGTAGATAAATTATATAAAGAGCTAGAGTGTCAACAATAATCATGTTCAATGAGAGAATGAATTTCATGAGAGTAGAGACAATTAAACCACTCATAGCATGCCTGGAGTTATGCCTCCTCCAAATGAGGCCACACCTTGTGATGATACTATAGAAAAGCATATAATTGATGAAGTTGATAAAGAATATAATGATGTTTTAGATGGAGATTAATATGTTGAGTCAAACAGGGGAATAATGAATTTTTGGGCCTAGATGACCCAAGTGTTACTTGGAAATCTCAAAAACATTGGAGGATGGGTAGATATTTGAGCAGTTGTGGCCGATCACGAGGACGAGGTAGTAAAAAAAGGTTATTGTGATGGCAGTTTGGTCAGGTCATTTATGGGGGAACCTTGCATGCCTTTCTTTCTTGCATTTCCATTTTCACTTTGTATGTGTACTCTTTAATAAACTTTATTTATGGACCACGAGTGTTAAATCCATCGTCTATGCTGTTCTTAGCGGATAAATATATTTATTTTAAATTTATGTTTATTTAAATATATATATTTATAATTATAATTTTGAAAAAAATATATTTATAAATATATTTATATAATTATATATATTTATAGAGAAGTATTTATATTTATATAAATATATAAATATATTTAATTTTAATTATAAGAAATATAATTATTATTTAAATATAATTATTATAATTTTTTAAATATATATATATATATATATATATTAATACATAAATATATATAATTATAAATAAAAAAATATTTAAATTATTTAAATATATTTTATTATAATTTGAAATTCTTTTTATGTATAATTATATTTATAATAAAATATATTTAAATATTATTTAAATATAATTATAAATATATTATTATAATGATATATATTTATATATACTTATATATTTATATATATTTATAAAATTATATTTATATATATTTATAAAATTATATGTATATATATATATTAATATATAAATATATTTAATTATATATATATATATTCATAAATATATATATTTAGATTTATATAATTATAAATATATGTTTGGAAAAAATCCCTCAAGGAAACCTTGTAGGGATTTTAGGTTGATTTTGTTTGTTGAAATCTGGTTTGCAATGTCTGTAGTGGAGTTCAAGAGAGATATTTAACAAGGTATGTTATAAAATATCCAAGATAAAGGAATGGATTCTCCATAGGTAGTATCAAAAATTATGTATAAAAGTAGGCATCGTTCTACAGTGTTTGCCAATTGTTTTGTGTTCAAAATTTAGAGGATGACCCGAGAATCCAAGAATTTGGATTTCCATGACTGATTATTCACATATATGGTAAAGTTATGTTTTTCATGAATATTGGTGTTTTGAAAAGATTTGGAGATTCATGAAGGCATCTACTATAATGAAGTCTTGAAGGTTTGTGAATGTGATTAGGGATGACGATAATCTTCTATGACTATGATAATAGTTAAAAATAGAATGATTCCTTAAATCATCACGAAGACTGGGTGGTTTATGAATAAAAATGAGGAACTTCTTGAAAAGTAGATGATAATCTTCAAAGATTCACAAAAGGGAGGAAATTCCTATAAATAGGCGTCTACCCCTAATTTGGATAATAATTCATTAATGAATACTCAAAGGGTCTGAATTCATGATTGTGGTTCATGAATAAATTTTCTTCCATGAATTTTTTCATAAGATCATATATTTCACATAGAACGGTAGTTCAAAACGTCGAAGCGAGCTTTACTAAATGTGTTGATCTTTTGTAAGGCTAAGTGATCTTCGCAAAAATTTTGAGCTTTGTGAATGATAAGTTAGATTCTTGAAAGTGTTTTGCTTCAAGAAGGCTTAGTGAGAATCATGAAATTATGTATCTTCCAGAAGTCAATGTGAGCTTTCAATGATATGTGTACTTTATGAAATGCGTGTTCTTCATAGATAATGTTTTCTTCGTGATAGTTGTTTGTTTCATCAAAGATGTGTCCTTTATGAAAGTAGGTACCATCGTGAAAGTTGTTAGCATCATGAAGGCAGTGAACATCACGATGTTAGTGAGATTCATGAATGTAGTGATCTTATATATCCATAAAAAATTTCTAGAAATTATGTAGAAAATTGGTATTTATAAATTAGATTAATATGGTACTTAATGATGCAACTTATGTTGTGTCAAACATAATGATTCATGTGATCAAATGAACAATAATTTGACGGAGCAATGAGAGCACATTAGTTGAGAGAGTAGTGAGCTTTTAAATTGTTAGTGGTTGTAAAATAGAAGATAAAGTGAGTCCACTTTATAATTTTTAAGGGAAGTGATCCTAGGTAGGAGTGAACTGGACCATACCAACAAGCCAAGAGCGTTGTGATTTTGGTTCACCAACACACTATTAGATGCATGCTCATTAGACTATCCTATAGTAGTGAACCAATTAAAAATCAATGTGTCTTGGTTCTTAATATCATACTTTACTTTCTAGGCATCATAATTAAGTAAAATTAGAAGGGATCAGATCAGCATAAAAAATAAATAGAATGAAAAGTGACCCTTATAATTAAGATGTCAAGATCCAGTGGGGCGAGAAGAATTTCAAAAAGAATATTGATGCCCTGATTCACCCAATCTCATTGTATTTAAGCCCCTTTTGGATCTAACAATATATTTATTAATATTTAATTATATATGAGTATGAATATGATAAATATATTTTTTATTTAAATATATTTATTATAATTTTATAATTATTTCTGTACATACATTTATATATATATAATTATTATTATAAATAAATATATTTATAAATAGTTATTTATAATTGTATATATGTATATAATAATATATAATTATATATAATTATATATATATATATTTATATATTAATATTTAAGTATATATAGTTATAAATATATTAAATATTTTTATCATTAATATATATTTATAATTATTTTATAATTATTTAAATGTATATATATATATTTATACTTATAATTTTAATTATTTTTTATAAAAAAGTATTTCTACAAAATTATAAATATATTTATATAATTATATAAATATAAATATATATATATCATTATATATCATTATATAATAATTTATATTTATTAATATATACTCAAACAGATTATCCATAGATTTGTAGTGAGGAAATCCATAACCACTAAATTTATTAAGAAAATAAAAATGTACTAGGAAAGAAGGAAGAAAGTCAATGAGACATCAAATGTTCACAATCAAAAACATAAAATAGTTCATTAAATAATTCTATATTTCATATTCCTTAGAAAACATCCTATACCTTTTGGATATCGACCACTTTTCCTTGCATTTTTCTCTTCGAGGGGCCACACATAACATAAATGATGATGATTTATTTGAGTTCTTCAAAGTGGATCATACGATAAATTTCCTAGATAAATCTCCAAATTCCATATCTATATTTGAGAGAAGTACATATTCAATGTTAATAGATAGAAACCTATACACAACCATATAGTCTTTGAAGACAAATACCTCCGACTCCATTGATGAGAAAGTATTATCATGTAATGAGAAGTACCAATGCACTACTTCCTTGCTGATGCCTATGATGGGACTTTCACCTCCCTAGTCATCTAGGTTTATGATACATGATTGTTTACCTGTGTGGAAGAAAACTATTCATCAGAGGCCATACTCAAGGATAAAAATTAATTTTTCAATAAATCAGTAAAATGGGATGGACAATTCCATATAATATTTTCAAAACAATCATCACTCATACATAAGGGAGTGATTGTTGGATGCTCAACCTATAAGGGAGAATCATGCTCCTCAACCCCTGTTATATTTTTAAACATAAAAGGGGTCACATCCAGATACATTTAGATATTATTAGAATCCAAATTGATCAAAATCTTCATTTTGAGGTCATAAATATGAACAGTTGAATCCACAATTAGGTTATCCCTGGGATTTCTTGGAATAACCTGCTGAAATTCTTCATCATCAGTCAACTTGGTTTTCCCCTTTATGATTGAAAAAAACTTATATCATGAATCATATCAAAAAAAAAATATTTTTTGAACAAAAACCTTATAATCAGAATGATTCTCATCCTCATCAGTGATCACATTAGTCCATGATGTCTTGGAGCCACCTTCACCCATAATTAAAAAACCAGCAGCTCCATTTAGAGCCATATTGCCACCACATGTGGCAGGCATAACATTTTTTTGGTGTTTTGGAAATCTGAAGAGCCTTGGACCATTGATGTATGATGTTATATGTCCATGTGTTCCTGCATAGGTATCCCATCTTGAGTAGTAGTGCTGATTCAATCCGGAAGAGAGAAAAAAATAGTCTGCTTGAAGACATCACGAAATCAGGAGTTTCCTGCTTCAGTAATAGGGGTAACGCCCTTCTACCTGAAGTCATTCCTACTCCTACTAAGATAATAAACTGGACACTTCTGGCATTGATTTGAGACAATTCCTAAATTTTTACAATGACAATATTGTATGTTCTTATGACATTGATCATCAGAGTTCCCAATACATAAATAAGTTCTACAAAAAATAGGTATCCATAAAAATTTTATTGACCACACCAATTTTAAATCACCTACATCCAAAAATAAATTTTCAATCTAAGCCTAAAAAAGATCAATCCTAACCCAAACACAAGAGAAATGTCCATACCTAGATCACTCAGTCTTTTTTGCAAATGTCACATATTAATAACAGACAATTTATATTTATATAATTGTATGAATTACTAAAAACATATATTAATAAATTAGATTTATATTAATTATATATATCCATTACTTAATTAATATATATATAAAACAAAATTTTTCAATATAAATATGATAATTTTATATAAATCGAAAATCTGTTTTATTGAATTGTTTTAGTGCTAAGATAATATGTGAGAAAGGTTACCATTTTAACATCACATTATGTTTTTTGTTGATAAAACCATTGGAAAAAGAAAGATATGTGGTATCTCCATGATTAAGACTTTCATTACAAAGGTAGATGATCACTACAAATTTATTTCCAATAACATTTATAGACTAACATTGGTCAAGAAAATGGGAGGTCAGGCCCATCCCTTTTGTGGGGAATTGTTTCCTACTCCAGGACTCACTTATAGAATTTTTTAATATTTGAAAATACTTTTTAAAACCTAATATAATTCTAGTTACCATTCAAATCGACAATCAAACAAATATAATTTCTAGAGTATCCATCATTATATATCAAAGGTTTTTCGTCAATGGATCCATCAGTATATATCAAAGGTTCTCTATTGAAAGATTCATTTGTATGTATCATATTTTATCCATTTATTTTCATTATTTATTTTATCTTGTTTTATTTAAAAAAATAAATAATTAAAGCCTAATAATTATGTACTCTAGAGTTTTTTACCATATTGGGAGGCAGTTGGAGTTTTTAAGTTGAGATCTGGCCCATGAGAAGGGATTCATTTATATCCTTGTGAGAGGAATCAGAACCCACGTAGTTTGGTTCCACTTAATGGGACACATCATAACATTTAGGGTTTGGTGACTAGAACCATACCATAGAGTGAAATTTTATAAGGAAATTACATCTATAGCAAATGTTCCTAGAAAATTTAGGTGCGGGACTTATGCATGAGATTACCTTTTTAGTTAATCCAATAGGGAATGTGTCACAAAAATAATGGATTTTCCTTATAAAGAATATGGCCTTATAAATACATACCTTAATAGGAATATTTACTGATGAGGGTGAGATGATTGGCCCTGAAATTAATGTGGCCCTTTTTTAGGGGATTTAGTCCTAATTAGAATATAGCCCAGTGGGGATGATGGTGTAATGAAGTTGTTGGATTCCAAATTTTGGGATTCTCCTATGTATCCCATTTTTGTGGGATTAAAATACATTGTAGTTCAAATGGTATGGGAGTTACAGATACATGGGGGACCTAAGTCACTACATTTGGAATATGGCCCATAGAAGGGTTTTCTTGCAAGGAATATGTCCCTTTGAAAGGATGATAACATGTTTTGTGGATTACACTTAGAAAAAGGACCATTTAATATTCTTGATCATGCTAGTGTTGTGATAACCACTAACTAATAAATCACACATGATTCATGATTAGTTTGAGAATAAATCTATATTAGAAGATATCGATGTCTCAAAATTGTGTGTGGGAGGGTCTTACTTCAAAATCAGAATCCCAAATTGAATTTCTTTTTTACTTGATGGTGGAAGTGGGGGGGAAATGGATGGAAGGGAGAATATGATTACATATATGAAATTCTAGGGAATCACTCCAAGATGGATTCCCATGGGAGACTCTCACTCTTCATATGTTGGTAGATGAGGTAGAGGCTATAGTGGGGGAGATACAGAGAAATAGAGGGCTCAACCAGTATTGTCTTCATGGATATCTCCAAAATTAGGGTTAAATACATATTTACAATCATGGATATGTATAAATTCACTTAAAATTTATGGTATAATGTGTAATTAATGTTTTTACCTAAATTTCTTCCACCATCCTGAAGGTTGTGATTCCTGTAACCATTAAACTGCACGATTGTGAGAATTTTGATGTTCTTAGCTATGAGGTAGGTTAAATATGATATTTCCATTACCACAAGAATTCATGATAACGATATAGACACATTGATTTGTCTTGTACATAGGTATGACGGATCTAGTTTCCATGGTGGATCTCTCAATGAAGGCATTCTCATGATTTGGTGTTAGTAAGAGGGAAGCATTTTGATAGTTTTTGAAGTGTCCAAGATACATAAAAACACAATGAGAATGGTGAAAAATGAGATTAAAAGGGTAAACTAACCTTAGGAAAACCCAATTTTTATAATATTATCATTATGCTGTATGGGGAATTATGGAGGGGTTTTTATGAAAAGGGTATTTATTTGTGAGAGGTTTCCTTCTCAGATGAATAGAACCCCTTTACAAATGATTAGGAATGACTGTTTCCTTGTGATGGGTATCCCATTGTAGGTTGGGAGATCATAGCTAAGGATACCTTGTGGGAACTTCTTTTCCTTTTTGGTATGTGGTAATTGAATTATTTATAGAACAAGATGTCTCTCACTTAGACTTATTGGCCTTCATCCCTTCTCACTCTATCATCTCCCACTTTCAATCATCTCTATCCACACTTGCTTATGGTGGTAACATCATGTATTTAAATGGAAAAGGAATAATAGTTTTCTATAATTGGATGGCCTTCCACATATCATTCATGGTGTCATATGAAGATAAATAAAACTATCCTCTCGCATCTCAAATGAAAATAATTTGTGGGGAGGGAATAATATTTCTTCCTCGTGCTGAAAAAAATTATTTTTGTTGGGAATAAAATTTTTACCTCATGCCGCTAGAAAAAAAAATATATATGGGGGAATAATATTTCCACCTCACCCCACAAATTATTTTTATTTTTAATTGAATATAATTCCATTTTATAATAAATAAATTTTAATCTCTTTGATATCTTTCATTGCATGCAACACCCAGTTTAAATGAACAATGAAATATTATTATAAATTAGTAGTTAAATTTGAGGAAATGAGTATTATTTCTAAAATTTTGAAATAGATAATTTTTTTATAAATTTTAATGAATTAATTATTTATTTATGAATAATAACATTATTTTAGTAATGTTTTTTTAGTCTACAAAAATACGTTTTCTTGAAAGATGGTTTTAATACATTTTATGAGTAAATATTCTAATTAGTTTCTATAAAATTTATTTAGTGTATTTTATAAAAATTATATCAGTTTTATAATCATAATATTCAAATTTTAATATGTTTATTTTTTTATAATTTTATAAAAAGATTAATTTTCCAGTAAATAGTGAATAATACCAATCTTTATAAAACTGTCATTTTAATTATATATAAAATGCCTTAAAGATTTGAATTTGATATAAAAGTTACATCATTAATCATCAATTTTTTATAATAAAATTAATTACATTATAATAATCCTTATAACTTATTTTGGTATAATTATATATTTGGTCTTAAAATGCAATTTAAAAAAAAACATTTTTTATTACTTTCTACGGGATTAATTTTAAATTATGTTCCATGACATCTGTCTTTTGAATTTTGAAAATTTATTTCAATTTTGTTGATTCATAATGTTCATATTTAGTAATCATTTTCAATTTATTTCATGAAAAATATGTATTTTAATCTTCGAAATTTTATTACCACACTAAAGGGTAAATTTTCTGATTTTGGTTAACAATAAAATGATATCAAAAAAATTACACTAAGACATTACCAAATTTCTTTTTAAGTTTTATTTTTGTCAATAATCATTCAATGTTCATATATATGACAATTAATTTCCATTAGTATGTGATTATAAACATTATAATATTTTATCTAGTGAAATTTCAAAGATGTCACATTAATTCTTTTAATAAATATAACATTTTGTATATAGTGTATTCGAAATGATATATTGGTCTGGAAATATTATTTTGAAATCCGAAATATTGATCTAAATCATTGTAATTTAATTTTAAATTTTCATGAAGAATGTATTTCTTTAAATTATTATATAACACTGATGTAGAAATTATTTAATTAACATAAAAGATAAATAAATTTTATTAAATTTATTAAAATAAATATAATATGAGATAGATAATATCATATTACAATTTTCTAGATTGCTATTAAATTTTAGGGATATAATATAATATTTGCTTCAAATTTATCTGTTTTTTTTATGATTTTATAACTCAAAGTAATGAATTGTATCAACATTGTCACTAATGATATTTTAAAATAATTAATATTTTAAAATAATTAATATTTTACTAACTGATATATATTAAAAAAATATTAAATCAATACAAATAATTATGATAATCTTGGAAATATCATTAATGATCCATTTATTTTTTGTTTGTTATTTTATAGAAAATATATTAATCCTCAAAGAATAAACTTCCATGTTGTCATAGTAAGAGTTAAAGGGGTTAAATAAGGGTTAAAACCAAATGATAAGAGGATAAATTTTTTCAAAACTATATAATTTTTATTTTATAAGTGGATTAATACCATTTAAAACATATATTATAAATTAATACTTTTAGATCCATTTATAATTAAATATGTATTCATATTGATTTTATATTTTGTGAAATTAAAAGAGTTCTCCTCCAAATATTATAAAAAAGATCTTATTCTTCTCATTTAATGCCACATTAAAACCTATTTAGTTCAGTGAATATCTACCAAAATATCTTCCTATAATACATACCCACATTCTAGAGGACTTTTTTTAGTCAAAAAAACACATTTTGTTTTCTTAAGGTGTTAATAAAAAGAGATTGCATGAAGAAGAATATAAAGATTTTATGTGATGAGTTGTATTAAATGTAAGTGGATTAGTTTGAAAGTATTATTCATAAAATATATTTTCATAATTTTATGTGAAATATTATATCTTCATTCATGATTGTAGATATGGCCATAATCTATTTCTTTATTGAAATTTTATTAATTTTATAATGAGATTTTATTCTGATTTAGAATCTTATATGATCATGTATTTTAAATGTATGTATTTATTTTGGAAATAGGGACTTATCCTATGGATTTTTTGAAAATTTATTTATAAAATATTTTACATTGCATAAATTATTTTCTTCTTTTTTAATAATTTATGTAGTTTTTTAAATGTTATTAATGGATTTTGAATGAGAAAAAAAATTCTTTAAGAACATTTTCATAGAATTTGGTACTTGGGTATCAAATGAGATTATTATGAATGGTGGGTTAAACTAAAAAATAATTATATAGTTTTCCTATAAGTGATTCTACTAATGGAGACATAAATCTATTATTATTTTCTAAGTACTATTTTAATCTAAAAAATAAATATTATTTTCAAATTATTTTTAATGAGAAATCAAACTATTTTTGAAAGGGTATTTTTGAATGGTTTTCAAAATGATAAGGATGTATAAAAGGAAATTAAAATTATTTTTCTTAAACAACTAGCTTATTATTTTTAAAAGGTATATATAATATAAAATATTTTTTATTTTATATAAAAAAAATTAAATTAATTTTACAATTTGTTCTCATAGGTTTTAAAACCTATTATTGGAAATATTTAGGATCATCCCATGTTTTTAAAATATTCTAAATTTAGTTTTAAAAGATCTATGGTCGATATAATAATTTAAGGATTCAGTGATTATGAATCCAATTAGTTAATTTATTACTATTTTTTGAAAACTCTTATATTATCTAAGGTATCTTCCAAATTTTCCAAAACCTAAACCAGAAAAGATCTTCAGTTGTATAATGTGTTGTGTATTCTTCAGTTACGTATTATAATAAAATACAAAACATGTTTTTAGTATCATATTTAGAAGTTTATTTTTGGGATATTATAGTTGGTATTAAAGGAATGGTTCGGAAATCATTGAAGATTAACTGTTCTTGTTAGAAGAAATTAAAGAGATTAGATTATCTTTCGAACTTCTTGGTATTTGAGTTCCCTGAAGAATATAGATGTGCATCAATTATAGTGATTATTAATTATAAAGATGAAAATTCATAATTATTTTAGTATGAAGAATAATTTTCAAGGGAGGAATTCATTGAGGGGGGATTTAAGATCATGAGATTTTAGAATAAAAAAAAATTTAATTTCTTCAATAGCTTTCATTACACACAACACCAAGCATAAAAAAACATATAATTGTTATTAAGAAAACACCATTAAATTTAAGGGAATTAATATTAATATATATATTATGAAATCTATATTTTTCTTACTCATTTTTATGTATTAATTAAGTCTTTGACGATAATAACGTTATTTTAGTAGTTCTTTTAAACATCAAAAATAAGTTCTCTTCAACGTTTTTTCCTTTTATTTTGTGATTTAATATTCAATTAAATTTCAGGAACATTTTTAAATTGTATTTTATAAAAAATATATAAATTTTGAAATCATCATATTAAAATTAGATTATGGTGATTTTTTTTGTAATTTCTTGAAATGATTGATTTTCTAGTGAATAGTGAAAGATTCCAATTTTTATAAAGCAATAATTTCTATTATATTTTAAATTACTTTTATGATTTTAATTTTATATAAATCTAACTTAACTAATATTTAGTTATTTATGTTATAAATAATTAATTTCTAATAATCCTTATACCTTATTTTTTTAATAAGTATATTATTGGGCTTAAAATTACATTTTTCAAAAGAATTGTTTTCCATTCAGTATTGCAGGACTAATTTTAAGTTGGATTATTTAAACACTTTTTTTTAAAAAAAAATGTTTTTTATATTTGGTTTTATAAGGTAAGAATTTTTTAAATTGGTCCCTCTGATTTTTAGCAAATATGAGTAGTAATCTTGGTAATTTAATTATAATGATAAAGGGAAATTTTTGTAATTTATATTAAAAATAAAATGATAAGTAATCTAAAATGATCTTTAAAATTTCCCTAATATTATTTTATGATTTTTTATAAATAATAATAATTTATATTTATGATATATGACCATTTGTTTCAATTAAGAAGTGATTATTTCCCTTACTAATTCATAAAAATATTTTATTTTAATTATTGACATTTAATATCATCATCATCTATTATTTTTATTGATATTTCATTAATTTAAAACAAACTTTATTTTTAATTTCAATGATTTTATGATTATTTTTTTTAAATGTATGAAATTATTTTGGAAATATTGATTTATCCTATGGATTTTATGGAAAGTTATTTTTCAATGTTTATAATTTTAATAGATTATTTTATTCTTAAAAAAATTCAAGTAGATCTTGGAGGCTTTTTAATGGGTTAGGAATGAGAAAAAATTTCTTCTTTAAAAATTATTTCTTAAAATTCAAAAACTAGTTATCAAATAAGATAAAGAGTAATGGTGTGTTAAACCATGACCTAAAAGGTACATTTTCCTAAAAGTGTTACTAATAATGGACACATGGTTTTCTTAAGATTTTCCAATTATCATTTTAATTGATAAAGTAATATTATTTTCAGATTACATTTAAGGATAAATAAACATATTTTTTAAAGTGTAATTTTGAATGGTTTTCAAAATAATATGTATTTTTAAAAATATTTTCAATTTATTTTACCTAAAAAACTATTTTATTATTTTCAAATGGTATATATAATGTCAATTATTTTTTATCTGATTTAAAAAACTTTTAATGTAATTTTCCAGGTATATTTCACTGGTTTTAAAACCCCTTACTGAGAAACTTTATGCTCAACCCTTTTTTTAAAAATATTTTTTAAATGTATTTTATAATTTATAATGTTAATGGATCTATTTAAAAATTTATTGTACATTAATCCAATTAGTTATTTTCTAATTATTGTTTTGCAAGCTTTGATATTATGTAAGTTATTTTTCTAATTTTCCAAAACCTATAATGGAAAATAACCGTGATTTATAATGTACTAAGTATTTTTAGCATTATTTTATAAGAAAAAAATACACAACATGTTTTTTCTAAATAATATGGAAGTAAAAGTATGGCCTGTCATAGTGGGGATGACATACAAAGTAGTAGTCCTATATAGAAATATTTTATTGTTTAAGTGGGTGGATCTATTATGATTCCGCAGAATATTCCAATTTTAATTCCTCTCAAAAATTCATATAATCATTTTGGGATTCTTTTTGAAAAATACAGACCCAATAAATCCCCATCAAAATGTTTTTCAATTGGCATGAAGAGGATCCATTCAAATGAATAATTCATCCGAGTTCAATTTTTTACAGTGTTCTTGTGGACCCAAAAGAGGGCCCATGCCTATATAAAGGTTTTAGGATGAACTCATTTGTCACATAGAAATGATAATAATTTTTCAAAAAAGCTATAATATGTCATCCATTAATCTTTTATACATACAGAGATCACTTTTTGATTGAACTCTTTCGCATACTGAAGTGCCATAGTCCAAAAACTGGTATTTATAAAATCGTAATATTTTTCTCTTTACTAGAATTCATTCCACATTATGATTGGATAATCCTAAGTTTCACCTGAATGTTTTACAGACTGAATAATTCACCATGTTATCTACATAGCTTTTAATATTCCATGAATAATTTAATACTATTATATAGTTACATCCATTTTCAACATCCATCCAAACATGACCTAATTTTTTTATTTTGTTTGAAGATACAATGAGTCTTGTTCCAAGTCAACTATATGATTTAATGACCACCATTGATAAGAGATTTTTTATTTAAATGAATTTTTAGGCTATCTCTCAATAAAATATTATTCCCTAAAATGTGATCTTAATGGATCTTATTCTACCTGAGTTCTTAAGTTATTCATTGTGATTACTTATAGAAAATTTGGGAATGCAAGATGACTCCCTGATCCTGAATTCTAGCCAATATTTTACAACTTCTCAGTTCGATGTTTACCTAAACTATTCTAAAGTAAACATCTCTACCACTGGCCAAATAGCACTATATCAAGTCAATGTATTGTCTTCCTTTTGACTATCTCTTTACATACTTAGTGTAACTAAGATAGTCATGATTTATCCCTAATATCATCCACTTTAAACTATTCATCCATCTTTAACATTTATATGGATAATTAGAATGGGGTGTAGAGTTTGAGGTGGGATACATGACCCAGTGAGAGTTTCATTAATTAATGGTTCTAGGATTTCATGGCAAGTTAAATATACACAAAATATGATGACTAGTTAGATGCCACTATATTCTATCAAACTATATGTGTTTCCCAATTTTTAATGTTTCATCCAAATGGACCATTTACTGAATAGATTATCTATTGGTGTTCAAACACCAACACATTTATTCTTCCACAAGGTGAATTGGGTATTATATTATGGTATATCTATCAACTAATATGAATCTTAATTCTTTGGAGTATATATAATGAGTTCCTTCATGCATTTAACACTAGAGAAGATTCCAAAAATATTCATTCCTTTTAAATAGATTTATTAATTGTGGTTGAGAAATATTGGTCCAGCCTCTTCATAACCTCTCAATCAACATGTTCCATGACTAGAAAAATATCTTCTTGCTACCTCTTGGAAAAAATACAAACTTCAGATGTACATGGGCTCACCCTACCCAGTAGTACTGATTCTCTCTGAGCTCAACTCCAGACACCATTAAATTGGTTCAATAAACCACTTTGGGTAACAATATTATAATGTAAATATATCATGATTTTTTGTCTATAAGGGTTCTTTTCCATGTTCCCATGTTGATTTATTTCATTTATATGTGATTCTTAATCTGGTGTTAGGGTTGGCACTTTATTGATGAAAAATATGTTGGCTGAACTAAATCGCATCAATTTGGTTGCAACCATTCTTTCTAAGAGTTATATGTTTTCATGTCACATGTGATAATGAAGGCATATTAATCACATTAGTAGAATATTCCAATTTCTTTATGTTTTAGTTGTATATCACTTCAAAGTTATGAATATCAATATACAATAACAATTCCTTCTTCAATTTCCACATAAAATTTCTCAAAATTTATACTATTTGTCTGACATCCTTGGTTACTTATGTAATCTTTGAGTGGTCAAGGAGTCCCCCAAAAAATATTGTCATTACTTAATTTTCACCTTATAAGAGAGTAATGGATAACATTAGGGGGAAATTTAGAAGGTCTTTCTTGCATCATCTCTTTTTTAGAAGGGGTTATATCCTCTTGGATTGATGGAGTGATAATTTGTAAACCTTACACCTCTTAGAGGTTTTTCTGGATGAATGGATTATTAAAAAATTCTATGTCTTTAAATATCTTATGGGCGATGGTGTAGTCACATATAAACATACTATGATATCATTGGTTGATGGTAATGAGTGACGATACTAGAAGGAGAATCTTACTCTCTCCCATTGGGTATCTATCTAACCTGTAATGGGAGTACACCAAATCATGGGTAGAATATTATCTAGATGAACTATTCGGGAAGTAGGTTTGATGGTGAAATACTCCATTTATTTCTCCAAGATCCTATTGTTCACTAAAATTAGTAATAATTTATCAAATATAATATCATATGTTTAAACATTCGAAGCATTATGTTGAATTTTCATCTTCAAGTCACATTCACATCAAATGTAGTTTATAGTCAACATTTTTTACCAATGTTGTTGGTTGTGTCACTGATGTTAGTCCCACAAAAATGATTTTCTGTAATTCATAAATAGATTTCAAGCTTATCAAATCAAATCTTTAAATTAAATGTGAGGTGGTGATAGAGGGTTTTCTTACAATTTTGTCACTGATTGAATATATACCTTCTATAGCGAACCTAATTCTAGATTTTATACCTGTATAAGCAGGTTAATAGAGTTTAGATATAAATTCAGCCCTTGAATTTCAGTCGATGTAGAAATGGGCTAGGATCTTAATCTACACTATTATCATAGAGACTATCTTAGAGTAAATTTCGACCAAGGTAGATCATCTTCATCAAATATTCATTGGATATGGTATGGGTGGGTTCAACTACTGAAATATTTATATCCTTATTGGTCAAGTTCTTAATTATCGATAGGAGTTGGATGATTGATAATGTAATATCATCCAATTTATTGTTTTAAATTTTCTTATGGAATAATTGAAGGATGTTGTTATGGAGATGTATCATTTAGGCATTGAGGAAGTGAAACAATCAGATTGGATCACTATATAGACTGCAGAACTATGGTATTATAAGGCTTGTGTAGAGAATTATAGGAACAGTTGTCATTGAAAAATGTGGGGTTATAATCCATCAGATAAAGAATATGTGAAGTAGACTCCCATGTTATGTAAAAAAACCCATTGGATAAAGAGGAAGATAATTAGTGAAAAAATCATCATTAGTCCCTCAACACATTTCTTCAGACATTAGATTATTTTTTAAATAAAATTGTCAGTATTTATTGTAGATATTTCTTTCTCTTTACTTACAGTGTCCAGGAGAGGAACTAGGTTATATAAATTCCTTTTTTATAACATTTTGATGAATAAATACAAACCTAATTTCTTTAATTAATTAATAATTAAACTTTTTTTGAAATTTATCTCATAATAAATTGAAATTCTTTGAATATTGACATAAACATATTCCATCTCATTCAACCACTGAATAAAAAACTCTATCATAATTATGAATACTTTAGGCATAAATTTTTTTATATCTTTTATATGAAAGGATCACTAATAGTTTTTGGTATAATACACATCACTTTAACTCTAGAGTTGGAATCTTTTAATGAATGATTTCATGTCTTTGTTTTGAAATTTTTTTAATATATGTACTGAAATTTCAAGAATATATCTGTGAAGTGCTTTAACCTTTTCCTAGGTTGAGGGGCCTAATGAGAAAAAAATGATTTTTGGGGCCTTTGGATACACCCCAAAATATTATCCTCATTTCAATTTCTATAAAAACATTTTCTTATGTTGAATATAATGAATTAGAGAGTGAGGATACTCCCATTATCTTTTGAGTGTATAGGAGAAATGATTTAAATCATTGTCTTTAGGTTCTTGGACCTAAGATAGTGAAATGGGATAGATACACGGAATGAATGTGGAACATATTTAAAAGTTTTCTTCCATTACAATGTTATCAAAGAATATATAGACTAGAGGTACTTTTAAAAGGATAAAGATGCCTCTAGATGATAGACCAATTTAGGGGAACACATTATACATATCCATATTGGTTATAGTATGAATAGTATAAAATAGGAGTCCTTCAGAGTTAGTTTTCCCTATTTTTAATAACCAATGAAGTATTGATAGGATTAGAGTTTTATAAAATAATATACTGTGATTTATGGATAAAGGATATTACAAAATAATGATGAAAGAATTCTAACATGAGTCTACCAGAATGGGGAGTCTCTACTCCCATTGAGATCTTGAGAAAAAATTTCATATTGTTCACTTATGTATTTCAATTCATTGATCTAGACCATGTGAAATGGAGAATGGGAACATAAATTACTTCATGGTTAGGAAAATATGTTGGATAATAATGTTACTACGTATCTCATTGGATCCAGAATCAATATATATGTAGTATTAAGAAATTTCATTACAAATATTTTCCATATATGTAAAGAGGTATGGGTAGGTCATTAAGGAAACTCTATGAAAATTATGGTCATTTAGGATTGACTGATCACCCCCTTTACTCATTCAAAGGATTAATTATATCAATTTTAATAATTTCTTGAAAAGATTATGATAACTTAATTCATGATTTATGTGATAAATGAGTGAAAATTAGAGGAAAATATAATTTTTATATTTAATGATAATCAAGGTTTGTTTGTGTAATGAAACAACTAATTTATTAACCCACGGTGGGAAAATTTTCTAGTCTGGACTACTCCAACAAATTCTCAACATGAGGAAGGGAGATTGTAAGACATGATCTAAGGGCTCTCATAAATATGGAAATGATATTGGATAATTTCATAATTAATGACTACAAACCATATTCAAAAGGATGTCTATGTTATTATTTTGTTAGGGGATTATAGAAAAAACAGGAATTTCTCCGGAGGATGATAGTGCATCTTATTGATAGTCCATATTGGGGGAACACATTATGTGAAGAGATATTGGGTGTAGTATACATAGTAAAAAAATGTGTTTTTAGGGTTATATTCTCTTATTTATGATATCCAAATAAGATTTTTGAGTATTTGAGTTTCTCAAGATATGGAGTGTTGTTTGGGAGAGAAAGGAATCCTTTGAATTTGAAGGAGGAATTTAGATGGGGGTTAGACATGGATGATAAATTACCTTCCTAGATCTGATTTATATGTATGGAATGAATCATTTTCTTAATCATAAGTTCATTAATGAAGTAAATTGTATTGGAATATCCTCTGCTGATTAAGGGTGTTTATAAGAGAGGGTATTTTTTATTTTTCGACTGGGACTAGAATGAGATAATTTGGCATCACTATGAATATCGTTTGAGTGAGAGTCAATCCAGATATTATTTTGAGATAACTTTCTCTACACCGATCATGTACTCATATATGGAAAATAAATTTTTTTCATATGGTTATTGGGTTAGGATATATGATATAGAAAACACTAGGCAACTTTTTGATATAGAAATGAAGGCACACATTGTTCTTTAGATGGAAACTGGTGCAATAGGAGACTAACACTGAAAGTATGGGACCTTTCAAGAGATAACCAAAGTATCAGACAGTGTTATGTTGTATGATAGTGATGGTAACCATGAATTCTAATTTCTTATGGTGAGGATGTTTAATTTTTAGTTTAACATCATAAAGTGAGGATGAGGGGTCAGGAAGTTTAACATCTTATGAAATGGGTGTTTCCCTATATTTTAACATCATCTGACTAGGAAATATGATTAATAAAAAAATTTCCATATAGAATTGACACAAATTGATCGGTGAAGCAGTATATATAGCAAGGTAAGGGAGAAAATCTGACTAGAATAGGGAGATACAATAAAAGAATAGAATATCTCATAGATATTTACACTTAGTTAAATGTTATAATGCTTGGAAATATGGGATATTATATTTGAAGATTGACCTAGAGTGTGTCTTTTAAGTTCTTTCATCTTAGACTAGCAATTCCCATTAAGGTCATGTAACAATGACCCAGAGTCAATTTTTCCTATGGAATTACTTAACCATGCGAACTATAAAAATAACCTGAATTATCTAATCCCATGTGAGTTATACTCAATGTTAAAAGCAAGGGATGTTAGGGAGTTATCCGTATTGTAATAAAAATTAAAATCAAAGGTCATCTATGGTGCATACAACTTGTTTTTTTTATTTTATGGTGACCTAAAAAATAATGATATGACATTTTCTAGACCATAAGAGGTGAGGTGGTAAGATATTACCTTGAGGCTCTTGTATATGATAAATTGATATCGGAAAAGTACTTATGGAATAACCATGGACCATGCCTAAAAAGTTATTTTGGCTATAATGTTTTTAGAAAATACAATGACATGAGTACTTTATCCTTAGGATGAAGATAAATTTTGTTGATAGACCACATTGGGGAAACACATTGCTCATATCCATATTATATGTTCTGTGAAATGTCGAAATAGAGGTTTCCTTCATATTTGGATACCTTTGTCCCCGATAGATAGGGAATGATTTTGGGGATCCAAACATCCTGAGACATAGGGTATAGTTTTTGATAAGGGGACTTACAAGAATTAAATAATCATGTACATTGTCATTTATCTTTTATAGTAAGTTCAGGTCATAATTGAGTGATCTTATATTAGAATCTCCTCTATAGATCGGGCCATATATAGGAGGGAGGAATTTTTTATTTTCTGTCTAGGAATATTATGAGATATCTAGGAATCACTACATATCCTCTTTGGGAGTGAATCAATCCACACATAGATATATTTAAACTTTTTTGTAGGAGACTGATACCAAGAATAATGGTCCTCTCAGGATAGTGTTGAAAAAACATGATGTTTTACATCTTGTAAAAGAGATGTTAACTATGAAATTAAACATCTTATGGAAAGGAAACAGTGTTGTATACTTTAACATATTTTGACATAGTTTTTTTCATATTGATTAATGTTATGAAACTAGGATGTAATATTTTTCATTCCATTTTATGTCCTCCAACAATGATCAGGATTAAGAATCATAGTGGAATGAAATATTTCTTTAGAAACCTTTCATTGGTAGGGGCATGATATGATAACCATTCATGGTAATC
This sequence comes from Viscum album, assembly GCA_963277665.1. Lineage (NCBI taxonomy): Eukaryota > Viridiplantae > Streptophyta > Magnoliopsida > Santalales > Viscaceae > Viscum > Viscum album. The sequence continues at coordinate 1,080,677,540 of OY728166.1, read as the reverse complement.
ATCGAATATGCAACCTTGGAGTTGACCTAATGGATAAAAAATTTACCTCCCATATTGGTACAATAGTTTGAGGTTTCATTCGATATATCATTGGGGTTATGAAATATAAAACTATTTCTCTTGAGGGGAATGAACGGAGGAAAAAACTTCTTATTAAAAGATATTTCTATTTGATTTTCATGTACCTCTAAATGATGTAATGTAAAAAGTATCTTATCATATATATTTTTAAATTCACTTATCTTATTTTGATATTTATCATCTATGTATATATGATATCATATTAAAATACCAAGATAAATTAATTTTACCACTATGGGAAGGACTTGTAATGTCTCATATACTAGTGAATATGTGGTTTCTTGTATGGAAATATGGTTTGTAGTATGTTAATCCCAAGAGGTATGGAAATTTTTATTGGACCAATATTTATTTTCTGTTTAAAACATTTTCTAGAGTATATATTATGGAATATAATTAGAATCCTCTGTCATCCATTCACTACGGCATAATAGCAGGGTGAATGGTTAGACTAAATTCAACATTCCTGGTAAAGCCTCTCAAAATTAGAAGAACACCAATTGGTGTATTTATCTATTATTATTGTGTGAGTGACAACAAATACAATGATTATGTTCGAAATAAAAAAAATGATCAATCTATTTATCCCAAAATCCTTGATGGGAATTTCATTATATCAATTGGAAACTAAATCAGTAGAAATATGGATGTACTTGATCTTTTTATCTATTTCTAGAGTTTATATATCCACAACATCAATACCCTATACAGTGAATGGTCAAGAGTATTTTGTAGTGTGAAATAACTCTGTGGATTAATGGATGATGTTTGAATGTATTTGATAGTAATTTCATCTCCTGTTAAATTTATTGCAATACTGTATCTTTCAAGTCTAAAAATTCCCAATCCTTATTATTTGATGATAAATTATAATTCTTATTTAATGGAAACCATAGGAACCAATATAATATTCGTTCATAATAGCAGTTGTCTCTTCCCTATTGATTCATCTAAGGAGGAATCCATCAAAGCCTTATTTATAGAAGAGCTTCTGATGATTTGGTATAACACATAGAATAAATTTTACTTCCTATAGTTTAATTTTCTCTTTTCATACTCTATAAAACTAAAGAAAACTTTTTCTAGAGAATGTATAGTATAGCTATCATCTAAACACTTGTAGGAATGTTTGGTTCAGATATGTAATTGATCTTCTTGATCTCTTTAATGATGTCATAATTAAATTGTGATACCATTCTACGGTGCATAATTCTGATGATTATTTCATCCATGTATGGATCTACTAAAATTATAGACATACCTTCTATGTCATCTTCCTTGTAATTCCATGAGCATGGGAAATGAGTTAATGTTGGGACTAAGGGAAATTATTCCATCCACCCACACACATAGTCAATAAGGGGTTTCATCTCTTTCTTTCTCATAAAGTTGTCCCCATTGATATTCTTGTTCAAAAAATATGAATCTACCTTGACACTCAGGTGGCCATGATCGCGTTGTCGAGCGCGTCAAATTAGTTGTTTAATTTTGACTAGAATTTCTGCAGTATAGCAGCAACCCTAGGTCGTCTCTCGACGGAGCCTTAGACCATTAATTTAAAAAGGGGTTTTGATTATGGAAGTAGAAGGTGAATTATGTTTTGTAAAACTTTGAGTTTTTATTATTAGTGATGAAAATAGGAAATGAAAGCGACAAAACAAAATAGGAATGAACAAGATTGATTAAACGTGATCAACCAGGGGAAGTCTCGTGATCCTCATCATTCATCGCTTCAAAAGAATGGGTTATGATATTTTAATCCCTGTTTTGTAACACCTATAACCATAATGTTACTGAGTTTGTACTAGGATACCTTCTAGGGTATAGTTAAAAACACATAATGATTCACTAGACACCACTGATGATTGGGTGATTTGTGTTCAACATCATAACCGAAACTCACCAAGGCAACACATGAAGAATTCAATGTGTTTTCCAGGTTTGTATGTTATTTCATTTTGATACCATGATGTAAATTTTCATGACCTTGATAGTGATTATCTGAGTTCAATTGACCAATATGAACCACACAAACACCGCAATTGTAAGGGGGAAAAGGAAATGGTGAACGGTGTGTGAAACATCACATGAATGGGTACCCCCAAACATGATCATTTGAGTTGAGCATGACATACCAATACATAAAACAATAAAATAATAATAGAGGATGATGAAAAACAACAAAAAAACCTGAAATTAAAAAGATCATTCAAAATGATACAACTTTGAAGCTTGGGATTACATCACATTCCTCCCCGGGTGATCACAAGGGGTTTAGAAACCCATGGGAGGGAAGAAGAAGAAGATGTTGAAGTATCACCTCAAATTGCCTCCATAACTTCTAGGGATGTTGAGAAGACTCTTTGGGGACTCCAAAATGGCAGAACCTTGCCTCTTGGACGAACATGCAAATGGGGAGCCCAAGGATCCATTTTATAGGAAATTTGGAAGTTGGTTTTAGGCACACAGATTTCATCAATCCATTTGTACCACATGTTTCGGCCTCCATACAGTCTTATCTTTCTTTGGAGAAAATAGAAAAGTTGTATCCCTACCTCTTTACTATCTCCACCGAACCTTTGGCACCATTTCGACAAATACAGTTCAAGATATTGATAAAATACAGAACACCCCATTTGGCTTGGTCCAAATTCGGTGGCTTGGAATGATCAGTTCGGATGGGCCCCATAGAAGCCGAATCTGCATTGGGTTCCTTAATATGAAATGTATCCAATTACATTTTGGACTGGACCAAAACATTTCAGCACATTTGGATGTACGGATTTCATGTACTATTCAATACAGTGGACAAATTTCCATGGATCCATGCAATTTTGGCCCATTTTTCTTCCACTTCATCAAAGGCCCTCAAAATCACCTCCACCTACATTGAAACAATAAAAACAAGTAAAATTTCCCATTTTAATATTGATTAAAACTAATTGTTTGATTGAAACATAAAGTGAAATTTATTATTATATTTGGAATATTCATTACAAAACTAGTTTAAAACTGTGGTGTAAGGGTGGAATAAAGCAGTGAATCGTGGTACGATCAAACCCCCACACCTAAACATTTGCACTCCTGGGAAAAGTCACATATCCAAATACAATGATGCATATATATATATTTCCAACATCCTGAAGATTTAGCATTTGAGGAAATTTTATTTAAATTAAAGTGATCAATGCATGAACCACACCAAGGAGTTCTTCCTAGTGAAAATAGAAAAAGATGTCTCATAAATCATATCATTGTGAAATTCAAAAAAGATTCATGATACTAAGTTGAGCATGGAATTTAGAAGTCAACCATGACACTAACTCTCCATATTTGTGTGTGAAAACCATTCCATGCAATTATTTCCACTTGATATCCAATAAATATATGTTATTTTAACATTTTTCAGATTGAATGATTTTGTCACCGAACCTGTCCTACATCCTTTGCAATCATATTTCAAGACCCACTCATTTAAGCATTCCCTGATGTCAAACAATAAGCTCCCATCCTAGATATCCCCATATTTTGCACATTTCATCACTCCCCTCATTTATTATATTTCATTTGAAGTTTCAATTGGAACAAATCTCATACTCATCTCTCAACCCTTGTTTGATCTCCTCACGACACTAATTGAAATAGTTATAACAATATAAAAGGTTGAGGAGGAGTGGTTTTTGACCTTCTCAAGACACAAAACGTTTTTTTGAGGGCGTACAACAGTCGGACATTAGGTACACACAAATAGGTCAATCTGGTACAGTAATGAAATAGATTGGATAAGGAACGAACATATGGAAATATCATTTAAAGATGAAAAATATTAATCCAAAATATATTTACCTTATATTAAGTAAGAAATAATCACACTTTGTGGTTTGGTGAAAATATTTGTGGAGATATTAGTGACACAGTTTTCCAAAAAACTACTCACACAAATAGCATCAATCATCTCAAAGGTTTCACATAGAGACGACCATATATATCATTGACAGAAAACAAATTCACTAAAAATCACTCCTTGATGTTAAACTCATACACAAGTTCATTTTAACCTTCATTATGGTATTTTTACATTCCCCACTTTATGGTCGCAAAATCATGGAACTTCGAAATTGTCGATGGGGAAAAATGAAAATACAATTAAGAAGGCGAAAAATAGAAAACAATGAAAATTCCTAACTAACCCAGGAATGTATCCACCCCCCACACCTAGAGTATGCAGTGTCCTCACTGAAATAATTGAGAGTGTGAGAAGGAAGGATAAAACCTGGTGTGTTTTATTGTTATGATGCTTCAAGAAGGTGGATTTCCTCCACCAGATTCTTCAGAAAATCTTCATAGAAGTGTTTAAGAAGCTTCCCATTGACGGTAAGACTTAGTCCACTCTACTCATGCAAAACCTGTATTGCACCAAAAGGGTAAACATTAGTAATAGTATAAGGACCAAGCCATCAGGAACGAAGCTTACCTGGGTGGAGCTTAAGTCTAGAATTGTACATGAGGACCTTCTCACCAATATGGAACAGCTGCTAGTGAATCATGATATCATGAATAGCCTTTGTCTTCTCTTTATATATTCGGGAGTTTTCATATGCATCACGTCGAATTTCTTCCAACTCTTGAATATGCAGCTTTCTTTGCACACCTGCATCTGAAAGGTTCATATTACATTGTTTAACAGCCCAATATGCATGGTGTTCTACATCCACTGGGAGGTGACAATCCTTTCCAAACACAATCCTATATGGTGAAATTCCGATCAGTGTTTTAAAAGAAGTACGGTACGCCCAAAGTGCATCATCCAAGTGCAAACTCCAATCTTTCCTATTAGGTTGTATTGTTTTCTCCAAGATTCTCTTAACTTCTAGATTTGAAATTTCTGCTTGTCCGTTATTTTGGGGATGATATGAAGTGGGGACTTTATGAACAAACCCATACTTACGAAGCAAGTTTTTCATGTTACGATTGCAAAAATGTGAACCCTGATCACTAATGATGAATCTTGGTAGACCAAACCTACTAAAAATATGGTACCTCACAAAATCAACAACCACTTGAGAGTCATCGGTCCTTGTGGCCTTTGCTTCCACCCATTTAGATACATAGTCAACTACCAATAATATGTACACAAAGCCAAATGAATTTGGAAAAGGCCCCATGAAGTCAGTGCCCCATGCATCGAAGATCTCACTAAATAACATGGGATGTTGGGGCATTTCATTTCTCTTGGAGATATTCCCTGTGAATTGACAATGACTACATGACTATCAAAATATATGGGCATCCCTATACAATTTTGGCCAACAATGTCCTGAGTCAAGGACCTTTCGAGCTATACGTTGAGAGCTAAAGTGGCCCCCACATGCCAATGTGTGGAAAAAGGTCAAAACAGAGGTGAACTCATGGTCAGGGACACACCTACGAACAACCTGGTCACTACATATCCTCCACAAATATGGGTCATCCCAAATGTACCATCGAGAATCGTGTTTAAGTCTCTAGGATTGTGAAGTGCTAAAATCAGTGGGGACCCTAGATGTTGCTAGAAATTTCACAATGTCCGCATACTAGGGGGTATGGTCCACAACATCACAAAGGTTCTCATAAGGGAAGAATTCTCCAATGGGTAGGGGTGATTCAACATGATGGTCCAATGGTGGAGAAATCCTACTAATGTGGTCAGCTGCCACATTCTCTACCCCTCTCTTATCTCTAATCTCAAGGTCAAACTCTTGGAGGAGGAGCATCCACCAAATGAGGCGGGGTTTGGCTTCAGGTTTCTTTAAGAGGAAACGAAGGGCATCATGATCAGAAAACACAATCACTTTTGACCCAAGAATATATGAATGGAATTTTTCCAAGGCAAAAACAATAGAAAGAAGTTATTTTTCAGTTTTTGTGTAGTTTACCTGGGCAGGGACAAGGGTACGAGAGGCCTACGTAATGACATGAGGAGCCTTTTCAACCCTTTGTGATAAAACTGCCCCAACTGTAAAGTTAGAGGCATCACACATAAGCTCGAAGGGGAGATCCCACATTGGTGGTTGGATTATGGGAGGTGATGTGAGACTCTTTTTTAGTGAATTGAATGCATCCTCGCAATTTTTATCAAACACAAACACAGAATCCTTTTGTAATAACCGAGACAATGGAAGTAAAATCTTACTAAAGTCTTTAATGAATCGGCGGTAAAAACCAGCTTGACCCAAGAAAGATCACACCTCACGAACACATTTTGGATATGGAAGGGTTGAAATTAATTCAATTTAAGATTTATCAACTTGAATTCCCTTATTTCATATGACATGCCCAAGAACTATCCCCCGCTCAACCATAAAACGACATTTCTCATAATTTAAAACAAGATATTTTTCAATGCAGCGGTGGAGGACTGAACCTAGGTGTTCCAAAAAAATTATCAAAATAAGAACCATAAACTATGAAATCATCCATAAAGACTTCTATAAAACTCTCAAGGTACTCAGAAAAAATACTCAACATACATCACTGAAAAGTACCAGGAGCATTACATAGAACGAATGGCATCCTTCTGTATGCAAATGTGCCAAACGGACAGGTAAATGTTGTCTTTTCTTGATTTGAAGGGGCCATATGGATTTGGAAATAACCCGAATATCCATCAAGGAAACAATAATGGGACTTACCAGCCAATCGTTCTAGCATTTGGTCAATGAAAGGTAAAAGAAAGTGTCCCTTCTGCGTGGCTTGATTCAGTCGACGATAGTCAATACAGACTCACCAACTGTTTTGCACACGCATTGGAACTAATTCATTCCTTTCATTTGACACAACAGTTATTCCTGTTTTCCTAGGCACAATTTGAACTGGGCTAACCCATTTACTATTAGATATACGATAAATGATCCCTGCAGTAAGTAATTTACTGACTTCCAATTTTACCACTTCAAGGAGAGTGGGATTCAACCGGCGTTGATCCTACCTTACGGGCTTAGCCTCATCATCTAAAAGTATATGGTTCATACAAATAGATGGTCTAATCCCGGGAATATCAGCCAATGTCCATCCTATTGCCTTTTTACACTCTCTCAAAAGTTTGATCAGTTTCGATTCCTGTTGTAGAGAGAGGTTATTAGCAATAAGGACGGTAAATTGGTCAATACCCTCAAGATAAGCATATTTTAAATTTAATGGAAGTGGTTTAAATTCCAACACCAGGGGTTTTTGGATTGAGGGAGTGGATTTAGGGGGAGTGAGGTCCATGAAACTATCTATCTTCCCATGTTTATTCTCAAAGAAAATATAATCTATTGAAATGAGATTTGCAGAATCATCGATAGTCATGGGTACCTCAGAATAAACACACTCATCAATTAAAGCACACAATTTACATTTTTCAGAACCCACACAACACTCAAAAAATGAATCAAAACTCAAATCATCCAAGGGTGAAGAAAACAAATATGAATAAGGGTTTGGGTTGAGGAGAGAATAGTGTGTGTGGGCATCGTTTGAGAGCACTTCCATCTAATATAAACAAAGAGTGGAGTGCTCTTCAAAGGGGTGTTTCATAGCCTCAAGGATGTTAAAACATACCATTTCTCCACCAAACTCCATGAACAACATACCATTGTGAACGTTGATGATCGTCTTTGATGTTTTTAGGAATGGCCTCCCAAGTATGAGAGGGACACGTACTTGGGTTCGGGTATCTTCCATCTCAATAATGTAAAAGTCTACAGGAAAGATGAGATTCTTATCTTTTCTAGGACATCCTCAACCACTCCTAATGGGTGTTTTGTGGTTCGGTTGGCAAGTTTCATGATAATGCCTGTTGGTTGAAGCTCTCCAACCTGTAAAACTTATACATGGAGTGAGTCATTACATTAATAGATGCACCTAAATCTAGCATAGCATCAGAAAAGAAGGTCTCCTCTATGGTACATGGTATCGTGAATGTGCTCGGATCCTTGCATTTGGTTGGAATTGCTGGTTGAATCAAGTCTGAGACATTCCTCCCCAGGTTGACTCTCTCATTCCCCTTCAACCTTTTTCTATGGGTGCAATGTTCTGTAAGAAATTTGGGATAACGGGGAATTTTCTTGACTGTATCCAACAATGGAATATTATCATGAACTTTTTTAAATGAATCCATTATTTCATTGTCAATATCATTATCAAAGTTTTTCTTAGATTTAGAGAGTCTTTGAGGGAAAGGAAGAGGAATTGATTGTTCTTTTGAATCATCAATGATAATTTGAGTGCCCTTTTATTTTATTTTTCATTACATGAAATTGTTTAGGGTTGGGAAGGAGTATTTTCAAGATGGGGACATACCTGCTATGCAGAATCAGTAGAAAGAGAAATCTATTTACCACTACGAAGTGTAATTGCACATACATTACCTTTGTCCTTCAGATTGGCAATGGGTTGGTATGGTAGTTTTCCAGAACCTTGCATCGTAAGCTCACCGATGGTGTTTTCCAATTGCACCACTTGAGTTCGCAGGTCTTGAATAGCTGATTGTGTGTTTTGTTGGAATTGGAGGTTCTGGGTTGCCATTTGCTTCACTGTATCCTCAAGGCTTGGTTCAAACTTGGGAGGAGGAGGATTGTTTTGAGATGTTGAAGGATAAGAAGGTTTCATACATTGGCCTTGTTGATACCAATTCTTCTTGGGGTAGCTTGAGTTTCCTCCTTGTCGGTATTTTGGTTGTGCTTGCCACCCGGGGTTTGGAATTGTCCTGAATGGTTCTTTCTTGGACGCCCAGGGAACACTGCAGCACAAGACTCAGATGAATCCTGAAGTTGTGGGAACTGATCAGAAAAATGAGTATTATCAGAACAAATACCAAAATGTAATGGAACAGGAGGAGAGTGTGAGTTACCTTGTCCATGAGCTAATTTCCATAGAAGGGTATGCATCTCATCAAGTTTATTATCTACCTTTTGTTCTAGGGATGAATGAATTACCTCATGAAATCCTCGGGTTGGTGCAATAGCTCGTGTACCAAATTGTTGTGCATTTTGAGCCATGTTGGCTATTAAGTCACGAGTGGCAGAAGGGGTTTTGTCAACTAGGGCACCAACTTATACAGCATCAATCATTCCATGATCCATGGGGATAACTTCCTCATAGAATTATTGTATTAATAGTTGTTCTCTAATCTGGTGGTGGGGGAAGCTTGAGCAAAGTCTTTTGAATCTCTCCCAGTATTCATTAAGGGTCTCTCTTTGTGATTGCCTAATTCCACATATTTCATTCCTAATTAAAGAAGTTCGGGAGGTAGGGAAGAACTTCTCTAGAAAAAGTCTTGTTAGGTCATTCCATCCCCCAATTGTGGTAGGAAAATAGTATAACCAATCTTTGTCTAGACCACCAAGGGAGAAAGGGAAGGCCCTAAACGTGATTAAGTCCTCAGACACATTTTGGGGTTTCAGGGTGGAGCACACTATGTGAAACTCCTTTAGATATTTGTGAGGGTCATCTCTAGGAAGAACATGGAATTTTGGAAGGAGATGGATGAGGCCTGATCATAGCTCAAAATTGGCCGCTTCCTCAGGATATTGGATGTACGCAGGTTGGTACTCCACATCCGGGGTGGTCAGATCTTTTAATTTTCGGTTATTTGCAACCATGATCTCTGGGATTTGATTTGGTTCAATTTTGGATTGGTTTAGGACCACTTGAGGTTCCACAAGGGGTTCCTCAATGTCACTTGATTGACCTTATCTAAATGCCTTGATTTGTGTGTGAAGTGACTTTTCAATTTCAGGGTCAAATTCAAATAGTGTTTGTTTACCATATCTTGTCATGAAACAGTGATGTCCAGTTTGATTGATGGAGTTTTTGTTGTTTTTTTCTATTTGAGATGGATAAAATAAAAAAACATTAGAAGGGTGAAAGAATAATAGAATGTGATACTATAGAATTAGAGAGGGAGATTGAGAAGAAGAGAGAGAGAGAAAAAAGAATACACCAAAAACAACAAAAATTAAAGACAAAACCCAAAACAAAGAAAATCAAATGGGGGTGGGGTATTTAGAGGAGTACTAATTAATAAGTAAAATCACTAAATAAAAGTAAATAAAGAAAAAAAATGATCTTGGATCCCCATAAACAGTTCCAAAATTTGATCGTGTTGTCGAGTGCGTCAAATTAGTTGTTTAATTTTGACTAGAATTTCTGTAGTATAGAAGCAACCCAAGGTCATCTCTCGACGAAGCCTTAGACCCTTAATTTAAAAAGAGGGTCTTGATTATGGAATTATAAGGTGAATTATGTTTTTTAAAACTTTGGTGTTTTATTATTATTGATGAAAATAGGAAATGAAAATGACAAAACAAAGTAGAAATGAACAAGATTGATTAAATGTGATCAACCCGGGGAAGTCTCGTGATGCTCATCCTTCATCGCTTCAAGGGATGGGGTTATGATATTTTAATCCCTGGTTTGTAACACCTAGAACCTGAATGTTACAGAGTTTTTACTAGGATACCTCCTAGGGTTCGGTCGAAAACACATAACGATTCACCAGACACCGCCGATGATTGGGTGATTTGTGTTTGACATCATAACTGAAACTCACCAATGAAACACATGAAGAATTCGATGTTCTGTCTAGGTTTGTATGTTATTTCATTTTGTTACCATGACATAAATGTGCTTGACCTTGATATTTATTATATGAGTTTCATTGACCAATATGAACCACACAAACACCGCAATTGTAAGGGGGAAAAGGAAATGGTGAACGGTGTGTGAAACATCGCATGAATGGGTACCCCCAAACATGATCAAATGAGTTGAGCATGACATACCAGTACATAAATCAATAAAATAAGAATATAGGATGATGAAAAACAACACAACAACCTGAAATTAAAAATATCATTCAAAATAATATAACTTTGAAGATTGGGATTACATCACATTCCACCCCGGGTGATCACAAGGGGCTTAGAAACCCATGGGAGGGAAGAAGAAGAAGATGTTGAAGTATCACCTCAAATTGCCTCCATAACTTCTAGGGATGTTGAAAGACTCCTTGGGGACTCCAAGATGGCAGAACCTTTCCTCTTGGCCGAACTTACAAATGGGGAGCCCAAGGTGCCATTTTATAGAAAAATTGGAAGTTGGTTTTTGGCACACAGATTTCATCAATCCAATTGTACCACGTGTTTCGGCCTTCAGAATGTCTTATCTTGATTTAGAGAAAATATAAATGTTATATCCCTACCTCTCTACTATCTCCACCGAATGTTTTGCACCATTTGGACAACTACATCTCATGATATTGATAAAATATAGAACACCCCATTTGACATGGTCCAATTTCGGTGGCTTGGACAGATAAGTTCGGATGGGCCCCATAGAAGCCGAATCAGCATTGAATTCCTTAATATTAAATGTATCCAATTAAATTTTGGACAGGCCCACAAAATTTCAGCCCATTTGGATGCACTGATGTAGTGTACTATGCAAAACCGTGGACAAATATCCATGGATCCAAGCAATTTTGGCCCATTTTTCTTCCACTTCATCAAAGGCCCTCCAAATCACCTCCACCGACATTGAAACAATAAAAACAAGTAACATTTCCCATTATAATATTCATTAACAATAATTTATTGATTCAAACATAAAGTTCAATTTATTATTATATTTGGAATATTCATTACAAAACTAATTTAAAACTGCTGTGTAAGGGTGGAATAAAACAGTGAATCGTGGTACGGTCGGGCCACTAGAAGTTGCAAGGATAGTTCTAGACATATGATTAGAGATCGATATTTTTCTTCATTTTTTTATATTTATAAAAATAAGAAGGAATAATGTATTACAACCTTTATATTAGAGATATGAAGGATTACTAAACTGACTTTATCAATCTTACGGGTTTCCATACCCTTTCTTGTTTTTCTCCTAATGCACCAACAAAATACATATCTCTTGTTTAGGTGTAACCTTGAACATAGAAAATATATTCCTATAAAAATTAAATATTTAATGGAATTGTTTCTAGAGATGGATTTTATGAAATAAAATCTTCAGGAAAATTTACTTTTATAGCCGTTTTGGTAATAATTTAATGTTAAATTCATGCAATATGGCTACCCACAATGCCAAATTTCATGTTTTCTATGAGTTGTTTAGGATGTATTTTGAGTGAGTTAGTATGATAGAACAAATGGATATCATGATTCTGTAGGTAGTTCCCCAATTTCTGAATTATTGAAATTATTGTGAGGCACTATTCTTGATGTCTAAATATAGAGAATCGATATCCATCATGGATCTATTGAGATAATAGAGTCTATTAACACTTATGGTGTCAATATTATACATGAGGAAATCACCCACTGATCTCTCTAAGTTTATAAATGAGAATCTAATGGATTTCCTTCAAAATGGGTCAATAACACTAGTGGACTCAAAACATTTTTCTTGAGACTATAAAAGGATTATTGAAAATCAATGATCCATTGAAAAATGACTCCTTACTTCAATAGTTTGGTGAAAGGTAAACATTTTTCTGCTATATTTTTTATAATTCATCATATGTTTACTAGGAACCACTATAGTCCTCTTACCTCATTGTGTTTCTGAGGAGGTGACATCTATATGAGGGAATTAGTCTTATCCGGGTTAACATTGATGTGGTGATATCATACTACCATGTTAGGAAACATTCTTTAGGTAACACCAAAAATATATTTTAAAGGATACATTTTTATGAAATGAAGTCGAATATTTTTCAAAATGATCCCAAGATCAGTGAGATGATCATAGTAGTTCTAAGATTATACCACTAAATCATTGATGCAGCATTCGATATAATTTCTGGGAAGATCTTAAAGATACATTAAATAGAACATTGATACATGGTGCCAGTTTTCTTAAAACCAAAAGGTATCACTTGATAATAGTATTTTCCTTTGAGTGAGATGATGTTATTAGAATATTTATCTACCAGGACTATTAGGATTTTGTTATATCCTAATTATAAATTCATAAATGAGATATATTAATTTTTTTCCATTTCATCGATCATGAATTCTATAATCAGAACTACGAAATAATCTTTCAGATAATATCAGTAGAGATATATGATGTCGATGTATAATATGATCTACATGTTATTATTTTTTACAGAGAAAATGTTGTATAATTATTTTGGGTATTACCAAATTAATTTTTCTTTATGATTTTTTTCAACTTCATATTTATCTTCGGTGGAATGAGTTGGATTCATTCTCATGGATTCCAACTTGTATCCCCAGTGATCTTCATGAAAACCCATATGGTGGGTGGGCATATCAGGATCAATACTGTAAATTTTGATGTTATTCTAATAAAAAACATGTTATATCTAAGTTATAAATAATTTTTATTCCTTATTCTCATCAGGTGAAATGGATATGCTGATCATTGTGGGTCATAGATCTCTCTTTGTACCCAAATTTATCTTCCATACATTGTAGATGATGGAAAAAACATCTTCCATGAATATTGTAGGGGCATATTTTAGGTCATATGCTTCTTTTTCCTATTCATCATCGATACCAATCCCATAGGTAATAGGTGATGAAGGGAAATATTAATATCTAGAAGGATAATCTCAATTTCAATATCTATAGTATGAGGTAGGGCAATTCTCATTCCCCACCAATAGTATGCCAACTTATTCTGACCTGACTGAGGACGTAGGGGACTTATGAAGATCTAGGGGGAATTAAGGAATGTTCACATTAGTTTTTTACATTATTATATAGGATATAATATTCTTCTATATTTTATAGCTCAATTAAAAAAATTGAGATCATCAGGGTCGATAAACACATACCAAAATCTAAACATGAACTTTAGATTTGGTCGACAAGTAATACATATTCATCACCATGATATTTAAAGGGGATATCATGGGTCATTTAGAGACTATTTTTGGTTGAAAACTAAATATAATCATCATTCATAGGTTGTTTCCCTTACCCTTGGTAAAAACCGACGTCAATGTGTTGCACGTTTCAAGACTCAAACGGTGTTTTTCACTGTGTAATGTTCTTATTTGTCCATTAATATAGTATTTGAGACATTGGTGGTATGATGAAGGTACTGACTCAAGTTAATGAAACAGGGGTCTTCCCAATAAGATAATGAAGGTTTTATATTTCTTAACTTATAATAAATTATAGTCATAGACAATATCCCAAAATTTATCTTTTAGATTGATTTGATCTAAAGGATTTTGTTCCCTATTTTCCTACCCATGATGTTTTAGAGGATAATGGAAGAAGTTGGATTACCTCTAACTCTATAGAAGAAGTTTCCATATAGGATATAAGTTTTCAAAAAAGTAATTATCAATGAAATCTCATCATATGTCAATATCATCAATCCTTCCATCAACATATAAGTGTCTTGTGTGTCCCTATATAACGACATCCACACCATGTACTTTGAAATATGTAACTATTTGAAACTCTATGAATCGACTTTTGAAGGATATAATTTATCATCAATAACATCATATTTGATCTATTGAGTTTTTAGGAATTCCTATATGAGAGCTTCATATAGGTATTTTTATAAATTGATAGTATCCAAGATTGTCATATTATATAGAATGAGGGAAATTTTATTCAACATTTCACCATTTTAATAAAAAAGTATAAATTTTCTATTTTCTATTTCTCTTTATATGAGATTTAGAGGAGGATGTTCGAGGAATATGTAGGTCTAACCTTTGAACAATTGTCAAGGGGACTCATATTAAATTTTTGTTAGGCTGGATTTTTTTGCCTACTTCCTATGTTGATAGGATAGCTTCCCCCTCTCTATCAAGTCTTCCAAAACAATTGATTATGGAAAACTCTTATAAAATGTGGGAGCATCTTGATTCTCTTTCTAAGATCATTTTTATTCTTTCTTGTGAGTTTTAGAAACATAAGTATCTATTCAAAAGATGTGGATTTGATATTGGGTTTAGCCATTATAGTGAATTCCCTTACTTCCATGATTCATGTGGCATTTTCCCCTCATTCCCAAATCATGCATAGGTAACTCTAGTTCATAATCATTCTTATCATCATATGAGGTGTCCATTAGATGAATTTACATAAAAGAACTGAAGATCAACTCTTCTTCTTATAAGGATTATGTTTGATGGGGTGGTACCCATGGTACCATTTGACAGGATAGTGCATGTTCTCATAATATTGGGGAATAAAGTCTGAGAGGGTCAATACTAATTTTGGAATCCATAGTGTATCATATTCATGTTCATGGTCTCCATTTCTCCAATTATGTTATTCCATGGAAGATCAGCTCTTTGAGGATTGTGTTATTGATTATGTTAGTCGTGCCATAGAGGAGGATACATGGGGAACAACTTGTTGGTTTCACTATGTCTTATAGATTTTAGGAGTCCAATTAACCATCTTTCTAGTCATCCAGTCACTATGATTTTGTGTTAGATTTTTTGAAACCAATTTACATTCACTGTACTCATTTTTAATGATATTAGAAACACAAAAAACCTATATGTGTAGTTTTCATAGTTTTAGATTTCCACAATAAACCGTTTTTCTAAAATTTATTTAAAGATGAACAAATCCTGAATGGTACGACCTAATATAAAGTTAAATGGAAAATAGATTAGGTGGTCATCAATATGGGATTGATCAATACATTTAAGGACTAAAAATTATAATAATTTTGTTCCATGTCTGTTATAGTATAGTCAAGAACATGTTCATCTCAAAAAGAATAAACAATATTCATCCATTCCATAAACATTTTTCACCTTTATTTCATTTTTCTCGTTCTAATGGGTTAATTGGTGCTTCCAAAACTTTGGATAAGGTTTAATGCAATAGGGTGTGGGTTTGGGGTTGGAGTTGGTGTTGGTGTGTGAGCTAGTTTAATAGTGATAGTTATGGTTTCCAATTTACCTATTATCTTTCCTTTAGATACTGATATTGATCAAGTCTTATCATTGGAACATAAAACAGAGCCTTCCAATTATTTGAAAATAGTGTAAATGTCCAAAAACATGCCTTTTTATTTCATATGAATGAGATTTATCTACGACTTCTCACGAATGTTCGTTATATAAAAAATTACTAAATCTTTTTGAGGAAGATGGAAGTTTACAGAAAAACTCAAACCATTCCACATAGAGATAAAATATAATACTCTCTAGTTATTTTAATAATTTCAAACTAAAAGGTAGAAGATAATTGTCTTTCATATTGTTAATAAAATTATTGAAAAATTACTGATGGAAATATTCACATCCATTGATAGACTAGGCTGGTAAACTGGTATACTAGAAAAATATCTGCATTCTATGGTATTAAAAAATCAAAATATTTTAGATACTTTTTTATATTCAAGGGTTCCCATCATGGGTCCATATTGGGATATGAAAAGCATAATATTTAGTATTAGATCCCATGTACCATTGAATTATGGAAGCATAGGATTTCCAAAGCTATGATGGGGAATATTAATATCTACCCATTTGGGGTAAGGCTTCCTCTTAAGTTCTTCCAGTGCATTACATCGTTACATAGAATCCAATTGATCTATTAATGATACTATAGTGTTGATGTGATCTCAGTGGAATTTGGTTGAACAGAATCTTTACCAGGGCAGCGATGGGTGGGGTCAGATGAGGAGACTATATAAATTCAGGTATTTGACAACCTACACGGGTTGGCCTATGATAATAGATGTTACATGGGTATGTTTTTTTCCCAAATAGGGGAAATCCAAATATCCACTACCAAAAAACTTGGTTTTCACAGTGCCACCCATTAACAGTGCAAAAAAAGTACTGATAAAGGGGTGTCTTTATTAGCACTAAAAAAAGCGCTGATAAGGGGGGGGGGGGGTTATTAGTGCTTTTTCGTAGCACTGATAAAATTAATATTTCAAAAAAGAATTAAAAAAATAATATATTGATATATAAGTATATTTATATTGATATAAATATAATATATATTTTCTAAATATGTTTTAGATAAATATAAATAAACATTATCACTTAATATGTATGATATGTTGTGAAAATGGATTATAAAATATCATAAAAAATTATTAATTAAAAATTTTCTAATTATAATCCACTAATAATCATTAAATAACAATTTCATGAAAAAATAATCAAAAAATTAAAAAAAGATCTAAAATAATTTTAAAACATAACCTAAACTTCAAACTGCCATAACTTTTTATCCGAGTGTCTGTTTGGGCTCTACAGTATATCAAATTGAAACTTGCGACGAGATCTATGCACTAGTGACCAATTGGAAACTTCTGTCACATTTATTTAGGCTAAAAGTCCATGAATTCCTCCAAAACTGAGTTTTTTTGTCCAGATACCCAAATATTTTAACATTCGAGGGAATTTCAGCCCCGTTTATAAAGGTCTTTTTGACCTTTTCACCAGGTAATGAATTTTTTCAATGCATTACAATAATATTCATTTTATGGCTTTGAAATTTTTTCATTTTTTTATAATTTACTATTATTTATAATCAAATATATAACAATATATACATATTTATTATATATTAACACATAAAAAATTAACTTTATAAATAAATAATTAAACATATTTATATATAAAAAATATTTACCAATATATAAGCCTTATCTAAATAAAAAATAATATCCATTTTTTTAAATTCATGTATATGAATATTTATACACCTATATAATGTGTATTTGTATATGTATATATTTGTGTGCGTCTGTATTGACAAACCGATATATATTATCTATATATTCTAAACATATGTATATACATATAAATATATAATATTTTTAAATATATATAAATATTATTAATTATACAAAGATATATATATATATATATATATATATATATTATATGTGTGTGTGTGTTGTATATATGTATTTATTTTTTTATAAACACAGATAAAAAGAATATCTTATAAATGCATTCAAAATTGTTCTTATAAATATATGTTAATATACGAATAAATATATTAATATATAAATATAACTATATATATTAATATATATATATATATATTAATAAAAATATATATATATATTAATATAACTAAATATATATATATATATTTATATAGATATATATATTAATATACTAAATATATATATATTTTTATATAACTAAATATAAATATATTAATATATTTGTGTGTGTTAATATATATATATATATATATATATATTAATATATGAGTAAATAACTATATATATATAGATATATTAATAAATGTAGAGAAAAGCAATATGGTGAAGTGGTAAAGTTTTGAGGTTCGTAGGAAACAGTTCCTGAGTTCAAATCCAGGGGAGGAAGGTCGCACACACAGGTGGAATAATAGCTATCATTGTTAAAGGCGGTGGGGGAACTGTTAATGGGTGCAGGTGTGGCTAGTGGCTGGGGCGTGTGATGTGGGAGTCAGGGCACTGTTAAAGGAGGCTTCAAGTAATGTTCAAGCCTCCTAGAATTGCATATATATTTAATGTATTTTTAACTTTTAGCAGTGTAAAAAAAGAGTTGATAAAATGGGGCATTATGAGCAATTTTTTGAGCGCTGATAAAAGGGATCCCCTATCTTCACCTCGAATAAAAACACTTTTTTAGCATTGTTAATGACATTTTCTTGTACTGATAAAGGCGGTATTTGTAGTAGTGATCCCACTGTCATTGACTCTAAATAAAACGAGTGTTTGGTCTCCTTTTGGAGGGTATTTTCTTACCCTATTCTCATTGTCATGATAATCTCCTCTTGTGTAGGGATGTCAACTAAAATAGTAAGATGGGTCACTACATGAAGAACATTCGATGAGTGGATATTTTCTATTATCTATTAAACATAAATTTTCTTCAACTCCTTCATCCCATTTTCATACTATGAAATATTTTTATCATGTATCAATGGTTAAACATATTTAGGTTAAGGATAGGATGTGGCTACCCCTTACCATTTCATTTGGATAAATCATGTTTAGGGTGTGAGAGGGGGAACCTTTTTGGAGTCCCTTATATTTTTAAATACTTTGATTTCAATTATTCACACATCCTTGCAAATTTCAGTGTGTACTGTGTTATGAATAGAAACATGCCCCTCCCTTTATCTTATATTTTTTTCAAGATCTGTATATTTTTTGGGTCAATGATAACAATGTTTATTAACAAATAATTAATTGATGTTTTAACATTACTATTTGTAAAATAGTAAATATTATTAAATTTAGTATATCCATTGATGAAACCACAATATCCATAAGTGACTACTCCATTAGATAATCGCTTTAGATTTCACCATTTTTGGGGCCTCATCTTTCCCTGTGAGGATTCTTCTAAGGAATTCTTGTAATGGGTTACATTAAGAGAGTCCATAGAGATCCTATTTTGTTTGGATTGTCCAATTTTTAGGTGGAACAATAGATGAACCACACTACGAGGACCCACATTCTGAAACACCTCATAACCTATAGATGAAGGACTTATGTGGGGTGGTGAATGGGATAATAATTTTCCTAGAACTATGGGTAGGGGGTTCATGTGATATAATTTTGTATCACAATGAAAAATATTAAAAATAAATCAAATAGGTTTTTTTGGTAAAAATTTACCCAACCTTATGGGTCGGGTATGCTCTTGTATAGATGTAGTTTTGGATATCACAACTTCACTCTTGATTATATGAACCATTATTCATGAATTATCTATGAAAAATGTAAGATCTTCATTTGAGCTCCTTATATCTAAATACATCATTGTTACTTTATATATTCTTTTTTAAAGAGTGGGTCTTATTCAGTGTTTTCATATTTCTTAATCTAGTTTCTTTAAATAGCCTCCTCTCACCGGGCCTAGTGTTTTTGAGATTTATTCTTGGATAAATCTTATTGATCATGACCTTTTTCATTGGAATATCCAGCTTCTAAGGGTCATCTATATGTAATTATAATTCCAAAATGCAATTCTAGTGATTTTTTCAAAAGATAGTGAAGAGAAATTCAGTGTTCCATCCTTTCCCTATCCTCTGATCTATAAATTTTGTGGGGATTTAGTGATGAATTTACATATATTGTCAACAAACTGGATCCATGTTCACTATAGAACCTCATGATGCCTTTTCAATTTTAGGTTTTTCATATCTAAAAGAGTATCTATGTAAATGTGGTGAAAACTTTCTTCTATTTTCTTAACATGATTATTATATAATTAGTATGAAAGTTATTTTTATTTTTAAATGTTAAAGAGATGTCCAGAAATTCTATTTAATGTGATCAATTCGTCCCTCTAAAAAAGTTTTCAAAATATTATATTGAGGATTTTACATGAAAAAAACAAAACTGGTATATTATCTTGGGATATTTTTTCCTCATGAGTGATATATTCTCTAAATATTCTATGGGAGACACCTCTAATTGATCATAAAAATATTAGAAATGTCAAAATTCCTTTTTATAGGTAGAGGTACTATTATGAATCTCCTATATAGTGTTGGATGTTTGGAAATACAAGTCTAGTTTAGAGAATGACAATTGCCTCAGCCTATCTTCTGATTGGGAAATAATATCTCTTTTCAATGATGAGGCACCAAGAATGACTAACCTTATCTTCCCAAGTGCCTCACGATATGAGGGATTTATCATAACTGATTTAGAAAGTGGGAGACCTTTTTTTGAAAGGAAACATCACTATGGGGTGTAACTTCATTATGAATACAATAATAGAGAGGACCTTATTTCCTTTTGATCTTCAGACCATGAGGATAGATTATGTGGTACTTATTAAGGGAAAATATCTAATGATTGATCATAGTATGGACACAAAAAAGATTTTTATGGGGAATATTATAGGGTGTACCTCTAGACTTGTAGTTAGTGAAGTTGTAGGGAGGACCTTCATAACTAAAACTAATTCTTCCTTGAATTAAGGAAATGTAAATAGGATATTGGGATTCCACTGATAGGTTATTTATAGACATAAGAACACTATCATTTAGTAGTGAAGGATTGTAGGCCTACTTATGGATTTTGGACCTCCTATTGTGATATTTCTTTTTAGATTTTCTCCATTAGTTTTTTAGAGTCACTTTTGGTAGACAACGATTTTCATATCTAGGAACCCTCTTGAGATACTCTCATGCTACTTTCAGAATATTCCAAAAGTCATTTAGTGTTTTAAAAGGGATATAGGACTACCCTAGAGTATCCATTGAAAAGGGCCAATAATTTCTAGATTGAATGAGTTATTGTGTCCAATTTTCTTGTATTTTTATCATTAGAATATGTTGATGAACCCCCTATGTTGGAGTGGGAATATGTTCCCACTCCTAAGTATCCTTTCCATTGTATTAATGAGATTCACTAGTTGTGGGGATATGGTTGTACCCCTCTGACCTCTACTACTTCTATCATTATATCATGGCAGGTTTTTAGTTTGTGGGAATTGATAGATACATTCCCTACCATTGTTGTTGGGATATGAAAAGTTATATTTATGGTTTGAAAGGGATTATATTCCTATTATGTGGTTAGATTAGGCATTTATTTGGCATCCTAGAACCATTACCTATAAAAAAATTATGGAAAGAGTCTTTTTAATTGGAGGAAGCTTGGGATATCCCTATTTATGACTAGAATATGCCCAAAAAATTGTATAGATGATGCCAAACTATGATAGTAGGATTGTTTTCATTGGGCAAGGATATATTATAGATCTCATATTTTCAACATATATTGGTATGATTATATGTTAGGAATTGGGTTGGGTTCCTATTATTTGTAGATTTATTTACTCCCCTGGAATTAAAACCTAGTCACCCAAGACTGGGTGGACTTATGTGGGACCACATGGTGTAATCCTCGTCATGTTATGGACATGAAACTATAATCAATTATTAGTGATGACTACTAGAAAGATCCATCTAGGGTAAATGTTGTTTCAAGGTGATAAGTTCATTGTTGACCCCCAGATCATTCTCCCAGAAATGTGTGATGAACATTTTATTGAATTTTGAGGAGTGGATCCCATATTTTATTAAAATACGGATGTTTATTGATAATTCCTTTTCCACCATCCATCATTAGATGCATATATTTTGGGGATTCATATCATGGAGGGATTAGTGTGTGGCCTCCAGGTTCTAAACAATACAATTTAGATGGTACTCCTAGATCAACATGTTTGACAACTATTATTGCATATGTTGCATGGGGGACGTATCCTCTGGTTGGCTAAGTATCCAGTTCATAAGGGAGTGGATGTGTACATTTGTTGCTTATAGTGAGATGTATTTATGTTTTGAAAGGAGTTCTCGTGGATTTTTTTAATGGTAGTGAAAAACAAAAACAACAAAACTCATCAAAGTAGCATCACAATTATGTTATTATATTCCAAATAATTTCCTTGAAACCAGGTTGGTAATTATTTCATTTCATGTAAATATATGAGATGAAATGCCCTAAAATATGGGTGAAATAAATATTTTTTATAATGATGGACTAACAATGGGTTGACCATTTAGGTTTCATGCCCCCTTTTGGTATGGTTTCCAACTGGGTCAATTTATGGAACCACAAACACCCAACTGTACTTGTGTCCATGATATGGACCTACATTCCCAAGGTAGATGACCAGAAGGAATTTTTTTCCAGAGATTCTTAGGGACACACATTGGTTGAGATGATGGTAGTTTGGGGTCATCATACCCTTTGGGGAAAATTATTGTATAATTCAGGGTTATCCTATTGATTTAATTCATATTCGTGATTATTTTATAAAAACTAATATATGGCTAATCCGCATTCAAATATGCAATCCATCATTTATACATGTGGTTGTAAAAATATTTATTTATCAATGGTTCTCTATCAATGGAACTTTTAAAATGAATACGATTTATCCATTTATTGATCTGTATATATGTACTAGGGGTTCTCTATATTATATTTTTATTTATTTATCAAGATTTATATTAAAGAATAATGATATAAATCCTCATAATTTGTAATTCTAGAGTTCATTTACATCTGAAGAGGCAGTTAGAGTTTTGATGTTGGGATCAGTCCCATGAGAGGGGCTTCCAATGTATCCTTGTGATAGAAATAAAAAACCCTGTATTAAAATGCCAGTTAGTGGGAAATTCCATACATATACGTTTTTGGTGACAAGGACCATAACATGTAGTTTAATTTAATTTGGTAAGTAAATAATGGTAAAATGTTCATAGAAAATGTTGGTGTTGCACTTACATATTAGTATCCCTTTCTGGTTGACCCTAATGGGAATATAACCCAACAATAAGGTATTTGTATTAACATGAATATGCACCTATAAAGATATTCCTCACCAAGAATATGGACCAATAACGATACAATTATTGGTCCTAGAAGGAATGTATCCCTCTATGTGGGGATTTTGTTATATTAGGAATATGGACATGTGAGGATGATGGTTGATTAAAGGTTTTGGGTTTGAACCTCTTGGAGGTTTCCTATGTATCCATGTTGAATGTAAATCATATAACATTTAGTTTTAAATGGTTTAGTATTTCACCAATATCCTTGGGAATATGGACCACTGAAGGTTCTTCACATAAGGAATATGATCCATTGAGATAATTGCAACCCAGTTTAGGGATTAGACCTAATGATAGTCCAATATTATATTCATAATTAGGATAGTGTAATGATAACCAATAACCATTAATCCCACATGATTCAGGATCAATATAAGAAATAAGAGATGGTAGAAGATCTCCATATCACACAATCATGTGTGGGAGGGGATTACACATGAATTTGAATACCATATTGAACATTATTTCTCATCCTCTTGTATATAAGGGTTGATATATGGAAGGTAAATGTAATTAGATATATTTTAATAAAGGATAGAGATACTGATCCAATATTCACTCCCATTGTATAAGTTCACTCCACATATCATAGTGGATGATGGTGACGTTATGGTGGTGGAATTAGGGAGAAATAAATGGTTCAACCATTACCATCATCCTAACTATATCCTAAATCCTGGGTTGGGACATACAATTTTTTATGCATTCAAAAAAATTGTTTCACATTTTAGAAATCATGTAGAATGAATTTCATTTCATGAACCTCTTCCATCATCCCTATGGTTGGTATCCTCATTATCATGATAATCCATAATTATGATCATTTTCAGGACCCTAGATATTAGGGAGGATAAATGTAAGGGTTCATTTACCATTGGAATGTATGATCATGAGATGGGATTGTAGATGTGTCCCATCCATGGGATAGATGGATCTGGTGGCTATAGTGGAGGTCTCAATGAAAGAATTATTAGGTTTTGGTGTTGGTTAGAGTGAACTATTCTGACAGTTTATGGAGGGTTCAAGATGAGGCCGAATGCTAAATTAAATATGTGGAGTGAAATTGAAAGGGTAAAATACCATAAGGATACCATCATTACTCATAAAATTCATGCTATGTGGGATGGGGAATCATGTATGGGTTCTTCGGAAAAAGGGTGTTTCGTTATAAGAGGTTTCTTAATGTATGAATGGGGGATACCTTTTCAAATGACTTGGTAGGTCCTTATTATTATGAAGGGTTTCCCTATATGGTTTGGAGTATCACAGACAAGAATCCCCAAGATGGATCTCCATTTCATTTATGGTGTATGCTATGTGAATTACCTACCAAACTAGAAGCCTCACACTTAGTCTTCTATGGAAATCATCCATATTTTCTAAGTCTTATTAACACTTATTTCCATTCTCGTCAATACATAATTTTTATAAAAAGATTTGGTATTTATAAGGAAAAAAGTTATTTTTTTCCTAAAATGGACATCCATATGGCCACATATCAATCATGGTACTATGAAATGTGAAAAAAATAGGTTGCCTCATCTGTAAATGATTTTTATTTATTGGGGGTGATTGAGTCATCGCCTCATAACACAATGGTATTTGTTCCTGTGGGTGGTAGGGAGACCACCTCATGCTGAAAATGAAAATTGTTTATTTGGTGAATAATATTTTTTCCTCACACCAAAAATAGACATCATTTAATGGTGGGTAATATTTATACCTCTCCAATCAAAGGATTCCCTTTTGTGTGCAAACCATGTGATGAATCTTTCCATTATAGTGAGGTGCTATGTAAGAAGTGTCTAGATACTATTTGGTTCCATATTCCTTTCGATTATTTATTCCTGTTCAAAATTCATATTAACATTATGGATTTCTTTTTCAACTTTTCATAACCAATGGTGATGAATTCAAGAAGCCTAAAGTGATGAGAATGAGATTCCTCATGTGAAGTTCATGAGATGATCACCCAATCCATCAGGTAGCATCAATGCATAAGCCCCACACCACCCTTCATTGACTCCTATTTTATGATACAAGAATCCTTACCACATGATGTTAAAATATAGTGTATGATTCATCCAAATAACATTAAATAGTTACCTTTAACTACATGGGTTCTAATCCCTATCTTCTAATAAGGTATGTATGATTCCTCTTTGACGTTCAATCCAAAAATTTCCATAAATATATATCCCCTATAGGAGGAGGAAACTAAGAAAGTTGATCACTTATTAATAGTCTAAAAACCTCTCACAAAAAAAATAAAATATCCCCCAAATTATTTTGGCAACACCAAAAGATTCTAGCTTGTGCATATCCTAGTACATGACATGAATATATGTGAAGCGTCCCTATTGAACATTAAACATTTAATTAAAACAAAAATGTCTCTTCAATGTGGGAATATGCACACTAAACTCTAAATTTATGAATATCCCTCACAAAGCTTTAAATTGTGACCCTCCTGATAAATCAATACCCCAACCCTGGTTGGTAATCCAAGGGAACCTTAGGTGGTGAGAAAAATATGAATATGTGAAAATTATATGATATCTTATTCCCCACTCTTGTGTTGTGCCTGATTTTCTAACTAATTTTATGAGAATTAGATTACCAATGTATCTAGATTAATAATCTCATATGTTATGATCATAGGATCTCTCCTTCCCTTAAACAAGTTACAATACTAAGACTTCACCTAACACAATGATCATGAGATGACTTCTACGAAGAGAAGGGGAATCCCTATGTAATGAGAATATCATCACTACATCCCTTACTCAGGTGAAGAGTTTAGGATTACACCTCATGTGTTGAGTGTGAGTTTCTTTATGTGATGAGAATAAGAATACCATATGATAAGAGAATAGGATATCTACTTCCCCTACTCATGTGATTATCCTAGGATTCCACCTCGTATGACGATTATGTAGTGACTTATGTGATTAGAAGAAGTAGCCCCTATGTGATGAGAATAGGATCTCTCCAACCTTTTCATAGGTCAGGATCATAATTTCATACATACTATAACAAGAACTCATTTACCAATGATTATAGGTTTCTTGGAATGATAATAACCTTATGATCACATCATGAGAATGGGTCTCCATCTGTGCTGACCATAGAATACCTGAGGTGATGAGCCTTAGATTTCATACATAGTGTACATAAGTTTCCTCCCAGTGACCAGTGGATGCCTCTGGTTTTATAGCTATGATTCTTTATTTCATGAGCATAAAATTACATCACAACCTTATTTGAGGATAACTTCATTTTAGATACCTAAGAAGATGAAGTCATCCATCATGGTGGATAAATTTTTTTGCCTTTGGAATTTGGGAATGTAAGGAACAAGGGACCACAAACAGTTCAAGGATATTTACCTCCATCAGGAAAGCTAATCCTATATATTGAATAAAAATATATAATGGTGAAACCATTATAAATAACTTATCCTTAAAGAGGGGTAAGATGGTGAATTTATGTTATATACAATTCTATGCATCATTTGTGTGAATCCCTTCTCCTCTTCCATGGAAAGGATGAGTGTTACTAGGCATGCTGGGAATAACCTTTAAAAAAATGTACAAATGGATAACTTCATATATAAAATAGGATACCAACTAAAGGCCATTACAGATAACCTTCCACTAATAGGAATAATGTAAGAAGACCCTATCATGTTTTAGTCTCAAATAATTATATTCCTACTTTGAGAACCACCTCTTATGACCCCTATCTATCAATATGAATAAGGATTCATCCCCAATTTATAGATGGATCGTGACCAATAGGATGCAATATCACCACAATTCCATTTCAGGACACAAGGGGCACGAAGGGGGGAATCCCCTCGAGTTTCCATGGTGAACCACTTTATGAGTTTCTCCCCAAAATTCTTAAAAAAACTATCCAAAATACCAATTAGGTAGGGAAGTAATTGGTCACAACTATTGCGACCAACACCTAATAATATCATAGGATAAATCTAATCAATCTGCATGACCAACAACATAGGATATCCCTATATGATGACATTATGGTTGATCTTATTTTTCTCCACTATCCACAATCCAAAATGTATATAACCTAAAATGTGGGAATTTTACCAATAATTCTAAATGAAATATCACTCCAACATATCTATTGGCCTCTTCCACTAATGAAACATCCCTTATTATACCTTACATTGTACTGGGGAACATCATATCAAGAATGCGGTCAAAAACCCTATCGCCCACTGGGTGGATTGGGTTGAATCTCCCTGTAATGGGAGTCATTAAAAAATATCATGTGGGGAAACTCCCTGATGGATTATTTTATCATGGAGTATTACCTATGCTGAATACTTCATATGAATTGAAGACCCTTCTCGAGGTATGAAAACATCTAGTAATCATGGAGGCCTAACCAATATTTAAAACCATAACATGCATGGATGAAATCCCCATACACATCAATATCTTGGAATTAGGGAACTCTTATATTATATCTAGATTTATGGTTGTGGTATAGGAACCGTGTGATAGTTGTTATTTTATATTATAAGGAAATTGGTGACTCAAGGGAAATGATACCACCTCCACCACTAGAGTTGGGTGAATGGGCCTATAATTTAGGGATGATCATCTTTGATGTCAATGTCTATAATATCACCAAATTCTTTCAAAAGTAATTTCATGTGAATTTGGTATTTAAATCTTTCAAGTAATGTATTTGTATCTTTCCCTTCCGCCACTAGCTTCCATCCTCTCCACCCCACCCTAAAAGTAAGTGATATTTTAGGATCTCATTTGGAACAATCTATTGAATAAGGGAATCACATTGAGATATAAGTTAATGATAAATTTCCTAATAAAAAAGAGTTCTTGGATAACCCATCATATATATACATGCTTATGATGTTGCATAAACCTTTAGAGGAGGCTCTCTTATTGCTAGGAATATTCTCTTGTGTGATGCCACCTCTTCCAGAAAAGTTATAGTATAAAACAACTCCATTTCATCATCCCCTATATTCCAAAATTTAATATATATATATATATATATATATAATAAAAGGTTACATTAGAGAATGACTACCCTATTTAAAATGAACATTTTTGGGAGATCCTGGCCATGGACCAGCTATCCAAAATGTTCTGGCCACTTAAAACCCCACACTATACCATCCTAGAACTATTCAATGATGATCATGCAGTGTGCCTATAAAAAAATTGTTGGAGAAATTTATCATCTTTTGATATTCATAACTGACTTATTCTTAAATCTAGGAACACATTCAAGCTCTCCATCAATAGTGATTAAAGGTTCAAATTATATCACTCATGTTATTTCAGTTCCCTGATCTGTTTGGGTATCATAAAATCATTTAGTGTGTCTATATCAGGAGCCTTGTTACGCATTAATGGATCATGGAAGAGTAATCTTACCATATATAGAGTAGGTGATTGTGGTAATATGATGTCCTCTATTTCATACCTCTCTTGCAATGATTACATCTCCCTTGGGATAACCCATCCATTTACAGTAAAATTTTCCCTCCAACCACAACCACCACGAATTTCATCATGATTGACCCTATATATGATAAATAATGTGACAATAATGGTATATAGAATGAGGAAGAAGATAGATCATGTAGGGAGTCATAGAATTTGACAGACTGTTTTATGGTTGCCTACACTCATCATCAGAGATAGATATTGGGCCTCAGGAGTCCCACTGAGACAATGTTTTTGTTCATCAATATCTATAAAACAAAAAAAAATAATCACTAAACTCATTAATCCAACTGAGACTATGATTTATAATGACTAAGATTTTATAATGGATACTTTAATGTTGGAGAATGATATTTATATGTGGATCACTAATAAAAATATTGGAGAACATCCCTCATAGTGGGTAGATGATTAGAAGGATCGTATATTTCCCCTGATAGAGCCTCGACAACCAAACATCCTCAGTCATCCATCTGTGGTCGAAGCTAGTAGCCCCCCTATATAATCTATATAGAGTTCAACAGATCCATCCCATAGGGAAACATATTGATATTCATTTTCATCTCCTTCCCCATTTGACCAATGAAACATCCCACCTCTAAACCATGGTCGTTCGACTTCATGATCTAGTAGGTTAGTTAAAAGGAAGAAGCATATCAAACCTGTAACTGATTATGTGATAAGTTCTCTCACTACTTATCTTTAGGATATATAGATGCAAAAAGACAAGATCTAGACTAATAGGAAGCTATATCTTGAATTTATGGATCATACTCCACCACACCTAGACTTTTATAAACCATTCTTTCCCTCATTTAATGGTACAGACGAACCATATCAAAAAAAATCCCACATTTCTTTTTTTGTGGCCTCATGATGGAAATTCCAAATTAATAAAAAGCTTCAAATATTCTTGTTTTTTTATAACATGGGAGGTGTTTCCTATCTATTTTATATAAAAATGTACCTATGACCCCCACACCGACTAGGAAGAGCACTATAAAAAGTTTCTTTAGTATTTCAGCTTCACCATGCATGAAGAAGGGCCACTAAACTCTCCAATTTCAAGAAGTTGAATAGTGAGTGTGTTTTTGAATTAAAACATGATGGAGGGGTTTTTTGTTTTCCCTAAATGTGAGAATTATTCTTCAATAACTATTATTGATGATTGTGGAAAATGTTTGAGAAAATATGGTTCATACTCTAATTTCACAAAAGTATCTAGACAGATTTCAAGAAGACACTAAGTGATCTTAATTATTTGAAGAATATATGATGTGGAAAAAATAATTGTTTCATATTTTATTTCTTTTAGTTCCATTTTGGAATCCTCTGAAAGAATATATGGCTAACACTTGGCAAACTTAGGACCCTAAACTAGTCTGAATATAAGTGTTTATGCAAAATAGTTCTTTCTAAGCCCAAAATCAATTTGAGAATTTTTCCCAAGCCCAATTTCATATCAAAGAACCTAGGGTTACTTATTTATAATTAAATAATAGGTTCTTCACCTTCATGGATGAGTAATTCCTTATCACATTCTCTTTTTCATGGTGAAGATCCATATTAATGTAAAAGAAGCTAGAGTACCACATATGGATATGTTAACAAATTGCTCTGATAATGCTACCTACCACATAATACTTGAGAGAAACATCAATGAGGGATTTTTCATGAAATAATATCTCTATGACCAGATAGACCATTTTCTTACTGAATTTCGTTACATCATGGAGTAGGTGATGTATGTCTCTACCACCCCCATTAGTAATAATAAGGATTCTAGTGAATGGATGTATGTCTGTTGTCAATGAATAAATAATTTTTATTATTTAATATCTTGTAAGTCAGTATCAAATTCCTTGGTCCATATCCATGTTCAGTTGATCTTGTAAACAATTCATGTGTCCTCCACTCCTCCTACAGTTAGTCTATTACTATCTTGACCTTATATGTCTTGGAAAAACCAATGTAAATAGTGAAACGCTATCATTATCTACCACTAGTTTGTAAATAAGTCTTCTATCTCAGAGAATTTATACCACCCATGTGAAAAAAGTATACAGAATATATCAAGTTTTGTAGTACTCCACTGTTTAAGATAATGATTGAGTTTTTTTCAACATCATTAGTATATTAGATCATTTTGTAAAACCCCATAGTTAATTTCACCACCTAACTCCCTTGGGATCCTCTATTAGATGGAATCAAGGGAAAGGGAGGCACTACAATAGCATAAATAATGCCTATGTCACGACCCCAAAATGGGAGGTTCATGATATTGAGATGAGACAAAAAGTGTTACTCAGTCCTTATAAAGTACAATCCTAACATGATTCACCAACATGAATAATATTAAGAATCATCAAGATTGTTGATAATACAGAATAATAAAAGAAACATAGGTCTTAGCCCAATCTGGTCAAGGATTGAACACAACTTCTCAATGGACAACCTAAACTGTCCCACTAATAGAAGAATGTTGAAAGAACCACTTAGGATATAGTACATTAGCTAACTGTTCACACCTTTCTTATTATAAATATTAAACCTTACGGAATAATGAACGTGCATTTGGATTATAAAAATGATGTGTTTAGTTTTAACATAATATTACGGCAATAACTCTTTATTTTAATTCCTCATCCAATCAAAGAAGTTATGTGAATCTATCATCGAGGCCTCAAAGAGCCCTTTTTAGTGGGAACTATGGAATTCGATTCATAGTCCTACCATATAATGGAATATAAACATGAAATGTATCAAAAATCATTTCATTCTCTATGGATTATTAGGGTTTAATAATTATGATACATATACACCTTCTTTAAATAATGTGTCATTTCAACAAAATATAATTCTATTGTGTCATAAAAGACAATGGATCCATGATTAATATTATCTCAACTTTAAAACACTATAAATTGGGGATCATTAAAGCTAATGTGACCCCATCCAACTTAAAAATATTGGGATAATTATAGTGTTAGCAGAATCCAAATGATAAGATTCAATTAGAGACTTAGTCTGTGTTTTTTTTAATTTGAGTTCTTGGTCATCACATATGATATTTTATAAAATTCCTTACAAGGATGTACATAGATTCACCTACACAAGGTAATCCCCTCTTCAAATAATCGATGCCACAAATAGTTACTTCATAATGGGGGCACTAAATAGTCATTTTATTGATGTTAATATTTATTTTCAACACATTGGAAAATTTATAATAATATTTCATGACCTAGACCACTGGGTCCCTTCTGGTCGATGGTTAGGTGGGTCAGAAATCCCCAAACCTACCTCCAATATTGTAGGGGCTAGCGACAAGTGCTGAGTAAAATTTCAAAAAATATGGGAGTCATTAGCCTAAAGTAACTCTACACATGACCACATATCGAAGCCCGCATAATGTTCAAATTAAAGAAATAATTTTACCCAATGAATGCATACATCTATATCCCAAAATCATAGTATGAAGAATTATTGGAAAGGTGACGTGACAAATACAAGATGACCCAAAAGTGGAAATAGTTTTAATCCTTCTTAGAAGGAGGGGAATGCAATCATATGTGATACCGGTATGAACCTAGATCTATCTCAACCAAATATTATATTCCATCTCTCAGTCCCCCTAGGACACCATTAAATGGCATGTCATCTATATAAGTCAAAAATGTATGGGTAGATCCCAGATAGGGGTAAGTATAAAAACACCTAGTAGGAAACCCTGAAATCACTAAACATATGGAATCAAGAGTGGTCAGATCATCAATTCATAGGAATTTAAATCAAGATATGATAAGTGATGAAAATAACAAAAAAAACCCTTTATATACTCATAACATACTCCAAGTCTCAAATAGGTCTCAACCACACTACCAACCATATGATTTTCTTTAAGGATTAAAGGTAACACAGATCTAGGAAAATCCAATCCACAATACATGTTGTCACTAATGGAACTCATCCAAGAGGTCATGCTCATTGGGTAATTCAAAATAATTACTCATGGGAACTCTGAAGATATTGATATCTAGATAGGGGACCCGCCTCAGAATTTTGGGGGATTCCACAAACCCTACTAGAAATATTTACTAGATTGGGGAACGATTTTATGTGCATGGGCATCAAGTAGATACCACAAACCCTACCCAAGTAAGAATATACGATAGAATATCCCACCCCAAACCTCATGGATGGATACCATTAACTCTATCAAAGAAACAAAATCATATAAGTTTTCATAATTATTTTCTCAAGACGTAATTTCATAATGTCCGCTCATAGGGATGGTCCGAGGAATCACTCTCAACTAATCTCAACATGCACTAAATAGATTGAGGGGGTCACACTACCTTAGAAAAAGTACACTAAGTGTATTGTTAGTATAGAAAATGTCTTATCTCCCTTAGTTCTAACTATATAATGTGACCCATGCTTTGGTTCCTATGTCCATGCCCCTATACTTTTTTTTGTGGCCACGTACCTGGTCGTATTTTGGTCATTCGACTATGTTTGATTACTCAGCCATGCCCTTGTACTAAACCTATTCCCTTGTTCTTATCCATGTTTGTTCTTGTGTATCCTATGGGATACAATTTGAAATTCTAATACTATTTTAGATGGAATTTGACATTTTTTACACAATGTTTGATATTTTTCTCTCCATATAAACTCTATCACTATAGAAGGGGGGCTACATGATGTGTATTAATTAGAATATAAACCTTGTAGTTGATAATTAATATAAATTATAGAATATTCATTATGTCCCTATCCACAATTATACCCTTTTATCAACCATGAATTAGATGGATGATCATGGATTTGGATGACTAAGAATGCTTTAATTTTGTTGTCTAGATTATGGGCATTCAAACCAATTGTTAATTAATTCATGTCGCACCAAATATCGCATTGAAAATAAAAATACATAAGGCAAAACCTCCAAACCAATCTTGATTCAACTCTAGTTACTCTCCATCCTTGTCTCACCTTTATTGAAAACTTCACTTATGGTTTCTATCTATTACACTAAAGAACGACCACACAATAATCAAATATTAGGTATATGTAGAACGTTTTGGTAAGGAAATACTAGTGATGAATCATGGAATGAATGAGGGATAAATCCATAAAACCCCCAAGTGGAATGAACCTGAAAGACTATTTGGTTTAACCTTGATTAATTTCCATTAAAATGATGAAAAAAGAGAGAACATAACCAAAAATAAAATTTCCCCAAATCCTTGGTAAATAAACCTGAACTAGAAACTCGATCAACTATTAGATCAATTTTTTGGTTGATTTAATTTTTTTCATCAAGGGATTATCAAATGGGGAAACCAAAAATAGAAAAATATTCCCTACATTGGGTTAGGATTCATCGCTTATGTAGAATGAATTTTCATTTTCATCATTGGTGAGATCCTCATATTTTGTTGGCGTAGAAGATCCGAGTGATATCGACCTTATCCTCGAGCTCATTGTCATCATACAAATGTTCCACCGTGGCCTCTCCCAAATATCTAATGTTAAGTTGAAAAATCTTGTATTATCCCATAACCATATATTTATATGTGGAGGGATGGGTCGTGGGAATTTAAAAACAAAAAATTTTAATTTATTTATTTATTTATTTATTTATCCACCAAAGACTTTTCTTATCTCGAGCATCCAACATGCTCTAAGGAAATTCCACAAATAGGTTAAAATCAAAGCTATGGACTAAATTGTGACATCATATTGTCATCCTAGCCCCCATTCAATACTTATTATATTATTTCATAAAATCCATGTGTGCGTAATATAATATATTTACTATTTATATAATATAAATAGAAAGCCTCTCTTGACCTCAGAATCACACACCTTATTAGCTCATATACCAAGAAATATATTATATATATATATATCCAATATTTACTTGAAATAAAAAAGATGTGTTACATTCTCCCCAACATAGAGATTTTCATCCCAAAAAAGTGAAAATTATTACTAAAAAGGTCTCGGTATAGAGCTCGTATCTAGGTCTCTATCTCTTTGGTTATCTCATAAAGATTATCATATCTTCACCAAGCACATACCAAAAGAATACCTTTCCCATGGAGTAGCATCTCGTACCAATCCTCAATCCTCATTGGGTAGAATACTATAAGACCTCCATCCTCAATTTCCAGTTCTCCATAGTCGATAACCTGCGAAGGGTCATAGATATACCTTCTTGGATCTAAAATGTGGAAGATGTCATATACCCATTATAACAATTGAGGTAGAGAAAAGTGGGATTCCATCACACCAAACCTATGCAATATCTAGGGGTATTCAATGAATCATAGAGATATATTACCTACACTACCATATCTCAGTAATACACATTGAGGAGAGACCCTCAAGAGAACATGGTATCTCACATTAGGATACAAAGCCTACATTGTTGGTTTTTATAAGACTTTTGATTTCCCTACGTATTCCTCATCCAATCTGAGATAATATTCACCTTTAATTTCATAACATTTACCAACATTGGGACCATAAGTGCTAACTCACCCAATTTATTCCAACATAGTGGTGACCTGTAGGGTCACCGAAAAAATACTCCAATGGTTCGATGACTATTTGGTAATGGTAGTTATTGTTTTATTCAGAATACACCAATGGTAGGTGATCCTAAATCTATAGAGGAAGTATAAAACACAATATGAAACCATTTTCTATAGAACATGAATGTTCTACTCAGTCTAGACATCATTATTCGGGTGAAACACCTTACTCAAACAAAAATGACACCCAATAGTATCATTAAATACTATAAATAATCAATACGTGAAGAGAGTATCATTTTTTGAAATAATTTTTTAGGGAAAAGTTTGTTGATGGACTATCTGTTTCATATAAATTGATCCTATGAACAATACTGAACTCTTCTCTCAGATAAGTAGAAGTGGGCTAACTTGGTGGATTGGTCTATGATCACTAATAGAAAATTGTGTATTTTAGATGTTTGTGGTAACCCCATAATTAAATACATATATATACCATCTCGCATCCACTATTAAACATCAAGGTGTTGAGATAATTCATATAGAATCTATTTCTTAGCCTTCACCTACTGACAATTGATGCATCGAGATACAAACTACTATGCACACTTCATTATACTTATCCACTTAAACTAACATCGAGGGGACTAATAAATCATTCCCATGCTAGGATTTACCAAAAAGGGGATGTATAAAACTCCCACATAACCTCATTTCACAATGCCATAGGTAAAATTTTACATCCTCTAAAAAGGATTACCTAGTACACCCCCCAGTATAAAATCTATTTGGGGCTTGTCCATTTGATATCTAAGTATAAAAGATCTTCAAGTCTATAACACTACACCAGTCCTCCCTAAAATTTTATAGAAGTAGAGGGGAAAAAGTCATCGACTTCAGTTAAGCTACACCATTATTATATACTAAGGATGAATTTTTTGAGGCTAACTGCTCAATAACCTTGGTCAAAAATAATGAATAAGATCTCATACATTCAAATTCCCAGGATTATAAAATATAATGAAGTTATAATCATATAGGAACTCAATCCAT
Source organism: Viscum album (assembly GCA_963277665.1). Classification (NCBI taxonomy): domain Eukaryota; kingdom Viridiplantae; phylum Streptophyta; class Magnoliopsida; order Santalales; family Viscaceae; genus Viscum; species Viscum album. The sequence continues at coordinate 1,080,640,988 of OY728166.1, read as the reverse complement.
ATTATATATTTTATGTTCAGATCCTTTTGAGTGAATATATACTTGAGACTCTAATGGTTATAGTAGATGAAAAACCACTCACCCTTAAGGTAGTGCTGCCAAATCATCTAAGTGAAGACTGCCACTAAAACTCTTTATTCTGTGTTGCATATTTCTTCTCATGTGGTCTCAAATGATGGGACCCATATTCAATAACCACCAACCCCTAAATGAGTACACAAACATGTTCGGTCCCTAAGTAATTACAAAACACTACATACTTGACTCCCACCTTTAGAAATCTCAAGATGTGAGTTCCCAAAAAACATTATCACAACCCTTGAAATGTCTGATAGCGCATCTCCATACAAATTAATTGTTTCCTCTTTTAGGTCAAAGTATTCTATGGTACCAATATCCTAAATAATTTAGATACAAATATCATGTAGAATTCATCCAACCCAAGGAATCTCCACACCTCTATCACACTCTTGGTTTCCTCCCAACCTAAAACAACCTCAAACTTCATTGGGTCCAATGAAACACATTTGGTTGAGATGAAATTATATGGAAATTGGACCTTATGGTTCTAGAACTGACTCTTTGAGAGAATACTATATAGAAGTTTCTTTTAATTTATATCCAGGACCATCCTTAGGTCTCATTTCATCTTCCTTGGATGTCAAGTAAACTTGGATGTTATCAATGTAGACCACCACTAACCTCTCTAATAATGTTTGAAAGATCCTATTAATTATCCCCATAAACATTTTGTGGGAGTTCATCAACCTGTATGACATCCACAAGTACTCCTAGTGACCTTAATAACATCATAATGTCATCTTTATTATATCCTCATCATGTACCCTATGCTAGCCATTGCCTAATAAGTGGTCAATATTCATGAAAAATCTATTCCGTCTTAAATAATTGATGAGATAATTAATCCTTGATAGTGTATAATAATTCTTTAGGAACACCTAGTTCATGAACTAATAAAGCAAACAAAACCTTTTTCTTTTTTCAACCTTCGTAGAGAACAACACTAGGGAAACCTCGGGAGAAATAATGGATCTGAAAAATCCCTCCCACCACAAGTCCTCCAACTACTCCTTCAACTCTCGATTCTATGTGGGAGCCATGTGATATGATAACACATATATCGAGCCCATACCAAGGGGAAATGAAATGTATAATTCTATCTCTATATGGGTAGGTAATCATGGACCATCCTTAAGAAGGGTATCAAAAAAATCCACCACCAATAAAGGGAACTGATATTCCATTTAATCTATATCTCAAATGGTAATATAGAAAACTGGTGACAAATCTGATATATCCAAATATGGATGATTCTATTCTACTCTCCCTTTGTTTCATTATCACCCATGGAAGAAATCCTAATCTAATCACTGTAGATAACCCATATATTACACATTTAATCATTAATCTGGGCGTGAACTATGGATAGTAAGTCCATAAGTAATATAATGTTATCGTTCATCATTAAAAATAATCATATATCAAACAATAATCTCTCTCCTCCATGAGTCAGATCACATTGTCGGATGAAGTGTGTGATCAATAAGTCACATCTAGTAGGAGTCTCCAAGAATGAAGGTTGAGGTAATGAATCAACCAGAATATCATTGTATGGAACTAGAGAAGCAGAAATAAAGGAACTGATCACACCAATGTCCATCAGTATTTCCGCTAATGTAGATAAATTATATATCATACCTCTAATCATCAATATAGCCTCTAGTTCATAGTCTCCCACAACCTACAGATGTCCTCATCCCTGACCAGCAACTTCCTCAGCATGGAGTGGACCACTGGGGGGGCGAGGAGGTAATAGGGCACCCTGAATTTCCACCTTCTACTTAAATTCATAATCCTATAAAAAACATATAAGCCTAAATACCTCCATAATATTACTTCCATATATGTCAGTGTGGTCCATAAACCATCTTCTATCAGCTGTATGACGGGTTGAAAAATCCTAAGTTAGATGTCCCAACTATCATAAGAGAAACATCGCATCACTCATGAATAACTAGAACCATCCTAAGATCCTTAACCTAAAGTCCCAATAATGATAGGTATTATGTCATTTCACCCAATCCAATATTTAATTTTCCAAAGTATTCAATATAGAGTGCACCCTAGGGTAAATATTTTAAGGAATCCACTCCCACTCACTTTTTCCCAATTATCACAATTATATTCTAACTAATATAAAACTATTAAGATAATATAGATTGGGGTATTAAAAATTCATGAAAAATGAATAATATAAATATATAAATGAAAATTAAATACAGAATGATGTTATAAAAAGTAAAGAAGTCAAACGTTCTTAGGAGGTCATGGCGATTGGAATCATTGTTCAAAAGTAGTTCTCCGTATTCAACTCAATGAATTGATAAGGACATGTCACACCTCACCTTATCATTTGAATTATTGATACCCCATACCAAGATATATTAATAATGTGAAATTGTCTTCTCAAATACATCATTGATACATATTCACTCAAAATCACTACCCAAGTTGTACTCTATCTTACGCACAACTTGGATAGTGAAGGGAAAAAATGATAAACAATAAAGTGAATTCAAATGATAGAGAAAATTGGGAGACCACTAACTATAGTAATTGAAAACATTATAAAACTCCCCAAAACTAAATAATTATATTTAAATTAATCCACGTGAATCTCAATCAAACCATTATTCCCTCCCACAAACAAACACTGAGGTTAGTTATCCATTTTTAGAGGAGTAGAGAAGTGAAATACAATGAGAGAAAATAGAAAATAAAATAAAAAAAGAAGAAGATATGAAGAAGAAAGATAAAATAAATTAAAAATACTAATAACTATTATAGTATATTTAATACACCTTCCCCTGTTGAATTGTTTTTCCTTGGTAAATGGAGGTGACACACATATTTATAGGATAAATATGGGAAACGTTTTCTCCAAAATAATTCCTTTGAATTTTTCAAAGTTGTTGAACCCTTAAATTCGATAATTTGGAAAATTTTACTTATTGAAAGTTGTCAATTTCCCCCTTATTTATCCCCATAAAATTTAATATTATGTGGCCATGTGTGGAGATATATATATCCAATTTAATCAGAATCATTAATCCTCCCAAATAGAATAATAATATTCCCCAACCTTGAATTCATGTGAATTTATGGCCTTGAAAATGAAGGAATCACATGTGGAAACATTAAAAAAATCTTTTAATAAGATGAATTATATCATAAGGTAGAATTTGGGCATATATGGTTGTTTCATTTATGCTATGTTGGCGCAACATAAAAATCACCATATCTATGAACATTTTTCAAGGGTAGGATTGTGAGATGATTTTGGGACTCCAAAAGATGGACTAATATTTACGTCCAAAAGGATTAAATTAATCCCATGATTTATAGAATCCTAAGAAAATTAATTTCAAAATTTTTATCATTTTAAAAAATTTATATCCAAAATACAAAATATATATAAATTAGTAAATTCCAAAATTAATCCATTTTTTAAATTATGCACAAAATAAAACATAAACATAAAAATATGTCAATTACCTATAAAATAAAACTACAGTGTGATTATAAACATTTAATTATAGAAGAAAATTTATGAAAATATTATATTCATCACTCTCCAAAACATAACCATTACACTCTTGAACAATCATCTAATAACATGGTCAAAATAAACATCTTGTTGTATAAATGACAACATAGACCAATTATCACATATATGGAAATATAATGCCTCATACATGGTTAAAAATTACCTAACTACTCATAAATCATAAAAATATATTAAATCTCATTTTAATCCCCATGTTCATGTTGTACCTACCTACCCGTAAAAATATTTTCTCTTCACATGATGATTTTTTATGATTTTTCCTCATTCCTAATGACATGTGTGATTTCCATAGTGTAATGCCTTGACCCTAGATTCCTAGAGTTGGTGCATTATTTTAATACATTGTTATGATTATGAGGAATCAATTCCCAAAAGACCGATCAGTTTAGCAGTCTTGGAAAATAGATTAAATACATGAACATTACATTACACTTTCTAACATACAACATAAAAAAATAATCCTATGAGAATGCCATCATTCCCTTAGCTTAACCCTGCATCTCAAACATAAAAAACTTATTGGGATCCTTGGAAAATAAAACATAATTAAGGGGTGATCTCATATGCTCATTAAGGGTAAATAATTTAGCAGAAGTTGTAAACTTTTAAGGAAAGATTTGTAATAAAAACAATAGCCTTTTATACATAAACTTGAACATAATATGGAAAAAATAAATCAAACATTACCATATAAACATGCACATGGATATTATACTAGTCAAATAATCACATGTAATAACTAATTTCATAATGAGAGACTGTATAGTACCAGACTATAATTTCTATGTCAAGGCCTCGTGCCAGGATATATGGTCTAACTGTAACCGGACCCAAACCCTAAGAGCCTCTGTAACTGGACTCCATCCCAGAGATCCTCTGTAACCGGACTCCAACACGGAGAGCCTCTATAACCGGACTCTAACCGGGAGAGACTCTGTAACCGGAATCCAACCTAGTGGGTCTACTGTAACCGGACCCCAACCTAGAGGGATTACTTTTACCGGTCCCCAACCGGGAACATACTATTCCAACACATTCATCTTATGAAAAGGTTGAAATATAACATCAACATTCGTATTAAAACTAGCATATGAAATGTCAATACTTTAACCATAAACCATGAATGGAATAAAAATAAATCATCCATAGTCAAACATATCACAAAACTGTAAATACAATAGGGAATATTTGTATCATAATAAATTGACTATGATCAAGAATAATATCCTGTAAAGGATGTTGACATAGTTGAAATTGATCAGTAAAAGTCATTGAGAGAAAAATCCATTTTTCATGAAATCATTTAAAAGTCACATAATTTATAATGGAATTAATTTAAAATATAGTTTTGAATCAATGTTTCCCATAAAACTTTGAACCTTTTGAATGGAATTAACATTTTAAAACATTCATTTCCATATAAATAAATCCATAAAATCATTTTAAAAACATGGACATTAATGATAAGGATTTAGAAGAATAAATCTTTAAAACATTTTAAATGATGTTTTAGTAAAAGAGTCCCTTAAAAATAATTCCTTTGAAAATTATTTTATGAAACATGTTCATGGATAAAAAAATATGTCCTAATAAAAACTTATACATAAACAATCTCAAATAATAATGAGATTGAGGAATTAACCCTTAACAATTTGGTAACTTATGAAACATACACCCCATGAAAAACGTATCATACAATGAATATGTAAATACACATAAATTATGGAGTATTAGACAAATAATACAATTATGTGAAGTAAATACACCACACAAAGGAAATAGTGGCAATATAGCATTAATCTCATAGGAATAATGAGTGAGATGAAAACCCCTTACCTTGAACTTTCCTTTGGTAGAGGGTACATTTAACCTCCTGTATAAAGACCTTAGAATGTTATTAAACTATATTAGAACCATATTAATATTTATGATATCATACATGAATCATTTATTACTTTATACTACCAATTTAAAAATAATTTCCATGTTAAATTAACATTTCGAGTATTAATTGCTTTCTTTATCTTACATGTTTTAACTTGTTAATCTTGATTGTATCACGTAGATCAAGATTTAAATACTTCCCTAATATAAAAAATTATTTATATATCATATATATTTATAATATAAATATATATAATTGACATATATATGAAATGTAAAACACCATAGATGGAGACGGTAGTCCGTACGTACGCATAAATGCTGTTGTTGTTTTCATATCGTATGGAATGGAACTAAGTGAATAAGATATATGTAATTATATATATATATATATATATATATTAGAATTATTATTTCATATATTACATATGTATTAATTATATATATATTATAATCATTTTTGAATGGTGAACGTGGAAATGAATCTTATCACGTCGTGGAGATTATTATCCATACGTACGCACGAGAGACAATATCATTATATTGATGGGGAAATAATATGTAATTGAATGGTATATCATATATATAATATCATTAAAATTTTATATTTATTATTTAAATCAGTTATACTCATTATTATACCCATCCAAATAATGAAGTGTTTAAATAACAAACTACACCACGACGGGGAGACAATAATCCGTACATACGCATGTATGGTGACTTTTTCATTTATAGGATGGATAGAATAATGAATATGGTTGTACCATTTCTATAATAAAATCACAGTATATATTTTATAATTTATTTATTATTTTATAATGGAATCAACAAAGAAATATGAAGTGGAAGAAAGAAAGAACTTGAAAGATGTGATGAAATATTTACCTCTTTTTCAGGTTCTTCCTTTTGATTTGATCAAAAGGGCTCCATAGGTTGTCTTTATGACCAAATTAATGACTATAGGATGAATGGAGGAATGTTGGGAGGATATTTAGGCATATATTGGATGATACAAATGGATTTGGAGGTGTGAATTTTAGTGAAGGGGAAGTTCCCTTTTATAAGAGGGGTGAGGGTCACCTTATGAAAAACATAAAATATTATTTTATAATAAACTAATTTTCGGTTTCTAATGGCTCCAAAATGTGTTATTTAAATTAATAGATTGGTATGGGTCTAAAACCAATCATCGAATAGGTTTTAGACAGGTTTGGGTCACTATATTAAGCTTATCTTTTATATTCAACTCTTAGTTTAATAGTTTGGCATTTACCATGTCTCTTTGTATTTTTATATTATATGGTTAATAAACATACTATAAAAATAAAAGATAACCCCATGAGGTTCATTAATGACATATATAATAGTATTTAATCCCTTTGGTCGAACCTTAGATTTTTAGGAATAGAATATCAATTAATAATATAATATTTGTTTTAAAAACTCTTTTATGTCAATTTTGACACAATTTTGTATTTTGTTTTTTATATATTCATAAAGTCATTATTACTTACAATAAAGTTCTTTTAATCAACCCAAATATTTCATAGTAACCTATAAAATAAGTGTAATTAATAAAAAGTCCCAAATTACATTTATTTGGGTATTTATAATATCAATTATTATAATATTTCATTAATAAGGTAATTATTGCATCATCATTGTGTCATAAATTAATTACATAATTTAATGTCTAAATATTATAAATAAAATAACATTATGTATAAAATATTTTTATCTTTATAATGAATATTTATAGTCGAATTTATCTTATTTTTAACCCTATTTTAAAAATGGTTTAGTTATTAAACATTGAATTTAGCACTTGTAACTCTTCTTTGAATTAAAGGATAATAAATGTCCTAATCTAATCCAAGTTGACCTAAAAAATCATATTTTATTCATAAGGATGATTTTGGTCTAATTACACTTATCCAATAGAATTATGACATGTGTTAGGGTAATAATAATGTCATTTTTACCCTTAATTACCCTATTGACTTTTAACCGTGGTAAATAAAAGAAACAATTTACTATTCACCAAAAAATATTTTCATCTTATTGAACAAAATTTTACTTAATGATATCAAACTTCTCTCGATGATTTTAGAAATTCAATTCACAAAAGTGATGAAATTAATTTTTATGCAAATTTGCAAATGCTCCTAGTAGGTGGGTAAAAGAAGGTAAAATTTCAATAAAAGTTTTATATATCTAAACTTATTATAAAATACTCCAATTAATTACATTTAACTTATATAGGTATTATGTATCAAATTTTACCTAAAATAAATTTAAATTAAATAAATAATTATTTTAATGAAAGCTGGTTTTAACCAATAACGCAGTGTTTTTCACTATTCATCAAAAATTGAAAGATCTCAGAAACATACCAACAATTTACCTTTAGCTAATTTTGATATTCAGAATTCAAAAATGAAGTGTATTTTACCAAATTAAAAACATATAAATTGACTTTATTAATTAAAAATTAATTCCCATTGTCAAAACTAAAAAGGGTATTTTTTTAGATATATTAACTATCAAAAGATTGACACTTCTTTATGTCGAATTTCAAGGTAAAATCACATACAATGACCAGAATTTGATTAAATGGTAAAAATATATTCTATTTATACTTATACACCATTAAAATTTATAATTTAACAATTAAATTATCTTGATTAAAAAAGTTGTTTTCAGTTAAAATATAGTATTTTTCACTATTCACCCAAATATGAAAATTATCAGAAAAACACAAAATACATTATTGAAACTAAATTATTATATCTTGATTCTAAATAAAATGTTTATTTTGTCAAATTGAATATATAGAAGTTTCAAATATTGGATTTAGAAAGGGTTCTCCATAAAAGGCATTAAAATTTCATTTTTTTAAAAATAATTATTTTATCTAAAAAAATGAATTTGTTCTTACATTATGTCTAAGAAACTCATAATATGGATTATAAAATTAGAAGTATTATATAAACATAAAAATTCAATTAATACTATTCATTATAACTTTTGAACGACTAGTTTGGTAAGTCGTGGGGCGCTTGAACTCGGTGTTACATGCAGTGAAAGTTATTAAATTAAGTTCAAGAAATAATGTACTATTAAAGCTTGTGATGTTACATTCTTCCCTTCTTAAATAAATTACGTCCTCGCCATTTGAAATTGTATTTTTACAATAAAAGGTTGAAAATTGAAAATAACTTTGTGGGAAAACCCACATCAAAAATTGGGTTAATAAAATTTAGTCTTAATAAGAGGGAAAAGATAAATGAAAAGGTAACCACTAAATTTTGATCTCAATTAGGAGATCATTGGTGGAAATTAGAGTCACATAATTGGAGGAAAAACATAAATATTTATAGGGACTGATTGAGATCATCAATCACAATATATCATTTAAATATATTGACATAACAAATCCATTATCAAAACCACTTTCAATACCAAAATACGTCAAAATAGTATATGGTATTTATTTTATTAAAAAAACAATTTGGCTTGTTAAGGAAGTCAGAGAACAAATAAAACTCCTGGCGGAAGAAAGGTTATTGTTAGTTCTTACATAAAAAAACATTCCTTTTTTGTCATTTAGTAAAACGATTCGTATAAAAAGATTCCCCTTGAAATGAAAAGTCAAAGGGTTTGATACAACGTATAAAAGAAATTTGTATTAAAATCAAAGGATGCATCAATGATAGGATATTGAGATGAAGTCCCTTAAATAATGTTTAAGAATTAATTTAGTCATAGAATTGGAGGGATATATATATACACACTTGAAAAGTAGAGTTACATCCTTTAACTAATTCCTACCACAAACTCATCTTTCACTCTATAAGATTTCAAAAAAATATTCTATTTATCCTAATCGTATAGGGTTAAAAAATAATGAGTTTATAATTCACCTACTATACCATTTAAAAAATAAACTACATTATACAATTCAGGACAACACGTAGTCCAGTGGTAGTTGATACACCCTTGTCGCCCTTCGGTTGCGGGTTCAAGTCTTGCGGCCTTGCCGGACATGACGGGTTGCTGCACCACCTCCGGGTTTCCCTTTTTGTGGAAATCCAAAAAAAATCTCAAAATAGACTTATCCAAAATAATTTCTTCCAAACTCACAGTCCAAAATTTATAAGGTAAACACAATGAAGATCCTTATTTCCACATAATATCATGGGAACACCTTCATCATGTATTCTTTTAAAACACCGCAACATCATGAATTGCCATAAAACCTTATTGATTAAATTCGTGTTCCCTTATTCCTTATAGAATACTAGATATACTTCTTTTATCCAAAAATGTTGTAAACTCCAACAATGATGTAATATACAAATCATTAATCATTTTTAATGTAGTCATGAATATCCTATATAATTTATCAAATCAATCATGTATTATTCCAAAATCACTACTTCAGTATCGGAACCATATTATGGTTTATCTTTCTCTCAACCATATATTTTTTAAAAATTTAACATGATTTTGAGTCACTTTTATTGGTTCCACACAATCTCATGTCCTTAATTAAATAGTACTATAGTACAATCCTTATATACTCAATAATTCTTATAACATTTACATCATTATTAAAATGCTCAATGGACACAATACTTTAATAAAAACATAATAAATCTAATAATTCTTATTCATCTTCAGTAGTTTCATAACATTATTATTATCCAATAACATCATTTGGGTATACTTTGATGATTTGGACATTGATTCGCATAGTGTCCCCAACTCCTTGCAGATGAAGCATTGTACATTTGAATCTTTTTTCTTACCCTTGCAATCACGTACTTGGTGTCCCTTTTCTCCACACTTATAACAAAGTCCTATTCCCTTCAAGAATTTTCCAAGGCGTTTCTTTCTACAGTTATCACATATTGGAAAAACCTTCTTTTCCCTCTTCCCTTTATCCATATTTATCTATTCCATCCTTTTATTCTCTTGATTCCATTCAAAGCCATAGGACATAGAGAATTCTTTACTTATCTTATTAAGACATGATACTATTTCTTCATATGTTGAGAATACATGGGAGACTATTTCCTTTATAAATGTGGATTTATACCATGAAAGATATGATCCTTATTACTCTTTGGATCATGCGTATTGTTTGAGTTCCCATTCCATCTATTAGGAGTAATTTCTAAACAATGACATATACTATATTATTTTATAAATCACGATACAAAATTCCAAAATTGTAAAATACCTAACATAAATTGAAAATATTATTCATATAATCTATAATCATAAAATGTTTTCATTGAGGAATTATTTACTCCTAAATCCTTCAAAATTTCTTGTAATGAAAATATGAATTAACCTAAGCATATCCCTCTGTATTTTCATAACTAAGAGTATAGAAAGGCCCATTATTGGGTACCAGGATACCCAAAGTCAAGCCCAAAACTCTTTTTTAGAGTGTTCACTCCTATGTACATCTATTCGAGAGCCGCCTCTACCTGCTCATATCTAGACAAGGATTTATATCTCGTAAGATATACAAAATTTCAACATTATCAAAATTCTTAGAAGTTCTTATATACTAATCCTCAAAGTCCATCTTAGGGTAATGTTCTCTAATATGAGTTTATCTAAATCTATTTCCAAGGATGTTGTTAAACATCCTCTGATACCAACTGTAATTCCCTGACCCAAGAAGCCCATAGTCGGTGCATTATTTTTAATATATTGGCATGATTACAAGGAATCATGTCCCAAAAGACTAATCAGTTTAGTATCCTTGGAAAATAGATTACATACATTAATGTTAAATTACACATTGGTAAATAAAACACAACATAAATGATCCTTTGAGAATTCCATTAATCCTTTAGATTAACACTTCTTATAAATCATAAAGCAATTCTTGGAATCCTAGGAAAATGAAACATTAGAAGGGCGTGAGCTCTAATGCCCAGTAAGGAAAAAATATAGAAGAAACATTCAAAAACAAGCCTAAACAGTTATGGCAATGTATAAGACTAAAACATAATCATTTAAAACATAAATTTCTGCATAATACGACCAATATAAATCAAATAATTCCATTTACTTGTTCGCATGGAAATTCTACTAGTCGAATAATCACATGAAATATCTATTACAAATTTCATAATGATATAATGCATAATGCTAGACTTCATAACCACATAGTCAAGGCCTTGTGCCAGGAATACTAATAAAATTTGTCATGTCCTTGTGCCATGACACTAGTTTGTCTCATTAGACCTACAGATGCATCAAGGAGTTATAGTGGGCTCCACCCATCACTTACTAAGTCCAGTGCATTCTTCGCTTGAAAATGTTTAAACATAACATAAACATTTGTATTATAACTAGCATACGAAATGTCAATACTTTATCCAAAAAACATGAATGGTTTAAAAATAACACATCCACAGTAAAACATATCACAATTACATAAATACAATATAAAATCTTTGTATAATAAATCAACCTTGGTCAAGAATAATATCTCATAAAAATTGATGACATAGTTGAAAATAATCAGAAAAAATATTTGGGATAAATATCCCTTTTTCATGAAATCATTTAAAAGTCACATAATTTATAGAGGAATTAATTTAAAAGATAGTTTTTAATAAAAGTTTCCTATTTTAATTTTAAACTTTTGAAATTAATTAACATTTCAAAACATTCATGTCCATATAAATAAATCCTTAAAATCATTTTGAAAACATTTAAATTAATGAGAATGGTTTTGATGAATAAATATTTAAAACATTTAAAATGATGTTTTAGTAAAAATTCCCTTAAACTAATCCCATTGAGAAATATATTATGAAATATGGAAATGGATAAAAATTATTTCATAGTAGATACTTACGTAAATACAACCTCAGATAATAATGAAATTGGGAAATTAACCCTTACCTTGCACTTTCCATTGGTCTATGGTATGTTTAACCACTTTTATAATTAACATAGTATGTTATTAAATTATACAAGAACTATATTCATATTTATTATATCATACATTATTTATTTATGACTTTATACTACCCATTTAATAATTATTTCCATGTTAAATTGACATTTTGTGTAATAATCGCTTTCTTTATCGTACATATTTTAACTTTTTATTCATGATCATATCATTTATATCATGATTTAAATAATTATAGAATATAAACCTTGATTTACATATCATTTATATTTAGAATATAAATATCTGTAATAGATAGATATATGAAATAGAAGGCACAATTTATGCAGACAGTAGGTCGTACGTACGCATAAACATTGTTTCTGTTTTTATATCGTATTGAACGAAATTAAGTGAATAAGATATATGTAAGTATATATATATATATCCAGTATAATTATTATTTCATATATTACGTACTTATTAATAATATATATTTTTATAATCATAGTTGAATGTGGAACGTGGGAATGAATCTCATCACGTCGTGGAGACAGTAATCCATACGTATGCATGAACGGAAATATCATTATATTAATGGTGAAATAATATTTAATTTGAAGGTATATCATATATAAAGAATCATTAACATGTTATTTTTATTTTTTAAATCAGTTACACTCGTTATTATACCCATCCAAATACTGAAGTGTTTGTATAACAAACTACACCATGACGTGAAGGCAGTAAGTTGTATATAAGCACGTAGGTTGACTATGTCATTTATAGGATAGAGAAAATAACAAATATGGTTCTAAAATATTTATAGTAACATCGCAGTATGCATGAGGTACTAGAGTTATTATTTTTGGTATGGAAACAACAAAGGAAGAAGTGGAAGAAGAAAAAAACATGAAAGAGGGTAGTGAAATTATTACCTCTTCTTTGGGTGTTTCCTATTGAATTGATCAAAAGGTCTCCTTAGGTTGGCTTTATGATCAAATTAAGAACTCTAGGATGATGTGAGAAAATTTGGGAGGATATTCTGGTAGGTTTTGGCTGATCCAAATGGCTTTGGAGGTGTGATTTTGAGATAAGGGGAAGTACCCCTTTATAAGAGAGGTGAGGGTCACTTTAGGAAAATCGTGAAATATTATTTTATAATAAAGAAATTTTCAGTTTATAATGGCTCATAAATAATTTATTTCTAGGATAAGGTAAGGATTGGTCTAAAAACAAACAATAAATTTGTTTTATACAATTTTACGTTACCATTTTAACCTTATCTTTTATATTTAACTCTTAGTTAAATTGTTTAACTTTTATCGTGTCTTCTTGTATTCTTACACTATATGGTTAATAAACATGCACTAAACTTCCAATATAACCTCAAGTGGTTCATTAATGATATTTATAATATTATTTAAGCCCTTTGGATGAATATTATATTTTTAGGAATATTATATCAACCAATAATATAGAATTTGTTTTAAAAATTAATTTATTTAAATTCTGACAATATTTGGTATTTTGTTTTTGTGGAAGTGTTAAAAACCTTATCACTTAGGGAAATATTTATCTAATCAACCATAACATGTAATATTAACCTATAAATTTAGTGTAATTCATCATAAGTCTCAATTTACATTTATTTGGGTATTTATAATATAAATTATTTTAATATTTCATTAAAAAGGTAATTACAGCATCCTCATTGTGTCATTAAAAAATTATATTATTTCATGTATAAAAATTATAAATAAAATACCATTATATAGGAAATATTTTTATCTTTCTAATGAATATTTAAAGTTGAATTTATGTTTTATGTATCCTTATATTAAAAGTGGTTTAGTTATAATAATAAATGTCATAATCTAATCCAAGTGGACCCAAGAGGATCACATTTTATTGATAAGTTTGTTTTTGGTCAAATTACATTTATCCAATAGAATTAGGACATGTTTTAGGGTAATTATAATATCATTTTTACCATTAATTACCCTATTTACTTTTAATCTTGATAAATAAATGTCAACAGTTACTATTCACCAAAAATTATTTTGATCATATTGAACCACATTTTACTAACTGATATCAACCATGTGTCTCGGATTTTCTAAATTCAACTCACAGAAGTGGTAAAATTATGTTTTATGCAAATTTTCAAATGATCCTAGAAGGTGGGTAAAAGACGGTAAAAAGTTCAATTAAACATTATACATATAATTTTATTATAAAATGACTCTAATGACTTACATTGAACATATATTGGTATTATATATCTACTTTGAATTAAAATAAATTAAAATAAATTAAATAATTATTTAAAAAAAAATTTGATTTTAACCAACAACACAGTGTTTTCACTATTCATCAAAAATTGAATGTTTTCAGAAATTTTCAAAAATTCACCCTAATATAATTTTGATATTCCTAATTCAAAAATTAATTATATTTTATCAAATTCAATACATATAAGTTTCATTAATTAATTTAAAATTGATTTCTTGTTTTCAAAGCCAAAAAGCATGTTTTTAAAAAGTAAAAAACTATCAAAAGATTGACATGTGTTTTTGTCAATTTAAATGTGAAATTACTTATATTGACCTTCATTGTATTAAATGATAAAAATAAAATCTAATTATACATCAAAACAATTTGAATTCATAATTTAACACTATGAATTTTTTCGATTGAAAAAGTTGTTTTCAATTAAAACATAGTATTTTTTACTATTCATCAAAATATGTAAGTTATCCGAAAATTACCAAATATTTATCCAAACTAAATTTTTATTTTCTTCTTCTAAAAAAGAATATAATTTAAATAAATTTAATATTTAAAAGTTTCAAATATTGGTTTTAAAAAGGTTCGCCATTAAAAGGCGGTAAAAGTGCATTTTTTTAGAAAATACTTCTTTTATCTGGAAAAAAATGAATTTATTCTTATATTATGTCTAAGAAAAACATAATATGGATGTTAAAATTATATAGAGTATATAATATAAAAAATTTATTTAATAAAACTCATAAACCTTTTTTGGGGACAACTAGTTTGGTAAGTTGTGATGCGCTCGAACTCAGTGTTGCGTGTAGAACAAGATATTAAATTACATTATTGAGATAACATACTATGAATTCATTGGGTGTTGTAGGTGATCTATAAATACCTATAAGGGAATAAAAAAATAATTTCATAAGGTAAATCTTTAAATGTGATCTAACATGAATACTAATGTTACATAAGAGGGGTGGGATTCATAATATTGAACAATTAAGAATAATATAACATGATAACATAAAATAAATATGGTTATGTAGTGACAACATAAATCACGTTATCAACATAAGTAAGGGATAACATCGAAGACAAATTCATATAAGGGATAGAGTCCCATGATGGATTAGGTTTACTCACTAATTCCATAAATGACAACTCATATGACTAAAACATTACCCAATTGATTAGTGTTCTATACAGGTGCACTCATCATAATATGTACATGTTCATGTGTGCCACATAGATCCTTTAATAAATGACATATTTCATAAAATTTAATCCCAAGATCAATGAGTGTGTCTTATATATGTGGAATTCCCCAATCAATGAAATTTTTTTTCTGTTAGTTGAATACCCTTAATGGGGAATGGTGATGGGTATTAACAATATAAGAGTTTGGCATTGAATATTTAAAGGATATTTTATAATGGATAAGTGGGAAATGTAATGATTCATGGGTATATTAATGATAGCTAAAGGGTATCTCATAACTTTTAAATCATATGTGAAATAAGAGGGATGAGTGACAACATATCCCAACATGAAATTTTTTTTAAAACAAACAACATAACATAAATGAGGTTCTAGAATAAATAGAAGAAGGAGATGATACGTTACCATGATAGGGTGATTTTAAGATCTTTGGAGGAGCTTCTTGTTATCTTGGGGGCACATAGGGAGAGGACTAAGGAGAGAAGGGTAGTGTAATTTAATTCTAAAATAGATTTCATTGAATAAAAATGGGATGTTGAGTGGGATTTTATATAGAAAGAGATGATAGTTCTTCATTAATTTCTAAAATTTGGTTTTGCACACTTTATATAAATTATTAAAAACCACAAACCATCCTATATTTTGTTCAGATAACGTTTTCCAAAGTGTAGTGTTTTTAATTATTTTTCATATTTAAGAACTGATATCATTAATATAATACCCTTGGTGTTGTGGAAGTGAGTTTGGTTTATTAGGAATTTATAATATTGATTTTTGCTTTTTCATAATGGATTTATAAAATTAATCAATTAACATAAAAATATATTATTTTAATATGAATATATATTTTTTGTCATGGAAAACTTTTATGAAATATTTTCAATCACTTTTGGGTCATTATGATGTCTACATACACATTGTATATTTTTATCGTATTCAATTTTTACTAAAAAATTCGGATTTCTCTGAAAATTATTAAAAAATAATAATTTGAAAATTTAGATGTGTTTATTTCAGAAAATAATATTTCATTTATCCAAATAATTCTCTAATTTTTAGAATTTGATATTTTAACTCAAAAATCCACATTTTTAGAAAATATATTGTCTTTTATAAAAAGAGTATTCAGACCCTTATTGAAAATATATTTAGACTTCAAAAAACATTGTTATCATTTTAATTTCATAAATATAATTTAATAATATTATTTTATTATAATATATTTTATTTGAAAAATTCTTGAGTTCATTAAAAATATTTTCATTGTCGATACAATATGTTTTTCTATAAAAATAATTTGAGTTTCATCGTATTGAAATCCTATTTTTTATAATTATTTAATATTTTTAAAGTAATAAAAGGATAAATATAATCGTTATTTTAATAAAACAAAGTATCTAAATATAAACTATTAGAGTCTAGATACATAACCCTTTATTAAACCTTTGAATTCCCAAAGGTTAGGGTCCATGATTGTGAGATTTTCATGTGGTGGTTTTGTGAACATGGTTTGGGCCAGGATCTTGATGGGGTTGAACTTTTACTATAAATTGTTGTGCCCATGTTATATTTATTGAATATTGGATTTGAATTGGTTAAGGTAAAATACATATTATTATATTTTAATTAGAGGCACTGATATATATAGGCTTCAATGGGAAGGATCCTACTAGTCATGGTCATCGGTTCTTCAGTTGGTTTCAATTAGATTTAATCATAACATTTAATATATGAAATTCATATGATCACTGTTTGATAAAAATATTATAAATGGTTAATATTATAATAGTATTTTTAATTTGATAGATTGTATAAATATTTAAAATATCAAATGTACTGCATGTGTTTAATATAACATCATTAATTAATAAGTAATTTACTCATTTAAAAAAAGAATTTAATTTATAAAATTTTGGGCCATTATAATAACCATGTCACCCATAACATGTATAATTAAAATATTTAACATTTTTAACATTTTTATTTTTGGCAGTTTGTTATTATTGGACATGGTGTTTTACATTTTCACAGGTAAATTATCTAACATGTTTCTCCATACACACACTTCTCCTTTGTTTAGAATGTTTGACATAGTGATCCTTATATTCAAAATGTATCTTGGACGTGTATGTTTCACTACACATTATGTATGATTACATATAACATTATTTCTAACTAGACCTGATATTATAAATTGTTATTCAAATCCTTGTATTAGGTGTGGCATGACATCCTAAGAACCATATGAATTGACATGATATGTATCATATTACACCTAAAACTGAGTCCAACTGGAACCTGTTTTCGGGGCTCAGATAGAAACCCTTATACTAATATTCAATGGGTACAAACCATTTTATTTATACTTGACTACTAATTCATACATATTGTATAACATCATAGATCCCTTATCTTATTATTTTACAAAGACGTCTCAGTAATATTCTGTTGTCCTAGGATTTATTATACATGCATGAAAACAAATATAATATTATGATTTCATTTTTTCAGAGAAATTATAGCTTAGGTTGAATAAGGTTTCCTCAATCGAGTATCCGAAGAGAAACCCAAACTTATATGGTTTATTTATTTATTATACTTTTTCATTATTCAAACGCACTTCTTATTATATGTTCATATACTGGTTAATTTTATTCATTGTTGGTTGTTTCCAACTGAGTTTATCTCATAAATTGTTCAGGCCTCCAACTGGTACATGAACAGACATTATGGATAATGTTAAGGAAAAGGGAAGAATCCATATATGGATGCCTTATTTTTTTACTAGTATGAAGTATGGGAGCCTATGATAGAGCTTATGCTCTTAATGTTATTGGAGATAACTTGTACTGATTTTTTTCATTTTTATTGCATATTATACATGCCTTCCTCTCTGACTCCTTATATTCCTATAATTTATATAAAATAGACATGAAATAATTTTTTATATGATATTAGATGTGTATTTTTTATTGATTATCATGTGTCATATTAATTATTATACCTAGGTGTTTACTTTTGTTTTTCTTTCTCTGTTGCATTGTCTTACGTGTGATGTTGTATTATCTTGCATCCACAGATATTAATATTATCAACACTACATCACACTATTATAATTAGGGTATAGTATCCACCTCATACCATCATAGAACATCATAGGTAGCTGATAGCCTCTGACATATAGGTAAGAATGTTTATGGTCTTGTGGCGATCAAGTTTTGGTTTCTTATGAGTTAACTGGTCTTGGATGTCATAAAGTGGTAACATAGCAGTTTTTATTATTTTACTAGTATTATTTGTTTGTTGAATAGAGACTAGGAATATTTCACAATTTTTTAATGAATATATTATTTGGAGTATCTAACCCACACACAAGGGTAATCCAAATTACATACAATGGGATTTACTGTTGGGGATGATTCCTATTTAAGTTTTATAAA
Source organism: Viscum album (assembly GCA_963277665.1). Taxonomy (NCBI): domain Eukaryota; kingdom Viridiplantae; phylum Streptophyta; class Magnoliopsida; order Santalales; family Viscaceae; genus Viscum; species Viscum album. The sequence continues at coordinate 1,080,621,592 of OY728166.1, read as the reverse complement.
TTTTACTTTATAGGTAAAACACATGATTTATGGGATTTATTATTATTATTATAGATTTAATTTTGCCCTTGGATTTTTATGGTAATGAGGTACTGGTAATGCATCATTATTCACACTTCAGAATTCCCATTTCATGCATATTCATGAAATATTTATATTATTGAGAGCATTACCTACAACATTTTGAGGAACTTTGATTAATTTATTTGTTACCTAAAGAACATTTCAATAGGACGAATGAGAAAAATAATTGGTTTATTAAAGTGTATACATCAAAATAAAATTGTTTTTTCTTTTTTTATTTATGGTATCACCTTAATTAATCAATTATCACATATTTTATCAATAGACCACCGGTTGTATGAGATGAAACATCAGTGGTTGAAATTTAATGAACACAAATTATAATTTATAAGGTGAATGGTACTCTATAAATTTGGAATTGTAATGCATATAATTAATCTATCATAAAATTCTATTTTGAGTTACTTGAAATCCCAATTACAACTTATACATCATAGAACATTATAACATTGGAATTGTAGAAGAATATAACTGGACAATAATATGTGTATATACATAAAGCTGTTATATTTTATTTCTTAAATGAAATGGTTTTCAGTAAATTTTAATACCAATTTCTACATAAAGGGTGTTTTACATTACAAAATGAAATTTACACACTATATTTTGGAACCTTTGGCACAAAATAGAGAACATGATCCTTACCCCAACTTAGTAGTGGGAAGTAGGGGCATTCTCTTGTGACCCTTATTACATTCTATATAAAATATGATTGGATTTAGAAAGTGGTAATGGGTTTTTAACTCTTGAATATGAATTCTTGAACCTATCCTAACTACTTATATGTTATCTATCTAGTTATAAAATCTTATTATGAGGCATGTGATTAGAAATGTAGTGATTTACTTCAATAATAGATTTAGATTGATGCAAGGAAAGAATTATGACAATAATATTGAGGTAGTGGGATCTAATTCACTATTTTGAACTCTTTTAATTTAAACTACATCACATCCTAATATTCATGATATTCCTAATCTCGGTGCTGATGATCAGTTTTGAGAGGGTTTCTTACGGTTATTTCAGTCTAGTCAGGGGGATCGACGACCATTCTCTTATATGGTAGAGTTGACTAGGGAGTTATAGTATTATCACTGATAGAGATAATATTTTTACTCATTTTTATATGTATTTAAATTATTTAAATCATCAAAATTAATCAATTTCATCTTATTTACAATAATTTTGGATTTATGGGGTTTTTGTGATAAAATGAAAAAAAATTGATTAATTCTAAAAATTTAACACATTTTAATCACAAGGGTATTATAGAAATAAGTTTTAAAATATTAATCATATTTGATTGATTGTTTTTTGTAGGATTATTTATTTATTTTCTTAAAAATAATTCAGTACCAAGAGCTGATTTGAACAACATGAGGCCCGAAAAATCAATAAATTCGGACAATTGTTCGATCAGATGATGAGGATTCCACCTCCATAATGGAAGCATAGGTTTGGTGACACACCTCAAATTTAGTTCATTACACATGGAATGTAATGTTAGCTCATACACATATTCTAAAATTAAATTTTAGGGAGTTATTAATCCATTAATGTGGAGATTTAATATAATATATTCAAGGAAGATTTATGGGAATCTCAACGAGAAAAATACTTATTCAATAAAAATTACATAACATCCACTATAGGAATACAATTAAATTGAACATAGGAGTATATATAGGTAATTTTATTTTAAAGAACATATAATAAGGTAACATGGTGTGATTTGAAGATATGTTGTTCCAAATAGGATCCATCATCTTGAGGATTGTTTCTACAAGGGAAGTTTTTTCAGTAATTCATATCTTCTTTTATTTTTCATTATATTCTTTGTATGATAGTTTTATTTTTAATATTATTTTATTTTATTTTAATTTATATAAAATATAATTCATTCATTTTTTTATTTTTGTGTCTTCTTCCACACACACACCTATGATTTTCTACATTTTTTCTTCTCTTTCATTCTCATTTCACCTTGTTCTTCTCTATTGTGATCTCCAATAATCATGACCATGAGTAACTGGCCTAAAGAATATCTCAAGAGATTAATCTAGTTCTTGAACCCAAGAACATGTTTTTTCCTTCTTTGAGCTATTTCTATGGATAATTTATAATCTGTTTCATCCTCGGTTTGGTTGTCTAACGTTAAACTTCTTAATCTGTACCCATTTTTCTCTCAATCTAGTAGTTGGATGATGGTTGTGATTTGTGAATGCTATGTACAATTTTTAGTCATAACTCAGGTATGTTAAGTTTCTCACACATAAAATTTAGTTTCATCACTATATAGATTAGAAGTTGGATAGTGATGGTGCTCCCTAAAAATTCTCTTGGGGGAACTTCCTTTCTTCCCTAATTCTATTCTGTTTAGTATTACATGGTAATTGGTATTTGATTTTTTGTTTTATCTTATTTATGAATTTCAATTATTTTTTTAAAATCCATTTCATTAATATAAATAATAAAAACAACCAAAAATAATTATTTTAGGTTTTTTTGATTAAGTGAGTGTACAACTAATAATTCCCTTCAAGTTAGATAACTCTAGTCTGCCTATGTTGTGTATTAGGAATATTAATTTTCTATTTCCACACCCTACGACAGGCGTGCATAAAAACTGACATTGTTATCTGGGAACCAATCAATAGTTTAAATATCTATGTCTTTTTTCACATTATAGATATATTTCTATTTTTTTATAACTAATAAGCCAAAAAATCCGTGATAAACCATAACTACAATTATAATGCATGGTAATATTACTTTCATATGAAATATCAAGAACCATAAGTTGATTATTGGGATATAAATTACTAGGTCTAAAGTATGAGAAATTACCAAGATGACATGGGGTAAAAATGGAAAGATAATTTTTCTATGTTCGCTCATTAATGGAGAAACCAGACGCTTAGTCAGAGGAAGAACCTAAGGTAGTGGTGGAACAAATTTTACCACTAATAATTGAAATTGAGGAACCTGAGGAGGTGAATATGGAGATAACTAAATAATAATTCATACTAAATCAACCATTTATAGGGGGATAAATGAAAAGAACTTCCCTACATAGGTATAAGAGGGAGATCAACAAGAACTTGATGAATTATAGAATGAATGTGAGGAACTACTTGATCTTACAAAAGCTTGCAAAGAAGAAGAGTCAGCACACTTTAATGAAGACCCCACCCAAGTGGTGTAATTTTAAGTAAATATGGAGGAAATCAACTACCTTCCTCCACCCATATATGATAAACTCCAAGAGGCTCATTCCATTTAAGAAGAGATTCAAGTCTAACAGACATAGGGAGATGGTGATTTCTTAAACTAAAAGTCATTTAATTTTATTGAAACTACTTTGAGTACTACTCCCAACTATTTTGAATTTTCATAATCAGATGAATCATTTTATTCCAAAGATGATGAAGAGGAAATAAATTTCACATATTGATGAACACCTGGTGCTCTCTAAAGACATTGAACATTTACTGGAAGGAGTACAAGAAGAGACCCTTGCTGTTTCACCTAATCAATAAGAGACACAAGATTCCTACATTAAAAGAGATGATTTTGAAATTAATACATCAAATTTAAATTTTAAATCTCCATTTTATTAGTCATTTAATACAGAACATCTTGATGTACCATTGGATTTTGAATAAGACATTGCACAAGTTGAAAATAAAAGGAATGAACTACTATACTTCATGATACCCCCGACATAAAAGATATGAAACATTTCCAAGGGGGCAGATCTAGTGTACCCTATATATATAATTATTCTCAAAAACAACAAATAATTGTATGATTAGAAAATAAACTTGTGGGTGTTCATGTAAAACAAGCCTTAACCACCATTATACTTCGAATGACAAATGGTACTACCCTCTGGAGGTAGTAAAAATTTTGGGGCCACTTGGTGGATAGTTCCAAGATTTATCATTTACCTTATTTATAGTACATCAATTTTCAATCATAAGAATTTAGAATTCAAATTAATTCATAGAAATTATTCTATCATGCAGCCCACTCCCTCTAACCTTTTTTAGCTTAAATGAAATGATCATTATTCTGGATTGTGTGATTTTATTTTTTTGGTTCATGGTGATAAATGGAATCCCCAAATAGAGAAGTATAAAAGAGGAATTATCTTCACTTCAAAAGGGTTTACAATTTTAATTTTTATCTTTTAAACTCCTCACATTTCTTGTTCAAGTCATATTTTGAGATTTAAAGTGAAAATTGTATGTCAATTCTTGAATTCATACTTTACTTGACTTATCTTGGAGGTAACAGTTTCTTTGTAATCTGGTGACTCCATGTTTTAGATTTCCATGTTAGTGAAATTGAATGAGTAAAATAGAGAACCAAAATTTTAAATTAAAGCATGGATATTGAAATGAAGACCAGTGATTTTAGGGAATAAGTTGATTCATCTAAATGATATTTCCCTACCGTTTTTTATTTTTGAATTTCTGAAATTAATGTTAATTGATTCAATATTATTAATAATTCTAGGATTGATTGTCCCAAATCATATATCTCATTTCCGAGTGCCATTCTTGACCAATTACATCTTATTTTATCTTGCTCATATTTCCTGAGTGATCTTGGGAAATGTCACCTACTAGAACATTAATTTGAAATTGTTAATGATATGACTGTACAAAACCACATTTAATATGAGGGAGGCATATATTGAAAGTCAATTATCCTTAAAATACCCCCATTAGAACAGTTCTTAATTTTCCTATAGAGACCATGAATTACCTTTATTGTGATGATCCATGTTTCAGGCCATGTTTTATCCATTCCTACTATACTCTTGGTATAAGCATGATATTTAAAAGTTGATGTGTGGGGGTGAACGGAGTCATGTTAAATTGGATGATTTTCATTTTAGGTATTATGTGTGTAACTACTTATTCTGGTAATTTCAAAAGGTTTTAGAATCATTCATTTTAATCTATTGTTTTACCCCTCTTGAATTAAAATAAAAGGAGAAATAACCAAAGCAATTCTAAAAATGGGTTGTGATTTAGGAAAACCTATAATCACTATTACTAGGAAATTGATTTTTATCATGCACTGTTAGGTGGTGGATGTGAGGTTTATTCTATAAAATAAATTTAAAAAAATTAAAACATTCTTTAAAAAAGAAAAAATGTATAAAAGTAAAAAAACATTTGAGTGGGTAAACACATAATTCATTATGATTAAAATGATCAGGATCTTTTCATGTTGTTTTGAGAAAAGTGGTAGTTTATACATTGAAGGTTATAATTTCATTGAATGTTTTTGATATAATTCATTTTAGTTCAACGATAAAACTCATCATTGAGCCTTAATTTATAAATCATCAAATCCTACCAACCATAAGCCTCAGAGTCACTTGAACCTTTATTGGAAATTTCTCAAGATTTTAGGTACCTTTTTTACTTATAATGTAGATAAAGTAGTTCATTTAAAATAATATGGATAAGGATCATGTTGTCAAGATATGAGAATAAATATAATTAAATTTTATAATGAGTGATGAGACAAAGGAATCAAAATTGAGGTAAATAATGACTTTGAATGTTTGATAATAATGAATTGAGGAGTGTGAATGAAAGGAATTAGTAGTTCCATCATTTTTCAAAGGGGAAAATTAAAATATAATATTTGATTGTTTCTTTAAAAATGTGAAATTGAATTGATATTTTATGTGAATTTTGAAAATTTGGTTTGATATTGAAAATGGTTGATTTTATTACATTGAAATTTGAATATTGGTAACATTGTTGCCCTCTCAATTCCATGTTAAGATTTTATGCTTAACGAAAATCATTGTTTAAGATTATGGAATTTATAGAGATAATATTTTACTCATTTATATATCTATTTAATATATTTAAATCCTCCTAATTTATAAATTTGATCTTGTTTCAAATAATTTTAGATTGATGGGTTGTTTTGGGAAAAAATGTGAAAAGTGCTTAATTATAAAATTTTTCCATATTTTAATCACAAAGGTATTTTTGGAATAATTTATAAAATATTAATCCAATTTGAGTTATTTTTTTATTCCTTGATTTATTTTCTTCAACATTTTTTATAGGACAAAGAGAATAATCCAACAACATAAGGACAAAAAGAGTGAATCAATTTAGAAAATTGTTCAAGGAGATAGCCTGGATCCCACCTTTGTAACAGAATCATAAAGTAGGATACACACATCCAATATAGTTTATTCATCCATTCATAAAACTATGACTCATATAATCATTCTTATAATAAATTTAAAGAAGTTATACATCATTTATTGTGTTCATTGAACAAAATAAATTCAAATAATATTTCTATAAATCTCATCCAGAAAAAGTCATAGTAAGTAAAAATTCCATAAAAACTTATAGATGTTTCAAAATAATATGAAATTTAGATAAAATATAATATAATAAATTTGTAAAAACTTATATGAAGGAACTGTGTGGTGATTATCATATATGGTGCACCAAACAAGATTCTTCAAATGGTGGAATGATTCTTGAGGGGACATTGTTGCACCATTTTATTTTATTCTTTCATTTTTATTTTTAATATTTTTATTGTAGATTTATTTTCAATGTAAATTTATTTTATTTTATTTTAAATAAAAAATAGATATGCATGTTTTTTATTTTTGTGTTTTCTTCCCCACACACACCCATTCTTTTCTTCTTCTTCTTTTCTTATATTTCTTTCTCATTCCACCCCATTCTTCTCATCTATGATCTCTAATACTCATGATCATGAGTAACTAACCTGAGGAATATCTTGGGGGAGTAATCTGGTTCTTGAACTTGTGTCCATGTCTTTTATATTCTTTGAGTTAATTCTAAGGATAACTTATAGTGGGTGTAATCGTCAATATGGTTTTCTAAATTTTTACTTGTTAATCTGCAACCATTTTCTCTCAATTCATGATGTGGATGATGGGTGTGACTTACGATCACTTATTACACATTTCATTTATAATTATGGTAGAATGAGGTGTGCCCACATATGATGAAGTGTGTTTACTATATCTATCTTAAGCTGGTCAATGAAGGTTCTCCCTAAAAATTCTCTCAAAAAAACATTCTTTTTTAATTCCATTATATTTAGAATTACATATCAATTTATAATTGAATGTTTGTTTCATAATATTTTTTCCATTCATTTATTTTCTTAAATTACATTTCATTCATATAAATAATAAAAACAACAAAAAATAATTAGTTTATGTGAGTTAGATTAAGTGAGTGAACAACTGAGAACACTCCTCAAGGGAGACAACTCTAGTCATCCTCTATGTTGTATTAAGATTATAAATATTATTTTTTCTGGCCCTATGATAGGATTGAATCAATAACCCTCAAAATTTTGTATGAGAATTTGGTCCCCTAGCTACTGAGTCTGGGTTGGAGGCCATGCTATCTGTCATTGAGAATATTGAGACACCTCTTGAAAGTGGAGTGAATCTTTCTACATATATATTGTATGGATCCTCCAAATGTTGTTTGGATGTATTAAATCAAGATAAATAGAATTTGAATATGATCTGTATTAATTTATTAACTACCTACTATGATTACCACAATCACAACACTTTGATATTTGAGCAAGGTATGGAGTTTTTACACATACAATAGGGAACTATTTCCATTATGGAATATTCATCTTGATTTACTAGGATTCAATGCTTTTCCCTGATTCTTCTGGGTGATGATTTATCTATGGCTAGGAAATTTGAGGACAAGATAGGTTATGACATCAAATAATCAGAGAACATATTTTGGTTGAATACTGTTTCTAGGATAGTGAACCAGGCCTATATCACTCAGTGCAATCAGAGAGAGGTTGAAGGTATGGGACAGGCTGGTCCACCACCTAGACTACATAATAATTCAATCAGTAAAAGGATGAATTTATTATAGTGTTCTAATAAGGCCAGTAGTGGTAATATTATTTTCATTGGAAGATAATTGTTATAACATAATTATGGGATGCTAGGTCAAACAAATCACCAATGTATTAGACACCATGTTGAGTAAGAGGAGTATGGAAATATAGTGCATATTCAGTGCAGTTATATACATTTTAATTTAGTGTCCTGGGATGGAGGATCTATATTAACTCCATATTTAGGAGTAGGGTCAGTATCTTCTCTTCATGTGGGAATTAATAGAACTACTGGACATTCAGGCTAAGGAGGTGATCTTAGCTGAGTGGTATAGACATATGGCATACAACACCATAGATTGTACCTACTCGGGGTAGTTAGTATGTATCCCAGAGCCACATATTTATCTAGATATATTTTGTGCATCCTACATGTGAGAAAAAGTTTGTGATCCCTTCAACAGTTCATGGTATGATTTTAGATTCCAATATATTTATGTACACAATCTTTGTTACAGGATAAGAACATTATTTAATATCTATAGAAATTATATAATATCATTTCCTTAAGATCGAGTGTTTATGTTGATTGATGAATCTTGATTTTCTGTTGGGAGTGAAACTAGAGAGAATATGCCAATGTGATGAATTACCCTTGAGGTATATAGTTATCACTTTATAAGGAACCTCTTCATCCTTAAGATGATAGGGTTTGACATTATTTTTGGATAGACTGATTAGTACCTTATTACACTCATGTTGATTCATATCATTGGAGGGTATCTATCACTTCACTTAAGGGTAGTAATGGTTTTCATGAAGGATAATGGTATGTCAATGTTGCATGATCTAGACAAGAGCATCATGAGATGGGTGTAGATACAACCTAGATGGATATCCTTCTTTTAGACGATCAGGGATCACATTAGGTAGATTTACCTCCTATATTAGATTATTTTAGGTTCATTTTCCCAAATTAATTTTCTAGGATACATCATTTGTCATAGGTAGAGTTTACTATTTAACTTGTTATAGGAGAAGCACTATTTTTTATCTCTCCTAATTGAATGTGTTCTATAGAGATTCACGACGTCAAGTGATAGTTGTAGGACCTATAATCTAAGGGTCTTATAATAACCAATATATTTCCATGGGGTTCAGGCATTATTTTCACCAAGAAGGTGGATGGGGCCCTTTAACCTTGTAGAGAATACCACAAATTGATCAACCTTATAGTTATGAATTTTTAACCATTACCTCATAGAGATGACTTTGTCGACCAACTCTGAGGGGTTTACGTCCTCTCAAACATTTATTAGAGGTCCAAATACAATAAGGTATGATTTGTGATATTAAATATTCTATTTATAGTACTCTATAGTAGATATGTCTTGTAAGAGTAATTGACCATTCTATTTAGTCCCAAGAACATATATTTAGTCTTTATGGATACGATGAATTAGGTTTTATACCCGTACATTTTTTATTTCATTGTGGTTTTAATGTATTGTGTCTTGTTGAATCATTATACGGAATGGGATCATGAAAATCCACCTGACAATATATTTACTACACTGAGAGAGAATATTTTTTATGATAAGAAAAGAAAATGTTAGTTTTGGATAGATAAAGTTCACATCCTAGGTTAAATTATCATAGAAGAATGAGTGTATGTGGACCTAAATAAGGTTAGAGTATTTTTTCTAGGAGAAGACCAAGAATGCATTTGATATTTGAAGTTTCCTGGGGATATATGTATATTTAATGTATCTTATTCCAGACTTTTCATTAATATAAACACCTTTCATAGAGTTAACTAATCATGATTTTATGTTTACCTTGTTTGAATCATGTGAGTATTAATTTTAAAATAATAAAAGAAGGATGGACTCAATGTTGATCCCAATTCTACCAAATCCTAGAAGAGGCTATACAGTTTGTTTTGAAGCATCAGGATCGTGCTAGGAGCCATTCTTATATAGGAATAGAAATTTTTTTCATATAAATCTCTTTAGTTGAGGCCTCATGTTCATAATTACATGACACTTGATCCTCAACTAGTAGTAATTGTTCAGGACTTGTGCTTTTAGAGAAAGAACTTATTTGGATCCAAATTTATTGTATATACAAATCACAAAAATCAAAAATACATATTAACCCAATGTTACATGAATATCATACAGTAAAGATACATTTAATAACTACAATCATTCAATTTTTATCATGCTTAAATTTATAGAAAAAAAAGAAATGTTTTTTTAGATTCTCTATGTATGATGACTCAAACATAGTCAGCTCACTCAGCCAAGAGTAAGTATAAGTTGATGGCCTTGTTTTCACAGATCCACAAAGTTGTGGTAAATAATAAATGGAATCTGGTACTCACTTCATTATAAATGGCCTCTTCACACCTAAATAGTATGATTATGATGAAACATTCTAATCCCATTGGATTAGTACTAAGGGAGAATATTTCCATTAAGGACCCACCACATTGTTGGATTTTTGAGGAGGGAATGATTTTGTACATACATGGATCTAATCAGTTTCATGAAGATGTGTAAGAGGATTTTATGTGAAAATATTATTCCTCATCATGGGGAGTGCATCCTGATCATATGAAGATATATTATAACATACTCTACTAGTATTGGTGTCCTGGTATGAAACATGAGATTGCTAGTTTCATTATTCGGTGTTCCACCTATCTGCAAGTGAAGGAATAATACTAGTAACAATGATAATTTTTTTCCGTTACCCATTATTGAGAGGAAATAGGATTAAATCAGTAAGGATTTTTTGATAATTTTATCTAGATCCCTTTAAGGAAGTGATGCGGTACGGGTGATGTTTGATATATTGACAATGGTCACCCACTTATTGCCTATTTGGGAGTCATTTCCAATGGACTACCTAGGGACCCCATATTTCAAGGGAATCATATTCCATCATGGAGTTCCATGTACCAAATTTAAAATCGACACTCTCACTTTATGTTACACTTTAAGTAGAGGTTGTATAATAATCTAGGTTCAAAGGTACATATAAGTAGATCATATCACCAAAAAATTAATAGATAGTCTTAGTGTATGTTACGATTGTTAGAGGAAATTTCTTATGCATGATTCATTTATTTTTTAGGATTTTGAGAGAAAAACTTACGTAATATTAAATTCTATTATATTAATTGTTTATAGGGTACAATATAGATGGAATAATATAAGGCTCTATATAGTTGGCCATGTCATCAACCATGTGTCAGTTCGAGGCAGGAGAGGTAGAATGTCTCAATCCTTATCTCGTTTTAGAGATATCAAAAAAACGTATAGATGATCAGGAGAATTATGGAAATATCTGACTCGAGATAGAATACTTATATCGATCATTTGAAAAGACAACTGATGTTTCAGGTGGAAGATCAGGTTTTCTTGTGTGTTACTCCTAGATTAGGGCATTGAAGAATTCAAAAACAAGGGATGTTGGAACATATGTTTAATGGTCCCTTTGGGATTTTTGAGAGCATCAGGCCAATGAAATATTGGTTTTATTTATCTCTAAGGTACCAATATATGCACGATATCTTCGATGTTTCATTTATTCTATATTTTTTGACCCATTTCATGTAATTTATCTAGATGAGGTGGAGTTGTATCTTGATTCTTCTTTTAGGGAGTATCTGGTATGTATTGTTGATCAGATCATGAAATATATCTGAGTTATGTATATTCCTCCAGTCTATGTGCTATAGAAGCATGACCATGTATAGGAAGCGATCTGGGAGATAGAGGGAAGTGTATATTCTTATTGGTTAGAGCTATATTAAGATGATATTCAACCATGCTCATTAAGGAAACTTGAGGTTGAGTTATTTTAAAAATGGGAGGCTGTAATGTATATTTTTTCAGAGAGGCATGGATCCTTTATGTTTTTTTAACCAATTATTTTAATCTTGTGTTTTTTAATAAATTATATAATGTTTTAGGATCATTTGTGGATTTTTTAGAGATCTAATCTCTAGTTTTTGGAGGAGAAAACTAAGGTCCATGGTTAGTTTATGGTTATTAGTAACTGTGTGGGTTAACTGTATGACACATATACGGAGGATCCTGGTTTGGAAAACCACTCAAGAGAGGACACACAACTATGTCAAATGGTGAAGCCTTATGATAGATATTAAATACATAGTGAGCACATAGTTTTTCAGACTACGTACCTAACCGTGAGAGCAACAAAGGCTTGGGATAGTGATCATGAATTAGTTGTTCATGGTTTCTTAAACAATGTGTCTATTCTTTCAAGAGGTTGTTACTTGTGAAAAACGGTGGTTCACATTTAGTGATTTGTTTTTCCAACCATACAACCAATCCATTCTCCCTTAAAAAGTGAGTGAAATTATCCTTTTTTCCTTGGTTCATTAACATTTCCTCCTCCCTTTTCTCCTCCCACAAACACATAATATCCTCCTACTCCATTATGAGATTCTATATACCCCTCAATATATTCTTTACACCTCCTCTTTCATATGACATCTTAATCAATAATGAATTATCAAATTAGATATCCATATGTAATCTCTTCAATCCACATTCTTCCTTTCATTATTTATGTCATTTTATGGAATGATAAATACAATAATTATAATATTCCCTATTTCATGGGATTTTCATTATTTCCCCAAATTCTTGTAACCCAGATAGATTAAAGGCCAATACTAGATGATGAGTCCACTTCCCATCTGAGGTAGGTGGTATAGCTCTTTTCAATAAATTTTTTATTTTTTATATTAGGTTCCGCCATTATGCACACCAAAAATTCTATGAATCAATCCTTTAATTTGGAATTATTTAAATAAAATGATAATTCCCAATGTTTATAGTCCATGATACCTAATAATACCATTAAAGGTTATTTACCTCAATTTGAACCAACTCTTAATATGTGTTTCTATTATTTCAATGAGTAAATGGAATTAATATAAATTAATGATGTTATTTTCAAGAATTATGACCTGGAAAATTCTTAAAATTTATGATTGGTATTTTTGGAGGATCATGGACTCAAAATAATCCACCAATTTGGTTGTGATGATTTAAAATGGTTATAAAAAATATTACATAATGAGTATTTAAACCTCCATCTAAGGTATTTTGAATTTTCCATCAAAAATGAGATATTTATATTGAATTAAATGAAATTTTATGATGTCGTTCTTGGACCATATTCTTTGTTATGTAATTGAAAAACCTTTTATGGTGTGTTAGGATTATACCTTAAATCTTAAATGGATAAAAGGGATACATTTATGAGGAATGTTATAACCATGTCACCCAGTCCTTATTTAATTTTAAATGGTGACTATGCCTATCATTATGATTGTGAATACTGTATTATTATTACTAGAAATGGTGTAATATATTTTTATTGGGAATGTTTCAGGGATTCCTCTCTACTCACACACATCTAATTTTCTTATAATATTTTACATTTTGATCCTTATACATCAAAAGTTGGTTTGACATGGTGTTTCCATATACCTATTATGTATTATTCGAAATGAAATTCTGTCTCCATAGACAAGATATTTGAAATTGTGATCCAAATCCTTGTAGTAAGAGTTGAATTATGACCTAGGTACCACATGAATTTACATGGTATGGATCCTATTACTCCAATCACTAAGGCCACATGGAAGGTGTTTTTATGGCTCGAAGAGAAACCCTTTGGTTGACATGCCAAGGGTACACCCTTTTGGTCTTATACTTGAATACTAAGTCATACTTATTATGGAACATCATATTTCCCTTAATAGATTATTTGACATTGACATCTCAACTATATTTAATGGTCTCAGGCTTTCTTATACATAATTACATACTTATATATTTTCATAGTTTTAAAATGAAATTTTTTCCAATACATTCTATCATACGTCGAAGCATGTAGCATCAGATAGGTGTCCCACGAAGAACCCAAACTAATATTGTTTATTTATTTAATATCCTTATTCATTTTTCCTAGAAACATCTAATTATCTATTCATAGACTTAATATAGGAAAAAAAATTCCTAGTGGCCTATCGTGATTATCTATAACCCTATTGGGGCCACTGATTCGTACCTCGAAAGACTTTATGGATGTATGGATAAAGGAAATCTTCCAACAATGAATGCTTTATTTTATATACTATGATGGATTATGGGAGAAGAGGACTGAAATTATTCTCATGATTTAATTAATTATAGATTTTGGTTATATTTTTCTTTTAGTATAGCATTTTGTTTATGTCTACTAATCTGACTCCTTAAATTCCCATTTTTTATATCATATAGACATGACATAATTTTTTATATTATATTGGAAATGTCTCTATTATTGATTATGGTGTGTCCTATTGATTATTATACCATGTTTTTACTTCTACTATAATTCTTCTATTATGTTATCTTACTTCCTCTATTGGGTTATATTTTTTTGACAAATATATTTGCAATCTCCATTTCATGTAACTCTAGTAGTAAGGTTATAGTCTCCCCATGATACCATTATATAACCTTGATATTATCGAGCATACTCTATCATATGAGGAGGCACACCTAAGGACATTTTTTAACCGAGTCTGATTACTTATGAGTGAATAGGTTTGGGGACATTACACAGAACTATGGAAAAAAATTAATCAATAAAAGTTGTTATTGTTGAGTTTTTATGGTTAGAAAAAATTATAATGAAATGAAAATTGGGATTTGATTTTAGATTTAAATATTTTGGAACATTTAATGGGATGTATTAAAATGAAAAATCATATCGGTGTGAGAGACAAAAAAATTTTTTTGGGAAAAATGTCTTTAAAATTTGTAGCAAATTTTCCACCATATTTAGTGCTTCAATAAAAATTGAAAAACAATTCCTTGAATTGCTAAAAGAATTGAAATTCATGAACTAGAAATGTTTTTGTTAAAAACTGCATACAGTTTGAGTTTGTGAAGTTATGATATGAACCACTACAGAATTTCCATTGGATAAACATATATTAATTTCCATTAGATATAGGATGTTTATGAAATAATTTAGTTAAAAAAATTTAGGAAATATTATTGGACAAATAATTTTCCATGAAATAATATATTGTAGATTAATTGGACAACAAATTCATCTGGATGAAATAAATTCATGTTGTGAAGTTTTATGATTAGATTGTGATGGCTCTATCAGATGAATGAGCATTATAAGAAAATTGTCGATGTCATAGGATGAAATTTTTATAGTTTTTTTGTTTATTATGAATTTTTATTTTATGAAGAATAATAGAAAATGTTTTACAATATTGAGGATTTTTCTTAATTATGTCATCAAAAAACATCCACTAGATGGAGTAATAGTTTCTCTACATAAACATTTGTAGTGACCAATGTTTGATGATACTAATTTTTTTTATTAAATTTGTTTCAAATATAAGTAGGTTTGTTTATTTAAAAAGTTTAATGATGTTATAATGATTTCTTAAATATATTAAGTTATGAATGTTACATAAAGAAGGTTAGAGACACTAAATTGTCAAGAATTTTCAAGAAACCTTATGAAGGCTTTGGACTTATTGAGAAGATTTCAGTGATTTGTTTTGACCAAGGAAATGAAATTAATATTAAACATTTTACTCTTCAAGAGAACCTAGATAATGTTGGGAAAATATTTAACATACATTAACACTATTCAACTGTGAATAAAGATAAAAAATTGTAGAATTTTGGTCAGTGAATATTTCCAACAGAAGTTCAATATCATGTTGAATTAATGTAATGAATAGAGAATTTTTATCTAAATAATATAATAGAGTTTTAATTTAATGAAACTAGATGGAGAAAATTATACATAGTTTCCATATAACGTTTTTTAGGCATAATATTCTTGATTAATCATATAGTGTTTTGGTTATATATGTCATGTACATTTTTCAGTGAGGTGCTCTAGATGAACTTTTCTAAAATTGAAGAAAAGTGAACCATACAAAATCATCATGGTAGAAACCTAAAAAAATGTTTTGGAAAAACATCTATGTTATAAAGTTATAATTATTCAATAATTTTATTTTAGATTATGTTTTATGATAACAACTTATAAACTTATTGAAGACAACATAATCATACATATTAGCATATAGAAGGTGTATAATGGGAGTAGACTCAAATTTGTATCAACTTATTTCTATTAATGAATTTCTATAGACTCATAGGAGTGGCCTAGGAATGGATTTAGGTTCTCAAACATAGTATAACCCTTTTAAATATTTCATGCCTTGTTTAATTTCATATAATTTTAGGCTTGTGGGGGTTTTTTAAAAGAATTATAGGAAACACCTCTAATAAGTTTCATGGGTAAAAGTTTATTTAGAAATTAATTTATAAAAAGAAATCCACTAATTCAAAAAATCATTATCAATGGTCCATTTATTATAAGGAACATAAATTGGTATTAAAGGGAAGGTTCCCCAATTGAATACTTATAATTGAAAATCTCAATTCATTCATCAGTAAAGTAATTATTACCATTGATGCTAAATATTATCATATTTGAAAAAACAGAATGTTAACAT
This sequence comes from Viscum album, assembly GCA_963277665.1. Lineage (NCBI taxonomy): Eukaryota > Viridiplantae > Streptophyta > Magnoliopsida > Santalales > Viscaceae > Viscum > Viscum album. Next base: position 1,080,605,010 of record OY728166.1, on the reverse strand, counting down.
ATCTTATTTATCTTGACTTTGAGGTGGTTGATGTATGTTGATGAATAATTACTTGTTTCATATCAGTGTTAGAGGAATTAATGGATAGTTTTAAGAAAAATTGAACCCAAACAGCCTAAAAATCTACTTAAGGGACTTGATTCTTGACGTTCCACACCTTCTTGAATGACCATAGCTCATAGAAGTCACCAACCACATAGATAATTGATGATAACCTCATTATAGTATAATTATATTTCACATATATTTTTATTTCATGGAAGTACCCATCATTTCATAGTTTTGATGGTAACCTTCATGCGGTATAAGATTAGTTCATGGAAACTCATCTATTCATGAAGCTCATAGTGTTTCACGAAAGACTCCATGTTTTGTGAAACTAGTTCCCTTACCTCTATTGTGCCTATAAATAACCCTTATGTCCAAAATTAAAAGGGATGTTACCTTTTAGATTCCATAAAAATCTCTATACATGTAATACTCATAATATTCTTGAGTGAAATACGAGATGTGCCTATAATTGTAGCTATATTTTGTGAAACCACCTCAATGGGTTTTTAAGAAACTCATCCCATGGTGGTGATTCCATTCAAAAAGGTACATGGCCTTTGGATAAAAATAATTCCATTCGTGTCTCTTGGAGTTTTGGGAGATATTTATCCTTTACCAAACCAACCCCATGGGAACCAAAAATTAACCCTTAGGCAAGGTCCCCTGTTACATGAAACATGCTCTTTCATAAGGCCCCTAACCTCCATGAGACTCCTCGACTTCACAAATCTCTAAAATTCATGAAGACACCACCTTCATGAAACCTATTCCCCAAGACTCATTATGGTTCCTGTGTTCATCCCACGCCATTTTAAAAATGTTGAGATCCCATAGACCCCATACCAATCCAAGACCAATTCAACCACAACCTAAATCCCTATGAAACTATTACCAACTACTATTTTTCTGATTAATTTTCTCCATGTGTGGCCTAGTCCTTAACCATACCTATTTTTATTGATCACATGTACGATAAGGCCTATTTCTCTAAATAATATGTATCCTAGCATCAAGAAACCTGATTTACTATCCTCCCTGCTAGTGTTTACAACATGACCCACTCATAGGAACATCAGGGGTGAATAAGTAATCCCTAAAGGTGGAATCACTGAGAGAAGTGGATTACCTATCTTGATAGAGTGTTCTTATGAAAAATAATCCTCTCAACTTGACACGGTCCTCCTTGGGGTCTGAGCCCCATCCATGTCTATGTTTAAAAATGTAAAACTTCCTAGCACTATGTCTGAGTCATACAATGTTAAACTTCATGAATAATTTCTCATCACATGACATTAAACTATAGCCACACTATATATTATTGACATAATATTTCCCATATAATATCATCTTGGGATGCCAATCCCTTACCACTTTGGTATGAAACACCTACAATAGGAAGCATCCATGTGTATTCACCACACCGTCCTTCCCCAAAAAGGGATGAAACACCTACAATGGGAATCATACATTCATAATCCCCACACTATCCTCTCACCACATGGGATGAAACTCCACTCTAGGGATGAAAATCCAAAAATTGGGTTGTTCCCATGCATAATCCCCAATTACATCATCACTACTCCTAGAAGCACCTAGGTATCATTCATTTCTAGTACCACATGATCCCTTATTGATGATCCCTCTATGGCACAAGAATACTTATTATATGATGTTCAACTACAAGGACAAGTCCTATCATAGGACCCTAAATTGTGACATCAAAGTACATGGGTTTTAATCCCTATCTCTTAAGAAGGGTACATAGAAAAAATCCCCAAGGTTCAATCAAAAGGCCATCAATGTGTCCAATATTTTCATTGGGGGGATACACTCCACCATTTTTCTGTCAAATCAGCCCCCTTGGGGGACACACTTATTGTGACCATAATTTTTTTACATGATAAATACATCAATTTAATGATAAAAAACATAAAATAGTTACACACAAATGATAAAAAGGTTTATTATATATATTTTAAAAAATAAAATCTATGCATTTATTTTTTTTATTCTTCTCTAGATTCATATTGTACCTCAGGTTCTCCATAGTATAAGAAATCACCTAAGGATATACATCGAAAAGAGGTGAGTTAAATGCTCATTAAGGGGATAGGGAAACACATGAATTAATATATCTTGGGGTGAGAATAATTAGAATCATTATAAAATAGGAATAGGATAATAATCCTGAAACTATTACAAAATTCCCATATAGTGAAGATTTTTTATTATTTTAGTAACACATTTCTCTTTAAAAACATAAGTATATTCTAGAGGTAGTTAAAAGCGCCACTAAAGTCGTAACCTTTTTCTGAAAAATAAAACTACCACTGATACAGATAGAACTGCCTCTATATCAATTTGTTTCATATTTAGTGGTCATTTTAACTACCACCCAAAAACAACTACCATAATATAGTGGTGGTTGAACCCAATGTGGGAAAAGAATTATATCTAGTAGGGGTTTGAACTAACATTATATCATGAATGACAAAAAACAAGGTGTAGGTTTTTCATCCCCATAACCTATAGCCTTAACAACAAAGTGAACTATATTAATTTCAATATAAACAAGGATGGTCATGGTGTAATGACTACCACCATTCCACAACAATTGAATTCCATGGATCATTTTGCAGATCATGTTTATCAACCTTATTCATGATCCAGCCCAAAAAAACAACCAACACACAACCCCCAGGGTTTATGAAATTTCTCCCAAGACAAAGAAAACATAACTAATGGATCTTGATGTAATGACCATGGTCATGATGCAAAAAACTCATATTCACAAACATAAAGGAACCCAAAAATCATATCTTAACCTCCATTTATAATTGAACTCCTTATGCCACATATAATTTACCACTAGCTAAATAGAACAATATCAAAACCCAATAACCTAATATAATCTACATAATTTCTCATTATATGTCATATCCACATTATACATGGATAAACACATTCGATCAAAGTGTGATAAAATTTAATAATTTAAATTTCAGCTATATTGAATACCTTCTCTACCACTCTCCCACCAAACATTATCCCATGACCACATCACCCAAAAGAAACAAACTAAAGGCTTGAGAAATAATTATCCATTACATTAGATACCTATAATATTATTTTATTACTCGATAAAAAAATACAAAATAATGAATTTCTAATGATTAAAGACTATATGGAAATACCTCTCAAAAGCGATGAACACACCTCCAACACTCACAATGAAAGGATAAAATTAAATACCAATTCATCCAATAAAAAAAATCTAACAATATTCCTTCCAGGGGTGATACTTATGAAATATAGACCACTCAATATAGAGAAACCAATGAATTTATAAGAACCCATCAATGAACTGAAATCATACTAAACCCTAGGAAATTTTTATCAATTATTCCATACTAATTTACAATAAAAATAATAATAATCAACTCACTAATTTTAAGAAAGATAAAACTATCAATCCCAAAGCATAGATCCTTGATCGAACTCTAATTAGTTGTCTCACCCTCCACTTCAACAAACATTATGACCCTTAACTCAGGGAATTCATCCCAAACACATATTATATCATTTTAGGATTATTTATATAGTCATCAAATTATATAAAGAAAATATAATATTTACAAAAAAATCAAGAAACTCAACTCATGCATTTTCATTTGTGTTTCGTTGATTCATTATACACTGCATGAAGTTGAATAATTCTATAATTCAATATCAAAACATATGGTTAGTAAATATCACATGAATTATAATAGAATCATAGAGACCATAATATCATACAGGAAAGCACGTCTATTATCAAAACATGTCCCTTACCTCAACCCATCATCGCAATAATTCATTTCCACATCATCATTCAACATAAAATCTTGTTATCTTGATCCCATCTAAAATATGAAAAAAAGATATAAAATACCCACATTGGATGTACAGATAAATGAACAAACCCTCTCCACTAATCATTTCCCAATGATGAACTCTAATCATCACCATCTCCATCTCAATTTGTACTGCATGCTACCGACACCTGTAAGACAATTATAATGAAAATTAAATAATTTTTTATATTTATATTTAAACATCAAAATATTTGTTTCAAAAAATTCAGGCAGAAAAAAAAAAAGAAATGATAACAGATGCATAGTAATAACAAACAAAATATACCTAAAAATGATAATGAATGATGGAACAAATGATATATATGGTTGATAAATGAATGGATAACTGCGTATACAATCATTTTCTTCTTCAATCATGTTAGTTTCCAGCACCATAATTACTTCATCTACTTCCTCCACTTTAGAATAACTAATATTTTCAATATCTTGATGGAAAAATATGTCATCTTCTTTCAACTGATGGGATTCAACATCAGAGGTCAAAAATTATACTTCATCACCCATATCATACAAGTCTCTTTGTGTTACATGAGCAACTACACTCCCCATTCATCCATGAAATCTTTCACAAAATATAACATTCTCTATTATTATGATAATATATACAGATCATGTAGTTCATGGCCCCCAACATCTATTAACCATGAGAAGTTCCCAAAATTAAATTCAAAAGAATCTCTTTTAATACCCTTGATAATATCCAACAAATTTCATTTGAATAAGAGAACTAAAAAATCCCATGGTAGTTTAATTGGATAATATTAGTCAACATTCCATAGTATTCTACTTTCAAAAATGTAATTATGAAAAAATTATATGTTTTCAAACCCTCTTCTCGACTTTTTGAAATATAAATCCATTCACGTTCTAAACATCGAACTTTATAGCTTGTTCTATAGTACATCAAGAAAAACACTTCAAATAATCTGACCATTGTGCTTGAGTACCAGTATTCATGATCTAAAAAAAATATACATTATTATAATTAAAAACTATATGTTTCAACCTAATATCTATAATGACTATAATATTTAGGTACTTACATTTCGTACAAACCATTCTACAAACTCATTATTAACAGATTTTGTTATATCTTTCTCATTTCATGTTCTTCCTCTCATTTGTCTCATTTTTTATCCTCAAATATTTAAAAAAGGGATATGATATTTAACTATTTGGAAGCATATATCTATGTGCCAATAATAATTCCTTTTTTGTAAATGTAACATTTGAGCTCCACCTAACTGATCGTCCAATAACAGGAAAGATTTTTTATTAGCTAATTATTTTATATTGAGTTAATGTGTTTTCAACATGTCAAACTATATTGAATCTTGTCTCAATGTCATCCAAGTATCTAGAACAAAAGGTAAGACACTCCTCTGCCAAATATCCTTTAAAAATAGAGCCTTCATGTTGAGATTTATTTTTCATGTAAGATTTCAAATGCCCAAGATATATATGAAATAAAATAAAGAAACATAATTATTTATTTAATGAAATTCAATGAATTTTTTACTTAAATGAAAAACGTATAGATAAAGTACCTATCAATTGTATACATCCATCGATAATTTGCAGGACCCCCTAATTTAGCTTCCTCAGCATAATTTATAGTTAAATGCATCATGAAAGTAAAAAAACCAAGGAGGAAAGATTATATCCATGACAAAATGTGTCAATTCAAATAAATCATTAAGGTTTTAAGTTGAAATAGATGTAGATATGTCTCACATAATTGCCTTAAAATTTTATATAATTCTCATACAATAGAAGTAACCTTTTAAGGTAATAATTTATGTAATTCCAATGGAAGTAATTTTTGTTACAAAATATGTGAATCGTGGCTTTTCAATCCATGTAACCTAGGATTATTTAAGTCAACACAGATTTATATGTTTATTTTATACCCATCAGAAAACATTATATGTTTTCAAATTCGAATGAATGTTTATTTATCCCTTTTTGTCATTGAAAAAAAATGTTAGATCATACCTTCTATTATCATCTAGCCAAAGATCATGCTTTATGTTCATTGTTTGTAAGTATTTCCTAGAATTGATATGATACTTCGCATTTCCATGCTCTTTAAGAAATGTGAATATCAAATTATCAAAAAAAATAATTATCAATATGAATCACATCAATATTATGACACAAAAAATTAAATTTCCAATACGGATGTTTGAATAATATACTTTTTTTCTTTCATTATTGTGTTGAGATTTCAATTGATGATACACTTTGAACTCGTTTTAGACTATCATTCAATTAAAATCACCTTCCCAATTTCTATTTCAAAATTTCTATGTTGGGAAAATATTTTAGAACCTATCAAAAACATTGGAGGTGGTCTACTGTAACGCCCTGACCTTAATTACCCAAAGTAGGTGCTTTATTAAATAAAATTATCATGATATAAGGAAATCATGTCCCAAAAGATCGATCAGCTAAGCAGTCTTGGAAATATGTTACATACATCAACTTCACATTACAATTTCAAACATAAAATAAAGCAGATATAGTTCTTTGAGAATACCATTATTCCCTTTTATCTTAACCCTATATATTAATCATAATACACTTCGTGGATATCCTGTGAAAATAAGACATAAAAAATGGGTGAGCTCAGATGCTAAGTAAGGATTACAATATAGTGGAAACATTAAAAAATAAGCATAAACATTTATGGAAATGTATAAAATTTAAAAAAAAACATTTTAAACTTAAACATCCGCATAACATGGGAAAGATAAATCAAATAATCCCATTTACTTATTCACAAGGATATTCTACTAGTTGAATAATATCATGTAATATCAATAGCTAATTTCATAATGATAGAATTCCTAATTTCATACTTCGTAACCACATAGGCAAGGACTTGTGACAAGACTACAAAGAAGATATTTTCAAGGCCTTGTGTTATGTCACTTGTTTGTCTCATGAGACCTACTGATGCATCGAGGAGGTATAGTAGGCTCCACCCCTCATTTACTAAGTCCAATGCATTCCTCATATGAAAAGGTTTAAACAAAACATAAAAATATGTATTAAAACTATTATAAGAAATGTCAATACATTATCTATAAACCATGAATGGTATAAAAATAACACATCCACAGTCAAGCATATCACAAACCCTTCAATACAATATGGAATCTTTTTGGCATAATAAATCAACCTCGGCCAAGAATAATATCCAGTAAATGATGTTGACATAGCTATAAATGATCAGTAAAACTATTTGAGAAAAATTTTCATTTTTAATGAAATCATTTTAAAAGTCACAAAATTTATAAGGGAAGTCATTTAAAAGATATTTTTGAATCAATGTTTCCCATACCACTTTGAATCTTTTGAAAGGAATTAACATTTTAAAACATTTTTTTTCATATGAATAAATCCTTAAAATCAATTTGAAAACATGGACATTCATGAGAAAGGTTTATGAGAATAAATATTTAAAACATTTAAAATTATTTTTTAGTTAAAAAATTACCTGAAAAATAATCCCCTTGAAATTTTTTTTATGAAACATGCACATTGATAATAAATATTTCCCAGAAGATACTTACATAAAAACAACTGTGGATACTAAAGAGATTGTGAAATTAACCCTTACCGTACAATTTACTTTGGTCGAGGGTACGTTTAACCTCTTGTATAATGAACATAGTATGTTATTGAATTATAATAGAACCATATTAACATTTATTATATCATACATGATTCATTTATGACTTTATACCAACCATTTAATAATGATTTTTATGTTAAATTAACATTTCAGATAATAATCGCTTACTTTATCATACGTGTTTTAACATGTTATTCTAGATCATATATTTTATATCATGATTTAAATACATCCAGAATATAAAACATGATTTATATATTATATATATTTATAACATAACTATTTATAATATATATATATATATGAAATGGAAGGAATTGTTTATGGAGATGGTTGGTCATACATATGCATAAAGGTTGTTTCTGTTTTCATATCATATTGAATGCAAGTAAGTGAAAAATATATATGTAAGTACATATATATATATATATATATAGTTTCATTATTATGTCATATATTACATACTTATTAACAATATATAATTATATAATCTTCTTTAAATGGTGAATGTGGAAATGAATCTCATCGCGTCATAGAGACGGTAATCCATACGTACGCACGAGTGATAATATCATTATATTGATGGTGAAATTGTATATAATTGAATGGTATATCATATATAAATAATAATTAGAAAGTTATATTTAATATTTATATCAGTTATAGTCATTATTCTACCCATCCCAATAATGAAATGTTTGAATAACAAACTACACCATAATGTGGAGAAGGTAAGCCGAACATACTCACCTATTGTGACTTTTTCATTTATAGGATGGATAGAATAATGAATATGGTTGTAACATATTTATAATAACATCATAGTATGTATAAGTTACTGGAGTTATTATTTTGGTATGGAAATAACAATGAAAGAGGAAGTTAAAGAAGTAAAAAAAACAAGAAAGATGTGATGAAATATTTACCTCTTCTTCAGGTTCTTCCTTTTGATTTGATCGAAAGGGATACATAAGATGGATTTATGAAAAAATAAAGGCATCTAGGATGAATTGAGTTATGTTGGAAGGATATTTTGGTAGGGGTTGTCCGAGGCAAATGGATTTTAGGTGTGAAATTAAGATAAGGGGAAGTACCCTTTTATAAGAGAGGTGAGGGTCACTTTAGGAAAAGCTTGAAATATTATTTTATAATAATATACTTTTCGGGTTCTGATGGATCCAAAATAATTTATTTCGAGTATAATTTGGGTATGGGTTGAAAACCACTCAACAAATGGGTTTTGGATAGGTTTAGATTACCATATTAACCATATCTTTTAAATTTAACTCTTAGTTAAATGGTTTGACATTTTACCATGTCTCTTTGTATTTTTATATTATGTGGTTAATAAACATAATATAACAATAAAAGAGAACCCCATGTGGTTACTCTTTAATATACATATCATCATATAAGTTCTTTGGAAGAACCATAGATTTTTAGGACTATTATATAATTTAATAATATAATATTTTATTTAAAAACCCATTTATGTCAATTTTCACACTATTTGTTATATGGTTTTTGTGAAAGTCATAACAAATTTATTACTTAAAAAAATACATTTAATCAATACTGACATGTCATATTCAACTAAAAAATTATTTAATGGAATCAAATCTTTCAAATTATATTTATCTTTATATTTACAATACCATTTAGTGGATTCATTCATTAATAAGGTAATTATTGTATCATCATTGAGTCAAAAATAAATTTAATTATCTAATTTCAAAAAATTATAAATAAAATATAATTATGTAGTAAATAGTTTAATATTTATAATGAGTATTTATATTCTAAATGATAACTTATATAACCCCATGTAAAAACTGTTTTACTAAAAGATATATTTTTTTTTATTTTTGTCTTTACTTTAAATTAATTAATATAAAGTGTAATTATCACTCTCAAGTGGCTCTATGGGGCCCCCAAATCGACACAAGGATTTCCATGGTTGGACATGTATCAACCAATAAGAATTGGACACATGGTAGGGTAATTTAATATTATTATTTTATAATTTTTTTACCCTTATTTAACGGATTTACCCATTGACCATAGAAAATAAAATATTTACCGAAGTAATTATTCATAATGTCTTAAAATAAAAGTTAACTATTTAAAATTTTGGTCCTCATGATTCTAAATATGGAATCCATTTTTCCAAATTCAAAACCCCAAAGTGGAAAAAATTAATTTAAAATTAATTCCCATTGTCAAAACCAAAAACATGTTTTTAAGAAATAATAACTATCAAAAGATTGACACATGTTTATGTCCGGTTAAAATGTGAAACTATATCCAATGGCCTAAATTATATTAAATGATAAAAATATAGTATAATGATACTTTAAAACCAATCAAATGTATAATTTAACAATATATATTATTTCAATTAAAAATTTTGTTTTTAATTAAAATATATTATTTTTCACTATTCATCAAAATATGAATGTTATTAGAAAAGTTCCAAAAATTTATCCTAACTAAATTTTTATGTACCTCTTATAAAGAATAATTTAATTTTACTAAATTGAATATATAAAAGTGTAAAATATAGTATTTGAAAAGTGTTCAACATTACAATGTGGAAAACTGCATTTTTTGAAAAATACAGCTTTTCTCATAAAAATTAAATTTTTCAAATACTATGTCTCAGAAAGAAAAAATATGAATGTTAAAATAATATAATATATATAAATTTTAATGTCTTGTTAATACTATTCATAACCTCTTTTTTGAACAGCTAGTTTGGTAAGTCATGGTGCGCTCGAACACGGTGTTGCGAGTAGCGCAAGTTATTGATATACTATGAAGAGATAACAAACTATAAAATCTTGAGCTGTTATATTCTTCCCTCCTTCAATAAATTGTGTCCTCAAAATTTGAAATTTTTCTTCAAAAATATAAGGATAAAAATAGAAAAACAAATTTTTGGAAAAGCCACATTGGAAATTGGAATAATAAAATTTAGTCTTAGTAAGAGGGAAAGGGAAATGAAAAAGTCAGCACCAAATTATGATCTATATTAACAGAACATTAGTAAAAATTATAGAAACTTTATTACATAATTTATTGAGGTCATAAATCATAAACAAGTGTAAAATTTAGGGCCTCAAAGCCATCAATCTATGATGATTTAAAATATAATCGGTTCAACAAAACATAAGGTATTTGGATAACACATTTTTGGTTTTATGATACCTTACCTAATGTTTAAGATTTAATTTACACATATAATAAGAGAGAAAAATATACATGACAAGTAGAGTTATATCCTTTAAGTAATTTCTACCAAAACTCATCTTTCACTCTAAATGATAATAGAACATAAAAATATTCTATTTTTTCTAATCATATAGGGTTCCAAAAAATGAATTTATAATTCATCTATGAGGCCTTTTAAAAAAACTACACTATTAAATCGAGGTCATCATGTGGGATAGTATTAGGTGATACACTCTTGTCACCCTTCAGTTGGGGGTTCAAGTATCACAACCTTACTAGACGCGACTGGTTGACGCCCAACCTCTGGGTTGTCATTTTTATGACAATACAAAAATAATATCAAGAAATAATTTATCCTTAAAAATAGTATCCAAAGTCAAACATAATCATTTCCAACCTTTAGAATTATCCAAAATACTTTTTTCCAAACTCACAGTCCAAAAGTTTTATGGAAGATAAACACAATTAAGATTTTTTTTCATGTAATAACATGTGAAAACATTCATCATATATTATTTTAAAATATTGTAACACCCTGAATTACCATAAAATCATATTGATTACATTCATTCTCCCTTATTCATTATAGAATACAAGATATATTCTTTATATCCAAAAATTTGGAATATTCCTATAATGATGGAATAAAAAAACCATTATTCATTTCAAAGGTAGTCATGAATATCAAATATAATTTATCCAAATCATCCATCTCTTATTCCAAATTTACTAACTCAGTATCAAAACCATATTATGGATCATCTTTCTCTCAACCATATATTTTCCAAAAAAAATTAACTTTCTATTGAGTCACTTTTCTAGGTTTGACACAATCTCAAGTCCTTAATGGAATAGAAATGAAGTACAATCCTTATTTATTTCCATAATTCATATAACCGGTACATCATTGATACAACACTCAGATTAAATAATTTTTTAATAACAACATAATAGCACTAGTCATTCCTCTTCATCTGTGGTAGTTCAATAACTTTATTATTATCCAATAGCATCATTTGGGGTATACTCTGAGTATTTGGACCTTGATTTGTGTAGTGTCCCATCTCCTGGCATATAAATCATTGTGCATTTGAAACCTTTTTATTTCCCTTGAAATCATGTACATGGTTTCATTTTACACCAAACTTATAACAAACTCCCATTCCCATCAAGAATTTACCAAGGTGATTCTTTCCACGATTATCACATATGGGAAAATCCTTCTTTCTTGTCTTCCCTTTATTCATCTTTCTATCTTCCATCCTCTTCTTCTCTGACTTCCCTTCAAATCCATAGGACTTTGATAATTTATTACTTATCTTATTAACATCTGATATTATTTCTTCATATGATGATATTACATGGGAGACTATTTCATTTTTAAATGTTGGCATAATACCATGAAATATATGATCCTTATTACTCGTTGGATCATTTGTATTGTTGGGTTTCTCATTTCCTCTACTATGAGCCATTTCTAAATAATGGCATACTCTGGGTTAGTTTATGAATCACAATAAATAACACCAAACATGTAAAATACCTAAATTAATTGAAAAGATTATGAATATAATCTATAATCATAAAATATTTTCTTTGAAGAAGAATTTACTACTAAATCCTACATTATGGATTGTAATGAAAATTTAAATTATCCTAAGCATATCTTTTGGGAGTGTTGAAACCAAGAGTGCAGCAAGGCCCATTATCGTGGGCCAGGATACCCCAGGTCAAGCCCGAAACTCCATGTCGAAGTTTTCACTCATAGGTACATCTATGCCAGAGCTTCCTCTACATGATCATATCCAGAAAGGGATGTATTTCGTTGAAAATAAAAAATATCTCTACATTACCAAAATTCTAGAAATTTATTTTATACTAATCCTCAAATTCTATCTTAGGGTAATGTTCTCTAATCAGAGTTTATCTAAATCTATATATAATTTTTTTTCCAAAATTCATCTAATACCAACTATAATTCCCCGACCCAAGTTACATAGAGTCGGTGTTTTATTACATAACATTAGAATGATACAAAGAATTCATGTCCTGAATGACCGACCAGTTTAGCACTCTTGGAAATATATTACATACATCAACGTCACATTACAATTTCAAACATAAAATACATCATAGATAGTTATTTGAGAATTCCATTATTTACTTTTAGCTTAACCCTGCATATCAATCATAATACACATCATGGAAATCCTGGGAAAATAAAACATAGTAAAGGGGTGAGCTCAGATTCTCAGTAATAATAACAATATAGCAGAAGCATTCAAGAATATGCATAAACATCTAAGGAAATGTATAAAACTAAAACAAAATCATTTTAAACTTAATCATCAGCATAATATTGAAAATATAAATAAAATAATTCCTTTTACTTATTCATGTGGATATTATACTAGTTGAATAATCACATGTATTATCAATAGAAAATTTCATAATGATGGAATGCATAATTCCAGACATCATAAACACATAGTCAAGGCCTTATCGCGAGACTACAAATAAGATTTTGTTAAGGCCTTGTGTCAAGACACTAGTTTGTATCATGAGACCTAATGATGCATCGTGGAGCTATATCAGGCTCCACCGGTCACTTACTAAGTCCAATGCATTCCTCATATGAAAAGGTTTAAACATAATATAAACATTCATATTAAAACTAGCATACAAAATGCCAATACCTTATATATAAACCATGAATTGTATAAAAATAACACATCAAAAGTCAATCATATCACAAAAAAATCAATACAATATGGATGATTTTTATCATAATAAATCAACCTTGATCGATAATAATATCTAGTAAATGATGTTGACATAGTTGAAAAAGATCAGTTAAACTCTTTGAGGGAAATATCCCTTTTACATTACATCAATATTAAAAGTCAAAAAAATTATAAATGAAGTAATTTAAATGATATTTTTGAATAAAAGTGGGCCATACCACTTTGAAACTTTTGAATTTAATTAACATTTTAAAACATTTATGTCCATATAAATAAATCCTTTAAATCATTTTGAAAACATTGTCATTAATGAGAAAGGTTTAGAAAAATAAATCTTTAAAACATTTAAAATGATTTTTTAGTTAAAAAAAGTCCCTTAAAAAATCCCTTTGATTAATATTTTATGAAACATAGACATGGATAATATATATTTCGTAGTAGATACATACGTAAAAAAACCTCGGATAATAAAGAAATTGTGAAATTAACCCTTACCTAGTACTTTCCTTTGGTTGAGGGTACATTTAACCTCTTGTATAATGACCATAGTGTGTTATTAAATTATTCAAGAACCATATTCAAATTTATTATATCCGAAATAATTCATTTATGACTTTATACTACCCATTTAATAATTATTTCTATGTTAAATTAACATTTTGGATAATAATCGCTTTCTTTATCGTACGTGTTTTATCTTGTTATTCTTGATCGTATCATTTAGATCCTGATTTAAATACTTCTAGAATATAAAACTTTATTTATATATCATATATAGTTATATTATAAATATTTATAATATTGTTTCGCGCGGAATCCGGGGATGACCTCCTGGATGGGAGATTCAAACGTTCTGATCGGTTTCTAACGGGTTTGTTCGTAGAACCGGAAACATCCAATGATTCCATATCCGTTTGGACCTACTTTCCAAAGGCAGGCGCTCATTAGCTTGTGGGCTAATGAGGCTTAGGAATTTGCATTGGTTGAGAGGATGGGAGGTCGGACTCATCACACCTTTTTGAGGGGAATTATTGTCTACTCCGGGACTCTCTTTATAGATTTAAGTTAAGTTCGTGAATCCTTATTACATTACCAAGTATAAAATGAGCTTTCCTTTAGTTTTAACAATCAATGATTAAATATGCAAGAAATTTAGAGAATCTTTTATATGTATTCGAGGTTCTTCATCAATATAGAATCATCTAGATTTGTTTAGAGATTCTTGGTCAATGGTATCCTTCAAAACATTTATATAAAAGTCTCTTGGTCATTTTGATGACCAGGCTGGTTTTAAAGCCACTCAGTGGGGCACTTGAAGTTTATCGTCATTCAGAAGGACAGAGATTATTTCAATGTTGGGATCGAACCCATAAATGGGCTACCTACGTATCCTTTGTTTTGAAAAAGGAATCAGAACCCACGTAGTTCAAGGAATGGGATATGATGTTTATGATTGATGGCTCAAAGATGAATGTCATAATTACTTTTACGCTCTAAGCTCACGTGAGTCATGCTCGGTGTGAGAAACAAGAGGTATTGGTAAAATTTAGACAATTGTTCCATAAAAGATGCAATCATAAGAATTTGTTTTGGGGCTTATGTATAGATGACTGCCCAGATAGACGAAGGTTTAGGATTTACTTTTAGGGAGAAAATCCATGAACAGGGTCCACAAAGTTATATGTACTTCATGGAGATTTGAATACTCTAATCTTAGGGCTTACTTCTAAGGAGAATGCCCAAGTTAGGAGGGGACTTATGATTGGGTTTTATTCCTGAAAAGGAAACCCAAATCAAAGGTAATTTATGACTGGTTAAGAGAAGTTTAAGGGGACTTGGGGCTTATTCCTGAAAAGGAAGCCCAAGGTTATGACTGAGTCTTATTCCTGAAAAAGGAGACCCAGGTTAGGGATTAAGGTTTGGGGCTTACTCCTGAGGAGGATGCCCAAGATTAAAGGACTTGATTGGGGCTTATTCTTAAGAAAGATGCCCAAGATTTATGACTAGGACTTACTCCTGAGAAGGAAGCCTAGGTTAGGGGACTTGGGGCTTACTCCTAAAAAGGAAGCCCAAGGTTATGACTGAGTCTTATTCCTGAAAAAGGAGACCCAGGTTAAGATTCTCTCATCTTAAAGGATGAGGTTGAATAAATGAACTCTCAATCTTTGGTGACATAAAGATGTTTAAATCACTAGGTTTTGAGAGATATTTCACAGAATTCCTTTCAGATAAGGATGTCAAATCAAGAAATCATGCCATAAATGGCTTTGAAGAGTATCTTGAAGACTGAATCTTGAATAGGAAGGGTGAAATGGCTTAAGAGGGGTAAAAATGGGCAAGATGGGCACCCAAAAAGATAGGGGCGCGCAAGTCTTGAAAGGCGCGCAAGTCCTGCGGCGGCGCGCAAGTATTGGTCGCGCAAGTATACTTGCGCGACATTAGGGGTACTTGCGCGATTTTTAACCAGTATTGAAATTCTGGAGCGACTCTTTATTAAACCCTTTACCATCCTCTTGAGGTTCTTCCAGAAGAGTGACGCGCAAGTTATATTGAAGGAATTAAGTAGGCGCGCAAGTGTTTGTTAAGTTTAAACACTTGGGCCTTCCTTTTTCTCTTTAGATCTTCTGTTCTAGGTAAGAAATTACCTTAGAAGTGTTCCGGAAGCTTTGAGAAGAGACTTGGGCGTCGGGATCTTCGATCTGAGTTTCTGGAAAAAGATCCCTTGAAATGGGGGGCCCACAGGGTCTATTTATAGGCAAAAGAAGACCCCGGGCGGTTACTGGGCGGTTACCACATATGTCGCGCAAGTCCCTTGCACGAACATGAGGAGTCGCGCAAGTATTGAGGCGGCGTGCAAGTGTACTTGCGCGACCAAGAGGGAACTTGCGCGATACATGGGCAATGTTCTCCTTTTGTATCCCTTTGTCGATTTTTGATGTTTCTTCAAAGGATTAATCACTTTGAGCTCAGATATTCCCTTTTCCGAACTTTAGATTCTGTGACGAAAGGAGCGTCAACAAATGTCCCCCATCAGAGTTGGATCCGGAGAGAAAATGAGGATTTGACTCTGAGGAAATTGAATTCCTCAAAAGGAAAAGGGAGGGTGCGCAAGTCTTTCAGCGTCGGTGGGTGGCGCGCAAGTCTGCGTCGCGCAGGCTTTGAGCGCTCTGGGTGCGGCGCGCAGATAGGCCCCCTGGCCTATAAATACACGGCTTCCGGCCGTAGATGGCATCTGAAGTTCCGGATTTCTCGAGCTCTCGCCGCGCAAGTCTTCCTCACCGCGCAAGTCTCTTGTTTTCGCTGTTTCTTCGCTGCCGCGCTACTCTCAAGGTAATAGGGCTTGTGCGGTAATACTTGCGCGACCAAAACTTGCGCGGCACATGTATCACTTGCGCGACATCTCCATACTTGCGTGCCTTCATGCCTTAGCCATTTTTTTCAAATACTTTCACAAATTTTATGAAAAATAAAACCCATTTAAGAGTTTAATTTATTCAACTCCTGTGCAGATTCAATGGCTCTTAGACCTGGATTAATTGATGAACTGGCTAGCAAGCGGATAGATGATATGATGAATATCATTGGCCCTGATTACTATACTGTCAAAAACAGCACTCTTCCAGATTTGGCTAAGTATCTGAAGAAATATCATTACGACTTTCCTCTCTGCACTTATCTACCTTTGTATGGTCATGGTCATCTGCAAGAAGTCATTATTCCGGAAGTAAAGAATTATCTTCCATTTTCTTGGTTTCAGAATTATACCAATTTTGCTTCAGCAAATATCTCAGGCGGAGGATCATTTCAAACTGCTGGAACAGTGGAGAAGGCTTATGTGATGCATCATAGCCCTTGCACACCAGATCTGAAAAAACATACACCTGAGCTCCAACCACATTTTCATCCTTCAATCTTCCGAAATGCTCAGATGGATCAATCCAAAGGCTGGAAGAAAAGTTGGGATTTCCGTCCTGGGGGAGGTGTGAAGCCAACTTGGATGTGTGTATACTGGGTGCGACAGACTTGCGCAGAGTTTATTGAGGATCAGAAGAGAGCTGCAATATATGAGGCTGTTTGGGTTGGGCAAACATATATTTACAGACATGATATCTTCGTGCCAGAGATACTCAGCCATTGGACTCCAGCGACTAATTCTTTCCACTTGACTCATGGAGAAGTAGGTATCAGTTTGTGGGATGTCCACAAGATTTCAGGAGCTCCAATCTTGGGCGATATGTATGATGAATTCATTCCTCCCAAGGTGACTTGGAATGATCCAGAGAAGACTCCTGCTTTGGCTCGAGAATTATTCAAAATCTTTCACAAGATCAAGAGTTCAGAGACCTCATTAACTCATTTCAGAAAAGATATCCATCCGGAAGAATGGATGAATGTGTTTCTTACTGAGAAGAAAGGGATGGAGCCAAAGGAAAAAGGATCCAAGAAAAATAAATCCAAGGATACCCGGCCCAGACGTCCTACCACTTGTCCAAAACCTGAGAAGAGAGGAGCTCCTGGCACATTCTGGCCAACTCTAGAAGCAGGAGAGTTTGAAAAATGGGGCTATGAAGTGAATCAAAGAATTCCAAAGAAAACTCATCTGGCGGGTTTCTTGGCAATGTGGCTCAGTATTTATCTCTTGCCGGTCAGGGATTCGAAGGGAGGCGTTAGGCCAGGGACCTTCGTCATTGCGGCCAAGTTGGCTGAGGGAAAAATGGTTGGGTTAGCTACCCCCATTTTAGCAAAGATTCACAGGAGTTTACTTCACGTCTTCCATGGTAAATCTCCTTTAAGAATAGTGGGACCATTCCAGGTTTTGTGGGGATGGATCGCCACTCACTTCAGGACTTACAATGTACAGAATGGATTACAAATTCCTGGAAGCTCTTTCAGACCGTCAGTGCAAGCATTCTCTGGAATTGCTCCATTAGATGTCAATGGTTATGACATAAAAGTAAGACTAAGCATGTATAAGGAATTCAACTTCTTTCCTTATGGAAGTCCGCCATCTGGGCGGTTTGTTGATGATGGGAAAGCCCCTTTGGATTTGAGGGCATACATGCTAGCTTGCAGGGATGGCGTGTTAGTAGCCAGGATTGATGGAGAAATCATATGCGAGGCCTATGCTCCATATAGATTTGCACGCCAATTCAAATGTTTGCAACAGATTGTTGTATCCCCTCTAGTACATGTCAGGTTAGAGCAACATCCGATGGTTGCTCGACAACTATGGTTGCTGACATCAAGAGAGAAGACTGGGGCAGTATTTGATCTACCAGTTGAAAAAGCGGCACATTATCTGACTACATTTTATGCCGAACACTGGATAGCATCATACCCTAAAGGGATATTGAATCACCCTGTATATCAAGTGGGAAAGAGGAAGAGGACTGTAGAGAAAGAAACTCTTCCTCATGAAGGTGATGCTTCTCCTCCTGAAATAGGTTCAACAGACTCCTCCTCTAGAACTGATTCCTCGGATTATCATGATGGGGATGATGAGGCACAACCGGCAGCAAAGCGGTTTTGTGCCCGATATAATCCTCCGGCCAGAGTTAAAAGACCCACTCCATCAGCTCCTGGTGAGTTATTTGATTGTAATAACTTCAATCACTGCTACTTTATAAAGTAATAAGTCTCACTTTCTTATTCTCTATCTGTAGTTGCAGGAGTCGGGAAGAAATTAAAATCAAAAATTGTAGGACCTTCCTCACAGTCTTTATATCTAAGACCAGAGGCTGTTCAGCTATGGCAGAGCTTATACTGTGATACTGAGACCGCCTGGCTGGATTTGTGTGAGGGCCTACAACTTCCTGGGATAGGATATCTTCTAGCTTCTAAAGACCTTCAATACGGAGATAACCCCAATGAAGTGCGAGCTTATATCAGAGAGCTGGAAATGCTCATATATGCCACTGATAATTCGGTTCCTATCACCAGGCGGGTGAAGGAAATGATTGATCGTGGAACCACTGAGGGGGCTGGTGGTTCTAGAGATGAGGAGTGGCAAGAGTACGTGGCTCCTGAAGATGTAAGTTTTCTTTCCTTATTTTCTTTGCAACTTGATTTCAGTTGAAGCTTTGTTACTTAAGGAAGTTATTTTCTTCATCTTGCAGCTTGCAAAGAAAGGGACCGGGGTTCCTTCGCCACAATATAGCCCTGGTGGTACCGCTGTTGGGGCTGCTGCTGATTCTCCTCGCGAACCAGGCGAGATATCTCCAGGCCAGCAGGCCATGAATGAGGCACTGGACATAGCCTTTCATTCGCCAATCCAAGTGCCAATAAAGGAGACAACTGAAACTCCAAAAAAACAAAAGAAGCCAAGGCAACGAAGGAGGAAATCCTTAGCTAAACGTTTCATTAGCAGTGGTAAGTCCTTCAAACAATCATGAGTTTATACCCATAATCATATGGTTACTCATATTTCTGAGGATTGCAGGGGCTTCTTCAATTTCCCCCTTGAGGGAAGGGACTGATCCTTCTTCAAAGGTCGTGGAGGGTGCTGTAGAACAACCACAGACTCAAGCTAACTTGGTTGCTCCTAGAGAAGAGCTACCATCCATTCCCAGTATCCCTCCCACTACTGAAGATGTTGTCCAGGGTTAGGGGTTGCAGGACATAAGTCAGCAAGAAGACGTAGAAAATGCTCCCACTGGTGAGACTAACCAAGATTCTGAAGTATCATTAGATGAAATGATGAATCAAGGAATGACTTTTGAAGAATTTTATGATCATGCTAGATTGTCATGTGATTTAGAAGACCTTGGGCGTGAGTGTTACCCTTCTCCCAAATTTTTCTTTTAAAAACAAAACATATTTCTAATCATGATGTAAAATAATATGCAGTTTCTTCCGTAGAAGCTGCTGAACTGCCAATGCCCGAAGAGGGTGTGGACACTGATGTCAACCCTATCATTGCAGAAACATTAGCTCAAGTAGAGCTAAATCCAATAAACTCTCCTGAGACCCATCTTGAAAATCCTGTTGAAACTGGGAAAGATGGGGAGAAGTCTTCTCATGTTGCTGAACCACCATTGGGTAAGGGATAACAATATTTGTGATTGTACTTTATTTGCAAGACAATCCATTCTTTTGTTTATCCTTTAAGATTCAACTAAAATATTTCAATTAATCATGTAGGGCCATCAAATGTAATGGCTAGATCCGGAGATGAGGCTTCAGCCTCTGCCCCAACGGTAATTGAAAGTGAAGAAGCCCAAGTCAGAGGGGAAAGAGCAGGACGAGGCACTTCCTTAAGCATGTTAATTCCAGATTACATACCCCCTTCTGACGAAGATGTTGAATCAGATCCAGAGATGCTCAAAGCCTTCAGCTTTTCACGACGTAAGGCATGGAACAACATATGGAACATCATATCGGGGGTTCCTTTAGAAGAGCTACCATCAAAAATTTCCCGATTGTCATCCCAATTTGTTATAATGGGACTCGGTGGTTTTGGGTATGAAAAGATCCATGCTGCGGTGAAACAGATTATTTTCAGGAGGGAGCAAATGCAGACAAGTCGCGAAGATTTGACCAGAGTGAAATTGTCAGTCAACATAGGCGAATTTGAGGCTGCGATATCCCAGGCTGATGCTGATTATGCTGTCAAGATGAAGGATCTGAAGCAAAAAATCAAAGAAAAGGTCGTCCAGCAGGTGCAACTCCAGCAACAGTTAGATGCTGTTACTGGGGAACTTGATCAGCTTAATAAATCATTGGATGAAACTCATATGAATGGCATGAAAGCCATTGCAGATGCTAAGAAGGCATTTCAGCAAGCTGAGAAGAGTGAAGCTAGTCAAGTGCACGACTTTCAAGTAACTGTTGATAAGGCTCAGGATGCTATAGATCAAATGAAGACTTATGTTGACAATCTTCTGTAATTCTTGAAAAAAGAGAAGAGATTCCAATCTGTGGATGTCCTTCTAACTCTTGTGTATCAATGAAAAACACTTTTGTCTTCAATCATTTGTACTTGCATTCTTCCATTACCTGCTTCAAATTTACTTAAGCCAATGGGCTTAGTAAGCATAGTTTGATTTTTACTAGGATTATTACAAATAACCCTACAAACTTTGAACCTTTTAACTGCTCAATATTACCTAAATTATACAAAAAATGTATATTTAGTGAGCTGGAACTTGACTTTTATTCATAGTTCCTCTGTCTTTTGTGTGGGAAGTTTAAAGTCATGCAAGCCGGACATAAAGGGGCTAATGTTTAAGGTCGAAATAGCTTTGACCGAAAATGGATTAAAATGGATTCAATTCCTTGATAATTTATCTGAAAACATATTTACCATACTCAAGTATGAGAGAAAAAAATGTAAACTATGGCTTAAGAATATTTGAATCTGAGGAATGATATGAAAAAGAGCTAAATAGCATTAGAAGAAGTAGTTTCCAAGAATGAAGTTACTATTATTTAACAAAACCCATTAGGGGGTTGAAATATGCAGGGCCACCTATGGGCATTGGCTGCATAGTCAAATAAAATAGCATCTTTTGGCTGACAAGTCTGTTATGTGGACTGTTTATGCAAGGCCACCTATGGGCACGTGCTGCATAGTCAGGCAAAAGAACTCCCAGAAATTTACATTCTTAGTGCTAAAAGCTAGTGAAAGTTTATGGAGATTCAAATTTTCTAAAGCATAGAGTTTGTTGTATGGAAAGAGGTACTTGAATATGGAGAAGATATTTACAAACAAGAATATCGAAGAACTGGATGAATATCACTCCTACGAAGGTCTGACCCAAACGTAGGGAAGAAGAATAAACCATAGACTTGAATACTTTCAGATCATGAAAAAGGATATGGGACAAATATGTTAAGGATGGCTATTTTTGCGGATCCCTACATACTGTCGTTTAAGACAAATAAGGACAAAAGAGGCATTCTTCCCAAGAATGAAGTTACTATTATTTAACAAACCCGTTAGGGGGTTGAAAACATGCAGGGCCACCTATGGGCATTGGCTGCATGGTCAAATAAATAGCATCTCTTGGCTGACAAGTCTGTTATGTGGACTGTTTATGCAAGGCCACCTATGGGCACGTGCTGCATAGTCAGGCAAAAGAATTCTCAGAAGTTTGACATTTTTGTGACTATAAGTCATGAAAAGGGTTATGAAGATCTGAAAATATTTAAGGTTAGGATTATAATACATAAAGATGGGTATTTTCCAATGTATATAGAGATACATAGGTCAATGAAAACCATAATCATGTTGTGGCTGGGTCCTGAATTGAAATTTTGGACTTCACTACGTATCTCATAAGAATGAGAATCAAGCCATACGTAGTTCTTGAAATGTAGTTTAACGTCGTGCAGGACGAAAGTATGAGTGATCTTAGTTTATGGTCATAGAATTCGGACCATAATAATGAATACACAGTGTGTGTTTTCATGAAGACTTTTCAGCCAAGGGACTGAAAGTGAAATTTGGGGTTAGGCCCAAAAGACTTGGGACTGGATTCGAGGGACACTCGAATGTTCCTACGTATCCCATAAGGATGGGAATCAAGTCCACGTAGTTCTATAACTACCCTTTGTACAAATTTGGTTCGTACATGTGAAGGGTGAAAGGGGACTTTAGTGCAATGATGGTTTTAACCTAAGATAAAAAGTTTAGGCATTACCATGTATGTACGTAGTCTTTTGAAAAAATGAAAACCATGATTGAAAAAAGAATCAATGTTAATAATGGTTCCTTCTCAAATGAGGAAATCAAAGAATATTGTAGTTTATTGTCGTACCGGACAAAAGTGTTGTATAGTTTAACGTCATATAACAAGGACGAAAGTGAATCAATGTAAAGATATTGATTCCAGGGGTGGTTTCACAAATCATCATCATATGAGATGGTGGTGAACCGATGTGAAGAGATTGTTTTTGGGCTTGAACCTTTGGGAGGTTGCCTACATACCCAGCCTGGAGGGCAAGGATCAAAGTCTGTGTGGTTTAATTAAAGAATGAATTAATGATCAAGTTGTTCTTGTGGACAATGATCTAAAAAAATGTTGTTGGGACTTACACATGGTTAGTGGCCCAAAGGGAGTGTTATGGTTGATGTTCGCTCTAAGCTCATGTGAGTCATACTCGGTGTGAGAAACAAGAGGTAATAACAACCTTAACGATGTACAGTTTAATGTCATGTAGGACATATCAAGGACTTTCTGTACAGTTTAGCGTCATGTAGTTAGGACGATGGGGACAATACAGTTTAACGTCATATTGGACGAAAGGGGGATTGTGCAGTTTTAATGTCATGCTGGACTTTTGATGATTATATAGTTTAACGTCTTTCCGGACGTGAGGGACTTTTATACAGTTTAGCGTCATGTAGTTAGGACGTCACAGTTTAACGTCTTGCTGGACATATTTGCAAATAGTTTATGGTCATATACATGGACCAGGGATGATGCAGTTTAAAGTCATACAGGACCATTGCTGTATAGTTTAACGTCATATAGCAAGGACGAACTGGTGCTGCACAGTTTAAAT
Source organism: Viscum album (assembly GCA_963277665.1). Lineage (NCBI taxonomy): Eukaryota > Viridiplantae > Streptophyta > Magnoliopsida > Santalales > Viscaceae > Viscum > Viscum album. The sequence goes on along the minus strand of OY728166.1, from coordinate 1,080,580,924 downwards.
TCATGTAGCTAGGACTAAGGTGAACCAATATGAGGATATCAGTTCTGGGGATTTTTTTACAGTTTAATGTCATGCTGGACGATGAAAGTGCCACACAGTTTAATGTCATGTTGCTAGGACACAATATAGTTTAATGTCATCTCGGACATATACAGTTTAGTGTCATGTAGGACTTATTAGTAACCAATGTGACAGTTTAACGTCATGTTGGACGATAAGGGAACTGACACAGTTTAACGTCATGTTGGACGATGAGAGTGCCACACAGTTTAATGTCATGTTGCTAGGACACAATATAGTTTAATGTCATCTCGGACAAAATATAGGAACTTCTATACAGTTTATTGTCATGTAGGACAAAATCAGGGATTATGCAGTTTAAAGTCTTGCAGTTAGGACTATTGGTGCTGCACAGTTTAGTGTCATGTTGCAGGGACATAAGTGCGAATAGTTTAAGGTCATATGTATGGACCGTACAGTTTATCGTCATGCTGGACGTATTATAGTTTAATGTCATCTCGGACAGAAGTGTGACACAGTTTAATGTCATGTTGGACGAAGTTGTAGTTTAAGGTCATACTGGACCAAGTTGTAGTTTAAGGTCATACTGGACCAAGTTGTAGTTTAAGGTCATACTGGACCATGTTGTAGTTTAAGGTCATACTAGACCATGTTGTAGTTTAAGGTCATACTGGACCAAGTTGTAGTTTAAGGTCATACTGGACCATGTTGTAGTTTAAGGTCATACTGGACCATGTTGTAGTTTAAGGTCATACTGGACCAAGTTGTAGTTTAAGGTCATACTGGACCAAGTTGTAGTTTAAGGTCATACTGGACCATTGCTGTATGAACCAAATGTAAGAGTCTTGGTTCTGGGAACAATATTTTGTGTTTATACAAAATACTTCTTCAGAAATCTGGCATTAGTTGGAGTCGTGATGTGTTCTCCATCCATTGAGATTAGAGAATACGCTCCATTGGAGTAGACCTTATGTATTGAATATGGTCCTTCCCATTTTGGTTCAAGCTTGGGAGGCTTCTTTCCTGGTATCATTGGTGTTCTGAGAACCAATACCAATTCTCCCTGAATGAATGAACGAAGACGAACTTTTTTGTTAAAAGCTCGTGCTATCCGATTCTGATAGATTTCCAAGTGGTGCAAAGTGCACAATCTTTTCTCATCTAACTGTTCCAATTCATTCAACCGCTTTTGGGATTGCTCATCTGTTGATAACTGATCACAAATGGCTATTCTGAGTGAGGGCAATTGAACTTCAATTGGCAAGACTGCTTCTGTTCCATATACCAATGAATATGGAGTAGACCGCGTTGCATTGCGAGTGGTAGTCCGATAAGCCCATAAAGCATGATAGAGTTTATCAGGCCATGACCTCTTATCTTTATCCACCATCTTTTGCAGTATATTTGAAAGAGTCTTGTTGAAGGCCTCTATCTGACCATTAGCCGCTGCATGATATCGAGATGAATGGTTGGACTTAATGTTGTATTCTTGATAAAATCTCTTTACCTCAGAAGAACAGAATTTGGTGTCGTTGTCTGTCAATATGGAATGAGGGACACCAAATCTAGTAATGATGTTAGACTTGATGAAGCTAACAATGCATTTAGAACTGACTTCTTTGAGAGGTACTGCCTCTACCCATTTGGAAAAGAAATCAGTAGCAGTAAGAATGTACTTAAACTGCTTGGCCGTAGCTGAAGGGTAAGGTCCCACCACATCCATTCCCCATGTGGAAAATGGCCATGAGTATTTAGCTGTATGAAGAAACTCTAGAGGTTGATGAATGAAATTGGCATATACTTGGCATGAATGACATTTCTTTGTGAAATTAACACAATCTTGTATCATTGAAGGCCAGAAGTATCCAAGCCTTCGAACTTGATCAGACAATCTATGTCCAGACTGGTGGGCACCACAGACTCCTGCATGCACTTCTTTTATGACAGCCATTGTCTCTTCACCATCAATACATCTGAAGAGAACTCCATCAAAACCACGTTTGTAGAGAATTTTCTCGAGGTGGTTTGGACCATTATAAAGAGTAAAATTGACCACACGTCGCCAAATTTTTTCTCTCTCGGCTCTATCAGGTGGAAGTGTTCCATTTTGAAGGTATTCACTGATAGGTGACATCTATCCTGTAGTATGACCGTATGGTTCAGGAATGGGACTAATTTCATTAATTTCCTATGTTCTGACTTGAACATAAGGTGAAATTGCACGACGGTGGGCAATACAGATGGTTGACTCGTCCCGATTTGGATCTGCTAAAGCTGTGGCTATATTAGCCAGTGCATCAGCTTGAGCATTTTGTGATCTTGGGACATAAGAAAATGTCGGTTCTGTAGGGAATTCCGACATTAACTCTCTGATGTAATCATACAAAGGGATTAATTCTTCTTTTCTGATGGCATAATCCCCATTGATTTGTTTGATTACCAGGTCTGAATCACCTTTCACTTTTAAGTGATTCACTTGTGCTTGAAGTGCTAACTCCAAGCCTGCAATGAGAGCTTGGTATTCAGCTTCATTATTGGTACCACCTTCCCACAATAAAAAGGAATAAGGTAACACTGCCTTATCTGGAGAAATGAGCACAATTCCTAAACCAACTTTGTTGAATTTAGGATTTTCCATTTTCTTCCCTGTTGGACTTCTAGAAGCACCATCAAAATACATTTCCCATGTTTGAGGACTCTCTTGAATAGAAAAAACTTCCTCATCAGGGAGTTCGATATCTGAATACGTGTCTTCCACTGAAGGGTGTTCAGCCAGGAAATCAGCCAGAGCTTGGCCCTTAATTGCCTTTTGAGACACATACTGGATGTCGAACTGCTGTAGAATAACCGCCCACCTTTCCAGACGTCCTGTAAGCATTGGACGACTAAGGATGAATTTGAGTGGGTTATTACGAGATACCAATTGGACCTCGTGATGTTGCAGGTAGTGTCTCAGTTTCTGAACTGCAAAGATTAATTCTAGGCAGCATTTTTCAATACTCGAATACCGGGTTTCTGCTTCAAGCATAGTTCTACTAAGATAGTAGAGACTATTTTCATTCCCAGCATCATTCTTTTGAGCGAGAAAGGCACCCAATGATCACTCTAAAGCTGTCACATAGAGGATAAGAGGTCTACCCTCAACAGGTGGCATGATTACTGGTGGACTCAAGAGGTATTTCTTGAGAACATCAAATGCTTCTTGACATTCTTCAGTCCACTGGTAAGTGACTCCTTTCTTCAATAATTTGGTAAAAGGTAAACTTTTGCCTGCCAAATTGGCGATGAAACGCCGAATATAGGCTAAGTGTCCTTGATGTCCTCTTAATTCTTTCAAATTCTGAGGAGGTGACATACCAAGGATTGATTTGGTCTTCTCAGGATCGACTTCAATACCACAATGGCGTACAACAAAGCCGAGGAATTTTCCTGAGGTTACCCCAAAAGCACATTTTAAGGGGTTCATCTTCAAATTATGTTGTCGAAGCTTGTGGAATATAATTTCCAAATCAGCCAAGTGATTAAAATGTTGTTTGGATTTAACCACCAAATCATCTACATAGCATTCAACAAATTTCCCTAGAAAAGGTTTGAAAATACGATGCATGGCGCGTTGATATGTTGCACCTGCATTCTTTAAACCAAAGGGCATCACCCGGTAACAAAACACACCTTGAGGAGCTCTGAAGGCTGTATATTCCTCATCTTCTGGGGCCATTCGGATCTGATTATATCCAGAATATCCATCCATGAAAGAAAGTACTTCATAGCCAGCCGTCGCATCAATTAAGAGTTCTGTAATCGGAACTGGAAAATCATCTTTGGGACAATACCGATTAAGATCTCTAAAATCGATGCAAACCCTAATTTGTCCATTCTTTTTCTTTACTGGGACAATATTAGCCAACCACTTGGGATATTGAACTTCTCTGACGAAGTTAGCTTTGATAAGCTTATCCACTTCAGCCTCGATTTTGGAAGCATAGGTTGGGTGTGTTCTTCTCGCGTCTTGCTTGAATCCTCGATGTTCTTTTGGCAAACCCAAATGATGGGTGGCAACATCAGGATCAAGGCCAGGCATCTCTGTATAATTCCAAGAAAAAATATATTTATTTTTCTTTAGAAAAGAAATATACATCTCTTGTTCTTCAAGGGTCATGGCCGCACTAATTAAAGTGGGGCGTGGATCTTTCTCTGTACCCAGATTTACTTCTCTGAGTTCATCCACAGTGGTAGAGATACCCTCTTCAAATGCTGGAGGAGCATCTCTAAGATCTTCCTCTTCCTCTTCATCATGTGTTATTTCTTCCGTTTCTACTTGCAAAGTAGATGAAAAAACGAAATTCTCATGATCATAAGAGATGTCAAAATTTTCACATTTTGAAGAAGAAGCTTCCATTTCCGACTCTATTGATGAAAAAGGGTCTTCTTTGGGAAATAAAGAGGAGATGATGGATTGAGAATCGACATCAACATTCACCTCTGGTGTTGCTATAACTTCTTCTGGCCTGATTAGCAAAGTATAGACTTGTTGGATTTCAGCAGAAGAAATGAAAACGTCACCACTTATGCTTTCATCACTGCTTGGTAAGTTACCAATTTCTCCCATGTTGTCTGGCTCGATTGCCGTAATTGACATTATGGATCTTTCCATAAGAGTATTTTGATTTGGGCATATTTTGTCAATTTTACTGATAGGTAACACATAATCTGTACTCACATGTGAAAATGGATTTATTGGAATTTTTTCCAAACCATATGGAGCATTAACTTTGGTAATTTCCTTCATTGTAGATTTTTCTCTTCCCTTCATGTGATAAAATTCTGCCTCAATGTATTGAGACTCACATGTTTTGAACGGGGCCTTATCACCATACAATGTTACATCTTGACCATCGAAACAGTATTTGAGACATTGATGGTATGATGACGGAATAGCTGCATGCTGATGTAACCAGGGTCTTCCAAGCAAGATATTGAAAGCTGAGTCTTGATCAACAATCATGAAATCTGAATTGGAAACAAGATCTCCAAACTGAGTTCTGAGCGTAACTTCTCCCATTGGTTCTTGTTCATTTTTATCATATCCTTGCAACATCATGGTAGAAGGAGATAAATCAGATTCCGTGAGGCCCAATCGACGAAGTGTGCGAATGGGCATGAGGTTGACTCCTGAACCATTGTCAATAAAAGCTCTTCGAACATCTATACCATTGACTTTGCCAGATAGGTACAAAGGTTTTATGTGCCCATGCACAACATCATCTTCATCTTTATCAGTAAAAGATATCACTGCATGGCATTCTGCAGGATTATTCTCTATATGATAAATTTCAGCTGCACCAATTTCAGCTTCAAACTCCTGAGGACTTGACAAAGCTTCGATGAGTGCTTCCTGAAGATCTTTTGATAGATTCAAAGCATCCAAAATTGATAATTTGGCTGGTACTTGGGCCAAGTGTTTCAATATATCATACTTTTGATCTAGAGGCCTGCGTTTCCCAATAGGAATATGTGATTTAGCAGGTACCTTGGAAGCAGATGCTTTGGAAGCTGATGCATCTTGTATTGGAGTTGGCAACATCTTTGGTTTTGGAAAATTAGACTGATTAGATCCACTTACTTGCTGAGATAAAGAAGATGGAACCTTTAATCGGTCCTCTAAAATAACTGTGCCGAAGCTGAGTTGGCCATTTTCAGAAGAACTTGCTTGTTCTTTTTGAGCTCGCTGAAGGGCTCTACCACGAGTTTCTGCTGCATATACAGTGCTAGCAGGGGTAGAATTAGAGTAGTGGCTTCGGAAAGATCCACGTCTTCCCCTATATCCTGAACCTCTAGAACTTCCTCGGGTTCCCTTATTTGATACAGGGAATTCAGGCTCATCAAGACTGGAATATGAATCTGTTAATTGAATCATATTAACAGAACCAAAGATCAATTCTTCGTCTGATAAAGACTCTGCCTGGTTGGCCTGTTTTGGCTGTGCCGTTTGGTGGGACGGTGCCCGTTGCTTTGAAGTAGATGGCATGAAATCTGCCAGAGTCAAAGACAATTTAGGCTTTGATACATACTCATCTTCTCCTGATTCCTCTTTCTTCTTTGAATTGCGCTGCCCTTTTGAGGATTTGTCCTTTGATGGAGGCTTTATTGCAGCTTTTGTAGGAGACACAATTGGCTTCTTCAATTGTGTTCGCAAAATGGAATGGGTCCGATTGATTGTCTTTCTGACCATCCAATCATCATATTTTTTTTGCAGTTTTTCTTTTGACTTCCTGCCACTCGCCTCCTTCCTCTGGATCTGTAGCGGTAATACATGCTATATGAGCTGAAAACCCCTTCAATTTGACTTGTCCCAAGTCGACCATCTTTTGTAGGAGGTCTTTAAAGACAAAACACTCCTGGATGGGATGTCCCAACATTTGATGAAAGGGACAATAATTGGGACGGTCTTCATCTCCTTCCTTGTTTGGTCTCTTCGGCACTGGTAATTGAACCAAATTATTTTCCAGAGCTGAAATGAAGTAACCAGGAACTTGCTCACTTCGGAAAGAGTATGTTTTACTCTTCATATCCTCAAATTGTTTTCGTCGTTGATCTTTTTGATCATTTGGACGAAACAGCCTTTGTTGTTGGCGTTCAGGAGGTGGAGCCCTTCGAGAAGATGAAGGTTTTGAAGTAGAAATAGGTACAGGTGCCTGTTTAAGCATAACTGTAGCAGTTTCTGCTTTACCCATTCTTCTTCCTGGAGCTGATGGAATTACACGAGATTTAACCTTAGCCTGCATAAGGGAATCTTCAATCTGTTGAGAAATTGAAGTAAGGTCTCGAAACCCTCCTGTGTATTTCACAGGGATCAATGGCGTGCGTAATTTGTCACGCAAATTTGCCACACAGATTGGCAACAATTCCTCCTTAGGGAGTGATAAACTCAAGGAATATGTTAATCCCTTCCAACGAGCAATGAAATCAGAGACTCTTTCATTCTCCCTTTGCTTGCAGTTTGTAAGATCGAAAACTATCGTTTTTGGCAAAGTTGAGCTAAACTGAAGGAGGAATTTTTGACGAAGATCCTCCCATCCGATGACTGACTGGGATTGAAAGCTTGTATACCAGACAAAAGCTGGTCCTTGCAAGGTTCGCACGAAGCATCTGAGTTTCACTACTTCTTGTTGCTCTGGAGTTCCCATCATAGGATCACAACAAGACACGTAATGCGTCAAATGTTGTTCAGGGTCGCCTGATTCATTGAAAGTAGGGAAAATAGGGTTTCCAAAACTGGATGGAGGAGAAATTGAATCTACCCATTCAGGGTAAACTTTTTTTTCAGGTTGAACTTGCGCCCGTTTCCCTTCCATAGTTTCTAACCGGGCTGTTAATGACTCAATAGTAGTTATTAACTTTTGAGAAACGTCAGGTTGAACTTGGTTTTGGGTAGGTGCAATGAATGGAGCTTGGACAGCCGTGGAGGTTGGTGCTGCAACTAATGGTAGTGCTGCCAACCGTTGTTGCGTTTGACCCGTAGGATTAGACCTCTGTGGGTGTACTGATAAAGGAGGATATTCCTGATCCATCTCAGTAGTTACAACAAATTCCTTTGGCTGTCGGACTTCGGCATTCTTAAGAAGAAGACTACTCTGAAGTAGTTCTGCATTCAACCTTTTTAATTCTTTCATCTCTTCCTCCTGTTGTGCAAACCTTTGCTCTAATGAGAGCGATTGACCTCCTTCAGAGGAAGGGTGATAAGTAACCTGATTCTTTCCTTTCCCCTTATTGGATCCTTTTCGGAGAGGGGGAAGTGGGTTACTTGAAGGAATACCCAGATTTTGGGTAAGCCTTTGATTACGTGTGCGCACACCTTCTTCATTTAGGTCTGTGTGCGCAACTTCTTGAGCAGGAACCTCTTCGTCTGATCCCTCTGATTGAGCCTCATCTGGTGAATCAGCAGCAACGGCAGTGATGACATTAATGGATGCATATTGCATGGAATCCTTTCTATCAGCATTTCTGTGATATTGTCTCCTTCTATGTCCATGATAAGACATGGCATTCCGTTGACTTGATCCCTCAGGAATTTCTTGGAGAACCGTCACTTGGAGAGAATCTCCTGACATCTTGGCTCTTCGTTCCTCTTGAAGCTTATTCCCTAATCGAGAGAATACTGACTTTCTCTGAGGGAGGGATTGAAGATTTGAAAAAGTCCCCAGTCCGGTGGACTGGGGGTGTTCCTGTTGCTTCCGCTCAACTCCTCGAATCCCATTCGTTGATTCTGAGGGTTGGGTTAGAGAAGTCCCCAGTCTGGCAAGCTGGGGTTCTCTTGACATGCTATGCCTGAGATCTTTTTAAAATCTCTCTTGATCTTGCGAATCTTAGTTCGGAAATTAGCTGGATGCATTAACCTGTAACCACTTTTATCACCTGGTTCAACAGACCGTTGGATGATTTCCGAAACTTCTGTCATTTGATGACGTGTTTGCTCCAGACGAGAGGCTTGCGCAATATTCTCGCCTGCTTGATGTAGGAGCAATTCAACAACCTGTTCTCTATATACTTGATTTTGAGAGGAACTAGTTGAAGCTTGATCTCGAGCAAGATTTTGATTATGAACAAAGCCCATTGACTGTGGCCGGCCATGGGCAATAACATTGCATGAGACCATTTTCGGTGGGCTTTGCTGACCGGAAAGCACTGTGAAATGTAGTGCTCCGTGAACACCCCATCCTCTAATATGAACATTAGATGGAGCATTGGAAATTAACTGACGCAATCTTCTTAGTGCGCCAAGGCATGAACGTTGAAGGGTTCTCTGTTGTTTTTCAGCCTTCGGATACCGAGAGACTGATAGAGATGCCAAATCAATCTGGCGTTGTAACCCTTCTATTATCTTAAGATGATTTTCATATTCATCGTAAGATAATACCTTCTTCTTTAATTGACAAAGAGTTTTCCATATGTTGAGACGAATATCATGGATTCCATCATCCGTCAACATCTTTGGAATGTCATACTGTGAATCAACCAAAGGCCAAAACATGACTGGTACTTCACCTTTTGCCAGTTTTTTCCTCATGTTCAGCATTTCCTCTTTATCATTAAATGAAGATTATTCTACCTGTTTGGACCAGAGTTGGTGTTTCCTTGTTGCTTCATCGGATTCAACAAGATTGGTAGAGGAATCACTATTCATGCTGGAAGATGAATGACCGAGGGAAGGTTCGGAGAATAACCTGAACCCCAAGCTATCTTCTGATGGAGAAATAGTTTCACCTGCCGATAGTAAAACTTCAGACATGACTGGTTTTACGTTTGCAAGTGCCTCGAGATAGGAGGGCTTTCTCGTCACTACATTGCCTTCTGAAGAATTTTCGAGACAATGTGAATCACTACTGCGGAGAGGACTTTCGCAGCGAAGTTCATCACCATGAGGAGGACCTTCATGATGGGTTACAGCAAAAGATGAAATCTCTTGCTCCTTGGCCTTCTGACCACACAGAGGGTTCTTGTGGCTCTCATCTGAAGAAGAAACTTCAAGATTGACCGAATTTTCATGAAGCAAGTTTTCATGAGGAAGTGTCTGTTGAAGACCTTCGGGATTAATGTTCCTATTATTGGGAACTGAGGGAGTAGAATCTTGAATTCCGACAGATAAATGTCTGAGGGCTTCAAGAACTCCATCATCGAGCAAGGCCTTGTTGCAGATTGGCCTTTGATCTCCTGACTGTGCTGGGCGGATCTTTTTCTTAGATGCCTTCTTACTCGCTTTAGAAACCACTTGATGACGAAAGTGATTGATCTGAGCAGGTGTATGTGCCTGATCAGGAAAGATGGTCAGGTTAGGCTGACGATCATCGCTCAAATCAGGTGTATGTGCCTGACTTGGTTGTCCATATGATATGGGGGAGTAGGCCCCACAACCCTCTTGGACTGGAACAGATGTGTGTGTCTGTTCCGGAGTGAATTGTTGATGTGTCACTCCACTACTAGGGATAGATTTATGTGTCTGTCCCTGAGATGATGCTGAAGCTATTATGATATCCTGGCAAGCATCCAGAATATGAGCAGGAATTTGCTTCTGCTCTTTCACCATTGACAAAATATTTTTGGTGACTTCAGCCGCCGGAATGGGGATATACGTCCATTCCGGGCTTGGAGTAGGTGTATGTGCCTGCTCCTGTCCTCCTTTTCCTGTCAGTGAATCCTGACAGTACTCAAGTGTGGAGGCAGAGAGTTTAGTCTGCCTCCTGTTTGTCGCCGGGGCTTTCCGACTGACTTCTCCGTGCGCTACCAAGCGAGACTGTTGGTAGGTTTGATTAGTATTAGCAGGTGTATGTGCCTGCTGATTACACTTCGCCAAACGCGGTTGAAGAGATCCACCATATGTAGTCAGACAAGCCTGCTGACTAACTGCTGATGTATAAGCAGGTGTATGTCCCTGCCTATGGTACTCCGCTGGAATTGCCTGGCGGGATCGGCTTGATGCTGCCAGACGAGTCTGCTGGACAGCGGGATTAAAACGGGCAGGTGTGTATGCCTGCTCGTTGTTTGCCACCAAGTTAGGTTGGTGGACTTCTCCGGAGATGGCAGGGATGACAACCTGCCTATTGTTAACCGGATTCCGTCTCTGGAGATTCATCTTGCCTGCTCGGGTTCGAGGAACCTGAGCTGAACGCCTGGAGTCGGTACCCTCATCATGTTGAGGGCGCACCACCGCACGAGTCTGGAGGCGATTGTTGATGGGAGCCTTTGAGAAGGACTCCTGTCTTTTTGAATTAAGGTCCTGCGGGACCTGCTCATTCACTTCCTCGGAGTAAGGGAGTGAATGGAAATTGCGTTCCGGGGATAACGACCCGAAACGGTTGGAGACGGTAGTCAGCACCGTCTGCTTCTTGATTGCTGGTCGCCGTTGTCCAGATGACCAGGTAGAATTGTTAACTTGGAGGGCTTGACGAGCGGCCTCCAGAGTTGGGATAGTACCGTTGCGACGGTACTCCTTAACCAGTGCATTAGAAACACAGCGTTGAAGACGCTGAGTTGGTGATGTCATCCTCAGAGCGGATGACGTTCCAGCAGGAGTAGCAGCATTGGTTTTCACAGCAGTAGACCTCACAGTAGAGGTGTTCCCAGCAGCAGTATTCACAGGGGTGAATTTAAGAAAAGCCATTTTTGTAGAAGATCTTGAAAAAAGAGTGCCTGTTCCATGTAACAGACATAATCAAGATGAATCCGGCTACTGCATCTTTTGGATGATCATATGTCAATGATTGTCTTGTTGGCCCAAAGGGCCTAACAGATAAGAAGAACATCACTTTAACTTGGTTAAGGATTCACGTCGGGTCCACCATTTTTGTTTCGCGCGGAATCCGGGGATGACCTCCTGGATGGGAGATTCAAACGTTCCGATCGGTTTCTAACGGGTTTGTTTGTAGAACCGGAAACATCCAATGATTCCATATCCGTTTGGACCTACTTTCCAAAGGCAGGCGCTCATTAGCTTGTGGGCTAATGAGGCTTAGGAATTTGCATTGGTCGAGAGGATGGGAGGTCGGACTCATCACACCTTTTTGAGGGGAATTATTGTCTACTCCGGGACTCTCTTTATAGATTTAAGTTAAGTTCGTGAATCCTTATTACATTACCAAGTATAAAATGAGCTTTCCTTTAGTTTTAACAATCAATGATTAAATATGCAAGAAATTTAGAGAATCTTTTATATGTATTCGATGTTCTTCATCAATATAGAATCATCTAGATTTGTTTAGAGATTCTTGGTCAATGGTATCCTTCAAAACATTTATATAAAAGTCTCTTGGTCATTTTGATGACCAGGCTGGTTTTAAAGCCACTCAGTGGGGCACTTGAAGTTTATCGTCATTCAGAAGGACAGATATTATTTCAATGTTGGGATCGAACCCATAAATGGGCTACCTACGTATCCTTTGTTTTGAAAAAGGAATCAGAACCCACATAGTTTGAGGAATGGGATATGATGTTTATGATTGATGGCTCAAAGATGAATGTCATAATTACTTTTACGCTCTAAGCTCACGTGAGTCATGCTCGGTGTGAGAAACAAGAGGTATTGGTAAAATTTAGACAATTGTGCCATAAAAGATGCAATCATAAGAATTTGTTTTGGGGCTTATGTATAGATGACTGCCCAGATAGACGAAGGTTTAGGATTTACTTTTAGGGAGAAAATCCATGAACAGGGTCCACAAAGTTATATGCACTTCATGGAGATTTGAATACTCTAATCTTGGGGCTTACTTCTAAGGAGAATGCCCAAGTTAGGAGGGGACTTATGATTGGGTTTTATTCCTGAAAAGGAAACCCAAATCAAAGGTAATTTATGACTGGTTAAGAGAAGTTTAAGGGGACTTGGGGATTATTCCTGAAAAGGAAGCCCAAGGTTATGACTGAGTCTTATTCCTGAAAAAGGAGACCTAGGTTAGGGATTGAGGTTTGGGGCTTACTCCTGAGGAGGATGCCCAAGATTAAAGGAATTGATTGGGGCTTATTCTTAAGAAAGATGCCCAAGATTTATGACTAGGACTTAATCCTGAGAAGGAAGCCTAGGTTAGGGGACTTGGGGCTTACTCCTAAAAAGGAAGCCCAAGGTTATGACTGAGTCTTATTCCTGAAAAAGGAGACCCAGGTTAAGATTCTCTCATCTTAAAGGATGAGGTTGAATGAATGAACTCTCAATCTTTGGTGACATAAAGATGTTTAAATCACTAGGTTTTGAGAGATATTTCACAGAATTCCTTTCAGATAAGGATGTCAAATCAAGAAATCATGCCATAAATGGCTTTGAAGAGTATCTTGAAGACTGAATCTTGAATAGGAAGGGTGAAATGGCTTAAGAGGGGTAAAAATGGGCAAGATGGGCACCCAAAAAGATAGGGGCGCGCAAGTCTTGAAAGGCGCGCAAGTCCTGCGGCGGCGCGCAAGTATTGGTCGTGCAAGTATACTTGCGCGACATTAGGGGTACTTGCGCGATTTTTAACCAGTATTGAAATTCTAGAGCGACTCTTTATTAAACCCTTTACCATCCTCTTGAGGTTCTTCCAGAAGAGTGACGCGCAAGTTATATTGAAGGAATTAAGTAGGCGCACAAGTGTTTGTTAAGTTTAAACACTTGGGCCTTCCTTTTTCTCTTTAGATCTTCCGTTCTAGGTAAGAAATTACCTTAGAAGTGTTCCGGAAGCTTTGAGAAGAGACTTGGGCGTCGGGAGCTTCGATCCGAGTTTCTGGAAAAAGATCCCTTGAAATGGGGGGCCCACCGGGTCTATTTATAGGCAAAAGAAGACCCCGGGCGGTTACTGGGCGGTTACCACATATGTCGCGCAAGTCCCTTGCACGAACATGAGGAGTCGCGCAAGTATTGAGGCGGCGCGCAAGTGTACTTGCGCGACCAAGAGGGAACTTGCGCGATACATGGGCAATGTTCTCCTTTTGTATCCCTTTGTCGATTTTTGATGTTTCTTCAAAGGATTAATCACTTTGAGCTCAGATATTCCCTTTTCCGAACTTTAGATTCTGTGACGAAAGGAGCGTCAACAAATATAAATATTTATAATAGATATACATATATATATGAAATAGAAGGCACCGTTTATGGAGATGGTAAGTCGTACGTACGGATAAAGGTTGTTTATGTTTTCATATCATATTTAATGGAAGTAAGTGAATAAGATATATGTAATTAAATATATATATATATATATATTTATTCAGTAGAATTATTATTTCATATATTAAATACTTATTAATAAAATATATTTTCTTAATAATCATTGAATGGTGAATGTGGAAATGAATCACATCACCTCTTGGAGACGGTAATCCGTATGTACTCATGAGCGACAGTATCATTATATTGATGGGGAAATAGGATGTAATTGGATGATATTTTATATATACCTAATAAATAACATGTTATATTTATTATTTACATCAGTTATACTCATTTTTATAAAAATCCAAATAATGAAGTGTTTGAATAACAAACTACCCAATGACGTGGAGATGGTAAGTCGTACGTACGCATGTATGGTGACTTTGTCAAATATAGGATGAATAGAATAAAGAATATGGTTGTAACATATTTATAATAATTTCAAATTTTTATGAATTTACTTGAGTTATTATTTTGGTATTTAAACAACAATTAAATAGGACGTGAAAGAAGAAAAGAACTTGAAAGAGGTGATGAAATATTTACCTCTTCTCCAGGTTCTTACTTTTGATTTGATCAAAAGGCATCATAGGATGGCTTTATGGCCAAAGAAAGGCCTCTAAGATGAAGGTAGGAATTTTGGGAGGATATTTGTCCATGGTTTGGTCGATCCAAATGGATTTTTAGGTGTGAAATTAAGAGAAGGGAAAGTACCCATTTATAAGAGAGATTAGGGTCACTTTAGGAAAAGCTTGAAATATTATTTTATAAAAAAATCATTTTCGGTTTCTAATGGCCCAAAAATGATTTATTTCACGTATAAGGTTGGAATGGGTATAAATCCACTCAACCAATATGTTTTGGATAGGTTTAGGGAACCATATTAACCTTATCTTTTAGATTTAAGTCTTAGTTAAATAGTATAACATTTACTATGTCGCATTGCATTTTTATGTTTTATGGTTAATAAAATTACAATAACAAGCCATGAGAACCCCATGTGGTTAATTATTAATATAAATATCATTATATAAGTTCTTTGTCAGATCATTATATTTTTAGGACTATTATGTAATTTAATAATATAATATCTTTTTTAAAAAAAAATCATTTATGTCATTTTTGACACTATTTTGTATTTGGTTTTTGTGAAATTATTCATAATGTGATTACTTTTGAAAAATCCATTGAATAAATCCTAAAATATAATATTAACCTATAAAATTCATTTATGACATAAAAACTTTCAAATTATATTTATTTTAATATTTATAATACCATTTATTTGATTAATTCATTAATAAGGTAATTACTCCATCATCATTGTGTCATAAATAAATTTAATTATTTAATGTGTAAAAATTATAAATAAAATATCATTATGTATGAAATAGTTTTATCTTTTTATTTAGTATTTATAGATAAAAATATAACTTATATAACCTCATGTAAATATTGTTTTACTAAAAAATATATGATTATGTCATTTTTGTCTTTAATTTAAATTAATTAATATAAAGTGTCATTGTCACTCTCAGGTGACTCCATGGGGTCCCCAAATCGACCCAAAGATTCCCATTTATAGGAATGTATCAACAAATAGGAATAGGAAAAATGTTAGGCTAATTTAAAATTATTATATTATTATTTTTTACCATTATTTACCAGATTTACCCTTTAACCGTGGTAAAAAAATATTTACCGAAATAATTATTCATAATGTAAAAAATTAAAATATACCTATTTACATAATTTGGGACTCTTGATTATGAATATTTAATCCATTTTTCTAAATTCAAAACATAGAAGTGGTATAAATTAATTTAAAATTAATTCTCATTGTCAAAACAAAAGGCGTGTTTTTAAGAAATAATAACTATCAAAAGATTGTCACCTGTTTATGTCCAGTTTAAATGTAAAATTACATCCAATTACCAAAATTATATTAAATGAAAAAAATGTAGTCTAATTATACTTTTAAACTACTCTAATTTATAATTTATCACTATAAATTATTTCGATTAAAAAGTTGTTTTTAATTAAAATTTAGTATTTTTTCACTATTCATAAAAATCTTAAAGTTATTAGAAAATTACCAAAAAATTATACTAACAAAATTTATAGGTCTCTTTTATAAAGAAGAATTTAATTTCACTAAATTTAATATATAAAAGTGTCAAATATTGTATTCAAAAAAGGGTTCACCATTAAAAGGCAGAAAAAATGAATTTTTTTTTCAAAAATGCCACTTTGATCTTAAAAATTGAATTTTTCTTATATTATTTCTAAGAAAGAAAAATATGATAAAATTATATAGGATATATAAAATTTAATATGTGGTAAATATTATTCATAAACTCTTTTTAATGACTAGTTTGGTTAGTCGTGGTCTGCTCGAACACGATATTGTGTGTAGCGCAAGTTATTGAAATACTATGAAGAGATAACATAATATAAAATTTAGGGGTGTTACATATACGATCAATGAAACTATTGAATTTTGACATGATTAGCCAAAATCTATGAGATGCATTGAGAAATCTTTGATGACACAAGAATAACCATTTTCTACTCTAAGGTAGCCATTCAGGGTAAAATTAATGTTACAAATAGGTCAAGCCAAACCCATGTAAGTGTTCTAAAAAGATAAATTCCCCAAGTCTAGAGAAGTCACTAATGGTCCACATTATAGCATCTTTCATTTTGAATATTTTTCTAGAATATGGATCATATATTTCAACACCATTTCTCCATAACCCTTGTAATTTTTCAATTAAATGATACAAGTATACGTCAATATCATTTCAATGAATTTATTTTCCTGAAATAATCATCGAAATGATAAAAGAAATTTGTTGCATGCACATCTATGGAGGTAGATTATAAGGGATCAAAACAACCAACCAAATTCTATAACTACTACTCAAAGTCCCAAATGGGTGGAATCAATCAACAACTAATCCCAATCAAACATTCCTTGGATCATATTAGAAATATAGATGTAATGAATCAAATTTATTCCATGATTGTGAGTCTCTTGGATGTTTCATTAACCCGTCATTTTTATTATCTACAGAATTCCACTTAGTGTGTTAGGTGGTTTTCAATGACATAATAATCATTGCAATCAAGGCTTTAAAGAAAAATAATTCAATAACTTCATAGTTTCATTCCATTTCTTATTCATCCTGGTAGTATGCTGATTCAAACCTCCAACATCACCCATAGAATTCTACCTATAAAAAGATCAAAATTTTTAACCCAATCTTCTTCAATCTTCTCCCAGATAAAGCATTAAATCATTGGGACCCATATTTATTTTTTTTATTCAAAAAAATATTGTTAATAACTTTTTTCATATCATAAAAAGACTCAGGGGTCTTTTCGTCAGGAAAAAAATCACACAAAAAATCCAACATCATGGATGTTACCTTATTTTAAATTACACATAGGCATTTGATATGGTACAACATCAATAGAAAAAAATATTTTCTTATTTCAACCATTAATTATACAACACATGATTTCTATCATCAACTAAACAATTAAACAAATTTTTCCACTTAGTGTAGTTCTCTCTTACATTACTGTCCACAGAATCAATTGGATGAACCAATTATATTATACAATCTTGATATGGTTTTTCAATAGTCTCAAAAACATCACTTTTTTATGGCTATTTGTTGAACCCTTAACTAGTTGTTATAATATGTTTTGATGTTTATGTATTTCAATGCCTAATGGATCATTTATAAAGTTTTTCATTTCATTTTCCATTTTTGATGATGTTGGGAGCTCATTCGGTGGATTGACATCAATGATCAACCTTTTAGTAACGTTCAATTCTTTGTTCCAAATCCAACAGAAATATTGATTAGGGAATTAATTCAATATCAAGTGTTCAAAAACATAATTTCTCTTCAAAAATATTCTAAATATACATTTCGTACATGGACATCTTATTATCCCTTCAACAGATCAATTGGAAATTGGGAAATCTAAAAACTCATCCTAACCCTTAGCATACTGAGGTGTGTTCTTAGGTAATGTTAAACACATTTTATCCATATATATCACAATGTTCCTACACATTATGGAAAAAATTAAAACACATAACTATTACTAAATAGGAAAATAGATTCATATATACTTGTAAAAAAATATGAATATGTTAAATAACCACAAACTACCTTTTAAATGTACGTATAACCATATATAAACTAAAAAACACAGACACTTTTGAAAAGTAATAAATCTATTTTCACTATTAGAGTATGTTGATGAATAAACAGGTGTAGAGTAGTGAACATAAACCCTTCATTAATTTATGAAGAACAAGGAAATATAGGGCAACTAGAAATGCATCAATAAATCATTATAATGAATCCATGAATTTATAAATGTCTTTTTTATTCTTTATCCACTTATATCCTTAAATTATATTTATAGACAAAACACAAATATATTACATTCTTTATAAATACACTGAATCTTCTACACATGGGTGTTTCCTAATTCTTCATCTTTCATTTAAAACCCAAAAGTTAGAAATTAAAATAGAAAAATATTAATTTTTAATGTATCAGGCTCAAATTCAAAAATAATCAATGTATTTAATTCTTGGTATCGTTTTCCAGTGATAGAGGCTTTATACCATTCCAACAAGAAAGATTCCATAATTAAGAAAAAATTCCATAATGATGAAATCATGGGATATGATATAATATAGCACTAAATAAAACTCCCCTAAATCACCAAGTAACCATATAATACAATATAAACAAGAAAGATTCCACAGTAAAGAAATCCAGGGAAATGATATAATATAGTACTAAATAAAACTCCCCTAAATCGCTAAGTAACCATATAATTGGATGTGTCCTGGGATCTACATTGGGAATAATAATGTGATAGGTAGTTATTCATATATGGGCTTAACCACCCGAACTATCTATTTATCTCTATAATTTTTTAGAGTGTATGGTTTTTGCATTAACTTGTCTCACATTATTTATTTCATGAAACACATACAAAAAAAAAAGAAATAAAGATAGTAGAGTGATTAGTAAGGTACACATCACAATGTTAGAAGTATAGTCCTTAGTCTTGTATAGATTCCTCCAGGATAACGTGACCCAAAAGATTTACCCTATGGTATTTAAACTATGAAATATTGAAAATATATGTGTGTGAATATAATACATCATGGTTTGGTGAGTTAAACACTCAATGACATCCCACACATTAAATTTATATAATATAGATAGAAACTAAATATTACTTCGGTCACTCAAGGAATTGTGATATCATGTAAGCTATATTACATGGTTGTAGTAAAGGAATTGGAATAATTATAAAATTAGGTGATACATAAAGAAATTCTATGGACTCATAAAATTATCATATCATACACAATATTTTCTTGGTGCAGAATAAATTTCCTCTTACCATTAAGGAGAATAATAGGTCACGCTAGATAATGGTCTAATTAAATTATTGGATAGATTTCATGGAATTTTAGGCAAATACCCTAATAATAATATCAAATAATTCACCTTGGTATGTTGTACACTCAATTTGGGAGTAGTAGCTTAAGAGCCGGTTAAATATTGCTCTTTCCCATTCACTTTTTAAGGAGCAACTAGAGAACTGTTTTATAGTCTGATTCATGGGGGTTAAATGATTGGGATAACCTATAGATGATATTCAACTATAGTTTCTTCCCCACATCATGAAATATAACTAAAAAATGAACTATATTCCATAGGATAGACATTGAGAGAGAATTTATATGATAAATGGGAAATATTTAGGAATATATTTTCCAATTATTCCAACCAAGCCATTGGGGTCCATCATTTTATAGTCTTAGATTATCAATTCCTTCTTAAAAGTGATAAAAATATACTATATGCATCATTAGTAAAAGATATTATTGAAAATTCCCAATAATAATTGATCGTACCACAATTCACTGTTTTATTCCACCCTTACACCGCAGTTTTAAACTAGTATTGTAAGGAATATTGAAAATATAATAATAAATTTCACTTTATGTTTGAATCAATCAATTAGTGTTAATAAATATTATAATAGGCAATGTTAATTGTTTTTATGGTTTCAATGTAGGTGGAGGTGATTTGGAGGGCCATTGATGAAGTTGAAGAAAAATGGGACAAAATTGCATAGATCCGTGGACATTTTTCCACTGTTTTGCATATTACATGAAATCCGGGCATCCAAATGGGCTAAAATATTGTGGGCCTATCCAGAATTTAATTGGATTCATTTCATATTAAGGAACCGAATGATGATTCGGCTTCTATGGGGCCCATCCGAACTGATCTGTCCAAGCCACCGAATTTGGACCAAGTCAAATGTGATGTCATGTATTTTATCAATATCTTGGGATTAAATGTCCAAATTGTGCCACACATTTTGTGGAGACAGTCAAGATGCAGGGATACAATTTTTCTATTTTCTCCAAATCAAGATAAGACTATCTGAAGGCCGAAACACATGGTACAAGTGGATTGATGAAATCTGCGTGCCTAAAACCAACATCCAATTTTTCTATAAAATGGCACCTTGGGCTCCACAATTGAAAGTTCGGCCAAGAGGCAAGGTTCTGCCATTTTGGATTCCACAAGGAGTCTTCAAAACATGCCTATATATTCTGGAGGCTATGGGAGGTGCTACTTCAACATCTTCTTCTTCTTCCCCTCCCATAGGTTTCTAAACCCCTTGTGATCACCCGGGGAGGATCGTGATGTAATCCCAAGATTCCAAGTTGTATTATTTTGAGTGATCTTTTCAATTCCAGGTTGTTGTGTTGTTTTTAATCATCCTATATTCTTATTTTATTGATTTATGTACTGGTATGTCATGATTAACTCATACAATCATGTTTGGGGGTACCCATTCATGTGATGTTTCACACACCGTTCACCATTTCCTTTTCCCCCTTACAATTGCGGTGTTTGTGTGGTTCATATTGGTCAATTGAACTCACATAATCACTATCAAGGTCATTCAAATTAATTTCATGGTATCACAATAAAATAACATACAAACCTGGAAAGCACATCCAATTCTTCATCTGTTTCCTTGGTGAGTTTCGATTATGATGTCGAACACAAATCACCCAATCATCGGCGGTGTCCGGTGAATCGTTATATGTTTTTGACTGAACCATAGGAGGTATCCTGGTACAAACTCAGTAACATTATGGTTCTAGGTGTTACAAACTGGGTATTAAAAGTTCATAACCCCATCCATTGAATCGATGAAGGATGAGCATCACAAGACTTCCCCGGGTTGATCACGTTTAATCAATATTGTTCATTTCTACTTTGTTTTGTCGCTTTCATTTCCTATTTTCATCATTAATCATAAAACCCCAAAGTTTACAAAACTTAATTCACCTTATACTTCTATTATCAAAACCATCTTTTTAAATTAGTGTTCTATGGCCCCGTCGTGAGACGACCTAGGGTTGCTGCTATACTGCAGAAATTCTAGTCAAAATTAAACAACTAATTTGACGCGCTCGACAACGCGATCAAATTTTGGCACCGTTTCCGGGGAGCCAAGAAATTTTTTTTCTTTATTTAATTTTATTTTGTTATCTTACTTCTTAATTAGTACTCCTCTAAATACCCCACCCCCATTTGATTATTTTTGTTTTGGGTTTTGTCTTTATTTTTTGTTGTTTTTGGTGTGTTCTTTCTCTCTCTCTCTCTCTTCTTCTCCATCTACCTATCGAATTCTATAGTATAACATTATATTCTTCATTCACCCTTATTAAGTTTTTTTATTTTATCCATCTCAAATCAAAAAAAACATAACAAAAAAATCAATCAATCAAACTGGACATCATTGTTGCATGAGAAGATCTGGTAAAGAAACAATACTTGAATTTGACCCTGAAATTGAAAAGTCACTTCACACACAAATCAAGGAATTTATAGAAGTTAAATAAAGTAACATTGAGGAACCACTTGTGAAACCTCAAGTGGTCCTAAATGAATCCAAAATTGAACCAAATCAAACCCCAGATATCATAGCTGTAAATAACCGAACATTAAAAGAACTGACCACCCCAGATGTGGAGTACCAACCTGCGTACATCCAATATCCTGAGGAAGAAGCCAATTTTGAGCTAAGATCGGGCCTCATCCATCTCCTTCCAAAATTCCATGGTCTTCCCATAGAGGACCCTCACAAACATCTAAAGGAGTTTCACATAGTGTGCTCCACCATGAAACCCCAAAATGTGTCTGAGGACTTAATCAAGTTTAGGGCCTTCCCTTTCTCCCTTGATGGTGTAGCCAAATATTGGTTATACTATTTGCCTACCAGAATTGGGGGCTGGAATGACCTAAAAAGACTATTTCTAGAGAAGTTCTTCCCTTCCCCCCGAACTGCTTAAATTAGGAAAGAAATATGTGGAATTAGAAAATCACATGGAGAGACCCTTCATGAATACTAGGAGAGATTCAAAAGACATTGCTCAAGCGGCCCCACCATCAGATTAGTGAACAACTATTAATTCAATACTTCTATGAGGGACTTATCCCCATGGATCGTGGATTGATTGATGTTGCATCTGGTGGTGCCCTAGTTGACAAAACTTCTTCTGCCGCTCGTGACTTAATAGCCAACATGGCTCAAAATGCACAACAATTTGGTACACGAGCTATTACACCAACCCAAGGAGTTCATGAGGTAAGTCATTCATCCCTAGAACAAAAGGTAGATAATAAACTTGATGATATGAATACCCTTATAAGGCAATTAGCTCATGCACAAGGTAACTCACGCTCTCCTCCTGTTCCATTACATTGTGGTATTTGTTCTAATAATAATCATTTTTCTGATAAGTTCCCACAACTTCAGGATTCATCTGAGTCTTGTGCTGCAGTGTTCCCTTAGCTTCCATTCCAAAAAGCACCACCATTCAAGTAAGAACCATTTACGCTAAATCCAAACCCCGGGTGGCAAGCACAACCACAATACCGACAAGGAGGAAAATGAAGCTACCCCATGTAGAATTGGTATCAACAAGGCCAAGGTATGAAACCTTCTTATCCTTCAACATCTCAAAACAATCCTCCTCCTCCCAAGTCTGAACCAATACTTGAGGATATAGTGAAGAAAATGGCAACCCAGAACCTCCAGTTCCAACAAAACACACAATCAGCTATTCAAGACTAGCGAACTCAAGTGGGGAAATTGGAAAACACTATCGGTGAGCTTAAGATGCAAGGTTCTAGACAACTATCATCCCAACCCATTCCCAATCCGAAGGATAAAGGTAATGTATATACAATTACACTTTTTAGTGGTAAATATGTTTCTCCTTCTACTGATTCTGCACAGCAGGTATGTCCCCCTTTTGAAAACACTCCTTCCCAACCCTCAAAAATTTCATGTAATGAAAAACAAAATAAAAAGGGCAATCAAATTATCGTTGATGATTCAAAAGAACAATCAATTCCTCTTCCTTTCCCTAAAGTCTCTCTAAATCTAAGAAAAAATTTGATAATGAGATTGACAATGAAATTATGGATACATTTAAAATCTTCAAGTTAATATTCCATTGTCGGATGCAGTCAAGAAAATTCCCCGTTATGCCAAATTTTTTAATGAACTTTGCACCCATAGAATGAGGTTGAAGGGGAATGAGAGATTCAACCTGGGGAGGAATGTCTCGGCCTTTATTCAACTAGAAATACCAACCAAATGCAAGGATCCAGACACATTCACGATACCTTGTACCATAGGGGAGACCTTCTTTTCTGATGCTATGCTAGATTTAGGTGCTTCTATTAATGTAATGCCTCACCCCGTGTATACTTCTTTACAGGTTGAAGAGCTTCAACCAACAGGAATTATCGTGCAACTTGCCATCCGAAGCACAACACACCCATCAGGAGTGGTTGAGGATGTCCTCGTAAAAGTTAAGAATCTCATCTTCCCTAAAGACTTTTTCATTCTTGAGATGGAAGATACCTGAACCCAAGGACATGCCCCTCTCATACTTGGGAGTCCATTCCTAAAAATAGCAAAGACGATCATCAACGTTCATAATGGTACGCTTTCCATGGAGTTTGGTGGAGAATAGGTAAGTTTTAATATCCTTGAGGCTATGAAACACCCTGTTGAAGAGCACTCCACTCTTCCTGTCTATTCGATGGAAGTGCTCTGAAACGATGCACAGACACACAATTCTCTCCTCAACCCAAAATCTGATTAATTTTTTTTTTCTTCACCCTTGGATGATTTGAGCATTGATTCATGTTTTGAGTGTTGTGTGGGTTCTGAAAAATGTAAATTTTGTGCTTTAATTGATGAGTGTGTTTATTCTGAGGTACCCATGACTATCGATGATTCTAAAAATCTCATTTCAATAGATTATCTTTCCTTTGAGAATAAACATGGGCAGATAGATAGTTTCATGGACCTCACTCCCCCTAAATCCACTCCCTCAATCCAAAAACCCTTGGTGTTGGAATTAAAACCACTTCCATAAAATTTAAAATATGCCTATCTTGAGGGTATTGACCAATTTCCCGCCATTATTGCCAATAACCTCTCTTCACAAAAGGAATCGAAACTACTCAAACTTTTGAGAGAGTGTAAAAAGGCAATAGGATGGACATTGGCTAATATTACCGGGATTATCCCATCTATTTGTATGCACCATATACTTTTGGATGATGAGGCTAAGACCATAAGGCAGGCTCAACGCCGGTTGAATCCCACTCTCCTTGAAGTGGTAAAATTGGATGTCAGTAAATTACTTGTTGTAGGGGTCATTTATCCAATATCTGATAGTAAATGGGTTAGCCCAGTTCAAATTGTGCCTAAAAAAACAGGAATAACAGTTGTGTCAAATGAAAGGAATGAATTGGTTCCAATGCGTGTGCAAAACAGTTGGTGAGTCTGTATTTACTACCATCGACTGAATCAAGCCACACGGAAGGACCACTTTCTTATACCTTTCATTGACCAAATTCTGGAACGATTGGCTGGTAAGTCCCATTATTGTTTCCTTGATGGCTATTCGGGTTATTTCCACATCCATATAGCCCCTGAGGATCATGAAAAGACAACATTTACCAGTCCATTTGGCACATTTGCATACAGAAGGATGCCATTCGGTCTATGTAATGCTCCTGGTACTTTTCAGTGATGTATGTTGAGTATTTTTTCTGAGTTCCTTAAGAGTTTTATAGAAGCCTTTATGGATGATTTCATAGTTTATGGTTCTTCTTTTGATAATTGTTTGGAAAACCTAGGTTATGTCCTCCGCTGCTGCATTGAAAATGATCTTATTTTAAATTATGATAAATTCCATTTTATGGTTGAGTGGGGGATAGTTCTTGGGCATGTCATATCAAAAAAGGGAATTCAAGTTGATAAATCTAAAATTGAATTAATTTCAACCCTTCCATATCCAAAATGTGTTCATGAGGTGCAATTTTTCTTGGGTCATGTTGGTTTTTACCGCCGATTCATTAAAGACTTCAGTAAGATTGCACTTCCATTGTCTCTGTTATTACAAAAGGATTCAGAGTTTGTGTTTGATAAAAATTGTGAGGATGCATTCAATTCACTTAACAAGAGTCTCACATCACCTCCCATAATCCAACCACCAAGGTGGGATCTCCCCTTTGAGCTTATGTGTGATGCCTCTAACTTTGTAGTTGGGGTAGTTTTATCACAAAGGGTTGAAAATTCTCCTCATGTCATTGTGTATGCCTCGCGTACTCTTGACCCTGCCCAGGTAAGATTCGTTCCTGATGGCTCGGTCCTTATACTATTACTAATGATTACCCTTTTGGTGCAATACGGGTTTTGCATGAGCAGAGTGGATGAAGTCTTACCATCAATGGGAAGCGACTTAAAAACATCTATGAGGATTTTCCAAAGAATCCAGTGGAGGAAATCCACCATCTTGACGCATCATACCAATAAAACACACTAGGTTTTATACTTCCATCTCACAATCTCAATTATTTCAGTGAGGACACTGCATACTCTAAGTGTGTGGGGTGGATAAATTCCTCGGTTAGTTAGGAATTTTCATTGTTTTCTCCTTTTGGCCTTTTTATGGTATTTTCATTTTTCCCCATCGACAATTTCGAAGTTCCATGATTTGGCGACCATAATGTGGGGAAAGTAAAAATACCATAACGAAGGATAAAAAGAATTTGTGTATGAGTTTACCATCAAGGAGTGATTTTTAGTGAATTGGTTTTCTGTCAATGATATAAATGGACGTATCTATGTGAAACCTTTGAGATGATTGATGCCCTTTGTGTGGGTAGTTTTTTTGGAAAACTGTGTCACTAATATCTCTACAAATTTTTTCACCAAAGCAGAAAGTGTGATTATTTCTTACTTAATATAAGGTAAATATATGTTGGGTTAATATTTTTATGCTTTAAATGATATTTCCATATGTTCGTTCCTTATCCAATCTATTTCATTACTGTACCAGATTGACCTATGCAAGTGTACCTAATGTCTGACTGTTTTACGCCCTCAAAAAAATTGTTGTGTCTTGGGAAGGTCAAAAAAAACTCCTCCACAACCATTGATCTTGTTATGACTATTGCAATTAGTGTCGTGAGGAGATCAAATAAGTGTTGAGAGATGAGTGTGAGATTTTTTCCGATTGCAACTTCAAAAAATATATAATAAATGAGGGGAGTGATGAAATGTGCAACATATGGGGATATCTAGGTTGGGATCTTATGTTTTGACTTCTGGGAATGCTTAAATGAGTGGGTATTGAAATATGATTGCAAAGGATGTAGGATAGGTACGGTGACAAAATCATTTAAGCTGAAAAATGTTAAAATAACATATATTTATTGGATATCAAGTGGAAATAATTGCATGGAATGGTTTTCACACACACACATGGAGAGTTAGTGTTATGGTAGAATTATGAATTCCTTTCTCAATTTAGTATCATGAATCTTTTTGAATTTCACTATGATATGATTTATGAGTCATCTTTTTCTATTTTCACTAGGAAGAACTCCTTGGTGTGGTTCATGCATTGATAACTTTAATTTAAATAAAATTTATTCTTATGCTAAATATTCAGGATGTTGGAAATATATATATATGCATCATTGTATTTGGATATGTGACTTTTTCCCAGGAGTGAAAATGTTTAGGTGTGGGGGTGTGATCGTACCATGATTCACTGTTTTATTCCACCCTTACACCGCAGTTTTAAACTAGTTTTGTAATTAATATTCCAAATATAATAATAAATTTCTCTTTATTTTTGAATAAATAAATTAGTTTTAATCAATATTATAATGGGAAATTTTACTTGTTTTTATTTTTTGAATGTAGGTGGAAGTGATTTGGAGGGCCTTTGATGAAGTGTAAGTAAAATGGGCCAAAATTGCATGGATCCATGGACATTTTTCCACTGTTTTTCATAGTACAAAATATCTGTGCATCCAAATTTGCTGAACTTTTGTGGTCCGGTCCAAAATTTATTTTTATACATTTCATATTAAGGAACCCAAAGCTTATTAGGCTTCTATGGGGCCCATCTGAACTGATCTATCTAAGCCACCGAATTTGGACCAAGTCAAATGCGGTGTTATGTATTTTATCAATAGCTTGAGATTTATTTGTCCAAATGGTTCCAAAAATTCGGTGAAGACATTGAATAGGTAGGGATACAACGTTTCTATTTTCTCCAAAGCAAGATAATACTGTATGAATGCCAAAACGCTTGGTCCAAGTGGATTAATGAAATCTGTGTGCCTAAAACCAACATCCAATTTTCCTATAAAATGGCACATTGGGCTCCCCATTTTCAAGTTAGGCCAAGAGGAAAGGTGATGCTATTTTGGAGTCCCCAAGGAGTCTTAGAAACATCCCTAGAAGTTATGGAGGCTATGGGAGGTTATACTTCAACATCTTCTTCTTCTTCCTCTCCCATGGGTTTCTAAACCCCTTGTGATCACCCGGGGAGGAATGTGATGTAATCCCAAGCTTCAAAGTTGTATTATTTTGAATGATCATTTTAATTTCAGGTTTTTGTGTTGTTTTTCATCATCCTCTATTCTTAGTTTATTGAATTATGTATTGGTATGTCATGATCAACTCATATGATCATGTTTGGGGGTACCCATTCATTTGATGCTTCACACACCGTTCACCATTTCCTTTTCCCCCTTACAATTACGGTGTTTGTGTGGTTCATATTGGTCAATTGAACACACATAATCACTATCAAGGTCATGTAAATTTATATCATTTTATCACAATGAAATAACATACAAACCTGGAGAGCACATCGAACTCTTCATGTGTTGCCTTGGTGATTTTCGGTTATAATGTCGAACACAAATCACCCAATCATCGGCGGTGTCCGTTGAATCGTTATGTGTTTTCGACTGAACCCTAGGAGGTATCCAAGTACAAACTCAGTAAAATTATGGTTCTAGGTGTTAAAAACCCAGGATTAAAAGATCATAATCCCATCCCTTGAAGCGATGAAGGATGAGCATCACGAGACTTCCCCAGGTTGATCACATTTAATCAATCTTGTTCATTTCTACTTTGTTTTGTCACTTTCATTTCCTATTTTCATCATTAATCATAAAACCCCAAAGTTTTAAAAAACATAATTCACCTTCTACTTCCATAATCAAAACCCTTTTTTTAAATTAATGATCTAAGGCTCCGTCGAGAGATGACCTAGGGTTGCTGCTATACTGCAGAAATTCTAGTCAAAATTAAACAACTAATTTGACGCGCTCGACAACGCGATCAATAATACATATAATGAATGAGAATATAACCTATAATTCATTGTAATTTGGCACAAGAGGTACTAGAAATAGTCTATTTCCTGAGAGGTAAGGTATTTTTAATAACCCCTTATAGAGTATAAACTTGAACAACTATCCACATTGGTTATATATACGGATATTAAGAAATCAAGTCTATAACAAACTCTAGCAAGAGTATGCAATCATTATTCCTCTCCAAACCATTGCACATATAAATGTGTTAAAGTACAAGGAATATAATGTTTTTAGTTATTTATAAACAAAGGTAATTTTAGTTTCCAAATCAATAAAATAGAGACCCTTCCCAAGTCCAATATATATTTAGGAACCCACAACGTCATTGAAGACCACCCCTTCAGTAAAAATATCAGTAACCTCTATCATTTTATCAATAATACAAACATATATATAACTAAAAATACTTCTAAACACCAACATTAAAAAAAATAATACTTTAAACAACCCTAAAGCAGGTTATTACCACATGGAGGAATAAAATAATGTCTATAGATAGAAAAATTTCAAAAATAACATAGAATAATTAAAGCTCTAGATATGAAGCCTTGTAGTGATAAAGAACAAACATTTTTGTAAACTACAAGACCATACCATTCTAAAATCATTAGTTAATCTGATAATGATAACAAATAGGTGTGTAAAATCGATTCATCTTATTTTCAAATATAATTTTAATTATAACCAATCATACATTGAAAAATAAGAAGAAGAGTTTTATAAATAAAATAATAGAGAATATGAAAATAAATTTGAAAATCAACCGAAGGAGAATGAAGAAATGGAATAAGAAAAGAGGTTCAAAAAGGGAAAAAATAAATTATAGTCCTCATTAAAAAAATAAAATAGGGAAATGAAAGACATTAAATTTATCTTCCCTTAAATAATGTTCTAATAAAAGATGATACATTACAAAGAGATCCAAAATGAAAATTTGATAATATTATAGAGTATTTAAATCAATAAACCTCGACTTGAAGATCAAAAAAATTCCAAAATATGATACATTTCTTAAAGAAATATGTACTAAAAAGGATACTTTAAGGGATAATGTAACACCCTAATCTTCTACGATACACTTCTCTTTGGATAATACAATAGCTTGCGTTGTACACAACATCGAGTTCCAACACACCATGACCAATCAAACTAGCTTTTATGAATAGTAATACCCACTGTTTGAAATATTATAAATTTTATTTTTTTAAATAGACATCATTTTTTTATTTTTAATATCAAATTATATTAGGGTGAATATTTGGTATTTTTCTGAAAACATTGAATTTTTAATGAATAGAGAAAAACATTGTGTTATTGTTTAAAACTGACTTTTTATTTAAATAATTAGTAATTTTATTTGAATTTATTTTTGGTGAAAATAGATACATAATAAATATATAGGTTCAATGTAATTCATTGGATTCATTTTATAATAATATTATATATATATAATTTTATTGAACTTTTTACTACCTTTTACCCATCTTCTCGGCGCATTTACAAATTTTCATAAAACATAATTTTACCGCTTCTATAAATTGTATTTAAAAACTCTGAGAGACACAATTGACATTAGTAAGTAAAATTTCGTTCAATAAGATGAAAATATTCTTGGTGAATAGTAATGATTTAATTTTATTTACCACGGTTAAAAGTAAATAGGGTATTTATAGGTAAAAATGATATTATAATTACCCTAACACATGTCCTATTTCTATTTGATAAGTATATTTCGATAGAAATAATAATTTGGAATAAAATATTATCCTTTGGTCCACTTTTATTAGATTTGAAAATTTATTATTATTTTATTTAAAGAAGAGTTAAAAATGTTAAATTCAACGTTTATTGACTAATCCATTTTTAATATAGGATTATAACTAAGATAAATTCAACAATAAGTATTTATTATAAAGATAAAAATATTAAATAAATAATGGTTTTTTATTTATAGTTTTTAGACATTAAATAAGTAAATTTATTTATGACACAATAATGATGTTGTAATTACCTTAGTAATGAAAGATTAAAATAATTGATATTATAAATATCCAAATAAATGTAAATTGATACTTATGATGAATCAAAATAATATTCACTATTATTATGGGATTTTAGGGTTGATTAAATAATTTTTTTGGAAGTTATAATGTTGTTATGTCTTTCACAAAAACAAAAATACCAAATAGTGTCAAAATTGACATAAATGAGTTTTTAAAACAAATACTATATTAATAATTGATATTATATTCTTAAAATTTTAAGGATCATCAAAATGACATATATAGGGTTAGATATATTGATAATGAACCATGTGGGATTCTCTTGGCTTTTTATAGTAAGTTTATTTACAATTTATGATAATAATACAAGAATACATGTTATAAGTTAAACTATTTAACTAAGAGTTAAATCTAAAAGATAAGGTTAGTATGGTGACCAAAACCTATCTAAAACCTATTGGTTGAGATTTTTTCAACCCATCCCCACCTTATCCTCTAAATAAATTCTTTTTTATCCATTATAAACAGAATATTATTGTATAATAAAATAATATTTCAAGATTTTCCTAAAGTGACCCTCACCACTCTTATAAAATGGTACTTCCCCTTCTCTCAAAATCACACCTCTAAATCAATTTTTCACGGCCAAACCTGATAAAATATCCTCCCAACTACCCTCAATTAGACCTAGAGGCCTTAATTTTATCATAAAACCATCCTATAGAGCCCTTTTGATCAACTCAATTGGAAACACCCGAAGAAGAGGTAATAATTCCACCACCTCTTTCAAAGTTCTTTTCTTCTTCCACATCCTCTTTCTTTATTGATTCCATACCAAAATAATATATCTAGTACCTTATACATACTTTTATTTTATTATAATAATGGTACATCCATATTCATTATTCTGTCCATCCTATGAATGACATGTCACCATACGTGTGTAAGTACGGCTTACTGTCTCCACATCTTGGTGTAATTTGTTATTCAAACACTTAATTATTTGGACGGGTATAATAATGAGTAAAAATTATGTAAATAATAAATATAACATTTTTAAGATTATATATATTATATACCACCCAATTACGTAAGATTTCACCATCAATAGACTGATATTATCGCTCATTCGTATAAACAGATTACCGTCTCCACGAACGTGATGAAATTCATTCCCCATCATAACCATTAAAGAATAGTTTTTGATTTATGAATAAAAATAATGTTTATGAACTAAATATTATTCTGTATATGATTCGAAAACATCTTTTTCATAACAAACATGGATCACATAACCCAGCATGTAAAGGAAAATGAATCAGTTAACACCCAAAACAATGATACTACTAAAATATTATTGAAAATGAAATATTAGAAGATCATATATAATTTAATATTTATGTATGAGGTTATTTTATAATTTAATAACAATGATTTAACTATTATATTGTAGGTTAATTTACCCTCTATCAAGGAAAATTTCAGTTCAAGGTTTAATTCTATAGTTTCTTCATTACCTGAGATTGTTTATACGTGATTATCTATTGGGAAATCTTTATCATCCACATATTTGTTTCTTAAAAATATATTTTTTTTACTATTCTCTTGACTATGGGTTAAAGTCATTTATAACCTTTTTTAACTTTTTATAATGTTTTTATAAAGAATTATTTCTGTCGTTCTCCAGACAAGGTCCTTTACAACCTTTTCAACAAAATTAAGGAAAGAATATTTTTTAACATATACAGAGAGTGAGGATATTTTTTGTTGTTATAACACCTTCGATGCTTCCCTTATAATATTATAAGAATATTTTTAGAATAAATGTTTTCTTTTATAATTACTTGACTTTTAAATGATTTTAAAATAGAAAGATATATTTCTCTAAAATATTTTTGATTTCATCTATGTCAACATTCTCTGATGGATTATACACTTGTTTGAAGTTTATTTATTATGATAAAATCATACATATATTATTGAAGTTTTTGTGATATGCTTGACTATTGATGTATTATTTTTATACCATTTATGGATTCTGGATAATATATTAACATTTTGTATGCTAGTTTTAGTATGAATTTTTATGTTGTGTTTCAACCTTTTCATATGAGGAATGAATTGGACTTTGTAAGTTACGACTGGAGCCCACTATAGCTATTCTATGCATAGGAAGGTCTCATGAGACAAACTAGTGTATTGGAATAAGGTCATGAAAAAAATCGTATTTGTAGTCTTGGCATGAGGCCTTGAATATTTGTTTATAATGTCCGGTATTATGCATTCCATCACTATGAAATTGGCTATTGATATTACATGTGATTATTCGACTAGTAGAATATCCATGTGAATAAGTAAATGGATTTATTTGATTTCTCTTTTCCATATTTGGCTGAATTTTATGTTTAAAGTATTGTTTTTTAGTCTTATACATTGCCTTAAATGTTTATTCCTATTTAAGATAGTTTTCTCTGTATTGATATCCTTACTGAGCATCTCACCTCTTTATTATATTATATTTTTCCTAGGATGCGAAGATTTATATTATGATTAACCTGTGAGAATAAGCTAAGTAATATAAGAGTTTTCAAAGGGGACACCATGTTGTTGTTTAATTTCATGATTTAATGTAATACCTATGTGTAAATCTAGTACATCCAAGGCCACTAAACAGATCGGTCTTTCAGGACAAGATTCCTTGTATTATGCCAATGTTATGTAAAAATTCACCGAATCTGGGTAACTAGGGTATGGGAGTTATAGTTGGTATCATATAAAGTTTAGTATACACCTTAAAAACTAGATTTAGAAAAATACTAATTAGAGAACATTACCCTAAGATAAACTTTTGGGATTTTTATAGAAGAATATCCTATAAGTTTGGTAATGTAGATATTTTGTGTGTTTTCAAAGAAATATATCCCTGTATGGATATGATCAGGTAGAGGTAGCTCTGGTACAGATGTACCTAGGAGTGTAAACTCTGACATGGAGTTTCAGGCTTCCCCCAGGGTATCCTGGTACATGACAACGTGCCTTGTTGCACTCTTGGTTATGACCCTCCCGGGGGGATATGCTTAGAATAATTCACATTTTATTTACAATCCATTATGAAGGATTTATGAGTATATACCTCCTCAAAGAATTTTTTTTATGATTATGGATTATATCCATAAACTGTTCAATTTATGTAAAGTGTTTTACAAGTTTGGAATTATGTATTGTGATTCATAAACTAATCTAGTGTATGCCTTTGTTTATAAATAGTGCATAGTGGAAGAAATGGAATTTGTATCAATGCATGTAATCCATGTAGGTATCCCCTCCTACTCAAGATAATTATATTGGGGATGGTGATGAAACTGGTGCTAATTTGGTTATCACCATACTTGGACAACTTGCTCAGGTTATGAATAACAAATTTACCCACATGGAGCACCCTGATCCACAATGCGGAGAATAAATGTTAGACCAATTCCTAAGGCAACAACCACCAACATTAAATTGGACTAAAAATAAATTTGTAGATAAAAAATGGATAAGTTCCTTAGAGAAAATATTTCATTATTTGGGGAGTAGCGAAAGGGAAAAGTTATCATGGAAGTTTATCGCCTCACGGGAGATGCAGATCACTGGAGGTTGTTAATTCAAAACACAAAGGAAAATGAAGTTGTATAAAATATATAATGGGGGAGTTTAAAGAGATTTTCATAGAAAAATACTTTCCTCGTGAATATCGAGTGGATATGGAAAGATAATTTCTCAGTCTGAGGAAAAAAGAGGATGAGAATATTGAAATGTAGGAGGCTAATTTTATAGGTTTATCAAGGCATTCAAAAAATTATATACATAACCCAAGGAGTAATATTGATCGATTATTTGATGGGTTAAAACCATTTCTCAATCTAGAATTAGTCTCACAATACTTCTCATGGTATGAAGTTACTGTCTCATGTGATATCAATATAGAAAAGAAATTTTCTAAGTCTTACATCTTTAAAGTAATGAAATAGAAGAAGAGATCTGCTGAACAATCTAGAAATGGAAATAAGGGGAGTAAGGGAAAATTTGAATTTTCATCATATGGTAAATGTGGGAAGAAACACCCCGGTACATGCCTGAAGGGAATGGGAGTCTGTTACAAGTGTGGTGAAAAAGGCCACTAAGCTCGTGATTACAATGGATAGAAAGAGGATGTCAATGTTGAATTCTAAAATTTTAGATAAATGAGGCATTATGCAAATGAATGTTCTAATCATTAAGGAAACTTACCTCAAAAAAGGCTAGGGGAGCAAGGTCATTCTTATGCGATCACTAAGGATAAGGTTGAAGCCCCGAATGACATGATGGAATGTAATTTAATGGTTTATTCATGTTTATCCAATGATTTATTCAATTATGGATCATGGCATTGTTTCATATCTTCCCAGTTTTCTTAGAAAATTAGATATTTCCAATTTGATTTAACACGGCAGTTATCAGTCAAAACTCATATGGGATGTATCATTGGAACAACATTTTGTGAATCAGTTCCCATTATGGAATATAAACATTCTTTATTTGCAGATCTCGTCATCATACCAGGAAAGCTAGGATCTGCTGTAGGCCGGTCCTAAAAAATTAAATAAATAAACTAAAAAGAGTCAAGTATACAAGGGAATATTACATAAACGAGTGTGCACCACCCCACACCTATCTCCCTCCACCAGTGAGGCACAATAATCTAGGGTCGTGAAAGACCACATCTCTCCAGTATCAGTGAGCTTCCACTTTTCCAACGCATCTGCCACCTGATTAGCCTCTCATTAGACATGTGAGACCTCCACCCGCATCCGAGCAATATCATTATGGCAAACAGCCCACTGTGGTAGTACACACCAAGGGACCTGACGTGTCTTGGTTATCAAGGAAAGAAGCGCGATTTGAGAGTCATATTCAGTCCATATATGTTTCCAATTAAAACAGACAGCGTACCTGATGGAATAGATCATTGCCCAAAGATCAACTTCAAATGTGGTACTAGTTCCAATGGCGTGGTGAAATCATCCTTTAACAAACCCATGATAGGTGTGAAACACTCCTCCAGAACCCGATGGGCCTGGAGCGCCCAACGTAGCCCCATCAACATGTACCTTGAGGCAAGTTCAAATGGGTGGGATCCATCGAATATACTTTAGCATCGAAGGAAAGCGTGGCCGCCCCGAAACACCAAGCGCATGCAGAATTTGAAGGTCTGACACTGCATTAGTCATTCCACCATACTGCAAACAAGATGATGTGTAAACATCTCTATGAATCGCCATCACTCCTTTCTGAACAGTGGGGCACACACCAGTGAAAATAGCAGCATTTCAGGCCTCCCAAAGGGCTGCAATAGTAGCAGCAATGGCGGTCAAAAACAAATTAAAAATCTGATCGCTGAACCAGCCATGGGAAGTAGTAGATTGCATCTGTATTACTAGACCGCAGGTGTCAACATCCACCCCAAACACCGAATGGATGTATTCCCACAGTTGTTTTGCATGAGAGCAGCCCATTAAAATATTCTGACCCGAGTCCTCATCGGCATTACACATGGAGCACATGGAGGCCATCTGAATCCTGACCCTCTTGAGAGCATCAGATATTGGTGGGCGGTTTTTCCAGATCCTCCATATTAGAGAAAATCTGGAGGGGCTAATTAAACACACTCTGAATTTCAGCAGCCAAGAAGGTGTAGGGGATTGGCCCCCAGAGAGGATCTTGTAATAATCCCTACTATTGAATTGCCCAGTTCTACTATGCACCCAGATCAGAGTATCTTGCTCCATAAAGAAATAATTATTGACTTCATGCTCCACCTTCACATGAACACTAAGAGAAGTAGAATGCATCTATGAGAGAAATCTAGAAATTGACAAATTTTCTGCCTTAGGTGGCACATTGAAGTCACAAAGAGGTTGTGTGATCCACTTTGTGTTCCAGAAATTCTTTGTGGAATCCCTACAAACCAACCAACGAGTATCGTGCATGATTATAACATATTCCTTCTTGATAGATGCCCAAACCAATGAGTAAAGGTTCCATTTGTATCCATTTAAGTGCCTCCTTGTGATTCTGTTTGAAAGAAGGTCATCGTCAGCTTCATGAGAAAGCAAGTTCCACCTGAACTTCCCAATCAATCCTTCATTAAAGGTCCAGAGATCCTTGATTTCTATACCACCCATCTCCACAGGCATGATACACTCCTTCCATGCTATTGTAATTATCTTCCTCTCATGTGGTGACCCCATCCATATTAAATTCCGCACCATACTCTGAAGTTCCTTGAAACGTCCCCTCGGCCATCGATAAATGGAAAAGGAGTGGACAAACTTCTACGTGATAACTGAGTTCACAAGGTAGACCCTCCCATCCATGGACATGGCTTTCCCCTTCCAGCTGGCCATCTGATGGAAAATTCCAACAGAGATTCCTTCCAGGTTCTGTCTTTTCACTTTTCCCCAAAACAATGGGACCCCAAGGTATTGGAATGGTAAGTAACCCCTCCTCACCCCAAGAAGTCTAACAATTATGTTCTGTTTCCCAACAGGAATTCCATTTCAAAAAACATTGGAGGATTTATCCCAACTAATGGCCTGTCCAAACACCTCTTCATAATGACTAAAGAGGGATTTAATGGAGGATATAGTTTTCCTTGATGCCTAACCAAGAAGCAAGATGTCATCAGCATACAATAAATGAGACGTGGCATGTTCACTCACACCAGCACTAATTCTTTTATAAAGTCCCATTTGAGCAAGATCATTAATAAACCTACTCAGGTAGTCCTCTGCCATGGTAAAAAGAAGACCAGAGAGTGGATCACCTTGCTGCACCCCCCTAGTGCAAGGAAAGAATCCCCTCGGGACACCATTGACCAACACTGATAATCTAGAAGACTCCAGAATGATACATATCAGACTCACAATTCCATATGAGAAGCCATACCTTCTAAGAACCTCAAGTAGAAAGCTCCACTTCAGAGTGTCAAAAGCCTTAGATATATCAATTTTGATGGAAAAATTCCCACCCTTTATCTTCATTCTCATAAAATTGACACTCTCAGAGGCCATAAAAGGCACTTTTGAATGCTCCTCCCAGGGAAAAATCTGAATTGATTCGCAGTGATTGTGCCATTAACCAACCCACTCATACTGTTCACCAAAACCTTGCTAATAAGTTTGGGTATTGGGTTCTCAAGAGCAACCGGTCTAAAGTCCTTGATGTCAAGAGCATTCTCATTCTTGGGGATAAGGGAAATGAAATAGGAATTCATTCCATGAGGAATATATGAGTGTGAGAAGAAATTTTTAATTCCATGCACAATGTCATTCTTCAAGATGTCCCAATAGAACATAAAAAATTTATTTGTCAACCCATCATGACCTAGGTCACTTTCAAGATTGAGAGATAGGAGAGCAGATCTAATCTCCTCTTTGCATGGGGGAGCAAGTAGAAGCTGATTCGAGTGATCATCAATATAGGGGATGATGTTATCAACCATGTGATGAATGTTGGAATGCCCATTATCCACATATATTCCTTTGAAGCATTCAGAAAAAGCCTAGGAAATCTCATTTTCTTCACTGTAAAGGTTCCCATCAATGCTGATCACCTTATTCCATGCATGCTCCCTCTTTTCCTAATGTAATCTATTGAAAAGCATGGAGTTTCTATCCCCATCCGTAAACCATTTCACATTCAGCTGATTTCTCCCTAGACTTTCCTTTATCATTAGGAGATCATCTATCCTATTATGTGCGGTTATTTCCACTATTGATATAGTAGGATGTTGATCATGAAAAACCTGAATCCTGGCCAGCTCCTCCTCTGCCTTCTTGATGTCCTCATCAATTTTTAAGAATGATTTTCGACTCCATTCTCTTAGTATCCCCTTTAGATGTTTGAGTTTCATGACAAGTCACTGAATGTGACTCCCAATGACTTCAGAATTCCGTGCCCCTAAGACAATCTCCCTGCAACCTAGAGTCACAAGACATCCATTGTTGAATTTGAAGGGAATAGGGGCTGACCTTGTGT
Source organism: Viscum album (assembly GCA_963277665.1). Classification (NCBI taxonomy): domain Eukaryota; kingdom Viridiplantae; phylum Streptophyta; class Magnoliopsida; order Santalales; family Viscaceae; genus Viscum; species Viscum album. The sequence goes on along the minus strand of OY728166.1, from coordinate 1,080,542,312 downwards.
GCTGGGTATTGACATCAATAAACATCGGGTTGTGGTCAGAATGATGCTTAGAGAGCGTGAAACCAGAATCTCCATTAGCCGTATCATGATCAAATATACCAACGAAACATCTATCAAGCTTTCTTGCTTGCTTCACCTCACACGTGTATCTACACCATGTAAAATCTACACCAGCTAATGTAACTTGTTCCAGATTACAATAGTCAATGCATTCTAAAAAATTCAGCAGCATAAATCCATTTGAAGTTTGGTCTAGTTTTTTCCTCAGGCTTCATCACTGTTTTGAAATCACCAATAACCACCCATTTTATCTCCATCCTCCTAGAAGTGGCTTTAAGTTCCTCCCATAAATCCCTCCTATTTATAGAAGAATTGGAGGCATAAACAAAAGAGACTGAGAAATCCTGCCCAAAAAAAAGTAGTTAACAAGGACAATTTGATTCCCATTAGCACAGGAAGTGATCTTAATGGCATCATGCCATAACACCCATAAGTGGTCCATATGAGATTCATGCTGATTATTCGAAACAAAACCGTATCCTAGAGAGCCCCATTTGAATCCCTTCTAGTTTTCAAAGACGATTTTTGGCTTAGAAATACCAACAAGCATCAGTTTAAAGGTCATGAGGTAATGTCAAAGGGCCCTGACCGTGCGAGAGTTTCCCAGCCCTTGACAATTTCAAAAAAGGATCTTCATTTTCTACTAGCCATGCCTCTTGTCAGAGGCCCCCTTTTCTTTCCACTGGTATCTATTTCTGTTTTTTCTTCCCCTGACCACTCTGCCCTTGTTGCCTAGAGGGAGTAATATTATGAGGATCCTTGGTCACCTGGCATGCCCCACTGCCCCTTCCTTCGGTGGTATAGTGTTAGAATTCTGCTCCGACCTTGGACCAGCTAAAACCCGATATGAACCTTGGTTCCCCTTCATGTCTCATCATCATACGAATGATTGAATTTGATATATTCATCGGTATGGATTTTCCTTCAGACCATGATGCGAAAAATTATTTCATGAAGAAAGAGGTTACAATTTTCGATGATGATAAGGAGTACCTTATCTTTGGAGTAGAAACATCACTATCTAATTCTTATCTAGATTCACCAACAGTAGCTCTACTAAATTCAATTATTGGTGAGGAAGAGAGTGAAATAATTATTGGTGAGGAAATAAATGTTCAAATAGATGATGTACCTACTACTCATGATTATGTTGATGTGTTTCCAGAGGATTTACCTGGACATACATCAGAATGATAAATTGAGTATTCCATTGATTTAATCAGTGGTTCAAGGATGATATCAAAGACCCCATATAGAATAGACATTATGGAATTAGTGAAACTAAAGAAACAACTAGAGGAATTGAGTAATAAATGATTTACTCACCCTCGTGTTTCTCCATGGGGGCCCCTATACTTTTTCTAATAAAAAGAGATATATGTATGAGGTTCTGCATTGATTACATGGAGATCAATGTTATAACAATAAATAACAAGTATCCCCTACCTCACATTGATGATTTATTCGATCAACTTCATGGAGATCAATATTTTTCAAAGATTGACCTTCATTCTGGATATCATGAGTTGTGTGTGAAGAAGTAAAACATTCTAAAGATAGAATTTTGTACCATGTATGGGGATTACAAATTTATAGTAATGCCTTTTGGACTGATTAATAAACCCTCTATTTTCATGGATCTAATAAATAGAGTATTCTAGGAATATCTTGATGAATTTGTAGTGATATTTATTGATGATATCTTGGTTTACTCCAAAATCTATGAAGATCATGAAAATCACTTACGCACTATTATAATAAATCTTAGAAGAAATGAATTATATGGGATGTTTAGAATGTTTGAATTCTAGATTCAGGATATTTCTTTTCATGGATATATTGTATTTATGTATGGAATCTATGTTGATCCTTCTAAGACAAGAGAAATACAAGAATGCCTAGAACCTACGAGTATAACTGAGGTATGCAGTTTTATTAGTTTAGCAGGTTATTATGAGAATTTCATCCATGAAGTTTCCTTATTGGCTAACATATTAACCAATATCAAATGTAATGGGGTTAAATTTGTTTGGAAAAAAGTGTGTGATTAATGTTTTAAGTAACTAAAGAGAAGTTGAGTCAATTCTCTTATGTTGACTCTACCATCAAATAATGATGGGTTTTTTATTTAAAATGTTGCTTCAAAGAAAGGACTTGGGTGTGTCCTTATGTGGAAGGATTGGGTTATTGCCCATGCATCACGATAGCTAAAAATTCATGAAAAAAATATCATACTCATGATCTTGAGTTAGCAGCTGTAATATTTTATTCGAAGATATGGAGACAGTATCTATATGGTAAAAATGTGAGATATTTACCAATCAAAAGAGTTTGAATATATTTTTTCACAGAAAGAACTCAAAATGAGGTAAAGATGATAGCTTGAACTACTCAGAGATTATGATTTCACTATACACTACCACCTAGGGAGGAAAATAAGGTGGAAGATGGTTTGAGCAGAAAGGATGATGGACTTTTGAACAAGATGAGAGTTGAAAGGGATCCTATGTTCATAGATCTAGTAAGGATGGATATGGGAATAATCTTTGAAGGTGAAACATCAATAAATTTTCAAATGATTTCCAACCCAACTTTACATGAAAAAATTAAAAGTTCTCAGAATGATGATTTGGTGTTTCAAAAGAAAATTAATGTTGTGAATGATGGGAGATTGATTGACTTCGTATATGAAGATCGAGTTTGGAAATTTGGGGAGAGACTTTGTGTTCCTGACATACCATATCTAAAAAGAGAATTGTTGGATGATGCTCATAGCTCCAATTTCTCTATACACCCTGGTAGCACTATGATGTATAGATATTTGAACGAACATTTTTGGTTGGACATCATGAAGAGTGAGACTGGTGATTATGTGTCCAGATGTATAATTTTTCAATAGGTGAAGGCTGAAAGACAACATCCTAAAGGAATCATTCAACCTCTCCCCATACCTGAGTGGAACTGGGATGATATCATGATGGAATTTTAATGGGGCAACCAAAAACTCCAAGAAGGAATGGTGAAATATTGGTCATTTCGGATTGTCTTAACAGGTCAACACATTTTCTTACTCTAAGAGAAGATTTTACCAGATGAATATGTTGAAAGAATGTATATTAATGATGTTGTAAGACTTCATGGAGTAATAAAATCGATTGTTTCTGATCATGATCCTCGTTTTACATCAATATTCTAAAAATGTATTTATAAGGCCTTGGATACTGAACTTCACTTGAGAACTACCTACCACCCTCAAACTAATGGACAATCAGAACGGATTATTCAAACCATAGAAGACAAGTTGATATCTTTATCACATGACATTCAATGTATGTGGGATCAATATTTACCTCTGGTAGAAATTTTCTATAACAATAGCTTATATTCAAGTATTCAGATGGCACCATATGAAGCATTATGTGGAAAGATATTTCACACACCAACTTGTTGGGATGATGTTGGTGAAAGAAAACTCATAGGCCTAGAACATATTTAGGAAATAATATAAAATGTGTATGTAATCCAAACCCACGTCGAAGTAGCTTAGAGTAAGAAAAAGAGATATACCAATAATCGATGGAATGATTGGGAATTTCAAGTAGAATATCATGTTTTCTTGAAGTTATTTCCATTTAAGGGGGTTACAAAATTCGGTAAGAAGGGAAAATTAAGTCCTAGGTACATCAGGCCTTCCAAAATTCTTGAATGAATTGGAGTTATATCTTATCAGTTGGCAATGCCTCCAAGTCTCTCAAAAGTTCATGATGTGTTCCACATATCACTGTTGAGGGAATAAATGCATGACCAAACTCATGTATTGAGCTATGATGAAATATAACAAGAACATGACATATCTTATTGCGAACAAAAAATCATAATTCTAGATACCTGAGAACAAGTTTTGAGAAACACGACGACTCGTCTGGTGAATGTTCTATGGAGAAACCATAAGATGGAAGATGAAATGTGGGTACCTGATGAACTTATGATGAAGAAACAAATAAATCTTTTTTTGCAGTCATATTCTTGGAATTTTGAGGATGAAATTATTTGAAGTTGGAAAGAATGTTACTCCCCAATCTTCCATGGTATGCTTCTCTTTGAATAATACAATAGCTTTTGTTGTACGCAATATTGAGTTCTAACACCCCACGACCAATCAAACTATCTGTTATGAATAGTAAAAAAACCTTTTAAAATTTAATAAATTTTATTTTTCAAAATGGAATTCATTTTTGGATTCTAAATATCAAAATTAGTGTAGGGTAAATTTTAGGTATTTTTATGAAAACATTCAATTTTTGATGAATAGTGAAAACACTGCGATATTGTTTAAAACCGAAATTTTATTTAAATAATTATTTATTTTTTTAAAATTTATTTAAGGTAAAAATTGATACATAATACCAATATATGTTCAATTTAATTCATTGGAGTCATTTTATAATAATATTAGATATATAAAATTTTATTGAACTTTTTACCGTCTTTTACACACCTTCTAGGCGCATTTGAAAATTTGCATAAAACGTAATTTTACCACTTATGTGAATTTAATTTCAAAAATCTGAGATACATGGTTTGAAATCATTAATTAATATTTCGTTCAATAGGATGAAAATAATTTTTGGTGAATAGTAACTTTTGACTTTTATTTACCACGGTTAAAAGTATATAGGGTAATTAAAGGCAAAATATGATTTTATAATTACACTAACACACGTACTATTTCTATTGGATAAGTTTATTTAGACAAAATTCAACATTAGTAATAAAATGTGATCCTTTTGGTCCACTTGGATTAGATTAAGACATTTATTATTAATTTATTTAATGAAGAGTTAAAAGTGGTAAATTCAAAGTTTAATAACTAAACCATTTTTAATATAGGATTATACATAAGATAAATTAGATGTAAAATATTAATTAGAAATATAAAATTATTTCCTACATAATGGTATTTTATTTATGATTTTTAGACATTAAACAATTAAATTTATTTATGACCCAATGATGATGCGGTAATTACCTTATTAATGAAAGAATAAAATAATTGATATTATAAATTTACAAATAAATGTAAATTGAGACATTTGATTAATTAAACTTATTGTATAGGTTCATATGAAATGTTTGGATTGAATAAATAAATTTTTTCTAAGTGATAAGGTTGTTATGACTTTCACAAAAGCAAAATATCAAATAGTGTCAAAATTGACCCAACTTATTTTTTAAAAAAAATAATTTATTATTAATTGATATAATATTCATAAAAATATAAGGATTAGACAAAGGAATTAGATAATGTTATATATATCAATAATTAACCACTTGGGGTTCTCTTCGGTTTATATAGTATGTTTATTAAACATTTATTATAATAACACAAGAATACATGGTAAAAGATAAATTGTTTAACTAAGAGTTTAACCTAAAAGATAAGGTTAATATGGTAACTTAATCCTCTCTAAAACCTATTGGATGAGGTATTTTCTACCCATACACATCTTATCCTAGAAATATAGAATTTGTGAGCCAATATATATCGAATATTATTGTATAATAAAATAATATTTAAAGCTTTTCCTAAAATGACTGTCACCTCTCTTATAAAAGGGAACTTCCCATTATCTCAAAATCACACATCAAATGCCATTTTACTTGACCAAAACCTACTAAAATATCCTCCCAACTACCATAAATTAGACCTAGAGGCCTTAATTCGATCATAAATCCAACCTAAGGATCCCTTTTGATCAACTCAAAAAGAAACACTCGAAGAAAAGGTAATAATTTCACCACCTCTTCCAAACTTCTTTTCTTCCTCCACTATATCTTTATTTGTTTTTTCCATAAAAAATAATAACTTCAGTAGTTATACATACTGTGATTTTATTATAAATATTTTACAACCATATCCATTGTTCTATCCATCCTATGAATGAGATGTCACTATACATGCGTACATATAGCTTACCGTCTCCACGTCGTGGTGTAGATTGTTATTCAAACACTTCATTATTTAAATGGGTATAATAATGAGTAAAAATGATGTAAATAATAAATATAAAATGTTAATAACTATATATATATGATATACCATCTAATTACAGATGATTTCACCATCAATATAATGATATTGTCGCTCGTGTGTACGTATGGATTACCATCTCCATGAATGCAATGAAATTCATTTCCCATCATAACCATTTAAAAATAATATTCAATTAATGATTAAAAATATTTTTTTTGAACTTAATATCATTATGGATATGAATCAAATACATCATATCCATAACAAACATGGCTTACATAACCAAGAATATAAATTAAAATGAATTAGTTAACACCCTAAACAATAATAATACTGAATTATTATTAATAAAGAAATATTAAAAGATCATATATGATATTATATTTATGTATGTGGTTTTTGTATAATTTAATAAAAATTATTTAACTATTATATAGTAGGTTCATGCACCCTCGATCAATAAAAATTACAAGGTAAGGGTTATTTCTACAATCTCTTCCTTATCTGAGGTTGTTTATAATTGAGCATTTACTGGGACCTCTTTATCATCCACATCTGTGTTTCATAAAAATGTATTTAAAACATTTTTAATATTTCTTATACTATGGATTAAATTCATTTATACCCATGTTTGAAATTTTATAAAATGTTTATAGAAGAATATTTTTGTCATTTTCCAAAAAAGGTCATTTATAAAGTTTTCGACAAAATTAAGGAAATAATGTTTTTTTACATATACGGTGAGTGAGGATATTTTCCGCCATTATAAAAAATTTTAAGATTACCTTAAAATATTATTATAATATTTTCAGAATAAATGTTTTCTTTTATAATTACGTGACTTTTAAATGATTCCAAAATAGAAAGATATATTTCTCTCAAATATTTTTTATTTCATCTATGTGAACATCCATTGATGGATTTTACACTTGTTTGAAGTTGATTTTATATGATACAATATTCCATATTGTATTGAATGTTTTGTGATATGTTTGACTATGGATGTGTTATTTTTATACTATTCAAGGTATATTGTTAAATTATTAACATTTGGTATGCTAGTTTTAATATGAATGTTTATGTTTTTTTAACCATTTCATAGGAGGAATGCATTCGACTTAGTAAGTGATGGGTGGAGCCCTCTATAGCTCCTCAATGTATCGGTAGGTATCATTAAGAAAACTAGTGTATTGGCACAAAGACTTGACAAAATCGTTTTTGTAGTCTTGGCATGAGGCCTTGACTGTGTGGTTATGATGTACTGCATTATGCATTCCATTATTATAAAATTGGATATTGATATTAAATGTGATTATTTGACTGGTAGAATATCCATGTCAATAAGTAAATGGACTTATTTGATTTTTCATTTCCTTATTATGATGAATTTTATGTTTAAAAGGATTGTGTTTTAGTCTTAAACATTGCCTTAAATATTTATGCTTATTTAAGACAATTTCTATTATATTGATATCCTTACTGAGCATCTGAGCTCACCCCTTTATTATGTTATATTTTTCCCAGGATGCGAAAAATTATATTATGATTAACCATCAGAAATAGGATAAGGGATATAAGAGTGTTCAAAGGGGGCCCAATTTCGTTTTTTTATTTCATGATGTAATGTAAAACTTATATATGTATATAGTATTTTGAAGGCTACTAAACCGATCGGCCCTTCGGGACTTGATTCCTTGTATCATGCCAATGTTATGTAATAATGCACTAAATCAGGGTAACTGGGGTCGAGAAGTTACATATAAAGAGAGTGAACTTTGGTGGAATTGTTTTTTCCATTATCATAATATATTGGGTATATGAATGCGATGATCTCAAGATGTTTTATATCCCTTTTATAATTGGATTCCATGTATCTTAAAGGTAAATTACGTGATATTGGAGCCTCCATAAATGTAATGAATCATTCTATTTTTAATACCTTTATAATGAGAGAGATAAAACAAACAAGGGTGATTATTTAACCTGCCAAAAAATTTACTCCATTCCTATTAATATTTTTGGAATATGTTATGCTCAGGGTACAAAATTTGATCTTCCAAGCTCACTTTTAAATGTTGAACATATAGTATTTTTGGAATATGTTATTCTAAAAAGGAATATTTTCCACATGCACTACACGTCTGACAGACATGTCGACTCATCCTACATGTCACAAATAATATTACTATCGTTTTCATCTAGTTTCATGTCATTCAGATCACGTTCGCTCTGAATTCGATCGTGACACGCAGTTTTGTTCTTTTTATGACTTCAGAAACACGTTTCTGGTCATCATAGTCAAACGGCACCTCAAAATGATTTTCTATCTGCCCAAAAATTTTACAATTCACATCTCGGTTGTTGTCGTATGATTTCCTGGAATTCCAAGGTCGTTCGAGTGCTTTTGACTACCCAATGCACCGTTTTAGAGCGCGCCGAACTGCTGAAACAACACATTCGGTCGTACAGTGCGCACCGAACGTCCGATGGACGTTCCATCTACTCCTAAATTTCACAAATAATATTCCTATTGTTTTCGTGTGGTTTCAGGTCATTCAGAGCACTCTTTCTCTGATTTCGACTACGACACACCGTTTTGGTATTTTATTACTTTGGGAAAACATTTCCGGTCACCGTAGTCAAATGGATCCTCTGAATGATGTGTCGTCTGCCCAAACACTTTAAAATTCACACCGCGGTTGTTTTCATATGATTTCATGGCATTCTGAGGTCGTTCGGGTGGTTTTTACCACCCAATGCGCCCTTTTAGAGAGCGTCGAACTGCTGAAAAAGACACATTCAATCGTACCACACACACCGCACGTCATATGGATGTGACATCTCCTCATACATGTCACGAATAATATTCCTATCATTTTTGTGTGTTTTCAGGTCATTCGGAGCACGTTTTTTTGGAATTCGATAGTGACACGCCGTTTTGGTCTTTTATGACTCTGGAAACGTGTTTTCGGTCACCGCGGTCAAACGAAACCTCTGAATGACGTTCCGTCTACCTGACCATTTCAAAATTCACACTATGGTTTTTTTAGGATTTCATGGAATTCTGAGGTCATTCGTGTGGTTTGGACCACCCAACGCGCCCTTTTAGAGCGCGTCGAACTGCTAAAAATAACACATTCGGTCATACCGTGTGCACTGCATGTCCGATAGATGTTCCATTTCCTCCTACATGTACGAATAATATTTCTATCATTTTTGTGTGGTTTCAGGACGTTTGGAGAATGTTTTCCTTGAATTTGACCCTGAAACGCCGTTTTGGTCTTTTATGACTCCAAAAACGTGTTTCCGATCACTGTGGTCAAACGGCACCTCCGATTGACGTGTCGTCTACCTGACCATTTTACAATTCACACCTTCAATGTTTTCATATGATTTCATGGAATTCTGAGGTCATTCAGGTGGGTTTTACCACCCAACGTTCCCTTTTAGAGTGCGCTGAACTGCTGAAAACGACAGATTAAGTAGTACCGCGCGCACCGCATGTCTGATGGACGTGTCGTCTCCTCCTACATTTCAAAAATAAAATTAATATCGTTTTCGTGTGGTTTCAGGTCATTCGGAGCATGTTTTCCTTGAATTCGACCGTGACATGCCGTTTTGGTCTTTTATGACTCCGAAAACATGATTCTGGTCACCGTAGTTAAACGACACCTCCAAATGACGTGTCGTCTACCCGAAGATTTCACAATTCACACCATGGTTGTTGTCGTATGATTTCATGATATTCTAAGGTTGTTTGGGGGATTTTGACCACCTAACGTGCCTTTTTAGAGTGCGTCGAACTACTGAAATGACACATTCTGTCGTACCGCATGCACCGCACATCTGATTGATGTGACGTCTCCTCCTACATGTCACGAATAATATTCCCATCGTTTGCAAGTGGAATCAAGTCATTTGGAGATCGTTTTCTCTGAATTCGACCGTGACATGCCGTTTTGGTCTTTTATGACTCTAGAAATGTGTTTCTAGTCACCATGGTCAAACGGCACCTCTGAATGATGTGAAATTTTCCCGACCATTTCAAAATTTACACAGCGGTTGTTGTCGTATGATTTCATGGAATTCCGAGGTCATTTGGGTGGTTTTGACCACCCAACGCGCCCTTTTATAGCGCGTTGAACTGCTGAAAATGACACATTCGGTCATACCGAACGCACCGTATATCCAATGGATGCGAAGTCTCCTTCTACATGTCACTAATAATATTACTATTGTTTTCATGTGGTTTCAGGTCATTCGGAGCATGTTTACTCTGAATTCGATCGTGACACTCCATTTTGGTCTTTTATGACTCCGAAAATGCGTTTCTGGTCACTGCGGACAAATGGAACCTCCGGTTGATGTGTCATCTATCCGACCATTTCACAATTCACACGGTCGTTGTTGTCGTATGATTTCATGGAATTCTGAGGTCGTTCAGGTGGTTTTGACCAACCAACATTCACTTCTATAGCGCGTCGAACTGCTGAAAATGACACATTCGGTCATACCGTGCGCACCGCACATCCGATGGATGTCCTGTCTCCTCATACATGTCACAGATAATATTTCTATCATTTTCGTTTGGTTTTAGGTCATTCGGAGCACATTTGTTCTGAATTCGACCGTGACACACCGTTTTGGTCTTTTATGACTCTAGAAACGCGTTTTCGGTCACCAAGGTCAAACGGAACCTCTGATTGATGTTCCGTCTACCATACCATTTCAAAATTCACACCGCAGTTTTATTCGTATGATATAATGGGATTCCAAGGTTTTTCAGGTGGTTTTGACCACCCAACGCACCCTTTTAGAGCGCGCCGAACTGGTGAAAATGACACATTTGGTCGTACCACACGCACCGCACGTCCGATGGATGTGTCGTATCCTCCTACATGTCAATAATAATATTCATATCATTTTCGTGTGGTTTTGGGTCATTTTAAACACGTTTGATCTAAATTCAACTGTGACATGCCGTTTTGGTATTTTATGACTCCAGAAACGTGTTTCCGGTCACCGCATTCAAACGCCACCTCCGAATGACTTTCCATCTACCCGACCATTTCTCAATTCACACTTTGGTTTTTGTCGTTTTATTTCATTGCATTCTGAGGTCGTTCGGGTGGTTTTCACCACCGAACGCGCCCTTTTAGAGTGCGCTGAACTGTTGAAAATGGCACATTTGGTCGTACCGTGCGCACCGCACATCTGATGGGTGTGTCGTCTACTCCTACATGTCTTGAATAATATTCCTATCATTTTAGTGTGGTTTCAGGTCATTCAGAGCATGTTTTCTCTGAATTCGACCGTGACACCCCGTTTTGGTCTTTTATGACTCCAGAAACGCGTTTCCGGTCACTGCGAAAAAATATCACCTCCGATTAACGTTTCTTCTACCCGGACATTTCAAAATTTACACTACCATTGTTTTTGTATGATTTCATGGCATTCAGAGGTCGTTCGGGTGGTTTTGACCACCCAACGTTCCCTTTTAGAGCCCACCGAACTGCTGAAAATGACACATTCGGTCGTACCGCGCGTACCACACGTCTGATGGATATGTAGTTCTCTCCTACATGTCACAAATAATATTTCAATCATTTTCGTGTGTGTTCTGGCCATTTGGAGAACGTTTTTTCTGAATTCGACCGTGACATGTTTTTTTGATCTTTTGTGACTCCGGAAACGCGTTTCCGGTCATCACGGTCAAACGAAACCTCTGAATGATGTGTCGTCTGCCAGAACATTTCACAATTCACGCTGCCGTATTTGTCGTATGATTTCATGGCATTCTGAAGTTGTTCGGGTGGTTTTGACCACCCAACACGTCCTTTTAGAGCGTGTCGAACTACTGAAAATGACACATTCAGTCGTACCATGTGCACTGCACATTCGATGGACGTGCCGTCTCCTCCTACAAGTCACGAATAATATTACTATCATTTTCATGTGATTTCATGTCATTCGGAGCACGTTTTCTCTAAATTCAACCATGACACGCCGTTTTGGTCTTTTGTGACTCCAGAAACGCATTTCCAGTCACCACGGTCAAACAGAACCTCCGAATGATGTGCCATCTGCCCAACCACTTCACAATTCACACCGCGGTTGTTGTTGTATGATTTCATGGCATTCTGAGGTCAATCATGTGGTTTTGACCACCCAATGTGCCCTTTTAGAGCGCGCCGAACTGCTGAAAACAACACCTTCGGTCGTACCACGCGCACCATAGGTCTGATGGACATGTCGTCTACTCTTACATGTCAAAAATAATATTCTTATCGTTTTGGTGTGTTTTAAAGTCATTCGGAGCACGTTTTATCTGAATTCAATTGCGGCACGCCGTTTTGTTCTTTTATGACTCCAGAAATGTGTTTTCAGTCACCGCGGTCAAATGACACCTCCGAATGACGTGCCGTCTTCCTGACCATTTCACAATTCATAGCATGGTTTTTGTCCCATGATTTCATGGAATTATGAGGTTTTTCGAGTGGTTTGGACCACCCAAAGAGCCCTTTGAGAGCGTGCCAAACTGTTGAAAATGACACATTTGGTCGTACCGCATGCAGTGCACGTATGATGGACGTGACGTCTCCTCCTACATGTCATGAATAATTTGTCTATCATTTTCATGTGTTTTCAGGTCATTTGGAGCACGTTTTCTCTAAATGCAACACTGATACACCGTTTTGGTCTTTTATGACTCCGGAAACGTGTTTCCGGTCACTACGGTCAAACACCACCTCCTATTGACGTGCTGTAATGACCCACGTTTTAAACCCGGTTTAAAAGTGGAGGAAATTGAACTTTTTCAATTACTGAACTGGTTGTTTTGAGAACCGGGCATCAGAATCTAATTTCGAAGGTTTGAACCCTTTTTTTATGTATTTGGACATGGGCGAATGCCCGTTAAGTTTCCCGGGTGGCCTAAGGGGTATCGGAAGTGATGAACCCCAGTTCTTTAAAGGGATTCAGAGGGAACACGGTTGGCGCATGGGCTGACCAAGCCGTGCGACCTAAACCGTGCGGCCCAAATCTGGTGGACAGTGGTGTGCGCAGGGGCTACGCACGGTTTCCCCAAACCGTGCGCCTAGCCCGTGCGGGAGATCTCTTGGAGGAAGAGGACTCCGCACGGTTTGTGCATAGTTTGGAAAACCGTGTGGGTCAAACCATGCGCTTGGGGATGTTTTAAGTTTTCAATTAAAATTAAAATAAAAAAAAAATAAAATAAATAAAAAACTAATCTATCACTCCCTCACCCTCACTCAACCCGCACGCAGCCCCCACCTCTCCCGTGAGCCGTGCGCGAGCCCCCTCCACGGCGCCTCCTCCTTCCTCTGATTTCAACCGGTTTTTGGCAATTTATTCCTCCAAATATCCATGGTGAGTCTCTCCCTCCCTTAATCTTCTCTTATTGGCCGGTTTTAGGGCTCCTTATTGCCCTGTTTTCCATTCGGCTAAACCCCTTGGTTTAGGGTTGGTTTGGTTTCTGTTTCTCCCTTGTTCCGCTTGTTCCAGGGTTATGCGGAAGGTCCCTCGGGACCTCATGGGTGCGCGTGTGGTGTCTGCCGCTGAAGGGGAGGCGGGTTGCAGTCATTTTGTCCCGCCGGTTGGTTTCCGATGTAAGGGTTTTACCCGTTCTTGGTGTTCACAACTTCTATTTTATTACCTCAGTTGTTCTAAAGGGTCCTGGTATGTGTTTCTTAGTGCATTGGACCTTTGGTGTTGGTTTTGGGTTGCCGGAGCTTATGCGGCTCGCCTGCGTGGGCATAGGTACGTGTTTATATGCAAGTGGGTTCCCCCGGTATGTGTATATTTGTCCATGGAAGCGAATATACACGTATGTGGAAAGTTGTCCCCATTACATATATAAAACGTGCCTGTGCAGGTGAGTGGAGACAGGTATATGTGTATAAGCATATCTGTAAGGATCATATTGTGCAAGATCATGGCCATGCGAGGCATGTTCATGGAGGCTAGGTGTCCTTATATGTATGTTAAATCACATATGCCTCATGGGGGAGCAGAAGTGGCACCTTTAGTTAGAAAGCTCCAAGAGTAGGTGTGGACGGATAGATTCACCTTGAGGTAGGGTCCCTCTCTTTGCCCTTAAATTTAAAGTGAAGCTTTTAAAGAGTTTAATACTACATTGTTTTAGTATTTTAATTATGCAATTTAGTCATGGATAAGTGCTTCTGTGAAAGTAGTGTGAATTGCAGGAATAAGATAAAATGGTTGCTTGGTCATTAAACTGATGATTTAATAATAAAACCCGTCGATCAGGGATAAGAGTATGAAGTAGATTCTTATGCTTTACTACGAGATTCTTGTTATGCTTTGGTGATAATTGATGCTGTCATATTTACTTTGAATTGTACTAAATGGTTAAATAATAACAGTTGTAATCTTTTGATGAATTGGTTAAACTTGATTGAAATGGATTAGGGTGGTAAGACTGTGCCTTAAGATAATGGAATAAGCACAGATTAGGTTAATGGAATGGGTCTAGTGAGTGGGACTTACCTAGGAGTAGCTCTTAGCACCTCTTGATGCTTTGTAAATCCTTTTATGCCCTTGATATGAAAATGAAAGGTATAAAGAATGAATTTGGGGTTAGCCAATACCGTACATGATAGGGTTGCCTCATGTACCTTATATCAATATGATGAATACGACAAATGATGTGATCATGTGATATTGTGAGATGGAAATAACATGTTTTATTTATATGAATGTTATAAGAAGTGTATGCCTTATAACCTATACAATTGAATGATAATGCTTCGGGCCAGGGGTAGACTATGAGAGCTCCCCTATGATACGGCTTCGGGCTAAGGGCAGACCTTGAGAGCTACCCTAATTGAATGATAAAGCTTCGGGCTAGGGGTATTCCGTGAGAGCTCCCTTATGTTACGACTTCGCGCTAAGGGTAGACTGTGAGAGCTCCCTTGAATCATTCTTAAGCCTTCGGGCCAAGGATAGATAGTGAGAGCTTCCCCAAAGATGGGCCAGGGGTAGGATCAAGAGCGTTACCCCTGGGGTTAAAGAGGTTTTTGAGTTGTTTCTCGGTCCTACCCAACGTTATATATATATATATATATGTATGTATGTATTCCTTGAATCATTATTAATCCTTCGGGCCGGGTATAGACCATGAGAGTTTCTCCAAGGGTGGGCCAGGAGTAGGATCGAGAGCGCTGCTCCTGGGTTAAGGACGTCCGTGAGTTCCATCCCGGTCCTACCCAACGTATTATATATATATATATGATGACATGATCGGATTACTTTACCGGCAAAGAGCAGAAGCTGGTATAACCATCAGGTTTCCTCTGGGGAAACTAGGACAGGTGTTGTTGTTCTTTATTTTTCTGTTTATCGAATCCCGTTATACCTGCATACTGCTTTAATTACTATTACACTGTCTGGATTGGGTTACACACCGGTGGTGCCAGCCTACTGAGATTTATATCTCACACCCTACTCGGGACGCCATTACACTGGGGTACCTGAGTAGACATTATTGCTTGCAGGACCTAGGTTGTCTGTTGTGCTGTTTGTACCTAGGGAGTTAGGATCAAAGGACCAAGCGGGAGCTTGGGATGCTCAGGAGATCGCCCGTCGGGATTTGCTGTCTTTTCTTCGTTTCTTTTGTATTTTATTGAAAGTATGCTGTATTATTTACTGCTTTCTATATCTGTATCATCATCCTTGTGTTGTGACAAGTGGCATTTGACACCTTTTATAAAAATGATAACTATTTGTCTCTATTATTGTTTGTTCATTGTTTATCTATTACTGCTTCTACTACTTTTTTGTTTCACTCGGATAATACCGTTGTGAAACTCTGATAAGAGGGTATATTCTCCCAACTATCACCTCCTGAGACCCTCGTTGCTAGTTGGAATCCTCTGGCATACGGGGACACGCTCTTGAGGCCATGTGACCTACCAATCTGGCCACTGGTTTGATGGTCAGCCGGGTCGGGATGCTACAAAGTTGTATCAGTGGTGTTTTCTCTTCTGATTTGTTTTACTTTTTGGTGACATTAGATAGGGATAGGTAGTACCTGGAATTTTGTAATAAGATGTGTCTGGGATTGGCCACCCTACGCATAGGGAAAATCCAAATTTCCTCGAATGAAATTATTATTTTAATGATTTTGATTGTTATGGTTGATTTGATTTCACCATTGGGTGATGCACATGACATATGCTGATACTATTGATGCAATTGTGGGTGCTATTTCGGTTGAACCCGATGATACGAGGGTATGCCATCTCTTGCATCGTATATGCACATTGTTAGAAATCACATGTCATGCCATCTAGGATACATTAGTAATGCCTACTATTGTGATAGGTATTGTGGTAGTTATTCTATGCTTCTGTGATATAGCATGTTCTATGTTACTGCTTAAAATAACATGCTACTTTTGATCAAAAATGAAATTGGTAGTTTTTGCTAAATTACGTGATTGAAGTTACGACAGGAGCCAATTTTCAGTTGCAAGGTTTATGGGCTCCTTATAGCTAGGAAAGGGTAACCTATGTGATCGGTTTTTCGAAAAAGGTATGCTAAGTTCTAATTGTAAAATGGGATTGGTTTTGATTAAAGGGAGCCAAATGCCAAACTGTAAAGTGTATGGGAACTTTACAGATTGGTAGGTGGCCACCCATATGACTGGATGATTGCTTTGAGCGTGTTTATTTCTGAAATGTTTTTTGTTTTGTCTTTTGGGAGCCAATTTTCAACCCATGGAGTGTATGGGCACCTCATGAGTTGGGGACTGGCAACCCATAATGAATGTGATGACAACGTGCTTTGCGAAATGCTTATGTGTGTAAAGGATGTTCGGTTATGAACTGGTGCGTTTTGGGTTGTTGGGACCCTCGTAGGTCACCTTAATGGTTTAAAAAGGAATTTATTAAGATAAATATCCTAGAAAAGATGGAATTTCTGATAAATGTTTAATTGTTAAAAGGAAGTTTATTGAAACTTGCCTGTTTTTCTTTGACTTGTTTGTTAAAAATCAAGTGACTGGTAATTTTTGGTTTTGAAAGGTTAATTGAAGTTTTGTTTTTAATCTTTTAAAGTGATTACATGATTAATGTGAATGAATATAAAGGGCTTGTAAAAAGGAACCTGTAGTGGTTTCCTCTGTTGAGACCCTGTGTGTGGGTAGGTTAAGTCGTTCTTGTGAGTGCCTTGGAACGGAACCTTATGCGTTTTTCGTAGGCTATTTTCTTTTAGCAATGACGTTAAATGTTAGACTTTAAGCCCGATGACTTTTGTTGGGAGTGACCAAGTGCTTGGGTCGACGGTTTTTTTTCGTGAGGGGCTAGCTCGTGGTAGGTAGCGCCCTTAGAGATTATGTGCTTGACTTGTTCGGAGAGATTTCAGAAGTTTGGTATTGTTCGGGTACCGTTGTCCCGTGTAGGACATCCATTTCTAATGACACCCTTGTTCGGATGGGTGGCCATGCTTCTTTTGATCTTGTTAAGGGATTGAGCATCAGGTAATGATCTGTATCAGTTGGTTGGACATGCCTCGGGCATGGTCGGACGCCTTGTTGGTCATTTGACCCTTTCTTTTTGTGTATTAATGGATGACTTGATATGTCATCGTCCAAGAGAATGGTCGTATAGGGAAATACGACGTTTGGTTGTACCTCTTGCACTGTTGTGTATGGTATCAGTTCATCTACGTGGTAGAGTGACATGAGCGTTTGAAAATCAAGTTGTCTCAATGCTTGAGATGATTTTCGGAAGTCTCGGGTGGTTGACACGCTTGTCTTGTTGCTTTGGTTTCCTTGTACGTTTGACGTGGTGATCATGGCTCGTAGAACCGATGCACATCTGCTCAACAAATTATGAACAAGCCTGCTTATGAGCAGCTTATCTTTCTCCTTTCGATGACGCCGACCCTTCTAAGGTGGGAAGCGTCGTGCCGGTTGAGTAAAGTGTGTCCTTCCAGGTAAAAGGAACACACCAGGAAGGAACATTTGGGAATGGTCGGGTTGGTTTGAATGCCTTTGAGGCTTGAAGGTGTCGTTATGCGTCGATGCTTGATCGACAGCACGACGTTGATCTGGTTGGCGGTGTATGAAACCCCTTTTAAGAAACACTATTAGTCGTGGAGGACTTCGATGGTAAATCGTAAACAATCACGGGATGCCTTGTGTGGGAAAAAGGCATTGTGATCGGTTTTTAAATCTTGATGCATCGGTAGGTAAAGCTGATTCTTTTCCATATAGTCGACCAGTGGTTGTTCGACCCTTCCCCTTTCGAGCTTTTGGAAAAGGTTAACTGGATTCCATTTCAATCCTCTTGGTGTACTCTGCTATGTGACGAGCATTTCCCCTATCTTGACTTCATCCCGGAGTCACTAAGAGAGCATCGGTCTTACTCCGCGCTAATGTTTAAAGTCTGTTGAGCTCATTTGGTTGTTCTCCTTCGGTGTTTCGTGCAGGATGCATGTTTTCTCTCGTGGTTTGATCTTAGGTACATCACCGGAAGTTGAGTATGATCTTCGGTGAATGTCCTCTTGGTGGATGTGTGATCCCTCAGAAAATGGTGTCGTGGTTATGGTTATAAAACGCCAGCCATCTATGCCGTGCGTCTTCTTGAACAGTCAGCCGAAGTGGCTTGACTCTTTTCGACTTGGGTTTAGAGGTCGATGGGGAAATCGACAGTTTGATCGTTTCAAAATCACGCTAGGTGCATCGTTGGAACGCTTAGAGCATGCTTTTGAAAGGCAGTTCAAAAGGTAGTGGAGTGGTAGTTTGGTTTTGGCCATTTGACATTAAAAATCTAAGGTGGGAATTACCTTAGTTTGGTTTCTTGACAAGACGATGATGTGATCGTGTCTCTTGTGGATTGGGCTCAGGTAAGAGCTTTCATGTTGGTTCAGTGGAAAAACGAGCTTTGGATCAGGTGTTGATAGCTTAAGGGTTGTGTGATTAAGTGGGTGTTCGTTGGTGCGTGGGACATTTGGAAACATAATGAGATCATTTGAGCGATGATTCACGACCCTTTTAGGTCGAGTGAGGTGCGTTGTTCCAGAAGGCTTCTCAGAGACGAGATGTTCTAAGGTTTAATGGTTGTAATTACCCACGTTTTGAACCCGGTTTAAAAGTGGGGGAAATTGAACTTTTTCAATTGCTGAACCAGTCGTTTTTATAACTGGGATTCAGAACCAAATTCCAAAGGTTTCAACCCTTATTTTTAATGTTTTTGGACATGGGAGAATGCACGTTAAGTTTCTCGGGTGGCCCAAGGGGTTTCGGAAGTGACGAACCCCAGTTCTTTAAAGGGCTGCAGAGGGCGCACGGTTGGCGCACGGGATGACCAAGCTGTTCAGCCTATACCGTGCAGCCCAAATCTAGTGGACAGTGGCATGCGTACGGGCTACACACTGTTCCCCAAACTGTGTGCCTAGCCAGTGCAGGAGATCTCTTGGAGGCAGAGGACTCCGCACGGTTTGCGCACGGTTTGGAAAATCGTGTGGGTCAAACCGTGCGCTCGGGGATGTTTTAAGTTTTTAATTAAAATGAAAATAAAAAGTAAATAAAATAAATAAAAACCTAATCTATTTATCCCTCACCATCACTCAACCTGCACGTAGCCCCCTCCTCTCCCGTGAGCCGAGCGCAAGCCCCCTCCACGGCGCCCCCTCCTTCCTCCGATTTCTCTCGGTTTTGGAAATTTCTTCCTCCAAATCTCCATGGTGAGTCTCTCCCTCCCTTCCTCCTTTCTTATTGGGTGGTTTTAGGGCTCCTTCTTGCCATGATTTCCATTCAGACGAACCCATAGGTTTAGGGTTGGTTTGATTTCAGTTTCACCCTTGTTCCGCTTGTTCCAGGGTTATGCGGAAGGTCCCTCGGGACCTCGTGGGGTGCACGTGTGGTGTCCGCCGCTGAAAGTTAGGTGGTTTGCAGTCATTTTGGCCTGCCAATTGGTTTCCTAGGTAAAGGTTTTACCCATTATTGGTTTTCATATCTTCTATTTTATTACCTTAGTAGTTATAAAGGGTCCTCGTACATGTTGCTTAGTGCGTTGGACCTTTGGTGTTGGTTTCGGGTAGCCAGAGCTTAGGCGGCTCGCCTGCATGGGCATAGGTATGTGTTTATATGCATGTGGGTTCCCCCGGTATGTGTATATTCGTCCATGTCAGCGAATATACACATATGGGGCATGTTGTCCCCATTACATATATAAAAAGTGCCTGCGCAGGTTAGAGGGGATATATATATGTGTATAAGCATATGTGTAAGGATCCTCTTGTGCATGCTCATGGCCATGTGGGGTGTGTGCATGGAGGATAGGTGTCCTTATACTTATGTGAAATCACATATGCCTCGTGGGGGAGTAGTAGTGGCACCTTTAGTTAGAAATCACCAAGAGCTGGTTTGGACGGATGGATCCACCTTGAGGTAGGGTCCCTCTCCTTGCCCTTAAATTTAATGTGAATCTTTTAAAGAGTTTAATACTGCACTGTTTTAGTATTTTAATTATGCAAGTTAGTCTTGGATAATTGCTTCTGTGAAAAAAGTGTGAATTGTAAGAATAAGATAAAATGGTTTCTTGTTCATTAAACTAACGATTTAATAATAAAACCCCTCGATCAGTGGTGCACTATCTTCAAGATAAAAGTAGGAAGTAGATTCTTATACTTTCATGCTAGATTCATGTTATGGTATGGTGATAATTGATGATGTCATATTTACATTGAATTGTACTAAATGGTTAATGCATAACAGTTGTAATCTTTTGATGAATTGGTTAATCATGAATGAAATGGATTAGGGTGGTAAGACCATGCCTTAGAATAATGTAATAAGCACGACATAGGTTAATGGAATGGGTCTGGTGAGTGGGACTTACCTAGGAGTTGTCCTTAGCACCACTTGATGCTTTGTAAATCCTTATATGTCTTTGAAATGAAAATGAAATGTATAAAGAATGAATTGGGGGTTATCCAATACTGTAAATGAGTGTGTTGTCTCATGTACCATATATCAATATGATGAATACGACAAATGATGTGATCTTGTGATATTGTGAGATGGAAATACCATGTTTTATTTATATGAATGTTATAAGAAGTGTATGACTTATAACCTATACTATTGAATGATAAAGCTTCGGGCTAGGGGTAGACTGTGAGAGCTTCCCTATGATACGGCTTCGGGCTAAGGGTAGACCGTGAGAGCTCCCCTAATTGAATGATAAAGCATCAGGTCAAGGGTAGACCGTGAGAGCTCCCCTATGTTATGGCTTCACACTAAGGGTAGACTATGAGAGCTCCCTTCAATCATTCTTAGGCCTTCGGGTCGGGGATAGACCATGAGAGCTTCCCCAAGGTTGGGTTAGGGGTAGGATCGAGAGCTCTACCCCTGGGTTAAGGACATATATGAGTTCTGTCCCGGTCCTACCCAAGATTTTATATATATATATATATGTTTGTATTCCTTGAATCATTATTAAGACTTCGGGCCGGGGATAGACCATGTGGGTTTCCCCAAGGTTGGGCTAGGAGTAGGATCAAGAGCGTTGCTCCTGGGTTAAGGACGTCGGTGAGTTCCGTCCCGGTCCTACCCAGAGTATTATAAATATATATATGGTGACATGATTGGGTTACTTTACCAGAAACTAGCAGAAGCTGGTATAGCTGTCAGGTTTCCTTTGGGGAAACCGGGACGGGTGTTGTTGTTCTTTATTGTTCTGTTTATCGAATCCTGCTATACCTGCTTACTACTTTAATTACTATTAAACTGTCTGGATTGGGTTAGAAACCGGTGGTTCCGGCCTACTGAGATTTATATCTCACACCCTACTCGGTCCGCCACTGCATTGGGGTACCCGAGTAGACCTTCTTGCTTGCAGGACCTAGGTTCTCCACTGTGTTGTTTGAACCTGGGTAGTTAGGAGAAAAGGACCAAGTGGGAGCTTGGGATGCTCATGAGATCACCCGTCGGGCTTCGCTATCTTTTCTTCATTTCTTTTGTATTTTATTGAAAGCATGATGTATTGTTTACTGCTTTCCATATCTATATCATCATCCCTGTATTGTGACAAGTGGTGTTTGCCACCTTTTATAAAAATGATAACTATTTGTCTCTATTATTGTTTGTTCATTGTTTATCTATTACTTCTTCCTATACTTTTGTGTTTCACTCTAATAATACCGTTGTGCAACTTTGATAAGAGGGTATAGTCTCTCCACTATCACCTCCCGAGACCCTCGCTGCTAGTCGGTAGCCTCTTGCATACTGGGAGACACGCTTGAGGCCATGTGACCTACCGGTTAGGCCACTGGTTTGATGGTTATATGGGCTGGGACGTTACATGTGTCGTCTAACCGACCATTTCACAATTCACACCGCGGTTGTTGTCGTATGATTTCATAAAATTCCGAGGTCGTTCAGGTGGGTTTGACAACCCAACGTGCCCTTTTAGAGCACACCGAACTGTTGAAAATGACACATTCGGTCGTACCGCACACACCACACGTCCTATTTATTGTGTCGTCTCCTCCTACATGTCACGAAAAATATTATTATCGTTTTCGTGTGGTTTCAGGGCATTCGAAGCACGTTTTCTTTGAATTCGACCGTGACACGCCGTTTTGGTCTTTTATGACTCGGGAAACGCGTTTCTAGTCATCGTGGTCAAACGGAACCTCCAAATGATGTTCCGTCTACCTGACCATTTCACAATTCAGACCGAGGTTGTTTTTATATGATTTCATAGCATTCTGAGGTCGTTCGGGGGGGGGGGGGGGGGGTTGACCACCCAACGCGCCGTTTTAGAGAGCGGCGAACCGCTGAAACGACACATTCGGTCGTACCACGTACACCGCACATTTGATTGACATGTTTTATACTCTTACATTTCACGAATAATATTCCTATATTTTTTGTGTGGCTTCAGGTCATTTAGAGCCCGTATTATCTGAATTCGACTGTGACACGCCGTTTTGGTCTTTTATGACTCTGGAAACGCGTTTTCGGTCACCGCGGTCAAAGGGCTCATCTGAATGGTGTGAAGTATACCCAAACATTTCAAAATTCACACTGTAGTTGTTTTTGTATGATTTCATTGAATTCTGAGGCCGTTCGGGAGGTTTTGACCACCCAACGCGCCCTTTTATAGCGCGTCGAACTGCTGAAAATGACACATTCGGTCATAACGCGCGTACCGCATGTCCAATTGATGTGTCGTCTCCACCTACATGTCATGAATAATATTATTATCATTTTCATGTGGTTTCAGGTCATTGGGAGCATTTTTTCTCTGAATTCGTCCATGACACGCCTTTTTGGTCTTTTATAACCCCAGAAACATGTTTCTGGTAACCACGGTCAAATGGAACCTCTGATTGATGTGATGTCTGCACGAATATATCAAAATTCAAACCTCCGTTGTTGTCCTATGATTTCATGGAATTCCGAGGTCGTTTGGGTAGTTTTGGCCACCCAATGCACCCTTTTAGAGCGCACTGAACTGCGGAAAACGACATATTCCGTCATACCATGCGCACCGCACGTCTGATGGATGTGTCTTCTCCTCCTAAATGTCACGAATAATATTCCTATAATTTTTGTGTGGTTCCAGGTCATTCGGAGCACGTTTTCTCTGAATTCAACTATGACATGCCGTTTTGGTCTTTTATGACTTCAGAAACACGTTTACGGTCACCGAAGTCAAACGGAACCTCCGATTGATGTGCCTCCTACCTGACCATTTCAAAATTAACACCTCGGTTGTTGTTGTATGATTTCATGGCATTCCGAGGTCATTCGGGTGGTTTTGACCACCCAACACGCCCTTTTAGATCGCGCCAAACTACTAAAAACAAGACATTCGGTCGTACCGCACGCACCGCACGTCTGACGGATGTATCGTCTCCTCCTACATGTCAAGAATAATATTTCTATCATTTTTATGTGGGTTTAGGTCATTGATAGCATGTTTGTTCTGAATTCGCCCGTGACACGCCGTTTTGATCTCTTATGACTTCAGAAACGCGTTTTCGGTCATCGTGGTCAAACAGAACCTCCGAATGATGTGTCGTCTACCCAACCATTTCACAATTCACACTACGGTTATTATCGTATGATTTCATTGAATTCTGAGGTCATTCAGGTGATTTTGACCACCCAACATTCCCTTTTATAGCACGCCGAACAGCTGAAAAGGACACATTGGGTCTTACCGCGCGCACCGCACGTCCGATGGACGTGTCATCTCCTCCTACATGTCACAAATAATATTCCAATAATTTTCGTGTGATTTCAGGTCATTCGGAGAATGTTTTCTCTGAATTCGACCGTGACACACCGTTTTGGTCTTTTATGACTCCAGAAACTCATTTCCGGTCACCGCAGAAAAACGGCACCTCCGATTGACGTTCCGTCTACCCGACCATTTCAAAATTTACAACGCCATTATTTTCGTATGATTTCCTGGCATTATGAGGTCATTTGAGTGGTTTTGACCTCCCAATGCGCCCTTTTAGTGTGCGTCGAACTACTGAAAAAGACACATTCGGTCATACCGCACGTCCGATGGACGTGTCATTCTATCCTACATGTCACGAATAATATTCCTATCATTTTCATGTGGTTTCAGGTCATTCAGAGCATGTTCTCTCTGAATTCGACAGTGACGTGCCGTTTTGGTTTTTTATGACTATGGAAACGCATTTCCGGTCACCACTGTCAAACGGAACCTCTGAATGACGTGCCGCCAGCCTGACCATTTCAAAATTCACACTGCGGTTGTTGTTCTAGGATTTCATGGCATTTTGAGGTCATTCATGTGGTTTTGACCACCAAACGCACCCTTTTAAAGTGCGTCAAACTGCTGAAAATGAAACATTTGATCGTACCGCGCGCACCGCACGTCCGATGGATGTTTCGTCTCCTCCTACATGTCATGAATAATATTATTATCATTTTCGTGTGATTTTAGGTCATTCAGAGCACGTTTTCTCTGAATTAGACTGTGACACGCCATTTTGGACTTTTATGACTCCAGAAATGCATTTCTGGTCACCGAGGTTAAACAACACCTTTAAATGACATGACGTCTGCCCGACCATTTCACAATTCACACCGCGGTTATTTTCGTATGATTTAATGGAATTCTGAGGTCTTTCGGGTGGTTTTGACCACCCAACACGCCCTTTTAGAGCGCGTCGAACTGTTGAAAATAACACACTCGGTCGTACTGCACGCACTACACATCCAATGGATGTGCCATCTCCTCCTACATGTCACAAAAAAATTTCTATCAATTTACTGTGGTTTTAGGTCATTTAGAGCACATTTTCTCTGAATTTGACCGTGACACGCCGTTTCGGTCTTTTATGACTCTGGAAACGCATTTCTGGTCACCACGGTCAAACGGCACCTCCAATTGACGTGTCGTCTACCTGACCATTTCACTATTCACAATGCAGTTATTGTCATATGTTTTAATATCATTCTGATGTCATTCGGGTGGTTTTGACAATCCAACGCGCCTTTTTAGAGTACATCGAACTGCTAAAAATGACACATTCAGTCGTACCATGCGCACCGCACATATGATTGACATGTCGTCCCCTCTTACATGTCACAAATAATATTACTATCATTTTCATGTTGTTTCAGATCATTTGGAGCACGTTTGCCCTGAATTTGACAGTGACATGCTGTTTTGATCTTTTATGACTCCAGAAACGCATTTCTTGTCACCGTAGTCAAAAGGCACCTCTGAATGACGTGAAGTCTACCTAAAGATTTAATAATTTACACTGCGGTTGTTGCCATATGATTTCATGGCATTATGTGGTCGTTTGAGTGGTTTTGACCACCCAACATGCCCTTTTATAGCACGTTGAACTGCTGAAAACAAAACATTCGGTCATACCTCGCGCACCGCACGTCCGAGGGATGTGTCGTATTCTCTTACATGTCACGAATAATATTTCTATCGTTTTCTTGTGGTTTCAGGTCTTTTGGAGAACATTTGCTGAGAAGTCGACCGTGACACGCCGTTTTGGTCTTTTATGACTCTAGAAACGTGTTTTTGGTCACTGAGGTCAAACAGAACCTCTGATTGACATTCCATATCCTTGAACATTTCACAATTCACACTGTTGTTGTGGTCTTAATATTTCATGGCATTCCGAGGTCATTCGGGTAGTTTGGACCACCCAATGCGCCTTTTTAGAGTGCGTCGAACTGCTTAAAACGACACATTCGGTCGTACCGCATGCACCGCATGTATGATGGACGCTTCATCTCCTCCTATATGTCATGAATAAAATTTCTATTATTTTTATGTGGTTTCAGGTCATTCAGAGCACGTTTGGTCTGAATTCGACCGTGACACACTGTTTTGGTCTTTTATGACTCCGGAAACGCGTTTCCAGTCACCACAATCAAATGGAACCTCCGATTGACGTGCCGTTTGCCTAACCATTTCAAAATTCACACCTCGGGTGTTGCCTTATGATTTCATGTAATTCTGAGGTCGTTCGAGTGGTTTTGACCACCCAACGCGCCCTTTTAGAGAGCGCTGAACTGCTAAAAATGACACATTCAGTCGTATCGTGCACACCACACATCCGATGGACGTGCTGTCTCCTTCTACATGTCACGAATAATATTACTATCGTTTTCATGTGGTTTTAGGTCATTCGGAGCACGTTTTCTATGAATTCGACCGTGACACGCCGTTTTGGTCTTTTATGACTCTGGAAACACGTTTCCGGTCACCGCGTTCAAACAACACCTCTAAATGGCATGCCGTCTCCCCGACCATTTCAAAATTTACACTGCGGTTGTTGTAGTATGATTTCATGGAATTATGAGGTCATTTGAGTGGTTTTGACCACCTAACGCACCCTTTTAGAGTGCGCCTAACTACTGAAAACGACACATTTAGTCGTACCGCGCATACCGCATGTCCGATGGAGGTGTCGTCTACTCCTACATGTCACGAATAATATTCTTATCTTTTTCATGTGGTTTCTGGTCATTCAGAGCATGTTTTCTCTAAATCCGATCGTGACATGCTGTTTTGGTCTTTTATGACTCTGGAAACGCGTTTCCGATCACTACAGTCAAACAACACCTCCAATTGAAGGGTCGTCTACCCATTCATTTCAAAATTCACACCACCGTTTTTTTGGTATGATTTCATGGAATTCTATGGTCATTCGAGTGGTTTTGACCATCCAACGCACCCTTTTAGAGCGCGCCGAACTGGTGAAAACGACACATTCGGTTATACCGCACTCACCGCACATCTCATAGACATGTTTCCTCCTCCTACATGTCACAAATAATATTCCTATCATTTTCATGTGGTTCTAGGTAATTTGGAGCACGTTTTCTCTAAATTCGACCGTGACACCCCGTTTGGGTCTTTTATGAGTTCGAAAACACTTTTCTGGTCACCACAGTCAAACGACACCTCTGAATGATGGGTCGTCTGCCTGACCATTTCACAATTCCCACCGTGGTTGTTTTTTTATGATTTCATGGCATTCTGAAGTTGTTCGTGTGGTTTTGACCACCCAACGTGCTCTTTTAGAGCACGTCAAATTTTTGATAATGACATATTCAGTTGTACCACACGCACCGCACATCCGATGGACATGCCGTCTCCTCCTACATGTCAAAAAATTATATTTCTATCATTTTCGTGTGGTTTCAGGTCATTCGGAGCATGTTTTCTCTGAATTCGACCATGACATGCCGTTTTGGTCTTTTATGACTCTGGAAACGTGTTTCATGTCACCACAGTCAAACGACACCTCCGAATGATGTGACGTATGCCTGACCATTTCACAATTCACACTACAGTTATTTTTTTATGATTTCATGGAATTCCGAGATTGTTTGGGTGGTTTTGACCAACCAATGTGCCCTTTTAGAGAGCGCCGAACTGCTGAAAACTACACATTCAGTCGTACCACATGCACCACACATCCGATTGACGTGTCGTCTCCTACTACATGTCACGAATCATATTCCAATCGTTTTTTTGTGGTTTTAGGTCATTTGGTTCACGATTGCTCTGAATTCAACCGTGACACACCGATTTGTTTTTTTTACTCCGGAAACGCATTTCCTGTCACCACGGTCAAATGACACCTCCAATTGACATTCCATCTACCCAAACATTTCAAAATTCACACAACGGTTGTTTTCAAATGATTTCATGGCATTCCGAGGTCTTTCGGGTGGTTTTGACCACCCAACGCGCGCTTTTAGAGCAGCCAGAACTGCTGGAAACAACACATTCGGTCATACCGTGCGCACCGCACATCTGATGGACGTGATTTATCTTCCTACATGTCAAGAATAATATTCATATCTTTTTAGTGTCTTTTCAGGCCATTTGGAGCACATTTGTTCTGAATTCGACCGTGACATGCCGTTTTGGCCTTTTATGATTCCAGAAACACATTTCCGGTCACCGCGGTCAAATGGCCCCTCCGAATGACACGACGTCTACCTGAACATTTAAAAATTTACACCACGGTTATTGTCTTATGATTTCATGGCATTACGAGGTCGTTCGGCTAGTTTTGACCACCGAACACGCCCTTTTATAGCCCGCCGAACTGCCGAAAACAACTCATTTGGTCGTACCGCGATCACCGCACGTTGGATGGATGTTCTGTCTCCTTCAACATGTCACGAATAATATTAATATCATTTTTGTGTGGTTTTAGGTCATTAGGAGCACGTTTTCTCTAAATTCGGTCGTGACATGCCGTTTTGGTCTTTAATGACTCCTAAAATGCATTTCCGATCACCGCGGTCAAATGACACCTCCGATTGACGTGCTGTCTACTAGAACATTTTAAAATTTACACCTCAATTATTGTCATATTATTTCATGGCATTCCGAGGTCATTCGGGTGGTTTTGACCACCCAACAAGCCCTTTTAGAGCATGCCAAATTACTGAAAATGACACATTCAGTCGTGCCGCGCGCACCACACGTCTGATTGATGTACCGTCTCCTCATATATCTCACGAATAATATTTCTATCATTTTATTGTGGTTTTAGTTCATTCGGAGTACGTTTTATCTGAATTCTACTGTGACACGCCGTTTTGGTCTTTTATGACTCCGGAAATGTGTTTCTGGTCACCGCGGTCAAACGGAACCTCCGTTTGACGTGTGGTCTTCCCGAAAACTTCGGAATTCACATCGTGGTTGTTTTCGTATGATTTAAAGGCATTCTGAGGTCATTCGGGTGGTTTTGACCACCCAACGCGCCCTTTTAGAGCACGTCGAACTGCTGAAAATGACACATTCAGTCATACTGTGTGCACTGCACATCCGATGGATGTGTCGTCTCCTTTTACATGTCACGAATAATGTTCCTATCGTTTCTGTGTGGTTTCAGGTCATTCGTAGCACGTTTGATTTCAATTCGACCGTGACATGCCATTTTGGTCTTTTATGACTCCCAAAATGCATTTCCAGTCCCTACGGTCAAACAACACCTTCGATCGACTTGTCGTCTGCCCAAACATTTCACAATTCACACCACGGTTGTTGTAATATGATTACATGGAATTCTGAGGTTGTTCGGGTGGTTTTCACCACCCAACACGCCCTTTTAGAGCGCGCCGAACTAATTGGCCTATTTTATAGTTTTACAATTGAAATAATGGAATAATGGCCTAATGGTCATTTGTTTAAACATCCAAGTGAACAATTGGCCAACTGGATAATTTTCCTAATGGCCTAACAACCTAACGGGCCAATTGGTCTATTGTATAGTTGCACAATTGGGGGGTGGGGGCTGTCCTAGGGTGGGGGGGGCTTTCCAGGGTGGGGGGTGTTGTATGGGGGTGGTGGGGATGTCTGGGGGTGGGGCGGGCTGTCCCAGGGGTGTGGCGGGGCAGTCCGGGGGTGCAGGGGGGGATGTCCGGGGTTTGGGGGGGTGTCCTGAGTGGGGGTGTTGTCTGAGGGTGGGGGGGGGGGGGCTAGCCGGTGTGAAAGGGGGGAGTCCTGGGGGTGGGGGATGTCCGAGGGTGGGGGTGTTGTCCGGGGGTGGGGGTGCTGTCTGAAGGTGGGGATGGCTGTCTGGGGAGTGCGGGGGGGGGGGGGGGGCAGTCCCGGGGTGCGCGTGGGCTGTCTGGGGGGGCTATCCGGGGTGGGGGTGTTTTCTGGGGGTGGTGGGTGTTGTCCGAGGGTGGGGGGGGGGGGGACTGTCCAGGGGTGGGCAGGGCTAGACGGGGTGCAGGGGGGTGTCGGGTGTGATGGGTGTTGTTCGGGGGTAGGGGGCGGGCTGGGGGTGGGGCGGGCTATCTGGGGGGGGGGGGGCTGCCGGGGACAATAAATAGTGAACCTAAGCTCAGTCATAAAAAACAAGTTTTATGGTTTATATTAGGAATCACATGGTTTTTTCCAAACTATTACAGAACATGCAATTTAAAACATCAATGAATTAAATGAACAAAAAATATCCAAATCATTTATCAGTTTCATGGTTATTTCACAATTCGTGCACACAAACATTGCATCAGGACCAAACACACATTATACCCTCAAATCACAAAAAATATCACTAGAAACCCAACCTAGACATCAATAAAAACCCCACCAGTAAAACCAGAAACACACCTCGTGAATATGATGTGTCAGGCGTCGTCATGACTACTACATCCATCCGGTGGGCCAGGGGCCTACAACAAATAAACATTATGAATATTTTCATAATAAAAATAATATAAATTAAATATGTAAATAGAGTATAAACCTGCATCGTATGATCCCCTACACCATCACCTAGACACAAATATCCCCGCAGTGCTCTAACCTCAGCGGTCAATTGCGTATTTACCTCCTCAGAACGGCACAACCATGCCTCAAAATCTGACAACTGTTGTGTCATCTGAGCAACAGTAGGACTGAAAACCGCAGTGCATGACACTACAGAATGAGGAATCCCTGTTCCATAGGTTAAACTATATCCATGATTGTCCCGAAGAATAATGAGATGAAAGATCTCATCCCTTCGCATGGGAAGCTGTTGCTGGTCCTCTAGAAAATGTTCTAACTCAACTTCAAATTGATCATGGGAAATATTTAATTATATATACAAATATATTTTTATGTACAGATTTATGTAAGTATTGGTAAGTACAAGCACTTACTATCTATTTTTCAGCCTCTGGATCATTGCGATCACGAGTCCTCATCCACATCGACATTTTATCAGTCGGTAAACCATTCTCCCGCAACTGTATATGAGTATAATATAAACACATAACCATATTAATTAAAAAATTAAAAAATAAATAATAAATACCTCATGTTGGATCTAAGACATGTGACGAGTCCCGATCCTGTGAGGTGGTCCCTACAACGCTCGATTCTCAGAATGGCGTGCTGACACCTCCAACATTCAATTCATTCATGTTTCAAAAAAATCACACATTCTTGAAAATATATATACCAAAACAAATATACAAACCGAAACAGACTCAGTAGACCAATATGCAACTAAGTCACGCCACGGAGCTGGGAGGACACCTCTCGGGACCTTTTCCAGAATTTCTGGGGCACCCACATTTGGTACCCAGTGGTCCCTCTTCACTTTGCCTTTATAGTCTTTCCACATCCTATAGAATTTTCTCATTCACACGGGTCAAAACTCATCAGGGCATACTTTAAAATTTTTCTATTAAAGAAAAAATCACACATATTAGTATTTTTTATTCATAGAGAATAAAGTAATATGGTATTCTTATCTGAACCTCCCTCCAAAGACGATTTAATGTGTCCTGAGGGATAGAAGCCCAGTCACGCGTGGTCAATAGAAATCAATGTGGGTAACGTATGATATGACCCAGCTGATGAAAAAATGTAGGGGCATTCAATCCCACAGGATGAAATACCTCATCAAAGGAAACATCAATCGTCGTGTCAGAATTCCATGATAAAATTCCATGATCAGGGCCTCTCTTCCGAGAGGAAGAAGAAATCGAGTCTGATCTTGTTGAAAACAATTCTATATTTAATTTGACAGATGTTATAAATATATATATATATATATATATATATATATATATATGTTTATCAATTACATAAAAAATAGTGACAATGACATTCAAACATACCTCGACCCCGCGACATAGATGCCTCAGATGGATGATGTGGATCTGCTGCCCCTTCCCCTGACATGCCTGTAGTCATAGAAAACATTAGTAAGGGGACTATCCAAATTGTACAAATGATAAATTGGATTGTTCTTAAAAAAATCAAACTTGTACAATTGTTAATCAAACAAAAAGGTATTGAATAATTAGTTGTGAATGAATTTTAAAAAATCATAATGTTAACAAAACAGATATAAAAATTATGTACAAAACCAATCAATGCATTGCCAAATTTCAGATTGAATTAATAAAAATTCACGCAGCACATGAACTAGATGAAGAATACCTCAATGGGAAGATACACCGACAATAAAATCAATATACCAAGAGTTAAATATCCCTAAAAGTTTATAACTGAATAAACTTTCAAAAGTGAGGATTAAAACTTACAAGGATTTATAAAATGAATAGATAATTTAAGATATCCTAGGAAATTCAATACTGAATAGCAGGAAAACAATTATAGCTTTCATTAAGCATGAAAATCAACCGTTTCTCCTTCAACAACCGCTCTGACCCAAAAAATATCTTCTTCACGTTGAACTACTGTATGCTGATCAAGCTGTTGGGAAACAAATGGAATCGTATCGGGTTCAACTTCTTCAAATAAAAACACTCCTTGCCGAGACATTTTGACATCAACTTTCCAACATGGATTTGAAGGCAAAGTAACGAAGAATACTTGTTCCACTTGTGATGTCAAAATGAAAGGTTCATTCTAAACTCATTCATTTCTATATAACATATAGTTAAAATTCACCAATGAAAACTGATATTGATCGTCTTTACATCCCCGCACTAGATCAACCCAATTACACTTTAACAATATGTACTTCAACCCATGTGTGTATTCAACTTCAATTATGTCTATCAATTGACCATAGTAATAACCAAAATCGATAAATGGACAATCGATGCCACTATTTTGTGTTGCTCGTTTGTTTTTAACATCTTTAATGTGAAATCAAAAACCATGAGCATCTATAGATTTATAACGACTATCCGTTATAGATGGACCCTCGGTTAGTTGGATAAATTATTCAGTTAGCATGCGGTCTCCTAACTCCCTCAGTTTATGAACCTACACAATTTATAAAATTCAATACTGATATATACATAAAGAAATTATTATAATACTTCACTCATAATGAATGTCTATTTATACGTACATAATCCTTGAACCAATATTGAAATGATGCATAATAAGATTGTTGAATTTGAAACTCAATCGAAGGATACATCCCTTCTTTTATCTCATTAATTTGTTTCCTACAAATGATAACGCGATGTTTAAATGATCAAATTATTTAAAAAATACATGAAAAAGTTAAACAATAAAAGTGATAAAATACTTAATGCATTAATAGTGCAACTAATCGAGTACTGAACAAGATATATCCATGTTCTTGTATCCACTTGATGTTGTCCATATCAAATGTGGTCCCTTCTCTAACTGGACCATCATGAATCCGAGAGGGATTATCTAATTTTGTTTCAGCATCCGTAAGATATTCTTCACAAAACGTAGTACACTCATCCATTAAATAACCATTTGTTATTGATGCCTCCAGATGAGATCTATTGCATACAAATCATTTCAATGTAGTGAAATACCGCTCAATAGGATACATCCACAAAAATTGCACTAGACCAACAACCATTACTTCATCAGTTAGGTGGACTGTCAAGTGGACCATAACATAGAAAAATGATTGGGGAAAAGGTTCCCAATGTGACAAAGCGTAAGTACAATTCGGTCCTACAATATTTTTAAATCACTCATTCGTTGATTTATTAAACAAAGATGTCTAAAAATATTACTCATCTCAGTCAACGGCTGAACAACATTAGGGGACAAATAATAAAAAATTGTGATTGGAATCAACTCCTCAAGTAGTATGTGATTGTCATGAATTTTCAACCCTTATAATGTAATTCTCGTCAGAGTCACACACTTTGAAATATTAGAAGAGTAACCATCAGCCACCTTGAGCATATTCAAAATGGAAAGAAATTTCTCTTTCTCCTTTGTAGTCATCGTATACTGTGCAGTAGGCATATATGCCTTGTTTCCCTCTGCTAACTGTAAATGCAACTGTTTCATTAAACCCATTTTATCCAAATCACGGCATCCATTAACATGGTCCTTTGATTTTCCACTGAAACCTAAAATGGTCTACAATATGTTATCACAAACATTTTTTTAATGTGCACAACATCCAAATTATGCCTCAGCATGTTATTTTTTCCAATATGGAAGACTATAAAAAATACTTTTCTTTTTCCAATTGTGACTGCACTGTCTACCCACATCACGAATATTATGTACTAAAGGAGCCACCAAATCTTGAATTTCATATACTGTGTGGATGTTTTCTTCTTAAATTTGCAATAACATTTTGACTCCTATCATGATCTTTGGTGCTAGGCTGAACTCTCTAGAACCATCAAATGCCACTCTGTCCTTTCTGAACCTGTTCTGAGGGGGGAGAAAACGTATGTGACTTATCTTGCCCATTTTTTGGAATGTTTAAGCCATACAGATTTTTTACTTTTATTGCAAAAATGGAAAGAAAATTCCACTTTCTTACTCCAGCTGGAAAAATTTGCATAAGCTGGGAAGTTATTGATTTTCCACAATAAATCAGCCTGCAGTTTGAACATTTCATTCATTTCATAGTCATAAATCATCACATCATCGCCCCGAAATTCATTCAACTCATCAGTCAATGGGTAAAGGTAAACATCAATATTATCCCCCAGACCTTTAGGTCCATCAATAATAGTCGAAAGTAATATAAATTGTTGCTTCATACAAATCGACTGAGGAAGATTATAAAGAACCAATACCACGGGTCATGTGCTATATGTTTCACCAACCATAGACTTGAATGGATTGAAACCATCTGCTACCAATCCCAATCGGACATTACGAACATATTTAGAAAAGTCGGGATGTCTCTTATCAAAATCCTTTCATGCATGAGAGTATGCTGGGTGGGTTGACATAACACTTTCATGAACTCTTTGTACATGTCATCTCATTTAATTAGAATCATTAGATGGAAAAAAAATCTTTTCAACCTTGGTTTAAGGGGAAAGAAATGAATCTTCTTTACGGTAATCGGTTTCCCCTGTATCGCAATCTGACATTGATGAATCTAATTTCCCCTGTTCTCTTTCCACTTGGAAGCAACAAAAACTGTACAAATATCCAAATTGGGAGTTTCCTTTCTAAACAACATACATTTTTTTGCACATGCATCTATGGTCTCATATGTAAAACCTAAGTTCTATGTCAACTCACAAGCATGGTAATACGACTTGGGAATCTTAGGGTCGATAGGAAGAACCTTTTTCAATAACACCAAAAGCATGTCAAATGATGTGTCTGACTAAGTATTCGAAGTTTTCAAATGCAACAACTCCATGATAAATGAAATTTTATTGTAAGAAGTACATCCAGAATATAATTCTGTTTTCTCATCATCGAGTGCTTCATAAAACCTCCTTGAATCACGATCTGCACCAGAGTGAAGATTTATCTCACTGGTCTCAAGATTTTAGATGTCAATGCCTTCAGGATCCAAACCACGTACAATTTCAGTAAGCTTTTCATGCATTAGATCATTCATCCTTGCATCAACATCCATCTGAACTGCATCAGTATTTTGACAAAGAACATATTCTTCTCCATGACGAGTCCAACTCTTATAAATTTTCAGAAATCCATTAAAGAATAGGTACTCCCTCACAGTATCTCATGTGAATTGATATATTTTAGAAAATTTTCTATATGGACAACTAATATAGTCACTTTCAAATCCTCTGGTGAAGTCAATAAATTGCATAATTCCATTGAAATATTCTTTAGATGATCGATTTGGAAGATCAATCCAACTCTTATCCATAATAATATATGTATAACAAACATTTACACAATACTTATTACAGTTTAATTTTTCAAATCAACTATATTTAAAATAAATACTAATCAATTGTTTGTGAACTATTGATAAAATAATAATCTAATTAAAATCCTGTGTCATACCTGATTGTGCTACAAACCTTGAAGGGAGGGGACCTGAAGGCTGTGTTGTGAGGGAGAGGAAAGGTAGCTAAGGGGACCTGGAACCAGAGGTAGTGCGGTGAGGGAGGGGATGGGCGGCAATGGTGGCGGGGGGTGGAAGAGAGGAGGCGGTGAGGGGATGTGGGACTGACATTGAGGGTGGGCTATTCGGGGTGGGGGCTGTCCGGGGTGTAGGGCGGGCTGTCTGGGGTGCAGGGGGTGCTGTCCGGGGTGCGAGGGGGGGGTGATGTCTGAGGTGTGGGGGGGGGGGGCTGTCCGGGGTGGGGGGGAGGGCCGAGGGGTCGGGGGCCGAGGGCAGAGGCCAGAGGCCTAAGGGAAGAGGGGTCGGAGAACGAAGGGGGCAGAGGCCGGTGGCCGAAGGGCAGAGGCCAGAGGGTGGAGGGACACCAAAGGGGATGGAGGGCAGGGCAGAGGATGGCCGGAGGGTGGAGGGTGGCCGGAGGGAGACTAGAGCCGGAAGGCAGAGGGCGGAGGCCGATGAGGGAGAAGGGTGAAGGGCGGCGAGTGCGGTGAGTGGTGGAGGGTGGCGAGGGCATGCGGTGATAGGGGAGGGAACACAGAGGGTGGAGGGTGGCGAGCGGTGGAGGGTGAAAAGCGGTGGAGGGAAGCGTGGGTGGTCAGTGGTGGAGGGCGGCAATGGAGGGCGATGACGGGGGAGGGCGCGCGAGGGAGGGCGGAGGGCGGTGATGGGGGAGGGCACGCAGCTAGGTCGAGTGTGAAGAAGGAGTCGGGGGGGGGGGGGGCAAGCCCCATTTTTTTGTCAAAGTTCAGCGACCAACATAGGCGGTCTCTTGAGTCAGGGGGCTTCAAAGACCAATATAATAGTAGTGGAAGGATGATAGTTGGGTTTGAGAATTTCCCCTTACCTTATATCTAAATGCTTCCTTCTCTTTAATATCCAGTATAATGACATTATATTAATTAATTATAAATTCCATAACCTTTTATACATGAATATAGGTAATTTTGGTTTCATTTTTTTATTTTAGGGGCCTTTTGATAAGTTATATTGTTTAAAAACACTATTCGAGAATGTTCATTTTTATTGTTTTCTTGAGCGTTTCACATGTATTCAAAAATTGAAGTTCGTGTAGAACGTGGATAAACATCCAGAACATATATTACATGTTAATAATGATATTACATAAGTTAAAAACATCTTTTGATGAATTACATTTTATTTTATGTGGACTAATCATTAGATAAAAATTAAATGATGATTGTTCGAGTTAATTTGGGTTGTTTTTCGACCACAGTGAACTTGTTTTGATTAATCATTTCGTAATATGTAAATAAGTTTGTTCCAAAAGATTAAATAGGAATTAATACATATAAAATATTCTATTTTAACCAAAATAATGGTTTCATGACTAGATCATAAGGTAGAAATGAAAATAGAAAACATGTCATTCTTGAAGGTGATAGATTAACACCGCTTGAACAATGTTTTCTTTTATAAAATAAAAGGAAGAGGTGAAGGGGTTGGATGGTATAATATCACAATAGTATCATAAAAGTACAGTATATTTATGATACTAGAGTTACAATACCATTTGGAAAAATATAGGTGGGGAGAGAATGAGAAAAGAACTTGAAATTGAAAGGGAATTAAAGGAGAAGAGGGAGAGAAATTGCCTCTTGAATTTCCTCTTGAGATCCTACTTAAGGGGCCTAGGCTTTGTCTTTTGATGATACTAGAATCTCTTGGACATGGTGGAGGGGGTAGGAAAGATTCTTGGGTAGATTTTGGACAATTCATGAAACTTGAGAGGTGTGAGGAAATGAGGGTGTGGAGGGTGGTATTTATAGTGGATGGGAGAGGGGATTTCTCAATATAGAATTTTTTAATTTATTATTTTCCCACAAGATAAGAAATAATGAGTCTTAAATGAAAAAGAATAGTAATATTATAATGTGATCCCTAACTTGGTGGGATTACATCATCAGAACATCATACATGACTCTATAATTAGCTTATTTAGCTTATTTTGTAAATTAAGGTATTTCACTATTCATCAAAAATTCATTTATTTCAGAAAAATCTCAAAAATTCACCCCTACCATTTTTTCATGTGTAGAATTGAAAAATGATTTCCATTTTTTAAAAATAAATTTCTAAATATTATTAATTTAATATTTAATTAAAATCAAAATTTATAAGAAAAAACTATTTTTAAAATTAAAACTGATTTTATAATGCTTTCAAAAATTACTTGAAGTATTATTATCTTAAATCTAGAAGACATCGATTTGTTGATTTATGAAAAAAAAATTAAAAATACATTTTATTTTTAATTAATTAATAATATTTAATTGTTTATGGCTTTCAAAAATAGCATTACTTTTACTGTGGTCAAATTGTCACTTATAAGATGCCCTAATTTTATTTAATTATTTACAGGCAAGGTTACTATTTTTTGGATGATGTACTATTAATATGGGTCATATTACTGTTTATAAGGGTAGGTTACTATTTATAAGGGTACGTTACTATTCGCCAAAAATTTCTTTTGTTTTATTATACTCAAAAAATCATCTTCAACACAACAGTGTATGTCAGATTTTCAAAATTCAAAACATAGAAGTGGAAAAACTATGTTTAATGGTCACATAGTTTTTAGTATCATGATATTTCTTTTTTCTTCCTAATGTTATTATAATATAGGTAATAATTATAAGAAAGAAATTCCCTTAATAAAACTTTGGGTCGTTACAAAATGCCTCTCTCATATAATCCAACTAAGATAACCTTGTCATTCATTTAGAACATTAAAGAGTCAAAGATCCCGCCACACCAGATTATGGAAACCAATATATAAATCAATTTGGTATAATTTCTCTCATGCGAGGATCCATAAATAATCCCATAGGTGTGTAAATTTCTTATTGTACAACTCTCTTTGTCAATTTTGTTTCACCATGGTTTCCTCTTACTTGACCAATCCAAGCATGAGTGAATCCACCAGCGTTCAGTGTAGTTTACCCTCTAGAGTGGGCCTAACCTTCAGAAAACCCTCTTCAAGCATGGGTTCAATGGAATTATGCTATGTTTCATACAAGATATTATATACCTTGGGTCTTTCAATAGTTCCATGCCTGATCTTTTGACACCCATTAATTAAGATTAAATCTCTCCAACCAAATTCAGAGATTATGTTACTTTTGGACCACTAGGGTTAATGAATACACTAGTTTGTGTCATATATGTCATATCCATGATAAATTCATTTCATCAACCTCTTACATTTCTCCCCACCACTAAATATTCTTATCCCATTTCATGGAGGGTACTTGATGTAGTGTGGACCTATCCCCCAGTGATGACTCAACAAATGAATCTTCATTTTTCTCACTGCAAACTTATTATCCAAAGAGGAAGAAATGGTTCCCTCAAGAAACTCAAAACCCAGCCCATGATCACCCACATCATCCATCAATTTGGATTTGCACATTCTATTATCAAGTATAATGGAACCATATTTAGGGTTGCCAAGATAAATAAATTGTAAGCTTAGTATAACATTCAGTCCAAATATAATTCCCACTTCCAGTGGCAAGAATATATTCTAATTGAGGAATTCAAAAAAACCTCTATAATTTTGTAGAAAATAGTGGGACATAACCAAAAGGGTTTTACTGATAAGATCCTTAATTAAATTTGGGCCTATCGGATAAAAACAAAAAATTCCACCCAAGCGACCCCAAACTCCCTGTTGTATGAATCATATGTATTTTTACCAATTGAGGTTCAGTTTTGGTCACTCTGAATGGAAATTTATGACCACGAGACACTAAAAAATGGCATATTTCTATCTATATGAGTAGGTTTCCCTTGTAGAATACATGGATTAGGCCATGAATCACATAGAGAGGAACCAAAATAGGATATAGAATAAGTATGTTCTCTTTCACTCTTTCCTCTTGGGTGACATGGAACTGGCTCTTAGAACATTGATGATACCTACCGAAAATGTGAAAAATTTGGATCCAAGGTTGGGAGGACATTACATTATCCATAAAGTCAATTACAATAGATAATACTCATTTATCTCTGTGGGTTGAGATAATTTCACAACTCCCTCCATTTCCATGTTTCTCAAGAAGTACTTCATATTCAACCCTATTCTCCAAACATTATCACCTTAAAATGTTTTCAATTGGTCCAAAATCGATGACCTTTAACTAAGATGTTATGGTATAAGAATTATGACCTTATACTATTTTCATCCACTTTGTTCTGAGCTCCATGAACCTAACAGATAGTAGTCATAGTTCTAGTTGAACAACTTTAAACTATAATGCTCAACATCTCCAGCACATGATACTAAATTGTTGTCTTACACTATGAAGTGAACATAGGATTCCCCACGTATTAAGTGTGAGATAACTAAAAAACAACAACCTTATCACATGATGATAAACTGTATCCATACCATATGAATTAAGCATGGGTTTTCCCATTAAATATTGGGATGCTTTAATTCCCTTATCAGAGAGGGTTTCCCCCACATCAAGCATCACTCTCATACCACACTATATCCTAGTAATACACATGGAATAATTCCAATTACCATTGTATAAATGGAAAAATTGAGTCCCCTTTTATCTAGTCCTATCACCTAATTCATCATAAACCCTTTCTCCCGAGGGGGGGGGAGGGTTATATTCACCAACATTTGTCCCTTTGGACCCACTTATGGTCTAAAAATTATGTCCTTAAATAGTAAAATTTGTTTCAAGGAGTTTATGTATTACAGGGGCCTCTATGACCTCCTTTAATGTCAACTTGTATCTATTTTGTGCCACACAAATACCCCATATAAAATTCTCCCATAGTCTGAGCATCACTAATTTATACCATTTTTCAATTTTCCCTAGTATAAACCTTATAATCCTAAACTTTGTGCAACTAGATTCTGGATTGTTTCATGTGGTGTAGAGCCTCCTAAACTCATTTCATAATGGATTTTAACCTTCTTACACCACCTAAACATCCTCAAAGTACCAAACTATGTTCTGTGATTTATGAACATAAAAACTATGAGTCTTCATATAATAATTAAGGAATTATACTCTATGCCTCTGGCCTCCATGGCCCCCCAATCACATGGTTTACTACATCCCTAGTGTATCAACAAACCAATTCCATAACCGCTTTATAGAACTATATGCGGATTGATTCCCATTCCCATGGGATATATAGTGAAGAATATTCCTCCTATCTTCAAGATTAAATTATAATTCACCTCAACACTACTAATTATCCATGTCCCTATTGACCAAAAATACCCTTATAGTTCTCTAGGCCCTAATCACATTTATTGAACTATTGGCAGATAGTGATGACCACATGACCTTGAATGGGGAAGAAACTAATAGAAAGATTGATTTTAAATCCATACATATATCCACATCTTTAGGTGTTAAAAAGAATCCATATCGAGTATAAATATGGTATTCCTCATATCATAAAATGGGATTATTTGGTAACCTCACTTTAGAGGAAAACCCCCATTCAACATCGGTCTCCTGCTGTACTGCAATTCAAAACTATGGAAGGCTTGATTACCATTGCCAGGGGATAGATAATGACATTAATATATCATATCCTATGTCCAGTACCTCCATCAACTCGTTTCTAGGTCTTTCCTTCCCCAACATCATTACATCATCTTGGGTATGGTTTGTCATGTTTTGTGTGTAAGAGGGTTTCTTTGTCCCTCCTTACACGTTAGGTTATAATTACTTAATACACATATTCCTCTTTAATACACCAATCCTTTTTTGGTCCAAGATCTATAACCATAAACTAGAAGAAACACCTTTGGTCAAATCTATGCGACCTTAAACAAGTATCCACCCCTATGATTCAAGCTCTATAACCTCAAACTAGTAGAAAACAAAGTCCGAGTTGTATGAAATTAAATTGTAAAGACCAATATCCGCATCACTTAATTTCAAACCATATAATTAACCCATATCAAACTAGTTTACCTTATATGATAAATATGATATGAATAAAACCAACATTCTCATCACACAGCATTAACTGTATCATTACCCCATATGAAACAAAGATTCATCATATGATAAATATGGGATAAACCAAACTAACATCACCAACATGGGACATTAAACTATATCATTACCCAGTATAAAATCAATTTTCCACCTAATATGAGATGATTTAATATCGCCTCCTGATAGGATGTCATCCCTCTCATGTCGGTCTCTTACCACGCTACCTTCTAAGACTACATATGGCTTGATTTTTGTTCTCATGGGAAACATAGTGACACTTGGGAATCCTATCCTGGGACTAGCCTTACTACCGACTAGTTTTGGGGAATATCTCATATTGGATAGGCACAATCCTCACTTAATACCATATTTCACCATTATATTGAATAGTGTGGTAAAGTAGCTCCTAGAACACTCAACATTTCCTTCGGAGCATTACCCACTTTCAGTTTTGTGATTTTTGATTTTCTTAATTGGAAAGTCATTATTCTCCCAATTTAAATAGGATCCTAAATAGAAATTATGCTTGTTCATGATGGCTCATCTACCGAACTGGGATCACACCTAGAAGGATCTTCAGTAACAAATAGATGATCTAGTGTTTTGACCTCAGTCAATGGTCAATCCAACATTTTTTTCTCCATATTAAATTAATGAAGATGTAAAACATATATTAAAATCCTGATAATTAGTTTTCCCCCAATCTTCAATCATTACCCTTTTGGAATCTTTTCCTTAAAAGTCACAATCTACCCCTATGGGGATTTTTCAACCACTTTATTCCCACATTTTGTTTTCCCCTAAAAGAAATGGGATATACATATAGATACTTGTTTCTCACATCAATCATGGACCACACATGATTTGGAGTTTGGAAGGGAGTTTTCCACAAGATATTTTGAGATGCATTGGTGCTTATCTCATAGTCTAAACTCTATGACCATAAACTAGGATTCCAAGTCCCTGAATCACAACTATAAACTGTGTGAAAGTCATCTTGAGAACTTTTCACATAGAGATGAACCTACGTATCCCCCAATTAATATCATGTAACTAACCTTCGATTCTATACACAATCCTTTGAGATATCCCCCCCAATGGTCCCAGCATTATGATCAAAAACTATTATCAACTGGTATAAACTCTACGACTTTAAACTAGGATACCAAGTCCAAGAATCGTGAGTTTAAAATTTTTGAGAATAAACTCGAGAATGTTTTATGTGGTGTTAGTTCTCCTTTAACCTAAATTCAATTTGGTTTTTTCACTATATTGTGTTACACCTGTACATTTGGGAT
The DNA here is from genome assembly GCA_963277665.1 of Viscum album. Lineage (NCBI taxonomy): Eukaryota > Viridiplantae > Streptophyta > Magnoliopsida > Santalales > Viscaceae > Viscum > Viscum album. The sequence continues at coordinate 1,080,498,621 of OY728166.1, read as the reverse complement.
GGTCAAATGATTGTATAAACTCTAAAACCCTAAACAAGTAGACCAGTTCCAAGGATCATGACATTAAACAAGGAAAAAAGATGTCTCTGACATATTATGTGTGGTACGAAATCTTATGATCCTCATTAATTTCATGTTATCTTTAAATTATTCCATGCACACCCCTTTTAGTGACACAATGATATAGTCCAAACATCATGACCTAAACCTATGTGCAACTCTCTCTTGATTATTTTTCTTAGTGTAGGGCCTCCTAGGAACAAAATTTACATCAGTTGTGAACCCTCATGTGTCATAAGAATATTTCTAAGAGGGATCTCCCTTAATTCATTGAATTAATAATTTAAACTATTTATAAAACCATGGTCCAATCTATTTGATCTTATAAAATGAGTCATGGTACGTGAATTATGAACCAACACTATTTTTAGCTTTTTTTCAAACTAGATTGTCCTTAAACAACCAATAAAAATAGGAAGAAACCTCTAGTGGGTTAAAAGCCAGTATGGACCCCTGAAATAAATTTTTTGTTCCTAAATGAACCCATTGGTTTAGGAAAATAATAGAGTCAACTCTTAATCTCCCTTTTCATAATGAGTCCTTATAGGGATTACACACATTGTATTACCCTTCTACACCCACAACCACCTTTCCTGGGTTGGTGTTATTCACATCGATTCACACATCTTTTTTATAAAATCTTAAATTGTTGAACTATTATCCTCACCATATGATATTAAAGTAAATATACATAATCCTCACCGTAAAATGTTAAAATAAATCTACATAATCCTCATCATATGATGTTAAAATTAATTTACATTATCCTCGCCATACAACATTAAACTATGTGTATAATTACCTCATTGTATAACATTTAACTGGGTTTACATCATCCTCACCGTATGATGTTAAACTGTGTGAACATCATCCTCACTATATGAAATAAAATTGTGTATAAATCATTCTCTTTGTATAATGTTAAAATATAAATCATATTAGTAAATTTCCTAATAAACCTCTTTCCTTCTTAGATGATAGTAACCAACCACATCATTCATGTTCTTCGTCCATTATTGGCATCTGAGATGACTCTCCCCTTGGAAGAAAAGTTGAACCTTTGTTCAAACTGATACTCCTACACAATGTGATCAAAGACATGGTGGTTTAATTGGGATAGTGTGTAACTCTATTAAAATATTACATCACTTCATCCCCAAAATTTTATTCACCCTTAAATTGGATCCCTATCATCCTCCACATTGGATCATCCCCCCACCACCACATTGACATCATGGTACTCTACCAAACTATCTGACCTACCATCCTTGGAACACATCCCGAAATAATTTTGATGAAATTTTTGTGATTGAAACCTTGTTTTGAACAAGGAAAATAGTAGAGCCTCATTTTTTTTGCCTCTATCCGAGATGAAACATTATTGGATTTTATGTTTCGAACATGGTTAGTAATTATCCTCCATATCCATTCCACCCCATTGTGTTTTGAATCCTTGTTATCTTGATTCACATTCTTAAACACCCATTTATTCCCACAAAATTAAATTCCCTTGGGGTTACCCCACCTGTGTAATAGTGAAAAATTGAAAAAGAAATTTTCTATGTATTGAGTCTCACGCTCTATACAGAAGATTCATATTCAGGATCATCCCGATGGTCGACAAATAGGTTCATACCCGAGTTATCAACCCTTATTGAGTACTCTCATATTAATGAGTAATATTATACTTGTACCGTATTTCAAAAACCATGAATGACTCATGTGTTCTTAGGGATTCATTTTTGGTTTTCTAGTTAATGTGATCAATATGAATCAAGAAGAAAACATTTTTAAATAATACCATAATTTAAAACAAACCATCTCATTTTTGGTACGGTCATCCAAATGTTTGAGAATCTCTTTATTATAGGATAATTTCTGTTTCCATGAGGTTTAACCTAAGAAACCAAGTTATTGATCTCATACTACTTCTATTGAGTAGCCTCTAGATTCTAATACCACTCCAACCGATCGACCGCCTCTTCCTCCATGAAAGGAAAAACCTCTTCAGCATTGATTTATATCCAATCTTACTTGGATCATAAATAAACCATTAGATATTTCACCTCTATTACCTTGTCCTCAGTCATGTATAACTAATCCCTCAGTTGGTAGATGATCACTTATTGAGTAGTGATGATGGTCCCTTGCTCATACACCTACTCTTCTAGGCGACAGATCTCCTCTTCAACCACCGAGTGATCTAGAGTTCCATTGGACTTATTCTTATGATATGAAACATAAAAATCATAAAAATCCAAACACCCCATTAAATGAGGTAGCCTTGAGATACTATATAGAGGATACTAGAGTCCACCTGACAATTCCCCATGCGTATGATCTAATGCCTGAGAGATCCAACCCGATTTGGAATATCAACCTTTGGGGTGTGGGTGACAACATTCTGCATGCTCCTCAAAACCTTTACATAGAAAAATTGGTTCTCCCTAGTTACATCTGATCTAAATTCCTAGAATTCCGCAGTTAGAAATAGCTCGTATGAAAGAATTACAACTAATACATCAGTGGATGGGTTGTATGCAGGCATGAACTCTAGAGGGATGAACCCAAGTTCTAGTGGAAACAAATCCTTCCAAGAATCCTTGTATGTAGTGGGATATCCATTTACATCATAAATAACCTATAAAGTAGGATTATCTATCACATTATCCATATATACCCCATTGGTGGAACAATCTCAGCCACCTTTGTTGAGGCCTCAACTCCAATAGCCTCTACGGTTGGTTCTTCTATTATAGGATTTTTCACCATAGCCTCCACAATCACCTCAGTTCCTGGAACAATTTCTACCTCATTAATTAAGGCTTCATCCCCATAATCTACATCCTTTGGGTCATCTTTAGTTGGTTCATCCTCCACAACATCCTAAACTAATTTCATCGAATCCATCACTCTTTACACAACTATTTCTCTCGACTCGAGAATTAGAATAGATGACTGAGAACTAAACACAATTTTAACTACCATTTAAAAAAATATATTAGACTAGAGTAAATTTTATGAAGAAAAACATGAAAGGAATGATGGAAATGGGAAACGTATTTTGAAAATCCCAAATCCCGTTGAGAATATTGGATAGATTCATGGGAAATTACCTTGGAGTGGGAATTACCTTATCAGTCATCACCTCAGTTGCAAGCGCTACTTCACATGATGATTGTCCACCGGCAGCTGAAATACCAGGAAGAGGCCCTGCACATTCCCCTCAAGGGTATGGTCTCCCTCACCCTCTATAAATGGGATATCATGAACCTCCATGACCTTTATTATTGTTGATTTATACCCAAATTAAAAATGGGTTAGGCAATAATTCTAACGGATTTTTTATATTCAAATAACACAATGTTGGTATATTATCTTAAACAACTATAGTGCCTATATTTCCATGGGATTCCCAATAGTACTTTCTTCCCCTTGAATACTCTAATCCCTCTCATAGAGACATGTGAGTGGATAAATAACTTTTTGAGCATTCTGGAGAATAATTCATCCCCATAAGAGACATTACTCAACTAGTCATTGGTTGTTTAGTGCCCCAATAGTGAACCAAGTCCTCTATCTTAGTTATATATTATACTATGGTCACTCATTGTATGTGAAAGGATATCCTATTATGAACTAACATAGTGAGAAATATCCCATCCATATTGAGGAACATCCATGTACCATTGAGATTGATGATTTTTATATGGACCTCCAGCACTCCTAGTTTTTAGGAAAAGAAGAATCACATGGGATGTCTATGAGGCATAGTTTCTTACCTAGACATTGGATGTGTTCCCATAGGACATCCTCAGAGGGACTATATTCCTCCTATAACTGATCATTTAGGAGCATCGAGCATGTCTCTCTCCCCTCCCTGTGGATTCTACCTATGTAGGACCATAATGACTGGCTCTGTAATAGTCTCTCTACCTATTGAACCAAACCTACCTATATATAATTCCCCAAAAATCGCTACTACATGACTCCAAATTTGTGGTACCCTTCTTTCATAGGTTCGAGTGGTTACCCACATCATCATGTCCCTTGATTACATGGTCTCCATGTTTATCATGTAGTCATGGTTGAGCCCATATAGAGTAGTAAGTGGAAACAACTCAGTCTTCCCTTCCACTATTCATGTGTGAACATGCGTAATATATGTTAGAGGACCAAGGGTTGGTATTCACTATGAATCCCATTATACACCCATGGAGTCAACCTCTGGAGGTAATGGAATTATTGCATGAACCAATGTGGGGAATAAGGCTCACATATAGCCTTGTAGTTGACCCTTTCCATAAGTACCTCACCTAAAAAAGAAAACTGATATAATCGCTTCCCAATAGTCCTCATCCCATCTTCGATCAAAGTTTCTATGAAAAATGGGATTTGGTGGAAAATAAATTTATCCATCGACTTTTTCCTCGCCTATATGTCCACTCAGTCCAGCATGAGAGGAAAACATATAGGGATGTTCAGAATCGACACCTAGAAGCTTATTCTAGGAGTAGTGATTAGTTTTTGATATTCATATTCCCCCATGTGTATGGTTACTAGACTATATAGGAAATGGAATGACTAAAACACATGGGGGAGTCTTCCCCTGGTAGATACAACACAAGAAATTTTACATATTTACCAGCATTCAGACCATAAGTTTGACACACTGCCCCATTTCTAGCACCACATCAATGATAAAGGTGCTCTACTTCACCACCATGTGGCATCCCATATCGGGAGAATCCAATTGTAAATTAGTCCAGTGTTAAAAGCTTCTATTATAAACTTTGGAGTCTTGGTCTTCAAACTAAAACCCCCCCAACTTCTACTCACCAACCTCCAAAATCCTCCAATAAGACTGATCCTTACCTCACAAGAACTCACCAGGGAATTAACATAGTCTTCCCAATATCTTTTTTTATAGGTCTCTTAAAATATACCCATACCACTACTTGAACGATATTTCATCCATCCCTAGTTTGTGTCCATGTTCCTCCCGTGCAAAATGAAGAAACTCCCATTCGTTTTTCAGCACTTACTACAGGTCCTCCCAAAAGTCCTCTGTGGTGAGGAATTCATCATACTTGATCCATTAGATTGTGATCCTAGCAATCTTGTTAAGATCCAAAAAGATGATTCTGAGTTCCCCATTATTGTGAACCTATATTTTCATACATTAACATTACATAAATTTTGTGGAATACTTGAAACATTATACAAACAGATTCTCAAAGACCATACAAGTCTAGTTCCTTTAGAAACTTGGGAACATAAAAATTGGTACATAAGTGTGCTATATAATATCCCACTAGGTTCATCTGGACTAAAACCCTCCTTAGACACATAATATATAATTCAAATCCTCAAAACACGAATAAAGAAAACATAAAAATGGGTGAGATTAGATGATTAGTAAGGGTAAAAAATTCAGACATGTAAGAATAAACATTAGTATAGGGGTATGCGAATGAGATCATAACATTAGAATATCATACCCTGTATATTATAAGGTCATAGAAATTAATCATGGAATAAATCTTTGTAGTTCATAAGACATGAGTCAAAAGGAAATAAATAAAATAATCCAAGATAATAAAAAATAGGAATATGGACTGAAATTGATGCAAACACATAATAATATATAATTTTTTACAAAGTATTCAAGGAATCGCTTCGATGTCCTTCTTAGTTGTATGGGTTAAAATCCTTTACCATCTTGGTTGTCATGGTTAACTCCCATGTCCATGTTAGTAGTATGAGTTCACTCCCCATACCATATTGGTAGTTATGGTTCACTACCATGGCCATCTTACTCATCAAGGTTCACTTACAAGACTATATTAGTCTATATCATGAGATATAAATCATTACCCAATTAATTTTAGTGAGATATATGTCCCACCAATCTCATTATTAAATTATACATACACATACCAAAAAATAATAAACAATCATATAATAACCCATGAAATAAAATGGGTGTCATAATCATATAATAATCTTATAACCTATAAAAAATATACAGGTTTCATAATCAATTCTTCAAAATCATAACCCATGAAAATAAGAGGGTTTTCAAAATTATATAACTCGTGAAAGAGAAACAGGTTTTATAAATATCATTATATAAAAAAAGAAACCACTAAGAGAAATAATATGAATGTGTATATTTAATACTTTCCCCAGAAAGGCTTGATTAACACTAATGGATGTCATCTTATATGGGAAATATTTTTTGAATACCTTTTAAAAACATTTCTTGAGAAAAATATCCTTTCTACATTGAAAAAAGTTTTCTAAAAACATAAGACATTTTTTAAAATCATTTTCTTGGAAAATAATTTTGAAAATAGTTAAGAGTCTTTGAAAACCGTAATAAATTTTCACAATCCATTCCCTTGAAAATTATTATAAAATTTATTTTTAAAAAATATAAATCATTTATGAAAAACTTTTTTAAAAAATGGTTTTTGAAAACAAATGATTTTTCAATGAATATAGAAATGTGACTACATTTTCTTAAAAACATTTCTTTAATATATTCTATACCAAAGAGTGGAAATAATGGTATTAATACATGGATATATCAAATATAAATAGTTAATAATAAAATTCATTATTTTATTAAAATATGGTTCATAATATTTCATCACTGGAAGCATAATCATAAACCATTCTGATAAAAAATGAGATTGTTTCAATAAACTCTTACCACAAGGTAACTTTTTATCGTAATCTCCATGTAAGAAAATGAAATTTCACAAAGCCTTAAATATCATAGAAAGAATTATATTCATAATATAACATGTCAAATAGATGTATATATGCCACAAAAAATGAATTTAGGTTTATAACAAAACTTGAGTCTGAAAGAAGGAAATTTGAGAGAAAACTATAATACTGATTTGGTTGCATTTGAAACATAGACCCCATGAATGAAATATAATATAATAGATTCTTAAATAATGATAAATTTAAGGATAAAAATCATATAATACATTCCTGGACAATATATACACCACACATAAGAAAATATTTCTGAACATAGAATGTATCTCACAGATATAAAATGTGAGATAAAATTTATTGACCAAGTGCCTTGACTCTATTTGTATTCATAAATGATTTATTTATAATAAATTTTGTTTTATTTTTCAGATTTTATAGAACCATATTATTATATTTAATACCATATGTGATTTCATTATACCTTTATATGACCCACTTTTTAAAAATTCCTTGCTTGAGGTAATATTCTATTTGTTCACCCTATATGTCTTGACTTATCATTCTTAATCATCTTACATAGATCATGTTTTACTTATTTAATTAATGTAAAACAAGAATTATATATTATATATATTCTATATCTAAAAATTTATAATAATCTATAATATATATATATATAATGGAATACACCGTTCATGGAGATAATAGGTCGTATATATTCCTGAACATTGTTTCTATTTTGTTTCTGTATTGAAAGAAAGAAAGTAAATGAAATATGTGAATATATATGTAAATATATAATTATTATGTTATAATTATTATATCATATATATATATCATATAATTTCTATATATCCATCCACAAAACATTCCATGTAGATTATGAACGAAATACATCGCTTTGAGGAGGTGGTAGTCCACACATCCACAAACGATGTTATCGTATTTACAAATGATGGAAAGCATAGAGAAATGTGTTATAAAAAAATTAAATAATCATAAAGACATAATAAATATTATATATATCGTACATAAATATAATTTCAATCATAATTCCCAAACATTAATGGTGGTAAATCTAAAATGATGAACATCTTTTCATGAGGTGATAGTTTTCTGTACACAATAACGGTAAGTTCGTTACCCATTGGATGGAAGTGTGTGTAAGTGTAGGTAGTGAAGATAATATAAAAACCTATTAGTATATTTAGGATACTTCTGTTATTATATAATTATATATTAATTATATTTTATGTGTTTTATAATGAAAATAATAGAAAAGAGCTTGAGGAAGGATATTGCCTCTTCTTTGGGTAACACCTTTAGGTTCTCACCAAAGTGATTACTTCGATATAGTTATACTAAAGGTAGAATTAAATGAATATGAGAGTATTTTTGGGGGAATATTTTATTATATATTGTACAATAATATGTGGTTATAGAGGTGTGAAGAAGTGGTAAGAGAGGAGTCCTTCTTATAGTGGAGGAGGAGTGACACTCTTGAATTTTTTGAAAAGAAATTCCACCAACATTGTTCCCATGTAAAGTTGATACAATAATAGAATCAATTAGATAAACTGGGTTATATTTTCTAAATATGTCCATTAAAGGGATTTTGGACAAGTTTTTTTGTTGATTTGGGTCTTATGTTTAAGGTTTAGTTATTTGTTATGATAATTTCTCTTTTAATCACTGTAATTAATTTTAATCACATTAACTAGTATTTTTGGTCAAAACTAATTGGAATTTATTTGAAATTCTAAATTGAACTAATTAAAATGTTGAATCCATATTCCAAAATTCTAATATAGAATTTCTTATAACAAATTTAAAATTAATCCCACAGAGGGAATGACACTTTATATTTTTAATGTTAAAATAATCAATTGTTTGGTAAGTTTTTAAATCCAATTTCAATGTGAAATGGGTTACAATGACCAAAATAAATATGCATGACAGAAATTTAATCTAATTAAACTTTAAAACAATTTAAAAATATAATTTATCATTGTAAATAAATCAATAAAAAAAGTCTTTTTGAATTAATATTTCATATTTTTTCTCTATTCATCCCAAAATTGATGTTTCTTAAAAAAATAAAAAAAATAACCTTAAAAAAAATTTGAAATTATAAATTCGAAAATAATTTTTATTTAATCAAATTAAATTTATATATGTGTCTAATATTAATTTTATTTTTTTTTCACAGAAGAATATGAAAATAATTTCATTTGATAAAGTAGTATTTTAAAACATATAAGGACTTTTCCAAAAATTATTTTATTCATTATAAATATTTTTTTATTCAAATAAAATAATTCTAAAAATAATTTTAAACGAATTTAGTTCTCTTCATCATATGAAGTTAAATACTATGTTATCATTTTATCATTTAAATAAATATTACAAAAGAACATGCTTTATAGAAACTTAGTGTTGCATGTAACATAAACCAACTTAGTGTTGTGTGTAACCTACAGCATGTTGGTGCCATGTGAAAGGAATGATTTTCCTATTTAAATGAAATAAATCAATAAAAATTAATTTATTCAAGAAAAGAAGGTACAAAAAAACATAAGGTGTTACATTCTACCCCACTTAAAATAATGTTTTCCCTAAAAATCAGTAATTCTAGTAAAAAAATGAGGATAATTCTAATTCATCATCTTCTCAAGTTCCCACATAAATTCTTATAACTTTTGATTTCTCCAAAAACCTTTTACCAGGTGAGTGGTCATTTTTTGTAGAGCATTCTCTATATGATCAATAATTTCAACTAGTTTTTCCTTGTAAGAATGATCCTACTCCAGCGGTATGACCTCAGAGTTCAGTACATGTAAAGGGTTAGGTACGTACTTACTTAGAAGAGATAAATGGAATACATCATGGACTTGAGTCATATTTAGAGGAATTTACAAGTGATATTTCACTATCCTAATGTGATCAAAAATATAAAAGCAACCAATACTCCTACTATTTAACTTCCCTTTATCTCTGAACCTCATAACCTTCATCATGGGAGAGGTTTGTATACATAACTTCTCACTATAGTCAAATTATAGATCACACTAAAGGTTTTCAGCATATGTGTTCTTCCAACATTGAGTTTCCTTGACATGATGCTGAATGGTTCTAACCTTTTCTCCCATTCCTTCATTGATCTCAAGCCCCATGATCATTCTTCCTCCAACATCATACCAGTACATTGGAGCTCTGAATTTCATTCCATAGAGATATTTATAATATTCTATATGAATGATTGAGTGAAATATGTATTTGTAAGAAAACTGAACAAGATGAAGGTATTGATCCCAACCACCTTTGAAATCTAGAGAACATGACCTCAATATAACCTGTAGGTTTTGAATTATTCTTTCAGACTAATCATCTATATGAGGATGATAAGAAATACTAAAACACTATTCCATATATAGTGCTTACTGAAGACTACACTAGAACTTTGAGGTTAACCTAGGATCCCTATATGATACAATGGAATGTGGTACTTCAAGAAACCTTACAATTCCTTAATATATATACTAGAAAGATGATGAAGAGAGAAGTCTCATCTGATAGAGATGAAGTGTGCTGACTTAGTTAGGTGATCAACTACCACCCACATAGCATTATACCCTTTAGAGGTTTTGGGTAGTCTAATGAAAATAATCCATAGTGATGTTCTTGAATTTCAATTCAGGTATGGGTAATGGATGCAATATCCCCATATAATTTTTCCTTTCAACCTTAATATACTGGAACAGAAAGCACTGAGATACAAAATCTGTGATATCCCTCTTCATGTGATCCCACCAGAAGTATTCTTTCAATTCCCAATACATCATTGTACATATATGATGAATTGTGAATGAATAACTATGAGATTCATCTAATAGATCCTTCTTAAAATATCTTATGGAAGGAACTAACATAGTTCCTAAACCTTATCATTCCATATTGATCATGTGTAAACATTCAAACTTTTCTAAACTTCTTTTGAAACTCTACATCACACTTCTTGGCCTCCTTAATCTTAACTTGGATAGAGAGTTGAACATTCAATTGCGAAAGGAAGGTTTTTACACCTTCCTTTAGGATTTCAAGTTACATCCTTTAAAAATCCAAGATTATGGGGTCTTTTGGAATCCTCATCATGGATAAGATAGCAGGATCCTTTTGTCTCAAAGCATTGGCCACCTTGTTCTCTTTCCCAGGGTCGTAATGTATTGAGAATTAATATTCCTTTATCAACTCTAACCATATTCTATGGTTCATGCTCAACTCCTTATATGTGAATGTATATTTTATACATTAATGATCAATATATAAACAAAAAATTTATATATAAAGATAATGCCTCCATATCATTAATTCAAAAATTAATATAGCTTACTCCAAATCAATATTTTGGTAATTTTTTCATGAATCTTCAACTGTCATGAGGCCTAAGTCATAACCATGTTATTCTGAATAAGAACATATCAAAATCAATTCATGGATTCATAACTATAGATTACAAACATTTTTGGAATCTAGGGTAATGTATGAACATATCCACTGACAGACCTTCTCTTCAGTTCCTTGAAAGTTTACTCACATTCATCTTTCCAAAGGATCTTCGCACACTTTCGAGTTGACTTGGGCATAGGATTATATAGTCATTAAAATTTATCTAAAAACCATTCATAATATCCAGATAAACAAAGAAAAAAACGGATCTTAATCATCGTGGTGGGTCTAATCTAGTATTCAATAGCCCATGTCTTTGATGAATCTAATGTTATACCACCTCTTATGATTATGTGACCAAAAAATGAATCCTCTTGTCACAAAAATTCAAACATTTTAAATTTTGAATGTAGTGTCTGTTTACCTAGAGTATTTAGTATAATTTTCATGTTATATTCATTATCTTCATTCCTCTTTGAATATATAAGAATATCATCAATAAAGACAACCACAAACTAATTTTGGTGATCTCTAAATACACCATTCATTACATCCATGAAGATAACAGGGGAATTAGTAAGAAACAATTGAATCACAATATATTCATAGTTTTTATACCTTATATAGAATTCAATCTTAGGTATATCCCCCTTCATGGCCCTCAATTGATGATATCTAGAGAGAATGTCAATTTTGGAAAGGTATTGAGCTCCGCACAGTTGATCAAACAGTTTATCAATATGGGGGGATGATACTTGTTCTGGATCGTGATCTTGTTCAACTCCAAACAATAATTGTAAAATGACATCAATCTATCAATATATTTCAAAAAAGTCCTAGGGTTACCCCAATGTGACATACATTGAATAATTAATCCCTTATCACTGTTTTCTCGAAGTTTCTTCTTCTATTCCTACAACTCAATTGAGGCAATTCTATAGGGAGTCATTGAATTTTGTGTGGAACTAGATATGAGTTATATTGAGAACTCAACTAAATTTTTTTGTTGGAAGGCTAAGAAACTCTTCCAAAATGAATTCTACAAATTCCAAAACCCTTTTCATACCATTAATATCAGTTTTCTCCCTGACAATTTGATATAAAAACACCTCTGAATGAGAATTAAGACCCTTACACTGGATGTAATCCCCACAGGATGTTCATACTTATCCGAACATTGGCGGAAGATCATAAGAGGGTTTGAAATATAATCTATAACATAAAATCCTTGTAAATTTATGTTTTATTTATTTAGATAAATCCAATCCATGACTAAGATGGTATCAAGTTCAATCAAAGGAAGAATCAAAATATTTAATGGAAGCACATTCCCAGAAACATCAATCAGATAGGAATCATAGAATTAGGTTCAAATTGTCATAAAATTAGGGGTTTTCACTACTAATTCCACATCTAATCATTTTATCCCTTAAAAAACTCTTTAGATATGAAATAGTGTGTAGATATAGAATCAAATAATAAATTATGAGCTACAGAGTAGATGGTATGTGTACCTTTAACCACATCATTGTCACTTCCCTCATCAAAAATAGAAATTTCTTGAGATTTATCCTTGTTCTTTAGTTTAAGAGGTTACTTACATCGATCATAATAACAAAACCTTAGGTTTGGTCATTGGTCATCATTATTATCATTCTCCATACACTTGTAACACTAAAGTAAGGGAGGATCATTATGTGGTTCTTTTTCTCCATTCTCACTGTCAGCTAACGTATTCTTATCTCATTGGAAATAAAATTCATGATGGCCTTGCCTTTTACACTTTAAATATTTATTATACACCTTAAGTAAATTTCCTAAATTCTTCTAACCTCACTAAGTGAATAAATGAAATGTTTTCTTTTTTATCTTCATGGTTTTTATTTTTTCCATTAAACTATATCTTCCTCTTCTTGTCAAAACCATGAGAATGATATATGACTCCAACCTCCATTTCAGCATGGATTACATAGCTCACAATCACTTAATAGATACTAAACTCTATTATTGAAAACAATATTCTCAGACTTTTCTTTAATCCACTAAAGAACCTATAAACTTTATCTTTGGTTTGGATGATAATTCCTTAATCAGACCTTGAAAGCCTTATGAAATTTTCCTCTTCAGTTCCAACTGATTAATCATCTCTTTGTTTCAAATCAAGGAACTATTTCTCATTATTTTTATAAAGAATTCGTGGAAATAAATTATTAAAAAAATAATTTCTCAAAACATCCTCAATCCATGGATTCAATTTAATTTTTATTGCTTGTATTCTTGATTAGAGTACACCAATGTTCTGCTTCTCCATCTATCCATATAATTAGCCAGAATGGATTTTTCATGTTTTGAGTACTGGATAATGGATAATATCTGTTTAGTAGTATTGATCCATTTCTCAGTAATTAAATTATTAGATGACCTTTTGGAATAAAGTGGATTTTTCCTCATGAAGGACTCAATATAATGTTTTTCCCTTCTTTTCTCATTTGGATTTCCACCATGATTCATTTCTTGAGAAATTGTGTGAATTTAAAAATGTATTTTTTCATTAAAAATCACATAGCATTCTATTTATAATAAGTAAATCCATTGAATTTTCTATCATAATAAATATTAATGTGATTCCTTCAGGTTCTAGCAATTGACTAAACAAAAATTAATAGAGTATGAAACAGTTATCATAATGAGGAACCACATAATCATGAAAATACACTTCTAGGATATCTAAAACATGACACCTTCCTTAATCTCTAACACCTTATTTTTATCCTAGGTTATCTATAACCATATTATATTTAAATCCTTCATGATTGTTTTTGCAGAGTTTATGAATTCCAAAATCATATCCCCTGGAAGTGTTAAACCAGGTGTACAACAAGACCCATTTTCATGTCTCAGGTTATGTCGATTCAGTACCAACACACGTTGTTGTATTTTTCCCCTAGGTATATCTATGAGATATCCACATCCATATATAGTATCCAGATAAAGATGTATTGCAATGAAACTACTGACTCAACCCTTTACCAAAATTCTAGGACATTTTCCTATACTTTTTCTTTATCCTTAGAATTATCCTTAGACATGTCCTTAAGGTTCTCACTATGGTTTTCTCATCCTAGAATTAAAATTTTAACTATAAATTTCCTCTGATACCAAATATATCAAACCTCTATTTTTATAAATTAAAATTATATAACATTTTTGAATACTGAAAACATTATAAAATAGGAAACCAAATTCCAAACTAGTCTAGTGCCTTTGGAAACATGGAGATAACCAAATTGGAACATAAGCGAGATACATAATCTCCCAGTAGGTTCTTACTGACTAAAAACCTTCTTATACACATCATAAAAAATAAATATACTCAAAACCAAGAGAAAGGAAACATAAAAAGCTATGAGCTCAGATACTCAGTAAGGGTAAACAAGGGATATATGTAAGAATAAAAATGAACATAGGGGTATGATATTGATAACATAACATTATAAGATCATACACTTCATTTCATAAGATCATAAACTCGAATCATGGGATAAATATTGGTAGTTAATAAGAAATTAATAATAAGATAATAAATAACATAGTCCATGAAAACACAACATATGAATAAGACATTGAATTATGGAAATCATATAATATATAAAATTATTTCCATAGTATTTACGAAATCCCTACGAAGGCCATATTATTATTATGTGTTCTCTTCCAATAACATCTTGGTAGCCATGGTTCACTTCCATGGACATCTTAATAGTATTAGTTCATTCCCCAAATCATCTTGGTAGTAATAGTTCACTCATATGACCATCTTAGTGGTCAAGGTTCACTCTCAAAACCATCTTAGTATTTCTCAGGATATATAAATATTCTCCCAATTATTTGGAGGGATATATAGGTCCTACCCAACTTAGAATGAAATCATACATACATGTGCCACAAAATCATAAATAATCATATCATAACCCAAAAAATTAAATGGGTTTTAACAATATGTAATCACATCATAAACAGTGGAAAAATTGATAGTTCTCATATTCATTTAATCAAATGATTAACCTATGTAAATAATTGGTTTTTCAGAAGCATATAACCCAAGAAAGATAAAGAAGTTTCATAAACATCATGTCATCAAAATATAAACCATTTAGATAAATATTATGAACAGAAAATTTGAATCATTTCCCAAAAAAGAATTAGTAACACCAATGGTTTTCATCTTATATGTAAAATAATTTTGGAAGAACTTTTTAAAACGTTTCTTGAGGAAAATATCCATTTTACACTAAATAATCTAGGTAAAAACATAAGACATTTTCTAAAATATATTTCTTGAAAAATCATTTTTAAAACATATAAATCAATATTTTAAAACTATAAATGTTTATAAAAAACATTTTCAATGAAAATGACCTTAAAAGATAATTCAAAAACATTTTTAGAAACATTCTTGAAAACATTGTTTTTGAATACAACCCATTTCTGACTAAAGAGAGAAATAAAGTCTGAATTTTTTTTAAAAAAATTACCATAATGAATTCATTACCAAATAGTGAAAAAACAGATCTAATAAAAGTATATATATTGAATAAACATGGAAGAATAATTTTTTTTAATGTTTTTGAGAAATGGATCATAATATTTCATCAATTGAAGCATAATAAAAAACAATCATGATAAATGATGAGATCGTTTCAATAATCTATTAACACAAAGTAACTTGGGATTATACTATCCATGTAAGAACATTAAATTAAATTATGTTTACAATATAATTAAAATAATTATATTCAATATATAACTAGATAAATGGAAGTATATACACCTCAAAAAATAATTTAGGTGCATAACAAAACATGAGTTTTGATGTGGGAAACTTGAGACAAAACTATATTACTAGTTTGGTATATTTTGAAACATAAACCAAATGAATGTAATATCATATAATGGATATTTAAATAACCATAAATTTAAAAATAATAGTCATATAATACATTTTTGGTCAGTATATACACCACAAAAAATAGAGTGGTGAACATGGCATGTATCTCATAGTTAAAAAAATTGAGATTAAATCTCATACCATATGTTTTGAATCTCTTTGTACTCATAAAATATTACTTTATAATAAATTTAATTTTATTGTACATATTTCCCAGGACCATATTCTTATATCCAATACTATATATGATTTTATTATGACTTTATATTACACTCTTACAATCAATTCCATGCTTCAGGTACTATAAGTTTTCTTCTCTGTACATGTTTTGACTTGTTAATCTTGATCATATTACATAGACCATGTTTTACATACTTAAATAATTAAAAAATTACTTATATATTATATATATTATTTATATAAACATTAATAGTATAACATATAATATATTTATTTTAAATGTAACACATCATCCATGGAGACGGTACGTTGTTTATAGACATGAACTCTATTTCTGTTTTGTTCTCGTATTGAAAGAATGAAAATAAATTAATTATATTTTTATATATGTATATATATATCAATGTTAAATTATAATTATTTGATAATATATATATCATATAATTTTAATAAACCCATTTTTAGTTCATTTCATGTATAGTGTGAGTGAATCATATCGCTTTGAGAAAGCGGTGGTCCACATACCCACAAACGATGTTATCATATTTAAACAAGATGGAATGTAAAGAGGAATATCATATAAAAGAATTATAGAAGAATAAATAACTAATAAATATTATATATATCATAAACAAAAATCATTTCCATCATAATTATCAATAATGAAATGTGGTAAAGTTAAAATGAACTACATCATTTCGTGAGGTGGAAGTATTACGTACACAAGAACAGTAAGTTTGTCACCAATTAGATGGAAGTTTCTATAAGTGTATCTATAAACCATACTATAACAAAATATATGAATATCTAGTAATTGATTTTTATTATATAATCATGTAATAAAGATATTTGAGGTGTTAGAGAAATAAAATAAAATAAAGGTGCTTGAGGAAGGATGTTACCTCTTCTTTGGGTAACTTATTTTGCTTCACAAAAAAGGGATTTCATGGATGTATTTCTACCCAAGGGTGTAATAAATGAGGAAGGGGGGATTATAGGATAATATTTTATCAGATATTGGCCAAACTTATGTGGTTTGTGACATGTGAAGAGGTGGCTGGAGAGGAGTCATTTTTATAGTGGAGAATGTGTGTCAATCATGCAATTTTTTTGGAAAATGAATTGCACTCAAATTTTTTCAATTTAAATATGATAACCTGTTATAAAAACATATTTAAAAGGGATTATTTGGTTAAAATATTTCCATACAATGTATTTTTTACAAGTGTTTATGTTGTTTTGGTTCTTATGATTACGATTTTGTCCTTTGTTAAAACAATTTTTCTCTTAATCATTGTAATTAATTTTAATCACATTCACTAATTTTTTTGTTCAAAAAAGAAGTTGAAATTATTATACATTATAAATTATTTTTATTAAAAATATGGAGTACATATTTCCAAATTCCAAACACATAAGTGGTGTAAAATAATTTAAAATTAATCCAGCACATGGGATGACACAACGGGTTTTAAATTAAAAATAATCAAATGTTTTCAATGTTTTTATATCCAATTTCATTGTGAAATGGAATAACATGAACTAAATTAGGTTACTTGATACAAATTTATTGTAATTAAACTTTAAAAAAATTATAAATATAATTTAACCTTATAAATAAATTAGATGAAAAAAAGTTTTGAATTAAAATTCAGTATTTTTCAATATTCATAAAAAATTGTAGTTTCTCTCAAAAAAAAATTCCTAATACAATTTCAACAGTATAAATTCAAAAATGAATTTTATTTTATAAAACTAAATTTCAAAATTTGTATTTTATTATTTTAATTATTTCTCACAAAAGGACATGAAAAGAAATTCATTTCAGAAAATGGTATTTTTAAACCTATAAAGACTACCAAAAATTATAATTTTCATTATCATTATATTTTATTGATATAAAAATATTATATTTTAAAGAGATTATTTATTAATATTCATATTTCTATGTTTAATAGATTATTTATAATTATCTCGTGTAAATAGATATAACAAAAAATATGTTTTTATAGAAACTTATTGTTACATGTAATGTTAGCCAAGTCTGTGTTGTGTGTAATTTACACCATGTTGGTGTCATGTTAAATGAATTTTTGAGTTTTTGAAAATCAATAAATTAATGAAAATTAATTTATTCAAGAAGAAAAAATGTCTATAAAAACTCCAAGTGTTACATTATACGCCACTAAAATGAATTTAATCCCCAAAATTTATCATTTTGGTAAAAATAAATGGGGATACTTCTCCTTCACCATATCCTAATGTTCCTAAGTTTCTTCCTATAACTGATGATTTATCCACAGAACATTCACTAGGTGAGTAGTCTTTTTTGTCTAATATTCTCTATATGGTCTATAATTTCAATTTGTTGTTCCCCATAAGAAATATCCTTCTCTAGCAGCATGACCATTAAGTTCAGTACATGTGAATGGTCAGGTATTTACTTATTCAACAGAGATACATGGAACACATAATGTACATCAGAGAGATTTGTTGGAAGTGTCAAGTGATAGGATATCCCCTTGATATGATCATGAATCTCAAGGGGACTGATATACCTAGGGCTTAGTTTACGATTATTTCTGAACCTCATAACATTCTTCCAAGGAGTGATTCATAGAAATACCTTCTCACAAACCTAAAATTCTAGATCAAAATGTCAGTTATCATTATAACATTCTTACTGAATTTGAGCTGCCATGATATGCTACTAAATGGTTCTAACACTATCGACCATTTCTTCTGCGATGTTAGGTCCCAATAGTTTCCATTCCCAAAATTCATCCTGGAACACTGGATCATTTCTTTTCTTCCCATATAGGGCTTCATAAGGTTCCATCTCAATTTTTTAGTGAATTTTATTGTTGTCAGAAAACTCAACTAGATAAAGCTTTTGATCCCAAAAACAATTGAAATCCAAAAAACAAGATCTCAGCATATCCTCTATGGTTACAAACTGTTCCAAAAATAAATTCTAAGGATGATAAGCTGTGATTAAATTAAATTTTTTATCAAGTTCTTGATGAAGAATTAACCAAAACATTGATGTGAACCTTATATCCTGATCCGATAAAATGGAATGTTGTACTCCATGAAACCTTGTAACTTCCATAATGTATATCCTAGAATGATGATCAAGAGTGAAGTCTTATCTAATAGCGGTGAAGTGCGGTGACTTAATAATGAAATCAACAACCACCCATTTATAATTAAACCCTTTAGATGTTTTGGGTAGTCCAATGACTAAATCCATATTGATGTTCTACCATTTTATTCAGGTATGGTTAATGGATGTAACATACACTTAGAATTTTGTCTTTTAGCATTAACTTAGTGGAATAACAAGCACCATGATACAATATCTGGGATAACCATCTTCATTCCATCGCCCCAAAAGTATTCTTTCAAGTCCATATACATCTTCATACTTTGAAGACGAATAGATAATGAAGAACTACGAGCTTCCTATAACATATCCTTCTTCAAATTTTGAATGAAAGGAACACATACATGGTTTTTGAACGTTATCATTCCATACTTGTCAAGTTTAAACTCAGTAACATCTATAACCTTCTTCTGAAGATCTATATATTCATTATATACCTCTTTAATCAACACATATATAGAGAGATTAACATTCATTTGAGAAAGATAATATTTTTACCCTTCCATTAGGATTTCTAAATCCATCCTTTACAAATCCATAAATATTGTATCTTTTGCAATCCTCATAATGGATAAGAAAGTATGATCCTTTCAAACCAAACCATCATCCACCTTGTTCTCTTTTCCAGGGTGGTAATGTATTGTTTAGTCATGATCCTTTATCAACTTTAACCATATTCTCTGGAACATTTTCTACTCCTTCTTTGTGAATACATATTTCAAAATTTTATGATCAATATATATATCATAATTTTCTCCATTAATATAATGCCTCCATATCATTAATGAACAAATTAATACAGCTCAATCCAAATCATAAGTTAGGAAATTTCTCCCATGAATCTCAACTATTGAGATGCATAAGATATAACCATGTTTATCTGCATAAGAACACTTCCTAGAACCTTCTTACATGCAGCATTATAGATTACAAACCCTTCACCACTATAGGGTAATATGAGCATAGGTTCACTTACCGAAATTCTCTTTAGTACCATGACAAATTCCTCACAATCATCATATCTAGATGAACAAGTCACCTTTCTGATTTAACTTTTTAGGGGATTATATATTAATGAGAAATTCCCCACAAACCCTTGATAGTATCCAGATGAACCAAGAAAACATAGGATCTCGTTCACTATGGTTGGTCTAGGACAAAATTCACTAGTTTTCTTCATTAATGGATCTACTGTTATACAATATCATGATATTATGTTACCCAAAAATGAATCCTTTTTCAGCCAAAATTCACACATTTGGAATTTTTTATAAAGTTTCTCCTTCCTTAGTGTCTTTAGTAAAGTTCTCAAGAGATCATCATTCTCTTCCTTTTCCTATGAATAGATAATAATATCATCCATAAATACTACAACAAACTAACAGAGGCTATCTCTAAAGACAATATTCATTAAATACATAAAAATAGTATGAGAATTTGTATGACCAAATGGAATCACTATATATTCATAGTTTTTATACCTTTTATAGAATTTTGTTTTGTGTATATCCTCTCTTTTGACCATCAATTGATGATATTCATAATAAAGGTCAATCTTGGAAAAGTATTGAACTCAATGTAGTTAATCCAACAAGTCATCAATATAGTGGAGAGTATACTTTATCATGATTGTGATCTTTATCAACTACGGATAATCAATGTAAAGTAACATCAATCTGTATTCCTTTTTTATAAAAAGAACATGTTCACCCCAAGGTGACACCCATGGATAAATGAATCCATTATCATGGTTTTTTTGGTGTTTCTTCTTCAACTCCCATGACTCAATTGGATCCATTCAATAGGGAGTCTTTGAAATATGTGTGGAAGTAGGTATGTGTTTTTTAAGAACTCAAGTTCACATTTTGGTGGAAGTATAGGAACAAATCTAGAAAAACATCCACAAATTCTAAAAAAATAGGTATATCATTGATATTGAATTTTTACCTCCCTTTTTGAGATAATCAGTCCTTCTGAATAAAAAATTTAGACCCTAACACATGATGAAATATTCATCGGAAGTTAATACTTATGATCAAATGTATGGATGATCATTGGAGGGTTTGAAATATAAAATGTAAATTCCCCTCCATGAAATTTGATAGGGTATTTATGTAACTAAATCCAACGCATGAAAAATATGACATCAAATCTAACAAAATGAGGAATGATAAGATTTGTAGGAAGTACATTCCCACAAACATAAACCAAAGAATAATCGTAGAATTGGAATGTAATCAACATTCTATTAGGGATTCCCACTACTAAGTCCACATCTAATTGTTTTTGTGGAATATGAACACATTTATGGAATTATTAATATATAAAATAATGATTAGATCCATAAAAAACAAGACATTAGAAGTTATACAATGGATGGTAAGTGTCCCTTTCACCACATATTTATCACACACCTCGATGATAATAGATAATTCTTGAAATTTATCATTTTCCCATGGAATAAGAGTTTTCTAACAAAAATCTTCATCACAAGGCCTTAGGTTTGGGAACTGGTTATCATAATTACCATCATACTGACACTTGTACTATTGAAGTGTGGAAGGTGCATTCTGTGTCAATTTTTCTCCATTCACACCATTAGATAACTTATTCCCATCACATTGGAAAGAAAATGCCTAATGGCCTTCCCTTCCCAAATTAAAACATTTATTATACCTTTTAAGTAAATTTCCTCCAAACATATTCCCACACATAGAGAATAAAAGAAATATAATCTTCTTCTCTCCATGGTTTTTAGATTTTCCTTTAATCTCTATATTTGTTTTCTTATCTACCACATGTGATTGATACGAGACCCCAACCTACATTTAAACCTTTATTGGACAATGCACAATCTCTTCATAGATACTATTGTATCTTATGGAAAACACCCTTTAGAGACTTGTCTTTATTCCACTGAAAAACCTATAAAATTTACCTTCTTGTTGGATGATAATTTCTGGATCGTAACCCTCAAACCCAAGGAAATTATACTTTTAGGTAATAATAGATTCATAATTCATTTTTTTTAAAATAAGGAACTATTTCTAGAACACTTTATGAAGAATATGAGGAAATTACTTGTTAATAAATAAGGTATTGAACTCATCCTAATCCATGGATTTTATTTCATTTGGTTTCCTCGTATTATTTATAAGAGTCTACAACTAGTCAATTTCACCTTCTAACCAATAAATAGCCAAAATGACTATATCAGGCTCAAAGAACTAGATAATAGAGAATATCATTTCGGTAGTACTGATCCATTTTTTAGAAACAAGTTAATTAGAAGACCTTCTAAAAGAAGGTGAATGTTACCTCATGAATGACTCAACAGAAATATGTTCCCTCATTTTCTCATTTGGATGTCCACCATGAATCATAGATTAAAAAAAAATTGGGAACATCTCAACAGGTTTTTACATTCCAACTCCTATAGAATTAAGTTCCTCATACATAAAATCATTTCATTGTCCATCGAAATCCCTATTAACATGGTTCATTCAGGTTCCATCCATTCACTAAAACTAAAAAACATATTGTAAGAAACATTTATCATAATGAGGAACCACATAATCATGAAAGGTGACTTATATGATTTCTAAATTATGAAAACATCTATAATTAATGAATCACTAGCTTTATCTTAAGTTATTCATAACCAACATATATTTAAATATTTCATGATGGATCATGAAGATTTTGGGAATTCCAAAATTATATCCCTGGGAGTGTTAAACCATGTGTGTAGAAAGACTTATTATCGGGTACCAGGTTACACTGAGTTAGATCGGAAAAACCTTGTCAGTTTGGTTACCCCTAGTTACATATGTTCTAGAGCCATATCCACTTGTAGTATCTACAGATGGATGTGTTTATACGAAACCACTCACTCTACCGTATTCCAAAATTCTATGACATTTCCTATAATTTTCCTTATACATAGACATATCCTTTGACATATCCTTAAGGTTATCACTAAGGTTTTATCATCCTAGAATCCAAATTTTAACTAAATATTTATATTTATACCAACTATAGTGACCCACTCTTTTTATACATTAACATTATATAACTTTTCCAAAATACTAAAAACATTATACAAATAGACACCCATAGACCATACTAGTCTAATTCCTTTGGAAAAATAGAAACATAAAAACTAGTACATAAGTGATATAAATAATATCCCATTAGGTTTTTCATTACTATAACCATACTTATACATGACATACATAATACATATACTCAAAACCAATAAAAAGGAAACATAAAAATGGGTGACATATACTACACATTAAGGGAAAACAAGGGAGGCATGTCAACATTAACATGAGAAAAGGGGTATGATAATGTGATCATAAAATTAGAATATCATACACTATATGTCATAAGATCATAAAAAATAATCATAGAATAAATATTGGTAGTTTATTAGACATTAATCATAATCAAATAAGAAACATAATCCATGATAACACAACACGAGAATAATACAAGAAATTGTTGTATACTCATAATCATAAAAAATGATTTCCATAGTAGTTAATGAATCACTTCCACGGTCAGCCAAGTAGAATGGGTTAACTTCCTATAGTATATTGGTAGTCATGGTTCACTCCCATGGCCATATTAGTAATATTATTTCACTTCCCATAAAATCATGGAAGGCGTGGTTCAATCACATGGACATCTTAGTTTTCAAGGTTCACTCCCAATACCATATTATTATATCTCATTAGATATAAATCAATACCTAATTCATTAGAGGGATATATTGGCCTCACCCATCTCATAAAGAAATTATACATACATGTTCCAAAAAATCATAAACAATCATATCATAAACCATAAAATGAAATGCGTGTCATAAAAAAGTAATCTTATCATTACTTGTGGAAAAATATACATTTTTCATAATCATTTCATCAAAAACATAACCCATGAAGATAATATTGTATTCAAAAGTATTTAAACCATGAAATATTTAAAGGTTTCATAAAAATTATTTAATTAAAACTTAAACCATTAAAAAAAATATGAATCGAAACATGGAATCATTTCCAAAAAAGGAATGAGTAACACCAAAGAATGTCATATTATATGGAAAATAATTTTAAAATATATTTTAAATAATTTTTTTAATGAGATATCCTTTATACTTTGAAAAAATATTTTTAAAAACATACAAAATTTTTGAACATATTTTTCTTGGAAAATCCATTTAAAAACTTATAAAGGAAGCTTTGAAAACCATAATTAATTTTTAAAACCATTTACTTGAAAATTTTCTTCAAATATCATTTTTAATCATTTTTTATAACATTTATGAAAACATTTTTGAAAACATGGTTTTTGAATACCACCAATTTCTGAAAAAAGTGGGAAATAATGTCATATTTTCTTAAAAACATTTCCTTAATATATGTAGTAACAAATAGTGGAAACAATTGTAATAATACAGGTATATATCTTGAATAAGTAATGATTAAGTAAATTCATGAGTTTTTAATGAGATATGTAACATAATATATCATCGATGGAAGCATAATCATAAACAATCTTGATAAATTATGAGATTTTATCAATAAATTATTACCACAAGGTAACCTGGGATCAAAAATTAAATTTAAGAAAATTAAATTAAAATAGTAAAAAATATTATTTAATGAATTAGATTCATGATATAAAATGTCCAATATAATTATATACACCTCGAAAAAAAATTAGCTACATAACTAAGCATGAGTCTCAAATAAGGAAAATTGAGACAAAATTATCTTACCGTTTTGGTAACTTTTGAAACCAAAATACTTGAAGTAAATATCATAGAATGGATATGTAAATACCCATAAAAATAAGTATAATAATCATAGAATAAAATCATGGTAAAAATATACACCACAATAGATAATAGAGTGGTGAATATGGTATATATCTCACAGATATAAAAAGTGATATGAAATTCCCATACATTATGTGTTGACTCTCTTGGTAATCATACAAGATTCCTATATAATATATAGAAGTTTATTATATATATTTTATATAAAAATTATTATTATATCTAAAACCATATATGATTTTATTATGACATTATATTACCCTCTTATTAACAATTCCATGCTTCTTGTAATATCTGTTTTATTCTTTGCATAAGTTTTGACTTATTATTCTTGATCATCTTACGTAAATCATGATTTACTTATTTAAAGAATGTACATAATGACTTATATATTACATATATTCTGTATATAAAAATTTATAATAAAATAATAAAACATATATATATGAAATATGATACACCATTTCTGGATATGGTAGGGAGTACATATGAAATAACATTGTTTCTCTTTGGTTGTCATGTTTATTGAAAATAAGTAAATGAGATATAGGTATTTTTTCATAAAATATTATTAAAATAACATTATTATGTTATTTATATCATATATTTTCACTAAAACCATCTATAATAACTTCAATGTTGAGTTTGAATGAATCGCATTGCTTTGAGGAGAGAATAGTCCACACGTCTACAGACGATGTTATCGTATTTACAGAATATCATTAGTATAAAGAATTGTTTTATAAAATAATTAAAGTACAATAATGACATGAAAAATATTATATATATCATATACAAATATTGTGGCCATCATAATTCCCATCCATGATAGGTGGTAAATTTAAAAAGAATAACAACGTTTCATGAGGTGGGAGTTTTCTATACACAAGAACAATAAGTTCATCACCCATTAGATGTAAATGTGTGTAATTATAGGTACAAAACAAAATATAATTATATCATAGTGTATTAAAGATAATTGTTTTATTATATAATCATTTAATAACTATATTATAGGTGGTGGAGGAAGAATATAAAAGAAAGAAGCTTGAGGAAGAATGATACCTCTACTTTGGGTAACTCCTTTTTGTTACACCAAAGTGCTTATTCACGTGGATTTATTCCCAAAGTAGGATTAAAGGAGGAACGGAGGATATTTGGGAGTATTATTTATTAGATAGTCTCTAATCCTATGTGGTTTTAGAGTTGTGAAGAAGCTGAAGGTTAGGAAGCCTTTAAATAATGGATGTAGAGTGGCACTCATGTAAATTTCTTGAAAATTAATTCCACCAACATTTTACATATGTCAATTGGATCACATAATGTACCAAATATGATAAAAGTTATTGTAAGGTCTAAATAGGTCTATAAAATTGATTTTCGACAATTCTATAGGTAATTTTGGGTCTTGTGCTCAAGGTTTACTCCCTTT
Organism: Viscum album; assembly: GCA_963277665.1. Taxonomy (NCBI): domain Eukaryota; kingdom Viridiplantae; phylum Streptophyta; class Magnoliopsida; order Santalales; family Viscaceae; genus Viscum; species Viscum album. The sequence continues at coordinate 1,080,471,809 of OY728166.1, read as the reverse complement.
TAAAATATTTTTTTTCTTAATAACATAAATTAATTGTAATCACTTTCACTAATATTTTTGGTCAAAAAATAATTTGAATATATTTTATATTATATATATAATTATAATTCAAAATATTTATTCCATTTTTTCGATTTTGAAACAAAGAAGTTGTAACACCCTGAGATTTTATGAGAAATATTTTGTTTTTATGTACTATGTTATAAGAAACACCAAAGAAATCATTCACTAAACACAGCACTATCTTGGATTCTGTTACATGCAAGAGTAACCTTCCTCAATAGCTTGCGTTATACGCAATAACGAGTTTCACTAAAAAACGATATGTTATTAAAATATTATATAAACTAGCCATTATTAATAGTAATTCCCACCTTTTGATATTTTATAAATTTTATCGTTCAAAATGGACTTCATTTTTAGATTCGGAATATCAAAATTAGCTTAGGGTGAATTTTTGGTATTTTTCTGAAAACTCAATTTTTGATGAATAGTGAAAAACACTAAGTTATAGTTTAAAACAAAATTTTTATTTAAATAATTATTTATTTATTTAAATTTATTTTAGGGTAAAAATAGATACATAATACCTATATAATATCAATTTAATTCATTGGTGTCATTTTATAATAATTTTAGATATATAAAAATCTTATTGAACTTTTTACTGTGTTTTACCCACCTCCTAGGAGAATTTGCAAATTTTCCTAAAACATAATTTCACCACTTCTGTGAGTGGAATGTCAAAATTACAAGAGACATGGCTGATATCATTAAGTAAAATGTGGTTCAATAAGATAAACATAATTTTTGGTGAATATTAACTTTTTACTTTTATTTACAAAGGTTAAAAGTAAATAGGGTAATTAAGGGTAAAAATGATATTATTATTACCCTAACACATGTAATAATTCTATTTTAAATGTTTAATTATAAAAAAAAATCCTTAGTAATAAGATATGATCATTTAGGTACACTTGGATTAGATTAGGACATTTATTATTATTTAATTAAAAGAAGAGTTAAAAGAATTAAAATCAATGTTTAATAAGTAAAACATTTTTAATATATGGTACTACGTAAGATAAATTCGACTATAAATATTCATTATAAATATATAAATATTTCCTAAATAATTGAATTTTATGTATAAATTTTAGACATTAAATAATTTAATTTATTTTTGACACAATGATGATGTAGTAATTACCTTATTAATGAAATATTAACATAATTGAAATTATAAATACACAAAGAAATGTAATTTGAGACTTTTTGTGAATTAAAATAATTTTCTAGGTTAATATAACATATTATGGTTGGATAGATAAATTTATTTTGAAGTAATAATGCCCTTATGAATTAATCAAAAACAAAATACCAAATAGTGTCAAAATTGGCATAAAAGAGTTTTTAAAACAAATATTAAATTATTAATTGATATTATATTTCTAAAAATCTAAGGTTTGGAAAAACGACTTATATAATAATATATATTACATTAAGAAACCAATTGGGCTTCTATTGGCATTTTATGGTAACTTAGTTAACCATATATTGCAAGAATACAAGAAGACACGGTAAAAGTTAAATTATTTCACTTAGAGTTAAATCTAAATGATAAGGATATAATGGTAACCTAAACTTGTCTAAAACCTATTGGCTGAGAGGATATAGACTCATACCCACCCTATCCCAGAAATAAGTCACTTTGGAGCCATTATAAACTGAATATGAATTTATGATTAAATAATATTTTATGTTTTTCCTAAGGTGCCACTCACCCCTCTTATAAAAGGGAACTCACCCTTCTCTCTAATTCACACATCCAAATCCTTTTTTCTCAGACAATAGCTTCACAAATACCCTATAAAATATCCTCCATTCATCATAGAGGCCTTAATTTAGTCATAAATCCAACCTAAGGATCTGTTTTGATCAAATCAAAAGGAAGAACACAAGGAAGAGGTAGATATCTCACCACTTATTTCAAGTTCTTTTCTTCTTTCACTTCCTTCTTATTTGTTGCTTAAATTATAAAATAATAACTACAGTATATTATATATACTTCTATTTTATTATAAAATATTTTCAACCATATTAGTTATTTTATCAATCCTATGAATGAAAAAGTCACCACACGGGCGTACGTACGGCTTACAGCCTCCACGTCGTGGTGTAGTTTTTTAGTCAAACATTTCATCATTAGGATGGGTATGATAATGAGTATAAATGATATAAATAATAAATATAACATTATTATTATTTTTTATATATGATATACCATCCAATTCTATACAATTTTAATATCAAAATAATGATATCATCGCTCGTGCGTATGTACGGCATACCGTCTCCACGATGTGACGTGACTCGTTCTACATGATATTCATTGAATAATGATCATATAAATGAATTTAAGGAATTAATATGATATATATTACACTAATAACATTCTGTAAATGTGTTACCTATAACCTGAAAAGAGGAATACTAATTTATTCGACAAAACATGCATAAGAACATAAAGCAATGAACAACTGAATAACAAGTTGCAATGAAATATTACTAATAAGAAGATAAGTATATGACCATATATTATATCATAACAATGAATATGATTCATTAATATGTCAATGAAATTATTTATATCATTATACAGAAGTATCATGTATGTACAATGCATATCAGACCTAAGGTAAGGGAAAATCTCACAATATCATTTTTATCCAATATTGTTTATACTTCAGAATTTACTGGGGAATATTTATCATCCACATCCATATTTCCTCAATATGTAATATTATTTCTATCCTCCTACAATTTTTTAAATCCAATTTTTCCTATTGGTGAATTTTTAATACAAGATATGAAAGGAATCACATGTTGTTTTCAGTACGAGAAACTTTTTGACTTTTCCGATGAAAGTACGAGAAGAATGTTTTTTCAACTTATATGAGATGAATGGATTTTTTTGATTTCATAGAAAATTATTTTTATCAAGATTCATTTACAAGTTTTCAAGTTTATTATTAATTAAATTATTTTAGTTTAAAATTGAATGACAGGTTAAGAAAGGAAAATGTTTTTAAAGTAGAAAGGATATTAACCTCAAGAATGGAGTTCAAGTGTTTTATCAAAATTATTTTCCATCTAAGATAATATAGAGTTATGTTTCTATCCCTATTTTTACATTTATTTGATTATGTTATGATGGAATTATTTTTATAAATTACTTTTATCTTATATGGATTATGTTATGATGGCATGATGTTTAAGAATCCCATTTTTATTACATGGGTTGGCTATGATATATGATTTATGATTTTGTGGCACACATAAGAATGGTTTCATTATGAGATGGGTGAGACCTATATCTCCTTCCAATGCATTGGGTAAAGATTTATATCTCATGAGATAGACATGGCTGGAATGGAAAGTTAATCCGGTTCAGTGATACAGGACAGGAATGAGGAGTGAACTCGGTTCCGAAATGGACTTTGTCCACTATGATAGTCATGGAAATGAGTCCTGACTAATATGAAATTATTTTATATGATTATGTGTGTATGACACAAAGTTTCATGTTTTATTTTATGATTATTGGGATTAAATTTCACTACTATGACTTATCCCATGTTATGATATTATGATATCTTTTGCAGGTTAAGATTTTCAAAATGTTATGTTCTTATGAATATGATATGACTGATATTTTCATCGTTTACGCTAACAAAGCATTTGAGCTCACCCTTTTGTATGTTTTCTTTTCCCTAGTTCAAGAAGAAAGTTATTATGTAGGATATTCCAAAAGGGACTCTAGATATGATGAAATAAATGGGAGAAAATATATATTCTTTATGAACCAGTTGTTTATGTTTCCCATTTTCTAAAGAAACTATACCTATACGGTCCTATCATGGTTTTGTTATATGTTGAAATAAGTATGCTTCAATTCTGAAGGAATAACAATTTATGTAAAGTATGGGTCATTATAGTTGGTATCAGAGGAAGGGTATAGTCAACCTTTAAAAAATAGGATGTGAAATCCTTAGTAAGAACCCTAAGGATATTTCTAAGCATAGAACACAATATTAGTGTTTTAGAAATGGCCATGAATAACCTATGATAAGACCTTAATTGTGATATTTTATTCTTGATTATGTGGTTTTCCTATTATTTTTAGTGTTTCTCACACTATGGTTATTGGTTTTAGTCTATGGATGGAACCTGAAGGAACCGTGTTAATGCTGAATACGACAATAAATGCAATTATTTTCCCCTTGAGCACCCAAACGTTATGGGAGTTGGAATGAAAAATCATGTACCCATGCTCATACAAATTTATCAAGCTATGAATCATGCAGGACTTCTAAATGAGAAAAGGAAGGAGAAATATTTTGTTGAATCCTTCATGAGGCAGCGTCCACCCTCATTCAGTGGGTCTACTGATCCATTAGTGGTTGAACAATGGGTCAGTACCACTGAAAAGATATTTTCAGTTCTTCAATGTTCTGAATATGATAAAGTCATCTTAACAGTATATCGTTTGGAGGGTAAAGCTTATTAATGGTGGAATATTATCAAGGATATGAGGAAAATAGATGAAATTGAGTCCATGGAATGATATGAGTTCAAGAACATATTTTTCAATAAGTAATCTCCTCATATTCTTCAAACAAATATGCGGAAGGAGTTTCTTGAACTATAGCAAAAGGATGATGAATCTGTTGGTACCTATGAAATAATTTTTACAAGACTTGCAAGGTATACTATCAGAATTATTATCCAACCTGAGAGTAATATCGATCCATTCTTTAGTGGCTTAAAATCATGTCTTCGAAGGGTGTTATCCATAAGGGACATCAATAGCTATGACAAAATTGTTTGATGTGCTCTCATGGTTGAGATAGATATTGGAGAAACCCATCAGTCATATGGATTTGATAAGAAGAGGAAAATTGAATTCAAAGGGAAATCTAAAGAGCACACTTAAAAGAAGATGAGTTTTCTGTTATTCTCAATGTGTGGAAAGAAACATCGAGGGAATTGACTTAAAGGGACAAGTAAATGTTTCAAATGTGGAGAATAAGGTCATCAGGCATTTGGATTACACAATGATGGGGAAACGATATCTAGTGATGTGATCAAAGAAAAGGCTACATAGAATGCACCTCCTACACTTCAATGTTACAAGTTCAAGGAAATGAGGCATTATGTTAATCAATGCCTTAATCCAAGGGTTGTTGATGATGACCGACATCAACAAACTCTTAATGCCAAAGACAATGGAAAGTCACATGCAATTTCTATCGGCGATGTGGAGTACGATAACAAAGTGGTGAAAGGTACACATACCATCCACTCTAAATTATAAAATGATTTATTTGGTTCTAGATACACACACTCTTTTATTTCTGAAAAATTTTCTAAGGGTATCATCGTACTACATCAATAATTCGCTATTGAGTTAGCTATGAAAACTTTTAATGGCACAACAGTTGCATCAAAAGTTTATAATTCTTCTCTAATTGACGTTTGTGGGAAAGTGCTTCCTGGAAATATTATGATCCTTCCTATAGTAGAATTTGATGTGATTCTTGGCATGTATTGTATTTCCTTATATGGAGATCGTATCGATTTCCAAAGAAGGTAAGTCACATGTTATATTCCTGATAAATCTATAATAATCTACTGATGCAAGGATGAATATAACCTTCCAGTGGAAATTTCTTCCATCTTATGGGTCTTGATTCCAATAAATTAAGGTTATTTATCTCAAATGGTTAGAGAGAAACTCACGATTAAGAATATTCCCACTATACGGGAGTTTGATGATTTCTTTCCAGAGGAATTTCTAGGTCTTCCACCAAATAGCAAAGTTGAATTTTCAATAGAACTCATACTGGGTGCTATGCCTATTTCAAATACACCTTATAGAACGACCCCATTTGAGTTGACAGAATTGAAGAATCAAATCCAAGAGAATCTTGATAAGGGATTCATATGCCCTAGTGCATCACCTTGGGGATCACCTATTCTATTTGTTAAGAAGAAAGATGGATCAATGAGACTCTGCATTGATTATCGAGAACTTAATAAGATCACTATCAAGAAAAAATGTCATCTCCCATGCATTGATGACTTATTTGACCAACTACGTGGATCTCAATACTTTTCCTAGATTGATCTTCATTCAGGGTATCATCAATTAAGGGTCAAAAGGAAGTATATACCTAATATGGATTTCCGTACAAGGTATGGACACTATGAATTTATAGTGATGACATTTGGTCTTACTAATGCCCATGAAATCTTCATGGATATAATGAATATATTCTTTAGAGACTATCTTGATCAGTTTGTGGTAGCCTTTATAGACAATATTCTTGTCTATTCAAAGAGAAAATAAGAACATAAAGATCAATTGAGAATTGTATTAAAGACCCTAAGAAAAGAGAAGCTTTATACCAAATTTACCAATTGGGAATTTTGGCTTAAAAAATTTCCATTTTTGGTCACATAATCTCAAAAGAGGGGATATATTTTGATCCAAAAAAAACAGAGGTTATCAAAAGATGGTCGAGACCAACAATAGTAATTGAGATCCGAAGTTTTCTTGGTCTGGCTGGATATTATCGAAGTTTTGTAAAATATTTTTCAAGATTATGAAACCCACTCACCAAATTGAATCGGAAAGCAGTTAAGTTTTTTTGGATGGATGAATGTGAAGAGAATTTCAAAGAGCTAAAAACAAGGTTATCTAGTGCACCTATGCTCACACTACCTTGTAGTGGAGAAAGGTTTGTGATCTATAGTGATGAATACAAGAAGGGATTGGGGTGCATTCTCATGAAAAATGATATGGTGATAGCTTATGCCTCATGACTGTTGAAAATCCATGAGAAAAATTACCCAAATCATGATACGGAATTAGCTGCGGTAATATTTGCATTAAATATTTGGAGGCATTATCTTTATGGTGAAAGGTGTAATATTTATACTAATCATAAAAAATTAAAGTATATTTTCACACAAAATGATCTGAATATGCGCCAAAGAAGATGGTTAGAGATGAATAAGGTTTAAGACTTCTCAATTCATTACCACCCTGGGAAAGCAAACAAGGTGGCAGACACATTATGTCGACAAGACGATGCTAGCTTATCCATTATGAGGTTCACAAAAGATCCAATATTTATGGATTTACAAAGGATGGATCTTGGAATTATAATGGAATGGGAAAAATATTATCTTTCTCTAATGAATGTTCAACCATCTATACTTGCGATGATTAAAGAGGCACAAAAAGAAGATGTAGAGTTACAAAAGAATGTGAGAAATATTCCTGAATTTCACATTCATTGTGATGAAATAATAATGTTCAGGAATCAGGTTTGTGTTTGTCCCATCCCAAAATTAAAGAAGGAAATATTGGATGAATCTCATAGTTCTTCATTCTATATTCAACCTGGAAGCACAAAGATGTTTAGGGTCCTGAAGGAGTACTTCTGGTGGGATGGCATGAAAAGAGATGTTGCTGAATATGTCTCTCGATGCTTGGTTTGTCAGAAAGTTATGGCTAAGAGACAGAAGTCTAAGGGGATGTTGCAACCACTACCCATAGCAGAATTGAAATGGGAAAACATCACTATGGACTTTGTCACTGGACTTCCTAAAACATCCAAAGGAAAAAATTCTATCTGGGTTAAAGTTGATTGTCTTACGAAGTTAGCACACTTCATTACTATTAGAGAAGATTTCTCTCTTGATCAGCTTGCCATGATATATGTGAAAGAAGTGGTAAGATTGCATGGAGTACCATTTTACATTATATCTGATCAGGATCTGAGGTTTACCTCAAAGGTTTGGCAAAGTCTTCAGCATACTCTAGATACGGATTTGAGTTTCAGCACTGATTATCATCCTCAGAGAGAAGATCAGTCTGAGAAGACAATTGAAACTCTAGAAGACTTGTTGAGACTTTCTATATGGATTTCAAAGGAGGTTGGGATCAACACCCACCTTTTGTGGAATTTTTTTATAATAATAGCTTTCACTCCAGTATTCAGATGGATCCTTATGACGCTCTCTATGGAAAGAAACGTAGAACTCCAACTTGCTAGGATGAAGTTGGAGAAAGAAAGCTATTAGGACCAGATCATGTTGATGATATAGCAGAAAGGGTATGATCAATTCAACAGCACATAAGATCAGCTCAGAGTCAACAAAAAAGTTTTGCTAAAAACTGAAGAAAAGACCAAGAGTTTGAAGTGGGTGAAAAAGTGTTCTTATGAATATCTCCTTGGAAGAGAGTAATGAGATTTGGAAAGAAGGGAAAGTCGAGCCCTAGGTATATTAGTCCATTTGAAATACTAGATCGTGTTGGGAAGGTAGATTACCGATTGGTGCTTCCACCGAATCTCTCTCAAGTTTATGATGTGTTCCATGTATCTCTCCTGAGAAAGTACATACCTGATCCTTCACATGTACTAAGCTCAGAAGTTGTACCATTGGAGCATGATCTTTCTTATGAAGAACAACCAATAGAGATTCTGGATCATTGCGAAAAATTTCTATGAAACAAGACCACTCTTTTGGTAGAAGTTTTATGGAGGAACCACTAATTAGAATAAGCTACAAGGGAACTTGAGGATATGATGAGGGAGAGGTATCCTTATCTATTTGTTATGAAGTGACAAATTTGGAGGGCAATTTTTTTTAAGGGGGGTAGAATGTAGTACCTTGAGATTTTATGAGAAATATTTTGTTTTTATGTATTATGTTATATGAAACACCAAAGAAATATTTAACTACACACAAAATTGTCTTGGCTTGCGTTACACGCAAGAGAAACCTTCCCCGATAGCTTGCATTGTACGCAATACCGAGTTTCACTAAACAAAGATGTGTTATTAAAATATTATACAAACTAGCCGTTATGAATAGTAATACCATATTTTTGAAATTTTATAAATTTTATTGTAAAAAATGGACTTCATTTTTGGATTCTAAATATTGAAATGATCTTCGGGTGAATTTTTGGTATTTTTCTAAAAACATTAAATTTTTGATGAATAGTGAAAAATACTGAGTTATAGTTTAAAACCGAATTTTTATTTAAATTTATTTTAGTTAAAAACAGATACATAATACCTATATAAGTTCAATGTAATTCATTGGAGCCATTTTATAATAATTTTAGATATATAAGAATTTTATTGAACTTTTTACCATCTTTTACCCACCTCCTATGAGAATTTACAAATTTGCATAAAACATAATTTTACCGCTTCTGTGAGTGGAATTTCAAAAATTCGAGAGACATTGTTGATATCAGTAAGTAAAATGTGGTTCAATGAGATAAAAATATTTTTGGTGAATAGCAATTTTTTGCTTTTATTTATAACGGTTAAAAGTCAATAGGGTAATTAATGGTAAAAATGATATTATTATTATCTTAACACATGTACTAATTCTACTGGATAAGTTTAATTCGACCAAAAATAACCTTAGAAATAATATATGACCATTTAGGTTCACTTGGATTAGATTAGGACATTATTATTATTTAATTCAAAGAAGAGTTAAAAGAATTAAAATAAAAGTATAATAAGTAAAACATTTTTAATACAGGGTTATCCATAATATAAATTCAACTATAAATATTAATTAGAAAACTAAAATTATTTCCTACATAATAGTATTTTATTTATAATTTTTAGACATTAAATAATTTAATTTATTTATGACACAATGATGATGCAGTAATAACTTATTAATGAAATATTAAAATAATTAATATTATAAATATAAAAATAAATTTAATTTTCGACTTTTTATGAATTAAACTAATTCTATTGGTTAATATAACATATTAGGGTTGGTTAGATAAATTTATTTCGAAGTAATAATGCAGTTATGAATTTAGAAAAAACGAAATACCAAATAGTGTCAAAATTGACATAAAAGAGTTTTTAAAACAAATATTAAATTATTAAATGATATTCTATTTCTAAAAATATATAGTTTGGATAAAAATACTTATATAGTAATATATAGGACATTAATGAACCAATTTTGGTACGACTGATAGTTTATGGTAAGTTTATTAACAATATAGTATAAGAATACAAGAAGAAACGGTAAAAGTTAAATTATTTAACATAGAGGTAAATCTAAATGATAAAGTTAAAATGATAACCTAAACTTGTCTAAAACCTATTGGTTGATATTATTTCTACCAATACCCACCCTAGACTCGATATAAGTAACTTTGGAGCCATTATAAACCAAATATGATTTTATTATAAAATAATATTTTATGTTTTTTATAAGGTGCCCCTCACCCCTCTTATAAAAGGGAACCCCCCTTCTCTCTAATTCACACCTCCAAAACCATTTGGATCATCCAGAACCTGCCCAAATACCCTCTAAAATGTCCTCCCTTCATTGTAGAGTCCTTCCTTTAGTCCGAAAGCCAACTTATGGAGCCCTTTTGATCAAATCAAAAGGAAGAACCCGAGGAAGAGGTAAATATCTCACCACCTATTTCAAGTTCCTCTCTTCGTCCACTTCCTCCTTATTTGTTTTCTCCATTATAAAATAATAACTCTAGTATATTCTATAAAATACGATGTTATTATATAAATTTTACAACCACATTAGTTATTTTATCCATCCTATGAATGAAAAAGTCACCACACGTGCGTACGTACGGCTTACCGTCTCCACGTCGTGGTGTAGTTTGTCATTCAATAATTTCATCATTTGGATGGGTATGATAATGAGTATAAATTATATAATAATAAATATAAAATTATTATGATTCTTTATATATGATATACCATCCAATTATATACTATTTTAGTATCAAAATAATGATATCATCACCCGTGCATACGTACAACCTACCGTCTCCACGATGTGATGCGACTTGTTCTACATGATATTCATTGAATAATGATTATATAAATGAATTTAGTGAATTAATATGATATATATTACACTAATACCATTCTGAAAATGAGACATCTATAACCTAAAAGGAGAAATAATAATTTCTTCGATGAAACATGCATAAGAACATAAATCAATGAACACCCGAATAACAAGTAGCAATGCAATATAAATAATAACTAGATAATAATATGACCATATATGATATCATAACAATGAATATGATTCTTTAATAAGTCAATGAAATTATTTAAATAATTATACAGGAGGTTCGGATACGTATGAAGCATATCGGACCCAAGGTAAGGGAAAATCTCGCAATCTCATTTTTATCCAAGATTGTTTATACTTCCAAATTTACTAGGGCATATTTATCATCCACATCCATGTTTCCTCAATATGTAATATTATTTCTATCCTCCTACAATTTTTTAAATACATTTTTTTCTTATTGGTGAATTTTTAGTAAAATACATGAAAGGAAGCTTTTGTCGTTTTCAGTACGAGATACTTTTTGACTTTTCTTGCCAAAGTACTTGAAGAATGTTTTTTTAACTTATACGGCATGAATGTATTTTTATGATTTTATAGAAAATTATTTTCATGAAGATTAATTTAAAGTTTTCAAGTTTATTTTTAATTAACTTCTTTTAGTTTAAAATTTTATGACATGTTAAGAAAGGATAAATGTTTTTGAAGTAGAAAGGATATTTTCCTCAAGAATGGACTTCATGTGTTTTATCAAAATTATTTTCCATATAATATAATATAGGGTTCTGTTTCTATCCCTATATTTAAATTGATTTGATTATTTTATGATGTAATTATTTTTATGAAGTCATTTTATCTTATATGGATTATGTTATGATGGCATGATGTTTAAGAATCCCATTTTTATTACATGGGTTATGCTATGATATATGATTTATGATTTTATGGCACACATAAGAATGGTTTCATTATGAGATGGGTGGTAAATATATCTCCCCCAATTCATTAGGTAAAGATTTATATCTCATGATATAGACATGTCTATAACACCAAGTTAATTTGGTTCAGTGATACAGGACTGGAACGAGGAGTGAACTCGGTTCAGAAATGGACTTTGTCCACTATGATAGTATTGGAAATGAGTCTTGACTAATATGAATTGATTTTCTATGATTATATGTGTATGCCAAAAAGTTTCATGTTTTATGTTATGATTTTTGGGAATACATTTCACTATTATGATGTATCCCATGTTATGATATTATGATCTCTTTTGCATGTTAAGATTTTCAAAATGTTATGTTCTTATGAATATGATATGATTGATATTTTCTTTTTTTACCCTTATTGAGCATTTGAGCTCACCCTTTTGTATGTTTTATTTTCCCCAGGTCGGGAATAAGGGTATTAACTAGGATATGCAAAAAGGGACTCTAGATATGATGAAATAAATGAGATATAATGTAGATGTTTATGAACCAGTTGTTTATGTTTCCCAGTTTCTAAAGACTTTATACCTATACTATCCTATCATGGTTTTGTTATATGTTTTAAAAAGTATGCTTCAATTCTGAATTAATAACAATGTATGTAAAGTATGGGCTGTTATATAAGTTGTATCAATTAATTGAAAATTAATCTTGTGGATGGGATTACACTCTGGGTTTTTAATGTAAAACCGATAAAAAGTTTGCTATGTTTTTATATACAATTTCAAAGTGAAATTGGTTCTAATGACCTAAAATATGTTAATTGTTAAATATTTATTATAACTAAAATTTAAAACATTTTAAAAATATAATTTATCCATGTTAATACATAATATGAAAAATCAGTTTTGAATTAAAATTCAATATTTTTTACAATTAAATCAAAATTGATGTTTTGTAGAGAAATCACAAAAAATCACACAATGATAATTTTGAAAATATAAATCCAGAAATTAATTTTATTTTATCAAATTAAAATTGTAAATGTATCTAATATTAATATTATTATTTTTCACAAACAGATATGAAAAGTTATCCATTTGAGAAAATTATATTTTTAAACATATAATGAATTTACCAAACATTGTATTTTCAATCATAAATATGATTTATTTATATAAAACCATTATAAAAAATATTTTAAAATTAGTTATTAATATTCATATTACTATTTTATCATTTAGGTTATAATTATCTATTTTAAATTATTGTAATAAAAAAAGATGTTTTAAATAAATTCAGTGTTGTGTGTAATACCCACCAAGTCAGTGTTATGTGTAACATATGCTAAGTTGGTGTAATGTGAAAGGAATGTTTGAATTGGTGAAATGAAAGAATTTAATGAAAATTAATTTATTTTAGAGAAAAAAATGTCCATAAACATCAAGGTCTTAAACCCATGGTACAAATGAAGTATTTTGTCCCATGATAGACACCTACTAAACAAAATCATCATGATGTCTAGGTGGGTGTGAAAATAGAACTATTGGGATAATAAAACGTTGTAATTCTGTACCTTCTTGCTCTTTACCTTATATTCATGGTCGTACTTGCATGTCAAGAATTCTCAGGCCCATTCATCCATAAAAATTTCTCCCTAACAAAGGTCACAACCTTCTATCCACCAATTTAGCGGGTTTCCCAATCCCACATTGAGAATAACCTAATACCAAGTGGTGATGTTTCTACCTTAAATTCCTCCCTAATGACCTTGTTTTTATGATTCCAATGGGTCAGTGTTGTGATAGATTCATTCTCCTTCAGGATGTGGTCTCCATGGGCTCAATACCACTGTTACATTCTAGGAATTATTTTGAACCAGTAGGCAGGATCATGTCGATTGGCACTGGGGATGAACATCTCGTACCTCTGATCAATTATGAGTAGTGATAGGCTCATCCATGGATAGTATTCCTATGGATCCTTTTTCATTATTGTAGTTAGTGTATTCTAATTCCACATGATTTGGATGATCTCTCCAATAAAGAGGTTCCTAGCCATTTCCTATTGATGAGTTTAAGTAGCAATTTTTTCTCACTCAATGGAAAATGTTTAAATACATTAGAAGTTTTTTGGTATTGGTTCATGAAGAATTTTTGTGAATGTGTATCCATGATGGTAGCGTTCATGAATGTAGAAATTTTATGAGAATTTTATTATGAATCTCTGGTCTAAGAAAGGAGAATTTCACGAGTGATGAGGACAGAGATGAAAAAACCCTCGTGAAGTTCTTTAGTTTCACAAAAAGAGATAATGGACTGATATTTCAGAAAAATATCATGATCTACTAAGCGACACACACCCCTATTTATAGGCATATGTTTAGAATGAGTTTCTTGATTGGGGATTTTGAATTGAAAATTTTCAGTGATTTTCTTTCAGAATTCAACCCTTGGTTTCTTTTTTCAGATACATTTATGAGTGGGAAATATTTTACACTATATTAAATGTATTACAATATATGTTGGGGAAGGAATATCCTGTTTAATATAAATTTATGCCAAAAATATACCAAAATCACATAATATAAAGAATCATGAAGTTCTACACCTTCAAAAATGGTCACAGCTCACTAATGTCCTCAGCCACAAAGAGCTTTAATGGAATCCTTCATGTATTTTAAGTCTAATTCGTAGTGTTCTATTTCACTAAATTCCCCATATATGTGGAGTTTAAATGATAAAAATCTCATAGAATAATTATATTTCATGGAACACCATCTATAAAAATCCTAAAGTTTCACAAAATCTTACATCATTCATGAAACTTGTTCCCTTTACTCCACTGGGACAATAAATACCCCACTACATCTGACTTACAAGAGGACATGACCTTTTATCTTCTAAGAAAATATCTAGAATCATGATAATAATAAGGATCATGATAGAAAGAATAGATCGACCACTAAAGGTAACTATATTCTGTGAAACCACCCCCATGGGTTTTTTATAACCATAACCCATAGTGGAGATTACTTTTTCAAAGGTCCATGGATTATGTGTAAGAAAAAATATCTTTTTGTATCTATTTGTTTTGAAAGATAATTATACTTTACAAAACCAGCCCCATGGGAACCAAGACATTACCCTAAGGTAGTGTCACCCAGTTTCGGAAAACATACTTTATTTTGTGACCCTTGACATCCATGAGACCGTGATATTTCACAAGGATCCATAATTGTTAGAAGCCCCAAACATTACAAAACATATTCTCAAAGACTTGTTATGTTGAATCCTTTTATCCAGAAAACGTTCATGAATGTTGAGATCTTAAGGCCCCCATACTGATCCCAGACTATTTCAACCACACCCCAAATCCCCACATGACCTATACCACCTACTTTCATTTCCACCCACATTTCTCCAAGTGTAGCCTTTTCCTGCACCATAACTATTTATCCTAGAAATAGTTACCCTAACATCTAGGCTTCAGATTATCAATCCTCCATGAAAGTGTTTACACAATTCCTTTTTTAGAGGCATGTGACTATTGAACACATAATCCGTAATGGTAGTGGAACCAAGGGAAATGTATTACCTATCTCTATAGAGCATCCTTATGAAGAATATTATTCACGCCTTTACATAGTCCCACTCTTACTGTGATCCCTACAAACATCCAAGCTACAAGTCATAAAACTACGTAGCTCCATGTCCTAGTCATGTGATATTAAACTGCATGAAAATGTACTCAAAACATGGCATTAAATTACAGCCTTACCCTATTTGGTTAACAAAGGATTCCCCATATACAATCATCATGGGATTATACTCCCTTCAAGAGTATGTGATGAAACACCCACAACAAGAAACCTCCAGGAATAAGCCTCACACCATCCTTTCCTAGCATGGGATGAAACTCCAATAACATTAAGATTATATTAAAAAGCCACAAACTATCCTCCCTTTACATGGGATGAAACTCCACTATGAGGACGAAACCCCAACACCAGGGTAGCTTCCACATGTAAGCCACATTCACATCATCACTCGTCCTAGTAGCTCCTAGGTAGCTTTCATGCATAATTCCCACACCATCACTTGTTGAAACTCCTTTCGTGGCCAGAGAATACTTAAAACACAACATTAAACTACATCGAACAGTCTTTTAATATGAACATAAACTATAGAATATAATTACATGGGGTTTTGTCCTTGTATATTAAATAGGGTATCTATGAAACCTCACTAAGGTTTAATCCCAACAACCATCCATGTGTGAAATATTCCCCCACAAGGGACACACTCTACCATTTTAGTGATGAATCATACCCCTTGGGGCACACCCAACACCAAATCCAAGTGTGAATCCATCCCTCTTTGGGGACACACTCCATCATTCAAGTGTGACATATTTCTCCTTATGGGACATACTACATTATCCAAATGTAAAATCACACCCATTTGGAGACACACCCCATCATCAAGGTGTGAAATCATCCCCCTTGGGATGACACACTCCATCAAAAAAGTGTGAAATCATCCCCCTTATGGGGACACACTCAATCGTACACGTGTGAAATCATCCCCGTTTAGATAACACACTCTACTATCCAACTGTCAAATCACCCCCTTGGGGGGACACAACCGACCATTCAATTGTGAAATCCTATCCCTTTGTGGGATGCGCTCCACCATCAAAGTGTGTAATCATCCACCTAGGGATACACTCTGTCGTTAGTCCCCACAAGATGTTAACCATGTAACCATATAAACAAGATGTTAATTTTATGACTAGCTCTAGAATCCCTACCTATTATAATAAAAATGGGATAACTAAGGTAAAAACCTCATAAGACTTACACCCATAGAATCAATTAACTCATGAATTATAATATATTCCTTTGGTTCCATGCCTAAGATGTCTCACACATGATATTCCATTCAAAATAGGATGAATTATAGGTTCCCAACCTAATCAAAATTTGGACATTCCCTACATTCCCAATGCTACTACGTCCCTAGATCGAAGGTTTATACACTATCAAGATTGAGACAACGTATTAAACTAGATCCCACCTAGATATAGATCCGATAATGTGTTTTAAAAATATAACATAAATCTATGTGAGAGACTCATATTAAGAGGTGATCTCAAAAGATAGATACATGGAAATTAGAACAGACATCTCAACATCATATTCCAGTCAAGGATCCAACATCACCAATTAAATGTATGAAATATTCCCACCATGGAAAACTTGGAATGTGGGGAAACAAAATAAATGCACCAATTCCAAGTGGAGGGACTAAGTTAGCCCTGAAGAAAACATTAGAAACAATGTAGTAATGATTGGTTTTCATCCTATTGAGAACAATCATCATATTACGTGAAATGAAAAAATTAATATTGAGATTGAGGTGAAATCTAGATATTATATTCTTATGTCCCTGTCATAAAATATTTTAATGTAGTTTATGGGTCCCATAATTGGTAAGGAAACATGGGAAAAACATGGATGTATCTATGAGGGAAACAATAAATATAAATATAAAATGATAAAAATATGGAAAATAAAGTTTGAAGATATATGAAAAAGATATAAAGAAACTATTGATGAGTATTTCATGTAGTTATGGAGTTTTTATGAAACATTAATGGATTTGGAGATGTCTTGGTTAATTATACCAATATAAATAAACTCCTATGAATCTTCCCTAGCATATCTGATTCTAAAATTTATACCGTATATGGTAATGATTATTTGTATCATGATGAATTTCATAAAACTATTATTTCTTAGGAAATCTAGAAAGTACCATCATTTATAAATAAGATCAAGGATGAAATGGAATTTAAAACTATGAGAAATATAAAAATATAAGATCTTGGGAATGTTGATCATAGTGATTTATAATTAAAAGATGATTATGAAATGAATAAAAAGATTATGTATCTTATATCCAAGAACTATCAAATTGTTAGAGGAAATTATAGTGGAAGACTCAAAAATAAATGTGTTGAGTGTAGATGAATAGGGAATTTTTCTCTTAATTTCCTTAATAGGGATGTTAGAGAATATAAAGACCATTCTGAAGAAAAAAAAATAGTGGAATAATTTTAACAAATCATCCAAGGAAGATAATAAATATAGAACTATTAAGAGAAATATCACTATAAATAAATAAATTATGTTGAGTAAGAAAGTTGAGAATTACTTTAGTTATAAAAGTTCATCAGAAATTGAATCATAAATAATTTTTAGAAATTTCATTTCTAATTTTGAGAAAAAAAAGTATTCCAGAAACTATGAAGAATATAATGGTGAGGAAGGTTATCAAGATTATGAGTTCATATCCAAACATGTGGATTTTCTTAAGAAAAATATAAAAACTCATGAAATAGATCATGATAATGAATATGGAAATTGGATATAATAATTAAAAAAATAAATTTGTTCTTAAATGTACTGATGACTACATCCCCATGATCAAAATTCTCAAATAAAATGTTATTGGATTGTGAAATATGGTGGAAGATCTCAATAATAAATATGTTAGTAAAGAATATGATTTCTATAAAACTTAGTTGAAGCTTATTGATGTTGAAAATACCATAATAAATACTAATGAAAACATCAAAAATCAATTAGAGATAAAAGATTAATCATCTCAAGATGTTGAGAAATATCTTTCTATGAATCAGGTGAAATTTTCAACCACTAATTATAAAAGTTCATATGATTTTAGTAAATATGAAAGAGTTATAAAAAACTATGGAAATATTATTTTGATAAAGGATGTGATAAATCTATCACATAAATTTTTCTGAAAATATATCCCATAATTATGTTTCCCTATTCCTTGAGTAAAAAAAATTATAAATAATTTATAAACATTGAGAAACATTCTACAAGGAATGATCCTACTTCTATAGAAAATAGAAAATTTATTGTTTTTGTTGGTGTTTTGGAATTTATAGTAAAAAATCATTAAACTTCTATAAACAATGTGGTTCTTCTAGAAAATATAAATTATTAAAGTATAAGAAATTATGGGATAAAAGTGAGTAACGTTCATAATCCACATGAAGTTGTAAAAAAATTAATATATTATATTTTTTTTAATAAAAAATAAATTTTATTTCTTAGATGAAGCATATGGATGATTTGAAAAATTTGGGCACTTTTCTGAAGAATTCACTAAAACTCTTATGGGAAAATTTTTGTAGGTAAGGAGTGAAAAATATTCTTGAATGAAAAAAGTTAAGTAAATTGATTTTGTTTTTGAGACTACTCTATAGTAAAGAAAAAGGAAAAACATGGATTATTAATAGTGGGTTTTCCACAAATATAATAGGATATTTAAAAATAATGAATGATTTTAAAAATAATGAAGGATAAGAAGTTACTTTTAGTAATGTTAGTTCCTTAATAATCAGAGGAATTGGAATTGTTGAGATCGAAACTCAAAAACTAAAATACAAGGAATTTTTATATATTAATATGCTCAATAAAATTTTAATGAGGGAAAGCTAACATTGTGATGATTGATAAGAAATTATTTTGAGAAAATATTTATGTATTATTATAATTATAAAAGATGTAAAAATTGATAAAACAGGTGATATAACTAGCTTAAATCATTTACAAATTGGATAACCCAATAAAGCATTCTTTATGGTTGTTGAAAATCAAAAAAAAAGTTATTTCATCGAAGACATGGGTACTGTGTCCAAAAAAATATTAATAAAATTTTTAAATTTTATGTTGTAGTAAACTCTCCAACATTTAGTAAGAAATGATATATTATTTCTACAACATGTAAAAAAATGAAATATGATTGAGAAAATCCATAAGAAAATCGAAATTCCATCTTGCAGATCTCTTGATCTTATTCACTTAGATCATTTTGTGCTGACGTGACATCAATCAGTGAAAAGGTATTTTTACATTAACTCTTCCATTAATTATTTCACTTTTATAACCAATATTATGTTTATGAATCATAAATAATAGGTTTTGGAAATGTTTAGATTTTACAATAGGAAAGTTGAAATAGAAATAGGTGTTTATATAATGAAGATGAAAAATGGAAATAGAAATGTGTAAACAAAAAAATATTTAAAATAATATCTAAATAATCATGGAATCAAAAATTTGTAGAGATATCCATTCACCCCTAAAAAAATGAAGTGTTACAGGGAAAAAATAGATATTTTTTGTAAATGAGAATAGTATACTGGTTGAGTATAAATATTATAGGTTTTTCAAGAGAGATACCATTAATACTGTTATACATGTAAAAATAGATTTTTGTTAATGTATAAATTCAAATTTAATTTTTATGAAGTGTGGTACAATTAAAAATATTTGGTGAAATATTTAATTTTTTATGGAATCCCCTTCTTACAAATGAACAAAAATATAGATCATAGAAAATTTGATGAAAAACTGAAGGATTGAATTTTCATGGCATATTCACCAATCATAATAATTTTAAATGTTGGATTATATTTTTATAAAATTTAGTGGATTCCTAAAAATTTAATGTTGTTGAAAATAAAACATCCCTAAAAAAATTTCCATAATATGTTGTGGGGGAAAAATTGAATACATCCAATGAGAATAACAATAATGAAGAAAAAAGTGTTTTTCAAAATGGGTGAATTATGATTCTGAAAATCATGCAGTGAAGGAAATGAGATATGATGAAAAACTATAAAATTTCATACCCTATATAAATATAGAGAGTCTAATTATATTAATGGAAATAAAAAAATCTCGAGTTAGGACTAAGGGAAGGTGTAGATTATAAAATAAAACATCACTTATTTAACAGGTTAAACCAAAATCTGTATAAATTTTTTTAAAAAATAAATAGTGGAATTTTTATATGAATAATTTGTTGGATTAGATAGAGAAAAATGAAACTCATTAAATCATTCCACAAATAGTATAGATTAATATTATTAGGACAAAATGGGTTTTTTGAAACAATATGAATTAATATGTGAATATTTCAGGAATCAAAGAATAATTTTTTTGTAAAGGATACTAATTGGTTGAATGCATGGATTTTTAATAAACCTTTACCATATTAATGTTTTAGAAACTACTATAATTTTCATTGTAGTTGATTTACATCATTATTGAAAAATTTATCAAATAGATGAAAAGTCAAATTTAATAATCAAAGAAATTGAATAATAATTTAACATTGGGAAACCTCATTTGTTTATACTATTTAATGATGAAACCAATGTGTGTATTTTAAATAAACCAATGTATTATTTTAAACAATCCCCATGATCATGGTCCACTAAACTTGATAGTTTTTTTGAAAATGTTGAACTTTTTTAAAGGGAATGTTGAAAAAAATATATGTAAAGGAGATAAACTCTTGTAACCATATTTTTATTGTTTCTATTGAGGACTTAATTTTTTCAAGGGAAATAGAAAATACGATTAAACATTTTTATTAATAAATGGAGAATAATTTTCAAATTTTTATTCTTATAAATTTTTCTTTCATCTTTGTATTGAAATCAAAACAAAAAAAGCGATACATTTTTCTATCTTACGATAAATATATCAGGGAGTTGCTACAAAATTTTGTCTTGAAAAAATCTCAATAATTTTCTAATAATATATCTGTTTACATAAATATGAGTAAATACAAATCTTAGAAAATTTTGAATAAAAAATATTTTAGAAATTTGATCGAAATATTTTTTTATCTTATAACCACAAGGCCCGAAGTCGTTAATTTTGTTACATTATGTTCAAGATATCATAGTGATCCAATGGAATCACCAATGTTTGAAGTTAAAAATAATTCTCATATATGTCACTAGAATTTATTATTTAGTTTTTCTGTATAAACTAAGAGGTGGTATAAACATATGTGGGTACATAGATATTGATTGGAATGGAGACTGAAATGATATAAAATCAACTTTAGGAAGAACATTTTTCCTTTGAGAATGTTGAGTTATCTAGCCTACTAAAAAATAGAGTTTACTAAATTTTAGAATGGTAGAGTAATATTATGTTTCTACCACCCATATTTTACAAAAATGAAATTAATGAATATTCATATGGTGGATTTGGGACTGAAAATTTATAAACCATTGATGGTTTTTTTGTGATAATAATAATGTCATTGATATTTATGAAAATACTGTCTCAAATTCATGAATGGATAAAATTAATGTTAAATATATTCTAATCAAAGAGAAATTTTATGGTGGATAATTATTTCTTGACTACATTTATATAAAATATCAAATTTTAAATGTTTTCACAAAATCGGTACTAAAAGACTGATTTATGGAATTAAGGTTACACCTTCATGTTAAGCCTCCACTAAATATATCCTAGTTTTTTAAAGATTTCCACCAATATATGGTGGATTGAGTTGAAAAGGGGGAGATAAATTGACAAAATCATCATAATTTTTCATAACTCTATCTCTTATAAATATAATGATGTGGTTATTTTAAAATGGGGGATAGAATATAAAGGGATGTGTGACATTTTGAGAGTTAACAAATTTTAGCAAAACTTGAGAATTTAAAAGTGAGGTAGAATTTATATTATACTCTCCAAACAAGTTACATGTAACTATATAATCCATAAAAAATTTATTTATCTGGTATCATAGTGTGAGGAAATTTACTTTAGGAAATGTTATTTTTTTATAAATGTTAAAAAATGATATTGTGAAAAAATTGAGTGTTGAAATTTTTTAGTCCAAAAAATTAACATATGTGTTAAATAGATGAAAAGGAGTATATTGAAGAACCCTTATGATTTTTTCATAAAACAAATTTGTTTAAAACTCATCTTGTTAAATTATTTTGGTAGAATAAGTAATGGAGAGTTTCTCAAATTTAAGAATGTTTTTGTTATAATGTTCTAGAAGAAGAGTAGTGTCATAAAGTTAAAAAGTGGTATGGTTTCCTTAAATAACTTTATAACATAAATTAGATGATTTTTTTTATATTTAAATGTTCCTAACATCTTTTAAAATCTCATGATACAAACTTATGATCAAATGGGGAGTGGAATTGTTTTTGATTTATAATCTCTTGGTAACTGAACAGATATTTTTAAAAAGTTTTATGAAATATCAACAAACAAAATTGATATATAAATTTAAAAAAATATTTTTCTAAAGTTTATAACTTTTTAACTAGATGAATTTTAATAGAAAACACCACTAGATGGAATTATTCTATTAATAAACCAGTATTGAAGAGTATAAGACATGCCAAATGAATAGATGTATACAATCATTGATTATTAAATGTTTTTTCTTTGAGTTTGTGATGTTTTGTAAAATCCAAAAGACATATAAAGTTTTATAAATAGTTAAGTTTCAATATCTATAATAATTAAAAAAGATAAATTAAAATAAATATATGGTCAGTTCACAAGGTTAATAATGTTGGCTTGGAAAACAATCATTTGATGTTGAAATAGTGATGTGAAAAATCTTATATGGGTTAAGAGAAAAGGAAAAATAAGTAATAGTTTTACTAAATAAAAAATTTCTATAATGTTTTTAATTGGAAAATATTTTGTAATAAACAACTTGCTATTTGATTTTATGAAATTATGAGGTGTGATGCACCTAAAAGTCCATTGGATAGAAATATTCTAATTTCTAATAGAAAGTGGATATTTATAAAAAATAATTTTAAAATAATTGGAGGTAGGGTGATTCTAAAAAAGAAGAGTTAAATAGAAAATATTTGTGTATTAATTTGTAAAACAACTCATTTGGATGAATAAAATTCCATTTCTGTTTTTTTTATTAGACGGAGAGGGTCCTGTCAGTCAAAAATTGTCAACGCCATCAGATGAATTTTGTAGAGAAGTTTTTTTCTTATTAACTTTGGGATGAGGAAGTGTATTGGAATAATATTTCACCATATGGGGTATTTTTATTAAATATTTCATCACAAAACATCAACCAAATGGATAAATAATTTATTTTCATAAATGTCTGAAAATGATAACATTTATGATGATGAAATTGTTTATTCAATTTGTATATGATTTAAATTGGCCTTTTTATTTTTTTAGTTTAAGGAAATTTGAATGCGTTTCTTAAAAAATGAAGTTATTTAAGTTAAATAATGAAATATAGAGACATTTATTTTTCATGAAGTTTTAATATGATTGCGAATGGCTATTTAATTCTTGAGAATTTTCCACAAATCTTTTAGAGCAGGAAAATGAAATTGGTTTCATACATTTTCCACATCGAGAGAACCTATATAAATGGGGTGTGAATGTATATTTAATGTAAAATGTTCACCCATGTATAAATATAAATAATTAATGAATTTTTTTTATTATTTGTTTCTAACTTATGTTTATTTATATATGGAATAATAGTACTAAATAGATAATTTTGATCAAAAGCCTCCAAAAAAATTTTGTTTCAGAGAAATAAGGTAGAGGAAATTAGACAAAAATGAGATATAGTTTTAATTATGTTTATATTAGGAACAATTTTCAATTGGGTACTCCAGACAAACTTTCATCAAAAGAAATAAAAACTGTAGTTAGAAAAGATTCTATATGAAGAAACTGGAAAAACATTTTGGGTAAACTTCTATGAGAAGATGGAGAAGACGTTATGATGATTTATATTGTTTTGTGGATAATTTTTTGTGATAACAACTTTTAAACAAATAGTAGATATTATAATCATACCTATGGGAGATATATGGAGTATAATGGGAGTTATCTCAATGTTTTATTCACATCAAAATAATAGTAAATTTTTATAGACCCACGAGGGTCTCTGTGGAAGGGATAATGGTTCTCACACTAAGTCCAACCATTTTAAATATTACATTCCCTATTTACATTATTATATTTTCATTCTTGATAGGTTATTATAAAAATTTTCAAGTAAACTAACTCTGTCAAGTTGTAGTGGATAAATTACATAATGTTTTATCCTTAAAAATAAGGCAACCACTTATTCAACAACCCATTCTCAGTGGTTAAATGATATTAAAGAAGATTCCAAACTAATGGTTGCTCCAGAAGATATCTGGATGAAATTAAAAGTATATTTTTATGTTGAGGAAGTTGATTTGGTAATCCAAAATTAGATTATCAACAGTTTACTCTACTTGATATCCACTCAATGAGAAATTGTGTTTTCTACATGTAAAGTTGGTCACTATAAAAGTTGTCTAGAATAAATTCAACTGAATATTAAATGAAATATATTTCAATATATAAAAATTATAGTTTATTATCTATATATTGTTGTATAAATTCATATTAGAAATTTATAATCTACATAGATACATGTTGGGGAGATTTTGATGATAAAGAAAATTTATATTAGGTGGTTTTTTCTAAAATGGATTCTCTTACATTTTTTGGAAATGTAAATAAGCATGACTACATATCATTATGAATTGAAAAGGAAGAATATATTTCAAAAACTTATGAATTTATAATGATCATATAGATGAAACAAAATATGGATGATATTTTAATGGAGGTGTAATCTTCTATTCAAATCATGTGTGAGAACTCAAGTGTAACAAACATTTTCAAAAATTCCATTAAACAAACGAGGATAAAACACATTGAAATTAAGTATTTTTTTAATGAGGAACGTGGAAAAACATGTTTTGAAGTTGGAGTATTTACTTAACCAAAATAAAGTTATTGAAATCCAAAAAACTTGTCTACCTAAAGAGAATATCAAATGGAATCAATTGGATATTTGAGTCTAACTGAATCTATCTCTTTACATGGACATATTTATTGGACCCCTCTCCCTTATGGAAGATTCCTTTGGAATATGGTATGATTTATCTATTGAACTTCATCTTTGTCTTTCTAACTATATTATATGAATCTCTAATGAATGTTTCTTGGTGTTCATTGGAAATAGGGAAAAATAATGTTTGTAAAGATGGAATTTTTTGGGAGAAGTATAAGTGATGATAACGATGGAAAATGGATCCCTATATTGATAATGGGTTTATATCCACTCAATAGGAGAGTAGTTATTGTATTTTTGGGGCAAATATAACTATAGGTCTATTTGGAGCATGTTATTAAAGGATGTGTTATCATTACAATTCTTTCATCTAACTCTTGTTTCTCACTCATAACCTCAAATCAAGTAATCATAATGTTTATGGTTGTTGAATCATTAATTCACTCATTGAAGTTAATGAAATAAGTACATTAGTTTTTTTCACTATTGATTATTGAAAAACTAAATGGGGGAAATTTTTGGGGACATCACTTTGAGAAGTGTTTGGGTTTTGTGTGATAACCATGTGTTTTGGATATTCATTATATATATTTATTAATTTTTTAAATAATTAATTGCATCATAACTTTAAGTGTCCATGGAATCAACCATGAATGATAGAAGTTATGGTAAACAGATCATAAATCATTTATGATAGTATCTTGAAGAGATACAAAAAAATTTTAAAATAGAAAGGTAATCATATTTGGTATTTACCATGTAAAAGATTTTAGTAGGGGTCTATGGACATAATTTTAGTAATGGAACTGTGTCAATAAATTTGGATACATGAAGGAGTTCACATATTCAGTTGGTAATATAAGAAAAATTACCAATCCAAGGAAGTTCACGTATGGAATTTGGTTGATATAAGTCAATCTATCCATGTAGTGTAATAAAATCATAGGAGAATCTAGATATGTAAGGATTCAATTATTTAATTCTGTCAACATATAAAATTTTGGGAATACGTGCCACCATTTAAGAATTTACATCTACGCAAGTTCATATCTAGTGATCCAAAGAACTAAATTCTCTGATGTAGGGGATTTCTCATTAACACAGGGGGATTTCCTCAGTAATCTTCATGGAATTTACACTATTAGTGAAGCAACACAGTATTATACATGATATTTTATTAAATTAATCAAATATAATTGTACCTCAAATTGGATCCATCATTCAATTCAAAAAAATATTTTGGAGGCCTCCAACTTGTGTTGGTGTATGTTTTCACATATCAGATAGAGACATACTAAATTACTGTATATTGACTCAGACGATGAATGAACGGTTCTTTAATGATTATGATATCATATAATACAATTTTAGGATATGATTGGATCCAAAATCAAAGTAATTTTTTAAGGATTAAAATTGGGTATTAAATGATATTAAATTCATATTGATAAGGATAGAGATTATGGTGCACAAAGAAGTTATTTTTTTATTTTAATTAGATAAATCTTGGAGAAGTTTTAAGAATTTTTGAAGGACCCTTATGTATTTTGAAAGATTAATTTATTTCACTTGATTCCCTTGTCTGAAATTATAGAGATTGATATATTTAAGGTACAAAAAAAATATAGGGAGATCCATTTTGAAAAAATGTGCACAATGGATTGAGTGGATTCCTAGATATTTAAAGAGAAATGAAAGAAGTTAAATTTAAAAAAGATCATTCTTTCGGAAACATTATCAATTTGTTCATAAGATACACCCCTTTTTAGGTGTACATTTTCATCTTTATATTTCAAAGAATATCCAGATAGTTATTGAAGGAAGAAGAACTTGAGCCTCAACCAAGTTGGTGAGGACTCCTTAAGTGCATCCATGAGGCCCAAGTTTGAAACCTCGGTGGAGGCATGTTTCTGGGGGTACTATAGTAGTACTGTAGCAGGTAATGTAGCAGCTGGAACAATTCACCTTGGGCCACCTATTTGGTCATGGAGTCCTTAAGGCCTCCAGTCCACCTCAAGGACTTCAGGCCACATAACCAGGGCAGTTACCCCATAAAGACTCTACAAAAAAAGGAGCAGACCTAGAGGAGGATTTAACGAAAGTGAACACACTAGAGTAGAACCAAATGTATTTAGAAGATTTAGTGGGTATGACTATGCCATCTAGCCCATCCTGTGCTTGCATGGTAAGCAAAGACAAATGACCATGCGAAGGAGGGGAGATACTATAATGATGTAGATGCTAGGGGGGATAATTCCTTGTAATTAAGGTCTGGTTGAATTCCCTTAAACCATAGGGTCATGTAATCTCTTAAGCCTGCAATACTTGAAATATCAAATCCTTCAGGACTTGTAAGGGTTACCCCTCATCCCTTAAAAGAGGGGTTATGAAAAATCAATACAAATGAAGGAATTCGGGCCATTAAGGTTATGGAAGGAACATTGAGTTTATCCTTTTGATGAGGGGTAGATATTTTTCATTTTTTTGAACAGTATGATTTAAGGGTCAGTGAGAGTTCTCTATTATATAAACTAAAATTAGTAATTTTTACTAGAGTTTTTGATATATTAAGACACAACATTTCATACTCCTTGGACCAGTATAGTTTGGGTGAACCAAGAAAAATTTTCGGTGTGCTTTATTTCTTTTGTCACTCATAAATAGAAACTAAGGGACTGAAAGGAGTATTCTTCACAATGAGTGAAAAATATCATAATCAAGGATTTTAATTTTGATTTTTTTTACCTTGATTCACACCTTGATAAGTGACCAACATATTGTGAAACTTTTAATATTTTAAAAACTAAGATTAGTGAAAAAATAACTTATAAGGTCCTGGGTTACATTTTTCAATAATCCTATTATAGTTTGATCAAGGGGTAATTTCAAATTATTTTCACCACTAAAATGATCCATCTTGGGATAATATTATCTTCATAAGTTTATATGAATGAAATTTTCTCCATGGATGTTTCGGGAGTTCCATATTATACTAACACAACAATTATCAATTCCCCCTCAGGACACTTTATGTTTGGGGAATTATTCTCTTCCTCAATTGACCACAAACATTATTCCAAATGTATTATCATTTTATTAATATAATCCTCAATTATTTTTCTTACATTGTGTAATGAGTTACCAAGCTCTTTATTTATTCTTATTTAAACTCTATCTATGAATCACTAACATACATAATGTTTTTTTTGTAGTTTAATAATGAATGTATCAAATCTATAAAAATATTTTTTCTTAAAACATTTCACATAGGGAATGATGTTCATAAAAATGTAACACATATGCTTATTTGGATTAAACAAGTTATATGAGTGTTTCGAATTTTTGGACTTCTTTCCCATTTAATTCTCTATTTATTTATAATCCCCTTACAAATATATATTTTCATTAATAAATAACATGATAAAACAAAATATATTAGTGAAACCAATAATTTAGACTTTAGAGTAGTGGTATTAAAATTTTTCAATAGACTCGTCCTTCTTATACTCTTCATAAGTGGAACTTATTTTCTCAAAATTATTATCCTAAATTGAATTGGTAGATAAAAAATTACCACATTGATAAAATTTATGTAAAGAAAGATCCTTTTATTCATTTAATTTCATTTATGGATTTTTATTTCTTCTTATTATTTATATTCTTTAGCATTTTAGTTGATACATCCATGTTGGTACTAACAAAAGTCCTTTTCTTTGTTTTTATCCACGAAATATCAATGTGATTCTGAAATATACACTTTATATTGGCCCATTAAACCAATTGGGATTGTATAAAAGTTAAATTTAGAGAACACATGGTTATCATTGATAACACCTTATGTGATTAATGGATCATAATGGGACATTGAGAAAGGGTGAATCAGTGTCTCCATTTTTACCAAGTTTTAGCCTTTTCATTTCATTGTCCCTTATTTATAATCAAAACTTTTTTTCTGGTTAATAGATATAGATCTATTGATGTGAAATAAACTCTCCCCAAAATATGAAACATAGAATAAATAAAATAAAAGCATCATACCCAAACCTAATAAGTTGGAAACCCTTTATAGAAATCCAGCTCATTTCTTGTAGCTTCAATTACAGTAAGTAAGCTTTTCATTCTAAAGAAACATTACTATAATGAATATAGTTTTATTCATGAATGTGATTAAATCAAAAATTTTAAAATTATTAAATTTTAATTTTAGGAATTTAATATCATTTTTTGACATATAACTTCAAAATTAACTTATGGTAAATTGTTTAAAATTGTTAGAATTAAATGATTTGGGAAAGAATAGTGAAAATTAATGATTCTATAAATATTGTTATTTTTATGAAATTATCAGGAACTAAAAATTAATTGAAGTTGTTAGAAACATTTATATAAATAAAATATATTTTTATGAATTAATTTAATTAATTTAGAAATATAATTTTTCACTCTTAAATTTTTGTTTATCATTTGGTAAATATGAGTAATATTTTTATTCAAATAAAAAAATTTGGCTCTCCACTTTTAATGAATTATTCATGTGATTTATTTCTATTTTGGTTTTGATTAAAAGTTAAATAATTCTATTTTGATTAAACATAATTAAATTCATTAAATTAACATAAATATTATACATTATTTTAGCATAACATAATATTAATTCATAAATGGACATTTTTCTAAAAAAGGTTTTCATTGTGTTTTACTTAATTATATTAAAATTTATTTATGAGATTTTTTGGAATTTAATAATGTAAAATATATTACACATATGGAATAAAAAAATTAATATTAGTTAATATATTTATTTTGATTTTGGATCAAAATGTACAGTAACAAAGGTTAATATTTATCAACTCAATTAAGGGTAAAATGAGTTAAAAGGATTTAAATAAAGGGATAAGACTTCAAGATGACACAAAAAACTTATTTAAATCATATTTCATTTTAAAATATAAATTTCCATCATCCTATTCAAAAATATGAAATTTTTGAGCCACTTAACTTTAGTAAGACATATAATATATAATTAAGCTTCATATATTTACATGTTTTCCACCCACATCACTTATAAAAGATCACCTCATCTCAATATTAACAAATCTTCTTGAGACAGATTTCATGACAATGAAATACCTCAATTCCTAATAAAATAAAATTTTATCAACCTTGAGTTTTTTGTTTTCTTAAAATAGCACTTCCATAAGGCTTAATGTGTTAGCCAACTATGGTAATGAAATGATTAGGGATATGTTCTTATCAGTATTTTTCAAGTTCCTTTATTCCTAAAACCCATCCAAATCTTCCATAAAGATATTAAAGTAATTGAATAATTTTATTTTACATACATATATGCTGTTATTTTAATTTTAAATTTATTTTATATCTCATTTCCATCTAATGGGAAATGATGACATCACTCATTCATACATAAAAACTACTGTATCCATATAACAATGTAAATTGTTTTTCATAAACACATTAATTAAATATTTATAAATACTGAAAAATAAATATATAGGAAATTTATTCAATAATTATAATTTTGTGAATATAAAATGTCATCTATCTTATTACATTTCAATTCACTAGGAAATGAAAATTTTGTGCGTGTGTGTCTATATGTGTGGAATACCACCTCTATTAATCGATGTAATTCATTTTTATATTACATCATTACATTGTTGATTCTAAAATTTTGTACAAAACAAAAATAAAATTTATATTCTTGTAATTGTTAATGTTTTGGATATGATGGAACAATTTCAAAATACCATTAACCAATGTCAATATATTGAAGTAATTTTGAAAAAATTAACAAAGGAACCTTAAATGATTGACATAAGAAAGAAATATTCAATTTATGAATATAAAATTATTAAAAAAGTTCTATAAAAATGAAATATATATGAAAAACAATATTAAAAATGTATTTTATTAATTTTAATTGATTATTCATGAGAATATACTACATCTGATCAAGAAATAATTAATGTAGTAGTTTTTTCATCTTAATTCCAATTCAATGATATGAATCTAATTTATTTTCAATGGTGTATATACTACCCCTTTGACATATTATATAATTAATTCCTCTTTATTCACAATATTTAATGTTTTAATTCTTGTTTTCGCTTATAATGGGGTTTTCTTCAAATGTTATTAAAGACATAATAGTTTATTTTTTAATCTCACTCTAATACAAGATTGTTCATATTTAAATTTTTATTTGAAGAATTATATAATCTTTCTATTAATAAAACCATTTATTTTCATCTCCTAACATTATTTATGTGTTTTCCATGTTCTTATTCTTACACCTCATCTATTTTAACTCAAAACAACAGAAAGATCATTTATAAAAAAATGAAATTATTTCTCTTTTTAGGTCATGAATATTTCAGTTCTATATCATTATTATAAAATTTTTGTGGATAATTTTATCAACATTTAAATGTTGAGTAAATTTATTTTTCTAATACTGTTTAGTTTCTTTATAGATGATTAAAATTAATATTTTTATAACTTTCTGAACAAGAAATTTTTTAATATTTATTAAATTGAGAAAAGTGATATTATTTTCAAAAAAATACACGAATAGATTTTCCCATCTCCCAGACATATATTATCTATTTAGAATATACTACACATTTACATGTTTTTCAGGAAATTTATTTCTCCATTATTCTATGAATTTTTATTTTATATGTTAAAATTAAAATTCATAATTTTTTAAAAAGATTCCATGAATTTTAGAAGTTATTTGTAACATCATTTTTATACAATGTTACAGATGTTTTATAAAAGTTATTTTAATGTTTTCCAATCATTTTACTATATAATTATTAAAATACTTTACTTTATTTCACAAAATTATTTATGATGAATTGGTAGTATTCTATTATCCTTTACTGATTGAT
Source organism: Viscum album (assembly GCA_963277665.1). Classification (NCBI taxonomy): domain Eukaryota; kingdom Viridiplantae; phylum Streptophyta; class Magnoliopsida; order Santalales; family Viscaceae; genus Viscum; species Viscum album. Next base: position 1,080,439,253 of record OY728166.1, on the reverse strand, counting down.
AGATTATACCTTATATTGTTAACATTCACTTTCTTGTTATCATGTTCTCCATCACCCTCCATTATTCATGAGAATTTTTTTCTCATTCACATATATATTTTTAGTATCACAGATATATTCAGTATCACTTCTACTAATTCTATATTTCCTTAACCATATACCATTTCAATATATGGTTTTAACTAATATAATCTTATAAGGAATGTTATGTCATTCACTAAAGGGATATTAATGATCAGTATTCATGATTTAATATGTATATTTATTTATTGATAAGATACATTTATTACATACAACATTGTTGACTCAATAAATGTGGAATACATTGGACATATAAATGTGATCGGTGGGACCCAATTATATATAGCACCTTGATTCCTTAGCATTCCTTACAAGACCAATAATTCTCCAAATTATATATTTCTTTAATGTATACCTACCCATTCATTGAAATATATTAGTATAAGGATTTTACGATAAGGATCATGTTTTCTTAGAATGATAATTTGATGGAAAATCATAATATTCAAGATTATTAAATTCTTTCATTGAAATTTATATTATTATTTTAAATGTGACTATTTTGTTGATATTTTTGAGGTATATATTTTGAAAATCAATTTAATGTTTAAATATGTACTGATTATTTATTATTTCATGTTGTATATTCCTTATCCTGTCATGATAATATCCATTGTATGATTTCCCTTACTAAGCATAAGATATCAAACTTTATTATGTTTTAATTTCCCTAGGATATGATGATGGAATCTTTGAATGATACTCATTGATGTAATAAATTTTTCCATTCTATGTTTTATTTTTCCAATGTAATATGGAAATCATTTATGAATTATGTCTCCCAAAATGGATAAACTGGTCAATCATTCATATTGTGGTCCATTATATCATATACCAATGTAATAAAGTAAATATATGAATTGGATTATAAGAGTCGGGGTCTTCATATTTTGCATCAATGAAGGTTACATAAGACCTTTGAGAAGTTTGTTTTAGAAGAAAATATCTTGTATGGTCATCAAGATAGACCCCATTAATGGTCAATAAATTTTAGTGTTTTTATGTTATGGATCAATATTCATGATTTTATAAGCAAATTATGTGTGTTTTATTTTTTAGATATGAAAAATGATGAAAGAAAGGGAAATAATATCAATACCCATGGTCAATATAGTGATTCCCCTCATGATCATGTAAATATAGTTAGTGTTTGAGCTTATTAAATCATATCCATAATTGGTAAACTGACCCATTTTTGAAAAGTAATCTTTCCAATATTGATATATTTTTTCCATGATGCGATTCATCCATATTGGATCAATTTATGTGATAGAAGCCTCCATCCTTTTATGGAATTACTAATCCATTGGTATTTAAGGAATGGATCAAGTCCATTCAAAATATATTCCTAGATTTGGGAAGTAATGAATGGTAAATAGTATTTTTTTTAGTATGTTTATTAAAGGGATAGGTTGATCAATTCTTTTCACTAGTCTATAATACTAAATAATATGATAATATATAAAGTATGGAATGAATAACTTTTAATTTTATCTTCTTTGAGAAATATTTTACTCATGTTCAATGAGAGGAAATAAGGCGAAAGTTCCTCAACCTATATTATAATTAATAGGAAATTGTTGTTAAATATGAGTCCAAGTTCGAAAAATTACCCTTGTATTCCATGGATGAAATAAATAATATAAAAACAATATTGACTATTTCATTTATGGTATTAGTCATAACCTTCAATGGGAATTGGTATCCAAAATTTTTTCATCATTTGATGATATTTTATCATGTTCCATAAAGGAATAGAAATATTTTTATAGGTCTTAAATCGATAAGGTAAATCAAGAAAAGAGGGTGTTGGCTGAACACCATGGAAAAAGAATAATTTCTATGAAGAAGAAAGAAAGTAAATGAATTATATAATGTGATATTTATGGAGATAAATATCCTGGTAAATTATTAAATGGAATGGGAGTTTTTTAAATTCTTAGATATTAGGGCCATCAATATCATGAATGAATGGTTAATATTGAAACAACTATCATCCAGTGCTTCAAATGTATTAAGATACAGAATTATTCAAACCGATCTCCCAAAAAACAAAGGAACCTATCACCAAAGAGGAAAATGGGGGAATACAAAGATTTTTTGATGAATACCACTAAATTTGAAGTTCCTAAATAAGTGGGGTATGTTACTTAGAAAGTAAACTCAAATTTAGTTAAGAATATATTTTATTTTGAATCTTAAATTACTTTTATATCTTCAATGGATTCCAATAACATTAAATCATTCCCTAGAACTATATGAATGGTTTTTTCAATCAATACTCCTAAGGATAATCTTATGGAAATAAGAATATGTTATTAATTCCACACTATGATGCATATCCATTCCCTATTTTCAAAATTGGTTATTATACAGATGGTTTAATTTAAAATAATCATTGTTATCGATTAGATTTCATAGTACAATGTGAAAATTATCTTCCATGAGAATGAGATTATGATTCAAGATGGATGAGGGGAATCACCTTTCTTTAGTAGGGAGAAAACATCATCTAAATCATGACTTGATCCACACATATTATGTCACCATAATGAAAATATGGGGGAGAATATAAAATTTAAGCTATTAATTGAAAATTTAACCTTATTGTAGAAGATATTCCTATTTTAAATGAATATATTGAAGTACTTCTAACATAGATACCTATAAATACACTCAAGAGTGTATATTATTTTTTTCATAAACACAAACCTAATGTAAAACCTATATCTAATACACCCAATAGAATGGTCACAATTGAATTAGTGGAACTGGAAAAACAAATACAAGGGTTGTGTAATAGGGGATTCATTTTCCCAAGTGTTTTACCTTGGGGTTACCCTATTATATTTTTTAATAATGGGGATGGGACTATGAGTTTGTTCATTGGTTAAGTGGAAATAAATTCCATTACAATAAAGAAAATGTATTCTCTTATTTTAATTAATGACTTGTTTGATCTAATTTAAGGAGGAAATATAAATTCAAGATAGATATATATTTCCGGTATCATAAATTCAGAGTAATAACGGAAGGTATTTAAAAAAAATTCATACAAAGTATTTAAACTATCATTTTATATTATTTATAATAATATTAATTCATATATATATTTTTGAACCAATAAATTATTTATTAGCCATGTTTTATACAACGATGATCTGATATTTGATTAGGTTTTGCAAGAAATTTGAGTTGATTAATAAAATTAGGCTCTGATGTAAAAGAATGAAATTTTATAAAATTCACATTAGGAATACAATTCACAACAAGAATTCATTAATATCAGGACCTCTACGAGAAAAAGTATGAGCCATCAATCTAGTGTAAGCTGTGAATATTTCAGATGAAGAAAACTCAGAACATGAACTCAACCCATGATGTAAAATCCATGGTCTCATTCTCCATTCAAAGTCTCAAATGATCCAATAAATTTAAATAGATCTATGATTCATGGAAAATACCAAATCTCAAGAGTCTTGAAATTCCCATTCCCAGTGTAAAATAAAGACTTACAGAGAGATAGTTTTGAGGAGAAAGAATCCTATGATGATCCCCAGCATGAAATCCATTCACATTGTGATTTGATCCAACATATTTATTTCAACCATCCCCTAACATGTGTAACATATTTCAATTCATATTGTCTGCTTTTCTTTCCATACTATATGTCTTCTTTCTAAACATTTTACTCTCATTTTCATGTTGTTCTTTCATCCAAAGGAAATTAAAATTTTCTTTCAATGTTACAAACATTATGTTGAGTTCAATCTAATTTCCATGTGCATTTTTATTATTGATTCAAGTAAGTGGTTTGATTTCAATTTCGACTTAATCATTTATTTTATTAAATATAAATTCTAGTTATACTGTGTTTATCTCATAATATATGTTCTATAATTTCTTGGAGTAGATAATATACATTTGTGTAGGTATCAAGAGTATTGGTAGAAACACATCAATGAATTTTTGAATCAGGGGATGGGAAATATTTTGTCTAGTAGTTAGGTTAATAATAAAATAACATTTTATTCCCTCACCTGATCCTAATATGGGGGATTAAAATAGTATGAACCAAACCTAATTGGAATTAAACACGATAGTACTAATATTTGGTTTTGTTTGACACCATTATTGTTGTACATAATTAATCTAGGATAACGACCACCTTTATAAAAAATAGTGGTTTTCAATTTGGGATGGTCCAGTTTTCCTGTCTAAAACCAACATCTTGATTCTTTGACATCTTTGGGGTCTATTCTAATTGAAATTCCTAAGTTAGATTATAGGATATCCCCTGTATAGGCTCCCTGAAATTGATCTTAGACCCTTCTTTAATCAAAATTCGCTAAATCCAATTTCTTATCTTAAACCTCAAACCATCTCATCTTTATAAGGAATCAACTCTACGTTCTAATATCTATGACCCAATCCATTATTTTCAACTCCATGTTGGTTCATCCCTAGATCTCCACTCTTTGTCTACCTTCACAATTATACTATTTGGGATAAATATAAATTTCTAATCTGAATAGATAATATTGAATTCATGATGTCTTTAATGTTCATGTCAAATGATGGCACTATTTCCAGGGATATACATTTGGTATAGTGGCCTCAAGTAAGGACCAAGGATTTCCTCACACCACATAACTTTTCTATTTTTTAAAAAAAATCACACATGGATTAGTTGTTTCGTCCATTCTAAGATACTAGTGCATATTCCAAGCCCCCTAGACTCATTCAAGGATCATAGAACATCATGGAACTCTTACTTTGAAATCCTAAATCACGAGATAGTTACTTTCATGATTTTTATCAAACAAGTATTTGGTCAATAATCTTGTTACTCCAAACCCAAAAAAGTTTCCAATTTTCACCCCTTGAATAGTAAGGAGTGAAATAACTTCTTCTGATTTGAACCATTATTGACTATTACTTTCCATAAATATTTGGTGCTTCACCCAGTATTTTCTCCCTCCAATACAGGTGTCTAGATTAAAAATAAATTCTCACATAATTCATTAAATTAATAATATGGGTCGGTTCAATGATATCCAGAGAAAATACCCACATGCACATTTTTCCAATTTCATAGATGTTTGTCACACATTTAGAAAAGAAGTTTTTTATTTTTATGATATTTAGGTCGGATTTTTCTCCTTCTCATTATATGGTATAGCCAAGTATTGGATAAAAAGTTTTGAAACTAAATCCATCACTATATGGAATGATTTATAAATGAAATTATGTGATATGTACTTTCTTCCCATATGAACATATATATTGTGGAATGATATTCAATATTTTACATAGGTATATTGTGAGTTAGCTAGGAATGATTGAGACAAGTTTAATGAACTTAAAATAAAGTTTCCAAACCATGAGATTTATTTCTAATAAGAATTTCAAATTTAAAAAAAGGATTACAACCAATCACTCGCACAATGGTGGATTTCACTACTGATGGAGGAAAAATTCTTAAAACCCAAGAAGTAGGAATATACCTTTTATATGACCCATCACATAACAATATCATTTTAAAATGTGAAATAGGACCCTTGAGGAATAGGTTACACAATGTAGAAGTGACAACCCTCAGTGTACCCAATATCATATCCCTTACACAAATATAGAAAACCTTTAGATTCCTCAAATATAAACATAACAACATTCTCTTATTATTTAATTCTAAGAATTTAAAATTTGTAAAGATATATATCCATAACAATAATATCAATTATGAATAGATTAAAACTTCTCTCATGAATATAATTATATAAATTACAGTCAACAACCCCAACAGTACCGACGACCTTACAACTAGTAGAGGCCCATTCAAATGTAGAAAAAAAATAATCAGTGTTATTATCAATATATGAGTGGTAAATTTCATCTGTGAAATTAGTGACCACCTTGGTACCCACATCATAACCAATAAACTCAACCAAAATAACTTTTTGCCTATTAAACATACTCCCCTTGGGCTCATTAGTTTCCACCTCAAAAAATTACAATTGCAAGCTTATCCATGATAGCCACATTCATCCCTACCTCTACAATCAAACATATAAAAACTTATTACAATGTTTCTTCAAAATGAGGACCAATGGATGACTATATAAGATACTAAAATTAGACATCAAAAAATTACTCTTCATAACCTCAAGCATAAGGTCATTAAAATCTCCAAGACTCTTTTAGATCTAATACCAAGTACACTACCCAGTAATAATGCAATACATACATGAGAGGAGTCCAAGGATATGGTTGTTATAATTGTAAAAGTGATCAATTTTAAATAGGTATGCAATGGGGACTATAATAGGATAGAAGAAACTACCTAAAATGCTATAATAATTGACAAATAAAATTATGATAACATAAACAAAACTAGAGAATAACAAGATGTTAAAATATAGAAAAGGGGGAAATATTAATTATAGGATGAACCCAGAAAATAAGATACTAATGTGGAACCACCACCATACAAACCCCCTCTTCCATTCCCAAATATGATGATATAAGGTAAGATATGGGTAAATATAATAAATTTATAGATATTTATAGAAAAAACAATACTAATTTTACCTTTTTTGAATCCATATCCCAAATGATCTATTATGCTAAGTTATAAAATTATTTTCTCTCATATAATAGAAATGTAGAAGGAATAGTTTTTACCTATTTGAATGAATAATTATCTATAGTTTTTCAAAAATAACATCTACCAAAGATGAGATACCTTGGTAGTTTCTCATTCCACTACACCATTGGGAAATAACATTTTGGAAAAGAACTATGTGACCACAATTTAAGAATCAACATCATGCCAATTAGTGTATTATGAAGACTCGTACTAGAAGTACTAAAGAGTACAAGGGTATCTCTACATTTTTATTAAAAATCTATAACGTACCCTTATAGCCCCTTCATAGATGTTTTTGTTAAGGTTGGAATGTTAAATTTTCCTCATGAATTTCTTATCTTAGAAATATAGGAAGAAGGTTACGTTCCCATAATTCTTGGGTGACATTTTCTCTTGACTGATAAAGTGATCACCTACATCAATCAAGGTAGACTTATCTTACATGTCAACAAAGAATATATAGTTTATTTCATGGAAAAAGGAGAAAATCATAAAGTTGATTCACTAAAGCATCAATAATAATTTCTCATTAATAAAGAAGATGATATGATGACACTTGATGTTGAGTGGTAGACATTTTCCCATGGTGAAGAGGATAATAGTTACTATGGAATTGTGAAATACATTGAACCTCTGATGGGAGACACCTTCCCATATTTCACCCCTTCGATCATTAATCAAACAACATTGGAATTAAATCCTTTTCCAATAAAGATCAAATATTAATTTTAGAGACTAAGGAAATATTACCTATAATTATAATCTCTGATCTAACTAAAGAATAAGAAGATAAATTGTTGGAAGTCATTAAAACTCATAATAACTCTATATCTTAGAGAGTGGATGATATAAAAAGAATATTACCCATGATTTTCACTCAAATAGATTTATTGGAAGAAGGATCAATGACCAAATTCTTACCCCAATGGTGACTCAACACACCCTTGAAAAAGGTGGTTAAAAAAGAATTTCCAAAACTTCTAGATTCTAGAATCATTTTTTCCATATTAAATAGTGAAAAAATAATCCCACTACATGTGGTTCTAAAAAAAGGAGGCCTTACTATGATAAAAATTACAGAATATATGGAAATATTTACTAACACAACTTATATGTGGATTGTCTATGTTTATTAGAGGAATTTAGATATAGACACTCGGAAATATCACTTTCCTCTTCCATTTAGGAATCTGATATTGGAGATATTATATATAAATGATTTATATTACTTTCAAGATTTGTATTTTGGATAAAATCAAATCCTTGTTGATCCAGCTGATTATTCAAAGAAAACATTCTTATGTCTATTCAAAACCTTCTCATATCAAATAATGTAATTCATAATGTGCAATGCACTATAAAAATTCTAATAGTTCATGAAACATATCTTCCAATATATGGAGGATGACTTTTTGAGGATCCTTATGGTTGATTTCTCTATTTATGTGTGATCTATTTTGGAATGTATAATTAAAATAGAACTCATTCTGCAATGTTGTGAAGAATAATAACATTTACATAATTAAGAAAAATTACATTTTATAATGAAAGGAGTAATTTTCCCTAGGCATAATATTTCAAATAAAGGTATATACATTGATCCAAAAAATATCAAAGTAACAAAAGAGTTTTCTGAACCCACCACAGTGAAAGAAAATAAATATTTTTATAGACCACAAAAGGTGTTGTTATCAGTTTATTAATACAAACAACTTGACCACTAACACACCTTCTATTATAGGATGTTCATTTTTTATTCAATGGATATTCTAACAATAATTTGATTCTCTAAAAAAACAGATACTGGTATCCCCTATTATTGTCTAACCTAAATGGGATAATAAATTCAAGTTAATGTAAATATTTTATAACCATAATGTGGGTGATGATTTAGGATAGCGGGTTGGATATATCATTCAACACATAAACTAAGTCATCCATAATCTTAATGATTCTAGATACAATTACACAACTATAGGAAAATACATAATTTTAGTGGATTTTATATTCTATAAATTTTGATCACACCTCATCCTCTCTAGAGTTCTGATTCTCACTGATAATGTAGTATTAAAGTATCTTCTAAATTAAAAGGATGTAAAACCACGGTTTTTATAGTGGATCCTACTATTACTACAGGTTTATATTGTCATCAAAGACATGGAGGGGACCAAGAATGATATTGATGACTTTTTGTCGAGAATCTAGCTACCCAATATTGAAAATGATGAAGATATGATAATTATATAAGTCTTCCCTAATGAAACACTCTTCAATGTGGATGTGAAATCTCAATAATGGTTTTCTTATATAGAAAAATATTTGCACACTAGGAATCTTTATCCACACTTCTCTTATCGGAAAAGGAATAATTTTTTATCAAATGCATCACACAAATACAAGGGTGAGACAATATTATTTAAGTAATGTTTTGATGGTTTAGTGTAACCATACATCCTTAAAGTAAAAATTCAGAGTGTGTAAGAGTTTTTTCATGCATCACAGACTAGTGAAAAACCATGGATCTAATCCCACTATTGTGAAAATTCTTCAAAGTATATTATTTTGGATTACACTCCATTGGTACAAAATGATCTTCTTACTAAGATTTGATTGGTGAAAATAAGGGGGAACCATTGGAAAATGAAATGAAATTACTTATAACCCCATCCATGAATTGGAAATAATTTATGTTTGGGGAATATATTTCATGGGCCCATTTCCAAAATCATATGGGAAGATGTATATCATGTTTTTTGTAGACTACGTTTTAGAGTGGGAAAAAGAGGATAATTCCACACTTGACATATAAAAAGTGGTATTTAATTCTATAAACTGAAATATTTTTTCTCATTTTGGATCTATACCATTACTCATTAGTGATTGGGGAACACAAATCCATAGTAATCTCAAAAAAGGGATCTTTGTATATTATGGAATTCAATATAACACTGGAACCCCGTAACATCCTTAGAATTGTGTGAACGTGGAACTATCCAACAAAAAAATTAAATATAATCTGGAAAATATATTCAATTAATGTTAAAGAATTGAATTATAATGTTGGTTGATTCTATCATGGATTATTCCACTACTTATAAAACTCCCATTAACAAAAATCCAATTTATCTTATCTACGGAAAACCATGGAATTTTTTAGTTGAATTATGACATCACTCATTCCTAGTGATCAAAAATTTAAACTTAAATTTTCCAAACACTGAGAAACAATGGTTATTTCAATTAGATGAGCTGGAGGAAATATGATGTGACACCTATGAAAATTACAAAATTTAAAATTAAAAAACAAAACAATGGACCAACAAATGAATTTCTCATAGTATATTCAAACTATGGGACAAAGTCCAATTGTTTAATTCAAGAGTAATGTTATTCCTTGGAAAATTTAATTCTTGATCATCAGGACCATTTTATGTAATAAAATGTTTCCCCTATCGAACAGTATAAATTCAACGAGACAAGGGAACACTATTCATAGTGAATGTAAAATGAGTAAAAATATACCAATTTCACATTATGAAGGGTGTATCCTATATTTCAAGTTCACATGATTCAATGGGATGTCTATCTCAAGACATAAAATTAATAGATTAATAAGAGGAAAACTGGAGGCCCTTGGAGAAATGCATCTTTCCCAGAGCATTTATCCACATGAGAAGACATACTAGGCGCTCTTTATTGAGTTTCTGGATAACATTAGTCGGAATATTTTTCACATCTCCTTCATACAGGAATCGTACTCATGGAAGACACCAATGGTCATGTTTGAAGTTGTCCCAAGAATCAATTATGATGACTTTGTTGAATCTTTAGTTTATGAAACACTGAGTCTTGACCCAAAAAGATTGATACACCTAAAAATTGGGTAGTGATATCCTATGAAACCTCAAACATCCATGATCCACATTTGGAGAAGATCCCTTGGTAAGGGGTTTCCCTTCAAGGGTTATCTATCTTTCCTGGGAACATTCTTGGATGATAGGGGTGAATCTCATTGGGCCATTGATCAGATTGAGGTGCTCTTTATTTTCTAATTCCATGGGAGCCTTTCTGGTGAAAAAATCCTACCAGCTTTGATTATACTATGTTGTTAAGGTGAGGTGGATAGGTAGAATGTTCATGTAATGGAACATCATTACACACCTGGGAAATCATCTAGGCAGTTTTGACTCTTTTCAATTGCTTTAATACTTGGGATCAATATAGTTTATTGATCTTGTTTTTTTCAAAAATATGGGCCTCCATTAGAAGATATGGAATAATTATATATGGGATCCTAATTTCACTAAAAATATTGATGAGTTGATAGCACCAGATACCTAAATACCCCTACACCTTAACCTACCACTTCAATGGCCACTGACGGGGATCCATCTCTTGATGCCTTAGTATCCCATGGACCTAATCTATCCATTTTCAAGACAGATATTCTACCCACCACATCTTATCCACCCCTTCTAGGACCATATTATTTCTATCTTACAATTTGGATCAATTTTCAATTCCATAATGGAGTGGTTATGATTTTTTGGGAGGGGTATTATTTTCATTTTAGGGAACTAGCTCACTATTTATTAGTGCATAGAGGTTCCCTTCATCAAGCTTCCAAAGTTACCAATTGCTACTCCACCCCCACCTCCAACTTCCACCCACTCACCTGCTATAGCTAAATGTTCATCCTATGGATCCATTCATGTTTAATCCATCATAACATCCATAGTACCTCTAGATAGCTTCCCCTAGAGATCATTGAACCTACATATCAGAGGGACTTTCTAATAATGAAGAAATAGTTCTAGGTCCATTATATTAGGACTCCCTCTAAGTTTCAATTCATTGATATTGTATCTAGACATATGACTTCCATCTAGATCTACACCTCAACTCATCCATCATATGACCATGCCCCACTAGTGATGACCAAGACTACACCCATAACTACGACATGCATTTTGGTAGTTGATCCAACTTATACTACAAATATTTCTAATTTACACCAGGAAGGCCAGATGGACCAACCTAGAACTAAGCAGGGGACCACCGATACTGATCACAGAGATTTTGATCTCACTTTTTAGTTGTTCCCTAGTTTACTCCGGGATATTTTACTTCTTATTTTAGTGTATTTTTTTATAAATTTTATTCCCTACCATCAATTTATGTCATTTAGTTTACATAATGGACATGATATAATTTTTTATACTAAAAATCATATTCAAAATTCGATATTCATTATGAATATACTTGTGCTATGTCTCAATCCTCCTCCTCTTTTATCACTTTTGTTTCACTTTTTATGATATAATTTTTCCTCACTCATGGGTTTTTCCTTTTGAATCTATGATTTAGGGGCCAACCTATGATATCCATACAAGAGGTGCATATACTCTCCATTTACCACACTAATGTTTTTTTCGGACCATTTTTTAGGTAGTGAATCCACAAAAGAAACCCTAAGAGTTAAGAGACACCAACTCTAATTCCATGAAGAGGCTGAGTACCATTGAGTTAATTGACTATTACACCTAATATTTTCACATATATATAGATGATGATGTCATATTATATGTTTTATAGGATGTGACCAAAATTCCTATCATTTGAGTCTTAGTTATGTATGTTTAGAATTTTTGTTTTCTATTAATTGGTATTGTCTGAATAGTTATTTCTGACAGAGCATCTCTATAAACCGACTCAAGCATTTATATGAGTTGATATTAATTGCGACTCCTTTGTGAACCAACCCATTTTATGCATTCATATTTCATATATATTCTAAACTAATTTTTTCACAATTTCATGTTTTATTTTTCTCTAACATTTTTTGCAGGTATTCTAGTCTCACATCATCATTCGACATTTTCCCTATGACATGACATTCCTTTCAGGGAGATATCAATTATCTAAAATGTTTCCATTCATGTCATATATATACATATATGTCTTTTATATTTATAAAATCTTCCACTTATATTTTACAAACAGTTCAAAAACTATTTCATTTTATGTGTGTGGGGGGGAATTGTTGAGATTTATTACATTTTCACTTGGATGTTTTCCTATTCACATTATTCTATGATACATTTTTCATTTTTTACATGATTTAAATTTAAATCTCAATGAATCCATGTAAAAAAATGAAACTTTTTATTTCAATTGGTAAAATCCATTATTTAATACTTTTCATATTTTACAACGATTTCTTAGTTGTGTATTTTTAAATCTGATTCTAAATTCTAGATTTTTTTTATTTATTAACATATTACTTGTTACTATTACATAAGTGGTTTTCACTTTTACTTTTATTCCTATTATTGAGAGGATTATGGACCTCATTTTTTAATTCATTTATGTAAATATTTCTTGAGAGACATTGGGGGGATGTAAACCTTTTAGAACTTCAACTGGTATCCTATCAAAGATATGAGTGAAAAATGACCTATTAAATTGATTGAGTCATTTTGATTGATTGAGATCAATTTTTATGATACAATTCTATAAATTTTACCAACATATCCCATAGATTTCATGAATGAACTTTTTAAGCTAGAGTTGAACTTCAATCCTGTTTTACCCCCTCCTACCCTACTATTTTGTATCATCTCATAATTTCATGATTTTAACTAGAATAAGTGTGGGGAATAGTCGTATCTACCAGAAAAATGAAACTAATTATTGAGGAGATGTGTGTTGGTAGTTTCACCAATATGTGCGACATGGTAACAGTTTCATTTTATAAACACTTGGGATTTCCATGTATTCTCTTAAAAAATGGGTTGTGTATTAGAATGGTCAAAAATCACCATTACGAGACCAATTAATCACATGGATGATCATATTTGGTGAGGTGGTGGATGTGATATCTTTCCTTAACATGAATTTTTAAAATTAAATAAAAAATAAAGAAATAAGGTACCTTTATTATACATTCATTACATATTCTTGGACCTTCTTTGAGCATCAGGTTGATGAGATTTTACTTAGTGGAGGATGTTTTTAATCAAACAGTTCATGATTATCATGCATAATACTTGAGAGTATACACTAATTTTGAGATATATTTTTTATTATCTATCAAGATACCCTTATTCTCAGAGTCATTTGAACCATAATTTTTATTTCCTCATGATTGACTATGTTTTTTTTCATTATGGAGTGGATATAGTTGATCTGATGTAAAAATATGTTTATGAACATGTATTTTGGTTATTATCATAACTCTGATTCTATTTTTCCGTGAGTGGGGTGAGAAAATTCATAGTGATGTAAATTACAACATCAGAATAGATATATAAGGAATAGTTGATTCTTTCAATTAATAGGATAGATTATAATAGAGAACTTAACTATGATGCAAGATTTAAATTCTCTACAGGGATGGTTTTGAAGTACTAACACCATTCTACTAACACATAGCTTCATTTTCGTGGTTGTAATGATTATTTCATATTAAAATTAATTTCATTTAGATTAATATTAAGATATGTTTTTTATAAATATAAGAAATTATTCAAGTGTGCATGAATTTGAAATTCTTAATTCAAATATATTTTTTAGATTCGGTTAATTTCACATTAGACATGTTTTATACAATGATGTTGTGATATTTGATTGGGGTTTGTAGAAGATTTGTGTTCATTTTGCAAAGGAGGCGTTCTTTTAAATAATTTAAATTTAAGGAAATTCATGTTGTAAATATTATTCATGACATGTATTCATCAAATACAGTAACCCTGCAGTCCAAAGGATGAACCATTATTCCATTCTATGTTATAAATTATCTCGAATAATAAAACAGAGGATGTGAACTACATTTATGATGTGAAGTCATCGGTCTTAGTCTCTGGTCAACCTCTAAAAATATCCAATGAATTCAACTCATTTTTTGAATTATATAAGATACCAAATATCATGAGTTTTGAAATTCCCATTCATGAAAATAAAATAAATAATCACTATGTGAATGTTTCAGGAATAAATATTCCCATACTGATTCATAATATGAAATTCATTCACATCTTGAGTTAATACAACCTATTTATTTCTAGGTTCCCCTAAAATGTGATGCATAATTTCAATTGAAATTTTACACTATCCATTTCATCATTTATATCCCATTTGTTTATTATATTCTTATTTACATATTGTGATTTCTTCTGATAGAGTTTTCAATTTCTATTCTTTATTCTAAACCTATTTCTACATTATATCTAATTATCTTGTGTTTTATTATTGTTGATTCATGAAATTAATTTTATTTAAATTGTTTCTATCATTTTTTTTAAATAAATAAACATATCGATTATGCTAAATTTATATTAAACATAAAATTCAATCATTTCCATTTTCCACTAATCCTCCTCTATATAGGGATCAAGAGTAGGGGTAGAAAAACTTCAATGAGTCTATAAATTAAATAATGTGTAATATCTTTTATATGAATTAGGTTAATAATAAAATAATATTACATTTCCTTCCATGATCCTGATCTAGGTTATTTAAATTGGAGAAACCTAACCAATTTGGAATATATAAATCTTGGATGAATAGTTTTTTTTGTTTTCTACCATCAAAGTGGTACCTAATGAATCTAGGATAAAAACCAGCTCTAGAAAAAAGAGTGGTTGTCAATTTATATAGATATATTTTCACTCAATGAAATTAATTTGGTGGTTATTAAATAGATTCATTGTCAAAGGTAATAGACTTTCACATGTTATATTTTTTGACATCATCTGCATAGGTCCCCAAAAATTGATTTCAAATCTTTATTTGATTGGTTGTTAGTTAATCTAATTTTTTAGCATAAAACTCAACTAACTGCATGTACATGAATAGTCCACACTAGGGTCCAATATATAGGTCATAATAAATTTTCATATCCTCCATATGGGTTTAATACAATAGTAAAACTATTCTATGTACCATCTCAATAGTGCTATTTGTGATAAATATAAATTTTTAATCCGATTAACCGATTAAAAACTAATGATATTGTCCTATATATTATCATTTTAACTTTGGGTTGAAAAAACCACCCTCTGTTTTAGTGTATTTAATGAACATAGTATTAAATATTATCATGATAATTTTTTCATAGTATTTATTAAATATATCTTGGTATTCTCTACAATTCCTGAAGATAATTAAATCATTTGAGAATCATCCTTGAAACTATTAGAGGAAAAGATTTATATAGGAAACTTTATTTGTGAGAATTTCTATTGTATGATGTTTTATTTCATGGACATATTGTCTCCATGAATGGAATATTATTTGACCCTTAAAATAAAAAATGAAATTAAATAATGTTTTACACTAATGAATATAACTTATATATGAAGAATCCTTATATTAGAATGGTATTATTTGTGTTATATTAAAAATTATGCATGAT
This sequence comes from Viscum album, assembly GCA_963277665.1. Lineage (NCBI taxonomy): Eukaryota > Viridiplantae > Streptophyta > Magnoliopsida > Santalales > Viscaceae > Viscum > Viscum album. The sequence goes on along the minus strand of OY728166.1, from coordinate 1,080,423,105 downwards.
TATCTAACCTATTAACTAATTTAACACATAAATTGGTTAATTACATGATGTTAGAATAATGTAAAGGATGATTTTAATTATTCAATAGGAACTTTTATCAATGAACTTATTATGACAATACCATTAAAAACTGATATATATATATATATATATATATATTAAATCATCTGTGAGAGGACACATATGCATACTTATATGGAATGATAGATTTTTCTAAAGAATAAAAAAAGATAAAGTTCTATGAACATTATTATCTAAACCATGATCTTGATTTTGAATTCATAATATTTTCTTTGAAAATATAGAGTCATTATGTCTATGTTAAAATATGTGTGAAATATAGGGATCAAAAAATTCTAAAATACATATTTTCAAAAAAAAAACTATTATATCATCAAAAGATAAAGGATATGGATATTGATGATCAAGTATTATTATTTCTCAATAAACTACCACCCTTGGAAGTAATATAAGGAGGTTGATGCATTGAGTAAAAAAGATTAGGGATTTATGACTAAAATTTGGATTAAAAAACATCCAATATTCATGGATTTAGAAAGGTTGGATATGGGATCAGTAGGGAAGGGGAAAACATCCTCCTTTACTAAATTATTACCAAACTAGTTTTGTTGGAGAAGATAAAATGTCACAAGATGTTGATAAGAGTGTAAAATAGAAAATGAAAGTTGTGAATTATGGGGATTTTGTAGATTTTATTTATGATGATAGTGTGATGAAATTAGGAAAGAGTTTTTGTGTTATATCAACACCAGAGTTGAAGAGGTAAATACATGATGAAACCTATTTCTCAAATTTATCAATAAATATTAGTAGCATAAATATATAGATTGATTTAAGAGAAAATTTCTAATGGGGTAATAATAAATAAGAAATTACAAACTATGTTTCAAGATCCTTGATTTATCAATAAGTAATATCTAAGTGACAATGTTATAAATTGAAATAAAACCTCTCCATATTTCTATATAGAAGTGGTATGATATTACAATAGGATTTTTCACTATAATTCCAATGTCTCCTTAATGAAATGATTCTATTTGGGTTATTATTTATCTATTTATGCAATCATTACATTTCCTCTCTATAATGGAGGATCTACCTCTTTATCACATACCACAACTCTATATCAATGATATTTTTATACTTAATGGTGGTTCTATTTTGATTATTTCCAATCAAGGCCTATGTTTTACACTAAAATTAAAGAATATTATTTAAAAGGCTCTCGACATCGATTGATATTTGAGAACTTCTTATCAACCATAAATAAATGGATTGTATAAAAGGATTATTCAAATATTATAAGGCATGTTTAGTTCATGGTCAATTGACTTCCAAGGTATATCGGATCACCTTTGACGTTTTGTGGAATTTTTATATAATAATTGATTCTAAAAAAGCATTGAAATTGAACTGCCTAAATCGTTGTATGGTGAATTATGTCATAAAAAAAAATTTGGGATGAATTTAGTGAAATGAAGTTGTTATTCCTATAACATGTAGAGGATTCAATGGTGAAACTGATAGCTATTTAGAGTTATAAAAATGTATCTCAAATAAGGTAAAATATTTATGTTCGTAATAAAATGAAGGATATTGAATTTCTCATAGGGGTTATGTTTTCATAATGGTATCCTTATATAAGGTTATAATAAGGTTTAGAAATAAAGGGTAACTATTTCCTAGGTACATCAAGAAATTTTTAGATTTTGGTTTGAATTTAAATAGTTGATTATTTTTTTTCAATTCCACCCGACCTTTCTAAATTACATGTTTTGATCGATATCTTCTTATTAGGGAAGTATAAGCCAGAAAAAATTCATTTAATCAACTATTAAGATCAAAATTCAATACTAATCAATATTATTGTGAAGGTGTTATCATGATTTCTGAGACTACATGAAAAAATTATAATTAGATAACTCAGTTTCTAATGTTACGTTGAAGAAGAATTAATATTAAAAAGGAAAATGAAACCCTAAAGAAGTTATAACAATAAAAACCCAGATTTTTTATTAGTGGAATTCATGAAATTTCTTAGATGAAATATTTTATGTTGGGAATAAAGTAAAACAAAAGCTTTAATTGTAGTAATCATGCTTTTCAATCTAAAGAAACTATAACATAATGCATATATCATTTTTCATTATTATGATTGAAACCTAAATTCACTAATTTTCTTATCTTAATTTAATGAAATGAATTTAAATTTTTACATCATAATTTCAAAAATATATTTGGGTCAATTTTATTATCTTTTTGAAATAATTCATTTTGGGTTTAATGGTCAAAATATTGATTTTATAAATATTTTCACTTTTATGAAAATTTCAATAAACAATCATGACTTCAATTATTATGAAACCATTCTTATAGATGAAATATTTATTTAATAAGTAATATTATTAATTAAAAAAAATATAATTTTTAACATATAAATCTATGTTTTATATTTTGGAAATCTATGTAATGTTTTTATTTAAATAAAAACTATATTTGGTTTTATGCATTTAATCATGTATTCACAAAGATATATGTGTTTTTTATTAAAAATTAAAATAAGTATCCTTTGATTTATGATAATTAAATTAATTGTATATTAATCAATACAATACCTGGTTTAGGTATAAAATCATTTCTTACTTTAGTGACTATTTTTAAAAAAACCTTCATTTTTGAATTTTGAAAACTTATATAAGGGTAATTGTTTCACTTATCTTAATCGAATCATTTAAAATGTATTCTACATTTAAAATCAACATAATTAATATTAGGTAATAATGTATGCTTAATGTTTCATCATAATTAATAGTAACCATGATAAATATCATAACAACCCATGATTTTACAGTATGTATCTTCTTAAAAAATAAATTTATTTGATAGTTTACGTTGCATGCAACACCAATCTTAAACTAACTATGATATACTATAAAATATTAACATGAACTTTGGAATAGTAATGTGACAATTAGGAATAAAAATGTGGATATTAGAATAATAACTTCACCTATTAAATTATAAATAATATTTAGATGTCTCAAAATAGATAATATAATATATTTATATCATGGAATAATTAAATAAATGTTTTAAAAATAATAAATTTTGTGTTGGTATTTTTGTGAAACATAAAAGATCATTTTCAATTTAATAATTAATATAATTATCTAAAGGAAAATTTATTTTCATATAATTGACTGATAAATTAATATTTTGTTGTATTATAATTATAAGATAATTTTATGAGACTGTAATCAATTTTCATGGTGTCCTAAAAGAGATTATAATATTAAAATTAGTATTTTTTGAATAAATGATGAATTTATTAAAAAATTATATTTATCATATATAGAAATTTTTTTTCAAAAATTGAATTCTATTTTTGACATATATATGCTGAAAAATGGTAAGGGTGCTTTTTGTGGGATTTTTCTAATATAGTTGAATTTTTTTGTGTATAGTGAAATACGGTAATTTACAGTATTTAACATTATAAGTTAATACATGAATTTTTGAGTCATGGATGATGTAATAACCCATTAGTTCTAACTCAAATTCAATATTTTTTGTACATAGTCACCTAAATAATCATTGTTGATAGTCTTGAGTCAAAATAATAAACAAATGAGTAAAATAATAAAAAAATATCTCTCTCCTCCCACTATAAATATCACTCCTCACCACCCCTTCCCCTCACACAATCTAATGATTTAAAATGGTATAAATTTTGCTCAATTCCATTCCCAATAATATTCCCCATGTCTAAGACCAGCATTTATTACCAAAAGACCAAATCCAAGTTTCTTAAGGAGGTTCCGAATGAGACGTCATTCAAGGGAAAAATCCACCTTATTTCTCATTTATTTTATTTTCATTTCTTATTCTCTCCAAACACCCCCTTATCTAAAGTAACATGATACCTCTCGGATCATATATATATATATACACACAATATTTTTCTATGTTAATTTTATATCATTAATCAAATCTATTCACTTATCCTTTTATTTTAAAAATGAAAACACCATATGTGATGTGTCGATTCACCGCCATCGTGAATAGTGAGTTTTCATTTTCAATTACAACCTTTAAGGCTGGCCATAAAACCATTTTTATAGATAAAAAATATTATAATCTGTAAATTTAAACTTATTTTATGTTATTTAAGTATCATATAAACATAATATTAAATAAAATAAAACTAGTTCATTATGGTTGTAAAAAGAACAAAAATACACCACTCAATTTTCATTAAGATTTTATCTTATGAATCATCCTCATACCCTATATCAAAATGATACATGAAGAAAATTTATAATATTAGAATTATATTAATATAAATCCATTGACCTTCTCTTGTTTTTATTTAATTTGACAAGAACTCTCATAATTATACACAAGGGAACTAACCATAATACCCTGAAACAAATACTCCAAAAACAACTAAATTAAACATTATAATTCATTAAAATGGACATAAATAAACTTTATAAAATTATAATAAATGTAAGATATGATTAATAGGTTTTAAATTAAGTAATTAATTCATTTAATTTTACTATACATGTAATTTATTAAAATTATAGAATGCGTTTGGACATAAGGTAAAGTTCTTTCATCTCACTTTTATTTCTGTGAGATATACCTTATTCCCCCATTATTTATTATGTGTAGCACATTTATACTTCTATATGATATTTAATATCATGAATCTCTTTATATTAATAGTATTAAATATTTTATTTTATTATTATTAATTTTATGGGTCATAAGATTCAATTGATTACGAGTGGTAAGGGAATTCATCTCAATCTCCATTTCATTGAGACTTACTTAGTATTGTGAATCGAATAATTTTTATGTGGTGTATCTACTACAACATTGATATCATTTTTCATTTGAAAATATATTTCATTAAAAATCCATATTTTTATATTATTGTTTTGATTATTATCTATGTCATATACCATTTTTACATACTGTGTTTACATTGAATGTTATTTTAACTGGGGAAATATTGATAAATTTGTATCCTCTACTCAATTTAGATATTATTAAGAATTAAATATATGTATGAATAATTATTTTAACTTTTTGTTATGTATTCTATAAAATTATATATCCCCTCTATGCAATGATAGATATCAAGAGACAAAATAGTTGGCAAAAAAACCCTTCATGGTTATTTTCCTGCAGAATTATATGGGTTTCTACCCTTAGACATAAACTGTATTGTGAAAGATCTTGACAGTAGTGATTCATGTCACATAAAAATGACATCCAATAATTAATAACTTTATTCTATCAATATTATGTTATTACTAACCATAATATCACCACTATTTTAAAATCTATGGATGCTTTTTCAATCTCAGTTTATTGAATGTTATGTGTTTTTCAGCTATTTACCTTGACAATTTGATTATGATTCACTTATTATTGATTCATATTTCTACTATATGTATCCCGTATAGATCATTTTAGATCATCCTTTTTTCCTTCTCTTTGTTGTGAAGATGGAATTTTTGAATAAGAGTTGAGGAAGAAATTTATTTTCTTTTTTTATGTTCTATGAATAATTATAAAATTAATAATGGAATTGTGTATTTATCTAGTTCTTACATACTAATAAACCAATTGATCATTGGTGATGTGATCTCTTATATCTATTAAAATGTAATAAAATATCCACCCCTCAAGGATACTGGGGTCAAGTTATTTATTGTTGGTATTAGAGCGGGTTTAGTAGAAACATTGGGTACTAGATATCAAATAAACATAAGAATTATAATAATTACATAAGATGAATTTTTGTATCAATAACCATGATGGTTATGTGATAACTCATTGTGTTCTATTATATATTGATAGTACCTAATGGAAGGAAGGGAATCAATACCTATAGACAATGTAACGTTTTCCCCATTGATAAAGTCAACACATTTAGTGTTTGAGATAATTATATCATGACCATATTAGGAAAATTCACTTATGTTATAATGAATAATAATAATTTTCCTATTTTTTATCATTTAATGTGTCATGTGACCCCATATATTAGTGGTACTACTAATCCAGTGGTAACTAAGAAATAGATCATTCCACTCGAAATTATTTTTTTGAACTTTGTATGTGATGGAAGGGAAAAGGTAGTAGAAGAAGTATATTTCTTCATGGGTGATTATAATAAATGGTTGTCATGGATCCAAAATAATAAAGAGGAATATGAAATAAAAGACATGGAACAAATTAATTTTAAATAAACATTCTTTGACAAATAATTACCTTATGATCGATGAACTAAAATTATGAGAAAATTCTTATCTAATTAAAAAGGAAGAAGAGAGTGTTGAAGAGTTGGAGGATACCTTCACAACACTTTCCCAGTATGATATAGATTATATATGTGATTCAGAAAACAATATTTATCATCTGTTTGAAGCTATTAATCCATTTCTACTAAAGGCACTATATTCTAAATCATTTTCATAAATTTATAAAATACTATTAAGTTCTATAAAAATAGAGAAGGAATTTTCTAGATCCTATATATTAATGGTAAATAAAAAGAATAAGAGGTCATCTGATTACCATAAAAAATATAGAGCATCAAATAAGAATAGGGGAACATGGGAATTCCCATTATGAAAAAATTATGGAATGAATCAGCCAGGTATGTCCAAGAAAGGAATGGTAGTATGTTATAACTACCGATAAGAACGTATTTGGTCAATTAATGCGCAAAAAAATATATACAAATCAATGATGTTAAATTATAAAATTATAAAGAAATGGGGAATTATTCAAATCAATATCACAAATGAAATGGGAATCTCCCCTAGAAGAGAACACAGGGATATGGACATGATTATGTGATCACTACAAATGAGGTAGAAGTATTAAATGATGTGTTAGAATGTACATTAATCCTATAATAAAATTTATTCAATGATTCATTTTATTTCAGATAATCACATACTTTTATATCTACCCTGTTTTCTAAGAAAATTGGATATTTCTATTTTGATTTAATAAGGGTGTTGTTAGTCAAAATTCCTATGGAAAGTCTCATTGCAATAAATATTTGTTGGGAAGTCCCCATTATAGCATATAAATGTGATTTATTTGCTGACCTTTTCATCATACCTGTGGTTTACATTGATATAATCCTTTTTATAGTTTACCTTTCGAAATATGATGCGAAATGGTATTGAAATAAGAATTAAATTAAAAAATTTAAGGAATATGTCGAATTACTTATCATTAGAGAATAATATTCATCATCTAACTCTTATTTAGATCCTCCCCTAGTATCTTTATGGAATAAAATACTTGGTGAGGAAGCATAAACAATATCTCAGGATGAAGAAGGTAATATTAAAATTTATGATACACCTACTACACACTAATAAATTTATGTATTTACTAGGGAATTACCTAGACCCCCCCCCCCCCATAGTGTGAATTTTAGATTTTCATTGATTTATTCTCTGATATGTAATTTATATCAAATAATATCTATAGAATGGACGCTATGAAATTAGTGGAGTTGAAAAAACAACATTATTAGTTTAGTAATATGGGATTGATTTTCAATATTATTTATACATGGAGATCCCATGATCTCTTTGTTATGAATAAATATGAATCTATGAGGTTTTGCATTAATTATATTGAAATCAATTCTATTACAATAAATGAAAATTATCATCTTCCTTCAATTGATGACTTATTTGATTAACTTCAAGGATCTTAATATTTTAATGATTGACCTTTTTTCATGATATCATTAATCACGAGAAAAGAAGGAAGATATTTGAAGAAATATTTTTGAATGAGGTATGAACAATATGATTTTATACTAATTCCATTTGGATGGACCAATTCAACCTCATTTTTCATAGATATAATGAACATAGTATTCAAGGAATATCTTGATGATTATTTTGTTCTATCAATTGATGATATTCTAATATATTCTATATAATATGAAGTCTATGATAATATCTTGTGAACTATTCTTGAGACTCTTGGAAGGAAAGTATTATCTGATAAATTTAGAATGTTTAAATTAAAGAACGAGGAAATTTCTTTTCAAAGCCATATTTTTTCTATGGATAGAATCTTAGTTAATCCTGTAAAGGAAAAATAAATCCAATATTTTCCTACACCTATGAACATAACTAAGTTACATATCTTAATTGGTTTATTAGGTTATTATTAGTGTTTTATTCCAAATTTTTCTTTACTGGATAACCCATTAACCAAGGTCACATGTATATGTGTTTAGTTCTTATGAAAAAATGAATGTGTGAAATGTTTTGAAGAGATGAACAGCATATTGGTTAATGCTCTACTTTTTAATTTAACATCAGTAAATTATGGGTTTGTAATATATAGTGATGCATCAAATAAAATACTAGGTTTTTTCCTTATGAAAAATGATGAATGTTTTACATTTGAATAAATGAAATTGAAGATTAGTGAAAACAATTATACAACTCATGATCCTGAGTTCGAAGGCATAATATTTTCTCTGAACATATGGAGACATACTCTCTATGGTGAAATATGTGAGATATATATGGACCACAAGAGTTTAAATTGAAACTTTACAAATAAAGAACTTAACATTATGAAAATACAATGACTCAAGTTACTCAAATATTATGATTACACAATACACTACCACCCAGAAAAATAAAATAAGTTAATAGGTGAATTAAGTAGTAAATATCATGTAATTATAACCCAAATGAGAATTGATAAAGATACTACATTCATTGATTTAGTAAAGATATATATAATAATTTTTAAGAAAAGGGAAACATTATTACTTTTGAAATGATTTTGAAACCATATTTAATGGAAAGGAAAAAAATATTTCCATATAATAGTGAGAATTTTCCAAGGAAAATTAAAGATGTTAAGGATATAAATTTGGAATACATTGTTTATGAGGATGGAATTATAAAATTTAGAAATATTTTATGTGTTGCTTCAAAACATGAGAAAATTAAAGGGAATTATTATATGATTCTAATATAAAAAATTTCTTTATACACCTTGATTGTACCAAGATGTATAGAGATCTCAATGATCGTTTTTTTGGATGATAAGAAGTAGAAAATGTTTTACTATATGTCAAGATGGATAGTTTTTAATAGGTGATGGATGTGACAAAACATCCTAGATTATTCCTGAAACCTATACATATTCCTATGTGGATGTTGGATGACGCTACATTTTCATTATTCAATGGATTACCAAAGGCACCCAAAAGAATGATAAGATATGATTACTGTTGATCTCCATATAAAATCAGAACATTTTATTTTTATAATAGAATATTTACTTTTTGGCCTCCCAGTATGAATCTATAAAAATGAAGTTGTAAGACATTAGCATGATCCAATATCGATTATGTATGATTGATATCTCCATTTTATATCAAAATTCTAGAAGTGTCTTTAGAAGGCTTTGGATACTGAGCTTCATTTGAGTACTGCTTAATATCTTCAAACCAATGGAATGTTTGAAGGCACTATTCAAAAATTGGATGACATGTTGATATCATTCTGATTTGACTTTCAAGGTATGTGGTATTAGTATTTACCTTTGATATAATTTCCCAATAAAAATAGTTCATATTTAAGTATTCAAATGGTTCTATATAAAGAATTATATAGAAAGATATTTCGTACTCCAACATTATGGGATGAAGTTGGTGAAAGAAACTTTATTGGCCTATAAATTATTAAAGAAAATATTCCAAAGGTAAATACTATTGATGATTATATTAAAACATGTCAAAGTAGTCAAAATAGATATACTAACAATGATAGAAAATATTTATAATTTCATGTGGGAGATTATGTCTTTCTAAAATAATATCTAGGGAAGGGTATCATATGTTTTGATAATAAATGAAACCCAATCCCCATGTATATCAGACCATTAATTCTGGAATGAACTGGATTTGTATCTTATTGATTATAAATTTCACCATGTCTCTCTAAAGTTCATGAGGTGTTCCGCATATCACTATTAAGGAAGTACATGATTGAACCAATGTATGTACTCACCTACGGAGAAGTAGAACTGAATCCTAATTTTCCTTACTGCAAATATCCAATTGATATTCTTGACAATGTAGAGAAATTATTGAAAAACTGGATGACTCAATTTGTAATGTTTATTTAGAGAAACAATAAAATGGAATAAGTGACAAAGGAATATGAGAATGTTATGAAGAAAAACCACCCTCATGTGTTTAGTAGGAAATGTTCATGAAAAATTGCACAGTTGAATTTTTCAATGGAGGGATGAATATAACACCCCATGATTTTAAGGTGTGTATCTGGTTATATAAATTCCGTTTATTTCATATCTTACGTTTCATGCAACACCAAGCTTTAACAAACCATGATATACTATTAAATATTAACATGATCATTGGAATAGTAATGTGACTATTTGTAATAGTAATGTGTCCATTAGAATAATTACCTCACTTATGGATTTATAAATAAAATTTAGGTATCTCATAAATAAAAACATGATATATTAATATCATGGAATATGTAAATAAATGTTTTATAAATGATAAACTAAGAGTTGTTATTTTTTTGATGTGTAAATTTTTATTTACATTTTTATAATTAGTATACTGATTTAAAATAAATTTTATTTTCATAAAATAGACTCATAAATTAAAATTTTGTTTCATTATAATTACAAGATAACTTTATGAGATCATAGTTAATTTTTAATGTGTTGTGAAAGAGGTAATAATAATAATTTTTTTATTTTTCAAATTAATGATAATTTTAATTAAAAATTATATTCCTCATATTTTAAAACATATTATAATAAAATGGTGTTCATTTTTTATATCTATACATTAAAAAATGGTTTGATTGAATATTTTTTATTTTTATGAAATACTTAATTTTTTTGTGAATAGAAAAATACAATAATTTAGGGGGTTTTGCATCATTAGTAAATAAATGAATTTTTGAGTCATGGATGATGGAAAAACCCATTATAATGAAATAACATTCACTATTTACTTTACTTAGTCACAATAATATTGATCCAAAATAATAAACAATTGTATAAAATAATAAAAAAACATCCCACTCTACCCACATTAAATACCACCCCTCACCACCCCATCACTTCATGGATTATAAGCATTTAATATTGTATAAATTATATTTAATTACCTTACTAATCCTCTTTCCCACATCCCAAACCTACTGTTCTAACCCAAAGATAACAACCAAATTTCATAAGCAGGTTCAAAGGAGATGATATTGGAGAGGTAAAATCCTCATTCTTTCTCTTTTATTTTATTATCTTTTCACCTATCCTTATCCAAATTATAATGATAAATACAATATCATATATATACTATAATTTTATTTTTTTAATAGAATATCTATCATCATATCTTATCCCTTCTCCTTTTATTTCAAAAATGAGAACATCGTCCATAACCTATCGATTTACCACCTTCATGGGGGATGAGTTTTCATTTTAAATTACTACCTACAAGGATGATAATAAAACAATTATTATGAATAAATTTTATTATAATATTTAAATTAAAACTTTTTTAATGTTTTGGAATCATTATATAATCATAATATAAAATAAAATGATATTATCTCATAATGGGAGAAAAAACCATCAAAATAAACTAATCATTTTTTATTAACATTTTATCTAATGAATAATCATCATAATATATAAAAAAGGATATAAGGGGACTATATAAGATCCTATAAGTGTATAAATATCATTCCCTTCAAATTATATATGTTTTCATCCATTGGAAAACAACTCCAATAATTATACATAAGGGAACTGTCTATAAAACAATGGAAAAAATGCTTCCAAAACAAAAACATTAAACGTTATAACTCATAGAAATAGAAATAAATGAAAATAATAAAATTATAATATATCAAATATATGTTTAATTTTTTATAAATTAATTAATTAATAAATCTATTTTTATTATCTCCGACATTAAATACATGTTCTGAACAATTTTAAACATAAGGTACGATTTTCTCATCTATATTTTATTTCTCAGAGATATGCCTTATTGACCAATTATCTATTTTTTAGGGTATGTATACTTTAATTTGATATATTATATCAAAAATATCTTTATATTCATCGTATTAAATGTTTCATTTGATTATTATTAATTTTATGGGGCATAAAGATTGATTGGTTATGAGTGGTAAGGTACTTTTTCTCTATTTATATTTTATTGAGACTTACATGGTATTATAGACCTAATTATTTTTATGTAGATTATCTAATAACCCTTTGAGGTCATTTTTATGTAAAATTAAATTTCATTAAACATCCATATTTCTTATATCATGGATATGATTATTTTCTAATCTGTATAACATTTTTACATTCATTGTTTACATTCAATGTTATCTTAACTATGAAAGTTCTAATAAATTCATACCCTCTACTTAATATAAATATTTTGATTATTTAAAACTATTTATAAAAAATGAATTAGAACTTCAGTGATGTGGGGTGGAAACATTATATATCCCCTTGATACATCAACAGGTCCCATGAGATAAAATAGTGGGCGAAAACACGATAATGTTTGTTTCGAAGAATAATCCGAAATATTTAAACCCAAAAACCTAAACTATCATGTGTAAGGACTTCACAATAGTTGTTCATGTGATAGATATATCATATCCAATAATTAATCACTATATTCATTAAATATTTATTTATTACTGTCCATGATATTTTCACTTTGAAAAAAATACATGGAAACATTTTCATTCGTACTATATTGAATGGATTATATTTTTTATCCTTTTACATTTCCATATTGATTATGCTTCACTTATTATTGATTTATATTTCTACTATATGTAACCTTTACTAATAATATGAGCTCAACCTATTATTGTTTTCCCTTCCCTATTTTATGAAGATGAAATATTTTAATAAGTGTTAATGAATATATTTATTTTCCTTTGTTTTGTTGTATATATAATTACTAGTGTAATAAGGGTACCATGTATGTATCTATTTCTTCAATACTACTGAATTGATCTATATTTGGTGATGTGGTCTCTTGTATTTATTTCATTTTAGTAAAAAAACTATCGACTCTAGGATACTTGGGTTAGGGTTTTTATAAATATTAATCACTTTAGATAAGGGTAACAAGACTTTAAAGGGTTGAAATAAATGGATAAGGATTGACAATAACACAAAAAACATTATTAAATCTCATTTTTTATTTTATTTAGTCTATAACCATATTATATATGAAACCATAAACAATTTTATCCTCCTTATTTGGGTGAAAATATATTATATAATAATTTTTCAAGTATTTACATGTTTTTCACCCTCTTTCATGCAAATGATACCGAGTGGATGACCTAAAAAGAGTGATGAGTGACTTGACACCCATCACCATCCTTTATTCATAACATCAATGATTATTATATGGGTCCACAACCACATGGATTCCAATATAATTTTTTATTTAAATGATGTAGTGAATCAAGATGATATTATTGTGATGACCTTAAGCTTCATAGGGTGGGAGAATCTAAAGAGATATGGGTGTATTAAAACATATTTTCTTCTCCTCCCCCACATGAAAATGGGGGATGGATGTGTGCTCTATCATGTTATGTCATAACAGCATGACATAACTCCCAGGAAGGGGTTGAGGCAAATTATTTCACTGGAATTAATGGTATATTTTCTCTTGGGTGGAGACAACAGATTGGTTCCTAGCATAAAGTGTTATTCTTATGTGTCCTTCATGTTATCTTTTCATGTGTGGCATCTTTTGGTCCTTATGGTCACCAGTTCCTTTGGACAATGTTTTCACCTTTGATCCAAGTTCCACTAGCCATTGTGCCTCTAGGTATATGTTCCATATATTGGGTTCCCCATTTTCCATATTTAAAAGGGGATTTACTTTAGTTTTAATTTAATAATAAGGGGCTTGACCATCGACCTGTTAATTATTTTCCACCAACCTTAACCATAAAATTTAAACCCATATTCTCTCATCTACAAATATATTGTGCAACATCTGTAGATCTATCTCTATCCACATACCTTCCCAATTTTTTTTTATAAACCTGTAATTTCTATCCATTTAAAAATACTTCATCAATATGTATTTAGGTGTAATCCAAATGAGGTTACCAAAAAAATATTTATATGTTCCTACCAAGAATCATTAAGTTCAGTTTATTTTGAACCACCAATAAATCTTATGTAACTATTTTAACATAGTTACATCAGTATATCTACTATTTTTAATGTTTTTATTTTAATGGTTTATCCATATCATTTCGATCCTATTGAAAATGATAATGTCACCTATGTTTATGTACATAATATCATTTCCACATAGAAATGTAATTAATTTGTAACAAATACTTTACTTGAAATAATATAATTATGTAATTATAAAATATATATGATATTAATGACATAATTAGGATTTTATAAATATAATATATCATCTATCTTATTACCCTTCCATTTATTGGAAGACGATAACGTTGCTCATGCATTTGTGTGGACTATCACCTCTATGAAGTGATGAGATTTGTTTTTCTATTAAAACCTTTCATAGATGATTCAAAAAATATATATGATATATAAAAATTATATTCATGAAATTATTAAAATTCTAGAGAAGATAAATCTATTTCATAACACCTTTAACCATAGTCAATATACAGAAGTAATTTTGGATAAATTTATCAAACATCATCAAATTTTCAACATAAAAAAGAAATATTCCATGAAGGGATTCCAAATTATTATAAAAGAAACTTAAAAATTAATATATATGAAAAAAGGTCTTAATAAAATATTCCATAATTTTAAACTGATTCTATATAAGGATATAACGCGTCTGACCAAGTAGGAATTCAATGGAATTGTTTTTTTGCATCTATTCCAATTCATGAGACATATTTTATATTATGATACTAATTTACTTTATAAGGATTATATACTATATAATAGTATAACCTTTTCATATATAAATACTACATCTTAAAATATGAATATTCAATACATTGTACAAAAAATTATTCTTAAGGATTATATAAGTTTATTATCATTGGAGAGTAGTTATCAATATTAATTTTTTATGAAATATCCTCATCATTACTATTAAATCTCCTACATCATGGTAATATCCATATTCATACCCTACTAAAATTATTTTCCTAATCTGGAGAAAGGAAACACAAGAAAGGGTGAGCTCAGTTGCTGAGTAATGGTAATAAAGGGAGATATTAATCAATGATCATATGTAATTATAAGATATGATTAATGGTGTGATATCATGGCCATAACATAAAAAGTTTATTAACAATAATAAAATTATCATTAATATGAGTTATGTAATAAAAAATAAGCATTTCCAATGTTAGGAATCAAAATAATTAAAATTGATCATAATTTAATGAGGAAAAATATGTTGATGTCAAAATTGTGTGTTGAATCGTCATATGTATAGAAACAATTTCATATGTCTTGTTTAAATACCAAGACCATTAATCTAGGAATGAACACATGTTTCCCATAACAGATCAATCATATTGACTTGTTTACCAAAGTACTTCGACTTATTTCTCATAACGGGTCAATTACATTGATTTGTTTCTCATAACAGATCCATCACATTGAATTTTTTCCATAACTATTTCATGAGATATAATTATTTATCCATTGGAGGGATATATATTTCCCAACCATCAAATAATGAAAACCATTCATATTTGTTTCACCAGATCATAAATCATTAATAATATCATTACCCATTAAAAGAAAAGGGTTTTGTTAAAATTTCATCGTTCATCATAAACATAATCCATCCTAAGAAACAATAAGCATATTATCCTTGAATAAAATCCAATAGTAATTTATAAGTAACATAAATTTAATTCATCTTATATAGAAAATTGTTTTGAAAGATCACTTGGAATAATTCTTTGTGAAAAATAACTTTTTCAATTTTAAAATCACAGCTCTTTAAAAAACATTATATACTTTTAAGAAAAAAATATATCATTGAAAATAAACTTGTAAAATGTTAAATTAAACATTAAATAATTAAGTCATCATTATAGTGGTAAATTTATCTCTTGTCATATGTGTTCAAAAATCATTCCTTCTGTATTTCGTTTCTAAAAAGTCACAAAGAACCATATTTAGAAAATAAGGAAAATATTCTTTTCAAAACATTTTTTAAAATGTATAAAATGGGAGAAGATGGATATAAAAATTATAATAAAATATTTAAAAATAGTTATGAAAATATTTTTAGAAAACATGGATATGGATTGGAAATATTACCTATTGGGGACTTAAACTAGACAATATTGAATAATTATGATATTGTGAAATAAACCCTTACATCAAGCCTCTCATTTTTTTATTCATGTTCAAAACACATTTATAATAAATATAAATTTATTTTAAATGTATTAAATAACTATAGATATATATATATTATACCATGTATTATTTATTTATAACATCTCGTCACCCATTTATAAATAATCTATTTTTAAAATCATTATTTTGATTGACAACTGCTTTGTTTTCAAAGAATATTTTGGTTTGGTAGTCTCATTCCTTATACATTGATCATGTTATCATCATTAGCATAATTTTAATCACGTTTTAAACATAATAAAAATTAATTATGTATATATTTATAATCATTTATGAAAATTATATATATATAAAAATGAATTGCATCCTTTATGGAGACGGTAGGCCGTACATGCGAATGAAATTTGTATTAATTTTTTAAAGGATATAATGAAAGAAAAGTAAATAATAATTTACCTTTCTAGATTTATTATTAGATCATTAATACTATATATATTCATAATATTCATCATACTTATCATCTATGTGAAATAAAAAAGAAAAATATATCACATCGCTTCTTGGAAGTTGTATTCCACACATAATCATGAGAATCATTATCATTTTTCAATGGTTTAGAATGAAAAAAAGGAATATTTATTATTATAATTTATGTAGTGAAATTATTTTATAAAAATCAAATATAAACATTAAACACTTCATAATATCCATCTATAAAGTATGGTGATGAAAAAATAATTGTATTTCTATTTGAAGATGGTTAGTCATACGTATGCATGAGCAGTGCATTCACTTGTTTTTTGATGGGAAAGAGGGAATATAAAAGTATTTTCATAATAATAATGTAAGTGAATAAAAAAATTTATACTGAATTTATTATTTTATAATAAATATCATAGATCTTGATTATTCGATAAATTGTAGAAAAAGAAAGTGATCGGTTACAATGATTAACTATTCATCGAATCAACTCCTTTAGATATCCTCTAAAGGGATCTAGAGTTGGTCTTTTGGAAGGACCAGAAACTCAAAAATGTGAATAATTAATTTGAGAAGATAATTTACGGTCGAGCTAGATGGTTCAAATTGGAGTAAAAAAGTGAGATAGGAGGGCCCCTTTTATAATTTATGGGTGGTTCTCTTTTGGAGTTTCTAAAAATATTAAATTATAATAAGACTATTCTTGAGCCAAATACATTTAAATGTATTATAGATTCATAGGTTATGACATTTTTGACAATATATTATTCTATTTGTCCATATATAACACTTATTATTTTAAAATAATTTAATTAACTGTTATTTTCATAAAATTTCATTATTGAAAATTTTGACACTATTATTTATATTGAATTTAATAACATCATGAAAATATATAAGTTAGAAAAAAATCTATTAATACATTCCAACCGTGTCATTTTCATCTAAAAAATTCATGGATAACATAAATTATCTCAAATTATAATACTTTTAATATTTATCATATAATTTACTTTGTGTTTTCCCTTGATAGAATAATTACTACATCAACATTGTGAAATATTTTAAGATAATTATTTCATCCCTAAAAATGAAAAAAAATTATCATGATGAAGTTACATACTTTATATTTAAAAATAATATTTATAGTATCGAATGTCTAGAAGATTTGTTGGTACAGGTCAAATTGATTATATATTTTAGGGTGAATTATATTATATGATAGAACCTAGATTTCATCTCAAAGAGAATTAGAGGTTTAAAGTGTGTATTTTTAAGAAAATTGACTGAAATAAGTGGTGGTTTTGAAAATAGTTTTAAAAATAAAATGGAATAATTTAAATGGTTTAATAGTTGAAAAATATGTGTGTTTTTAATGATATTAGAAAAAGGGTTCACTGTGAGTTCATGAAACATATCTAAAGATTGTCATTATTAAATATTAATTAAGGTTTGAAGTAATTATATGGTTGAAATTAATCCGAATCTTGATTACTTTCTAAACATTTACATAAATTCATATTAAACCAAACTTTAACATAACAGTCATATAGACATGGTCTTGGTCTTATTCATGGTATAATAAATTCAAAATAAAATTGAAATATCAAATAAATGAGGTAAAATGATTCTTGTGTTTTCCAATAAATACAACACAAGTCATGCACTCAAAACATCACACTGATTGGTTAAAGTAATTAACATTCCATTCAGTTTAATCAAACAAAACATTCAATCAGGAATACAAGTAAGATACTTCTAAATAAAATGTCTTCCAAACCAAAATACATAAAACTATTTTTCGTACAGGTGATATAACTTCCTATAAAAGATATATATCTCCCTCACAATTAATTCTCATATTTATCCCACCATTGAGAGGGGGAGGAATCTCAGGTGGATCTATTTCATTATTTCAGCTCTCCCTATGAGGACAGGGATCCCGAAAACCACCAAAGGGATGAGATGAATCCTCTAGAACTTCAAATTAGCATAAATTCACTCCCTTTTCGAACATGAAAATGGGGTGACAAAGGAATCAATTTATAGGCAATGCGGAATGTGATTTTGGGCACTAAGATTTTATAAAACCAATTTCACCATGGTTTTGGGAATTCTGATAGACTTATTTGGCATAAAAAAACAGGTTTTTCACCACTTCTTTATCTCCACACAAAATCTGGAATCATTAGGAAAACTATATTCCTAAATATTGAAGAAATACCAAAAAAATAGTTTTATTCATGTATATTTGGTACCCAAGATAGATCAGTTCGGTTGGGAGACTAGATGAAAGAGTTAGTATTGTGTGGTTTTGAGATGAATTATAACCCATTGAGTTTTAGATCATATTACACAATTTTATCCCATTTGTATTCATGTATTTATCAGAACATGAAAAATATTTCATAAATTTTCTTGGGATTTTGGGCAGTTTGGATCATTTTTCCGCAACATCGTTCTGGATCCTCCAAATCACTTCCTCCTATTGTGTAATTATAAAAACAAGTAAAATCACCATTTTTAATAGTGATACAAATTAAACAATTTAATCAAATATGTATTGAATTATTATTATTATTTTTAATTATAAATAGAAAACTAGTCTAACACAATGGTGTAATGGTGAAATAAAATATTGAATTTTGATGTGATCGCACCCCCACACATAAAAAAATTTCAGTCCTAAGAAAACACTATCATATGAAAAATAATTCATGGATATATTTCCAACTTCATTGAGATTTAACATTAAATTAATATTTATTCCATGATTTCAATGTCATCTAATAAAAACCACAACATGGAGTTTTTTTAATGATCATGAAAAAATATGTCTCATAAATTATATCAGAAAAAACTTCTAAGAGATGTATGATATCAATATGATAAAATAATTCAAAAGTTAATCATGTTACTAAATCTCCATGTATGTGTGTGGAAACCAGTTTATGTTATTCTTTCCACTTTTTACCCATTAAATATAAGTTATTTTATAAAAATTTTCCTCATATAATAATTTCTAATAAACCTTCCCAACATCCATTGCAATAAAAGTTCAAGACCCACCGACATAAAAATTCATAGAAGTAAAACCTTAAGATCATGTCCAAGATATCCCAATATGTTGTATATTTCATCACTCCCCTCAATATTTGTTTGTTTGTTTATTTTTTTTAGTTTTTTTGGGGAGTACAACAGTTGGATAACATGTACACATGCATAGGTAAATCTTGTACAGTAATGAAAATTCTCAAATAAGAACAAACATATGGAAAATTCATTTTGGAAAGTTGATAAATATTAAATTAACTTATATTTACAAACATCTCAAAAAAAGGGTAGCATTATTCTCAAATGTTTCAAAACTATACCACCTTTAATATCATTGAAAAACAACCAAATTACTTTAAAAATTCACACTTTAATGTTAAAATCATGCAAAAATAGAGATTTCATATGTGAAACAATTTTTTTTAAATGATTAAACAACATGAAATAGGGAAATTACATATGCCTTCGAAATAATTTTCATGATTATGTGGGTGTCAAAAATAAAGAATCTATAAAAAATGTGAGGGGATAAAATGGGTGGAGATAACAATACTTTTTAGAAAAAAAATAGAAAAATAAGGATGATGATAAAAAATATTAAATGACCAAATAATATACCCATGAAAGTGGTGGGTAGGTAAAAATAGTATTCAATAAGAGAAAAAAATATGAAAATGATGAATATTTAAAACTAATATATGAATGTACCCCCCCCCCCCAATACACAAACCCACATAGAGTATATAGTGTAATCACTATAATAAAAGAGATTGTGGGAAGGTAGGATGAAACATACTGGGTATCATTCATAGGTTACTTCTTAAACTGTCATTTCCTCTATCTAGGGGGGACTCTAGAATAGATTCATAAAAGTGCTGCAACTACCACCCAATTACAAAGAAGGTTTGTTTTCTTTCTTCATATTTAACATGAAAAAATATAAATGGATAAACTGACTGAAAATTCCTTTTTATTGAAATAACCACTAAACACAACATCATTCCATTAGGGGGTCAGAAATTAGTAGCATTTTATGGGCCATACCGGTGGGAATGAAGTGTAACAAGATGTAAATTCATCATTGCCTTAAAAAGAAGGACCTTCTACCCAATGAGGAATTAAGTATGATGGATAAGGAATCATGGGAATCCTTGGTTCTATCCATATAAATACAAGAGTTCTAAAATGAGTTTTATTGAATTTCCTCTATCTCATGAATATTTAATATTCTTTTATAACCTTAACCACAAATATTATATTTTCATTGTTTAATTTTCATTTAGGATAGGAGGTCTATCTCAATAGGTGGGTGAAAAATTGGTCCAAAAAAATCTCATAAGGGGAAATTCCCATAGGAGTTTTAAAGGTGGCATGGTAATCCCATAATCAATAATCGAGTCTAAGAATCAATAATTTTTTGTTTGGTTGAACTGTGTTCCCATGAATTTGTTTTATCTCTCTATTCGATACCTCATCTTGACCATTTTTTTGTGGGTTATATAATGTAGACTCTTGATGCCCGACCCTATACAAATAGAAATGTTATTAAATTGTTCAGCTGTAAAAATGAAAAATATGGTCACTTATTATGAACCTATATAATCCAATCCTATAGAAAAATTGGTTTCACAAAAAATCAACAACTAACATAGAATCAACATACCTTTTATCTCATTCCTATACCCATTTTGACACAAAATAAAATTCTAGAATAACGTACATGTTTCCAATGGAATTATATCATGGCCCCATAAATTTAATGTCCCAAACATTGAAATGTCATGGAATATAAAGGGTTGTTTTAGCATTTCATTTATTTTAGAGACATTCCAAATTATTTGATAGTGAGTAAAATCATTACATTAATCAAGGTAATCTTGAAATAATTTTGTCCCGGAGAGAATAGAGTCAAGGACCTTGTGAGAAAAATGTTTGGGACCAAGGTGGCCCCCAAATTCATGAGTGTTTAAGAACATAAGGATAGAATAAAACTCACTATCAGGAACAAAATCCATGAGTACATGATCACTAAATGTGCACCAATGGTTGGTTGCATCTCAAATTTACCAAAAAGGAATATTTTTTAAATGATTAGTTTAGATTTTGTGAAAATAATTAGGAATGTACAAGGCTACCATATAATTTACAATTTCATCATACTAAGGAATAAAATTTTTCACTAGATAAAATTTCTCATTAGAAAACTTTTCATTTATGGAAATAAAAGTGTATGATTTAATGATTGAGGTTGGAAGTATCCAAATGACATGTACAGACACTAAATTATCAGGTTTTTTATATCCAAAATTTGTTTTTTAAATTCTCGAACTATGATAATCCATTGAATGATATATGGTTTGGCTTCTAATTTCGTAGGGAGATACTGGATGACTATATGGTTTGAGAAAAAAAATTGGGTCCCTAAAAGTTATGACCTGAATTTACCCATGTCAAACAAAATGGAATGGAATTTATTTTTAGTTCTAGTGTAGATTTTTTAGGTATTGTCCAATGTGAATGAGGTATAGGCTATGACATGTGGAGCTTTATCAACTAATTGTGATAGGAATACCCCAAATGTATAGTCAGTGGAATCAAACATGAGCACAAATGGTAAATCCCACTAAGGTGGTTGGATTATTGGGGGTGATGTGGGACACCATTTCAATTTATTCATAGATTTATCACATTCTTCATATAAAATTAATTCCTTTACTTTTTGGATAAATTGGGAGATGATAAGTGAAATATTAATAATTTCACAAATGAAATGATGATAAAATCCAACAT
Organism: Viscum album; assembly: GCA_963277665.1. NCBI lineage: Eukaryota > Viridiplantae > Streptophyta > Magnoliopsida > Santalales > Viscaceae > Viscum > Viscum album. The sequence goes on along the minus strand of OY728166.1, from coordinate 1,080,400,314 downwards.
GAACTAAGAAAGAAAACATATCACATACATTATGTGGGAATGGTAGGAAGAAATTTCATGAACTATTGATTTATCCACTGGGATACCATCCCCGTAAATTACATTTCATTGTATTGTAAATTTTCACACCATGAAATTCCATTTCCCAAAATTTAATATGAGATTATTTTCAATACAACGATGTAGGAAAGACCCATGACTACTCAAACATTCATAAAAAGGGGAGACATAAATAGTAAAATCATCCATGAGTACTTTCTTGAAATATTTCAGGTAATCTGAAAAAATACATACAATGCATCGCTAGCAAGTACCTAGACCATTGAATTGAACAAATGGAATCCTTATTTATGAAAATGTTCCAAAGGGGAAAGTGTAGGTTTTCTTTTCCTGGTCCTTGGGGGAAATATGGATCTAAAATTATATATACTACCCATCAAGAAAAAAGTTGTGGGACATTATAAATAGTCTCTAAACCATCTTGTTAATGAGAGATAATTAGAATTGGTCCATCCTAGTGTGTTGGTTTAGTCTGAGATATTCTATAAAAACTCACTAACTATTCTACATATGGGTTGGAACTAATTAATTATTTTCATTTTTAGTTACTGTACAGCCTATTGTTTGGGAACTACCTATACTAGACTGAACCATTGGTTGTTATAGATATTTTAACTGACTGTAGTATCCAATAAGTTTTTTACCAAAATTTTAACAACATCTACGAGGTTTGGGTTCATTTGACGCTGTGTCTGCCTCACTAGTTTAACCACATCATTTAGAAATATATGTTACATGAAAATTGAATGGATAATACTATGAATGTTAGTAAGTTTCCATATCAATGCTTGTTTATACTCTCTCAAAATATCAATCAGTGTAAATTCATCCTATGAATGGAGTTAACTAGAAATAATGAAATGAACCTTTTTTTGATCCTCAAGTTGTAAATATTTCAAGTTTGAGGCAGTGGTTTAAGTTCCAATTTAGGGGTATTTTTGCTTTATCAGATTGGATGTGAAAGTAAGAGGTTACTAATATAATCTAACTAATTAATGGTAACATATTTTATTGAATAATAATCATTTACAAGATTAAAAGTATCATCTATGGTCATGGTATCCTTAGTGCTCAAGAAAACATCAATTAAATAAGACTCTTGAAATTTTTCTAAATTGGGAAGACATTCAATAAATGATTCATTACCTAGAATTTTGATCAATGTTGAAAAATAAGAAAGGGAATTATGGGAAATAAATGATGTTTTTTATGGGAAGGGAGTACATCAACTTAATTAAATGGAAGAAAAGAATTTTCATTTGAGGCGTGATTCATGGAATCAAGGATGATAATGTGGAAAATTTCACCACCAAAATCCATATATAATGTACAATTGTGAACTTTAATTATGGGTTTGGTGGTTTTCAAGAAATTATACACTAATATAATCATTGAATTTTCATTCAACTTATCATTATCCATCTTTATCACAAAAAAATCAACAGGAAAAAATATTTTTTTTATCTTCACAAGAACATCCTCTAACAAGTCAGTGGGTATTGTGGTACTCTGGTTTTCCAATTGAATAGTAATTCCTATGGGATTCAATTTCCTAACCTATAATGATAAGAAAATGGAGTGAATATTAAACTTTATATAATAATCCATCTCAATCATAGCTTGGGAAAAGATATAGTCACCAATGGTGCATGGAATTTATAATGTTCCATGACCATTGAATTTGGTGGGAAGTTATGGATCAATCAATGATGAGAAATTACACCCCAAGATCACTTTTTCATCACCACTATGTCTCATAAGGTGTTTATATATCTCCTTTAGAAAAAAATTATAATGTGAAATTTTCTTCATGAAATCGATGAACGAGATATTAACCTTCAATTTTTCAATGTTTCCAATTTTATTTATCATGTTCATATTCATTTTTCCTTAGCTGAATTGTCCATTGGAGAAATGGGAGAGGAATGGTGTATATTAGTGGTTCATAAATTGGAACTCTATTTCCTTTGGAAGATATTCCCTTAGGAAAAGTTGTTCCTCATTTGGACCATTTTGAGTTGGTGGGATTGTGGTTTCTTAATCAGGGGATGAATATAATGGAGGGGTAATTTGGATTTTATGTTGTGTTCCACTATTAAAGGTGATGGTACTGAAATTTCCCTTATCATTGTGTTTTAATAGTTTTTGAGATGGTAGTTTACTTTACCCATTATTTTGAATTTCCCCCATCATGTTGTCTAGTTGACCTAATCAGGTTATTAGGGTTTTTATGGATTCTTGGGTGGTTTGATGGAATTAAAGGATTTTTACAGCCATTTTTTCATCATGTATTCTAGGATAAGATCATTATTTCGATGGGGTTTTGTAAATGTATTTGTGTTAGTTGATGATTTCTTGGTGGTGGTGGTGGATGATTACTATGACCTGGTTGGTTAAATGGTTATTGAGGTTGGTTTGAATACAAAACTTTCCTATATGTTTGGTTGTATTTCCACTCATGGTTGGATGGATAATGTGGTTTTTTCCCAATGGGTTGGTTATATAGGTGGCTTGAGAATATTTCCTCATGACTCTCAAAAGATTCTCTTAGTTGATGGAATTGGTTAGAATAGTGGCTTTAAGTGAAAGATATACCACAATGAATGGGAGGAGGAGATTGGGATTTTCCTTGGGAAAGTGAAAGTTATTATAGATGGGTACTTACCTCTTCTAGAATCGTCTCCAAAATAATCTCAAATTCAGAACATTATACATCATGAACACCTCGAATGGTTAAATCGGACCATGGACCAAAATTTTCAGTGTTCCACACCATGTTCTCAATGAGGTTCCTTGCAGCAATAGGTGTTTCCACAACTAGCGCACCACCTACATCAACATCAATGATATTATGGTCAACAGGAATTAAAACCTCATAAAAATATTATATTAAAATTTTATCACTTACTTGGTGGTGTGGACAACTTTAACATAATCTCTTAAATTTCTCCCAATATTCATGAAGTGTTTAACCTTGTGATTTCCTTATACTATAAATTTCTTTCCTTATAGCTACTATTTAAGAGTTTGGGAACTATTTTTCAAGAAAAATACATTAAATGTCTACGTAGACTCTAATATGGGAGTTAACATAATACAACCAATATTTTACAGTGACTTCTAATGAAAAAGGGAATGCCTTGATCTTTACTTATTCTCCATACACCTCAGTAGGTTTTAATTTTGAACACATTGTATCAAATTATTTTATGATCTAATTTATAAATTATCGTGTGACTCCACGGAATCATGGAAATAACTGAGTTAAACCATATTTTATTTTAATGTTAGCTTATTTTATATGTATTTAAATGTATATGGGATAGATATCTACAATAAGAAAGGTTAGTTATTTTAATGTTCAGTTATTTTCATCCATATTATGAATGTTAAATTCATTCTTGATGTTTGTTTTAGAACATGAATAATGATCAATAATAGTGTCAATGTTTTGTGTGTCCTCCTTCAATGAATTATTTGGTGCTTCTTAGTGTCGATGACACAATATCCTCTAAGGTTCGTGTTTGATATTAATTAGTTCCTTAGATAAATATCGAATCATGAGTGAGGCCTAAAAAATAATGATTATAGAAATCAACTTAAAATTATGGAATAAAATAAGCACACAAATATTTACAAAATAAAAAATATTTTTGTAAAAAAAGCACACACAAAACCAAATCACTCCTAGGAAGAAGTAAAAAAACATTACCACATTTTCATGAAACATTTTGTTTATTATGTTTTTTAGATATTATATATAGTATTGTTAATACCCTATATCATCTCCCATGGAGAGTTGGACATTTAAAGTGTGTATTTTTAATATAAAGGATTAAAAGAGTGGTGGTTTTGAAAACAATTTAAAAAATAAAATGATATAATTTAATATGATTAATAGTTGTAAAACAGGTGGACTTTTGAAAAATATGATAAAAGGGATCATTGGGATTTCACTACACACATCTCAATTTCATCATTCTTAGAGATTAATTAATTTTTGATGTACGTATTTGGTTAAAATTAATTGTAATCCTGATTACTTTCCATGTTTCCACATCAAAGCATGTTCAACCAAACCATGACATAACAATTATATAGCCATGGTACATATCTTATACATGGTATAATAATTTCAGGAGAAAATTGAAATCTCAAATAAGTGGATAATAAAAGTATTATTACAATTTCCAATTAGAAAAAACACCATTCACGCACTCAAAACTTCACACCTATCGGTTAAAAGTAAAGAACAATCCATTCAGTTTAATCAAAAAATTATTTCAATCTTAATTCAAAGTAAGATACTTCTAAATGAAATATTTCCAAACCCAAAATACATCAAACCAGTTTTAGTACACATTCCCAAACTCCCTTTCAAAAATTGGTTGCTCCCTCACAAGGAAATCCCACCATTTATCCTACCATCGATAGGAGGGGGAAGCATAGGTGTATCTACTTCTTTATTTCAACTCTCTTTATGAGGATAGGGAGCTCCAAACACACCACGTGGGGTGATAAGAATTATCTGGAACTCCAAATTGTTATCACCTCACTCTACTGGTCAAACATGAAAATGGGGTTCTTAAGGTGTCAATTTATCAGTAAAGTAACAATATTTTTGGGAAATTAGATTTCATAAAACCACTTGAACCATGGTTTTGGGAATTTAGACCGTCATATATCACATTTTAAAAAACTAAAAACTTATCTACCAACCTCTTTAATAACACTAATAAAATTTTGGCAAAATTTTTAAAATTACAGTCAGTGATATGGATGAAATATAAAACTGAAATTATGAATTCATGTATATTTGGTTCTTTGTAGAGATTATTTTGGTTGATCCACTAGATAGATGAATTGGGGTTGGGTTTCTTAGGATTTATTGTATCGCACTGAGTATTTGATTATGTTAAAAATAATTTCATCACATTTTTATTCATGGATATCTCATAACATTAAAAAATTTGACAAGATTTCATGGGATTCTATGCATTTTGGCCCATTTTTTTCAAATTCATTTTGGATCCTCCAAATCATGTCCTTATACAATGTAATTATCAAAACAAGTAAAATTTCCCTTTTGACAGTAAAAAACATTAAATAATTGAATCTAATATGTAGTTAAATTTGTTATTATTTTTTTTAATTTTCAATACCAAACTAGTTTAACATAGTGGTGTAAATGTGAAATAAAAAATTGAATCACATTGAGATCAATGTCTTCTAGATAACCCCATACTAAAAATATTTATTTTTTTTTAAAAATGAGGGTGAAATTATTGAATATTATTTAAATACAATATTATTAATGTAATAAACTCATCCAAGTGTCCCCAAAAGGTCATAAATTAGACCATTGGATGATTATGGATGAGATTTAAGCATCCAATAGTATTTAAACAAGTGGTACGGTAATTTTATAGTCCTTATCATTTTATTTTTAACATTTATTTACCCATTTTACCTTTTACTATGGTAAAACATATACTCAGTTAAATATTCATATTAAAAAAATAAAATATGATTATTTAATAAATTGTTAATTACGAATTCCAAATATGGAATCCATTTTTTAAAATTCAAAACACAAAAGTGAAAGAATTTAATTTAAAAATAAACTAGAAAAATTCTTCAAAATATAGTTTTTAGAAAATTTCCCTTCTTATATATAAAATGTTTTGATACTAAATTCAAGTATAAAATCCATTTAAAAAACAATAATTACATTATTTTAAATTGAAAGGAAGTAGTGAAATTTTAATAATAAGCAAAATATAAGTTTTATTTCTAAATATTTTGAAATAAAATAATAATTTTTAATAAAAATTCGTATTCATTAAAAAACAATATTTTCAAAAAATTGAAAAACATCATCCTAAAATAATTTTTACATTTTGAATTAAAAATTGTAATTAATTTTTTCAAATAAAATTTCCAAAACTATTAGAATTTTTTTAATATTTACATATAAGAAAGAACAATTTTCTAGAAAATAAATTTTTTAAGAAAAAACCACAATACTAAAATTGATTTTTTGTTCACTAAATATTTATCAATAAATTTATATTGAGTTATAAATTAATATATATATTCTATAGTATACTTAATCATATTAATACCTTCCAAATTAATGATTAGGTTATAATTGTCACATAAATAATAATATTTTAGTAATGTATCATGGTTATATTAAACTAAATGTTTCATGTAATAAAGGAAAATAAATTATTTAAAGAGAAATGTTATATAAAATATTGGGGGTTTAGATTCTCCCCCTTACCCCTTTACTTATTTATTTCCTCACAATTAGAACTTATGCTTGGAAATCAATGTTTTGACATTTTTAAATTCTTTTGTGAAGCCCGCATTGTAAAAAGGTTTAAAAAATGTTTATTTTGAAAATAGAGAAAGGGATGTACGAAGGTCATATAGGATTCAACAGAATTATTTTTCAAATATAATAAAATTAGTGGATAATGAAGATATGGACATGGAGGAAAAGTAATTTATAGATATCATTGATCTCAAGATTGTGAACAAACTATAGAAAGTTAAAAATCATAAAATTGTAAAGACAAACTGTGGAAAAGTCCATGAATTCATCATAATTGAAGCTTATAGGACAACATTTTTTTCTTAAGATTCTTTTCCTATATATGAGGAATTTATTTACAACCTAGATTAGAAACATAAGAAAATATACTTGACAAATTAAAATTTCTCCTTTAATTTATTTCCACCATAATCTCTAAATTTTCTTCAAAATATTAATAAAATGAATATTTTATGCCTTAAGCACTCAGAAAACCTTATAAAGGATCACAAAATCCACAAAAGAATAATAATCTACACCTATCGTTATATATTAACAAAAACCAAAATGGTTAGAATTAGTTTTCCAATTTGGTAAAAACAATAATTTGTAAAAAATAAACATTAATTCCCATGGATTAGTGTAATATAATCCATATGAAGTCAATCATAAAAATACTCCAAAATATGTTGGAGAAAATTCAAGATCCAAAAAAATAGAAACAAATTTACTACATATCCAAAATAAACTTATCATTAATCCCCAAAGTATCTCTTAATGTCACAAACTAAATATGTGAACACCATGGTCAAATATTATCTAGAAACATAGTAAAAACCTATATTACCATAAAACCTTATTTAAAACATGCATGGTTACAAAAATTAACATTATCTATTTCCTAAAAAAATGACAGACTATTGAATATATTATTTAAATCAAAAATTCAATAAAATTTATCAAAGATTACATAAATCACATTTTCACCAAATCACTAAAACATTTCAAGGTTACCAACACTATCCATTTAGTTTAAACTGTATCATTTTCCTAAACTAGAATTATTATCTCCACAAAAAACACATATTAAGGGCTATCTTTTAATATATCTCATGTATTATAAAAATATCACCATTTCAATTAATCATTTTACTGGTTACTTTTACCATTAAATTTCTAATTTCAATTCCATAAATCATTAAAACTGAGGAACAATAAATAGATGTTTCAAGATTCTTATAATCTAGAATGTTATTCATAAAACATTTTTTAAACATAATTCTCAAATATCAATATATAATAATTTCAATCATTCTTCATCCTTGTTCATCTAAAAACCAAGATTTGTTTTCTTATTCCAAATCAATATTTTTCTTCCAAATGTAATGTATAGTCTCTTCATCATCGATGCTAAAACCATTAATCATACAAACTTGTTGATACATTTCATGTGATTTCTCCCTTGGTTATCGATTTGCATAATTCACATAATTCCCACATTTAAAACATTCAACTTTTGATGATACCTTATTGAAATTTTTATTCTAATCCATTATATAAACGAAACCATTCACTTTTCCTAAAAGAAATTACTTCCTCTATGTCCTAATTTTCTTTACCCAAAAAAATCATCCTCCTGTTCCTTTGAGGAATTATCCTCTATACTTCATCCAACATTTATGACATGATGATAATGAGATTTTTGTTCTATGGACATCATGAAACTCCTTTTTTGTTTGGTATGTGTGTTAGGAAACTCACCTAAGATGATATATTTGATCGTATATTGATATTTTTTATTAGGCGTAATAACATGGTTTCTCCTTCCAGTTTTGGTTTTATTTGGCGTCTCAAAAATAAAATCATTACATTTTCCATCACATTCACCATTAAATAAAATAATTCTCGTTCAAGATATTATCCAAATCCTGAATCATAGTGTAAGAAAACATAGCCATAATGAAAAAACAAATAATAATTTATAGGATTTCTAAACAATGAAAATTGTTTTAAATTTATGACACCTTGGTTTTAACCTAGGTCATCCATGATTATAATATATTCAAGTATTTTATAATGGTTCATAAATAAAATATGAATTAACCAAAAGAATATCCCCATGGAGTGTAAAAGTTTCTCTTCATAAGGCCCATTTTCGTGTACTATGTGATGATTTAGTCCTAATAAGTGCCCATTATTTGGGATTATTAAACCTAGGTAAAACATTTCTAAATCATCAACCACTTATAGTATCTAGAAAGTGATGTAATTTTTAAGAAAATCAAAAAACATATTACTTCCCAAAATTTTAGGATATAATCCTATACATAGATTTATCCCCAGGTTCTCACTAAATTTTTATAATCAATATCTATAAAGGTTGTTTTAACTTTCCTTTGATACCAACAATAACAACCCAAGATTTTCATAGACAAATATTATAACATAACAGATGAATATTCAAAACAATTACAATAAAATACACCAAGGGACTATATAATTTTAGTGTAATTGGAGATTAGATATAAACGTTATTATTTTATGAAATACCTTCAATATCTCTTATAAATATCTTCTCTCATGGTTCTCTTCATAGGATACCCTTCAAAAACATTCTTCATAACCTAGGAGAGAAAACATAAAAAATGGTGACCTCAAATGCTTAATAAGGGTAAGTATAACAGATATCAATAAATGATCACATGATAGAATAAAAAAGCATAAGTGAATGATATATTGACTATAACATACAAATTTCATACCCAATATGACAAAGATCATAAATATGAATTATGGAATAAAACCTTAATATTTAAAAGGACATGGATCATAAGAATAAGAATTCATCATAACTCAATCATGGACCTTAATTTCATGTTATAAAATTGTGTGTAATCATCATAAGTATAGATATAATTTTTAAAGGTTCCCTACTAAAACCTTCTACTCAATAATCAAAACATGTTTCCCATAATGGATCAAAATTTGGAATTATTTCCCATAAAGGATCAACCACATCAACTTGTTTCCCATAATGGATCAATCACTTCAACTTCTTTCCCATGACTATATCATGAGATATAAAACGTTCCCTAATTTATTATATAGATATAATATTCCAACCCATTACATAACTAAATCCACACATATGTGATCTAACAGATCATAAATAATTCATTATATCAAACCCCATAAAAAGATATGTGTTTCCTAAACATTTCATCGTTTCAAATTAAACAAAAATTGTCTAGAGAAATAATAAGGATAGTATCATTGAATCATAACCCCATTAATGTTTAAGTAACATAAAATTATTTCATCTTATATGGAAAATTATTTTGAAACATTACGTGAAACAATTAACGTGTAAAAAACATTTCCATGTTAAAATCACTTCTCTTTAAAAAAATGCGCAATTTTAAATAAAAACCCATTAATTGAAATAAAATTGTAAACATATAAAGAAATATTCAAATAAATAGGGCTTAATGAAATATGGTAAAATACTCTTATTACATAAATGTTAAAAATAGATATTCTATATTTTTTTGCAAAAGTCCAAAAGAACTTCATTTAAAAAATGATAAAGAGTTTCTTTCTAAACCATTTTTTAAATATTAATAAATTGGTAAACCTGATTTTAAAAAATTGTATTGAAATATTAAAACCCATTCAAAAAAATCCGAAAACATGTACATGGAATAGAAATATTCTCCTATGGGTACTTAAAAATAAGCAATCCTTAATAATGATGAGATTATGAAATAAACTATAACCTCAAGCCATGCCTTTCCATATTCATGTTAAAACCCCATGTATAATAAATATGGTTTTATTAAACATTTATTCCATAATCATATATCTATCTCATGATTTATGATTTATTTATAACATCTTATCGGTAGTTTATTAATATTTTTTTTTAAAATCATTGTTCTAGGTTATAACTGCTTTGTTTTCAAAGCATGATTCAATTCAGCAGTCCCAGCCTTTATACATATTTATTATCATTCATAAAATGTATATATTGAAATATGAACTACACCATTCATGGAGATGGTAGGTTGTACACAAGCATAAACAATGTATTAAATTTTTTAAGGTTGGAATGAACGAAATTTAAATAATAATTAACCTTAATAAGTTCATTATAATATAATTTATATAATATATATTCATAATATCCACATTTAAGTTAATATATGTAAAATAAGAATGAAAAATTAATAACATCGGTTCGTTGAGGTGGTAACCCACACGTACGCACTAGCGACGTTATAGTTTTCTAAAAGGTTAGAAGGAATGAAGGTAGACATGATATTATAATTTAAAAAGTAAAATTATGTGATAAACATAATATATAATAATTAATCACTTAATTATAACCATCCATGAAATATGGTGATGAAAAGTAATTTATGTTGTTATGTAGAGATGGAAAATCTTACGTATACACGACCAGTATTTTCACTTCATGTTTGATGGGAAAGGGGGTGCATAGTGGTGTTTTAATAATAATAATAATATTTAATAATATTTAGGAGACCAATTTAATTATTGTATGACAAATATCATATATTTTTATGAGTTAAATATTATTATAAAAAGAAAGTGATCGGTTAGGGACATTGCCTCCTCTTCGAAATGACTCCTTTATATCTCCTCTAATGGGATCTAGAGTTGGTCTTTTGGAATGAAAAGAAGCACAAAAGGTTTACTAAAAGGTAGATAATATAATTTTCAATGGAATGGTATAGATATAATGCTAAATGTGGTCTAAATATTTTTGGTAGCATGGGCCCATTTTATAATTGAGTTGAGGGTTACTTTTAGAATTTCTCAATAGATAAACTTATAGTAACAATATTATGGATATAAATGATATAAATGGCCTATAAATGGAAATGGAATGAAATAGTTGACTATATGTTATCCTAATTTTCCTTAAATATTTTTTTTTGATTTTTAGATAATTTAATAAAATATTATTTTCATAAAATATCATTATTATCAATTTTGACACTATTCATTATATTGAATTTAATAACATTAAGAAAAAATATATAAATTCAAATCAAATATTTTAATACATCCATAAAATTTAATTTTCATATATAAAATTCATGTATAATATAAATTATCTAAAATTATAATACTTTTAATATTTTTAGTTTCATTTATTTGATTTTTCATTTATTGAATAATTACTACATCGGCGTTATGTAAACATTTAAAGTAGTTTTTATCCTAAACATTAAAAAAAATTACCATGATTAATATAAATCATTTATATTTAAAAATAATAATTATATTCAAGCATTTATTCTTGATAACTCTATGTTAGAAATATATTAATTTTTTAAAACAAGAGGGTGACATGCTTGAATTTTCATTAAATAAAATATTATAAAAGACATAATCTCATCCAACTAGACCAAAAACGTCATAAATTCTACCTTTGGATGATTTTTCAAGAATATTATCATAAAATAATATTTATCCACGTGTTTAGGTAATTTTAAATTCCTTTTCATTTTATTTTTAACCTTAAATTACTTCCTTTACCATTTACCATGGTAACAAAAAATAATAAGTTTACTATTAATATTGAAAAAAAGTAAAATGAACCAATTTACTAAATTTTTTCCTAGTTATTATAAATATAAAATCCATTTTTCATAATTAAGCACACAAAATTGAAATAATTTAATTTTAAATCAAATTGAAAAAAGGGTACAAAATACATTTTTTACGAATTTACACTTTTAAATATAAAATGATTCTATACTAAATTCAAAAATAAACTCTATTTTAAAACCATGTTTTAATAATTTTAAAAAAAATAACTATATACATTTTAATACAAACGAAATTATAATTATACATTGTAAATACTTAAAAGAAATTTATAATTTTCAATAACAATCAGTATTCATTGAAAAATCTATATTCTCATAGAATTCTCAAAAAATAATATTATAATAGTTTTGAAATTATAAATTGAAAAATAAATTAATTTACTCAAAAAAATGTGTTATAAATTTCATAAATTATTTATAATATTTACACACAAGAAACCCCATTTTTAGAGAAAATGTGTTTTTGAATAATAAAATGACATTATGAAAAATTGAATGATTATTTACTAAGAATTTATTAATACATTTATATTGAGTCCCACATATATATATATATATAATTCATAAATTTTTTAATCATATTTTTACCCACAGAATTAAAATGTAGGTTATAACTGCACATTAAATAAAAATATTTTAATAATATATCTCGGTTCACTTAAACTCGATGTTGCATGTAACACAATCCAATACATTATTTAAATTTAAATATTTTATAATATCTCAGGGTATAACATACTACCCAGTTTAAATATTATGTCATTAATTCAGCTTTATTAATGGTATTTAAGGTTTATATTCTTATTTTACATTTTAATATTTTTTTTATTCAAATGTTTTTAAAGATGTAGGATTCTTTTGAAATATCAATCTTAATCAAGATTATCTTTGTTTAAATTTAAATTAGACAAATTATTGAGTCTTTCTATTCATAAACTGTAAGGACCTCGAAATTTCAAGGAAATTTGTTTCTTAATTCTTTTTAATTTTACGAGTCTGTAGCTTTTGACGACACTTGATTCCCAGGCCCAGTATGCCTGAAATCAATTTCTGATGTTTTGTTCAGGTACGTTCAGTAAACGTGCATGTGGGTTTTTCTATCTTTTGAACCGGTGCTTGGAATTGAAATATGAGGACACCAATGAACTCGCAGCACCGATATTTGCTTAAGGGGACCTTTAACGCACTTCCATTTTATGCGGGTTGAGAGTTAATTTTTGGGGAAATTGGAAATAGTTAAATAAAATTATGGAGAAAATTTTATTAATCAATGGATGTTAATTCCTACCATGGGATGTTATTTGTGGGTCCCACACCCACATAACTTCCCCAATGTCGATATTTGAGAGGTGGGTCCCACACAAGCCCCAACCTTTGATCTCCCATAACTCTCTTAAAACCCCCTAATTAAATCCTATTACTTTAATGTGCCAACTCCCCACTGTTTCCCCTTTAATTAATTTTGACAACACCTTCCATTTATTATGGTTATACCCCTCACCTCCCTCTATCCCTAATTAATATGCCAACTCTTCTAATTAATGGGTTGATCTACTCAATTAAATAATTATGTGTGGTGTCGTGAATCCTTTTGAAATATTTTGAATTGCATGGAACCAATATAATTATAGAGAGCTTATTGTTTCTTTGAGGCTTGGCTATTATTTGGAAAGGCTTGGGAGAATACACCGTTATTTTTTTGACAAGGAACAGCTCCAGAAATGAACAGTGACACACCTTATTTTCTTTTCTCCACGACAAGAGAGGAGATGCCACTTCTTCTTCGGGTGCACTCTGACGATGACGAAATCGACACTGTCATCCACGAAGCTTGACTACCATGAATCGTTTTCAAGGTAAAGGGATTATGTTCAATATTACTGGATTAAAATTGTGCCTCATTCATCGTTGAATATATTTGTTTATCCCGACCTATTGTATTCACCTAACGCGGAGGCCGCGGGCCGAACGAACATGGCCCAACGACCCTCCGCTAGATCTTGATTATTTTTGGAATTGGCGACCGGAGGTGGAACACGGAAGAGGATGGTGGCGCAAGGGCCGCTGTCACACCTACAATGAAAAGGCGCAGCCAAGCGGGCCGTGGTGGAGGAAGCTGATGCCTTCGTGCCGGCTGTGCGGAAGGAACTGCGGCCGGCTTCGCGGGCCGCTTAGGCAGGAGAACTGGATGGCTTGTCGTCCAGCTAGGAGGAGGAAAGCCAAGACGCCAGGAGGGTGTCGCGCTAGAGAACCTACGGCCCGCCCGAGCGGGCCGCTTGCACCAAGAAGGTCGGCCGGCTTTGGCCGGCCGGTTAGGGAGGGCGGCGAAGCTTGGCGCCGCCGGTTCAGGCAACTGGGGGGCCGCACCCCCCTCCTCAGACCACTCGTGTAACACCCCAAGATTTCATAGTATGTTATTTTTTCAAAGTAATTCAATAATTTGCACTACACATAACACTGAGTTCTAGAACACTATGACATACCAAAATAGCCATTCAAAAATGGTTATGAATAGTATTAACTAAATTTTGAACTTTATATAATCCTTATAATTTTAGAATCCATATTATGAATTTATTATACATAATGTAAGAACAAATACATTTTTTCATATAAGAGAAGTATTTTCCAAAAAATGCAATTTTACCGCCTTTTAATAGCGAAGCCTTTTTAAATCCAATATTTGAAACTTTTATATATTCAATTTTCCAAAATAATATTCTTCTTTAGAATCGGTACATAAGAATTTAGTTTTAATAATGTTTTTTTTTTCTGATAACTTTCAAATTTTGGTGAATAGTGACAATACTATAGTTTAACTGAAAACAAATTTTTTATTCAAAATAATTTATAGTGTTAACTTATAAATTTTAATTGTTTGGAAGAATAAATAGATTATATTTTTAAAATTTAATCCAATGATGGTTATTGCAAGTAATTTCACCTTGAAATTGGACATAAACAAGTGTCAAACTTTTGATAGTTATTATTTCTTAAAAATACGCCTTTTTGTTTTGACAGCGGGAATTAATTTTAAATTAATAAATGCAACTTCTATGTTTTGAATTTGGTAAAATACACTTCATTATTAATTTTTTAATATCAAAAATTTCTTAGGGTAAATTTTTGGTATTTTTCTAAAAACTTTTAATTTTTGATGAATAGTGAAAAACACTGAGTTATAGCTTAAAAACGAATTTTTACATAAATAATTATTAATTTTATTTAAATTTATTTTAGGTCAAAATAGATACATAATACCTATATAATTTCAATGTAATTCATTATAGTCAGTTATTAATAATTTTAGATATATAAAATTTTTATTGAACTTTCCACCGTCTTTTTCCCACCTCCTATGAGAATTTGTAAATCCATATAAAACATAATTTTACCGCTTCTGTGAGTGGAATTTAGAAAATACAAGTGACATGGTTAATATCAAGGAGTAAAATGTGGTTTAATAAGATAAAAATAATTTTTGGCAAATAGTAACTTTTTACTTTTATTTACCACGGTTAAAAGTAAATAGGGTAATTAAGGGTAAAAATGATATTAATATTACCGTAACACATGTCATAATTCCATTGGGAAAGTTTATCTCGACCAAAAACAACCTCAGGAAGAAAATATTATCATTTAGGTCCACTTGGATTAGATTAGGATATTTATTATTATTTAATTCAAAAAAGAGTTAAAAGAGTTAAAATCAAATTTTAATAACTAAAACGTTTTTAATATAGGGTAATTCATTAGATAAATTCGATTATAAATATTCATTATAAATATATCAAGATTTACTACATCGTGGTATTTTATTTATAATTTTTAGACCTTAAATGAATAAATTGATTTATGACACAATGATGATGAAGTAATTACCTTATTCATGAAAGAATCAAATAAATGGTATTATAAATTTTAAAATAAATATAATTTCAATGTTTTTATGAAATACAAGATTTTTATTGGTGAATATTACATTATAGGGATGATTAAATTTATATTGTTCGAAGTTATCAAGTTGTGATGACTTTCACAAAAACAAAATACCAAATAGTGTCAAAATTGACATAAATTAATATTTAAAAACAAATAAGATATTATTAATTGATATTCAATTCCTAAAAATTTATGGTTTGTCCAAAGGACTTCTATAATAATATTTGTATATTAATGGACCTCTTGGGGGTCACTTGAATCTTTATAGTAAGTTTATTAACCATATAATATAAAAATACAGTGAGACATGGTAAATGTCAAACTAATTAACTAAGATTTAAAACTAATAGATAAGGTTAATAAAGTGACCCAAACCTGTATAAAACCTATTGGTTTAGTAGATTTAGACCCATCCCCACCTTATCCTAGAAATAAATCTATTTGGATCCATATAAACCAAATATGAATTTATTATAAAATAATATTTTATGTTTTTTCGAAGGTGCCCCTCACCCCTCTTATAAAAGGGAACTCCCCCTTCACTCTAATTCACACCTTCTAATCCATTTGGATCGGCCAAACCCTACCCAAATACCATCTCAAATATCCTACCTTAAACCAATAGGCCTTAGTTTTATTCAAAATACAACCTAATGAGCTCTTTTGATCAAATCAAAAAGAAGAACCCGAAGAAGAGGTAATGATTTCACCACCCTCTTTCAAGTTTCTTTCTTCTTACACTTACTTTTTCTTTGTTGTTTCCATTATAAAATAATAACTATACTATCTTATATATACTGTGATGTTATTATAATTATGGTACAACCAAATTCATTATTATATCCACCCTTTCAATGACATGTCACCATACGTGCATACATACGGCTTACCGTCCCCAAGTCGTGGTGTAATTGTTATTCAATACATTATTATTCGAATGGGTATAATAATGATTTTTATTTGATGTAAATAATAAATATAACAGGATAATGATTCTGTATATATGATATACCATGCAATTATATATTATTTTAATATCAAAAGAGAGATATTATCGCTCGTCCATTCTTATGGATTTCGGTCTCCATGACGCGATGAGATTCATTTCCAAGTTCACCATTCATTGATGATTATAAAATTATATATTACTAATGAGTATGTAATATATGACATAATAATTCTACTAGAGATATATATATTTATATATATAATTATTTATGTACATACATATATCTTATTCACTTACATCCATTCAATACTATATGAAAACGGAAACATCGTTTATGTGTACGTATGGTCTACCGTGTCCATAAACAGTGTTTTCCATTTCATATATATGTCTATTATATATATTTATATTCTAAATATATATGATATATAAATTATGTTTTATATTCTGTAATTATTTAAATCATGATCTACGTGATATAATCAAGAGTAACAAGTTAAAACATATACGATAAAGAAAGCGATTATTACTCGAAATATTAATATAACATGGAAATTATTATTAAATGGGTAGTATAACGACATAAATGATTAATGTATGATATCATAAATATTAATATGATTCTACTATAATTTAATAACATACTATAGTCTTCATACATGAGGTTAAACGTACCCTCAACTAAATGAAAGTGAAAGGTAAGGGGTTTTCATCTCACTCCTTATTCTCGTGAGATTCATGCCATATTGCCACTATTACCTTTTGTGTGGTGTATGTACTGCCCATATTTTTATTATCTGTGTAATACACTTTAATTTATGTTTATTTACATATTCATTGTATGATACCTCTTTAATGAGGGGTATTTTTCGTAAGTTACCAAATTGGTAAGGGTTAATTTCATAATCTCTTTATTATCAGAGGTTGTTTTTTACTTAAGTATATACTGGGAAAAATTTATTTTCTATGTAAATGTTTCATAAAAGAGTTTTCAAAGGGTCTTTTACTAAAACATCATTTTAAATGTTTTAAATATATATTCTTCTAAATCATCCTCATTAATGTCCATGTTTTCAAAATATTTTTTAAGGATTTATTTATATGGAAATGAATGTTTTAAAAATGTTAATTCCTTTCAAAAGTTTCAAAGTGGTATGTGACACATTGATTCAAAAATTTCTTTTAATGTCTTCCTTTCTAAATTGTGCGACATTTAAATGTTTTCATGAAAAAGGGATATTTCTCACAAAGTGTTTTACAAATCATTTTCATCTATGTCAATATCCTTTGATGGATTTTAAACTTGTTTAAAGATGATTTATTATGATACAAATATTCCATATTGTATTGAAGGTTTTGAGATATGTTTGACGATAGATGTGTTTTTTTATACCATTCATGGTTTATGGATAAAGTATTGACATTTCGTATGCTAGTTTTAATATGAATGTTTATGTTATGTTTAAACCTTTTCATATGAGGAATGCATTGGACTTACTAAGTGAAGGGTGGGGCCCGTTATAGATCCTTGATGCATCGGTAGGTCTCATGAGAAAAAATAGTGTCTTAGCACAAGGGATTGACAAAATCTTATTTCTAGTCTTGGCACAAGGCCTTGACTATGTTGTTATGATAGTCTGGCATTATGCATTCCATCATTATGAAAGTGGTTAGTGATATTTCATGTGATTATTCGACTAGTAGAATATCCATGTGAATAAGTAAATTACATTACTTAATTTTATTTTTTCCATATTATGTTGAAGTTCATGTTTAAAAGGCTTTTGTTTTAGTTATACATTGCCTTAAATGTTTATGCTTATTTATGAATGTTTCCGCTGTATTGTTATCCTTACTGAGAATCTGATCTCACTCCTTTCTATGTTTTATTTTTCCCAGGATTCCAAGAAGTTTATTGTGATTGATTTGCAGGGTTAGGCCAAGGGAATAATGGTGTTCATAAAGTATTATTTATGTTGTTTTTTATGTCCTAAAGTTTAATGTAACATTCATGTATGTAATATATTTTCCAAGACTACAAACTGATCGGTCCTTAGGGACTTGATTCCTTGTAATCATGCCAATGTATTAAAATAATGCACTGAATCTCGGTTACTGGGGTCAGGGCGTTACAGTTGGTATTAGAGGAAGTTTAGAAATAACCTTGGAAACTAGATTTAGATAAACTCTGATTTGAGCACATGGCCCTAAGATAGACTTTGAGGATTAGTATAGAAGAACTTCATAAAATTTTTGTATTGTAGATATTTTGTGAGTTTTCCAAGCAATACATCCCTGTCTGGATACAAGCAGGTAGAGGAAGCTCTGGAAAATATGTACCTAGGGGTAAAACCTAAAAACACCACTTTGAGATAGACTCGAATGAGAACTGGTGCATGACAACAAGCCTTGTTTCACTCCTGGTTACGACAGTCCTGGGGGATATGCTTAGCATAATTCTCATTTTCTTTACAAACCAATGTGAAGGGTTTATGAGTATATACCTCCTCAAAGAAAACATTTTGTGATTATGGCTTATATCCATAAACTGTTCAATTTACATTAGGTATTTTACTAGTTTGGAATTATGAATTGTGATTCATAAACTGACCTAGTGTATTCCATTTTATAGAAATGGCACCCAATAGAAATAATGTGAATTCCATCAATATGTATGATCCAAAGATCAAGAAGGATCATTTATTTCATGGTATTAAGCCAACATTTTTAAGGGAAATAGTCTCCCATGTATTCTCAATATATGAAAAAATAGTATCATGTGTTAATAAGATAAGTAAAGAATTCTCTGAGTCCTATGGCTTTGAAGGGAAGAAAGAGAAGCAAAGGATGGAAGAGAGAAATATGGATAAAGGGAAGAGGGAAAAGAAGGATTTTCCCATATATGATAACTGTGGAGAGAACCACCATGTTAACTTATTTAAGGGAATGAGAGTTTGTTATAAGTATGGATAGAAAAGGACTCCAAGTACGTGATTGCAAGGGTAAAAAAAATTCAAATGTACAATGCTTCATCTGCAAGGCGTTGGGACACTACGCGAATCAATGTCCCATTCATAAGATTATACCGCAAATGATGTTATTGGATAATATTCAAGTTATGATAATACCTAATATGAAGAGGAATGACTAGTGTTCTTATGTTGTTATTATATAATTATTTCATTTGAGTGTTGTATCAACAGTATACTGGTTACATGAATTATGGAGATAAATTAGGATTGTACTGAAGTACTATTTTATTGAGGATTTGAGATTATATAGTTCTATGAAAAGTGACTTAATAGTAAGCTACACCTTTTTGAAAATACATAGTTGAAGGAAAGGTAATCCTTAATATGGACCTGATAATCATTTAGTGTTTTTGGAATAAGAGATGGTTGATTTTGGTAATTCAGGATGTTGCAGTGTTGTAAAAGAAAACATGATGAAGGCGTTCACATGTTATTACCTGGAAAAAAGTATCCTCATTATGTTTAACTTCATTATAAATTTTGGACTGAGAGTTTGGATATATGTATGTCGGATAATTCTAAAGGATGGAATGGATTAAGTTTAAAATTGGATACTATCGTTAAGGTTATTTTTGGATTTCCATAAAAAGGACAACTCGGAGGTCAGGCGGCAACATGTTACGTCCGGCAAGGCCGCGAGACTTGAACCCACAACCGAAGGGAGACAACGATGTATCACCTATCACTAACCCATGTGATGTCTAGGATTTAATAATGTAGTTTTTTTAAAGGGCCTGGTAGTTCAATTATAAAGTAATTTTTTTGGATCCCTATACGAATAAGATAAGTAGAATATTTTTTTAAGTTCTATTATCTTTTAGAGTGAAAGATGAGTTATGGTAGAAATTAGTTAAAGGATGGAACTCTACTTGTCAAGTATATATTTTTCTTCTTCCCTTATTCTATGAAGAAATTAATTATTATACTTTAGTGAAGGGATCTTAAAACCAAAAATGTGTTATCCTAATACCATATGTTTTGATGAACCCGTGGTATTTTAAATCATCATAGATTGATGAATTTAAGGCCCTCGATTTTACACTTGTTTGTGATTGATGACCTGAATCACTACCGATAAATATTTACATTTTCCCCCCAATTATATGTCTCTAATTTCCACCAATGTTCTCTTAATCGATATCATAAATTGGTGGTGACCCTTTCATTTCCCTTTTCCTATTATTAAGACTAAATTTTATTAACCTACTTTTCGATTTGGGTTTTCCCAAAGGTATTTTCTATTTTCATCCTTTTATTTTTGAAAAATAATTTCAAATTGAAAGAACACAATTTATTGAAGGAGGGAATAATGTGACACCCCAAGATTTCATAGTACGTTATTTCATCAAAGTAATTCAATAACTTGCACTACACGCAACACTGAGTTCTAGCACCCCATGACTTACCAAAATAGCCGTTCAAAAAATAGTTATGAATAGTATCAACTAAATTTTTAACATTATATAATCCTTTTAATTTTAGAATCCATATTATGAGTTTCTTAAAAATAATGTAAGAAAAAATACATTTTTTCAAATAAAAGAAGTATTTTTCCAAAAATGTAATTTTACCGCCTTTTAATAGAGAAGGCTTTTTAAATCCAATATTTGAAACTTTTTTATATTAAATCTAAAAAAATAAACTTCTTATTTTGAATCGGGACATAGGAATTTTGTTTCAACAATGTTTAGGTGTTTTTCTGATAACTTTCATATTTGGGTGAATAGTGAAAATCACTGAGTTATAGTTTAAAACTGAATTTTTGCTTAAATAATTATTTATTTATTTTTAATTTATTTTAAGTCAAAATAGATACATAATAATTATATAAGTTCTATGTAATTCATTAGTGTTATTTTATAAAAAATTTTGTTATATAAAAATTTTATTGAACTTTTCCCTGTCTTTTACCCAACTCCTACGAGAATTTGTAAATTCACATAAAACATAATTTTACCGCTTCTATGAGTGGAATTTATAAAATCCAAGAAACACAGTTAATATCAAGGAGTAAAATTTGGTTCAATAAGATAAAAATAATTTTTGGTGAATAGTAACTTTGTACTTTTTTTACCTCGGTTAAAAGTAAATAGGGTAATTAAGGGTAACAACGATATTAATATTACCCTAACACATGTCCTAATTCTATTGGACAAGTGTATCTCGACCAAAAACAACATTAGGAATGAAATATTATCATTTAGGTCCAATTGGATTAGATTATGACATTTATTATTATTTAATTCAAATAAGAGATAAAAGAGTTAAAATCAATGTTTAATAACTACAACTTTTTTAATATAGGTTTATTCATTAGATAAATTCGATTATAAATAATCATTAGAAATCTAACAAGATTTCCTATATCATGATATTTTATTTATATTTTTTAGACATTAAATAAATAAATTTATTTATGACACAATGATGATGCAGTAATTACCTTATTCATGAAAGAATCAAATAAATGGTATTATAAATATTAAAATATATATAATTTGAAAGTTTTTATGAAATCCACGATTTTTCTAGGTGAATATAACATGATAGGGATGATTAAATGTACATTTTTAGAAGTTATCATGTTGTGACAACTTTCACAAAAACAAAATACCAAATAGTGTCAAAATTTACATAAATTAATATTTAAAAACAATTATTATATTATTAATTGATATTCTATTCTTAAAAATATAAGGTTCATCCAAAGGACTTATATAATGATAGGTGTATTATTAATGGACCACTTGGGGGTCTCTTGGAAGTTTATAGTATGTTTATTAACCATATAATATAAAAATACAAAGAGGCATGGTAAATGTCAAACTATTTAACTAAGAATTAAAACTAAAAGATATGGTTAATAAAGTGACCCAAACCTGTCTAAAACCTATTGGTTGAGTGGATTTCAACCCATCTCCACCTTATCCTTGAAATGAATTAATTTGGAGACATTATAAACCTAATATAAATTTATTATAAAATAATATTTTATGTTTTTCCTAAGGATCCCCTCATCCCTCTTATTAAAGGGACCCCCCCCCCCTTCATGACGTGATGATACTCATTTCCAAGATAACCATTCATCGATGATTATAAAAATATATATTACAAATAAGTATGTAATATATGAAATAATAATTCTACTGGAGATATAAATATTTATATATATAAGTATTTATGTACTTACATATATCTTATTCACTTACTTCTGTTCAATACTATATGAAAACGGAAACATCGTTTATGCGTACGTACGGACTACCATCTCCATAAAAGGTGTTTTCCATTTCATATATATGTATATAATACATATTTATATTCTAAATATATATGATATATAAATCATGTTTTATATTATGGAATTATTTAAATCATGATCTAAGTGATACAACCGAAGTATCATGTTAAAACACGTACGATAAAGAAATCGATTAATACCTAAAATATTTATATAACATGGAAATTTTTATTAAATGGGTAGTATAAATTCATAAAATAATAATGAATGATATCGTAAATATTAATATGGGTCTGGTATAATTTAATAACATACTATAGTCTTCATACAGAAGGTTAAACGTACCCTCGACTAAAGGAAAGTGCAAGGTAAGGGGTTTTCATCTCACTCCTTATTCCCGTGAGATTCATGCCATATTTCCACTATTACATTTTTTGTGGTGTATTTACAG
This sequence comes from Viscum album, assembly GCA_963277665.1. Classification (NCBI taxonomy): domain Eukaryota; kingdom Viridiplantae; phylum Streptophyta; class Magnoliopsida; order Santalales; family Viscaceae; genus Viscum; species Viscum album. The sequence continues at coordinate 1,080,376,681 of OY728166.1, read as the reverse complement.
CACATAATTATATTCTTTGTGTAATACACTTTAATTTATGTGTATTTAAAAATTCATTGTATGATACCTCTTTCATGTGGGGTATGTTTCGTATGTTACCAAATTTGTAAGGGTTAATTTCACAATCTCTTTATTATCTGAGGTTGTTTTTACTTAAGTATCTACTGGGACATATTTATTATCCATTTCCATGTATCATAAATGAGTTTTCAAAGGGATTATTTTAAGGTAATTTTACTAAAACATCATTTTAAATGTTTTAAATATTTATTCTTCTAAATCATTCTCATTAATTTCCATGTTTTAAAAATTGTTTTAAGGATTTATTTATATGGACATGAATGTATTATAAATGTTAATTCCTTTCAAAAGTTTCAAAGTGGTATGGGACACTTTGATTCAAAAATGTCTTTTAATTTCTTCCTTTATAAATTGTTTAACATTTAAATGTTTTCATGAAAAAGGGATACTTTTCTCAAAGTGTTTTACAAATCGTTTCCATCTATGTCAACATCCTTTGATGGATTTTAAACTTGTTTGAAGATGATTTATTATGATACAAATCTTCCATATTGTATTGAAGTTTTTGAGATATGTTTGACTATTGATGTGTTATTTTTATACCATTCATGGTTTACGGATAGAGTATTGACATTTCGTACTCTAGTTTTAATACGAAGGTTTATGTTATGCTTAGACCTTTTCATATGAGGAATGCACTGGACTTAGTAAGTGATGGGTGGAGCCCGCTATCGCTCCTCGATGCATCAGTAGGTCTTATGAGACAAACTAGTGTCTTGGCATAAGTCCTTGACAAAATCTTATTTGTAGTCTTGGCACAAGGCCTTGACTATGTTGTTATGATAGTATGGCATTATGCATTCCATCATTATGAAACTGGTTAGTGATATTGCATGTGATTATTCTACTAGTAGAATATCCATGTGAATAATTAAATGGAATTACTTCATTTTATTTTTTCTATATTATGCTGAAATTCATGTTTAAAAGGCTTTTGTTTTAGTTATACATTGCCTTAAATATTTATGCTTATTTATGAAAGTTGTTGTTGTATTGTTATCCTTACTGAGCATCTGAGATCACCCCTTTCTATGTTTTATTTTCCCCAGTATTCCATGAAGTGTATTGTGATTGATATACAGGGTTAAGCCAAGGGAATAATGGAATTCATAAAAGATTATTTATGTTGTTTTGTATGTCTTAAAGTGTAATGTAACATTCATGCATGTAATCTATTTTCCAAGACTGCTAAACTGATCGGTCCTTCGGGACTTGATTTTTTGAAATCATGCGAATATATTAAAATTATGCACTGACTCTGGGTAACTGGGGTCGGGGCGTTACAGCTTGGCCCCCCTTGGGCCGAGCCGCGGCCGGGTCGTGCCGCCCCGGGCCATGCCCCCTCGGTTCGGGCCGCACCCCTCGGGAGAGCCATGCATTTCATCGGGCTAGTACGACCCCCAGCTGGGTCAGACCCGCCAAAACTGGGTTGACCTGACCCGCCATCCCATTGGGCTTAACGGGTCGGGCCTATTTTCACTTAAGGGTGAATAACATGAAGACCGTACGTCCGATCGACGCGTCGTCTGTTGAAATGGGACCCTCTCTATGAGGCAGTCCTTTTGTGGTACTCTAGGTGAGTACTGGATGAATTTGGAAAATGAACAGGTTTGGAATGAACGTAATTTCCACCGGGCCCTCATAGAGGAAAGGCTTATAACTTAAGGACTGAATGTCTGATTGACGTGTCGTTGACTAGTTTAGATTCCACTTAATGAGATAGTTATATTGGCATGCTCTACATAGGATTCAAATGTGGTTTGATCTTGGCCAGGTTGGATTTTACTTGAAATCCAACAGGGCCCCTGGAACGGAAATGCTAAAAAATCACAGACCAGATGTCCGATTGACGCGTCGTCTGTTGCATTAAGACCCCTATGATGAGGATATCTTTTGAGATACATTCACATGAGATTATGTGACACTTGGAAGTATCGACCTATAGCTCATGGACCGGACCCTCCCGGAGACGATCGTACGGAGTGCAGAGTCTTTATAGCCGGCTGAGACCTGATGACTGCTTGTCCGATTCGATTCAGAGTGACTTGACTACCCCAGTAGGGAGCGCTACTATGTTGGGGCAACAGAACCATGGCGGAACAGCGCTACTGTGTTGGGGCGAAATAACCGCGGTAATCTATAGGTGGAGTACCTCACCAGTCAAAGGTTAGTGAGTAGCACCTCGGAGTTGCGATAGGACTATTGTGCTCGACAGAGGAGGAGTTCTCCAACAGCCGTGGTTTCGTGAATAAAAATCCTGGTTTGAGCTGGATCTGTGACCTTTGTGTTTTACTCATGACTGAGAGGGGTTACTTGATAACTTAGGTATATGTATGGCAATATACCTAAGGAAAGGTTATCTGTTGAGATCTTTCTTTGTGGTTTATCCTTATTGGATTTAGTAAGACCATGTTGGTATCGGGGTCCCCACTGAGTATCGTTATACTCACTCCTGCACGGGCTATACCCACACCTCATTGTTTTGGATGCATATGAAGGACAGCACTGACCGAGACAGAGTGTACGAGGACTAGATGATACCCGGAGGTGGACACTCAATGTGATGGCACATGGAGTATACCGATAGACCCGAAGTGCTGAGGAGGACATCTGTAGCTACCCTTCAGGTAGGAACCCAGAGGACGATCCATGAACTGCTTCACCATTCATCTATTTGTCTTTTCAGATGTACTTTCTTCTGGTTGTAGCTGTACATTTCTGTTGGGCTTGTATTTCTGGCCACATTGTACTTTCAGCACACTTGTTATACTGCTTTACTTTGTGTCTGCTTCCGTTTGTTCTCTGGTTATGTGTGTGTTTACATTTTATAAAGGAAATGTCTTCCCAGTTCTAGGAAATTACACCTTTGGTGATAGTCACCAACCCCTGGCCTATGAAAGGTGGGCTTGGGGTAGTCACGATGCAGGCCCCGGGGGACGGGTCATGACCAATTGGTATCAGAGGAGTCGGTTCTACTGTAGAACTTATGACTCTAATTTTTTCTTTTCTGTGAAGAAATAGTGTTAAGAGTACTGAGTGTGGATTTCAGTTCAGGGAGTCCAGTGTTGGTGCAGCGACTGACGTATCCATACACCAGGACCCTGAATACTCATTTCCAACTTAGTGCACGAAAACACTGATTTTGTGTGAGTTTTCAAAAGTTTTATTTAAGTCAGCTCAAACCAGGTTAGCTCACCAGGTATAGTCTTTTGACAATGTCGCATCTGTTTCTTTTCAGGATGTTGTCACCGAGTCATTCAGTGTGGGTTCTGAGTGGAGAGTGTGGTGTTATACCACCCAGTAGTGAGGCCACGGTGTAGGGCTCCATCACAGCAGAGGCACCAGCGATACCATTACCCACTGGGCTACCATTATCACCAGCCCCAGCGGCAGAGGGTGCGCGCCTCTTGAGCGTGTTTCACAGGTTCCTATGAAATATTCCTCTGAGGTTTCGAGGTGATAAATACATTCATACGGATGGGTACTGGTAGGTGTTTGTAGCACAAGCTTTCCACAATGTTGGGACAACCACTGACTTGATGGTGTACCTAGCTATTAGTCTCTTTCAGGGAGTAGCTGAGAGGTGGTGGAGCCAGATGCTTTAGTTTTGCAATGAGACAACCTTCACCTGGGGAAACTTCGGGGATTTTTTTTTCAGGGTGGAGTTTATACAAGTGACTCTACACTCTGGGCGTACTCAGGAACTGCTGCCCTTACCACAGGGTTTTCCATCAGTAGTCAAGTCATCTGTAGGCAGTACATAGATGACGCAGTGGTCCAAGAGGACCAGACCTAAAGGTGGTCGACCGCATGACTCAGGATCGGAAGTATGGGGCACCAAGTGTAAAGACAGAGGCAGGCATACTAGGAACGAATAGTGTTTCTCCTATGGCGGGCTTGATCACATGGCACGTGACTATCCAAACTGTCGTTTAGGTGATTAGCATATAGATGAAGAACCTCCCAGAAAGTGGAAGAGGTTTGATCGTGACGGACCACAAGGAGTTGGTCGTGCAGCTGGTGGTTGAAGACGCTTCGAGGTGTTTCCACTACCACCATAGGGAGGTCCACCCCGACCGGAGGGAACAGATTGACATGGGAGAGCACAGCTTCAGGCAGCTGAAGCATATGAATATGGAGCTCTGGAAGTAGGTGGACAAAAGAGGGACTAGTTCCAGGAATTGTGGCCCTTTTTCATGATGCTTCTAGCTTTGTAAATGTCATTGTTGTGTTTTCTTTGTGTCTTTGTACTTCAAGTTGCAGTAATAAAAGACATTTGTCCTTGTGACGTTTTCTTTCCTTCTTTTTTGTGTACTTAGAGGTTCCGGTTTAAACAGTTGACTTGACCCTCACTTTCGAGATTCCTACTGGAAGAGACCCCGTGACCACACACTAAGGCCGATAGTGTGACACGACCCTTGGAGGCAAGAGTAACGGTTAAATATATTCATAGTGGAGTCAAGGGCTTACGATGTCATCCATGGCATGAATGTATCATTCATGTTAGGACTGAGTGTATTAGGAAATGGGTGTGGTTCGTCCAGGGGATGAGACCGGAATTATCTTTTTGGAGAAAGAGAAATCTTAGCAGTGCTTATAGATGGTAGGCGAAGAAGGGTTATTGTCGACCGACTTACCAAGTCGGCCAACATCCTACTGACCTGAGATGGAATGAGCTACGATGGAGATGGTGAAGATCATCCTGGAGTGGATGAAGACTGCACAGAGCAGGCAGAAATCCTATGCTGTTAAGAGACGGAGACCAATGGAGTTCGAGGATGGAGACCACGTCTTTATACGGGTCTCACCTCGTCGAAGTCTATGGAGATTTTGCCGAGGCAGCAAGTTATCTATGAGGTTCATAGGACCTTTCTAGGACCTCGGTAGGAAAGGCAAGGTGGCTTACCACTTGGCCCTTCAACCTCAGTTGCACCGGGTGCATGACGTCATTCACATATCTCAACTGAGGAGATATGTTACCGACCCTTCACACATCATCGACCATGGGGTGCAGGAGGCTCAGATGCGTGATCAGTACCCCTTTTTCTTCCCTAGTATGTGTTGTAGCTTTATGGGGACATAAATCCCTAATGTGGGAGTAATTTAAAGACCCATAAAATTTCAACGAAAATTTATTCGTAATTCTTTGGAATTTTATGTGTCTGTAGCTTCTGACGACACTTGATTCCGAGGCCTGGTGTGCCTGGAATCAATTTCTGAGGTTTTTTTTGGGTACGTTTAGTAAACCTACATGCGGGGTTTTCTATCTTTTGAACCAGTGCTCGGAATTGAAATCCTAGGACACCGATGAACTCGTAGTGCCGATATGTGATCAAGGTGACCTTTACCGCAGTTGCGTTTTATGCGGGTTGAGAGTTAATTTTTGGGGAAATTGGAAATAGTTAAATAAAATTGTAGAGAAAATTTTATTTATCTATGGAAGTTAATTCCTCCCATTAGAAGCTATTGGTGGGGCCCACACCCACATAACTTCCCATGTGTGGATATTTGATAGGTGGGGCCCACACGATCCCCAATATTTCATCTCCCATAACTCTCTTCAAACTCCCTAATTAACTCCTCTTCCATTAATGTGCCAACTCCCCATCGTTTCCCCTTTAATTAATTTTGACAACACCTTCCATTTATTATGGTTAAACCCCTCACCTCCCTCTCTCCCAAATTAATATACCAACACTTCTAATTAATTGGTTGAGCTGCTCAATTAAATAATTATGTGTGGTATAGTGAATCCTCTTTAAATGTTTTGAATTTCATGGCACCAATATAATTATAGAGAGCCTATTGTTTCATTGAGGCTTTGCTATTATTTGGAAGGGAGTGGGAGAATACATCGTTCTTCCTTCGACGAAGAATATCTCCAGTAAAGAAGGACGATGTGACTTCTTTTCTTTTCTCTATGACAATAGAGGAGACACCACTTCTTCATAGAGTGCACTCCGATGATGACGGAATCGACACCGTCATCCATGACGCTCGACTACCGCGAATCTTTTACAAGGTAGGGGGATTATGTTCAATTTTAATGGATTTCAGTTGTTCCTCGTTCATCATTGAATGTATTTGTTTCTCCCAGCCTATTGCTATCACCTATCAGGGGGGCGCGGGCTGAACGAACATGGACCGACGACCCTCCACTGGATCTTGATTTTTTTTGGAATCGGCGACCGGAGGCGGAACGCGGAAGAGGCTGGCGACATAAGGGCCGCCGTCGCACACGCATATGGAAGCCGCGACGGAAGAAGCACGGAGCCATCGCTCTGTGTTGGGGACGTGGAGCCGTAGCTTTGGTAGGCCATGACAGAAGAATCTGGCGCTTTTGCGCCGGCTGTGCGGAAGGAACTGCGGCCCACTTCACGGCCCGCTTCTGTAGGAGAACCGCCCGGCTTGTCGGGCGATCGGGTGGAGGAAAGAAGCGGTGCCAGGAGGGCGCCATGATGGAGAACCCGCGGCCCGCCTGAGAGGGCCTCTTGCGCAAAGAAGGTCAGACGGCTTCGACTGGCCGGTTAGGGAGGGCAGCGCCGCCAGTTCGGGCAGCCGGGGGGCCGCACCCACCCGCCTCAGACCGCTCGACCCCCCTTGGTCCGTGCCGCACTGCTCCGGGCCTGGATGTGCCCCCTCGGGCTGGGTCACGCCCCTCGGGCCGAGCCGCGCATTTCATCGGGCCGGTCCGACCCCTTGCCATGTCGGACCCGCCAAAACCGGGTTGACCCGACCCGCCGGCCCACTTGGCATAATGGGTCGGGCCCATTTTCACTTAACGGTGAATAAAATGAAGACCACACGTCTGATCGACCCGCCATCTGCGGCACTAGGACCCTCGAAACGAGGCGGTCCTTTTTTGGTACTATAATTGAGTATTGGACGACTTTGGAAAATGGCCGGGTTTGGAACGAACGTAATTCCAACCGAGCCCTCGGAGCAGAAACACTTATAATTTAAGGATCAGACGTCTGATTGATCTTTCGTCTACTATTTTGGATTCCACTTGATGAGATAGTTTTTTTGGCATGTTCTACATAGGATTCGGATGTGGTTTGAGCTTTTCCAGGTTTGATTGTACCAGAAATCCAACCGTGCACCTGGAACGGAAATGCTATCAACTCACGGACTGGGAGTCCGATTGACAGACTGCATGTTGCGTTGATACCCCTATGACGAGGCTGTCCTTTGAGATACATCCATGTGAGATTATGTGACACATGGAAGTATCGACCAGTTGCTCATAAAGTGGACCCTCACGGAGACGAGAAGAAGGAGTGCAGAGACCTTGTAGCTGGCTGAGACCCGATGACTACTTGTTGGATTTGATTCGGAGTGACATGACTGGACTAGTGGGGAGCACTACTATGTTGGGGTGACAGACCCATGGTAGAGGATCTCTACTGTGTTGGGGTGACATACCCATGGTACTTGACAGGAAGAGTACCTCAGTGGTCAAAGGTTAGTGAGTAGCACCTCAGAGTCACGACAGGACTAATGTTCTCGACAGAGGAGGAGTTCACCAGAAGTCGTGGTTTCATGAATAAAAATCCTGGTTTGAGCTGAGTCAATGACCTTTTTGTTTTCCTTATGATTGATATGGGTTACTTGATAGCTTAGGTATATATATCGGCATATACCTAAGTAAAGGTTATTTGTTGAGATATTTGTTTGTGGTTTATCCGTGTTGGATTTAGTGAGACCTTGAGGGTCTCAGGGTCCCTACTGAGTATCATTATACTCACCCCTGTATGGGCTATGCCCACACCTCTATGTGTTGGATGCAGACGATGGACAACGCTGACCGAGACAGAGTGTATGAGGAGTGGACGATACCCAGAGGTGGACACTTGGCGTGACGGCACACAGAGAGGACCGATAGACGCGAAGTGCTAAGGAGGACATATGTACCTACACATCAGGTAGGAACCCGAAGGACGATCTCGGAGTTGCTTCACCATTCAGCTGTTTGTCTTTTTCAGTTGTACTTCCTTCCAGTTGTAGCTGTACCTTTCTGTTGGGCTTGTATTTCCGGCCCCTTTGTACTTTCAGCACACTTGCTATACTGCTTTACTTTGTGTCTGCTTCCGCTTGTTCATTGGTTGTGTGTGTGTTTACATTTTATAAAGGCAATGCCTTCACAATTCTATGGAATTACACCTTTGGTGCTTGTCGCCAGCCCCGCCTATGGATGTCGGGCTTGGGGTAGTCATGATGAGGGCCTCGGGGGACAGGTCGTGACATAAACCCCATCTATTTTCTTCTCCACTAGATATTTCTAGGGTTTTCTGGTTTTTATTCTATTTTTTACTCTCTTTCAAACTTGAAAATACAAAAGTATTTTTTATAAGAAAAATATACCATATATATATATATATATTTCATTCAATAATTTCTCTATTTTATATTCTTATAATTCAAATTTTTATGATAGTTTTTATAACATTTAAATAATTTAAATGGTATTTTTATACTTCCAATTAATTTAATTACAATTATTTCAATAGAATATTTTTAATGTTGTCCAAACAAGTCATTTTTAACTTTTTACAGATGCGTGAAAGAAATTTTGTTTTTGACATGTACAGAGTGAATGTATTTTAAAATCTCCATGGACATTATTTTCTATTTAAAATTCTCTATTGTTTTCTATGGGTTTTAAAATAAAATAATTATTCCATTTTTCTATGTATTTTTAGTTTATCTAATAAAATAAAAATTATTTATTATATTAAATATTGTGAAGAATTTTTGAAATGATCTATAACTTCATTTTAAAAATATTTTAAAAAAATATTTAAGGAAATATATTTTTAATGTTTCAAAATAATTTTCCTATCTATTTATTAAAATAATATCAATTATTTCAAACCATCATTTTTTATGAATTTATGGACTTCTATCATCCTTTATGATTTATAGATTACACCTTATTTCCTGATCATTTAATTTATTGTAATAATTTTTTCTATCACCCTCTATTATTCATTATACATTATTTCACACCATTATCATCATATTTTCAACAACATGGATATATCTAGTATCACTTATACTAAATAAATATTTTTTAATCCTTTAACATTTCAATATATTATATTAGCTTAATAAAGATGATTAGGAACACTATTTCATTTTCTAGGGAAATATTTGTGTTTCGTATTCATGATTAAATAAAAATATTTACTTATTGATGATGAAAATTGATGATGTATTATTTTTATGAATCAATATATGATGAATTCACTGCTAATATAAATGTGATTTGTGGTTTCTAATAATAGATAGCCCTTTGATGCATTTCCAGGTCTCCTGAGACTAAAAATGTGCCAAATTAGTTGTGTATTTGGTGTATACCTACCCCTTCATAGAAATAACTTCTAATAATTACATGACGATAATTTTTTGTTTTATGGTGATATTTTTTGGATTTTAATGTAGGCGGGATGTGTCGGGTTTAATCATGATTGTTTTATCTGGTTGGAACTTTGTTAAGGTTCATACTATTCCTTTAAAAGTGTTATTAGAAAATGAAAAAAATATGAATTTTGGTATAATGCCTTGCTAATAAGGTCTATGTGGTCATGGAATGAGATCTTGGTGGAAGGATCATTACATATTGAATTATTCATTTTCATAATTAAAGTTACAGTTATTATTATCCATGTGCTTGTTTTATTGATATTTTCAATTTCTATTTTTTGAATCTCAGTTTATTGACTAAATTGAATATGTATTGATTATTTACTTATCCATATTGTGTATGAGATACCTTATTATATTCTATCGTACACATTACCTTTCGGAGAATCTGAGCTCACCTTTTAAAAGGTTTTCCTTTTACTCGGATATGAAGAAGAATTCATTGAATTATAATCAGTGATAAAAAATATTTTTCATGCTATGTTTTATTATTCTAGTGTGTCATTGAAATAAATTATGAATATAGCCTCTCAAGACTACTAAACTGATTGATCCTTCATGTCGCAGTCCCCTGTATCTTTTAGCAATGTAATATATATAGGCCCAGGGTTACAAGAGTAAGGATCATTACATTTAGATGACTTTTTATTCAAACTTATTATATATCTATTGATTATTATTGTATTTTAGGGATAAAAAGTTCATAACAATTGCTAATTTTTTTTGTAGGTATCAACCAAATCAATTGGAAAGGTATCATCCACATCCTATACCTTAAATATATTACTCTAGTGAATATATCATTATACTGGATCCCATCGTGTTTAATATTGACAAGTGGAGTGTCATTTTTTATACTATAACCACTAATCATCAATTATTACCCATTAACACCATGGTCAAGATCTAACTTATGCTAGGAATTTCATGACATAAATAGTAATAATATATTCTTCCTCAATAAATAGGTCTTCAGATACAAGGATTTTATTAACAAAACATTATTCAAGTTGGCATTATTCTTTAACTCAATAAAATTATTTTATTGAATAATAGTGAAAATTTAATTTTCAAGTGTATTGATGTAATGAATGGTAAATAATAATACTCATTGACCTCCCTCTTCATCATATTTTACCATATACTTACATCATAAGGATTATTCTAATTCATCACCATCAATGTATAAGTTACACATCCTAAATATATTTTGTTTTTTTCTTTTTTGATATATAGATAATTGTTTGATAGTAATGATAGGTAGAAACACTAAAAGAGGGGGTGTGAATCAATGCTTATAAAATTAAACTATTAATTTTTATAACTATATTATATAGGATAATCAGATAAAATTTTATCATATAATTTAATTTAATCAAACAAAAAAATGTTCTGATGCTTTACAGAAGTAGAGTTAAGGAAACATTTATGACATACCACTTTCTTTAAACACGTGCATAGTAAAAATAGAAAATTTAAAAAAGTAATAAAAAATTATAAAATGAGTAATAAATACATACAAATGTTTTATTACAAATATCTATGTTTTTAACATTATCATTATGAAATTATATAACTGATACATTAGGTATCCAATTTTTTTTACTAAACTATAAATCTCTTTATTTTTTAAGCAAGGAATCCCTAAATATAAATATTTTAAGAACTCTATTTCCTTACCTACAAGAACCATCTATTAGAAAGATCAAAAAATATCTATCATCATATCCCTAGAAGTCCTCTATCACACAATATTGGAAAAAAATTAAAAATAAATAAAAACTCTAGGAATTTTGAAAGATCCTCCAAAAGAGGACTCATAATGTTAAAAAAACATGCTAAATAATTACAATGAAGTGATCAGTCAAAGTAACAAGATGTTAGAAAAATATTCACAGTAACACTTAGATCATCAGTGATGTAAAATATTCATTCTCCTCAAATGATTCTCCTATTTAATAAAAATACTCCACGATCATATTTCTCATTCTTTGTAGTTGGTTTCAATGGATCTAGATAAACTCTTCCTTATCTTAAAAGGTTCTTCATAGATTATTCATTTGATATGCATCATGTGTATACACTACTACAGTTTCTTCAAATTTCATATAGTAGAATAAAATTTCATATCTTGAGCATTGATATTAATTCAAATCATATAATTTGAAAGTTTTAATTGAAGATCGTGTTTTACTTTATCTAAAAGATATTTATCTGATGGTATTTTTATAAATTCATTTGATGAACTTTGTAATACTTCATCTTTTTGTACTTTGGAAAATATTTATCTGATAAATATTGTTAATGAATTTTTCATATAGGTCTTCCCAATTAGAAAAATATTTTTTTTCGATACAAATATATCTCTACATTATGAAAAGGTATATTTCTATAAGAAAATTATTATATCTTGGTATGTATATAGGTTATTAGAGCATTATGAAATTGTGTGTGTGATTTCCAAAACAATGGTTAGAAATTATCAATTCAAAAACTTTTGAAACGAAAATAATTTCTAAGAACATCTATATCTATCTCTCAACATCTTTTAGTTGTCATTTTTTACGCAAAATAGTAAAAATGTTAAAGGATTTCCATCTTCATCACTTTATTCAATGAACAAGTCTCTTATAAAGAATGTTATTGGTATCCATATTCTTCAATATAGAAATACTAATCACCCTATTTAATTTATTATCAAGTTCTGTATCTCTATCAGTTTTTCTTTCCTTCTATTTCATATTCCAAAAATGTTTTGAATAATGTTTCCACTATTTGAATATGAAATATAATTATTTTTGGGTAATAAGATCAAATCCATTTAAATTTTTCAATAATTTTACTTTTAATTATCACAATAATACCATTTAAAATAAAGTCCAATATTACCATTTAAATATTAATATACTTGGAATATGTTCTTCTTTAAAATATTCCATAAAATGTATGGATTACAATTCTTGTTAATCTTCCCCTAAATGTTCGTTAATTAAAAATTTATTGTCACATGAACTTATCTTTATTTCATAGAACATTCAAACTCCATTTATATAAAAAAATCTTATTGTAATGTTTATTTCAATGAATATCTTCACATAACATAATGTGATTTAATTTCTCTTCCTATTACTTCATTCTATAATTCTAAAACGACACAAATATTTTAGAAATTACAAAACCTTATGACGTTCCTTTGTTTTAACCTTACATATAACTAAAGTTACCATAAGAATATTATTTTTCAGAGAAAAGTTAACCTTATGATGTCCACTAAAAATTAAAAATTACATGGTTATCCTTATGATATTTTATTTTCCTCTAAGATAAACCATTAGACGTATAGAGGAAACATATAAAGTCCTACATTTAACCTTATGAAGTGATAAATAAACCTTATGAAGCCTCAAAATAATCTTTATAAGGATAACGATAAACCTTATAAAATCGTAGAATAATCCTTTTGATGTTTCAAATGATCCTTATGAAGTCCATTAATGATCCTTATAAAGGTTCCAATGTACCTTATAATGTTTTTCCTTCGTTATTTTTTATATGGGTGAACCTTAAAATGTCTAGGAAATGAACATTAAAAAGTCCATTCCTTGGCCATTCGGTTGATCCTCTTCCCAGAGGAAACATGACAGGGTACTGAGGATCAACCTTATTATATCCAATATATGTTATAAATTTTCAATTTTACAATATAATATATATTCTACAATTGATCATCCTCAACTCAAATCATCTCAAGGAATTATCTAATAATCCAAAGAAACCAAAAACATTATCTAACTGGTCTTATTAATTATATTATTATATTATTCATGTTCTATTAGCTTTGGATTCTTTATGAAACTTCAATATAAATTTTTAACCATTTATTACACCTTTTGAAGCTATTTTCCACATCTAGCTACTTCATCTTCATTACGAAACTATATAATACTTTACTACTTCCTCCAACATCACTTTCCTTGATTCCAATCAATATCTGCTCTCTAATTACCACATACTAAAGATAATTTATTAAACTTATATATATATATATATATATATATATATATATATATCCAAGATATTCAATTTTTATCATCAATATCCTTTTCTTAATTATTCATAGGTAGAAATTCCAAATTAATCATTTTTGTATGAGAAGCTCGTTAGCATTACATATTTATTTATTTGGATCTTCCACAACACCAACGTTCATTGTACATTGAAATTATTTATTGTAATATATTGAAAATAAATACCCCACCCCTCTTTTATATTCTTAAATATTCACTCATTATATTCATATTAATAATTAAATGTAATTGGAATATAAAACCTAATTACTAAAAACTATTGAGAAAAAGAGATGCCATCAGAGAAAGACATGTTGAACTTCCACCACCAAGGAAATTTGATCCCATTTAAAGAGGTATTTTTTCTCCTATAATAAGAATACTCAATTTAATCCTCTCCTAATAGATATAATCAACAACACATAATTTAATAAAGGATTTTATCTAATTTAATTCATCTAGGATCATTTGTAGATACTCTCTCTCATCTCCTGATGGATACCTTCTCACTTTTATGTGTGTGTGAAACATGGTATTGTGGTTTTAGACTTAATTGATGCCTTTGAAAGGGGAAAGTACATTCCATGTTACTTATGATATGATATCATAACATCCACTAATTCTTCTACGATTTCATGAAGTATTTGAAAAATTGTGTAAGAAATGTTATGGTAGATTTTTTTTAGGATGATGGATTTCATAGGCTCGCCACACATTCACAGTGGTCCTATGTGCTGGTTCACATCATGTAGATGAGTTTTGAATGATTTTATATGGATTTGGTAAGTAAATGTTGGTCTAAGTGTGTTTCACTGGTGTGTAAGTTCTTTTAGGAGTTCTTGAGTGAGAATGAATGAAATGAGCATCTCAGACCCAGTGTATAGTTACTTCGCATTTCTTTTTCAGGTAATAGAGTAGCTCACATGTTTTGTTAGTGGTGAGGAAATTTTAGCGAGAATAGGTAGAACACAAGTATCATTTTAAGAAAATTTTGTATCAGTTGAATTATTCTTTGATGCGGAGGTGTGGATATGTGGAGAAATTTTATGAGGGACATTATAGTAATGGAACATGAAAGGCTTGAGCTGCAAAAATACTATAGTGAGATTTCATGGGGTCATAATGGATGATAAAATCTCACAAAGGATACTTACATGATTTGGGTGCACTACTACAAATACAAGCATTAACAACACTAAAAACGGGCTTTAACGGTGCTAAAAAAGCACTGTAAAGATCGGCGCTGGTAAAGGGGGTACCCCATTATCAGCGCTTAGTAAGCACTGATAAAACAACCCTTTATCAGCACTAAAAGAGTACTGATAAAACAACCGTTTATTAGAACTAAAAGAACGTTGATAAATGAGTGTTTAGCAGTACTCCTTCAGTGCTGATAAACTTATCTTTTATCCTCACTTCTTTACCGCTGATAAAGGTGTAGTTTATCAGTGATTTTTTAGAGCTGATAAAAGAACGATTTATCAGTGCTAATAAATTCCCTCTCTGATACTCCGATAAATCTATAACAGCACACCCACAAACCTGCAAAAAAAATATCATCTCAATAAGCCAATTAAAGCATGTATACCCATAAAAAATTAACTCATAAATCATAATAAAATTAGACCAAGTATACCCATACAACAATTATACCCATACACCCTTAACACATAAATCATAAGTTAATTAAGTACTTAAAGAAATCAATTCAGAATTTTGGGGGTTTGGGGGTGTTCAAGGGTTTGGGGTGGCTGTCCAGGGGTGGTTAGGGGTGTCCGGGGGGCTTTCCAGGGGGTGGGCTGGTGTCCAAGGTGTCGGGGGGGTTATAGGGGGTGTCCAGGGGGGGTGGATTGGTGTCCAAGGATACAATACATCCTTATTTGAGTGCACAATAAAAATAAAATGACCATTCATCGTACACAATAGAGTAAATACAATAATTAAACTAAACATACTATAATTATATGAAATTTTAGATACAACTCAAATGGTCATTCTATACTCATAAAATTGGCCATCCACAATGTCAAAAACACATACATGAATGAATAAAATAAATGAAAGTAAAATAATACTAAAAAAATATGATCTTTACAATATAACCATTCTCTAAAAGCTTATAATCCTACCCCAGTTCAATCCTAATGCTCCACATGGGTGTGTTTTATCAATACATAAATCTTTCGACTTTTCTCTATCCACTATCCATCATGTTCTCAACCTCAAATAATTTATAAGGTTTGTACACACACGGAGGTGCACATACTTGGGGGGGGGGGGGTGAATCTCATTAATAAACCCCCAATATTAATCTTGCAATAGGATATTGTAAGTGCATGATCAGGCAATATTCACAACCTGGTTGAGAAATAACTAGAATAAAACTAATAAAAGAATCATCATTGTTCCTCAAATCCATGACCATGATTAAACCAAAATTAATTTTCCAAGTGCTGAACTTTTCCAAGCAAGTCACAAGGATCGTGTCGACATTATAAAAATATTGTTTGACCAAGTCCTACCCCATATACATCAAGAAACATTGATCCTCAAGTATTAAAGCTTGACCAACCATACCTACTTCATCCAATGTTAGGGTTTCTCTGAGTACATCATAGGAACCACACAAAACATATAATATATCATGGTCTCCCCACTATATACATAATTATCATTGACCTTCAATATGTGAGTTTTATTTATACTCCATCATGGAAATCCACTTATGGGAGTTTTCTCATCCAGGGAATACCCTCAACAGTATCTCTGACCACCCATATGTGTTCTTCCAATTCTGAGGCATAAGACCTACAATCATCTCATCCCTATGCTATGGGAGTACCCTTATTTAGGGAATAATACTGAGAAGAATGTATTATTTACCATATGGGAGTATTATCATCCAAATAATAATCCCTAGAAGCATATCAACCCTCTAATATGGGTGTATTCTCATTTGAGGCATAATCTATATAATCATCTCAGCCCTCCCATATGGGATTATTTTCATTTAGTGAATATTCCCGATAAGAATCTCATCCCACTGCTATGGTTGTATTCTCATCTGGGGAATAATACCTATATACATCTCATCCCTCCCCTATGAGAGTATTCTCATTTAAGGAATAAGACCCAGAAGCATATCCACCCCCCATATGGGAGTATTTTCTTCCAGATATAAGCCCATAATTATCATAGACCCAAACACATGATCACCCTTGTATACAGGGCCAACAATGACTTGATATATATGAGGCCCCTGCTAGATCACATGCCATGACCCCCCATTTAAATACCCTTTATAAGATATCACATAAATAATCACTCTAAAAAACATGACTCAAACACATATAAACCTTTCCAAAAGTCACTATTACTCCATTAGAATTTCCATTAATTTATAAAAACTCATATTTGTTACTATATAACAATATTATATATATATAAATTATTATGAGTGTTAATATGAAAAATCCACCCTGAAAACATGGATATAATCCCAAGAGTGTGACCCATATAGTTACAACCCTAACAAGCTCAACACATTGACTCTGGTACCTAATAAATACCCATAATTGAATTTACCCATTTCTGTGGATGCATTCTCACTAGTTACAACAAGTTATTATTGAACCTACTAGGGTCCCCTAAGTCATCATATAACAAGTCACCCCATTTGGGGTCCTTGATCTTAACAATATTCCTTGGGCCAATGTCAATATCTTGGTGGTAAAACATCCCCCAACCCAATCTCTAATATATCCTATCCTCACAATCTAAATATGGATTTTATCATAAGGGAGATGACCTCAAGTCCATTTCCTTCATATGTTACTCTATGTTGAATTTAACACCCAACCAATCTACCTCCTCAAGTGACAACCTAGTCCCTTTTTCTTGGGGCTGTCCCAAGATACTCCATTAGAGGAACTTGGAAATCCCATTACATGTCCTCCAACAATTATCCTGACCCTCTTCTAATTCTAATACCAAGTCTCACTCCTAGGATACCATCATATTCAATTAACAGTGGAAAAATGCTCTATCCTAAATTGATTCCCTTGAATCACCTCTTAAAATTACTAAAAAAATACTTTAACGATTACACCATCATGATCTACATAGATAAGTACTAAATATGGACTCCCATTTTTCACAATTTTGAATCTCAGGTGAGAAATCACCATGAATCCTCAAATGTGTAATAAGGGAATAGTACAGGACATATACATTGAGTAAACCGTGTATTCTCCAAAATATCCCCCCAATATATATACTTTAACATAACATATGTATAATAATGTTCTATTCATGTACTACTACATGAACATGGAAAAAAAATGGGGTCTGGCTATGTATTAATATATAACCAGCACATATATAGTACTTGGTTGTGTACTTCTAAATAACCATGTCCCCCTTACATGGGGTGTTTTACCAAGTACCCAAACACATGGAATTGTACCACTAAATAAAATATAAACTGAGTACAAAAAATTTAGTCCCAAGAAATAATTTTCCAATAATTGGAAGAACACATGATTTGTGTTTTTTAAATTAACTTCCATGTGATCGGGATTTCCCAAACAAAAACCTCAAAAATCATCTTGATATCGGTCACACCGTGCCTCATATTGAGGTGGGGTTGACTCATACATGTCACAAAGGACCCTTGGATCGTTCTTATAAAAGATCAAGGCAATCCGAATGTGTTTGGTCGGATTTCCGTAGGTCAGTTGTTGTTTTCACTTAAAATCGTGTCCAATTTAAACAAAAGAGAGACCCTTTGAGTGATAGCGGTCACACCATGCCTCAGATTGAGGCGAGGATGACTCTTACATGTCACCATGGACCCTTGGATCATTCTTATAAAAGATCAAGGCAATCTGAATGCGTTTGGTCAGATTACCATAGGCCAGTTGTTGTTTTCACTTAAAATCGTGTCCATTTTAATCAAAAGAGAGACCCTTTGAGTGTTACCGACCTCACAGTGCCTCGGATTGAGGCAGGGATGACTTTTACACATCACCAAGGACCCTTGGATTGTCCTTATAAATGATCAAGGCAATCCTAAGGCATTTATTTCAAATTTACGTAGGTCAGTTGTTTTTTTCATTAAAAACCGTGTCCATGTTAAACAAAAGAGAGACCCTATGAGTGATAGCGGTCACACCGTGCATTGGATTGAGGCAGGGTTGACTGATAAACGTCACCAAGGACCCTTGGACCACTCTTATAAAAGGTCATGGCAATCTGAATGTGTTTGGTTGGATTTTTGTAGGACAGTTGTTTTTTTCACTTAAAATCGTGTCCATTTTAAACAAAAGAGAGACCCTTTGAGTGATAGAGGCCACAAAGTGGCTCATATTGAGACTAAGTTGACTCTTACACGTCACCAAGGACCCTTGGATCGTTATCATAAAAGATCAAGGCAATCCGAATGCGTTTGGTTAGAATTCCATAGGTTAGATGTTGTTTTCACTTAAAACCGTGTCCATTTTAAACAAAAGAGAGACCCTTTGAGTGTTATTGGCCACACAGTGCCTAGGATTGAAGTGCGTATGACTCGTAAACATCTCCAAAGACCCTTGGATCATTATTATAAAATATCAAGGCAATCCAAATGCATTTGGCCAGATTTCCATAGGTCAGTTGTTGTTTTCAATTAAAATTGTGTCCATTTTAAACAAGAGAGACCCTTTGAGTGATAGTGGTCACAACGTGCCTCATATTGAGAAGTTGTTGACTTGTACACGTCACCAAGGACCCTTGTATTGTTCTTATAAAAGATCAAGGCAATCCAAATGCATTTGGTCAGATTTCTGTAGGTCAGTTGTTGTTTTAACTTAAAATCGTGTCCATTTTAAACAAAAGAGAGACCCTTTGAGTGTTACCAGCCACCCAGTGCCTTATATTGAGGTGGGAATGACCCGTACACATCACCAAGGACCCTAGGATATTTATTACAGAATTTCATGGAAATCATAATGCGTTTGGTCAAATTTCCATAGGTCAGTTGTTGTTTTCACTTAAAATCGTGTCCATTTTAAACAAAAGAGAGACCTTTTGAGTGTTACCGGCCACACAGTACCTTGGATTGAGGAAGTGATGACTTGTGAACATCACCAAGGACCCTTGGATCGTTCTTATAAAAGATCAAGTCAATCCAAATGCGTTTGGTTGGATTTCCGTAGGTTAGTTGTTGTTTTCAATTAAAATGGTGTCCATTTTAAACAAGAGAGACCCTTTGAGATATAGTGTTCACACCATGCTTCGGATTGAGGCGGGGTTGACTCTTACACGTCACCAAGGACCCTTGGATCGTTCTTATAAAATATCAAGTCAATCTGAATGCGTTTGGTCAGATTTCTATTGGTCAGTTGTTGTTTTCACTTAAAATCTTGTCCATTTTAAACAAAAGAGAGACCCATTGAGTGTTACCAGCCACACAGTGCCTCGGATTGAGGCAGTGTTGACTTTTACATGTCACCAAGGATCCTTTGGATTGTTCCTATAATATATCAAGGCAATATGAATGCGTTTGGTCAGATTTCTATAGGTTAGTTTTTGTTTTCAATTAAAATGGTATCCATTTTAAAGAAAAGAGAGACCCTTTGAGTGCTAGCGGTCACACCGTGCCTCGGATTGAGGCAGGGTTGACTCTTACACATCCCCAAGGACCCTTGGATCGTACCTATAAAGTATCAAGGCAATACGAATGCGTTTGTTTGGATTTTCGTAGGTCAGTTTTTGTTTTCACTTAAAATTGTGTCCATTTTAAACAAAAGAGAGACCCCTTGAGTGTTACCGTCCACACTGTGCCTCGGATTGAGGTGGGGATGACTCGTACACATCACCTAGGACCCTTGGACCATTATTATAAAATATCACGTCAATATTAATGCGTTTGGTTGGATTTCCGTAGGTTAGTTGTTGTTTTCACTTAAAATCGTATCCAATTTAAACAAAAGAGAGACCCTTTGAGTGATAGCGGTCACACCATGCCTCTGATTGAGGTAGGGTTGACTCGTACAGATCATCAAGGACCCTTGGATCGTTTTTATAAAATATCATGGAAATCCGAATGCATTTGGTAAGATTTCTGTAGGTCACTTGTTGTTTTCACTTAAAATCGTGTCCATTTTAAACAAAAGAGAGACCATTTGAGTCGTACCAGCCACACCGTGCCTCAGATTCAAGCGGGGTTGACTCGTACACATCACCAAGAACCCTTGGATAGTTCTTATAAAATATCAAGTAAATCTGAATGTTTTTGGTTAGATTTCCATAGGTCAGTTGTTGTTTTCACTTAAAATCGTGTCCATTTTAAACAAAAGAGAGACCTTTTAGTGGTTCAGAATTATTGCATGTTGATGGTACATATCATCTGTTAAAATGAGAAAATTACTCATTTGAGAAAGGATATTTTATTTAATAACAATTAAAATTATCCTACGAACATTTACATACAACAATGTTTCATCTTTTGATCCCCTTAACCCCTCTCAAAAATGACCACCAATTGTACATGTCCCCAAGTCAGATCTTCATTGTATTCATGTAAAATCTACCATCAGGTATGCGGCCCACTCATTTTTGAAAACATCTATATCATCTTGTGAGTGTGAGGCTTTTCGGTAGTTAGAGTAGTACTGCAAAATAAAAAAATAAAGAATTAATAAATAACTTAAATGAACTAGTTGTTGTTTTTGAAAATACCTCTTTAGGGATGCTAGTTTGCTGATGAAAAACGATCTCTTTCATAAAATTACAAAGATAATAATCGCAATCATTATTATCTGTTTGTTTTGGACACTACAAAAAAATGATCATTAGTAGAATAAGTAACTTGTGTTGAGATGTGTTTGGATAGTGAGATTTTATTATATATACCCTGATATTTGTCCAGACGTAGTACTTGCTCGCCTCTCTATGCTTAGCCCCTGTCCTCATTCCTTTTTTTAGACGATAATGATACACCGCCCTATCATAACATAATCCTCAATAAAATATAATATAAATTTTATTACTTGATGTTTAGACCTAAAACGTAAGATGTAGTGTCTTACAGATTCACAAACTCCATCATGTGTGGTCGGTTTTATGGATATCCTTTCTTTGAATCCAGAAAATAAATATTTTGAGTATCCAAGTTCACCATAATTAGCAACCAATGTTCCCTAAAAACACAAAAAAGAATAAGTAATAAAATAAGTGAATATATAATTGATATGCTTTAATAGTAGAGTATTACCCATGCATGGTTGGTATTAGGAAAAGTCTATCATCTGTAATCTTGCGTTCAAATGTTTTCAGCAAGTTGTTCACTATTGCATCCCTTTTTGATGGCTCTATTTTAGTTAGGTGTGTTGATGTGATATGAGGACTAACCAGTCTAAATCTTGTCTCATGAGAAAATTCCTTCAACTGTTTTTCATAAATGCGTCTGTCAACAATATAAAATGCATTTAGTCATAATTTGAACATTAGATCAGCTTTTTGAAAATCAATTCATGGAAACATACCTCATATATACATTTACAAATGTGATTCATAGCCAACCGTTTTCAAGGATTTCATTTACATTTTCAGCAGCAATGAAATCGTGAATTTCCTCTCCGTATATATTCTCTTCTAAAACCACTATATGACTATTACCATCTTTTAGCTTCATATCCACATGAGTCTTCAATGATAGTAAATGTGGATAGTGAACATGTGGTGTTATTATGCTTTCATTATCTCCTTGTGATCAGTTGGTCGATCCTTTAGATGGTTTTGAGCCGACATTTGTCACCCCCTTCCCTTTCTCTGTCTATAACAAAAATCATTGGTTCAGACCCGTTTTCATTAATATTTAAGGGTTTAGCTTGAAAATAAATGGAAATAAATACCTCTTTTTCCACATGTACTCTTAAAAGTTGTGAAGTCCATGAAATGAATGTCCTAATATCCTTTTCAACCGTATGAATATCATCGTCATCAAGTGGAATAGGTAGCTCTGCCTTTGGCTCATTAGCTATAGTAATCATCACTTTCAGATGATCTTTTAGAAGTGGTCTATTATGCAGTGTGGCATCTAGGATATTGAACACTATAGCCCTCGCTACAAAGTGATAGGTGGGTGTTGACAGATATAAAGCACAATCATTATCATCCAGTAGAAGATCGGTACAGAAAAATTAGCAGTGTTTGTCTGATTCATATTTCATGGGAACAAATTATTAGAATACTGATTACCATGGCTAAGATAGTTCATTGAGGTGAACTACTCTCCTCAAAGCTGGTGGGGGGTGGGGCGGGGTGTTTATGCGGCAGTTTTTCCTGAGTTGTGCCTTCCCTTTGCTTCTCACCCATAAAAGTTTCTAGCAACTCTCCCTGCCATTGCAATCGTTCTTCAAGGGTTGTTATTTTTTCTCTCATCTGTTCCAATTTTTCATCTGTATCATCCATTTTTTTCTTCTTCTCAAAATATTCTCGAGGTGTCACCCCAAACCCTGCACCTCTAACACAACCGTATTTTTTGGCTACTTCAAAGTCGTCGATAATAGGTCTGTATCAGCAATAGGAGTAGCTTATTCTTGTGAGTGTCGGATATAGGAAAATAACTAATTATTTTTATGTAATAGCAATTTTAAACAAATTTTTTAATCGTCGTGTCATACCTACACATATTTCCCACACTTTATGTGTGTTCTCATATACTAACTTCCCTTCTTTATTCACATGTGCCTCCTTCCATAGCATATGACGTGGGATGGAAGTGCATTTGGTTTTAGACTCATCAATCTACATATAAACATAGAAATATAATTATGATGTTGTTTATTGGCACCTAACAATATTATTGTAATTTTAAAATATGTACCATTTTCTTTTCTAATGAAGTGTACCTGATCCTTGCTTTATGATAGGGGTATGTTGGTTTTTAAGCACATTCCTTATTTTCAGTATAGAGTTTCTATTTCATAAATGAAACATTGACAATCAAAGTGATGAATATAGGTATCCTCAAACAACGTATTATCACCCACAACGTACCTGAAACTTCTCATCCCCACGACGGCCAATAAATTCATCCCATGCTTCTTGGGATATCAAGTGGGCGTAGACAATGGGTGGGTGCAGGTTTATTTAACTTTAGAATATTTCAAGTGACATCTTGTTAAAATAGTGTGAAACCCTCGATGAATCTTTCATGAAAGCCTTAGTACATAATCCTTGTGTGAATCATCTACTATAAATGTACTCTTCAAGAGATTGAAAAGAGTAAGAAATTGTTTCATTATTTTATTTTCTAGTAAATTAAAGAAAAAAATTCATAATGTTTCCGTAATTTCTTCCCATATCACAGCCTTCATCCCGGACACAACATGGTGCCATGAATCTATGTCAATCGGCACACGTTGCAGAGTGAAAACTCCAATGTAGCTGTTAAACATAGCCTTGTTGGGATTCACATGTTGGCCTCATGCATTCTATCCGACTTCAAATTTGATGCCTTTGCTTTTTGCCTTAAGAATTTTGGCTAATACCGTCAAACTACGATGCACCTATGTTTTCTGTGATGTGGGTCCTTCATTCCAGACCATTTCATCGATATCAACATCATATATATGTTCATCTAGAATGGTATCAACGACATGTGCTTATGGTTGTTGGACCTCAACACTAAGAGCAGCCGGAGCCGCAGCAGCAGGAGCAGCAGGAGGAGTAGCAGGAGCAGTAGGAACCACAACAGGAGGAGCATCAGGAGAAATAGGAGTCATAGCAGGAGTAACAGCAGTAGCAGCATGAGCTAAAGGAGCAGCAGGAACAGAAGTAGGAGCAACAACAGCAGCAGCATGAGCTGCAGGAGTAGCAGGAGCAGCAGCTGCTACTTGAGAGACTTGTTCAGCCTCAAGGTTAGGAGCACCAGAATGTGCAGAAGTCATTATCTGAAAAAGTGGTTTAACAGTTAATTCAGATTACATAAATTCAGTAATGATAATATAATAACATGAGATAACAAGATCTATATTACAAACAAAATATAACCTGTTTACTGAACTCTATTTCTTTTTATCAAAGGTTAAAGGGATTTGAAACCTCTATCGACTATCTAAATCCCTTCATTGTGGTCTCCTCTAACATACAAACCATCATCTACATTGGGACCGCTCTAAAATGATTGCGACGTACCACTAAAAGGATCATCATTAACTGAATTTTCGTCAGAACCTTCAGCAGTTTTGGACGATAAAAGAACAATCAATCACTTTTGGTTTGCGGGATCTAGAACATAAAAAACTTGTACCGTTTGTGATGCCATTATAAATTGTTCGTCTTTATACCCTACTTTACTAAAATCAACTTTCAAAATTCCCCATTCATCTATTTTAATACCACTGTTGTTATCAATCCACTTGCATTGAAAAATCAGCAATTGGAATGTCGTATAATCCAACTCCCATATTAATTTGATAATGCCAAAGTATTACATATTTGCATAAATTGGATTCATTCCCTTACTACCAGAAACATGCATCGCTTCAGCCACTAGTGTAACTCCACTATTTTTCATGGTACTGTCTTCATCATGTTCATCTGTATAGAATGTATAACCATTAATTACATAACCACTATAAGATTATACATACACACTTGGTCCAGCAGCTAGCCATCGAAGACATTCTGAAATTGAATTCAGATTTTCATCCAACTTCTTAAAAATATGGTCCTGAAACCATCCTATAAGCTGGTGATTATGTGTATCTGATAACCATTTTTCATCCCTCGATGGAATCAACTGCCTAAGAATTTATTTGTGAGTTTCAATATATGGAGAAACCTCCCAAATATTATGCAAAACATAAAGATGAGCCTGCTCCTGATCTTTAATACTGATTGTCACAACTTCTCTTCCAGAAATTCCCTCACCTTCAGTGCATCCACTGTGACGAGATTTCGGGAGACCAATGCTTTCCACATCAGATAGGTATTCAGTAAAAAATTAAATGGATTCCTCAACAATATAGTGATCCACTATACAACCCTCTGGGTGACTTCAATTTTTAACATACCCTTTATAAATCTTCATATACCGTTCAACAGGGTACATCCATCTATAGTGCACAGGACCACAAAGTCTAATCTCTCTCACCAATTGAATCATCAAATGAACCATCATATCAAAGAATGTTGGCGGGAAGAACACTTCTAATTCACATAATATGATGACAATTTCTTTTTCCATAGCTGGAAATTTTCCCAGGTCTAAAACATTGCTACATATAGCTTTAAAAAAGAAACAAAGTTTGGTTAACATATGATGAACATTATTGGGAAAAATGGAACGTAAATCTATAGGAATTAGATCTTGCGTCAAAACATGGAAATCATGTGATTTCAAACCTTTTTACTTCAAATAATTCATTGACACAATATTCTTGATATTTGATGAGTACCTCTATGGGACATTTACATCATTGAAGAAGTTGGAAAACTGATTTCTCTCCGCCCTAGAAAGAGTATAAGCAGGTGGAGGAAGAAACATTCGATTTTCACCCTTCACGAGAGCCAACTCTTCTCGTATTCCCATGTCAACCATGTCTAACCTTCCCTTAATTCGATCTTCTGTTTTTCCAGGGGCATTTAGCAAAGTTCTGATAACACTGTCACATACAATTTTTTCCACATGCATCACATCAAGAAAATGTCTGACGTACAAACAATTCTAGTATGGTAATTTAAAAAAATGATCTCTTTTTCCAACTGATATTCGTAAGGTTTTTTGAAAATGGTTTACCAAAAACAGTGTTCAGATCTTTTACTTTCTCAAACAGCTTATCACCTATTAGTGGAGACGGTGTTACGTGTTTTTCTGAACTTCCATTGAATGATGTTGTCCAAGATCAGTACTTATGCTGACGAGGTAGAAATCTACGATGTCCTAGAAACATAGATTTTGATGAATGTTTCAACCTAATTGATCTTGTATCTTCTTCACACACATGACACCCTTGAGTTCCATTAAGGATATAGCCTAAAAAATTTCCATAAGCAGGGAAACCATTTATTGTCTTATGCAACATCGCTCACAACGTGAAGTATTCACTTTTATAACCATCATACAAAATTACACCTGAGTCCCACAATAACATCAAATCCTCGATCAAAGGAGCCAGATAAACATCAATATTGTTACCTGGTTGTTTTAGTCCTGATATAATCAATGATAACATGATGAATATCCACTTCATGCATAACCAGGGTGGCAAGTTATAATTTACCAAAATAACAGGCCATGTACTATGAGTGCTGGTTTGAAAACCCAAAGGATTCACTCTATCTGTAGATAACACAAGACAAAGGTTTCCTGGCTCTTCCAAATTCAGGATACTAATGATCAATTTTCTTTCATTGAGGAGAGTCGGCTGGATGATGTAATAACCCATCTTTATTTTTTTTATCTGCATGCCACGACAATTGTCTTGCAGTTTCTTCACTTCCATATAGACACCTAAACCTTGGAATTATTGGAAAGTACCATAAAAATTTCATAAGAATGGATTTATCTTTCTTGTATTGATAAGCACCACACTTTGGGAATTCTTTAAGTGATTTATGCTCCTTGCGAAACAATATACAGTCTTTCAGGCAGGCATGTATTCTTTCAGAAATAATTCCCATTGAGCATAGCATTCGTCTAGATTCATATGTCCGGCTTGGGAGATCATTATCTTCCAGGAGCATGTCATTCAAGAGAGAAATTAGTTCCGTAAAATTGAAATCACTCCATCTGTTTCCTACATTCAATTTATTCAACATCAGTACAGATGACAATGTTGTGTACTTGGTACAAGAAGCATACAATGGCGTCTTTGCACAACTCTTTAACTTCTCAAATAATTTTGGGCAATCAAGGAGTTCATCTAGAATTGTATTTGTCATTTCATCAATATGATCTTCATCATTATTGACATCTATACTCACATACTCTATACGGTCTTCTTTATTATCCATATTTGTATTTATATCTGACGATCCATAAAATGCAGTTTTATCCCATCCAGTATCTACATTCGCATTTTATCCATGTTTATTCCAACATTTATAACTCTAATATATTCCGCGACATATGAAATGTAATTCTAACTCTTCTAGAGTAAGTAGTCTAGAATAACAACAACGTAAACACAGACAAAGGATTTGAAAAGGATCCGTTGTGTGATCCTTTTCCAACATGATGAACTCTTTCACTCTGTTCTCGTACTCTATTGCTAAATGATTAGCATCCATCCAATATTTATTCATCTTCATCCTATTTGAATCTCAAATATTAGTATTTTTGGTTTAAGTACACAAAACAAGACTTCCAAATATAGTATAAGAGAACCACTTCCTTATAAAGAGATCAAGTAGTCTAACCTATAATCAAGATTCAGAAACAAATAATATTAGATTCAATAAAAAGATGATGATCTATCACTCTATAATGAGGATATAAGTAAATATAGGGGATTTCCAATCGATGAGATATCCCCTTATCAGAGAGAAACCAAACACATCCACTGTAGCTATCTGAGAAGAAGGGAGTTTGGAGGAGTTAAAATGAATCTTGTAATCCTTAAAGAATCAAGATTTCAAATGAGTGTTGTGTAGGAGACAAATTAATATAAAATGGGGATCATGGAATTTAAGACTATAAAAAAAGATACCATGTTGCAACCTCCCATAGACACGGTACAGAAAGGATTTAGACAACCATACTATGGTGTAGACTTCTTGTCATGAACTAGGCCATGTTTCTATCCCACTTGACACCTGACCCAACTCACGGGAAGGTCCAAAGGAAATTACCAATCCCCATGGGTTGTAACTAGTTCCTAGTAATTGAGTAACACCTTTGAGAATGGTTTTTTCATGTAAAAAACCATAAATATTACATAATAATCAAACACTATATCGTAACCAAATTTCAAAATATAATAGACCAAAAGATAACACTGCAATTGGGGATAAGAATTTAACAATTTCAACCAAAACCAAAATAACAAAAAAAAGGTAAGGGAACCAACAATACAATCAAGCCTCCATTAAACATGAGGGTCAACATACCCATTCCAAAACCAATAACAGTCACCAAAAGGGGAACTACTAGAACATATATCCACCATCACCACTAAGGGAACCTTGCCTTTAACTGGGTAAAACATAATAAGTTCTATATAAACCTGAGGGTGTATATAAGGTGTGATCCAACATACCTAGCAGGACACAACAAAAATAGATTCCATGTAATGAAATTATGATAAACATTAACATGTTATTATTTAAGAAAAAGGAATATACATTTTAAAAAAACATTCTTTGAAATAAAAGAGATAGTAAATGTGACAAGATAATGGTAATAATAGTATGAGAACTATAGAAACTCTAAGGTATTAGGGTTACTAGGGTCCTAGGATCCTCATACTCTTGGTGATCACATCTCTTATACATGAATGTCCTATTTGAGCCTCCAATCCCTAGCACATGAATGTTTTCTTAGTGTTGTTATGTATATCCTTATTAAGTAGACCAATCATCAGCCTAACTAATTCACCTAATATACTAGACCTAGTCTACCCACCTAGATAACTCGGAGTCCATTGTGCTCAATTCCACCCCCTATATAAAATAATATCTATTTTATACCATCACGCTTCCAATAATAGAAACACACATGAAAAACAACCATTTACAATAGTCAAGTCATTATCAAACCCTTACAGACAACAAAAAAATTGGAAAACATGTTTCCCACAACCTAGACAATTTATAAAACCATTTTAGAACCAAATAAATCATATTAAAGACCTAAAACAATGTCAAATAATGGAACAACCTACCTATTTCTTGATATCTTCAAAAAACCATAATGAAACCACCAACTGAACTAAGGAAAGGTCCTAAGGATGAAATTAAACACCATAACCATAAATATTTAACCAAAATAAATGGTTCAACCAACACAAAAAATAATATTGAAAAAATATTTGGAAAACATGCTTTAAATGGAGGTCTGGAAAGCTGAAGAGGGAATTTTGGGTCGTGGAGGTCCGGAAAACTAAAGAGGGCATTGTGGATGGGGGAGGTCCGGCAACAAGAAGCCGGGCGTTGCGGGCGGCGGAGGTCCAGCAAACCAAAGGGGTATTGTGGGCGGTGGACGACTGGGAAAGAGAAGCGAGGGAGGCGGAGGTCCGACAAAGAGAAGCATGAGCAGCAGAGGGGAGTCACAGGGTTCCACTACCGTGAGAGCTTTAGGTAGCGATAAAACGAGGGCACTGTGGGACCGACTTTATAAAAAAACGGACTGAGGTTTTATCAGTGCTAAAAAAGAACTGATAAATCATTCTTGTATCAGTGCTAAAATTTTAGCACGGATACAGAGATTCTTTATCAGTGCTTTTCTAGTGCTGATAATGGGTCGTTTTATCAGTGCTTCTTTATCACTAATACTGGGATCCTTTATCAGCGCTTTTCTAGTGCTGATAGATGGCCTCTTTATCAGCGCTAGAAAAGAGCTGATAAAGAAGCCATGTATCAGCGCTAAAATTTTAGCGCTCATACAAGGGTTATTTATCAGCGCTTTTCTAGCCCTGATAAAGATTCCCTCTATGAGCGCTAGAAAAGCTCTGATAGAGAACACATGTATCACCGCTAAAATGTTTGCGCTGATACAGGGTAACCTTTATCAGCGGTTTTGCTTAGCGCTGATATAAGGGGGCGCTTCCCTTGCCCGTTTTTGTAGTAGTGGTATAAGATAATTTGGTGTTGAGTTATTTTTTATGGAATATCCGAGTTTATTGATGGAAGAGATGAAGCCATGCAATATATATTCTAGGCTCTTATCGAAATTTATTGGGATAAAAACTTGATTAACCCACTGATGGAGTAATAATATCTAGATACAATAATGTAAAAAAATGTTGAAAAAACGTCAAAGGTAACATGAAATCCCCACAAATTAAATGAGATAAAAAACCATGGGAAATTGAATAACCTCACTATAGTAAAATTCATTTACAAACTCTCTATAAATTAATAGATAAATACCCCTATAATTTATTCCTCTTGTATAATGAAGAATACACCTCATAAAATACCACTTAAGACTAAATCTAGGGTAGAAATTTTTATTCAACAAACCCAATGATATTTTATACCATGGTAATATCACATTTTATATTCTTTTTTGAATCACATGGTCCTCCTCAGCTGCATCTTTTTTGGTTGGGAGGGACACCAACCCTTTTCTACCTCCAACTTCTACCCTTTAATAGAAAAGGGGGGTGTTTTTATTGGTATATATTCTATTTGGAGACTTTATTGGTAACCAATAACATATCTACACATACTATTTATAATTAAAATAAAATTCTCATAAAATTTCAAGACTACATAAGTATCAACATCATTTGGACTTATTAGAGTCAATCACTTTCATCCATAAATTTGCTTGATTATTTTAGGGTGATTTTTTTCATGTTCTAAATTCCTTAATCCAGAAAATCTAGAAGAAAGTGGAATTGTACTCTAATGTGACGAATTTTTGATTTAAAATAAGGATTAGTTGCAATTTTAATGGAACTATGAATATCATAAAACAATGGAATATGACACAGTCTATGCTTGAGTACCTCCAACAAACTTCTCGTAAATATCACCTCTATGTGATTCTATATAGTTTCTATGTAGTCTTACACGATCATAGATAAATCCACAACTATCCGAAACATTGAAATCTAACTTCAAGATCCTCTTATATGTGTAAACAAAAAACCAATGGTGTATTTTTGTCTATCAAAACCACTTCAATGAACTAAATAAACATAGCCTATAATTGTGAAATTTAGTCATGTATAACATAATTAAATAATTAAAGTCTCTATGATGTATATTGGGATACTTTTCAATATGTTCCAATGATCATTCCCTTGATTCACCATGTACTAACATACAACTCCCACTATATGAGAAATTTTTATTATAGTAAAAACCATAAAAAAAATTAGACTCTCATATTTAGATATATATATATATATATAGTACTCGAGTTATATCAATCATATTTGTTTAAAAGTTTGTACTCATTGTAGAGGATAACTTAAAATTAACAAGAAGTGGGGTAGACATTGTATTATTGTCACTCTTTTTGAATTATTTGAAGACATCCCTCATGATATTATTTTAGATAGCCAAATTTTCCCACTACATCTATCATGGTAAATCCAAAAGACAAAAATATTATTTAATACCTATGTACATCATATCCAACTCCCTAGACCAGTGTGCTTTCATCTCATGGATCTCATCATAACTGGAGCCTATAACCAACATGTTATCCAAATAAAAAATCAGAACAATTAAATCATTGCTACGAAAACACAAAAAATATTCAAAAGGATTGAAATTAATATTTTTATATATAAGGTTTATTATATAGTTATAAAATCACTTAGACAACATTATGGGGCTTTCCTGAGAGCGTATAGATATTTTCTCAACTGTTAAACTAAGTTCTATTTAACGTTTTCTTCAAAACCTTCTAGTAAGAGCATATATATTTGTCACAATGGAGAAAGGTTTACATCACATAAATCCATTCTAGATGAAACTTTTCTACATCACATATTCTATAAACTACCCAAAAATTCATTAGTCTAAAAATAGGAGAAAATGTTTAATTGAAATAAATAATTTCCTATAAGGAAGAGGATGGGTATGATGATTTCCTCCTCCTTGGTATACTTCCTTTAGATCTCCTCTTATGGTGTCTAGGGATAGTCTTGTAAGAAGACCAGTACCTCTAAATCTTGGATAAGGATATTTGAAATATAAATGGTTTGAGTTTGGCCATGATATATTTCTTAATGTGGTTAAAATAAAAGAGAGAATGAGTATCCTTTTATAAATGAAGGGAGGTTCACACATGGAATCACAAAAAATGTAAAAATATAATTGAGTCATTCTCAAGAAAAATGATTTAAAATTGAATTAGATTCAAATAAACATATGATGATTTATAAATATAATAAACCAATAAAATTTATATCGTTTTGGGTCATTTTAATCTTTATTTTTTAATTAAACCCTTGGTTAAAATTTTTTAACCTCAAATAAGATAATGACATTCTCGATATTTAGGGGTTATAATTTTACTTATAAGGTGAAAATTGGCTTATTAATATAAAAGGTATGACATGTTAGAAAATATATTATCAATATAGTATTCTTCTAGAGTTTTTATGATTTCTAAATAATTTAATAAAATATTAGTTTCACATAATATCATTATTTTCATTCATAACACTTCATTTTATTTTTATTTGAACACAACCATACAGAAAATGAATTAAAATATAATCCATTCAAAAAAACCTAATATGTTATATTTGTGTAAGTATTTTTTATAAAATAATAACTCAAACAAATTTTATTACTTTTTAAAATTTTAAAAATTATACATTTTAATAGGTTATTAATTGAACAAATTTTGTGTTGGTGTTACATATGAATTTAGGGTAATTATTAAATTACTAAAATTAGAAAATATATTAAAATGAAAAAAAATTAACTCATATTTATAATAAACAGATATAAATGAACTTTTCCTCTTTAAACCTTAAATAAAAACATTATAGATACTAAAGTTAATAAAATGATATTTTTTATTTTTTATTTTCTTAAATTAATATAAACGTTATAAAGAAAACAATATGGAACTAAGTGGCTTTATATTACAGAATTTGATGGTAGTGGCCATAGACCACTCATAAAATAGGAAAAAGTCTTGTTTTGGGTTGATTTTTTGACCGTTTTATATTATTTGCAACCCTAACTAATCCATTTTACCTTACTATCATTATAAAAATTTCCTATGGTTACTATTCATAAAGACTGACTATAACAGGGAAATAACTTCCAAATTTGTACATAAAAATTTAAAATATGGATTCCACTTTTCAAGATTAAATTTCTATACATGTAAGTAAATAAATTTAGATAAAAATGAAAAATTTAATGAATAATAGTTTTTTCAGAAAAATGAATTTTAAGTATAAAATTTTTTACATGCCAAATACAATAATAAAATTGATTCCAATAAACATAATCGATTTATTAATAATATGATAGAAATTTTTTTCTTCTAAATCCTTTAAAACAATATATAACTTTCAAAATTATTCAATGAAAAATACAGTTTTGAATAAAAATTAGTATTTTCACTATTCACCAAAAAACAGTATTTTCATTAAATAATCGGAAATTCACTCTATGGTATTTTTTAAATGAATATTTTAAAAATAGATTTCATTTTTTCAAATACATTTTAAAAAATTCAGAGAAAATAATTATTTAATTTCCTCACAAAATTCAATGAAAATCATTTTTTAAGAAAACTTATTTTTAAAGGATAAAATGCTATTATTAAAAATTGGGTGCTTATTTCTTCGTTATTAATCTATACATTTGTATTTAGTAGGTTATATATATATATATATATCATAATATGGTTAATAATATTCATATCCTTTCTTTAATAGCTATGTTATCATGATCATAATAATATTTTGTAGTTCATTTTATCTCGGTGTTGCAAATTGTATAAGCTATTGAGCATATTGTATTTTTAAATATCTAGGTTTTTCATCCCACCAACCACATTAACAAATGGTGTCCTTGATATTATAACTTTTTTCGTTAATCAAGGCATTTATTTTTAATTTTTTTTGAAAACCCACATCATAAATATGTCTAATAAAACATCTTTTGAAAAAAGGGAAAGTGAAAATTTGAAGGACATTTGGAATTAAACTAACTAGGTTTCCAAAAAGTAGAACATTAGTTTTAAGAGATAATATGGACATGGATGAAATAAAAAATATCTAAATAATCATGGATAGTGATAAAAAAACATTTAACATAATAAATTGAATGATCATGTAAAATCTAATGACTACAAAGCCGTATAACAATGAGTTGCTAATTTACTATCGATTCATCAAAAATGATAATAATATGAAAAAAAATAAAGATTATTTTATGAGATTTTAGTAATTTCTTTATCATATATAATAATAATATAAGTAAATTCACTTACATCATAAGTATAGTTTTATCCTTTAATCAATTTACACCATAATCTCATCTCTTTCTCCATACTATGCATATTCAAGATAAATTTATCATGCATGAAGAAATAAAATCATCTTACAATGGATCAAATAATTTTCCAAAACATATATAAAGATATTAATCATGTGTTTAGAGATTAACCAAAAAAATGGTAAGAAAAATTTATTATAAATCAAAAAATTAGCATCAATATTAATCTTTAAGGTAATGTTGAAGTAAAATCAATCCATAAATATATAACCATGCTTCCCAAATAACATAAACATTTAAAATTTTAATTTTTTTCCTCAAAATAATAATTCATGTTAAATAAAATCTAAATCATAAGGGTTATATAAATCTAAACCCAAATAAACATTTCCAAAAGTATCTTTAATCACTATATAATCTTATTATGTAGTGAAATTCACTAAAATGCCATTTTTACCACCAATAATTGTGCACCATACACTTTTTTGTTGTGTATTTGAGAAGTATAACGGCCATGAAATATTCCAATAAATTTTCATTAGGGACTGTTAAATGGATTTCGTAAGGCTTTATTTCATTAGGGCATGTACTTTGTCCCTTATTATATCCAATTCATTTGGTTAATTATTTTAAGTATATTATGGATTCCATTTAGCCAAAACAAATTGGTCATCCAAGGATAGATAGAAAAGTCATCTCGACCCAAAATAATGTAGGAGTCTCCTCATCCATGTTTAGGGAGTTACCTCAATCGACTAGAATAGGTGGTAGGGGTGTGTAGAAAAGAGCACGTAAAAGGAGAGAAATGTTGTATCATGGGTTGGTAGCATGGTGAAGGAGAGTGTTGTCAAGGGTCTGTGCTAGAAAAGGTTGGGAGTGGACCCTATTACTCGCTTCTGGATGGATAATGAGGTGATTTTCCTTATCAATCACATCTGAGAAATACCAATAGTTTAGTGTAGGACAGGTATAACACATACAATTTTTTTCCACTTTAATACATATATAAATAGCATATGTCCTTCGATCAAACTGATCTGAGCCCCCCGATTGCTGCCACATTATAATCTTAAAAATTATTTCATTGAGGGGTCTACATGTGATCCTGTGAAATCGGATGTACAACTCCCCAAAACTCAACAATTATATGTAATTTAGTCCATCCATATTAAATGATATGTCCAAGATGATTGATCAGCATGATCCAATTCATTACACTTTTTCTTGCATGCATATGGTATTTTGGGGAATAGAGGGATTTCGTGACATCTTTAGATTTATGTGATCATGTATCTACTTCAAAATCAAGTTAGTATTATTATCTTAGAAGTAATCATTGATCACTTGAGGTTATTTAGATCATATTATTGTAAAACATCACATGAATACTATCATCACTAAATCCATCACATGATAACATGAATTCAATAAGATATTCCTCTTGAATTTTTCATGGGACATTTCAAGGACCCTGATATTAAGGTATAAATCATGTATGAATCCATTTATATGAAACTGCAGCTGCACAAAAAATAATGTATCTTTTCCAAAAAAGACAATCCTTTAATTTCCAACATCCAAAAGATCAAATAAATTCAGATGAAGATTGGTATATATGATCATATAATGCCATTTCATGAAGGTAGGCAAATCATGTGAATCCATTGAGTAATCATGTGAATCTTACAATGTATATCGTGAGAGCCATTTCACTAATAAGCAGTGATCATTTGATTCCGTAGATCTAATCATGTGAAGCCTCAGTATCCATCAATAATTCCATCACACAAATCATTAATGTGATTACATGATGTTGATAATGAGAATCCACCCACAGCCTCAAGTTGGTGCACACAACATACGCACTATGAGAAGTGGTACCACCCTCATTCGACTTCGAATATATAAACTTATGTCCCTTTTAAGAAACAGAAACATTAAGGGAGAAGGATTAGATATCATAGAGAGTAAAGGGATGATGAAAAAATAGGAGAGAAAAAATTGACTAATACCTTCATATAATTTCATTAGGGGATCATGAGAACCAATTGTGTGATCCCTTTAAGATCACGTCATCATATGAAAAATTGAATATCATGTGACCCAATCTTGAAAACCCTAGTTCATGTGAATCATTCACACAATTTCATGATTCTTCACTGGTTTCATGAGTCCTCCATTAAAACCCTAGGGTGCACATCCATGACATAAATCTTTATCCATGTGACACATATATAGTAAACCTTACTTTTCATACACTAAAATTACCTCACTTTTATGGAATACTAAAACTTTTATACTAACGGACACCTAATGAATATATTAGTCTAGTTCCTTTGGAAACATTAAAACATAAAAACTAATACACAAGTGAGATACATAATCTCCCCCTAGGTTCTTCGTGACTAGAATGCTTCTTAGACACATCTTATATAATAAATATCCTGAAAACATTGAGAAATGAAACAAAAAAAGGTCTCATCTCAAATTCTCGGTAAGGGTAAAAAAGGGAGACATGTAAGTATAATCATGAGAATAAGGGTATGATAATGAAATCATAACATTAGATTATTGTACCCATCATATCATAAGATCATAAAAATTAATCGTGAAATAAAGCATGGAAGTTCATAAGACATTAATTATAAGGAAATAAAGAACAAAATACATGAAATAACAATATAGGAAAATGTCAAGTAATTTTGGAATATGCATAAAAATATAAATTTTTTTCCATAGTAGTCAAGGAATAACTACCAAATCCATATTAGTAGTATCGGTTCACTTCCCTTGTAATCATGGTAGTCATGGAATACCATCATGGCCATCTTAGTAGTATGAGTTCACTTCACATTCCATTTTGGTAGTCATGGTTCACTCTCGTGGCCATATTAGTGGTCAAGGATCACTCCCTTTCCATATTATTATACCTCGTGAGTTATTAATCATTACCCAATTCACTGGAGTGATATATAGGTCCCATCCATATCATAAAGAAATCATACATACATGTTCCAAAAAATAATAAACAATCATATCATAACCCATGAAATGAAATGGGTGATATAAACATGTAATCATATCATAACATATGTAAAAATATGTTGGATTTATAATCCTTTCATCAATATACTAACCCAATAAAAGAAATGGGTTTCAAAAGAAAATAAACTATATAAGAGAAATGGGTTTTATAAACATAATTCCATCAAAACATAAATAATTCAGAGAAATATTATGAATGGGAAAATTGAAACATTTCCCTATAAAGGCATGAAAAACACCAACATATTTCATCTTATATAGTAAATTGTTTTGAAATCTCTTTCAAAAACAAATCTAAAAGAAATTTTTTGTTCTATCATTGAAAAAATATTCTTAGAACATAAAAACGTTTTGAAAAAAATTTCTACACAAATAAATCTGAAAAAATATAATGGAACCCTGAAAACCGTAAAAAACCTTTAAAATCCTTTTTTCTTGAAATAATATTCAAATATAATTTGAAAACATTATTTGATAACATGGCTTTTGATATAAAACTGATTTCCTACTGAAGAGAGAAATACGATCAAATTTTTTATAAAAAATGTTTTCTTAATAATCTTAAGTACAAAAGAGTTTTAAAATGGTACTAAAACATTGAGTTAAATTGAATATATATAGGATAATAAAACACATGAGTGTTCGTTATATATGAATCATAATAATTACTTGATGGAAGCATAATGATAAACTATCCTGATAAACAGTGATATTGTTTTAATAAATACTTACAAGATGGTATCATGGGATAATAATATCCATGTAAGAAAAATAAATTACCAGAATCTTATAATATCCTTAAAATATTTAGAATCATATTATAACATTTCAAATACACATCAAAAAAGAATGTAGGTTCATAACAAAACATGTGTCTCAAAGAAGGAAAATTGAGACAAAATTATATTAGAGATTTAGTAACTTTTGAAACAAAAATACCATGAAAGAAAGATCATAAAATGGATATATAAATATCCATAAATTTAAGAATAATAATAAAAGTATGTATTAAGGGTAAGTATATAGACCATGCAAAAGGAAAGATCATTGAGAATTACATGAATCTCACGGATATAAAAAGTGAGATGATATTCCTTTACCTTATGCCTTAAACCTCTCCGTACTCATACAATATTCCTAAATAATAAATTTATATCTATTATAAATATTTTTTAAAATAATATTCATATATATAATACCATTTATTATTTTATTATGAATTTATATCACCCTGTTATTATCAATCCTTGCTTCAGGTAATATCTGCTTTGTTCTTCATACTTGTTTTGAATTATTATTCTATATTTTCTTACTTATATCATGATTTAATTTTTTACAGAATGGAAAAATGAGTTATATATTATATATATTAAGTATATAAACATTGTTAATAATCTATAATACATATATGTATATATATTCAATAAAATACACTGTTCATGGAGATGATAGATTTTACGTATTCATGAATGTTGTTTCCGTTTTGT
This sequence comes from Viscum album, assembly GCA_963277665.1. Taxonomy (NCBI): domain Eukaryota; kingdom Viridiplantae; phylum Streptophyta; class Magnoliopsida; order Santalales; family Viscaceae; genus Viscum; species Viscum album. The sequence goes on along the minus strand of OY728166.1, from coordinate 1,080,337,443 downwards.
TGTCATATTGAAAGAATGTATGTAAATGGAATATATGTGTATATGTATAAAATATAATTATATTAGAATTATTGTGTTACATGTATCAAAAATGTTCAATGAAACCATCATTAATACGTTCCATGTATAGTGTTAAGGAATCACACCACTTGGAGGAGTCAGTAGTCCACATATCCACTAATGATGTTATCATATTTACACAAGATGGAAAGTATAGAGTCATGTGTTATAAAATAATTAACTAATAATAAAAAATAAAAAATATTTTATACTTTATATATGAATAGGTTTTCCATCATAATTCCCATCTAAGAAAGGTGGTAATTCTAAAACGAACAACATCGTTTCGTGAGGCGGTACTTTGTCGTACACAAGAACGGTAAGTTCCTTTCTAATTAGATGGAAGTGTGTTTAAGTATAGGAATAACCATAAATTTAAAAATATTTATATATATTTAGGATATTTTTTTATTATATAATCATCAAATAATTATATTTGAGGTGTTGGAGAAAATAAAATAAAAGAAAGGAGCTTTAGGAAGGATGTTACCTCTTCTTTAGGTAACTCCTTTTGGTTTGCAACAAAGGGCTTCCTTGGATGGATTTTTTTTTTCAAGTGACGAATCAAGGAGAAAATGATGGTTTTTTAAATATATTTTAGTAGAAAATTTTCTAATCTATTTGTTTTGAGTGGTGTGAATACGTGGGAGAGAGGAGGCCTTTATAGTGGATGAGGAGTGGAACTCTTGTAATATTTTGGAAAAGGAATCCAACCTACATTTTTTACAATTCAAGTGGATCCAGTAATGGTAAAAATTCAATAAAATTGATTATAGGGTCTAAATATATCCATAAAATAGATATTGGACAAGTTTATATGTCATTTTCGGTCTTATGATTAATTTTTTGTCCTGTTTTAATCTAATTTTTATCTTAATCAATATAATTAATTTTAATCACTTTAACTAATCTTTTTGGTAACAAACTAAGTTTACCAAATTAAAAATTAAAAATTATTCCTATTCAAAATACAGAAACCATTTTTCTAAATTAAAAATAAATGAATTCAAAACATTAATTTAAAATTAATCTCTTAGATGGGACAATAATGCGTGTTTTTTATGTAAAAATAATATAAATTTTGCTAAGTTTTTATATCTAATTTAAATGTGAAATGGGTTTTAATGAACTAAATTAGGTAACATGATAAAAGTATAAATATAATTAAACTATAAACATTTTAAAATTATAATTTAACCAAATGAATAAATTAGATGAAAAATCAGTTTTGAAATAAATTCAGTATTTTTCAATATTCATCGGAAAATGAAGTTTCTCAAAAAATCACAAATCTTCACATGAATATAACTTCAAAATTATAAATTAAAAAATTTATTTCATTTTATAAAATTAAATTTCTAAATATTTCTAATGTTATTTTTATTTTTTTTCAAAGAAGTACAATAAAGGAGTTCTTCTGAGAAAACAATATTTTTAAACATTTCAGGACGTTTCCAAAAATTATAATTTTCATTATCAATGTGTTTTATTTATATAAAAGAATTATAAAATATATTTTAAAATTATTCATTACTATTAATAATACTATTTTTAATGAATTGTTTATAAGTATCTCATTAGAATAATTATTATAAAAAATATATTTGGTAGAAACTCAGTGTTCAGTGTAATGTATGCCAAGTTAGTGTTGCGTATAACATATGCCAAGTTGGTGTCGTGTGAAAGAAATGTTTTTACTTAGTGTAAATAAATACATCAGTGATAATAAAATTTATCCAGAAATAATGGTCTATAAAAACATGGGTTTTTTCATTCTACCCCCCCCCCCGAAAAATGAATTTCTGGCGTGAAATTTTTCATATTTGTATAAATAAATGATGATAATTATGATTCATATTATACTAAAGTTTCCACATAGATTCCTATAACTAGTTATTTCTCCATAAAACATTGAACAAATGAGTGGTCTTGTTTCATAGAACATTCTCTTTATAATCCATAATTTCAACTCATTGTTCCTTGTATGAATGATTCTACTCTAGTTGTATTACCTCAGAGTTCAGTACATCTGAAGGGTAAAGTATGTACTTCCTCATGATAGATACATGGTAAAAATAATTGAATTAATATATATTTAGATGAAGTGCCAAGTGATGTGATTCCAACCCGATACGATCAAGAATATCAATAGAACCGTTATAACTAAGGCTTAGTTTCCCCTTATTTCTCAACATCCTAACCATCTTCTAGTGATAGATTCATATAAATAACTTCACACCAACCTCAAATTCTAGATCATTTAATCGGTTATTGACATATCTTTTTTCTACATTGAGATTACTTATTAAGATACTAAAGGGTTCTAACCTTCTTGAAAATTTCTTCAACTATCTTAGGTTTGAATAGTTTTTTTCTCCCACATCATCCCAGAATGATGGAGATCTTAATTTATTCACATATAGGGATTCATAATATTCCATGTAAATTCTTGAGTTAAAGTTATTTTTTAATCAAACTCAACAGGAGTAAGTTGTTTATCTTAAACACCTTTGAAATCTAGAGAAAAATATTTAAACATATCATCTAGGGTTTGAATTGTTTTTACAGATTGCCCATCTTTCTAAGGATGATAATCAGTTCAGAAAGTAAATTATATATCAAGATATTTCTGAAGAATTTTCTATAACTTTGAGGTAAACTGTGGATCTTGATATGACACAATGGAATTTTGTACTCCATTCATCCTTACCACTACTTTAATGTATATCTTATTATGATGATCAAGATAGAAGTCTTCTCTAATAGAGATGAAGTTCGCTGAATTAGTAAGAATATTGACTACCACACTATAGCATTAAACCCTTTAGAGGTTTTGGTTAGTCCAACCACACAATCCATAGTGATGTTATCCCATTTCCATTTTGTTAGGGGTAATGGATGCAACATACCCTTATACATGTGTCTTTTCAACTTAACTATCTAGCATAGGAAGAACTGAAATACAAACTCTATGATATCCCATATTCAATACATCCCACAATAAGAATTCTTTCAATTACCTATATATCTTCGTACCTCCAGGATGAAGAGAGAATGAATAACTATGCGCTTCCACTAACATCACCTTCTTCAAATTTGGTATGGAAGGAACACATACATGGTTCCTAAAACTTATTATTTCATCTTGATCAAGGATAAACTCAGGAACATTTATAACTTTATTTTTTATTTATACATCTTCTTTCTATGCCTCTTTAATATTCACTTGGATATAGGGTTTACCATTTATTTTAGAAAGATAATATTTTTTCCCTTCCTTCCAGATTTCCAAGAATTTCCTTTACAAATATAGAAATGTGGGATATTTTTTAATCCTCATCATGGATAAGCTAGCATGATCCATTCGACTCAAAGCATCGGCCACCTTACTCTCTTTCCTTGGGTGGTAATTTATTGATTAGTAGTAGTTTACATACATTGTATGGAAATACATATTAGTTATATCCTAATTATTGACCCTTAATTCATGATATCGATAACAAAGGTAAGTCTTGGAAAAGTGTTAAGATCTATGCAGTTAATCAAATAAGTCATAAATACTAGAGAGAGGATACATGTTATTTATTGTGATTATGTTCAATTCTCGATAATTAATATAGAGTCACATTGATCCATCTTTCATTTTCTAAAAACTAATTGGTGCACCCCAAGGTGACATACATGGATGAATGAATCCCATATCAAGGTTTTATTATATATTATTCTTAAATTCCTAAAACTCAATATGTTCTATTAAAAATGAAATCTGTAAAATTGATGTGGATCTAGGTATGAGTTCTATTGAGAAATAATCTTCATGATTTCTTGTAAGTCAAGAAAACTCTTTCTAAAAGGCATCCAAAAATTTCTGAACAATATGAACATCAATAATGTTGATTATCTCCCAACCATTTGAGAAAAACTGCCATCCTGAATGGGAATTAAGACCCACAAACAATATGTAATCTCCATGGTAAATCCATACTTATCATCACATTGATGGATTATCATAGGAAGGTTTGAAATATCAAATTTAACTTCCCTTCCTAGACAATTGTAGTGGTATTTATGTATAGAAAGGAAATCCATGTCTTAAATGAAATAAAATTCAACAAAAGAAATAATGTTATGATTTTTTGGAAGCACATTCCCACAAATGTCAACCGGAGATGAACTATAGAATTAGGATGAAATCATTATACCATTAAGGGTTTGCACAACTAATTAACATATAATAATTTTGGTTTAAATTTAACACCCTTAAAAAATCATATATGAAAAGGTAAGTAGATCCTAAATCAAATAATACATTAATAGTTCTAGAGTAGATGGTATGTGTACCTTTAACCACATCATTATCACACCCCTTGCTAGAAATATTTATTTCAGGAGATTTCCCCTTATCCCTCACCTTAGGAGGTTTCTTTCATCAATCATCAACACTAGACCAAAGGATTGAGGACTGGTTATCACAGTTCCCATTCTCCTTACAATTGTATCACTAAAGTGTAAAAGTTTAATTTTTTGTGGATTTTTCTCCATTCATAGTGTTGGATAACTTCTTCCCATCACTTTAGTAATAAATGCTTGTTGTCCTTCCCTTACACACTTAAAACAATTATTATACCCCTTAAGTCAATTTCCTATAAGCTTATTCCCACATTTAGATCATAAAGGAAACCTTACATTCTTCTCTTCATGGTTTTTACATTTTCCTTTCAACTTCTTCTTCCTTTTCTTTTAAAAACCATGATATTGATATGTGACTCCAACCTCCACTTCAATTGTCATTTCACAATGCACAATCACTTCATAGCTACTAAATACTCTTATGGAAAACTCTATTCTGAGACTTGAACTTTTCCAATGAGAAACATATCAACTTTATATTCAGTTTGGATGATAATTTCTAAATCATACCTTTAAGGTATTGTTAAATTATCCTTATATGTACTAATAGATTCACCAACCATTTTCTTAAACTCAAGGAACCCTTTCTCCATATTTGTATAAATAATCCTAGGAAATAAATTATTAAAAAATATATTCTTATACTCATCTAAACCAATGAATTCTATTTAATATTTCTTCATAGTATCCTTGACTAGAGTCCACCATTGGTCTACTTCATCTTCTTACCGATAAAAAACCAGAATGAATTTCTCATGATATAAACACCAGAGATTGTAGAATTTATATTTAGTAATACTGTTCCATTTTTAGCTACAAGTGGATTAGAATACCCTATAAAATAATGTGTACATTTACTTATGAATTTCTCAATAAAATATTGTTCTCTTCTTTTTTCATTTGGAAGTCCACCATGATTCATATCTTGAGAAAGTAGTGTGAGCATAGAAATGTGGTTTTTATTAATTATCCTATAGAAATCAGTTTCATAGGAGTATAATTATTGCATTATCCATATTAATCACCATTAACATGATTCCTTTGGGTTCTATACATTCAATAAAACCAGAAAAATAGAGTAATAAATAGTTATCATAATGAGGAACCACAAGATCATGAAAATTCACTTATAGGATGTCTAAATGGTGACACCTTCCTTGATATATGACACCTTAGGTTTATCCTAGGTTATTCATAACAAAATTATATTTAAATCCTTCATGATGAATCATAAAGAGTTTTTGAATTCCCAAATCATATCCCTCATGACTATCAACCTAGGTGTGCAACAAGACACGTTATCATGTACCCGGTTACCCCATGTCAGGCTTGATACACCCTATTGGATTTATTACCCCTAGGTATATATTTTTTCTAGATCCACATGCACTTTTCGTATCTATATTGGGATGTATTTTTTGTAAACCACTCACTCTATCCTTTAACAAAATTTCAGTACATTTTTCTATATTTTACATGTCCTTATGCTAATCTTTAATCATATACATAGGGTTTTCACTAAGTTTTTGTCATCCTATCTTCCAATGGTAAACTATGAATTTTCTCTAATACCAATTAGAGTGTGCCTATTTTTTCATATATTAAAATTACATCACTTTTACATAATACATAAAATTTTATACAAACAGATGCCCAAAGACCGTATTAGTATACTTCCTTTCAAAAAATGTAAACATAAAAATGTGTACATAAGTAAGCTACATAATCCCACAATAGTTTATTCAGGACTATAACCCTTCTTATACACGTCATACATAACACATATCCTCAAAAACTAGATGAAATTAACAAAAAAGGTGAGCTCAAATGATCAGTAAGGGTAAACAAGGGATACAAGTAACCATACACATGACAATATGGGTATAAGAATGAGGTCATAAAATTAGAAGATCATACCTTGAAAAAAATAATATCATAATCTTGGAATTTTATAATAAATGAATCATAATGAAATAAATAACAAAATCCATAAAAACACAACATGAGAATAAGACATGGAATTGTGGTAGACACATAAGCGTATAAAATAATTTCTATAGTAGTATAGGCATTGCTGTCAAGGTTATCTTAGTAGTATGGGTTCAGTTAAAATACCATATTTGTAGTCTTGGTTCACTCTCGTGGCCATAGTAGTGGTCAAGGTTCACCACAAATACTATCTTATTCAATCTAATGAGATATAAATCTTTACCACATGCATTGGAGGGAGATATAGGTCCCACCCATATCAAAATGAAATCAAACATAAATGTTCCTCAAAATAATAAAAAAACATATCATAACCTGTGAAAGTAAATGGGTATCATAAAAATGTAATCATATCATAACATATAGAAAAATATACCGGTTTCATTATCATTTCATAAAAATCATAACCCATAAAAAACGGGTAACAAAATCATATAACCCATGAGATAGAAATATAATTCATACACATCATTCCATCAAAATATAATACATTTAAATAAATAATATGAATGGAAACAATGAATCATTTCCCCATAAATTCATGAGTAAGACCAACAGATGACATCTTAGATGGTAAATAATTTTAAAATTTCTTTTAAAAACAATTATAGATTAAAATATTCTTTTCTACATCTAAAAACAAATAAAAAACGTTTGAAAAATAATTTCATTTAAAATATATTTCAAAAAATATAATGTAAGCTTGAAAACAATAAAAAAATTAAAATACATTTTCCTTAAAACTATATTCAATTATAATTTGAGACTATTTTTGAATACATTTTTTGAAAACATGGTTTTTGAAATAAAAATGATTTTTGACTGAATAGAGAAATAGGGTCATGTTTTATAAAATAAATACTAATATTAGGTACCAAATATTGGGAAATGGGATTAATATATGAAATTATATTGAATAAATAAAGGATAGTAAAACAAATGAGTGTTCATGAGATATGTAACACAATATTTCATCTATGAAAGCATAATCATAAACAATTTTGATAAATAATAATATTGTTTCAATAAAATATTACCCCATGGAAACATAGGATCACACACTACATGTAATAATATGAAACTAAATTGAGCTTAAAATGTCATAAAAACAAGGATAGTCATGATATAACATGTCAAAGTCACCTCGAACAAGAATGAAGGTGCATAAAAAACATGTGTCTCAAAGAAGGAAAATTGAGACAAAATTATCTTAACAATTTGGTAACTTTTGAAACAAATATACCATTAAATAAATATCATAAAATCGATATGTAAATAAAAATAAATTGTATTATAATAATCATATTTTAAATTCATGTTCATTATATACACCAAGAAAAATAAAATAGTGGTGAACATGGAATGTATCTCACATGTATAAAAAGTTAGATGAAATTACCTTAACTTCTGTCATGAATATATTAATAATTATTCAAGTATCATATATAATGAATTTAAGTTTATGATACATATTTTATCGAACTAAATTATTATATATAACACCATATATGATTTTATTATGACTCTATATTGACCTTTTATTAACAATTCCATGCTTTAGGTAATATCTTCTTTCTTCTTCGAACGTGTTATGATTTACTATTATTAATCGTATTATTTAGATCATGATTTAATTATTTAAATAATGTAAAAAATCAATTATATATTATATATTTGTAGTATAAAAACATATATAATAATCTAAAAAATATAGATAAATAAAATGGAATACAATGTTCATGGAGATGGTAGGTCGTACGTACGCATGAAAGATGTTTCCGTTTTGTTGTCATATTGAAATAAAGTAATAAAAACAATATATGTTTATATTTATAACATATCATTACAAATAACTTATTTTGTTACATATAACATATATTTTAACTAAAATGATCCTTCATACATTCCATATAGAGTGTGAACGAATCCCATCGCTTTGAGGAGACGGTAGTCCGCACATCCACAAATGATGTTATTATATTTACAAAAGATTAAAAGTATAGAGGAATGTGTTATAAAATAATTAAAGAATACTAAATACATAATAAAAAATATATATATCATATATAAACAGATTTTTCATCATAATTACCAACCATGAAAGTTTGTAAAGGCAAGATGACCAACATTGTTTCGTGAGATGGTAGTTTCCGTACACAAGAACTGTAAGTTCAATACCCATTAGATGGAAGTGTGTGTAACTATAGGTATATAACATAATATAAAAACAATTAATTATATTTATGATACTTTTTTTATTACATAATAATGGAAGAACTATATTTGAGGTGTTGTAGAATGAAAATAAAATAAAGGAACTTGAGGAAGGATGTTACCTCTTATTTGGGTAACTCCTTTTGGTTTGTAGCAAATCGATTCCTTGGATGGATTTCTACCCAAGAGAGGATTCAAGGAGTAAGGGAGGGTTTTTTGGGTTATATGTTACTATATCATGGCCTAAAATAAGTGGTTTGAGAGGTTTGAAGATGTGTGAGGTGTGGAGGCCTTTTATAGTGGAGGAGGAGTGTCACTCTTGAATTTTTTTGAAAGGAATTACTCCAACGATTATCCCATGTAAAATGGATTCAATGATGTAAAAAATTATATAAAATGGATTATAGGGTGTAAATATGTCCATCCAATGGCGTATTTACAAGTTTCTAAGTCGTTTTGGGTCTTATGTTTATGGTTTACCCCTTTGTTAAGTTAATTTTTGTAACATCCCGGGTAAATAAAAAAAATTCCATTTTTATAAATATTTTGTGAATTAAATTTTAATTTTACTTTAAAGGGCTTTCTATGTTCTATGGCGTACCCCATATGCAACAAAAAGTTTCTTTGAAATCTTACATTGCACACAAATAATATAATATTATTATTTTAAATGATAGTCAACTCATAGCCGTTGTATTGGCGGGAATGAACAAAACTGACTACAATATTATTATACATGTTTGTTAAATAAACGTTAGTGGCTTAAAATGTGAATGAATATAATTTTAAGCATAATTTACCTTAAAAGGTTGATTTACCGCCTTTTAATGGGGAACCCTCTTTAAATATAGTTTTGGTTTCTTTTATATGTTCTATTTGAAAAAATAAAATTCTTCTTTAGATTCGGGACAACAAAATTTACTTTGGGTAAATTTGTGGTATTTCTATGATAAAGTTTATTTTTTATGAATAGTTAAAATTAATGTATTTTAATTCATTACTTCCTTTTAATCTAATATATATATATGGTTATATTATTATTTTTAATTTGTTTTAAATTATAATTAAATTATATTTTTACCATTTAATCCAATGTTGGTCATTGTAATTAATTTCATTTTGAAATTTGACATAAAAAACTGTCAATGTTTTGATAGTTTTTGTTTCTTAAAAACACACTATTAGTTTTGAAAATGGGAATTAATTTGATATTAATTAATGACAATTTTATGTTTTTAATTTGGTAAAATAGGCATCATTTTTGAATTCGGAATATTAAATATATATTTGGCTTAAGTTTTGGTATTTTTATGTAAAACGTCAATTTTGATTAATAGTGAAACCCCTTAGTAGTAGTTCAAAAACTGAAATTTTCATTTAAATGAAATTTAACTTCTTCTCTAAATTTAATTTCAAAAATCTGACATACATGGTTGTTATTAATAAGTAAAATGTGGTTCAATAATATGAAAATAATTTTTGGTTAATCATAACTTTTGACTTTCATTTACCGATGTTAAAGGTAAATTGGTAAATAAAAGTAAAAAGAATATCATAATAATACCAAATTACCTTAACACTTGTCCTAAACTTATTTGATGAGTAATGGCCGACCATGGGAATCCTTGGGTTGATTTTGGGACCCCATGGAGCTACTTATGAATGATAATGACACTTTATTTTAATTAACTTAAAGTAAAGGCAAAAATGAAAACAAAAATATCTTTTAGTAAATTAATTTTTACATGGGGTTATATAAACTATATTTTACAATATAAATATTAATTGGAAAGATAAAATGATTTAATACATCATGGTACTTTTCTTATAAATTTTAGACATCAAATAAATTAAATTATTTATGACACAATAATGATGTAGTATTTATCTCATTAATAAAAGATTTAAATAAATAAGATTATAAATATTAAAAAAAATATCCAAAACCTGTCCAATTACTATTGGATGATTTTATTTCGACCATTAGTCTTATTATCTTCATCTTTAAGGAGTTTTGGATCGTTATAAACTGATGATAGGTTTATAATAAAATAATATTTGCAAATATTCCTAGAGAGCCCCTCCTCCCCCTTATAAAAGGACACCAACTCTAACCAATTTCTCACACCACTAAAGCCCCATGGCTCATCCAACCCCTTCCCAAATAAGCTCTTAGGATCCCTATACACTCCTATAATCCTTACCTTAGGCAGAAGTCACTTCAAGAATTCATTTTCGTTCAAACCAAATGAATTTACCCAAATTAATGGAAATGATTCCTCTTAACTTCTTATCTTTTATTTTACTTCCCAACCCCTAAACTATTTTTATTTCATACTTATGAGAAATATTTGAACTAAACTAACACACACCTCCATCAATTGGGAGAATAACATATTGTTTCTTTGGATGGAAAACTAACACCTCACGAAACGATGATTGTTCGATTATCTCCTAACGCCTCTCATGGTGGCCATTAAGATGACACTATATTTATATATGATATATATTATGTTTATTTTTTCTTTATTCTTATATATTTTTCATTTAGATCATACCTTTATGGTTTCCATTATGGTTAACCGCGATAATTTCATTTGAGGAAGTGCGGACTACCGCCCCCACAAAGTGATATGACTTATTAATGCCATATGTGGGTTGTATAAAAGATGGATTTAATTATATTTTATATGATATTATAATGGAATTATAATATACCTATGTATCATTATGTTTTAATTCCATTAAAAGTAGAAATAGAAATGAAAGTAGCGTTTATGCGTACGTACAGCTTACCGTCTCCATGAACGATGAATTTAATTTCTTACCTCCAAATGTTATGTACTATTATAAATACATGTATTTATGGGATATATATGATATATATGATATATAAATCATTAATATCATTATGGATATAATTAAAATTTGACCATGTGAACAACTTGTAATTATAAGAAGTCCATTTTTGACTCAAGTACCAAATATTGACAAAAGGAACGTTATTAACTTGAATGATTACATAATGTTTACAACATGGTAATAAGTGATATAAAAGGAATAATATACTTGAAAATGGTTCTTAAGCGTGTATAAATTAACATTATTCTATTATTCAAGAGATTAATGAACGAATAGGTCAAGTCAGACATGAGGTAAGGGACTTCGTCTGAATCTTCTATAATGGAGGCGTATTTCGATAATATATACCTTCTTCTTTTACACGGGGTATAATAAAACCCTTTTACTTTTACTTTCATTCAAAGGGAATCTTTTTCTATGAATCGTTTTACTAAATGAAAAATAGAATGTTTTAATGTTTATGGTGTCAATGACCTCTCCAACACCATAATCGTTATTTCGCTTCCTCTATGAGCATTAATGTTTTATAAAATGAAAACGAAATCTATTATTCTGTTTTTGGGTGTTTTGGTATTGAAAATGGTTTTTGAAAAGGATTTATTATTTCAATATCTTGAAATTATTTCTTGTGATTGTAAATTAAATTTTATTAGTGAAATGTTTATATTTGCAATATTTTATGTGTTAGGATTTTATAATGGTACTTGGACATTTTATGGGTGGTTACGTGATAAACCAAATGATGGGTGGTGTCGTGATAAACCAGGATGGGTGGTTACGTTATAACCTCTAATTCACCAGGTATGGAATTCGGCTGTATGGCTATTCCATTTAGTGATATGTGTGGAAGTAGATCATATGGTTATTCCATTTAAGTATGTTTATGTCCCAAGTTACCTTTATATGTTATGTGTTCTTTATATGGGTTTTATAGTAATTGTTTTGTTACAAAAGGGTAAGAAATGATCTTTTATTCAGTAAAGATTATTTACTACTTCATAAAGGTGAAATTTATTACTTATGATAAAGTATTCATGATTTACTTATAGTTTTGAAAAAATAATAGTTTTCTTTCTTTGTGTATCCCTTACTAAGATTTTTAGGCTCATCCTAAGGTTTTGGAATGTTTTTCAGATGACATAAAGTGGAATAGGGTCAAGGATGGGAACAAGGAATAGTCATGATGTCTAAATCATGGATCTAGACATGAATATTTTTTTCAATAGTTTTTATTTTATGAAAAAAATTGAAATTGAGTAGAAGTGTCTACCTCATAATTTTTGAAAAGTAATGTAATAGTTATTGCCTAATTCTCTAAAACTCTAAAACTGAAAAGATCCTCAAGGTGAATTATTCATTTAATTCAATATTATGTAATGTTTAAGGTCAGGTAATTATAGTAGGTATTAGAGGTTGTTATAGACAACTTTAGGAGTTAGGTTTTTTTAATATCCATAAATTAATTTATGGTAATATTGAAATGATATAGAATTAACAGATTACCATGTTGCTTTGTGTAAGCTATTTCTATGTTCAGAGTGGTTTTCCGTGGAGGAAACATGGAAGCTATGTTGGGACAGCATCATGAGGAAGACAACATTCCAAATAAGCAACTTGAGATGGTTGGAATCGAAACTGAACAGTTTGTGGTAGTGATGGTACAGTTGACTCAGGCAATAAATAATGGTGGTATCCATGCACGAGATCATCCAGATCAACCACAGAGGAACATGTCAGTAGTTGATCATTTCATGAGGCAACATACTCCATCATTCAAGAGATCATCTGACCCTAATCTAGCATAAGGTTGGATTAACGAACTGGAGAAAATTTCCGTTGTCATGGGTTGTTCAGAACATCAAAATGTTAGTCTCGCTGTTTACCATTTTGAAGATGAAGCTGGTCTATGGTGGTCGATGGTGAAAAATATCAGGGATTGTGAGGAGATTAATGCTCTTGATTGGGATGAATTCAAAGGTACGTTTCCTGAGAAATATTTTCCTAAGGTGTTTCGACTTAGGATAGAAAAACAATTCCTATAATTGAGTCCAGAGGATGAATCAGTGGCTGCTTATGAAGAAAAATTCACTCTACTGGCAAGGTATGCTCCAAATTTCATTAGAGATCTTCATAGTAAGATAAATCAATTTTACTCAGGACTGAAGTCGCGATACCGAAGAGAAATAACCTCTCGTGAGTTCAAAAGTTATGAAAAACTTGTTCAATGTGCGGAGAAGGTGGAAATGGAGTTTTCCAATGATCAGGTGTTCTTTGAAAAACAACAGAATAAGTGGTCCAGTTGGCAGTAAAAGAAAAAGAATTCATCAAAGAATCCTGGAGGTAAGAAAACTAAATATCCATCTTGTGAGAAGTGTGGTAAAAAGAATCCTAGATAATGTTTATCAAAGTGTGGGAAGTGCTTCTGGTGTGGTAAGTCTAGTCACATTTCTCATAACTATAAAAAAGATGATCAAGCAGGCAATGAAAAGCCAGCGGTAAGATGTTTTAAGTGTAATGAAATGGTTCATTATGCAAATGAGAGTCATTTGAAGAACAAAACTAAGGGAATACAATCAGACTACAAGTTGAAAGAGGTGGTGAAATATTTCCCAACTACTTCAGAAGATGTTGGGCCATCGAATGAAGTAGTATCAGGTACCCTGTTTGTTAGTTCAGATTATGCCAACGTGTTGTTTGATTCAGAGTCTACACACACTTTCATTTCTAAGAAGTTTTCTAGTAAATTGGGGATTCCATATCATGATATGAATACTGAACTTATGGTAAATACTCCTGGAGGAAACGTTGAGACAAAAAGAAATTATAAGAACCTTCTTATCCTTGTGTGTGGGAAGAATCTACCTGTAAACCTTATTGTTTTTCCTTTATTATAGTTTGATGATATTTTGGACATGGATTGGCATTCTATTTATCACGCTATGATTGAATGTAGTGATAAAGATGTTTTTTAGAAAAATTATTAGTTTGTGTACAAGAATAAACCATGGATTTTGATAACATATTAGGAAGATGATAAACTAGTAAAAGATGGAAATTAATGTTACCTTGCACATATTGTTGAAAACAAAGAAATTGTTGAAATTAATGATGTGTCGGTGGTAAATGAGTGTCTTGATGTTTTTCTTGATGAGTTGCCTACAATTATACCTGATCGGGAATTTTAATTTATTGTTGGCTTAGTTTTTAATGCTAATCCATTTTCCAAACCCCCTTATCAAATGGCTCAAATTGAACTTTTAGATTAAAATAAGCAATTGTAGGAGTTATTAGATAAAGGTTTTATTCAACCTTGTATATCACCATGGGGTGCTCCAGTCTTGTTTGTTGAAAAGAAAGATGGTTCAATGAGACTTTTCATTGATTATAGAGAATTGAATAAAATCATTGTTACGAACAAGTATCATTTTCCTTATATCATTGATTTGTTTGATCAGCTCCAGGGAGCTCTTTTTTTTGAAGATTGATTTGAGGTCGGCATACAATAAGTTGAAAGTAAAGGAAGCATACATTCCGAAGACCTCATTTCATACTAGATATGGCCATTATGAATTTTTAGTTATGCCTTTTGGTTTTACCAATTCACCTACTATATTCATGGATCTTATGAATAGAATTTTCTGTGAGTTCTTGGATAAGTTTTTTGTTGTGTTCATTGATGATATTTTGGTTTATTTCAAACGTAAATAGGAACATGAAAGTAATTTAAGGGTTTTCATGAAAAACATAAAAAAAACTATTTTGGAAATTCAGAAAGTATGATTTTCGGTTACATAAAATTTCATTCCTTGGTCAAATTGTTTCAAAAATGGCATAACTATTGATCTTGATAAAACAAAGGTTGTTGAAAAATGGCCAAGACCCACAAATATAACCAAGATTCGCAATTTTCTTGGTTTGGTAGGTTATTACCAGATGTTTGTTGAGAATTTTGCACAGTTATCTTGCCCACTGACTAAGTTAACTCGAAAATGTGTTAAATTTATTTGGACAAAAGAATGTGATGATTGTTTTTAGTAATTGAAAAGAAGATTGGTGAATGCTCAAGTTTTGGCACTACCTTCCAGAAATGGTGAGTTTTTTATTTACAGTGATTCTTTGTTGAAAGGATTTGGATGTGTACTTATGCAGAATGATCAGGTAATTGCTTACGCTTCACATCAGTTGAAACTTCTTGAGTTAAATTACCCTACACATGATTTAGAATTTTCTTCTATTGATTTTGCTTTAAAAATTTGGAGGCATCATTTGTATAGAGTACAGTGTGAAATATATACTGACCACATATGTTTGAAGTATATATTCACCCAAAATGAATGTAACATTAGACATAGGAGATGGTTGGAATTAATCAAGGATTAGTGTTGCACAATTCATTACCATCTAGGAAAGGAAAATAAAGTGGATGATTCTTTGTGTCAAAAAATTAATGCTTCATTTACCATGATACGTTTGGAATGATATTCTTTGGTTTTTGATTTGATAAAATTTGGAATAGAAGTTGTTGGTGCAAGAAATTATTTTGTTTTGTTTTAGGTGTCAGTGAAATCATCTCAATCAGAGAGAATAAAGTAACCACAGAAAGAAGACAGTGAGTTGCAGAAAAAGGTAGAGTTGGTTCAGAGGGGTATGTTGCCTGATTTTAACATTGATAATGATTTTTTTTTTAGGTTTGGAAAATTATTATGCCTGACTTGTGATTTACATGTGAAGAATGAGTTGTTATGTGAAGCTCATAGTTCCCAGTTTTCATTTCATCTTGGTAGTAAAAATATGTACAGATATCTTCAAGAGTATTACTGGTGGGATGTAATGAAAAGGGATATTGATGATTTTACTGTGAAGTGTTTAACTTGTCAGTAGGTTAAAGAAGAGCAATAGTTTCCAAAAAGGGATGCTTCAGTCTTTATCGGTGCCAAAGTGGATGTGGGAAAATATATCCATGGACTTCAATGGGGGATGACCAAAGACATCTCGAGGTAGTAATGCAATCTGGGTTATTGTTGATCGGTTGACTAAATATTCTCATTTACATCCTATTCGAGATACTTTGTCTCTAGATCAACATTCTCGGTTGTATATTCAAGAGATAGTTAGGTTTCATGGAGTTACCCTCTCCATTGTATCTGATCGTGATCCCAGGTTTACATCTAACTTTTGGAAAGGCCTTCAGTATTCGTTGGGTACTGAATTAAATTTTAGTATAGCTTTTCATCCACAAATCAGATGGGCGGTCAGAATGAACAATTCATACCCCGGAGGATATGCTACGTGCTTGTTCACTGGATTACTAGGGAATTTGGGACCAACATCATTCTTTGGTTGAATTTTATTATAATAACAATTTTCATTACATTATACAGATGACTCTATTCGAGGCATTATATGGAAAGCATTTTCAAACTCCGGCATTTTCGGTGAAGTTGGTGAAAGGTAGGTGATGGGACCAGAATTGGTAGATGAGATGGTAGAAAAAGTTCAGTTGATTCAGAAGAACATGAGAACAGCGTAGAGCGTACAGAAAATTTATGTGGATAACTGAAGGAAAGGTCTTTCTTTTTGAGGTATGTGGTTACGTATTTCTCAAGGTTTCTCCATGGAAAAGTGTGATGTGTTTTGGTATGAAGGGAAAGTTGAGTCCATTATTCATTGGACCTTATGAAATCCTAGAGAAAGTTGGATCAGTTTCAAAAGGAGTGGATTTACCTCTATTTTTATTCCAGGTACACAATGTTTTACATGTTTCAATGGTGATAATGTATATGCCAGATCCATATCATGTTTTGAGTCCAGAGGAAGTTCAGTTGGAAAAGAATCTCTCTTATGAGTAACAATTGGTCCAAATTCTTAACCATAGAGAGGAAGTGTTGTTGAATAAGTTAATTTACCAAGTAATGGTTTTTTGGAAAAACCATATGGTTCAAGAGGCCACGTTGAAAATCTGAAAATGCTATGAGGGATAAATACCCCCACTTATTTGATAAGTGAATAAAATTGTGAGTACGCAATTTTCAAAAGGGTAGAATTATGTAACATCCTGGGTAAAGAAATAAACAATAAATTATATTTTTTATTAATATTTGGTGAATTAAATATTAATTTTAAATTAAAGGGGTTTCTAGGTTCGATGGGGTACTCGATACGCAACAACGGGTTTCTTTGAAATCATATGTTGCACACTAATAATATAATATTATTATTTTAAATGGTAGTTAACTCCTAGTCGTTTTATTGGAATAGATGAAAAAACTAACTAAAATATGATTATACCTATTTTTGAATAAAATTTAGAGGCTTAAAATGTGAATCAATCTAATTTTAAGCATAATTTACTTTAAAAGGTAGATTTACCACCATTTAATGGTGAACCCTCCTTAAATATAGTTTTGGTCACTTTTATATGTTCTATTTGACAAAATAAAATTATTCTTTAGATTCGGGACATCGAAATTTACTTTGGGTAAATTTTTGATATTTTTCTAATAAACTTTATTTTCTATGAATAGTGAAAAATACAATATTTTAATTCAAAACTGCCTTTTAATCTAATTTATTTAAATGGGTATATTATCTTTTTAATTGAATTTAACGTATAATTAAATTACATTTTTATCATTTAAACTAATTTTGGTCATTGGAATTAATTTCATATTGAAATTTGACATAAACAAGTTCCAATCTTTTGATAGTTATTGTTTCTTAAAAACAGACTATTTGTTTTGACAGTGAGAATTAATTTTAAATTGATTAATGTAACTTCTATGTTATGAATTTGGTAAAGTAGACATAATTTTTTAATTTGGAATATCAAATATATATTAGGCTGAATTTTTGGTATTTTTCTGAAAAACATCAATGTTTGATGAATAGTGAAACAACTTAGTAGTAGTTCAAAACAGACTTTTTCATTTAAAATAAATTTTACTGATTCTGTGAATTGAATTTCGAAAATATTACATACATTGTGGTTATTAGTAAGTATAATTTAGTTCAATAATATTAAAATAATATTTTTTGAATAGTAACTTTTGACTTTTATTTAACGCAGTTAAAGGTAAATAGGGTAATTCAAGGAAAAACGAATATCATAATAATACCAAATTACCTTAACACATGTCCTAACCTTGTTTTATGAGTAATGTCCGACCATGGGCATACTTGGGTCGATTTTTGGACCCCATAGAGCCACTTATGAATGATAATGACACATTATTTTAATTAACTGAATGTAAACGCAAAAATGAAAAAAAACAAATATCTTTTAGTAAATTAATTTTTACATGGGGTTATAGAAATTATCATTTCTACTATAAATATTCATTGTAAATATAATTAAAAGTTCTTACATCATGGTATTTTTTTTATAATTTTTAGACATCAAATAAATTAAATTATTTATGACACAATAATGATAGAGTATTTACCTCATTAATAAAAGATTTAAATAAATAAGATTATAAATATTATAACAATATCCAAAACCTGTCCAATTCATATTGGATAATTTTATTTCTAACATTAGTCATTTTATATTCATCTTTAATGAGTTTTTTATCTTTATAAACAGAAGATAGTTTTATAATAAGATAATATTTGAAAACTTTCCTAAAGAGCCCCTCCTCCACTTATAAAAGGACACCACTTATAACCAATTTCTCACACCTCTAAAGCCCCTTATATTGTCCAAACCCTACCCAAATAATCTCTAAAGATACCTCTCCTTCTCCTAGATGCCTTAAATTAGGCAGAAGGCAGTTAAAGAAGTCTTTTTGGTTCAAACCAAAGGAATTTACCCAAATTAAAGGTAACGATTCCTCTTAACTTCTTTTCTTTTATTTTACTTCTCCAACCCCTAAAATATTTTTATTCCTTTCTTTTATAACAAAAATAGTATCCTTAATATAATAGTATGTTGTTATGAGAAATATTTTAACTACAATGACACACACCTCCATCTAATGGGTGAATAACATACTGTTTCTGTGGATGGAAAACTAATGCCTCACGAAACGATGATTGTTTGATTATCTCCTACCACCTCTCATGGTGGCCATTAATATGACACTATATTTATATATGATATATATTATGTTTATTTTTTCTTTATGCTTTTTTATTTTTTATTAATAGAATACCTTTATGGTTTTCATTATGGGTAAACGTGATAATTTCATTTGAGGAAGTGCGCACTACCACCCCCTCAAAGTGATATGACTCGTTAATTCCATATGTGTGACATATAAAAGTTGGAGTTAATTATATTATATATGATATTATACTAGAATTATAATATACCTATGTATCATAATGTTTTAATTCCATTAAAAGATGTAATAGAAATGAAAGTAGCGTTCATGCGTACGTACTGCTTACCGTCTCCATGAATGGTGCATTTCTTTTCTTGCCTCCAAATGTTATATTATATTATAAATACATGTATATACTATATATATATTATATATATGATATATAAATCATGAATATCATTCTGTATATAATGAACTATTGACCATGTGAATAACTTGTAAATATAAGAAGTCTATTTTTGACCCAAGTACCAAATATCGACAAAACAATCGTTATTAACTTAAATGATTACATAATGTTTATAACATGGTAATAAGCTATATAAAAGGAATAATAAACATGAAAAAGGTTCTTAAGAAATTAGAAATTAATTTTTTTTGTTATTCAGGAGATTAAAGAATGAATGGGTCAAATGTGACATGAGGTAAGGGACTTCGTCTCAATCTCCTTTCATTAAGGCATATTTCGACAATATATACCTTCTTCTTTTACACAGTGTGTAATAAATCCCTTTGAATTTTACTTTCATTAAAATGGAATATTTTCCTACGAATCATTTTACTAATTGATAGACGTAATCTTTTAACGTTAGTGGTGACAATGACCTCTCCACCGCCATAATTGTTATTTGGCTTCCTCTACAATCCTTAATGTTTTCAAAATTGAAAAGGAAATACCTTATTCTGTTTTTTGGTGTTTTTGTATTGAAAATGGTTTTTGAAATGGATTTTTTATTTCAATATCTTGAAATTATTTCTTGTTATTAGAAATTAAATGTTATTTGTGAAATGTTTATATTTGAAATATTTTATGTGTTGTGATTTTATAATGGTACTTAGACATTTGATGGGTGGTTATGTGATAAACCAAATGATGGGTCATGTCGTGATAAACTAGGATAGGTGGTTAAATTATAACCTCCAATTCATTAGGTATGTAAGTCATCCGTAGGGAAATTCAATTTAGTGATATGTGTGGAAGTCGACCATATTGTTTTTACAATTAAGTATGTCTACTTCCCTGGTTACCTTTATATATTATGTGTTCTCTATATGGGTTTTATGGAAATATTTGGGTTAAAAAAGGGTAAGAAATGATCTTTTATTCAGTGAGGAGTATTTAATAATTCATAAAGGTGAAATGTATTACTTATGATAATGTATTCATGGTTTACTTGTTGTTTTGAAAAACTAACAGTTTTCTTTATTTGTGTATCCCTTACTGAGATTTTATTCACATACCAAGTTTTTGAAATGTTTTTCACAGGACATAAAGGGGTATAGGGTCGAGGATGGTAACATGGAAAAGTCATGATGTCAAAAACATGGATCTAGACATGACTCTTTTTTTTCAAGAGTTATTATTTTATAAAAAATTGGAAACCGAGAAGAAGTGTCTACCTTGTAATTTTTGGGATGTAATGTAATATTTATGGCCTAATTATCTAAAACTCTAAACTTGAAAAGATCCTCAATGTGAATTATTCATTTAATTCAATATTATGTAATGTTTAAGGCCAGGTCCTTATAACTTTTCTCTCAATCATTGTAATTAATTTTAATCAATTTCACTCATATTTTTGGTAAAACACTATGTTGAAAATATAAGAAATTATAAGTTATTATGATTCCAAATTTTCAAACCATTTTTCAAAATTATAAAAACATAAGTGGCAGAAATTAAATTAAAAATAATCATTTGGGTAGGATGACGCTATAGGTTTTTATAGTAAAAACGATCAAAAGTTTGCTATGTTTTTATATCCAATTTCAATGAGAAATATGTTCCAATAACATGAATTAGGTTACTAGATAAAAATATAATCTAATTAAACTTTAAAAAAAATATAATTTAAATTGAAAATAAATTTGACTAAAAAGCAGTTTTTAATTAAAATTCATTATTTTTTACTATTCATCAAAAAATGAATTTTCTCGAAAAAAATAATAAAAATTAACCATAAGATAATATCTATATTATAAATTAAAAAATAAATTTTATGTTATCAAATTAAATTTATAAATGTGTCTAATATTAATTTTATTATTTTTCATAGACGGACATGAAAAGCAGTTCATTTGAGAAAATAGTATTTTAAAACCTATAAGGACTATACAAAAGAATATATTTTTCATTATCAATATGTTTTATTTATATAAAAACATTGTAAAAAATATTTTAAATTTTTTTATTTATATTCATATTATTTTTTAATGGTTAGGTTATAATTGTCATGTTTAAATAATTATAACAAAGAAAGATGTTTCATAGAAACTTATTGTTGCATGTAACGTACACCAAGTTAGTGTTGCATGTAACTTATATAAAGCTGGTTTCATGTGAATGGAATTTTTTATTTATTTAAATTAAATACATCAATGAAATTTAATTTATTTAGGGAAAAAGGTCCATAAAAACTTGGGGTGTCACACCATATGACATGAAAACCCTCATTCATGCATACAACTCCAATATGATTCCCCTTGAACATGTTTGCAAACCCCCTTACAACACCTTTTGGAGGTCAGGTGATCACATGAGTAGTTAAACATCATTTGAAGTCAACATGGAGGTGTCCCTGGACATTTATTTGCCCCTATACATGTCTATCATGACATGAAATTTCCTTATAAACCCTCAATCATACAATGTGTTAATTCTCGGTCATGCATACTTATCACACAAACACTCCTTCGCATGTTTCCTAGACATGCACATAAACCCTCAGATATACACTCCACATTCCATGAAAATTGTTTTCATGTATCGTTAATCATTATATCCTTGTATATGTTACTTCAACCCTTGGATGTGTGCTCTTTTCCATTGGTGTCGTCATGGATAGGTTCATCAGACCGCACCATAAGACTCTCTTAAGATCACATGATCTAATTAATCCACAACGGTCTTATGATGAAATTATGATGCCTTAGTGGTGTCAGTTTTATCATATAAAGATATCATCTTCATGTTAGCTTGATCATGTTAATACATCCTAGAAAATCCTATTTGATCATGTGAATATATCCTGGACAATCCAGCTTAATCATGTGAAGACATAATGGACAAGCCAGTTTGAACATTTGAAATACCTTGTACATGTCTTATTTGATCATGCAAAGCACCTATAATATTTTAACATTGTCATGTTATATCCCATTGACATATCATCTTTGATCATGCAAAGCACCTTGGGACAAGTCAACATTGTCAGGAACCGAATCAAAAAAAATAAAATAAGATACATAGGACATTCAAGGGAGCTAATTACGACATGTTAGAAAAACACTTCGGACATGTTAGGAGGACACCCTAGGATATGTACACTTTTTTCGAAAGTCACACATGGTAATACACCATGTAAATCCTTAGCCATGAACCTTTGTACATGTACCAAACTTATAAGGGGAGTTTCTTAAATGGGTTAGGGTTAAACACTCATGTTGACTTGTTATTTTCATTCTCTCAGACGATCCCACTATTCCGTATAAAACATATTTGACAGACCTTTCATGGTCACCATCTATATTTATTAATTAGAGGATAATGAATGAATATGTAACATGGGCATCTATTCTGGTTCAAGTCCCTAACTTTCTTATGCCTTGGGGTAGAAAATAACCCATTCAAGTGTAATCACTTGTACTAACCAATAAGCAGGTTAGGGGTAATTGAACTATTATAAATATGAATACTATTCAATCAAGATATATTGGATACCATCCTATGTCTTGAGATACAATGAGAATCCACTAGGGTATAATCCCCTCCATATCCAAAATAATACTAACTCATGGGACTAAATTATCCAATAAGTATACCATATTTCCTTGTCCACCTGCATATGAGAAGTGGTATTATGCATGATCATCCTATTAAGTGTAAGCCCTAACCATTACCTTATGTACCACCAGCCAATCAGTAGGTTAGGGACAAACTATACTACCATACACCTAATTCCTATTATAAATAGGATATGTAAGACTTCTTCCTATGTCCTGATCTCCATTCCATATCCTCCATGAGATTGGTAAACAAACATCTTTAAGGGAAACATTAATATGTAATCCCCATGCAAAGTTTCTCTCATGTGATTTGCCTAATATTCTGTTATGTTGTTTCTCACACCAAACATGAATCATGTAGGCTTAGAGATTAATGATTATTGTACCAACAACATGATGAGGATTCCCCTAGAGTGGGCCCTTCGTTGGGTTATACGGGCTATTACATCTCATTTTCACTCAATTGTTATACTCCCAATGAGGAAATTCAATGAATACTTACATGAATATTTCCACCTCAAGGCCTCTTTTGTCACAAATTTTATAATGAAAATTCCTATAACATGAACTACATAGAATATGAATCCTATCTTAATAGGATACATAGGACGCCTCCTCAAGGATTGATCCTAATATTTACTTCTTTACCACAAGACATTATAATGCACACTAAGGTCCTATTATACAACATTAAACTATTTCATAAGTAATACATGGGTTCTGATCCCAATTCTCAATTGATACATAGGATTCCTCATAGAGTCATAATCCCATATCAAAGATGCCAAACTCCCCGTAGATGACAATAAACTCCAGAGTTCCTAACCATGGTTGAAGACTAAATCAACATAAATGAATAAGGGAGTAATGGAGAACATCTGACACCCATGTATGTTCCCATCAACACCTGGATATGATCATGTCATTGGAATAGGGGTTACTAGTCGGGTATTAGGTTCTGAGAAGGACTTCATGAACATGTAATCTATAAGAGAGTCTCGAAAGAGGCAATAATTCCTCCCAAAAAGTGTTATGAGCCTAAACTCCCATAATCTAAACCAATGAAAGTCTCTAAGTGTCACTGTGATTGAAACCCCAATTAACCAAATCCCTTTTGAAAGAAGGTTCATCCCTTGTTGTAGATATGGGAACTATTGGGAGTATCTATTAGTTCCAAATATGGTAATCCCAATAAAAATGATTGGGGAAAAAAACTCAATCACCCATTATTGAGCATTGGGAGAAACCATCCACATTGTTTTGAGAAACAAAATGGCGAACCCAACTCAAATATATTTAGGTATTTCAATCCATTAATGAGTTAAAATGTATAGACTTACCTATTCCCATTAGACCATTTATTCATCAATTTTAAGAAACAAATGGTTAACCTAACATGAAATCTTTTAACTATGCTGAAATGTTTTTTTAAAGGGACCAGCTCTTCATATTTTAAGTGTGAAATTAATCTATAGATAATGTATTATTATATAAGATGCTACACTAATGAGTTTCCTTGTTTCCCCTCTAGATATTCTCATATTCTATACAATCAAAATGGCATCATTGAATGTTCCAACATATTCTGAGATCGATGGAAAAGTGTTTAATTCCTTTAGAACACCCCAATATTTTGTAAACAACTAGCTGACACATTGATCATGTGCATTTTCCACCATGAATTCTTTGTCCCTAAGGCCCCAACATAAACTTTCACTAACACAACACCTACAATGCCAGTTGGTGAACATCTTGGTCTGGGGGTACTATATCAATGGATCCATAATGACATTGAAAACATTTCATTAATTCCACAAAATGATGAATCCTCGCCTTTCTTATTTCCTAAAATAGGCCTTAGAAGAGGAATTGTCCCCTATGTCTACATTGAAACACTTTGGAATCTTATCTCTAGAGTGAAGAAACACATACCCCCTACCTAATGTAGTTTGATGAGGAAAATCACCATTTCAACTCAACCACTCAGGATCTACCTGGAAGAGATCCCATTAATTACATTCATCATCATAGACATGAATGTAATTCCATATGGGGCTTAAGAGGAGTTTGTTCCTACCCTAGACATCCAAATTGGGGTATCTAGTAGGAGGTCCCTCTCGGGGAATCCAAAAAATGGAACTCCATAGTAGGATTATATCCATGTAACCACCAACCTGTCTGAGGCCCACTAGTGCATCCTAATACTCACCCAAAATAAATCCTAGATCATAACTATCTAGAAGAATATAACATCATCATAGTTAGACTTAGTGACTATAGAATCCCATGGGGAAGCCCAACCCATAGGTGTTATTGAATTTTTATCAATTTTAACATTAGTATCATCTTTAAAATGGGGATTAACCCACCAAATGGTATAATGAGAAACATCCCAGAAAATAGTATATCCGGAATTAACTAACCAAATAGTATTTCATGCATTGATCCACCAAATGGAATAGTGAGCATCGATCCATCAAGTGGTATTGCAGACACCATCCCACAAAATAGTTTATTAGGCACCGACCTGTCAAACAAGGTTCTCCATTAAAGTGGTCCATCAGTCTGCTTATGTCTTTGTCAATATTATATCAACCAAGTTTGGGGACATCTCTTCAGATTTGGATTAGAATACATTAGAAGATTATGATCGTTCCCTCCTACAGTAATTTTATGTCACAAAAGGTTAACCCACATTTTTCATCCAACATATGAAAATAAGGGATCAATGGTATCTTTCATGCATCTACAAAAGGTATTATTGACTCTTTTGTTGTTTCATAGTGCAATGTAAATGGAGAACATGTCTAGTGGAAATGTAATATTTGGTCTCTAAGGTCCATGTTGAGACTCTCATCATCATCCACTCACCCTTCCATTGATAGAGTAAATGTTGTTTTCATGACTCATGTCAATCATACACTTAAGGTTGATAAAGAAACTTATTTGAATGAGTAGATAAATCAAATTAAATGAGAGAAGAGGGATATATAGGAAATAGTAGTGGGAATAATCCTAGAATCACTTCCTCGGAATGATGTAACAGAACCTTCCTATAGAAAACTACCTTCTAGAGAATTTTCCCAACCCACAGGGTCGGTAACAATTTTATATTCACAAGAACAATAGCCTATAGGGTTGGGGTAATTTATATATTTTCCACATCCCTCATAAAGAGTACTTTGGAAACCATCCAACATCCTTCATTCCCACAAATACTCCATGATATTTGAGTTTAATTAATTATTCAAGATCATCTACATCATCCAAGGCCCCTAATGCTTCAACAACCACCCCAGAACCATTAAAGAGTGAGTCTTTTCACCTCAGGATCTAAACTCAGCCAGGGGAACACCCCATAAGTGGTATAATTAGCATGAATGAGAAGTTTTTTGGTCACCCATCTTTCAATGACAGAAAAACAATGTATATCCCTTCAAAAAAACATTTCCCCAGGTACTTTGACTATGCCATATATAATAATTTGATGTTACTCCCAACAATGAAGAGTAAGAGTGAGTTGAAATTCAAAGGATATGATAATCACCACCCCTACCATTGGAATCTCTAAAACTTAATATGGAGTTTCTTCATCTTAATATATTGTCTAGATATGTAGGTAAATAATGGCTCGATGGAGTTATATGATCCCAAAACTCATGAAATATTTCTAAGATGCATCCATGCTCTATCAAAAACTTCACCCTCCTCACTGGTTATGGAACTATACATATGAGTTTCATGATATTAAACTTTTCCATATATCCTAGCCACATGATGTTAAACTGCATAGTATTTCCTAGTAACATGATGTTATACTACACCATATATCTTGGTTGAATGACATTAAACTATATGACACATCCCGGTTGCATAAAGTTAAAGTCCAGGATATGTCATGGTCTCATAATGTTAAACTGAACCATACATCATGGTTTCATGATGTTAAACTACATGATATGTCCTAGTCATGTCACAATAATCTATATGAAAATGTCCTAGTAAAATGGTGTTAAACTGAATGTTACATCCTGGTATCAGGAAATCAAATTTCATGAAAATTTTCTTACCATATGATGTGAAACTAGACAGAACACATCTCAGTCACAGTATGGTAAAATGTGTGACATCTCAATTTCAGGGAGATATCGTCTGCATTTGGTAGAAATTATTATTTCCATAAGTACCATTGATATTGTACAATATCTATCCCAATAATTTCATAAAATCTCTAATACCACTCACTAACCTACTAAATGAATTAATCAACATTTCACCTCTCCAAACACTCATATTTGGGCATCAAGGTCACATTTTCAAATACATAAAAATATATACTGGAGAGGAAAGGCTCGTATCCTCACCTCCACCAAGAAATACCACCATTATGTTTCAGTAACAACCAATGATAGGGATCATATCCTTACTTACTCAAGTGAAGTCCTATATTATATTCAAGAATAAATCATGTGGTAGTTATAGGTTCATTCCCCCTTTCATAAATCCCTTAAATATATTTTGATGGCTTGAGGAGAGAATAAGTGGTCATATATCCCATCTTTAATAAAATACATCAATCTCAATACCCTAGAAACCGATATCCTCCAGGAATATATTCTTATACAGACCCTTCTAACGAACCAATACCATATGTAAATGAAAAGGTATATTCGACACTATATTCCAATGATAATATAGGGACAAGAAAAAATTCATTTCCTTGTAGCAAGGGTAGCACACCCACAAATGTTTACCTCCACTCATTCCTTCAAATATAATTGGTTTCGGTTCTTAGAACCCCAATGATAACAAGAAATAAACCTTGGTAAATTACTCCAGTAATCCCTATAGAAACACTAAGATGTATCATATCCCTATAATGGTTATCTAATCCCAATCATCCTATATGACTGACGGGAGGAGTTTGATTGTCTTATCAACCCATACAAATTGGAAGGTCTATGTGACACACTCCACTCATATAAGATGATACCTAAACCACTATTCAAGCACCAGAACCATCAACTTAAATCATTAAAACATCAAATACACATAATAACCATCAAACCCATTGTGGGAATATCAGACCTCTAGAAAAAATATGACATTCTGAAATAATTGGATGTTTTTTCTAACCAAACTCCCAATCGTGGATGCTCTCCAATTTTAAAAAGAACTCAAAGAGGTACTCATCGAGGCCCACCAGAGACCATAAGAGTTTGATATATATATTTTTCAATTGTGGTATTATGAGTGGAGACTATTCCATCATTATTCCATGTCACCATCTTGTTCATAGAAAATGATTAGGAAGAATTTATCCAAAGACATATCATCCCATTGAATCATTTATGAAAACTAAAAAATCTATATATTTAATGGAAAATTGTTGAAAATAGTTTTAGGATCAACATAATCATGATTTAGACCCTTTTATGTTTGGGATATAGTGAGGGAGTTTATCTTTGACAAATTTGACCATTCAAGAGTACCATACGAGTAGGAACATTACTCTTGGGAAAGATCAAGATCAAGGATCAGTTTAGGGATCTCACATAAAATGTTGAAATCATTGTTATCCAGATAGAAACATCATATAATTTTCTACTTGGAATACCATGTCTTCATAGCCATGTATAAGTACCTGCAGCATTTCACTTATGATTGAAATACCTCATCGATGGGTAGGTTAGAATATTACATGGTGAAAATTACACCATAGATTATTTCAAAACCATATATTTTGAAGAAGTATTCTATAATAAGAAAGGAATTAAACCAATGGTGGATGAAATTATATAGGTTGCATACCCCAATGGCTTGGGGACCTCACCTAGGATTTCTTATAGCATGCTCGATATCGATATTTTTCTACCTATAAACTTGATTGATGAAGAAGATTTAATCTAAGTATAGTATTGTGATCTAAAAACCTCATTTTCTCATGACCATGTGATGGAAGTCATTCCAGATGAAGTGGATTTTTCAAAATAGGATCATGGTAATTCTCTATTAGGATCTAGTAATACCCTCATTCCATAAAAAAATATGATGATGCCCATAATACATTTTTTTACTGCTCAGGATGTATTGGTCAACTTTCCCTTGGTGGAAACCTAAAAGAAAAGAAGAATCTCAAGAAATTCTATGTGGTGACTCTAGTAGTTAAAGGTGACAATGTATCCTTCCATGGACTCTTCTACATTGACTGTGATAGTGATTCTCTTGGATTACCAACTATTTCTGAAAATGCCTATATGGACTACGAGAAGAAAGAATAATAGGATGACCTCGAGAACACCACTAAAAAAATTTGAGGAATACATATCCACAACAATATATGGGAATAAAAAAATTGAATCTTGGAATTGAAGAAGACCCAAATTTTATATTAATTAATTATTCCATGATTCCCAATTAGAGGGAGAAGTATATTTTATTTTTAAAAGAAACATCAATAAATATTTTATTTGAATTATAGAGATATGCATAGGCTAAACCCTGATGTGGCTATTCATTACTCGGGATTCCCTAGTGACCATAAATGTTTCAATTAGATGGCTAGAAGAATGAACCCCTCTATTGATATTATGTCCTGGTAAAAGGACTCTAAACTGCACAATGTACCATGTCTTGGTAGTACGGGTTTAAACTGGATATCAATTTTTCATACTACAGGACATTAAACTGAATGGATGATGTCCACATAGTGTCAAATTTCATGGAATACATCCTTACTCCATGATGTTAAAAGAAATAGAATATATATTTACCATATTAAATTAATCAATAATTAAAATGTAACTTTATGTCTAGATCGTTTAACAAGATCTAGATATATGTGAAATAAAAATGAAGTACAGTCACCCTTGTGTTTTAGCTAGATATAGATAGGGAATATTCCAACTCAATAACTATGTGTATATTGATTCCATACCTCGTATGATATGTAGGGACACCCAGATGCCAAATCCTGGGTCCAACTACAATATCAATGGAAAATATCCCCCCCTATGTATATGGTTCAGACCTTCATGGAATGTTTTCCAATCAATAACTACATGTGGCTTCATTTCTATCATCACAAGATATATAGTTATGACCAAAAATCAAATCATGTGTCCAGCCATAATATCAAATGAAAATAATTCTCCCTATGCTTATGGTTCAGACCTATGAGGATATTTTTTCCTTTCAGGAACTACATGTTGCTTGATTTCTACCATCACAGGAAATATAGTGACACCCAGGTCTCAAATAATAGGTATAGCCTCAATGTTAATGTAAAATAATTTCCCCCTCTGAGTCTGGTTCAGAACTATATAGAGAACTCTCCATTCAAGAAATATGTGTGGCTTCATTCTCATCTCAATGAGATATATAGTAACGTATAGATCATATGTCATGGACCAACCACCACATGATAAAAATTCCCCTATACATTCTGTTAATCACCATTATTTGGTTAATGAATCAATTACCATTCCTTGTTTCTCATACTGAGCATAGATCATGTGGGATTTTAAATTTTGGTAAGGGATTCCTCATATGATCGATACCTATCAGTTCACATTATACCTAGAATGGTCTTATATGTAATACCTTAAAAGGCACACTAAACATGTTTACATCATGTCATTAAACTAAATGGTTAACATCTCTTTCATGAAATAAAATCACGCATTACTATAGAATTTGTGCCATATGACCACTACACTAGCTATTGGTCTCCCATGAAACCTCCATTTAAGAACTATGTGTGTATTGATTATGACATCATGGGATATGTAGTGACACATGGATATCCAATAATTAGTCCAACCACAATATCAGTGGAAAATAAATCCACCCACTGTGTATGAGTTAAAAATATTTGGTAAATTTTATATTCAGGAACCATATGTAGATGGATTCCTTCCATCAAAGGGGGTGTAGTGACTCTCAGATCTCTAATCATGGGTCTAACCATAATATCAATGTAAAATAATTTCCCTCTATACATGTGGGTCAGACATACATGGATATTTTTCTATTAATGAATTATTCATGGCTTAATTCCTTGTCACATGATACATAATGACACCCAGATCTCCAATCCTAGGTATACCTACAATACCAATGGAAAATAATGTTCCACTCTATGAATGGGTCAGACTTTTATAGAGGATTTTACATTTAATAACTACATCTGTCTTTATTTCTATTATCACTGGATATGAACTGTTTCCCACATCTCTAATTCTCGGTAAAACCACTATATTAATAGAAAAAAATACCCCTTATGGATATGGTTCAGAACTGTGTGGATAGTTCTCTATTTAATAACTTCTTTTGGATTGATTCCTTCTATCAAAAGATTCATAGGGATGCTTGGATCTCCAATCCTAAGTCCCATCTTAATATCAAGGGAAAATGTCCCCCTCTTTGTATGGGTGAGAATTGCATGGAGAGTTTTTTATTAAATAACTATGTGTTCCATGGTTCCTTCTATCATAGGATACATTTTGAAACCTGAATCACCTATCCTAGGTTCATCTATAATATCAAAACAAAATATACACCACTATTCATATTTTTTATACTGGTATAGAGGTTTTATGTTTATGAACTTCATGTGGCTTGATTCCTATTATCACAGGATACATAGTGAGTCTTGAATCTACAATCCTAGGTCCAACCATAATATTAATAAAAAATACCTTAATCTTTATATTTGTTTGACCTGTGTGGAAATTTTTTCATTAAATAATTGCATATGTCTTGATTCCTATTATCCTAGAATACGTAGTTATGTTTGGATGTCCAATCCTAGGTCCAACCATAACATTAACAGAAAAAATTCCCCCCTATGCGTATTTTTCAAACCTAAGTTGAATGTTTTTTAATCAAGATATATCAATGTCTTGATTCCTTCTATCACAGGACGTGTATTGGCACTTGGATCATGAATCATTAGTTTATCCATAATATCAACAAAAACATTCCCCCTCTACATAGGGGCCAAACCTAAGTGGATGTTTTTCTATTCAACAACTATGATTGGATTATTTATTATTATAATAGTAGACATAGTGATGCCAGAATCCCCAATACTAGTTCTATACACAACATATTGAATGATAAAAATGCACACCCTGCATATGGGAAGGACCTATATTGGGAACTATTTGAGAACTATGTGTGGCTATATTTATATCATCAAAGGATACGTAGTGATAGTTGGATCCTCCATTTTAGTCCCATCCAAGGGTTACTATAGCTCCCAATAATGTTCCTCTATTACAGTCAGATCCATGTGGAGACTCCAGTCAACAGTAAATTGTGAATACCCCTACATATTCCCTATCACATACACTTACATGTAATAATCTAATGCTTAGTTATCCCTTGTTTCTCACACCAAAAATCACTCATGTGAGCTTAGGTATCCTAGAAGGATGCTCTGGACATCAGGAAATAGATGCATCTTAGATAGGGAACCTTGTCTAAGTCACATAATGCTAAACTGCATGACTACGTCCTTGTCACCTTATGTTAAAATGTATGACCACATCCTAGTTGTTTGATGTTAAACTATACAAAAATTTCCTAGATGCATGAAAATTAAATACATGACAAATTGTCCATCCTAGAAGAACTAAAATTGCACAGAGCGGGCCACTCTATCCATGAATCTTTTATATGGATAATTATTCATCTCTATACTAGAATTTATTATGGAAATTTATTATTTATATTTACATTGTCAATATATTTATAGGACCCTTACCCACCCATAGTGTCGAGAATCGCTAAAAAAAGAATGTAGAATGCTCCTCTCACCTCTATGAAGGTCAGTTATATGAGGAGGTATCTCCTTAAAGAATATATTTATATCATGATTATCACCCTTATAATATTCATAGGAAAACCTAGGGAATCCTAGAAACAAAATCTATATATACCTCTGTTCAAAAAAGTCCAAGTCATGCATAATTTCTATACCTATGTACAAGTTAGATCTATGTATGGTTTATTTCAACATCAGATAAATCTACACAATAAGGGAACCAACATATAGCTACCCATTAATAGGAATTTTCATGGATAAAAGGTTTTTCCCATATCTAAGTTCCCCTACAAATGAAAACTTCCCCCAAATTTATCTTTCACAATTTCTCATCAGTTTCTACATCCTTACTATATGATGATAGACTATGATGAAAATATCTGAGTGGTATGATGTCAAATTGCATAACAGATAGGTCTACACTACATGACATTAATTTTTTTAAAGCATTACACATATTTATACATTATCTAAGGACCATAATATCCTAAACCTAGTCATCCAATGATTGGGATGCTTCCATATTCTTATAATCACATTGATGTATAAATCAAAATTCATTTCTTAAGCACCACGGGTTGACACTAACCTTCCACAACCCCTGGAAAGATGAAAGGATCTATCTATTTGACCATGTATGATGTGGATCTACATAAAGGAATTAGACCCACCAACTAGAGGCATCTTTTCCCTATAATAACAGACTTCTGATCCTTGTGAACCTTGATATAATTGCAGTGGATCTTATCACCTTAAAGTGATTTCCAATAATTTTTAGCATGATTGTATCAAACGATTATTAATTACCTAAGATCATTGATCCATGATTTAAAAAATTTTCATCCCACTCTAAAAATTATGTTGCAGTACTCTTGATTATAGGTATCCTATTTAGGCTATGTGTAACGCTACCCTCTTGCATGGTCTATACGAATCATGAACATAAATTGTATAGACTTTGGTCAAAGTTGTAAAAACATAAACTTTATCCTTTCATGTTCCAAATAACAATACCCTAAACTACTAGTGAAAGATACAAAAAACTTGTTAGGGTGAAAACACTAAAATAAAATTCTAAAAAAATCAAGTCTATGGATGCTAAAATCTTCATATCTAGAGTTTATGAAAATATTAGAGTTTAAATAAACAATACATAATTCTCATAGGTCCCATTTTTAGTCCCTAGTAAAAGTATATCCATGCTTGATTGAACCCATGGTTGAGGAAAAAGTTAGAGTAATGATCTTTCACATCTCCTCACTGTGATATTGTTCTCACTAGGTGGAAACATAATTTTTAGTGTTCTTGAACCCTTCTTGAATATTACGTTTTCCATTAACCACTTTCATGTATTTGAATTTTGAGTTAACAAAACTAATTCCTCAAGTTCATATCTTTCTTATAGAACCCCATGGACCTTAGGATCCCTTTCTCTTAGTTCTTCCCTATTACAATCTGGTAATAAGGATTGTCTGATACAAATGGATTCCATTTGTAATTTGTAAGATAATTACCACCCTAACAAAGATATTCTTCCCAGAGGATGTTGGTCTTATAGAGGCCCCCATAAATCCAAGAGTTATTTTTTTAACCACATTGAAAATGGGATTCCTCCATTATCAATGTTTTACCTATACCCCCTAATTTCCACCTCCAGTTAACATAGATTTTCCTCAACCCTGGTTTACAATTCCCAAAACTAGACTATTAAAGTAGATTAACTATCCCTAATATTATGAAACCGTGTATTATAACCTTTCTCAAATTAGGAATATGATATCACATTCTCAGACCTTTTTATAAGCTACACCATGTTACTTGAAACCTCATGGTCCAAGGACTGATCTTCCCAAATAGAAACTAAACCACCATAGGGTTCCTAAACCCTTCTTGGATAGCCTTCATATAACTTAAAAATTTATAATCCCAAGATTTAAATATTCAGAAATCATTCATGTATCTTGGAAAAGAGTAGGGACCCTTCTACTTTACCATTAATATATGATCTATGGGCTCATTCATAATGGCCTATGATTCACCGACTAGATCTATCACTTCCTTATTGTAAAATTCCTCTAATTATCTTGATACAGGGAAAAAATATGGTAGATATTAGCACCTTATGGTGTTTTATAATCATCCTCAACATGTCTTACACATTCCATATTCACCA
Source organism: Viscum album (assembly GCA_963277665.1). Classification (NCBI taxonomy): domain Eukaryota; kingdom Viridiplantae; phylum Streptophyta; class Magnoliopsida; order Santalales; family Viscaceae; genus Viscum; species Viscum album. Next base: position 1,080,301,796 of record OY728166.1, on the reverse strand, counting down.
GTTCAAGTTACTAGACACATGATTTACACAACCAATATTCCCACTATCCATGTGGACTCGACAATCCTAATATTTCTCCATGAATAAAACAAAATCCCGGTGATTATGTGGGGTGACACAGCCCTTCATGGATACCCATAAATTACTACTGAAATAGATAGTCTGAACTAGAGGACGATAAACATTATTAATATATGTTCTGATCTATAATATCTTAAACTAAAGAAGAAGTTTTTCTGAGCTATTAGCACTTAAACTACAACAGAAGATGGTCTCACATAGAATACCTTAAACTACAAGAATATATAATCTGAGCTAGAATAAAATATACTATAGTAGCAGGTGGTCTGAGCTAAAGGAACAAAAACTACTGTAGAAGATAGTCTGAGCTAAAAGAACCTAACCTATAGGTTAGAAATGGTCTAGTTTGGAAGACCGTAAAATATACAATTGAAAGAGGCATAATCCTTTATAGGATGGAAACCCACAACGGGAACTATAGGAAAAACTAGAGTCTATAAAATTAATATTGATCACTTATAAAACAGAGAATATATAAAACTTTTCAGGTTGAAACCCCATAAAATAGTGGCCTGTGAAAAGACAATTCCATGCCAATTAAAATTTTCCCATATAAATCTTAGGAAAAGGTTAGTGATGAAATGAAAAAGATAAAAAGTTTTAATGAAAATTATCTGTCCCTATAAAAAATCCATCTACACTCACTTTTTCAATTGATCTAGGAAAATTTTAGACCTCATCTCTATTTCTTGGGACCTTCCTAAGGATACCTTGTCCTCTCATGCCTTTGATATACCTGAGACTTGGACCATCCCGCAGGACATTAAACTTATTAGAGTTTACTAAATTATATTACTTGAAATGTGTCACAAGATCTAGATCTGTGCAACATCTCCACAAAAACATGGGTATCTACCTAGGCTTTCATCATAAAAAGATAAAATTCCCTTTCCTACATACAAGAGAGGTAAATGTAAGAGAATTAATTATAGATTTATTCATAAAAACCCTATCATACTTATTCATGAGCCTAATATGCATATGAGTCTTCCATCCCAGAACTATGTATGACTTGATTCCTATTACCTTGGAATATATAGTGATGTATTGGATTCCTATATTGGATCCAACCACAAGTATCATTCCACTTAATCCATTTTCGAAACTAGAATTTTTGTACATTCTAATTTCAGGATATTTTTTCCCTAAGATAAGAAAACTCTCTATCATTGATAAGGCCAAAAATGAAGTTCAAGTTTCTCCTCTTTATAGTATCTAAAGTCCCTCATACAACACACTCTTGAAAAATACTCTCACATGGCTCAATATAAAATCCCATAAAATGTTTAAATAATTGAAAAAGTGATCTATGTTTACCTTACAATCAGATTCCTTTCATTATTATCAAATATAATTCAAAGGAGGAATTTTTTTGGCACCCATAATTGAAAACCGATGACTATTCCATTTAGTATTTGAGAAGTATGAAGGATATAAAAAATACTAATAGAATTTGATTGTGATACTTTGAAATGGCTTTTATGGGCTTCATTTCATAAAAGAATGTACTTTGGCCCTTATTATATCCATTTTACTTGGATAATTATACAAAATAATTTATAAATTCCCTTTACCCAATAAAATTCTCTAGTCAGGGCTATCTATCCAAGACAACTCGACCAAAGGACATGTGGGAGTCACCTTAACCATGCCTAGGGTGACATCTCAGATGACTTGCACTGGCTGTAAGGGATGTTTATACCAGAACATGTGCAATGGGAGAAGAGTTTTGTCATCGGTCGGCAACACAACAGAGGAGAGTGTTGATAGAGGTCACTGCCAGTGAAGGTTGGGAGTGGACCCTAATACTCACATCTGGTCGGCTAAGGAAGCGCTTTGTATAATCAAGAAAATCCCATACCTTCCAAAAGTCTGATGTGGAATTGGTGAATCAATGAAACTATTTTTCATCATTAAAAATTACCTAAATAATGTATTTCATCCAATCAAACCAATTTCAGACACATGATTTCCTTCACTTCATCATCTTCAACCTTCATCCTTTATGGGATCTACATGTGATCACAAAAAGTCCGATGTCCAACACCCCAACTCTCTAGTGTTTGACAATGTTTATTCTATCCATCTCTAATGAGATGGATGAGACTTTCAATCAAAATGATCCCATTCCATAAACTTTGGCTTGCATGCATATATTATTTCAGAGAAAAAATGCATCACATGAACTCTTTATCATTACACGATCACATAAATAATTCAACATCACGTGATTATTATCATCAAAAGAGGGATCCTTGATTGTGTGAGTGTCTTCAAATCACAAAATTGTAAAACATTCCATAAATAATTTCACCACTAAATACATTGAATGATCAGGTGATGTCAATAAAGATAGCAACATGAAATCATTGTAATACATATTAAGGATCATGTGATCAAGGTAAGATTCTCATGTGAATCAATTTTATATTTCACTAAGGATTCACATGAAAAGCAAGGAATATTTTCATCAAAAGAGCCCCCCTTCATTTTATTATTACATAATATCATACCAATTCAAATGATGAGTGATCATGCAATCACATAGTTCCATCACATGAAGGTTGGATGATCAGGAGAAGTCTCCAAATCCATCGTGTGAATCCCCTAGCGGTTTTTTGGATATCCATCATATAAAAACCAAGGATAAAGTGACACCTTGGAGCTGATCATACCAATCATTAGTATCCATTGATCATTCCATCATGTGAAGCCTTCTTGTGATCACATAATGAAAATCATGTGAATCCACCCACCACCTCATGATGATGTATCTAGAATGCACACCATAAGAATAAAGACCAACCTCGTCTTCCTCCTTATATATAAAATCTAGTCCCTTTAAAAAAATATACATTCAAGGGGGAATGGGGAGAGAAAATAGGGAGAGAATGGAAGAAGGAAAACCTAGGAGAGTGAGAATTGGTTATTACCTTCGTAGAATTTATTCAATTGATCGAGATAACCCCATGTGTGGTCCCATGAATAACATGTGATCAAATTATGAGTTTAATATCTTGTGAATCCATCATGGAAACCCCAGTTCATGCGAATCATTTATGCAATCACATGATCATTCACAAGTTTCATGGCACCCCCAGGAAAACCCTAAGTTGCAGGTCTATAAAATGAAGCCTCGTCTATTCACCCCATATGACATGAAATCCATCATCTATTCATGTTTCTCTAATATGAATCTTATTCATTTGTTCATAGAATGCATTGCAAGACCACATGCAGATCAGGTGATTCCATGAGTAGTTAAACATTATACAACACCTTCATGTGGGATCCTATAAACATTTATGTGGCCCAAGACATGTCTATCATACCAATATATTCCCTTGGAAACCCTAAACTATGAAATATAGTCATTTTTATTCATGCACCCATATCATGTGAACATTATTTAGCATGTTACTATTAAATACACATGAACACTAAGGAATAAACTCCCATATCCATGAAAATTATTTTCTATGAGGAATTAAGCATGATACCCTTGGAAATTGTACTTAAACCCCCAAATTTGTACTATATTTCATCCACATGGTCTTGTAAATGTTTTTCATATCCCTCCGTGTGACTCTCTTAAGATCACATCATCGTATGACACCTCACAGGTCTTGTGATGCCATCATGCAACATTGGATGTGTCCATTTGATCATGTAATGACATCCTAGATATATCATCTTTTTCATGCAAAGATATATCGCTAAAGATAGTTGGATCATGTGAATACATCCTAGACATCCAGGTTTTGTCATGAAAATACATCCTAGAAAATTCAATTTGATATTCCGAATAGACCTTGGACAATTCATCCTTGATCACACAAATGACACTGGACATGTATGCTTTGATCATGAGAAGAACCTCAGACATCTTATCATTTTCATGTGATATCCTATTGAAATTTCATCATTGATCATGTGAAGGACCCTGTGACTTGTTAATATTATTGATAAGGAAATTAGGAAATGTCTGGAAGACACCCATTATATCTCATTCAAATAATCAGGAAATGTTAGGTCATCACTTTAGACAAATTAAGAAGACACCCTAGGACATCTCAACCTTGTCAAGAAGTCACATTTTTATATGTACCATGTAAATCCTCATCCATGAACTTTCTCTTGAGTACCCCCTTTATAAGGGGATTTTTCTTAATGGGTTGGTGTTATGCACTCATGAGACCCTATTTTGTGTCATACTCTCAAACATGCCCACCAGGTCCTACCAAACATGTTTTATAGTTCTTTCATGGTCATCATCTCTGTTTATCAATCAAAGTATATATAACTAATGTGTAACATGTGATTACAATATGGTATAAGTACCTAACTTTCCTAATACTCGTTGATAATAATAATTCCTCAGAGTTTAATTGCTTATCCCAACCCATCAATGGGTTAGGGGGTAACTTAACTTCAAGAACTCTAATTCTTATCAAAACATGATACGTAGGATGCCTTATTGAGGCCCAAGATCCAATGTGTACCGACCCTGGTATACATCCCTCAATATCCAAAATAGTATTAATTCATGGGATTGACTTATTCTATAAGTCTACAATCCATCCTCACTAATAGATATATGATAAGTGGTATTATAGATGGGAATTATATTAAGCTTAAGTACTAAACATGTCATCAAGTACCTCCAACCCTTCAGTGTCTTAGGGATGAACTAAAATATGAGAATTCTGATTCCTATTTTAAATAGGATACATAGGATGACTTCATAATTCCCATGATTAATAACATATCCTCTATGATATTGGTAATCATACCACTCTAAGGGAATCGTTAATGTTTAAGACCCATAAAAATTTATCTCATGTGATGTGTCGAATGTTCTACTATCTCTTGTTTCACACACCGAGCATGACTCACATGGTCTTAGGGATTGGAAATGATTTTAACTATATCAGGATGAGGATTCCCCTAGAGTGGGACATTTCTTGGGATGTAATATTGATTATATATCATCTTCACTCAAAGGGTAGTACTTTTTATGAGGAAATTTAAGGCAAACTTACATGCATATGTTCCAGTCAAGGACTCTATTTTCACCTATTTTAGAACTCATACACCCATAAAATAGACTATGTGGACTCTGATTTCTATCTAACTAGAATATGAAGGATTCCTCCTTAATTCTTGATCAATATATTTTCATCCTTACTAAATATAATCAAACAACATGGTATGGTCCTCTCGTAGGACCTTAAACTATTCCCAAGGAACTATGTTAGTTTTGATTCATATTCTCACAAAATGTGTAAGATACATCATAAAGGTTTAATCCCATATCTGATGCACCCACTTCCTCCCTATATGGAAATAAACTATAGAGTTTCTGAACATGGATATAAACAAAAGCATCATAAACGAAGATGGGTGTAATAGAGAAACTATGGCACCCACAGTTGTTCCCATCAACACCTGGTCTTGATCATGTCATTATAATAGGGGTATCCAGTCCAATATCATGGCTTGGTAAGGATTTTACAGACATATCATAAATCTATAAGAGAGTCTCAGAATATCAAATAATTATAAGGTATTGACCTTAAAAATTAAAAAATCTTGAGTTATGTAAATAATTCATATTGAGGATATTTTCAGGTTTAGATTTTTAGAGAATTAGGCCATAACCATTACATTAAATATGAAATATAACAAAATATGCCCATCTACTCTAACCAATTGTTTTCACAACAATAAAACACCTTAAATAATAAAGAATTATTTTCATGATAATAATCTTCTTGAATTCTTAAATTATCTTACCCTTCCATATACCATGTGAAAAACATTTCCAAAACATGGTATGAGCATAAAAATCTCAGTAAGGGATATAAAATAAGTAAAGAAAACATTAGTCCATGAATACATACAAATCAAAGAAATCATAATTTTAAATCATAAAACAGAAGCTCTTTAACATACCTCATGAAATCATAATATTTATGAATAACACTTAGAAATCGTAAATCACAAAGATAACATGTGGCACACATAACATACTTACATTATAGCATTCATAGCTACATATGTAGTTATGTTTGTAATACACATCACATTATATTCCAAAAATCTATTTGGGTAAACATTAATGTTTACCTATGTTACATTACCCAATGCATTGGAGATCTATCTCAGGCTCACCCACCCTCATTTATCAATAAACCATCAGTATCTGTAAAAAAAATCTCAAGAACCATAACATATTCATAACACATAAAACAGGCATAAAGGAAGGATAAAATTTCCACATTGCAATCAAAATATATCATTTCAATATATTGACATAATAAACGCTTTCTCAAAACCATTTTCAATTAAATAATACATAAGAATGTTATATGGTATTTATTTTTCTTTTAAAAACATTATGGCTTGTTAATGAATCCAAATATCAAATAATTCTTATCGCGGCAGAAAGGTCATTGTCACTACGTATGTTAAAAATAAACATTGTTTTTTCCTTTACCTAAATGCTTCATAGAAAATGATTCCTTTTGAAAATAATTGAATTAAATTAAAATAAAAAAAGGTATAATTATAAACCGTATAAAAGAACGTCTTGTATAAACCAAAATATACCTCAATGAAAGGAGATTGAGACGAAGTCCCTTACGAAGATTGTATCATTCAATTAACGATAAATCAATGACATAATTATATGTGAAAAATATAAATACACCCAATATAATTGGATATTAATTATAAAACTATCATAGGTCATTCACATATATTCTTGTAAAAACAAAACCAATAACATGGATATTTATATCAATGAATGGAGATTGAGTTATGATTTCCCTAAAAAAATTTGTATAAATGATATAAAAAAATTATCAATGGGATTATTGTGTGTATCAAAAGTATATCCACACAAAAGGAAGTGTAAATTAAAAAATAAATAAATAATCATTGATTCCACACATAATCTTGTCATAATATAATCAATGAAGAATGCGTAAAACTGAAAGAATGGATATTGAGTTTAAAAATTACCTTAAAAGATAACTTTTGTAAATAAAATAGATAGATTATGTTTATTCACTACAAGTACACATAAATAAATTACAAATACAGTATAAGACATTAAAATTTGTTTCTCACATAATCATAGCATGACATAATCAAGAATTAGAAGATTAACCCAAAGAATGAAAATTAGGTTAAGAAGTTTCCTTACAAAGATCATTTTGTAAATAAAATAGATATATTTTTTTATTCACTATAATTATTCAAAAAAATGTATAAATAAAATATAGGACAATAAAAATTATTTCTCACAAAACTATAGCATGACATAATCAAGAATTATAAGATTATCCCAAATAATGGAAATTGGGTTAAGAAGTTCCCTTACCTTGTGTCCCACTTGTCTTGTTCATTCTTTATCTCCCTGAATAATAAAGTTAAGTTAAATTATAATTTATTTATAACCTTTTTAATTTTTATTATTCCATTTATATCACTTATTACATTGTTATAACATTTATATAATTATTCATGTTCATATATTTTGTATTGTTGATATTTGGTACTTGAGTCGAAAATGAACTTGTTATAATTACAAAGTGTCCATGTGGTCAAAATTCCATTATCTGCAGAATAGTATTTATAATTTAAATATCATATATATATAGTATAAATTTTTATTTTTAATAGTAAATAACATTTGGATATAATAAAAAATGCACCTTTCATGGAGACGGTAGTTCGTACGTATGCATGAACGCTAATTTCATTTCCTTTTTATATTTAAATGAATGGAAACTAAATGATACAGGTAGAGCACAGTCGTGGGCACCCTCAAATGATTAGTGTGATTTTTGGGTACTTAGGTGCAGCATAGTGGCTGACCAAGGTCGTCTCTCAAAGGAGGAAGTGAATTTAACAACTTATTAAAGGTCTTCTAAAAAAGTAAAACAGAATATAATAAAAACACTACATTAAAGGATTGGGGTTTGTTATAGTTTATGAATCGAGAAGATGTTTTCTGGAATAATATTGTATAATTTTTTGTTTTTAGATTTGAAATGAATTTCGATTAAAATGACATAATAAGAAGATATTTTTTTAGAAATATATTTTAAAAGGAATAATCGATCTAACTCGACATATTCATTCACTTATTAATCATTATCTTTTAAATACATATCCACTTAATTATGATCCCCTAATTTTTTATCCCTCTAACCCTATAAGAGTTAACTTAACCACAGTGATTAAATTACTTAAACCAGAGGCTAGCTTCGGAACACGCAATCACAACACCCTGCTTTGATTATTGTTATAAGGATAGCTTATGGTCAGTGGTTAATTAGATCACATGTAAATTCTATAAAGGAGTATGAATTGTGTTTAGGTATTATATTTTAACTCTACAAATTTATCACATGTGGTCTTGTATTACCGATTAAGATCGCGCTGTCACATTTTACACAAAATCTCGACCTCGCGTGTTTTGTATTAATTGTTCAATTGCTTGCTTAGTTTCTTGTAATTTAAAAACACAATTCATGGATCATATTATGTTAATTATAGTAGATCATTTATTCAAAATAAATTAATGAAGAAGGATAGAGGACGATCGATTACTAAAAAAACTACTCTTCCATGGGTGACGTAATCATCGTAGAAACGTTTTGCATGTGAAAAGGTTTATAATGGGTATAACCCAATAACGCTTCTAGTCATGAATTCCAGCCCAAGTAGGAAGATTAATAGAAGAATAAATTTAAACAAAACAGAAGAAATTAGAAGAACTAAAAGATGAACACAGAAGTTTATTACCCAAACAAAATCATTACAACATGAAGGAGAAGAAGAAGGCTTCGTCGAAGGGATCCTTGCTTCAAGAGGTACCCTTATTTAATGGTTGGATAATTGGAGTGGATCAACTTATCCTCTTCCCTCAACTTCCCAATGCACGTCCCAACCCCACAAAATGAGAAAAACATCAATATATAGAGTGGTGGGGAGGATAGGTTCAAAGTGGTTTCAATTGTGAATGGGGAATCTCGTCCAAATATTTTATGCCAAATTGAACTGCCCATTTGACCACCCAAACGTGTGACTTGGCCAGCCTTCCAGAAGTATCATATGTGCGGATATGGGTCCCCTATCTCCTCTCATAGTTTGGGCTCAATCAAAGCCAATAATAAGGAGTTATGGCCGAAATATAGAAGCCTCTCCATTCTGACGTGTCCAGCTCACCTTTGGCTTTATGACCCAATTACTCCATCCAAATGCATTTTTGTTTATCTAGTGTCCTGAATAAAAGTTGTAGCCCATGAAGTAAGGAACATAGTTTCAAAATATTAATTTCAAATAATTCAAATAAAAATATTTATGATTGAAATACTACAGTGATTTTAAAAGGGTAAAACTGGAATTTTCATCAAATATTCAAATGAATGATCTAATCCCAAATACTTTCCAATTAAACATATTTAAGACAATGAGAGTAATTTAACACAATTTGAGGAAATTATATCATTTTTTATCAATAAAATATTCAATAAAATAATGTTTTATCAACTCCGCCACACTTACCCTTTTGCACTCCTGAGAAAAACCTCATATCATGTAAACATCAATATCAAATCAAAATCTATTTTAAAACACATATCCTTGAGATCAATCAATTTCACACCAAGAATCAAAAGATATCGTGCCTCATAAAAAACCTTATTTCATGTTCTCTATTTATATCATTCAATATATTTCCACTTCATTTATCCTCCCATGCACAAAACACTTACCTCGCTTGAATTTTCTCTCATCACTCAAATATCAATTTTTTTTGCAATGTCTTTCTCATCCAAACACATACAAGGGTCACCATAGGCTTGATAAATCCCTACATCACCACCCGATGTGAGTCAAGGACATATTTTTATCATGAGTAATTTTCAAGGTTGTTCTATGGATTTAGGTTGGTAGGATTTAGATGTGAAAAACTCTATGGCTGAATGAGGAGGGCTTGACTCTTTTTGAAGAAAAATTTCATTAATCTAATTTTCACTTAAATATGGTATCCTCATTAATCCCCATATTATCAATTCAGATCCATCATCATGAAAATTCATGGAAGGTTTTCACCATTCATCAATTGAGCAACAAAAATGTCAATCTTCCCAAACATGATTTTCATGAAAACTCCAGATAGGCACAACATTCTACCTCAATTAGAAGCTCCAGAAAAGGCACAGCTTCACTTGTCATGAATGCTCCAGAAAAGGCACAACTTTCAATATAATTATTTTCTTCAGCCGCAAACAAATCTCTTTAAAATTTAATATTCCACCAAAAGTATCACAAAATGTGGTAGCTCAACACAGGATAGCTTCTCCCACACTTAAGCTCAACTAGATTATGCAATTTCACTTCAAGAGTTTGCTGGATAGGGAAAATTGGATTGTAATGTGGTTAACCTAACAGGATTTGCATGGATTCTAAGGGATACAGGGATTAAATGTTCAAGGTAGTCCATTATAATAAATGATTCTTTGAAATAGGGACTTTAATACCAATCAAATGCCTCAATAATTTAAACATAAGTACCTCAAACCCTCAAGTTTTGACAGGAATAGATCAAATTCTGGTAAAATCAAGCATGGTTTGGTTCTCTCAAGAAGTGAGGTGAATGTAAAGAATATAAAAATAATGGTTCAGAAGCCTCACAGGAAAGTGATTTCAAATATAAAGACAGTAAGATGTGGCATGGGATTCAAAATTCAGTGTACTTTTCATGAAATTACTAAATATTTGAACTTGAAACAAAGTCATTTCAGCATTCATTTAAGCTTAGTTTCAAGGGGTAAATTTTTTCAATTATTGATATGGATTTAAAAATGTTGATGAGAATTATTTCAGCTCAAAAATTTCAAAAACACATAGAAATTGTAAAATAAACACAAAAAATTTTAAAAACACACATTTTTTTTTGTTTTGTTTTTTTAAACATGAAAACAATTGAAATTACTAAACTAAATGGTTCACTCCCCCACACTTAAAATATTGCATTGTCCTCAATGTGAACCCATGAGATGATATATGCACATAAAATGAAGAATTTTTTAAATTGGAAAAATAATATAAAAGTGAAAGGGTTAGGAACATCTTGATGTGCTCAAGTGATGATGGGGTCATGTAGTGTGATAAAATCCACTACATTAGTAAGAAGTCACTCAATGTATCTCTTCCAACGTTGTCCATTGACTGTAAAACTTCTTCTTGTGTCCCCTTGTGTGATCTTCAGTGCACCATAAGGAAAAACATTAGATACAATATAAGGACCTAACCATCTGGAACGCAACTTACAAGGAATCAGCTTCAGTCGTGAACTGTAGAGAAGGACTTTCTCTCCAACATGAAACTCACTTTGTTGGATCATTTTGTTATGATCTGCTTTTGATCATTCCTTATAGAGCCTTGAGTTCTCATATGATGACAATCAAATCTCCTCAAACTCTTGAATTTGAAACGTCTTTTGGATTCCAGCTTGGGCCAAATCCATGTTGCATTTCTTTATAGCCCAATATTCCTGATGCTCGACTTCCACTGGGAGATGACATGCTTTCCAAAAAACAATCTGAAATGGGGATATACCAATGGGTGTCTTGTATTCTATCCTATAAGCCCACAATGCATCATCCTAGCTCTTTCTCCAATCCTTCTTATTTAGCTTCACGGTTTTCCCCAAAATTTGTTTCAACTCACGATTTGAAACCTCAGCCTTGCCATTTGTTTGGGGGTGGTATGGTGTTGATGTTTTGTGTGTCACCCCATACTTCTGAAGGAGGGAATAAAAATTTCGATTTCAAACGTGTTTCCCTTGGTCACTGATGATGGCCTTTGGTAATACAAACCTGTAGAAAATTTGAGCCTTGAAATAATCCACTACCACATGAGAATCGTCAGTCCTGGTGGCCTTGTCCTCCACCCATTTAGTCACATAATCAAGAACAACTAAAATATACATAAATTCAATTGAACTAGGAAAAGGACCCAAAAAATCAATGCCCCATACATCAAAAATATCACATAATTGTATGGGTTGTTGGGGCATCTCATGTCTCCTAGAAATTTTCCCAGTGTGTTGGCAATGAGAGCATGACTTAAAAAAACATGGGCATCATGCAATAAGCTAGGCCAATATAATCCAGATTCCAAAACCTTCCTAGCTGTTCGTTGGGGTCCAAAGTGTCCACCACAAGAATGTGTATGACAAAAATGTAAAACAGACTCCAACTCATGATCAGGAATACACCTCCTAATAACTTGATCACTACACATGCACCATAGGTAAGGATCATCCCACACATAATACATAGACTCACTTTTTAATTTTTGGAATTGATGTTTCTTTAAATTTGTAGGGATTTCAGAGGCAATAATTTAGTTAACTAAATCTGCATACCAAGGATGCGTACCTGAGATGGAATAAAGATGCTAATCAGGGAAAGTGTCCCGACGTGGTACCTAGTCCACGGTGTCATCCTCTAGTGTGTGAGTATGCCTACTCATGTGGTCCGCCACCATGTTTTCTGACCCCTTTTTGTCCTTTATCTCAATATCATATTCTTAAATAAGGAGCATCCATCGGATCATCTTGGGCTTTGCATCTGGCTTCTTCAAGAGGTACCTCAAAGCTGCATGGTCAGAAAAAACAACTACTTTAGAGCCCAATAAATATGAACGGAATTTATCTAAAGCAAATATGACAGCAAGAAACTCCTTTTCTGTGGTTGTGTAATTTAATTGGGTTGAATCCAGTGTCCTTGATGCATAGTTGATCACATGTGAACGTCCCTCCACCCTCTGAGATAAGACAGCTCCAACCGCGAAGTTGGAGGCATCACACGTAAGCTCAAATGGAAGGTTCCACCGCGGGGGCTATATGATTGGTGTAGTGGTCAGACACTTCTTTAGCTCATCAAATGATACCTTGAATGAATCATCAAAATTGAATTCAATATCTTTTTGAAGCAATCGAAATAAGGGTAGATTGATCTTACTAAAATCTCTAATGAAGCATCGATAAAATCCAACATGTATAAGGAATGATCGAACATCACGCACACATGTAGGATATGGGAGCGATGAAATAATGTCTATCTTAGATTTATCAACTTCAATGCCATGTTGTGAGACTATATGACCTAAGACAATTCCCTTTTTGACCATGAAATGACATTTTTCAAAATTTAAGACCAGATTCTTCTCAATACAATGATGCAACACATCACCCAAACTAGATAGACATTCATCAAATGAGGACCCATAAACTGTAAAATCATCCATAAATACCTCCATGAAGGGCTCAATTAAATCTGAGAAAATACTCACCGTGCATCTCTGGAAGGTACCTGGGGCATTGAAAAGTCCAAATGGCATCCTTTGGTAAGCAAAGGTACCGAATGGGAAGGTGGATGTCGTCTTCTCCTAGTCATCTGCTGCAATGGGAACCTGAAAATAGCCAGAAAAGCCATCCAAGAAACAATAGTGTGTCTTCCCGACTAGTCTCTCAAGCATCTGATCAATAAATGGGAAGGGGAAATGGTCTTTGCGAGTGGAATGATTTAGTTTTCTATAATCAATACACACATGCCAACTATTTTTTACCCTCATTGGAACTAACTCATCATTCTCATTTTTAACAACAGTAACACCACTTTTCTTAGTGACAACCTGAATAGGACTTACCCACTGAGAGTCTGAAATGGGATAGATTATACCTACCTCAAGAAAATTTTCAACCTCTTTTTAAAAAACCTCCAGAAGGGTTGTATTGAGTCTCTTTTGTGGTTGCCTCATCGGTTTAGCTTCATCCTCCAAAATAATCCTATGCAAGCAAATTGAGGGGCTAATACTTGATATGTCAGCCAAGGTCCACCCGATTGCCCTGATGTTCTCCCTCAAAAGATTCAAAAGTTTTTCTTCATGTTCAAAAGGGAGATTGTTAGCAATGATAACAGGTAGTTTCTCACCACTTAACAAGTATGGGTATTTGAGATTTGGTGGCAATGGCTTGAGTTCCAATGTAGGGGGGTGGTGTATGGATGGGGTCATAAAAGGAACTAAAATATGTGCACAAAGAGCATCAGTATCAGAATATACCTCATCAAAATCAGAGAATAATTCATCAAATCCATCAGCATACTCTATATCCATGTCATAATCAGAGTTCACATGATCAAAATCAGAATATGATTCCATTTCAAAATCAAGTCTTAAAGAGTCTTGTTCCTTTGAAACGGGTGTGGAAGTACTCTTAGACATCAAACTAGAACCAATACTCATAATCTCCCTAAGCATAGGACAATCCACTTCCATGGTGTTTTTACTTAGTGGTTTAAAATGGGAGATGAAAAATGCAGAATGATCCTATGAGGGGTACTTCATGGAATCCATAACATTAAATATCACAACTTCATCCCCAAATTCCATGGAAAGTGTACCCTCATTGACATTTATGATAGTTTTTGTTGTTTTGTGGAAGGGCCTACGAAAGATAATGGGGGCATGAGAACCTACCTGATCATCCACCATATTAAGAACATAGAAATCCTCTAGAAGGATCATGTCTCTTACCCAGACAAGTACATCCTCAAGATCTCCCGCTGGATATGTCGTAGCTCTATTCGCTAACTACACCACTACTATCATCGACTTCAAATCACCAACCTATAAATAAGAGAATACAGAGTGAGGAATCACATTTATTGAAGCTATTAAATCACACAGAGCATCAGAGAAGTGTTATTCTCTTATGGTACATGGGATGGTGAATGTCACGGGATCCTTACACTTTGTTGGAATTTCTAGAGTTGGTGTAATGAGTTCTAATACATTCCTTCCAAGGTTGATCCTCTCATTTCTATTGAGCCCTCTTCGATTGGTACAACATTCTTTTAAGAATTTAGCATACCTTGGAATTTGATTAATGGCTTCAAGTAGAGGAATGTTGATATCTACACACATAAATGTATCCAAAACCACCTTTTGCATTTCTTCTTTAGCCATCTTATTGGTTTGAACAACCCAATTTGGAAAAGCAAGGGGTTTATGAGAAACATCACCAATCTTTTTCTTACCTTTATCTTTCTCCTTGTATTTCTCAACAGTTGGTATGGAATGCGGCTTCTCTAGAGTAAAGGGGAATCCCAGTGGAATGGTAGGTGCAGATGTATCGTTCATTTGCTTCCCACTTCTCAATGTTATGGAACTAACATTTCCCTTTAGATTTGGAGTGGGTTAGGAAGGTAGATTTCTGGAATTCTTAATTACATGTTCATAGAGGGCGTTGGCAATCTAGCTCATTTTTGTCTTCAACTCCCTCAGCTTCGAACCTTGACTCTTCAGTTGATTTTGTTGATTAAGAAAAATTTGCTTCAAAAGATCATCACTGTTAGAGTATACCTTGTGTTTGAGATTCCCTTGTTGCTGACTTATTGATGTTTAAGCTTCGAATCTCCTTTGGGGTTGTTGGAAACCCTGTTGGTAAGGTGGAGGTTGCTGGAAGTTTGGTTGAAAAGGGGGCCTTTCATGTTGTCCAGAGCCATACCTCATGTTTGATTGATCCTTCCACCCTTGGTTGTATGTTGGATTAAATTTATTTTGTAGATATGGTTGTTGTTTCTGTTGCTGATATAGTATCCCAGAGAACACTGCTGCACAATCTTCTGTTTCTTGGAGTTGTGGGTAACAGTCAGTTGGGTGGCTTGTCTCAGTGAAAATGCCAAAAGGTCTTGAAGGAGGGGGTAGAGATTTCTTTTATTCCAAAGCAATTTTCCTCACCATAGTTTTCAATTATTCTAACTTGGTATCAATCAAATGACTCTCAAGAGAAGAAGGACATACCTGATGTACTCCCCTGACATGTGGTGTACCTAGATCACCAAATTTTTGGGAGTTTTGGGACATCTTTTCGATCAACGCATGTGCAGCTACTGGTGTTTTGTCGACCAATTCTCTCCAGATGCAGCATACACCATGCTCCTCTCCATGGGTGTGAGTCCTTTGTAGAAGTATTGGATGAGGAGTTGCTCACTGATTTGGTGATGTGGACAGCTTGCACACAACTTCTTGAATCGCTCCCAGTACTCATACATTGACTCCCCTTGTGCTTTCTTGATCCCTGAGATCTCTTTACGAATGGAAGTGTTCCTCGATGCTGGAAAAAATATCTGTAAGAAAAGACGTTTCAAATCGTTCCAACATGTTACATCTTCAGGTTGTAAATAATACATCCAATTTTCACAGCTCTATCAAGTGAGAATGGGAATTCTCTTAATTTGATTTGATCTTCAGAAACATTTCTTGGTTTTAAAGTTGAGCCAGCCACATTAAATTCCTTAAGGTGTTTTTTGGGATCCTCACCAAATAAGCCATGAAACTTTGGAAGAAGGTGAATTAATCCATATTTCAATTCAAAGTCCAATTTGAGATTCGGGTATGCAATACAATTTTGTTGATAGTTAATATCAGGTGCAACCAATTCTCATATGGTTCTATTATGTTCATTTCCATTATTTCCAGCCATTGGTTCCTCTTTTATGTTTGAATTTGAATTTCTTCCAATTTCAATGTTTCCAGAAGAGAAGAATTCAACAACTGGTTGAATATTGAAACTTCCCATAGACTGAGAATGTCTTATTCGAGCCCTAAGGCTACGTTCAATCTCAGGTTCAAGATCTAAGAGATCTTCAGGATCAGTTCATTTCATAAATCAAATAAAAATGAAAAGAAAGAAAGTAGACCATAGTAAAATAAAAATGAGAAGTTTGAGTTGATGGTCCAAAAATAAAAGAAGAGGATGAAAAAAATGAATACTTGAGAAAGGGTAAAGATGAAAGAGATAGGTGAATACAATAATAAAATGAAAAATAAAAGAAATACCTATAAATGGTTGAATAAATTACTTGCCTCCCCGAAAATGGCGTCAATTTGGTAGAGCGCTTTTGTGGGTGCCCTCAATTGATTAGTGTGATTTCGGGGTACTTAGGTGCAGCAGAGTGGCTGACCAAGGTCGTCTCTCAAAGGAGGAAGTGAATTTAACAACATATTAAATGTATTATAAAAAAATAAAATAGAATAGAATAAAAACACTACTTTAAAGTATTAGGGTTTGTTATAGTTTATGAATCTAGAAGAAGTTTTATGGAAGAATATTGTATATTTTTTTTAGTTTTGAAATGAATTTCGATTAAAATGACACAATAAGAAAATGTTTTTTTAGAAATCTATTTTAAAAGGCGCAATCGATCTAACTCTACCTCTTCATTCACTTATTAATCATTATCATTTAAATCAATATCCACTTAATTATGATCCCCTAATTTTTTATCCCTTGAACCTTACCAGAGTTAACTTAACCACAAAGATGAAATTACTTAAACCCTAGGCTAGCTTTGGAACACGCAATCGTAGCACTGTGCTTTGATTGTTGTTATAAGGATAGATTATGTACAGTGGTTAATTAGAGAAAATATCCATTCTGGAAAGGAGGATGAATTGTGTTTATGGATTATATTTTAACTCTACAAATTTATCCCGTGTGGTCTTGTATTACCGATTAAGATCGCGCTCTCACAATTTACACAAAATCTCGACCTCGCATGTTTTGTATTAATTTTTCAATTGCTTTCTTAGTTTCTTGTAATTTAAAAACACAATTCATGGATCATATTATGTGAATTACAGTAGCTCATTTATTCAAAATAAATGAATGAATAAGGATATAGGTAGATCTATTACTAAAAAGAACTACTCTTCCATGGGTGGCGTAATCATCATAGAAGCATTTTGCATGTGCAAAGGTTTATAATGGGTATAACCCAATAACGCTTCTACTCAATGATTCCAGCCGAAATGGGAAGATTAATAGAAGAATAAATTTAAACAAAATGGAATAAAAGTGAAGAAATAAAAGAAGAACATAGAAGTTAATTACAAAAACAAAATCATTACAACATGAAGGAGAAGAAGAAGGCTTCTTCGAAGGGATCCTTTCTTCAAGAGTTACCCTTACTGAAATGGCTGGATAATTGGACTAGATTTACATCTCCTCTTCCCTAAACTTCCCAATGCACGTCCCAACCCCAAAAAATGAGAAAAACACCAATTTATAGAGTGATGGGGAGGCTAGGTTCAAAGTGGTTTCAAGTGTGAATGGGGAATCTTGGCCAAATATTTTATGCCAACTTTCACCGCCCATTTGACCACCAAAACGTGTGAATTGGCCGGACTTCCCGAAGGATTATATGTGCGGATATGGGTCCCATATCTCCTCTCAAATTTGGGCTCAATACAATCCCAGAATAAGGAGTTATGGCTGAAATACAGAAGCTTTTCCATTCAGACGTTTCCAACCCACCTTCGACTTTATGGCCCAATTAATCCATCCAAATGCATTCTTTTTATCTAGTGTCCTGAAAAAAAGTTGTATCCCATGATGTAAGGAACAGAGTTACAAAATATTATGTTTAAATAATTCAAATAAAAATATTTATGATTGATACACTACAGTGATTTTAAAATGGTAAAACTGGAATTTTAATCAAATATTTAAATGAATGATCTAATCCCAAATACTTTCCAATTAAACATATTTAACACAATGCGAGGAATTTAACACAATGTGAGGAAATTATATCATTTATCATAAATAAAATATTAAATAAAATAATGTTTTATTAGATACATAGGTATATTATAATTTAATCATAAAATAATATTTTATATACACTACATAAGTTAATTAATTCCATCCTTTATACATTACATGTATGGAATAAACAAGTCATATCACTTTGAGGGGGAGATAGTCCGCACTTCCTCAAATAATATTATCATATTTACACATTATGGAAAGCATAAAGGTGTGTTGTAAAGAATAATAAAGAATTATAGAGAAAATATAAACATAATATATATAATATTTAAATACAGTTCCATCTTAATAGCCACCATGGTGGTTTTAGGAGAAAATTGAACAATCAGCATTTCGTGAGGTAGTAGTTCATCTTACACAGAAACAGTATGTATGTATCCATTAGATGGAGTCGTGTGTAAGTGTGGATTGAATCCTTATCATAAAAACATAATATAATTTTTAGGATACTGTTTTTTTATTAAACCAAATATTAAGAAGAGCATAGGGAGTGGAGAAGGAAAATAAAAGAAAAGAACCTGAGAGAATATGTTACCTTTAAATCAGGTAACTTCATTTGATTTTAGACAAAAGCATTATAGGACAAAGGGAGGGATGTTTGGAGACTATTTGGTCATAATTTTGATGATCCAATGGGATTAAGGTGTGTGTTATGTGGGTAGAGGTGGGGCCTTTTATAAGAGGGGGGAGGGGGACTTTAGGAAAGCCTTGAAATATTATTTTATTATAAATTCAATTTTGAATAAAATGATAAAAACTAATTTAATTTGATGATAAGATGATTTTGTTTTGAATACCCATCATCCAATATTTTTTAGATAACTTTTAAATATTTTTTTTATACTTATAATTTTGGTTTAACCCTTATTTTACCCTTTTCAATCTTATCGTGATATGATGTTATTTACACATTATAGGTTAATGTAATTACTATATCATGTCAAACGACTCAAAAAAAGTCATTTATGACATATATGGACTTATCTTATCCATTTTTCCAAATCTTAGTTTTTTATAAATTTAATATCATTCAATAAACTATTTTATATTTTAAGTTGTGAATTATGTCAATTTTTGACACAATTCAAAGATGATTTTTTTAAAAATTCATAACAACCTGATTACTTCAAAAAAATGACATAACTAAAATATAATATGTAAATATCATCCATAAAATTATTTTATTATATCAAAATAACCAAATTACATTTATGTTTACATTTATAATATCATTTATTTGAATCCTTTATTAATGAAGCAATCACTGCATCATCATTGTGTCATAATTAAATTTATTTATTTAATGTATAATAATTATAAATAAAATATCATGATATAGAAAATATATTTATATTTATAATTACTATTAATAGTAAATAATATCAATTATATAACTCCATATAATTTTTTTTAGTAAAAGATACATGTTTATGTAATATTTGTTTTAATTTAAATGAATTCTTATAAATTGTCATTTTCACACCCAAGTGTCTTCATGGGCTCCCAAAGTCAACCCAATTATTATCATGGTCAGAAATATCTCATAAAAAATTAGTACATGTGTTAGTTGTTTTTAATATTATTATAATATCATTATTTTTTACCTTTATTTACCAAATTTACCCTCTAACCATAGTAAATAAAATAATTACAGGAGTTACTATTCATAATGTCCAAAAATAAAAAGTAACTATTAACACAATTAGAAACTTATGATATTAAATATGGAATCCATTTTTCCAAATTCAAAACATAGAATTTTTTCTAATTAATTTAAAATTAATTTTTGTTGTTAAAACCAAAAAGTGGGGTTTAAAGTAGTAAAATCTATCAAAAGATTGACATATGTTTGTATCCAATTTAAAAGTGAAATTACTTCCAATGAACATAATTTTATTAAATAACAAAATAATAATCCAATAATAATTTAAATCCAATTAAAATTACAATCCTAATGTAAAAATAAATTAGATAAAAATACAGTTTTTAATTAAAATGCATTATTTTTCAATATTCATAAAAATTGAACGTTATCATAAAATTACCAAAAGTTTAACCAAAGTAAATTTTGTTGTCCCGATTCTATAGAAAAAATTTATTTTGTCAAATAGAACATATATAAGAAAATAAATAAATTTAAAGTTGTTTTTCCATCAAAAGGTGGTAAAAATGTATTTTTAGAAAAATACTTCTTTTATCCGAAAAAATGAATTCATTCTTATATCATATCTAGAAAACATATAATATGCATTTAAAACATTTAATTGAATATATAACATATATTTTTAATTAAATAAAAAATCCATAAATAGTAATATGATTTTATGAAAACAATTATTCTCTATTAAAATAGGTTTTCATAAAAAGTCATCCTTTATATTCAGTTTGTTTTCATTTCCATTTATAAACAATTTGGTAACCAATGGGTCATTATTTAAACAAGTGTAAACCATATTTAAAAATTCAGTTGATACTATTCATTCCTACCATTCTAATGTCTAGGTGTTAACTACCATTTAAAATAGTAATATTATTATTGTTTTATTTTTCAGTATAACTAAAGATTGTGTGAAACGTAAGATTTCAGAGAAACCTATTGTTGCATGTCGAGTATTCTATGGGAAAAAGAGTCCCCTTTAACATAAAATTATTATCTTATGAATAAATATTAATAGAAAATAATAAGTTTTATTCTACAAATACCTAGGTCATTACAATAATTCTTTCCAAAAGGGTAGGATGAGCATGTCCTCTCATCCTCTCAACCAATGTGAGTTCCAATGTTTCATAGGTTTAGTACCCCAATTGACCACCTAAATTTGGAAAGTAAGTTCATGACTTTTCATGGATGTACGAATCATTGGGATTTTCCATTAGAGATAAATATGATAAACCCAACCCGAAACAATTTTCAACGATCCTTAATCACCCACATTTGAGCATCGAAGGAAATTATCAATGTTTTTTCCATAAAAAAATCATGGATAAAATTTAGATACTATCCTATTTGTTAATACTTATAATGACAATAAATATCTTGGAAAATATCACATTTTGAATGAATCACATTTTAACTATTAATATAATCATTATTCCACAATCTAATAGACCATAATTAACATAACAAAAAATCATATACATACATAAAAGATTATTTAAACCTTAATTGAGTATTCTTCCTAAAAACTAGTAAAAGTTTCAAATCACCACAAAATACAATCACTTAAAACCTTAAAAGGATTATCTATTCCTTTGAATGCATGATAAATAATAAACATATAAACTCATAATTGTATCCATAACTATTAATTTAACCTAACCTCAAGACATAAATGATTCCATAAATTAAGATAATACTGATTACTCAAATAAATTCACAAACTATTAAATATATTAATCAATCCAAAATATGTAATAAACTTCATTATAGATAACTTAACTAAATTTTTCATAAAATCAATAGAAAATTTAATTCTACCAATACTAACCCTTTTATTTAATCAATTGCAATCATATGTTTATATAAAAATAAATAGTGTTAATTCAACATCATGTTCATATTAATTTTTATCATTCCCTTAATCATGTGTTCTACAAAAATATAACCTTACCACTAAATCACTTTCATGGTTATTAGTACCATTCAACATCTGTTTTTAAATCCATAATGAAACACTATTGTGGAACATTATTTAGATGTTTTAGGATTATTATATCTATAATATCACTTATTTAACACTTATAAAACATTATTCTCGAATAAAAATCATCAAGGAATTTTCATTCCTCTATAATCAAAATTCAAGTGTTTCTCTAATACATAGTGAGAATCGATTACACATCTCTTCATCAATAGGGAAATGGTGGTCCATATGTGGTTTCAAATAGAAGACCTTATAGATTATATTGTAAGGGTAAGATCCATGAATTATTTCATTCAAGAAAGCTCGGATTTATAAGTTAAAGACCATATTAAATCCAAGGTGTGGTCTATTTTCATAGCCTATGCTTATTGGAATATCTGGGAAATGGGTAATTTCTTCATCCATCAGGGTCTCTAGATGAATCTTTAGTATAGCAGGTTCAAATTTATGGATCTTCTTAATTAATTTAGAGGTAGTGTAAAGGTGTGACGCAGCCCTAGGTTCTGTATTCCCTCGACGTTTCTAGTCATTATATAGGATAGGCTTATCATGGGAGGAGGGGTACTAGCTTTTCGGTGAGATGGTATCCTCCTATACAGGGACTAAATTTTAATACATATAGATCTAGTGTGAATGTGTTTATTCACAATGGTGGTATCGTTACTGATTTTTATTGATCAGTCATCCTGGAATTATCAATGTTTTTTGGGGTGGGTACTTCAATTTTGGCTGAGGCCTTGATAATTTTTTATGGTCTTAGAATGTATTAGTCATGTTTAATCATTTTATCATAAGTATAATCATATTCCTCAATTATTTTAAATTCCTTGAAAGGTCATCTGGATTATCCTTGGAATATCATTTATCATATAGAGACCTTCATTTCCTAACCACATTTGAAAATGATGGTTTCCCACACATTACATGAGGGTAATATGTTGGTGGCTCTTCTTTCTTCCAAATGTAACAAAGATGAAAGTAATATGGTGTTCTCAAATTATGTATTTATTCTTTTGGATTGTGAAATGGGTTTCTGAGTGGATTCCCATGGACATTATCTTTTTTGGCCTAAAGGATTTCTTTTTCTGTTCTTATACTTCCATTTGTATTTTCATATTTTCTTTTAGTAAGAGATTTCAATTTCTAGTCAGGAATTCCATTGAAACATTACCTAGAGCACTTATCCCCACATTCATGAACATGTAAGAGGTTGAAAATTGATTCCTTAATGTTCTTCATGAAACTCCAACTTTATAATATTTTGTATGTTACAAAAATCACCCAAGATGAAATTTTTAATCTTTTAAAGGGATATTTTATTATAAATAATAATAAGGTTTCACAGTCTGGATCCAATTTAATTTGGTTTCTCATGAAGCAAATCAATCCATTGTTTGTCAAATTTAGAATTTACATGAATGCTCCTCAACCCAATCCTTGTCTATAACAAAAAGGAATATTTTGAGAAACACTAATCATATTGAGTAATCATGTAATCATGAAAGAAATTATTTATAGGATGTATAAATCTTGAAAACTTCTTTCTATCTATGAAACCTAGATTTTAAACTAGGTAATCCATGATAATAATTTATCACAACCTTCATAATGGTTCATAAATAAGATTTCAATTAACCCAATAATATCCTCATAGACTTTCAAACTAGGTATTTATTAAGGGAACTCTCATTATAATCTAAAGTGATGGTCATTATCTATATCATTTTTGGGATATTATCCCTAGGCGGATCCTTGTCAAAACCGCATCCACTTATAGTATCCAAACATGGATGAATTGATAAGAAAATCTTATTATGCATTCTATTCCAAAATGTTTTGATTTTATCCTATACATAAGAATATACCAAGTTATTTTCCAATGTTCTCTTACCCTAATATCTGAAGTTGTCTTAACTGTCCTCTAATACCAACGGTGACATCAAAATACCCAATATCATAAATCCAGTGATATAAATAATAACATTACATTTCAATATTTTAAACTGATAAACATAAACCAATTTCAACCATAAAAACATAAAAAATCAAAGTAAATATTGGATCATATACAAACTGAAATACTTTTTTTTACAGTTATTGAGAATTTGTAAAAACTCATACATAATAACTAGGATACAAAAACAATTGGTTCATAAAATTCTATATCATCACGCATAATTGATTCACATATATTATCCTTCTTAGGTATAAAAAACTTAATTACATTCTTAATATCCTAGGGAAAGTAAGAATAATAATTTTTTGAACTTAAATTATTAGTAAGGTTAAACATTGGAGTTATCAACAATCAATTAAACATAACCTAAGGATAAGGGTATGAGAACATGAGATTAACATTAAGAAATACATACCATAGATATTTTATATCATAATATTGAATCCAATCCTAAATATTATAGTTTATAATACATGAATCATAAATCATCCAAAGAAAATAATCCATTAGATCATAACATATAAACTAGACATATATTTTTGGTATACACATAAGATTAAAAAATCAGTTCCGAAATAGTCAAGTATCATTGCCAAGACTGTCATAGTGGATTGGGTTCACTCCTCATTACATCATAGAATTAAAATTTCACTCCCAATACTATCATAGTGGATAGATTCCCTTACTAAACTAGGTTCACTACTAGTTATAGTCATATTCAAGTCATGAGGTATCCATTTTTACCAAATGTATTGGAGGGATATATAATTATGGGACCACCCACCACATAATGAAAATAATAAAAATAAATTCTACAAGATCATAAAACATTCATCAGGTTATAACCTGTGATAATGAACTGGGTTTCATAAACATTGCATCATATCATAACCCATGGAAAAGAAATGGGTTTCCTGAACATTTGGTCAATTCATCATAGCATAACCCATGGAAAAGAAATGGGTGTTGTAAACATCTTGTCATCATAATCAAAACCCATATATATAAATAATAACAATGGTATCATGGGATCATATTCATAGTAAAACTTATGTAACGTCAAAGGATGTCTTCTTGCATGAAAAATTCCATTAAAATATCTCTTGGAACATTTAAAGAGGAAAATACCATTTTCACTTTGAAATTACTTATTTAAAATCTAAAAATTTCTGAAATATTAAAGAAAAAGTTTTATTTAAAAATTTCATTGAAAATTTTTAAAGTATTATTCAAATAATTGAGTCGTTTATATGGTGAAAAATATTGTTCATGTCATATAAGCTAAAATAAAGAATCAATTTTATAGATTTGTAAAAATATTAACAAGTACCTCATTCATAAAATGATAATAAGATTTGACCTAAATAGTTTTTTGAAAATTTAATATACGAATAAAAATTACTCTAAATAATTATATTATTATATTAAAAACCTTATTGAATTTTTTTTATAAACATGGATATATAGTAAAGGAAATTTGACAGAAGAGATAAATAGATTTGGTTTTCCATTAAAATGTTTTTAGTATATTGAGTACATAAAGATAGGAAAATGAAAGGGAAACATTTATTCTAAAGAAATAACCATAGTATACGAAAATTCATGAGTATCTTGATAGGTATATAATAATATTAAATCATCTAAAATGTAATCATGAACAATCTGTATAAACAATGATGTTGTAATATAAAACTCTTGCAACTTTGGTAACTTTTGAAACAGAATCCCCATGAAAGAATATCATCAAATGAAACCTTAATTTTATTCAATATAATTATCTTCATGATATAAAATGTCAATGGCGTAGCATATAAACCCCAAAAAAGAAACTATTTGTGAATATTTCATATTTATCCTAGAAATAAAAGTTAGACATGAAATCCCTTAACACATGTTTGATTTTCTTTGATGGCTTTTTAAACAATTGTATAATAAATTTAAATTTATTATAATTATAAAAAATATCCATTTAAATAATTATAATATCATAAAATATCCTATTAGAAATTTTCAACAACAATTTATTAATAATTCCTTATAAAAATCATCTTTTTCAGGTGTTTACTCAATCATTTTTCTTAAGTATTTTGATTCAGAAAATATATTCCTTGTAATTTGATCATGGTTGTATAAAATTCTTAATTTCAATAATGATATAAATTTCATCTATATTCATTATATACATATTTATAGTAATTTAAAAAATATATATAAAAAATGAATTACCCTGTTCAAATAGACGGTATGTTGTACGTGCACATAAACATTATTTTAGCTTTTCACCAGATGGAAGGAATGAAATATTTATGAAAAAACACATTTAAAAATAATTATTATATTAAAAATATAATATATATTCACTAAATATAACCTAATTATATTTTATACAAATCTAAAATGAAAATAAAATCACATCACTTCGTGGTGGTGGTGGTGGTGGTCCATATGTACGCATGGTCAATGTAATCGTTTTACAACAGATTAAAAGGTAAGAAGATGGATATTATATTATAATTATAGAAGTGTTATAATGTTATAAATATTATATTTAAAAAATAAAACCATCATTAAAACAATCCATTTAATATATTTAAGGAAAATTAATTGTATTGTTATGTAGCAATAGTAAGTTGTACATACGAACAAGTGATACTTTTACTTGAAATTTCATTGCAGAGAGGTTGAATAAAGGTGGTTTAATAATAATAATAATGTATATTTAAAATAATTATATATTATTTTATTATAAATATCATATATTTAGAGGATAAATAAAAATAAACAGATTGAAAGAGGTCACGTAAGACAATTACCACATCTTTAGTAGACTTCCTTTAGTTCTCCTTTTAAGGGGCCTAGGTTTAGTCTTTTGGGATGAAAAATACGTATAAAAATTTTATGAGTATTTTTAGAATATAAATTTGATGGTTTTTTATATATATGGTTCAAATTGGTGTAATGAAGAATGATAAGGGGTTCCGTTTTATAATACAGGGGATGGTCAATCTTGGAATTACAAAATAGATTGAAATATAAATGATTAATTCTCCATATAAATGCTTAAATATAGAAATATATTCATAGAAAAATATTAAAATGTGTAAATATCATAATATAATGAAATTTAGATTGATTTTTTAGTCATTTTAAACCTTGTAAAATTGATTAACTCATTGACCAACCAATTTTAACCTTAACCGCGGTAACAAAACATTCAATATTAAAGTTTTATATTTTTATTTATTTGGTGAAATGTAGTTCATAAATGGCCATGTAATGATATTATTGACCATATATTATCCACATTTTCATATTACATTATTTTTATGGATATTTAATAATTTAATAAAATAATATTTTCATCAAATATCATTATTATCATTTTTGACACTATTCATTAATGTTGACTTTTTAAACAACCATACAAAAAATGAATTTGAATATGAACCATTAAAAATTACCTAAAATGTTATTTTTATCAAAAAAATCATTTAACATAATAATTCATTCTAATTATAATACTTTTAATATTTTTAAAATTGTTTTGTAAAATTTTTTAGTAATTGAATAAATATTGTGCTGGAATTCTATTAGAATTTAAGGTAATTAATCAATCAATAAAAAATCAAAATAAATCAACATGATAAAAAAATTATTTCATATTTTAAATAGACATTTAAAACTCATCGTATCCCAATTTTAACCATATGTGAAGAAAAACTATTAGAGTTATTAAAGTCAAGAGATTGACATTTTGTGTTTATTCATTTCTTAATTTGATATATATTTCATAATCAAAGAAATATGATACCAAGTGGCCATATATTCTATAAAATGAGTTACATGTCAAATACCCACTTATACATATTAAAATTTCCATTTTTAGGTTGATTTTATGTCCTTATTATATTATATTTAACCTTAATTAAACCATTTTACCTTAACCGTGGTAATAAATATTTCATATGGTTACTATTCATAATGAAAAAAAATAAAAGGGATGTATTTAAAAAAAATTAACTCGTGATTCCAAATAAGGAATCCATTTTATAGGATTAAATTTCTCTAAATGGAAAAAATAATTTAAGATAAAAATGCAAAATGAAATGAAAAACAACTTTTTAGACAAATGACTTTTTAAGTATCAAAATGTTTTTATAACAATTTCAAAAAAAATTGGTTCCAATGAACATAATTATATTATTAATAATATAATTGAACATATTTTACTTTTAAAGTTTTATAAAATAAAAAAAAATTAAATTATTGAAAGAAAAATACAGTTTTCAATAAATATCCATATTTCAATGTTCATCGAAAAACAATATTTTTAGAAAATCCTAAAAACTCACTATAAGATAATTTTTAATTCACATTTTTGAAAATAATTTTTATTTTTTAAATAAATTTCATTATATTATTATTATTATTTATATATTCTATTTTCTCAAAAAAAAAATAAGTATCATATTTTAATAAAATATATTTTTAAAGTATAAAATGATTTTACTAAGAGTTGACTTTTAATTTCATAATAAGTAATAAATAAATTTTTATTGAGTATTAATTTTATATTTATTTCAAAATAGTTTTAATAATATTCGTACCTACCTATTTAATGGTTGTGTTATAGCGGTAATGATATTATTTTTTGGTTCATCTAAGCTCAGTGTTGTTCATTGTATACCCTATGAAACATGCGTTTTTTTAAACAGGGTGTTATAGTAGGAATGAATATTAATAACAAATTTATGAAATATATTTATTAAGTTTTTAAATAATTAAAATTTATTGATTAATTCAAAATAAATAAGTATAAAATTTTCAGTAAATGCCTTTTACATTTCAAAAATATGTTTGCTTCAAAAATTGGTTTTGTCGCATTTTTTTATGTAAAATTTATAAATAATTTATAACACTATAAAAAATTTATTTAATTAAATTAATATAATTATTTAAAAAATCATTTAAATATTATATTATGGTGTTTTTTAAGATATTCTAACAAGATTTATTTTTTAGTGAATAGTGAAATTACAAATATTTTATAAAAACTGTCATTTTTTTCAAGTAAAAGTATCATTATTATTTAAATTTGAAAATAAAGTAACATAAGTGTCATTTCATTATATTTAATATAATTAATCACAAAATATTAATCATTATATATTATTTTTATATTGGTTCATTTATTTCCTTAATAATAATGTTATCTAAAAACCGTTTTTATATGCATAATGTGTTTTTATTTTAATAAAACAATTTCTCTATTTATTAATATATATAATTAAATTTATATATTATATATTAATTCACATAATTTAACATTCATTTAAGTTTTTTACAAGGAATGTAATGTAGGTGAATTTTTTTTTATATTTAGATATTCATTCTTCAAAAAAGGTTTTCGTTGTGGGATGTGTGGTTAATTAAATTAAATTCTTCTACTTATAGAAATATAATCTAGTAAAATTAATGTAATATTTTTAATCATAATAATTAATATAACACAAAAGATTAATATTTTTTTTCATATTTAATTGTAAAAACAGTAAAATTTGTTACCCTAATAAAGGTTAAAACATGTTTATCATGAGGTTAAACCATGAGATAATGGATGGATTATCACCCAAAACTATTATAATCTCATCATTTGAAGATATTTAAACCTTATATTATTATAAATTTTAATGACTAACCATTTTGAGACACTTTCACAAGAAATAATACTTATATCATTAAAATTATTTAATTAATTCGATTTGTGCCCATCCCTTATCTATAAAAGGGAACCTTTTATCCTTCATTTTTAACATAATTAGAGCATTATAGATAAAAATATACCTTATAAATAATCATCATAGAATACTCAAAATCATATTATATCTTCCTTTATCCTTTTAATACAAATCTTTCAGGGCATAATGAGTAAGCTAAAGGAGGTCTCTCAATGAAGAGGTATAGATCTTGACCAAAATCTTCCAATTTTATTTCATATTATACTTCCTTAAAACATTATTTATCAATAAAAACATGAGTAATACAATATCAACAATATTATAATATGTTATTATGTTTATTACGTATTCATTAACCATCGATTCTCCATCAAATGGTAGATGAAAGTATCACTCATGCGTATATGTGGACTTCCGCCTCCATATAGAGATATAATTTCTTTTCTATACACATATTTAATAGAAGGTTATTATAATATATTTAATTTATATTTATGATATTTTTGATAAAAAATTATTCTATAAATGTGAAATATATTTACCTTTGTTTCATTCCATCCATCAAAATATGGAAACATTACTCATGCATACATATGGATTATCGTCTCCATGTACTGATGAAATTTATCTTTCACCAACTATTTATATGAATGGTTAGAAAAATTTATATAAAAAATATATATGATATTTATATAATTAATTACATTTAAGAGATGAATAAACCATGATAAAATTTTAAGTTCCATAACTATTGAACCAAAACGTATTTGAAAAATGAGGCAATTAACACATGAAATGGTGTTCATAATGAAAGATAATTAATGAACTAGTAATAATATGTCATATGTAAAACATATATAGTATGATAGTAATGATTAATATTATGTTATCAATTTAAAATAATATTTAAATTTATTATATAGAATGTTATAGTGGTTATAAAATAAGAAGTAATTGAGGTTAGGGTATTATGTTTCAATGAAATTTTTATGAAGACTTTTTATACTAAAATTTTATTATTATTAAATTATATGATCTATATCTCCAAAATATTATTTAGTTTTGTCTCCTATAGTTATTTATATAGATTTCAGGTTTTTCTATTATATTCATCTCATTATGTACACAATAGATAAAAATTATATTTTTAAGGAAAATCGGCCTTCTAACTTTATTCGGTCGAGTATATTTTCTTTCATGTACACATTTTATTTAAAATGATTTTAATAAAATGTTTAACATTCTCAAAATATTATTTGATATCAATTTAGACTATATTTTTCATTTCTTACCACGGTTTAAAAGGATCCATCGTATCATTTTCCAAACAAGGTAATTTTTACATTTGCCAAAAATGTGAAAGGAATTTTTATTTTAACATACGGATCATGAACGAATTTCCCTACCAACATGAATAATATTTTATTTAAGGATTTCATTAAAAGGTTCATTTTTTGTTCTAAAATAAAATTTTTTCTTTAATGTTTTGAAAATTTTTATATTCTAAATAATTTATTTCAAATAAAATGGTGTATTTTCCTCTAGAGGTTTTATAGAGATATTTGGAAGTTATTTTTATCTATAAAAACATCCTTTGATGTTTATTAGGATTTTCTATGGATATGATCCAATGCTATGTATTTATTATTTCTCTATATGGTTGGTGTTTAAGATGAAGAAATTTTTATAGAAATTTTATCCTTTATATAGGTGGTCTTATAATTATATATCCCTATAATAAATTGAGTACATATGGATATGTCATGATATAATAATGAATGCAATGGGGAGTGAAGCTCATTCATCAAGGTTCATTATAATATAATATAGTATTTAGTGTGCTCATTGACTAAGGAAATGATAGAATAAAATTTTGGCCCAATCCACTATGATAGTCTTTGTAGTGATCCTTGACTAAGGAAATAATTTTGAATTCTAATGTGTATTGCATATACTTATATCTTATTCTTATAGAATTTTTTCATGGCTCATGATTTATTTTTAATTATTTTTCACTCTATTTTCTTATGTATTTTGATTGAAAATACATTTTTTTCATGGTTAATATCTATGATTTTATGGGTATGATTTTCAAAATTGAAGGTAAGTTTTTAATACCCTTATTATTATCTTATTATCAATTATGACCATTGATTGATATATCTTATGATTACCCATATTAAGAAACTCAGATCAATCTTTCTTGTGTTTCCCTTCCCTGGGTTATGGAAAATGTTTTTAACCATATTATATTTTAGAAGGATTATTTTCATGAATAAACTAATGGGAAATGATTTAGATCATTTATGTTCATGTTTTTTATGTGACTATATTTATAAAGAAACTAAACAATTGTGGTTCTAGTGTGGATTGTATTGATATGTAATGGATATTTCTTAAAATAAGATGTTGAATTTATGTAGGAAAAGTATCGGTTGTTATAGTTAGTATAAGTTCAAGGTTTAATAGCATTTGGAAAATAGTATAAGTAATCTTTAGTGAGTACCCTTTAGGGACGCCTAAGTATAGAAGATCATCCTTTGTTATGGTAAGGAGAGAAGTGTATATTACCAAATAAAATACATCCATTATGGGATACTAAAAGTGGATGGGGTTTTGTAATAGATTCATCTAGGGGAGAGACCACTTAAAAGAGTTAGTCAAGTGTACCACATTGATAATTCTTGTGCATAGTGAATTTTCCCTTAATAGACACCAACTTTGACACTCTTGAGGGATATTATGATGTTATTTCTATTTTTTATTTAACATCTATTATGAAGGATTTGAATAGATATTTACCATGGATGGTATAGATTAATCCTATGTTTCCAAATATTGAAAACAACTTGACCTGATTTATACACCCTATAAATGATTTTCAGGATTTTTTTATTTATAATTGTGATTATTATTTCTCATACTATTATATTTTATTTCATTCAAGTGATATAACTAGAATAAACCATTTTAATGCTAAATTTTATTGATCCCGAATATCCTAAAGGCCTTATTTTTAATGATTTTTGGTAACCCCCCTTTCAAGGGATAAGGGAGAACCCTTAAAAGTCTCGTAGGCATAAATATTACATGACTCATAGTTCTTAGGAAATATACATGTTATAACTGCATGGAACTGCTCCTCTCAATCTTCTTTATCATGATGTCAGCTATCCACCTTCGCATGGCTAGTTTGGCTAGGCTTCTCATGCAAGCATAGGATGGTCCCGATGGAAAATGTCATACCCTCCCTTTCTAACAAATCTACTTAATCTTATTCTTCATTGAATGTGCCTTCTCTGAATCCTCATCTAGAGTCTTCTTTTTGTAGAGTTTGTCTAGTCTTTAAGCCCAATTTCAGGTGGCCTGAAGACCTTGAGGTGGCCTCAAGGACTTGGGGAGGCCCGAAGGCCTTGAGGTGGCCAGAAGTCCTTGAGGTGGCCCGAAGACCTTATGGTTTCCCAAAATCCTTACTCTCTTGAAGGCCTTGGGTGGCACAATGGTCAATAAGGACCTGAAACCCAAACTGGTGGCCCGAATGCCCAGATGGATGAATAGTTCTGGATGCTACAGTGTCTTCTACAGTAAACTAAATTTTTTGTCTCCGACCGGTTTTGAACTCGGGTCTCTTGGATGTACTTTCTGAGTCCCCACTAATTAGGCTAAGGCTCTTATGTGGATAAATGTGATTGATAGTGAAATGATTATCCCCTTATGAAACATAATGTTATGGGGTGTGGAATACCAAAATATTATTGGTATGATTATGAACTTTTCCCAAGACATGAATCATATTGAGATTCAAATTGGAAAATTATGGAACAATGTATTGTTGAGTCTATCAAGAAGGAACATACACCATTTTTGGGAGTTAATCGATCCACTAATTATTGTGAAATGGGTCAATACTGCTGAAATG
Organism: Viscum album; assembly: GCA_963277665.1. Classification (NCBI taxonomy): domain Eukaryota; kingdom Viridiplantae; phylum Streptophyta; class Magnoliopsida; order Santalales; family Viscaceae; genus Viscum; species Viscum album. The sequence continues at coordinate 1,080,267,754 of OY728166.1, read as the reverse complement.
GTATTTTGTTTCTCTAGCTCTCATAATAAGAAATTATTTTTATATATTCATATTATTAGGAAGGTGAAGTGGATAAATTTTGGACTCATATAAAGAATGTGAGGAAATAAAGATAAACTAACTTTATAATGTGGGATTAGTTTAGGATCTTAATTCTGAACAAGTACTTTACCCATATGATTCATAAAAATATGGATAAGGAATTTTTTGAGAATAAGGAGATGGATTATGAATATATCGATGCTTATGAGGAACATTTTACTAGACTTTTGAGGTATGCTTCTTGTTTTCTTATTGAATCAAAAATTAATATTGAATAAATTTTAAATAGCTTAAAACCATGTCTCCAAATGGTGTTCTACATAAGAGACATCAGTAGCTGTGAAGAAATAATTTTATGTGCTATCAAGCTGGGAATTGAGATTGGAGTCACCCATTAATCTCATGGTTTTGATAAGAAAATAAAAAGGAAATTCTATGAAATATTAATAAAAAATAATGAATATAAGAAAATGTGTTTTTCTTTATTCTAAAAGTGTGAAAATTATCGTTGGGGGAAGTTGTATTAATAGGTCTGGTTAATGTTTTAATTGTAGAAAAGAAGTACATCAAGAAATGAATAATTGATGTAATGGGAAGAATTTCATTAATGAATAAAATGGTAAAAAATATCAATATAATGAATGACCCAAATTCTAATGTTATAATTGAAAGGAGTGTAGAAATTATGAAAAATAATTCTCAAATAAGGGGGTTAATGATGAGAAACAACTTCAATAGACTATTAATTCTATACATAAAATTAAATATTATACGATCACTATTTAATATGTGGGGTGGGATAAAAAATTAGTGAAAGGCACACTTACCATACACTCATAAACTACTAATGTCTTATTTGATTCCATTTCTACCCACTCTTTTATATCTATAATTCTTTTTTATGTTTTCACATTACAACCTCAAACAGTACATACAAAAATTGTATTAAAAACTTCTTAATGGTATTGTGATTGTATCTCAAGTCTATGAATATTCCAAAATTTATGTTTATGGGAATGTTCCTTCTTAAAACAAATTTATTCTTCCTCTTAAAAAATTATTTTCTTTTGGGAATTGATTGATTTTATTTATATAAATCCCATATCAATTTTTGATTAATGGATGTAAAATTGTATATTTTGTACCAACCTATGATTATTAATTAGTTAAGAGATTAATATGACATTAGAAGGGAAATTATATAAATTTAATGGTTCTTTATTTCTATTCAAATATGTGATTTATCTTAGATGGTTTAGTTAAAACTCAATATTGAGTAAATTCCTTCTTTAATTGAGTTATTTGATGATTTTTTGGAAGGATTTCTTAATGATTCTATGAATCATGAAGTTTATTTTTTAAAGAAAATCATACCTAATGTAAAAAATATTTCCTATATTCTATATAGAATGGAAAAAATTGATTTATATGGATTTAAGAAGAAACTCCAACGTAATATTGATATGGGAATAATTCTGAAAAGTTCTTCTCCATGGAGTTAACATTTTCATTTTGATAAGAAAATAATATGGATCAATGTAAATCTTTATGATCGTCCTAAACATAAAGTGATCAAAATCAGGAATAAGTTTTATCTACCTTGTATTGATGATTTGTTCAATTAATTATGAGGATCTCAATATTTTTTCAAGATTGAAATTTTATTTAGATAGTATCAATTGAGGGTTAAAAGTGAATAAATTCCAATACAGCCTTCTGATCAAGGTATTAATACTATGAATTTATTTCCATGTTGGCTGGTCTTACAAATTCCCTCACTATCTTCATTAATTTAATGAATTGTACCGTTATAGATTTCTTTATGATTTTATAGTAGTCTTTGTAGATGATATTAATATATATTTAAACATCAAGGAAGATAAAAAATATCACTTGATGATTTTAATAGAGACCCTAAGAAAAGATAATTTGTAAGAAAAAACTGCGAGGTTTGAATTTTGGATACCTAAATTTTCATTTTATTGGTCATATAATCTAATGCGAGGGTATATTAGATGTTTTTTACAAGATCAAATTTATTGAAAATTATCCTAGAACAACCACTATGACAATAATATATTGTTTTTTAGGATTTTATGTATATTATTGATGATTTTTAATAATTTTTCAAGTCTATTTAATCTACTCACTAAGTTTACTCTAAAGGGTGTAAAGTTCCCTTGGATTGATGAATGTGATGAAAATATCATGTAACAAGAGAAAAGGTTTTTCAGTGCACCAATGTTCACAAAACCCAATAGTATATAAGGGTTTTTTATTTATATTGATGCATAAAAAAAAGATGTGGTGTTTTCTAATGTAGAATAATAGGGTAATAACCTATGCCACAATTCAATTTAAGGTTCTTGGAAAAATTACATAACTCATGATTTTTAGTTTGAATAGATAATATTTCCATTAAAGATATGCAAGAAATTTTCCATATGGATAAAATTATGACATTTTTACAGATCATATTATTTCACCTAGAAATATTTTAATATGTTCTAGAGAATATAGTTGTATTTGATTAAAGAATATGACTACTTAATACATTACCACCCTAAGAATGCACAAAAGGTGGTTGATTCTTTGAGTTGAAAGTATTATGATAGCTGATCTATGATAATGATAAAAAATGATCTAATATTTATGAATTTTCAAAGGATAGACCTTGATATATTGAAGATAGTAGATAAATATTATCTTTCTCAAATGTGTGTTCACTCATCTATCCATATAAAGATTAATAAGTCATAGAAGGTTGATGTGGATATAAAAAGGAAGGTGATAAATGTTCTTAAGTTTATCTGTGATTATTAAGGAATGACAATGTTCAAAATACGATTAGATTACCCTTATATATCGGACATGAATAATGAACTATTGGAATATTCTCATACCTCATAATTTTCTATTCATCATAGATGTACAAATATGTATAGATATCTGAAATAATATCTTCTTTGGGGTAATATAAAGAGAGATATTATAGTTTATTTATCATGGTTCATGTTATGTTAGAATTTTAAGGATGAGAGATTAAGGTCTAAGGGAATTTTACAACTGTTACCCATACCAAAATTTAAATGGGAAAACATCACCATGGATTTATTCATTATACTCCACAAAACATCTAAAGGCCATAAAACTATTTGGGTTTTAATTGAATACCTTATAAATTTAGGTAAAGAACTTCTATCAATGGATATTTCTCCCTTGATTATATTTCTAGGGTATATATTAAAGAAGTGATAATGTAACATAGGGTACCATATTTTATTTTAACTCATTGGGATCAATGGTTTACTTTGATGTTCTAGAGATGTCTTCTGCAAGATATATATATATATATATATATATATAGTGTTTTGTTTTAGTACCTATTTTAATCCTTAAATATATATTCAATATAATATGATTATTAAAACACCATATTATTTTTTAAGATAATTTTTTATAGATTTCAAAGGAGTTGGGGATCAACTCCTTCCTCTATTAGAATTATCATACAACAATATCATTTACTCTAGCATTTATAAGGATCCTTATGAATCCCTCTGTTGGATTATGCGTATAACTCTCATATGATTGGATGAAGTTAGATATATAATGGTATTGGGACCAAATCTAGCTATTTAAATGGTAAATAATGTTAGATACATTAAAAAACACTTTAAAATTGATCCAAGTAAACATAAGATTTATAAAGATAATTATCAATAGGATCATCAATTTTATGTTAGGGAGAATGTTTTCTTTTGAATTTATCCGTGGAACAAGGATATGAGATTCATAAAAAATGTAAAATTGATCCATATATATATTGGTCCCTTTGAGATTCTTGTTGGAGTAGAGACTATAGCTTATCGCTTCACACTCTCACTAAACCTATCTCAAGTTCACTATGTGATTCATTAATTTCTCTTGAGGAAGTAAATAATTGATCCTTCATATATACTAAACATAGAGGATATAATAATAGTGTATGATCATTCCTATGAATAAAAACTGGTATAAATACTTGATCATAAAAATTAAGTTCAATGGAATAAGACTACTCAGGTGGTTAAAGTTCTTTGGTGGAATCATAAATTTGATGAAGTTACAAGGGAACCTAAGGATTGAATAAAGTATAGATATCCTTGTTTTTATACCAAATTCATTGAATTTTTAGGGATAGATTCTTCTAAAAAAAATTTACTATAACACACTATGATTTTATATGTTTTTTCCTTTGAAAAAAGATTAATTATTAGATAGATTAACTTATAAGAAACCATGATTTTATATAAACTATGATATGGAAAATTATTCCAAGTTATATGTTAATTTTTTAGTTATGAATATTTATGAAAAATTTATTAAAAATATATATAATGTTTTTTTAATAATAATAATTTATTGATTATATCATAATAAATATGTGGTAAATTCTAAGTAAATTCATTTTATGATTTAAAAATATACTTTATTCATGAATTGTTTTTGCTACAATTTTTCATAAAACCTTATAATTAAATTCTAAAATTTTAATAAATTTTATTTTATTAAATGGATATAATTTTTAAAATATTCATTTTAATATTGTCTTAAAGTGATTTTTTATTATTTTATTAAAGAGATTTATTTTTCAATGAATTGTGAAAAATACTAATCATTGTATAAATTATAATTTAATTTCAATTCAAAGTATCATATGTTTTGAATTTGATATTAAATTAATATAAAAATACATTATTTACAAATAATATTATTAATTACATAATAATTATCATTATACTTGATTTTGATATAAGTACATTATTTGGGTTAAATACACAATTTCCAAAACAAATTATACGCGTGTTTCGTTTTTATCTATATAATTTAAATTATCCTCTATTAATTAATGATTTTGATGAAACTTATATATTATATATTTAATAATATATTTTAACATTCATTTATAGATTTTATAATGAAAGGAATGTATGTAAATTATTTTTTATTCTTAAAAAATAACTTTTTCTAAAACTGGTTTTCATTGTTGATTGCAAGCTTATTTAAATTTAAATTATTAAAATTATAGAAATTGAATATGTAAAAATATATTCAATATTTTTAATCATGATAATTATTAATATATAATAGGTTCAACTTCATTTTTTCTCATATGGATAGTAAAAAATGTAAAATTGGTTATCATAGTTAGGGTTAAAATGGGTTAATCGGGGGTTAAACCAAGATATAAGGGTAGTATTTCCACCCACACTTATAAAATTATTATTTTATGAAGATATGTAAACCTTATATTATTCTACCTTTAAATAAAAATCCATTTTGAGCCAATTTCCATTGAAATTGACCATATATCACTGAAATATTTTAAAATTTTCTATTTGTGTCCCTCCCCTCACTTATATAAGGGATTGTATTCTCCTACCATATTCACTCCATTTGAGACTTATATATAGGAAATAACAAATACAAGACCTTCTTATAATCCTTCCCCTAATCTTAGATCTTTTTTACTCCTGTTATACCAATCCTTTAAAAATTAAGGAGTAATCCAAATGTGGTCTTTCAAAAAAGAGGTATTGGTGTTAACCAAACTCTTCAAATTTTATTTCTTCATCGACATATTATAAAATTATTTTATCCATAAAAAATGATTAATATAGTACCAAGAATATACTGAGATGTTGTTATTATGATGGTATATCCTTTTACCACCTATTCCTTATCAAATGGGAGATGAATGTATCGCTCATGCGTACATGTGGACTAGCACCTCCATGTAAACATATGATTCAATTTCCGTACCAATATTTAGTGTATGTTTATTATGTTGGATTTAATTTAAATATATTTTAATTATGATATAATAAATATTCTATAAATGTTAATTAATATTTTCCTTCTTTTTTCCCATCCATCGAAAAATAGAAACATAACTCGGGCATATATACAGACCACCGTCTCCACATAATAATATAATTAATTTTTTTAACCATTTTTATGAGTGGTTATAAATATTAATTTAATATTTATAATATTTATATCATTATTTAAATTAAATATATTAATAAACCAGTATAAAATTTAATGTACCATAATTATCAAACCAAAATATACATGAAGAACAAAGTACACCCAAAATGATGGTGATAATTAAAGATTACATATGAATGGGTGATATGATGGTATAAGTAAAACATGTATGGTATTATAAGTATGTTTATATTTATTTTATAAAATTTTAATAAAATTTTAATTTATTATAAAGGAGGGTAAAGTGCTCATGAATCAGGATGGACATGATGTAAGTGTTCAATGTAAAAATTCAATTTTTACTGGGACTGTTTATATATAAATTTTATAATCATAAAATAATAAGATCTATATACCAAAAATATTATAATATTTATTCTCATATAGTTATTCTGGTATATTTCATGTTTTCCTTTAATTTTACAATCCTTATGTACTCAATAGGCTGAAAGAATTATTTTTAGTAAAATGGACCTTGTTTCTATTTTCATTTCGGAATATTTCTTTCTAAGTATATATTTTCTTTAAAAAAATTTCCTGAAAGATTTTAATATAATAAAAATAATTTTTCAAGTAATATTTAATATATTTTACTTTACGTACTAAGGTTTAAGTGGAACCTTCTTTTCATTTTCCACACAATGTACTTTTTGAGTTTTTATTAAAAATGTGACAATATTTTTTGTTTTAAAATACACCACATAAATAACTTTATCCACCGTTATGAATAAATTTTTTTTAAGTGTTACTTTATATGTTTCCTTTTTTAAAAGAAGTGTTTTTCTTTAAAATTTTATAAAAAAAATTTATTCTATACATGTTATTTCAAATAAAAAGGTGTATTTTTTTCAATAAATATTCTTGGGATCTTTTAAATGTTTTTTATATAAATACATCCATTTATGTTTCTTGTGATTTATTGGTTATATGATCCAATATATACATCTTTATTATTTATATGGATATTTTTTAATTATTATGATGAATTTTTTATAGAACTCGTATCATATCGATGGGTTGTGATTTTATGATATAATGAATGTTTTATGATCTTATGTGACACATATGTATCATTTTCATTATGTGATGGCTTTGCCTAGAATTATATATCCCTATAATTCATTTGGTAAAGAAGGATATTTAAATATATAATAAGGAATATAATGGGGAGTTAAACTAGTTCAGTAAGGGACTTTATCTCAAAAGGTAGACTTAGTTTTGAAACTTGAATAATGAAATAATGGAATGTAGGAAACCTAATACATTTTTATTATCTCTAATGTGAGCCTTGAAAATGAAAATTATTTTCTATGATTATGTGTATTCTATAAGCTTATGACATATTTTTATGATAATTTCTCATAGATCATGATTGATTATTGATGATTCTACACTTTTGTGTCTTGTATCTTTTGATTGATAAAAACTTATTCCATATTTCATGATTATGATCTATCAATTGATGGGTATGATTTTACAATTTGAAGAACATGTTCTTATACCATTATTATTAAATTATGTTTACATATGATAATTGATAAATATAAATTATTTTTAACTTTACTAAGCATCTAAGCTCACCCTTTTTTATGTTTCCCTTCCCCATGTTACGAGGAAAGGATTTAAGTGAGTTATTTCTAAGAAGGGTTATAGTTTTCAAGGATTTAATGGGAAATATTATTGATCAGTTAGGTACCTATTATTTATGTATCCATGTTTCCAAAGTTATTAAATATTTTTTTTCTAGTTTGTATAGTATATATATGTAATGGATATTTTTTCAAATAATATGTTTCATTTGTGTGTGAATATTATGAGTCTCTATAATCATGCCTACTAACAAGGCCCTCTAGATGATCCCCAAGTAATTTAGGGTGAAACATATATAAAAATCCAATAAATAAAAATATACCCATCCTCATGGAACACAGGCTCAGCCAATGGTGTTAATATTCCCATCCCAAATTAAATATATCATCCTCCTTAGGTGAAAAACAATCTGGGGGAAATATACCCATACTTAGACCATCCCGAGAGAACAAGCCTTTTGAGGTTAATATACCCATTCTTTTCGAATGTGGGATCATTAAACTATGGGTAATATACCCATATTTGTGGAAAAATCATGCTTAGCTAACTAGTGGTAATAGACCCAACACCATGGCATAGGTCGGAGTTGGGGGAAATACACCCATCCACAGGCCAAGCACAATGACCTGCAAAAGTGAACACTTTCCTAGGTAACCCATCATCTCAGGGAATCAATTGTGAGACAATAAAAAATAGTGATGGTTTTTTCACATGCCAGACCCTATACATACATCCCTACCCCTATCCATATACACCCACTTTGGGTCGGTCTATCAATGGGGCACCCCCAAGGGTCCCCACGTCTCAGTATCATTGAGGAATCCTCGCAATGGTCTTTATACTAAAGTAAGCTCTCGGTTCAATCCCAAATTCCCTAAAGATTGTACGTATCATGGAATCTTCATCCAAATATTATAGTCCCACTGCTTAAATAATGTACACCACTTAAGAAATAGTCAAAGAGATGGCTCATGACCAATCTCGATCCTCAATATCATTATTGGTTGTTCTGCTCATCAAACCCAATATAAGTCTAAATAATGTCCATAAAACTTGGTTTTCTCACATTATATGGGATAGTATTACCCATGCCACAATCATATCATTAAACCCAATAACTCGAAGGCACACATGGATCCCTTTAAGGTCTACCTGGTCAATGTCCTATAATTCCAAAGTAACAAACAACTTGGAGGGGTATCAATAATTATTAAATGGGATAAAAAGTCTCATTAGGTATTTCCTCAACCCTCAAGAGATCTAGAAGCCACTAGCTATCTCAACGGTCGTAATGGTATCCTATAAACATGATATTAAGTCTCCTCTAGCCCATTCATTCACCTCAGGGGTCTGAAATCCAAATGGAATTCTATAGTTCTGGCCTTGATCTTCGATGTTCCAAGTCACCAAGCCAATGAACTAGTACAAAAATATCCTAGGTACTTGAATCTACTCATCTAATTCATAAATATTTCTTACTATTTAATTTAAATCATACATTTCAATTTAAATTAATGGTTTCACTTATTTGAATTAACCAAAGGAATCACCTTTAGTTTAAATCCTAACAATCCATATCTAACATATTTAGAATGCATAATTTTAGGGTATACTACATGAGACCACCTAACTTAATATGAAGTGAATCCCCTTTTGAAATAATCTCATCAACTCCTTTAGAAGCTTACAAATCCAATCCATCCATTATCCAAAAATAATGAGGCCTAGTCTCACAACCCAAAAAATAAATTATTTATTTATATTCAAATATTAATTAACTAATTAATTAAAAACATTTATTAACTTTACATATTCACCTAAATAGTAGTAAATTATTAGAATATCATTGGTTGACCTCATTACTCTATAACTATGAAAGAATGAATTATCAAGACCCACATCATACTCTCAATGATATTCCTGGACAAATACCTAATACAGATTGCCAAACAAATTCACATTTTAAATTCATTAAATTAAAAAACATTAATATATTAACCAAAGAAATGTATCTCTCTAAAATGGATAAGTGAAGCATGTGGAATCCTTCTTGATATATTATTTTCCTTGGAAGAATGAAATCCCTGTAAGAATTTTAAAGTTCTGCCATTATTTAGTGGAATTAGCACTAAAACTCTAAATCTAAAATCAAAATTTAAAAATAAAAAAGAAAAATAATGGAATAGATAAATTGATGGAGAGACTTGCCATTGTCTTCCAGAAAATTCCTCAAAATCACATCCCAAATTGAGGGGAATTAAGAGCGGTAAGGGAGAAATTTCATGGTTTGTGTGTCCAAGAAAAGGGGATAAAGAGAATCCCACGTTTAACAACTCTATGGGAAATAATTATATTTTTTTCCTCTAAAATTGCATCAGCTAGATGTTGAAGGCCACCATCTAGCCAATGGTTCCAACTAGCTATCCTATAGTTTGGTAAATCCTAGGCTCTAACAAACCCCTCAGTCTCACCCAAAGTCTCTTTATCCCTATATATTCCTCCTGATATTCAATCCCCATCCAAAAACACATATTTCAGGTTTTGAAATTCTCTAAATTTGATTCAAAATCTAAGTCATAAATTTAACCCTTACACTAATTCAAAATTTAAAATACCACTTTTTTTGAACCATGGTTTTTCCCAGATGGAAATGGATTTTATTTTATTTTTTGTTAATCCACACTAGTATTATCATGGAGTTCTTCATTCCTAGTGATCTTATGGTGTAGTTGGATTTAGTGTCAAAGTTGGTTTCATTTCCTTGTGTTTGAAAAAAAAATGGAGCTCAAAATCTAGAGGAATGGTAATCTTCACCAAACATGGACTTCTAGGACTTAATCATCAAATATATTGTGAATTCATGTATTTCATGAAGATTGGTGTTTTAAAAATATGTGTATCTTCACAAAGGAATTTTTTATCTTGATGTTTTGAAGGTTAATGAATGTGTCTTAGTGAAAATGTTTGATTCATGATGTAAATATTGTAAGCTATGAGATTATGAGAAACTTATTGAATAGGAAAATTTCACTGAAGCTTTATAAAGAAAAAGGTGTTTTTGAAAATGAATGTAGAGTTTTTTTAAAATACATTGGTTAGATCAAATTCTACATGAAATATGTGGTATAGAAATAGGTTTCCACCCATAATTTGAGGATACTGAGATAATTTAGAAAAAAATTTAATCACTCTAATTTCATGAAGTTCTAGTTCTCTACAAATCAGGAACTATTCAAAAGACAAATCATCATGAAAATATTGTTCAAGAACTGGTTGAAGCATATTTATTTTAGAAAATGGAGTTTCTTTAGAACAGAGAGATTCATGAAGGTTTTGAGTATCATGATGTCTATGAGCTTCAAAAAATCTTATAGGTTTGAAGATGCTGAAATATTTTAAAAACAAAGAGGGTGTTTCATAAAGTATGGGTGCTTCATGAATAACAGTAATGAACCTCATGTTTTAGTGAACAATGAATTTGAGGGAATCAATTAAAAACAGTTTTGCAATCATAGTCTCATGCTAATTAGTGAAAAGAGGATTATATTATCAATCTATTAATGTAACCTTCAAATTGATAAACTGAGTAAGGCTTCACCCAATGTAGGGGGGAAGGGGGAGTCAAAAAAAGTTTTAAGAGGGAGGTAGTGTAATATCCAAAAAAAATTACTGGTAGTGTGACTATCATGGTGTGACCATTTTTGAAAATTTTAATCTATAATACCTAGTTAATATTTGTGTATTCAGTTACAAAAAACATACATTCATCATATTCTCTTTGGACCAGCACTTAGTAGAGAACCATGTAAAGCTATTATGTTTTGTTTGTATTTATTTATTTTGGTACTTGAAAATTGAATGATTCTATCAAATAGGTTTACCAGGTTCCTAAAAATATAGGGGAAAAGAACTATCTCATTGAATGAAAAATATGACACCCTGATTCATCCCTCCCCACTTAGGGTTTTCTAGGGCCCAACAGTCATGGATTTCAAATTAACATATGGAAATATGTAATTTTGAACTCCCAGCCATAATAGTTATCATTCTCGATAATTAATATTAGATATGAAATTATGCATCCCAAAATAATTATTTTATTAATTTCTATTAAGGTGACCTCAATTTATCTCTTAATGTGTAATGCACTACATGAGTTCCACATCCAAAACCCTGGAGCCCAAATACCAAAACATGATCCATTGCTCTTAATCACTACTGAAGTATCGAGATGTCACACATATTTCCCAACCATCAGAAAAACTATGGTATCTCTAAGTTACTCTTCAAAAGTAGAGTTACCACCTTCCACAACTAGTAAACAACCAAAACATTGTCAACTACACCCTTCCTCCATGTTCATGAAACTACCCACCATAGAACTCAACTCACAAGGCTAAATCTATGTGAAAAAACTATTGATAATTTTAATTTCCTATGAAGGAATGATATTTTTGTTTAAAAGAATCCCCCAATGTAGTTTCAAATACCCACACCCGATCAACAATGAAACAGTGATCCAAAAATTGGTACCAACACCCACCTCCCACTCTAAATCCAATATGGATTTTACACTATCATTGAATCATAACATAAGAATAATATATTTTTATTAAAGCCCATGTAAATTTATTAAAACAACTAATTATCCCCAAAATTATGTACCTGATATAATATTCATCTCACTGCATCTAATAATATTTGATAATGGCTGTCAGACCTACTATAGTTGACCCATCCGGAAAACACTCGATTGTTTCAATAAATACAAAATTGATACAATAGATCACAATTCCTTAAACCTTAAAGGTGTCCTGTGACCATCTAGACATGTTCACTGAATCTTGTACTCAACTTCCAATGTTATTCTATGGTTGAAATAACAATCATCCTTTTTTCAACATTTTTTCATAACACGAGCAGTGATGCACCACCAACCCAATAACCTTCAGATCACCTCAAAGAATCCATATATCAAACCCAATGATTACACTAGATCCATTATCACATCTAATTTCATAAAATGAATTTTATTAAACCTCTATTTGATCATAAAATCATCAACTTAAATCAAAATAATACATTTTCAACTCCTCCTGATTGACACTCATCTACTGAAACTCATTCCACTCCTCTCAAGACACACTTATCCAATAAAATGTGTACCACTCTTCTGAAGTTAAACATATCCATAGAGTCAGAATTTATAATATAGAATACACATCTCATTATTATCTCATATACTAGGTCACAATTCCCACAATCACCTTATCAAAATTCTATCAATCCTAGCCCATCCATAGTTGTCACTGATTCGACACTCCTCGAATACATGCATACCCAACATGTTTTACCTACTAACATTCAAAAGAAATATGTGTATACTCTTCTACCTCCTAGTAACGTACCCCAAATCACAATCTAATAAATTTTACATCCCCATAACTAGGATAAAGATCCTAACCACTAACCATGATCCTCATGATATTTTGTTCTATCAATCGAGGATAACCTTTAGCACTCCTCTTAAAAATCAACAACTTCACTAGAGTCATGGTCTATCACATGACTATTTGTCAGAGTTTTCATTTCATAACCCTAAGAACATATCCATGCACTCACATCAAACTAACATTATTCAATAGAAAAAGGTTTATGAACCTAAATGTTCGTCCCATCAAAATTTTCCTCAACACCATGACCCTCCTAGTGCATCACCATTCAAAGTATGCACACTCAATGTGATTTTATAAAGAACTCTGAAGGCATAACCATGACCATACCATAATCCTGGTAGAACCTCACATGTTTTGTCTCACAACCTGAACAACCTACCCTTGTTAACCACCTCAAAAGGACTATGAAACCATAATTTAAACCCTCTCAATGTTTTCCTTGGAATTGAACTAAACTGGGATACACTACGGACCCGTGATAAATCTAGGGGTATCTAGGTCACAAACCTATCCCAACAAACACAGTCTCACTAGGTTCATAACTAGTGGGAATCATCCATGCAACCATATATAAATTATATGTCAATACTTGTTCCAAAATACCCACTTGAGGGTCTCTAAAACAGACTTTTATCACACGAAAACCCCAACACCCACTCTAGGGTCTCATAGATATAGGTTACGTATGACATCCTGCCTTTTTGATACATAACATTTCATTAAATTTTACATACAGAGGATCTTTAAAGTCCAGTGTCTTGGAAATCAAGAACATAATACATGAAAACAACATAAAAAATTCTTCTAAACCACTTGTAAGGATTCATCATAATTTCATCCTTAGTTGAATTACTGCATCTCATAACCTGGATACATACATTCAAAGGAAAGGGTGAGCAGAAATCCCAGTAAGGGTAAGAAGGGGAATCAATGTACTTGTGATATCAATAAGAACTTGAATAAAAAAATAAATACATGAGCAATGGAAGAATATGAATATCATAATGAAAAGAACATGGAACATAACATGAATATGTGGCTAGAACATTTCATTTAGACATTCATGAAAATATCACCAAGGTCCATCCCTAAGGTTTTGTAAAAATTACCAAGGTTATTCCCCAATGTATTGTAAAACTTGTCATATCTAGAGATTAAATCATTACCCAATGAATTGGAGTGATATTAGGGTAAACCCTTAATATGTATTTAATTTCATTTGAGCCACATAGATCATAATAAAACATTTCATAAATAACCCAAATAGAATCAAAGAAATGGGTTTCATGTCGAAATCAAGACGTTTAACAAGAGCTTAAAAATAAGATCATTATGTCATTTATAACCCATGGAAATGGAGTGAGGGTTATATGTGTGTCAATTAAAGAATCAAATATATCATATTTATATATTTATGAACACCCATGGAAACGAAATAAGTCTGGTATTCACATAAATAAACAATAGATGTTCTTGAGAGAAAGAGATAGAAATTTTGAGACAAAATTTCTACAGCATAACGACTTTATAACATGGTTTTAGAAAACTTTGAAAAGAGAGGGTACAAGGTTCACCCACTCATATATTACTCATAATACAGTATGGGTACTGAATAAAATCATGGTATATATATTTTAATAACATACCACATGAAAAAGGAAACATTAAGGAAAAGAGAAGATGCAATTTCTTTTATGAAAAATTATGCAGCCTAACAGCGTCACATAAAAATTCAGAAAAAAAATTGATGAGAGTGGAGAAGGTATCTCAATAATTAGACATGAAATAGAAATAAATGAGAACATATAATAACACAACCTCAACATAAATATATGGAAATTAGAAGACACGACATAAAAGAAGTCGTGACTTAAAAGATGAGGGTGAAAGGATCCCTTACCTTGAAGAGTAACTTCGAAAGCTTGAAGTTCGGGACCATGGGAGGCTTTAGGACACCTTGGTAGGAATCCTTGGGAGGTAAAGAGACCAGAAAATTGTTGGGGAGGATTTAGAAATGAAATTAATGATGGAATGTCTTGGTATTTATAGGAGAAGTGAGGGGACAAAGCATTAATTGCCAAGGGACACCTCATCAGTGGTATTGACGAAACCATGGGCATACCCATGGTATTGGCCACTTGGGACACCTCATACCTTATCTTGCTATTCAAAGGTCGATCAGAATTATTTCATAATTATTACAACCTTAATGATGTCATTACACACCTGAAACTCAAAAACTGTAATTTCACTATTTAACGAAAATTCAACTTTCTCAGAAAAAATCCCAAAAATTAACCTTAACCAAATATATATTCTCTGATTTCAAAAATGAACTCCATTTTATGAAAATAATTTTATAAATATTTTTAATTTAATTTTTAAATAAAAACACTATTCACTAAAAATTCAACTATTTTAGAAAAATCCCGAAAATTCACCTTAACCAAATATCGATGCTATGATTTCAAAAATGAACTCCATTTTAAGAAAATAATTTTCTAAATATTTTTAATTTAATTTCTAAGTAAAAAACACTATTCACCTGAAAAAACTAATACTTAACCAATAATATATGAAATAATTATGTATTTATTTTATTGAATCAGAATAATTAATCAAGGTGCCGAAATTATATAAATAATTTCTTAAGTGAAGTTACGTAATCCATTTGGTCACATTACTATCATAATTGTAAAATCACTATTCATAATTTACTATACACCAAAAATTATGTTGATTTTATTAGACTCTAAATTTCATACTGAACACAGTTGTAGAAGACCATTTTTTGAAAATCATTTTACATTTTTAATTATTTAAGGTTTACATAAATATTTTAAGTTATCATTTTTCAAAAATTCATCAATAATATACATCCCATATTTATCCGGACACTTGAGATTCAAAAACTTCACCATAAGAAGAAATGGAAATTTATTTATCTCATAGGATTTCATAAAGCAACTAAGGTCTCGTTATATAGCCTCTTATAACACCAGCATAGGACCTAAGTGTATGGTGTGCTAAGGTGATGGAATTTTGGGGCGGCTCAGCCAACATTGCCCGAGTAGTGATTTCTATCAGCTTGAACTCCTCGCGAAGGCAATTCCATTCCGGCTTCACACGATAAAGTTTGGCATGGTTTTGGTCCAAAGAAAAGTCCAAAGGTGCTACCTCCTTCCTGAGTTCCGTCAAATGGGCTTCGATCGGCCCGAGGCTACTAGATGGGGCCATCGAATCTTCTTTCTATATTAATTAACCTATATCACTTGTATTTATAGACAAAAATCACAACATTTAGCTTCCAACGATCATATTGACCAAAAGTCATATAACAGTCAAACCTAAATGGTCTCATTTAAATTATACTCATTTTATTAAATGAAATAGTTTTGTTGAGTATCAAATGAAATAACACACATAGCTAGGAAACAAAATTTATTCAATATTTTGGGTCATTACATTCTTCCCCCCCTACAAAATTTTATCCTAACAATTTTAAAATTGGGCTTGGAAATTTCATTGAAAGTACCACATCGGAAAAAGAGTCAGTAAAACAATTACATTAAAAGAAATAAAGGGAAGTATAAAGGTCACCAGAGTTAACCAATACTAGGATTCCAGGAAAACATGGATATGGAAGAGAAAACAAAGGGTCAAGTTCTGATGGAGAGTGATAAAAATCACGATTAGGAAAAAATTAACCACAAGAACATCACAAACATATGATGTGCTAAATGGTCTTTGATTACCCAGTAGGAAATGTAAACCAACAACATTTTTGTTTTATGTTCCTTTTCATAATTTTGAAGAATTCATTTACTAAATAGAATAAAAACATAACGAAATATAATACCTTCAAGTAGAGTTTCATCCTTTAATAATTTTCCACCGTGACTAATATTCTCTCTAAATAATGAGCATTCAAAAAGACTTTGTATCATCAAAATCACAATAATCATCTTCTAGAAAATCACATAATCCACAAAATAGGTAATATATATTTCCCTTGTCTTTAGTCATCAACAAAAACTAAAATGGTTAGTATGAGATCAAATAATCCCCAAAAAGGATAATCCTTTATAAAAAAAATATGACTATTAATCTCCAAAATTCAACAAAAGTACCCAAAGTTCTAGAAAATTCAATACACAATCATCCTTAAAATTCATCAGAATAATCCAAACAAAGATTGAAACCCAAAACTCAGAAGGATTTAATCACATAGGCTTCCCAAATAAATCTTAACATCTATCTCCAAATAACATCGACTACTATTAAAGTCTTATACTAAAGTGTAATTAACCTAATCACATATTCTCTATAACAGGATCATAATTACTAAAAAAAGAACAAACCAAATACAGAAAACTTATCAAATAAAAAACATATAACAACCCCCTGTTTAAAAAAACAAAACTCATATTCCTTATAACAAAACATTATTTAATTACACAATGTTATATTTTTACTTAAAAACACATTGTGAATTTTATTATAAAACCAAAGATTCTGTGAGGAATACCTATTTTTCAAAAAAAACATTGACAACACTATTTTAAACCATATTTTCCATAGAAAAAAAACCATAATGTCCAATTTCAAAAACTATGATTTTTTCAAAAATCCTCCCTTTTGATATTTTAAAAAACCTTCACAATCATAATGAAAAGGAATGATTAGTCACCATTTAAAATTTCAGAAATATAAAACCACCATTATTTCTTTCAAAAATAAATTTTCTATAATATAAAACAAACTTTTAAAACAAAAAATCTAAACAATAGGTATAAGGAATCAATAAAAATAATTTTTAACAACATCATTCAACTATAAAACACCCCAATGTTAGCCCCACAATAATGGTAAATAAAATTTGAGACAATTTGAAATCAAGGTAATCCAAAAACAATCCGGAGGATAAGAATATTTATACATGGTATAGGTGTATAGGCCTGATAACCATGTCTAGACAATGAAAAAACCTTATGATGGATGATAGATATATCTTCATGATATCCACAAAGTCTTCATAACTATGTGATCTAACTGGGAAGGTCAGGTTCTTCCTCCTTTCACCCTGATATCTCAAAGTGTAATACCTCGACCTAAATCAAATGCACTGGGACCAAGTTCCACATATACTTTTCTATGTCTCCACATATACTAGAGGTTCCCAAATAGAAAGGAGGATTTGAATTGTTTAGTGTGGAGACTATATCATCAATATCAAAATCCAACTTCTGAAACATATAAATAAATATTAATACAAAAATTCGCAGAGGAACAAAAAAATAATAATGCTAAAAATGATATGGATGATATCTGAAGTTATACAAGTAATAAACTAAGGTCCCACAAAGTGTCAAGATGAAAATATTGTAATCAAAAAATTACTATGTTAAGAAGGATCATATAGAATCACTCCAGTGTCCATCCCAATACCACCTTTGAAAACCACTCTCTATCTCCTAAACTTCTAATTAATATGTCCTTCCCCTTCCTAGATCACTGGTCATGAAGTATACACATAAATCGACATGCATCTGTACTGTGTGAGTATAAACCCAGTAGGACACCACCAATTTTTTCTTTACATAAGTATGAATGAATAAGAGGTGTATTTGAGGATAATATATAAATTTTCAAGAAAACTACAATCAATAATTTATCAAGTAGATGTGTTATAAATAAGACACCATTAAACCTAGCTATACATTCTTTGGCTCCATGATGGATGATCATCCATATTGGAAGTCATGAACAAAGGTATCATATATCTCTGAGTAACCCAATGGCCAAAAAGTCTTGGGTGAGGAAATAAAGACTCCATGCCCCATCTTTATCAGATTTCAGAACATTGAGAAATCATACCCCATCAAGGTCTTGGGATTAGTCACAAGGGTATTATACCCAACCAATACCTCAGGTTAAGACACAAGTCCCTCACACCCAATCCATATGTCTTTATCCACCATTCTCATCATTGCATGTCACACATTCTACACCTCTAATGGATAACAAACACATGATGTTCCACCTATCACATAATACTGTAATCAGAACCTCCAAGTCCATAAATTCATGAACAATACGGAATATCACATATATTCATAATATATCATATTAGTCATGGGTATCAGTAGCCATACATATACATGTTATCAAAATCAAGCATGTGTCTCATGTTCTACAAACTCACACACATGTGATCAATATCAAACATGGGTCTCACAGGATACACATGCACACACATATAGTCATTAATAAAAAAACATTATAAAATGGATCTAAATGGTAGCATAATTATTAACATAAATTTTTTGAAGTCAATGTAAATATTTTCCAAGATATTATTCAACTTTGTCACATTTTCGCACCAAAAAAACAAGCATGTACATGGAAATCCTTAGAAATTATTTCAATCCAATATTACAAGTTCACTAGAATGGGATCAATAAGGGAATCTTGATAAAGGGGTATAACAACATCAACATAACCAATAAACAACATCATCAATGGTATATATTGGTCTAGTAAAAGGGAGGTAACATGTCACTCCTAGAAACAGTGACTATAGAATAAGAGGTTGAGATCCTCATGATTCTATATCATATGAACAAGCCTCAATATCCCACTGTCTGGTTATCTATAAATGTCATGCAAGGACAAGACTGATAAGAATGAGGTAACATTATAGAGTAACATTAACACTCTAATGGTCAACCAATTATAACCCTAGGATCATCTAGAGAAGAAAACTCAATAATGGGATGTGGGTGAATCAATTAATAGAGGGAAAATTTTAATAACGCATTAAACATAACATCCTATTGATATCATGTGTTTTATCTTTGAAATAGTCATAACCAATAATGATTGATGGTAGATTTGGCTATTTAAAATTCTAAAATAGTCCACACTGTGACATGGTGATTCCTATTATTTCTATAGTACCCTCGAACACACCCTTCCTAGGAAACCCAACATGGCCACCCACCCCAATGTGATACTAGAAACTTACACATTTTAGAATCACCACACCCTCCACTATGGATTATTGTGGCTGATATGGATATGGTTTATAAGGATACCCATAACACCTCACACATGAGTCCATTCCCTGCCATGCGTATGTTGTTCCAACCTATTTCCCACATGCAGTTTTGGGTAGAAAATAGACTACACCATGGAATGGTCATGCCTGTAGTGTTCTTTGAAATGCACAAATACCCTATTTAAGACACAATAAACCATAAAATCATCCTGGATCAATGCTTATCCATAATAAAAGACTCAAAATACCATTTAAAATATATCTAAACATAAATTAAAATACCTTGTATGAACTATAATGTTACAAATCTCTAACTGTAACAACTTCTTATATTAGAGAAGTGTCTCTAGATGCATGATTGAAACAACATTGGATATTGTTTCAAAACAAATGATAACAACTCCCACATATCCTCATGAATCATTTCATGATACCACAAAACTTGAACAGGTGGGATCATATTCCCCCTCAACACGTAGTTTCTTTGGTCTATAATCATTTCCAAGAACCCCATAAATAATGCATCTGGTTCTAACTCAACATTTTCATATTTTATCACATGGAAAGGATCAAACTTGTAATTATGAAGATAAGAGTAATGTAAAATGTTTTGGATACCAAAAAATCATGGATTAAGGTCCAGGTTGTAATACTCTACTTAGATACATGTGTTAATCTCAAATAGTTTTAGAAACTGAGGTTCATTCTTCCCCTGCCTTCACAAATGATAATTCATTAATAGGTGTGTCACCTACAAGAATGATTATCCACCCTTGAAAAAAAATAGTCATCTACTCTAGTGTTTATATGATTTTTTATACTTTTAGTGATAACTAACCACTTCCAGATCAACTACACCATCTTAGAGCCCTCTTTCATTATACTCATCCCAATAGTAGCTCTTTCACCCACCTCGTGAATACACGGTAGTCACTGACATGGATAATAATAAATATTCTCAAACTGTTTCATCTGAATTGAATCATAGAATTTTTTATTGAACAAAAACTCCACCAAGGATATATGATCATCCCATAATCAACTGATGTCTAGGATGGATTCCTTCAGAATAACTTCCAATGTTGGGATCATCCTATCCTATTGTTCAGTGGTTTATAGATGATATAATGTACTTAGTTTTTTATGATTCTGAAAATACA
This sequence comes from Viscum album, assembly GCA_963277665.1. Classification (NCBI taxonomy): domain Eukaryota; kingdom Viridiplantae; phylum Streptophyta; class Magnoliopsida; order Santalales; family Viscaceae; genus Viscum; species Viscum album. The sequence goes on along the minus strand of OY728166.1, from coordinate 1,080,246,413 downwards.
TTAGAAATTATTTCTAAACCATGAAATAAAACACATGTACCTATCCAAAAAAAATATAGTAATTCACTCAATATATTCATATAATATCCTAAAAAAATGATTTCCCAACTCATTAATAGAGTGAGTCTCTTGAATGCAAAGTTCAACATGTTGAATATCACTATAATGAATCTCGACATCTATGGGTATTGGGAAAACATATGATTAAGTCCATAATCACCTAATCCCACTTCCACTCATACACAAGAATTAGTTGAATCAATCATCCTTGTCACTAGTGCCCTGCCTTGATCCTCTAATAGGTTAAAAAATGAGTTATGAAGCCTGTAATATCTTGATTCATTTTCAACCACCAGAAGTGTTACATGATATCCCAGTACATCATTTTTAAATCTTGATGAACCACCTACTAAGAGGAATGGGATTGTGTAATAAAATCGTCCCTCGTAAAATAAGGAACCACAATTCTCCCACATAAAAATGATAACATCATCATTTTTCATTGACTATCCTAGAACTAGGTCACTTCCTACCAACCACTCCAGCATAACTAATAATTTGGGATCCATTTCCTTGATCGTATTTACTCGGTCCAAAAACATTGATGTGTTAAACAAGGGAGAATAGAAAATTTTCTCATGGTCCTCAGATACATTCCCCAACCATTCATACAGAGGCTCCTCATATTTCATTCCTCCTCTAAAGGTCTATCTCTACGCTTCTACATTTTCCTACTAATAGCATTTTCGACAACATTATCTTTTCCTGAAAAATAATCCAACTCAAAATTTAATATCTTTTTTGATACTTCACATCACACCTCTTCTTGAGATTCATTTATCACTAAGATAAGATGTAACACAAACTATTTTGGTACTTGTATATGATAAATATCTCACTGAAGAGATAATGGCATTAAATCTGTAGATCATAGACTACAACTACCAAATCCAAGTCATGCATTGCATAGTTCCTATCTCGTGTTCATAATTGGTGAGACCTCTAATCTATAACCTATTTCCATTACACCATAATTGATCCTAAATCAACAACTTTGGTACCAAAGTAAACCACATATCAAATATTATTCCCTTGAAATGTTAGGATCAGAGTTATCATTAATGTTCTCTTTAGCGCTAGTAATTAATTTTCACTCTAGTCAATCTAATAAAAATTAAATCCATTCATTGTTAGTTTTATCATAGGATCTATGAAATAAGATAAGTAACAGATGATCCATCTATAACATTGAGTTAGACTAAAAATATTCTTGTCTAGAACACATTTCTAATGAATTCCCAAGTCATCATATCCTATATATTTTTAGGGGAATATAAATTACCACTTCAAGGATCACATTCCCTTGAAAAGGTACTTGTTGGATTTAGAATGCAAACTTCGAGATCATGGAATAGAATTGATCAACTCTAAGTGTACACATCATAAACTCTATGTCTCTATCATGCATCTTTAAGGTCCAAGAGTATATGAGGATAACATCAACAAACACCATAATAACGGAGTTGAGATATGGATGTAAGATCCTATTTCCGAGATCCATGAACACCACTAGTGACTTCATCAAACCAAAAGGTAACAAAAGATACTCATTCGACCCATATATACTCTAGGTTTTTGTATTAGGAATATCCTACTATCTACAATGAATCTGATGGTATCCTAATCATAATTCAATATTGGAGAACCACCAGGATTCCTACAAATAATATAATATTTCATCAATCCTTGGAAATGAGTATATACTCTTTACAGTCAAATGTTTAAGCTTCCTACAATCTATACACAATTGAATACTATCATATACCATCTTCTCAAACAACACTAGAACACCACATGAATATGTTCTTAGACAAACAAACCCCTTTGCCTTCAAATCCTCAATTTTTACCATATGTTTGTTTAACTCAGTAAATTTCATACAATATAGTGTAATTGATATAGGTTTTTCTTCTGGAATGAGTTAGATCTCAAATTGAATCCCTCTATCGGGAGGAATTCATGGAAAAACAACTAAAAACATCTCTATATAGGTCCACCATATGAGGGAAATAGGATTAAGATATTCTTGGATCCTCCATAATATCCAAGATGACTACCAATGTTATAAGGGATCTTATCTATCTCTAGTCAAGTCCCATTTTCCCACTCCAATATACAATTCACCATTAAGAATAGACTTCTCACCCTAATATGTAGAAATAGATACTTATCTCATATAACATTCAATGTGTTACGGATAACTATCCAACTATTTAGATCCAATTATTACATAAAATACACTCATATATAGAATCTTGAAATAAAATATATATATATATATATATCAATAGCTAGTAACTACTATAGGAAATCCTTTACATCTTTTTAGATAATCCAATTTCTTTTCCAAGGTGTGTTTTGAGTGATAAAAACTCAAAAGTTAACTTGGTAGGTAATTCAAGACTATAAATTAAATCATAATATATAAATGAATGGGAACCTAATGTATTAAACATGGAAAAATATAGAATTGATGTGATCAAGACCTTTCCTTGAATGATTGATGGTCCCTCCCCACGACAAGCTGGAACCCAGTCCACAGCATACATCATACCTGCCTCATACCTACAGTAAATTACATAAGGAATATAGATCATGTAGGTTACAATAGTATATGGGATTAGAGTATTCTTGTAAGGGACATATCTAGATCTTTCTATCATTTTCCATTTCTAAACTATACCCCATTGAGAAATAGTATACAATTCTAACAAAAAGTACAATATAAGATTCCATATCTTACTACACTAATGACACATTCTCTGAGGTCCTGTGGAAAATTTGTGAAATTTTCCACTATGTCCATAGTTGAAACATTGGTTCCTACGCCTCTCAAAGAGTAGGTTGAGGAATGTATGATCTACTCTAGTTTCCTTCCACCACCATTATGAAACTCCTCATCCTTCCTCTTTTAACTACCAGAATATTCACCCACCATAACACTAGAAATATCACCAACAAATCCACATTGAGTTTGGAATATCTATGAAACTATTTCCTCCTCCTATAAATTTTTTATTTTCAGGGCCTTGTGTAACACATTTTCATATTTCAATAGGTCAATGTTCCTAAATTTAAACCATAGCTCCCGACGAAGTCCAATTTTGAGTCTTGGGGCCTTTTAAGCATCATTCCCTAACAAAATAGGAGAAAAGTGAAGCCACTCTATGAAATTAGTAGAGTAAGAAGACACTAACATCAGTCCCTTATTAAGCTCCATAAAATTTTGAGCATGATCTAAGATCGGTGTATCTTGGAATAATTCCTAAAAGAAATGTTATATTTCTTGAATCTTTTCCATGTAAAACCTTCATTTATTCCCACCTGGTTCATGAAACCCCACTACATCCTAGAGGTTCCTTAAATTATGAAATCATACAACATTACCCATTGATCATATAGTATCTCTACTAGATCAAAGATCTACTCAATGATTTCAATCTAGTCCTCATTATCCTGAGGGACTATAGTTCCCTAGAAGGATAAAGGATTGTATATTTTAATGTCTTGAGCATAATCAACCATTGTCCTGGGAACTACTCAACCTTTAACAAACACTATATGGAATACTCGTAGTTGTATCGAGTTTTAAACATGAACCAATGGAGTAGGTATAGTTTTATTCTAATATTTATACCCTAGTCCATCTATAGGTGGAACAATAACATCCTCTCTAGATGGATCATTCCTAATTTCTACTAATGATGGTCCCCTCAGATGTATTCAAGGTGGAAATTTCTAAAATAACAAGAATACACAATGAATTCCTATAATATTTTACATAAAATAACAAAAAAAAATTCACACACAAGGTATTTTTATGGGAGCCATATACTATTAGATTATCCATAATGATAAGGCATAACCCAGCTAGCACTATTCAAGGATCAATCATATTTCTATGTACCTAAATGTTAGTAATGTTTATACGCACACACACACACAAATAATAATAATAACAATATAGCTCAAGTTGATATAATCTAAATTTTATAACAGTATATCGCAGAAACAAAAACAATATATCTTGAAATTTAGTTAAATAAACTATAATACATAGTATGTAAATGAAATATATGACAAGTGATCTTGAGTTCCTTGTCATGATATATGAAAATATCCATATCACATAAACTATAATAACTCAACATACATTAGATAACCATGAAACGATAAAGAAGAAATAGTAATAAAATTCCCATTACTATTAACCGAGTGTTTCGTAACATAAAATTTTTCTATGATCCCACATGACTCCCCAACTTGAGTATTAGATAGCCTATATATATTCTATATTTCCAAATACATGGTCAAGAAGAAAATAAAATGGAATCCTTATTTCATACTATTTTTAAATACTCCTAACTATGTCATGTAGTCTTGGCCAAAGTTCCATGTGGCCTCATGCGTACCTCCCTATATTCAAGAGGGTGATGACTAGAAATGTGGTTTTGAATAGTGAAGTTAAGAGACTTTACCCTCAATATCCAAATAAAACATCTAAAACATATCAAGAAAGGAGTCATACGTAAATTAAAATAGAAAAAATAACTAATAACAATGCTAATATAGATTACCAATAAGATATATCAATTCATACAGGTAATAAACCACAGTCCCCAAAGTGGTAGTTAAACTAGAGTGTATGAAACAAATATGAGAGTAAATAAATACATTACAACAACACTATGGTTTCCATCTTGGAACTACCTCTGAGCACCATACTTTGTCTCCCCAGATCTATGTCACTAGGCCCATATTATTTTTAGGATCCCTAATCCTAAAGTCTATTTGGACACTAATATTACCGTGAAAGTTGTGAGCATAAGACCAGTTGGTTACCACCAATGATTCTTTAACATATGTTCAAATGAATAATAGGTGTATTCCATGAAAATAGATAAATGGACAAGAAAACTTCCATCAATCATGTGTTGAGCGGTCATTCTCTAACCAAGAAACTATGAACCCTAGTCATACCTGCTTCAGCTATGTTGGAATGTCATTCATAATGGAAATCATATACTAGGGTCAGATACATGGCCAACTCATATATTTATAAGTAGCTACATGGAAAAAAATTCTCGTGTCATACCAAAAGACTGTTAAGCCCCATTTGTGTCATGAGTCAAGCCACAAGACCATAATACCAAGTCTTTTTCTTGGGTTTATCTATAAGTTTATCATATAACACCAATATCTCAATACAAGCCACAAGTTCATCACAACCTTTCCATGTGCCTCAGTCCATAATCATTATCATTGTATATCACACATGCTCCCCTTCAAAGGGATAAATAAGTAGTGATGGTCTACCTATCACTTTCTCCTAGAAGAAAAACCTCCAAAGGCCATATATTCACACACAACAAGGCATTAAAAATATAGTCACAACATAGAAGATCAATCATGAGTGTCAGTATCCATAGACACATGCACATGCGGTTAAAAAAACATGAGTCTTAGAGACATCACATGAACACACATGTGATCACTGAAAATATGGATCACACTAGATACACACATGAACACATGTGTTAATTACCATGAAAAAACATTATACATTGGTTTTAAATGGTAAATAAAGTATTACCTAAAATTTTCAATTTTCAATGTCAATATTTTCCAAGAGATTCATCACCCATATCACGTTTGTTCACCCAATGAAACAAGGTTATTCTAAAAACACCTTATAAATTGTTCCAATCCATCATAACAGGGGTTATAGAATGGGATTCAAGAAGGTAATCATTCTAAGAGGGTATAAAAACATCAAATTACCCAAAAAAACTAGTATAAATGGTAAATAAAGGTTCAATAAGATGGAGAGAATGTATCACTTCGATAATTGGTGACTCAAGAAAAATATGTTGGGATCCTCATTATTCTAGATAAATTAGAAAAATAATTCATATCCCAAGGTCTAATTGTACAGAAATTTCGGGAAATTATAGGGCTGAGAAGAAAGTAGAAACCCTCAGTACTAACATGATTACTAGAAGGTCAACCATATCTCACCCTAGGTTTATCTAGATCTATGAAACTAATAATGGGAGGAGGGAGAATCAATTAATAGAGGGAAAATGAGTTCATAACTCATTAAAAATTCCATATTAATGGTCATATTTATTTCCTCTATGTAATTCATAGAACCTATAGGTCTTGGTGATGGATTTTGAATTTTTAAATTTTGAAATAGTCACTACAATGGTGTGCTCATACCCAGCATGGTCATGGTGGCCTCAAACGCACCCATCCTAGGAAACATGATATGGACACCAACTATAGAGTGGTTTTAGAAACATTCTTGTTTTTTACTCATCATGCCCTCCATAATAGCATGGTGATGCCAATCATTCTATGGTCTATAGGGAGGCACTGATCGTACCATAACTTAATCCACATCCCACCGTGGGCATGTCGGTTCTACCAATTTCACAGAGGTGTTTTATAGGATGAGAATAACATATTCCATGATGTTTTCCTACCCATAGTGTATCCTAAAATGCCCAAGAACCTTGTTTAATTCACCAAAACCTCAAACTAATATTGTATCCATGTTTAACTATCACAATGATAAAAGAAATATTTTAGATATGTAGAAACGTAAATATACAGAATGTGTAAAAACAAGGGTGTTGCCTAAAGTGTCCATGAAAACCCCTGGTGCGATAAATGGGGATTAAAATATCATAATATCATATCAAAAAAAATTAATAATAAATTATAAAAAAACTCAAACACATGATTAAAATCCAAACGTCCCATGAAAACTCATGTCTTAGGGTGAGAGGGGTCCATAAGAACCTTTTCCCTAATTAAGAAAATATTATATGATACCAATTATAATGAACCAACTCTAGATAACCCTATATGTCACCTAACCCATCCACCATTTGCTCCTAAAGAGCATTCTTGATCCCCATGGTCTGGAAACTGGTGACTAGGTATCAGAAACACAATCTTAAGATTGATTCAATCCTTGAATAACCTATATCAGGACAAGGAACCCATCTAGAAATTTTATATAACCCGCCTATAAATTAGAATCCCTACCAAAAAAATAATAATACCAAAAAATAAATATTAAGTAGAGTAATATACAGTATAATTGGTCATAAAATAAAAAAAATAGACATTAAAAACATAGTAAAAACACACAAAATATATAAAACATAAAATGGTAACATGAATCAAGAAAACACCGAGTCGAACTAGCTGATATAAACAAAAGGAAACTAAAACCAAAACAAAACCCCGAACTATAATCAACCATGTCTATGTGACACACAACCAATCATCAGATCCCACAATGCCCATCATCATAAAATTTTAACAAAAAACCCTAAATATATAATTGAAAAATAATATCAATAATTAGGAACAAGAAAGAAAACATGAGATTAATATACAACCAATGGTGTATATAGGGTGTGAGGTTAACAAGTTTAGAGGAATTTCCCTAAAAAATTTGTTCCATTTCCTTTAAAATCCTTTAAATTAATTATTAATTTTAATATAACTAATGAAAATTTATTTTATTCACATAAAAGTGAGATGAAACCAAGTATCATGCCAAAATAATTTAAAGAATGATATCCCCATATTTTATGTGAGAAAGGGGGAAGTAGAACCTTTTAGTAAAACACTTTGAATTAATAAAATGGTATCCTTTATTTCATTTATCGAAGAAAAAAATCCCCTTCTTCATTCTAAAAACATTACAGAAATACCATTATATAATTCAAAAATAATTCTCTTTTTCAAATACTAATTTTCAACCCATTCTTAAAATCTATTTGAATGTAAATAGAATCCATTACTGGAAATAATAAAAAAAAAGTATGCACTAAGGATATACATAGAAACTAAAAAATTATCAATAATATAATGGTTACATTTAATCAATAATGTTTAGGAGATATAAAAACTTATTTAATGAAATCCCAAAATTAATCCTCACTAAGAGCTAAGAATCATGGGAAACTCCCTAGGACTCAAGTAACATGATCTTGAGCTAGGAACCTTAACCTTAAGAAATTTTACATGACTATTTCTATCCTGGAAGTCCCTTTGAAGAAGTCATGAACTATAACCATCCCAAAATCATGAAGATACCATGGTCACATAATCCATCCAAGGAGTTCCCTGATTCCATGGGAAGTGGCCACCCAGAAATCATGAAATCCACAGAATGGATTGTGTATATCCAAATACACCACTTATTAACCTGTTACTCCCATGATATCAAAAAATGGAGTTAATAAATTAGTTTTAGCAGAATATCATTATAAAAAATAGTTTAAAAAATTTTAAATAAATATCATCTCACAATCTACATGCGGACAAGAAATAGCTTCTTTTCACAATCCATGCATATAATGAAATTCATACCATTCCCCTTGGGGACCGAAAAAATCATGGGAAGAAATAAAAGATAAAGGGGTATCACATAGGGTCTCATGCATTTGTGGAAAATTTATTTGAAGGTTATAAACAAGAATATCTTTCCCAAGCCTGTATTATAAAGCCAATCAATTTTCAACACTCTAAAATATCACATTAAAACCACATATGAATCCATTTAAAAACAAAATGACATTTTAATTAAAAACCATATATGGATCCCAATCAATTACTCCCTTTAATAAATTCTAGGTAAAACCATAATTTCTCTCTATATATGACCCAAATATCATCAAAAGTCGTAATCAATATACCCTTTCAGAAAAAGGATTATAACCAATTTCATAAACACTCATCACTAAAAATCAATACTTTAAAAAGTTTGAAAACCCAGGAAATAGAATTATTCCATGTGATTAATTTTTTTATCATTTATGAAATCCACCAAATCTTATATATATATATATATATATATTCAATTTAATAAAATAAGGTATTAAAACCCAACAAGAATTTATTTATATTTTATTTAAAGGACATTCACAAAAACCCCTTCCTTGTAAATGAGGAAATCCATATAGAAATTTTCACCCTTAATAGAAAAGCTCTACCAAGAAGTTGAGATCCCGCCACAATTGATAAATTCCAAAAACCCCAAAATTAGAACTATCCTGAAACCATATTCTTAGACAATAGCCCTTTATGTTTCTCAAAAGGTGACTAAGAAATAGAATAAATGAGAGATGGGATTGGAAGAAATGGAAACAATATAAAATGAGCGATTACCATGGAAAACTACTTTGAATTATGGAGGATTAGAACCCAAAATCAATGGAATGGGAGGGAAGAATCTCCCTTCAAGCACCCTAGTGTAGGACAGCTGTGCGGAGAAGAGAGAAAGGGGAATGGGGGTTTGTTTGGAAGTGGGGAAAAGGTACAATTTACTATTTAATAAAATTTGGGATGTTTATATAACTAGGATTATTATTTTGGTAAACAATATACAAAATTGGAAGCTTACACAAGAAATCCAAAATGAATACCCATTGTTTAGTCATTCAGTTTCCAAACCATACACCAACCAAGAAAAATGCCTTCATAATTCAAAACAAAACTATCATATGGTCACAGACATGGATTCTCCTAGATATGAACAAGTCATGCACCCAAATCTACGTCACAAAAGGTATCTCATGGTTACTACAATATTTCATATGGTTTATCCCAAACCATGAAATGCCCATGAAAACCAACCCATGCAAGAATAAAATGAAATAGAAATGTCCTTTCATAGGTAGAATCACATTTCTTCCCCTAAACCATGTGTATTCTCTAAGAAACATATTAAAATTTATAGAAAAATCACAAACCAAAATATAACCCTAAAAAATAAAAAATCCCCTAAAATAATATAAAATATAATAAAATGGTGACATGGGGGTTCACATTATCAATGTTAGTAAACCATGTACATGATGTTTTCACTAATATAAAAATAACTTCATCTGAAAAATCATCTTTAATTTTAAATTAATGGTATCTACTAAGGTGTGTAGACTACATCCTTGAATTAAAGTAAGTAAAATTTTTCTATTAACCATATTTTTCCTTTATCTCAATGTTGAACTATAACACCCTGAGATTTTTTGAAATATTTTTTTCAAATGAATTTATTATTTTTGATATTTTTTGTCACACACAATACTATGTTTATCTTAAATTACACAAAACACTGAGCTTAACATATAATACATGCAACACAGAGTTTAAATGAAACAAGACAAATTGTTAAAATATTATTATTTAACATGATAGATGCACTTAGCTGTGGGAATAGAAGTTATGAATAAGATTAGCTAAATTATGAAAATATGGTTTAAACATGTATATAAAAGGAATTATTTGATGAACTATTAATTAAAAATAAAAATAAAACCCTTTTGAAAATAAAAGGAAATATTTCATGAAAACCCATGTTTATCTACACAAGTGTCTTTTATACTAATAAATTAACAAATTAAGTTTTGGATAATTATTTTAATGAAATTTATATATTATATATATTCAATAAACTATTTAAAATTATTGTTATTTATTTTTTATTCAATAGATAAGAATAAATCCAATTTTACACTAAAAACTATATTTTTTAAAAAATAGTTTTGTTACAATTTTGTGGGACATTTACTTTAAAATTAAAATATAAAACTTTCATAAATTCAATTTGATAAAATAAAAATCATTTTTAAATCTTAATATAAAATAATCATAGGGAAATTTTTTTGGAACTCTTTTGAAGAGTTTAATTTTTTTATGAATAGTGAATAAATACTACATTTTAATTGAAAAATAAAATTCTTCTAAATTTATTTATAATGATAAATTATATTTCAAACCATTTTAAATATAAATTAGTTCAGTTATATATCCATTAATCTAATTTAGTTCATTGGAATCAATTTCATATTGAACTTTTTTATAAAAGTTTTTTCAAATTTTGAACATTTTCTCTTTAAAATGTTACTTTCTCATCATGTCTGTAAGCTTAATTTTAAATTTATTTTTTTTTCATTTCTAAGAATGGAATTTATAAAAATGTATTTTTTTTGTTGAAGAACTTATTTCAAGAGGGGGTTTAATAGAGTACCCAATAAAATTGTTTGTTAAAAATGTACAAATTTGAAATCCCTAATTAATTTAAAATGTGATAGTTAATCATTATAGAAGATCGTTATAAGTTATAATCTTTCATAATGTTTCTTATTGATTGATTATTTCTCAGGTATGTAATATAAAATATTAATTAGTCCTTTGAAATCAATATACATAATGAAAATCATAAAAAATAAAAATAATGATTAACTATCAAATTATTAGTTTTTTGGTTAAAACAGTTTTGGTTTTAAAAGGGAAATAAAGTAAAAAAATTAGAGTGAGACTTTGAAACAAGAGGTTCAATATCAAAATGAGATTAGTTCTCTCCCATGGTGATCACCTGTCACCAATCAGCTTACATAAAATAAACAAGTTGATCCACATCGTGGATTAGGTTTTATAAATGTTTTCAAACTGTCCAGGAAACACACAACCTATTTCATAGTTATTTATGGGAGTACAGACAACAAGGTCACACAAGGACTTCTGCCACAGTTATATATAGGAAAAGGGATAAAATAACTATGAGAAGATATAAATTATATTCTATTTCAATGTAGGATAAAAGATCTGTGTGATAAAATAGACTATGCACACACACTGCTCAATATATAGGAATAAATAAATAGAATTGAGCAATCTAAAAGTGTATAAATTGAAATGATCAGACTATTTTAGTTCACCTTGTTACTGTTAGTATGTATTTGGGAATTCTTCTTCAGTTGATTTCTCTTGAAATATTCATATGAACAGAGTGTTGGATAATCTTATGTTCCTGACTGGGGGAAAGAAACAGATGACTATGAGCTTCATCTTCCTCAGTTGGGGGTTGTAGGATGTATAATTTCATCTCTTCATCACCATGTGTTTGTTCTATAATCTGGATCTATAAAATTTCTATTTGTTGAATTTTAAGGATAATTCCTTTCTACTTGTTCATGGAGTCTACTACACTTTTTATCAAAAGTAACATTATGAAGAATATCCATGTGCATCCGGATATCCTTTTTCCTCGTACAACACGTCTAAAATCCTTTTAAATGTGTTATTTCAAGAATTTAAGAGGCAAAAATTAAAATAAGTTTTCTATTACTTTAAATAATATAGTCATTTTAAAATATTTATATGAAAAGGTATGTAAGAAATAATGATAGTGAGTCCTGGAAGGGTGACTCAATATTACGGTGTCTAAGAGTATGGCCGTGTCTCGTTCTTGTGGTGTCTTAGGTTGATAGTGTCACATCTTGGTAGTGTATAGATAATGGATCCTCAGGGATGGAATTGTCTTGTACTTATCCATAATTTGAATTTATTGGTAGGGTGTTCTTTGACGGTGAGTCTCTCTAATGGTAGGCTGGTCTGGTGGGGTCTCACACATTACCCATTTTATATTCTCACAGCCTGACATCTTGACGGTGAGATATCCTGGTGGTGTCTTATACATATCCATATTTCCATGCTAATTTTGACTCATGGACAATACTAACTCATATGAGATGGTGTCTCTGACATTTTCAAAATATTTTCTTAGTAGTGACAGGTCTTAGACTAAAAGTGAGATATATTGACGATGTCTTAACATAAATGTGGACTTGTACTCAGAGAAAATTTAACCTCCAATCTCATAATATAATATAGTTTTATAAAAGATAGAAAACATTTATATCATTAGAATCATGGTTTTTTGATCATTAAAACAAAGAGATCAACAATTTCCCCCTTTTGATTACCTCAAATCATGGAATCAAAGTTATCAAAAATATAAAACATCATATCAAAGGGAAGATAAAAAATAATAATCATGACTTATCATCCACAACATGTGCATATGGTATCAAAGGTACATAAAAAGTAAAACATCGAGTACTAAAGGAAACATAGAAACATCATTGTAATAAATCATAAGAAAATACCTTACCGTTATATTCCCTATAAGAAGTATCCAAAGGGAAATGTTATAGTTTTATTCCCATTTTTGGATTATCAAAAAGGTAAAGATAAGAAGAATAAAACAGTAAATATAGTAATAAAATAAAAAAAATATAGAATGATTGATGAATAAAGTTTATTAGAAGTAATTCATAAATTGTCAACCAAAAAATTATTACAAAACCGTAGTCCCATAAAAATATAATTTCTGCTAAAAAATTTTCCTGTTTGGGGAGAAGGATCCATTGGTGTATTTCCCTTGTCATGGGATCTCTCTTGATCGGAAATACTAGGATTTTAAGTAGTTATAGAAAAAGTCAATGGATCACCAGTTGGAATTACATCGAGAGCTTGAGGAGGTTGAGGCCCTAGAATAATAACAGTTTTGTGTTGTCCCATATCTTGGGTAGGAGGAAGAGGAAAAGGAAATAAGTATGTAGGAAAAGGTGTAGCTGGATCTCTTGTAACTCTTGGGTGAAGAGGGGTCAGAGGGGAAATATGAATTTCTTCCTAAGAAACATCTTCAGTTCCTTGTACATGAACATATGGAGTCATGAAATTGATGAAGTCGAGTATAATCTTCCTACCTCTTTCTATGGAACTAATGAAATAACCAATGTCTTCCATAAACCAATTTATAATAGGATTCATCTCCTTCAACTATATTACTTTTTATTTAAAGGCCCATGTATCTTGTTGATTCCTCAAATTCCCAGCAAAAAATTTGATGTTTTCATCCATTTCATGTTTGGTATAAATCATAGAGAGATAGTGTCTTATTGATTTAGTTATTATCTCTCTATTAGAATTCATATCCATGGAATATGATCTGATCATCATGTGATCGTTCTTAACACTCGGCTCAAACATCCTTAGAATATTTAACGGTATGATAGGTTCTCTACTAGAAGGACCCCTAGAAGCAGTATTAACCTCTTCTCTAAAATATATTTGAATGTAATAAATATCAATTGTAGGAGGTTATATGGAGGTAGAAGGTTATGAGGAAACATTCTCAAGAATTTTAAGAATCCATTCAAATAATAAGTGAAAGTAGAATTCATACCTTCTATAATAAATTTAAATGATTCTACCTATTTACTTATGTTTTTTTTCAATCTCATCCACTTGGATTTGATGCATCATCTTAGTTTTTTTGTGTTGAATCTCCAATTTAAAGAGATACCCTACATTATTTTCACTAATCTTGGTTAGAAGTGGATCTTGATTCATAAAAAACTTATCCAAATCTGAAAACAATTTATTACCAAAATCAACTAAATCACTCCTTGTGACTAAATCAATTTCCACAAATGGGATTGGAGTAGAAAGTGAAATTTTAGGTGATCTAACAGAAGAAATATTTTACCACAATCTTGGAACATTAATCTGAGCCACTATAGATCCTTATGGATTTCATTATTTTTTTAATCTCAGTTCCACCATCCTTTGGTGGATACTCCCTAAAATTATCCCATTCTTATATCATTGGACTGACCTAGTTGTCTAATGGCTTTACAATAAAGGGTACCGTATCAAGTGCAATAGTCAACTCAGCATTTCCCTAATCATTTGTATTCTATTCATTAGTAGGTACGTCGGTCATCCGTACATCCTATTTCTAAAAAAATTGTAGGTTTAACTTCCACATTCTTATCCACAAGAGGATAATGATTAGATAAATAACCAGACTGTTAATTTCTATCTTCTTCCTCAATAAGTTTCTTCCTTGATTTTTTGGCTACATGCTGCTCAACAACAGATATAACAGCCATTTTCTCAACCGTAGCATAAGTGGAAACTTTTTATCTATCACAAAATGAACTCACTTCTGTTCCTTTAAAATCTTTATCCTTTTGAATAAATTCCAATGATGGGTATTGGTCCTCCTCAATAATAGAATATTTCTCTTTAAGACCTGGTCACATTCTCTAGTCAGGTCTAGTTTCTGAGTGGGTTCACTAGGTGAAGTAAAACTCTATAGAGGAATCTATAAAATCTCTTCTTCTAATTCGGCTAACTGAACCACTACAATCAGAATCATCGTCATCATCTTTACTTCCATTTCTATCATCTCCATTTTCATTACCATTTTCATTTTCTTGTTCCTCATCCTCTGCATCATACACTTTATATTCAGACCTTGAGTTGTTTTTAAACTGTTCTTCACCATAAACCTTTGTTTCTTTTTAATCAATCTTCAAAAAAAAAATCTCTTTTTGGAACCCTCCTAAGTGGTATAATATCTCCATAAGTAATTAGTAGAGATTTAGTTAATAAATATGGGTCACTACCATCATCAAAAGATGGTTCCTATTATACTTTTTATCATGAAATAGATTCTTCTAAATCATCTAGGTAATAAACAACCTCATCTAGGTCTAAGCTACGGTCAACTACATCCCTTGGTCTTGTGGGATGACCCACAAGGTTAAACTCCACATACATCTGGTCATTATTATCAACCCACTTCTTTTTCTTGGAGTTCTATCTGATTGTCATTCTTCATCAAATAGCTCTTGAAATGAAAAAACCATTACAGTCAATAATTATTTTTCTCATCATTTGGAACTAACATTTTTTATTTTAACATAGAAGAGATCATATTTAGATAAATCAAGGGATTGGATCTACATGAAGGATTGATCATTTTAGATAAATTAACCATATGATACCTACACAGATTGATCTTAATGTTCCTTTTTATATTACTAAGTTTAAATTATGATTCCTTAGATTTGGGAATGCTAATTCAATAAGGTATCCTTATGACTTTACCCTTCCTCCTTAATTTGAAAATCAAAAACACCTTATTTCAAGGAAAAACTCCTTTTACCTTATTTTACTTCTATAAGGAAAATTTCGTTTCCCAAGGAAATTTATCCTTACCATGATTTCATTATTCATAAAATAATTTTTCTAAGTGTAAAAATCGATTTTTAACCAAAAAGCTCAGAATCATATAAATTCCTAGATATGAAGAATTCTATTTTAGAATTCGAATTCTGATTAGGAATTATGATTACGAATTCTGAATACAAACTCTCCTAAGTTCTGACTCTGAATTCTGAATACTAATTCTGATTATGAATTCTGAATATGATCTCTCCTGAGTTTTGATTCTGAATTCTGATTACGAATTCTGGTTATAAACTCTTCTGAATTCTGATGCAAAATTTTGGCTACGAATTTTGGTTAGGAACTCTTCTAAGTTCTGACTTCGAATTCTGGTTACGAATTCTGGATATGAACTATTCAGAGTTCCAACTCCGAATTACCAGAATTCTGACTCCAAACTATTCAGATTTCTATCTCCGAGTTCTCAGAATTCTTTCTCTGAACATTGATAGTTCTGACTCTGAACTCCTAGAAACTCAAACTCCGAACATTGTATGTTCAGGATCCTAATTCCTAGAAAACAGAATCTGAATATCCTTATAGACTCCAAATTCAATTTTGGTCAGACTCTGAACTTTCATTTTCTTACATTCCAAATATTGGATTATGCTTATGTAACCATATTTTACTTACACTTGTTTTTGTTCTAAAATGATTTCGTGCATTCAGTTACTCATTTACCATTGTTTGAGTTACATGTGTATAGGTCCCTCTAAAATTCAAAGATGAATATGTCTGTTGGAGGAGGGATCTGACTATTGGAGTTGTACCTATAAAAAGTATCTCATTTGAAATAGATCACAACTCTATCTTTGACTTTGGACAAAGTGTTGTTTAAGTGATTTCTAGAGAGAAAGGAACTTATAAACTCTCAGGATTCATGCAGAAAGTTTTGAACTTCGTGTTCAAACTTTTTTTCGTGCAGATTTGGTTAGTGCAGAGGTTTGATTTCCATAAAATCAGATACTTTGGGTTGTGAAGTTAGAGGTGCTGATTTCCATACAAATTGAGGGCTTACATGGATAGCAAGATAGATACCGATCTTCGGATTGAGGGCTTACCTGGGTTTTGGTAAGACAGACATTCTTGAAAGTATAAATCAAGGAACCTCTTATCCCGGGTTATTGGATACCTTCCTCTTTGGGTTAAAAGAGTTTCTACTTGTTACTTGTAGTGTTACTAATTTTTTTTCTGCTGTGTATTTTAGTTGTTAAGGAAAGTATACCTTTCATATACTTCCTTAGATTTGTACTCTGATTTTATAGGATTCTATACTCTTTAAGGTAGAATCATAGTTGGTGTAAACTTTTGTTAAGTTTCATTTCTAGAATCACTTTTTTTGGAATCAAGCAAGTCTTTAGAACATAGAGGTGTTGTGAATTTTGGTTATACAAAATTTCCTTAAGGATTTTTTTAACTATACAATTCACCCCCCCCCCCATCTTGTATTTGGGAATCTCATTAGTATGATATCGATCCTACATTTGGTATTATAGAGTATATCATACTCACATACCATCTCAACAATTGGTTTTAGAGCTTGGTGACCTTGTAACATGATCTGATTCAACAATTGGAATCAGAATAGGTCTCTAAAATACTTATATTCCCACATAATGTTTTCCCTGCTCAATGTTTTTTTCCCAATCTCACAATTGGTATCATAAGTTAGCAACCTCTTACACTTTTGGAATTGAATTTTTCAGATTCTTATTTTCAGATTCATATTTTCATACTCATAAATTGTTTATTCATTTTTGCTTAGAAATACAATATCTAGTTCCTTGATTAGGATATTTTCTCTTGTTTACATACTCATATTACTAACACGTTTGTGTGAAAAAGATTTTCTTCAGGATGGTAGGTTTAAATGTTGGTTTTATTGATAACCTAAATCCTACCAGACCTCCTATATTTGATGGAAATGATTATGAGTAGTGGAGAGAAAGGATGAAGACTTTTTCTATCAATACTGGAGTTGATAACTATCTAATTCTTACCAGAGATTATAAGATTCTAGATAAGGAATTGAGAACTTTTACGAATCAAGGGAAATCAAAATATCTAAAAAACTTTAGAGTCTGAAATACATTGTTATGTTCCCTGACTAGGAACATCTATAGTCAAATATCATCATTTGAAGTAGGAAACAGTATCTGGAATAAACTTGAAGTTACACATTTGGGTATATCTAAAGTCATAGAGATAAGAAGAGCTATGTTTAGAGATGAATACCATAGCTTTAACTTTCTTTATGGATAACCTATAAGAAAAGTTCAACAATGTTTTATGACTACCGTGAATATATTACAATCCATGGGAGAAAAAGGTTTGTATTATGAGGCTCTTGTAGAAAATATCATAGATATTATTCCAAATTGATGAGAGTCCAAGAGGACAAATATTGATGAGAACAGGAAAGTCACCCATATTTCCTTAGATGAGTTGTTTGGAACTCTTCTTCAGCATGAAACTAGAATGAAGAGATATGTTAAAAATTTTAATAAGAAGAATGGGAATAGAGGATTTTCTTTTACAACCACTTCTAAACATATGAAATCCAAAACCATAGAAAGAGTAACTAGATAAAAGTCAAAAAAAGTCATTATTCAGTCAGAATCTAGTGAGACAAAAAAGTCTGAAAATGAATTAGCTAATCTTGCTCAGATAATGAACAAGATTGTATCAACAAACAACTGTTAGAATAAGTACAAGAAGAGAGACTACAAAGATAAGAAAGATGGAGAAGTTACTTGTTATGAGTGTAGAAGAATAGGTCATATTAGACATGATTTCCCCTTATTGAAAAAGAAGGAAAATAAGGAAAGGAATTTCGAAAAGAACAAGATGAAATTATATCTTTAAAAGCACAAGAGAAGTCTTAAAGCTAATGATACTTGGAGTTCTAGCTATAGAGAATTTTCAGAGAGTAAATCTTATGAATATGATCCATCATCACAGAAGAACATGGAATTCATTGCTACAACTTCTTTCCCTAGTACATGTCTTATGTCCAAGGTACGCTCTTCCGAGGCTTTAACAAATTTATCTCTTGATAAGATTTAATATTCTAAAACTAGTACTTATAATGAAGAAACTTCATCCTCATAAAATGAAGAAATACCTTCATATGAAGAATTATCTAGATTTCCCAAGTTTCTTGAAGCAAGAAATTGTAAAATTTCTATGAAATTAGACAAGGAAAATACTGGGGAAGAAATTATTACAAAAGAGATTTCAGATCTTTCTAGAGAACTTGGAGATAAAGATGATCTTTTAGAAAAACTTTCTAAAGACCATGAGGATGCAAATTCTGTTAAGGATGAACTTTCTAAAGATCTTATGGCTGCTATTTCAAAGACAAATGTTTTTGAGAAAAAATATAACTCTAAGGAAATGATTCCTAGGGATAGTAATTTTGTCATCATACTGAAATCTGAAATATTTTACCTTAATAAACTTCTGGAAAACATTACCTCTGGGAGGGAAAATTTTGAAAAGATGTATTCTCAAATTAAACCTCAAGGAAACACTACTGGAGTAGGTTATACTCACCGAAAACCAATTTTCAAAAACAATTATTTTGTTCCTTCCAGAGACCCTTTTTTCACTAAATGTCAATGTGATGGGCATTGGAAGAAAAATTTCTCTTTGAACAAAGTTCAATCTCTTGGGTTTCATAAAGATTATTTTTCTAAACAAATGTGGATACCCAATATTTTGTTGTCTAACAATTTCATATCCACGAATTCTTGGATTCTGAACGTCTAACTTTCTTATTTCCAGGAAGATAAAGAAGGTACCAACAGCAATACTTGGTACATAGATAGTGGATGTTCCTGGCATATGTCTGGTTACAAAAACTTCTTGTAAAATATTATCAAGATGAAAGGAGGAAAATTAACCTATGAAGATAATGCTAAGGGAGAAATTATTGGTATAAGTAACATCGTTCTTCTTGGAAAAACATTGATTTAAAATTTTTTACTTGTTAAAGGTCTTAAGCACAACCTCATCAGCATAAGTCAATTATGTGATGAAGGATACCTTTTAAATTTTAGGATTGATAAGTACTTAGTACACAATTCTAAGGAAGAGTTTATTCTTTCTACCAATAGGAAAGAGAATGTTTACACGCTAAACCTATAAGACCATAATAGTCAGGATCTACCTTGACATAGTGAAATGGAAGATCATTCTTGGTTATGGCATAGAAGTCTAGGACAATATAATTTTAGGAACCTATGTAAACTCTCTAATAAAGGACCATTTTAGAATCTACTGGAGATTATATTTGATTCTTCAAATGTTTGTGATACTTTTCAATATGGAAAGCAACATAAATCAAGTTTTAAATCCATTGGTGAAGTCTCGACCACTAATGCATTACAGTTGGTGCATATGGATCTTTTCGGGCCAATAAAAACTGGAAGCATTGGAGGCATGTATTATGTATTTTTTTTGGTTGATGGTTACACTATATTTACATGGGTTTATTTTCTAACAAAGAAATATAAATCTTTTTCTTATTTCAAAAGTATTAGAGCCCAAGTTAAAAATGAGAAAAACCTTCTTTTGATAACTATTCATAGTGATCAGGGAGAAGAATTTCAAAATTCTGATTTTGAATCCTTTTGTAGTAGAAAAGGTATTACTCATAACTTCTCAATACCCATAACACCTCAACAAAATGGTGTTGTTGAAAGAATAAATATAATTCTTCAAGAGATAACTAGAATCATGTTGATTGAATATTCAGTTGCCAAACATTTTTGGGCTGAAGCTGTGAGTACTGCTTGTTATACTATAAATCGATTTTTAATTAGGAATTTTCTTAATAAAACTTTTTATGGGTTATGGAATGGTTGAAAACCTAGACTTTCATACTTCAGGGTTTTGGGATGAAAGGTATTTATTCTAAATACTAAATATAACTTACACAAATTCTCACCAAAATCTGATGAAGGAATTTTCTTAGGCTACTCAACAACTTCTAAGTCATATAGAGTTTTCAATAAAAACACTTGTACTATTGAAGAAACAGTACATGTCAAATTTGATGAAACCAATCCCATTGTTTTTAAAAAACACCAACCTACATCTTTGTATGTTTTTTCAAAAACTTATTATCAACCTTTGATATAAGATCCTTCTGATATGGAAAATGTCCAAGTAGATACTTCTGAAACATTTACCCTAAAAGATTTCTTACCCTATGTTGATGAAAAGGTTTTACAAAACCCATATCAGACATTTCTTAAGAATCATCCCTGTGATAGTATCATTGGTGATGTAAATCAACCTGTAAGTACTAGAAGTTATTTAAGAAATTAAGTAGAACATCTAGCATTCCTTTCCTAATTGGAACCAAAAATCACTGATGAAGCTTTAGGTGATGATGATTGGATTAAATCCATGCAACATGAACTAAATAAAGTAAAAAGGAATAATGTTTGGACCTTGGTTGAAAGATCTAAGGAAGGTTCTATTATTAGAGTAAAATGGGTCTTCAGAAATAAGTGTGATGAATATGGATTCATAGTTAAGAATAAAGAAAGATTGGTTGCTAAATGATATAATCAATAAGAAGGAATAGACTATAAAGAAACCTATGCTCTGGTATCTAGACATGAATCTATTCATATTTTACTTGCCTTTGCATCATTCTTAAACACTATAATTTTTTAAATGGATGTAAAATGTGCTTTCCTTAATTTATTTGTACAAGAGGAGGTTTTTGTTGAACAACCTCCTAGTTTTGAAGACACAAAACATTCTTCATATCTTTATAAACTTACCAAAGCTTTGTATGGACTTAAGAAATCCCCTCAAGATTGGTATGATAGGATTACAGGGTTTTTTCTTCAAAATAATTATGTTAAGGGAAATGTAGATCCAACCATTTTTATAAAGAAAGATAAGAAAAATGTTTTGATTATTCAAATTTATGTTGATGAAATTATATTTGGTTCAACTCAACAATATTTAACTAATTCCTTTTCGAATCTAATGAAATATGAGTTTGAAATGAGTATGATGGGTGATTTAACATTTTTCCAGGGTTTTTAAATTTCTCAAAAACCAGAAGAAATCTATATATCCCAACATAAGTATATTAAATATCTTCTTAAAAAGTATGTATATAACAACACTAAGAGTGTTAGTACTCATATTGGTACCACAAACTCACTTGATATTGATGAAGCTGGGAAACCAATAGATCAAACAACCTTTAGAGGGTTGATAAGATGTTTACTATACTTGATAGCTAGTCATCCAGACTTAATGTTTTCAGTATTCTTATGTGCAAGATATCAATCCAATCCTAAGGAATCTCATTTAAAGTAAGTGAAAAGAATTTTTCGCTACTTAAAGGGAACCATAGATCTAGGACACTTTTATACTTCTGGAAATGATTTTGTTTTAAAAAGTTTTTCAGATGATGACATTGGTGGATTTAGAATGGATAGAAAAAGTACATCCAGAACTTGTAATTTTTTAGGAGATTCATTATTTTCTTGGTCATGCAAGAAGAAACACTCAGTAGCACTCTCCACTATTAAAGCTAAATATGTAGCAGATGGAAGTTGTTGTGCTCAAGTATTGTGGATGCAATACACACTCATAGACTATGCCATGAGTTTTACTAAGACTCAAATTATGTGTGATAACACAAGTTCCATTGCCCTTATTAAAAACCCTGCACATCACTCTCGTTCCAAACACATAGATATTAGGCATCACTTTCTTAGAGATCACACACAAAAAGGGGATATTATTCTTCAATTTATCGGAATAGAAGATCAACATGCTGATATTTTCACAAAATCTTTACCCTTCGATAGATTTGAATACATTAAATAGAAGTTAGGAGTGATAACTATAAGGTAATCTTCTTTATTAACTTCCTATTAAAACAAATACCTTATAGTAATAAACTCTTTTTCATAGGGGGTATATTTTCTTGTATGTTTTAAATATTCTTCGTAATGAAGTTTTCAAAAAAATTCATAATGAAGGTTTCAAAATTTTTTGTAATGTAGTTTTAAATATTTTTCATCATGAAGTTTTCCAAAATTTTCATTATGAAGTATTCAAAATTTTTGGTAAGTGAAATTTTTCATAGTCAGTTCCGTTTTCAATTTTTTTTCATAGTTAGTTTTTCGTAATGAAGATTTTAGTACTCATAAATTTCATAATGGAGAATTTTTACTGAAAATTTCCGTAATGAAACTTTCCATACTCAAATCTTTCGTAATAAAGTATTTTCGTAATCAAATTTTCAAAATCAAAATTTCATCAAGGAAGAAGTTCCTACTGCGAATAATATTCCCATTAATCTGAAAGGTATGGTTCCTTTCATTATTTTTCGTAATCACTTTTTACTTGTGGTTAGTTTCTTTTGTTTTTAAAATTCCTCGGATTCTAGTTTCCTTAAATCTGAATGTTTTCCCTTAAAAACCTGAAAATATCAGATCCTATAAAATTTTCCTTGAGGCTAACTTTTCAACCGTCAGATCTTATCATAAGAATTCTCATCCATTGGATTGAAATGGGAAGATGAATTGTCACTTCAACACCTAAAAAAGGGGACCCCCGATGGATGTCCCACATCGGTTTTAAAAGCTATGGCGTGTCAAAGCTCTGCCCAACTTCAAAAGCTCATTATGGATTTTCAATGTTTTCTCAAGTCCGAATGTATGCTGAAATTCCTTCTGAAGATATGTCTTCTGTCAAGATGATTTCAGAGTGGAAAATATACAGGTAGAGGATGGTGCATCCAAATTTTTTCAACAAGTATGACTCTATTATTTCAAAGAATATCAGACTTAATGGGTGGGAGAGTGTATCCATTTCGAAGATAGGAGCTCAGGATGTTGTCTATCCGGATCTACTAATAGAATTTTATGAATCAGCTTGTTTCTTTAAGGAGAAAGGGAGAGATAAGTTTTCATTCAAGAGTTATGGTAAAACATATGCACTCTTTTACACCAAGGCTGCTAGCTTGGTGGGCTGTCCTATGAAGGGGAAGCCGAGTTTGGTTCCCACAAACTGTAGAGGTTCAAGGATTCTTCATAAAGGTAAATTTTATGGAATGCCTTGGACTTACTGATTTCAATACCACAAAGATTACCCACTTGTCCACCAATAATCGGATCTTACATTTATCGGTTTAGGGATTCATCATAACAAGAAATGGTGACAAGGACACTATTAAAAAAAGGGACATTTACCACTTGGATTTTTTGGTAAACCAAAGGAAAATCAACCTGATGAATCACATTCTCATTATGATAAAGAATATCAAGAATGGGAATCTGAGAGCAAAGATAATCATGTATCCTGCTCTACTCTCTAAGCTAATTATTCAGTGTCCTGAATCCTTCAATATTCCTTGCAGTTCCAAGCCGAGGAATTGTAAAGTGATTCTACTTAGTGATGATACCTTGAAAATAATGAATATTGGATTTTATAAGGAATCAGGAGAGTTTCTTGATCTACCAGTTGAAGAAGTAGAGGTCATTTTGAAAAATGCAGAAGAGGTTGAACCATCGAAGAAGGTTGGAAAGAAGAGAAATTTGAACGAATTGGTATAAGAAGGAAAAATCCCAGAATCCATAGGAACCCAATCTGCACGTCCAAGGACCAAGAAACAGAAAGCCTATCCAGATGAGGTGGTAGCCAAATTGAGGGATGTTTCCCTCGAATTTCGGGGATGACCTCCTTTTATGGGAGGTTCAAACATTCCGATCGGTTTCTAACGGGTTTTTTCATAGAACTGGAAACATCCCATGATTCCACATCCATTTGGACCTACTTTCCAAAGGTAGATTCCAATTAGTTTATGGACTGATGAGGCTTAGGAATTTTCACTGGTCGAGAGGATGGGAGGTCGGACTCATCACACTTGTTGAGGGGAATTATTTTCTACTCCGAGACTCTCTTTATAGATTTAAGTTATGTTCGTGAATCCTTATTACATTACCAAATATAAAATGAGTTTTCTTTTAGATCTGAAAATCAATGATCGATATGTAGGAAATTTAAGGAATCTTTTATATGTATTCGAGGATCTTCACTAATAAAGAATCATCTGTATTTGTAAGAGATTGATAGTCAATGGTATCCTTTGATACATAAAACTCTATTGGTCCTTATGATGACCATACTGGTTTTAAAGCCACTCAGTGGGGCACTTGAAGTTTATTTTCATTCAGAAGGACATGAATTATTTTAGATTTGGGATCGAACCTGCAGATGGGCTACCTCTGTATCCTTTGTTTATAAAAGGAATCAGAACACATGTAGTTCGAGTAAGGGAGTATGATGTTTATGATTTATGGCTCAAATAAGGGTGTCATAATTAATTTTACACTCTAAGATCATGTGAGTCATGATCGGTGTGAGAAACAAGAGGTATTGGTAAAAAATATACAATTGTGCCATAAAAGATGAAATCATAAGAAATAATGTGGGGATTATGTATGTATGACTGCCCAGATAAATGAAGGTTAGGATTTACTTTCGGGAAGAAATCCAGGAATAGGGTCCATAATGGTATATGTGCTTCATGGAGATTTTTAATACTCTAACTTGGGGCTTACTCTTGAAAAGGAGGCCCAAATTAAGAGAGGACTTATGATTGGGTTTTACTCTTGAAAAGGAATCCCAGATCAAAGGTAAATTAGGACTGGTTAAGAGAAATTAAGACTGGGGATTACTATTGAAAAGGAGGCCCTGGTTAAAAAAATAAGGGACTTGGGGCTTACTCCGGAAGAGGATTCCCATATTTGAGACTGGGGCTTACTCCTTAAAAGGAGGCCCAGGTTAAGAGAATTATGGTTGGGGCTTACTCCTAAGGAGGATGCCCAAATTTGAGAATTATGACTGGGGCTTATTCTTGAAAAGGAGGCCCAGGTTAAGGGGTTCTCTCATCTTAAAGGATGAGGTTCAATGAATGGAATCTCAATTTTTTAGTGACATAAAGATGTGTAAATCACTAGGTATTGAGATATATTCCACAGAGTTCCTTTCAGATAAGGAATCCAAATCACGAAATGATGCCATAAATGGATTTAAAGAGTGTCGTGAAGCTTAAATATTGAATAGAAGATGTGTAATGGATTAAGAGGGGTGAAATGGTAAAGAAGGGAACCCAAAAATGTAGGGGTGCGCAAGTCCTGGAAGGAGCGCAGGTACTGCATGGGCGCGCAAGTCCTGGTCATGCAGGTACACCTGCGCGACACATGGGTACTTTCTTGATGGTTAACCAGCAGGGTAATACTTGAGCGACTCTTGATTAAAGCCTTTAGAATCCTCTTTAGGTTCTTCCAGAAGAGGGGCACGCAAGTTCTATTGAATGAGTAAGGATGCGTGTAAGTGTGGCCTTTTCCCTTAAGGTATGGCCACTCAGGCGCGCAAGTGTTGATGAGTTTCAACACATAGGCCTTCCTCCCCCACTTTAGATCTTCCGTTCTAGGTAAGAAATTACCTTAGATGTGTTTCGGAAGATTTGAGAAGAGACTAGGGCACCGGGAGCTCAAATCTGAGTTTCTGGAAAAAAATCCTTCCCAAATAGGGGGCCCACCGGGGGTATTTATAGGCTGAAGAAGACTCAGGTGGTAATCTCATAGGTCGCGCAAGTCACTTGCACGACCACTAGGCGGTGCGCAAATGGACTTGCGTGACTATGAGGGAACTTGCGCGACCTATGGGAAATGTTCTCATTATTCATTCCTTTGACAATTTTCTGATATTTGTCCAAAGGTTGAATCACTTTGAGCTCATATATTCCCCTTTTCCAATATTTAGATCCTGTGACGAAAGGAGCGTCAACAAAAGTCCCCCCTCAGAGTTGGATCCGAAGAGAAAAGAGGATTTGAATCTGAGGAAAAAAAGAGAAACCAGGTGTATTTGTGGTTGTGGGAAGTTTAATGTCAAGCATGTCAGACATAAAAAAAGATAATGTTTTAAGGTCAAAATAGCTTTGACCAAAATGGATTAGAATTGACTCAATTCCTTGACAACTCATCTGAAAACATAGTACCATACTCAAGTATGAGGGAAAATATGTAAACTATAACATAAGAATATTTGAACCTGAGGAATGATATGAAAAAGAGCTAAAAGGAATTATAAGAAGTAGTTTCCAAGAATGAAGTTACCATTATTTAACAAACCTGTTAGGGGGTTGAATTATGCAGGGCCACCTAAGGGCATTGGCTGCATAGTCAAATAAATAGTATATTTTGGCTAACAAGCCTGTTATGTAGACTGTTTATGCAAGGCCGCCTATGGGCACATGCTGCATATTCAGGCAAAAGAACTCTCAGAAATTTACTGTCCTAGTGCTAAAATCCATTGAAAGTTTATGGAGATTCAAATCATCCAAAGTATAGAGTTTTTTGTATGGAAAGAGGTACTTGGTTATGGAGAAGATATTTCCAAACATGATTGTCGAAGAACTGGATGAATATCACTCCTACAAAGGTATGACACAAATGTAGGGAAGGAGAATATAAACCACAGACTTGAATACTTTCAGATCATGAAAAAGGAAATGGGACAAATATGTTAAGGATGGATTTTTTTTTCAGATCCTTACATACAGTCATTTAAGACAAATAAGGACAAAAGAGGAATTCTTC
Source organism: Viscum album (assembly GCA_963277665.1). NCBI lineage: Eukaryota > Viridiplantae > Streptophyta > Magnoliopsida > Santalales > Viscaceae > Viscum > Viscum album. The sequence goes on along the minus strand of OY728166.1, from coordinate 1,080,218,817 downwards.
CCAATAATGAAGTTACCACTATCCGACAAACCCATTAGGGGGTTGAATTATGTAGGGACACCTAAGGGTATTGTCTTCATAGTCAGATAATAGTATATTTTGGCTAACAAGTCTATTATGTAGACTGTTTATGCAAGGCCACCTATGGGCACGTGCTGCATAGTCATGCAAAAGAACTCTCAGAATTTTGTCATTTTTGTGACTAGAAGTCATGAAAAGGGTTATGAAGATCTGAAAATATTTAAGGTTAGGATTATGACACATAAAAAATGGGTATTGTCCAATGTATACAGAGATACACAGATCAATGCTAACCATAATCATGTTGTGGCTGGGTCCTGAATTGAAATGTTGGACTTTACTACATATCCCATAAGGATGAGAATCAAGCCATACATAGTTCTTAAACTACAGTTTAACGTCGTGTGGGACAAAAGGATTAGGGACTTATTTTAGGGTCATAGATCTTGGACAATTGTAAGAAATACACAGTGTGTGTTTTCATGGGGACTTTTCAGCCAAGGGACTGAAAGTGGAATTTGGGGTTAGGCCCAAAGACTTGGGGCTGGATTCGAGGGACACTCGAACGTTCCTACGTATCCCATAATGATGGGAATCAATCCCATGTAGTTCTAGAATTACCCTTTGTACAAATTTTGTTTGTACATGTGAAGGGGGAAAGGGGACTTTAGTATAGTGACGGTTTAACCCAAGATAAAAGGTTTGGGCATTGCCAGGTACGCACGTAGTCTTTGAAATAAAACATGATTGAAAATCAATGTAAATAATGATTCCTCATCAAGTGAGGGTATCAAAGAATACTTTAGTTTATTGTCATACTGGACAAAAGTGTTGTATAGTTTAACATCGTATAATAAGGATGAAAGTGAACCAATGTAAAGATATTTATTCTAGGGGAGGTTTCACGAATCAAAATCGTATGAGATGGAGGTGAACCGATGTGAAGAGATTGATTTTGGGCTTGAACCTTGGGAGGTTGCCTACGTACCCAGCCTAGAAGGAAATGATCAAAGTACGTATATTTCAATTAAAGAATGAAATAATGATCAAGTTTTTCTTGGGGACAACGGCCTAAAAAATGATGTTGGGACTTACACATGGTTAGTGGCCCAGAGAGATTGTTATGGTTGAGTTTTTTCTCTAAGCTCACATGAGTCATACTCGGTGTGAGAAAAAATAGGTAAAAACAACCTTAACGATGCATAGTTTAATGTCATGTAGGACATATAAAGGGACTATGCAGTTTAAAGTCTTACAGTTAGGACTATTGGTGCTGCACAGTTTAGTGTTAAGTAGCAGGGACAAAGTACAGTTTAGCGTCAAGTAGTTAAGACAATAGGGACAATAGAGTTTAACATCACGTTGGACGAAAGGGAGACTGTGCAGTTTAATGTCCTGTAGTGAGGAAAAAAGCTTACACCATTTAACATCATGTTGGACGCATTGGGGACTTTTTTTTTTCTTCCCACAGTTTAGCGTCATGTTGGACGAAAGTGAGAATAGTTTAAGGTCATATGCATGGACCGTGGATGGTTATGTAGTTTAACATATTTCTGGACGTAAGGGACTTTTATACGGTTTAGCGTCATGTAGTTAGGACGTCATAGTTTAATGTCTTGCCGGACATAAGAGACTTGCAAATAATTTAGGGTCATATGCATGGACCGTTGATGATGTAGTTTAAGGTCATACAGGACCATGTTACAGTTTAAGGTCATACTGGACCATTTAGGGATCTTTTTCATAGTTTAACGTCTTTTGGGATGAATGTAATACAAATAGTTTAAGGTCATATGTATGGATCATTGATGTATAGTTTAACGTCATATAGAAAGTACGAAAGGGGGACTTTGCAGTTTAATGTCATGCAGTGAGGAAAAATTAGGGAATTTTTTTCCATAGTTTAACGTCATGTGGGAAGAAATTAATAAAAATAGTTTAAGGTCATATGTATGGACCGTTGTTGTATAGTTTAACGTCATGTAGCAAGGATTAAAAGAGTTTTTGTGTTTATACAAAATACTTCTTCAAAAATCTGGCATTGGTTGGAGTAGTGAATAGTTCTCTATCCATCGAGATTAACGAATACGCTCTATTGGAGTAAACCCTATGTATTGAATAAGGTCCTTCCAATTTTGGATCAAGATTGGGAGGTTTCTTTCCTGGTATCACTGTTGTTCTAAGAACTAATACCAATTCTCCCTGAGTGAATGAACGAAGATGAACTTTTTTGTTAAAAGCTCGTGCTATTCGATTCTGATAGACTTCCATGTGGTACAAAGTGCACAATATTTTCTCATCTAACCATTCCAATTCATTCAATCGCTTTTGAGATTGTTCATCTGTAGATGATTGATCACAAATGGCAACTATGAGCGAGGGTACTTGAACTTCAATGGGAAAGACGGATTCTATTCCATATACCAATGAATATGGAGTTGACCGAGTTGCAGTGCGGGTGGTAGTCTGATAAGCCCATAAAGCATGAAAGATTTTATCAGGCCATGACCTATAATCTTTATCCACCATCTTTTTCAGTATATTTGAAAGAGTCTTGTTAAAGGCTTCTATCTGGCCATTGGCCGCTGCATGATACCGAGATGAATGGTTGGATTTGATGTTGTATTTTTTATACAACTTCTTCACCTCAGATTAACAGAAGTTGGTGCCATTGTCCGTAAATATGGTATGTGGGACACCAAATCTGTTAATGATGTTAGACTTGATGAAGCGAACAATGCATTTAGAACTGACTTCCTTGAGAGGTATTTCCTTTGCCCATTTGGAAAAGAAGTCAGTAGCAGTAAGAATGTACTTAAACTGCTTGGTCGTAGCCGAAGGGTAAGGTCCCACCACATCCATTCCCCATGTGGCAAATGGCCATGAGTATTTAGCTTTATGAAGCAACTCTAGAGGTTGATGAATGAAGATGGCATGTACTTGGCATGAATGACACTTCTTTGTGAAATAGAAACAATCTCATATCATTGAAGGCCAAAAGTATCCAAGCCTTCGAATCTGATCAGAAAATCTATGTCCAGACTAGTGGGCACCATAGACTCCTGCATGCACTTCTTTCATGATAGCCATTTTCTCTTCACCATCAATGCATCTGAAGAGAACTCCATCAAAACCACGTTTGTAGAGAATTTTCTCTATGTGATCTGGGCTATCATAAAGAGTAAAATTGACCACACGTCTCCAGATTTGTTCTTTCTCAGCTCTATCAGGTGGAAGTGTTCCATTTTGAAGGTATTCCCTGAAAGGTGACATCCATCCTATAGTATGACCATACGGTTCCAGAATGGGAAAAATTTCATTAATTCCCTCTGTTCTGATTCGAACATAAGGTGAAATTGCACGAAGATGGGAAATACTGATGGTTGTCTCGTCCCGATTTGGATCTGCCAGAGCTGTGGCTATATTATCCAGTGCATCAGCTTGAGAATTTTGTGATCTTGGGACATAAGAAAATGTCGGTTCTAAAGGGAATTCTGCCATTAACTCTCTGACTTAATCATACAAAGGTATTAGTTCTTCTTTTTTGATTGCATAATCCCCATTGACTTGTTTGATTACCAGGTCTGAATCACCTTTCACCTTTAAGTGATTCACTTGTGTTGGAAGTGCTAATTCCAAGCCTACGATGAGAGGCTGGTATTCTGCTTCATTATTGGTACCACCTTCCCACAATAAGTAGTAATAAGGTAACACTTCATTTTCTAGAGAAATGAGCACAATTCCTAAGCCAACTTTTTTGAATTTAGGATTTTCCATTTTCCCTCCTGTTGGACTTCTAGAAGCACCATCAAAATACATTTTCCATGCCTGATGACTTTCTTGAATAGAGAAGACTTCCTCATCACAGAGTTCAATATCTAAAGATGTATCTTCCACTGAAGGGTGTTCAGCCAAGAAATCATCCAGATCTTGGCCCTTTATCGCCTTTTGAGACACATACTGAATGTCGAATTGCTGCAAAATAACTGCCCACCTTTCCAGAAGTCTTGTAAGCATTGGACGACTAAGGATAAATTTGAGCGGGTTATTACGAGATACCAATTGGACCTCGTGATGATGCAGTTGGTGTCTCACCTTCTGAACTCCAATGATTAATGCCAAGCAGCACTTCTCAATACTTGAATACTGGGTTTCTGCTTCAAGAATGGTTCGACTGAGATAGTAGAGGCTGTTTTCATTCCCAGCATCATTCTTTTGAGCAAGAAAGGCACCCAATGATCGCTCTAGAGCTGTAACGTAGAGGATAAGTGGTCTTCCTCCAATAGGTGGCATGAGTACCGGTGGACTCAAGAGATATTTGTTGAGAATATCAAATGCTTCTTGACATTCATCAGTCCACTGGTAAGTGACTCCCTTCTTCATCAATTTGGTGAAGGGAAAAATTTTGCCTACTAAATTGGCAATGAAACACCGAATATAGGCTAAGTGTCCTTGAATTACTCTTAATTATTTCAAATTTTGAGGAGGTGACATACCAAGGATTGACTTGGTCTTCTCGGGATCGACTTCAATACCACGATGGCGTATAACAAAGACGAGAAATTTTACTGAGGTTACCCCAAAAGCACATTTTAAGGGGTTCATCTTCAAATTATGTTGTCGAAACTTGCGGAATATGACTTCCAAATCATCCAAGTGATTAGAACATTGTTGGATTTAACTACCAAATCTTCTGCATAGAATTAAACAAACTTCCCTAAGAAGGGTTTGAAGATACGATGCATAGCACGCTGATAAGTTCCACCTGCATTATTTAAGCCAAAGGGCATTACCCGATAGCAAAACACACCCTGAGGGGCTCTGAAGGCTATAGATTCCTCGTCTTCTGAGGCCATTCGGATCTGATTATATCTGGAATATCCATTCATGAAGGAAAGAGCTTCATAGCCAGTTGTTGCATCAATTAGAAGTTCTGTAATCGGAACTGGGAAATCGTCCTTAGAACAATGTTGATTAAGATCTATGAAATTGATGCAAACTCTAATTTGTCTGTTATTATTCTTTGCAGGGACAATATTATCCAACCATTTGGGATATTTAACTTCTCTGAAGAAGTTAGCTTTGATAATATTATCCACTTCAGCTTCAATTTTGGAAGCATAAGTTGGGTGTGTTCTTCTCGCGGCTTGCTTAAATCCTCGATATTCTTCTGGTAAACCCAAATGATGAGTAGAAACATCAGGATCAAGCCCAGGAATTTCTGTATAGTTCCAAGAAAATATATCTCTATTTTTCTTTAGAAAAGAAATATACATCTCTTGCTCTTCAAGAGTCATGGCCGCACTGATTAAAGTAGGGCATGTATCTTCTTTTGTACCCAGATTTATTTCTCTGAGTTCATCCACAGTGGTAGAGATACCCTCTTCAAATGCTGGAGGATCATCTTTGAGATCTTCCTCTTCTTCGTCATCATGTGTTATTTATTCCATTTCTACTTGCATAGTAGATGATAAAGAAGAACTTTCATGATTAGAATAGATGTCACAATTTGCACATCTTGAAGAAAAAGATTCCATTTCTGACCTGATTGATGATGATGGGTCTTCTTTGGGTATTAAAGAGGAGATGATGGATTGAAAATTGACATCATTTTTCACCTCTGATGTTGCTATAGCTTCTTCTGTCCTAATTGGCGAAGTATAGAATTGTTCGATTTCAACAGATGAAATGAAGACGTCACCATTTGTGCTTACATCACTGCTTGGTGGGTTACCAATTTCTCCCATGTTGTCTGGCCTGATTGTCGTAATTGACATTATGGATCTTTCCATAAGAGTATTTTGATTTGGGTCTATCTTTTCAATTTGACTGATAGGCAACACATAATATGTACTAACATGTGTGAATGGATTTACCGGAATTTTCTCCAAACCATATGGAGCATTAACTTTGGTAATCTCCATTGTTGTGGATTTCTCCCTTCCCTTCATGTGATATAATTCCGTCTCAATGTATTGAGACTCAAATGTCTTGAACGGGGCCTTATCACCATACAATGTCCCAAATTGACCATCAAAACAATATTTGAGACATTGATGGTATGATGAAGGGATAGTTGCATGCTGATGTAGCCAGGGTGTTCCAAGTAAGATGTTGAAGGCTAAGTCTTGATCAACAACCGTGAAATCTAAATTGGAAACAAGATCTATAAATTGAGTTCTGAGTGTAACTTCACCCAGTGGTTTTTGTTCATTTTTATCATATCCTGGTAACATCATGGTAGAAGGAGATAAATCAGATTCCGTGAGGACCAATCGATGAAGTGTACGAATGGGCATGAGGTTGACTCTTGAATCATTGTCAATGAAAGTTCTTCGGACGTCTACGCCATTGACCTTGATAGAAAAGTACAATGGTATAATATGTCCATGCACAACATCATCTTCATCTTCATCAGTAAAAGATATTATTGCATGGCATTCTGCAGGATTATTCTCTATGTGATAGACTTTAGCTGTAGCAATTTTAGTTTCAAACTCTTGAGGACTTGACAAAGCCTCGATGAGTGCTTCCCGAAGATCTTTTGACAGATTCAGAGCATCCAGAATTGATAACTTGCCTGGTACATGGGCCATGTGTTTAAATATATCATAATTTTGATCCAGATGTCTTCGTTTCCCAATAGGAATATGTTGTTTACCAGGTACCTTGGAAGCATATGGTTTGGAAGTTGATGCATCTTGTATTGGGATAGGAGTTGGCAGTATTCCTGGTTTTGGAATATTAGACTGATTAGATCCATTTACTTGCTGAGAGGAAGAAGATTTAACCTTCAACCAGTCTCCCAAAATAACTATGTCAGGACTGAATTTGCTATTGCTAGAAGAACTTTCTTGTTCTTTCTGAGCTCGCTGAAGGGATATACCACGATTTTCTACTGCGTACACAGTTCTAGCAGGGGTAGAATTTGAATAGTGGCTTCTGAAATATCCACGTCTTCCCTTGTATCCTGATACCCTAGAACATCCTCTGATTCCCCTATTTGATATAGGGAATTCAGGCTCATTGAAATCGAAACTGCGACTGGCATATGGATCTATTAATTGAATCATATTAACAGAACCAAAGATTAACTTTTTGTCTGATAAAGACTCTGCCTGATTAGCCTGTTTAGGCTGTGCCGTTTGGTGGGACGGTGCCCGTAGCTTTTAAGTAGATGGCATGAAGTCCGCCAAAGTCAAAGACAACATAGGCTTTGACACATACTCATCATCTTCTGATTCTTTTTCTTTCTTTTAATCATGTCGTTTCTTTGAGGACTTTCCCTCTGACGAAGAGGTTTTTGCTGCAACATTCATGGCATAAGACACAAATGGTTTCTTTAATTGTGTTCGAAAAATAGCATGAGTTCGGTTGATTGTCTTTCTGACCATCCAATCATCATACTTCTGTGCATTTTTGCTTTTGACTTCTTTCCATTCACCTTCCTCCTCTGGAACTGTAGTAGTGACACATGCTACCTGGGCTAAAGAGACATTAAATGTGATGTGTCCTGAGTCGGCCATCTTTTGTAAGAGTTATTTGAAGACAAAACACTCATGGATGGGATTCCCCAACATTTGATGAATGGGGTAATAATTGGGACGGTCTACAAATCCTTCTTTATTTGGCCTCTTGGGCTTTGGCAGTTGAACCAGATTATTTTCTAGAGCTGAAATGAAATAACCAGGAACTTGTTCATTTCGGAAAGAGTATGTTTTCCTCTTCAAATCCTCAAATTGTTTTTGTCTTTTATCTCTTTGATCATCTGGACGAAACGGTCTTTGTTGTTGGTGCTCAGAAGGTGGAGCCCTTCGAGAAGATGAAGGTTTTGAAGTAAAAATAGGTACAGGTGCTTGTTTAATCATAACTGTAGCAATTTCTTCTTTACCCATTCTCCTTCCTGGAGCTGATGGAATTACATGAGATTTAGCCTTAGCCTGTATAAGGGAATCTTCAATCTGCTGAGCGATTGAAGTAAGGTCTCAAAACCCTCTTGTGTATTTCACAAGGATTAACGGTGTGCGTAATTTGTCACGCAGATTTTCCACACAGATTGGAAAAAATTCTTCTTGAGAGAGTGCTAAACTCAAGGAATATGTTAATCCCTTCCATCGAGCAATAAAATCAGAGACCCTTTCATTCTCCCTTTCCTTACAGTTTGTAAGATCGAAAACTGTTGTCTTTGGAAAAGTTGAGCTGAACTGAAGGAGGAATTTTTGGATAAGATCCTCCCTTCCGGTAATTGACCGGGATTGCAAGCTTGTATACTAGACAAAAGCACATCCTTGCAAGGTTCGCATGAAGCATCTTAGTTTCACTGCTTCTTGCTGCTCCGGAGTTCCCATCATAGGATCGCAACAAGACATGTAATGCGTCAAATGCAGTTCAGGATTTCCTGATCCATTGAAAATAAGGAATACAGGGTTCCCAAAACTAGATGGAGGAGAGATTGAATCTACCCATTCAGGGTAAAATTTATTTTCTGTTTGAACATGTGAACGTTTCCCTTCCATAGTTTCTAATTGAGCTGTTAATGACTCAATAGTAGTTATTAATTTTTGAGAAACATTCAGTTGAACTTGTACTTGGGTAGGTGCAATGACTGGAGCTTGGACAGATGTGGCGATTGGTGCTGCAACTGATGGTAGCACTGCCAACTATTGTTTCACTTGACCCATAGGATTAGACCTGTGAGGGTGTACTGATAGAGGAGGATATTCTTGATCCATATCAGTAGCTGCAACAAATTCATTTTCCTGACTGACTCCAGCATGCTTAAGAAGAAGACTACTCTGAAGTATTTCTGCATTCAACCTTCTTAATTTATTTATTTCTTCCTCTTGTTGTGAAAACCTATGCTCTAGTGAGAGCGATTGACCTTCTCCAGAGGAAGGATATGTAACCTTGTTTTTTCCCTTCCCTTTGTTGGATCCTTTTCGGAAAGGGGGAAGTGGGTTACTCGAATGATTACCTAGGTTCTGAGTAATCCTTTAACTTCGTGTACGCACACCTTCTTCATTTGTGTCGGTGCTTACATCTTCTTGAGCAGGAACCTCTTCATATGAGACCCCTGAGTGAGCCTCATCTGGTGGATCAACAACGATGGAATTGATGAAATTGATTGATGCATAACTCATCACATCCCTTATATTAGAATTTCTGTGATATTGACTTCTTCTATGTATTTTATGATACATTGCCTTTTGTTGATTCGATCCCTCGGGAACTTCTTGACGAACCGTAATTTGGAGGGAATCTCCTGATAATTTGTCTCTTCATTCCTCTTGAGGCTTCTTCCCCAATCAAGAAAAAACTGACTTTCTCTGAGGAGGGGATTGATGATTTGAAAAAGTCCGCAGTCCAGTGGACTGGGGTTGTTCCTTCTCAACTCCTTGAATCTTATTTTTTGATTCTGAGGGTTGGTTTAAAAGATTCCCCAGTCTGGAGAGCTGGGGTGACTCTTGACATGCTATGTATGAGACTTTCTTAAAAGATCTCCTGTTCTTGCGAACCTTATTCCGGAAATTAGCTGGATGCATTAACCTGTATCCACTTTTATCACCCAGTTCAAAAGACAGTTGGATGATTTCTGACACTTCTGTCACTTGGTGACGTGCTTACTCCAAAGGAGAGGCCTGTTCAATATTCTCATTTTCATGATGCAAGAGTAATTCAACAACTTGTTCTCTGTATTCTTGATTTTGAGAGGAACTAGTTGAAGCCTGTTCTTTGGTAAGCTTTTTGTTACAAACAAATCCCATTGACTGTGGCCAACCATGGGCAATAACATTTCATGGTACCATTTTCGGCAGGCTTTGCTGACTGGAGAGCACCGTGAAATGCAGTGCTCCATGAATACCCCATCCTCTGACAAAAATACCAGATGGGGCATTGGCAATTAACTGACGGAATCTTCTTAATGCACCAAAGCATGAACGTTGAAGGGATCTTTGCTTCTTTTCAGCCTTCGTATATCGAGAGACTAATAGAGACGCCAAATCAATCTGACGTTGTAACCCTTATGTTATCTTAAGATGATTTTCATATTCATCATAAGATAATACTTTCTTTTTCAACTGACAAAGAGTTTTCCATATGTTGAGATGAATATCATGAAATTCATCTTCCATCAACATTTCTGGAATGTTATACTGAGAGTCAGCCAGAGGCCAAAACATGACTGGCACTTCACCTTTCGCCAGTTGTTTTCTCATGTTCAGAATTTCCTCTTTATCATTTGATGAAGATTTTTCTACCTGATTTGACCAGGATTGGTGTTTCCTTATTGCTTCATTGGATTCAACTGGATTGGTAGATATATCATTGATCAAACTAAAATATGCATGACTTAGGGGTGGTTCAGAGAATGACCTACACCCTGGGCTATCTTCTGATTGAGAAACTATTTCATCTTCTAGCGATGGATCTTCAAACATGAATGGTTTCACATTTTCAAGTGCCTCAAGATAAGGGGGATTTCTCGGCACTACATTTTCAACTGGATAATTTTACGAGCAATGTGCATCACTACTTCAGAGAGGACTTTCGCAGTGAAATTCATCATCATGGGGAGGACCACCATAATGGGTTACAACAAAAGATGAGATCTCTTGCTCTTTGGTCTTTTGACCACACAGAGGGTTCCTGTGGCTCTCATTTGAAGATGAAACTTCGAGATCGACCGAATTCTCATGAAGCAAGCCTTAATGAAGAAGTGTCTACTGAACACCTTCAGAATTTATGTTCCCACTATTGGGAAATGAGGGAGTAGAATCTTGAATTTCAATAGATAATTGTCTGAGGGCTTCAAGAACTCTAGCATCGAGCAAGGCCTTGTTACAGATTGGCTCTTGATCTCCTGACTGTGTTGGGCAGGTCTTTTTCTTAGATGCCTTCTTACTCACCTTGGAAACCACTTGTTGATGAAAGTGGCTACTCTTAGCTGGTGTATATGCCTGATCAAGAAATATGGCCAGCTTAGGCTGACGATCTCCACTCAAATCAGGTGTATGTGCCTGACTTGGTTGTCTGTATGATATGGGGGAGTATGCCCCAGAACCCTCTTGGACTAGAACAGATGTGTGTGTCTGTTCTGGAGTGAATTGTTGATGTGTCACTCCACTAGTAGAGATAGATTTATGTGTCTTTCCCTGAGATGCTGCTGAAGTTGTTATAACATCCTGGAAGGCATCCAGAATATGAGCAGGGATTTTCTTCTGCTCTTTCACCATTGACAGAATATTCTTGGTGACTTCAGCTACCAGAACAGGAATATACGTCCATTCTGGGCTTGGAGTAGGTGTATGTTCCTACTCATGTCCTCGTTTTCCTATCAGTGAATCATGACAGTACTCAAGTGTGGTGGCAGAGAGTTGAGTCTCCCTCCTATTTGTTGTCGGGGCTTTTCGACTAACTTCTCTGAATGCTACCAAGTGAGACTGTTGGTAGGCTTGATTAGTACTAGTAGATGTATGTGCCTTCTGATTACACTTCGCCGAACGTAGTTGATGAGATCCATCAAATGTAGTTAGATGAGCCTGCTGACTAACTAATGATGTATAAACAGGTGTATGTTCCTACCTATAGTACTCTGCCGGAATTGCCTGGCGGGATTGGCGTGATGCTGCCAGATGAGTCTGCTGGACAGCAGAATTAAAATGGGAAGGTGTATGTGCCTGCTCATTTCTTGCAACCAAGTTAGGTTGGTTGACTTCTTCAGAGATGCCAGAGATGAGAACATGCTCACTGTTAACCGGACTTCACCTATGGCGATTCGTCTTGCCTACTCGGGTTCGAGGAACCAGAGCCAAACGCCTGGAGTCGGTACCCTCATCATGTTGAGGGCGCACTGCCGCACGAGTCTGGCGGTGATTGTTTGTGGGAACCCTTGGGAATGAATCATGACTATTTGAATTAAGGCCCCGAGGGACATGCTCATTCACCTCCCTAGAATATGGGAGTGAATGCTGATTGCGTCATAGGGATAACGACCCGAAACGGTTGGAGATGGTAATCATCACCACCTGCTTCTTGATCACTGGTCGTCGTTGTTCGGAAGACCGATGTGAGTTGTTCACTTGGAGGGCTTGTCGGGAAGCCTTCAGAGTTGGGATGGTACCGTGTTGACGGTACTCCTTAACCAACGTGTTTGATACCCAGCGTTGAATACGCTGAGTAGGTGATATCTTCCTTAGAGCGGATAGTGATCCAGCAGTAGTAGCAGCAGTGGCATTTGCAGCATCGGTATTCACAGGTGTGAATTTGAGAGAATCCATTCTGGAAATGCAGAAGATCTTGGAAAAGAGATCCTATTTTCTATGACAGTCGTAATCAAAATAAATTCAGCCACTACATCTTTTGGATGAGAACATATGTCAATGATTGTTTTTTGTTGGCCCTCTCTTTGCGTTTTAAATAGGGGCCTAACAAATAGGTAAAACATCATTTTAACTTGGTCAAGGATTCACGTCAGGTTCACCAATTTTTTCCCCTTAGATTTCGGGGATGACCTCCTTTTATGGGAGGTTCAAACATTCTTATCGGTTTCTAACGGGGTTGTTCGTAGAACCGGAAACATCCAATGATTCCGCATCCATTCGGACCTACTTTCCAAAGGTAGGTGCTCATTATTTTATGAACTGATGAGGCTTATCAATTTTCATTGGTCGAGCGGATGGGAGGTCGGACTCATCACACCTTTTTTAGGGGAATTATTGTCTACTCCATGATTCTCTTTATAGATTTAAGTTATGTTCGTGAATCCTTATTACATTATCAGATATAATATGAGTTTTCCTTTAGATCTGACAATCAATGATCGATATGTAGGAAATTTAGAGAATCATTTATATGTATTCGAAGTTCTTCACTGATAAAGAATTATCTGTATTTTTTATAGATTCTTAGTCAATGGTATCCTTTTATACGTAAAAGTCTCTTGGTCCTTTTGATGACCATATTGGTTTTAAAGCCACTCAGTGGGGAACTTGAAGTTTATTTTCATTCAGAAGGACATGAATTATTTCAGAGTTGGGATCGAACCCGTAGATGGGATACCTATGTAACCTTTGTTTATAAAAGGAATCAGAACCCACGTAGTTTGAGTAAGGGAGTATGATGTTTATGATTGATGGCTCAAAGAAGGATGTCATAATTACTTTTACACTCTATGCTCATGTGAGTCATTCTCAGTGTGATAAACAAGAGGTATTGGTTAAAAAATTAGACAATTGTGCCATGAAAGATGTAATCATAAGAAATAATGTGGGGCTTATGTATGTATGACTGCCCAGATAAATGAAGGTTGGGATTTAATTTAGGGAAGAAATCCAGGAACAGGGTCCATAAATGTATATGTGCTTCATGGAGATTTTGAATACTCTAACTTGGGGCTTACTCCTGAAAAGGAGGCCCAAATTAGGAGAGGACTTATGATTGGGTTTTACTCCTGAAAAGGAATCCCAGATCAAAGGTAAATTAGGACTGGTTAAGAGAAATTAAGACTGGGCCTTACTCTTGAAAAGGAGGCCCAGGTTAAAAAAAATAAGGGACTTGAGGATTACTCCTGAAGAGGATGCCCATATTTGAGACTGGGTATTACTCTTGAAAAGGAGGTCCCGGTTAAGTGAATTATGGTTGGGGCTTACTCCTAAGGAGGATGCCTAGATTTGAGAATTATGACTGGGGATTATTCCTGAAAAGGAGGCCCAGGTTATGGGGTTCTCTCATCTTAAAGGATGAGGTTTAATGAATGAAATCTCAATTTTTTAGTGACATAAAGATGTTTAAATCACTAGGTTTTGAGATATATTCCAAAGAGTTCCTTTCAGATAAGGAATCTAAATCAAGAAATCATGCCATATATGGCTTTGAAGAGTGTCTTGAGGATTGAATCTTGAATAGGAGAGGTGGAATGGCTTAAGAGGGGTGAAATGGGCTAGAAGGGCACCCAAAAATGAAGGGGCACACAAGTCATGGAAGGCGCGCAGGTACTGCGTGGGTGCGCAAGTCCTGGTCGCACAGGTATACATGCGGCACACATGGGTACTTGCACGACGGTTAACAAGCAGGGTAATACTTGAGAGAATCTTAATTAAAGCCTTTATAATCCTCTAGAGGTTCTTCCAGAAGAGGGGCGCACAAGTTCTATTGAAGGAGTAAGGCGGCGCGCAAGTGTGGCCTTTTCCCTTAAGGGATGGCCACTCAGGCACGCAAGTGTTGATGAGTTTCAACACTTAGGTCTTCCTCTCCCTCTTTAGATCTTCTGTTCTAGGTAAGAAATTACCTTAGAAGTGTTTTGGAAGCTTTGAGAAGATACTAGGGCACCGGGAGCTCAAATCTGAGTTTTTGGAAAAAATCCTTCCCAAATGGGGGGCCCACCGGGGGTATTTATAGGATGGAGAAGACCTGGGAGGTTATCACTTAGGTCGCGCAAGTCACTTGTGTGACCACTAGGCGGCGCGCAAATGGACTTGCACGACTATGAGGGAACTTGCGTGACCTATGGGAAATGTTCTTTTTATTCATTCCTTTGTCAATTTTTTGATATTTGTCCAAAGGTTTAATCACATTGAGCTCAGATATTCCCCTTTTCCAATCTTTAGATCCTGTGACGAAAGGAGCATCAACAAGGGAGGATAAGAAAATAGGAAATAAGGGGAGCCACAGTTTGGCATGGATCCTGTTGAGGCCAATACCTTGAAACAGAAGGCAGCCGATGAGCTCTAAAAACAAGCAAAAGAGAAGAAGCTTAAGAAGAAAATGTATGAGCCAAATATTGTGCAATATCTTTTGAAGGATACTGATGTAGCATCTGAGAACATTCCCGTACCAAAATCCTTCCTAGTTGAACCATTACCTGACACACTGGGGAAAATTTTTATGACTCATAAAAAATCACAAGAGAAGGTTGCTAAACAGATAGAAGATGTGGGAGAAGTGAAAGAAAAGGAAGAAAGTAGTAGTTGAACTGATGATCTGATTAAGCAAGTTGAATATTATAAATAAAAGGAAAGTTCTTATGAAAAATTGTCAATACGGACTTCTCAAGGCGGATCTTCAAAACATTCTACTCTTGGAATTTATGAGAAGGAAGAAGATGAAGTGAATAAGCCTTATGAGGAAAAGAGTTATGCCCAAGACATCATTCAATCGGGAGAGATTGAGGAAGGATATAAGAAAGAAAAATTTGATGAAGACAAAATTGTGCAGTTGTCTGGAAGTGAGCATGAGTCTCCAGATGAAGAAGCTATTCTAAGAACCAATAAGGGTAAAAAAGTCGTTGTTGATACCCCACCAAAATCAATTTTGAGGAAGAAGGAAGATGGTGGAACCTATAAGAGGAAGCTGGTTTAGCTAGAGGAAGAACCATCACCAAGAAAATTGTTAGATTCAGAATCATCAGCTTTGGGACATGATTCCCTCATTCAGTCCCTCATGATGCTAGTGGACACCATTCCGATCTTTCCATCAATTGACTCCAGATTCCAGATGCTCCAGTATAGCATGAATCAGAAATCAGACATTGTATCCATGGTGATGGATATGTGTGTAATGATTGAGTCTGATCAAAATAACATTCTTATCAACTATGAAGCCCACAGAAAATCTTGTAAGAAAGTGACCAGATGTTTGAGGAAGGTTGTTGAATATTTAAGAGAGCTTGACCAATTTCAAGATGATGTCAAGGAAGCTTTTGATACTGAAGACACCAAAATCAAGGATCATATAAATATCATTGAGGAAAAGCTAAACCTTGAATAGAAAACTCAGATTCAGGATGTCAAATATCTGAATGGTAAGTTTAATTATGTTGTCCAAAGTTTGAAAATAGAAAGGGATCTCCGGATCAAGATGGAAGATAAGCTAGTGAAGCAAGATGGCCTGCTGAAGGCTCAGGAAGAGGCTCTGAAGGCTCAAGATAATAAGGTCAAAGCCTTAGAGAAGCAAGCTGAGGAGGATCATAAAGAGCTGAAGAAGCTGAAAACCATTGTAAAGAAGCTCATACCCAAGGAAATGGGAGGAAAATGAATCCAATCTTTTGTTGTATATTTTTTCCTTGTACCAATTCTTCCAATCGTAATAGAATTATGGTTTTCCTATTTTTTGGATATCTATAATAATATTTCAGGTGCCATATTCTTTTCCATTCCCTCAAACTCTTTCTAAAAATCACAAAGGGGGAGAAGTAAAAATAATTCTAAGTATAAAAGAAAATATCCCTAAGTAAGGGGGAGTTTATCAATGTAGAATTTCTCATTATAAAGATTTCTACATTCAAATAAAAAATCTCATTTCGAAAATCTAGAATATGATCCTTAGAGTTTCAAAGCCTAAGGGAGAGTTAGTCGTATTCACCGTTGTTCATATGTAAAGGGAGATAAGTTATATTTTCAATGTTAAGAAAATTTTGTCTAAGACCTTTTATTCATTTTCGTAAGGATGTTTGTGCTTTCCAAAACGGGGGAGATTTTTAAGTCAATTAGGTATTCTTATGACTTTACCATTCCATCTTATTTTGAAAATCACAAGCACCATATTTCAAGAAAAAACTCATTTTAACTTGTTTTACTTCTATAATGAAAATTTCGTTTCCCAAGTAAATTTATCCTTACCATGATTTCATTGTTCATAAAATAATTTTCCTGAGTGTAAAAATCGGTTTGTAACCAAAAACCTGGGAATATTATAAATTCCTCGATATGAAGAATTCTATTTTAGGATCTGAATTATGATTACGAATTTTGATTATGAATTCTGAATACAGACTCTCCCGAGTTCTGGCTCCAAATTCTGAATACAGATTATGGTTACAAACTCTTTTTAATTCTGGCTTAGAATCCTGGCAATGAATTCTGGTTACAAACTCTTCTGAGTTCTGACTCCGAATTCTGGTCATGATTTTTGGTTATGAACTATTCCTATTTTCAACTCCGAATTCCCAGAATTATAACTCCAAACTATTTAGATATCTAACTCTGTGTTCTAAGAATTCTGACTCCGAACATTGAGAGTTCTGACTCCGAACTACTAGAAACTCAGACTCCGAACATTGTATATTCAGGTTCCGAATTCCTAGAAAATAGAATCTGAATATCCTTATAGACTCTGAATTCAATTTTTGTTAGACTCTGAACATTCATTTTCTTATATTCCGAATATTGGATTATGCTTATGTAACAATATTTTACTTACACTTGATTTTGTTCTAAAATGATGTCGTGCATTCAGTTACTCATTAACCATTTTTTGAGTTACACGTGTACAAGTCCCTCTAAAATTCAAGGAATAATATGATCGTTGGAGGAGGGAGCCGACTGTTGGAGTCGTACCTATAAATAGGAACTCATTTCAAATAGCTCACAACTTTAGCTTCAACTTTTGAAAAAGATTTGTTGAAGTGATTAATAGAGAGAGAGGATCTTATAAACTCTTAGGCTTCATGCAGAAATTTTTGAACTGCTTTTTCAAACATTGCTTCTTGCATATTTGCTTAGTGCAGAAGTTCGATTTCATTAAAATCAGAGACTTCGGGTTGTGAAGCCAGAGTTGCCTATTTCCTTACAAATCGAGGGCTTGCGGGGATAGCAAGACAGATATCGATCTTCAGATTGAGGGCTTACCTGGGTTTGGGTAAGATAGACTTTCTTAAGAGTATAAATCAAGGAACCTCTTATCTAGGGTTGTTTTATACCCTCATCTTTAGGTTAAAAGTGTTTTTTACTTGTTACTTGTAGTGTCACTACTTTGTTTTCCACTGTGTATTTTAGTTGTTGAGGAAAGTATAACTTTCATATACTTTCTTAGATTTGTACTCTGATTTTATAGGATTCTATACGCTTTAAGGTAGAATATTAGTTGGTGTAATCTGTTGTTAATTTTCATTTCTGGAATCACTTTTCTGGAATCAATCATGTCTTTAGAACTTAGAGGTGTTTTGAATTTTGGTTATACAGAATTTCTTTAATGATTTTTTAAAGTATAAAATTCACCCCTCTTGTATTTGAGTATCTCATTAGTATTATATTGATCCTATATTTGGTATTATAGAGTATATCATACTCACATACTATCTCAATAGGGAAAGTCATATTTTGATTAAATTTTAACTATAGTCTAAACTCTCAATCATGTTCTGAAGCTACTGGCCTTCTATCTATCTCATCACCAATCAACTCTTCAAGAGCTTCTCCATTAATAAATAATTCACTATTATTAGGAATAGATCATTGGTAGTCATGATAAACACCTTTATAAGGAACTCCCATGTATTTAGACCATTTTTCTGAGTAAAATATTACTTTTTCTCCATTTACTCTTGATCTCATCCAATATTCTTCTTCATCAATAAAACCAAACTTGACATATTAAAAAAACTGATGTATCAATCCTAGACAAAAATATCTCTTATTTGAATATAACCAATCAATTCATCCTTGATATTAACGTACATTTAGCACCAAATACATGCTTCACAACAACCATTATGCTTACACTTAATTTTTTAGGATAATGATCCAATTTGAATATCCCGGGTTCACTAGTGTAACCAGAACTAGAAAACATGGTTCACGTTTCTACATCTTATAATATCATGACTTAGTCGAAGAAGACTGAGAAGCACGCATTATTCTTAGTATTAAAGACGATTCAGTTTTCTCATATGAAGGTAAAGTAAGGAGAAGGTTGGGATAAGAGAGTGTGCACTAGGCTAAATATAGAAAGGCGCAAAAGTAAAGGTGTGTAAGAACTAGAGAACTATCCAATGTATATCATTTTGAATTTTTAGAGATCTGAAAATAAAAAATGAAAATAGGAAAAGATACTAATCAGGTTATAGAAGTAAACTACCAACATAAAAAAACTACAGGTTCAGAAAAATTAATAAACAAAAAAAAAATCAAAGGCATGAGACCAATGGAAAGATAGATAAACACTGTGAGGTTCAAAAGGGTGAGTCAAACATGACATTGAGATAAACACAATGGTGAGATAAATATAATGGTAGTTCAAATCCAATAGTGTGTCATACTCAATGGTGTGTCATACCTAACGTTGTGTCATACCCAATGTTGTTTCATACCCACAAATTAAACTCAATAAAAGTTAATAATTCCTAGTTCATGTTTTATATATTTCATTCTCTAACAATTTAATGGATTAGTTAATATATCATCTAATTGATGTTCTATGCCAGTAAACTCAAGAGTGATATCCCCTTTTTGAAAATGGTCACTGAAAAGAGATTTCTTATATAAATGTTCCTTATCCTAGAATGTGATACTTGATTCTAAGAAATGTCTATAGAACTTCTATTATCACAATTTATGGGGACATGTTAAAATTGATATCTATATTCTAGTAAAGCATGTTTTATCCACAAAATTTGTACACAACAACTACCTAGAGCTATGTATTCTTCTTCAGAAGTAGATAATGCAACAAAAATATTTTATTTATGCCACCGTGAAACTAGAGACTTTCTGATAAAAGTGACATGTTATAGATGAGTTATTAATATCTAATTTGAATCTACAAAAATAAGCATTAAAATAACTCACTAGATCAAATTCTTGTCCTCTAGGGTAATGCAAACCAAAATTTGTTAAATATTTGAGGTATTTGAAGATACTTTTAACAATATTTAAGTGTGACACTTTTGTATTTTTCATTAAATTGAGCACACATACACACACTAAACATTATTCTTGGTCAGCTAGTAGTAAGGTAGAGAAGTCTTCCAATCATACCTTTATACATGGTTTGATCCATAGGTTTCTCATCTTTATCAAGATCTGATGGACAGGTGGTACTCATAGGAGTATCACTACACTTAATGTTATCTAAGTTAAAATGTTTTAAAAGATATTTTGTATATATACTTTGATTCAAAATAATTCCTTCTTTATTTTGAAAATTCTGAAATCCAAGAAAGAATTTGAGTTCACCCATTAAACTCATTTCAAATTTATTTTACTTCATTTACAAAAAATCAGTACAAAGATAGATTCTTAAATTTTCAAAAATAATATCATCAACATAGATTTGTACTAATAAAATATATTTTGAAATTTTTTTATGAAAAGGGTAGGGTCAGCTATACCTTTTTAAGTCATTTTGAAATAAGAAAATTATTGAGCCAATCATACCAAGATCTAAGAACCTATTTTAAACCATATAAATATTTTCATAATTTAAAAAATTGATTTTGAAAATGGGGATTTTGAAAAACAAGGGTTGTTTTATAAAATCATCATCAACTGTAAAACCATTCAATAATTCACTCTTAACATTCATTAAATAAGACTTGAAATCTAGATGAGCTGCATAAGAAAGTAGGATTCTTATAAAATCAAGTTTGGCAATTGGTGAAAAGGTTTCCTCGTATTCTATTCATTATTCTGGACTATAGCCTTGTGTAACAAGTCTTTCCTTGTTTCAAACTATAGTGCCTGGCTCATCTACATTATTTTTAAACACCCATTTAGTGAAAATAGTCAAGGTTTCCTTGGGGATATCTACATGTTCTAGCACATTGTTTCTTTCAAACTGATTTAATTCATCTTGCATTTCCATCACCCATAATTCATTTTTAATGGCTTCTTTGATGTTCTTAGGTTCAAGATGAGAGAAGAAATATTGATTTTTAGCCGATTTCTTAGATAATCTCTAGTTTGGGTATCTATATCTAGATCACCTCCAACAAAATCTAATGGGAGATACTTAAGAGTTTTAATAGCTCTATAGAAATATGGATCGGTTACTTCTGGTTCTATATGTTCAGGTTTAGGATATTCTAAAAAAAATTCAGAATTTGATGGTTTTTAACAGTTTAACAACATATTACAATGGTTTATAATTTATATTCAGAGAAGAAAAATCATACTCATGATTTTATACAGAGTTATTTGGCTCATGTGGATCAGTCTCATCAGATTTGATATAAACCGATTCCTCCAGAGTGTTGGTTATCTTATTAAAACACTATAGTATTTTCTAGAGATTGAATATCTAAGGATAATTCATTCATCACTTTTGGGGAAAATTTTGACCAAATTATCCTTAGTGTTGTGAATGAATACTTTGAAACCAAAAAATCTAAAGTAATTAACCATAGGTTTCCTATTATTATAGAGTTCATATAGGGTCTTATTAAGGATGGTCCTAATTAAAACTCTATTTATAATATAGCAGTCTGTATTGATAACTTCTTCCCAAAAATAAATAAGTAGTTCACACTCATTAAACATGGTTTGGGATATCTCTTGTAAAGTTCTATTCCTTTTTTCTAGAAAAACATTTTGTTGAGGGGGGATAGGTTATGAGTGTATCCATTTGTGAGAAAAAGATTCAAAATTGTTATTTTCAAACTCATAACCATGCTCACTTCTTATGGTCTTAATTCTATGTCCACAAATATTTTATGAAGAATTTGAATACTTGGTAAAGTAAGGGAAATATTGAATTTTTTGTGATAGAAAGTATACCCAAGTATACCTAGATAAATCATCTATAAGAACATAACCATAATGATTTCCATTTAATCTATAAACTCTCGAAGGTCCAAACAAATCCATGTGAGCCAAATCGAGAGGTGAATAAGTTGAAACTTCTTTCTTTGATTTAAAATAACATTTTTTTCTCTCCACTTTTTAGTAGTTGTTACAAACTTTATCAGTTGGAAACTCGTGTTTAGGTATATATATAACTTCTCTATTCCTAGTAATCATTATAAGTGTGTGAAAGTTTCAATTTCCTAGTATATTATACCAATTACAAGATTCACTGTAAAAGGTACTTATGAATGAATCATTTTTAGAAACTAAAGAGTGATCCACATCAAAAAAATTATCATTTCATAAATTAGTAAAAACCCAAACATTTTTCGAATCATAAACACAGGAAGATTCATTTTCAAATTTGACATAAAATCCATCATAACATAAATGTAAAATAAAATTTCATTTTTATTTCAAACCATCAAAAAATTATACTTTTGAAATCAAAACATAATGTTTATTACTGATTTGGACAAGGATAATGATTTTCCATTTTTAATTGTCACTGAATGTGAAA
Organism: Viscum album; assembly: GCA_963277665.1. Classification (NCBI taxonomy): domain Eukaryota; kingdom Viridiplantae; phylum Streptophyta; class Magnoliopsida; order Santalales; family Viscaceae; genus Viscum; species Viscum album. Next base: position 1,080,196,719 of record OY728166.1, on the reverse strand, counting down.
ATACCACCATTAACCTTAATAAGACTCTTTAATAATGAATAACATCCTATAATATGTCATTAAAAATTGTTATCCAAGTCAAATATACTTCTATAGAAGGTCTTCAAACTGTTTTCATACAAAACAAAATGTATGTCTGAAATGAATTTGGTACCCATATCTATTTGGGTCTATATATGTTACTAATTAGAGCTTTGGTAACCAATATTTTATTTATCGTTTCCCAATAAACAGCTTAAATGATTTTTAAAAAAATGTTATTAGGTACTTTTGAAAAATAATTGGCTAAAGAACATTCAGGTTTGGACTTAGGAACAAATTTTTTGCCTTTTACTCTCCTCTATCTAGGTTGATATTCAATACCAGTAACATATTTAGGTGAAATTTATTTACTAAAATATGTATGAGTGTCTCTATTCCATTAGTTAATTTCTCTAGTCCCTTTAACTTCTCATTTGAAATTTTAATTTCTGGATTTTATCTTCATAGTTGATAATTTTTCTCTTTTTCAATAGATAATTCAAATTTTATATTTTCAGATAAAACATATTTTCTTTTTAAAACTTTTTATTTATCCTTAATCTTATTAAAGGTGTCTTATTAGATGATATAATATTCAAATAATTTTTTATTAGACGTATTATCATCATTTTTTTCATTGTGGGAATCATAATAATTATGAAAATATGACATAGTAGATTCACAAGGTAAATCAGATAAAGTAGGTATCTTATAGATGTTCTTCATGAAGCACTTATTCGCTCGATCCTAATTTTCTTCATTTTATGAATATGAATTATATATTTATCATTAGATGCACTCTAGGTGGATTTCATAGCCTTTTTTATCTTCTTCCTTTCTCCTCATATTTAGTTTTGTTTTTAAGCTTTGGATAGTCTTGTTTAACATATCATTTCCTTTTTAACATGTAGCAGACAACCTCATTTTCATATTTCTTTTAGTATTTCTTACATGTTCATTTGGAGTCATATTTTCATTTGTAGTTTGTATTTCTAAAAAAAATATTCCTAAAAAATTTCTAAAACCATATAAATATATGTTCCATCTCCCCATCACTATCTAGTGGATATTCACTATCACTTGAATAAGAAACTTGAAATTTTTCCTTTTCCTTTTCTTTTTCCTTCTATTTCGAAGTAGTAGACTAGAAGGCTACTATTATTCTTTTGGGCACTTTATCATTTTCATGGTTTAACATTAGCGGTTCTTCATACATCACAAGCTTACCAATATGCTCTTTAACTGGAAGATTTCTAATATCACAATACTCTCTAATAAAGACATATGTGACTATCTATATTTTAGATAGGTATCTTAATAGCCACATGATTTGATCCTTGAAGAAATAGGATTTCCAAGAGAGCTAATTATCTATAAAATTTCATTGAACCTAAGGCACATGTGATAAATAGGTTCATCATGCTTCATTTTAAATTTATCCAATTTAACACTATAAGTATTAAGACTCACCTCCTTTACATTATAAGTTCTCTCATTAGAAATAGAAAAAGTATCCCAAATTTCATAAGAAATTTTACAGTATAAAATATTGTTAAACTCTTCATATCATAGTGCACAGTAAATAGAATTCATTTATTTAATATTATTATTGTAAGATAGCTTGTATCATCATCCCAATATTTCTTAGCAGTAACAGGTATAACATATTCATCTTCATTTTTTAACTGAATATCAAAACCCATGATATCTATATGAATTATCATCTTGGTTTTCCATTGTGCATAATTATTTCCATCAAATAAGGGATAATTGTTTGTAGAAGAACTATATTGTATAGAATCTATTTAAATAACAAAATTTAGAAATAACATAAATTTAAAATTTTTAAATCTTAACTAAAATTAGAATTAAAAATAATTTGAAATCCTTAATACCAAAAAAATAAATCCTATGATACCAATTTTTTGTTCGAGTGAGTATCTTAAGAGGGGTGAATTGAGTTCCTAATAAATTTATTTGTGAAAAATGGATTAATTAGAAATCCCCAAATTAATTTAAAACAACCCTATTAATTAATATAGAATATTTCTATAAGTTTTAATCTTTCAAAAGGTTTTTTAATGATTTATTAGTTTTGAGGTTAGTAAAATACAATATTAATAATTTCTTTGAAATGAATTTACTTAATTACAATAATATAAAAAAATTAATAAATATTAACTATAAAAGTATTATTTTTTGTTTGGTTCAAAAACATTTGTTTTAAAAGAGAAATAAAATAATCAAAAATATACAATTGAAATTTAAAACAAGAGGTTCAGTTTCAATATGAGACTTAGTCAAGTTCACTTTGTGATCACCTACCACCAACCATTTTATATAAAATAAACTCGTTGATCCATAACATTGATCTTATCTTACAAGAGTTTACAAACAGTTCAGATCACTCATGACCTCTTCCACTTTATCCATGGGAGTAGGAAAAAAACATGTCAAACAGGGACCTCTACTGTAGCCCGAATGGCCCTCAGACCTTCTTTTTTTGTTGATTTTTGATAACCCTTCTTTCTATGTATGAGGATAAACCCTTAAAGGGTATATAGTCTTAGATATTACATAGACCATAGTATTATGAGACATTACATGACCCAAAGGACTTAGGAAATTCAACTAGACTATAACTATAAGGAACATCCCCTCCCCATCATCTACATCATGATGGTAGATCGCCACCTTCACATGGTGGTCTGTCTAAGTTTCTCATGCAAGAACAGGATGGTCCCAATGGTGTTTTCATACCCTCTCATTCTAACAAATCCATTTTTTATGCTCTAGTGAGTATGCCTACTCTGAATCCTCCTCTAGGGATGCTTCTTTTAGTAGAGTTTGTCTAGGTAAATTGCATTGATCATATGGCCTGAATACCTTGAGGTGTTTTGAAGGCCTTGAGGTGACCCAAAGGCCTTGTGTTGGCCCGAAATCCTTAATGTCCGGAAGTCCATGTGTGTTCTGAATGCCTTGAAGGTCCCAAAGACCAAACTGGTGGCCCGAAGGACCAAATGGGTGAATAGTTCTAGCTAATATAGTACCAAATAGTAACTACTACAGTACTACTATAGTAACCCAGAAATTATCCCTCCGCTTGGTTTTGATCTCGGGTCTCTTGGATGCACTTTTCAAGTCCACACAAACTAGGTTATGTCTCTACCGAAGTTATATGTGGTAAAATGAATAAATTTTGTTTGATAAGATATCAAGTATGTTCTATTTTAACACATGATACAATGTTCGTGAGATAAAAAAATGCACGCACACTGATCAATCTATTTGAATAAATAAATAGAACTGGGCAATCTAAAAGTATTGGGATAAGAATTCTTGGTATATTTCAGTGTAAATCATGACTCTTGGTAAGTATTTGGAAATGCATATTGAGTCATGTTATCTTGAAATATTCAGAATAACAAAGTGTCGTAGACTCTTATCTTCTTGACTGGGGGAAAGTAGTAGATTTGTACGAGCTAAGAATTTCTTAGTCTAGTGATTACATGATGTAGCAGTTCAAATATTCTTCTCTATGTGTGTGTTCTGTAAGCACAAGATCATAGGTTTTTATTTTCCTACTTTTCCTCAGAATTCAATTCTACTTTTTCATGAGGAAGTCTACTTTTCTTTTATCAGCAATAGCAGAAGAAATAATTTCCCCATGCATCTAAATATCTTGTTTCCTTGTACATCATATCTGACATACTTTTTAGTGAATTATTTAAATAATTTATGAGACAATCATTAAAATGTATTTTGTTATTAGTTTCAATATTATAGCTGTTAGAAAATATTTAAATGAAAATTTTAGTTAGAAATAATGGTGGTGAGTCCTAGAATGGTGACTCAATACTCGCGATGTCTCATAATCTTACAGCATCTCATTCTGGTTGTGTCTCGAGCTGATAGTTTCTCGTCTTGGTGGGGTATAGCTGAAAGTGTCTCATGGCTAGCAGTGTCTTGTACTTAGCCAAAATTTTACTTCTCTGATGATGTGTCTTCAGATGGTGACTCCTTCTGGAGATATGTCAGTCTGTGGTGTCTCACACAATTACAATTTTACATTCTTGAGTCATGACATCCTGATGGTGAGATATCCTAGCGGTGTCACATACTTAACAAGACTTCCATGCTGACAGTTAGTCATGGACAATATTGACTCATATGAGATGGTTCCTCAGACATTGTCAAAGATCTTTCTTGGTGGTGACATGTCATTGACTGGCAGTGATTCTTCTAGGCAGTGTCTTAACAACAACAGTGACTTGTACTTAGGGAAAATTCCATCACCTATCGCAAAATATATGATCCTTACAGAAAACATAAAACACGTTAATATCATTTGATTCATGATTTTGTGATAATTAAAATAAAGTGTCCAATAGATTCTATATATGGAATCAATATAATTTATATTATCAAATAAGGTTAACTTAATTTTTTTCCAAAATTAATAGTGAATCCTGTTCAAATTAATTACAGCGGTTATGGTAAAAGTGGTTTACAGGGGGTTAATCTAAAACGATAAGGGTAAAAAACCTAAACATATATCTAAAAACTATTTCATAGAAATGTTTTCACCATTAATCTTCTGTAGTTTTAGAATAGACTAATTTTAACCATTGTGACATATGAAAAACGTGAGATCACTTATTTATTTTAATAAAATATCAATTGTGTCATCATCCCCACTTATAAAAGGTCACACCCATATCCTCCCTTTTTCACACATTTACACCTCTTTGGATCAATGATGTCCTACCCAAATCACTTCCAAACTTCCATACCCTCATCCAAGAAGCCTTATTTTTTCTCTAAATCTAACTTAAAAAGTATTTAGTGAAAAACTAAGGAGAATACTTGAATAAGAGGTAATGTTCTTCAATAAATATCCTTATTTAATTTCTTTCTCCAACTTCTTAAATTCTTAGATACCAGGCTTATATAATATCCTTAGTATCTTCCATATAATGAGATTTTTTAATGGAATTACCTACAACCATAACAACTTCCATCAAATTGGTTGTGAAATCAACATTCATGTACACAATGGACTACTGCCTCGTGAACAAACGTCATTCCCTTCTCCATTACCACCTCTTCAGGAAAGACATAATGTTGGATTTATTATTTATATGTGATATTTATGATATTTATGATGTTATTACGATTATATAATTTATATATCACACATAAATTCATGCATTCCATTTTTTGGGAATACGATAATGTCACTCATGAGTTTGATAGATTATGCCCCTGGGAACTGGTACATGACAAAAGCCCTTGCAGTGCACATGGATTGACACTCCTGAGGGATATTCTTTGAAAATTCAAAAAAGATTTATGAAAAATAATGAAGGATTTAAATATATGATGACTATGAATGACCTAGGTTGAATCTAAGGGGTCATATATTAAGAAAGGTTTCTTTATTTAGTCCTCCTAAATGATTTTTTAGACTATTTGATTTCCCATTATTATTAGAATTGCACACACTATGCTTTATTGAATTTGTCAATTGTGAAAACTAGAAATAAATAGATTAACATTGAATGTGATGGATGATTTTTTATGTCTATAAAAATGGGATGCGGAACAGAGTAAAGAATATTGTGATTATGCCTAATCATTTTTCGCAAAACATGATTAACAACGTGTACCATCACCAACTATAAGACTCCCCAAAGAAGAGAAAGAAAGTGGTTGCTAAGATTTTTGGTGATGGTAACCACGGAGGAATGAAGATTAAATTTTTATATGTTGATAATGTGACAAGGAGAAATCTAGGGAATGCCTCAAAGTAATGAGAATACGGTCTATGTGTGGAGGAGAAGGCCATTGAGTAGGAAATTTCATAAGAAAAATGAAAATTTCAATTAAGGTAATTGATGGGAATATTTCACTCCAAAGATATCATCATTTATAGAATTAATTATGTTTGGAATGTTTGGGAATTAAACAAATCATTGTCTTAAGAGGAAATCTCATGAAGAAAATCAGCAAGGATATATGGTTAATGTTTATATTTTGGATGACGAAGAGACTATAGATGACATGAGAAAGGGAAGAGGTGATATGGAATAAGATTATGAAGCCTTGATAATGGTTTGAGAAGGAAGTGTGAAGAATGAAGTATTTTCATGTTGGAATTCAATGATTATGTTTTATGGACCAAGAAATATATATGTATTGTTTAGTATAATTTTTTCATTAAGGATTTGAAATATTTTTTTAAATGGTACTAATGGACTCGAAAATTGATTTAATGGAAAGGTGATATTTTGATAAAGGAAAGATAAACCATAAAATGTTATGGATGTTGAGATAATTATCTCAGGATAAATAAATGTTGTTAATGAATAAGTACATTGGATAGTACTAATAAAATTGGAACTGATTAATTATTTGTTGATAAATTGTCTAATGCTATCATTGATGGAGTTTACGACATTTCTAGATTTAAGGAATAGATCCCTTAATCCATGTTTTAAGTAATAAATAAGGAATCATTTTTGTTTTCAATATGGTTTATGGTAATTATGTATTCCAGAAAATACAAGATGATGTTATTCGCATGTTTGGTAGGTGATAACTAAGATAACTTGCACCCTATTTTGGGGATTAATGATAAGTTTATTTTGTAAATTTAATGACTTTTTTTCTTATTTTTTTAATTTTGATATTTTAGAAAGGTTATAAGGTTCAACATTTATAAAAGGGTTTATGTTGATATTTGAATGGGGTTTTAGAGATTAAAGTATTATTTCTTCATATGAATATTTATTCATATTGGATAACTTGTGCTAACCTTTTTTTTGATAACTAAAGATATAGAGAATGACTTATCATTATATTTATGATCTTATGGTCCATTAGTGATTTAAGAACAAAAAATTTACTTTTATTTCATAGAGTATGAGTTGAAGTGGAAATTGATCATGGCAGAACCGATGGATGAGATTGTGCTTATGATATGGAATTAAATAACATATATTTGCTGGTGAATTTTCTTCAACTTTTGGAAAAGGATCTTGAAATAAAATGTATTCTAGTTACACTAAAGAAAAAAATGGGTATTTGCAATGGGGTATTTGCAATGGGGAAGGGTCTCATCACAAATATTCGGTCGAGAGATATTATTTGCAACGAGGTCCTCTTCTCGTCCCAAATAATTAGTTATTTGCTATGGGCAGATAGGACCCATCGCAAAATACTCAACGACATTTTTTACTATTTGCAACGGGATGTATCTCCCGTCGCAAATAGTATATTGGCAAGTTAGTATTTGCAACGGGACTCATCGCAAATATCTTTTTAACCATCACCCCTAATTAATAGGGGGTTAGTATTTGCGATAGGATCTGTTGCCAATAATCCTGTCACACCTAATTTAACCTATATATACCATCATCTATTTTTCCTCTCATTCCACCTCTTTCTCTACACCTCAGTCCCTCTCTACTTATATTTTCTCTCTCAAAATGTTTCTATGTTAAAAATTTTAAATTGGAGCAATATTCGAGGCTTAAATCCTCCAAAAGGCTTAGTTTTACGATATTTATCTATTTTATTATTTTTTAGTTAATATGTTTTATTTGATATTAGTTATAATTTTTATTAATTAACTTCAATTAAATTAAATTAAAATTAGATTGTTTTTTTTTTGCATTAGAATTTTTACAAATACGTGGTATTAATATTAAATCATATTAATTAATAGTTATACTAATTATTATTAATTAGTAATAATTGGTATTAATTACAAAAATTATGAATAATTATTAATAATTTGTCATAATTAGTAAGAATTAGCGATAATTAGTAAAAATTAGCGTTAATAAGTTGAAAATTGAAGTAGATACTTTTAAATAAAAATAAATAGTAATAATAAGTAAAAATTTGTAATAATTAGCGATAAGTAAAAAATAATTAGTCATAATTATTAATAATCAGTAATAATTAGTAATGATTAGTAATAAATATGTTTAAATAGTAATAATTAGGAATAATTATGAGAAATTATTAATAATTAGTATTAATAAGTAATAAATAGTAACAATTAGAAATAAATAGTAATAATTAGTAATAATTAGTAGTAATGAGAGATAATTAGTAATAAATAGTAATAGTTAGTAATAATTTGTAATAATTAGTAATAATTAGTAATAATTTTGAATAATTAGGATTAATTAGTAATGGAAATAATTAATTAGTAATACTTAGGATTAATTAGTAATATTTAGTAATAATTAGGAATAATTAGTAATAATTGGAAATAATTAGTAATAATAAGCAATAATTAGGAATAACTATAAATAGTTAGCAATTATTAGAAATAATTAGTAATAACTAGAAATAATTATAAATAATTAGTAATAATTTGGATTATTTAGTATTAATTATGATTAATTAGTAATAATAAGAATTATCTAGTTATAATTAGGTTTACTTAGTAATAATTAATAATAATTAGAAATAATTAATAATAAATAGTAATAAATATTAATAAATTTTAATATTTAGTAACAATTAGTAATAATTAGTAAAATATTAATAATTAGTCATAATTAGGATTAATTGGTAGTAGTTAGTAATAATTTGTAATAATTAGAAATAATTAGTAATAATTATAAATAATTGTCAATAATTAGGATGAATTAGATATAAATAGAAAAAATTAACAATAATTAGTAATAATTTAGATTAATTAGTTATAATTAACATTATTTAGTAAAAGTTGGAAATAATTAGTAATAATTAGTAATAATTAGTAATAATTAGTAATAATTAATAATAATTAGGATTAATTGGTAATAATTAAGATTTATTAGTAATAGCAATGATTAATTAGGAATAATTTTGTAATAAATACTAATAAATATTAATAATTAGTAATAATTAGAAAGAATTAGTAATAATTAGTAATAATTAGTAATAATTAGTAATAATTAGTAATAATTAGTAATAATTAGTAATAAATTGGAATAAATAGTAATATTTAATATTAATTAGTAATAATTAGGATTAATTAGCAATAATTAGTAATAATTAGTAATAATTAGTAACAATTAGTAATAATTAGTAATAATTAGGATTAATTAAGAATAATTGGTAATAATTAGTAATAATTTGGATTAAATTGTAATAATTAGTAATAAAAATAATAATTAGTAATAATTAGAAATAAATAGTAATAATTAGTAATAATTAGTAATAAATAGTAATAATTTTTAATAATTGGTAATAATGAGTAATAAATAAGAATAAGTTGTAATAATTATAAATAATTAGCAATAATTGGTAATAATTAGAAAAAATTAGTAAAAATTAGTAACAAATGGTTATATTTAGTAATAATTTGTAACAATTAGCAATAATTAGTTTTAAATAGTAATAAATAGTAATAAATAGTAATAAACAGTAATAAATAGTAATAATTAGTACTAATTAGTTATAAATTGCAATACCTAGCAATAAATAGCAATAAATAGTAAAAAATATCAATAATTAGAAATAATTAGCTATAATTGGAAATGTATTGCAATAATTAGCAATAATTAGAAATAAATAAGAATAATTAGTAATAAATATTAAATAGTAATAAATAGAAATAAATTGCAATAAATATGAATAAATTAGAATAAATAGTAAAAATAGTAATAATTAGTAATACTTAGTAATAAATAGTAAAAAATAGTAAAAAATAGTGAAAAATTGTAATAAATTGTAATAAATAAGAATAATTAGTGATAAATAGAAAATATGACTAAATATAAATAAATAGTAATAAATAGTAAGAATTAGTAACAATTAGTAATGAATAGTAATAATTAGTAATAACTAGTAATAAATAGTAATAAATAGAAATTAACAGCAATAAATTTTAATAAATAGCAATAATTAGCTATAATTAGTAATAATGAGAAATAATTAAAAATAATTAGCAATAAATAAAAATAAATGGAAATAATTAGTAATAAATAGTAAATAGAAATAAATAGTCATAAATATATATAATTAGAAATAATTAGCAATAATTATCAAGAATTATATATAATTAGAAATAATTCGAAATAATTCCCACATGTAGAAAATTGAGGTATAAAGAGGTATAATTAAATATATATGGATTGATTCAGGTAAAATAGTTAATATATTTCCCACTTACACCAAGATTGCAGTGTTTATTTATATCTCAGAACACAACGACATTATTATCAGGGCACAAAACCAATATTTCAACTGGAAAAATATTAAATCATCCCTCAAATGGAGATTCATTGAAACATTTTGAAAAATTGAATCCATATTTTTCATTAGAATCTTGAAATGTGTGATTGGGTCTTTCTACTTATGTTTTCTGTCCATTTTGTTCTTACAATAATCAGTATTCAGGTTTTCATGTCTTTATAACTCTATAAAATTTCTCTCTTTTGATGTTGATGAATGTTCCATATAAATTTTTGACCTTATTAATTCCAGAAAATATAAAATAGAATGTTGATGTTTATTTGAAACAATCGATTGATGAGTTAAATTCATTGTAGAGTAATGGTGTCAGTACATATGGAGTAGCTGTGAAATAGAATTTTCGACTGAAGGCTACGTTGATATCGACAATTAGTGACTTCCTAGTATATGGAATGTTATCTGGTTTGAGTACACATGTTCCAAAATCATTTATGTTCTTTATGAGAGAAAATAAAGAATTTATAAACATCAATTGAAAAAAACCTTGTTTTTCGACTGTTATTATAGACTCCTTCCAACCGATCATCCTCTTCAGAGGAATAAATATCATTTTAGAAAATTTTTAATTGAAAGAGATGAATCTCCAACAATGATCTTAAGTACAAAGGTAAAATCAATTGTCTCTTCATTACCTCCCATCACATTTAGACCAATAGAAAATTGATGGCTACGGGAAAGAATACAATTTTATAAAACAGATCATTTTTTAGGATCTATTATATCGAAATGATTTTTTGGTCCATCACATGTTAGATGTAATGAATATTAAGAAGAACTATATTGATAATTTATTTCATACTATTTTTGATATACCAGGTACTAAATGTAATGTAAAGTGATGATTATATTTTTCCCAAATTTACTGGAAATGAGAGAAAGAACTGTTTAAAAATGTTAGATCATAAAATTTAATGAAGCCAAATGTAGCTTATACACTTTACGAATTAAAAAAATTATTTGTTTAGTGGATTTTATATTTGAGACTTCTAGATGGTTATGCTTCCAATTTGGGTAGATGTGTTATAAATGGTCATATTACCAAATTAAAAAGTCATAAATGTCATGTTATAATGGAAATACTTATTCTAATTATCGTAATAGGTTTGTTGAATTCTATTATTTTGGATGAAATAATAAACATATCATATTGTTTTGAGACATTTGTTTGGTGAAAACAGACTAAAATTCACAAAACGTTTTAAGAAAATAGTGTTTAATTTTATGTAAATTGGAAAAAATATTCCAGCTGGTTTCATTAACTCAATAAAACATTTGATATTACATTTTCCACATGAAGAAAAATGTGGAAGTCTGGTATAGTTCTGATAGATGTACCCATTCGAATGATGCATACAGAAATTGAAGAAAAAAGTATGTAATAAAGAATCATTTTAAGTCTCAGTTACATAAACTTATTTTCATGATGAAATTTATTTTTTCTAATCACATTATTTTGAATATAAATATCCCCCTAATAAAAACCTCATGGGCCATAATGAGGGAAATGTTAACGAAGAAATGAGAAATCAATTATTATTTTTTAATCAACACAAACTTGGTTTCGGTGGAGTTCATGAATAATGGATTTCAGATGATGAACATCACAAAACTCATACATATGTTTTCCTCAACTATAATGAAATGACACCATTTTTCTTGTAAGGGATCCTACAACTTATTATATAATATTTTTTATATCAAATTAATAATATTTTATATAAGCTATATGATAATCATATCAAGAAACATCTTTAACAAATTACAGCATCTGCTCTTAAAGAATGTTGAAAAAATAATTTTTTCAACTTGTTTCAAAAACTGGTAACATAAATTATTTCTGGATTAATATATAAACTCAAGTCATTACTTTTTATATAGATAATTTTTTTAAAAAAATTCAGTTATCTCAACATTCTAATAAAATTAATAATTGATTGTGTGACTTGAGTAACCCACCATCCAAAATGGTTAAATCTTATAATTCATATGATGTGAAGGGTTTTATATTTCATACAAGTGAATATGAGGAATAAAAAACAATAAATATTTGTGTCTTCTTAAGATAATATCATCATAGAGAAACTAATGTTGACTTTTATTGCATACTAGAATAAATTATTGAATTGTGTTATCTTGGATAGAATTATATAACAATGTTTAAATTTTAGTGGTTAGGTACTGAGAGGGGCTTGTGTGTTCATCTAACCCATAGAATCATTGATATTAAATATAAAATTATTCTTGTAGAAAATAAACCATTTTTATTGTCTCATAAGGCACATCAAATTTATTATGAAAATTAACATGCTACTTCAAAAGACTTGGGTGATTAGTGAAGCATAATAAAAATTAAATATTGGGAAATCAATTTAATCAATGTGAATGTGGTTCTACTAAAGTGAAATGAATTGAAATTTTTCAAGTAACTACTCTAAATGCATATTCTTTATGAATAAACAATAATATCGATGATGACACCCCATAACTAAGGGTTTACAGTGATGATGATGTTAATGATGCTTCAAATAAATTTGAAATAAGAAGTGATGATTAAAATAAAACTAATATAGAAATTGATGACACTGAGGAGGAATATGAAGACATTTAAATAGTTAGATATGAATATGAGGATGAATATGAACATTAACTTAATTAAATATTGGTTATAATCATATAATATATATATATATATAATAGTTTTTTACAACTTTTTGATAACAAAAGTCAATTTATATTTTTGATAGATGATCATTTGTTTCATCATTTGCAGGAGGCTGATCTACCTTGGGACGAAAATGATGTTGGATCATCTTACCCTCAAACTACTGGTGGTCTAGTGTGTACTCAAAGGGGGTGTGGTGTGCATGATTGATGTTTCCAAGCCCTATCCCTGAGTGATGTTCACATCCTAGCTTTGATCTATGAATATGTAGGTATGCTTACATGTATATTTTATTTTTCTTTCATTAATTTATTTATATACTATTTGATTGATTATTTGTTGTTTTCTTCAAAATTTTTCACATATAACTATGGGACAAGGGAGTGCTATATTACGCAATTATATTTATGAAGCTTGGGTCACATGGGATGATATTTCCATTGATGTTCAACACCACATGTTCGATCATTGGTTAATATGTAGATAAATAATATTTAGTTTGAAATTTATTTAATTAATAACGTTATGTTATAAATTATTTATAGGTTTTATGATATCTAATTGATGAGATCACGTGTGACGCTATTTGGAAGGCATGGGAGGGGTTTATGCATGAGAGTTGCCATCAGTTTTTGCATAATTTGATAAGGAAAGCAATGATGAAAGTAGGAGTGATAAAGTTTTATGAGTCTTATCACACCCACTATCCTGATTACATTTCATCTCAGGTTTGGGATAGATTCGATTCACACTAGTTGGGTGGATGTTTTCATAGGAGATTCTTAGAAGGTTGACAAAATCGTGGGAGACAAGAGGTGACACATTGAGCTAGTATTCATACATTTTGTACGCATAGGTAACATATGGTAAGTACTTATTTAAAAAATAATTTATATAACTTTAAATGTAATGGTTTGTTTTATATTCAAATATGCAGTCGGAAAACACCATGTTACAGAGTTTGATATTTATATGAGGATGTAAAAAGATTCTGTCACTAGAGAGATTAGAGGTGATTTCTAGAATAAATTTTTTTGTTGGTATATTTTCTTTTTGAGTTTTAAAATTAACTTCAAATTAAATTTTAACTATTATAATTTTAAATTGAAATTGAAGTAGTCATATGAGGTCACAGCATCTCAGACACAGACTGAGAGTTAGACTGACACTGAGGATCAGACCAATTCCAACCGATTGATGAGGTAACATGGATATAGGTGACCCAATATACCTTTGAGAAAGGACGAGCCTTTGGTATCGGCTATCGATTGGCACATGGGAGTTATTATGGTACTGTAGTGATGTCGGCATCCAACTTGAGATGAGATCGTAGAGAATCATCATCATTTGTGGCATTGTATCAGGAGTACCTACGAGCTTAGAGTGCGTTTATAGATAGTATGTGTGGGGAGTAGAAGGAGATGTGTCAATAGAAGTAGCATGTAATGCACCAATGGTAGCAGTAGTAGCAGGAAGACCTTCGACAAGAATAGTAGCAGGAGGAGGAGGATTTGCGTCAATGGCAGCAGCAACAGCATGAGAAGATGAAGTATATACGATGTCTAACTCAGGGTTTATGGATGGAGGTCCTCCACCATCTCCTCCAGCCCCTCTAGAGGACCCCCCCACCCCAATGATATATTTATTTTTTTATGAAAAAAACAATTAAATTCAATTTTTTTGTAATATTAACTATTTACATTTCTATATATTTTGTTTTTTATATTATCGTGAATATTTCAATTTTATTATTTATTTCATTTTTAATTATTTTTAATATTTTAGTATTTATTTTTCTTGTTTTTTATTTTGTTTTTATTAGTTTTTTTTATATTTTTGAGAATATTGAGGTTTTTTTTATTTTATATATTTTTTATTATTTTATTAATATTAATATTATTATTTCACTAATATTATTAATATTAATATTATTATATTATTAATATTATTTTTTATTCTTATTATATTTATATTATTCATAATAATATTATTTTATAATTTTATAATTTTTTATTTTACTAATATTATAATTTTTATTTGATTAATATTAATATTATTAATATTATTTTATTATTATTATATTAATATTATTTTTATTATTAATATTAGTATTATTTTTATTATTTTCTATTATATTTTTTTATTATTTTCTAACATTATTTTATTTTTATTAGTAATATTGGTATATTCATTTTTTTAAAGATATTTGCGACGGGCCATTTTGTGATGAATCTACATCTCATCATAAAAAATCTTTTTACGACAGCCTTTTCTACAACGGGGCATTTGCGATGGGGTCCTCTTGCAAATATCCCATTGCAAATATTTCAATTTCCAATAGTGTTGTCATTATTTTTTATGATATCAATAACCTTTTAAAGGCCTCTTTGGTTTATGGTTTTTTGGTTGATAACTTTCTCTTGATCACCCACTTTCTTACGATTTGTGATATATCTCACTCTCAATAATTATTTATATTTTTCTTCTGTGTCCAAATATTCACTTCCCACCTATGTTCACCAATGTGAAAACCTAGTTATGGGTTTCTTTAGGTGACCTATATGCTTCTAAATTTCACTTTTTAAGGGAAGTTTTATTATTCATTTGTACCATGTGAGATTCTATTAAGGCACATTTCAACTCATAAACCATTGAAGACCGAGCCAAATTTCAAGGGAGAAATTAATTTTAAGGGGGGGTAGATTGTAACACACCGAGAATTTGTGAAATATATATTTTTGAAATAAATTTAAATTTTTTGATATTTTTTGTTATAGGCAACATTGAGTTTTTCTTAAATTATATTAAACCCCAAGATTAGCTTATATTACATAAAACACTGAGTTTAAATTAAATGTGACATGTTATTAATTTATTACTATTTAATATGATAGTTTTCACTTAACTGTTTGAATAGGGATTATGATTAATATTGACCTGTTGGAATAGAGGTTATGAATAAGATTAACCTACTTTTCATAAAAACGTACACAAGTATATAAAATGAATTATTTTGTGACTAATTATTTATAAATAAAAATAAACCCCTTTTGAAAATAAAAGGAAATCTTTCTCTGAAAAACTATTTTTATGTGCTTGAGGTTGTTTTATATCAATGAATTAACCAAATAAATTTGGGTTATTTATTTTAATGAAAAATATATATTATATATTTCAATAAACTATTTAACATTCAACTTATTAATTTTTAGAAAATACAAAAGAATAAATCCAATTTTATGGGTAATAATTTTACTATTCTAAAAATCCGTTTTGTCACATTTTTATTGTCACACTTATTCTAATTTTTTTTGAAAATTTTAGAAAATAAATTTACTAAAATTAAAAAAAAAATTAAATAAGAATATAAAAATTATCTTAGAGTTAATTTTATGACTTTTCTTAAAAGTTTCATTTCTTGAAGAATAGTTAAAAATACAAAATTTTAATTGAAAACATACTTTTTATTTAATTTATTTTTAAATATAAATTATATTTTACTTTTCTTTTAAAGATATTTTTTTTCTTTTCTACATGTATTAAACTAATTTATGTCATTGTAATTAATTTCTTATTGAATTTTGATATAAAAACTTAGTGTAGTTATGAACATTTTCTCCAAAAAACCCTTCTTTCTCATTGGGTTTGTGGGATTAATTTTAAATTTAATAATGAATCTTTTATGAAGGAAGTTTGAAAAAATGGATTCCATTTTTAAAATCATAATAATTTATATTATCTAATAAGGTTAACTTAATTCTTGACCAAAATGAATAGCGAATATAGTAAAAATTGATTTCGGAGATTTGGGTAAAATGGGTTTACCAGGAGCTAAACTAAAAATATATGGGTTAAAATAACCTATAAAATTGTATAAATACTATTTCATGGACAAATTTTAACAATTTTACCTCTACATTTAGATAATGTCCTATTGTTTACCCATATGACAAATGAAAAAGTGGTACTACTTATTTCTTTTCAAAAATATCAACTGTGTCATCTTCCCGACTTATAAAAGGACACCCCCTCTCCTCCCTTAATCACACCTTCAAACCTCATTGTTTTGGAAGATACCTTCACATGTCACTTCCCAACTTCCCTACCCTCATCCTATAACCCTTATTTTCGGTCAAAATCCACCATAAGAATGATTTAGTGCAATCCTAAGAAGAATACTAGAAGAAGTAATGTTCTTCAATGAGAATCATTATTTTTTTCCTTTCTCCACCATCTTAATTTATTACTATACCAGGATTGTGTAATATCAAAATTATAATTCATTTATAGATTTTTTTTGTAAAGTTCATGACCTATAACTAACTCCAATTCCATCAAATGGGTTACGAAGTCATATTTCATGTGTACGATGGTCTACTGCCTCGTGAACTAATCTCATTCATTTCTCCATTACCACCTCTCCATGATGTACATTATAATGGATTTAATTTTTATATATGATATATTTGATAATTATTATGTTATTATAATTCTTATATTTTTATATCACACATACCTTAAAATATTCAATTTTTTGGGAATACGATAACATCATTCCTGTGTGCGACGAACTACTTCCTCGCGAAGTGATATGGTTTGTTCATGATTTACATTCAAAGTATTAATGATTCTTTTAATAAACATATGTGATATATATGGCATAAAAATTATTCTTTAATGATAATATATACCATTTACTTTTATTTTATTCAACCTGATAAGAAAATGAAAAAGAATGGTCGTAAGTACGTACGACCAACAATCTCCATGAACAATGTACTTCATTTTCTATCAGTAAATATTATGTATTACTATATATAAATACATAATGAATAT
Source organism: Viscum album (assembly GCA_963277665.1). NCBI lineage: Eukaryota > Viridiplantae > Streptophyta > Magnoliopsida > Santalales > Viscaceae > Viscum > Viscum album. The sequence goes on along the minus strand of OY728166.1, from coordinate 1,080,178,940 downwards.
ATATTATATTAATATATTGTTTATCATTCTTTATATTTTATAACCATGGCCAAATTAAAAGGATCACAGATATAACAAATCAAAACATATATGAAAAACAAAGTTGTTATGATCTAATACATTACATTAACATGGAATCGTTAATAAATGGGGAATAAAATGTCAAAAGAAAATAATATATGGCATGATATATTTTAATTTGACTCTTTAATATATTTATAAAAAATGTATACTTATTATAAAGGATTTTTTATTGAGTATGATGAAAATCAATTCTTAAGGTATGAGATTTCTATCTCACTTTTATTTTTCTCTGAGATACATGCCATGTTCACACATGTTTCTTTTATGTGATGTATATAATTCACATTAATGTATTTTATTATTATTATATGTAAAATTATTGTTATGTACATACACATTTTATTATCTCTATATATGGGTTTTATGGTTCAAAATATATCAAATTGGTAAGGGCCTTTTGTATTTATTTTCCTTCTTTCAGACATGTGATAATGATATACACCAATCTTCTTGTATGAGGTTTATATACTGCCCCTTTTAATTGTAATATAAATAATTTTTTCCTAATGATATTTTAAGTTTCATTTAATTATATTCATTCAATGTGGTTACATTTCAATTTTACGAAAGTGGTAATGATTTTATGTTACAATCTATTCATTTATCGGGATTGTTTATAATCATGTTTTACAATGATAGAATATTATTAAACCTATCTCAAGAAACACATTAATTTTATTCTTCTATGTTTATTTCTATTTATTTCATATTTTTATCCAATTCATACTCTTCATTTACTCAAGAGTTCAAAGATAACATTTTTAATAAAAAATGTCTTTCTTTCTCTTTTTAGTTAAAAACCATTTTTTCATTGAAAACAAGGTTTTCTAAAAATGTTTTCAAAAATGTTTATAACATTATTAAAAGTATTTATTAAATAAATTTTTACCCATTTTATTAATGTTTTAAAATGAATCTTCATGCCATTTTCAAAAACAATGTCTGTTTTGTTTTTACTGAAAAACTGTAAAGAATTATTGTTTTTAACATGAAATAAATTAACAATATTTCACACTATCATGACTTCTAAATTATTTCAATATTAATTCAAAATTTTTGAAATTTATTTTCAAGTAAAATAATTTCCTTAATATTTGGGATATTTTTATATTTTAATTAAATGATTTCAAATTCAAAAGGATTTTGAAAGTGTTTTATGTTTAAAATATAATTTTTTAAAGAAGAAATGATATTTTACTTATGAAATGTTTTAAATGATTTTTATAATATTAATTTATAATTTTTGATGGTTATTTTCAAGGAAATTTATTTTCATAATGTTTTATGTTTTAAAAATTTATTTTAAAATTAAATCTATTTTCTTCTAAGAAATGTTCCAAGTTGTCTTTAAAAATTATTTTCCATCAAAAATGAAATAAATTGAGATTACCTTTAATTTACTGGGGATATGATCCAAGGATACCATTCATATTATTTACCAACATTATTTATTTTTATGATAACAATATGTTTATGAAACCCATTTCTCTTCCACAGGTTTTACCATGAGAAAATTCAAATGAAACTCGATTCTTTTTCAATGAGTTATACTTTGATGAAATGATGAAATTATTATGAATAATGTTATTATTCCATGGGTTATGATATGATATAATTATTATTATAACCATTTAATGGGTTATTATATTATTAATGTTTATGATACTGTAGAACATATATGTATGGTTTTCATTATGTGACAGTGGTTATGTTATAACTAAAGATAGTGGTTATGCTATGAAAAAATATTGGTGAGACCAATATATCCCTCCAATACATTGGGTAAAGATTTATATCTCATGATATATATAGGAATCAAATTCGGAATGAAGTTGGTTTATTATGACATGGGTGGAATGAGGAGTGAACCTGGTTTAGTAAGACATGGATGGAGTGGTGAGTGGACCTGATTTAGTAAGACATGGCTAGAACCGGGAGTGAACCCAGTTTATTAAGGCATGGATATAATGGGGTGTGAACTTGGTTTAGTAAGGGACTTTTGAAACTATAATGGTCTTGTGATTGAACCATGAAAAATATTGAAATTATTTTATATTCTTATGTGTATGCCAAAAATCAATGTCTTATGCCAAGGTAATGCTCTCATGGATCATGTTATTTGATTCCCTTATGATTCATGTCTTATGATCTTCCAATATTTATCTCGTGACTCATGTTTATGTTCTATGATAGGTTGGTTATAAAATTTATAATTTGTGTTCATTATCATATACTCGTATTCTTATCACATGCATTCATATGATCATTGATTGGTATCTCTTATGTTTACCCTTATAGAGAATCTGAGCTCACACTTTATTATGTTTCCTTTCCTGAGATTTTGAATAATGTTTTTATATTGGCTATGTCTATTAAGAGTACTAATTGGGAATATCTTTTTTAGGAAACATTGAAGAACAGTCTCTAGATTAAAATATTGTTTTCTATGTTTCCAAATTCACAAAATTATTACAGTCCTCAGGCATGTGTTTACATAATGTAATAAATATTAATATATAAATATATAATATCCATATATGAGAATCCTGCGTTGTAAAAAAAACATTGGGAGTAATAAATTCCATGGGATAAATAAAATCTTCATATCCATTTTTTTTAAAAACGAATAGTGTCATATGATTAGTGTAGACAAACATAATAGAGGGAGTGAGATATGGTCTAAAATTATCAAAATCAAATATCATAGAAAATAATTCCAACTTCATTATTATGTATTTGATCTAAATATTTTTTATAGATTGAAATTCATAGTAGATAACCCAATAAATCTTTTCCACACTTTTTCTAAGAATTTATTCCATTACATAGTCACTTACATCATACATTAGATCAAATAGATACACACTTTGTGGGTGTTATTATTAGTCTAGTGATCAATCATTGTTTTAAATAATTGAGTTATTCCGTAAAACTCTTTTTGAAAGAGAATTCTATAAATTGTTCTACTCAATGGGTTAGAGGATACTGAATTAGAATATATCTTTAACAAAATTCAATATAAACTAGTATATCCTAAAAATATATGGACCTTCTTAACCATTGTTGGTTTAGTTTTTCTATCACCATTATATTTCTAGGATCAACCATTATCTCATCATTTTAAATCTAGTGTCCATGTACTATATCATATTTAACCATGAAATTGAACTTCTCCCAATTTAGTACTACAGAATTTTATTCATACTATTCCAACACAAAGAATAAGTTTGGGAGACATTCATAAAATTAGTATCCATACACAAAAGAGTCATTAATGAACACTTTTAGAAATTCATTCACTGTTTCATGAATGTTATGTGTCATTCACCATTCAAATGTGGGTGGTGTATTACATATACCTAATTACATTCATCGGTGAGTGAAGGCTTCATAAGGTTATATGATTTTTCCCTTGCTCATCTAATTCTATTGAAATTCAGTTATTTTTAGAGTTTCTATCTAAAAATTTAAATACTCATGTATATCTAGTTATTCAAGAATATGGCCAATGAATGAGAGTATAATGTGATCCTTTATATATATATAATTAAGCATCATTTAATCCTCTCAAACTCTATCATATATCACATTCCTAGTGGATATTAATTCACTATCCTTATTTTTCATTTATATCTTTCATTTATTTGGTTCCACATGGAGTGTTCTTACCCATTCACTATCATAAATTCTATAAGTGATTCATCTGTCCAGAAATTTATGAACATAATTATTCAAAACATCCTTCATCATAGGTTTCAACTTCCATTGGGGTTACTATTTCATTTTCCTTACTACTTCAAGTCTCACCTATTCAGTGTCAATGGAATGGATTATTCTTTATAAATCGGTTATTCTCCATTAAATTTACCTTTTAATATAATCTAACACTTAAAAAAACTAGTTCCATTTCTCCTTTATGATTTCACAACTCATGATCATAGGTATATTTTCTTCTTATCCTATGAATTAATACTTAAAATTTATTTTATTTTCCTCTAATTACAACTACAGTGAATTTTTAATCAAGGTATAATTCTATTGAAAGGCCTTACAATCCTATTTATACTTTCTCTAGGAATAGTTTTTTTTCATCTTCTACTATTATATCCACTTCCTCATTTATGAGATCCATCATTGATTTCTCCTCCTCGAATTTCATATTAATTTATATATATACTTCTAAATTTGTAAAATCCATATGATATTATTTAAGTTCATCTCCATTATTCGCTACATTTATCAAATCAAATTACACTTTATTTTACCCAAACTAAAATATTAACCATACTTTATTACATTAGTAATAATTTCTCCCTTTTCTAGGATTGGTTAACCCAGAATTTTAAGCACCTGTTCTTCTTCCTCTATATCTAAAATGGAAAAAAAAAATTAGGAAAAATAAATTTACCCACATTTACCTAGACATACTCTAGAATATTAATAAGGTACTTAATTTATAAATATGATAGTTTAATGAAAACTCTTGATATTTAGATTAATTATCAAAATCTTAATGAAAACAATTAGAGTATTGATATTTACACATTTAAATAAATCAAAAAATGGATTTTATGAAAGTACAATATCAAATAGTATATATAATAAAGATGATACCAAAATATTGAAGTTTATATAGGATCATTACCCAAACATAAACTACAAACACTTCAATTAAATATATCACTACCAATTCCACTAATTTCTTCATGTTAGAAGAAAAGTTCTTTTAGGAAATTTGAACATTATTATATTTGTGAAATCACATAAATGAATAGTATTTTTATAAATGGTTTTATAATATCTACAAGAATTCTTTTATTGAGGTACAACCTTCCATTGGTGCATCTTATTCGAAAATTCAAGAGGTTATTGATAAGGTTACACTTTGAATGAATTTTGGGTGTCCTAAAAATCCTTATTTCATCTACTTTATCTTGTTTTCTCACCTCATTGGGTGGTTCTGCCTAATTTACTTCTATATCCACTTCATTTTTTGTCCTTATTTACTTATTGGTTTCATCCTCCTTGATCTACCTTACTCTTCTCAACATCTCATCCATTAAATCGTCACTCAAAACCTCATTATTACCTATTAAAGTGATTATTGTTCTATTTGAATGATTTTGTGAAATCTATCCAAAACATTGTTTAATTATATAAAGTGAATATTTGTAATTTACTAAAAACAATTCATGATTTTTCAACTTCATCTCCACTTTATATATATGCTTCATATTTTTCATGATGTATTATTCACTAATGATTAAAAATAGGGATATTATTCTTAAAATTTTTGTTGAAACTATTATTTTTGGGGTTTTAGTTGTTGTATCACATATTTATATATGTATTGGAATTATTCAATAATATTTTGAGGTTTTTATTTCCTTATTGAAAACCACATAGGATCTTGGAATGGTTTATGTGTTTCTTTCCTCCTAGTTATTTACAACTCTATTTTTGGTTCACTGGCCATATTTATTGACTGAAGTGTCGCCAAAGGTATTTTCTCACCAAGTTATACCACAAAAAACATACATTATGCATTTTATTTTATATATTCCTAGAAATCATGAAACATGTGTGGAATTAGACACATTTTATAGGAAATTCATTATGTTAACTAATTATTTTTAGTGTTTTTAATTATTTTTTTATTGGTTCTACTTATACTGATTTCTTAGTGGTTTCCACCACTTTGTGAGTACATCATAAAGGAGGTCCACTCTATCCATTCCATTAAAATAGGTTACCTAATTACTCTACAAAAATTTCTTATGAAATAAAGGGATTTTGATAATAAGTCCTTCTTCAGTAACTAAATCAACCATGCCCCCTGAGTTTAGCTTCAAAACAGAGTATAATATTTAAATCTTCTTCCAAAGAGGCATTTAAAGGCCTGATAATTTTCTAATAATCTTATTTAAGTGTTTATATGCCTCAAAAGTATATTTTTCTTCTCATTGAGAAAAATTTTAGATTTCAGTTTAGTGTTTCACCTTTTTTATTGGTGGGAAATTCCATTAAAAAATTTTACTAAAAATATCATTAAATTTTTATGAATGTTCAAGTGCATGGTCATTTTAACCAATCCTTTTCATTATACTTCAATAAGAAATAGAATTATATCAGTTAAATTTTATCTTTAGGAACCTAATTATTATTGCAAATATTATAGATTTCAAGATAATTATAGAGGTTTCTATGAGGATCTTCACTTTTTAACACACTGAATTGGAAAAAAATTAAGATCATTTGTGTAAATACATATGCACAGTTTTCTATAAATTAGATTTTGGAATGGAATTAATTGTTATGAACCAACCCGAATACCCTCTCAAACCGGCACCCAACCCAATACACCACATACACATAGGGTGTTCTTGATTCCCATAGGCTAGAAACTATCACCCAAGCATAGAACAAAAACTGGAGGGAATGATTTCACCCATCCTAATGAAACAACATGAAACACAAACACACACACACACAAACACACACAAAAACACACACACACGTATATATGTATACAATAGAGAAAAAAATATATATTCCATAACTGAAAGCAGAAAGTGGAAAAAAAGTTAAAAAGAGTGGAACAACCTATAAATAAAATTCAATCCATAGTAGACTAAAATAATTGGAAAACCCAGCTACTCCATGTGATAGCCTGGTAAAATATACACCATCTCACAATCCAGCTACCTGGACTAAGATGACTAAAAATATTTCCACCTCACTGCGATTTATTTGTTTTACCTATATTAAAATATAGACCAAAATCAATTCACCACTAAAGAAGTGTGTAGGGTGTAAGATAACAGTTTCATAAGGGACTCACCTAGGTTTTCCATAACAAGTCTCTATAAAAACTATTCCAGTATTCCCATTTCAAAATAAAACATTGAATGATAATCTATACCAAATTTTTTATCAAAATCATGGTAAATATTTTCCCTTTTCCAAAATTTTCAAAAAAACAGGTATATCAATTTCAATGACAAGGAATGAAAATACAAATAAAAGAATTGAAAATCTAAATCACAAGTAAATAATTATAAGGAACTCAATAAGTAAGGCTAGTATACTACTCATACCACAAAAAATGACCAGTATACAATAAGTCCCTAGAACAACATTTATAGAGAGAAGAGAAAATCCACATGGCCAACTCCCTCGATGGAAACATAGACAATTTCTATAAGATAAACCTTTCACCTAAAAACTCAAGGCTTCTCATGTGATTAATTTCATAAATCATTTCAATGATTTGAAAAAAAACCCTTTCCATTAACCAATAACCATGGGAAATACACCTTTTACTATAAATCCATTTCCACACACATAACAATCATTCCCAATAATTTAAAAAATATATTAAAATAAGAGCAGTACAATTCATCCAACAAAGGATAGAGATATAAGCACCTACACCAAACTAAGGGTCTCACATGACCTTGAAGGATCTACCAATAATAGGAACACAACAATGACAACATAGGACCTATAATAAATCTACACATCGTACAATTTATTAAATTCAAAAAAGGGTTGGTTGATAACAGGAAACAATATATAAACAATAACTTACACCCACTTCACTACTACCCAAAAAAAGGAATAGGCACCAAAATAAGATCATACCATGGATCAAGAAGAATAATTAGAGGAAAAATAATTATGGATCAATGAACCCAACAATACAAAACAACAGTGCTACCATAATCATTGAAACAAAGAAGCAAAAAGTAATTCTCACTAAGAGAAATGAGAATTGACTGCTATAGTGACCCAACATTTAATGGATAATCTATAATTAATAGAGACTCCAAAAACCAAAGGATAATCTTGCTAGGTCAAGAGAAAAAAAGAGCTTCTGATTAATGATATGAATATACTTTTCAAGTAACCCTAAAAAGTTTTTCTCGAATAATTACATGGTGTGTAATCCATTTACATGTCATGTAAACCATGATGATCACACATTCTAGAAAAGCCATCATGTTTTTAATTAAAATAGATATTTTTCAGTTACATGTCATGTAACCATTAAACAACATGTAATCCCTTCACATTGTTTACACATTTCATGACTTGTGTTTAGAAATCCATTAAAAATAATGTAACCCATTTACACTTCATGTAATCTCTTAATGTATAGAAGAAAACTTCATAACCTACTCAGGAATCCCATAAACATTGGGAGAACCCCACAACTCCATTAAAATGTTTATACATAGATTCCATTAATTCAAACAAGCATCCATCCCTAAACAAGAGGTCATTTTTCTTATAAAATTCTCTTTATAATTGGGAGTCCCAAGACACACCTAATTTGAAGAGGAAAATGTATAGAGAAGGTAATTTTCTAAAAGTATGTAACTGGATTTTTCAAACTCTCCACCATAATAATTTATATCCCCATGAATTCATGTTGAACAATGAAGTCCATTAAATTGGTGAGGCCACTTTTCCATCATCAATGACTCGCACTTCAATGTCTCATGAGAATATAATGTGTGATTTCATAACACTCTGACCAATGGAATTGAATTCTCACACAATATTTTTATGTGAGTGTAAAAAATCTAAACTCACCACTCAAAGACATAAATATATACCTCTAAATCATGTTCTTCCACAAATAGAACATGACATGGATCAATATGATACATATTGATCTATAATAAGCGAAAAATATCATGAATATATGTCGACGGAGTTGAAAATGTGAACGAATAATCAACCTTCTTAATCTGATCAATGACCTAAAATGATCCAACATATCTCAGAGCTTACATTCCCTATTTTCTAGGATAATAATGATCTAGTTGAGGAGAAACTTTTAAGAAAATCTGATAACCTAAATAAAACTACAAAGGATGATTTTTTTATTTTCATAAGAATTATGTCAACTCTGTTCTATAATAGGAAACTGACGTATATCCTAAATCATTGTAGATGTATCATGAACCAATCTTGGTCCACCTAAGAATGTTCACTCACCTCTACCCAACAAAGAAGTGACCTTCATGAGAGACCATAAAAATGCCTCAAAATGAGGCATTTTGAATGAAAAATGATAATCGGTATCATAAGAAAATAAATTAGTCCTAGATGTATATCCCAAGATCCACCCAAACTGATGAAATAGGTGAAAATAATGTCCTCCATAATTTGAATAACATGCTCTATCTTACTGTATTTTGTGGATAAAAATATTAACTCAATCTTACATGAGTCCCCATCACCTCTTAAAGACTACTAAAGAACTTTGTAGTAAACCTAAAATCCCTATTTGAAACAACGGTATAAGGAACCTCATAAAACCAAACAAATTACTCTACATATATCTTATCTAGATATTCAAGTTTAGTGGGTTACTTTATCAGAATTAAATGATATGACTTCGTAAACCAATCAATCACCACCCAAATAGAATTACTCCCTTGGGGAGTCCATGTTTACCTGACGAAAAATTCCATATACCCCTCAACTCACTTCTAAACAGGAACATAAAGAGGATGAAGAAAACTAGAAGGTTTCAAATACTCTACCTTTATTGGTTGGTAGGATTTACAGAGGGACACAAAATCAGAAATGGTTCAATTCATACCCAGCCACTAGAAACTATGTCTCATAACATAATACATATTCATATACCCCATATGAATGGTCTATGAATAACTATAGAAAATAGACAAAACTGAGCTCCTTAAATATGTTGGGATGAAAAAATGATCCCCAATACTGAGAATACCATCTAAAGAGAGATACCAACTAGAAAAGGTCTTCCCACCATATAGGGTTTCTCAAATTTCACAAAATTAGTCATCCTGCTTATGGTTCTATAGAATAGACTCATGGATAGATTTTGATAACTGGATATTATTCAAAACTATACCAAAAACATCCTCTTATGCATCCAGATGCAACTAAGAAAAAATCCTCAAAAGGTTTCATTCTTACTTTTAATTCCCAAATAGCTTGTGATGGAACTTTCCTACCAAGATCATTTTCATTAACATTACCATTCCTTAAGGTGTAGACAATATTGATGTTAAATGTCCTGTGGTATTTCACCCATCACCTTTGTTTAATATTGATGTTCTTCAAAGAAAATATATAACTTAATCATTTATGGTAATAAAATACTATGAATCTCTCCCCAATAATATAATTCCACCAATACTTATACACATGAATAACTTTGGAACGATCTAAATAATGAGTGAGTTAATTATTCTCATTCTGTCTAATATTATGATATTTATAAGACACCACTTGATCATCCTACACAAGAAGAAAACCAAAAACAGTGCTAGAAGTATCACAGAAAGCAACATACCCCTTATCGGGATTAAGTAAGACTAGATTATGTGCTGATGTTAGAAGTATTTTTAGTTTTCCAAAAGAAGACTACCACCTTTCATCCCATATAAATTCCATACGGTTCCCAATAAGAGCAGTTAAAGGTAATGAAAAATTTGACAAATCCTTAAAATCATGTTGGTTGTATCCAAAAATACCAAGAATCTCTTAATCTCAAAAACATTTTTTGGATATTTCAATGAAAAAGGCAACATTTACCAAGTTAGGATCAACTGAAAAGTTATTCTAAAAAATCACATTCCTCTAAGAATTTCACTTCATGAATCCATAAGTTTCATTTCAAAATATTTACATACAAATTGTGACTTCTTTGGATTTCCAAAACTAAACTCATGTGGTTCTCATACTGATGCTCATATCTCAAGTTAACCAAAATATCATCCATGAACACTACCATAAAAGTTTTAAGATACTAATAGAAAATATGGTTCATCAAATCCATGAAAAGAAAAGGAGAATTAGTCAAACTAAACAAAATCACAAGTTATTTTTAATTTCCATAGCTATTCTTTAAATATATCTCTGTTATATCACACTTCTGCACTCTGGTCAGATGCTAACTTGACGGATTATCAACATTTGAAAATAACTTTTCTGTCTTTAATTGATCAAAAAAATCATCCAAATGAGGCAAAGGATACTTTTTCTTAACTATTACCCGGTTTAGTTTCCAACAATCCATGCATAGCTGGAGTGAACTGTCTTCTTTCATGGAAAAGTGGACTATGGATGCAAAAATGTAAAACACTAGTGTCAAAAAAACCCTTTTCCAAAATTCATCTAACTGAATTATGAGTTCTTTCAACTCAGTTGTTGTCATACGATTATAAGGTATCGATATCGGCTACGTCCTTAGTAATATTTCAATCATAAACTCTACCACCTCTCTAAAGTAACATTAGGTAAATAATCTGGGAAAACATTAATGATGGGAAGATGAACAATATTGGAAAGGTCATCATGATCATCTTCAATAGCAGACAACAAAATCCTAAGATTTGGGCGGGAAGGTCCTATATGTATAGACCTTAGATCTCACTATCCCTAAAACACAAGTGAGATATAATTGACCATAATAAATGATAAAATATAATGATAACAATATACCTCATCTCGTTAGAAACATACCAATCAATCTCAATGATGATGTTGAACAGATCTAGAATAAGAATAAGAAAATCACATACTAGCTTGGTATCAACTATTTATAGCACACAAGGACACTTAAACCCTGATCTTTCCTCATCCCAAGAGGTGTGAATAAATCCATAACAAAGTACATTTTTCTAATGGAAGGTAAATAATATAAAAATTATCAAGATAAAAATAATTTGGAAGCACCGATATCAAATAAAGATATATCTACTGAGGATGCAATAAATATGGTACCTGTAATGACCCAATGTTTCATTAATGTAATTCCCTTATTATATTTATACTATATAGTATAATAACATTATAAAAGAAAATATTCATGTCATGATAATAAATACAATTTGACCTTTAAACATGATTTTTTCACTTCTGTGATTTGAATTTCAAAAATCTGACATACACGGTGGCAATTAGTAAGTAATTTGGAGTCTAATATGACCAACTTAATTTTTGGGGAATAGTAACATACCCTTATGAATAATAATGTTACACTTATGAATAGTGACATATCCTAATGGATAGTAACATTACCTATGATAGTATATAAATAATATTTAAGTAAAATTATGATGTACCTATATTTGGGAATGAGTAAATAAATTTTTAAAAACTGTTTTTCATAATAAATTACGATTTTAATTAAATATTAATTTAATCATATTTAGAAACATATTTTTGAAAAATGGATTTCATTTTTAGATTCTACATATTAAAAAATGGTTCGAGTGGATTTTTGAGATTTTTCTGAAATACAAGATTTATTATAAATAGTAAAATATGGTAATTTACTATATATATATATATATTATAAGCTAAATAGAGTATTCCTAGCATCATGGATGATGTCACCACACTTGTTTATAATTAACATGACCCATTTACTCTTTTTGTTCATGTAATCATCACTATTTCTAGTCTTGAGGGAAATTAATAAACTAATGATTAAAAATTATGAAAACCCTCCTCTCCTCCACTATAAAAACCCCCCTCACTACCTCTTCTCTTCACTCTTCTCAAGCCTTGTGACTTCCCTATATTCTGTAAAAATCTCTGCCCATGCTCCAACCCCATGTCCAACAGCCATTGGTCTCCTGAAAAGACCAAAACCTCTCCCCTTAAGAATATTTCAAGGATGGTCGATTCAAGAGGTAAAATTCCTCTTTTCTTTTCTTTCATTTTTAAGTTCCTTTGTTCTATTTTCTTTTCTAACCTATACTCATCCAAATGGTATGAAAAATCCAGTATTATACATGTTATGTAACTTTATTATGGTATTGATATATTTCATTATCATCTCTCCTTTCCCTGCCTTTTATTTGAAATAAATGAAAACACCATTTGAGATGTGTTAATATAGCACATTCAAAGACAACGGTTTATAAATTTATATTATCATATTTAATTATGGTCATGAAACCATTTGTGTTATGGTTGAACCAAATTATTATATATTTTATATATCATAGTTAAGGTTTTGTAATCTTTTTTGTACTAAGGGTATTAAGTTATGAAGCAAAACATGTTCTTTGTAATCAAAACTCATTGATTAACCAAAACAGTTGTCACTAAGTTTTTATATAATAATTAATCTTCACTCCCAATAACCAAATGAACTTTTATAACCATTTAATATCCTTTATTTTCAATAATAATATAAAACTTCAATTATATACAACCACTTTCATCATACATGTTCATTTGAACTTGAATATAAGTAAACCAATCTTGAAAACCAAGAAAAAAACGGTCCCGAACAATGAAATTGAACAACTTAACCCATTAAAAAGGCCATGAATTAACTTAAAAAGGTTATAATAAATCATTTACATATATAATAGGTTCTTTAGTTATTAATTAATTAATCTAATGTTTTTATTCATTTCATTAATAATAAGTGGAGAACACCAACGAACTTAAGGTATGGATCCTCTCCATTTCACTCTTAATCAAGATTTTCCACTATACTATGAATTTTTATGTGTAATCCCAAATGAAGGGGTATTATTTAGAACCTCCCCCATAGTTCCCTCATGATGTATAAGTGATGAGAGATACTTGTTATCTCTCATAAATCCCTCTTTGGTACACCTGATACCATGCCGATAATCCGTAATGAATTCTACCCAAACCTCATTTGTTCTTTCAGGTTGCCATATCTTTTTTTTATATCAAAATAGAGTTATCTTATCTATATATGTAAATATTATAAATTCTGGGTAGTTGTAAAAAATTAATTTATCAATACCCTTTCATCACCCTTTTTTGAGTATATACATGTTTTTTAAAGATTGCCTCCTTTGTACTTTCCGATAAGCAAACCTATTTTAAGGGAACTTCCCAAATTCTTACCTGATTTCAAGTGCACTCTATCTTATATTTTAATCCACCATTGTCTTTATAAAAACATTGTTTTATTATTAAATCCTTCTTGGTTCACTTCTTGTTTTATATAAAATATTTTTCTCTTTTCAATTTTAAAGGATCTATAGTGTTTTCCTTAAAACCGCAGTAAAATGTTTTAATTATAATGTTTCTTAAATACTTTTTTACAATTTTTCACTTATATTTTACATCAATCATCTTGATATATGCCTTTTAACCTTATTAGTGTCTATTTATAATTTAATTCCATTCTTTCGTGGACACTTTTTTGATACACCCATTTATTATGCTTTATGACATTATTGTGATACTAATTTATTTCCATAGGTACCCTTATGGTTATGTATGGTTGATTAAGTATGATTATTTATGTGGAAAGAATATTCATAAAAAGGATAAGATCGGTACACCCAGATATCACTCCAATACATTGGGTAAAGTTATGTCTCATGAGATGGTATGTGCAACAGTCTTGGCGGTAAGCCTTGGCTTCTTCAACTGTGGGAAACAATCTTGGTGGTTTGCCTTGACTCATAATAAAGTCAAGTGTTATGTTTCTACCACATTCATATGATACCATGTTTATATTGTTGAAATAGTTGGTTCCCTACACTAAACTATGTAGTACTTTTGATTACCATATTATGTGTACAGTTCGATATGCATGATGATATATTACCATTATAGTGTAGACTTTTCTACATCCACTATAATAATGGTAATTCCCAAAGGTTAATTGTCATGTCAAGAGGTCATAGAAGATCCCAACCTATAATGAGAACCTTGAGATACAATGACATTGATCTTAAATATATGTTCTATAGTCTAGATACATCTTACTGACTGGACACAGTAGATGTTTAACTATCAGATGATGGGGGCTCAAAAACATTGAGACATCTTCCCATGAAATTCGCACATGGTGATATCTAGTAGCGAGATCATGAGGAAAGACCTGCCAAAAGGAAAACCACATTTTTTGGGTGTCATTGGTTGTTTCTATCTGCGGACATGTGTATTGTTCTCCTAACTTGAAACCATTACCAATGTATATCATTTGATTACGTACATTGGTGAAATATGAATACCATGACAGTGATTTATTGGCGTGGTAGTTTGTGTTGGGTGCGTCGTTGGTGGTATGACATTGGCTGAATGGTCAAGAAAGTATTTGTCTCTTCTATGTTTAGGAAGTTGTATATCTTAGACTTGGTTAAACAGGATGGTGCCACCTTCATAAGTCTTTGGCCAAAGCAGTAGAAAGGAAAATCTATCTAGATAGATCAACAAATAATAAATCAAGATAATGACGATGACACAAGAGTGTGTCCTACTTTATGAGATATTTAATGACAAAGAGATTATAATGAACAGTCAGTGTTCATAGGATTGTATTCGTTTCTATGAATATACTTATCTCTTTATGGGCCATAATGGGTTGCTAGACTCTTCTCTTGGTCTGTGGATTTTATTCACCACTATCTAGGTAAGGGCCTAGAGGGTCACAAACAATAGCATATTAAAAAATTCACCCTATTCAGTTGAATTAGTATATGGACATAGTGGCTCCCTCCATGGGGTCTGAGCGTTGTCCCAGTTTTCAATCACCAAAAGAATTAAATAAATTTATTAATATTCAGGTTATGAATATTTGTGATTGAATTTATTTAATGTATTTAAGAGCATGGTAAATACGAGAAAAATATTAACTGAATGAATATTATTTTAACATTCAAGGTTCATTTAATATTAAGCGGGACAACAAGTTGAGTTAAATGACTCTGATTTTATCACGTAATATATTTAATATATATTAAAAGTATATGATAAAATAATAAATAATATTGGGGCATTTTAGTTCATCAAAATTATTTTTTTAGTGCACGTTGAAAAAATGGGGGTCGGGGAACCCAATCGGGTATTTCTCAACTACAGTATAAATAAGAGAGGAGTCTCTCTCTTTGGTGTGAAAATCACTATTCATTCATTTTATGGAATGAAAGTTGAGAGCCTCTCTATCCTGCCGCTCTCTAGAGAGAGAAGATCTCGATCCAAGAAGCTCGGATCAAGATCTCTCTCATGCATCAAAGGCTTCTCGATGCGGTGGCCTTCGGGGCGTTGAAAGCATCGTTGGATCGCTGCGCTAGCACCATGAGTTTGACGATCTGTGTTCCAGCGGAATTTTGGAGCGCGTGTGGATGATATAGAGGGATACATCTTTAGATCCTTCAAGAGATGATCACCATCAACTCGTTGTAGTCGACTGCGGCTTCAAATTTGAAACGAGTACATTTTTATTTTAATTTTGTGCTACTTATAATTTACACGAGATCCGAGAACCTCTCCGGGGCTTGGATCATCCGTGAAGACAAGTTCTATCGTCCCGCCGATGAAATTTTAAAAATCCCCAGCCCACCAGCTTCCACTGCGGGCCCTGAAACCTAATTGTGGTATCAGAAGTATAGCATAAATTTTATATGACTAGAAAAAATAATTTTCATAATATTAAGTATAGGGTTCAAAAACGGTTCCAACGATTCAAACCGCGCGTCGATTTGATACTTAATAACCAAGTTATGGTTGTTTTAAATTTTCGGATTGGATCGAATATGCAGATTAATCTTGGGTTCTATATTTTATTTCATACAACGTAACTGATCAAGTTTAGATCGGTTCAATGAATATAATAAAAATTGTGAAAATTATAATTTTAAAAATTAAATGATTTCCACAATAATTACATTATTTTAAAAATTATTATTTTATTATTAGAATAATGTAATAATAATAAATTATTATTTTATTATAATAATTTTATTATTATTTAATTTTAAATGCTATTTATCCTTTAGAAATAATAATGGAGGACTTTTGACCTTGATATAAAATGAAAATGAGAAAAGACTTTAAAAGGTAAGTCTTAAAGATTTATAAAAAAAATTGGGAGGGGTGGCTTTTGCGGGTCAAGAAAAGAAAAGAAATGAAAAGGGGCATGGGGGCTGGCGCTTGGAAGAGAAAACAACAAAACAATGAAAGGGGTTCGGCGGACCCCTTCTTCCCTGCGCGGCACATAGTTGCAGCACCCGAGCAGCGCATGCAGCGCCGCCTGCTCCTTCTCTAATGCAACGCATAGCAGCAGGGCCGCCGTGGCTGCACCCCGCACCCCAGTGCAAGCTCCACTCCCCGCGGACCCCCTGGTCTCCGCTCACATCGTCGCGCTCCATCAGCCCAGCCCGGCTGCCACCGCCCTCCACAACCTTCTTCTTCATGGCACATGCAGCGCCGCGTGCTGGACGAGCTCCCTCACGTCCTGCTTCTCCCTCTTCTTTCACCAACCAGGCGGCCTCCACGGTCCCAGTGTCATCTCCTCCTACCCCTTTCCTTGAACTGGCGTCTGAATCCCAGGTTGCGACTGGCTCCCACTGAGCATCGACCTGCTGGTCGACCTTTAGGTAGCCGTGGCCCCTGCCTAGGTCAGCCCCCCCTCCTGTAGTAGGTCGCACACCATACCCCGAAGCCTGCCTTGGACTCACCGCATCCCACCTTCCTAGATCCAGCCCCCCTTACTCCACGATATCTCATTCGCACCTTCCCGGACACCATGCTCCTAGTCACCGACATCGTGCATCCTGCCATAGCAGATCGCTACCATCGCCTGCTACCGGCACGGCTCTCTGTTGCCCTCACAACATTCAAACACGGGTTTAGGTAAACCCTGACACCTCTTGCAGGTTCTATTTTGTCTTGAAACATGACCAGACATCTCTTCTCGACCAAGTATAGATCTGGACAGACCTGCCTAGTCCATAAAAGCCAAGAAAGGTCTTTTCCCAACCTGTTACAGGTCTGTGCAGGTTAAGCGCGACTTGCGACGGGCCAAAGCAAGGTTGAAAGACCCAATTATTAATTTCAATTGATATAATTAATTAATTTAATTACAGAATTTAAATTAAATTAATTAATATAATAATTTTGGTTGAAAATAAATAATTTTCAATAACCAGAGATATAATTTAATTTATTTTTGACATTAAAATTAAATTAATTAAGGGACCGATAAATAATTAAATTAATTGAATTATTAAATTCATTTAATTTAATTTTGATAAACCTCATACTTAATTAATTCATTTTAATTTTTATCACGCTTTATTTTACCCGTCGTCTGGTCTTGAGCATCAACCCTTGTATGTCTGCATTTAATTATTTATTTATTTAATTATTTAAATGTGTGTGATGCTTGTAAATTAATTAAATAGATGGTATGCGCATTATATTTATTTTTTAGTTAAAATGTATAGGAGAATGTGTGCCCCATATTTATATGATGTACATTTATACCTGAGTTCCCCTCACCTGCGCGCGAGTATCATTATACTTCGGATGAACACGATGAGCGACGTAGACCCCTCCAAGATGAGGTGTTGAATGATGGTGCAAGATGACACGTGGATTCCACCAAGACGAAGTTGTACTCTAAGACGTGACATGGACCCTGCCAAGACAAGAAAATGTTTGAGAAGTGAAGCAAACATACAAGACAAGGAGAAAGCTACATTTTGAGTCAAGCTTCGACTCATGTATGATTCACTTAGGTCCTTTAGATGCTCAAGACCAGTTGGGTAGTAGTTTCCCATTATGCATTTATTTATTATTTTATGCATTTTAGAACAGTGGGAAAATACATAAAATAATAGATAATAAAATGTATAAAGAAGCGGCGTATTTTTTCTATTAATGTTCAGTTGTGAGCGCGACAACATAGATGAACAAGTTTAATATAAATGGATTACATTCATCAAGAGAGAAAACCAACAAAACCCTCAAAGAAAATATTAAGTCACAAGCAGCCTTCCATTATTCAATTTTGAACAAAACTGGTTATTTTAGGTGTCGGTCATGCCTAAGATGAGGGTGAATCTTACTAATGGGGAGTTATTTTTTGTGTGGTGGGTCGACTAAACTTAAATTGTAGTAATGAAATAACCTTATCTAGATTTTTTTCATTTTAGAGGAAAGAATTAAATAAATTAGTAAATGATTTTTGAAGTTGGGACTTCACTCAACAGATCAAGGAACTGTGAGTTAATGTGGTTGGCCAGCAAAAATCCTTCCTTGGACCCTCCGAGTAGTGGCATAGCCATAACTTGTAGACTATGAGGGAGGTTTAGGTATCCTTGAAACTAGAATAATCCAGAGTATGCTGATTCTAGTACAGAGGGTTCCTAGAATTTTAAAAATTAGTGGGAGAAATTTAATGATTAAATTAAAAAATTATGTCTAAACTGGTAATCACATAAAAGTACAATCTGCTAAAGTATATTTGTAGATAATGACAAGAAATACCACAATAAAACTGCGATAAATATTAGACAAAGTTAATTCCTAAACTAAGCATGAATTTCCAAAGAGTATTATATCTTCTCGTGCACATTACTACAATAACGAAAATTCGAGGTTCTTATGTCCCAACCTGTTAGGCCACCTTAAAAGTCAGGGTGTAAAACTACTTATAGGAGACTCATGAGTCAAGCATATGATGGAACTTTCATAATGATATCATCAAATTCTAATGTTAGTTGTGGTCGCTACATCAAGACATGGATGATGTTTCATGTAGTCTCATCTCCAGGATCCTTTCGAGGAGACTGTGAATAAAGATTTTAATGTGATGGTTACACTCGGTTTGTGTAAAGTGAAAGAAGGTTCACAATCTTTCATGTCATCCCATTATTATACCTTTTCCACCCAATTACTCTAGTTTCATTTAAAGGTACAAATGAACGGTATAGAGTGAGCGCATCATTTCCTTTAAGGTAACTTTCACCAAGTAATAAGAATATTGTAGATAACGCCATATTTTATTCTTATGGAGAATACATTGAATGAGAAGGTGAAAAGGATTATGTAAATTTACTCCAAAGACACCTTCATCATGTCCTTCAATGAAAAGTGGTTGGTTATTTAATAGGAGGTTATTTTCATCACATAATGAAATGAATTCATGGATGTTTAAAAACTGAAATACAAGAAGCATGTTCATGCTTCTCGTTTAGTTTATATTCATCAAGTATATTAATGTTTCTAACATAATTCTTGGTTTTTAAAATAAAATATTCTTTTCACATATATGTATTGAAATACAATAACAAATAAAGTAGAGAAACATTACTAGGAGTGATGTGTCTTCTCCAAGAAACTGATAATGGGTGATTCCTAGGTCATCCGTGAGAATCACATAAATTATAATTGTCAAGTGATTGATTCAAATTGAACAAGTTTTGGAGTATAACCAAAAACATTTATCTCATGTGCACATTTGGACATGATGATACATTATTCCATGTTTTGGAATGAATGTTGTTTGTGGTAACATACTCAACAAATAGTTCACTACTATTTGAATCAATGGCAATATATGATGAATATAAAATGTAAGACCTGCCCAGTTGTGGCAATGTGATTCTTTTTCAATTAAAACTAAAAGTGGAAATCAACTATATAACCAGTATGGTATTTAGGCTCGACACAGCTAAACACCTTTGGTATTGTTGACATCCTTAGTTTAGACAAAGAAACCTTTCGAAATAAAGGTATGCAACAAAGATTTTCGAGGTTAGTTAAACAAGATAGTGTGAACTATTACAAAGAAAGAAAGGGGTAAAGATACTTCATAAGTTTTATTTAGGACATTAAGGAATTTACTAGGGAAGTATATGTTTGGTAAGAAGATATGTGTTTCTTCAGATTGGAATTGTGAATAATATCTTGACCAAACAATTTTCAATCATGATAATGTAGCATGGAGTAATTCCTAAACGGATGTTACCTTATCAACATCACCATATTGATGTTCATAAGAATGATCGATGATGAGTCTTACATATTAACACTAATTAACAAAATGTAGCATGGAGAAATTCCTAAAGGCACATTTTATTCATCAAAGTTATGATGTAAGTTGTATCAATGTTACAACCTATAGAAACATCCATTATATTTCATGATGTGCTTCGAAAATAACGGCTTAAACCCATAACCAATATGCCAACTAAAATGAAAAATGGATATCATACGATTCATTCTATGATGGAAAATCCATTATGTCATAGGACGTGTTTAGATGCAAAATGTTTGTTAGGATTTAACCAAACATCCATCAAGTAAAAAATGTTGTGCATTTGAGGTAATTATCCTAACAGTTTCTTAAAATATTACCTAAATCCCTAAGATAGAAAAGATACAGTCAAGTATTAGACTACATTTCTATACAAGGGTGCACATCTCTATTAGAGATAGCGGGATCTGAATTTAATTGGTCTTAGTCAATGATTGAGATGCACAAGTGGTTGGCATAGGGAACAAGTTCCACAAGTACATGTGGAATAGGCATGTTCCAATAACACATACTATGTAGGAAGAATGAAACCATGGTGATGGTTTTATATTCATCACGGTCAGTGATATATTATTCATTGAGAATAATAAATCCTACAAGTAAGCAGTAAAAGGTAGAGAGCTAAGATTGACAAGATCAACTGAAATTCAATAATGGATTCCATGTATCAAATTGCAAAGGGGATTATAAATTGAATACTGTGGTCAGTATTCAAATGAAATGATACATGGGTAGTACAAGTATGGTACCAATAAGGCTCGATTGGTTATACCAAGTCAGTATGCCTAAATCTATTAGAATATTACATGTCATAGATGAAATTCTATGATCATTTTATTGGTCATTGGATTTCAAGATCATATTTCATGGAAGGTGTCTATATTACACAACCAAAAAGAGATGATGACATCAAATGATTCCAATAAGGGTTGAAAGTTACTGAAATCCAATTTTGGATTAAACTAAGAGAAAATATCCTAGAGGATTCACTATAAATGAATCTTTTACTTGTGTCTACCAAAGGTTAGTGGGAGTGCCAATGTTTTCAAAATTAAGTATGTTCGGAAACATATGGAAAATACATTTTGATCTTACAGTTAGATAAGATTTGGATAAAAGGAATTCTCTAATGATTGACTTCAAGTAGAAACCTATGTTCTAGGGAACAGAATCCACTGAGGTAGATCTAATGGCTGCTTGGTCCTAGTCAATCATACATATAGTGACATTGTATTGAAAAATACTAGTTGGAACAATTCAAGTTCCAAATTGTTGCCTATGTCACATGGATTAATCTCTCCAGGTAAACATGTTAGGTGAATTGGTAGAGATTAATGTTGTGAGTTAATACAATATGGTTCAGCAATGGATCAATCACATATTCCATAATATGTACAATAATTGATAATTCCAGGATATAATTTATTATAGGGAGATATCAATTATTTCCAGGAGCACTGCAAGTGATGCAGTCAGAACTATCATCTTGTACTTCGGAAAGTACAAATGATATGTACCTGTAATATGGAGAAGAAGGTATACTAGTTATGGTGGGACAAAAACTAGTAATCCTTAAATCAATATGATCTAGTATCACAGTTAGGCAAAGGTGATGAGCGAGTCAAGCTCATGAAATATATTAGTAGCCATATCTAGAAATACCGAGTACGTTGCAACTTCTAAGGCGGCTAAGAAGTAATAATCAATCACAACGATTTGTTCCACTTCTTGGTTTTGCACCTATTGAGAAAAGTATTATTATAATGAGAATTATGATATTCTTACTAGCCATGTTTTCAAGTTATGAAAATGGGAAAAAGTGATATACTCAGGGATACCTTATCTTGAGAAGTTTTAATCAAGCTGATGAGGTTGTATATAGCAGATATGCCACGCGATGAAAACGTGGAAGTCCCAGAAGCTAAATCCATTACTCAGTTAAAGCATGGTATTTATCATGTGAGTAGATAACAATGTTTTGTTAGCATGTTGGATCGAGTGCAAGTGGGAGTGTTGAAATAGTTGGTGCCCTAGACCCAACTATGTAGTACTTTTGATTACTGTATCATACGCACAGCTATATATGCATGATGATATCTTACCATTATAGTGCAGACTTTTATGCATCCAATATAATAATGGTAATTTCCAAATGTTAATTGTTGTGTTGAGAGGTTATTGCAGATCCCAGGCTATAATGAGAACCTCGAGATACAATGAAATTGATCTTAAATATATGTTATATAGTCTAGATACATCTTACTGACTGGACATAGTAGATGTTTGACTATCAAGTGTTGGGGGCTCATAAGCATTGAGACTTCTTCTCATGAATTTCTCACTTTGTGATCTCTAGTAGTGAGATCATGAGGAAAAACCCTCCAATAGGAACACCACATGTTTTGGGTGTCATTGGTTGTTCCTATCTACGGACATGTGTATTGGCCTCCTGACTTGAGACCATTACCAATATATATAATTTGATTATGTACTTTGATGGAAGACGAAAACCATGGGAGTGATGTCATGGAGAGGTAGTTTGTGTTGGGTGCGTCGTTGGTGGTATGACATTGGGCGAATGGTCAAGAAAGGATATGTCGCTTCCATGTTCAGAAAATTGAATATCTCAGGCATGGTGGATTAGGATGGTGTCGCCTTCATAAGTCTTTGGCCAAAGAAGTTGAAAGAAAAAACCATTCAGATAGATTAACAAATAATAAATCAAGATAAATATGATGACATAAGAGTGCGTCTTGCTTTATGAGATATTTAAAGACAAAGAGATTATAGTACACAGTTAGTGTTCGTAGGATGGAAGTCATTGTTATGACTATCCTTATATTTCTAGGGGCCAAGATGGGTCTCTAGACTCTGCTCTTAGTCTATGGATTTTATTCACTTATATCGAGGTAAGGGCCTAGAGGGTCCCACACAATAGGATATTCAAGAATCCTCCCTATTCAGTTGAATAGTTATAGGGACATAGTGGGCCCCGCCATGGGGTCTGAGCGTTGTCCAAGTTTTCGATCAAAAAAATAATTAAATAAATTCATTAATTTTCAAGTTATGAATATTTGGGATTGAATTTATTTAATGTATTTATGATTTTAGTAAATACGACAAAACTATTAACCGAACGAATATTATTTTAACATTCAAGGTTCATTTAATATTAATCGGGACAATGAGTTGAGTTAAATTGCTCAGATTTTATCACATAATATATTTCATTTATACTACAAGTATGTGATAAAATAATAAATAATATTGGCATAGTTTAGTTCATCAAAATTATTTATTTAGTGCACGTTGAAATAAACGGGGGCCTGGGAACCCAACGGGGTATTTCTCAACTACACTATAAATAAGAGAGGAGCCTATCTATCTTTGGTGTGCAAATCACTGTTCATTAATTTTATGGAATGAAATTTGAGAACCTCTCTCTCCTCCCACTCTATAGAGAGAGAAGCTCTCGATCCAAGAATCTCGGTTCAAGATATCTCTCATGCATCGAAGGCTTCTCGATGCGGTGGTCATCGGGTCATCGAAAACATCATCAGATCATCGCACTAGCACCCGGAGTTTGATGATCGACATTCTAGAAGATGTTTAGAGTGTGTGTGGATGGTCTAAAGGGATCCTTCTTTGGATCCTTCAAGCAATGATCACCATCGACTAGTTTTAGTCTACCGTGACTTCAAATTTGAAACGAGTATGTTTTTATTTTAATTTTTTCCCTTTATAATTTACCTGAGCTCCTCAGACCTCTCCAGGGCTCGGATCGTCGACAAAGACAAGTTCTGTCGTCCTGCCGATAAAATTTTGAAAATCCCCAGCCCACCAGCTTCTGTTGCGTGCCCCAGAACCTAACATATATGACTCCATGTTTATATGATCCCATGTTTATATTTTATGATTCCATATTTTTTATGATTTTGATATCATTATGTAATGCCTCCTAACTCATGTCTGTAAGCTTTATTCTTATGGGTTTTCCCTTACTGGGATTTTAGATCATCCCTTTTTTCATGTTATTTCTAGGTTATCGTATGAAGATGTATGAGAACAATGGAATATTTGAGCTCATTGTGGATTTTAAATAAAGTTCTGTTTTTATAATTTTTGATTAGGTACCTAGTCTTCCAAGACACTTTAATTTATGATCCTTGGCTTTTACTCTGATGCATAATTATGCTTAAAATTATGTAATGTTATGTATTAAAGGATAGGGTCGTTGTAGTTGGTATGAGATGATGGAATAGTTATTTTTGAAGATTAGGAATAGAGAACTTTAGTAAAAACATTAAGGATGAGATGATGTATAAGAAAACATCCTTCAATTTTGGTATGTATAGAGTATGTGGTTTATCATGACAATATGTCATTGTCTGGATACAAACAGGTAGAGGTGTCTTTGGCACATATGTACCTAGGAGTGAAAACTGTGACAAGGAATTTCGGTCTTGACCTGGGATATCTAGGTACATGACAGTGGGCCTTACTACACTCTTAGTTTGACACTCTTGGGGGATATGATTTGGTAGATTCATGAGCATAGTACAAACCATTGTTAAAAGAATAAAAAAATACCATAAGAATATATGTTAAGAAATAGATCAAGGATAATCTAGATTTAAACCTAAGTAATAACAAGTTAGGATATACTTCTCCCTTACAAGTTTATCCTTTTATGTTCAAAGTATCCTTTTTATTCTGAATAACTATGTATTCAAACACTCTAATTGTAAGTTCCTTTCTTTATTTAATGTTGGGAAATAGAAGAACATGTTCCAAAAACCAATGTGATAATAAATGTGAATATTTATTTAATGATATTCCCGATATGATGGGAACACGTGCTCAAAACTTCATGAAAATACTTTCTCAGCTAGCTCAAGTTATTAATAATAATATGAATCATGTGTAACACCCTACTTCTCAAAGGAAATATAAAGTTTTCATTTAATCCTTCATGTGGAAAAGGCATCCAATTTTTATTGGATCTTCCGATCAACTCCTCATGGAACAGTGGATTAAATACCTTGAAATTATTTTCTCTACCCTCTAGTTATTAGAAGAAAAGAAAGTTGTAATAGTGGTATATCATTTTTATGGGGAATATGATTAGTGGTGAACACTGAGCAAGAATAAGAAACCCCAAGAGTTAATTGATTCCATTAATTGGGAGGAATTCAAGAATTTTTTTAATAAATATTTTCCCAGAACCCTTTGTCTCAAAATATAAAGAGAGTACCTCAGACTCAAGTAGAAGGAAGATGAGTCCATTAAGTTGTATGAAGAAAACATCAAATGGTTTTCAAGGTACGTCGTAGGCTTTTTCATTAACAACAAAAGAAAGGTGGATCGATTCTTTAGTAGACTAAAGTTGAATCTATGAAAAGACTTGGTGATTCGGGACATTGATAGTTATGAGAAGATTGTCTATTGTTCCCTCAAGGATGAAATGGTGATTGGAGACTCTCAATGGTATCACGGGCCAAGTGACAAGAAGTGTAAAATGGAGAACAACATGGGTGGTTCAACAAAAAAATTCCATGATGGAATGAAGCCTGACTTTTCCCCTTGTATAATTTGTGGAAAGTATCATCTTGGGAACTATCTGAAGGGAACCAAGAATTACTTCAAATGTGTAAAGTATGGTCAACTATCCAATAACTGCTAAAGGGATATGAAAAATTCTGCTAATGTGGAAGAATAAAGGAAGTTTCAGATCAATAATCACCTAGTGGTACAATGTTAAAACTACACAGAGCATAATAATTATAAAAACAATTTCCCTAAGCTACGAGTTGTCAGAGAAAATCCACAAAAAAAAATTCAAGGCAACAAGAAGGGGCTTATACTATCACTACTTCTGAGGTGGATCTGGACAGTGATGTAGTTATAGGTACTCTGGTTATTCATTCTAGAATAGTGAACTTACTATTTGATTCTGGATCAACACATTCTTTCATATCTTGCAAGTTTACAAGAACTATTCTAACACCACCTCAAAATTTGGAGGACAAGATATCTGTGAGAACAGAGAATGGGGAAATTATTTAATATGTGGTTTATAACTCCACCCTAGTTAAGGTTTGCAGACTGAACTGCCCAGAAAATCTCATCATACATCCTTTAGTAGATTTCAATGCTATCTTGGAAATGGATTGGCTATATTTAAACAAATCCAACATCAACTGTTGAGAAAGGGAAACCACTCTTCACATATCGAAGCATCCTCTAATTCTTTAAATGTGTAAGGAGGAATATGATTCTATTTTAAAATCATCATCTTATGTGTGTATATTGTTGCCTTATGAGAAAGTGTATCTAGGTCAAATGATTAAGACAAAGGAGAGAATAATGCTTGAAGGCATTCCCATCGTGAGGGATTAAATTGATGTATTCCCTGAAGAGTTTCCTTATCTACCTACTGACCGAGATGTTGAGTTCTCAATTGAACTTATTCCTGGAACTCTACCTATATTAAAGACTCCTTACAGAATATCTACTGTTGATCTGGAAGAGCAGAAGAAGCAGTTACAGGAAAATTTAAAGAAGGGTTTCATACATCCTAGTGCTTCACCATGGTGTGTGCTGGTCTTATTCATCAAGAAGAAGGATGGATCAATGTGACTCTAATTTGATTATTGTGAGCCCAATAAAATCATGATAAAGAACAAGTATCCCTTTCCATGTATAGATGACTTGTTCTTTAAGCTTCTTGGGGCCGGTTATTTCTCTAAGGTGGTCCTTCGGTCGGGATATCACCAATTAAATGTGAGGAAGAAATACATTAAGAATAATACCTTTCGAACAAGGTATATACACTATGAGTTCATATTTATTCCCTTAAGACTCATTAATTCTCCAATAATTTTCTTGGATTTAATGAATAGAGTATTTAAATATTACCTCGAAATTTGTTTGGTTTTCTTTATTGATGATATTATGATGTACTCCAAGAGAATGGATGAATTTGAGGAGTATTTGAATATTGTGTTAAAGACTTTGTGAAGGGATAAGATGTATGAAATATATAGTAAATGTGAGTTCTAGATGGAGGAAGTACCATTCTTTGGGCATGTTATCACCAATAAAGAGGTATCTATGGACCCTTCTAAGACAAAGGAAATTGAAGAGTGTCCCAGGACAACATCTGTAATAGATATCCATAGCTTTTTGGGTCTAGCTGGGTATTATCAATGATTTTTGAAGAATATTTCATGATTTTCAAACCAAATCATCTATCTCACATTTAAGGGAGTAAAGATTTTCTGGACCTAGGAATGTGAATACTATTTCAAGGAGTTGAAAAGGAGGCTAATCACTACTCTAGTACTCAGACTCCAAACGAGTGGAGAACTCTTTTTGTTTTACAGTGATGCTTCAAATAAGGGCTTAGGAAATTTTCTCATGAAAAATGATAAAGTGATTGATTATTATTCAAGTTAGATAAAAATCCATGAGCAAAACTATCCTATGAATGATCAGGAGTTGACGACAGTGATCTTTGTGTCAAAAATATGTTGTCGTTGTCTCTATGGGGATAATTATGAGATATATAATGACCAAAAGAGTCTCAAATATATATTCACCCAAAAAGATCTTAATATGCGCCAGTGAAGATGGATAGATCTCATCAAGTATTATGACTACTCAATCCACTACAATCCAGCTAAGGCAAATAGGGTGGAAGATTCACTATGTACGAATGATCCTACATCTTTAATAATGATGAGAATTGAAAAGGATCCAATCTTCTTGAATTTGTAGAGGATAGACATGGGAATCACTAAGTTAGGAACCTTATCAATCCATTCTCAAATGATTAATCAACCATCCCTCATGGAGAGAATGAAAGATGCTCAAAGAAAAGATGTGGAAATTCTAAAAAGGGTAAAAGTTGTTAAAAATGAAAAATCCTATTAGTTCAAGACTGATGAGGAAGGAGTTGTATGATTTGGTTCAAGATTATGTGTACCATCTGATCCAGATGTAATGAAGGATGTTTTTAATTATTCACATGGCTTGAACTTCTCTATTCACCCAGGGAGCACAAAGATGTATCAAGATCTCCGACAAAACATTTGGTGGGAAAATATGAAAAGGGAGATTGCTGAATATACATCAATGTTCTTGGTATGTCTACAAGTGAAGGCTGAGATGAAAAACTTTAAGGGTACGATGAAACCACTACCCATACCAATATGGAAGTGGTAGAACATCACCATGGACTTTATCACTGAACTTCCAAGGTCATCTAGAGGAAACAATGATATATGAGTTATTGTGGATCGTCGTTCGAAGACATCTCACTTTATCGTAATTTGAGAGGACTTCTCATTGAATAATCTTGCAAGGATTTAAATAAAATAACTGGAAAGGATGCATGGAGTACCACTACCTATTTTATCAGATCATGATCCAAGATTCACCTCGAAGTTTGGAAAAAGTCTCCAATCTAATCTACGAACTGAACTAAACTTCAGTACGGCCTATCGTCCTCAAATTGATGGAAAATCTGATCAAACTATTCAAACACTAGAATATATTATGAGATCTTGTTCAATAGACTTAAAAGGATGATGGGACCAACATCTTCCACGGGTTGAATTCTCCTAAAAAACAATTTTCACTTGAGCATCCAAATGTCACCATACAAATCCCTTCATGGGAAAAGGTGTCGACCACTGGTGTGTTGGGATGAAGCCGGTGAGCATAAGCTACTAGGACCTAAAATGGTTAAAGAAAAGTTGGATAAGGAGAAAACCATTCACCAATATATCAAGGCATCCAAAAGTCTACAGAAGAGTTATGGAGACAATCGTCAATGAAACCTTGAGTTTAAAGTTAGGGACATGGTATTTATCCATATATCTCCATAGAAGAAGTCCATGAGGTTTGGAAAGAAAGGGATGTTAATTCTTAGGTACATCAGCCCCTTTGATAATCTTGATCATGTTGGGGATATGACCTATAGACTAGAACATCCACCTACCATGGCCAAATTACATGATGTTATTCGTGTATCCATCTTATGGAAATACATACCAGACCCTTCACATGTACTCTCTTCAGAGGGGGTTAAGTTGGGGGATGATCTTTCCTATGATGATTATCCTATGAAGATCTTGGATCATAGAGATAAAGTTCTACATAACAAGACTACTCACCAGGTAAAGGTACTATGGTGAAACCATAAGTACGAAGAGGCAACATGGTAACTGGAGGAGGAAATGAATGAAATGTACTCGCACCTCTTTATGGCTTAGAATGTAAAACGAAATTTCAAGGGTGAAATTTCATAAGGAGGGAGAATGTAACGACCCAATGTTTCAACAATGGAATTCCCTTGATATATTTATACTTTATATTATAATCACATTATAAAACACTATTTCATATCATGATAATAATTACAATGTGACCTTTAAACATAAGTTTTTCACTTTTGTTATTTGAATTTTGAAAATCTAACATACACGGTTGTGATCAGTATGTTATTTGAAGTCTAATATGACCAATTTATTTTTTGTGGAATAGTAACATACCCTTGTGAATAGTAATGTTACCCTTATAAGTAGTGAAATAACATGAAGAATAGTAACCTTACCTATGATAGTATATAAATAATATTTAAGTGAAAGTATGATGTACCTATATTTTGGAATAAGTAAATAAATGATTTAAAACTATTTTTCAGAATAAATTATTATTTTAATTAAATATTAAATTAATCATATTTACAAAATTATTTTTGAAAAATGGATTTCATTTTTTGATTCTACATGTCAAAAAATTGTTTGGGTGAATTTTTTATATTTTTTAGAAATACTTGATTTTTTGATGAATAGTAAAATACGGTAATTTACGGTATATTTACAATAAAAGATAAATAGACTATTCCTAGAATCATGGATGATGTCACCACCATTTTTTATAATTCACATTAACCATTTACTATTTTTTTCATGGAATCATCAATATTTCTGGTCATGAGGGAAATTAATAAACTGAGGATTAAAAAATTATGAAAACCCTTCTCTTCTCCACTATAAACCCCCCTCACTCCCTCTTCTCTTCACTCCTCTCAAGCCTTGTGACTTCCCTATATTCTAACCGAATCTATCCCCAATCTCCCACCCCATTTCCAACATCCTTATTTCTCCTAAAAATACCAAAACCTCTCCACTTAAGAATCTCTCAAGGAAGGTTCATTCAAGAGGTAAAATCCCTCTTTCCTTTTCTTTCATTTTTAAGTTACTTTGTTCTTTTTTATTTCTTATCCTCTACTCAGAAAAAAGGTATGAAAAATACATTACCATAAATGTAATGGAATTTTTTTATACTAATGGGATATTTTATTGTCATCTATCATTTTCCCACCTTTTATTTGAAAGAAATGAAAACATCGTTTGAGATGTGTTAATTTTGTAAATTCAAGGACAACAGTTTATCAATTTCTATTATCATCTTTAATTCTGGTAATGAAACCATTTGTGTTATGGTGGAACCAGATTATTATATATGTAATATATACTAGTTAAGGTTTTGTAATATTTTTTGTACAAATGGTATTATGTTATAAAGAAAAACATGTTTGTGGAAATCAAAACCCACTGATTAACCAAAATGGTTGTCACTAAGGTTTTATATAAAATTTCATCTTCACTCCAAATAACCAAATAAAATTTTAAAATCATTTAACCTCCCGTATGTACACTAATAACATAAAACATTAATTTTGGACAACCACTTTCATCATACGTGTTTATCTGAACATGAATATAAGTAAACTATTCTTCAAAACCAAGAAAACAAACGGTCTCGAGCAACAAAATTGAATAATTAACCCATTAAAAAGGTAATTAATGAACTTAAAGAGGTTATAATAAATAATTTAAATATATAATACGTTCTATAATTATTAATTAATGAACCTAATTTTTTTATTGATGTCATTAATAACAAGTGGATAACACCAACGACTTTAAGGTAAGAGATCCTCTCCATTTCACTCTTAATCAAGATTGTCCTCTATGCTATGAAATTTTATGTGTAATTCCAAATGATGGGGTATTATTTATCACCTCCCATATACTGACCTCATGATTTATATGTGATATTAAATCCATTTTTTCTCTCATTAAGCCCTCTTGGTACACCTGATACCATGCCAATAATCCATAACAAATTCTACCTGAACCTGCTTTGTTCTTTCAGGTTACCCTATCATTATTTATATCAAAATGGAGTTATATTATCTATTTATTTGCATCATTTAAATGATTTGTAGTTGTAAAAAATTCATTAATCAATAACCTTTTATCACTCTCTTTTGGGGATATACATGTTTTAAAAATATTTCATCCTTAGTACTTTTTGATAAGAAAACATGTTTGAAGGGAACTTCTTGAATTCTTATCAGATTTAATGTTCACTCTATAATATTTTTTAAGCATCCATTGTGTTTATAAAAACAGTTTTTTATTATTAAAACCTTCATGGTTCACTTCTAGTTTTTTATAAAATATTTTTTTCTTTTTCTATTTTAAAGGCTCTATAATGTTTTCCTTAAACCACCCAAAAATGTTTTAATTCTAATGTTTATTAAATAAATTTTTACTAGTTTTAACTTATGTTTGAAATAACTTATCAGGATCTATGACTTTTCACCTAATTAATATACATGTATAATTTAATTACATTCTTTTTTGGACACTTTTATAACATGGTCATTTATTATGCATTATAACATGATTGTGATACCTATTTCATTATACAGGGACCCTTATGTTTATGCATGGTTGATTATGTATGATTATTTATGTGGAAAGAATATTCCTAAAAATAATAAGATGTGTGTTCTCAGGTAGTGCTCTAATACCTTGGGTAAAGATAAGTATCATTAGATGTTATGTGCAATAGTCTTGGAAGTTAGCCTTGGCATGTGATACTGTGGGAAACGATCTTAAAAGTTAGCCTTGAATCATACTAAGGTCATGTGTTATGGTGCTTACACATTAATATGATACCATGTTTATATGATTCCATTTTCATATGATCCCATGTTTATATGTTATGATTCCATATGTTGCATGCTTTTGATATCATTATGTCATGCCTCCTAACTCATGTGATTAAGCTTTATTCTTATGGGTTTTCCCTTACTGGTATTTTAACTCATCCATTTTTTCATGTTATCCCCATATTATCCTATGAAGATGTATAAGCATAATGGAAGATAAGATCTTATTAAGGATTTTAAATAGAGTTGTTTTTATAATGTTTGATTATGTACCTAGTCTTCCAAGACACTAGACATTATGGTCCTTGGCTTGTACTCTGATGTATAATTATTCTTAAAATCATGTAATGTTATGCATAAAAGGCTAGAGTTTCTATAGTACATATCACTATAGCTGGACCCACATCTATCTCAACTAAAAACCTATCTATTACATGAAGGTTATTCAATATTGAGGCTTGTGGTTGGGGCCATGTAGTGTTTAAAACATCTAACTTTGACATAGTTTCCTTTAGATCCAAATATCCCTAACCATTTCTCTTAGTGTACATAACCTCACAGATGAACTGAAGATGACCATAACTCCCATAGCTGTTACACAACTTAGTCGGTGAAGGCTAAGAAAAAAAGTTCTATCTAATCATTCCACACTGGTATTGATTCAGGGTAACATTACTAGTTGTAATTGGAGGTGTCTAAGTGGTCTACTACCAAGAACTACCTCCACCACACTTGTGATGATCCTTCCACTACCTCTTTTTCCCCAGTGAACCACTAATGTTTCCTCTATGTGGAAGATAAGGGGAAGACTATCCAACCTTGAATATCCTATTTATCTCTACCATGATAGCCCTATCAAAATTCTCTACATAGGTTGAATGCTTCAGAAAAATAAATATTATTTGATATATATTTTCAAACCCTATCGGTACTTTTAAGCTTTTAGCTGGTCATTCTTTATAAACACTAGTGAAAAAAGAACCATCTTAGGAAACTGATTGGTGTATACCGACACAACATGATCTCCCAACTATAAAGAGAGGAAATCCAAATACTTCACCATCAATAGTGACTCTATAAAAATAAATAGGAAGGATAGAGTCTTGAAACCCTTCCATTCCAAGCCCAAATTCTTATGTTCATGTACCATGGAATCCCACCAATGCTTTCTAGGACCCTCAAGTCTGAACATTGTACACTTCACCTTGATATTATCAAGTGATTCCAAGAATTCAAATATCATATCAATATTTTCAAGATATTTCTCTGCCTCTTTAGGATCATTCATACCATTAAAGGATGGTGGATTCTCAAGAAATAACTCCCAAGATCAATCCATTTATCCTATAGATCATGGATTTACCTCAGCAACTACGTTTTGAACTTTTGGTACATTTTGATCAACATAACAGAATACATACCCAATTTCCCCAATGAAATTATGATCCATAAAAGGATTACCTTGAGGATCATAAGCTACACCCATGTGAGGAACTTGCAGAACACATCTTAGAGTCATACCTCCACCCACCAAAATAGAATAAATGATCAGACAAAAAATGTCAATTGAATCTAGATAACCAATAAGATAAATTTGATATCAATTTCAATAACAAAAATAGTAGACACACATCCTAATATACCAAGGTAACTTGAGTATCATCATGGTATGACCATCCCAAGCACTCATCGTAACATACCAATCAATTACCGACAATTCTATCTCTAATCTAACAAATATCCCAAGACTAGGAATCTTGAGGAAAGACCTTTTATGATACCAAACTGTAATGAAACAACCTGAATACTATCTCAAACTAGTACTAAAGCGTATATTCCACATACCCAAAGGGGGTTCCCAATCCCCATAGGATGACAAATAGAACTCGGAAAATGAACTAAAACCAGAGGGAATGATTTATCCCAACCTAAATCAGTGACATGGAAGACAAATTATATAATGAGAAAAAATGGAAAGAATATATATATGAAAATTAAAATAAACTAGTGAAACCAAAGAAAAAAAGAGTTGAATAATCTCCAATTACATGTTTTTCCACAAAGGTCTAACAAAATAAAATAAAACAATCACTTCAAATAATTGTGGGGGAAAACCCGAACCATCTAACCATCTAGCTACCCATACCGAGATAACTTAAAACCTCACTTTCTCACTGTGGTTCCTTTACTTTACATACATAAAAATACATTCAAAGGTCTACACACCACTGAAATTGCCTCCAAGGTGTGAGCTAACTTTCTCATTAGGGTCCCAATGAGTTGTTTTATAATAAGTATTTGTACAAAAATTTCAAGTATTCTCATTTAAAATAAAACATGGAATGATAAGCAGTAAAGAAGTTTTATTTTCAAAATCATGGTAAAAATTTTCCCTTTTAAAAAAATTCCAAAAAAAGGGAGGTACATAAATTTCAAAGATAAATCATAAATTCAAAAAACCAAAGCAATTACAAGTCAATGAATAGGGAAATCATCCCAAGGAACTCAATAGGTCAGGATATCATGCTAATCATTCAAAAAAAATTGATTAGAGAATAACAGTCCCTAGAACAAAGGCCTAAGGTGCAAAGAAACATTCCATGATTGAACTTCCCAATAATGTCAAATATTTCCCTTGAACAACATTCTAAGGGAGTAGAGATAATCCCCATGGCCAAATCCCATGATGGTAACATGTACAATGTCCCTAAGATAAACCTTCTTCCTATATAACCAAAGCTTCCCATTTGTTGAAGATCATAAATCATTTATATACTTTTATAATTCCCCTGTTTTTATTTACCAAAAACTAAGGAAAACCCACCTTTTATCAAAAATAC
Source organism: Viscum album (assembly GCA_963277665.1). Taxonomy (NCBI): domain Eukaryota; kingdom Viridiplantae; phylum Streptophyta; class Magnoliopsida; order Santalales; family Viscaceae; genus Viscum; species Viscum album. The sequence continues at coordinate 1,080,143,155 of OY728166.1, read as the reverse complement.
ATTAACACACACACAAAAATAATGAAAAATAATTTATAAATATTTTTTAAAAAAGTGTACCAATATAATTTTTCTAACCTAGGCTGGAGACGAAACCACCTGATTCATGCTCAGGGTCACCCATGAAGGTTCCACAAACCAGAGGAATGAAATAAGGACAATAGAGGCCCTATAATCACTCTACACATCTTTGAATTGATTCAGTTGGAAAAAAAAAGTTATAGGATAATATGAAGAAACACATTTATCAAGAACACACACCCACCATGCTCTAACCAACAAAGAAAACAGCCCTGGGAACAAGATCACACCCTGGATCTAGAAGAGAAATAGGAGGAATAATTATTATGGATAAACAAACCCAACAATGCAACACACTATTAAGTCAAAATTTTTCCTTATTAAATTTTCCATTCATTATGTTTTGAAAATCACAAAAACCTTTTCTTTAAGGAAAATTTTCTTTCTCTAAGAATTATTTTCATAGGAAAATTGTCTCTCTCTAAGAAATGTTTATCCTTTACCTATAGTTTGAAATGTCTTTTATAATGTTTCTTAAATATAGTATAATAATCATTTTGTTAAGAAAAAATTTGGATCCTTACCGAATTAATAACCTTATATTATTTTAGAATACGAATTCTCTAAAATTCAGACTCTAAATTATCTGAATTTCAGAATCCAAATTTTCTAAAATTCAGACTCTGAATTATCTAAAATTTAGAATCTTAATTCCTTAAATTTCAGACTCTGAATTCTCTGAAATTTAATCTTCAAATTCTATGAAATTCGGACTCTGAATTCCTTATAATCCAAACACTAAATTTGTTAGTGTCCAGACTCCAAATGACCATTTTTCCAAGAATCTAATTATTTATATTTTTAGACTCTGATTTTTAATTTTTCCTAGATTTTAATTATTCATATTTTTTTAATGTTGCCTTACATTCTTAAAATATTTTATCAATTTTATCAGATCCTCATTTATTAAACATGATATTGTATTTTACTTACATATTATTGTTTCTTAAGAATGATAAAGTTTCCCATGTTTTTATTATATGAAACAATATCATACAATTCGTTTTTAACTAACCGTTGGATGATTGAAATGTGTACAGGTCCCTCCAAAATACATGAAAAATATGACCATTGGAGGAGGGAGCTAACCATTGATGTTTTGTTTCTATAAATAGGAGGTCATTTGAACTATCTCAATACACTTTGATCAAAAGATTACATTATGTGATGATGTGAAGTTATTTCAAGAGAGAGAAACTCTCATGACTTGTGCTATCTGTGAACATCTTGTTCAACCATGAACAACTTGTTCAGCCTAGTGAGACTCTGATTGTTGAAATGTACAATTGATTACTTCCAGGTATAGGAAGACAGAGGTGCTGACTTCCTTAATGTTTGATTAATTTCTAGGATAGGAAGACAGAGGTGATGACTAATTTAAATTTTGAGGACTTCCTAGAATAGAAATACAGAGGTGATGACTACATTATAGTTTGAGGACTTGCAGGGATAGTAAGACTGATTATGGTATTCTTGTCTAGGGATTAACCTGTTGTGGGTAAGATAGAATTTATTGTAATTATAAATCAAGGGAAATTTATCCAAGTTTATTGGATACCCTTCTCTTTGGGTTAAAAGATTTTCTACTTTTCTACTTGATTTGTTACAAGTTTTATTTCTATTGTATTTTGTTAAAGAATAAATATATATATATCATATACTTTCATATACTTTCTTAACCCTGATATAAATAAGATTCTACATGATTTAAGGTAGAATCTTTCTTTAAGTAAAAACTACTTAATTTTGATTAAGATTAACTAGTTTAAATTTAGGTATATTATAATTGGACTTGGGCCCTTCCAATTATCCCTTTGAGTTAGAACCAAAGAGGGTTTTTGAATTTCCCTATTTAACTTTGTTAAACATGGATTTCCTTTTAGGTTTAAAAATGTAATGTTTTTAATCTTACAATTCATCCCCACCCCCTCTTTTAATTGTGCATCTACATTTATATTTCGATCATACAATTGGTATTAGAGTAGGTATCTGAAATACTTATACTTGGATATAAGTTTTCTTTCCTTACTTTTCATTCTCAACATTACTTTTTCATTTTTTATTAAGATTTTCATTATAAAATTTTTCTTCAAAAAACTTTTTCTAATAACAAGTTTTTTTGGAAAAAATATATTTTCTTATAGAATGGAATGTATGAACATTGGTTATATAGATAACCTAAATCCTACCAATCATTGATGGTAATCATTATGAGTACTAGAGTGATAGGATGAAGACTTTTCTTATTAACACCAGAGTGGACAATTTTTTTGCTTACTGAAGTGTAAAATATTCATGATAAAGAAATTAGAAGCATCATAATTCAATAAAAACAATAATATCAACTAAACTATAAGGTACACAATGCTCTTTTATGTTCTATGACTATGAATACTTATATTCAAATACCTTCATGTGAAGATGCCAATAGTATCTAAAAGAAACTAGAAGTCGCTTATTTTTGAACATCTAAAGTGATAAGAACAGGAAGAGCTATGTTACGAGCTGAATATCATGGATTTTTATTTCTTTAAAGACAACCTGTTTTCAAAGTGCAAAAAATATTTATGAAAATTTTCAATAGTATTTAATCCATGGGATAAAAGGGTTTTGATTATAATTTTTTTGTGGATAGGATAATTGATATAATTCTTAATGAGTGGGATTCTTAAAGGACAGTTATTGATAAGAATATAAAATTATCTAATATCACTCTTGATGATTTATTTGGAACTCTTCTTCAACATGAAACAATAATGAAGTCAGATTTTGACTTCAATAAGAAAAATAATGCAAATGAAAGCGTTTCTTTCACTAATACATCTAAATCCAAGACTCCAAAAAGGGTAAATAGATCTAAAGCTAAAAAAGATTTTGTTGTATCTGAATCAAGTTATAGTGAAAAGTTTGAGAATAAATTAGCCAATCTTGCTCGAAAGATGGAAAAGATTGTGAGAAAGAAGGATTTTCAGTAAAGATATAAGAAGAAAGATAGAAAGGAAAAGAAATATTCTGAAGAAACTTGTTATGAATACAAAAGGGTTGGACATATCAGACCTGATTTTCCTATGCTCAAGAGAAAATATAGAAAGTAAAATCATTCTAAAAGGAAGAGAAAAAAGTACTATAAATCTAAGGCTAAGAATGTCTTGAAGGGTAATGGAACCTAGAGTTCTAGTGGTGGTGAATCTTTAGATGAATATTAAAAATATGAATCTTCCAGTCAGAAGAATATTGGTCTTATGGCCAGAGTGATTATTTAATTTCACTATCTTATGGATAAGGTACACAATATTGAATCATTAACCAATATTTCCTTAAATTATAATTTTCCTAATGAAGAATATTATGAATCTTCAGATGATGAATATTCTTTATTGGATGATAATACCTTACCTTCATCTGAAGAAGTATCTAAATTTTTTAAATTACTAGAGAATAATAATTTTAATATAAAAAAAGAAACTAGTGAAATAAAATTATAGAAATTATGTTTTTAAAAAATAAGTATTAGATATTTCAAAATATCTTTATAAAAAACATTTGATTTTGATAATATTTCTAAAAACCTTAAGGAAGTTAATTATGAGAAGGATAAACTTTCTAAGGATCTTGAAAATGTTATTTATAAGAAAAACGTATTAGAGAATAACTTAAATTCTAAATCTAATTATTTTGAGGATAATAATTTAGTCATCATAATAAAATCAGAATTTTTTTTCATAGAGAATATTTTATCAGACATCACTTCTAGAAGGAATGAATTTGATAAAATTTATTCACAACTCTGTCCTCTTAGGAATAATTATGTATTTGGTTATAATCACTCAAAACCTATTTTTAGTCATAGTTATTTTGTTACCTAAAGTGATCCTTTTTAAAACAAGTGTCAATGTCTTGGACATTGGGAGAAAAAAAATTCTGTAAATAAAACCCAATCCTTAGGTATTCATAAAGCTTATTTTTCTAAGAAAATATGGATAACTAAGATTTTACATTCTAAAATTTATGGATCCACGAATGTTTGGATTCCTAAATTATAAAATTTTTATTTCTAGGAAAATAATTGATGTTCCAACAACAATACATGGAACATGGATAGTGGATGTTCCTGGAAAATGACTTGTAAAAACAATTCTTGGAAAAGACTATCATGATGAAAGGAGGAAGAGGTTAATTCAAAGATAATGCTCAGGGAGAAATTGTTGGTATAGGTAACATTGTTCTCTTTGGAAAATATTTAGTTTAAAATATTTTATTTTTAAAGGTCTTAATCACAACCGTATACGCATAATCCAATTTTGTGATGAAGGTTACTGTGTGAATTTTAGGTATGATGAATTCCTAGAACAAAATTCAACAGAGGATTTTATTCTCTCTTACAAAAGGAATGATAATTTTATATACTAAACATAAAATAACATAGAAGCCATGATCTACAATTCCTTAGTGAAATGGAAGATAAATCTTGGTTATGGCATAGAATACTAGGACACTGTAACCTTAGGAAGCTATGAAAACTCACAAATAATATACTTGTTATGGATCTACCAGAGCTTAGATTTGATTCTTAAAAGGTTTTTTATCCTTATAAATATGGAAAAACACATAAGTAAACCATTAAATCAATCATTGAAGTCTCAACTTTTGATGTGTTACAGTTAGTGCATATGGATATTTTCGGTCCAACAAAAACTGGTTGTATTGAAGGCAAATACTATGTATTTGTTTTAGTTGATGATTACATCAGATTTACATGGGTCTATTTTTTAGCAAATAAATATGAATCCATTTCTTATTTTAAAACTTTTAGAGCCCAAGTTAAAATTTTGAAAAACATTCCATTGAAAAATATTCATAGTGATAACGAGGGAGAATTTCAAAATTCAGATTTTGAAACTTTTTGGAGTAAGAAAGGAATTACACATAACTTTTTATCCCAAGAACTCCTTAACAAAATGGTGTTGCTGAAAGAAGAAATCTAATTCTTCATGAAATAACTAGAACCATGTTGAGTGAATATTATATTACTAATCACTTTTTTGGTTGCAGATATTAGTATGGCTTGTTATAGGTAAATCGAGTTTTATTTAGACCTTTTCTTAACAAAACACCTTATGAATTGTGGATTGGTAAAAAACATAAAGTGTCTTACTTCAAAGTATTTGGATGAAAAATATTCATCTTTAATACTAAATACAACTTACATAAATTATCAGACAAATATGATGAAGTAATCTTCTTAGGATACTCCACAACTTCTAAAGCTAATAGAGTTTTTAGAAAAAATTCTTATAATGTTGATGAAACAGTGCCTACTAAATTTGATGAAACTGATCCTTTTTATTTTAAATGACCCCATCCTACATCCTCAGATGTATTTTCAATAAATTATTATCAAAATTTGATAGAAAATTCTTGTAAAAATTAAAATACTCAAGAAACTATTTCTAAAGTATTTACCTTAAAATATTTTCTACCTTATGTTGATGAACAGGTTTTACAAAACCCAAATTAGCTGTTTCTTTAGAATCATCCATGTGATAGTATCATTAGTGATGTAAATCAAATAGTAAAGACAAGATGTTATTTATGAAATGAAGTAGAAAACCTAGCATTTCATACCCAATTTTAACCTAAAATCATTGATGAAGCTTTAGGTGATGACGATTGGATTAAATACATGCAAGATAAAGTAATTTAATTATAAAGGAACAAATTCTGGACCTTTTATGAATGACATGAGGAAACTTCTTTAATTAGTGTAAAATGGGTCTCCAAAAATATATGTGATGAAAATATAATCATTTTATAAATAAAGCAATATTAGTTGGAAAAGGATATAATCAACATGAAGGAATAGACTATAAAAAAACTACGCTCCAGTATCGAGATATGAATTTATTAGAATACTACTTTCCTTTGCATCATTATTTAATTTTTAAACTTTTTCAAATGGATGTGAAGTCTGTTTTCCTTAACGAAAACGTTCAATAGGAAGCTTATGTTGAACAACCTACTGGTTTTTAAGACACAAAACATCATGAACATGTTTTCAAACTTACCAATGAATTATATGAAATTAAAAAAGCCCCTAGAGCCTAGTATGATAGACTTACTTGATTTTTGTTACAAATTTTTTTTGTTAAGGGTACTAATGATCCCACACTTTTCATAATAAAGATAGAAAAAATGTTTTGATTGTTCAAATTTATGTTGATGAAATTATATTTGGATCAACTCAGCAATCTTTAACTAATTCATATTTGAATATCATGAAATTTGAGTTTGAAATGAGAATTATGGGTGAGTTAACATTTTTCCTTGCTTTTCAAATTTCTCAAAAACTGAAAAGAACATATATATCAAAAATATAAGTATATTAAATATATTATTAAGATGTATGGATATGAAAACATTAAAATTATAACCAATCCCATTAGGGCCTCAAATTATCTTGATCTTGATGAATCTGGGAAACCATTAGATCAAATATCTTTTAGAGGTATGATTGGAAGTTTATCATACTTAACAAATAGTCATCTAGACTTAATGTTTTCAGTATTATTATGTGAAAGATATCAATATAATCAAAAGGAATATAATTTGAAAGCAATGAATATAATTTTTTTTCTATTTAAAGGGAATCATGGACTTATGACTTTTTTATTCTTCAGGAAATGTTTTTATTTTAAAATGTTTTTCATATGTTGATATTGTTGGATATAGAATGGATAGAAAAAAGTACATCTAGAACTTTCAATTTCTTAGGATATTGATTAGTGTCTTGGTCATGCAAGAATAAACACTCAATAAAACTTTCCACTATAGAAGCTGAATATGTAGCAGCTAGAAGTTGTTGTGCTTAAGTGTGGTGGATGCAAAACAAACTCATAGACTATAGCCTGAGTTTTCCCAAAACACAGATATTGTGTTATAGTACAAGTGACATTTCCATAATAAAAATCTTTTCACAAAACTCTCATTCAAAACACATAGATATTACGCATAAATTTATTTGGGATTACACACTTAAAGGATATATCATTCTACAATTTATTAGAATGCAAGATCAACTTCATGAAATTTTTAAAAAATAATTACCCTCGATAGATTTGAATACATTAAACAAAATTTAGGAATGATAACCATAATGTAATCTTTCATATTAACATTTTTTTTGAAACCTATATCCTTACCTTAAAAAACTACTTTTTATAGGGGGTACATTTTTTTCTTTCAATTTTTTTTATTTTTTTCTTAATAAAGTTTTTTTAGAACCTAAATATTTTCTCCCTAATTTAATTTTTGGAAACGTAAATTTTTTTTCCTTAATACAAATTTCTATAATCTATGTTCTTTAAGAAGAACATTATCTATATTCATAATTATTTTTAAGAAATCCAAAAGGTATGGTTCCTTACATAAATATTTGTAATTGTATTTTTTTTACTTGTTGGTATTTCTATGTTGGTTTAGAAAAATTCTATCAGATTCACTTTCCTTATATCTGATTTTTTCTTAAATCTTAAAAAGATATAAACCTTAAAATCTTTTTTCGGAATTGATATCAATTGTTAGATCATATCAAGATTATTTTACCCATTGTATTGAATCGGGGATTTGAATCGTCACCACGATTCCTATATAAAGGCCCCTCTTATCTCTGTCCCACATCGGTTTTTTCAAGTGACTTTGCATTGAAGTTATGCTACCCTTAAAATAAATCATTCTATTTCCTTACATTACGAATGTCTCTTGAGGTTTCCTCTCTAAATCAGATGTCCATAAAAAAGGAAGTGAAATATTGGGAAATTTACAGATAAAGTTTGGTAGATTCAAATTTCTTTCTGAATTGTGATTCCCTGATATAGACATTTATAAAGAATAATATTTGGCAAATCCACAGTGTTTCCATGCCAAATAATTAGGATCTAGTTTATCTTGAAATCCTCGTAGAATTTTATGTTTTAGTAAGTTTTTTTGAAGGAGGAAGGGAAACGTTTTCCTTCTAGAGCTAGGGTAAGACCTATTTATTATCCTTCAACATGGCTACAAACATTTTTGGTATTCCTTATGATTGTGAAGTAATATTTTTCTCTCAAAAGATACCAGAAAATAAAGGAGGTTTCGTGAAGGAAAAGTAAATTTAGTGCCTTGGACTCAAGGGAGTCAAGTCACCTAAGATAAATAATATTTAAACCAACTTCATATAATTAGATTTGTGGATGGAAGGATTTATTATTCTGATAAAGATAGATAAGGGTTCCCTTAAGAAGTGTGATATTTTCATTATGGAATTTTTGGTGAATCTAAGAAAGGTAAACATTATCATGTATATTATTAAGACCGTCAGTTTTATCAAGAATAGAACCTTCAAGTATCAGATAATTATGTATCCATCAATCTTGTTTAAGATCATAATTTTCTCTTCATAATCCTTTAACATTCCTTACAGTTCAAAATAAATAAATTTCAAGATTATGTTTTTGAGTGATGAAACTCTTAGGAGGATGAAAATTGGTTTCAGTATCAGGTTATGAGAGTTCTTTGATCATCTTGAAAGTGAGGTTCAAGATTCTAGTAAGAAAGGGGAAGTAGTTGAAACATTCATGAAAATACAGACAAAAAGAAAACATGAAGAGTAGGGACCAATAGAAAAATCTCTCATTCCAGAAACCATGTCTGCCCCACCCAATCCATAAAAGAAAAATACATTTTCTGATGAAGTCATGGATAAAGGGAGGGAGAAGATGAAGAAGAATAAAAAGAAGGGTGATTCTATTTTTGGTTTATACCCTCCTAAGGCCAAGGCCTTGAATATTCACGAAGCATAAGTTCTTTAAAAACAAGATAATGAAAAGAAGATAAAGAAGAATATGTTAGAAACTGAACATTTCCAACCATCACTTAATTTTACTAAGAAATAATCTGAACAAATCTAGGTATCATAATCCTTTTTTCTAGAATCGTTTCCTTTTAAAACTCAAGTAAAAAAAGATTCAATTCTGGAACCCATTTCTGAAGAAGTACAATAATAATAATAATAATAATAATAATAATAATAATAAGAGGAATGTGGAGATGTATTAAAAATGGTGGATGAATACCATGATAAGGAAAGTACTACTCACAAGTTTTCAATCATAAATGCACAAGTAGAATTAACCAAGATAATCTTAGAAGGGAATGATGATCATCCACATGACGGGGTTGATAAAATTTCTGATGATGAAAGTATAATCATGATTCTATTCATTATGAAGATGTTAAGGAAGGTGCTGATATAGATGTTTTTGATGATGATATGATTATCCAAGTCTCTGATAGTGAGCATGAGAATCTGAAAGTTGAGAAGGAAATTTCTATAACAGATAAAGGAAAACATGTTGTGGATGATTCACTTAGAAAATATACGGTTGTGAAATCATAAAAGGATGTGGTTATAACATCAAAGAGTAAAAATAAAGAGCATGATAAAGTTTCCTCACTAGAAAAGAAAATATCTTCTGAATCTTCATCTTCCCTAGGACAATATATTGTTGTTCAAACTATGACAAAACTAGTGAAAACCATTTTTAATTTCAAACTATTAATTCAAGACATCACTTTCTTAAGAATTCTTCCAATAAAAAGTTATATTCAATAAGCATGCTCATGGAAAAGTATATCAACATTGAATCAGAGTTCCAGAATTTTTAAATTAGTTATAATGCTAATATGAGATCATGATAAAAAGTAACTAAATGTTCAAATTCAATAATTTGTGATCTAAAAATTATAGATGATTTCTGTGACTCAATAAAAGATGTCTTCAATCAGTCAGATGACATTGTGAAGAACCTTATATCAAATCTTTCAGAGAACTTGAATCAAGAGAAAGTATCACAGATTCAAGATGACAAATACCTAAATAGAAATCTCAATTAAGTTATTTTAAATTTCAAAAGGGAAAGAGAACTAATGGAAGAGTTGGAAGAAAAAATCAAAAAGAAAGAAGAAATGGTTAAGTCTCATGCTAAATTTATTATGTACCAAGAAAAAAATAATTAAATCTCATAAGAAGAAGAACCCGGATTAGGATTAGTTACTCATGAAATTTGACGATGATCACATAGATCTAAAGAAGTTTAAGGCAACCTTGAGAAAACTGATTCTGAAGGAAAATAAGGATGAATGATTTTTTTATTAAAATATGGCCTTTTTTATACTCTCTATGTAATTTTATTTAATCATAATGAAATTTCTTCGTACTTCCATTATTTGTCTTTTATATTTTTAACCTTTTAGGTACATTTTTTCCATTCCCTCCATTCCTTTTTGAAAATCAAAAAGAGGGAGAAAATAATTATCAAAATAATATTAAGAAGACAATTCCCTAAGAAAGGGGGATTTTACTTAATGAAGATTGTATTAAGTAAAAAAAAGTAACTTCTCTATAATAGAAAATAATATAATCCTTAAGGATTTAAAAACCTAAGGGGGAGTTAGTCTTATTCATTATGGGCCTAATATAAAGGTAGATAAGTATTTCTTCTAAAGGTTAGAAAAGTGAAAACCATATTCATTAAATTTTTTTTGAAAAGTTGTTTGTGCCTTCCAAAAAGTTGGAGATTGTTAAGTCAATAAGTTTCCTTATGACCTTTTCTATTCCATTATGTTTTGAAAATCACAAACACATTTTCATTAAAGAAAATTTATCCTTGTCTAAGAATTATTTTCTTTAATAAAAGTTTATTTCTCAAAGAAATGTATTATTCTTTACCTATGGTTTTCAATGTCTTTTATAATATTTATTAAACCAATTATAACCATGTATTTTATCCGACCAAAATTTGATCCTTACTTAAGTAAGACCATTACAGCCTCTTAGAAATCAAATTCTCTGAAATTCAGATTCCAAATTCTCTGAAATTTGGACTCAGAATTATCTGAAATTTGGACTCTGAATTCTTTGAAATTATAACTCCAAATTCTCTAAAATTCAGATACTAAATTATCTGAAATTAAGACTAATTATTCTTAAAAATTCAGACTTGAAATTCCTCTGAATTCAGACTATGAATTTCTCATAATTTAGACTCCAAATTCCTCAAAATTCAGAATTGGAATTCAACAGAATTTAGACTCATAATTCCCTAGAATTATGACTCCAAATATCCATTTTTAAATAATTCGATTGTTTAAATTTTTGGACACTAGTTTCTAATTTTTCCTAGATTCTATTTATTCATATTTATTTAAGTTACTTTGTATTCTTAATATATTATTCCAATTTTATCTAATCCCATTTTTTAAACATGATATTTTTTTCCTTACATATTATTATTTCTTAAGAATGATAATGTTTCCCTTGTATTTATTACATGAAATGATTCCATACAATCTATTATTAAATTGGAAAATATACATATTGAATAGAATTACCAGAAATCAAATAATTTTGTGTTACATTAATAATCCACTAGTGTAGCACTTGATTTTTTTGTTGCCAAATTGTTCTAAGTCCCCCCAAAGGTCATGTGAGAGTTCTTGTTATATCATATTTATGTTTTGGGAAATATCACATATCATGAAGAATTTTCTAGTGGAAAATGGATGTGATTCTATTAGGATAAAAACAATGAGTGGGATACACAAATTGGATAGTATCATGACACTGGAGAGTTATAGTAGACTGAAAAAGGACCTGCACCTGGAATAAAATGTAGTCCTAGTATCATGTATATTAGGACATGAACTAAGGGGGGATTATAAATTCCATGTATAATGTATTACCTAAATAAGACTATGTCATGGCCTTAATAGGCCTCCAACATTATTGCCTAAGTTGCATGGTGTATTCCTATTATGAGTCTCACATGGGGTGTAGTAGTGTTCTTGGTGTATCAAATATATTTTATGGTAAATCTCCACTAATAATAATAATTTTCTTATTAGGATGTTACCAAAATAAGAAAAAATTGTTTGAACACCAAATAAAATAGTGTCATGAAAACTAAGAGCATGTGGGTAAGAAAAATTGTAAGTCCTAGTGCACCAGTGTATTCACACTAGAGATGGGTATAAATCAACATTGGTCAAATATTTACAAAATTAAAAATATTATTTTAGTATTTCACCCCTTTATACATTAAACATCTAATATCTAGTGTGAAAAATGTAAATTTTATTGTTTAACCTAGCATAAACCTATATGAAATCCAAGTAAAGAAGTAAAGTATGGGAAATATTTTTTTTACATGTTTTTTCCTTATATGTTAAATATATTCCTTTTTTTTCTTAGGAATGTTGATTAAAATATTATCTTCTATAATCATATCATCAATACAAGTGAATTTGGGTAAGTATTATCATGTACCCTCTCACTATTCTTCATAGGGAATTTGTTCACTATGTTATAAAAGTTAACTAGTTTACTATATTATATAAGTGAACTATTTCCACTCCTATAGGTTCTTTATACTGGCATCTCACAAGTTCAATTCAATAATTCCTATTTCTTGAAGTAAACAAATTTTCTATCTAGGGATTTTGTTGTTCCAGATAAATTGGTCTACTTCCTCAATTAGAGAATCTATGATTGCCTTCAAATATTCTGAACATAACCCATGAAACTCAGTCTCTGAAAACTATGTGTATTCCATTTCCTTCATAGAATCTATTTTTTCCACTATAATCTCATACTTCAAGAATACATATCCATGAAATAAAATGAGATGAATATCCTAGGAACTAAAAAAAAGTTTTCTCTTTCTCTTTCTCACTACATGGAATTCTTCATAGGACTACTACTTATTTTTATTTTTCCCTTTCTACTTTAACCAATAAAAATTAGCCATTTTTCACCACCTATTCTTTTATTATATCTATCTAGTAGAATAAGCTGGCACACTTGGATTTGATACACAGTAGGTTCTGATTTACAACACTTTATCAGGTATTCTTCTTATTCACTGCTTAAATAGAATCTAGTTCTCTTGGTTATATCTGTTTTTATTCAAAACACCCTCCTATGTTATTTACTTAGAGGTTCATTTTATTTTTTATATAGGAAGGCAACACCTTATATTTGATTCATATTCAAATTCATATAAATATTAATATTAATGGGGAATGAATATAAGAAAAATAAATTAACTTTATATGTATCTCACTCCCAATGATAAATTATTTTTCTACAATGGTTGAATATATAAGTGTTCCATGTTTTGTACAATATTTTTTAAATATTCTTTCTCTAGTAGTACTACAAAAATTCCCTTATTTCATTTTTATTGTTCTCTCTCCCTCTATTTTTCTCGAATTAAAGCCTCTTCCATGAAGCTTCAACAGGATCAATCTTTTGAAAACTATTTACCACTAGAAATACAAATAAAATCACTATTTTATAAAATATATAGAAAATAATATTTTTTGACATAGACATTTCCTCATACGGCTTGAGAGCTTCCATGTAAAATAGTATTGCTTCTATCTTGGACCTTTAAACATCATTAAAAATATTATATCTTCTTTATATTTTTTATAATGAATCAGAAATGTTTCTATGGTATTTAAACCTATTATTCATAGTTCTAGTGTCTTCACATTTTAATTTCATGATTTATGAAAACGTATAATTTCTTCATTTTAGGCTAGAGTAAATTATTCCCCCTTTATCTAATACAATATTTTTCAAATCATCCTTATATCATTTTTTATGAATGATTCATGATATTTTGATATAAATTAATAAGAATAAGAATTAAAATACTCCAATATTTTATATGTATTTCCTTTTAAATAAAACTTTAATTATTCAATAGATTTACTTACCTAAAAAACCGAGTCTATATAAACCGTGACATAGTAAAACATTATAAAATAACTGGTAAATTTTTATGCATAAATAGTGAAAACCACATTATGAAAAAATATTTATGAATGCGTTTATTAATTTAATTGTTTTTAGTATTTTATAATAAATAAGTACTCAATTTTGTGTAAAGTCATTTTATGCTTCAAAAATATGCCTTCGTCAAAAATGACTTTTAATGAATTTTTTCATGTTAAAATTAAAATTAATTTATTCAATTTTTATATATTTCATTTGATTAAATTTTTATCATTTTTTATATTAAAATTTAAATATTATCTTAGGTTTTATATTTAGTATTTTTCTTAAATGAAATATTTTTAAGTGAATACTGGAAATACCAATTTTTGTAAAACTTTTCTTTTATTTTAAAGTAAGTGTCCCATTATGTTTTTAATTTGATATTAAATTAAACTAATTATAATTTAATTATAAATAATAAAATTAATTTCCTAGTAACCATTATTATACTTTATTTTGGTACAAGTTACTTTTTGCCTTAAAAACAAATTTTTCTAAAAAACAGTTTTTTGCGTACAATGTGTTTAATAAAAAAAATTGATTTAATCTCTATTTATTAATGTGTTTAATGAATTTTATAGATTTCATATTAATTATAATATTTTAAATTCATTTTATTATTTTTAAAAGAAAATTAATGGAATAAAATATGTTTTACGTTTAAATTTTCATTTTTCAAAAACAGGTTTTCATTGTGCTTTGCTCGCTTAATTAAAATTAAATTCTATCACTTATATAAATTTAATTGAGTAAAATGGAATCTGTATTTTCAATCATAATAATTAATATAATTTTATATTGTAAACTAATTTTTTTCATAATGAATAGTAAAAATTAAAAATATTATTTCCATGATTAACATTGCAACGAATTTTCTTAAGAGGTTAATCCATGAGATAAGGGTTGTATTATAACTAAAACTTATAAAATTATTATAAGTTTTAGATATTTAAATATTATATTATCCTAATTTCGAAAAAATTTCTATTTGGAGCCACTTTATAATGAATGTGTCTATGTATAATTGAAAAATTTAACGAAATTCCATGTCTGTCCCTCCCCTAATATATAAAAGGGAATCACTTTTCATCCCTTATTCAAAATAATTGAGTTTTATATATTGGAAAATAAATATTAAAAATTATTCCTAGAATCCTTCCCTTTAACCTAGATATTATTGTATTATCCTATTACCAATCCTTCAAGGATTAACAAGTAAGCAAAAGGAGGTCTCTCAAAGAATAGGTATAGATCTTAACCAAGCTATTTAGATTTTATATCTTTTTATTATTCTTTTAAACTTATTGTATTTATAAAGGAATGATTAATACATTATAATCCATATGATTTTATATTATTATGTTATTTCATATCCATTTAATAAATCTTCATAACCTAATGGTAGAATAAATTATCACTCATGCGTACGTGTGGACTTTCACCTCCACATAGAGAAACAAATTATTTTCTAACAACATCCTTAATTACTAGTTATTATGATTTATTTAATGTTTATATATGCATTTTAAAATAATGATTCTATAAAGGTAAAGTAATATTTTTATTTATTTCATTTCATCCATCAAAAAATGGAAATGTCACTCGTGTGTAAGAATAGACTACAGTTTTCACATAGTATTGTTTTGTATTTCTTAACCGCGTCTTATGAATGGTTTTATGTATTTATATAATTAATATATATGGTATTTATATCATAATTATAATTTTTATATGCTTTAACAATGATAAAAATATTATGGACCATAATTGTTGAACCAAAACATACATGAAAAATGAAGAAGTTAACACACGAAAATAAAAATATTAATGAAATATTATTATTTAACAAATGATGATATGTTATAAGTAAACCCTAAATTATATTATTTGTATGATTTTGTTTTTGGTATATAATTATAATAAATTTAAATTTATCATTCACTAGTTTCTTATTCTTATATTTTATATACTACCAAATAATTTATTTTGGCATAGTATACAATTTAATTCAAGGGGTTTATATAAACATATTATCTCCATGCTTCCAATGTCTTTCATTTCAAAAAATACTAAAGTTTTATGTGTTCTTCATCTCAATTTTTTTTCATTGAGATAAGTTTTATATTTTACACCTATCTTATTTTATGATGTGTATACACTACAATATTGATATGTTATGTAATTAATATTATTATAATCAAGTTATTTAATGTTTTATTTTAAGTTATTTATTTTATGGGTTTATTATTCAAATTTATCACAATGATAATGGTTTTATGTTACAATCTCATTTTTAATGAGATTGTTGATGCTTAAATTTTCTGTAAAATAAATTGAATATTCTATCTCTCACAAATCTTCTGTTATTTCTTATTATTGGGTTATTTTAAGTGATTTTATGTTCTCCATTAATTTTCATCTATTTAATTACTTAATAGACCAAAAAAATGTTATCAAAAAATGACCATGTTCTCCCCTTCAACCGAGAAATATTTATGTCATGTCTTTGCTTACTTAAAAATGTTTTCTAGAATGTTTTTAATATTATCCAAAAAAAATTATTTTATTTTTAAAATATATTTGAATTTCCTTAAAAATTTCAAAAGGATCCCCTTTATTTTATTCCAAACATGATAATTTTAACTTTTTACAAAAAAAGTGAAATAATTGTTTTAATAAACAGCGCATGAACATATTTCACCACCATAATAAAAACAATTTTATTTAAATATTAATTTTTTTTTATTTTTTTTTTCAAATAAATATTTTTACTTAATATTATGGAAAATTTTAGATACTAAATAGTTTATTTCCAATAAAAAGTGTATTCTCTTCAATAAATTTTCTAGAGATCTTTTAAGGGTATTCTTATCTATAAAAAATCCTTTAATGTTTATCATGATTTATGGAGATAATATAAAATGTTACTATATGTATTCTTTATTTATATGTTTTATGATTATGATAATGAAATCTTTATAAAACTCATATCATTCCCACAGTCTCAGGTTTAATGATTTGATAAATGTTTTATGATCTTTTATCACACATATATCCTGTTTTCATAATGTGATAGGTGGGAAAAATTATATATCCCTCAAATTTATTTGGTAAATATAGATATTTAATTATATAATAAAGACTAGAATTGGGAGTGAACCCGGTTCAATAAGGGTCTTTGTCTAATAAGGTCATCTTGGGAGTGAACCTTAATGAATGAAATTATTGAATTGGGAGTGAACCCAATTCAAAATGATAGTCTTATATGGGAACCTAGACTAAGAAAATGATTTTATATGATTATGTGAATTTAAAGAACTAATTAAATATGCTTATGATTTGTTTTCAGGGATCATGATTGACTATTTATTCTTCCAAACTTTTTTTATCACTTTTTATTAACAAAAACATAATCCTATGTTTCATTATTATGATATATGAATTGATGTTTATTATTTTCCTATGTTTATATCAGGTTGTAATACACTTATGATTATCTTATTATCACTTATGATCATTTAATGATATCTCTAAAGTTTAACCATACTCAACATCTAATATCACCCTTTATTATATTCACCTTCCTTGAGTTATGGAGAAGGATTTTAAGTATATTATGTCAATGAAGGGTGATAGTTGTGAAGGAATAAATGGTAAATGATATTGATCTTTTATGTATCAGTTTTTTATTTATCCAATTTTCCAAAAACACTAAAACTATATAGTCCTCATGTGTGTATTATTGTAAAATTTATTGAATCTTCATAAAAATGATGTAATATTTATATATAAAAAGTATAGTTCACTATAGTTAGTATCATATGAAGGTTTAGTAACTATTAGAAAATTGGATGTGGAAAATTTAGTGAGAACACTTAGGATAAGACTTGGTATATGAGAAAATCCTAATTTATGGATAAGAAATGATCTTGGTTTCCCTAAGAAAATACAACCATGTCTGGATACAAAAAGTGAATGTGGTTTTGGGATAGATGCATCTAGTTGTGATAACCCCGAAAAGAGTTAGAATATTATATCTTTGTGAACCCATTGCCATAAAATATAAAATTTATTATGATTTAAATATTATTTTATAGTGTCGTTAAGACCCAAGTTTTTCTCTCAAGGAGCATTGATAGGTCTGGAGTGTGTATTCTTAATAAATATTACTAAAATATGGGGTTGTTTTGAAAACATTTTAAAGAAAATAAAATTATTTAAAGAGTTTAATAGTTTAAGAACCAAGTATATTTTTAAAAATATAATACAAATCGTTAATTTTGATTTCACTACACAAATATCAAGTTCATTGTTCTTAGAGATTAATTATCATTTGATGTAAGTATTTGGTTAAAATTAATCGGAATCCAAATTACTTTAAAATATTTTCTATCAATGTGCATTGAGCCAAACCTTAACATAACAATTATATAGATGAGGTCTATATATCAATCATGGTATAATAAATTCCAAAAAAATTTAAATCTCAAATAATTTGGGAAGAAAATTATTCTTCTGTTTTCTAATTGGAATAACACAAGTCACACGCTCAAGACTTCACATTGATTGGTTAAAAGTAATGATCATTCCACTCGATTTAATAAGACAATGTATTAAAACATGAATCAATGTAAGATAACTCTAAATGAAAATTTTTCAAACCCAAAATACATCAAACTAGTGGTAGTAAAATTGTTGTAACTCCCTTTATAATATGTGTAGCTCACTCACAATAAATGTCCACCATTTAGCCCAGCATCTAGGGGAGGAGGAAATTTGGGTGGAACTCCTTCTTCATACATGATCCCCTATTAGGATTGGATCGTAAGAAATTTCTAGTATTAAGAGTGGAATTCTATAGACTGCCAAATTTAAAGATCTTGGCTCCTGGTTTGAACTTCCAATTGAGGTACCCATGGTTCCCTTTTATAGCCAAAATGGGAAGTGGTTTTAGGCCCCTAGTTTTTAAGATATAACATGTGTCTTTGTTTTGGGTTCTTAAATGGAATTATCTAGTATTGGAAAAATATAATAGTTGTTTTAAGATATATTTAATATCACCATGTAAAATTTTGAAGCCATTTAACATTTATAATTTGATATATAGATAGAATAATGAACCAAACTTTTGAATTTTGTGAGATTTTGTCCCCTGGAAAGAATGCTTCGGATGGTCCACCAGATGGACGAATTGGTATTTGGTTTCTTGATATGAGTTGTAGACCATGGATTTATGGATTGGATCAAAAAATATAATCCCATTTTAATCTATATATTACTTTAAATGTTCAAAATAGTGGATTGGTTTCCTTTGTCTTCCATGCAATTTGGCCCATTTTCTTACTAGATCATCTCCAGGGCCTCCAAATCACCTACACCTATAATGAAAATATCAAAACAAGTATAATTTCCCCTTTTAACAGTGACATAAATTAAATAATGGAAGAAAACATGAAGTGGAATTTTATAATATATTTTAAATTTACAATACAAAATCTTTATAATACAATGGTTTAAGGGTGAAATAAAATAGTGAATCACATTACGATTACACCCCCAAACCTAAACATTTTCACTCCTGTGAAAAGTCACATTTTCAAAAACAAATGATGCATGTAGATATTCCCAACTTCATTAATATTTAACATTCAATAAAATTTAATCAATTATTGAAATGGGATAAAAAAATCAGACCAAGTAGTTATTCTCAGCGATCATAGGAAAAGATGTCTCATAAATTGTATCAGAATGAAATTATAAGAGATACATGATACGAATCTGAGAAAATAATTCATAAGTTAACCATGTCACTAATTCTCCTTGTGTGTGTGTGAAAATCATTCCATGAAATTATTTCCACTTTATATTCAATAAATATAGGTTATTTTAAAATTTATTAGCTGAAATGATTCTATCCACCGAACAATTCCTACATCCTTTGCAGTTAAATTTAAAGACCCACTCACTTAAGCTTTCCAATATGTCAAAAAATCAGGTCCAAACCAAGATATTCTGATATTTTAAACAATTCATTACTCTCTTCATTTATTTTTTTTCAAAAGTTTCACTTGGAACAAATCTCACACTATTCTCTCAACCCTTTTTTGATCTCCTCAGGAAACTAATTATAATAGCTATAACGGGATAAAAAGTTAAGGAAGGGTGGTTTTTTAACTACCCAATATAAAACGAATTTTTTGTTTTTTTAGGGTGTACAACAGTCAGATAATAGGTACACAAACATAGGTTAATCTAGAATATTAATAAAAAAGATCATATAAGGAAAGAACGTATGAAAAAAAATTGTAAGATAATAAATGTTAACCTAAATTATAATTTATTTCTATTAAGTAATAAATATTCACACTTCATGTTAGGTTTCAAAAAAGTGTGGAGATATTTAGTGACACAATTTCCTATAAACTACTCACACAAAGGATACCATTTTTCTCAAAGGTTTCAAAATGATACAACCATTTCTGTCATCAACAGACAACCAATTTACTTGAAAAATGACACCTCAATGTTAAATTAATGATGAAATTAACACTTCATGGGTGGTTTTTTGAATGTTAAAACAACTTGAAATAAGGGAATTCCTCATGTATGTTCAATAACATCAATGATTAAGCAGGCATGGTTTTTCATGATAAAGTGGGCATCAAAAATTAACATTCTGGTACAAAAAAAGAAGGGGGGAATGAGGGGGTGAAGAGAAAACAGTAAACCACAAGAGAAAAATATAAAAATAAATAAAGATGATGAAAATTACTAACAGACCTAAAAATTTACCCATCCCCCACACCTGGAGCATGTAGTGTCCTCACTATAATAAAATAGAATGTTGGAGAGAAGGATAAAACATGGTGGTTTTAATTTGTAGGATGCTTCTTGAACTTTTATTTCCTCCATCGCGGACTCTATAAGGGATTAATGAAAGTACTTAAGCTATTGCCCATTGATAGTAAATAATTGTTTAGTTTCTTCATTTTGAACATAAACAACACCAAATGGATAAACATTAGTAACAATGTATGGTTCAAACCAATGGGAACAAAGATTACGTAGATGAAAATTTATCCTTTCATTTAATAGAAGGACCTTACTCCCAATGTATAATTTATGATGAAGGATGAGACAGTCATGGACAACCACTGTTCACTCCATATAAATCTTGGAGTTCTCATATGAATACATATGCATGTCCTCAAACTTCTAAATCTTCAACTTCCTTTGAAAACCTTCACCATAAAGACTAAAATTGCATTGTTTTAATGTCCTGGTATACCCAATGCTCAATCTCAATAGGTAGGTGAAAACACATTCCAAACACAAGGTTATAGGGTGACATTCCAATGGGAGTTTTGAAAGGAGTATGGTGGGCCCATAATGAATCATAAAATCTAAGACTCCAATCTTTTCTATTAGGTTAAACCATTTTTTCGGGAATCTATTTTAACTCTCTATTAGACACCTAAGATTGACCATTGGTTTGTGGTTCATATACAATAGACACTCGATGCCTGACCCTATACCGATGAAAAATGGATTTTATTTTTTAGTTACAGAAATGAGAACTTTAGTCATTGATGATGAACCAATGTAATCCAAACCTATAAAAGATTTGGTTTCCCAAAAATTCCACAATTGTCTTGGAATAAACTATCCTTATGGATCATTCCTATATTCATTTTGACACATAATAAACTTCCTTAAGAATGTACATGTTCCCAAATGAATTATGGAATGGTCTCATAGATTCAACTCCCCAAACATAAAAAATATTAGGAAAGATCAAGGTTTTTTGTGTCATTTAATTTATTTTAGACACATTTCCTATTATCTAACAGAGAGGACAAGATTTACAAAAATCATGGGCATCCTGAAATTTTTTTGGCCAAAAGAGACTAGAATCAAGAACCTTATGAGCAGTCCATTGCAGACCAAAGTGGCCACCACAGGCAAGAGTGTGGAAGAACCTGAAGATAGAATGAAACTCATAATCAAGAACACAGTGCCTAAGAAATTTATCATTACATGTGCACCAAAGGTAGGGGTTATCCCAAATATAAAAATGAGACTCATTTTTTATATGTTCTGCTTGGTTGTTGTTGATATTAGTAGGAATGCAAGATGATACCAAATAATTTACTATTTAACTATACTAAGGAATAACATATTTCACTTGGGATGCTTTCTCATCAGGAAATTTGTCATTTATGTGAATATAAGTGTATGAGTAAATGTTTGAGGATGGGAAGATCCTACTGATATGTCCAACCACCATATTCATTGCTTATTTTTAATCCCTAATTTCTATATTGCATTCTTAAAGGAGGAGAATCCAGGGAATGAGATGTGATTTGACTTAAGGTTTTTTAAGGATATACTAGAGGGATTAATAGTCTGAGAACATAATGACTTTGGACCCTAAAATGTATGACCAAGATTTATCTAAGGAAAACAATATGGAAAGAATTTATTTTTTTGGTGTGGTGTAGTTTTCTTGGGTAGGTTCCAATGTGCAGGAGGCATAGGAAATGGCATGCTTATCTTGGTTGACCATTTATGATAAGACTACCCTAATTTCATAGTTAGAGGCATCACACATGATTTGGTAAATACCACTGAGGGGGTTGGATTACCGAGGGTGAGATGAGACTCAATTTTAACATATTAAAAGTTTCCTTGAATTCTTTATCAAGAATAAATTTCTTTTTTTTGGGAAATCATAAGATATGAAGTGTAATTTTACTAAATTTGTGAATGAAAAGATGGTAAGATCCAATGTGACATAGTAAATACTACACATCCTATACATTTTTGGGGAATTTTAAGGAATAAATGACATCCACTTTTGATTTATAAACTTGGATACCATCCTTAAAAATGATATGTCCCAAAACTAAACCTTATCGCACAATGAAATGGAATTTCTCATAATTTAATATAAGATTAGTTTCAATATAGAGACATAGGAATAATCCAAGACTACAAAAAATCATTATAATCGGATTTATAAATAGTGAAATCATCCATGAATACTTACATGCAATTCTACACGTAATCTAAAAAAATATTAACCATCAATTTCTATAATGTACCTGGGGTATTGCATAGAAAAAATCACATCCTCCTATATTCAAATGTGCCAAAGGGGAAAGTAAAGGTTGTATTTTCATGTTCATCAAGAGAAATATGGATCTTAAAGTATCTATAATATTCATCAAGTAAAAAGTAGTGAGACTTCCCTACTAACCTATAGAATTTTTTCATTGAATGGATGTTAGAAATGGTTCTTCCTAGTGTGTTAGTTTAGTCGATGATAGTCTATAGAGACATTCCAAATATTCTACACATGAGTTGGAACCAATTGATTGTTTTCTTTTTTTATTACTATAAGACCAGTTTTTTTAGGAAAAACATGCACTGGACTAACCCATTGGCTATCAAAGATGGTGTAAATGATTTCATCATTGAATAATTTTTTACCTACTTTTTAATAACATCTAGAAGTTTTGAGTGTAGTTGATGTTGTGACTGACTCACTAGTTTATCCTCATAATTAAACAATATATGATTTGTGAAAATTGATGGGATAATACAAGGAATGTTAACAAGTGCTCATCCCAAATCCTGTTTATACACCCCCAAAATAGAAAGTAGTCACAATTCATGATCTAGAGGTATTGAAATTGAAATGATGATAGGAAAATTGTTTTCATTCTCAAGACATGGTTTTTTTAAATCCTAAGGTAGTTGTTTTACTTCCAATTCAGGGGGATTTTGGATTTATATGAGTGTGTGTGAAAGTGAGAGGTCACTAATCTCATCTAACTACTTAATGGTATCATCCTCATATAATGAATGATATTTTACAATCTTACCAGTATCATTGATGGACATGTGATCTTCAATGTTCAATAAATAATTAATTAAAAAACATTCATGACATTTTTATAAACCACTACAAAAATTAGTTCATGATTCATTACCACGAATTTCAATCAATGATGAAAACTATGAAATGGTATCTGAGGGAAGAAAATATATTTTTTCAGGGGAAGTTAGAATATCAATTGAATTAACAGAGAGAGAGAGAGGAATGTTCTTCTGAGGGGTGCTTCATGAAATCAAGGATGTTGAAGTGGACAATGTCACAACCAAAATCCTTAGATAATATAACATTGTGGAAATTAATTATAGTATTTGGGGATTTTAAGAAGGGCCTCCATAATATAATCAGGGCATGTCCATTCATCATATCATCTTACATCAGTAGGAAAAATTAAAAAATTTCACCCTTACAATAACATCATCTAACACACTAAAAGGGTGTTTTGCACTCTGATTTTCTAATTGAAAAAAAATTCTAGAGGACTTTAATTATCTGACCTGCAATGAAGAGTAAATTGAGTGAGTCATCACATTTATAAAAACACCCAAATCAAGAATAGCATTTGAAAATGAATAATCCCCTATGTTTCATAAAATTAAGAATGTTTTAGGATCTTTTCATTTTTTTAGGAAGTGATGGCACTATAAATTTGGAGATGTTACCCTCCAAGCTCACCTTCTCATCACCTTGAAGTCACCTTCGATGTGTACACATCCCCTTCAGAAAAATGGAGTATATTGGAATTTTCTTGAATACATCAATAAAGGGGATATTAACCTATTATTTTTTGAATGTTTCCAAAATTTATTTATCAAGTTTAGTTACTTTTTTTTCTTGGTTTGGTTGCCTTTAGGGAAATGGAAGAGGAATTGTTTGACTAGGGATCTCATTGACAGATACACTCTTTCCATTGGAATGGATTCTCTCAAGATAAGGGTTTTCAACATTTTTACTAAGTTCAATGGTTGTTATGGTATTTCCATTTGGAGTGGATGACTCTAATGGAGGGTTCATTTGGAACTTTAGTTTTTCTCCACTCCGAAGGGTGATAGAACTAAAATTTCTCTTATCCATAGGGTTATGTACTAGTTGATAAGGTAGTATAACTTATCCATGACATTGGATTTCCCCACACCAGGTTAGCGAGTTGGTCTAATTGGGTTTTTAGATCTTTTATGCAATATTGGGTGGTTTTTTAGAATTAGAGATTATTGGAAGCCATTTGTTTCATCATGTCTTTTAAATAAGACTTGAATTTTGGAGGGGGTTGTTGGAAAGGCCTATAGGGTGGTTGAGGATTTATGGGTGGTGGTGGGTGACTACTCTTCCCCTATTGGTTACAAGATTATTGAGGTAGGTTTGAATATCCTCATTTCCAGTAGGCTTGGTTATCTTTCCACCCATGGTTGGAGGGATAGTAAGGTTCTTTCCTAAAGGTTTGGTTATAGGGGTGTCTTGTAAATATTTCCTAACAACTCTTAAAAGTTTCTCTCAGTTATGGGAATTGGTAATAATAGTGGGTTTAAAAGAAAATATACTACCATTTATGGGAAGAGGATATTGGAAATTTCCTTGGGAAATAGAAATTTGTTGAAGAAGGGAACATTACTCTTCAAAATTCGTGTCCATATTCTTCTCAAATTCAATACTCTTTACCTAATGGACACCTCGAATGGGTACACTGGACCTTGAACCAAAATGTTTTGCATCTTATTAAATGATCTCAATTAGGGTTCCAATATAAATTAGGGTCCTATATACTAGCAGTCCACCTGTAGAAGCATCAATCATATTTCAATAAATAGTTATTGAACCTTCATAAAAATATTGTATTAAAAGATGATCACCTATTTCGTGGTGTGGGAAACATGAACAAAGAATTTTAAATCATTCCAAGTATTCATGAATTTTTTTCCCTTGATATTGTCTTATAACAGATATTTTTTTCATATTGTTTTAGTTTGAGAGGTCGGGAAATATTTTTCAAGAAAAAGGTGTTTCAAGTCCTCATAACCTCTAATTGGAGAATTAACATAATATAGCCAATCCTTTGAAGTTTCTTCTAATGAAAATGTTAATGCCCTAACCTTTAACTATTATTCATCTACATGAGTAGGTTTCAATTTAGAACAGACAGTGATATTTATTTGAAGTGCATATGTGAATCTTGTCCCATGGGTCCATGGAATTTGGAAAAAAACTAATTAAACTAGATTTAAGTTCAAAATTTGGTTTCTTTTCATCTATTTGAATATAATTTGGTTGGATATGAACATTAGGAGATGTTATTTATTTTGGTTTTAGATTTTTTTTCATCCATATTATGCAGGTATAATTCAGTTTTAATGTGGTTTCATAAGAGGAAGTAGAAGGGTCAAGAAGAGTGTTGATGTTTTGTGTGTCCTCCTTCAATGTTTTATCATTTGTGTCTTGGTGTCACTGACATAGCATAGTTTTCGGTTCAGGTTCAAAAGGTGGAAGCTACTAAGGTGAATATATCATTATGAACAGGTCCTAAAGAAAGAAATATTTTATAAATAAACTAAAAATTTAAGGAAGAAAATCAGTGAACAAATAATTACAATATAGACAATTTTTTTATAAAAAAACACACTAAAAAAAGCACTCCCCAATAATGGCACACATATTTGAATGTTTTTTCATGAAAATAAAAATTGATTCTAATTTCAAGATGATTATATGGTGTAGGTAACACCCTAGGTCTCCTCTTAAGGAATGTTCATAGGTTTACAGTGTGTATTCTAAATAAAAATTTCTAAAATAGGGGGGGTTTTAAAAAAAATTAAATTAAATTACTTAATTTAAAGAGTTTAACAGTTTAATAACCAAGTGGATTTTGAAAAAAGAAGGTGTAAATATTTAGATGTCCTATAAATTATTTTTCCATTATTATATGATTTTCTATAATGATTATTGTTTCTAATACCTAATTTTTAGTTTTAGTCTATTATTGGAACTTAAAATAACCTCTTTAATTTTGAATTTTAAGGAAACTTAAATGATTTTCTACTTATACAGTCATGCATTGAAATGATTGTCATATAGAGTAGCTAATTGGGATATGAGATCAAAGGTGAAACATTGTGATTATGACTAATTAACTTTTAAGATATATGATTAACAATATAAATATAAGTGAGTTTCCTAACACATCAAATAAGATGAAAATGGAATTTTATGGCTGTTTGAGTGGAAATGATCATGGAGGAAAGAAATATTAATTTTCTACATATTGATAATCTGGGAAGACGAATCGAGGATAATATCACAAACAGATGGGGAAGATATTTTCTATATGGAAATGAAGCTCCTAGAGAAACAAATTTACAAGTAATTCAATGTCTTATATATGGGTAAATTGGTATTTATCTGAATCAATTCCATATTATGATGGTTATTTCTTAGACCAGGGAAGGTTTTATGTTTTTTATCACTGAAGTCAGTCATGATGGTTAAGGGACACTTATCTCCCACTATAGAGTTAGGGGTTTCATGTTAATGTTTTTAAGAATGATCCATATAAAAATATGATTATAATTATTTTATAAGAATTTGAGGTGATTTTGAGCATTGATTTCCTCTCCCTATATACATCCTATATAAATATATAAAATAAGGAAATCAAATTTGATATTCTGAACCAAACCATGATTTACTTTTAGTGTGAGGATATATGAAATTTTATTTTAAATCACATATGTTACATGGGTCTTGATTCCTATTAAAGGGGACAGTTTATCTCAAATGGCTGGGAACAACCTCAATATTGAACATATTCCAATTTTATGAGAGTTTGTTGATGTATTTCTAGAAGAGTTACCTTTTCTTCTTCTAAATCATGAAGTGCAATTTTAAATACAAATACTACACCATGCTACACTTATTTAAAATACTCCATATAAAATGGCCAAAATTGAGTAATATAAATTAAAGAAGAAACACCAATAGAATCATGATATGGGATTCATTTTAACAATTGTGTCACATTGGGATGTCTCTATTGATTTTTTTAATAATAATTATGGGTGAATTTGACTCTATATTTATTATCATGAACATAAAAAGATCGTGATAAAAAAGGAATCATATACAATTTATTGATGTTTTGTTTGATCAAATAGAAAGAGATCAGTATTTTTCCAAGATTAATCTATGATTTGGATACTATATATTGAGGTTAAATAGTGATTTCATATGCAAGACAACATTTTAGTCAAGGGGTGAACACTATGAAATTATAGGCATTCAATTTGGTCTTATCAATTCCTTTACTATCTTCATGGATTTAATGAATAGAGTCTTTAGAAATTTACATGATCAGTTGGTGGTATTATTTATAATTTATATGTTTGGTCTGAGAGTACCATTCAACCCCTAGAGGATAATTTAATATCCTATTATTTATATTCCAAAGGGGTTTGGGATCAACACCTTCCTCTGGCCTAGTTTAATTACAATAATAGCTTTCACTTTAGTATTCAGATGGCTCCTTAGGAATCCCGATATGAAAATAAGTCTTGAACTATGAAATATTAGGATGAAGTTAGATAAATAAAATTATCGTCACGTAATCATGTTGAGGATATGGAAGAGAATGTTAGGTTCATCCTGAAGCATATCAAGGAAACTCATATTCGACAGAAGATTTACACAAACCATCATTGGTGAGAAAAGGAATTCGATGTTGGTGGGGAGGTTTTCATGTGAATTTGACCATGTAATAAGGTTTTAATATTCAATAATTATGGAATGATAATATGTATATATATTGGTCCCTTAGATATTCTTGATTTAGTAGGGACTATATATTATCTCTTGGCACTCCCAACAAACATATTTTTTGTTAATAATGTGTTCCATTTATCTCTCCTAAAGAATTATATCCCTGATCATTCACATGTACTAAACTCAGAGGTTGTACCATTGGAACATGATATTTATTATGAATAAAAAATATATATAAATCCAAGATTGTATAGATAATTTTCTAACAAATAAGACTTCTCACTTGATTAATGTTCTTTGGAGGAATCATAAATTTGAGGAAGTTATATGGGAACCTGAGGATGCAATGAAGCAGATGTATCCTCATTTGTTTGTACTAGAGTGATGTAATTTCAAAGTAAAAATCATTTTATTAGAGTAATAATTTAACACCCCAATATTTTATATGTATTTATTTTAAAATTAAAGGTGAAGTATTTGACAGATTTCCATACACACAACCCTAATTCTTTCTAAACTACAATAGAGTAAACTATTATAATCTAGCTATTAAATTTTCCAGTATGATTCATAAAAAAACTTTATAAAAAATATTAATCCAGGTTTTTATTAATATAAATATATTTATTAATTCATATTAAATAATTACTCAATTTTCAGCAATGTCATTTTACAATTAAAAAAATATGTTTTCTTCAAAAATTGTTTTAATAACATTTTTCATGCAAGAATTATAATTTATTTCAAACATTTATAGAAACAAAATTAGACTAATATAATTTTAAAAATAATATTATCAATATTATCTTTCGGTGATTTTTTTGGATTATTCTAAAAATATTTATTTTTGAGTGAATAGTAAAAAGGCCGATTTTTTTAAAAAGTATCATTCATTTTCAAGTAAATAACCCATTATTTTTTTTGAATATAATATTAATATAACTTGAGTAACCTTTAATTTTAAAAAAGTTATTTAATTACATAGGAATAATCATTATATTGATTTTGGAATAATTTAATTGTGGGGCTTAAATTTTTTTCTAAAAAATTGTTTTTCTCTGCACAATGTTTTTTATGTTAATAAATTAATTTAATAAGTATTGATTAATTATTTTAATTGAATATATATATTATATGTTAAATATAATGTTATAACATTCATTTTTATTGTTTTTTGAAGGTAAGGAAATGATATAAATTAAGTTTTACGCTTAAAATTTTATTATTCCAAATCTGGTTTTCATTATAGTTTGCACACTAAATTAAAATTAAATTATACCCGTAATAGATATTTAATCTACTATAATGTATTAAACAATTATAATCATAATAATTAATATAATATAATAGGGTCAACATAATTTTTTATCATTGTGAATAATAAAAATGGAAAAAATTTGTTACAACAATTAATGTTAAAACATGTTTATTGAGAGGTTAAATCATGAAATAAGGGTTGGATTGCCACCTGAACCTATGAATTTATTATTTTTTAATGATATATAAAACTTATATTATCAGATTTATAATATTTTTCCATTTTATCCACTTTCTAATTAAATTGACCATATATAATTGAAATCTTTTAAAAATGTTTTTATATGTCTCTACACTCATTTATAAAAGGGTACATCTCATCCTACATTATTCACAAAATTTGACCTGTATAGATTAAAAAATCCCTAATAAAAATCCTTATTGTAATTTTCATGACCTCCACCCCACAAATTGTTCCCCACCTAGTCCGATAATGGGAGACGATAGATAATGACCCCTAAGTCCCGCCTACAGTATGCCCTAGTTTGGAGACTAGAACTGAGGGAATAGTAAACACACAAATCAGAGGCATTACCCTCTAAAATAAATCATGAAAAAGAGAGATATAAGAAATACACCCACCAAATCATGCTCAGACTAAAATATGAATGAAACCCAAGTACATAAATGTAATGTCATGCAAGAACTACTACAAATAAAGGGAAAATCCACAATATCGAAAGAAAGTAAAGACTGTAGCGGCCATAAATCCAAAACAACTCCCACAAACCCCAAGATAGTAGTAACTAGCTTGATCTCCAAACATCTATAACTGAACTAAAAATAGTTTATATATACTTTGGGTGAGTATAATATTATACTCAGTCGGATCCTCCTAGGATCCTCTTCTGCCAATGTAAAGAAAGCATGATAAAGCATAGTGAACAATAAGTGAAACTAAATCGTCACCTAAATAGGTATACTATGTTCCCAAACTCATCGTGGTTAGTCTCACCAAATATCACATACAAGATTATTTAATATAATAATTAATATCAAGGGTAACCTACTACCACTTCCTAAGTGGTTATCCACTTTTCTCCCGCACCGTACGTCTTAATAATCTCTCTCCAAAAAGGCTAGCTTGCTGACACCTCAGCAAAGCACCCCAACATGCACCTTGGGAAACACACACCACAATGTCCACATATCCAAAGGTAACTACGTATTTTCTAGTATCCACCACATCTCGCATAATGTGTATCATACATTGGGTATTATACCTCAATCCATTATATCGCATACACTGAGTAAGGATCCTTAATCTATTATATCCCATACATGTTATACATATCGTATCCATTAGGAAACTCTATCTGGAATATATGTGTGAAAAATAACCACAATCCATTAAAACCCTCTACAAACATATATGGGGTAAACTAACCATCATGCATACCAACACAAGAAATTACCAAGAGAAGAGAGTGGGGTAAATGGGGGCATTCATCTATCCATCCTCCCTCCAGGATGTTAGGGAAACCATCCCCCCTAGGGCTCAAAATACATGGGGTATCATTTTCCCAAAATCATAGGGTGGAGTAACATATATAAACACAAAAATTACATGATATAATATATCTCATAGCCAAACTATGGGTATAAACAAGTCTTAGAATGAACTGCAGCTATGTCTCTTAGACTCTTCGCTTCCACTGGTAAGACTAGTTATCCGAAAAGCACACAACCATTTAAAGAGATAGATTAAAATATGTTATTCTTTTCATATATTTCACTTTACATTAATTAATTATTAATCATTAGTTAACCACTATCATTTTCCACATTTCATTTCATTAGCATCTCAACAAAAATGCATGCCCTCCACGCATAAGCAAACCAAGCCAATGGCTTCTCAAAATTACATACTCGAAATTGCATCCCAGCAAGATCCAACCCCATGGGTTAAAAGTTTATTCATTTATCTAACAACATTAACACTTTACATATTTCCAGATATTCTAGACAAAAATATTTTATACTAAATAGAATAGGCTAAACATGGTGAGTAAATGAACTACTTTTCAAGTCTTCACCACCTATAGCAAGATCATAGATGCATCCAACAATGATAAGCTAAACACAAAAACCATGTGGAATACCTTTTACATCTTCACCTATCTTGGAAGGAGAGTAACCAAAACAATCTACCTCAATTATTGGGGAAAGTATTGTGGATAAAAAAACATATTCAAATAAACATCCAACTCTCATATCAACAAGTAAGCCCAGATTCAACTCATTCCATCATCTCTGGTGTCCTCCCCAACACCACATGCATAGACCGATTAATCTCCCCACTCTAGGCATCAACTGCTTCTATAACAATTGGGCCTCCCTTTCCCACACACCATAATAACCCTCCAATATCAGCCATCCTAGGTTCACATCACATATAGTCCTCCTTGCCCCCAAAAACCACAATTGTCCTCCAGTCTCATCCATATCACAAGAAGTAGAAAACAAACATAAAAACCAAGATCTTGGCCCTAAATCAAGTCGTTCAGCCTTCAAACACAATTATATCTAATGGGTCCAAAGAATAAGGAAAATGACTTACAATAAAGTAAGAAACACATGCCCTATAAATGAATTATATTTTTCAACACAACCATTTCTTATTCCATCTTGAATTAACAAATTTATTATTTAGAGGTTCCAACTATGAGAAACCTAAGAAAGAATCTATCACAAGTTAAAACATATCAATTAAAATATTAATTTAACATTCCTTTAATTATTTTATCAACAATAATCAACATGATTCATGTTCACTAAACAATTCAATTAAACATTCATATCTGCATCAATTTGATTATCATAAAATTACAAAAACAAAAAAAAAATCATTAAATATAACTCTTAAATTATTTTATCCAATTAATTATAAATTAATTCTTTCTTTATGTTCATTACTAATTTCTATAAATAAAAAAAAGCTAAAACAAGAAAGGAATAGATATCACACTCTTTAAAAATCTATAGGAAAACAGTTATCATGGTACAAAGAAACAACATCGTTATATGATCAATCCCAATTATTTAATCTAGATCAAATAATTAGTAATTAAATTTCATTCTGATCCAAGGAGATAAAACAAGATATCTCTATTATTTCACCTAAATAAATAGATAATAAATGAATCCCCTGCCTCAAAATGTTCACTGACATTCTTCACACGTGAATGGATCAATGCAATGGATCTTCGATCACATCTCCTGAAAGATATACATCCATACAATGGCATCGCGACACCACCACACCAACAAAAACTAAGAGAAACCCCATTACATCCATTATAGATAGTCTACCATCACATGTCAAAAATAATGAGAGGAAAAAGAGACCAGACTAGGAGAAATCGAAAGAATAGAGGATGAAAACACCTTAGATCAATGATAGATTGCAACAGATTGAAGGAGGGAATCTAGGAATCAATACTCGATGTAGGAATCCCCAAAATGTCAAAGATTGGGTCTCCAGGTTTCTTAGGATCGAGAGAGATCCAATGATGCTATAGGGTTTGACCACCCAAGTGGTTGTAAATGTTTTTAAAACATACAATGTCAGGGGATTACATGACGGGTAATCCCCTTTCACATCATGTAATCCTTAGTTTTCAGTTTTTTCCAAAAAACACACCACCTCATCACATAATTTACTTTTCAAACCCCAAGATACTACATGTATTGAAAATCTTATTCATATCATGTACCTTCTTTCACAAAATGAAATATCCCTTCTTTTATCTTTTAGTATTCGAGTCTCTCTAGACATCCTTCGAGCCTCCCCTGATCACTTTGGTCATCGGAAAAACGCAAAGGGGAGATCCGTAAGGATCCATACCCTTACATTAAATACCTATCAAAACGTTATCAACCTCAATAATACAAAACCAACCCATATAGAAAATAGGAAAGGGCATTGTCTGAACAGCCACCCATTGAGATACCTCACAAGGATCTCTCAACCACATGAGCTCAACTGCTTCATCAAAGGAACATCACGAAACCATAAAACAACAAAAACTAGCTTTTATATACTCTCATGAAAGAGATACCTCCTAAAATAGAGTAAACCATAATAATAAACAAGTGTAATCTATCTCATAAATAGAAATTTCTATAACCACCAAAAGCCTAGTGTTACAAGATAATTGCTGACCATCAAATAGATCATGGTAATGAGCACTTATCTATGACCCACATTCCCAGGTACTCTCATCCACACCACCATGTCTCCACAACACACAAACCAAGGGGATAACATGCGTGCACAACACCTTCTCCTGGTAGTCCTGGATCTTTGTAGGCTACTCCTCAAAGGTTTCAACAACAACAACATAGATATCACCACAAAAGATGATGTGAGAGTCATCATGAATATAATGATGTAGTAGAGAAACATTAAAAACATCATGTATTCGGTTCATATATGGGGAAAGTGCTACTTGATATGAAACATCTCCAACAAAATCCAACACCTTTAAAGTCCCAACAAACTGAGTAGAAATCTTACTCCCAGGACCAAAACTATGTTGCCCCCGATGGGGAGTCGCCTTCATGAACACATTATTTCCAATGTTGAACTAAAAATATCTCTTAATATGATCATAATAGGGTTTATGATGATCCAATGCTGCTTTAATCATTTCTTGAATCACTTTAGCCATCTCTGTTATGTTCTTTTATTATTTCTGGTTTGAGAATTGCTGACTCTCTAACACTGGTCCAGCACAATAGAAAATGGAAACGTCATACATACAAGGATTTGAATGGCACTATACCAATGGTGGAGTAAAAAATATAGTTGTAAGATAACTCTACCAAGTAGGTTTCTTATCCACAAACCTCCAAAATTCCAGAAACAAGGGCACAATATGTCTTTAAGAGTCCGGATAGTCCACTCTATTTGAATGTCCATCTATGGATGAAAGGCAGTGATAAGGCCTAGAAGGGAACCAAAATCAGGTTTGAGACCTCTCCACACCCTAGAGGTAAAACATGGATCGTGATAAAAAATGATCATCTTCGAGACTCCATGGAGTCTCACCACCTCCTCCATACATTGCCTTAATAAAACCTCTATTGAACTCGACTCCTTAATCACAATAAAGTGGGGTGATTTCATCAAATGATCCACTATAAAACATATAGAATCATATCCTTCATGAGGTCAAGGTAAACCGGTAACAAAGTCCATCATTATTTCCTCCCACATACACTGAGGAATATCTAATAGTTGGAGAAAACCTTTGGAAACACAGTTCACAGCCTTCACCTTTTGGTAGACCAATCATCAAGACGCAATCTCTAAAACTACATGATTCAACCTAGACCACCAAAATGGACTCCTCAATTCTCATTAAACCTTTGGCATGCTAGGATTTAATAATAATTGCAAACTATGGAGTTCTTTAGGAACAATATCACACATCCCAAAAGTAATAAAAATCATATCGTGAAACAACACCCGATGTTGTTCATCCACAGACCAACCATCAGAGGCCTCACCAAAAAACAAATCGGTCTCTCCAGTCCTCCACCTCAAGATCCCCCAACATGGAATCTACCACATATAGCACCAAATATGACTACACCATTAACTTAAAAAGAAATCCTTTGTCCCCAAATTCTCCCACATCCAGATGTAACGCTGAGAGTTCTACCATCACCCTCCAGGAATAACTTGATTCACACACTATAACACTATGTGACTTCCTGCTCAGTGCATCAGCCACAATATTTCCCTTTCCACATGTATATGAAAAATTAAAGTCATATTATTTTAATAACTAAAACCACTGACGTTGAAATAGGTTCATCTCATTCTAGGATAAAACATACCTTGGGATTTTATGATTAGTAAAGACCATAAAATGATCTCTAATAAGGTATTGTCTCCAAAACATTAGGGAAAACACCACCAATACCAACTCAATATCCAATGTGGCATAGTTACACTCATGGGGATGCCACTTTTATGACCCCTAGGAAACAACTCGTCTCTTCTACATTAGAACAAATCCCAACCCAATATGCGAAGCATCATAGAAATACTCTAACTAAACTCTTTATTTTGGTAGAAAAAGAACTGGAGAACTGACCAACTTCTCTTGTAGATGCTCAAAAGCTGGTTAACACTAATCAATCTACAAGAACGAATGATCCCTTTGGGTCAATGCTATCAGAGGAGTCACAACCCAGGAGAAATTGTCTAAGAACCTCCTGTATCATCTTGAAATACCAAGGAAACATTGCACCTATGACATTGTTTTGTGGGATTCTGAAGACACAAATACTTCTATCTCTGGAGGATCTACAACTACTCTCTAATGGGTCACAACATGTCCCATAAAACAGAATTATTGAGCCCAAAACTCACACTTAGGCCAATTCCCAAACAACTTCGCACAGTGAAGTAATCCTAAAAATGCTTGTAGATGCTATGCATGATCCTCCATGAACTTAAAGTACATAAGGATTTCATCAATAAAAACCATGATGAACATATCCAGGAACTCTCAGAACACAATGTTCATTAACCCCATGAACACTAATGGAGCATTCATCACACCAAATGGAATTAAAACGAACTCATAATGCCTATGAAGACAACAGAAAGCAGTCTTTGGGATATCTTCATCCTTTACACACATCTGATGATATCCTAACAGCAGATAAATATTCCAGAACCAACTTGCACCCTTCAGTTTATCAGATAAATAACCAATATATGGAAGAGGATAAAATTTGTTCACTTTCACTTGGTTTAAGTAATGATAATTGATACACAACTTCAAACATTCATCGTCCTTCTTTACAAACAAAACTGATGCACCCCATGGTGACACACATAGCCAAAAAACCGAACTTCAACAAACCATCAAGCTATATACAAAACTCTCTAAAATAATAAGGCACTATACTGCATGGATAAATCGAGGTAGGTTACACACCTAGATGTAGTTCTATCCCAAACTCAATCTCTTGTCAAGATGGTAATCCTACAACCTCATCTGGAAAGGCATCAAGGTACTCTTCCATGACCCTGGTAAATGCCAACTTCTAAACCTCCAACAAACTCTGCCTCACCACATCCATCAAGGATGATATGAAGGAACATGCCTCTGATGTTGAAATAGTGGGTGCCCTAGACCCAACTATTCAGTTATTTTGATTCCCATATCGTGTATAGAGTTAACTATGCATGATTTCATCTTACAATTATAGTGTAGACTTTTCTGTGTCCACTATTGAAATGGTAATGTCCAAAGATTAGTTGTCATATCGAAAGGTTATAGCAGTTCCCAGGCTATAATGAGGACCTATAGATACTATGACATTAATCTTAAATATATGTTCTATGGTCTAGATACATCTTACTAATTGGACATAGTAGATGTCTGACCATCAGGTGCTGGGGGCTCATAATCATTGAGGCTTCTTCTCATGAAGTTCACACTTGGTGATCTCTTGTAGTAAGATCATGAGGACTGACTCGCCAATAAGAACACTACATGTTTCGGGTGTCATTGGATGTTCCTATCTACGATCATGTGTAATGGTCTCCTAACTTGAAATCATTACCAATGTATGTCATTTTAGTGCATACTTTGATGCAAGACGAAAACCATGGCAATGAATTCGTGGCAAGGTAGTTTGTGTCGGGTGCATCATTGGTGGCATGACATTGGTTGAATGGTCAAGAAAGGATTTTTCTCTTCCAGGTTATGGAAGTAATATATCTCTGGCCATGATGATAGGGATGGAAGTACCTTTTTAAGACCATGGTCCGGGAAGTCGAGGGTAAATACATCCAATTACATCAACAAACAATAAAGAAAGAAAATGGCGATGACATAAGAGTGTGTCCTACTTTATGAGATATTATAGACAAAGAGATTATATTACACAGTGACTGTTCGTAGGTTGGTTTTCACTGCTGTGACAATCCTTATTTCTTCAGGGGCCATGATGGGTTTCTAGATCCTACTCTTGGTCTGTGAATAATATTCACGGCTGTCTAAATAAGGGCCTAGAGGGTCACACACAATAGCATATTCAAGAATATTCCCTCTTTAGTTGAATAGGAGTTTTGGACATGGCGGGCCCTGCCATAAGGGTCCAGGATTTTTCCAGAGTTAAACCACCACCAATGCAATAAATAAATTCATATTATTCGAGTTTAGAATAATGAGTATTGAATTTATTTACTAAATGTATTTACGATTTTTAAGTAAATACATGAAAAATATTAATTGAAGAATATTAAATTATTCAAGGTTTAATTAATATTCATGGGAGCGATGAGTCAGGTTAATGACTTATTTATTATCATGCAATATATTTTAATATATTACAAGTAAATGATAATAATATTTATGGCTCAGTGTAGTAGTCATAAATGTCATTGATAGTGCGTTAAGTATTCGGGGGTCGGTGAGGCGATATCGGGTATTTTAATTGTGCACTATAAATAGAAGAGGAGGGGCGTTTTCCAAACACTATTCATGGAGCTTATCTCTCCTCTCCTCTCTCCCACATTCTAGAGAGAGATTCTTTGGATCTAAGGAGCTCGGATGGAGCACTCTCTCAGGAATCGCTAGCGATGCGATGTGGTGGTCGTTGGAGCGTCGAAGGCATCATTGAAAATCTGTGGTAGTACCCAGATTATAACGAACGGAGCTCCTGTGGATTCCTTGAACCGCGTGTGGACGATCCAGAGGAATTCGACTTCGGATTCTTCGAGCAGCTATCGCCAACGACAATCAGACGTCATGCGCAGCTTCGGATTTAAACCAGTTATTTTACGGTTTAATTTTCTGCTTAAAATCCTCTATGTGTGGTCTTCGGCTTTGACCCGGCTGCTCTTCACCGATGTCAGCAAGTTTACGTCGAAATACGGTGGAAATATTTTAAAACCCACCTGTTTGGGGCTTCCGCTGCATGCCCGGTTCCAAAACGTTGTATTAGAGGAAGTGCATGTCGATTTTAATCCAAATAAAGTAAATTTGCATAAAATATAATGAAGTTCATTGTTACGGTCCCAACACCGCAGACCGCATTTGAATCCGATATCGGATGACCCATCTGTGGTCATCCAAAGTTTAAAATCCGAATTAAACGGTTGTTTTTTTTTTGTAAAGGAGGTGAAAATCCAATTATCGGAATAGTGATTTCCAGTAAACCTTAATTATTATTATTATAATAATTTAATTATAATAATAATAGTTTAATTATAATAATAATTTTATTTTATAAAAATCTATTATAAAAATATTTTATTATTATAAGTTTTTTATTCTTTCTAAGTCTAAACATTGACTTAAGAAAGGAAATTATAAAAAACAAATTTGGAAGAAAGACCTGCAAAGCAGGTCAAGGAAAAAAAGGGAAGGTGACTGACCTGCAAAGCAGGTCAAGAAAATCAAAAAAAACAAGGGGTCGAGGGTGCACTGTAGCAGCCCGCCGAAACAGCCACGCCACTCGGCCTCCTCCCTTCCCGCTCCAGCCGCCCACCTTCCTCCTCCATGCAGAAAGTGCACCCAGTGGGCCTCCTCCATTCGTCTGCGCTGTAGCAGAAAACTTGGAACCCAGGCCACTCTGGCACCCCTGTTGGCTGCCTCTGCCGGGATCTTCCCCTCGCGATGCAGAAATCCGAACAGCACCCCGCGGCCACCTTCCCGGATTCCCCCCCCCCCCTCTGTTCACTGCACAGTGGCTCCAACCGCCATCACTCCTCCTCATCACACCGACGCACTGCACCTAGGTCGTCCCCTGCTTCAGCATGCAGCACCATCGGGAGTTCCTTCTGAGGCCGGCTCTCTCCCTACCAGCAACCCATGCAGTTGCAGCAGCAACGCGCGGCTGCCCCGGACTGAGAAGCCTTCTTCCCATAGCCATGCAGCACCCAGGAAACACGACAGACCGTCCTCCCATGCCTGCCGGTTCTCCTCCCTCCCGCGGATACTGGGTGCCGCCAGCCGCTCCTCTACATGGAGACCAGACGACCCCCTCCAAGCCGTCTCATGCACCTTCCTAGTCACCACCTCCCTTCAGGTTCAATGAGACCAGGCCGAAGCCCCCCTCCCTTCGCCTCCACGTCGCGGTGCACCGGGCTGCCCTCCGGCTTCATCTCAGATGCGCAGCAGGCACCGTCATCCTGACCCTCCCTGTTCAAGCCTCCCGGCCGCCCAACCACCTGGCTCGAGCCGCCTCGGCCACCTCCTCTGCACTTTCTAGTGGAGACCCGTGCACCATCGTGAGGTACCCTCATGCGGGTTCTGTTTGGTCTTCACATGCTGGATTTGCCTCACTAGGTGACCGGGTGGCTCTACCCAGCCAAAAACTAGCATGGGCGGACCAGCTCGGTCTAGAAAAACCTCGCACGGGGTCGGAATAGTCACGGATGGGCCTGCGCAAGTTCACCCCAACCCGCACATGCCCTTCCTGGGGTTTACGAGATTCGGGTAATTTATTTAAAGCCAAAAATTAATTTTAATAATTAATTTAATTGCAATAGTAAATTAAATTAATTATTAATTTTGTGTTGAATAAATTAATGTAGCGTAATTAATTTAATTAGGTGTTAATTAAATTAATTAATTAATTAAATTCTAGTTTCAAAATTAAATTAATTAATCAGGACCGAACGATTAAATTATTGAATTAAAATCAGAGTGAAATTTTAATTCAATAATATTCCCTCAAGTTTATTTTTAATGCAAGTTTAATTTTATTCTGTATTTATTTTATATACATGAGTTTAATGCGTATATGACTGATCATGAGCCGTCGACCTACCAATGCATGTCTGGTGTTTGTTTATTTGATTTAGTTAATTAATTATTGCATTTTTTTAATAATTATTTTAATTAAATAAAAGGTGATCTTCGTGTCATCTCTGAGACATTATATGTATAAGGGTTTGCGCGCCCATTTTTAGAGTTGTACATTTTTACTCCCGAGACCCCCTCGCCTGCGTGAGAGTATAATTGTGTAATGACGAGATGACCGGTGACACATTTCGTGCCAAGTGACGGCGACACACCAGACAGGAGTTAGTTGCATTGGTCGAGCAGGCATTGCTATTTAAGTTGCAAGCCACGCAACTAAAGGTATTTACCCCTAGGGTTTTAGTTGGTTTGTTATTCACTCAACGGATCAACCAATAGTACCGGCTCATGATTAGGTGTTCGTTTTATTTTTGTATGGTTTATTATTTTTGTGCATGTGTAATTTATTACGCGATCACATAGTATAATAATAAACAAGCATGCAAGATAAAATGAACATGTGACGCGATAAAATTTCTATTTCTTGCACGGTCAGTTGTGAGTGTGATCACATAGTACATGCTTAAAAAATTAGAAAATGATTTCTTTCGTCACACTAAAAATAATAAAACCCTCAAAAATATATTAAGCCTAAACAACCTTCCATCATTCAAATTTGGAAAAAACCCGCTGTTTGAGGTGTCGGTTCATGCCTTAGCTGAGGGTGCCTCTTACTACTGGGGAGTCCTTATAAGAATAATGGGTCGACTTAACTAAAGTTATAGTAAGGATTAGCCATAGCTAACTTTCTATCATTTTAGAGTCAAGCATTGAGTAAATAAAATTTTGATTTTAAGAAGTTGAGACTTCACTCAACAGATCAAGGAACCACAAGTTAAAGTGGTCGGCCATCCAAAAGCCTACCCAGAACCCTCCAAGTAGTGGCGTAGCCTTAGCTTGTAGACTATGAGGGGTTGTTCCGAGATCATTTCCACTAGAATACTCAAGAGACAGAGTATTCTGATTCTAGCACAGAGGGTTCCTAGAATCCAATAAAATATTGGGAGACATAAAATGATTTAAGTGATTAATCAAAATGTCTAAACCAGTAATCCGGATAAAAGGCACTTATCTGTTAAAATTTATTTTTGTAGAAAAATGGAAAGTTATACCACAAGTTTAAACTGTGAAAAATAATTGACAAAGTAAATGTCCACACTGACACGAGTATCCATGAATAGTACATGTGTGTGCGTATAGTACTATGATATAGAAAACTCAAGGTGTCAGTATCCCCAACACTGTTAAACTACCTCAAGAAGTGAGAGTGAAAATTTCTTATAGGAGACTAATGTACAAAGCATATGATAGTTATATCATTATGCTTTCATCAACGTCTCGTGTCAGTTGCAGTCGCTACACCAGGACATAGATGATATAACATAAAGTCTCTTCTCCGAGATGTTTGCAAGGAGAAAGTGAAGCAATGATATGAATAAGGTGAAGTTTACACCAGCATGTGTAAGTTTAAAGATTGATCATGGTCTTTAAATATCATTTTCTCCACATTAATCAAGTCTCATTTTAAGTTACAAAACGAACAAGTATTGAGTAAACGCTTCATTACCTATCTTGGTAAGGTTCTCCAAGTGAATAAGAATAAAAGACAATTAAGATTTAATTCTTATGGCGGATAAATTGAAAGACAATGTGAAAAGGTAAAATTCATTTAATGCCAATGACACATTCGTGGCATCCTTCAATTAATGAGGTATTAACAATACCTATATGCATTTCATATTATAAAATAATGCTATGGAAGATTAAAAGCAATAAACTGATTTAAAGAAGCAAGTTTCTGCTTCTACATCAGGAATATTCATCAATGTGATGTTTCCTTTTACTACTTGGATATTAAATAAAATATTCTGGTAACATATGGGTATTCTAATATGATAAACAAGTTAGTATAGAAACCTTACTAGAAGTTAGGTGTATTCTCCAAATAGGCTGTGAAAGGGTGATACCTAGGACAGTGGTGAGAAGTACACGACTTATTTAATTTCCATCTGAAATATTTGTGTTGAACTATTGCTAAGTATAACAACAAACATTAATCTCATGTGTCCTTGGATGCAAGGAGATAGTATTTCAGTTTCTGACATGATTTTTGTTTTTGGTAAACTCAATCACTAGTTCAGTGATACATGAATCATAGGAAATTAGTGATGAATATAAATGTAAGACTTATACCCAGTTATGACAGGATAATTCTTTGTCAAGTAATACTAAAAATGGACTTCATTAATTTACCAAGTATGATATTTAGGCTCGGAACAGCTAAATACTTTTGGTATTATCGATGTCTATAGTTTGGACAAATGAGCCTTTAGAAATAAAGGTACGTCATAAAGCTTTTGGAAATAGTTCAACATGATATTATGAACTATTCCAAGTATAATCTAGAGGTATATATACTTCATAAGATTCTTTTAAGTAATTAAGGAATATAAAAGTGAATTATTTTCATGTCAGGAGATATGAGTTGCTTCGGGTTGGTATACCGAATAATATCTCGACCAAGTATTCATCAATCATGATAATGTAGAATGGAGAAATTCCTAAATGCACATTACCTTATCGACATCACGACATGGATTTTAATGGGGAGGATTGATTATGAAGTCTTACATATCAAAATTGATCAACAAAATGTAGCATGGAGTAATTCTTAAATGCACATTTTATACATCAAAGTATTGATGTAAGTAATATCAATGTTGGAACTGGAAGAAACCTCCAATTTATTTCATGAAATGCTTTTCAAATAACAGTGATATCCCACAACCATATTCCAACTATAATGACAATTGTATATCATACGATTCATAGTATGATGTAAACCCGTTATGTCATAAGAACATGTGCTTGGATGCAAAATGTTTGTTAGGACATAAACAAACTTGCGTCAAGACAAACACATTGTGCATTTAGTGTAATAATCCTAACAGTTGTTTAGGATGTTACATAAATCCATAATATAGAAGAGTAGGTAGTAAAGAAATTGACTACACTTCTATATAAGGGTGCACATCTCTATTAGAGATAGTGGGAGCTATATTGACTTGTGTTTAGTCAATGCTCAAAATTCACAAGTAGTTGGAATAAGAACTAGTTCCATAAGCGCATGTAGAACAAAGAATGTTTCGGAGAAACATACTGCGTAGGAAGGATAAAACCATGGTGATGGTTTTTATATTCACTGCAGTCGGTGATCTATTATTCAATGTAAATAATATTTTCTACAATTAAGTAGTATATGGAAATTAGCTAAAATTTATAAGACTAACTAAAATTCAATTAATGGATTCCATGTATCAAAGTGAAAAAAGGGGCTATTATTTTGAATACTGTGGTGGGTA
Organism: Viscum album; assembly: GCA_963277665.1. Taxonomy (NCBI): domain Eukaryota; kingdom Viridiplantae; phylum Streptophyta; class Magnoliopsida; order Santalales; family Viscaceae; genus Viscum; species Viscum album. The sequence continues at coordinate 1,080,099,034 of OY728166.1, read as the reverse complement.
TTCAAGTGAGTTGATACATGGATGGTACGAGCTTAGTACCAATAAGGATCGATTGGTTTCACCAAGTTTTTATGCCTAAATCCATTAGAATATTACTTATCATAGTTAATATCTATGATCAATTTATTTACAATTCGATGTCATGACAGCCAATTATGGATGGTGTCTATACGACGCAACCATAAAGGGATGGTCACTTCACAAAATGCTAATAAAGGTTGCAAGTTACTGAAATCCGGTTTAGGATTAAAGTAAGCAACATGATCATAGAAAACACTTTTGCAAAAATATTTTCCATGTTTCTATGCGAGGTTAGTGGGAGAATCAATGTTTTCAAAATAAATATGTTCGGAAACATATGGAAAATTGACATTGGTCTTACAAGTAGTTAAGACCAAAATGAAATTTACTCTCCAATGATTTACTTAAAGTAGCAACCTAAGTTCTAGGGAGCATGATCTACTAAGGTAGATCTATAAGGTGATTTGTCCTAGTCAATCATACATATAGTGACATTGTATTGATAAATACATGTTGGAACAATTCAAGAGATGAATTGTTGCCTATGTTACAGGGCATAATCTCTCAATGTTTACCTGTCCATGACATGGGAAGAGATAAATGCGGTGAGTTGAAATCCATACGTCATACTGATGGATCAATCACGTATGCCATGATATGTACAAGAACCGATATTGCCAAGGTATATTTTACAATAAAAAAATATCAGTCATATCCAGGATCACTGTAAGGGATGTAGTCAGAACAATCTAATTGTACTTTGGCAAGTACAAAAGATATATACCTGGTAAATGGAGAAGAAATGATACTAGTTTTGGGGGATATGAACTAGTCTTCCATAGATCAATGTGATCTATTATTGTAGTTAGGCTAATGGTGATGAGCGAGTCAAGCTCATATCTGCCTGTGGTGGCCATATCTATAAGACTGAGTACATTGTAGCTTCTAAGATATCTAAGAAGCAGTTAAATGCAATGATTTGTTCTAGTTCTTAGAATCGCTCCTAGTGAGAAAAGTATTATTATAATGTATATTATGATATTATTACTAGCCAATATGTCAAGTTATGATAGTGGGAAAAAGGGTATATACGCGGGATACCATCTCTTGAGAAGTTTTACTCATAGAGATAAGGTCGCTATAACAGAATAGCCATGCGGAGGAACCGTGACTGACCTAGTATCTAAGGACTTTACTCAGCAGAAACATGATATTCATCATGTGGGTAGCTAACAAGTTTGGTTAGCGAGTTGGATCGAGTGCAAGTGGGAGTGTTGAAATAGTGGGTTCCCTAGACCCAACTATTCAGTGATTTTGATTACCATATCGTGTATAGAGTTAACTATGCATGATGTCATCTTACCATTATAGTGTAGACTTTTCTATGTCCACTATTATAATGGTAATGTCCAAAGATTAATTATCATATCGAAAGGTTATAAAAGTTCCCATGCTATAATGAGGACCTCTAGATACTAAGAAATTAATCTTAAATATATGTTTTATGGTCTAGATACATCTTACTAATTGGACATAGTAGATGTCTAACCATCAGGTGCTGGGGGCTCGTAATCATTGAGACTTCTTCTCATGAAGTTCGATCTTGGTGATATCTAGTAGTGAGGTCATGAGGACTGACCCGCCAATAGGAACACCACATGTTTCGGGTGTAATTGGATGTTTCTATCTACGATCATGTGTAATGGTCTCCTGACTTGAGATCATTACCAAGGTATGTCATTTGACTGCATACTTTGATGCAAGATGAAAACCATGGCAATGAAGTCGTGGCGAGGTAGTTTGTGTCGGGTGCGTCATTGGTGGCATAACATTGGTTGAATGGTCAAGAAAGGATTTATCGCTTCCATGTTATGGAAGTAATATATCTCTGGCCATGTTGATATGGATGGAAGTACCTTTATAAGACCATGGCCATGGCAGTTGAGGGTAAATCCATCCAGTTACATCAACAAACAATAAAGCAAGAAAAGGGTGATGACACGAGAGTGTGTCCTACTTTATGAGATATTATAGACAAAGAGATTATATTACACAGTGCATGTTCATAGGTTGGTTGTCGCTACTATGACAATCTTTATTTCTTCAGGGGCGATGATGGGTTGCTAGATCCTGCTCTTCGTCTGTGAATACTATTCGCAGCTGTTGAAATAAGGGCCTAGAGGGTCACACACAATAGCGTATTCAAGAATCTGCCCTATTTAGTTGAATAAGAGTTTTGGACATGGGGGCCCCGCCATAGGGGTCCGGGATTTGTCCAGAGTTAAACCACCATCAATGCAATAAATAAATTCATATTATTCGAGTTTAGAATAATGAGTATTGAATTTATTTATTAAATTTATTTACGAGTTTTAAGTAAATACATGAAAAATATTAATTGACAAATATTAAATTATTCAAGGTTCAATTAATATTCATGGGAGCGATGAGTCAGGTTAATGACTTATTTATTATCATGTAATATATTTTTATATATTACAAGTAAATGATAATAATATTTATGGCTCAGTGTAGTAGTCATAAATGTCGTTGATAGTGAGTTAAGTATTCGGGGGTCGGCGAGGCGATACCGGGTATTTTAATTCTGCACTATAAATAGAAGAAGAGGGGAATTTTCCAAACACTATTCATGGAGCTTATCTCTCCTCTCATCTCTCCCACATTCTAGAGAGAGGTGCTCTGGATCCAATGATCTCGGATGGAGCTCTCTCTCAGGCATTGCTAGTGATGCGATGCGGTGGTCGTTGGAGCGTCGAAGGCATCATCGAAAATCCTAGATAGCACCCAGATTACGACGAATGGCGCTCCCGCAGATTCCTTGAAGCACGTGTGGACGATATAGAGGAATTCAGCTTCGGATTCTTCGAGCAGCGATCTCCAATGATGAGCAGACGTCGTGGGGGGCTTCTTATTTAAACCAGGTATTTTACGGTTTAATTTTTCACTTAAAATCCTCTACGCGTGGTCCTCGGATTTGACCGGGATGCTCTGCACCAACGTCGGCAAGTTTACGGCGAATGACGGTGGAAATATTTTTAAAACCCACCTGTTTGGGGATTCCGCTGCACACCCGGTTCCAACATCGGAACCATCTATGGGTCTCTCTCACCAAAAAAAACATTGTTGGCTATCCATCTGCATCAATGAACACTACCTACTTCCTGAAGCAATCCACAATAGCTTTCACTGAATATAACAAATCCATGCCAAGGATTACATCATATGGTTGTATCTATAAACATATGAAATATCTCTAAAAGCGGTGATACCCCAACACTTACTCACAATATCTACATATATCAAACAAGTTAGCTTGACCTCCAACTAGCATAGTCAATGGAAAGGGAACTGTTAGTCTCTCTAAATCATGTCCCAAAGCATGGAAAAGGGTAGGTGATATAAAGGACTATGTTTCACCTAGATCAATAAAGTCATGCACCCAAGTAGAAATCAAGAAAAGGGTACCTCAAATGATGTCTGGCTCTCCTGGTGCTGGAAACGCTAAAGAAAGAAGCTGACCACGACCTACTCCATGGCCTCTCTGACCATGCTAACGACCACCACCATGGATGTTCGCTTCTCTCTAATAACGGATATCATCCTGAGACTATCCTCTGCCAACCCCATCTACCCACTACTAATCCAAAACTTGTGCAACCTGCTGCGGATGCCTTGGCTAGAACTGCCTCAATGGAGAAACCTAAAGTGGAACACCTGGAATACGCTGACTACTAAAAAAGGTAGGTCACTCTCATCACTGATGAACTTATCCTCCAAAATAAAAACATTCATTTAATCCCTTAGAATAGGATCGTGAGATGCTTCCACTAGAGAAATGACACTTTGAGGGATGAGGCCTACCCCTGACTGATCGAAAGCTCTTATGTCCTGACAACTAGAATCCCGAGACCACAACTCTGCTTTGTGGGGAATCCTGGTGAGTCCCTTCTCATGATGATCTAGTTTTAGATAACATCACCTCGATGACCTCTACTCTCTCTAGTACCTTGAGATACATCTTGAACATAAATAGGGTGACCTTACACAGGATCTCTAGATAAAAATCCTCATCAAAATAAATCTCCATGGAATACTCATCAAGAAACAAGTCTGAAGCATATCACAGAAGTTTCCTAAAATAGATCCAAAATCTAACCACGTATCATCTTCAATGACAATGAAGGCCAGTGCTTCTTCCAAGAATGGATCGAACTGAAAGATATATCAACCTCCTCTAACTAGTATTTTGTAACTACATCTGAAACATATCTCTCATACCTATGTAGAATCTAGTGGTGAATCTCCTAGAGTGTCCTCCACCAAGTGTTGTCACCATCAACCTCTACTCTATGGATATTTTCTAACGCAACCTCTTAATCATCTTCTACACAAACCAGGTGAGGACGTCAACCTGGAACCATAGTTTCAAAAGAACGAACAATTAGATCTCCTAAACCATGAATATAGAAGTATTTAACATTATTTTTTTTTATTAATTTTAGGTTAACCTATTCCAAGGTATACCCATTCAAACATAGGTGTAAATAACAATGATGAATGATCATTTCCTAGGTCTCTATCCTAGAACTAGTATCACCTTATTTAGTATCAACACCATGTTTAAATGTCTATTCATTAGAACATAGGTGATGTTACCCAGTCAGAATACTAGTATCACTAAGAGGGGGGTGAATCAATTATATTTTTTTATGTTTCCTTTCAAATGAAACAGCCTTCATATCCTATTAAGGATCTCCTTCCCTACTAAACACAATCTCAACACACATCCACAGGAATACAAGAATTTACAAGGTTTACTGCTTAGTGAGAGTAGTTAGTACTTGGTATGGTACGAAGATAATAATGTACCACACAATCCACTAAAGTGATAATAATTGAATGTAGAATACAATGAGTATGATATTCCCTTTCACTCGTGTAGTACATGGGAGATAATCCTCAAATGTGTTCACCCTCTAATCACATATAGGGTAATGAAATTTCTATGTGCTTCTGGAAAAAATTTCACAAATATAATCTTTGAAAAAAACTCTTCTATTACCTTTTCAAAAGATGATATGAACTATCTAAAAATTTTAGTAATACTTATTCTTCTACCCCATACATATCTTGATCCACTTGAATGAACTTATCACTTAATTTGGGTAGTCAAATCTTTAGCTTGCAGAGATCCTTCACGAAGCTCCCAGCTTCCCAGAGTGCTCTAGATTATAGAGCTACGTAGTTCAAAGATCTCATTATATCGTAGATCTCACCATCTCTTTGATCATAGATTAGTATTTGTGAAGTTATCTTCTTTCGCAAAACACAACGTATCTCCGTGAAACTCCTTTCATTCGTGAAGCTTACTTTGTTGGCAGAGCTCGCCTCCTCCATAAACCTTCTTTTCAATTAAAAAGCTCTAAAATTATCATTATGTCTCTCTACTTTTCTCGAGGGGGTCTACATATATTTACAGGTGATTCCACTAATCATTAAACCTTCCATGAAAAGTTATTACCACATTATCCCAAACCACATAGCTCTGAAATTTCATCTGAAAATCCAATTGCATTGAGAATCACTATTGTTGTTTTCTAGATTCTCAAAGCATCACAGTGATGATTCTTCTTCCTATACACCAAAATCTCTTTCAATACCTTTTTTTCAAAATGCACTTTCACTTCCTTTTCATCGCACTACTCCTTTCTCATTGCAAATTCTTTCGTAGTGGTCCTTCTCTTTGTGATTCACCAAGCTCGTCGTATTCACAGAGCTCACGATCACAATTCTTTATTCCTCTATTATTTACTCTTCATGAATCCCATATCTTCAAAATTCCTTCCATTTACTTTTTTTATGAGATCCTCAAGGATATCCAAAAATCGAAAAGCTAGCTAACTCCAAATTTTTGGACCTCAAAAATTGGAAAACATTGGAAAATTGCACCATATTAGACACATGCTTCTGCAAGACCAACCATGCTGATTGAAAACATATTTTATCCCCCTTTCCTTCATAAATATTACATCATAATTTCATCAAACAACTTATGATACTTGTGAAATACAAACCAACAAAGCATCATCAGATTTACTGTTGAATGTTTTGTAACATTCCTATATTTCCTCACCCACTTATACATAGTGAAGTGATTTCATTTCTTCTAAAACTACTTTAAAAAGAAAATAAAATACTTCATGCATCCAAAAAAACATCATCAAATCACTTGATACCAACAGAAGTTGGCCCTAAATACTTGTGTCTCATCCAGTCTAGCATGTTTACAACACTTTCTAAACTTAACTAACACTGTTTTCCTACTAACCCATCCAACATCACCTGTGTCTAACTCCAAACTCCATCATATACATAAACCAGACCTATAATACCACTTTGTCATTATACCATCTCCAAAAATTGTACCCCTCTTAGGAAAAAAATGGTATTAGAGAGATAATGACACCCAAGTCCCCCCTCTAGTAGGCCCCGGGTCGGTGCCTTGCATCGAGGGTATAATAAACACATAGATGGGAGGTATTACCCTTTAAGATAGAATAGGAAAAAGAAATATATAAGATAGAAACAAAAAAAACTCTAGATAGGAATAAAATATAAAATAAAACCAAGTATATAGATGTAATTTCCTAAGAGAACTAATACAACTAAAATAAAAAACTACATTACAAAGAGAAAGTAAAGACAACAACGACCACAAATCCCAAACAGATCCTAAAAACACCATGCTAGTAGTAACTGGCCTGATCTCAAACCTACTCCAACTGAACTAAAAAATAGTTTATATATACATAGGGTTATTATAATAGTATACTTAGTAGGATCCTCCCTAGATCCACTTGTGAAAAATTAAAGAAAGCATGCTAAAGTATAGTGAAGATCAAGTGGAACATACTTTTCATCTAAACAGGTATACTATGTTCCCAACCTCACCATGGTTAATCTAACCAAGTATCAGATAAAATAGTATATAATATAATAAATAATGTCAAGGGTACCCCACTGCCACTTAATCAATTATTTTTTACTTTCCCCCAATATTGCTCGTCCTGGGCATCTCTCTCCAAAGAGGCAAGAGAGAAACACGATAATATGCACCTCATGCAACACACACCACTGCATAAACATAACAAAAATTAACCAAGTAGTTTATAGGTTATAAAATAGTTCTCATAACATGTTTGATACATCGGTTATTATATCTCAACCCATTACAACCCATACACCAAGTAAGGATCCTCAATACATCGCATCCCATACACATTATACCAATTGTATCCCTTAAGAAACTATATCGAGAATATATGTGTGTGAAATATCTAGAAGCCATTATATCCCTCTACACACATATAGAGGAAATCTAACTATCATGAATACCAGCACAAGTGACTACCAAGATAAGAGAGTGGGGCTAAAGGGGGTAGTCTGCCATCCATCCTCCGACCATGATATGGGGGAAAACACCCCACAGAGCTCAGAATCCCCAGTGTGTCAGTTTCCCTAACTGATAGGGTGGAGTATCATATAGAAACACAAGAATTACATTATATAATATATCTCAAAACCGAACTATGGGAATAACCTAGTCTTAGACTCAACTAAAGCTGATGTCTCTCGGACAATGCAATGTCACTACTAAGACCTGATACCCTAAAAGCACACAACCATTTAAAGAGATACATTAAATAATATTATTACTTTTCATTAGTTTCATTTTATGTTTATTAATTATTAACCATGAGTTAAACATTATCATTTTTTTATTTTATTTCATTAGAATCTCAACAAAGATCCATTCCCTCCATGAATAAGCAAATCAATCCCATGGATTCTTGGAATTACAACCTCATCATTACATCCAACCTAATGGGTTAAACATTTATTCTGTTATTAAAAAATATTGATACATTTTATATTTCCATGTATTCTAGAAAAAACATTATAATATACTAAACACAAGGGGCTCAATATAGTGAGTAAATGAACTACCCAAAGATTCTTCACCACATATAGAAGAACCATAGACCCATCCAACCATGAGAAGATAAACACGAAAAACACTTGGCATACCCCGTGTATCATAGAATATCATGGAAGGAGAGTAACCATAACCTTATTCCTCAATAAGTGTGGAAAGTATGATAGAAAAAAAATAGCAGATTCAAACAAAAATCCAATATTCATATCAATGGGCAAGCCCAGCTTCAACTTGTTCCATCATCTTCAGTGTCCTCCCAGACAACATATGGATAAACCAATGCATGTCACCACTCTAGGTGTAAACTGCTACCAAATTAATATGGCCCCCATACACCACATACCACAACATCCCTCTAGGCTAATCTATCCTAGGATCACATCACATCTAGGCCTCCCTACCCCTACAAACCACAACAGCCCTCCAAGATCAGCCATATCACAAGAATTAGGAAACAAACATATACACCCATCTCTAGTACCTAAATAAAGGCATAGTACTTTCATACACAATGATATCTCAAGGATCCAAGGCATAAGGCACATAGCCTTACAAAAAAGTGGGAAACTCTGGCCCTACAAAGGCATTATCTTTTATCACACAATCGGTTTTTATTCCATCTTGAATTAACTAATTCATTATTAATATGTTATAACTATAGGAAACCTAAGAAACAAGCTATCACTAGATATCACAAATTAATTAAACAATTAATTTAACATTCCATTAATTATTTTATCAAAAATATTCTATATGCTACAATTTCATTAACCAACTCAATTAAACATCCATATCTACCTCAGTTTGATTATCATCAAATTGCTACAATAACCGTGTTCATTAAATATGCCTCTTAAATTCCTATAGTAAAATAATTATCAATTAATTATTGTCTTTAAGTTCACTACCAATTTCAATCAAGAACAACATGCTAAACCAATAAAGGCATAGATGTCACACTATCTAGAAAATAAAGAGGAAAATTGTTGTCATTGTACAAAGAAACAACATTTCTATGATATCGATACCAATTCTTTAATCTGGTAAAAATAATTATTAGGTAAATTTAATTATGATACGAGGGGTTAAATCATACTAGATCTAATATTTCGTATAAATAAAAATAGAAGAAAATAATTACCTACCTCAAAATTTCATCAACTTTCTCCGCATGGGAACAGATCAATGCCATGAATCTTCGATCTCATCTCCCATAAGATCTGAATTCATCCACGGATTTTGCGGCACCATCATGCCAACAACAACCAAGGAAAACCCCATTAGAAATATGTAATATCATCCTCCATCACATGGTAGGAAGAAATAGAATAAAAAGAGATCAAACCTAGATATACTACAAGAATAGAGGAAGAACGAAACTTAGATCAAAGATGGATCGGTATATATTGAAGGAGGGAAGTAAGGAATATATCCTTGATGATGGAATACCAAAAATTTTAAAGATGAGGTCTCCAAGTTTCCTTGGATTGATAGATAGAGACACTATAGAAGTAGGGTTTACCAACCTGTGTGGATGGAAGTGTTTTTAAAACATACAACATTGGGGGATTACACGACGTGTAATCCCCTTTCACGTCGTTTAATCCTTGGTTTTCAGTTTTCATCAAAAAATAAATCTCTACATCAATTAATTTATTTTTTGAACCTCTAAATATTACACTTTTTGAAACCCATATTCACATTTTGCAACCTTCTTTTATGATGTGATATATCCATGCTTCTAGATTTTAGAAAATGATCCCCTCTGGACTTCTTTAGAGGCTCCTCTAAGAACATCGGTCTTCAGAAACATGAAAAGCGTCAATCCACATGGATCTAGTTTCATACAATAATCCTTCCCTTCATACTATAGCTTCCATTATTCTCTTGAGACCAAAATATCATGGTATCTATAGAAATCTTAAGGAGGTCTCTAAAATAAGAGGTCTATATCATAACCAAGATCTTTCAATTCAATTCCCTCTTGTACTTCTCCTAAAATTTTCATATCTATAAAGAAATTATTAATAAAATATAATAAATATAATAAGATTTTATTATTATTATTTTACAACCATTTACCACATATTATCAATCCAATTGAAGATTAATGTATTGCTCATGCGTACATGTGGACTACCACCTCTATGTAGAGATATTTCTCATTATCCACCATAATCATTCATGTTTGGTTATTATGATATATTTAATATTTTTATATAAAATTTATATTATAATAAATATTATTTAAATAATAATTAATATTTACCTTTCTTCCATTCCATCCATCGAAAAATCGAAACATCACTCATGCGTATGTATATACTATTATCTCCACGTAGTGATATAATTAATTTTTCATCACCACTTTATATGAATAGTTATATATATATATTGAATAAATATGATATTTTTTCATGATTAAAATTATATATATTATGGATCCTTGATAAAAGTGAGTGAACCATAATTTTGGAAACATGACTTATATGAATAATGAAGTAGTTAACAGCCAAAATGAAGATGATAATGAAAGGTTGTTATTGAACAAGTGATGTGATGTTATAAGTAAAACATATATCAAATTATAGGTATTTATATGTGTATGGTATAGAATTATAATAAATTTAAATTTATTATATAGGATCTTTTAGCACTTACAAATTTTTACAGACTTGAGGTGAGGGTTTCATCTCAATTTATTTGCATTGAGACTTGTTTTAATGTTATGAATAAATATATTATTTCTATGGTGTATATAATATCCAAGAATTTTTTTTGGATAATACATGATTTAATTAAAGGTATTTATAGTACCATATTATTTTTAATCATATGATGACTTTTATTTCAAAAATTACTAAAACTGTAAGGAGTTTTTATCTCAATTTTGCTTCATTGATACATGTTTGATATTATATACAAATCTTCTTTTATGTGGTGTATCTACTACACCATTTATATGTTGTGCCATTAATATCATTATATTTATGGTATTTTATGTTTCATTAGAATTTATATCTTTCATGGGAATTATGATTTAAATAGTACCACAATGGTAAGGTTTTTAGGTCACGATCTCATATTTACGATGATTTTTTATACTTAAATTTATTGATGATGAAATTATATTATATATCAGCCCCAAATCAATGATATTTTATAAATATATAGTTATTTTTTTATATTTAATTTTTTCCTTTATTGTTCCTCTCTATATTTACTAAATAGAATAAAATATTTTTTAAAGCAAATTTGGCCTTGTTTTTCATTTGGTCAAGAATATTTTCTTCTATATCTATATTTATTTTAAAATATTTTCATGAATGATGATAATATTATACAAGTATTTTTAAAGTAATTTTGTACTATATTTTATTTTCCTTACCATGTTTTAAAAGGTATGTCTTTATCATTTTCCAAACATGGTACTTTTAGATTTTTACCAAAAAATTTTAAGGAATTATTTTTTTTAATATAAACTATATAAACATCTTTCCATGCAACCATGAATACTCTTTTCTTATAAGTTTCCATTTTTCTTTTCATGGAAAATGTTTTACATAATATTATAAATAATTTATTTCAAATAAAAATGATATCTCATGAGATAATAATGACTTGAATAGGGATCGAACCTAGTTCAGTATGAGACTTTATATAATAAGATAGTCTTAGGATTGAACCTTGACTATGGAAATGATAGAATGAGGAGTTAAAAAATCCACTATGATAGTCTTGGAAGTTATCCTTGACTAAGTAAATGATTTTATATGATTATGTGCATGCCAAAAACATGTTTATTATGATTATGACATGTTTTCATGGATTGTGATTGATTATTGATGATTCTACAATCTTATATGTTATGTTTTTGGATTTATAAAACATTATGACATGTTTCATGATAATGATATATGAATTCATGGGTATGATTTTATAATTTTTAGATCTTGTTCTCATACCCATATACATATATTATCCTCAATTATGGTCATTTATTTATATATCCAATGTTTACCCTTTAAGGGCATCTGAGCTCGCCCTCTCTTCTTTTTCCCTTTCTCAGGTCATGAAGAAAGTTTTTAAGTATGTTATGTCTAAGAAGGGTGTTATTTGATAATAATTAAATGGTAAATGAATTATATATTTAATGTAATACTTTTTTTTGTTATGAATATTCCATAAAGTGTTATATGTATATATGATATACATATATATATATATAATCTATATCATATAACATGTTAATAGTAATTTGAATGCCCATGCATTTTACGATTATGGAAAAAACTTATAACTTATTTTAATTTATTATTCACCCATATTAGATATCATTTATTATAACATTTCATGATATGAAATGGATAAATAATTTTCATTAATGTATGTAATACATGTATTTCCTAATATCATTTATTCATGTTTTATAAATGCATGAATAAATGTAAGAGCACCATTGTCGCATCCTCGGGTGCTATATAAACACTACCATGCAATGAAAGTGATTTGAGTGGGATTGAGATCCTTATGTTTTTATAAGCTTCACTAAAACCACATCTCTCTTCATATTTCTCCTTTTCTTTTAAGGTATTATCATAGCATGGAGAGAATATTGCATCCCTCTTGAATATCAAATGATTCAGGTGAATCCCCTTGATACACTATAGATGTGGGATGCTTATTTTTTCCAATTAGTTATCATTATCAAACACATATGAATATTAAAATGATATGGTTTCAACTTTTGTGTAATGTGTTCCTATTTATATGTTCTTAGTTTTAGTATTTTATGCACATGTTTTCCTATTTCTTGCATGCATATAATAGAACAAGGGATTTTTATTGCTTTAGATACTTTTAATAAATGTTAAAAGAATCCTTTAAAATAATTAAGTTGTATTAGAAGGGATAAATTCTTATGTTTTATGATATCACTCCTAAAAATGAAGAAAAATCACAAAATAGAGCCTTGTTTTTCATGTTTCATGAAAATCTAGAAAATCGGTTTTACCATTGTGCGGTTGGGCTATGTAAAAGTAATAGAGGCCTTACCCTTACAAAAATGAGTTGCATAAGGTTTTATAAGAGATTAAAATTGCAAAAAGTGACCTATATAATAATATTATAACCTTAACATTACAAATATTGGTCTATATAAGGGTTACTTCCACTTTACCCTTACACATGGTGTTGTATAAGGGTGTTTCGTAAATTTAATTAGGAACCTTACCCTTTTGTGAGGAACTACATAAGGGTTTTTGGTCAAGTTATTACCTTTATGATAGGTTATATGTAAGGTAATTATCCTTACATGACACGCAATGTAAAAGTAATGTTGGGTTTTAAAGGCTCATGTAAAGGTAACTTGTTGCTTACCCTTATGAGATTTGCAACTTTGTAAAGGAAAGCAATATAGAACCCTTACGCAACGGTTCTAGGAGGACACATGAAGGTAAAATTTAGTGTACCCTTATGTAGATCAAGTTACTTAAAGGTAATAACAGACTTACCATTACACAATGACTCCATAAATTGTTTATCCTTATGTAATGTTTTTGTGTAAGGGTAGGGAACATTACCTTTTAGAAGGAATGAGATCTTGCGTAAGGGTATATAGAAAATTGGTTAATTTATTTAACTTTTTAAATCACTTTAATGGTTTTTAAGATAATATATAAATCATTATAAAATGTATTTTTAGATATTTAATTTATAAAATTTTTATAAATTAAATAATTATAAATATTTATAATTTGATTAATGATTATGAAACAATTTAAAACTAAATATTAAATTTTAATATTTGAAATAAATATTAAAATTATAGAGAAATTATTATAATATTAAAAAATTATTTATTTATAAATCATAAGAAATAGATTATAAAGGGTTATAAATTACAAAATAAGGCTCAAAATATAAATTTTTTATATTTAAAATTTTAATAGTTCATAATTAATTATTTTAAACTGTTTAAAATAAAAAGGGGACCTTATTTGGTTGTTATTTAAACAACATCAAAAATGTTTTGATGATTTATATGATCAAGGTTTATATAATGATTAAATTTGTGATATTAGATTATGTAAAATGTATACATAATAGAAATTGTATTATAAATAGTTTATAACACCAAAAATATCATATATTTATAATTTAATTTCTATATAATAAGAAATATTAATTTGTTTTTATTGGAGGGAATGAAAAGGGATTATATTCAAAATTATGTAATTCCCATAATATTAAAGCTATTAAATTATAAAATGGTTTATAGTTTTCATTTACTTGTGAATTGTTCATTAATTTTTATTTCGTTCATAAATATCTGAATTGATAATTTAGTTAAATTTTATCTCTTGCTATATAAATGTTTAGTAAATTTTCTAATAAATATGAATATTATATATGATTTCTAAAAATAAATAAATAAAATCTTGGATTGTTCCTTGCATTAAAAGGTATGATAAAATCTATAATGAATTTAGTTATTTATCTACCATAACCTTATTTTATAATTGAAATTAATATCTTGTAATTTGTTTTTGAATATAGTTTTTTCATATTAGGCTTTAGAATTATGATGAATCTAATTCTCTCTTCAATAAATTATCATCATGTAGAGAGATGTGGGTTGAACTACCTACCTACCTGGAGGCTTATTCCTTGTCTAGACTGGTGGATGGGGTTGGATATCTGACACATTGGGCTTACTCATGATGATAACTCTATTAATTTATATAAAATTTTCATATACCTTATGTATATGATGCATTTTTTTATATATGAATATGTTTTAGGTCTATTTTCGGTTGGGTAAAACAAACTTGTGGGTGCTTTAAATACTTTTACATCAATATGGTATTAACATATTGGTTTGGGGGATTTAATGGTATTTCAAACTAAATGACTAAAAGAATTAATACATAAAATAGAATAACATGAGATAATATTGTGATATTAAAATCCACTTCAAATATTAATTATGAGATTCTTTCCAAAATAAATCTTTTCATGACCTCGATCAACCAACCAGGTAGGTCATGGCAAAGGTGGGTTCTCTATGATTATCTTGTGTAATGAAATCAACGATGGGTGATATTGTAACATCATTTTCTAGGTAATATTAAAATTGGGTGCCCTAGGGTTGACCATTTTTATTATGTTCATATCACTTGTTTTGGGTTACACTAGCTAGGAGACCCTAATAAGATTAGGTTACCAAAGGAATATTGTTAATTTTATCCATTTGATGGATTAGAGAAAGGGTTTTTCACTCAACTATCTAGTTGTCATATATGATATGATAGGGAGGATTCCCTACCTAAATTACTAAGTGGTGAGAGAAACATCAATTCAAATTCATTACTTAGTTAAATATTGATATTTTCACACTAATGAATATGTTATATATTTTAAAAGGGATTATCATTTTTGTGGTAACCCATTTATTAAAATTACTCATTAAATGGTTAAAAATACATGATACTCATCTTTTAACAACATATGTGGTAGATAATAAAACTTTAATCATCATAAATATGATAATTATGGTTAGACCTTGTTAAATATAATTTCAATATAAGATAATACTTGTATTTATAACATAATAAAAGTTCTTAATAAATAATTGGGATCTAAGAAATGTTCTTAAAGAAATTATATGCTTCATAAAAATTCCTTCCATAGAAATCAAATGTTGAAATTTTTCAAAAATTGAATCTATTTGTTTATGGAAGCATAAAGTGATTCATTTAAGGTTTTATAGTCATTGGATGAAAAATGAACAAAGTAATATTAGTATTTACTCATTTACTCAATATTATTTAATATATTAAATAACTTGGTGAGACTAATAGTTACATTTATGTTTTGGGTTATAGAATTCAATTCTATAATTTTGAAAGATATATGATATGAATTATATGTTATATAAAAGTTGAAAATATAAAAAATCTCATAAGATAAAATAACTGTAGATTTAAGGTTACATTCAAGTAATGGAGAAAAGGAGTTACTAAATTGATAAAATATCTATAAAATATATATTATCTCATTTTTCTTTTGGGAGGATCATAAAAAAATATTTTTAATATGAAATGACAAGGGAGTTTTCAATACATGGGGTTTATAATTTGTTTAATTCTATAAAATTATTTAAGTGGAGACTAAACTATATTGTTCTAGATATGGAATTCATACTATTGTTATTTTGGAAAATGTTCCTAAAAATTGAATAAATATAGACAATTTTTACCTAATATTCTCAGAGTTATGAGAATTAATGAACTATGCATATGATATCTGGATTCTAAAATACTATATATATTGTATAAGTGGGTAAAAGTTCAAATTGGAAGAAGAAAATTTTTCGAAAAATTTAGAAATATTTCTTTATGAAGCTGATTAATTTCATTGAAACATATGGTTGTCTGAAATGAATGGTAATAATTAAATATGATGGGATTATTTGGAATACATGAAGGATGTTAAGAAACTCTATGGAATTTCCAAATATTATATGGATGTTGTTTAAATTACTTCTATGATTTTGAAGAGTATATGATACAAAAAGTTTTTTTTACAATGTTTTGTAAATATAATGGAGTTTAAAATCCAAGAATGGTATGATGTTGTAGTTTACACTCATGAAGAAAATAGTTTCTACATATTAATGTAAATTATCATTTCAAGACCATATGAATCTATGTAAAAGATCGGATTTTTTTGTCGATGGAATATTCATCAGTAAGAAAAACAGGGTTTCCCAAAAGCTTGGAGTGGAAAGGTGTGAACACCTTTCATCAACATTGGGGATCCCTTATTTTGGGAAAGTTCATAGGATGAAAAATTGATAATATGTATTCCAAAATAGTAAATTAATTAGCTATTAAAAAAGGAAAATCTATTTCATAGTATGTAAGTTTTTTTTAGGTTAACTTTGTGGTCACATCTTTATTTGTATATTCATTTTTGATATACAAATGGCCTCAAAGTCTAGTAAAAAAATTAAAAAAATGACCATGAATTTCATCTAGATGGGTTCTATCAATGAAAGGAAGACTATTACTATTTAGCAGAGAGAATTCATAAAGTCCATTGATATGGTTGGTTTTGGAATTAAGGATCTCAAGATCCTTAGTGATGCACTTATTAGTAAATTCACTTTGAATATAATTACATTTTATGATATCTCTTTTTATTTTTATTCAAACAGGTTTATTCTTATGTTTTTAGATTTGTAGCCTAATTATATTATTTCATCTATGTGGCCTTCCATTGGAAATTTCATAAATGAAATTTTGTGTAACTCTACATGTATTATTTTAAAGAAATCCTACATGAACTATTTTATCATCTGGTCACATTGATAATTGATGTGGTTATATAGGGATGTGATGTGGATAACATATGATGTAATGAGTTAAAAAAACCAAAAAATGGTAGAAAATATAAGGTTGGTTTGGAAGTTAATCATATATGATATGACAAACCAGATCTTATGTCAGTTTTTTATGTATTATTAATAGGTTTTAATAATATTAAAATGTATCATATTAATATTCTTATGGATTTTAAGAATATTAAATGTTACTATATCAAAAGAAACTAGCATTTTACCATTATTTAATGATGGATACATAAATGTATATATAGATGTACAATTCATGACATGCAATGATAATTTAACACTAAAAGTATAACTTTGAATTTATTACCAGCCAATATTCATCATGAATTATTATAGGTTATAATGAAATTTTATGTTTAGAATGAGTTAGATTCTTATATAGAGATACAATATATTATTAAGATGCACCAAACAAAGAATATGATATTTTCTCTATGTGTTGGATGACCTACTGAGTATAACACATGGAGTGTTAAACATATATTTATTTGGTATACTAAGGGTTCATAGATCATATTTGAGACCCCGATAATTATGGTTAGTCAGATACTAGCATGAGAACATTCGTACTTTGATACCATACTTACAAAATTCAACATATAAACTTAGCTGATCAGGGGGTGGTTTGGTATGTTACTAATAATTTCTTTGGTTAGATATTAACCAAGTTGTGATTTATCCTCTCATATTATGAGTATGAAATCTGGTCCCTTAATTGAGAAAGATTGTGGGAGTGTATTTCCACACCTAGATACTATATATTTATCCATATAAGAGGCATGTGATGTGCTTATCCATAAGGATGAATGACATGTGATGTATTCATTGATAATATAATTATACTATCTAAGAATATAGAACAAATGAGTTTGATATATGGGATTGAAAATATCTTATCCTAGGTCACTCAATGTCACAGAAAAAAGAAAAAATACGAGAAATCAGGTGTGCATATAATGCATACTGCTAGACCCAAGTATATAGGTACATGTGTTTGATGGAAATCATGTTAGATCCATTTATATCTTTGATAGAATTGATTATTTTCTCAAGGATTATCTTTTCCTACATTTATATATTTTAATATTTGTATTTTTTAATTTTTTAAAGGATCAGGGTTCAAACTTTGTGGTTAGTTGAATAGGGATTGATTTTTTACTCATAAAGCTACTCTATTAGTATTTTTGTGTTAATCCAAAAGTTTTTTGGATGGGTATTCACAAGTTATTTCATATGATGTAATACAAGGTGAAATTAATGATATAATTCCAAATTTTATTTGGAAGATATCAAAAAAAAATTGGATATGGTTTCACAAGTTATTATATACAAAACAAAAAAACATTAAATGATAAAAATGTATTTTAAGATATAGTGTAAGTGGGAGATTGTTTAGAATATTCCCTAAATCAATATATGTATATATGATATGTATAATAAATATTATATTGTATGAAAATAGTAATTTGAATTCCTATAGATTTTGCAATTATGTTAAAAATGATAAAATTTTATCATTTATTATTCCACAATATTATCTATCATTTATTATATTATTTCATGGGTTGAAACGGATATAAGATTTTCATTCGTGTATGCAATACATGTACTAGACAATAAAATTTATTCATTCATTAAAAAAGGCATAGATAAATATAGCTTCACCTTTGTAGATTCCTTGCGTGTTATATAAAGAATACTATTAAATTGCAATGGTGTGAGTGGGATTTATATCCTTATTCTTGGAAAAACTTCCCTAAAACAATAGTTATCCTCATATTACACCTTTTATTTTGGGGTATTAGAATACCATTCAAAGAATATTAGATCGAGCTTGAATATCATGTGATTCAAGTCTAGCCTATAGATACACCGTTGGGGAGGGATTCTTATGTTTTCCACTATGTGATCTTTACCAAATACATATAAAGAAGAAAATTGCGTGGTGGATTCATTGTCATAAGGTACCCCAATTTACAGGTTATTCATTTGAATATTTTTTGTTTTTTTTAATTTATTTCATAGATATCCTTAGAAAGGGGTTTGAATTTATTTTACACATTTTGATAAATGTTTTTATACTCTTTTAAACCCCTTAAACTTATGTATCCATTTTTTTAATAAACTAATCATCTATGATAATAAATAATGTATTATTGTAAAACATATTGTAAATTTATCTAAAATTATGTATTTTTTATTTAGGAAAAGTATGGGGTCACAATAAGCGTCATCCAAATGCATCTTCTTCAAAATATGGTAATTCTGGAATATTAAATTTTTGTCCAGAAGAATAGGAAAATTAAATTTTTGTCCAAAAGAATTCTTAATTTTTTACTAAGTATTAACCCATGTTAACTTTTAGAAGACTCATTAAAAGTGATTATATACTAATTTTAACTATTCCTTAAACCATATTAAGTAATAAAACATTCATATAAAGAACTATATTACTCATATAAAATAAGCTTTTATGCTTATAAATTAAGATTTACTTATCCAAACATATATTTTACTCATCTGAACCAATGTAATGAGTCATATGAGCTCAAACATGAATAAATCATATGATAATATAAATGAATCATAAATAGTTCATGACCTGTCTATATCTCTGTGTCTCCCAATAATAGATTGTATATAGATTCAGATCACTCATATGAATCTCAGAATTGAATTATACAAAGAAGTATTTTCTCATTGATAACTCATACATTGGCTCCCATTCACTCATACATGGCTTAGAATTAGAATTATTTTTAATTCTAATTGGAGATAAAACATATTTATGTTAAAAGACTCATACAGAAGTACTTTATCCTTTGAAATGACTCTTACACTGATATCAAAACTTACCCAATTTTCATTAACAAATCAAAAGTTACAAATTAATTCAATTAAAATCAAATTCAATTAAAATTAGCATTAGGATATCTATAACACCCAGAACACCTTGAAATTGATTCAAATAATTATTGGGATTTTCATAATAATCCAAAACTCCTCCAAATTATTTCTAATGACATTTGTAGTATGAAAATACTCAAGTAGAGTATTTCAATAACTTCTCTACCCTTATATTTTTATCCTTAACATCATCCATCTAAAACATTCATCCATGTTTTTTTATCACTGATTCTAGCAGTAAAAATTCATTATTAATCTATGATATATTCTCTAAATCTTTATCAAACACTCTTTAAACATTTAATTGGTTCAAACAATTTTAAATATGATATATAAAAGTTTTTTTAGTATAGGTGTAGAAAACAACTTCACTTATCAAATTTTCACTTATTATAAACTGATGTAGAAAGTACTACTCCACCTTTATCAATTATCATTGAATTTAGGACATTCTCCAAAATTGTTAGATGTTAAGGCTACCCACTTGAATTTTTCATGCCAGCTATTCAAGTGAATCCTTCTTTTTCATTCTTTTTAAATTACTAATAAGTGTATGGGTAGATATTATTTTGGTTAGTGGGTGGATACTTACTCTAGAACCAATGAATTTAAATTTTTTTATTTACGTTAAGATGTTTCTCCAAAAAATATAATTGACAACAAATACAGCTTCAATCCATCTATCACTTCCCTCTCCCCTTCAATATTAGTTATTAATTTCAAATATACTCCAATAGTCAATGTAATTTTACTATCTATAATTAAAAATAAATGGAATGATTAATATAGGTTATTACCACCCTTATTAGAATTACATGAATACAAGGGAAGGCCTTTCAAGGTAAATGACATCTCCCCTATTTAATATTATAATTTTAAGAAAAAATCATCTCTTTATTAGGTATCTCCCCCTTTATGATAGATTCATAAACTTAAATTTAAGAGCGAATAATATAGGTTTATTTAGACAAAATGTTTTTTTCATAAAACCCACAATGTGATACAAACTCAACACTACCTAGGGGATACTTAAATAGAATTTCAAGATTTTTTATGATCTTACATTAAACTTTACAAAACAGATCTAAAACATTTCGGTATAGGTTTTTTCTACCCATTTTGGTGGATATCCTCTCCCCCATATTAAACATATTTAATATGATTCAAGTAATTTATGGGATAATGAAACTAAAAGATCAAACTTAATGTTTCTTCATTATTTTCTAGAATCTCATATTTATGATAAAAAGATGAAACTCTAATAGATTGTACCTCTTTTTAAATCCCCGTTATTGAATTATATCCACTCTTCACAATATCCAATTCATATTATTTTTAATCATTTATGAAATCCTTTACTTTTTCGTATCAATTTTGAAATAAATTCGAATTTTGATCCACCATGATGGATTTATTTCAAGATGTTTATAAATTATAGCTTTGATAATATCTCTTCATTCATTCCTTGTTATCAATTCCCTTTTTGAAGATGAATAACAAAAACATTATAGGAATAAGTTAGTATTCTTTATAAAAATATTATTTTAATCAATATTTATGATTCATTATTCTCAACCCTGAAAATTTTCGTATTAAAGAACTAGAGTGTCTAATTATCTTCATGCTCAGTTCACCCTTCATTTTCTATGTCTATTTACATTTGGGAAGAAAATATATGTTCATGATTTCACTTTTCTTATGAGCCTAAATGGACTTATCAACTTTAGAAATCAATTATATTTTTTTATTTTGTGCATACTCTATTTTCTTATACATTTCCAATAGGTTTGGCCATATATAAGGCACTCTTGCAAAGTATTTTTAGTTGTGTTCTTTTGTGTAGAATCATTTTCATCATCATATTTCTTGACAATGCTACTCAAAGATGGTTTTATATTATTATTTATTTATTTAATGAAAACAAGAATATATTTGATATCCATGTATCATTCCTATTTTCACCTTACATTCACCTCTTTATCAATCTTAAAGTCACCCATTTTGGGAAAACTATAAAATTATTCACAAGTGGTGTTAAAAACAATGCGACTTATTTTATATCTATCTTGAATTTAATAGTTTATTTTAGATTCTATTTTTCTCCAATTAAACATGAGGTTTATGTCCATTTCACAATGGTATATGATGTGGCCTCTCTTTCCAAATTAGAAGTATCTTCCCATTTTATTTTTAGTATCCACTCATCTTTCCATTTTGACTTCTAAGTTTCACATTATTCAAATCTAATCATTACCAATTTAACACCCATGGTAGAATTGTTTTAATTTCTTCTATACTTCTTGAACTAATATTATAGCCTTGTACTTTAATTAGTATTAGATATCTGTTGGTATGGTACATAAAAAACACTTGATAATAGTGGATAAATTTATTCAAAACTCTCAGGAGTTATCCCAACGTTAAAATCAATTTTTTATAGATAGATTCTTCTCATCCTATGCATATTATTTTAAACCAGCAACTTTCTTTATTGATTTATATTTTATCCACCTGACTTCTGGACTTATTTTAGTTTTATACACTAATAAGTTATGATATCACTTCATCACCTTGTGTGTGATCCTACAATAACACCAAAAATGTCTTACGAACATTGTTCTTATTCTTGAAAATTCAATATGTATAGATTTTAAATATTTTTTTATTGTGAAATATAACTCTTTTGGACTCTATTTAGGGATAAAAAAATTTTGGAGTTACCAACATTCACCCAAAATTATGTGGTGAATTTTCCAAGATTTTTATTCTTCCATGCTTATTTATATTTTGGATTTTTCACTTCCCTTGTAGATAAAAAGGATTTAGTAAATACTAAAATAACTATTTAATGAGATATATTTTTCAATGGTCTTGTTGTGGGATTATTATGAGATTATTGCAAGATATTTTTTCCACTAAAATAAGATTTATTATAAACAAGAATCTCTTTGTAAAAAATTGTAGAATAAATTTTTATCCCAATTTATTGTGATTATTTTTCATGGGTACTTTCTATATTTCACAGATTTACATCTATGTTAAGAAATTTCAAATGAAAAATTTATTTTAATTCATCATAGATATTTACCATTTCTTGAATATCACTTTTTTTCTTCAATTAATCCTCATGTATCTAAATTTAATATTATAAATAAATATATAGATCTTATCGTGTTGAATATTACATCAAGTTTTGAATCTTTTTCATTCATACAATCATTGTGTAATTTATCTAACATTTAAATCAATTTCTTGAAAATATTCCCATATAACTCTTTATCACCAATAAATATTTTTAATTCTTCATTAAATATAGAAATTATTTAATTTCAAAGTGTGAATATTCTTCCTTGGATTTCACTGGTCTTATAAGGGTGTTGTAGTTTCTTATCTTATTTGTCAATTCCACTTTTATAGAATCATCTACTTTTTCAAATTATGAATTTTCATCTTGATGTCCCTTAATATATTGAAATATGTATGTTGCAACTTTAATGGGGACATTTTTCAAATATTAATTTGATTCAAAATTAAAATATATAAGTGATTTATTTAATGTTTCCTCATTACAGCTTGAACTTGATTAACTAGAGGAATCATACTCAACGCACTTATCTTATAAACACTTCTATTATGACTACCTTCAAGTAATGTTTTATCCCTTTCATATTTAAAATTTTTCCTAAATTATGCACCTATTTCCTCTTCTTATTTCTAAATTTATTTTCTTAAACCTCAAGATACCTTTAAAAAGTGATGGAATCTTATTTTTTCATATGTGTAACTTCTAAACACTGTTCAATTAATCAAATTATGTAATCTTTTAAAAGAAATTGGGTAATAAAAATTGAAAAACTAATTAGATATACATTTTTCTAACATAATTAGTGATTTATAATATAGATCCAATTAAGGTGAACCTAGGATATGAAAACATTTAAAATTCCTATATACATCCACCAGTTATCAAAAATGTCATGATACATTAAGATTTGGGAATCCCACCCACATGATTTTCATCTAAATGGAATCACAGCCTATTTATCTAGGAAAAAGTGTCATGATAGTGGATATTTCTCACGTTATATATATGTTGCACCAAGAAATCTCCCATGATGCATGTGGAACTCATGTTTGGAAGGAAGTTCTCACTTTATGAAACTATAAAGGAGTCCAATTATGGTCATATAATGTCCAATTTTGGGAACAATGTTCCACATATATTCAAAAATCCCCACTCAATGCATTCCCTAATTAACCTAATCATTGTACAACATCAAATACTAGGTACAGTTAGTTTGTGTCTAGGGTCTACACCATGTTATACTACCCACATGTTCTTGGTTGACATTATATTTTCTAATTGTGTTCAAACAACATGGATTTCTTCCTTTGAATCATGCGAATAGGATAAGGACTCATGAAAGGGGAGCTTTCCAATATTATATAATTTTTCTACCAAGAAACCTACATTTAATCATGTGGGACTCATGGATGGTAGGTATCATGCACCATATGGAACTAACCGGGAGACTGATTAAGGTAAACGCCCATTCTTATTTAAGGAAAACATTGCACATGGAATTTAATTTTTATGTAACAAATGATTTTATATTGAATTGATTATCTTCATATGGTTATATTATACTGGTGGTAGATACTAAATCACTTGAAAGAAGTCCATGATCCATTATGGTCATATAAGTTGTGATTATCAAGAGTCATTTGATAAAGTGAACATGTTTTTTATTATTTAAATTAGTAAAAATTATGTCAATTATGACTGATTGTTTTTCCTCAAAAGAAGTAGTTGTTGATATAGATGTTAAAACCTAGTTTTTCAAAGTTTCAAGGATCCATGATCGAGTGTGAGGGGTATTAGAAATTAACCTATGACATATAAAGGAAACAACATGAGCACTTATGCATGTGAAAGGGAGAAAAAAAGGAATAAAAAGAAAAATAAGAGGCAGATTATTAAATAATGAAACCAATAACAAATTATTTTTCCAGATTTATGAGATGGTGTCTCCCAAAAATTACATCAAAAACATGAACCACGCATGATAATATTACTTCCCAAAGATAGAAGTCAATATTTAAAAATAAAATCATGCCACTTTGACTAAAACAACTAAAATAAAAAATAAATTTAGAAGTATAAGGTTGAACCATTAAGTACAAAATGACATCACAAATCCCAACCTATATACATTTTTAATTTTTATTTCTTAATTTAAGATTTTTAAACCATAATAAAAATAATTAAAAAAAATAAATCATAAAACATTGAGTACTTATTCTAGTGATATGTAATGAGAATGGATTAATTTCAAATTATAGGTTTCATAAATATTATAATTTCATTCTCTTATATAAAAGATTAAATTTATTGGTGGAAAAATTCATAAAGGTGATGAATCTTCATTTGGTAAATATTTATTAATATTATATTAATCATTTAATTATTTACTATCAAATCAACCAACTAAAACTATGATTCATTGCGTTATAATATCTACTGAAAATTAGTTTTTAAGGATATTATCATAGTTAAAATCCTCCCCTATAATGTTTTATTTACTCTTTTTTTCATTACTTTTTCTAAATGAAGAAGTATAGAATAAGATAAAAATTAATCAAAATGAAATAATTAATAAATAAGAATTTATCCAATAAATATATTAATAAATAAAAATAAATCATCATACTTATACTCTTAATTCTACCTCTCTTAAGCTTGTACTCAATCGTGACTGATTTAGGATCAATAAAAAGTGAATAGTTTATCTTAATAGAAATTTAATACATGAAAATAAAAAATCTATGATCAAAGCATTAATGTAAGAGAATTAGAAAATATCAACTAATATTCTAACCCTTTATCTAAGTTATCCTTAGTAGTACTCATTGTGCCATATATCTCTATAGGATGATAAAATTCATCAAAAAGGTGTTATATATTTCTAAAAATTAAATATTTATAAATATATACTACTGGATTAAATCAAAGTGAAACACTAGTCACCATGTCATGATACATGTATCAAAAACAATTTCCATATTTGTTTCTCTATGGATTTGATTTATCTCCATTATATCTTCACCCTCTATAGAATAAGGTTGTTTATTTGACCATGGAATTTTTATATCTATGTATCAAATATTTTATCGCTAATAATAATGGTTCAAAAATATGATATTTTTATCAATATTTTATATCTTCAAACCTTATTATCCATTAAATTGTATAGTAAAAGGTTTTTTTTATTGTGTGAAAAATTATTGAAGTGTTTTATTCTAAAATTTTCATTTTTTGGTGTAATATTTATTATAAAATTCTTAAATGAAACTTCTCTAAATTATCTTTAGGGTTACCCTTTCAGAAGGGTTGTGTATTAATGGTCAATATCAAAATGCAAGGAATTATTAATCAGTTACTCCCAAAATTACTCATACGAAAGACTTGTGGTGTGTATTGAACATATTGCATCATATTTGTTTATTAAATATAAACATCATATTCTCTCTAAACAATCACATTATAATGAATGTGTGTTGTGGTATGCTTTTATTTGTTGGATTTTGACTTCTACTTAATCACCTCCAAAGTCTTCCTTGATCTCTATTTTTTCCAAAATATTTCAAAAAAAATAATAATTAGGAAATATTTCATAAAAATATAAATGATAAACGTGATATAACGGTATTTATAATTATAATTATCACCAATTATTCTTTTGTAGTTTCACCCTTCTGTACTCAAGATACATAAACTAAGATCTCACTCATTTTCCTAGACTTCACACACTAACATCTCTGGTAGATTAATATTTTACCATGAATAAACAAATTATATTTACAGATTTTATATCATTTTTTAAACCATCGATCCTCCTATATATAAATTCATATACAACTAAAATAATACTCAGATACATCCTTTTAATTCCATGGCCTGAACCATTCATCAAACATGACTGAACATTCATAGACCCCTAACACATTCCATGACCACCAAGGCATAGAGACTAGAAAAAAGGATCTAAGAAAATCATTATGGATGAGTGTGCACTATTATTAATAAAATCTAGATTAATGATAAATTTTTAAAAAAATCTGGTGTGACCCATTGATTTATTGAACACTAAAAAATGTGAAACATGTACCCTGATGAGTGCCTATTTCACCTATAAATCATTATAACATGGCTAGTCTATAAAATGAAAAAAATACAATATTAAAAAATAGAATTGAATAATAGTCTATATAAAGTGTACAATGATGGATAATATATAAAAATTCCAAAACTAGAGAGACATGGTGATGTTCCAAATATCCCTCTTAGTAATATTGACCACATACACTCTATTTTTTAATGCATGTTCATGTTTCAATGATATTTACATATATAATAACTTATTATTTTAAAATAAAGTAAACTAAGTAAAATATTTCTACGATAATATAATGAATAAATGAAAAAATAATACTGGATAAATATCTCACAATGAGGAAGATATATACCTGCTTCAAGACTAAGCTCTGAATCCATGATGATATTAATTAGAGATCCACTATAAAATGAATATATATATATATATATATATCGATCCTCACATAGGAGTCCCCTATTATCATTTGAAGGAATATAAACACACACAAAAGTGTGTGTTTGTGTGTGGGTGTGCACGCATGCATTCATACAAGTATTGAAAGGCCCAATAGAGAGTTAAACACCATTGAGAGGGGTTGAATCAATTATTACGGAAAACCCAACTATTAACTCAAAATCCTATATTGGTCAGTTTCAAAAGTATCTCAATGGTGATGATACATTGATGAGAGACAGTATGAGAAAGAACACATATGAAATAATAGAAAAAAATGTATTATAAACTCTTATTATCAAGTGGTTAATCTCAGTGTGTAATGGTTTAAATCCCACTACCCATATTGTTATTATATTATCAATAATAAAAAGTAAAGGAGTAGAGAGATGTCTCTAAAATACCATGAAAAAAATAACGTGATTAGTGTCAACAAGTTGATTGATATCTACTTACCTGACCTTAAGTACCTCCATAATTTCAATCACATGTGCACTATTGTTTTTCTCCTCTAATAATACCCAAACCCTCATTAAAATAATATCTATAATGTATACTTTGTTAATTAATTTTTTTTCATAATCTCTCACTCGCATGATTTTTTTAAAGCATTAAAAGGTTCAATTTATAGAGTAAACAAGATTTATGGTATGAATATTTCCTTCAAAGAATGATTTATTGATCCAAAAGATGTAGAAACAAAATTTAAAATATCCCATAGCACAGTTATTGTGTGGATAATGAAATTATAGAATTATAACCATATCTACTCATATATATATATATATATGAAACAAATGTTATGTATTGGATATAATTCCCATGATTTGGACACACTAACTTCAAATTCTAGTCATAAACAAAAAAAATCAATGCACGACCACTACGGTGTGAAACAGCCCTTTGAATCATGCTTCATTTCATTATTGTGTGAGTAAATTTGGATACCAAATATCTCGACACCAAAAACTCATTGAAACCTTATCCAAGTAGAGCCACTGCTCACAAGTCCTTAGAGAAAACCTTTAAATGTAAATGTGTCTATCTACGGTGTGTCTCCCATGCACCTTAACTCCTTTACGACACAACCAACCAAGTTTTTGTGTGAGTTCTAACATCAAAGTTACACTTATCATCAGTAACAATTATATCACAACATAAACACATCCCTCATTCCTTTATGCACATTAACTTAACAATACTTCATTATATTTCATCTTTTCTTCATTATAAATAGTCTTCAACTCAACCATGAAAATTATTTCAATAAATACACTATGAAAACCCCTATAAAGCCAAAAAATTAATTTCCTCAAGAAGGTAGCCATAGAATTAATCTCATTTTAATTCTATCCACACAACATGACATAGAATATAATGTTGTATGTGAGAGTAATCCAATTCTTAGTACAATAGTTCCATTTTAACCATGTCTCAATTGAGATCAACTCACATCTTCCCTTTATGAATCCACATTTTTAGGGTAATATAAACACTCCAAAATTCTTCAAATACCCCTAATACTCTAATAATATATAATAGACTTAGTTACTTTTAATCTCCCCCATTAAATTTATTGGTAACATGAGAATCAGTACAAAAGATATTCAAGAATCATCTCTAACTACAAACACCACAAGCATCCCCCTTTATAACTATGCATAAAAATGAAACTAGAGTCTATCCCACTTTGAAATAAGATCTCATTTTTTATTATATACCTTTGTTAAAAAATTATAAAGGATAAAATAGGTAAAGAAACTAGGAATAATTATAAGTATTTAGGGAGATAATGAACTCCCATTATCACCCTCAAGTATTAGGGTGGTATCCACCATTAGGGGATTCATCAATATATAGGATACTTTATCCTTGGTAAGAATATATTATAATGAAATTTCAATATGATCTAATTTATCCCTGATGAGTTGGTACTTGATTTCAATATTCTTTGATATTGAATTTTTCATCAGATTCTTTGATAATTCGATTCCACTTTGATAATCACAACCAATCATCACTAGGTATTAGAAATTCACCATCATGAAATTAAATTTGGAAGTTGTCCACATAATTTATTTTATGGCCTAATATAATAAAAATATTCATCATATATTGAGCTAATATTGATGGAATTATTCTTCTTAGAGTGTTAAGAAATGAACTTTCCTATAATAAAGAAAGAACCTACTGATATAGAATATTGATCATCGAAATCTCTTCCCAATTAATATCAATAAATACATGAATCCAAAATGATCTGTTATTATCATACCTCAAACCATAATAAATAGTTACTCTGATGTAGAATAAGATAATTTTCATAACTATAAGATGTGAATCATTTGTATTTTATTGGAATCGTTCACATAAAGTAACCAAAAATTACAATGTCTATTCATGATGATGTTAAATAAATTAGGCTTCCAATAATCTTTTTTAAATCTATTTCATCTTCACTCTATCCTTTTTCATCAATAGAAAAAATGTTCCTAAGTATTATAGGATTAGATATCTCTCTCTATAATTATATTCCAAATATCTTTAATAATTCATTACTATATGTTTATTGTGATATATAGATAGAACATACTATGATTTTAACATATAATTCCATGAAGAATTTCATCTAACCAATTGTTGACATATTAAATAGTTACTTAATTTGGGAAAAAATCCACGTAAGTAATCAATTTATTTTTGAAAAAAATATCATTGACATATGATATCATTGAAAGTGAATTTGTGTGGATTTCCATGACATAGACATTAGAATAAACAATTACATTCAGGAATTGTGTGTTCACCTTTTAATAAGAAGATAAATTTGATTTCTTGAGCCCATTAATTCTTTATTTAGCTTATACACTCAAGAACCATCACCCTCAAGGACAAACCCTTAGGTTTATTCAATATAGACCTATTTCTTAAGTTCAGTATTAAGAAATATCAACATCATTTCCATTTGTAAAAATTTGTAATTCCGTTAATAAAAAATTTCTTTAAAATGTGGATTGTATTGAGTCTCCTTATTGGAGAAATTTTTTCATAAAAATATATTTTCTAAATTTGTGAGTATAACTTATGAACAGTACAATCATTATTTATTGATACTTCTCCTTTATCCATGATCTTATTCTAGAAAAACACATTTTTCCTAATCACATTAATTTATTGAAACTGAATCCCATGTATCATTTTTCTCAATTTTACTCAACCTTTTTTCAATATTTTTATCCAATTCACACTTTTTAATGAATCATAAAAACTACTAATAATAACCTATGAATGTTACATAGTGTTATTTTTATTTCTTAAACTCTTTTGACTTTGAAAATCTTTACTATTAACTTCAAATATTTTATTAACATATACATGATTTTTAAATCTTATGAGCATAGTTTCATATTTATTAGGTCTTTCCTTATCACTATATATTTATGAAATATCATGAGAGTTTTGAAAATATACTATGACATACAAAATACTCCAATGTTGTCAAACACCCTCTCTAATAATTTCATTAATTTCATCATTAATAGAAAGTGGTGTTTTTGGATTATTTCTTTCCAACATAATAACATCAATACTATTAATAATTTTTCTCAAATTCTTATTATAACACTGATGACTTATTCTATGATGTGTGTATCCAAAAATATTCACTTATGAGCACTCTCATCAAATTTTATCAAATTTTTACCTTTTATTTTGATATAAAAGAGAATTCTAAATACTATTAAGCTTATTAAGCATGGATTATTTCAAAAATATAACTCATTATACATGTTGATCAATTATTTTTAGAGTGGGAATTGATTGTGAATGTAAAATCCCACTATTAGGTATTCTCTAACAAATAATTTCATTGTTCCAAGATCGGATAACATAGTTATCCCCATATCCACTAAACTTAAGTTTTTCCACTCCATTAATTAATTTTATTGAGGTTTATATGGAGCTCTATATTAATTCCTTATACCAAGATTCTCAATATATGCCTCAAAATCTATATTCTTGTATTTAGATCAATTATTAGAGAAACAATTTTTCTATATAACATTCCAATTAATTAACATAAATTCCCTAAAAGTGTTTCAATATTTGAAGATATTATAACTTTCTTTACAGAAAATAAATATAACCCTAACCACAAAAAGTCACGGTCAATTCATAATCGATAGTATTCAAATATGGTTCTATATCCCCCATATAATGTTTTATCGAACTAAATAAAAAAAATAAAAATACAGATACATCATATAATCTAATCCTTAAATACTTAAGATTATATATCCTCACTTAGACCATGGGAGCTAAGAGTTTTACCAATACATTTCACAATCATTCACATCCCATATAATCAATATCGTACTAAAATTTAGACCTATTACTAGAAACTATAACACCATAATACTAACTATTTATCCCTAAAAATAAATCAATCACTCATACCTCATTAAAATACTCACTATAACATTAAAACTATTATATCCATTCTCCGATGAACATAATGTAAATGATTAATAAAATTAAAGTCTCAATAAGTACCAAATAAATAAAAAATAAATGGAGTAGGAAATGAATTAAAAGTCTCAACCTAGCCCAAAAATATTTATATAACGAAATCTCAAAGGTTTGTTAGAAAGTACATGAATTGAAAGAAGAATAAAAATTAAAAATAAACATAACCTTAATAAATAACATCATCTAAAAAGGATAATATCTAATTTTTTGTATTTAGTTATCCATTAGGATGACATAATTGTCTAAATATTACTCAATATTTATATACCCTGGATACTATTACTTAAGAAAAATGGTTTGAAAGTGTTAAAAACTTAAAATCTAAACAAAAATATTATTCAAAATAAATATTATGGATACTCAATAAATAATTGATCCTTTTCCATTCCACTAAACTTATGAATTATTTTATTATTAATTCAACTACTTAACCAAATTTTATGTTTTATTTTTAACTTATTATTGATCCATGTTATTTATAGTAGTTTAATTTCTTTCCTTATTGAAATATAAAACATGTAATTTAGGGAAATTTGCATAATATTAAACAATATTTGAATAAAAATATTACTCAAGAATAAATCATAGATCATGTGGGAAATAAAATAAATAACTATAGGTTTTGAAGAAGACATATGCATGAAAACCATTTATAAATGTACCTTTTAAACTAATTTATTCAATAAAACATTTCACTTAAATTTATAGAAAATCAAGATATTAAATATGCTTCTACCATGAATTAAGAATTTATTTAGCAACAATACAAGAATATAGAAATCTGTAGACATAGTAGAATAATTTAACATTCTTGATAAAATAAATATCATTCAAATATACGGTTATAATGAAAACTAACTAATAAAAAAAGCCCATTTATATTTACCGAATTATCAATTAATTTTATTAATTTATTGAAAATAAAGTGTAAGACACAATACATGAAAACCTTATTAGCCCCAAAAGGGGTTGAGGCAACCTAATTTTACAACCCATTATAGATCTCTCCATAATATAATAATTATAAATAAACCTCATATAAATGATAAAATCATGTCTATAAGTAAATATCTCCAGAATAATAAACTAAAACATTCACAAAACACTAAAGAATATTGACACCTCTAACCACTAAATTGTTTTTGTATAACCCACATAATAATTAATTTAAACCCATTACATCGAAATCAAAATAGTAATCTACTAGGAATATTAAATTTATAAAAAATAGTAAGTAATTCTGTAAATTCTTAATATTTTAAAAATAACACTATGTTTTATAGTGTATACAATACACAACCTGAGTTTAAATGAAACAAGATGTATTAGTATTTAAATTTTATTGGTATCAATTTTCCTTTAAATAAGAGGGTATGAAAATGATTAAATTCATTATGAAAAATATATATAGTATCCCCACTAGATTAAATTTTACTGATAATTCTTAATAAATAATCCCTCATTTTTTAGTAAATTCAATTTATTCTACCAAAATACATTTTCTTCAATAAGGTTTTCATTTATTTTTGTGGGAAAATATTATAATTAATTTATAGAAATTTTAGAAATGTAATTTTATAAAAATTATTTCATTTTGGAAATAATCATTAAAAAATTACATTAGGGTGGAATTTTTGGGATTTTTGTAAAAAGATTGATTTTTCATTGAATAGTGAAAAATAACATTTTTTTTATAAAACTGTCATTTATATTCATTAAAAACTAAATTATTATTATAATTATATATTAATTTAAAATATATTTTATTTAATTATATATAATTTAATTAATAAAATTTTAATTATCACTTAACTTGATTTTGGTATAATTTCATTTTTAGGCTAAAAATAAATTTTTCTCAATAGTGTTTTTCATTATATTTTTTGCATTTATATTGAAATTAATTTATGCAAATAATAAAAATTTAATATTGAAAAAAAAATCAACATAATTAATCATGAGGTCCAATATTATTAAATATTTGGCTCTTATTGTTGTTCCATGTGAATAGTCATCATAATAAATTTTTATCACCTCGATAAGGGTAAATCGAGTAATTAAGGTTAAAAATAGTATGATAAAGAGAACATATAACCCTCAAATATGACTTTAATATATTTCACTATTTTTATTTTACCATCCTCCTAAAATATATGAATTTATGGAAATTGTGTGATATTTTTATTTCAAAATGACTTATATATTATTTTAAGTTAAAATAAAGTTATGAATTTCGTTCTCTTTCTTTTAATATCTATAAAATTATGTGAAATGGATAACAAAACTTATGTTTGGTTATAAATGTTTATTTTAATGATATGTTTTCTCCCATGGAAATATATTTTTTATTTTTAGTCATGAAATAATTACCTTAAATGTTTACTCTACCCTGACACAATTCTTATGCAAGTAATAGAAAAATAAAATAAATAATCTTTAAAAACTCAAAGAGTGATATTTTTTGGGTGAGTTAAAATAATACAAGAAATTTGAAGATAAATTTTACATATTATTGATATTTTTAATGTATAAATTCTAATTCCATTTCTTTCATGTAATTTCATTGTAAAATTATGTGAATAGTTTCTAAAATAACATTAATAGTATTATATGATAAATATATATTTTTGTTAAATTATTTAAAAATCATAAAAATATTTAAATTTAAAATTTAGGAAGAAAAATGGTTTAAAATATCTTCCAATATCTATTTATAAACCAATTTTCACCTTATAAGTAAATTTATAACACTTTAATATTAAAACATTCATTACAACGGATAAGCTTAAGATTGGTTAACCTAGGGTTTAAACAAAAAGATAAGATTTAAATGATTTAAAAACCTATAAAAAATTAATTATGAATATATATAAATACCCTTACTAACTTATATTCTAATCTATATCATTTTGGAACCATTTTACATGATTTAGACACATATTATATTATAATATTTCAGGTATTTCCAAAAAATGATCAGAATGAAATTTTATAATAAAAAATAATTTATTAAATGATTTAAAATTTATAAAAATATATATTAAAAATAGTTTTATATTGTGTAAAATATCATCAATGGTATATTTAGGGATCATTTATACTTTTATTGTATCTTTTTTAACCACAAAATAGTTAAAAACATTTATATATCATGGTACATATCAAAAGTGTTAACCAAAGGATAAAAAAATAAGTGTAAAAACATAATATAAACTTTTTATAATTTTAATATATGAGATTATTTATACCCATACACATCATATATGATATTTTTATCATTTTAGATCCATTTTAACATGAAGATTAATTCCTAATAATTTAATAGGTTAAGTAATTCCAAGAGTTCCCTTCCCCTCATTGCAAAAGGGAACCACCTATCATCTTCTATACACACATAAAGAGCCATTTGGATCACACAATCCATCTAAACATCCCTTACTATCATACCTCGCCAAATTATGGAGGTTTTATTTTGGGAATAATTTCAACCTTATAGAGATTAAGGTGTTAAGAAAAAGTGGTTTTTCGAAAAAGAGGTATAACTTTTTACTGAATTTTATAGTGTTATTTATTCTTCTACCTCCTTAAAATATTTTTAAAACAAAATTAAAAGTATCAAAGGTATCTGAAATTTATTTATATTTCTTTTTATGTTAATCGAATAATCTATATTCATCTCTTCTTATTTAAAATGGGAAACATGAAAGGCGAACATTGATGTTAGTAAAGTGGAAACTGACTCTATGATATTTCATAATTCTTTGTGCTCCATTACCTCTACCCCATGATCTATCTCCTACACCATTTAAAAATAGACAAACAATAACATCAAATTAGTTCATACTTGGCTTGAAGGCAACAAATTTGTGGATTATATTATGTCCTTAGCTGACCAAGGCCCCAAAATTTCCTTCTTCTAGAATGTGAACCTTTTGAAGCTGGAGGGGGTTAATATTATTATAGGGATTATCCTCAGGTTTCATTATTTCATGACTTCTTACGATTCTACTATCTTTGTATTTCCCATTGTTTTTCCTGTAGCCTTTCCCTTTATTTTTAATAAATAAATGATGAAGATGATGATGATATTAAGGACTTATTTATCATTCCATAAAAAGAATATATCATTTAATTTCTTACCTTTCAATCTATTGAAAAATGATAACTTCATTTGTGTATATGTGAGCACTATCACCTAAATGAAGAGATGTTATAAATTTTTCATCACCACATCATATGAATAATATATATAAGTTTATTTATATAGTTAATATGAAATTTATGATATGATGATCATTATGTAAATATAAAATAAAACTTAATTTCTTTCCATCATTATCTCTAATAAATGGAAATTTTACTCATTTTCATGTACAACTAGCTGTTTTCATGATTGTAGCATAGTTCATTTTTCATAACCATATTTCATGGTTGGTTTTATGATTTCCCTTCTATTTATTATACATTATTTAAGGATTTATTACAAAATATTACACATAATACAACTAGGAAGATCTAGAAGTCTAGTGTCTTTGGGAACTGGGTACAATACATAACAACTTAAAATGGGGGTTACATCGACATTATTGAAATCTTCATTGACATTATCATATTATTCAATTGTACAAAAACTACAGGGGATAACCTAGGGACATACATACAAAATGGGAGAGCTATAAATCTTAGTATGATAATAAACATGACATAACATGAATAATGTATTAAATGTTGGACAGAAGGAAATTAAATGGGACTTAAAATGGGTAAGAAACATGTACATGAACAATGAGGAATGATAAATCCTAATAACATAAAAAAAACATGAAAATGTGGAAATAACTTTAAACAAGAAATAATAAAAATAGTTCAAGGATAACTACAAATAAATCTTTATAGGAAAAGTACCATGATGGATTATCTTCACTCACAATTCCCTTTTATGATGTTTCATGAGACTAAAACATTACTCAATCCATTCAAGTGATATATAATTATGGTTTCACCCGTCACTTTTAGTTCATTCACATGAATACATATTCCATATATATCAAACAATATGGAATCATTTATCATCACTTTTTATTCAATGATCAATAAGTTTGGAAGAAATACATGTAATTCCCAAATTAAATAAATATAAGTGCATAAAGTAGAACACCCTTTATTGGAAATGGGTGTGGGTATTCACTACACATTTTTTAGCATGGAAAATCATGGTGACATTTCATCATCATAATGAGGGAATATAAATTTTCATCTGATGTATTAATGGGAGTGAAAGGGGTATCTAATAATTTATACATAATAGGGGAATTAAGGAGACTATGAGATAAAATATATTAATATTAGGATTTGGAGATAAAATTAATAATATAATGAAGATGCTTGAATAAAGAGGAAAAGGAGTAATAAATTTTGGAATGGTTATAGGTGTAGATAATGGTTCATGGGAGGGATTAATGAGAGTTAAAGGAGTATCTCATCATTTATCCATCACATGGATAGTGATGGAGATATTTAATAACATTTAACAACATGAAAAAATGAAAATTATGAGTAATAACATAAAAAAGGTGTTTGAATAAAAATGACAATGGAAGATCCCTTACTAAACATCATCATGGTAACAGGTGTACAAAAAGCTTCCTGGGATGGATTAATGTGATTAAAATTGTCATATCATAATTTAAACATTAAATTTATAGTAATGGGATATTAAATAACATATCCCAAAATTATAAATTAGATATATAAGGAATAATATAATGAATATACTTGAATAAAGATGGTATGGAAAGGATCCCTTACCTTGACAGTGTGATTCCAAATGATCTAGAGGAGCATATTCCGATCTTCGGTATAACAACCAAAAGTTTTTCAATGGAAATTAACTTCTTTTAAATATTTCATAAAATCACATAAAAACACAACATAATTAACTACTAAGTTTTATGGGTCCATTGAACATAAATTGGTCACTTCTGTGTTTGGATGTTTGAAAATCTGACACACATGGTTGCAATCTGTAAGTTATTTGGAGTCTAATAAGAAAAACATAATATTTGGTGAATAGTAACATACCATTATGAATAATAACCTACCCTTATTAATACTAATAATATGATCCTTATTAATATTAAATTTCCCAAAATAATAGTAACCTTACCCATGAATAATTAAATAAAATTTAGGCATCTTATAAGTGACAATTTGACCATAGTAAAAGAAATGGAATATTTGTAAGTCATAAATAATTAATTATAATTTATTTATTTATTTAAAATAAAATGTATTTACTTAAATAGTTTTCATCAATTAAAAAATTTATGTCTTCTATATTTATGATAATTTTATAATACCTCATGTAATTTTTGAAAACATTATAAAATCATTTTTGGATTATACACGTTAAAAAATTTTTTGGGTGATTTTTTGGGATTTTTCTGAAATACTTCAATTTTCAGGTGAATAGTAAAAATATAGTTTTTCAAATAACTGGTGTATCCTAAATTGCATAATTCATGATGTAATGATGACATTAACATTCTATAAATTTAGATTCTGAAAAATTATATTTAATTTCATAAATGTTTCCGCAAAATACAATAAACCCAATTTCCAAACTTAAAAAACTTTCCAAAGCCTAAAGTTAAAAGGTTATTCCTTAAAGTATCATTTTCTTTTTCTTTCGCTTTCCTTTTAATAAATTAATGAATTAGAATTATAAAAGATTATTTAAAGTCTAAAACAAATTATATTATATTAATATATGATTTATGATGTCAAAAAATTCTATTACAAGTCTAACATTTGATATATTACTTTATTTAATATTTTTTTCTAAAAACCCCTCCCTCCTCAAGTATAAATAACCCCTGTCCCTCCCCTTTCCATACCACACCTCTCAAGATTATATAATTTACTAAACATGGCCAAATAATCTTCCCTAGATACTCCCCCATGTCCAAGAGTTTCTGGTCTCATCAAAAGACCAAGCCTAGGTTCTTTAAGGAGGATTTCAAGAGGATGATTCCTAAGGTAATTTCTCTTCCTCTTTCCTTTAATTTCCTTTCAATTTCAAGTTCTTTTCTTAATATCTCCCCACCTATCTTCATAGAAATGGTATGTTAACCCCAATATTATACATATAATGTAATTTTATGATAATAATGGGAAATTATATCATCCACCCCCTTTCCCCTATTCCTTTTATGTTATAAAATAAAATGTTGTTCGTGAGGTGTTAATCTATAAACTTCAAGAACGAAATGTTTTCTTTTTCCATTTCTACCTTCATAACTAGTAATAAAACCATTTTTATAGTTGAACCAAAATATTTTATATGTATTATTTCCTATTTAATGTTATGGAACTAACTAATGTTCATATTACTAAATGATTAATCAAAACAAGTTCGTTGTGGTCGAAAAATCTCCCAAATTAACCCAAACGATCATCATTAAATTTATATATAATGATTTATCCACATGGTATATAACATAATTCATTATAAGATAATTTAAAATCATTAAATATCATTAATAAGATTTAATATCAGTTCTGAAGGTTTACCCAGGTTCTACTCGAACATCAATTTATGAATACAAGAGAACCGCTCAAGAAAAACCACAAAAAAATTCCTCAACAATGTTTTTAAACTATATAACTCATAAAAAGACACATAATATAACTTAATGAAACCATAATGAACCATATTTATGTACACAAGGTTTTTTAATTGTTAATTAATGAATATAATGTGGTTATACAGGACCTTAAATCAAAGGAAGCGTTTGGATATAAGGTAAGCGGAAATTCTCGAATCCAACTATCATCCTTTGGGTTCTCCCTCTTTCATTATTTTATTGATATGGTTACTATTTGAAACTAATTTGATTATCCTTGCCATTTTATCTCAAGGGTATAATATTTTCTCACTTTTGGTTATTTCAAACAAAATGTTTTCCAAAAGAACCCTTCTTTTAAGAACATCCCTTTTACATCTCATTCGAGGTTGACGGTTCTTGTAATATGTATGTTATTCCCTATTTATTTTGGGAACCCAATGTTTATTAATGTGTTCTTATGAGTTGAAACCCATTAATTTTCATGGGTTAGTTATGTTCATTTTTATACATGGCCATTATGTCATTCATGATAAATGATAATGTTATGATGTGACGGGTGCACCCGGAATAATATAGCTCAATATGAATGTTTCAATATGATCGCTGCACACAGAATTATTCATCACTATAATGCATTGGGTAAAGTGATAAATCTCATGAGTTAATGTGAAATTATGTTTGAACAAGATGATATGTTTTTTCACAATTATTTATGGTAGTTAACCACTAAGACATGATGTTTCATTTTTATGTATTTCCACATTTCAAGTCTCTTATTAATGATTCCTCTTTTGTTCATATTCATTTTCCTATGTTATGGTTATGCTCACAGATTGTTATATTGTTTGTATATATCATCTTACTAGGCTTTTAGCTCACCCAGTTTGATGTATATCTTCTGGAGACTACATATACTAAGGATATGTCAAGTTCCAATAAGAAGATAGAGAAGAAGGAATTAAATAAATGTTTATTCTTAATGTTGTAATTGTTATGTAGATTCCTAGTATTCCCAAGACACTAAACCTTTGGATACTCTATGCATAATAAGATTATGTTTTTTATCTTAAAATGATGTAATATTAATGTAAGAAAAGGTTGGGTCACTATATTGGGTCACCTTTGGAGGACTCTAGAGATGGGAGTGAAGATTAATTACTTGATTAAAGGTTTATTATTGATTATTAATGGGAGTTTTGTGGGTTTATATAGGAAAATAGAGGGGGGTTCTTTAATATTTTCCATATAAGGGATTTGGAAACTAATTAATAAATTAATCAAAACCTCAAACCTTGACCAAGACTGTCATTGAAGCCATTAAAAGTTTAATTATATATATTCAAACTCTACAGTATATGTGGCAAGTAGGGTCAAACCCCCAAGGAAGGTGATTATGACCACTATTCTTCTAAAAACATCCAAAATACCCCACTATTGTTAGTAGTGGGGTAGATCTTCTATTTTTTAAACTTTTATTTTTTTTTAATTTTTTATCATAAGGCACAAATGAAACACCACAATATTTTTGAGTTTTTGTTCTAAACTGTAATAAAATAAGAAACATGATAAAAACATCAAGTAATAGAGATATAAAATTCTTATAATTGAACAATCAAGAGAAATACATATGAGGAAAAATATCCATTCTACTGGTTTTAAAAATATTCCTTCTCACGATAGTGACTACAAATAGTACCATAGAAAAGGAGTGTTTTATTTACCTCACCAGAAGATAAATCACTCAAGACAACAAATCATGGAGTTTTCCAATCCAATATTAATCAACTGTTAGAATTCTAGTTTGAAAAAAATATAATATAGAATCAACTCACCATAAGTTCTGAATTTTTCATTTCAATTTAAATGTTTAAGAAAATTAATCCACGATTAGACTCACTAAATTATTATGGAGTTCCGAGATTAAGTACTAGTGGTACATTTCAATTGAATGCAATCAGAGCTGATATCACCTATCAATTACAACAAAATTTAAAATTATAGTGATAAGGAAGAATAAAAATAACCAGCAGACTCAATTTTAACCCAGAACAGGAGTAATTAGCCTAATATCATCTCTATTACGTAAACTAAAATCATTCGATTAAAAATAAAGAAATTTAAATGAAAACATAGGAATAGATCTCTCTCTTAGCTCGAATCGTTGCTTCTCCTAGCCCTTAGGTCTCCAGGAAGTGGTTCTCTGAGAAGTGATCCAAGATTCTCCCCCGAGTTCTCGCTCTTCTTGGGAGTGAATGATCGAATGTATCGAATTAATATCCCCCCAGGTCTTCTCGCTGATCTGTTTTATACTTACTATCACCTACTTCCCAACACCCATTTTTTACCACGGACTTCAAATATCCTTCACCTGTGCACTGCACACGTGCATGTTTTTATGCAATGCATGTCACACTAAATTTTCCCATGTAACTAACTCCCAATGTGTTAGTTGAGTGAACCTGTACATGTTTCTGACTCTTGCAAGAACCTCCCTGCATGGAATTGCAGTCTAAGGGCATGGTGGATCGGTCTCGAATCCTCTTCTGATGACGTCACATGGTTCTTCTTGCAATAGTAGCGGTGGTGTGACACTAGCCTCAACTTGGACTTTTCTTCCATGGTGACCAGTTCGGGGTTCACCCTCTTGCAACACATTCATCACCCTCCTTTAGTTGAGTTAAGCTCTGGTTCGATATTTCTACTTTCATCTCAACATTTAAAAATAGCATAATCAACCACCATATCGGCTTGGAATCGGTTTCATTGAATCATATTCTTAGTATGGTATGTGTGACTTCATCAACAAATGTCCCACCGAACTAGATTTGAAATTCAATGACTCTCGTCTGTCAATATCGGAAATTCCTTGTCCAAATCGAGTTCGAGGTTCTTCCACAGTGATGGATTTTCTACATTCAGTGTTGGTGTTCCAGTGTTAATGGTGTAGGTAGGACCGGAGGCTGAGAAGCAATAGCAAGGTAGGGTAACGGTGTTATCTCATTGTGGGGAGATAGTGAAAGATGATTGGAAATGGTGTGTGATTGTTGCGGTTAATGAAATCATTGTGACGCTGTAAAAAAAGGGAAACGGGTTGTTGTGGCCACAGGAAATGGTGGCAAGGTGTGTGGTGCCTGTGAGTTACGGTGTGTGAATAGATAGTGGGATAGTGATGAAAAATGGTAAACAATGACAAAATATGGTGAGGCAACATTGATGTGGCACCGTGACTGAGGAAGTAGTTGGAGACTTAGTGAGATAGTAATGGAAGAGGATTAGACTGGTGCCACCATAACACTGAAAAATAAACAGAATAGTAAAATAAATTAAAACATAAATAAAATCTGAAAAAAATAATTAATTTAAAGTAAGAATTAACTAAAATAATTGAAATCTACGAAACTAATAAATAAAATTATAAAACAAATATAACCTAAAATAATTAATAAGAACATCAAATTATAAAACATAAATTAAAACTAAATAGAAACTTAGATTAAAATACATTAAGGTTAATATATATATAAAATGAATTTAAAATAAACAAATATAAATATAAATTAATTAATCATTATTAAATTTAATTAGAAGTATTAAATTTAAGAAAAGTGATTAAAATTAATTAATAAAGTTATTACATGTTAAAAAGAAAAAGATCAAAAATTGAAGTAATGAATTAATTATTTAAATGAAAAAAATTAGGTTAATTGATTAAATATTTAGAAAGTCAATTTTTGATCAATCAGTTATAATTATAAACTAAATAATAATTTATAAAACTTATTAATTTAAAGCGGGTCATTAAATAAATTACTTTAAACACTAAAAACACACAACTAATTATAAAAATTGATTAGTTAACAAATTTAGTAATAAAAATGAAACAGTATGATAATTTTAAAAAAAGTGTAAATATAAGTAATTAAATCATAAAAAATTATATAAAATGATGTGTCAAAACAACATAAAATAATCCCATATTAGTTTATATAGGAAAATAGAGGGGGTTCTTTAAAATTTTCCAAACTTAAGTTTTGGACAGTAGATAATAAATTAATCAAAACCCCAAACCTTTCTATTGTTTTTCCCATGGTTTTTACCAATGGGGAAGGATTTAATTATTTTATTAGTACAACAACCTAAATTATGAAAATATTACACTTGGTGATATGGAAGTGAGTCATGTCTTTAAAGAAATGATTTTGAAACCATAAAATATATTATTGGTTTTTGAGGATTTAGAATGGATTTATATAATTTATAATTAAATTATTTTAAAGTGGAAACATAAATATTTTTGTGTATTCCCTTTATAGTTTTTATTACATCATATTTTGGTCGTTATGATGTCATAATACACACCGCATATGTATATAGTATTTAAACTTTACTC
This sequence comes from Viscum album, assembly GCA_963277665.1. Classification (NCBI taxonomy): domain Eukaryota; kingdom Viridiplantae; phylum Streptophyta; class Magnoliopsida; order Santalales; family Viscaceae; genus Viscum; species Viscum album. The sequence continues at coordinate 1,080,054,519 of OY728166.1, read as the reverse complement.
AAAAATCTAACTGTCTCTGAATATTATGAAAAAATCACCATTGGATAATTTCAAGGATATGATTCCAAAAATAATATTTATTTTATCCTAATAAATTGATAAATATGTGAAATTTATTTTTTAAAATAAGAATCTACATTTACTGAGAAATGCTAGGTTTTTTGCAATAACTATTTTTGAACACTTATAATATTTATATTTGACTTCATACAAATTATAAGATCATTTTAAATATAATAGAAATTATTTTATAATAATATTTTATTAAAATAATATTTATTTCAAGTATCCATTAATTAATTAAAATAAATTCTTAAACTTATTTTGAATATTACCCAAAAATGAATTTTGTGTTTTATTATATCAAATCAAAATCATTTATAAAGTAACAATAATGATCTGAAAACATATTCATTATTTTATCCCATATATATATTCATATTATTATTGTCTTGATACATATACCTTTATTACACAATGAAAATCCTTAAGGGTAAGGTTCTCGATGGTGAGACTTTCACGGGGTGGTTCAGCATACATGGTTTGGGTTGGGATCTCAATAAGCTTCAACTTATCCTATAAACGGTTTCTCTCACGGTTATGTTATTAGATCTTAGATTGGGATTAGAAAATATAAAATGTTTGTGATTCTATCTTCCTTAGAAGCACTGATAAATGCACTTTTTGAGGGTATGATTCTACTGGCTGAGGCCATCACTTCTTCTATCTGTGTCAATTGGATTTTTCAGAACCCTATAATTTTACTAATCATGTGATCATTGTTCAATTACTATATTATCAATGGTTATGATTCTAATGGTATTATAAATCCAATAGTCTATAATAAAACCAAATAAGTTAATTTTTTTACTATAACCATAATACATAATATAGAATTTAATTCAACTATATAGGGAATTTTATTTATAAAAGTTTGGGTCGGTAAAATCTTCCCACCTTTAGAAGTTTCACCCTATAATTTTTTTCACACACTAAAACAGATGATAGTTACTTTATTTTATCACCTCCTACAGTTCCCATATCGCCTCTTCAAACATTTGGTTTCTCCAAATCACTTTAACTAGGTGCATTGTCTTGTTTTGAAGAATTTTGTCTCTATGATCTAAGATCTTTGTCAGTTTCTCTCCATATGAAAGATAATTCTAAAATGGTACCAACATAGGATTTATAACATGTTAGGGTTATAGTATATACATCCTCAAGAGTGATATGTAGAACAAATCATGTACTTGATATAGGTTTGGTGGGAGTTCTAGTTAATATTCCACTACTCTGATGTAATCAAGGATCTGAAATGGACCGATGTATCTTAGACTAATAATTTCCTTCTTCCCAAATATCAAAACTTTATTTAATGGATATATATGGAGGAACACCTTATCTCCAACATATAACTCTATGTATCATCAATTATTTTCATAATATCTCTTTTTTCGTCTTTGACTATCCTTAATGAGCGGTTGAATGGTCTTGGCCTTTTCCACCATTTCTATGAACATTTTAGGAACTAACAGTTTTTGTTCCCCAACTTTATCCCAACATAAAGGTGTTCTGAACCTCTTCCCATAAATGGATTTATAGGAATCCATTTGTATTCATCAGTGGAAACTATTATTTTATGATAACTATACCAGAGGAATATATTGATCCCATCATAATTTGAAGAAAATTGATAATTCTCTCAACCTGTCCTTGAGTGCATGGGTAGTCTACTTAGATTGGATATCAGTTTGAGGGTGATAATTCATGATGAGGTTTAACTCAGTGTTTTGAGCATGATGGATAATCTTTTTGAAGTTGGAGTTAAATCTTGGATCTCGATTAGATACAATTGATAGTGGTCTTCCATGCAGCCTCACCAATTCTCTATTGTATATCCTTATAAGTTGATCGAGTGAGAACTCCTCTAAAATTTCAATGAAGTGAGAAGTATTTGTATTATGATCCACCAAAATCCCTATAAAATTATTTTGTCTTGATTAATTCACAATACTGGTGAAAAATTATATGGTTATGTTTCTCATTTCTGTGTAGGTGTGGGTAATGGTTTCATAATCCCCTTGTATTTTTTCCTTTCAACCTTCACTTACTACCATACAGGTCATCTTAATGTATATTATGTGATCTCCTTCTTCAAATTGTCCCGCCAATAGTGCTCTCGGATATCTCGATATATATTTGTGCTTCCTGGATAGATGGAGAAGGTAGATATATGCTCATCTTCAAATAGATTCTTTTATAACTTAAGATTTTATAGTACACATATTCATGAACCAAATCTCACAACTCCATCATTAACATTGAACCTCAAGAATTTCCATTTTTATATAGCGTTAACGTTTTTCAAAATTAACACAACATCTCTTTATGGATCCTTTATCCTCTCTAGATGGTATTGTTGGTAAATAATTCTTTAATGTATTTTTCATGTTGCTTACTTTATGATTCCCAAGTACATTCGTTTTCAATTATAAGATGATTAGATCCTTCTCAATTCTCATCAATGATAAAGTCTTTGGATCCTTTCTACATAGAGAATCTTCGAGTTTATTTGCTTTCTTAGGATGGTAGTAGATTGATAATTAATTGTCCTTAATCATCTCAAACCATCATCATGGTCTCATATTCAGCTCTTTTATTTGTGAATATATACTTAAGGATATTTTTATCCATATATAGTTCACACTTCTCCCAAAAGACATAATGCCACTAGATTTTCAATGTGAAGATGTAATGGACCTGAATTATATCAATGATATTTCCTTTATTATAATTATTTCATATTTTATAAATCACATAAAATCACTTAAATAACACAATACAAACTTTATAAATGATTAATGAATTAAATAAAGAGTATTTATCGAAATTAATGAACCTAAATCGATGGAATAGTAACTTGACCATTGTAATAGTAATATGATATGTAGGAATAGTAATCTTACTAATAGAATAGTAAAATCAATTATGAATATGTAAATAAAATTTGGGTACTTTATAAATGAAAATATTATATAATTAAAACATAGTATAAGTAAATAAATGCTTTGAAAATGATAAATTAAGTGTTGGTATTTTTATAGAACATAAATTCTTATTTACAAATTCATAATTGATATAACAATTAAAAAGAATATTTATTTTCATAAAATTTATTAAACTATTATTTTTTTTCTTATGATTAAAAGATAATTTTATGATACCTTAATTATTTTTTCAAAGTGTTGTAAGATGAGTTATAATTTTAAAATTGGTATTTTTCAAGTAAATAAGTATTTTATTTAAAAAATAAGTTTCTCATATTTATAAAATTATTTTCATAAAATGGAGTCAATTTTTCAATCATAAATATCAAAAAATGGTCTGGTTGAATTTTTTTTCATAGATAGTTGATTTTTTTATAAAAGTTGAAATATTGTCATTTACGATATAAGCGAAATACATGAATTATTGAATCATGGTTAATGTATGGATGATGAAAGAACCATTGTGTCAATATCACATGAAATATTTACTTTATTTATTCACCAAAATCCAAAATATTTATATTCTTCAGCCAAAATATTAAACAAATGAAAAAAATGCTCAAAAAACACTCTTTCCCCCCCACTATAAATACCACCCCTCACCACATATTCTCATCACACCTAAAAAGCCATTAATCTTGTCCAAATTCTACCCAATACTCCTCCAAAGTAACTTACCCACTTCCATGAGCCTTTAGTATCAATAAAATACAAAACTCAAGTGCCTTAAGTCGGTTCTCAAGGAGAAGAATTCAATAGGTAAAAACATCTTTCTTTTAATTATAATTTATTTTCAATTTATTTTATTTTCTTTTACTATCCACAGCTACTATTATCTGAGTTACATTATAACTCTAGTATATTTTATATACTATAAAATTATTGTTTTAATGGAATAATCTATTATCATTTCTTTTCTCTCCCCTTTTTTCAAAAATGAAAACATCATCTATGATGTATTAATTTATCACAAGAGTTTTCAATTTTTATTATTGCCTTAAAGGATGGTAATAAAACCATTTTTTCATTAAAACATATTATATTATATGTATTTCATATTATTTAATGTTTTGAAAAAATTATATATATTTAATTTTAATTAATAAAACAAAACTAGTTTGTGATTCTCAAAAAAATCCAAAATAATCTAAACGGTTATCATTAACATTTTATCTAATGAATCATTCTAATGTCTAAAAAAAATGATATATAAGAACATTTAATATTTCTTATGTTCATTAATGACATATAATTTTAATTATGGATAACTATTATCATTTTATAGGATCTTCCATGCTCATATACAATTGAACTGATCATGAAACAAAGGAAACAAATGCTCTCAAATGATGAAATTGTATCTTATAACTCATCAAAAAGGACAAAAATGAACTTAATAAAATTATAATAAATAAAATAATTATATAAAATGTTATGAATTAATTAATTTATGTATTTAATTTGATTATCAAGGATATTAAGATCAAGTTTAGAACAGTTTCATACATAAGGTTAGGGATTCTTTCCAAGCCTCCATTTTTTCCTTTGGGTAATGCTTTCTCTCTCTTTACAAAATTTAATACTTATTTTATTTTATATAATTCTACAAAATTCTCTTTATATGTTCCAAAATCATTTATCTAGATCATTTCATCCTTATGTTTTAGGGAAATACATGTTTCAAATTGGATCCCTTTTCAATTCTTCCAGATAAGTAAGCCTTTTTAAAGGGAAGTTACCAATTTCTTACTCATTTTCAAGTACTAACCATAATATTTTTTAATCCCCTGTTATTTTTCAAAAATCAATCATTTTATCATGAAAATATATCTTGGTTCATTTATGGTTTTTTATAAAAGATTATTAATTTTCTGCTTTAAATGATCTTTAATATTTTCTTTAAACCACACTAAAATGTTTCATTTATAATGTTTCTTAAACACACTTTTTAAATGTTTTCACTTAAATTTCACATCACTTACCATGATATATTCCTACTTTTCCTTATTAATGTCCAATTATTATTTAAATATATCCTTTCCTGGACCCTGTTATGATATTTTCTTTTTTTTATGTCTTATCTCTAGATTATGATGCCAAATTATTTCCATGGGTAACCCTTATGCTTGATTATTAATGTGGAACACATATTCATGAACATGTTATGATGGGTGAATCCAAATAGTGCTCCAATTCCTTGGGTATTGTTTAGTCTCTTGATAAGTCATGTTGTAATAGAGAGTGAACCCAAATCCTTTATGAGACTTTGTCCTCCATGTGTAATAGTCTTGCCAGTTATCCTTGACTCATGCACCTCTATGTGAAATGGTATTGGAATTTATCCTTTACTCATGTTTATGTAATGTCATATTCTTCCCACATTTCTATTATTCCCTGATTATATTATCCTTTGTTCTATATTTTTTCATTCTATATGTTTATTTATGTTCCATGCCTTTTTATGTCATCATGTTATGCATTCTAACCCATATGTTATGCTATATTCATTTTATTATTCCCTTATTGGGATGTTTACCTCATACCTTTGTGTATGTATTCCCTAGGTTATCCTATGCAGATCTATGACATCATTTGATGTTAGGATATCATTATGGAGATTAAATAATATACTTTGTTATTTTTGTTTTCTATTTTCTAGTTATGTACAAAATCTTTTAAAAACACTAGAATTTATGATCCTTTGTTTTATTTGACGGTTAATTATGCTTAAAACCATGTAAAAATATGTGAATATTATAGGGCCATTATAGTAGGTATCAGAGAACGGTATAGTTATTTCTTGATATTAGAACTATAAAACTTTAGTAAGAAGCCTAGTGATAATTCTATCACCATGGATAACCTAGATTTAAACATAGGGAATCAAAAGTTATGATATGATTTTCATTTTCATGTTTATCCCTATATGTTCAATGTTTAATTTTTTAAATGATTATTAGAATATATTAAATCCACCCTAATTGAAATTTATTTTTCTTAGTTTATTGATAGAAATTGAATAACTCATGCCAACAATTGATGTGATAGGTAGGTTGACAATTACATGAATGAAATGCCAAATAATATGGGAGACAGGTGGTCAAAACTTCATGATAGTACTGGCTCAACTGGCTCATGTTATGAAAAATAATTTGTATCGTGTTGAACTCCCTCCTCCTAAGAAAGAGAAATTTGGGGTGGAATCTTTAATTCATTAAAGGAATCCTATATATAGTGGATTTCTTGGTCCCTTTATCACATTATAATGGATTAACTCCTTTGAAAAGATATTTTTTATCATCTAATGCTTAGAAGAAGAAAAATTTATACTGGTAGTTTATTATTATGATGGGTAAGTTTATCAGTGGTGGACACTGATCAAGAACACAATGTCCAATGATGAAATTGATTCCATGGATTGGGAGGAACTCAAGAAAATATTTTTCAATAAATATTTTCCATAAACCCTCCTATAAATATGGAATGATGGTTACTTAGACTAATGAAGAATGAAGATGAGTCTATCATTGTGTTTGAGGAAAAATTTAAAAGGATTGCAAGATATTCCCTCGATTTTTTCATGAACACCAAAAGCAAGGTGGATCACTTATTTAGCATACTAAAGCTGAGTATACAAAAATAGTTGTTGATTCAAGACTTTGATGGCTATGAGTATATTTTTCATTGTACCCTTAAGGGTAAAATAGAGATCATAGAATATATGTTGTCTCATGGGGATAGAGATAAAAATAGAGTTTAAAATGGTAGGATCAACAGATAAATCACATGATTGAAATAAAATGAAACATATAATTTGTTAAAAGTGTGGGAAGAAGTATCATAGGAACTATTATAATGTCCCGGCCTGTCTTACCCCTGAACCGGTGGCTGGACCGGTCACCACATGACAGTAAGTGTGTCTCCCCATATGCCAGAGGCTACCGACTAGCAGTGATGGTCTAAGGATAGTCAGTTGGGAGACTATACCATATTAACAAATTTTCACAACAGTATAACATAGTAAATAACAATCAATAGTGGAGTAGTAATACATAATTGAAAAATAATTAGAATAAAAATAGTACTCATTTTATAAACGTTTTTAATGCTAATTATATAGAATATGAATGCATGACATGTTATGGATACATAATTGAAATTAAAAAACAATACATCATGCTCTACACGTCATGTACAATAATGATAAAAGACAACCAAGCCCTACGAATTTCAACTCGAGCATCCTGGGCTCCTTCTCGGTCCTCTGATTCTACCTCCCAAATATAAGTAAACAGGTCAACCCTGCAACCAAATAGAATCTACTCGGGTACCCAAGTGCAATGGTAGCCTAAGTAGGGCATGAGATATATATCTCAGTAGGGTGGGATCATCAGTGTCTACCCCAATAGCAGACATTAAATAAATAATTTAAACATTCTAGAAACATGCATAAATAAAGTAAACAGTACAATGTAACTATATATCCAAGTACTTGCTTCAGCTCTAAGCTGGTGTCTGAACCTGCATTATGCATTTTTCATGTATACACAACAGTCATCACACATTCATTTACATTTATTAATAATTCAAACCTTGTTAAATTTTATAAGAATTTATATCCATCCTAAGCCTAACATCCCCCATATAAGTCACTCACAACAGATGTCTCTTAAGATCATTTAAGAAATCAAAGTAAAGACCAAATTCCAAACGTGTTCTTTGTATTGGATAACACATCATAAGATATTCAATTTAATATTTCAAGTATTATGTCTGAGCTCGTCTACAAAAAAAATAGTGATCCGCTCCTAGGTTCATCCACTAAACAGTGATTCAACCAATTCATTTACAAATATATACCATTTATCATATTCAATTCACAAATCATCACGTCATCTTTCACTAACCATTTAATCCAATCATGTACGACCAATTGGACCCACAGTCCAATGTCCATTAATGGGTGTATACTATCATGTTTAGCACCCTCATGAGTATTTGGAGCATTTGTCTTTATCTCACAACCCCTAGGTATTTGGATCATTAGTCCCTATACCATAAAAGAATATTTTCATGCAAGTTGGGTGTAGAACACCATTTCTTGCACCCCATGATTATTTGGAGCATCAGTACCTTTCCCACAAACCGTTTATCAATCATACATAAATATCAATCATTGGTGTAGAACACCGTGTCTAACACCCCCAAACCATCCATTAATATATTCTTAAATTAATTAATCAAATATGTAAATTAATTCTACCAAAAATTAACAATATAAAACTCTTGTCAAAAAATTCAACAGTTAATTTACCATTTTACACCTCAATAGTTAATAATTAATTAAAAATTCATTATTCTTAACCACAAGAGAGTTAACTAAATAAATCTCTCGACATTTAATTATCCCAATTCCTTAACTGAAAAATTGATAATTAATTCTCTAAAATATCACTAAAAAATCATATCATTTAATCCATCATTAAAAAATCTCTATTTAGCCAAAAAAAAGTATCAAAATTAATTTCTGGATCAATTATATCATTTCGATTACCAAATTTCTTAATCAAACCCACCATTAAAAATTGTAGATCAACATCACGATATATAACTTTGAGCATTAAAAATTCATCATTTAAATTAATGCATGCTAATTAATTAATTAAACAATTAATTAATTTCTGCATACCCTTTAATCAATTCAATAATTGAATAACCTTTCATGTTATTAATATATAGTAATAAATCTATCATTAATTATCTTGATTTAGACAAAACAACATATCACAATTAATCCTTGAATAAATTATCTCACTCAGCTAAATCAATATATTATAATTAATCATTTGATTATTTTTTCTATATAGTATCAAAATATATAATTAATATAAAAAATTAATTATCTTATCTTAGCCAAAACAAAACATCATTTAATTATTTAATTGTTTCACTTTAATAAATTCAGCAATACAAGAATAAAACCAGCACATAGTCATGTCCTCCTTTATCTCATGTGGGTAGTATCATTTAATAACATCCAAATTCATGCATCAACACATCACATATCACAATTAGTAATTTAATCAAACATACTAAATTCAAATTTGAAAATAATTCGATATAAATACTTAGGTATATAATTTAAATACCAAAAAAATTATAGTAAGCATTTTATTATTGAATTTATTAAAGTTGAGTACTTGAAATCGGATCCTACCTTGGGGTGGAACCAATTCAATATTCAGCGGCTTGACATACGATGACAACCAATCTACAACTGATCTGCAACTACATGAACATGCCTTTGTGTGTGTGTGTGTGTGTGTACATTTGTACCCTCTACCTTGATCAAAAGTCACTGCAACATAACTCAAAATCACAAAAACGCAACGACAAGACTCAACACACCTCAAATAAAGAACCATGGGCTCAAATAATTTGTCAGACTCTAAATTATATGGTGCAAAACAAATAGCAGAAATATATATCCTTACCCGAAGCAATGGAGACAAGGCTAATCATGTCCATCCACCTCTCCCATTGTGGTATATGCCGGATTATGGACCAATGGGTCCCGAGTCAAAATTCACTTACCCTAAAAAAAGAGGAACTCAAAAACCAGATTAAACTCGAACCTTAGGGTTTCAACCGAGAATACAAGGAGTGAGAGAGGAGTCAAATGGAAAACATGAATCACGAGTTATATGCAGATAGAATCACCTTAATGAGGTAGACAACATTCATGAAAAGTTCAAAAGGAATCATTGCGCACAAAGTGGAGTTCGGGAGAGTGGTTGGCGCGCCAAAGAGGGGGTTGCGCTGCTACAGGGTGCTTCCTGGGTACCTTGTGCTGCTGTATAGGGTTTTTATAGTACAAGGACGTGTTGTACGTGGTTCACCACAAGGAGGATCGACCTTGGAGGGGTGCTACATGTGGTCCGTAGGAGGAGGGTTTCACCATAGAGGAAGCCTTCACCTCCTGTGCTTCGTGCCTCAAAGGGGGGTGTACGCTTCAGTGTGGGGGAACGGGAGAAGGTTCCTCCCTTTAATTTATTTTCTAACCTATAACATAAAACATTAATAAAACCTATAAATTAATTACAATAATTAATAATTATTGTTATTATTATAACAATAATAATAATAATCATACCATTGTTATTATTTTCACCATTAAATTTTTTTATCATTAAATCTAAAACTTGCCATTTAATTAAAAACGCATAACTTGAAAAATATAAAAAATAATAATTCCCACAATTAATTAAATTCACCTTTTCCTTGAATTTAATTAATTAACTCAATAATAATAATAATTACATCTTCATCATTATTATTATTAAAAAATCATTTTTTCAATTCTAACCAAAAATCCCAAATCCAATACTATTATTATTTATAAAATAATAAATAACATAATTAATAACAATTATAACACTCAATAAAACATAATAATAATAATATTGTTATTATTACTCAGACCTTTGATATTACACAAAACCTCCATTTAATAATAATGCTTCTTCAATAATTCTGAAACTCTTTATTTAATTAAATGTTTCTTTGAGATACCCAAAAGCCACATTAATTTCACATAAGTTTTACACCCCATTAATCATGTAATTAAAATATTTTAACATAAATGTTACACCTCATTAATCATGAAATTAAATCTTTTAACATCCAAACAATTTATGATATCAAAATAATAATAATAACATTATTATTATTAATAAATTAATCTATTTAAACACAAAACTCCCATTTTATATTATTTTATTAAAGTAAATAAATTATTAAACTGGGTAAGTTGCACGGGTTGGACCACAATCATGTGCAGCCCGTGCATATCTATTAAAGTAGAATTTTTTGAATTCAGTGCTCTTGGGACTCATCAGGACACTTGCAATAATTATCAGTTCATTACGCAAGTCCAAAAATGACACATTTAGGTGTTCCAACACACATAATAAAGTTCCAGATCTCGATTTAAAAATAGACCCGTCGATAAAATGGAAAAAATAAAAAACCTTTATAATTTAAACCTAGTTCAAAAACATGGGACTTTACAATCTACCCACCTTAAAAAATTCTCGTCCCTGATAATTCATCAGGAACTATAACAACAACATCTGACCTACCATGTTCTAAATGTTTTGTTTGAAATAAATGTTATGTTTTCAAACACTAAATGCGCTTTTAGCCAAAACACAAGTATAACCACTTAATTATTCAAAACCCAAGTCAAATACCTCCAAAAAAATCTTACATATGTATCCATAAGATGGACCTCATTATGAAAAAGGTCCAATATCAATCGACCAATAGAAACTGGTTGCACAAGATTTCTTGGAAATACATTACTGTCCCAAAACCCACACTCCCCCTTAAACTGGCGATGTTCCTTTTAAAATTATTACATCACCAACCACATGTACCCAAAAGTCATTACCCAACCTCTGGTGTCATTAACAAGTTAATCCTTCACATGGATATTTAAAAACTACCATTCCTCAACATGAAAGAAGGCATAGCCAAAATAATCCACACATCCCATATACAACCCAGATAATAACCACTCATAAAGACCAACAACATTTAGAACTTTAGTGTGGCATAAGACTGACACTATCTTAGTGTCTCCATGAAGAGGTCAAGATAGGTGACATTCACATCATATTCTGAAGAGTACACTAATAGAAAACTATGGTCACTAAAAAATCAGTCAAACTACTACCGGACGAATATGTTCAAAAATCGTAGCATTGCATACTGACATGTTTACCGAAATTGATGTTACACTACCCACCTTAGTATTTTCCAGGACATCAAAAAAAATTAGCTTCTTACTAGTGTGCTATTTCTTAGACACCATAAACACACATGTGACATTCCTTGCACCATGATCTCCACGTCAAATATTTTCACATGAAATCCAAAAATTTAAACCAACCAGCGTGTCAAAACACCCAAGTCCCATAGGCTAGTCTCTTATGAAACATAAACATCGACACTTTATATTGGTCATGAAAAACTGATATCACTATTCTCAAAAGCCCCATTTTTATCCATTTAAGTAATTTATTTCAACCTTTGAAAATTTGAATGAATTTCAACAAACCCACAATTACTTTTTCATAATAAGTCTCTTTTTTTTCAAAACAACGCCCTACGGAAGAACTGTCATGCTATAACAAACAACCTCTTTAAACATTTAACATTCTATGTCATTTCATTTTTATTTGGAAATTTAGCATCTAAAATCCTTTTAACAAATGTGACCTCCAAGGGCCCCATTTATCCAATCCATGTTCTTCAATAACCAACCCCATAATAGTTCATTACAATCAAAACTCAATAGTTTTACATTCATAACTATTTTCAAACATACTATGGTTATATGGTTCAGTCACATAGATGTCCATCTTCTAGTTGATAAGGCGCCCATACACCTTACCATTGGAATTTGGATCCCATTTAAGATATATATTTTTCATTTGAAATTTTAACTTTAACCTCCCTTTTTAAATGTTTGAAAACATGGGTTACCCTTTTTGCAGTTATAAGGCACCCATACACCTTACGACTGAAATACAATTATGTTTTAATTGAATCCACATAAATGTATCTAAAGAAACAAATCATTTATTAATAAGATAACTGGTCACTACAAGTATCTAACATAGATCAACATGCTAAAATCACTAAAACATGCTATAACACAGAAGCATGGAACATAAGCATTGAATATTATTACTCGGGCATGTTAATTATATCACTGAAACATGCTATCTAAAAAAGAATGATAGATAATTAAAAGACATGGAATATATTTAAGGCACACAATCCATATTATTAGGCATCCTACTAATTCAACTACATGACATGGAAAATATACATGGAATGTTAATATCTAAGTGCTTAATATGATGCATGTAAGGCAACTTCCTTGCTATATCAAGATAATGTAATTTTTTTCAAACTTCTCATAATTAATAAGAAGTAGAAAATACACCAGTAACTCAAGATGAAATCATATAAACTATAACCTAAAATACTGAAAACATCAATTCCAATCCCTTTACATTTGTTCTTTTCCTGTACATGGGGTGATCAGTCCTAAGAATGGCTATTTACCCAAGCGCTGACACATTCCTAGTCTCATATATACCAACCTTAAAACAGTATGACAAAGGAAAAGAAAGAGAACATGAACCTATGATACCACTTTGTAACATCCTGATCTGGCTTACCCCTGAAACGGTGGATGGACGGGTCGCCACATGACATCAAGCGCGTCTCCTCGAATGCTAGAGGATGTCGACTAGAAGCGAGGGTCTAGGGATAGTCAGTGGGGAGACTATACCCTCTTAACAGAGTTTCACTATGGTATATATGTGTAAATAAAAATCAAAAGCGAAATCAGTAATACATAGTTGACAAAGGAGTGGACGAAAAATAGTAATCATTTTATAAAAATTTCCAATTCCAATTATAGAGCATATTAATGCATGACATGTTATGGATACATAAGTAAAAGAAAAAACAATACAGAATGATCTAGACATCAAGTAACATACAAATAAAATACAACCAATCCCTATGACTTTCAACTCGAGCATCCTAAGCTCTCGCTCAGTCCTTTACTCTTATCTCCCAAGTATAAGTAAATATCTCAACCCTATAAACCAAATAGAATCTACTCAGGTACCCCAGTGCTATGGTGGCCCGAGTAGGGTGTGAGATATACATCTCAGTAGGCCAGGACCATCGGTGTCAACACCAATATTAGACATCAAATAAATAATTTAAATAGTGTGAAAACATGCATAAATAAAGTAAACAGTTCAATGTAATTATATACCCAAGTACCTGCTTCATCCCTAAGTTGGTGTCTGAACCTGTATTATACATTTTTCATGCATACACAACAATCATCAAACATTAATTTTAATTTATAAATTATTCAAACCTCATTAAATTATATAATTCTTGAGATCCGGCATAAGCTCGACGTCCACTATATAAGTCACTCACAACATATGTCTCTAATGACCATTTAAACAAACAAAGTAAATAAAAAATTCCAAGATTGTTCTTTGGATTGGATAACGCATCACAAGATATTCAATTTAACATTTCAATTAATATATAGGAGCCAATCCACAAGAAATAGTGATTTTCTTTTGGGTCTATCCACTAAATAGTCATTCACCCAATTCATTAACAAATATGAACACATTATCATATTGAATTCACAAATCATCACATCATCTTTCATTAACCATTTAATTAAATCATGTACGACCAATTCAAACCATAGTCCAATGTCAATTAATGGGTGTATAATTCCATGTCTATCACCCTCGTGAGTATTTGGAGCATTATTCCTTGTCTCACAACCCATAGGTATTTGAAGCATCAGTCTATGTCCCATAAAAGAATATTTTCATGCAAACTGGGTGAAGAACACCATGTCTTGCACCCCATGAGTATTTTTTGCATCAGTCCATATATCACAACCTCCCTATAAATAATACAAAAATATATATCATTGGTGTAGAACACCATTTATAACACCCCAAAACCATCCATTAATTAATTCATAAATTAATTAATCAAATCTATTAATTAATTAAACAACTAATTAACAACATAAAACTCTTGTCAAATAATTCTATAATTAATTTACCATTAAACACCTCAATAGTTAATAATTAATTAACAATTAATTATTCATAACCACAATCAAGTTAACTATATAAATAAATTGACATTTAATTATCTGAATTCCTTATCGGAAAGCATGATAATTAATTCTCCAAAATATCACTACAGAATCATGTCATTTAATCCATCAATAAAATATATCTATTTATCCAAAACAAATGTATCACAATTAATTTTTGGATCAATTATATCATTCTGATTCAAACATTTCTTAATCAAACCCACCATTAAAAATATTAAATCATCATCATGATACATAACTTAGAGCATTAAAAATACATCAATTAAATTAATTCATGCCAATTAATTAATTATAAAATTAATTTATTTATTCATTCCCTTTAATCAATTCAATAATTGAAAAAAAATTCACATTATTAATAGGTAGTAATTAATCCATCATTATTTATCTTTATTTATCCAAAACAACATATTACAATTAATCCTGGAAAAAATTATCTCACTCAGCTAAATAAATATATTATAATTAATCCTTTGTTTATTTTTTTATATACAGTCTCAAAGCCCATAATTAATATATAAAAATAATTGTCTTATATTAGCTAAAATAAAACATCATTTAATTATTTAATCATGTAACTTTAACAAATTCATGAATAAAAGCATAAAACCATCACATAGTCATGTCCTCATTTATCTCATGTGGGAAGCATCGATTAATAACATCCAAATACGTGCACCAACACATCACATATCACTTTTAGAAATTTAATCCAATGTACTAAATTTAATTTTTAAAATTATTCAATATAAATACTTCACTACATAATTTAAATACCAAAAAAAGTGTAGCAAGCATTTTATTATTGCATTTATTAAATTTGAGGACTTCAAAGGGGACCCTACCTCAAGGTGGAACCAATTAAATATTCAATGGCTTGACATATGATGACAACCAATCTGCAACAGGTCTGCAACTGCTTGCACACACCTTTATGTGTGTGTGTGTGTGTGTGTCTACACGTGCACACCCTCTACATTGATCAAAACACACTGCAACATAACTTATAATCACAAAAATTCAATGGTAAGACTCAACGCACATCAAATAAAGTACCAGGGACTCGTATAATTTGTCAGAATATAAATTAAATGGTGAAAAACAAACATCGAAAATGTATATCCTTACCTAAAGCAATAACAATAATGAAAATTGAGTCCATCCACCTCACCCTTGGAAGAAGATGTTGGATTATGGACCAATGGGTCCTGAGTCAACATCCGTATACCCTACAAATAGAGAAATGAAATAATCGGATTAAACATGAACATTAGGGTTTTGGCTGAGAAAACAGGGTGAGAGATAGAAGTCAAATGAAAAATTTGAATCACAAGATATACATAGACGGACTCCCCTTGATGAGGTGGACAAAATTCGTGAAGATTCTAGAATGAATCATCACACACAAATTAGAGTTTGGGAGAGGGATGGTGTGCATAAGAGGGGGGGGGTTGCGATAGTACAGGGGTGCTACCTGGGTGTTGGGCCCAACAGTAGGGGGTCCGGTCGAGACTAGGTCGTTTTGCAGGTAGTGCTCCACAAAGAGGATCGATCATGTAGGGGCACTGTAGGTTCTCTGTAAGAGGAGGGCTATGCCATGGAGGAAGCTTGCACCTCCTGTACATCGCGCCTCAAAGGGGGGGGGGGTACATGCTTCAGCATTGGGGGAAAGGGAGAAGGGTCCTCCCATTAATTTATTTTCCAACCTATAACTTAAAATATTAACAAAACCCATAAATTAATTTCAATAATTAATAATGATTATTATTTTTATAACAATAATAATAATAGTCATACAATTATTATTAGGGACACCATTAGATGTTTTTCTAATTAAATCTAAAACTCCCCATCTAATTAAAAGTACTAGACTTGAAATAAATTAAAAAAAATTAATTCCCCCAATTAATTAAATTCTCCTTTTCCTTTAATTTAATTAATTAACTCAATAATAATAATAATTACATATTTATTATTATTATTATTAAAAAAATCATTTTTTCAATTCTAACAAAAACTTTCAAATCCATTACTATTATTATTTGTAAAATAATAACAACAATAATTAATAATAATTATAATGCTCATTAAACCATAATAATAAAAATCTTGTTATTATTACTCAAACCTTTGATATAACACAAAACCTCCATTCAAAAATAATGCTTCTTCAATAATTCTGAAACACCTTATTTAATTAAACATTTCTTTGAGATACCCAAAATCCAAATTAATTTCACATAAATGTTACACCCCATTAATAATGAAATTAAAATCTTTTAACATAAATGTTACACCCCATTAATCATGAAATTAAATCTTTTAACATCCAAATAATTTAATACACCAATATAATAATAATATTATTATTATTAACACATTATTATATTTAAACACAAAAATACCATTTAATATTATTTTATTAATGTAAATAAATTATTAAACTGGGTAAGCTGCACAGGTTGGACCGCAACCATGTTCAGCCCATGCGGATCCATTGAAGTGTACTTTTCCAAATTCGGTGCTCCCAAGACTCATTAGGACACCTACAAAAATTATCGGGTAATTATAAAAGTCCAAAAATGACACATTTAGGTGTTCTAACACATGGGAAAAAGTTTCAGATCTTGGTTTAAAAATCGACCCGTCGATAAATGGAAACAAATTCCAATACCATTGAAATTTAAACTCGATTAAAAAACACAGGACTTTACAACTATCTAAAGGGAACCAAGAGATGCTTAAAATGTGAAATAATTGGGAATATGGATAATACCTGATGAAGGAATATAAATAATCCCACTAATGTGGAATAAGAAAGGAAGATTCATATCAACACTATGCATGTAGTGAAAATTTTCAACTTTAAGAGACATGGGCATTATGTGAGTGTTCCACCTCCGAGGTGGCGCATTTTCGGGTGGTGAGAAAATGATCCCACAAGGATCATCACCCATCCCCTTTTCTTTTAGATATAGGATCTCATCAAATTTTCCATTTCTTTTGTTTCAACCCATTCGGTGTCATTGTCCTTTAAATAAGGTTGGATTAACCCTGTGGGGACTGTTGGTCCCAATGAGGGATTGCATGGGGGTTGAGTACTGGTGCAATTGGTCCTTATCTGATATAACTTCATCTTATGGTCTCCAACGAGTTTATTAATGGATCTAGGAATTCCCAATGGACCTATTATTCATGATTCACAGACCTTCTTTCCAAATTCCGTCGCTCGTTGATTGATGATTCAGCCAACAACACTTAAGGACTCCATTGGTTGAGAGATGGGAGGTCAGGATCACCACACCCTACCAAGGGAGAATTTTTTTCCTATTATGGGACTCTATTATAGATTTAAGTCATGTTCATATGTTCGTTAATCCTTGTTTAATTCCCAAAGAGTGTGTCCATGGGCTACCCTTGGTTTTCAGGATCATCGTAGGCATGCATATATTTGATTCTACGGAAGTGATACTAACTTAGACATATAATAAGGCACTCTGGAGTCTATCGCCATCCAGGGGGGATGGAGTGTGACTTGATGTTGGGATCAAGCCCATAATAATTGATTCATACATATCCTCGATAGGGGAATCAGAATCCACATAGTTTGGATTGTGTGGGGCTTATGTGATGAAGTTGCTCATTTGATAGACATGATTTGGTTAACCCTTTTGGATGGACACCCTTTTGAGATCAGGCCTTCTAGAAGGCATCCAAGGTATCCTGGTTTGATCAGTAATTAGATTTCTCTTAGTTCAGATGTGTTGGGGTTTACGCATGGGAGATTCTCAGTTGATCGGTCATGGTGGGGTGGACCCTCTTGGATGTGTACCCTTTTGAGCTCAAGCCTTCTAGAATACATCCTATATATCCTTTTTAAATCTGAAATCAGAGTTCTTATAGTTAATATTCATTTGGATTTTTTATTATCACAAACCTCTAATCCCACAAGATTCATGCTTGGCATGAGGAAGAAAAGGATTTCAAAGATTCAACAAAGCACATGCTTATTCTCCTTTTGGTGGGAGAGGGAGAGCCCACTGAGTAAAAGGTTAGGGCGATGGTGGGAGAGGGTGCAGAACAATGAACCTTTTAATGTGAAATGACATTCAAATTCACGCGGCCCGACCTCAAAGGATTAGGGACTTACCTCAGTTAGAGGGCCGTAAAATATGTTCTAGGAAGGGGAGAAGTTTCATCCTCATCAAAGGGGGGAGTGAATGTAACCCCTTAGACTGATCACTATTCTTCATTCAATGGAAAATCAAGTGATCACCCTTAATCCCTATAATGGGGAGGTTCAGGTTGGAATCCCAAGGTTGGACTCTGGGTTACCATGGGAATGTAATCCCACAGGCATTCCCGAAGCCCAAACTATTGTGGGGAGATCCTTTGTGACTCCACTAACCATGGGTATGTAGACTTAGTGGGGTGCACTAATTCTCTCGATGGTCTGGTCATACGGGTCTGGTGGATTTGGAGGAGCCTTTGGCCTGATTTCGGAGGACTGGTTAGTGGAGGGATTATGGAGGGTTGGATGGTAATAGAAGGGTGAGTTTGGGACCAGACGGAATAATACCCAAAAACACTTCATTCTGCATACTAGTTCCATATATAGGGTAAGGGAGGATCCGCATACCATAGTGTTATGCAAGAAAAGGGGTTGTCCACGTACTGATGTGGTATGTGGGCATGTGTATAGTCAACCGCATACCATAGTGGTATGTGGCCCACCACACTACTTTGGGTTCCATCTACGTACTAATGTAGTACGTGGTGTCGGGTTCAGTTCGCATAGTGGTACACTATGTGGAGCAGCATATTGAAAGAGAGTCCAGAGGATTATCATTCATGGGGAGTTGATTTGTGAGAATTATGTGGTTCTCGGTTCACCGATTAGGTTCACTGTTCTCATTTTATTATTAAATTTCCTTGTTTAATGGTTCACGGCCAGCTGTACCTGTGGAGAAGGTGGTTCATGAATTGGGATTTATCGATGAATCGAGACAGAAGTTGAATTCTTCTCTGAACTATTTCTTCCAATCTTTGATTTCCCTTAAATATTTTTTTCCATCCTCTTATTCTGTATACCGTACTCCTTTTATATAGTATCAGATAAATTGTATCTATTGGTCATTCAGTACCATTTGCGGAGGCCCGTGTGGATATCCTGACCCACAGAAGAAATAGTCAATACAGGGTTTGAAGAGGCTTCAGTTCACGATAATGGTACACAAAACCTTTCTAGTTCACTTCATCCGTGAACTAATTGATTCGTGGCATAGTATGCTGATGGGATTCATGTGCATGAGTCCTTTAACGACAAGGTTCGTGGCCTGCCTTGTTACACTGGCCATCACTCTGAAGGACAGTGGTTTGTAGATCATTCTGTAAACTTTTTGGTTCGTGATCCAGTTGTTCTACATACCTTTCCTGGTGATGGTACACGAGACACCTGAAAATGCCTTGAAAACATTAATCTCTTCAAGTTTATTCTGGAAATTGCAACTTTTTTTGAGTCCATTTATATTTATATACTTGTAGGAGTACTTTCTTCCTTCTAAAAAGTGATTATGGGAGTATTTTCTTCCCTTGGAAAAATTTTCAAGACCCTAAAAATGCCCCCATCGTAATGGGGTCTGTTCGGAACTAAAAAAGGGACTATCCCAATAGAGAAGCAATCATGAACTGAAATGCATTGCGATAGAATAGATGGACCTGGTATGAGGGGACTACACCTATATATAGGGCCTCATTTCATTTTTCTTTTACCATTTTCCCCAGTGAAAAGTTCTCTCAATTTTTTTAGATTCCTCTTCTCTCACGTACCATGCTCTTTGCAAAAATCACATTCGTGAACCACTTCGTACATACCGCGAACCAGTATCCTCCCCATTTCTTCATTTGTGTACCATATTTTATATTTCATGAACGACATTGCAGAATTTTAAGACTAAAATCAAGATGTCGCATAGGATGATGCTACACAGCTTGTCTGTCCACATACTGAACTTGGATCGGTGAATCGAACTTTAGGAACCAATAATCCAAACTTTAAACATTAATCCTGAATTTCTGAATATAAACATAATCAAGGCCTAGGTTCATGATATCCACTTTCTATAATCATTTTTTGTTCACCGGCCAACGATCCTTTGGATAACGCCTCACGAATGGTTTGCGTACCATGGTTGTATGCGGTGAAATGCATCCACATACCATAGTGGTTGGTGGGGTTACTTCCACATATCATGCAGTATGTGGATTGTTCTTTCTACACACTATACAGTTCATGGGTTGTGTCTACCACATACTATTTCTGGAAATAGTATGCAAATCCTTTTGTGGACATATTTTGAGTCCTTTAGCCACTCTTTCATAGCCTTTATCTAACTCATTTTATTGGACTGAATTTTTTTCAGCTTCTAGATCTTCTTGTGCATGCTATAATGGTTGATTCATAGGATGTGATAAAATTGAGGAAGATAAGGGTGAACAAGGCATAAAATAGTGAGGATAATCCTAAAAACCACTTCATTCATCATGACAGCTTCTTAATGGATTTCTTGATGCCATAACTTCTATCCAACCCTTTATCTATATAGTTTACACTTTACAATTTTGGTCTCCCCGCATATGTTCCTCTATTGTGGGCTGACCCTGATACTCCTTTTATCCTCTTAGAAGCACCACAAGGTCGTGATCGCGCCAAAATTTCCCCATTATGAGAATTTATCACCATTCTAATTTAGGGGAACATCTTCATACATAGAGGCACTGCATGGACTAAAGGAAACTATGGGTGTTGTGATGGAATCCTGAGAGTAGACGCTCGAGAGTACCCATCTATTATCAGCATCTCCTAAGAAAATCCCAATGGTGGGTGGAGCACCAAGTGGGATCTGAGGGTCATAGGATGTTTCTACGATGAGTGGGCCTAGGAATTATGGGTGCATCAGACTTTTTTGGAGTCCCCTAACTAGTTGGGGTAAGTGGGCTTGTATCAGGCATCCTGGGTTTCATAGATTGAAATCATCTCTCCAGGATAAATCCTTTTGGAATTTCTGATCCGCTAGTGTTCAAACACAAACGCCTTAACTTATTGCATGGGGAGGTGCAGATCATCCTATTGGATATCTACCAGCTATGAGGACTCCCTATCCTCAGAGAAATGTATGATGAGTTTCTCCTAATAGATACTTCTTGGAATGACATGGACAATGTGTCCCCTTTGACAAGGAAATTACTATTCATGGCAAAGGGATTACTTGACTATCCCTTCAAGGATCGCTCTCTTATCCCATTTGAGGTGTGGATAGGGTTAATCTTACAGCCGAATGGACCAAATCCAAGGTATCACTATAGTTGGACTCCCCCAACCCGTCAATACCACCAAACTCCAGGGCCATACTATGCTACCCTTGAAGTGGGATAATAAAACACATGGGGGTATGAGCTTCTTTCAAATATATCACGTGTACTTAGACTAGTAGGTTTTTTCACCATGTTTTTGAGAAGATGGATTTTCCCATCCTGCAATGTATATACAGGGGTTCATGCCTATACTTTGATGATGACGACAACACTAATAGATAGTCGAACCATTAATTTGGCCCTAAATCCCTTCACCTAGCTTTATGAATTATTGAGACAAATACAGGAAGGTGGGCCCCCACACTAACTCAGTGGACCATTTAAATTTCTCTATGGGAGGATGGAAGAACACTTCCCATGTTATGAATACTAGAAAACTAAAAAGGTTCCTCATTCTGATTTTCAACCCATGCCTCTCAACATCTTCATCGTTCATCCTAAGACTCTATGTCTTATTGATGTGGTCGGGCTATTGAATGATGCTTCACGTTTCTTATTTTCACAACATCTTACCCCTCACGGATCATTGAGAGGTGATATGGATGGATCTTTAGAGTAATTATTGTACCTTATCACACTTCGGGATAGGATTCTCACTACTCATATAGATCTAGTAGTAATTTTTAAGCCATACCTCCCCTATCGGTTTTCTATGTAATTCAAATTCCTTAAATAGACTACATTGCTTCCATCTATTCTATTAAGGGTATAGTCTCACCCTGTAGTTCTTCACCAATCCTGGCTCATGATGATGCATGAAGGTTATTCTATGGATGTTATCATTCCTAACATGACAAAATCATCTTTCTTGTCATTGGAGTATGCCCGACTATGGGTGGATTGTTAACCCAACATGATGCTGAAAGAACCAGTTCTTCGGGTACAGAAACCTTTAACCATTCCCTGCCCCATCCTTACCCCAACGACAATGCCACACATTCCTTCTACTATGAAGAGTTAAATAGCTACACCTTCTACTTTTATCCAAATAGCATCCATGATGGATACATCAACTATTCCTACCCTCTTGGTAAGAAAACTCTCAGTTATTCATTAGAAACATCTGAGAGGGGCCTCATTGGTACAACCTATCTCATTGGGGAGTGATTCAGACGGATCCCCTCCCATAGATACCACCAAAGACCTTAATGAAACCGCCACCAATCAAGGGTCATCAATCATATGAGAATCCACGGTTAGTCCTCCACATTCGGTCCTAGTGGTTGGTCCATCTAAGGGAAAAGAGAGTCTCTCATCTTGGGAGACCTATCATAGGTCCCTCCCCACTCCTATGAAAATGATTCCTACTTATAGACATGTGGATGCAGGGGAGGATCAAGGTACTAATGTTGTAGAAAGGAACCAGATGATGCAAGAAAGAAGAATTGCATCAGTTATGTGATATTGTTACGGAGGCACCTATGGCCAATTTTGCTGACGAGGGTGACAACTTTATGTAGTTATTCACTGAGTTGGATTTAGACATCTTTGATTATCAGCACTTACACCTCCTTATTTACCAAATCGTCATTTCCCGAGAAGACCTTACCTCTTGTGAGGACTAGCTGGCCAAGTTTAATTCTTCCCTTCACCAAGTGGTGACCTTCCAAGATGTTTCAGAAGAATTTGATCATCTAACAACTGAGGAGGTGAAGTCCCATGACATTGTGGACACCAAATTTGAAGAGATGTGAGAGTGAGAAGCCCATGCAGCAAGGTTGAGGGATCAACATTCCTCCCTGTGTACCAACTATGAAGTCGTCCAGATGAAAGGGTGGGACATTGAAGTTGTTCTAGAGAGGGTGTGTCTGATGGGCAAGGCTGAAATAGAGGAAATCACTTATTTGGAACAAACTATCAATGGACCATGATAATAACTTTCCATCCTCTTGGAAATGATGAATCGATCCTTATTTTAGTTCTGTCCCAAATCAGGATATGTACTCTTCCCCTTATTATTTTTTTGATAGTTTGGAGAGACTCCGAACTGGGGATGCTCCTCCATTTTTGTCGAACTCAATAAAACTGATTTGACTTTGGATGCTTCTTCTTCAACTTTTCCGGTCGTATCAACATCATTTCAATTAGGCATTAATGTTAAACCATGACTTGAAATATTTTAAACTGAAATAATAGAATGAAGGTATAATGTTTTCCTCATCCATGGGACTTGGACAGCATAGTTCGAATATTGATGGGGATTCATGGAACACCTCACGAACTTTTAATTATTTTTAATTATTATCCTAATTTTTTCATAATATTTCTTTCCATGGTCCCGTAAGGGGAATCTCTCATCACTATCCCCTCTTTAGGGTTTGTGCCGCCTCTTCCACGACAATGAACCCCTCCTTCTTCCCATGTTCTCTCTAGTTTTCAGCTTCTTCTTCTTGGCTATCGAGAAGTCTGGGACATCTCGGATGGAGGTTTTGTTGCTTGTTCTTTTTTATGATGGCGTATTCTACAATGTTGCGATTGAAGGATTGTGGTTTGATGATGAGGAGAAAGATGGTGGTCCACGTCCTCTTTAACCCTGATTTCAAGATCTGGTTCATCAGAGGTTCTGCAAACTTCTTTGAAGGTGGGATTTGTAAGATGATCTCGGATCTGCTCACGGTTAACCTAGATCTGGTATTGTTTTAGCCTCTCATCTCCTATTTTGATGAGGTGAAATCTGCTAGCATTGTTTTGGGTCTGCAGAGGCTTGGTATTGCAACTGTTTTAGTTATTTTTGATTTGAGAAGACATGTTGTTGTCATTGTTTTGGTTGATTTTGGTTCTCGAAGGAATGTCGTTGTTGTTGCTTTGGTTATTTTGGGTTCTTGAAGGCATTTTTACACTGTCTTATGTGATGTTATGTTTGTGATGGTGGTGGATTTTGGATTTTCTTCCTTGTTGATCCCTGTCATGTCTCCGAAAACATCAACAGAGGCGCTGATGGTGTATATTCATGAGGTGATGCTGTTTGAGGTGTGGACGATTCAGAAGGTCGGAGAAGATGGTGGCGGGGCCGACTTGTCTCGTTGGTGACCTGATTAGAGGCGATGTTGGGGTTACGCGATGACATGTAACTCAAGGTGATGGTGCGGCTCGAGGAGGACACGTGGTTCACTTGAAGTTTGAATTTGCAATTTTGGAATTTGAATTGTTTCTGGAAAGTATGGGGTTTTTCTAGACCCGAGGTTGATGTATTTTGGTGTTTGGTTGTATGGTTACCGGTTACCCTAAACCGGATTTTTGAAAATTAAAAAAAAATTATTTCCAGCATTCCACGGGAATAGTGGGTATAACTTGACTTTTTCGTAGGCTTCACTTTGCAGGTTTTCGACCTAAGAAGATTTATGACTTTTTGGATGTCTCAATGTTTTTTTAAATGACCCGATATTTGACTTTTACCCAAAGGTTCCTTCTACAGATTTTTCCTCCGAAATGTATGGAATCTTTTTTGCTGGAAATTCATAGTCCTTCCAATTGAACTTATTACTGATGCTTTAGGTTGAACAATGTTGACCAAATTTTAACAGGGTAAGAGCTCAAATTCAGGACCATCAACTGGGAATGTTCTAATATCCTTTAGACATGGACTGGGGATTTTTCTTGACTATGGACTTGTGAATTTTAAACATGCATGAGGCTCCGGAGTTGTTTTATATGCACGGAGGTAGGAAAGGACTCTCCTGGGATGAATTTTCCTTTTATTGATGGTATTTTTTGCGGGAAACATATATAGAGACACCAGGGAATGATGTACATAGCCAATCAAAGGCGTCTACGAGACACTGGCCTTACATTTCCAATGGCCTCGTAGGGTTATGCAACATTTTGAATTTATTTTGAAGTTAGGATCCACAGTGGGGGATGGCCTATGTAGTGGTGTTTGAAAATATTAGGAACATTCATGTCGACTTTAAAGGGGTTGAATCCTCCTATACGTTTCTTACTTGCGTGAGGAAGATTCGGTGAATGGTAAGTTCAGCTAGAAGTAATTTTTATGTTGGGGGAATTTGAAAGGAAGAAAGTATGTAAGCTGTTATCCATGAGTTTTCCAAATCTGGGGAGTGACAGGACATGAATGTCATCTGAGCATACAAAAGTTGGAAAGAACTCTCCTAGGGATGAAATTACCTTTTATTAACATCCATTTTTGTGGGAAACATATGCAGAACCTTCCATGAATGATGTGCATACACTATCCTTCTGTCTCTGATGGCTATGATGAATTATGGGGATTGGAAACTTTCTGAATACAGTATGTGACTTTGATAAGGGGTGGACCTGAACACCAAAAAGTAGAATTTTAAATGAACTTCTTCGAGGAAACCCAGAAATGAGTGGGGGCACTCTTCATTTGTATCCAGATCAACTTCACACATATGAATGGGGTATCCTTAACAACCTCAAAAGATAATAGAGATGGATGAGGCCAGCATGTTTTTATATATCTAGGATGTATGTTAAGAGGAAAATGTAAACCATGACTTTGAGGTCCCTTGAATCAGAAGGTATGGAACAAGGCATGGAATCCATTGGGCATACTGAGATAGAAGAATAATCTCTTGGGGATTAATTTGATTTTTGATTGACGATTGTTTTTGTGGGAACCATATACAGAGCCACTGGGGCACGATGTTCATAGTCAAACAAAGGTGTCTTCCGGACACTAGCCTTCCCTCTCAAATGGCCTTAGAGGGTTGTGGGGATTCGATATCAGTCAAAGAGAGGAGGTTGGGGAATGGTAGGAGTGTATCTGAACATATTGGGGACATTTAGGCTGTAATTTACTCATGGGATCTGGTGTCCCTTACATAGATCTGACCCTTATATAGGGTGAGGTATTCGTTCCATCTTGGGGATACCTGGTCATTTAACATCACATGGCTAGGAAGCAGGGTTATTCTCGTGGGAGGGAACTATGAAATGCCTTTTAGGGTCGTGCTGTTAAGACCAAATTCCTAGACTATTTTCCATAATGTCACAGTGTATCTATCGCTAAGACCCCTAAGATCGCGTGATCCATGCTCGGTATGAGAAACAAGGGGTTACAAGGATTATATTTCATTTCATAAGAATATAAAAATAAACATTAAAGGGGTCTTTAGGCTTCAACCCATGATATGTAGTTTAACATCGTATAGCAAGGACGATTTTGGGCTTGAAGTTTAGTGACGTGCGGTGAGGACATGATACTATACAGTTTAGACTCATAGAGTGAAGACATGATACTGTGAAGTTTAGAGTCATGTACCAAGGACATGATACTGTGGAGTATAGATTCATGCAGTGAGGACATGATATTGTGTAGTTTAGAGTCATGCAACAAGGATATGATACTGTGTAGTTTAGAGTAATGTAGTGAGGATATGATACTATGCAATTTAGTGTCATGTAGGGAGGAAATGATGTTGTGCAGTTTAGTGTCATGCAATGAGTACGATCATGCTATCATAAAGATCTTTAATAGTTTTGAGTTAATATTATTCAAGACGTTCTGGAATTCCTTATACATGAGTGATGATAGAAGTTTTAAACCATAATCCAAGGGGAAAATTGAACTAGGAAGTATGACATGGGTCTTAGATGGCATTGGGCATTCTGAGATAGGATAGGACTCTCCTAGGGACGAATTTTCCTTTCATTGATGGCCATTTTTGTGTCCAATATATGTAGAGCATCCAGGGCATGATGTGCATAGTCAAGAAAAGGTGTCCACTAGAAAATGTCCTTCCATCTCAGATGGCCTTGCATGATTATGGGGATCCATGTTTTCCCAAGGTATGGAGTGTGACAATTAGAAAAGATGCATCTAGGAAAGGAGATAATATCTAGAACGTGATTACCCATGAATTATTGGAACCTCCATGTAGATCTGACTCCCATGTAGAAGGGGAAGTAGGATCTTTTGACTTCTCATGAGTGGGCGGAATTTGTAGGATCTCATAACACCGAGGACCAGGCCACACATATCTCGTAAAGAATTTCTCAATTTATTGTCATGTGATAGGACATTTCATGGACTCCCCATACATGTTTGGCCTATGTATGGGGGAAAAGGGAATTTTTTATGGTGGTTGGGATGAGATGCCAAATCCTAGTGTCACTATGTATCCTACAAGGGCAGGAATCAAGCCACATGTAGTTATTGATGTTCCCTAAAAATGTTTTATTTATTTATAGGGACACTTGAGGGAATTTGTTTTATTATGTCTAGGCCAGGATTCCAAATTTGGGTGTCACTACGTATCCTGTGAGGGCAGGAATCAAGACACTCGTAGTTCTGAACATTCCCCATACCGATTTGTCTTGGTCCATGTGTGAGGACATGTGAGGGAATTTTTATTTCATTTGATATGGGTGCCAAGCCTACCATATTCCACTACCATTTGTTTATGTAATAGAATCCTTACCACTGATTCTAATCTCACGTGATTTATACTCGATGTGAGAAACAAGGAGTGTACATAGGGTCTCCTTCGCAAGTGTGGAGAAGTAGAGAATATGATGGGGGAATTTTGGGGGGGTGATGGGCCATGATCGAGGATTGAGGCATTTCTACGTATCCTTTGAGGGAAAGAATCAATCCATATATATTTCTATGAGAGATCATGAAATTTATTATCATGTGATTAGGATGAGTTCCTTACAGTTTAATGTCATGTGGAAAGGACAATGACTCATAGTTTAAGGTCATAGATCTTATACCATTAACATGGGGTTATTACTGATAGTTTAAGGTCTTAGAGTTTGGTCCTTGTCTTCATGGTTCAATGCCTTGTTTCATGGACTAATACCATATAGTTTAACATCATGTGGTTAGGACAATGACTCAAGGTTATATAGTTTGAACCATGAAATCTAGTTGTTATAACTCGTAGTTTAGTGTCATGGAGATGGTACCATAACACGAGGTTTTATAACTCATATTTTTGGGTTATAGATGTTAGACCATGGCTTCATTGACTATTAAGAGAAGTATTTATTCAAGAACATTGAATTTGGGGGAGCCATGATGAGTTGTTCATCCATTAATATCAGGGTGTATACTCTATTGTAATAGACCCTATGTACGACATACGATCCCTCCCACTTTGGTTCAAGCTTTTGGGGATTCTTCCCAAGTATCATTGGGGTTCTAAAGAATAACACTATTTCTCCTTCGATGAAATATATAAGGTGATCCTTTTTTGTTGAAGGCTCGTGCAATCAAATTTTGGTACATTTTCCAAATGGTGAAGAGTGTGCAACCTTTTTTCATCTAGGTTTTCCAACTCATCAAACTATCTCTGGGATTTCTCATCCATGGACAGTTGATTGAAAATGGCCACACGAAGTGATGGAACTTGGATTTCTCTAGGAAACACCACCTATTACTTGTATACTAATGAGTACGGGGTTGCCTTTGTGGCAGTGTGGGTCATGGTCTGGTAAGCCCAAAAATCATGAAGGATCTTTTCTGGCTGCGATTTCTTGTCCTTATAAACCATCTTTTGGAGTATATTAGAAAAGGCCTTATTGAAACCCCTTATCGGCCCATTGGCTTCCATGTGGTAGTGGGGTGACCAATTGGCTTTAATACCATACTCTTGGTATAACTTGTCCAACTCAGCAGAGCAGAAGTTGGTGACGTTGTCTGTCCATATTGTGTGAGGGACAACAAATCTAGTGATGATGTTGGCCTTCACAAAGCTGATGATATTTTTCACCCTGACTTATTTAAGGGGTATTTCTTCGGCCCATTTTGAGAATAAGTCAGTCACTGTGAGTATGAACTTGAATTGTCTGGTTTTGGCAGGAGGATATGGTCCCACAACATTCATCCCCCAGGCGGAGAATGTCCAGGAGTATATAGCTGCATGAAGTAACTCTGAGGGTCAGTGTATGAAATTTTCATGAAAATCGTAGTAATGGATCTTCTTGGTGAATATGGAACAATCCTTTATCATATTGGTCCAGTAATACCCAAATATTCAGATTTGATGAGAGAGCTTTGTTTCTAATTGATGCACTCCACAAGCTCTGGAGTGCACTTATTTCATGAAGGCAGTAGTCTCTTCTCCATCAATACACCTGAGAAGGACTCCATCAGGGCCTCATTTGTAGAGAACATTTTCTTAGTTTCCCCATTGTACAAGGTAAAATTGAATATCGATCTTCGAACCTGCTCCCTTTTAGCCCTATCTATTGGGAGTTCCCCATTTCAAAGGTAATTTGTAATGGGAGTCATCCAACTGTTGGTGTCACCATAAGGCTCAAAGATGGGGCTAATGTCACCAATTTCCCCCATATTTCTCTGAAAAAATAGAACAACCATACGGTAGTGGTAAATGCTAATGACTATTTCATCCTGGTTTGGATTAGCTAAGGTTGTGGCGACATGTTCCAAAGCATCGGCTTGAGCATTTTGTGATCGGGGGATATAATTCAACATTAGATCTAATGGGAATTTTTCCATCAGTGCTCAAACATGGCTCATAAAGGGGACCAATACCTATTTATTGATGTCATAGTCACCATTAAACTTTTTGATGACTACCACTAAATCAACCTTTATTATTAGGTGTTTGGCTTGCACGTGAAGTGTCAATTCTAAAGCTGTAATGAGGGCCTGTTATTTTGCTTCACTATTTGTACACTGTTGGACCCTCTATGATAATGTAGTTTTCATAATCACAAATAATTCCAATATACAGATTCTGCTCTTTCAATCCATATTAATATCTCTATTTAAATCAATTATTTCATATAGAAAAATATACTTAAATAAGTCCATAACTATATTCATGACTAAATATGTTTACAAGTGTATTTATACATGTATTTTTGGATAACACTTAGTCTTGTAATGATATGTGTAAGATAGAAACTTCATAACCTTTTTATATTACCTAACACACCGATGTTTGACACACAAATGTTCAACACACCAATGTTCAACACACCGATGTTCGACACAACGATGTTCGACAGACTAAAGTTGACACACCGAAGTTGAGAGACCGAAGTCAACACACCAAAGTTGACAGACCGAAGTAGGCACATAAATGTTCCACAGACCAAATTCGACACACTAAAGTTGACAGATCGAGGATGACACACTGAAAATGACAGACTGAAGTCAACACATAAAATTTTATGGACCAAATTCGACACACCGAAGTAAACAGACCGAAGTTGACACAACAAAGTTGAAAGACTGAAGTCGACACAGCGAAGTTGATAGACCAAATTCGACTCACTGAAGATGACAGAACGAATTCGAAACACTAAAGATGACACAACAAAGATGAAAGACTGGTGTTACCAAACTGAAGACAACATACTGAAGATAACTCACTGATAGTCATAAATAACTATTTCGATTTTATTAATTCAAATTTATTTTTAACAGTTATATTTAGACAAATTAATGTTTCTAACATTATTTAATGTTGTCTATAGGACTATATGTAGATAGTAAAAGGTACATACACATGCATAGATCTTCATGCCTAGTGGATCTTTAAGTATAAAAGGACTTCAATCAGAGCTCTAAATATATGGATACACATAGATATATAGATACACATAGAGCTTGAAGAACACATAGAAATATAGAATGTGAAAACTAAGAATATTTAAAAAGAGATAAACTCGAATCTTGAGCTCACCTATCAACTACCTATTGAAGCATGCTGAGCATCCTCACAAAGAAGATCTGAACACTTTCACAAGAAACTGCGACACTATGTTCTAAATCCAAATTTCAGAAGAGGACTCGATTATCATTTCCTTAACATCCATTGAATCCAGAGTTTTGTTGCACAACACACAGAGAATTATAAACCCTATTCTCTTTCATAACACTATTTTGTTCTTATCATAACTATTTAAGTAGTGTGTATATCTGTTTGAATCTCACACAGTGCCTCCTAAGCTAAACCAGAGGATAACAAAATATCTTCACTCTTAATCCCTTCTTACACCTGTATCCCATGTAGAACTGTAGAAGAGATCCTGTGTGATCTGTTTATTTGTTTTTCCCATAAATAACTGGGGTAGAGGTCAAGTGTGACCTGGACAGCCTTGTGTTCTATTGTTAACCCTGATCCAGGGTGTGGATCAAAATTTTATTAATATTAACTGCTTTGTGGCATGTGATCACCAAGTGGAGAGGACTAAGTCTTAGCTTGAGAATGATCCTCTTATTTTAACCGCTATGTCATTTTTCTTATATTCTTATCTATTATGTATTTATTTCATTAAGATAAACCGAACATTGATAGTTATCTTAACAAGTTTTTGTATCTGTTTTGACTCAGTAGGTTTGTTTCAAAAAATTTAATAATATTTATATTGGTAAAACTTAGAACTAATCTATCTTCATAGAAAATCGTTCAACTTTTAAGACTTATATAAATTCACTACAAACTAACTTTGATTTTATTATAATAGGGGGATATTATTTTAAAGAACCAATTTTAACAAAAAAATTATAGATACTCAATTCACCCCCCTCTTGAGTTATCTACTCCGACCAACATTTGGTATCTGAGGTTGTTTGTTAAAAACTTTGTTTAACCTTATTCAACTGTGATCGTAGTTGTACTTTGAAGATCTGTAAATTTCTGTTATTTCTAAATTTATAGTTCCTTCAAAGTATTTCTGTATTATGGATAATATATTGGAAGGTTATACAACCAACAGAACACCATTCTTTAATGGAACCAACCATGCTCAATGGAAAATTAAAATGAAAATGCATTCGGAAAGTATGGGTTTTGAAACTTGGTCTCCCATTATAGATGAATATAATATTCTTGCTACTGATATAATCACATGGGATGAACCTATAAAAACTACCTACAATAACAATTGAAAAGATATGAATGATTTATACTTCTCCTTAGTAGATGATAAATTCAGTAGAATTTCTGCTTGTAAAACTACCCATGAAATGTGGGACACCCTGTCTGTCTCACATAAAGGAACATATAATGTAAAAGAAATGAGACTGAATACTTATACTATTAAATATGGTAACTTTAAAATTAAACCCGATGAGCCTGTCTCTGACATGTATCTTAGGTTCAATGAGATTGTCAACACAATGATTTTTCTTGGAAGAGAAGTCACTCCCAAGGAACAGATCATGAGAATTCTTATATGCCTGCCTAAAAAATAGAGAGGAACCTCTGTCTCTATTAGAGAATCATGAAACATCAGCAAGATACCTGTAAAAGAACTCATTGGGAAACTAATGATGTATGAAGAAGAGCTGGAAGTCAACAAGGAAGAGGAGGATGAACCAAAAAGAAAATATGTTGCATTCAAGACCACCACCTCTAAACACAAAGAAAAAGGGAAATTGGAAGCTTATGTAGAAAGTTCCAGTAGTTAACAATCATCACCTGACAGTGATGAGGAGATGGCTCAATTATCCAAAAGATTCAAGAAATTTTACAAGAAGAATTTTTTTTCGAAAGCCTAACATCAAGGGAAAATATTACCAAAAATAAATTTGGAAGAAGTATTGTAAAAGAAGTGAAAATACTGATGATATTGTCTGCTATGAATGTAAGCACAAAGTAAATATCAAGGATGACTATAAAAAATATCAAGTACAAAAAGAGATATGAGGACAATGACAAGATGTATAAAAAGGAAATGAAAGAAACCCGGAGTGCTTTTGAGGACAGTTCAAGCAAATCATAAACATCACATGATGAACAAGCTGACAAAGACAATATGTGTTTTATGAAAAACACATTTGAGGTAAAACTGGATTCTCCTTTACATAATTCATACTATTCAAGAGATGAGAGTGACACTGAAAATATGACTAATGAAGAAATTTTTTAATACTATAACATGCTTGAAGAAACATGCAACGAACTAAAAAAAATATAAATCATTGATAAAAAGTATTCTCTTACTGTGACTATTAAATCTGAGCTCACAACTAAAAAAGAAAAAAAATTCTCAACTGTTCAAAGAGAACAAAGAATTAAAAATGTCTAATGAGAAATTTAAGAATTACCTATAAAAGTTTACCAATGGGAAAAATACCCTTACTCAAATTATAGGAAAAAAAATTTCCCCTAAATACAATACTATAATTTTTTATCAACCTAGAAAAAGAAACATTAGTAGAACAAATTTTGTTTCTAAATCTAGGACATATAGTTTTACTCCCAGTTCTAGACAAAAATCAACTACCTCAATTTATGATACACTTTCTATTGTTTCAAGTTTTTCTATAACAAATAGAGTTTATTTTTCAAATACTTTAAATAATTCTTATAGGAAACCTATGAGGAAGATATGGGTTCCTAAAGCACTTATTAATAATATTACTGGACCTAAACAAATATGGGTACCAAAGTTGTTTCGTGGTTAAACTGTTTTGTCGGTGAACTGCCTAAAGATCTCATGTAAATAAGTTGTGGCACTTGGATAGTGGTTGTTCAAGACATAAAATAGGGTATTTTTCAAGATTTAAATGTATTGTCAATATTGATGAAGGACATGTAACTTTTGGTGACAATGGTAAAGGAACAATCATTGGCCTAGGCCAGATTGGTAACCCTAACTCTATTTCAATTTCTAAAGTACTGTATGTTGATGGATTAAAGTATAACCTACTTGGTATATCTCAATTATGTGACGGTGGATGTAATGTTAAATTCAAAAAATTATGAATTCCATGTTATTTATGCCAAGAATAATTTTGTATTTACTACTTTTAGATATGATAATGTATATGCTATAAATCTAAACACACTAGCCTCACATAATGTCTCTTGTCTAAATTAATTTCACAATGTGTCTTGGCTCTGGCATAGTAGACCAGGACATTGTAATATATACTCCCTTAGAAAGCTAACTAGAAATATATTAGTTAGAGACTTACCTATATTATAGTTTCTAGACAACAATGTATGTAATCCTTGTCAAAAAGAAAAACAACATAAAATCTCTTTCAATCCAATGAAATAAGTATCTACTTCTCTACCTCTTGAGTTGGTTCACATAGACTAGTTTGGACCATCTAGAGTTTCAAGTCTCAATGGGAATCACTATGTTTATGTTCTTGTAGATGATTTCTCTAGGTACACTTAGACCTTTTTTCCTAGCTCATAAAAATGAAGCTTGTTCTCACTTCACTAAGTGTGCTAGTACTATAGAAAATCTTTGTGGAATTAAGATAAAATCCTTAAGAAGTGATCATGGTCATGATTTTGAGAATCAATATTTTGAAGCTTTTTTCTCAAAAAAATGGCTATAATCATAACTTCTCTGCTCCTAGAACACCTCAACAGAACGGGGTGGTAGAAAGAAGAAATAGAACCTTACAAGAAATTGCTTGGACTATGCTTAATGAATATGATCTACCCATTTATTTATGAGATAAAGCTATTAATAAATCTTGCTACATAATAAAATGAGTCTTAATCAGATCCATCCTTAAGAAAACTCTTTATGAGTTGTGGAATAATAGGAAACCCAAAGTAGGTTATTAGTGTTTGGATGTAAAGTTTATATTCTGAACACTAAAGATAATATAGATAATTTTTCCTTTAAAAGTTGAAGTAATACTTCATGTATATTCTACATCAAGAAAAGTCTATAGAGTTTTTAATAAGAGAACCAAATGTGTGGAGGGATCTATACACATCAAGATTGATGAAGAAGATCTACATGAGCCCAAGACCTCACTAGAAAATATTGAAGAGGATATTTCCAATCTGGACATTAATGATAACACCTCAGATCATCATGTGAAAGATTCTGTGAAAATATTCAATTCTAGAAATTTTCCAAATCCTAACTGTAGTGAACCAGATCAACCTGACCAACCTGAAATATCAAGTCCTACATTCTCTAGACTAACTAGAATTATTAATAATTATACCCTAGATGAGGTTGTTGTAGATTTAGATAGAGGGACACAAATGAGAGATTCCTTGAGAAACTAGGTTGAACATCAAGCCTTCTTGTCATAACATGAACCTAAAAATATCAATGATGTGATCAATGATGAATTCTGGGTAATTTCCATGCATGAAGAACTTAATCAGTTTGAAAGAAATAATATTTGGAAACTTGTAAAGAGACCTAAGGATACATTGACCATAGGAACCAAATGGGTGTTTAAAAATAAAGTAGATTAATCTCAAAATATAGTTAGGAATAAAGCTAGAATAGTTTCCTAGGGATATAATCAAGAAGAGGGAATTGATTATGAAGAGACTTTTTCACTAGTAGATAGACTTAGGGCAATTAGGATCTTACTTTCCTATACAGCCCACTTTAATTTTAATCTTTATCAAATGGATGTAAAAAGTGAGTTCTTAAACGGTTATATAATTGAGGATGTTTTTTTTGAAAAACCCCTAGTTTTTATAAACCCACATTTTCCAAATCATGTGTTCAAATTATCAAAATCTTTATGTGGTTTGAAACAAGCTCCAAGAGCTTGGTATGATAGGATATGTAATTTTATTATTCATAAAGGTTTTACAAATGGACTTTCATATCCTAATTTATTTGTAAAAATATTTTTGAAAGTAGTTTTAATATCCCAAATATATGTAGATGATATTATTTTTTGATCTTCTAAAAACACTTTATTTAATGATTTTTCAAACATATTGCAAAGTGAGTTTGAAATGAGTTTCATGTGTGAACATAAATATTTTCTTGGATTTCAAATATTTCAAAATAAATAAGGTATTATTTTAAATAAATGTAAGTACACAAAATATATTTTAAAAATATATGGCTTTGATAGCATTAAGAGTAGTGAAACCCCTATGAGTTCTTCATGTAAGTTAGAACTTGATGAAAGTGGAAAATATGTTGATCAAACTGCTTATAGAGGAATGATTGGGAGTTTGTTGTACTTAACTACTAAAAGACAACCTTTTGATTTAGTTAGCTATTCAGATGCTGATTTTGGTGGATGTAAGTTAGATAGAAAGGGTACCTCTGGAACTTGTAAATTTTTAAGAGAGTCATTGATATCATGGTGTAGTAAAAAGAGAATTTTAGTTGCATTATCAACTACAGAAGCGTAGTACATTGTTGCTGGTAGTTTTTGTGAACAAATTTTTTGAATGAAACACACCTTATTAGACTATGGATTTCAATTCATACATATCCCCATAAACTATGACAACACAAGTGCTATTAAAATTTCTAAAAATCCAATTTCTCATTCTAGAACAAATAAAATTGATGTTAGACATCACTTTTTGAGAGATCATTATCAAAAAGGTGGTATAACTCTTCATTTTATTGGGAATGAACATCAGGTTGATGATATATTCACTAAACCCTTAAATTATGAGAGAATAAATTACACCAGACATGAACTGGGAATGATAAATCAGTAAACAATCTCTTGAAACTGATTCCTTGAAATTGATCCTTGAAACTGATCCTTGAAACCGATCCTTGAAACTGATCATGTCAAACTGATCTCTTGAAATTGATCACTTGAAACAGATCTCTTGAAAATGATTCCTAGAAACTAATCCTTGAAACCGATCCTTGAAACTGATCCTTGAAACTGATCCAATCAAACTGATTTCTTGAAACTGATCTCTTGAAATTGATTCCTTGAAACTGATCCTAAAAACCGATCCTTGAAACTGATTCTATCAAACCAATATTTTGAAATTGATCTCTTGAAACAAATATCTTGAAACCAATCTCAAGAAACCAATCTCTTGAAATATATATCATGAAATTGATCCCTTGAAAATGATCATTGAAATTGATCACTCAAACCCGATTTATTACCACTGAAGTAGTTAAAAGTTTTTATTGTAAATTCTATCTGTTTTTAAATAAAATGACACTGTTTTACTCTCTTTTTTCCACGTTTAAATTTTATGACTTACAATCTATAATCCCTAAATGATATATTTAGTTAAATCTATCCTAACCTTTCACCTTCCCCACTACTAAAAATCTTTCTACCTTTTTCCACACTCCTTATCAACCCCAGACCTCTCAACATTGTTGGAATCTGAAGCCTTGTCATAGAAAGGACCAAGCGTGCAATGGAAGATCCAAGAAAATATCTTTCTGCTGAGTGTTATAAAGGTGAGTTCAGTGGGACTATGAAACCGATCTTGGAAGGCCGAGTGGTTACTGCTAAAAAAGAGGTGTCTACTGAATGTCTTATGTTGAGCAAGTATTTTTTTTATTGAAAGTGTTGGAATCTCAAGGGTGGCTCAGTTGGTTCGCAAACAATGAAAGAACTTATTATCCCCATCTAGTGCATGAATTCTATCAACATTTAAAGATATTTCTGGATGAATCTTAGGCGGAAAAGATAAATTCTATGGTAAATGGAAAGGAGATAGCTTTTTCATCTAAGGAATGAGATGAATACTTATAAATGCCTCATGATGGTGTCTATGCTGACTATCCGTGTAATATTCCACCATCCTCTAATTTTATCTCTTATGAAGATTCTTTGAAGGAGCTGAATGGAAATGGAGAATCTAGAAGGACTGTTGCAAATGAATTTTATGGAGAAGTAAGACTTCTTTTTAAGTTCATACAACATCAAATCTTCCCATGGAAGGGAGTTTCTCTGCTCTGAAGTACCAGGATGTTTTCTTGATATTTTTTTTCAAACATGGGATAAAAGTAAAACTTTGTAGGTATATAATGGTTCATATCTATGATTTTATTAATCCAACCAAGAAGGAAACCTCCTTTTACTGTCCGACGATGATTTCTTCCATGTTGAAAATGGAAGGTTGTGTGGAAGATGGAGATGAAGTGACAAATTCCTGTAGTGGTTTTTGTCTTCAAAAATACATTTATAAGAGGATGAAAATCTTTTGGAACCCATGGAAGAGATGTTGGGTAGGATATGAGGAGAGACTATATGAATATTTCAATCCATTTGACCACCCTTCCAGACTAAAGGACCAGGTTGATCCAGGTCTCAAACCAGGAGAGGTTCCAATTTATTCTGATGAGGAAGTTGAGCTTGATGTGCCAAGGGAAGAAGGATCTCCTTTTGATGATAGGAGTGATCCTGATATTGCTGAAAGTCCCATGGACATTTCTTATGGACCTGTTAGTCCACCTTTGGACATACCCTCAAGAGAATCAGTGTTAGGTGATGAGGATGAAAAAGAGAATGAGGTTACTAGAGTTGAAGACAATGTTAGTAAATCAAATGATGAATCAGATAATGATGATGGCGATGATGATGATGGTGATAATGGAGGAAATTATGAACATATGAGTGGCTATCAAAAAATGGGACAAAAATTGGTTGATATATCCAGTTAGGAATATGTACATAGAGCAGGTGAGGGTATTGATCATGTTGCACAATAGGTTGTTGGTCATCGAGATGTTGAACATGAGGAAAGATCACCACTTCCTAATGCTGAAAATGAAGATATCATTTAGGAATTGAATAATCTTATGGTTATTGTCCAAGAGGAAGAAGATGTGGTTCCAGTGCCTCAAATTGAGGAAGTTCCTGGTGAAGCTAAAGTAGCTGGAGTACAAGCAGAACCTGAAGTTTGGTTGGGGGTGAAATTATTAATGACTTCATCAACCTCCTCAAACCTTATATGCATGTTTATGACGAGGCTATTATGGTCCCTCCAGCTACTTCAATTGGTACTACCTCTTGGCCTCCTACTCATATGACTGTCTCTCAGGCCCTGTATCATATTATATCGATCATCATAGAGCAACCTCATAGTCTTGGGTTGTCAAAATTGAGACCTACCCTTGCATCCACTATTCTTATAGGTGTTTCCATGCCTGGTGTAATATTCAGACCACCTCTTCCCTATGCCTCTACCAAACCATCTCATTCTCATTCAGATCCTTTAGATAAAGGAAAAGACCCATAATAGCCAAACCCTTAGTGGTGGATTGTTTTTCTTTGATAAGGATTTTATCTTTTTGTTTGCATGTACATTTATGACTCTTAATGGAAATATTTATGGTGTCTTTCTTCTATGTTATTTTTCCTTTCTACTTTTTTTATAATCCCAAAAGGGGGAGAAAATATGTCATACATTATTTATCTAAGGGGGAGATTTTTTGGTTTAGGACACATGGAATGTACTCACATTAATCCATTTATTGAGGGGGAGATTGGTTTTGAAAATTCAATAAATAAAAGTCTTTAGTTATATTTGATAATTACATTCAGTGTATTATTCTATGTCAAGCTATCTTTATTCTATATATTTTCATGTATGCCATAATTTGTGATTATCTAAAAGGGGGAGATTGTTGGACCCTCTATGATAAAGTAGTTTTCTTAATCAAAAATAATGTCAATATACAAATTCTACTCTTTCATGCCATCTTAATATCTCTAAGTAAATCAAATATGTCATATAGAAAAATAAACTTAAATAAGTCCATAACCTATATTCATGAATAAATATGTTTACAAGTGCATTTATATAGGTATTTTTGGATAACACTAAGTCTTGTAATGATATGTGTAATACAGACACTACATAACCTTTTTAGATTCCTTGACACACCAATGTTTGACACACCGATGTTCGACACACCAATTCTTGACAGACCGATGTACAACACACCGATGTTTGACACACTGATGTTCGACAGACCGAAGTCGATACACCAAAGTTGATAGACCTATGACAACACACCAAAGTTGACACACTGATGTTTGACAGACCAAAGTCGACACACCGAAGTTGACAGACCGAAGTCGACACACCGAAGTTGAAAGACCAAAGTAGACACACCGAAGTTGACATACCGAAGTCGATACACCAAAGTTGACAGACTGTAGTCGACACACCAAAGATGAAAGACTGAGGTCGACACACCTATGATGACACGCTGAAGATGACTGACTGATGTTACCAAACAGATTAAAACAGACTAAAGATGACTCACCAATATTCATAAATAAATATTTCAATTTTATTAATTCAAATTTATTTCTAACAGTCATATTTAGACAAATTAATGTTTATGACTTATTTAATGTTGTTTGTAGGACTATCTATAGACAGTATGAGGTACATGCACGTGTGGAGATCTTCATGCTTAGTAAATCTTGAATTATAAAAGGACTTCAATCAAAGCTCTAAATATATGGATACACAGAGATATACAGATACACATAGAGCTTGAAGAACATGCTGAAATATAGACTGTGTGAACTTTGAATATTGAAAAAGAGAGAAAATTGAAGCTTGATCTCACTATAAACTACCTAATGAATCTTGATGAACATCCTCACAAAGAAGAGATGAACACTTTCACAAGAAACTACAACACTCTATTCTAAAGACAAATTTCAGAAGAGGATTCAAATATCATTTCCTCAACATCCATTGAATCCAGAGTGTTGCTGCACAACACATAGAGAATTATAAACCCTATTATATTTCATAACATTATTGTATTCTTATCATATCTATTTGAGCAGTGCGTATATCTGTTTGAATCTCACACACTCTCTCATGAGCTAAACTAGAGGATAACAAAATATCCTCACTCTCAATCCCTTCTTACATTTGTATCCCATGTAGACCTATGGAAGAGATCTTGTGTGATATGTTTATCAGTTATTCCCATGAATAACTATGGTAGAGGTCAAGTGTGACCTGGATAGCCTTGTGTGCTATTGTGAACCCCGATCTAGGGTGTGGATCAAAAGTTTATTAATATAAACTTCTTGGTCTCAGGTGATCACCAGGTGGGGAGGACTAGGTCTCAACTTGAGACTGAACCTCATGTTTTAACTTTTATGTCGTTTTTCTTATATTCTTATATATTATGTATTTATTTCATTAAGATAAACCAAACATTTATAGTTAGTTTATCAAGTGTTTATATGTGTTTTGAATCAGTAGGTTTGTTTGAAAAGTTTTACCAATCTTTTTATTGGTAAAACTAAGAACTAATCAATCTTTAGAGAAACTAATTGAACACTTAGGACTTATATAAATTCCCTACAAACTGAATTTTATTTTATTATAATAGGGGGATATTATTTTAAATAACCAATTTTAACAGAAATTTTTATAGATACTCAATTCACCCCCCCTCTTGAGTCATCGACTCCGACCAATATACACCCTTCCAAAAGGATGAAAGAGTAAGGCAATATGGCCTTTTCAAGGTATATGATTATAACTCCCAGCCCCACTTTTTTGATCATTGGATCCTCCATCCTTATCCTTATTGGGATTTGGGAAGCACTGTCAAAGTACATTTACCATGTTTGGGGGTCCTCCGGAATGGAAAACACTTCTTCATTTGGAATTTCAGCATCCAACGGTGTTATTTTTTCAGAGGGGTTCTCATCTAGGTAGTCTTCTAATTCCTATCCTTTTATGGCCTTTTTAGGCACTTACCATATGTAAAACTGTTGTAGAATGACCTCCCATCATGATAGGAACCCATTTAGCATGGAATGGTTCATGATATATTTAAGTGGGTTGTAGTAAGAAACCATGTGGACCTCTTGGTGCTGCAGGTAATGTCGGAGTTTCTAAATTGTAAATATTAGGGCTAGGTAGTTCGTTTTTATTTTTTAATACTGGTTTTCAGCATTAATCATTGTTCGGCTGAGGTAATGGAGGTTTTTCTCGCTGCCAGCATCATTTTTCTATGTGTGGAAGGCGCCTAATGACCATTCTAGGGCGGTTATGTACAAAATAAGGGGCCTCCCCTCAACTAGTGGCATCTTCACCAGTGGGAATAGGATATATCTTTTGAGATTGTATAATGCTTCTTGGAAATAATTATCCCACTCATACATAAATCCTTTCTTCATGAGCCTGGTGAATGGTAAAAATTTACCTTCTAGGTTTGCTATGAAACACAAAATATTGAAGAGGTTCCCCTGAAGACATATCAACTCAGTGAGGTTGCATGGTGGACCATGAAAAGGATTTCTTTTGTCTTCATGGGGTTGATTTAGATGTCACAATGGCATATGACAAAGACGAGTAATTTTTCCTAGGTAATTCCAAAGGCGCATTTTAGTGGATTCATCTTTAAACTGTGATGTCGTAAAAATTTTACGACAATTTCAAAATCATCCAGGTGGTTTGAGTTCTGTTGTAATTTAACCACCAAATCGTCGACATAACATTTGATGAATTTTCCTAAGAAGGGATTGAAGATACAATTCATGGCACACTAATATGTGGAACTGTCATTCTTTAGACCAAATGGAATCACTTTAAAATAGAACATCCCCTGAGGGGTCCTAAAAGTGGTAGCTTCATCATCTCCTTAGTCCATCCGGATTTGATTGTATCCAAAATAGTTGTCCATTAAAGATAGGTCTTCATATCTGGTTGTTGCATTGATCAACAATTCTTTGATCAGGACCAGGAATTCGTATTTTGGTCAATGCTAATTAAAGTGCCTAAAGTCAATGTAGATTCTAATCGTTCCATTATTCTTTTTGATATGGACTATGTTTTCCAGCTATATTGGATATTGAGCCTCCCGTATAAAGTTGTATTTGATCTTATTATCAACCTCATCCTTTATTTTGGCAGTATACATCATGTGGGTCCTTATAGATTTCTTCTTATAGCCCAGGTGATCTTCTTGTAAGCCCATAAGATGTGTGGAAACCTCAGAATCGAGTCCTAGAATAACTGTGTAATTATAGGAAAACACATATTGATTCAACTTTAAATAAGAGTTATATGCCTCCTGATCCTTGATAGTCATAGACACACTGATCAGAATGGGCCGTAGTTCACATTCAGTGCCCAAATTTATCTCCCTAAGTTCATCGATTGTGGTGGAGACACCTTCTTCGAATGAAGGAGGGGTATATTTGAGTTCGTCTTCCTCTTCTTCTCATTCTTCATCATCTTTATCTTTTTACTCTTCTTCCTTTTATGAAGGAGAGATTATTTTTGAGATGAAATCTCCAATGTTGGTA
This sequence comes from Viscum album, assembly GCA_963277665.1. NCBI lineage: Eukaryota > Viridiplantae > Streptophyta > Magnoliopsida > Santalales > Viscaceae > Viscum > Viscum album. The sequence goes on along the minus strand of OY728166.1, from coordinate 1,080,010,418 downwards.
GAGAAATCGTCTTTCTTCCTTAGTGAGTGAGGGTGGGGCAGTTTGATGTCCCAAGGATGGGCTAGTAGCATCTGTGATAAGGATTTTCCTGACATTGTTGGATTCATCCTGCTCTTCCACATATTTGGACTCGGTAGCCATGGTGGAGATCATGCAGACAATTGAGTCAGCATCTGAACTAGCATATATGCATTCAACTTGGTTTATGGGTAGTATGTACTCTTCCACATGTTGCTGGAGGGGGTTGGCGGGAGCCATTTCTAATCCATTCAGGGCATTGATCCAATCAATTTCGTCAGCCTAAAGATGATTTTCTTCTGATTGATAGAACCCTATGTCAATATAATATGACTCACAGGACTCATACGGGGATTTATCGGTGTGAAACATCCTGTTGTTTTTCATTTGTGCAATATTTGATGCACTGATGGTTTGATGAAGGAATTGCAGTGTTCTGATGCAGCCAAGGCCTCCCTAACAGGGTATTATAGGTTGTACTTTTCTGTACTACCAGGAACTCAGAATCTGAAATGAGATCTTTGAGCCAAGATTTATACTTGATTAATCCCAATGGTTTTTTCTCTATCTTTTTATATCCCAGAAAAGTTTTAGTGTAGGATGTCAAACATTCTTCATCATATCCAAGTCGATGAAGCATTCGTAACGGGGGGAGGTTAACTCCAGTTCCATTGTCGATGAAGATCCTCAAAACATCAATTCCCTTTATATTTTCGGACACATATAAGAGTTTGATCTTCCCTTGGATGATGGTTTCTTCATACCTATCTATGAAGGAGATGATGGCATGACATTCTTCTGGACTGGTCTTCATTTGGTAGACTCTGGTTGCTACTACTTCAGCCTCAAACTCCTGGGAACTTAGTAAGGATTTGATTAGTGCCTCTCTATGATCAACAAATAGACTTAATGCTTTTAGGATTAAAAACTTTGCTGGTATCTAAGCCAGATGCTTTAGAACATCATACTTCTTCTTAAAAGGTCAGTGTTTCTCAGCTTGGGTTTTCTCTTTCACAGACACTTTAGTGGTTCAATCTTTTGATGTAGATGGTTCGGCCTCTGTTATCAGAGATGGTGGTGTTACAGTCCTTTCAACGATCGTCCAAAGTGGTCTGCATGTATGCCTTGGGAGATTTGGTATTTTTTCTTTCCCTGATGGATATTACAAGATAAATGGGATTGGATTTCTTGCAACATGGGTGAAGGAGAACTCTGGTTCTTGTTTCGTCTATCAAAGGGTCCTTTCGCGAGTTTCTGAATTGGTAATGGTAAGATTTATGGCGTGGCTGAGAATTTAACTCCTATCATGATCATGCATTCTAGGAAACCTCCAGCCTATTCCTCTGGCTCTCCAGTTGGGTGCAGGGAATTCAGGTTGGTGGCCATAGTCTTCATTCAAGAAGGGTTACATCAATTTAATGACATTAATGAAGCTGAAGATTAGTTCTTCATCTGACACTGTTTCTGCATAACTGTATCCTTTTGATGGTTCCATTTGGTAGGGCGATGCCTATTGTACCATTTGGAGGGGTGGTTCATGTTGTAATGTTTGCTGGGGCGGTGCCCATTTTACTATTTGGAGGGGGAGTACCTATTGTACCAAGTCTGCTGGCATGAAGTCTGAAAGCATCAATACTAACTTAGGATTTTGTATCAGCTAATATTCTTTCTCTATCTTTCTACCGTTCTATCCTTTAGAGGACTGTGAGGATGGGGAGGATATATGTGTTATATCGAGATCTTTTTGGGGAACAGTTGGTTGATTCAATTGTTCCTAGAGGATGTCATGGACATGGTTGAAGGTCTTCTGGGTCATCCAATTGTTGAACTTTTTCTCCTTCTTGCTGGTGACTATTTTCTATTCCTCTTCCTCTCTTGATTCTATGGTGGAAACATATGCCACTTGTTCCAGTGGCAGGCTCGACATAACTTTCATAGATTCCACCATCTTTTATAGGAGATCCTTGAAAATGAATCATTCGTGGATAGTGTATCCCAATATCCGGTAATAGGGAAAATAATTTGGAAGGTCATCAAGAATAACTTCATCGGCTCGTTTTGGATCTGGTATCCGGAGTAAGTTGAAATTCATGGCAGCTATGAAATAGCCATGGAACTAGTTTTCTCAGAATAAGTAAACATTATTTCTTTATTCTTTGAACTGATTTCATTTATCACCTTGTCACTCTTCTTTCCGAGGCGGGGTGTTTTTTGGCATCCAGGGGGTCCCGCATAGTTTTGTGGGGGCCACACAACTAGATCTGGTGTTGGAGGTGGCATAAGCTTGACATAAGCCGATTTATCTTTTTCCACTCTATTCCTTAGGGATGATGGGGCCACTTGAGATTTAGTATTGGTCCATTGTAAAGAGTCTTCTATCCTTTGGGAAGTGTCAGAGAATTATTTAAACCCACTTGTGTACTTCACTGGGATGAGCGGGGTTCTCAATCCTTCCTGAATGTTATAGATTTACATTGTGAGAATATCATCCTAGGGGAGAGGATGGTTTAGGTAATATGTTAGGTGTTCAATCTAGTGATGAAGTATGATACTCTTTTGTTCTCTCGCTATTTGCAGTTCATGAGTTCATCGACCATCTTCTTAGGCATCTTTGAACTGGACTAGAAGAGAAACTGTCACCAGAGATTCTATAAACCTGTAATTGAATTGGTTGATAGTCTATTATACCGTAAAAAGGTCGATCCCTACAGGGTTCATATGAAGCACCTAAGTTTCACTATTTATTTCTGCTCTAGAGTTCCCATCATGAGGTCACAATAATAGGCATAGTGCATTAGATGTTGTTCTGGGTCCCCCGATCCATTTAATTCTAGGAATACGGGGTTCATAATGTTTTTTGGTGGTAGAAAATTATTCACCCAAAAAGGGTAAGGTTTTCACTCTGGTTGTATTAGAGTGAGATTCCCCTCCATGGCTTCTAATTGAGATGTTACTTTCTCAATAGTGTTTGAGATCCCTTGATGCATATCCTGTCGAGCTTGATCTTGGGATGGTGAGGTAAGGTCCAAGACTAGGTGTGGTGGTGTAGATAGAATTTGGGGTGGATACCTAGCTGGGGGTATCATTTTTGGGTTTACATGAATATAATCTTGTTGCCTTCCTAGTGGGGAGAAGTCTTGATGTCCTTCTGGGGCTAGGTTGAACAGACCTCCGAGCTTGGATTCATTCACTGGGATAAGTGGTTGTGGTATGGGCACCTCTTCTAAGAGTACCTACTAACGTTCTGTTGGGGGGGACACATTTGTAAAGGTAGATCCCTTGATGCAACTCGACATTAATTCACCTGAGCAGTTTCATTTCTCCCTCCTTCTTGGAAAACCTCTCTTAGAGAGTGAGGGATGAATTCTCATTGGGAGGTGGTGGTGGTTCATATATGACCTTGGATTTATTCTTCTCATTACTGGGGTTTTTAGGGGGAGGTAGCAACAGATTAATCGAGGGGGCACCCAAATTTAGGAACACTCTCTGTTTTCGAGTATGCACACTATCAGGTTCACTGTGGGATGCCTCTGGGAGGGAACTGTCTTCCTTTTCATCCTCTCCCCCCACACCATTTCCTATGATATCTGTGGGGTTTAAGTTTACCATGTTCACCGAGACATACCTCATTGGGGGTGGTGTACCAGGTTCAGAATGGTAGGAAGGATTTATACACCATTTATTGGACTTTATCCTTCCATTCTACAGTATTATTCAGGTTTCTTGGATAAGATTGACCCGAAGGGATCCATTTTATAACCTCATAATGCTTCTTTTTCTTAGAGGGTTTGAACCATGAGAAGGAGTGGAATGGGTAACTCCTATTTCCATCCTTCTTTTTAAATGGTGGAAGACAGATGTCAGTTGTGTGAGGATTTTAGGTAATAATGTTGTCATCCTTGCAGGCTGGGGTTGTTCTCATTATTCTGTTGATGCACTACGGCCTAGATTTGTTTGTCTTATGGGAGAATTTTTATTTAAAAATGCCCCCAGCCCTATGGGATGAGGTTTTTCCTGCATTTCGGTTGTTTTTGTTTCTATTTTCACCTATTTAATTTCGCGCACTCCCACGTGGGTGTGGGGTGAGAATTCTATTGGGGTGCACTGAGTCTATGGTAATTTGAAGATATGGGAACTACTTTTTGGTTGGCTTCCCTTAGTCAGGAAGCCTGCTGGATGTTCCTGGTTTTCTGAATTATATTTTTTCTGATGTCTTTATCTCTTCAGTCTGACGCTTTTGAGACTTACTCTGAGATGGTTTTTGTTGAGTATCCCATCTTTCCTGAGCAGGGGTTTCACTTGATTGCTTCTCCTGGGTGATGAAATTGCAGTACGTCATTTCCAATGGGGCCTACTGGACGAGACATGGGGTTAATTGTAGAGATCCATGTTCTCCCCATCACAGAATGTAAACTCTAGTCGGTGTATTTCCAATGAGGTAACACAACTTATGTTGTTCATGGAGGCAGGCTACTTCAAGGATTTTCTTTTGCCTTTCTGATTGTGGCTGTCGTGCAGACTGGTGGGGGGGTTTCTAAGTTTATTATATGGCATAGATCCCCTATTGTGATGATGTGGTCTGCATACCCTTCTTAGGGTAGGAATTTTTCTTTAATATGATGAATATGCATCCATATTTTAAGGTTAATGTCATGCATGCATTACATAGACAACTCTCCTAGTTTTTCGAAGTGAGAATTGGTCATGGGACAATACATCACTGGTATATTATCCCTAGCTAGTTGTCTTATCACAAGTAACATATCCTGTTTTTGTTCTTCCAGAGGCTCCTCTACTTATTATTCCCAACTCGAGTGATTCTTAATTGTTTTATTCCAAGCAACTGAGCTGGTGGGATCCTTATTAATTTGCAGACGTCGTGGGGGTGGCTCCGAAGATGAGCATGGTCCCAATCCATCATCCGGTTGAGAAAGAATATCAATCATTATAAACGGAGTTCTCGATATGTCTGACTCCATTTTTCTGAGTGCCTCGGCATAGGAGAGTTTTCTCATATTTATTCTGGGAAGGGGAGTACCTTCTTGCCAGTATGAATTTTGATTACGGGGAGGACCTTCGCAATTGATATTGAGTTGGAGGGGAATAATATTGAAACATGATGCCCGACCACATGTGATATTCTTATGGCGTATACCCTAAAAAGGACCTTTATGGTGGGATACAGTAAGGGGAGGACCTTCTTGATGCTTGGTGTCACTGGGTGGAGGACCTTCTCAATGACTGTTGTGATGGTGAGGACTATTATCCCATCTTGATACCTAGATGCAAGGAGAATTTCTAAAGTGCACATCCTAGAGAGGGCCTTCAATATGTAACAAAATAAGGTGAGGACCTTCTCATTTCTTAACATTACTATGGGGTGGACCTTCACAGCAACTACCATTTTCGGGAAAGCCTTCGCAATGACATTCATCATGGCGAGGGCTACCATCAAGACATGATGTCTGACTACAAGGAAACCCATATCTGCAGCATATACCCTGGGGAAGACCATCAAGGCAGACTACAGTAAGGGGAGAAAATTCTTTCTGTCTAAAGTTTAGGTCTAGGGGAGGACCACCCTGATGCGCATCAGAAGATAGGCTCTTGGGATCGATCATTCCTTCCCCACAGAGTGAGCCACTATGGGTGCTCTATGGAAAACCTTCTGAGATGCTGGTAGCGACATTGTGGGGTGGTCCTTCACTATTTCTAATTCCAATTTTATAATTTTTTAATGGAATGGTAGGGTCTTGTTCCTTTATTGATATATTTTTTAGGGAATCAAGAACCCCATCTTCCAATAGAGAAATATCATGTATGTTCTCTTCATATTCTAATTTCCTTTGGCAGCTTTCATTTTTGGTAGCTCTCTTACAGGCTACCGGGGCCATCAACTATTGATAATGGCCTTCATATATGGGTCCATGTCTTGTTGTGTACCATGACGTTGTCAGGATATGTCGACGAACATCTTGAGTTGTGGCCGGGATATATGCATTCCATTGAGTGGCCACCACGTGGGACTAGCATCCCCCAGTTGGAATGGGTATTTGTTACCAGGCCGGTTGTCCATATATCACAATATATTTCCTTCAACCCTCCTAGACTAGTGCAAGGATTCATAACTACTCCATAGTGACTAACTCATTCTTTGAGTGAGTCATTCTATTCGAGGAAATCGGGTCATGGGCCCAATTTCTCGCCTTTTCCGCTGATGCAATGATATCTTGGCATATTTGGAGGATATAGTTTAGAATCGACATTTGATCTTCCATCATTTCCAGGGTCTGTTGAGATAAATATTTGGTTGGAATGGGTATGAAGGCTCATTCTGATGTCGGAGTAGGAGTTTGTGCCTGCTCTGGTCCTTCATGAGTTTCCTGTAGATACTGGTAGTTCTTCTGTGCTGGGACAGAGGAATGAGTTTGACACTAGTTTTATTCTCCAGTTTCCACCTTATTTGATCGATGGGATTCATATTCATGAGTTGGGATTTTCATCTGCTCGCTTTCCGCTGTATTTGTATCATGGGCTTTCTATGAATCCGCAGAAATTTGACTCTGCTCATATTTTCTTGCTGTCCTATTTGGATCGCAGGCTTCAAATGCATCACCATGTGTTTGTGCCTTTATATATCTAGTTTCCAATCTATTTAGATGATAGGATTGTAGTGAATTAGTAAGTATTTGTGCCTTCATATAGCTGGTTTCCACCCTATTTGGATGGTGGGCTTGTTGTGTGTTGAAAGATATCTACATCTGCCTATAGTTTTCTGATCTTTTTTCCTAGAGGGACCGACAAGAACTAGTAGGAACGTGTGTGTCCTCTTATTATGCCACCCTCTTTTTGTGGTGGGATTGAGTGGAGGGGGCATAGTCATATATCTTCCCATTGAATTTCATCGTGTTAGTATAGCAGAGCTATTCCTCAAGAACTAGGGTGATGGCGTGTTCTTGGTTATATATTCGCCACCCTTGGTGGGCATCCTGAGGGGTCCAGGTCTCCTAGTCTTTAGCAGGTGCCCTTGGCATAAGGTACTCTTCGGAGGGAGGATACCTGGTCATCTGGTGTCTGCGGCGATGCTCTCTGGCTGGGTCCTATGAGTAGGACCCCTTTGCAGTTGAGATGAAGCTATCAGCATTGACTTCATCTGCCTCCCTAATGTAAGAGAGGCACTTGTTGTCACGTTCTGGGGATAGTCTCCCTAAACAGTTTGAGATGACCATTGGGTCTGCCTTGGGATGGGGTTCCTATAGCGGGTAAAGAGGTAGCTGGAAGACCTTTGTGGACTAGATGGATATTCTTACATCCTTCAGCATTGGGAGAGTAGAATTTTGATAGTACTCTTTTATCACCATGTTGGATACCCAGCATTGAAGACATTGGGTAGGTGAGGGGTCCTGCTCTTCGTTGGGTCCCTGGCCGCCTACTGAATTGCTAGTGTGTGTGTCTTCATTGGTTGTCGATATTTCATTTGAATCGAAGGTTGATCTGCAGAAACGTACAACATAAATATATTACAGAAAGACCACAAAACCTTGTCAAAGTATCATTCTTTAAAACATATTCATATTGGGTGATTCAGCTCGGCCCCCTTCCCCTTTTCTATTTCTATGGGGAAAAGGGGCTTGAGTGGGGTAGAACCGCCACCTTGGTTAAGGATTCACATTGGATTCATTGTTTTTTTCTGCCTTTCAGGTGGCACATTTTGCACATACCAGGGTGAAACAAATATTCCAATGTGAAATATCCTTTTTCCTTTCATCATTGAGGTAGAACTGCCACCTTAATTAAGGATTCACTTTGGGTTCACCATTTTTTGTTCTGCCTCTGAGGTGGTGCATTTTGCACATAATGGGGAGAAGAAAATGGTATGACGTGTAGTATCCTTTTTTCTTTTATCATTAGTGTATAACCACCACCTTGGTTAAGAATTCACATCAGGTTCACCAATTTTCTTCCGCCTATGAGGTGGCATGTTTCTGAGTGGTGTGTAAATCGTCCAAAGAGGATCATCAGCCATCCCCTTTTCTTATAGATATGAGTTCTCATCAAAATTTTCATTTATTTTATTTTGACCCATTTAGTTTCATTATCCTTTAAAGAAGGTTCGATTAACCTTTTGGGGATTGTTGGTCCCAATAGGTAATTTCATGTGGGTTGAGTACTTATGAAATCAGTCTTTATCAGATATAACTTCCTTGGATGGTCTCCAATGGGTTTATTTATGGAGCAAAGAATTCCCAACGGCCCTGGAATCCATGATTCAGGGACCTTCTTTCCAATGGTTGGTGTTTGTTGATTGATGATTCATCCAACAACACTTAAGGACTCCATTGGTCGAGAGGATGAGAGGTCAGGCTCACCACACCCTTATGGGGGAGGATTTTTTCCAGTTTCGGGACTCTCTTATAGATTTATGTCATGTTAATATGTTTATGAATCCTTGGTTCATTCCTGAAGAGTGTTTCCATGAGCTACCCTTGGTTTGCAGGATCGTCGTAGGCATATATATTTTGGATAATACAGAGGTGATACTGACTTGATCCATATAATAAGGTGCTCTGGAGTTTATTTCCATCCAGAGTGGTGGAAGGTGACTTGATGTTGGGATATTTCCCATAAGAATTTCTTCCTACATATACTCCGGAGAGGAATCAGAACCCACGTAGTTCAGATTATGTGGGTCTTACGCACAAAAGCTTCCCATCTAATAGACATAATTGGGTAAAATATTTTACATGGGAACCCTTTGAGCTTGAGCCTTCTGGAAGGAATCATACATATCTTGTTTTGATCAGTAATCAGTGTTCCCATAATTCAGATGTGTTGGGGCTTACACATGGGAGCTGCCCATTTGATTGGTCATGGTGGGGTGGACCCTCTTGGATGGGCACCCTTTTGAGCTCAGGCCTTCTGGTAGGTTTCCTACATATCCTTGTTTGATTAGGAATTAGATTTCTCATTTTTCAGATTCATGAGGATGTTTTAATCATCACAAAACTCTAATCCCATGTTGTTCATGCTCGGTGTGAGAAACAAGAGGATTTGAAAGATTCAACAAATCACATGCTTTCTATCCTATTGGTGGGAGAGGGATAGCCCGTGGTAGAATAGGCCAAGGTGACAATTGGTGAGGGGACATAGTAATGAACCCTTCAATGTGAAATGACATTGAAGGTCATGTGGCCTGACCATACAATATCTGGGACTTACCTTAGTGGGATGGCCTCAGAATACATTCTGGGAAGGGGAGGAGTTTTGTCCTCGTTAAAGGGGGGAGCAAACATAACCCCTTCGACTGATCACTATTTTTCATTGAATGGAAAAGAAATTGATCACCCTTAGTCCCTAGAATGAGGAGGTTCATGTCGGCATCCCAAGGTTGGAATCTAGGTTACCATGGGAATGTAGACTGACAATAATTACTAATCTTAAACCATTGTGGGGAGAGCCTTTATGGCTCCGATTACCATGGGTTGGTAGACATAGAGGGGCACACTGATCCACCTGATGGTCTGATTATACTGGCCTGGTGGCTTTGGATGAGGCTTTGGCCTGATACCATAGGACTGGTTAGTGGAGTGATTATGGAGGACTAGACAGTAATGGAAGGGTGATGTTGGGACTGGATGAAAAAATACCCAAAAACACCTCATTCCACGTACTGGTTCCTTATTTGGGATGGGGGAGGATCCGCATACCAAAATGGTATGTGGGGTATGGGGTCAACCACATACTGATGTTGTACACGGGAAAGGTTATAGTCCAATGCGTACCATAGTGGTATGCAAATCACCATGCCGCTTTGGGTTCCTTCCATTTACTAATGCAGTACATGGTGCCAGGTTTAGTCCACATAGTGGTACACTATGTGGAGCGCCATATTGAAGGAGTTTCTGAGGGATTATCCTTCGCGGGGAGTTCATATGAGATAATTATGTGGTTTAAAGTTCACTGATTAGGTTTTCTTTTCTCTTTTTATTATTTAATTCCCTCGTTTAATGGTTCATGGCCGGTTGTACCTTTGGAGAAGGTGTTTTGTGATTCGGGCTTTATCGATGAATTGAGACTAAAGCTGGAGTACTCTCTGAACTCTTTCATTCAACCTCTAATTATCCTTTGATATTTTCTTTTTTTTTCCCTATCATCCTTTCTACCATGCTCCTTTTATATAGTATTAGAGAAATTGTATCTATTAGGAACGCAACACCATTTTTGGAGGCGCATGAAGATTTCCTAACCTATGGAACACTCAATCAATTTGAGGTTTTTGTAGGCTTTGGTTCATGATAATGGTTTGTGGAACCTTGATAGTTTTCTTCGTTCACAAACTAATGGGTTCACGACATGGTACACAGATGGGCTTCATGCGCATGAGTCCTTCACCAACACGGTTTGTAGCCTGCCCTATTTCTCAAGCCATTGATCTATGGTCAAGTAGTTTATAGATCACTCTACATACCTATTAGTTTGTAATCTAGCTGGTCCATGTACCTTTCCTAGTGATGGTATGTGGACCACATGAAATGCCTTGAAAACTTGAATCTCTTCAAGTTTCTTCTGAAAATTGAAACTTTTTTTGAGTCCATTCACCTTACTATACTTATAAGAGTACTTTCTTCCTTCTGGAAAGTGATTATGGGAGTATTTTATTCCCTTAGAAGAATTTTCAGAACCCTAAAGTGATCCATTTCCCTAATTTAAGGTTTGATAGAGGCAATCAACAAAAATAGCCTCTATGTCAAAAATTAGGGGAAGATGGTTTAACTATTGCAGGGGTGGATCCCAAAAATGATATGTTGATAGGTGTGCTGGTTATTCATTCAAGAATAGAGAATATACTATTTGATTATGGTTGTAAAATTTCTTTCTTATATATGAAGTTTAGTGTAACTATTCAAACACAACCTCAAAATATGGATGTTGAGTTGTCTATGAGAATAGATAATGGGGAAATTATTGTATCCAAAGTTAATAACTCATCCAAAGTTAATGTTTGTGGACTAAACCTCCTAGGAAAATTTTTATTACTTCATTTGGTGGAGTTTGATGCTATTTTTGGACTGGTTTTTATATTTTTATACAAAGACAACATCAACTGTCGAGAATGGGAGATCACCCTTCACATCCCAAGGAATCCTCCAATTATGTAAAAGTGTGAGGATGATGAATCTTCTTCAGAATCATCATCTCAAGTGTGGAGATTATTGCCTTATGGTAAAGTATATCTATCTCAAATTTTTGATACAATGGATAGAATCATGATGTAAGACATTACCATTGTATGGGACTACACTGATGTGTTCCCTAAAGAATTTGTTAGTCTTATTTATGACTGATAAGTTGAGTTCTCAATTGAACTTATTCTTAGATATCTGCCTATATCTAATACACCTTATATATTATCCAGCATTGAGTTGGAATAATTGAAGAAATAGTGACAAGGGAGTATGTATAAGGGTTTAATATGTCAGAGTGCTTTACTGTAGGGTGCACCAATCCACTTTTTTAAAAAGAAGGATAGATCAATGCATCTCTATATTGATTATCATGATCTCAATAAAATCACGATAAATAAAAATTATCCCTTACCACGGATAGATGAATTTTTTGATCAACTAAATGGGTCCATGTATTTCTCTAAGGTGAACCTTCAGTCGGGATATCATAAATTAAAGGTGAGGAAGGAAGATATTCCTAAGACTATCTTTTGAAAAAGATACAGACACTGTGAGTTCATAGTGATGCCTTTTAGACTCACTAATTCTCCAAAAATATTCATGGACATAATGAATATAGTCTTTAGATATTACCTCAATAAGTTTTTGGTAGCCTTTATAGATGATATTATAATATAATCCAATATAAAGAAGGAAAATTACGAGAATTTTAATACTTTGATAAAGACTTTTAGAAGGGACAAAGTTTATGTGATTAAAGTAAATGTGATATCTATATGGAGGAAGTATCATTCTTGGTGAATGTTATCACTAGTAAAGGGATATAAATAGACCCTTCTAAGACAAAGAAAATTTAGGAGTGGCCCAAGAAAATATTTTTAAGGGATAACAATAGTTTTCTTTGTCTTGATGGGTATTAACGATGATTTGTGAATAACTTCTCATGATTTTCAAACCCAATTACCAAGATAACTCAGAATGTAGTGATGTTTTTCTGGACTAGTGAATGTGAATATAGCTTCAAAGAGTTGAAAAAGAGGATTATCACTACAAAAAGTCATACACTAATTAAAGTGGGGGACTCATTGTGGTGTACATAAATACTTAAAAGAAGGGATAAGTCTATGTAATTATTAGAAATGATAAATTGATATCCTACACCTCAAGGCAGTTAAAAATTCATGAGAAAATTTATTTCACACATGATCTGGAGTTGGTGGTTGTGATCTTGGAATTCAAAATCTGGAGGAATTTTCTCTATGGGTAGAAGTGTGAGATATATACTAATCATAAGAGTTTAAAATATAAAATCAAATAGAAGGAGATTAATATTCACCAGTTAAATGGTTAGATCTCATCAAGTATTATGAACACTCAATGCACTACCATCTTCGTGAAGAAAATAAGGTGGATGATTCTCTAAGTAGAAAGGATCTGACATATTTATAAATAATGAGAATTTAGAATGATCCAATCTTCTTAGACATATGGAGGGTAGACATGGGGATCGTTAAGAATGAAACATCCTCAATCCTTTCTAAAATTATTACTCAACCATCCCTTATAGTGAAAATAAAGAATTCTCAATGAAATGATGTAGAAATTCTGAAAAAGGTGTAATCTATTAGAAAAGGAAAATACTCAGAGTTAAAAATGGATGAGGAAGGAATCATGAGATTTTGGTCATGAAAATGTGTACCATCCAGTCCAGAGATAAAGAAATAGCTTTTGAATGATTCACATAGATCAACCATCTCTATTCACCTAGAGAGCAAAATATTGTATCGAGATATCCAATATCACTGTTGGTGGGACAATATGAAGAAGAAGATCACTGAATATGAATCAAAGTGCATGTTATGTCAGCAAGTAAAGGAAAAAAAGGAAAAAAGTCTAAGGGTATGATGAAACACCCATACCAATATGAAAATGGGAAAACATCACCACATAATTTTTCACCGGACTTCCAAAAACATCTTGGGGAATAATGTTATATTGTTTGTTTTGGATAATCATACAAAGATAGCTCACTTTAGAAATTTAAGAGTAATTTTCACTAAACTAACTTGCACAGATATACATCAAATTAGTGGTGAGGATGCATGGACTACCATTATTGATTGTATCTGATCGAGATCTGAGATTTTCCTCCAGGTTCTGGAAAATTCTCTAACATGATCTAAAAACTGAGTTGAACTTTAATATGGAATATCATACAAAAAAATGATGTCCAATCTAGGAAAAACGTATATACACTAGAATAGAAATTTAGAGCATGTTCTATGGACATTACGAGAGGATTATAATAACATATACCTCTATTTGAGTTCTCTTAAAACAATATTTTCCACCCAAGCATACAAATGGATCCATATGAAGCCCTTTAATGGAAAATATGTAGAAAACTTTCATTCTGGGATTAATTCAATGAACAGAAGCTGTTAGGATCTAAAATGGTCAAGAAATGGTTGAAAAGGTGAAAAGAATTTAGTAGCATATCTGGGCATCCCAAAGTAAATTGAATATCTATACAGACAATCATTGATGAGACCTCTAGTTTATGGTTGGATACATAGTATTCCACTGCATATCTCCATGGAAGAGGATCATGATATTTGGGAAGAAATGAAAATTTAGTCCTAGGTACATCGTCCCTTCTGAGATTTTTGATCGTGTTGAAGATATGTACTATCTAATATAACTTCCACAAAACATGTATCAAGTACATGATGTATTCCACATATACCTCTCAAGGAAGTATATACTGGTTCCCTCACATGTACTAAATTTATAGGCGCTACAGTTGAAAAAATATCTCTCTTATGAAGTGCAACTGTTGTAGATCCTAGACCATAGAGATAAAGTTCTACACAATATCACTACTTACCTAGTAAAATTACTATGGTGGAACTATAAGTAAAAAATAGGAAACACATGAACCCAAGGAAGCAATGAAGGAGATGTACCCTTACCCATTTTTTCCATTAGTTTGAAAAACAAAAATTAGAAAGTGAACATTCATAAGGGGGAAAAATGTAACGCCCCAAAATTCTATCAAAGAAATTTTCCTTCTTATAATTATTTTATATATTATTAATCACATAAAATCACATAGATAACACAATATAAACTTTATAAATGAATAATGAATGAAATAATTAGTATTTATAGAAATTAAGGAAGCTAAACCAATAGAATAGTAACTTGAATGTTGGAATAGTAATATGACCATTAGGAAGAGTCATATTACCAATAAAATATTAAAATATCCTAATAATATGTAAATAAAATTTGTGTACCTTATAAATAAAAATATGATATAATTATATCATAGTATAAGTAAATAACTTCATTGGAAATGATAAATTATGTGTGGGTGTTTTTATACAACATAAATGTTTATTTACAGTTTTATAATTTATATACTGATTTAAAAGAGAATTTACATTCTTAAAATATATTCATAAATTAATATTTTATTTTATTATGATTATAATATTATTTTATGAGATTTTAATTACTTTTTCAAAGTGTTAAAATTAGTCATAATTTTAAAATTAGTATTTTTCAAGAAAATGGTGATTTATTTAGAAATTAAATTCACCATATTCGAAATATTATTTTCATAAAACTGAGTTTTTTAATTCAACACATCAAAAAATGGTTATGGTGAATTTTTGGGTTCTTTCTAAAATAGTTGAATTTTTGTTGAATAGTGAAATATGGTAATTTACGGTATAAGCTAAATAAATGAATTATTGAGCCATGGTTGATGTATGGATTATATAAGTACCATTTTTCGAAATAACATGAACTATTTACTTAAATTAGTTAGAATAATCCAAATTATTTATAGTATAGACCCAAAATATTAGGAAAATGAATAGAATAATAAACAAACACCCCTCTCCTCTACTATAAATATCACTCTTCACCACCACTTCTCCGCACACCTCAAAAGACTTAAAACATGTCCAAATTCTACCCAGTTATCTTCTCAAGTTACTTCCCCTTATCCATGAGCCTTTTTTATCAATAAAATACCAAACTAAAGTTCCTCAAGTAGGTTCTGAAAGAGAATAATTCAAGAGGTAAAAAACTGTTTCTTTTTCATCAAATTCCATTTCAATTTATTTTCTTTTCTTTTTCTTATACACACATCCCATTATCCATGTGATTTGATAAATCTAGTTTATTTTATATATTATAATATTATTGAGTTAATGGAATAACCCATCATCATTTTCCCCCACCCCTTTTGTTCTAAAAATGAAAACTTTATTCGTGATGTGTAAATGTATTACATTTAATGATGAAGAGTTTTCAATTTCCATTACCGCCTTAAAGGATGGTTATAAAACAATTTTTTGGGTTAAAAAATTATTTTATATATATTATATCTTAATTAATTTTCTTTAATAGGTATATATACATAATATTAATTAATAAAACAAAACTGGTCTGTGATGATCCAAAAAATGCCAAAATAATCTAAATGGTTATCATTAATATTTTATATAATGAATCATCCTCACATCTAGAGAAAATGATATATAAGATTATTTAATATTATTTATGTTCATTATTTATATATAATTTCAATTCTGTATAACTATTCTCATTTAAATGATCTTCCATACTCATATACAGGTGAAGCGATCATGAAAACCAAGGAAATGAATAGTATCGAACGATGAAATTGTATCTTATAACTCATAAAAAGTCCATTTATGAAATTAATAAAATTATAATAAATAAAATAAATTTATTAAAGGATATTAATTAATTAATTAATGGATTTAATTTTATTATTCATGAAATTAAGATCAAGTGAAAAATAGTTTCAAACATGAGGTAAGGGGTTCTTTCCGAACCTCCATTTGTCCTTTGAGTTATGTTTTCTCTCTATTTACCACCATGTAATATTTATTTATTTTTATATTATTCTTCTCATTTTTGTGTATATGTTCCAAAATCAAGTATCCATATCATTTCATCCTTCTTTTATGGTGATATATATGTTTCAAATAGGTTCCCTTCTCAATCTGTTCTCATAAGAAAGCCCGATTAAAGGGAACTTCCCAATTTCATACCCAGTTTGAAGTACCATCCATAATATATTTTAATCCCCCATTATTTTTCTAAAATCAATCATTCAGTCATGAAAATACATCTTGGTTCATTTTTGGTTTTATATAAAATAATATTCTTTTTCTGCTTTAAATTTTCTTTAATATTTTCCTTAAACCACACTAAAATGTTTAATTTATAATGTTTCTTAAACACTATTTTTACATGTTTTCACTTAAATTTTACTTAAATTATCAATATCTATACCCATTTTCTATTATTAATTTTCAAGTATGATTTAAATTTGTCTTTTCGTGGACACCACTATGATATTTCCTTTTGTTATTCCTTATGACTTGATTATGATACCCAAATCATTCCATGGGTAAACCTTATGCTTGATTCTTCATGTGGCACACATATTCATGATCATGTTATAATGGGTGAACCCATATATCACACCAATTCATTTGGTAATGTTTAGTCTCATGGATGTTATGTGTGACCAGGGAGTGAACCTGACTCCTTTATGGGACTTTGTCCGCTATGTACAATGGTATTGGCAGTTAGACTTTACTCATGATCCACCTTGTGAAATGGTATTGGCAGTTATCCTTTACTCATTCTTATCTTAGTTTTTACGTTTTTTCTACATTTCAATGATTCCATGAGTACATTATCACATGTTATATATATTATTCTTCCATATGTTTATTTATGTTCCATGTCTTTTTATGTCATCATGTTATGACTTGCAACCCATGTGTTGTGCTTTATTCATATGATTATTCCCTTATTGGGATTTTTAGATCATCCTTTTGTTCATGTATTCCTCAGGTTACCCTATGTATATGTAAGATCAAAATTGAATTTAGGATATCATTATGTATATTAAATAAAATACATTTCTATTTTGGTTTTTTGTTTTCAAATTATGTACCAAATCTTCCAAAGACACTAACTTTATGATCCTAGGTTGTATGTGTTGTTTAATTATGATTAAAATCATATAAAATATTTAAAATATGATAGTTCCATTATATAATATCACTGCATCCAACTCTATATCATGTGTTGTGTATTTCTGTTCATTAAATTTCAATTTCTTTAAGGTATAGGCTATCACTTCATCATTTTACAATAAAACACAGCCCAATGCATTTTTCTAAGCAAAGATGTATTCCATGAAAAGTTCCCCAATTATGGATATTTTGAGTATTGGTGTAGTGATATGACCCTTTTTCAACTCCTTGAATTTCTCTTCAAATTCATTATTCCAAAAAAACATGAATCCCTTTTGAGTTATCTTGGATATAGGGTTGGAAAATTGTGAAAAATTTCTCACAAATCGATGATAGTACCCATTTAATCCAAGGAAAATATGGATTTCTATCACATATGTTGGTATCATCCATCCTTCAATTACTTATATCTTTTAAGGGTCCATAGATATGCTATTACATGTGATATTATTCCCCAATAATGATACTCATTCAAGGTATAAACTCGATTGAGAACTCAACCTCAAGGATAGGATAAATACCAAAAAATTATATGCAAAAAACATTAGATAATTATTTTATTATGAGAATTTTATAAAGCTTTATCTTTTATTTAGTCTCAATCATTTGATATAGGTGTGCTTTCTCATAAGTAAATAATGTTCAGGATTTAGATGTTAGTGATAATGAAGATTCTTCCTCCTTGAACTTGTACAAAATCAGGGGATGATTGGCAATATGGAGAGTGATTTCCTTCTCATAGATATTAATGTTGGATTTATATAAGGAAATCAAATACATACCCATAATTGATAAAAATTCCACTAAAGGAATTTCTAAATGGTTCACTGGGAAGTTCAAGCCACACATTTTGATAGGGTATGAGTTATATACATGGGATGCAATAATTTCACCTTTTTTGTTTTCACTAATAGTTCTACTTTCATGCTTTGTGGTGATATGAAGGATTGCATAGAACTATGGATGATAGCCCTACCTTTCACTTCATTATTATGGTTCTAACCATTTACTTCATCCAAAATAGAATTGGGGATGATAGTTTTCAAACTATTAAACACATAAATAAGAATCTCATAACATTAAATGGATGACTTAAAAATCATGTTTATTCCATAATATATGAATTTCTTGGATTCAATCTATGTTATCCATGATATACGTTCTTATATAGACACTTATACAAATTTTTGTTCCCTAAATAATGGTTCATAATGATCTTGTGATTTTACCAATGCATATCCCATGGGAGTGTTAAATCATATGTGTAGTGAGTCCCATTTCCATGCACCCTTTCCTGATTGAGTCTACCCCAATGTGGTATTTTTCTGTTTTACCCCAAAGCACATCTACACTAGATCCACATAAACTTATAGTATCCAAATAGATATGTATTTTATTAGAAACCAATTATACTATACTTTACCAAAATTTAGGAATGTATTCTTATGTTCAGTATTATCCCAAATAATTTTATTATATTTTTCTAATAATAAACCTTCCTTTAATACCAACTATGAAAACCATGTTCTTTATTATGCATTTTTTCATGATTTATTACATAATATTATACATAATAGAACTTGGAAGATCGATAATTCTAGTGTCTTTGGGAATTAGGTACATTACATAACGGATTCAAATAGGAGGTACATAGACATTATTAAAAACTTCTTTGACATGCTCATATTATTCCATTATACTTAAAATTGCATGGTATGACTTGGGGACATACATAAGAAAGGGGTGAGATATAAAACCCAATAAGAGAATAAATATGAAATAAAATGAAGAAAGTATTACATGTTATAAAATAGTAAATTAATTGTAACATAAAAAAGTGTGAGAAACTTGAACATTTAAAACGAGTAATGATAAAACATGATAACATTAATACAACCTAGGTTTGTGGAAACAACTTTAAACAAAACATCATAAAAATTGGTCAAGGCTAACTGCCAAGACATCATGATAGAAAATGTCCCATGATGGATTAAGTTCAATCCATAATCCCTTTCATAATTCCTCATGAGAATAAAACATTATCCAATTCATTAGAGTGCTATATAATTTTGGGAGCACCCATCACTTTCATTATATTCACATTTATAAGTGTGCCACATAGATCATACATCATGCAATCATTTATCATCACATTTTATTCAAAAATCAATGAGTTTCGTATACATAAATTTAAGTCCCCAATAATATAAGTACAAGTTCAGAAATTTTAACATCATTTATAAGATATGGGTATGGGTATTCGCTACACATTTGTTTCTCATAGAAAATCACGGTGGAATTTTTGCAGCATAACGGGGGAATAAAAATGATTATGGGAGGGATTAAGGGTAGTGAAAGGGGTCTATCATAATTTATACATCATAGGGTAAGTAAGGGGAATATGGAAGAACATATCCCAATATTTTTAATTGGATATAAAAGGCATAATATTATGAAGATACATGAATGAGTAGGAAAGGGAGAGGGTCCCTTACTAAATTTCGACATGGTAATGGGTGTAAATAAAGAGTTATGAGAGGGATTAATGAGATTGAAAGGGGTATCTCATAATTTTGATATCAAATATATAGTAATGGGGATATGGAATAACATATCTCAACATGAAAAAATGTAAATTAGGTGGCATAACATAAAATAGGTTATTGGATAAAAAGGGTAGTGGAATATCCATTACTAAATTTCATCATGGTAACTGGTGTACATAAAGGTTCATTGGAATTATTAATGGGAGTGATAGTGTGAAATCCTGGACTTGGCGAGCACTTAACCCGTTCCCCAAGCCCAGTTGGCCATTTGACCCCTATATAATCTTTCCATAATCCAGGGGATGCTGACAAGAAGTAGGGGTGAGATGGTAAAATAGTGGGGATATTTTACCCTCAAGTTAGAGTACACAGTGGATGTAACAAAATAATAAATTTTAGCATAAGTATAACCAAACAGAAAGATAAATTAAATAGCGTAAATAGAAATAGATACAATGGAAGACATATAATTGAATAATGTATCAAAAGCATCATAGGGAGTGTCTGATACAAACATGAATTCATGGCATGCTATTAAAAAATAAAATAAAAAGAAGGAAACAAGCATGCTAAAAAAATAAAACAAAATTCAAAAGCTATTCTATAGAATCTTGAGCCTAAGACAGATCCTATCCTCCTAAGATCCAACTAAACAGTAAGATTCAATAGCCTAAATAGTGGTTTTTCTCTCTCTCCATACCTATTGGAAAATAAACTTCTCAGTTTCCAAAGGTGGCTTTAGGAGGGTGTGGTATAAACATCTCAGTGGGCCACCACCAACGGTGTCTACATGTAATCTGAGTAGGCGCTCATAAGTAACCATTGTGCAATAAGGAAAGGTAAGTAAATAAAGGCATAATAAATAAATAACCTCCCACTCAGGTTCCTAAAGGATACCTGGTGTGTCTACATACTTCATCTCAAATCTAGTAAGTCTAAACATGTCACCATATTTATATTTGTATATACAGTTTATAAATGACATGGGGAAAGCATGAATCTCATCCATACATATATAACATATATATAATGGGTTAATAATTCATCCAAACCATACATATATAATAATATGGTATGGGGTAAGAATTCCTCCCATCCATATAGATTAGATATGGCATGGGTTAAGAATGTCTCACATCCATAAATTTATATAGAGATTTAAACTAGCTTGGGGTAATCATGCCTACCACCAATAAATTTATCATAACTATAATGGGTTAATAATGACTCTGAGTCATACATTCATATCATATATCATAAACATAGTATTGGAATAACCATCCACATTATATAACATAAGAAAAACCATCTTATATCATTTCAAATTAAACAAACAACCATTTCATATAATAATTTTATAATAATCTGAAACATGGAAATTCTATGAAATCCCTTGAAACCATTCCATTAAGTCCAATTCATCATTAAGGTTTGAGCCATCTCATCCTCTCCAACCTACAAATCCAGCCACCTCATTTGTATAACATGGAAAACCCATTTCAAGGAAAGGGACAAGGATAATGTGTAAAGGTAAATACTCACATGCCCATTTGGAAAATTCCAATTCAAGAAGGACTGACCACCATTGGGTCACCTTGGTATACATCAAATACATGTGGTCCAATTTTTAATTCAATTTAAAACCAAGTAGGGAGCTAATTTGGGTTTCAAACATTGTGTTCCATTTGGCCAAAATGGCCATTTTCAAGGTGGCACACCTATGGGTATCCACATGGAGTTCAATTGATGTCTAAACCCTTAAAAAAGATCAAACTCATCAATATAGTGTCCCTAATATCATTTAGACATGAAGAAATCAACACAATAAAGGATCTCAGTAAAGGATGGACCACAACATGATTGAATAAGTATGAAACGACCAAAACACAAATGGAAAACTATGTAGCCACCTATCTTAGGGTCGTGGATGATGCCTCACTTGATATTGACCATAGATTCGAAGCAGTTTGGGAGAGAACTGAGTTTCAATCTAATTCCCTAAAAATAGGTAATATGTGCCTAAAACCAAATAGCACAACATATGGCAAAAAGAATAGAGATATGAGTAGAGAGACTAGAGAGACTTTCTACAGGGGTTCCAACACCTCTGATAGATCAAGTATTGGATGAAGAACAAAGACTCTAGCTAGAATCCTAGCTTGGAGGGGTACTTGACCTAAAGAATGAGGATTCCATGGTTTTATCCACTATAGGTGAGGTAAGAGGAAGAACTAGGTTAGATTTTAAGTGGGGGGAAATGATAATTTTTCCCCAAGACACATTGCGCATGGTTTACAAACCGTGCACAAACCATGAATGAAGGCTCTACTACCATTATGTTGTAGTATTCATGGTCATGCTCCTAGTCCACACGGTTTCAAAGTAACTATGAGAACTTGTAAGTGCCCCTATTTTCAGGCACACAATTTACTCAAACTGTACATCCTAAGTCATAGGGTTTCCACTAACCATACGACCTAGTTTACAACCCATTTTTTCAGACCTCTATGCTCTGAACCATCCCTAGAAGATCCTTGGGAATTCTCTAGGTCGTATAACACATTTACCATGATTAAAGTAAGATTCGAAATGAAAAACCAATGATCCTCACCTTGGTCAAAATTTGGGTTGTTAGAACCTATCCTCCTTACATAAACTCATCCCCAAGTTTCCCTTATGAGGGTAAATAGGTACTATCAGTAAATAACTCCATACATTGAGATTTTATATCATCTTTCTACTTCTAGGTGTCATATTATACTTGGTAGTGTTTCCATAGCACATGTACAAGAGGAACGGACCTGCGTTGGAGAGTCTTTATGCTCTAATAAACAAAATGCATTGGGTACTCTTCAAAGGAGGCATACATATCCATATCAACCTCATTTAGTTGAAAGACAGGAGATGGGTATGGATAATATCAGTGAAGATGAGATACATGAAATACATCATGCATAGGAAAATATCTATGAGGAAGTGCTAGCTGGTAAGCCACTGGTCTAATCCTTTTCACAACCTCGAAGGGTCCAATGAATCCTGGTTACAGTTTCCCCTATATCAAAATTCATCTATTCCCCAACCTGGGTGAGACTTTCAAGACAAACCGATCCCCAACCTAAAAATCAATAGGTCACTAACACCTTTTAATATAATATTGTTGTTTAGACTGAGCTATCAACATGCATTTCATGATCATCTTGACCTGCTCTAAATTATCCTTCACGAGACGAGGCCCAAGCACAGCTACTTCCCCTTCCTCTATCTAGCACATAAGTAAGAGATAGGGCCTTCCATACAAGGATTCATAGGGGTCCATCTCAAAGGTAGCATAGAAGATGTTGTTATAATAAAACTCGATGAGGGGGGGGGGGGGGGGTTGTTTCTCCCAGTAACCCCCAATGGTGAGAACGCATACATGGAGAATATCCTATAACACTTAAATTGTACACTCCATTTGACTATCAATCTATGGGTGATAGGTTGTGCTCAAAATTAAATTCATACCCAAGGCCTTTTGTAACACCTGATATAACCATGAGGTGAAATGAGTGTCTATATCAGAAATGATAGAATGAGGTCTCCATGAAGATGGACCACCTCCTTCACATATATCCATCCCGACTCATCTACCGATAAGGCCTCTCACACAGATGAGAAATATAAAACCTTAGTCATAGGATCAATAAAAACCCACACTTCATCATTTCCATGAGGTGACCTGGGTGGACCGGTTACGAAGCCAGTTGAAACATCATCCCATTTCTATGTAGGAATAGACAATGGCTGAAGAATCCCAACTAGATGTTGATATTCATCCATCACCTGTTGACAGGTGGAATATCGCGTGATGAAACCATCTATCTCATGTTTCAATATGGCCCACCAATATTGAAGTCTTATATCTTGATAAATCATGGTGATACCAAGGTTAAATTCCCAAGATAATGTGTGGAAATTTCCCATCATCTCCTCTCTGATGTCTGTTGGGCCTATACACACCCATAGAAAAAAATGGTATCATCCCCATAGATAGTCCAACCTGAAGAAGTATCATCATTTGAAACAATTTCTCATAGGAAAAGGCCTTCAAGATAAGAGGGATTTCTTGACCATACACATTCAAAATGAGTAGATGTCACTAATAAGACTAAGAGAATAGTCTAACCATTGTCCTCCTAAACCTCAACATGAATCTCAGAGAATAAGGCCATTAGATTCCATTTGTCACTGGACTCCATAACTACCTGTGTCTAAGTATTTTTTCTTAGAGAATTGATTACTAAATCGCCTTTCCCTCAATTGTAAGAAAGCTTGAAATCAAATGATTGCAAGTACTCAAGCCACCAATGATGCCTAAGATTCAAATCCCACTCAGTGAAGATATATTTGAGGGTTTTGTGGCCTGTGAACACCACAAAATTCTCTACCAATAGGTAGTGTATCCAAAAGATTAATACATTCACAATGGCAGTGATTTTGAGGTCATGGTTCATGTAATTCTTCTCATGAGGCCCCAACTGATGAGAACCTTACACAACGACTCACTCATCATGCATCAGAATAGCTTCAAGCCTGATACTTGATGCATCACAATAGATAATTCAGTATCTTACTGGCTTCGGAAGAATCAGTATTGGAACTGAAGTAATCCTTCACTTCATCTCCTGGAAGGCTGGTTCACAAGCTCTAGACCATTCGGATTTCACAGGCTTATTTTTCAAGCCTATTATCGGTGAAAAATTGTGTGATAAATATTGAATTAATCATCTATAATATCCATAAATTCCCAAGAAACTCTGAATTTAAAATAAATTCTTGGGATGATCCCAAGAAACAACAACCTTCACTTTCTCTGGGTTAATATAAACTCTTGACTCTGATATTATATAACCCAAGAAGTGGACTTTATTACTCCAGAAGTGGTATTTACTGAGATTAGAATATAGAAGATTTTCTCTCATCGTATTCAGCACAATCTCAAGATGTGTTGCATGGAAATTTATAGAGAGTGATTACACTAAGATATCATCAACCAAGGTTACCAAAAATGAATCAAGATATAGTTAGAAAATCTAATTCATAAAATCCATGTAGATAATAGGTGCGTTTGTGAGTTCAGACGGCATAACTAGGTACTCGTATAGACTATACCTACTTTTGAAAGGTGTGCAAGGTATTTCCAATGTTTTGAAATGCATATGAAAATAGCATGACCTTAGATCTATCATTGAAAACGCATTCACTCCATGGATCTGATAAAAGAGGTCATATATTATAGGTAATGTATATTGATTCTTGATAGTTTGTTCAACTAAAAGTAATCAACAAAATCCTAATTTGATTGTCCGCCTTCTTGGAAAATAGGATAGGTGAACTCCATGGAGAAGTGTGGGGGTGTCTTAATCCTTTCACCTATAGATCCTCCAACTGAGTCTTGAGCTTTAGGAGTTATTTTGGTTCCATCCTATATAGAGGAGTTCTCACAGGTGCTACTCTTGGCACGATCTCAATAGTAAACTCTACCTATCCCATCGTAGGTAGAACGTATAATTCGTCCTAAAAAACATCTCTGAAATGATCCAATATAGGAGGGAAGATATCAAGTTTTAACCCCTAGTCATAAAGGTAATGACTCATAACTTGGAATGTAACACTACCCAGCCTCTGCTTCTCATATCCTACTCACGTCATATTGAAATCCCATTCTACCTTATGTATGTGCATAATTCCCTCTATTGATGTAAAAATCACCATTTGATGATAGTAGTGAATATGGTCCATGTATCAAACTAACCAGTACATCCCAATAATTAAATCAAAACCTAGCATGTTGAGAGTGTACAGGTTCCATTCGAAAAGGTAACTACCTATCTCAAAGGGGAAATTCTAACAGAAACGAACACCCTATGAATGGATACCTAAGGGTGTATCTTGCATAATAACTCCAAGATATAACTCTAAGTTGAGACCTATACACTTATTGATTTCCTCAGATATGAAATAGTGTGATGTGCCAGTATCAAACAAATCAAACACTAAAGTAGAGGATACAAGATTAGTACATCTTACAGTATGTGTTTTGGCACTCTATTCCAGCAGCATAGGCTGAACTACATGTAAATAGCTTGTATTGTGTCCTTGAGTTACTTTCTGACTACCTTAAGTAGGCCCACTCTTCTGAAATCAAGAATCATATGAATGGTTTCCTTTGTCACAAACACCACCTCAGCCTAATTGACCCATGGTATTCTAGATACCTATCTTTCATGATCCTTCTATCCCAGCTCCTGGCTGAGGAGTTTTTCACTGGTGGGAAAGTCATTAAAAATGGTGGTGATGGATCATCCTACCACAACCTATGCATTCACTGGATTCCACATGCACTACCTATTCAAGTGTCTAGACACCCCACACTTGTGAAAGATAGAAAAACTTACTATAAAATTATCTTAACCACTACTACCACATAGTTATAAGTCTTAGGTTCCAAACTGTCTTGGATCACACCATCTTACTCTCTCAGATCTCATTCTATAATTAGGTCATGGTTGACGATTTCTAAAATATTTTTCAACAGGAAATCATTTACTTATGATCGAATAGAGTAACACATCACATCCTCAAATCACCTACCATCCATTTGATCATTGGCATCTAGGGAAGGAAAAAAATGCTGCAAATATGTGAAACGGGATGAGTAATACATAACTAACATGGTCCCCTACTAGAGATTCATTAACTATTTATCTCTATCATCACTCAGAGTTTTGGGAAATAAGTAGTCATTGAATATAGTTTAGAAGATGACCCAATCCATCTTCATATGTTGGCCTGCCAGGGGGATGACATCCCACTACCTCTTGGCTAAATCATGTAACATGTAAGAATCTAGATTAACCCTCTTTTATAGAGGAATATCAAGGTTCTTGAAGATATATAAGATCACCTTGATCCATAAATACAATACAAGTGGTCTTTCATCCCCTGAGAGAGTAGGAGGATTCTACTATTGAAATTCGTGAGTCAACTCTTCCATACTTGGGGCAGGTCGCACTCCACCTTGTATATTCTGCATGATATGGGAGAATCCCAATCAAAAATAATCGTCAGTTACCAAATCATTTATAGGAGGAGGATCCATAGGTGGCTTTACTAGAAGAATAATTGGAGTCTCAAGGTCAACCACCATAGGAACATGATCATCACCGCCTTCAGGGTCGGTGGCTCAAGGACTTCGCAGCGGCATAATGCTAAAATTCTAAATGAACGTCTCAGAAGGAAATCAATAAATTTATAATATTTCCTTCAAGAAACTGTGATAGATATTAAATCCTTCCTATAATAATGAACACGCCTATCTTCCTACTTTAAAAGCAGGGACTAGACGATGGAACAAACCATAAAAGGCCATAAGAAAGGAGAAACACCCACTACCCACTACTAAGACTAGGTTTGGGTCATGTTTCTATGTTAGGAATGTAGAATATGGTTGTTCTCAGTTTATAAGTCATTTCTCATTAGAATGTGTTCTCATTAGAACATTTAATGTATTTAAATTAGCTTAATCCAATGATATTCCATTTTTTGGTCCATAAGGGACCATACATATTATGAACCAAAATATGACACACCCATGGATGTCATTATCATTTAAATTGTGCTTATCCTAATGGTTATGTCATTTCCAAAAATGTTGATCTAGCTGGAATGCCATTTTCTGATCCATAACAGCCCACACACCTTATGAGTCAGAGAGTTTCACCCACTAAACTCATACTATAGAACAATTTTGATCCTCTAAGAAGTGTCAGCACAATTGTATATATGTACAAAGGCACAAAAAATATGAAACAGGAAATTCTTGCTAAAAATTAAATGTGACATGGGAAGATGCATGGACTATCCCTATTGTTCTTATCCTGAATCATGTTCAAACTCATAACCCTTATGTCATCAGGTCAAGTAATGAAATTCCAATTCAAATATCATCAATATCTATAACATCACCAAACAAGTGAAGCACCCAATGGTGAAATTATATCAATAGTAATAGTCATAAACAGAACCATAATAATTAAAGTAACTTGGAACTTACCCCATACATGGGTTTGTGACACCAAAGCATGACTTATGACTAAGTCCCAAGAGTTCTAAATCTTCAATCTATTATTTAAAAATAGTAAAAAAAAAAGTAAATAAAACTCATTTCATAACACTTTGTGATTTATATATCCCAGATTCCACATAACCTGATCCCCGAAACCAATTTTCCACATGACCCATAGAGTGTATCCCCATAAGCCAAGGGCTGCTGACTAGTAGTGTGGGTGTGATGGTAAAATAGTGGGGAGACTATACCGCCATGTTAGAATACACATAAAATAAAAAATAATAATAAATAGTATTGGAAGCATAACCAAATAGAAATATATAATAAATAGTGGAAACAGAAATAGATATAGAAATATACTGGATAACTAAATAAAATTACAAATTTATCCTTGGAAATGTCTGATACAAACATGTATTCATGGAATAATAGTGCAAAATAATATATAAAGTAGGAAACATGCATGCTAAACAAAAGCTAAAAAAGATAACTAAATACAAAAATATGCTCCATAGAATCTCGAACCTAATACCAATCATCATCTCCTAATATCCAACTAAATGGTAAGAGTCAATATCCTAAAGAGTAGTGTTTTCCTCTATCCATACTAATTGGAAAATAGTCTTCTCAGGTTCTAAAGGTGTCCTGAGTAGGGTGTGAGATAAACATCTCAGTAGGCCTCCACTAATGGTGTCTACATGTAATCAGAGTAGGCACTCATAAGTAAACATCATACAGTAAGGACATGTAATTGAATCATGGTAGAATAAATAAATAACCCCCATTAAGGTTTCTAAAGGATACCTAGCGGGTTTACTTGATTCCCCTCAAATCTAGTAAGTCTAAAACAATAACTATATGTATATATGTATATAGAGATTATAACTGGCACAGGGTAATCATGCCTCCCATCTATACATATATACCATATATGGCATGGGGTATGAATTCCTCCCACTCATACATATATAATAAGCTAGAATGGGGTAAGAATACCTCTCATCCATATAGATTATATCTTGAACGGGGTAAGAATTCCTCTCATCCACACATTTATATGCATATTTAAATTGGCATGGGGTAAGCATGCCTCCCACCCATACATTTATCATAACTGGTGTAGGGTAAGAATTCCTCCCACCCATACATTCATATCATAGCTCAATAATAGTAGTGTCATAACCATCCACATCATATAACATAAGGAAAACAATCTTATATTATTTTAAAATAAACAAAAACAATTTCATGTAATGATTTTATAATAATCTAAAATGAGGGCATGGACATTCCATCCCATGAAACCATTCTATTAAGGCCAATTCATTATTAAGTTTCATACCATCTCATCCTAGACAACCAGAAAGCCAACCAACCCATTTTTATAACATGTAAAACCCATTTCAGGGAAATGCTACAAGGACAATGTGTCAAGGTAAATAATCAATTTGGACAATTCCAATTAAATATGGTCTAAGAACCATTGATTCACCTTTTTATACATCAAATATGCATGGTACACTAGGTAGTTCAATTTAAAACCAAGACAGAAGCTAATTTGGGTTTCAAACATTTTAGATCATTTGGCCAAAATGGCCATTTTTAAGGTGGAACACCTATGGGTGCCCACATGGAGTTGAAGTGATGTCTAAACCCCTAAACAAGGTCAAATTACTCAATATCATAGACCTAGATTCATTTAAAAATGATGGAATCAACACAAAAAATAATCTAAAAAACGATTTTCCCATGACACAATGGAACAAGTACAAAATGGAAAAAACTTAAATGGAAAACTATGTGATCACCTACCTTAGGTCCATGGATGATGCGTCGCTTGATATAAACCTCATATTAAAAGTAGGTTGGAAGGGATTTGAGTTTTATTCCAATGACCTAAAAATAAGACATATGATCCTAAAACCATATAGAACAATAAATGGAAAAAAGAATAGAGACATGAGTATAGAGATAAGGGATCCTTACTATAGTGGTTCCAACACCTCCGAAGGATCAAGGATCAGACAATGGATGAATAATATAGGGAATCCTAGATTAAAGGAGTTCTTGAGATCAAGGAGGAGGATTCCATGGTTCTTTCCATTTGATACGAGGGAAAAGAAGAAATAGGTTAGATTTTAGGTGGGTGGGAATGGTAATTTTTCTCTAAGACCTAGTGTGCATGGTTAATGCACATAGTTTACAAACCATGAAAAAACCATGTGTGAAGGCTCTTCCAGCATCAAAAAGTAGGCCACATGACCATATTAATGATCTGCATGATTTTAGACAAACCATACAGACTTTTAGGTTCCCCTTTCTAAAGCTACACTATTTACTCAAACCATACTGCTTGGGTCGCATAGTTTATATTAACCCTATAGCCTAGTCTAAGCCCATTTTTTCAAAGCTCTGGGCTCCAAACCATTCATATATGCTCCTCGGGCCTTCCCTTGGTCATAGCATGCATACCATAATTAAAGGAATATTCAAAAGGAAAAACCAATGATCCGCACATTTTTTAAAATTCAGGTCATTACGAAAAATGGGTATTTAATTATTTATACATTAAATGGAATGTAATGGAGATATAAAAGAACATTTCCCAACATTATAAATAGAATATGCAAGGTATAATATAATAAAGATACTTGAATAAGGTGGAGAAGGAAAGTATCCCTTACCTTGAGAGTGTGATTCTAAAAGGTATTTAGTAGCTTCTTAAGAACATGGGGAAACATTAGGTAGACTATAGAGAGGGGAGAGAAGAGTAATGATTTTATCCATGGTTTTTGTGAAGATTAATGGGTTCTTTGGTGGTTTTATTTAGGAATAGATAGGGGAGGTTTTTAATAATTTAAAAACATAGGTTTTGTACTCTATATAATAAATTAATCAAAACCAAAAACCTTACCCTAGTTTTTGTCCCTGGTTTCTACTAAAAGTGGGTGTTTTCATTATTTTATTAGTTCAATTTCCAAACTTATTAAAATTTTACCTTTGTTTATGTGGAATTGAGTCATGTCCTTAATGAAATGATTTTAAAACCTTAAATTATACTATAGGTTTTGGAGGATTAATAAATGATTTATAAAATTAAAAATATAAACATAAAATTACATTAATTTTAAGGGGAAACATATATTGTTGTATGGATACACTATATAGTGTTTCTAATATCATTTTTTGGTTGTTATGATGTCATAATACACACAGTATATTTATATCATATTGAAATTTTACCCAAAAATTTGATTGTCTTAAGAAATTTTGAAAAAATCACCATTGGATAATTCATATGTTCTGATTAAAAAATAATATTTATTTTTTCCAAATAATTTTATAAATAATTAATTTTTTTCTTTCAAAATATGAATCAACATTTATCAATAAATACTAGTTTTTTTTTGAAAAAATGGTTTTTGAACCCTTATAAGAATTACATTTGACTTCATAAAAATTATATGATCGTTTATATTTAATATAAATTATTTAATAACAGTATTTTATTAAAATATTATTTCTTCCAAATATAAGTTAATTCATTAAAATAAATTCCTTAATTGAATTTTAATATTACCAACAAATACAATTTTTAATTTATTGTATTAAAATCAAAATAATTTATAGTGTAACAATAATAATATGAAAATATATTCATTATTATGTACCATATATATATTCATATTATTAGGGTCTTGATATATAAACCTTTATTACACTAGAAAATGACCTATGGGAAAGCTTCATAATGGTGATGCTTTCATGGGGTAATTCAACATACATAGTTTTGGAAATCATCTAGATGAGCTTGAACTTCTCCATTAAATAATTTCACTCATGCTTAAATTGTTGGATATCATCTTTTTATTGGTCAAAAAAATCCCAGTGATGCTATAACCCTTAGAAATTTAGATAAATGGGATTCTTATGGTACAATACTACTAGTTGAGATCATCAATTAATTTTTCTTTGTCAATTTAATTTTTTAAAACCTTATATTTATACAAATCATATGATCACTTTTCATCAGCTATATTATCAATGCTTATGATTCGTAATGGAATTTTAAATCTAAAAGGATATAATAAAACCAAGTAAATAAATTTTTTGTATAACCATAATACAAAATAGAGAATTTAATTCAACCACAAATGAAATTTTATTTACAAAATTTTGGGTCATTATAGGTTTTGAAAGTATATTAATGTATAAAATTGATAATTATTTCATTATTATTATTCTAGATATGATTTAATAATGACATACTTGACCCCAATCAACTTATGAAAGTTGTTTTAGACATATGAGTTGAATACCATTAAAATATCAGACATGAACTTAATTTATTAAGTATTTTTATATAAGAAGGAAATAGAGAACGAACGTGATGAGTAAGACTCAAGGTAAGAGACACTTTAACTTAAAACCTCATTTTAAATGTTTTAAAGATTTATTTTCTAAATATTTTTCTTCTATTTCCATAATCTTAATATTATTTGATGGATGTTTTTATATGAAAAAAATGAATTTTAAAGGAAATTTTATGACATTTCTTACATTCTTTAAAGGTTTTCAAAATGGAATCTTTTTATGGAAAGTATGAATAAAAAGAAAAAAAGGAATGTTTTATTCTTAATGTATACAAGATCAATGGTTTTTCCCATTGTCATAACCATTATTTGAATCTTAGATTCATTTAAAATATTTCATTTTTCTTAAAATAAAATCCAATTTATCTTTTTTATTGGTATTTTTGTTTTTTAAATTAGTTTATAAAAGAGAAGTGAAATTTGATATCTGAATGTGTTTTTCATACAGGTTAAAAAGATTTTTTCAAGGGATTTATATTTAAAAGTGAAAGAATAAAAAATTATTATTTATATGGTACTTGATAATTATAAATGAAGTGTGAGTGATCCAGATACATCATATACTAATGGTGAGCTCTATACAGATTATACTAATGGGAAGGCCCGATTCAGCTTATACAGTGGGTGAGCCACATTGTAGCTCTCTAATACATTAGAGAATATTTATTGTACTCAATGGAAAGAAGGAGGGAGTTAAATAGGGACGTTTCTACTATGGATTTAACTAGTCCCCAATTATTTGTGGAAGATGTTATTGTAAAGACCCGTAAAATTCAAGGGAAATTTTTTCTTAATTTTATTTGAAATTTTACAAGAGCGCGGTTTCTGACGGCACCTGATTCCGAGGCCCGGTGTGCCCGGAATCAATTGCCGAAGTTTGGCTCGGGTACGTTCAGTGAACGAACGAGCGGGAATTCCTAAATTTTGATCCGGTGCTCGGAATTGAATTCCGAGGGCACCGATGGAACCGCAGCGCTAGTATTTGCTTAAGAACGCCTATTCCGGAGTTGCGTTTACACGAGGGAAGTTGTAAAAAAATTGTGAATGTTAAAATAAAAATTTAACTTCAATTTTTATTTTTTTATCTTTCCTTAAGTGTTTTTATCCATTGGATGGAAGTTGGGTAACTACCCAACTTCCCTTGGGAGGTTAAGAGGGTGGTGGGGCCCACACGAACCCCACCCCTTCATATCCTCTAACCCCCCCAACTCACAATTAATGATGTGAACTTGAGTTATAACTTATGACATTAATAAGTGGGTTTAATTTGAGTTTTTGAAATTCAAACTCTTGAATTTCAAAGGTTGGTGTTGTGTTAATAAATTAAGTGTGAGCTTAATTTATTTTTGGTTAGTTTCTTTGTTTCTTGAGAGGTTTGGGAGAATCGTTGAGAGACTTGAAGATCTTCTTCGTCTTCGACGAAGAACGTGAAGAACGGTTCTTCTCCGACGAAGAACATCGACCCCACGACCTTCAAGACTCGGCGTCCCGGATTCTTCCGTCTTCATCTTCCTCCTCGACAAGGGAGAAGTCGCCGACCGGGGTGATCATCGCCAACGACAACGTACCTCCCTTCTTCATCATAGTGACAAGTGAAGAGACGTCGTTTCCTCCTCGGACGCACCCCGACGTCCCCGGAATCTACGTCCGACGCTGCGACGCCTTCCTCCGCGATAACCGACATGCGACGTCAATTTTCAAGGTAGGGGTTGTTGTTAATTGTTTATTTATTTATCCTTATTTGTGGTTCTAGAATGACTAACGTGAGGATTTTAAATATGTGTTATTGTTTAACGTGAGGGGGCCGGACCGCATGAACACGACCGAACCCCCTCCTTCGTTCTTGATGTTTTATATTGCGGATGAAACAAGGTGGCGTGGTGCCGTCGAACCACGAGGTTATTCGCACGATTATTTTGCGCGGCGCCATCGCGCCGCGCCGTGGAAGGATCATCAAGAACGGGACGCCGTCGCGCCGCTTCGAAGGGAATCAAAGGCGCGGTTGAGGGGTGCGGTGTCGTCGCACCGCACCGGACGACGAACACCGCGGCCGGTTCTGGGCCGCGGCGGGACGAGAAGACCGGCGGCCGGGCCGCCGGCGTCGGAAGCCGAAAAGGGGACCGGTTTGCCGGTCCCGTTGGAGAAAAACCGGTCGGCGAGGTGGCCGGCAGGAAGGTCAAAAGCTGGGGGAATTTAATTCCCCCGGCCAGCACTGAAACCCCCCCCCCATTTAATTGGGGGGCGGTTTCTTTGAGGGGGGCAGGCGGCCCCTGGTTTCCTCAAGCAGGCCCCCCACGAGGGGGGGGGGGGGGGGGGTTCTCCAAAAGGTGCGGCTAAAAGCCGCGTCGCCTCTTGCTGGAAGCGGGGGCTTAGCCCCCCGCGCGTGACCCTAGCGGCGCCAGGCCGCGCCGCCGCCGGCCGGGCCGCGCCGGACCGCGCCGCCGCGCCGGGCCGGGTCGGACCTTGGTCGGGTCGACCCGGTTCGGGCCGACCCCGGGGGGTCGGGCCGGGTCGGCCCGGACCCAGACCCCCCGTTTTCGAGACGGTTTCGGTCTTTTGGCCATAACCTGAGCCACGGACCTCCGATTGACGAACCGTCTGCGGCAACGCGATCCTTGGATCGAGACGGTCGTTTCTATATATTGCATTCAGGGTTTCGGAAAACTTTGAGTTCGTCCGGGTTGATTCGTACACGAAACCAACCGGGCCTTCGGAGCGGAAACGCTCATATCTTGAGCTACGGACGTCCGATTGACGTGTCGCCAGCTTTGTTGTGTTCCTCTTAGTGAGACGGATCTTTTGGCATACTCCACCCGAGGTTTGGATGCAGGTGGAGTACAGTCGGGTTGGTTTTGCCTTAAAAACCAACCGGGCCCCGGGGACGAAAATGCCAATAACTCTCAGACCGGGCGTCCGATCGACGCGCCGTCTATTGCGTTGAATTCCTGTTGACGATACGGAACTTTTGGATACATCAACTCTGGACTTTGTGACAGTTGATGTATCAGCCTCTCGGCTCGTGGAGCGGACCCTCCGAACGAGCTTGCTGTGTGCGGGAACCCTAGTGCTGGCTGCGACTGTGACTGCTACTGCTACTGCTACTGCTACTGTGACTGCGACGATGACAGTACAGAGATCCTGTGTGGATTTGACGACGATGACTACAACACTCGGCGATCCTACGTGGATCAGTGCTACAGGTCCTGTGTGGGCCCGATCCTGTGTGGGTCCGATCCTGTGTGGGTCTTTGCGCTCAGCGGTCCTGTGTGAACCAGCGCCTACAGATCCTGTGTGGGTCTGATCCTGTGTGGGTCCTTGCGCTCAGTGGTCCTGTGTGAACCAGCGCCTACAGGTCCTGTGTGGGCCCGATCCTGTGTGGGTCTTTTGCGGGGGTTAGTTACCTATCGATCCTTCGTGGGTCCGACGACTTAGATGGATTAGAGATCATCTTTATCGCCTTTCGAAGAAGTATACCTGTGTGAGCTGAATCCTGTTGCTTTCCTGTGTGGATTGTGTTGTGCTATCCTGTGGGGATTACGTTTTTCTTTCCTGTGTGGAATATGTTTACTTTCCTGTGTGGATTTCATTTTGCTTTCCTGTGTGGAATACGTTTACTTTCCTGTGTGGATTTCGTTTTGCTTTCCTGTGTGGAATACGTTTACTTTCCTGTGTGGACTGAGTTGTACTTGGGCTCGGAGGTTTGAGCGTATTTGAAATTGATGACTTAGGTATATGTATGGGCATATACCTAAGCAATGTCGGTTGTTACTTCGTGATTTTACCTTTCTTCGTGGTTTATCCTTTGTGGATTTTGAGAGACCTTCAGGGGTCTCGGGGTCCCTACTGAGTAGCTTATACTCACCCCTGCACGGGCTTTTCCAGCACTACGTTGTGTTGGTTGCAGACGACGGACAACATTGATCTTAGCTGAGGCTTGCAGAGCAGGACGGTACCTGGAGGTGGACCAATGGGCGGGACGTGCTCGGAGCGGACGGCGGGACCCGTGGAGCAGTGGAGCTATCTGTACCCACCCTTCAGGGGGGATTTCCAGTGGAAAACTCGGTGTAGCGGCTTTTAATTTACAGTTGTTGTTTTCCCTTTCGAGTTGTAATTTACTTTCAGTTTGGGTTTGTATACTGGCCCAATTACTTTTCAGCACTTTCAGTTGTACTATGTTTTCACTTAGTGTTTACTTTCCGCTTTCTTACACTGTGGTGTTTATTTACTTTACAAAGGCAATGCCTTCCTTTTTTACCAGGATTTACGCCTTGGTGCTAGTCGCCAGCCCCTGGCCTATGGAAGGCGGGCTTGGGGTAGTCACGGCACGGACCCCGAGGGCGGGTCGTGACAATTTGGTATCAGAGGAGTTCGGTTCTACCGTGAACTCTGATATTTTCTATGTGAAGCAATAATGTTTAGCGTATTGAGTGTGGTTATCAGTCTAGGGAGTCCAGTGTTGGTGCGGCGGCCGACGTATCCGTACACCAGGACCCCGACTTCTGATTTCCGACTTAATACACGAAAACATTGATTGCGTGTGTGTTTCAAAGTTTTCTTTGTGATTTCTTGTGTGTCAGCTCACCAGGTATACTGTTTGACCGTGGGGCACCTGTTTCCTATTCAAGATGGCCCCACGACAGCAGCCAACTAGGGTTCCGAGAGTTGAGTGTGACGACAGCCCACCAAGCGACGAGGCTTCGGTGCAGGGCCCTTTGTCAGCAGTGGCACCGGCGGTAGTTCTACCTGCTGAGCCCCTGATGCTTCCAGCACCAGCCGCTGACGATGCATGTCGCCTCAGCGCACTGCATGAGTTTCAGCGCCAGCGACCACCCAGTTTTCGTGGGGAGATGGATCCCCAGGCAGCAGAGGACTGGCTGGAGGCCGTGGTACGTGTGTTTAGGCTAGTGAGGACACCAGCAGACCTCATGGTGATCCTCGCTGCGAGCCTACTACACACAGAAGCAGGACGATGGTGGAGCTTGATTCTCCAGGTGCACGATGAGGCATCACTACTTTGGACGGACTTTGAGAACCTCTTCCGCTCGGAGTTCGTCCCAGCCACCCTTCGTGCGGTGCGTATCCAGGAGCTTCTACAGCTGCGGCAGGGCAGCATGACGGTCGCCCAGTACTCGGCGAGATTTACTGATCTCTCGCGCTACTCGACCGACATGGTACGAGACCCATTCTTCCGGGCCCGGACCTTCGAGCAGGGTTTGAGACACGAGATCAGGGCATCGCTGATCTCCCTCAGCATACCGACTCAGACAAGAGTACTGGAGCGGGCCCTTTTGATCGAGAGATTCCTTGCTGAGTCTACACCATCACCGAGACCCACCGCAGGGCAGCACGTGGCAGAGTCATCTGCAGCAGGCAGTCGACGGATGACTCAGGGGTCCAGGCAGACCAGACCTTCAGGCAGACGACCTGAGGGCACTGGCTCAACAGTACAGGGCACACAGCGCGGAGCCAGTCTTTCGAGTGGAAGACAGTGCTATGCATGCGGCGGGCAAGGCCACATGGCTCGTGACTGCCCGACCCGCCATGCAGAGGAGCAGCAGACGGTTGAAGAACAACCTAGGCAGAGGCAGAGGTTCGACCGTGGCAGTCTGCAGTGAGCAGGAGGACGAGGCAGAGGAGCTGGCTGAGCAGCAGGTGGTGGGAGACGCTTCGAGGCTCTACCACCACCACCACCAGGAGGTCCACCCCGACCTCAGGGGAGAGCACAGCTTCAGGCAGCTGAAGCTTACGATCATGGAGCTCCGTAAGCGGGTGGGCTAGTGCGGGACTAGCTCCAGGCATAGAGGCCTTTGCCCATAATGCCTCTAGCTTCATAGTTTGTGTTGCTTTGTGTCCTTGTACTTTAAGTTGAAGTAATAAAAGACACTTGCCTTGGTGACTTTTGTTTACTTGTCTTTTGTTTGTTTTTACTAAGAGGTTCCGGTTAAAAACTGTTGACTTGACCCTCACTTGCGAGATTCGTACAAGAGGAAACCCAGTGACCACACACTGATGCCAAAAGTGTGACTCAACCCTTGGAGGTGAGAGTAATAGTTGGATCTCTTGGTAGCAGCGTCGAGGCCTTATGACTTCATCCATGCCATGAATTAACTAATCATGACGGGATTGACTGTTTTAGGCAAGGAATGTGGTTCATCCATGGGATGAGACCGGATTTCACTTTTCAGCAAAGGAGAAATCTTTGCAGCTAGTCTCTTTGCAGATATCCTTCGTGGATAGAGATGGAGCAGCCTTCCTCCAGTCTCTCACAGTCACCACTCCTCTACTACAGCAGGTCAGAGAGGCACAGCGTGAGGACGCTGACTGTGAGACACGGCGTGCACAGATATCCTCGAGACAAACACCTGATGGTTTCTCCCTTGGAGCAGAGCATGACATCCTTTTTAGAGGACGTACCATGGTACCAGTCGCTTTGCGAGAGGAGGTGCTGAGAAAGTTTCACACTTCTCCTTTGGCGGTACATCCTGGAGTTGCAAAGATGTACCAGGATCTCAGATGACAGCGCTGGTGGCCGGGCATGAAGAAGGCTGTAGAAGAGTTCGTTTCTCAAAGCCTCACCTGCCAACAGGTGAAGGCAGAGCATCAGGTACCAGCAGGCTTGGTACAGCCCTTGGAGGTTCTGGAGTGGAAGTGGGACGGCATATCTATGGACTTCGTGACTAGACTTCCACGCACTTCCAGAGGTCACGACTCCATCTGGGTGATTGTTGACCGACTCACCAAGTCGTCACACTTCTTACCCATTAGAGAGCAGGGCTCAGTGGAGAGCTTGGGACGTCTCTACGTTCAGGAGATTGTGCGGCTCCACGGTGTGCCATCATCTATCGTCTCCGATCGAGATGCTCGCTTTACTTCCCAGCTTTGGAAGGGGTTACAGGAGGCGTTCGGGACGCAGCTACGTCTGAGCACAGCCTTTCACCCTCAGACGGATGGTCAGACAGAGAGGACCATTCAGACTCTCGAGGACATGCTCCGCGCATGTTTCCTCGACTTTGGCTGTAGCTGGGAGGGCCACCTACCCTTGGTGGAGTTTGCGTACGACAACAGCTACCACTCCACCATCGGGATGGCACCGTACGAGGCATTGTACGACCGACCTTCTAGATCTCCTTTGTGCTGGACAGACCCTGGGGAGTCAGCACTTGTGGGACCGGAGATGGTCCAGGCCACGGCAGAGAAGGTCCAGGTCATCCAGGAGTGGATGAGGACAGCTCAGATTTGGCAGAAGTCATATGCTGACAGGAGGCGGAGGCCACCGGAGTTCGAGGATGGAGACCAGGTCTTCTTGCGGGTCTCACCTCGACGTGGTTTTCAGAGATTTGGCTGAGGCGGCAAGTTATCTCCGTGCTTCATCGGACCCTTCCAGGTCCTCAGCAGGGTTGGAGAGGTGGCTTATCGCTTGGCTCTGCCACCTCAGTTGCACCGGGTGCACGACGTCTTCCACATATCTCAGCTGAGGAGATACGTGCACGACCCGACACACATCATTGACCATGGGGAGCTTGACGTTGATGATGGGGCGACTTTTACGGAGGTCCCGGTGGAGATAGAGGATCGACAGGAGCGGGTACTACGTGGGCGATCGATTCCTCTTGTGCGCATCAGATGGAAGCACGGGAATCTCCAGGAGAGCACATGGGAGCGGGAGGCTCAGATGCGTGCTCAGTACCCTCATTTGTTTCCCTAGTTTTTGATGTATCTTTACGGGGACGTAAAGCCCTGAGGTGGGAGTATTGTAAAGACCCGTAAAATTCAAGGGAAATTTTTTCTTAATTTTCTTTGGAATTTTACAAGAGCGCGGTTTTTGACGGAACCTGATTCCGAGGCACGGTGTGCCCGGAATCAATTGCCGAAGTTTGGCTCGGGTACGTTCAGTGAACGAACGAGCGGGAATTCATAACTTTTGATCCGGTGCTCGGAATTGAATTCTGAGGGCACCAATGGAACCGCAGCACTGGTATTTTCTTAAGAACGCCTATTCCGGTGTTGCGTTTACACGAAGGAAGTTGTAAAAAAATTGTGAATGTTAAAATAAAAATTTAACTTCAATTTTTATTTTTTTATCTTTCTTTAAGTGTTTTTATCCATTGGATGGAAGTTGGGTAACTACCCAAATTCCCTTGGGAGGTTAAGAGGGTGGTGGGGCCCACACGAACCCCACCCCTTCATATCCTCTAACCCCCCCAACTCACAATTAATGATGTGAACTTGAGTTATAACTTATGACATTAATAAGTGGGTTTAATTTGAGTTTTTGAAATTCAAACTCTTGAATTTCAAAGGTTGGTGTTGTGTTAATAAATTAAGTGTGAGCTTAATTTATTTTTGGTTAGTTTCTTTGTTGCTTGAGAGGTTTGGGAGAATCGTTGAGAGACTTGAAGATCTTCTTCGTCTTCGACGAAGAACGTGAAGAACGGTTCTTCTCCGACAAAGAACATCGACCCCACGACCTTCAAGACTCGGCGTCCCAGATTCTTCCGTCTTCATCTTCCTCCTCGACAAGGGAGAAGTCGCCGACCGTGGT
Organism: Viscum album; assembly: GCA_963277665.1. Classification (NCBI taxonomy): domain Eukaryota; kingdom Viridiplantae; phylum Streptophyta; class Magnoliopsida; order Santalales; family Viscaceae; genus Viscum; species Viscum album. The sequence goes on along the minus strand of OY728166.1, from coordinate 1,079,969,551 downwards.
GATCATCGCCAACGACAACGTACCTCCCTTCTTCGTCATAGCGACAAGTGAAGAGACGTCGTTTCCTCCTCGGACGCACCCCGACGTCCACGGAATCTACGTCCAACGCCGCGACGCCTTCCTCCGCGATAACCGATGTGCGACGTCAATTTTCAAGGTAGGGGTTGTTGTTAATTGTTTATTTATTTATCCTTGTTTTTCGTTCTAGCATGACTAATGTGAGGATTTTAAATAAGTGTTATTGTTTAACGTGAGGGGGCCAGACCGCATGAACACGGCCGAACCCCCTCCTTTGTTCTTGATGTTTTATATTGCGGATGAAACAAGGTGGCGTGGTGTAACAGCCCACGATTTTATAAAAAAAATATTCTTTTTAATTTTATTAATGTCTTGTGTTGTACGCTACACCAAAAGGAGCTTGCACAACACGCATCCTTGTCTTGCCTTTCATTACACGCAATCGCGACCTTCCTCGATAGCGTGTGTAATACACAATACCGAGTTTCACTAAACAACGATGTGCTATTAAAATATTATTAAAACTAGCCATTATGAATAGTAATAACCACTTTTTAAAATTCTGTAAATCTTATTTTGAACTTCATTCTTGGATTCGGAGTATCGAATTTAGCCTAAGGTGAAATTTTGGTACTTTTCAGATAACTTTCATATTCTGATGAATAGTGAAAATTACTAAATTATAATTAAAAACAACTTTTTTAATCGAAATAATTAATAGTGATAAATTATTAATTTGAGTGGTTTTAAAGTATATTTAGAATATATTTTTACAATTTAATACAATGTTGGTCATTGGTTGTAATTTCACATTTAAACCAGACACAATCAAGTGTCAATCTTTTGATATATATTGTTTCCTAAAAACACGCTATTTATTTTAACAGCGGGATTTAATTATAAAATTAATTAATGCAACTTCTATGTTATGAATTTGGTAAAATAGATTTCATTTTTGAATTCGGAATATGAAATATAGCTTAGGATGAAATTTTGGCATTGTTCTGAAAAACATCAATTTTTGATGAATAGTGAAACTACTAAGTGGTAGTTAAAAAAAAACTGAATTTTTCATAAAACTTAATTTTGCCGCTTCTGTGAATGGAATTTCGAAAATCCGAGAGACATGGTTAATATCAAGGACTAAAATGTGGTTCAATGAGATGAAAATAATTTTTTGGTGAATAGTAAATTTTTACTTTTTTTTCCGCGGTTAATAGTAAATAGGGTAACTAAGGGTAAATATGATATTACTATTACCCTAACACATGTCCTAATTCTATTGGACAAGTGTAATTCGACCAAAAACAAACTTAGGAATAAAATATGACCATTTAGGCCCACATGGATTAGATTAGGACATTTATTATTAATTTATTTAAAGAAAGGTTAAAATAGTTAAAATCAAAGTTTAATAAGTAAATAATTTTTAATATGGGGTTATACATAAGATAAATTCGATTGTAAATATTCATTAGAAAGCTAAAAAGATTTCCTACATGATGGTATTTTATTTGTAATTTTTAGACATCAAATAATATAATTTATTTATGACACAACGATGATGCAGTAATTATCTTATTAATGAAATATTGACATAATTGATGTTATAAACACCAAAATAAATGTAATTTGAGATTTTTTATGAATTCCACTAATTTTCTAGGTTACTATGATATATTAATGTTGATTTAATCAACTTGGTTCGAACATTTAATTCTGTTATGACTTTTACAAAAATCATATATCAAATAGTGTCAAAATTGACACAAAATAGTTTTTAAATCAAATATTATATTATTAATTGTTATTTTATTCCTAAAAATATAAGGTTCGGCCAAATGACTTAGATAAGGATATATATATTAGTAATAAACAATTTGGGGTTCGTTTGGCATGTTATAGTAAGTGTATTAACCATATAGTGAAAGAAAACAAAAAGACATGGTAAAAGTTAAATTATTTAACTTAGAGTTAAATCTAATTGATAAGGTTAAAATAATATCCTAAACTTGTCTAAATTCTATTGGTTGATAGGATTTCGACCCATCACCACTTTAGCTTCGAAATAAGACCCTTTGGAACCATTATAAACCGATTTTGACTTTAATATAAAATAATATTTTGAGATATTCCTAAGGTGCCCCTCTCCTCCCCTATAAAAGGACACCTCCTACCCCTCCTCCTCACACCAATTTGAGCACTCAAGCTCGGCCAACCCCTGCCAAAATCTCTTCTCCACTTCCCTAGAAACATCCTAGAGGTTCTGGTCTTCCTCAAAGACCAATTCTAGTGCCCTAAGAGGAGGTCTCAAAGAGGCACTTCAAAGAAGAGGTAATTACCGTTACCAATTCTTTCATCTTTATTTCTTCTTCCACTCATTCTTCTTAGGTTGTTTCATTATGAAGTAATAAAATCAGTATCACTCATATACTGATATGTTATTATAAGTATGAAACAACCCTATTTCACCATCTCTCCATCCTACGGAAAAAGAAATCACCGCGCGTGCGTACGTACGGAATACCGTCTCCACGCCGTGGTGTAATCTATTTTCCACCACCACCTTACATGGATGGGTATAATGGTGTAAAGAATAACTATACATAGTTATTACAACATCATATTGATTCTGATATATTGTATAATCCACTCCAATTCAATTCAATATTTATAGAAATGATATCATCGCTCGTGCGTACGTACGGACTACCGTCTCCACGACGCGATGAGATTCATTCTCCATGTTAACCATTTAAGAATGATTATAATGTATATATAAGACATAATAATGAAATATATGAAATTATAAAGCTACTGGATTTATTTATATATATACATATGTATGTCATCTACTTACTTCCATTTCAAGACAATAAGGAAAGAAAAACAGCGTTCATGCGTACGTACGGACTACCGTCTCCATGAACGGTGTTTTTCATTTTATTTATCTACCTATTATATATATATATACTGAATATATATGATATATAAATCATATTTTATATTCTGGAAGTAAGTAAATCATGATATAAGTAATAATTATGTCAAGAACAAACAAGTCAAAACACCTACGATAAATGAAACGATTTTACCCAAAACGCTTCTTTAACATGGAATTTACAAAAGAACGGGTAATATAATGTCATAAGTGAACCATATATGATATCATAACAATGAATATGATTCTGTAATAAGTCAATAACATGATTTAAATCATTATACAGGAGGTTCGGACACTTACAAAGCAAGTCGGACCTAAGGTAAGGGAAATATCACAATCTCATTTTTATCCGAGATTGTTTATTCGTAAGTATTTACTGGGGTGTATTTTATCATCCACATCCATGTTCCCTCAATATGTAATATTGTTTCCATCCACTTGAAATAGTTTAAATCCAATTTTACCCTTAGGCGAGTTTTTAGTAAAGAATATGAAAGGAATCTTTTGTTGTTTTTCCGTACGAGGTACTTTTTGACTTTTCCGACAAAAGTACGAAGAATGTTTTTTTTAACTTATACGGCATGAATGTATTTTTAAAACATTACTTCAAAGAAGCTTCCTTTACAAGTTTTCAAGTTTATTTTTAATCAACTTCTTTTATTTTAAAGTTGTATGACATGTTATGAAAGGAAAAATGTTTTTGAAGAAGAAAGGATATTTTCCTCAAGAATTCAATTCAAGTGTTTTATCAAAATTATTTTCCATCTAAGATAATAAAGGGTTCTGTTTCTATCCATATTTTTACATTGGTTTGACTATGTTGTGATGGAATTATGTTTATGAATTCCTTTATCATATATGAATTGATTTATGATGTCATGATGTTTCAAGAATCCCATTTTTGTTATGCGATGATGTATGTTTTATGATTATGTGGCACACATAAGAAAAAATTCATTATAAGATGGGTGGGACCTATATCTCCCTCCAATGCATTGGGTAATGATTTTATATCTCATGAGATAGACATGGCTGGAATGGTAGGTTATACCAGTTCAGTGAAACAGGACTGAAACGAGGGTTACTCGATTCAGAAAGGGACTTTGTCCACTAAGATAGTCTTGGCAATGAGTCATGACTAACAAGAAATGATTTTCCATGATTATGTGTGCATGCCACAAAGTTTCAAGTTTCATGTTATGATTATGGGGATCTCATTTTCACTTCTATGATTTATTAAGATTTTATGATCTCTTTTGCAGGTTATGATTTTCAAAAAGATATGATATGATTTTTATTTCCTTTATTGCCCTTGCTGAGCATTTGAGCTCACCCTTTTATGTTTTCTTTTCCCCAGGATATAAAGAAAGGTTTTAGGTAAAAAAAGGGATGACCTTTATGGGAGATATTGAAGAACTTTCACCATGATTAGAAGATTACGTTCCGAGTTTCCAAAGACACTAAACTATTACGATCCTTTAGTGTGTGTTTTTGTTATGTACTAAGTTTTCCGCAAATGTAATGTAATGTCCATGTACGTCAGGATACGGGTCTCTACAGTTGGTATCAGAGGAAAGGTTTAGTCAACCTTTGGAAACTAGGATGCGAAAATGTTAGTGAGATCCCTAGAGATATTTCTAAGGTATGTCTAGGGATGTCCCTAGGGATAAGTATACGTATAGGTTATAGTAATAGAATTACGCTAACGATCATAGAATTAAACCTAAGATGTTGGATATTGAAGGTACTCCCCCTTTATTATGTTGTTTTCCCTAGCATGATTTTTTCCTCTCACACTATTCTTTTTGGGTTTTAGACGATGGCTGGAACCCGAAGGAACCGTGTTGATCAATGCAATGGACAATGCAATGATTGCCCTCCTGAACAAACAAATGTTATGGGAGATGGAGTGCAAAATCTTATTGCTATACTTACACAAGCTATGAATCATTCTGGACTTCCAAATGAGCATAGAAGGGAACAATATTCTATTGAGTCCTTCATGAGGCAACACCCACCTTCTTTCAGTGGGTCTTCTGATCCACTTGTGGCTGAACAATGGATCAGTACTACTGAAAAGATATTTTCAGTTCTTCAATGTTCTGAACATGATAAAGTCATCTTAGCAGTATATCGTTTGGAAGGTGAAGCTGATCAATGGTGGAATCTTATCAAGAATACGAGGCCAAGAGATGAAATTGAGTCCATGGAATGGGACGAGTTCAAGAACTTGTTTTTTAGTAAGTACTTCCCTCGTATTCTTCGAACAAAGATGGAGAAAGAGTTTCTTGAACTAAAGCAAAGGGACGATGAATCTGTTGGTACCTATGAAGCAAATTTTACAAGACTTGCAAGGTATGCTTCTGGTATTGTCATCCAACCTGAAAGTAAAGTTGATCGATTTTTCAGTGGCTTAAAACCAAGTCTTCGAAGGGCATTAGCTATAAGAGACTTCAGTAGCTATGAAGAAATTGTGCGTTGTGCTATCAAGGTAGAAATGGAAGTTGGTGTTACATATCCATCTCATGGTTTTGACAAGAAACGAAAGATGGAGTTCAAGGAGAAATCTCAGAATAATGGTGAAAAGAAGATGAATGTTTCCTTATGCACAAAGTGTGGAAAGAAGCATGGTGGAGATTGTCTTAAAGGGACTAGAAAATGTTTTAAGTGTGGAAAAGAAGGTCATCGAGCAGCTGAGTGTCGAAGTAATGGAAAAAGGGTTTCTAATGATGTGAATAAAGCGAACACTGCAGAGAACGCACCGCCAACACTTCAATGCTTCAAGTGCAATGAAATGGGGCATTATGCTAATAATTGCCCTAATCCAAGGGTTAGTGATGATCAACGTGAGCAACCACTGAAGGCAAAGGAAAAAGGGAAATCACATGCGATCACTATTGGCAATGTTGGATATGACAACGATGTGGTGGAATGATTAAGTGTTTATGTAATGGGATTCCAAAATAATGTTGTATCATTGAGTATTGCAATATTTATTGATATAGTATTCAAAGTGATTGAGATATTTTTTTGGAAATAAGATGATATGCGCATAATGAAATGTTTAATAGTATTCATGAGCTCATGATTGATATAAGGACTAAGTGATATCATGGTTTGAGTATATAGAATTTTGAGGGTTATGCGGAAAGAGTTAACTTTTAATAGAATTCATGTTTTCAATAAGGTTCAATGGGTATTCAAGAGAGTACAAGATTAAGGCCTTTGAATGTTTGGAATGTGACCAACAAGATATATCTTATGATATATGAGGATCAACGATGGTATTAAATCTCTGGTAATCGTTGTCACTATATTATGAGAGTGGACTGCAGTATTATGTATAAGCCTAAAGATTAGACTGGATTATGTTGGACATAAGTTAGTATTGTTTAAGGATAGAAGATTTTCGATATTATTGATGGGATGTTATAGTAACGTAGTTTTAGAAAAAGGACAACCTGCAGGACGGGCAACAGCCCATCGCTTCGTACAAGGCTGTAGGAATCGAACCCACAACCGAAGTGCGACTGGCCTTTATCGCCTACCACTGGCCTACAGGAAGTCCCTGTTTATTAGAAACTAGTTTTATTATATTAAGCAGTATAATATATGAAGTATAAGCCCATTTTAGGAACCATATATGATTAATCCCACTATAGATCGACTTATGTATATAAATTTTGCTAACCTTTTGAGACAGATGGAATGACCCGTCATTCTATCACATGATCTGCTAACACTTCACGAATAACAAATTCAACTTCATTTATTTAAGAGATGAAGTAGAAATTGTTAATGACACGAAAAACAGTGAGATTGTACCAAAATAAAGTAAGTATTCTAATTCAAATTCTTTAACTTTAGGGAAATGATCTTGAAAACCAAAAATGTTGTCCTAGTTCTCTTATACTTGATGAATCAGATGGTACCTTAGATCGTCACAAATTTATGGATTTGTGATTACTGGCTTTTCCATAGCCATGTTCTCTACCACTCTCCATCAGAACATGATGGTTAGATTTCTCTTCCATATCCATATTTTCACCTATGTGGAAACCCAGTGATTAATTTATTTGGGTAATCGTTACATTTCATACTTTAGTTTTTAAAGCCAAGTTTTGGTATTCCTTTTTACGATGTGGGTTTCTATTAAAGAAACTTTCGAATAGTAAACCATTTATAACCCCGACGAATTTCAAGGGCGAAATTCATTTTAAGGGGGGTAGAATGTAACAGCCCAAGATTTTATTAAAAAAATATTCTTTTTAATTTTATTAATGTCTTGTGTTGTACGCTACACCAAAAGGAGCTTGCACAACACGCATCCTTGTCTTGCCTTGCATTACACGCAATCGCGACCTTCCTCGATAGCGTGTGTAATACGCAATACCGAGTTTCACTAAACAACGATGTGCTATTAAAATATTATTAAAAGTAGCCATTATGAATAGTAATAACCACTTTTTAAAATTCTGTAAATCTTATTTTGAACTTCATTCTTGGATTCGGAGTATCAAATTTAGCCTAAGGTGAAATTTTGGTACTTTTCGGATAACTTTCATACTCTGATGAATAGTGAAAATTACTAAATTATAATTAAAAACAACTTTTTTAATCGAAATAATTAATAGTGATAAATTATTAATTTGAGTGGTTTTAAAGTATATTTAGAATATATTTTGACAATTTAATACAATGTTGGTCATTGGTTGTAATTTCACATTTAAACCAGACACAATCAAGTGTCAATCTTTTGATATATATTGTTTCCTAAAAACACGCTATTTATTTTAACAACGGGATTTAATTATAAAATTAATTAATGAAACTTCTATGTTATGAATTTGGTAAAATAGATTTCATTTTTGAATTCGGAATATGAAATATAGCTTAGGATGAAATTTTGGCATTGTTCTGAAAAACATCAATTTTTGATGAATAGTGAAACTACTAAGTGGTAGTTAAAAAAAAAACTGAATTTTTCATAAAACTTAATTTTTCCGCTTCTGTGAATGGAATTTCGAAAATCCGAGAGACACGGTTAATATCAAGGACTAAAATTTGGTTCAATGAGATGAAAATAATTTTTTGGTGAATAGTAACTTTTTACTTTTTTTTACCGCAGTTAATAGTAAATAGGGTAACTAAGGGTAAATATGATATTACTATTACCCTAACACATGTCCTAATTCTATTGGACAAGTGTAATTCGACCAAAAACAAACTTAGGAATAAAATATGACCATTTAGGCCCACATGGATTAGATTAGGACATTTATTATTAATTTATTTAAAGAAAGGTTAAAATAGTTAAAATCAAAGTTTAATAAGTAAATCATTTTTAATATGGGGTTATACATAAGATAAATTCGATTGTAAATATTCATTAGAAAGCTAAAAAGATTTCCTACATGATGGTATTTTATTTGTAATTTTTAGACATCAAATAATTTAATTTATTTATGACACAACGATGATGCAGTAATTATCTTATTAATGAAATATTGACATAATTGATGTTATAAACACCAAAATAAATGTAATTTGAGATTTTTTATGAATTCCACTAATTTTCTAGGTTACTATGATATATTAATGTTGATTTAATCAACTTGGTTCGAACATTTAATTCTGTTATGACTTTTAAAAAAATCATATATCAAATAGTGTCAAAATTGACACAAAATAGTTTTTAAATCAAATATTATATTATTAATTGTTATTTTATTCCTAAAAATCTAAGGTTCGGCCAAATGACTTAGATAAGGATATATATATTAATAATAAACAATTTGGGGTTCGTTTGGCATGTTATAGTAAGTGTATTAACCATATAGTGAAAGAAAACAAAAAGACATGGTAAAAGTTAAATTATTTAACTTAGAGTTAAATCTAATTGATAAGGTTAAAATAATATCTTAAACTTGTCTAAATTCTATTGGTTGATAGGATTTCGACCCATCCCCACTTTAGCTTCGAAATAAGACCCTTTAAAACCATTATAAACCGATTTTGACTTTAATATAAAATAATATTTTGAGATATTCCTAAGGTTCCCCTCTCCTCCCCTATAAAAGGACACCTCCTCCCCCTCCTCCTCACACCAATTTGAGAACTCAAGCTCGGCCAACCCCTGCCAAAATCTCTTCTCCACTTCCCTAGAAACATCCTAGAGGTTCTGGTCTTCCTCAAAGACCAATTCTAGTGCCCTAAGAGGAGGTCTCAAAGAGGCACTTCAAAGAAGAGGTAATTACCGTTACCAATTCTTTCATCTTTATTTCTTCTTCCACTCCTTCTTCTTAGGTTGTTTCATTATGAAGTAATAACATCAGTATCACTCATATACTGATATTTTATTATAAGTATGAAACAACCCTATTTCACCATCTCTCCATCCTACGGAAAAAGAAATCACCGCGCGTGCGTACGTACGGAATACCGTCTCCACGCCGTGGTGTAATCTATTTCCCACCACCACCTTACATGGATGGGTATAATGGTGTAAAGAATAACTATACATAGTTATTACAACATCATATTGATTCTGATATATTGTATAATCCACTCCAATTCAATTCAATATTTATAGAAATGATATCATCGCTCGTGCGTACGTACGGACTACCGTCTCCACGACGCGATGAGATTCATTCTCCATGTTAACCATTTAAGAATGATTATAATGTATATATAAGACATAATAATGAAATATATGACATTATAAAGCTACTGGATTTATTTATATATATACATATGTATGTCATCTACTTACTTCCATTTCAAGACAATAAGGAAAGAAAAACAGCGTTCATGCGTACGTACGGACTACCGTCTCCATGAACGGTGTTTTTCATTTTATTTATCTACCTATTATATATATATATATACTGAATATATATGATATATAAATCATATTTTATATTCTGGAAGTAAGTAAATCATGATATAAGTAATAATTATGTCAAGAACAAACAAGTCAAAACACCTACGATAAATGAAACGATTTTACCCAAAACGCTTCTTTAACATGGAATTTACAAAAGAACGGGTAATATAATGTCATAAGTGAACCATATATGATATCATAACAATGAATATGATTCTGTAATAAGTCAATAACATGATTTAAATCATTATACAGGAGGTTCGGACACTTACAAATCAAGTCGGACCTAAGGTAAGGGAAATATCACAATCTCATTTTTATCCGAGATTGTTTATTCGTAAGTATTTACTGGGGTGTATTTTATCATCCACATCCATGTTCCCTCAATATGTAATATTGTTTCCATCCACTTGAAATAGTTTAAATCCAATTTTACCCTTAGGTGAGTTTTTAGTAAAGAATATGAAAGGAATCTTTTGTTGTTTTTCCGTACGAGGTACTTTTTGACTTTTCCGACAAAAGTACGAAGAATGTTTTTTTTTAACTTATACGGCATGAATGGATTTTTAAAACATTACTTCAAAGAAGCTTCCTTTACAAGTTTTCAAGTTTATTTTTAATCAACTTCTTTTATTTTAAAGTTGTATGACATTTTATGAAAGGAAAAATGTTTTTGAAGAAGAAAGGATATTTTCCTCAAGAATTCAATTCAAGTGTTTTATCAAAATTATTTTCCATCTAAGATAATAAAGGGTTCTGTTTCTATCCATATTTTTACATTGGTTTGACTATGTTGTGATGGAATTATTTTTATGAATTCCTTTATCATATATGAATTGATTTATGATGTCATGATGTTTCAAGAATCCCATTTTTGTTATGCGATGATGTATGTTTTATGATTATGTGGCACACAAAAGAAAGGATTCATTATAAGATGGGTGGGACCTATATCTCCCTCCAATGCATTGGGTAATGATTTTATATCTCATTAGATAGACATGGCTGGAATGGTAGGTTATACCGGTTCAGTGAAACAGGACTGAAACGAGGGTTACTCGATTCAGAAAGGGACTTTGTCCACTAAGATAGTCTTGGCAATGAGTCATGACTAACAAGAAATGATTTTCCATGATTATGTGTGCATGCCACAAAGTTTCAAGTTTCATGTTATGATTATGGGGATCTCATTTTCACTTCTATGATTTATTAAGATTTTATGATCTCTTTTGCAGGTTATGATTTTCAAAAAGATATGATATGATTTTTATTTCCTTTATTGCCCTTGCTGAGAATTTGAGCTCACCCTTTTATGTTTTCTTTTCCCCAGGATATAAAGAAAGGTTTTAGGTAAAAAAAGGGATGACCTTTATGGGAGATATTGAAGAACTTTCACCATGATTAGAAGATTACGTTCCGAGTTTCCAAAGACACTAAACTATTACGATCCTTTAGTGTGTGTTTTTGTTATGTACTAAGTATTCCGCAAATGTAATGTAATTTCCATGTACGTCAGGATACGGGTCTCTACACGTGGTGCCGTCGCACCACGCGGTTATTCGCACGATTATTTTGCGCGGCGCTGTCGCGCCGCGCCGTGGAAGGATCATCAAGTACGCGAGGCCGTCGCGCCGCGTCGAAGAGAATCAAAGGCGCGGCGGAGAGGCGCGGAGCTGTCGCACCGCGCCGGACGACGAACACCACGGCCGGTTCCGGGCCGCGGCGGGACGAGAAGACCGGCGGCCGGGCTGCCGGCGTCAGAAGCCGGAAAGGGGACCGGTTTGCCGGTCCCGTTGGAGAAAAACCGTCCGGCCAGGTGGCCGACCGGAAGGTCAAAAGCCGGGGGAATTTAATTCCCCCAGCCAGCACTGAAACCCCCCCATTTAATTGGGGGGGCGGTTTCTTTGAGGGGGGCAGGCGGCCCCCCGGTTTCCTCAAGCAGGCCCCCCACGAGGGGGGGCCGGTTCTCCAAAAGGCGCGGCTAAAAGTCGCGCCGCCTCTTGTTGGAAGCGGGGGCTTAGCCCCCTGCGCGTGACCCTAGCGGCGCCAGGCCGCGCCGCCGCCGGCCGCGCCGCGCCGGACCGCGCCGCCGCGCCGGGCCGGGTCGGCCCGGACCCGGACCCCCCGTTTTCGAGACGGTTTCGGTCTTTTGGCCATAACATGAGCCACGGACCTCCGATTGACGAACCGTATGTGGAAACGCGATCCTTGGATCGAGACGGTCATTTCGTTATATTGCACTCAGGGTTTCGGAACACTTTGAGTTCGGTCGGGTTGATTCGTACACGAAACCAACCGGGCCTTCGGAGCGGAAACACTCATATCTTGAGCTACGGACGTCCGATTGATGTGCTGTCAGCTTTGTTGTGTTCCTCTTAGTGAGACGGATCTTTTGGCAAACTCCGCCTGAGGTTTGGACGCAGGTGGAGTACGGTCGGGTTGGTTTTGCCTTAAAAACCAACCGGACCCCGGGGACGAAAATGCCAATAACTCTCAGACCGGGCGTCCGATCGACGCGCCGTCTGTTGCGTTGAATTCCTGTTGACGATACGGAACTTTTGGATACATCAACTCTGGACTTTGTGAAAGTTGATGTATCAGCCTCTCGGCTCATGGAGCGGACCCTCCGAACGAGCTTTTTGTGTGCGGGAACCCTAGCGCTGGCTGCGACTGTGACTGCTACTGCTACTGCTACTGCTACTGTGACTGCGACGACGACAGTACAGAGATCCTGTGTGGATTCGACGACGATGACTACAACACTCAGCGATCCTACGTGGATCAGTGCTACAGGTCCTGTGTGGGCCCGATCCTGTGTGGGTCCGATCCTGTGTGGGTCGTTGCGCTCAGCGGTCCTGTGTGAACCAGCGCCTATAGATCCTGTGTGGGTCCGATCCTGTGTGGGTCCTTGCGCTCAGCGGTCCTGTGTGAACCAGCGCCTACAGGTCCTGTGTGGGCCCGATCCTGTGTGGGTCTTTTGCGGGGGTTAGTTACCTATCGATCCTTCGTGGGTCCGACGACTTAGATGGATCAGAGATCATCTTTATCGCCTTTCGAAGAAGTATACCTGTGTGAGCTGAATCCTATTGCTTTCCTGTGTGGATTGTGTTGTGCTATCCTGTGTGGATTACGTTTTGCTTTCCTGTGTGGAATACGTTTACTTTCCTGTGTGGATTTCGTTTTGCTTTCCTGTATGGAATACGTTTACTTTCCTGTCTGGATTTCGTTTTGCTTTCCTGTGTGGAATACGTTTACTTTCCTGTGTGGACTGAGTTGTACTTGGGCTTGGAGGTTGGAGCGTATTTGAAATTGATGACTTAGGTATATGTATGGGCATATACCTAAGCAGTGTCGGTCGTTACTTCGTGATTGTACCTTTCTTCGTGGTTTATCCTTTGTGGATTTTGAGAGACCTTCAGGGGTCTCGGGGTCCCTACTGAGTATATTATACTCACCCCTGCATGGGCTTTTCCCGCACTACGTTGTGTTGGTTGCAGACGACGGACAGCATTGATCTTAGCTGAGGCTTGTAGAGCAGGACGGTACCTGGAGGTGGACCACTGGGCGGGACGTGCTCGGAGCGGACGGCGGGACCCGTGGAGCAGTGGAGCTATCTGTACCCACCCTTCAGGTGGGATTTCCAGTGGACAACTCGGTGTAGCGGCTTTTACTTTACAGTTGCTGTTTTCCCTTTCGAGTTGTACTTTACTTTCAGTTTGGGTTTGTATACTGGCCCAATTACTTTTCCGCACTTTCAGTTGTACTCTGTTTTCACATAGTGTTTACTTTCCGCTTGCTTACTCTGTGGTGTTTGTTTACTTTACAAAGGCAATGCCTTCCTTTTTTACCAGGATTTACGCCTTGGTGCTAGTCGCCAGCCCCTGGCCTATGGAAGGCGGACTTGGGGTAGTCACGGCACGGACCCCGAGGGCGGGTCGTGACAGTTATGAATATAATGCTCTATGTTTCCATAAATGGGTTTTTATTTTCTTTTTATGATTTCTCTAGATTTATTTGAAAAAAAAGGTGTGTTTTTTCATTTGGATGTGATTTATTTCGTACAATCAAATAATATTTTTGATAAATGTGTTCATTTTATGGGTTTCATGATTTTCCCTAGACTAATGAATTTTATTCTAAAAAAATTTCATACCAAGAATTTTTCTCTTCCCTTGTTTTCAAATAATTTTCAAAAGGTTTTAAGGATGTGTAGGGAAAAGTATAAGGGGAATATTAAAATTGTGAAGATATGTCTTAAAAGAAAATGTATTTCTTTTTAAAGGTTTAATATTGTGGAAAAAATGGATATTGATTAGAAGTTTCGACTTTTTAATATAGTGATTTTTTAGATAATTCTTATGACTAAATTCTCTAAAACTCTAAACCATAAAGATCTTTGAAATGTAATAAAATGAATTATTTTCTAAACCTAGAGATTATTTAATGTTTTAAGGTCATTTCCTTACTTTTGGTATTATATTAAAAGATTATATAGATGTATAGATTATGATGCTTTCTTGAGAGGTTAATTTAAGAGTTATGGATACCATAATGGGTTTATATATTTATGGTGCATCATAAGCCCAAAGGAAACTACACCATTTCGTGGTTTTACATGATGGAAGAATAAGATGATTAAAATTATTTGGGAAATATTTATATTAATATAATCTTTAGGTTTAGTATGGGTTTTATTAAAAATGTTATTTGAGGAATAATTCCTTTACATTTTGTGCACATAAGTTTAAATGTATTAAAACCCTTTATGTTTTATAATATCTATTATCTTGAGGTAATAATGGGTTATTACAATTTGGGAACATATATTTTTTTGAAAACCATATGATTGAAATATGATATGATGATTAAGTGATTAATATTATTTTGAAAGAAGTTCTCTATTTTGGGAAACTATTTTATTAAGGTAAACAAAATATGATGGGATTTTATTTAAGGAATAAAGGATGAATTATAATTTGGAATCATATATGATTTTATTATGGATTTGTGGTGATTAAGTTTATTTTTATAAATTATTAGTATATTTTATAGAGTATATGATTAGAGAAAATAAATTTTTGGTTATATGAATTCATTAGTGACTAATGTTAATTGGATATAAATATTGAATTAATCTTGTAAGGTTATATGATAAAATCATTATAAATTTAGGGTTTCTAACTTGGTTGGTATTATTTTAAAGGATATTTAGGTTATTTATTTATCAAATCATTTATATTTAACATTGGGTGTCATAATTTAGGATTTGGATATTAATGTTGTATTTCATCATATGATATTTTATTTATTTTTTGGAATTATCTTATCTTTTGCTAACCATTTTGGTTTTGGTGAATGTATAAATAAATGATGAATAGATTTTTATCATTTTATATAATTATCTGATCCATTAGAATTTGATTTTAGTGCTTCAGACGTGAAAAATTCATCTTGAATACTCATCATTTGTAAAATAAAGGATTAGATTGAGGTGGAAATTGACTAAAGTATATAATTATACGTGTCAAGTAGGTTTATTTACGTATATTCATAATTTAGACAATAAACGAATTACTAAAATCAAAGAAAAGGATATTGAAATAAAAAATTATCTATTACCTTCATTTATGATGAATAAATGGTTTTTTCCACACCACATTGGTTTATGGTTTTTTGGTCATTAACTTTCTCTTAATTATTCACTTTCTTCTGATTGATGTTCTTTGTCACTCTCCATTTTTATTTGGATATTAATTTTTCATCCATGTTAATATTTTAACTTCTCACTAATGTTATCCTATTTTTAATCTAATAATTTTTTACTCTAGATTACCTTTGTACTTACCTTTCCCTTTTTAAAAAGGAATTTTTATTATCCCTTTTTGTGATGTGGGATTTCAATAAATGTATTTTCAAATTTCACATCCTTGATTACCAAGATTAAGATCAAATTTCAATGATGAAATTTATTAAAGTGGGTAGAATGTGATATCCTTAAATTTTAAAAAACAACACAATTTTTGGTAGTGTATACAACACACAACCCCGAGCTTAAATGAAAAATGATATATTAATATTTAAATATTATAGTTATAACATAGCTATTAAATTGGCATGTGTGAATATGATTATATGAATTAATATATATATATATATATATATATATAAGGTTCCCAGTCAACAAAAAGGTATTTATAAAAGATTACTAAATAATTAATCAGATATTAATAAATTCATTTTATGCTTTAAAAATACGTTTTCATTAAAAATTATTTTTAATAATTTTTGTGACGGAATATTTTAATTAATTTCTTGAATTTTTAGAAAAATTATTTTATAAAAATTATATCATATTTTAAAATATAACATCAAAATTATCTTAGGGTGAAATTTTGGAATTTTTCTAAAAAGAATGATTTTTCAGTGAATAGTGAAGCAATTTGTTTTTTGTAATAAAGTCGTTTTTCTTCATTGAAAAGTACCATTATAATTTTAATTTTGTACTAAAGTAAAATTTTTCTTATTTAATTGTATAAAATCTAAATAATTACATTTTAATCGCTATGATGCTTGATTTTTGTATGAGTTCATTTTTTCCATAAAAACACAGTTTTCTAAAAACTGTGATTCATTACATTTACCGCATTTTTAATAAAGTTGATTTATGTAACTTCTATAAATTGTATCTTGAAATTTTGATTTCATATTTTTTAATTAAGAGTCCCAAAATAACAAAATACATGGATTTCATTTTTGGTCAATATGAATAGTTACTATAACAAATAGATATCACCTTAGTAAAGGTAAATTGGGTAATTAAGGTTAAAAATAATATGATAAGAAAAAAAAATAACCCTAAAACATTCTTTTAATATATTTTATGATATTTACTCAAACATTAACATCCAATATTCTAATTTTTGGTATTTTTCCATTTTTATTTGAAAACAATATATATTATTTAAAGTAAATATAATGTAAAAACTGTCACACTCTTGCTTTTAATAACTATAAAATTTTATGACAGGGGAAAAACAAATTTTATCCATTTAAAAATGGTTATTTGAAATATTAATGGTTTTTTTATCATGTTAATTTATTTTTAATTTTTAATTATGAATAATTACCATAAATTCTAACATAATACCAGCACAATGTTTGTATAAGTAATAAAAAAATAAATTAAATGATTTTAAAAACTCTTAAAGTAATACTCTTTTGGGTGTGTTAAATTTTACCATGAGTTTTTAAGATAAATATAACATATTAGAGATACTAGAAAGTTTTATACTTGAATTCCATTATTTTAATTTTTGTTTTCATAGTCAAATTTTGTGAATAGTTCCAAATATGACATTAATAGTATTTTATATTAAATAATATTTTATTAGATTATTTAAAATCAAAAAAATATTTAAATATACCAATTATTATTATAAATGGTCTAGCATATAATCTATTTTCCACTTATAATACAATTTTAACCTTATAAGTAAAATTATAACCCATTTATATTAAAAGATTTTATGCCATGGGTAAGGTTAAAATTTGTTAACAAAAGGGTTAAACTAAACGATAATGTTAAACATGATATCAAAACCTATAATATTTTTATTGGTTAATTATATTAAAACCATAACCTTTTTATAATCTAATCTATGTCATTTTGGAACCATTTTATATGATTTAGAAACATATTATATTATAATATCTCATTTATTTCCAAAAAATGACATTAATTATATTTTATAATAAATAATAATTTCTCAAATTAATTAAAATTAATAAATTCCTATATTGGAACAATTTAATTTAATTTGGAGTAAAATTTAATACTTGGTCTATTTGTGGGACATTTTTAATTATATAGTAACTTTCATGACCCCTAAATAATAAAAACATTAATGTTACGGTAAGTATCAAAAGGGTTGATGGGGTGTTAAAATAACGAGATAAGGGTAAGAACATATTCTAAACATCTATAAATTTTATTTTATGATAATTATTATACCCATAAAAATCATATCTTCTAATTTTATCAATTTGGATCCATTAAAACATTAAAATTAATTTATATTAATTTAATACTTTAAGTACATCCAAGAGATTCTCCTTCTCATTATAAAAGGGAATCCCCTCTCCTCTAGAAATTTGGTTCAGTAAATTCCTACTCAAATACCATCCAAAATACATCCAAATTATCTATAGGTATGGTTTTGGTCATAGTTCTAATCTTAGAGTTCTTAAGGTGTCATGTAATAGAGGTTTTCCAAATAAAAGGTATAGCTTTTATCAAATGTTTTAATTTTATTTATTATTCTACCTCATTAAACTATTCATCAAACATGATTAAATAATTAAACCATTCTTTTCCATAATATTATATATATTTTATGTTAATTTAATAACCTATATTCATCTCCTCTTCCATCAAATGGGAAATGAAACTGTCATTCATGTGTACAGAGGACTGTCGCCTTCCAAGTCAATGTAATTTGTTTTCCAAAAACACCTATCATAGATGTTTATAATGTTGGAATTAATATATAGGTATATATAATGAAATATTAATAATTATATAAAATTAATATATCATCTACTTTATTCCCTTTCCATCCATTGAAAAATGATAATGTCTCTTGTGCGCGCGTGTCGACTACCACCTCCACGATGCAATGTGACTCTATTTTCATAACCACATAATATGGATTATATATATAAGTTTATGTGAAGATAAAATATGATATTTATTATATAATTAAAATTATGAAAATATAAAATAACACATTAATTATTTCCATCTTGATCTTTGAAAAATGTAAATAGTGCTCAAGTGTACATACGACCTACCGTCTCCTGGATTATAACATAGTAATTTTTTCATAATCATATTTCATGATTAGTTTTGAAAGTAAAATATATTTACAAAAATGATAAATATTTCATGATTATTATTATATATATGGTGGGAAAATGACCTCTTTGACTACAATAACCTTACCAAATCGATTTTGGATATATGATCTGAATATTATCAAAACAACTAACATAATCTCAATTGATTAAGTAATTGTATATATATTTGTAATAAAATAAATTAATGGAATAATAAACCTGAAAAAGGGTATTAATTAAGTAAATAATTAAAATTATTTTAATATTTTGTTGTATAAATAAAAAACATGATGATTCAGACTCAAGGTAATGGATACATTAAATTAAAACCTCCATTTAAATATTGTACAAAATTATTTTCAATTTTTTTTCTTCCATGCCCATATTAATAAAAAAAATATTGGTATTTTTATATGTATTTAAATGAATTATAATGGAAATTTTATGTCACATTTTACTTTCTTTCAATGGTTTTCAAAAAGAAAATATTTTTAGAGATTGTTTTGAAAAAATGAAAAGGGATTGTTTTATTTTAACATACTCATCAAAAGAAATTTCCACCATTGTAACCATTTTTTATGTTTTTATTACTTTATACTATTTAATTATTTATTCAAGAAAAACCTATTTCCATTAATTTTAATTATTTTTTTAAATTTATTTTTTAAATGAAACGGTATTTCGATATCCGATAGTTTTTTGCATGTGGGTTAAAAAGAGATTATCAAGGGTTTTAATATAAAAAGTGAATGCATATAAATGTTTTTTTATATGGTACCTAAAAATTATTTATTAATAAAGGGTGATCTGCATATATCGTATATTAAAGGGTGACCCTGATACAATTTATATGAATGGGTGATCCCAACACAACTTATACGATGGGTGAGCCCCATTGTACCACTATAATGCATTAGTAATGTTCATCATCCTAAAAGGCAAGAAGTAGGTTGTTAAACAAGGTATTTTATAAAATGGATTTAACTGGGGTATAGTTATTTATTACAATTTTTGTGAATATAATGATGTAATTAACCTAAAATGGGTTTATATATTCTTTCTATGATTTTTAATGGTTTAATTGTAGAAAAAGGTTTGTGTTTTTCATAAGGATATTATTTATTTCATACAGTCAAATAATATTTCTTAAAGGTAAATTTTTTATTGGTTTTAATTTTTTTACATGAATAATGTATTTCCTTCTTTTATGGCCCTTAAAAATCTTTTTAGACTCATCTCACATTTTCAAATGTTTTTTATCGGGTTTTAAGGATGATTAGGGACAAAGATGGGGTTAAGATGAAAATTATAAAGATATTTCATGAAAAGAAAATGTGTTTATTTTTAAAAGTTAAATATTGTAAGAAAAATGGATACTAGGTATAATTTTACACTTTTTAATATAAGGGTTTATTATATAATAGTTATGACCTAATTATCTAAAATTGCCAATTCTAAAGATCTTAGAAATGTAATAAAGTAAATTCTTGACTAAAACACAAAATTATGTAATGTTTTAAGACCATGTCCTTACAAATATGTTATAACTAACCATTATAATCCTCAAAATACTAGTATATAGTAAATCCCTATACCAAACAATGGTTTATCATATATTTTTGAAATAATAATTTCCAATCACTTACTCATTAGATAGAAAATTAAAAACAGGTTAAAAGAAACCCATATAGATGAGAAATAAGGGAAAATACCTCTATTTTGTGATCTAGAACCCTTTAGATCTATATGTATTGAATAAGGGATAAGAGATGAGAAAGGAGATGGAAGTAGGAATCTCTCCTCTCCCATCATGGGATGAAAACTAAATAAGGGTAATGGAATAACTAGCTCAAGTGGTCAAAATTAAGGAATAAGAGTAAACTATTTTTACCAAGTTAAAAAACTGAACTATAACCATCAGTTACATAGTGAATATTCACCATCCCTATGGTATATAACTGGATACCCAGTGTATTCCCACTATTCAACCAATGGAAAACCAATGGCTAATTCCCCACTAGTTAGCTAACTGCGTACTAGATGGAACTCTAACAGGTACCTTATAGCTCATTATAGTCATCTATTAGAATTTCCATTCACTAAAACCCATAATTCCAACTACCAATCTTCCTAACCATATCAACATATCCAAAAACTCACTTTAAACTCGATAAAATATCAAAAAATTATAGATCTATTAAATTTAAAACAATTCTAAATTTTATACAATTAAATCCAAAAAATACCTTTATTTATTTAATCAGAGAAAGTTTCATTAAATTCATACACTAAATATATTTAAAATATTATTAGATTCCTTAAAATATAAGTTTTAAAATATATTAATTTTTTATTAGTAAACGAGTGTTTATTGTGGCCACATCATTGTTAAATAAATCCTATTATAGTTATATAATATCAAGATAAGTGAATTAGATTTTAATTCTCATTGAAATAAAAATTTATCCTACTTTGTATAAGTTAATTTGATAAATTTTAATAAGTAGTATTAATTATTTTAGAGTTCATGATTCATTTATTTATAGGAATAAATAAAGTTGAGTATGTGGTATAAGTCAAAACAATAGTGCTGATTTAATTATATAAATTAATTTTTACATGGGAAATTTTTATATATATATAACTAAAATTTATTATTTATTTTATGAATTGATATATTTTAAATATATATGATATAGGGTATTTTATTTATTTAAGAAAAAATAGGGGCCTTTACATAATTATTTTTACTTAAATCTAATTATTTAAAGAAATAGATTCCCTAAGGGTATGTGTGAGAGAATAATTTTTGTAATTATATTCTCAAGTTATAAAAATAAAATTAGAGAAACTATTCCCATATTCTCGAATTATATAGATAGATAATTAGAGATTGATTCATACATGGTCAGTATTTAGAATCATAAAAGACATGTTTTCTTGAGGAAAACATTTAATGAATTAATATCATCATCCTTGATATTTATAGAAAACATTTGGATATCACTATGGAAACACTTTTTAACTTTTTTAATAAACAACAAAACCAATGTTGAGTGTTGATTAAATAAAAAACAATTAAGTGAGGTAATATTTTAATTATATTTAATTATAAATTAGTTGTTATGATTTTTTTTAGTATAAAAATGTTATTCATTCAAATATAGATTTTCATCTAGAGATTATATGAAATAAATTATGAATTTTTGTCCAATACAATGATTCTACCATTCCTAGATCCTTTATATAGAATTAGAGTGTATACACTAATTTATAATTATATTTTTTATTTTATTTGAAAAATTAAACTCTAAGTTCTATTATTTTTCTAATAATGTAGAAATGGGGGAATCAAAGTTTGTATTTCCATGAATAGTCCAAGAACAACATGAAAATACTTATTATAATTTCTAGGATCACCTATTCATGTTTTTTATTACAAAGTGTAGAATTTATGATGACTCTCTTCATAACATGTAGTATATTTTGTGGTTTATACTTCATGTAACATGTTGAAACCTAGTTTATTCAAGAGAAAAATGATTATTTAATGAAGATTTCATTGAATCATAACCAAAAGTTTTTTATTGAACCCATCAGATGCTTTTATTATCACAATCACTAAAGTGTTTCTAACATTTTTTTAGTGTTTCATAGTCATAGAATTTATACTTTATCCTAAGTAATCAATCAGACCAAATGATGACTTTATTCTGAATGTTTTTATATAACATGTTTTCACCAAGATTTAGAGTATTACATAGTGAATTCATATAGTTCATGTTGTACTTTATTATGAAGGAGATTTTACCTAAAGTTATATCCTTTATATGATGAATTTTTATATCAAGTTCAGCGTATATTGAGATACATGTATGAAATAATATTCTAGGCATTTTACTACATTTAATAAAATGAGAAAATGAATATTAAGTGTGTTAATATTTGATTAATTCAAACTCATTTAAAGCTATAATTTATTAAGTTGTTATCTGAGATATAATTCTTGGGAGTAAATGTATATGATGCATTCATACTCTCATGGACCAGCTATGGAATCTATTTATGTGGTTGAAATAATGAATAAATAGATTAGTAATTGGAGATCATTGTTGATTTCCTATATCAACTACTTCCCTCCAATGGTATTTTGTTAGGGTTTCCTATGATTCTTCATCGAAACATTCTCATACTTGAATACTCTCTTTATTCTTACCCTTTATGTTTTTGTGCTCTATCATGTCATGGAGGTAAAATAGATCCCATCTAAACATCGGAGGATTCACTCAAACTATAGATAAAAAATAAATAAGGGATTTCTTTTGGAAGCCTTTATGTGATATTTATCAAATGAATATGAATAAAAAAATATAGAATAATATATTAATAGAAAGTTACACCATTTACAGTATTGTTTTATTTCAATTTTAAATATGATTTCATTTCTCTTACGTGGAAGATACTCATATTAGGGTTTTAATCCCTTCTGTATAATATAATAATTTTTATTAGACTCTTGAAAAAACCTTCAGTGGTATCAGAGGGGATCCATGCATAACTGGTATAAAATATTGAATTAAAATGAAGAATAAAACCAAAATAAGAGCATCATTTTGAAGGTTTCTTTAAAATATAGTAAAATGTTTTACCTTTACCTGTTTGGGCTATGTAAAGGTAACGAGGACCTTACCCTTACTTAGTTGAGATTCATAAGGGTGGCCAAGGAATTACCCTTATTAAGAGTGGTATATATAAGTGTCATCTTGCCTTACCATTATGTATATTATTCAATATAAGGGTCATCCCAACATACCTTTATATGAAGTAAGGGTAGAGTAATGGTAGTTGTGATTTTAAACTGGTTATGTAAGGGTAATCACGTTATGTAAAATCTTGTGTAAAGTTAATCAGTCACTACATAAAGGTAGATTATAATTTCTCAAATTCATGCTAACTTAGATCGTTAGTTACCTCTATGTATAGAGTTCATGTAAATGTAATCCCTTATGTAACTTTATGCAGCATCTGAAACATTGTATTTTTGGATATCTACACATAAATATAATCACTAAATAAGGTTAATGTAAGTTTACCCTTATATAGGATAGGTTTGTTTTGTAACAGTAAATAGAGAAGTTTTTAAAAATTTATTTGAAATTCTAAAAAAAATAATGGTTTATAAAGTGTTTTTAAATCATTATAAAAGATATTTTGTAATATTTAATTTATAAGGGATTTAAAACTAGTTATTTAATTATGAATTTTTTATAATTAATGAAGTAAATGTTTATGAATATTTTATACTACCAAATATTAAATTTTAATATTGGAAATACATTTTAAAGAAATTATTTTTCTTGACTTATGATCTAAAATTAAAAAAAAAATCAGAAATCATATAAAATGATTTGTAAAGGGATATAAATTATCAAATGAGGTCAAAATATAAAATTTTATTTTTAAATTATGAACTGATCCAAATTTTTTAGTTTTATTTGATCATAATAAAAGGATTCCTTATTTGGATATTATTTAAGATGCATCAGAAATGTTTTTGATGATTTATATGATCAAGGTTTGGATAATGATTAAGTATATGATAATTAGTTTATGTAAAATGTTTATTTTATAAAAATTTGACTAAAAATAGTTTATAAATCATATAATATATTATATTTAAAATAGGAATTATATTTAAGAAATTAATATTAAATAACTCATATTGGAATGAATATAAATTTTTTATATTCAAATTATTTAATCTATATAATTTTAAATATAAAATTATAAAATGGTTTATAGTTAGATTTTATTTAAGAATTTTTCATGAATTGTTCTCTCACGTATAAATATTTGTATTTTTATATTTTAAATTAGTTATTCCTAGATATATTAATATTTAGTAAATTGTTTATGAAAATTTAATATTGTGTATACTTTATTTTAAAATGTTAAACTACTTCTAAAATAGATCCTTTAATTACATGATACACTTGATAATGAATTTATCTTTTCATCAACCATAACCTTAGTTTTTAATAGTTGTTATCATATTTTATTTAGTTTTTGAATATAGATTCTACATATTATGTGTTATAGTTATGATGAATTGGATTCTCTCATGAGTAAACTATCCCCTAGTAAAGGGACTTGGGGTCGAACTACCTATATACTTGGAGGCTTATGACTTGTGTAGAAAAGTGAATGGGGTGATCTATGTATCACTTTGGGATTAATCATGTGCATATTTTCAATCTAATATAATTCCAATACTTTTAACTATATTTTCATGTACCGTATATAAAGGATTTATTCAGGTATATATCACTATACTTGACTTCTATTTTTTGGCGACTGGCATAAAATTGTGGGTTGCGTAAAGAGTTACACATCAATATGATTTTAAAATATTGATTTTGTGTGGGGAATAAGATTTAAATATAGAATAATAGAAGAAATCATAAATAAAAGGAAATAATAAGTGATAAGATGGTGTTTTTAAATCCCCTTAAAATACTAAGTGTTGGAGTCTTTCCAAAATGAAAATTTTCAAGACCTAAATCATTCAGCTGGGTATTTTAAAGATCAGAAAAAAGTACCCTTGGATGATCTTGTGTAAGGAAATAAAGTTATAGACAACTTTGGGTTATCTTGATGGTATTATTGATATTAGTATGAGTATCCTTTCATTTTACGTTTTTGTCTTATTCTTGGTGTTAGCTTTAGGTCACAGTAGTTGGGAATCTATGACAATAAGGATTCGTAAGGAATAGAGTTGGGTATTTTAATATGATGGATTGGAAAAAGAGTTTTCCACTATACTTTCCAAGATTTATATATTATATGATTAAAAAAAAATTTCTACTAGATATAGTTAGGATGTATTTACAAGATAACCTATGTAAATCGGGGTGAAATATGGATCTTTTCCAACTAATGGATATGATATATTTTTAAATGGGATCATTATTTTAGTGGGATTCCATTTAATATAAGTCATTATTAAATTTTTAATAATACATGACACTCATCTAATAAAATCTTTTACTGTAGATAACATCATCATTATAAATATAAACTTTTTAATCAATACATAACATCGAATCAATCTTCTATTAATTTGAGGGGATCCCAAGTTGAAGAGGGGTCACTGCCATTCCGAAAAAGAGAGATCTTGATTTCCATGTAGATCATAACTTAACAAACCCATATAGGGGTTACATGGATAAGCACATGCGGGACTTCATTCATGAGATCTCGTATTCATGTGATCATGCAAATGAGTTGAGGTGCCGCCTAATATTTCACTCGGAGGGATGTGCATCACATGATCTATCATAAGAATAAACTTCCATTTTTAAGTAAGAGATATTGTTTTCTATGAAAAACAGAGAATCATGATCCTGCAAAAGGGTTACACTAAGGATCTTGCACAACCCCACATAAGGGTTATGAGAAGCATCTCACGTGCATGAGATGCTACATAATCTCTTTAACGTGAACCAAACAAGGAAGTGTATAACCTATCTTGAGAAATTATTCAACACTGCATACCCTAACATGAAGTTAGAGGATAAACCTTTTGTATATGTTCCATCATAGAAACAAGAAACTAGGCACCTATCACTACCTTGTCTCCACCTAAAAAGAGATTAAATTACTACTTACCTAGTAATGTGAAGAATTTTGCATAGAGACTCAGTATTTGGTTATAATAAAGTCAAAAATAATTTGTTGGACGTTCCATGAAATCCAAACATGAATAAAATTTAAGGCTTGATGGACTATTCCAATATAATGGAAGTTTACACCATGCACATGAAATATTCATGTGCGAATAAGAATCTTCATGTCACCCTTGATATATTCATATGAAGAGGATCAATATTCCATCCATGAACACATGACATATAAAAGGTAGTAAAAGTGACTATCCTTGATAATTTCTGAATGTTGTTGTGAGATCCTTTAATGAACATGCAGGGAATCAAAGTCAAGCAAGGAAACTATCCTTGTGACTTTTTCATGTTGTTGTGAGATCTAGAACTGATCATTCTATGCTCCATAGGAAAAAAAATGATTGACCAAGCTAGGAAGTGTGAACCATTTTAAGACCCCGTATTTTTCATGTGACGTACTAACGGATACTCAGTGGGTGAAGGCCAATAAATAATTTTTAAAATGATGAGTAATAATATCCAAAGGGAGAGATTCCCAATGGTCATAAAGCTTATACACCATATCATCATTTGAAAGAATAAATTCCCTTCATGATACTCATACAATATTGCATTATCCCTGAACCTTTTTAGAATAAAACAAAGGAGATAAAGGGTAGAAGGTGAGAGGTACTCGCAGTTACTGAAGGACATGAATCATGCCCCCAATGATCCACAATTCATTGTGAGTCCCTGGAGACATGTTCACCTCATCTTATGATGTCCCTTTTTTTCATCCTCATCAAACACAAAGACTCAAGTGTATCTAGGAAACACTATGATTCCCTTTGGCTTCTCAAGGTCATTTGGATTAATTTTTCCATAAAATGCCCGTGCACCCTCACATGACCCATATCGATCAACCTACTCATCAATAAAATAGAATAAATATCCTCAACAACACTCATGAAAGCTTGCATGAATCCCATCCTTTTTCATATAAAAAAAGGAAATAAAATAGGGATGTGGTGGGAGGTACTCATAGTCATAAAATCCATGTGATAGTCTAAGGAAGTCTATAGTGCGGTCTCCTGAGTGCCCCCCAAAAAAACCATCCTTGTCTCGTGAAAGAACGAGATAAGTCAACAAGCATATCGCAGACACCTTTCAAAAGGCACTTGGATATTTTAAAGGCCCATTGGTATGTCAAAATGAAAACATAAAATTCCTTTGACATGTCCACCCGATCAAAAAAGTCCCCATTAATTGGTCATAACCCAGTTATGAAAGTGTTGTCGAGAGGGACTCATGGTCATTGAAAATCAAGTGATTCCCTCAGAGTGGTATATAGTAGAGACTCACAAAATTTCAAGGTACCATCCCACTTCACCAACTCCAGAATGGACTCATGCTAGATACTCCACACAAACTGGTGATCATTTGGGGTGCCAAGGCATCTAAATTTCCGGCTCCGTCATGAAAAATGAACCAGAGACTACATGAAGGAAACTCTTGTGAAAAAAAGTACCAATCATCGAAGCAGACTTCTCAAAGAAACTGAACATGTGACCGGCAATTCATATATCTGGTAATACACTGGGGAATACCTAAAGCTATCATGTGGCATACATAAGGTACTTCCCTTCATCATTCATATATCACAGGTAGGGCTACAAGCAAGGCATGTGAAGAATATACCGCATGTCTATAGGATCATGCGAGACTGAAAATAAAACGATTCTAAAAAACATAAGGAATTCATATTACAAGGTCTATATTCAATATTGAAAGTGGAAGAATTAAAAAAAAGACATACTCGCAAGACCTCATGCTCTTTTCATGATCCATCCCAAGACATTCGACAACACTTGGACAAGTCATCTAGATCTAACGACTCTCCTTAAACATGATTTTGGGGACATGAAAAACCCTCTAGATGTGTCAAATCAAGTCATAAAAGTCCTCTAAGGACACCACGTTGATCTCGAAAAACCCGTTGTGCCTATCTACCAATCCTTACAACATCATTCAGATACATTACCTAACACATAAAATGGTGTTCGCTCATATTAATCAAGACTTGTTGTTAAATATTTTCATGACATACATAGTCTTAAGATGAATTCTAGACAAGGAATACTCATGATGCCCTCTTATCATGATGGACAGGTCTCACGATG
Source organism: Viscum album (assembly GCA_963277665.1). Taxonomy (NCBI): domain Eukaryota; kingdom Viridiplantae; phylum Streptophyta; class Magnoliopsida; order Santalales; family Viscaceae; genus Viscum; species Viscum album. The sequence continues at coordinate 1,079,940,967 of OY728166.1, read as the reverse complement.
ACCTCCATAGATTCTATCCAAGATATACAGCATCCTTCAAACCATGTTTCATAGACTCTTGATACACCATCCATATGTGTCAATCCAGATCTCATGAATGACTCTAGGTCATGTTAGTTGGATCATGAAACACCTCAAAGACAAGCCAGCTAGGTCGGGTGATGGATTCCAGGATAAAATAGAAGGTTGATGTGACACCCTCTGGACAACAATCAAGGTCACTAGGGAATCCAATGATATGATAGCTTTTTTCATCCTTGGTGTTTAATCCCCAATCAATATATAAGCCTTTGTGTGTAAGGCCTAATATAAATGGAACTAAAACAACTCTGATTCCTTCCATATCCCAGATACGTAGTCCACATATCCCCATGTTTTGATCTCCATATTGATCTTCCATGGAAATGCCAACATCTAAGTTCCTTATTCAAAGAAATGACATTGATTACTTTTTATCCATTGTTTCTCACAATGATCATGGATCACGTGGTTTTAGGGAGTTGCAATGATCATAACATTTTCACTATAAACCTATAAAATGGTATAGGGAAGCCTCAGTGTGTAATCCCTAGTATAAACAGAATTATGATGACTCTGATTCTTGTAATAATCTAGATATGTAGGATTCCGTCCTAAGCCCAAGTTCAAGAAAACACCCATTTTATAGTGAGTCCTTTTATGACTCCAACATCTCAACCATCAAGACCCAATTAGTCCCAGGAGATGATCATTTTAACTCATCCATAATCAGACTAGAAAAATTGTTGAACTACAAAAGATTTAATTCCTACAATAACCAGGATACGTAGGACATATCTCTAAGACCTGAGTTCCATAATAAATCATCCTAAGGTTGTCCGAGCATATAATTCCCACACCATGATAAACGAAATGATCACTTTATATCCCATGTTTCATAAACCAAGAATGTCTCATGTGATCTTAGGGAGTTGAAATAGTCATATCATCTACACCATGAGTCTCTATAAGGATAGGGGTGACCTCAATATACAAGCCATAAACAAACAAACTATGACATCTCTAATTCTCGCTATACTAAGGATACATAATACGTCCATCTAGGATTCAAGCTTGAATATTCAATGTACCAAAAACCCACATAAGTCCTTTTTACAAGATCTTAAACTATGTGGGTTGAATGAACTACCAAGGTTTTGATTCCTACAATAACCAGGATACGTAGTGTCCTCGTAATAGCTCAACCCATCCTTGGAATGTTAAAAAACTCCCTACATGGAATCACATTATGAATCACTTGTTATTATAGATTCAGCAGATATCAGTAGAAACCCATTATTGAAAAGTGATGAAGAACCTCATATATATACATATGAATTCACTAAAGATACCACAATCCTCTACACATGAAAGAGAAATAACATACAGTCATTTTTTAGGGTAACAAGTCACATATTAGGATTATTAAGAGATTCATGAACATATATTAAATCTATAAGAGAGTCCCAGAGTAGAAACTAATTCCCACTAAAAGGGTGTGAGGATCCCGACCTCTCATCCTCTCGACCAATGTGATTCTCCAAGAGTTGTTGGGCCTGAAAACCCAGATGATCGTTTTCCTTTGGAAATAAGGTCTATACCCCGGTATGGGTGAGGGAACTATTGGGAGTTTCTAGGGAATATGGAAAAATGGAAACCCCATGCATATGATTGATTGAGGTCATAAAAATCCCCTCAAAATCAAACCATAAAGAGAACCCCATTCACTTCCACAAAAACCCGAGAGAACAAAAATGGTGAACCTGATGTGAAATATTCAACTACTGAACCTCTTTTGAAAGATAAAAATCGATACATTTTCCAGTCCCCATTAGACCATTTTTTTGGGTATAACCATGAAATCTTGAAAAAATAAAATTGGTGAACCCAACATGAATTTATCAACTATAGAACCGCATTATCAAGATAAAATGGATACATCCTGCAGTCCCTATTAGACTATTTTTTCATGAGTAAAACCACAAATTCCTAATTAAATAGTGATTTATGAAAAGTTATTATAGAAAATTATATGTGTTAGAATAGTTCCTTACTCAATAACCATTTATTGAAATTTTTCCACAAGTGGATCTAAATTTTTATGGAAGTATAGATTGATTCATTTAACATTTTAAAGGCATTAGATTCAAAAATTTTAAAATAATGTTAGTCTCCACTCATATACTCAATGTGATTGGGTATGAAATTTATTTAAGGATTTTCAATCTCATATACTCAATATGATTGGGTATGTCAAATTATATTCAATATGATTTAATATGTTGATGACTTGTTGAGACTAGAAGGTTTCCTTAATCTTTTATTGTTATAGAAATCAATTATAGTATTCTACTAGATATATGGTATCAACTATATGTTCTAAGAAGTTTTATAACTTTAAATAAGGTTAGAAAATGAATAATTATAGATTGAAGGTTTCTTTCAAGTAATGGAGGAAAGGAATTGCCATATGGATATCTTGGATGCATCAAGCTTGGATAAACATTCCCAAAGATGTGTATTTTTTATCTTGATCAGATATTAAGAAGAGAAAGAAAAGAATAGTTTCTAAAATTAAATGTGATGGGTGTTTTTAATATACATGGTTTATTATTTGTTTAATTCTAAAATATTCATTAAGGGGAAACTAAAAATGGATTGTTATGGTTAGGAAATTTATCATATTATCATCTATAGAATTGTTCTAAATATAATATTGAATTCAAATAACATTTACCAAATATTCCCAAAATGTTGGGAATATATATATATATATATGAACTAGGAATATGGATTATAGATTATATAATACTATATATATATTACAAGTAGGTAAAAGTTCAAACAAGAAGAAAAAATTTTGGTTGAAAAGTTTGGTGATGTTTCTTTAAGAATCCAATCAAGGTCATTAAAACCTAAGGTTATTAAGAAGGACGAGTAATAATTAAATATGATTGTATTATTCAAAATATACCTGAAGTATTTTTTGAAAATACTTTGAATTTTCTTATTAGTTAAGTATGTTATAGAAATTAATTCATTGATTTTGAAATATATGTGATACTGAATGTATATTTTAAAATGTGTTATAAATATACAGCAGTTCAAAATCAAATAAAGAGTTGATTGAGATTTTTATTATATTCATGAGATGAAGTAAATAATTACTAGAAAAAGTATTTGAATATAAAGGATTTTATCAATATTAAATGAATCTAAGTATGAGTTCTGTATCTTTATCTAATTTCTCTTATGTGATAAGAGAATATTTTTTATAAAAAAATAGTTTTTATGAGATTATTGATTGTATACACATGTTTTATGATCCATTGAATTATATACCATGTTCATATAAGAATATATAGAAATAAGTGTTTATTTAGGACAAATTTTTATCTATATATTTTCTAAAATATAATGGAATGTGTTCCGGCCACCCCTTAGTGATATATTTTAACAAAATTATTGTCTAATTAAATGTTCCAGACACATAAAATACAACGCATGATATTGAAACAATATATATTTTTTAAAATATTTTTACTGAAAGGAAATAAATATCGTTTCTTAACACAAAAGGTTTAGGTTATTTCATAGAATGAAATCCTGAAAATAATATAGTATCTATGAATCAAGGAGGGGTATGTTTGAAATTAAAGAATATAAAATATAAAATATAAAATATAACACCAATCTCAATTTAAATTTATTTCCACAAAATATCCTAAAATGTTTAGGATATGTTATGGTAAAGAAAAATGTAGACTGTTACATTTAGTTACCATTTAAAACTGAATATCAATATTTCATAAATGATTATACAAGTCTAAAATTAGAGTTTTTTTACTCAATTTCATAAAATATTTTATGATATGTGATAATAAATAAAAAATGAATAGATTTAATTTTAGATATTATGAAAAGTGATAGACACTATTATACCATTCCAAATGAAAATTTAATTACACTAGATATCTTAATAGAGTTTAGGGTATGATGGTAAATATAAATGTAAATATTTACATAGTTAACATAAAAAAGTATTTATCAGTTTATCTTAAAATAGTTTGGGGTGTACTGCTAAAGAGAAATGCAATAGTTTCATTTGGGAGGGTCAGCGAATAAAATTGTAAATAGTTACATTAATTCAAGGAAATGTTTTATGGAATAGGGTAAAAAAGATAATGATGTTGAATTGAGAAATGGTTCCAAGTAGAAAACAGAAGTTGACATCATAATATTTGATGTTGTAAGCTAGGAAGTTAAAATGTGTTTAAGATGATGAATAATTAGGAATATGATTCATAATTCTCTCCATTATTCAAAATATCTTAAATCATAGATGTTTCTAACTAAAATATTAGTGTGTAATTTTATCATATGGTCATATGAAGATATGATTGGATTTACGTATGATGTAAAGTGTTAGAAAAACCCTAAAATTTTAGCAATCATAAGGCTGATCTGGTAGTTTATTATATATGATATGATAAAAAGGTTCTTATGTTGGTTTTTTTAAAACATTTTTAAAGAGATTTAGAATATTAAAATGTATCAAATTAGAGGCAAACTTCATTTTATTATTCATTCACATTGGATAGATAATTGTATATATAGATTAATATTTCATAAAGTGTAATGATAATTTACCTATCAAAGTATGATGTTGAGTTTTTCACTACCTGATGTTCATCATGTATTATTATAGGTTATGTTTAAGTAAAAATGTTATAATGATTTGGATTCTTGTACAGATATATAGAATATGCTCATGTGGAATAAAACTGAGAATAATATTCTTTTTGTGCATTGGATGACCTATTAAGTATACAACATGGAGTTAAATGAAGATGAATTTGGTATACTAGGGGTGAATATATCATATTTAAGCCACCATTACCTGAGGTTAGTGATATACCTATCTTAACTAATATGGGATTTTGTCTCTCATGTGATGCATATGACATCTGTCCCCTCAATTTAGATAGACTTTGGGAGTGCACAGTCACACCTAGATATTATATAACTAACTAGATAAGGGGGATCTGATGAGCTTATCCAAAGTAATGAATGAAACATGAAATATTTCTAGTTCATGTAATTATAAACTTTTAGAATCGAAAACATAGGAGTTTCTATATGGGATTTCAATGTTCTATGTCCCATGGTCACTCAATGTCTTGGACAAAGGGTAAATATGGGAATTCATATTTGCATATGATGCAGACTGGTGGACACCGGTATAGAGATACATCTGTTTGATGAATATCACTCTAGATACCTTTATATATTGATTAGTATTGATTATTTTCTAGAGGCCACTCTTTACTTACATATATATATCCAAATATTAATATTTATTGTCAATGCGATAAAATATCATGGGGTCACACATTGTCTCTAATTGAATGGGGATTGATTTTGACTCATAGAACTACTATAAAATATATTTAGAGTTAATTAAAAAGATTTTTGGAAGGGTATTTCCATGTTATTTCATATGATGTGATAAAAGGTAAAGTTAATGAATTATTTTCAAATGTTTTTTAGAAGATATCAAATATGGTTTCACAAGTTATTGTATAAGATAAATCTAATGAAAAATGGCATGAAGTCTATTAGGAATTCATGTAAGTGGGAGATTAAAGGATATATTCATTAATTCTTTACCATGTATATGATACCTGGTTATGTAAAGTACATGGTATATCGAGATATAGAAAATAAATAATATTTCATGTATTCCATTAACTTTAATAAAATGATAAAATGAATATTAATTCTTTTCATATTTTATTAATTCAAAATCATGTAAATATATAATTTATTAAGGTGTTATATGAGGTAAAATTATAGGGAGTAAATTAATACAATTATGAACTACCTATAGAACGTTTCCATGAATTCAAATGCATGGATACATGTGTCAACAATGAATGATAATCCTTGATTTCCTATATTAGTATCTACCATGTGATGGTAGTTGGTGTTGGTTTTCTATGATGTATGGTTGAAACTCCCTAGTACCTAAATAAACTATTTATTATTATCCATTTTATTTGAGGCACTAGTATTCAATGGAGTTATAATAGATCTCATATGAACATCAAATTGTTCACTCATCCCTTGGAAACACCAATGAGATGAGGTGTATTTCAGCTGCCCTTATGTAATCATCATGAAACACATGTAGAGATGAATGTAATGGCCCAAAGTTCTCAATGGAAATTTACTTCTTATAATTATTTCAAATAATCACATGAAATCACAAAATAATGAATTAATAAGTTTTATGTGACTTTTAAACATACCTTTTTCACTTCTGTGTTCTGAATCACAAAAATCTAACATTCATGGTTGTGATTAGTATGTTTTTTGGAGTCTGATAAAAATAATAATTTTTGGTAAATTGTAACCTATCCTTATGAATAATAACATACCATTATGAATAGTGACATAACATAATGAATAGTAACCTTACCAATGGTTTTATATAAATAATATTCAATTAAAATTACAATATGTCTATATCTTGGAATAAGAAAATAAGTGTTTTAAAATTATTGATTTTCAAGTAAATTGTGATCTTAATTAAATATTTAATTAATCATATTTAGAAAATTATTTTTTAACAAATTTATTTCATTTTTAGTTTCTACACTTCAAAACATGGATAGGGTGAATTGTTTGGGATTTTTCTAAAATACATGAAATTTTTATGAATAGAAAAATCTCATAATTCGCAATAAATGCTAAAACTTGAATTTCTGAATCATGCTTGAGTCATGGATAATGTTAATGGCCATTGTTTTTGAAATAACATGCATTTATTACTATTATATGTCAAGTAATACTCACTATTTCTTATCTTATGAAGAAATAATAAATTAATGATTATAATATTATGAAAACCTTCTTCTCCTCAACTATAAATACCACCCATCCTTACTTCTTCTCTTCACTCCTCTAATTCCTTGTGCCTTGAAAATATTCTGCCAAAATATCTTTCCAAGATCCTTACCAAAGTCCAACAGCCCCTAGTCTCTTACAAATACCAAAGCCTCTCCTCTTAAGAAGGTTCTCAAGGAAGATTCATTCAAGAGGCAAATTCCTCTTTCGAATTCTTTTATTTCTTTTATGTTCTTTTCTTTTCTTGTTTATTTCCTCACATTACTTCCACAAAAATGGTATGATAACTCCAATAACATACATGTACTATAATTATATTATGATAATTGTATAATTCATTATCTTCTATTATTATCCCATATTTTATTTGAGACAAAGGAAAACACTGTTTGAGATGTGTTAATTTAGCATAATCAAGGATGACAGGTTATCAATTTCCATTATCATTCTTCAATTATGTTCATGAAACCATTTTCATAATTTAACCTGACCATAATATATGTATTATTTCTCATATTTTTTTTTGGAATCCTTTTTTACACATGGATTTGGTTTATAAATCAAAATGTGTTCTTTGTGGCCAAAAACTGCCAATTAACCCAAAAGGATGTCACTAAAGTTATATATAATTATTAAACTTCAATTCAAGTAAAAAAATATGTTTTAAAAAAATTAACCTTCTTTATTTTTAATAATTAAATATAACATTAATTCTAGAAAACCACCTTTATCATACATGTTTATCCGAACATGAATCAATCATTAAAACCAAGCAAGCAGACAGACTCGAACAAAGAAATTGAACCTTATAACCAATCAAAAAACACATGAATGAACATAAAAAGGTTATAATAAATCAATTAAATATAGAAGAGTTTATAGAATTATTAATTAATAAACCCAGTTTTTTTATCCAGGTCATTAATAACAAGTGGAGAACACCACTGAAATTAAGGCAGGGGATCCTCGCCATTTCACTTTTATTCAAGATTGTCCTCTATGTTATGACCTTTTATGTGTAATTAATAGTGATAGAGTATGAATAATAACCACCCATATGTTTTTGTCATGATTTATAAAATATTATAAATCCCTTTATCTGTCATTAATCTCTCTTAAGTACACTAGTTAATATATTGATAATCTGTAAGGAATTCTACCCAAACTACCTTTATTCCTTTAGGTTGCTCTATCATTATTTTTTCCCAATTGAAGTTGCCTTTTATTTTTATTTAAAAATTATAAATTATTTTTATATACTCCAAAATCATGTTTCATGATCCATACCTCATTCTCTTTTCAGGATATACATGATTTTAAGTGAATCCCCTCTCGATACTTCCCAGTAAGCAATCTCGTTTTAGGGGAAATTTCCCAAATTTTTACCCAATTTCAAGTGCACTCTATATTATGTTTCAAGCCACCATTTTCTTTATAAAATCATCCATTTTATTATTAAAACCTTATTGGTTTACTTCTGGTTTTATATAAAAGATTTTTTCCTTTTCTATTTTAATCCCTCCTTAGTGTTTTTCCTTAAAACCTCACTAAAATGTTTTGATGTAAGAATTTCCTAAATACTATCCTTACATGTTTTCACTTATGTTTTAAAACACATACCATGATATATTCCTATTTTACCCTATTAATGTACATGTATGTTTTAATTACTTTCTCTCATGTAAACTTTTATGATACGTCCATTCATTATGCTTTATGTCATGAATGTGAAACTTTTTTCTCTCCATGGGTTCCCTTAAGTTTATGTATGATTGATTTGTTATGATTATTTATTTAGAAATAATATTAATGAACATGTTAATATGGGTGCTCCCACATAGGGATCCAATGCATTGGGTAAAGTTAAGTCTCATGATATGTTATGTGTGATGGTCTTGGTGGTTAGCCTTGGATTATGCTACTATGGGAAACAATCTTGGTGGTTAGCCTTGACATGTACTAAAGTCATGTTTTAAGTTTCTTCAACATTTCTATGATTCAATTTTTATATGACTACATGTTTATATTTTATTATTCCTTATGTTACATGTCATTTTATTTCTTTATTTCATGTTTTCTAACCCATGTGATGCACATTTATTCTTATTCTTTTTTCCCTTACTAGGATTTTAGCTCATCCAATTGTTCATGTTATCCAAAGATTATCTTATGAAGATATATGAGAAAAATAGAAGTTAGTGACTCTTTATGAAGACTAAATAAAGATATTTTTTATTTAGTTCCATGCTTTCAATTTTATGTTCCTTGTCTTCCATGGCACTAGACTCCATGATCCTTAGCTTGTACTCTAATTTATAATTATGCTTAAAATCATGTAATGTTATATTTAAAATGATAGGTTCATTATAGTTTGTATCATATATGGTCTATTTATTTTTGGATATTAGGAATAGATAACCTTGGTGAGAAACTTAAGGATGAGACAAAGCATAAGAAAACACCCTTAAGTTTTGGTAACTATAGAGTAAGTAGTTTATCAATAGAATACATCCCTTTATGGATACAAATAGGTAGAGGCAACTCTGGAATAGATGTACCTAGGAGTGAAAACTCTAACAAGAAGTTTTAGGCTTGACCCAAGGTATCCTGGTACACGACAATGGGCCTTGTTGCACTCCTGGTATTGATAATCTCTGGTTATGTGCTTTGGTAAATTCATGATCTTAGTAAAAACCATTATTAATGGAATACAAAATTCCATAAGAATATATGTTAAGAAATATATTGAGGATAACCTAGATTTAAGCATAAGAAATCACATGTTTGGATATACTTCTTCTCTAAAATTTTATCCTTTTATGTTAAAAGTTTCCTTTTTTATGTTCAATAACAAACTATTTAATCCCTCTAATTTTATTTTCTTTTTATTATTTAATGGAAGTAAATAGAAGAACAAGTTCCAACAACCAATATGGTAGCCAATGTGAGGATTTCCCCAATGAAATGCCTGATATGATGAGAATGGGTGCTCAAAACATAATGATAGTACTTTCTCAGCTAGCTCAAGTTATGAATAATAAATTGAATCATGTGGAACTCCATCCTCCTCCAAGGAAAGAGAATGTTTCCATATAATCCTTCATGCAGCAAAGGCCTCCCATGTTTAATGGATATTCTGATCCCCTCCTTGCAGAACAGTGGATTAACTCCATTGAAAAGATATTTAATGACCTCTAGTTCTTAGAAGAAGAGATATTTTTACTGGCAGTCTATCATTGTAATGGGGAAGCAGATCAGTGGTGGACATTGATCAAGAATACAAATTCCCAAGAGGAAATTGATTCCATGGATTGGGAAGAATTCAAGAGGATGTTTTTCAATAAATATTTTCCTTGAACACTCTATCTAAATATGGAAAGAGAGTTACTCAGACACAAGTAAAAGTCAAATGATTCCATCAGGGCATATGAAGAAAAATTTACAAATCATGAAAGGTATGCCTCTGGCATTTTCATGAACACTGAAATCAAGGTGGATCTCTTATTTAGCGAGCCAAAGCTTAGTCTACTGAATGTGTTTGAGATCTAAGACTTCAATAGTTATGAGGAGATTGTCCATTGTGACCTCAAGGTTGAAATGGAGATTGGAGACTCTCACTGTCTCATGGTCCTAGTGACAAGAATCAAAAAATGGAGAACAACATGGGTAGTTCAATAAACAAATCCCATGATGGAAAGAAGCTTGAATATCCCACTTGTAAAATTTGTGGGAAGAATCATCTTTGGAACTGTCTAAAGGTAACCAAGAATTACTTCAAGTGTGGAAATTTAGGACATCTAGCCAAGAACAACTGAAGGAATATAAAAACTCCCGCCAATGTGGAAGAAGAAAAGAAGGTTCAGATCAACACTCAGCCAATGGTGTAGTGTTACAACTACAAGAAGAATGGTCATTATGTGAACAATTTCCCTAAGTTTAGGGTTGTCGGAGGCCATCAACAACAACCTCGAAGGCAATAAGGAAGGGATTATGCTATCATTACTACTTAGGTGGATCCGAACAATGATATGGTGATAGGTATTCTAGTTATTCATTCAGGAATAGTGAACATACTATTTTATTCTAGTTCTATGCATTCTTTCATATCGTGCAAGTTTAGAAAAAATATTCAAACACCACCTCAAATTTTGAGTACAAGTTATCTATGAGAATAGAGAATGGGGAAATTATTATGTCCATGGTTTATAACTCCTCCCCAGTTAACATTTCTGGATAGAACCTCCCAAAAAATATTGTCATACTTTCTTTAGTAGAGTTTGATACTATCTTGGGAATGGATTGGCTATCTTTATACAAATTCAACATTAACTGTCGGGAAATGGAGATCACTCTTCACATACTGAGGCATCCTCTGATTCTTTACAAGTGTAAGGATAAAGATGAATCTACTTTAGAATCATCATCTCATGTGTGGATATTATTTCCTTATGATCAAGCATATCTATCCCAAATGATTGAGACAAAGGAGAGAATCATGCTTGAAGAAATTTCTATTGTGAGGGATTACCCTAAAGTATTCCTAGAGGAGTTTCCCGATCTTCCTCTTGATCTTGAGGTAGAGTTATCAATTGAACTTAATCCTGTATCTCTACCTATATCAAAAACACCATAAAAAATGGCCATTGTAGAGAAGAAAGAGCTGAAGAAGTAGTTACAGGAGAATCTAGAGAAGGGTTTTATATTCCAGAGTGAATCACTATGGGGTGTTTCAGTCCTCTATGTCAATAAGAAGGATTGATCAATGCACCTCTAAATTTATTATCGTGATCTCAATAAAATCACAATAAAGAACAAGTATCCCATTCCATGGATAGATGACTTGTTCGATCAGCTTCTTGGGCCCAGTTATTTCTTTAAGGTGGAACTTCGGTCTGGATATCACCAATTAAAGGTAATGAAGGAAGATATTCCCAATACTTTCTTTTGAACAAGGTATGGACACTATGAGTTTATAGTTATTACATTCAGACTCACTAATGCTCTAAAAAGTTTCATGGATTTAATGAATAAGGTCTTTAGAGATTACCTTGAAAAATTTGTGGTAGTATTTATTGATGATATTCTGATATACTCCAATAGAAAGGAGAAATATGGGGAGCATTTGAATAATGTGTTAAAGACTTTGTGAAGGGAGAAGTTTTATGAAAAGTATAGTAACTATGAGTTCTAGATGGAGGAAGTATCATTCTTGGGGCATGTTATCACTGGAAAAGGGGTATCTGTGGACCCTTCCAAGACAAAGGCAATTGAAGAGTTTCCCAATCCAACATCTGTAATGAAGATCCATAGCTTTTTGGGTCTATCTACGTATTATTGATGATTTGTTAAAAACTTTTATCAATTATCAAACCCAAGGACCAAGATGACACATAAGGGAGAAAAGTTTGTCTGGACTTAGGAATGTGAAGACTATTTAAAGGAGTTGGAAAAGAGGCTAATCATTATGCCAGTACTGACACACCCAATATGTGGAGAACTATTTGTGGTGTAAATTTATGATTAAAATAAGGGATTAGATTGTGTGATGATGAAAAATGATAAATTAATAGTGTATTCCTCAAGGTAGGTAAACACCAAGAGAAAAATTATCCCACGCATGATCTGGAGTTGGTGGCTGGGATCTTTGCATTGAAAATATGGTTGTATTAACTCTATGGGGAGAAGTGTGAGATATATACTAACCACAAGAGTCTCAAATATATATTCACATAAAAAGAGATTAATATACAGCAGTGAAGATGGATAGCGCTCATCAAGTATTATGATTTCTCAATCCTCTACTATATCGGTAAGAAAACAAGGTGGTAGATGCTCTAAGTAGAAAGGATCCTCTATCTTTATCATTGATGAGAATTTAAAAGGATTTAATCTTATTATATTTTATGAGGATAGGCATGGGAATCATTAAGATAGGAACATTATAAATCCTTTCTAAAATTATTACTCGATCATATCTCATGGAGAAAATAATGGATTCTCGAAGATAATATGTGGAAATTTTGAAAAGGGTAGAAGCTATTAGAAAAGGGAAATCATCAAAGTTCAAGATTGATGAGGAAGGAGTTGTAAGATTTAGATCACGATTTTGAGTACCATCTAATCCAAAGATAAAGAAGGAGATTTTAAAGGGTGCACATAACTCAGCCTTCTATTTTCACCCAGGGAGCACAAAGATGTATCGGGATCTCTGAAAAAAACTTTTGGTGGGACAATATGAAAAGAGAGATTACTGAATATACATCAAAGTTTCTGGTATGTCAACAAGTCAAGGATGAGAGGAAAAATTATAAGGGGATGATTCAACTACTAACCATACCAACATAGAAGTGGTAGAACATTACCATAGTCTTTTTCACTGGACTTCTAAGGAAATCCAGAGGAAACAATGCTATATTGGTCGTTGTGGACCGTATTATGAAGACATCTCACTTTATCACGATTCGAGAGGACATATTATGGTATAAACATGAACAGATATATATGAAACAAGTGATTAGGATTCATGGAGTACCACTATCTATAGTATATTATTGTGATCTGAGATTCACCTCAAAACTCTGGAAAAGTCTCCAACATGCTCTAATCACTGAACTAAACTTCAATACGGCCTACCATCCTCAAACTGATGGCTAATTTTAGTGAACTATTAAGATACTAGAAGATATGTTGAGAGCATGTTTTATGGACTTCAAAGTATGATGGGACCAACATCTTCCACTGGTTGAATTCTCCTGCAACAACAGTTTCCACTCGAGAATCCAAATGGAACAATACGAAGACCTCTATGGGAAAAGGTTCACAACACAGACATGTTGGGATGAAGTCTGTGAACGTAAGCTGATAGGACCTGAAATGGTCGAAGAAATGGTAGAGAAGGTGAAATCCATTCAGCAGCATATCAAGGCAACCCAAAGTTGACAAAAGTGTTGTGCAGAAAATCATAGACGAGACCTTGAGTTTAAAGTTGTAGACATGGTATTTTACACATATCTCCATGGAATAAGGTCATGAGGTATGGAATGAAAGGGAAGTTAATCCCTCGGTACATTGGCATCTTCGAGATCCTTGATCGAGTTGAAGCCATGGCCTATCGACTAGAACTTCCACATACCATGGCCAAAGTACATGATGTCTTCCATGTATCCCACTTAAGAAAGTACATACCAGATCCTTCACATGTATAATCTTCATAGGTGGTTCAGTTGGAGGATGATCTTTCTTACAAGGAGCATCTAGTGAAGATCTTGGATCGTAGAGATAATGTTCTACATAAAAATACTACTCACCTGGTCATGGTACTATGGTGGAACCATAAGTACGAAGAGGAAACATGGGAACTAGAGTAGGCAATTAAGGAAAATTACCTGCACCTATTTATGGCCTAGAATGTAAAATGAAATTTCAAGGGTGAAATTTCTTAAGGGGGGAAGAATGTAACAACCCAAACTTTCCAATGTAAATTTACTTCTTATAATTATTTCATATAGTCACATGAAATCACAGAATAATTAATTACTAATTTCTATGTGAAGTTTAAACATATGTTTTTCACTTCTCTATTTTTTATTTTGAAAATCTGACATACACGGTTGCGATATGTAAGTTTTTTGGAGTCTGATAAGAAAAACATAATTTTTGTTGAATAGTAACCTACCCTTATAAATAGTAACATACCCTTATGAATAGTGATATAACATAATGAATAGTAAAATTACCTATGATTGTATATAAATAATATTCATTTAAAATTACAATATACCTATATCTTGGAATAAGAAAATAACTGTTTCAAAATTGTTATTTTTTGAGTAAATTTTGAGTTTAATTAAATATTTAATTAATCATATTCCGAAAATTATTTTTGAAAAATGGATTTCATTTTTGGTATCTACATGTCAAAAAATGGTCAGAGTTAATTTTTGGGATTTTTTCAAAAAACTTGAATTTTTTATGAATATTAAAATCTGATAATTCACAATAAATGCTAAAACCTGAATTTCTGCATCATGCTTGAGTCATGGATGATGTTAATGACCATTGGTTAGAACTCACATTAATTTATTACTATTATAGGTCAATTAATACTCACTATTTTATGTCTTATGAAAAAATAATAAACTAATGATTATAATATTATGAAAACCCTCCTCTCCTCCACTATAAATACCACCCATCCTTACCTCTTCTCTTCACTCCTATAAATCCTTGTACGTTTTCAAATATTCTTCCCAAATATATTCCCAATATCATTCTACATGTCCAAAATCCCCTAGTCTCTTAAAAATACCAAATCCTCTCCTCTTAAGAAGGCACTCAAGGAAGTGTGATTCAAGAGGTAAATTCCTCTGCCGAATTCTTTTACTTCTTTTAAGTTCTTTCATTTTCTTGTTTCTTTCCTCACCTCGCTTCATTCAAATGGTATGATAACTCCAGTAACATATATGTACTATAATTATATTATTCTAATGGTATAATTAATTATCTTCTCTTCTTTCCCCATATTTTATTTGAGACAAATAAAAACACCATTTTAGATTTGTTAATTTATCACAAATAAGGACTACAGCCTATCAATTTCCTTTATTTTACTTCAATTATAGTCATTAATCAATTTTAGTGGTTAAAAAAAGACCATAACATATGTATTATGCTTCATATTTTGTTCTTTGGTCCTTTTGTACAGATTTAATTGGTTTATAAATCAAAACATGTTCTCTGTGGCCAAAAACCACCAATTAACCCAAAAGGATGTCACTAAAGTTATATATAAAGATTAAAATTCACTAAAATTAACCAAATTATTTTTTCAACCATGTAAACTTATGGATTTTAAATAATAAAATATAACTTCATTTCTGGACAACCACCATCATAATACATGTTTATCCAAACATCAATCGATCATTAAAACAAAGCAAGCAAACAGACCTGAACAATGAAATTGAACCTTATAACCAATAAAAAAGGTCTTGAATGAACTTAAAAATGTTATAATAAATAAATTACATATATAATAGGTTCTATAATTATTAATTAATAAATATAATCTACTTATTCAGGTCATTAATAACAAGTGCAGAACAACACCAAGCTTAAGGTAAGG
This sequence comes from Viscum album, assembly GCA_963277665.1. Taxonomy (NCBI): domain Eukaryota; kingdom Viridiplantae; phylum Streptophyta; class Magnoliopsida; order Santalales; family Viscaceae; genus Viscum; species Viscum album. The sequence continues at coordinate 1,079,924,916 of OY728166.1, read as the reverse complement.
GATCCTCTCCATTTAACTTATATTCAAGATTTCCCTCTATGTTATGCCCTTTTATGTATAATTCCTAGTGATGGGGTATGATTATGCACATCCCACATAATGTCCTCATGATTTATAAAATGATATAAATACCTTTATCTCTCATTAATCCTTCGTAAGTACACCCATTCTCATGCTGATAATTCGTAAGAAATTCAACCTGAATCACCTTTATTCCATTGGGTTGCTCTATATTTCTTTTTACCCAAATGAAGTTGTATTTTATTTTTATTGAAATATTATAAATTCTGTTTATATGCTCCAAACTGATGTTTCAATATCCACCCCTCATTTTCTTTTAGTTATATACATAATTTTAAGTGATTCCCTCCTCGATACTTCATAGTAAGAAAACTTGTTTAAAGGGAACTTCCCAAATTTGTACCCAATTTCAGTTTCACTATATCTTTTATTTTAAGCCACTATTGTATTTATAAAATCAATATTTTTTTATGAAAACCTTCTTGGTTCACTTTTGGATTTATATAAAATATTGTTTCCTTTTCTATTTTAAAATCACTTTAGTGTTTTTCCTTAAAACCGCACTAAAATGTTTTAATGTTAGAATTTCCTAAATACTATGCATACATGTTGTCACTTATATTTTATATAACTTACCTGGATATATTCCTATTTTACATTATTAATTTCCATGTATGTTTTAATTCCTTTCTCTCATTGACACATTTATGATACCCCCATTCATTATGCTTTATGTCATGAATGTGATACCCATTTCTCTCCATGGGTTCCCTTATGTTTATATATGATTATTTATGTGGAAAGAATATTCATGAACTCTTTAAAATGGGTGATCCTAGATAGCACTCCAATAAATTGAGTAAATTAAAGTCTTAAGATATTTTATGTGTGACGGTCTTGGTGGTTATCCTTTTATTTTTCTACTTTTGGAAACGATCTTGGTAGTTAGTCTTGACTCGTACTAAAGTCATGTTTTAAGTTGCTTCCAAATTTCTATGATTCCATGTTTTTATGAATAATGGTTTATATGTTATTATTCCTTATGTTACATGCCTTTTTAATTTTTTATTTCATGTTTTCTAACCCATGTGCTAAGGATTTATTCTTATTCTTATTTCCCTTACTGGGATTTTAGCTCATCCATTTTTTCATGTTATCCTCGGGTTATCCTATGAATATGTATGAAAACAATGGAAGTTAGAGACTCTTTATTAAGTCTAAATAAATAAATGATTTATTTATTTCCATGTTTTTAGTTTTATGGGCGTAGTCTTCCAAGACACTAGACTTCATGATCTGTGGCTTGTACTCTGATGTATAATTATGCTTAAAATAAAGTAATGTTATATATAAAAGGTTAGGGTCACTATAATGAAAATTTAGTATAATATCCCCATAGAATGGTATTCCATTTAAATATTTCTTCATTATAGTTATATATATATTTTTTATTTATCATGCATGGTAGATTCTTCTATTAGGGTTTAAATGTATTCTACATGATCTAATAAATGTTATTGGACTCTAAAACCCCTTTAGAATATACATGGAGTTGAAAACCATCTCCACATTAGTGATTTTTTTTGATCTGGTAAGTCTCCTATGAGAAATGGTTAAGAACTATATTGGCATGTTATTGGTAATGGTGGTTCAAGAGTATACCTATGAAAAAATTCCTATAGAAGAAGACTATGGTCCTGGTGGTTTGCATGTTGAAGTTAAAACATGAATGTTTTTATTACCATGTTATGTGGAAAGCTATTTCAGTGTTTAAATATCCATTTATGTAATGTTAGTGAGTAATTAAAAGTGGCATTAAATTATTATATTAAATTGCCTGACTTGGATATTAATTTACTTGGATCTACACAAGGGACCCCCATCTTACATAAAGGATACAAAAAAGAAAACTAAGGAGTCTCTGAATAGATTCAAATCTCAACAAAATGATATTGTGACTATTTTCTTCTGAATTGATCCATGATGTATTTTTTTAAGATATCACCATGATAAATATAAATATTAAATGGAAATATAGGATTCAATTTTCTAAATCTTTTTTCTCATATTCTTTTTCACTTTGAGACAATTTATCCCATGTTTTAATTTCATAAAGGATTTTACTCTTCTACCTTCTCCCTTTATCTCTCTCTCATGTTCTTCTAAATATTCTAGAGAAATAATTCTGTGCTTTTTAATGAGATTTTAAAAATAAACCTCTATTATAATCTTATTTTCTTGGTTATCACCACTATTAAAGTGAGGTATTTGGTTTCTCATAAAACCAAGGGTACTCTTTTGGTTATTTATTCATTAAAACCAAGGGATTATTTATTATTGTTTGGTTTTTATTATACCATTAAAACTAAGGGATCAATATAACCCCCTCAAGTCTTATTATGCAGAGAATACAAAGTGTATAATTCTTGAGCTACTTCCAAACTTGATTTTTATAGTGTGGCTTTTTCATTTCCATAATTCATTTTCCACTACACTTAAATTTTTAAATCATTTTATGCATATTCTCTACTTTGAATTATTCTTAAATATAATTCTTTCATGTTAATCACTTTTATTTTATAAAATATTTTTGAAAAATAATAATGGAAATTCACCCAATCTCCCTCTTTACATTTTATATACAATCTATATTTTGTATCAAATATTTTCTTTTTGTTTTTCATAAAATACCCTAGTTTTTAAAATTAGTTTAAATTTTCAAAATCATATCTCATTTAAAATCTTTATCTTTATAAAATTATGTCTTTTTTAAAAATTATTGGTTTTTCTAAAGGGTATTATATGGGTTTTGAAACTTTATTTAATGATTTGGACTATACCAATTGAAAAAATAAAATGCCCAATGTTATTGGGAGTATCAGATACCCTATTTGGAAACAAATACACATGGATTTATATTTTATAAAGAATATGAAAATAAAATGACTTCTGGTGTTATAGAAACATTTTAACTTAATACCAAAGATATGAACACTTTACATTTTGGTGTATATATGATGAGTTTAATCATATTACTAACTATAAAATCACTCATAAAATATAAAAATTTTAAGAATTAAATCCTGAAGGAAAAAAAAAATTGAAAGATACTACAATTGATATATATAGATAAGATTTTTAAATTTTTAGTAGACATCAAAATGAATCTAATACTGAAATTTTTAGATGTTATAATAACATTTTAATTTATATAAAGTCTCTTGGGGTGATTTTCCTATAGAAACTTTAGTAAAAAAAAGATCCTTAGTTATTACTAAGTAATTGGGCACCCAATGTGATGGAGATACAAGAAGTGAAGGGAATATATAAATTTCTAGTTGAGAGGGTAATCAAATCTCTCAAGGCCTCTGAGATCAAAATGAAGTGAAAAGGTAATAAGGAATCCAAATAATTCAAGGGGAAAATTATTTCTTTCAAATAAATTAATGACGAATCATTAAATGATGAAAAAATGAATCATTTATCCAATTATATAGGAAGATTATTCAAGAGAAATAAATCTTACCAACATTACAAAAAATGGGATGATTAAATTGAATAATAAGTGATGTGATACGAATGAAAAAAGAAGGGACATATAAGTCTGGATTTCCCCTTGATAAAAAATAATAACATAGAGAAGAAAAATAAAAGAGGTAAATCCTTCAAGGCTTAAACATGGAGTGAAAGAGAAGTGTCTCTCTTCTAAAGTAAATCAAGCAATGAAAGTTGGAAGTGGCACATGTCTCAAGTCAAGTTTAGTGACAATGTAAACTCAACTCATATTCTTCATCCTTTTTAAATTAATCTTCCTATCCCAAAAACTATTTTTATTCTAATTATCTAATCTATAAAAAAATAAAATATATTGGCGATAGTCTTGAAGAAGGTTTTCATACCAAGATCATAAAAATAATTTTAATCAAGTTATTAAATAAAAGGATGAACTCGCCTTTGATAAAGATAAATTATCATTAAAATTGAATTATCAATCAAATGTGCATTAATTATAATAAACTATCAATGATCTTAAAAATTACCTCACAAAATTTACCCAGGTTAATGAAAACATAAATATAATTTTGGATTCTCAATGACCTATAAAAATCATAATGGTTTTGGATATGAATAATTTTAGTTCTTACAAAAAGACTAATTTGTAAAAGGCATGTCATAAAACAATTTTTTTAATTATTATCATAAAATAAGTCATTTAAATAATGAATATAAATTAAAATATTCTTGATATTGGACAACAAAAATTATTCATCTTTCATCCCATGTCACAACTCGAAAATCATATTTAAAATAAATTTTTGTACCAAAATACCTATTAGATAATATATGCGGACCAATAATCTTGGTACCAAAAGGTATAATTTCTATATTTTTCAAGAAATGTGTCTCAAGAGTAAATATAAAAACACTGCATGGTATATGGATAGTGGATTGTCTCGATATATGTGTGGTGACCCCCCTGAATTTAATCTACTTGAAAAACTCGATGGAGGATATATGACTTTTAGTGGTAATTCCAAAAGTAAAATAATTGGTATTTTACAATTGGTTTTATCAATTACACACTTATAAAATATTTTTTACTCATTTATGGTTTAAAACAAAATTTTCTAAAAATTATCCAATTAAGCGACCTTGGTTTTAAAATCTCTTTCAAAAATGATTTTTAAATAGTTTTTAATCATAAATAAAAATATTTATTTACAGATTTTCATTTTAAAATGTTTATATTTCCAATTAAAAATAATTTATTCTTAAAATGGTAAATTTTTGAGAATTAAAATTAGTAAATAATGTATTGTAGTCGATTCCTTGTTCATTATAGCGCGCACACACACACTCATTAAGATCAATCGACATCAACTAGTATGATATTTACCAATATTATATTTTAAAGATGATATTATCTTTAAACCATTAAAACCTAGTAAGAAACAAAAAAACCATCTTAAAACTAAATAAGATATATCAATCTCTAAATCCCTTTAGATTTTTCACCATGATCATTTTGGACCAACTCAATTTGTAATTATATTAGGAAAATCATACTTCTTTATGATTTTTTATGCTTATACATAATTCCCTTGGGTATATTTCTTGGAACTAAATTGTGATGATTGTAAAATATTCAAAGTATTTACCATATAGGTTAAAAATGAAAAATTTAAAGAACTAATTTCTATAAAAAGTGGTCATGGGGGAGAGTTAAAAAAAGAGTTTCATGAACTTCGTGCTTCACAAGGCCATAATCATAATTATTCTTCTCATTGAACACGTGAATAAAATGGGGTTGTTAAAATATGGAATAGTAATCTTTAACAAACTTCAAGAGACCAATTATATGATTGAAAACTCACACATTATTATTGGACTGAGGCAGTCAATACCACTTGTTTTATCATAAATTGTGTTCTCAAAATACCCATCCTTAAAAAACCCCATATGAAATTTGGGAAAAAAATTTGAAAGTTTTATTTTTTAATGTGTTTTAATTTAAATGTTATATTATAATATTAAATAAATCATAGGGAAATTATATCCAAAATCCATAGAAGGAATCTTTCATTTAATCTTATACTCAAGTAAATTCTACTGAGTATTCATTAAAAGAACCTACACTATTGAAGAATCAAATCATATAAAATTCACTAAAAATATTTTTAAACACTAATTCTACTTAAATATGTGGATAACCATGAAAAATTGACTATTAATGATCCACCATATCTTAAATATCCTATAATTTAACCTCCTTATTTTCCTTTACTTAAAGCCTTGAAAAAATCAAAAGACAATCCCTTGGAAATTTTTTTCAAATATTTTCAAGATGGAAATTGTACTATGATATATGAGTGAAATGAAGTTGATCATCATTATTTTCATTATTTTACAGAACATAAAAACATTTATTATTCTATTAATGATGAAAATTATATTTTTTATATGCAAGAAAAGTTAAACCAATTCTAACAGAATAATGTTTAGATTCTTGTTGGAAGACCTAACAATCATCTTGTTACTAGTATAAAATTGGTTTTTATAAATAAATTATATTATTAAGGTAACAAAACACATAACAAAGTGAGACAAATAGCCAAAGCATATAATCATGGAGAATAAATTGATTATGGTGAAACAGTCACCCTCATTTCTCATCAGGAATTCATAAGAATATTGTTGGTATTTTCCACCCAAATCAATTTTTAAACATTTTAAAATGGATGTTAAAAGTTATTTTATAAATGATTTTTATCTCTGAATTTTTTTTAAACTACATGGTTTTGAAAATCCCAAATTCTTATATTATATTTTCAAGTTAAGAACAACTTTATATGGATGAAAATAAGACCATTGTCATTGGTATAAAAGGTTAACAGGATCTCCTATATCAAATTATTTACAATTGTGAAAATGGAATTTGAATTTATTTCTAAATGTTTTTTAAATGATATTTTAATCATTAAAATCTATGTGATTTAAAAAATCCTCATGTCAACAAATTAATCTTGTTATAATGAATTTTAAATTTTTATGAGAAAAAGATTTGAAATGGGTTATATGGGGGAGTTAAATTTATTTCTTGGATTTGAAATCTCTTAAAATAAGTATGGAAAAGTTTTTAGTCATTTAAAATACACTAATGAAATAAAAAAATCATTTTTTCACGAATATTTCAAAGACAATTATCACACCTAAGATTGTATCATGTATGAGGATGTTGGATAAATATGAAAAAATGGTTGAAAACAAAGCATTTTAAAAATATGATTAGAAATATAATTTACCTTATTATGGCCTGACCATGCATTATGTTCATTATTTATTGTTTTTCATTAATTTTGTTTTCAATTAAGTCGTAAATAATCATATTTAATAGCTCTAAGAATTATTTCTCTTTTTTAAATGGTTTTAAAAATCTTGTTTTACATTATTCTAATGGGGACTATTTTGATATTTCTATTTTTTATGATGTTGATTTTGGTGTATGTAAACTAGATAGTAAAAGTATTAGTGGAACTTGTCAAATTATTGGAAATTAGTTAATATCTTGGATAAGTGTAAAAAAATTAGTTTCTCTTTTTGTATTTGAAGTAGAATATATATTCACAGATAGTAATTTAACCCGTATTATCTAGATGAATCAAATTCTCTTAAATTTTGGACTAACATTTTTCCATGTTCCAAAAAAATTTGATAGTTCTAGATCTATAAGAATCTCTAGAACTCATTTTCAGTACACATAAACTATGAACATTGATATTCATCATCACTTTTTGAGAGACCACTCTCAAAAATAAGATATCACGTTATAATATATTAGAAAAAATCATTAATTAATTGATATCTTCACAAAAACCCTAACTTTAAAAAATTTAATTTTATTAAAGGAGTTATAGGAATTAAATTCATGTAATTATTTTCCTTTATCTCTTCTAGTCCATGTTTTTCTTTTTCCAAAATCATCATTTTTTTTAAAATTTTCCCTTTTTAAAAAAAATATTGATTAAGTTTTCAAAATCATTTATTATGATCACATCAATTGTCTTTTTTTATCTAATATATCAAACTATTTATTCTTTGTAATTCTTATTACTAATCATAAAGGTGGATAAGAGTTCACTATTTTTGTTGTATGAATTCAAATGTAAAGGGATAAATTTTTCAATTTGGTAGAGAAAGGTCGGATGCTTTCAAAAATGAAAAAGTTCACTAAAAAGAAGATTTTTACTAGTGGGATACATCTGATTTCATGTAAATTGTTATTTATAAGGTTTTTCTATATATCTATAATTTATCAATAACATTCCTCTTTCCTCTTTATTCTTTATATCCTTTATATATTTTGAAATTCAATGAGTTAATGTTGTCATAAAAAGGGGGGAGATTGTAAAAACTCTCATTTGTTTTTATGATCAGAATCACTAAAGTATTTATAACCATTTTTTAGAATTTCTTAGTTATTGGGTTGTTACATTGTCATAACGAATCAATCGAACCTAGTGATGAATTTATCCTGACATTTTCGATGAAGTATATCTTTCTCATTTTGTAGACCATGTAATAATGAATTCATCCAGAGTGTGTTGAAGATTATTATGTTTGGAGTTGGTCACCATTACCATGTAGTGGGTGTTTATATTTGGTAATTCACCTATGTGAAATAGTTAAGACCATTATAGGTTTGTTGTTGGTCTTGGTGGATCAGGAGTATACATGTTCAAAATAGCCTATAGAAAAAGACTAATAGCATGGTGCTTGGTTTGTTGAGGTGAAAATGAGTAATATTTTCTTACAACATAATTTGGTAAGACACTTGATCAATAAAATATGCATTTCTGGAAAGTACATGGGTAATTAAAAGAGGCATTAAATTTTTCTATTAAATTACTTGACTCAGATCTTAATTAACTTGGATAAACCCATAGTTCCCCCAACTTTTATAAAGACTATAAATAGTGACCTAATGAGTCTTAGAACAAAAAAATGAATCTCAATGATCTTCTACGATGATTAATTTATTCTGAATCAATCCCTAGAGTGTTTTTACAAGGTATCTCCAAGATTCTTCAAAATATTTAAAGGAAATCTAGGATTAAACATCTTTAATCCTTTTTCTCTTTTCCTCTTTCTCATATGGCAATTATTCCCTTTTTTAATTTCTTAAAGGATCTTTCCATTATACTTTCACTCTCTCTGATGTTCTTATAAATATTCTATAGAGAGAATGGAGTAATTTTTAAATGATTTGTAAAAATTAATCTCTATTATTATCTTCTTCTTATTTTGGTCCTAAACACTATTAAAGTGAGGGATCTTGGTTCTCAGTTTCCATTAAAACCAAGGGGATTATTTTAGTTCTTAGATTCCATTAAAACCAAGGGATTCGTTTATCTTATTTTGTTTTTGGTATTCCAAAAAAACCAAGGGAGAAATATAAACTGGATAGATCTATTTTTTGTAAAATAATAAATTTTAAATAATAAATTTAATTTATTTTTAATTTTTTATGGAAAAATTGTTTATTAATTATGTATTTTATGGGTAATTTTTATTTTAAAATGTTTTTGGAAAAAGAAAATAAAAAAGGAGAAAATTTAGTGAGTTTTTTTACCCGGAATCTTTTGTAATACATTAAAAATATTTTGAATGTTTTTTATTATTATGTTAAGGTAAAAATAGGTCATTACTATACAAAATAATGAAGAGGGATCAATAGGGACAAGCAATAACATGCACCTAAATGGGTTAGGACACATAAGTTCCATGAGAAGCACAGAGTGTGTATAAGATGGGCCAAGGCCCGCTAAGCCCGTGCAGGTTGGCATGGGTCCATGTGAGTGTTCAAGTGTATGTGGGATCCCATCCCAAAAAAAGGACTATATATAGAGTAATAATAGACCATATGTAAAAAGGATTGTCCTCCCCATGCTTTTTCAATGTTGGATGGATTTGATTTAGGTATTGTACAAGTCAGTAAAAATTTTAATATCTTGTGTGTTTTCCTACATCACCTCACTCAGACATTCCAAGCCACTTGATTCACCACCAACTGTAATTAACAAAATTTTCAGACCATCATTAACTCCATAAGATAATTCTATGGAAGTTTCTTTCAAATATCACATTCAATCCAAGAATCCATCTTAAATCTTTAAAGTTACATGGATGACTACTAAAGCTTGAGTTGATTCTATATGATCTTAGAATTATGACAAATATGTCATGTTTATAGAATATTAATACCATGGTTATTGATAAACTTTAGTGAATTATCCCATGAGGCACAGTTGGGAGTTTAATGATTACACAGGCTTCAAAATGACTACTGACCATGGTTCATCCTGTGTCGATTTCATTATGGCCTTATAATTTAAAACATGTTTTGGCCAGGTTCCTTATGGATGAGACAAATTATTGGAATGGGAATTTGATTAAGAACATTAGTAGGTTCATTACCATGTTTGTAGAGTCTATGAAACATAGATCATGTTCCTAAGAAATAATGAAAAAGAAGATGGTGATGGAAACAATGTGTTATCAAAAATCTATGGTCAAGGAAAGAATTTATATAGTGGATAGTGAAAACTTACCCAAAAATTGTACCTAGAAAAGGAGAACTAAAAACATTTCTCACTTTTATTTCCATAATACCATCATCTTCATCCATGATCCCAAAAATATTATTTTATTGTCCTACTTTAAGGAAAATGTGTTGTTGTTATCATTGCTACCACCACTCTAATAACACCAGCCTACTTCCACTACCAACAACTTGATACTACTATTGTTGAATTTCTATAGATTTTCTACTACCATCATGCCTCTACCTTGAATTTATATTATATTTCTACCTTCATTTTAATTGAATCTACAGGCCCACATCTATTCTCATGAAACTATAGTGTGCCTCTTTTATAGCTAGTTAAAGGAAAAATTTAGGTGAAGCCATGGATACCATGTTTTTATAAGAATTTTCAACCCAATCAATGTCTTGTTTATATCACATGGTTGAAATTCATACATGAACAATGAGTATAATGAAAATTCATAATCTACATCATGGTAAGTGAAGTCTTGGATTATAGGGGAAATAATTATTTATAACATCTATTTCAAAATTGTGGTATACCTTTAAAATATATTTTCAAGAAAACATGAGTAAAGGTTTACACATAGTGAAGATAACAATGAAGATTCATGATTTACCCATGACACCCCATCCTAACACATGTCAGAAAATGAGATCCAAGTATTTTCCAAATCAAATGACACATGGAATATGTAATTTATCCAAAATGGAGGATTAAGGTAGTTTGAAATTATATTTGGAAATTGTTAAAGATATGGATATATGTGTATGTTAATTATATTTCCCATCTCTTCAATAGTGTGGAAGATATTAAAATAAGAGATTTTCAAATGGATTTAACAAAACAATTACTTGATTGATTCAAAGTGAGTAAATTAAAAAGGATATTAAAAATATATATTTTGAATATTTAAAAGGTTTTGACCTTTGGTTTTATATTATTATAAATATAAATCAGGATGTTGTGTCCAAAAACTGATCAAAATCAAGAAGAATAAGTTTAGTTTTATTACTTTTTTGAATCTTCATATTCATATTTCAAATAAAATGGTCTTTCATTCTCTCTATATCTCCCTATATTTTTTCCATTAATCAAAATGATATCTTCTAATCATGATCCAGAATAACTAACTAGATAAATATCTTAAGGAAATAATCAAGTTTTTGAACCCCAAGTATATGTTTAATATCTTATTTAGGTTAATTTGAATATGTTTTTTAGAGAGTGTAATACCCACAAAAGTTATCTAAGGGTTATCTTCTTCTACAACCATTCTTCCTTGATCGAGGAGGTATTAATTTGGTGTACTTGGTGATCATGTATTGCATTGTATATTCATAACTGAGGTAGAAAAAGATATCCACTCATAAAATGAAGTGTTATCATTAAATGAATATCAAACAAGATAAAAAAAGGTTCTCTCTATGTGAGACTATTTAAATAATTTCATATCTTCTATTATATTCATTCATTTTGTTTTCATTATATAAGAATGTTTAATTTCATTTTTTGATTCCATAATAAAAAAATCATTGATTTAATAAAAGAATAAAAACACATAAAAATATAATATGCAAATTGGTAATGGTGTGTGATCTACTACAACGATCCTCAAGGGATATAACTAGGATCATCCATTATACTACACTTGGAAAATCATTATACCTTTCTCGCCACCCTATGATAGGAGTTTAAAAACTTATCATCATTAATGGGGTGTCAACTGATATTTCTCTCCCTATTTTTGTACCCACTTTGTAAATATATTTCATTGTTTTCTTAAAATATATCTCTCATAAAATATACTTCCATAATGTATTCAAAAAATGATAATTTTTTCATGGATTTATTATTCATAGATGAAACAAAAGGAAGAAATAGTTATTTGTGATATAGAATACTTTTTTCAAAGGATTGGTGAAATAACATGGGACATGGATATCAGAACGGAATAGTTAGTTGACTATTTTCATGAATTTCATGAATAATAACTAGAAAGTGTATCATTTCAATAGTGGAAGAAGTATCCCCACTCATTTTAAAATCAATGAACCTAAGGTGGCCATGAAAGAAATACTTCAAGATCCATTCCACCTATCTCAACAATTAACGGAAGAGATTCATAAATAAAATTTTCTAGGAGATATACATATGGTAGATCAATAAGATTTGGATGAATGTTTTGATGAATATGAAAATATGGAAATGCAAAAATATTTGTTTATCTCTAAAAAATAATGATTGAAACCTTTATATATCTATCTAAATATGGAATAATAATCCACCCAAGTGGTGGATTTTAAATAAATATAGGATGATCTTTACGACTTTCCTTCATCTACTACCACCCAAATATAATAGGATTTTTCCAATGAAGAATAAATGGAAGCCAAACCAACATAGAGATATGATATTATCTTGGACTTATTCTCATGTAATATTATTAAAATTTAATTTAGTATCACCTCTCATTATTTTTAATTTTTTATAATTGTTGAAATGTTTTATTTCCTTAGATAATGAAAATAAAAAATATGTTTCACATTATTAGTAACACATGGAGATCTCCAAATATATTGAATGTATATTGTAGGGAGTACATGATGAGATCCAAGTATATTTTCATGAGGAAACAGTGGTGTATGCTACTTGTATTAAAGGGAGAGATTTTGATATTGATTATTCATGTTTTAATTTTGTATAAATATAATTATACTTTAACTTTACCTTTTAATATTCCATTAATACAGGATTCCTTATGAAATTACTAGAGAATAAAGAAGAGGTTGTGAAAGTGGCAATCAAAATGGAGGAGGAACCATTGTTTATCCTTCCCCCACTATGAAAGTTGTATACTATTACCATGGGTGTGTATTTGGTGTACTATATCCATGGAATCATAAACACCAAAAAGGAAGGAATTAAAGTTCTGAGGAATAATTTTTGGTGATTTAAATAAAAGAAAATCCACCTACAATTGTATTTCAGATCACAGTTGGTCTTGGAAATCTATCGGTAGTCAAAACCCAAGTCCAACTTGGGCAGTTGAAACCAATATATTTCTTTTATTTATTTTTCTTTTATCAACATCTAGGAATTTATTTTTCAATTATTTATTAATAATTTTTTTATTAATATATTTATATGTAATTCAATCTCACTCGTTATTTTTTATCATACTTTATAATGGGACGTTTTTTACGAGTTTTCTTCTTTTGTTAGTCGAGGATGATGTTGGAAAATAAAATAACATATAGTTTCTTGAATAAGAGATAAATATATTAATGTGTAAAGGGGAGTTAACTTTTAAATTCATTATCCGTTTATCTGGCATCATTTTTATTGAAGAAAATATTTTTTTAGATTTAAAGGAAAATAGCATGCCTGCACTTTGACATTCTTCCTTACATAAATACTAATGGAGACATAAGAGATTACTTTGTAATCTTATGATTCCATGTTTTATATTTCTATGTTAATGATATAGAATAATTAAAGAAGGAATATGGAATGATTAAAGATAAAAATAGAATGTTTTTTATGAATCATGATTTAGGGGAATTTGGTGAGTCACATAGACAAAATTTCCATACCATTTTTCATTCTTTGAATCTATAAAATGCATGCAGTTTGATTTTTAATTTTTATTATATTCCAGGCATGATTTTCCACTTTCATATTTTCTTAATTTTTGAGAGGATTATAGAAATAGTACTTCACATTCTATCTCAACCATATTTCTTGAGAGATATTGGGTCATTAAACCTACTAAAACTTATATTAGAACCTATCAAATCTATGTTTTTACAAAGTAACATTTAATATGATTGAGGAATTTTTAATTTTTGACTTAGACAATATCCTTGATTCTACAATTTTCATTAATCCTTTTTTATCCTATAGAATCCATAAATGACCTTTCTAGGAATAATCCATATTACAACAAAATGTTTTCTTTACTACCCTGTTCTATATATTTTTCATGATATTTTAAAGTCAAAGTGTGGGTGTGATGGAATTAATTTTGTAAGGGAGGCATTACATTGAAAGTAATAATTGTGTGGGTGATATTTTGGGTATTGGGAAAGGTTCTTGTTCATTAATTTATTGTATTTAATTTATACCACTATTGATAAAATATAAAATTAATTTTTATAAAAATAATGAATTATTTGTTACTTGAGACAATAAAAAATAACCATTAAAACTGATGATTTTGTCATACGGGGTTAGGTGGTACATGTTAGATTCATTCTAAGCATAAATATTAAAAAAACCAAATAATTATTTGATAAAAAGGTAAAAAGAACTAAATAAAATTCAAGTTGGATTTCATAATTCACTGATATTTCCTTATTTCGTGACCTTACTTTACACTTGGTAAGTGGTGTTGTCACTTTGAAAGGTATATTTTCATTACACTTTATTTTTTATATCATTCATTATAATTATAAATAAACCCCCCCCCCCTATGATATTTTATGTTTTAAAGATAAATATCCACTAACCAAAGTCCTCTGTTTAATCAAAATCTTAATTCAAGCTCCCATAATTGTTTTATTTATATCTCTCAAAATTAGAGACAGTAGGTACTTTATTAACCTATAGAAAAGGATCACATACTCATTGTATGGGCATAAAACTACTTGAATTTTTACCATGATTAATGAGATAAAAATTCATAGTGTTGTAAGTCATGTATTAGAATGTTTAATAATGATATATTGATATTCGTGAATAGAAGGAATGAGAAGACCCATCAAATTCTAAAGGGTTAAATTAAAATACATGGGTGGATTGATCACTTTGAACAGTGAAAAGTTTTATTAACATTATATGTGATTCTAGAAAGTTTGATTTTCCCATTTAGAATTGTTTGATTTTATTAGTTTGAAATTTGCATAGTAATAGCATGGGTACCCTTTTCAATTTATTGTTGACTTTTAATGCTTGAGGATAAGCATGATTTTAAGTGTGGGGTTAGTTTATATTTTAATTTTTACATAAAATCTTTAATTTTAAACAATGAATTTAATTTATTTCTAATAAATTATTCCAAAAATATTCAATGACTATATATTTTGTGTGTATTTTGTATTTTAAATTGTTTTTGGAAAATAAAATAAAAAGGAACAAATTTGTAGACCATTTTTATAAGGATAAAATTCCTCTTACAATGAAAATATTTTGAATGTTTTTTTATTATATTTAGTAAATAAATTTCCTTTATAGGAAAAGGGATAAAAAATCCTAACAAGGATAAGAAATTTAATACACATTCATGGGTCGGTGCATAAAAGATCTATGAGAATATTAGAGTCCGTATATGGTGGGCCAAGACCAGCTAGGCCCATGCGGGTCAACAGAGGTCTATGTGTGTGTCTAGATGTCTTCTAAAATTATGAAAACATTATACATATATAAAGGAGTGACCTACCCCCATCATGTTTGATGTGGGTGGATTTGATGATAGAACTATTCACTTAAGAATAAATTTTCTTATTTCGTGAATTTTTTTATGTCACCTCAGTTGGACATTCCAAGACACCAACTTCACTACCAACTTCCACACCTTTAATCACCATACCATCACCAGAAACACCAAAAAAACACCATGGAATCCATTGATAAAGCTCGGGTTCAAGATAGAAATCCACCATGAAGCTTAAATATTCCATGGATGATCTTAGAAGAATTAGGTAGTTCCCTATACTCTCAGAATGATAAAGAATATTTCATGTTCAAATAAGATGAAGACCTTGAACATTTTTTCTCCATCTTGAAAAAAACATCATTCATGTTGGGAGTTCAAAGTTTACATGGGAACCAAAATGGCCTACTCACTATAGTTCATCCCATGTCAGGTTAGTTAAATATACAAAATTTTAAAAAAGTCATGGTTGGATTCCTTATGGATGAGACAATGTCTGGGAATGGTAGGTTTGTGATAAACACAAGGAGGTACATCACCATATTGAGATAAGTCATGTAAAATAGATTATATTCTTGAGGAAGAGTGAAAAATAAGATGTTTATGACACTAACATGTTACCTCAAACCTGTGGAAAAGGAAGTAACTCCTATAAAAAGAAGTGAACTTTGACCCTGCTACCATACTTGGACATGGAGAACCATTACCATTGCTCACTTTTCATTCCAAGATTTCATCACTATCACCATTGTTCCATCAATATGCTTCTATCATATTAATTATATGAAAATTTTCTACCATTAACCTTGATGATTCCATCCTATTACATCCAGCCTTCTTCTATTCCCGCTATTTTTCTACTGCTACCATTAACTTGCTACAATATCTCTGTTATTGTAGGAACTCAATCATTTATCACTACTATTTTCCTACATCCATGCTAATGGAATCTTTAATCCCTCATCTATTCTCATTCAATTGTGGTGTGACTCTATTATGGATGGTTGAAGGAGTAAGTTAAGCGAAGTTGTGGATACTAAGCTTTCCAATAATGATCCAAACAAATGATGTCATATTGATATCACATGTTCAACATTCATTCATGAACAAGGAGGAGAATAAAATGATCGACCATATATCTTGGTAAGTGAAGTTGCGGATTATAGATGAAATAAGTATTTTCAATAACTTTTCCTATTTAATGGTATAATTTTAAAATATATTTTGAGGAAAACATGATGTGGGGTTTTTATGCATAGAATATAACACTGAATATTTAATCTTAGTCCATGAAAACCCATCCTTGAACATGATTTCAAATGATAGACAAGGAGGTGAGAAGTCATATTTCATGTGGAAAATTTAAATTATCTTAAAGGAAAGATGAAGGTAATTTAAATTGATATTTGGTTTTACTTGAAGATATAAAAATATGATAAAGTTAATGACATGTTCTCTCTCTTCTATGGTGTGGAAGATATTTAAAAAAGGAGATATTCACATGGATTAAAAAAAGAGAATTATTTGACTGATTCAAAATGATAAAATTATAAATGAGTGTCAAAAGATATATTTTAGAGATTCAAAAAGTTCAGACCTTAGGATTCCTAAGCTTATAAATATTGATTATGCTAATGTGTGAAAAAAACTGATTATAATAAAAAGGATTAATTTTTCTATTTCACTTTTATTTTTTTTTATTTTATGTAACTTCATATTTATATTTCAATTAAATTGCTCTTCCATTATCTCTATCTCCCCCTCTCCCTTTGTCTCTCCCATTCTTCATTGTGATCACTTATACTCATGATCATGAGTAACTAACAAGGGTAATATCCCGAGGCAGTAATGTAATTTTTAAACCTAAGTATATGTTTAATATATACGTTAGGTTAATTTGGGTATATTTTTTGTGAGTTTAATCCTTATTATGGTTATCTAATGGTTATCTTCTTTTTATAAAACCATTCCACCTTGATCTAGGTGTAGTATGTATAGTGTAATTGGAAATTCTTATGTGCACTATATATTCAAAACTGAGTTAGAAAAATGTGTTCACACATTTGACTGAGTTTTATCATTAATTGAATATGGGATAATAAAACAAAGGTAATCTATATATAACTCTTCCAGGATAATTTCCCTGCTTCTCTAACTTACATTCATTTTATTTTCATTTCATCTACATGTTTATTTTTATATTTTCATTCCATAATCAAAAAAAATTCATTACTTTAAAAAAATACACTAAAAATCTATTTTTTTTTTGAATAGTGTGTGATTGACTAAAAATATTTTCAAGTGAGATGACCTTACTATATTGTACTAAGAAAACAATTATAGTTTTTTCACAACCTTATGATAGGCATATCAAACCTACTCAAACCCTCTTAAGGGGAGGTGGTGTAGGGTCTCATTCATAATCTATTACCAAAATTATTTATCAAATTGATCCATTTTTCAATTTCTTTAAATTATTTTACAATGTGATTAATGTTTAAAATTCTACTACATGTACACTTTACATTGATTTTTTATTCTTAAATCAAATTATTTCATGTTAATCTCTTTTATTCTATAACATGTTTTTAAAATTACTTTTAATGTAAATTCACCCCCCCCCCCCTCTTGAAATTTTATCTCTAACCTATAGTTGTTTTTTTGGAAATAAGACACATCTATGGCATTTTGTGACTAATGAATCTTGGATAATATTTGGTTATGTTTGGAGGCGATTTATATAAGATTTGGTGTTTGAGAAAAAAATCATATTTCAATTATCATTTTGTCATATTTGTTAAGTAATTTCAATGGATGATGAATTAAATATTTCATCATGAATCATAAATACTATACCATGATTAGGTTAATTGATGATGATTTAAGGAAGTTATGGATATCTATGGTGGATTTTCATGACACAGTTAGATATAAAAATGAATAATTTTTTTTTAACTAAGTAAAAATTCCACTCCAACTCATGTTCATTATTCTATGGTTCATGAAGAGATAAGAATATACAAGGATGGTAATTATGCCTTGAAACACAATCTGTAATGGTAAACTATAAAGAATTTTTTATCAGTATAATAACCCTATGATTTAGGTAGGAGGTTATTTTTAAGAAGAGTGTCCAATGATGCATCTTATAGATTATGAGGTAAATCATAGTTAAATGTAACAGTATGATGAGGAATTGAATATTACATGTTAAGGGTTTAGTTTATTTCATAATACATTTGGTTGTATGATATTTGATGTATTGGACCATGTGATTATTAGAATTAAAAATTTATCATATACCATGATTTTCAAGAGGATCTAGTAACCAAAGGACATTAGGATACAATCGTCCCTATTATTTTGTGGTTTGGATAATAATAGATAAACGTGGAAGTTTTTATTTTTTAAATAAGAAAATAATTTCTCTAATATTATGTGATTTATTTATATTATATTTTTAGTTTTTAAATTATAATGAAGTGATAAAAAGTGGTAATTAAATATGAAATTTTTTGGAATAAGTTATTATAAATTTAAAAGAGGAGGATTATAGGGATTAGAAAAAATGTTATAACAGATTGAGAGGGAGTATAATTGTATATATAAAATTTATAGAGATTTATTTTGAATAAGTTACTTTATGGTCATGATTTAATGGAGGGATTGGTTCTAAATAAAAACACCATTTTTGCTTTTTGTTTTTTTCTATATTCATTGAGATTGGAAAGAATGTTGACTTGTTTCTAAAATTCATTGTTAATATAGAGAGTGTATATATTGAAAGAGGTGGTGAACCTTGTTTTTAGAAGTGAGAATAACCAAAAATGTGTAATTTTGATAGTGTTTTACTGATTTCAATGGAACATTAACATATTTTCAATGTAGAAACCTTAGATATAGACCATTTAGATGAACTGAGTAAAATCTTCATGTTAACACATTTAATTTTCTTATTTGGATGTTTTTGATATTTAATTTGTATTGAATGTTTCATGTTTTTCTTATCAATATTAGTATGAGAATATTTTTACACATTAATTCATACCCCCCCCCCCCCCTTGGGTTTTGGGACTTGTGGCTGAATAAGTGGTATCCTATTCAAATGGTTATTATTTATGAATTTTTCAAAAGTTAATCGTTGATATGGAGAATGATTTCAATGAAAAATATTTTCCTCTATTAAATGGATACAATTATAAAATATAGAAGAGACAAATGAAATCACAATTAAGGTCTCTTGGACTTGATGTTTTCTCTAATAAAATATTTGGAATATAAGTAAGTGATCCTACGAATATTTATTTAAATAAAAGAGACAAGGAACATTGAAACACTTATGTAAAGGAAAAAAAATCACTTGTCAATATCTTTATCATATCATATATATATATATATAAAGGAAATAATATTCATGTCAACTAAATATATATTTTCATACTTTTCAATATTTATTAAAGTGATATAAGGTGATGGAATTCATGCTGCAATTGTTTCATGATAATTTTGTTGAATTAAATATGTTATCTAATGAAAAAATTGATGGTTTTTTAAACCTAATTAATGAGGTTATCAAGTACATTCATTAATATAGAGATGAGATAAATAATTTTAATATTTTTAACAATATTTAAATTATATTTTCACTTGTGTATAATCCAATGATATCCTTGGTTAAATAAATAAATTTTTTGGTTATCTCATGATATAATATTATAATTTGTTTGGTTTACTTTAAAATTCATGTGAAACTATAATGGATAACGTGATACTCACCTGAGGAGGTAGATTTCATAGATATGGAAACAATGTCATTGATAAAAGGTGATTATGTCGAAGAATATGTGAGTGATGATTTTCTACCACTTATTAAAAGTAGATTTAAACAGGGAAAATGAATGGTTGAGGTAAAGATATCAACGGATTCTTTCAAATATGTAAAGTTATAGAATATAGTAACAATGTGTCCTTAGAGTATTGATAGTGATTATAGTGAGGTTTTTTACTCGTGTAATGTGATCTCTTATTTAGAATAATGATATTTGTTGAATTTATCTATATTATTTAGTATAACTTAGAGAATAGATAATATATGAGTTGGTCTATATGTGATTGACTTAATTCATATATTGGGTCTATACTCGATGTGTTAGAAAAAGTAATTATATGAGTAGTCATGTATAGAGATGCATATGGTGGACATGCTCATATAAAGATACATGTGCTTTATTGAGATCATGTTATATATCTTTGTAGTTTGAGTATCAATAATGCTTTTCTAGTCGTTAATCTTTTCTTAGGGTTGTGAATTGAGATTCATAATCATTTCAATTCTATAAATTCCCATAACATAAGACAGAAGGTTGTGGAATGATGATTTATTTTCAAAAATAAAATGTTTTAAAATAAATAGATGTAATAATAGTTTATTTAAAAGAGTTTAGATATGATTTCACAATATATTATAAAATGTACATAAATTCAGTTAGTATTTGGTGAAAGTGAGATTTAGAATATTAATATTAAATAAAACCCATATTATGGAATGTAATATAATCTATATTTTTTCTATGATATGATTAAAAATTTAGTAATGAATTCAACTATTTTTTATGTAAAGTAAAAAAAAATACTTAAAAAGAAAAAACAAAACCACAATGAAAACCCAAAAAACAAAGAAAATTTTCCAACAATAATAATTTGAAGACAATTAACCTATCCCAAATAACAAATAAATGGCTCTATTATATTGGTTTCCTAGTAAAATAATGAGAATACAATAAATTCATCATGGAATGTACAAAGAGGAATAAAAAACAAAAATAGTCAATATAGTAACCAAAACCCAAAAAAAACTAGAAAAACCCCAAGTCCAAACAACCCTCACTATCTAGTTTATAAAAATTGGATAGACCACAATAATCATGGAATCTCAGAATAGTCACCATCACAATCACTCAAACTGGAGCATAATGTACCCACTCCAGAGCATCAAAGAACATATTCTCTTGACCAATTAATTCCTCCCAATAACCACATAATCAATATGATTGACCAATTACATTAGAGGCACTAAAACATTGAGATCACTGCCTCAAGATCACCTCCTATAAACAATTTTCTAGTCCCAAGTCTAAATTCCACAATGATCAATGCACACTATTTCCTAAACATCCCATGTTAGAGTAGATGTTGGTGAACCACCCATTGCAAGTGAAAAATAACAAGAATAATAAAAAACCCCTCCTTTACATCCTCAAAAATATTCAAAATATGAATTAGTAGGCCAAGAGAAAAAATCCAAGTAATAAAAAACATCCCTAACAAAAAACTAGAATGAGATATTCTTCATCATAGGGGTCATCTTCCCCCAAAAGATATACATGTTTAACATGTTCCTAAGACTGAATCTAGGTTTCATGCTCCATTCAAAAGTTCAATTCACTATAAAACCTACTATCTTCAATATTTTTAGAACAAATATTTATTAACCCACTGGTGTAATTATAATATTGAGATATAATAAAGTAAAAAATGATAAAAATATAAACACCATATGTAACATTGAAAAAACTCTCAAATGTAAGGGGTTAAAAACTAAAGGAAAGTATAAGGATCAATATGGGTAAAAGTGGTTAAAAACTCTCTGACATGATATTATTTTGAGAATATCATTACAATTTATCTCTATTGAATAATGGATAATTCACAAAAAAAACCATATGAAATTAGTTAAGTAATTATTTAATTGTGATGATAAAATTAATCGAGGCCTCTATCTTTTAAAGGCTTCCCAAACCACATGTCTTGCCTCTGAATAGGCTAGTTTTGGTGGGGGTTTTCTACCCACCAAAACTACCTCCACCTACCACATTTGATAGAAAATGGTGTGGGGTTGCTGCAAACATATCTCTTACATGTAAATATAATTAGGAATCGATCATATATTTGCGCATCCTTTTTATCTATTAAACATAGAGATGATGTCTCTCTGAGGCTTCTCAAGGATATACATTATATGATCTTATCAAAGTTGATTACTTTGTCAGGAAATATACTATATTTTATCTCTTATGAATTTTTTGCATGTTCCCACTTCTTTAATCCACTAAATCTAGAAGAAGGTGATATTGTACCTCAATGCATTTCATCTTGGAAGGAAAATATGTATTATTTATAATGTGAAACATTCTCCGACTATCATAAAATAATTGAATCTTATCTTTTTTGTTCCCAAGATCCTCTGATGAAATTATCATCAAAATCACCACTTTGTATTTCTATATAACTTCCATTACTCTACCCCAGTCTTGGATATAGACACAACTAATTATATATTTAAAATCAAGCTCACATAACCTCCAATAAGAATAAAAAATAACTAGTATTTGATTTAAATATGTTAAAATCACACTCAAAATATAAATCAACTAACCTTTAAGGAAGAAATCCACTCCTTTATAACATAATGTTGAATTTGAGGTCTCCATGATTTATCTTGGGATCCTCTTCACTATGTTCCAATGCCTCCATCCAAGATTATCCATGTACCAACTAGCTACATCTAATACATGTGCAATATCTAGCCTAGTACAAACAATAGATAATTTTATACTCCCTACTACTGATCCATAAGGTACTAGAGATATCTCCATCCTCTCTGCATTACTTTTAGGACTCATCATAGAGGATTAATTGAAATTAATTGGAAATAGGGTATATATTGGATTATATTATTTTAAATTTAATCATATTAATACTTTCCTCAATTATTTCTTATACGATAGACAAAAATTTATATTATTTATATATTAGGGAATATGTATCCTTGAAATATCATTTTCTAATCCCAAGTCCTTTATGTCAAAATCTCAAGCCAATTGTGTCTATGCCTCCTAGTTATGGTCATTATTAGGGCCTATAACCAATATTTCATCAACATAAAATATAATAATCATAAAATCATTACCAAAAAACCCTTGAAAAATACATAAGGATATAAATGAATTGTGTTGTATTTAGGGATCATAATATAATATTCAATTCTATTATACCAATACCATAAAACCTACTTGAGGCCATACATAAATTTTTTCAACCTATAAACCATATTTTATTTTCATTCTTTAATAAAACCTTATGGCTGTAGAATATAGATTTCTTTATCAAGATTACTATGGATAAAATCTTTCTTCACATATAGCTTCTCTATGAGTAAATTCTATATTGCATACATTTCCAGAAATAAATGGATAATTGATAGTATAACAACAAGAGGAAAATATTTCATATAAATCAATGAATTCCTTCTATAAAAATACTTTTACCACCAGTATTATATGATATTTTCCACTTAGATATTTCTATCCTGATTGATCTAAAACCCATTTCTTGATGATATCCTTCCTTCTATGAGGTAATAGAATGGAATCCAATGACTTATTATTGTGTTGGGATTAAAGTTCCCCTTGCATCGACACCATTTATGAGGATAAATCTGAAATCTGAGTCATCTCCACAAAATAATATGGATCACCATACACCATTAATAATAAGTGTGTAATATTTCTCTCAATTAAATGGAATGAGTGTCATATTAGTGATCTTTTCTTACAATTTAATTGTCATGGTCTAGAATAAATTGATACTTTATCATTATACTTTATTAATGTGTTAGGGGAAATATGTTATTTCTTTGATTCATCCCTCACCTCAACTAATATAGTTTCTATATTTGTTTTCATTATATCTTCAATAATCACAATTTTCACCTTATCTTCCAAAAAAATCTATGTTGATGATAAGTTATAGGATATTTGGGTCCCATAAAAAATACCATTTCACACCATCATCATATCCTAATAAGATACATTTTATGGATCTCAAATCCAACTTTGAACTTTCCTGGTAATTAAAAATTTATTATATGGGACTTCAAAAAGTATGTGACCAAGAATAGTCTAGAGTTTTACCAACAGGCATATCCAACAATTTTTTCTAATAAATAACTATTAAAGGAGATCAATTAATCACATAACAAGATGTATTCCCTGCATATTTACAAAACATTTTGTAAACTCTAATGTTATTTAATATTTCCCTTGTTTTATCTATTAGGGTTCCATTCATCCTCTCTACCACTCCATTCTATTGAAGAGTGTACACCACCCTGAACTATATATTAATGATTTCATGTTTACAAAAAGTATCACACTCCTCAATTGTATATTACCCATCATTTTAAATCTTAAATCACTTGATCTTATTTAAATATTTATGATACCTCCACACTTTAAATTTATTTTAAGATATAAGAAACATCTTCCTTACCTATAATTGAGTGAACCCAATATCTCTTGGAATAATATTCAATCAATGATACAAATTATGGTACTCCTTCTAAGGATATAAACAATGCTTTCCAAATATAAAAAATGGATTATAACTAATATCCACTTACCCCTCATTACTAATGTCCTAAACTTCAACCTGTATTAATTTCTCAAAACACAATGATCACAAAAATTGTAATGTTAACATTGTAATCCCATATAGAAACTTCAGATCATTAAGAATCATTAGGACTTGTTTAGATATATTGACAATATTTCTATGCCACAACATCATCAATGATTTCATTTTTGTAGTTAATGTGAAAAATCTCACCACCCCCTATAAAATTCAATGATAATTACATAGAGATTATTTGAGATCTTCTCCTCCTTCACCACCCCGAGAAAGATATTCAAAATTTTCATTATGCCTTTCTCAATGAAATTCTTTCACCCAATGTAATCCAACTATCCCTATAATAATAAGTTCATATCTAAGACCTTCACATGGCATGATCCTTGGATGGTTTTAACTATACCATCACGTATATTCAATCTCATGGTACTGAATCCAATGATCTCAAGGTTTGATCATTCCCCGTGTATAAAATTTCATATAGTATATGTTTATACTAATAAAAACATTCTTGGTGATATGTTAAGTTCCTTGTTTTCAATGAGTCAATTATCAATGTCTCATTGAGATGTTATGTACCTCCAACAGTTGTTTATGCTTCGCTAACTTGTATGTCTTTGTTTCTTGAACAACTCACCACATTTCCTTGAGAGTTATTTCCACTAATATTATTAGTACAATAGAATATCTTGAAATTCCCTTTATTTCACAAATTATCACATGTGACATTATTCTTCTTTCTACTTGATTTTTACTTTCCATCATTTTGGATCTCACTCAAACCATGCTCTACTATCTTTCCTATCTCTACTCACAAATCCCCCTCTTAGTGAGAATTTTTTCAATCCTCTTTGATATTATGACAACATTTGTAAGAACCCGGGTTTTCAGAACGGGTCAAAATCCCGACCCTGTTTGAATTTTTGACTGGTTTCTAAGGAAACTGGAGGAAATGATAAGTTTATGGAAATTTCCAGACTACACACCATGTACTTTAAGTACATTTCGTGTATGTGTAGGTGAGTGACCGGCCGTGTGCTCGCCGAGTACATGTCGTGTGATGACCGAGTAGTAGTTTCTTACTATACGGCGTGTAGTTTTGAACACACCATGTATACCCCCGACCGTGTGAGGCCATACATGGCCTGTAGGCCTATTTTCCGGGTATAACTAGGGACATTCCATGTTCCCTTTGGACTCTCCATGTATTCTAGCCATGTATGAGGGATATACATGGTGTGTGGGTATGTCGGTGAGGAATAGAAGGGGAACCCGGTATACGCCGTGTACTCATGTCGGCAGGTTCAGAAAGTAAGTCGGTGGAATCAACCATCTTTTGAACAGTTAAATGAAATATACATGGTGTGTAGTCCTAAAGTACACGCCATGTACTTTCTTTTTTCCTTAAATAGGGCATTAGCCTCGTTTTTTGAGGCAGAACACCCCTCTTTCACCCGGATACGCGAACCAAGCCGGTCGGACCTTCATTTGCTTCCCGGTTCTTCGTCTGAAGTCCGATTCAATCGCTGATTAGTGCGTTGGAACCCCCTTAGTAAGGCCTTGATTCCACTTTGGCCGTTTTGTCTGATTTTCATTCTAGAACGCGTTATATACCTTTGAGTTGTTTTTAATCTTTTGTAGATTTACAGCGTTTTAGACCAAATTGGAGGGTGTTACTGGAGGAGTAGCTTCGTGCGAGTCTCAGGGAGGTGTTGCATACCTCATTTTCTGTTTTCGTGGTTTTTTGCGTGATGCGGTTTTCGGCGCGTTTTCGGGTATTTTGAGCAGGATCTATTTTATCTGCTTTTTCACACTGAATTGTTTATGGGACCTCTAGGATGCTTTTGGGTATGCCCGGTTACCAGTTTGCGTGAGCAGAGCCGGGTGAGGGTTCGTTGCTCGTCAAGTCATTTTGGCTGGGGAACGCCAAAATGGTTTTAATTGAAATATTATTTTTATAAATTGTTTATTTTTTTTGTCAAAGCCTGTTATAAATTGTTGGAGGCATTTAAGACCTCTGTGCTGGTATGGGATAGCACTATGTATAGTGCAATTCGACTGTTTAGTTGGTTTTTCCTAGTTATGTTTTCTGTTTACATATGTTATATATGCGATTGTCGAATTGCATCTACTAGACCCTTTGGGTTGTGTTGGGCTTGGCCCAGTTACGCTTGAGTGATGCTGATCACGAGTTGGGGCTTTGCCTGGGTTACTTTGGGTTGTTTTGACCATGGGATTGGGCGTCATGGATGTCGTCTTGAGGCAGTATTACTATTAGGTTGGGCATGGCCCGGGATACTAGGATGGAGATGCCATCGGACTTGAACGACATGGTCGTAGGGACACGATGTGTCAGATGTGTTGGTGGCCTAGGACTATTTTGGTGATTACCGCTCACCGGGACTTTGAGTAGTGCGCACACAGAGATACTCTGTGATGAGGTGGTTTTGACCACTCGTGTGGGTAGAGGCCCCCGTAGTTGTTGTTAGGTATTTTTGTTGGGGGTTCTTGCTGTAGAAATCCACGTGGGATGTGAGGAGCCTTATGGAGATGGGCGTGACTTCGGGACATCGGTACTTGAGACATGAGGTGTCAGGAGGCACATGGTGTCGGGTTACCATTTATGGGCAAGCCTTCGGGACGTCGGTACTTGAGACACGAGGTGTCAGGAGGCACTTGGTTCCAGGTTACAATTTGGGGCATGCCTTTGGGACGTCGGTACTTGAGACACAAGGTGTCAGGAGGCACATGGTGTCGGGTAACACGACAGAGATTCTGGCGTTGGCCGAAGCAGGTGACACTCCATGGTGGTTGATGAGCACTAGTGGAGTTTGTGTTTATTTGTGCACTATACTGATTACTACTTTCCTTGTAAATGCATGAATGCTTAAACACATATATTTGGTACGCACCATTGGGTGGTATCCTTCTGAGATTTGTCTCATACCCTGCACGGGCCCTTCGGGACGTGTGCAGACTTTATGGATTTACGTGTAGGAAAGAGGCCAGCTTCAGGAGCTGGGCTGCGTTAGTTTTTTCATGGAGATGGTACGTACCGTGAGGTCATACCTAGCTGGGGTTTACCTTGTTGTGTTTACTTTTCTTTATCAACATGCTTACTTGTTGTAGCTACTATTGGTTAGCCATTGGTTCCCTTTTTATATTCATTTGTGTATGACCTTATTTGGATGCATGCTTGGTTGTTTACAGTAGTTGTTGCAGTTGATTGTTGGCATGTTGTTCTGTTTACTTTCTGTTGTAGTTGTTATATTTATTGATTCCACTTTTTATTATTATTGGATGTGTTTCTGCTATGCGGGTCTAGTTCGAGTCTGCTGAGTCTTTCTTTCCACTGCATCTTTATTGGTATACCCGGACCAGTACCCTTACTATGATCTTCCTAAAGGGTATAGCATCCCCACTATACCTATTCAGACCCTCGCTTCTAGTCGGCAACCTTTCGTGTTCAGGGGAGGTGCGCCTAAGGTAGTGACACCTGACCCGTTCGACACTGTTCGAGTGGCTGGCCAGGTCCGGGATGTTACAAAGTGGTATCAGAGGAGTTCTTGACAAGGATTTAGTAGCAGTTTTTTTCTGGCTACTAATGAGATTGATACTTCTCTTTTATTTCTGCTGGTTTTTCTATTTGGGATATGGTAGACTGAAGATAAGTTGTTGTAACTGGAACTGGGTTTCTAGCTTGTGCTTGGGTTCCTGCAGCCCCAGGTATGAGGGATGGACCAATTTGTTATGGGTGGGAATTAATATTTTCTTTTTCTCAGATTATGGTTTATATGATTTCCACCTTGGTGGATTACTTGATGTGTGATGTTCTGGATTGTGATATGAGACCCTTGACCCAGTATGGTAAGGGAGAATTGGACCTTGGCCCGTTATGGCAAGGATATTTTGCTTGGATTTTGATAGGCACATTTTTAGGGTATTTCAATTTCATAATTGCACATATGCTTTGTGAAGTGATAATACCATGTGAATAAAACAAATCAATTTCCATGCTTTATCTACTTTGAAATGTAAATCGGTGAAATTATTGATAGAATTTCTAGTTGTGCAATGTGTATGCCATGCTTTGTATTTTTGTAGAATTGCATTTTGTAGGATATTTGGGTCTGAATATTATGAGAGAAGGCAGGTACTATGACTGAGGCAGCGTAACTGTCAGGATTCGGTAACTCGGTCGTCGGTTTGAGGCAACATGAGTTGTCGGGACGGGCATGGCCCGAGGTACTTTTAATTCTTGGCTCTATTGAGCGGGTAAGGAGGCCATGAGGTCGGGATGCCGTGGGGCATAGGTTGCGGTGAGGGGGAGTGAGAGTAGTTGTTATGCACTTCCTTTTACTGCTTCCCTTATCTGCGTAGAATATATTGTTATATATATGTATGGGTTGTCTAACCATTTATGGTATTCAACAGGTTACTCCTTCACGGCTCGGTGGAGCGTCAGACAAGAGAAGATACAACACCGCAGGATTAGAGTCAGGATTCGGTACAGGAAGAGCACGAGCCGTAGGTACAGGCCCAGGGATAGGATCAGGCACAAGATCCAGTACAGGCAGGACAGCAGCCGAGTTTGGCATCGTTCGGGCTGTGGCTCGACGAGCAGCTCTGAACGAGCCTAGAACGCGTCTTGCATGGGATTGACAGAGGCGCGCAGAGTACAGATCCTTCTATGGAGTATCTGACGAGGGAGTTCTAGTCGCAGCACCCACCTCTTTTTCAGGGTGAGGGTGGTCCATAGGTGGCAGAGAACTGGATATAGAGCATGCAGATGATTTTTGAGCAGCTCGAGATGCCTCCGGGGCGGAGGTTCAAGCTGGCAACGTACATGCTGAGAGGACCGGAGAAGCGTTGGAGGGACGTACAGGTTCAGGCTCGTAGACACGAGGTACTGGCATGGAAGGACTTCAAGGAAAGGTTCTTTGAGCACTTCTACCCGGAGACACTAAGGGTAGAGAGAGCTCGGGAGTTTTTGAGTCTTCAGCAGGGGGACATGCCCATCATGGACTACGTAGTTACATTCAAAGAGTTGTCTATCTTTGCACCTGGCATGGTGAGAGATGATGCAGCTAGGGTGAGGCGCTTCGAGGATGGCCTACGACATGTCATTCGGGTCTAGGTGAACATCTTCAGGCTGGGTTCTTTCTCCGAGGCGGTGAATCAGACGCTCATCGTCGAGGGAAAAGAGAAAGAGAAATCTCTCTTGGGTCGGATGATTGTTTTAGGTGACGGTTCAGATAGCAGGAAGTGAGGACGTGACGAGTTCCAACAGGGCAGTCAAGCCAGGGATTCAGCTAGAACACCTCGTGGGAGTTCTTCAGTGATTTGCTTCCAGTATGGAAAGCCAGGACATGTTGGGTGCAGTACGATAGGCCACCGAAGGAGTGCCGAGCATGTGGACAGGACGGGCATCTAGAGAGGTTTTGCAGGCAACCTTCTCAGATAGCCGGCAGGCAGAGACCAGGACAGGCTGCAGCGTCTGAAGTTGGTTCGGGTTCAGTACCTGGAGAGGGTAGTCGAGGTTCAGCTGTGTGCGGAGGTCGTGACAGAGACGGTGGGACCCAGCTGAGGGGTCAGTGGCCGGAGATTGGAGCATCATCGGGAGGTCAGGCGTAAGGCAGCCGTGTTTCAGGCCAGGTGTATGTCGTGGAGCTGCCAGAGGCTGAGCAGGCCGGTGAGCCGATGACAGTTAAAGGTACACTATGGTGTGACCGTGATCTCCATGTTTTCTTTTTGGCATGACCTGTAGAGGTATGTCTGTTTTGAGTGCATGAGGTGCATAGGAACTTTGTGGACTGACTAGATGCTAGTCAGTGGGTTGGCACCATCTCGGGTGCGTGATATATATATATATATATATATATATATATATGAGGTGTCATGGGCATCGGGGAATCGTGGATGCGGGTTACATGAGGTGTCATGGGCATCAGGGCATCGTGGATGCGGGTTACATGAGCTGTCATGGGCATCAGGGCATCGTGGATGCAGGTTAGTTGAGGTGCTAGGAACTGGGACCTCGTAGAGGCGGACACCGATGCGGTGCAGGATACTTTGGGTGTCAGAAGCGACACAGGAGCACCAGTGAGGTGTAGGGGTGACGATGCGTCACGGGAAGATTTCGCTTCCGGAAAACAGGTTAGTAAACCCTGTTTTCTTTACGCTCTGTTGGTTTGAGACCAGGTAAGGCGATTCCTAAGGTGGGGATCCCCTTGAGGAATTTAACCAGAACCTTTGAGACCGGGGAAGTCTGGGTTGTTTTGATCGGAGTGGTATGTTTGGTGCCATCTCTTAGTTTTGTTGATAGCTCGGGGACAAGCTACATTAAGGTGGGAAGTTTGTAAGAACTCGGGTTTTCAGAACGGGTCAAAATCCCAACCCTGTTTGAATTTTTGACTGGTTTATGAGGAAACTGGAATAAATGCTAAGTTTTTGGAAATTTCCAGTCTACACACCATGTACTTTAAGTACACGTCGTGTATGTGTAGGCGAGTGACCGGTCGTGTGCTCGCCGAGTACATGTCGTGTGCTGACCGAGTAGTAGTTTCTTACTACACGGCGTGTAGTTTTGAACACGCCGTGTATACCCTCGACCATGTGAGGACATACATGGCGTGTAGGCCTGTTTTTCAGGTAGAACCAGGGACACGCTGTGTTCCCTTTGGACACGTCATGTAGTCTAGCTGTGTATGAGGGATATACATGTCTTGTGGGTATGTCAGCGAGGAAGAGAAGAGGAACCCGGTACACGCCCTGTACCCCTAGGTACACGTCGTGTACTCATGTCGGCAGGTTCGGAAAGTAAGTCGGTAGAATCATACATCTTTTAAACAGTTAAATGAAATATACACGGCGTGTAGTCCTAAAGTACACGTCGTGTACTTTCTTTTTTCATTTAAATCGGGCAGTAGCCTCGTTTTTTAGGCATAACACCCCTCTTCTGCCAGGATACGTGAACCAAGCCGTCCGGACCTTCACTTGCTTCCCAGTTCTTCATCCGAAGTCTGATTCAATCGCTTATTAGTGTGTTGGAACCCCCTTGGTAAGGCCTTGATTCCTCTTTGGCCGTTTTGTCTAATTTTCATTGTAGAACGAGTTATATCCCTTTGAGCGGTTTTGAATATTTTATAGATTTACCGCGTTTTAGATGGAATTGGAGGGTGTTACCAGAGGAGTAGCATCGTGCGAGTCTCAGGTAGGTGTTTCATACCTAATTTTGTGTTTTCGTGGTTGTTTGGGTGATGCAGCTTTCGGCGTGTTTTCGGGCATTTTGAGCGGGACCCGTTTTATCTGCTTTTTCATACTGAATTGTTTATGGGACCTCTGGGATGGTTTTGGGTTTGCCCGGTTACCAGTTTGCGTGAGCAGGGCCGAGTGAGGGGATGTTGCTCTTTGGGACATTTTGGTTGGGGAACGCCAAAATGGTTTTAATTGAAATATGATTTTTATAAACTGTTTAGTTTTTTTGTCAAAGCCTTTTATAAATTTTTGGAGGCATTTAAGACCTCTGTGCTGGTATGGGACAACACCCGGTATAGTGCAATTTGACTGTTTAGTTGGTTTTTCCTGGTTATGTTTTCTGTTTACATATGTTATATATGTGATTGCTGAATTGCATCTACTGGACCCTTTGGGTTGTGTTGGGCTTAGCCCGGTTACGCTTGAGTGATACTGATCACAGGTTGGGGCTTTCCCCGAGTTACTTTGGGTGGTTTTGACCACGGGATTGGGCGTCATGGACGTCGGCTTGAGGCAGTACGACTGTCAGGTTGGTCATGGCCCAGGATACTAGGATGGTGATTCCATCGGACTTGAGTGACATGGTCGCAGGGACACGAGGTGTCAGATGTGTTGGTGGATTAGGACTATTTTGGTGATTACCGCTCAGTGGGACTTTCAGTAGTGTGCACACATAGATACTCTGGGATGAGGTGGTTTTGACCACTCGTGTGGGTAGAGGCCCCCGTAGTTGCGGTTAGGTATTTTGGTTGGGGTT
Source organism: Viscum album (assembly GCA_963277665.1). Lineage (NCBI taxonomy): Eukaryota > Viridiplantae > Streptophyta > Magnoliopsida > Santalales > Viscaceae > Viscum > Viscum album. The sequence continues at coordinate 1,079,891,873 of OY728166.1, read as the reverse complement.
GCTTGCCGTAGAAAGCCATGTGGGAGGTGAGGGGACTTCAGGATATGGGCGTGCCTTCAGGACGTCGGTTCTTGAGACACGAGGTGTGAGGAGGCACATGGTGCCGGGTTACTATTTATGGGTGTGCCTTCGGGACATCAGTACTTGAGACACGAGGTTTCAGGAGTCACTGGGTGCCGAGTTACTATTTGGGGCATGCCTTCGGGACATCGGTACTTGAGACACGAGGTGTCAGGAAGCACATGGTGCCGGGTTACACGACAGAGATTCCAGCGTTGGCCGAAGCAGGTGACACTCCATGGTGGCTGTTGAGCACCAGTGGAGTTTGTGTTTATTTGTGGACTATAATGATTACTGTTTTCCTTGTAAATGCATGACTTCTTAAACACATATATTTGGTATGCACCTTTGGGTGGTATCCTACTGAGATTTGTCTCACACCCTGCACGGGCCCTTCGGGATGCATGAAAACTTTATGGATTTATGTACAGGAAAGAGGCCAGCTTCAGGAGCTGGGCTGTGTTAGTTATTGCATGGAGATGGTATGGACCTTGAGGTCATACCTAGCTGGGGTTTACCTTGTTGTGTTTACTTTTCTGTATCAGCATGCTTACTTGTTGTAGCTACTGTTGGTTAGCCATTGGAGCCCTTTTTATATTCAGTTGCGTATGACCTTCTTTGGATGCATGCTTGGTTGTTTACAGTAGTTTTTTCAGTTTATTGTTGGCATGTTGTTCTGTTTACGTTCCGCTACATTTGTTATATTTATTGCTTCCGCTGTTTATTGTTATTGGATGTGTTTCCGCTATGTGGGTCTGGTTCGAGTCTGCTGAGTCTTTCTTTCCGCTGCATCTTTACTGGTATACTCAGACCAGTACCCTTACTATGATCCTCCTAGAGGGTATAGCCTCTCCACTATACCTATTCAGACCCTCGCTACTAGTCTACAGGCTTTGGCGTTCAGGGGAGGTGCGCCTAAGGTAGTGACACCCGACCCATTCGGCACTATTCAGGTGGCTGGCCAGGTCCGAAATGTTACAACATTTTTATCCAAGAAATTTATTATAATCATAATTATTGTCTAATATATTAGTTAGGATGTTGTTAGTGATTTTTATGATGATATGATCATACAAATCTAAGAAATATTGGACCATAATCACTAAACAATTAGTATCACCAATTTTTTATCACAAAAATATGTGTTTAATTAAAATTATATTAAGTTTTTTGATATGGTTATTCATTTATAAAGACTCTAATACTTGAATTGTGTATAATATTCTCTCCACGAATATTTTTTTATTGTGACTTGGCCTCATACAGCTTCGTCGGAGTATCCCAATTTTCCTTCACCATCATTTTCTATGAAATTCGTGATAGGGCCTCATCATCCCAATCCAAATGGAGGTTAGAAATATAATTATAATCCATTTCATTACACTTATTCTCTATCATAAATGAAAATGGTTTCCAATCACCATTAAAAATTTATTCTTTCACATCAATGCTTGCATCTTTATTTTCCAAAATGGAAAATTATTTCTAATGAATTTTTTAATCTCAAATTTCAACACCATTTAGAAATATTATTAGTCTAAAACCTCCTCTATTTAATAATAGTGTATTTATTAATCTCAAAAAAAATTGATTTGAAATATCAACCATAGTTTGAATTATATAAAATACTCAAATTAATGAGATTTATTAAAACCAAAAATGTAAACAGCACTAGTCCAAAACCTCACTTTGATCACACTTATTGGAACAAAAAATTGATTGAACCACTGGTGAGGAGATTAAATCAAGTTAAATTAAAGTGAAAAAATGTTAAAAAAGTGAAAACTATATATAACGTTGAAAACATCTTAAATTAATGTGGTAAAAACCATGGGAAAATAAAATTATAACTATTAGTAAAAGTGGTCACAAATTATCTCACACTATACTAAGTGGAATTCTATAAAAATTGTTCTCTATTTAATAATAGATAATACTCCTAAAAAACAATACATTGAATATTTTTTGTCCACTAGCTTGAATACCTTGATAGAAGGTGGATCAGGGTATGATAGATTAAAAATATTTCCTCTTTAGATCATGTTTTATCATTAAACAAAACACTCTTATCTTCTTATCCCATAATAAAGTATGAGCTAAACTAAAATCATGCACAGGGACACAACAGTTTTACTTGGATCACCCTCACTGGGATATGTACAAGGAGTATACAACAGTGATTTTCCAATATATAGAATCCACTAAATCTAACTTCGAATTACAAGGATCCTACTAGATAACTTCTATTCCTAGGTTTGTTGCCTTTATGAGGTTTAGGGTCAGCTCACTGTTTTCCCAAGGGTCACTCTCTTTGTCTCTTTCTCTAGATTACTACCTGTAGAAAGGATCATCATCTTCATCTTATTTTTCTCACTACTGTATAAGGTATCCACTCACATTTTATGGACTTTTAGGTCCCTTAATTTTTAGGAAAGAACATATCCTTAGTTTTATATGGATGATCTATTGAAGTACCACAATCATCCAATTAATGAATACCACTTTACTACAGTTCACTGGGAAATCCATTTTTAAAAAACATTCATGATTTTCACTACCTTTTTTAAGCTTCTTATTTAACAAAGATCAAATATCCTTCATGAAGAAACCACCTTCATGAATCTCACTTCTTTCATGAAGCTCAACCATCCTTTGCAAAGATTACAATTTTCAGTCGGCTTTTTATAGCCTTTATGAATTCCCTTACTTTCATAATGCTCAAAAAATTCAGTTAGCTACCATATCCTTCACGAAATTCCTTTCTTTCATGATGATAAAATTATTTAGGGTGTTTTTATAGCCTTTATGAACTTTCTCACATGGACCACCTTCGTGAACAACCTTCAGGAATCTATAGCCTTAAAATTTTCATTAAGTATCGCTAGTTTTATAAAAAGGGTAGAGGCTTATTTATAGGCATTTCCACCAATTAAAAAAGCTTCTAGACATTTCATCACCATTTTTAAATCCCCCCCATTTCTGTTTTGATTCTCCCCTCTTCATGAAGCTCCATGAAAATTTCTCATTCACGATGCTTGTCGTAATCATGGAGCTTTCCAATAAAAACAGTCATGTCGTTTGTGACACTTGTCATAATCATGAGGCTTTCCTTAAATACCTTCATTCCTTCACGAAACAACCTTAGAGATCCTAATATTTCCGAAAATCATGAATTTACCATATTTTTATAAGATCGTTAATTAAATTCATCTTTCGTGATGCTATCCAAACTATGAATTTTGGACCCAAAAAAATTGGAAAACAATGGGAAACAACATCACCTTGTGTTTGTAATTTTCTATACCACTTATAGGGTATAAATTATTTAGTATTGGATATTTTTAAATATAACATATTGAAAATATTTTTGGAGATCCATGACATACCTTGGAAACCCTCTCTCAACAACCACAATCAACCCAAAAATGCTGCAATGTTACCTTGATGGATTGTTTCCCAACAAAATAAATTTTGGGATTGGTGTTTGGTGATAATAAAAATGAATGAGACCTTATCATTTTATTTTAATCCTAAAACCTCTATCATTATCCTATACCGGCTAAGTTTGTTGAGGTTTTTTCACACACAAAACCTACCCTCATTTGATAGAAATTTTAGTTTATATTAACATAAACTATCAACTCCGCCATAATAAAAAGAGAGAAAACTAGAGAACCACATAATACCTAGATAAACCTAACTATAGAAATAAATAAAATGAAATTGAAATAAAAAATTCACAATATTTTTGTTCATCTTCAACAACCCTCATAATTTGAGATACCTTTTGACCCATTGATAGTGAGGATTCAGTTGTGTTACATTATTCAATATTTTCCACACAACAATTTAGTAAACTAGTGACCTTAGGGTTGTCCCATGATGGGGATACAAGCTAAGTTAACAACTATCACTTAATTAATTTTTACTTGCTAAATGTTAGTTAAAATTGGTATTTGAAAACATAGTTAAAATTTTAAAATTAAAAATAGGATAGAAATATATGTTATTTTATATATAGTACATGATGAGAATATATGAGAAATTATATTTGAGATATCAATACTGGACATGATTTAACCTTCAAAAAATCTATTCTCCGTTGTCTAAAAATGGATCCCAGTTGAATTACTCAATGTATATTCCAAGAACTCAAAGTAAGCATCTAAATTTTCTAGGAACCATCTAGAGAACTCAATTGTGGGTGTTTATCACCTTATTAAAGTGATTCAATTATATTAATATCTTTGAGAAACTAAAAATAAATGAACCTATTGTGCTTAATGAAGATACCTCACAAAATATTTTTAAACAGAAAGAATGATTAATTTGTTTCTATGAGGGGCATAATATCCATTTTTTTAGAAAATGAATTCAAGAAATAAAAATACCTTTAAAATTCATGAAAATAGATTCCAAAATAATTTAAAAGAGATTTTATAATTATTTACTTAAAAACACAGAAGAATAATATCCTCAGATCGTCACCACCACTATTGCATGGAGTTTAGACTTCATGGCTAGATTACCGAATCTGAACTACCACATCCTCTAGAATTATCTTATTTCACAATCATGGAAACAGTCTATCCAACCTCTTGAAATAGAAGTGCGGATTTTTATTTATAATTAATAGGTATTGAAATGTTTCCCTACAATTTCTATATTTCAAAAGTTTAAACAAGTTTTCACCCAAGACCAAAAACTCATGACAAAGTGTCTTTTTCCTAGTTTTTCAGAAGGTTCATGGATTTCATCCCTCAAAATCTCAATTATTTTGGTAATTTTTTAGAAAATATATCCTTGAATTATATAATTAATTTTTTTAGAGGAAATGACTCTTTATATGTCTCCACTTTAACACATTCTTGAGAGGACTTAACATTCGAATTTCTCCATGAACATTAATGTTCACATGAATCTTTGAGTCTTCTACCTTTTCTAACTAAAATGACCTAATTTTCATTTGATTATCTTGATATATACCATATTATTTTAGGTGTAGTCAGTTCTATATGGTAATTTTTTGTTCAAATTGCATGATTCATTTGGGACTCTAAGGGTTAGAATCATTACTTGTTCTAGTTGATGAAATTGAATCCTACTAAATAGGGAATATATAAAAATAATTTTTAAATTTTTATCCTTATAAAAAATGTAACTACCAAAATATCAAAGTTATAAAAAATATTAAAATTAATAAATTAAGCTATTTCTACATTTCAACTCAAATTTCACCAAAATTACAAAAATGATGTAATTTAACTTAAAACAAAAAATATTGGAGGTAAATAATTGAAATACATAAAAATATTAAAAATATCATCTCTTTAAATTCCCCCAAACATATCACTTGGACTCCTAGAAAACTAAGTATGAAATTCATATCAAAGAAAATTTCAAAAAAAAAATCCATGAACCAATTCGACAGTAATAAAGTAAAATATATCATGAATCATAAAAAAATAAAATTTCACATTAAATGAATTTAATTTATTGTATTTTTATTTATCCACCTAATTACACAAAAAACTTACCTCAAATTAATTTCCCTCTTCTCATAAATATTGATATTATAAAACTCTTTTCTCCTATAAAAACATGTAATGGTCTTTATATGATTCATAAATTACTATATATCTACCTGGTATGAGAAAAGGACAATTGTTTCTCAATAGGACCTTTCAGGGTTGTTCTGAGGCTTAGGGATGGTAGGTTTCTTATGTTAAAAATTTGCAGGCTCATTATGGAGGGTTTTCACTTTTAGAAAAAAATCATAAATTTAATTTACACCCATGTATGGGGATCCTTACTCTCATCAGTAAAAAACACTACCAAACAACTTCAAATATTCATAAAACATCCAAAAAATCAATATTTTATCAATAATATGATATCTACTCAATTTTCTTCAATATAATTAAATTTTTAATTGTTATTTTCAAATTATAAACAACATAATCTTTGAAGTAAGTATGGGTTCTTTTAATTTCATGTAGTGTTGTGGATTTCATCCATTTTCATGAATAAAATTCCTTATTTTAATTTTCAAAAAATAGATATTTATTTTCTTAGTAGCTTCAGTGCAACAAATTATGATTTTTATTATCATAATTATTCTCTTGTAAAATTCTAATACGAAACAAATTTTTGGTAGAACAAATTTTCATCTCTAATATCCACTTTTATATTTATATGTTCCACCCAAATTTATACTAAATAATGTATCACATTAGAATAAAACCTCTCAAATAGTTGATTTCAATAAGATCGTGAAATTTTTACTTCAAGAGCATGTTAGACAAGGAAACATGGATTGTAATGTGGCTAAATAAACAAGTCACTCATTGATATTGAGGGTTAAAAAGATTAAATATACAGGGTATGCTAGAATGAAATGTTTTTTTTTGAGAGGGGACTTTTATACCAAATAAATTTCACAGTAATTTAAAACAAAAGAACTTTAAAACCATAAGTTATAAAATAAATAAATCAAATTCTATTTCCAAAAGAAGTGTTTGGTTCACATAGAAAGTGGGGTGAATGTAAATAATATTTAAAAATGGTTAATAATACTCATATTAAGGTGATTTTAAAGATAAATATAGTGATATGTGGTATGGTATTCAAAATCTACATGTTATTTCATGAAATGTCCATATTTTTTTAACTTGATATAAATTCATTTTCAATATTCATTTAATCTTATTTTCATGATTCAAATTGGTTTACTCATTGAAATGGGGTTAACAAATCTAAGAGTTATTAATTTGATTACACATGTTTTAAAAAGACAAAATTTTAATTGGGATAAAAAAATTGAAAGAAAAACACAAAATTTGAAAGAAAAACTAAAATCATACATTTGAAAAGAAAATACTCAAAAGCCTAATATAAACAAGATATTCCTCCCCCTTCACTTATTTTGTAAAATTTCATAATTATATAAATTTTATATAACAAATGAGAATCCATTAGTCTATGAATGATAAAAAAAGAGGAAATTAAAGACACAGGTTTGTTTTTATTGAACAAATACAGCCATGATCTAGCCTACTAAGAGATGGAACTTGAAAACCGATAAGAAAAAAAAGAAACAGAACAAAAAAAATATTTAAAGTGAGGAAATAAAATAAAAGAAAATAAATTAAAGAAAAGAATCATGGATTAAAACCAAAATCTGGTGATAATATTTTAATACCTCTAGTGAAGATGTTACATAAAATCAACCCAAATCTAAAGGTGGGTGTGGCTTCTTCCTCATAAACCATAAAAACAATAACCCCAAACTTCTTTAATTCCCAATGATTGTATAAGATATTAATAATTGATTTATTCAGGTTACCATACATGAATCTATATTTAAAATGAAGTAGATAAATAGGGAATAAAATTTAAGAGAACCTATACTACACATTATCTTCATAAAATACATCCACTGGTTGCTGAAATATAACTTCTGTATGTTTTTCATATTTAATTTCATCATCAAAAGTGACTTATTATTTTTTTAAAACATAGTAATAGTATCCTCATGTGAACTGGTATATTCCTTAATCGATCACCCCATTATATCTTCAATCTCAAATGTAGTATCCTCTTCTTTAAGAAAATCAATCAACTCAAAAAAAAACAAGGTACAAAATATGTACAAGAAAAGTAGTTGTGAATTCACAATCAATATAATCTAAAAAAATGAATCAAAATTCAAGACTTATCCCTATATTTTCATAAGATACAACTTTTTTGCGTACTAACAGTTGTTGAAAATATTTCACTGAAATATTATGGAATCTCAGGTTCCTTGATGTATTTTTTAAAAATAAATCTATTGAGTGACTCCTCATATTTATCCAAATATTGACAAAAAATGTAATATTTTTTGTCTTCAAAAAAAGGATTTTCACATGGAATTATTTTTCACCAACATCAGTCCAATAATTTTATAAATTTTAATTATTTAATAGAGTAATAAACATTTATATACTAATGATAATATCTTCTTTTAATTTTTAAAAAGAAATTTACAATTCATTTTTAACTTGTCCATAAAAGGTTCTTCAATATCCAAAGTGAGGGGGGTATGCTTTTCATTTTGTTGATATTATTTTTTCAATTATATCATGGGTGTATAAATAAGTTACATTTTATTAATAAGATATTAAAAATATATGTAACCCTATTTCATTAATTTTGTTAAATAAATATCATTATTAAAATCATGGTATTTTTCATAAACAAACTAAGGATATAATTAATCACTATAAAAATACATTTTTATAAAGTTCTAAATTAGTGGTGGAACTTAGGAAAACTTCACATAAATGGTTCCAATTTATGGTGAGTATTATTTCATATTACCTCAATCAATAACTTCCCCTTTAAAATTTAGTATAATGGTGACCATGGGGTTATCTCATGATGTGGTTGCAAGCTAAGTTAACAATTATCACTTTGTTAATTTGTTCTTGGTAAATTTTAATTAAATGTGGGTATTTGAAAATGTATTCAATCAAATTTAAATTTAAAATAGAAGATATAAATATAAATTAAAACCTATATTTGGGACATACAAAAATAGATAATAAAGTAGAATTGAGATAGTAGTAGTGGACATGATTTTTCCTTCAGAAATTACCTTTTTCATTGTCTCAAAATGATTCCTAATTGAATTACTCTTCAAGAACTAAAATTATATAACTAAATTTCTTACACACCATATAAATAACCTAGATATGAGTATTTACCCCTATATAAAAATTATTAGATTACCCAAATACCTCTGAGCAATCAAAACTAACCAAAATATTTATGGTCAATGATGAAAGCTCTCTATAGAAGCTTAAATTGAAAGAATGTTTACTTCACTTCCATAAGATGAAAAAAAAAATCTATAATAAATTATAAGAAAGTGAGTTGAAGAAAAAAATTCCTTTATTAATTAAATAAAATATTTTCCTAAATAATTCAAAATAGATTTTACAAATAGGTATAGAAAAAATAGAGAAGAATAATATCCTCAGATCTCCACCACCATTGCTTAGAGTTTTTCCATTCATCGGTAGATTACTAAATTTAAACTCCTATATCCTTAAAAATTATTCTATTTAAAAAACATGGAATCTCTATAACCATAATATTTAAATGCTATTGGATACATATATTTATAAGGAAGAGGTGTGGAAAATGTTGCCTCTATTTTATATCTTATGAAATATTGAGTATCTTTGACACCTAAGACTATTTAATCTTGATAGGGTGTATTCTTAAATTTTTTTTTGAAGTTATTTACTATATCACCTAAACTATTATTCCTTTAAAACACGTTTAAGAAATTATATCCTTCAATTACCAAATCACACTTTTTTGGCTGAAAAGACTCTTCAAATTCCGATATTTTCATGCATTCATAACATACTTTAGTGAATGGATTTCTCAATGAAATTTAATTGTGTCCATGACTCCAATTACTCTATCTATTCTAACTATAAAATTATAATTTTTTTAGATTGATATGTGCTTCATTCATTGAGTCTTATTCAATTTGGTCTATTAACTTTTTTTCAAGATTTCATGATTTATTTGGGCCTCTTATGGTTTGAATCAAAACTTTGTCTAGTTGATGAAATTGAATCCCACTAAATAAATAATATTAAAAATTAATTTTTCAATTTAGATCTATAAGGAAAATTTAATGAATGAAATACCAAAGTGAAAAAAAAACTTTTAAAATTCCAAATATTATCTATTTACCCATTTATGCTTAGAATTCAGAAAAATTACATAAATGATGTAATTTAACTTAAAAAGAAAAATTGGTATGGGATAAATCATTGAAATATATATATATAAGTAATTAAAATATCATCTTTATCACCCATCACTAATTATCAAAATTTTAATAATATGTGAACAATAATCCTAAAACAAACTGATCTATCTCAAAAAATTCAGCTCAATCTAAGAAGTAATTATAAGAATACGAGTCAGTTATGGACTACTTAGAAAACAAAGGTAATCCATGAAAAAAAACAAACATGCATAATATATGTATAATAACTAAATGAATAAACAAAACAAAAGTAAAGAGTTGCACAATATAATAAATATAACCCCACCAATAATCACTCTATCAAAACCAGTTCAGAACAGGCTCCCTAAACTATGAAGAAAAAATCCTCAATACAAACAAGAATGGGGATTTACAACCAAGTCATATCAAAAACATGAATAGGATTCAAGTCAATAATAATTGATAGAACTAACCAAAAGGATATTTGGATCAGCCAAAAAATCCATTGTCATAGCTTTAGATACCAAACACCCAAAATACCTTAAAACATGTTATCTACAAGTTATTACTAAGATAACAAAACATTTTCTAAAATTACAATAACATATAGTTTAATCAATTATTGAGAAGCCAAAATTATTCATCTACCACAATGTTATATTCATGTTCCCTAAACGTAAATATGATAGAACCTAATTATCAATTCAAAGAGTCACTTATTGTTTGATGTGATGACTTAGGGAGAAGAAAATGGACCTAAACCAATAACATCGAATTAAAGGGTTCAATATATATCCATCCTAATTAGAGAAATTTCTAGTGATAGTAAGTTGACATTATCAAGGATACTAGCCATGAAAAAAAATAAAAAATAACCCATCAAGAACCTTAAACACTAAAAACCATATAATAATACACCTAAGATTCCTTAAACCATTTTGGAAGAGGGTGTCACTATGGAGAACAATATCCATCAAGCTAGCCTTGATCCTCACACCATTTCCTGGGGTTTTCTATAATATATATCACATGAAGAGATTGAATTGTGACACATGATATCGTGTGTGTGTTTTTCATCCTTCCTTATAAACTATTATTATCTTCAATGTACACATCATATGATGATTCACTTATTCAATTATAATATATTTTTAAAATTATTATAGAATTCAATTATTAATATAGTAAATAAAGTGAATGTTATAACATATATTGTTAATTGATTGAATATAGAATCATTAGAGAAATTATTGAACCTATGAAACTTCATATTTAATTAATTAGTAATATAAAAGGTGTTTTATTACTTTTTCTTCACTCAAGAGTTATTGGTATGAGTTACACTTGAATAATCTATCTTTCCTAATTTATTCTTTATTTGTGAAGGATATGTGACTACATTTTGAAATAAATATGGTTATTAAAATATACCATTATATTTCATATAGAGTTTTTAAGGAAATAGTCTTTTTGGGTGTTATTATGTGACCAATATCATATTAGTCTGATATGGATATTAATTCAGAATAATCATCTATGAGAAAAAATTGCAAAGTCTAAAAGATCTAGAATGCATAAAATCTAAAAAATCCAAATTCATATTCAATAAAAAGTAATTTTTTGGTTTTTATCAAAGTATAATTTAAAAACCATTTAATATTATAATCTCATTGAAAAGAACTAAACTAATATATATATATATAAACAAAATATTTATGTCAAAATCAGAAGAAAAAAATAAAGTTATTTCCACATAGGATTAGTTCAAATTGAGATGTGTCATATTCTTACACATGGATTATATTATTTTATATATTTCAGTTTAAGTTAAAATAATAAAATAAACTATAATGAATACCTTTATAGAAATAAATAATCAAGTTTTTATAATGGTTTTATTCACTTTAATTTCCATCCTAACAGGGATGATAGGTTAAAAAATCCAAATTTATATAATTATTTGACTCTTAAAATCAAAATACATAACTATGATTAAGAAAAAAATATCATTACTAAAAGTCTTATGTTTCATATTTGTTATGATTTTTTAGTACAAATATTGACATATCAACATAGTTAGTCAACACAACCCCATAGGTAAAACTATTCTATTTAAATAAAATGTAATATAGATTAACAATTTAACTCATATAAATATTTAATGGATTGAGAATAACCATCCAATTTATATAATTTTATTCATATTGAAACCACCCACCCATCACCCTACTATAAATAACCAAGACATTTAATATGGGTTTTAACACAATGATAAAAATGCATAAATAAAATCACAATTATCAAAATTCCTTTTAAAGCCTCAAGAAAGCAAAAAATTTATGAAACCTAGAAATTCTTATTGTAAATTTAATCAAAAATTTCACTTATAGATTTTTATCAACGAAAAAACCTAGAAAAGGTAAATTTTATTATTATTATGAATCCTCATATCCATATGCTACACATAATGATATTAAAATAGCGGTTGATTCACACTTTTTATCCATTTTAGAGAAAAAAAAGTAGTATCATGATATAATATTCTAAATTTTTTAAATTATATCCACTAAATAATGGTATTAAGATAAATTTTATCTTAGATAAATTATTATTGAGAAAAAAATAATGATATAAAAAAATTAAAAGGAATTTTTTAATTCAATGTTATAAATTTTTACACATTTATCATTTCATGTAGCTTTTTTGTTTGGAATGAAAGAATTATATAAAGTTTCACTCCAAAATATCTTGACATAATCAAGTAGTTTCAATAATCTCGGGGCTTAAAAAATGATCACTCTATCTAATCAAATCACTCACCACCAAAATAAATTAGATTAAATATTAGGCACACCTGGTGGTAAAATATGGGTTTTATAAGTATTTTTTATTTTTATGGGATTATGGTTTATATAATTTTGGATATGGGCCTTATTAGAATCAAATAGTCTTATAAATTGGGTCAAACCCACTTCATGCTAAAAATGTGAGACCATTACATGTTTTAACATTCATCCTAAACTAAAATCATGAAATGGTGTCCTGCTTTTAATTTATGAAACATATTTGTTCTTACCTTTTTACATATACATAATATTAAAAAAATATAATTTACATATTATTTTATTCAAATTTACTTTCATCAAATAAATCCAAAAATTTAGCTAAAAATATTACCAAAGTCTCCCTTTCATACTAGAGTGGTCCTTTGAATCATTTAATGGTTTTTTATGTTAGATTTAGGTTCAACTTTTCTCTTATTATAATAATAATAATATATTATTATTGTTAAAAAAATTATTATGGAATATTAATAATATAATTAATTAATAATAAAATTACTAATGCAATTAATAATATTTAATTTCTATTGAAAATTTAAACTAAAAAATAACTCATAATATAATAAATGATTAGTAATGTAATTAATAATTAACAATATAAATTATAATTTAATTAATTACAATAAATAATTATGTAAATAACAATTAATAATTAACTAAATAATAAAAATTAATATTATAATTAATAGTTGATCATTATAATAATAATATAATTAAGTAGCAAGGGATTATAACGAAACTAAACAATAAACGCACCCAAGACATACTTGTGGGTCAATCCTAATCCCTCACATCAAGGATTATCACACACCTACTAGGTCCAATTATAATTTTTAATGGCCAAGAGACCCACTAGGCCTTAAGATTAATTTACTATTCTTTTTCATTTTTCCCATACTTTTTTGGTGTATCTCATGTTTTATAAATTAAGGGAACATGTCCCACACCACCTCTATGCAATGTCTCATCACTGCATCCCACATAATGCCTCCAACTACGATGTCCCGCATACCCACATCACCCCTTGATTCCATAAAACGCTCGTGTTTCTCCATTACAGCTATAATATTTTTCCCAATAACACCCTACCTCAATAATTGTCACCCACCATCTTCCCTACCACTAATGTGGCCCCCATCCAATACCCATGGTATATGGGCTAAATATTTTCCAAAAATGGCTCATAGACAACCCACCTTAAAGGAATTCAATAAGATTTTAACCTTATTTGATGAAAGATTATAGGGTTTCTTAGCACTAATTCAGGGTCCTGGTTTCATGATAATAATAATAATATGAATATTAATAATAAATAATATAATTTATATAGTTAATAATTATTCAATAATAATATATTTATTCGAAGTAGTCTATAGCCAATTTCATTTTATTAAACAAATGAAACATCTATTTTTAACTAGGAGGAGGGAGAAATTATTACATAACTTGATGTCCTATTGGCTTAAAATTCCAACACATGGACTAAAGCCCCGTCATTATGCTAACATGAAAGCCCTACACTGTATTAGAATCACTACATGTATCGCTAACTTGTTTCAACACCTGCTTGTGTGACCATATATTTCATCACCTATCTACATTAGTGACCATGTCACTAACTATATAATAAACCCCCCTAAGGAGGCTACTAGAATCTAAACCCAAGTATTATATATGATGATTTCATGGTGAGTACCACTCAACAACAACTTAATCCATGAATAATAATATAATTATCAATAATTCAATTAAATTAATTAATATCTACCAATAATATATATTTTAAAATAAAAATATGGTGTTGGGAGGAACTAATAGCCTCTCTCTCTAGGAATTGTGATTAGGGTACCAATTCTATGTTTCTTAATCTTGATTGCTTCTTAAATTCAACTGATATTTTCATTGGTCTAGAGAGATGAGTTGATGATGATTTTCCCTTTGATGGAGACAAGATCTCTAACCTGGCGAAGGTTATGACTTTTTCAGGTAAGGGTATTCCCTCCTATGATGATAATAGTAATACCTCTTACACCAAGGATGATGTTGCTGATGGAAAATAAAAAATCTGAAATTTACATAGGAAGGGTTCTACTAATATTATTAGGGTATTTTTCTCTAATCTTAGGGGGTGTTGACCTTATTTCCACGATGATCACAAAGAAAAAAACCCTTAACATTTGCAAAGATAACCAAAGAATTAATTATAACCATCATAAGGAATGGTTGTATTCTATTATTTCTTGTATAATAATCTTATAGAAATATAGCCCCTAAAAATTGAAGTATTTTAATATTTTCTAACCAAGTTATAGGGGTTTAATGGTTAGAAGATCACAACGCTTGGAAATATTTTTTTCACATAATCTTACCTTCATAAAATCTCAAATTGAAGGCCTAGGGAATGGTTTTTATATCACTCAGTCTAGTGTTTCTAAGAATCCAATATTGGGGACCCTTCTTCAATCCTAATTAAGTTAGGAATTCATTTTTTTTATACCTGGATTTGGATTAAGGGTTTTAGTTGGTTTTTATAAAAACCAAAAATCATATGGGATATTTATTATGATATAAGAATAACTATCAA
The DNA here is from genome assembly GCA_963277665.1 of Viscum album. Lineage (NCBI taxonomy): Eukaryota > Viridiplantae > Streptophyta > Magnoliopsida > Santalales > Viscaceae > Viscum > Viscum album. The sequence goes on along the minus strand of OY728166.1, from coordinate 1,079,876,593 downwards.
ATTTTATAGACATATAGAATAGGGAATATTTGGACACTTTTAATACATTTTGGTAGAAATATATTTATGTTCCCCACTTGTTGACAAGGTCATTTTTTTGGTTTCTAGTAAAAAAATTGAGTTATCTTTTGTGGTAGAAAAATCACCTGATTTCTATAGAATTTGTAATTGAGTTAGGAACTTAGTTGGTGGATGTTTTTAAAAATTGATTTATTCCAAATTTAAGAAACATTTTCATTTTATTAATAGTTGAAATTTTAAAATTCCCACTAATGAGATGGGAAACTCCACTGATAGATTGGATTGTCCTTAGGATGTCTTATTGGGAAAGGACATCTATGTTCAGAGAAAAGATATATCATCAATTCTCAAGGAAGGTTTATCCTTTAAGGATATTTTTTAATATTCATCCCATTATATAATGAATGATAAGGTAGATATTTCTATAGATTTAGGAATCAATGGCTTGGGAAAGTCTTCAAATAGATTAAAGAGTGATGAGACAATATGAGTTGGAAGTGGGGATAGGTATTGTGGCGAAGAAGCTCAATATTTATTTTAGACTCATTATGCACTTGATTTTGATACTGATACTACCTCTACATTCATACTTAATCTTGAAAAATCATTAGAGTGTGGAACTTACTGTGAGGTAACACCTATGTAGAGTAACCTAATTCTTCTCCAGAAGTAGGTTTGTAAGGACATTGATGCATATGTTAGAAAAAGGGAACATATTAATATTGTTGATACTGAGAATGAACTCACAATTATAGTGTCTCTTGATACTTTAGAGAGCTACAAGATTAGTTCTATCAGTGTAATTGGACATACTGATCAAGATTGTGACAATTATGGCTCTCCCTAAAAAGTAAGGGATTTTGGATATTTAATAGTGTTATAGTTAGGTGATAATAGCTCCCAAGATACCCATACAATTTTTGATATTTTTTTCATTGCTTTATTCTATTAATATACCTGAATTTGATAGTATTTACCTTGAAATTTGGATGAGGGGGTCCAAAATTAATTTGACATATCCCCCAAGGTTGTCTTTTGGAATTGTTGTTGGCAGCACAGCTCTAGAAGTATTGGGGGATCTTTCACAACCTCTGGGAAGTTCACCCTTAGTGTTTGATGGGTTAGATTTAAAGGAGGATTTAAAGAAAGCAACAAGTATTAATAATACCACTAGTGAGAAGTTCACTCTAGGATATGTTGTTCCAAAATATTTCATGGTTGGTGAAAAAGAGTAGCCTAGAGATAGGCATCTTCAAGAAGGCTTCGATCAAAATTCACAAAGTGAGAGGGATGAGTCATTAGGAATGAATCATAAAGGTGATATTTTGATAAATCCTATGAAATTTAGGAGAAGCAGACACCCGAGAGGTCAGCGAGGCTCTCAATTAAGGGGTCTAAGACATAAAAAAAGTTGATTGGATGGCCTAGTGTTTTATGGTGGCATTGTGCATTCCACTTTTATATTCTTTCAACCTTATTTTACTTTGTACTTTACATTTTCTGATAAATGTTATGGGTGTGGGTTGGTTTGTCAACCCATAATCAAGTCTCTTTAGATTTAACATATCAAATTAATAATATTAATAATAATTAATAACTTAACAATTATAATTAATAATTAATGATATAATTAATAATTAATATGATTAATAGTTAATAATATTATTAATAAATATGCATATTATTATTATTATTTATTAATAATATTATTAATTATTGTTATCAATTAATAATTAATAATATAATCAATTATATGTTTATTATTATGTTATTAATCATTTATATATTGATACTAAATTTTTTGGTATATATAAAATATTTGTTTTTATTATTAGTAGTAGTAATTATAGATGTTGTTTCAACATTGAGTGCAGGCATGGGGACTTTTTTCTTAGATGATGGGGCCTTCAGGCTATGTATTGGATGTTAATCCAAAGTGCCTTATGGCCATTAAACAGTAATGGTTATCTTATTTGTGGTCATATCCTTAAGTAATACATGTTATGGGGGTTGGTCGTATCTTTCCCATATTTGAGTCTTGGGGAGAATTTATTTCCTTGCATCATGTTTTGTTGTGAGAGACGTAATATTACTATATTAATGACATTATTTATTATTAATTATATTACATATATTATTATTTATTTTTCATATTATTAATCATGTGTTATTATTTATTAATTATTTTTATTAAATTATCATTCTATTGTGCACAATGTAGAACCTGAATATCATATTAGAAATCCTAAAAGGATGTCAATGACCACTCCCTTATAAAAGGGATCCCTAAGTGGAGTTTTCAATTATATTTTCATATTTTCTTAATGAATGAAAATCCAAAAAATAAACAATTAAATATTTTATTGAATTTTGTTTTATTTTATATATATATAACAAAACAAAAAAGTTGTAAATTAATTTAAGGTTTTCATTGATCATTTTCATAAATATGTGACATATTTCATGATTTTAGAGTCGTGTGAATTATTCCAAAATTGGGAAATGATTTCAAATTTTTTGAGACCCATTTGGGTAATTATATTTGACCAAAACCAAAAAAAAAGTTTTTTAATCCAGAACTAGAATATTATAACAAATGTAAGAATATATATACCATTATTAGTTTTTCTATCTAGAATTTATAAATCTTATTAATCTATGAATTATTAAAATCATCATAAATATTAGACCATAAAAAATAATCATTATATCTAATCAAATAACCCACCACCAGAACAAATTAGATTAAATATTAAGCCCATACAAGTCATTCTTTTACTATATAAATTAGGATTCTTAATCTATTTATAGAAAAAGTTAATTTTAAAAAATTATTGAAAAATATAAATATACAAATTATTACTTACAAACAACTATCAAATAACTTTATAGGATTAGAATAATTGTTTAAAAATAATTAATCTTCATTTAAAATGCAGTCTTCCAATGTGTTTTTAATCAATATTTTCCCAAAGTATTTTTTCATTGAAATTTTCCAATGGAATTTTATAGTGTAATTTTCACTTTAATTTTTATTAATATTTTTTTTATTTTTTTTATTTGATTTTTTCAATATAATTCAAGACGAAAATTTTACACTTGAATTTTTCAATATAATTTTCTAATGATATTTTTCATTGGTATTTTTTAATGGATTTTTTAGTTGAATTTTCTATTAAAATTTTATAGTGAAATTTCCCATGAAATCATACATTAAAATTTTTTACTATAATTTTTCAATTAGATTATCCGTCGGTATTTTGTATTGAATTCTTATAGAGTAATTTGTTTCTAAAATTTGAGTGTGATATTTTTCATTATAATTTTCTTGTAAAATTTTACATAAGTAGTTTACATTGGATTTTCAAAGTAATTTTCATTTATATTTTTTAAAATATTATACTATAATTTTCTAATGATATTTAGATTGATCCAGGTTTTCCTAGGACAAGAAGTAGCTTATTTTATAACTAAGAATACCTTTATCCTTTAAAGTGGATAATAGTAAATTTATCCTTGCAAATGGTGTTAAAAAAATGATCAGGCCATTGATTTTGGGTTATGGGGCTTCCCTTTGGATGGATATTTGGTAAATTCTAGATAGGATTGAATTTTATTGATAATGGGAGTTGTCTGAGGAATTTAATGATTATTTATTTATTCAAGTAATTCATGTTTTTAATAGATTATATATATATATATATCTGTGTGTGTGTGTGTGGTTTCTGAGATTTTTCTTGTAGTGGTGGTGGTGTTGAAATACTAGAGGAAGAAAATATGGATATTTTTATAAGGGTGGTGTGACTAGTTAGAGGAATTAAAAAATTATAATTAAATTGATAGTTTTAATGACAATTCAACATATTGTTTAATGTGTAGTTACACATGGAACTAATAAAGAAAAATTAATGGGTTAGAATAATTTATTAGATGGATTTTATTTTCCAATAGAGACATTATTCTCAATTTTCTCTAATTTATCTCAAAAACAAAACCATTAGTGATAGTGTTAGGATAGAGGGGAAAATTAAAAATAAGAAACAACACCATTAATGAGATTTTGGTGGTGATTATCAAAGGATTGGAGGATAAAATTAATCTTAAAGTCATGGTATGACTTTTTAATAATTATTATCACCATGTTCTTTACATCCATGAATTCATTCCCCACAAGAATTAATTTCTCTAATGGATATACAAGAAATGATTTTTCAAATTTTAATTATCATCAATCATATGCTCTGGATTATTTGATAATAAATTTTCTCCTGAGATTAATAAGAAATGATTATTTTTTTAACTTTTCTTGGTATTTTATTTTTTTAGGTATTTAATTTATTAAATTATGTTACCAATTTTTTTTTTATTTTTTCATTATTCATCTTACTAAAAAAATCGCCTTCTTAAAAAAAATTTGCATCAAAATTTATTTAAATATTATATAAAGAAAATTTAATAGAACCCCTTCATGTATCCCTATGTTCTTAAACACACATGAACATAAACCCATATTAGGTTATCATACATTCAGATAACCACTGCTCATTTAATTCTTCTCCACTTTTTCATATGGTTTGAATGTGAGGGGAAGGTGAATCAAAAAAAGGATGGTTGATGTATTAGGATTACATTGGACTATAGATGTAATATGAGGATATTTTACTATGCTTTTTGGTGTATCTTTAATAGAGGGGATTAATGGTGATGAATGGAATGATGATAGATGACTGGTGAAGCTCTAGTGAGTTTAAATGGTGATTCATGAAGCATTGAAGATGAGTAGTGTTATATTCTTGTCCAAAGGTGGGGAAATTAGTGATCATAGGGAAAAATATGTGATGATTCACATTATAGATCTCAATTTTCCAACTACATGGTATGTATTATTTGGGTTCACACCATGTATTTCTCTCCATACATAGGTAGGGTTTATTGGGTTATAAGTATCATACAAGGTGTGACTCTAGGTCACTCAAAATGTATTTCAATTTTGGTGATTTATAGATGCACCAGGATAAGTGATTGGCCAACCAGTTGATTCCATCTTCTATGTGGGTCGTGGTACACACCATTAATAGTGAACCACATGACTCAGGGGAATCCAAAGTACATGTAGATTAACTATGTAGTCCTATACACCATGTGTTATAAATTCATTCCATGTACCATAGTATATAACATGGACTCCAGTGGAATAAACATTGTCTAAGCCATTTTATTCAATACACCATTTTTTATAGTACATTTTATGTAATGAACCAAATTGAGTCAATGTGACATGTCACCATAGATGAACCACCAGAAGATAGAGAGAAAATAATGAATTAGAGCAGTTCCCATGAATAATTGAAAGGAGATAAATCAAAAAAAAATTATAACAAAGAAGCAAAGTACACATCTATGATACATTAAAATAAAAGAAAAACGATAAATATGAAAGGATAAAAAGGAATCGACAAAGATATGTCTCCATGTGACCAACTGTCACCACCAACCTATCTCACTAAGAAGGTGACAAAAACTAAGAGATTTCATAAAACTACATGATTCCCTTCCCTATACCATTTTCTAAAAAAAATCTGCATATGACCAAGGTTATATGCAGGGTGTGAGGAAAATACCCATTATGATACCACCATGAATCTATAAAAATTATATCTCTATGCAGTCGTTTGTTATATCTTTAAAATGAAACATGTTTATAAGGTAATTTCAAATGATAACCATTTTTTAAAAACATCCTTTACATTCCTTTAAGTAACTTACTATTCATATAAACCAAGAATATAAAAATTACATGAAAGCCCATATAGAGGGAATTATCTAAATTATCCCTAGAAATACCATATGATAAACATGTATGAAATTAATAATGAAAAAATATTTTCATGTATAAAACCAAGAATAGGAGGGATATAGCCTATGTGAATACATACATAGCCTTGTGAAGGAGCACTAATCCATGAAAACTATATATCCTACCAATCATTATTCTTACAATAGTCTATTGATACCATAATAAAACCTCCTAGTGGTTTCATAATCACTATGGTTTTCATATGTCCATAAAAAGACACACCCAAGGTTCCCAATGTGAAATTTTGTCCAAAAAAATTCAGAACCATTCTCAAAATTTAATAAAACATTTTCATCCCAATGCATCATCACCCCTATGCTGGAAAATCCATTTTAGATTTGAAATTTTTTTTAATGAAATTCCTCAAACACGTAATGTGCATAAACTAATTTTTAATAAAAATACCTTTTTCATGCCACCCAAGATACATTTCATAAAAACAATATTCTTTGATATCAAATCAATCAATTTCACAAACCAAATAAAAAAAATTATAGGAACATTAAGTAATTCATGTGTTAGCGAAATTGTATAGAGACACTATTTTTCCAATTGAGAAAAACTAGTTACATTTGAGAATAAAGATTAGAAATAGGAAGATCCATTCTTCAAAAACCAAGATCCATAAAAACATTATTGATTCCCCATCAAACCCTATATATCTAGAAATTACAAACCAATTGTGTTCTAATAGAAAAAGTGATAAATATATCAAGAAGATATATAAAAATTTGAGGATCAAAAATGGAATACACCATGAAGTGATCCATCAAGAATGAAGGTAAATCAGCAAAGATCCAAGGAGATAATTCTCTTGAGAACTATAGAGAGGTTAGGTCAATATTATAAGAGATTATAAGAGTACTACAATTTAAATAGCCTGAGAGAATTAGGGTATATTCCAATTTTAAGAGGTTTATATCCAGGTTCACTATTACAATGCATGGTGTAACAAACTATGCACCAACCGTGTGCTGGAATATAACCTTGGAAATTCAAGAAACATGGTTAGTTGGGGAGAGACACATGATTTTACAAACTATTCTTAAGAAATGAAATATCCAATATACTAACTCCTAGAAAACAAAATGGTTTTTTTCTCAATATTCACAAGGTTTTACAAACCATTCTCATACTATAAAAATTTCCATTGGAACTCACAATTCTATAATTTAATGTTATCACATGGTTAGTACTAATAGTTCACCTAAACCATGGACTTCTCCTGTTTTTTAAAAAACTCAAAATTTTCAACCCCAAAATCCTAAAAACCTCTAGAACCTCTAAAAAGATAAATGAAGATCAAGTTAAGGCATACATGTGATATATAGGGATTCACAATTATCCTCCCATAAAATATTTTTTCACCCATAAAGTGGTCAAGATTCTAGAATCACAAAAAGAGAATGTCACTCCAACATCATCAATAATTCCCACACCCATACCTCATGGTCATCCCATCTGTACTTATATAGTAAAAGAACTAAAGGAAATATTCTACCTTATAGATTCTTTCTTATCTTGGTGATCCATAATCAGAATTTTTTATTCAACCATAGAGTTTTTAGGATCAAGATCAACATATTCCCATTCAATCACATGGGAAGGTTTTTGTTGATACCTCCTTATCTGGGAAACATTAAACACATTTTTTTTAGAAAAGTGACCACCTCAACTCTTATTATTAAATAAACAGAAATTTAAATCAAATAGAATGAAGGGATTTTACATAATTATTGTTACTAAATAGGTAAAAGATCAAGAGGGAGTGTATTAGCCTGAATGGAGGCATCATAAGAAACTCCTTTGTTTTCAAGAGCATCAACAAGGTAATTGGATTCATGAAATACAAGGGTGATAATATAGTTCATTGAGGAGAGATTTTACATATAGTCGGTCCACCTTATAGTGGTCTTCCATGATAGATGGATGTTTCCATGCCTCACCCCCTGCATAATGGTTGTCAAAGAATATTCAAACAAAACTGCATCCCAAATTCATTGCTTCACCATGTGGACAACATTTATGAGTGAAAACATTTCACCTTAGAGGATTGTGTGATGTCCTCATGGCCCATAAAAGCAGTTGATGATATCTCTGTTATGGTCTTAGGTGACAACCCCAAATCGCACTGGCCTGAGATTCCATTTAAAGGTGTTGTTAGTGTTGCATTTTAACTATCTAGAAAATGTAGGAGACCAAAAGTCTTCAATCAGACCACAAGGTTGGGGATATTTACCTGTGATATTGAGGTGATGTAGCATTGTAAATTCACGAATCGTTTAAGTGCCATTATTGTATTTGGTTTTTATACTAAATGGCCTCTGAAATGTTCATGAAGCTTGAATATAGATTAAATGGACATTTTTTATGGATATATTTATTCTTAACTATCCAAATAACAAGCATAATTTCATCATAAGAAACTCTAAACAAGTTAGTAAGATGCTTGGACATCTTAATATTAGAACCTCTTACAGGAAGTAGTGAATTACATCTGTATTCAGGGGAATCATATCGAACACTTCAAATTGATAATTCCATAAATATAAAATAGTCATATAGGAAAGGAATATGTGGTCAACATATTCCCTATGTTGGTCACATAAGGCACATCCTGAACAAAGGGTGATACCTCTGTGATAAAATCATTCATCAATAGGAAGTCTGTGAAAAGAAAATCTCTAGAGGAGAATTAATCGAGAAGGTCACATCCATCAATTTTTGAATCCTCCAATCCAACTGGGAGAGTCTTATATATCATGAGTGTAAAAATCTTTCAAATCTAGCAATGCATTTGGGGTCGGTTCCCAAACCAAGAAGTCATCATGTGGTTTGAAAACTAGATTATAGAGGTCAGCTTTTAATTTATACGATATAATTTCTAGGTTTTACATATGATCTCCAATAGTGATATTGGGATCATTAAGTTGCACTTATGTGTTGTTCGAGTTCAATATAGGGGTCCCCATCCATTTTTATTACCAAAATATTAGGGAAGAATTGGCACAAACCATCCATTGAGTGCATCAATTCAACCTAGAAAACAAAAATTTTAATCTAGGCCATATTGAGGATTCTATGTAGTGAAGTCTTCTAGAATTTAAGTGCTCCATTACTCTGACTCTAACTAGTTCTTGATACTTGGTATGGTTTTTATACAGTTTCTATATTAATTGATCTTGAAGTTATTAATTAAATAGTTCTGTATTTTTTATGGCTAACCCCCAAGGTTTCATGGTTTGCAAAATTGTTTCCAAATTAGAGTGATAATTTTGATCTCCAAGATAATGACACCCCAAATTAAGTTCCTAAGAGAGTCATTGATTATTGTTATTAGAGAATTTTTTTCAAAAGTACACCATGAAGGAGTAAACTAGATTAAAAATCACTATGTGTTTGAAAAGAAAGATTCTACCTTCCATTGAAAAAGATTTTCCCTTCCATGAGGAAAAAGTTCCTATAATATGGATCAAAATAGTATTAAAGTGAGAAACTTTAGTTATTCCCTAAAATAATGACACACCTAAGTAATTTAAGGGAAGAGTTCCCTCCCTTATTCCTAGAGTCTTAAGAATAATCCTTCTTTTGGAAGGATTAAAAGTTTTACCAAATTGGATGAAATATTTCCCCTAGCTAACCTCTTACCCTGAAACCCTTTCTTAATGTAAAAGTGAGTTATTGATTTTTGTAATATTATTACTATATCCTAGTGTAAAGACATTGATTTCTTCATGAAAAAAGAGATAAAAGGGATTGATGGTACCTCATGCAGATTTGACAGTCTTCAATTCCCCTTTTTAAACCATTAGAGTAAGTAGTTTTCTCAAGTAGTCTTCAGTAATGGAAATGATAATCACGGAGAAAGGATCTCCTTGGAAGATCCCATTTAACATTATAAATATCCTTCTAGTGATCCATTTATGAGGATAGATAAGTGATTAGATCCAATAATATCTTTGATCCAAAGAATTAATTTCATGTAGAATCCAAAGATGAATAAAAAATTACCAATAAATTTCAAATCCATTGTATCAAAGGACTTTTTTATGTCCATATTGGGAGAAATATTTATTCCCTATGTTTTCTTCCTATGAAATTTCACAAATTTTGAGGAAGTGAGTATACAGTCTTGGATATTTCTGCCCTTGATGATGCCGAATTGATTCCACGAAACAAATTCGTCAGATATTTTAGCAAGTCTGTTAGCCAAAATTTTAGTGACCACTTTATATATGGTATTCACTAAGGAAATTGGCCTAAATTGACTTTTATTGCTAGAATTATCCACTTTAAGTAATAAGGTGAGAAATTGATGATTGATTTTATAGGATAGAGAGACGCTATTGAAGAAATAATTGACCAGATTACTAACATCCTTCTAAATTACATCCCAATAAAATTGAAAGAAATGATTGGGAAAGCTATCTAGACCAGGGGATCTTATTTTTTTTAGGCCAAAGACCATGTATTTAATTTAAAAATCTATTGAAGAATCAGTGATCATTATGTTTTCTTTTTCAGTAATTTGTTTAGGGATGACACATTCTTTGAGATATTCATTTTTTTATGTGAAATTGAAGAGGTTCATATAAAAGAAAACAATATGATGGGAAAGATCTTTCCTTTCCTCAATAATTTTGTCGACATCCTTAAAAAGAGAAATAGGATGGTTATACATTCTAGTTCTCTAGATGGAATTCAAATAAATGGTATTTCTATCCCCTTCATTGAGCTATATGACTTTGAATATTTCTCTTTGGATGTTATCACTAAGCCTGATGAGCTCTTGAATCTTTGTATCCAAATCAGATTCTTGAGTAATATTTTTAGAGAAACTGTTTTTGGTAATGTAATCTTGAAGAGATTATATGGAACATTCAAGGGCATCAATTTCATCATCCATGAAGCTAAATATTTTCTTTCTCAACTCCTTCAATCTTTCTTTGAGTCTTTTATGATCATTAATACAAGACATTGGGTTGTTTTCTCCATTAAGGGATTCCTAGGTTTCACTAATAATATTATTCATTCTGAGAATTATTGAATCTAAAGGAAAGAGGATTTCTACATTATTTCTCATGTTAGTTCACAATAATAGGATGGTGATCATAGTTGTTTTGAGAAAGGGTGAAACAAGAAAAAAAAACTCATTTTAAGAGTTCATGAATCATTGGAAAAAGATCTGTCAATTATGTAAGCCTTGACACCATTGAGGTATTTTCTGTACTATGTGAATCTCACCCCAACAAGGTTGATTTTTATGAGATTTTATTCTTCAATGCATTCTCTGATGTATTTGGAAGATATTGAGTGTGAAATTGGCCCTAGTTTTTCATCCATTTTAATAATTGAATTAAAATCACCTAAAACAATCCATGTGTCAGTAATGATGCTTTCATGATGCATCAAGTGTGACCAAAGAGATCTACTATATACATAGGAATTAAGGGTGTAGACCATAGTGAAAAAAATTCTTCTACCAAAATCTGAAAAAAGTGCAGGTAATGGCATACTCACCAGCCATGAAAATCTGGGGATTAATCACATCTTTGTGTATCAATAACCATTGTCTATCAGTGATTCTGTTAGATTGATTTTTTTCAATTAAGTAGTAACCCTTTCTACTAGGAGTATCTTTCTTGGGGAGGAATTTCTTGGGCTTATAAAGTCCAATTATCATGGGCCTTTATTTTTCAACCAATATCTTGAGGGAACTTACTATGTCAGGGTTTTCTATTCCCTAATAGTTCAAAAATAAAATTCTCATTTTAATATGTCTTTGGGAGGGAAACCCCCTTTCTTTTCTAATGTGTGATTTTCCTTCCAAAATTTCTAGTTGTTTCAAAAAAAATTAACATGTGATAAGTTGACAATATTTTATTATAGTAACAAGACTAACATATTGAGGAAAGAGTTCCTTTTCCTTGGATTTACTAACATAACTAGTAGAAATAAATGATCCCTATTCTCCTTGGGAGTTAACAGAAAATGGAATTTGATCTTATGCTGGAGTTTGTGGGGTCCCCTTTTGGGAATCAATCTTGGATCATTGGTCACCGTGAAATTCCATATCTAAATCATAAGAGATCAATTAAGTCATAAAAAAAGTTAATCGCATCAAGTTGGTGAAATCATAAATATCAGAAGATAATTCCCGCAAGAATTCATAGTCATTATTCAATTAAGTGTTGGTCTTGTTTTGCATAAGAAATTCCTCAGGGTTACCAGAAGATAGGGGGTGGACATCATGTTGAGGCTCTTGGCAGTCACTCTCTCGACCGCGATGGGGGTCTATGGAAAGCGCATTGGAAGCTCAATGCCCCCCCCCCAAATACGCCATTTTTGGTGGCAGGTGTGCACGGGCACCCTCCCTACCATGAGACTCATGGTTTTTCGACACATTGTCAGTGCTGTATCCTGCCCTTTCTACCCAAATATTCCAGAAACTCCTTGGCACGCCATCATCCACTACCCGGGAGCAAAGGAAATCTGGAATAAATAGGGCCCAAGTTCGGATGCATTTCCGGACCATGTCTCTAACCTCCCTCAACTTCTGATGCACTGGTGTTATGCTCTTTAATCGGAAGATGCAAGCTCTTTTTGTACCCTGGCCTGGATCATCTTGGTTCGTCATAATGACTTGGTCTTCCACCACGCTCATCAACCTCCTGAGTTCTGGATTGAACGAGCTATTTCATGGATTGAGGGCTGGAAGGACCATAAAGGACACGTTATGCCAGGTGTTACCCCCTCCGGACCCCCTCATTGGACCTCCCCACCGGAAGGGAGTCTTAAGATTAACGTGGACACTTCTCTCCCCAAGGATGGGCCCATTGCTCTCGGCCTCCTGGAGTGAAATCATCTGGGGCAGATTATTGCAGCAAAATATGAATCCCATCATGCTTTCTGGGAACCTGTAGTTGCTGAGGCCTCTGTTTTCCTTGCAGGCATGATGCTTTCAGCGGAACGTGGATGGGAAGATGTCATCATTGAGTCTGATTGCCTCTCTGTCATCAATGTCATTGACCACAAGGACGTTGGGCTCCAGTCCATTGACTTCATCATCAGGAAAATTTTCTCACTACGCCAAGGCTTATCTTGTTGCACCTTCTCTTTTACCAAAAGGGAAGGAAACAATGCAGCCCATCAGCTGGAGGCCTCAGGCCCCTTTGATGTCAATCAGTTATGGCTGGACAATTTCCCTTCATGGCTTTTCTTATGAACGGATGTTGATCTTCATCATTAATAGTATCCTTCTTTCTTCAAAAAAAGGTTCTAGTGTTATGCATTTTATATGAATTACATGGCACTGCAATTTTATTGATTTATAAGGATTTTATCTTTTTCCCTTTTTGAATGGCTTTCTATTCCCTTGAAGACTAACTTGTTTTAGGCTACTTGTGCACTATTATAAACTTCCTTATTGAGTTCCCAACCATTTTATAGTATTCACAATATGAATATTTTCTATAATTCAAGATTAATTTCAATCTCTTGATCATTTTCAATGAGAGAAATATCATTGGGTGTCAGAATCTCCATGTAGATGTCAATAAGAAGTCTTACAAAGACACCCAGATCTTCATTCAGCATGCACTAGTCAATTTGAGTGGTGTACCAATACTTACTAATAATTTCTTAAGAATATTGGGATGTAAATAAACCCTAGAAATTCAATACATCCTAACCCATACCTGGTCATTCGCGTGTCTCAGGTTTAAGGGGTTAAATTTTTCATCCCATTCCAAGAATCGCAGAAAACCTAGTCTAAGGTTGATGTTTTTATTCCTCTATTCCGCATTGACATCATACTAATTTTCAAAAATGACATGGAAGTATCCCTTTCCTATTAGAATCAGTCTCCACCTCAAAAAATACCAAGAATGAGAAATTATCATTTTCTGATCTCAAAATGACTAGGGTTTCTCACCTTCTATATAGAAGATTTAGATGAGAACTGATAATTTTCAAAGATCTTGCCTTTTTTACAATGCATCTGGGTCCCTGACCACTGAAATGGCACCTTCCTTCAATTTTTTGATAATCAGGGGTCTTTGAGGTTTCTTCGCTATAGGAGTCAAACCAGAAAGCACATCAATAAACGACATCCTTTTACGAAGAAAGAACTAATCACCAACCTCAAACTCCAATGGGTGATAATGATGGCCAGTGTATGATTTTTTATTTGGATCTTATTAGTCTCTAACCTCTTATATATCAATTATACCTTTTTAATCATCTCTTTAGAAATTCTTGGCCCAAATAAAGATCATTCTCCCAATTCAACTCAGTAGAATGGTGATCAACATGTCCATACATACATTGATTTGAAAGTTTTCATGTTAATCAAAGCGTGATAATTATTTTTAAAGGAATATTCAGCAAAAGGAATATATTTTTTACAACATCCTATAAAATAAATCATGCATGCCTAAATGATATCCTCAAAAATATAAATTGTTCACTTAGTATACCCATCCATATCAGGGTGATACGCCATGATTAATTTCAACTTGGTACTAATAACCTCCATAAAACCTTTCCAAAACATGGATATAAACCTAGGGTCTCAGAAAGAAAAAAATATAGAAGAAACTCGATGGATATTCATGATCTCTCAGTCATATAGGTGTTTAAGTTCTGCCACCTTCATTGTTTCCTTCATATAAAGGAAATGAGATGATTTCACAAGTTGATCAATGATCACCCAAACAGAATCCTTCCTATTAGGATTATGTGGTAAACCTATGATGAAGTCAATAGATATCTCATCCCTTATCAACACTAGAATGGGTAATGGTTTCAAAAAGTATCATGGTCTATGTTTATCTTCCTCAATCTTCTGGAAAGTAAGGCACCTTAACATGAAATCTACAATCAACCGCCTCTTACCTTGATATAAATATTGATATCTTAGATCATGAAACATCTTGGATTTTCTAGAGTTTATATACAAACAAGATCTATGTCCACCATACATCAAATCCTACTGTAGGGATATTAGAACAACCAACCTACCTTGGAAATAGAAAGCACCCATGGGAGACCAAGACCAATCACTCGACATCTCCCCATTATAAATGATTTTTCTAAAATTATATAAATCATTGTATGTTACTTGTTCAGGTTGACTCAGATCATCAAATTATGAGTCCTCCTATACAAAATCTTAGAACACTTTCCATAAACCTCTTCCACTCATTTTCTCATCTTAATAAACAAACTCGTCATAGACCATTATTTCACTGATTACACCAACCATTGAGTCAGAAACTAACTTCTCAATGTGTCGGCAACCAAATTCCCATTTTCAAGTGTATATGAAATATCAAAATACAAATTCTAAAGATACTTATCCCAGTATCTCTATTACAAGTTTAGATCTCTCTCAGTAAAAATATTCTTCCAACTCTAATGGTCTGAATAAACTATAAATCTATCCATGAAGAGATAGTGGTGGGAATTTTTTAGACTTTTAATAATGGATACCAACTCAAAGTCTTTGGTAGTATAGTTCTTATAAATACATAATTGGAAAGACCTATATTCAATAACCTATTTTCCAAACATCAAGACACATCCCAATCCCATACTGAAGTCATTGCAGAATACATCAAAGCCTGAAATTTGTATTGAAAAAAACTAGAGCTTAAGTCAACCTCCCTTATAATTCCTCAAAATATCTTTTACATTTTTCATCCCAGCCAAACTTAGCCCCCTTACGGGTCAAAACTAGCATCAGAGATGCAATCTTGGAGAAATAAAAAAATAAACTGCATATAATAACTTGATAAACCCACAAAGTTCTAAATTTTAAAAACATTTCTATGTGGCACCCATTACATCACAGCTTGAGTATTTTTAGGATCTACTGATATACCCATCTTATATATAAAATTTCCCAAAAACCTTACTACTTTGATCTAAAATTTACATTTGAAATATTTTTTGTATAGGTGAAGTTCTTTCAGTATTCTAAGTTTGATATCTAAATGACCCCTAAGTTTCTACTCTTTCTTATAGTACACTAAAATATCATCCATAACAATGAAAATGAAAGAGTCCAAGAACTAATGAAATATTAGGTTCATCAATTCAATAAGTACTATAGTACTGTTGGTGAGACAGAATGGAATAAATATAAAATCAAGATGCCCATATAGGATCCTAAGCATTGTCTTAGGTATTTCCTCTTCTCAGACTCTAAATTGGTAGTCCCCTAATCATAAGTTAATTTTTGAAAAAATATATGGCTTCTATGAGTTAATCAAAGGGATCATAAGTTCTAGTAATTGGGTATTTGTTCTTAACAGTATGCTGATTAATCTTTCATATATCAACCCAAAGTTTAAGGCTTCTGTCTATTTACTTTTAAAAAATAACAAGAAAATACTAAGGTGAAAAAATATGACGAATAAATCATATGGTATCAAGATCCAGAAGATAAACTTTATACTAAATTAACTGAGTAGGTGTCATAAGATATAATTGAATATAAATGGGCATTGTATTAGGTAGAATTTAAATAGTGAAATCAACCTCTCTTTGAGCTATAACCCAAAAAATGTTAAGAAAGACCTCAGGGTAGGAACTCACCAATACATGAAGTGGGCTACTCAAATTATGATCAATGATGTCAAAAAAATCTCTAAAAACTGGAAAGAGATCATTCTAGCATAAGGAAAATAGTTTTACCTATCCCGGGTCTAGAATCTCACTCATCCTAAAAGACATGGGGGACTTCATCATGATATAAAAAATGGAACTTGTGGATGATAATTGTTAATCTAGGCTTTAACATTGATCATACAATCCATGCCAATGATAAGTTTGAAGATATTAAGATCAATAACTAAGAATTCCCACACAACTTTGATGTTAGAAATTGTCTCCCGACACTCAAGACATTTTAAACCTTATTCATTCCTCTTTCCCAAGGGTGCGGAATGATCCAACATGAATGGAATAGACTCTACTCATAATCCCAATATTCTAATAAACATAGAAGATATAAAATAATGATATGTGCCTGTATAAAATAAAGTTGGGACCATAGAGGATGAAATGAACACCATGCCTCTAATGATAACTATCTCTGCCTTGGATTCCTCTAGTATATACTACACTACATAAAGATGTTTATCTTTGTCTCCTCCCAGTGCTTTCTTCACTACAAGAGTATCCCCTTGGAATGGAATGAGATAAACCCCCCTTTTATACATCATAATAAACCTAAGAGCCTTTGGTAAGAGTTCATTTGGCTCAACTTCATTAATACAGTCTTCTACAAGAATTCTTAAGATGATCATATTGTCCAAAAAAGTGACATGCCTTGAGTTCCTTAATACAATTATACTTGGTAAGACTACATCACCTACACTAATATAAAACTACCTGATATTTTCCCATAAAAGCTACAGAAACTTGTCTAAATATAAACTAATAACTCTTATGCTTCTTTTTTGGCTAGATGACACACCTTGGCTACCTCCCATAGAAACAAAAGCTCCACCTAAACTAATTTTCCCAAATATTTCTACCCCAACTATAAATAAATTATCAAAAACCTTAGAAAATTTATTTAGGAATAATAAAATCTATATGAATTT
This sequence comes from Viscum album, assembly GCA_963277665.1. Classification (NCBI taxonomy): domain Eukaryota; kingdom Viridiplantae; phylum Streptophyta; class Magnoliopsida; order Santalales; family Viscaceae; genus Viscum; species Viscum album. The sequence goes on along the minus strand of OY728166.1, from coordinate 1,079,859,103 downwards.
GATATTGGCCTTGAAAACCATATCGAACCTTTGAGCTTTAAGGTAGTCATTAGAAAAAAGATTAGGTGATATGAGATCCAACTCGGTTAAACAAGTGGAATACTCCATAACAAAACTCTCACCTTACTCCATCTTCATAAATTCCAAATTCATGTCTACTCCCAATGTATTAGGATAAAACTACTTGTTTAATACCATCTTGAAATATTTCCATGTAATATCCTCATGTAACTTAAGTTTTATTATATAGTCTCATCATTTCTTCTCCTTCCTTCAACAATATAAATAGAGAAACCCACCTTAGTTTCCTATTATGTTTTAAATAAGTGGAGGATCATCCCAATCTGTCTGATCTACTCTTAAAATTATTGGGGTAAATTTTCAACACAGAATATTGGTGGATTATTCTCAGTAAGTTCTATGCCATGATCCACCATATATACCTGATTTTCAACACCCACCTAACTTAGAGCCTGGTTTGTATAGATAATAGGTTCCACTAACATGGAGTCTATTAGAGGATTCACATATGGAACATATCTTTCATATTCCTCTCCTAGATTCATAATATATCTTCTAAGATTTATTTTCTAATAAATACATAATTCAAAATCAAATTATGTTAAGATAAAGTATCTGAATCAAAATACAAATTCAAGAATCTATATTAAAAACTTTAAATGATAAGAATTTAAAGAAATAATGAATTCAACATGAAAGATAAAAAAAAATCATAAAAAATATTTTCATCCAAATAAATCTAAAATAAATATCATTTAAATAACCTTAAAAAATAAACTAAATATTGATAAAAATCCCTAACCACCCATGGTAAGTTGAGTTAAAACCTAGAATTGAGCTGTCTAGTCACCCTTTCACACTTAATAATATAATTATAATGTTTTTAGACCATATCTACCCATGGACCTAAACCAAACCAAGGAAATTTCATCACACTTATATTTTATTATAGGATTTGATTCCATTTTGTAAGGAACCAAACTGTATCGACATGACTTGTCATTTGAGATGACCCACCCCAAGATTGAGAGAAATGCAATAACTAGAACCATTCTCTTGAGTAGTTTAAAGAATATAAAAAAATAGATTAAAATTTATAAGTAAATTTTACATCCATGAGACATACAAGGATTTGAAAAAAAGGCTAAAATATGAAATTGTAACAAATAAAGAACAAATCCATGTCTCCATGTGACCGACTCTCACCAATAACCCATATCACTAAAATTGTGATAGTGGACTGAGAAGAAAGAAATAAACTTGATGACATTAAATTTACTTATTTTATATAAAACCATATTTACATACACACAAATAAATTTTCAATTTGTGAAGAAAATTACTAGAAGGATAACACCATGAATAAATAAAAAGTTTATCTATATGAAACTGTTAGTTCTATATTTAAAAAAAGAATGTTTATAAAGAAATTTCAAATAAAAAAATTAAAATACATACTTTGGTTTATTTAAATAACTTAATATTTATATAAATCAAGAATATTACAAGCATGTGAAAGACAATATAGAGGGAATAATCAGAATCATCCATGGAAATACCCTAAGATAAAAATGTGTAAAATCAAACCTGAAACAATAAACCCATCACAAGTGGCATCTATCCTATAGTGATATGTACTTGGAAAGAATAATGAAACACTAATCTATGAATAACCGGAATTCTAATGATACCGAGTCTTTACATAGTCTATACATATGATAAGAATAACCCCTAGTGTTGTCATACTCACTATGGTATGCATATTTCTATAAGTTGATGCGCCCATGGTTCCCAATTCGCTATGTTTTCCCAAAATATTTGAAAACCCATGCTCAAAATTTTATAAAATATTTTAAAAATAAATAATCAATTATCATGTTATTGAAAATTAATTTTGTAGTCACAATAATCTTTTTGTAATTTCATTGAACACATAATTTTCATAAACTATATTTTAATGAAATCCCCTTTTGAACCCCTTTTTTAAGCCACCCAAGATGAATTTTACAAAAAATATCTTATTTAATAACAAATAAAACAATTTAACATAACAAAACTAAAGAAATTTCATGAAAATTATAAATTCATGGGTTATAACCATTGAATAGATACATCTACATTTCCAACAGATAAAAATTATTCACCTTTGAGAACATAGATTGGAAACGCAGATATCCAATCATTAAAAGACTATATCCATAATAAACATCACCAATTCCTCATAAAACCATATAGAGCTATAAATCACATAGAAATTGGGTTCCAATATAATAAGGGGGAAGAGGTCAAGGAGAGATCTAGAAGGAGGAGAGAAGATCATATCATAAATTGAACAAACCTTGATGAGATCCACCAAGAATAAAAAGAAATCACCAAGGATTCATGGAAGTAAATATATAGGTTGTAAGGGAGGGGTTTGATATGGCCTAAGAGATATTATGAAAGGATTGGACTTAAATATGACTAATGGAATTGGGGTAAATTATTATCTTAAGAGGTTCAGATATGGGTTCATGATTAAACCACATATTTTAAGAAACCATGCACTAATCATGTGGTTGTCTCTATCCTTTGAAAATAAGGGTTCACTGTTACCTGGGTATAGCCACATGGTTTTACAAACCATTCTCAAGTTGTGAAACAGTCACTATAATAACTCCTAGTCACCTTCATGGTTTTTCGGAAGACTCACACAGTTTGTAAAATCATGTTCAAACAGTGCAAAATTCTCCTGGAACTCACAGTGTGACACCATATGGTTACAACATGGTTAGTACTATATTTTTACCTAAACCATGTTCTTAGAAATTTTTCCAAAAAATAATATTTTTTAACCACATTCTAAAAAAATTATCTAGAACCTCAGAAGAGATAAACCAAGCTCAAATTAAAGCATAAATATGAAAAAGAGGGGATCACAATTGATGTATTCTTATAGTGTTACATAGATTGTACTATATGTATATGCTAGTGGGAGTAGTTGGTCCCACACATCATGTGCCTTATAATGACACATCGTGTAAGATGACTGTAACATCCCAAGAAAATTTATATAGTAATTTTATTTTAATTAATTATTTATTTAATATTTTTATTATTTTTTAAAAGTAAAAAAAGAATATTTTTAATAAAAACTTATGACACTGAAGTATTTTTGTGTAAACAAAATATGTTTTGATTCAAAAAATAAAATATTACTTTATATTTCAAGAAATTGTATTTTTTAAAATATTAATACATAATTTAATATATAAATATATATTAATTTGTTTTGTTTTTTAAAAAAAGTTAGATTTAAATAAAAAGGATGTTTAACAAATAATGAAATATTTTAAATGAAAGTAATATATTTTGTTTAGGATTATGTAATGATTAATATTTTAATATATATTTATGAAATAATGAAGGTAGAGTATTTTATAATATATATAAACTTAATAATATACTAAATCATTTAAATATTATACCATTTAAATTATAAAAATATTAATAAAATAAATTTGAGAATTTATTTTTAGGAATATTCAAGTAAATATAAAATATATATTATTTTTCTGAAATGGATATAAAATTTCTTAATATTCATATAAAATTAATTTACATTTAAAAATTATGAAATATAGGATTATATATATATATATATGTGAATTTTGAAAAAAAATATTATATAAATTAAATAAAAAATAATAATGATGATAAACGATTTAAAAATGAAAAGAATATTAAAAACAAATAATAGAAAATTGAACTGAGGGGTTAATTTTGTTAAGAAAGGGATCACAGTAAGGGCTCGACAGAAAGGTCTTCACCTTGAATTTTGAGAAACCGAGCTCGAGAGCTCTAGGAGAGGTCGAACGCAGAAGCCAAATGAGGAGGTATCCAAAGGCTACAGAAGTCCGAACGACCTTGTAGTTGGGGATATCAACTACTATCAAGCTATGAAGACTAGATCTAGACTTTGAATAGTGTTTAGAACTCAATTTGGGAGGAAGTTACCATTATCTTTGGATATATCTTTGATTTAAAATTTTTAGAGGTAAATTGTTAGTATGAATCTTCTACAAATATGGTAATTTAGTGTATGTTTCCCTATTTTTCTTTATTCCATCATCTGTTTTACCCTAGTAATCTTATTTCGGAAGTATATTCAATGTATTTTCCAACTATGTCAACAATTTTTGTTGATTTTCTTGAATCAATTGTTGAATATTTATTTATTCATCTATTTCCATCCATTTTTAACAATATATATATACATATGCTTCTATATGATTCATTCTTTCTTGGTAATCCTATATTCAAAATTACATGTTCTTGGTCGATTTGGTTGTCTTCTTCTTCCTATATTCAAAGCACCTTAAGGATTTATCTAGTTTTAGTTGGATTACTCAAACTTAACCATCATACATAAAAATATAAATTTATTTTCCATCCTTTTATAATAACCAAAATCCTTTATTTATCACTTATAGTGTATCTTAATAAGTAATTATTCCATGATGAATCAATATCCTTGTATAACATTATTTTTCTCTTTTACAAAATTATTAAGCGAAGAGGTGTGTAAATGATAAATTCTCACTCACCAAACAGATAAAAAATTTCCAATATATAATGAGATCCATGATATATTCTTTATTTATTTTAGAAAAAACATGATTTATTTGAAAAAATAGGATAGTAATCTTTCAGGTAACTATAAATAGACAACAAGTTAATTCTCTAAAAGACTCACTTATTATTCTATGTACTCTCTCTATCTATTCATGAAAATATTAGAATCCTGCAAATACTATAATGGATTTTAACTTTTAAATTTATTTTAAAAAAATAAGTAATTATATTTATAATTTATGTAAGGTAAATTATTTTATGTACTCAATTATTTTGTTTTTAAGTTTATTATAATAAATTGTTATGGATTATGAAAAATTATACTTATATATATTTATAAATTTTATAAATCATGATAATATTTTGATACTTAAAAAATTTAAAGAATGTTTTATAAATTTAATTATGAATTTATGTAAGAAGTTTTTATTTTAAAAGTGTATGTTTATGATTGAGTTATTATATTTTTGAAAACCCCTATTTAAAAAAATTAATTATTATAGAAAATTATCCAATGATTTAATATTAATCATTATATTTTCGATGATGTGTCAAAAATTTCTATTTTGAAACTATATTATAAAATGATAACAAGGCGTTGCTTGTTATTATTAAATTTTTTATTTCTAAAAGGATTTTTTATTTTAATAAAATATATAGTTTTATTTTTTTTATGTTCTTATAATGAATGGAAATAAAATTTTAATTATATTATGATTTTAAATAATTTAAACTATCATTTTATGTGTGAAAATCATGTATACATTCATGAATTTCATTTAAAATATAAGATATGGCCATTATCGGTAACTTGTGAGATTTCATACTTGTATCATTTTAATTTTTATATATTCTTTGATTTATGTACAAGTGAACAATCAATTAATTTATAGGAAATTATTTCCAAAGTTTCCATTAAGAGTTTAATGAATGAAAATTTTAAAAATGAATGTTAATTAATCTATCAACAACTTTTTATGTATTTATGAGATGTCTAAAAATGGAGAAATTTATTTTCTCAAATTTATTAGAAGTTTTCTTAATTAAGTTATGATTGTAAATTTATTTAAAAGAATATATGAATATGTTGTCATTGTTTTTAAAGTAGAAACCCTAATGAATAATTTATATATATATAAAGTAGACTTAATTTTTTTTATAAAATTCTACACTTGAACATTGTAAATATAGTAGGAAATTAGGGAGCGAAACCATCCCTCAACAAGTGGTTAACCCCAAGATATCATTCAATGTTTCAAGTGGCCTCATTGTTTTGTTTTAAAAATCTTGCATTATGTTTTCTGAAAATCACTGGATTATTTTTAAAGCATTTTAAAATCATAAATATTTTCAAAGTATTAAAATATTTTTAAAAGAATAATTTTTTTAATAATACTTTCAGGACATTTTCAAGAGTTTCAAAAGTATTTCTCTAAAGTTATTTTCTAATTAATATTTCATAAAAGGTATTTCAATGATTTTAAAACCTTTTATTGGGAAACTTAATACCCATCCCATGCTTTTAAAAATATTCTCAAAGGTATGGTAGAAGTTCTTAGATGGATATCAATGCTTAATGAGTTAGTGTGAATGAAGAAAATTAAATGTTTTAATTTTTTTATTAAAAATATCATTAATTGTAAGGTGTTATCTAATTTCATATAACCTACATCAGAAAAGGTCCTGGATTATACTAAGTGTTGTGTAATTTTTCAGTTTCTTTTATAATAAAAAAATTACACAACATTTTTGTGCACTAAATCTAGAAGAACGGGTTCATGGAATTATAATTAGTATTATAGTAACAATCTAGAAAACTTTGGAGATTTCATTTAAGGAAAACAAAATCTATACGATAGAATTTTCTTTAAAACTACTAGATAATTAGATTCCCTTATAAATTTTAGTTTTTCTTAATTTAGAAGATGGAAATCCAGAATTTTCTAAAGTTGGGGAACGAATTGTGAGGGTGCAATTCATTTAAACAGGGGGGAATGTAACATCCCAATATAATTTAAATAGTAATTTTATTTTAATTATTTGTTATTTAATATTTTTATTATAGTTTAAAACTAAAAAATAATGGTTTTAATAAAAACTTTTATGTTACTAACATATTTTTTGTAATAAAAATATTTTTTAATTCAAAATATAAAAAATTACTTTATATTTCAAGAAATATTTTTTTCTAAAATATTAATATATAATTAAATATATATATATATATATGTATGTATGATTTTTTTTAAATAGATTTAGATTTTAAATAAAATGGAAATTTATAAAATAATGAAATATTTGAAATGAAAGTAATATATTATGTTTAGTATTATGAATATGATTAATATTTAAATATGGAATTATGAAATTATAAAGGTAGAGTATTTTATGAAATATATAGACTTAATAATATACTAAATAAATTAAATATTATAAAATTTAAATTATAAAAATATAAATAAATAATATTTGAGAATTATTTTTTATAAATATTTAAGAAAATATAAAAAATATATTTTTTTTTAAATAATTCATATAAAATTTCTTAAAATTCGTATAAAATTAATTGACATTTTAAAATTATGAAATAAATGATTATATATATTAATTATGAATAAAATTATATTAAGTAAATTAAATAAATAATAATATTAAGGGTAAATGATTTTAAAAAATGAAAATAATATTAAAAAACATATAATATCAAAACGAACTGATGGGTTTGATTTGTTAAGGGGGATATTGCAAATAAGGCCTCAAGCAGAAGGGCTTTACCTTAACTTCTGGGATGTCGAGCTCAAGAGCTCCAGAAGATGTTGAATGTAGAAGCCAAACGAGGAGGTATCCAAAGGCTATAGAAATCTGAATGATGTCGCGGTTAGGGATATCGACTACTACTAAGATATGAGGACCAAATATGGACTTAGAACAGGGTTTCGAACTCAATTTTGAGGAAAATCACAATCGTATTTGGAGATATCTTTGATTTGTGATTTCTATAGGTAGGTGTTAGTCTAAACGTTCTATAAATCTGGTTATTTAGTGTCTAATTCCCAATTTTTCTTCCTTCTTTCATCCACTATCCCTTGGTAATATTATTTCTGAGGTATGTTCAATGTATTTTCAGAGTATGTCAACAATTCCTACTGATTGTCCCGAATCAATTTTTGAATATTTATTTATTCTTCTATTTACACCCAGTTGAAATGATATATATATATATATATATATTCAATCTAAGTTATTCTTGATCAGTAATCCTACCTTCTAAACCACTTGTTCCAGATCGATTTGGTTTCTTGCTTCTTAAGATAAAGACATAAATATATATGTTTCAAAATTGATCTTAAATGAGTCATATATTTTTAGAACCTCACGGATTTATCTAGTTTTTTTGGATTAATCATACTTTATCATCATATATAAAAATATACATTTATTTTTCATCATTTTATATGAACTAAAATCCTTCGTTTATCGCTTTAGTGTATCTTAATAAGTAATTATTCCCTGAATAATCGACATCCTTATATCACTATAAGTTTTTGATTGTCATCATTATCCATTGAGGAGTAGTCTAAATGCTAAATTTTCACTCACTAAACCAATAAATAACCTTCAATATCTTATGATATCTAAAATATCTTCTTTATTTAGTTTAGAAACAACATGATTTATTTTAAAAATGGGACAATAATCTTTCAGGATGCTATAAATAGACAACAAGTTCATTCTCTAAAATACTCCCATATTATTCTTCAGACTCACTATCTATTCAAGGCAACCGTATTATTCTGCAAATACTATAAGGGAGTTTAATTTATATATTTATTTTAAACAATTATGTCATTATATTTATAATTTATGTAAGGGGAATGATTTTATGTACTCAATTATTCTATTTTTAAGTTTATTCAAAGTGTTATGGATTTTAAAAAATTATACTCATATATGTATATAAATTTTATAAAGAATGATAATATTTTCAAACTTAATAAAATTAAAGAAATTATGTTTTATAAATTTAATTGTGAATTTATTTATAGAGTTTTTATTTTAAAAGTTTATGTTTATGATTGAGTTATTATATTATTAGAAAACCCTATTTAAGGGAATTATTTATTAGAGAAAATTATCATATGATTTCATATTAACCATTATATTTTCAATGATGTCTCAAAAATTTCTATGTTGAAACTATGTTATAAAACTATAACAAGGATTTTCTTATTATTATTTATTTTTTTTTTATAAATAGATATTTGGATTTTAAAAAAACTATATGAAAATTTATTTTATGATCCTAGAATGAATAAAAGTTATATTTTAATTATATTATGATTTTAAATTATTTAAACTATCATTTTATGTGTGAAAATCATTTATACATTCATGAATGTAATTTAAAATATAAGATATGTCCATTATCTATAATTTGTGACATTTTATGCATGTATCAATTTTAAAACACTATTTTATTGAATATTTTATTGATAATAAATGAAATAATTTCCTCACATTGTGTTAAATGTGTTTATTTATAAAATATTTGGGATTTGACCATTCATTTGAAAATTTGGTGAAAATTCCAGTTTTACCCTTAATAGTGCACTGTAGTATTTCGAAGATAAATATTTTTATATTTATTATTTGAATTTTAAATTTTTTAACAGGGTTCCTAACTTCATTTTATACAACTTGGATTCAGGACACTAGAGCTAAAGAGTGCATTTGGATGGAGTAAACGAGCCATTAATCCAATGGTGGGCTGGACTCGGCAGAATGGACATGGGTTCTGTATTTGGGCCATATCTTCTACATACGGGCTTGGATTGAGCCCAAATGTTGAGGAAATATCGGGGACATGATTTGGCAAAAATCCTCCTTATGTAAGGCCGGTCAATTCACGCGTTTTGGAGGTCAAATGGGCGGTGCAAGTTGGAATAAAATATTTGGCCGAGTTTTTCATTTCACACTTAAAAAGTTATGTATCCCTAGACCTCACAAACTCTATTTAAAGTGGGTTTTAACTCTTTGAGAGGGCTGGTCGAGGCTTTGGGAAGGTGTGGCCGAAAGGGTGTCTCTTGGGAGCCCCTCACAACTCTTGGAAGAAGTAAGCCTTTGTGCAAACCTCTCTTCCAAAAAGGCTCTCCTCTCTCACCTCTTCTTTGTATTTCTTTTCTTTCATGTTTGTTTCTTGAATTTTTCTTCAAATAATATTCTATGTTCATCCCTCTTCTTCTTATCTTAATCTTCTTAATTGGGATGGAATCAATAGTGGATACAAGATTGGGTTCTACCCTTTCAATCCATTGCTTATGCAAAACGTCTCCACGATGACTACACCACCCATGGAAGAGTAGTTCTTTTTAGTAATCGATCGACCTCTATCCTTCTTCATTCATTTATTTTGAATCAATGAGCTACTGTAATTCACATATTATGATCTATTAATTGAGTTTTTAATTTAAATTAAACTAAGAAAGCAATTTAATAGTTAACACAAAACACGCGAGGTCGGGAATTGTGTGAACTGTGAAAGCGCAACCTTAACCGGTAATTCAAAACCACATGGGATCAATTTGTAGAGTTCAAATATAATCCCTAAACTCAATTAATCCTCATTTCCAGAGTGGTTATGTGCCTTAATTTACCACTGACCATAAGCTAATTTTCGAACATCAATCAAAGCAGGGTGTTGTGATTGCATGTTCCGAAGTTAGCCTAAGGTTAAAATTCACTTCAATCTTCGTGGTAATGTTAATTCTCGTAGGGTTCGGGATTTAACAAATTAAGGGATCATAATTAAGTGAATATTAATTTAAATTATAATTATTAATAAATGATTGAAGAGGTAGAGTTAGATCTATTACGCCTTTTAAAATAGATTTCTAAAAAAACATCTTTTTGTTGTGTCATTTTAATCAAACTTCATTTCAAAACTAAAAACAAAAAAAATACAATCTTCTTCCAGAAAACTTCTTCTAGATTCATAAACTATAAACAAACACCCCCATCCTTTCAAGTAGTGTTTTTATTCTCTTTTATTTTACTTCTAGAATACCTCTAAAAATTGTTTTAATTCACTTCCTCCTTTGAGAGACGACCTTGGTCAGCCACTCTGCTGCACCTAAGTACCCAAAAATCATACTAATCATTTGAGGGTGGCCACGACAGCGCTCTATCAAATTGGCGTCGTTGCCGGGGAGGCAAGTAATTATTTCAACCAATTAGAGGTATTTATTTTATCTTAAATTTTATTCTCTTCCTCTCTTCTTTCTTCCTTCTTTACCCAATCTGATTTTTCTTCTTCTTCTTTTAATTTCTTCTACTTCTCTTTGGACCATAAACTCAAACTTCTCAATTTTATTTTACTATGGTCCACCTTCTTTCTTTTCATTTTTATTTGATCTATGACACGAACTAATCCTGAAGATCTCTTAGATCTTGACCCTGAGATTGAACGTAGCCTTAGGCCACGAATCAGACATTCTCAATCTACAGGAAGTTTCAATATTCAACCAGTTGGTGAGTTCCTATCTTCTGGAAACATTGAAATTGGGAGCAATTCAAATTCAAACATAAAAGAGGAACCAATGGCTTGAAATAATGGAAATGAACTTAATAGAACCATTCGAGAATTGGATGCACCTGATATTAACTATCAACCAAATTGTATTGCATACCCAAATCTCGAATCGGACTTTGAATTGAAATATGGATTAATTCACTTACTTCTAAAGTTTCATGGCCTCTCTGGTGAGGATCCCAATAAACATTTGAAAGAATTTAATTTGGTTTACTCAACCCTAAAACCTAGAAATTTCTCTGAAGATCAAATCAAACTAAGAGCATTCCCATTCTCACTTGATGGAGCTACGAAAGATTAGATGTATTATTTACAACCCGAAGATGTAACTTGTTGGAACGATTTGAAACGTCTTTTCTTGCAGAGATTTTTTCCAGCATCAAGGACCACATCCATTCGAAAGGAGATATTGGGGATCAAGCAAGCCCAAGGGGAGTCAATGTATGAGTACTGGGAGAGATTCAAGAAGTTGTGTGCAAGCTGCCCACATCACCAAATCAGTGAGCAACTCCTCATTCAGTACTTCTACGAAGGACTCACACCCATGGAGAGGAGAATGGTGGATGTTGCGGCTGGAGGAGCATTGGTGGACAAGACACCAGTAGCTGCATGTGTGTTGATCGACAAAATGGCCCAAAACTCTCAACAATTCGGTGATAGAGGTACACCACATGTTTGAGGAGTACATCAAGTAAGTCCTTCTTCTCTTGAAAGTCATTTGATTGATACTTAGTTAGAAGAATTGACAACTATGGTGAGGCAGATTTCATTGGCTCAAAAGACATCCCAACCCCCTCCTTCAAGGCCTTGTGGTATTTGCACTGAGACAAGCCACCCAACTGACTGTTGCCCACAACTCCAAGAAACAGAAGATTGTGCAGCAGTGTTCCCTGGGAGACCATTTCAACAGCAACAACAACAACCATATCCCCAAAAGAAGTTTGATCCAACATACAACCAAGGGTGGAAAGATCTAGCAGATATGAAGTTTGGATCTGGACATCAACAAAGGCCCCCCTTTCAACAAAACTTCCAGCAGCCTCCACCTTACCAACAAGGTTTCCAACAACCCCAAAGAAGATTTGAGGCCCAAGCATCAACAAGTCAGAAACATGGGAGTTCTCAACCAAAGGTAGATTCTAATACTGATGATCTTTTGAAACAAATTGTTCTTAATCAACAAAATGAGCTGAAGAGTCAAGGTTCTGAGTTGAGGGAGTTGAAGACACAAATGATCCAGATTGCCACCTCCCTCCACGAACTGGTAAGTAAGAACTCTGGAGCCCTTCCTTCCCAACCTACTCCCAATCCCAAGGGGAATGTTAGTGCCATCACATTGAGAAGTGGGAAGAAAACAGTTGATACATCTACACCTACCATTCCACCGGGATTCACCTCAACTTCAGAGAAGCCGCATTCCATACCAACTGATGAGCAATCCAAGGAGAAAGATAAAGGTAAGAAAAATATTGATGATGTTCCTTCTAAACCTCTTCCTTTTCCAAACAGGGTTGTTCAAACCAAGAAGATGGCTAAAGAAGCAATGCAAAAGGAGGTTTTGGACACATTCAAGCGTGTGGAGATCAACATTCCTCTACTTGAAGCCATTAAGCAAATCCCAAGGTATGCCAAATTCTTAAAAGAACTCTACACCAATCGAAGAGGGCTCAAGGGGAATGAGAGGATCAACCTTGGAAGGAATGTCTCGGCACTCATTACACCAACTCTAGCAATGCCAACAAAGTGTAAGGATCCTGGGACATTCACCATCCCATGTACCATAGGGGAGTTTCACTTCTCTGATGCTCTTTGTGATTTAGGAGCTTCAATAAATGTGATGCCTCACTCTGTATTCTCTTCCTTACAGGTTGGTGAGTTGAAGCCAACAAGAGTAGTGGTGCAATTGGCAAATAGAGCTACGGCATATCCAGCGGGAGTCCTTGAGGATTTACTTGTCCGGGTAAGAGACATGATCTTTCCAGTGGATTTCTATGTTCTTAACATGGAGGATGATCAGGTAAGTTCTCATTCCCCCATTATCTTAGGTAGAACCTTCCTCAAAACTTCAAAAACTATCATAAATGTCAATGAGGGTACACTTTCCATGGAGTTTGGAGATGAAGTTGTGATATTTAATGTTATGGATTCCATGAAGTACCCCTCAGAGGACCATTCTGCTTTTGTTATCTCCCATTTTGAACAACAAAATAAAAACTCCATAGAATTTGATTGTCCTATGCTTAGGGGGATTATGAGTATTGGTTCGAGTTTGATGTCTAAGAGCACTTCCGTACATGTTTCTGATACACAATCCTATCTTGGATTTGATTTTGATGTGGATTCATATTCTGATTTCGATCATGTTCACTCTGATTACGAAATGGCTGTTGAGTATGCTGATGGATTTGATGCTTTATTCTATGATTTTGATGATGTCTATTCTGATACTGATGCTCTTTGTGCACATATTTCAGTTCCTTCAATGTCTCCATCCATACTACACCCTCCTTCATTAGAACTCAAGCCATTTCCACTAAATCTGAAATACTCATACTTGTTGAGTGGTGAGAGATTACCTGTTATCATTGTTAACAATCTCCCTTTTGAACATGAAGAAAAGATTTTGAATATTTTGAGGGAGAAAATCAGGGCGATTGTGTGGACCTTGGATGACATATCAGGTATTAGCCCCTCCATTTGCATGCATAGGATTCTCTTGGAGGATGGGGCTAAACCGGTGAGACAACCACAAAGGAGACTCAATCCCACCCTCCTGGAAGTTGTTAAAAAGGAAGTTGAGAAATTGATCGAGGCAGGTATAATCTTTCCCATTTCAGATTCACAGTGGGTAAGTCCAATTCAGGTTGTTCCTAAGAAAACTGGTTTTACTGTTGTTAAAAATGAGAAAGATGATTTAGTTCCAATGAGGGTGCAAAACAGTTGGCATGTGTGTATTGATTATAGGAAACTAAATCAGACCACTCGCAAGGACCATTTCCCCCTCCCATTTATTGATCAAATGCTCGAAAGACTAGCTGGGAAAACACACTATTGTTTCTTGGATGGATTTTCTAGATATTTTCAGGTTCCTATAGCTCCAGAGGATCAGGAGAAGACTACATTCACCTGTCCCTTTGGCACATTTGCCTACCGGAGGATTCCATTTGTACTTTGCAACGCCCCAGGTACCTTCCAGAGATGTATGGTGAGTATTTTTTCTGATTTTGTTGAGACCTGCATGGAGGTATTTATGGATGATTTTACAGTGTATGGGTCTTCATTTGATGAATGTCTAATTAGTTTGGGAAAGGTGTTGAATAGTTGTATTGAGAAGAATCTGGTCCTGAACTTTGAAAAGTGTCATTTCATGGTAGAGCATGGCATTGTCTTAGGGAATGTAGTGTCAAAACATGGGATAGAGGTTGATAGATCAAAGGTAGATATTATTTCATCCTTACCATATCCTTCATGTGTGAGTGATGTTAGATCTTTCCTAGGTCATGCAGGATTTTATTGGCGCTTCATCAAAGATTTTAGTAAGATTTCTCTTTCTATGTCAAGATTACTTCAAAAGGATTCTGATTTTGTGTTTGATGTTTCTTGCAGGAATTCATTCGATGAGCTAAAACAATGTATGACCACTCCATCTATCATACAACCCCCAAGGTGGGAGATTCCTTTTGAGATTATGTGTGATGCCTCCAACTTCGCGGTCGGAGCTGTCTTATCTCAGAGGGTGGAGGGGCGTTCACATGTGATCGCCTATGCATCGAGGACACTAGATTCAGCCCAATCAAACTACACTACCACAAAAAAGGAGTTTCTTGCTGTCATATTTTCTTTAGATAAATTCCGTTCATATTTATTGGGCTCTAAAGTAGTTGTTTTTTCTGACCATGCAGCTTTGAGGTACCTCCTAAAGAAGCTAGATGCAAATCCACGACTTATCCATTGGATGCTCCTTCTTCAAGAGTTTGACATTGAGATAAAGGACAAGAAGGGGTCAGAGAATTTGGTGGCAGACCACATTAGTAGGCTTACTCACACACTAGAGGGTGACACCTTGGACTAGGTACCACTTCGGGACACTTTCCCCGATGAGCATCTCTATACCATCTCAGGTAAGCATCATTGGTATGCTGATTTAGTTAATTACATTGTTGGATCTGAGATCCCAGTAAATTTGAAGAAGCATCAAGTCCAAAAATTAAAAAGTGAGTCTAGGTATTATGTGTGGGATGATCCGTACCTCTGGCGCATGTGTAGTGACCAAGTCATTAGGAGGTGTGTTCCCGATCATGAGTTTGAGTCTGTTTTGCATTTCTGTCATACACTTGCTTGTGGTGGACACTTTGGACCCTAACGGACATCTAGGAAGGTTTTGGACTCTGGATTATATTGGCCTAGTTTATTCCATGATGCCCATGTGTTTTGTAAGTCATGCTCTTGTTTCCAACACACTAGGAATATTTCTAGGAGACATGAGATGCCCCAACAACCCATACTATTCTGTGAGATTTTTGATGTGTGGGGCATTGATTTTATGGTTCCTTTTCCAAGTTCATATGGTTTCTTGTATATTTTGGTTGCTGTTGATTATGTGAGTAAATGGGTGGAGGCCAAGGCCACCAGGACTGACGATTCTCATGTTGTTGTGGACTTTGTCAAAGCACAGATTTTTTGCAGGTTTGGAGTACCAAAGGCCATCATCAGTGACCAAGGGACACACTTTTGCAATAGTAATTTTGCTTCCCTCCTTCGAAAGTATGGGGTGACACACAAAACATCAACACCATACCACCCCCAAACAAATGGCCAGGCTGAGGTTTCAAATCGTGAGTTGAAACAAATCTTGGAGAAAACTGTGCAGCCAAATAGGAAGGATTGGAGCAAGCGCTTAGATGATGCATTGTGGGCTTATAGGACAGCATACAAGACCCCCATTGTTATGTCCCCATTTCGGATTGTTTTTGGGAAAGCGTGTCATCTCCCTGTGGAAGTCGAGCATCGGGCATATTGGGCTATAAAGAAATGTAACATGGATTTGGCCCAAGCTGGAATTCAAAGGAAGTTGCAAATTCAAGAGATTGAGGAGATTCGACTGTCATCATATGAGAACTCAAGGCTCTACAAGGAAAGATCAAAAGCAGCTCATGACAAAATGATCCAAAAAAGGGAGTTTCATGTTGGAGAGAAATTCCTTCTCTATAGTTCACGACTGAAGTTGATGCCTGGTAAGTTGCGTTCCAGATGGTTAGGTCCTTATATTGTGTCTAATGTTTTTCCTTATGGTGCAGTGGAGATCATACAAGAGGACACTGGAAGGAGCTTTACAGTCAATGGGCAACGTTTGAAGAGATACATTGAGGGACATCCTACTGATGCAGTGGATTTTATCACACTGCATGACCCCATCATCACTTGATCACATCAGGCTGTTCCTAACCCTTTCACTTTTATATTATTTGTCCTATTTAAAAATTCGGCATTTCATGTGCATATATCATCTCACGGGTTCACATTGAGGACAATGCAATATTTTAAGTGTGGGGGAGGGAACCTTTTAGTTTAGTAATTTCAATTGTTTTCCTGTTTAAAAAAAACAAAAAAAAATTGTGTGTTTTTCAAATTTTGTGTGTTTATTTTAAAATTTTATGTGTTTTTTGAAACATTTTGAGCTAAAATGATTCTCATCACCATTTTTAAATCCATATCAATAAGTGAAACAATTTACCCCTTGAAACTAAGCTTAAATGAATGCTGAAATGACTTTTTTTCAAGTTCAAATATTTAGTAATTTCATGAAAAGTATGCTGAATTTTGAATCCCATGCCAATCTCACTGTCTTTATATTTGAAATCACTTTCCTGTGAGGCTTCTAAACCATTATTTTCATATTATTTACATTCACCTCACTTCTTGAGAGAACCAAACCATACTTGATTTAACCATAATTTGATCTATTCCTATCAAAACTTGAGGGTTTGAGGTACATATGTTTAAATGATTGAGGCATTTGTTTGGTATTAAAGCCCCTATTTCAAAGAATCCTTTTTTATAATGGCCTACCTTGAATATTTAATCCTTGTAGCCCTTAGAAGCCATGCATAGCCTGTTAGGTTAAGCCACATTACAAGCCAATTTTCCCTATCCAACCAACTCTTGAAGTGAAATTGCATAATCTAGTTGAGCTTAAGTGTGGGGGAAGTTGTCTTGGGTTTTTCCACCACATTCTGTGATACTTTGGGTGGAAAATTAAATTCTTAAGATATGTGTTTGCTTCTAAAGAAAGTCATTATATTGAAAGCTGTGCCTTTTCTGGAGCTTTCATGACAAGTGAAGCTGTTCCTTTTTCTGGAGCTTCTAATTGAGGTGGAAAGCTGTGCCCATCTGGAGCTTTCAAGAAAATCATGTTTGAGAAGATTGACATTTTTTATGCTGAA
Organism: Viscum album; assembly: GCA_963277665.1. NCBI lineage: Eukaryota > Viridiplantae > Streptophyta > Magnoliopsida > Santalales > Viscaceae > Viscum > Viscum album. The sequence goes on along the minus strand of OY728166.1, from coordinate 1,079,841,436 downwards.
ATGATGAATGGTGTAAACCTTTCATGACTTTTCATGATGATGGAGATGAATTGATACTATGGGGATTGAAGATAAGACCATATTTAAGTGAAAATTAGATTAATGCAATTTTGCTTCAAAAGAGTCAAGCCCTCCTCATTCAGCCTCAGAGTTTTTCACATCTTAATCCTACCAACCGAAAGCCACAGAACAACCCTAAAAGGTCCTCATGATAAACATATGTCCTTGACTCACATCGGGTAGCGATGTAGGAATCTATCAAGCCTATGGTGACCCTTGTATGAGTTTGGATGAGAAAGACATTGCAAAAAAAATTGATATTTGAGTGATGAGAGAAAATTCAAGCGAGGTAAGTGTTTTGTGCATGGGCGGATAAATTAAGTGGAAATATATTGAATGATATAAATGGAGAACTTGAAATAAGTTTTTTTTATGAGGCATGATATCTTTTTATTCTTGGTATGAAATTGATTGATCTTAAGGATATGTGTTTTAAAATTGGTTTTGATTTGATATTGATGTTTACTTGATGTGAGGTTTTTCCCAGGTGTGCAAAAGGGTAAGTGTGGGGGAGTTGATAAAACACTATTTTATTGAATATTTTATTGATAATAAATGAAATAATTTCCTCACATTGTGTTAAATGTGTTTATTTATAAAATATTTGGGATTTGATCATTCATTTGAAAATTTGGTGAAAATTCCAGTTTTACCCTTAATAGTGCACTGTAGTATTTCGAAGATAAATATTTGTATATTTATTATTTGAATTTGAAATTTTGTAACCGTGTTCCTAACTTCATTTTATACAACTTTCATTCAGGAAACTAGAGCTAAAGAGTGCATTTGGATGGAGTAAATGATCCATTAATCCAATGGTGGGCTGGACTCGGCAGAATGGACATGGGTTCTGTATTTGGGTCATATCTTCTACATACTGGCTTGGCTTGAGCCCAAATTTTGGGGAAATATCGGGGACATGATTTGGCACAAATCCTACATCTGTAAGGCCGGTCAATGCACGCGTTGTGGAGGTCAAATGGTCGGTGAAAGTTGGAATAAACTATTTGGCCGAGTTTTTCATTTCACACTTAAAAAGTTATGTATCCCTAGCCCTCACAAACTCTATTTAAAGGGGGTTTTAACTCTTTGAGAGGACTGGTCGAGGCTTTGGGAAGGTGTGTCCGAAAGGGTGTCTCTTGGGAGCCCCTCACAACTCTTGGAAGAAGTAAGCCTTTGTGCAAACCTCTCTTCCAAAAAGGCTCTCCTCTCTCACCTCTTCTTTGTATTTCTTTTCTTTCATGTTTGTTTCTTGAATTTTTCTTCAAATAATATTCTTTGTTCATCCCTCTTCTTATTATCCTAATCTTCTTAATTGGGTTGGAATCAAGAGTGGAGACAATATTGGGTTCTACCCTTTCAATCCATTGCTTATGCAAAACGTCTCCACGATGACTACACCACCCAAGGAAGAGTAGTTCTTTTTAGTAATCGATCGACCTCTATCCTTCTTCATTCATTTATTTTGAATAAATGAGCTAATGTAATTCAAATATTATGATCTATTAATTGAGTTTTTAATTTAAATGAAACTAAGCAAGCAATTGAATAGTTAACACAAAACACGCGAGGTCGGGAATTGTGTGAACTGTGAGAGTGCAACCTTAACCGGTAATTCAAAACCACATGGGATCAATTTGTAGAGTTCAAATATAATCCATAAACTCAATTAATCCTCATTTCCAGAGTGGTTATGTGCCTTAATTTACCACTGACCATAAGCTAATTTTTGAACATCAATCAAAGTAGGGTGTTGCGATTGCATGTTCCGAAGTTAGCCTAAGGTTAAAATTCACTTCAATCTTCGTGGTAATGTTAATTGTTGTAGGGTTCGGGATTTAACAAATTAAGGGATCATAATTAAGTGAATATTAATTTAAATGATAATGATTAATAAATGATTGAAGAGGTAGAGTTAGATCGATTACGCCTTTTAAAATAGATTTCTAAAAAAACATCTTTTTGTTGTGTCATTTTAATCAAACTTCATTTCAAAACTAAAAACAAAAAAAATACAATCTTCTTCCAGCAAACTTCTTCTAGATTCATAAACTATAAACAAACACCCCCATCCTTTCAAGTAGTGTTTTTATTCTCTTTTATTTTACTTCTAGAATACCTCTAAAAATTGTTTTAATTCACTTCCTCCTTTGAGAGACGACCTTGGTCAGCCACTCTGCTGCACCTAAGTACCCCAAAATCATACTAATCATTTGAGGGCGCCCACGACAGCGTTCTATCAATCAATTTAAATTTTATTGAGTCTTTGATTTATGTACAAGTAAACAATTAATCCATTCACTGGAAATTCTTTTCAAATTGGTTTTTAAGAGTTTAATGAATGAAGATTTTAAAACAATAATGTTAATTATTCTATCATTAACTTTCTATGTATTTATGATATGACTAAAAATGGAAAAATTCAGTTACTCCAACTTACCATAATTTTTCTTAGTTAAGTTATGAGTGTAAATTTATTTATAAGCATATGTAAATATGTTTTCTATGTTTTTAAAGTATAAAACCCAATGAATAGTGTATGTATATATAAATAATGCTTAAAATGTTTTTATTAAAGTTGGTACTTGAAATTTTTAAATATGGTAGAGAATTGGTGAGTGAATATATCCCTTGACAAGTGGGTAGGCTCAAGAAAACCTTCATTATTTCAATTGGCCTCACTGTTTTGTTTTCAAAAGCTTGTATAATATTTTATAAGTCACTATATTAGTTTTAAACTATTTTCAAAGCATAAATATTTTCAAATTATTAAAATATTTTCAAAAGCATAAGGTTTTTCAATAATATTTTAATGATATTTTCAAAAGAATTTCAAAGAAAATCTCAAAAGTTATTTTTAACGAAGATTTCATCAAAGGTATTTCAATTATTTTAAAACCCCTTACTGTGAAATTTAATACTCATCCCATTTTTTTAAAAATATTTTCAAAGGTATATTAGATGGTCTTATATGTACATAAATTCTTAAGTATTTATCATGATTAAAGAAAATTAAATATTTTAAATATTTTTCTTTTATTACAACTTTGATAAAATTAAAAGGTGTTATCTAATTCTTCTGAACCTAGACCAAAAAAGGTCCAGGATTGTAATTATTTTTTATACTTGTTTAGTTTATTTTATAATAAAAAAAATTATACAGTGTTTTTATGCACTAAATCTAGAAGTGTGGGTTCGAGGAGTTATATTTACACCATCGGATCTTGGAAGTGATGGTACATTACTAACTAGTTTGTGAGTTATACAGACCTTATACCTTTCTTGGACACACTATGTTGGTGTAATACATCTACTGGATAGCGAAAGATAATCCTCAAATTTCACATGAGGACTAGATTTTATGTATATATACTTACCTATCATTTACGATATAGCATTCATATTTTTTCATGCCATCTCTTCTAGGTATCAAAAATGGATAAATAAATAGCCTATTTAGTGTTGTTTTCCATGTAGGATGTGTTGGAAATCAAACCATAAATCCACTAGACTGGCCTACATTAGGTAACAACATCTAACATGCCTCAATCTAACAGAACCATCCTATTCATCTTCTTTATGATGAATGTTAGATGAACTCCACTAGAAGAACCAATGCGGAATATACTTTATGAACCTTAGTGATTAGAAGATTGCCTTGTACTTTGGCATTGGGAGTTGATTATACTAAGAACCCCAAACACTATAATGAGTCATCACTGATGAAACACCATATTCTAATCCTTTTTCAAAATTTTTTATTTTAAAATCAAAAAATCTATAAAAACAATAAATAAAATCAAAGTAGAATAAAAACAGACAATTAAGATAATGTGGTTTGGAATTAAGTCCTATATCGATGGTATAATAGAAATGATTTATTCATTTCATTAAAAGAAAATATTTTTATAAGGATAAATATACATTATCTATATAGATTTATGGAATAGGATTCACTAATGTTTTCACATATTCGATCTTGAGTCTAATCATTGTTAGTGAAATTACAATTACTCCAGATGTGGTTCGTATGGACACTGGCCAAATTTATCCTAGGTATCCCCCTCTAAGGAGGTCCGCCTCTACCTTGGTTATACCTCATAAATTTCCTTCACATTCATCACATTTTTTACAGGTGTAATAATTAACTTCTTATATAGGGCCTCGATCGATCATCCAATCAGCATAGCCTTCCAAATTTTGTGAGTGTTCGTCCACTAATGCAGTCCATGGTCGATAACCAGTAGCTTCTAACACTATAATTGTTGGTTCATAGTGAATAGTTCATGTCACATTCTTATTATCAAAAAGTAATCATTCAAAATTTCTTTCTAGACATCCAATAACAATTCTTACATGCTTAATCCTTAGTGCTTCCTATTCATAGTGACTTCTGCACAACACGTCACCAACCTCTAGAACTTCATTCAGCTATCAAAAATAACTATGCCTATTAGCCTCACTATGTTCCTCCAAATTACTATTATTTCCTATGAGTTTGTCCAAAACATTTCCCATATGGTTTCTTAGACTTCACTCCACTCAATCATCTTATCCACAAATAAAGACCCTTTTGGTGAAAATAGAAACAATTCACCTCCACTACAATCCCTGCAAAAACACCATCCAATGGGAATTGTCTGCTGGACTCTATCCACTAAAACCTATCTACTAAACCCTATCGGTTAGACCTTATCTTCTACAATAAATTCATTAGACCCTTTATAATAGACCCAATTTACTAAACTATGTCTTATAGACTCTGTCCAATGATCTCTACTCGATCATCTCTTCTGGACTCCATCTAATGATTACTGTCTGATCATCTCTACTAGACTCGATTCACTCAAATTAATTTGGTGAAGGAACTTTAATTGGCCACAACCAATACATGGTGTTGGTTCAAGATCTCTATCATGTTTTTCAAGTGTTACTTTCAGAAAATGTCATTTTTAAAGTTTCCAACACTTTACGGATATAGCATTTTTCACACCAAACCCAAAAATCTCCCACTTGAAAATTTTTTTGTAGTCTAATCCCAACAATATCCCACTCAAATATAATTCACACACTAAAAAAATGTCTTAAAAGCCCAAATTCTATCCACCTTTCATTCTAATGTAGTTCCCATGTATTTATCTATCCCTTGAACCATCTAATCATCTAGGATCCCACTAAAACAAACCCCCCTAAATCCTTCCAAAACCACAATATTTAATTCCCATAAAACAATGAAAATCATCTAAAATATTTAATAATAATAATTTAAATAAAATAGGAAATTGTTTTTCAAACTTCTAACTTTTTGAATTTCCACCAATAAAATTGCACCATTCACCAATTCTATGGCCTGGTTTGATCATGTTTTTTTATGCTCTAAAACTCTATAAAAAAGTGTATGCATGAACTGAGAAGTCATTCTAGTACAACGGAAGTCAGTGATAGTATCAAACTAACATCCATCCAAAACTACTTCATATGAAAAAAATATGATATCATATCATGAAAACATCCCACTGAAACATCAATCTAGAGCAACCAAGGATTATATAGTTCTTTACCCCCATATCTTCAGCCTGTTCCCAACTCTTTAGAGTCCATATCATTCAATAGATCCTTCTATCCACTCTGTTTATCCATAAAAAGATCATTTACAAAAATCATGAAAACATTTCAAAGAAACATGTTTCATAAGACTTTTTATAAGGACTCAAGCCTGTTATGCATATTTTTACATGATTATTAACATAAATATCAATTAAATGCAAAATAAGGATCAAAAGACCTTGTGTCTTTGGGAAACTAGGAACATAAAACATCAAAATGAAAACAAAAAATCTTTATTTTTATCTCCATAATGAGCTCTTAAGTTCCTTTCAGCATCTAAAAATGTATGGGATAACCTAGTGAATACATCGACAAAAGGGGTGAGATAAGAAATATAGTAAGAGAATAGACATGATAATAAAGTATAACGTGTGAATCAAAAGTATAATATGATATCATAAAATAAAGTCTCATGAGTAATCATATGGGATAATTATATAAAGAACACAGTAAAATAGGATCATGGAAATATCGAAAATATGGAATAAAAACAAAACATGACATAATCATAAGTCAATACTAACTTCCAAGACAACATCACTTTGTGGATAGAGTCCCATAGTGGATTATGTTTACTCTCTAATCCCATACATAACATCTCGTGAGATAAAATCTTTACCCAATGAATTAGACTATTATATAGGTAAAACTATCATAACATGTTCATGATTATGTTTTCTACAAAATGAAATCAATCATACAAAATAAACCTAGTAAATTCCCACATAAAGAAATGGGTTGATTAATCATTCCTAATATCATAATCTAAAGTGATTTCTTAAAGAATGTATTTGAGAAATTAATGTAAATAATGCGTTACCCTATAAAAAGAAAAATATAATAATATAGGTTTATGTGTGAGATACATATTGTAGCACCCTAATCATCTTATGGTATGTTTCTCTTAAATAAATTGTATTCATTAGGTAGCCTATATTTCATAAATCACTAAGCCCCTATGGAAAAAAACATGGTTACTTATAGGGGATTGCCATAACTTATCCACTAAACATAAATTTACCAGCTCTATGATTTGAATTTTAAAAATCTGAAATACACGGTTGTGTTCAAGATGATATTTAGAGTCTGATAGAATTAACTTAATTTTTCGTGAATAGTAACCTACCCTTATGAACAGTAACCTACCCTTAGGAATAGTACTTACACTTATGAATAGTAATATGACTCTTATTAATGGTATCCATACCCTTGAGTTTATAAATGAATTTAGACACCCTAAAGATGAAGATGAATATTCTAAGTGATTATATATTTCAATTAAATAATGGTTTAATTAAATATTTAATTAATCATATTTAGAGAATTACTTTTAAAAAATGGACTTAATTTTTCGATTCTATAAATAAAAAAATGGTTGGTGTGAATTTTTGGGATTTTTCTGAAATGCTTAAAGTTTTTATGAATAGTAAAATCTGATAATTCACAATAAATGCTAAATAATGGATTAATTGAGTCATTAATGATGATCTGATGATGTAAGCCCAATTGGTTCGAATTCACATGCATATATTACTGTTCATGGTCATTGAATACTCACTATTGGTTGTCTTGAGAGGAAATAATAAATTAATGAGTTTTATAATAAGATATCTCCTCTCTCCTCCACTATAAAAACCCCCTCTCACCCCCATTCCATTCCATCATCTCAATCCTTGTGCCTTCTCCAAATTCTGTCCAAATACCTTCCCAACCTCCTCCCCCATGTCCAACAAGCCTTGGTATCATAAAAAGACCAAAACATCTCCCCTTAAGATGTTCTCAAAGGAGGAAGTCTCAAGATGTAAATTCCTCTTTCAAATCCCTTCTTTTCTTTTAAGTTCTTTTATTTTTGTTTCTTTTCACACCTCCCTTCACCAAAATAGTATGATAAATCGAGTAACATACATGTACTGGAATGTTTTCATGATAATGGTATATATTATATTATCTTCTCTCCTATCCCCACTTTTATTTGAAAGAAATGAAAGCATCGTTTGAGATGTGCTAATTTTGCACATTCAAGGACAATGGTTTATCGATTTCTATTATAATATTTAATTATGGTTAGGAAACCATTTGTGTTATGGTTGAACCAGATTATTATGTAATATATCCTATTTTTAGTCCTATAATACTTTTGTACAAATGGAATTAAATTATAAATCAAACCATGTTCATCGTAATCAAACCCACCGATTAACCAAAACGGTTATCACTAAGATTATATATATATATATATATATATATATGACTTCAATCTAAGTAACCTGAATTAAATTTAAAATCATGTAATCTTATGGATGTTCCCTAATAGTGTAAAACTTTATTTATAGACAACCACATCTATATTATATATTTATCTGAACTTGAATATAAGTGAACCAGTCATTTAAAACCGAGTAAACAAACGAGCCCGAACAATGAAATTGAATCTTATAACCAATCAAAAAGGAATAGAATGAACTAAAAAAGATTATAATAAATAACTTACATATAAAATAGGTTCTGGAATTATGAATTAATAATACTAATGTTTTTATTCAGGTCTATAATAACAAGTCAATAACACCTTCAAGCATAAGGTAAGGGATCCTCTCTCTCACTTTTATTCAAGAATCCACCCTATCTTGTGTGCTTTTGTTTTTAATTTATAATAATGGGGTATGTTTTCTCAAATCCCACATAATTCCATTTTTACATATAAATAATGGGATACCCATTTACCTCTCATTAATACCTTGCAATAACACCTGTTACCGTGCCAAAAATTTTGTAAGAGGTTTTCTCATCTCACCTTCAATTCTGTGGGATTTTCATTGTTCACCTCTTATTTATTATATGTGGTATAGGTGTACTGGAAATTGAAATATGTTATCATGGTTCTCATTATATTCATTGTATTCTATGAATCTTTTGTGGTTATTAACTTTTGTCATATGACTCAATTGAATACGACACGATAACGAGCTTTGTCTCAATTTTCACTTCGTTGTGACTTTCTTAGTAATTGTACACCTACTCTTTATTATGTGGTGTAACTACTACCCATTTGAGATCACTTTTAAATTGAAATTATATTACATTTAAATATCCATATTCTCATATCATGGATATTATTATTGTCTAAGTCGTATACCATTTTACTTACGGTATTAATTTTGAATGTTGTTTTGACTGTGGAAATGTTGATGAATCTGTATCCTCTATTCTATACGGATAATGTAAATACTTATTGCTCTTATATTGAATCTATTTATAAATAATTATTTGGATTTAGAGGTGGGTGGGGCCCACTAAATCCCCTTGATACATCGGTAGGTCTCATGAGGCAAAATAGTTTGGTGACAGACCCTTCGAGTTTGTTTCCAAAAATAAAACGGGTTTCTATCCATAGAACTAAACTGTTTTTACAGTATTATAGTTCATGTGCTAGATACATGATGTCCAATTAATAAAAATTCTCTTTATTCGTTATCAGTTATTATTACTATCCATGAGTTTTTCACTATGACAAAATCTATTGATGCAGTTTCATTCTCAGTTTATTAATGGAATTAGTTGTTCATTTATTCTCTATGCCATTTTGATTATGTAAGATTGATTATGATTAACTTATTATTGTACTCATGCTTTCACTATTTGTAACCCTTACTGAGCATTTGATCTCAACCCTTTCATTGTTTACCTTCAATAGGTTATGAAGAGGAGGTCATTTATTTAGTGCTTGTGGATGCAGTTTTTGTTTTTCATTATATATTGTATCTTTTAACCTTATCCAATGTAATTTGTTTCAAATCTATGCATCTAGTTTCTTCAAGAATACTAAACTGATCATTCCTTTAGGATTTTCATTCCTTCTAACCATGTGAATATCAGAAGTAATGCACCGGCTCCTATATAGAGGGGTCGGGGTGTTATAGTTGGTATCAGAGGAAGTTGAGTAGGAAACTTGGAAACTAGAGTAGGAAACATATAGTAGGGAACAAATCCCTAAGGTAGTATTTGAGGATAAACTAAAAATTAACATCCTCATATTTTGTTTAAGGAATAGATTATGTGGATATTTCATGCAATACATCCATGTCTGGATACGAGCAGGTAGAGGCGGCTCTAGCACATATGTATCTAGGGGTAAAACCTAAAAACACCGCTTTGAGCTAGACTCAAATGGGAACTGATACACGACAACGAGCCTTGATGCACTATTGGTTATGACACTCCTAGGGGATATACTTAGGATAATTCATATTTTCTTTAGAATCCATTATGAAGGAGTTTAATGTAAATTTTACCACATAGAAACCATGTTTATAAGATTAGCTATGCATAGAATTTAAATCTATGTTGAGTGCTTTTCTATTTAAGATTCATAAACTAATCTAGTTTATCCCATTATTTAGAAATGGAATCGAATGGAAGAAAGGGAATCAATAATTGTGGGCAAGGTAGGGATCTCCCTACTGAGCAATTCAACATAGTCAATGTTGGAGCAGATCAGATCATGACTATATTGGGACAACTTACTCATGTTGTAACTAATAACCATTCCACACCTGTGTTGGATCATTTCATGTGGCAAAAGCCCTCATATTTCTATGGTACTACTAATCTAGTGGTAGCTGAGCTGTTGATCAGGTCACTTGAAAAGATATTCATGGCATTAAGATGTAATGAAAATGAGAAGGTGGTGCTGGTAGTATATTGTCTCAAGGGTGAATCTGACCAATGGTGGTCCCTGATTCAGAACACCATGGAGGAAGAAGAAATAGAAGATATGGAGTGGAGGAACATTAAGGAAATATTCTTCTAGAAATATTTCCCTCATGAGCAACAAACTTAAATGAAGTAGAAATTCCTTAGCTTGAAACAAAGGGAAGAAGACAGTGTTGCAGAGTATGAGGCTACTTTTACAAGGCTAGCCAGGTATGCCATAGATTACGTACGTGACTCATCATACAAGATTGATCATTTCTTTTAAGTTATTAAGCCAAGTCTTTGGAGGGCACTGTCTTCTAAAACATTTTAATCATATGATGGAATTGTATCAAGTGTTATAAAAAAAGAGAGCGAATTTTCTAGATCAAATCTTTTCAAAGGAAACCAAGATAAGAAGCGGTACTCTGATAACAAAGGAAAAGGAGAAGCACCAAAGAAGAGAAAGGGAATGAATAGTTTCCCATTATGCAAGAACTGTGGAAATAATCATCTCGAGAAATTCTTGAAAGGCATGGGAGTCTACTATAAGTGCGTAGAAAAGGGTCATCGATCTGATGAATGCAAGGGGAAGAAATAATTAAACAATATTCGAGGCTACAATTGTAGAGATATGGGACACTATGAAAATGAGTGTCCTAAACGCCAAGGAAACTTCACTTAGAAAAGGCCAAGAGATCAAGGGAGATCTTATGCGATTACAACTACAGAGGTTAAAGTTCTTAATGATGTGGTGGCAGGTACTTTAATTGTTTCCTCAAACTTAGCCAACACCTTATTTGATTTTGGATCATCACATTCATTTATATCTTCTCAGTTTTCCAAGAAAATTAGATATGTCTAATTCAATTTAATAAAGGATTTCTCAATAAAAACATTTGGGGGATGTATCATTGCAACAAAGGCATGTTGACTAGTCCCCCTCCAGTCACCAAAATGTGCTTTAGTTTCTAACCTTGTAATCATACCAATTACTGAATTTGATATAATTCTCATCATGGATTGTCTGTCAAATTATGATGCCAAGATTTATTTTAAGAAGAAGGAAGTTACAATTTTTGAAAATGGTGTAGAATCCCCTGTCTTTAGGGCAGAAACATCGCCACCTGATTCTTATCGAGAACCACCCCCAGTAACTCTAATAAATTCAATACTTGGGGAGGGATATAAACCAACATTTATGGGTGAGGAACGAAATCTTTAAATTGAATACGTGCACATAGTGCAAGAGTACATTGATGTATTTCTAGAGTATTTACCTGGACATCCACCAGAGAGTGAAGTTGAGTTCTCTATTGATTTAATTCCTGGTGTGAGACCTATATCAAAGACCCCCTATAGAATGGAAACTATGGAGTTAGTGGGGCTAAAGAAACAACTAGAGGATTTCAGTGAAAAAAGATTTATTAAACCTAGTGTTTCTCCATGGGGAGCCCTGGTCCTGATTGTCAAGAAGAAAGATGGATCCATGAGGCTATGCATTGATTATAGGGAAATCAATGCTATTACAATAAATAATAAGTATCATCTACCTTAGATTGATGATTTATTTGATCAACTCCATGGAGACCAATACTTTTTAAAGATTGATCTTTTGTCCGGATATCATCAGCTACATTTTAGGAAGTAATATATTCCTAAGAAATCATTTCAAACCAGGTATGGGAATTACGAGTTTACGATGATGCCATTTGGACTGACTAATGCACCCTCTATTTTCATAGATTTAATGAATAGAGTTTTCAAGGAATATATTGATAACTTTTTTGTGGTGTTCATCAATGATATCCTGGTATACTCAAAAAGCAATGAAGATCATGAGAATCACTTTCGGATTATTCTGGAAACTCTTAGAAGAAATGAATTATATGGGAAGTTTAGCAAGTACGAATTATGGCTTCAATAAGTTTCTTTTTTGGGCCATATTGTCTCTAAGGATGGAATCCTAGTTGATCCTGTGAAGACAAAGGGAATCCAAGATTGGCCCATTCCAAAAAAACATAACTGAGTTTTGCAGTTTTATTGTCTTAGCAGGTTACTATCAGCTGTTCGTTCAGAATTTCGCCCGACTGGCTAACCCGCTAACCAAGCTCACACGAAAAGGAGTTAAGTTTGTGTGGACAAAAGATTATACAGAATGCATCAAAGAATTGAAAAGAATATTGTTCAATGATCCAATTTTGACTCTTCCATCTGGAAGTGATGGATTTGTGATATACAACAATGCATCAAAGAATGGGATGGGTTGCGTCCTTATGAAAAATGATAAAGTTATTGCTTATGCATCAAGACAGTTTAAGACTCATGAGAAAAATTATCCTACTCATGATCTTGAGTTAGCAGCTGTAATCTATGCTTTGAAAATATGGAGACATTATCTCTACGGAGAGATATGTGAGATCTATACACACCACATGAGTTTGAAATAAATTTTCACACAAAAAGAACTCAACATGAGGCAAAGAAGATGGATTGAGTTAATAAAATATTATGATTGTGCAATACACTACCACCCAGGAAAGGTGAATAAGGTGTCAGATTCATTAAGTAGGAAAGATCATGGTCTTCTAACTCAAATGAGGATTTAAAGAGATCATATATTCATGGATCTACTAAATATGGATATGGTAATTGTTAAAGGGAAACATCTTTTCTCTTTCAAATGATTGCTAAACCATATTTATTATAAAAAATAAAAATATCTCAATCTAATGATGAGAATTTGCACAAGAAAATTTATGATGTCAAGGATGGAAGACTGGCTGACTTCGTGTATGAAGAAGGAGTTTTGAAATTTGGGAGGATGTTATGCGTTCCATCAGTACCTGAGCTAAAAATGGAACTATTAGACATTTCCCATAGCTCAAATTTCTCTATACACCCGGGTAGCACCAAGATGTACATAGATCTGAAGAAATATTTCTGGTGGGATAATATGAAGCGAGAAATTGTTGACTACGTATCAAGGTGTCTAGTTTGTCAATAAGTGACGACAGAGAGAAAAAATCCCAAAGGATTGATGCAACCTCTACCTATTTCTTTGTGGAAGTGGGATAAAATTATGATGGATTTTATCACCAGAATACCAAGGACACCTAGAAGGAACGATGCAATATGGGTAATTGTTGATCGTTTCAAAAAATCAGCACATTTCCTTATTATACAATAGGATTTTCCACTCGAGTGCCTGTCAATACTGTATATTAATGAAATTGTAAGACTTCATGGTGCACCTCTATCAATTCTATCCAATCTAGTTCCTCAGTTTATATCAATGTTTTGGAAAAGTCTCCAGAAAGCTTTGAATACTGAGCTTTGTATGAGTACTACTTATCAACCCCAAACTGATGGACAGTCTAAAAGGACTATACAAACTCTAGAAGATATGCTGAGGTCATGCTTTCTTGACTTCCAAGGTATGTGGGATCAATATTTCCATTTGGTGGAATTTTCCTACAATAATAGTTTCCATTCTAGTATTCAAATGCCTCTGTATAAAGCATTATATGGAAAGAGGTGTCGAACTCCAAATTGTTGGGATGAAGTTGGTGAGAGAAAACTTATAGGACCAGAACTTATTGAAGAGACCACGACAAAGGTAAAGAAAATTCAAGACCATATTAAGGCAGTACAAAGTAGGTAGAAGAGTTATGCTGACAATCGGAGAAAGGATTTGGAATTCCAGGTGGGAGATCATATCTTTCTGAAAGTATCTTCATGGAAGGGTGTCCTAAGGTTCGGTAAGAAAGGGAAACTGAGCCCCAGGAACATCGGGCCATTTGAAATTTTGGAAAGAATAAGAGTTGTAGCTTACCATCTAGCGATGCTGCCAAATCTCTCCTGAGTTTATGATGTGTTCCACGTGTCATTGTCAAAGAAATACATGCCAGACCCAACACATGTTCTCACATATGAAGAAATTTGAACTGGAACCTGATTTGTCATATTGTGAAAAGCCTATTTGGATTCTTGACACAAGGGAGCAGATATTGAGAAATCGGACAACTCGCCTAGTGAAGGTTCTTTGGAGAAACCAGAATATGGGGGAAGCAACATGGGAACCTGAGGATGTTATGAAAAAGAATCACCCGCATCTTTTTGGTGGGCTTTATACATAAAATTTCGAGGATGAAATTTTCGAAGGAGGGAATAATGTAGCACCCAAACATCTTATGGTATGTTTTTCTTAAATACATTGTATTCATTAGTAGCCTATATTTCATGAATCACTGAGCCTCTATGGAACAAAACATGGTTACATATAGGGTATATCCATAACTTAGCCACTAAACTTAAATTTATCAGCTCTGTGATTTTAATTTTAAAAATCTGATATACACGGTTTTGTTCACGATGATATTTAGAGTCTGATAGAATTAACTTAATTTTTGGTGAATAGTAACCTACCCTTATGAATAGTAACCTACCCCTAGGAATAGTAACTTGCCCTTATGAATAGTAATATGACTCTTATGAATGCTATCCATACCCTTGAGTTTATAAATGATTTTATTCACCCGAAAGATGAAGATGAATATTCTAAGTGATTATATATTTTAATTAAATAATGATTTAATTAAATATTTAATTAATCATATTTAGATAATTATTTTTGAAAAATGGACTTCATTTTTAGATTCTACACGTCGAAAAATGGTTCGAGTTAATTTTTCGGATTTTTATGAAATACTTAAATTTTTGATGAATAGTAAAATCTAATAATTCACAATAAATGCTAAATAATGGATTAATTGAGTCATTGATGATGATCTGCTGATGTATGCCCAATTGGTTTGAAGTCACATGCATATATTACTGTTCTTGGTCATTGAATACTCACTATTGGTTGTCTTGAGAGGAAATAATAAATTAATGAGTTTTATATTAAGAAATCTCCTCTCTCCTCCACTATAAAAACCCCCTCTCACCCCCATTCCATTCACTCCTCTCAAGCCTTGTGCCTTCTCCAAATTCTGTCCAAATACCTTCCCAACCTCCTCCCCCACTTCCAGCAAGCTTTGGACTCATAAAAATACCAAAACCTCTCCCCTTAATAGGTTCTCATAGGAGGAAGTCTCAAGAGGTAAATTCCTCTTTCAAATCCCTTCTTTTCTTTTAAATTCTTTTATTTTTGTTTCTTTTCTCACCTCCCTTCACCAAAATAGCTTGATAAATCGAGTAACATACATGTACTGGAATTGTTTCATTCTAATGGTATATATTCCATTATCTTCTCTCATTTCTCCACTTTTATTTGAATGAAATGAAAGCATCGTTTGAGATGTGCTAATTTAGCACATTAAAGGACAACGATTTATCGATTTCTATTATAATTTTTAATTATGCTCAGGAAACCATTTTTGTTATGGTTGAACCAGATTATTATGTAATATATCTTAATTTTAGTTATGTAATACTTTTTTACAAATGGTATTAAATTATAACGCAAAACATGTTCATCGTAATCAAACTCACTGATTAACCAAAACGGTTATCACTAAGGTTATATATATTTAAAAATTCAACTTCAATCTAAGTAACCGGAATTAAATTCTAAACCATGTAATCTAATGGATGTTCACTAATAATGTATAACTTCATTTCTGGACAACCACATCCAACTTATATATTTATCCGAACGTGAATATAAGTGAACCAATCATTTAAAACCAAGTAAACAAATGACCCCGAACAATGAAATTGAACCTTATAACCAATAAAAAAGGCATAGAACGAACTAAAAAGGATTATAATAAATAATTTACATATAAAATAGTTTCTGGACTTATGAATTAATAATCCTAATTTGTTTATTCAGGTCTATAATAAAAAGTCAAGAACACCTTCAAGCATAAGGTAAGGGATCCTCTCTCACTTTTATTCATGAATCCACCCTATCTTGTGTGCTTTTGTTTTAAATTTATAATGATAGGGTATGTTTTCTCAACTCCACCATACTACCCTTTTGACATATAAATAATTGGATACCCCTTTACCTCTCATTAAGACTTTGCAATAACACTTGTTACCGTGCCAAAATGTTTGTAAGAGGTTTTCTCATCTCACCATCAATTCTGTGGGATTTTCAATGTTCGCCTCTTATTTCTTATATGTGGTATAGGTGTACTACCATTTTACATATGTTATCATGGTTCTAATTATATTCATTGTATTTTGTGACTCTTTTTGTGGTTATTAACTTTTGTCGTATGACTCAATTTAATACAACACAATAATGAGCTTTGTCTCAATTTTCACTTCGTTGTGACTTGCTTAGTAATTGTGCGCCTATCTTTATTATGTGGTGTACCTACTGCCCATTTGAGATCACTTTTAAATTGAAATTATATTCAATTTAAATATCCATATTCTCATATCATGGATATTATTATTTTCTAAGTCGCATACCATTTTACATACGGTAATTATTTTGAATGTTGTTTTGACTGTGGAAATGTTGATGAATTTGTATCCTTTATTCAGACGGGTTTCTACCCATAGAACTAAACAGTTTTTACAGTATTATGGTTCATGTTCCAGATACATGACGTCCAATTAATAAGAATTGTCTTTATTCATTATCATTTATTATTATTATCCATGAGGTATTCACTATGACAAAATCTATGGATGCAGTTTCATTATCAGTTTATTAATGGCATTAGTTGTTCATTTATTCTCTATGACATTTTGATTATGTCAGATTGATTATGATTCACTTATTATTGTACTCATGCTTCCATTATTTGTAACCCTTACTGGGAATTTGAGCTCTCCCCTTTCATTTTTTACCTTCAATAGGTTATGAAGAGGAGGTTATTTATTGAGTGCTTGTGGATGTAGTTTTTGTTTTTCATTATCTATTGTATATTTTAACGTTATCCAATGTAATTTGTTTTAAATATATGTATCTAGTTTCTTAAGGACTACTAAACTGATCGTTCCTTCAGGATTTTCATTCCTTCTAACCATGCCAATATCACAAGTTAGGCACCGGCTCCTGTCTAGAGGGGTCAGGGTGTTACACATATATACATAATTTATAAGTATTTCATAATATTAAAGAGATATATAAAGTGAGATAGAGAGAGAAATTTCATACTCTAAGAAAAAGGGTGGTCCAGAGAGATCCTTCACCTTGAATCTGACTCATCACATAAATTCTTTATCTTAATTAATAATAAACTTATATTAATTATTTACTTTATTAAAATTCTTTTTCAATTTTATTATTCCCTTTATTTTATTTACTATCTAATTATATACAATTACATAATCATTTAAGTTCATGTCAGATGTTTTGATGTTATTCAGATCATATATCCAAAATGAATTAGGTATATTGACTATAGTAAATGAGATAATTATTTAATAATATTAAAATGATATAATTTTTATTATTATACATCAATTATACATTTAAAACCATCCATGAAATATGGTTATGAAAAAATAACTATGTTGCAATCATGGAGATGGTAGGTTGTACGTACCCATGAGTAATGTTTCTATTTTTAACAATTATTATGGAAAGAAGATGAATATTATTTTATCTTTAAATAATGACAATTATATCATAAATATTATATTATTTATTTAAATACACTTATTAATAGTATTCATGTGATGTGGCTATGAAAAAACAAATCACCTTGGTTCATGGAGGTGGTAATCCACTCATACATACAACTGATGTTATCATTTATAAATGAATGGAAGGAAAAGAAATAGATTAATAATACCTTTATAGAATAATAAAAATGTCATTAATATCATATATATAAATTAAATACATCATTAATACTATCTGTGATCAGCAATAATAGAAAAATAACAACTTCGGTTCAAGAGTTGGTAGTCCTCCGTACACACGAATGATAGCTTCTTTTCCCATTTGATTGATTAGGATATAGATATATGTTATAGAATTAAAATAATAAAATCCTATTATATTTTATATATTGATATTATTATCTAATAATTTTTTCATAATATTTTAATTAGGTATAAGAATAAATAAAACTAAAACATTTAGTTAAAAGTTACACCACATCTTTGGACAACCTCCATTTCTTCTCACCTTAACCACTCTAAGGTTATTATTCTATCTAAAATAATACTTATATAATGTAAGGATGGATTTTAAGAAGGTATTTGGGTAGTTATTGTCCAAACTAAAATGATTCTGAAGTGTGAATATGATATAAGAGTAGGTTCCCTTTTATAAGTGAGGGGAGGGGAACTCTTGGATTTACTTAAAATATTAAATTAATATAAGTTAATTTTCATGTAAAATTCTCCAAAATGATATAATTATAACATAATATGATTATGGTTTGAAATCATATAATAAAATAAAATATTTATAATTTTAGATTAGTTTTATAGCCTTATCTCCCTATTTTAACCTGTATTAACCCTTTTTCATAATTACCGCATTTATAATGTTTTTACTATTTAGGGTAAAATATAGTTACTATATGACAACCCTGATTATATTAAAAACATAAATATGATTTATTACATAAACCTTCACTTGATACAACAAAGAAGATCGAGAGTTTTAGTGTCTTTGGGGCTTAGGATCATTACATAAAAACTTGAAACATGAAATACAACATCTTTATTGAAAACTTCCTTTACATTACCACTACATTCCTTCGTACTTAGCATTGCATGGGATAACCTGAGGACATGCATAAGAAAAGGGTGAGCTATAAATCCCAGTAAGAGAATACACATGGAATAACATGAGGAGTACAATACATGTTAGACATTAGGCATATCAATATAGCACAAGAAAAATATGAACATAAAGGCATGATAAAGCATGATAATCATAACATGGAAATGTGGCAACAACACTTAACATGGAATTAGCATGAGCCAAGGCTCATTGCACATGGAGCATGAGTAAATCCACATTGCATATGAATCATGAGTAAACCCTCATTGTACATGAATTATCATGATTCAACACTCATTGCACATGAAGTATCATGATACTATACTTTACCCAATGCATTGGAGTGTTATAAGGGTGCACCGTTCTTAAACATTTCATTTCATGCATAAGTGTGCCACATGGATCATAAAACATGGATTCATAAAACATAATCATTTATTCCATGATCAAGGAATGTGGAATTAATACATGAAACTTTATAATCAATAAGTAAATGTTCATAAAGGTGAATACCCTTGATGGAGAAATGGGCATGGTATTCACTACACAATGGCATTGGCTTAGAAAATCGGTGCGATTTCGGCAGCATAACGGCGTGACATAAGAATTCATAAAAACGGTTGATGAGAGAGAAAGGGGTTCCTCATCATATTTACATGTAATGGAAAGTAATTATGTCATATAGATACATGTACCAACAATTTTAATGGAATTTAGATTCATGATACAAAAGTATTGGTTGAATGTAAATGAGGAGAGAGAAGTTCCTTTCGGAATTTCGACATTGAAACGGGTGTACATGGGAGACATATAATGAGTGAGAAAGGGATCTATCATCATTAAAACATAAAGAGGGAAGTATTAGGGAGGTGAAAACCCATACCCCAACATTCATAATTGAAATTAAAATGGAAAAACAACTTAAATAAAATGGGGAGAATGAGAAAGGAAGAAAAAAACCCTTAATTGGAAGTGTGCTTCCGAAGGCTAGAGAGAGGATTGTGAGAGGCTTATTGGGATAATGGTGAACCTTCGGAGGATTCTAGAGAGTTTAGGGCAGAGGTTGGACAAACTCCAAGGGCTTTGAGTGAGGAGGAAGTGGGATCTTGGGTGGGTTTATATAGGAAATGTGAGGGAATTATTTATTATTTAAGTTTGGGACCCCTTATATTAAATTAATCCAAACCACAAACCAGCCCATGGTTTTTTCCCATGGTTTTTGGAAAAGGGTAGAGTAAAACAATATTTTATAAGTCCAAATTCATAAATTCTTAAAATAATAAGGTTGCTTATGTGGAGGTGAGTCACACTCCCATGGAAAACAATTTAAAAAGACAGGGTGTTTAATAAGCCTTGAGGGATCCATTAATGCTTTGAAAAGTAAGTCAAACAAACCCAAAATCACATTATTTTAATGGTAAAACATATATTGGCCGAAAATAAATCTTATAGTATTTTATTACATCACTATTGGGTCATTATGATGTCATAAAACACATTATATATTTAAACGGTATTTAATTTTTACCCAAAAATTTGATTGTCTCAGAAAATTATGAAAAATTCACCGTCGGATAATTTTGACGTCTTGATTCTAGAAATAATACTTATTTTATCTAAATATTTTTCTAAATATGTTATGTTTCACTTTTAAAATAAAAACTGACATTTATTGAAACTTCACGGGTTTTGACAAAATGGCTTTCAAACCTTAATAAAAATTACAACTGCATTCATAAAATTATAAGATCATTTATATTTAATAAAAATTAATTTAATAATACTATTATTATTATTTTATTAAAATATTATTTAATTCAAAAAATACCTTAATTTAATAAAATACAGTTCTTAATTAAATAATAATAAAAAACACTATTTGTACTTTAAAAACTATTTACAGTGTATCAATAATGACAAGAAAGTATATAAATTATTATATACAAAAAATAATGTACATGAACATAATACTATCGATTTGTTACATAACCCCTTAAACAGTCACATAAGACCTAAGGGTAAGGTGTGTGATGGTGACAGGCTCTTGGGGGGTTCGGATAACATCGCTCGTGTGGTAATCTCTATCAACTTCCACTATTCCTGTAGACGGTCCCGTTCGAGCTTGACATGATGAAGCTCAGCTTGGGCTTGGTCAAGAGCAAATCCCAAAGATGCCACCTCTTTTCCGAGATCCGACAAATGGGCT
The DNA here is from genome assembly GCA_963277665.1 of Viscum album. Classification (NCBI taxonomy): domain Eukaryota; kingdom Viridiplantae; phylum Streptophyta; class Magnoliopsida; order Santalales; family Viscaceae; genus Viscum; species Viscum album. The sequence goes on along the minus strand of OY728166.1, from coordinate 1,079,820,164 downwards.
TCGTATAGATCAATTCTACTGGACGAGGACATTGCTTCTTTTGTCTGAGTAAATTGGATTTGTTAAAGCCCTATATTTATACTAATCATGTGATCACTGTTCAACGGCTATATTTGCAAAAGTAAAAATTCTTAACATAAAACCAAAGAAGTTGACATTTTATATAAACATAATGAGACATTTAATTAGATCAAGAGGGATTTCCATTAATGAATCTTTGGGTCGTTACAATATTCGCCCCTTAAGAAATTTCTCCCTAGAAATTTCATTTTCCCACACTAAAACAGGTGTGGGTAACTCAGATTCATCATTTCATCTGATTCCCAAGTCGCTTCTTCAAACTTGTGGTTTCTCCACAACACCTTGATAATGGGCATTGTCTTATTTCATAGTACTTATTCCCTATGATCTAAGATCTTCACTGGTTGCTCCTCATAAGAAAGATCATCCTCCAACTGTACCACCTCAGAAGAAAGTACACGTCAATGGTCTGGTATGTACTTCCTTAAGAGGGATACATGAAAGACATCATGTACTTTGGCCATGGTAGGTGGAAGCTCTTATCGATAGGCCACCGCCCCGACACGATCATGAATCTCGAAGGGGCCGATGTACCTTGGACTTAACTTCCCTTTCTTTCCAAATCTCATGACTTTCTTCCATGGAGATATGCATAGAAAAATCATGTCTCTAACTTTAAACTCAAGGTATCGTCGACGGTTATCTGCATAACTCTTCTGTCAACTCTGGGCTGTCTTGATATGCTGCTGAATGGTTTTCACCTTCTCCACCATTTCATCAACCATTTCTGGTCCAAGCAGCTTACGTTCACTGACCTTATCCCAACATGCTGGAGTTCTGCACCTTTTCCCATACAGGTCTTCATATGGTTCCATTTGGATGCTTGAGTGGAAACTGTTGTTGTAGGATAATTCAACCAGTGGAAGATGTTGATCTCATCCTCCTTTAAAGTCCATTGAGCATGCTCTCAACATTTCCTCAAGTGTTTGGATAGTCCGCTCAGATTAGCCATCAGTTTAAGGATGATAAGCCATACTGAAGTTTAGTTTAGTATTTAGAGCATGTTGAAGACTCTTCCAAAACTTAGAGGTGAATCTCAGATCTCGGTCAGACACAATAGATAGTGGTACTCCATGAAGCCTTACCACTTCATTGATATATATCCATTCCAGTTGATCTAATGAGAAATCCTCCCAAATAGAAATGAAGTGTGTAGTCTTTGTAAGACAATCCATAACAACCCAGATTGCATTGTTGCCTTTGGATGTCCTTGTAAGTCCAGTGACAAAGCCCATGGTTATGTTCTCCCATTTCTATTCCAGTATGGGCAATGGTTGCATCATCCCCTTAGACTTCTGCCTCTCTGCCTTCACTTGCTGGCACACCAGGCACTTTGATGTATATTCAGCGATCTCCTTTTTCATATTATCCCACCAAAAGTTTTCTCGGAGATCTCGATACATCTTTGTGCTCCCTGGGTGAATAGAGAAATTTGAACAATGTGCATCATCCAAAAGTTACTTCTTCAGATCCGGACTCGATGGAATACATAGTATTTTCCCAAATCGCACTATTCCTTATTCATTACCATTAAACTCTGAGGATTTTCCTTTTTTGATAGCTTCCACTTTTTTCTGAATTCTCACATCATCCTTTTGAGCATCCTTCAACCTTTCCAAAAGAGACGGTTGAGTAATCATTTGTGAAAGGATTGATGATGTTCCCTCCTTTATGATTCCCATGTCCATCTTCATCAAGTCTAAGAATATTGGATCCTTTTCAATTCTTATCATTGATAGAATCACTGGGTCCTTTCTACTTAGGGAATCTTCCACCTTGTTCGCTTTCCCAAGGTGGTAATGTATTGAACAGTCATAATCCTTGATGAGCACTATCAATCTTCTTTGGCGTATATTAATCTCTTTCTGTGTGAATATATATTTAAGACTCTTGTGGTCAGTATATATCTCACATTTCTCCCCATAGAGATAATGCTGCCATATTTTCAAGGCAAAGATTACTGTCGCCAACTCCAGATCATGTGTTGGATAGTTTCGCTCATGGATTTTCAATTGCCTTGATTCATAGGATATCACTTTATCATTCTGCATCAACACACAACCTAATCCCTTATTCAAAGCATCACTGAATACCACAAACATTTCCCCACTTGTGGGTAAAGTGATCATGGGTGCAGTGATAAGCCTCCTTTTCTACTCCTTGAAGCTTTCTTCGCATTCATCACTCCAAGAAAACTTTACTCCTTTTTGAGTTATCTTGGTAAAAGGGTTGGACAATCGTGAGAAATTTCTCACAAATCGTCGATAATATCCAACTAACCCCCAGAAGCTACGGATATTCGTTACCGATGTTAGCCTCGGCCATCCCTCAATTGCATTCGTTTTGGAGGGATCCACAGATATCTCATTGCTTGTGATGATAAGGCCCAAGAATGAGACTTCCTTCAACCATAACTCACACTTGTTCTACTTTTCATAGAGCTTCTACTTGCACAAAGTCTCCAGTATAGTTCTTAAATTCTCCTCATGATCCTCCTTGGTTTTGGAGTATATTAGAATATCATCTATAAAGACTACCAAAAATTTGTCTTGGTAATCTCTAAAGACTCTATTCATCAAGTCTATGAATATTATTGGATCGTTGGTGAGTCCTAAAGGCATTAATATGAATTCATAGTGTCTGTATCTTGTACGAAAATCAGTCTTGGAGATATATTCTTTATTCACCCTTAATTGATAATATCCCAACCGCAAGTCCACCTTGGAGAAGTATTGTGCTCTACGCATCTGATCGAACAAGTCATCAATTCATGGGAGATGATACTTGTTCTTTATCGTGATTTTTTTAAGTTTATGATAATCGATGCAAAGCCGCATTGACCCATCCTTCTTCTTGACGAAGAGGACTGGTTCACCCCATGGTGAAGTACATGGGCGTATAAACCCTTTATCCAGATTCTCATATAGTTGTTTCTTCATCTCTTTAAGCTCTAAAACAGCCATTCTATATGGAGTCTTGGATATTGTTAATGCCCCGGGTATAAGTTCAATTGAGAATTCAACATCTCTTCTAGGAGGAAGACCAAACAGTTCCTCGGGAAACACTTCCGCGAATTCCCTCACAATAGGCATTTCTTCAAGGATGGTTTCTTCCTTGGACTCAATCATCTGAGCTAGATACGCGTTCTCATAGGGCAGCAATATCCATGCTTGAGATGATGGAGCTAAAGGAGATTCATCTTCCTCCATACACTTGTAAAGAATCGGGTGTCGATTCTCCATATGGAGTGTGATTTCCCTCTCCTGACAATTTATGTTGGCTCTATATAAGGAAAGCCAATCCATGCCAAGAATTGCATCAAATTCCACTAGAGTGAGTATGACAAGGTTCGCCAGGAAATTCAATCCACAGATTATAACAGGGGAGGACTTATATTCATGGGATGCAATGATTTCCCCATTTTCCATACTCGCCAACATCTTCACTTCCATGATTTTTGGTGGTGCTGGGATTGTTCTACTAAACTTTTGAGATATAAAAGAATGCTTAGAACCTGAATCAAAAAGTATGTTTTCTATTCTTGAATGAATAACTACCGTACATGTCACCACTTCGTTGTCGGGGTTCACTTTGGCGGAAGTGATGGAAAAAGCTCTTCCTTGCTGCCTTGGAGGTTGTTGGTTGCCTCCGAAAACCCTTGGATTAGGGAACTAATTTTCAAAATTCCTTGGTTCTTTGCATTTGTAGAATTGAACAACGTGTTGAGGTTCGAACGGAGTGTTTCTCTCCTCTTTCGCAGCTGTGGTTCTTTCTTTCTGATAGTTAACAGCTAGGTGCCCTTATCTTCCAAATCTAAAGCATTTCCTCGTCCCCTTGAGGCAATTTCTAGGGTGCTTCTTTCCACACTTTTGGCAATTGGGGTGCTGGATCTTCTTAGCACCATTGGATTTATCCATCAGACTTCCAGCATTAAAGTCCACCTTACGCTTCTTGTCCCCATGATACCCCTGTGATTCCCCAATCTCCATTTCTACCTTGAGGGCACATCGTAAAATTTCCTCATAGCTGTCGAAGTCACGGATCGCTAATGCCTTCTGCAGGCTAGGCTTCCTCCCACCAAAGAAGCGTTCAACCTTGCATTCGACGGTAATGACAAAGTTAAAAGAGTATCGTGAAAGCCTTGTTATGTTTTACTCGTACGCTCGAATAGATTCTTCTTCTTTTTTCTTGAGGGAAAGGAAGTCCCTTTCCATATTAAGCCGGAGGGTGCACGGAAAATATTTATCAAAAAACATCTTTCGGAAATCCTTCCATTCCAACTCCTTGATCTCATCCTCAGGCTTAGTATTTTTGATCAACGTCCACCATTGATCAGCTTCATCCTCCATAAGATAATCCACCAGGAGAACCTTCTCTTGTTCATAACATTGAAGGATAGAGAAGATCTTTTCAATGGAGTTGATCCATTGTTCAGCGATCGTGGGATCAGATGATCCACTAAAAGTAGGAGGACTTTGTTTCATGATTCTCTCGATAGAGAATTGTTCTTTCTTGGGGGGGGGGGTTAAACACTCCTCTTGACCCGTGTTTCTATTCAAATCTTGAGTTATCTGAGAGAGAAGCGTGAAAAAGTTCATTATTCCCGCTCCCATTGGATTGGGAATCTCATTAGTACAGTCATCACACTAATCTTCACATCGATTATTAGCCCGAGTCCTCCTATTACTGTCCATTGGCTGGAATAAAAGGAAAGTTAGGGGTAACACATAAAGGTAAATCCAAAGAAAAAATTTGATGACTCATAAATTAAATTTTATTCCCTTAACTTATGAATCTATAGGCTTCAGTCTAGGCTTTTCATGATCTACTTTCTAACATATAATCTTAGGGGAATTTTTTTAATTCTTTTAATAATGGTTCATACTAAGATTTTGAATTTATCAAAACATATCCCCTGGGAGTTTCATAACCAAGAGTGCAGCAAGGCCCGTTGTCGTGCACCAGTTCCCATTCGAGCCTAGCTCAAAGTGGTGTTTTTAGGTTTTACCCCTAGGATACATCTGTGCCAGATCCGCCTCTACCTGCTCGTATTCAGACAGGGATGTATTTGTTTGATAAACCACTTACTCAGTACTTACCAAAACTTAGGGATGTTTTTATTATACTTAGTCTTGTCTCTAAGGATTTAGTAGGATTTTCTAATCTTAATCCCAAAAACAATTAAACCTATCCTCTGATACCAACTATGACAACCCTGCTTTTATTACAAACTTAAACATGATTTATTACATCAAACTTTTCTTGATACAACAAAGAAGATCGATAGGTTTAGTGTATTTGGGAATTAGGATCATTACATAAAAACTTGTAACATGAAATAAAACATCATTATTGAAAACTTCCTTTACATGACCACTACATTCCATCGTACTTAGAATTGTATGGGATAACCTGAGGACATGCATAAGAAAAGGGTGAGCTATAAAGCCCAGTAAGGGAATACACATGGAATATCATGAAGAGTAAAATACATGTTAGACATTAGGAATATCAATAGATTACAAGGGAAAAATGAACATAAAGTCATGATAAATCATGATAATCATAACATGGAAATGTGGCAACAACACTTAACATGGAATTAGCATGAGCCAAGGCTCATTGCACATAGAGCATGAGTAAATCCTCATTGCACATGCAGCACGAGTAAACCCTCATTGAACTTGAATTAGAATGAGTCAACAATCATTTCACATGATGTATCATGGTACTATACTTTACCCAATGCATTGGAGTGCTATAGGGGTGCACCCTTCTTAAACATTTCATTTCATGCATAAGTGTGCCACATGGATCATAAAACATGGATTCATAAAAAATAATCATTTATTCCACGATAAAGGAATGTGGAATTCATACATGAAACTTTATAATCAATAAGTAAATTTTCATAAAGGTGAATACCCTTGATGGAGAAATGGGCATGGTATTCACTGCAAAATGCCATTGGCTTAGAAAATCGGTGCGATTTCGGCAGCGTAACAGCGTGACATAAGAATTCATAAAAATGGTTGATGAGAGAGAAAGGGGTTCCTCATCATATTTACATGTAATGGACAGTAATTATTTCATATAGATACATGTCTAAACAATTGTAATGGAATTTATATTCATGATACAAAAGTATTTCTTGTATGTAAATGAGGAGAGAGAAGTTCCTTTCAGAATTTTGGCATAGTAACGGGTGTACATGGGAGGCATATGATGAGAGAGAAAGGGGTCTCCCGTCATTAAAACATAAATAGGAAAGTATTAGGGAGGTGAAAAACCATACCCCAAGATTCATAATTGAAATTAAAATGGCAAAACAACTTAAAGAAAATTGGACAAAAATGATAAAGGAAGAAAAAAACCCTTACTTGGAAGTGTGCTTCCCAAGGCTAGAGAGAGGCTTGTGAGAGGTTTCATGGGAGCTTGGGACACCTTGAGATGATTCTAGAGAGAGTAGGGCAGAGGTTGGATGAACTAAGAAGGATTTGAGTGAGGAGGAAGTGGGAGCTTGGGTGGGTTTATATAGGAAAGGTGAGGGAATTCTTTATTATTTAAGTTTGGGACCCCTTATATTAAATTAATCCAAACCACAAACAAGACCATGGTTTTTTCCCATGTTTTTTGGAAAATGTGAGAGTAAAAAAATATTTTATAAATCCAAAGTCCTATGTTCTTAAAATAATAAGGTTGCTTATGTGGAGGTGAGTCACACTCCCATGGAAAACAATTTAAAAAGACAAGGTGTTTAATAAGCCTGGAGGGATCCACTAATGCTTTGAAAAGTAAGTCAAACAAACCCAAAATCACATTATTTTAATGGTAAAATATATATTGGCCGAACATAAATCTTGTAGTATTTTATTACATCACTATTGGGTCATTATGATGTCATAAAACACATTATATATTTAAACGGTATTTAATTTTTACCCAAAAAATTGACTGTGTCAGAAAATTATGAAAAATTCACCATTGGATAATTTAGACGTCCTGATTCCAGAAATAACACTTATTTTATCTAAATAATTTTCTAAATATGTTAATTTTCACTTTTAAAATAAAAACCTACATTTATCGAAAATTCACGGGTTTTGAAAAAAATGGCTTTCAAACCTTAATAAAAATTACAATTTCATTCATAAAATTATAAGATAATTTATATTTAATAAAAATTAATTTAATAATATTGTTATTATTTTATTAAAATATCATTTAATTCAAAAAAATCTCTTAATTTAATAAAATAGAATTCTTAATTAAATAATAACTAAAAACACTATTTGTACTTTTAAAACTAATTACAATGTATCAATAATGACAAGAAAGTATATACATTATTATATACAAAAAATAATGTACATGAACATAGTACTATCGATTTGTTACATAACCCCTTAAAACAGTCGCATAAGACCTAAGGGTAAGGTGTGTGATGGTGACAGACTCTTGGGGGGCTCGGATAACATCGCTCGTGTGGTAATCTTTATCAACTTCCACTTTTCCCGTAGACGGTACCGTTCGAGATTGACATGATGAAGCTCATATTGGGCTTGGTCAAGAGCAAAGACCAAAGACGCCACCTCTTTTCCGAGCTCTGACAAATTGGCTTCTAATGGAGCAATTCTACTGGACGAGGCCATCGCTTCTTTTGTCTGAGTAAATTGGATTTGTTAAAGCCATATATTTATACTAATCATGTGATCACTGTTCAATGGTTATATTAGAAACGGTCAAAATTCTTAACATAAAACCAAAGAAGTTGACATTTTATATAAACTTAAAGAGACATTCAATTAGATTAAGAGTGATTTACATTAATGAAACTTTGTGTAGTTATATACTATAAAAGGAAAACGTTCCCATAAATGGACCATAATTGATATTTCTAAACATATACCAATCAATTTTCCATAAATAGTTTTTTTTGGAATTTTCAATCATTTTCTAAAATATTATTTATTATAAAATAACATTAATGTCATTTTTGCAACTATTCATTTAATTTGACTTTCAAAACAATATTAAAATAAATAAATTAAAAAATAATCCATTAAAACATATTTAATATTTAATTTCTATATAAAAATACATGGGACATAATAATTCATTAAAATTATATTACATTAAAAAAATTTAAAGTCATTAATATGTTACTATTAATTTAATAAATTCTTTTTTGGCATTTCATAAGCTTTTAAGATGATTATTTTATCTCTAAGAATTAAAAGTAAATTATCATGATAAAAAAAATTGAATATTTACTTATAATTTGACATATTTTTTCATTATCCATGACAAGATATTATAGAAATTAAAATAAAGAAAGTGAAATTTTTTACTTTATCTTTTACTTAATATTATGAAGGTCAAAATCAAGGGTAAAAGGAAAAAAAGCTCCTATTTTTTAGATTTGATGGAAATTTATGAACTCCACTCAATTAATAGTATAAAGGAAAGTGTTAGGGTTATTTTTTTTCCTCTCATATTATTTTTAATCTTAGTTACTTGATTTACCCTTACTGTGGTGATAATTATTTACTAAGATTATTATTCATAATAACCTAAAATAAAAGGGACTTAATGAAAAAATCTATAAATCCTAATTACAAATATAGAGTCACTTTTAAAAGATTCAATTTATATAATTGGAGGGAAATAATTTAATATTATAATACAAAACACAATGAAAAATATTTTTTCAGAAAAAAAAAAATGTCTTTTTAAGTATAAAATTATTTTTATACCAAATTAAAGTATAAAATTCATTAAAAATAATATAATTGGATTATTTTTAATCAATTTTAACTCATTAAAGTTTAAAAATAATCCAAAATATAATTTTACTTTCTAAATATTTGAAAAGAAAATAAAGTTTTTATTAAAAACAAGTATTTTTCACTATTCATTGAAAAATAAAACTATTTAGAAAAATCTCATAAAATTACCATAATCCATTTTTTATATGATTACTTCAAAAACTTTTATCATTTTTATAAAATAAAATTTATAAAATTTATATAAGTTAATTATAATAGTTTCTCACAAAAAAAATTAAAACCATTTTTGAAGAAACATAGCTTTTTATAGAATGAAAGTAATTATTAAAAATTGAGTGATTTTATTAAAATAATTTATCAATAAATTTATATTTATTTGGATCTTTATATATATATTTAATAAATTAGTTGAATCTATTTATACCCACCAATTTAATGGCTAGGTTATAATAGTCATATTTTAATAATAATTAGTCATGCTTTTTGTAGAATTGGTGTTGTGTGTCGTAAACATTATTAAACATAGTGTTATTTTAAAATCTCATAGTGCTACCCTCAGGGTTTTTCTTCATCATTATCATGTGCCAAATTCATTTATATGTATTTTCATATGAGATAAACAACATTATTTCAAATTTCATATTACCATGAGTTCTACACTCTCATCTATCGAACCAACTTCAAGTCTATCTACATCATGGTTCTTCTCCTTTAATTTATAAATACTAGGAATTAAAATGGGTTTCAGTAAGATAAAACAACATAACATGAACATAAATCATAACCACTAAATATTTCACTCTCTTTGGCTGATTTCTATCAAAAAATCAAACAACATATAATTCACATCCTTCCTTTTCCCCCACTTCAGTGTGCTCATGAAAAACATGTCTCATATCCCAATATATTGGACATATAATCCATAGTATGCCAGAATTTATTCTCGTATAATGAACCTTGTCCACAAATTCTATATCCATGAATCCCCCTCAGCATGAAAACCCTTCCCTTCAAAAAAACCTCTTACTTGATCTGATATAAGTATGATGAAACTAGAAACATGAAAATCCCCCATCTGATGTAAGTTTGGGTGAAACCATTTCATTCTAGATATTCTCTAAAACAAGTTACCTACTCCCACCCAATTGATGTTGATCAATTATCCCCAAAGTCAGAATTTTCCTATCTAAAAAATGAATTTGTAATATCTTATCCAACTCCATTAGCTATAGAATGTGGGAACCTCTAGAGTGATAATTTTGAAAAATGGACAGTCTACTCACTGGCTGAAATTCGGATGCATGTGAACTGACAAACTGACCATCCCTATTTTCTTTCTATAGAGACATTTAGTTTTATTTTGACTAATTAATCATCTAAAGGAACTCAAAAACTCCCTAGGGGTATCATTATATATAAGGAACTAATCTCAAAAATTAAAAAAAAAATATTGATTTTTAAGTCAAAAATTAATTCTATTTCATTTTAGTATCTATTCAGGTTTAGAGTTTTAGAGAATCAGGTTATAACTCATAAATAAAAAATAATATAAATTAATTTGGACACTTCTAATCAGTATCCATTTTTCTTGCAATTTAAAACATTTAAAATAAAAAATAATTATCATTCATGAAAAATATTCACAAAAGGAGGAAAGGTCATATAATTATAACCTGAAGGTGGTTGATATATTCAATAGGTTAAGGAATTATTTTTTGATCAAAATGTGATTGTTCAGGTTCTATCAGGGTCAGGGGATACTGTAAATAATCCCCTACAACCAGATGGAATTTTTTCTAAGCCACTTTCTTATACAGATATTCTCTGAATTGGAAATGGATTCTCTATAGGGTCAGTGGATACCAAGAACCACATTTTTCATATACAAGATTTGTAAGATGAGAAGGGGAATTGGGTGAATTTTGCGGGCAAAACAAACCTGAGGAATATCTTGTTCTCTATTTACATCACAAACCTTTTTGAAGGTTTGGGAACTGATACTCCAGACTAGGAGAACAATGAGTGCTTCTTAGGGGTAGAGTTAGGGGGAGAGTTATAGGGATTTTTAGAAAGACAGTTGAAAGGGAGGATCCAATAAAGGCCTTCACAACCCAATGAGAAAGAATAGATAGAAAAAAATATGGATCTGAGTAGTTACATTGTGGGAAAGAAATGGAAATCAAAAGGATGAAATGATTACTGATATCTTCTTAGACCAATGGAGAAAATATTGGATAAAAATTTTGGGATCAAGGCAAAGGAAGGTGAGCCTTATATGAATGAATATTCAAAGGAGTTCAATATGAATCTATTGAGTGTGAGTGAAATGGTCGAAGGTGGTGAATCTCAAGATCAATTCCTTAATAAGATGGTTTATTTGGTGGAAGAAAAGCCTCATATGTAGGGAATATTTGTGGTTTTTGAAAAATAATTTTATGTTCCTCATGGGATTTTAGGAAAGGAGGTTGATATGGTTTATGTATCATGGTAAAACATAGTTGGATCATAGTGAGAAGTAGTTGGAGAGGCCAATGAACAACTTTGGGATATTTTTTTGCACTCTGAGGAAGATATACTAGATAAGGTATTAACTATTTATGCTTCTAATGAGGATGCAGAAATGATGAATGGGAGACCAATTCATGTGGGAACAAATAGAGAAAATGGTGATTGGATTGACAAGAAATGTCTAACTATGACTAGAGTCTTCAATGATAAAAAATATAATAGTTGAGGAGTTTGTACAATCTTGGGACAAATTATCCTATCAATTCTAAGATATTATCAAAGATGAACTAGATAAAAAGGTAACTAATCATTTCTGGAAATTATATAAGGAGGTTGTGTCTACTAGGTTTAATTAGGAATTCAATAAAAAAAATTATTTTCTATAGTGTCTGATGTACTTGGTAGAACCTAGTGTTTTCATGAATTTTTCCATAAAAGTGTTTTTAAAATAATAAATATATAACTTAGTAGTAATAAATGAGCACAAAAAGAATTTTAAGGGACATAAAAATAAAGGAAATCATTAGTCTAGTGAAAAACATGAAAACCCATGAGATTTTTACCTTTATCTCAATGGTATTTGTTCGAATGAAATAAATAATTTCTACATGAAAAGCACACACACTTTATACTCAAATAAAATTATTAAAACCTATTTCAATGAAAAGTCTTTTTTGGAAACATAGAGCATCACATTCATACCTCGTTTTAAAACTATGTAAAAAATGGATCATAGTTAAGTACAATAGAGAAACCCTTTAGAAACTCCCTCATTCTTTCCTATTATGATAAGGAATATTACCCAATCTATTATAGCACTATTTGTGTGAACTCATTTTATAATATATATCATACTCACCTAGTGTAATATGTGAACACTCATCAGATAAGATATATCAGGCTCACATGTGATTTATAATGGGGATCAACCATTTATATAAGTTATATCATATTCCCATATTTCTCATTGATTATACTCAAGTACCATATCATGAATAAAACATTTTAAATTTTCACCTTTTCATCCTAAAACCCTTTGAAAAAATCTTTTGAACCCATATGTAAAAAAATCAGATAGTGAAATTACATTTCCATTTTAAAAACTCATTTTCAATACAAAAATACCCAAAAAAAGGTGTTTTCTTTGAATAAACCATGAAATCTTGTAAAGGTATCCGAAATTCAAATAACTGTTATGATAGTGGAAAAAATAGTTTTTTTATATATGTTAAAATACAATATTTCCTTTTTCATTTTTAATGAAAGTCAAACAATCTTTAAAAAGATTCCTTTCAGGAAAAAATTGAATAAAAGACTAAATTTTCCTTTATAAAACTCTCATGTCTATATAATTAAATTTATAAAATCATTATAAAAACATGTACATCGAAGAAAAATGTTATTATAAGTAAAACATTAAAATGAGATTTATTTAAAAGAAAAGTCCCATAACACTTTGGAAACATTTGAATTATAATCCCCTTGAAATAATAACATTAAAAAAATGTTAAGTATCATGAGAATAGAGAAATTCATTATATAACATGTCAATGGGGGTTGTATATAAACCTCATAAAAGAATATAGGTGCATAACATAAAAATATGCCTCAATGAATGAAAATTGAGATAAATTCCATTACCTTGAGTTAAACTTGTCACGCATACACTTTATATTTCAGAATAATAAAACTATGTTAAATATTTAATTAAGAAACTTTTTCAAGATTATTATTATTTTTATTTCACTTATTACAATGTTATATATGATTACTTTATTGATTAATTTTACATCATATGTTTTGAAAATATTTGACTTATGTGTCAAAAATGACTTTAGAAGGTTTATTATTATTAAAGTGGTCATTATTTTAACATATCATAAATAATAATCATGAAATAATTATATTTTTATACAAAAAATACAACTTTAAAACCAATCCTGAAATATGGTTATAAAAAATGAACTACATTACAATCATGGAGATGGTAGGTCATACATACACATGAGTAACATTTCTATTTCAATAATCATTATGGAAAGAAGTTAGGTATTATTTTAACTTTATAAAATGATCATAATCTCATAAAAACCATATTATTTCATTAAATATACTTATTTTTGGGGAAAATCCCTCAAGGTAACATTGTACTGTTTTTGAGTTGATTGTGTTTGTTGAAAAAGAATGTTCCCATGGTTAGTTATGGAGTTCCATAAATATTATTGAAAATTTATGTTGAAAAAGATACAAGACAAAGGAATAGATACTCTGTAGGTAATACAGAAAGATTCATATACATGGTGGCACCATTTCCCAGTGTTTTCCATGTTTTTTGGTCCAAAATTAAAAAAATGTAGAAAGGTATTTTTTGAAAAGGAAGTTGTGAACAAGATTGAAGGTGTATCTGAATGTTTCATGCAAGATAAGTTTTAGGATCACATCATAAAAACATGGAAAATGAAATAATTTCCAGAAATATTTTTTTTACGTGAAAGACGGTTTTTACTACAATAATTATTTTTTCAAAGTAGAAGGCATACAAGAGAGTTACAGGCCTAATGAGACAACAATTATAAACTTCCATGTAAACTTTGTGTGCATAGATGAGGTAGTTTAAGGATTTTTATCATAGGATTGATTGATTCTATAAATTGGCAGCTACCCCCTCATTTAAATAACTCGACCCTTATAGAAAATCAGGGCTCTAAATCGCTTAAGATCTGTACTCAAAGGGAGTTTTTCATAAAGTGAGTTTCATGAAAATCATATAAGTTTCATGAAAGAATAGTTGTGTAAAGAAATGAATAAAATTTTTAGTGTTCATAAAATGGGACTTGAGTCTGTATGTCTAAGGGAGTTTAATAGAAAGAATAAATTTTTTGTGCATGTTATACTTCCACAACAAGGTTAAGTGTTGTGTGCAAGACATCCAAAGGTTGCTTGAAAGAAAGAGTTATGTGAACCAGAATTGATATACTAGTGAATTTTTGGTAAGGGGGTATTAAATAATAGGATTAAACTTTAATAGAGAATCTAGCTATAGTTGAGGGCTCGTTCATTATTGATAACGAAGGGACCTATATGTCTATAAACTATGTTTGAATCCTTTCCAAGGTAGTGGGAAAAGGAAGAGGAAGAAGGTGATCCTATCCACCGGTAGTGATCCATAGAAGGATATATTGATGGATTAACCCTTGTGAAGTAGTGATCTATCACTAAACCTTATAATTCAGTGATCCTGGGCATAGAATAGATCAAGAAAAAAACATTTTAGCAGTGACGCTTAGTGGATTTGGTACATTCTCACATTACCTTTGTATGCTCCTTGGACGTAGCCCTGTGAAGGTGAACCAAGTAAAAAAATTTGTTTTTGTGTTCTTGATTTACTTATCTAATTTATATGTATAATCATTATATAAGTTTGGAAAGGATAATATAAATATAAACACAAATGAAAAAATAAAGTAACCCTTATAATAAAGAGGTCAAGATCCAGTGGGGTGGGAATAATTTTGAAAATAATATCCATACCCTAATTCACCCCCCCCCCCCCGATTTAGGGTATCTATGACACTTTTATACCTAAAACTTATATATTTCATCCATGTGATGTGGTAATGAGAAAATAATCACATCACTTCATGGAGGTGGTAGTCCACATGTATCCACGAACGATGTTATCATTTCTTAGTGAATGGAAAGGTAAAATTAAATTATATGTATTATATTTTCAGAATAATAAATATGTCATTAATATCATAATTATTTCATATATATCAAATATATTCAATAACTTTATCCTTATTAACTTCCATGAAAATTTTTAGTGAAAAAAAACACATTACTGTTTGAGATGGTAGTTCGTTGTACACACGAGCGATGTTATCGTATCCCCCGCAGATTGGAAAATAAGAAGGTATATATGATATAATAATTATTGAAATATAGTTATCAAATATATATATACACTTTAAATATATCATTGTAACAATTAATAAGAGGCGATGTTGAAAATTAAATTACATTGGTTTGCGAGGCAGTAGTCCACCTTGCACAAAAATGATAATTTTGTTTCCCATTTTATAGAAAATGAGAAAGATTTGGGTTATGGAAGTAACATAATAACTTCTAAGTATTTGTGAGATATTTTTTTTATTATATTATTATTATTGAAGAATATTTTAAGGATTTTGAAGAATAAATTAAACAAAAATGCTCAGTGAAGCATGATACCTCTTCTTCCGAAAACCTCCTTAGGTTAGCATTAAAAGCCTTATTATAAGGATTTATGAAAAAAAATATGGGATCTAGGTAATGGTGAGTTAATTAAGGTGGGTATTTGGTTAGGTATTATCCAGGAAAAATTGATTTTAAGTTGTGAAGATGAGATGATATGGGGTGGCCTTTTATAAGTTAGGTGAGTGGTACACTTGTAATTTTTGAAAAGAAGAAGGTGTAACCATGTTTTTTACATGAATAAAGGATCAAAAATAGACTCTTATCAAGAATTGGATATTTTATGTTCTAAATATGGCCATTAAAAATATTTTAGACAAGTTTTAGGTCATTTTAACCCTTATCGTTTCAGATTAACCCCTCGTAAATTTGTTTTTCCCTTAACCATGATAATTATTTTTTAATTTTTTCATTATTCATTATGAAACAAAAATAAAATTGATCTTATTATATTATATAAATTATTATAATTCAAAATATTGAATCAATTTTACTAAATTAAATTCAAAAAGTTGTAGAATTTAATTTTAAATTAAACCCACAAACGTGATAAAAAATTGGTTTTTCAAGGAGTGTATTTTAAATCATAAGATGATTTTATACTAACTATATGACCAGTAATCATCATTATATGAATTTTAGTAAATATTTATTTATATATAATCTATAAAATTCCTTTAAATCATTCCAAATTGGGGGTTGTACTATATAATTAAAATAGAGAAACATTATTCACTTTAAAACTTTTTCAGAAAAATATCATTTTCATACCCAAAAATAAAATTTTACTAAAATACAATATAAAGATGATTAAAATGTAATTAAGTGGACTTAATATAAATAAATAATACTTTTGTTACTTGAAATCATATTCAAAACATAATGGTACTACTAAATTACTTAATTTATTGAAAATAAATGACATTTTTACAAAAAAAACATTATTTTTCAGTATTAACTGGAAAAAAAATATTTTCTAAAAAATCCAAAATTTTCACTTTAAGATAATTTTAATATTATTATTTAAAAAATAAAATTATTTTTTTAAAATTCAAATTATATAATTTATAAAATAATTTTTTTAATTAAAAACCATATGAGAAAAGTGTTTAGTTAAAACCTTTTTATTTTTTGATTTAAATATTACATAATATTTTTATAATGAATATAAAAAACTAATTTATATTAATAAAAACTAAAATGATCTATTCTATAATTACCAGGGTAGTTAAAGTTTTCGCCCTTTTTTGGAAATTTTTTTTTTATAATTCTATTAACTTATTAAAAAAGTGGGGATATCATTCCCACATAGAATTTTTGGTTTATCAAGTTTCTTATTCAACCATAAGGTTTTTCCAAAAAAAAATTATCCTGGTGAATCTCTTTATTTCACAACACTTTCTCTTTATGGTCAATAATTCAAATAGGATATTCCTCATAATAAATATTCTCTTCCAACTGAACTACTTCTATGCTCAAAACATGAGATAAATCTTGAAAATATTTCCTTAATATTGAAACATAAAAAACAATGTGTACCTAGGATAAAATATATGGAAAGGCTAATCGATAAGAAACCAATCCAACATTCTCTAGGATTTCATATGGTCAAATTATCTATGGACTTAGCTTTCCCTTTTACCAAAATTCATTACACTTTTAAATGGAGATACTTTAAGAAAGACATAATCACCCAACTCAAAATAAATATCTTTCCTCTGGTTATCTGAAAAACTTTTCATCCTTATTTTAGTCTTCCTCATTTGTTTTTTAATAAATGGTACCTTCTCGTCCCATTCTACAACCAAATCTGGTCTCATCAAATTTCATTCTCCTAATTCATCCCCAAAATCTATCATTCAATTCTGATTTCCATATAATTCCTCAAAAGGTTCTATTTGTATACTAAAATGAAAACTATTATAAGAAACCTCAAACAAAGAATGATATTGATACTAAATTACCTTTTAATCCATTGAAAAATATTGAATCATATCTTACATGGTCTGAATTTTTCACTCATATTGTCCATCAGATTGAGGTTGGAAAGATGTACTAAACTTTAATTCATTATCTAATGATTACTAAAGTCCTTTATAAAAATTATATGTGAATTGGGGATCATAGTCAGAGAAAGTTGTGATTAACTCCTAGTAACATGACTATATCCTTAAGATATAGTCGATAAATATGATCCAAATAAATAATACCTTTATTTGGAATGAAATTCATATATTTTTTAAATTGATCAATTATAACTTAAATCACATTGTTACCTTGATATTCCTTTTTCATTATCACCAAGAAATTAAGTTATATATTTTCCCATTTCCATTCCAGCATTGGAAAAGGATGGATAATTCTATTTGTAAACTATTATTCTACTTTAAACTGTAGAAAATTCAAACATTTCATGGTAAATTCACCAATATCTCTTTTCATTCCAAACCACCAGTAATACTCTTGAAGGTCTATATACATCTTATTGCTACCAGGATGAATGGAAAATGGGGAAATATGAGCTTCACTCAACAAATATCTCTTTAATTGGAAATAAAAAAGGCATACATAATCTTTTAAAAAATCTAATAACACCCTATTCAACAATATTAAAAGTAGGAAAATTATCCTTCTTAAAGGATTATTCCTTTTCTGGAAAAAAAAATAATCCTTCTTTTGATCATGCTTAATTATTTCTGATAAATTAAACTGCACTAAAGCATGAAACAAAATATAGGAGGTTCCTGCATCCACAACTTCTAGGAATAAATTCATAAAATCATTAACTAAAGGGTCACATTCCAAAAACATCATGGTTAATATAGAATTACTTTTCTCACAGAAATCATTATCCACTTTGTTTTCATTTCCAGGGTCATTGTGAATCTTGAAATCATAATTATGGATCAGTTTCGGTCATCTTATTTGTGTCATGTTTAACTATGGTTGGGTAAAAATATACTTTAAACTATTTTTATCATTAAATATACTATAAAATAGTTATAATTGGTTAACCTGTAAAAACACCTTTTAATGGAGTCAACCTTAAATTATGTATTTTCTTTAATAAGATTCTCAAAGTGGTATTCCATTTTGTGTCAATTTTTCTTAAAACTAATTGAAATTAAAATATTTAATTAGTTTTAGTAGTAAATATCTCACACAATAATCCATATAAATTATTCCTATAAATTTCTATATAAAAAACTACATAAAAATACTAGATCATGTGTCGGTTAATTTAACTAATGAGTTTTCAAATGACATGAATTATAATCAATTACCTGATCATTATGTATTGGGACACAACTAAGTCCCTTCAATGAATCATCATTATAGATAAAAAATTCTCTATTTCTTGAAGGCAGGGATTAAACTATAACATTAACTTTTATTTTTTTATTTCTATAAAACAATCATCACATTCTTTTGTTTAGATAAATTTATATCCTTTTCGAATTAACTTGTTCAATCTATTAGAAAACCAGTAAATGTTTTCAACAAACCACTATTAGTAACCCACAAAACCAAGATAACTATGAATCTATATGATATTTTCTATCTTGTTAAATCTTTAAAAACTTTAGTTTTATCAGGTTCAATAGTAATTTCATCTTTAGAAAACAAATTCCCAAGGAAATATATTTTTTTCAATCAAAATTTGTAACACACCGACCCCAGTTACCCAGAGTCGGTGCATTATTACATAATATTGGCATCATTACAAGGAATCAAGTCCCGAAGGACTGATCGGTTTAGCAGTCTTGGAAAATATATTACATACATGAATGTTACATTAAACTTCATAACATACAAAAAAAATAAATAATCCTTCACAAATTCCATTATTCCCCTGCCTTAACCCTGTATATCAAACACAATACACTTCTTGGAATCCTGGGAAAAATAAAACATAGAAAGGGGTGAGCTCAGATGCTTAGTAAGGATAACAATATAGCATAAACTTTCATAAATAAGCATAAACATTTAAGTCAATGTATAACTAAAAAAAATACTTTTAAACTTGAACTTTATCATAATATGGAATAAATAAATTGAAATAATGTCATTTACTTATTCACATGGATATTCTACTAATCAAATAATCACATGAAATATCAATAACCACTTTTATAATGAAGGAAATGCATAATGCCGAACTTTAATTTCTGTGTCAAGGCCTCGTGCCAAGACCTACAGGATAACTGAAACCGGAACCCAACCCGGAGATCCTCTGTAACAGGACTCCATCCTGGAGAGCCTCTGTAACCGGACTCCAACCCGGATTGCCTCTAATAACCGGACATCAACCCGGAGTTCCTCTAATAACCGGACACCAACCCGGAGTGCCTCTAATAACCGGACACCAACCCGGAGGGTCTGCTATAACTGGACCCCAACCCAGAGGGCTTAGTTTTACTGGTCCCCAACCTGGAACATACTATTCCAACACATTCATCTTAAGAAGAGGATGAAATATAATATAAACATTCATATTAAAACAAGCATACAAAATGACAAAACATTAATCATAATCCATTAATGGCATAAAAATAACTCATCCTTGGTCAAACATATCACAAACCCTTAAATTCAATTTGGAATATTTGTATCATAATAAATCAACTTCAAACAAGTGTAAACATTATCAAAGGATGTTGACATTGATGAAATCAAAAATATTTGAGAGAAATATCCCTTTTTTTAATCATTTAAAAGTCACATAATTATAAAAGAAAACATTTAATTTGAAATTATTCTTATAATCTTGTAAGGGAAGCTTCAAAGATTTTATAACGGCGGAAAATAGCTGCACCAGCCATATAAGTTAAAAAAAGACATTCTTACCTTAATTCTGTCGAAAATGTTAAAAAGGAACTTGTTTGGAAAACGACAGAAAGATTACTTTATAAAATTCTTATAAAAAGTAAAACAAGGGTATAAATGACTTTAACCCATATTCTATAAAATATTAAGAATGTTTTGAAATACATTTTTAAGAAACGTGGATGTGGATGATAAAGAGGTCTCAGTAGATAATTACGTATAAACAACCTCGGATAATGAAGAGATTGGGAAATAAACCCTTACCAATTTGGTAACATACGAAACATACACCCCATAAAAGAGGTATAATATAATTAATATGTAAATACACATAAATTAAAGTGTATTACACAAATAATACAATTATGGGAAATACATACACCACAGCAAAGGTAATATAAGAAATATGGCATGAATCTCATGAGAATAAGGAGTGAGATGAAAACCCCTTACCTTGTACTTTTCTTTGATAGATTGTAGGTTAACCTCCTGTATAATAGTTAAATCATTGTTATTAAATTATATAGTAATAATATGCATAAATATTATAACGACCCATAATTTACATACATTATTATTACATCAAAATTTAAGCACACTTATTACAACATATAACAAAACCATGAAAGGACCGTATAGGTATAGTGTCTTTACAAATTGGAAGGCATAAACAACTGGTTCATAAAGCATCTACTTTGCCTCCCATTTATTTCATCATATCTAGGGTCCCTTTTTGGCATATCCTACTTAATAACCTTCTTCCTGACCTTGGGAAATAAAACATACAAAAGGGTGATCTCAAATGCTCAGTAAGGGTAAACAAAAGAAATATCAATCACATCATATACATAAGAACATAACTTTTGGAAATCTTAACCTGCAAAAGAGATCATAATTTCACAACATGGGATAAATCATAGTAGTGAAATGTAATCCCAATAATCATAACTTAAAACATCAATCTTTGTGTCATACACACATAATCATTTAGAATCATTTCTTATTAGTCAAGACTCATTGCCAAGACTATCTTAGTGGACAAAGTCTATTTCTGAACCGAGTTCACTCCTCGTTTTAGTCCTGTTTCACTGAACCAATGTAACCTACCGTTCCAACCATGTCTATCTCATGAGATATAAAATCTTTACCCAATGCATTGGAGGGATATATATGTCCACCCATCTCATAATGATACCATTCTTATGTGTGCAACAAAATCATAAACCATACATCATAGCATAACCCATGTAATAAAAATGGGAATCTTAAACATCGTGGCATCATAAAACAACTCATATAAGATAAAGGAATTCATAAAAATAATTCCATCACAACATAATCAAATCAATGTAACAATACGTATAGAAACAGAACCCTTTATTATCTTAGATGGAAAATAATTTTGATAAAACACTTGAACTCCATTCTTGAGGAAAATATCCTTTCTATTTCAAAAACACTTTTCCTTTCTTAACATTTCATACAATTATTAACTAAAAGAAGTTGATTAAAAATAAACTTGAAAACTTGTAAGGTAATCTTCTTGTAAATAATGTTTTAAAAATCCATTCATGCTGTATAAGTAAAAAGAAAACATTCTTCTCTTACTTTTGTTGGAAAAGTCAAAAAGTACCTCGTATGAAAAACGACAAAAGATTCCTTTCATATCTTTTACTGAAAACTCACCGAAGGGTAAAATTGGATATAAAATATTTTAGAATGATGTAAATATTACATACTGAGGAAACATGGATGTGGATGATAAAATGGACCCCAGTAAATTCCAAAATATAAACAATCTCGGATAAAAATGAGATTGTGATATTTTCCTTACCTTAGGTCCGATTTTCTTCGTAAGTGTCCGAACCTCCTGTATAATTATTTAAATAATGTTATTGACTTATTCCAGAATCATACGTATTTTTATGATATCATATATGGTCATATTTTTAGCTTCTTATTAGTAATATGTCATTACTACTTGTTATTCGGGTGTTTATTACTTTTTGTTCTTATGCGTGTTTTGTCGAATAAATTCTTATTATTCTCTTTAGGTTATATATACCTCATTTATATAATGTTACTAGTGTAATATATATCATATTAATTCATTCAATTCATTTATATAATCATTATTAAAATAAGATCATGTAGAATGAGTCGCATCACATCGTGGAGACGGTATTCTATACATACACACGAGCGATGATATCGTTCCCATGATCGTGGAATTGTATTGGAGTGTATTTATACTATTTCAGAATCAATATCACCTTAAAATAATCATATATAGTTATTATTTACACCATTATACCCATCCAAGTAAGGTGGTGGGGGAAAATAGATTACACCACGGCGTGGAGACGGTATTCCGTACGTACGCACGCGCGGTGATTTTGTTTTCAGTAGGATGGATAGATGGTGAAATATGGTTGTTTCATAATTATAATAATATATCATTATATGAGTGATAATGATGTTATTACTTCATAATGAAACAACTAAAGAAGAATAAATGGAAGAAGAAATAAAGATGAAAGAATAGGTAACGGGCATTACCTCTTCTTTGAAGCGCTTCTTTGAGACCTCATTTTAAGGCACTAAAATTGGTCTTTGAAGAAGACCAGGACCTCTAGGATGTCTCTAGGTAATTGTAGAGGAGAAATTTGCAGGGGTTTTCCTAGCTTGAAGGCTCAAATTGGTGTGAGGAGGAGAGGGAGGAGGTGCCCTTTTATAAGGGAGGAGAGGGGCACCTTTGGAAATATAAGAAATAATAGTTTATATTAAATCCCAAATCCACATAAAAACTTCCAAAATGACTCATATCCAAATATTAGATGAGATGGGGTTTTAATATCATCAAAAAACAAAATTTAGACATGTTATGAATTTATTTTAAAAATTATCAACTTGATTTATCCTTATTTATCAATTTAATTTTATTTGTGGTAATAATATTCTAAATTTTAAATTATTATAAATAATTACATATGTGTTGTGAATTTTCCATAATTTGACACTTTATGACATGTTAGACCATATAAATTTTAATTTATAAATTTTAAATATTTTTTTTATTTTTAAACAATTTTATAATATGTTATTTTTATAAAATAACAATAGTGTCAATTTTGACACTATTCATTTATTTGAATTTGAATAAAATATATACAGAAGATATGTCTGAACTAAAAGCTTTAATAGATCCACAAAATGTCATCTGTATCTAGAAAATTAGTGGAGAATATTAAATAGTTCATATAATATTTATTTTATTACTTTTAAAACCATTTATTTGATATTTTAATTAATAAAATAATTTCAACATCACTATTGTGTGATAATAAATGATATTTATATAATCCCTAAAAATTCTAAATAAATTCCTATGATGTATATATTTGTATTAGCTTTCCGTAGACTATTCATGTTCTAAGTTTCATGAAGTGTATCACTAAATTAAAATTATTATACTTATAAAATTGAAGAAAGTGACATGTTGTCACATTCTTTGGTTTTAATAATAATTAAATTATTTTCATGGAAAAAAGTCCATTAAATTAATCTAATCCGACCCTTAGGTGATATGGGTCCACTTTTAGTCATCCAATAGGATTTTGGCAGGTGTTAGGGTTATTTTATAATCTTATATTTACCCTTAATTACCCGATTTACCTTTAACTATGGTAAATAAAATTTACCGTAGTTACTATTCATAATGCCCAAAAATAAAAAGTAACCTATTAATATAATTTGGACCCAATAATTCTGAATATGGAATCCATTTTTCAAAATTCAAAACATATAATTTGCAGTAATTAATTTAAAATAAATCCCGTTGTTAAGAAAATGGGTTTTAGAAGTTAAAACATTGCCAAAGATTGAAATGTTTTTACCTATGAATTCAATGTGAAATTAATGCTAATGACATTAATTATATTAAACGGTAAAAATATATTCTATTTATACTATAAAACCATTCAATATTATAATTTATCTATATAAATTATCTCAATGAAAAAAAGTTGTTTTTAATTAAAAATTAGCGTATTTTTACTATTCATCAAAATATGAAAGTTATCAGAAAAATATCAAAAATTTATCCAAAGTAAATTTTTATTCCCGGATTCAAAAGAAGAATTTTATTTTGTCAAATTGAACTTATAAACATGTCAAAAACTAGATTTAATATGGGTGCGCCATCAAAAGGCGGCAAAACTGTATTTTTTGAAAAATACTTCTTTTATCCAAAAACTGATTTTTCTTTTATACCTCATTCTAGAAAATGTATAAGTTGAATTAAAATGTTATAAAATTCAAAATTCAGTTAATACTATTCATAACGTCTAGTTTTAATAATATTTTAATAGCATATCATTGTTTAGTGAAACTCGGTATTGTGTACGACGCAAGCTATCGAGGAAGGTCGCGGTTGCGTGTAAAGCAAGCCAAGCTAGTGTTGTGTGTAGTGAAAGATAACTTTGATGATTTATATAACATAAAAACAAAATATTTCTCATAAAAGTCTCAGGTGTTACAAATATGATATCATATATGATCTTTTAAAATTTCTTTGTTAATAACATTTTAGTATTATCATCGTTTCAGGTGTGAACTTATTCGTTTTCCTTTATATGATTCGTTACGTAAGTCGTGTTTATTATGGATAGGTTGTATCTTATTCATATCCATAATGATATCAAGTCCTCAAACATTACTTTTAATCTTCAAACTATAATTATTCTTGAATGGATATGATGGGGAAATGAATCTCATCGCGTTCGTGGAGACAGTAATCTGTACGTACGCATGAACGCAACTTCCATTTCATTTTTCATTTTAAAAGGAATCAAAAACAAATTATACATAGGTATATTATTATTCCAGTATAATATAATATTTTATATGTGTTACTTAAGTTCATTAACACCATCCTTTATACGTACCATGTATGGTATGAACGAGTCATATCACTTTGAGGGGGCGGTAGTCCGCACATTCTCAAATGAAATTATCGTATATATATACAACAAGAAACAAATAATGGTATGATATAAAATAGAATTACAGAAGCTTATATATAAAATAAATATCATTAATATCATATTTAATTATAGTTCCATCATAATGGCCACCATGAGAGGTGGTAGGAGATAATTGAACAATCATCACTTCGTAAGGCGTTTGGTTGCCATCCACAGAAACATTATATTCTTCACCCATTAGATGGAGGTGTGTGTAAGTGTAGTTATAATAATTCTAATAACAATATCCTAGTATATTTAGGATACTGTTTTTGTTACAAAACAAAATAATAAGAAGAGTTTAGGGGTTGGAGAAGTAAAATAAAAGAATAGAAGCTAAGAGAAATCGTTACCTTTAATTTGGGTAACTCCCTTTGGTTTGAACCAAAAAGGACTCTTGAAGTGCATTATTCCTAATTTAATTCTTATAAGATGAGTATAGGGATGTAGGGAGCTTAATTGGTCCAAGTATGGATGATCCAAAAGGCTTGAGAAGTGTGAGGAATTGGTTATAAGTGGTGCCCTTTTATAAGGGGGAGGAGGGGCTCTTTAGGCAAAACATAAAGTATTATTTTATAATAAATTAATATTCGGTTTATAATGGCTCAAACATGGATTATTAAAATCATAAGGTGGGGATGGGTCGAAATCCTTTCAACCAATATATTTTATACAGGTTTGGGTCATTATATTAACCTTATCTTTTAGTTTTAACTCTTGGTTAATTAGTTTGACACTTACCATGTCACTTTGTATTTTTATATTATATAGTTAATAAACTTAATATATACCTCCAAGCTACCCCCAAGTTGTCGATTAATAATACAACTATTATTATAAAAGTTATTTTTCCGAACCTTATATTTTTAGGAATTTATGATCAATTAATAATATAATATTTGTTTTAAAAACTCTTTTATGTCAATTTTGACACTATTTGGTATTTGATTTTTATGAAACTCATAACAACGTGATTTATTCGAATAAAGTTAATTAAATCAATCCTAACATGTCATATTAACCTATAAAATTTGTATAATTCATTAAAAGTCTCAAATTATATTTATTTGGGTATTTATAATATCAATTATTTTAATATTTCACTAATAAGGTAATTACTTCATAATCATTGTGTCATAAACAAATTAACATATTTAATGTATAAAAATTATAAATAAAATACAATTATGTAGGTAATATTTTTATCTTTCTAATTAATATTTATAGTTGAAAATATAACATATATTACCCTATGTAAAAAAAAATTTCTAAAAGATATAGGCTTATGTCATTTTTGTATTTACTTTCACTTAATTAATATAAAGTGTCATTATCACTTACAAGTGGATCCATGGGGTCCCAAAAGCTACCCAAATATTCCCATGGTCGGACATGTATCAAAAAATAGGGTTAAGACAGGTTTTAGGATAATTTATTATTTTTATAATATTATTTTTTTACCCTTATTTACCGGATTTACCCTTTAACCATGGTAAATAAAATATTTACCGAAGTAATTATTAAAAATGTCTAAAAATAAAATTTACCTATTTACAAAATTTATACATATTGATTCCAAATATGGAGTCCATTTTTTCAAATTAAAAACACAGAAGTGGCGGAAATTAATTTAAAATTAATTCCCGCTGTCAAAACAAAAAGCGTGTTTTTAGGAGATAATAACTATCAAAAGATTGACACTTGTTTATGTCCGGTTTAAATGTGAAATTATGTCCAATGACCAACATTGTATTAAATAGTAAAAATATATTCTAAATATACTTTAAAACCACTCAAATTCATAATTTATCACTATTAATTATTTCGATTAAAAAAGTTGTTTTTAATAAAAATTTATTAATTTTCTCTATTCATCAAAATATAAAACTTATCCGAAAAGTACCAAAATTTCATCCTATGATAATTTTGATATTATGAATCCAAAAATTAAGTCCATTTTAAAAGATAAAATTTATAAAATTTCAAAAAGTGGGTATTACTATTCATAACGGCTACTTTGATTGGTCGCGGCGTGTTAGAATCTTGAAGTTGCGTACAACACACGATATTGTATTATTCAAAGAGAAGCGTACTATGGAAGATTTGGGTGTTACATTCTCCCCTCCTTAAATAAATTGCGTCCTCACAATTTATTCTTGGTATTGGAAACTTGGGGTTGACATTTCAAAATATCTTAGTTGAAATCCCACATCAAAAAATGGATTAATGAGGCCTCTATTTGAAATAAAGAGTGGTAAGTATGAAGGTTACCAAAAAAACACATACTAGGGTTCCATGTAGAAAAATATGGATATAGAAGAGAAATATAACCATCAATATCTGATGGAGAGTTGTAGAGAACATGGCTATGAAAAGGCCAATAATCCAAAAGCCATAAATTTGTGATGATCTAAGGTACCGTCTAGGACAACATTTTTGTTCTAAGTTCCTTTTCATAATGTTGAATAATTTATTTATCATATTGGATAAGATAATAAGGATATATACTTACTTTATAATTAGATTTTTATCCATTGATAAATTTCTACCACAAACTCATCTTTTACCCCAAAACATAATACAACTCAATAATACTCTATTTATCTTAATCGTATAGGGTTCCAAATATAATGAATTTATAATTCACATATCAAACCCTTTAAAAAAACTACATTATACCATCTAGTAACTTCACGTAGTCCAGTGGTAGGCGATAAATCCCAATTTCACTATTGTTGTGGGTTCAATTCCCGCAGCTTTGTCCGACGTGACGGGTCGTCACACGGTCTGCGTGTTGTCCAAAAATAACCTTTCAAACTTAATCCCTTATAACCTTTAGACTTATCCAAAATACTTCTCTAAACTCTTAGTCCAAAATTTATATGAAATATAAACATAATGTAGATCCTTTTTACCCCGTAATGGCATGTGAATACCTTCATCATGTATTCTTTTAAAACACTGAAACATCTTGAATTACAATAAAACCTTATTGATTACATTCATGCTCCCTTATTACTTATAGAATACTAGATATACTTCATCCATCCAAAAATGTTGTAAACTCCAACAATAATGGAATATACAAATCTTTAATCAGTTTCAAGGTAGTCAAGAATATTCAATATAATTTACCCAAATCAACCATATCTTATTAGAAAATCAGTACCTCAATATTAGGACCATATTAAGGTTTATCTTTCCTTCAACCAAGTAATTTCTAAAAAAATTAACTTATTGTAGAGTTTCTTTTATTAGTACCATAAAATCTCAAATCCTCAATGATATAGTACTGTAGTAAAATCCTTATTTATTTCCAGTACATCATTGATACAACACTTCAATGAAATAATTACAAAATAACAACATAAGAACACTAGTCATTACTCTTCATCTGTGGTAGTTTCACAACTTGATTATTACGCAATAGCATCATTTGCGGCATAGTCTGATGACTGGGACATTGGTTCATGTAGTGTCCAAACTCTTTGCAGATGAAGCATTGTACATTTGAAACATTTTTCTTACCCTTGCAGTCATGTACTTGGTGTCCTTTTTCTCTACACTTATAACATACTCTCTCTCCCTTCAAGCATTTTCCAAGGTGATTCTTTCTACAGTTATCACATATGGGAAAATCCTTCTTTACCTTATTCCATTTATCTGTCCTTATCTCTACCATCATTTCCTTCTCTGGCTTCCCTTCAAAGCCATAGTACTCTAAGAATTCTTTACTTATCTTATCAACACATGATACTATTTCTTAATATGATGATAACACGTGGGAGACTATTTACCTTCTAAATTCTGGCTTAAGACCATGAAAGATATGATCTTTCTTACTCTTTGGATCATGCGTATTTCTGGAGTTCTCATTCCTTCTACTGGGTGCCATTTCTAAACAATGGC
Source organism: Viscum album (assembly GCA_963277665.1). Lineage (NCBI taxonomy): Eukaryota > Viridiplantae > Streptophyta > Magnoliopsida > Santalales > Viscaceae > Viscum > Viscum album. The sequence goes on along the minus strand of OY728166.1, from coordinate 1,079,790,790 downwards.
ATACACTAGATTAGTTTGTGAATAGAAATACCTATTCCCAAACTTGTAAAACACTTAACATAAATTAAACAGTTTATGGATATAATCCATAATCATAAAAATGTCTTCTTTGAGGAAGTATATACTCATAAACCCTTCATAATGGTTTGTAAAGAAAATGAGAATTACCCTAAGCATATCCCCCGGGAGTGTCGTAACCAAGAGTGCAGCAAGGCCCATTGTCGTGCACCAGTTCCCGTTCAAGTCTAGCTCAAAGCAGTGTTTTTGGATTTTACCCCTAGGTACATCTGTTCCAGATCCGCCTCTACCTTCTCGTATCCAGACAGGGATGTATTTCTCAGAAAACTCACAAAATCTCTACAATATCAAAATTCTAGGAAGTTCTTCTCTACTAATCCTCAAAGTATATCTTAGGGCTATGTGCTCTAATCAGAGTTTATTTAAATCTTTCTTCCAAGGTTATTACTAAACTTCCTCTGATACCAACTGTAACGCCCCGACCCCAGTTACCCAGATTCGGTGCATTATTAAATAATAATGGCATGATTACATGGAATCAAGTCCCGAAAGACTAATCGGTTTATCAATCATGGAAAATAGATTACATACATGAATGTTACATTAAACTTAATAACATACAAAACAACATAAATAATCCTTCACTAATTCCATTATTCCCTTGGTTTAACCCTTCATATCAAACACAATACACTTCTTGGAATCCTGGGAAAAATAAAACATAGAAAGGGGTGAGCTCAGATGATCAGTAAGGATAACAATATAGTGTAAACTTTCATAGATAAGCATAAACATTTAAGGCAATGTAAAACTAAAACAAAATCTTTTTAAACTTGAACTTCAGCATAATATGGCATAAATAAAATGAAATAATTCCATTTAATTATTCACATGGATGTTCTACTAATCGAATAATCACATGCAATATCAATAACCATTTTCATAATGAAGGAAATGCATAATGCCGAACTTTAATTTTTGTGTCAAGGCCTCGTGCCAAGACCTAAGGGATAACTGTAATCAGAACCCAACCCAGAGAGCCTCTATAACTGGACTCTATCCCAGAGAGCCTCTTTAACCGGACTCTAACCCGGAGTGCCTCTAATAACCGGACACCAACCCGGAGTGCCTCTAAAAACCGGACACCAACCCGGAGTGCCTCTAATAACCGGGCACCAACCCGGAGGGTCTGATATAACTGGACCCCAACCCGAAGGCTTAATTTTACCGGTCCCCAACCCAAAACATACTAGTCCAACACATTCATCTTAAGAAGAGGATGAAATATAACATAAACATTCGTATTAAAACTACCATACGAAATGCCAAAACATTAATCATAAACCATTAATTGCATAAAAATAACTCATCCATAGTCAAACATATCACAAAACCTTAAATACAATATGGGAGATTTTTATGATAAGAAATCAACTTCAAACATGTGTAAAATTTATCAAAGGATGTTGACATAGATGAAATCAAAACTATTTGAGAGAAATATCTCTTTTTTTGAAATCATTTAAAGGTCACATAATTATAAAAAGAAAAAATTTACTTTGAAAATATTCTTATAATATTGTAAGGGAAGATTCAAAGATTTTATAACGGCAAAAAATAGCCGCACCTGCCGTATAAGTTAAAAAAAGACATTCTAACCTTAATTCTATCGAAAAGGTTAAAAAGGACCTTGTTTGGAAAACGACAGAAAGATTCCTTTATAAAATTATTATAAAAAGTAAAACAAGGGTATAAATGACTTTAACCCATATTATGTAAAATATTAAGAATGTTTTGAAATACATTTTTAAGAAACATGGATGTGGATGATAAAGAGGTCCCAGTAGATAATTATGTATAAACAACCTCGGATAATGAAGAGATTGTGAAATAAACCCTTACCAATTTGGTAACTTACGAAACATACACCCCATGAAAGAGGTATCATGCAATGAATATGTAAATATACATAAATTAAATTTTATTACACAAATAATACAATTATGGGAAGTACATACACCACACAAAAGGTAATATTGGCAATATGGCATGAATCTCACGAGAATAAGGAGTGAGATGAAAACCCCTTACCTTGTAATTTTCCTTGATAGAGTGTAGGTTAACCTCCTATATAATAGTTAAATAATTGTTATTAAATTATACATGAATCATATACATAAATATGATATCATATATGACCTTTTAATATTTCTTTGTTAATAATATTTTAGTATTATCGCCGTTTCGGGTGTTAACTGATTCATTTTCCTTTATATGCTTTGTTACGTAAGACGTATTTGTTATGGATAGGTTGTATCTTATTCATATCCAGAATGATATAAAGTCCTTAAACATTAATTTTAATCATCAAACAATAATTATTCTTTAATGGATATTATGGGTAAATGAATCTCATCACGTTCGTGGAGACGATAATCCGTACGTACGCACGAACGCTACTTCCATGTCATTTTTCATTTTAAAAGGAATCGAAAAAAATGATACATAGGTATATTATTATTCTAGTATAATATAACATCTTATATGTGTTACTTAAGTTCATTAACACCATCCTTTATACGTTCCAAGTATGGTATGAATGAGTTATATCACATTGAGGGGGCGGTAATACACACTTCCTCAAATGAAATTGTCGTATATATATACAACATGAAACGAATAATGGTATGATATAAAATAGAATTACAGAAGATTATATATAAAATAAATATCATTAATATAATATTTATTTATAGTTCCATCATAATGGCCACCATGATATGTTGTAGGAGATAATTGAACAATCATCGCTTCGCGAGGCGTTTGGTTGCCATCCACAGAAACATTATGTTCTTCACCCATTAGATGGAGGTGTGTGTAAGTGTAGTTATAATACTTATAATATATATATCCTAGTATATTTATTATACTGTTTTTGTTACAAAAGAAAATAATAAGAAGAGTTTAGGGGTTGGAGAAGTAAAATAAATTAAAAGAAGCTAAGAGAAAGTGTTACCTTTAATTTGGGTAACTCCCTTTGGTTTGAACCAAAAAGGAATCTTGAAGTTTCTTATTCATAATTTAAGGATTCTAAGAGGAGAAGAGGGATGTGGGGAGCTTAATGGGGCAGAGTTTGGATGATAAAAAAGGCTTGAGAGTTGTGAGGAATTGGTTAGAAGTTGTGTCCTTTTATAAGGGGGAGGAGGGGCTCTTTAGGAAAAACTTAAAGTATTATTTTATAATAAATTTATATTAGGTTTATAATGGATAAAAAGTATATTCTTCAAAGATTAAGGTGGGTATGGGTCTAAATCCATTCTACCAATAGATTTTAGATAGGTTTGGGTCATTATATTAACCTTAACTTTTAGTTTTAACTCTTGGTTAATTAGTTTGACACTTACCATGTCACTTTGTATTTTTATATTATATAGTTAATAAACTTACTATATACCACTAATCGACCACCAAGTGGTCAATTAATTATACACCTATCATGATAAAAGTCTTTTGGCTGAACCTTAGATTTTTAGGAATTTAATATCAATTAATAATATAATATTTGTTTTAAAAACTCTTTTATATCAATTTTGACACTATTTGGTATTTGATTTTTGTTAAACTCATAACAGCATGATTACTTCAAAAAAAGTTAATTAAATTACTACTAACATGTCATATCATCCTATAAAATTCTTTTAATTCATTAAAAGTCTCAAATTATATTTATTTGGGTATTTATAATATCAATTAATTTAATATTTCACTAATAAAGGTAATTACTACATCATCATTGTGTCATAAATAAATTAATTTATTTAATGTCTAAAAATTATATATAAATTACCATTATGTAAGAAATATTTTTATATTTATAATGAATATTTATAGTAAAAAATATAACATATATAACCCTATGTAAAAATTGTTTTTCTAAAAGATATAGGCTTATGTCATTTTTGTATTTACTTTAACTTAATTAATATAAAGTGTCATTATCACTTACAAGTGGATCCATGGGGTCGCAAAATCGACCCAAAGATTCCCATGGTCGGACATGTATCAACCAATAGGTTTAAGACACATTTTAGGGTAATATATTATTTTTATAATATAATTTTTTTACCCTTATTTACCAGATTTACCCTTTAACCATGGTAAATAAAATATTCACCGAAGTAGTTTTTCTAAATGTCTAAAAATAAAAGTTACCTATTTTCACAATTTGGACATCCTGATTCCAAATATAGAGTCCATTTTTTCAAATTCAAAACACAGAAGGGGCAAAAATTAATTTAAAATTAATTCCTACTTTCAAAACAAAAAGCATGTTTTTAAGAGATAATAACTATCAAAAGATTGACACTTGTTTATGTCCGGTTTAAATGTGAAATTATGTCTAGTGACCAATATTGTATTAAATGGTAAAAATATATTCTAAATATACTTTAAAACCACTCAAATTCATAATTTATCACTATTAATTATTTTGATTAAAAAAGTTGTTTTTAATAAAAATTTAGTAATTTTCACTATTCATCAAAATATAAAAGTTATCCGAAAAGTACCAAAATGACATACTAGGATAATTTCGATATTTAGAATCCAAAATTGAAGTCCATTTTAAAATATAAAATGTTTAAAATTTTAAAAAGTGGATATTACTATTCATAACGGCTACTTTGATTGGTCGCAGCGTGTTAGAATCTCGTAGTTGCGTACAACACATGCTACTGTATTATTCAAAGAGAAGCATACCGTGGAAGCTTGGGGTGTTACAAAATTCACACATACTAAATTTACCATAAAACTTCATTTCCTATAAGGTTTCTAAAAAATTATTAGGTGTCTTTCATGATCTAAATGAATTTTAGAATATACTAATATATCATCAATAGACATAACTAAAAACTTATCCAAGGACTCATGGAAAACACTATTCATAAGGTCTCTAAATACATCAAGTGAATTGTATAACCCATAGTTCATAACTCAAACTCAAAATTATCATATATAGTTTTAAATGTGTACTTCAATATATCCTCCTACTTCACCTTAAACTGATGGTACTGGGACCTTGGATCAACAATTTAAAAGTACTAAGATCCTTGGAGCTGATCAAACAAATGATCAATATGACATAAAAGATACTTTTTCTTAACAGTGATGTTATTAAAGGCTCTATAGTCAGTGAAAAATCACATTCAACCATATTTATATTAAACAAATAAATTTAGATCACCCCATGGTGAAGAGATAGGTGAATGAAACCTTTATCTAACAACTACTATAATTGATTTTTCAATTCTAATATTTTCACTTGAGCAATTAGATAAGAGGATTTTGAAATTTCCTTACTATCAGAAACTAATTCAATAATAAACTCAACCTCCTAATCTATAATAACACCAAGAAATTAATTCGGAAAAAAACATCCATGTATTCATTCACTACCAGAACATCACTAATTTGAATAGTTTATTTCTTTTCAATAATATGAGTTAGGTAACTTTCACTGTCATCTCTAATCAATTTCACAGCTTCTTGGAAAGCAATCAAAAGTTTGAAATCATTGAATAAAACTTTATTAGCTTTTAAATATATCTTATCATGATAAGATGAAAGTCAATCCATACCAAGATTAACATAAAACTCCATTATGTATAGTTTAACTATATTTTTAGGAAATACCATCCCACTAATAATAATAGGAAACTACCTATAAATCTTTATTGCTTTAAAATTTACACCTAGAGTTTCACCCAAAGTTATATCTTCTTTTCATGTGGTGATATTCCAATTTTACTTAAAGATTTATCATAGGTAAAATAATATGAAGATCCAGAGTCAAATAAGTCATTTTCATAATTCTAATAAATATGTATTGTACCTATAACCACTTCATTTTATGGTCTAACATCAACTATATTAGTAGAAAATGACTTTTATAAGCCTTTTTTATGATCATGATTATTTATATCCTACGAAACTAAAATATGGAACATGTTTGAATAACGATCCAACTCATTACAACAAAAACATCTCACCATTGGATGGATATCGGTTACCGCATTATTTAATTGTTCAAGACTATACTCTTTACAATCAAGATCCATGTGACCAAACCCAACACATAGAAAACACTTCCCAAATATTGTTAAACATTCCTTGAAATTCCATTTACCACACTTGGAATATATTGGGTGCTTACCGATGGACTTATTAGCTTGTAGATTCTCTGTTTCATGCTACCTTGAACTTTTCTTACTATTGTCGTCTCAAGGAACATAAGTGTTGTAAAACTCTATATCAACATTCTCGTCAAAAAAACAACTTTATCATAAATTTTAAATTCTCACGCATACAGATCTCTCTGTAAAATTGGTTTCAACCCTGAGTAAAATCTATTTATTTTACTATCATAGTCCCGAATAAAATACATCACATACCTATCCAATATTGTGAAGTTTTATTCACATACAGTCACATAATCTTCATATTTTTTCTTTAATTCCAAATTTTTTCGCTATCCTTATCCAAAAAACCTTAAGGAAATATTTTTCAAAAAAAATATTCTTAAAATTTTCCCATTCTATGGAATCATGATCATATTTCTCCTTGGTATTCTAAAAAAAATACCATAATCGATTGGCTTCACTTTCAAAATGATAAACCAAAAGATTTTTCTTTTAGAATAATGAACAACCCATGACTTAATATATATTTTCCAATGCATTGATCCATCCTTAAGATAAAACTGGATCTATGGTTCCACTCAAATATGAAGGATTTTGTCTAATTAAATTTTCCATTATCATCATGATCTTCTATGGAATATCATGCTTCTCTCTAGTGGGGATTCCACCACCATTTATAACTTGTGGCAATATAGTCATTACAACAACAGACTGGTCAATCCTAATTCCAACCATCTTGGGATGATGATTTGGAAGTATATTTTCCTCTCGGTGACTTCCTACAATATATTCCTTATTTATTATGTGGAAAAAAATTCTGAATATACATATTTTAGATGCAGTAATATGGTAATATTCAAATGATATATCATTTTAACTTAACCAAAATGTAGAATCTTTCAAGGGTATGTTATTAATATTATACTAAACTCTTAATTTCTCTAAACTATTCCTCTAATGTCTACAATAATTACATGAACTTTAACATTACATAATATTGAATTTTAATTAAAGAATTAATTCTCTTAAATTTGAGGATATTTTTAGCTTTATAGTTTTAGAGAATTAGTTCAAAACTCATATATAAAAAACTATATAAAACAAAGTGGAAACTTTTTATTAGTATCCATTTTTCCCATAATATAAACTTTTAAAATAAAACATGAATTATCTTCATCAAAAATATTCATTAATTTCAACTTGTCTTCTTGGTTTCTCTTATTTATCCTTAAACCCTGTAAAAACATTTTAAAACATGGGATGATAACAAAAATATCTATCAGGGGTATAAAAAAATGAAAATCATTAGTCTAGTAAAAAAACATGAGAACCTAAGAAATGTTTAACATTATCTCAATGTTCTTTGATAGAAATAATTAAAAATATTCCACATGAAAAAACACACAATTTTTACTTAAATAAAATCATTGCTACCTATAGAAATAAAATAAAAAACCATTTTGGAACCTTATTGTATCACATTCAAAACCTCTTTTAAACCAATGTTGGAAAAAAACTAGATCCCAGTTAAATCCATAAGATAAACCCTCTGGTAACTCCCTATTTATTACCAGTTAAAAAATTGAACATTACCCAAAGAATTAGAGAACTATATGGGTACACTCATCGTATAATCTATATCAAGATCAGCTGATGCTATCTGGGTGCACCCAACATATTAGTTATATCGATCTCACTTGTGAGATATAATGAAGACCAACCCTTCATATAAGTTGTATCATACTCACCCATTTCTCATTTATAATTAGAAAGTAGCATATCATGAATTAAACATTTATTTATTACACATTTTCATCATAAAACCCTTTGAAAAACTCTTTTAATCCCATACGAAAAACTGTTTCAATTATTGAAATGACCTTTCATTTTTAAAAAATCATTTTCAATAACAAAATACCCAAAAAAGGGGTTTTATTTGAATAAAACATTAAATATTATAAAGTAATAAAAATATAAAATACTGAATATGGCATCACGAAAGGTTGTTGTTTTTTTATATGTTAAAACATAACATTCCTTTTTTTCTTTGTAAAGAAAGTCAAACCTTCCATATAAATATTACTTTTTTTGAAAAACATTGTATGAAAGAAAAAAAATTACCTTTATAATGCTCCCATTTTCATATAATTAAATTCTTAAAATCATTTTAAGAACATGTACATAGAATAAAAATTGAGTTATAAAGTAAAATTTAAAAGAGTATTTTTTTTAAAGAAAAGTCCCTTACCACTTTGGAAGCATTTGAATTGTAAGCCTCGTGAAATAATAAATTTATAAAAAACATTAAATATCATGAGAATAGATAAATTAATTATATAACATAAAAAATGAGTATGTATATACACCTCATAAATTAATATAGGTTCATAACATCAAAATATGTCTCAATGAAAGGAAATTTAGATGTAGTCCCTTACCTTGAGTCTGACCCATCATGTATATTATTTATATTCCTGAATAATAAACTTGTTTAATTATTTATTTACTTAAGATCCCTTTGGAAGTTTTTTATTAATTTTATTTCACTTATTACCATGTTATATATTATTACTTAGTCAATTATGTTTACATCAGATGTTTTGATGATATTCGGCTTTTGTGTCAAAAATGACTTCAGTGTGTTGATTATGGTAAAAGAGATCATTATTTAAAAATCTATAAAATAATAATCATTAAATAATTATAATTTTTATACATTATCATTTCCTTCAAAACCAATCAGGAAATATGGATATGAAAAATGAACTACATTATAATCAGGGAGATGGTAGGTTGTACATATGCATGAGTAACATTTCCATTTTACGTGATAATTATGGAAAGAAAGAAATTATTATTATATTTTTATATAATGATGATAATATCACAAAGACCAAATTATTTTATTAAATATACATATATATATCATCCATGTGATGTGGTGATGATAAAATAATTGCATCACTTCATGGATGTGGTAGTCCACATGTACGCACGAACAATGTTATCATTTCTCAATGAATTGAAAGGTAAAAGTAAATGATATATATTATATTTTAAGGATTATAAATATGTTATTACTATCATAATTATTTAATATATATCACAAATATTCATTAAATTTATCTTTATTTCCTTCAATGAAAAGCGTTAGTGAAAAATAAATCACATCAATTCGTGTGGTGGTATACTTTTGTACACATGAGCAACATTATCGTATCCCCCGTAGCATGGAAATCAAGAATTTATAGGTAATATAATAATTTAATAAGTATAATTATCTAAATTATATAATATATATACTTTAAATCTATCATTATTACAATCCGTGAGAGGTGATGGTGAAAAAAGAATTGCAATGGTTTGTGAGGTGGTAGTCTATCATACACACGAATGATGATTTAATTTCCAATTTGAAGGAAGAGGATATGGATTTAGTTTATTAAATTAACATAATAAATTATCATTATATTTTAGATAATTTTTTATTATATAATAATAATTTATTAATATTTTAAGGTGGTGGAAGAAGCAATAAAATAAATAGTCTCATTGAATCAAGATGCCTCTTCTTCAGACAACCACTTTTAAGTTAGCACCAAAATCCTCAATTGAATGTATTTATAGTAAAACCATGGGATCTGGGTCATGGTTATAGAATTAAGTAAGGTTTTTGGGTATATATGTTTCTATCCAAATGGATTTGAGGGTGTGAAGAGGAGAGTAGTGGGATGGCCTTTTATAAGTGAGGTGGGTGGCACACTTGTAATTTTTGAAAGGAAAAAGGTGTACCCACATTTTTCACATAGAAAAAGGATACCAAATGGACCATTAAAAATAATCAGACATTATAAAGTATAAATTTATCCATAAAATATATTTTTTAAAATTTTATAGGAAATTATATCCCTTATTGTTTTAGTTTAACCTCTAGTAAATTTGTTATTACCATAATCATAGAAAAAGATTTTTATTTTATTCAATATTCATTATGACCAAAAATTAAGTTGACCTTAATAGATAATAAAAAATATTTACGACAAAAAAGGTTGTTTTTCAAGAAGTGTATTATTCAAGCATGAAATGATTATATATTAACTCTATGACTAGTAATAATAATTATATTAATTTAAATTAATATTTATTTATATATTAACTATAAATTTTATTTTAATCATTCAACATTAGAGTTTTTATTAATTAATTGAAATAGAGGAACATTATACAATTTAAAATGTTTTTCTGAAAAATCTTGTTTTTAAACCCAAAAACAATTATAAAACGCCTGAAATAAAGATGATTTAAATAAAATTAAGTGAATAAAATATTCTAAATAATAATATTTTTACTTTAAATATAGTTATAAATGTAACATTACTTTTAAATTAATTAATTTAATGAAAATAAATGATATTTTTACAAAAACTGGTATTTTTCCCATTTCACTAAAAAAACAATATTTTTGGAAAAGTCTAAACATTTCACCCTAATTTAATTTTGATATTATGATTTCAAAAATAATATCTATTTTTTTAAATTCAAATTCTATAATTTTTACATTAAACTTTTAAATAAAAATCTTATAAGAAAATAGTTTAGTTAAAACTATTTCCATTTTGATTTAATAATTACTTAGTATTTGTATAATGAATATAACAATCTAATTCATATTAATAAACATGAAAGTGATTTATTATATAATTCCATGGGTTGTAACACCATCATTATTCTCCAAATTCAGTAGCCTCCACAATCAAAACATCAATCCAATGCCTCACCCATACAATATTCTTCATCCAATAACAGAACTTCCTCTATAATCATAATAGCATAAGGGATCTCAAGAAATTCATCTAGAACCTCTAGTATCATCCTTTTTCTTAATATTTAACAATTATGAATGAAATAAGTCACATTAATAATAAATCCAAGTAGAATTTTTATACCATTGAAAAACTCATTGGTACCACCATCATCTTTCAGGTTAACAGTGTCTAAAAACTAAGAAAAACAAAATTTATTATTAGAAAACTAACAAGAATGAGAACTGTCACATCAAACCACTAAAAACTCCCCTATGATACCACTTTTTTGGAATAAAACCATCCAGTAATCAGACTAATCATCCTTTAGTAACATCATATTACATTCTTTAGTCTGATATAAGCATCGGGTGCACCTTCTACACGATGACTAACTGATGAACTCCACCATTAGTATCAATGTGGGACATCCTTCTAGAAAACCTATGTTTAAAAGATCCTCCTAGAACCTGGTGATAACACCAAAGGGAATCTTAAATTCCCTTGGTTCTAATCAAAAATTAAATTTATTTTATCCTGAACAACAATAACTACAAAGGCATGGTGATGTGGAAGCATGCGGTTGAACCCACCAAGAGCGGGGAATGCAGTAGACAATTCTTGACCAAAGGTTGGGCCACACCAATTTTATTTGATTTTATAAAACTAATTAAAATACAAAAATTAAATAATTTAATATAGGAATAAATACATGAATCGATCAGGGTCAATTTCAGGGTATAGGAAAAAAGATAATCTGAAATCTAGCTTGGAATAGTCCTATGGATTAGGATATGAATCAATGAAAAGGTCACCAATTAGTTTTTTTTCAAACAAATTGGATTTACCTATGATGAAACTATCCCATGTTTAGGGTATATCTAACAACCTAGATGCATTATTCTTAGATTCAATGAAGAAAACATCATAGGCTAATGTTCATAGTTCTGCTCAACTCCAATTATGTTAGGTTCGCTCAATTTATCTTCCAATGGTTAAGTTTGTGTAAAATAATGTGATAAACATTTATTATTAACCTAATTACTATCCATAGGGTTACTAAGATTCAAACTATAGATTCATTTGGCCTAGAAACACCCTTATTATGGGCCCCTAACCCTAAGCGGGTTAGCCTCCCATGATGGAATTGATTAAAGGAATAGAAATAAATGGTATGCTCAACATAATGATTAAATGATTAAAAATAAAGAAAACCACCATTGAAATTGAATGAAAATAATTAAAAATTGAACTGAATGAGGAAATAATGGAGAACGTAGTAACAGAATAAAGAATGATAAAGGGAATGAATAAAGGAAATATATTAGAATTAATCTATAAACCATTCAACATTGTATAAAGGAAAGAAAATGAAAAAGATAAAGCTTAAAGTAAAACTATCTATGAAGAAGTCTGGGTCGAAACCCTACATCATCCTCCATGAATTTGATCCTCTCCACACTAGGAATGGAATCAATATCTCTTGGTTTAACTCCTTATTTATAATCCTTAATGTCATCAATGAGACTTCATGGGTTAATTTTATCTTCTAATCGATGTTTGGGGGTAAAAGGAATTAACTATTGTCAAATATATGTCAAAAATTCTCATTTTTCTGCTCTTTTAGACACTTACATGTTGTGTAAAGTTTACACAATGTGTAATATTTAGGCCTTGAGTTGTACATTTACATAAAGTGTATAAAGAGGAATCCATAATGCATTAATTTTTTCAAAGAGATTGGGTGAACAAGGTGTAAATATCCTTTGTTCTTTTTGTATATTTCTCTATTCAATTCGTAACAGTAAATGACTTCCTTCAATGTTGGTTCAGTGGGGTGGGGAGTAACAAGAACCAGAAGACTTCCCAGTTTATTATTCTTACAGCTAGCTGTTGGTGTTTATGGGATGCTAGAAATAAGTCATGGCATAATGGATCCCTTATATCTAATAATTTGTCGGTGGTAAGGGTCAAATGTCTAGTGGTGGATATAACACATCTCATGAAACATTGGTAGGAAAATCCCTCCCTAAGATGCTGCATGGATACAAATTTATCCCCTAATGTTATCTGGATTCCTATATTGGTTCAATGGGTTTGCTGGACTCTCCCCTCAAGTGTCCTCAAACTTAATGTCGAAGGTTTCTATAGTCATGGGGAGATGTAGGGATGAGGTGTAGTATGTGACTCCACTGGCTCAGTGATATTTTCTTTCAGTGCTTTTTATGGTAATGGTGACTCCCTCACAGTGGAAGCTAATTCCATTGTACATGGCCTTAAATTATGCCTCTCCAACAATATTTTATTGACTATAGATAAAACAAACTCAAAGATCATTTGGGGACCCCCTAACAGGATTAATGAAACTCTATGGAATATAAAATACCTGATCCATATATGCAAGGCCCTCATCACCAATGGGATTGATCTTCTTTGCACTTGATGAGAAGGAAATTGTATAGTTAATTTTCTGGAATACAAGGACTCTCAAGATATTCCAATCATGGATTTTGGTATCATTGGTTCTCTTCCTTCTGATGGGATGAACATTGTTATTGGGGATTCTCTCTGTTTCCACTTTAATAGGCCCCCTTGATTGCTCCCCCTTCTTTTCCCCCCTATTTCCTTTCTTATTTTAATAAAATAAAATTTTGTTTTTGTTGGATTAGATATCCTAACTTGGTAACATGTATTGTATAAATAAAATTATGTGTATCTTTAACTTCCAATGCTATAACATTTGTTTCATCCTGCTTCTTCAGTTTTGTGCCTTCGGAACCTCTCTTGTTCTCTTTGGCTTCAGTTATCAACCTTGACTTCTTCATTTTCTGTTGTAACTCTGAGCCACTTCGTATCTTAGTGTGAAGTGCAATTTTTTCATCAATTTCCACATTTTCCTTAGTATGTCTCCAAATTTCATTCCTAAAAAATAATACAAAAATCATTAATAACAGGACAACATCTCAATTTTAATAAACTAACATTAAATGAATTCACATATAAAAACTTATCAATATATAGATATAATGTAGATTTATCATATACCCCCACACTCAAATATCTTCTCACCCTTGAGAAAAACCTCAACATCGAAACACCAAGGATCCATACATCAATAATGGAATTGTCAAATTATTATTCTCATGAAAACAAGTTATGATAAGATATTATAAAAACACAAAATATATCTAATAAAGAATAAAAAAATCATGATTCGTTTATAATGTAAAATTCAAGAAATTTATCACTTTTCACACAAATTTTTCAACCTTTTATAAATACCCATTCCATTTATGATTTACCTCACCATTTATTTTTCCACTCGTCACTTAAGGTAATAATTTAATAAGATTTATGCTCATACCTCAAGTATATTCTACTAACCATAGGCTGGTATTGAATCTAATTTATCCACCCCATAAAGAAAAATATCAGACTTAATCATGAGGGGTTTTAAATTAGTATCAAATGAATCTAAGTCTATGGGTATATGGGTAATAATGTTGAAAATAAAGTAATTCTCAATTAGGATGCCAAAATATAAAGTATAATACATGATATTCAAAATACAAGCTCAATTAAATTCTCTGCACCAAAATGTAATTCCATCTCACACACTCCCAACGTGAAAAGTAAAGGTTCTTAATAAATGCAATCATAATGAAAAATAACCATCTATTGTCATTTTTTTGAAATTAATGACTTGGAATGAACCTCACATCCACCATCTAACAACATATGATAAAAATAATTGATCTGATAATGGATATTTTTTATTCTCCCAATTCACAACCCATTTTTTCCTTTTTTTCAAAAGTTTTACCTAGGATAAGTATCACGTACACCACCTAACCACATATGTTTTAGATCATCATTATGAAAATTGTGATTTTTGAACTACCCTAGAAATAACCTTTTTTCTTTTTTTCTTTTTTTTAAAAATTAACACAAGAGGGGTAAAAAATGGATTATAATGAATAAAATCATGAAACTTCACCAAAACTCCCAGGAAAATACCCTATAGTCTCATATTAAGATATCATATCCCATATCAACCATGAATAACCCCTCTCCCACACTCATTCAATTTAATATCAAGAAAAATACAAAGAGATGGGTCGAAAAAGAGAATAATGGATTATAACATGGATTAATCATAACAAGGTTATCCATGAATTCTATAGTCTAAAGAAATATCAATTTTTAGGTGGTTCTTGAGGATAAATGTACACATAGATAAAATTCCACAATAATTTCAAAAGTAAATCTTTTCATTCATATCTTTTATAAGATAATAATGAAAGTTCTTGTAGGTTTACATGCCTTGAGTTTCAATCAAGAAATATGCTTAGATAAATTGGAAATATTTAGTCCAGAATCCTCCTAAGAATGGAAAAAAATATAATTTAATCAGGTCATCGCATGAACATAGATAATAAATTTACTGAAAGTTTATATGCATCAATATCATTAAAATAAATCATATCAGAAATCATTTTTAAGAACCTAAAAATTGAAATAACCAGGTGAATTCTAAAATGTCCCTTTAAGTATTTTCGATTTAAAGGAATTATATTTAAAAAACTTCAAATGTCAACATACTTATCCTAAGTGTTTATGTCTCCTATATTAATGAGAACAAGATAAAAAAATTAATCATTTTTGTGGGTGAATCTAATTTAAATTATTTTATGAAAAAATTCAATTCATTTTTTTATTCTTAAATCATGTTGCAGAAAAAAACAATTGGGGTCCAAAAAATATAAACAAGTAAAAATAGTACTCCCCTTCCATTGATTCTTTTTAATGAGTTACTAATCTTCTGTTTGACCCTGGTTCCTGATGTGAGTTGGTTGTGTCATGTCTTCACATGTTGCCTACTTCTTACTTCCAGGGGCCTGAAAATTAATATAAGTATTGAAATTAGATGCCATTTATAATATTTAGATTAAATAGATAAAGAGATCAACCATGGGAGAGTTATTAAAATAATAAAATAAAATAAATCTAAGTTCAAGAAAGTAATTTTAAAATGTGGGTTGCAACCCGGTAGTTTCTCTTTTTTATGGTCAGTTTTCCGGACCTTTACCTTTGTTAACTATTTGGAACTGATATAGGGATAACCATCTTGGATTTTCCCATATCTAGATTTTTTGTTTATCTAGGGTAATCTTTCACTTCCTTATATGTTGGTTCATATTGACTAGTGTTGGGCTTAAATTTAAGGACATATGTAATGAAAATAATATCAAATATAAATCTAAACAAGCTTTATAGTTTTTGTGCTCTGCACCACTTCCTTATTTTCCTTCAACTGAGCTTATAGAATGACTTATTGAATTGGAACCTTTGTTTTCTCATCTTCTTCTTGAAATTTCTGGATGGAGTCTAACTATTATTTAGTTTTGAGAATACATGTGGGGTTGATTCATGTTTTATCATTATCCTCTTCTTTTACATTTTCTTATTCCCTCTTAAATTCACTAGCTTGTACCAATTTGAACTCCTGATTATCTTCATTTACCTCTTATTCTTTCTCTAATTCTATAGATTGTATTACTTTGACCTCTTTCTCTTCTTACTCTCCAACCATACTATCAAATATTTCCTTCATATTTCATTCCTAATCTTCTCACAATTACAAAAGGTGTTATCTTTGTTCTTCTTGGTCTTTTTTATGTGTAGAAGGGATGCTTCAGGTTCTAATACTTCTTCTAAATATAGAGGTTCATCTTTCTCAAAATTTTCATCATGCTCTAGGTATTATTATTTGTTTTATTCCTACTATTTTTCTTCTTTCTTTATTTCCTAAATATTGACTTCCTCCAACTCTTTCTCTTAATTTTCTTCAAACAAACCTATCCCTGCATTATATTTTAATGGTAAGTTTCATGATAGTGAATTTAAATTTGAAATAACCTGAAAAAGTGAGTAATCAATTCTCCTTATTCTCTCATTTTTTTCATTATCATCCATCCTATTATTTAATATTTAAATTTACTTTGTGAGAAATGTGTCTTTTCTATCATGCAAATTATAGTCCTAATATTGTTGGATGGAATTATCTTCCTGAATATTCTTCTCTTGAGGTTCCTTTATGTAAACATCTTAGAATTCCTCCACTTTTTTACATTTTTCATCTTCAAACCAACTCGTATATTCATCTGAAAATATTGGTATGCCACTAAAAAGAGAATTAAAATTTGAAATTATTTGAGAAAGTTGAGTAGTAAATTCTCTCTACTTGTTGAGTTGGGCCTCATGATAGTCCATCCTTTTTTATATCAATACAATGAACTTTTATAGTATCCTGGTCAATATGTCTTTTAATTTATTCTCTTGAGGTTTCTAGAAGTATGTGTATTCATTTTTATACTGCTCTATCTAGGATTCACCTTGGTAGTTTTAAAAATTAGGGTCACCTCCACAGGTTTGAGAGTAAGTTTCACTCATCTCATGATTTTGGAATTTATCATATTCAAAGAATATGAATAATCCCAGGGAATTACTTGACATGACCACCCTCATGAATTCATTACTTCCCATGTGGTAGGATATTTCTAAAATTCATTATACTCCTATAGTGGTGTGTCATAATATTGATGAGATGTGTATTTCATCCTATAAAGCACCAAAAACTACCACAAGTGCAATATAATAATAATAATGAAATAAAGGGAAAATAATTAAACTAAAATCAGTAAAAATAATAGGATAATAAAACTCATTGACCTAAGTAATCAGTATTGATTGATCTGCAACGATTCTCTATGCCTTGGTAATGGAACCAGTTTTGATAGGACCAAAGGTTGTTGTTATTTACCTCAGGTCTAATCAAAATGAATTTTATTTTACCCTGAACAACACTAACTACAATGTCATATAAATTGGAAGTATTGGGTCAAACCTATAGAGTGCGGGGAACATGGTATATAATTCTTGATCAAATGTTGGGTCGCTCCAATTTCAGTTTATTGTATTAAACTAAAAAATTACACAAAATAAATAATTGAATATAGGAGGAAAGGAAATAAGAGATTAGGATCAATTTTAGGGTATAGGAAAAAATATAATCCTAAATATATCTTGAAATAGTCATGCAGATTAGGTTGTGAAGTTTTAAAAATGTCACAAATCAGTTTTGGTCAAATCAAATGGATGTACCTATGATGCAACTATCACATGGTCGAGGAATAACTAAAAAACTAGATGCATTATACTAAGCTTCTATACAATAAGTGTCACAAGCTAATGGTCATAGTCCTACTCAACTACAATTAGGTTAGGTTTTTTTATTTTTACTTCTCATTGTCAAGGTTGTTCAAAAGAATGTGATAAAAAATATTATTAAACTAATTATCAGCCATAGGATTACCAAGGTAAAATATATTGATACATTAGACATAGAAACACCCTTAATCTTGACCCCTAACCCTAATTGTATTAGCTAACCATGATGGAATTTATTATAAGAAGATAAAAAAACAAATTTCTTGACATGACAATTAAATGATTCATAATAAAGAAATCCACAATTAAACATGTAGGGGAGTAATTAGAAACTAACATGAATGATTAAATAATAAACAACATATAAAGGGAGGAATTAATGATAAACTTAATGAATAAAATAATGATATTGGAATTAATATTGAAATAATTCAACATTATCTAATGGAAATAAATGGAAAACAATAAATCATAAAGAAATCCTATCTATGAAGAACTTTGGTTTGGAACCCTACAAAATTTTCCAAATAGTTTCCAAACCTAGAATGGAATCAATATTTTTTTTCATTAATGCTTATTTATATGGATTCATGTCATAAATTAGGATCAATGGGTCAGTTTTATCTTTTAATTGCTGTTTGGGGGTCAAAGGAATTAACTACTATCCAAGATACATTAATAATCCCCATTTTTCTGTTCTATTGAACACTTACATACCATCTAATGTTTACATGAAATGTATTCTTCAGGACTTTAATTGTACATTTACACATCATGTATAAAGTACACAATGCATATCTTTAACATCCAACCCTATAACCTTCATTTTGTCCTACTTCTCCAGTTTTGTGCCTTCGGAACCACTCTTTTTCTCCTTGGCTTCAATCATAGACATCAACTTCTTCATCATTTTCAGTTATCACGCCAAGCCATGAAGCAGATCAGTGCAAAGTGAATTTTTGTTCCTAAATTCCCCCTTTTTTTAGTATTGAACCAAATTCCATTCCTACAAAATAACACACAAAACATTAATAGCAAGACAACAACTCGACTTCAATTAATTAACATTCAATAAATTCATATATATAAACCTGTCAATAAATAGATATAAACGAGATCTAAAACTTAGCTTTAGAAGTTTTTTAGCCTTATAACCCAAACCACCAAAGTGATTCTTCATAGATTTAACACCATTTTCTATTACTTTTTCATATTTTCCTTACCAAACAAACAAACAATCCATGTAAACAAGTAAGAAACAAACAAGCAGAATCACAAAATACCACTGGGATAACATGGTATGTAATCATTTCCTACATACATAAAATAACAAAAATAATTTATTCATTTTATTAGAATAACATTTGGTTATAATTATGAACATACAAACCCTACACAAATTTCAAAAACAAGTTCCACTAACATATGCACTAGTCCGTTATTGTTTCTGATTATTGTTCATCTAATCATGGTCTATCCAAACATGGTTTTTTTGGACACTTATCAAAGTGTTCCTAGGTATCCTCCATCAAGTAGGGACACCTCTACCTTTCTCATACCTTATTAATTCTAGTTATCAACATTTTTCATAATTTTCATAGGTGGTCCAATGGATTTCTTATAGAGGGCCCCAATCGGTCATCACGGTAAGCAACACCTTCTAACTTTCATGGTTGTTCATCAATTGATGTGTTACACGGTCTATCACTAGTAGATACCACCACCTAAACTACTGACTCTTGGAGTAAAATTCATGTCACCTTCTTATTCTCACTAAGTCTTCAACCAATGTTTCCTTCCATACATCTAGGAAGAATGCTTCCAAGTTTCATGCTCAGTTCCTCTTCATTAGAGTGACTTCCAAACAACATATCACCAACCTATGAAACATCATTTGGATATAATACATACCTATGGAAATTATCCTGATATCATTTCTCTAGATTATGATCACTTCCTTTGAGTTTTATCAAAAGTTTTCCCTTCTAATTAATCAAAATTCACTCTACCTAGTTCAATGATCTTGACACAAGGTCCCTTCTTGTGAGTTTAGGTATAGTTTACCTATACTAAAACACTTAATGAAGCTCCATCCCATTAACATTATCTCCTAAAATCGGTTCTTTGAACCCCATTTTCTAGAATCTGTCCACTGAACTATATCCACTGGACAATTTTAGATGAACTTTATCCACTGGAATCTGTATAATTATCTTTATCCAATTAACTCTTCTAGACTCATTCAAATGATATTTTTTCAATTATATCCATTTGAATATATCTTATCATATAAATATTGTGAAGTAACCTTATTTGGACACAACATATAGATGGTGATGGTGAAAGATATTAATCTAGATTCTCAAGTCTTACTTTCAAAAAATTTCCTTCCAAAAGTTTCCAATACTTTAACAAGAAAAATTTTCTCACAACAAACCAAATAGTATGTGATAGTTAAAATATTTTTAGGAATGTGAAGTTTATTTTGAGTTATTATGTTACTATCTGTACTAGAAGTTCTATAATGGTTTGCCTTATGCAATATAGCGGAAATGGGGGATCTCTTAGTGAAGGTTGATTAGTGAGACAGTGATATTGTTAGATGGTCATGTGTAGTGGTGAATCTCAATAGACTAGATATTGTTCATATAATTATACAAATATTTCATCATAAGGTACTGTAAAAGTATTGGGTAATGTTTCACTCATCACCGACTATTACATCCATGTGCTTATTACAATAATAGACCATCTATCACTATGGATCAATTGTGGGTAATCTATAAATCTCAGGTAGTAGTACAACTATATGACCAGCTGGTACTTGTTATAATTATTTTTGACCAATGAAAACTGACATATTACTTATAATCTGTGATCTATGAAAATTAATATTCATATTTATTATAACTATTATATCTTCTGATTGAAATGGAAATGCAACAGTGTTTCTCTCATGGATATACACTACAAGACTAAACCACATAAACCTAAAGTGGGAAAAATTCCTAAATTTTTTATTTTTTATTAATTCTAAATGTTGGTTTATTTAAGAGTTTTCTTGAGGGTGTATTAGGGCTACTTAGTGTAGTGAGTAGGTTACTAGGTCATTTTATCTTTCTTTAGTGACCAATTTAGAACTACATTTTTTTCAATAAGTAAGGTTTTAATTATATAGAAGAAATTAATATGTTATTGGTAAATGAAAAAAAGATGGTTCTTTGAATATTTTTATATATTCATGGGTTTTTATTATATTCTATTATTGTTAAGGAATCTATGTTATTCACATTATAAAAGTTGTCAAGAAACATTTTTGGTAATGAAGGTATATTGGTCTACAAAATTTGATAATTATTTTTCATATGGTTAAGGAGTGTTTAGAATGATTTAAATATGACCTAAATTAACTTAAGAAAAATCTATAATTATGATGAAAAAAATGGAAAGGTAATTTTTCCTATAACTTTGGAGATCCAAGTAGACAGTATTACTTTGATTGTTTCATATGAATTTGATCTTAGGAAATGAATTGGTAAATACATGATAATATGACTTCACTTATATTTTTTATGAATTTAAAGACATGAAAAATCCACTTTGTACGAATTTCAAAAAACAATAATAATAATTTTATTAATTTATTGGGAGTAATAAAGGGTACAAAGATTTCAAGGGGGAATGAAAAAATGAATCCGAAGGGTGTCACCCATAACAAAGTCAGTACATCCCACGAGATGGGAACCAAGGGTAAAGAACTTCATGAGGGGAGGGTCCTAAAAATCCTTCAAGGCCAGGAATTCATCAACTTGATTACCTTCATAAGATGTCAAGTTTTTTGTATGAAATCATAATTCATATGATATTCAAGTTGGCACAAAAATTGGCAAAGGGTTATACATGTATGGCTTCCCCAGACTGGGATCTCCCTTTTGAAATCATGT
Organism: Viscum album; assembly: GCA_963277665.1. Classification (NCBI taxonomy): domain Eukaryota; kingdom Viridiplantae; phylum Streptophyta; class Magnoliopsida; order Santalales; family Viscaceae; genus Viscum; species Viscum album. The sequence goes on along the minus strand of OY728166.1, from coordinate 1,079,768,599 downwards.
GTGATGCTAGCGATATTGTAGTGGGGGTTATTTTGTTCCAAAGGAAATAAAATAAGTTATATGTTTTCTATTATGCAATCATATTTCTTTACGAGGCTCAAAGTTGTTACACAAAAATGGAGATGCAAATTTTAGTAGTGGTTTTTTTCTTCTGAAAGTTCAATATGTATCTGATTAAGTCCAAATCCATAGTTTTTATAATTTTATAGCCCTTAAGTATCAGTTTTCTAAGAAAGAAACTAAAACTCAACTAATAATATGGGTTTCACTACTTTAGGAATTCAATTTAGTCATCAAGGATAAACATTGGGCTGAAAATTTCATTGATGATCATTTGTCTTGGCTACATAATACCTTAAATGATGACATAAGGGAGATAAACTCTTTCTTTCTAGATGAAAATATTTCCACTGTCTCCCAAAAGAGTGCTCCATGGTTTGTTGACTTTGTTAACATTATTTTTTATGGAATTATACAGACTAAATTTTCTCACAACTAGAGGAAAAAGGTTTATCTCAGAGCTTAAGTAATTTTTTTGGGATGATCCTCTATTTTTTAAAATATGTTCTAATGTAATTATGTGAAGATGTGTTTCTAATTAAGAAATTTTATCCATTATATATATTTTTCATTCATATTCATGGGGAAGACATTATAGTATTGAGATAACTTCTTAAAATTTTATTCAATATGGTTTCTACTAGACTAAAAAATTTAAAGATGCTCATAATCTAGTTATAGGATCAGATTAATGTCAAATACTTTTTAATGATTTTAAGAATCAAGATATTTCCCAAAAGGGTATTTTGGAAGTTTAAATATTTTATTTTTGGGGAATGGACTTCATGGGTCCTTTTCATTATTCTAATAGAAATGAATATATTTTAGTTGTGGTTGATTATGTTTCAATGTAGGTTGAGGTAATTGTTATTCAAAATAATCAGGTTAGTAGTGTGATCAAGTTTTTCAAAATGAATATCTTTTGTAGGTTTGGTGTGTCAAATGATTTTATTCTTGGCAACAAGACTCACATTAAGAACTACAAGTTCTGTTATTTGATGGAAAATTTTGGTTGTGCACATAAAACTAGTACACCCTATCATCTACAATCTGGTATCCAAGTTGAAGTTTCTAACAGGGAGTTGAAAAACATCTTAGAGAAGACTTTCAACATATCAATGAATTTTTGGTCCTTAAAGTTATTTTATGCACTATTGGCTTATCAAACTGCCTTAAAAACACCAATTGGTGTATCTTCATATAGGCTTATCTTTGGAAAGGTAGTTCACTTTACTATGTATATAAAACATAAATATTTTGGGGTAATTAAATCCTTTAATTTTGATTTTAAATCTTCAATGTAAATAAAATAGATTGAATTAAGTGAGCTATGTGATATTAGGATAGAAACTTATGAAAATTTTAAGATCTATAAGGAAATTAACAAGGATTTTCATGATTCTCTAATTCAAAATAGGCACTTTCAAGAACGGAATAAGATCCTTCTCTTTAATTCTATGATAAATGTTTTTCCTGGTAAACTTAGATCCAAATGGTTAGGCTCATTTACAATTTTATAGTGTTGGTAAATGGTTTCATGGAATTAGTTGCACATGATCACATCCCATTTATAGTTAATGCTCATATAGTGAAGCATAAATTCGATGGAAATCTAAAGCGTTTGGATACCCTAATTAACCTTCATAAATACACCATATTTTTTTAAGTATAAATGATGACTCTAAATGCATTTCTTCATGGGAGTCAACCCATGGATTCTTGTTTTTCCTTTTCATTTTTTTTCCACTATTTTTCAGCACTCTGCTTGCTAAGTTTTGGTATCTTATGTCCCCCATTTATATTAAGGTGAAAAACTCAACCAAAGGATTTCATTTTAAGGAGGATGGAAGAAAACTTTGACTAATCTTTGATGATCAAGATTTTACACAAGGGGAGTTTTTTGGTTTATTTCTTCCCATTTATTTATTATTTCTACTAGACTAAGTGTAGTGGTATCCCACTGAATTTTCTATAAAAAATCTACTTCTATATGTTTTATCATGCTTCTTTTTGGGTTACCTTTTGAAATTATTTTGTTTTATTATAAAAATGAACAACATGAAATTTATAAACCAAGGTTGTTTTTTTGAAAACTGGTTTGTAGTATGGTAATTTTTTTGTTTTTAACAAACATGTTACCCCACCAAAAATTTATGAACTGATTAACTGAATATTAATTTGTAAATTTTATTGGTATCCTCCTTAGGATTAAACATTGGGGACAATTTTGGGTTCTAAGTGTGGGGGAGATGGAATATTCTATGTTTATTAACAATGCTTTATTTCTTTCATATCCAAACACCCTAATTGTTTTCAAAATGCCTTAGTATTTGAGAAATTATATAAATTTTTTGTTTGTGTAAATAAAAGTTCCATGTGTCTCATGGTTTGAAAAATAAGAGCATAATGTGTCTATATTGGTAAAATCCCATGACATGTTTGATGGATTTCATTGAGTCTAAATTTGTGATGATTGAGTGAATTTTGAGTATTATTATTCCTTTTTTTATGAAAAATCTTTATTGAAAATTTGGAAAAGTATGTTTGATTGGTTATACTCTTGTGGAATTGAAACTATAACTTGAGGAAACTTGAACTTGTACTTGAACTTAGATACTTATTATGGGTAACATGGAAAACCTTATGGAGCCAACCTAATCTATAGTATTATAAATATAACGACCCATACTTTACATACATTGTTATTAATTCAGAATTTAAGCACACTTATTACAACATATAACAAAACCAGGAAAGGACCGTATAGGTATAGAGTCTTTAGAAACTGGGAAACATAAACAACTGGTTCATAAAGCATCTACTTTGCCTCCCATTTATTTCATCATATCTAGAGTCCCTTTTTGGCATATCCTACTTAATAACATTCTTCCTGACCTGGGGAAATAAAACATTCAAAATGGTGAGCTCAAATGCTCAGTAAGGGTAAACAAAAGAAATATCAATCACATCATATACATAAGAACATAACTTTTGGAAATCTTAACCTGCAAAAGAGATCATAATTTCATAACATGGGATAAATCATAGTAGTGAAATGTAATCCCAATAATCATAACTTAAAACATGAAACTTTGTGGCATACACACATAATCATAGAGAATCATTTCTTATTAGTCAAGACTCATTGCCAAGACTATCTTAGTGGACAAAGTCCATTTCTGAACCGAGTTCACTCCTCGTTTCAGTCCTGTTTCACTGAACCGGTTTAACCTTCCGTTCCAGCCATGTCTATCTCATGAGATATAAAATCTTTACCCAATTCATTGGAGGGAGATATAGGTCCCACCCATCTCATAATGATACCATTCTTATGTGTGCCACAAAATCATAAACCATACATCATAGCATAACCCATGTAATAAAAATGGGAATCTTAAACATCGTGACATCATAAAACAATTCATATAAGATAAAGGAATTCATAAAAATATTTCCATCACAACATAATAAAATACATGTAATAATAGGGATATAAAAATAACCCTATATTATCTTAGATGTAAAATAATTTTGATGAAACTCTTGAACTCCATTCTTGAGGAAAATATCCTTTCTACTTCAAAAACATTTTTTCCTTTCTTAACATGTCATAAAATTTTAAACTAAAAGAATTTGATTAAAAATAAACTTGAAAACTTGTAAAGGAAGATTCTTGGAAATATTGTTTTAAAAATTCATTCATTCCGTATAATTTAAAAAAAGCATTCTTCTCGTACTTTTGTCGGAAAAGTCAAAAAGTACCTCGTACGAAAAATGACAAAAGATTCCTTTCATATCTTTTACTAAAAACTCACCAAAGGGAAAAAAATGGATTTAAATAATTGTAGGTGTATGTAAATAATATTAAATATTGAGGAAACATGGATGTGGATTGTAAAATACACCCCAGTAAATACCAAAGTATAAAAAATCTCAGATAAAAAATGAGATTGTGATATTTCCCTTACCTTAGGTTCGATTTTCTTTTTAAGTGTCTGAACCTCTTGTATAATGATTTAAATAATGTTATTGACTTATTCCAAAATCATACGTATTTTTATGATATCATATATGGTCATATTCTTAGCTTCTTATTAGTAATATTTCATTATTACTTGTTATTCGGGTGTTTATTACTTTTTGTTCTTATGTGTGTTTTGTCGAATAAATTCTTATTCTTCTCTTTAGGTTATAGATACCTAATTTCCAGAATGTTATTAGTGTACTATATTTCATATTTATTCATTCAATTCATTTTTATAATCATTATGCAATGAAGATCATGTGGAACAAGTTGCATCACATCGTGGAGACGGTATTCCGTACGTACGCATGAGCGATGATATTCCTCCCATGATCGTGGAATTGTATTGGAGTGTATGTATACTATTTAAGAATCTGTATCACATTACAATAATCATATATAGTTATTATTTACACCATTATACCCATCCAAGTAAGGTGGTGGGGGAAAATAGATTAAACCACGGCGTGGAGACGGTATTCCGTACGTACGCACGCACGGCGATTTCGCTTTCTGTAGGATGGATAGATGGTGAAATAGGGTTGTTTCATACTTATAATAACATATAAGTATATGATTTATACTGATGTTATTACTTCATAATTAAAAAACTAAAGAATAATAAGTGGAAGAAGAAATAAAGATGAAAGAATCGGTAACGGGCATTACCTCTTCTTTGAAGCGCCTCTTTGAGATCTCCTCTTAGGGCACTAAAATTGGTCTTTGAAGAAGACCGGGACCTCTAGGATGTTTCTAGAGAAGTGGGGAAGTTAAATGGGCAGGGATTGGCCGATCTTGAAGGCTAAAATTGGTGTGAGGAGGAGAGGGAGGAGGTGCCCTTTTATAAGGGAGGAGAGGGGCACCTTTGGAAATATAAGAAATATTAGTTTATATTAAATCCCAACCCCACTTAAAAACATCCAAAATGACTCATATCAGAATATTAGATGATATATGGTTGTAATATCATCAAACAATAAAATTTAGACATGTTAGAAATTTATTTTAAACATTATCAACTTGATTTATCCTTATTTATCAATTTAATTTTATTTGTGGTAATAATATTCTAAATTTTAAATTATTATACATAACTACATATGTGTTGTGAATTTTCCATAATTTGACACTTTATGACATTGTAGACCATATAAATTTTAATTTATAATTTTTAAATGTCTTTGTGATTTTTAAACAATTTTATAATATGTTATTTTTATAAAATAACAATAGTGTCAATTTTGAAAGTATTCATTTATTTGAATTTAAATAAAATATATACAGATGATATGTTCAAACTAAATGCTTTAATAGATTCATAAAATGTCATATGTATCTATAAAATTATTGTAGCACATTAAATAGTTCATATAATATTTATTTTAATATTTTTAAAACCATTTATTTGATATTTTAATTAATAAAATAATTTCAACATCACTATTGTGTCATAATTAATGATAATTATTTAATCCCTAAAAAGTATAAATAAATTCATATTATGTAGATAATTTTATTAGATTTCTGTATACTATTCTCTTTTGAAGTTTCATTAAGTGTATCACGAAATTAAAACTATTATACTTAAACGTTTTAAGAAAGTAACATGTTGTCACATTCTTTGGTTTTAATAATAATTAAATTATTTTTATGGAAAAAAGTCCATTAAATGAATCTAATCCAACCCTTAGGTGATATGGGTCGACTTTTAGTCATCCAATAGGATTTTGGTAGGTGGTAGGGTAATTTTATAATCTTATATTTACCCTTAATTACCTGATTTACCTTTAACTATGGTAAATAAAATTTACCATAGTTACTATTCAAAATGCCCAAAAAAATAAAAAGTAGCCTATTAACATAATTTGGACCCACTGATTCCGAATATGGAATCCATTTTTCCAAATTCAAAACAGATAAGTTTCAGTAATTAATTTAAAATAAATCCCGTTGTTAAGAAAACAAGTTTTAGAAGTTAAAACATTTCCAAAGATTGAAATGTTTTTACCTATGAATTCAATGTGAAATTAATGCTAATGGAATACATTATATTAAATGGTAAAAATATATTCTATTTATACATTAAAACCATTCAATATTATAATTTATCCATATAAATTATCTTGATGAAAAAAGTTGTTTTTAATTAAAAATTAGCGTATTTTTATTATTCATCAAAATATAAAAGTTATCAGAAAAATATAAAAAATTTATCTAAAGTAAATTTTTATACCCTGATTCAAAAGAAGAATTGTTTTTGTCAAATTTAACTTATAAACATGTCAAATACTAGATTTGATGTGGGTGCGCCATCAAGAGGCGGCAAAACTACATTTTTTTAAACATACTTCTTTTATCCAAAAAACTGATTTTGCTTTCATACCTCATTCTAGAAAATGTATAAGTTGAATTAAAATGTTATAAAATTAAAAATTCAGTTAATACTATTCATAACGGCTATTTTTAATAATATTTTAATTTCATATCGTTGTTTAGTGAGACTCGGTATTGCGTACGACGCAAGCTATCGAGGAAGGCCGCGGTTGCATGTAAAGAAAGCCAAGCTAGTGTTGTGTGTAGTGAATGATTCCTTTGATGATTTATATATAAAAAAATATTTCTTATAAAAGTCTTGGGTGTTACATTCTACCCCCCTTAAAATGAATTTCACCCTCAAAATTTGTCACTTTGTAACAAACAGATGAGGATACCTCTCCCTCATCATATCTTCAAGCTCCCATGTAGCTTCTTCTAATTGGTGGTTCCTCCATAAAACTTTCACCAAGCGAGTGGTCTTGTTCCGTAGGACTTTTTTTCTACGATCCATAATCTCTATCGGTTTTTATTCATAAGAAAGATCTTTTTCCAGAGGTACAACTTATGAGCTGAGTACATGTGAAGGATCAGGTATGTACTTTCTTAGGAGAGATACATGGAACACATCGTGAACTTGAGAGAGATTCGGTGGAAGCACCAATCGGTAAGCTACCTTTCCAACACGATCCATTATTTCAAAAGGACCGATATATTTAGGGCTCAACTTCCCCTTCTTTCCAAATCTCATGACCCTCTTCCAAGGAGATATTCGTAAGAATACTTTATCACCCACTTCAAACTCTAGGTCTTTTCTTCGGTTGTCGGCATAACTTTTCTGTCGACTCTGAGCTGCTCTTATGTGTTGTTGAATAGATCGGACCTTTTCTGCCATCTCATCAACAATATAAGGTCCTAATAGATTTTTTTTCTCAACTTCATCCTAGAAAGTTGGAGTCCTGCATTTCTTTCCATAGAGAGCTTCATAAGAAGCCATCTGAATACTAGAGTGAAAGATATTATTATAAGAAAATTCCACCAAAGGTAGGTGTTGATACCAACCACCTATAAAATCTATAGAGCAAGCTCTCAACATATCTTCTAGAGTTTTAATTGTCCTCTCAGAGTGACCATCTGTCTGAGGATGATAAGCAGTGCTGAAACTCAACTCTGTATCCAGAGTATGCTGAAGACTTCTCCAGAACTTTGAGGTAAACCTCGGATCCCGATCAGATATAATAGAAAGTGGTACTTCATGCAATCTTACCACTTCCTTTACATATATCCTGGCAAGCTGATCCAGAGATAAATCCTCTCTAATAGCAATGAAGTGTGCAGACTTTGTAAGAGGATCAACTATGACCCAGATAGCATTATTACCTTTGGATGTTTTAGGAAGTCCTGTGACAAAGTCTATAGTGATGTTTTCCCATTTCCATTCTGGTATTGGTAATGGTTGTAATATCCCCTTAGACTTCTATCTCTTAGCTTTAACTTGCTGAAAAACCAAGCATCGAGAGACATATTCAGCAACATCTCTTTTCATGACATCCCACCAGAAGTACTCTTTCAAATCCCTATACATCTTTGTGCTTCCTGAATGAATAGAGAATGAAGAACTATGAGCCTCATCCAGCAGCTCCTTCTTTAATTCTGGGATGGGAGGAACACAAACCCGATTCCTAAACTTTATTATCCCATCAAAATCAAGGTTGAATTCAGGAACATTTCTCACCTTATTTTGTAACTCGAATTCTTCTTTCTGTGCCTCTTGAATCTTCACATGTATAAATGGTTGAACATTCATTTGAGAAAGATAAGATTTCTCCCCTTACATTAAAATTCTAAGATCAATCCTTTGTAAATCCATAAATATTGGATCTTTTGGGATCCGCATCATCGATAAGCTAGCATGGTCTTGTCGACTTAATGTGTCTGCTACCTTGTTTGCTTTCCCAGGGTGGTAATGAATTGAGCAGTCGTAATCCTTAATCAGCTCCAACCATATTCTTTGATGCATATTCATCTCCTTTTTTGTGAAAATATACTTTAAACTTTTATGATCAGTATAAATATCACACCTTTCACCATAAAGGTAATGCCTCCAAATCTTTAATGAAAAGATTACCGCAGCTAACTCCAAATCATGAGTTGGGTAATTTTTCTCATGGATTTTCAACTGTCTTGAGGCATAAGCTATCACCATATCATTTTGCATGAGAACACATCCCAGTCCCTTCTTGGATGCATCACTGTAGATCAAAAACCTTTCTCCACTATAAGGCAGTGTGAGCACAGGTGCACTGGATAACCTTCTTTTTAGCTCTTTGAAATTTTCTTCACATTCCTCCGTCCAAACAAACTTAACTCCTTTTCGAGTCAACTTGGTGAGTGGGTTTGATAACCTTGAAAAATCTATCACAAAACGTTGGTAATATCCAGCCAAACCAAGAAAAATTCAGATCTTGGTTACTGTTGTTGGTCTCAACCATCTTTCGATAACATCTGTTTTTGCTGGATCCACAGATATCCCCTCTTTTGAGATTATGTGACCCAAAAATGCAACTTTTTGAATCCAAAATTCACACTTGGTAAATTTTTCATAAAGATTCTCCTTTCTTAGGGTCTTTAATACAATTCTCAAGTGATCTTCATGATCTTCCTTTCTCTTTAAATAGACAAGAATATCATCTATAAAGACTACCACAAACTGATCAAGATAGTCTCTAAAGACTCTATTCATTAGATCCATGAAGATAGCAGGGGCATTAGTAGGACCAAATGGCATTACTATAAATTCATAGTGTCCATACCTTATACGGAAATCCATCTTTGCTATATCCTCCCTTTTGACCCTTAATTGATGATACCCTGAACGAAGATCAATCTTGGAAAAGTATTGAGCTCTGCGTAGTTGGTCAAATAGGTCATCAATGCATGGGAGAGGATATTTGTTCTTGATAGTGATCTTGTTAAGTTCTCGATAATCAATGCAGAGTCTCATTGATCCATATTTCTTCTTAACAAACAGAATAGGTTCTCCCCAAGGTGACGAACTAGGGCGTATGAATCCTTTATCAAGATTCTCTTGGAGTTGCTTCTTCAATTCCTGCAACTCAATTGGGGACATTCTATAAGGTGTATTTGAAATAGGCAAAGCACCTGGTATGAGTTCTATTGAAAACTCAACTTCACGATTTGGTGGAAGACCTGGCAATTCCTCCGGAAAGACATCATTAAATTCCCGTACAATGGGCATATTATTAGTCGTGAGTTTCTCTCCAACCATTTGAGATAAATAACCTTCATTTAGTGGAATCAAGACCCATAAGATAGAAGAAATTTTCACTGGATGGTTATGTTCATCCTTGAATCGATAAACGATCATAGATTGATCTGGAATATGAAATGTGACTTCCCTTCTTTGGAAATTGATATGAGATCAATATAAAGAAAGTCAATCCATGCCAAGAATCACATCAAATTCTACTATAAGAAGGATCACAAGATTTACAGGAAGCACTTTCCCACAAACTTCAATCGGAGAAGAATTGTAAACTTTTGATGCTACTGTTGTGCCATTAGGAGTTGTCACAGCCAACTCAACATCTAATTTCTGAGGTAATACAGTGATGCCCTTAGAAAATTCTTTAGAAATAAAAGAGTGGGTAGATCCAGAATCAAATAAAACATTTGCTACTTTAGAGTGGATGGTAAGTGTACCTCTCACCACTTCGTTGTCGTACTCCACATCACTGATAGTAATTGCATGTGACTTTCCTTTGTCTTTGGCCTTAAGATTTTGTTGACTTCGATCATCATCATCAACCCTTGGATTTGGTCATTGATTGGAATAATGCCTCATCTCCTTGCACTTGAAACATTGAAGTATAGTAGGTTAATTCTGTGTATCCCCTCCTTTGTTTGCATCATTAGACATCTTCTTCCCATTATTTCGACATTCAATTTCCCGATGACCTTCTTTTCCACACTTATAACATTTTCTTGTCCCCTTAAGACAATTTCCTCCATGTTTCTTTCCACACATTGAGAATAAGGGAAAACTCATCTTCTTTTTAGTGTGGTCTTTAGATTTTCCTTTGAATTCCATTTTCCTCTTCTTATCAAACCCATGTGACTGATGGGTTACACCAATCTCCATCTCAACCTTGAGAGCACATTGAACAATTTCCTCGTAGGTATTGAAGTCCCTTATGGATAATTCCCTTTGAAGACTTGGTTTTAAGCCACTAAAGAATTGATCTATCTTACTCTCAGGTTGGATAATAATTCCGGAAGCGTACCTTGCAAGTCTTCTAAAATTTGCTTCGTAGGTACCAACGGATTCATCATCCTTTTTCTTCAGTTCAAGAAACTCCTTCTCTATCTTTGTTCAAAGAATACGAGTAAAATACTTATTGAAAAATATGTTCTTGAACTCGTCCCATTCCATGGACTCAATTTCATCCCTTTTCCTTGTATTCTTAATAAGATTCCACCATTGATCAGCATCACCTTCCAAACGATACACTGCTAAGATGACTTTATCATGTTTAAAACATTGAAGAACTGAAAATATCTTTTCAGTGGTACTAATCCATTGTTCAGCCACTAATGGATCAGAAGACCCGTTGAATGAAGGTGGACGCTGCCTCATGAAGGATTCGACAGAATGTTGCTCCTTCCTTTGCTTATTTGGAAGTCCTCCATGATTCATATCTTGATAAATTTGTGTGAGCATGGCTACAATATTTTGCATTCTAGCTCCCATAATGTTTGGTTGCTCAGGGGGACAATCATTACATTGCATGTCGCATTCCTCATTAACATAGTTTCTTCGGGTTCCATCCGTTGACTAAAACCAAGAAGAATAGTGTGAGAAACACTAATTATAATAGGAAAACCACATAATAAAGAATGAAATTTCACACTTAAAGTCTTATCATAGGTTGTTTATGGCCACTTCTAAAACACTAAGATTGTGTTCTATGCTTAGACATATCCTTAGGTTTCTTACTAAGGATTTCACATCCTAGTTTCCAAAGGTTGATTATTCCTTTCCTCTGATACCAACTATAACGACCCATACCTTACGTACATTGTTATTACTTCATAATTGAAGCACACTTATTACAACATATAACAAAACCAGGAAAGGACCGTATAGGTATAGATTCTTTAGAAACTGGGAAACATAAACAACTGGTTCATAAAGCATCTACTTTGCCTCCCATTTATTTCATCATATCTAGAGTCCCTTTTTGGCATATCCTACTTAATAACCTTCTTCCTGACCTAGGGAAATAAAACATACAAAAGGGTGAGCTAAAATGCTCAGTAAGGGTAAGAAAAAGAAATATCAATCACATCATATACATAAGAACATAACTTTTGGAAATCTTAACCTTCAAAAGAGATCATAATTTCATAACATGGGATAAATCATAGTAGTGAAATGTAATCCCAATAATCATAACTTAAAACATGAAACTTTGTGGAATACACACATAATCATATAGAATCATTTCTTATTAGTCAAGACTCATTTCCAAGACTATCTTAGTGGACAAAGTCTATTTCTGAACCGAGTTCACTCCTCGTTTCAGTCCTGTTTCACTAAACTGGTTTAACTTGACGTTCCAGCCATGTATATCTCATGAGATATAAAATCTTTACCCAATTCATTGGAGGGAGATATAGGTACCTCCCATCTCATAATGATACCATTCTTATGTGTGCCACAAAATCATAAACCATACATCATAGCATTACCCATGTAATAAAAATGGGAATCTTAAACATCGTGACATCATAAAACAATTAATATAAGATAAAGGAATTCATAAAAATATTTCCATCACAACATAATCAAATCCATGTAATAATAGGGATAGAAACAGAACCCTATATTATCTTATATGGAAAAAAAAATTTATAAAACTCTTGAACTCCATTCTTGAAGAAAATATCATTTCTACTTCAAAAACATTTTTTCCTTTCTTAACATGTCATACAATTTTAAACTAAAAGAATTTGATTAAAAATAAACTTGAAAACTTGTAAATTAATATTCTTGGAAATATTTTTTTTAAAATCCATTCATGCCGTATAAGTTAAAAAAACATTCTTCTCGTACTTTTGTCGGAATATTCAAAAAGTACCTCGTACAAAAAACGACAAAAGATTCATTTCATATATTTTACTAAAAACTCACCAAAGGGTAAAAATGAATTTAAACAATTTTAGTTGTATGGAAATAATATTACATATTGAGGAAACATGGATGTGGATGATAAAAACACCCCAGTAAATACCAAAGTATAAACAATCTCGGATAAAAAATGAGATTGTGATATTTCCCTTACCTTAGGTCCGATTTGCTTCGTAAGTGTCTGAACCTCTTTTATAATGATTTAAATAATGTTATTGACTTATTCCAGAATCATACATATTTTTATGATATCATATATGGTCATATTCTTAGCTTCTTATTAGTAATATTTCATTATTACTTGTTATTCGGGTGTTTATTACTTTTTGTTCTTATGCGTGTTTTGTCGAATAAATTCTTATTATTCTCTTTAGATTATAGATACCTCATTTACAGAATGGTATTAGTGTACTATATATCATATTTATTCATTCAATTTATTTTTATAATCATTATGCAATGAAGATCATGTGGAACGAGTCGCATCACATCGTGGAGACGGTATTCCGTACGTACGGACGAGCGATGATATCGTTCCCATGATCGTGGAATTGTATTGGAGTGTATGTATACTATTTTAGAATCTTTATAACTTTACAATAATCATATATAGTTATTATTTACACCATTATACCCATCAAAGTAAGGTGGTGGGCGAAAATAGATTACACCACGGCGTGGAGACGGTATTCCGTACGCACGCGCGGTGATTTCTTTTTTTGTAGGATGGATAGATGGTGAAATAGAGTTATTTTATACTTATAATAACATATAATTATATGAGTGATACTGATATTATTAATTCATAATGAAACAACTAAAGAAGAAGAAGTGGAAGAAGAAATAAATATGAAAGAATCGGTAATGGGCATTACCTCTTCTTTGAAACGGCTCTTTCAGATCTCCCCTTAGGGCACTACAATTGGTCTTTTAATAAGACCAGGACCTCTAGGATGTATCTAGGGAAGTGAGGAAGTGAAATGGGCAGAGATTGGCCGAGATTGAAGTCTCAAATTGGTGTGAGGAGGAGAGCGAGGAGGTGCCCTTTTATAAGGTAGGAGAAGATCACCTTTGGAAATATAAGAAATATTGGTTTATATTAAATCCCAACCCCACTTAAAAACTTCCAAAATGACTCATATCTGAAGATTAACTGTAATAGGGTTGTAATATAATCAACCAATAAAATTTATACATGTTAGAAATTTATTTTAAACATTATCAACTTGATTTATTCTTATTTATCAATTTAATTTTATTTTTGGTAATAATATTCTAAATTTTAAATTATTATAAATAGTTACATATGTGTTGTGAATTTTCCATAATTTGACACTTTATGAAATTTTTGACCATATAAATTTTCATTTATAATTTTTAAATATTTTTGTGATTTTTAAACAATTTTATAATATGTTATTTTTATAAAATAATAATAGTGTCAATTTTGACACTATTCATTTATTTGAATTTAAATAAAATATATACAGAAGATATGTTCAAACTAAAAGATTTAATAGATTCATAAAATGTCATATGTATCTATAAAATTAGTGGAGAACATTAAATAGTTCATATAATATATATTTTAATATTTTTAAAAATATTTATTTGATATTTTAATTAATAAAATAATTTCAACATCACTATTGTGTCATAATTAATGATAATTATTTAATACCTAAAAAATATAAATAAATTCCTATGATGTATATAATTGTATTATATTTCTGGATACTATTCATGTTTGAAGTTTCATTAAGTTTATCACCAAATTAAAATTATTATACTTATAACATTTAAGAAAGTGACATGTTGTCACATTCTTTGGTTTTAATAATAATTAAATTATTTTCATGAAAAAAAGTCCATTAAAGGAATATAATCCGACCCTTAGGTGATATGGGTCGACTTTTAGTCATCTAATAGGATTTTTTTAGGTTTTAGAGTAATTTTATAATCTTATATTTACCCTTAATTACCTGATTTACCTTTAACTATGGTAAATAAAATTTACCGTAGTTACTATTCATAATGCCTAAAAAATAAAAAGTATCCTATTAACATAATTTGGAACCAATGATTCCGAATATGGAATCCATTTTTCCAAATTCAAAACATATAAGTTACAGTAATTTATTTAAAATAAATCTCATTGTTAAGAAAACGGGTTTTAGAAGTTAAAACATTGCCAAAGATTGAAATGTTTTTACCTTTGAATTCAATGTGAAATTAATGCTAATGTCATACATTATATTAAATGGTAAAAATATATTCTATTTATACTTTAAAACCATTCAATATTATAATTTATCCATATAAATTATCTTGATGAAAAAAGTTGTTTTTAATTAAAAATTAGCTTATTTTTACTATTCATCAAAATATAAAAGTTATCAGAAAAATATCAAAAATTTATCCAAAGTAAATTTTTATACCCTGATTCGAAAGAAGAATTTTATTTTATCAAATTGAACTTATAAACATGTCAAATACTAGATTTAATGTGGGTGTTCCATCAAAAGGCGGCAAAACTACATTTTTTTAAAATACTTCTTTTATCCAAAAAAACAGATTTTGCTTTCATACCTCATTATAGAAAATGTATAAGTTGAATTAAAATGTTATAAAATTAAAAATTCAGTTAATACTATTCATAACGGCTAGTTTTAATACTATTTTAATAGAATATCATTGTTTAGTGAGACTCGGTATTGCGTACGACGCAAGCTATTGAGGAAGGATGCGGTTGCGTGTAAAGAAAGCCAAGCTAGTGTTGTGTGTAGTGAAAGATTACTTTGATGATTTATATAAAAATAAAATATTTCTCATAAAATGATTGGGTGTTACAATAAATCCTTTGAATATTGAGTAAAATGGTAAATTGGAATCCCAAGTGATTACTAGAGGAAAGGGTACAAGGTGTGTTTTTTGTAAATATATCCAAATCAATAAGTTCTATTCATAGTTCTATGAAAACATTCATGGCTTGAAAAAATTAAAATAAAGTGGCCTTGTCAAAAATGTGCTCATGATAGTGAGGGTAATATTGTACCCAGATTAACTATAAAATAATTCATTTATAATAATATACTTTGATTTGTATCAATGAAGTGGGAAGTGAAGTATTGGTTTGATGAACCTAAGGGAGAGTGAACTTTTTTGTTCTTTTTTTAAGAGATCTAATTCAACTTAGGCATCTTTGGTATTTTCTTATGGAACTAGTATTTGATTTTTTTTAGAAGTATGGTGTGGTGTGATAAACTCACATAAGAGGCATGAAAATTTCTTACAATAGATGATTTAATGTTCTTCTTTGAATCGGTTGTATAGTGTTGAACCTAGATAGAATGGTATCCATTAAACCTAAATCCTTTATTAAAAAACTAGTTAAATGACTGAATTTCCCGATAGTGAAATGGATTATGTTTGTTGGAATATTATGTGGAACAATTTTATCACACTTTTCCACATCTATTTTGATGAATTAAATGTGTTTCTACTACTTTATTGATATTATAATAGAGAATTTTAAAATTTGGAATAAATCTGTTGGAATTTTTTATTCATGGAATTTTATAATGAAAATGTCTTTTATTGGGTGATTGATTGATCTAGGATGATACAGTTAAATTTTATTCATTTTTATTGGGTAAACTAATTAACATTTTTGGGAAAAAATTGTAAGATGTAAAATGAACACAAAAAAGAAATAGAAAAATCACACCACTTATTTTTCAAGTCATATCATCTAGATAGCCTACACATCAGCACTTTCCAATGAACATCTAAAAGTCGAGTACATTATCTAAGTTTATAGCTAAAGGTTTTTTGTTCCCCCACTTGTTTCCAGTTTTAATTTTGATATGGTTTTTTTTCATGGTAGACTATAAAGGATTTTCTAATTCTTAATAGGTTGGACCCATTACTGCCTTCATCGATATATGAGTCCTCATTTAAAGAAGGTCGTGTACTAAGAATGAAAAAATTATTAACTCAAGAATGATGAAACATGAATTGAGCTACTTCAAGAAAAAATTTAGCCACATCCCTTGATGATGGTTTATTCTTCTCCCCCTATAGTTTTGGACACTATTTTTGAAGGATGGATATATTTGTTTAAATGTATGAACAAGGAGGTAATTTCTTTGAGTATGAGATAATAAAATCTTACCAAGAATACATCATTATTAGACTATTATTCATATAATACTCTATGGATTTAATTCGATATCATGATAGGTTGTATATTATAGAGAAGATTGCAATCAATTACATTAGAAGAATCAGATACACTAAAAAAATCATCTTTGCGTGGATTTGGGTATGTAAGACTTATCACCTATATGGGAAATGGCTACATATAGCCCAGTCAGATACATTGGAATCATCTATATGGGAAATAACATACATTAATCCAAATTCCTATGTTGATAAATGCATACATGATGAAAATCGGATACGTTGAAATGGTCCTTCATAGATTTAGCTACGTAATACTAAAAGTCTGCATGAGGGGATTCAGGTATGTAAAAGGATTTGGCTATGTGGATAGTTACCTACTTCAATATTCGGACACATCAATTAGATCAGATGTGTGAGACCAAATAGATTTGTGGTGGGAATTGGATACATTGGAAATTTGTCTACATGGATAGTATTTGGCTACATTGATAATCACTTATGTAGACCAATTTATTATTTGAATATAATTAACTATGTTGGAAAGCATGTATATTGATCCAATTTGATATGTGAGATTATTCAGGAACATTTTTCATGCATACAGAGGTTCTGTACACAGGCTGGAGGGAACACCTTTCATTCAGACATACATATGGTAGCTAGTAACATCTTTGATGGGGTAGGAGATAGTTGGTATACATTTTTCAGGAAGAAGGTTTCGTCTGACTGTAAGACAAAGAGATTTGTACTTGGAATAAAAAATATTATGAAGAAAATAAAAAAAGGGTGTGGGGGAAGAGATGAATAAGAAAAAAAGGACAGAAAAGAAAATGACTGGATGGGTGCTTGACAATGCGATGATTTTAGCAGAAGCTTTTGAATCCCCCCAATTTCTTTAAATCACTTTGTTCTCTCTTCTTTACCTCAATTCTTTCCATTTTTATATCTCTTTTCCTCACCCCACCTTTCCTCCCTTACTTCTTGTTTTGATTTTTTTTTTTATTTCTATTTTACATGGTATCACACAACACACCTTCTATTGAAGTCATTCCTTGTAGATTGACCCTTACTCATCACTACATTAGTCTTAAGTAGGGATTATAAGTAATTAATTTTTTCCAGGACTAGTGATGACCTAGGCCTCATTTCCATATGATATAAGTGGAGATCCTGTATGACTTCATCAGTTAGATAATTTACAAGGAGTATTCTCTGTGAAATTTTGAGATTCCAAAATATGAAATAATTATGATAAATGGATAGAAATTAGATGATTCT
Organism: Viscum album; assembly: GCA_963277665.1. Classification (NCBI taxonomy): domain Eukaryota; kingdom Viridiplantae; phylum Streptophyta; class Magnoliopsida; order Santalales; family Viscaceae; genus Viscum; species Viscum album. Next base: position 1,079,750,528 of record OY728166.1, on the reverse strand, counting down.
ATGGGAATAGATCTTCATTGAATAAATTACACAATCAATAAGAATTATTTTTATTTAACCTTTTGATTTTGGCGTTCCAATCAAGGAAAAATCAAGATCCTGAGACACTCCACACCAAAGAAATATAGATCATTATATAAAGATATTTGAAATGAATATGAGAACCTATATTTTTGTATTATCAGTGGTTTTTTTGGTGATTTTGGTGAGTCTGTAAATCAACTATGAGAATTTAAGACTTGTTTATACTATGTTTATTTCCATGGGACTATTTTTAGAGGCACTTATTACTAGAATATGACCAAGGTCTAGTACAAGGATCATCATGGTGAAAGATATGTCTTGTTCCAACATGATTCATGTATACATGGAATAAATTTGAATACCAATTTGACTTATAGAGAATATAAAGATTGTAATATTTTAATATTTCATAAAATAATAAATCTCAAGTCTTTGAAAAATCAAAAGGATGATTTGGTCAAGAATTTAAATGAGTTTGAATGGAATAAATAAATTTTTAATATCTTTGAACAATTTAAATGGTAATATCATATACATATAAAAATCAAGGAATTTTAATATTCCAAATATGGAAAATATTTTTTACATTATTATATTAATATATATTAAACGAGTACCAAAGGATAATATATATTAAAAATATTGAACTATAATATTTTTTATGAAAACAATTGAACATTGTGTGAGAGATTTTTTTGAGAATCTGATACATATAATTATATTGAATAGAGAAGGAGTTATAAGACAATATAAATTAAATAATAAAGATTCATGGGTGTCTGGGTACTTATAGTGCTGAGAAGGAATGTTCTCAAGAATAAATAGAGTGTTAAACAAGTTGGATGTCCACATCCTAAAGAATGATTGGGTATACAGACTTAAAGAATTTCACACATGAATACTTGTTAAACCATATTAACATAGAGAAATACCATCATCATGGAGTTTAGATAACACTAGTAGTATGTTGGATATCTTCTTTCATTATATTATTTTTTAAGGAGTTATAGTCTCTTCCAGTGGATTTTGGAAGCTGGAACATGGTGGACTTGGTATTGATATGTGTAACACCCAAGACTTAATAAGTGCATGTGAATATATTATTTTCATAAAACTATAGTAAAATTAAAATTTTTAATATTTTATAGCACCAAAATTATAATTTTGTGGGATTAATGTCAATTTTGAACTTACTATTTAAAAATGATCCTAGAAATAATTTTTAATTTTCCCCTAGAAATAAGATCCTATAAATAATTTAAAATATAGTATTTAAATAATCCTCATTTATTTATAATAATTTTACATAAATTTTATAGTTATCTATGTATTTTTTATCAGTTTGATAGAAAAAAAGAAAATATCATTTGGAGGTAAAAAATGGATATTTTTTAGAAAACTATTTTTAAGTGCATAATGTTTTTCCATTTTAATAAATTAAAATAATTTCAAAGAAATGATTATTTAAATGAAATTTATAAATTATAAATATATATTTATGAATTTAAATTCATATAATTATTTTTACTAATCATAGATTTTATTTAAGATCATCTTATTCTTGAAAAAATCATTTTCATGAAAAATCATTTTCATCGTGTTTAGAAGGTTTATTTATAAATTAATTTATTCCAATTATAGGAATGGAATTTTATTAAATGATTTAAATAATATTAATAATCGTGTATTTTTTTTAATTTGGTAACTTTCATTTTTTCCATTATTAAGAGTAAAAATGGTAAAATCGTTACCATGATTAAAGTTAAAACGAGTTTACGAGGGGTTAATCTAAAAATATAATGGTTAAAATGACTTAAAAACTTGTATCAATACTATTGGTTGAGTTAATTTAGACCATATTATTATCACCTTATAATATGAGTCATTTTGGATCCATTTGTCCATGAAAGTGACTTTATAATATTATAATCTTTTGAAAAATTCCAATTATGTCCCCACCCTCACTTATAAAAGTGCTCCTCCTCCCATCAGTTATTCACACCACTTGAACCATTTAACTCAAATAAACCCTACCAAAATATCTCCCTAAAATCCTTATACACATTTTTGAGGTGTTTTTCTTCCCAAAATACTAACCCTAGGGTTCTTAAGTGCAGATCTTAAGGAGATCTTTCAAAAAGGAGGTAATCATCTTAACCAAACACTTTAATTTTTATTCTTCTTTTACCACCTTCAATTATGTAATAAAAATTTAAAAATAATAAATATAGAATATAAAATATAATTATTTGTTATAATATTTATGTAATAATTTCTATACATATCCTTCTCTATCATATGGTAAATAAAATCATTGCTCATGTGTATGGCATACTACAGCCTCACAAACAAATGTAACTTGTTTTCCATCACCACCTCACATGGATAGTAATAATGGTGGTAATAATGATTATTTATGATTATTATGAAATAAATAGTATTATTTAAATTTAATATATCATATACTACCTTATCCTTTAACCAAATAAAAAATGATAACGTCACTCATGCATATGGGTGGACTGGCACCTCCACAAAGCGATGTGATTCATTTTTCATGTCTGATTCTCATGGATGATCCTAAATGTGTATATATATAATTAATATATATATATATATATTATTATTTATAACATGAATATAATTATATATATGATTAAACTATAACCTATAATCAAGAACTGGAACTTCTTCATTGAAACATGCATGAGAAAACTAAACAGTTAAAACCTGATAAGATGCTAATAATGAAAGATCAATAATGAATGTGTAATAAGACATTATAATTGGATCATAAATTATATTATAAATATGTATATAGATATTATATTTAACTATAACAAATAAAAATTTATTATATATGAGTTTAAATCATGTTTAACTAAGTGGAAGCATGAGGTAAGGGATTTCATCTCAATTTCCACTCCATTGATACATATTTGGTATTATGGTTTTATTTTATTTAATTTTTTCTATATAATAACCCTATTATATATATAAAATTAATCTATATTTATTCATTCTATTTAAAGTTTTAGTTAATGTTTACTCTTTCAAGGGGTTACAATTTAAAAGTTAACAAATATGGAAGACTTTATTTTACAATCTCATTTTTAAGATTCCTTATATATTCATTGAAGGAATTTATAATATATCCTTCATAAAATAAATCTATTTCATTATCCTATATATATTCAATGAGTTCCCATTTTTTTCCAACTTTTCCTTTCTTTGGAACTTAAATTAAGAAAATAAATATCTAAAATAAAATATTTTCTTGTTTCTCTTTTTAATCGGGTGCATTTATCTTCCATGTCCAAATTTTTAAAAACAATTTTACAGAATTCCTTTTATTTACTAAAATTATTTACAAATAAAATTCTATTCTATCCTTTACTTTTTTTAAAGTTTTGAAATGAATATTTTTAATGTCTTCTGAATGTTTTATTTTTTTACATTTATTATAAAAAGTCAAAACAAATGTTTCTTTTTAATGTACACGGTGTTAATGGATTTTTCTATCACCATAAACATTTTATGCTATTTACCTTATTCTATAAGTTTCACATTATTTTATAAATAAAATTATTTAAAGAAATTTTATTTAAAATTCTATTCATCCATTTTATCTATTATCTAAAAGTCTTTATTTTATTAAAAAACATATATTTCTAATTAATTTATGGTTATATTTTATCTCTTTTTAATATTGTGTTAACTAACTTTATCTTGAAAAATTCACTTTTTTATGATTTTATTTCATTGTACATTACATTTCTATTCCATATCCAAATTCTTTGTTTCATGGATATGCTTATTGCATAAACCATATTCAATTTCTATATATGGTGTTTTACTATGAAAGTTATTTGATTGAATAGAGAAATATTAATATTCCACATTATTTAATCAATATGTATATTTCTTGATAATTCATAATGTTTATGAATTAAATTGACCATTAAATATATGACGAATTAATTAAACACATAGTTACGGGTGGGTTCCAATTGTAGATATCCCCTCAATGCGTCGTTAGGTCTCATGAGAAAATCTAGTTAGCCAGCCTTATTAAATGGGTTTTGGTGTATACATACACATGTTTGAAAATATCTTGAAACCATTCCTTGATCATAGTGTTTGAAATAATAAATTTCCTTCATTTAGAATTTATTTATTATTATCCATTAGATTATTATATTGATATTATCCATGGATTCATTTTGTACTCGATTTATTTATTAAATGGAATATTTTTTATGTTATTTACTGTAGATACCCAAACTTGACGTACATGGACATTACATTACTTTTTTGGAATACTTAGTACATGACAAAAACAGACGCCCAAAGATAGTATTAGTTTAGCGTCTTTGGAAACTCGGAACGTAATCTTCTAATCATGGTGAAAGATCTTCAACATCTCCCATAAAGATCTTCCACTTTTTGGTTTTCTTAACTAAAACCTTTATTTATATCCTGGGGAAAGGAAAACATAAAAATGGTGAGCTCAAATTCTCAGTAAGGGTAAACATAGAGAACATAAAACAATCCATAAACTTTTGAATGCAAAAAATTGAACATAAAATCTAAACATCAAAATCTTGAGCAAAGACATAAATATTCGAAGTACGTAAGGAATATATCATAAAGGAACATAAATCGTGATAAAATAGCATGGGAATAAAACATGTGATTGAGGAAACCATTAAGCACATGGTATGATTTCCATAGTAGCCAAGGCATTGCTGCCAAGACTATCTTAGTGGACAAAGTCCCTTTCTGAATCGAGTTCACTCCTCGTTCCAGTCCTGTATTACTGAACCGGATTAACTTACCATTCCAGTCATGTCTATCTCATGAGATATAAATCTTTACCCAATGCATCGTAGTGAGATATAGGTCCCACCCATCTCATAATGAAAGCATTCTTTCGTGTGCCACAAAATCATAAATCATACATCATAGCATAACCCATGTAATAGAATAGGATTCTTAAACATCATGCCATCATAACATAATCCATATAAAAAAATGGATATCATTTCATCATAAGAAGAATAAAACCATGTAAATAATGGAGACATTATACTTGAAACATAAACATATTAAATAATGTCATTTTAGATGGAAAATAGTTTTGATAAAACACTTGAAATGAATTCTTGAGGAAAATATCCTTTCTTCTACAAAATCATTTTACTTTCACAAAATTCCATGAAATTTTAAAATAAAAGGTTTTTTTTTGAAAATAATCATGCAATCTTGTAGAGGAAGATTCATGAAAATGAGGCGTTATGAAACCTTAAAAATCCATTCACGCCGTATAAGTTAAAAATAACATTCTCGTCGTACTTCTGTCAGAAAAGTCAAAAAGTTACTTGTGTGGTAAACCAAAGTAATATTCCTTTCATAAAATGTGGTAAAATTAAAAAATGGGTAAAAAGTACATTAAAAAAACATGAAAATATTTTTAGAAAACAGGGACATGAATGATAACAAAAACCCCAGTAAATACTTACGAATAAACAATCTCGGATCAGAATGAGATTGGAATAACTATCCCTTACCTTATGTCTAATATGATTTGTATGTATCCGAACCTTCTGTATAATGATATAAATAATTTCATTGAATTATTACAGAAACATATTCATTGTTATGATATCATATATGATTTACTTATGACTTTATATTACCCGTTCTTTTGTAAATTCGATGTAAAAGCAACAATTTGGGTAAAATCGTTTCATTTATTATACGTGTTTCAACTTGTTGTACTTGATATAATTTATTATATCCTGATTTACTTAATTCCATAATGTAAAACATTATTTATAGAGAATATATATTCAGAATATACATATATATATATGATAAATTGATAAATGGAATGAAATACACCGTTCATGGAGACGATAAGTCGTACTTACGTATGAATGTTGTTTTCGTTTCCTTATTGAATTGAATGGAATTAAGTAGAAGACATACATATATATATAAATAAATCCAGTATCATTATTATGTCATATATTTCATGATTAATTATTATATATACTTTATAATCATTCATGAATGGTTAACATGGAGAATGAATCTCATCGCGTCGTGGAGACAGTAGTCTGTACGTACGCACGAGTGATGATATTATTCCCATGATCATGGAATTGTATTGAATTGTATGTATAATATTTAAGAATCAATATAACTTTAAAATGATAATATATAGTTATTTATTTACACCATTATACCCATCCAAGTATGGTGGTGGTCGAAAACATATTACACCATGGTGTGGAGACGGTATTCCGTATGTACGCATGCGCGGTGATTTTTTTTCCATAGGATGGATAGAAGGTGAAATAGGGTTGTATAATATTTATAATAACATATCAGTATATAATTAATACTTCTTTTATTACTTTATAATGAAACAACTAAAGAAGAGAAAGTAGAAGAAGAAAGAAACTTGAGAGAATTGGAAGAAAAGATTACCTCTTCTTCAATGCACCTCCTTTAAGATTCCTCTTAAGGAAGTAGAGTTTTTTTTTTGAGAAGCCCAGAACATCCATAATGTTTCTAGGGAAGTGTATAAGATAAATGGGTAGGGTTTGGCCTAGATTCAAGGCTCAAAAAGGTGTGAAGAGAAGAGGGGAGGGGTGCCCTTTTTATAAGGGAGGAGAGGGGCACCTTTGGAAAAACTTAAAATATTATTTTATAATAAAGTCATATTCGGTTTATAATAGCTCCAAATTGATTTAATTTGAAACTAAAGTGGGTATGGGTCTAACTACTCTCAACAAATAGGTTTTAGACATGTTTAGGTTACTATTTTAACCTTATCTTTTAGATTTAACTCTAACTTAAATAATTTAACTTTTACCGTGTCTTCTTGTTTTCTAACACTATATGGTTAATAAACTTACTATAACAAGCCAAAAGAACCCCAAGTGGTTCACTATTAATATATATAATCATATATAAGTCATTTGGACAAACCTTAGATTTTTAAGAATATTATAACAATTAATAATATAATATTTGTTTTAAAAACTATTTTATGTCAATTTTGATACTATTTGGTAATTGATTTTTTTAAAAATATTAAAAGTATTATTAGTTCGTAATAAGTTAATTAAATAAATAATAACATGTTATATTAACCTATAAAATTAGTTTAATTTATAAAAAGTTTCAAATTACATTTATTTGTGTATTTATAATATCAATTATTTTAATATTTCATTATTTAGGTAATTACTACATCACCATTATGTCATAAATAAATTAACTTATTTAATGTCTAAAAATTATAAATAAAATACCATTAGGTAGTAAATCTTTTTATCTTTCTAATTAATATTTATAGTCAAATTTATATTATGTATAACCCTATATTAAAAATGTTTTAGTTATTAAACTTTGATTTTAACTATTTTAACTATTTTTTAAATAAAATAATAATAAATGTCCTAATCTAATCCAAGTGGACCTAAATGATAATATTATATTACTAAGGTTGTTTTTGGTCTAATTATACTTATCCAATAGAATTATAACATGTGTTAGGGTAATAATAATATCACTTTTTACCCTTAATTACCCTATTTACTTTTAACCGTGGTAAATAAAAGTAAAAAGTTACTATTCACCAAAAATATTTTTATCTTATTGAACCACATTTTACTCCTTGATATTAACCGTTTCTCTCTTATTTTATAAATTCCACTCACAGAAGCGGTAAAATTAAGTTTTATGTAAGTTTCCAAAAAGCTCCTAGGAGGTCGGTAAAAGACGGTGAAAAGTTCAATAAAATTTTTATATATCTAAAATTATTATAAAATGACATCAATGAATTGCATTGAACTTGTATAGGTATTATGTATAAATTTTTACCTAAAATAAATTTAAATAAAAATTCGGTTTTTAAATAGTAACCCAGTGTTTTCACTATTCATCAAAAATTGAAAGTTTTCAGAAAAATACCAAAAATTCACCCTAGGCTAATTTCGATATTCCGAATCCAAAAATAAAGTTCATTTTGAAAGATAAAATTTATAAAATTTCAAAAAGTGGGTATTACTATTCATAACAGCTAGTTAATAATAATATTATAATAATATCTCATTTAGTGAAACTTGGTATTGCTTACTACACCCGTTATCGAAGAAGGTCTTGATTGCGTGTAATTCAAGCCAAGTCAAGGCTGCGTGTAGTGAAATCTTTGTTTGGTGTTTCATATAACATAATCAAAACTTATTTCATTTATAAATTAAACAAAATCTATACTTAATGTTGCATAGAATAATTTCCACAAAACAAACTTGAAATTGTGTCTAACACGAGCCAAGAATAGTGTTGCATATACTGCAAGCTAATATGATGTTGCATATAGTAAAAGCTAATCTTGGTGTACTGTTTAATAGAAGACATCAAATAAATTAAAAATAATATATCTCACAAAATCTCGGGGTGTTACATTCTACCCCCCTTAAAATGAATTTCTCCCTCAAAATTCGTCGCAGTTATAAATGGTTTACTACTTGAAAGTTTCTTTCATAGAAACCCACATCGTAAAAAGGAATATTAAAACTTCATTTTAAATAGGGAAGTTAAAATCATAACAGTCACCCAAAGTAACTCAGCACTGGGTTTCCACATAGGACAAAATAGGTGAAAATATGGATATGGAAGAGAAATATAACCATCAACTTCTGATGAAGAGTGGTAGAGGACATGGCTATGAAAAATCCAAAAATCACAAAGCCATAAATTTGTGATGATCTAAGGTACCATCTAATTCGTTAGATATAAGAGCACTAGGACAACATTTTTTGTTATCAAGATCATTTACCTAATGTTGATGAACTTTTACATGAGGAGAAATACTTACTTGATTTCAGTGTAATATCATCATTGGTCATTCGATGAACAATTTCCACTTCATCTCTATTTAAAGAAAGGAAGTTGAATTTGTCATTCATGAAGTGTTAGCAGATCATGCGATAGAATGATAAGGCATCCCATCTGTTTCTATCATAAAAAGGATAGCATAAGTTATTAAAAATAAATAAGTCCATCTATAGTGAGATAAATCGTATATGATTCCAAAAATGGACTTATACTTCATCTATCATACTGCTTAATAAAATAAAACTAGTTTCTATTAACCAGGGACTTCCTGTAGGCCAGTGGTAGGTGATAAAGGCCTGTCTCACTTTGATTGTGGCTTCGATTCCCGCAACCTTGTCTGAAACGATGGGCTATCGCCCGTCCTATGGGTTGTCCTTTTTCTAAAACTATACTATCATAAAATTTCAGAAATAAAAAGTTATATCCTTAACCAATACAATATGATTTCCATTCAAAACTTTAGGCTTATCGAAAATACTTTTGTCCGATTACTAGAAATTTCATCTACCGAGCATGTGAATTCCTTCATTTGTCCCTAATATATCATAAGATATATCTTGTTGGTCATATTCCAAACCTGTTAATACCTTAATCATGTATTCTCTTGAAAAGTGAATACCCATTGAACCATAGTAAAAACATGAATGTTTTCAAAAGTTAACTCTTTCCAGATACCAAAAATACCAAAAATTATATATACTCAGACCATGATATCACTTAGTCCTTATATCAATCATGAACTCATGAATACTATCAAACATATTATTTTCTCCTTATCCATTCATTATGCACATATCATCTTCTTTCCAAAAAAATATGAATAACCTTTCATGGTTACCAGAACCAGTCAACATATACTTTCAAATACTTTAGGAAAAACAATAGTGTAACAATCCTTATATGATTCTTTATTCCATAGTACCATACATTATCCTTGATAAACATACAATCATTCCACTAACTTCTTAAACCACTGACTGAGCTTCGTCATTTCTTTCATCTCATGTATCATTTGTAGTCACTTCATCATCATCCACATAAATACTACCCATATGACTATTCTGATTCTCTTTATGAGATTTTCCCTTAGGTCATTGGTTTGCATAATGCCCATAAATTCCACATTTAAAACATTTAATCATTGTTGATTTCATAGAAATACCATTATCCTTCTCCATAGTGTTAACTGATCCTTTTCCTTTTCACTTATTAGATTTGTGTACTTATTTTCCACACCCAAATCATCTTCCAATTCCTTTGAAACATTCTCCTTGATGACTCTTCCCACATGATTTACATGAGATAAATTGAACTTTCTTTCCTCTATGATCATCATGAAACTCCATCTTTCTCTTATTAGCTGAGTCAGGAAACTTACCAAAGTTGAGATTATTGATCATATTATGAGATTGCTGATTAGGCATAATAATGATGTTTGGAATTCCATATCCCATTTCATTTGGTTACTCATGAAGAATATCATTCCATTGTCCATCATATCCTCCATTATCATGAATCTTCCTGTTTCCAGCCATTTTCTAAAACCAAAAAAGAATAGTGTGAGAGGAAAAAATCATAATGAAGGGGGATTACCTTCAATATCTAACATCTTAGGTTAAATTATAAGATCGTTACTACAATTCTAGGACTATAACCTATACTTATACTTAACCTTAGGGACATCCCTAGACATACCTTAGAAATATCTCTAGGGATTTCGCTAAAGTTTTCGCATCTTAGTTTCCAAAGGTTAACTAAACCTTTGCTCTAATACCAACTATAGAGACCCAAACTTGACGTATATAGAAATTACATTACTTTTTCGTAATACTTAAAACCTAACAAAAATAGACGCCCAAAGATCATATTAGTTTAGTGTCTTTGGAAACTCAGAACGTAATCTTCTAATCATGGTGAAAGATCTTCAACATCTCCCATAAAGATCTTCCCCTTTTTGGTTTTCTTACCTAAAAACTTTCTTTATATCCTGAGGAAAATAAAACATAAAAAGGTTGAGCTCAAATGCTCAGTAAGGGTAAACATAGAGAACATAAAACAATCCATAAACATTTGAATGAAAAAACTTGAACATAAAATCTAAACATCAAAAACTTGAGCAAAGACATAAATCTTTGAAGTACGTAAGGAATATATCATAAAGGAACATCAATCATCATAAAATAGCATGGGAATAAAACATATCATTATGGAAACCATTAAGCACAAGATATGATTTCCATAGTATCCAAGGCGTTGCTGCCAAGACCATCTTAATGGAAAAAGTCCCTTTCTGAATTGAGTTCACTCCTTGTTCCAGTCCTGTATTACTGAATTGGATTAACTTATCGTTCCAGCCATGTCTATCTCATGAGATATAAATCTTTACCCAATGCAGTGGAGGGAGATATAGGTCTCACCCATCTCATAATGAAATCATTCTTTCGTGTGCCATAAAATCATAAATCATACATCATAGCATAACCCATGTAATAGAATGGGATTCTTAAACATCATGTCATCATAACATAATCTATATAAAAAAATTGGATATCATTTCATCATAAGAAGAATCGAACCATTTAAATAATGGATACATTATACTTGAAACATAAACATATTAAATAATTTCATTTTATATGGAAAATAGTTTTGATAAAACACTTGAAATGAATTCTTGAGGAAAATATCCTTTCTTCTTCAAAATAATTTTCTTTTCACAAAATACCATGCAATTTTAAAAGAAAACGGTTTTTTTGAAAATAATCATGCAATCTTGTAGAGGAAGCTTCATGAAAATGAGGCTTTATGAAATCGTAAAAATCCGTTCACGCCGTATGAGTTAAAAATAACATTCTCCTCGTACTTTTGTCGGAAAAGTCAATAAGTTCCTTGTGTGGTAAACAAAAGTAAGATTCCTTTCATAACATGTGGTAAAATTGAAAAATGGGTAAAAAGTCCATTAAAAATACATTAAATCATTTTTATAAAATAGGGACATGGATGATAACAAAACCCCCAGTAAATACTTATGAATAAACAATCTCGGATAAGAATGAGATTGGAATAATTATCCCTTACCTTATGTCTGATATGCTTCGTATGTATCTGAAAATTCTATATAATGATTTAAATAATTTCATTTAATTATTACAGAAACATATTCATTGTTATGATATCATATATGGTTTACTTATGACTTTATATTACCTGTTCTTTTTTAAATTTGATGTAAAAGCAGCGATTTGGGTAAAATCGTTTCATTTATTGTACGCGTTTCGACTTGTTGTTCTTGATATTATTACTTATATCCTGATTTAATTAATTTCATAATGTAAAACATGATTTATATATAATATATATTCATCATATACATATATATATATATGATAGACTGATAAATGGAATGAAATACACCATTCATGGAGATGGTAGGTCATATGTACGCATGAACGATGTTTTCGTTTCCTTATTGAATTGAATGGAATTAAGTAGATGACATACATATATATATACATAAATCCAGTATCATTATTATGTCATATATTTCATGATTACTTATTATATATACTTTATAATCATTCATGAATGGTTAACATGGAGAATGAATCTCATCGCGTCGTGGAGACGGTAGTCCGTACGTACGCACGAGCGATGATATCATTCCCATGATCATGGAATTGTATTGAAGTGTATGTATAATATTTTAAAACAAATATCAATTTACAATAATCATATATATATATATTTATTTACACCATTATACCCATCCAAGTAAGGTGGTGGTCGAAAATAGATTACACCACGGAGTGGAGACGGTATTCCGTACGTACGCACGCGCGGTGATTTTATTTTCCGTAGGATGGATATAAAGTGAAATACGGTTTTTTCATATTTATAATAAAATATCAGTATATAATTAATACTGATGTTATTACTTTATAATGAAACAACTAAAAAAGAGGAAGTATAAGAAGAAAGAAACTTGATAGAATCAGAAGAAAAGATTACCTCTTCTTCGATGCACCTCCTTTAAGATTCCTCTTAAGGAAGTAGAGTTGGTCTTTTGAGAAGACCGGAACCTCCAGAATGTTTCTAGGGAAGTGGAGAAGATAAATGGGCATGTTTTGGAAGAGCTTCAAGGCTCAAAAGGGTGTGAAGAGAAGAGGGAATGGGTTCCCTTTTTATAAGGGAGGAGAGGGGCACCTTTGGAAAAACATAAAATGTTATTTTATAATAAAGTAATATTCGGTTTATAATAGCTCCAAATTAATTTATTTATATGATAAAGTGGGGATGGGTCGCAATACTCTCAATAAATAGTTTTTAGACATGTTTAGGTTATTATTGTAACCTTATCTTTTAGATTTAACGCTATGTTAAATAATTTAACTTTTACTGTGTCTTCTTGTTTTCTTACACTATATGGTTAATAAACTTACTATAACAAGCCAAAAGAACCCCAAGTGGTTCATTATTAATATATATAACCTTATATAAGTTATTTGGCTAAAACGTAGATTTTTAAGAATATTATAACAATTAATAATATAATATATTTCTTTAAAACAATTTTATGTCAATTTTGACACTATTTGGTAATTAATTTTTGTGAAAATCATAACAGCATTATTAGTTCTAAAAAAGTTAAATAAATCCATAATTACATGTCATATTAACCTAGAAAATTAATGTAATTCATAAAAAGTCTCAAATTACATTTATTTGGGTATTTATAATATCAATTATGTTAATATTTCATTATTTAGGTAATTACTGCATCACCATTGTGTCATAAATAAATTAAATTATTTAATCTCTAAAAATTATAAATAAAACACTATTAGGTATTTAATACTTTTATCCTTATAATGAATATTTATAGTTGAATTTATCTTATGTATAACCCTATATTAAAATTGTTTTAGTTATTAAACTTTGATTTTAACTATTTTAACACTTTTTTAAATAAAATAATAATAAATGTCCTAATCTAATCCACGTGGACCTAAATGATAATATTATATTCCTAAGGTTGTTTTTGGTCTAATTATACTTATCCAATAGAATTAAAACACGTGTTAGGGTAATAATAATATCATTTTTACCCTTAATTACTCTATTTACTTTTAACCGTGATAAATAAAAGTAAAAAGTTACTATTCACCAAAAATTATTTTTATCTTATTGAACCACATTTTAATCCTTGATATTAACCATGTCTCTCAGATTTTTGAAATTCCACTCACAGAAGCGATAAAATTAAGTTTTATGTAAGTTTGCAAAAAGCTCCTAGGAGGTAGGTAAAAGACGGTGAAAAGTTCAATAAAATTTTTATATCTCTAAAATTATTATAAAATGACTTCAATGAATTTCATTGAACTTATATAGGTATTATGTATCAATTTTTTCCTAAAATAAATTTAAATAAAATAAATAATTATTTAAATAAAAAGTCAGTTTTTAAATAGTAACCTAGTGTTTTCACTATTCATCAAAAATTGAAGGTTTTCAGAAAAATACCAAAAATTCACCCTAGTCTAATTTCGATATTCCAAATCCAAAAATGAAGTCCATTTTGAAAGATAAAATTTATAAAATTTTAAAAAGTGGGTATTACTATTCATAACAGCTAGTTCATAATAATATTATAATAATATCTCTTTTAGTGAAACTTGGTATTGCGTACTACACACGCTATCGAAGAAGGTCTTGATTACGTGTAATGCAAGCCAAGTTAGGGTTGCGTGTAGTGAAATCTTCGTTTGGTATTGCATATAACATAATCAAAACTTATTTCATTTATACATTAAACAAAATCTATATACTTAATGTTGTATAGAATAATTTCCACAAAACAAACTTGAAATTGTGTGTAACACGAGCCAAGAATAGTGTTGCCTATACTGCAAGCTAATACGGTTTTGCGTATAGTACAAGCTAATCTTGGTTTAGTGTATAATAGAAGACATAAAATAAATTAAAAATAATATATCTCATAAAATCTCGAGGTGTTACATTTACCTTTTCCTATTGATTATTCCTTATTTACTCATGATATCTTCCATTTTACGCAACCCTTACTAGGCATTTTATATCACCCTTATTTTTTTCCTTTATCTAAGATATGAAGAAGTAATTAAATAATTAATTTCAAGGATGATGAATATTTATTTTTCTATGTTTTATATTTTATTTACAATGTAAAATGGGAATCATTTATGTATATGGTTCTTCAATGCTTCTAAATTGGTTGGTATTTATTGATTTGATCCCTTTTATCTATTTCCAATTTAATAAATTTGACCATAACACTAGGTTATTAAATTTTGGTATTTTTTAGTTGGTATTAGAGTAAATTAAATAGAAATCTTAGGGACTGGATTAATAAAATTAAATATTATGGAACATAACTCTATGAAAAACTTTGATGATATATATAATTATAAGATAATATCATTTTTTGTTAAGGAAGAGATTATGTGGTTTTCATATAAATACATCCTTATATGTATACTAAAGTGGATGTGGTTTTGGCACAAATTATTATAGGGGTAATAACCCTAAAAAGAGTTGGTTGACTATATATTAACCATAAATCTGGTACACGATGAATGCACCCCTACTATATACCTAATTTTATACTCTCGGTGGATATGATTTGGTTCATAAACATGATCTTTACAAACCATTATGAAAGATTTAGAAAATATTTGTATGATTTTAGTATATCCCCAAAGAAACCAAGTCTATGATCCTGAAATTTTCTATGCATAAATTATCAATTTAGATTAATAATTACACCATTTATATGTAATCATTTAAAATTTATAATGTTATGATCTAATTCAGTTTATTTCATTATTTAGGAATAGTTTTGGGAAGAAAGAATGGTATCAGTACTCATAGACAATATAGATATTTATCTACTTATAATACAAATAAAATTGGTTCTAGATTTAATAATATCATGTTCATATTAGGTATGTTAACCAAAGTTATGAATAATATCCTTGCACATATGAAGTAAAATTATTTTTTACATAATGATATACCAATATTGGATTCTTTTACATTATACATAAGCCCCTATCTTTTAGTGAAACTATTAATCAAATGGTAGATGAGTAGTAGATTAAGTCCCTTGAAAAGATATTCTAAGCCTTGAAATTCAATGAAATGGAAGATGTTATTTTGGTGGTATATTTTTATAGAGGATATATTGATCAATGGTGGTTTTTGATCCATAATAAAGAAGAATAAAATATAAATAAAATATAAATAATGGAGATCTATTAAATTAATATTTATTGAAAAATATTTCCCTCCTGAGAAAAAAATGAAATCATGAGCATGTTCCCCATCTCAAATAAATTTAAATAAGTGTGTGTTATAGATTTTGATTCTATCTTTACTATACTATCCAATAATGATATAGATTATATATGTAATCAAGAAATAAAAAATGATGATTTCATTGAAAGGATGAAGCCAAGCCTTTGAAGGTAATTGGTTTCTCAATATTTTTCATCATATTATGAAATAGTATTATATCCCATCAAAATAGAGAAATAATTTTATAGATACTATATATTTAATGGAAATCAAGAGAAGAAGAGGTTATAAGAAATTCAAGAATAATGGAATGCATGAAAGAAGAATAAGGGAATGAATAAATTTCCATCATGTGCAAATTTTTGAAAAACAAATCCTATAAAATGATTGAAGGGCATGTAAGTTTATTAAAAGTGTCATGATAAGGGTGACTTGGCTAATGAATTCAAGGGAAATAATGAATCCATTGTTACTGGTGCTTCAACTATAGAGAAATGGGGAATTATTCAAACCATTATCCCAATAATCAATGGAACCTACCATATAAGAGGTCAAGGAGAGAAGGAAAATCTTATGTTATCACTACAGCTAAGGTTGAAGTCCTTAAAGATGTGTTGGGAGGTACTTTAATCATATAATCAAAATTATTTAATGCTTTATTATGATTTCAAAGAAAATTATATATTTCCCTCACACCTTAAGAAGGGAGTTATCATTTAAGACTCCAAGTGGAAATATTTTCACAACAAGGATGTGTAAGTTAGTTACCAATATGACACATAGACATACCCTATTTTTATAGTTAATTATTATATCTATGGTTGACTTTCATATAAACCTTGTTATGGATTGGATTTCAAATTATCATGAAAAAATATACTTCCAGGATAAGTAAATTATAATTTGTGAGGAAGATATGGAATTCCTTATATTTAGATGGGAGACTTCAAAATCTAGGTCATGTCAATATCTCACTCCAGTAGGTAATCTAAATTATATTCTTGGTGGAGAATAGGAGAAATAATCTATGTATGGGAAATGTAATATGCAAATTGAGGATTCACCTATTTTATAGTAATATATTGATGTATTTCCTATGGAATTACCCAGAAATCCACCAGAGCATGAAGTTGAGTTTTGCATTTATTTAATCCCTTATGTGAGCCCTATATCAAAGACTCTCTATAGAATGGCCACTAGATAATTAGTGGAGTTAAAGAAACAACTATAAGAATTCAGTGATAAGGGATTTATATAACCTAGTGTTTCACATTGGGGGTTTCTTATTGTTTTTGTTAAGAGAAAATATTGATTTATGGGGGTTTTCATTGATAGTAGGGGAATAAATGTTGTTAGTATAAAGATAAAGTATCCATTACCTCACATTTATGACTAGTTTTATCTACTTTAAGAATCTAAATATTTCTCAAAGATTGAAATTTGTTATGGGTATCATCAATTTTGATTAAAAAAGGAATATATTCCAAAGATAGTATTTCAAATGGGAAGTGGATATTATGATTTTACAGTAATGTCATTTGGATTGACTAATATACCCAATATTTTTAGGGATATAATTAATAGATTATTCAAAAAATATCTGTATAGTTTTTGTTGTATTTATTGATGATATCTTGGTGTAATCTAAAATCTATGAGGAACATGAGAATTACTTTTACATCATTATTAAGAATCTTAGAGGGAAAAAATTATATGTGTAAGAAATCAGTTTTTCACTTAGGTATGTATCCTTATATTTTTTGTCTAAATATTTAATTTGGACCTATTATAGATGCCTAATTAGTTAACAAAGGTTTTGAGGGCATTTGGGGTTTTTTTGGAGCTCGGAACACCTCTTTTTAGGACAATAGGCCAAGTCTCATGGTTTGTGCATAATTTTCCAAACCATGCAGTTTGTGTTATTTTGGATAGTGCCATCTCACATGGTTTGCACATGGCCATGTTAACTTACCATGTAAACCCCCCTTTTTCTAGATTTGTACAAAACCACCTCACATGGTTTGTGCACGGTTTGAAAAATTGTGCCAACAAACTGTGCCCAGACTAGAAACCTATGTAAAATGTCTAAAATTCCCTTAATGATCTACTAATCCTCCTCTTCCTCCCTAATCTGATTTTATGTGGGATTGACCTAGTTCTCTCTCATTTGGGAGCATTTTGAAGATCCAATCTTGGAATCAAGAGATCTTCTTTGTCCGTCTTCTGATCGAGCTTCCGTTCATCACGTTGGATGCGCAACTGTAAGTACTCGAGTCCTATTTAGCCATTCTTCTTATCTTTCACTCTGGAACTAGATATCATCATGTGAGAAATTTTCACCTTTTCTTAGATCTACTCTGATATGAGGAAAATCAAGTTCCAATACTAGAGTAAAAGTCTCATACAACCCTAATATGGATGGTCTATAACTCATCCCTAAAGTTCATTGTATTTGGAATGTTTGTGTGGGGACCACTGGTTTCGTTGGAAATTGTTTCTTAAATTAACATTTCATGATTATACTCATTATAATCATATGATTATGATCTTTCCAAATATGTTATTAGTTTTTAGAAGTTACGCCTGTAACTCAATCTTCCCCATGTCGAAGTTTATGCCATAATTGGGTTTTAGTGTTTCGGAATGTTTGAGCCACCTTTCGGGTGTGCCTTTGCTTGAAATTTCTAAATGTGAGACTCCTTATAATAAATGGATTTTTGTTATTGATAATTTCATAATGGCATGTACTAGGTATTCTCACCACTTGACCCGCCTAAGGTAAGTGCTTATAAATGTTTATTAAATGTGAAATATGAAATGTAAAATGGCAAGTATACTAAGTAAATAACTTGGCCTTATCAAAAGAGCTTGAATAAAGGTTACATGTTTGTAGAACCACTTTCCATTTTGATGGAAGGAAGTGGAGTGAATCTCAATAATTTAATAATACTTAATGTAAAACTAAGGCTTTATTAAATGGTTGTAATGCTACTTGGCCTATCCATACTAATGGAAGACAAGTATTTGACCAATGGTTTCAAATAAACTTGACCTAACCACACTAATGGAAGGAAAGACTTGAACCAAATGAATTATTACGTGATTACAATATCAAATAGGAAAGCATTGACTCGTGCTTGCCATGTATTCTGAGAGGAGAATGCCTTGGGTCTCAGGAACCCCATTCTAATTCAAGGATACAGTTTGGTTAGGTTGATAACCACCTAGACTCCAGTTCTTGTCTATTCCTTGGATTCTCGATATATTAACTTAGGGTCCCTTTCTTATTAAAGGATTCCTCGGATACACTCCTTGGATCTAGCATTGACTAGTAGGTTCCATGGTGAAATCCCATCAGGCCCATGTCTTTTATTTTTCCCTTTTTTACCTTGGTTGATCACCTTAGACTCGTTAGGTGCCTTATTTTGGAGTGCCTTGAATTATGCTCCTTGGATTACACTCTTACCTTTTAGCTAGACTCAGATACTACTGCTTTATCTTTCCGTGAGTTTACGTTACCTTGATTTTTACCCTGTAAATCCCTCAATGGATATCATTGTTTGGTTACTTATTACATCATGGGACCTTCACTACTTATACTATCACGAGGTGATGGTAGTGTTGGATGTGCCTCACATGACCAATTAACAATAAATGGTAATTGATTAATTAATGAACTGGTTACTTGTTTAGAAACAAGTCGAGGGATGAAGCAGGTACTTTGTTATTTTTTTATATTGTACTACTTGCTTTAATTTATATATTCATGCCTGTACACTACTATATTCCATTACATGGGCCGAATTTTATAGAAACCGTTGGTGGTGTCCCCCTGAGATTTTTCTCACACCCTCTCTGGGTACTGTTTGGTATTCGGAGTAGATTACATGGTTGTGGGTATTAATAAAGGGAAGCCTGCAGCTTCCAATACTTTATTGTCTGCTAATAGGATGGATCTTGATAACAGATGACCAAATAGAATCTCAGGATTCTTGGAGTAGACTTTTTTTTTCATTTACCTTATGGAACATGTTATGATTATTTTCTTATATCCATGATTTCTATTTTTCTAGTGACATGACATTACATCATCATTATTTCAGTTGATACAGTTATTGTTATTTGTGTTTATCTATTGCATCAGTTTGCTTCCGCTATTTATTTTTATTTCTTCCACTATTTACTATATATTTATATCCTTTCTGTTGTGATACACTCTAGTAATGAGGGCATAGTCTTCCCACAGACACACTCTAGGCCCTCGTTGCTAGTCGACAGCCTTTGGCGTTCAAGAATATGTGCTTGAGGCTATGTGGCCCACCAGGCTCCAGGAACCTGTTAAGTGGAATCTAGGTCTGGGTGGTCACAAAGTGGTATCAAAGTTGGTTTCTTTTCTTGACTGGCTATTTTGAGACAATATATTGGAGAATAGGACCTCTTGGGACTTGGTCATAAGATGTGCTTGTGAATCACGAACCCATGTTCGGGGTAAAAGACAAGTTACCCATAATGAAATTATTGTTCTATTTTTACAATTATAGTTGATATTTTTTCACTTTTGGGTCACTCATATATCGTGTGGTGTTGTTTATTATTACTCAGTTTGAGAATTTATTTCATCCTTAGAAAATTATATGAGGGAAAGAATTATTGCTAAAAGAATCTTTATAGGCACCTATAATTCACATTTCATGCATATTTCCATGCCATATAGATACATTTTACTACTTTACAATGCATTATATGCCTAGTATTGTTGAGTGATGTTGTAATTGTTTCTTGTACTTGTATTACTTTGGATTTGATTGAGTGATTTCTTGTCTCAATTCATGAGTTGTATGGGCCCTCATGGGTTGGAATGAGTAATTTACCGAGTCAAGTCATTATGCTATAAGTAGATGGGTGTTGTTTTTGGTTATAGGTGTATGGACACTGATTCGTTGGAAATGACTATACATTATAAAGTGAATCCAGGAATCTAAAATGAATTGGTTTCACATCCTTATCCTACCTCATCATGTTTATGAAAGGTAAAGGAGTTAACCTAATAATTAACTGCAAAATGACATAGAACTTATACTTGAGCACTTACCAATATCCAGTCGTCTAAGCGGATAGTTTGGGTAGTATGACTTGGGTTGTGAGTTTTCCTACATTTAGCTTCTATTAGTGATGATATATCCATGCTTTCATTCTTGTTCTAATATGTTTGTTTTGCATTTGTATACCAATTCTTTCGTGTCATCCTTGTGTCATTCTCCAAGAGGGTGGTGACGACCATGCTCCCGACGTGGTAGGCCCTGAGCTGCTAGTATTACTTACAAGATTTACACTTGAGGCACCGCCTACTATACCTAATTTGGGAACTAATTCCCAAGTCCATGATAGTTTATTATGTATGATGCAGTCCATGATTGGTGCTTCACAGGTTGCACTAGTGATGGCTGATCTAACCCGCGAGTTCCAGCAGCAGCATCCTCCTGCTTTTTCAAGGGATGGAAGATCTCAGGGTATTGATTCTAGGATAGAGGCTATACTATCAATATTTGAGCATCTAGAAACGCCTCTAAAGAGGAGATTAAAGATTTATATATACATTCTTTGGGATTTGGCTAAGCGTTGGTGGGATGTCGTTACCCCGGTCGGACGTCATTAGGGCATGTTAGGGGTTGACTTCTAGACTGCCTTCTATGATCAGTTCTTTCCTCATTCACTGAGAGCTGATAGATCTAGATAGTTCATGCATATCGAGCAGGGTTATATGTTAGTTATGGAATATTCAACACGTTTCACTGATTTCCAGTGTTTTTCCCCAATTCTAGCTAGTGATGAGATTTCAAGTCCTAGACATTTTGAGGATGGGCTCTAGTATGCCATATGAACTCAAGTGAATGTATTTCACCTTCCTACCTTATCTGAAATAGTTGATCAAGACCTTATCACTGAGTGTAACCTAAGGGATAGAGTGACTACTGGGTATAAAGGATTAGTGTCGTGGTAGGCTAGTAGTTCTTCTAGTGGCAGGAAACATTCCCTTAAGGCTTTTTGTTAGGGCAGTGATAGCCAGAGTATCCAGTTTGATAGCTCTATAGTGTGTCATCAGTGTGGAAAACCCGGGCATAAGAAGTCCCAGTGTGATAGAGACCCTGTGGAGTGTCGAACATGTGGTTGTATGGGTCATCATCAACACTTTTGCAGGACCCTCCCACCAGCTTTGAGTGGAGAAGGATTAGCTTCAGCTCCACCTTCAGGAGCGAGTTCTTTTGCGCTGTGTTAGGCAGGAAGATGGAGTAGCACTGACCGGTATGGTTGAGGAGGAGGTCTTGGCCATGTTAGTTTGATCCCTGATCACTAGTAGCTCTAGAAGAGCAGTCATGATCTTGGTATTTCATCTATTGCATAGAGCTATGGATCAGGATAGTTGTATGCCTTATAGCCGATACCTAAGGATCAGGCTGTGGGACCATCTACTGTACAAGGAAATATTCTAATAGCCTCTACTATTGTCTCTGAAATTGTTTGATATAGGTTCTTTAAAATCTATTATTTCTATATCTATCATGTAAAGTCTCGGACTAGAGATACAATATCACTAAGGTGTTATTACCGTCGATACACCATTGTGAATTCGGACGGAGGGCATACGCTAGTGAATGGATTTTCCCTTTAAGGTTGGCAATTACCCTTTCTTGTGGAATCTCTTTGTTCTCAATATGACAGGCTTCGATTTCATTATTGGGATGGACTAGTTGGTCACCTATCAAACCTTTGTATACTGTTATTGCCGAATGTCTTCTTTTACATCACTAAAAGGAAGCAGTTATCTTTTCAAAGGCAAGTGGGATGTCCAGCCTGGGAGAGCAGGACTGAAGCATCATGGGATAGGTGGAGTGACTGCCCAGATTGCAAATCTTTTCATAGAGGATCAGGGTTTTCTCCAAATTGATTTTCCTCTAGTAGTTGATTGTTTTAGGGAAGTATTTTCGAATGACTTTTCTATATTACCTCCTATGAGAGGTAGATTTTACAATTGAGCATGTTCTAGAAGCAGCTCCAGTATACATTCCTCCCTACAGGATGGCACCTACTGAGCTTCTTGGGCTCAAGAGGCAGATAGAGGACTTAGAGGAAAAAGTCTTTATACAGCCTAGTACATCTTCTTGGGGTTGACCAATGCTTTTTTCTAAGAAGGTGTATGGAACTCTCCATTTTTGAGTGTATTACAGAAGGTTGAACCAAATTATGGTCAATAACTGGTATCCACTTCCCCAAATATATGATCTCTTTGATTAGCTCCGAGGAAAAAAGGTGTTCTCTAAGATCGACCTGAGATCAGGTTGTCATCAGGTGTGTTTTAGACCATCAGACATACCTCATAAAACTTTCTATAGTAGGTATAGTCTATATGAGTATCTTGTTATGTCGTTCAGTCTTACAAATTCTCCTAATGTTTTCATGGATTTGATTAATATAGTTTTACATCCCTATTTGGACTCTTTTTTCATAGTCTTTGTGGATGACATATTAGTGTATTTGTGCACTCGTAACGACCATGCCAAACATCTTGAGATCGTTCTCAGTACACTAAGAGAGCGTCATCTTTATGCCAAGATTTATAAATTCAACTTCTGGATTGACAAGGTCCACTTCTTGGGTAATATAATTTCAGAATTGGGAGTATTTGTTTACCCTAAAAAGGTTAGTTTTGTGGTATCCTGGAAGAATCCTAAGAATTTGTTTGATATCAGGAGTTTCTTAGAGATGGCTTAAAATTATAGGAATTTTATAAAATACTTTACTTGTCTTTTTTCACCTCTTACTAGTCTTAGAAAGAAGGGTCTCAAGTTCACATGGTCAGAAGCATGTGAGAAATCCTTTAAGGAGCTGGAAGGGAATATTATATCAAAACCTATTCTAATTCTTCCAGAACCAAGTAAAGGTTATATCATCTTCAGTGATACATCAGGCATTAGACTAGAAGTAGTGTTAATGCAGGAAGACAAAGTCATTGTGTACGGATCTCAGCATTTGAGGCCTCACAAGAGAAATTACCTGACACAAGACCTCAAGCTTGCAGTAGTTGTACATGCCTTACGTTGTTGGAGACATTATATCTTGGGTGAAAGCTTTGTGGTGTATACAGATCACAAGAGCCTCAAGAATATCTTTTCGCAGTGTGACTTGAACCTAAGATGGAAAATATGGGTTGAATATCTACAATCCTTGGATTTTGAGCTTTCCAATACGCCTAGAAAGGGAAATGTGGTTGCAGATGCACTGAGTTAGAAAACTCAAATGCATGCCATAATGGAAGCCAGTGATGAATAGAAGTTAATGGCCCTCTTTTCAAAATTTCATCTGAAGTTTAATGAAGATCATGAGCAGTCTTACCTCTCAGTCTTAATAGTTACCTCTTCCTTCCTTGAGAAGATGAAGAGTGGGCATTTTTCAGATCCTAAAGGTTTGGTTCTCCATGGGAGTTTATCAGAAGATAACCCACCTATGGATTCATCAGTAGACAGAGATGGCGTCCTGCATCTACATGGACGTATCTAGGTTCCTATAGATGTGAGAGAGGAGTTGATGAAAGAGTCTCACGCTTCCCAGCCGTCAGTTCATCTGGGCATCTTAAAGATGTATCGAGATATGTGATTCCAGTATTGGTGGCCTGGGATGAAATGACAAATTGCAGGATTTATCACTAGGTGTTCCACCTGTCATTAGGTGAAGGCAGAACACCAGAGACCTGTAGGCTTGTTATAGCCACTTCCAGTACCTGAATAGAAATGAGAAGATGTTTTTATGTATTTCATAGTCGGCATAACTAGGTTGTTAAGGGATAGCGATGCTCTCTGGGTAGTCATTGACCGACTAATGAAATCATCTCACTTCATTCCTATTCAGGAGACTTTATCAATTGATGAGTTGGGAAGACTGTATGTTTGTGAGATCATATGACTACACAGGGTTCCATGTACTATCATTTCAGATAGTGATGCTCATTTCACATCACAGTTCTGGTAGGGTTTACAGAAAGCTATGGGAACTCAGGTTCTTCTAAGAACATCTTTTCACCCTTAGACTGATGGAAAATCTAAACAGACAATACAAGTTTTGGAGGATATGCTCTGAGCATGCGTCCTTGATTTTGGTTGTTCTTAGGAGAAGCATATCCCTCCCATCGATTCCCCTTATAATAAAAGTTTTCAAGTGACGATCCAGATGGATCCCTTTGAAGCCTTATATGGTAGGCCATGTCATTTACCTTTTTTCGGCTAGAGGTAGGTGAGGCATCTCTACAAGGCCCTCATCTCATTTAGAAGTCTTTAGAATAGGTCCAGCTGATCCAGAAGCATATGACTACTACTCAGTTTGGACAAAAATCTTATGTTGATCATCATCGACGACCTCTTAAGTTCAAGGTTGGGTATCATTATTTTCTTCAGGTATCGCCCAGGCTAGGGCATAGAAGGTTAAGAAAGCAGGGAAAGGTGTCTCCTTGTTATGTCAGGCCATTTGAAATTCTAGAGAGAGTTGGTCTGGTAGCCTATCAGTTATTACTACCTCAGAGGTACCCTTCCATGCATGACATATTTCATGTCTCACAACTTCGCCAATATCATGCTGATCCATCTCATACATATTATCCCGAGGATGTTGAGATAGATTCTAATGCTACCTTTGAGGAGTATCCAGTATGAATCATTGACCGAAGCACGAAGGTTCTCTGAGGAAATTCTATCCCTCTCGTACAAGTGATATGGAAGCACGACAAAGTACGGGATGAGACTTAGAATAGGGAAGCCTATTTATGTGCTCAATGGTCAGAGTTGTTCTCAGATAGTATTTCCCTACCCTTAGAAGGAGAACTCGGGGGGGAGAGTTCTTTTAAGGGGGGAAGACGGTAAGAACTTAATTTTTCATTCAGGTATGGATCCTTAAATGTTTTTGTCTAAATCTTGACTTTGGACATATTATAGATGCCTAATGAGTTAGAAAAGGTTATGAGGATGTTTGGGGATTTTTTGGAGCTCAAAACACCTCTTTTTAGGAAAACAGGACAAGTATCATGGTTTGTGCTTCATTTGCACACAGTTTTCCTAACCATTCAGTTTGTGTTTTTTTGGATAGTGACATATCACATGGTTTGTGAATGACCATGTGAACCACTCTTTTCCAGGTTTGGGTAGAACCATCTCACATGGTTTGCGCACAGTTTGACAAACCGTGCAGAAAAACTGTGCACATGCTAAAAACCTATGTAAAATGTATTAAATTTTTTTAATGATCTATTAATCCTCCTCCTTCCTCCCAAATCTGAGTTTATGCGGGATTGACCTATTTCTCTCTCATTTTGGAGAATTTTGAAGATCCAAACATGGAATCAAGAGATCTTTTTCATCCGGATTCCAATTGAGCTTCTGTTTATCATGTTGGATGTCCAATGGTAAGTACTCGAGTCCACTTTATTTGTTCTTCATCTCATTCACTCTTGACCTAGATATTTCCATGTGAGCGTTTTTCACCTTTTCTTAGATCTACTTTGATCTAAGGCAAACCAAGGGTTGATACCAGAGGGCAAGGCTCATACAACCCTAAATTGGGTGGTCTATAGCTCTTCCCTAATGTTCATTGTCTTTGGAATGTTCATGTGTGGCTCACCAGTTTCATTGGAAACCATTTCTTAAATTAACTTTCCTTGACTATACTTGTTAGAATAATATTATTATGATCTTTCCTAATATTTGATTAGTTGTTAGTGGTTACACCCACAACTCAATCAGCCTCATGTAGAAGGTTATTCCATAATTGGGTTTTAGTGTTTCGGCGCGTTTGATCCACCATTCATGTGTGCCTTTGATTGACCTTTCTAAAGGTGAGACTCCTTATAATAAATTGCTTGTTATTATTTTATAATTTTATAATGGCATGTACCATGTATGCTCACCACTTGACCCGCCTAAGGTAAGTGCTTACAAATGTTTTTTAAGTATGAAATATGAAATGGAAAATGGAAAGTATACTAAGTACATAACATGTCCTTATCAAAAGAGATTGAGTAAAGGTTACATGTCTGTAGAACCACTTTCCATGTTGATGTAAGGTAGCTGAGTGAGCCTCAATAATTGAATATTCCTTAATGGCTATCTAAGCCTTGATTAAATGGTTTCAATGCTACTTGGCATATCCATACTAATGGAATGCACGGATTGGACCAATGGTATCAAATCTACTTGACCTAACCACACTAATAGAAGGTAAGACTTGAACCAAATGAATTATTACATGATTACAACGTCAAATAGGAATTTAATGACTCGTTCTTTCCTTGGATTCTGAGAGGAGAATACCTTGGGTCTTGAGAACCCCATTCATATTCAAAGATATGGTTTTATTAGGTTGATACCGACCTATTATACGGTTCTTGTCTATTCCGTGGATTCCTGTTATAATAATGTTGGGTCCCTTTATTATTATAGGATAACTCATATACACTCCTTGGATCTAGCATTGACTAGTAGGTTCCATGGTGAAATCCCATTGGGCCCATGTCTTTGCTTATCCCTGTTTTACCTTGGTCGATCACCTTGGACTTAGTAGGAACCTTATTGTAAAATTCCTTGGATTATGCTCCTTATATTACACTCTTAACCTTTATCTAGACTTATATACTACTACGTTAGCTTTCTATGAGTTTATGTTACCTTAGTTTTTACCCTAGAACTCTCTCACTGGATATCATTGTTTAGTTGTTTATTACGTCTTCGAACCGTAACTACATATACTATTATGAGGTGATGTCAGTGTTGGATATGCCTCACATGACCTATTAAAAATAAATGGTAACTTATTAATTAATTAACTAGTTGCATGTTTAGATACCAGCTGAGGTCTGAAGCAGGTACTTGGTTATTTAGTTATATTGTACTACTTTATTTACTTTATATATGCATGTCTGCACACTGCTATATTCCATTACATGGGCCAAATGTTATATAAATCATTGGGGGTGGCCCAATGAGATTTATCTCACACCCTCTCCGGGACCTGTTTGGTATTCGTTTTAGATTACATGGTTATAGGTATTGAAAAAGGGAAGCATGCGGCTTCAAATACTAGATTGTATGCTGATAGGATGGAGCTTGACAGCAGATCACTGGGTAGGATCTCGGGATTCTTGGAGTAGACTTTTGTTTCTTTTACCTTGTGGAACATGTTATGATTATTGTATTGTATCCATGATTTCTGGTTTTCTAGTGACATGGCATTACATCATCATTGTTCCAGTTGATATAGTTATTGTTATTCTTGTTCATCTATTTCATCAGTTTGCTTCTGCTATTTATTTATATTTCTTCCACTATTTACTATTCATTTATATCCATTATGTTGTGTTACACTCTGCTAATGATGGAATAGTATTCCCACGAACACACCCTAGTCCCTCACTAATATTCAGTATCCTCTAGATTTCGGGAAGATGCGCTAGAGGCTATGTGGCCCATCGGGCTCAGGGCACCCATTAAGTGGCATCCGGGTCCGAGTTGTCACAATATGTCAAATATATCATGTCTGTATTC
Organism: Viscum album; assembly: GCA_963277665.1. NCBI lineage: Eukaryota > Viridiplantae > Streptophyta > Magnoliopsida > Santalales > Viscaceae > Viscum > Viscum album. Next base: position 1,079,721,678 of record OY728166.1, on the reverse strand, counting down.
TGGATTTATAATGTTTCTTTTCTTTGACATATTGACTCAAAGGATGGAATATCAGTTGATCCTATGAAGAAAAGGTAAGTCAAATAATGGTCTAAATTGATGAACATAATTGTGGTACGTAGTTTCCTTCGATTGGTAGGTCATATCAAATATTTGTTTAAAATTTTACCGGATTTGATAACCCATTAAACTATCATAAAATTAATGGGGTTAAGTTTATATAGAATAAGGAATATCAAGAATTTTTTTCATAATTTAATAGGATATTGTTCAATGCTCTGATATTGACTATACCATCGATAAAGGGTTTATTTTTAATATATAGTGATTCATTGAAGAAAGGAATTAGGTATGTCCTTATACATAATGATAAAGTTATTTCCTATTCATAAAGGAATTTAAAGTCTCATTAATAGAACTGTCCAACCCATGATCTTGAGTTGGCATTCATAATCTTTTCTTTGAAGATATGGAGACATTATCTCTATAGAAAATGATGTGAGATATACACAAATCATAAAATTATGAAATGCATATTTTCATAGATATAGTTCAACAAGAGATAATAGTGATGTCTCAAGTTACTCAAGTATTATGATTTATTAGTACACTACCACCTAGGGATGGAAAATAAGGTAGCATGTGCATTGATTAAGAAAGATCATAGAATCAGGACCAAAATGAGGATTTAGAGGGATCCTCAATTTATGAATTTATTAAAGATGCATATGGTAATTATTAAGGAAGGGTAAACATAACCCCTTTTTCAAATGATTACTAATACATCTTTATTTTAAATATAAAAATTTATCAACTTGATGAGAATTTTAAAAAAAAATAAAGTTGTGAATGATGGGAAATTATAAATCTTAATTTATGAATAAAGTGTTATAAAATTTGGAAAGAGGATATGTGTTATATATATAAATGGGATGAAATGGTGATTATTGGATGATTCTATTAGATTTAATTTCTCTATATAACTGTTTCGGTGCGGATGTGCGTCGGGTTACGCTGTTCCGCCAGGACGCGTTCGCGCGTGCACCCGTCAACCCGAGGGGATGGGCGCGCGGCTTGTGGTCCCGCAGTCCCGCTTTCCAAGGGCGGGCGGCATTCGTCCCTTATTCAGGGGCGTCTGCTCCTTGATTGAAACCGGGATGATGGGATGTCGGCTCCTCCTTCCTTGGACGTCTCCTCGGAACTCGTCGCCTAATCCGGGTCTCCCTCATAGACTTAAGAATGTTCGTGAATCTCGTTCCCGGCGCCATATCTTCATGGACACCGGTTAATTACGCTGCTTCCGCCCGGACGCTCCAAGGAGTCTGGACGGGGCAGCAACCTGCAGTGAGAAGGCCGGGTGGCTCTGGGTGCTGGGGGCGTGTCGTGACACTGCGGCTCTGCACGTCTGTCTTCCGTCCCTAATAAGGCTTCTCGAAGGCATGATGGCCTGAGGCATCCCGTACTGGGTGCGGGGAACTGTGTCACCTGAGGTTTTCCTCAGCTTCCCATGTTTAACACGGGGTATGCCGCGAGTTTAACGTCCAGCGGGGACGGCATCAGACCGATCAACACGAAAAGTGGATCGGATGACAGAACCCCTTGCGGGGAACCTCCGACGTTGGGGCCAGCACATGGGCGGCTTCTCAAATGATATGGAGTGGAGTGAAGTGGCATGACCCCACCGGGATGTGGCGGCCCGGGTAAGGATCAGGATGGATGATGGAGTGAAGAGCTTGGACCCCGTAGGGGCTTCCTACGTACCGCGTGTTAGCACGGATCAAAGTCAACGTAGTTCGGGTATACAGTTTAACGTCATGCTGGACGTCGGCAAGCCGACTCACGAAGAGGTCGAGGCCGCCGGGCGGAGGATTGAACCGAACCACCTCGCACAGAGGGGGATGGAACGGCCGGGTGGATCACAGTTTCACGTCATGCTGGACGATAAAAGGAGAAATGGAAAAAGGGGCTGTGGGGAGGCACAGTGGAGATACACACGGGCAGTCTCCCACAGGGGCGGATTCATAGGTGAATCGACGCAAGCCTGAACCCTGGAGGGGTCCACTGATGGACGAACCGACGTAAATACGACCGGGACGACCAGGTGGTGGGCTTGGACCTCAGGGAGGCTTCCTATGTACCCTGTTTAGAAGACAGGGATTAAAGTCCACGTAGTTCATTCTGTCAGGACTTACGCACTTGAGGCAGCCCGGATGCGGCAAAACTCAGTTGGAAGGGACTTGGACCGAAAGTAGGAGACACCTCGATCCCAGTCACACCCTCTACTGGCTTCGGTAGTGGGGGAGCGCAATGGAGATACACATGTGCAGCCCCCCACAAGAAACTAGGGGTTTGTAATACCCTGCCCCCGTAGGGAAAAGCCACTCCCATTAAATCGTCCCAAAAGCGGGACAATCCCGACATCCCTGCAGAGACGAGCGGGTGGGGGCCACGTCCAAACCGGGGGAGACCCTGCATGCGGAGCACGGGATCAGGTTGCGGACGGTTTAACGTCTTGCCGGACGAAGTACAGTTTAACGTCGTGTGTTGAGGACGAAGCGGACGGTTTAACGTCTTGCCGGACGAAGCACAGTTTAACGTCGTGTGTTGAGGACGAAACACTTGGCAGTTTAACGTCTTGCAGCGTGGACGATGGGGGGCTAGGCAGTTTAGCGTCGTGAAGCTTGGACGAATGTGCAGTTTAACGTCATGCTGGACGTGTGGGCAGTTTAACGTCATGCTGGACGTGTGGGCAGTTTAACGTCATGCTGGACGTGTGGGCAGTTTAACGTCATGCTGGACGTGTGGGCAGTTTAACGTCATGCTGGACCTGTGGGCAGTTTAACGTCATGCTGGACATGTGGGCAGTTTAACGTCATGCTGGACATGTGGGCAGTTTAACGTCATGCTGGACATAGGTCCGTGTCACTTCGCGCAAGCCTGGAGGGCCGCACGGAAAGACAACGCACGGTGTGGGCACCCAGGATGAAGACCATCGGGCGCCACGCAGGCGGGTACCCTCAGGGGGTCAAGGGAGGCGACCCTAGCGGATTGCGCGCAAAAGAGGAGCTTTGCGCGCAAAACCGCGGGTCGGCGCACAAAATGGCGGGCTGGCACGCAATTGGGCCAGCGCTTCGCGCGCGGATGATTGGGATTGCGCGCACCGGGCTTCGGGTAGCGCGCGGGGGCAACGGCTCATTCTCTAACGAATGGCCACTTTGAAAACGGGGGGTGCGCGCAATCGGGCTGGATTACGTGCACCCGAGGGGCAATTGCGCACAAGAGGCTTCTTTTGCGCGCAAAGGCCTTCGGGTTAAGAATTATTCAAAGGAAAGGAGCCAAGGGGATTGCGCGCGAAGGCGAACCCCAAGGCTCTATTGCGCGAAAGAAAGGAGGTTACCTGAAGATCGGCATTGCGCGCGGAAGGGGTTGAATTGCGCGCGCGGGAGACCGTTCAACTTCCAGCAACCTTTGAAACGTTGGGGGTCGCCTAGTATTTATAGGCAACCCCGGGCGCGGAATCCAAGGCGCGAGCACGGAATTCTCCTCGCGGGCGCGGAATCGGGCACGGCGCGCAAGGGAGTTGCGCGCATCCCGGGGGTTTTGCGCGCGGATCATCATCTTTGCGCGCAGGCCTCTGAAATTCCGCGCAAGGCCTCCGGGCCCTCCGAAACATTCTTCCGACTCCAAATATGACCTCACTTTCCGCATCCGGAGCTTCGTTTGGGAACAACGGACTTTTCCGGCGTCTACAAAAGCCCCCCCTCGGAATCTGATCGGCGAGAGGTCGCAACGATCGGGTTCCGAGGGAGACGCCGGAATGCCGAAGTCCTGGGCGGCGCGGGACTTAGGCGCGCAAAAAGGGGCGCCGGTCGCGAAATTCGCCGCTGCGGTCGCGCAAAGCGCTTTCCGCGCAGCGCGGACCCCGGCCTCGCCTATAAATAGGGGCACTGGGTCCCTCCGTGTCGTACACTGGCCTTCCGCGCGATAAGCATCTCTGCTCTCGTGCGCGAAATTGCCTTTTCCGGCGCGGAATTCGCCCGCTCGTCGCGCAAAACCGTCCGGATTTCGCTCTGTCTTTGCGCGAATACCCGGGGTTTTACGCGAACGACTTCCCGATTGCGCGCCGTCCACTAGGATTGCGCGCCGACTCTCAAACTTTTCCACCAGCCTCGTCCGATTCCGCACACTTCATCCCTTAACCCGCACGACCCCCGGAACTTCTGAGATGGCCGCGAATCAAGGAAATGAGGGGGATGCCGCCACTCGCAGGGCTGAGATGGCGACGAACGAGGAGGTTTACGGAGCCAAGGAGATTGTTTCCAACAATCAATCCTTGTTCGACTTGCTGACGCCGGCCCAGAAGACATATCCGCTGTCGGACAACCTGCCGCTCTGGAACTTCGGCATCCTAGATGAGGTCCTGGTGCCAGGGTTCGAGATTGATGCGCCGCGGACCTGGGTGACTCGGGAGGACGAGCTTCCCCGCTATAACATCACCAACAATGGGCATCCTGCCAGGAAGACCAGGCACTTGGACGTCTATGTCCTGAACCCGAGGACGCGAACCATTGACGGGGGTGAGCCTACTGCGGAGAATTCTCCAGCCCTCTACTCGAGCATATATCGCCAGAGCGTCACGGACGACACCAAGGGCTGGCTGAAGGACTGGGACTTGCGGTCTGGGGGCAATTTCACCAGTGAATGGGCCTGGGCGTTCTGGGTATGCCACACTTGCGATCACTTCGCAGAGGAGCTGCGGTACATCGGCCTGTTTGAGGCGGTGTGGACGTCGCAGTTCCACTTCTACCAGCAGTCTGAGCTCGGGCCGGAGCTGTTCACCCGCTGGTCCCCGGATACCAACACCTTCCATCTTCACCATGGGGAGGTCGGCATTGGTCTCTGGGACATCCACTGCATCGGAGGTATCCCGCTGGAGGGCTACCAATACGATGAGTTCCTGCCACCGAAGAACACCTGGGAGGACAGGTCACGGACTCCCATCCTGACCTGGCATCTGCTTGACCTGGCTACGCAGCGGCTCGGGATCAAGGACTTCGAAAAGGACATAGCCTACAAGGAATGGTTCGGCCAGTTCTTGGAGCATGACCCAGCGGTCAAGATGCCAGGCAGGGGGAAGCGGTGCCCGACCGCAGCTCAGAGGAGCCGGAACGGGTCATACTGGCGGGTCCTGGAGACGGGCGACTACCGCTCATGGGGGTACCGCGTCATCGAGGCCCGGGACCCAAACGTCCGGTACGCGGCGTTCCTGGCCGCCTTTCTGAGCGGGTGGCTCCTTCCAGTGCGGGATGCGAGGATGGGTGTCCGCCCGGCGACACTGGCGATGGCGGGCGCCATGGCTGCCAATAAGAGATACAACCTCGGGGTCCCAGTGTTGGCGAGGCTGTATGCCATCCTGGGACGCATCTCACGAGGGGGGTTGCCACGAAGGATCTGTGGGCCCTTTCAGTTCTTCCACGGCTGGGTGGCTGCTCACCTTGGTGGGTATACGTTCCCAAATGCCATCATTCCTCCGGGAAACGGCCTGCGACCCTCCCTGCTGAACATTGCGGGGGTCGCTCCGATGACCCTAAGTGAGGAGGGCGTGAGGGTTCGGATTGGCAATCATGCCAATTTCAACTTCATCCCGTTCCCCACTCCCGTCGGCCAGATGATCGACAATGGATAGGGCCCGCTGGAGCAGCATGAATACTTCCTGAACATGCGGGGCGGGGTGCTCGTGGCTCGGATCGACGGGAAGGTGATCTGCGAGCCTTACGTGCCGACCCGGTTCGCCAGGCAGTTCGGGTGCCTTCAACGGATGCCGAAGAGGGTATTCACTGCTGTCCGGGAGGAGACGAACCCTTGCGTCCTTCGTCAGATGTGGCTGATGTTCGTCGCCTTCGGTTCTGGCGACGTCATCACTCTCCCTCCTACCGGGATCGACGCAGGCTTGGCAACCGAGTACGCCGAACACTGGGCCATCGCGTACCCCGAGGGGCTTCTACGGAAGCCAGTTCGGCGGCTCGAGGTCACCCGTGCGGAGACCGGGCGTCAAGGGAGGAGGCGAGGCGCCGCCACACGGGGGAGAACGGAGGCGCGCCAAGCAGCGGGGCCGGCGCGAGCAGGGACTTCGGCGGCGGGCACATCGCAGGCTGCCGCTACGACCTCGGCGCCCAGAGAGGGGGCACATGCGGCGGTCGGGGAGCGGCCCAGGAAGCAGGTGAGGCGTCTGCTCGAACCCTCCCACGATGCAGTCTTCCCGGCGCTGTGGTCGGCCTGGATGACCCTGCGGCAGTCACTGGGGACCGACGTCATCTGGCGAAAGATACTCAGAGAAGGAATCGATCTGCCAGAGGTCGGGCGCCTCCAGATCGCCGGCAGGGTGGACTTCAACCGGCAGTATGCGTATCTGACGGCCATGGACGAGTACGCGCGCCAACGTGGTCAGCGTGCGGAGCCATCCCTTCTGGTGAAGGTGATGCTCGGTCTCGAGCCCGCTCCAGAACAGATGTCGCCGGGAGAAGATGACAGTAGCGACTCCGAGGAGGAGGAGGAAACGGGGGAGGATGAAGGCTCCGAGGGAAAGTCTCATCGGGGGAGCCCGCGGGAGAGCGGCGAGGTGGCTGGCTCTGACAACGTTGATGTCGCTGAGCTCCTCGAGGTCCGCTTCTATCCCTACTCAACCTGCTTCATCCATTCTCTTATGCAGCTTCTAACCCATTTCTCCACCTTTCTCAGGAGCACACGGATGCTGGTCAGGCGTCCTCAGCGGGAGTAAGAGAGGCGCCAGCGGGACAAGGCGAGGGCCAGACACCCATCATCGAACTGACAAGCGCGGAAGGGTCCCCTGCTGCAGCTGTTCCTGCGGCGGTCGGGGCAGCGGAAGATGACGCTCCGAACTCCCGTAAGTCTCCCTACTTTACTGCTGGTGCTTGCCGTTGACGATCTGTGAATAACCATGGCATGCCCTGCGCAGTGATCTCAACACTGGAGGCTCATCGGGTTGCCGAACCCGGGCCATCCACGAGTGGACCGGTGGCAGACATGCCGCCTGCTCCGAAACAGACTTCCCAAACCGATCCGGCCCCACCAACTGCTGATCAAGGGGCTGCGGACGTCGGCGGTGCTGCCATCGGAGAGAGGTTGGGGGCTGACGAGGGTGTCAGCGCCGCTGGGGAGAGAGAAGAAGGTCGCCCGGATGTTGGGGAACCTATCCCTCGTGAGGACCTCCCAGGGGCGGACCCTGCAGCAGACCTGCTGGCTGCCTTCCCTGCCTACCGGCCTGCCGACCCCGAGGAGATGGACGACTCGGACGCGGAGGCGGTCGAGGAGAGCCGGATAACGCGCCGTAGGGGGTGGAAGTGCATCCAGCGCTTCCTCAAGCGAGACCCATCGGAGTGGCTGGGGCGCATGGGATCACTTCAAACCTGGCTGCGCTTCCTGTGTGCCGGGGGAGCTGATGCTCAACGCCTCCATCTGACGGTCCGTGATTTCATGGCCGAAAAGATGCGCGAGAGCTGCCGGCGTGCCGACGTCACACAAAGTCGTGACATGTCGGAGAGCACGCAGGCGCTCCTCGCGGCGGAGCAGGAAGTCCGGTGTCTCGAAGGGCAGGCGGCAGAGAAGGAGGCCTTCGTCGCAACATGCACCGAGCTTGTGGAGCAACTAGCAGCCCAGCTGGTTGACGCCCAAGTACAGCTGACGGAGGCGGGCCAACAGATGGTGACAATTCAAGTCGAGCGGGAGCGTGCACAGGCCAGAATCGACGAACTGCGTGCTGCGACCGCCGACGAAGAGAGGGCACGCAGAGAGCGAGAAGCAGCTCTGGAGGCCGCCAGCCAAAGGGTAGCGGCATTAGAAAGACTTATCCAGCACGCTAACCCCTAGGGGCTTTTGTTTTTTGCCATTCCCAGAACATTTACTTCTGCTACTCAATATTTAGATCCATTTGTATGAATCAATATATTTACCTGCGTCTTTTGGCTTAACATGCCCAACCACAATTCGTTGTCCTGCGGGAGTGTTAACCAAGCATCAGGCATCCATAATTGGGCCTGGATTTCTGGAGAAAAGAGGGAGGTCATTCCTAGGAAAGGAGACCTCAGACCTAATCAATGTTTCATCCCCCCAACTTGTTCCAACACACGAGCGGGACAACGCTAGGGGCGTTGAGATTTTATCCGAACATAGGGAAATGAGAAAGGGTGAATCACGTGTCCCGAATCCGGACATCCACAACGGTCGGCCTTCCAGGAAATGCCCAAGACGGTAGGCGGACAGTGGATCGACCATAACAACTGCAATAGACGGACCGAAAAAGGCCATCATTCATATTGCAGGAGGCGGACCACATGTCATCATGAATACCGCTTTGGGGTTCCTTCAGACACAAGGGTGGAAATCCAGATCAACAGGGCATGCGAAGCGTGGGGCGAAGTGACGATTTGTTCGGACAGAATCCAACGCTCTCAAAATTGTGCCACCGTGGGGAAAGCGTATTAGGTGGATGCACTAACCTGGCCGTGAGTCACCTCAATTCTCAGACAGCACCTCTCTGACGAGGAAACCGTCGCTTCCCATCCTTGCGATGGGGCATCCCGAGCTGAATCGGGGAGAATATCACAACTGCACCACTCTACCCGAAGTCAGGCCAGACGGCCGGCGACGAGGAGGGGCGGGACTTAACGATCCCTGAGGCTGGACCCGAGTCGGAATGCCCGGGCGTTCCTACGTACTCCATCAGGCTGGAGATCAAACCACACGTAGTTCTGAGAGTGCAGTTTAACGTCATGCAGGACGTAGGACCCCATTTGGGGAGATCTTAGTTTAGGGTCGTAGAGCTCGGACCATAAGGGCTAGATCTTAGTTTAAGGTCTTAGAGCTCGGACCATAAGGGCTAGGTCTTAGTTTAAGGTCTTAGAGCTCGGACCATAAGGAGAGATCTTAGTTTAAGGTCTTAGAGCTCGGACCATAAGGAGAGATCTTAGTTTAAGGTCTTAGAGCTCGGACCATAAAGAGAGATCTTAGTTTAAGGTCTTAGAGCTCGGACCATAAGGAGAGATCTTAGTTTAAGGTCTTAGAGCTCGGACCATAAAGAGAGATCTTAGTTTAAGGTCTTAGAGCTCGGACCATAAAGAGAGATCTTAGTTTAAGGTCTTAGAGCTCGGACCATAAAGAGAGATCTTAGTTTAAGGTCTTAGAGCTCGGACCATAAAGAGAGATCTTAGTTTAAGGTCTTAGAGCTCGGACCATAAAGAGAGATCTTAGTTTAAGGTCTTAGAGCTCGGACCATAAAGAGAGATCTTAGTTTAAGGTCTTAGAGCTCGGACCATAAAGAGAGATCTTAGTTTAAGGTCTTAGAGCTCGGACCATAAAGAGAGATCTTAGTTTAAGGTCTTAGAGCTCGGACCATAAGGAGAGATCTTAGTTTAAGGTCTTAGAGCTCGGACCATAAAGACCTCAAAGTACGCCGCATCTGGTCATATCCCCTGGATATGCGAAGATGCACTGAGGGATAGTGTCAAGAGTGTCGAGGTTTCGCCTGGCCGGAATGGGAGGTGGAAGATGTGAATCATGCGGCCATTCACTCGAGGACCGGGAGCACCGGCGTGACGATATGAGAGTACTGCCGACCGTGGCGGAAAAGCAGCATCAACATCGCACTAACCGTTGGTGGAATGAGGCAGCAAACGAGCATCGACCGCTCAATCGCAGGATTCATATCGATTTGCTGCCCGAGGCCATTGGGGGTACTGGCCCGAGTCGGTGGGAGAGCACTGAGGCATTGTGTCTGAACCGTTCACGGGGGCTCCACCCAGGGCGTAGACGATGGGTCCGAATGAAAGGGAGCACGAAGCCTGAAAAGTGGAGGAAACCTGACCAAGCGGATCCTGACCCTCCTGGCAATAAACCAGAGTACTCTTGACACCGGTGGACCACTGCAAGGGGTCGGGGAACACGCCTTGAGGGTGACCTGAAGGCGGCGGATTCCCCAGAGAAGGGGGAATCTCTAAGAGGTGGGGGGCTGGACCCGAAGTTTCAAACATCCGGGCGTTCCTACGTATCCCATAAGGATGGGAATCAAGCCGCACGTAGTTCTTGAAGCGCGGTGCAACACAATCGGGCACCAGCGCGGGGAGGAGTGCGGGTCTGACCCTCGCACACAGAAGGAGCGGCATTTGATATTTCTTATTTGTCCTTAAAGATGAATGGTTTTTCTTTGTGCGGCGACATGCCTGTGATTGAGAGATCTCTGGCGTCGCCACAATAATCAAGCCACGGAAGGCATTGATGAATGGCGTGGTTATTAACCAGCGCCCAACATGAGTGCCCCCTGAGGGGAACATCACGATGCAGTGCCGTTTCTCGCCGGGCGGCCAAGACGATCACAGTTTACGGTCGTGTGGTAGGACCAGACAACACAGTTTAAGGTCGTGTGGTTCGGACCATGGAGGAATCCGCTTATCGCGGTACGGCGGACACGGCGGAGGTGGGAGCATACCCAGCCCTGCGGTCACGCACGATTCCAGGAGAAGAGTCTTGGGATAGGGGCCTGCGTATGTCCATCACCCGAGGGGCAGAGATGCTAGCCTCCAGATATACTGGGCCCAGAACGCAATTGTTCGGGCGACTCCTTCCTCCTTATGGGGACGAGGGTCCAGCTACGCATGGCCCTTAGGGAGGATATCCGCATATATCCTTGGTGCTCAGATCATGGGAGCCTCGAACGACATCATTACCTTGGTTGGCCTGCCTAACGTGTAGAGGTGTACTGAAGGTCAGTATGAAAAGAGTGTCAAGATTCCACTACAACGCGCAAAGGCGGAGTGTGATGAGGACTGCGCAACCAATGTTCAGAGCCTGAAGGAGCTGACATGGCGATCAAGGATGTTGCTGACGCATTCGCAACACAACATCCGATCGCGTCAGCCTAAGACGGGGCAAGCAAACGAGCATCGACCGCTCAATCGCAGGATTCATATCGATTTGCGGCCCAAGACCCGCCGGTAAATCGACCCGGAGCGGTAGGAGAGCACTGAGGCATCGTACCCAAACCGCTAACGAGGATCCCTTTGAGTGAAGGCTCGAACAAGAGGAAGCGCGAGGCCTGACAAGCAACACAGGACTTGTCGGGATTGAATCTGACACTACGAGTCATAGACCGAAGTACCCAAAACATGTTAACAGATCTCCGGAAAGGGTCGGAGGACTCACCCTGAGAGCAACCAAAAGAGGGCAGATCCCCGTGATCAACCAAGGGACGGGGCTGGACCTGAAACACAAGCGTTCAGGCGGTCCTACGTATCCCATAAGGATGGGAATCAAGCCGCACGTAGTTCTTGAGAGGCAGTTTAACGTCATGCGGGACGATGAGGGGTGTGAGGTAGTCCCACACACGGGGGAGGCGTACGGCGCGGCCAGTAGACCGACGTGAATGAGGACATAATCCCCCGCTCACGCGATACGCCTCGCACAAAAAGGAGGGGAACTGGGGCCAGAGGCCCAACGCGGGATAGAGATTCCCGGGAAATGGGGCTGGGCCTGAAACATGAATGTCCAGGCGGTCCTACGTATCCCATAAGGATGGGAATCAAGCCGCACGTAGTTCTTGAGAGGCAGTTTAACGTCATGCAGGACGATGAGAGAAAACAGGAAGGGGGGAGCAGAAGGCATCCCCAAACGTGGGGGGGGGGGGCGTACAGCGTGACGAGCAAACCGACGTGAATGAGGGCATAGCCCCGTGCTCACACCATACGCCGCACACCTAGGGGCAACTGGGCCAAGGGCCCGAGATGGGATGGAAATTCCTGAAGGATGGGGCTGGGCCTGAAACATGAAGGTTCAGGCGGTCCTACGTATCCCATAAGGATGGGAATCAAGCCGCACGTAGTTCTTGAGAGGCAGTTTAACGTCATGCAGGACGATGTACAGTTTAACGTCATGTTGGACGGAGCACTTGGCAGTTTAACGTCTTGCAGCGCGGACGATACGCTGGGCAGTTTAACGTCGTGCAGCTTGGACGTATGCAGTTTAACGTCGTGCAGGACGTATGCAGTTTAGCGTCATGCGGGACGATGTGCAGTTTAACGTCATGCTGGACAAATGTGCAGTTTAACGTCATGCTGGACGTTGTGCAGTTTAACGTCATGCTGGACGTTGTGCAGTTTAACGTCATGCTGGACGTTGGTACACTCAGACAAAGTACTGCTTGAGGAACCTAGCGTTGGTGGGAGGAGTGACACGCTCACCATCCATAGTCGCTAGGGAGTACGCGCCATTGGGATAGACCTTGTGGACAACAAAAGGTCCCTCCCACTTGGGCTCCAACTTGGGCGGCTTCCTGCCGGGGATCATCGGTGCTCTTAGGGCTAGCACTAGATCACCCTGCAGGAAGGAGCGGAGGCGAACCTTCTTATTGAAAGCTCGAGCCATTCTGCTTTGATGCCTCTCCAAGTTGTGCAAAGCGCGAAGTCTATTCTCATCCAGTGCTTCCAACTCGACTAGACGGGCTTCAGCAACTCTGTCCGGCGCTTGCTGGTCGTAGACCGCAGTGCGCAAGGACGGTAACTGGATCTCGATGGGCAGGACGGCCTCAGCTCCATACACCAGGGAATAAGGGGTCATCTGGGTGGAATTGCGAGTCGTCGTCCGATAAGCCCAGAGGGCGTTGGGGAGCTTGTCCGGCCAACTCTTCTTGTTCTGACCAACCATCTTTTGCAGAATGTTAGAGAGGGTTTTGTTAAACGCCTCGATCTGTCCATTCGCCTGCGCATGATAGCGAGATGTATGGTTCGAGCGGATGTTATACTTGGCGTACAACTTCTTCAACTCGGCTGCTCGGAAATTGGTTCCGTTATCCGTGAGGATAGCGTGAGGCACTCCAAATCGATAGATGATGTTGGAGGTCACGAAGTCAGCGATCGAACAGGATTTGACCTCTCTGAGCGGAATCGCCTCTGCCCATTTGGAGAAGAAGTCCGTGGCGGTCAGAATGAACCGGCACTGGCGAGCTGTCGCCGGCGGGTAAGGTCCCACAACGTCCAGTCCCCAGACTGCAAAGGGCCAGGAATACCTTGTGGTATGGAGAGGCTCCGGCGGCCGATGCACAAAGTTCGCATGAACCTGGCACGCATGGCACCTCCTGGCATACTCGATGCAGTCATGGATCATAGAGGGCCAGAAGTATCCCAACCTCCGAATCTGGTGGGACAGCTTCGGCCCAGTCTGGTGGGCGCCACATGAACCAGCATGAACCTCTTGCATGACCCGTGGGATCTCAACTCCCTGAAGGCAACGGAGGAGAACACCATCAAATCCGCGTTTGTAGAGGATCTGCTCCAGGCCGGGACTACTCTGGAGGACGAACTGCGATGCGCGGCGTCGAACTCGCTCGCGCTCGGCCCGATCCGATGGAAGAATGCCATGTTGGAGGTACTCAACCAAAGGCGTCCTCCAATCAGGGGCTGATCCGACTGTCATATCTGGGGTACTCGGGGCTCCGGGCATAGGGGCAACCTTGGTGAGGTTACTTACCAACGGGCCGCGATCTTCTTCCGGGATAACGGGAGCGATGAGCCTGCGGCGCGTCACGCGGACGATCAGGTTGTCCTGTTCAGGCTCCGCAAGTGACGCAGCGAGGCTGGCCAAAGCATCTGCTCGACCGTTCTGCGACCGGGGAACATGGACAATTTCCGGCCGAGAAGGGAACTGGGCCATCAGAAGGAGGGTGCACTCCAACAATGGCACAAGTTCTGGCTTCCTGACAATGTAGTCGCCATTGATCTGCTTAACGACCAGCTCGGAGTCCCCTTTCACGCACAGACGGGGCACGTCGATCTCGAGAGCCAACTCGAGGCCGGTGATGAGGGCATGGTATTCCGCCTCATTGTTGGTACAGCCCTCTGACAACAGGAAAGAGTATGGCAGCACGGCTCGCTCCGGGGTAATGAAGACGATACCCAAGCCCACTCTGTTGAGCTTAGGATTATCGAGTCTTCTACCGGTGGGGCTCCGGGAGGCACCGTCAAAGTGCATCTGCCAGCATGGATCGGCTCGATCAACCGAGAGAATGGTCTCATCAGGAAAGCCTAGATCCAGCGGCTGATCCGCGGAGGTCGGGTGAGCTGCCAGAAAGTCTGCCAATGCTTGCCCTTTGATGGCCTTCTAAGACACATACCTGATGTCGAACTGCTGGAGAATCACAGCCCACCGCGCTAGGCGGCCAGTCAACATAGGCCGGCTCAGGATATATTTCAACGGGTCTACCCGAGAAACCAACTGTACCTCATGGTGCTGCAAGTAGTGTCGTAATTTCTGTACGGCAAATACGAGCGCCAGGCAGCTCTTCTCGATGGGGGAATACCTAACTTCCGCATCGAGGAGCATGCGACTGAGGTAATAGAGGCTATTCTCCGTTCCCTCGTTGTTCTTCTGGGCGAGAAGGGCACCCAGGGACCGTTCCAGGGTGGTCACATAGAGGACCAGCGGCTTCCCGGATACAGGCGGCATCAGGACTGGAGGTTGAAGCAGGTACTGCTTGATCTCCTCGAAAGCGGTCTGACACTCTTTATCCCATACATAGGTGGAACCTTTCTTCATGAGCCGAGAAAAGGGCTTACACTTGCCGGCCAGATTCGCGATGAATCGGCGTATATAGGCTAAGTGGCCTTGGAACCCTTGCAGTTCCCGGACGGTACCTGGGGGAGGCATCTGGCTAATCGCCCTGATTTTCTCTGGGTCGATCTCAATACCCCGGTATCTTACCACAAATCCAAGGAACTTTCCGGAGGTGACCCCAAAGGCACACTTCAACGGGTTCATCTTCAGGCATCGAGACCGGAGGAAGCTGAACACTTTCTCAAGATCTTTGAGATGGTCCTGACGCTGGCGCGATTTGACAACCAAGTCGTCGACGTAGCATTCCACCAGTGTGCCGAGGATTGGCTTGAATATGCGGTGCATCGCCCGTTGATAGGTGGCACCTGCATTCTTCAGGCCGAAGGGCATGACCCGGTAGCAAAAGGTACCTTGGGGGGCCCTGAAGGCAGTGAACTCCTCATCCTCAGGGGCCATCCGAATTTGGTTGTATCCGGAGTATCCATCCATGAAGGAGAGGGCTTGGAACCCTGCCGTGGCATCAATAAACAGCTCTGTCACTGGAAGGGGAAAATCATCCTTCGGACAGTGGCGGTTGAGATCGCGGAAGTCGATGCAGACTCTGATCTGCCCGTTCTTCTTCCTGACCGGCACAATGTTGGCCAGCCATTTGGGGTACTGAACTTCCCTCACGAAGTTGGCTTTGATAAGCTTTTCAACTTCGGCCTCAACCATGGCACCGTGGGACGGGTGCATCTTCCTGGGAGGCTGCTTGAACCCGCGATGGTTCGCCGGGAGACCAAGGCGGTGGACGGCTACCTGAGGATCTAGCCCCGGCATCTCGTCATAGCCCCAAGCGAACACATCACGGTGCTGCCTGAGAAAGTCCACGTACTGCTGCCGCTCCTCAGAGGGCATGGCGGCACTAACCAATGTGGGTCTTGGATCGGCCTCGGTTCCAAGGTTCACCTGTATTAACTCATCGACCGTGGCGGGGACGCCCTCCTCAAAGGCTGGGGGTGCATCTTCCACGTCCTCTCCGCTCGGGGAGGGATCGTCCACGGGAGAGACTGCGTTGGAAACTGCATTGGGGCTACCAGATCCTGCTGGGCCACTGGTGCTGGCGCGGGCGGTCGCGGCCATCTCATCAGGAGACTCGCGGACCGTCAAGACCATGGCGACGTCCAACCGGTGAATCGGGAGGACGTAAGCGTCATCCAGACTTGCCCAGGGATCGCTTGCAACAGCGACAGGCTCAACCTCACCTGCCAGGATCTGCTTATCCTTGCTCTTGTAATAGTCCGCATCCAGATAGCGGGCTTCACACGAGGCAAAAGGAGAGGCATCTCCTTGAAGCACGCCTACTCGACCATTAAGGGAGTATTTGAGGCATTGGTGGTATGAAGAGGGAACCGCCGCGTGAAGATGGAGCCATGGCCTTCCCATCAATGCGTTGTACGCAGTGTCCTGAGAGACTACCATGAATTCGGTGTTGGCAACCAAGTCACCGAACTGGGTCTTCAAACGTATCTTGCCGACCGGGGTTTGCTCGGTGCGATCGTACCCCTGGATCCTGAGGTCGGAGGGAATCAAGTCATCCTCAGACAACCCCAATCTCCGGAGCGTCCGAGTTGGAATCAGGTTAATCCCGGACCCCGTGTCGACAAGACAGCGCCGGACTTCAAGGCCATTGAACTAGACAGTGACATACAGCGGACGGATATGTCCCTGTATAGGAGGGTCTTCATCCTTACCAGAGAACGAGATAACTGCCTGACATTCGGCGTCCTCGATCGTTTCGGCGTGAAAGGCCTCTGCAGCCGCAACCTCTGTCTCAAACTGGAGGGGGCTTTTCAGGGCTTCAGCGAGTGCCTCGCGCATCTCAGATGACATGCGCAGAGCCTCAAGGATGGAGAGCCTTGCTGGGATGTCAGCCAAGTGCTTCAGGACATCATACTTTTTGGCCAAGCGCGAGCCCCTGGTTGCAGGAGGTTGCTCTGCGGTTGGTGGCATGACGGGCCTTGCCGGTTGGATCGGCGGCCGACTGGTACTTGGCACATCTCGCTGTTCACTGGTCGCAGTCCGGGAAATGGTCACCGTACTGGAGTCAGGAGGCCAGGATGGACCCGTGGCAGGGCGGAGCTGGTCGTGACGCGGCTGAGGCGGTTCTGCCTGGTCCCACACCACAAACAGCGGCGGAGGCGAATCCGTCATCCCCGAATGGGGGGGCGGCGCACGTTGTGCTCGGTTTTGAGCCTGCTGCCTAGTCTCAGTGGCGTGCACGGCCTGGCTGGAGGTACCAACGGCTGTGCCCCGGCGACTCCTGTTGTTGCGGTTCTTCCGACGGTAGCGACGACCGGGGACACTAGGGAGGTCCACCTGGTGTTCTTCAACGTCGGGAACCGAAAAGGGATTTACCAGCTCGACGGTGTTAACCGAAGCGTACCCAATACCGTCATCGGACGCATCATCCATCACCGGGCGGATCCGAGGAGGGACCCCCATCTCCGGGGGCATGAAATCGCCGAGAGTGCGGGATAGTGGCGGAACCGGCGGGGCGCGCTCTTCCTTCTTGCGCTGCCGCCGTTTGCTCCTCTTGGAAGAGGCAGGCTGGGACGACGATGCCGAAGCGGCACCCGCAGATTCTGGGGGCTCAGGCTGATTCAAGCGCGCACGGATGATTCCATGGGCGCGAATGGTCGTCTTGCGGGCCATCCAGTTATTATACTTCTGGGATCCGCGGTTGGAGACTAGCTGCCATTCGTCCTCGTTGCCACTATCGTCATCTGATCCCACGAACACGCCCGCCACTTGTGCCGGAGCTGGGCCCAACCTGATTACATTGTTGTTAATCTGGTCTTGGAGCCAATCCTTAAACACATAGCACCGCTGGATGGTGTGCCCCAGGGCCCGATGGTAGGGGCAGTAGCGGGGGTTATTCGTAAGATGTGCCTCCTCTGGCCTCCAACACTCAGGCAGTCGCACAATTCTCTGCTCCAGGGCGCTCCGGAAATAACCGGGGACCTGATCCTCGTGGAATGAGTAAGTCAGGTGTCGCGGGCCCCTGGGAGCGTGGTCTTGACGAGGGGCTGGAGGGGCCGGCCGAGGAGGTGGACCCTGATTATCTCGCCTGGGTTGCGGCGGTACATTACGCGGAGGGGCCGGCCGGTTCTGAGGCTGCCGCTGCTGGGCCGGGAACTGAGCCCGTGGAGGCGGATTCCTGTGAGGTTGTGGAGCTGGCCTCGCCGGCAGCAGCTCCAATGGCCTGGGGGCCTCTATCTGGGCAACAGCAGCGGGCTCAGCCCTGCTGACTCTCCTTGCAGGAATCATAGGAGGCAGCGGGTGTGCCTGGCTGGCCTGTTGCAGGGCTTCCTCAAGACGTTGAGCTTTGTCTGAGAAGTCCCTGAACCCTCCGGGGTAATTTTGAGTGATCAGGGAAGGGACCAGCTCGGTCTTGACGTTCCCGACGCACATTGTCAGCAACTGCTCCTGAGTCAATGGCATGTCAAGGGAATACGTGAGACCCTTCCATCGGGCGACGAAGTCCGCGACTCGCTCATCAGGCCTCTGCTTGCACTTGAAGAGGTCTGCGATACTTGTCTTCCAGGTTGTGGAACTGAACTGGTAGAGGAACTGTCTACGGAGGTCCTCCCAGCTGGTTACCGACCCGACGGGGAGCTGGCTGTACCAGACAAATGCTGGCCCTTCCAGTGTCTGAACAAAGCAGCGAAGCTTAGCGGCCTCTTTCTGCGCCGGAGTCCCCAACATAGGCCCGCACCTCGAGTTGAAGTGGGCTAAATGCTGTGGCGGATCTCCAGTCCCGTTGAAGGGGGAAAAAGTGGGATTCCTGAATCCCGGAGGCGCCGGCATGTCATCCACCCATGCTGGGTAGGGCTTGCCGTCTGGTGGGATCGCCACCTGCCGAGTCTCCAAGGCCTCCAAGCGAGCGATGAGTGCCGCCATCGGATCGTCCGGACATGGGTTCCAGTCCTGGCGAGGATCTCTAACCACGAGCGCGTTACATGGCCCTTCAATCGGGTCGTTGACTGGATCGTCGAACTCAGCAGCTCGTGGGATGGCGGGCGGAGCGGCCCTTGGGGCAGCGGGAGGAATCCGAGCGGGATCTCTCAGGTAGTCACGCCGCTCGGGAGGGTGAGGCGAAACATACCGTGCCCTCTTGCCGTAGGCAATGGCCTCTCTCCTGTCGGCGAACACGGCGTAATCACGGTTGCCCGGGAGAGTCTCGTCGAGGAGCGGTTGTTCCGGTCCCTGCTGTCCTGGCCTAGGATCACCGTAGTCAGGCTGCCGTTCTGCAGCGCGCTCGGCGAGGAGCTGGTCAACCAGCTTCTTCTGTTCGGCGAGCTGCTGACGTAGCGTAGCCTTCTCGGGATCCTCCTCTGTCCTCTGCATGGAGGCAGATGGGTCGGCGGGCTTTATAGCCTCGCTGTGCTCTTTTCCTTTGCTGACGTTTCGGCTCAACGTCAGTGCTTCAGTGGGTGCGGGGAGCCCCAGGAGGTTCCTCTGATGACGAGTAACT
The DNA here is from genome assembly GCA_963277665.1 of Viscum album. Taxonomy (NCBI): domain Eukaryota; kingdom Viridiplantae; phylum Streptophyta; class Magnoliopsida; order Santalales; family Viscaceae; genus Viscum; species Viscum album. The sequence continues at coordinate 1,079,702,546 of OY728166.1, read as the reverse complement.
CTCACCGATGGATCTGACGACGGCTTGTCTTCGGGGGGGAAGCCCCCGTCGAGAAGTTCCAAGTCGTTCCCCTCTCCCGACAGGTCATCCATATTGACTGTTTCTGTCCCTGGGGATATACCCTCAGGGCCACCCAGCGAATCGGGCTGTCGGCGAATCACACTGAAGCGTAGGGCAGCGTACCGCCCCCATCCATGGATATACACGTGGGGAGTGGCTTCCTCGATAACTTTGCGGAGTACTTGAAAGCACTCAACGCATCGTTGTTGGAGGGCCTCGTGGCGCTCAAATGACCCGGGGTGCCGAACCGCGGGGAGCATGGCCAGGTCAATTTGACGGCACTGCTCACCAATCTCCTCCAGGTGTAGTTGACTCCCGGGGTATGGCATTTGTAGGCAGTGAAGACGGGAGTGAGTCTCCCGGAGAGTTCGGCGGAAGCATTCGAACTCATCCGGGGTGAGTGATTCGGGTGCATCAAAGCTCGGTCCTGCGACTGGCCAAAACTTCTCAGGGAAGTGGCCCTCTGCAAGGACGGTCCAGAAGCTCCACGACTCAAACTCGGGACCCAGGTCTCCCTGGTCCTCTTCAATGGCTGGGAACGGACGGGGAACCGACAGTGGTGCCGAGGCGGGCCGCCGGGCCGACGGGCTGGCCGGCGGTGAATACGGCGAACAGGCCGATTGGCCTCCATATCCCGGGCCGCCCTCTGAGGGTGGCGGTGCCCTGGCCACCACATCACGATAGGACGGGCCGGCGAGCGAACATCCTTTCGTGGCATCGGCGCTCGCCGAGGGTGCACCAGATCGTGGTTCGACCGTCGATCCCCAGAAAAAGTCTCCGGCTTCTCCGATCGAGGCGGAAGGCACTTCCGGAGGGGCCGGTACCAACCGCAAGCTTGATCCTTGGGGGTCTACCAGGCCCTCGCTACTCCGGATATACCTTCGGAGAGAAGCGGGGATCATATCGATCTCGCTCTCGGGGAGTACGAGGCTGACGTGCCGCATTCCCATCCCTGCCGAAAAAGACTGGCGGGACTGGGGGAAGGGCTCTGTCGCCGAATCGTACTCCGCCTCTGAATCAGAGAAGCGAACAGGTCGGATCTCTGTTCGGAATTCCGTAACATTCTTCCCTCGGCGTCGACGCCTTGCCTTCCTGCCCCTGGGTGGTTCTTCGGGGCAGGGCTGATCTCTGTCCTGGCGTCCTCCGGCCGCACTGGTACTGGGGCCAAGAGGACTGGGAGCCAAGGTGCGAGGGGCACCGGGACAGATATCAAAGGGGACGCGGGGAGAGATGATTCCGGGCAGGCCTCCGGGCCGGGATCGGAAGGTGGGATGGCCCATGCCTCCTGGATCGGCCACACAGAGTAGATCCTGCCGGTGAATAGCGCTACCGCGAGGTGGTCTGCGGTGGCTACTGCTAGTGCCAGCAACCGGGAGAGTCGACCCAACCTGCCTTTGGGGCGGTCGGGGCCTCGATCCAGGTCGGGCATAGGAGTTCCCCTGCTCAGGATGCGCAGAGGCCTGGCGACTGGAGCCAGCAGTGGCTTGGGCCGATGCGGCCACTGCCGCTAGAGCCCCAAGGCGGGCATCCTCTTCCGCTCGTGCCCGACGTTGGCGTCGAGACAGACGAGTCGGGATGAGCGGCGCGGGCAGGTGGAGAGCCCGCTCTTCGATTGGAGAGGCCTGGCGGCGGTGTCGCCGTGGCCTGGCGGGAGTCCTTACCGTAGATCCCTGGAGCGAATCCCAGATAGGGTGATCCCGGGCCTCTTCCACCTCATCCGCGTAGGGAAGGGAACTGTCAGAGCGCTCCGGGGATAAACACCCAAAGCGATTGGACGTTGAGGTAGGCAGCGGTGCCTCCCTGCGCGGCCCTCGGGGGCGGCGGTGGTGGCGAGGCGCAGCCTCCTCAAGGCCTAGGCGATCCATTTCCCTAGTGGGGATGACTCCCTCTTCCTCGTATCTCCGCACCAGGGTGTTGATCACCCTTCTCTGGATGACCTCCGAGGGGGAGAGAGGGCGTGGTCGTCCCGCAATTGCGGCTGCTGGGACGGCTGTGGAACGGGCGGGACCGCGCGGAGTAGCCGCGTCGGTGTTTCCCCTGCCCCTGCGCCAGTGGGCGGGTGGCGATCGGGCACTGGATCGGGCGACCTGATTTCTGAAAGCAGGGAGAATGACCCATTAACACTGACAGGAAAAAGGAATCGACAACCAACCATTAGCGCCACGACGCCTTCCGTGGGGGGAACCCAGGCCCTCGACGTTGCGAGACGGAGTGCCCGATGTCCCTTCCCCAGCCCCTGGCGGGTAAGACTGAATGCTTGGCCGGGCAACACGCCGGTCTTCCAACACCTCTGAAAGCCATCGGTCTTCGTATCGAGGAGAAGAGATTCACGTCGGGTTCACCATTTTTCTGTTTCGGTGCGGATGTGCGTCGGGTTACGCTGTTCCGCCAGGACGCGTTCGCGCGTGCACCCGTCAACCCGAGGGGATGGGCGCGCGGCTTGTGGTCCCGCAGTCCCGCTTTCCAAGGGCGGGCGGCATTCGTCCCTTATTCAGGGGCGTCTGCTCCTTGATCGAAACCGGGATGATGGGATGTCGGCTCCTCCTTCCTTGGACGTCTCCTCGGAACTCGTCGCCTAATCCGGGTCTCCCTCATAGACTTAAGAATGTTCGTGAATCTCGTTCCCGACGCCATATCTTCATGGACACCGGTTAATTACGCTGCTTCCGCCCGGACGCTCCAAGGAGTCTGGGCGGGGCAGCAACCTGCAGTGAGAAGGCCGGGTGGCTCTGGGTGCTGGGGGCGTGTCGTGACACTGCGGCTCTGCACGTCTGTCTTCCGTCCCTAATAAGGCTTCTCGAAGGCATGATGGCCTGAGGCATCCCGTACTGGGTGCGGGGAACTGTGTCACCTGAGGTTTTCCTCAGCTTCCCATGTTTAACATGGGGTATGCCGCGAGTTTAACGTCCAGCGGGGACGGCATCGGACCGATCAACACGAAAAGTGGATCGGATGACAGAACCCCTTGCGGGGAACCTCCGAAGCTGGGGCCAGCACATGGGCGGCTTCCCAAATGATATGGAGTGGAGTGAAGTGGCATGACCCCACCGGGATGTGGCGGCCCGGGTAAGGATCAGGATGGATGATGGAGTGAAGAGCTTGGACCCTGTAGGGGCTTCCTACGTACCGCGTGTTAGCACGGATCAAAGTCAACGTAGTTCGGGTATACAGTTTAACGTCATGCTGGACGTCGGCAAGCCGACTCACGAAGAGGTCGAGGCCGCCGAGCGGAGGATTGAACCGAACCACCTCGCACAAAGGGGGATGGAACGGCCGGGTGGATCACAGTTTCACGTCATGCTGGACGATAAAAGGAGAAATGGAAAAAGGGGCTGTGGGGAGGCACAGTGGAGATACACACGGGCAGTCTCCCACAGGGGCGGATTCATAGGTGAATCGACGCAAGCGTGAACCCTGGAGGGGTCCACTAATGGACGAACCGACGTAAATACGACCGGGACGACCAGGTGGTGGGCTTGGACCTCAGGGAGGCTTCCTACGTACCATGTTTAGAAGACAGGGATCAAAGTCCACGTAGTTCATTCTGTCAGGACTTACGCACTTGAGGCAGCCCGGATGCGGCAAAACTCAGTTGGAAGGGACTTGGACCGAAAGTAGGAGACACCTCGATCCCAGTCACACCCTCTACTGGCTTCGGCAGTGGGGGAGCGCAATGGAGATACACATCTGCAGTCCCCCACAAGAAACTAGGGGTCTGTAATACCCTGCCCCCGTAGGGAAAAGCCACTCCCATTAAATCGTCCCAAAAGCGGGACAATCCCGACATCCCTGCAGAGACGAGCGGGTGGGGGCCACGTCCAAACCGGGGGAGACCCTGCGTGCGGAGCACGGGATCAGGTTGCGGACGGTTTAACGTCTTGCCGGACGAAGTACAGTTTAACGTCGTGTGTTGAGGACGAAGCGGACGGTTTAACATCTTGCCAGACGAAGCACAGTTTAACGTCGTGTGTTGAGGACGAAACACTTGGCAGTTTAACGTCTTGCAGCACGGACGATGGGGGGCTAGGCAGTTTAGCGTCGTGCAGCTTGGACGAATGTGCAGTTTAACGTCATGCTGGACGTGTGGGCAGTTTAACGTCATGCTGGACATGTGGGCAGTTTAACGTCATGCTGGACGTGTGGGCAGTTTAACGTCATGCTGGACCTGTGGGCAGTTTAACGTCATGCTGGACATGTGGGCAGTTTAACGTCATGCTGGACATGTGGGCAGTTTAACGTCATGCTGGACATGTGGGCAGTTTAACGTCATGCTGGACATAGGTCCGTGTCACTTCGCGCAAGCCTGGAGGGCCGCACGGAAAGACAACGCACGGTGCAGGCACCCAGGATGAAGACCATCGGGCGCCACGCAGGCGGGTACCCTCAGGGGGTCAAGGGAGGCGACCCTAGCGGATTGCGCGCAAAAGAGGAGCTTTGCGCGCAAAACCGCGGGTCGGCGCGCAAAATGGCGGGCTGGCGCGCAATTGGGCCAGCGCTTCGCGCGCGGATGATTGGGATTGCGCGCACCGGGCTTCGGGTAGCGCGCGGGGGCAACGGCTCATTCTCTAACGAATGGCCACTTTGAAAACGGGGGGTGCGCGCAATCGGGCTGGATTGCGCGCACCCGGGGGGCAATTGCGCACAAGAGGCTTCTTTTGCGCGCAAAGGCCTTCGGGTTAAGAATTATTCAAAGGAAAGGAGCCAAGGGGATTGCGCGCGAAGGCGAACCCCAAGGCTCTATTGCGCGAAAGAAAGGAGGTTACCTGAAGATCGGCATTGCGCGCGGAAGGGGTTGAATTGCGCGCGCGGGAGACCGTTCAACTTCCAGCAACCTTTGAAACGTTGGGGGTCGCCTAGTATTTATAGGCAACCCCGGGCGCAGAATCCAAGGCGCGAGCGCGGAATTCTCCTCGCGGGCGCGGAATCGGGCACGGCGCGCAAGGGAGTTGCGCGCATCCCGGGTGTTTTGCGCGCGGATCATCATCTTTGTGCGCAGGCCTTTGAAATTCCGCGCAAGGCCTCCGGGCCCTCCGAAACATTCTTCCGACTCCAAATATGACCTCGATTTCCGCATCCGGAGCTTCGTTTGGGAACAACGGACTTTTCCGGCGTCTACAATAACCTATTAGAACCAAGATGTATAGGGATTTTAAGGAATGGTTTGTGGGATATTATGAAGTGTGAAATTGTTGATTACGTACAAAGATCCTTGGTTTTTCAACTAGTGAAGGCTAAGAGACAGCATCCTAAAGGAGACATGCAACCTATACTTATTCCTATGTGGAAATGGTATTACATTACTCTGTACTTTTCCACTTGATTACCAAAGTCTCAATGAAGTTATGATTCCATATGGTTTATTCTTGACCACCTTACAAAATCCGCACATATCCTCTCTATAAGAGAAATTTTACCACTCCAGTGATTTGAACATCTCTATATTAATGAAGTTGTAAGTATTCATGGTGTACCAATTTTAATTGTGTCTAATAAAGATCCATGATTTATTTCAAAATTATAGATATTTCTTCATAAGGATCCTGATATTGATCTTCATTTGAGAATCACCTTTCACCCTCACACTAATGGATAGTTCAAAAAGACTATTTAAACATTAGATAACATGTTGTGGTCATGATCATGTAAATTTCAATTTATGTGGTATCAGTATTTATATTTTGTGGAGTTTTCATAAAATAATATCCACTAAAGTATTCAAATTTTGTTTTATTAAGAATTATATGTCAAGAGATATCATACTTCAGCTAATTGGGATGAAGTTGGTAAAATGAATCTTGTAGGCCTAGAACATGTTTATGAGGCAATGATGAAGGTAATAAATATTTAGAACCATATTAAAGAATCATAGTATTGGCAAAATATTCATTCCAGTAACCAAAGGAAAAGTTTGGAATTTTAAATGGGAAGTCATGTTTTCATGAAAGCATCCCCATTGAAGGGTGACATAAGCTTCGATGAGAAATAAAAACTATGCCCCAGATACATCAGAACTTTTGAAATTTTGGAACGAATTGGATTTTTGGATTACCAATTTTAAATTCCACTGAACCTCTCTAAATTACATGATGTGTTCTATATATCAATGTTTAGGAAGTATATTCCAGACCTAATGCATTTGGTCACCTCTGAAAAAATATAATTTTAACCTGGTCTATCTAATTATGAATAGCCTATCTTGGTTCTTAACACTATAGAACAAGTTTTTAAAAATAATATGACTCATTGGTAATGTTACTTTACAAAAATCATAAAATATAGGAAGAAACATGGGAGCCTATTTATGTTATTAAGAAGAACTACCCACATTTTTTAGGAAGTAATATCCTTAAAAATTTTGAGGATGAAACTTTTGTAGGAAAGAATGTTACACCTGAGCTTCAATTATAATAAGTGAAAATTTTATTTTCATGAAACTATATTGCAATGTAAATTTTAATATTTCCAGGAATAAAAATTATATTTTGATAGGATTAATATCTATTTTAACTTACTATGTCAATATAATCCTAGAATTAATTTTTAAAATTTTCCATCATAAAGAAGATTTTATAAATAATTAAAAAATGGTATTTAACTAACACTCATTTTATTTATAGTTTTTTTTATAATATCTATGATTAAACATGTATTTTTTATCAATTTTATATAAATAAATTCAAAATAATTTGGAGGTAAAAGGGATGTTTTTTTAGAAAACCATTTTTAAGTGAATAATGTTTTCCCATTTTAACTAATTCAAATAATTTTTAATAATGAAGGATTTAAGTGGAATTTATATATTATATATCTAAATAAATTAATTTAAATTCATATAATGATAATTACTAGTCATGTAGTTAATGTAATATCATCTTATGCTTGAAAATTTTATTTTCGTGAAAAATCATTTTTCGTCACATTTTGTGGATTTATTTTAAATTAATTTCCAACACATAAAAAAATGGAATTTGATAAAATGGATTCAATATTTTGAATCATTAATTTAAAAAAAAATTAATGAGGTCACTTTAATTTTTTATCCTTATTAAAAGTAAACTCATAAAATTGGTTACTATGGTTAAGGTTAAAACGAATTTACTGGGGGGTTAATACAAAACATTAAGGGTTAAAATGACCTAAAAACTTTTCTAAATCCTATTTTTTGAGTTTATTTTTAAAATAAACGTAATAAATTATAATATTTTTTATTTTAGAGACATTTTTCTAATAAATAGACTTAATAGTATTTTAATCTTTTGAAAAAACCCAAGTGTGTCCTCTCCCACACATATAAAAGGGAATCTCCCCCTACCAACACTTCATTACACCTATTGATAAATTTATCTCAAAAAAACATTACCAAAATATCTCCCAAACATACTTATTCATAATATATAAGTTCTTATCTTTCAAAAATAACAATACTAGGGTCCTTAAGAGTATACCTAAAGGGGCTCTGTCAAAGAGGTGGTAATCATCTTAACTGAACACTTTCATTTTTCTTCTTATTTTACCACCAAAAATTATGTCTTAAAAATTAAAATATAATAACTCCAATATATACCATATAATTAGGTCTTATTATTTTGTTTTAATAATATTAATACATCTACTTATCCATCAAATTGGAAACAAAACCATTGATCATGTGTATGGCAGACTACTACCTCCCGAACTGATGTAATATGTTCTTCATAACTGCATCACGTGGCTAGTCATAATGATGTAAATAATGAATATATATTATAATTATTAAATAATTATTTTCATTTAAATTTTATATATCATCTACATCCTTACCCTTCTAGAAATTAAAAAATGATAAAGTCACTCATGCATACTTGTGGACTGCCACCTCCACGAAGCGATCTGATTCATTTTTCATGTTTTATTTTCATGGGTGATTATAAATATATTTATATAATGAATATATATGTATTTTTTATAACATGAATTTAATTTTTTATATGATTAATCTATAACCAATTCACAATAACCAGAACCTTTGCAATGAAACATGCATGAGAAAACTAAACAGTTAACACCTAAAATGATGATAATAATGAAAGATTGTTAACGAACAAGTGATAAGATGTTATAAGTGGATCATATATGATATTATATATATGTGTGTGTGTGTGTGTGGTTATTTTATTTAAGTATAATAAATCTAAATTTATTACACAGGAGGATAAATCATGTTCAACTAAGTGGAAGTGTGGGGTAAGAGATTTAATCACAATTTCTACTCCATTGAGACATATTTGGAATCATATGTGTTATATATAATACCCCTTTGATTTATATAACATGAATATATATTTATTCAAGGTAATTAAGGTTTTATTTTCGGTGTACTATATTAAGGGGTTATAATTTAAAAGTTACCAAATAGGTAAAAATTTATTTTACAATCTCATTTTTTGGGATAGCTTATATTTTCATTGAAGGAATATTACAATCTATCCTTCATAAAATCCATATAGTTTCTTATACTATATATATTTAATTATTTTTATTATTTTATTCTAAATTTAATTATTTTTGGAACTTGAATCAAGCATATAAATTTATAAAATAAAATTTGGTCTTATTTATGTTTTCGATTGGGTATATTTTTCTTCCATTTCTATATTTTTCATAACTATTTTAAAAAATTAAATTTATTTACTCAAATGATTTAAAAAGGAAATATTATGTCATAATTTAATTTTTACAAGGTTTTAAATGAATCATTATAATCTCTTCTGAAAGGGTAATTTTTGACATTCTTTATAAAATGTCAAAATGAATGTTTCTTTTTAACAGCATGTATGGGACAGGAATTATTTCTCACTTGATGTTTTCTGATGACATGTTGTCCTTTTATAATTTTTAGGAATAAATCCATTGAATTTTTAATGATATAATGCAAATTTATTATTGTTGGAGTGATCATAGGATCAAATTCTGAAATAGAGTCCTCAAGATATCGAAAACATGTTTAAATCAGTGTGGTAACATGATTTAGAAGAAGTTATCCATTAGAATAAGGCAAATCCTGATGGTTTATTTAGACTAACCCATTTCGGATAGGAAAGTTTAAAAAGTGTTGTTCGATGATCTTTTGAGTCACATTATTTCTATCATTTTAAATTGGAAAAATTATTTTCTTTTGTTTGGGGGAAGATCATGTTGGTAAAAATCATCCTAACATCAATGCCAATGCACATTGTTTCTACTATTAAGGATCCCAAAGGCATTATTGAAAGTATGGGAAAATTAATTAACTTCTTTATATGAGATTTTAAAAAATAAGGGTAGATCCACATGTCATATTGGAAAATAATGGAAAGGCCTTTCACAAAAGTAGGTGTCAATGTGAGGAGTGTGTATAGGACCATGCATGGAATATAAGGTAACTTGGCTTGGGACGTTATTGAAGGAAAATACCATTGGGATGAGTTCATGAAGGACAAATATGGTGTTGAATGGGGAATATGGGAGGATCATCCTAGTAGACTTTCAAGTATTTCTCGATACATTCACAAACATTTAGAAACTCTAAATTATATAGTGAGATGGTTATTTGGAGACGGGATATTAATTAATATAAAGATAACTAGTCAGGTTTTGTTCTCTTCTTCCTTGGATTTCCATTTCTGAACATCTCCTTTAAGAAGGAAAGAACTCATCCTAGTGTTATATCGACCAATATTGATTATTATAAAAGGGACTTACATGATAGAATTTTACTTGTTGACAAATCAAAAAAATTAATGTTTTTGGTTTCAACATTTGGGCAATTTAGTTTTCAGGTGTACATCTCTCCACTACATAGTGAGATGGAGAGGGACGAGTGGGATACCAGATTATAGTGCAAGAAGATCCCAAGGAAGAAGAATTTTTTATATGGAGGATTCATAACAAATCTCTTCCCATAGAGGATAATATTCATAAAAAAAATTCATGTCACTTTTGTTGCATGTACTATGAGAGACCAAATACTGAGACGATGAGACACTTATTTTTTAGGGTGATTGGACAGTTTTTTAAGGAATCTCATCATCCAGAGGATGGGATTTACTATTAAAGGTAGTAACATTAGTGGATTCTTATTTGGTTAGTTTTTTAGGGCTGAGCATCAACCCAATGAGGTAAATTTTTGAATAATGGGATTTTCTATTGTATTTTGGGTGATTTTGTAAGTTTGTAATAGGTGTCATGATGGAAAGAGTAGCTCTCTTCTCTACCTAGAAGTGTGAATTTTTTTCTCTGGTTGTGGAAATTTTTCTCCTAATTATTTTATATGATATTTTGACTATTATTATGGGGTTTCTCCCAATATTGATGTTTAATCCTGTTGTTAGTATTGATGCCTTTCAATGTAGGTGGATTTAGTGGTGTCCTACAGGAACTTTCATTAATATTAATGTGGATGGATCTTTCACTTTGGGTGATATTAGAGGAGGAGGTATTGTGAAATATGTAATGGGTTTTTTCTGTTCCTCTTGAGTGTTTATTGTGGTTCATGTCACTCCATAGTGGATAAAGTAAGATCCATGCTCAGTAGTATCTCTCTTTTCAAGTTGTACAATTATCATATTTCTACTATTGAATCTAATTCTAAGATTATAGTCATCTTCCTATGTGATAACACTAGTGTTCAATGTTCTATTGCGTATCATATCATAAAATTTTATTCTCTCATTAATCCTGACATAGATATTTATCATTCTCTGAGGAATGGAAATTTTTCTGCAGATGATCTAGAAAAAAAGGTTAGCCTAATTGAAAGTCTTGTTTTTTTCACATCATAGGCTCTCTTCCTAATGATTGTAACCAGATTTGTAGGGATGAAACCCTTGGGTTCCCCCACTTTATACCCACCTAAGTTTCAGGATTTATGTAATTAAAATTAATAAAAAGTAGTTTTTGAGTGATTGGGTGAATTTTTCTTTTTAATATATACAGTGTTAATGGATTTCCCCACCGCCGTAACCATTTTATGCTATTTAGATTCTTATATATCTTTTTAATGGTTTTATAAAGGTAATTTTTTAATGAAAAATTATTTAAAATGTTTTTAATCTATTTCATTTTATTATCTAAGGTAATTTATTTTATTAAAAAACCTATAAATCTAATGAATCTATGGACATGTTTTATATCTTATTAATTTTGTGATGACTAACTTTCTCTTGAAACATTAACATTCTTATGATCATCTTTCATTAGACATTAAATTCCTTTTCCATTTCCATATTCATTGTATCATGGGTTTTCTTATTTCTAAAATTGTGTATCATTTCTATATATAGTGTTTTTCTAGGAAATTTATTTGATTGACTTGGTAAATATTGATATTCCATATTCTTTACTCAATATGGATATTTTTCAATATGGTCTAATGTTTATGAATTAAATTGATCATTTATTATATGAGGATTGTAGTGGACAGAAAATTATGGGTGGAGCCTCTTTATAGATATCCCCTAAAAGCATCAACAGGTCTCATGAGACAAACCAATTGGTTAGCCTTATTAAATGGGTGTTGGTGTATTTATACCCATATTTGAAAATATCTTAGTATAAGGCCTTGATCATGGAATTCAGCATTATAAATTTCCTTCATTAAGATTTCAATTATTATTAACCTTGAGATAAAAACATTTATATTATTTATTGATGTATTTCATTCTTAAGGTATCGATTAAATGGAATGTATTTTCAAGTACTTACCTTTTATATTAATTATTCCTTATTTACTCATGATAGATTCCACTATATTCAACCCTTACTGAGCATTTAATATCTCCCTTATTTTTCTCTTCTTTCCCTATGATATGAAGAAGGAATATATGAATCAATTTCAAGGATTAATTTTTTTTATTTTACTATGTTTAATATTATATTTCTAATATAAAATGGAAATCATGCATGTATCAGGTTCTTAAAGACTACTAAACTGGTTGATCCTCATTGATGTGATTCTTTGTATCTTAAACCAATGTATTAATGAATACACTAACTCTAGGTTATTTGAGTTAGTTTTTCAATAAGTCGACTGAACAATCCTTGGTTTTAAACAATTGATTATGATAGTGGAAGAATAAATTATTAGGGGGGGATAACTAGCCTTGGAAAGGAGTAAATTATTCAGAAAAAAAATTATAAACAATGTGTTGTTTTCTATTTCATATTAATTCTACACATGAGGTGATTCTATGAGTTTTTACTAAGTGTGTTGATAACATTAACATGATTAATATTTTGAGTTAAGAGAATTCATAAAATAAAACCACTGACCCCCCCTGTCGCAATTGTTAATCAGCCCTAGGGACTCACAAGTAATATCAAAGAAAAGTTCTAGGTTCCCATAAAAGATAAAATATGGTGTTGAATATAAAAAATCAAAATTATGTGAACATTTTAGGTTTATCTACATTTTATGGAAATAACTACCACAACTTGTGGAATAGGATGTTTCCCTACCTTCTTTTCCTTTTCCTAGACGTAATATATATTGCCACTATTGGTTTTCCACCCATTATTAAAGGATTTTATATGATACTTTATAACTAAAGAAATATGAATAATGATCGAAAAAATAAAAATATATCTAGACTTCTCTTTCAAATAATGTTTACACTATGGTAATGGGGATTTAAATAGAAAATTACAAATGTAAAAATTTGAGAAGCAGTTATGATGGTGTTATCAAAGTCAAATAATCAAAATTACAAGTATGTAAGAGAATATTTGAAGATATTTAGATGTTTGGTGATGATAATATTGATGATTATTTTACAATAGTTAATGAGATTATGAGTAATATTCAAGGTTTCAATGAGTAGTTATATGACTCTACCATTTTCAAAAAGCTAATGAGGAATTTTCCTAAAATATTTAATCCTAAATTTTTATTCTTGGAAGATCAGGATGATCTATCAATAGATGGGCTTCAAAATATTATCATAGATTATGAAATGGGAAAATATATTTTTTTCAAAATAAGACAAAATATTACATGGAATTTGAATCCATAAGTAAATAAAAAAATAAAAGGAATAATAATATGATGTAGTAAGTGAGTCAAATGATTAATAGGATGATGATGAATTCAACCAAATTTTTTCTCTTCTATAAAAGATATTCAAGAAGAAAAAATGGAAAGTCAATGGCAAGAAAGTACTAAAATTTTATAATTGTAATGATATTTACTAAATTGAAATATATTCTATAAATAAATAGGTTGAAAAATCTAAATCAAATGAGGAGGATGAGAAATATTAAATTTTGAAAAAGGATAAAAGAAATAAGCTCTTTAAAAACAAGAAAATAACTTTTTTTAGAAAGAAGGAAACTGGTGAATAATTAAGTAGTGAATCAGATGATTATTTAAATTTCTCTAATCATGATGAGAATGGTTTTAATTCATCTAAAAGTGATGATAGAGAATAAATGACTAAACATGAGTTTCTATTAGATGGGGAATTGGAAAATTATCTATAGAAGATTAAGAAACTCAAGAAATAAAATAGAAATATTCTCAAAGAGAAGAACTGTGAAACTAAAGAAAAGGAGGAGATAGTTATAAAGTAAGTATACATTTTAATGAGATCAATAATCACAATCTCACAAAATAAGAATAAGAGAAAACCATGAGTGATCTTAATGAGAAGCTAACAATAAGGGAAGAAGAATTTTCTAAGACACAATCAATATATATTATTGTTCAAAATGATCTAAACAATTCCATATAATACTTCACTAAGTCTATTGAAGTTGAAGTTAAATCTTAACGGGCTAATGCGAGAAAATCACAGGGGGAATGAATGGAATTTTTTTGGTGGTTTTGGAACAACCTTCATGTTATACACATATTTCCACATCCTTTCTAGGTGGTTTCTAATGGGTTTTATTCATCGAGCTGGAAACACCCAATGGTTTCCTTATTCAAGATGTTTCACAAACCTACTTTACATAGGCATATGGTTATTGGGAAATGGATCTAATAAAACTCAGGGACTCACATTGGTAGAGAGGATGGGAGGTCGGGATCATTGCACCCTTTTGGGGGAAATTATTGCCTACTTTAGGACTCTCTTAAAGATTTAAGACATATTCGTGAATACATTAATATATCCCAAATATTAAGAAGGTATTCCTTATATTCACAATCAATCATTAATATGTATTTTATTTAGAATAATTTTTATATATATGAGGTTCTTCATCAATGGAGACATACGTATTTATCTAATTTTTTTCCATCAATGTAACCCTTTTAATGATAGACTAGAGATTCTTATATTAGTTTTTATCATGATGTTTGTTTTAATCCATATAGTGGGGTGATCTATAATTTATCATCATCCAGGAAGATGAGGGTTGTTTTGATTTTGGGATCAGGCCCATGAGATAGGCTTTTTATGTATCCTTATAAAAGTAAATGGAGCCCACATAGTTCGGTACCACTTAACGGGATACAACAAAACTTTTAATTTCATGTGATATGGACGAAACCATACAGTTTAATGTCATGAAGAAATAATATTTAGTCAAAAGGTCCTATTCAAGGATGGTGTGGGACTTATACTAAAGTGGCCCATTTTACTTTCAAGGGATGTAGCCTCGCAATCTAGATATGACCCTACTGGGAATATGTCCTAGAGAAGATTTGTTCGAATTTGGGTTGCTAGGTTTGAACCGCAGGGATGCTTCCTATGTATCCCATTTGGATAGGAATCAAATCCCATATAGTTTGTAAGTTTGGTTCTTACACCTATAGAGTAGGATCATGGTTTCTTCATAGGGTATGTGGCCCTTTAAAGGTTGTCCTCATAGGGAATATAGTCTTTTGAGAGGATAGGGACATAGTTTTAAGGCATACACATAGTAGAATACCCTTTATTACTTCATCAATAATTGTCCCTTTAAAGGTTTTTCTCATGGGGGATATGGCCCTTTTTTATGGATACATGTCTTTGAGAACATATAACAAATAGGAGGCCCTTGTAAAGGTTATAGGAAGATCCATCATACAAACTCTCTTCCAAGATAGATATGTGATCGAGTGAATTTCATGATCATCACTAACCTATAAGCCCACAAGAGTCATGCTCAGTGTGAGAAACAAAAGGAAGTGGAAGATCTTGAAAGCCATAAAATATCCTTCATGTGATGGTGGATGTGGTTGAGGATATAAAAGTTAGGGGAGATACCACATAATAAATATTATTTGATTACTCCCAGAGGGGTTACCTAAGAGAAGGTGATAGGAATATCCATAAAAGGACTCTCGGTCTAGACATTTTACTAATCATCTTCTGGTAGATAAGGGTAGAGTCACTCAGGGTAATTAGAGAGAGATAAAGGGAATTATGTGCTTATTTCCTCTATTATTTTCAACCCTAGGGTATCGTCATTATCCTAATGTTGAGATCCTCATTACCATAGGAATGTATAATCAAGAACACTCTAATGATCTAATATATTATGTAGGATAAATTAAATAAATCCATTACCATAGGACTTTATAATCAAGAGGACACATTGAAATTCCCTATACTTTGATTACACATATTTGGAGGCTTTAGGGGAGGCCTCATCTTGGTCCATCTAAAACGATGGATCCAAGGGAATAGGTTCCTTATCATTGGTGACATGAAAAAAATGGCCTAAAGGATGGCTCGTGCAAGTGTGGCCTACATGGACAGATGGTGGATCACACAAGTAAGTTTTGGGTAAGAATAAGGTGGCTTACATAGGTATATTCTGGGTGAGAAAAAGTTCATTATAATAGGGTAAACTTGGGAAAGAATAAGATTTATTTGGGTGATGGATAACCTAGGAAACAAAACTTGGGAGATACCTTTATTTAAGATCAAAGGGTTACCTCGGGTGTCTTTGGAAAACTGGCACTCAGGTTTTTTTCTTTATAATTGGACTTCTCCCTAATTCTCTTAAACTAGGGTAGGTGCCTCATGTATTTTTTTTGTGTTTAAAATACAAGGGGGACTTTAATCCTCTTATTCTCCTTAATTTAATCTTCTTTCAAGGCTTATAGATCTACCTAAAAATTTCTAAGGTCATGGGAGAAGGAGTGGGGAGAGTATAGATTTGAGGCTTCTTCTGGTCATACATTCATTGCAAATGAGGAGCCCAAGGGTTATATTTATAGTAATTTTTGGGACCTTGGGGAAATTATTTAACTTGAGTAGTTGTTTTATGTTGGGTCTCACGTAGTTGTAACCTGTGCGAGTTTCTTGAGTGCGCATGTCTTGACCTGTGTAGTGATGCTGGGCACACAGGCTAGAAATCTGTGGTTAAGCTGGGAGGGACTTTTGTATGAATAACTATCTTGACTTATCCGATCCTTTATGTATTTCACTTATATTTTTCTTGAAGTATTTCTCTTTGAAACTTATCATTATCACATGATAAAAATAAGTGTTCATAAAATCCCCCCTCAGGATTGGATCTAATCGGAAAAAGAGGGTCTGATCCCGAGGTAGAGAAATATGGGAATTGATGGATCATTAATTCGTTAGACTCTAAATTTTTTTGTAAATTAATGCATAGGATTTAAAATAATTGTGATTTTAGTACTGCACAAGGGAGGCGTGAGAATATGGGAAGCGTAGGTATGTTGTTTAGGTGGGTCATGCAAGTCAACTATGTGGTTGTTTCATGCCAGTAGACTCGAAAGGTGTCTGAGAATCTATCAATAGTGTTGATTTCCAAGTTTTTCTTCTTATCACCTTCACACCACTCTTCTGTACTACCATTCTTGCGGTACTAGTCTTCTTTTTAGGCTACCCACTAAAGCTCTGCTCGTGGAGACTTGGTATGACCTTATTTTCACGATGCATGCACCCAGACAAGTGACCTACATGAGGTCACATTATTGGTTGAATTGCATGATTTAATTTTATTATGTGACATGTGTGAGGACACTTTATTGGGTTACCAGTGCGATATCACTTTATTGAGTTCCTTTTTCAAGGTCACTTTATCGAGTGACCTGTACGAGGTCACTTGGATGAGTGACCTGCATGAGCTCACTTCAGAGAGTGGTATGTGTGGGGTCACATGGATGAGTGACCTATGGAGGCCACTCCTCTTCAAAATTTCCAAAAATTTTCTATAACCAAATATTTTAACTCTAATAAAAATCTCAATGTTTCCTTATAGATTTCTAATGGATACTCATAATTTCAGAGTCTCCAATGAACAAGATAGTAATTGTATCAAGAAGATTCAAGATGTCATCGGTTCAGATTACTATAAATCATGTCACACCACTTTCCTAGATTTTGAAAATAATCTAAATAAGTATCATCATGAATACCCTAAGAGTAATTATCTTCCACTTTACGACGATGGGCTCCTGAATGACATATTAATCCCAAAACTGAACAATTATATTCTGATCTCTTGGTTCCAAGAATACATGAACTTTACCACTTCCAACATCTTAGTCAGGGGAATATATATCAATGAGGGAACATCACACATATCCTTCATCATGCATCACAATACTTGTACTCAATATTTTAAGACACATACTCATGATTTTAATCTTCACTACAACTCATCCATCTGTCACACTTCCAAGAATTACAATCAAAATGATGGAAGGAAGACTATGACCTCCTCTCAAGAGAGTTTTCCAAACCATAGTGGATGTGGGAATACTGGTGTGCTAAAATTGTGCTAATTTTTAGGCTGATATGAAGAAATTTGGAATTTATGAGGCAATCTAGGTGGTCCAGATGTACATGTACAAGAATAAAGATATTATCACTGAGCTTCTAAGCCAATAGAGATCATAGATGAATACTTTCTATATGAAACATGGATAATTTGGTATCAGTATATGGGATGTTTACAAGATCTTCATATATCTTATTCTTAGAGATATGTATGATGATTTTATCCCACCTAAATCCACATGGGACTATGTTGAAAGGATTCCTAATTTGCATCAAAAATTGTTGGTGATATCCTAAGATATCAGGAAAGAAAATCCTCAACCAAGGAGGTATATCCACTCTGAGGCATGGATTAATGTTTTCTTAGAGCTCAAGGGGGAGGTCCCCACATGAAAACATCCCACGGGATGTTCCACAATGGAAAAGTGATGAATTATCTATAAATTCCAGCATATGTTAGAACAAGGTCAGTACAACCGATGGGGGTATGAAATCAAGTCTAATGATCCTACCAAAGAATGACTTTAAGGCTTATTATCAATGTTTTTAAGCATATAAATGCTACCTATTTTCAAATCTAGTGGCATTATAAGTCTATGTGCATTTTTCGTGGTATCCAAGTAAGCTGAGGGGAGGCATATATGGTTGGAAGCTCCCATATTAATGAGCCTTCGCTGGTGTTATTTCATGTGTATATGGGAAAGTCCCCTTATATAATTGGAGGTCCATTCTAGGTGTTATAAGGATGGGTTGTAGAAAAATTGATATTTTATGTCGTACAGAGTGAAACTAGTGTTCCTGGAGGCCGGTTTTGACCATTCCCTCATGTTGTTTCTGGAATCCAGTCCATGTATCTAATATATGGTCAGGAATTTAAGAAACTAAATCTATTAATGTAATAAAACTTCATTTAATATGGGTATCCACCCATGGAGATGTTTACCAATAATAGTAAAGTTAATAAGAAATTAAGATAATACATTATTTTCTTCAAGGATGGCATACTAGAGACCCAAATTGATGGTTAGATTATTTGTGAAGCCTATTCCCCTTATATATTTTCACACCAATTCAAGTGTTTATATAAAACAAATGTATCCCCTCCTATGAATATTTGATTTGATAAATAGTCAATTAAGTCCTAATTAATCTAGGTTCACATGGTCATAGAGGTGACTCAAGTAGTAATTAAAATACCTCAAATGAGTGCATCCACTAGGTTGACCTCCTGTTATGCTAAATTCTATATTTTTTCATATCCCCAAGTGGAGTTAACAATGAGCATACCCAAATCTAATCCATAACAATTGTTGGACTAGGGAAGCATAGTATAAAGGATCAACCCTCTATGAATATTAATAGTGGTGAGGCTCTGAGCTCATCCAAGCAACCCCAGGCATGGTTTAGTCCACCCATCAAGATAAAAATAGTTGTGCAAGTTGAGGTTGGTCCTAGATAGTCTATCTACTAATTCCAAGAGGAAACTCGATATCTATTTTACAATCCTTCAACTATGATAAAGATAGATAGGAAGCTAGCGAAATTAAGTAATGTCAGTTCTGCTTCACAATAATCTGGAACAACCTTTCACTTCATGTGATCAGAGGCTTTACAATTTTTGTAAGACAAGCCTTGTGAAGCCAAGGACTTGTGGTCATTCCTCAACATTGGTTTGTATATTCCACATATTGGGGATTTATGATACCCGCCAGACATCCAATTTAATTATAACCATATTGAGGTGTGAATACACATATGAGATCTATAGATTATCATTTATTCCATAGAAAATTAGATACCCAGTATGATGAGAGTGAAGGATATGATGAATCAGGTGGATGTAGAAGGGGTTGATAAATAGTCCACTAATTAATGGGAAGACTTGACAAATACTTTGGATGTAATTTTTTCCTTCTCATATTTCCTCCATTGTTATTATTTTCATTGTTCTGAAAAAAAATTCAATTACTCAGTTAAGGGTGACCTTGACTTACAGTGGGTAGAGGGATAATCTTCCAGGATATAATCACTGAAATATGCCCTGACAAGAACCCCTATCAGTGATGAGGGACCAATTCTGAAATTAGAGGATCAATATTCAGGATAGAGGATGGTGGAAGAAGATATGAGGGATAGTATTCCCAACTGCCACCTCCAATACCTTTATTTGAGGAGGCAAGTATTATCCTTCCTCTATAAAAAATTATGGTATGATGGAGAATAAATTCCTTGGAAAAGAACATTTTTAACCATGTAAATTTTTCATGAAATCATCTATTCTTGATTCTTCTACAATAAATGTTTGATTAGGATTATGGGTTATATGATCCACTCCCCTTTAATCTATCAAGGGTAAGACCCTACGATAACAGAGGAGTACATTCCGAATGCGGTGTAGGTTCCTACTAGAAATTATGTTCCTTAAATAAGAAAAGTATCAAGGGATTACCTTCAACAGGAAATGTTCAAGGGATGAGACCAAATTAGTTATTGTCACTTTAGGGAGGGAAGAGAATCCTAGTAATGTCAAATGTGCACCATGCAGTTCAATGTACCAATCATTGACTTCCCTTTTCATGATACTCAGATTTTTTTTATGCATTAGAGGAACCTACAACAACTTCCATCGATATTATCACCAATCCGGAATGGTCTATAATATACCCTTATACCAGTGTCGGTGCTGATATTGATTTGGTGGGGAATAAAAGGGTTATACCTGTTTAGAATGTAGCAGGTGATACTGATGGTAGAGCCAATTTGGATCTTGATCCTAGAATCTTGGATAGCCATAACAGTGAGGGTTCTATGTGATTTTACATACTATATAATGAAATAATATAATTTATTCACCAAGATATTGATATTCCTAGCTCGCTAGAGGAGTTTGGGGACTTTAATAAGGAGTTGGACAGATGTGAGTATCCATTTTTAGCTTTCCCCCATGACCAAACTTCTTATGCCCAATACATTAAATCAATTATCTTGACTGGTGGAGCTTTGTATACATTAAATTTTTCCAAATAAATCCATGACCAGGGAATCAATTCCATCCTACTCATGTTGCTAAGGGAATGGAAGATAAGGACCCTGAAGTGGGAGATTCTTGAGATCCTTCCATCCTAGTCCATATGAAAACTCAAGAGAGTGTTCCCCAATAACAAATCCTAGTTTAAAACTTTGAAGTTGGTAATTCTTGGGAATAATATAACTAAGAAACTGATCAATCAATGAGTGACTTCCATCAACTTCTTTGATCCCATTTCTCCTTTCTCCTTACTATCTTTTAATTTAAATGACTAATTTTATTCTTCCTTCGGTGACATATGTCTCAGTGGATGAATCCTAAGGGTAGGCCATCACCCCAACTCAAAGGAATATATAAGGAGAGGGTGAAATAACTCTAGTAAAGACAATGAATGTCACTTATATAAGAAAACTAATTTTTTGAGTACACCTTGCTTCCTGATACTAGCTTCATGGAAATCCAGGAGGCTCAAGATACTTTTTAGGAATGCCATCCATTCATATGGAAGGACATCTGGGAGTTAGTCTTAAGGACACTCAAGTAAGATATAAATTCAAAACTCCATCAGCTCTAGAGAATTTTTAGAATTTTGGTGTGTTTTTATTTGACTACCGCATGGTCCACATTACCATTAAGAAGATCATTTTCCAATGGGAGTAAGAGAATGAGTCACAATAGAGCCTTATCAAAGTAATAATTCTCACCAAAACTAAATACCTATGAGCTTCATTATCCTAGGTGGAGCTCAACCATGCTAATAAATTATTGGAGTGCAGGAAACAGGTTGATAAGAAATCCATTAAAATATTTCACCTCTAATGAGAGATGAATACCACCAGAGGGGTGCTCTGGTAACTTCATCATTTTCTATAGGGGATTCAATACGAGTGGAAGACCACCATTTTAACTGCATTGGACGAACTCTGCTTGGATGAGGAAACTGAGAATACCAATCTTGCTAAGCTTCGACATTCCTTCAATGGTGCTCAAGAGACCCTACAGCAACTCAAGAATCATGTTGGTGGTATTTTGTAAAATATGATAGATAGAATCCAATTTTTTGATACTTTTATAACATTTTATCCATTAATGAAAAAGATTTTATTCCCAATCATCTATGAATTCACCCCAATTTTTCTCTATAATTATAAAATAATACTGAAGTTAGTTTGTTTAGCTAAAAATCCTCATTTTAAGGTTTTTCAATCACAATGATATGAATAGAAGAGTGATTTAATTTTCTCCTCGGTCTTTAAACCTAGTGAGCTTAGTTCAACTATTTCAAGAGTCATAGGATACACCCTATAAAAAAATTTGTTTCATTTCCCTAATTTTTTCCCAATTAATATATAAAGAATAATTAGTATATGAGACTTGTATTTTTCTTAGACCTCCCATTATGGTTTTTTACCTATAAAGTTTTATTCCTTTTTATATTAATTGCTCAAAAGTTTTTGCCGAAAACATGTAGATTGAATGGATAATTATCAAAAACTTGAATCCTTCTCAAGGTTCCCTTTTGTGGGTTTTTTTCAACTTGGTGAGTATTGTGTCTCTTTTTATGGGAAATTTAGAGTCTTGAAATATGCACTAATACAAATGGGGTTTTAGGTAGTACATTTTTTACCATGAGTTATGGGATGATCATCCTACAAGGGCTTATTGGCCAAGAAAGTTTTGACATTATTTAGATACACAAAGGGGAGATTTATGTCATGATTTTTTTTATTTATAGATCAGAAGCATGAGATAAGACAAGTATACAAGGATTGATTGTGGACCATGTTCAAAAATATATTTATAGTAAGATATTATCAGGGATTAAAAAGATATAATAGGTTTATTTGGATAATGAATGTGTCTCTGGTTGATAGGCCTTTTGAGGGTGACTTATGAAATTCCCAATCAGGGAATATCAATGAATAGTTAAAACAAAGGGGTTCTTAGGAATAATACATTCTACCACCGATGTCTAGGGAAATTATGAGGATCTAGATTTATCAAGACCATGAAAGGTGTTTTTTGAAGGGAAAGTGTCTAAGAATGGAGGAACACATAGATTTTGGATGTTTTAGTAGTTGTGCCTATAATAGAGGATCTAGGCTTCACTAAATATCTTTATGGAATGATTATCAAGTCGCATGCGGTTCTTCAGGGTGATGTAGTGGATGGCCAGAACCAGGAGAAAAAGCTCCTCCCCAATGAGGGTTGAAGTATCATATAGTTTAATGGTGTGTGACCAGGATGTGGATAATGTAGTTTAAAAAATTATGATAAGGATGTTGAAGGATATAATTTAAGTTCATTTAGATTTTACCAAAAGGTTAATGGTTCTACCTTTCATGGTGATCTAACCAAGAATGGTCCATCATCCTTCGAGAATGAAGGGGGAAGGTTGTGAGATATAATCTAGTGGATTCTAGATCCAAAAGGTGATATGGGATTAGTATACAGGGAATGATCATGGACCATGTTAAAAAGAAGATTTCTAATATACTTTTTTCAGGGCATACTGCAGTAGAAGAGGTTTATCTTGATAACGAAGGTGTGTCTGGTTGATAGTCCATTTTGGGCGACTTATGAAAATCCATATTATGGTGTATCAATGTATAGTTAATACAAATTTGTCCTCAAAAATCTTACATTCTATCACTAATGGATAGGGAAAGATTATGGAAATTCAGATTTCCCCATACCCATATTTTAATTTGTGTAATGAAACTGCATGAGTACGGATAGAGTATTTCATGTCAAAATCACCCAAGAATGGGGAAAATGTTTTCTACACAGGTCTAACCCATATGAAAAGAGGGGGGTTTTATATTATGGTCGGGCCTAAGACATAGGATCTGGGTATAACTATTTATCTCATTGGAATGATAATCAACCCAAACGTAGTTCTTAGGAACCATGCATTTTAATGTCATGCAGTAAGGTTGAAAGTTACATAATATGAAAAAGAGGGAATGAATCCCCATAAATATTATCTAATCATTTGGTTAAACATCTTATAAGATGCATCCTATGTTTTTGACATGAGAATTCCTGAGTTTATTTCCCAAGGAATCCTATGATTGGTACATAGGGTAAGACTACATTTTAATATCATATGTTGAAGACAATTTTGTATAGTTTAATGCCATGTAACTAGGATAATATGGATGACTTTTAGTTTTAGGTCAAATGACTAGGATCATACATTATAGAAATAGTGAGTGAAATAAGGCTTACTGAGCCAAGGATGTTCTAACATACTTTGAATGTGAAGAAGGAAATTGTAAACCATGATCTTGGGGGTTCTTGGATTGGGAGGAGTGATATGGGATAGAAATTAAAGGAGTTACCATAGACCATGTTCAAGAATCATTTCCCAGAAATATATCATTGAGGATTACAGAGGTAGAAGATGTTTCTACTAAAGAATAATATACCTCTGGTTGATAAGCCTTTTGGGGGTGATTTATGCAAATCCAAACTGGGTCATATCAATTCATAGTCAAAACAAATGTGTCCTCAAGAATCATACATTATATCACCAATAGAAAAGGAAAAATTACAAAGATCTAGATTCCCCTGGGTAAGGATAATGATTTATAGAAGGGATGTGTCTGAGCATAAAGGAAGTATTTGGACTGGCGTTTGTAATGGAGTGTGGAATCCCCTGTATAGATTTTTGTATGCAAGATAGAAGAAATTTCATTACATTACAGATGGTCCTAGGACATACTTTTTGGGAATCACTATATATCCTATTGAGATGAGAATCAATCCAAATGTATTTCTAGATGGAGGTGTGGTGGGAGACCATCAAAAAGGATTGTGATCTTCTTAAGCATAGACTAAAATGTTATGTAGTTTTACCTCATGAAACAAGGAAGTGGACCATTCATTTTTACATTATGAAGCAAGGATGTTTTCATAAAATTTAACATCTTGTTACTAGGATGTTATGGGTTTCTTTTAGTTTTAGGTTATATGGCTAGGACTATATGTCATGCCTTTTGAGGTCATGTGATGAAGACCATTTGGTGTATGTTTCTGATTCTTTCACTGGGTCAAGCCACTATCACATTCCTGAGGAATAATGGAATCTCAATTTGTTTCCCTACATTCCCTCTTAATAAAGGTGGGTTTATTTCAATAATTTCAATAAAAATGTTGTTTGATCATGTGCATTCTCTTTTGTTTGATTACTTGTTTGATTAAATGTGATTTTTTATTTAAAAAAATTTCTATATTTTGATTATTTCTTAAACTAAGTGTATGTATTTATATGATTATTATCACATTGGATAGTTAAGATATTTTTCTACATTCATTAGTTTATGAGGAATTATGAAAATGAATTTTTATTACTCCAAAAATTCAACTAAATTGCTGCTACAATTTTAGAAACTCTACAGTTTTAGGTTTTAAAAAATTAAGTATTTATTTTAATAAAACTTCTACAGATATTCTATTTTCATGAAACTTTATTTTATAGAAATACAACATATTTGTTTGGATTTCATTAGTTTACATTTAAATATAAATTTTTTTTTCGAATGGTGATTAAATTGTTTGAAGTTATACTTTGATTTTTCAGAACTAATATTTTTTCAGAATGTTGTTACTTTTGTTTTTTGATGATATTTAGAATTGTAGATGATAGTTTTATTTGATTCTTGATTCGTTGGAAAGATCATAGGTTATTCTATAAATAAGTATTCTTGAAAAATGTCTGAATTTTTTGTTTAGAGCCCTTAAAAATTCACTGAATTTTGTTAAAATATGATATCCAATTTTTTATAAAAATTATTGTTCATCAACCCTATGTTATTGTTCATCATCCATACACTACTTTACTACTCATGAATAGTGAAAATTATGGTTCATCAACCCTATGTTACTGTTGATCATCCCTACTCCGCGTTATTGTTCATCATCCATACGCAACATTACTATTCATACCATATTCTACATTATTATTCATTAATAGTTAAAACTATAGTTCGTAAACCATACATTACTTTTAATCATCCCTATGTTACTATTCATTATACAAAGTATGGTTCATCAACCCTACGTTATTGTTCATCATCTCTACTCTACATAACTGTTCATCCTAAAAAGTATGGTTCATCAACCCTATGTTACTGTTCACTATCCCTACACTATGTTACTATTCATACCCTAAGTTATGTTACTGTTCATTCCCAAAGTTGCGGTTCATTCAATGAATTTTTGTTGAAAATTGATTTTGGCATATATATGGATTGTTTTCAAAGGTTTTTCTACTGTAAAAATTCACATTATGCTTAAGGATTATGATCAAATAGTTTTTAATGTTGTTGGTGGAATATTTAAAGAGAAAATTTAATTCATTATTTCAATTTCATTTTCCAATAAATTCGGTGGTTTTATGTTTATTTATTTTCAAATATTTGAATTCACATTTGTCTTGTGCTAGTCATTTTCAAGAACTATATTGAATAAATTTAAACGAATTTAAATTGGTCATTTAAATCATTAAATGTGATTATTATTCTAGATATTTTATTGGAATACTTATTCAAATTATTTTGAATGATTTTATTAGATATTTATTCTATAAAAATAAAGATGCAACAGTGTTGCGATTTATATGGAGATATTTATGAAATCTCTTGATTCAATTTATTTTAAATTTCTGAAGTAAGAGGAGTTTCTACAGCTACTAAATATTTATTTTCTATATATATATATATATATCTATATATCATTCTCTATTTCAGGTTAAAAAATATACATGAGTAATATAGAGACACACTTTAACATTTTTTATACTCTATTTTTTTCAAAGAGAAAGTGATGTGAACTTTAAACCTGATGTGTAATCTACAATGTTTTATAGCACTCTGTTTTATCACCTACATGATCTCTCAAGGACTGAATTAATTCTTCTTCTAATATAATTTCATTTTTGAGACGAGCCAATATAATTTTCAATAGCCAGTACGTGTGCTTTCATTGTTTATTATCATTAGTCTGGTTCAGAGTTTGTAACACTTTTTACCATCTCTCACACGCACTCTATTTTTCTGTTTATGCATTTTCTCACAAAAAAAACTATTTTTCATTCTTTTTTATAGGGTTGTGATTCTTAGATTCTAAATTCAGGATCTAACGGTTATGACTCCCAGTATCTAAAGTCAGGATTTTTCAGATTGTGACTCCCTTTATTTAAAGTCAAGTTGTAAGGGTTGTGACTCCCCATACAAAATTCAGGTTCATGTTTATCCCTACACTAGACAATGATTTTGTAATTTGATTATGATTCCCCCATAAAAATAATTTTTAGTTCACCCATATCTATCATCAAGTATAGAGGTATAAGAGTAGAAGTAGGCCCACTTTTGACCGAACTACTATAAAAAATTCTTGTGTTATTTACTTTTTATGCTACTAGTTAACCTTAATAATTAACTTTGATAATAAATTTTATTTATTTATTTATTTGTCTAAATTTATAATCATGTCTATTCAACCCCACTATAGACCATCTATCATTACCCTATCTGACCTAACAATTGGTATAAAAGGGAAATCCTTTATATAATTAATTATCTTTGTTATTATCTTTTTGATACCTTTCAATTTGTATCAAAATATTGTCCCTTTTAGAATTATAAAATCCCTCTCTAGATTCTGCTTTGATTTTATTTGTGCTAACATTTTCCTATACCTCACAGTCTAAGGAATATATCTTATAATATAGTAGTATTGAACCCAAATGATGCTTGGGTTCCTCAAAATACACCACACTTTGATGGTAATTATTATGGCTATTGGAGATCCAGAATAGAGGCTTACCTCAAAGAGTTGATCATTGAGCACTTGTCTATCAGGTCAAAATAGTATACATTACCTAAAAATGACCCAGATACTCATACCAAAATTAATTCTACTAGATATGTTTTAAATTATAAATTTGTTAATATTTTATATTATTCTATTAACATAAGTGTTTTTAGTCATGTGTCTACTTGCAAGATAGCTCATAAAATATGGAAGATTCTAAAAGTTACTCACCTTGTATCTGACAAACTAATATGTACCAAACATAGAATGATTCATGCTAAGTACCAAGACTTCAAGATGGTTAAATATGAAACAGTAAACCAAATGTTTCACAGATTCACAAGAATTGTGAATGGAATGAATTCACTTGGAGAAGCTCTAGAAAACCCGGTACTAGTTAAAAGAGTCCTACGATCCTTACCAAATAAGTGTAAAGCCCGGAAGGTTGTCCATGATGAAAGTAAGAATTTAAAATATTACACACTTTATGAATTGATTGGATCACTCCTTCATTATGAATTGGAATTGAACAACATATCTGCCAAGGAGACCATAAAAAGAAAAGGTGAAGCTTTTAAATCTATGAATGTTGTTTCTATGGAAACTACTTATTCTGGTCTATAGTATTTTAAAAAATAATATATAAATAAAATTGTGACTACAGTTTAAAAAATAATTAAAATAAAGGATTCAATAATTGGTTTATAATAAACCCTCAAAAAGAAAAATATAAGGGAGATAAGAAAGGTGATATGAATTATAATGCTTCAGATGTAACTGGTTATGAGTGTAGAAAGAAAGGGAATATCAAACCTGACTGTACTAAACTAAAGAATAAAGAAAAATACAAAAAAAATAAAAAAAAGGTGTTAACCACTATCTAGATTTTTACAGAAGAATTAGATTCCAGTGAAAAATCTTGAAATGAAAAATAAAGTGATAACTTGTGCTTCATAGCATCACTGGGTAAGGAAAAATGCATTGGATATCTCAAGAACAACTTATGGTAAATGGAGAGTGGATGATCTAGGCATATGAACAGAGAACCATCAATGTGTACCACATAAAACACATATGATAGAGGCACTGTTACTTTTGGAGACAATTCCAAATAAAAATTAAAAGGTTTTGGAAAAATTGGAATTTCAAATTCTACTTTTATTTATAAAGTTTTAAATGTTGAAGTTTTAAAACATAATTTAATTAGTATATCACAACTATGTGATGATGGATTGGAAGTTAAATATAAAAATGATAAATTTTTAGTTTTTAAAGATAGTTATTTAATATTTTATGCTAATCAAAAATATAATATTTATACTATTCATTTTGATGAACTAATTGTTTAACATGTTAAGTGTTTGAATGTTGTACAAAAATGATAGTATCCTTTGTAATCGATGTTTAGGTCATGTTAGTTTTATATTGTTACATAATCTATCAAATCATGAAAATGTGTTACATCCACCTTCCTTGAAGAAATAACATCTTCATGTTTGTGATGCTTGTATGAAAGGGAAGTAACAAAAAATTTCTTTTAGACCCATCAATCAGATAAGTACTAATATACCTTTATAGTTAGTACATTTTGATTTATTTGGCCCCACTCAAATTTCCATCCTTGGTTAAAATAAATAGGCATTAGATATTGTTGTTTATTATAGTACATTTACATGGGTATACTTTCTTACTCATAAAAATGATTCATTTTCTATATTTACTTCTTTTTGTAAATTAGTTCAAAATAAAAAGGTTGTATGATTATTTTTATTTGTAGTGATGAAGGAGGTGAATTTCATAAATTAGATATTGAAAGATATTGTGAAAATAATATCTATTTTCATAATTTATACGCTCCTAGAACACCACAAAAAATGGTGTTGTAGAACAGAAAAATAGAACTCTTATTTAAATGGATCAACCTATATTGAGTGAATATAATCTGCCTATATATTTTAGGGTTGAGGCACTTTTTTATGTATGTTATATTTCAAATATAATTCTTAATATAACTTTGTTAAAGAAAATCCTTTATGAATTATTCAAAAATAAAAACCCTAAAGTTGGTTACTTTAGAGTTTTTGGTTGTAAATTTTTTATTTTAAATTCAAAGAATAAATTTGATAAATTTGATGTTAAGATTGATGAAGGTATTTTCATTATTTATTCTAATAATATTAAACCATATAGAGTTTATAATAAAACAACTATGATGAAGGTATTTTCATTATTTATTCTAATAATATTAAAACATATAGAGTGATGAAGGTTTTTTCATTATTTATTCTATTTTAATTTCTTTCACCAATTATGCTTTTATTTATGATTTTGTTCCTTTTAATGTTAATGATGCTTTGAGATATATAAACTGGATTTTTGCTATGTAATATGAATTAAATCAGTTTGTTAGAAATAATGTTTATACTTTAGTTGAATTTCCTAAAGATGGATAGGTGATTGGAAATAAGTGGATATTTAGAAACAAGTTGGATGAATCTATATAGATTGTCAAAAATAAATCCAGGCTTGTTGCTCAAGGATACTCAAAATAATAAGTTATAAACTTTAAAGATTATTTTTCACTTGTTGTTAGGTTAGAGTCAATTATAATTTTATTGTATTTTAGTTGTTTTCTAGGTTTTAAATTATATTAAAAGGATGTAAAAAGTTATTTCTTAAATGTTTTTATATCTAAAGAAGTTTATGTTTCTCAACCCCCTAGTTTTAAAAGTAAAAAATTTTCTAACCATGTTTTTAATTTATCTAAAACCTTGTACAGTATCAAACAAGCACATCATTATTGGAATGAAAGGATTTGTTTTTTTTGTTAAATAATGATTTCAAGAAAGGAAATGTTGATCCGACTCTTTTTTTTAAATAAATTCTAATGATATTTTAGTTGTTCAAATTTATGTTGATGATATAGTTTTTGTTTCCTCTAGTGAAATACTTTGAAATGATTTTTCTTCTTTGATGTCTTCTGAATTTGACATGAGTTTAATAGAAGAATTAAAATTATTTCTTGGACTTCAAATTTTTCAAAGAAAATATGGAATTTTTTTAATCAGTATAAGTATGCTAAGTATTCATTTAAAATATTTGGTCTTGATTATGCTAAATCTATTAAAACTTCTATGGGTACTAATTGTAGATTAGATATTGACGCTTCAAGTAAATATATGAATTTAAAACTTTATAGTGGCATGATAGGTAGCTTATTATATTTAACTGAATCTAGACCCAAAATCTTTTTTAGTGTTTGTTTATTTGATATATTTCAAGTAGACCCTAAATAAAGTCATATTAAAGAAGTCAAAATAATAATTAGATATGTTAAAGTAATAATTTATTCTGGTTTATTTTATTAAAAATATAACTATTTTGATTTAACATCTTATTATGATACTAATTTTAGATGGTGTAAAATTGATAGAAAAAGAACATTAGGTATGTGTCATTTTTTTGGAAAAAGTTTAATTTTTGGTTCTTCTAAGAAACAACTATTGGTTGCTTTATCTATGACAGAAGCTTAGTATATCTCTTCTACTAGTAGTTGTGCTCAAAGTTTATGGATTAAGAAACAATTATGTGGATTTTATGTTTATCTTCATAAACATTATCTTTATTGTTATAGTAATTCTGCAATTTCTATTTATAAATACCCCTTACAGCATTCTAGAACAAAGCATATTGATATTTTAATTCATTTTATTAGAGATCATGTAAACAAGGGTGATATTGTTTTAGAATTTATACCTTCTAAAGATCAGATAGTAGATTTTTTTCACAAATCCTTTAGAACCTTTTGAATTTGAAAAAATTAAATTTGAACTTGGTATGTTGGAATTTTAATTTTTTATTACTTCATTTATAAAGGGTATTTTGTTTTTACTTTTTGTTTATTTACAAAAAGAGGGAGATATATTTTGGGAGTAAGTGGGGAGAAATAAATAGAGATAAATAAATTAGTTTTAAATTTCTTTTAATACTTTTTTCAATTATTCAAAAGTTTTGGTTTTGTAATCAAACAAAAAGGGTGAGATTTTTTGTGCATGTGCATTCTCTTTTGTTTGATAACTCGTTTAATTACATGTGATTTTTCATTTAAAAACCTTTCTTTATTTTGATGATTTCTTAAAATAATTGTATAAATTTATATGATTCTTATCACATTGAATAGATAATATATTTATCTAAATTTTATTAGTTTATGAGGAAGTCTGAAAATTCATTTTTACTAATCTAAAAAATAAACTAAGTGGCTTCTACAGTTTTAGAAACTCTACAATTTAACGATTTAAAAATTTATGTATTTATTTTAATAATACTTTTACATATATTTTATTTTCATGAAACTTGATTTTATAGAAATCCAACATTTTTATCTTGATTTAATTAGTTTACATTGAAGTATAAGAAGGTTTTTTGAATAGTGATTAAATTGTTTGAAGTTCTACTCTGATTTTTCAGAACTACTATTTTTTTATAATGTTGTTACTTCTATCTTTTGTTGATATTTGGAAGATTAGATGATGGTTTTATTTTATTCTTGATTATTTAGAAATATATTAGTTTTTTCTAAAAATAATTATTATTGACCAAAGTATGAATTTTCTATTTAGATCCCTTAAATTTTTATTAAAGTTTGTTAAAGTATGTTGTATTGTTTTTTCACAAAGTATAATTCATCAACACTACGTTATTGTTCATCATCCATATGCTACTTTACTACTCATGAATAGTGAAAAGTATGGTTCATCAAACCTAAGATATTGTTCATCATCCCTAATCTATGTTATTGTTCATCATCCCTACACTACATTATTGTTCATACAATATTCTATGTTACTATTCATGGATAGTGCAAAGTATGGTTCATCGACCATACGTTACTGTTCATCATCCATACACTACGTTACTGTTAATTTTGAAAAGTATGGTTCTTCAAACCTAAGTTAATTTTAATCATCCCTATGCTACATTACAGTTCATACCCTACTTTACGTTACTGTTCATTCTTGAAGTTATAGTTCATTCCGTTCATTTTTTCTGAAAATTTATTTTCAGCATATATATCTATTGTTTTCAAAGGTTTTATACTATAAAAATTCACATTAAGTCTAAGGATTATGATCAAAAGGTTTTTAAATGTTTTTGGTAGAATAATTAATGAGAAAAATACATAAATTATTTAAAAACATTTTTAAAATAAATTCAGTGGATTTAAGTTTATTTATTTTCAAATATTTGAATTCACATTTAGCTTGTGCTGCTGGTTTTGAAGAACCATATTAACTAAAATTAAATGAATTTAAATTTTTATTTTAAATCATTAAATGCTATTATTATTCTGGATATTTTGTAGGAAGACTTATTCAAATTATTTTGAATTAATTTATTAGAGATTTATTCTATAGGAATAAAGAGAAAACTGTGCTGTGATTTTTATGGAGATATTAATGAAATCTCATGATCCAATTTATTTTGAATTTATAAAGGTAGAGGAGCTATTGTAGCTGCTGAATATTTATTATATATATATATACATATATACATATATATATATATATACATATATACATATATATATATATATCATTCTCTATTATAGTCTAAAAACATACAAGAGAAACATATAGGCACACGTTAACATTTTTGATACTCTATTGTTTTTCAAAGAGAAACTGTTGTGAAATTTGAACCTATTGTACAATTTGAAAAATCCTACAACCCTCTATTTCATCACCTGTATGATCTCTCAAATATTGAATTAATTCTACTTTGACTACAATTTTCTTGAGGAGATGATCTAGTCTAATCCTTAATAACTAATACTTGTGCTTTCATTTCTTATCATCTTTTGTCTAGTTCTGAGTCTATAACACTTTTTACCATCTCTCACATTCACTCTATTATTCTGTTTATGATTTTTCTCAAACAAAAGTTATATGATATTATGTTTTCTTGGGTTGTGACTCACAGATTATAAAGTTATGATCTAAGGGTTGTGACTCCCTATATCTAAAGTCAAGATTATTTGGGTTGTGACTCCCATTATTTAATGTCAGTTTGTAAGTGTTGTGAAAACCCATAAAAAATTCAGTGTCATGGATATCCCTCCACTAGAAAATAATTTTGTAATGGGGTTATGATTCCCCCATAAATTTTATTTTTAGTACACACGTATCTCTATCCGAGTAGAGAGGTATAAGAGTCGAAGTAGGGCCATTTTGGACCAAACTACTATAAAAAACATCTTTGCATTATTTACCTTTTATGCTGCTAATTAACCTTAATAATAAACTTTGATAATTAGTTTAATTATTATTTTTATTTTTTAAAATTTTTAATCTAGTATATTCACCCCCCTCTAGACCATGTTCTATTACCCTATCCAACCTAAAAATTGGTATCAAAGGGAAATCCATTTTAGAATTTATTATTTTTGTTAATTTCTTTTTGATACCTTTTAATTTATATCAAAAGACTTTATATTTTAGAATTATTAAATCCCTCTCTAGTGTCTAATTTGATTTTATTTGTGATAATATTTTCCAAGACCTCGCAATCTAAGGATGAGATCTTATAAGATGGTAGTATTAAATCCAAATGATGCTTGGATTCCTCAAAATCCATCACACTTTGATGTTAATGATTATGGGTATTAGAGATCCTGAATGGAGGATTACCTCAAAGAGTTGAGCATTGAGCACTGATCTATCATGTCAAAATAGTACACACTTCATAAATCTAACCTAGACACTCTTACCAGAATTTATTCTACTAGATATATTTTAAATTAATTTTTTTTAATATTTTATATTGTGATATTAATAGACGTGTTTTTAGTCATGTGGATACTTGTAAGAAAAATCATAAAAATATGGAATATTCTAAAAGTTACTAAACATTTATTTGACAAACAAATATATACTAAACTTGGAATGCTTTGTGTTGAATAACAAGACTTCCAGATGGGTGAAAATGAAATAGTACACCAAATATTCCACAGATTCACAAGCATTGTGAATGGAATGAATACACTTGGTGAAGATTTGGAAAACCCAGTACTAGTTAAATGAGTCATATGATCCTTACCAAATAATTGTCATGCCAAAAAGGTTTTCATTGATGAAATAAATAATTTATAAGATTACACACATGATGAATTGATTGGATCACTCCTTTATTATGAATTAGAAGTGAACAACATAGCTGTTGAGGAGCCAATAAGAAGAAAATGTGTAGCTTTTAAATCTATGAATGTTGTTTTTATTGGATCTTCTAATTCTGATCTATAGGATTGTAAAAAAGAAGAAATAGCACATATTGTGACTGGAGTTTACAAAATAATAAAAAATAAAGGATTCAAGAATTTTTTTAGAATAAATGCTCAAAAAGAAAAATATAATGGAGGTAAAAGGTGATATTAATTATAATGATTCTGATATAACTGGTTATGAGTATAGGAAGAAAGGGAATTTCAAACCTGATTTTCCTAAACTAAATAATAAATACAAATACAAAAAGATGGTAAAATGGATTTGACCACTAGCTAGAGTTGTACAGAAGAATCTAATTCTAGTGAACAATCTAGAAATGAAAGAGAAAGTGTTAACTTGTGCTTCATGGAATTACTAGATAAGGAAAAATTCCTTGGATTTATCAAGAATGACATCTGGTTCATGGAAAGTAGATTATCAAGGCATATTATCAGAGAACCATCAATGTTTACCACTTACAACACATGTGATGGAGGCACTGTTACTTTTGGAGATAATTCCAAAGGCAAAGTAAAAGATTTTGGTAAAGTTGGTATTTTAAATTTTACTTTTATTTATAAATTTTTATATGTTAAAGGTTTAAAACATAATTTAATTAGTATATCACAATTATTTGATGATGGTATGGAAGTTAAATTTCAAAATGATAAATGTTTAATTTTTAAAGATAATTCTTTATTATTTTATTCTAATCAAAAGGATAATATTTATACTATTGATTTTGATGAAGTAACTATTAAACATGTTAAGTGTTTGAATGTTGTACATAATTACAGCATCCTTTGGCATCGACGTTTAGGTCATGTCAATTTTATATTGTTCCATAATCTCTCAAAACATGAAAATGTGTTACAGTTGATTTTCTTGAAGAAATAATATCTTCATGTTTGTGACGCTTGCATGAAAGGGAAGTGGTACAAAATTTCTTTTAGACCCATCAATCATATAAGTACTAATATACATTTACAGTTAGTACATCTTGATTTATTTGGACACACTCAATTTTCCAACCTTGGTGGAAATAAATATACATTAGTTATTGTAGACAATTATAGTATATTTACTTGGGTATACTTTCATGCTCATAAAAATTATACTTTTTCTATATTTACTACTTTTTATAAATTAGTTCAAAATAAAAAAGGCTGTATGATTTTTTTTATTTTTAGTGATAAAAAAGTTGAATTTCATAATTTATATTTGGAAAATTTTGTGAAAATAATGGCAATTTTCATAATTTCTCAAATCCTAGAATACCATATCAAAATGGTGTTATAGAAAGGAAAAAATAGAACTCTTATTTAAATGTATTGATCTATGTGGAGTGAATATAATCTGCCTAGATATTTTTGGGTTGAGGATATTTTTGTTGCTTGTTGTATTTCAAATAGAATTATTTTTAAACCTTTGTTAAAGAAAAATACTTATGAATAATTCAAAACTAAAAAGCCTAAAGTTGGTTACTTTATAGTTTTTGGTTGTAAAATTTTTATTTTAAATTCAAAGGATAAATTAGATAAATTTTATGATAAGGGTGATGAAGGTATTTTTCTTGGTTATTCTAATAATAGTAAATCATATAGAGTTTATAATAAAAGAACTATGATTATTGAAAAATCGGTTCATGTTATGCTTGATGAAAATAATGTTAAAATAAATTCTAATTTTAATGTTTTTGATGAAGAGTTTATAGAGTTTCATTTCAGTGAATAAATTACTCAAGATAAAAATGAATCAATTGAGGGAGAGCATATTGCTTCTCAACCAGATCCAAAATCCTGGAACATACAAAAATATCTTCATGTTGAAAATATAATTGGTAGTGTTAATTCTGGGGTTAAAACTAGAAATTCTATTTTAAATTTTGTTTCCAATTCAAATTTTATTTTTTATTTTATTCCTTTTAATTTTAATGATGCTTTTAAAAATAAAAATTGGATTATTTCTATGTAATATGAATTAAATAAATTTGTTAGAAATAATTTTTAAACTTTAGTATAATTTTATAAGGATAAATAGGTGATTGTGACTAAGTGGATATTTAGAAACAAGCTGAATGAATCTGGAAAAATTGTCAAAAATATATCCAAGATTATTTTTCATGAATACTCTCAATAAGAAGGTATAGACCATGAAGATTCTTTTAAAACTATTTCTAGGTTAGCAATAATTATAATTTTATTGGATTTCTCTTGTTTTTAAGGTTTTAAATTATATCAAATCGATGTAAAAATTGTTTTCTTCAATGGTTTTATAACTGAAGAAATTTATGTTTCTCAACCCGCTAGTTTTGAAAGTAAAAAATTTCCTAACCAAGTTTTTAAATTATCTAAATATTTTTACAGTCTCAAACAAGAACCTCGTTCTTGATATGAAAGGATTTCTTTGTTTTTATTAAATAATTATTTCAAAAAATTCAATGTCTATCTAACTATTTTTAATAAAATGAATTCTGATGATATTTTAGTTGTTCAAATTTATGTTCATGATATAGTTTTTTGTTCCTCTAGTAAAATAATTTGCAATATTTTTTCTTATTTGATGTCTTATGAATTTGACATGAGTTTAATGGGAGAATTAAAATTATTTTTGGACTTCAAATTTTTCAAAGAAAAGGTGGGATTTTTCTTAATCAATATAAGAATGTTAAAGAGTTAGTTAAAAGATTTGGTCTTGATTCTACTAAATCTATAAAAACTCATATGGGTACTAATTGTAAATTAGATATTTATGCTTCTCATAAATCAGTTGATTTTAAATTTTATAGAGACATGATAGGTATATTGTTATATTTAACTCCATATAGACTTGATATCATTTTTAGTGTTTATTTATGTTCTAGATTTCATGAAGATCCTAAATAAATTCATGTTAAATCTATCAAAAGAATAATTAGATATGTTAAAGGAACTATTGATTATAGTTTATTTTATCCAAAATATAACTATTTTGATTTAACATATTATTTTTTATTCTAATTTTGGAGGATGTAGAATTGATATAAAAAACACATCTGGTGTGTTTCGTTTTCTAAAAATAATAATTTCCTAGACTTCTAAGAACCAAATATCGGTTTCTTTATCTACTGCAAAATTTGAGTATATATCTGCTAATAATAGTTGTGCTCAATGTTTATGTATTAAGAAAAAATTATATGATTTTGGTGTTTATATTCATAAACTACCTATTTATTTTGATAATACTTTTGCAATTTCTATTTCTAAAAAACCCTTACATCATTTTAGAAAAAATTATATTGATCTTAGATTTCATTTTATTATAGATCATGTGAACAAGTGTGATATTTTTTTAGAATTTATACCTTCTAAAAATAAGTTAGTATATATTTTTACAAATCCTTTAGACACTTCTTAGTGTGAAAATTTTAAATTTTAAATTGGTATATTGGAATTTTAATTTTTTATTACTGTATTTTTTATGGGAAGTTTGTTTTTACTTGTTGTTTATTTACAATAAGAGAAAGATATATTTTGGAAATAAATTGGGAGAAATAAATAGAGTGAAATAAATTAGTCTTGAATTTTTTTAAAATTCTTTTTAATTGTTCAAATTTTTTGGTTTTGTAATCAAACAAAAAGGGGGAGATAGTTTGTGCATGTGTATTATCTTTTGTTTGATTACTTTTTTGATTACATGTGATTTTTATTTAAAAACCCTTCTATATTTTGACGATTTCCTAAACTAAAGAGTAAGTATTTTTATTATTATAATCACATTGTATATATAAGATATTTATCTACATTTCATTAGTTTATGAGGAAGTCTGAAAATGAATTTTTATTACTCTAAAAATTAAACTAAGTTGTTGCTACAATTTTAGAAACTCTACAGTTTTATGTTTTAAAAAATTTAGGAATTTATTTTACTAGAACTTCTTCAGATGTTTTAGTGGCATGAAACTTGATTTTATATAAATACAAAATGTTTATCTATATTTCATTAGTTTATATTGAAGTATAAAAATGTCATTTGAATGGTGATTAAATTGTTTGAAGTTCTACTTTGATTTTTTAGAACTGTTGTTTTTCTATAATGTCATTACTTCTATTTTTTATGATATTTGTCACAGTAGATAACAGCTTTATTTGATTCTTTATTTGGTGGAAAGATGGTAGGTTTTTTTAAAAATAACTATTCTTCACAAAAGTATGAATTTTAGGTTTAGTGCCCTTAAAAATTCATTGATGTTTGTTAAAGTATAATGTCTAGTTTTTTCGCAAAGTATGGTTCATAAAACCTATGTAAATGTTCATCATCTATATGCTACTTTACTCCTCATGAATAGTGAAAATTATGGTTCATCAACCCTACGTTATTGTTCATCATCCTTGCACTATGTTATTTTTCATCATCCCTATGCTATAATACTATTCATACCATAAGCAATATTACTATTCATCTAGAGTGAAAAGTATGGTTCATCAACCATACGTTACTGTTCATCATCCCTACACTATGTTACTGTTCATTCCACAAAGTATGGTTCATCAACCATACATTACTATTCATCATCTCTAAGCTACGTTACTGTTCATTCCAAAAATTATAGTTCATCAACCATATGTTACTGTTAATCATCCCTATGTTACATTACAATTCATGCCCTGTATTATGTTACACTTCATTCTAGTAGTTATTGTTTTTTCCATGCATTTTTACTAAAAATTTATTTTCTGCATATATATGGATTATTTTCAAAAGTTTTTCTACTATAAAAATTCACATTAAGTCTAAGGATTAATATCAAATAGTTTAAATTTTATTGGTGTAATATTTAAAGAGAAAATTTAATAAATTATTTCAATGTATTTTTTCAATAAATCTGGTGGTTTCAAGATTATTTATTTTCAAATATTTGAATTCACATTTGGCTTGTACTGCTAGTTTTCAAGAATCGTTTTGACTAAATTTAAATGAATTTAAATTGGTCTTTTAAATCATTAAACATTATTATTATTTTGGATATTTTATTTGAATACTTATTCAAATTATTTTGAATTCTTTTATTAGAGATTTATTTTACAGGAATAAAGAGGAAACAGTGTTGTGATTTTTATAGAGATATTTATGAAAACTCTTGATTCAATTTATATTGAATTTATGAAGAAAGAGGAGTTGTTTAAGCTCCTGAATATTTATTTTCTATATATATATATATATCATTCTCTCTTATAGGTTAAAAATATACAAGATAAATATAGAGACTCATGTTAACATTTTTTATACTAAGTTTTTTTTTCAAAGCGAAAGTGATGTGAACTTTGAACCTACTATGCAATCTACAACATCCTACGACACTCTCTTTCATCACCTACATGACCTCTCAAGGAATGAATTAATTCTACTTTGAATAAAATTGCCTTTCAGAGATGATCCAATCTAATCCTCAACATCTAGTACTTTTTCTTTCATTAGTTATCATCTTTCGTCTGGTTCTAAGTCTGTAACACTTTTTAACATCTCTCAAATGCACTCTATTTTTTTGTTTATACTTTTTCTCATAAAAGAATTATTTTTTATTCTATTTTCTTGGGTTGTGACTCTAAAATCCTAAAGACATGATCTAAGGGTTGTGACTCCCTGTATCTAAATTCAGTAATGTTCGGGTTATGACTCCCTTTATTTAAATTCAGGTTGTAAGGTTTTTGACTACTCATACAAAACTCAGTATCATGGTTATCCCTCCACTAGAAATAGATTTTGTAATTGGGTTATTATTTCCCCATAAAAATCGTTTTATTGCACACTTATCTCTCAATGAGTAGAGAGGTATAAGAGTAAAAGTAGTCCCACTTTGGATTGAACTACTATAAAAACATCCTTTCCTTATTTACTTATTCCACTGCTAATTAACCTCAATAATTAACATTGATAATTAATTTAGTTAATTAATTTATTTGTTTAAATTTCTAATCTGTTCTATTCACCCTCCTCTATACCATCTGTCACTACCCTATCTGGAATAAAAATTGGTATCAAAGGTAAATCCTTTTTAAAATTTATTATCTTTGTTATTCTCTCTCCAATACCTTTCAATTTTTATCAAAATATTGTTCCTTTTCAAATTATCAAATCCCTATCTAGACTTTTCTTTGATTTTATTTGTGCTAACATTTTCCTATACCTCACAGTCTAAGTAAAAGATCTTATAAGATGGAAGGATTGAACCCAAATGATGCTTGGATTTCTCAAAATCCACCACACTTTGATGGTAATTATTATGGCTATTGGGGATCCCGAATGGAGTATTACCTCAAATAGTTGATCATTGAGCACTGGATTATCATGTCAAAATAGTACACACTTCCTAAATCTGACCCAGATACTCTTACTGGAATTAATTCTATAAGATATGTTTTAAATTATAAAGTTGTTAATTTTTTATATTGTGTTATTAATATAAGTGTTTTTAGTCATGTGTCTTCTTGTAAGACAGCTCATGAAATATGGAAGATTCTAAAAGTAACACACCTTGGATCCAGCAAACTAATTTGTACCAAACTTGGAATGCTTCGTGTTGATCTCCCAGAATTTAATATTGGTGATTATGAAATAGTAAACCAAATTTTTCACAGATTCACATGTATTGTGAATGGAATGAATTCATATAGAGAAGCTCTGGAAAACTCAGTACTAGTTGAATGAGTTATATAATCCTTACTAAATAAGTGGCATGTCGAGAAGGTTACCATTGATGAAAGTAAGAATTTCAAAGAGTAGACACTTGATGAATTTATTGGATCACTCCATCATTATGAATTGGAACTAAACACCATAGTTTTTGAGGATACAATAAAAATAAATGGTGCAGCTTTTAAATCTATGAATGTTGTTTCTACTAAATATTCTATTTTTGATCTACAATATTGTGAAAAAAGAAGATATGGATCAAATTGTGACTGGAGTTTACAAAATAATGAAAAATAAAGGATTCAAGAATTTATTTATAAGAAATCCTCAAAAAGAAAAATATACGATTGATAAGAAAGGTGATATAAATGATAATTATTCAGATGTAACTTGTTATGAGTGTAGAAAGAAAGGGGATATCAAACCTGACTATCCCAAACTAAATAAGAAATAAAAATAAAAAAATACGGACAAAAATGCATTGACCACTTGATGGATTTGTATAGAGGAATTTGATTCCAGTGAACAATATGCAATTGAAAACAAAAGTGTTAACTTGTGATTTATGGAATCACTAGATAAAGAAAAATGCCTTGAATGACTCAAGAATGTCATATATTAAATAGACTGTGGATTATCTAGTCATATGACTAGATAACCATCAATTTTTACCACTTAAAACACATGTGATAGAGGCACTATTACTTTTGGAGACAATTACAAAGGCAAAGTAGGATGTTTTGGAAAATTTTGTATTTCAAATTCTAATTTTACTTCTAAAGTTTTATATATTGAAGGTTTAAAACATAATTTAATTATTATATCCCAATAATGTGATGATATAAGGGAATTTAAATTTAAAAATCATAAATGTTTAGTTTTTAAATATAATTCTTTATTATTTTATGCTAATCGAAAATATAATATTTATACTATTGATTTTGATCAACTAACTATTCAACACATTAAGTGTTTGAATGATGTACAAAATGATAGCATCCTTTTCCATCAAGGTTTAGGTCAAGTTAATTTTATATTGTTGCATAATCTCTAAAAACCTAAAAATATGTTATATCTACCTTTCTTGAAGAAAGAACATATTCATGTTTATAACACATGCATGAAAGAGAAGAAGCACAAAATTTCTTTTAGACTCATTAATCAGATAAGTACTAATAGACCTTTACAGTTAGTATATCTTGATTTACTTCTCCCCACTCAAATTTCCATTCTTAGTGGAAATAAATATACCTTATTTATTGTTAAAATTTATAGTATATTTTATTAGGTATACTTTCTTACTCATAAAAATTGTACATTTTTTAGATTTATTACCTTTTGTAAATTAGTTCAAAATGAAAAAGGTTGCATTATTATTTTTATTTGTAGTGATAAAGGAGGTGAATTTCATTATTTTGATATTAAAAGATTTTTTGAAAAGAATGGATATTTCTATAATTTTTCGGCTCCTATAAAACCATAGAAAAATGGTGTTGTATAATGGAAAAATAGAACTCTTATTTAAATGGCTCGAACTTTGTTGAGTGAATGTAATATGCCTAGATTTTTTTGGGTTGAGGATATTTTTTCTACATGTCATATTTCAAATATAATTCCTATTAGAACTTTGTTATATAAAACTTCTGATGAATTGTTCAAAAATAAAAATACTAAAGTTGTTTACTTTAGAGTTCTTCATTGTAAAGTTTTTATTTTAAATTAAATGGATAAATTAGATAAATTTAATGCTAAGAGTGATGAAGGTATTTTTATTGGTTATTCTAATAATAGTAAATCATATAGAGTTTTTAATAAAGAACTATAATTATTGAATAATTTTTTCATGTTATGTTTGATGAAAATAATGTTAAAATAATTTATGATTCTAATGCTATTGATGAAGAGTTTTGAGAATTTCATTTTGGTGAAGAAATTACTCAAGATAAGAATGAATCAATTGAGGGGGAGTATACTCCTAAACCAAAACCAAAATTTTAGAAGATTAAAAAATATCATCCTATTGAAAATGTAATTGGCAATGTTAATTATGGTATTAAAACTAGAAATTCTATTTT
Organism: Viscum album; assembly: GCA_963277665.1. Lineage (NCBI taxonomy): Eukaryota > Viridiplantae > Streptophyta > Magnoliopsida > Santalales > Viscaceae > Viscum > Viscum album. The sequence goes on along the minus strand of OY728166.1, from coordinate 1,079,658,931 downwards.
TAATTTTTGTGCCAATTCTGATTTTATTTCTGATTTTGTTCCTTTTAATGTTAACGATGCTTTTAAAGATGAAAACTGGATTGTTGCTATGAAATATGAATTAAATCAGTTAGTTTGAAATAATGTTTGTACTTTATTAAAATTACCTAAGGATAAAAATATGATTGGAAATAAGTGTATATTTGTAAAAAAGTTGGATGATTCTGGACAGATTGTCAAAAATAAATCCAAACTTGTTGCTCAAAGATACTCTAAATAAGAAGGTATATAAATTGAAGATTATTTTTCACTTGTTACCATGTTATATGAAATTAGAATATTATTTCATTTTAATTATTTTCATGCATTTAAATTATATCAAATGGATGTAAGAAGTGCTTTCCTAAATGTTGATGTATCTGAATAAGTTTATGTTTCTCAAACCCTTGGTTTTGAAAGTGAAAAATTTTCTAACCATGTTTTTAAATTATCTAAAACTTTGTACGGTCTCAAACAAGCACCACGTGTTTAGTATTAAAGGATATCTTTGTTTTTATTAAATAATTATTTCAATAAAGGCAATGTTGATCCAACTCTTTTTATTAAAAGAAATTTTGATGATATTTTAGTTTTTCAGATTTAAGTTGATGATATAGTTTTTGGTTCCTCATGTGAAATACTTTGTAATAGTTTTTCTTATTTTATATCTTTTGAATTTGACATGAGTTTAATGGGATAATTAAAATTCTTTCTTTGACTACAAAATTTTCAAAGAAAAAAATGGAATTTTTTTAATCAATCTAAGTATGCTAAATATTTAATTAAAATATTTGGTCTTGATTCTACTAAATATATTAAAACTTATGTGGGTACTAATTTTAAATTATATATTGTCTCTTATAGTAAATTTTATGATTTTAAACTTTATAGAGGCATGATATGTAGCTTTATATATTTAACTACATCTAGACCTGACATCATTTTTAGTGTTTGTTTATATTATAGATTTCTAGAAGATCTTAAAGGAATTCATATTAAAGATATCAAAAGAATAATTAGATATGTTAAAGGAACTATTAATTCTAGTTTATTTTATCCAAAATATAACTATTTTGATTTAACATCGTATTCTGATTCTAATTTTGGTGGATTTATAATTGATAAAAAAAGAACATCAGGTATGTGTCATTTTCTGGGAAAATTTATAATTTCTTGGACTTCTAAGAAACAACTATGAGTTACTTTATCTACTATAGAAGCTTAGTATATCTCTACTACTAGTAGTTGTGATAAAAGTTTATGGATTAAGAAAACATTATGTGATTTGGGTGTTTAGATTCATAAACATCTTATTTATTGTGATAATATTTCTACAATTTCTATTTCTAAAAACCCCTTACAACATTCTCGAACAAAGCATATTGTTCTTATATTTCATTTTATTAGAGATTATGTGAACAAGGTTGATATTGTTTTAGAATTTATACCATATAAAAACAAGTAAGTAGTTTTTTTTACAAAGCCTTTAGACTCTTATCAGTTTGAAAAAATTATATTTGATCTTGGTATGTTGGAATTTAAATTTTTTATTACTGTATTTTTTAGGTGGAGTTTGTTATTACTTTTTGTTTATTTAAAAAAAGGGGGAGATATTTTGGAAGTAAGTGGGAAGAAATAAATGTAGATAAATAAATTAGTTTTAACTGTATTTAAAATTGTTTTTAATTGTTCAAAATTTTTGGTTTTGTAATCAAAAAAAGGGTGAGACTGTGCATGTGTATTCTCTTTTGTTTGATTACTTGTTTGATTACATGTGATTTTTCATTTAAAAACCTTTCTATATTTTTCTGATTTATTAAACTAAAGTGTATGTATTTATATTATTCTTATAATGTTTGATAGATAAGATATTTATCTATATTTAATTATATTACAAGGATGTCTAAAAATGAATTTTTATTACTCTAAAAATTCAATTAAGTTGCTTCTATAGTTTTAGAAACTCTACAGTTTAAAGTTTTAAAAAATTAAGTATTTATTTTGCTAAAACTTTTACAGATATCATATTTTCATGAAAATTGATTTTATAAAAATCCAACATGTTTATATTGATTTGATTAGTTTACATATAAGTCTAAAAAGGTCGTTTGAATGGTGATTAAATTGTTTGAAGGTTTGCTTTGATTTTTCAGAACTGTTGTTTTTTCATAATATTGTTACTTTTATTTATTATGATATCTGGAACATTGGATGACAGTTTTATTTGATTCGTGATTTGTTGGAAATATAATAGGGTTTTCTAAAAATAAGTCTAATTGACCAAACTATAAATTTTATATTTAGATCCCTTAAAAATTCATTGAAGTTTGTTAAAGTATGTTTTCTAGTTTTTTCACAAAGTATGGTTCATCAAACCTACATTATTGTTCATCATCTATATGATACTTTACTACTCATGAATAGTGAAAAGTATGGTTCATTAACCCTAAGTTACTATTCATCATCCCTATGCTATTTTACTATTCATCGTCCCTACGTACATTACTGTTCATACCATATGATACATTACTATTCATGGATAGTGAAAAGTATGGTTCATAAACCATATATTATTGTCCATTATCCCTACACTACGATGCTATTTATTCCTCAAAGTATGGTTCATCAACCCTAAGATATTGTTCATCATCCCTACGCTACATTACTGTTTATTCCCTATGTTACATTATTGTTCATTCCCGAAGTTACAGTTCATTCTGTTCATTTTTGCTGAAAATTGATTTTCTACATATATATGGATTATTTTCAAAGGTTTATCTCCTATAAAAATTCACATTAAATATAAGTATTATGATCGAAGAGTTTTAATTTTTTTAGTGGAATATTTAAAAAGAAAAATTAATAAATTATTTCAACGTTTTTTCCAATAAATTTGGTGGTTTCAAGTCTATTTATTTTCAAATATTCGAATTCACATTTAGCTAGTGTTGTTGGTTTTTAGGAACCGTATTGACTAAATTTAAATGAATTTAAATTGTCATTTTAGAATAATTTAAATTGGTCTTTTAAATCATTCAATGCTATATTATTATGTAAATTTTATTAGAGGACTTACCCAAATTATTTTTAATACTTTTATTAGAGATTTATTCTACAGGAATAAAGAGGGAACAGTGATGCAATTTTTATAGAGATATTTATGAAAGCTATTGATTCAATTTATTTCAAATTTTTGAAGGAAGAGGATATTTTTTAGCTTCTGAATATTTATTTTCTATATATATATATATATATTATTCTCTCTTATAGGTTAAAAAATATAAAAGAGTAATATAGAGGCACATGTTAACATTTTTTATACAATATTTTTTTCAAAGAGAAAGTGATGTGAACTTTTAACCTATTGTATAATTTACAACATCCTATGACACTTTGTTTCATCACCTGCATGATCTCTCGAGGAATAAATTAATTCTACTTCAACTAAAATTTTCTTGATGAGACAAGGAAATCCAATCCTAGACAACCAGTAATTGTGCTTTAATTATTTATCATCTTTCTTCTAGTTATGAGTCTGTAAAACTTTTTAACATATCTCACACGCACTCAATTTTTCTTTTTATGATTTTACTCACAAAATAATTATATGTTATTATGTTTTCTTGGGTTGTGACTCCCATATTCTAAAGTTAGGATCTAAGGGTTATGACTCCCAATATCTAAATTCAGGATTATTCAGATTATGACTCCCTTTATTTAAAGTTTGGTTATAAGTGTTGTTACTCCCCATACAAAATTCAGTGTCATGGTTATCCCTCCACTAGAAAAGGATTTTGTAATTGGGTTATGATTTCTCCATAAACATCATTATTAGTACACACATATCTCTCTCCAGGTAGAGAGGTATAAGAGTAGAAGTAATCCCACTTTGGACTGAACTACTATAAAAAACATCCTTGTGTTATTTACATTTTCTAATGCTAATTAACCTTAATAATTAACTTTGATAATTAATTTAGTTAATTTATTTATTTGTTTAAATTTTTAATTTGGTCCATTCACCCCCCTATAGACCATCTTCCATTACCCTATCCAACCTAATAATTAGTATCAAAGGAAAATACATTTAAAATTTATTATCTTTTCTATTCTCTTTTTGATATATTTCAATTTGTAACAAAATATTGTTCCTTTTAGAATTATCAAATCTCTCTCTAGATTCTGTTTTTATTTTATTTTTGCTAGCATTTTCCTAGACATCATAGTCTAAGGACAAGATCTTATAATATGGAATAATTGAACCCAAATGATGCTTGGATTCCTCAAAATCCACCACACATTGATGGTAAGGATTATGGATATTGGAGATCCCGAATGGAGGCTTACCTCAAACAGTTGAGTATTGAGCATTGTTCAATCATGTAAAAATAGTATACACTACCTGAAGCTGACCCAGACACTCTTACCAGAATTAATGCTACTAGATATGTTTTAAATTATAAATTTGTTAATATTTTATATTATTCTATTAATAGAAGTGTTTTTAGTCATGTGTCTGCTTGTAAGACAGCTCATGAAATATGTAATATTATACAAGTTACTCACCTTGGATATAATAAACAAATCCATACCAAACTTGGAATTATTCATGCTGAGTGCCAAGACTTCAATATGGGTGAAGATGAAACAGCACACCAAATATTCCATAGATTCACAAACATTGTGAATGGAATGAATTCACTTGGAGAAGCTTTAGAAAATTCAGTACTAGTTGAATGAGTCCAATGATTCTTACCAAATAAGGGGCATTCCAATAAGGTTTACATTGATGAAATAAATAATTTCAAAGAGTACACACTTGATGAATTGACTAGATTTCTCCTTCTTTATTAATTTTAATTGAACAATATAGCTATCGAGGAGACAATAAAAAGAAAATGAGTAGATTTTAAATCTATGAATTTTGTTTCTACTGAATCATTTGATTTTAATCTACATGATTGTAAAAAAGAAGATATGGCTTATATTGTGACTGGATTTTACAAAAGAATAAAAAATAAAGGATTCAAGAATCGTATTTGAAGAAATCCTCAAAAAGAAAAATATAAGAGAGATAATAAAGCTGATAGGAATTATAACGCTTCAGATGTAACTGGTTATGAGTGTAGGAATAAGGGGCATATCAAAATTGATTTCACAAAACTAAATAATAAATACAAATAAAAAAAGAAAGAAAAAATGGCATTGACTACTACATGGAGTTGTACTGAATAATATGATTCCATTGAACAATCTAGAAAGTAAAAATAAAGTGCTAAATTGTGATTCATGACATCACTGGATATGGAAAAAATACTTGGATTTCTCAAGAATGACATATGTTTTATGTAAAGTGGATAATATAGGCATATTATCGGAGAACCATAAATTTTTATGACTTACAACACATGTTATAGAGGAACTATTACTTTTAGAGACAATTCCAAAGGTAAAGTAAAAGGTTTTGGTAAAGTTGGTATTTTAAATTTTACTTTTATTTATAAATTTTTATATGTTGAAGGTTTAAAACATAATTTAATCAATTTTATAATTTTTCATAATCTCTCAAAACATGAAAATGTGTTATAGCTACCTTCCTTGAAGAAATAACATCTTCATGTTTGTGACGCTTGCATGAAAGGGAAACAACACAAAAAAAATCTAGACCCATCAATTAGATAAGTACTAATAGAACTTTACAATTAATACCACTTGATTTATTTGGCCCCACTCAAATTTACATCCTTGGTGGAAAGAAATATACCTTAGATATTGTTGATGATTATAATAGATTTAATTGGGTATACTTTCATGCTCATGAAAATGATACATTTTCTAGATTTACTTCTTTTTGTAAATTAGTTCAAAATTAAAAAGGTTGTATGATTATTTTTATTCATAGTGATAAAGGAGGTAAATTTCATAATTTATATTTTGAAAAAATTTGTGAAAATAATTGATATTTTAATAATTTCTCTACACCTAGAACACTACAACAAAATGGTGTTGTACAAATGAAAAATAGAACTCTTATTTAAATGGATTGAACTATGTTGAGTGAATATAATATGTCTATATATTTTTGGGATGAGGCTGTTTTGGTTGCATTTCATATTTCAAATAGAATTATTATTAGACCTTTTTTAGAGAAAACTCCTTATGAATTATTCAAAAATAAAAAAACTAAAATTGGTTACTTTAGAGTTTTTGGTTGAAATGTTTTTATTTTAAATTAAATGGATAAATTTGATAAATTTGATTCTAAGAGTGATAAAGGTATTTTTCATAGTTATTATAATAATACTAAAGCATATAAGGTTTATAATAAAAGAACTATGATTATTGAATAATCGGTTCATGCTATGTTTGATGAAAATAATGTTAAAATAAATTCTAATTCTAATGTTATTGATGAAGATTTTAGAGAATTTCATTTTGGTGAAGAAATTTCTCAAAATAAGTATGAATCAATTGAGGTGGAGAATAATCACTCTTAGCCAGATCCAAAATCCAAGAACATTCACAAAGATCATCATGTCAAAAATATAATTGGCAATGTTAATTCTGGTGTTAAAACTAGAAATTCTATTTAAAATTTTTGTGCCAATTATACTTTTATTTATGATTTTGTTCCTTTTAATGTTAATGATGCTTTGAAAGATGAAAACTCGATTTTTTCTATGCAATATGAATTAATTAATTTGGTTACAAATAATGTTTGGAATTTAGTATAATTATATAAGGATAAACAGGTGATTGGGACTAAGTGGATATTTAGAAACAAGCTGAATGAATCTGGATAGATTTTCAAAAATAAATCTAATCTTGTTACTCAATGATACTCTCAATAATATGGTATAGACTTTGAAGATTATTTTTCACTTGTTTCTTGTTTAGAGGCAATTATAATTTTATTGGATTTTTTCTTATTTTCAAGGTTATAAATTATATCAAATGGATGTAAAAAGTGATTTTTTAAATTGTTTTATAACTGAATAAGTTTATGTTTCTCAACCCCCTAGTTTTTAAAGTGAAAAATTTCCTAACCATATTATTGAATTATCTAAATCTTTGTACGGTCTCAAACAAGCACCTCGTTCTTGGTATGAAAGTATTTCCTTGTTTTTATTAAATAGTAATGTTAAGAAAGGCAATGTTTATCTAACTCTTTTTATTAAAATAACATCTGATGATATTTTCGTTGTTCACTTTTATGTTTATGATATAGTGTTTGTTTTCTCTAGTGAAATACTTTGCAATAATATTTCTTCTTTGATGTCTCTTGAATTTGACATGAGTTTAATGGGAGAATTAAAATTATTTATTAGACTTCAAATTTTTCACAGAAAAGATGGAATTTGTTTTAATCAATCTAAGTATGATAAAGAGTTGGTTAAAATATTTGCTCTTGATTCTAGTAAATATTTGAAAACTCTTATGGGTACTAATTCTAAATTAGATATTTATGCTTCTAGTAAATCTATTTATTTTAAAGGTTATAGAGGCATGATAGGTAGATCGATATATTTAACTACATCTAGACCCGACATCATTTTTTGTATTTATTTATGAGATAGATTTCAGAAAGATCCTAAATAAATTCATATTAAAGATGTAAAAATAATAGTTAGATATTTTAAAAGAACTATTGATTTTGGTTTGTTTTATCCAAAATATAACTATTTTTATTTAACATATTATTCTGATTCTGATTTTAGAGGATATAGAATTTATAGAAAAAGCACATCAGGTATGGGTCATTTTTTGGGAAAATGTTTAGTTTCCTGGTATTCTAAGAAACAATTATCAATTGTTTTATATACTACAGAGTCTGAGTATATCTCAGATACTAGTAGTTGTACTCAAATTTTATGGATTGAGAAAACATTATGTGATTTTGGTGTTTATCTTCATAAACTGCCTATTTATTATGATAATACTTATACAATTTATATTTATAAAAACCCCTTACAGTATTCTAGAACAAAGCATATTGATCTTAGATTTCATTTTATTAGAGATCATATGAGCAAGGGTGATATTGTTTTAGAATTTATATCTTCTAAAAAAACTGGCAGATATTTTTTCAAATCCTTTAGACTCTTCTCAGTTTGAAAAAATTAAATTTTAACTTGGTATGTTCAAATTTTAATTTTTTATTATTGTATTTTTTTAGGGGGAGTTTTTTTTTTACTTTTTGTTAATTTAAAAAAGGGGGTGAGATATTTTGTGAGTAAATGGGGAGAAATAAATGGAGGGAAATAAATTAGTTTTAAATGTTTTTAAAATTGGTTTTAAATGTTTAAAATTTTTGGTTTTGTAATCAAACAAAAAGGAGAACATTATTTCTGCATGTGTATTCTCTTTTGTTGGATTACCTTTATGATTACATGTGATTTTTCATTTAAAAACATTTTTTTATTTTAATGATTTCATAAACTACAATTTAATTATTTCTATGATTCTTATCACATTATATAGATAAGATATTTATCTATATTTCATTAGTTTACTAGGAAGTCTAAAAATGCATTTTAATTACTCTAAAAATTCAACTATGTTACTTTTGTAATTTTAGAAACTCTACAGTTTTAAGTTTTAAAATAATTATGTATTTATTTTACTAAGAATTTTACAGATATTTTATTTTCATGAAAATTGATTTTGTATAAATACAACATTTTTATCTTGATTTCATTAGTTTACATCAAAGTATAGAAAGATATTTTGAAAGGTGATTAAATTGTTTGAAGTTCTAATTTGATTTTTCAAAATGGTGGTTTTTTCAAAAATGTTGTAACTTCATATTTGTTCTGATATTTGGAATAGTAGATTATAATTTTATTTGATTCTTTATTCTTTGGAAAGATGATAGTTTTTTCTAAAAATAATTTCTCTTGACCAAAGTCTAAATTTTCTATTTAGAGCCCTTAAAAATTTGTTGAAGTTTTTTAAAGTATGTTGTCTAGTTTTTTCACAAAGTATGGTTCATCAAACCTACATTACTATTCATTATCCATACACTAATTTACTACTCATGAATAGTGAAAAGTATGGTTCATCAACCCTACATTATTATTCATCATCCCTATGCTAAGTTACTATTAATTATCCCTATGTTGGGTTACTGTTCATACTATATGTTATGTTACTATTCATGAATATTGAAAAGTATGGTTCATAAACCATACATTACTATTCATCATCCCTAGGCTTCGTTATTGTTCATTCTGAAAAGTATTGTTCATCAACCCTACGTTATTATTCATCATCCCAATGCTATGTTACTTTTCATTCTGTAAAGTATAGTTCATCAACCCTATGTTATTGTCCATTATCACTATGCTAAGTTACTATTCATACTCTATGTTACATTACTATTCATTCCTGAAGTTAGTGTTCATTCCATGTGTTTTTTCTGAAAATTGATTTTTTGTATATATATGGATTATTTTCAAATGTTTTTCTGCTATAAAATTAAAATTAAATGAAAGGATTATAATCAAAAAAAAATTAATGTTTTTAGTGGAATATTTAAATTTATAAATTAATAAATTATTCCAATGTCTTTTTATAATAAATTTAATGGTTTCAAGTTTATTTGTTTTCAAAAATTTGAATTCACATTTGGCTTGTGTTTCTAGTTTTTAGGAACCATATTGAATAAATTTAAATGAATTTAAATTTGTATTTTAAATCATTCAATGCTATTATTATTTTGGTGATTTTATTGGAAGACTTATTCAAATTATTTTGAATTATTTTATTATAGATTTTTTCTATAGTAATAAAGAGGCAACAGTTATGTGATTTTTATAAAGATTTTTATGAAATATCTTGATTCAGTTTATTTTGAATTTCTAAAGAAAGAGGAGATGTTGAAGCTGCTGAATATTTATTTTCTATATATATCATTCTCTCTTATAGGTTAAAAAATATATAGGAGAAATATATAGACACATTAACATTTTTGATACTCTGTTTTTTTTTCAAAGGGAAAGTGATGTGAACTTTGAACCTATTTTGCAATCTGCAATGTCCTATGACACTCTGTTTCATCACCTACATGATCTCTCAAGGGCTGAATTAATTCTTCTTCAACTAAAATTTCCTTGATGAGATGATCCAATCTAATCCTAAACAACCATCACTTATGGTTTCATTTTTTATCCTCTTTCATCTGGTTCTGAGTCAGTAACACTTTTTCCCATCTCTCACACACACTCTATTTTTCTGTTTATGGTTTTTCTCACAAAAGAATTATTTGTTATTATATTTTCTTGGGTTTTGACTCTCGAATTCTAAATTTAGGATCTAAGTGTTGTGACTCCCTGTATCTAAAGTTGGGACTGTTCGGGTTGTGACTCCCTTTATTTAAAGTCAGGTTGTAAGGGTTGTGACTCCCCATATAAAAGTCAGTGTCAGTGTTATCCCTCCACTAGAAATGGATTTTGTAATTTGGTTATGATTCCCCCATAAAATTAGTTTTTAGTACACATATATCTCTCGCTGAATAGAGAGGTATAAAATTAGAATTAGACCCACTTTGGACCGAATGACTATAAAAAATATCCTTGCATTATTTAGTTTTTATGCTTTTAATTAAACTTATAAATTAACTTTGATAAATAATTTAATTTATTTATTTATTTTTTAAAAATTTTAATCTTCTCTATTAACCCCCTCTATCCATATTTCATTACCCTATACAACCTGACAACTAATCCTTGATTGAAATGGGATGGTGTGATTTTGGTTTCTCCTTTCAAGTATTTCTCTTTGGATCTCATCACCTAGTCCAAGTATACCTCCTAGAGTTAAGTCATGTTCGTATAACTCATTATTGGTGCCATATCTTTGTGGATTAGGTTATTTATGATGACTTTTTCTAGACATTCAAGCGGGTCTCGACATGGAAGAAACCTTCATTCAGGAGAGTAGTCATGTTGGTTATCTCTAACATGTATGAAAGCTAAGAACAATAACGACCTATATTATGCCTCATAGAAGCGAATCTCATGGAGGTATCTTAGGTGTGGAACCCAAGGCATCCCATATCTATCATGAGGCATCTAACACTAAAGGCATATATTTCAAGTCTTTTACCTTAGGTATCCCATGTCTAGCATGAAGTAGCTGACACCATAGGTGCATATCTTCCAAGGTTTTCACATCAATAATCCCATGTTTAGAATGAGGTAGTAGAATAAGATAGGTGGTGTGTTTAGAGACTTGTGGGGATAGATATGAGACTAATTAGAATGCCCCATAAAGGTGGATCAATGAGGAATATCCCTAGGATGGAGCACCTTAGAGTTTACCAATGGATGGATTAGAACACCCAGTAGAGGAGGATCCAAGAGGTATATTATGTAAAGGTAATATGTCACACCATAAAGGTGGATGAGTGACCTGTAAGGGAAGATCTAGGAGTGTGTCCCATAAAGGGAATATGTCACACTGTGAAGGAGGATAGATCAGAACTCCATTGGAGGTAGACATGGGAGGAGAGCCCTATAAAGGGAAGATTTCACACTATGAAGGTTGATCTAGACACCCCTGTACCCCTAGGAGAGGGGAACCAAGATTTATCATTGGTGAAGATTGAACCTCGAATAGGAGTCCTATATGCCCATTTTAGGAGGTAGGGATCAAAACACACATATTTCGATGTCGTAGTTTAAGTTCATGTCATGCATTTTAACATCATGTGGTAAGGATGCTCATTCCGTGAAAGGATATTTGACAAGGGATGGTATGTAGATTACACATGGAAGATTCCCTTCACAAGAGGATCACTCTTGGTTAGATGGTATGGGGTTTACATATGAGAGTTTCCCGGGTAGGTGGAATGATCCTTCCAGGATGTGGAACCTTGGAAAATTAGGATGGATATGGATGGATTACTAGGTTCAAACCTTAGGGATTCCTCCTATGAATCCAAGTTAATTTGGAATCAAAGAACATGTTGTTTGTAAAGGATAATCAGAGCTTACACTTGAGGAGGAGGCCCATGGAGGTTGGGCATGTATGGTTAGGTCTTAGGCATAGAAGCTTACCATTGGAAGGTGGAGACTTGGGCTTACCCTGGGAGGGATTCCCATTATAAAGAGGATTTCACGTTCATTTCTAACCTATAATACCATGTGATTCATGCTCAGTGTGAGAAACAAAAAGAAGCAGAAAACGTGATGTTCATGTCGTGAAAATTGCACCAACGAAAGATAGTGTAGGGCTTACACATGGAAGCTTCCCGGTGGAGGATCTCATTCAATGTGATGAGGATCCCATTCCTTATGATTCATACATGGATAATTCTATGTTTAGTTCATAAGGTGTGTGGGTATTACACATGAAATCTTCCTAATGTAAGAGTATCACTCAGCAGTGATGGAAAGGGTGGCATTCCCATGATTATTGTATATGTGGAATCCTATGTACATTTCATGGGGTAAGACTATAGTTTTACATCATGTGATGAGTATGTTCGTGCTAGGAATTTTTATGCCATGCAGTGTGAATGTGGGGGACTCACTCCTTACACCTTGGACTTACATGACCTAAGATCATGCACCTATGGGTGAGGCATGGCTTCAGCAATACCAAGTTTCAATGGTGTGGAGGAGTGGTTGGACATGAGTTCCATGTTAGTGTGCCTATGTTGATAATAAATGGGTGTTAGTTTACCTGTGTTGAGAAGAAAAAGGTAAAGGGGAATCTCGGGCCACAGTTGAGGTGGATTGGGCCACTAGAATAGGTTTTATAGGTCACACGGGGACTTGAGGTGTAGCTGAACCAATCCTGGATTGGTGTGGGGGCCTTAGTAACTCAACCTTCAAAAAAAAGTTGTCAACATCAGGGAGTCGTCATGGAGAGGCCCAGAATAGGGGTTTTGAAAATCATAGGGCCTCGTAGAGAGGTATTTCTCGAAGCTCAAATGCTTTGTAGAGGTCAGGATCTTTATGAAGTAGGATTCTTCATGAAACAAGGTGACACTACCTTAGGATGTTGTCCTAATTCAGTGGAGGTGTGCTTCATGGAGTCTTATTTCTTTACAAAGCATCAAGTAACTCTAAGGGCCTTATTCCTCTATGAAGGGAGTAGGGATTCATGAAAGGGATCCCCACCTTAGGTGGGGATATTCAAGAATATATGGAATGGGTTTTCTCAAAGTTCATGTACCTTATATTATCCATTTTTTGATCTAGTTCACGATGCACAGATGATTCATGAATTGGGGGAAATTCAAAAGTTGAAGGGTTGAGTAACCATTATCTAAAGGTTGTAATGAGTGGGGTATTTATAGGGAAGGGGTTTTGGGAAGCTGGGAAGTGGTTCACAAAGAAAATGTGGGATTCTTGAATGGCCATGGATCTATCAGACTTGCAGAACACACTGTCAAGGAATATCATGATTGGGAAGGGGAGATTCACAAATAGTCTTTATAAATCAGACTTTTAAGAGGGGTTTTGTGGCTGTTTTTGTCTTGGATTTTCTCCAAACCATCTATGAATTCCTTAACTAATCCCATGTATTTTATTTTAGAATCCAAAAATTACCCATTATAATGGGAGATGATGAGGAAAATGAGGGTCAGATAATGAGGGATAATCACTGAAAGTTGTAAATATGCTCCCTTTCATGAAGACCATGATCAATGATCACTCTCAATGATGATACACAGAGATCACGAGTGAAAGGCCATCACAAACCTTGGTGTGGTCGGGTGACTATAAATATAATCATGGGGGCCTCAAAGGAACCTAACTCCACATGAATAAAATCCTATTTAATCTCTTTTTATGAAGATCATGGATGGATACAAGAGATCGTTCCCTATTTACTAAGCAGATAGTCACTGATTACCAACACATTCCATATAAATCATGGGGAGGTTGGAATCAGCCTTTGGTACCTTCACCAAATCTCTGATATCTTGATTAGGGGGCAATGTACGATGAGTTTGTCCCTGTAAAGAGTGTATGGTAAAACTAGGTGCAGTTGCAGGCTCTGGAGAAGGTGATGCTAGATCATGTGTAGGGAACCAGTGAGATAAATCTAAGGATAAAGGACATTCCATTGAAGTGGTGGTTAAACTATTTCTCGAATGGAACTGCATAGGATCTCACTAAGGGTGAGGAAATAGCAAGGAAATTTCTGAAGAGGCCATGCACTTGTTCTAGGGGGTACCGGCTGGGCAAGGAAGGCTCCTACCAGTATATTTTGAAACCGATCTAGTGGTAGTTTTGGGGATATAGTTTCAACTGAGCCTCAACCCATAGTCAAATTGGCACAATTTATCATAGCACTCATATGTGGGTGGATGCTTCTGGTGAGGGATGAACACATGGGGGTAAGGCCAAGCACATTCATAATGGAAGTGATGTTGGTGATAGGGTAGCATGTTATATTTTAATCTCAGTGTTGCTGATGTTGTACAAAGTACTTCATCACATTAGTGAAGGGAAGACGCCACTACGTGTGTGCGGGATTTTTTACTTCATGTATAGTTGGGTGGTTTCACACATGAGGGGTAATGAGTCTCCAAACCCTATTCCCCCTCTAAAAATAAAATTTCTACTGGATATCTTGAATATTATAGGGAGTTACCCAATCATGTTCAGCATAGAGGACATGTTTAACATGGTTCGGTTGGTGGATCACTTTATCTTTCACACATTCTTTCTACTGACCAAATTGGTAACTGATAAAAGAATAGGGACTGATTAGAAAATATAGTACCTCTTATTCTTCGTAGGTGGGGTGATAGTGGTAAGGGTTGACTGTGATCTGGTGTGAGGGATATATAACCCACAAAGGATTGTGAGGCAATTCAGGTTCCTATAGAGGTTGACCCCGAAGCTATACTCATAGGTGCATCATGAGTTCCTCCCTTTAGTGATGAGGCAATTATGGAACATGTTCATGTGTGAAGATGAAAAGATATGGAATGAGTTTCCTTCATCTAGTGCTACATATAGGATAACCCATGAATATTCATAGAGTTGGGAAATATCTTATCCTAGGGTAATGCTGAGAGAGAGGGATATCTGGGTTAATTATGGGGTAATACATCCACCACGAGTTCAGGGTGAAGTGGTGGCTAGAGTGTGTTGGGGTGGAGAAGCTGGCCTGGTGGGTAGGGAAAAAATAGCGGGACTGGCGGTTCATGGGACCACACTGGCAAGAGGAAAAGGGAGAGGAGTGGTGGCATCAGGACCAACTCTCTTGGGCAGGTGGACTTTGGAGGAAGGGGATCCATCTGGGGAAGTTTTTAGGAAATATTTCCAAGCTCCCGAGAAATGGATACTCCAAGTAGATATTCCCAATTACGTCATCTTTCGTGAGGCTTAGGACAACTGGGACATCTTCAAGCAGTTCTTTAGTGTTCATGGGATGTGGTATCATCTCAAAAAATGTGGGATGTTTCTCATCAAGAGTAGTCAGGACAAGGACATTTTCCATGTGTCTCAAGACTATGCGTAATGGTATGTGATGTAGATGGTAGAACTAGTTTATTCCCAGGTTACTTCATGTCTATTGACTGACTAGTTGAGAGTACTGTTGGACATGACCTCTCCTCCACAACTATCGGCAGCTGAGCCAGTTGTGTGTGCTCCCTTTCTCAGAGAGTTGGATGAGTCTTGGGGATATGACACTCATTAAGGCTCACATTTGAGATTAATCATCACTACCGATCAAGTAAATATCCAAATATTACATACCTCATATACTACCTTCTCCTTAGAACCATTGTCCAACTCCCATTCCACTTGTGCATGAATCAAACGTGGAGGAGGTGGAGGTCTGAGATAGACCCAAAAAAGAAGGTGACTGGATCGCAACCCATAAAAGTGTGAGTTTGGGGTCCCATATCAAATTCATGGTAGTGATCAGTCAAACATCAGTACCTGCAGTAGAGGGAACATCCTCGGAAGGAACCCTAACCTGGGGGGTGCTAGTGAATCATTAGGAACCACTCATTGTAGTATAAAATTCACATAAGTTCCTTTCTCCTACATTCCATTGACTCTTTGTTTCTCCATCCTATGATTGACTAAAATACTTTGAAATGTAAGTTTTAACGATACTCTAAACTCAACCACTAGTTCCAAAACTTACATTAGATACACCTGAAGTTGAGGTGGCAATGGATGACGCTACTCTCCCAATGTAAAGGGCCAGAGAGGCGGTGGTAGTCAGGTAAACTATATAATTTACACTTAAGTGGACTACTTAGACCATGCCCTCAATGGAGGGGGTTGAGATAGGGCCCACTATAGAGCTGGCGGAAAGAGATTTGGTGGTTGGGCCCATGGTGCTGGCACAACCAGAAGTGGCTACTAGGGATGAAATTGTGATAGGGGAAGTGGATATGGTATTAGTAGTTGGTATGAATGCATTTGGTTTTCCTTATTTGAAACTGACAGTTTTTGGTGGTTGCAGAAGTTGAAGCTGAGGTTTCTCTATCGGTTGGAGTAGGAAAATGAACTGGGATGATGGAATCCACCTCTGAAATACCACAAAGTGGAGTAGGGGCTTCCTCCATAGGTAGAGAATTCAATGAGGATCTATTACTGTGGATGATAATTGATCCACTCATGTTTTAATAGATAAACCTGGAGGACCAATCCTAAAATATAATGGCAGTCTTACCTCATCATGAGAATGTGCCACACAAATATTTTGAGGGATTCGGCCTAGAAGTTGTTAAGGATAATTCCTCCATCCATCTTAAGGCATGGAGGAATGTGTATAAATTCATCACCCATATATGGATATACTAAATTCAAAAATGGTAGGAATATCTTCACCATTGTTTAGTAATTATAGGGACTGGTGGGAAGGATTCCAGTGCCTTTTACGTGCTAGATCAGGACTTCCTCATCCAGGGGGCACATGCGGGATAGCAGGAGATCGATCTGTCCTAAAGGAAACATAAGGTTGAGGGATCCTAGGAACTTCAGAAATACAAGGAAAGTATTTACCATATGGAGGGGATGAAATAGAAGCTTTTTATGACCACTGTCACTCGGTCTGAGATCACTAACACTCTGAGGGGTTCAATTGGAAGCATCTGAGGATAAGGAAGATAAAATCAAGAAGGTGGAAGCTGAATAAAATGAGGAGTAAGACCAACATTGAATCAGGGCCAATTATGTTTTCTCCTAGGTCGATGAGGAGAAATAATACTTAGAAGTGTGGCAAAAATACTTAGAGATCACTCAACAGAGGTAGACTGAGCTTGGGTGCTCAATCATTGAGGCAGAGCTGTAGAGGTGTATTTTGCCAAGGGGAGGCCCAATATGTGGATTCCCCCTTGAAACTCTAGCTTAACCTAACTTTCATGATCTAACATATTTACTTTATTTATTATCTTAATTCGATCATATTTCTGACACAACCAACAAACAATCCCTAAGCTCACGTGAGCCACACCCAATGTAAGAAATAAGTGATGGCCATGTGATTTATTTTCATATGATAATGTCAGACGATCAATTTTTGAGTGACCACAGATATTGGTTTAGATAAAAAA
The DNA here is from genome assembly GCA_963277665.1 of Viscum album. NCBI lineage: Eukaryota > Viridiplantae > Streptophyta > Magnoliopsida > Santalales > Viscaceae > Viscum > Viscum album. The sequence goes on along the minus strand of OY728166.1, from coordinate 1,079,641,374 downwards.
AGGTTGTGTATAGAGAAAGATTCACTCGAAATAGACAACTTGCATTCCCAATGTGCACTAGTGAACGAATGGGATAACGCCAGGGGTGTTGGATTTGACCCAAACAAAGGGGAATGGAAATTATGAATCAAAATACCCAAAATTTGGAACATGAGGAGAATGTAATGATGAAATAAGATAACAATTTATCATGTTAGAAACGCATCATCCACACCATTATCTTGGAATGAGGATAAAAAAACAAGGTTTTATTGATGACTATGGTTGAAACACGGAACCTGTCTCAAAATTCCATCCAAAGTCTTATGGGATGTTGGCCCAGGATGGTAGGTAAGACCAAATGGAATTAGACCAAACTATTAGGGGGTCCTTTTAGACATGGAATAGGATGAGGTTCAAAATAAGTGGCACACGAATCATGGAAATGAAGTGATGGAATGTTCGAATATATTCGAACACTCTTGGAATTATGCCACCATGGCTTAGAGTATAGTGGTATAGTTGTATTGTTCTAAAAAAATATTAAACCCATCCTTTGGGGAATTCCATCTTGGATACCGAGCGATGACTATAAATATGAGAAATGTGGTTGGTGACCAAAAACGAAGGAGAGGGCCTCTTAGGTGAGGATATAGGAACCCTTGAATTTTTACTTCATACAATGAGGATGATAAAAACACAGTTTATTATCATACGGTGAGGAAGGAATATGGTATATTTTAACATCATATTATCAAGATGCATCTCATAGTTTAATGTCATGTGACTGGGACACTACACATAGTTTAAGGTTATGTGGCCTAGACCATGGAAAATAGTTTAAAGTCATGTCATATGGACTGTGCTTCTTAGTTTAGGGTCACATATCTTGGACCCTAAGAAAATAATTTACGATCATAATTCTTGAACCATGAAAAGTATCCCAAAAGGGGAGATTCAAGGCAAATAAAACTAAGAAACCTAGTTTGGATGGACCAAGGAGGCTCAACACCACACCATGGTATCCTACAAGATATTTTCACGAAGTTTAAAGTCATCATGAAAGTTCATGGACCCCCCCCCCCCAATTTATAGTCATGAAGTTGGACTGATGGTTCCTTTGTGTAGCTTAGCTACATCATTACACACCCTACCAGAACTTATAATCCCTTTTCAGTATTTCTTGGTGTGAGAAACAAGGAATGGTAAGGGGTATTCCGCCATGTGGAAGCACACATTAGGGGAGACTCCAAGGGTATTGAAACTCCGTTGAGGTATAGGGAAGTTGAAAGTAGGTAATATGAGGCTTCCAATATTTGGATCAGGGGTTATCGATGGGTAGGGCCGACTTTTGGCCATATTCGAAACATAAGAATCCCATCCACACTAGTCAAGAATGGGGTAAGAAAACACAGGACCAACTATTGACCAAGTTCGAAACACAGGACCTGCCTATTGTCTCCATAGATCCATTAGGGTGTTGACCCATCATGGGAGGTGATCCAAAATGGAATGAGACCATCACTGTTAGGGGGTTTGTCTAGATTTGAATAATGATGGAAATCCAAGCCAAGAAGGAATCAACGTGTGGAATGGGTGTATCAGAAAGTGGGGTTCAAATCCAGGTTTTTAAAATAGTTTGAAGTCATATTAGATAGACCATGGCTAATAGTTTTAGGTCTTAGATCTCCATGAGTTCATAATTTAAGGTCATAGAATACAGACCATAAGGATTATCCCACAAAGGGATATGTGTAGCATGTATGAGTGACAAACATGATGTGAATGAGTTATAGGAGGCTTGATACCACACAACACATTCCTTAGGAGAGATTCATAAAGTTTAAATTCGTAATGATTGGACTATAACTAAGGCCAAAGGGATAAAAGGTTTATAGATATATGTCTAGTCTTGAAGAAAATATGTTTGAGCATCACTAAATATCCCATAAGTATGACAATCAAGCCACACATAGTTCTATCATGCGGTGTGCTAAGAGACCAACAATGGTGGGGAAATCCTCTCTAGTGATGGAGCTGAGGAATCCAATGATTATCATGAGGCATATTGAATTTTCTTAGGATGGGATCATAGTTTAATATACTTTGTTGAGTACATTAACTTCTAGTTTAGAGTAGTAGATTTTTTACCACGGTGGGAGAATATTCCAAATGGGTATGTGTTATGTGGAATCCTGATAGACCTGATGTGAACAAGGATCGAGGCCTGACACCACATGACACACCTAGAGGAAATCACATCTATAGTGAGGGGAGAATCTCAACCAAAGGGGATATGTGGTGAATTGTAAGAGTAACCCAATGTGAATGAGGACCAAAAATTCCCACACCACATGAAATGTTCTCAATAGATTCCTACATATAGTTTAAATTCAAGATGTGTGTACTTCGTGTAAATAGTTTAAGGTCACATTTCAAACCATCAATGATAAACATCTACCGTAGGGCATGGAAAAGGAAAATTTTATTTTCCAAATTCAATAAATAGGCTGACCAAGGTTGTATCACTTGAGGAGCATCACATTTGGTTCAATAACTAATTTCTTATTCAACTAATCTTACTCTTTTAGGGGTTTTTTATTATTTATTTAAAATAATGGTTTTTGGTCTTGGAAAATAATTCAATGAAATAAAATAACACAATCCTAACATCAAGATGCATCACATAATGAGGTTCAGAAAGAAAGTCATCGGTCTTAAGTTTGGTCACATGGGTTCTTTCATTATTTAATTATTATTTAAATTCAATTTGATAATTATTTGATGAAAACTCATTAAAAATTACATTCCTTTAATTTATTGAGTGTGTTATTTTATAATTCCTTTGATACACAAAAACTCACCACCTCTAATAGTCAAATAGGATAACACATCAATCAAGAATGTAATTCAAAAAATACATGGCTCCAATGTATGTCATTTTATGCCTTCAAGAAACCCAAGCTCCACTATATGACGGGTTTTCCTGAGAAAAAATATATAAAAATTTAATCCAAGAAAAGTAATGGAATTGGAAATAATGTCAGGATGGACAACCACATCACCCGTGAAATACTCTTTCATCTACCACAAATAGATTTAAAACATATTTAATTGAAGAAAAATAATTAAGAACGCCATGAAACCTTCCCCAAGGACAAGCCTCTAGTAAGTCAATTTTCATTGAAATGTGAAAAGAAATCACAATGGTAATATGGAATAGATATAGAATGATATTAGGTTTGTAAGAAAAAAAGGGATATAATAAGAAAAGGGAAACACTTTAGAAAAATATACATATGTGTTACATGGGAAAAGAAAACTAAAATAAAAAAGATAAGAAAATACAAATCCTTAACCAGGAGCATGGACCTTGTACAGATATTCCCTATATAATTGATATCCTCTTCAATCCACCTTTATCCTTTTATTTATAGGCATGTAAGAGTCTTCAGGGTGTTATAATGGTCCATTAATGGGTTTTGGGACATAATGGGTCATCAACAGTTGAAAATTTGGCTCCTGAATTTTAGTTCAAAAGTTTTTTCATGGTATCCTTTTATTTTGACCGAATATGAGATATTTTTATTATATAAAGTTGTTCCAAAATATCCTATGATTTTTCCCAAAAAATAATCTCCATCCTCCATGTGTAGAAGAAGGTATAGGCAATTTACTCTAAAAATTTATTCTGGATAGGTAGAATCTTTGAATTTCAAAAATCTAATTTCTCATGCATTTATGTCCTTGGATTATGTATATTAAATTAGATACATAGTTATGAAAGTTGTTTCTAAATATTTTATATTTATCATTGTCGAATTCAAGATCCATTGTTTCGTCCATTTCAAATATATAGGTTCATCTTCAGAAATCTCTAGATCTGTGCACATATTTCGTGGCTAGAATTACGAGCTTATTTTGGGCCTCTAAATGTTTGATTTATCTCTTGGTATAGAAATATAAAATGAATCTTAGGATGTATTTAATCCTAAAAAAATTAATTTTATAAATTAAATTAGTCTATAAAATGTTATGGCCAATATAATTAAATAAATTAAAATAGTTAAAATCCAAAATTAGGCCATTTTTTTAACTAAGCCTAAAAAGATTATAAGACCATAAAATGTGATAATTGAAATTAAATAATAATGAATGATTTATGATCCCACTTTAATTTTTCTTCACATTTATACTTTTTTCATTTTTCAAAGAAATTTTTCATTTTTTTTCTTTTTTAAAAGTTAAGATTAGAATAAACCTCTCATCCATCACCTAAAAACATATGATAAAAATCGTCAGTTTATTAATGGTGATTTTTGGTTTCCCAAATCATAACCCATTATTTTCATTTTTTTGGTTCTTTTTTCATTTTCCATTTTTTTAATTCAAGAGGGGAAATAATAAAGTATCATGAATGAGTTAATAATCTTAATTCACACCCACAATAAGCACCCTTCCCACCCACACACACACATTTTTTCCTTACAATTTAAATCCTACTTTCCACCATGATTCCCTTAACCCCAACACTTCAACTTTAAAATATCATGCAAATACCAAGAGTATGGTATAAATAGATAAAAATGGATTGAAACATGGATCATCCCTATAAAGTTTATTCATGGTCTCTATGGGCTAAAGAATGATTGATGTAAAGGTAGTATTTTAAGGATAATTGTTTTATCAAAAGATGCCTCAATCATTTTAAATTTGTTTTTTCACATTCATAGCTTTGACAAGTTCACATGAAAGTTTTGTTTAGTAACATGTCCCAATATCGCTCAAGAAATATGCTCAAGATAAAATATTAAGTACTTGGTCTAGAAATCCTCTTGAGAATGAAAATATTATTTGGTAAAATCACTCAAGGAATCACTAATAATTAAAAATCAATTCACATGGATTTTAGAAATTCAAATGATGAAAAATTATTGGGAAACTTCATTTACATGAATCAACTAATTCACTAAAATAATGAGTCCTTATTTTAATATTTATGCTTCAATTTAATCATTTAATTATCTATTTTACTCGTTAAATTTCATAATCATTAAATCTAAAACATGGAATCACAAGATTCCTAATAAAATCATGTTTCTTGGATACATTAAGTAAAACATGAATTTAAGTGTGGGCATGAAATTTCAATTTAAGGCTCAAAAAATGTTGTTGGAAAAAAATTAGGGAGTTTAAAAGGTAAACATTGAAAAGTGAACTCCCTTCCCATGAATCTTAGTCCTTATATTCACAACTTGGGGGGCTTCGATGTATTCCTTCTTCTATCATTAACCTATAAATGAAAATTACTTATTTAAACACAAGGATAATGTCATTTAAGATCAAAAAGATAATAAGGAGTGGGATACATTATGTACTAATAATAAGAATTAAATTTAAATATAAATGACTAAAAATAAAGTAGTAAGATAAATATTGGTATGTTCCCTAAAGTGGTCCCTAAATTTTTATTGCCTTTAGAGGTCAGTACTAGCTATTATCCATAATATGATGGTGTTTTGAGCATCTTGTATTTAAACCACCACATGTGGATTTTCCCTACCTGTGCTTCTTCGTTCTTGGTGATAAATGATCCATGGATAGATTATACCAGATCCATCCCCTCCAAAATTATGTACAGCTTGCATGGAGGGGGTAGGATGAAGTATGGATCAACCATATTCTTGGTTTCTACTTATGTAAACTCCTCTTGTTCTTCTGGTGTTGTCTTAACATAGGCTGCATGAATTGAATAATAAATGGGATATTCAAATTTTTATTTTTATTTTTTAATAAGAAATTTATCCCTTTAAATATGAGCATCCAGAATCTTGGTTTCCTTAGACTCAAAAACTTGGTCTTCCTCATGGGATTCCTCACATGTATTTTCATCAAAATCAGGGAGATTCATGTGTTCCTCAGTTGGTGCATATTTAGTTTCTTCATCTTCTTCTATGGAATAATAAGATTCATCCAATTCTGAAAATTCAAAAAAAATTAAGAGTGATAATCAAATTAGTTTCAATAAAATTAACTGATTTTGAGTTCAAGAATGTATTGTCTCCCTGAGTTGGTTCTTCTTGAATATATTCTTCAATGGAAAGTGCCTCTTTGATTTGACTTTCACTAGATGGAGCTAGGTAGTCAGGATACTCCATTAATTCTTAAAATTACAGCAATTGTGTAGATTATTCTTCCATATATTGGGATAAATGAAATGGCGATGGATCTTCTTCTTTGAAAGGTTTGGGTAGATTAATTAGTTTCAAACATTCGTTCTAGAAGTCTTCTAGTTCTTGTTGATCCCCGACATGTATCTCAGCAAGAAAGTCCTTTTCATCTATCTCTCTTAAAAATGGTTTATAGAGTATGAATGAATCTTCAGGTACCTCCAACTTTACCTCCTTAGGTTCTTCAATTTCAATGATGATTGGTGAAATTTATTCTACCACTTCCTTAGGTTCTTTCTCTAACTCAGGGTCAAATTTCTCTATTAATGCACAAACATATCCAAATGCCCTTACTGATTTTCTCATCAGTTATTCTATGTTTTATCTAAGATATTGAATTTGGTCTTAATTATAATATTCATGTTTTTGCTTATTTTTTGTTGTTATTTAAACTATGAATAATATACCCATGCATAATAATCTTAATTTGAATGCATCATAGAAAGAGGGTTTTTTAGATTTTTTTAATAAATAAAACAATGAATAATATTTAAATAATTGTTAATTTGGAAAAAATGAATGAAATAATTGTTTAGATCCTAGTAAATGGCACCAGTTTTGATGCATGACTATCATAGGTTGTAGAAAAAGCAAATTTTATATTCCTAATGTTGTACAAAGGCTGACCAGGGTCATCTTACTTGAGGAGTCGTGTAGTCAGTTCAATCACAAATTTCTAATTTTCATAATCTAACTATTTTAGGGTTTTTTTATTATTTTTTTTAAAAAATATTTTTTGGTTTTGGAAAATAATTCAATGGAAAAAATAACACTATCCTAACATGAAGATGCAATATAAAAGGAGGGTCAAAAATAAAGGTTTTGGTCCTAGGGTTGGTCACATGGGTTCTTTCATTATTTAATTGTTGTTTAAATTCAATTTGATAATTCATTGATGAAACCTAATTAAAAAATTACTTTCCTTTCATTTATTGAGTGTGTGATTTTATCATCACATTGTAACACCAAACCTCACCTCCTCCAATATTCAAATAGGATAACATATCAATTGATAATGTAATTCATAAAAATTTGGCTCCACCATATGTTGTTTCATCCCTTCAGGCATTCCCTGATCCATCGTATAAAATATTTGTCTAAGAAAAAAGAGGGAAAATAATTAATCAAAGAAAATTAATGTAATTGGAAATAATGTTGTGGTGTAAGACCACTTCACTCATGAAATACTCTTGAATTCACTATAAATAGATTTAAAACATGTTTAATTGAAGCAAAATAATTAAAAATTCTATTAAACCTCCCCCAAGGCCAAGACTCAGGTTAGTCACTTTCCATTCCAATATGAAAATAGATCCCAGTGTAAATATGGAAGAGATATATAATGAGATTTGTTTTGTGAGAGAAAAAGGGATGGAATAATAAAATTGAAACACTTTAATAAAAAATATGCATATGTGTTACATGGGAAAATAAAACTAAAATAAAAAAGATAAGATAAGATAAATCCTAAATAATCAGTATAGAACTTGTCTAGAGCTTCCCTATATAATATATATCCTCTTAAATCTACCCCAATACTATTATTTATAGGAATTTAAGAATCTTTTGGGTGTTATAATGTTCCATTAATGGGTTTTGGGACATAATGGGTCATTAAAAGTTGAAAATTTGGATCCATAATTTTACTTCAAAATTTTTCATGTGTTATCCCATTTTTTGACCGAATCAGTGAATGATGTATTATAGAATATTGTTACATAATATATTTTTAGTTTTTCCACAAAATTTCAACTTTACATTCATTTTGTATAAGATTTTATATCCAATTTACTCGAAATATTTATTCTGGTCGGGAAGAATCTTTGAATTTTAGAGATCTTATTTATCATGAATTTATGGCCTTGATTTTGGTAGAATAAAGTGGGTACATATTTATGAAAAAAATCAAGATTTTAAATTTATCATTTTTTAATTCCAACTCCATTTTTTCATCCCTTTATGAAATATATGCCCATCTTCAAAAATATCTATATTTATGCATAGATTTTGTGGCCTGAATTGTGAGATTATTTTGGGCCACAAAATGTTTGATTTAGCTCTTAGTACAAAAAAATGAAATGAATAAAAGGATTTATTTAAGCATAAAAAATTGAATTGAATAAATTAAATCAATTTGTAAAATATTATGGCCAAAATAATTAAATAAATTAAAATATTTAAAATCCAAAATTAGGCCACTCTTACAATTAATCCCAAAAAGCATCTAAAACCATAAAATGTGAAGATTGAAATTAAAATATCAACTTTTTTGAATTAAAACCATTGAAATGTATTTAAAAATATATAATAAAATTGAGTATGTCAATTAACTCTTAGTTTAATATTGTAGAGTTTGGACCATCAGATCCTAGTTTAAGGTCATAGAGTTTGGACCATCATATCTTAGTTTAAGGTTATAGAGTTTAGACTATCACATATTAGTTTAAATTCATTGATTTAGGACCATAATCTCTTATTTTATGTTTATAGATTTTGTACCATCATATCTTAGTTTAAGGTTATAGATTTTTGACCATGGGGTGAGCAATTTGAAAGGGGATATGCATAATGCAGTGGCATAAAAATCTTGATAAGAATGATGACTACGGGGACTATACACCATATATATATATTCCTAAGGGGGGTTGAATATAGTTTAAGGTCATAATTTCTAGACCATAACTAATTCTAATAGGTCGAAGTTTTGACGATCTTGCAGTTGGACCTAAAGAAAAAATGTTCGGGCATTTTTTCATATCGCATAAGGATGGGAATCAACCCACACATAGTTCTGGAAGAAAATTCCCCTATGTAGGTATGATCCATACATAGGGAGGAGGAATTTTTGTTTGTTTTTGGGGTGTCTAGACCATGATATAAAATCAATGCATCGTAACGTATCCCATGTGGATAGGAATCAAATCGTAAGTATTTCTAGAATAAGGCATGGTAGATGACCAGTGCTAAGGGAGACATCCTCTCAGGTGAGAAAATTATAGTGCTGTTAAATTTATAATCATGAAACTAGGATGATAATTTTCATGCAGTTTAACATCGTAAAACTATGATGTTGGGCATGCAATTTAATATCATGTAACTAAGATGTATGGTGGTTACACAATTCAATATTGTGCAACTGGGAAAAAAGAAGGAAATTGTTCCAAAAGGTATTTTTGTGATGTGGAAACTATAACATGACGTGAAATGAGGACCTAGGGGCCCACACTACAATACACTCCTAAGGAATACTTCCACATAGTTTAAAGTTGTGATGCCTAAACTTGAACTTTTAGTTTAAGGTCATAGAGCTCAGTCTAATTTCCCAGTTTAACATCGTGTGTCAGGGATGATAATGTTTCATAGTTTAAAGTGGTATAGCTTGGGATGTAGGGGTTATAAATTGTTTAAGATCATAATTCTTGGACCTATTGTAGATAGTTTATAGTTGTGTTTCATGGAGCATGGGGAATCTTAGTTTAAGGTCATAGAGTTTAGACCATGGTGAAGTTTCCGAAAATGGATATGTGTGGCACTATAGGAACAACCTAAAATGAATGAGGGGCCAAGGAGGCACATACCCCACAACACATTCCTAGGGAAAACACACACATATTTTAAAGTCATGATGTTTGGACTTTGGCCCTTAGTTTAAGGTCATAGAATTCAGACCCTAGACTCCCCTCACACAAAGTACTATTCAAGAAACTTGGAATTGGTTGGAGGAGTGGTGTGATATCTATCAATGGTGATCAAAGAGTATGCACCATTGGGGTATACCTTATGAATGATATAAGGTACCTCCCATTTGGTCTCCAACTTTGGTGGATTTCTACTGAGTATCATCAGCATCTTAAGATCCAGCATTATGTCACCCTGGAGGAAGGAGAGAATGAGAACATTTTGTTGAATTCCTTGTCTATAATGTTTTATTTTATCTCTATATTATGAAAGTATTCAAGACTATTCTATTCAAGGGTTTATAGATCATCTAGATATACTTCTTCCATTCTGTCTGGCATCTTCTGGTTATATATAGTTTTTCAGAGACATTGAAACTGAATCTTTATTGGCAGGACTACCTCTATTCTGTACTCTAGGGAATATAGATTCACATGGTTGGAATTACGGGTCATCTTCCGATAATCCCAGAGAGAGTTGGAGAACTTATCTGGCCAATTATTATTGTCCTGACACACCATCTTCTGTAGAATGATGGAGAGAGTTTTGTTGAACACCTCGATCTTTCCATATGTCTGCGCATGGTAGCGAGAAGTATTATTTTACTAGATGATATACTTAACATACAAATTTTTCAGATCAACAACCAAGAATTTGGTTTCTTTATCTTTTAAAATGTCATGAGAAACTTTTAATTGGTGGATGATTTTGGCACTCATGAATTTGACCACTGATTGGGCCTTGACTTTCTTAAGGGGAATCACTTCTATCCACTTGGAAAATAAATCCATCATGGTCAGAATAAACCTACACGGGTGATCTATTGTTGGTGGATACAGTCCCATGATATCGAGTCCACATACTGTAAAGGGACAAGAATACTTGGTAGTATAGAGGGGATTTGGTGGTCGATACATGAAATTGGAATGGATATTACATGCATGGAACCTCTTGGTAAACTTGATGTAGTCATAGACCATGGTGGTATAGAAGTATCTCAACCATCAAATTTGGTGAGATAGCTTCAATTCTGCCTGATGGGTGCCACAAGTCCTAGAATGAACTTCTTACATGACCTGGGGAATCTCATATCCTTGAATAAATAGAGGATAATCCCATCAAACCCACATATGTAGATATTTTGATCAATGATAGGCCCACTCTAGAGGGTGAATTGCATTGTGTGCCAACGGATTCACTCATGTTCAGCTCGATCTGGAATGAGAGTTTCATGCTAAAGATAATCAATGAAAGGAGTTTTCCTATCAGATATTTCCTCTAATATATGGGAATATTTAGGTCTTGATGTAGAATCATCAACAGTAATCTATTTTACCTTCTGTTCATCATCATCATCTGGAATAATGGGGGTGATGACCCTTCAATGTGCCACATGAATGAACAGGTCATCCTAGTCAGGCTCTTCAAGAGACGTGGCTAGAATATCCAAGGAATTGGCTTGACCATTCTACAACTAGGAACATGAGTCACCTCTACCTAAGAGTGGAACTAGGCCATCAGCCAAGGAGTAAACTTTAGTAAGGGTATGAGCTCTGGCTTCCTGACGATGTAATCACCATTGATCTACTTGATGACTAACTCGGGGTCTACCTTCACATAAAAGCGGTGAATATAAATCTCAAGGGCCATCACAGGACCAACAATGATAGCCTGATACTCTATCTCATTATTGGCGTAGCCTTATGATTACAAGAATGAGTAGGGAAGAACAGTCAATGTCGAGGTAATGAAGACGGTCCCTAGAAAAAATCTATTAATCTTGGGATCGTTGAGTCTTATAATTATTTGGATTAAAGAGGCACCATCAAAATTCATTTTCCAATAAGTAACATCTTTTTCACTGATAGGATAACCTCATCTATAAAATCAACATCCAATGGCAATTATCCAGGAGTTGGATGGGTGGCTAGAAATTCTACTAGTGCTTAACCCTTGAAGACCTTTTGTGGAATGAAACTATTGTGGAACTACTAAAGGATAAATAACCAGTGTTCTAGTTGTCCTATCAATATTGGGAGATTCAGAATATATTTTAGCGGGTGTACTCAAAACAAAAGTTGTATCTTGTGATACTGTAGAAAATTTCATAACTTATGCACTACAAAAACTAGCATGAGGCATATCTTATTAATATGAGAGTATCTTAATTCTGTTTCTAGGAGAATGCGACTGAGATAGTATAAATTGGTCTCTTACCTTTATTATTTTTCTAGGTAAGATAGGCATTGAGGGATCATTCTAGGGTGGTCACATGGAGGACTAGAGGCTTTTTAAAGATGGGTAGCATTAGAAATAGAGTTTGTAGAAGATATTACTTTATTTCTTCGAATGTAGCCTAGTAATCTTCATCACACTGGTATATGGTACCTATATTTATGAACTTAGAAAATGTATTACACTTTCTATCTATATTTTTTATTAATATGTGTTTATAGGATAAGTGGACTAGAAGTCCTTAGAGCTCCTAAAGGTTGCTCGAATGAGTCATATGGATTATGGATTTGATATTCTTTTGGTCAATCTCAATTCCTCTGTATCTAATAAAAAACCAATAAACGTCCCAAAGGTAACCCTGAAAGCATACTTAAAGGGGTTTATCTTTAAACACTAGGAGTAGAGTAATCTAAACACTTTCTCATGATCTTTGAGATATTCCTAATTTTTGTAGGATTTTACCCCAAAATCGTCTACATAGAATTCCACCAATGTCCTAAGAATTAGTTTAAAGATTTGGGGCATGGCTCACTGATAAGTGGATCCAGAATTCTTCTGACCGAAGGGTATCACCTAACAGAATTAGTTTTTTATGGTTCTTTGAATGTGGTAGACTCCTCATATTTGGGGTCCATTCAGATCTGGTTATATCTGTAATATCTATCCATGAAGAAGATGGCCTAAAACCCAGTCTTGGCATCAATCAATAGCTTTGTCATGGGAAGGGGGAAATCATCCTTCAGGAAATGGCAGTTGAGGTCCTATAAGTTGATACAAACTTGGATATTTATGCTCTTATTCCTAACAAGAACTATGTTAGCTATCCACTTAGGATATTGAACTTCCTTGATGAAGAAAGATTTAATATGATTATCAACTTCGTCCTCGACCATGGTACCATGAGAGGGGTGTATCTTCTTAGGAGGATAATATAACCTATAATGAATCACTGGGAGACAAAGATGGTGGATAGAAACATAAGGTTCTAGTCCATTCATCTCATTATAACTCCAGGAAAATACATCATGAGGTTTCTTTAGGAAATACACATATTATTGTTATTCTTCAGGAGGCATGACTTCACTAATCAGTGTTGGATCTAGGTTTACCTCGATACCAAGGTTCACCTAAACCAACTCATATACAGTGCTGGAGACACCCACTTCAAGTGATGGAGAAGTATATTCCAAGTCATCTTCATTATTTGATTCTAGAGAATTAGTGGGAGGAGACAGTTCATCTGGGCCAGTTGATTATGGGGGAACACTAGTGTCAGCCTGGGAAAAGAAAAAATTCCCATTGGGAGACTCTTTATCTACTAAAATTGTAGTGATATAGGTTTTCATACTAATTTCATCAGACCTTAGACCATGGGGTCCATGCTTGATGTCAAATCAATGGTGTCAGTTCATCTTCTATCAGTTAAACCTAGATTAATGGGGAAAAAAGAGAACATGCCACACAATGATATCCATGGGGTGAAAATATCGATACTTTATAGGGGTAGGGGTCTCTAGTAACACTCAATCCTAACTTGTGTAGGAGTATGAGGTACTATATTGATGTTCCTTATTCTTAGGTACACAGTGCCCTTTCCTCTTAGAAATGTCAATGAAATTTCCCAAGTATGGAGTTGTGGATTCCAACTGATGAATCAAGAGGATGAAAGAATCATCCAATTCTATCCATAGGGTAGTTGAAATAGTTGTGTGTTCAGCCTCATTGGTCTGAACTTGGTTTTCCTTACTCTTGTAATTGTAAATAGCTAGATAGCGGTCTTCACATAAGTCAAAGGGAGATTCATCTCCTTGAAGAATACCTACTCTACCATTGAGAGAGTACTTAAGGTATTGGTGATACAAGGAGGGGACTGTTGCATGTAGATGAATCCAGGTCCTACCCATTAAGGTGTTGTAGGAAGTATCCTATGAGATAACCATAAATTTTTTGTTTTATACCAAACCACCATATTGGGTCTTCAACCAAAATTTTCCACACAATCTCTGCTCAGTCTTGTCATAACCCTGGATCTTCTGGTCAGAGTGGCTCAAGTTTATATTAGTTAATCCCAACTTTCAGAGTGTCCAATTCGGGATGATATTGATCCCAGAACATGTTTCAATAAGGAATCAATGGATCTTCATGCCATTGAGTTGGCTGATGATATATAGTAGGAGGATATACCCTTTAATGAGGGAGCACTCATACTCTCTAGATAATGAAATGACATCCTAGAATTATAGATGATCGACCTTCTCTATATAGAAGGTCTCTATAGATGGTACCTTTATTTCGAACTGGATAAGGCTCTTCAAGGCCTCTACAAGGGCTTCATGCATCTCTTATGATAGTCAGAGGGCCTTGAGAATTAAGAGACTTGTAGGTATACTAGTTAAGTGAAAATGCACATTATACTTTTGTGCTAAACACGCATTTTTTCCATAGGGGTTCTCTTTTGATAAAGGTAATATGGGAACTACTAGATAAACCAATAGATTCTGGATGGTTTTAAAAATGTTTTACTTCTCATTAGATAACTCGCATAAAACCATTATTTCTTGAATGTCAACTATTTGAGGCTTGTCTTCATTTGTATGTGGTTGATCATGGTGCAGTCATGGATATTCTTCCTATTCAGTTAGAACGGTCACCTATGGTGGTGTGTCTGATGGAGTAGGTTGGGAGGATTTCACTTGCTAAACTCTATGCAACACATGTTGCCTATTTTTATTAGCATGAATAGAATGGCTTGAAGCACTGTCATAAGTGTTTTGGTTGTTTCCACACCCTAAACCATTCCTTTAATGGCATCGATCAAATGCAATTGAGGAGGGGGATTTCCTGATATTCCTCATCATCATGAATCGTGAAGGGTTCCACTAACTTGACAGTATTCATAGAGGCATACTATTAATCATCTTCAGAGGAGTATTCTAAATATGGATGGACTTTGGATGTGATTCCTATCTTTGGAGGCTTGAAATCATTGAGTTTGAGGGACATCTTCATCACAGGTGAGGGGCTTTTCTTCCCCTTTCACCATCAGCACCTACTCTTATGATATGTAGAATGAAGTTATCGGGGTCTCAACAAAAGCCGGTGGGCTAGGGACTTTAAATTTTTCTCATCATCAGAGTGAGGAGACTTCTCTTATTAGATGATATGAGCCCCAGTATAGTCTAAGGATCATGTGTAATTAATCCAAGAACCAAAAATAAAACTGAAAACATACCTTTTCATATCTGAATTTGTAATTGACATATGCTTTTCAATGGTTATTATTTCATTAAGTATCCAAATCTAAATCCCTCTATATCATCAAAACACACTTAAAAATACATGGTAGCATTGATCATCAAATTCTGGGTGCTATCACGGTGATCTGGCGATGTCTTTGACATCCCGACGATCACTGCGATCCTCTATCTTCGATGCTTGAAGGCATTCTTAGATCATTTCTTAGAGAGAGACTATCTCTCTAGAAAGAAGAAGGAGATGTAGGATCTCATTCAAAATGAATGAATAGTACATTGAGTGATGGAATCTCTCTATATTTATAGTGGAGTTTCTAAATACAAGATAGGGTTCCCTGACCCCCATTTATTTAACATCCACTAAATAAATAAATATGACAAACTAAAATGTGTCATTAATATTTATTTATTATTTTATCACATAATTGTAATATAATTAAAATATATGAGATGATAAACCAGAGTCATTAAATTTACTCATAATTCCTTCTTAATATTAAATGAACATATAATTTTAAAATAATAATCGTTCGATTAATATTATTCTTCATGTTTACTTAACTTGTAAATACATTTAATAAATAAATTTATTAGAAATTATTCTTTACTTCAATAATATGAATTTATTTATTTATTAGTGATCGATAACTTGTACAAAATTCAGACCCCATGGTAGGACCCACCATGTCCAAAATACATATTCATTTGAATAGGGAAAATTCTTGAATATGCTATTGTGTGTGACCCTCTAGGCCCTTATCTTAATAGCAGTGAATAAAATTAGAAGACCAATAGTAGATTCTAGAAATCCATAAAGGCCCTTAAAGAGATATGTAAATTCATAGGAATGACAACCAACCTATGGACACACACTGTGTATTAAAATATCTTTGACTTTCATATCTCATAAAGTAGGATACACACTTGTGTCATCACCCTATTCTTGCTTTATTATTTGTTGATCTAACCATAAAAAAATTACCCTCAACCACCTTACCCAATGTCTTATGAAGGTACTACCATCCTGATCAATAAGGCTCGAGATATATTACTTCCTTAACCCATAAGTGACAAATCCTTTCTTGCGCATTCAATCAATGTCATACCACCAATGTTGCACCCAACATAAGCTACCTCGGCACGATTTTATTATCATGATTTTTCCTTGAATCAATTTATGTGATGAAATGGAACACACTGGTAAAGATCTCATATCAAGAGACCAATACACATGTCTGTAGATAGGAACAACAAATGACACCCAAAACAAGTGGTGTTCCTATTGGTGGGTCAGTCCTCATGATTTCAATACTATAGATCACCAAGTGAGAACTTCATGAGAAGAATTATCAATTCTTATGAGCCCCCAACACCTAATATTCAAACACCTACTGTTTCCAGACAGTTATATGTATCTATAACATAGAACATTTTTTTAAGATTAATGTCATAGTATCATGAGGTTCTCATTATAGCCTAGGATATGCTATAATCTTTTGATATAATAATTAATCTATGGACATTACCATTAAATAGTAGATGTAGAAATATTTACACTATAATGGTAAGTATTCATCATGTATATCTAACTATATACACTATATGATAATCAAAAACTATTGTATAGTTGGGTCTAGGGAACCCACTATTACAACATAGAAGGTCATGAGGTAGATGTAGAATCATCATCCTGAGAATCCACGACAACTTCAGAAGATTCAGGACAGTAAAAACAAGTGTGGATGACACTGTGGGCATAGAAAAACTACTCGGTGATCCAACCAGTCATGATACTTATAAGTACCATGGTTGGGAACCTAATTCCATTCACTATAACCTTCGTTTTCACTATCAGTCTTGCTGAAGATGTGTGCTACTTATGTTGGGACATTGCCCAAATTGACCAGAATGTTGTCTATCTAGTCTTTAAGAAAATACTTGAACACATAGAATTTATTTATGGTATGTACAAGGATCATGTGGTATGGTAAATGGCTAGGACTATCAGTATGCTCAGCTTCATGGGGATTCTTACACTCAGGTATATTGAGAATTCCCTATTCCAAGGCACTATAAAAATAACTAGGAACATGTGTATCCTTGAAGGAGTAGGTCTAGTGTCTCCTTCCTAGAAAGGGAACTCTAGAATCTTGGCCCTGATGGGGGGCCAGATCCTGATGAGGGGTTGGAGCCTCATTATCTCATCTCGGAGATTGTGCTTGGTGAGGTTGTGCCTACTGATTCTATACTGGGGAGGCTGATCTTGATGAGTATGCTACACTCATCGAGGATCTGATCGCTAAGGAAAACATTCTAGTGGCTCTCGTGCCTCTACTTGTACTATAGTAAAAGTATCTACCTTGGTGCATCTTCTTATAGGAGATATAATGGGAAATGGTCATGGATGATTAGCCAGTTTCAAGGCTTCCTATAAGTGTTGATCCTTGTTAGAGAAATATCAAAATCCACATGGGAAATTTTGAGTGATGATGGTAAGGACCAATGTAGTATTGTTGTTCCCAACCCACATAACCAACAACTTCTCTTGGGTTAGTAGTATGTTGAGTGAATATGTGATTAAATTCCATCGGGTGAAAAATTCTATGACATGATCATCAAGTAGTTTCTTTCACTTGAAGAGGTTTGAAATGATCGTCTTGTGCGTGGTGGAGCAGAACTGGTAGACAAATTGCCCATGGAGGTCTTCCCAACCAACGATGGACCTGATGGGTAACTGGTTGTACCAGAGAAACATAGGACCTTCCAATATCTGTATAAAAAGTAAGATCTTGGAATCCTTCTGCTACTATGGGTTTCCCAAAATGGACATGTACATTGAGATAAAGTGGTCCATATGTTGTAGCAGTTTTCCCGTCCCATTGAAAGGGGCGAAAGTAGGATTCCCAAAATCTAGGGCTACTCACATGTCATCCACCCATGCTGTATATAGCCTTCCATCGGGTGTTATTTCCACCTATCACATCTCTAGGGATTTTCGGTGAGTAATAAGAGAGGATACCTGGTCATCTTGGTGGGGTTTCCTATCTTGATGAGGATTACTGACCATCAATGCATTAACAAGATCATCAACCAGGTAAGCTGGATTAGTGGTTCATGGAGTGGCTCAATCTGGATCCTAAGGAAGATTAAAATGATTCTCATGAAAATTTGGAGAATCATACCATAGTCTCTTTCCATAATCTCCCACATCTGCTTTATCGAGATGTGATAGATCACCAGGATCAATTGGGAGCAACTAGATGACAAGGACTTAAGGTTTTCCCTACTACCCTAGTGGAGGAGGGATATGATTAGGTTGAGGAGCATCATAATATGGGTGCCACTCTATGAGGTGCTCATTAATGGTACTCTTATGATCTAGAACCTAATAAAGTAAGGAAAATATTGTGGCAGTGGAATCTATATTCTATGAAATTTCAGATGGATCAAAGGTCTTAGGGATATCTAACTTCTCTTTGCCCTTTTTAATCTTCCTACTGGTTGGAAATGATGTAGAGAGATATTCAATGTCAAGTGTCTACCTTTATAGGTGGGTGAGGAAACCTATGTGAGGTTCCACCAGATACGGCATTTCCATAGGGTGGAGGTTTTCATTAGTATATTATACATTGGTTTTCTCATCCTTGGACAACTCAGGGTCAACCAGATTCACCGTAACAATACCTAGAGGCATATCCTCAATATAAATGTTTAGGTTAGGCTGACATAGGATAGGGTTGAATTAGAGAGAAATGTACTATCCCTAACCTCAGATCTATACATGTGGATATGCCTTTTCTAGGATTATTTAGAGAACTGTAAAGTTCTTGATGCATCTATGTTGGAGGTTCTAGTGGTCGCTAGGTGACATAGGGTTTTGAGCCATCAGTAGTTCTTCCAACTCAATCATGTGGTGCTAATAATTAATGTCATCTAAGTGTTCTCAACTTCTTGGGTAGACAAACTGATGTCCAGGGAGGTGAAAATACGTCATCTAGATAGTCTGATTTAATAAATCAATCTAATACTTTGTGAGGGATTCTGGGATATTGAAGTAAGAGGTTGCATTCAGCTAGAATACCACTAACAACTAATTAGAATCTAGATAATTCCACGAGATTTCTTATTTATAATAAGGTCCCTTCTCTAGGTTAGTCCAATAATTGATCAGTGCTTAATGGGAAATTGGGAGAATCACTAATGTGGATCAGTGTGTTGGTGGCTGGCAAGTGGATAAGTTTCTACATCATCTTACTAGTTTCAACATGTTGGATCGTCTCTTAAGGGTGGTACCAACCACTTAATTATTTCCCTACAAAACTAGGTGTTTACCACTACCTCATGCATGAGGTCAGTGACACTCATTGGTGGGTCTACTATATTCTCTTCATCTATCAATCTATAGAATAATTCTCTGTGATCTTGGGTAGATGTGGAGAATGAAACTAGTGATGATAGAGATAAATGCACCATGATATACTGGAAGGGAGCCAAATATTCCTTCACATGCAGGCCTTGTAGAAGGATTTGGTAATTTTTTGGATCTCACCCTCTATGATGACAAACTTCACCTTCCAGAATCCTACCCTAGACTCTGATGCAGATGAATGGGGTGAAGTTTCCATCATTGAATCACATTATGCCTTAGAGTCTGAGAAGTGAACGGGATTGACAATGAATTGGTGCTTCCCAAAATTTTACCTTCGGAGGCAGTAGTTCTCTATTCTACCCGAAGATGGTTCTTTAGGGAAGGTAAATTATTTGGAATTTGGAGGACCTTTGTGCTGGTGGGTGATGGCATGGGTAAGACCTATACTTTGATTAGTTTGGATATGGGGATGTCCTCTGTATTAGTTGTTTTTAAAGAGGGGAGGACCTACACTTGGACTATTTTAGAAGTAAGAAGTACCTCCACTTTGGGTGTTAATGTAGTAGGGAGGACCTCTTCTTTGTATGGTGGTAACATGTGTAGGACCTCCATGTTGAATGAAATATTAGGGAGTGCCTCCCATTTGTTGGGTTAAAGCGTGAGGAGGGCCTTCGCACTGATCAAAATGGACACAGAGAGGATCTCTATGTTTAGAATAATAAGTATGGGTAGGACCATCATACTAGTTTCTGGATGTGTAGGGAGGACCTCCACTTGGATGGGTGCTGGAGTGTGGAGGACCTCCACTCAAGCTGGTGGAAACATGGGGAGGGCCTCCATGTTTACCATTGAAGGAGTGGGTAGGACCTTTTATCTAGTTGGTCTTGATATGGGAAGGACCTATGTGTTGGCCGATGGTTTCATGAGGAGGACCTCCATACTAGTTGTCAATAAGGGGGGGCTCCACTTTGGCCAATGCTGAAGTGGGGAGGACTTCCACTTGAGCTGGGAATGGCATTAGGAGGACCTTCGCACTGATTAAATGCGACATGGAGAGGGACTCCATGTTGGATAGTGGTATTATCATAGGGAGGACCTATATGATGATTGATGAAGTAGGAAAGACCTCCACTTGGGTTGGTCATGGTGTGTGGAGGACCTATTCACTAAAACATATCATCATGGGTTGGTCTGTAATGATTTATAGTGGTACTAATGATTGAAAAAGTCAACACAGCCTTCCTGTGGGGTGGCTAAGGTCTCGATCCCAATAGGGCATGGATGGATTCTTATTCATCAGTGGTGAGGTCCTAGTGGAATACACCAGTGGCAGAAGGGGATACTATATTTGTAGAATATGATTCCCCCTGATGGTCATTCTCCTAGGGTTGTGCCCAATTTTGACGTTGGGTCATTTAGACCGGGGCTAGCAGAGCAGGGGTATAATCCACCTATTCCTCGGCCTGAAGGGCCAAATTTTATTGGTGCTAACAGCACCAGTTGGGTCCCTTCTTGATAGGTTCTAGGTAGTAGTCACATCTACAGTGACTCGGGCACCCCCCCCCCCCCACCTTCTTGGCGTAGGAGAGTGAGTCATAGTATCGATCATTAGAGAGACTCCAAAAGTGGTTTTTTACTTGAGTGGGGAGCAATGGATCCCTATGCGGACCTTGGGGGCGACAGTTTTGGTGATGTTTCAAAGTCTCCATGTTCTAAAGAGCCATGTCCCTTGTGAGAATAACCCACTCAGAATCATACTGATGTATGAGTGTGTCCATCACCCTACACTAAATGATTTTAGAGGGTGATAAAAGGCATGGGTTCCCAGTATCTAATGGTGTAGAGGAAGTTTTGGAAAAGGTGGAGTTGTGTGGGATTAACACATTGAAATGTATCATTCCCCTGCATCTGCGAGCATTGTGAGGATGGTTTCCTACAACTTGGGTCCTAAAACGTAGAAAGATTTAGCTATCAATACAGATACAAGGAAATAAAATTCCAATTCCCCAGTGTCATCAAATCTTCCATGGTTAGATAGAGAGATTCATGCTGATGATGTTGTAGACAGAAATTCCCAATGTTTAACTGCCCCAATTTCTGGTGACTTCCATGTCTAGACCACTATTTTCATGGTGGTTCATAGCACCAGATAGTTGGATCTAGTGACATGTTAATCTACTGATTTCTCTAATACTACTAATCCCTAGGTTTATGAGAAGAGTTTCACATCATGTTCACCATTTCTGATTCTAAAACTTTTGTTAAGGTTCACCACTGAAGCGTTCCTAAGGTGTGATGGAATCTCAATTTCCAAATTTGGGTGTCTTTCATCACTATCAGTGGTGATGTCTACTCCTTGATCAAAGCAGGATGATGGGATGTTGGTTTCTCCTTCTGTGTATTTCTCCTTGGAACTCGTCTCCTAGTCTAGGACTCTCTCATAGAGTTAATTCAAGTTTGTGGAACTCATTTCTAGTGTCATCTCTTTGTGGAAACCAATTAATTATGATTCTTATGTTTGGATATTCCAGTAGGTCTCGATAGGGTGTAAACCTTCAGTTATGAGAGTAGTCATGTTGGGCATTGTTGGCATGTCTGAACACTAGGAACATTGGTTGCCTGTATTCTTATGCATAGGAGGTAATCTCATAAAGGCCTATTGAATGAGGAATACAAGGCATCCCATATCGATCACAAGGTATCTAATGATAAAGACATATATTCTGAGGAATTCACCTCATGAATCCCATGTCTATCATGAGGTAGATGACAGCATAGGTGAATATCTTCCAAGGATTTCACCTCAGGCATCCCATGTTTATCATGAGGTAGAAGTATAAGATAGTGTATGAATTTAACATCTTGTAGGTATGGATATAAGACTGGTCATAATTTCCCATAGAGGTGGATCAAGTAGGTGAATCCCTAGGAGGGATCACCTGATATTTTACTAATGGATAGATTAGAATGCCCTATGGTGGTGGATCTAGGAGGTGTGTCCTATAAAGGGAATATTTCACACCATGAATTCAGATGGGTCCCCTATAAAGGTAAACCCAAGAGGTGTGTACCATAAAGGTGTGATGTCACACTATGAAGGTGGATAGATCAGAACTCCATAAGAGGTGGACCCGAGAAGTGTGTCCCATAAAGGGAAGATTTCAAACCATCAAAGTTGATATGGACACCCATGGACCCCTTGTATGGGGGGACCAAGTTTTATCATTGGTCTATATTGAAGCTCAAAGAGGCGTCCTATATACCCTTTTTAGGAGGTAGGGACCAAAACCCACGTAGTTCGATGCTGTAGTTTAAAGTCATGTGACAGGACTAGTCCATGTTGTTTAATGTCATGCGGTAAGGATTGTCACACCAAAAAAGGAGTGTCGGTAAGGGATGGTATGGGGATTACGCATGTAATCTTTCCTTCACAATAGGATCCCTCTTGGTTGGATGGTATGGGTCTTATACATGAGAGTTTTTTGGGTAGGTGGCATGATCTTACTGAGTTGTGGAGGCCTGGGGAAAATTAGGATGGATATGGATAGAGTGATGGGTTCAAACCTCAGGGAGTATTCCTATATATACTAGATAATTAGTAATTAAATCCTATGTAGTTTTGAAAGGGGCATCGGGGCTTACACCTGATGAGGAATCCCATAGAGGTGGATCATGTATAGTTAGGGATTATTCATAGAAGATGCCCATTAGAAGATGGAGACTATGGATTACTATTTGAGGGATTCCCATTAGAAGGATTATTTCATGGTCTCTACTAACCTCTAAGCCCACGTGAGTCATGTTTAGTGTGAGAAACAATTGAAAGAATCAGACCTGAACTTCATGTCGTGAATGATGCACCAAAAAAATATGGTGTGGGGATTACACATGAAAATTGCCTGATAGAGGATGTCATTCCATGTGAGGAGGATCACATTTCATGTAAGGAGGATCTCATTCCCTATAATTCATACACAAAGAAACCTATTCTTAGGGTACAGGTTATGTAGGTTTTATGCGTGAAATTTTTCAGATGTAAGAGGATCACTTGGCAGTAAGGGAGAGGGTGGCATCCCATGATGATCGTATATGGGACATCCCGTGTACATTTCATGGGGTAAACTATAGTTTTACATCATGATATAAGGAATTTGGTGTTAGGAAGCTTTCAATCATGCATCACCGACATGGGTGACTCACTCATTACCCCTTGGACTTATATAACCTTAGCTCATGCACCTAATGGTAGAGCATGGATTCAACAATTCCTAGTTTCAATGTTGTAGAGGAGTGTTCGATCATGAGGTCCATGTTAGTGTGCCTGTGTTGAGAAGAAAAAGGATTTTGTGTACCTATGCTGAGAATAAAAAGGTAAATGGGAATCCTAGGTCACACTTGAGGTGGAGTGGGCCACTGGAATAGGTGGCATAGGTCACACAGGGGCTTGAGGTGTAGCTGAACCGATCTTGTATTTGAGTGGGGGATTGGGAACTCAACCTTCATAAAGAGGTGTCAAAAGAATGGATTCATCGTGGAGAGGTCCAGGATAGGGGTTTCATGAAGAATAGGGCCTCATGGAGAGGTTATTCATGAATCTAGGATACTTCATGGAGGTCAGGGGATTTTCAAAGTTAGATGCTTTACAAAACAAGGTGTCCCTACCTCAGGATGAAGTCCTGATTTAGGGAAGGAGTGCATTGTTAAGGATTAATACTTTGCAAATCCTCAAGTACCCCTAAGTTCATTCTTCCTAAAATAAGGGAGTAGGCCATCATGAAAGGAATCCCCACCTTAGGTGAAGGTATTAAAGAACATATGGAAGGGGTTTTTACAAAGATCGGGTACCATGGATGATCCATTTTTCATCTAGTTCATGATGCTCGGATGCTTTGTGAATTGGGAGAAATTTAGATGTTGAAGGTTCGGGTAACCATCATCCAAAGTTAAAAATGAGCTAGGTATTTATAGGCAAGGGGTTTTGTGAATCTAGGAAGTGGTTTGTGAAGAAAATTTGGGCTTCAAGAACAATTGTAGCTCTATCAGACTCATTAATGACACCATCAATATTTTTCATTGTCGTAGAGTGCCATCAGACTTGTAGAACACACCATCAAGGCATCACGTGTTCATGAAGGGGATCTTCATAGATGGTATTCACAAAGAAAAATTTTAATAGGGTTTTTTTCATTTTGTCTTGTATTTTCTCCAAATCAGTTGTTCCTTCCTCAACTAATCCCATGGCACATATTTCAACATCCACAGTGTTCCTTTTAAGGAATTTCATCCAGGAACATATTTCATGTTGTTTATTATCATGTGACAAGGAAAATTCCTTTATCACATAAAGTATTTCTTGGTAAATATTTTATTTTTTGGGGCTATAATGATCTCTCCATCCATCAAGATGAAGGAATAAGTTTCATTGAAGTGTAAATTTTGTATTTAATAATCCCCCTCCCACTTCGGATCAAGATTTGGAGGTTTCTTCCCTGATATAATTAGGGTCTTGAGGCCGAGAACTGGCTCTCCATAGAGGAACAAGAGGCAGTAGACTTTCAGGGTAAAATATTGTGCTATCTATTTTTTGTACTTCCAAGTGATGCAAAGTATGTAGCCTTTTCTCATCAAGTCACTCCAATTCATCCAATAATTTTTTGGATTGTTCATCTATGGATAGTTCATCGAAAATGGAAATGAAAATCAAGTGAAATTGTACCTCAATGGGAAGAACTACTCATGTATACTATATAAGTGAATACAGGGTCACCCGTGTAGTGGTGCAGGTAGTAGTCTGGTAAGACCATAAGGAATTCAAGAGCTTATTAAGAAAATAATTTTTATCTTTATCCATCATCTTTCAGAGTATGTTTTATAAGGTCTGGTTGAAGGCCTCTACCTATCAATTAGCTACTTCAAGATAGAAAGATGAATGGTTAGATTTGATATTATACTCTGGATACAACTTCTCCAACTCAGTATAATAAAAAATTGTGCCTTTTTCCATTAGTATCATATGAGGGAAACTGAATCTGGTGATGATGTTGGCTTTCAAGAAGATGAAAATGCTTTTAGTATCAAATTATTTTAGCGGTATTTCTTTAGAAAATATATATAAATATTCATTAGTAGTGAGGATGTATTTTAATTTCTTGGTTGCATCTGGAGGATACGGCCCTACAACATCCATTCCCTATATAGAAAATGGCCTGGATTATTTGGATGTGTGTAGAGACTCTGGGATTGATGGATGAAATTGGTATGTACTTGTTAGGAATATAAATTTTAAATGAATTTTGTGAAATCTTGCATCATTTATGGACATTAGTGTAACACCCCCGAATGGTAAAGGGTTAAATGAATAAATTATATGACTCATGTCAACAAGGTGCACCTTCCTTTTCGAGAGCCTACCTGATTAGAACTCCATAGTTAAGCGTTCTTGGCCTAGAGTAGTGATCAGGATGGGTGACCTTCTGGGAAGATTCTCAGGGTGTGTGTGAGTGAGGTCAAATCACACTGGAAAGGGCATGTATTGGCCTGTGGGGACTGTCATTAGTCAGATGACCCATTCAGGCATGTGGGTGGACCCTTGGGTGGGGACCACATGTCTACGGGGCAATTGGTGGTACCTGGCAGGCCAGGACTTGACGGTCATGTTATGTCGGGGTGGTTGTGCTATCATCAGGACCCAGTTGTCACATTTGGTATTAGAGGTGGTACCCAGCATTAAGTGCAGTTCACTTTCTGGGTTGATATGTAGGTCCCACAATGAGGAAGTTGTGCTCTAAGGGGGGTGATTATAACACCCTTGAATGGTAAAGGGTTAAATGACTAAATGATATGACTCATGCCAACAAGGTGCACAATAAGGACATTGTGCTCTAAGTGGTGTGATTATAACACCTCAGAATGGTAAAGGTTTAAATGAATAAATGATATGACTCATGTCAACAAGGTGAACCTTCCTTTTTGGGAGGCTACCTGATTAAAACTCCACAGTTAAGCGTGCTTGTCCTGGAGTAGTGATCAGGATGACTCATGTCAACAAGGTTCACCTTCCTTTTTGGGAGGCTACCTAATTAGAACTCCACAGTTAAGTGTGTTTGGCCTAGAGTAGTGATCAGTATGGGTGACCTTCTAGGAAGTTTCCCTGAGTATGTGTGAGTGAGGACAAAGCGCGCTGGAAAGGACATGTGTTGGCATGTGGGGACTATCATTAGTAAAATGACCCGTTCGAGCAAGTGGGTGGACCCTTGGGTGGGGGCCACGTTTCTGTGGGTAAAATGGTGGTACCTGGCGGGCCAGTACTTGACGACCATGTTAAGGCGAGGTGGATGTGCTATCACCAGGACCCATTTGTCACAAGTAGTGTCCAGGTCTTCATATTTAATGGGAAAGGATTAACCCTAACTTGTGGGCTCCATAAGATCCAATATGTACTTATTTCATGATATCAAAATTCTCTTATCCACCAATTCACCTGAGAAGGACTCTATAAAAATCATGTTTATAGAGGAATTTCTAGTGATTTGGGCCATCATAAAGAGTAAAGTTGGTCACTTGTCATCAGGTTTTCTCATTTTTAGATTTTTCTGACAATAGAAGTTCATTTTGAAGGTAATCCATAATGGGAATCCTTAAACTAGTTATAAGACTATATGGTTTAGGGATGGAATTAACCTTTTTTATTTCTTCCATGAGGACATAAGAAAAAAGTGGCACCATTTAATGATAAGAAATGATAATGACTATTTCATTCTGATCCAGATCTGCCAAAGTTGAATCCATATTTTCTGATGCATCTGCATGGGAATTCTGTGATCAGAGGATGTGATTCAATGTTGGATATGAGGGGAATTTTTTCTATTTGTACTTGGACATAGTAAATAAGGGGGATTAAATATTCATTTATTATATAATAATCATGATTGATCTGCTTGATTACCAATTCCAAATTGCCTTTTACCTTCAAGTGCTCCACTGGCATTTGAAGTTTCAGTTATATCCCTAAGATGAGGGACTGATACTCTACCTCATTGTTTGTACATCAATATGACAATAATAATTATTAAAGAAATATTTCCTTTGCTGGAGAGCTAATGAAGACTCATAACCTGACCTTTTTGAGCTTGGGGTCTTCCATTCTCTTCACTATTGGGCTTCTAGATGCATCGTTAAAATGCATTTCCCATATCTAGGAGTCTTATTGAATAGAGAATATCTCTTCATAGGTAAATTCAGTGTTTAATAATGTTGTTTCTATGGATGGATTTTCTACAAGAAAGTATACCAAAGCTAGGCCTCTTTCTTCTTTTTGAGACATGAATTAAATTACAAACTACTTCAAGATAACCGCACACCATGACAAACATCCAATCAACATAGGATAACTGAGGATATATTTAAGTGGGTTTATATTAGATATCAAATGAACATAATGGTGTTGTAGGTAGTTCCTTAAATTATGAACCATGAATATTAATTCCATATAGCTCTTCTCGATGTCTGAATAATGAATCTTTATATTGAAAATAGTTAGATTGAGATAGTAGAGGTTTTTTATAGCATCCCGTCTTTTTATAACATAAACTTTCATTACATTACACAAAACTGAGGATCGTTAAGGTTCAGTGTCTTGGAAACAAGGATCATAATACATAAAAAAAACATAAAACATTCTTCTTAAACACTTGAAAGGCTTCTCCTTTAGTTAATCCTATGTTCATTATGCATCTCATAACCTGGGGACATACATCAAAAGAAAGGGTGAGCATAAGGCCCATTAAGGGAAACAAGAGAAACATTTTACATGTGAACTTGAGATACTTCACCGAGGACATGAAAAGAACTTTAAGGCATGAGAAATAAATCATGAGATACATCATAATAAAAATAACATTTTTCATAACTTTAAGATGTGGCTGCAACATTTAATATTGACAATCGTTTCGTTTCACCAAGGTCCATCCCCAAGGTGTCGTTAAAAATTACCAAGGTTATTCACCAAGGCGTCGTTAAAATGGTCATCTCTAGAGATTAAGTCTTTACCCAATGCATTGGAGCGCTATCAGGGCGCACCCTTAAATTTGCCTTTATTTTCATGTGAGACACATATATCATCATCAAACATTTCATAAATAACCCATATAGCATAAAATAAATGGGTTTCATTTCATAATCATAACGTTTTAAAAACTGCTTTAAAGACATGATCTTTACGTTACTTTAAACCCACGGAAAGGGAAAGCGGGTATCATGTATGTAAATCCCAGAATTTAAAATAGAACATTTTTATATATATGTGAATACCCCTATAGAAATAGGAGCTTTGAGTATTCACTTTATAACATAAAATAATTTTGAGAAAAGATAGGCATTTTGAGATGAAAATTCTGCAGCATAACGGCTATGTTACAAGGTTTTAGAAAACTTTGAAAAGAGAGGGAACATGGGTCGAAAAATCATAATTGACCCATAAAATATTAGAGGGAAAGAATAAGAAGTATATATGGACATGGTGATGAAATTTCAAGGACATACCATTTGAAATGAAAAACATGGAAGGAAGACAAAAGTTTGATTTCTCTTATGAAAATTCGGCAGCCTAACGGTGTCACTTAAACTTCAACAAAAATGAATTGAACAGATAAAATAGGGTCTATCATCATATTATCATTATAGATAAGTATGATAGATATAGAGATCATACCCCAACATAATAAAAAGTAACTTGAAAGATTTGACATGAAAATCGAACTTGAAACATGAGAAGGGTGAAAGAATCACTTAAACATTCGGCAGCCTAACGGCGTCACTTAAACTTTCATAAAACGAAATGATGAGAGTAAAAGGGGATCTCTCATCATATAAACATGAAAGGGGAAGTAATAGGAATATAAAATAACATCCTCTCACATAAGAACATGGATCATAAAAGGAATGACATAAAAGAGATTACATGG
Organism: Viscum album; assembly: GCA_963277665.1. Taxonomy (NCBI): domain Eukaryota; kingdom Viridiplantae; phylum Streptophyta; class Magnoliopsida; order Santalales; family Viscaceae; genus Viscum; species Viscum album. The sequence continues at coordinate 1,079,611,667 of OY728166.1, read as the reverse complement.
AAAGAAGAGAGGGGTCGGATCCCTTACCTTAAAACGTGACTCTTGAAACTCAAAGTCTTGGACCTTGAGGGCTTGGGGGCACCTTGGGAGGACTCCTTGGGAGGTAAGGAGACCAGAACTTCGTTGGGGGAGAGTTGGGAGTAGAAACTAAAGGAGGAAAGGGTGGGTATTTATAGGGAAAGTGAGGGGACAAGGCATTAATGGCCAAGGGACACCTCACTAGTGGTTTTGGCAAAACCATGGGCTTGCCCATGGTATTTGCCCATGGTATTGGCCACTTGGGACACCTCACACCTTATCTTACTATTAATAATTCGAACATATTGAATATATACTTAATACATCATTTAATAATGTCATTAAACACCCGTAACTTAAAAACTATATTTTCACTATTCATTGAAAATTCAACTTCCTCAGAATAATCCCAAAATTTCACCTTAACCAAATATCGATGCTATAAATACATTTATGAACTTCATTTTATAAAAATAATTTTCTAAATAATTTTAATTTAATTTTTAAATAAAAACACTATTCATCGAAAATTCGTTTTTTTCAGAAAAATCCCCAAAAATTACCATAATATAATATCGATGCTTTGAGTTCAAAAATAAAGTCATTTTTATAAAAATAATTTTTTAATTATTTTTAATTAAATTTTTAATTAAAAACACTATTCATCCGAAAAAACTAATACTTGACTAATAATTTATGAAACCGTTATTTACTCATTTTATTGAATCACATTACTTAATCTAGGTGTCTGAATTATATTAAAACTTTCTTTGAGTGAAATTACTAATCCATTTGGTCACATTACTAATCCAAAGCGTAAAATCACTATTCATAATTTACTATTCATCAAAAATTAAGTTGATCTTATTAGAATCCAAATTCCTTACTGAACACTTTTGTAGAAGACCATTTTTTGAAAATCATTACACATCATTAGTTATTTAGGGTTTTCATAAATATTTTAAAATATCCCTTGTTCAAAATTCATCAATAAAATACATTATAAAATTATCTAGACATTTGAAATTTCACAAACATCACTAAAGGAAGAAATATAAATTTATTCACCCGAAAGGATTACACAAGGAAGCTAGGGTCTCGTCACATAGCCCCTTATAACACCGACATAAGACCTAAGTGTAAGGTGTGATATGGTGAGAGAATCTGAGGGAGGCTCAGATAACATTTCCCTAGTAGTAATCTCTACTAACTTGAACTTCTCCCGTAGGCATTTCCGTTCAAGCTTGACACGCTGGAGTTTGGCTTGGTCTTGGTCCAAAGCGAAGCCCACAGATGCTACCTCCTTCCCAAGCTCTGATAAGTGGGCTTCAAAAGGGTCGAGTCTACTGGATGAAGCCATCGACTCCTCTTTCTGCATTAACCATTAACATCTTATTAAATCAATAAGAGTAAGTTGATATACTACTCAAAAAGATTGGGTCGTTACATTCTTCCCCCCTTAAGAAATTTCGTCCCCGAAATTTATACTTGAGGCCTAGTTGAAAAGGTGAGGGTACTTTTGCTTCATTGTTTCCTCAGGCTCCCAAGTCGCTTCTTCATATTTATGATTCCTCCACAACACTTTCACAAGGTGGGTAGTCTTGTTTCGTAGGACCTTGTCTCTACGGTCCAAGATCTCCACTGGCTGCTCCTAGTAAGAGAGGTCATGTTCCTGTTGTACCACCTCTGGGTTCAGTACATGCGAAGGGTCGGGTATGTACTTCCTCAAGAGAGATACATGGAAGACATCATGAACTTGAGCTAGGTTCAGTGGAAGTGCTAGACGATAGGCCACTGCTCCTATGCGATCAAGGATTTCATAGGGGCCAATGTACCTAGGGATGAGTTTCCCTTTCTTCCCAAACCGCATGACTCTCTTCCATGGAGAAATTCGAAGGAAGACTTTGTCACCAACACCAAACTCCAAGTCCCTTCGACGATTGTTAGCATAGCTCTTCTGCCGACTCTGAGCAGCCTTTATGTGTTGTTGGATGGCATGAACCTGTTCCATCATCTCTTGCACAAGATCAGGCCCAAGAAGCTTCCTCTCACAAGTTTCATCCCAACAAGTAGGAGTACTACACCGCTTTCCATATAGAGCTTCATAGGGTGCCATCTGAATACTCGAATGGAAGCTGTTGTTATAGGAGAACTCAACTAATGGGAGGTGTTGATCCCATCCACCTTTAAATTCCATTGAGCATAATCTCAACATGTCTTCGAGTGTCTGAATAGTCCTTTCAGATTGGCCATCAGTTTGAGGATGATAGGCCGTACTAAAATTCAATTCAGTATTCAGAGCATGTTGAAGACTTCTCCAGAATTTTGATGTGAATCTTGGGTCACGATCAGATACGATGGATAGTGGTACCCCATGCAGCCTTACCACTTCCTTCACGTATATCTTGGCAAGCTGATCCAGAGAGAAATCTTCCCGAATAGAGATAAAATGGGCTGTCTTGGTGAGACGGTCCACAATAACCCATATCGCATTGTTTCCTTTGGATGTTTTCGGGAGACCAGTTACAAAGTCCATAGTGATATTATCCCACTTCCATACTGGTATGGGTAGCGGTTGTAATACCCCCTTAGGAAGTTGTCGTTCTGCCTTTACTTGCTGACACACCAGGCACCTTGTAGTGTAATCAGCAATCCCCCTCTTCATGTTATCCCACCAATAATGATCACGAAGGTCTCTATACATCTTAGTGCTTCCCGGGTGTATAGAGAATGTAGAGCTATGAGCTTCATCCATCAGTTATTTCTTTATCTTCGGAATAGATGGAACACATAGTCTTGTACGAAATTTCAATACACCTTCTTGATCAATATTGAAATCAGGGAACTTCCCATCCTTTACAGCCTCAAACTTCTCCTGCAGCAAAGGATCTTCTTTTTCAGCCTTCTTGATCCTCTCTAGTAATGAAGGTTGAAAAATCATTTGGAATAGGGTTGATGATGTCCCTTTCCTTATAATTCCCATGTCCAGTTTTACTAGATCTTTAATCAAGGGATCTCCTACGATCCCCATTGTTGCCATAACAACAGGATCTTTCCTGCTTAACGCATCTGCGACTTTGTTTGCTCTTCCAGGGTGATAATGAATTGAACAATCATAGTCTTTAATAAGATCCAACCATCTCCTTTGTCTCATGTTCAATTCTTTCTATGTGAAAATATACTTTAGACTTTGGTGGTCAGTGTATATATCACATTTCTCCCCATAAAGATAGTGCCTCCATATCTTTAGAGCAAAAAAAACTACTGCCAGCTCTAGATCATGTGTAGGATAATTCTACTCATGAATCTTCAACAGTCGATATGCATAAGAAATTACTTTGTCATTTTGCATGAGGACGCACCCAATCCCTTTCAGAGATTCATCGCTAAAAATAATGAATCCTTCTCCTATAGAGGGTAGTGTTAACACAGGTGCAGTAACCAATCTCTTCTTCAGCTCTTGGAAACTTTCCTCGCATTCCTTTGTCCAGATGAACTTAACCCCTTTTCGAGTCAACTTGGTTAGTGGATTAGAGATCCGTGAAAAGTTTTTCACAAACCTCCTATAATATCCTGCTAAACCAAGGAAACTACGAATCTCAGTTACTGTTGTGGGTTGAGGACACTCCTCCACAACCATTGTCTTTGCAGGGTCAACCGAGATTCCTTCATTGGTTACGATGTGCCCCAAGAAAGCCACCTGTTGTTACCAAAACTCACACTTGCTGAACTTCCCAAAGAGCCTCTCCTTCTACAGAGTTTTCAATATAACCCTTAGATGATCTTCATGCTCCTCACGACTTTTTGAATATATTAAAATATCATCAATAAAAACTACCACAAAGTTATCAAGGTAGTACTTAAAGACTCTATTCATCAAATCCATGAAAATAGCAGGAGCATTAGTCAAGCCGAAGGGCATAACAGTAAACTCATAATGCCCATATCTTGATCGGAAGGTAGTCTTTGGAATATCTTCCTTCTTCACCCTCAGTTGATGATAACCAGATCGAAGGTCAATCTTAGAGAAGAATTGAGCCCCACGAAGTTGGTCAAATAAATCATCAATTCTTGGAAGAGGATATATGTTCTTCACCGTGATCCTGTTCAGTTCTCTATAATTGATGCATAGCCGCATTGATCCATCCTTCTTCTTCACAAAGAGAATTGGTGCTCCCCAAGGATACACACTCGGTCGGATAAACCCCTTCTCCAACAAGTCTTGGAGTTGTTTCTTTAACTCTTCTAGCTCCACATTTTCCATTCTATACGGAGTCTTTGATATCGGTTGAGACCCAGGTACGAGTTCAATGGAGAACTCTACCTCTCTTTCTGGGGGAGGTCCAGGTAACTCCTCAGGAAATACATCCATGTATTCCTGAACAATCGGAACATCTTCTATTTGTATGCTCCCTTTTCCTTCTTCATCATCACCGATTAACTCCATAAATAATGCTATAGGAGGTGCTTCTAGATAGGTATCAGTTCGGGATATCTCTCCTTGGAAGATAACTGTAGGTCGTTCATTCAAGACTACTGAGATTTCCTTACTTCTACATTTGATCTTAGCATTATACTTTGAGAACCAGTCCATCCCTAGTATAATGTCGAATTACATCATGGGAATGACTACTAGATTTGCGATAAGATTGTGCTCACCAAAGTAAACACTAGATTCTCTAAATACTGTTGATGCAAGGATAATCCCACTTGGAGTCTTGACAGACAACTCTACCTCTAGCAGTTCAGGGATTGATTCTATATTCCTTTCAAACTTAGAGGAAATAAAGGAATGCATAGAACCAGAATCAAATAAAGTACTTGCTAGTTTTGAGAGGACGACAAGAGTACCTGCTACCACATCGTTCGGGACTTCAACTTCAGCTGTTGTGATAGAGAAAGCACGACCTTGCTCTCTTGGACTCTGCTGAGGTTGATGGTGATTCCCCTCCACCGCCCTCGGATTTGGACATTGGTTAGAAAAGTGCCCAAGCTGTCCACACTTGAAGCATGTGACTTCAGGTAGGGACAGGACCATCTTTCCTCTGTCGTTAGTGTTGGGAAGCTGAGGCTTCACCTCACTATGACAATTCTGAGCAATATGGCCTCCTCTTCCACACTTGTAGCACTTGCCACTTCTGTTCAAGCAGTTCCCCAGATGATTATTCCCACATTTATTGCATGTGGTAAGTTTCATTTGCTTTCCACCTCTTCCCTGATCAAAAGACTTCCCTAAACTGGGCTCCAACGATCTCTTATTTTCATTTGGTTTATGAGACCACTGTGTCTCACCAAACTCCATCTCGACTTTCATAGCACTTCGAACTATTTCTTCATAGCTATCATAGTCCCTGTTGGCTAGATTCTTCCGCAGATGAGGTCGTAGTCTGCCAAAGAATCTATCAACCTTCCCATTAGGGTCCATGACAAAGCTTGAGGTATAACGGGAAAGCCTTGTGAAGTTCATCTCTTAGCTTCCGATAGATTCGTTCTCCTTCTGCTTCAGCTCGAGAAACTCTTTCTCCATTCTCGTTCTCATGGAACGAGGGAAATACTTGTTAAGGAAAATTCCCCGAAATTCTTCCCACTTCATAGCTTCTATCTCTCCTCGTAGCTTCGTGTTTTTGATCAGTGACCACCACTGATTAGCTTCTCCCTCTAGGCAGTAAACAGCAAGGGTGACTTTTTCTTGTTCCGAACAATGAAGTACAGAAAAGATCTTTTCAATGGAGATTATCCATTGTTCCGCAACCAATGGGTCAGTAGATCCACTGAATGTTGGCGGTCGTTGACGCAAGGACTCAACAGAGTGTTTTTCCCTTCGTGGTGAGGTCGGCCTCTCAGCTTGATTCAAGTTATTACTCATAACTTGAGTCAATTGGTTCATCATTCGCATGAATGTTTCCATTCTGGCTTCCATCGGAGGGCCGTCAGCACATGGTGCATTGCGGTCACCATCGGCATGGTTCCTCCTATTGCCCGCCATTTTCTAAAAGAATAAAACTTTAGTAAGAAACTTATTTCATTTATGAATCTTTTAACTAAGACTTCATGCTTAGACAATTACACTTTTCTATAATTCCTTCATAATGATTCATAAAAAACTTGTGATTAACCAAACATATCCCCCGGGAGTGTCGTAACCAAGAGTGCAGCAAGGCCCGTTATCGTGCACCAGTTCCCGTTAGAGTCAAGATCAAAGAGGTGTTTTCGGGTTTTACCCCTATGTACATCTGTGCCAGAGCCGCCTCTACCTGCTTGTATCCAAACAGGGATGTATTTGTTTGATAAACCACCTACTCAATACTTACCAAAATACCAGGAAGTTTTCCTATATTTAAACTTTTCTATAGGGTTCTTCCAAAAGTTTTTATATCCTAATTTCCACAAATAACTAAACCATCCTTTGATACTGACTATAGCATCTCGTCTTTTTATAACATAAACTTTCATTACATTACACAAAACTGAGGATCGTTAAGGTTCAGTGTCTTGGAAACAAGGATCATAATACATAAAAAAAACATAAAACATTCTTCTTAAACACTTGAAAGGCTTCTCCTTTAGTTCATCCTATGTTCATTATGCATCTCATAACCTGGGGACATACATCAAAAGAAAGGGTGAGCAGAAGGCCCAGTAAGGGAAACAAGAGAAACATTTTACATGTGAACTTGAGATACTTCACCGAGGACATGAAAAGAACTTTAAGGCATGAGAAATAAATCATGAGATACATCATAATAAAAATAAAATTTTTCATAACTTGAAGATGTGGATGCAACATTTAATATTGACAATTGTTTCGTTTCACCAAGGTCCATCCCCAAGGTGTCGTTAAAAATTACCAAGGTTATTCACCAAGGCGTCGTTAAAATGGTCATCTCTAGAGATTAAGTCTTTACCCAATGCATTGGAGCGCTATCAGGGTGCACCCTTAAATTTGCCTTTATTTTCATGTGAGCCACATATATCATCATCAAACATTTCATAAATAACCCATATAGCATAAAATAAATGGGTTTCATTTCATAATCATAACGTTTTAAAAACTGCTTTAAAGACATGATCTTTACGTTACTTTAAACCCACGGAAAGGGAAAGAGGGTATCATGTATGTAAATCCCAGAATTTAAAATAGAACATTTTTATATATATGTGAATACCCCTATAGAAATAGGAGCTTTGAGTATTCACTTTATAACATAAAATAATTTTGAGAAAAGAGAGGCATTTTGAGAAGAAAATTCTGCAGCATAACGGCTATGTTACAAGGTTTTAGAAAACTTTGAAAAGAGAGGGAACATGGATCGAACAATCATAATTTACCCATAAAATAGTAGAGGGACAGAATAAGAAGTATATATGGACATGGTGATTCAATTTCAAGTACATACCATTTGAAATGAAAAACATGGAAGGAAGACAAAAGTTTGATTTCCCTTATGAAAATTCGGCAGCCTAACGGTGTCACTTAAACTTCAACAAAAATGAATTGAACAGATCAAATAGGGTCTCTCATCATATTATCATTAGAGATCAGTATGATAGATATAGAGATCATACCCCAACATAATAAAAAGGAACTTGAAAGATTTGACATGAAAATCGAACTTGAAACATGAGAAGGGTGAAAGAATCACTTAAACATTCGGCAGCCTAACGGCGTCACTTAAACTTTCATAAAACGAAATGATGAGAGTAAGAGGGGATCTCTCATCATATAAACCTGAAAGGGGCAGTAAGAGGAATATAAAAGAACATCCTCTCACATAAGAACATGGAGCATAAAAGGAATGACATAAAAGAGATTACATGGAAAGAAGAGAGGGGTCGTATCCCTTACCTTAAAACGTGACTCTTGAAACTCAAAGTTTTGGACCTTGAGGGCTTGGGGGCACCTTGGGAGGACTCCTTGGGAGGTAAGGAGACCCGAACTTCATTGGGGGAGAGTTGGGAGTGGAAACTAAAGGAGGAAAGGGTGTGTATTTATAGGGAAAGTGAGGGGACAAGGCATTAATGGCCAAGGGACACCTCACTAGTGGTTTTGGAAAAACCATGGGCTTGCCCATGGTATTTGCCCATGGTATTGGCCACTTGGGACACCTCACACCTTATCGTACTATTAATAATTCGACCATATTGAATATATACTTAATACATCATTTAATAATGTCATTAAACACCCGTAACTTAAAAACTATATTTTCACTATTCATCGAAAATTCAACTTCCTCAGAATAATCCCAAAATTTCACCTTAACCAAATATTGATGCTCTAAATACATTTATGAACTCCATTTTATAAAAATAATTTTCTAAATAATTTTAATTTAATTTTTAAATAAAAACACTATTCATTGAAAATTCGTTTTTTTCAGAAAAATCCCCAAAAATTACCATAATATAATATCGATGCTTTGAGTTCAAAAATAAAGTCATTTTTATAAAAATAATTTTCTAATTATTTTTAATTAAATTTTTAATTAAAAAAAACTATTCATCCGAAAAAACTAATACTTGACTAATAATTTATGAAACCGTTATTTACCCATTTTATTGAATCACATTACTTAATCTAGGTGTCTGAATTATATTAAAACTTTCTTTGAGTGAAATTACTAATCCATTTGGTCACATTACTAATCCTAAGCGTAAAATCACTATTCATAATTTACTATTCATCAAAAATTAAGTTGATCTTATTAGACTCCAAATTCCTTACTGAACACTTTTGTAGAAGACCATTTTTTGAAAATCATTACACATCATTAGTTATTTAGGGTTTACATAAATATTTTAAAATATCCCTTTTTCAAAATTCATCAATAAAATACATTCTAAAATTATCTAGACATTTGAAATTTCACAAACATCACTAAAGGAAGAAATCTCAATTTATTCACCCGAAAGGATTACACAAGGAAGCTAGGGTCTCGTCACATAGCCCCTTATAACACCGGCATAAGACCTAAGTGTAAGGTGTGCTATGGTGAGAGAATCTGAGGGAGGCTCAGATAACATTTCCCTAGTAGTAATCTCTACTAACTTGAACTTCTCCCGTAGGCGTTTCCGTTCAAGCTTGACATGCTGGAGTTCGGCTTGGGCTTGGTCCAAAGAGAAGCCCACAGATGCTACCTCCTTCCCAAGCTCTGATAAGTGGGCTTCATAAGGGTCGATTCTACTGGATGAAGCCATCGACTCCTCTTTCTGCATTAACCATTAACATCTTATTAAATCAATAAGAGTAAGTTAATATACTACTCAAAAATATTGGGTCGTTACATTTTTTTCATTCTTGGTATCATTCTTTTATACAAGAAAGGTACCCAATGATCATTCTAAGGCTGCCACATACAAGATGAGAATATTACCCTCAAAATTTTTCATCAGTACTGGTGGACTCAAAAGATATTTCTTGATACTATTTAATGATACATAATAGTCGTTGGTCCACTTATATGTGACCCCATTTTTCATTAACCTTGTGAAGGTCAAACACTTTTTCATAAGGTTCACTATGAAGCACAAAATGTAGGAAAGGTGTCCATATAGTCCTATGAAATCTTTGAGGTTTTTAGGATGTTATATACCCATAATTTATGTGGTCTTTTCAGGGTCAACTTCAATTCCATGATGTTGTATGATGAAGTTGATAAACATTCCTAAGGTAACTCTAAAATCACATTTCAAGGGGTTTATCTTCAAGATATGATGTCATAATTTATTAAAAATGGACTTAAGTTCATCTAAGTGATCATAATGTTACTAATATTTAACCACTAAATCATCTACATAACACCCAACAGACTTTACAAAAAAAGGTTTGAATATGAGATGCATGGCACGTTAATATGTAGCATCAGCATTCCTAAAACCAAAGGAAATTACCTGATAGAAATACACCACTTAGGGTGATATGTAAGTGGTGTATTCTTCATATTCAGGGTCTATCCTAATTTATTTTTACACTAAATATTTATCCATGAAGGATAGGGATTGATGTCTAACCATAGAATCAATCAGTAGTTCTATGATTCGAAACAAGAAATAATCTTTTGGACAATTCTGTTTCAGATCTCTGAAGTCGATGCAGAATCTGATTTTTCCATTATTATTTTTTACAAGGACTATATTGTTTATCCATTTCATATACTAGACTTATTGAATTAAATTATCCTTGATATTATTTTCAACTTGATTCTCTATTTTGGAGGCATGAGTCAAGTGTATGCTTCTAGCTACTTGTTTATAACCCTAGTGGTTTTTTGGAAATCCCAGATGGTGGGTGGCCACCTTAGGGTCAAGGCCCGGAATTTATGTGTAATTCCAGGAAAAAACTTTTCATTTTTGTTTCATAAATGTGGTATATACCTCTTGTTCTTTGGAATACATGGTCGTACTAATAAAAGTCTGTCATGGGTCCTCTTCTGAACCTAGATTTATTTTTCTAAGTAGATCAATAGTTGTAGATAAAACTTCCTCAAATACTAGAGGGGTATCCTAGAGGTCCTCCTCATATTCCTATTCCTCTTCCCTTCTTATTCATATTCCTCTTCCTATTCCCCTTCCTCTTCCTCTTCTTACTTACTCCTAGGGGGAGTAAAATATGGGTTAAATTTCTCATAATTAAGAGAGTAGTCAACATTTTGACATCCGAGAGATGAAGAAGCTTCCTCTGACCCGATTGATGATGTGGGGTCTCTTTCAATATTCAAATGGGAGATAAGGGGTAGAGAAGAAATATCTACACTCCTTATGGTGAAATTATAGCTTCTTCAAATTCAGCTAATGATTTATGGACTTATTAAAGCTCAAGGGATGGAATGAGGGCATTTTCATCCAATATTTGACCATTATTATGAGATTTGATGGCCTATTTAGCACTTATGTGCTGATTAATCATGATTGATATCATGAATTTTGTTGAACATGCACCCGAATTTCAACCCATATCTTTGATCTGATTTATGACTAGCACATAATCTTCACTGAGTTGTTTGAAGGGATTGTGTGGGGTCCATTATATACCATTTGGGGTATTGAATTAAGAGATACCATTAGCCATGGGATATTTCCCTTCCCTCTAGTAGAATTACACATCAGTATATTATGATTCTAAAGATTTTAATGGGGATTTATCACCATGAAACATTCCAATTTGAACATTAATAAAATATTTAAATAATTGGTGGTATGATAAGGGGATTACCGCATGTTGATAAAGATAATGCCTTCATAGAAGAATGTGGAAGGTTATATCATGTTAGAATAATAATAACTCTAATTCAGATATAAGGTTCTCATAATGATCCCTGATCTTAATTCTTACAAGGGGGTTTTATTACTTTTTTCATAACAATGTAGAATGGAAGGGCACATATGGGCCTTTATGTAACCTAGTTTATGAAGTGTTCATACTGGAATGAGGGTTACTCATGATCCATTACCAATGAAATCCCATTGAATATCAACATCATTTATCCTTCCAGATACATACAAGGGACTGATGTGTCCTTGTATAATGGAATCTTTTTCTGGATCCTTGAAATAGAAGATCATGTGGAATTCAGTAGCATCGATCTCTTCACAGTACATTTCTATAGTAGCAATCTCAACTTCAAACTTTTGGCGGTATATAAAAGTCTCTATGATTTCTCTATGGAGGTATTTCAACAGGATTAGATCATCCAAGATTGAAAACCAGTCTGACACCAAGGATAATTGCTTTATAATTTCAAACTTCTTGGATAAATTTCTGAATTTCCTAGAATGAATCCTATCTTTTATAAGTTACTTTGGATATGAATTACTTTATGTAGTCAGATCATCCCTTTGAATAGGATCTAAATATGTTTCTTTCATTAGTATATTAGATCGAATAGGTTAGCTTGGTTTATGAGTTCAATCAGCTAATTGCTTTCCCTCTAATCAATCTTACATGATCATAAGGTTATGTAATCACCTATAATATTTGGGGGAACATTCCTTCTCCTTATGGTCTTATTGGAGGGATCTCCTATGAGTTTCAGTAGTATAGATGGTCTGAGTAGGTATGTGGTAAAAGTATTGATTTATGTCGTGTCCATGTCTTCCCCAGTATCCTCAGACCCTATAGCCTCCTCCTATGATTCCCTAGTCAGTTTCTAGAAACTTGAGTTCATATTCATACACTCATCAGATAATTTATCCATTAAGTGAATTAAATTAATGGAATTGAAGATTAATTATTCATCTGATGAGGATTTATTCTCGTGGGATAAACTCTTGTGGTAACATTTGGTGGGGAGGTTCCCATTCTCTCTTGGTTAGGGGAATAAAATTTGAGAGTGTCGAGGATGGTTTTGGAATCCGTATAGGCTCATATTCCTATGTTTTCTTCCTTCCCTTTTCACCATGTCATTTTTTAGAAGACTGTCCTTTGGAGGAATACGGTTTCAATGGGGTCAGTTATGTCATAGTGGAAGTGTATGAGGGCATAGTTAATTGTTTTAACTATGTGTAAAGGATATCATCATTTTGGTTGATTCTTTTTTTATTATCCAATCACTGAACTTTTGTGCATTCTTACTGGTAACTTCCTTTCCTTCACCCTCTTCCTCTGGATTTGTGCCAGAAACACACATTGCCTGCACGGGTGGTTTTCCTATCTTTACTTGCCCAGAGTACACCATTTTTTATAGGATTTCTTTAAAAAAATCATTCCTAGATAGTGTTCCCTAGTGTTTGTTGAATGGGTAAATAGTTTAAGAGGTCATCATGACCAACCTGATCAGGCCTCATGGGATTTGAAATGTTGAGTAAATTATTTTATAATTCTATTATAAAGTATCTAGTAAATTTCCCATATCGAAACAAATAAACTTTATTCCTAAGTTTCTAAAAATGGTTTTTAATTTTTACAATAAATTCATCCTAAAGATGAGTTGTTTTTTATGATTTTTAGTAGGGGGTGTCATATGATATGGAGTTGGATTTGGAGTTGGATCTAGCTTAAGCATGATAGTGGAAACCTTTGATCTCCCTATTCTCTTCCCTTAAGATAATGGAATTATTTGGGAATTTCCATTGGTTCACATGATTTAATATTCTAATCACTTAGAAACTAAATAAATATCCCAAACCCCATCCATATATTTCACAAGGATGAGCATTGTGCACAACTCATCGTGAATATTATCTATACATAGGGAAAAATATTCTTGGGGAAACTGTAGGTTTAAGGAGTAGGTCAACCCCTTCCACTAAGTAATGAAATCTGATACCCTCTCATTCTTCCAATATTTTTAGTTTGAGAGGTTGAGGATTATTTTTTTCTATAGTGTTGAGATAAATTGAATGAGAAAATACTAAAGAATATCTTTTAATCTTGTGATTAAATGAGCCAAAAAACGGGTGTACCATACAAAGGTTGGACCTTGCAGTGTTTGTATGAAGCACCTAAGATTCACTGCATCTTTTTGTGAAGGGGTTACCATAATGGGATAAAAATAGGACGTGAAATGTTTCAAATTATTCTTCAAGTCCCCCAATCCATTAAAAATTATAAATATAGAGTTCCCAAAGTTTGGCGGGGGGAGGTTCAGATCCACCCATTCAGGGTAAGACTTTCTTTCTAGGTGTACTAGTGCATAATGTTCCTCCATAGCTTTTAATGGACCTATTAATGGATCAATAGTATTTATAAGACCTTTTGGTATGTATGGATGAATAGTATCTTGAAATAGGGGTAGAAACAAGTATCTCCATTAGTGGTAGCCCTATTTTTACCCACAGTGGGTAACCTACAGGGGTTTTTCCATGAATATATGTTTGACCCAGCTCTGTTTTTGTACCCAAGGTAGGGAAATTTTGATATCTTTATACTATGGGGTCCAAATATATTAGTCTTAAATACCCCATGTTAATTGTATATTCTGGATCCATTTCAATCACTGGGGTGAACCCTTTTTGTTGAGGTATTCTGGTTGGGAGTGCGAGTTGAGGATCAGGAAGGGATTTTTCCTCGAAGTAGTTCTGAATTGAGTTTTCTCAACTCATTCATCTCTTCCTCCTATTGAGAAAATATTTCCTAAAGTGGGATGAGTTTAAACTCTTCAGAAGGTGGGTGAGGTATGAACTTAACTTTTCCTTTTCTTCAGTGGATTCTCACCGAGGTGGTAGTGGTGGAGTGGTTGAGGGAATCCCAAAATGCATATAAAGCCTATGGTTTTGGGTACACTCACATTCTTCAATCAGTTCAATTTAGACTATATTTCAAACAAAAATACCTCCTCCTGTCACTTTTTATTGTCCCCATGTTATTTAGTGTTTGTGGGGGTGGTTCTAATGATGTTCACTAATGCATAACACATTATAGGTGTTTCATCATCCTCCATGAGAGATTTTTTTTATTTTGTATTTCATAAGCCTATTGGAATCACATAATGAAGGGTGATTAGAAGGTAATCTCTATATAATTTCATCATGCATGTTCCATGTGAGGAAATTAGGTCTGAGGGTAGGAGGAGCTGGGAACATCTATTTATCAAGATCCCCCTAAACGAGAAAAGGCCGACATACATTGGGGAGGATGTCGAGGTAAACAATCCCTCAATACTATAGGATGGGGTTACTCCCATTCCATTTTCACAAAATTCAAAGATTGGTTTGATAATCTCAAAGTTTATGTTAAAAAATACTCTATCCCTACGTGCTGGGGTTTCTCCAATATTGTTGTGGCTACTACTACCATGACTACTCTCTTGATTTTATGGAGCATTGTTTGAGCATTGTTTTGGTGAGTTGTATGGTTTTCACCTAAGCCACATACTTCCAAAGATATTGGTGATTCCTAATTATTGTATTCCTTTAAGTTTGAGGCTTACTCAATATTTTTTGGATGCTTTATTCAAGATACTTTCGATGGTTCACTATCTTATGGCCCAACGTCTTCGAGAGACCTTTATGGACAGTTTTTGCTGAGAATTATATCTGTTATGAGTGAATCATGCTTCTCAAATCCATCTTGAGGATATGTAATTACATGATGTCACATTTTGTAGGATTTACTGATTGAAGAGTGAGGTCAAGTGAAGAACTCCATGCTCACTCCAATGTCTGATATGAACACCGGATGGGGAATTGTTGATCAAAATATGAAACTCTATTAATGCATTGAGATATGCATGTTGAAGGTATCCATGTTTTTTTCCAATTTTAGGTGTCGTACAGTTTTGAGGGATACCAATTTGATATGATGTTGTATCCCTTCTATTATCTTAACATGTCTTGGATATTCATCATAAGGAAATACTTTTTTTGAAGTGATGAAGAGTGGTCCATATATTTAGGTGGATGTTTTTCACACAAAATTCTGAAAATTCATTTGAAATGTTTTATTGGGAAGTGTCTAAAGGCCAAAACATAACTATTATATTGTCTTTAGCTAACTATCTCCTCAAGAGAAATATTTCTTTTTCATATTCGACAAGAGGTTCCTCAACCTAATCTAACCAAAGTTGATGTTTCCCTGATGATTTATTGTAAATAGTGGGATTGGTAGGGATTTAATTTTTTATCATAGAAGTAAAGTGATATAAGGGTGGTTTGGAGAATGACCATTTCCTTTGGTTGTCTTTTGGTTGATAAAGGATTCCACTTGTCAATGACGAGGCATCAAGAATGACTAGCCAAATTTTCCCAAGTGCCTCATGGTAGGAGGGATTTCTCATTATTAATTTGGAAATGATATGGCCTCCTTAATAAAATGAAGTGTCTCTATAGGGATGACCTTCATAGTGAATTCTATAATGGGGAGTACTACCATCATAGCTTGATGTCCGACTGCAAGGGGAATTCTTGTAGTGTGTACCCTAGAGAGGACCTTCAGGGTGGATGATAGAAATGAGAGGACCTCATTTCTATTTGATCTTCTAGCCACATAGAGGGTTTTCAAAATGCACATCATGATATGGGATCTCACGATTTATCAGATTATTGACATAAAGTAATACTTCATAGTAAAATGTATGGGAAGGACCTATGAAATTGTTGGTAGAAAATTTGTGGTTAGGACCTTTACAATTGTAGCTATTATTTTCATAATTTAGTAACAGATGAGTAGAATTATGATCCTACATAGATAAACATCTGAGGGATTTAAGAAATACCATATTAAAAAGAGTTGGATCATAGACCAAATCCTCATTTTCCAATCGCATTTTGTGAATATTTGTTTTGGATACTCCCTTGTGGGTTACTAAAGCTGCCTGCTATGGATAGTGACTTTCATTTATGGTGGATTATTTGAGTATCTTTGGTATTGTTGCTGAAAATTTCTGATAGATTTTTGGGATTTTGACAAGGATATATACCTTCCCCAGAGTGGCCACTTGTATAGACCAATGAACTCCAGTTGGGATAGAGTTATGGGCCTGATCTGGTTGTCCATTTATCATGGGATTTGGACCATGCCCCTCCTAGATGGGAGAAGGGATATGTGTCATCTCTGGAGTGACCCTCATATTTTATTGATTAGTCACCCCAATTTTGAGTATAGATTTGTTTATCTTCCCCTCAACCACTTCCACTATCGTTATTATATCATGTCAGGTTTGTAGGATGTGGAAATGAATTTTTTTTTACCATTTTATCATTTTCATGATATGATGAGTGACTTCAGCAGCCAGAAAAGGGATATATTCCCATTTTATGGTTGGAGAAGAGGTGTAGTTATACTCCTATCCTTTATTTCATATCAGTATGTACCAACATTAATCAGTTATGTGGGCATAGATATGGGTCTTCCCCCTATTTTTTACCAGGATCTACCAGCTTTTTTCTTCGAATATTTCTAGAATCGGTTGGCGGGCTTGATAGATATGGGAAGGTGTTTAAAACTATTAACTATTTTCCACCGTATTTTTTTGGAAGGCTTATCTAGAGATAATAGAGGTAGGTTCATGTTTTTCGTTGATTGTTTACTGCCCTTGGAAAGCTATCCTAAGTTACCAGGTTTGATTGAACTGGGCTAGATGCAGCATTAGCTGGTGGAAGGATCACTTTAGCGGGACCCCTATATTGTCTAGATGAGCCTATTAGTGACCTCTTGATTAGTCTCTCTGAGATTATAGAGGAACCTATTGTTGTGTTCTAGGGATAGGCTTCAATAATGATTTGAAATAGAAACCGGTGCCATCAACTTTTGGGTCACCAACCATCACTGAGTATATGGTTGGTGGGAATTCATGTACTGTCGAGTAGTCTCCAAAGTCAAGATAGTTCCATTCAGGTGGTACTCCTAAATCAGCATGTTTGAAACCCATTGTTAAAGATGCTGGGTAGGTGATAGTTTCCTCATCATATTAATAAATTAACACATTCATAACCAATTGTATGATATCCATGTTTGGCCTGATTCCATTTTGTGAGAGTGAAAAATGGGCCTGACATGTGGGTGACACAGTCATTTTGGTTAAGGATTTATGTCGGGCTCACCATTTTTGTTTCTCTCCTGAAAACCACATGGGGTGTGAATGGATTTTTTTGGTGGTGGTGTAACAACCTTCACTTCAGAAACATATTTCCATGTACTTTGTGGGTGGTTTCCAATGGATTATATTCATGGATCTAGAAACACCCAATGGTTCCCTTGTTAAAAATGTTTTTAAAACTTACCTTTGATGGATCCAACGATGTTTAGGGACTCACATTGGCCAAGATGATGGGAGGTCAGGCTCATTGTACCCTTTTGAGGGGAATTATTTTCTACTCTATTACTCTCTTGTAGATTTAAGATATATTCATGAATCCTTTATTATATTCAAAATATGAATTCTATCACCATTATATTAACAATCATTCATTAACATGTATTTTATTTAAAACCATCTATATGTATCTAAGTGTCTTCATCAATAGATAAATTGGTATGTATCTAAGGTTCTCCATCGATGGTACCCTTTTATGAATGTATTAAAGATTCTTATATCATTTATTATCATGATTCTAGTTTTAATCCACGTAGTGGGGAACTCTACAATTTATAATCATATAGGAAGAAGATAGTTGTTTTGATATTGCGATCAGGCCCATGATATGGGATTCCTATGTATCCTTGTGAAATGAATTAGAACCCGCATAGTTTGGTGTCACTTAATAGTACACATCATACTTTTTAAGTTCATGTGACAAGGACCAATTTGTGTAGTTTTATGCCATGCGGTAAGGACATCTTGGAGAAAGGTGCCTAGTCAAGGTTTGTGTGGGACTTATGTTGAAGTGTCCCATAGGACCTGGAAAGAATTTAGACTCTCAGGATGGATATGACTCTACTGGGAATATGGCCCAGAGAAGATTAGGATGAATTTTGGTTTTGGGGATTAAACCTTAGGTATTCTTCCTATGTATCCTATTTAGACAAGAATCAAATCCCACTTAGTTTAGAAGGTTGGGCCTTACAGCTATGGAGGAGGCTGGTTGTTTCTTCATAGGGTATGTGTCTCTTTTATGGTTGGTCTCATAGGTAATATGAACCTTTAATAATATGATGACATGATTTTGGGGCTTACACCTAGTAGGAGTCCCTTGATTTCTTTATCATGAATTGGGCCTTTGAAGGTTTGTCTCATAGGGTATATGGCCCTTTGATATGGAAACATGGATTTGAGGACTTACACTGAATAGGATTCCCTTTTCAAGGAGAGATGGAGATATATCAAAAGGAATCTCTACTGATAAAGTTGTGTGATCAGGTGAATGTCATGATTGTCACTAACCTATAAGCTCATATGAGTCATGTTATATGTGAGATATAAGAGGAAGTAGAATATATGGAAAACCACACAATATCCTTTGTTTTCTAGTGTATGAGGCTAGGGCTATGTAAGGTAGGATAAATAACCTACAAAAAGACTAGGGAATTAATCCAGGAGGGATTCCCTGAGGTAAGGATGGAGGAAGATACATAAGAGGACTCGCTATATTGAAATCTTACTCCTTCTCTACTAGTAGATGAGAGTAGAGTCACTCGGGGGAATTAGAGAGAGAGAAAGGGGTTAGATATTCCTTTCTCCTATATTTTTTTCAACCCTAGATTCTCTTCATTATTCAAAGGTTGAGATCCTCATTACCATGGAAATTTATAATTGAGAACACTATAAGGACCCTGCCTAATATGGGGGATAAATATAGGACCTCCATTACAATGGGGGTGTATAATCAAGAGTACATTCTTATGTACCATGTGCTTTTATTACACATATATGGAGGCTTTGAGGTAGGACTCATCTTGGTACCCCTAGGATGAGGTATCTAAGGGAAGAGGTTACCTACCATTGGTGTGATGAAAAAAGGGTCCCAAAGGATGGACCACACTGGTGAGGCCTGGGTAGACAAAAGGTGGCTCGTACTGGTAAGGTATGGATGAGCATAAGGTGACTTTCATAAGAAATTCCTAGGTAAGAAAAGTGTGTATCATGAAGGTAAGGCCTATATGAGAATAAGTTACTTTACGTAGGGTAAACCTAGGTGAGCTAAAGAGGTATTTGGGTGATATAAAAACTGGGAAACAACACTCTATAGAGACCTTTATCTAGGCTCCAAGGGTCTCCTCAGGTGTCTTTGGATGACTGGAAC
This sequence comes from Viscum album, assembly GCA_963277665.1. Lineage (NCBI taxonomy): Eukaryota > Viridiplantae > Streptophyta > Magnoliopsida > Santalales > Viscaceae > Viscum > Viscum album. The sequence continues at coordinate 1,079,592,032 of OY728166.1, read as the reverse complement.
TCAAGTTTTGGGATCAAGAAGAGTATTTCTCCCTAGTAATCTTGAACTGGGGGAGATGTCTCATGCAGGTTTTTTATATTTAAAACATTATGGGAACTCTATTCCTCTTATCCTTCTTAATTTACTCGTCTTTTGAGTCTTGGGGATATAACCAAAAAAATTGAGGGACTAGGCGAAGGACTAGGGTGATAAAATATTTTAGGATACTTCTATTCTTCTAGAAATTACAAATGAGGAGCCCAAGGGTCCTATTTATATTCATTTTTGGGAACATGGGAGAAGTATTTAACTCAAACATGTGTAACATTCTAGGTATCAAATAGGTGTAACCTATGAGAGTTTCTCGAGCATGCATATCCCAAACTTCATAGTGATGTTGGGTGCACAGGCTAGACCTATGTGGTGATGCTAGGTAGGCCTTATGCATCACTACATGGGCAAACATGTGTGATCATTGATGTCTTTAACTTATCTTTTTCTTGAGATATTTCCCTTTGAAACTTTTCATTCTCACATGAAAAAAAAGGAGTGTCAATAGAGAAAAAAGGAGAGTTTCATGAAATTCACATTAACTTCTTGATGGGTTTGTTGAGATGTGAGAAGGTTTCATATTACTCTTGATAAATTAATTTTAAATAGGCTCTTAAAATGAGATTCTAAGCATGGTATCTCAAGAATGTAATTTTATAGACATCATTGGTGATATAATTTATATCTATATTTTTTTGTACATTAGTTTTTCCCATATAGACTTAAGGTATATTAACTAAAGGATCCTTTCTAAATAAAACATGTGGTATCATCCTTTTCTCACAAGTGGCTCAATTTGTGATTTTATAGAGTAAAAGAAAGTGTATTGATAAAATAAGAAGGAGGTGATGAGATAAGAATACCCCCATAGTCCCTTTGTATTTATTTTCAATAAGGGGGAGAAGAAATAATACATTAAGAAACACATATATTGATTTTTAAGTGTATTTTTATTGAAAATAAATTCAATGGGGGTTACTATAGTTCCCAAGATATAATTTTATTTACTTTCAATGAGTAAGATTTTTATTATGTATAAGTAATAAATATGTGATTAGTGAAGGAAGGTGATGATGTTTGGAGGATTTTTATGGATTCATGAGTTGTAATTGGATTCCATACTTTCTAAGGAATCCAAGTTATTCACATTGTGATTATTAAAGAGATATTCTTTAAAGAAATCATGAAACGTGTTGCGGGGTGAAGGTACACTGGCCAATAACATTTTGGAAGTGGTTTTGGGATAGTTAAGGAGGGATCATAATGATTAAAAGAGGCCCTTGATTAACTTTAGAAAAAATAGAATTCTTAGAAAAAATAGTACTCATTTTTTATATGAATTCAGAGTTCTAGGAAGAGTGTAAGACTTTGAGTGTTTCTTATGCCTTTGAGATGAGGCGGTTAAATGGAAAAATCATGAGCATATGACATCACTTGTGGTTCATATGACTTAAAATACATACTAAATGGAATTTTTATGACTTCATAAACATTTCATATGACTTTAAAAGATATTCATATGACTTCAATATTTCTTTATGACTTCCCAAGTCATACAAAATTCATGTTTTCATGAAAATAATAAAATTATTTTTCATGTATGACTTTGGGAAAGAAACTATATGAATTCATCACTTAGATAATTTTTTAGGAGTCTTCTCAGTGAAATATTAAGATTCTAAAATATGAAATATTCAGAATAAATAGAGATAAATTATATGATTATGTGAGAACTTATATTCCTTGAATAAATGTCACAATCAATTAGAATGATTATGATTCAAGCTATTGTTTGTAGAGTTTCAATCAAGGAAGAAGTTGGATTATGAGATACTCAATGTTGAAGAAATAGATACCATGTGATGGGGAGCTATGAAATAAACATGAGAACATTCCATGGTGTATTATTAGTGGGTAATCTATTGAGCGTGGTGAGTTTGGAAATCATCTATGATAAACGAATACTTATTTACCCTATGGTAATTTATGGGTGACCATTTTTAGAGGATCTAAATGTTAGAAGATAACCAAGGTATAGCATGGATATTTCCATGTTGCAGGAAATGTTGGTTTTATAAATGATTCATGCAGACATGGAAAAAACTTGAATGCATACATGTTTATTGTAGAAAGTGAATATTTTTATATTTTAATATCGTTTAAAATAATAATACCTGGGTATTTCATGAATTAAAAAGGAGTATTTGGTTATAAATTAAAATAATTTTAAATTAAATAAATAAATTAGTAATATATTTAATGGATTTAAATTAGAGGATCTCCTACATCTGAAGATCAAGAAGTTTTAATATTTTAAATATGGAAGATATTATTCCTAATATTCTTTTAATACATTATAGGAAGGTACCAATAGAGAATACATATTGAAGATATTTAAGTGTGAATTGTTTTTTTTGAGAACTTGCGAAAACTTTGTGAGAGGTTTTTCTAATATCCAAAAATACATCATGGTTTCAAAGAGAGAATGAATTAGAATCCATGAATCATTGCATAATAAGGATCATTGTGTACCTGAGTTTTTGAAGTGTTGGGTATGAATACTCTTCAATAAGTTATGGAGTGTTGAATAAGTTAATTTCCCCTATCCTTAATAAATCTAGGTTATACATACTTAAAGATCTATAAACATACAGACCTACTGATCCATTTACTCATAGAGGAATACTGTTATTAATGGGTGTAGAGAAAATCAGGAGTAAGGCTATGGTCCTTCTTTATTATATTTTTTTTAAGGATTTGTAGTTTCTTCTAGTGGATTCTAGAAGATTGAACATAGTGGACTATGTGTTGATAGGAATTGATTTTCCTAGGTCATATATTATTATTTATGATAGTTATATAATCATGTTCTAGATGGTATCGAATAATGGTAAGGAGTGGGATATTTTGGTTGAACCTTATAAATATTGTGTTCTTCTCTCTTTAATATTACATTGGAACATGAGGTGAGCATGGGAGGTTTTACTGAGTGGATTAAGAACCTTAAAAAGTTTAATATGTTGAGTTAAGAGAATTCGTAACAAATTTTCCCTAACCCACCCCCTCCCCCAGTGGTTAATCAACCCTATAGAATAACACTTTTGGTACACCGAGTAGTTGGAGTATTTCAGAGTATGCAATTTGGATTCATGTATCATATATTATATCTCATGTGATTATTGAATGCTTTAGAGATTCTAAAAAAGTGTTATTAGATCTTGTGGTTCAATACTCTCTCATCAATACACTCTAAGTTAGCTCTTTAAATGCTCACTCTCTTATCTTGGTGTTGTTTTGATTCCAATGATAGTTTCATATCATCAAAATGTATGGTATTTTAAAAAGGTAAGGTCTAAATATATAATTTATATATGATAGATTTTATTTTCTAGATAATGAATAGAGAGAATCATCTTGTTATAAAGGACCTGAATTTTCCATTGGTTGGAGTCAAACTGAAGAATATGAAAGGGTATAATAAGAATGGATGGATAAGAAAGCATTGCATATGATCATTATTTTCTTATCATAGAATGTGGCCTTTAAAATCTAGTAGGTGAAGTCCATAGTTGAACTAATAAAGGACCTAGAATACAAGTTTGTGAATCCAATTACACTTAACAAAGTGATCATGATGTGTTTTTTGTCAATCATGAGGTTATTAGAAGGTAGGCCTATGGAATATCACATGAACGACTTCAACATGATTCAAGGGAATCTCAATTAAGTGGATGTGAATTTAAAGAATGATTATTGGGAACTTTTAATGTTATCTTTACTATTGTAATCATGAGATGTTATCATAGTATTAGTTATAAATTCATATGGTAAAAGTGACTTGGTGTTTGAGGATGTTACAAACATAATCCTACATGAAGAACTCAGGTATAGGGAAGTCCAAGAACTATATCTAAGTGTTCTTAATTCCAATGGAGGGGGTAAGTCACCCTAGAGAATATTTTAGATGAAATAATCATAATATAGGTATCAAGATAGGATCTTAGGAAATTCAGATAGTCCTAGTCCTACATGCTAGAAATTTGGGAAGAGAGTACATGCTTAGAAGAATTACAGAAATCACAGGGAGGATTATAGGAGGTAATTACCTTTCAAAATTTCAAGTTCCATGAATACAACTGAGGAATGTAGAAACTTTTTGTTGAGTTTCAACATTATTGTATAGTCATGGGTGATTGAATTTGAAGCATCATTTAACTCCACAAAAGTGCAAGGGTTCATGGTCAACTATGTGTATGTAATTTTCATCAAGGTTGATTTTATGGATTAATAGGATCTATAGATCATGGGGAAAGGTGATGTTAATTCCCAGATACATAATGGAATCTTCTTACAGCTAAAATAAGAGAGATGTATTTTGTGGAAAAGAAAGAATATAATTTTTTTATGATAGCTTGATGAAATAGGATATGGGACTAGACCAAAAAAATTGGAAGGTGACTCAAGGATACATGGTGATTATATGAGGAATAAAGAATGGGACCCTGTATCTGACTAGAAGATTAGATGGACCAGTAATTTTTGGAGCAAAAACATCCAATAGTCTGGAGTTATGGAATTGTTTGCTCAGATATCTAAATGAGAATAATATGAAGGTTCTAGTGTAAAAATTCATGTTAAATATTGATCACACTAAATTTGTAATTTTTTAGGGTTGTGTTCATGGGGGGAAAAGTGGTTGTCCTTCAACTTGAATGGATGGAAGCCTAGTGCTTATAAGTTTGAACTAGTTCACTCAAATATTCTGATCTCATGGTGGTTTATGTTAATTTTTTTCTTTTATTGATGATTCCACTAGGAAATTATGGGTTTACTTCCTGAATCATAAGTATGGTTTATTTTCAATATTCATTCAATGTAATTCCATTCCTATGAAGGAAACTATTTATAAGTTAGTATCCCTAAGGTCTAACAATGGTGACGAGTGCAATGGAAGGATCTTATAGAACATTTTTCAGAAGAAATGGATCAATTTAGAGAGACCTATTCCTAGTACACCATTGTAGAATGGTGTAGCGATGAAAATGAATCAAAATTCAATGGAAAAGGTATAAAAATGTGAGTATTCTGGGTGATTCCAAAGGCAATTTTGTCAATGAACATGAAAGTATACTTAGTTAAAAGAATTGTTTTTGAAACAATGGGATAGAAGGTTAAGGAATGGATATGGTTTGGAAAATAAATTCAAGTTATCCACCTAAAAATACTTAGTAACCCTACCTAAGTCTATGTTGATGTTAAGAATATATAAAAACTTGAGTAAAATCCTTATACAATTTTTCCTTTGGAATATGGCAATGAATAATTTGGATTACCTATGTGGGATGATGAAAAATTTCACGTCATTAGAATTTTATATTTCATATTCAATGAGAATATTTCATGGAAGGATCAAAACATGGATGATAATGAATTTCATTTCAAGGAATAAACTATTCAAGTCTAATTTTATCTGAATGATGATACCAAAAGGGAGAAAATTTAGATGAATTCAAATGTACACATTAGAAGTATGAATATGATATCAATGAAAGACGTGCTATAATTCTCAAGGACTATTGAATACTAGGGTAATGCTCTATAAGTTAGAGCATCAGAATATTGTGATTTAGAAATTATATCACTAAAAATTAAAGATTTGGATAGAGAAAAGAATTATGTACAATTGAAAATATATTCTAAAGTCAGGAATCCATTATAGAGGCTTTGGATAAGCATATTAAATCTAGTAACAACTCCATTGGTGGGATACTTAAAATTTTTCTAGGATAAGTATCCTAAAAGAAAATATGAGTCCACATAAATGAAAAAAGTTTCATTTTCATTAGTGGTAGGAATTATGATGTACTCCATGATATGTACTCGATCATACATTTCATTCATAGTGTAAGTTGTGAGCCAATTCATGTAAAATAAAAAAATGGAACATTGGGAATCTCTAAAATAGATCATATGATACCTGAAGGGATCTGAAGGTATAGCCTTTCACTTTGGGATGGATTATCCATTGTGGGGTTATATAGATTATAACTTCATTGGGGATTCTATTACTCAGAAGACTTCCATAGGGTTTGTGTTTACCTATGGAGGAACTATAGTTAGTGGGATGTCCCAATAGTAAAAAAAAATTACTTTTTCCATAACAAAAGATGAATATATAGTAATAGTGGAAGGGATAAAGGAATGGATATGGTTGATACACATTATAGAGGAACTTGAATGATTCCTTATGAGTGGAGTTTTATTCTATAATAATCAAATTCCAATTCTATTAGATCTAAATCTAGCGTTTCATCCAAGGATGAAGTGCATCAACTAGAAATATCACTTCATTTAGAATTTTACTGAGTAAAAGGTACTAGATTGGTGGAATATAGCTGGGAATAAAAATCCAACATACATTTTCTCAAATTTTTTAGTCTAAAAAAGTATAAGGCAATTCTATGCCTCAGTGGGACTTAGTTGAATATAATAATGATGAAGAACATTGACTATTATTTGTTTTAGGGGATCAAGAATGTGCTTAAGTGTTTGGGATTAACTGAAAGGTTTTTTATATAGAACATTATTCAAGTGGGATATTTTTAAGAATTTTAATTTTATTCTAAGTTCTAATTTTACTACTTAAAGAAAAAGATCCATATGTTTTGTGACTTATGTAGTGTATTGGTAGCAAGGGATATCCAGTGGAAGGCATATTGGTCAGATGGTGATATTTTCTGATGGACATGTTCATTGGTCATTATTAGTATATTAGAATGTTTTTAGAGGAAGTTATAAATAATTCCTCACATTATATCAGCAAATGTATAGGTAAAAATTCATTAATCAGTAGATATTTTAATCATGTGTTGATTGCAACAAGTGATCGTTAGTCTCCATGAATTAATGGTGGGTCATCTATGAATCTAAAATAGTGTTGCAACTAGATAAATAACTAGTACATACTATAAGTAAGTGGGTCTACCATCACACAAGAAAATATGAATAGATAGATTACCTACAATTAAAGATTTATATGGATAATTAGTCATAGTGATTGTAAATATTATATTTTTTAATTTAAATAGAAATGTAGTAATGTATTTCCCATGGATATAGGATGAAATTCCAAACTACTTAAAACCAAAGTATTTACTTATACAAGTTTTTTAAATTTCCATTAATATTTAATGTTGTGTGAGTTAATAATTATCATGAGTGGTTTTGATAGATATTTGGTGTTGTGATTAGGATATTGGGACTTCCTATCTTCTAGTACACTAAGTAGTGGTAGTCTTCTAGAGGATATGATTTTGATGCATGTATTATCTAGTGTATTGTGTATAGTGATCAGAAGTTATGAAGATTCCCAATATATCTCAACTCTATAGGAAGATTATTCCAAATAATTTTGGGTATTTCAAGTTTTCAGCTTCATATAGATGATTATGGGGTTGACCATGATATTTGGAGAAAACATAGAGTTGGTAACCCCTATAGATACCTTTAAATTAGGGAATGGGTACCCAGTATACTTAAAGATAATATAACCCTCAATTATTATGGGGTGAAGGTACTTCGCTTAGGGTGTCGGTAACCCCCTTGGTTGATGTACATAACATATGTTGAGGTATGGGTCCTCTCTAGGGGTTAGTAACCCCCTCAATCAGAAGACACTTAAATGAGGAGTGGGTCCCCCATAATAGATTGTGAGAGATGGTGTCAAGGGTTAGTGTAATAGTATATTGGGATTAGGTACTCCCCCATGTACAGAGATTTGGTCCCCCATAAGAGATTTCATGCCTCTAATAGATATGAATTCCTCTAAAGAGGTGTAATTCTACTTCTTAATTCGAGTGTAGTGATATTATTGTTATAAGGTGTTATATTTTCTAGATGACCTAGGTTATATTATATTATCATGTTCCCATAACACATGATATTTGAGAATTAGTACTCCATTGGTTTGAGGATTATCCTTATATACTTGATCACCACTGAGGTATGTCTTCTAGAAAGGCTGTAGACTTCAGTCTATCTATATATTATGTTATCCTAAGTTCCCTTACTTACTTGGAGTTATTAATATTGATGGTGATAATTTATAATGATAGGATACATCCTAATTTTCCTATGTTTCCTTCCATAAAATCATATTTAATTTATTCTTACCTTCTTTAAGTCCCTTCTTGTTTAGAATATTGAGCTGAAATTATGCCATATCCTTCCTTAATATTTTATACGAATCCTAAAAAGTATGTTTATATGCACCCATGAATAGGAATTATTCCCACATGTGTTGTGTCTATGTTAATGGAACATGGTTTGTAGATGGTCTTGGTGATCATAGAGCATGATATTTTTTTTATAGAGTGGATTCTTGGTACTTCATGGTGGTACTTAGCAGTGGCAGTTTATGTTGGTTGTCTCTTCCTAAGAGTCCATGTAGTGAGTAGGTAATATACCATTTCATATTTCTATTATAAAATGTAGTGTTATCATGTATATTGGTTATGGTTTGGGGTTTCCCATAGGGAATTGTGTTTTATAGTGGTGTTCCATGAATCCATAATTATACAGTTTTTTTTACATTGATGATGGTTGTTGGTTATATTCTGTATATTCTATGGCATATGTGTTGCAGGTTTTTTTAGACTAAGGTATTTCATATATGTTTATTATTTCATGGTGATAATCACTAACCCATAACCAACTATAGGTGGTCTTAGGGTACCACTTTTAGTTTATCGTTATCCTATGAGAGGTCTTAGTGGGATAGTTTGGGTAATAATGTTATCAAAGCAATTAGATTCTTAAGGAATGAATTTAGTGTTACTGATGTTGTGGGGATTGATTTTGGAAATTAGTGAAATGGTATTTAAGGGGTTTCCTTTTTGTTTTTTAGAATGTATGACCTATTGTTGGCATGATAGTTGATATATCCATTCACTGGGACTCTAATAATATTTTGATTAACTCAAATCTATGAGGCATTTATTGTGGGTATATTCAGGATGGTATATGATTCATACAGTTGAAAATTCGGATCCATCATTTCCTCCATATGTTATCTCACCCAGATACTATTTAATCATTGTGGGTATATCCTATCAAATGAGGTATACCACCCACAGCTGACTATCTCATATTTATGGGAATGGTTGTGATGATCTGATGTTAGTTCTTGAGCCTCTCTCCATTAATCAACTAAGAAATGGGGAACTGGTTCAATTGAATTGATTAATAGGTATCATTTCCCCATGAGTAGAGATAGATTCTCTTACTATTTATCTTATTCAATACCTTATTGTATAGAATATGGTAGTTCTCTCTAGGTAAAAAAATATTCATAGTTTATTCATGTTATGGGAATTATAGTATTAAATGATTTATAAACACTGATACAACCCTAATCTGGTAGCGGTAGAGGGTTGGTTGGAGTTAGTGACTCCTGTATTCCATATGGTTTGAACACCCATTGAAAAAATGATTATTATTTATTGATTCCCCTACATAATTCAATGAACCATTAATGGATAATTTTTTTCTCAAATTCATTATAGGACAACTCTATTATGGATGAAGTTTTAGATATTATTCAGGATGTAGTTCTGTAACACCCCATAATTTTACTAGGTATTTTCCCTTTAAATAAATACTATATTTAATAGCCTGGTTCACACACAACAATGAACTAAATTGAACCATAATTCATTTTATTGAAATAAAATATTAAAATAGAAGATAAAAATTAATTCATTATGATAATACAATATGAAACGTCATTAAGAATTGTATAAATATAATAAATCAGCAAGTAAATAAAATTACCATGAACATAAGATATTTATCCACATGGTTTTCCATGAAAATCATAACCCTAATTGAAACTATGGAAATAAGGGAAAAAATTAGAAATATAATAGAAATATTGGAAGAGAAGTAAGTGAATAGAATGAATGGTTTTAAAAATTTATTAAAATTTATATATATATATATATATATATGAATTAAATTTGACCATTATATATATGATCATTAGAAATATGGTTATTGAAATATGGTCCTTGGATACGTGGTCATTAGGTATACACATATCCAACAGGTATATTAAAGTTGTGTAATTTTTATACATAAATTCAAAATAGTATAATTCAAAATTCTAGAATAAAATAAAAAGATAATATTCAATTAAAATATTTTATTATAAAAATATTGTTTATACATTACATATTATTATCATTATTATTAAATAATGATTTATATATTTTATAAATTTTAAAAACAAATATTTTAATTGTAATATATTTATAAAATAAATTTTTTGAAATATTAATAATTAATTTTAATAGGATGTGGTTAAAATTATTTAATGTTAAAAATGATATTTTTGAAATAATGATTTTTTTAAGTATTATGTATTTTATCTTAACAAATTAAATTTATCACTATTAAATGATGAATATAATGTAATATTTCTATTTATAAATAAATAGATTTAAAATCACTTAAATTAGTAATTGATGTGAAATATGATTAAGAATAGTTAATGTTTAAAATGTCATTTTTCTATAAAAACGTTTTTATGAATATATTATGTTTTCAATTAAATGTTAAATTTATAATATTTAGAAATTGAGTTATATTAATTGTATTTAAACTTTATAATAATCACAATGAATTTTTTAAATATATCAATTTCATTTTTGGTCATAAAAAGAAGTTATCAGGGTAAAATTTGAATTAGCACGCTAAAGTTTAAATAAAATAATAATGGTTAAAACTAAGAGTTAGAAACCTAAAATATCATAAAACCTTGTCTTTAAGTTTTATGTATAATGGTATTTATAACCCATATCCATTATTTTATTCTTTTTATCTATTTTCCTTTTAAAATGATGACATTATACATTAAGGAATGAATATTTATGGGAATTCCATTCAAAAGGAACCTATAAAAGGACCCCTATTATACCCTTACAAAACTAGTCAAATCATTTTTTTAATTCTTGAATATCATTCCATTTTATCTCTACCAAATATTTCTTTGACATTTTGTGTCTTTTGGTACCATGAATGAATCCTAAATCTTTCATTTTGAAGGAACCTGTGTCGAGAAGGGGAGAAATCATCAAACTAAGTACTTAGTTATTCACCATTTTTTTCAATTAACTTTTCATATTCACTATTTATAAATATAATAATACACTATAATTATGTTATATTAAAATTATTGTTCTAATGAGGAAATTATATTACTATTATATAACCATATAATCTTACTTTTTTTTAGTATAACGTGTTCTTGTTTAGGTTAGTCAACCACCTAAATGAACGATGTTATACTATCTTCATTATTTACAACATGAATAAGTATCATGACATTATTAATGGAAATATATGATATTAAATAGTAATTTATGTTTTTAATATATTTCTATAAGGTTGAAAAAAATGAATGATAGATATTAAGTAACTCGTTGTTATCAGTAAATTACCTAGAAATTCTCATCTTGAATTTTATTCTCACAAACCATACCCATAATTTCCATCAAATAAACGTGGGGATAAATAAATAATTGGAAAAAAATGATTCCACTACCTTGAATAATATAGTAATTATGAACTTGGTATCAAATAATGAGGGCCTATATTTCTATTGTGAAACTTGAACGGAATAATCAAAAAACACTAACATCTAATGATGGAAATAAAAAAACTAACTAATATATGTGTAATGAATTATTATAATTAGATTTTATAAAAGGTAAAAGATAATAAAAAATTTATCAAATAATTTATTAATATTATTATGTTTATTTTATGATATATTGAAGTGATTTCATAGAAATTGGGAATAAAGGAAAGGGTTTATTGTCTCAAATTTACTTTCATTGAGATATGTTCCATATTGCCCACCTATATTGTTTTGTATGGTGTATATATTACCCATGGATTTATTTCATCATATTTTTCATGAAATTTAAAATATTTAAATATACATCTCATTGTTTCCCCACAAAAATATGTTGACAGGAATGGAATGGTCTGACGAATGTCGGGCAATATACACTTTTTATCTTGTGAAGGAGGTTCTGTATTTAAGTCCTTAATGCTGGGTTCACAATTTTTTGTTACTCCATGGAAATATGTTTTCATCTAGGAACAGAATGGTCTGACGAGGACTGGGCAGTGTATCTTTTTTATCTTGTGAAGGAGGTTTCTTATGTAAGTCATTTACATTGGGTTCACTATTTCCAAATGGTTTTCAATGGGTTTGTTCGTCGAACTGGAAACACCCAATAGTTTTGTATCCATAGGGACCTACTTTCCAAATATAGGTGATTGTTGGGGAATTTTGAAAAAAAATCTAAAGAACTCACATTGGTCGAGAGGATGGGAGGTTGGTCTAATCACTCCCTTTTTTGTGGAATTGTTACCTACTCTGGGACTCTATTATATATTTAAGATATTTTCATTAATACTTTGTTAATTTCCAAGTATGACGTGGGTTGCCCTTAAATTAAAAATCAACTATTATCATGTATAGATCTTAGAATCATCTATATATATCTAGTATTCTTCATCTATGGAGATATTTGTATATATTTGAGGTTCTCCATAAATGGTATCCCCTTAGGTACTAATTAGAGATTCTTTGGTTGTTATTATGATGATGATATTTTCCTAACCACATAGTGGGGAAATCTAAAGTGTATCATCATCCAAGGAGATGAAATTTGTTTCAATGTTGGGATCAGACCCATGAATGAGTTTCCTACATATCGTTATGAAAGTAATTAGAACCCATGTAGTTTGGTTCAACTTAATAGGGAACATCATACCTTTTTAAGGTCATGTGATAAGGACCTAACCATACAGTTTAATATCATGTGTCTAGGATGTCTAGGTGAAAGGATCCTAGTCAAAGTTTGGTTATGAATTATGTCAAGCAGCCTAGGGAACCTAGAAGGGATATGAATTTTAGGTTGAATTAGACCCTGCTGGGAATGGGGCCTAGAGAGAACAGGGTTGATTTCGGATGTTGGGTTTGAACCTTAGGGAGGATTCCTATGTATCTCATTTGGAGGGGAATCAAATCCCATGTAGTTCAGTTATGAGGTATCACATTTATGGAGACCCTTTGAAGGTTTGTTCTTACAGGGGAGTATGGTCATTTGAGAGGATTAAGTTAGGGATTACTCCTAAAGAGGATGCCTCGGTGAATTGGGTCATGATTGGGGCTTACTCCCAAGAATTATTCCTATATTTGTGAGAGTTTAGGGATTATACCAAGTAGGAGGCCCATATTTGGTTGGGAATTACACCTGGAATGATTATCAGGGTATTTTAACTGTGTCTTATTCCTGAAAAATATGACCTTGGAGGAGATTTTGGGGATTTATCCTAAAGAGGATGACCTTGGATGAAATTACTAGGATTTACTCATAAAAATTAATGCCATGGGATTTGGAATCAAGTATACTTAATGACCAACCTCTACCTCTAAGCCCATGTGATTCATGCATGGTGTGAGAAACAAGAGGAAATGAAAAGTTTGGGAAACCACCTAATTTCATTTTCCCTGAAGTTGGATACATAGATTTTACATCCCACGCCTATGGAGCCACTCTGAAGGAAGGAGATACGAAGATTCAAAGTATGATACCCTACCAAAACATGCATCTTACTGTGTGGATGTCATAATCATGGATATAACTTAAGTCCACATGAGTCAGGATGAGTCGTGATTTAATGTGATGGAAAAAGGAAAGTGGGAGATCCCGAAAACCACACTTCTCCCCCTAAATTGGTGGAAGAGGCTAAGGGTATGGGAGATAGAAAAGAGAACTCTAGTGACCATCCCCTCTCTGACCTAGTGGCTAGGAGGTAGAGAGGTGTAGGAGTGAAACCTCCTGCAAGAAAGGATATGGGCTTACTCCATGAGGTATTACCTTGGATGATATTTTAGGTCTTACATCGAAAGAGGATTCCATTAGATGATATTTCAAGGCTTACTCATAATAAATATTCCCTTGGATGATATTTTGGGGCTTACCTCTAAAGAGGATTCCCTAGGATGATATTTCATGGCTTACTCTAGAAGATAATTCCCTTGGATGATATTTTGGGGCTTACTCCTAAAGAGGATGCACTTAGATGAAATTTTGGGTCTTACTCCTGAAGAGGATTCCCTTGGATGGTATTTCAGGTCCAACTCTTAAAGAGGATGTCCTTGAATGGGATTTTGGGGATTACTTCTAAATAGGATAACCTTGTTCTGGTTGGTAATTATTCCTGAGTATTCCATTATTTATGAACCATAAGTAGTATCTCAACTCATGGTGATTTGGAATGAGCAGTGGGGTCATATATAACATCCCGCCTTTTTTTAACATAACTTTTATTACATTTTACAAATTTGAGGATCTTTAAGTTTTAGTGTCTCGGAAACCAGGAATTTATTACACGAGACAAAAAAAATTCTTCTTAAACACTTAAAAGGCTTCTTCGTTTGTTCATCCTAATTTCATTACAGAATCTCATATCCTGGGAGCATACATCAAAGGAAAGGGTGAGAAGAAGGCCCGGTAAAGGAAACAAGGGAAAAAATTTACATGAGAACTTGAGATACATCAATAAAGTCATGAAAAAGAACTTTAAGGCAGGAGAAAGAAATCATGAGGCATATTATAATAAAAATAACGTATTTCATAACTTGAAGATGTGGCTACAACATTTAACATAGACAATCATGAACATATCACCAAGGTCCATCCCCAAGGTGTAATTTAAAAATTACCAAGTTTATTCACCAAGAGATCGTGAAAATTGTGATCTCTAGTGGTTACATCATTACCCAATGCATTGGAGCGCTATCAGGGCGCACCCTTAAATTTGTAATCTCTAGTGGTTACATCATTACCCAATGCATTGGAGCGCTATCAGGGCGCACCCTTAAATTTTTCATTATTATAATGTAAGCCAAATATATCATAATCAAACATTTCATAAATAATCCATATAGCATAAAATAAATTGGTTTCCTTTCATAATCATAACATTTTAAAAACTGCTTTAAAGACATGATCTTTATGTCACTTTAAACCCATGGAAAACGAAAGTGGGTTTCATGTATGTAAATCCTAGAATTTAAAATAGAACATTTTTATATATATGTGAATACCCCTGTATAAGAAATAGCTTTGTGTATTCACTTAATAACATAAAATAATTTGAGAAAAAGAGAGAGGCATTTTGAGATGAAAATTCTATTGCATAACGACTATGTTATAGGGTTTTAAAAAATATTGAAAATAGAAGGGACATGGGTCACCCACTCATAAATGATCTATAAAATAGTATAGGGAAATAATATAATGGATATAAGAACATGGTAATGAAATTTTTAAGACATTCCATATGAAATGAAAAACATTGAAGGAAGACAAAAATAAGATTTCTCTTATGAAAATTTGGCAGCCTAATGGCGTCTGTTAAAACTGCAAAAAAAATAATTGATGAGATCAAATAGGGTATCTCATCATATGAACATAAAAGATAAGTATGATATATATAGATATCATACCCCAACATAATAAAAAGGAACTTGAAAGACTTGATAAGAAAATAGAACTTGAAAATGATAAGGGTGAAAGAATCCATTACAAAAATTTCGGCAGCCTAACGGCGCCACTTAAACATTCATAAAACGAAATGATGAGAGTAAGAGGGGATATATCATCATATGAACATTAAAAGGGCATTAATAGGAATATAAAAGAACATCCTCCAACATAAGAACATGGAGCATAAAAGAAACGACTTAAAAGAGAGTATTTGAAAAGAAGGAGAGAGGTTGGATCCCTTACCTTAAAATGTAACTCTTAAAACTCAAAGGATGGGACCTTGAGGGATTGGGGGAACCTTGGGAGGACTCTTTGTGAGGTAATAAGACCAGATATTCGTTGGGGAAAAGTTGGGAGTGAAAACTAAAGGAGGAAAGGGTGGGTATTTATAAGGAAAGTGAGGGGACTAGGCATTAATGGCTAAGGGGCACCTCTTGGTGGTATTGGAAAAACCATGGGCTTGCCCATGGTATTTTCCCATGGTATTGGCCACTTGGGAAACCTCATACCTTATATTACTATTCATAAGTCGACCATATTGATTACATACTTAATACATCATTTAATGATGTCATTAAACACTCGTAACTTAAAAACTGTATTTTAACTATTCATCGAAAATTCAACTTTCTCAGAAAAATCCCAAAATTTCACCTTAACCAAATATCAATGCTCTGATTTCAAAAATAAACTCCATTTTATAAAAATAATTTTCTAAATATTTTTAATTTAATTTTTAAATAAATACACTATTCCTCGAAAATTCATTTTTTTCAGAAAAATCCCCAAAAATTACCTTAACATAATATAGATTCTCTGAGTTCAAAAATGAAATCCATTTTATAAAAAAAAAATCTAAATATTTTTAATTTAATTTTTAATTAAAAAACACTATTCACCCAAAAAAACTAATACTTGACTAATAATTTCTGAAACAGTTATTTACCTATTTTATTGAATCAAATTACTTAATCAAGGTGCCTAGATTATATTAATATTTTCTTTAAGTGAGATTACTAATCCATTTGGTCACATTACTAATCCTAAGCTTAAAATCACTATTCATAATTTACTATTCATCAAAAATTAAGTTGATCTTATTAGACTCTAAATTTCGTACTGAACATAATTGTAGAAGACCATTTTTTGAAAATCATTACACATAATTAATTATCTAAGGTTTACATAAATATTTTCAAATATCCTTTTTCTAGAATTCATCAAAATATGCATACTATATTTATACGGACATTTGAAAATTCACAAACTTCATCATAAGATGAAATCACAATTTTTATCTAAATCAAAGGCTTACAGAAGGCTGTTACGGTCTCAATACATAGCCCCTTATAACACCAGCATAGGACCTAAGAGTAAGTTGTTCTAGGGTGATAGAATCTTGGGGAGGCTCGGCCAACATTGCACGAGTAGTAATTTCTACCAGTTTGAACTTCTCGAGAAGTCGATTCCGTTCCAGCTTCACACAATGAAGTTCGACTTGGGTTTGGTCCAGACCAGAGCCCAGTGGTGATACCTTCTTCCCAAGTTCCGTTAGATGGGCTTCGATTGGCCCGAGACTACTGGATGAGGACATTGAATCTTCTTTCTATATTAATTAACCAAGATCACTTGTATTTAGAGACAATAATAGAAACGTTTAGTTTATAGCGGTCATATTGACCAATGGTCATATAACAATCAAAACCCAACGGTGTCATTTTAATTATACTCATGTTATCAAATGAAACAGTTTTGTTGAGTATAAAAAAAATAACACACAAAATTAGGAAACAAGATTTATTCAAAATTTCGGGTCGTTACATTCTTCCCCCCTTAAGAAATTGCGTCCTCGCAATTTTTTTGAAATTGGGCTTGGAAATTTCATTGAAAGTCCCACGTCGGAAAATGATTCAGTAAAACTATTAATTTAAAAGAAATAAAGGGAGTTAAAAAGGTTACCCAAGTTAACCCATACTAGGATTCCATGTAGGAAAACATGGATATGGAAGAAAAAACAAAGGGTCATGTTCTGATGGAGAGTGATAGAAAACAGATTAGGAGAAAGTTAAAAACAAGAAAATCACAAACTTATGATGTGTGTAAACGGTCTTTGATTACCCAGTAGGAAACCTAAACCAATAAAGTTTTTGTTTTACGTTCCTTTTAATAATTTCAAGGAATTCATTTATTACATAGAATAAGAACACAAGGAAATATACTTACCTTCAAGTAGAGTTTCATCCATTGATAAGTTTCTACCAAAACTAATCTTTTCTCCAATCGATGAGCATTAAAAACTACTTGGTCTCATCAAGGCACAAGAATCATCTTCTAGAGAATCACATAATCCACAAAAACTATCTATTTCTTCTATCTTTAAACATAATCCCAAAAACAGAAGGGGTAAGATAAAACAACTCTTCAAAAAGAAAGAATCCCATAGGAAGGGAAACTTCTTTAAATCTTTAAAATTCCACGGTACTACCCAAAGTTCATCATAGACCATTCCATAAATAACTGTCCTTAAAATTACTCAAAATAAATCAAACTAAGATTGAAACCCAATTATAAGAACGATCTCATAACATAGTCTTCCAAGATAGACTTTATTGTTCATCTCCAAACAACATCAACCACTCTTATCATCTTATAACAAAAGTAACTAACCTAATCACATTTTCCCCAAGATAGGTTAATCATTTCCATAAGTAACCAAAATTACCATAAGTTTTCCTTACATTCATCGATTATTCAAAATATAAGTCAACCTTTACTCCTCAAAGAAAATACCGTAGTAATCTATTTACCTCGATCAAATAGGGTTCCCAAAATAGTGAACGTCTTCCAAAATAATAATCATCTTTAAATCCCCTAATCAACTTTATCAGATGAACATCCTTGAGACTTCATCTTCTTCTTCCTTGATGAATTTGGGAATTCATCTATGTACCAATTATTAATTGTGATTTTTGATAGCTAGTTTGGCATAATCACAATATGTTCAACTTGATCTCTCGTCATCTCTATCACATTAATAGAGCAATCGTCACATTTCCCATCACATTGATTTTTGGGACATGTTTATCTATTTCTCTCCATTAACTAAGAAAAGAAAGTATAATTATGGGCTTAAATACTTAGCCAATAATCATGAAATGGAAAATTTAAGCATATAAGGATAAACTTTTATAAGAAAAGTATATCCTAACTTGTGATTCCCTGGGTTCCAATCTAGGTTATCCATGATCATATATTCTTATGTGAATCTTTATTTTATTTTATATTTGTTCCTTTAATAATGGTTCATACTAAGCTTATGAATTTACCAAATAATATCCCCCGAGAGTGTCGTAACCAAGAGTGCAACAATGCCCATTGTCATGTACCAGTTCCCATTTGAGTCTAGCTCAAAGCGGTGTTTTCGGGTTTTACCCCTATGTACATATATGCCAGATCCACCTCTACCTTCTCGTATCCAGATAGGGATGTATTTTTTTGGCAACCCCTTACTCAATACTCATCAAAATACCATAAAGATTTCCTATATTTAAACATTTATATAGTTTTCTTCCTAAAGTTTTCATATCCTAATTTCCACAAATAACTAAACCATCCTTTGATACCAACTATAACATACCGTCTTTTTTTAACATAACTTTTATTATATTTTACAAAACTGAGGATCTTTAAGGTTTAGTGTCTTGGGAACCAGTAATTTATTATATGAGACAAAAAAACATTCTTCTTAAATACTTGAAAGGATTCTTCATTTGTTCATCCTAAGTTCATTACAACATCTCATAACCTAGGAGCATACATCAAAAGAAAGGGTGAGCAGAAGGCCCAGTAAGAGAAACAAGGGAAACATTTTACATGCGAACTTGAGATACATCAATAAAGTCGTGAAAAAGAACTTTAAGGCATGAGAAATAAATCATGAGGCATATCATAATAAAAATAACAAGGTTATTCACCAAGGTGTCATTTGAAAATTAACAAGGTTATTCACCAAGATATCGTGAAAATTTTAATCTCTAGTGGTTACATCATTACCCAATGCATTGGAGCGCTATCAGGGCGCAAACTTAAATTTGTATTTATTATCATGTGATCCACATATATCATCATCAAACATTTCATAAATAATCCATATATCATAAAAGAAATGGGTTTCCTAACATAATCATAACGTTTTAAAAACTGCTTTAAAGACATGATCTTTATGTTACCTTAAAACCATGGAAAAGGAAAGCGGGTTTCATGTATGTAAATCCCAGAATTTAAAATAGAAAATTTTTATATATATGTGAATACCGCTGTAGAAGAAAGATCTTTGAGTATTCGCTTAATAACCTAAAATAATTTGAGAAAAAGAGAGGCATTTTGAGACGAAAATTCTGCTGCATAACGGCTATGTTACAGGGTTTTAAAAAATATTGAAAAGAGAGGGGACATGGTCACCCACTCATAAATGATCTATAAAATAGTATAGGGAAAAAATATAATGGATATAAGTACATGGTAATGAAATTTTAAAGACATACCATATGAAATGAAAAACATTGAAGGAAGACAAAAATAAGATTTCTCTTATGAAAATTTGGCAGCCTAACGGCGTCAGTTAAAACTTCAAAAAAATTGATGAGATAAAATAGGGTATCTCAACATATGAACATAAAATATCAGTATGATAGATATATAGATCATACCCCAACATAATAAAAAGGAACTTGAAATACTTGACAAGAAAATAGAACTTGAAAATGATAAGGGTGAAAGAATCTGTTACAAAAATTTCGGCAGCCTAACAACACCACTTAAAAATTAATAAAACGAAATGATGAGAGTAAGAGGGGATATCTCATAATATGAACATGAAAAGGGCAGTATGAGGAATATAAAATAACATCCTCCAACATAAGAACATGGAGCATAAAAGAAATGACTTAAAAGAGAGTATTTGAAAAGAAAGAGAGAGGTTGGATCCCTTACCTTAAAATGTAACTCTTAAAACTCAAAGGATGGGACCTTGAGGGCTTGGGGGAACCGTGGGAGGACTCCTTGGGAGGTAATGAGACCATATCTTAGTTGGGGAAGAGTTGGGAGTGAAAGATAAAGGAGTAAAGGGTGGGTATTTATAGGGAAAGTGAGGGGACAAGGCATTAATGGCCAAGGGACACCTCATTGGTGGTATGGGCAAAACCATGGGCTTGCCCATGGTATTTGCCCATGGTATTGGCCACTTGGGACACCTCATACCTTATATTACTATTCATAAGTCGACCATATTTATTACATGCTTAATACATCATTTAATGATGTTATTAAACACCTGTAACTTAAAAACTGTATTTTCACTATTCATCGAAAATTCATCTTTCTCAGAAAATTCCCAAAATTTCACCTTAACCAAATATCGATGCTCTGATTTCAAAAATGAACTCCATTTTATGAAAATAATTTTCTAAATATTTTTAATTTAATTTTTAAATAAATAAACTATTCACCAAAAATTCATTTTTTAGAAAAATCCCCAAAAATTATATTAACATAATATAGATGCTCTGAGTTAAAAAATGAAATCCATTTTATAAAAATAATTTTCTAAATATTTTTAATTTAATTTTTAATTAAAAAACACTATTCACCCGAAAAAACTAATACTTGACTAATAATTTCTGAAATAGTTATTTACCTATTTTATTGAATCGCATTACTTAATCAAGGTGCCTAGATTATATTAATACTTTATTTAAGTGGGATTACTAATCCATTTGGTCACATTACTAATCCTAAGCGTAAAATCACTATTCATAATTTACTATTCATCAAAAATTAAGTTGATCTTATTAGACTCTACATTTCGTATTGAATATAATTATAGAAGAACATTTTTTGAAAATCATTACACATAATTAATTATCTATGGTTTACATAAATATTTTCAAATATCCTTTTTCTAGAATTCATCAAAATATGCATACTATATTTATCCGGACATTTGAAAATTCACAAACTTCATCATAAGATGAAATCGTAATTTTTATCTAAATAAAAGGGTTACAGAAGGTTGTTATGGTCTCATTACATAGCCCCTTATAACACCAGTATAGGACCTAAGATTAAGGTGTGCTAGGGTGATAGAATCTTGGGGCGTCTTGGTCAACATTGCATGAGTAGTAATTTCTATCAGTTTGAACTTCTCGCGAAGGCGATTCCGTTCCAGCTTCACACAATGAAGTTCGGCTTAGGTTTGGTCCAGAGAAAAGCCCAGTGGTTCTACCTCCTTCCCAAGTTCCATTAGATGGGATTTGATTGGACTGAGACTAATGGATGAGGCCATTGAATCTTCTTTCTATATTAATTAACCAAGATCACTTGTATTTAGAGACAATAATCAAAACATTTAGTTTACAGCGGTCATATTGACCAACGGTCATATAACAGTCAAAACCCAATGATCTCATTTTAATTATACTCATGTTATCAAATGAAATAGTTTTGTTGAGTATAAAATAAAATAACACACAAAATTAGGAAACAATATTTATTCAAAATTTTGGGTCGTTACATCATATGTGTCACAGCCCAAAATTTCATGGTATTAGGGCAAAAAGTTTTTGGTGAGACTCACTATTTTTAATGGGGGTTAGTGATAGTATTAAAGGGATCAGCCTAGAGGCAAGTACCATAGCCTGGCACTAATCCCTAGCAGAGGTGCGGGGGCACATCCCCCATGGGATGGACTAGAGGGATCACCTTGGTGGGTCACCCAATTGGGTCTCCTAGGTGGTTCTCCCAGGTATGGGTCTCCCAGGTGGGTATCCTAGGTGTGGGTCACCTAATTGGTTCATCCAGGGGGGTTCCTAGGTGAGGGTCACCCAATTTTAAGGCTGAGAGCCTCACCCTAGTGAATACAGGACATGGTAGGTCACCTAAGTAAAGATGGGCTACTTGGGTGAAGGACCTGTGCAACCAAAGCCCTCTCTTGGATTCCACACCCGGGATTTTGGATGTCCTCTAAAAATTTGAGGTGGAGAGATCTATTTATAGACCCTATGGTGGGCCTATGAAAAGGGTCATGTGCGATGGGCCTACATGAATGGGCCATCACAAATAGCCTATATGAGTGGCCTTCACGCTGACACAATTTCCTTCATAAAATTTTTTCATCTTCCAAGTTCCATAACTTTTGATCTGTATGTTTGTTTCGGCTCCTCGATTAGTAAAATTGAAGGTTTCAAAGAGATATTTACTTCTTGATTTGGTGAATTCACCAATTTTTCTTGAAATAAATGTGTAAATTTCATTTTAATTCACTAAAACATTTTTATCATCAATATTGTAAATCCACTTCAAACTCCTATAGGGGGATTATTTCCACTTATCCCTTATTATAGAGTAGTAATGTGGTACATGGAAATCCAAATTACAAATTCTTAGGTCATGGAGACACATCCCTACTCAAACTTGAAATTTTTTGTCTAAGTGAGGATCACATCATGAATTCTACGAAAAACTGCATGAAAAAAAATTGCGGTGTCAACACTCATTTTTCTCTTTCAAGGTATTTTGATTCAAAAGTTAATAAAGTTGTAAGGATTTATTTACCAATATAATTTTGAAATTTATATTTTTTATATTTGAAATTCCATCTGAGGAAATTATATTTTATTATATCTACAACCCAAATATAATATTATTATGTCTATTTTTGGGTTATATAAGTCTTTTTATAATTTCCTCTCCCTTTGGTTCTTAATTCAATAGAAAGGATGTTTGTAATAAAATCTGACTATATCTCTTCTTTTTTGTTGGAAATATTTCTCCTCCATGAATATATTCATTATATTGTTTTAAAAATTTCCTTATATCTATTTATATGATTAATTATGGTATTTTACATTATAACAGAATTTATTTCCAAAAATTAATCTTCTTTTAACATTTTTAGTAGGTCATTTTTTCCAACTTTGAATATTTTTTAAAAAAATTAAAATAATATTCATTTTTAACACTTTCTACATGAATTTATTTTCCTAATTTTATATGTATTTTTTTAATAAAGCTTCATTTTTATGTTTTTATGGTTTTATAAAGTAATTTCTATTCTCATTGTTTTATGAATTTTTCACTTTGAAATAAAATTACTAGAAACATAAAAGGGTATTTTCTCCCATTTCACAAAGTAATTTCTTAATACTTTTATAAATTATTTTTAATATATTTTAATGTTTCTTATGATTCATTGAGAATATTCTCTATTGATACCATTGACCTACTTTCTTTAGATGGCTTATGATAATGTCTTATAAAATTTTTCATAAAACTCATTTATTTTCATGGGTTAATTAAGTTATAATGGAATTAAGAATGTTTTCATGGACATGTGGCATACAAATTTTTTATTTTTTTATAGGTGATAGATGGACCTAGAATTATATATCCCTTCATTGTATTTGGTAAATTTTACATCTCATGAAATGACTATGAATGGGGAGTGAACCCAAACACCTAATGTAATTTTTTCAATATGTGATAGGTGGGAATGGAATTATATATCCCTCTAATAGATTGGGTAATTAATTATATCTCATGAGTTGGTATGTTAGGGATCGGGGAGAAAACTGAATCCATTAAGGGAATATGTCCACAATTTGATGATGGTCTAGGAGGTGAACCTTGATGTAAGGGATTATTTTTTATGCTTAAATAAATGCCACATTATTATGTATATGTTATTTTTCCCTAGCTCATGATTATTGACTCTTTTTTCCACTTCCATACATCTCATTTCTTATGTAATTCCAAATTACTTATTCCATGAATCATGATTTATGATCTATATTTTATTGGGTGTGATTATCTTATGTTGTGACCATGTATATTGTTTATGGTATCATAATGACATGCTTATATTATGCTCACTTATATCATTTGACTAATATCTCTTATGTTTAACCTTATTGATTATCTAAGCTCATCCTTTCTTATGTTTCCATTCACCGAGTTAGAAAAAATAGTATTGCATTTGATGTGTCTAAAAGGGAATCATGTGAGAGGATTATTTATTGGAGATGTTGAAAATGTTTCAAAATAAGTAGGTTATATATATAATCTAAAAAGACACTAAAAATATATGTTAGAAGTTGTGATTTATTGTGATATATAATGAATATTCATGTAAAATGATGTAATATATATGTATGTTATTCTTGGGTCATCTTAGTTTGTATCAGACTGGGGTTTAAATATTTTTATGGATTAAGATACTAAAAAAAGACAATGAAAACATAAACATCATATTATGAACTTAAAGTGATTTATGAAGAAGATAAAATTTCATAGGATATAATGAAGGTGTCATAATTTTGGACATCTTAGAATTTTTTTATTTATCATATAATTTCTTACTCTGATTATTATTGTTTGATACTCACACTAAACATTTTGGTTTTAATAAGGTGTTGAAGATAAAATATTGAAATTGGGGTATTGATGGGTATGATCAATATTTAAAACATCTTATTTGATCCTAGTTCAGTGAATTACTTAAAATATTGAAAAGTATCTGAATATTTATCCATATCCCCAAATAAAAGATATTTAATTATTGATGAAATTTCTTAATGGTATGATGATTACATCCCAAGTCTATAACTCCTATCTGATAAAATTTTATCAAAATGCACATCCTAAAAAACCATATTATTCTCCCTTTAGTGGAATTTGATGTGATTTTGGACATGTAATGGATCTACCTTCATTGATATCATATTAATTTCTTGGATAAGGAAACCACATTTCATATCTTGAATCAACCTATGATCATCAATTAGTGAAAATATGGCCATAAACTCCTCATGGAAATTACTTCCATTATATGGATATTAATACCCAATCAGGAGATATATTTAGATCAAATGGTTTGGGAAAAACATAATAATAAAGATATGGATATTGTGTGGGAATATGTTAATATATTTCCAAATGAGTTTCTTGGTCTTCCCACGGATCGTGAGGTTGGGTTTTCAATAGAGCACATACCTAGTGTTATTCCTACATCAAAGAATCCTTATAGAATTTCCCTGATTGAATTGCAGGAATTGAAAAAGAAACTTCAAGAGAATCTGGATAAGGTTTTTATATTCCCAAGTGCTTCACCATGGTATGCACTATTCCTCTTTTTAAGAAGAAAGATAGATCTAGAACAAGTATCCTATCCACCATATTAATGGATTTTTTGATCTAATGTGAGGGGATAAACACTTATTAAAGATTTACCTTTGATGTAGATATCATCGATTAAGTGTTAGAAGAGAGGATGTATACAATACAGCCTTCTTTACAATATATTGGCACTATAAATTCACAATTATGCAATTAAATCACACAAAATTCCCCTACTTTCATCATGGATATAATGAATATAATATTTAGAGATTACCTAAATCAATTTTTATAATATTTAAATACGATATTCTCATATATTCTAAGAGTAAGGAATGTCATGATGGTCATTTTAGTATTGTTCTATGGTCCTTGAGAAAGGAGAAATTGTATGCCAAATTTAGAAAGTGTAAATTATGGTTGCATAAAGTATCATTCATGGGTCATGTAATCACAATAGAGGGTATATCTATAGATCCTTTAAAGATAAAAGTGATTGAAAAATATCCCAAAATAACCATTGTATCAAATATTCATAGTTTTTTGGATTGGTTGGATATTATTGATTCTTTGTGAGAAATTTATTATGACTATCAAATATACAAAAGAAGTTAATTTTTAAGGGATTTAAGTTCTTATGGATAGATTAATGAAAAGAAAAATTCAAGGATCTCAAGAGAGGGTTGGTCACTACACCTGTACTAACACTACCATATAGTGGATTATTGTTTGTGATATATAGTTATACATTAAATAATGTATTGGGATGTTTCCTAAAAAATAATGACATGGTGGTATCTTATGCCTCACATAATTAATGATTCATGAGAAAAAATACACAATGAATGATTTGGAGCTATAAATGGTAATATTTATATTGAATATATAGAGGCATTGTCTCTATAGCGAAAATTATGGAATATATTTTTATCACAAGATATTAAAGTATATATTAACATAGGATCCAAACATGAAGATAAGGAGGTGGTTGGAGTTGTTCAAGTTCTATGACTACTTGATAGATTACCTCCCTAGGATGGAAAACAAGGTTGTTTATTCTTTGAGTAGGAAATATCGTGCTACCTTATCTATGATAAGGATTTATAGAGACCCAATACTCATGGATGTGTAATGGATGGACATTGAAATCATGAGGTCAGGGAATAAATTATATATTTTCCAAATAAATAATCAATTATCCATCCATTTAAATATCAATTAGGCATAGAAGTAGGATATAGAGCTGTAGAAAAAGGTAGGGAAAATTCTAGTGTTCAACGTTAACAATGATGAAAATATAAGATTTGGGTAATGTATATGTGTTCCATAAATAGTAGAATTGAAAAAGGTGATATTGTATGATACACATAGATCATAATTCTATATCAATACTAGATTCAAATAGATGTATACAGATCTCAAGAATCATTTCTGGTGGGACAACATAAATAAATATATTGTATAGTATGTATCTCGATCTTTGGTATTACAAAAATTAAGTCAGAATGTTAGAAGTCTATGGGGATAATGAAAATATTTCTAATACCCATATATAAATGGTATAATAACATTATGTATTTCATTATAGGTCTCTCTAAAACTTTTAAATGTTATAATTCCATTTGGATTGTAGTTTATCTCCCTACAAAGTCATCAAATTTTATTATTATTTGAGAAGATGTCTTACTCAATCAAACTTCTTAGATATAAATAATGGAAGTTGTAAGGTTGTATGGAGTACCAATATTAATTATATATGATCAAGATCCAAGGTTTACATTTATGTTTTGGATAATTATTTAACAAGAATTGGATATAGATCCTAGTTACAACACTACTTATCATCCTCAGACCGATTTTCAATCTAAAAAATCATTAAAACGCTAGAGTATATGAAGAGATATTATTAAGAGAATGTAAATATATGTTGGGATCAAGACCTTACCATTATAGTGTAATCATATAAAAATAGTTTTCATTATAGAATTCAAATGGAACCATATGAGGCTCTGTATGGTAATTGGTACAAAACATCAATATGTTGGGGTGAAGTTAGAGAACGTTAACTTATGGGACTAAATATTACTCATGAAATGGAATATAGTATTCAATACATTCATTATCACATTAAAAATATGAAAATTAAATAGAATATATACACTAATAATCATCAGTTTGATTTGGAGTTTGAAGTTGGAGATAAAGTATTCCCTTGAGTATCACTATGTAAGAGGGTTATGGGATTCAGGAAGAAGGGAAAGTTGAACCCTATATAAATTATCCATTTTGAAATACTTGATCATGTGTGGATGGTATCTTATCATATTTCAATTCCATAAAACATATGCCAAGTGCATAATGTGTTATATGTATCACTTTTGAGGAAGTAAATACTTGAACCTCCACATGTACTAAACTTAGATATAATACAACTGGAACATTATCACTCTTATGAGGAAAATTGGTAGAATTATTATATCATAGAGATAAAGTATCCTGAAACAATACCACTCATATGGTTAAATTTATATGTAAGAATCATAAGTTTGAGGAAGCAACATGGGAACCTAAAGATATAATGAGGTAGAATTTCCCTCATTTATTTCATTAGAATAATGAAATTTTGAGGCCAAAATTCCTTTAATGGGGCAGAATGTGACATCACATGATTTTACTATGTATTTTACTTTAAATTAATACTATATTAAATAGCTTATTTCATACACAACACAAAAATAAAATGAACTGTGATACATTTTATTGAGATAAAATATTATAATGAAAAATAGGCATTAATACATTATGAGAATACAATATGAAATGTTATTAAGAAAATTACAAGTGGAAAAATCTGTAAGTAAATAAACATATCATGAATATAAAATATTTTTCCACATGTTTTTCCATGAAGATAATAACCCTTATTGAAACTATGGAAATAAGGAAATGAATTATAAATATATTTGACATGTTGATAGAGAGTTAAATTAATAGGATTAAGGATTATAAAAATGTATATATGGATGTATATAGTAATGAAATCTAACTGTTATGTTTATGGTAATTGAAAATATAGTCATTGAAAAAATGTTCCTTGGATATTTGGTCATTAGGTATGCAGATATCTTATAGGTATATTTAAGTTTTGTAATTTTTAGTAAGAAATGAAAAATAATATATTTTATAATTCTCTAATGAAATAAAAATATAATATTAATTAAAACATTTTATTATAAAAGAATTTTTTTTTTCATTACATATTATTATTATAATTATTATTAAATAATTATTTTATGTGTTTAAAAAATAAAATAAATATTTGAATTTAAATTTATTGATAAAATTAAATAGTTATAAAATGAATAATTAATTTTAATAGTATTAGTTAAAATTATAGTGTTAAAAAATATATTTTTCAAAGAATTGTGCTTTAAGTGTTGTGTATTTTTATATTAACAAATTAAATTGATAAATTTTAAATTTTTAATATAATGTAATGTTACAATTTATATAAAATTTATAAATAATAATTTAAATTATAAATTGATATGAAATAAGATTAAGAACACTTAAACGTTAAAAATTCATTTTTCTATAAAAATAGTTTTTCTATTTATATATACATTTTCAATTAAAAGATAAATTTCTCATATATATAAATATAATTAGATTAAATGAATTTCAAATTTTTAATCAACATATCAAAATTAGGAAAATAGGTTAATTCCATTTTTGGGCATAAAAAGAAGTCACCAAGGTAAAAATTAAGTTACAAGAATAATGGTAAAATGATGTACAAAGGGTTAAACTAAGTTATAATGACTTAAAATATCATGAAAACTAAACTCTAAATTGTGTGTATGATGGTAATAATGACCCAAACCCATTATTTTCCACTTTTTATCCTCATTCCATTTCAAATGATATCCTTATAGATTAAGGAATGGATATTTTCAGAAATGACACTCAAAAATAAATTACAAAAGGACTCACCCTCTACCACTTACAAACCACTAAAAATATTAGGAAATATCTTGAATCTATACCCATTTTCCCTCTCCCAAATAATTATTATACATTCTTTGGCTTCATATTCCAAGAAGGAAGCTTAAATTCTTCATTCTAGAGGAACCCGTATCGAGAAGGGAATAATTCATCAAAATACCCAGTTCTTCACCATATTTTCCAATTAACTTTGGATATACACTCTTATTAAATATAATTATGCACTATAATGATGCTATATTGAAAATATTATTATCATTTGTAAATTATATTAATATTATATAACTCTATACTCTTACTCATTCACTAGTATAACATGTTCTTGTTTATGTTGGTTCAAGCACCTACATGAATGATGTTATACTATATTTACAATTTCAAAAATGAATGAGCATCATGGAATTAATACTTTTAATATGTGATATTAAAAAATAATTTATGTTTTAAATATGGTTCTGTAAGTTTAACTCACAAAAATGAATGATAATTGTTATATGTAAATTACTCAAAAAATATTCATCTTGGATTCCATTCTTGTAAATGATACTCATACATTACCTAAAATGAAAATGTAATTGAATAAATTATTTGAAAAAAATTATTCCTATACCTTAAATAATATAGGAATGATGGACTTGGTATAAAATAATGAGGACCAATATCACCATTGTGAAACTTGTACAAAATAATAAAAATCACAAACATATGATGATGAAAATAAACAATAATAACTAATGAATTATTATAATTAAAGATTATAAAAAGTAATATATATGAATAATTTTATTAAATAAGTTATTAAGATGATTATTTTTTATTATACAATAAGATAAAGTGCTTTCATGGAATTCAGGAGTAAAGGTAAGGGTATCTTCTCTCAATTTTTCTTTCATTGAGATATGTGATATATTCACCACCTATATTATTTTTGTTTGGTTTATATACTGTATATGAATGAGTTTCATAATTTTTTTCATGAAATTATATGTATTTAAAAATGTATATTATTTGTTCTCTTTCAATTGATTTTTATTATAAATTTACCAATGATCTAAGGGTTTCTTTACCTATATCATTTTGAAATAAATATTGTTAAGTTTAAACTTCCATCTAGGGAAATTATATGTTCTTATATCTAAAACACATCTATATTTTTCTCCTCTAGTTATTCATGTGTTTTACATTACTTATTATTATTATCTCTTCTCTCTTTGGTTCACAATCTAACTGAAATAATGTTTATTATAGGCACTGACCTTATATCTTATTTTTCATCATGAATATTTTTCCTCCAAGTCCATATTATTTATATTGTGTTATATATGTACTTATCTATTCTTCTATGTCTGGTTAATTTCTTTTAAATGTAATTGAATTTATTTACAAAAATGAACCTTCTTTTAATCTTTTCAGTATGGTATTTTTTCACCAACTTTGACATTATTTATAAAAGTGTGAAAATAATCTTCATTTCTAACTCTTTATGAATAAACACCTTTACTAATTTTATAATTGTTTTTATTAATTAATCTTCCTTTTCAAGTTTTCATGGTTTTATAAATTAATTTTTATTATGATTTTTTTTTTTAATTTTTTTCATTGAAATAAATTTTATTAAATACATAAAAGGGTATCTATTATCATTTATTAAAGTTATTTCCTAATTATCTTATGTAGTGTTTTTAAACTATGTCAATATACTTTAATATTTTTATTACTTTACTTAGAATATACTCTATTTATTCAATACACCTACTTTATCTAGATGGATTATGATAATGTCTCGTGGAATTTTTCATGAAACCAATTTATTTTCATGGGTTAATTAAGATATGTTATAAGTAATAATATTTTCATGTTCATGTGGTACACATATGTATGGATTTTCATTATGTGATAGATGGTCCTGAAATTATATAGTCCTATAATTGATTGGGTAAACTATTTATCTCATGATATAAATGGGAATAGGGAGTGACCCCAAACCCCTAAAGGACTTTTTATGCTATGTAAAAAGTGGGACCAAAATTATATCACCCTCCAATGCATTAGTTAATGAATGATATCTCATGAACTAAAAATTATGGTATTTGTGAGAAAATTTTATCCATTAAGATACACTATCCACTATGTGATGATGTCCAATGCAGTGATCCTTGACATAAAGGGGTTATTTTATATGATTACGTATATTCCACATTCTTATTCTTATGTTATGTTTTCACAACTCATGATTATTAACTCATGTTTCCACTTTCATACATATCATTTCTAATGTTATAAAACAAGACTTATTCCATGAATCATTATTTATGATCTATATTTTATTATGTGTAAATCTATTTTTTTGTTATCATGTACCTTGATTATGTTCTCATAACCACATTCTTATCTTATGCTCACATATGATCTTCAATTGATATCTCATATATTTACTCTTATTGAGTATCTGAGCCCATCCTTTCTTATTTTTACATTCTCCAAGATATGAAAAGTATTATTATGTATGATTTGTATAAAAGGGTATTATGTGAGAATAATATTTTTGGTATATTTTCTAAATGCTGTAAAATAAGGTTATTATTTATCTAATCTCTAAATCCAATATACCTTTAGATTTTAGTGTTTGATTTATTGTGAGATGTAATGAATATTAATATAAAATGATATAATTTGTATATATGTTGTGATCGGGTCACCTCAGGATCAATATAGAGTTGTTGATAATGATTTGAGTTTAGAAGAATTTAGACCCCCACAATATATAAAGACCATGTCTAAAAATGCATCTAGACCACAGACCTGACAATTTATTCCTTAGACTTTATTTGTGATGTAATTTTTTGAGCTTGGTAGTTGGGGTGAAGGATCTAGAGAGAGAAATAAATTGGGGATGTTATCTTATGTAGTTTCACCAATGCAGGATTCCTTGAGTGTTCGATGGTGGTTGAGAGTTTTCTAGAAAATATATACCCTAGTTTTCCGAGCAGGATAGATTTTACCCTGAATATAGACAAAGTGATACCATTGATAAACCTTCATCATAAATACATCATTAAGACAAAAAATCACCCTTTATAGAAATTATAGCCTACCCAATAGGGTTTTTGATTTAGGATATGATAATTTAGGATAAATTAGTGTCGATTGATGCTTCGATCCACTTCTACCACTACCACCTTTAGATTTCACTTATCAAGAACATGGAACTAGAAGATAAGATGCTTTCAATGGATGGTTATAATTATATGATTCCTAAAATAGTTTGAATAATGATTCATGTACTCTATTTATAGACCCACATACATTTTTACACAGTATAAATCTTTTCTTCCTACATAAATTGTTTGGGAATTATATTTCCTAATGGAACCCATAACCATACTTGATTGGCTAGAAAATTTAAACTAATAGAAACTATCTTTTTCCCAAACCTTATGATGAAGTGAGATTTTCCTTATGATATAAAGAAGGATTACATGTGATTCCTTCATGGAAAATATTACACCCAGTAGTATCATCCTTGGTATAGATTGGTTACCCATTATTAGCATTGTAAAGTTATGTTTAGTTAGATAAATGAGGTGAAGACCACCTTTAGTAGTGAGTGAGACCCCAAATATGGAAGTGGAGATAAACCTCAATATTTTGTATCAGACTAACCATTAAATGGTGATCTTGGAATGTTTTTGATAGGTGTATCAATGGATTGACTTCCTGTGATTCTAAAGGAATGCATGAATAATTTCTAGAGGGAGACCCATGGTTTTCCCTCATCAAAAGGCTAACATGTTTCATGGTTTTTATTTTATAGTTAGAATCCATGTGTTTTAGTGGACATAGATTTTGGGATTTGGTAAATATATAATGAATTCCATTTTTAAGTTCATGAACTCATAGACCAAATCTATTCTTTAATTGGTTTATAGAGAATAATATTAGGTATACAGTAATTCCTTGAGTCTTTCTATGGAACCCTAACCCCAGAAATCTTGAAGTCGGTGTCTTGCTACCATTATATTGTCATTATATAAAAGGAAATCACGTCCTAAAGTAGTCTTGGTAAACTAGATACATAAATGAGTCTTGTATTACAAATGAATACATAAACTATCGCATAATGTTTTTTGAAAAATAACTTTATTACATATATTATATCCTTACATATCATTCTTAGTACACTTCCTAGCATCCTCGGGAAAGGAAAAAAATAAGGGTGATCTCAAATTCTCATTTAGGGTAAAGTAAAGCTGAAGAAAAAATGAATCAATTATCATAATAAATATGACAAGTTAAATTACCAAACACGCTTTTAATATAATCAATAAACTAGGAAGGAAGTGTGTAAATAATATGGAAAGGAAAATAACTGAAAATCATTCCATTTATCAATAAAGTGAGAATGAAATTCATCCATATATTTTCTCATAGTGAAAATATCATGGATAATAAATACTGAATATGAATTAAAGAAATACTTAATTATTAGATGTCATGTATCTCCCACATGAACCACTATACCATCAAGATCTATCCTCAAGACAGTTTAATTATGTGGGTTGAAATCCATATAATTCTTCTTGGAAACAAACTCAAAGGGTTTTTCTCCAAATGATTTTGTCACATAAGACTACTAATGCATCTAGGGTCTTATTTCCAATGGTCCCAAACCTATGTAGTGCATTTCCAAAGCATTCCTCATATCTAAAATAACCAATATAATTAATTAATAGTGTGCTTTATCAAATATCTATATTGAGTAAATAATATAGATTTATCAATATTTACCCAGATAATCAAATAACTATCAAAGCAATTACCATATAGAAAAATGGTATATGGATTGGGAAATGAACATATCCATGATAGATGATATGGATAATTATGAGAAATTTAATTTTCAATGATCACACTAAAGTGAATATTTCAAGGGGAATAAAAAATGAATCAAGAAAACGAATTTAAATACAATCCTTGTCCAAATTAATCAAAAGCCATATAGAGGAAGAATAAGTATGGTATCAATACAACATATCCCAATTGCATTAAAAATAAAGTGATGTTTTCATTGATTAATATAAATAATATAAAATTATCTTTTAAAAAAATATTCTTGAGGAAAATATCCTTTTTTATTTTGAAAAATAGTTTTAAAATCCTTTTCTTTAAAAATAACATTTTAAAACATTTTTTTTAAAATTAACCTTTTAAACTTTCAAATGAATATTCAAATAAATGATGGATATTAAATCCATACATGATGTACAAGGTAAAAAAGAATATTCCTTTTGCAATGCAAAAAGGTTAGAATGGTTCCTTATTCGAAAAATGACAAGAAGATTCCTTTGAAAAAAATTTGTAAAAACTTCATTTAATAAATAATTTTTAAGAGTTTAAAAAAATAAAAAAAAATTAGAAAACATGGTTTTAAAAAGAAAACATGGTTTTTAAAGAAAATATATTTATGAACGAATAGAGAAATAAAGTTGGGTTTTCACAAAACATTTTATAAAACATTTTAAGTTCCAAAGAGTGGGAAATAATACTATTACTTGAAAAATATCATGCATAACCTAAGGAGAATAAAATTAAAGGGTTTATTAATAGTGATCAAACAAATTTCTTTAATTTAAATCCAAGTGTAAACAATCTCGAATAAAATGATATTGCGAAGTAAACCCCTAAAAAGACCATAACGTTGAATTAAGAATCAACTAATTAATTGATTATGTGTATCAGCTATAAATACACATAAAATAAGTGTAAATAAAAATATATATATTCAAGAGTAACTATACACATAATCATAGAATATTAATGATAATGATGAATTAATATAACTCAAGGAAAATAAATTGATTTATGAAATTATTTTCCACTTGGTAACACTTAATTAAAATCTACTTAAGTGAAATAATTAAAATTTAAACTTAAAATACCATGAATAATGAATTATGAAGGTATCGAGATGGTCATCAGAATTTTATGGGCTGAGAATTTAAATTTTCTTGCATCACTGGAGCAGTGTAACATCATCAACTTTCGTGATCTTATCCTGGTATAGTCTGAGGACCACACATGGTTTAAAAAGAGTACAAAAATAAAACAAATGTATACCTCATTTGGATCTGATGTGTTCAAGCCTGTCACAATATTCCAGTGTCTATTTCATGAAGTCTATGATGTCAAAGCCCTTTAAAACCTCCAAAAAGTCTTCTTAAATCTACTCATGCATTGTTCTTTGGAATCTAGTTGTTATCATGGAACTCCAACGACCACTTCAATTCATCGATGATCACCATGACCCACCAACTTCGATCCGAGAAGACAGAACTTGAATCGCTTGCTCGATTAAGAGAGTATCTCTCTAGGATTCAGGAGGAGATAGAGGCTCTCACTTATAATAGATAAATATTAATCAAGGGAAGAGCCTCTCTCCACTTATATAGTGGAAATATATAATACCCATCTTGGGTTCCTAACCCCCATGTAATAAACATCCACTATAAAAGTATTATAAATAATTATTTATGAAAAAATGAACAATGTCATAAATATTATTTATATTTTATCACTAAACTATAATATAAATATTAAATATATTACGTGATAATATTGAGTCATTAACTCGACTCACATATCCTAATAATATTGAACAAACTCTAGATATTTCATTAATATTTTTTCAAATAATATTTATCCTTGTATTTACCTAATCACTTGTAAATGCATGTCACAAATAAATTCAACCCAATTATTCCTTACATGAATAATTATGAATTTATCTATTTCTTGGTGATCCATGGAACTGGGATAATACCCAGACCCTGTGGTGGGTCCCACCAAGTTCTATATTTCTATTCATTAGAATGTGGGAGATTCTCAAAGCGCTATTTTGTGTGACCCTCTAGGAACTTATCTCAATAGCAGTGAATAATATTCACATACCAAGAGCAGGGTCTAGAAACCCATCGAGGCCCCTATGTAGATAAGAAAAATTCAAATCAATGACTACCTTCCTACAAACACACACTTTGTAATATAATCTATTTGTCATAGATATCTCATAAAGTAGGATGCATGCTTGTGTCATCGTCCTTTTCTTGATTTATTATTTTTTATCTTTCCAAATGGATTTACCTTCGACTATTATGGTCATGTATTTATTAAGGTACAACCATCCTAATCAACTAGGCTTGATATATCTCTTCCTCAACTAGGAAGTGACAAATCCTATCATGATCACTCAATCAATTTCTTGTCACCAATGACATGCTCAACACAAACTGCCTCGCCATGATTTCATTGTAATGGTTTTTTCTAGCATCAAATTATGCAATAAAATTACATACAATGATAATTATATCAAGTTAGGAGACCATTACACCCATATGTAGATAGGAATATCCAATGACACCTGAAACATGTGGTGTTTCTATTGGTGGGTGTGTTCTCATGATCTCAACTACTAAAGATCATCAAGTGTGATATTTATGAGAATAAGTCTCAATAGTTATGAGCCCAAAACACCTAATAGTCTCAAATAATCTGTGTCCTATCAGAATGATGTATCTGGACCATAGAAAATTAATATAAGATTATTGTCATAACATCTCTAGGTTATCATTATAGCTTGGGATCTACTATAAACCTTTAATACAGCATGTAATCTAAGGAAAATACCATAAACACAGTGGATGTATAAGTATCTACACTATTATGGAAAGATAAACACATGTATATATAAAAAACTGTATACACATAGTGGTAATAAAAGTACATCACAATTAGGGTCTAGGGAATCCACTTTCAACACTCCCACTTGCACTAGAGCCAACTACTAACAAGTATTAATCCTATAGCCCTCACACGAGAATTATTCTTATACTGAGGGATGGATTTAGTCAAGGGGTATACCACATTTTCCTATGTGGCTAATATTCTAATTGTGACTTCACCTATATGAGTAAAACCCATCAAAGTATGAAACTTCTAAAGTATATGCTTTTCCTCTAGTGAGACATGGGCTCCTTGGAAAGCACCACTGAAACAGTATTATCATAATAAACTATAATAGGGTATTCACTACTAGGCACAGCACTAATGTCTAAGACAAATCTTTGTATCCAGACTGCTTCTTTTACTGCATTTGAAGCCGCTATATACTTAGATTATGCTATATAATCGGCAACCATAAATTGGTTTGAGCTTATCCAACTCACTACACCACCATTAATTCAAAATATGTAGCCTGACTAAGATTTCAAATCATCATGATATGTTTGGAAACTAGCATTAGTGTATCCTATCAATACAAGTTCCTCATCTCCTCCATACACTAGGAATATATCCTTTGTACACCTCAATTACTTCAAGATAGTTTTAACAGCTGCCCAGTGCAGCTCTCCTAGATTAGCTTAATATCTTCCCACCATAATTAAAGCAAAGTCAACATAAAACCCGGTACATAGCATGACATACATGATATAACCCAATGTCAAGTCATAAGGGATTCTACTCATTCTTTCAATCTCCTCCTGTTTTTGTGGACACGTTTTCTTGGAAATATTGATACCATGTGACATTGGAAAAAACCCTCTCTTGGATCATTCCATATTGTAAATTTTTAGTACCTTTTCAATGTATGTACTTTAACTTATTCCAAAAAAACCTTTTAGATCTATCTCGATATATCTTTATCCCCAGAATGTAGGCTACTTCACCAAAGTCTTTCACGAAGAAGCAATCATTTAACCAAATATTAACTAATTGTAAGACTTGCACTTTGTTTCCCATATTTAATATTTCATCAACATATAATATTAGAAAAACAATGTAATTCACAAAAAACTTATTATAGACACAAGGCTCACTTTCATTTTTGACAAAACTAAATTCTCTTATGGCCTCATCAAAATGAACATTCTATGATCGTGATGCCTGCTTCAACACATAAATGGATCTCTGCAGATTTCACACCTTATTGGAATTATTTATCCTTAAAAACCCTTTAGGTTGAGTTATATAGATGTCTTCAACCAACTTCCCATATATAAAATCATTTTTGACATCTATTTTCCAAATCTCATAATCAAGAATGGCTATTATTGCAAGTAATATTATGATGGATTTCATCATTTATATTGGTGAGAAGGTTTCATCATAGTCAATGCCTTGATGTTGTCTAAAACCCTTTGCAACCAGTCTTACATTATAGGTATTAACCTTACCATCCATGTCTAGCTTTTTCTTGAATACCCATTTTCACCCAATGGGTTTTGCATCGGCTGGAGGGTCTACCAAAATACAAACTTGGTTTTAGTACATGGACTCCATATTAGAATGAATGGAATCTTTCCATTCAGTATCTTCTTTGCCTTATACTACTTCCTTTTAGGTTAAAGGTTTATCATCCTCAAGGATAAGTGTGTCACCTGACTCAGTGATAAGAAAACCATAACACTCTAGTTCTCTAACCTCTTGAGTAGACCTATGTAGTATTTGTGTCTTGAGAACCACTTTTTATTCCACTTTCCCTTATGGATATTATTCCCATACCAACTCTTGTGCATCTAGAGCATTAAATTCATTGAATTCAATCTTGCTACCACTATTTCCATTGGAAATGTGTTCCCTTTTTATAAATATGTAATTTCTTTCCACAAAAACCTTTCTATCTAAAGGTTTGAATATGTAATATCATTTGGTTTCCTTAGGATGACCTATAAAGATGCAATTCATGCTTCTAGATGCTAATTTGTCACTTGGTAGTCTTGAAAAAGGCTCTCATCCCCATAAATTTAATTGTGATATATTAGGTTTCTTTCCACACCATAACTCATATATAATCCCATCTACATCCTTAGTTGGTACTCAGTTAAGGGTATATGTTGTTGTCTGAAAAGCGTATCCCCGATAGGATAATGGAAGAGTTTTCTGACTCATCGTTGATCTGACCATGTCTAGTAAGGTTCTATTCCTCATTTCACTAACACCATTCTACTGTGGTGTATAAAGAAGAGTGAGTTGGGATAATATCTCACACTTCTTCAAGTGATTAATGAATTCTTGGTTAAGATATTGTCTATTTCAGTCTGAGTGGAGCCCCTTAATCTTCTTACCAAGCTGGTTTTATACTTCAATCGATATTCCTTAAGCATCCAAAAGTAATCTGACTTATACTACATTAATTAGATATTTTAATACCTATTATAGTCATTAGTAAAAGTAATGAAGTATGAAAACCCACCCCTTCCCTCTACTAGAAATAGACCACATACATCAATATGAATTAATTTCATTAATTGATTGGCTCTTACTTCCTTCCTAGAGAAGGGTGATTTGTTCATTTTCCCTTGTAAACAATAATAACATACATCCAAGGGTTTTAACTATACCAATTCTAAATACCCTACTTGATATAATTTCTATAATTTCTTCTCATTTACATGACCTATCCTGAAGTGCCATAAGTGGGTGATATATGAGTCATGCTCACTAGTTTTTTCATTGATTTCCATTATAGGGTTTTTGAGTTCAAGTGTATATAATCCATTGTTAGATGTGTCATACCATAACACATGTTATCATTATAAATGAAATAGTATTTATTTTGGAACTTTAAATAAAATCCCATCATGTCTAAACTTGACACTGAGATTATGTTTCATGTTACAGAGGATACACAATAAAATTTATACAATAATAGAACCAAACCACTTAGAAAAGTTAAGGGATATAGTCTCCCACTACCAAGGCTATCAGACTTGCATCATTTGAAGCTTGTAGATCCACTTCACCTCATGGAATCTTCTTGAATATACATGGTTCTTGTATATGAATACATATGTGTGAGCCACATTCCATATCCAATACCCAACTTGAAGATAAGAAAATATTGCATTAAATGAAAAAAATACCAAAATTAAAAGCATCACCTTGCTTCTTCTTCCCAACTTTGTAATTTTTTTCCCAGTGGCCTTTCTTGCCACATGAAAAAAGATATCCTCCTTCTCATTTCTCTATTTCTAAATCTTTGGATTATTGGAAGGATGGTACATTGGTGTATTTAGCCTTGACTTGTCCTTAGACCCCTTTTCCTTTCCCTTCTTTCTCTTATTCACCATAAAGACATATGGTATTTTTCATATCCTTGTCATCTTGGTGAACTAAATCCAAAAGGTCTAGGAGCGACTTTTTCATATTTTTCATGTTAAAATTAATAATTAAAGTCAGAAATATTGGGGTTAAAGAGGAAATAATGATATTTGTTTCTAATTCTTGGTTCAATTTGAACCCAAGGGATTCAAGCCTCTCAATGTACCTGATCATCTTGAGTACATGAGGAGCCTCTTGGTTCCCTTCTATTAGCCTGCACCTATAAAAGGAACTAGAGGTCTCATACCTTTCCTGCCTTTCCCTCTCCTGATATAATTCTTGGAGATGAGAAAACATCTTATAGGAATCCACATCCTCATGCATTTTCAGTAATTTTCTGGACATGGATGACAACATGATGCACTGAAAATCTAGTGGATCACCTACATTCTTTTTCCATTTATCTTTTTTCGTCTTGATGTCTCCCTAAGGAGGCTCAGTAGGTACTTAGGACTCTAGCACATAAATCCTCCTTTCTTGGTGTAGTACTATGAGAATGTTCATGTACCACTCATATAAGTTATGGCCAATCATGATATTTTATTTATCCAAAATAGATCATCGTGATAATGTACTTGTGGTGTTGGTGATTTCCATTTTAAATCTACAATAGATAAATATTAGCAGTCATTACTTTATATTGATTACCATTTGACATTTATGATTGATTGATTATTATTTTAAATGTCTCCCACTATTTTATAGAACCCTAATATCCCTCACTATTAGATTCAGAACACTCTATTGTTTGAGTATTCTAGTGGCAAGTATCCTTGAAACTAATCCTCATAGTCTATAAGCTTTGGCTATGCCACTATTTGGACTATTTGTAGGTAGGCACTGGGATGGCCAACCACATTAACTCCTGGTTATATGAAATATTGATTAAAGTAACAACTTTTGGAATCTTAACTTGATTCTCTCAATGTCTTGCCTCTAAAGTGATAGAAATATAGATTTGGATAATTCTTTGCTACCATATTTAGTCAAGTTGACTCATTACTCTTATAGGAACTCCCTGGTAGTAGGAGACACTCTCAAATTTGGATAACAGGCACCCTGAATAGCCGGTTTTTCTCAAATTTGAGTAATATAAGGCTTTAAGAATTAATATATATTTGAGAGATTTTTATTATTTATTAATGAATATAATCCATTTCTATTTAATATCTTCAAACTAGGTTTTCGCGCTCACAACTGAACATGCAATAGAAAAATATTTGTCACATCTTTATGCATTTTATCTTGTTTATTATTTTATGTGATCAAGAAATAATCATGCATTTTCATAAAACAATAAACAATGAATAAAGGTAAAACATTCCATATGAATGGTCTTGATCATGTTATTATGACTTATCCACACTGGTTCAATCTTGACCAAGGGGTTTTCATACCTGAGTTGACTCATGAATCGTATCGCAGCTTGCCCCAGTGCAAAGAACTCGACTCCCGTATAGATTACTGCCTCAACTTTGTGGGTTCTGTATCTTGGAATGTCATCATCTTTTAACAAATATACTCACATGTAGGCAAGGGATTCTAGGGGTGAAATGTCCAATAAATGCATTGGACACGCAGGCCCTTATACACATTTGTATTAAAAGGAGATGATGTGTAGACCGTCATTTAAGTACTTAATTTTAACAAACATCGTATGTAATAAATAAATAAGTAAATAATGAAATCCATGCATACATGGGTCGGTCACTAGCTCAATATCGATCGATACAAACTAATGCATAATAAAAATTAAACCACAATAAATTTAAACAGTACGAGGGTGTTTTCATAAATTAAATGAAATTAAATAAATTAAAATAATTTATTTATCAGTTCCAAATTTAATTTAATTTTCTAATCCAAAAATTAAATTAAATAATCAATTTAATTTAATGCTCGAATTAAATTAAAATTTCATATTCTTTTAAAAAAAATTCAAAAATCAATTTTAATTAATTTAATTTAAAAAACTAAATTAAATTAATCAAATTAATTTATTTGGTATAAATTAAGTTCAACCGGGCATGAAAACCCTACCACGGCCCATAACGGACTGGGTCGTAGCCCCAC
The DNA here is from genome assembly GCA_963277665.1 of Viscum album. Taxonomy (NCBI): domain Eukaryota; kingdom Viridiplantae; phylum Streptophyta; class Magnoliopsida; order Santalales; family Viscaceae; genus Viscum; species Viscum album. Next base: position 1,079,548,968 of record OY728166.1, on the reverse strand, counting down.
TGACCCATATAGACTTAACAAACTCCATATAGGGGTTTTCTGGCCCAGGCCTTCCCATACCTTCTAGGTTCAGAAGATCTAACCTAGAAATATAGTGGGGAAAAATAGGTCTGGTTGTAACATACAGAGGAGGGGAGGGTGGCGTAGGACCCCATTCTAGCTAGATCTGGGTGTGGAGGCGGCCTCGGGATGACGACGGCCAGCTGGGGATGGCGGCGGCTAGGTTGGGACGTCGAGCGATAGTGAGCTCAGGACGGTGCAGCATAGGGCCTCATAGCGCAGCTCTAGAGAGGATGAGAGGGAGATAGGATGAACAGAGAAACTGTGGGGGGAGTGAGCTTCCCAGGAAGGGGGGGTATAGTGAGATACTATTCCAGCCTCAATTGAGAGATAAAGAGAGAGAGAGATGAGTTGGCTAGTGGGTTCCACATACCAGAACAATGAGAGGGGTGAGGTTTAGTGCGAGTAGAACAGGGTGAAGGATCAACCATGCAAAGGAGGGAGGTGGACCCGTGGGTCTCAGGTCAAGATGCCTCCACCTTTTTTTGACTTTGAACCCACCCTTTATGTGTTGTCAAAAATTCTTTTAGACTTTAAGGAAAGTTAAACCTCAAAAAAATTTATAGAGAAAATAAAAAAAATATTATATTATATTATATATTATTAATCTCATAATTATTGATGGCCACTAGATAAAATCCAGTGATTGGATTTCGGCCAAAACTTGGTCGGATTCTGGTATATTTAAGAACACAAAAACAATTTAAAATCCAAATTATTCAAAAAAATAAAAATTAAGAATGTGAAACACATAAATCCATTCAACATGGCATCGATCCTTTAAAAATTTCAGTTGGCTACTAATTGGCCATTTGGAAATGGAACAACATGAGTTTGGATCCATAGGAACCGTTTCAACACCCTCTACTCAAAATTTAAAGCAATTTAACTTTTTGTTGACTTAGAAAAACCACACATCTCTATAATAACAATTAAAGGTACCGGGATAGTCAGTGGAAGTTTATGGGCCTGGAATTTAATATTTTTTGCATCACAGGATCGACGTAACATTGTTAACTCTGGTGATCTCATCCTGGAATAGGCCTAGGACCATGCATGGTTTAAACATAGTACAAAAATGAAATGAACGTATACCACATTCAAATATGATGTGTGCAAGAATATCGCAAGATTCCAGCATCCATTGAACAAAGTCCCCTATCCCTAATCACTCTAGATCATCCACACACACTTCTTGAATCTGTTTTTGCATCGTTCGTTGAAATCTGGGTGCTATCATAGAACTTCAACGACCACTTCGATGCAATGATGATCACCAGGATCCACTATCTTCAATCCAAGAAGACCGAAATTGAATTTCTTGCTTGATTGAGAGATTCTCTCTCTAGGAGTCAGGAGGAGAGATATGGTTTCACTTATAATGGATGAATATCCATTAAGGGAAGAGCCTCTCTCCACTTATATAGTGTAAATCTATAATACCTGGTTTGGGTTCCTGACCCCCATGTAATAAACATCCACTATAAAAGTATTACAAATAATTATTTATGAAAAAATAAATTATTCCATAAATATTATTTATATTTTATCACTAAACTATAATATATATATTAAATATATTATGTTATAATATTGATCCATTAACTCAACTCACATCTCCTAATAATATTAAAAGAATCCTGGATATTAAATTAATATTCGTTCGAACAATATTTATCTTTGTATTTACCTAATCACTTGTAAATACATGTCACAAATAAATTAAACCCAATTATTCCTTACTTGAATAATAATGAATTTATTTATTTCTTGGTGATACATAGAACATGGAAAATACCCGGACTCTGTGGTGGGTCCCACCGAGTTTTATATTCCTATTCAACATAATAGGGAATATTCTCAAAAGTGCTATTGTGTGTGACCCTCTAGGCCCTTATCTCAATAGTAGTGAATAATATTCACAAAGCAAGAGTGGGGTCTAGAAACCCATCAATACCCCTATAGAGATAAGGAAAAGTCAAAGTAATGATTGCCTTCCTACGAACACGCACTATGTAATATAATCTCTTTGTCATCGATATCTCATAATGCAAGATGCACACTTGTGTCATCATCATTTTCTTTCTTTATTATTATTTTTTTTGATCTTTCTAGACAGACTTACCTTTGACTACCATGGACATGGATTTATATGGGTTTGAGACAGGAAGCTTTGTGCCCGCGTTGATAACCTATATCGACGATTATTGAGGATCTGGCCCCCTCATCCCCGACGGGGGGAGGGGGGAATCTTTCCCCGGTGTCTCTGCCGTTCATCCCCTTCACCAACCCGGCTCTCCTTCCTCTATTTCCTGCGATTTCGCTTTGCCCCAAGGTTCCTAACCTCCACGAAGGATCTCCTCAACTCGCGATTTCTCTTAAGGAGTTCAACGCTGCTTTGGATCTTCACAGATCAACACTGGTGGCTCGTTTCAGAGGTCATCGCCCCTCGGTCGATGCCTTTGACCGTTTTTTCTTCGACACTTGGGGTCTTCAAAATCGATCGGTGGTGGGTTTACTCGACCGGCATCAATTGATGGTTCGCTTCTCTTCAGAGGAGGACTTGGCCGCCTCCTGGTCCAGCGCTCCTCGAGTGTGTGATGGGTGTGGTTTCTTCCTCCTACGATGGTTGTTCGACTTCAACTTGAATCGCGATCCGCCGTCGGCAGCAGTTTGGGTTAGCTTTCCAGATTTACCCCTTCCTTTCCAAAATCCTTCTATCATCCGCATGCTTGGGAATTTGATTGGTCGGTTTTTATTTTCTGATTATCGTACCTCTGCGGTCTGTCACCCCGTGTTGCATCGCGCTTGTATTGAGGTTGATATTTCAAAAACCCCAACCGAGTGGCTGTGGAGTTTGGTTGGAGAAGAATTCATATGGAAGCAGCGGGTGGTGTTTGAGTCTTGGCCCGTGTTCTGCACGGGATGAATCAAACTCGGCCATGTATCTTCTGGATGTCGTCGCGTGATTCGGGACAGGTCTTCGAAGGTGCTGGTTGCTCCAGTGGTGGAAGTGCAGTCGCGCGCTAGTGTGGATATGGGCGAGCTTAAGGTGGTACGCGAGGAGGCTCCAGGAGTGATGGCGATGGTTGGGATTCTTCCTACTGCGGAGACAAACCTTCGGGAAGTCCCGAGGGTTGCTGATGTTTTTGGTAAGTTGCGGCATGATTTGGGTGCTAAGGGGGATGGCCTGGAGAGGTCCTTAGTTGTGGCTGCGGGGATTCCTACAGTCACACCCATCCTGGTCGAGGAAGGTGAGGGCAGTGAGGCTCATGGTCCTGGCGGTTCTTCTCAGAGAGGCTGGGTGGACATGTCACTGCAATTCATGGGTCGTGGCTATGAACAACCCGCAGGATCAGCTTTGGTTCAGGGGAAATCATTCTTGTATGCTGCTACTTCTTCTAGCAGACAAGAGAAGTTGTCCAATATGAATTTCCTGAGGCCTTTAGATCCTAACTCCCTAGGGGATATTCATCTGAAGGCTGGGTTCGAGGGGAAGGAGAATTTCATGGAGAAGAAGGCAGATCAGGACCAGCCACATTATAAGTCGAAGCCTCGCAATGAAGGAACACAGTTAAAGCTGGGGAATCGCTTTGCGAGCTTGGATGTTCATGAACCTCTATTGTCTCTGGATGATGATTTTTCAGGTGATGACATCTATAGTACCCCTTCAATGGATAGCATGGACTTATTCAAAGGAAAAGGCCCGCACAGCCCCCGATGGAATAAGGGGAAAAAAGTTTCTAGAGATTCGGGTAAATGTATTATGGTCCAGGGGGAAAAGACTAAGGGTCGCAAGGATTATTCTCACCTGCCAAAACCAATGAAGACTAGGTCTTCCAAGAAGGTAAGGAACAAAAAAATCACAGGCCTCCAGGAGGGGGAAATGTAAGAACCAAACAGGCTTACAAGAGGTAGAGAAGATGAGAATGGTGAGTATTTTAAGCTCATTATTCACTCCAAGGAAGAAATTCATGGGAAAGACCTTAGAGACAATGCCTCTAATGAGGATATTTTAAGAATTTATGAAAGAGGCTTGATGATTGAGGTCAATGATGAGCAAGGAGATTGGATTGACATGAAAGATCAAATCATTGCCCGGGGTTTCAACTAAGGGAAAATCACTATGGAATAATTCATTCAGACAATGGACAGAATGATTTCTCACCTCGAAGTCCTTATCAGGGAGGATCCAGACACTCAGGTTAGTACCCTGCACTGGGAATTATATAGAGTATCTGATTTGAATCATCTTAGTCTTGTGTTTAATAATTTTTTGATCTCCTTCAGCTCATAGTGATCTAGGTCCTGTGAACAACGGTTTCCCACTTGTCCTTAAAGTGGCCTCTAATAAAAATTTATATTTGGATGGATGGTCATGGATTTATGAAGTAAAACCATCCTAATCAACTAGGTCCAAGATATATCTCCCTCAACTCAAAAGCAACAAATCCTATCTTGATCATTCAATCAATGTCATGTCACTAATTATGTACCCAACACAAACTAACTCTCTGTGACTTCATTTTCATGGATTTCATCTTGCATCAAAGTATGCAATCAAATGACATACATTGATAATGATCTCAAGTCAGGAGACCATTACACCTATCTGTAGATAGGAATAGCCAATGACATCTGAAGTATGTGGTGTTCTTAATAGTGGGTCTATCCTCATGATCCCAACTACTAGAGATCACCAAGTGTGAACTTAATGAGAAGAAGACTTAATGCTTATGAGCCCCCGGTACCTAATAGTCGCATATCATCTATGTCCTATCAGAATGATGTATTTGGACCATATGAAATTAATTTAAGATTACTATCATAGTATCTCTAGGTTCTCGTTATATCCTGGGATCTTTTATAACCCTTTGATGTGACATGTAATCTAAGTACATTACCATAAAAATAGTGGACGCATAAGTATATACACTATTATGGAAAGATAAACACACGTATATATAACAAACTGTATACACATAGTGGTAATAAAAGTACATCACAAGTTGGCTCTAGGGAACCCACTTTCAAGAAATTATTCAGGAAATTACATGAAAAATGGGCTGTGAAAACACTATATAAAATAAATTAGGTGTATAATAATACAATATGCCTCAATAAAATGAAATTGAGGCGAAAACCCTTACCACTTGGTAACTTTTGAATCATAAGCCCAATGAAATAAATAATTTCAAATGAAACTTTAAATACCATAAAGATAAATGTATCCATGTTATAAAATAAAATAGGGGTAGTATATGCACCACACAAAATAAATAAGTGGCGAATATGGAATATGCCTCATGAAAGTAAAAGTGAGACAAGAATCTCTTACCTTATGTTTCCTTTTGGGTGAACTCCATTTAACCTCTTATATAATGTTTTTAAGAATGTTAATAACTTATAACAGAACCATAATAATATTTATAATATCATATATGATATTATTATAATATCTTATTACCTGTTTGTTAAAAATATTTTATTATTTTCACTATTTTGAGTGTTAATTGTCTAGTTTTCCGAGTATGTTTTTACCTGTTATTTTTCATTCCTATTACTTATATAATGATTTAATTATCTCCAAAAGTTAAAAACTGATTTAAATATCATACATATTAATTATATATGTATTTATTGTTATCCAGAAAATTTTGAGATAGGAAATGAAATATACCATTCATAGAGACGGTAGGTCGTACATTCACATGAACGTTGTTTTCATTTTATTATCATATTAAAATAATGAAAATTAAATGATATATATGTATATTATAGTTCAAGTATCATATATATGCCATATAAATCACATATTTTTATTAAAATTATCCTTAATACATTCCATGTAAAGTGTGAAAGCATCACATCGCTTTGAGGAGGTGGTAGTCAATACGTCCAGAAATGGTGTTATCGTATTCCCACAAAATGGAAAACATGAAGGTATGTGTTATATAATAATTAAAAAGGAATAAATTAATTATAAATAAAATATATATCATATATAAATTATAAATCCATCATTATTTCCAACCTTGAAAGGTTGTAATGGAAGAACGAACGACATCAGTTCGTGAGGCGGTAGTTCGTCGTACACACGAATGATGATTGAATATCCTATTTTATAGAAGTGTGTGTAGTTGTAGGTAAAAATATTATCATAACAACATATAAATATATTTAAAATAATTAGGTTATTATATAAACAATATATAAGAATAATTGAATGGATGGATAAAGAAATAAAACTAAAGTGGTCATTGAAGAACGTTACCTTTTCTTCGGGTAACTCTTTTGGTTTATACAAAAAGTCTTCCATGGTTTGATTTATACCCAAATTGATCTATCTAGGATTATGCGATGGTTTTTGGAGCTTATTTTTTCTGGGTTTTTATGATCCAAAAATATTTATAGGTTTGAATAAGTGGGAGGGGTGAGTTCCCTTTTATTGTGGAGGGGGAGTGGCATTCTTGTAAATATGTACAAAGGTCACATGGAATAACATATAACTAGGTTTCTAAATGGGATAACATTAGTGGAAAGTGAATATATAGACTTAGATGAAAAGTTTAAATAATTATAGAGAGTGATTGAGATCATTGATTATAAACAAGTTAATGATCAATGTGAATTTGAGGACCTCAAAACCATAAATCTATGATGATTTAAAAGACCATCGGTTCAACAAAAATTAAGGTATTAGGATAATTTTTTTTGATCATTTTTCTAATGTTGAGTGATTATTTCACTTCATAAGTATGTAAGGAAATATACTTACTTGATATATTTATATAAACACAATTACATCCTTTGGTTGGGCTTCGATCAATTTCCAATTCATCCACTACTTTAAGAAATGAATATTCAAAATGATTTTTTTAATGTATGGAACACTAAAATTTACTTTTCACAGATCATGTGATCCATAAAAGAGTAAAAATTCTTTACATCAATCTCTAATTATTTTTCAAAACCAATACGGTTAATATATTAATCTATATCCTTGAGAGTAATACTACTATTTTATCATTAATATTTACTCTTCAAATTTTTTAACTTGAAATAATGACATATTAATCAGTTCATCACGTAGTTTAGGTGTAGGTGTGAAACCCTTATCATCCTCCAATCATGGGTTCAATCCCCAACACCTTTCCAGACTTGATGGGTTGTCACCTAGCATGCAGGTTGTCCTTTTCTAAACTATATTAATATAATTCCTATGATGTTCACAAAAATATGATGGACATCCTTGAAATAAGTTTAATCATTAAATAACCCTCTTACTATGGTTTTCAATAAAAATTATTTTTTTTACTAATTCTAACTATCTTATTTGAATATAATGTCATTAATGATCGTATAAAACCTAACTGTTATAAATATATTTAAACTTTTGTCTATAAAATGTAATGGTATTATTCAATAAATAATTTTTCCAGAATATATATATATACCTTCACTAAATTTCTCTCAAAAGTTCCTTAATCTAGGTATATACTCGTTACATAAACCTAAAATAGTGTTCAATTCTTTGAACTTATTTTTAATCCTAAACTCGTAACCCATTATGGTATTCATAAATATCATGTTAATTAGTACACATGTTCTTCTAAAATTTAATAGAATCCTTAGATGTTTCATAATTATTATACCCAAAATATCATTATTAAAAATACTTATTTAATTTATTTATTGAATCCCAATACATCAATACTTCATCCATTTTATTTACACATAGTTCCTTCTTTGGTCGAGGGTTTAACCTAGGTTGTTCATTTTCATTATCTATTCAAATCCTTCATAATGGTATGTAAAGAAAAATTTGAAATATCCTAAGCATATCCCCTGGTAATGTCAAACCAGGTGTGTAGTAAGTCACATTATCATGTAATAGGTTATTCTTGATTCAACACCGATATTCCCTTTTTGGATTTATTACCCCTAGGTACATCCGTGACAAAACCACATCCACTTGTATTATTCAGATAGGGATGTATTTCTAAGAAGACCCATGTAATCTCTACCTTACCAAAATATTAAGATGTTCTCATATACTTATCCTCAAATTCGATCTTAGAGTTATGTTCCCTAATCTATGTTTTTCTAAATCTAGTTCCCAAGGTTGCTACTAAACTTACTCTAATACCAACTATATCACCCCAACCCCATAAATCTCAGATCTAGTATCTTGATACCATTACATTGGTATTAGATACAAGGAAATCACATTCTAAAGGACCGAACAGTTTATTATTCTTGGTGAACTAGATACATACATGAGTCTTGTATTACAAATGAATACAAAATTTACAACATGACTATTATTTTTTGAAAATAACTTTATAACATCTAATATATACTATTATATCTTTCTTAGTACACTTTGTGGAATCCTAGGGAAAGGGGAAAAAATAAGAATGATCTCAAATTCTCAATAAGGGTATAGTATAGTGGAAGAAATAATGAATCAATGATCATAATCAATATATAAAGGTAAATAATTGAAAAAACATTCCATATAATCAATAAATAGAGAAGGAAGTTTATAAACAATATGGAAAAGTAAATAACTAAAAACCATGTGATTTAATCAATAAAATCAGAATAAAATGAATCCATAGATTTTTTCATACTGAAAATATCATGGATAATAAATATTGAATCTGAATTAAGGTAACGCATAATTATTAGATGACATGAATCTGGAATATGAGCCATTATACCATCACGATCTATCCTCAATATAGTTTAAGTATATGGGTAGAAACCCGTCTAATTCTGCTTGTGAACAAACTTAAAGGGTTTTTTTCCAACTAAATTCATATCATGAGACTACCAATACATCAAAGAAATTATTTCCAAAGATCCTCAACCCATGTAGTGTAATGCCCCGATCCTAGAAGCCCAGAGTTGGTGCATTATTTTAATACATTATCATTATTACAAGGAATCAATTCCCGAAAGACCGATCAGTTTACCAGTCTGGGAAAATAGATTACATACATGAATGTTACGTTACACATTAGAAAATAAAACACAATATAAATGATCCTTTGATAACGCCATTAATCCTCTAGCTTAACCCTGATTATCAATCCTAATACACTTCTTGTAATCCTGGGAAAATAAAACATAAGAAAGGGGTGCGCTCAGATGCTCAGTAAGGATAACAATATAGCAGAAACTTTCACAAATAAGCATAAACATTTAAGGCGATGTATAAGACTAAAACATAAGCCTTTAAAACATAAAATTCTACATAATATGGATAATATAAATAAAATAATTCCATTTACTTTTTCACAAGGATATTCTACTAGTATAATAATCACATGCAATATCGATAGCCAATTTCATAATGATGGAATGCATAATGCCATCCTTCATAACCACACAGTCAAGGCCTTATTCCGAGACTACAAATAAAATTTTGTCAAGTCCGTGTGCCAAGATACTAGTTTGTCTCATTAGACCTACCGATGCATCGAGGAGCTATAGAGGGCTCCACCCATCACTTACTAAGTCCAATGCATTCCTCATATGAAAAGGTTTAAACATAACATAAACATTTGTATTAAAACTAGCATACGAAATGTAAATACTTTATCCATAAACCATGAATGGTATAAAAGTAACACATCCACATTCAAACATATCACATAACCTTCAATACAATATGGAATATTTGAATAATAAATCAACCTTGATCAAGAATAATATCCCATAAAGGATGTTGACATAGTTGAAAATGAACAGTAAAAATCTTTGAGAGAAATACCCTTTTATGAAATAATTTAAAAGTCACATAATTTATAAAGGAATTAATTTAAAATATAGTTTTGAATCAAAGTTTCCCATACCAATTATAAACTTTTGAAAGGAATTAATGTTTTAAAACATTCATGTCCATATAAATAAATCCTTAAAATCATTTTGAAAACATTGACATTATTGAGAAGGGTTTAGAAGAATAAATCTTTAAAACATTAAAAATGATGTTTTAGTAAAAAGTACCTTAAAAGAATCCCTTTTAAAACTATTTTATGAAATATGGACATGGATAATAAAAATTTACCAGTAGATAATTACGTAAAAACAACCTCAGATAATAAAGAGATTGTGAAATTAACCCTCACCTTGCACTTTCATTTGGTCGAGGGTACGTTTAACCTCATGTATAATGACCATAGTATGTTATTAAATTATACCAGAACCATATGAATATTTATTATATCATACATGATTCATTTATGACTTTATACTACCCATTTAATAATTATTTCCATTTTAAATTAACATTTTGGGTAATAATCGCTTTCTTTATCATACGTGTTTTAAATTGTTATTCTTGATCGTATCATTTAGATCATGATTTAAATACTTACAGAATATAAACCTTTATTTATATATCATATATATTTATAATATAAATATTTATAATATATAGTTATATGAAATTGATGGCACCGTTTATGGAGACGGTAGGCCATACGTATGCATAAACGCTGTTTCCGTTTTCATATCGTATTGAACGGAAGTAAGTGAATAAGATATATGTAAGTACACACACACACACACACACATATATATATATATATATCCAGTATAATTATTATGTAATTTATTACATACTTATTAAAAATATATATTTTTATAATCATCGTTGAATGGTGAATGTGGGAATGAATCTCATCGCGTCGTGGAGACGGTAATCTGTAGGTATGCACGAGCGACAATATCATTATATTGATGGTCAAATTGTTTGTAATTGGATGTTCTATAATATATATAGAATAATTAACATGTTATATTTATTATTTAAATCATTTATACTCATTATTATACCCATCCAAATAATGAAGTGTTTGAATAACAAACTACACCACGACGTGGAGACGGTAAGCCGTACGTACGCACATATGGTGACATTGTCAATTATAGGATGGATAGAATAATGAATATGGTTTTACCATATTTATAGTAACATCACATTATTTAGGAGGTACTGGAGTTATTATTTTCATATGGACACAACAAATAATGAGGAAGTGGAAGAATAAAAGAACTTGAAAGAGGGTGGTGAAATTATTACCTCTTCTTCGAGTGTTTCCTTTTGAGTTGATCAAAAGGGCTCCTTAGGTTGGCTTTATGATCAAATTAAGGACTCTAGGTTGATTTGAGGGAAGTTGGTAGGAGATTTGGTCAGGGGTTGGCCAAGACAAATGGATTTGGAGGTGTTATTTTGAGAGAAGGGGAAGTGCCCTTTTATAAGAGGAGTGAGGGTCACTTTAGGAAAAGATTAAAATATTAATTTATTATACAATCATATTCGGTTTATAATGGCTCCAAATGAATTTATGTCTAGAATTAGGTGGTAATGGGTTTAAATACTCTCAACCAATTGGTTTTAGACAATTTTAGGTTACCATTTTAACCTTATCTTTTATATTTAACTCTTAGTTAAATAGTTTAACTTTTACCGTGTCTTCTTGTATTCTTACACTATATGGTTAATAAACTTACTCTAAACTTCCAAGAGAACCTCAAGTGGTTCATTAATGATATATATAATATTATTTAAGCTCTTTAAAAGAACCATATATTTTTAAGAATATTATATCAACCAATAATAAAGTATTTGTTTTAAAAATTAATTTATGTCAATTTTGACACTATTTGGTATTTTGTTTTTGTTAAAGTCATAAAAACCATTTCACTTCAAACAAAATATCTAATCAACCCTATCATGTCATATTAACATATAAAATTAGTGGATTTCATCAGAAGTCTCAATTTACATTTATTTGGATATTTATAATATCAATTATTTTAATATTTCATTAATAAGGTAATTACTGCATCATCATTGTGTCATAAATAAATTAAATTATTTTATGTCTAAAAATTATAAATAAAATACCATTATGTAGGAAATGTTTTTATATTTCTAATGAATATTTATAGTCTAATTTATATTATTTTTAACCCAATATAAAAAATGGTTTAGTTATTAAACTTTGAATTTAACACTTTTAACTCTTATTTAAATAAAATAAATATAAATGTCCTAATCTAATCCAAGTGGAAAAAAGAGGATCATATTTTATTCCTAAGGTTGTTTTTTGGTCTAATTACACTTATCCAATAGAATTAGGACATGTTTTATGGTAATTATAATATCATTTTTACCCTTAATTACCCTATTTACTTTTAACCGCAGTAAATAAAAGTCAAAAGTTACTATTCACCAAAAATTATTTTCATCTTATTGAACCACATTTTACTTACTGATGTCAACCATTTCTTTCATATTTTTGAAATTAAACTCACATAAGTGGTAAAATTAAGTTTTATACAAATTTTCAAATGCTCCTAGAAGGTGGGTAAAAGACGGTAAAAAGTTCAATAAAAATTTATACATCTAATTTTATTATAAAATGACTCCAATGAATTAAATTGAACTTATATAGGTATTATATATCTATTTTGACTTAAAATAGTTTTAAATAAAATAAATAATTATTTAAATAAAAAGTCAGTTTTAAACAATAACGCAGTGTTTTTCACTATTCATCAAAAATTGAATGTTTTCATAAAAATACCAAAAATTCACCCTAAGTTAATTTTGATATTAATAATTCAAAAATGAATTCTATTTTACCAAATTCAAAACATAGAAGTTTCATTAATTAATTTAAAATTAATTCTCGTTGTCAAAGCTAAAAAGCGGGTTTTTAAAAAGTAAAAACTATCAAAAGATTGACAAGTGTTTATGTCAAATTTAAATGTGAAATTACTTATAATGACCTAAATTTTATTAAATGATAAAAATATAATATAATTATATTTCAAAACAATTCAAATTCATAATTTAACACTATAAATTATTTCGATTAAAAAAGTTGGTTTCAATTAAAACATAGTATTTTTCATTGTTCATCAAAATATGAAAGTTATCAAAAAGTACCAAAATTTAATCAAAACTAAATTTTTATGTCCCGCTTCTAAAGAAGAATTTAATTTCATTAAATTTAATATATATATATATATAAAAGTGTCAAATATTGGTTTTAAAAAGGGTTCTCCATTAAAAGGCAGAAAAATTGGATTTTTTTGAAAAATACATCTTTTATCTGAAAAACAATTGTTCTTATATTATGTCTAAGAAACACATAATATAGATGTTAAAATTATATAGAGTATATAAGATTCAAAATTCAGTTAATACTATTCATAACCTTTTTTTTGAACGGCTAGTTTGGTAAGTTGTGGTGCGCTCGAACTCAGTGTCGCCTGTAGTGAAAGCTATTGAATTAATTTAATGAGATAATATACTATAAAATCTTGGGGTGTTACATTCTCCCCTCCTTTAATAAATTGAATCCACACAATTTGAAATTTTTCTTGGAAAATAAAAGGTTAAAAATAGAAAAATACCTTCGTGGAAAACCCACATCGGAAATTGGGTTAATAAAATTTAGTTTTAATAAGATGGAAAGGGAAATGAGAAAGTCACCAAAAAATTATGATCTAGATTATAAGAACATTGGTGTAAATTATAGACACATAATTTAATGGAAAACGTAAATATTTATAGGGAGTGATTGAGGTCATCAATCACAAACAAGTGTAAAACTTAGGGCCTCAAAGCCATCAATCTATGATGATTTAAAATATCATCGGTTCAAAAAACATAAGGTATTAGGATAACACATTTCGGTTTCAATATCCCTTCCCTAAAGTTTAAGAATTAATTTATTTATAGAATAAGAGGGAAAAAATATACTTGACATTCATCCTTCAACTAATTCCTACCACAAAATCATCTTTCACTCCAAAAGATAATAGAATTCAAAAATATTATATTTATCCTAATCGTATTGGGTTCCAAAAATAATGAATTTATAATTAATTTTTCAGACTATAAAAAAACTACATTATACAAACCATGAAATCATGTATGCCAGTGGTATGTGATCCACCCTTGTCGCCCTTTGGTTTTGGGTTCAAGTCTCACAGCCTTTCCAGACGCGATGGGTTGTCGCCCAACCTCTGAGTTGTCCTTTTTATGACAATACAAAAATAATATCAAGAAATGATTTACCTTAAAAATAGTATCCAAAGTCAAACTTAATCATTTCCAACCTTTAGACTTATCCAAAATACTTCTGTACAAACTCAAAGTCCAAAATTTATATGGAAGGTAAACACAATGAAGATCCTTTTTTCCACATAATAACATGTGAATACCTTTATCATGTATTCTTTTAAAACACTGTAACACCCTGAATTTCCATAAAACCTTATTGATTACATTCATTCTCCCTTATTCCTTATAGAATACTGGATATACTCCTTCTATCCAAAAAATTTGTAAACTCCAAAAATGATGGAATATACAAATCATTAATAAGTTTCAATGTAGTCAAGAATATCCAATAAAATTTATCCAAATCAATCATATATTATTTCAAAATCACTAACTCAGTATCAGAACCATATTATGGTTTATCTTTCTCTTAACCATATATTTTCCAAAAAAAAATTAACCTGCTATTGAGTCACTTTTATTGATTCCACACAATCTCAAGTCCTTAATGAAATAGTACTGTGGTACAATCCTTTTATACTCTATAATTATTATAACATGTACATCATTAATACAATACTCAAATGACATATTAATTTAATAAAAACATAATAAATATAATCATTCCTCTTCATCTTCAGTAGTATCATAACTTTATTATTATCCAATAGCAGCATTTGGCGTATACTCTGATGATTTGGACATTGCTTCGCGTAGTGTCCCAACTCCTTTCAGATGAAGCATTGTACATTTGAAACCTTTTTATTACCCTTGTAATCACATACTTGGTGTCCTTTTTCTCCACACTTATAAAAAACTCTTATTCCCTTCAAGCATTTATGAAGGTGATTATTTCCACAGTTATCACATATGGGAAAATCCTTTTTCCCCTCTTCCCTTTATCCATCTGTATCTCTTCCATCCTTTTCTTCTCTTACTTCCCTTCAAATCCATAGGACTCAGAGAATTCTTTACATATCTTATTAACACATGATATTATTTCTTCATATGATGAGAATACATGGGATACTATTTACCTTTTAAATGTTGTCTCAATACCATGAAAGATATAATCCTTATTAATCTTTTGATCATGCGTGTTTTTGAAATTCTCATTCCTTCTACTAGGCACCATTTCTAAACAATGTCATACACTAGGTTAGTTTATGAATCGAAATGCATAATTCAAAACTTGTAAAATACCTAAATTAAATTGAAAAGATTATGTATATAATATATAATCCTAAAATGTTTTCTTTGAGAAGTATTTACTCTTAAATTCTTCATAATGGATTGTAATGAAAATGTAAATTATCCTAAGAATATCCCCCAGGAGTTTCATAACCAAGAGTGCAGCAAGGCCCATTGTTGTGTACCAAGATACCCCAGGTCAAGCTTGAAACTCCTTGTCAGAGTTTTCACCCCTAGGTACATTTGTGCCAGAGCTACCTCTGCCTACTCGTATCCAAACAGGGTTGTATTTCTTGGAAAATACACAAAATATCTACATTATCAAAATTCTCAGAAGTTCTTCTATACTAATCCTCAAAGTCTATCTTAGGGTAATGTTCTCTAATCAGAGTTTATCTAAATATATTTCCAAGGTTGTTTCTAAACTTCCTATGATACCAACTTTAATTCCCCAACCCCAGAATCCTCAAGTCGTTGCATTATTTTAATACATTGACATTATTAGAAGGAATCATGTCCCGAAAGACCGATCAGTTTAGCAGCCTTGAAAAATAGATTACATACATGAATATTACATTACACATTAAAAAATAAAACACAACATAAATGATCCTTTTTTAACACTATTAATCCCCTAGATTAACCCTGCTTATCAGTCATAATACACTTTTTGGAATCCTGGGAAAATAAAACATAAGAAAGGGGTGAGAAAAGAAGCTCAGTAAGGATAACAATACAGCGGAAACTTTCATAAATAAGCATAAACATTTAAGGAAATGTATAAGACTAAAACATAAGCCTTTAAAACATAATATTCTTCATAATATGGCCAATATAAATCAAATAATTTCATTTACTTATTTAAATGGATATTCTACTAGTCTAATAATCACATACAATATCGATATCCAATTTTATAATGATGGAATGCATAATGCCAGACTTCATAACCACATAGTCAAGGCCTTGTGCCAAGACTACAAATAAAATTTTGTCAAGGCCATGTGCCAAGACACTAGTTTGTCTCATGATAACTACTGATGCATCAAGTAGTTATAGTGGGCTCCACCTGTCACACTAAGTCCAATGCATTCCTCATATGAAAAGTTTTAAACATAACATAAATATTCATATTTAAACTAGCATAAAAAATATCCATACTTTATCCACAAACCATGAATAGTATAAAAATAACACATCCACAGTCAAACATATCACAAAACCTTCAATACAATATGGAATATTTGTATAATAAATCAACCTTGATCAAGAATAATATCCCCTAAAGGATGTTGACATAGTTGAAAATGAACAGTAAAAATCTTTGAGAGAAATACCCCTTTTTCATGAAATCATTTAAAAGTCACATAATTTATAAAGGAATTCATTTAAAATATAGTTTTGAATCAAATTGTACCATAAAACTTTGAAACTTTTTAAAGGAATTAACATTTTAAAACATTCATGTCCATATAAATAAATCCTTAAAATCATTTTGAAAACATGGACATTAATGAGGAAGGTTTAGAAGAATAAATATTTAAAACATTTAAAATGATGTTTTAGTAAAAAGTCCCTTAAAATAATCCCTTTGAAAACTATTTTATGAAACATGGAAATGGATAATAAAAATTTCCCATTATATACTTACGTAAAAACAACCTTAGATAATAAAGAGATTGTGAAATTAACCCTTACCTTGCACTTTCCTTTGGTCGAGGGTACGTTTAACCTCCTGTATAATGACCATAGTATGTTATTAAATAATAAAAGAACCATATTCATATTTATTATATCATAAATTATTCATTTATGACTTTATAATACCCATTTAATGATTATTTCCATGTTAAATTAACATTTTGGATAATAATCGCTTTCTTTATCGTACGTGTTTTAATTTGTTATTCTTGATCGTATCATTTAGATCATGATTTAAATGCTTATAGAATATAAAACTTGATTTATATATAATATATATTTAGAATATAAATATTTATAATAGATAGATATATAAAATGTAAGGCACCATTTATGGAGACGGTAGGTCGTATGTACGCATAAATGTTGTTTCTGTTTTCATATCGTATTGAACGGATGTAAGTGAGTAAGATATATGTAAGTACACACACACACACACACACACACACACATATATATATATATATATATATATATATCCAGTAGAATTATTATTTAATGTATTAAATACTTATTAATAATATATATTTTTATAATCATCGTTGAATGGTGAACGTGGGAATGAATCTCATCGCGTCGTGGAGACGGTAATCCGTACGTAGGCACAAGCGACAATATAATTATATTTATGGTGAAATAATATGTAATAGGATGTTATATCATATATAAATAATCATTAAAATGTTATATTTTTTATTTAAATCAGTTATACTCATTATTATGCCCATCTAAATAATGAAGTGTTTGAATAACAAACTACACCACGAGGTGGAGACGGTAAGTCGTACGTACACACGTATGGTGACTTTGTCAATTATAGGATGGATAGAATAATGAATATGGTTTTACCATATTTATAGTAACATCACAGTATCTAGGAGGTACTAGAGTTATTATTTTTCTATGGAAACAACAAAGAATGAGGAAGTAGAAGAAGAAAAGAACTTGAAAGAGGGTGGTGAAATTGTTACCTCTTCTTCGGGTGTTTCCTTTTGAGTTGATCAAAAGGGATCCTTAGGTTGGATTTATGATAAAATTATGAAATCTAGGTTTATTTGAGGGAAGTTGGGAGGAGATTTTGGCAGATTTTGGCCGAGCCAAATGGATTTGGAGGTGTGATTTTGAGAGAAGGGGAAGTGCCCTTTTATAAGAGGGGTGAGGGTCACTTTAGGAAAAGATTAAAATACTAATTTATTATATAATCATATTCGGTTTATAATGGCTCAAAATGAATTTATTTCTAGAATTAGGTGGTTATGGGTCTAAATACTCTCAACCAATAGGTTTTATATAAGTTTAGGTTTCCATTTTAAACTTATCTTTTAGATTTAACTCTTAGTTAAATAGTTTAACTTTTACCGTGTCTTCTTGTATTCTTACAATATATGGTTAATTAACTTATTCTAAACTTCCAAGAGAACCTCAAGTGGTTAATTAATGACATATATAATATTATTTAATCTCTTTGAATAAACCTTTTATTTTTAGGAATATTATATCAACCAATAATATAGTATTTTTTTTAAATTAATTTATGTCAATTTTGACACTATTTGGTATTTTGTTTTTTGTGAAAGTCATAAAAACCTTATCACTTCGAAAATAAATTATATAATCAACCCTAACATGTCATATTAACCTAAAAAATAGTTTCATTCATCATAGGTCTCAATTTACATTTATTTGGATATTTATAATATCAATTATTTTAATATTTCATTAATAAAGTAATTACTGCATCATCATTGTGTCATAAATAAATTAAATTATTTAATGTATAAAAATTATAAATAAAATACAATTATGTAGGAAATCCTTTTATCATTATAATTAATATTTATAGTCGAATTTATATTGTGTTTAACCCTATATAAAAAATGGTTTAGTTATTAAACTTTGAATTTAACACTTTTAACTCTTCTTTAAATAAAATAATAATAAATGTTCTAATCTAATCCAAGTGGACCAAAAAGGATCATATTTTATTACTAAGGTTTTTTTGGTTTAATTACACTTATCCAATATAATTAGGACATTTTTTAGGGTAATTATAATATCATTTTTACCCTTAATTACGCTATTTACTTTTAACCGCGGTAAATAAAAGTCAAAAGTTACTATTCAAAAAAATTATTTTCATCTTATTGAACCACATTTTACTTACTGATGTCAACTGTGTCTCTTGGATTCTTTAAATTCAACTCACATAAGCGGTAAAATTAAGTTTTATGCAAATTTTCAAATACTCCTAGAAGGTGGGTAAAAGACGGTAAAAAGAACAATAAAAATTTATACGTCTAATTTTATCATAAAATGACTCCAATGAATTAATTTGAACTTATATAGGTATTATATATCTATTTTGACTTAAAATAAATAATTATTTAAATAAAAATTCGTTTTTAAACAATAACGCAGTGTTTTTCACTATTCATCAAAAATTGAATGTTTTCAAACAAATACCAAAAATTCACCCTAAGAAAACTTTGATATTCATAATTAAAAAATTAATTCTATTTTACCAAATTCAAAACATAGAATTTACATTAATTAATTTAAAATTAATTCTCGTTGTCAAAGCCAAAAGGCAGGATTTTAAAAAGTAAAAACTATCAAAAGATTGAGATGTGTTTATGTCAATTTTAAATGTAAAATGACTTATAATGACCTAAATTGTATTAAATGATAAAAATATAATCTAATTATACTTCAGAACAATTCAAATGCATTATTTAACAATATAAATTATTTTGACCAAATTTTTTTTTTTCAATTAAAACGTAGTATTTTTCACTGTTCATCAAAATATGAAAGTTATCACAAAGTACCAAAAATTTATCCAAAATAAATTTTTATGTCCTGATTATAAAGAAGAATTTAATTTCATTAAATTGAATATATAAAAGTGTCAAATATTGGTTTTAAAAAGGGTTCTCCATTAAAAGGCAGTAAAATTGCATTTTTTTAAATACTTATTTTATATGAAAAAATAAATTTGTTCTTATATTATGTCTAAGAAACACATAATATGGATGTTAAAATTTTATAGAGTATATAAGAATCAAAATGTAGTTAATAATATTCACAACTATTTTTTTGAATGGCTAGTTTGGTAAGTTGTGGTGCACTCGAACTGGGTGTCACGTGTAGCGGAAGCTATTGAATTATTTTAATGGGATAACGAACTATGAAATCTTGGGTGTTACATTCTCCCCTCCTTCAATAAATTTCATCCTCTTAATTTGAAATTGTTCTTAGAAAATAAAAGGTTAAAAATAGAAAAATACCTTTGTGGAAAACCCACATCGGAAATTAGGTTAAAATTTTTTGTCTTAATAAGATGGAAAGGGAAATGAGAAAGTCACCACCAAATTATGATCTTTATTAGGAGAACATTGGTGGAAATTAGAGACACATAATTGGAGGAAAAAGTAAATATTTATAGAGAGTGATTGAGGTCATCAATCACAAACAAGTATAAACTTTAGGGCCTCAAATCCATCAATCTATGATGATTTAAAATATCTTCGGTTCAAAAAAACACAAGGTATTAAGATAACACATTTTTGGTTTTAATATTCCTTCCTTAAAGTTTAATAATTAATTTATTCATAGAATAAGAGGGAAAAATATATACTTGACATTCATCCTTCAACTAATTCTTACCACAAACTCATCTTTCACTCAAAAGATAATAGAATTCAAAAATAATCTATTTATCCTAATTGTATAGGGTTCCAAAAATAATGAATTTATAGTTCATTTTTCAGACTATAAAAAAACTACATTAAACAAACCAGGACATCATGTATGTCAGTGGTAGGTGATCCACCCTTGTTGCCCTTCGGTTGCGGGTTCAACTCTCGACCAGAAGCGACAGGTTGTCGCCCAACCTCCGAGTTGTCCTTTTTATGACAATCCAAAAATAATCTCAAGAAATGATTTAACCTTAACAATAGTATCAAAAGTCAAACTTTATCACTTCCAACCTTTAGACTTATCCAAAATACATCTATCCAAACTCAGAGTCCAAAATTTATATGGAAGGTAAACACAATAAAGATCCTTTTTTCCACGTAATAACATGTGAATACCTTCATCATGTATTCTTTTAAAACATTGTAACACACAGAATTTCCATAAAACCTTATTAATTACATTCATGCTCCCTTATTCCTTATAGAATACTGGATATACTCCTTCTATCCAAAAATTTTGTAAACTCCAACAATAATGAAATATACAAATCATTAATCAGTTTCAATATAGTCAAGAATATCCAATATAATTTATCCAAATCAATCATATATTATTCCAAAATCACTACCTTAGTATCAAAACCATATTATGCTTTATCTTTCTCTCAACCATATATTTTCCAAAAAAATTAACCTGCTATTGAGTCACTTTTCTTGGTTCCACACAATCTCAAGTCCTTAATGAAATAGTACTACAATACAATCCTTTTATACTCTATAATTCTTATAACATGCACATAATTAATACAATACACAAATGACATAATAATTTAATCACCAAATAATAAATATAATCATTCCTCTTCATCTTTGATGGTATTATAACTTGATTATTATCCAATAGCAACATTTGGGGTATACTCTGATGATTTGGATATTGCTTCACGTAGTGTCCCAACTCCTTACAGATGAAGCATTGTACATTTGAAACCTTTTTCTTACCCTTTCAATCATCTACTTGGTGTCCTTTTCCCCACACTTATAAAAAACTCATATTCCCTTCAAGCATTTACCAAGGTGATTCTTTCCACAGTTATCACATATGGGAAAATCCTTCTTTCCCCTCTTCCCTTTATCCATATTTATCTATTCCATACTTTTCTTTTCTTAATTCCCTTAAAATCCAAATAACTAATATAATTCTTTACTTATCTTATTAACACATGATATTATTTCTTCCTATGATGAGAATACATGGGATATTATTTCCCTTTTAAATGTTGTCTTAATACCATGAAAGATATGATCCTTCTTAATCTTTCAATAATTCATATTGCTGGAATTCTCATTCCTTATAATAGGTTTCATTTCTAAATAATTTCATACACTAGGTTAGTTTATTAATCGCAATGCATAATTCCAAACTTGTAAAATACCTAATGTAAACTGAAAAGATTTTGTATATAATCTATAATCATAAAAAAATTTCTTTGAGAAAGTATTTACTCCTAAATCCTTCATAATGGATTGATAAAACACAATTTTATTGAATATTTTATTGATAATAAATGATATAATTTCCTCACATTATGCTAAATATGTTCAATTATGAAATATTTGGGATTAGATCATTTATTTGCAAATTTGATGAAAATTCCAGTTTTACCCTTTTAAAATTCATTGTAGTAATTTGGGGATAAATATTTTTATATAAATTATTTTGACTTAAAATTTTGTAAATATGTTCATTAATTAATTAGATACAAATTATATTCTGGAAATGTGAGTTGGATCATGGATTTGAGTGAAGTAAATGGGACATGAAGACAAAGATGGACTGAACTATCCAGATTGGACATCACTTCACCATTTGGGTTGTATCTTCTTCATCCGAGCTTGTATTGGGCCCAAATTTTGAGGGAAAATCGGGTACATAATTATACACAAATAATCCTTCTATTAGGCTATCTAGTTTGTGATTTTAAGAGGTTAACTATGTGGTGAAAGTGGGATTAAAATATTTAGACGAATTTCCCTTTCACATTTAATAAAGTTTTGTAACCCTAGACCTCTACAACTCTATTTAAAGGATGTTTTCACTCTTTGGGAGTTATGGTAGAGGATTTGGGAAGGTGTTTTGGAAAATTTTCCTCTTGGGATCCCCTCACAACTCTTGGAATAAGTAAGGCTTTTTTCAAACATCTCTTCCAAAAAGGATCTTCTCTCCCACCTCCTCTTTGTATTTCTTTTCTTTCATGTTTGTATCTTGAATTTTTCTTCAATTAATATTCTATTTTATTACCTTTTATTATTATCTTAATATTTATAATTGGGTTGGACTCAATATTGGAGGTGATATTGGGTTATACCCTTTCAATCCTTTGTTCATACAAAACGTATCCATGATGACCACACCGCCCATGGAAGAGTAGTTTTCTTAGTGATAGATCTATCTTCTAACCTCTTAATTTAATTATTTTGAATCATTTAGATACTATAATTCAATTAATATGATCCATGAATTAAGTTTTTAAATTTTAAGAAACTAATAAAGCAATTAAACAATTGACACAAAAACACGTGAGGTCGATATTTTTTGTAAATTGTGAGAGTGTGATCTTAATCAATAATACAAGACCACGCGGGATAAATTTGTAGAGTTAAAATATAATCCCTAAAAACAATTCATCCTAATTTATATAATGGATATGTTCTCTAATTAACCACTGACCATAATCTAACCTTATAACAACAATCAAAGTAGGGTGTTGCGATTGCGTGTTCCGAAGCTAGCCTGGGGTTTAAGTAATTTCATCTTTGTAGTTAAGTTTACTCTCATAGATTTTTAGGGTTAACAAATTAGGGGATCATAATTAAGTGGATATTTATTTAAATTATAATTATTAATATGTAAATGAAGAGGTAGAGTTAGATCAATTACGCCTTTTTAAATATTGTCTAAAAAACATCTTCTTGTTGTGTATTTTTAATCAAACTTCATTTCAAAATTAAAAACAAAAAAATGAAATATTCTTCCAGAAAACATATCCAAGTTTTATAAATGATAAACACCCCCCCACCCATCCTTTAAATTAGTTTTTTAATTCTATTCTATTTTATTTTTAGAATACCTTTAAGAATTTGTTTTAATTTACTTCCTCCTTTGAGAGACGACATTGGTCACCCACTCTGCTGCACCTAAGTAACCCAAAACCGAACATCATTTCAAAGCACCCATGATAGATCCTTTCAAATTGGCGTCATTTATGGGGAGGAAAGTAATTATTTCAACCAATTAGAGGTATTTATTTTATTTTACATTTTATTATCTTCCACTCTACTTTCTTCCTTCTTTACCCAATCTGAATTTTTTTTCTTCTTCTTTTATTTTCTTCTACTTATTTTTAAAAATCAACTCGAATATCTAATTTTCATTTTACTATGGTCAAATTCCTTTCTTTTCATTTTTATTTTATTTATGACACAAACTAATCTCGAAGATCTGTTAGATCTTGACCCTGAAATTTAACGCAGCCTTAGGACTCGAATCAGAAATTCTTAGTCTACAGGAAGTTTCAACATTCAAACAGTTGGATAATTTCTACACTCTAAGAACATTGAAATTGGAAAAACTTCTAATTCCAACATAAAACAAGAACCAATGGCTGAAAATATTGGAAATTAACTTAATAGAACTATTCGAGAAGTGGCTACACCGGATATTAACTATAAACCAAATTGTATTACAAACCCAAATCTTGAATCAAACTTTGAACTGTAATCTGGGTTAATTAATCTTCTTCTAATGTTTCATGGATTATCTTGTGAGGATCCAAACAAGTATTGGAAAGAATTTAATGTGTTTTGATCAACCCTTAATCCTAGAAATGTTTCTGAAGATCAAATCAAACTAAGAGCATTCCCATTCTCACTTGATGGACCTTTGAAAGACTGTATGTATTATTTACAACCTGAATATGTAACTTGTTGGAATGATTTGAAACGTCTTTTCTTTCAGAGATTATTTCTAGCATCAAGGACCACTTCCATTCGTAATAAGATATCAGGGATTAAGAAAGCCCAAGGGGGGTCAATGTATGAGTACTGGGAGTGATTCAAGAAGTTGTGTGCAAGCTCCCCACATCACCAAATCAGTGAGCAACTCCTCATCCAATACTTCTATGAATGACTCACACCTATGGAGAGGATCATGGTGGGTGTCATGGATGGAGGAGCATTGGTGGACAAGACACCGATAGTTTCACGTGTGTTGATCTATAAAATGGCCCAAAACTCCCAAAAATTTAGTGCTCGACGTACACCACATGTCAGGGGAGTACATTAGGTAAGTCCTTCTTCTCTTGAGAGTCATTTGATTGATACCAAGTTAGAAGAATTGACAACTATGGTGAGGCAGATTTCTTTGTCACAAAAGACATCCCAACCCCCTCCTTCAAGGCCTTGTGGCATTTGCACTGAGATAAGCCACCCAACTGACTATTTCCCACAACTACAAGAGACAGAGGATTGCGCAGCAGTATTCCCAGGGAGACCATATCAGTAGAAACAACAGACATACCCCCAAAAGAAGTTTGATTCATTTTCTCTAACATATAACCAAGGGTGGAAGGATCAATCGGACATGAGGTATGGCTCTAGATAGCAACAAAGGCCTCATTTTCAACAAAACTTCTAGCAGCCTCCACCTTACCAGCAGGGTTTCCAATAACCCCAAAGGAGATTTGAAGCCCAAGCATCAAAAAGGCCGCAACAAGGGAATCCTCCACCCAAGGTAGATTCTAACACTACTGACCTTTTGAAGAAAAATTTTCTTAATCAACATAATGAGCTAAAGAGTCAAGGTTCGGAGCTGAGGGAGTTAAAGAATCAAATGAGACATATTTCCACTACCCTCCATGAACTAGTAAGTAAGAATTCTGAAAATCTACCATCCCAACCTACTCCAAATCCCAAGGGGAATGTCAGTGCCATCACATTGAGAAGTGGGAAGAAACAAACTGATACATATGCACCTATTGTTCCACCAGGATTCACCTCAAATATAAAGAAGCCACATTCCATACCAACTGATGACAAATCCAAGGAGAAAGATAAAGGTAAGAAAAATATTGATGATGTTCCTCCTAAACCCCTTCCATTTCCAAATAGAGTTGTACAAACCAAGAAGATGGCTGAAGAGGCGATGCAAAAAAGAAGTTTTGGATATATTCAGGAGTGTGGAGATCAACATATCTTTACTTGAATCTATCAAGAAAATACCAAGGTATGATAAATTCTTAAAATAACTTTTTACCAATCGAAGAGGGCTCAAGGTAAATGAGAGGATCAATCTTGGAAGGAATTTGTCAGCACTCATTACACCAAATATAGCAATGTCGACAAAGTGCAAGGATATAGGGACATTCACCATCCCATGCACCATAGGAGAGTTTAACTTTTCTGATGAAATTTGTGATTTTGGAGCTTCCATAAATGTGATGCATCACTCTGTATTCTCTTCTTTGTAGGTTGGTGAGCTGAAACCAATGAGAGTAGTGGTGCAGTTGGTAAATGGAGCTACAACATATCTAGTGGGATTCCTTGAGGATGTACTTGTCTGGGTAAGAGACATGATCTTTCCAGTAGATTTATACATGCTAAATATAGTGTATGATTAGGTAAGTTCTCATGCTCCCATTATCTTAGGTATACCCTTCCTCAAAACTGCAAAAAACTATCATAAATGTCAATTAGGGTACACTCTCCGGGGAATTTGGGGATGAAGTTGTGATATTTAATGTTATGGATTCAATGAATTACCCCTCAGAGGATCATTCTACATTTTTTATCTCCCATTTTGAACCACAAAATAAAAACCCCATGGAATTTGATTGTTATATTCTTAGGGAGATTATGAGTATTGGTTCTAGATTTATGTCTAAGAGTACTTCAAAACCAATTTCTAATGCACAAGACTCTCTTAGATTTGATTTTGAAATAAAATCATATTATTATTTTGATCATGTGAACTCTAATTATGACATGGATGGTGAGTATGATGATGGATTTGATGATTTATTCTCTGATTTTGATGATGTATATTCTGACACTGATGCTCTTTGTGCACATATTTCAGTTCCTTCTATGTCTCCATCCATACACCGCCCCCCTACACTGGAACTCAAGCCATTGCCACCAAATCTCAAATACTCAAACTTGTTAAGTGGTGAGAAATTACCTGTTATCATTGCTAACAATCTCTCTTTTGAACATGAAGAAAAACTTTTGAATATTTGGAGGGAGAACATCAGGACAATTAGGTGGACCTTGGCTGACATATCAGGTATTAGCCCCTCCATTTGCATGCATAGGATTCTTTTGGAGGATGAGGCTAAACCGGTTAGGCAGCCACAAAGGAGGCTCAATCCAACACTTTTGGAGGTTGTTAAAAAAGAGGTTGAAAAATTGCTCGAGGCAGGTATAATCTATCCCATTTCAGATTCCCAATGGGTGAGTCCTATTCGGGTTCTGCCTAAGAAAAGTGGTATTACAGTTGTAAAAAATTATAAAGATGAGTTAATTATAATGAGGGTACAAAACAGTTGGCGTGTTTGTATTAATTATAGGAAACTAAACCAGTCCACTCGCAAAGACCATTTTCCCCTCCCATTTATTGATCAGATGCTTGAGAGACTAGTTAGGAAGACATGCTATTGTTTCTTGGATGGATTTTCTGGATATTTTCAGGTTCTTGTAGCTCTGTAGGATCAGGAGAAGACTAAATTCATCTATCCCTTTGGCACATTTTCCTATCGAAGGATGCCATTTGGACTTTGCAATTCCCCAGGTACCTTTTAGAGATGCATGGTGAGTATTTTTTCTGATTTTATTGAGACCTTCATGGAGGTATTCATGGATGATTTTACAGTGAATGGATATTCATTTTATGAATGTCTAAGTAGTTTGGGAAATGTGTTAAATCATTGTATTGATAATAATCTGGTCTTGAACTTTGAAAAGTGTCATTTTATGGTAGAGCAGGGCATTGTCTTAGGGCATGTAGTGTCAAAACATGGTATAGAGGTTGATAGATCTAAGGTAGATATTATTTTATCCATACCATATCCTTCATGTGTGCATGATGTTAGATCTTTCCTAGGGAATGCAGGCTTTTATCGATGATTAATCAAATATTTTAGTAAGATTGCTCATCCTATGTCGTGATTACTTCAAAAGGATTCTGATTTTGTGTTTGATGATTCTTACAGGACTTCCTTTGATGAGCTTAAGAATTTTATGTCCACTCCACCGATCATACAGCCCCCACGGTGGGAGATTCCTTTTGAGCTTATGTGTGATGCCTCCAACATCGCGGTTGGAGTTGTCTTATCTCAGAGGGTGGAGGGACGTTCACATGTGATTGACTATGCATCGAGGACACTGGATTCAAACCAATAAAACTACACAACCATGGAAAAGGACTATGAGGTACCACTTGAAGAATCCAGATGCAAAGACCAGGCTAATAAATGGATGCATCTTCTTCAGGAATTTGACATTGAGATAAAGGACAAAAAGGGGTCAGAAAACTTGGTGGCGGACCACATGAGTAGGCTTACTCACACACTAGAGGATGAAACCATGGACCAGGTACCACTTCAGGACACTTTCCCTGATGATCATCTTTATTCCATCTCAGGTACGCATCTTTGGTATGAAGATTTAGTTAACTACCTTGTTGCCTCTGAAATCCCTGCAAATTTAAAGAAACATCAAGTCCAAAAATTAATGAGTGAGTCAATATTTTATGTTTGGGATGATCTTTACTTATAGCACATGTATAGTGACCAAGTTATTAGGAGGTGTGTTCCTGATCATAAGTTTGATTCTATTCGACAATTCTGTCATACACTTGCTTATGGTGGACACTTTGGACCTTAATGGACAGCTAGGAAAGTTTTAGAATCTGGATTATATTGTCCTAGTTTATTCCATGATGCTCATGTGTATTGTAATTTGTGCTCATGTTGCCAATGCATGGGGAACATTTCTTGGAGACACGAGATGACCCAAAAACCCATACTATTCTATGAAAATTTTGATGTATGGGGCATTGATTTTATGTATCCTTTTCTTAGTTCATTTGGGTTTTTTTATATTTTGGTTGTTGTTGATTGTGTGAGTAAATGGATGGAGGCTAAGGCCACGAGAACTGATTATTCTAATGTTGTGGTGGAATTTTTTCAAAGTGCATATCTTTTTTCGGTTTGGAGTACCGAAGGACATCATCAGTGACCAAGGGACACGCTTCTACAATCAAAATTTGGCTTCCCTCCTTCATAAGTATGGGGTGACACACAAAACATCAACACCATACCACCCCTAAACAAATGGCTAAGCTGAGATTTCAAATCGTGAGTTGAAACAGATTTTGGAGAAAACTGTGCAGCCAAATAGGAAGGATTGGAGAAAGCTCTTAGATGATGCGTTATGGTCATATAGGACAGCATGAAAAACTATCATCGATATGTCCCCATTTCAGATTGTTTTTGGGAAAGTGTGTTATCTCCTTGTGGAAGTTGAGCATCGAGCTTATTGGGCTATAAAGAAATGCAACATGGATTTGGCCCAAGCTGGAATACAAAGGAATATGCAAATTCAAGATCTTGAGGAGATTCGATTGTCTTCATATGAGAACTCAAGGCTCTATAAGGAAATATCCAAAGAAGATCATGAAAAAATGATCCAACAAAGGGAGTTTTATGTTGGAGAGAAACTCCTTCTCTAAAGTTCACGACTGAAGCTTATGCCATGTAAGTTGCATTCCAGGTGGTTAGGTCCTTATGTTGTGACTAATGTTTTCCCTTATGGTGTAGTAGAGATCAAAAAAGAGGACACAAGAAAGAGATTTATATTCAATGGACAACTTTTGAAGAGATACATTGAGGGACTTCTTACTGATGTAGTAGATTTTATCACACTGCATGACCCCATCATCACTTGAGCATATCAGGCTGTTCCTAACCCTTTAACTTTTTTATTCTTTGTCCTATTTAAAATTATACATTTCATGTGCATATATAATCTGATGGGTTCACATTGAGGACAATGAAATATTTTAAGTGTGGGGGAGGTAACCTTTTAGTTTAGTAAATTCAATTGTTTTCCAGTTATAAAAAAACAAAAAAATGCGTTTTTTAAAATTTTGTGTGTTTATTTTTCAATTTTTTGTGTGTTTTTGAAAATTTTGAGCTGAAATAATTCTCATAACCATTTTTAAATCCATATCAATAAGTGAAACAATTTTTCCCATGAAACTAAGCTTAAATTAATGCTAAAAATAACTTTGTTTCAAGTTCAAATCTTTAGTAATTTCATGAAACGTACTCTGAATTTTGAATCCCATGCCACATCTCACTATCTTTATATTTGAAATCACTTTCTGGTGAGGCTTATGAACCATTATTTTCATATTATTCACATTCACCTCACTTCTTGAGAGAACCAAACCATGATTGATTTAACCAGAATTTGATTTATTCCTATCAAAACTTGAGGGTTTTATGTACTTTTGTTTAAATGATTGGGGCATTTGTTTGGTGTTAAATCCCACATTTCAAAGAATAATTTTTTATAATGGACTACCTTGAACATTTAATCCCTGTATCCCTTATAATCTATGAACAACCTATTAGGTTTTCCACATTACAAGACAATTTTCCCTATCCAACCAACTCTTGAAGTGAAATTGCATAATCTAGTTGAACTAAAGTGTGGGGGAAGCTATCTTGTGTTGTGCTACCACATTCTGTGATAATTTGGGTGGAAAATTAAATTCTGAAGAGATGTGTTTGTTGTTGAAGAAAATCACCATATTGAAATTTGTGCCTTTTCTAGAGCTTTCATGATAAGTGAAGTTGTGCCTTTCTGGAGCTTCTAATAGATAGATAAAGTTGTGCCTATCTGGAGATTTCAAGAAAATCATGTTTGAGAATATTGAAATTTTTACTGCTTAAATATTGAATAGTGTGCACAACCCTTTATTTTTCACGATGATGAACATGAATTAATTCTATAGGGATTGAGTATGAGACCATATTAAAGTTAAAATTATGCAATTTTTCTTCAAAGGGAGTCAATCCCTCCTCATTCAGCCTCAGAATATTTCACGTCTTAATCCTACCAACCGAAAGCCACAGAACAACCCTAAAAATTCCTCATGATAGACATATGTCATTGACTCACATCAGGTGGTGATGTAGGAATTTATCAAGCCTATGGTGACCCTTTGTATGAGTTTGTATGAGAAATACATTGCTAAAAATTTACATTTTTGTGATGAGATAAAATAAAAGCGAGGTAAGTGTTTTGTGTGCATGGGAGGACAAATGAAGTGGAAATATATTGAATGATATAAATGGAGAACTTGAAATAATGGTTTTTTATGAGGAATTATATCTTTTTATTCTTTGTTTGGAATTGTTTTATCTTAAGGATATGTGTTTTAAAATTCATTTTGATTTGATGTTGATGTTTACTTGGCAAATTTTTTTGGAATACGTAATATGAGTTTTTTCCCATGAGTGAAAAAGGGTAAGTTTGGGGGAGTTGATAAAACACAATTTTATTGAATATTTTATTGAAAATAAATGATATAATTTCCTCACATTATGATAAATATGTTCAATTGTGAAATATTTGGGATTAGATCACTCATTTGCAAATTTGATGAAAATTTCAGTTTTACCCTTTTAAAATTCACTATAGTATTTTGGTAATAAATATTTTTCTGTAAATTAGTTTGAATTAAAATATTGTAAATTTTTTCTTGACTTAATTAGCTACAAATTATATTCAGGACATGTGAGTTGGATCGTGCATTTGAGTGATGTAAATGGGCCATGAAGACAACGATGGACTGAACTATCCAGATTGGACATCATTTCACCATTTGGGACGTATCTTCTTCATCCGGGCATGGATTGGTCCCAGATTTTTAGATAATCTCGGGTACATGATTATGCACAAATCATACGTCTATAAGTCCAGATAATTCACGCATTAAGAGGTTAAATATGCGGTTAAAGTGGGATTAAAATATTTAGCCGAATTTTCCTTTCACATTTAATAATCTTTTGCAACTCTAGACCTCCCCAACTCTATTTAAAGAATGTTTTCACTATTTGTTAGGGATGGTAGAGGATTTGGGAAGGTGTTTCCTAAAGGGTGTCTCTTGGGAGCCCCTCACAAATATTGGAATAAGTAAGGCTTTATGCAAACATATCTTCCAAAAAGGCTCTCCTCTCCCACCTCCTCTTTGTATTTCTTTTCTTTCATGTTTGTATCTTGAATTTTTTTTCAATTAATTTTCTTTGTTATTCCCTTTCATTATTATATTAATCTTCCTAATTGGTTTTTAATCAATATTGGAGATGAGATTGGGTTATACCCTTTCAATTCTTTGCTCATGCAAAACATCTCCACGATGACCACACCGCCCATGGAAGAGTAATTTTCTTAGTGATTGATCTATCTTATACCCTCTTCATTTAATTATTTTTAATAATTGAGCTACTATAATTTACTTAATATGATCCATGAATTGAGTTTTTAAATTTGAAAAAACTAAAAAAGCAATTGAACAATTGACACAAAAACACACGAGGTCGATATTTTGTGTAAATTGTGAGAACGCGGTCTTAATCGGTAATACAAGACCATGCAGGATAAATTTGTAGAGTTCAAATATAGTCCATAAACAAAATTCATCCTCATTTACAAAATGAATATGTGCTCTAATTAACCACTGATCATAAGTTAACCTTAGAACAACAATCAAAGCAGGGTGCTGCGATTGTGTGTTCCGAAGCTAGCCTAGGGTTTAAGTAATTTCATCTTTGTGGTTAAGTTAACTCTCCTAGGGTTCGAGGGTTAACAAATTAGGGGATCATAATTAAGTGGATATTTATTTAAATGATAATTATTAATAATTAAATGAATAGTTAGAGTTATATTGATTGCGCCTTTTTAAATATTGTCTAAAAAACATCTTCTTGTTGTGTATTTTTAATCAAACTTCATTTGAAAATTAAAAACAAAAAAAAAATGTAATCTTCTTCCAGCAAACGTCTTCAAGTTTTATAAATTATAACCCCCAATCCTTTCAAGTAGTGTTTTAATTCTATTTTATTTTATTTTTATAATACCTTTAATAAGTTGTTTTAATTTACTTCCTCCTTTGAGAGACGACCTTGGTTAGACACTCTACTGCACCTAAGTAACCCAAAACTGAACATCATTTGAAAGTACCCACGACAGCACCTTTCAAATTGGCGCCATTTCCAGGGAGGAAAGTAATTATTTCAAATAATTAGAGGTATTTATATTATTTTACATTTTATTATCTTCCTATCTTCTTTCTTCCTTCTTTACCCAATCTGAATTTTTTTTCTTCTTTTTTTTCTTCTACTTATTTTAAGACCATCAAGTCAAACATATAATTTTTATTTTACTATGGTCCACTTCTATTCATTTCATTTTTATTTGATTTATTAAATGAACTAATCCCAAATATATCTTAGATATTGACCATGAGATTAAACACAGCCTTAGGGCTCAAATTAGACATTCTCAGTCTACAGGAAGTTTCAACATTCAAACAGTTGGAGAATTTCTCCACTCCAAGAACATTGAAATTGGAAACACTTATAATTCCAAAATAAAACAAGAACCAATGGCTGAAAATTATTGAAATGAACTTAATATAACTATTTGAGAATTGGTTGCACCAGATATTAACTATCAACCAAATTTTATTCCATGCCCAAATCTCGAATCAGACTTTGAACTGAAATCTAGGTTAATTTATCTTCTTCTAACATTTCATGGATTATTTGGTGAGGATACAAACAAACATTTGAAAGAATTTAATGTGGTTTGATCAACCCTTAATCCTAGAAATATTTCTGAAGATCAAATAAAACTAAGTGCATTCCCATTCTCACTTGATGGACCTGTGAAAGACTCGATGTATTATTTAAAAACTGAAGATGTAACTTGTTGGAACAATTTGAAACACCTTTTATTGCAGAGATTTTTTCCAGCATCAAGGACCACTTCCATTCATAAAGAGATATCGGGGATTAAGAAATCCCAAGGGGAGTCAATGTATGAGTACTGGGAGTGATTCAAGAAGTTGTGTGCAAGCTGCCCACATCACCAAATCAGTGAGAAACTCCTCATCCAATACTTCTATGAAGGACTCACACCTATAGAGAGGACCATGGTGGCTTTCGCAGCTGGAGGAGAATTGGTGTACAAGACACCAATAGCTGCATGTGAATTGATCGACAAGATGGCCCAAAACTCCCATCAATTTGGCGATCGAGGTACACCACATGTTAGGGGAGTACATCAGGTAAGTCCTTCTTCTCTTGAGATTCATTTTATTGATACCAAGTTAGAAAAATTAAAAACTATGGTTAGGCAGATTTATTTGGCACAAAAGAAATCCCAACCCCCTCCTTCAAGGATTTGTGGCATTTTCACTGAGACAAGCCACCCAACTGACTATTTCCCACAACTACAAGAGACAGAGGATTGTGCAGCAGTATTCCCAGGGAGACCATATCGACAACAACAATAGACATACCCCCAAAAGAAGTTTGATTCATTTTCTCCAATATACAACCAAGGGTGTAAGGATCAATCAGACATGAGGTATGGCTCTGGACAATAACAAAGGACCCATTTTTAACAAAACTTCCAGCAGGATCTTCCTTACCAGTAGGGTTTCCAACAACCCCAAAGGAGATTTGAATCCCAAGCATCAACAAGCCAGCAACAATGGAATCCTCTACCCATGGTAGATTCTAACACTGATGACCTTTTGAAGAAAATTGTTCTTAATCAATAGAATGAGTTGAAGACTCAAGGTTCAGAGCTGAGTGAGTTAAAGACTAAAATGATCCAGATTACTACTTCCCTCCATGAACTAGTAAGTAATAATTCTAGAAATCTACCATCCCAACCTACTCTAAATCCCAAGGGGAGTGTCACTTCCATCACATTGAGAAGTGGGAAGCAAACAACTGATACATCTTCACCTATTGTTCCACCTAGATTCACCTTAAATCGGGAGAAGCTGTATTCCATACCAACTGATGAGAATCCAAGGATAAAGATAAAGGTAAGAAAAAGATTGATGATGTTCCTCATAAACCCCTTCCATTTCCAAATAGAGTTGTATAAACCAAGAAGATGGCTGAAGAGGTGATACAAAAAGAAGTTTTGGATACATTCAATCATGTGTAGATCAAAATCACTTTACTTAAAGCCATCAATAAATTCCCATGGTCTGAAAAATTCTTAAAAGAACTTTGCACCAGTCAAATAGGTCTCAAGGGAAATGAGAGGATCAATCTTGGAAGGAATGTGTCATCACTCATTACACCAAATCTAGCAATGCTGAAAAAGTGCAAGGATACAGGGACATTCACCATCCCATGCACCATAGGGTATTTTCACTTTTCTGATTCACTTTGTGATTTGGGAGCTTCCATAAATTTGATGCATCACTATGTATTCTCTTCTTTTCAGGTTGGTGAGCTGAAACCGATGAGAGTAGTGGTGCAGTTGGAAAATGGAGTAATAGCATATCCAGCGGCAGTCCTTGAGGATGTACTTGTCTGAGTAAGAGACATGATCTTTCCAGTATATTTCTACATGCTTAACATGGAGTATGATCAGGTAAGTTCTCATGCTCCCATTATCTTAGGTAGAACCTTCCTCAAAACTAAAAAAACTATCATAAATGTCAATGAGGGTACACTTTCCATGGAATTTTGGGATGAAGTTGTGATATTTAATATTATGGATTCCATGAAGTACCCCTCATAGGATCATTCTGCATTTGTTATCTCCCATTTTGAACCACTAAATAAAAACCCCATGGAATGTTATTGTTTTATGCTTAGGGAGATTATGAGTATTGGTTCTAGTTTGATGTCTAAGAGTACTTACACACCTATTTCTAATGAACAAGACTCTCTTAGATTTGATTTTTGAAATGGAATCATATTCTGATTTTGATCATGTGAGCTCTAATTATGACATGGTTGTTGAGTATGATGATGGATTTGATGCTTTATTTTCTGATTTTGATGATGTATATTCTGATATTGATGCTCTTTGTGCACATATTTTAGTTCCTTCTATGTCTCCATCCATACACCACCACCATACACTAGAACTCAA
Organism: Viscum album; assembly: GCA_963277665.1. Taxonomy (NCBI): domain Eukaryota; kingdom Viridiplantae; phylum Streptophyta; class Magnoliopsida; order Santalales; family Viscaceae; genus Viscum; species Viscum album. The sequence goes on along the minus strand of OY728166.1, from coordinate 1,079,512,971 downwards.
GCCATTGCCACCAAATCTCAAATACTCATACTTATTAAGTGGTGAGAAATTACCTGTTATCATTGATCACAATCTCTCTTTTGAACATGAAGAAAAACTTTTGAATCTTTTGAGGGAGAACATCAATAAAATTGGGTGGACCTTGGCTGACATACCAGGTATTAGACCCTCCATTTTCATGAATAGGATTCTTTTGGAGGATGAGGCCAAACCAGTTAGGCAACCACAAAGGAGACTCAATCCAATAGTTTTGGAGGTTGTTAAAAAGAGGTTGAAAAATTGCTCGAGGCTGGTATAATCTATCCCATTTCAGATTCCTATTGGGTGAGTCCTATTCAGGTTGTGCCTAAGAAAAGTGATATTAAAGTTGTAAAAAATGATAAAGAGGAGTTAGTTCCGGTGAGGGTAAAAAAAAGTTGATGTGTGTGTATTGATTATAGGAAACTAAACCAGTCCACTCACAAAGACCATTTCCCCCTCCCATTTATTGATCATATGATTGAGAGACTAGCTAGGAAGACACACTATTATTTCTTGGATGGATTTTTTGGATATTTTCAGGTTCTTGTAGCTCTGGAGGATTAATAGAAGACTATATTCACCTGTCCCTTTGGCACGTTTGCCTACCGAAGGATGCCATTTGGACTTTTCAATGCCCCAGATACCTTCCAGAGATGCATGGTGAGTATTTTTTCTGATTTTATTGAGACCTACATGGAGGTATTCATGTATGATTTTATAGTTTATGGGTCTTCATTTGATGAATGTATAAGTAGTTTGGTAAAGGTTTTGAATCGTTGTATTAAGAAGAATCTGGTCTTGAACTTTGAAAAGTGTCATTTCATGGTAGAGCATGGCATTTTCTTAGGGCATGTAGTGTCAAAACATGGGATAGAGGTTGATATATCTATGGTAGATATTATTTCATCCTTACCATATCCTTCATGTGTGCATGATGTTAGATATTTCCTAGGGAATGCAGGATTTTATCGGCACTTTATCAAAGATTTTAGTAAGATTACTCTTCTTATGTCACGATTACTTCAAAAGGATTCTGATTTTGTGTTTGATGATTCTTTTAGGACTTCCTTTGATGAGATAAAGAATTTTCTGACCACTCCACTGATCATACATCCCCCATTGTGGGAGATTCCTTTTGAGCTTATGTGTGATGCCTCCAACTTCGCGGTTGGAGCTGTCTTATCTCATAGGGTGGAGGGATGTTCACATGTGATTGCCTATGCATCAAGGACACTGGATTTAGACCAATCAAACTACACAACCATAGGAAAGGACTCTGAGGTACCACTTGAAGAAGCCAGATGCAAAGCCCAGGATAATCCGATGGATGCTCCTTCTTCAGGAATTTGACATTGAGATAAAGGATAAAAAGGGGTTAGAAAACTTGGTGGTGTACCACATGAGTAGGCTTACTCACACACTAGAGGATGAAACCATGGACCAGGCACCACTTCGGGACACTTTCCTTGATGAGCATCTTTATTCCATCTCAGGTATGCATCCTTGGTATGCAGATTTAGTTAACTACCTTGTTGCCTCTGAAATACCTGCAAATTTAAAGAAACATCAAGTCCAAAAATTAAAGACTGAGTCAAGATTTTATGTTTGGGATGATCCATACTTATGACGCATGTGTAGTGACCAAGTTATTATGAGGTGTGTTCCTGATCATAAGTTTGAGTCCATTCTACAATTCTGTCATACACTTTCTTGTGGTGGACACTTTGGACCTCAACGGACAACTAGGAAAGTTTTAGACTCTGGATTATATTGGTATAGTTTATTCCATGATGCTCATGTGTATTGTAAGTTGTGCTCATGTTGCCAATACATGGGGAACATTTCTAGGAGACACGAGATGACCAAAAAACCCATACTATTCTATGAAATTTTTTATTTATGGTGCATCGATTTTATGGGTCCTTTACCTAGTTCATTTGGGATTTTTTATATTTTGGTCGTTGTTTATTATGTGAGTAATTGGGTGGAGGCTAAGGTCACCAGGACTAATGATTCTCATGTTGTTGTGGACTTTGTCAAAGTGCAGATTTTTTGCAGGTTTGGAGTACCGAAGGCCATCATCCGTGACCAAAGGACACACTTCTGCAATCATAATTTGGCTTCCCTCCTTCTTAAGTATGAGGTGACAGACAAAACATCAACACCATACTACCCCTAAACAAATGGCCAGGATAATATTTCAAATCGTGAGTTGAAACAGATTTTGGAGAAAACTGTGCAGCCAAATAGGAAGGATCAGAGCAAGTGCTTGGATGATGTGTTATGGGAATATCTGATAGCATAAAAAAATACCATCGGTATTTCCCCATTTCATATTGTTTTTGGGAAAACTTGTTATCTCCATGTGGAAGTTGAGCATCAGGCTTATTGGGCTATAAAGAAATGCAACATGGATTTGGCCCAAGATGTAATACAAAGTAAGCTACAAATTCAAGAGATTAAGGATATTTTATTGTCTTCATATGAGAACTCAAGGATCTATAAGGAAAGATCCAAAGCATCTCATGAAAAAATTATCCAACAAAGGGACTTTCGTGTTGGAGAGAAAGTCATTCTCTACAGTTCACGACAGAAGCTGATGCCTGGTAAGTTGTATTCTAGGTGGTTAGGTCCTTATGTTGTGACTAATGTTTTTCCTTATGGTGTAGTGGAGATCACACAAGAGGACATAAGAAGGAGATTTACATTCAATGGGAAACATTTTAAGAGATACATTGAGGGACTTCCTACTGATGGAGTGGATTTTATCACACTACATGATCCCATCATCTCTTGAGCATATCAGGTTGTTCCTAACCCTTTAACTTTTTTATTCTTTGTCCAATTTAAAATTATAAATTTCAAGTGCATATATAATCTCATGGGTTCACATTGAGGAAAATGAAATATTTTAAGTGTGGGGGAGGGAACCTTTTAGCTTAGTAATTTCAATTATTTTCCTTCTTTAAAAAAACATAACAAAAGAATTGTGTGTTTTTCAAATTTTGTATGTTTATTTTTCAATTTTTTGTGTGTTTTTGAAACTTTTGTGTAGAAATGATTCTTATAACCATTTTTAAATCCATATCAATAAGTGAAATAATTCTTCCCATGAAACTGAGCTTAAATTAATGCTAAAAATAACATTATTTCAAGTTCAAATCTTTAGTAGTTTCATGAAAAGTACTCTGAATTTTGAATCCCATGCCACATTTCACTATTTTTATATTTTAAATCACTTTCCTATGAGGCTTATGTACCATTAATTTAATATTATTCACATTCAAATCACTTCTTGAGAGAACCAAATCATGTTTGATTTAACCATAATTTGATTTATTCCTATCAAAACTTCAGGGTTTGAGGTACTTATGTTTAAATTATTGAGGAATTTTTTTGGTATTAAAGCCCGTATTTCAAAGAATAATTTTTTATAATGGCCTACCATGAACATTTAATCCTTATATCTCTTAGAATCCATGAACATCCTGTTAGGTTAGCCACATTACAAGCCAATTTTCCCTATCCAACCAACTATTGAAGTGAAATTTCATAATCTAGTTGAACTTAAGTGTGGGGGAAGCTGTCTTGTGTTGTGCTACCACATTCTGTGATAATTTGGGTGGAAAATTAAATTCTGAAGAGATGTGTTTGCTATTGAAGAAAATCATCATATTGAAATTTGTGCCTTTTCTGAAGCTTTCCTGATAAGTGAAGTTGTTCCTTTCTGTAGATTTTAATAGATAGAGAAAGTCGTGCATATGTGGATCATTCAAGAAAATCATGTTTGAGAAGATTGACATTTTTACTGCTGAAATGTTGAATGGTGTGCACATACCTTTATTTTTCACGATGATGAACATGAATATATGCTATGGGGATTGAGTACGAGACCATATTAAAGTGAAAATTATGCAATTTTTCTTCAAAAAGAGTCAAGCCCTCCTCATTCAGCCTCAGAATTTTTTACATCTTAATCCCACCAACCGAAAACCACATAACAACCCTGAAAATTCCTCATGATAAACATATGTCCTTGACTCACATTGGGTGGTGATGTAGGAATTTATCAAGCCTATTGTGACCCTTGTATGAGTTTGTATGAGAAAGACATTGCTAAAAATTTACATATTTGTGATGAGAGAAAATAAAATCTAGGTAAGTGTTTTGTATGCATGGGAGGACAAATGAAGTAGAAATATATTGAATGATATAAATGGAGAACTTAAAATAATGGTTTTTTATGAGGCATGATATCTTTTATTTCTTGGGGTGGAATTTTTGGATCTCAAGGATATGTGTTTTTAAATTCATTTTGATTTGATATTGATGTTTACTTGTCACAATTTTTCAGAATATGTGATATGAGGTTTTTCCCAGGAGTGCAAAAGGGTAAGTGTGGAGGAGTTGATAAAACACAATTTTATTGAATATTTTATTGATAATAAATGATATAATTTTCTCACATTATGCTAAATATGTTCAATTATGAAATATTTGGGATTAGATCATTCATTTTCAAATTTGATGAAAATTCGATTTTTACCCTTTTAAAATTCAATGTAGTATTTCTGGAATAAATATTTTTCTGTAAATTAGAATGACTTAAAATTTTGTAAATGTGTTACTGACTTAATGAGATACAAATTCTATTCAGGACATGTGAGCTGGCTCGTGCATTTGAGTAAAGTAAATGGGCCATGAAGACAAAGATGGATTTAACTATCCAGATTGGACATCACTTCACCATTTGGGTCGTATCTTCTTCATCCGAGCTTGGATTGGGCCCAAATTTTAGGGAATCTCGGTTACATTATTATTCAAAAATCATCCTTCTATAAGGACAGATAATTTCTACATTTAGGAGGTCAACTATTCGGTTAAAAAGGGATTAAAATATTTGGCCGAATTTACCTTTCACATTTAATAATGTTTTGTAACCCTAGACCTCCCCAACTCTATTTAAAAGATTTTTTCACTATTTGAGAGGTCTGGTTGAGGCTTTGGGAAGGTGTGTCCGAAATGTTGTCTCTTGGGATCCCCTCACAACTCTTGTAATAAGTAAGGCTTTGTGCAAACCTCTCTTCCAAAAAGGCTCTCCTCTCCCACCTCCTCTTTGTATTTCTTTTCTTTCATGTTTGTATCTTGAATTTTTCTTCAATTAATCTTATGTGTTCTTACCTTTTTATCTTCTCTTATTCTTCCTAATTGGGTTGGAATCAAGAGTGGAGATGAGATTGGGTTCTACCCTTTCAATCCTTTTCTCATGAAAACGTCTCCGCAATGACCACACCGCCCATGGAAGAGTAGTTTTCTTAGTGATTGATCTATCTTCTACCCTCTTAATTTAATTATTTTGAATCATTGAGATACTATAATTCACTTAATATGATCCATGAATTGAGTTTTTAAATTTAAATAAACTAAGAAAGCAATTAAACAATTGACACACACAAAAAAGCGAGGTTGAGATTTTGTGTAAATTCTGAGAGCGTAATCTTAATCGGTAATACAAGACCACACGGGATAAATTTGTAGAGTTCAAATATAATCCCTAAAAACAATTCATACTCATTTCCATAATTCATATGTGCTCTAATTGACCACTAACCATAAGCAAACCTTAGTACAACAATCAAAGTAGGGTTCTGCGATTGCGTGTTCCGAAGCTAGCCTAGGGTTTAAGTAATTTCATCTTTCTGGTTAAGTTAACTCTCGTAGGGTTCGATGGTTAAAAAATTAGGGGATCATAATTAAGTGGATATTTATTTAAATGATAATTATTAATAATTAAATGAAGTGGTAGAGTTAGATCGATTACGCCTTTTTAAATATTGTATAAAAAACATCTTCTTGTTGTGTATTTTTAATCAAACTTCATTTCAAAATTAAAAACAAAAAAAATGCAATCTTCTTCTAGAAAAAATCTTCTAGTTTTATAAATGATAACCCCCCCCCCCCCTCCATACTTTAAATTAGTTTTTTAATTATATTCTATTTTATTTTTAGAATACCTTTAAGAAGTAGTTTTAATTTACTTCCTCCTTTGAGAGACGACCTTGGTCAGCCACTCTGTTGCACCTAAGTAACCCGAAATAGAACGTCATTTGAAAGTTCCCATGATAGAACCTTTCATGGCTTGTAATGAAAATGTGAATTATCCTAAGCATATCCCCCAGGAGATTTGTAACCAAGAGTGCAGAAAATCCCATTTTTGTGTACTAGGATACCCCAGGTCAAGCCCGAAACTCCTTGTCAGATTTTTCACTCCAAGGTACATCTGTTCCAGAGCCGCCTCTACCTGCTCATATCCAAACAGGGATGTATTTCTTGTAAAATACAAAAAATCTATACATTATCAAAATTATAGTATGTTCTTATATACTAATCCTCAAAGTCAATCTTAGGGTAGTGTTATCTAAATAGAGTTTATCTAAATCAATTTCCAAGGTTCTTGCTAAACATCCTCGGATACCAACTGTAACTCCCCAACCCCAGAAGCCCAGAGTCATTACATTATTTTAATAAATTGACATGATTACAAGGAATCAAGTCCCAAAAGACCAATCAGTTTAGCAGTCTTGGAAAATAGATTACATACATGAATATTACATTATACATTAGAAAATAAAACACAGCATAAATGATCCTTTGAGAACACCATTAATCCCTTAGATTAACCCTTCTTATCAATAATAATACACTTCTTAGAATCTTGGGAAAATAAAACATAAGAAAGGGGTGAGCTCAGATGCTCACTAAGGATAACAATATAGCGTAAACTTTCATAAATAAGCATAAAAATTAAAGGTAATGTATAAGAATAAAACATAACCCTTTAAAAAATAAACTTATGCATAATATGGAAAATATAAATCAAATAATTCCATTTACTTATTCACATGGATATTCTACTAGTCGAATAATCACATGCAATATCGATAGCCAATTTCGTAATGATGGAATGCCTAATGCCAGACTTCATAACCATAAAGTCAAGGAATTATGCCAAGACTACAGAAAAAAAATTTCAAGGCCTTGTGCCAAGACACTAGTTTGTCTCAAGAGACCTACCGATGCATCAAGGAGCTATAGTGGGATCCACACATCACTTACTAAGTCCAATGCATTCCTCATATGAAAAGGTTTAAACATAACATAAACATTTGTACTAAAAATAGCATAAGAAATGTCAATACTTTATCCATAAACCATGAATGGTATAAAAAAAACAGATCCACAGTCAAACATATAACAAAACCGTCAATACAATATGGAAGATTTGTATAATAAATCAACCTTGATATAGAATAATATCACGTAAAGGGTGTTGACATAGTTGAAAATGATCAGTAAAAATATTTGAGAGAAATACCCCTTTTTCATGAAATCATTTAAAAGTCACATAATTTATAAAGGAAGTCATTTAAAAGATATTTTTGAATCAAAGTTTCCCATACCACTTTGAAACTTTTAAAAGGAATTAACATTTTAAAACATTCTTTTCCATATAAATAAATCCTTAAAATCATTTTGAAAACATGGACATTAATGAGAAAGGTTTAGAAGAATAAATCTTTAAAACATTTAAAATGATGTTTTAGTAAAAATTAACTTAAAATAATAACTTTGAAAACTCTTTTATAAAACATTTACATGGATAATAAATATTTCCCATTAGATACTTATGTAAAAACAACCTCGGATAATAAAGAGATTGTGAAATTATCCCTTACCTTGCACTTTTCTTTGGTCGAGGGTATGTTTAACCTTCTTTATAATGACCATAGTATGTTATTAAATTATAACAGAACCATATTCATATTTATTATATCATACATGATTCTTTTATGAATTTATACTACCCATTTAATAATGATTTCCATATTAAATTAACATTTTGGGTAATAATCGCTTTCTTTATCATATGTGTTTTAACTTGTTATTCTTGATCGTGTCATTTAGATCCTGATTTAAATAATTATATAATATAAACCTTGATTTATATATCATATATATTTAGAATATAAATATTTATAATAGATATATATATGAAATGGAAGGCACCATTTATGGAGACGGTAGGTCGTACGTACGTATAAACGTTGTTTCTGTTTTCATATCGTATTGAACGGATGTAAGTGAATAAGATATATGTAAGTACATAAATACATACATATATATATATATATCCAATAGTATTATTATGTCATATATTACATACTTATTAATAATATATTTTTATAATCATCGTTGAATGGTGAACGTGGGAATGAATTTTATCGCGTCGTGGAGACGGTAATCTGTACGTACGCACGAGCGAAAATATCATTATATTGATGGTGAAATAGTATATAATTGGATGGTATATCATATATAAAGAATAATTAACATTTTATATTTATTATTTTTATCAGTTATACTCATTATTATACCCATCCAAATAATGAAGTGTTTGAATAACAAACTACACCATGACGTGGAGACGGTAAGCCGTACATACGCATGTATGGTGACTTTGTCATTTATAGGATGGATAGAATAATGAATACGGTTGTACCATATTTATAGTAACATAACAGTATATAGGAGGTACTGGGGTTATTATTTTGGTATGGAAACAACAAAGAAGGAGGAAGTGGAAGAAGAAAAGAACTTGAAAGAGGGTGGTGAAATTATTACCTCTTCTTTAGGTGTTTCCTTTTGAGTTGATCAAAAGGGCTCCATAGGTTGGATTTATGATCAAAGTAAGGAATATAGGTTGATTTTAGGGAAGTTGGGAGGATATTTGGGTAGGTTTTGGCTAAGCCAAATGGCTTTGGAGGTGTGATTTTGAGAGAAGGGGAAGTGCCCTTTTATAAGAGGGGTGAGGGTCACTTTAGGAAAAGATTAAAATATTAATTTATTATACAATCATATTAGGTTTATAATGGATCCAAATGAATTTATTTATATAATTAGGTGGTTATGGGTCTAAATACTCTTAACCAATAGGTTTTAGACAAGTTTAGGTTACCATTTTAACCTTATCTTTTAGATTTAACTCTTAGTTAAATAGTTTAACTTTTACCATGTCTTCTTGTATTCTTACACTATATGGTTAATAAACTTACTCTAAACTTACAATAGAACCTAAAGTGGTTAATTAATGATATATATAATATTATTTAAGCCCTTTTAATGAACCTTATATTTTTATGAATATTATATCAACCAATAATATAGTATTTGTTTTAAAAATTAATTTATGTCAATTTTGACACTATTTGGTATTTTGTTTTTGTGAAAGTGATAACAACCTTATCGCATCAAAAAAAATTATATAATAAACCTTAACATGTAATATTAACCTAAAAAATTAGTGTAATTAATCATAAGTCTAAATTTACATTTATTTGGATATTTATAATATCAATTATTTTAATATTTCATTAATAAGGTAATTACTGTATCATCATTGTGTCAAAAATAAATTAAATTATTTAATGTCTACAAATTATAAATAAAATACCATTATGTAGGAAATCCTTTTATATTTATAACTAATATTTAGTCAAATTTATATTATGTTTAACCCTATATAAAAAATGTTTTAGTTATTAAACTTTGAATTTAACACTTTTAACTCTTCTTTAAATAAAATAATAATAAATGTCCTAATCTAATCCAAGTGGACCAAATAGGGTAATATTTTATTACTAAGGCTGTTTTTGGTTGAATTACACTTATCCAATATAATTAGGACATGTTTTAGGGTAATTATAATATCATTTTTACCCTTAATTACCCTATTTACTTTTAACCGCAGTAAATAAAACTCAAAAGTTACTATTCAACGAAAATTATTTTCATCTTATTGAACCACATTTTACTTTTTGATGTCAATCATGTCTCCCAAATTTTTGAAATTCAACTCACAGAAGTGGTAAAATTATGTTTTATGCAAATTTGCAAATACTCCTAAAAGGTGGGTAAAAGACGGTAAAAAGTTCAATAAAAATTTATACATCTAATTGTATTATAAAATGACTCAAATGAATTACATTGAACTTATATAGGTATTATATATCTATTTTGACTTAAAATAAATTTAAATAAAATAAATAATTATTTAAATAAAAAGTCGATTTTAAATAATAACGCAGTGTTTTCACTATTTATCAAAAATTGAATGTTTTCATAAAAATACCAAAAATTCACCCTAAGATAATTTTGATACTCCTAATTAAAAAATGAATTCTATTTTACCAAATTCAAAATATAGAATTTGCATTAATTAATTTAAAATTAATTCTTGTTGTAAAATCCAAAAAAGTGGGTTTTTAAAAAGTAAAAACTATCAAAAGATTGACTTGTGTTTATGTCAAATTTAAATGTGAAATTATTTATAATGACCTAAATTGTATTAAATGATAAAAATATAATAAAATTATACTACAAAAAAATTCGAATGCATAATTTAACACTATAAATTATTTCAATTAAAAATTTGTTTTCAATTAAAACATTGTATTTTTCACTATTGTAGTTGGGGTTTGGCTTAGTGGTAAGCACCCCCATAATTATACATGGAAAATGGGGGTTCAAAACCCATTGGGCACAGGTACTGTAGCAGCACTGTAGCGCTACTGTAGTAGCTGAGATACTATTGCAACGGCGGCACTGTAGCGGCGGCAGGGGTACTATAGCGGTGGTAGGGATACTGTAGCAGCGGCGAGTACTGTAGAATTACTATTCACAGAATGGGCCTTGGGCCAAAAAATTGGGCCTATGGGCTATTTAATGGGCTAAATGACCACTGGGCCTTCGGGCTATGTAATGGGTCTCCCTCTACCTAGTTAAAGAGGTCTTTGATTTGTTTCAATGATAAAAATGAGGCTTCGGCCCTAACCTTTAAAAAAATTGTATTTTTCACTATTCATCAAAATATGAAAGTTATCATAAAAGTACCAAAAATTTATCCAAACTAAATTTTTTATGTCCCTCCTCTAAAGAATAATTTAATTTCATTAAATTGAATATATAAATGTGTCAAATATTGGTTTTAAAAAGGGTTCTCCATTAAAAGGCGGTAAAATTGCATTTTTTTTAAAAAATACTTCTTTTATATGAAAAAATGAATTTGTTCTTATATTATGTCTAAGAAACACATAATATGGATGTTAAAGTTATATAGAGTATATAAGATTCAAAATGAAGTTAATACTATTCATACCCATTTTTTTGAACAGCTAGTTTGGTAAGTTGTGGTGCAATTGAACTCGGTGTTGCGTGTAGCCCAAGATATTGAATTACTTTAATGATATAAAATACTATGAAATATTGGGTTTTTACTCCTTGTATATCAAATAATCGATTTAATTAATGAACAATGTGACTTATCAAATATCTGTATTGAGTAAAGAATATAGATTTATCAAATATTTCCCCAAATGATCAAATTACTATCAAAGTAATTATTGTATGTAAAAATGGTGTAAAAATTAGGAAAGTAACATATACATGATAAATTATATGGATATTTAGGGGAAATTTAATGATCAATGATCACAAGAAAGTGAATATTTCATGGGGAATACAAAAATAAATCAACGAAGTGAATGTTAATACTATCCTTTTCAAAATCAATCAAAAACCATCCAGAAGGAGAATAAGGATGGTATCAATACAACATATCCCAAGTGGAGTAAAAATAAAGGTTTGTTGTCATTTATGAAAATAAATACTATACAAATATCTTTTAAAAACATTCTTGAGGAAAATATCCCTTTTGTTTTAAAAAACAGGTTGAAAATCATTTATTTTAAAAATCACTTTTAAAAAAATTAAATTAACATTTTAAGTTTGTAAAGTAAGATTTAAAGAAATGATGGCTGGTAAATTCATATATGTCATATAAGGTAAAAAATACATTCCTTTTTTAATGTAAAAATGTTATAATGGTGACTTGTTTGGAAAATGATAAGAAGATTGCTTTAAAAACATTTTTTAAAAACTTCATTTAATAAATCATTTTTTAGAGTTTAAAAATAATTTTATCAAATGTGGTTTTACAAAAGAAAACATGGACTTAAAAGAAAATATATTTTTGACCGAATAGAGAAATAAAGTATGGTTTTCTTAAAAAAATTAAAAAAAATTAATTACCAAAGTGTAAAGTGGTATTATTACATGAAAAATATCCTAAATAAACTAAGGTGAATAAAATTAAATGGTTTATTAACAATTATCAAATAATTTCCTTTAATTTAAATTCAAGTGTAAACAATCCCGAATAAAATGAGATTGTGAAGTAAACCCTTGAAAAGATGATAACATTGAAGTGAGAATCAACAAATAAATTGATTATGTGTATAAACTTTAAATACATATAAAATAAGTTTAAATAAAAAAATATATTCAATGGTTATTATACACATAATCATAATCAAAAGGACCAAGAGTGAATCAAAGATTCACCCCTACCAAATTTTATTAAAAAATAAAGTACAAAGATAAATAATCAAAAGGGAGGTTTAAAAAGACGAGAAAACAACTTGCCACATGCATTAGCCTCAAAAAATTGCACACAACAATCAGGATCCAAAAAAGACCATTCCGAGCTTGACTCCTCAATAGCCTTCTTTGATAAAGCATCATTAACCCGATTGGCCTCCCTATAGGCATGAGTCACGTCAATGAAAATTGTGTCAAGAAGACATAGACATTCAATCCAATGGGGCATTAAAACCCAAGGAACATTCCTGGATCGGTTTTTGAGAAGATCCACAGCCACCATAGAGTCTAATTCTAACCAAAGAAAGCACCAACCAAAATGAACAGCATATTTAATAGCTTTGATCATGGTCCATAATTCAGCTTCAATGGTAGATCCCTGCCCAATATAATGATGAAAACGGCCTTTGAAAAAGCCCCGATAGGTATGAAAAATGCCACCACAACCCAAAGGCCCAGGTGACCTAGAAGCCGCACCATAAACATTGATTTTCAGCCAAGAAGGGATAGGAGGAATCCATCTGATAGATTTTAGAACCAAAGGTTTCCTGGGTCTACCACTCACACCAAAATTCCTCAAAACAATAAAGTCATTCAACCCATTTTTCATACACCCAATTTGTATCTTAGATGTTGTGTAAACAGCCCTATGAATAGCTCTAACACAAGAATGAAAGGTGGGTGTGATACCCTCAAAAAGTTGAGCATTACAAGCCCTCCAAATAAACCCAAGAGAAGAAGAAACAACAACTATAATAAGATTCCTAACTTGATCACTGCATCGGGAAAAAGCAGCAGACTGAAGGAGACTATCCAGCGAGCTGACATCCAAACAGCACCCAGTCATATCTTGAATATAATTACAAATACTAAAAACAAGAGAACAAGATAAAAAAAGATAATCTATAGATTCCAAATCCACTCGGAAAACAGGGCATGCCGAAGCAAGATGGAATCCAGCTCTTTGAAGAATGCAGTGAACTGGGAGTCTTCGTTTCCAAATTGTCCATAAAAGCAAGTAAACAGAAGGTGGAATAAATAAATTCTTGTAGGCTAACAGCCACCGAGGTGTAGGATTCTGCCCAGTACAGAGATATCTGTACATATCCCAAGTGGTAAGAATGTCTGTGCTTCTCGGCTCCCAGATAAAAGTATCACGGTCCATGTACCTGTAAGTGAGAATGTTAGTTTGTAAATGAGGGCGGATGAGCTCCAATAAACCCGAACAGTCAGCCTGCAAAGAGGAAATCTGAGTAGTTGACAGGTGAGGAGGAATCTGAACGTCCTATTGAGGAGGTCTGGATAACCAAAGAGTGCTCCATATATTCATAGTAGAGTTCCTACTAACCAACCATTTTGATGAAGCCAAAATCCCAATAAAAGAAGACCTCAAAGCAGGACAAACAGAAGATAAAAGGTAGTGAGGATATTATGTCCATAATCTTGAAATGAAGTGGGTTACAATGAAATCCATTGAAATATCAGTAGAATTGAGAAGATTCCAGGTAAATTTTCTAACTGGAGCCATGTTGAATAAGACCAGGTCCTTAATGCCAAGGCCCCCCATTTCAATGGGCTTTATGCAATCTTTCCAGGTCACAACAACTAGATTCTTTTCAAACATAGAACCAGTCCATATGAAGTTCCTAATAAACCTTTGAATCTCCTTGAGAAGATTACTTGGACATCTATAAATAGAAAATGCATAAACAAACATAGATGTAATCACGAAGTTGACAAGACAAATTCTTCCAGCTTGAGTCATAGATTTCCCTTTCCAATGAGCTATTTTAGCAGTGATACGAGAGAAGATATATTCAATATAACATCATTTCACCCTTCCCCAAAAAAAGGGGAACACCAAGATAAATAAATGGTAGAGAACCCTTCTTAACCTCAAGAGATCTCGAAAGTATGAACTACTTTCTAATGGTCACTCCCTTCCCAAAAACCACAAAGGACTTTTGAAGGCTAATGGCCTGCCCTGCCACATCTTCATAATGACTAAATACACATAATCATAGAATATTAACAATAATGAGGAACTAATATAACTCAATGAAATGAAATTGAGTTATTAAATTCTTTTCCATTTGGTAACTCTTAATTTAAGTTCCCTTAGGTGAAATAATTCAAATTAAAACTCAAATTACCATGAATAATGAACTATTCGGGATATTAAATGATTGTTGGTCAATGTATACACCATATAGAAGAAATTAGGTGCATAATAATACAATATTTCTCAATGAAATATAATTGAGATGAAAACCTTTACCACTTGGTAAATTTTAAATCATAAGCCCCATGAAATAAATAACTTCAAATTAAACTTTAAATAACATGAAGATAAATTTATTCATGATAAAAAATACAATTGGGTCAGTATTTACACTAAAAAAATAAGTGGTGAATATGGTATATGCCTCATGAAAGTAAAAGTGAGATAAAAATCTATTACCTTGTGTTTTCTTTTAATTGAATGTCCATTAGACTCCTTTATAATGGTTTTAAGTAGGTTAATAACTTATAAAATAACCATAATCATATTTATAATATCATATATGATCTTTTTATAATATCTTATTACGTGTTTGTTAATAATCTTTCATTATTTTCACTGTTTCATGTGTTAATTGCCTAGTTTTTCATTATGTTTGACTTATTATTTTTCATTCCTATTAATTATATCAAGATTTAGTTATATAAGAAAGTTAAAAATGATTTAAATATCATATATATTCATTATATATGTATTTATAGTTATCCATAAAATTTTGAGATAGGAAATGAAATACATCGTTCATGGAGACGGTAGGCCATATGTTTTCATGAACGTTGTTTTCATTTTCTTATCGTATTAAAATAATAAAAATTAAATTATATATATTTATATTATAATTAAATTATCATATTTATTTCATATAAATCACATATGTTTATTAAAACCATCCTTATTACATTCCATGTAAATCATGAACGCATCACATCGCTTTGAGGAGGCGGTAGTCCACACATTTACAAACGATGTTATCGTATTCCCATAAAATGGAAAGCATGAACATATGTGTTATATAATAATTACATAATCATATAGAAATTATAAATATCATATATATCTTATAAAAACTATAAATCCATCATTATTTCCAACCTTTAAAGGTGGTAATGGAAGAGTGAACAACATCAGTTCGCAATGTGGTAGTCTGTCGTATACACGTATGATGATTGCATTTCCCATTTGATGGATGTGTGTGTAGTTTTAGTTCATAATATTAGCATAAAAACATCTAATTATATTTAAGATACTGATTTTTTTATGTAAACAATATATAATAATAATTTAATGGGTGGGGAAAAAATAAAACTAAAGTTCTCATTGAAGAACGTTATCTCTTTTTCAAGAAACTCCTTTTGTTTTATACCAAAAAGTATTCCTTGAATTACTTTTTTTTGAAAAGTAAGGATTTTAGGATGATTTGAGGGATGTTGGAAGATTATTTTTTCAGTTTTTTGATGATTCAAAAATCTTTATAGGTGTGAATAAGTGGGAGGGGTGAGTTCACTTTTATAGTGGAGGTGGAGTGGAATTCTTGTAAATATAAAAAGGAAAACAGTATTGGGTGGTATCCCTTACATAATGTGATTCCAATAATGAAAAAAATTAATAAAAGGAAGTATATTGTTTAAATATTTCCATAAAATAGTTCTTCTACAAGTTTCTAGGTTATTTGGACCCTTATTATTAAATTTTAACCACTACGTAAACTAGTTTTCACCTTAATCACTATAATTAATTTTAATCGTTTTCGATAATATTTTTGGTCAAAAACTATTTTGAACTTACTATAAATTATAAATTATTATTATTCCATGTATGGAATCCATTTTTTCAAATTCCACTCACATAAGTTTCAGAAATTAATTTTAAATTAATCCCACAAATGGGATGACAAAGCGAGTTTTTAAAGTGAAAATGTTCAAAAGATTAAAATGTTTTTATATCCAATTTCAATGTAAAATTGATTTAAATTACCTAAATTGGATTAATTAATTTATAATTTATATATTTATTCTTTAAAAATAATTAAAAACATAATTTAACAATATAAATTATTTATAAAAGAATCAATTTTCAATTAAAATTCAATATTTTCCATTATTCATCAAAAAATGAAACTTCACAGAAAAATACAAAAAAATCACCCTAATATAATTTTTATTTTACAATATCAAAAATTAATTTTATTTGGACTTATAAAATTTATAAAATTTCCAAACTTTATTTTTAAAATGGGTGTTCCATTAAAAGGCGTCAAAATTTCCTTTTTAGAAAATAAAATTTTTAAGAATAAAACTAGATTTATTCTTATCTTATGCCTATAAAATATATTGGATGAATATCAAAAATATTTGATTGAATATATAATATTAATATTTCATTAATATTATTCACTAATATTAATTAATTTAATTTATTATGATAAAACACCTTTGGTGTATAATAATAGTTTTTATAAAAACATCCCTTTATATTTAATTAGTTCTTATATTCATTACTAATTAATTGGTAACAAATGAATTAAATCGTATATATTAATATGTTAGTTAATCCTATTCATAACTTGTAATTTAATGGATAGGTTTTATATTATTATATTAGATAATAATATTTTAATAATATATTGTTCAATAAAACTCAATTTTGCATGTAATGCATGCTATCGAAGAAACTCATTGTTGCATGCAACATAGGATAACTCGGTATTGTGTTCATTTAAATATATAGAATAGATTAAATTTATTTAAAATAGTAAATATATTTTAAATTATCAGGATTTTATATTCCCTCTATTCTTGGGGTTTTGTGTCATACACGCTATTGAACAAAATGTTATTCTTTCATGATTTCGAGGCGTTAAAACTTTCCATGAGAACTCCAGATATGTAGTAAACAATCACAGTGAAAGTTATCTATTAGTGGAATCTTTTCCCTAATTAATGTCTATGAAGTAGATGGGGTAGTATTTTAACTTCATAAATAAATATAATGTGATAGTGTTAAATTCAGAGTGGCACAACAGGGGTGGGGTAGCTGGAGCCCTTGCCCATAAATTCTGTGTTTAGTTCATAGAGGAGGTGTCAGAATAGATAACCTATTAACAGTCAGTGTCAGGACCTAAACCACCAGGTTCCTCCTAGACAGTGAAAGGTCAATCTGTAACTACCTTAATTCCACCTCTATAGGCCAGGTGATGGGGACAAGCATTGAAAGACATATCTAAAACGGGATGCCTTTTCCTAATGTACCTATATGCATACACACATCTTCAATCCCATATAATTATGAAATGTAAAACAGATGATAAAAATTCATGCATACATCTATAATTACTTAATTATTTTACCACATAAATCACTAGAAATCATAAAAAGGGGATAAATAAAATCCCACCCAAAACTAGAAAAATAAATTCCAGCCTGCTCAAAAGGAGGGGACTATTGTCAATAAAACACTAGAATGAACCTCAGTCTTTCTAGCCCAAACTAAGATACACCTACTACTAGTCCTCCAAGGAATCAATAAAAAGGTTTTTTATCTACATAAGATAATACATGTGTGGTCAGATCCCATGCATGGGTGAGTATAACAATACCCATTAGGACACCCATAAAGCACCAAACATAAAGCATCATGAGTAGTCAGCTCATCAAACATAGGTATGTAAAACAAGATATGAGAAATAAAAATAACCAAGTATATCCTAGATATACTAATAGAAGATTCTAATTCACTAAATTTATCAACCACTATCATCCATAGATCCTCTTGAGGTTTCAAGTTAATGCTCGTCTAGGAGGAACTTCTCCCCGAGCTATGCTGTAATGACCCAAACTTTTGACCAAGTTATGGATGGTTATTTTTTCATTATAAACCTTTAATTTAATCATGGTAAAGGTATAATATGGCCTAGTGAAGGTCCAAGGAGAATTCGGGGATATTTCGGAGCCCGGAGGTTTTGAAGAATGGTTTTTAGGCTGGGTCGCACTGTTAGTGTAAACCATGCACCCCAAGCAGTACAGTTTGTAAAAACTGTGTGGTTGTAGATAGGGGAACCTGCAAGTCCACATGGTTTGTCTGCAATTGTGCGGACCTATACATATAGCCATGCAGCCTGATTCTGTTTTGAATAGACCGTATCTTCATGGTTTTTTCATGGTTTGTAAAATGTGTGCATAAACCACATGAGGCTCATTTTGGGGAAAAATTACCATTTTCCCCTCTTTCAACTTAAAACCTAATTTTATTTTTTCCTCACCTCCAATAGACAAAACTAGTGGGTTATTACTTATTTGATTCAAAATCCGTCTAAAGCTTAAATCTCTTTCTACTCCTCTATCTAGTGACCTATATTTGATCTGAAGGAAGAATATGATAACCCAAGGTAAAGATAACCTTTTGTACTCCTCCTTCCTTAGTTAATCTGCCATCGGTTGCACTATTTAGATGCAAGATCATTCGCCCTATTTTCAGGGAATTTTACTGAAACTCATATCTCTTCCAACCTGCTTCGAATCTGATGTCGATATCAAACAAGGCTTTGTTGCGGCCCTAAGGTAGGTGGTCACATATTTTTCTATTTGATTTTTGGACGTTTTGTATTTATTCCATCATGCCATGAGACAGAATTATTTGATTTTCTTTGTTGTGTGAACTCCTTCATGTCTAAATGACCCTAGTGTATTGATTATTGATAATTAGATCTTTTTAGGGGGTTTAGACATCACTTGTGCTCTATAAGGACACCCAAGGGGTGTGCCAACCAAATTGGCCATTTTAGACCAATTTCTCGAGATGACCAAATCATGTTGCATCTACAGGATTGATTTTAAAATGAATTTACCCTTATATCATGTGTATTTTGATAAACCCAAGAGACACCATGGGTTTTTGTACCTATTAGTCTTGGATTTTCTAAAATGGGTAGGTGACTATTTGAGATGACCTTTTCCAAGGCTTGTCCTCTTGTAATTGGATTTTCCATGTTGGGAAAATTGAATGGTATGTATTGATTAAATTGGTTCACATGTGATTAATGGTTTAACTTGAAATTAATTAAATGAATTTGACTTGTATAGTATGGTTTAGGACCATGCCTTATGCTTATGCCTAAAAATTTACTTATGTCAATTGGAATGTTTAATTAGAATTGTATAATACCAATGACTTGCATGAGAGGATTTGCCTCATGACTTGAAATGAATATGTAACCAAGAATTATTTAAGATTTAAATGTAAATGATTAAGATGTTATGCCTTCAGTATTTTTTTAGATAATGAATGTGCCTCATAAATGGGTATGGATATGATGAGGGAATGAGAGGTGTATTCATTGTGCCTTGTGTACTTATAAATGTTATGCCTTATTGGTTGTGGAGCTAAGGGGTTGTGAGAGCCCTAATGGGAAGACTATGTGAGATTCTATCTGAGGACCCAAGGACTGTGAGAGCCTTGAGGTAGGAAAGACCATGAGAGCTCCCATGTGTATTGTTAAGATACCGTGAGAGATCTTGAAGTTGGTCCAAGGGTGAGACCATGAGAGCTACCCTGGTATTGCATGTCTAAGAGATACATCACAATATTTCCAAACATATATATATATATATATATATATATATAATTATTACTATATATATGTATAGTAACTTGATCTAACATACCAGTTATGGGATGAAGCAGGTAGACCCACCAGGTGTCCTTTAAGAACATGAGCATGAGTTTATTTATTTATTCAGCATTGATTTACTTTTCTGTTTATACATTCACACTTTTTACTTATGATCACCTACTCGGATTACATTTAGACATCATTGGTGGTGGCCTACTAAGATTTTATCTCACACCCTACTCAGGACGCTCATGGAACCCGATCAGATTATATTATTGTGGGTTCTGGAATGGGTAAATGCCCTCCTATATGTTATTGACTTGTACTACTTAGCTAGAGATTAGGATCACATGATCATGCTTAGGCTTGAAATTCTTGTGGAGTGATTTTTTTGTCTTTTTTGTTTCCTTTGTGGACTATTGTATGGAATTCATGTACCTTATGGTTATTTTATATATCATCATCATTCCATGCATCATAAATGTATCATACACTTTCCTATGAGGATTTTGGTTATTTTATTCAATTATTAGTTTCTTCTATTGCTTGGTTATTCAGTTATTTGTTAAGCTTTCATTGTTTACTGTGTCTTTCTGTTGTATTACACTTCTGCTGCTATTTAATATTTGTTTTATCGGTTGTGTTACTCTAACATGGGGGTATAGTCTCCATGTTGTACTACCTACACACACCCACTACTAGTCGTAAGCCCCTGGTATATGGGGAGACGTTCCAGGGGTCACGTGGCTAATCGGGCTTAGGGCACGGATTAAGTGGAATCTGAATCTGAGATATCACAAAGTGGTATCAGATTGGTTCCTTTATTGATTTACTATTTAGAGATAATATAATGGATATTGGGAATGCTTAGGGACTTAGTCATAAGTCATTATTGGGTGTCCCAAACCCATGTACGGGGTAAATACCAAGTTTCCTTATGATTATTATTGATTCTGTTATTTACTGTTGATACAGTTTCACCTTTGAGTGATACACATGACTTGTGATGTTATTAATACTAATTTTGATGCTATCAAAATTATAATTTCATTACCTTGACCCGATGAAATTAGGGTTATGAATTATTTCATGCATCATCTTAGGCACAACATGACTTATAGGCTATTAATCTTGCCATGTCATGTTTAAATTTCAACAATCATTGCCTATTTCATAGTCATTGTGCCTTATTGTATATATATATAGTTGTGCTGACACCTTTTTCAAGATTTGTATTATACTATAGTGTGAGTTTAATGTATTTGTCTCTTTGATTCATAAGGTGTATGGGACCTTATGGATTGTAAAATGGCATTCCCACTAGCTCAACCATTTAAAGGTAGTATAATTGTATAGATAAGAACAATTTTAATGAAAATGACATCCAAGGGAATGTCATAATTTGATTCACAAGTTGTATGGTCCCTTATCAATTGGAAAATGTAATATCATTGGATTCATATTTTGAAAATTCCATAAATTTTTAAAGTTTACATGTTCTATTTGGGAATGAATTTTAACTTAAGAACATCCATCTTTCACATTCCTAACACAAAAAACTTGACCTGAACCTGGCCTTAGTAGTGGGTAGTGGGTGTTTCTTCATTATTATGGGATGTTATGGTATGTTCCATCATCTAGACCTATCATTTGAAGTAGGAAGAGAGGCGTGTTCATTTTATAGGAATGATTTAGTACCTGCCCTAGCTTCTTTAATGAAATGTTATAAATTTCATGAATCCCTTATGAGACATTTATTTTTCCTTATAGAATTATACTGCCATGATGTCCTCTAGTCATGATCCCTGAAGGTTCCGACGATCATGTTATTGAGGTGGTGGTCCTTGAGCCGCCAATTGTCTCTCCTTTTGATCCACCTATGGCTCCTATCCTTGTACTTGATATGGGAATCGACACCCGGTTCTAATAGGTATTCTTTCATATTATGCAATCGATGAAAGGTGGAGGGTGACCTACCCCAAGTATGGAGACTTGACTCATGAGTTTCAGTTGTAGCATCCTACCAACTTCTCGGGGGATGGTGGACCACTTGTTGCAAAGTCTTGTCTTGAGGCGATCTTATCTATCTTTAAGAACCTAAAGAAACCTCCATAATGGAGGTTCAATATAACTAATTACATGATACGTGATTCAACCAAGAGGTGGTGGGATGTCATCATCCAAGCAAGACAACATAGAGAGATGGTTTGGGATAACTTTCAGACCATATTATATGACTACTTCTTTCCACAAACTCTCTGGGATGATAGATCTAGAGATTTTATGAATCTGAAGTAGGGAACCATGTAATTTATTAATTACTCATCCTATTTTATGGAGCTTCAGCAGTTTTATCCCTCTCTAGATTCTGATGATTCGATGGTTGTTATGTGATTTGAGGATGGGTTGTGTTACGCCATCAGGTCGCAAGTCAATGTGTCCAGGATGCTGACTATCTTAGAAATTGTCAACCAGGACCTTATCATAGAATTAAATATAAGGGATGATGAAGGTGAAATCTAGGGATGTTTTGCACCTAGATCTTCCATTGTATCTTCTTCTGGGTGAAAGAGGTGTTTTGAGGTTTCTTGCATAGGAATCAGCAATCAGGCTTCTACTACTGATAGTTATCTTGTCTGTCACCAGTGTGGAAAGGAATGGAACTTCAAAGTGCAGTGTTATCAGGATCTAGTGGAGTGTATAGGTTTTGGAGGGATGGGTAATATTCATCATTTATGTAGGACTTTCCCAATAGTTCCTAGAAAATGGAGATCTTCACCTACTCTTCGGTCTAGAGCTGGGTTGGTAGGATCCTAACAGATGGGTTGCTAGAATACCACTGGCCGATTAGGCTGAGGTGGTGGTTGAGGAAAAGGTAACCAGACATATGATTCTCAGAACCAATAGAGCAGTCCTATTTAGGGTATCCAGGTAGTTACTCAGGGCTATGGTACATTCCAGTTACATGCAGCCCATCCTACACCATAGGAGAAGAGTGTCGGACCATCTATTGTACGAGGTACTATTCTAGTAGCCTCCACTTTAGTGTTTGATTTTTTTATATAGTCACATCTCAATCTTTTATATCTGAGGAAATCATAGAGATTTTGGGCCTTGACATCGAGTATTATCATGGATTCATGATGCTAGATACACCCTTAGGCATCTGTTCAGAGGGTGTTCACCGCTGTCAGAATTTTCCCCTTGAGGTAGGTGGTTACCTTTTTGTATGGAACCAGTATGCCCTCGACATGACAGGCTTCAATCTAATCATTGGGATGAATTAGATATCTCCCTAAAAATCTTATATTTAATTATATCATCAGAGGGTGACATTTACATCACTAGAGGGTGTTACACACGTGTATTAGGGATAATGGAATGTCAGTGTGACATGAGTAGGACCTGAGTAGCAGAGGTTGGGTAGCGTTACAACACAGGTCACCAGTCTTTATCTTGATAACCAGGGGTTACAACCCACTGTCTTTCCACTTGTATTGGATCATTTTAGAGATGTTTTTTTCGATAAATTCTCTATTCTACCTCCAATTAAATAGGTAGAGTTTACTATTGAGCTTGTTCTAGGAGCAGCACTTTTGACCATTCCTCCTTATAATATGGCACCTAAGGAGCTTCTGGAGATCAATAATTAGTTAGAGGATCTTGAGTAAAAAGGCTTCATATACCCCATCACTTCTCTTTGGGGTTCACTAGTCCTCTTTTCTAATAAGTAAGAAGGTGCATTTAGTCTTTTTGTGGATTACCATCAATTGAATTAGCTGAATATTAAGAATTTTTATCCACTGCCTAGGATAGACGAACTCTTTGATCTTCTCTAGGGATATAAGGTGTTTTCAAAGATATATTTGAGGTTGGGATATTATAAGGTGCATTTCAGGACTTTAGACATACCTCACATATCTTTTAGGAGTAGGTATGGTCTCTACAAGTACCTAGTTATGTCTTTCAGACTCACAGATGAACCTATTGTCTTCATAGGTATTATAAATAGGGTTTTCCACCCATATCTAGATTCATTTTTTGTTATATTTTTGGATGATATCTTGGTGTATTCACACTCTAGAAACGACCATGTAACCCATCTTGAGATCATTCTCAATAAGATGAGAGAGAATCATCTCTATACTAAGTTTAGTAAATGACACTTCTAGATTAATAATGTACACTTCTTGGGTCATATAATCTCAGAGTTATGGGTTTCAGTTGACCCAGAGAAAGAGAGATTTATGGTTTCATGGGAGTGGACCAAGAACATCTATGATATTTAGAGTTTCTTAGGGATTTATGGATATTAAAAATGCTTCATCTAGGATTTATCACACCTTGAAGTGCTGCTTATAGGTTTGACAAAGAAGGGTGTGAAATTAAAATGGTCTGAATCATGTGAATTATCCTTTCAAAAGTTTAAGGGAAAACTGAATTCAATGCCAATACTGATTTTGTAGGATCCATAAAGGTCCTATATAGTCTATTGTGATGCATCAAGTATCGGGATTGGAGCTGTTCTGATATATGATGAGCAATTAGTTGCATATGGTTCACATCAGTTGAGACCTCACGAGTAAAATTACCCGAAGCATGACCTAGAGCTCACTACAGTTGTGTATGACTTATTCTGTTGGAGATACTATTTATTGGTAGAGAATTTTTTTGTCTTTATAGACCAAAAAAACCTCAAATATATCTTTACTCAGCAAGATCTGAATCTCAGGTAGCATAGGTGTGTCAAGTACTTACAATCATTTGATTTTGAGCTTTCCTACACTCCGTATAAAGGAAATTTAGTAGCCGATGCTCTAAGCCAAAAGACTCAGACATAGGCATTCCAAGAATCCAGTAAAGAAAGGAAGATTATGGACTTGTTCTCATAGATGCATGCTGAGGTTCAAGAGGACCATCATTGGATTATTCTCTCAGCCTTATTAGTGACATCTACTCTTCTGGAACGATTAAGTTTGAGATAGCTATCTGATCATGAAGGCCTTGTCCTATGGGAAAGTGTCTCATTTGATGATACTACTTCTAGTTGGATAGTCAATAGGAATGATACTCTATTTTTCTGTGGGCATTTATAGATCCCAGTAGACATTATAGAGGAGATGATAAGGGATTTCCATGCCTCATCTTGGGAAGTTAACCCTGATGTCACCAAAATATATTGGGATCTATGATGTTAATATTGGTGTCCTAGAATGAAATTTGAGATAGCCGGTTTCATCACTCGTTGTTCCACCTGCCATTAGGTGAAGGCAGAACATCAGCATCTGGAAAGCTTCTTTAGTCGCTTTCCATTCCTGAGTAGAAATGAGATGATGTTTTGATGAACTTCATGACTAGTTTACCCATATCACATCATGGGAATGAATCATTTTGGGTTTTCTATGATCATCTGATGAAGTCCGCACACTTATTACTTATGTGATAGACCTTCTCGGTAGACGAGCTAGGGAGACTGTATTTTAAGAAGGTGGTTCATCTTAATGGAGCTCCTCGTTCTATTGTTTATGATAGAGATTATAGTTTCACATCATGGTTCATTTAGGGGTTTCAGAAGGCCTTTGGTATGTAGGTACTTTTGAGCATGGACTATCACCCACAGACTGATGGACAAATGGAGCGTACAATTTAGGTTCTTGAGTATATGCTCCATGTGTGTTTTCTTTACTTTGGGGTTCCTGGGATAAGTACATTTCCCTCATAAATATTTCTTATAAAAATAGTTTTCAGGATACCATTAAGATGGATCCTTATGTATCCTTGTATGGTAGGCCTCTTCGCTCACCTTCGTGCTGGCTAGAGGTAGGGGAGGAAGATTTTCTTGGGCCTTATATTGTATAGAAGACTTCAGAGTAGGTCTAGCTGATCAGAAATCGTATGTTGACAACTCAGTCCAGACAGTAGTCTTGTGCCAACAGACTTTGAATACCTCTTGATTTCAAGGTCGGAGATCGAGTTTTCTTGAATGTCTCACTTATGTTGGGTTATAGACATATTCAAAAGAAGAAGAATCTATCATCAAGATTCATTTGAACCATCAAGGTTATAAAGTAGATAAAACTAGTGGATTACCAGTTGGAACTTCCTTAGAGATACTAGTCTATGCATGATGTATTTCATGTATCTCAGATCCACCGATACTATCCAAACTTGTTGCGTGTCTTTCAGCCTAATGAGGTTGAGATGAAAATGGATGATTTCTTAGAGGAGTATATGATGTGTATTTTTGATCATATTGTGAAGAAAATATGAGGTTGTTCCATTCCTCTTGTATGGGTGCTATGGTGGCACAATTGAGTACAAGATGAGACCTGGGAGTGGAAAGTTGATATACAATCTCAATGGATGGAACTCTTTGATGATAGTACCTATTTATCCTCAGAAGGACAACTTGGGGACAAGTTTCTATAAGGAGGAGAGGTTATAATGACCCTACCTTTTGACCAAGGTACGGATCATTGATTTTTTTAAATCTTTCCTTTAATCATGGAAAAGTTATTCTATGGACTAGGTAAGGTCCGAGGAGCATCCAGGGTTGGTTCGGAGCTCAGAGTTCTTGAAGAATGGGTGGTAGGTTGGTTTTCACTGTTAGTGTAAACCATGTGATCTAGTTTGCATGTTTTGTGAAAACTATGCAGTTGCAGATAGGGGAACCTGCAAGTCCGCACGGTTTGTTTGCAAGTGTGTGGACCCAGGCGCATGACTATGTGGCCTGCTGCTGTTTAGAACAGATCATATCCACATGGTTTTCTCATGGTTTTTAAATAGTGACCATAAATCATGCAAGCCTAGTTTGGGAGAAAATACCATTTTACCCTCTTTCAACTTAAAACCTAATTTTATTTTTTTCCTCACCTCCAGTAGACAGAACCAGTGGGTTCCTCCTTTTTTGAGTCCAAACCCCTCTAAAGCTTCAATATCTTTCTACTCCTCCATCCAATGACTGATCTTTGATCCAAAGGAAGCATCATATATCCTAAGTTAAGTCTAACCTCTTTCACTCCCCCTTCCTTAGTTAATCTCGCAATTGATTGTGCTATTTAGATGTAGGATCATTCGCCCTATTTTCAGGGAATTGGAAGGAAACTTGAATCTATTCTAACCAACTTCAAATATAAGTTATATATCAATTTAGACTTTATCTATAGGCCTAATTTAGGTTCTCACATAGTTTTCTATTCAATTTTTTTCTATTTCATATTTATTTCACCGTACCATGAGCTGACCATTACTGAGCTTTATTGTTGTGTTGACTCCTTCATGTATAAATGAACCTAGTTCCTTAATTATTGATAATTTAATCTTGTTATGGGGTTTATACATCACGTATGATCTATAAGGACACCCAAGGGGTGTTCCAACCAAATTTTCCATTTTAGGTTAATTTCCCAAGATGAACAAATCTTGTTTGCATCTCCCGGCTTGAGTTTAAACTGAATTGAACCCTATCTCAAGTGTATTTTTAATGATCCCAAGACACCCCATGGGTGTTTGGACCTCTTAGTCTTGGATTTTCCAAAATGGGTAGGTGACTATTTGATATGACCTTTTCCAAGGCTTGTACTCTTATAATTGGATTTTCCATGTTGGGAAAACTGAATGAGATGTCTTGATTAAATTGGTTCACATTTTCTAAATGGTTTACATTGAAATGAATTAAATGAATTTGAATTTTATAGGATGGTTTAGGAACATACCTTATTCTTATGACTAAAAATTACCTTATGTCAATTGGAATTGTATAAGACCAATGAATTGCATGAGAGGCTTTGACTCATGCATTAAAATGAATATGTGGCCCAAAATTATTTAATCTTTAAATATAAATTATTAAGATGTTATAACTTAAGTTTTTTAGAGATAATGAATGTGCCTCATAAATGGTTATGGATGTGATGAGGGCATTAGAGGTTTATTTCTCATTCCTAGTGTACTTATAAATGTTATGCCTTATTAGATGTGGGGATATGGGACTGTGAGAGACCTAATGGGAAGATTGTGTGAGCTTCTATCTTAAAGAACAAGGACCATGAGAGCCTTGAGGTAAGGAAGACCGTGAGAGCTTCCCTATGTATTGTCAAGAGACCATGAGATCTCTTGAAGTTGGGCCAAGGGTTAGACCATGAGAGCTACCCTGGTATTGGATTTCTAAGAGTTACATCCTGATCCTTCCCAACACACACACACACACACACACACACACATATATATATACATATATATATAACTATATATAAGTATAGTAACTTGATCAGACAAACCAGATGTGGGTTGAAGTAGGTGGACCCGCTAAGTGTTCTTTGGGGACCTGAGTGGGAGCTTATTTATTTATTCAGCATTGATTTACTTTCCTGTTTATACCTGCACATTGTTTACTTATGAGCACCTAATCGGATTACACATAGACACTATTGGTGGTGACCTACTGAGATTTTATCTCACACCCTATTTGGGCCACCCTTGGAACCCGAGAAAATTATATTACTATAGGTTCTCGAAAGGGTAAAGGCCCTTCTATAGGTTTTTGACTTTTACTACTTAGCTAGAGCTTAGGAACACAGGATCAGCCTTAGGCTCGAGATACTCGTGGAACTATTTTTTGTACTTTTTGTTTCCTTTGTGGACTATTGTATAGAATTATTGTACCTTATGATTCATTTATATATTATCAGTATGTTATGTATCATAAATGTATCAGACACTATCCTCTAAGGATTTTTATTATTTTATTCAGTTATCAGTTTCTTCCACCTCTTGGTTATTTAGTTATTTGTTATGATTTCGTTGTTTACTATATATTTATGTTTTATTACTCTTTCTCTACTATTTAATATATTTTTTATCACTGTGTTACTCTAACATGGGGGTATAGACTCTCCATTTTACTACCTACACACCCTTACTCTAGTCTGAAGCCCCTATATTCATGCACACATCTTCAATCCTATAAAATACTGAAATGTAAAATAACTGATAAAAATACATGCATACATCTATAATCCCTCATTTATAGTACCACATAAAGCATTGTAAAGCATAAAAAGGGTATAAATAAAATCCCACCCAAAACTGGAAAAAATAAATTCTATCCTGCTCAGAAGGAGGGGAATGTTGTCAATACAACACTAGAATACACCTCGGTCTTTCTAGACCAAACTAAGATCCACATTCTCCTAGTACTCTAGGGACTCTGTAAAAAGGTATTTCATCTACATAAGACAATACGTGTGTGTGTAGATCCCATCCAGGGGTGATTATAACAATACTCAGTAGGACACCCATAAAACTCCAAACATAAAGCATCACGAGTAGTTATCTCATTAAACACAGGTATGTATAACAAGATATGATACATAAAGATAACCAATTATATCCCAGATATACTCATAAAAAATTTTGAGTCACAAAAGTTATCAACCAATGTTGTCCATATATCTGCTCAAGGTTTCAATTTAATACTCATCTGGGAGAAACCGCTCCCCAAGATATACTTCCATTAACAACACTCATCCTATAGGTCATGCTCATCGTGACTAGCCAAGAATAATCACATAGGAAACTGAGTGGGTTCATCCTAGATACAAACTACATCAGACTAATAACCCATCGAAAAGATCATATCTTGATACACAAATGGGGGGTTCAATGCATAGGGCTCATTGGGGGACACCAGAACCTACTAAAAACATCCTCCTTGATAGGGGATTGTCGCTTGTGTAAGTGTTGTTCACCCCAATTCCATGAACCCAAACTTGTGAAAAAATAAAGTACATGAGGATCTATTTGGTCCTATCATATGGATACATACTTCATGTCACTGAGGGGCCTAAGTTCTGATGCTTGGGACCATATGTCATACTAACCCCCGTAAAAGCTGACTTAGATAACTCACTCCAAAAGAAGGAAACTTTTCCACATTGGGATGATCAATATAAAGTTGTAGAGGGACCAATATCATGTGATGAGGAAGTTATGTTGCATCGAACCCACAATGGAATTGAATAAGGGAACACACTCAATTGATACCAGTAAAGGTAACACACCCAACTGATACTCGTTAAGCATCACTAAAATATGTTTCTCACCTACATCACCTCATATTGTATTTCTGATTCCAAAACAAATTCCATAATTGTGTTCTACATAGAAACTACTCGAGTTGGAATACTCATGTGCCCACATCTGACTCTATAAAATTCACAGGGCTCATCATTAGTCCAAAGGGATAAAACATAAATCCACCAATATGTCACTAAAAATAGTCATGAATGACCAAATGAATCACACCATTGTGATCCTCATGAAAAAATTCTTAGGATAGGCTATTCAGTTTCTCAAAATGGGCACCTGGTAAAAAAATATTTTTGTTGTAACACGTATGTACGTCACTTTATGGGCATGAACCACGAGTCTGAAAAAAGGCACCCAACATTGTTCTTGAATTTAACTCCTTAATTTTAGGGTCACAATGTCATAGATGGATCTTCATTCTGACATCTTGGTTAAAATATATAACTGAAATAGGGTAATAATAATAATAACAATATTATATATTATTATTATTAGTAGTATGATTCATATATATAAAAAAAAGGGGAAAGGGTGTGACTCTTTCCATCCTCATTTACACTCACAGTTCACCTCCTTTGGTTTCTCTTTCATTATTGTTTTTTTATAATAATGATAATAAAAATTGGGTTACATCTGCCAACAACAGCACACAACCCATACAAATAAATAGGAAATAATGATAAAATTATTGTTATAATGTATAATTTTTAAAAAAATGGAATGGTAGTCCCCCCACCGTTCTCCATGGTGGACACACAAAGGATTTCCCCTTCCTCCTATTTCAAGTTGGCACCCCAAATTAATATATTAATATATTAACTATATAATTTTTATTATAATAATAATATTGTCATAATTATCATTATATATAAATCAAGATGGTAGGGGATTCTCCTATATTCATTTGAGTATCCCCTCTTTTTATGAGGTCACCTCCCGATATCAAATATTTTCATTTTATTATCATTGTTAATAAATTTTTAATTTTTATTAACTCTTATTCCTCAATTCAAACTATAACTAAAACCAAACCTCCCCTTGCACATGCATCACACGCAATACCTCCTTCATGTTTCCAAGTCTGGATTCTCCTGTTCAACACCATCCACAAAGATATTCAGCCCCCATATTGTCCATCTAGTTCACCACGCGATGATGATACCAAGAATTCAGTAGATCCTCTCATTCCATCTCAAAAATATATTTTTACCCAATCTACTGTTTGGATATCATTATCATTGTTATGCATCAGTCACATCTCTAAACCTTAAACCCAAACTTGTGACTATGATTCGTTGTGCCAGAGAACAAACACACAATGATAATTTCTTCTTGGTATCATTGAATAACTGACCAATCAATTACCGATGATGAATGCCAATAATATATGGATAAAGACACATAACACAACATAAAACTCAATCTATAGCCATGTTTTTTTTACCATCATCAAAGGAATCTATTGAATGGGGTTATCCAAAAAATAATAATTAATAATGGTAAATAAATCTAAAATTCATATATCTGGGAAGATAAATTAATCATTGTAAAACTAATGAAGATCGGTTCATGAATTAATTTAGGAGGAATTAATTCATGTTGGTCTAAAACTATAATAGGCATAAAACCAAAAATAAAACTCCATACCTGAAGATTGGATCAATTATTGCTGAAGAACACATCTTCTAACAATAAAGTTGATGGTCTCATTGCATTCATCATTCATCTCATGATTATCCTTGATCAGTTTATCATCAATCCTCATTCTTGGTCCACCAAGTCCATCACTCACCTCATCCTCTCTACTATCTCGAGGTTATGTAGTTATCCCTAATAATTTTCCATAAAATGGTATTTATAGAGAGGATTAGGTTATGGGTATTAAATTAATTAATTAAATTAATTAATTAATTAATCCACTTAACATACCCACCAACTACTGCCTCAACAAAATGTCATATTCCAACCAACCTTAGGTTTCACCTAGGGTATACCCTATGTTTTGAACTCAAAGATGGTCTCATATTTATGATCCAATAATCCTTTTGGTATTTATTCCACTTTTTTAGGAAAACTATACATTCATGATATTAATATTTTTAATATTTTTAAAATATCAATTCTAAGTTCACCAGGCCTCATAATTTTGTGTCATCTCAGTGCCTGGCTCTGGAAATATTCCTATAAATATTCTAAAGTCTTAAACGGAAAAAACTGAGACATTATATTATTCCCCTATTCAAGGACTTTCATCCACAAAAATCAAAAACTAAAAAAAAGGTGTGGATACTGAGCTCTCAACTGGATCTCTCACTCCCATGATCTCCCCTAATGGTTTCATGTGTTTCCAAAAAACATGCACCCAAGGAAAAAAGCTTGCCCATGAAGGGTATTTCTATACCAGTTCTCAATGTTGTTGACTCATTAAAAAGGAAACTATACTCTCATGTACCATATTACCTAGTTCCATGTCATAGAATGAATTTTGAACATAACTCCTCAGTTGTTACATGTGGAGAAAACCAATAAGCTAAAACTAATCTAGTTATGATGTTAAGTGGTACACTCCTCACTAACCTGACACAACAATAGGAAATGAAAAGGGCCTAAGAACCCCAAAGATTTTCTATCTCCTTAGATAAAATTCCATAACTCTCTAACTTCTAAGGCCTGCATCATTAGTCCATAAATAACTCATAATTATTTTTGGGTAGTCCTCATCTTCCCCTAGATGAACTATTCCCTCACAACCATCACAAGCACCAAAACTAGGGCCCAAAAGATATCACCTACTAGCTCCAACAAAATTAACAGTAACCTGAAAGGTCCCTCATACATTACCTCAAAAAATTTATGTTCTAGTGGTGGATTGATAATAATTATGATATAAAAATCCATCGATGGTCCTCCCAGCGATGGCCCAAAACCAACATACGAACTTAAAGTATGTTTACTAGAACCTAAATGGTCCACTTTACCTAACCTATTGATTGGGGTAGAAAATTATTCTCAACTATAACTGGGTCCCCAAATACTTCCCACATCCTATCCCTAATCGTGTTGTGAAGTAAACATCATATTCTTCAATTATCATCAAGGGAATTTATGAATTCGGACTACCTCATGTATGCACAAGATTCATGAACTCTCCAAAAGTATTTCTTGGTCATCACCCTCAAATAGGTGAGAAAACAATAGTTTAGATTTAAAACATTATACAACCCCCTTGGATTCTCAACCAATTCTAAGATAGCTTGGTACATCTACACCTCCACCAGATGTACTGCTAAGGGAAAACAACCTCCTCATCACCCCCTTCCATAGTGTAACTAGTGTCACCGTTTGTACTCAAACATGGATGATGAGATTCCCACCATTGTAAATTGTATTAGGAACTTATCCAATGGATATATGGTAATTAAAAATCTCACAATTGATATCCCTAATTTTTACCTCCCTTGATCTCTAAAGAAGCTAAGGGGTAACAATTATCAATTGGAGTTAAACTACTCCTTCCTCAAGTGTCTCGCGTGCTCCAACTCAGATGTCGATCACAAGTGGATATCATTAAATGATACTACCATTAAATGATCTATAAAGGGTTAATTATCTATTAAAAAAAGTATTACAACTCTACTAAGGTGTATAACATGCCAAAGGGTATCACTAAAAACTCAAAAAATCTACAGTTTCTTTGAAAACCCACTTCTGGTATATCTTTTTCCAAAACTAGAGTCAGCGATAACCTATCTCAAGGTCAAATTCTGAGAACTGCATCACTAAAAACCACTGGTTGAAGAACTAAATGATTTTTGGGAGTGTATACTCTTCCTAGAATCACTTGGTTTAAGTGACACTAATTCACACCCAACCTCGAGCACTCATTCGTCTCTCAAGAGAACAACCCTCATCTACCCATGTGAACACAATAGGTCTTACAAAACCCCTTTATCTAAAAACTCTTGATTTCACCTTCATATTATGAAGCTCAATAGGTATCATCTGATATGCTATTGAAAAAATCAGGGGTGATCCCTGGTGAAAATCCATACATAATCCTAACTTTTAGTGTTGAGATAAACTCGAAGCATCCCTAGGAAAGATGTACTTATATTCTAGCACCATTGTAGGATAAAAAATCTCATAGCATCCACTACTCTAAAGGTATTACTAGCCAACTGATAAGAAGTCAACCATAAACTCCGGCACATGAGCTTATCCTACTCTATCTAGGATCACTCCTTATTGAAGGAGGAAAAATATATCCCAAAAAGATGAAAACACCGCCACATTCATTGCTAGAACTAAAATTAGCATGGATGGTAGGAAACAATTCTATACAGAGAAACAATTATAGGGTCTCACTACCACTATGAAGATATTCTAGGAGATTCTCTCTCTCCTCCTAGATTCAGGTTGCACTGTAGATAAAAGTGTGTAATAATTGATCCTCTTAGAAGGAGCCTCCAACATAAGGGTAGATAAAAAAGTATTTTTTTGGTACTAATAAGTCTCAAATAAGGGATATGATCAAGGATAAGTAGATCAAGACTCCATGTGAAAACTGCAAATGGGGCAGTGAAGACACACTCCATACCTTAAATTCACTTGAAGCCTTTATGATCTCCTACTACTTGCAACTCATCATTTCCCTTTCCTATATATTTACCACAACTAGGGATTAATTTGACATTGAAGAACATCAGAAATTCCTCAAACACATAGGTAAAAGGAACTCATCCACCACTCCTCAACACTATCCTCTATAGGTGGTACTGACTCACCCATACGGTTTTGGATCACATCTTAAGAACATGTCTTGGTGGGGGGAATTTTCTCTCTTCCTTTCATGTCCAAATTCAAAACAAATGTCAAAAACAAAAATCTCTACCAATTCCCCACATATCCATAGAAAATACTCTAATAAAGGAGGTAAAATAGTGGATTTTATCTATGTATAATAGTAATATAACATATTTAGAAAGAACACAGATCATACCTCAAAACACTCCTGGAGCCTCTAGGTAAAAAATCTCCATCACCTACAGTTGTCCAAGATTATAAACACTAGCTTCTTGAGCCTAGAGTGGTTCACTTAGGGGTGGTGGTGGTAGCATCAAACCAAAGAATCATTCACCTCATGTTATTACCTTATCTCCTTTATCACATATGTCACCTTGCATACCTCCTCTCTCTATTTGTTACCTCTTCCTAGGTGGTTCATCAACCGCTTCTCTAACTGAAGCATAACTGGTAGGACAATCCCACATAGGATTTTCATACCCAACAAAAGCATAGAAATGATCATGCCTAAGTGGACTAGGTTTTTCCTAAGGTATCCATGAATGATTGTGCCTCCTGTGATGAGACATGTGTCACACACCAGCTGTTGGTGGGTCCTACTGACCCTACATACCAGGTGATCCCTTCCTCAAAAGCTCATATATATACTCAAACCCTGTGCATTATCATCCAACACCAAGAGATCCATCCATGACTCAGTTTTTCATACTACATCTACCTAAACCATTGGAGGTGTGGCTAAGAACTCATCAACAGGAGAAATCTCTACTTGTTTACTATCTTGAAGAAATACTGCTTCATGACTAAGACCCTTCAGGGATTCCTCGTCACTCATCATGTAATAATCTCGACTCTACTATAGAAACCTCATTAGCTACCATCATGGAAATACCCTACAAGATACAAGATGTACCATGGTCAATGAGTATATCTTGTGATCTTTCTCAAGAAGGACATGGATAACACAACTCATTCATATATGATGCATGTACCGATGTTCCCTATAACAAATGTATCGGTATTCCAAGTCAACAAAAAGGTAGTAAAAGTCTTAGTGAATAAATACATTGGACTCTACACCAACATTGAGTTCCTTAACCTAAAATATGTACTTGAGACACTTTGACATCATTTTTCTAAATTCCCAACCAAACCTCATAAGGGGTAAAAACTCCAAACATCATCCTGAGGTCGAACCACCTCTAATACCACTCTATCACGACCCAACCCACTGGTTCCCACCTGGCCAGTGGAATTTCAAGCCACAACTACCCCTAACCCACCTCCATAGGCTAGGGTGTGGCAACAAGACCTGAGAAAGAATATCTAAAATGTGAGGCCTTTTCTTAATGTACCTATATGAACGAACACATCTCCAATCCCATGCAATGCTGAAATGTAAAAAAATGATAACAATGCATACATAGATCTATAATACTACAGTTATAGTATGATATAAAGTAATATAAATCATAAAAAGGGACCAAATACAAGACCAAACTAAACTAGAAAAATAAAGTTTAACCTTCTCAAGAGGGGATTGTTGTCAATGCAACACCAGTCTACAACTCAGTATTTCTTACCCAAACAAAGCTCTAACTACTCTTAGTTTTCTAAGGACTCCATAAAAAGTTCCATAATCTGCATAAGATGTCACATGTGTGGGTAAATCCCATGTAGGGGTGAGTATAATAATATGCAGTAGGACACCCCGAAAACACCAAACATAATGCATCAAAAGTAGTCAAATCATTAAACACATATATGTCAAACAAGATATGTGACATCATGATAACCAAGGATATATGAGATATACTCATAAAAGAATTTGAGATAAAAAAGGTCTCAACCACTTCCATCCATAGATCTACTTCAAGTTTCAAGGTGATGCTCATCCGAGAGGAACCGCTCCCTGATATATACCACTACTAAAGACACTCATTCCATAGGTCACGCTTGTCAAGTCTATCCAAGAAGAAGAAAATAGTAAACTAAGAGGGTTCATCTGTGATAAAAAATCTATCAGGCTAATACCCCATTGAAAAGATCAAATCTCAATACATGGATAGGGGTTCAACACCTAGGGATCACTAGGAGGACACCAGAACCTACTGGAAATATCCTCCTAAGTAGGAAATCGATTCCTGTGTAAGTATGGGTTGCACCAATTCCAAAAACCCTACCTAGGGAAAAAATGAAGGACCTAAAGGTTTCTTTGGGCCTCTCAGGATCCAAGTTATTGAGGGGCCTAAGGTTCGATATTTGGTACCATGTACCATACTAACCCCTTTAGAAGAGAATTGATACAAATCACTCCAGAATAAGGGAACTAGTTCACATTGTACTAATCAATAGGAAGTTGAAGAGGGACTACCATCATATTATAATGATGAGATATTGCATCAAACCCTCATAGGAATAGACCAAGGTAACACACTCAACTGATATTGGTAAAGGGAACACACCCAATTGATATTAGTTAAGAATTTCTGAATGAAGAATCTTGCCTACATCACCTCATGTCATATATATGGCCCCAAAATAAAGGTCAACATTCTGTTCTACATAGAAAACTAGTCAGGGTGGACTACTCATTTTCCCTTATCTAAGTCTAGAAAAATATAAATGAACATGTGGGGATCGTCATCGGTCTGAAGGAATAAAACATAAATCCAATGATATGGAACTGTAAATGGTCATGAATGACCAAACAGATCATGTTGTTGTGATCCTTATGGAAAAGTTCTCATGATTGGATATTCACTTTCCCAAAATGGATGCCCAATAAAAAAATGCATTTTTGTCATAACATGTACATATGTCACTTCATGGAACTGAGTCATGAGTCCAAAAAAGGTACTTAGAATTGGTCTTAAATTGATCACCTTAATGTTAGGCTCATGATGTTGTAGATGTCTTATCATTCCAACATCATGGTTAAAATATATCATTGAAATAGGGTGCTACAAACCAACTCAGGTCGACCTCGAACCAGTCACCTAATCCAGCCTACGACATCTATGAGGTGCATTCTTGACTTCCCTAGGGTGGTGACTAGCGCCAATGGCATCGTTAGAGTAATGGTGGAATGATTTCTCCAAATATAAATAAATTAGACAACAGAAGTAAATAGAGCAACTCAGAAATAAATAAAAATTATAATTGTACAACATTTATACATAAACTGAAAATATGACTAAGTCGAACACCAAAACTTAAACCGAACCTAATGACCACTAAACTCATGTGTGTCCCCAAGGGTTACTCTCTGATCCAAAAACCAAAATTACCCATGACGATCGAAACCATGCTGAAACTTGCACCGAAATCTAGAAACAAGAAATAGTTATAGGAATGAGTATTAAAACTCAGGAGGTGTGCCCAAATAATCTATTCTCAATGAATTTTCTTTAAATAAAAGAATCATGAATTTTAGGTTTGAAATAAAATGTATAAACATAGTATTTTCACACACTTTAAATTTAAAACAAATCACAATCAATTTCCCTTGAAATTTAAAATAATATTTTCAATTAAGAGAAACTTAAACATTCATAAGAAAAATAAGAAAACCAAAGAGAAGGTTGTTTACTTTAAAACAAGGGAATATGGGGGAATTTTATTCTTTTAAGACACTTTTATTGAAAAAATTTAAATAAAAACCAAACATTCAATTTTTTTTCAAGGAAACACCATGATCCAGAAGTAGAGACTATGATCATACAATGAGGGGAATGGGTTAATGGTGCACAAGCAACCATACCATAAAGGAACCTAAATCATCCACTACAAATATAATAGTGTTGGAGAAAATATGGGGATACCTAGGATCTTGGAGTAAAATCTAAAACATATTGAAACCCAATTCATCCTATAGGTGAACCTAACCCAATGACAACAACTTTCCCAAACGCTCGGTCCTACCCTTCTGGGCCTAACCGAGGGGCACAATCCTAAAGTAGAGCAAGGTCCTACTAAGGGCCACTAGATAGAGAGGAATCCTAAACTAGTGCAGTAAGCATTATTAGAATTCCACATAGTTATTCTAGGTTCCCATGTCATGTTCACAATGGGGAGTTCTAAACAATGCCAATAAATGAACCATACATACAATCCATCACATGAGTCACACAAATCAGCACCACCCTGGCCACCCCAAGGAATGATCCCTTTCCTTCAAACCATCAATGCATGAGGGAAGTCCCAAGCTGAGGACACTCCCTCCTCTTTTCAACAAATATGGAAAGAGAATCATTCCAAAGAGGGTTTCCAATAAAACCATTTCAAAAGTGCCAATTAGACCTCACATAACCTTCACATTTCAAACCATTTCTTAAAGAACCAAACACAAACCACTTTAAAAATCATAAATCCACTTGAAACCCCCTTTCAAGGGATCTAAACCACCATTTGATCCAAAACATGTTTATAAGATCCAACTGTAAATTTTATCATATACTTGGCATGAAAAACACAATCAAACCATTTTTTATAATTAAAACCAAGATGAAATAACCTCAATTCACATCGGACATTTATTCTAAAAATCATATATAACTCATTAATATCCACGGAAGGTGTGAAAATAAATAAATCAATGTATTATTAAATTTCAAGGCCAAATGGAAAGGGATCCTACCTCAAACTCATGGAACTTTAGCGATGACAACCCAAAACAACACCACAGGGGTCCAGAGAAGCAAGGACACCCACTAGGAACCTTCAAAACACAAACCCCAATTCAAAATCAAAAAAACAAGAACCCTAGACCAACTCAACCATGGGGGAAGAGGAACTCAAGAGAAAACAGAAGAAAAAGGAAGAGGAAGAATATAAGAGGATATCACCTTGAAGATTCAACCCAAAACATGAATAAATCTCTTTATTCCACCCTTAGAAGAGGAGGGGAGGTGTGGAGAAGAAGGGAGGATCCCCCCTTGTAGCCACACAAGCCAAATGAAGAAGAATATGGTGGTTTGGGTTTAAAATTAAAATTGGGTAGAAAGGTCAAAATGCATTTTTAGGACACTTAGGCATTGTGAATGGTTAGGCCAAATAGTTTCCCAAATCATGCACCAACCATGCACCCCTTACTGGGAAAATTGAGAACCTGCGTGATTTGGACACACAGTTTGGGAAACAGTGCACCAACTATGAAACATGATTCTATAAAAAATTACAGAACCTTGTGTACGCCTTCCACATGGTTTGGCTAACCATGATTAGGTCATGTACCCTCGACCAAATACAGCCAAAGATCCTCATAGTTTCTTCTGGTAGCCACACGGTTTGGAACTAACCATGTGTATCATGTGTAATTAAAACCATGAAAGTTCAAAATGAATTTAAAATAGACCCTGCCATAAGAGGTCACATGGTTTCCACTTAACTATGCACCTAAATTGTGCAAATGAAGAAAAATAGCCCAAAACTCAAATTTTAAATCTAGAACACCCAAAACTCA
This sequence comes from Viscum album, assembly GCA_963277665.1. Taxonomy (NCBI): domain Eukaryota; kingdom Viridiplantae; phylum Streptophyta; class Magnoliopsida; order Santalales; family Viscaceae; genus Viscum; species Viscum album. The sequence goes on along the minus strand of OY728166.1, from coordinate 1,079,472,429 downwards.
AGAAATAAATCAAGAATGGAAGGATAAACTGAACTAAAAGAAGAAAATAAAAACTAGGGTGTGAAAATTCTCCCCACCATTACTATTTTTGTATCTATAAATCCATAAAGTTTCCAATTTATCAAAGAAGAGACAAGGTTCACACACTCATATGATCTGATTCATCAAACCGAAAATAACCCAAACCACCACCAAAATGAAAACATGTACTTCCACCCAAAAAAACCAACAAACCCATCCCACTTCTCGAAAAATGATGGAAAACTCAAACCACAACCCCACAACCTTACCACATTCAAAAATTTTGGGTGTACTCTAAAAGCCCAACGTCCCCCTAAGAAAAAAAATACCAGAATCAGACAACTCCAAAGGAAACCACCTATTGCCAAGCCAACACCATATGCCAAACCAGATTACCAACATAGGAGGCCGGAATGGACTCCCCACCATTTTAGAGTCCTATCTGGATTCCCAACCAACACCGCTCACCAAACACCAAACCTTTAAACCAGAATGATAATACCCAAAACTTGGAAAGGAACAAATGAACACGGAACACCATGATACTTGCTTCAATCCAATAGGGAACTTTCATCAAAATAGGGATTCAAAAATCACACACACATCATCCTCTTTCACCCCAATTAAGAAGAGGTAGGAATAAGACATGCATAATGAAACACACCTCCACTCAAGATAGAAAAATTCATAATTTCTAAAATACATGTTTTCATTATAATAGAGATTCCCAAAGATATATAACATCCTTCCCCAAAAGATCCACAAGACCATTTTACATTAAAAAAATGCAACACCGCAATACACAACCAATACATCAAGAAGAAAATTACAAAAAAAAGGACTTTAAACTGAACCCAGATCATTACCTTACTCCTACAAACAGGATGGGGTGTCTTTTGTAGGGGTGGATCTAGATCCACATCACTTTCTAGAAACACCCCCGACAAAATTGTTTAAGGTGACCCAAGCATCCACAAGAATGGAATATCTTTAGAGAATTCAGACACAACTACTTCTTGTGACCCATCTTTCCACATTGGTGACAAATCAGGGTCCTATGCCCAGAAGAATTTGATGAGAGATTAAGAAGCCTCTTGATTCTTATACCAGAATCACCCACACCATACCATTTTCCAATATTTTCTATGGAATTTCCTTCACCTCTTCTAGATACTGAAGGAATATTGGATGCCTCAAGCGATCCTGTTAGCATAGTCTCAACCCACACAACGTACCTCACCATATCGATAAAAAAGGTTATACCGAACTCTGAAATCTTCAGCTATAGATTGGAAAAAATCCCATTCTCAAAATGTCGAGACTTCATGGAATAATCCTCAGCACACTCTTGAAGATAGGGAACTAGATCCTTGAAATGATGAAAAAACTCCAACACTGATTCATAACCTTACTAAAGGCAACACATCTCCATCACCTTCTTCACCTTCACCATCTCTAAGAAGTTCTTCCAGATGAAAAAAGCCTTGAATAATTCCTAATAGAGGTATTCCTAAGGCTTGGTCTGAATGACCGACTTCCAGCACTTCTAACTCAGACCTTTGAGCATAAAGGTAGTGAACTTCACATTTAAAGACTTTGTAAAATCGAGGTAACCAAAGATCCTTTTGATTTTTTGTAACCACTATTCTACTTAAAAAGGATAAACTTGACCATAAAATAGAGGATGATTCAACTTATAAAACTCAGGAAGGAAGTCCTTAGGTTGATCAAATAGAAGTTCTTCTGGCTGTGAACCACCAGTAGCTACACCTTGAATATCCATCAGATATTTGGTGGGGGTTTACACTAAACAAAAAGGAAACCAATAACTCAATCAAAACCAATTCACCAATAAGAACTAAAACTTGAGACACCACTTAAAAAACATTACCGAATCATAAGAAAACATGCTACATAACCACCGGTTATCAATACATTGTGATTTTTTTCCTCTTAAAAACAATTTTTAAAGGAAAAATGAACTTGATAAGTTTCACACTTACCAATGGTATTCCATGGAGCCTTACACATGTATATTCCCATGATAATTCAAGCACCCATCCACTCATGCCTCCAATCATCCACTTCCTCACACACATTCATGAATGTGAGCACTCATAAGAATACTAAAGGTCAAAACAAGACATTCCCATTTTCAAAACAAATCATTCAACCCAAGTTTCAAATTCTCAATCTACTTCCCATTTCAAATTTCACAAAAAAATCAAAAATGCCCCAAAAAAATTTCCTAAAACCATTCCATTTCAAAATAGTTTCTATTTCCAAAGCAACCAATTTTAATAAACCTTAGGTTTTGATTATAGAAATTGAATTTCGATAAGCGAATCCTCATTTTACCCCAAAGTCATCTTATTAAAAATCTATTTTCTAAGCCTTTCCTTAAAAAACTTTGAAAAATCATTTTCCATATTCTAATAATCAAAACATTACTTCTTGAAATAAGTTTTTCACAATCTAAAACAATTTTTTAGAATGATCTCAAAATTAAGAAAACTCAAAACAAGCTCATAAGGGAAACTAGTGTTGATGGGTGACTCAGCCATTTGGTTAGAGGTCATATGCCAATCATGCCACCATCACAGAGAGTCATTCAGGGCCATTTCCCCAGCCCCGCATGGCATTCCAGACCCTATGATCTCATAGAGACCACTAGACAAACTCCAAGTTCGCTCCCCCAAACACTAAACAACCCACAAGAACCAGATAAACAAAACAAAATATGACTTTCCATGGTTACCCAAGGTTTGACAAAAAAATTGTTGGTCAGACACTTCCTCAAACCTACATCCTAAGTTATGACAGTCCTACTCTATCTACCTTGACATCCCAAATAACAGAGGTTATTTTGAAATCTAGGTCCTCTAAAGAACCTATTCTTTAATATCATTTTTTCACGAACCAACATAGGTTGACCTTGAACCAGTCACCCAATCTAGCCCATGACATCCCTGAGGCGTGTTCTCAACCACCCTGGGGTGGTGACTAGTGACAAGGTCATCAATAGAGTAATAGTGGGAGAGATTTCTCCCAAGATAAATAAACAAAGACAATGGAAGTAAATAGAGCAACCCAGAAATAAATAAACAAAATAATTGAACAACATATATACATAAACTAAAAATTATGACTAAGTTGAACATTAAAACTCAAACCAAACCTTACAACCACTAAACCCCTACATGACCCTAAGGGTTACTCTCTGATCCAAAACCTAAAATTTCCCATAATGATCGAAACCATGCCGAAACATACACCAAAATCTAAAAACAATAAAGAGGTATAGGTATGAGTATTAAAACTCACTAGGTTTTCCAAAACTATCTATTCCCAATGCATTTCCTTTAAAAAAATATTCATCAATTATAGGTATGAAATAAAATGTATAAACATAGGCTTTTCACACACTTTCACTTTAAAATAAATCACAATCCACTGCCCTTGGATTTTAAAACAAACTTTTAAATTAAGAGAAACTTAATAATTTATGAGAAAAACAAGAAAAACCCGAAGAGAAGGTTGTTCACTTTAAAACAAGGGAAGAGGGGATATTTTATTCTTTTAAAACACTTTTCTTAAAAACCAAACATTCGATTTTTTTTCAAGGAAATATGTTGATCTAGAAGCGGAGACTATGATCATACAGTGAGGGAAATGGGATATTGGTGCACAAGAAACCATACCAAAAAGGAACTTAATTCATCCTCCATAGATAACCTAGTTCCAGAGAAAACATTGGGATACCTAGGAGCTTAAAGTAAAATCCATAACATACCGAAACCTGATTCATCCTATAAGTGTGCCTAACCCGATGCCATCAACCAGCCTGAATGATCGGTCCTACCCTTCCTAGCCTAACTGAGGGGAACAATCTCAAAGCAGATAAATGTCCTACTAAGGGCCAATAGCCAGAGCAGAATTCTAAACTAGTGCAAAAATCGTTCTCATAAGTCCTCATAGCTATGCTAGCTTCTCATGTCATGTTCACAATGGGGTGTTCCAAACAATGCCAAGAAATGTACCATAAATACAATCCATCACATGAGTCACACAAATTGGAACCACCTCGGCCACCCCAAGGCAAGATCCCTTGCCTTAAAACCATCAATGCATGGGGAAGTCCCAAACTGATAACACTCCCTCCTCTTGTCAACAAACGAGGAAAGAGAAATATTACAAGGAGGGTTTTCCAACAAATCCATTTCAAAAGTGCCAATTGAGCCTTACAAAACCTTCACATGTAAAACCATTTCTTTAAGAACCAAACAAACACCACTTTCAAAACCATAAATCTGCTTAAAAACCCCTTTCGAGAGATTCAAAACATGTTTACAAGATCCAACCGAACATTTCATCGTACACTTGGCATTCAAAACACAATCAAACCATTTATTACAAATAAAACCAAGACTAAATCACCTCATTTCACATCAAACATTTATTCTAAAAAACATAAATCACTAATTAATATCTGAGGAAGGTGAGAAAAGAAATAAATTGATGTATTCTTAAATTTGAAGGCCAAATGAAAGGGGATCCAACCTCAAACTCGCAGTGCTTCAATGATGGAAACCCGAAACAACACCACAGGGGTCTGAAAAAGCAAGGACACCCACAAGGAACCTTAACAACACAAAACCCCCAATTTAAAATTAAAGAAACAAGAACACCCTAGACCAACGCAACCATGGGGAAGAGGAACTCAAGAGAAATGGAATAAGAATAGAGAAGGATATTACCTTGAATATTCAACCCAAAACATGAATAAATTCTTAATTCTACCCTTGGAAGAGGAGGGTAGGCATGGAGAAAAAGGGAGGAGCCCCCCCTTGGAGTTGTACGATCCAAATGGAGAAGAATAGGGTGGTTTGGGGTAAAAATTTGAATATGGTAGAAAGGTAGAAACACATTTTTAAGACATCTGGGTACTGCGCATAGTTAGGCCACACAGTTTTCCAAACTGTGTGTCAACCGTGTGGCCCTTATTGGGAACCCACAAGATTTGGCTGCACAATTTGGGAAACTGTGTTACATGGTCTATCAAAAATTGCAGAACCATGTGCATGCCTTCCTTTCAGTTTGGCTAACCATGGGCCCTCAACCAGACACACCCAAAGACCTGCATGGTTTTCTCCAGGGATCCACACAGTTTAGACTAAGGGTGTAATTCTAGTTCGGCACCCCGAAAGCCCACCCAGCCCGGCCCAACAAAGCCCAAGTCAGGCCGGGCCTGGGCCTACACAAGCAAACCTGTGGGCCGGGTCGGGCCGTAAGAGCCCGGACTGCTAGCCCGTATGAAGCCAGGCCCGTGAAAGCCCATCTGCCCTAAAAAATTGGAAAACTGTTGGTAGGGAGACTCAAACCCCCTTCCACTTGTTTCCAAGGTTGCGCTTGGACCGGTGAGTCTAGTTAAGAATTTCCAGACAATATATATATATATATATCAATGATAATATATATATATAAAGCTATTAATAATATATATCAATTAAGTGTGTCTTTTAAAAATCCATTAATAATAATATATATATAATAACTCATTGCATATTAACAAAAAAATAACACAATCACCTAATGATGTTCGTCCATGTCCCATGACCTTATTATTTTTTTATGTATGTTGCAACTTGTATATATTATATATACTATACATATATAAATATATTTAGAAAAAAAATTAACCCACCCACTGCGGCACACCCACAACCCCTAGTTATTTTTTTAAACTTTCTCGTTACATATATATATTCACACACACACACACACATATCAATGATTTAACATTATATATATATATATATATATATATATATATATATATATATATTAACAAAAAAATAACACACTCACCCCATGAAGTTCGTGCACCCCCCCCCCTCATTAATTTTTTTAAATATGTTGAAACTTGCATATTATATATATATATATATAGAAAAAAAATTAACTCACCAACTATGCACCCCCGCATTAATATTTTTTTACAATTTGCGCATAATATATAAATATTCACATATATAAACCTATTTAAAAAAAATATTATATATATATATATATTAATAAAAAAATAACACATTCACCCAATGATGGTCGCCCCCCCCCCAACCTCATTAATTTTTTTTAAATATGTTGAAACTTGCATAAATTATGTATACATATATAAATCTATTTAAAAAAATAACACACCCACTATTGTGCACCCCTCATTAATTTTTTTTTTTAAATTTGCACATAATACATATAGATTCACATGTATAAATGTATTTAGAAAAAAAAATAACATATCCACCCACTGTAAAATGTTAATAAAAAAATAAACATTTTTCACAAAAAAATGTTAAATGTTTTAAAAAAATATATGTAAAAAACGCATTTAAGAAAAATACAAATCATTTAAAAAATGTTTTAAATTAAAAAAACGCTTAAAAAACCTTCTATAAATAAGTTAAAAAATATATAAAAAATTTTTTAATTAAATTTTAAAAAAAACGTTTAAATAACAACGGTTTAAACCCACCCACTACTGCACACCCCCCAATCCCTTGTTAATTTTTTTTTTAAATTTTCATATAATATATATAAATTCACATATATAAATCTATTTAGGAAAAAAAATACATATCCACCACCCATAAAATGTTAATAAAAAATAAAATAAAATCTTTTTACAGAAAACATGATAAACATTTTAAAAAAAATACATGCTAAAAACATGTGTTTAAAAAAATGTTTAAAATAATGTAATTTTTTTAAAAACAAATGTTAAAAAATATTTTTAAAAAAAGTTTTAGATAAAAACGTTTTAAAAAACATTTGAAAAAAGTTTTAAAATAGACATTTAAATAAAAAAATTAAAAAAATGCTTAAAAAACTTGTTACATCAAGATTTGAAAAATTTGTTAAAAGTTTTAAAAAATACAAGTAAGAAACATGCATTTAAAAAACATTTTAAATTAAAAATTTAAAAATAAATGTTAAAAAATGGTTTAAATAAAAAAATTTAAATAAAAAAATTAAACAAAACACTTAAAAACCTTGTTATAAATAACTTAAAAAAATGTAAAAAATATATTTTAAATAAATGTCAAAAAAATTAAATAATAATGTTTTAAACCCATGTTGCGCACCCCCCAACCTCTTGCTAATTTTTTTTAATTTTCACATAATATATATAAATTCACATATATAAATCTATTAGAAAAAAATAACATATCCACCTACTGTAAAATGTTAACAAAAAATAAAATAAACATTTTTAAACAAAAAAATGGTAAAAAACATGCATTTAAAAAAAACATGAATTTATTAAACTTTAAAAAATACATGCATTTAAAAAACATATACATAAAAACATTCATTAAAAAATGGTTTAAAAAAAAGTCCACCATGGCCCAGTTCATGTTAAACTTTAAAAAAATAAAATGTTAAAAAATGGTTTAAAAAATGTTAAAAAAACATGTAAAAAACATGTGTTTTAAAAAACACATACGTTTAAAAAAACACATGTTTTAAATGCATGCGCATGTAAAAACATGAATTTTAAAAACAAGTTAAACATTAAAAAAATACGTGTAAAAAATATGTGTTTTAAATTAAACATTTAAAAATAAATGTAAAAACCCGTTTTAAACAAATGTTAAAAAATGTTTTAAAAAAGGTTTCAATAAAAATGTTTCAAAAAAGTTTTAAAACAAACATTTAAATAAAAAAAATTAAAAAAATTCTTAAAAAATCTTTTTAAAAATAAGTTAAAAGAAACTTTTTACATTAAACTTTGAAAAAAAATGTTTTTAACTCGTTATATATTTTATTTTGAAAATAATAAAAGTCTACCATTACTCGGCTCAAAAAAGCCAGGTCTGGCCTGAGGCTGGGCTTGGGCCGCCTCATGTGGTTGTTTGGACTGGCCCAAATAGTGGTCAGTGGCCTGATTTTTTGCAGGGAAGGCCCGATCTGGCCCGGTCTACTCTGGACCGGGTTGAGCTGGGCCAAAATTACACCCTTAGTTTATACCTAACCGTGCACAGCCTATGCAACTCAAACTATGCAAGTTCAAGATGAACTGAAAAGATACCTAACCACAAGAGGTCACATAGTTTCTCATTAACCATGAAATTGAATAAAAATATATCAAAACTCGAAATTTAAATCTGGAACACCTGAAATCTGAGAAAGAAACCAAGAACATAAGGATAAACCCAAATAAAAGAAGAAAATAAATATCAGGTTGTGATAAAAGGTATTAATAATAATAAAAATATTATATATTATTATTATTATTATTATTATTATTATTATTATTATTAAAATATAAAAAAGAGGGAGAAGGGTGCACCTCCCCCATCCTCATTTACACGCACAGTGTTCACCCTTTGGTGTCTCTTTCATTATTGTTTTTCTTTTTATAATATTAATATTATTACTATTATTTTATATAATGTAAAAAAAGGGAATGGTGATCCCCCACTATTCTCCATGTTGGATGTGAAAATAAGGTCCCCTTCCTCCTCTTTCAAGCTAGCACCCCAAATTAATATATTAATATATTAATTATATAATAATTATTATAATTTTAATATTATCATAATTATCATTATATATATGTCAAGCTGGTAGGGGATTCTACACTATTCACATGAGTATCCCCTCTTTGCACGATGCCACCTCTTGATATTGAATATCATCACTTTACTATTTTTATTATTAACTTTTATGTTTTTATGAACTCTTGTTCCCCAATTCACCCTGCAACCAAAACTGTCCCTCCCCTTGCACACGCACCACACACAGTATAACGACCCATACTTTACATACATTGTTAATACTTCAAAATTGAAGCACACTTATTACAACATATGACAAAACCACAAAGGACCTTATAGGTATAGTGTATTTAGAAACTGGGAAACATAAACAACTGGTTCATAAATCTTCTACAGTGTCTCCCATTTATTTCATCATATCTAGGGTCCCTTTTAGCATCTTCTACTTAATATCCATCTTCCTGACCTGGGGAAAAGAAAACATACAAAAAAAGGGTGAGCTCAAATGCTCAGCAAGGGCAAATAAAGGAAATAAAAATCATATCATATCTTTTTGAAAATCATAACCTGCAAAAGAGATCATAATATCTTAACATGGAATAAATCATATAAGTGAAAATGAGATCCCAATAATCATAACATAAAACATGAAACTTTGTGGCATGCACACATAATCATGGAAAATCATTTCTTTTTAGTCATGACTCATTGCCAAGACTATCTTAGCGGACAAAGTCCATTTCTAAACCGAGTTCACTCCTCGTTTCAGTCCTGTATCACTGAACAGAAATAACCTTCCGTTCCAGCCATGTCTATCTCATGAGATATAAATCTTTATCCAATGCATTGGAGGGAGATATAGGTCCCACCCATCTTATAATGAATCCTTTCTTATGTGTTCCACATAATCATAAATCATACATCATTGCATAACACATGTAACAAAAATGGGATTCTTGAAACATCATGACATCATAAAACAAATCATATAAGGTAAATGACTTCATAAAAATAATTCCCTCAAAACATAATCAAATCAATGTAATAATAGGGATAAAAACAGAACCCTATATTATCTTAGATGGAAAATAATTTTGATAAAACATTTGAACTCCATTCTTGAGGAAAATATTCTTTCTACTTCAAAAATACTTTTCTTTTCTTAACATGTCATACAATTATAAACTAAAAGAAGTTGATTTAAAATAAACCTGAAAACTTATAAAGGAAGATTCTAGGAAATAATGTTTTAAAAATCCATTCTTGCCGTATAAGTTAAAAAAAACATTCTTCGTTCTTTTGTCGAAAAATTCAAGAAGTACCTCGTACGAAAAACGACAAAAGATTACTTTCATAACCTTTACTAAAAACTCACCGAAGGGTAAAATTGGATTTAAACAATTGTAGGTGGATGAAAATAATATTACATATTGAGGAAACATGGATGTGGATGATAAAATACACCCCAATAAATTTCAAAGTATAAACAATCTCGAATAAAAATGAGATTGTGATATTTCCCTTACCTTAGGTCCGATTTGCTTTGTACGTGTCTGAAGCTCCTCTTCTTTGAAACGCCTCTTTGAATCCTCCACTTAGGGAACTAATATTGGTCTTTGAAGAAGACCAGGACCTCTAGGATTATTCTAGGGAAGTGGAGAAGGGATTTTGGTAGGGTTTGGCCGAGCTTGAGTGCTCAAATTGGTGTGAGGAGGAGGGGGAGGAGGTGCCCTTTTATAAGGGGGGAGAGGGGCACCTTAGGAATATCTCAAAATATTATTTTATATTAAAGTCAAAATCGGTTTATAATGGTTCCAAAGGGTCTTATTTCGAAGGTAAAGTGGGGATGGGTCGAAATCATATCAACCAATAGGATTTACACAAGTTTAGGTTATTATTTTAACCTTATCAATTGGATTTAACTCTAAGTTAAATAATTTAACTTTTACCGTGACTTTTTGTTTTCTTACACTATATGGTTAATACACTTACTATAACATGACAAACGAACCCCAAGTTGTTTATTATTAATATATATATCCTTATATAAGTCATTTGTCTGAACCTTAGATTTTTAAGAATAAAATAACAATTAATAATATAATATTTGTTTTAAAAACTATTTTATGTCAATTTTGACACTATTTAGTAATTGATTTTTTTGAAAATCATAACAGAATTATTAGTTCAAACCAAGTTAATTAAATCAATACTAGCATGTCATATTTACCTATAAAATTAGTGGGATTCATAAAAAGTCTCAAATTACATTTATTTTGGTGTTTATAACATCAATTATGTCAATATTTCATTAATAAGATAATTAGTGCATCATCATTGTGTCATAAATAAATTAACTTATTTAATGTCTAAAAATTACAAATAAAATACCATTATGTAGGAAATCTTTTTATCTTTATAATGAATATTTATAGTTGAATTTATCTTATGTATAACCCCATTTAAAAATTATTTACTTATTAAACTTTGATTTTAACTATTTTAACCCTTCTTTAAATAAATTGATAATAAATATCCTAATCTAATCCAAGTGGAGCTAAATGGTCATATTGTATTCCTAAGTTTGTTTTTGGTCGAATTACACTTATCCAATAGAATTAGGACATGTGTTAGGGTAATAATAATATCATCTTTACCCTTAATTACCCTATTTACTTTTTACCGTGGTAAAAAAAGTAAAAAGTTACTATTCACCAAAAATTATTTTCATCTCATTGAACCACATTTTAGTCCTTGATATTAACCGTGTCTCTCGGATTTTCGAAATTCCACTCACAGAAGCGGTAAAATTATGTTTTATGAAAAATTCAGTTTTTTAACTACCACTTAGTGGTTTCACTATTCATCAAAAATTGAAAGTTTTCAGAAAAAAACCAAAATTTCACCCTAGGCTAATTTCGATATTCCGAATCCAAAAATGAAGTCCATTTTGAAAAATAAAATTTATAAAATTTCAAAAAATGGTTATTACTATTCATAACGGCTAGTTTTAATAATATTTTAATAGCATATCGTTGTTTAGTGAAACTCGGTATTGCGTACGACGCACGCTATCGAGGAAGGTCGCGATTTCGTGTAAAGTAAGTCAAGCTAGTGTGTAGTGAAAGATTACTTTGATGATATATATATAACATAAAAACAAAATATTACTCATAAAAATCTCGGGTGTTACATTCTACCCCCCTTAAAATGAATTTCGCCCTCGAAATTCGTCACTTTGTAATAAACAGATGAGGATACCTCTCCCTCATCATATCCTCAAGTTCCCATGTATCTTCTTCTAATTGGTGGTTCCTCCATAAAATTTTCACCAATCGAGTGGTCTTGTTTCGTAGGACTTTTTCGCTACTATCTAGAATCTCTATCAGTTGTTCTTCATAAGAAAGATCTTGCTCCAGCGGTACAACTTCTAAGCTGAGTACATGTGAAGGATCAGGTATGTACTTTCTCAGGAGAGATACATGGAACACATCGTGAACTTGAGAGAGATTCGGTGGAAGCACCAATCGGTAAGCTACCTTCCCAACACGATCCAGTATTTCGAAAGGACCGATATATCTAGGGCTCAACTTCCCCTTCTTTCCAAATCTCATAACCCTCTTCCAGGGAGATATTCGTAAGAATAATTTATCACCCACTTCAAACTCTAGGTCTTTTCTTCGGTTGTCAGCATAACTTTTCTGTCGACTCTGAGCTGCTCTTATGTGTTGTTGAATAGATCTGACCTTTTCTGCCATTTCATCAATGAGATCAGGTCCTAATATCTTTATTTCCCCAACTTCATCCCAGCAAGTTGGAGTCCTGCATTTCTTTCCATAGAGAGCTTCATAAGGAGCCATCTGAATACTGGAGTGAAAGCTATTATTATAAGAAAATTCCACCAAAGGTAGGTGTTGATCCCAACCTCCTTTTAAATCCATAGAGAAAGCTCTCAACATATCTTCTAGGGTTTGAATTGTTCTCTCAGACTGACTGTCTGTCTGAGGATGATAAGCAGTGCTGAAACTCAACTCTGTATCCATAGTATGCTGAAGACTTTGCCAGAACTTCGAGGTAAATCTCGGATCCCGATCAGATATAATAGAAAGTGGTACTCCATGCAATCTTACAACTTCCTTTACATATATCCTGGCAAGTTGATCCAGAGAGAAATCCTCTCTAATAGCAATGAAGTGTGAAGACTTTTTAAGACGATCAACTATGACCCAAATAGCATTATTGCCTTTGGATGTTTTAGGAAGTCCTGTGACAAAGTCCATAGTGATGTTTTCCCATTTCCATTCGGGTATGGGTAATGGTTGTAACATACCCTTAGACTTCTGTCTCTCAGCTTTAACTTGTTGACAAACCAAGCATCGAGAGACATATTCAGCAACATCTCTTTTCATGACATCCCACCAGAAGTACTCTTTCAGGTCCCTATACATCTCCGTGCTTCAAGGATGAATAGAGAATGAAGAACTATGAGCCTCATCCAGCATCTCCTTCTTTAATTCGGGGATGGGAGGAACACAAACCCGATTCCTGAACTTTATTATCCCATCACAATCAAGATTGAATTTAGGAACATTTCTCACCTTCTTTTGTAACTCGACATCTTCTTTATGTGCCTCTTTAATCTTCACATGTATAGATGGTTGAACATTCATTTGAGAAAGATAAGATTTTTCCCCTTCCATTATAATTTCAAGATCCATCCTTTGTAAATCCATAAATATTGGATCTTTTTTGATCCTCATCATGGATAAACTAGCATGGTCTTGTCGACTTAATGCATCCGCCACCTTGTTTGCTTTCCCAGGGTGGTAATGGATTGAGCAGTCGTAATCCTTAATCAGCTCCAACCATCTTCTTTAACGCATATTCAGCTCCTTTTGTGTGAAAATATACTTTAAACTTTTATGATCAGTATAAATATCACACCTTTCACCATAAAGGTAATGCCTCCAAATCTTTAATGCAAAGATTACCGCAGCTAACTCCAAATCATGTGTTGGGTAATTTTGCTCATGGATTTTCAACTGTCGTGAGGCATAAGCTATCACCATATCATTTTTCATAAGAACACACCCTAATCCCTTCTTGGATGCATCACTGTAGATCACAAACCTTTCTCCACTACAAGGCAGTGTGAGCACAGGTGCACTGGATAACCTTCTTTTCAACTCCTTGAAATTCTCTTCACATTCCTCCGTCCAGACAAACTTAACTCCTTTCCGAGTCAACTTGGTGAGTGGATTAGATAATTGTGAAAAATCTTTCACAAAACGTCGATAATATCCATCCAAACCAAGAAAACTTCAGATCTCAGTTACTGTTGTTGGTCTCGACCATCTTTCGATAACCTCTGTTTTTGCTGGATCCACAGATATCCCCTCATTTGAGATTATGTGACCCAAAAATGCAACTTTTTGAAGCCAAAATTCACACTTGGTAAATTTGGCATAAAGCTTCTCCTTTCTCAGGGTCTTCAATATAATTCTCAAGTGATCTTCATGTTCTTCCTTGCTCTTTGAATAGACAAGAATATCGTTTATAAAGACTACCACAAATTGATCAAGATAGTCTCTAAAGACTCTATTCATCATATCCATGAAGATAGTAGGGGCATTTGTAAGACCAAATGGCATCACTATAAATTCATAGTGTCCATACCTTGTACGGAAAGTCGTCTTTGGTATATCCTCCCTTTTGACCCTTAATTGATGATACCCTGAACGAAGATCAATCTTGGAAAAGTATTGAGCTCCACGTAGTTGGTCAAATAAGTCATCAATGCGTGGGAGAGGATATTTGTTCTTGATAGTGATCTTGTTAAGTTCTCGATAATCAATGCAGAGTCTCATTGATCCATCTTTATTCTTAACAAATAGAACAGGTGCTCCCCAAGGTGACGCACTAGGGCGTATGAATCCCTTATCAAGATTCTCTTGGAGTTGCTTCTTCAATTCCTGCAACTCAATTGGGGCCATTCTATAAGGTGTCTTTGAAATAGGCAAAGCACCCGGTACGAGTTCTATTGAAAACTCAACTTCACGATTTGGTGGAAGACCCAGTAATTCCTCCGGAAAGACATCATCAAACTCCCGTACGATGGGCATATTCTTAATCACGAGTTTCTCACCAACAATTTGAGATAAATAACCTTCATTTAGTGGAATCAATACCCATAAAATGGAAGAAATTTCCACTGGAAGGTTATGTTCATCCTTGCATTGATAGACGATCATAGATTGATCTGGAATATGAAATGTGACTTCTCTTCTTTGGAAATTGATATGAGCTCTGTATAAAGAAAGCCAATCCATGCCAAGAATCACATCGAATTCCACTAAAGGAAGGATCACAAGATTTGCAGGAAGCACTTTCCCACAAACGTCAATTGGAGAAGAATTATAAACTTTTGATGCGATTGATGTTCCATTAGGTGTTGTCACAACTAACTCAACATATAATTGTTGAGGTAATATGGTGATACCCTTAGAAAATTCTTCAGAAATAAAATAGTAGGTGGATCCAGAATCAAATAAAACATTTGCTACTTTAGAGTGGATGGTAAGTGTACCTTTCACCACTTCGTTATCATACTCCACATCGCTGATAGAAATTGCATGTGACTTTCCTTTGTCTTTAGCCTTAAGAGTTTGTTGACGTCGACCATCATCATCAACCCTTGGATTTGGGCATTGATTGGCATAATGCCCCATCTCCTTGCACTTGAAACATTGAAGTGTAGTAGGTTCATTCTGTGTATCCCTTCCTTTGTTTGCATCATTAGACATCTTCTTCCCATTATCACGGCATTCAAATGCCCGATGACCTTCCTTTCCACATTTGAAACATTTACTTGTCCCTTTAAGACAACTCCCTCCATGTTTCTTTCCACACTTTGAGCATAAGGGAAAGCTCATCTTCTTTTCAGTGTGCTCTTTAGATTTTCCTTTGAATTCCATTTTCCTCTTCTTATCAAACCCATATGACTGATGGGTTACTCCAATCTCTATCTCAACTTTGAGAGCACATCGAATGATTTCCTCGTAGCTATTGAAGTCCCTTATGGATAACGCCCTTCGAAGACTTGGTTTTAAGCCACTAAAGAATCAATCGATCTTACTCTCAGGTTGGATAATAATACCAGAAGCGTACCTTGCAAGTCTTGTAAAATTTGCTTCATAGGTACCAACAGATTCATCATCCCTTTGCTTCAGTTCAAGAAACTCTTTCTCCATCTTTGTTCAGAGAATACGAGGGAAGTACTTATTGAAAAATAAGTTCTTGAACTCGTCCCATTCCATGGACTCAATTTCATCCCTTTGCCTCGTATTCTTAATAAGATTACACCATTGATCAGCATCTCCTTCCAAAAAATACACTGCTAGGATGACTTTATCATGTTCAGAACATTGAAGAACTGAAAATATCTTTTCAGTAGTACTAATCCATTGTTCAGCAACTAATGGATCAGTAGACCCGCTGAAAGAAGGTGGACGGTGCCTCATGAAGGATTCAACAGAATGTTGCTCCTTCCTTTGCTCGTTTGGAAGTCCTGCATGATTCATAGCTTGAGAAAGTTGTGTGAGCATGGCTACAAGATTTTTCATTCTAGCTCCCATATCATTTAGTTGCTCAGGGGGACAATCACTGTATTGCCCATCGCATTCCGCATTAACACGGTTCCTTCGGGTTCCAGCCATTGACTAAAACCAAGAAGAATAGTGTGAGCAACACTAATTATAATAGTAAACCCACATAATTCAAGAATAAAATTTTCACGCTTAAGGCCTTATCCTAGGTTATTCATGGCCATTTCTAAAACACTAAGATTGTGTTCTATGCTTAGACTTATCCTTAGGGTTCTTACTAAGGCTTTCACATCCTAGTTTACAAAGGTTGACTATAGCTTTCCTCTGATACCAACTATAACGACCCATACTTTACATACATTGTTAATACTTCAAAATTGAAGCACACTTATTACAACATATGACAAAACCACAAAGGACCGTATAGGTATAGTGTCTTTAGAAACTGGGAAACATAAACAACTGGTTCATAAATCTTCTATAGTGTCTCCCATTTATTTCATCATATCTAGGATCCCTTTTAGCATATTCTACTTAATATCCATCTTCCTGACCTGGGGAAAAGAAAAAATACAAAAAAAGGGTGAGCTCAAATGCTCAGCAAGGGCAAATAAAGGAAATAAAAATCATATCATATCTTTTTGAAAATCATAACCTGCAAAAGAGATCATAATATCTTAACATGGAATAAATCATAGAAGTGAAAATGAGATCCCCATAATCATAACATAAAACTTGAAACTTTGTGGCATGCACACATAATCATGGAAAATAATTTCTTGTTAGTCATGACTCATTTCCAAGACTATCTTAGCGGACAAAGTCCATTTCTGAACCGAGTTCACTCCTCGTTTCAGTCCTGTATCACTGAACCGAAATAACCTTCCGTTCCAGCCATGTCTATCTCATGAGATATAAATCTTTACCCAATGCATTGGAGGGAGATATAGGTCCCACCCATCTTATAATGAATCCTTTCTTATGTGTGCCACATAATCATAAATCATACATCATCGCATAACACATGTAACAAAAATGGGATTCTTGAAACATCATGACATCATAAAACAAATCATATAAGGTAAATGACTTCATAAAAATAATTCCCTCAAAACATAATCAAATCAATGTAATAATAGGGATAAAAACAGAACCCTATATTATCTTAGATGGAAAATAATTTTGATAAAACATTTGAACTCCATTCTTGAGGAAAATATCCATTCTACTTCAAAAACACTTTTCTTTTCTTAACATGTCATACAATTATAAACTAAAAGAAGTTGATTTAAAATAAACCTGAAAACTTATAAAGGAAGATTCTTGGAAATAATGTTTTAAAAATCCATTCTTTCCGTATAAGTTAAAAAAACATTCTTCGTACTTTTGTCGGAAAATTCAAAAAGTACCTCGTACGAAAAACGACAAAATATTACTTTCATATCCTTTACTAAAAACTCACCGAAGGGTAAAATTGAATTTAAACAATTGTAGGTGGATGAAAATAATATTACATATTGAGGAAACATGAATGTGGATGATAAAATACACCCCAGTAAATTTCAAAGTATAAAAAATCTCTAATAAAAATGAGATTGTGATATTTCCCTTACCTTAGGTCTGATTTGCTTTGTACGTGTCCGAAGCTCCTCTTCTTTGAAACGCCTCTTTGAATCCTCCACTTAGGGAACTAAGATTGGTCTTTGAAGAAGACCAGGACCTCTAGGATTATTCTAGGGAAGTGGAGAAGGGATTTTGGCAGGGTTTGGCCGAGCTTGAGTTCTCAAATTGGTGTGAGGAGGAGGGGGAGGAGGTGCCCTTTTATAAGGGAGGAGAGGGGCACCTTAGGAATATCTCAAAATATTATTTTATATTAAAGTCAAAATCGGTTTATAATGGTTCCAAAGGGTCTTATTTAGAAGGTAAAGTGGTTATGGGTCGAAATCCTATCAACCAATAGGATTTAGACAAGTTTAGGTTATTATTTTAACCTTATCAATTAGATTTAACTCTAAGTTAAATAATTTAACTTTTACCGTGACTTTTTGTTTTCTTACACTATATGGTTAATACACTTACTATAACATGCCAAACGAACCCCAAGTTGTTTATTATTAATATATATATCCTTATCTAAGTCATTTGTCCGAACCTTAGATTTTTAGGAATAAAATAACAATTAATAATATAATATTTGTTTTAAAAACTATTTTATGTCAATTTTGACACTATTTAGTAATTGATTTTTGTGAAAATCATAACAGAATTATTAGTTCTAAAAAAGTTAATTAAATCAATACTAACATGTCATGTTTACCTATAGAATTAGTGGGATTCATAAAAAGTCTCAAATTACATTTATTTTGGTGTTTATAACATCAATTATGTCAATATTTCATTAATAAGATAATTACTGCATCATCATTGTGTCATAAATAAATTAACTTATTTAATGTCTAAAAATTACAAATAAAATACCATTATGTAGGAAATCCTTTTATCTTTATAATGAATATTTATAGTCGAATTTATCTTATGTATTACCCCATTTAAAAATTATTTACTTATTAAACTTTGATTTTAACTATTTTAACCCTTCTTTAAATAAATTAATAATAAATGTCCTAATCTAATCCAAGTGGGGATAAATGGTCATATTTTATTCCTAAGTTTGTTTTTGGTCGGATTACACTTATCCAATAGAATTATTACATGTGTTAGGGTAATAATAATATCATCTTTACCCTTAATTACCCTATTTACTTTTTACCGTGGTAAAAAAAGTAAAAAGTTACTATTCACCAAAAATTATTTTCATCTCATTGAACCACATTTTAGTCCTTGATATTAACCGTGTCTCTAGGATTTTCGAAATTCCACTCACAGAAGCGGTAAAATTAAGTTTTATGAAAAATTCAGTTTTTTAACTACCACTTAGTGGTTTCACTATTCATCAAAAATTGAAAGTTTTCAGAAAAAAACCAAAATTTCACCCTAGGATAATTTCGATATTATGAATCCAAAAATGAAGTCCATTTTGAAAAATAAAATTTATAAAATTTCAAAAAATGGTTATTACTATTCATAACGGCTAGTTTTAATAATATTTTAATAGCATATCGTTGTTTAGTGAAACTCGGTATTGCGTACGACGCATGCTATCGAGTGTTAAACATAGCACATCCTATTTTCATTTTTATGAATCCATTGCATCTCCAAACCTCATACCCAAACACATGACTACAATCCATTGTTCCAAAAAATGATCACACAGTGATATGTCCTTTTGGGTATCATCGAATCACCGGTTAATCTATTACCGATTATAAACTCCAAGAAGAGAGGGAGAAAGACACATAACACAATGTAAACCTCAATCGATGATCTTGTTCATTCAGACATCATCAATGGAATCCAATGAATGAGTTTATCTGAACAAAAATAATTAATGATGATAAATAAATCACAAATTCCTATATCTATAAAGAGAAGTCAATCACTTGAAAACAAATGAAGAGTGATTCATGAATTAATTTAGGAGGAATTAATTCACATTCATATCAAACTTTAATAGGGATAAAATCACAATGAAAATTCCCTACCTTGAGATTGGATCAATCATTGGTGAAGAATTCATCTTTTAGAGATGAAGGTGATGATCCCGCAACATTCATCATTCATCTCACGATTATCATCAATCGGTTTATCATTGATCCACGTTCCCGATCCACTGAAGCCATCACTCTCCTCCACCTCTATACTCTCCCAAGTTTATATAGATAACCCTAGGAATTTTACCTAAAATGGTATTGATGTTATTAATATTTTCATGACTTATTATATACTCCCTTTACTGATTTTATATGAAATGTGCATAATTTGTGTGAAATATTAATGTTTTAATACTAAGTATAATTTTTGAGCATTTTTAGAAGTAGTTCAATTGGATCAGTTTACTATTTTATTTATAACTCTTACCCTAATTATCCAAATTGTGTGGTTCTTGTTTTTTCGGATTCCTAATTTAATATAAAACATTTCATTAGAAAGGATCATGGGCCAATTCTTCCATTTGAAGGATCAAATTTACCACACAAGATAACCTACAGAATCTGTGAAGAAACTGGACTAGTCATGAAGATTGAATTACTGGGATCAATCTAGAACTTAAAATTATTTCATTATACTCAAAGGTTTGGGGGACAATTTAAGGAGTCTTGGATAAAAATTTCAAGGCCCAACTCCAAAAACAAGGGGCCCAACATATGCTTTGAAGTCCAGTCCACCATTCTGGACGAGAAATAAAATCAGTATAGTATGCATAACATATCTCATGATTTAAGAATTCAATCAAGCTTAGATTTTGAATTGTGAAAGAGGATATATAGGCGGATGACTTTTTTGAAGACATAATTTGGTTTTTAAGGCATATTCCTATTCAAAAACCCTTTCACATTTTGGACATAAAAAAGATTGGATTGAAATAGACAGTTTAAATTTGTTTAATCAACCGGCCATAACGTTGGTTACATAGGTCCAAATGGCTCCAAATTTTGAGAGAGGTTTCCTGACTTTATTATCTAAAATTTAGAATAAGGAGGTTTCTCGAGATTCATTTATCTGAATAGCAAACTTGGAGATGCAATTGGAGGGACAAATTGGGAATACAAACAGTCCACTCCTTGGGCTATAAATACTCTCCCCTTCTCTCCTTGAGAGGGTTTGGAATTTCAAAATAGAGGAGATCATATTGGCATGAAAAAATACTTTCCAAAGTATTGGTAGGACCTTCCATACTCAAGTTTTCACTTGAGATACCTTTCCTCCTCTCTTTGTTTTCACTTACTTTCGTGTTCTTCATTTTTGTAATTGTGTAAGTCTCTTTCTTTGTAATTTTGTTTTAATGAAAGTTACTTCTTCAATATCTCTTATTCTCATCCACCTTATGTAGTTTAATATTTATGTTCTTAAAATAGTTTAAATACAGTTGAATCCCATTCCCTTCTTCTGCTTCCTCATTTAATCGAAAATCCGTTTTTAATTATCATCATTGTTCGTGTGTGTGTGTGTTCGACGTACCACTCTTTTCTAATCCCTTTATTTTTATTCTATTATTAAATTATAATCATAATAATTATAACCAGATTATTAAAAACCCAAATGTCTGAGTAAATATCTCATTGGGGTGAGTTATAATTTAGGTATGTTATGTGATTAAGAGCTTTTGCTCGATGAATATTCTTTGAATTAACATTGTGTATGTTGGACTTAATATGTAATGGATTAATGACATATTTTGTTTAGCATGTGGTTTCCATGTATTATTGGAACCATAAATACAATAACATAAATAATTACTGATTGAGATTAGAATCCTAGTTAAGTTAAGGCTTGGATTAAATCTTTAACACTTATGAATTCTAATCGACGTCAACTTGTGAAGTGGGTGTTAATTTAAATGCAATATAAAGCAAAGCTCAAGGATATCACAAGCTTAACTCCCTAATAATGAACTCACCCAAATCATTATCAATTTTTTAAATCAATTATAGTAAATCAATCATTTCAATTAATCTATGCAAACAAACCCCCTAATCAAAATACAATCAACTAAAAACAAACGACTATTACAAAGTATCATCACTGAGGATTCGACTCGAGTGCTGCTATACACATTAGCAGAGCACCGAAACCTTGACTGGTCGATAGGAAAAAATAGGTTGTGCGTTTAAGGTATTTATATAGAGGATTTAGGTTATGGGTATTAAATGTATTAATAAAATAAATAAATTCATTCATTCATTTAATGTACCCACCGACGACTGCCTCAATTGAACGTCATGCACCGACCAATCTTAGCTCGTGCTTAGGGTAAAATGTGCATTCTGAACTTAAAAATGGTCTCAAATTTCTGATATGAGAATCTATTTGGGAGTTATTCTACATTTTTAGGGAAAATATGTGTGTGTTATATTAATATATATAATATTTTTAAAATATCAATTCTGAGATCATCAGACCTCAAAATATCAGGTCATCTCAGCGCCTGGATTCAAAAATATTCCTTGAAATATTCATAGTATTAAACAGTAAAAATGAGACATTATAGTTGGTTATTGATTGGAGAGGGATATGTTACTCACCTTTTATGGAAGGTATTATCCCCACACCCTTCCTTTTTTTGAGAGAGGCCCATAGTGGATTTTTTGATTGAGTGGTATCATGTGAATATATATTCCTAAGTAAAAGACCTAAAGGTTTATTCCTAAAGTTGGGGAGCACAACACCCTAATAGTAGATCCTCCCTTGACTGTGAACTACTTCCAAATAAATTTCAATGCTTTACAGTTTCACATCATTCCATATAGTTGGAAAACCATCAGGTGAGAAGAAGGTATTAGGTTCACATTATCTATGAGACTTTCATAATTAGAGCTTATTCTTATGCTAAGGTAATGCTTTGAAATGAGCTTAAGATGATATCTCATGTGATATAGTGCAAGATGAGGGAATAAAATTTAGGTGTGTGTGGTGAAAGGGAGTATTTTTCCCTTATGGTTATGTCCCTGTTTTCTTAAAGCCTAAACACCATGGGTGGATCAAGTGCGTGTGAGGATGGGTTATTTTTCATATGATTTTATTTTACATATGATTTTATTTTACAAGCTTCTCAATTTAGTAGGTCAGAAGTTTTATTTTTAGAGATGAATAGGTTTAAAGTTGGGGAGAATATAGAAACCTGATTTTTCTGAGTGAAGACTTAGATTATTTTAATTTAATAGGTATTGGGTCCTTTAAAGGGGTAAAATATTAAATTTACCCAACCTAATAACCTTGTAAAAATAATTGATCATTCTGTTGAGTTTGGAGAAAGGTCTTTACCCTTTAGTATTTATTTTCTAATTTTTAAAGAATATTGAATTTACTCAAGAATAGTAGGTGTTGATATAATTTAATGATTATTTATTTATTCAAGTAAATCATATTAATCCATTATTTTAAACATATATATAAAGTGTCATGTGATATTATTCTTACAGTGGTGGTGATGTAGAAATATAAGAGAAAGTGGATCCAGATATTTTTATGTGGGTGGCATGACTAGTTATAGGAATTAAGAAAGGGAATTAAATTGGTGATTTTAATAGAAAATAAACATATGTTTTAATGGGAATTTTTTGCATGGATTTTATGGGGTAAAATTAATGGGTTAGAGGAATTGATTGGAGGGATTTCATTTTCCAATAGTGGCCTTAATCTTGACTCTCTCTAATTTTTTCAAAAAGTGTGAAACCTTGGTTATGGTGCCATAAGAGAGGGAAGAGGGTGAATGAAGAATGGTACATTGAACAAGTAGTGGGTGGTGATCATTGGAGGATCAAATGATAACATTTATCTTAAAGTCATGGTTGGATATTTATTAATTTTATTTTCTTTGTTCTTCCCCAAGAATAAATTTCTCAAATCGATAAACATGACAATTATTCTTGGATAATAATAATAATTCAAATATTTCAAAAAAAATTGGTTATGTTAAAACATGGATTATTTTCATGTTGTGTGAAAGAATTGATTTTTTATATTTCAATTATCTGCAATCACATGAACATAATTATTTGATAATAATTTTTACCATGGGATTAATAAGGAATTATTATTTGTTAAATTTCTTGTAAATCCTTGTTCATTGTAAATTTACTTAATTAATATATGTTAATGAATTTATTACGAATTGTGTATTATTCATATTTCTAAGAATTATGCATGTTTCTAAAAGTTATTAGCATGTCAAAATACCTTTAATAGTTCTTCTATGAATATTTAATAAAACCACTTATCTTATAGAAATTTATTTAATACACATGAATGAAAACACATTTTAGGTGCTTAGACTTTCACCAACCATAGTTATTCAAATTATTCTTCTTATTATTTTATCTAACATTTAAACATGAGCAGAAAGTGTAATGAAGAAGAAGGACCAGTGTCTTAGGTTTTCATTGGGAAATAGGTGTGCGGTGAATGGATTTTAGTGATTATTTAGGCTTGAAATTTATAGAGGGTATTGATGGTGATGAATAGAAAAACAAAGGACAACATATGAAGCTCTAGAAATGTGAGACAATGAGTCTTCGGGCAGTGGGCGTGAGTGACACCATAGGTGGAGGTGGACTTAACATGAAACATGAGTTGTTATCCATTTTGAATATGAATTTTCCAATTATATAATGTATACTCCTCCACTCCATATATAATTTATTACTCTCTATTAGGTGCTATGGTTTACATGGGTTATAAATATCGCATAGGATGTGAATTTTGGTCACATGAAGTGTAATTTGGCTAAGTTATTTGATCATGTACTAGAGTACATGCCTAGTCGACCAGTTGGACCCACACACTTTGTGGTGTATGGCACACACCATGTATAGTGGATCACATAACTCAATATATACCCAGAGTACATGGTGGCTAATCATGTAGTCCCACATGAAACCATTCATAAATACATGTCATGTACCGAAAACAAGACATTAACTTCAGTAGAATACATGTCGTATAAGCTTCATGATTTCACAAGTCATGTGTTTTGGTATATCTATGCATTCTAGTAGCCTAATGTAGTATGTACGGGAAGAACATTCCCATTTAGAGTAGTAGGTCCCACACACTATGTACCATACCCAGACACATTGTGTCAATAGTCCCTACATGAGTTCAGAAGTGAAAGTACATTTTTGGTTAGTCCATCAGTTATATATTCCATGAACCCTTCCTATACATGTTGTTTAGGTGGAATTAATCTTCTAGATAGTGTTAGTACACATCTGACTGCCACCTGAGGCCTATATGAAATGTACGTAGGAGTACATGTCATATACTGGACAACCTTCGAATTTGTTCATAATTTATTACCTAGGTATCGTAAAAATTCAACTAAATTATCCATTCTAAATTTTTTTCAATATATATTATGATGGTTTATATATCTACTCCATTGGAATATGTTTCCAAGGAATTTTGGATAGTTAGAGTTTTCTAGAATTGTAGAGAAGATGATGGGGTTGGGTGAGATATTTGGAGTAGACACAAGGTTGGTAACCCTCCTAACAATACCTTGACATTATTTTATGGGTAATCCATATACTTAGTGGATTAAATAACCCCCTATTATGATGAGGCATGAGCTCTCCACAAATAGAGTAGGTAGCACCCTCGCCTAATGTGCATCCCAAAATATAAGGTGTGGGTCCTCTATAGGGTTTGGTAACCCCGTCAACTGGAAGACACTTTATTGAGATGTGTATCCCCAATTATAGATTATTAAAGATGATATAAAGGCTTTGTGGTTCATTTTAATGGGGTTTAATTAATCCCCATTTTCTAAGGAACAATCCCCCATAAAGGATGAGATTCCCTCAATTGATATACATTCCTATAATGAGGCATAGTTCTATTCCTTAATTACAGTGTGGTGATGTGAGAGTTATATAGTGATATATTTTATGGAAAATTGGGTTATAAAATATTATTATGCTCCCTAAATACATGATTGTTGAGGATATGGGATTCAGTGTATTGAGGATTCTTCTTATATTCTTGATCACCACTAAAGTGTGTCTTGCAGCAGGGTTGTGGCCTTTAGGATCTTCAGGTATTATGATATCCTAAGTACCCTTGGTTACTTTTATATATATATATATATATATATATATATGAATCTTTATATATATAAGCTATAATGATAAGAGATTTCCCTATAACATATCGGCCCGACTTACCACTAAACTGGTAGCTGGATCGATCGCCACATGGCCTCAAGGGCACCTCCCCATACACCAGAGACTACTGATTAGTAGTGGGGGTCTAATGGTGGTACGATGGGGAGACTATACCCTCTATATCAAAGAGTCATAATGGTATAATCATAATAAAATCAAAATACAATAGTAGCATAAGCAGAAATAAATAAATGATAAAGCAATTAAAGACAAATATAATAACTGAATATAAAAGTGGATAACACCAATTTACAGCAATGCATGTATGATATATTATGCTACAAGTACAAGTAGTAAAAATTAAAAATAACAATGAAATGTAATAAAAGAAAAAATTCCAAAAGACTATCTCCATGAGTATTTCAAGCACCAACATGGTCCTTTTCCCCAACACCATCCTAGTAATGTAAATCAAAACATTAGAAGCTGGTTTTTTCCCTTTATCAATAACTACATACATAAAGTCTACTCGGGTACTAATGGTTCCCGAGCAGGGTGTGAGATACAATATCAGTAGGTCATCACCCACAATGTCTAGCCCAATCAATTTCATGTAATATAAATTAAGCGATGTTCCATAATAAATAAATTCAAGACATAAACAAATAAATAACTTAAATGCATTGGACTGGGTTCCACTTGGACACATGTCTAATCACATACTTTGGCCTAAGCTAGTGTGTCTGAACCAAGAGAACCTAGATTGGTAAAGTAAGTGAAATAAGGTGTGATGGATTGGACTGTTCCCAAGCATGTGATTAGACTTGGCAGAAACTTCCCTACATTTCCATTTTCTAAAGATTCAATTTGTTTTTCTTAAAATGTTGACATGATCTTTAATTCAATTCAAAAAAAAATATAAAACATTCATTAATTCTTTATGAACATAGGTATATTCCCTGAGCCCATCCATGGAAATCCGAAGGAACTTTACAAGTATCTGAAATTCCCTGACCCTAGTTACCTAGAGTCAGTGATTTATTTTATAACATTGTCATGATAAAGGAATCATGTCTCGAAAGACCAAACAGTTTAGTAGCCTTGGAAGTACTAGATACATACATAAGTTTTACATTACATTATGAAATTGAAAAACAACAACATTGTGTTCCCTTTGAACACACTCATATCCCCTTATCCTATTCCTGCAGGTCAGTCATAATATACTTCTTCACACCCTGGGAAAAATATAACATAGAAAGGGGTGATCTCAGATGCTCAGTAAGGATAACAATATAGCAGAAACTTTCATAAATAAGCATAAACATTTAAGGCATTGTGTAAGACTAAAACAAAATCCTTTTTAAACTTAAACTTTAGAATAATATGGAAAAGATAAATCGAATAATTCCATTTACTTATTCACATGGATATTCTACTAGTCAAATAATCACATGTAATATCAATATCCAATTTCATAATGATGGAATGCATAATTCCAGACATAATAACCACATAGTCAAGGCCTCATGCCAAGACTAAAAATAATATTTTATCAAGGCCTTGTGCCAAGACACTAGTTTGTCACAGGAGACCTATTGATGCATTGAGGAGCTATAGCGGGCTCCACCTGTCACTTACTAAGTCCAAAGAATTCCTCGTATGAAAAGGTTGAAACATAACATAAACATTCATATTAAAAATAGCATACTAAATGTTAATTATTTAACCATAAACCCTGAATGGTATAAAAATGACACATCCACAGTCAAACATTTCCCAAAACCTTCAATAAAATATGGAAGATTGTATCATAATAAATAAACTTCAAACAAGTGTAAAATCCATCAAAGGATGTTGACATAGATGAAATCAAAAATATTTGAGAGAAATATCTCTTTCTATTTTGAAATCATTTAAAAGTCACATAATTATAAAATAAATCATTTATTTTGAAAATATTTTTATAATCTTGTAAGAGAAGCTTTGAAGATGTTATAATGGTAGAAAATAGTTTCACTCGCTGTATAAGTTAAAAAAACATTATTTCCTTAATTTTGTCGAAAAGGTCGTAAAGGACCTTTTTTGGAAAACAACAAAAAGATTCCCTTATAAACATTTTATAAAAAGTAAAAAAAGGGTATAAATGAATTTATACCATAGTCTAGTAAATAGTAAAAAAAATTGAAATACATTTTTATGAAACATGGATGTGTATGATAAAGAAGTCCCAGTAGATACTCACATACAAACAACCTCGGATAATGAAGAGATTGTAGAATTAACCCTTACCTTGTACTTTTCCTTGATTGAGGGTATGTTAACCTCCTGTATAATAGTTAAATAATTGTTATTAAGTTATTCAATAACCACATATATAAATATTATATCATATATGATCTTCTAATATTTATTTTTTAATAATATTTCAGTAGTATCATTGTTTCGGGTGTTAATTGATTTGTTATCCTTTATATGATTGGTTACGTAAGCCATGTTTTTATGGATAAAATATATTTTATTCATATCCAAAATTATATTAATTTCTTAAAAATTATTTTTAATCATAAAATGAAAATTATTCTTGAATGGTTATGATGGGGTATGAATCTTATCGCTTTCGTGGAGACAGTAATCCATACGTACATACGAGCGACAATATCATTCTATTGATGCTGAAATCATATGTAATTGGAAGGTATACCATATATACAGAATCATTGACATGTTATATTTATTATTTAAATCAATTATACTCATTATTATACCCATCCAAATAATGAAGTGTTGAATAACAACTACACCACGACGTGAAGACGGTAAGTCGTACGTATGCACGTATGGTGACTTTGTTATTTATAGGATGGATAGAATAATGAATATTAATATACCATATTTATAATAATGTCACAGTATATATAAGTTATCGGGGTTATTATTTTGGTATGTAAATAACAAAGAAAGAGGAATTGGAAGAAGAAGATAACTTTGAAAGAGGTGCTGAAATTATTACCTCTTATTCGGGTGTTTCCTTTTGAGTTGATCAAAATGGATCCTTAGGTTGGATTTCTAATCAAAGTAAGGCATCTAGGTCACATTGAGTATTTGGGAGGATATTTTTTCAGGTTTTGGCCAATCCAAATTCCTTTGGAGGTGTGATTTTGAGAGAAGGGGAATTGACCTTTTATAAGAGATGTGAGGGTCACTTTGGAAAAATCTTGAAATGTTATTTTATAGTAAAATCATTTTCTGTTTCTAATGGATCCAAAAGGATTTATTTAGAAGATAAGGTGGGTATGGTTCTAAAATATCTCAACCAATAGGTTTTAGACAGGTTTAGGTCACCATATTAACCTTATCTTTTAGATTTAACTCTTAGTTAAATAGTTTGACACTTACCATGTCTCCTTGTATTTTTATATTATATGGTTAATAAACATACTATAAACTACCAAGAGAACCTCAAGTGGTTAATTATTGATATATATAACCTTATAAAATTTCTTTGGTTGAACCTTATATTTTTAAGAATATTATATTAATTAATAATATAGTATTTGTTTTAAAAACTCATTTATGTCAATTTTGACACTATTTAGTATTTGATTTTTGTTAAAGTCCTAAAAACTTGATTAATTTGGAAAAAAAATCATTTAATCAACCCTAAAATGTCATATTAACCTATAAAATTATTGTAACTCTTCAAAAGTTCAATTTAAATTTATTTGGATATTTATAATATCAATTATTTTAATCTTTCATTAATAAGGTAATTACTGCATCATCACTGTGTCATAAATAAATTTAATTATTTAATGTCTAAAAATTATAAATAAAATACCATTATGTATGAAATATTTTTAGATTTATAATGAATATTTATAGTCGAATTTATCTTATGTATAACCCTATATTAAAAATGGTTTGGTTATTAAACTTTGAATTTAACACTTTTAACTCTTCTTTAAATAAAATAATAATAAATGTCCTAATCTAATCCAAGTAGACCAAAAAGATCGTATTTTATTCCTAACATTGATTTTGGTATAAATACACTTATCCAATAGAATTATGACATGTGTTAGGGTAATTATAATATCATGTTTACCTTTAATTACCCTATTTACTTTTAACTGTGGTAAATAAAAGTAAAAGTTACTATTCGCCAAAAATTAATTTCATCTTATTGAACCACATTTTACATACTTATATCAATCGTGTCTCTTGGATTTTTAAAATTCAATTCACAAAAGCGGTAAAATTACGTTTTATGCAAATTTCCAAATGTGCCTAGATTGTGGGTAAAAGACGGTAAAAAATTCAATAAAATTTTATATATATAATATTATTATAAAATGGATCTAATGAATTAAATTGAACATATATAGGTATTATGTATCTATTTTTACCTAATATAAATTTAAATAAAATAACTAATTATTTAAATAAAAAGTCGATTTTAAACAATAATGCAGTGTTTTTCACTATTCATCAAAAATTGAAAGTTTTCTAGAAAAATACCAAAAATTCACCCTAATCTGATTTTGATATTCCAAATCCAAAAATTAAGTCCATTTTGAAAAATAAAATTTATAAGATTTCAAAAGGTCGGTATTACTATTCATAACGGCTAGTTTGATTGGTTGTGGTGTGTTAAAACTCTAAGTTGCGTACAACGCAAGCTATTGCATTATTCAAAGGGAAACATACTGTGCAAGCTTGGGGTGTTACAGTATCACTCTAGGGGCTCATCATATAACCAAATTCATGGAGTCTATCCTTGGTAACCTGAAAATGAAGTAACACATGTCTCTCAGAGCATGGTGTCAAAATTCAAGTACTATCTTTCAAGTTCATACCTAGTATCGCACATAGGGTCCTGAGTCTCACTCGAGGCATGGTTCAACCAATTGTTCCTTCGAGTTTGTCCAAGGGGTCTCCCCTAGGGAACCAGTGTCACTTGTCTGGAGGTAATAATAGATCACTCTTGGCAATCCCATCTTAGGTATAGCTGATGTCTCCCCCATCATAACTACTAAACATTAACAATTCAAACAAAAGGAATGAGATCCAGTCCAAGGGGTTTTTAAGTCAGAACCCCATGTAATACCCTCGACACTCAATCATAGAAGCTCATAATCAAAGCATATATATATATATACAACATTCCAAGTAAGTTCCACTTCATTTGTTTAAGAATTTATATTTACATAATCATGTTGTTCTAGCAAAAACTAAACAATAAATTATCACTTAATAATTTAGAAGATAGTGCACCTCATCTGAGGGGTTTTATTATAAAAAACATGATATTGGGTTTCAACAATTCATTTAATTTAATTTAAAGATTTCAATTCATCTAAAGGAATAAGGTATATATCATACAGCACAAAGTAAGAGTGCAAGGCAAGACATAAAAACAAGGTGGCATACACAATAAAAATTAATAGCTTGAAAAATGTAAATGGAACATGATATAAGGCATATTCAAAAGACCTAAACAAAATGTAATAATTAAGGGATCTTACCTCAAGAGAATAAGTCCAATCCGAACACTTCATCACTTGATGTTTTCATTGACGACCACTCAAAGATGCGTTTTCCCACCTCTGAGCATATGCACCTTCGCATATACATAAGGAAACCTATCCCCTATGTACATATTCAAATTTCCATGAATATGTACAAGGGTATCCTTACATGTATTCTTATATATTAATATACTCATTTACACTTACACACATATGCATTTTTCATATATATACATAATCACACATAGCCCCAATATATATATTCATGCCACCATGGGTGAATATATATATATATATATAACATGGGAACTTGCATATATATATATATATGCCTACCTATGAATACATGGGTAAGTCACCTTCAACTTTGGTGACTCGAACCCACCTCAAGGATGACCAAGATGCGCTAAAAATTATTAATAACCCTAAAATTTTATAATACCTAATTAAAAATTATACCAAAGTGATGGAATTGAAAACCCTTACCTTAAATTGAAGCAAAACTCGCTTCCTTTGACAATAGTGGAAAGAACGATGCAAAATGGGGTCAAAAAACCCTAATCATCAAGAAGAAATAAAGGAAAAAACCAAAAATAGGTTAGGGTTTGACCTAGGCATACACACTGCATGAAAGAGGAGGAAAAATATCAAAATAGATGGAGGATAAGGGAGAAGAGAATTACTAAAGAGGACCGCACACCAAATCGGGAGGGGAACAGTCACTAGAGGGAAGCGAGGTGGCACGCCAGAGCTCTCTCTGTTGGATGGGTCACATGAGAGAGGTAGGGTGGGGAGGTGTTCCACACAAGGGAGTAAGAGGAGACCCCTTTGGGGTTTCTAAAAACCTAACATAATAATAATAATAATAATAATAATAATAATAATAATAATAATAACAATATTATTATTATTATTATTAAACCATTTCTTTATTTTTATTTTCCATTTATTCTCATTTAATTTATTTTTATTTTTATTTTCATTTAATTAATTTAATTTGATTAAAAAAACACCATGCATAGTTTGGGTCATATGGTTATCCAAACCATGCATATGTACTACCTAAGTGGCACTACCCATGCGGGGCAGACACACAGTTTTGGTAAACAATGTGCATCTCATGCTCTTCACATCTACTTACTACTATAAGCCACACAGTTTTCTGTTGGGGGCCGCACGGTTTCTAACAAACTGTGTTCCTTGAGAAGACCCTCCAAACATGATATTTTCGAGGTCTGGTGCTCCTGAAACTCAACAAGACACCTGAGGGACCCTTCAGGCCTTTACCCAAGTCTAAAAACAACACAAAAAGGTGTTCCAACTTGCAGAATTCAAATTTGATTCTTCGTTTAAAGAATGACCCATCCAGTAAATTCTAAAATTTAAATTTTCACATAATTTTTTTACCTTGGCTCAAAACAAGGTTTGTTACAACCTCCCCACCTTAGAAATTCTTGTTCTCAAGAAGCCTTGGGGAAGTGAATAGAACATCACTTGACCTACTTGGGTCATGAAGTCTCACTCAAGTGACCACGTTTCATTTCCAAACACTCAACACATCTTCAAGAATCACCCTAACACATTACACAAAAGTTGTAGATACTCAAACCAACACCCAAACTCCAACCAAATCATTGAGACAGAGCTTACCCAAGCCCATCAAACTTGAGACATGATCTCAACATCGTCTCTTTATCCAACTGGCCTATGGTGCTTCATGATAAAACACATTTTTATTGAATATTTTATTGATAATAAATGATAAAATTTCCTCACATTATGTCAAATATGTTTATTTATAAAATATTTGGGATTAGATCATTCATTTGAAAATTTGATGGAAATTCTAGTTTTACCCTCTATAGTGCACTGTAGTATTTCGAAAATAAATATTTTTATATTTATTATTTGAACATGAAATTTTTAAACTGTGTTCCTAAATTAATGGGATGAAACTTTTCTTCAGTACATTGGATATAAATCATGCATTTGGTTGGACTAAATGGACCATAAAGTCAAAGGTGGGATGGACCCGCCATATTGGACATCAGTTTTGTATTTGAGTTATAAATTATTCATTTGTGCTTGGATTAAGCCCAAATTTTTAGAGGAACTATCCAACCCAATTGTACACAAATAATTATTATATAATAACATCTGGTTCACTCGTTTTGGAGGTAAAATGGGCGGTTCAAGTTGACTTAAAATATTTGGCCGATATTACCCATTCACACTTGAAACCACTTTGAACCTAGCCTCCCTTATACTCTATAAATTGGTTTTTTTCTCATTTAGAGGGGTTGGTATGTTCATTGGGAAGTTGAGGGTAGAGGAGAAGTTGATACAATCCAATTATCCAACCATTTGAATAAGGGTAGCTCTTGAAGGAAGGATCCCTTCAACGAAGCCTTCTTCTTCTTCTTCGCATTGTAATACTTTTGTTTGCGTAATAAACTCCTTAGTTATTATTTAATTTATTATTTTTTCTATATTTTATTCATTTATCTTCCTCTTTATTCTTCCTATTGGTTCTGGAATTCAAGAGTAGAAACAAGATTGGGTTATACCCTTTCTAAACCTTTGCACATGCAAAACCTTTCTATGATGACTACACCGCCCATGGAAGTGTATTTCTTTTTAGTAATCGATCTACCTATAACCTTATTCGTTAATTTATTTTTAATCAATGAGATACTTAAATTAAATTAATATGATATTTTAATTGAGTTTTTAAATTGGAAGAAACTAAGCGAGCAATTGAACAATTAACACAAAAACACGTGAGGTAGAGATTTTGTGTAAATTGTGAGAGTGCGATATTAATTGGTAATACAAGACCATAAGGTATAAATTTTTAGAGTTAAAATATAATACCTAAAATCAATTAATCCTAATTTCTAGAGTGTATATTTTCTCTAATTAACCACTGACCAAAAGCTAACCTAAGAACATCAATCAAAGTAGGGTGTTGCGATTGTATGTTCTGAAACCATCCTAGGGTTTAAGTAATTTCATCTTTGTGGTTAAGTTAACTCCCATAGGGTTTGAGGGATAACAAATTAGAGGATTATAATTTAGTGGATGTTAATTTAAATGATAATAATAAATAATATAGTGAATAAGTAGAGTTATATTGATTATGCCTTTTAAAATATTTTCTTAAAAAACATCTTCTTGTTGTGTCATTTTAATCGAACTTCATTTCAAAAACAGAAACAAAAAAAGACAATATTATTCCAGAAAACTTATTATAGATTTATAAATGATAAAAAAACCCATCCTTTTAATTAGTGTTCTTATTTATTTTTATTTTATTTTCAAAATTCCTTTAATATGTTGTTAAATTTACTTCCTCCTTTGAGAGACGAACTTGGTCAGCGCATTTATAATTAGCATTGTTTCTAGGGAGGTAAGTAATTATTCAACCATTTAGAGGTATTTCTTTTATTTTTAATTTTATTCTCTTATTCTCTTCTTTCTTCCTTCTTTACCTAATCTGAATTTTTCTTCTTCTTTTGTTTTCTTCTTATTCTTATTTTTGGACCATCAACTCAAACTTCTCATTTTTATTTTATTATGGTCCAATTTTCTTCTTTTAATTTTTATTTGATTTATGACATGAACTAATCCTGAGGATATTTTAGATATTTACCCTAAGATTAAATGTATAATTTGGGCTTGAATCAGACATTCTCAGTCTACGGAAAGTTTCAACATTCAACAAGTTGGAGAATTACTCCACTCCCAAAACATTGAAATTGGAATCAATTCAAATTCAAACATAAAAAAAGAACCAATGGATGAAAATAATAGAAATTAAATTAATATAACCATGCAAGAATTGGTTTCACCTGATATTAACTATCAACCAAATTTTATTGCATACCCAAATCTCGAATCAGACTTTGAATTGATATCTGAGTTAATTCACCTTCTTCCAAAATTTCATGGCTTATCTGGTGAGGATCCAAACAAACACCTTAAAGAATTTAATGTGGTTTTCTCAACCCTTAAACCAAGAAATGTCTCTGAAGGTCAAATAAAACGAAGAGAATTCTCATTTTCACTTGATGGAGCTACGAAAGATTGGATGTATTATTTACAACCAGAAGATATAACATGTTGGACTGATTTGAAATGTCTTTTCTTGCAAATATTTTTTCCAGAATCAAGGTCCACTTACATTCGTAAGGAGATCTCTAGGATCAAGAAATCCCAAAGGGAGTCAATGTATGAGTACTGGGAGCGATTTAAGAAGTTGTGCACAAGATTTCCACATCACCAAATCAGTGAGAAACTCCTCATCCAATACTTCTATGAAGGAATCACACCTATAGAGAGGAGCGTGGTGGATGTTATGGATAGATGAGCATTGGTTAACAAGACACCAGTAGATTCACATGAATTGATTGAAAAGATGGCACAAAACTCCCAAAAATTTGGTGATCGAGGTACACCACATGTCATAGGAGTACATAAGGTAAGTACTTCTCTTGAGAGTCATTTAATTGATACTAAGTTAGAATAATTGACCACCATGGTGAGGCAGATTTCTCTGGCTCAAGAGACATCCCAAGCCCCTCCTTCAAGACCTTGTGGCATTTACACTTAGACAAGCCACCCAACTGAATGTTTCCCGCAACTATAAGAGACAGAATATTGTCCGATGATATTTCCTGGGAGACCGTATCAGGAGAAAAAACAATAGCCACATCCACAAAATAAGTTTTATTCATTTTCTCCAACATACAACCAAGGGTAGAAGGATCAATCATACATGAGGTATGCCTCTGGACAACAAAAAAGTCCCCCTTTCAACAAAACTTCCAGCAGCCTCCACCTTACCAAAAGGGTTTCCAACAACCCCAAAAGAGATTTGAAGCTCAATAATCAACAAGTAAACAACAAGGGAATCCCCAAACCAAGGTATATTATAACACTAATTATATTTTGAAACAAATTGTTCTTAATCAAAAAAATGATCTGAAGAGTCAAGGTTCAAAGTTGATAGAGTTAAAGACACAAATGAGCTAGATTGCCACTTCCCTCCATGAATTGGTGAGTAAGAATTCTGGAAATCTACTTTCCCAACCTAATCCAAATACCAAGGGGAATATCAGTGCCATCAGATTGAGAAATGGGAAGAAAACAATTGATATATCTATACCTATCATTCCACAAGGATTCACCTCAACTCCAGAAAAGCCCCATTCTATACCTACTGATGAGAAACCTAAGGAGAAAGATAAAGGTAAGAAAAATATTGATTAAATTCCTCCTAAACCCCTTCTTTTTTCAAATAGAGTTGTTCAAACCAACAATATGGCTGAAGTGGCGATGCAAAAAGAAGTTTTGGACACATTCAAGCATGTGGAGATAAACATCCTTCTACTTGATTCCATCAAGAAAATCCCAAGGTATCAGAAATTCTTAAAAGAACTTTGTACCAATCGAAGAGGGCTCAAGGGAAATGATAGGATCAATCTTGGAAGGAATGTGTCAGCACTCATTACACCAACTCAAGCAATACCAACAAAGTGCAAGGATCTAGGGACATTCACCATCCCATGAACCATAGGGGAGTTACACTTTTCTTATGCTTTATATGATTTAGGAGCTTCTATAAATGTAATGCCTCACTCAGTTTTTTCTTCTTTACAGGTTGGTGAGTTGAATCCCACAAGAGTAGTGGTGCAGTTGGTGAATAGAGCTACGACATATCTAGAGGGAGTCCTTGAGGATGTACTTGTCCAGGTAAGAGACATGATCTTTCTAGTAGATTTTTACATGCTTAAAATGGAGGATGATCAGGTAAGTTCACATTATCCCATTATCTTAGGTAGGACCTTCCTCAAAACTACTAAAATGGTCATAATTTTTCATGAGGGTACACTTTCCATGGAGTTTGGATATGAATTTTTCATATTTAATGTTATGTACTCTTTGATGTACCCCTCATAGAACCATTATGCTTTTATTATCTCCCATTTTGATCCACCAAATAAAAACCCCATGAAATTTGTTTATCCTATTCTTAGGGAGATTATAAGTATTGGTTCTATTTTGATGTCTAAGAGTACTTCCACACCTGTTTCTAATGCACAATACTCTCTTATATTTTATTTTTAAATGGATTCATATTTTTATTTTGATCATGTGAACTCTGATTATGACATGGTTGTTGAGTATGTTTATGGATTTTATGAATTAGTCTCTGATTTTGATGATGTTTATTCTGATACTGATGTTATTTTTGCATATATTTCAGTTCCTTCAATTTCTCCATCCATACATCACCCCCCTACATTGGAACTCAAGCCATTACCATCAAATATAAAATACTCATACTTGTTAAGTGGAGAGAGATTACCTGTAATAATTGCTAATAATATTCTTTTTTAACATCAAGAAAAACTTTTGAATCTTTTGTGGGAGAAAATCAAGGCAATTGAATGGACCTTGGATGACATATTAGGTATTGGCTTCTCTATTTTCATGCATAGGATTCTTTTGGAGGATAAGGCTAAACCAGTTAGGCAGTCACAAATAAGACTCAATTTAACCCTTTTGGAAGTTGTTAAAAAAGAGGTTGAAAATTTTCTTGAGGCAGGTATAATTTATCCCATTTTATATTCTCAATGGGTGTGTCCTATTCAGGTCATTCCTAAGAAAAGTGGTGTTACTGTTGTTAAAAATGATAAAGATGAGTTAGTTACAATTACGGTACAAAACAGTTGGCATGTGTGTATTAATTATAGGAAACTAAATCAGTCCACTCGCAAGGACCATTTCCCCCTCCCGTTTATTGATCAGGTGCTTGGGAGACTAGCTAGGAAAATACACTATTATTTCTTGGATGGATTTTCTATATATTTTCAATTTTCTATTACTCAAGAGGATCAGTATAAGACAACATTCACTTGTCTATTCGATACATTTTCCTATCGGAGGATTCCATTTGGAATTTGAAATGCCCCAGGTACCTTCTAGAGATTCATGGTGAGTATTTTTTATGATTTTATTGAGATCTACATAGATGTATTTATGGATGATTTTATAGTGTATGGGTCTTTATTTTATGATTTTATCTCAAGTTTGTGAAAGGTTTTGAATCGTTGTATTGATAAGAATCTGGTCTTAAACTTTGAAAAATTTCATTTTATGGTAGAGCATGGCATTGTCTTAGGGAATGTAGTGTAAAAACATGGGATAGAGGTTGATATATCTAAGGTATATATTATTTCATCCTTACCATATCCTTCATGTGTGCATGATGTTAGATCTTTCCTAGGGCATGCGGGATTTTATCAGTGCTTCATTAAAAAATTTAGTAAGATTTCTCTTCCTATGTAACGATTATTTCAAAAGGATTCTGATTTTGTGTTTGATGATTCTTGTATGAATTCCTTTAATAAGATAAAGAAGTGTATGACCACTCCACCAATCATACATCCCCTGTGGTGGGAGCTTCCTTTTGAGCTTATGTGTGATGCCTCCAACTTCGCAGTTGGAGCTATCATATCTCAGAGGGTGGAGGGATGTTCACATGTGATTTCCTATGCTTCGAGGACACTGGATTCATCCCAATAAAACTACACAACCACAAAAAATGATTTTTTTCCTTTATATTTTCTTTAGATAAATTTGGTTCATATTTATTGGGCTCTAAAGTAGTTGTTTTTTTCTGACCATGCATCTCTGAGGTACCTTTTGAAGAAGCCGAATGCAAAGACCATGCTAATCCGATGGATGATCCTTATTCAGGAATTTGATATTGAGATAAAGGAAAAGAAGGGGTCATAAAACCTGGTGGTGGAACATATGAGTAGGATTACTCACATGCTAGAGGATGACACCTTGGTCCAGGTACCACTTCGAGACACTTTCCCCGGTGAGAATCTTTATTGTAACGACCCGAATCTGGAGCCACTCAACTGGTTCCCCATACCTGGTTCACCACATGACCTCAAGCACATTTCCCCAAATGCTAGAGGCTTCCAACTAGCAGCGAGGGCCTTGGTGATTCATTGGGGAAACTATGCCCTCATTTAGTAAAGTATACAAGGGAGAGGAAATAACAGTCAATAGCGGAAGTAGTAAACAGCATACAAAAACTGAAACTAAATAGCGGAAATAATGTATAATATAATAATTATGATAATGATGCTGCAGGTACAAGTATCTAAGGAAAACATCAAACACAACAACATGCTGAAATAAAACTGAGAACAAAGTACTAAAAGTAAACAGCAACTCCAGCAACATCGCAAGCCTAGGCTTGGTCTTATGCTCTCCAGCTCCAACCAGCAATCATGTACCCGAAGTAGAAGGGCCACAATCCCTATCCACACCTGCAACCATATAACCTGTTTGGGCTTAAAATCAGGACCCAAACAGGGTGTGAGACTAATCCCAGTAGGCAACCACCACAAGATCTGTGGCCTACAGTCAGTGAGCAATATAGAAAAAGTAAATGAAATAAATGCAGTAGAGAAATAGAAGTACACTAAAGTAAAAGATCCTACAAATATCCATTCACATTTATTTAGTCATTTAATTCAGTCATTTAATTATCACCCAAGGAATCTATCAATAGCTCTATATTCCCAAAGCATAGGATGTAACACAATAGGTATCTCAGCAGACTGCCTAAACTACAAGCAGTACAAAACTCAAGCTTGCTCTATGGCTTGGTAGACTCGTCACAACCAACCAAAAAATATTCACATTGACTCTCTAGGTGGCTCATACTGGCAGACCCCTATAGTCAAGTAATCATACAAAGGCACAGACACTCTGGGAAGCACTCACCGTCAATTCCCCTGTGGTCTTACAACGATAGGTATAGACCCTTTAAGGAAGTACTTACATATAATTCCCCATATAGTCTCGATATGTAACTAAGGACACTCTGAGTAAGCACAAAGTCCAATTCCTATAGGTCCTGCGAATGATACTAATTTATAACAGACTCTCTGGGGAAGCCCTTAATCATCAATTCCCTCTTTATTCTACCGCACCAGGTTCACACAGCCCTGAGCAGTCTAGTCGTACGTAATCGACTGTCATCAACCCTAAGTAAGTTCAAAAAATACTTGGCTAATAGATAAAAATCATCAAGAGCATATAAACAGTATGAAATACATGCAATCAATTATATCAAGGTAGGCAATCAATGCAACAAGGTTTGCCTCACAGGAAACCTAATCCAAACGGCGATAAACAGCCAAAATATGTGAGAACACTCATGGGGTGATCCTCAAACTTTCTAACAAGCAATAATTATTCATATAATAGCCTCTAGAACACAAGAAATATAAGACAGATAATAAAACAGGATCAAAACCCTAACCCAAGATACCTGAAACATGGGAATCTGGTACTTTTTCACAAAAAAACTAAAATACATTCAATGTAGGGCAACAAACCACCTACCTCGATCCTAATAGATCGATATACTTTAACCACGAGGATTGATTCTTCTTATAATGTTGTAGATCTACAAAAACGCACAAAACGTTCAACCCACGATATCTTGAGAAAGAGGGGAATCATGGAATGAAACTCAAGAAGAAGGAAGATCTCACCGTTGCGGTTCCAACGCAATCGATGATAGTCGATTCGAAAAACAGACGGAGGCTCAGGGGATTGGAGGATGTTCGTGGCCATATGAGATGCTCTCGGTCGAAGAACCTAGAGAAAAAGATGATTCTGTCGATTAGGCGCGACCCCGGTCTGTTTAATGAAAAAAAGAAAGTACACGGTGTGTAATTTTAGAGTACATGGCGTGTACTAGGCTTTTCCATACACTGCATTCAGATGCCTCCACATCGCCCCTACACACCGTGTGTGTATCCCAGTCATGGCCAGCACACGGCCCTGCGCGGCATTGAAGTACATGGCGTGTACTTATAAAGTACACTACGTGTACTTTGAAAATTTCTAGATTTTCCTCTTTTCCTCAAAAGAGAACAAAAAAAGAAAAACATACCTAAAAAGAAGTTCCAG
Organism: Viscum album; assembly: GCA_963277665.1. Classification (NCBI taxonomy): domain Eukaryota; kingdom Viridiplantae; phylum Streptophyta; class Magnoliopsida; order Santalales; family Viscaceae; genus Viscum; species Viscum album. Next base: position 1,079,430,985 of record OY728166.1, on the reverse strand, counting down.
GTTCTTACAAACTTCCACCATTAAAGAAATTCATCCTCGAATTTCCCTAGCAAGGTGGCGATGAAGAAACCTTGAACAACTCTGGCCACTGTGATCGCATATCAGTCTCCCTCTCCCAAGTCTCATCCTGTACTCGCCTGTGTTGTCATAGCACCCATACCAGAGGAAAAGACCATCCATGGAGAACCTTCGTATTGCGATCAAAAATCCTGATAGGATTCTCCTCAAACGACATATCTGCTTCGAGTTCAACCTCCTCGGGTTGAAAAACATGAGAAGGGTCTGAGAAATAGCGTCGAAGCTGAGAAAAATGGAAGACGTCATGCATAGCCTGATACTTATAAGGTAACTGCAACCTATAAGCAACCAGATCGACTCTCTCCAGAACCTCAAATGGCCCGACGTATCGCGGTGAAAGCTTACCCTACCTCCTGATCCTCTTGTGTCCCAACCTCGGGGTAACACGTAGGAAAACCTGATCTCCGACCTTGAACTCCAAAGGTCGTCTCCGATGATCAGCATAAGACTTCTGTCGATACTGTGCAGCAGTCATCCTTTTCTGAATCAACTCCACCTGTTCTGTGGTCTCCTGAACAAGATGAGGTCCCAGCATAGCTGCCTCTCTTGCCTCTAGCCAACACAAGGGTGATCGGCATGTCCTACCGTACAAAGCCTCGTAAGGTGCCATCTGAATAGTTGCGTGAAAACTATTATTGTAGGCAAACTCCACTAGAGGTATATGTTTCTCCTAAGAACCTCCAAAATCAAGGACTTATGCTTGCAGTATGTCCTCTAGCACTCAAATTGTGCGCTCTGATTGTCCATCTGTCTGGGGATGGTAAGTTGTACTCTGAAGTACCTGTGTACCCAAATCCCTCTATAACCCTTGCTAGAAATGTGATATAAAGTGGGCGTCTCTATCTGAAATGATAGTAATTGGAACCCCATGAAAGCATAAAATCTCACGGATGTACAACCATCCAAGTTCATCAACACTGAAGGTCTCCTTAATCGGTAAGAAGTGAGAAACCTTCATTAGCCTATCAATGACAACTCATACTGCGTCATTCCCTCGAGGAAATCTTGGTAACCCTGTTACGAATTCCATCACGACATCGTTCCACTTCCACTCGGGAATGGGTAGCTGCTGTAAAAGCCCTGCTGGTTGTTGGTGCTCCGCCTTCACCTGCTGACAGGTGGAACATCTCATGACAAAACCAGCAACATCTCTCTTCATACCTGGCCACCAATACTGGCGGTGTAGATCACGATACATCTTGGTGACTCCCAGATGAACTTCCCAAAATGAGGAATGAAAGTCTCACATCATCTCCTCATGTATATCTGCTGGCATCCATACGTGTCCCTGGAAACGCAAGATCTCATCATCGCCTATGGTCTATCTAGAAAGAGGGTCTTCTCCTGACACGCTTTCTCGTAGGACTGGGCCTTCAGAATCTGATAGCTTGTTCATTCGAACTTGGTGAAGAAGGGTAGAGGTAACAGCTACAGAAGAAAGAAAATTTTGACCATGTCTGTCTTGCACCTCCAAATGCATTTTAGAGAATAAATCCATAAGCTGTCACTCACTAATGGCCTCTTGAACTGTCTGTATCTGTGTCCTCCTGCTCAGTGCGTCTTCCATAGTGTTGCCTTTCCCATGCATATAATCAAGTTCGAAATTGAAAGACTGTAGGTACTCAACCCACCTCCGCTGTCTCAGATTCAAGTCACGCTATGTGAAGATATACTTGAGGCTCTTTTGGTCAGTGTATACCACAAAATTCTCTCCTAGAAGATAATGTCTCCAACAATGAAAAGTATGAACGATTGCAGCCAACTCCAGGTCGTGCATAGGATAGTTCCTCTCATGTTCCCTCAACTGCCGAGATTCGTATGAAACAACACGATCCTCCTTCATTAGCACTGCTCCAAGCCTGATGCCAGATGCATCATAGAAAACTATATAACTCTTTCCCGGCTCCAGAGAAACTAGAATTGGTGCTGAATTCAATCTCCCCTTCAACTCTTGAAAGGCTGAATCACAGGCTTCTGACCAAACATACTTCACCCCCTTCTTAGTCAATCCCGTCAACAGCACTTCTAAACATGAGAAGTCATGTATAAACCACATGTAGTAACCAGCCAGCCCTAAGAAACTTTGTATCTCGAAGACATTCTTCAGATGCTCCTAGGTAACTACTGCTCTCACCTTCTCTGGGTATACTGATACTCCTATCTCTGAGATGACATGACCCAGGAAGTGAATCTCGTCCATCCAAAAGTGGCACTTTGAGAGCTTAGCATATAACTAATGCTCCCTCAGTGTACTCAAAATGATCTCAATATGGGTATCATGGTCGTTTCGAGTGTGAGAGTACACCAAGATATCGTCCACGAAAACCACCACAAAAGAATCCAAGTAAGGATGGAAAACTCTATTCATCATTTCCATGAAAATGGATGGCGCATTCGTGAGACCGAACGGCATAACCAAATACTCATACAGACCATACCTGCTCCGAAAGGCTATAAGAGGTATATCATATGGTCTGACATGCAACTGATGATATCTGGATCTCAAATCGATCTTCGAGAACACTCTGGCTCCTCGAATCTAATCAAAGAGATCATTTATCTGTGGTAATGGATATTGGTTCTTGACCATCAACTGGTTTAGCTTCTGATAATCCACGCAAATCCCAAGGGTGTCGTCTGCCTTCTTCGCAAACAGGACAGGCGAACCCCAAGGAGAAGTACTGGGTCAGATGAAACCCCTTTCCTACAACTCCTTCAACTGCTTCTTGATCTCCTGCAACTCAGGTGTAGCCATCCTATAAGGAGGAATGGTCACTGGTGCCGCTCCTGGAAAAAGCTCGATAGAAAATTCTACCTCACGCTCCAGAGGAAAACTTGAAAAGTCTTCTGGAAAGACATCTGGAAAGCAATTAACCACTGGAGGAAAATCCCTCTAATAAGTCCCCTGGTCATCCAGATATAAGCTAGAAATCTGGGTCATAACACCTCCCAACCCATGATGCTCTGGTCCAGCTCTGCTCACCTGGACATTCCATTCGCCCTTGTGAAGAAAAGATCTGCCCTCCGGTGATGTGAAACTCACCCTATGGTGATAATAATTGAAAAAGGCCTGGAAGGGAACTAACCAGTCCATTACAAGAATGAAATCATAGCATGTCATCTCCAAAAAATAGGGAATCCACGAAAAATGACACCCACCAACCTCAAGGGGGGAATCTAAACACTAACGCACGCTAGCAGTCCTAGTTCCCAAGGGAGTTTCTAGAATCATCATATCCACAGAAGTATAAACAGTAAGTCTAAGGCTTTCCATAGTATGCACAGAAATAAAGCTATGAGAAGATCCTGTATCAAAAAGTGAAGAGGATAAAACTGAGGCTACTAAAATTGTACCTCAAATTGTAGAAGGTCCAGGATCCTGCTCCTGATGGATCTTCTCTAGCGCAAAAGTCTGGAATGCACCGCGGCCCTGTGTAGCCACCTGAGATCCTTGAGCTGACCCTACCTGAGCCTGAACACTACATCCATGGCCTCTACCCTGGCCTGAACGACTTGAAGAACTCCAGCCCCCAGTCTGCTACGGAACTGGTAATCCTGCTCCTGTACGCAGAGTTGAAACTGATCCTCCTTCACTAGCCACTAGAAGAAGAACCTTGCAGAAACGCTATAGATGACCCATCTTGTTGCATGATCGGCACTCCACTGGTTCTCTTGGGCACTGAGGCTTCTTATGCACATTTTTTCCACACTAATATCACACCACTTGGTTTCCAGAAGGAAGATCTCGTCTACCAGAAGGAATACCTCGCTTCCTCGAGTCACCTCATGTAGACTCTCGGTGGCGCTTCCTGCTGTCTACCTGAAATGAATCAACCCTGGAAGCTGAACCACCCTGGTCACCAGCTCTAGTATCCCTTAGGTTTCTCTATGTGATAAGAACTTGGTTGAATATCAGAGTAATAGAAGTAAACTATAAAACGTTCACCTGCGATCTGATGTCCGGTCTGAATCCTTCCTCAAACTTCCTCACTAAAAACATCTCGTTATTCCCCAGAACGGGAGTGAAACGCCATAACTATATGAAGCAAGAGGAATAATCTATAACTATGATATTACCCTGCTACAGGTTCATGAAATCTCTAGATCTATCATCCTTTAGCATCGCCATGTAGAAGTAGTCATAGAACGTACGCTGAAACTCGTCCCAAGCCATAGCATGTTGGCACCCGGTCTGCGAAACCACATCCCACCATCTCTTGGTAGAGTCTCACAGCATATAAGTCGCGAGATTCACTCTCCTCTCTGGAGGCGTCTCCAGGTGCTCGAAGATGGATAGCATGGCTTCTATCCATGAATCTGTAGCATGTGGTCCTCCATCCCCTATGAACGTGGGAGGATGATGCTGTTGAAAAACCCACGTCATCTCTGCCATAGACGGGGCAGGATACTGAGCTCCCTAGAAGGTCTGAATGAATATCATGAAACCCTCTCTGAACTGATTGTCGGAACCAGTGTCTGGAATTACTGCAGGTTCCATATCTGAAAAGATAGGAGGAACTACTGGTAGTCCCTGATTTTCCATATCAGGCATACGGTCACTGCCTGGTTCCTGACGTGCAACGGGAGGACGTCTTGGTTCCATGAGTCTACAAGGTCACAAGCACACTTTTATTAAATACAAACATAGTTTCAACTTAAGAGAGTAAAATAGAACAGGAGAGTAAAACTCTAAAATTTGGGAAAAACATGACTACATGGCGTGTAGTACCACTACACCGCGTGTTTCCTAAAATTTTACCCTCGCGTGTACCTTGTCCATACATGGCTATGTAAACCACTCGGATACACGGCGTGTTATCAAACTACACGGCGTGTACTAACCCTTTTTCTTCCTGTATGATTACTCTCACATGTCTAGGAACACTGACTGTCCCAGTAGGAAACTACAGGGTGTGTTTTTCCACTACACGGCATGTCCTTAAGATTTTTCCCCTGTCTGTGTCGTTAGTCACACAGACTGGTACATGGACCACTACTACACAACGTGTCAACATGGCACACGGCGTGTTTCCCTGTGGCTTTCCCAACCCATGTATTCAGCTACACGGATAGGTCACACGGCTCTTCTAGGAAAAAACTACACGGCATGTTCAAGGATGACATGATGTGTACTAGACATGCCTTACCTGGACCATATTGTTAGCGACACAGCCTGACACACGGCCAACCCTACACGGCATGTTCCAGATGGAAACGGTGTGTACTTGAAGGAAATCCCCAGACTGTGTTGTTCACGACACGGCCGGATACCCAAGTCATACGACGCAGCATGTAAACTAGTACACGGCGTGTTATTATAAGAACTCTCATAACCCCGTGTCCCTGCCCACACAGTCAGTGACACGGCTAAAAATTACACGGCATGTATTCATGAAATACACACCATGTATTATGTGTTTTTCTAGACAGTAGCCTCAGAACTACACTGGAGCCCAGAAAACACAGAAAGACAAGCGTTAAGGTGCCAAATTTTGATCCGTGAGGGCCCATACTCCTCGCGAATCAAATCTTAGCATCATAAAAATGCATATAACAAGTAAACAGTATAAAAACTCAAGATCCACCAAATTCTGATCCTTGAGATCCCATAACACCTCTAAGACCAAATTTTGGTGTCTATGATAAAGAATATCTAAAAAAATGATACCCTATCAACATAGAAGGTATTCTATCACAGGAGCTATCACAACAGCATGCATCGACTATCACAAATTCTATCATAACAGCATGCAATTTCTAATGAAATCTATATGGCATGGAAAAATGCATGACATGTGATTTTCTAACAAGTTCCTATATGATGCATGAGATGGAATACCCTCATCTCATCAGGTTACAAAAAAATAGAACCACAATCATATAAACAGTAATAGCACAAAACAAGTACACCACCCAATGGTGAAATCAATTAAACTGTAAGATTTGAAAAACTCGAAAATTGAAATATTCGAGGTAACCTGGATTTTCCCCTGTACACGGGTTATAGAACTCCCGAGCATAGTTATTTACCATTTACCTATTCTGTCCTATCTCTGTCTAATGTCGCCAAACAGTAAGTCAATAGAAAAGAAAAGAAACCTCCTCTGATAAAACTTTGTAACGACTCGAATCCGGAGCCACTCAACTGGTGCCCCATACCCGATTCACCACATGACCTCAAGAACATTTCCCCAAATGCCAGAGGATACCTACTAGCAGTGAGGTACTTGGTGAGTCATTGGGGAAACTATTCCCTCATTTGGTAAAGTATACAAGGGAGAGGAAATAACAGTCAATAGCAGAAGCAGTAAATAGCATACAATAACTGAAACTAAACAGCGGAAACAATGTATAATATAATAATGATGATAATGATTCAGCGGGTACAAGTATCTAAGGAAATAAGAAAACACAACAACGTGTTGAAATACAACTGAGAACAAATTACTAAAAGTAAACAGCAACTCCAGCAGTATCGCAAGCCTAGGCTCGGTCCTATACTCTCCAGATCCAACCAGCAATCATGTACCTGAAGTAGAAGGGCCATAATCCCTATCCACACCTGTAACCATATAACCTATTTGGGCCAAAAAGCAGGACCCAAACAGGGTGTGAGACTAATCCCAGTAGGAAACCACCACAAGATATGTGCCCTACTATCAGTGATCAATATAGAAAAAGTAAATGAAATAAATGTAGTAGAGAAATAAAAGTACACTAAAGTAAAAAATCCTACAAATATCCATTCACATTTATTTATTAATTTGATTCAGTCATTTAATTATCACCCAAGGAATCTAGCAACAGCTCTATATTCCCAAAAAATAACAAGTAACACAACAGGTATCTCAGCAGACTACCTAAACTACAAACAGTGAAAATCTCAAGCTTGTTCTTTGGCTTGGTGGACTCGTCACAACCAACCAAACAATATTCACACTAACTCTCTGGGTGGATCATACTGGAAGACCCTTATAGTCAAGTAATCATACAAAGTCACAAACACTCTGGGAAGCACTCACCGTCAATTCCCTTGTGGTCTTGCAACGATAGGTATAGACCCTCTAAGGAAGCACTTACGTCTAATTCCCCCTATAGTCTCAATATGTAACTAAGGAAACTCTGAGGAAGCACAAAGTCCAATTACTATAGGTCCTATGAACGATACTAATTTATAACAGACTCTCTAGGGAATCCCTTAATCTTCAATTACCTCTTTAGTCTACCGCACCAGGTTCACACAGCCCTGAGCAGTCTAGTCATGTGTAATCAATTGTCAGAAGCCCTAAGTAAGTTCAAAAACTACTTGGCTAATAGCTACAAAGAATCAAGAGCATATAAACAGTATGAAATACATGCAATCAATTATATCAAGGCATGAAATCAATGCAATAAGGTTTACCTCACAGGAAACCTAATCCAAACGGCGATAAACAGCCAAAACATGGGAGAACACCCATGGGGTGATCCTCAAACTTTCTAACAAGCAATCATTATTCATCTAATAGCCTCTAGCACACAATAAATCTAAGTCAGATAATAAAACAGGATCAAAACCCTAACCTTAGATACCTGAAACATGGGAATCTGATACTTTCGCACAAAAAACTCAATGACGTTCAACGTAGGGCCCACCTACCTCGATCCTAGGAGGTCGATATAATTGAACCACGAGGATTGATTATCCTTAGAACATCGTAGATCTATAAAAACTCACAAAACGTTCAACCCATGATATCTTGAGAAAGAGGGGAAATCATGGAATGAAACTCAAGAAGAAGGACGAGCTCACTGATGTGGTTCCAACGCAATTGACGGCGGTCGATTCAGAAAACAGACAGAGGATCGGGGGCTTGGTGGATGTATGTGGTCGTACGGGACGTTCTCGGTTGAAGAACCTAGAGAAGAAGACGATTCTATCGATTAGGCGCGACCCCGGTCCATTTAATGAAAAAAAATTACATGGCGTGTACTTTTAGAGTACACGGCATGTACTAGGATTTTATGTACACCGCATTAAGCAGCCTCTACATCACCCCTACACACCATGTGTGTAGCTCGAACATAGCCAGCACACGGCCTTGTGTGGCATCGTAGTACACGGTGTGTACTTATAATGTACACGGTGTGTACTTTGAAAATTTACAGATTTTCCTCTTTTCCTCAAAAGCGACCAAAAAAAGAAAAACATACATGAAAAGAAGGTCTGGGTTATTACATTTATTCCATCTTAGGTATGCATCCTTGGTGTGCTAATTTAGTTAACTACCTTGTTGCCTATGAAATTCCTGTAAATTTAAACAAATATCAAGTCCAAAAGTTAAAGAGTGAGTCTATATTTTATGTGTCAGATGACCCCTACATCTAGTGCTTGTATAGTGATTAAGTTATTAGGAGGTGTGTTCCTGATCTTGAGTTTGAGTCTGTTATGAATTTCTACCATACACTTTCATGTGGAGGACACTTTGGACCCCAACGGATAGCTAAGAAATTCTTAGACTCTGGATTATATTGTCCTATCTTATTCCATGATGCCCATGTTTTTTTAAGTCATGCACTCGTTGTCAACACAATGGAAACATTTATAGGAGACACGAGATGCCCCAAAAACCCATATTATTTTGTAAGATTTTTGATGTTTGTGGAATTGATTTTATGGGTCCTTTTCCTAGTTCATTTGGTTTCCTATATATTTTGGTTGTCATTGATTATGTGAGAAAATGGGTGGAGGCTAAGTCCAATAGGACTGATGATTCTCATGTTGTAGTGGACTTTGTCAAGAAACATATTTTTTGTAGGTTTGGAGTACCAAAGGCCATCATCGGTGACCAAGGGACACACTTCTACAATCAGAATTTGGATTCTCTCCTTCATAAGTATGGGGTGACACACAAAACAACAACACCATACCACCCCAAAACAAATGGCCAGGCTGAGGTTTCATATTTTTAGTTGAAACAAATTTTGGAGAAAACCATGCAGCCAAATAGGAAGGATTGGAGCAATCACTTGGATAATGCTCTATGGGAATATAGGATAGCATATAAAACTCCCATAAGTATGTCCCCATTTCATATTGTTTTTGTGAAATCCTGTCATCTACCTATGGAGAATGAGCATCGGGCTTATTGGGCTATAAATAAATGCAACATGGATTTGTCCCAATATGGAATTCAATGGAAGCTACAAATTCAAGATATTAAGGAGATTCAGTTGTCTTTATATAATAAATCAAGTCTCTACAAGGAAAGATCAAAATCAACTCATGATAAAATGATCCAACAAAGTGGGTTTCATGTTGGAGAGAAAGCCCTTATCTATAGTTCACGACTGAAGCTGATGCTTGGTAAGTTGCATTTCAAGTGGTTAGGTCCTTATGTTTTGACTAATGTTTTTTCTTATGGTGCAGTGGACATCACACAAGAGGACACAGGAAGGAGATTTACAGTTAATGGGCAACATTTTAAGAAATACATTGAGGGACTTCCTACTGATGTAGTGGATTTTATCACACTGTATGACCCCATCATCACTTGAGCATATCAGGTTGTTCCTAACCCTTTCACTTTTATATTCTTTTTCCTATTTACAATTATACATTTCATGTGCATATATCATCTCATAGGTTCACATTGAGGACTATGCAATATTTTAAGTGTGGGGTAGGGGACAAAATTTTGGGGTAGATATTTAGGATTTTCATTTATGTATTTTTTGTGTATTTTCTATTATGTTTTTGGTTAAAATTTTCAAAAAAAAATAAAAACAAAAAAATTGATAAAAAACAAATATATCATGTAACATTATCATGTGGAACATATGAGAAATGCATGTTTTCAAAATTCATTGGTAGAAATATAATCATGAGTAATATTTAATCATCAAGGGTTGACATTTAAAAAAATTGAAGTTGTCGATGATATAAATGGTTGTGTCATTATAAAACCATTTAGATTTTGACATCATTATTTGTGATATTTGGTCATGGTAAAATGTGTCATTGATTTCTCCACACAATTTTTCACTCAACCGTGACTTGTGAAATTTTTCCTACTCAATTGAAGGTATATTCAGGTTAGGTAAAAAATCATTGATTTATCCATACATTCAATTATCTTCTGATCAGTTTCATTACTATACTGAATTGACCTATGTGTGTGTGCTTGTAATCCAACTATTTTATGCCCTCAAAAAAATATGGGTTGTGTCTTTTATAGGTCAAAAACCACTCTTCATCGACCTTTAATCTTATTATAACTATTACAATTAGTGTCATGAGGAGATCAAACATGGGTTGAGAGTTGAGTGTAAGATTTTTTCTAAGTGAAACTTAAAAAACAAAAAAAAATGAGGGGAGTGATGAAATGTACAAAATATGTGGATATCTAGGTTGGGAGACTAATGTTTGACTTTTAGGAATGCTTAAGTGAGTGGGTCTTGAAATTCAATTGAAAAGGAATGTATAACAGGTTCGGTTAATTAGAATAGGGAATAATAATTGTTTTACTTGACCTGAATATACTGAATAAAGGGTGGATTTATGAGCTTAGAATGGTTGTCACACAAACACGTGGAGAATTAGTGGTATGGTAGACCCATGACATGTTTTGATATGATTAGTGTTATGAATCTCACTAGATTTTTTTTTGACACAATTTATGAGACAATGACTTTAAAATTTATTGATATTGAATCTTTATGAGATTCTTACTTTATATATATTTTCACTGTGGATTGAGAAATATGAATATGCATATCTTTTTACAATTTTTTTCGAATACATGATATTAGGTTTTTCCCAGGAGTGCAAAAGGGTAGGTGTGGGGGAGTTGATAAAACACATTTTTATTGAATATTTGTTTCACACGGAATCCGGGGATGACCTCCTGGACGGGAGATTCAAACGTTCCGATCGGTTTCTAACGGGTTTGTTCGTAGAACCGGAAACATCCAATGATTCCACATCCGTTTGGACCTACTTTCCAAAGGCAGGCGCTCATTAGCTTGTGGACTAATGAGGCTTAGGAATTTTCATTGGTCGAGAGGATGGGAGGTCAGACTCATCACACATTTTTGAGGGGAATTATTGTCTACTCCGGGACTCTCTTTATAGATTTCAGTTATGTTCGTGAATCCTTATTACATTACCAAGTATAAAATGTGCTTTCCTTTAGTTTTAACAATCAATGATTAAATATGCAAAGAAATTTAGAGAATCTTTTATATGTATTCGAGGTTCTTCATCAATAGAGAATCATCTATATCTGTTTAGAGATTCTTGGTCAATGGTATCCTTCAAAACATTTATATAAAAGTCTCTTGGTCATTTATGATGACCAGGCTGATTTTAAAGCCACTCAGTGGGGCACTTGAATTTTATCATCATTCATAAGGACAGAGATTATTTAAAAGTTGGGATCGAACCCATAAATGGGCTACCTACGTATCCTTTGTTTTGGAAAAGGAATCAGAACCCACGTAGTTCGAGAAATGGAGTATGATGTTTATGATTGATGGCTCAAAGATGAATGTCATAATTACTTTTACACTCTAAGCTCACGTGAGTCATGCTCGGTGTGAGAAACAAGAGGTATTGGTAAAATTTAGACAATTGTGCCATGAAAGATTCAATCATAAGAATTTGTTTGGGGATTATGTGTGGATGACTGCCCAGATAGATGAAGGTTTAGGATTTACTTTTAGGGAGAAAATCCATGAACAGGGTCCATAAAGTTATATGTGCTTCATGGAGATTTGAATACTCTAATCTTGGGGCTTAATCCTAAGGAGGATGCCCAAGTTAGGAGGGGACTTATGATGGGGTTTTACTCCTGAAAAGGAAACCCAAATCAAAGGTAAATTATGACTGGTTAAGAGAAGGGGGCTTGAGGTTTACTCCTAAAAAGGAAAACCCAAGATTATGACTGGGACTTACTCCTAAAAAGGAGGCCCAGGTTATGACTGAGTCTTATTCCTGAAAAAGGAGACCCAGGTTAGGGGACTTGGGGCTTACTCCTGAAAAGGAAGCCCAAGGTTATGACTGAGTCTTATTCCTAAAATGGAGACCCAGGTTAGGGGACTTGGGGCTTACTCCTGAAAAGGAAGCCCAAGGTTATGACTGAGTCTTATTCCTAAAAAGGAGACCCAGGTTAAGGGACTTGGGGCTTACCCCTGAAAAGGAAGCCCAAGGTTATGACTGAGTCTTATTCCTGAAAAAGGAGACCCAGATTTAGGGATTAAGATTTGGGGCTTACTCCTGAGGAGGATGCCCATATTTGAGGTTGGGGCTTACTCCTAAGAAGGATGCCCATATTTGAGGTTGGGGATTACTCCTAAGAAGGATGCCCAAGTTAAAGAATTATGATTGGGGCTTACTCCTGAGGAGGATGCCCAAGTTTGGGAACTTTAAGAATTTGGGGCTTACTCCTGAGGAATATGCCCAGATTAAAAGGTTTTAGAACTGGGGATTATTCCTGAAAAGGAGACCCAGGTTAGGATTCTCTCATCTTAAAGGATGAGGTTGAATGAATGAACTCTCCGTATTTTAGTGACATAAGGATATTTAAATCACTAGACTTTGAGAGAGATTCCACAGAATTCCTTTCAGATAAGGAAGTCAAATCAAGAAATCAAGCCATAAATGGCTTTGAAGAGTGTCTTGAAGACTGAATCTTGAAAAGGAAAGGTGAAATGGCTTAAGAGGGGTAAAAATGGGCAAGATGGGCACCCAAAAAGATAGGGGCGCGCAAGTCTTGCAAGGCGCGCAAGTCTTCCGTGGGCGCGCAAGTATTGGTCGCGCAGGTATACCTGCGCGACACATAGTGTACTTGCGCGATTTTCAACCAGCATTGAAATACTTGAGCAACTCTTTTTTAAACCCTTTAGAATGTTCTTGAGGTTATTCCAGAAAAGGGACGCGCAAGTTATATTGAAGGAAATAAGTCGGTGCGCAAGTGTTTGATAAGTTTCAACACTTAGGCCTTCCTTCTTCTCTTTAGATCTTCCATTCTAGGTAAGAAATTACCTTAGAAGTGTTCCGGAAGCTTTGAGAAGAGACTTGGGCGTCGGAAGCTTTAATCCGAGTTTCTGGAAAAAGATCCTCCCGAATGGGGGGCCCACAGGGTCTATTTATAGGCAGGAGAAGACCCCGGGTGGTTACCGGGCGGTTATCACTTAGGGCGCGCAAGTCACTTGCACGACCATAAGGCGTCGCGCAAGTACTTGCACGACCACTAGGCGGCGCGCAAGTGTACTTGCGTGACCAGGAGGGAACTTGCGCGACCTATGGGCAATGTTCTCCTTGTTCATCCCTTTGTCGATTTTTGATGTTTCTTCAAAGGATGAATCACTTTGGACTAAGGTATTTCCCTTTTTTTTCAGTCGTTAGACTCTGTGACGGAAAGGAGCGTCAACAAAAGTCCCCCCTCAGAGTTGGATCTGGAGAGAAAAGAGGATTTGACTCTGAGGTGAAAAGAAAAACAAGAAATCTGGCAGTTTAAAGTCATGAATGTTGGACATAAAGGGGCTAATGTTTAAGGTCGAAATAGCTTTGACCATAATGGATTAAAATTGATTCAATTCCTTGACAATTTATCTGAAAACATATTACCATACTCAAGTATGAGAGAAAAAAATGTAAACTATGGCTTAAGAATATTTGAATCTAAGGAATGATATGAAAAAGAGCTAAAAGGAATTAGAAGAAGTAGTTTCCAATAATGAAGTTACTACTATTTAACAAAACCCATTAGGGGGTTGAAATATGCAGGGCCACCTATGGGCATTGGCTGCATGGTCAAATAAATAGCATCTTTTGGCTGATAAGTCTGTTATGTGGACTGTTTATGCAAGGCCACCTATGGGAACGTGCTGCATAGTCAGGCAAAAGAACTCCCAGAAATTTACTTTCCTAATGCTAAAATCCAGTGAAAGTTTATGGAGATTCAAATTTTCTAAAGTATAGAGTTTGTTGTATGGAAAGAGGTACTTGAATATGGAGAAGATATTTCCGAACAAGAATATCGAAGAACTGGATGAATATCACTCCTACGAAGGTCTGACCCAAACGTAGGGAAGAAGAATAAACCATAGACTTGAATACTTTCAGATCATGAAAAAGGATATGGGACAAATATGTTAAGGATGGATATTTTTTGCGGATCCCTACATACTGTCGTTTAAGAAAAATAAGGACAAAAGAGGCATTATTCCCAAGAATGAAGTTACCATTATTTAACAAACCCGTTAGGGGGTTGAAATATGCAGGGCCACCTAAGGGCATTGGCTGCATGGTCAAATAAATAGCATCTTTTGGCTGACAAGTCTGTTATGTGGACTGTTTATGCAAGGCCACCTATGGGCACGTGCTGCATAGTCAGGCAGAAAGAATTCTCAGAAGTTTGACATTTTTGTGACTAGAAGTCATGAAAAGGGTTATGAAGATCTGAAAATATTTTAAGGTTAGGATTATAACACATAAAGATGGGTATTGTCCAATGTATATAGAGATACATAGGTCAACGAAAACCATAATCATGTTATGGTTGGGTCCTGAATTGAAATTTTGGACTTCACTACGTATCTCATAAGAATGATAATCAAGCCATACGTAGTTCTTGAAATGTAGTTTAACGTCGTGCAGGACGAAAGTATGATTGATCTTAGTTTAGGGTCATAGAATTTGGACCATAATAATGAATACACAGTGTGTGTTTTCATGAGGACTTTTCAGCCAAGGGACTGAAAGTGAAATTTGGGGTTAGTCCCAAAAGACTTGGTACTGGATTCGAGGGACACTCGAATGTTCCTACGTATCCCATAAGGATGGGAATCAAGTCCACGTAGTTCTAGAACTACCCTTTGTACAAATTTGGTTCGTACATGTGAAGGGTGAAAGGGGACTTTAGTGCAATGATGGTTTAACCTAAGATAAAAAGTTTAGGCATTACCATGTATGTGTGTAGTCTTTTGAAAATGAAAAACATGATTGAAAAATCAATGTCAATAATAGTTCTCTCTCAAATGAGGAAATCAAAGAATATTGTAGTTTATTGTCGTACCGGACAAAAGTGTTGTATAGTTTAACGTCATATAACAAGGACGAAAGTGAATCAATGTAAAGATATTGATTCCAGGGGCGGTTTCACGAATCAACATCATATGAGATGGTGGTGAACCGATGTGAAGAGATTGTTTTTGGGCTTGAACCTTGGGAGGTTGCCTACATACCCAGCCTGGAGGGCAAGGATCAAAGTCCGTGTAGTTCAATTAAAGAATGAATTATGATCAAGTTGTTCTTGTGGACAATGATCTAATAAAAAAATGTTGTTGGGACTTATACATGGTTAGTGGACCAAAGGGAGTGTTATGGTTGATGTTCTCTCTAAGCTCACGTGAGTCATACTCGGTGTGAGAAACAAGAGGTAATAACAACCTTAACGATGCACAGTTTAATGTCATGTAGGACATAAAAAAAAGGGACTATGCAGTTTAAAGTCTTACAGTTAGGACTATTGGTGCTGCACAGTTTAGTGTCATGTAGCAGGGACAAAATAACAGTTTAATGTCATGTAGGACATATCAAGGACTTTCTGTACAGTTTAGCGTCATGTAGTTAGGACGATGGGGACAATACAGTTTAACGTCATATTGGACGAAATGGGGAATGTGCAGTTTAATGTCATGCAGTAAGGACAAAAGAGTGTACCATTTTAACGTCATGTCGGACGAAAGTGCGAACAGTTTAAGGTCATATGCATGGACCGTGAATGGTGCAGTTTAATGTCATACTGGACTTTTGAGATTATATAGTTTAACGTATTTTTGTACATGAGGGACTTTTATACAGTTTAGCGTCATGTAGTTAGGACGTCACAGTTTAACGTCTTGCTGGACCAGGGATGATGCAGTTTAAGGTCATGCTGGACGGTTTAGGGAACTTTTTCACAGTTTAATGTCGTGCGGGACGAAGTTGCAGTTTAAAGTCATACTGGACCATTGCTGTATAGTTTAACGTCATATAGCAAGGACGAAATGGTGCTGTACAGTTTAAAGTCATGTAGCTAGGACTAAGGTGAACCAATATAAGGGTATCAGTTCTGGGGACTTTTTACTGTTTATCGTCATGCTGGACGTTGGAAGTGCCACACAGTTTAATGTCATGTTGCTAGGACACAATATAGTTTAATGTCATCTCGGACAAAATATAGGATCTTCTGTACAGTTTAATGTCATGTAGATAGGACATAATAACAGTTTAATGTCATGTAGGACATAATATAGTTTAATGTCATCTCGGACATATCATGAAGGGACTATGCAGTTTAAAGTATTGCAATTAGGACTATGGGTGCTGCACAGTTTAATGTCATGTAGCAGGGACAAAATATGAACCAATATAGTTTAATGTCATGTAGGACATAATACAGTTTAGTGTCATGTAGGACATTGAAGGTGACACAGTTTAACGTCATGTTGGACGAAGTTGCAGTTTAAGGTCATACTGGACCATTGCTGTATGAACCAATTGTAAGAGTCTTGGTTCTGGGAACAATATTTTGTGTTTATACAAAATACTTCTTCAGAAATCTGGCATTAGTTGGAGTCGTAATGTGTTCTCCATCCATTGAGATTAGAGAATATGCTCCATTGGAGTAGACCTTATGTATTGAATAAGGTCCTTCCCATTTTGGTTCAAGCTTGGGAGGCTTCTTTCCTGGTATCATTGGTGCTCTGAGAACCAATACCAATTCTCCCTGAATGAATGAACGAAGACGAACTTTTTTGTTAAAATATCGTGCTATTCGATTCTGATAGATTTCCAAGTGGTGCAAAGTGCACAATATTTTCTCATCTAACTGTTCCAATTCATTCAACCGCTTTTGGGATTGCTCATCTGTAGATAACTGATCACAAATGGCTATTCTGAGTGAGGGAAATTGAACTTCAATTGGCAAGACTGCTTCTGTTCCATATACCAATGAATATGGAGTTGACCGCGTTGCATTGCGAGTGGTAGTCCGATAAGCCCATAAAGCATGAAAGAGTTTATCAGGACATGACCTCTTATCTTTATCCACCATCTTTTGCAGTATATTTGAAAGAGTCTTGTTGAAGGCCTCTATCTAGCCATTAGCCGCTTCATGATATCGAGATGAATGGTTGGACTTAATGTTGTATTCTTGATACAATTTCTTTACCTCAGAAGAACAGAAGTTGGTGTCATTGTCCGTCAATATGGTATGAGGGACACCAAATCTAGTAATGATGTTAGACTTGATGAAGTTAACAATGCATTTAGAACTGACTTCTTTGAGAGGTACTGCCTCTGCCCATTTGGAAAAGAAATCAGTAGCAGTAAGAATGTACTTAAACTGCTTGGCCGTAGCTGAAGGGTAAGGTCCCACCACATCCATTCCCCATGTGGAAAATGGCCATGAGTATTTAGCTGTATGAAGCAACTCTGGAGGTTGATGAATGAAGTTGGCATATACTTGGTATGAATGACACTTCTTTGTGAAATTAACACAATCTTGTATCATTGAAGGCCAGAAGTATCCAAGCCTTCGAATTTGATCAGACAGTCTATGTCCAGACTGGTGGGCACCACAGACTCCTGCATGCACTTCTTTTATGACAGCCATTGTCTCTTCACCATCAATACATCTGAAGAGAACTCCATCAAAACCACGTTTGTAGAGAATTTTCTCGAGGTGGTTTGGGCTATCATAAAGAGTAAAATTGACCACACGTCGCCGAATTTGTTCTTTCTCGGCTCTATCATGTGGAAGTGTTCCATTTTGAAGGTATTCCTTGATAGGTGACATCCATCCTGTAGTATGACCATACGGTTCAGGAATGGGACTAATTTCATTAATTTTCTCTGTTCTGACTTGAACATAAGGTGAAATTGCACGACAGTGGGCAATACAGATGGTTGTCTCGTCCCGATTTGGATCTGCTAAAGCTGTGGCTATATTAGCCAGTGCATCAGCTTGAGCATTTTGTGATCTTGGGACATAAGAAAATGTCGGTTCTGAAGGGAATTCTGACATTAACTCTCTGACGTAATCATACAAAGAGATTAATTCTTCTTTTCTGATGGCATAATCCCCATTGACTTGTTTGATTACCAGGTCTGAATCACCTTTCACCTTTAGGTGATTCACTTGTGCTTGAAGCGCTAACTCCAAGCCTGTAATGAGAGCTTGGTATTCAGCTTCATTATTGGTACCACCTTCCCAAAACAAAAAGGAATAAGGTAACACTGCCTTATCTGGAGAAATGAGCACAATTCCTAAACCAACTTTGTTGAATTTAGGATTTTCCATTTTCTTCCCTGTTGGACTTCTAGAAGCACCATCAAAATACATTTCCCATGTTTGAGGACTCTCTTGAATAGAGAAAACTTCCTCATCAGGGAGTTCGATATCTGAATATGTGTCTTCTACTGAAGGATGTTCAGCCAGGAAATCAGCTAGAGCTTGGCCCTTAATTGCCTTTTGAGACACATACTGAATGTCGAACTGCTGTAGAATAACCGCCCACCTTGCCAGACGTCCTGTAAGCATTGGACGACTAAGGATGAATTTGAGTGGATTATTACGAGATACCAATTGGACCTCGTGATGTTGCAGGTAGTGTCTCAGTTTTTGAACTGCAAAGATTAATTCTAGGAAGCACTTTTCAATACTTGAATACCGGGTTTCTGCTTCAAGCATAGTTCTACTGAGATAGTAGAGACTATTTTCATTCCCAGCATCATTCTTTTGAGCGAGAAAGGCACCCAATGATCGCTCTAAAGCTGTCACATAGAGGATAAGAGGTCTACCCTTAACAGGTGGCATGAGTACTGGTGGACTCAAGAGGTATTTCTTGAGAACATAAAATGCTTCTTGACATTCTTCAGTCCACTGGTAAGTGACTCCTTTCTTCAATAATTTGGTAAAGGGTAAACTTTTGCCTGCCAAATTGGCGATGAAACGCCAAATATAGGCTAAGTGTCCTTGAAGTCCTCTTAATTCTTTCAAATTATGAGGAGGTGACATACCAAGGATTGATTTGGTCTTCTCAGGATCAACTTCAATACCACGATGGCGTACAACAAAGCCGAGGAATTTTCCTGAGGTTACCCCAAAAGCACATTTTAAGAGGTTCATCTTCAAATTATTTTGTCGAAGCTTGTGGAATATGACTTTCAAATCAGCCAAGTGATCAAAATGTTGTTTGGATTTAACCACCAAATCATCTACATAGCATTCAACAAACTTCCCTAGAAAAGGTTTGAAGATACGATTCATGGCGCGTTGATATGTTGCACCTGCATTCTTTAAACCAAAGGGCATCACCCGGTAACAAAACACACCTTGAGGAGCTCTAAAGGCTGTATATTCCTCATCTTCTGGGGCCATTCGGATCTGATTATATCCAGAATATCCATCCATGAAAGAAAGTACTTCATAGCCAGACGTCGCATAAATTAAGAGTTCTGTAATCGGAACTGGGAAATCATATTTAGGACAATACCGATTAAGATCTCTGAAATCGATGCAAACCCTAATTTGTCCGTTCTTCTTCTTTACAGGGACAATATTAGCCAACCACTTGGGATATTGAACTTCTCTGACGAAGTTGGCTTTGATCAGCTTATCCACTTCAGCTTCAATTTTGGAAGCATAGGTTGGATGTGTTCTTCTCGCGGCTTGTTTAAAACCTCGATGTTCTTTTGGTAAACTCAAATGATGAGTAGCAACATCAGGATCAAGCCCAAGCATTTCTGTATAATTCCAAGCAAAAATATCTTTATTTTGCTTTAGAAAAGAAATATACATCTCTTGCTCTTCAAGGGTCATGGCCGCACTAATTAAAGTGGGGCATGGATCTTTCTCTATACCCAGATTTACTTCTCTGAGTTCATCCACAGTGGTAGAGATACCCTCTTCAAATGCTGGAGGAGCATCTCTAAGATCTTCCTCTTCCTCTTCATCATGTGTTATTTCTTCTGTTTCTACTTGCAAAGTAGATGAAAAAACGAAATTCTCATGATCATAAGAGATGTCAAAATTTTCACATTTTGAAGAAGAAGCTTCCATTTCTGACCCTATTGATGATAAAGGGTCTTCTTTGGGAAATAAAGAGGAGATGATGGATTGAGAATCGACATCAATATTCACCTCTGGTGTTGCTATAACTTCTTCTGGCCTGATTAGCGAAGTATAGACTTGTTGGATTTCAGCAGACGAAATGAAAACGTCACCACTTATGCTTTCATCACTGCTTGGTAAGTTACCAATTTATCCCATGTTGTCTGGCTCGATTGCCGTAATTGACATTATGGATCTTTCCATAAGAGTATTTTGATTTGGGTCTATTTTGTCAATTTGACTGATAGGTAACACATAATCTGTACTCACATGTAAAAATGGATTTATTGGAATTTTTTCCAAACCATATGGAGCATTAACTTTGGTAATTTCCTTCATTGTAGATTTTTCTCTTCCCTTCATGTGATAAAATTCTGCCTCAATGTATTGAGACTCACATGTCTTGAACGGGGCCTTATCACCATACAATGTTCCAACTTGACCATCGAAACAGTATTTGAGACATTGATGGTATGATGACGGAATAGCTGCATGCTGATGTAGCCAGGGTCTTCCAAGCAAGATATTGAAAGCTGAGTCTTGATCAACAATCATGAAATCCGAATTGGAAACAAGATCTCCAAACTGAGTTCTGAGTGTAACTTCTCCCAGTGGTTCTTGTTCATTTTTATCATATCCTTGCAACATCATGGTAGAAGGAGATAAATCAGATTCCGTGAGGCCCAATCGACGAAGTGTGCGAATGGGCATGAGGTTGACTCCTGAACCATTGTCAATGAAAGCTCTTCGAACATCTATACCATTGACTTTTCCAGATAAGTACAAAGGTTTTATGTGCCCATGCACAACATAATCTTCATCTTTATCAGTAAAAGATATCACTACATGGCATTCTGCAGGATTATTCTCTATGTGATAGATTTCAGCTGCAGCAATTTCAGCTTCAAACTCCTGAGGACTTGACAAAGCTTCGATGAGTGCTTCCCGAAGATCTTTTGACAGATTCAAAGCATACAAAATTGATAACTTGGCTGGTACTTGGGCCAAGTGTTTCAATATATCATACTTTTGATCTAGAGGTCTGCGTTTCCCAATAGGAATATGCGGTTTAGCAGGTACCTTGGAAGCAGATGCTTTGGAAGCTGATGCATCTTGTATTGAAGTTGGCAACATCCTTGGTTTTGGAAGATTAGACTGATTAGATCCATTTACTTGCTGAGATAAAGAAGATGGAACTTTTAATCGGTCTTCCAAAATAACTGTGCCGAAACTGAGTTGGCCATTGGCAGAAGAACTTGCTTGTTCTTTTTGAGCTCGCTGAAGGGCTCTACCACGAGTTTCTGCTGCATATACAGTGCTAGCAGGGGTAGAATTAGAGTAGTGGCTTCGGAAAGATCCATGTCTTCCCCTATATCCTGAACCTCTAGAACTTCCTCGTGTTCCCTTATTTGATACAGGGAATTCAGGATCATCAAGACTGGAATATGAATATGTTAATTGAATCATATTAACAGAACCAAAGATTAACTCTTCGTCTGATAAAGACTCTGCCTGGTTAGCCTGTTTAGGCTGTGCCGTTTGGTGGGACGGTGCCCGTGGCTTCGAAGTAGATGGCATGAAATCTGCCAGAGTCAAAGACAATTTAGGCTTTGATACATACTCATCTTCTCTTGATTCCTCTTTCTTCTTTGAATTGCGCTTTCCTTTTGAGGATTTTTCTTTTGATGGAGGCTTTACTGCAGCTTTTGTAGGAGACACAATTGGCTTCTTCAATTGTGTTCGCAAAATGGAATGGGTCCGATTGATTGTCTTTCTGACCATCCAATCATCATATTTTTTCGCAGTTTTGCTTTTGACTTCCTGCCACTCGCCTCCTTCCTCTGGATCTGTAGCGGTAATACACGCTACATGAGCTGAAGAACCCTTCAATTTGACTTGTCCCAAGTCGACCATCTTTTGCAGGAGTTCTTTAAAGACAAAACACTCCTGGATGGGATGCCCCAACATTTGATGAAAGGGACAATAATTGGGACGGTCTTCATCTCCTTCCTTGTTTGGCCTCTTGGGCACTGGTAATTGAACCAAATTATTTTCCAGAGCTGAAATGAAGTAACCAGGAACTTGCTCACTTCGGAAAGAGTATGTTTTACTCTTCATATCCTCAAATTGTTTTCGTCGTTGATCTTTTTGATCATTTGGACGAAACATCCTTTGTTGTTGGCGTTCAGGAGGTGGATCCATTCGAGAAGATGAAGGTTTTGAAGTAGAAATAGGTACAGGTGCCTGTTTAAGCATAACTTTAGCAGTTTCTGCTTTACCCATTCTTCTTCCTGGAGATGATGGAATTACACGAGATTTAACCTTAGCCTGTATAAGGGAATCTTCAATCTTTTGAGCGATTGAAGTAAGGTCTCGAAACCCTCCTTTGTATTTCACAGGGATCAATGGCGTGCGTAATTCGTCACGCAAATTTTCCACACATATTGGCAATAATTCCTCCTGAGGGAGTGCTAAACTCAAGGAATACGTTAATCCCTTCCAACGAGCAATGAAATCAGAGACTCTTTCATTTTCCCTTTGCTTGCAGTTTGTAAGATCGAAAACTGTCGTTTTTGGCAAAGTTGAGCTAAACTGAAGAAGGAATTTTTGACGAAGATCCTCCCATCCGATGACTGACTGGGATTGCAAGCTTGTATACCAGACAAAATCTGGTCCTTGTAAGGTTCGCACGAAGCATCTGAGTTTCACTGCTTCTTGTTGCTCTGGAGTTCCCATCATAGGATCACAACAAGACACATAATGCGTCAAATGTTGTTTGGGGTCGCCTGATCCATTGAAAGTAGGGAAAACAGGGTTTCCAAAACTGGATGGAGGAGAAATTGAATCTACCCATTCAGGGTAAACTTTCTTTTCAGGTTGAACTTGCGCCCGTTTCCCTTCCATAGTTTCTAACCGAGCTGTTAATGACTCAATAGTAGTTATTAACTTTTGAGAAACGTCAGGTTGAACTTGGTTTTGGGTAGGTGCAATGAATGAAGCTTGGACAGACGTGGTGGTTGGTGCTGCAACTGATGGTAGTGCTGCCAACCGTTGTTGCGTTTGACCCGTAGGATTAGACCTCTGTTGGTGTATTGATAAAGGAGGATATTCTTGATCCATCTCAGTAGTTACAACAAATTCCTTCGGCTGTCGGACTTCAGCATTCTTAAGAAGAAGACTACTCTGAAGTAGTTCTGCATTCAACCTTCTTAATTCTTTCATTTCTTCCTCCTGTTGTGCAAACCTTTGCTCTAATGAGAGAGATTGACCTCCTTCAGAGGAAGGGTGAGAAGTAACCTGATTCTTTCCTTTCCCCTTATTGGATCCTTTTCGGAGAGGGGGAAGTGGGTTACTTAAAGGAATACCCAGATTTTGGGTAAGCCTTTGATTACGTGTGCGCACACCTTCTTCATTTAGGTCTGTGTGCGCGACTTCTTGAGCAGGAACCTCTTCGTCTGATCCCTCTGATTGAGCCTCATCTGGTGAATCAGCAGCAACGGCATTGATGACATTAATGGATGCATATTGCATGGAATCCTTTCTATCAGCATTTCTGTGATATTGTCTCCTTCTATGTCCATGATGAGACATGGCATTCCGTTGACTTGATCCCTCAGGAATTTCTTGGAGAACCGTCACTTGGAGAGAATCTCCTGACAGTTTGGCTCTTCATTCCTCTTGAGGCTTATTACCTAATCGAGAGAATACTGACTTTCTCTGAGGGAGGGATTGAGGATTTGAAAAAGTCCCCAGTCCGGTGGACTGGGGATGTTCCTGCTGCTTCCGCTCAACTCCTCAAATCCCATTTGTTGACTCTGAGGGTTGGGTTAGAGAAGTCCCCAGTCTGGCAAGCTGGGGTGTCTCTTGACATGCTATGTCTGAGATCTTCTTAAAATCTCTCTTGATCTTGCGAATTTTAGTTCGAAAATTAGCTGGATGCATTAACCTGTATCCACTTTTATCACCTGGTTCAACAGACCATTGGATGATTTCCGAAACTTCTGTCATTTTATGACGTGTTTGCTCCAGACGAGAGGCTTGTGCAATATTCTCGCCTGCTTGATGTAGGAGCAATTCAACAACTTGTTCTCTATATACTTAATTTTGAGAGGAACTAGTTGAAGCCTGTTCTTGAGCAAGATTTTGATTATGAACAAAGCTCATTGACTGTGGCCGGTCATGGGCAATAACATTGCATGAGACCATTTTCGGCGGGCTTTGCTGACCGGAAAGCACTGTGAAATGTAGTGCTCCGTGAACACCCCATCCTCTGATATGAACATCAGATGGAGCATTGGCAATTAACTGACGCAATCTTCTTAGTGCGCCAAGGCATGAACGTTGAAGGGTTCTCTGTTGCTTTTCAGCCTTCGGATACCGAGAGACTGATAGAGATGCCAAATCAATCTGACGTTGTAACCCTTCTATTATCTTAAGATTATTTTCATATTCATCATAAGATAATACCTTCTTCTTTAATTGACAAAGAGTTTTCCATATGTTGAGATGAATATCATGGATTCCATCATCCGTCAACATCTTTGGAATGTCGTACTGGGAGTCAGCCAAAGGCCAAAACATGACTGGTACTTCACCTTTTGCCAGTTTTTTCCTCATGTTCAGCATTTCCTCTTTATCATTAAATGAAGATTCTTCTACCTGTTTGGACCAGAGTTGGTGTTTCCTTGTTGCTTCATCGGATTCAACAAGATTGGTAGAGAAATCACTATTCATGCTGGAAGATGAATGACCCAGGGATGGTTCGGAGAATAACCTGAACCCCAGGCTATCTTCTGATGGAGAAAGAGTTTCACCTGCCGATAGTAAAGCATCAGACATGACTGGTTTTACGTTTTCAAGTGCCTCGAGATAGGAGGGCTTTCTCGTCACTACATTGCCTTCTGAAGAATTTTCGAGACAACGTGAATCACTACTGCAGAGAGGACTTTCGCAGCGAAGTTCATCACCATGAGGAGGACCGTCATGATGGGTTACAGCAAAAGATGAAATCTCTTGCTCCTTGGTCTTCTGACCACACAGAGGGTTCCTGTGGCTCTCATCTGAAGAAGAAACTTCAAGATTGACCGAATTTTCATGAAGCAAGTTTTCATGAGGAAGTGTCTGTTGAAGACCTTCAGAATTAATGTTCCCGTTATTGGGAACTGAGGGAGTAGAATCTTGAATTCCGACAGATAAATGTCTGAGGGCTTCAAGAACTCCAGCATCGAGCAAGGCCTTGTTGCAAATTGGCCTTTGATCTCCTGACTGTGCTGGGCGGATCTTTTTCTTAGATGCCTTCTTACTCACTTTAGAAACCACTTGATGATGAAAGTGATTGCTCTGAGCAGGTGTATGTGCCTGATCAGGAAAGATGGTCAGGTTAGGTTGACGATCTCTACTCAAATCAGGTGTATGTGTCTGACTTGGTTGTCCGTATGATATGGGGGAGTATGCCCCATAACCCTCTTGGACTGGAACAGATGTGTGTGTCTGTTCCGGAGTGAATCGTTGATGTGTCACTCCATTGTTAGGGATAGATTTATGTGTCTGTCCCTGAGATGATGCTGAAGCTGTTATGATATCCTGGAAAGCATCCAGAATATGAGCAAGAATTTGCTTCTGCTCTTTCACCATTGAAAAAATATGTTTGGTGACTTCAGCCTCCGGAACGGGGATATACGTCCATTACGGTCTTGGAGTAGGTGTATGTGCCTGCTCCTGTCCTCCTTTTCCTGTCAGTGAATCCTGACAGTACTCAAGTGTGGAGGTAGAGAGTTGAGTCTGCCTCCTGTTTGTCGTCGGGACTTTCCGACTGACTTCTCCGTGTGCTACCAAGCGAGACTGTTGGTAGGCTTGATTAGTATTAGCAGGTGTATGTGACTGCTGATTACACTTCGCCAAACACGGTTGACGAGATCCATCATATGTAGTCAGACGAGCCTGCTGACTAACTGGTGATGTATAAGCAGGTGTATGTTCCTGCCTATGGTACTCCGCCGGAATTGCCTGGCGGGATAGGCTTGATGCTGCCAGACGAGTCTGCTGGACAGCGGAATTAAAACGGGCAGGTGATTGTTCATGCTCGTTATTTGCTACCAAGTTAGGTTGGTGGACTTCTCCGGAGATGGCAGGGATGACAACCTGCCTATTGTTAACCGGATTCCGTCTCTGGCGGTTCATCTTGCCTGCTCGGGTTCGAGGAACCTGAGCTGAATGCCTGGAGTCGGTACCCTCATCATGTTGAGGGCGCACTACCACACGAGTCTGGCGGCGATTGTTGATGGGAGCCCTTGGGAAGGACTCCTGTCTTTTTTAATTAAGGTCCTTCGGGACCTGCTCATTCACTTCCTCAGAGTAAGGGAGTGAATGGAAATTGCGTTCCGGGGATAACGACCCGAAACGGTTGGAGACGGTAGTCAGCACCGCCTGCTTCTTAATTGCTGGCCGCCATTGTCCGGACGACCAAGTAGAGTTGTTAACTTGGAGGGCTTGATGAGCGGACTCCAGAGTTGGGATAGTACCGTTGCGACGGTACTCCTTAACCAGTGCATTAGAAACCCAGCGTTGAAGACGCTGAGTTGGTGATGTCATCCTCAGAGCGGATGACGTTCCAGCAGGAGTAGCAGCATTGGTTTTCACAGCAGCAGACCTCACAGTAGAGGTGTTCACAGCAGCAGTATTCACAGGGGTGAATTTAAGGAAATCCATTTTGCAGAAGATCTTGAGAAAAGAGTGCATGTTCCATGTAACAAACATAATCAAGATGAATCTGGCCACTGCATCTTTTGGATGAGCACATGTCAATGATTTCTTTGTTGGCCCAAGGGGCCTAACAAAAAAGAAGAACATCACTTTAACTTGGTTAAGGAATTCACGTCGGGTTCACCATTTTTGTTTCGCACGGAATCCGGGGATGACCTCCTGGACGGGAGATTCAAACGTTCCGATCGGTTTCTAACGGGTTTGTTCGTAGAACCGGAAACATCCAATGATTCCACATCCGTTTGGACCTACTTTCCAAAGGCAGGCGCTCATTAGCTTGTGGACTAATGAGGCTTAGGAATTTGCATTGGTCGAGAGGATGGGAGGTCGGACTCATCACACCTTTTTGAGGGGAATTATTGTCTACTCCGGGACTCTCTTTATATATTTAAGTTATGTTCGTGAATCCTTATTACATTACCAAGTATAAAATGTTCTTTCCTTTAGTTTTAACAATCAATGATTAAATATGCAAAGAAATTTAGAGAATCTTTTATATGTATTCGAGGTTCTTCATCAATAGAGAATCATCTATATCTGTTTAGAGATTCTTGGTCAATGGTATCCTTCAAAACATTTATATAAAAGTCTCTTGGTCATTTATGATGACCAGGCTGATTTTAAAGCCACTCAATGGGGCACTTGAAGTTTATCGTCATTCAGAAGGACAGATATTATTTCAAAGTTGGGATCGAACCCATAAATGGGCTACCTACGTATCCTTTGTTTTGGAAAAGGAATCAGAACCCACGTAGTTCGAGAAATGGAGTATGATGTTTATGATTGATGGCTCAAAGATAAATGTCATAATTACTTTTACACTCTAAGCTCACGTGAGTCATGCTCGGTGTGAGAAACAAGAGGTATTGGTAAAATTTAGACAATTGTTCCATGAAAGATGCAATCATAAGAATTTGTTTGGGGCTTATGTATGGATGACTGCCCAGATAGATGAAGGTTTAGGATTTACTTTTAGGGAGAAAATACATGAACAGGGTCCATAAAGTTATATGTGCTTCATGGAGATTTGAATACTCTAATCTTGGGGCTTACTCCTAAGGAGGATGCCCAAGTTAGGAGGGGACTTATGATGGGGTTTTACTCCTGAAAAGGAAACCCAAATCAAAGGTAAATTATGACTGGTTAAGAGAAGGGGGCTTGAGGTTTACTCCTAAAAAGGAAAACCCAAGATTATGATTGGGACTTACTCCTAAAAAGGAGGCCCAGGTTATGACTGAGTCTTATTCCTGAAAAAGGAGACCCAGGTTAGGGGACTTGGGGCTTACTCCTGAAAAGGAAGCCCAAGGTTATGATTGAGTCTTATTCCTAAAAAGGAGACCCAGGTTAGGGGACTTGGGGCTTACTCCTGAAAAGGAAGCCCAAGGTTATGACTGAGTCTTATTCCTAAAAAGGAGACCCGGGTTAAGGGACTTGGGGCTTACCCCTAAAAAGGAAGCCCAAGGTTATGACTGAGTCTTATTCCTGAAAAAGGAGACCCAGATTTAGGGATTAAGGTTTGGGGCTTACTCCTGAGGAGGATGCCCATATTTGAGGTTGGGGCTTACTCCTAAAAAGGATGCCCATATTTGAGGTTGGGGCTTACTCCTAAGAAGGATTCCCAAGTTAAAGAATTATGATTGGGGCTTACTCCTGAGGAGGATGGCCAAGTTTGGGAACTTTAAGAATTTGGGGCTTACTCCGGAGGAAGATGTCCAGATTAAAAGGTTTTATAACTGGGGATTATTCATGAAAAGGAGACCCAGTTTAGGATTCTCTCATCTTAAAGGATGAGGTTGAATGAATTAACTCTCCGTATTTTAGTGACATAAGGATATTTAAATCACTAGACTTTGAGAGAGATTCCACGGAATTCCTTTCAGATAAGGAAGTCAAATCAATAAATCAAGCCATAAATGGCTTTGAAGAGTGTCTTGAAGACTGAATCTTGAAAAGGAAAGGTGAAATGGCTTAAGAGGGGTAAAAATGGGAAAGATGGGCACCCAAAAAGATAGGGGCGCGTAAGTCTTGCAAGGCGCGCAAGTCTTCCATGGGCGCGCAAGTATTGGTCGCGCAGGTATACCTGCGCGACACATAGTGTACTTGCGCGATTTTCAACCAGCATTGAAATACTTGAGCGACTCTTTTTTAAACCCTTTAGAATGTTCTTGAGGTTCTTCCAGAAAAGGGACGCGCAAGTTATATTGAAGGAAATAAGTCGGCGCGCAAGTGTTTGATAAGTTTCAACACTTAGGCCTTCCTTCTTCTCTTTAGATCTTCCGTTCTAGGTAATAAATTACCTTAGAAGTGTTCCGGAAGCTTTGAGAAGAGACTTGGGCGTCGGGATCTTTAATACGAGTTTCTGTAAAAAGATCCTCCCGAATGGGGGGCCCACAGGGTCTATTTATAGGCAGGAGAAGACCCCGGGCGGTTACCGGGCGGTTATCACTTAGGGCGCGCAAGTCACTTGCACGACCATAAGGCTTCGCGCAAGTACTTGCACGACCACTAGGCGGCGCGCAAGTGTACTTGCGCGACCAGGAGGGAACTTGCGTGACCTATGGGCAATGTTCTCCTTGTTCATCCCTTTGTCGATTTTTGATGTTTCTTCAAAGGATGAATCACTTTGGACTAAGGTATTTCCCTTTTTTTTCAGTCGTTAGACTCTGTGACAGAAAGGAGTGTCAACAATATTTTATTGATAATAAATGATAAAATTTCCTCACATTGTGTTAAATATGTTTATTTATAAAATATTTGGGATTAGATCATTCATTTAAATATTTTATGGAAATTCCAGTTTTACCCTTTATAGTGCACTGTAGTATTTCAAAAATAAATATTTTTATATTTATTATTTGAACTTGAAATTTTGTAACTGTGTTCCTGACTTAATGGTATACAACTTTTTTTCAGGACATTGGAGATAAATCATGATTTTGTTGGACTAAATTGGCCATAAAGTCAAAGGTGGGATGGACCCTCCATATTGAACATCAGTTCTGTATTTGGACCATAACTTCTTCATCTATGCCTGTATTAGGCCCAACTTCTGAGAGGAAATCTCTAACCCTATTTTACATAGATCATTATTCTGGAAGAGCAACTGGTTCACGCGTTTTGGAGGTCAAATGGGAGGTCAAAGTTGGCTTAAAATATTTGGCCGAGATTCCCCATTCACACTTGAAACCACTTTGAACCTAGCCTCCCCTCCACTCTATAAATTGGTGTTTTTATCATTTGGAGGGGTTGGGACGTGCATTGGAAAGTTTAGGGTATAGGATAAGTGGATCCACTCCAATTATCCAACCATTTAAATATGGGTATCTCTTGAAGCAAGGATCCCTTCGACAAAGCCTTCTTCTTCTTCTTCTTCTTTGTGTTGTAATACTTTTGTTTGCGTAATAAACTCCTTAGTTATTATTTAATTTCTTCTGTTTTTCTCTATTTTTTTCATTTATATTCCTCATTATTCTTCCTATTTGGTATGGAATTCAATAGTATAAATAAGATTGGGTTATACCCTTTCTAAACCTTTGCACATGTAAAACATTTCTACGATGACTACATCGCCCATGGAAGTGTAGTTATTTTTAGTAATAGATCTACCTATAACCTTATTCATTAATTTATTTTGAATAAATGAGATGATTTAATTCAATTAATATGATTTTTTAATTTATTTTTTAAATTGTAAGAAACTAAGAGAGCAATTAAACAATTAACACAAAAACACACGATGTTGAGGTTTTGTGTAAATTGTAAGAGTGCAATCTTAATCGATAATACAAGACCATAAGGGATAAATTTGTAGAGTTAAAATATAATCCCTAAACTCAATTAATCCTCATTTCAAGATTGAATATGTGCTCTAATTAACCACTAACCATAAGCTAACCTAAGAACATCAATCAAAGCAGGGTGCTGCAATTGTATGTTCTGAAGCTAGCCTGGGGTTTAAGTAATTTCATATTTGTGGTTAAGTTAACTCTAGTATGGTTCAAGGGATAACAAATTAAAGGATTATAATTAAGTGGATTATAATTTAAATGATAATGATAAATATTAGAGTGAATAGTTAGAGTTATATCTATTATGCCTTTTAAAATATTTTCTAAAACAACATCTTTTTGTTGTGTCATTTTAATCGAACTTCATTTCAAAAATAAAAACAAAAAAAAATATAAAATCTTCTTCCAAAAAACTTATTATATATTTATAAATGATAAAAAAAACCCATAATTTTAATTATTGTTCTTATTTCCTTTTATTTTATTTCCAAAATTCCTTTAATATGTTGTTAAATTTACTTCTTCCTCTAAGAGATGAACTTGGTCAGCCACTCTACTGCACCTAAGTACCCAACAATCACATATCATATGAAACAACCCATAAAAGCACCTTTAAATTTACCACAATATGTGTAATTAAAGGATAAATTCGAACCACAATATCCCCACCATCAAAATTTTCATTCAACACATGCTAGTAGCGTTCTAATGATGGTCTCGACACAGAACACAAAACACAAACCGATCGAAGGGATGAATCCAAAATGACCTCTTTTAAATCCATCATGTCAGAAATTCCATGAAAATATGTGGTTAAAAACTATATTAACCCTATATTACTTGACAATTTCATAAAGTGGTCCCTCACTGACCACACATGACAAGAGATAGGGATGTCAAGTCGCACCATCCTTGGTCGACTACCCTCAAGGCACCTAACTTAGACAGTCGATGCATTTCAAAAGCTAGACCCAATACCTCTAGATGAAGTCACCTCAAGACTTCTTTGAGCATGACAAACGATTCCTGTGACCTATTTTCAATGATTCCTCTATCCAAAATTCCCTTTTAAAATATCATGCCTCAACACAAACATGGGTGTAATCTAGAACCAACTCACAAGGACCATTACCTCGTTTAAACATCTCATCCGAGCCTGAATGAAGTTTGAGGTAGCCTCAGAATCATCAATAGGCATCTAAGGAGATTATACAAGGTAAAAAATTGAACAAATTTTACAAATGAGACATCAATAGAAATCTTAAAATCTACATAAGAAGAACACTGACTACATCCAAAGTGGAAAACCACCTGACAATCTAATCAAAGGAAAAATAGCTCGCACCTATGAGTCCATCCAAGGATTTACTATTTGGGAACCCAGGTATATTTTGAGACTAACCATAACTTTAAGAACAACCATACTTCTGGAGAACACTCTAATATAAACCACCCAACAATCCCAACAGCTTTTAAAACTTTAATGTGGTGTAAGACCAACGCTCTCCCTGTGTACCCAGATGATACCAAGATAGGGGGAATGGTCACCTTAAAGCCAAGAGTACACTAAGTGGTTTTAATGATCTCTATAAATTATCTAATATAATTTCTCTATAAATAGGGTAGAGTGCTCTTTACATTTTCAAACCAAACCTGCCAAAATAAAAGGGAAGTATTTTTGAACCTTTACAGGTCGACTTCCTTAGAAGATCTCTACTACATCTGCTGGCACATTTACAACCCAACCATGATACCTTCACCACCTGAGGCATCCCACGGTCACCCAAACACAACCACCATGGGACATACCTGACCAATGGTGTCTTCAAATGTTACTCATATATCCAAGAACATTATTATCATCGTTCTCTCGAGCAAGAACTAACTTAAACGAATGATTACCAACCATGGGGAATTTGATCGAGTCTAACCATTTTGAATAGGTCCTCTAGGTTGTTCTCCCTCTACTTGGAAGGAAACATTTAACTATAGTTTAATTAATTCTCCCCACCTTAGGAGTGTCCTTAAAATTGTATTTATAGATAAATGAATCTTATTCCATGACACACGCTCCATTAACCACTAAATTCAGGTCCTAGAGGTGGCCATCACACCTTAACAAGCATTTAAAAGAAGATACAGAGATAACTAGCCACTAAAGGGAGCTAGGTTAGATTCAATTTTATACTTATACATATCTACCATCACCAGTTATGCTCGCGATTACCATAGCATTAGGCATAAAATCCAAAATGACTAATGATCATGTCAAACACTCGATTCTCTTTAATGCATGATCCCATAAATTAAGATGATCTAGGACCTTTATCAATGCCCAGGTCACTCTACTCAGGATTTGACTGGAGTTTAAGGAATAACAACTCCAAATTAAATAACTAACACTAAACTCAATAGTTTGATGTACCATTTAACAAGATGATGGGTGTCGTGCATATCGACACATACTACCCCAAGGTTCCAAAAGAAAAATAGCACATCCTTAACATTGTCCATGGGATAAAATGGCCATATGAATTCAAGTATCTAATGGACTTACCAAAATATTTAACCCACAGTCATATTACACTGTATGACTATTAATATGACTGACAATGTACTAAGTCATCAAACATCGAAAAGAGAAAAATAAGGGTCTCATGACCTACTATGCAGATGATCATGCCTTTGGCATATCTAGACATCTAGAACTTGTCACTTCAAAATGATCATACTCAGTGCAAGAATAAAACAACACCTAAACACCCATCAAAACAAGGGTGTCATTTTAGGAACTAAGAGTCTTACATGGGACTATGGGGCCCGAACAGTACCACACAATAGGAATTTCTCACAAGCAACAAGCAAAAGTTCTAAAGATCTAAGGGTGCTACCTACTATGGGATAGCCCCTAACCAAAGAAAAAAATAATTGACCCAAAATGAGGTCACACCTACGAAATCTCACTAAGATTAAAGGCCTATCATTTAGATTTATACTTAGGAAGGAAGAAGCCTATAGAAACTCTCACGTTCCATTTCAAGGCATAACTAAAGAAGCACTCAAAGTAACCTTACACAAGGGATAAGGCTAATAACACCACTCAAGGATTCTCAAAATGTTTTAAAGTTTAGTTTTAAAGAAAAAATAACACTAGCCACAAGGAAGAACATGAAAGGTATGTTAAACCAACTTTTTAAACCATTTTTGTTCAATGAAATCACGCTATATTTAGGCCTTTTTATCAAATAACCTCCATTTTAAACACTATTTATTTAATTATAAGGCCCCACACTAAAAAATTTAAGAATATTTGAAGGTCCTTTATTAATCAAGAGTGGTATTTCCCAGTAAGAAGACACAAAAAAGGGGACGCTTTAAATTAACCACTTTCACATAGAATAACTTACCCCCATGGGGTTTGGCACTAGGAATTTAAATGAAAAAGGTGACTTAATAGGGCCTCGTTAGCCATTTTGGGTTCAAAAAAAATCAACCCAAACATTTTAAACATTTATATTTTTGAAACACCTTTAGCGGTTTCATTTTATTATCAGTAAGCCCTAATTAACCTACTTGGGTCCAGTTATACTTTTATGAAATTATCCATATGGTTCATTAAACCTAAGAAATAGAGGTAAGAGCCTCGATGAGGAAATTAAAACATTAACTGCCAAAATATTGTATACTAATCATTAGTCTCTAAGAAGAAAGATCATAAAGGATGTTCTGATTTTATGGGTTACTACCTTTCACTATATAAAGCGCCCATACTACATACAAGTTGCAGATGACTCCCATATAACCAAACCCATTAAATCCATGATAAATAAAATTTAACCTCTTCAATATTTATATGAAATCCTTTAAATATACAAACAGTGCGTCTAAATCAGTTCGATTATATGGGTCACCCTATTCCAATTCGTAAAGTTCCCATACACTACCAATTGGAAATTGGTTCCCATTTAATCGCATCCAACTTATTTAGGATAAAATGTAAATTTTAAAATATTAACATTTATTTAATAGACTCTGAATTTATAAGGTAAAATTACAATTGTTTGGTTTCCTAGGTCATCATTTTCTGATTCATAAGTCTCCCATACACCTTACAATCTTTAAGTTAACTCCCATTTAATTGCAACTCGGGTGTTTCTGGATATGCTAAAAAAACATAAAAGCATGGAAATTTAAGAAAACACACAAAATAAGTCACCTAGACATGGTAATAAATCACACATGCTAAAATAATCACATGTCATAACAAGTAAGCACTGCATAGAATAGGCAAGTAAATGGAACACAAGGCACATTAACAATTTCAAATAACCTAACAAAGTAAACTATATGGAATGGAATATGCATGGAATTTTAATTTCTATGTGACTATAATGATGCATGTAATGCTTCCTACTTATTGTACCAGGCCAAGGGTAAAATACCATAAATTTTATAAACCAATACACAATAAAAAATACACTATTCACTCAAGGTGAAATCAAAATCAACTATAATATCGAACAACATGAACAACAATCTCAACCATGGCCACTTGGTCATTTCCCCATGGTGGGTGATCAGTCCCAGACATGGCTATTTATCGAGCACTGAAACTTTCCTAGTCTCATGTCTACCAACTTCAAATAGTAAGAAAATATAAAGGGATCTGATACCACTTTTTAATGTCCTGGCCCGACTTACCACTAAACCAGTAGTCAGAATAGTCTCTACATGGCCTCAAGCGTACCTCCTCATATACTAGAGGATTTCGACTAGTAGAGAGGGTCTAATGGTGGTAGGGTGGGGATATTATACCCTCATGATCAGATAGGAACAATGATATAATCATAATGAAATCAACAGACAATAGTATAAGAAACAAAAATAAAGAAATGAAAAAGTAGTGAAAGACAAATATAATAACTGAATATAAAAGTTTCCAATGACAATTTACAACAATACATGTATGAAAAATGATGCTACAAGTACAAGCAGTGAAAATTAAAAAATAGAAATGCAATATAATAAAAGAAAAACTACCCAAAGACAATATCCATGAGAATTTCAGGAACCATATCTG
This sequence comes from Viscum album, assembly GCA_963277665.1. NCBI lineage: Eukaryota > Viridiplantae > Streptophyta > Magnoliopsida > Santalales > Viscaceae > Viscum > Viscum album. Next base: position 1,079,395,136 of record OY728166.1, on the reverse strand, counting down.
TCCTTTTCCCCAACTCCTTCCTAGTAATGTAAATCAAAACATCAGAAGATTGTTGTTTTCTTTTATCAATACCTGCAGACATAAAGTCTACTCAGGTACCGATAGTGCCCGGGTAGGTTATGGGATACAATCTCAGTTGGTCGGCACCCATGGTGTCTATCCTAATCAATTTCATGCAATATAAATTAAGTGGTGTTTCATAGTAAATATATGTGAGATAGAGGCAATTAAATAACTTAAATGCATTGGATTGGGTTCCATATGGAGACTCGTCCAATCACCAGCTTCGGCCGAAGCTGGTGTATCTGAACCAGAAACACCTACATTGGTAAATTAAGTGAAATAAGGTACGAGGTGTTGGACTATCCCCAATCTTGTGATTGGGGTTGGAAGACACATCCCTATATTTCTATTTTCTAAATATTCAATCTATTTTTATTAAAAAATTGACATTATCTTTAATTCAATTCAAAAAAATATATATAAAAATTTCATTAATTCTTTATGAACATAGTGAGATGCCCTGAGCCCATCCATGAAAATCTGAAGGGACCTCCCAGGTATCACTCGAGGGGATCAACATATAACCAATGTCATGGAGTGCATCCATGGTGACCTAAAAATGAAGTCCCATGTTTTACACATAACATGGTATCAAAAGTCAATTACTAGCCTCTGAGTTTGTACCTGGTATCACACATAGGGGCCCAAGTCTCACTCGAGACATGGTTCAACCAATCGTTACTTCGAGTTCATCCAAGGGGTCTCCCCTATGGAACTAGCATCACTTGTATGGAGGTAGGGATATATAATGCTTGGTGAGCCCATCTCAGGCATAGTTGATGTCACCCCCTTATAATTACTAAACATTAACAATTCAAACAAACTGAATGAGATCCCTTCCAAGGGGTCCTTAAGTAGGAACCCCTTGTATCACCCTCGATACTCAAGAATGAAATCTCAAAAGAAATGCATATAAATATACAAAATTACAAGAAAGTACCATTTTATTTATTCAAGTATTTATATTTCCATAGGCATGTTGGTCAAGAAAAAACTAAATAATAAATCATCACTTAATAATTTAGAAGATAGCACACCTCATTTGAAGAGTTTTATTATAAAAAACATGACATTAGGTTTCAAAACTTCATTTCATTTAATTTAAGGATTTGAATTCATCTAAAGGCATAAGGTATATATCATACGGCACAAAGTAAGAGTGCAAGGAAAGACATAAAAGCAAGGCGGCATAGGAAATAAAAAATAATAGCTTGTAAAAGGTATATGACACATGATATAAGTAATATTCAAAAGACCTAAACAAAATGACATAAGCAAGGGATCCTACCTCAAGAGAATAAGGCCAAGTCGAACACTTGTCACTTGACGTTTTCATTGACGATCATTCAAATCTTCTCTTTCCCACCTCCGAGAATATTCACCTTCACATATACATAAGGACACCTATCCCCTATGTACATATTCGCATGAACATGAATATGTATAAGGGGATCCTTACATGTATGCTTATATATGAATATACCCATTTACACTTACACGTGTATGCATTTTTCATATATATACATATGCACACCTAGCCCCAATATATATATTCATGCCTCCATGGGTGAATATATATATATATAACGGGGTAACTCACATATAAATTTGTCTAACTATGCATACACGGGTAATTCACCTTCGATTTTGGAATCTCGAACCTGCCTCAAGGATGACCAAGACACGCTATAAAATTATTAGGAACCCTAAAATTTTATAATCCCTAATTAAAAATTGAACCAAAGTAAAGGAACTGAAAACCCTTACCCTAAATCAAAGGGAAACCCATTTCCTTTGACAATCGTGACAAGAACGATGCTCAACGAGGTCAATGAACCCTAATAATCAAGAAGTAATAAGGAAAAAAACCCAAAACATGTTAGGGTTTGTCCTAGGCATGCACAATGCATGAAAGGGGAGGAAAAACACCAAAATAGACAGAGGATAAGGGAGAAGAGACTTACTGAAGAGGACCACACACCAAATCAAGAGGAGAACAGTCACCTAAGGGAAGGGAGGTGACGCGTCGGAGCTCTCCCAATCATTTGGGTTGCGCGAGAGAGCTAAGAGGGGGTGCGTCGTGAAAGGGAGTAAAGGGAGACCCCTTTGCAGAATCTCAAAACCTAACATCATAATAATAATAATAATAATAATAATAATAATAATAATTGTAACAATATTATTATTATTATTATTATTATTAAACCATTTCTTTATTTTTAATTTTGATTTATTCTCATTTAATTTATTTTTATTTTTATTTTAATTTAATTAATTTAATTTCTTTTAAAAAAATTATGCACGGTTTGGGTCGTACAGTTAGTCAAACTACATGCCAACCATGCGATGAACAATGCATTTGTACTACCTAAGTGGAACTACCCATATGGGCCAACCACATAGTTTGGGTAAACCATGCACAACTCATGCGCTTCACATATGCTCGCTACCATCAATTGCATGGTTTGCTGCTGGGGACTGCAAGCTTTCGGACAAACCATACACCCTGTGTAGACCATATAAACTTGAGATTTCCAGGGTCAATCACTCCCAAAACTCAATGAGACACCTAAGAAAACCCTCATGCCTTTACCCAAGTCTAAAAACAACACAAAAAGGTGTTCCAACTCACAAAATTCAAATCTGAAGCTCAATTTAAAGAAAAAACCATCCAGTAAACCCCAACATTTAAATTTCCATGGAATTTTTTTACCTTGTCTCAAAACATGGGTTGTTACATTCCCCATGTTCATATTTTTTATTCTTATAAAGCGTATATGGGTTCTTCTTACCTTATTTTTAGTCCCTTATTGTTTTAGATATTTATCTATCATGATATTATGTCTTTCCTTTATGTTTTTAAGGAATACTATTTAGTATGTTTATACTCACCCCTATACTAGAATTATTCCCACACATATTTTGTCTATGTAAATTACATAGTGATTGGAGATGGTCATGGTGGTTGTGGAGCTGGTGATTTTTTTAGCTGGTGCTTGGTAGAATATAGTGGTACTTTAAGGCAGCAATGGTTATTATAAGGATATTCCCAATATTCCATGCTAGGAGGAAATGATAACCTATTTCATATATTTATTATATAGTCTAGTGTTATAATGTGTATTGATTATCTATTAGGGTTGCCCATGGGGAATTATGTTGTATAGATGTTGTCTATGCATCCATTGTTATACAGTTCGATTGTTTATTTACATTAATAGTGGTTATTATTTATATTTTTAGTATTATATTGTATATATATTATAAGTTTTTATATGATAAGGACTCTCATGTATGTTTAAACATTCCATTTTAAACATGAAAACATGGAATTCACATTAAAAACCATTTATGAAAAGCTCAAAACATAATGAAATGGTTTCAAATCACCTCAAAAACTATCACATATAATCATACATTCATAAAAGATAATTTATAAATCATAATAAAACTTTGAATTCCATAACAAAAGAAATTTATATAAACACATACCTCAAATAGATGAGAATCAAGATGAAACTATTCAGAACATGTCACCTTCAATGACAACCACACCCATGGGAATAAAAACGGTGTTTATAAACCCTAGGCACCAAAAAACCCCAACATTATATCCACTAAGAATCCTATATTTGTTCAAAAGTGATCTAGGGTTCATGGGGAAAGTCAAAACCAAGAGAAAATAGATAGGTAAGGTAAGAAGAGATAAAAAGAGGGAGAAATACCTCAAAATCTCTTGGAAATTGCCAAAAAAAAGGGAAAGGATCAAGAGGGGGAAGAAGATGGAGGTCCTAATTGACTCATAAGTGTTGTATAATGATTTGGGGGTAGAATAGGGGGAAAACCCTTAAATTAGAAGATAAAAAATGGGAAATAACCATTTTTTAAATACTTGGAAAGGTCTCACAGTTTTACCACACATTTTTCAAAATCGTGCGCCAGCCACTACCTAGTCTAGGTACCCCTCACACAGTTTTTCTTGAGTAACACACAATTTGGAAAAACTATGAACCTCATACCTGATACACCCCAATCCCTACACAACCACTTAGGATCTCTAAATAGTTAGACAAACCATTCGGAATCCATAAAAAATGGATCTTCCAAAATGATAGACCAACTTGCACAGGCACCACATAGTTAGTAGTAATCATTCATGCTAACCATAATCCTCCTAAAAACCCTTCAAAAACTTAAATTTTTTGTATTAAACCAACCTAATATGAAAAATACTCAATATAAGATAAAATAATACAAAATAAACAACACTTTGGAACCATGGTGTCACAAACTCTTCACCATGCCGCTTTCTGCCCAAAGAAAGTCCATGGTTGAAAAGAATAGGCAATAGAAAACAGAAGATCTATAAAGTACCTAACCAAAAATAAAAACTGAAGAAAAAATTAACTCAAATACCATAATCAATATCCTAAAAACTATCAAACTAATCAACCAAAATATTCTAAACATCTCCAAGCATAACTGGAATAAGGACCTTGAATGAAAAGTCCTGCAAATCATGGGAGACCTAACATGGTCTCCCTACCATTTAGAATTCCTCTAAAATGGTCTACCCACTATTTAAGGTTCCTATAAATGGTATCCCCTCCATTTATAGTTCCTCGAAAATGGTTTAACAAAAGATAACTACTAGGAAACACATTCTTGATCAATCGAGAAACCTTGAGAGAAACTCATTCCCATGACAAAACACTTCCAAACCCATCAGAAGAAAGAACAACCAAATTATCCTCAAATAATCAACATGAGATCTCACCTTGGGTCATAATTAATGAAGATAACCTAGGTTCAGAGCCTAGATCACCCTCACATGTTTAATTTGAATGGCCACGACCAACACCAGCTAGCATACTAAACTCAACTAGTAAAGCACACACCTTAGTTACCCAATCATGCACCTAGGGTCTTTCTCATGTCTATAAAGTGTGCATATCAAAGGCTCAACACCTGAATGGGAACAAACCAAACTCTCAAAGAATATTTTCACAAAAAAATAGGTTTAAAAAATTTAACTTACAACCAATCGCCAAAACATCCAAGTGGGAGGGAGATGGGGGAATCATTCCAAAAACAAAACAAGGCATTCCATAAACAATATTCTAGCTAATCCACAAGAAGTATCCCAAAAATAAACCATACAAAAGATTCCAACAACCATAGGAACAAATCTAAAACTAATATTATAACAATCAAAGTAAAGGTCCTAAAAATATCACATCCATAAAGGATCAAACCCAAGACTTCTTCTAAAAATCCATTTTACAAAATTTTTGAAGATGAACCAAACAAACGCAATGGAGGAAAACTCTAGGAGACTTGAGAGGGTAGGGATTTTCATTACCTATATACTCACACTATAATAAAAGTATAGATATCCTCTTTCCATCAGAAAGACTCCTCACTCCTAACTTTGGCTCATCATACTTCTGCTTCTCACCTGTCAGGTTGTCCTTACACACACTACAATTCTGTTTCATGTTAGGTGGAACCTAGAAATCACCCACCATAATCTTCCTAGACTAGTCATATTCCACTCAAATAGAATCATTGAAAACTTCCTAAAAAGATGTTAGACTAGAAAAAATAATATCTAGAACAAAATCTGGGTGAAGATCACCCTCGAAGAAATAATATTTATCAAAATCGTTGATGACTAGCTTTGGAGTAAAGATGGCCAACTTCCAAAACTGATCGATGTACTCTTCTAATAATCAGTCAAACTAGTAAAGGATAAAAATAAAAAGTTATTTCCCCACTTTCACAACCTTATGAAATAACCACTGAACAAACTCCATTCTAAATAACTCCTAAGACATACCTTAGTGAAATAAAGGGGGTACCATCAACTCCCACTAATCTTAGATAAAAACAACAAGAAATATCTCAACAACTCTCACCCATGAATCTATAGGTGTTCCAAGATAATTGAGAATCATCTAAATCTCTTACAAACACCTCACCATTTTCTTATAAACCTTTATTACCATCGAAAGATGGTGTATGCTGATCTAAGAAGTCCAAGATGGAGTTTGATGTTAAAGAAGGTTTCATATCCCCCACTCCACTCGAAATCTGGGTGGACCTAAACTAAAGATACCCTTTTGAACATATTGGGGGAAAAAATTAAATACATGAACATCATCAATTCATTCATCAAAACAAAACAAAACTATTCCTCCATAAGGTAAGAATCTAAGCCAAAACAATGAGCCCCCGAATGATGCACAAATCATTCACACCCAAAATAAATTTCCTTTTGAAAACACCATTTTTTTAAACCATCCATAAAACCAAGTTTGAAAATAAAAATTTCAAAATATCCTTTTATTTTCCAAAAATAAGGTTTTAAAACCAAGTGAAAACAAATAACTACACAAGAATTCAAATAAGGTTCACATGAACCACATTTTCAAAGGGCATAAAAACACTCCTTCATCCATATACAACAAGTGAAAATCACTTTTGAAGATATTAAGGATCAAGAGGACTCAAAACAGGATAACCAGGGGAGAAATAGTGTTTTTATCACTTTGGACACATGGGTTAGGAATCTGTGTGATAATCGGGAAACACACCCTACAAAGAAGGTTATCTTAACCACAAAAACACCACATGGTTTCCTAATCCATGTAAGATAACTATTTCACTCAAGTTATCCTCCATTTCCTCTCTAAAACCAAAGAGTGATACCAAATATCATGTATATTCTCAATGGGGATAAAAACTCCAATTATCATCATAAGAAACAAAAAACTTGAATCCAAAATCCAAAAACCAACTTCCTCTGGAAACTTGATGCTCGGGATGAGAAAAGGCTAGCTAGAATCTCCCCTCCCTTACCTCTCAAGCTCCACCAGCCTTAATATCCTTTATACCATGACATCCACAAATAAAAAGGGTCGTATTTAGTATACCTATAAACCTATGACTCAATCCATCTACTCCAAAATAGGTCCCACTGAGAACCTAGGCTCTGATACCATTTTGTAAAAAACTAGTCTGGCTTCCACTGATCCCAACACCCAACCCGATTCGTCAAATGACCCAAAGGGAATTCTTGACCCCTATAGGGTGGAAATTAGTGCTTGGGAATCATAGGAATTTATTTGGGAATGATTTCTCCCAAATTATAGATAAAAGATAGTGTAATAGATAAAATACAAGAGTCAAAATAAATAAACCTTCCAAAGATGTCATAACTAAATAGAATGATCCAACCAATATACATATACATAAACAAGATCTATAAACCAAAATATATAGCCATATAGAATAGATACAAAACTAACCAAAATAAAACAACAACAAAACCAACTTTTTTTGAGCTCGAACCAACTCCATGAAACCTTTAATTTCTCACCACCACCCAACATACCCCACATCAGCCATAATAAAGAAAACTAAATCCAACTGGGAACCTAGATCCTGAAACGTATATAGGTCTGAGCTAAAATATTATTTGGTCACCAAAACCCACCGAATTTATGAAATATGTTTTATAAGAAAATTGATCAATGCTAGTTTGAAAATAAACTATAAAGTAATATTTTCACATATATCATATGTAAATACAAAACAAATCCATAAACATCATTCAAAACATTTCTCTTTGTTTTCCAAAACAAAACTCACATGTTTTGAAGAAAAATCCATTGACCAAATCCATTTTAAAACCGCACACTCGCCATTAACATTTCTCAAAAAAATCATTTATTTTAACTAAATGAAAATGGTCGGATTAAATTATTTCACCAGATGAAGCCACTTTAAACCAAAACACCCATTTTGAAATCCATTTTTAAGAACCCACACAAGAGTCTTTAATTTCAAAATAGTTTTTTCAAACATCTTTGAAAACTTATTTCTGAAGGAAACAACCCAACACACACACAAACAGGTCAAGTACAATAGGCAGGCACCATATATCCAAAGTTATATATCAAATATAAATAATGTAAGGTGGCATAGTAATGAAATTAGGGGAAATGATACAACCAAGAACTAGATCAAAATCCCCTTAATCAACAATCATATAAGAAATTAGATGTGTCATGGGATCTACCCTATGATTCCTAACATGAAAATCATCTAACCATATAAGGGTATACCAACTCAAAAACTAACTACCAACATGTGATAAAGTTGAAACCACAAGCCATACAACTTTCCCACACAAGACTCTTTGTGATGAAAAACCCCCCTCCTAGAACTTGTGCTTCGTATTAATGGAGGAAAACTAGTGGCATGTGAACCAACTAGAGGAATAAATTAGATCACCCACTTAGTACCTGATTTACCATGACCAATAAAGGAAGTGATGCATAGGTAACATACAAGTCAACCCTATCATAGAATGCATAACCAAAGAGATCCTCACCCTTAACACCCAATAATGAATAACCCCATTAATAAAATTCACGTAAGGCATAACAACAAAATTCCCATATAAGGGGAGTAAGAAGCTTCTAATATGGGTAAAGAACCCACATAAGGGGTAAATAGAAGATGGGGCATTCAAGGGGTATCTTTCACATTAACCATTTTAAAACCAAAGTGCCAACTGGACCTTTAACACCAAAACACAGCTCGGGATTCCAAGACCTTTCACTTTTCATAAAGTTTCATTCAAGTATTTTCTTAAAAAATGATTGAAATTACACACACCATTTAAAAATGTTTTAAATATACCCTCAACATGGTTCATATTCTTTGAAATCCAAAACAAGACCAAAGTCCAACCATTTCCAAAAAAAACCATTTTAAAGGATCCAATATGAAATTTTATAAAAGGGGTAAGTCACAAAAATATTTCAAATCACCATTTTAAATTAATTAAATAACCCCTTTATAAGTCACTTAGATGTCAACACCTCACTTTAAAACCAAATTCCATTTAAAACGTAGTTTTCACTCATTGAAAACAAAAAATTGTTTCATAATTCAAGTCACACCATGAAAACCATTTCAAAAATCCATACAAGTATTTCACAAAATATTAGCACCTTTAAACATTCCATTTCAAACATGAAAATAAGTAATTAACATGAAAAACCGTTTATGTAAAGTTCAAAACATAATTAAATGGTTTAAAATCACCTCAAAACTATCACATGTAATCACACTTTCAAAAAAGGGAATTCATAAAGCATAAGAACACTTTGAATTCCAAAAAAAAACTAAATAGAAACACATACCTAAAAGATATGAGAATAAAGCCAAAACTCTTTGGAATGTGTCACCTTTAAAAAAAATATAACATCCTAGATTGAATACCACTAAACTGGTGCCTCGATCTGATTCACCACATGACCTCATGCACACCTACTCATATGCTAGAGGATACCAAATAGGAGTGGGGGTCTAAGGTGGAACTATGAGGAGACTATACCTCCATATCAGAGTGAAAAACCAGAAGTATATGAACAAACATCATACACATTAGAGTACATGGAAAGAATAAATAAACTAAAACATAAGCATGTTGTAATAAAATGAAATAAAGTAAAGGCCAAAATATCCATTACATACATACAATATTGATCACCCAATGGACTGATCACATATAAAAAATAAACAACTAAAAAATAAATACATTAGGCTCTACTACCAACTCTGAGCCACATCACATACATGGTCTCCATTACCCTATAGAGCTAATCAAGCCTGATCATCATACTCCACATGATCAACCTTCTCAATCATGAAATCCTAGGCCTTCTCCCTATCCATAATGAATTTTTTCTCAACCTAAAAGAATAAATAAGGTCTACACACACACACCAAGGTGCACATATAGGGAGTGATAAATAAATCGCAGTAGGTTACCCCAAATGGTGAACCTATAATTTGCATTAATAAGTGCATGTTCATGAAATATGTTCAGCCTAGATGAAACATAACTAAACTAAATAAAAAACAAATCCATTGTCTATCTTTAGATCTGAGACCTTAATTGACCATACAAACTTAATCTAATGGCGGAGTGTATCTAAGCATGTCTTGATGACTCGATATCCCAAGTAACATACAGACTCCACCTCTATGGAATCCCCCACCAAACCTAATGAATTTTCCTATTTTCTCTTACTCAGTACCAAGACACCCCAGTCCCAGGTATTCATACCACACTAAAGTACTACTAAAACCAATAACATCAATCTAAAATCTAACTTATGAATCTTAAATAATAGTTCCTAGAGCATGAGTCTAAAACCTTAACCATGTATCAAATAATTAGTACCAGGAGCATCATTCTAGCACCTGGACCATAGATACAGAGTGTCATTCCACCATCTATTCCAAAAAGTATACCATCCTGGCCTAGAGCATAAATATGGAACATAAACCATGGATACAGATCATCGATCTTCCATCCCCAAACATTATAATAAGTGGTTCCTAGAGCATCAGTTTGACCACAATCTATATAGTATACTACCCATTTCTGAAGTGTCAGTTCGGCATATCAACCACATATGTGGAACATCACATCCACTATACAAAACAACAAAAATAAATGTGTTGGAACCTTGGTATAGAACTCATACCACAAAAAAACTATTATTATCGATACAGATCATCATGTACAACCTTAAACCATGGAATCCATATCATATCACAATATCCCTACATGTGTAAACTAGGTGTCGACCATAATAAATGAGGGAATACATAAAAAGTTATGGCCAAACACCCATGCCCTTCATAAATATCTAATCCCCACCAGCTCACACATCATTTTGGGTCCCAAGGGTCATCTATAACCTTTATTACCCAACCACACGTATCTGCTTAGGTTCCTTCTATCACTCAGGAACCCACTTGGCCCTTTGGGTCAACACATAAATAGATGCATCCCTATTTGGATTCTTAGAACTGATACTCAAGAAGAGGCATCCCTCTTAGGATCCTCTAGATTAAAACATAATCAGAGACTTCCCTATCCCAATCCTCGATAACAACCAATCTCTCAGGCCATCACCCATCTCTTAGGAATCACACATCCTGCCACCTAGTCTCTATCATCTCACAATCTCACAAGACTCAATGGTTGTAAATCTTTATAAGGGAGATGTCCTCAAGCCTAACACCTTTCCAATTCACCCTAATTTGTCCCTTACACCCAACCTATCAACCACATCAGGTTAGAAATTAATCTCACTAACCAAGGAAAATCCAATTACAGAACTAATAAAGGTATCTAATGAACTCATGCTACGTCCTCCAATCATTATCATGACCCTAACCTAGGTCTCATTCCATGTATCAACCTTAAGAGACATATGAACTCAATTTATAGTGTAAACATATTTTTCATAACTTAATATCCCTAAAAATCCTTATAGAAGTACTCAAAACTCTCCAAGGGCTCCACCATCATGATCAATGTGAAAAAACACTCAAAATGGACTCATCTTATGTCCCATTCCAACTTCGGGGTGAAAAAAATCACCCAAAACCCTCCAAGGGGTAACAAAGGGGTAGTACACAGTGTGTACCCCATGTACACAGTGTGTACTTCAAAACCTTCCACCAGGCCATGTACTTCCACACGACCTGGGTACATCCAAGGCCTAGTCGTGTACTACTACATGACCACAACATACATGGAGTTTGACTATGTACTACTACACAGCCATTTCATACCTATGGTATGGTCATGAACTTTCAAGTGTCCATGTCCCCCCTTACATGGGGTGTTTAATCATGTACTTGGCCACACAACTATGTCCCACTGCATGTTGTGTACCTCAACTACATGGAATTTAGTCCCCAAAATTCATATTCCCAACTACACAACCACATGACCATGTACTACTTCTTGGCCATGTTCCATTTCATGGATTGTACTCCAAGTACACAGTTTGTAGTTCCAAAAATCCTTCTTCTCCAAATAGGAAGAACACACAGTCTGTGTTCCTGGACCACACATCGTGTGATTAAGATTTTCGAACGGGAAACCCCTGCTAACCTCCTGAAACCTCCATTTATCCCTGATTAGATAAAAATTGACCCCCTTGTGGTCCTTAGTAGTCATAATAGGTCTTTAAAACTTTAAAAAAACACATCTATGGGTATCAAGGAATAAAACTCAAAAACTGTCCTACCTCGTGGCATAAACATTGAAACTTCGGGTCCAAATCCACTTCTGGAAGCTATTGCACCTAGATTTGGTCTCGATCCCTAACATGGATGAAGTACAACAGCATCTACTCACCCTTATCCTCTTGGTCTAGCCATCGTGAAGGGGAGGAAATCTCCCCCTCCTTTTGTGCATAGAAGCCCCTAAAATGAGGGGAGTAATTTAATTAATTAATTTATTAATTAATTAAAATCTCATTTAACACTCATCCCAAGTCCCAAAATCTGTTCCGGGTTTATACCTCTCCTAAGAAAAACCAACCTATTAAAGACTCAATCGCAGGGTCAAAATCTCAATTTGACACTCCATTTACAATATATAACCACCCGAACCCACACAAATAATTTAATATTTATTTGATTAAATATTAAATATTTTTATAAAAATTGAACGGCTTGAAAGTTCACTAAACTCTTATACTAGGGTAAAAACCCTATTTCAAGACTAATGGAGTGGTTAAAAAAATTATCAAAGATCATTTTCTATGAGAAAAATACCATTTACCCCTCATGATCATCTGAAAGAAAAAAAAATCAAATTTCTGATCAAATTCATAATTGGGGGAAACATGGATCTTTAAAACCTCCCCACCATAAACCATTTCACCATTTATAAGGAATAATGGTATTCCAACCACAAACCCAACCCATATTGGTCATAGACTCATGATCAACTCATTGCATTATACTTTAGGACAATAACTGAGTCCATCTTTATAACTCCCATGATAAGGCATACAACCCATCAAAGGTTAATCTACTGCTTACCACCATAAAAAAATTTATCAAGACAATTCCTAACTACACCCATCATCCTGAGACACTAAAACATCACCAAAAACTCATAATTGGGCTCATGTTACCCCCCACAATAGAACTTAACCTAAAACAGTTGATTCCAATCAACATCATTTCCCACTGTCGGATTCACCTACCCTGGTTACCACTATATCCTTAAGACTACTTGCACAAGGGTCATATCACCATGAATTATCTAACACTCACCACCATAGGATTACCCTTACTGTCACCTTGAAATCAAACATCAACTATCCCTGATTCCTAGAACCCTATAATGGAACCCATGGTATTCTCTTACATCTATCCAAACACAAGGACCTCACTCAAAAATAGATGATGGTGCACTCCCACCATACAGCTTCATATACACCGGTTGGAAAGCACAACCACCCAAGAGGCCCTTTATCAAACCAATTGTACATCTATGTATCATGGTATATAACCGATACTCTCTTAGTGTACTCAGAATGATGTTAAGAAATTAGGCATGATCATCTCCATACTAGGAGTACACTAAGATGTCATTGAAAAATACCACCGCAAACTCATCCATTCTTGGAACATCACATTTTATCCTAAGGGCCTCAGGTCACCCTATCCACAAGACACTCATCACACCCACAAGGATTCTCAACCTACTCATGGTTGCCTACTAAATTAAATCATCATGGGAATATGCTTCTATAACACCCAATCCCAATCCAAATGACACAACACGTCAATAGGCACCCATGTCTCCAAGATCACATTAATACATAACTGTTACACACTCTTGTGTAACCCAAACACAAAACATGTTCCTACTCAAGAAATTCATTACCCATGAAAACTTAATTCACACGCCCTAACCACATACCCTTGATTACCTCATGTGCTCCCGATCTAGCTCATAACCACCAGACGCATCATGTATCCACAACCATTCCCTAGGCTAGGCACCTGAACAAATCTCCCCCTCTTGAAACCAACCATGAGGATAAATCAATAGCACACAAGTTCCCCTTATCCAAAACAAAAGTCATCCAATATGACCAAACCTCACAATAGGATTTACCCTTCATGCACCATTGTCAAAAATTCAAAAAAAAATCGCATGTGCCTCACACACCCAAAGGAACACATAACTTGGTTGACCTCTCTAATGGGTCACCCTAGAAAGTCATAAGGTACAAAATCACTAAACTGGAGTCATGTTAGAATGTCACTAGGCTCTCCCACATGTCCCCACTAATTAATTCTCACAACAATTCATTAGGTCCAACTATCTTGGTCTATACCAATTCATATAAGGCTACAACTCATGAGGTATCAAACATTCTCATGTCCCATCATTACCTGACATCAATATAACAAAACACACATCTCTAGAGGCTTGCATACAAAGGATGTCATCTTCTAAACCGATTGCCTATAACTAGGTCACCTATCCTCTACAAGAATCTTCACATTAGACCGCTCCCTGGAGGACTAGGACACATGACCAATATTAAATTACAACCACCCATAGGGGTCTAACATTCATATAATTATACCATACTACCCCATAATGGACATTTCACCAACTATGCATGAGAACCACACCATTTTTCCACATTGTTGAGTGTCTCATAGAAGATCCACATAACCTGCCATCAGAAAGAGAACCATATACAAGTTGGTCTATCTAAGTAGAATTCCACGTAGTAATTATATGGGAAAACATTGTATGAGAAGTTAGTGACACTTTAAATAACTAACCCTCAATCTTTAGCAAAGTCACACACTAGCAGGACTATAACATGTGAATCTTATGTGCCTACCATAATGCATAAGACACCTCTTACCTCTATAGGCCATGATTTAATGTCAATAACTACTCTCCTTCCAATGGTCCTAGAGCCAAAATCTATCACAACTCATAAAATCCAAACCAAATGTGCATCCCTTGGGGATAAACCCATATATAACCATAACATCACAAACCAATAGCATCAATCCCATGCCCTGGTAACATGGAAATCTCACCAGAACAAGTGTTCATGACACACCAGCCCAATTTCTATCACAACCTCTAACACATACTTATATCTCTAGTTTAACAAATCCAAAAATTAAGATAGGAAAGTAACTCCTATGATACCACTTTGTAACATACCAAACAAAATTCCACTAAATTGGTTCCCTATGTCGGTTCTCCACATGACCTCAAGCATGCCTCCTCATACACTAGAGGATGTAGACTAGTAGTGGGGGTCTAAGGTGAAACTATAAGGAGACTTTCCCCCATATCAAAGTACACAAAAAAAGTAAATAACCAAACATCATTCACATTAGAGTATGTGTAAAGAATAAATAAACTGAAACATAAGCATGTTGTAATAAAATGAAATACAGTAAAGGCCCTAATATCCATTCCATGTATACAACATTGATTTCCCACTAGGCTGATCACATATACAAAATAAAATATTGAAAAATAAATACATCAATCTCTACTTCCAACTTCAATCCATGTCTGATACCTGGTCTCCAGTTCCCTATCAAGCTACTCCATCCCAATCATCAGAATCCACATGAGAAACATAATCATTCATGCAATACTCTCCCTTTTCCCTATCCATCGTGCATCCATTCTCAACCTAAAATAATACATAAGGTCTGCATGCACACCAACGCTCATGTATAGGGGTGAGAAATAAATATTAGTAGGTCACCCCCAATGGTGAACCTATAATCTACTTCCATAAGTGAATGATCATTATAACGTCCTGGTTCCGGAAGCCACCTCGAGGCGCCCCGTAACTGGTTGGTCACATGGACTCAAGTGCATTTCCCCTAATTCCAGAGGCTGCCAACAAGCAGTGAGGTCCTTGGGTGTGATAATGGGGAAAGTATTCTCTCATTGGAAGAGTAACACAGTGGAAGTAAAACAGGTATACAATAGCGAAAGCAGTAATAATCCATAAAAAAGTAAACAGCGAAAGACTGGAAATAAAAAACTAGAGCACACACATATATATATGAATGATGCATGATACATATGTCTATGGAAATAGCCAAACAAATCACAATTCTGGAATACAATGGTAGTAAACCAAAGTACAAAATAAAGAATGATAAATAACTTCTCAGTATCGTAAGTCATAGCTTGGTCCCATGCTCTCCTGCTCCACAAAAATCAAGTACCTGAAGTAAAAGGGTGCTTGCCCTTATCTATACCTGTAACAATATAATCTGTTTGGGACCAAAAGCATGACCCAAACAGGGTGTGAGACTAAATCCCAGTAGGCAACTACCACAATATTTGTTCCTAACAGTCAGTGAATATATATATGGCAGGTAATAAGAAAAGCAGTAGTAAATAAGGAAGTAATCAACAGTAAACATTCCTACAGTTTCAAAGCATTCAAACACCACATAATCAAGTAAGCAGCTAATCAAGCAGTTAACCCTCTAGGAAGTACACATAGCCTATCCCCTCTGGTTCATTCATAATGATATAACAAAGACTCTTTAAGGAATTACCCACAGTCGATTCCCCTTATAGTCAAAAGTGATTAAAGACTCTTTGAGGAAGCTCACATGGTCAATTCTCCTTATAGTATAAAGAGGTTAAAGACTCTTTGAGGAATCTCACATGCTAAATTCCCCTTATAGTCTAAAGCGGTTAAAGACTCTCTAAGGAAGCTCACATGGTCAATTCCCCTTATAGTCTAAAGCGGTTAAAGACTCTCTAAGGAAGATCACATGGTCAATTCCCCTTATTTTCTAAAGCAGTTAAAGACACTCTGAGGAAGCTCACACTGTCAATTCCCCTTATAGTCTACTACACTAGGTTCTCATGGCCCTGTGTAAGTTAAACGAGTATAGAAATGCAACATGGACAAAGTAAACATCAATAAATACTTGTCTAAATAGTCTACCACATATCAAGCATGTCAGATAAAATAATCACTCCATCCTACTGTACTAGGCATGGGAAAAACATCAAGTAAGCTTTACGGGCTAAACAGGACCCAATGGTCATAAATAGAACATAAATGGAAAATACATCCAAGGCATAACAACAACCCTATTCACCTCCAAATAACCTCTACTCACGCATACCAGCATAGTAGGCAATTAACAGGGTTTGAACGGTAAACACGTAATACCCCATTCAAGGGCATTGGACAAAATTTCACATATTACTCAAATAATTTCAACGGAAAGGCACAAAGCACCAACCTTAGTGTTGGGAGATTGCTATACGTGAATCTCAAGCCTTGAATCGCCCAAGAAAACCATAGATCTACAAAAGCGTCAAAAACATTCAACCAACGATATCTCTTGAAAGGGGAGGAATCTGGATACAAAGCTCTAGGAGAAGGAAGAGTTTACTGAAGTGATCCCAATGCAATCAACGACGGTAAATTCATAGAATAGATGCTTGCTCGGGGGTCTCGGAGAATATTCACAGTCGTACGGTCTCTCTTGGACGAACCAGACCTAGAAGTAGGTCATTTTGGTGATTAGACACAACCTTGATACGTTTAATGAAAAAAAAAATACACGGTGTGTATTTTAGAAGTATACGACGTGTACTTTATGTTTCTGTACTCTGCTTTAGGCGGTCTCTAGGTCACCACACACGGCCATGTGTGTGGCCATTACACGGCTATCACACGGCTACCTGCGGTAATCGAGTACATGGTATGTACTCATAAAGTACACGGTGTGTACTTAAAAAATTTCTAGAAAAACCTATTTTACTAAAAAAAGACCAGAAAATAAATACATACCTGAAAAAGAAGATTCGGTTTCTTACAAACTTTCCCCCTTAAAAAAATCCATCCCTGAATTTCCCTAGTAAGGAGGCATAGAAGAAGAACTCTCAAACAGCTCCAACTACTGAGATTGTACATCGGTATCCCTATCCCAGGTCTCATTCTGTAATCGCCTGTGCTTCCATAACACTCATACCATAGGAATAGACCAGCCACAGAGAACCTTCATACTTCGATCGACAATCTGGATAGGATGCTCCTTGAACAATGAATCCACTTCTAACTCAACCTCCTTGGGTTGGAAGACATGAGACGGGTCTAAGAAGTAACGTCAAAGCTGGGAAACGTGGAATATGTCATGCATATCCCGGTACCTCTGAGGTAACTGCAGTCGATAGGCAACCGGCCCAACTCTCTCCAACACCTCAAATGACCCGACATACCTCGGAAAAAGCTTACCCTATCTCCTAATCCTTCTGTATCCCAACCTCGATGTGACACGTAGGAAAACCCGATCCCCGACCTCGAAATCCAGAGGTCATCTCCGCTGATCAGCATAAGACTTCTGTCGAGACTGTGCAGTATTTATCCTCTTCTGAATCAACTCTATATGATCTGTGGTCTCCTAGACAAGACAAGGTACCAGCATAGCTGCCTCTCCTGCCTCCAGCCAACATAAGGGTGATCGGCATTGCCTACTGTACAAAGCCTCATAAGGTGTCATCTGGATAGTTTTTTTAAAACTATTATTGTAGACAAAATCCACAATAGGTATGTGCTTCTCCTAAGAACCTCCAAAATCCAAGATACATGCTCGGAGCATGTTCTCAAGCACCTGAATTGTATGCTCGGAATAGAAATCTGTTTGGGGATGGTAAGATGTACTCAAAAGCACCTATGTACCCAAAGCCTTCTGCAAACCCTACCAGACCCGAGAAGTAAAACGTGCATACCTGTCAGAAACAATGGAGTGTGTAACTCCATGCAAACATGCAATCTCTCGAATGTACAAACTTCCCAGCTCATCAACACTAAAGGTCTCCTTGATTAGCAAGAAGTGAGAAACCTTCATGAGTCTGTCAACGATAACCCAAAAAAATCATTCCCATGAGATGACCTCGGTAAACCTGTCACAAAATCCATCACGACGTCATTTCACTTCCACTTGAGAATGAGTAACTGCTGGAAAAGCCCTGCTGGTCGTTGATGCTCTGCCTTCACATGCTGATAGGTGGAACACCTCATAACAAAACCAGAAACACCCCTCTTTATACCTGGCCACCAATACTAGCAGTGCAGATCATGAAACATCTTGGTGACTCCAGGATGAACTGCCCAAACTAAGGAGTGAAAGTCCCGTATCAGCTCCTCACGTATGTCTGCTGACACCCATATGTGACCTTGAAAATGAAAGATCTGATCCTCGCCTATGGTCCAACTAGGAATAGGGTCCTCTCCTAACACACCTTCCCGTAGTACTAGGACTTCAGAATCTAATAGCTGCCTCATTCGAACTCGATCCAGAAGAGTAGAGGTAACAACTATAGAAGAAAGAAACACCTGCCCCTACCTATCATGCACCTCCAAATGCATCTCAAAGAACAAATCCATAAGCTTCCACTCAATGCTAGACTTCTGGACTGCCTGTATCTAAGTCCTCCTACTCAGCGTGTCAGCTACTGTGTTTCCTTTCCCAGGCATTTAGGCAAGCTCAAAGTCAAAAGACTGAAGGTACTCGATCCACCTTCACTGTCTAAAATTAAAGTCACGCTGAGTGAAGATATACTTGAGACTTTTGTGGTCCATGAAAACCACAAAATGATCTACCAGAAGATAATTCCTTCAACAGCGTAAGGCATGAACAACAGCAGCCAACTCGAGATCGTGCGTCGGGTAATTCCTCTCATGTGGCCTCAACTACCAAGACTTGTACACAACGACTCCTTCTCCCTGCATAAGCATTGCTCCAAGCTCGATACCTGATACATCACAAAAAATAGTGTAGATCTTTCCTAGCTCTAGAAAAACTAGTATCAGTGCTGAAGCCAACCTCCCTTTCATCTCCTAAAAGGATGACTCACAAGAATCTGACCACAAGAACTTTTCACCCTTCTTAGTCAGACTCGCCAGTGGTGTTTCTAAGCGTGAAAAGTCCTATATGAAACATCTGTAGTATCCATCCAGGCCTAGAAAACTCAGCACATCAAATATTTTCTTCAGGTGCTCCCAGGAAACTACTGCTCTCACTTTCTCTGGGTCTACTGATACTCCTGTCTCTGAGATAACATGACCCAAGAAGTGAATCTGGTCCATCCAAAAGTGGCATTTTGAGATCTTAGTATATAACTGATGCTCTCTCAGTGTACTCAAAAAGATATCAAGATGTGCATCATGGTCGTGTCAAGTGTGAGAGTACACCAAGATATCATCCACAAAGACTGCCACGAAAGAATCCAAGTATGGATGGAACAATCGGTTCATCAGTTCCATGAAGAATGCAGGTGCGTTCATGAGATCGAACGGCATAACCACATACTCATATAGACCATACCTACTCCGAAAAGCTGTAAGAGGTATATCATATGGTCTAACGCACAACTGATGATAACCTGAACTCAAGTCAATCTTCGAGAACACCCAGGCTCCTCGAAGCTAATCAAAGAGATCATGAATCTTGGCAAGGGATATCGATTCTTGACCGTCATCTGGTTCAGATTCCAATAATCCACACAAAGCCTGAGGGTATCGTCTTCCTTCTTCACAAACAGGATAGGCGAACCCCACAGAGAAGTACTGGGTCAAATGAAACCCTTTTCCTGAAACTCCTCCAACTACTTCTTGAGCTCCTGCAACTCTGGTGTAGTCATCCTATAAGGAGGAATGGACACTGATGTTTCTCCTGGCACAAGCTCGATAGAAAATTCCACCTCTCGCTCCGGAGGCAAACCTGAAAAGTCCTTTAGGAAGACATCCCTGAAACGATCCACCACTGGAGGAAAGTCTAACTGTGAAGTCTCCTAGTCATCCAGATATAGACTAGAAATCTGGGTTGTAACTCTTCCCAACCCATGATTCTCGGGTCCCGCTCTGCTTTCCTGGACATCCCATTTTCCCTTATGAAGAAATGATCCACCCTCTGGTGATGTGAAACTCACCCTACGGCGATAGAAATCAACAACAGCTTGGAAGGGAACTAACTAGTCCATTCCAATAATTAAATCATAGCTTTTCATCTCTAGGACATAAAGGTCTCATAAGAAGTGACACCCACCAACCTCAAGAGGGAACTCTTTACACTGACGTACACTAGTCATTCTTTTTCCCAACGGTGTGTCCAATGTCAAGGCATCAGCAGATGTAAAGATACAGATCCCAAGGCTCTCCACAATAGCAATAGATATAAATCTATGGGAATCCCCTATATCGAAAATATAAAAAGATAAAACTGAGGCAACTAGGATCGTACCTCGAACTATAAAGTGTCTGAGATCCTGCTCTTGTTGGGTCTGCTCCACTGCAAAAGTCTGACCTGCACCGCGGCCCTATGACCCTGCCTGACCACTCTGAGCTAATCCACCCTGTTGTCACTAAAATCCTGGTGACTGACTACCACATCCATGACCCCCACCTCGGCTCAAACGATCAGAAAAACTCAACTTCCCTAACTGATGAGAAATTGGTGGTGCTACCCCAGAACAAGGAGTCATAAAAGAACCCTTATCACCAGCTTCTAGTGAAAAGATCTGATAGAAGCATTAAATATGACCCATCTTGCCATAATATCAGCACTCCACTGGGTCTCTTGGGAAATGTGGCCTCGTATTCCCGCTCTTCCCAATTGATAGCACACCACCTGGCTAACAAAAGATGCATCCCACCTACTCTGATCTCCTCATGAAGTCTCCCTACGGTGCTTCCTGCTATCGGCATAAGAAGTACTAACCCTGGATGTTGAACCTCCCTGGCCCACAACTCCATAATTACTTAGATTACGCTTCATGATCAGTGCCTGGTTGACTATAGAGGATATCGAAGTTAACCTAAAGATGTTCACCTGGGATCAGATTTCCTACCTGAGACCATACTCAAACTTCTGTGCAAGGAACAACTCATCTACCCCTAGAAAGGGTGTAAAGAGCTGCAGTTCGATAAAGCGAGAAGAATACTCTAACAGAAAGAGTACCCTGATCCAAACTCATTAACTCTTGGGCTCGATCGACCCTCAAGGTCTCCGGATAGAAGTAATCATAGAAGGTGCACTAAAACTCATCCCAATCCATATTTTGCTAGCATCCCGCCTGTGAGAACACATCCCACCACCTCTTGGTTGAGTCTCGAAGAATGTAGGAAGTGAGATTAACCCTCCTCTTTAGAGGTTTCTCCAGATGCTTGAAGATATTCAACATGGATTATAGCCTTGAATATGCAGCCCGGGGTCCCCCATCCCCTGAGAAAGTGGGAGGATGCTATTTTTGAAAGACCTGCATCAAATATGCCATCGACGGGGTAGGAGGTGGAACTCCCTAGAAGGTCTTCATCATCCTCATAAATACCTCCTTGAACTGTGTATCGGTACCTGTGTCAGGTATGACTCCTGGTACTAAGACTGGCACAACTGGAGGATCTACTGTAAGCCCTTGATCAAGCATGTCTGGTGTCTAATCGTTGCCCAGTAACTGGCGGTCAACTGGAGGGCGTCTCGGTGGAATGACTCTGAAAGGTCAATCACACACCTTAGATCAAGATTACCAAGTACTGGTATCTATAATCATAATAAGGAAATAGAAGAGAGAAAGCTTTAAAGTTATACAAAACACAGAGACATGGTGTGTATGTCCACTACACGGCGTGTACTTGAATCCGCTTCCCCTGGATGAGTTCTCTTACATGACTAAACCACATGGTACTCCTTATAAATAAACAACACGGCGTGTTATTGACAGACACAACGTGTACTAGGCGAACATCACCAACCCATGTTGTTAGCTACATAGCCGGTTATACAACTGACTGTGTACGGCGTGTTCCAAACGGACATGACGTGCACTTAGAGGATTTCACCGACCCATGTTGTTAGTTACATGGATGGATTTCAGGATCACGCTACATGACGTGTTCAAAACCGACACGACATGTATAGCTTAAGTTTTTCTCCATCCGTGTCGTTAGTCACATGGGCGGACACAGGGTCAACACAACATGGCGTGTACAATAGCTACACGGCGTGTTCCCACAAGAATCTCTGTATCCTATGTCTCTTCCCATACGGCCTATGTCATAGTTAGAGACTACACGACGTGTACATAGGGTACATGAAGTGTACTTAAGAAAAACAGTTTCTTCCCGAACAGAAGAACACAGGGAGTGTAGTCAAAACTACACGGCGTGTAGTTTGGGTTTTTCCGGACAGTAAGCCTCAGAAACTACTCTGGAACCCAGAAAAAACACTGAATAGTCATGTAAGTTCCAAATTCAAATCCATGAGGGCCCATACTCCCCGCGAATAAAATATTGGCATCTTATACATGTTATAAACAAGCATAACAATGCAATGATCGACCAAATTCTGGTCTATAAGGGCCCATAACACCTCAAGAACCAAAGTTTGGTGTTCGTTCAAACAAAACCATACACAATTTAATACTCTATCAAATAGTAGGTATATTATCAAGGCATCTATCACAACAGCATGCATACCTAGCACAACACCCATCACAACAACACACAATCGCTAATGCACCCTAAATGGCATGGCAAGAATGCATGACATGTGATTTTTAACAAATGCCTATATGATGCATGAGATAGCATACCCTCATCTTATCGGGTTGTAATAGAAATAGAACCTCAACAACATCAACAATAATAGCACAAAACATGTGAGTCACCCAACGGTGAAATTAAATCAACCGTAAAATTGAAAAACCAGAAAAATTGCAATAAACGAGGTAGATTGGCTTTTCCCTGTACACGGGTTAGTTACTCCCGGGCACAACTTATTACCAAGTACCTATTCCATACTATCCCTGAATATAGGCTCCAAATAGTAAGTCAAGAAGAAAAGAATTCCTTTGATACCACTTTATAATGTCCTAATTCCGAAAGCCACCCCGAGGCGCCCCGTAACCGGTTGGTCACATGGACTCAAGCACATTTCCCCTAATGCCAGAGGCTTCTGACTAGTAGTGAGGGCCTTGGGTGTGATAATGTGGAAACTATTCCCTCATTGGAAGATTAAAATAGCATAAGTAAAACAGGTATACAATAGCGGAAGCAGTAATAATCCATACAAAAGTAAATAGTGGAAGACTAGAAATAATAAACTGGAGCACACACACATATATATATGAATGATGCATGATACATATGTCTAGCAAAACAACCAAACAAATCACAATGCTAGAATACAACAGTACTAGAGTACAAAATAAGGCAAGATAAATAACTCCTCAACATCGCAAGTCATAGCTTGGTCTCATGCTCTCCTGCTCCACAGCAATCAAGTACCTGAAGTAGAAGGGTGTTTTCCCTTATCTATACCTACAACAATATAATCTGTTTGGGCCCAAAAGAATGACCCAAATAGGGTGTGAGACTAAATCCCAGGAGGCAACCACCACGAGATCTGTGCCTAACAGTCAGTGAATATATATATGGTAGGTAATAAGCAAAGCAGCAGTTAATAAGGAAGTACTCAATAGTAAACATTCCTACAGCTTTAAAACATTCAAACACCACATAATCAAGTAAGTATCTAATCAAGCAGGTAACCCTCTGGTAAGTACACACAGTCTATCCCCTCTGGTTCAGTCATAATGATATAACAAAGACTCTCTGAGGAATCACTCACAGTCAATTCCCCTTATAGTCAAAAGTGATTAAAGAATCTCCGAGGAAGCTCGCACGGTCAATTCCCCTTATAGTCTAAAGTGGTTAAAGACTCTCGGAGGAAGCTCACATGGTCAATTCCCCTTATAGTCTAAAGCGGTTAAAGACTCTCTGAGGAAGCTCACATGGTAAATTCCCCTTATAGTCTAAAGCGGTTAAATACTCTATGAGGAAGCTCACATTGTCAATTCCCCTTATTGTCTAAAGCGGTTAAAGACTCTCTGAGGAAGCTCACATGGTCAATTCCCCTTATAGTCTACTACACTAGGTTCTCACGCCCCTCTGTAAGTCAAATGAGTATAGCAATGCAACACGTCCAAAGTAAACCTCAAGAACTACTTGGCTAAATAGTCTACAATATATCAAGCATGTTAGATAAAATAATCACTCCATCCTACTGTACTAAGCATGGGAAAAACATCAAGGAAGCCTTATGGGCTAAACAGGACCCAACGGTCGTAAACAGAACATGCATGGAAAACACATCTAAGGAATAACAACAGCCCTATTCACCTCCAATTAACCTCTACTCATGCATACCAGTATAGAAGGCAATTGAAAGGGTTTGAACGGTAAACACGCAATACCTCATTCAAGGGAATTGGACAAAATTTCACATATTACTCAAAGAATTTCAACAGAAAGGTACAAACCACCCACCTCGGTGTTGGGAGATCGCTATACGTGAACCTCAAGCCGTGAATCACCCAAGAACACCGTATATCTACAAAAGCTTCAAAAAAGTTCAACCGAAAATATCTCTTGAAATTGTAGTAATTAGTAAATGAAGCTCTAGGAGAAGGAAGAGCTTACCAAAGAAATCCCAACGCAATCGACAGTGGTCTATTTGGAGAACAGACACTCGCTTGGGGGCTTAGAGAAGATTTGTGGTCGTACGAGTTCTCTTGGATGAACCAGGCCTAGAAGTAGGGTGTTCTGGGGATTAGACGTGACCCCAGTACATTTAATAAAAAAAGAAAATACACGGAGTGTATTTTAAAAGTACACTATGTGTAATTTCCGTTTTTGTACTCCACTTTAGGCGGTCTCCAGGTCACCACACACGACCATTTGTGTGGTCGTTACACGGCCATCACACGACTACCCGTGATAACCAAGTACACAACATGTACTCATAAAGTACATGATGTGTACTTCAAAAATTTCTAGAAAAACCACTTTTCCTCAAAAACGACCAGAAAAGAAATACATACCTGAAAAATAAGATCTGGGTTCTTACAATCATGAAATATTCTTAGTCTAACAGAACCATAACTAAAATAAATACAAAAAAACCACCATTAGTCCTTAGGTTTGAGACCTCAATCGACCATACCTACTTCATCCAATGCTGGAGTGTCTCTAATCACGTGTCAATGATAGTGCATCCCAAATAACATGCAGACTCTAACTCTATGGGATCCCCAACCAAACCTCATGACTTTACCCATTTTATCTTAATCGGCACCTAAAGGACTCAGTCTCATGTACTCATACCATGCTAAAGTACTAAAAAAACCCAGAGCATTAGTTTGAGATCTAACTCATACATCTCAAACAATAGATCCTAGAGCATCATTTTGAGATCTAACTCATACATCTCAAACAATAGATCCTAGAGCATCAGTCTGACACCTAAACCATATATCAAATCATTAGTACCTGAATCTTTAGTCTAGAACCTACACCATATATGTAGAGCATGAGTCTACCATCTATTCTAGCTAGTATACCATCCTAGCCTAGAGCATTATTCTGGCATATAAACGATGGATGCAGAGCATCAATACACTATCCCCAAACCATACAATACACGGTTCCTAGAGCATCATTATGGAACTTAAACCATATAGTATACTATTAGTGTATAGAGAATTATTCTAAAAACAATCCATATAGTATACTACCCATGCTTGGAACATCAATCCAGCATCTCAACCACATATGTGGAATTTCATGTCCACTATACACAACAATAATAATCAATGTGATTAAAACATAAACAAAATATTAGTACTGATACATAGAATTATGTCTAACTCTTAA
The DNA here is from genome assembly GCA_963277665.1 of Viscum album. Taxonomy (NCBI): domain Eukaryota; kingdom Viridiplantae; phylum Streptophyta; class Magnoliopsida; order Santalales; family Viscaceae; genus Viscum; species Viscum album. The sequence continues at coordinate 1,079,368,431 of OY728166.1, read as the reverse complement.
CCATTGAATTCATATCATATAAAAACATCCCTACATGCATAAGGCTGGTCTCAAACTTAACAAACAAGGGAATACATAATAAGCACTAGTGAAAATCGGTCCTTTAACAGCACTAGAAAAAGGGATTTATTAGCACTGTGGAAGTGCTGATAACATAAGCGATGTTAAAGGGTTAGCTTTAATAATTCTCATAAAAAGAATTGTTAAATACCTCCTTTAACAGTGCTAAAAACACTAATAAATGAGGCCTTTATCATCACTTTTTTTAGTGCTGATAAAGGGGGACTTTAACAATACTAAAAAAAGCACTGATAAAGACCTCTATGATAATGGGTACAATTTTTTTTCACCCCCCCCCCCCCATCCCCACCCCATTAGCACTTCTCACCCCCTTTATCAGCACTTCAGATAATCCCACCCTCCTGCGCGTGCCCTTGCCTCTAGCGAGTTTTGAACCTAAGACCTCCATCTTATACAGCAGCACCTTTTCCACTCCCCTATACTGTTTTGTTTTACATTTTATGATATATCTATATATTTATATATATTTCATTACATTTTTTATCCATATATTTATATATGTGTTTATATATATGTTTATATACATATATTAGAATATATAGATAAATATATATTTGTTTGTCAATACACACACACAAATATATATATATACATACATATAAATATATATATAAACATTATATATATATTAATTGTATAGGTATATAAATATTCATACATTTTGTATTTTAAATAAAATAGATAATATTTTTTATTTAGATAAGGTTTATATATTGATAAATATATTTTATATGTAAATATGTTTAATTATTTATTTATAAAATTAATTTTTTATATATGAATATATAAAAAATTACATATATTGTTATATATTTGATTATAAATAACAGTGAATTATGAAAAATGATAAAATTACAAAGCCATAATATCAATATGAATGTAATCCATGGGAATTAATTCCGTCCCCACTAAAAAAGGGCAAACATACCCCCTTAAATGAGGCTGAAAATTCATCGAATGTTAAAAAATTGGGATACCCCGACTAAAAACTCAGTTTTGGAGGACTTATGGGCCTTTTTGGGCCTTGAAAAGTATAATAGAGGTTTACCTGTGTCACTAAGGGCATAGAGATTGTTACAGGCTTCGATTTGATATGTGGTAGAGCCCAAACAGACACCCAGGTCAAAATTTAGGACCGTTTGAAGTTCGAGTTACGTTTTCAACTTAATTTAGATCTTTTATTAATTTTTTGATTTTTTTATCTTCAAATTTTCATTAAATGAATTTTACTCAATAATAATTAGCAAATTATTAATTAAAAATATTTTTAATTAGTTTATAAGTCATTTTTACTAAATATCTTATATATTATGTGTAAATGCCTATTTAGCCTCATTTAAAACATATTTAAAAAATATATAGTATATTTGTATCAATATAAATATATATATATATATTAATATTTTATTTTTAATGAAATATAATTTGTTTTTAAAATAGATTATTTATCAGTGCTAGTAAAAAAACGCTGATAAAGGGGGGGGGGTTTATCATCACTTCTAAAAAAATGCTGATAAAGACCCCCTTTTATCAATGCTTTTTTAAAAGTGCTGATAAAGGCCTCCCTTTATCAGCACTTTTTTAGAAGCACTAATAAAGACCCCTTTTTACTAGTGCTGATAAAGGGGAGGCCTTTATCGGCATTTTTTTACAAGTGTTGATAAAGATCCCCCTTTAGCAGCGCTGTTAAAGACCCCTTTTAATAGTGCAAAAAAGAGCGTTGTTAAAGACCCCTTTTAACAATGATTTTTCTAACAGTAACAAATGGGGTTTTTAACAGTGATTTTAGCTAGCATTGTTAAAAGCCTAGTGCTGGATAAACCCAATTTTGTAGTAGTGAAGGGTTGGACAAACACCCAATCCCTTCATCAACATATTAGACCCACTGTCTCACACATCGGTTTAGGTCCCAAGGGTCACCTAAAACCATTACTACCCAACCACACATACCCGCTCAGGGTCAGTTTATCACTCAGGAAACCACTTGACCCTCTGGGTCAACACATAAACAGAGGCATCCCTCTTTGGATCCTTAGAACTAGTATTTATGTGGAGGCATCCCTCTTGGGTTCCTTTAGATTAGAACATAAATGGAGACTTCCCTCTCCCAATACTTGGTAATAACTAATCTCTCGAGCCAACACTCGTCTCTCAGGAATCACACATCCTGCCAACCAATCTCTAGAATCTCACGGCCTCACGGGCCTCAAAGATAGTAAATCCTTATAAGGGAGATGGCCTTAAGACCAACCCATTTTCGAGTCACCCTAGGTTGGCCCATACATCCAACCTATCCACCACCTCAGCTCACAACTCAGTCCCGCTAACCAGGGACAATTCCATTCCAACACTAATTGAGGTCTCTGAAGAACTCATGTTACACCCTCCAATCATTCTCATGATCTTCTCCCATGTATCATCCCGTGTCTCGCCATTAGGAGATAGTTGAACTCTATTTATGGAGGAAAACATATTTTTCATAACCTACTTTCCCTAAGAATCCTCTTATAATTTCTCAAAATTCCCCAAGGGCTCCACCATTGCGTTCTACATAGAAAAACACTCAAGATGGACTCCTCTTGTGTCCCATTCTGACTCCAGGGTGAAAAAATCACTTAAACCCCTCCAAGGGTAACAAAGGGGCAGTACATGGCATGTACCTTGAGTACACAGTGTGCACTCTGAAACATTCCACCTAGAAATGTACTTCCAGATGGCCTAGGTACACCTAAGGTTTGGTCGTGCATTACTACACGACCACATCATACATGGGGTCTGGCCATGGCCATGTCATACCTAGAGTCTGGCCTTGTAATTTCACATGGCCATATCCCACCTTACATGGGGTGTCTTTCTAGGTACCTAGCCACATGGCCATGTCCCACTACATGTCATGTACCTTGACTACACGACATGTAGTCTCAGAATTTCCCCTACCCAACTACACGGCCACGTGGCCATGTGCCACTACATGGAATGTAATCAAAGTACATGATTCTTAGTTCAAAAATTTCATCTTCCCAAAATAGAAAGAATACATGGAATTTTTTCCTGAACCACATGTCGTGTGATTGAGATTTCCGAACAGGAAACCCTAACAACCTTCTGAAACCCCTGTTTTTCTGGATTGGGTATAGATTGACCCCCATGGGATCCTTAGTAGTCATAATAGGGCTTTAAAACCTAAAAACAACACATCTATGGGGATTGAAAAAAAAACTAAAAAAATCGGCCTACCTTGTGGCGTAAACACCAAAGCTTTGGGTCCAAATTTGCTCCTGGAAGCTGCTACACCTCGATCTGGTGATGATCCCTACTATGGACAAAGTCTGGTGACATCTCCTCCCACTTATCCTATTGGTCTAACCATCACATGAGTGAGGTGTTATCCCCACTTCTTCCATGCATTGGTAACCCCAAAATGGGGGGGGGGTCTTTTAATTAATTAATTAATTAATTAAAAGCCCATTTAACACCTGTCCTGAGTCCCCAAACCCAAAGTGAGTTTATACCTTGCCTAAGAAAAACTCCTTGTTTTGTACTTAACCATGGAGTAAAAATATCAATAGGATGCTCTGTTCAAAAGATATAAGCACCCACACCCTCATGAATAATTTAATATTTAATTAATTAAATATTAAATATTCCTCCAAAATTCGAACGAATCAGAATTCTACCAAACTCTTATCCTAGGATAAACTTCCAATTTGGGGACCAACAGAGTGGTCATAAAAATTATCTGAGATTATATTGTAGGGGGAATGACCATTTTACCCCTCACGAGTGCCTGAAAGAAAAAAAATTCAAATTTATGCTCAAATTTAGAATCCGGGGAAACACGGGTCTTTACAGTGACCACACCCACAGAAATAAAAACAATGTTTATAAACCCTAGACACCAAAAAACCCCAATATTAGATCCACCTGGAACCCTAAAATTGGCCACAAGGGATCTAAGGTTCATGTGTGAAGTCAAAATCAAGAGAAAATAAAGAGGGGAGGAAAGAAGAGAGAAAATGAGGGTGAAACACCTCAAAATCTCTTGGAAATCGCTAAAAGGTGGGCAATGATTGAGAGGAGGAAGATGGAGCTCCTCCTTGGCTCCCAAGGGTCGGTCGAATCTAGCGGATGATAAGAGAGGTGAAAACCCCATAAATTCAGAGAGGGGAGAATGGGAAATTACCAATATTTAAACTCCGAGACAGGTCGTACGGTTTTCCAAATAATGTGCCAACTGTGCGCTTGCCAATACCTGGGTGAGGAACCCCTCACACGGTTTTTCCTGGGTGCCTCATGTTTTGGAAAAACTATGCACCTAACCCCTGACACACCCCAATCTCCACATGGCCTCTAGAGAGTTTCGCACAGTTTGACAAACTGTACCGAAGCCGTGAAAAATGGCTCTATCCAAATGACACCCCCTGCATGGGCACCACACGGTTAGTACTAACCATATGGACTAACTGTGCTCCTCCCAAAAGCCCTTAAAAACATGAAATTTCAACCCACAACCAACGAAAACTCAAAACCACTCAAGATAAGATAAAATAATACAAAGTAAACAACACCATGGCACGAGGGGTGTCACATGTGCAACGCTCTAGAATGAGATTTTACCATGGTAATAAACCTCTTCCAACTGGGTGTCAGTGGTTTATGGTCTCTCTTTGTTCTATATAGTTTGACAACCTTTGGGTGAGAAAAAGGTATTGGGGGTAGAGACTTGATGATACTTGCATAATGTGAGCTTATACATCTACTAAGATAATGCTTCAAAATGATATTTAGCCGATAACTTTTATGATGAACAAGAAGATCAAGGAATAAACTTTATGTGTGCGAGGTGAAAGTGGATGTTCCATTCCTATATGTCTGTTTCCTATGTTTTCTTAAAGTCTGTACCACTAAAAGCGGATCAAGCATTTTCGAGGATGGATTGTTTTCTACACGAGGTTATTTTATGAGATTCTTGGTTTAACAGCTTGAGACGTTTTATTTTCGAGGACAAAAAGGTTTAAAGATGATGAGGATATAGAAACCCCAGTTTTTTGGGTCCAAAATTTTCTATTCTTTAAATTAAGAATTCTTACGTCCTTTTAAAATGTAAAATGGTAAATTTACCCTAACTAACGCCCTAAGATTTTTTTTTGATCATTATGTTGAGTTTGGGGCCTAGTGTTTACCCTTTTAATTGGTTATTTGGAAATTTTCAAAGAAGATTAAATTTACCCATGAATGGTGGGGGTCAGGAGAATTTAATGGTTATTTATTTACTCAAGTAATTCAAGGGCTAGTCCATTGTATTTCCGCCGTATTCAACCGATTTGCTCGTCCTTCCTGACGTGAATCCAGATGATTTCTGTCAGCCAGTTAACTGGTCAAACTAAATTCTACGTCCATGCTGGTAAATTATGTTCTTCCCTTGCTTCCAACATGAACATGCCATCGCATTGCCATGGAGCTACCGCCATCAATCACACCCCTTTCGACCCTTTCCAATTCTTCAGGGGCAGCCCGAGATCAAATCTGTGCACTCGCAGAAACACAAAAGTCTTACACAGCCATTTACTCACATCAGCCATGTTACGTTCTGAAATCTTCGTGGCAAATTGCTTGCTGGATTGGTACTTCAGATCCTTCGCCGTAGATGATGCACTCTACTTGTTCGATGAAATTGCAAAACCAGATGTTATTTCATGGAACACCATGATTTCAGGGTACAAATTGAACTTTTTATCTGAAGAATCATGGAGAATGTTCTGTCGGATGCATTCTATGGGTTTTGTCCCCAATACGTTCACCGTGGGAGGAGTCCTTTCGGCCTGTGATTCCCTTCAGAATCCAATATTTGGCAACTTAATTCATTCCCTAGTGGTAAAAACTGGGCTGTTCTCCGATGGTTATGTTCAGTCTGGCTTGATAGATTTTTACTCTAAAAACAGCTGCTTTGAGGATGCTTTGACAGTGTTTCAAGATGTGTCATGCCATAATGTTATTTGCTGGAATGCAATTATATCCGGGGCTGTTAGAAATGGGGAGAATTGGGCTGCCTGTGATCTTTTCTGCCAAATGTGCCGCAGGCCACTTTTACCTTCTAGTTTTACATTTTCCAGCATTCTTACTGCTTGTGCTGCTTTGGGGGAATCAAGGATGGGTAAAGGTGTTCATGGGTGGGTCATCAAATGCGGTGTGGAACAGGATTCATTTGTGGGGACTTCTACTGTTGGTTTTTATGCCAAATGCAGAGCGATGGAGGAGGCTGTTAAAGAATTTTCACTCATGCCTACACGAACTGTGGTTTCTTGGACCGCCTTGATTTCTGGGTTTGTTCAGAAGGACGATCCTGCTTCTGCACTCCATCTGTTTGATGAAATGCGGAAAGTGAAAGCGGAAATAAACAGCTACACCCTTACCAGTGTGCTTGCAGCTTGCGCCAAGCCAACCATGAGCAGAGAAGCAACTCAAGTTCATTCCTGGATTCTGAAAGCTGGATTCTTCTATGATCAACTAGTAGGGGCTTCTTTGATAAATATGTATTCCAAAATTGGAGCTATTGACTTGTGTGAAACAGCCTTTGCAGATGCGAAATGTTTCACAGACATTGGGATGTGGGCTGTTATGATATCGGCTCTTGTTCAGAGCCATAGCCCTGAAAGGGCATTTGAATTGTTTAGGAGAATGATTCAGGTAGGTCTGAGGCCTAACCAGTTCTGCTATTCCAGCATCTTGAGTATTATAGACAGTTTGTATGTAGGGTGGCAAGTCCATTGCTACAATATTAAAACTGGTTTGGTCTTCGATGTTGCCGTGGCTAGTTCTCTTTTATTTATGTACTCAAAATGTGGTAGTATAGAAGAATCTTATGTAATTTTTGAGCAAATTCCTCGCAAAGATGGCGTCTCATGGTCTGCAATGATTGGTGGTTTTGCTGAACACGGCTATGCAGATCAAGCTATACAGTTGTTCAGAGATATGCTAACTGAAGGGATCAGACCTGACCGGGTCACTTTTAAGGCACTTTTAATTGCATGTTCTGCTCCTCCTTCTCTGCGTAAAGGGAAGGAAGTTCATGGGCAGGCTGTTCGTGCTGGATCTGACAATGAATTACAAATCGGTAATGCACTTGTAAATATGTACTCAAAATGTGGTGCATCGAAGTTGGCACGGAGTGTGTTCGACACAATGCTTGAGAAGGATCGCATTTCTCACTCTTCTCTGGCTTCTGGCTATGCCCAAAATGGCCACATTGGTGACGCGGTTTCACTGTTTCGTGCAACTTTGATCGATGATTCATGGTTTGATTCATTCGCAGTTTCATCTTTAATCGATTCCATTTCTGATAAATCATCAATTGGCATCCAGTTGCATGGTTTCATTGAAAAGCTGGGTCTCGGGTCAGATGTGTCCGTTGGCAGTTCACTAGTCATGATGTATTCTAAACGTGGAAGTATTGACGACTGCTGTTTGGCATTCCATCGAATTGAAAAACCAGACTTGATCTGCTGGACAGCCATGATCATGTCTTATGCTCAACATGGAAGAGGTGTTGATGCATTGAGGCATTATGAGCTAATGAAGAACAGAGGGATTAGGCCTGATTCAATTACATTTGTGGGCATTTTATCTGCCTGCAGCCATAGCGGTTTGGTTGAAGAAGGCTATTTCCATCTGAATTCAATGAGGGAAAACTATGGAATTGAGCCCGGCATCGATCACTATGCTTGCATGGTGGACCTTCTTGGCCGGTCGGGAAAACTGGAAGCGGCCAAAGATTTTATCTATGATATGCCTATCGAGCCTAATGCTTTGGTTTGGAGAGCACTACTAGCGGCTTGCAAAGTACACCGGAACGTTGTAATTGGGAAGTTTGCTGCAGAAAAAGTTATTCAGTTGGAGCCAAGCAAGGCCGGGGCTTATGTCTCACTGTCTAACATTTGCGCCGACATAGGGCAATGGGAACAGGTTTTGAAGGTCAGAAAACACATGAAGGGCACCATGGCTGTCAAGGAGCCTGGCTGGAGCTTTGTCTGATGCTATGTAAACACCGATCAGGAACAATGGCTGCTACGGAATCCAGAAAAAGGTTGTCTTTGGTTTTGGAAAATATTTCAGGTTTTCATTTTTCAAAAATGTATTAAATGGTGCAAATGAAAGTGAAAATAAAAATGGCAGGTTACCAAGGCCACCTCTTTGAGCTTCAGCACGAATGGATCTCATGTAGCTATCTCCCCCAAGTCATTTTGTTGGGCTAAAAGTGGCTGTAGGCTATTTTGGATTCAGCTACTTCACATTTGTGCTTTGGACAGAACTTCACCTTCAAATGCAGCATCTGTTAAAGTAGGGTTGGAACATCCAGTTCCATCTTTGGCTGCTGAATCCGATTGGCATTATGAACCATTCAATATTCCTTCAGTAAGTTATGAACCTGAGAAGTCAAGCCCGAGGTCTTCCCAAGAGTCCCAAAGCAAGCATACACGAAGTTGCACCAAGGTTCACATGCAAGGATCTGCTGTTAGTAGAGCTGAAGATCTGACACAATTTGATGAATACAAGGAGATTTTCAGAACACCAGAAGAGATGATTGAGATCGATGGGGATCTGCGTGGTTCCCCAAAGAAATGGCAAGTTGTTTATAGTGACGATGAAGATGATGTGACGGTGGTTGGTGATGATCCATGGCACGGGTTCTGCAGCATTGTGAGGAAGATGTACATCTATGCCATTGATGAAGTGAAGAGGCAGCAGGAGTAAGTCTCCGGGGCACCTTCAAATGTAAGGACGCTTGGTCACCCTCAAATGCGACATCTAGGCTACCCTCAAATATAGGGGTCTTCAACCCATACTATGGCTTTCACATCAAAGTTAAAAACAGAGAAGATCATGTGGTGGATCTGTGAGTCACTTTTTTGATGGAATTACTTGTTAACATTTGTTAGTTTTTTAAATTTACTCTAATATTTTTTAAAGATTAAACTTTCTTTGAGGCAAAAAAAAAAAGATATGGTCTTGTAAGCATTGTCATCTTCTGTATTCTTTCAAGATGAGACTTTAACACATCCTTCCACCGACAGACTGTTGTGTTCATTACAAACATCAATTTGTTGTATCAACAAGCGATGGTTCATTTGGTATGAATCTTGGGAATGGAACTAAACTAGCTGTGAGAGAGGTTCTGCTGCCCTTCAGGATCCTTGGAAATTATCCTCTCCAATACATGGAAGATCCAGTACACATTTTTAGGCCAACTTCCAGTGAAAAAGTGACTAAAAATTTTCCAGTCACTTTTCCATTGGAAGCTGGCCTAAAGCCCCCTTACTGGATGCTCCAGTGGAATTCTGTACCGGAGAGGATTTTGATCCCATGATCCTACCCATCTTGAATCCGGATTAGTTTGAGCCTAGTGAAGTCCCTAATTGAAACGGATCATGCATAGATGATTTGGCGATTTGCAACAAAAAAGAAATACAAAATCAATTGGTTGTAAGAGCAGTGTCCCAAAACCGCACCTCAAGAATTGTAATCTTTTGTATGTTTATAACATGGGACTCCTAACAATCTCAAGGTACCCCCCATCGTTTTCATATCCCAAGAATCTTATAAAGTCAACAATAAATTATTACTTGTGTTGAAACTTTTCCTTCATATATTGTAAGCTTTTTATGATACTAGTTGTGTTTCCTGTCTGAATGGAAAGTGATCCACTAATGGTTTCTGTGTTTTTTTCAGGCACTCATTTGATCTCCAAGATCTCTAAGAGGCAAAGGCTCAAACATGCTCAAGTTGCAAGGTCAAATCCAATGCTCTCACACAACTTCTGCCAAGCTCATTAAACATGTAATTACGTCCAGCTCAAGGAGTTTTTCCCCGGGCTTGATAGAATTGTGTGGGTTGGGCTAAATGGCCCACACAATACCATTCCCTTGGATTGGGCCTTGCCGGCCTGATCAAGTTGGTCCTGAATATATTTATTTTTTTTAAAAAAAATTAGAAAATTCTATAAAAATAGAAAAAAAATTAAAATTTGTGTCAAATATGGCATTTGAGTAGTTTTGTATATTTTTCATTAATTTTATCAATGAGTGATTAATTTGATTATAAAAAATGCGATGTAATTAAAAATTTATAATATGAATCATGATTAAATTTCATTACTATAAGGGTGATTCATTTCAAGTAGATGAGGAAGATGTAATTGCAACTTTTGTTGTTTTGGTGATAGGTGTTTGTGCTTATATATTTAATTTGTATCCACTGTTTAAATTGGATGCAGTGGGAAGAATGTTGCAATATTTGGTATTATGCTGACAGTAAATAATAGATAAAAAATCTTGTAATTCATCATATTTGATTCTGTGATCAAACAAAATAGTTAGATTTCAAATATATGTGATAAATTCAAAACAAGGTGTGGGGTGGGTGGTTATGTTTGATACGATCCTTTGGTTGAACCTTTAAAAATGTTTTTTTTAATTTAATTTAATTTCAACATAATTATAATTTCATAAAAGGATTATTCTATTAGATAATTGAACTATTTTAAAAAATAAATCAATTATTTTTCTTTGTTTCTTAAATAGTAAAAAATATATTTTTCATTCAGTGTCAACATTATTTCGTAATTTATGAGATCTAATATTTTATTCTTGTTATAGTCATTTACAATTTTGTACATGATTGATAAAACGACTAATGTCAATATTTTCTTCTTGTTATATCTGCTATATTGTATGACATTATACAATTAGTTTAACATTTGATAAGCGTTTCAACTTCATCGAGAGTGGTTCATAAATAAATGAGCACTTGTATAAAAGTGTCTGCTCCATCAAATGAAGCTTTCAAAAGAATTGTTTCTCTAATTTCTTCCAGACAAAGCTTCTTTTCTTTCTCTATTTTTTTGTTTTTGTTTTATGGAGTAGTTAACACTGTATAGATTCAAGGAAGTCTTTACATTGGTTCAGAGTAAGCCAAAAATGATTCGTATAGTTAGTGGATGCCAAAACTGACTCGAGTCTATTCATTAAGGCTTATGATCTTCAAAAAGTAAAGGAGTTTGCCAGAAAAAAACCCTATAAACTTGGAAGTATGAGGTTTTTTTTATGTGTTCCTATTCTGGATGATATTTTAGTAAATTTAGTTTTGTTTTCCACTACATTTGGGGCATACTTGATTTCTATATAACCCAACAATGGTATTAGAGCCAAATCTGGTGAAGAACCATGCACTTTTTATTTTTATAGAAGTCACACCAAACCTCTTTGTATCTTAAGGAACATTGACACATCACCAGATATTACTATTTGATTATGATTATGTATTAGTTCATAATCACTGTCAACACTGCCAAAGCCTTCAGGGCTACACTTAAGACATGAATAAAGGTTGATTTTGGTACCAAGTGTATGTCAAAAATTTAACAGAGTTTATCTGCAAATTTCATGCATGCTAAATTACAAAGTATTTATATTTTGGTTTTGCATCTTGACACATGTGATATGACATTATGAAATAATTCAGTTGGTTTAATGCAAGTGATATATTGTTAGTTATATTCCCTCATGCTATTTTAATTATTATTTATCGTGCATGAGGCATATGTAGATTAATAATGTTATAAAATTAGGTTACAACACCGTGGTTTTATGATGGACGTGCATGCATTATACGATAATGCATGATTTAGATTCTCTCTTCCGCCCAAGCTATCATAATCGGTTTATAATATCATTTGATGGTATTCAAAGGCGTTTTGATGATCTAATATGAAATGTTTAAAGAGTTAAACCTTTGATTATGAATGAATGAATGTTACAGATAGTTTTTAACTTGTTTCATAGTTCAAATGTTTTCAACGTTTGGAATGATGAAGAAATGAATGTTTATGTGATAGTGTGTAAGACAACAAGAGTATTGAAGATTAATATTCATCAATATAAGTATTTAATGTTATGAAATAATGTAAGGGAGAGCATGCACTGCTAGGTTTCATGACAATGCACAATAAATTTAATGCTTAAGATGCATTATACCTTTCTAGAGTGTAGTTCTTAAATGAACTTGTACTTAAAGCAGTGCCTGCTCCATTGGAAGGAGCAATTAAAACACTTGCTTCTCAAATCCCTCCTTGTCGAAGCTCTGTTCTCTCTTTATTCTTTTACTTCATAGAGAAACTAACATTTTTTGGATTCAAGGAAGCCATGTCACTAGTTTAGAGTAAACGATTAGTGATTTGTATAGGAAGCGAATGTTGTAGAATGCTCAAGTTTGTTGGTTGGATCTCATGATATTCAAAAATAAATAGAATAGTTTATTTTAAAAACTTTAGTAAGTGTCAGTGTTGTTTTTATTTGGATGTTTCTCTTCCATATCATCTTGTGGTGAGTTTTGCTTGGTTTTCCACCATGTTTTAGGCCTACTGAATGTTTAGATAATCCGAAAGCTCATACTGATGCAAGTAACTTAATAAACCCATGCATGTGGGGCGATGGTGGTATTCTATATTTCATTATTATAAGTGAAGTGCTTAGTGTAATGAAAATATAATTACATTACTAAATAAGACAAAACTAATAAATAATAATCTATAAATATTTAACAATTCGAAGAAATAATTTTTTTTTATTCACGATAAAAGAAGTGTAAATTTCCTAGCATGTCCATTAGAAAAATTTTCTAGCCACAAAGGATTGACAACCAAACCCCTGGTTTCTAAAGGGAAGCCGCACTGATATCCCCAATAATACATCGATGTGAATACTTCTGAAATATTATCAGCCCACAATTTGCTCCTACCCAAACATACCAACAAAGGAAACCAGCTCCCAAATTTTGTCACTAAAACCACCAAAGTCTGACACACTTGTATAGTGGTGAAATCATGGATTGATTTGAGACATTAACACTAAACCATGAGGACTCCCAAAGTCAAATCCACCCCATGAACAAAACCAATTAAAAAACCCCCGAACTAGAAATGAAAATCTGAAAAAATCCCCCAAAAATACAATAAATGCATAAAACCTAGAGAAAACAAACACCACTAACACAAAAACAAGAGAAAGCAAAACAATAAAAAAACACAAAATCCCCAAAAAATGAACCACAAATGAACAACACAAATAAAAAATGAACTCCACTCAGGAATATTAATGGACCATAAGCATTTCTATTTAGCAAACCCCCCTCAAAAAAAAAAAAAAAAAAAAAAAAACACCACCACTGAAATGGGTTTTATCTGAAACTCCCTCCCCAATGGCCATGAGAATTTCATGAGAACCGAAAAGAAACCAAAAAATAGACCGACTATTTTCATTGTTTTCACTATTCATGCTATTCATTTATGTCAATGATATAGTTATTACTCATAATTATTTGATTATTGGATTATTTATTCATGATGTTGCTTTGGAATTGTTTTGCTAAGAATCTTAGAGAATCATTCTTAGAGAATCATTCTTCCTTGGGTATCAAGGTTGATTACTCTGCTTTTGTTCCTTTTTTTAATGGCGCACATTCTTTTTCTCTCTCAAATAAAGAATTATCAAGGCCTATTTTTTATTCTTAAAAATAAGAATCTTCAATTGATGTATTGTTTTTGTGTGTTCATCACAAACCAATCAGTTGTGTGATAAATGGCCAAATATGGTAGTATAAGCATTATAACATTTCTTTTATTTATAGACAGACCGCTATAATATTGGTTATTTTTAGAACTAATATGATATGAACCTTAATGCTGTTGGGAGTTAATTGATTTAAAATTTAAATAATGAGGAGAGATAAAATATTAATGGTTGGATTCTCCCAACATTAATGAAGAGTTAATTCCAATATTAATTGGTGGAATTAATGATGGAATAACGAATGTTGACCGCATTAATGGAGATATGGGCTGGGTGTCTATATAAGAAGATGCGGTAGCATGTTTTGGAGTGTGGGCTGGCAAAGATGTAGCCACCAAGAGAGAGCGGCGAAGGGGTTGCCGCGTTTGCGATAACCGGTGCGAAGCGAAGATGGTGATCGTGACAACGATGGTGTGTCGGCCACGATGATTGAAGACGACGATGATGACAGTACCATGTATCGAAAGTCCTCTTGGATGCGGAGATCAAGCGGCGTGTCCCGGTTGCGATGATCGGCGGTACAACAAAATGGTATGTTCATGGTGTCGGTGTTGCGTTGTAAAAGGCCTTCGGGTGTGATGTTAAAAAGCCATCGGGTGAAATCTTCTCTCCTCTCGTGTGTTTCTGCAACGACGACTTCCGCTGCGGCGCCGGGCTCAGAGCCCCAACAGTGGTATCAAAGGGATTGGTTGAAGTGTTCGGTTGCAGAACATGGTGGCAAGCATCTGGTGGAGCAGCTTATCAACGACTTGGATGTCATCGGAAAATGGCGGCGGTATCAGCAGTGTTACTGGAATATCGAAAGTCTTCTTGGCCGCAGGTGTCATGCGGCGTGTTCCGTTCATTGGGTGACATTCAGAGCATGGTGGAGTTGGCGATCACAGAGGCCCAGATGGTGGAGATGACTTTGGAGTATTTGAATTTTAAATCAAGGTGGAGATTGTTGGGAGTTAATTGATTTAAAATTTAAATAATGAGGAGAGATAAAATATTAATGGTTGGATTCTCCCAACATTAATGAAGAGTTAATTCCAATATTAATTGGTGGAATTAATGATGGAATAACGAATGTTGACCGCATTAATGGAGATATGAGCTGGGTGTCTATATAAGAAGATGCGGTAGCATGTTTTGGAGTGTGGGGTGGCAAAGATGTAGCCACCAAGAGAGAGCGGCGAAGGGGTTGCCGCGTTTGCGATAACCGGTGCGAAGCGAAGATGGTGATCGTGACAACGATGGTGTGTCGGCCACGATGATTGAAGACGACGATGATGACAGTGCCATGTATCGAAAGTCCTCTTGGATGCGGAGATCAAGCGGCGTGTCCCGGTTGCGATGATCGGCGGTACAACAAAATGGTATGTTCATGGTGTCGGTGTTGCGTTGTAAAAGGCCTTCGGGTGTGATGTTAAAAAGCCATCGGGTGAAATCTTCTCTCCTCTCGTGTGTTTCTGCAACGACGACTTCCGCTGCGGCGCCGGGCTCAGAGCCCCAACAAATGCCATATTAAGTTTCAATTACAAAATCAACTGCTAGTGAATGGAGTGACTCAACATGATACTTCAAACATTATAATTCTTTTTTATTTTATGTAGGAATATATTATTTAAGTTTCATTCATATCAAATATAATATGGGCCACTCCTTTGACTACATATAATTTGAGTTCAGATAAACATGATAAGTATACATTACAAACATCAATTAGTCGTGTCAACAAATATGGTTCAATTGGTATGAGTCCTGATTCTTAAGAATGAAACAGAAATTGTTGGGAAAGGGTTTTCTTCCCATTGGGATCCAATCAATCTTGAATATGAATTATTCTATGTCCATAAAATGCCGTAAGTTTAATTATATCATGCACAAATGATCAATTGGTCTGCAACAAAAAAAGAAAAAACAGTTGGTTGTATGAGTATGGACCTAACACGACACCTTAAACATTGTACTTTTCTGTATGTTTTGAACACAAGGCTACCAACAATTCATTGTTACCACCATCAGTATTATGTTCATTGTTGGGGGGTGAGGGGCAGGTCGCGAGGTCAAGTCCTCGAGCTTGCGATTTAATATAATTTTCTTCCTTGTGTGTGTGCCGCTTTCGCGGTTGTACCCAATTTTTAATATTATAAAGTCTATAATAAATTATGATTTTTATTATAACATTTATTTTATTTATACCCTGTAACCTTTTTCTGGTACTGGTTAGGTTTTTTTTTGAGCAAAAATCCCAAAAGGTGACTTTACAGTGTTTTTGGGTTGATTGTGTTTGTTGACAAAGCAGGTTGACTAGGTCAGTTGTGGAGTTTCAACGCGATTATTGACTAGGTATGTTAACAAAGCTTCAAGATAGAGGTGTGGAAGCCTTATAAGTGGTATAGGATGTAGCGTGTACATGGTGACATCGTTTCCCAGTATTTGCCAAATTTTTTGAGGAAGGAAAAATGTGTTTTTGGAAAAGAAAGTATTTACGCGTAAATGTAAAAGTTGCGCGAAAATGAAGATTCGGGGCAACCGTAGCAAAATACGACAAAGACTAGTGTTTCGCGCAATTTCTGAAACTTCATGAAAGTTGGAGTTGCGCGATACAATAGAGAGTTGTGTGAGCCCACGAAATACAGATGCAGTTGTGCGATGGTGGTGAGTTGCATGCTAAAGGTGATTGCAAATCGTCGAAGTTTAGCGCACATGGAGAGTTGCACGCACAGTTGAAGGAGCACAAGGTAGTTACACGAAGGGTTGGTCACGTCTATAAATAGGCGACTACCCCCTCATTTCAGTAGCTCAACCCTTAGAGAATTTCAGGGCTCTGAATTACATAAGAGTTGCGTGAAACTATTTCTTGCGCGAAGCACGACTTAAACATCAGTTGCACACAAAAAAGGGACTTGTGTCTATAAGACCAAGTGAGTATTGCGACAATCCAAAAGCTGCACAAAAGTTGAGAGTTTCGCGATGAGTTGAATAGTTGCGTAAAATTTATTGTTTCACGGCAAAACATAAAAGTCGCGTGACAGTTGGTAGGGTTGTGCACAAGTCATGCAAAGGTTGCATGAAAGACAAAGTTGTGTGAACCTCTAAGGATTTGCCCATAATTTCTATGGAAAATATGTATTCATCAAGTGGATGAAATTAGGGCTTTATGATGGACCAAATGAGGTGTATACAATATCGATTCAGGTGATCAAAAGAAGAATCTTTTAAAAGAGCAGTGATCACACTTCAGTTGAGAAAGCAGTGAGATTTCAAATTGTGGTTGTAAAACACGAGAGACAATGAACCCGCTCAAAACCTTGTAACAACAGTGTGCTTTAGTGAATTTGGTACATCAGCACATTATCGTTGCATGCTCATTAGACGTAGCTCAATGAGGGTGAACCAAGTAAAATTATTGTGTCTTGTGCATGTTCTAATATGCATTTATTCTATGCTACGAGAAGGAGAGAGAAAAGAGCTTTGTTTAACGACGAAATAAGATCTATAAGGGACATTTGTTTTAATCTGTCATACCTTGATCCACCCCCCTCTCAGGGTATTTAACCTAGTTGGGCTAACAATTAGTATCAGAGCAAAATATTAAAATCACTGATTCTCTCTTAGTGGTTTCAATAGAGGTTGTTAATCTCAAAGGGATTCTGATCTTCGATGGAAACAATTTTCAGTTGTGGAAGAATTAGATGCAACACTATTTCTGATCATTAGGTATGGATGCCTTTACAGCTGAGATGCATGGTATTTATGCTAGTGTGGACAGTGAAGTTTTTTCAGAAGTAGACTTAAGAGAATTGGATGTTGATGCCAAAAGAATCAATGATTTAAGAGGAGCTTTATCTAACACAATTCACGCGAAGGTGATGTCATGTAAGTCAACGCATGGCATGTGGGGAAATCTGTTAAATATCTATAAAAGCAATTCAAAAGTCAGAGAAGCAAAATTACAGGTTCTGTGAAGCAAGTATGAGGACCTATGAATGTATCCCAATGAGTTTGTAGATGCTTTATTTGACTGAGTAAATGTTGTCGTAGAAGACATGTGTGGTCTCGGAGAAATCCTTGAAGATGTAAAGATCGTTAAACACATCTTGATAATACTCCCACCTCAGTTCAATCCAAAAGTATCTATACTAGAAGATGAAGATACAAAGGAGCTGACATTGGATAACTTACACAGTACACTTATTGCATATGAGATGAGAAATGATGACAACGAGTTTATGAAAAAAGGGAAATCCAAAGAGGTGATATTCAAGGCCATAAAGAAACTCACTACAGAGGATGACCAAGAAGAAGAAGAGACGGATGATGTCATGTCATTCCTTTCCTCAAATTTATGAAGAGGAAAATGAAAGTTCAAGGGGAAACTTCCTCTAGCATTGTAACATCCCAAATTTTTGAAGTGGGTCGAATTCCTCAACCCGTTTGAATTTTTGGAGTTTGGTGGTCAGACCAACTCTTTTCTTGATCTTCAGAACTTAATTACGATAGTTCCTTTGACCCAAGACATTATTTTTAGATGGGTTTCAGGGCTTGATAATTGCCTCGGGGTTTTGAGTGGGTTTTGGGTGCATCAGTGGCCGAAAACCCAACTTTTCAGGGTGTGCAGATAGAAGCGCACAGTTTGAACAAATCGTGCAGCTCCTAGGGGAAACCATGTGGCCCTCCAAGTGCACTGAATACAGTTTGGAAAACCGTGCAGGTGGGGGCGCACGACTGTGCGAAAACTCTGCAACTTTTAATGGAGGGGATTCACACGGTCTGTGCATGGTTTGAGAAACCGTGAACCTTGACCGTGTGAGGTGTGGTACCTAGACAGTGGGTACCGCACTATTTGCGCATGGTTTTTCAAATCGTGGGACCTATTAAAAAGGGAAAAAATTATAATTTCCCCCCTATTTTTTTAAGAGGGGTTTCCCTCTTTTCTCCTCTCGCACGAGGCTCTCCTCCAGGTAGTTGTGGGAGCTCTTTTCTTCCTCCCCTAGGTGTTGAGCTCCACCCTTCATCCGAGCTCTGTTCTTCAAGCCGTCAGTCTCGTTGGAACCACATCGGTAAGGCATCAAGTCATCTTGATTCTCTTTCCCTTTGCTCTCTCCATACGGTGCACTAAATCCGTGTGAGCCGTTTTACCCTATTTTCAAGGCGTTCGTCTAAAATACCGATTTCTTCCAAATTGGTTTGAGTTAGAGGATGATATCGGACGAGCGAACGTCTACCAACATGAGGTAGGTGGTGACTAGCTTTCTCTTTGATTTCACTCGTGTTTTGGGGGTGCGTTCTTGAGTGCGCCGTTGGGTAGTCCGAGCGAGACCCTATTTAATTGACGCCTTGCCTTTAAATTAATAAATTGATCACTGGAGATGCCTATGGGAATGCTTCCACGTGACTAAAAATGGCATGAGCCTGGTGAGAGGCTTTATACCTTTGGACAAATTAGGTCGGGGTGTTTATTTGTTTGAATTAAATTGTTTATGATGCTTTCTGAGTTCCATGGAAACGAGATGGGCTTGGCCCGATGATTGAGGTGGTGATAACCATTTGGCTTGAGGTGACGTTAGTCGTTAGGTTGGGCTTGATCTGGTTACTTTGGGCGATGTTGATAACTGGTTGGGCAACGAGGTCGTTGGATTGAGGCGATGTGATCGTCAGGTTGCGAGCATAGCCCAGGTGATGTTGGATAGTGTTGACTATCAGGATGAGTGATATGGTTTCAGGGGAATGAGGTGCCGAGATGATGTGGGTTAGGTACTTTGTTAGTGATTACCACTCACCGTGATTGGCCGATGCACCGTTGGAGTCGTGTGCACACAGATATGACTCAGATGATGAGGTGGTGTTGACCACTCGTGTGGGTAAATGCCTCTATTAGATGCGGCTTAGGATGATGTTGACCATCAGTTTGGTTGGAGGTGCTTACCATAGAAATCCACATGGATGGTGAGGAGCCATCGATTGACGGTGATGAGACCGTCGGTTGGGGGCTAGGGCTCTCCGTATTATTGAGTCCATTGGGCGGACATTATTTGGGAGGACGAATATTGATGTTCCTCGGGACGTCGACTATTGAGCCGATGATGTTTATTATTTAGAGGACAGACATTCCTGTGCCTTGGGACGTTGGGCTTCGAGTCGATGAGAGCTCTTGAGCAGGGGTCCAAGGGACCATGTATTTATTATTTGGGCATGCCTTTTTGGACACTGGTACATGATCGATGGCACTAGGTGTTGGGTGACATTTTTGGAGGTAGAACCTAAGGGTTCACCTGGGCTGATTTTCATTAGAGGATGCCTTGGGCTTTATGGTAACGATCCTCTCTACTATAGTTATACCGGTGTTGGTTGAAGCAGGTGATCGCTTCCTTGTGGCTATTGAGCACAAGGGAAACAAGTTATTTATTTATATGTGTGTGCTCACTGCCTATTTATATTTAGATACACCCGCTTATTCACTAATGTAAGTTAGACATACGTTGGTTGTGACCTACTGAGATGATTATGACACCCTACACAGACCCTTCGAGACGTGTGTAGATTTTATGCTTATGCGATTAGGTAAAGGTTCAGACTCAAGAACTAGACCTTAGTGATCAAATTTTCTACTTAACATGGGATGGATGGAAAGGGGCCTTAGAGGTTCCTGCATCAGTTAGAGTTTGTTTCTGAGTCTTCATTTTTTGTATTAGCATGCTTATATATGTATGTATTGAGGTCGACCACGAGCAACCCTTCTTGCTTATTGTTTTTATGACCTAACTTGTATGCATGTTCTATAAATGGTATCTAATGGTGTTTTATTCTTCAATTGGTATGCTTGAACCTATTGATTATTCCTATTGCTGCTTATTTTTGCTTCCCCTTTTTAGGGTTATTAGTCATGTTCTCTTATGTTCTTTTCTTCCACTATGTTATATTTATATAGACCATTATTATTATCTTCACCAGAGGGTATAGTCTCCTAACTATCACCTCTTTACACCCTCACTGCTAGTCGGCTGCCTTTGGCGTACGAGGAAGCATGCTTAAAGCCTAGTGGTTAATCGACCCTAAGCACTGTTCGGGTGGAAAAACCGACCAGTGAGCTACAAGCATGCTTTTAATGCAGAAAGATTGGACATCTTGTAGTAAGGTTCCCCAAGAAACTCTAAGATGATTATGAGGATGAAGTTAAAATTCTCATAAAGAAGTCTCCAGCCTATGTGAAAGTTAAGAAAAATGTGAAGCATAATTTCTTCAAGAAGAATATACTTTCACAAGAGAATGAAAATTCAGAAGAATCTGAGGCAGAAGAGATGGATGACTGCAAGGATCATGTGGAAAATGCTATGGTGGTAGTTGTAGGTAACTGTCAGACAAGGGAGGAAATTGAAAATGATGAAGGAGATGTCGAAGGGTTGATCTCCAAGATGAATTAGGAGCCATTATTGAGGAGATAGATGTTTGGAGAGCCAAAACGAAGAAATCCAACAAAGTGGTTCATGATGCCAAACTCTATATACAATAGTAGGAAGAAGAGAAGTCTGAGCTGAAGGAAGAAATTGAAAAGTTTAAGTCTTCAATGATAGAGAACTTAGAAAAGGTCATTGAGTACAAGCTCAAAGTTGAAAAACAAAAGAGTGATCGATGGTTTGAGTAACACAAAAAAATATCAAATCAAATGCATCAAAGAAATTGAAGAGGATATTGTCGATATGCGAAGAAAATTAAAAGATCGTGAGAGACTCTTGAGTCCCAATTGGTCATCGAGTAAACAGTTCACTCAGGCGACTATAAAAGATTGAAGTGGAGTATTGAGGTCCAACAAAACAGAAGCAATGGTCATATCCAAATGAAAAGGCTGGTATGAGGCTTGATCGCAAACATAAAGTTATGATGATTGATGTTAGGCTGAAAGTTCCTACTCTGAGGTTGAAAATTGATTTGGATACAAATCAGAATAAGAAGGTTCAAAGAATCCAAGGAACAACCAGTCCTACAACAGACTCACTAAAATTCACCTTGTATCAGGTTTTATTATTGTGGAAAGATGGAACATTCCCAAAATGTATGTTTCATAGCCAAAAGGTACCGAAGGGAACAAGAGAAACAAATGCAGCCACATAGAGTTTGATATTCCAAGAATGATTTTGATGGTTACTGTTTCTGGTGTGGAGGATTCAAACACATGACCAGATATTTCTCATCAACAATGTAGAGGAATGTGCCAAAGAAGACCCAAAGTGGTTGTAAGCAGCACCTCAAAGAATCATTGAATGAGCTGAAAATGAAAAATTGATTTTTAGCTCTATAAGAAGATTTTGGTCTCATACTTTGAGGAAAATTAAAATTACCATTCAAATCCAAGTATAAATTCAAAGATATGGATCAAAAAGAAAAGAGCTGAGCAAGCAGTTGTTGCAGAGATTTCCCTTAAAGAATCAGATCATGCTGGTGTATGGATCATTGATAGTGGATGCACATCCCATATGAAGGGAAATAAGGATATTGTAATAGGAATAAAATATGATAAGGAATGTATTGTCAAATTTAGTAATGATGAAGGCCTGGGGATTATTAGCTTAGGGAAAGACAAGTTTGGGGGAAAATATATGAGACATGCCGATGTCTTGGTTGTTGAAGGTCTCAGTCACAACTTGCTAAGTGTTAGTCAATTGTATGACTCAAGGTATGCTTTAAGTTTTATAAAAAAGTTGTGTATAATCAAAGGAAAAGACGGTGCAGTTGTTTTTCAGGGTAACCACATGAAGGTGAATCTCTACCTTGTGAGTGAAGAAGAAGATATGTGCTTTCTATCTTGAGAGGAAGAAAACAAGTTATGGTATAAATGGCTTGACCATCTTTTCCAACCATCTCTGAAAGATATGCTGAAATGTGATGCTACTCGAGATCTCCCCAAGCTATCACATGATCATAATCACACGTGCGATGCTTGTTAATAAGGTAAGATCGTCAAAAATATGTACAAGGAAAAAGAACAAAATTCAACCTGAGTGCTTGAATTGGTGCATGAATATGTGTGTAAACCTCTCTCATCAAGATCCATTGATGGGAAGAGGTATTATGTTCTTTTCATTTATTATTCCAGCAGGATGACATGAATATTTTTCATTTCCCATAAGTCAGAGGTGTTCAGTTTCATAACATAATATTGGAGGGAAGCTGAAAGGATGCTTGGACAAAAGATTATGATGTTTCTAACCAATAATGGAACAAGATTCACAAACATCAAAGTGGAGGATTATCTCATGAAACATGGGATAAGACACCAGGTTTTGGAAGTGAGAACTCCTCAGTAAAATGGAGCGGTTGAGAGAAGAAATCAGATCACTAACAACATTACCATAACAATGCTTATTGATAAGGATCTACTAGAGAAGTTATGGAATGAAGCAGTCTTGATATCGATCTATATATCTAATAGAGCTTTATTGTGTCTGAAAGAAGAAAAGACTCCATATGAGCTGTGGTATGGAAATAAGATGACATTGAAGCACTTTTGAGTCTTCAAAAGTAAGTGTTTCATTCTCAATAAGGAGAAACATAGGAAGTTTGAATCCCATGGATATGAGAGGATATTCCTTGGATAATTAGGAAAAAGAAAATCATATAAATGCTTCAACAAGAGGCTGAGAAAATTGGTTGAAAGTAATGATGTCACTGTAGTAGAAAATGAACAGGATATTCAACAACATAGTGAACAGTTTCCTGATGATAGTGATGATAAGAAAAGCAACTCAGGGGGATTGGAAGTGGAAAATGTTGATTTAGAAGAAGACACTGATGATGAGCAGCATGAAGTCAAATCTGTATCTACATGGAAGCTGAAGATTCTAGCTGAAATTGACAGTAAAAATATAATCATTGATTAGGCAGTGCCAATTCAAACACAGAGAATGAAGTATTTATAGTAAGCATCCTTATTATCTCTTGTAGAGCCTAAATGTTTTGAAGAAGTAGCTATAGATGATAACTAGGTTCAGACTATGAATAAAGAACTTGACCAAATTGAAAAGAATCAGACATGGGAGATTGTTTCGAGACTAGAAGATAAGAATGTCATCAGGACCAAATGGGTCTTTCAGAACAAACTAAATGAATATGAGTTGGTAATTCAAAAAATCATGCTAGTGTGTAAGGGATACTCTCATATCGAGGGAATCAATGTTGATGAGACATTTTTACATTTTTCAAGGCTTGAGACTATTCTCCTATTCTTAGCCATATCAGTGCAATGAAGGTTCAAAGTTTTCTAGATGGAAACAAAGCCAGTGTTTCTGAATGGGGTTTTGGAAGATGAAGTGTAAATTGAGCATCCATATGGTTTTCTCATTCATGAAGATGAGAACAAATTTCTTTGACCGAGGAAGGTGCTAGATGGGTTGAAGCAAACACTGAGAGTGTGACATTCAGGACTTGATCTGTTTTTGAAGAAACATGGTTTTTGTGTGTGGTGGAGTTGATTAATCTCTCTATGTAAACAATGAGAGTAATCAAAGGATGATGGTGTTGGTGTATGTGGATGATATAATCTTTGGTGGATCAGATGAAGTGCATGGAAAACAGTTTGTAGAATTCATGAAAAGTGATTTTAAAATGTTAATGATTGGTGAAATGACATTTTTATTTGATTTATTTGTGACTCAAGGAAGGAATGATACATTCATTTATCAATCCAAATATTCTAAGGAGGTTCTGAGAAGATTTGGAATGGATAAATCCAAGGAGATGATGACTTCAGTGGCTACTCGGATGAAACTATCACGAGATGATGAGGTAAAAAATGGTTAATGTCACAAAATATAGGCAGATCATTGTCAGTCTGTTATACTTAACAGTGACACAACCTAATATTATTTTTGCCACATACCAAGCGGCACAGTATCAAAGTAATCCCAAATAAAACCATTTATTTTTAGTGAAAAGAATACTTTAGTATATCAAGGGAACCATGGATTTCAGTTTTTTGTACAATGATAAATCTCAACAAGTGTTATTAGGTTATAAAAATGCATATTAGGCTGGTCTAGTAGACTGGAAATCAACGTTAGGTGGTGCATTCTATCTTGGAAGATTTTTTATTTCTTGGCTAAGAAAGAAACAAGATTGAATTTCATTGGTCACTAAAAAAGATGAATATATTGCAGCTACTCAAGCTTGTACGTAGTTATTATAGACAACACAACAACTTTAAGATATGAGAGTTAGAGTGAAGTCTCCGATCAGAATACATTTCGATAATTAAAGTGCTATAAATCTTAGTAAAAATCCAGTCCATCACTCATGAACGAAGTAAATTGAAATCAAGTATCATTTTATCAAGAAGAAGGTGGAGCATGATCTTGTGAAATTGGAGTATGTGCCTACCGAACTATAGGTTGTAGAAATAAAAAAATGTGATAATTAATGATTTAGCCTAATTATATCTTGAATACATTAACACAATCCAAGAGTAATACTACATGTCATAATAAATACTTTGATTTGTTGAGTAATGTTCTCAAAAACTACTAATTAAGATAGTAGAAGGTTCATTCCATTACTTTATTAAAATACTCATGGTATTTTTTCCAAGGAACCACCCACCACATGATTGATTCAAATTTATCACATTTCAATTTGTGGATCTTATATGTGAAAGAAGATTATCAAATGAAATAAAAAACATCTTATTGATTTAGGTAACAACATCAAATATGTTTTAAGTCATTCATTTAATAGAATCTTAATTAAGAATTAATTATGAGTCTAAGAAAACAAAACCACAATATAAGAAAAGTCATTCCCTCTAAACACCATGAAGTAGATAAGTTTAAAAAATCCACAAATGCCTTGAATTGATTTTCCAACAAAAATATTTCTAAGAGATCATTATAATGTCCTCCACTATAACAAATACATCACAATCCAAAAATGTTAAAATATCAATCCCACATGGCTTTTAAATAATATCCATTTTCATGAATGTCACATGCATAGAAACTTGTAGAAAATATCCAAAAACACATAGATGGAGGGAAAGAACAAAAATAATATAATTAAGGAAAATTTGAGGTGCTATGAATCATATTTTGTAGTCAGAAAAGAGAAACCTGACGATATAGAGAATAGAGGTTCTAAAGTGTAAATGATAGAAAGAACAAATCACCCATAATGTTTAAATAAATATATATGACTACAATCCCATTTGTGGCTATTAAAATAACTTAATAATAGATAAAATTATGAATTGGTTATATTTTCTAATTACATATCTCCATCTAATAAAATTTGGAGAAAATAATAAAGTATTATCAAAATCTTACAGATAGTGAGAAGATCTCTATTCATTATAATTCACTTTATTCATTTTTATCTTCCCAAAACAACCCAACTCAAACAGGAACACAAGCCATCATGATGTATGTACCTCTCATAGGTCTCTACTATGCAAATAGGACCACCTCACTTGGTCATTCAATAAGTTCAGAGTTCATGCACTGGATCATAGAGGGCCCTAAAATCTCATGTCCTAGACAATCTCTCTAGCCTATGTCACATACCAAGGTCAACTGGTAATGTTTTCATACCAACCCATGCAATCCTCGCTGTTCCTAACTCTAAACTCCACCCTATCTCTCAAAAATCACCTCTGATACCAGTATGTCATGACCCCTCCCACCAAAGACACTACAGTGAGGGGATAGAGATAATGACCCCTGAGTCCCGCCTCCAGTAGGCCTCGAGTTGGCGATTGAAACCGAGGGTATAAAAATCTCATGAAATGTGAGGCATTATCCTCTAAAATAATATAGGATCAGGAGATAAGATGAATAAAAAAACAACTCCATGAAATAATATAAAAAAACAAAAACTATATCACATGCATAAATAAATAAAATCGATATAGATAAAATTATCCAAAAGTAAATACCCAAAATAAAATATAAAGCAGCAACACAGTAGCTATCCAAAGGCCCGAGCTAGTAATTTCTAGCAAGGTCAATCTAATCCTCCTGGAAACTAGAAAACAATTTTATATACATTGGGTGAGCGTACAAGTATGCTTAGTAGGAAAACCAATCTCTCTCATGCACATATGAAAAAGGCATACTAATGCACCTATGAGCAAACAACAGAACCAACAACACCAAAACAGGTAAACTGTCCATCCCAACCTCACCAAGGCATGCTCACCAAATAATTCAAGCCAAATATGATAACATAATAAGAAGCATATCGATAAAGAGTACCCCAAACCATTTTCCCACTGATTTTTTGCCCTCACTCCCCAATGAAGTACGTTGAATGCTCCCATCTCTTCTAAATAACATATACCACCACCCCACAAGCACAGTCACATCAAATCATGCCCGTAAACACCTAGGACACCGCCCCAAAAGCACGATCACATCTCATCACTCTTAAATACACCCGATCCATCACATCACAACCAATTCCATAACCTAGGGTATCATGAACATGAAGGATATCAACCTCGTTCCCTCCTATTACCATGCATGACCCCCACCACAATCCTCCCCACAGCACGGTCACATTACATCTCACCTGAAATACTTGGGCCACCTACCCATAACATGGTCATCACATCTCGCTTGAAAACACCTGGGCCATCACATATCACCCAAAGACATCTGGGCCATCACCAAGTGCATGAACATACCTCTGACCATCAAAACCTATGCATATCTACTCTCCTGAAAGAGATATTGGGAAAGAGTAGGTATCCAGCTATATATCCTCATCATCATTATATAAGGAAAAACACCCATGCATGACTATGTGGGTGTCAGTACATAGTGATCAATGTGGGTGGGGTGCATATAGAAATCACAAGGAATAGACAAGTATATACATATAGACAAACACACAATCCCAACCTATGGGGTTACAACCAAACACTAACCAACTCAAAAAATCTCCACTTTTTCTACCACCTCTAAATGCATAACTCCATACAATCCATAAGCCACAACTCACACTGCCAACCAATTCCATATCCATCCCATTAATTTCATTATTAAGTATCAACCAAATTTACCACACAACCCATAATTTAATTGTCCATTAATTATTTCCATCCTATTAACCAAACCCTAGCTATTCCAATCATTATTAAATAGTTATTTCATTTCTACCTGAGCATCTAGCATAAAGAAACCACACATCACAAGCAACCTGTAACTTCCATCAAAACATCACCCCACTACTCCAAAAGTACGGCCAAACAACCACCACCTCACCACCCAAAAAGAATGTCCAAAAAACAACCACCTCACCGATCCAAAAAGCATTACAAAAAATCCACCACCTCACTTTCCAAAAAGCACATCCAAACAACCACCACCTCGCCACCCCAAAATAACATCCAAACAACCACCACCTCATTGCCCCAAAAGCATGGATACATCTCACCCATCAACACCACATCGCGTCAAACTCACACATCACTTCCCCACAATCATGTCCACACATCACAACACATTTAAGACCATTTTATAGATTTAACAAAGGGGCCTTTATCACATTTCACTTTATTTTAGGGGTGTCATTACACTAGCCAAAATCCTAGGGAAACCATTTCATTATCCAAATATAACTGGTTAGCCAATTTCCATTTATGATGATATCACAAAAACACAAAAACACAATATTCACAACACATATCATCCAGTGAAAACAAATCCCCCAACATCCATAATTTTTAGTAGGGTATCAAGCCTATACAATCCATCATATCATAATAATATCAAAGCTATAAAAACATGCAAGTCATTCCCATTCCCTATTCAATTTCAATTAACCAATTATTTATCTTTGATTAAGCTAGTAAAACTATCTCCTATATATAAACAAGAGTAAACCCATCCATCATGATACACAATAAAGAGAAGCAAGGGATTCCCTAACTCAAAGAATCTTTTTCAACTCACTGCATAGCATAGGGAAAAGAAGAAACATCTGCAAACAACAATTGCACATGAAAATCCAAGAATCAACCTAATCCTCATCCAAATATCATCAAAGTGTAGTCCAACTCACACCCCAAACCAAAAAACACCACCACAACAGATTCCCATGGGAATAATAAAAGAAAAAAAACTAAAAATGAAGGGAAGGGCTTACCACCGATCACCAACGAAGATTAACTGGAATCAATAGATCAAAGAAGGAAGAATAGGGATAGAAGATCCCTCAAAATCACCCAGTGATTTCAAAAAAATGAGAGAGGTAGGGAGCAACCAATTGAAAGAAAATTCAGATAGAAGGGTTATAAAATAACCCAAAATCCACTGTTTTTATGTCGTGTAAACTTTACATGGCATGCAATTTAAAGGTTTTACAAAAATTCCAACTTTATATGAAAAAAGAATCACCTAGACCTTCATTTAATGCACATCATGTATTACACATACACGATGTGAATCTCTCTCACAATTTACCCCTCTTCCAATTTACAAGTCATGAACTCATCAGATGTACAAGCTGTTAAACACCAGTTCACATCATGTAAACATTACATGATGTGAATTCCCTTCAGTAGCCCTTATGTACCTTTGGAATCAGCCGAAAACTTCTGGAACCTCCCTCGAACACCTCCAACCACCAAAACTAGAAAAGTAATGACCTAGGAAGGCACATACCATTTCACACACACACACACACACACACACACATATATATATATATGCAGTGTGTGAGATGTTAGTCGGTGCATATGCACACATGCGCATTAGGAGTCAAAAGGGTGGCCAGATATCTCAAAATAAACAAATATGAACATTTAAATAAAAACACATCTTAAATATAATGGTTAAATATCAAAAAAATACCTCAAATAAATTATAATCAACTACAGCAGAGTTGAAACTGTTCATATTCTATGGTGGACACCCAAATAGATATTAATATACTTGCACAAACCCTAAATGTCAAATAAACCATAAAAATCTGGTAAATTTATTGACCTAGGGTTTGATAAAACCAATTTATCCACAATTCAAAGGGAAATCACAAAAATAATTAAGGAGGAGAGAATAGGAGTGTGTACCTTGGAGATTCAAACCTAAATCTGCAAGATAATAGTGGTGACTGATGATTTTGTCTCTTGTTTGTCCAAGGATTCTGTAGTAATCTAGGTTTCACGGTGGGGAGAAGAAATTTGGAGGAGAGGAGGAGAGGAGGAGAATGTCGCATGATTTATTTTATTATTTTTCACAATGGGTTAATCGTGACAGAATTTAACCCGTCACAAAAAAAATGAGAATTATTATTAGTGATGGATTTTACTATCTGTCACTAATACTCCTTCATCAATACTATTAGTGACAGAAAGAATATTTTGTCACTAATAGCTATCACTAATAATCTTCAAGGTGATTGTGTACAAGAGAGCCAAAATCATTTTTGACAGAAAACATTGTCCATCATAAATAATGATAAAAAAACACTTATTTATGATAAAAAGTCCATTCTTTTGCAAATAATTCTTTCATTGGGACTATTTGCGATGGAAAATAGTTATGTCGCAAATATCCCATCGCAAATAACCATTTTTTCAATAGTTATATATATAATCAACTGAATTGTATACAATTTATGAATGAGAAAATTAATGCAAATACATCCCATGAGTTAAGTATAAGGGGAACATTACATTTGACAAGTCTCAGAAACACAAATCACCAATAAGATCCTCTATGCTGCATGTACTCCTGGAACACTCTTCATCCACAGTGGTCATTGCAACCATCAAAAACCAAAAAACTATATAATGTATCACCAAACATCACTAGAAATTGGCTCCGAACAAGACACACCACCTCAATGCCTATCCATACCATCTATGAACCTACGTGTAACCTACAAAGATACAAAACATGTGGGAATAAGGCTTGTGTAGGGGTGAGGATAAATATACCCAGTAGGATACCTTGAAAACCATAAAGAAAATAAAAAGCAACAAGTCATCTCAAATCATAGTATGATAGGTGACCAGGAAGAAGACAAAGTGGAAAAATAGAACACCAAGTTAACTCAAAGCTACCAATATTAAATAATAACTAAAAGTATATTGAGGAAGAATAATACAAAAATGTTATCTAGAAATAATTCTTAAGGATGCAGGAAATGTATCAACCATCACTGCTCCAACCCTCGATAATCATACCACATAAGAAAATGAAGAAGGTAGAAATACTGAAGAGACCCCAATGCCCGAAGTCAATCTTCAACTATGCCTCACATCTTAAAGTTAACCCTCAGGGTGACAAGGAATCACAAGTATCGAAGAAGTATACTATAAATACTTACATTAGTCACATTTCTTCCATAATCCATGAAGGGAAGGCAACCCATCACTGAATCATGCTTTTCAAATGAGAGAGCACTGCATTATCTAGTCTATCAATATCATACTATATAGTCTAGCCTTTGAACTATCCATGCTAAGTAATTCATGTGAACTAAAAAGAATTGATAAGGAGGATCCCATGCCACACTGGAAGGAACCTCAGTCAAGGGGAATACTGACTCTAGTGGAGGATCTCTCACCCCGCCCGAGCTCTTTAGAAAAGGGGAATACCGACCATATAGATAGAGGAACCCACACCTTGAGTACATGGGGGGGGATATTGACCCTATCTGGTCCATAGGTAGAGGATCCCTTGACCCAAGCAGTGCATTGTAAACAGAGGAATATCCAACCTTAACCGAGGATGATGTAGGTAACCTATTCCTTGACATAACCATGCCGCCAAAGAGGGTTATCGACCCTGATAGCGTTTTGGTTTCCATGTCCAAATACCATTGTTGGTCACATGGTGTTAAATCATAAAATCTACCTATCTTGCCTTGCAAAAGTCCCTATTTGGATGAATAGACCACACTAATGTGAGCTACATGGGAAAAAAGCCGCTCATAGATTATTCATTTATTGAAATGAAGAATCTAATGAAAAATATGAATTTCTTCGAATCATAGTTGAAAAAAATTATTTGATGGGACCCGAAGCTCATGCCATGAGTTGGAATTTCATCTCACATTATAGCCTTGAATTGTACATCTAGCTGTTTGGGTTGTGATATCGAAGATGGATTACCAATATGATTTCATATAAAGAATATACAATCTAAATAAGGTTTTTGATGATAATAATAGTATTATTATTATTATTAAATATATATACATATAGGTAGATTATGATGGAAAGGTGGGGGAGGCTACATGGGTTCCCCCCACTTCTCACATAACAAGCAACTCCCACCCAACTCCTCACTACCTCTCTATTGTTTTATTTATTTATTATTATTATTATTATATATGTTTAATGATTGGGATTTACTCATTAATAACCCCTTTTTTCACATAATCGGGTGCACCACCCCCACAATATCATGTATCTTTCTCACCAATGAATTATCTTTTATAAATTAATTTATTATTACTTTCTTTAATTAATTGATCCCTAAAATCAAGCTTCTCCTCCCCCAAGCTTTGCTGTCAATCTGTAATAGATCCCACCACCCAATATGATTTAGCATAAACATAATTGAAGGAATAACATGAATTATTGATAACCTTTAAGAGTGATGGTGTATCTCATTTGGGAAGAAACCATTAATATTGAATGAAATTAAACATCACATGTAACAAGATCAAATAATTCTTTCAACCCATTAATGATAAATGAAGGAGGAGAGGTTGAAGAATGAGGAAGGTTGAACAATAAAAAAAATTTCTACCTCAAAAAAGATTGATCATTAGTGATGAATACTCTCACCCATTATTTAATGCAGTATCACATTATCCATGGAGATCTAATTTCATTCCTTGATTCGATGTATCATCCAACAAGATTGATTCCCCTTCTAACACTCTCACAAGGGTTATATCAATGAACAAAGAGGATAACCCTTGTTAGACTACATAATGAGATTAATACATGATATCACATAAGGTTTCACTAATAATATCTCAATTAATTAATTAATTTAATTAATCAATTAATCCACCCATGATTGTAAACACCCAAGGGTCCTAATGAAAACTCAAAATATTCTTCCACAAGGGTAAACCGATCATTCCAGAACCAACCATGTTGACGGTTTACCCATATGTTGTCCTATTTTAGAGATAGAATCATTTCATAAAAAATGATCAATCGTGGACTAAAAATAATATAATATTTTATTATATTATTACTGAGGCCACATGACCCTCACTTTTCCATGCTGGTTTAACCTCGGGGTAAACCCCAAGCTCTGGAACCAATCGAACCATCGGATTTTTTTCTGAGGTCATACACTAGGGTATTTTTACTATTTTACCTCTGTAGAGGTCTCGACACTATAAAAACTAAAAAATGAGTTAAGGTTCATCTAGGAAAAACCTGGGACACTATATGGTGTGCCCATACCGTCCATCAGTTTCTGAATGATATGAAATAATCAACTTTACTTTCATACCCAAATCCATCTAGAATTATTAAGATAAATAACAAATAAATTTCACATCCTAGTAAGATACAATACTACTAGGCACCCCATGAATCCTCAATATCTTATACATAGATAACTTTGTAAAATCACCCAACATTTACATCTCCCTAATCGATAAGAGATTTTTTACTTTTTTTAACCAACACACTATCACCCATATCACATATATCCATATAGATGATCATTAAAGACTCATCAAAAGGACTATAATAACTTCATAAAATTTTCATAATGGAATATTTAGTGGATGAAAAGTACCTATTGGTATATGATGTATTGCCTATGCCTGTTGATTGGTAAGACATCACAGGGAAAACTCGACATTGTTTATCTTCAACCCTGACTGCCATAAATGTTACGAAACACCATAATATATATTATCCTAACCATGATTCACTATCTTTCATGAAATATGACAATCTCACATCACTTATTCACACATGTGTAATTGAACCATGCATCACCCATGCATAAACAAGAGAGATTTAACATTCAATGTCTACTTAGATATATGCTCCCCACCATAGAGACTTTAATTAATCACTTGAAACTAAGAGTATGAATTTTGTATCTATTTTACCCATTTCATTAAATATGATGTAATGGTTAATAGTTCCAAAACCACTCATACTTTCTCCTCTACCACATCTAGATGCAGTTTAGAAAAGAGACACATTAGTTATCATTTTTACTTAGATTTTTTCATGGTATACAACTAAGATTTTCTACGAAAATCATTAGTGATAACATTCTATTTGCATAAAGTATTCACCATATCAAAATTAAAATATTGTAGATACTCCACCCATATCCTCTTCCTAAGATTTAAGTTCTGTTAAGAGAAGATATATTTCAAACTCTTATAAATAATATAAATAACATACCAACCAAATAGATAATTTCTCCAATAATTAAGATCATTCACTAAAACTTCTAGATCATGATCATGAGTTACATAATTATTTTCACATTTAATAAGATACTAAAATTCATATGCCATAACTCAATATTTTCTCATCAAAATAAAACCCTAACCCATACCATAAGTACACCAGTATACATCACATATCTTGCTTGACTTGGGTAAGATAAGAATCAGAGATAACATAAGCCTCTTATTCAAATCCTGAAAAGTAGTCACACATCAGTCATCCCATTGAAACAGTTCCCCCTTAATAGATTTATCCTTTATCAACTCCATTAATTAAGAGAAGTTTTAAATGAACCATCATTAATATCCTATGAGTCTAAGAAAACTCCTGATATTAAAGTCATTATTATCTACTTCCTATGACATCATCACCACTACTTTATTATAATCTAAAAAAATTCTAGATTTTGATACTACTTGGACATAAAATCCATCTTTATGATCTAAAAGCGGCATTTATAAAGATTAACATAAATCCAATTCCCCCATAATATCTCAAATAAAATCACCAAATGCTCACCATACTCTTATTGTAATTTATTCATTTTTATTTTTTATTTGTTTAATTATTTCATTTTTTAAATTCTTTACTATTTATATATTTTTTATTTTTATTTGGGTATATTTAAAAAGGGTAAGGGTGTTCCAATGGGCTGTGTATAGGCCCACATGTGGGTGGGTCTACCGTGTATAGGGATGAATAGTTGGTCAAGTGGGCCGAGTCATGGAGGACCTTGTAATGACCCGAAATTTTGAATAAATATTGTTTCCTAATTTTGTGTGTTATTTTATTTTATTTTTTATACTCAACAAAAATGATTCATTTGATAACATGAGTATAATTAAAATGAGACCGTTGGGCTTTGACTGTTATATGACCATTGGTCAATATGACCACTGGAAACTAAACGTTTTGATTATTGCCTCTAAATACAAGTAATCTTGGTTAATTATTATAGAAAGAAGATTTGATGGCCTCACCCAGTAGTCTTGGACCGATCGAAGCCCATCTAACAGAACTTGGGAAGGAGGTAGCACCACTGGGATTTGCTCTGGACCAAACCCAAGCCGAACTTCATCGTGTGAAGCTAGAACGGAATCGCCTTTGCGAGAAGTTCAAACTAATAGAAATTACTACTCGTGCGATGTTAGCCGAGCCTCCCTCAGATTCTCTCACCTTAGCACACCTTACACTTAGGTCCCATGCTGGTGTGATAAGGGGCTATGTAAGGAGACCGTAACTGCCTTGTGTAATCCTTTGTTTTAAATAAAAATTGGGATTTCTTCTTATGATGAAGTTTATGAATTTTTAAATGACCGGATAAATATAGTATGCATATTTTTGATGAATTTTAGAAAAAGGATATTTTAAAAATCGTTGTGTAAACCTTAAATAATTAAAAATGTGTAATAATTTTCAAAAAATGGTCTTCTACAATTATGTTCATTACAAAATTTGGAGTCTAATAAGATCAACTTGATTTTTGATGAATAGTAAATTATGAATAGTGATTTTATGATTAGGATTAGTAATATGACCAAATGGATTAGTAATCTCACTTAAAGAAAGTTTTAAAATAATCTAGGCACCTTGATTAAGTAATGTGATTCAATAAAATGGTTAAATAATGGTTTCATAAATTATTATTCAAGTATTAGTTTTTTCGGGTGAATAGTGTTTTTTAATTAAAAATTTAATTAAAAATATTTAGAAAATTATTTTTATAAAACAGATTTCATTTTTGAACTCAGAGCACCGATATTATGCTATGGTAATTTTTGGGGTTTTTTTCTAAAAAAAATGAATTTTCGGTGAATAGTGTTTTTATTTAAAAA
Source organism: Viscum album (assembly GCA_963277665.1). NCBI lineage: Eukaryota > Viridiplantae > Streptophyta > Magnoliopsida > Santalales > Viscaceae > Viscum > Viscum album. The sequence continues at coordinate 1,079,332,471 of OY728166.1, read as the reverse complement.
TTAAATTAAAAATATTTAGAAAATTATTTTTGTAAAATGGAGTTCATATTTGTAATCAGAGCGTTGATATTTGGTTAAGGTGAAATTTTGGGATTATTCTGAGAAAGTTAAATTTTCGATGAATTGTGAAAATACAGTTTTTAAGTTACGGGTGTCTAATGACATCATTAAATGATGTATTAAGTATTTAATCAATATGGTCGACTTATGAATAGTAAGATAAGGTATAAGGTGTCCCAAGTGGCCAATACCATGGGAAAATACCATGGGCAAGCCCATGGTTTTTCCAAAACCACTAATGAGGTGTCCCTTGGCCATTAATGCCTTGTCCCCTCACTTTCCCTATAAATACAAAGCCATCCTCTCATCCATTCGACTCCCCACTCTCCCCCAACGAATTTCTGGTCTCATTACCTCCCAAGGAGTCCTCCCATGGTGCCCCCAAGCCCTCAAGGTCCCAACCTTTGAGTTTTAAGAGTTATGTTTTAAGGTAAGGGATCCGACCCCTCTCTTTCTTTTCAAGTGATCTCTTTTATGTCATTCCTTTTATGCTCCATGTTCTTATGTTGGAGGATGTTCTTTTATAATCCTCTTACTTCCATTTTTATGTTCATATAATGAGAGATCCCCTCTTACTCTCATTATTTCGTTTTATGAAGTTTTATGTGGCACTGTTAGGCTGCCGAAATTTTTGTAACAGATTCTTTCTCCCCTCTCATTTTTCAAGATCTATTTTCATGTAAAGTATTTCATGTTCCTTTTTATTATGTTGGGGTATGATCTCTAAATTTATCATACTTATCTTTTATGATCATATGATGAGAGACCCCATTTGATCTCTTCAATTCAGTATCTTGAAGTTTTAAGTGGCGCCGTTAGGCTGCCGAATTTTTAAGTGGTTCTTCACCATTCTCATTTTGAAGTTCTACTTTCATGTCAATTCTTTCAAGTTCCTTTTTGTTATGTTGGAGTATGATCTCTATATCTATAATACTGATCTTTTATGACCATATGATGAGAGACCCCATTTGATCTCTTCAATTCAGTATTTTGAAGTTTTAAGTGGCGCCGTTAGGCTGCCGAATTTTTAAGTGGTTCTTCACCATTCTCATTTTGAAGTTATACTTTCATGTCAATTCTTTAAAGTTCCTTTTTGTTATGTTGGGGTATGATCTATATATCTATCATACTGATCTTTTATGACCATATGATGAGAGACCCCATTTGATCTCTTCAATTCAGTATTTTGAAGTTTTAAGTGGCGCCGTTAGGCTGCCGAATTTTTAAGTGGTTCTTCACCCTTCTCGTTTTGAAGTTCTACTTTCATGTCAATTCTTTCAAGTTCCTTTCTATTATGTTGGGGTATGATCTCTATATCTATCATACTGGAATCTTATGTTCATATGACGAGAGACCCTATTTGACCTTGTCAATTCAATTTTGTTGAAGTTTAAGTGACGCTGTTAGGCTGCCGAATTTTTCATAAGAGAAATCTTATTTTTGTATTCCTTTCATGTTCTTCATTTCATATGGTATATTTTCAAATTTAATTACCATGTTCTTAAATCCATTATATTCTGTCCCTCTACTGTTTTATGGGTCATTTATCATTGTTTGACCCATGTCCCCTCTCTTTTCATCGTTTTCTAAAACCCTGTAACGTAGCCGTTGTGCTGTAGAATTTTTGTCTCAAAATGCCCCTCTCTTTTTCTCAAAATTACTTCATGTTATTAAGTGAATACTCAAAGATCTTATTTCTACAGGTTTATTCACATATATACAAAAATGTTCTATTTTAAATTCTGGGATTTACATACATGATACCCGCTTTCCCTTTCCGTGGATTTAAAGTGATGTAAAGATCATGTCTTTAAAGCAGTTTTTAAAACGTTATGATTATGAAATGAAACCCATTTATTTTATGCTATATGGGTTGTTTATGAAATTTTTTATGATGATATATTTGGATCACATGATAATAAAGTCAAATTTAAGGGTGCGCCCTGATAGCGCTCCAATGCATTGGGTAATGATGTAACCACTAGAGATTATAATTTTTACGATACCTTGGTGAATAACCTTGGTAATTTTCAAATGACACCTTGGGGATGGACCTTGGTGATATGTTCATGATTGTCTATGTTAAATGATGTAGCCACATCTTCAAGTTATGAAAATGTTATTTTTATTATGATATTCTTCATGATTTCATTCTCATGCCTTAAAGTTCTTTTCATGACCTTATTGAAGTATCTCAAGTTCACATGTAAAATGTTTCTCTTGTTTCCCTTACTGGGCTTTTTGCTCACCCTTTATTTTGATGTATGTCCCCAGGTTATGTGATGTAGTAATGAACCTAGGATGAACATGAGGAGAATCCTTTCAAGTGTTTTAGAAGAATGTTTTATGTTTTCATGTTTAAAGTTCCTGGTTTCCAAGACACTAAACCTTAAAGATCCTCGGTTTTGTAAAATGTAATGAAAGTTTATGTGATAAAAGGCGGGATGCTATAGACCTAACCCGTGTGTGTATAAGTGTATACGAGTGCCGATCCCCCATATCCATGGTACATTTTGCAATCTAAATTACTAGACTTATAAAGTGTTTCCCAGACAAAGGAGAAGTCTATTGTGGGACGAGTCTACACAGGAAAACCTTTTATTAGTGATTTTATCTAGCATTAATAAAGATTACTGCTACTTATTTCAGGTTTTGTAGTAGTTCATGTGTGTGTAAAAGTGTATCCAGGTTCCAATCCCCCACAACCATGACACATTTTGGTAGTGGAAATATGAGAATTATAAAGCGTGACCCAGATAAAGGATAAGTCTGATGTTGGATGAATACATGCGAGATAATAATTTATGAGTGCAACCTAAAAGTGCTGATAAAACATTTTTATTTAAGCACTGATAAAGGCTACATTTAATCAGTACTTTTATTTATCACGGATAAAAATTACCTTTATCATCGCATTTTTTAGCACTGATAAAAGGGTACCTTTATTAGTGCTTTTATCTAGCACTGATAAATTTTATCCCTACTTGTTGCAGGTTTTTTAGTAGGGATTATTTGTCAAAAAATAAATAAATATTATATTTACCAAATAGAAAATAAATATTTATTAAATATTTGAGTCACAAAATATTCTCATGAATAATCAGTGATAGAATATATGCGATCAAGAAAATATGAATAATTATTAAATCATGTGCGGGAATAATATTTATTCAACATATTTGTAAAATATGTTTATTAGATTATGATGAATTATGTAAAAAATTAGATTTATTGATATAATCTCCATAAATAATACTCTATCTAACATGAATGCCTAATAAATATGCTGCTTCTCATCTTGATGGTATAAAAATGGTAGCAGCTATTGACAAAGCTATTAATCCTCTCTTTTTAAGAATACAATGGAGAAGGAAGTTAATGAAGGTGGTGGTGCAACCATTAGCCATATCAAACACACACACACGATCATGGTGGAAATTGGAGTTGGGGGATGAGGAATATCCATGGGGGTATCCCAGATACAACTGCCCCATTGTGTGCTGCCAAAAAGATGTCATCTTGCTGTTCCCTGATGTTAGAGGCAGTGATGGAATTAATGCTTTGGTAGCCCTGCCCGACAATGAGCTGCTCAAGTTTGTAACCCAGTTTCACAAATTTATAGATATGTAAAAAAACATATGGTAACTATTCATGCAGAAGAGGTAGGGATATTAATTCCTTTTCATAATTTCAAATTAACTTATTTATAGTCCCAATAACTAATCATATTAACTAATTATATATTTGAAAATGAATAATAATATGAATAATAAATTAAATTTTAATCTAGATCTACAGATTGAAAACTGTAGATAAGTAAAACATTGAGATGAAAGTTCATATTAGGAAGTAATGGTCTTAAAAGAATAACTTTTTTTTCAAAAATGAAATTATATATATAATTACACATACATTTGAAATCATGAACTAAAAATTTATTTGAATCTAATGATTGGAAATGTATTTTGACATGTTTTAGATGAATACATGAGTAAAAAGTAATCATATGAATTAAGTTTTGTATTTTTGTAATGGATTTTTTTTGTAACGGATGCAGTAACTATATAAATGGAGAAAATTATAGAAATCATTAATATGATTGTAATTATTTTTTAGTTTAATTGAATATTAAACTAGAATATAAGAATTGAGTATTTACTATTTAAGGCAATTAATATAGTATGGAACATAGATATATACCTTAGGATAAACTGATTTTCACCAGTACATACCTCGTAAGGAAATACAAAACATGAGAATTAATGATTTAACCTAATTAAATCTTGAATACATTAACATAATTCAAGTGTAATTGAATGTTACTACTTATCATAGTCAATAATTTTATTTGTTGAGTAATTTTTTCAAAAACTACTAATCAAGATGGTAGAAGGTTCGCTCTATTATATACTTTATTAAAATAATCATGATATTTTTTCCAAGGAACCACCCGCCACATGAATGATTCAAATTTATTGCATTTCAATTTGTAGATATTATATGTAAAATAATATTATCAAATGAAATAAAGAACATCTTGTTGATTTAGGTAACTACATAAAATATGTTTTAAGTCATTCATTTAATAGAATCATAATTAAGACTTAATTATGAGTCCAAGCAAACGAAACCACAATATAAGAAAAGTAATCCCATCTAAACACCATGAAGTAAATAAGTTTCAAAACACCATAGATGGCTTGAATCACTTTTACAAAAAAATATTTCTAAGAGAACATTAGAATGGCCTCCATTATAAAAAATACATCATAATCCAAAAATTTAAAAATATTAACCCTACATGTATTTTAAATAATATTTTTTTTCATGAATGTAACATGGATGAACACTTGTAGAAAATATCAAAAAATGTATATATGGAGGGAAAGAACAAAAATATTATAATTAAGAAAAATTTTAGGTACTATGAATCATATTTTATAGTGAGAAAAGAGAAACCTGATGATCTAGAGAATAGAGTTTCTAAAGTTTAAATGATAGAAATAAAAAATCACCCTTAATGTATAAATAAATATATATGAATATAGGCCCATTTTTGTCTATTAAAACAACTTATCAATAGAGAAAATTATGAATTGGCTACATTTTATAATTACATATCTCTATCTAATAAAAGTTGGAGGAAATAATAAATAATTATAAAAATCCAACATATGGTGAGGAGACCTCTATTCATTTTAATTCATTTTAACCTTCCCAAAATAACCCAAATCAAATAGGAACAAAATTCATCATAATGCATGTACCTCTCCCTGGTCTCTGCCCTACAAACATGACCACATCACTTATTCATTAAATAAGCTTTGAGTCCATGAACTAGATCATGGGGGCCCCTAAAATATCATGTCCTAGCTGGTCTAACTAGCTTATGTCATGTACCAAGGTCAACTGGAACTACTTCCATACCCACCCATGTAATCCTCACTGTTACTAACATCAAACTTCATCCTATATCTCAACCATAACCTATGATACCAATCTATCATGACCACCTCCTGCCAAAGATACCGCAATGAGGGGAGAGATATAATGACCCATGATTCCTACCTTCAATAGACCCTGGGTTGGTGACTAGCACCAAGGGTATAAAAATCTCATTAAATGGGAGGCATTACCCTCTATAATAATATAGGATCAATAGATAAGATGAACCATCCACAAATAACTCCAAGACTTAATATAAAACAAAACCAAAACCATCCCACATGCATGCATAAATAAAACTGAAATAGATAAAAGTATCAAAAAGTAAATACCCAAAATCAAAGATAAATCAGTGACACAATAACTATACAAAGGTCCATGCTAGTAATATACAACACAGTCCATGAAATCCTCCTAGAAACTTAAAAAACGTTTTATATACATAGGGCAAGCATACATGTATAATCAGTTAGAAAATCAAAGTCTCTTATGCACATGTGAAAGAAGCATACTAATGCACCCGTGAGAAAATAACAGAACCAAAAATGCATAAATAGGTCAACTATACATCCCATCCTCACTAAGGCATGCTCACTAAATAATGACAACCAAGTATAATTACATAATAAGAGGCATATTGATAAAGGGTACCCCATGCCACTTTCCCACTAATTTTACACCATCACACCCCAGAAAATTATGTCCTGACGCTCCCATATCTTCTGAATAACATATACCATCACCCCACAAGAATTATCACATCACATCACATCACACCCACAGACAGCTGGGCCACCACCCCACAAGCACGGGCACACCTCATCTCACCCAAATACACCTAGGCCATCACATCACAACCACTACCATAAATAGAGTAATGGGGTATCATGAACATGAAGTACCTAAAACTCTTTACCTCCTATAACCATGCATGGACCCCATCATAAGACAACCCATAACACAGTCACATCAAATCTTTCCTAAAAACACCTAGGCCATCACCCTACAACAAGATCATCACATCTTTCCTGAAAACACCTGGGCAATCACATATCACCCAAAGACACCCGAACCATCAACTAGTGCACTAACAGACCTCTGACCATCACAACCTATGTATATTTACTCACCTATAAGAGAGATTTGGAAAGAGTGAGTACCTATCCATCCATCCTCATCATTGAGATGTTGGGAAAAACACCCCCTGCATGACTATGCTGGTGTCACCACATAGTGCTTGATGTGGGTGGGGTGCATATAGAAATCACAAGGAATATACAAGTGTGTATATATATATATCCACACAAAATACCAACCAATGGGTTTACAACCAAAGACTAACCAAGTCACAACATCACCACTTTCACTTCCACCTTTAAATGAATAACTCCACACAAGCCCCAAGCCACAACTCACACCACCATCCAATTCCATATCCTTCCCATTCATTTCATTATTAAGCATCAATCACATTTACCACACATCCCATAATTTATTTTTTCATTAATAATTTCCATCATATTAACCAAACCTCATCCATTCCAATCATTATTAAATAGTTATTCTATTAGTGAGAAGTAATTTTAGCGGCACAATATATTATTGTTTAAAAAAATACATTTGTAAATACATTTTCTTACATACTTTTCAATTTAAATTATTTTTATACATTTATTCAATGTTTTAAATTTCATTTAGATCTTAATTATACTATATTTTATGTGCATTTATTTTTTAATGTTTAAGTATTATGTTTTTAATCAATAATGTTTTTGTCACATAAATTACCTTTTGTTTATTATATTTATGAAATTATTTTTATTTTCAAAAAAATTAGATGTTTATATTTCATAATCTTTTAATGTTACCGACTTGAAATTTAATATTTTTTCATATGTTTCAAGTAGTTGAGTTTGATAGATTATAAAATATAAATTGTAAGTAAAATATAAATGAAAATCGAAACAATGGACAAACATGTACAAAATGGTTGATAGTCAAAATAATTTCATTAATTTAATTGATATAAAATCATATATATGATAGAATAAATTGTTGTTTAAAATACTTTAAGTTAATACAAGACATATAAATTAATGAGTACAATAACTATGTAACGACCTGTGTTTTTAAACCGGACAAAAATTCAAAGGAATTTGAATTTTCACATTTACTGGATGGGCCATTTTATAAACTGAGTTTTTTAATGTAATTATGAGAGTTAGAAAACTTACAAGTATTGTTTTTGGACTTGGGAGAAGGATTGAGAGGCCCCTTGGTGGTATAGTGGAGTTTTGGGATCCTTGGGATTGGAAATTATAAGTTTTGAGGGTCTGTATAGGGCCCATGGTTTTTCTGAAACCGTGTGGCTGTAGAGGGGGTACAGAAACACCCTGTACAGACTGTGCAGGGTTTTTCCAAACCATGTGCTTAGCCTACATAGTTAGTGCCATTTTGGGAAGTACCCAAGCACTATTAACCATATGGTTTGTGCACATTTAGGCTAACTGTGTGGACAAAACTGTGCGATGTGTTTTCTTAAGTAGGGGGTGTCACACAGTTGGTGCACAGTTTGACCAAACTATAAATCAAAACCATGAAACCCAAGTTTTGGGGTGAAATTATGTTTTTACCCTTAACTAGATCTTTTATTTATCCCTTAATTTATTTTATTCTTCCTTAATCGGGCTCCTCCTCTCCTTGGAATCATGGGGGTCTCCCATGCCTAACATAGGCTTTATGATTTCTCCTCTATCCATCGTCTGAATCGAGCTCTTTCAGTATCTATATATCCACATCAAAAATATCTTGATTCCTATCTAATATTTTTCAAGTTATAAATTCCATCTATTATGCTATTTTAGTGTGAGATCATTTTCCCTATTTTTAAAGAAAATGTTCATTTCATCAATTTCTTCCAAACTAGATTAAATCAAGGCTTCATATTAGATGAGTAGGTCATCCTAAGTATAAGGTAGGTGTTATATGGATTTCTACTCATTTTTATATAATTTTAAAAATAGTGTCATTGCACTGCATTCTATCCCTTGTTGCGTGTTACTTTATAGTAGTCTATTTAATATTAAAGCGATACTTTCACTTTGGTACATGTATGTTGGCCCTTGTTTACGAAATTACAGGTTGTTTTTCCCTTTAATGAACACCCCATGGGTGTGCCAAGTGAATTTCCCCTTTATAATTATTTGACTAAATGCCCAGAATGCCTTCTAAGAATTCGACTTGGATTGACTAGGGAATTACCTCTGGTAGGCTTTGGTCCAAATATTAATGGAACCTCTTAAGTTCCATGTGGAATTATATACAATTTAATTTCCATTTTTGGTAGTTAATTTAAAATGATTCTTTTGATAAATTGAGAAATGCCTTTGGAATGGATGTTTAAATATGTTAAATGAATTGTTTGATAAACAATGTCATGTTTTTATAATAAAATCCCTAATATGAGGTGCAATGTATTTGAAATTACAAAGTGTAATTAGTGATTTGAATCATGGTTGACCTTTATATATTTTGGTGTTACTTATTATTTGGTTATTGTTAGAATTATAAAATGTCCAGGACATTGCCTCTTGGATGTTATTAAATAGAACTGTCCTCCCTCTCTAAATGTTAAATGGAACCATTTCACCTTCTAACTACATGGATTGGATCATTCATATCAAAATGGATAAAGAACCAATCCCATACTAAGGGATTAACTTTCTAAATGGAAGAGATTACCCATGTAGGTAATTTCCCAATTATATCATGGTACTTTCTAAGTACCACTTTGAACCTTATAAAATGAATTTCCATGTTTTGTTTAATTTGATGGCATGTTTTAAATAGAATAACATATGCATGGAAGTTTACTTTTCCTTAAATGAATTAAATGGTTTATATGAATTGTAAGGATCTAATGGAATTGAGTTTGGTTAATGAAATTCATAAGATGTATTTCCTTATGTATTATTTTTATAAATGTAATGTGATGCCCATATTGATAACTAGGCTTATTAAATGAAAATCATGAGAGGTGTTGCCTCATGGATTGCATTGTAAATATGATGATGCCTTTATATGGGCTTGATAAATGTAAGGAATGAGCGGTATTTCCTCATATATGTTTATTATAAATATGATTACGCCTTATACATAGGCTGCAGAATGATGGTAAGAGTTCTTTTGATCATGGAACATCATGCTCCCTTACATCGGGTGTTGAGCATGACATCTCACACCAATGATACTATATGGGTGATGGGATTTATGTGCTGTGTACCATGATTATAGTGTTTCCATGGAAGCTCAATCACCATCCCTAGTGTTGTTACATGGCGTCTCTCACTCTATAGGGATGTAGGGAATGTACCCTATTTGATGAGATTATAGGCTCATTTAGACTGGTTATAGATGTTTGAGTTACTCTTCAGTCTAGCCAACAACTAGTATTCCAGGTATATGTCCATTAAGCATCGATACACACTTGGTTCATACAGGTGGATACAATATATAACTAAACTATGTATATATATCAATATATATATATATATAGTTCTTGATCATATATTTTATTCTGGTTTTAAACTGAAGCAGGTATAATTTCCAAGTGTCTCTTAGGAACCTTGGTGGGTTGTTGTTTATTTATTTACCATTGCTTGTTTATCTTTTTACTTATACATGCACACCAATTTACATTATATTTTATAGACTGGATTCAGTCATAGACTCCGTGGGTGGAAACCTACTGAGATTTATATCTCACACCTTACTCAGGATACCATTGCATTGGGGTACTTGAGTAGACCTTATGTTCATTGGACTATGGATGATTTCTTGTGCTGATTTCTAGTACCTAGGAGTTAGGATAATAGGACCAAGCTAGAGCTTGAGATGCATGTGGAGTTTCCTTTGAGGCTATTACTTCTTTTCTTCATTCTTGTACTATACTAGATCTATTTCCTGATGTTTCTCTTCTGTTTTAATTTTGTATCATCATATAGTCATGAATGCATTTTATATATTAGTGTTGTCCATTTTTGATTTAGTTTATATTATTCTTCCATTTCTTGTTCTTTTATTTATTTATTGCTTACACTATTTTCTGTTGTTTCTTATTTGTTATACTACTATGCTAATCTAATTATGAGGGCATAGTCTCCCCACTATCACCTCCTTAGACCATCAATTCTAGTTGGTAGCCTCTGGTGTATGGGGGGGGGGTGGTGCTATTAAGGCCATTTGACCCACCGATTTGGCTACCAACCTAGTGGTTATCCAGGAATGAACGTCACAAAGTGATATTAGAGCTATTTTACCTTTGTCTTACTATTTTGGGTTGGTAGATAGAAGACTAGGAATGTATCAACACTTGGTAAATAGATGTGTCTGGGACTAATCACCCCACCCATAGGTAAATGACCAAGTGTTTAGGGTTGGGATTATTGTTCTTGCTATTCAATATTATAGTTGATTATGATTTCACCTAGAGTGATTAGTGTACTTTCCACTACTTATTGATTTATAAATTTATTATATTTTACCATTTTCCTAGTATAGAAAGGAATGATCATTTCATGCATCATTATAGGCATATATAAATTCAAAGTTCATGAATATTCCATGCCATGTAGTTGCATTTGTAGGTTTCTAGTTGATTGTGATATTGTGCCTTGAGTAATATTCCATGATTTTGTTTTATTTAGCATGCCTGTGTTTATAAAAAGTTTTAGTGATAATATGACATGTTTTCTAATTAATCAAAATGTATTTCTTACATATTCTATTTTTTTATTACAATACTTTCTGTATTTTCTACTTGTTATAACATACTGGTTTTGTTTTGATATATAATTGGTTATATGGGATGAAATTTATTGGTTGTGATTAAATGGGATTTAGTTTTCAATTGTAAGGTGTATGGGAACCTTATAGTTGGGAAAAGGTAGCCTGTATACTCAAACCATCTTTTGAGTTTATAAATATGTTTATAGACCCTTGTTAAAATGAAAAGGATGCTAAAGTTTAAGTTTTAAAGTGAGTTAGTTTTGATTAAATGGGAGCCAAATGCCAACCTGTAAAGTGTATGGACGATTTATGGATTGGTAGATGGACACCCATTTAATTGAAATATTATATATGACCATGGTATTTTTTTTGGAAATGATTATTGTTAGGAACAAGATGAAGATGAAGGTGGTTATTTTCAAATGTTGTCTTTTTTTGTCAAAGAAGGATTTTTTTTTCAAGTAAGTTTAAGTTGAAAGGGGAATAACCTCACTTTTTATTTGGTGAGAATCGTATTTATCCATGGTTTAAAAAAATATGACTCATTTTTTTTGAATTATCAGATTCACATTGTCCATTGTAATGAGGAGAAGCTGTTTTAGAAGAAGTGGTTCTGATCGAATTCACTCGGTATGAGAAAAGATCATAATGATGATGGTAAAAGATCATAATGAGGAATTGATCATTATCTGGAATTAGAGAATTGGTCTCATGGAGAATGTTTCTTGCTGGAAGTAAATGGTCATCAAATTCACTATAAATTCGATGTGAAAGAAGTGGCTATTTTGTTGGAGAATTGGAGTCTTTATGACTACGATAAAATAAATATAATGATGATTTGCTGATTCTTATTTCATAAATCATAAGTTAATTGAGAACTTATAATGCAAGATTGATAAAAAAGGGAAAAGTGATATTCCAAATCATACTTAGAGTTATCGTATCTGGGTGGAAGAGAATAAATATATGCTTCCGATTGAAAAGGAATCGTACCCAGATTTATCATTTCTGGGTGGAAGTGGAGTAAAAGATGGTGCTGATTCACTGTAGCATCTGATCCTCAATTTGAAGCATAAAAAACTTTTAGTACCCAAGATGATCATACTCAGGCTCAAAAAGAAAATGATTGTACCCATAAATAAGTGTATCTAGGCCAATCATACTTAGAAATATCATACTATGGATAATCGTATTTAGAGAAGGAATTTCTTAAGGCTGATGGATGAAAAGAGGATAGAATGAGATAAAAAATGCAGTCAAAAATTTCAAAAGGGTTGAATTAATTTTTAGGTTTCCAAATGGGTCAAGAGAAGAGGAGGATATGAAATTTTGTATCTCAAGTTGTTCAAGAGAAATGGATAAGGAGTTTTCTAGATGTACTATTAATGGGGAGCTCGACATTCAAAATAATGATCATATTCAGCAAATCGGAGTGGTACCCATTTATTTATATATTTTTTTTCCATTCATACAGAGTTTTGTTTTGAATAAACTAGATTCAGAAAATCGGACTCATGTATTGAAATCATATTGGAAATTTAAATGAAAGTTATAAGAAGAAGTGAAGATTTTAGAAGAATTGAGAAGCTTCAAGAAGAGTTGATGAAGTAAAAATTCACTCAAGATTTTAGGGGAAATTGATATTAAGGTGAATTTGACTAAGTGGGAAATTTTTTGGGATTCCTACCAAATCATCTCAAGGGTCACCTATAAAAGGTGAAAAGTACAACATAATTTTTTGATGACTGATGTATTGTTCATGAGAGAGAAGATCTAAGTTTTAGAGAGAAGAAGAAGAAGTTTCCGTATTAACTTTTGTTGAAGAATATTTGACGGAGAAGTGTAAGAGAAGAGACAAGATCACAAAATTGTATTCAGCTAATCATCATACTTAGTGTTTATTGTACTCAGTTGATTACCACATTCATCTTTTCAATTGTATTCAGATGATCATCATATCAGACTGGATTAATCGGCTTCAAGATTTCCATATTCAAGTTCTCAGATTGAGGAAGAATTGTACTAAGTTTTTTAGGCTGAGGAATTGAAGTGGTGCTGATTCATTTCTATTGTATTTTGAAAGAAAACTGGACTTGAAGAATTGTTTTTGGGAAGAATCATACTCAGAGGAATCAGATTGGGAAAATCATACCCAAGAAAATCAAACTGAGTTTCTCATAACAAAGTTCAAGAAGTTCTTACCTTTTTTTGGGTAAGAAAGAAAAGAATTATATTTCAATTGAATAAATTTTTGAAATTGAAAAGAAGCAAAAATAACATGAGTTGTTACATAATCATTGTATTAACCTATTTGTGCTAAGAGGGTGCACACACTATTATCACTACTAGAAAACAAGGCTATAGTCACAGTTTAAAACCATGTCTATAGACACTGAAACCGTGGATATAGGTAATAGACATGGTTTCACCAAATATGGTGCCTATTGGTATGGATATAGGAAAAAACCTATAGTGATAGTTTCAACCGTGGCAATAGACCTATAACTAAAGTTCCAAATCATGGCCATAGACTCTGCCACGTAGATTTATCACCACAGTTTATAACCATGGCCATAACCCTATTTTCACAGTTTATAACCATGGAAATAACCCTATTTCCAGGGTTCACAATTGTGGATACATCATGGAGTATAAAAAAAAATCCAGAACTACTGCCACAAAAAATCCAGTCTACAATTGTGTATCAAGAAAAAAAATACAGCTCCTGCCCCCTACTTCCTCCCTCCCTCCATGCCTCTTGCCTCCCTGCCTCAATGCTACTCCTTGCCTCAATGCTTCTCCCTGCTCCCTACCTCCCTAAATCCCTGACTCAGTGCCTTCTGCCTCCTACCTCTTAATTCCTGCCCTATGGCCCTTGCCTCCTACCCCTTTCCCCCTCCCTGCCTCCCTGGCTCAACCGCTACCCCCTGCTCCCTGCCCCTGCCTCTGTGCCCACTCCCTGCCCTGCTCCTTGCCCTGATCCCTACTCTTCTCCTTGCTCCCTACCTCCTGCCTCCTTCTCCCTACCAAAATACAAAAAAAAAACAATATAAAAAAACACAGGCCTTGCTCCCTGCTAAAACTCAAAATCATATAGAACATCACAAAACAAGAAAATAGAGACACTTGGATATCATCAAAACATTACAGACTTATGCATACATTATGATCATAAATGTGCCATAGTGCATGTAATTGCAATATAAAAGGTAAAAATTAACAAAAAGATAATTGTGTATCGAAAAATTAAAATATTAAAATAGTGAATAAAGAGAAACAGTTAAACTTTAAGATGTTGACAATTCAAAATGTATGAGGTCAGAATAATGTAGCGGTGTAGAATGTACCTGATATAATTTAAAGCATCAAAATTACCTGAAATAATTGTAATGTTATCTATTCTATATTGAAGCTAACATATATTTAAAACGTATCATTGAACAATAAAAATTTAACAAAAAACAAATAATTAATATAAACATGGTATAATATATAAAAATTATAAAATTATGAAGTCTAATTGATAATAAACATTTTAAAACAACTGAAAAGGGTGTCATTGTTGTGAATACCAAAAAAATTTCCTTTCCTCTTACACTATTTCTATTGTGTGTCCATTTTTAGATAGAGTCCCAACAATTTGGTGCTTTCATTGAGATCTTAGAGGATGTATGCTACTGCTTGGATGAATAAATCAAGGTGAAAGATCGATTGTAGCTAAGATGTGACTTTTTTTGAGTGCATGAGATCATAGTGAAAACATTCTTTTTGGAAAAATGAATTGGAGGGACATTTTTTTGTTGGATTACACATGATCGTTGCTAAAAAAATAGATTTAGATATTCATTCTACTGTATGAAGTGATCAGAGACATCATTGTTAGAAATCCATGTCAGTACCAACTTGCAAGAAGTTATATATTATATACCAAACATCTTCTATGTTGGCCAAATGTTGGAATAAATTCATGGAACAAATTTTGTTGTTGTGTGTTGTATCTTGAGTAACAAACCTTGAGTAGAAGCTGTGATAAATTTTGGTGATTGTTGTACTACATAGAAAGAGGTAGAGGTGCTAATATGATTCATTTTAGGACTATCCAAAAAAATTCATTTTTGTAGTGTAGTAGTTCAAGATGATTGCCTTTGATTTTTTTATGTGTTCCTACTAGAATGGTTACTAGAGTTTCTAAAGAGTAGTCATAGTTGGATAATTTGTTTCGTGAATAGGTGGTCAAGATTCAATAACTACTAAATTTTTTTAAATCCATTTATAGGGTTCATGAATAATACCATGATCAGCAGAATAACATGTGGGAATAGGTATAACAACTCAGTGAGTTATCTTATCAATGACGATTTATGTAGAAGTTGGGTCTAGAGTTCAACATAGAAAAACTTTCTATAGAAGTAGCGAGTCCAAACATTCTTTCCACTATATAGGATTGGAGGAATACATCTCGCCTACTATTAACTGTAACTATATAGAATGCTTCACCATTCTAAGAATAATACACAAATAATGTAGTGAGGCAGTGGATCATTTTCCTTGTGATAATCGACTTAAAAAAGTTCATAACATAAGAGGAAAGAGATGAAAAGACTTGTAGAGTTTCTTAAAGTGAGCTCAAATCTACCGCAAAATATTATCAAATTGGATATGAGCATAGTGTTTCTGCTAGAAGCTACAAGTCTCAAGTTTGGAATGCAACGAGTGTAACAAATACTGATGATCTCTCAGCAACTTCTGCAAAAATCATTAACAGTTCCCCTCAACGTCAACTCAAAAGGAGATCTACAATCTATGGGGGAAATTTGAAGTATTACGCGGGATGAGACAGGCCCACCAGGGACAGAGATGGGGAACAATTGAATTTCCCTATCACGGTTCACCATTCACTAACTTCCTCAATGAGCGTCTCCGAGAAAGATTCACAACTGGAGGCCATACAAGTGCATGATCTGATGGCCACAAATTAGAAATATTATTGGATACGTAGGGGGAAAACACACAAAAACATGAAATTCATGTTCAAATCCTAACAATTTTTATCAAACTCAATGAAGGAACCATAAAATATAGGCACAATGTTCCATTGATTATATAACCTATAATGGAACACCATTAGTCATCTATGTAACCCCTTAAAAGGAAGAAATATGACTCTTATCACATGGACTTAAATTCTATATTATACCCTGTTAAATTAATGTAAGCTCACACCCATTATTGGTGACAAGATAATAAATCAATCCACTAGTGACAATCACCTTCTTATCACATGGCCTTCAATGATTGTGATGATTCAGTAAACTTTAAACCTCACATGTGATGATCTGAATGATCCAATCACCTTCTTAGATAAAATTATATTTTAGAGTTCCCTATTATATGGATTTAAACTATTAATTCATTCAATAATCAAACAACTTTATAAAATTGTTATGGATATTGTTCACCCCAAAGAGACAACATGTTATAAAAAACAAACCAATATTGTTAATAGGAAGGATTGCATGAATATTTTTAAAAAAAACCCAAGGCTCAAAATGTTTTCCTGATCAAGAGAATCATGTCTTAGAGTCAAGGAAATATACAAATTTTTAACATGGGCAGACATGCTAAAATAAGGAATATCACAATACACCAAGAACTACAAACAAAAGTTTTTTTCTTTCATCGTAACTAGCATGGAATCAAAAAAATTGAATAAAATATTTACCTTTGATGCTTCGATATTAGCAAGGTGCACATTATTACCTGATTAGAAGGATCCTAGACCATACCTACCATCACCTTAGAGAAAGTCTCATGCACATCTATAAAAAACATCATATTCAGGTGAAGTTCCATCAAATAGATCACCTGATCAAATAAAATCTCACATAGAAAGGGACTCCAGATCGATAATTAGAGTCTCTAAATTCATAAAGGAATTGGAATTCATCTGTTCTAGCATCTCAGAATCACATTGTAATTCTAGATCATTCTTGAGAATGCAGTTAGCAATCTGTAAATCCATATTGAAGCTCATCATTCATCCTATTGCACCAACATCTTTAGTATGGGGAGATCCAAGAACTATAAGGTTATCCATAATGAATTATCAAATAATGTTTACCTATTTTATGATAACATAAAATGGTTGAAATGAAATAGTGTGTGGTTCTAAAAAAATGAAATAATGCATGGTTTTGAAAAAAAATCATGACACCAAACAAGAAAATTTAGGAAAAAAAGTAGATTAACAAAATAAAATAAAACATTAAATAGAAATAGGCTGGATACAGTGGTGGAAAGAACTTAGGTATGATCCATAAGTGTGTTAGGTAGTTGGTGGTGATGTATTTGAGTATATGAATCTTATAGTTGAGAGTTATTTTGGTTGGAATTAGGTTTTTTATGTTTATTTTTCAAGGTGACCAGGGATAGATTGATGTGTTCAGCCTCATCTCAATATTTTGGGAGTGTTGTGTAGAATACACTCAGGTTTCAATTTAGGTTGGTTAGTGTCATAACTAAAGACAACTCGGGAGTGAGATATCATATGGTGGGGAGGTTATAATGGCTCAGGTACTCAAGTGAGGTAATTTAGGCCTAGTATTAAACTAACCATGTGTATTTGAAATTTTTTGAGGTTTTAGAGGTGTATTTGAACCTTTCTGAAGTTTTATATGTGTTGGAATAGACCAAGAGTTGAGTTTTAATAATTTGGATAGGGATCGAGGCTAAAATTCTACAGGAATTCAATGGTAACACCACAACCAAGGGAACCATGACATGATGTGTAGTTTCGTAATAATAGATTTTTTAAGGCTAGTGAAGGACCATGCTACAACCAAGGACCCTTCACCATTGTGATTGTTTTCATAAGAATAGATTCTTCTAAAGTAAGGTTACATTGTTGATATAAAGGTGGATCACACCATGACCCATAGTATTGCTCCATAATGCCCTATCCATATAGGGTGGTTGCACTGTGAATGGAAGGGTCATGTCGTAACATGGTCCTAGGTAGTGGAGTTAGGTTCTTGGGTTAGAACCAGGGGATATGTGTCACGACATGACTAGAAGTTCCCCATAATAAGGTGGGGTTTTTCAGAGGCATTGTGTCATGAACCCTATGAGTCACACCACAATGCACTTCCTATCCAGTTTTTTAAATATCAATTAATATGTTTAATTAATTAATAAAATGAGGGTTTGACCTCATTTTCCTCTGAATAGTAGAGTAGATATCCTTACATTATATCTACTTCCTTCTCCCCATCCCAAGTGGAATTTTTAAGTTGGATCGGGCAGATGCTACACTTTCCCAGCCATTGAGTAATAAGAACTAACTAAAAAACACACTATGGAATAAGGATCCCAAATCAAAGTGTTAGTGGTGTTAATAATAAGATAAGGAATATTAATAATCAAATTAGCCTTAAATGGGAAAACAAGCTACTGATAATTGATAAAAAAAACCTAATGCTCATTTTTTTAGTGGAGGTCTAAAACCCTCATGTCACTATTAGAACCAACCCTAGGAAAATCACCCAAAATAGCTAGAAAGGGAAGTTATTTGTCATTACAGACATGAATCCTCCTTCAATACTCCACCCTCCAACATAATTTTTTTAAGGATCACCTGAGCCTATATCAACCCCATCCAAACATATGATAGTTTCAACCTGAGATGTACTGAAATAAAATTAGTCTAGGGAAAGAAACTTCCCTTCAAAACTCTAAACCAAAGGTCTTTTGGTTCATACAGAAGACATAAACCTTGATTATCCAAAACAACTAGATTAAATGCATTAATATATTTCAACCCAAGTCTCCCACAATACCTCTAATGACACATAACCTCCCACTTAACCTAGTATAGAGGTCTTCTACCTGGTTATCCTCCCCACCAATAGTTAGAAATCAAATAATTAAAAAAAATCACAAATAGATTTAGTAAAATATGAATTCATCTTATAATAAAAATAATAAGATACAATTGCACTATGTAGATTAAAATTATCTTCCCCACCTTGGATAAAATTTTCCCTTTATATCTATAAATATTATTATCCACCCACTCCTTCAACCAGTAAAATTATTCCACATGTGAACAACATATAATAAGTTGAAATCCCGTATATTTTTCATGATAAATATGAAAAAATATCAAAAAAAAAAATTGGAATGAAATAATAAAATATAGGAAAAGCAGATATGATTCAATATTTAGTTACCCATTTTCTTCCCTCTTCATGTTGCTCGTAATGATCTCCCGATTCACCACCCCAAGAATAAGCCAAACCTTGTTATCCAATTTTAATAGATCCAGTTCAAGATTATCCAGGAGACCTATCTACATAGAAGAAATAGTAAGATATTTTAGTAAAATATGGCCATTATATATAAACTAGACTTTGGAGGATCTGAGATTACTTTTCTATTCTCATATAATTCAAGTCACAGGTGAAATAAATCTTCAAGAACTAAAAGGAAAACAACAGTGTAAATACCTGAAAATTGTGATTGAAAAATGAAAAATGGGATTTAAGGGTGAGAATAATTTTATATAGTGTATCATATTTCTTAATGACGCCATTTGAATCAAACAGGTGTATATTTCTCGCACTGATAAAGGTTTTGAGTTTAAATTTTTTCAAAAAACCCTCCTTCCTTTCCATGCCAAGGTTCTACTCAGACACGATGACCTCAAAATGAACAGTGGTTTCATCATTGTGCTCCTTGTAATCCTATTTTTTTAAGAAAAAAACATTTTTTAGAGACGTTGTAGAGAAGGAAAGGAGATACCTATGTTTGGTCCTACCCACCTTAATTAAGGGATCCTTGATTTTTTCATTCTCCATCATGATGGATCCCAAAACCTCCTTGTAATCTTGAGTTTAATTTTAGGTGGGAAGCTTTGTAATCCTTAGGGTTGTGTCATCCACTTCTTCTATATTTATAGTGACAGGGTAGGTTTCCCAAACTTCCTTGGTTTCTATTTTCCCAATATTCCCCTAAAATCCCATATACCATGGATCCATGGGATTCATTATTTCTCCATCTAAAAGGCATCTCAAATTTCATAAAATGTATTTGGGATCATAATTTGGGACATAAGAGCTTCACCCAGTACCGATCCCTTCACTCCCATTGACCAAAACCATTGGTATCACTAATATATACTTTAGGATTACTATAAGAAAGTTTGGAACAATCTTCATAACAACATTGTAATCACACACTTACCAAGTGGGTTCAATATACTTTCCATCTCCATTCAAGTAGTTGAGGAGAATATCATCATCCTTCGGGAATAAGAAACAGGTAATCAGAGATAGTCTAGTGTAGAATTATTTGGCATTGTCATGGTCTTTGCCTCCCTAGTTAAAAAACAAAAGTCTCATAAAGTAAGATTTTGGGTATAATTTTTGCTCAAATAAAGTAAAATTTCAAAAATCTTTACCCGGTGTCTGGTACCAAATTGACCATTTGGATGAAGTAGGTTAATGTTGTTACTCCAAAAAAAATCCCATGCCATTCCAATTATGGTACCAGTAAGGCTGGTCTCTCCATGGTGATAAGCTGAGTATTCTAATACATAACCAGATAATTGGGAAAACTTCACCTCCTTTACAAAATCCATCTTGAAAGAGAATAAGAGAATCTTCCTTTTACCAGATTCAAACCATTGAACATTGACAGAATTGACCGTTGAAGGTCCTCTATTGAAAATAGTATCAGCTCTTTATTCACAAAGTCACTGTACTTGATAAGATTATTCTTATAATCAAGGTAAGTTCCAGCCTACAGAAATAGATAAGATAATAAGGTAAGGCACATACAACCCTATAAATCACCTGTCAAAGTAAATTCTGAACCTCAAACCGCCGAATCCAATTCTTTCTAGCTTCTATATTTTTCTTTGTAAATGCAAGCTCAATTGCATTTCAATTTTCATCATTGACCCACAAAAACTCATTCTTGTGCTTTTGGAGCTCATTGAAGTATTCTTTTCCTTCCTTGGATGTACTTGTATCCAACCCCTGGTACACAGAGAATAAATTTCATAAAAAAAATTCATAAATGAGGCCTGATTGTGTTATTATAGAAATGAATATTGATTATATAACATTTATGTGAATTTAATTGAAAGCATAGAATGCTTAAAACATCCAACCTTTTTCCACAAATCTTCAACCTCTTTAGTACGGTCATGCATTTTTTCTCGATCATATATTTCTATAGACCAATTATAATAAGACTTAAAAAAAGAGAGCATATTAGCATATAAAAAAATGCAGTTACAAATCAACAAT
Source organism: Viscum album (assembly GCA_963277665.1). Classification (NCBI taxonomy): domain Eukaryota; kingdom Viridiplantae; phylum Streptophyta; class Magnoliopsida; order Santalales; family Viscaceae; genus Viscum; species Viscum album. The sequence continues at coordinate 1,079,310,869 of OY728166.1, read as the reverse complement.
TATCACCCAGATCATCATTCAAGTCTTCCATAATTTCAACATTTAAAAACTTTGACTAATTTATGTAATCATGTGAAAAAAAGCCTTCAAAACAACTGAATATATTAATTTTTAATATTTTAAAATAGTTTTTCAATCATGAAATACAATAGATAATAAATACTATATGAAAAATCCATGTGAATTAATTATACAAGAGACATACACATGATATAGTCCAACAGGACTAGTCTGTGTGATCATATTTACATGATAACCGTAGATTCAAATTATACTTTCATCATTTTTTATTGGAATATGGTTGTATAATGAGGTCACATAATCATATCATCACATGAATATCCTCATGCTGCCGCATTACATTTTTTAATCTCTACCATGTGGTTTACACTTCTCACACAATCTGTTATTATACATATTCCTTATTTGGTTTCATTATTTCACCATGGAAATTAACAGGATGTATCTTCCTTAAAACCAAGGGTTCTCTAAGATGACTAGTCTCTCCTTATTTACATGAGTATGACTTGTTATAAGATAAATCAAAAGATACATTTAGATCTTAGGCACCAAAAATAGAAGATAGAACCCTAAATACATTTTTGGTAAGCGAATTCAAGAGTTGTGACCGGCCAAGACCCGCAAGGAAGAGGATGATCACCAGAAGGGGGGGGGGGGTGTCCGCATTGGAGGTTCTTCAGAGGAAGAGGTGGGGTGGAAAGCTAGGAGAAATGTCAGTGGGGGTAGGTGAGGTGTCTGAATTCGGTGGTAGCATCTGAGGAGGAGGGTCAGAGATGAGAGCTCGCGGTGGGGTTTCCTCGTTCGGTGGCAGCATTACAAGGGAACCATTAGGGGCACTGTTGGGGAAGGAGGGTCGTGTAGAGGTGAGGGTAATGTGAGGGGGTCATGCGGATAGGAGGAAACACCCCGATGATCAAACCCTTATTGACACGAGTTTTAAGTTAAGTGTGACTATAAATTAACCTATAACCACAAACTTATAAAACTGTGGCTATAGGTCTATGGCTATAAGTCATTTTTCTAGTAGTGTAGAATTTTTTACATAGTGCTACATGAGTGTAAGGGTATATCCTACTCATTTTAATACAAGGATTTAGTTCTAGTAAATTTTATGGTATTAGATCATTTTCAAATCACACCAAGGACATAACTATTCTTATTGAATAGTGAACCTTGTAAATACTTGTGTTCCTTTAGATGTGTGGTTGATTTTTTTAGTAAGAAATTAAATATTTAATAGGATACAAAGGTGGTTTCAAGAAAACATAAAACAAAAAATATCACTGATCCACCCCTCCCTCTCTTAGTGATACAATCATCCTAACTGGTCACTTTCAACTGGTATTAGAGGGTAGGTTCACTTCGCTTATTCTTTGCTGATGGAGAATTTGAATTGTGTGAAAAATAAAGGTATTCTGGTCTTCTATGGAAAGAATTATCATATATGGAAAGATATAATGTTGTTTTATCTTATGTCTATTGTATATGATGTTCTTGAAGCTACAATAGAAATGCTTCCTCCTATTGATTTTAAAACTCCTCTTATATCTGTTGATAAGAAGAATATTGAGAATGGTGGAAGGGACAATAATTATATATTATCATCACTTTATAAAAGTGAATTCTTGAGAGTGAAAGGAGTTTATATTGTCAAAGGTATATGGTATAAATTGAAAAACATATACGAGGGAAATAAAAAAGTGAAGAAGGAAAAGCTACAAATCTATATATTGAAATATGAATATTTGAAGATGGGTGAGCATGAATCTATTGGGGACTTCTTTACCAGGGTGGATGACATTGTGATTACTATCAGATTTCTTGGTGAAAAGCTAGATGACTCTACAGTTGTTGAAAATATCTCGAGAATCTTACCCGACAAATTCAATGAAAAAATTTCTTCATTAGAAGACAGAGATACTGAAACATTATATCTTGATGATTTTCATAGCACTCTCATTACTTATGAAATGAGAAGGGAGAAAGCTATAAAAATAAAAACAAATATTGATTGAGAAATGTCTTTCAAGGATAAAAATAAAGAAAAGTCAAATAATATTCTTATTGAAGATGAAGCAAGAAAATATGATTCTAAAAATGGGGTATGTAAAAATCTTGACAATATTTTATCCTTGTATTCTAAAAATATGAAAATAGGTATAGGTAAATATAAAGGGAAACTTCACTTGAAATATTTTTAATGTGAAGGTGTTGGGTACTTTGCTACAAATTTTATTTGAAGAATAAAAGAAGAGTATATTGATGAAGGATAAAGAAGGTCAAGAAGACTATGGAAGAAATAGGGTGATAACATAAAATTTTATTCTATAGGGAAATATAAGAAATTTTTCAATTACAAAATAAGAAGATTCTTATCTAAATATGATGAAGAAGAAGGGAGTGATGCTGAATCTGAAAAATCAGTTGAGTATGGTATTGAAAATACTTTTATTGCAACACTGAATAATGAAGAATTCAAAATTAGAAGAAAAATACTGAAGAACAAAAGAATCATAATGAGCATCTGGAAGTGAAGTTAAAAGAAAAAGAAGAAGAGTTGGAACTTTTCCAACAAAAGTTATCTAAAGTTGATTTGAGAAATAAAAGTTTCGAAAACTCTACTAATAAAGTTAGTGAATATTCTCATAATGAGAAACCTCAGAAGGTTCAATAAAAGTTACCTTCAAAGGGTGATAAGAAATATGGAATTGGTTCTGAAAATAAGAAAGCTGGAAAAGCCATGTATGTCACCAAGACCAATAATGTTGGGAATTTAGAAGTCTCAAACAAACCTGAATTTGGAAAGGTTTTGAATAATTATGATTCTATTAAGGCTGAAAAGAAGAAGAATATGATTGATAATGAAAAGTTTTCTGGCTCAAAAAAGAAAGAGAAGAAGGTAGATACAAAATGTATTCACAGTTTCAATCAATTTGGATGTTTTAGAGGAATATAATCCTTCTATGGCTATTACTGGTATTGTGGGGGTTTTGAACACAAGGAAAGTATGTGTTGGTTCAACCAATAACATTATTATTATCCCACAGGTTATGAAAGGAAAAGGTTTAGGGGGAGTCAATTCCCTCAAAATAAGAAGATTTAGAAAGTTTCTATGAAGAAGTCTGAAAAGAGTGGAATGAGGATTGAAAATAGGTTCCATCTCTTGGAAACTATTTGTGAAAGATGTGAAAAACCTGGGAACCTTGAAAAAGGATGTATTTTTTTGTTATCAGCATAACAAAAGACTCTTAACAATACTTACAATTGGAAAGTGAAGAAAGAAAATAAAGGATAAAAATCTCTTATTTTTGAAACTACATTGAAATCCACAAAAGGAGAATGACCTTAGATACTCAATAGTATGTGTTCTTCTCAGATGATAGGAGAATTGTAATTGTTGTACAATGTGAAATATTTTAAAGAAGTAATAGTGACATTTGACAATGATGAATCCCTGAAAATCAAAGGTGCTGGATCAACCATCATTGGAAAAGAAAAGATGATATCCAAGAAATCATTGTATGTTGATGGGATGAAAAAAAAGTGTTTCAAAATTTTGTGATGAGGGTAAAAAAATTATCTTTAGAAAAGATGGGTTTTTTTGTGAAAAGTGAATAAAATGGAAAGATTTTTACAAGAGTCCAACGTGCAAAAGGAAATTTGTTTCAGGTTAGTGAAATAAAAAAAAACTTGTTACATGAGTATGGTGAAAGAGAATCATTTGTGGCATAAAAGGCTGGGACACATGTGTCATAGAAACATGAGAAAGTTATATAAAATAGATTGTGTTTGAGACATGACTATTTTTCCAAGAAGAATAGATTGGTGTTGCACTATCTATCAGAAAGGAAAGATTAAAAATGATGTGCATAATAAATTTGAAATTTTTTCAAAACAACCTCTGGAGCTGATTCATTCTAACATCTATGGGCTAATGAGAAAATCATAGACAAATGGAGATAAGTACTTCATTACGTTCATTGATTATTTTACTCAAATTACTTGTGTTATGTATATGAAACATAAATAATATGCTTTGAGATTTTTTAAAAGTTTCAGAAGAAAAGAAAAAAAGGAATGTGAGTATTCAGTGAAGAAGTTGTGAACAGATAATGGTGGTGAATATTGAAGTGAGAAGTTAGAAGACTATATTGAGAAGCATAAAATTCAGCATGAGTATATTTCCCCATACACTCTCCAACAAAATCAGTTTTCTGAAAGAATGAACAGAATCTTGGTGGAAATGGGAAGAACTATGTTACTTGAACATGGATTCTCTCATTACTTTTGGAGGAAAGCCATGAAAATGCTCTAAGTTTTAAGCACTTTAGAGTTTTTTTGAGTCCATGTGTTATAAAAAGGAAAGGTGTAAACTATGGTAAGTTTGAGAAAAAAGGTGAAGATGGAATCTTTCTTGGATATCCTTCAGAAGGAAGAGGATTGAAATGCATGGCCGATTGTCTCCTATCGACTGGTCAAAGTTCCGGTGCTCTTCTAATGTGTATAGTAGCACTCAAGTCGAATCCTCGGCGATGATACTTTGAAATAGTCATTTATTTTTAGTTTATTATATTCTGATTGGGGGGGTTTTGATTACAGAGCTTAATTGAAATGACTAATTGATTATGATTGATTTAAGAAATTGATAATGATTGGGGTGAGTTCATTATTAGGTAGTTAAGCTTGTGATATCCTTGAGCTTTGCTTTATATTGCATTAAATTAACACCAATGTCACAAGATGATTTTGATCGGAATTCCCAAGTGTTAAAGCTTTAATCCAAGTCGTAACTTAACTTAGGTTTCTAATCATTACCATTACTTGTTTTGATCTTGTTATAACTATTACAATTAGTGTCGTTAGGAGATCAAACATGGGTTGGGATATGAGTGTGAGATCTGTTTCAAGGTCAACTTTCGAAAAAACAAAGGACAAAAAAGGAAAAGAAAAAAAAGAACACTTGCATTAAAATATTATTGGGAGAAGTTTTGTGTTTTGTAAATATTTCATCTTCTCATCCCCTCCATATCTTCTTCCTCTATTGTGTCTTTCTTCACACAATCATTCCCTTGTAAATATGTGTTTTCATTTTCTTCCATGTTTTATTTCAAAAAAATGTGCATTGATTTTTCTATGTTGGTATTTTAACCCTCTTCTTCTCTCTTGGACATTATATTCCTACCGTCCCATAGCCACATAAAAACCATTTAAAAATACCTCTTGATTCTTATGCACTTTGGATAGGGATTGGAAGCTGAGAGATCTTTTCAATCTCTAAGATTTTCACTTTTGGTTGGTGAAAGAGTGAACCTCCACAAATGAATTTTATCATCTTGAGAGGTGTGAGTTTTGAGTGTCCACATTTTCCATTTCTAAATTTGAGCATGAAAAAATGAATTAGTTTTGGAACATTGTTTCTATAACAACTTTTGGTGGAATTCAAAATGGATGAGTGAAATAGTCTAAACTTCCCCTTATTGGAGAAAACAAAATTTTAATATCTGTTGGTGAGTAAAAATGATTTTTTCATGTTTTTATATTTGTTGCACATGAGGACATTCACAAAACTAAGTGTAGGGGATTTGATATTTTTAATATTTTCATGTCTTATTATATACCCCATTTACTGATTTTATATGAAATGCGCATAATTTGTGTGAAATATTAATGTTTTAATATTAAGTATAATTTTTGAGCATTTTTAGAAGTAGTCCAATTGAGTCAGTTTAATGTTTTAATAATAACTATCAATATACTGATCCAAATTGTGTGGTTCTTGTTTTGGAGGATTTTAATTTCAATATAAAAAATTTCATTAGAAGGTACCATGAGCCAATTCTGCCATTTGAAGGGTCATATGGTCCTCAAAAATAAGACCAAAGAATCTGTGAAGAAACTAGACTATTCATGAATATTGATTTAATGGGATACATTCAGAAGTCAAAATTATATTATTCTCCACCATAGTTCGGGGGACAATGCAAGGAGTCTTTTATAAAAATTTCAGGGCCTAAATCTAAGAACAAGGGGCCCAAATAAAGCTTTAAAATCCAGCCCACAATTCTGGCCGAGAATTAAAATCAGTATAGTATGCATGACATATATCATGATGCAAGCATCAAATAGAGCTGAGATGTTTCAGTGTGAAAGAGGAGATATATGCGGAAGACGTTTTTTAATAACCCATTCGTATTTGAAGGCATATTCATATTCAAAAACCCTTTCACATTCTGGACTTCAAAAAGACTGGATTGAAATGGACATTTTTACTTTGTTTAATCAACCGACCATAACTTTTGATACTTAAGTCCAAATGAATCCAAATTTTGAGCGTAGTCGGAAAAGGTTATTATCTACAACTTTTAAGAAGGATATTTCTCGATATTAGGCTGTCTTGATGTCAATATCTGCGATCCAAGTTGAGGGGTATTTCTGGAATGTAAACAGTCCACCACCTTGGGCTATAAATACATCCCCTCCTCTCCTTTCAAAAGGGTTGGCATTTCAGAAGAGAGGACAACATATTGGTATGACCAAATCCTTTCCGAAGGCTTGGGAGGACCTTCCATACTCAAGTTTTTACTTGAGAGACCTTTCCTCCTCTCTTTGTTTTCACTTACTTTCATTTTCTTCGTTTTTGTAATCTTGTAAGTCTCTTTGTTTGTAATTATGTTTTAATGCAAGTTTCTTCTTCAATATATCTTATTCTTCTCCACCTTCTGTATTTTAATATTAATGTTCTTAAAATACTTTAAATTTAGTTGAATCTCCTTCCCTTATGTTTCTTCCTCATTCAATCGAAAATCCATTTTTAATTATCATCATTGTTCGTGTGTGTGTGTTCGACGTACCACTCTTTTCTAATCCCTTTCTTTTTCTTCTATTATTAATTTATCATCATAATTATTATAACCAGAATATTAATGCAAGTGTTCTTTTTTTTCTTTTCCTTTTTTTCCTTTGTTTTTTCGAAAGTTGACCTTGAAAAAGATCTCACACTCATATCCCAACCCATGTTTAATCTCCTCACGACACTAATTGTAATAGTTATAACAAGATCAAAGGTCGAGGAAAAGTGATTTTTGACCTACCCAAGACACAACCCATTTTTTTTCATTTTTTTTGATTTTTTTTTGATTTTTTTTCATCATTTTTTTGAACACTTGTCAATAACATTTAAAAAATTACATAAATGGAAGTTCATTACATTCCCCAAAACACACTTAATGACAACCTCTCCCCCACACTGAAATGGATTCTTTCCCTCAAGCAGATGATAACTCTTTGAAAATCAATAATAGGGTACCCAAACAATGAAATCCATTCCCCCCCGCACTTAAATTTCAAAAAAAATGTCACAATGAAAATCCATGTTGATATTGGGTGGGAAAAGGTATTGGGATTGTAATGTGACTATCAAAGAAAAGGTTTTCATAGGCTCGAAGGGGCTTTCAAAAGGAGGATTAATGTAAGGGAAATGGGAGGCTATTTGGCTATTGTGATTCTCATGTGGTTCAGAAAATGCCTCTATCATATTAATACACACTAAGGTAGGAAATTCAGCTCGAAGGTCCACAAACTCAAGACTCACAAATGGGGGTGAAAACACACATTTTGAAAAGATGGCCATAGGTGGCCTTGGCATGAAAGCAAATGTTGTTCCTCATGGTTCAGGAAAAGAATTTTCCAAATAAAAAATTGAGCATTCAAAATTTGTTAATTTTGACACAAAAGTCTTTATCCAAAGTCATGATGAAAATATAAAATTTTTGAGATGAAAACATGTCTGTTAACTCCCCAAAATGGTTGGACAAAATTTCAAAACTTGATGGTGAGTAAGCATGACTCTTTAATTTTTTTTTGTATTTTTTTAAGTGATTGTTTTCTTGGTTTTTTTAGGTTTTTATAATTTTTTTGTTTTTTTATAATGATACACCCACAAAAATGAGAATGTGAAAAAGAAAGGTTTTGAAAAATAAAGTGGTAAAAAAAAAATTAAAGAGAGAGGAAAAAGAAGAAAGAGGTAGAGAGAGGAATAGATAGAGAGAGAGTTAAAGGGAAAGAGGTGCCCCCTGGTTTAGATTTGGTGGGTCTTCGTCTCCATCTAGTGGTAGGTTGACTACAGAAGTTGGGGATCCAATGGAAGTTGATGATGATCTAAGATTGTGTGTCCTCTCATAGTGATGCTTTAACCGATGTCCATTAACCGTGAATGTTCTTTTGAAAGAGGGGTCTTAGACTTTCACTGTACCAAATGGGTAAACATTAGTAATAACAAAAAGACCTTTCCAACAAGAATTAAGCTTACCTGGGTGAATTCGGAATCAAGAATTGAAGATAATTACCTTTTCACCTTCATGAAATACCTTTCTCAGGATGTTTCTGTCATGGAGTACCTTATCCTTCTCTTTGTACAGATTGGAATTCTCATAGGATTCAAGTCAAAGCTCCTCCAGTTCAGCCAATTGCAACAATATTTCTTCACCAGATTTTTCACAATCAAAATTACAGGTTTTCACAGCCCAAAAAGACTTATGTTGGATTTCAACTGGTAGATGACATGCTTTACCAAAAACTAGCCTAAAAGGAGACATCCCAATGGGTGTTTTATAGGCAGTTCGATAAGCCCAAAGGGCTTCACCAAGTCTCTCAGGACAGTCTTTTCTGGTGGGTTTTACAATTCTCTCAAGCACTCTTTTCACTTCTCTATTATAAAGTTCATCCATTCCATTTGTTTGGGGGTGATATGCAGTTGAAGTTTTATGTACAACCCCATTCTTTTTCAAAATTGATTCCATGGTTCTATTACAAAAATGGGTTCCTAAGTCACTGATCAAGGCACGATGCGTGTCAAATCTGTGGAAGATGTGTGTCTTTAGAAACTCACTAACAGTATGTGCATCATCATTCCTAGTGGGTTTGGCCACAAACCACCTTAAAACATAATCGACCGCAATAATAATGTATGAGAATCCATTGGAAGGGGGAAATGGTCCCATGAAATCGATGCCCCAAACATCGAAGATCTCACAGAAAATTAATGGATTTTGGGGAATTTCATTTCTTTTGGAGATTGTGCCAAAATTTTGGCAAGTGGGACATGATTGAAATAACTCATGTGAGTCCTTGAAGAGTGAAGGCCAGAAGAATCTAGAGTCTAGGACCTTTCAGGAGGTCCTTTGTGGTCCAAAGTGGCCACCTCCGAGAAGTGAGTGACATAATTCTATGATGGAAGAATGCTCATTTTCTTCAACACATCTCCTAATTACCATATCTTCCCCAGTTTTCCAAAGTTTATTTTCTTCCCAAAAATAGTATTTTGAATCACTTTTCAACTTCATTTTCTGTGCTTTTGAAAAATTTTCAGGAAAAACACCAGAAACCAAGTAATTTACAATTGGGGAATACCATGGTATTTTTGGAGTGAGAGATGAAAGGTGCTCAGTGGGAAATTCAGGATCAATGATTTCTGAATAAGAAGAATTAGAAATTCTACTCAAGTGATCAGCCACAGGGTTTTCTTTTCCAGGTCTATCTTTGATTTCAAGGTCAAACTCTTGGAGCATTAGGATCCTTCTTATTAGCCTCGGTTTGGAATCACTTTTCTTGAGTAAGAACTTTATAGCAGAATGATCTGTGAAGATTATGATTTTGGAACCTAAGAGATAGGGCCGGAATTTATCTAAGGCAAAAACAACTGCTAAAAGTTCTTTTTCAGTGACAGTGTAGTGAGATTGAGTTTCATCCAATGTTTTTGAGGAATAATAGATGACATGAGGAATTATTTCTCTTCTTTGTCCAAGAATAGCCCCAACAGCTCTATCAGAAGCATCACACATTAACTCAAAGGGTAAGGACCAATCTGGGGGTTGGATTATCGGGGAATATGTAAGAGCAGTTTTGAGTTCAATGAAGGCTCTCTTGCAAACCTCATCAAAATGGAAAGTGACATCATTTTGGAGCAACCGAGTGAGTGGGAGGGAAATCCTGCTGAAGTTATGGATGAATCTTCGATAGAAACCGGCATGACTGAGGAATGAACGGATGTCTCGAACAGAAGTGGGTTCAGTTAGTGATTGGATCACTTCAATTTTGGCTGGATCAACTTCAATACCATCTTTTGAAACTATGTGCCCTAGAAGAATCCCATTTTTAACCATGAAGTGACATTTTTCAAAATTTAACACAAGGTTGCACTTGACACACTTTTGGAGGAAAAGAGAGAGTGAATTCAAACAAGATTCAAATGACTCAACATAAATGGTGAAGTCATCCATGAAGACTTCCATGAAGTTTTCAATGAATTCAGAAAATATACTCATCATACACCTCTAAAATGTTGCAGGAGCATTGAAAAGGCCAAAAGGCATTCTTCTATATGCATATGTTCCAAAGGGGAATGTGAAAGTAGTCTTTTCTTGATCTTGAGGTGCGATTGGGATTTGAAAATAGCCGGTGTATCCATCAATAAAGCAATAGTGTAACTTTCCGGCCAATCTTTCTAGCATTTGATCAAGGAATGGAAGAGGGTAGTGATCTTTTCGGGTTTCAACATTCAATTTCCTATAGTCAATACACACATGCCATTTGTTCTTCACTCGAGTTGTGACTACCTCACCATGTTCATTTGTTACAACAGTTATCCCACCCTTCTTTGGTACAACTTGAATTGGACTAACCCATTCACAATCAGAAATTGGGTAGATAATACCAGCTTGAAGAAGCTTGGTGATCTCTTCCCTAACTACCTCAATTATGAGTGGATTGAGTCTTCTTTGTGGTTGTCTAATTGGTTTGGATGTCTCCTCCAGATGGATGTGATGCATTCAAAGGGAAGGGTTGATACCTGGTATGTCATCTAGGGTCCAACCTAAGGCCTTTTTGTTTTCCTCTAACACCTGAACAAGTTTGGACTCCTCAGTTTCAGTAAGGGAGGCAGAGATAATGATAGGATATGAGTGATCATGGAAGAGGAATGCATATTTTAGGTGTGCAGGAAGAGGTTTCAGATCAGTCCCATCTTTCACTTTTGGTCTAGACAACTCAGGAATGGAAGAAGGGACTTCAGTTGCTTCAGGTTCATTTTCCTTAATACTATCCAAGGTGGAGAAGTAGAGATCAGAATTGATGTGGAATTCAAGAGAGTTTTCAAGTTCCTCTAAATTTATGGAGTCTATGAATGAAAGGTCCACATCAACTTCACCATTTATGACTTGGTTAATCATAGTTCAGATTTCACAAGATCCTTTGTCATTATAACATGAAGAACACGTTGGATTGGGGTTTGATTGACTCTTAGAAGTGTCCTCAGAAGCATGAATTGAGAATGCTGAGTGATCCTCAGATGGGTATCGCATGGCTTGGAAAATATTGAACTTGACCAGTTGGTCACCGAATTCCATGGATTGGATGCCTGAATGGACATCAATCTTGGTCCTCATAGTCATGAGGAATGGTCTTCAAAGAATTAGGGGAGATCAAGAAGAGTTTGTCTCACCTTCCATGTCAAGGACATAGAAATCAGCAGGGAAGATAAGATCATTGACTCAGACAAGGACATCCTCAATTATTCCCTCAGGACTGGTTGTGCTTCGATTATCTAACTGAATGACAACACCTGTTGGGTGCAAGGGACCTAGACCAAGGTTGGAGAATATGGATTTGGGCATGACATTAATTGAGGCTCCTAGGTCTATGAGTGCATCATCAAAGTTAGAACTTCCAATTTGGCATGGAACCGTAAAGGTACCTGGATCTTTGCACTTAATGGGTATGGACTGCTGGGTGGAAACATTTTCGAAGGTCCTAAGTTGCCTCTTGTGGGTACACAACTCCTTGAGAAACTTGGCATACTTAGGAATTTGTTTGATGGCATCTAAGAGAGGAATGTTGACTTCAACATGTCTAAACATGTCAAGCATTTCAGGATCAGGTTCAAAGGACTTCCTTGGTTTAGAGACAACTTGAGGAAAAGGAATTTGATTCCTAAGTGGAATGGAAGGAGGTGAGGGAATGGATTCAGGTTCCTTTTCAATTTTCCTTTTCTTTTCATTTTCTAGGTCAACATTTAAAGGAGGGTTTGAGGATTTATCTTGAGGCATAGCAAGTTGCTTTTCTGATCTAAGTGCAATTGCACTTACATTACCCTTGGGGTTGGGTAATGGTTGAGTTGGGAGCTGGGAAGAATTGGATGGTTGCTGCCGACTTAGGTGGGATGCAAGTTGACCAATTTGGGTTTCAATGTTTTTAAGGCTAGAATGGGTGAAGGAGGCAAGATCTTCAACAGCACTTTCCCATGGTTGCTTGGAAGAAGAGGCTTGTCCCGGATTGGGATTGCCTTGATTTTGGTTCTTGGGAAATTGATTGTATTTGTTTTGGAATTGGGAAGGCTCACTAGGATGATGGAATCCAGGAGGAGGATTGTTCCTTTGAGGTTGAGGAACAAAAGGATTGGGTTGATGGAAGTTACCAACACCTTGAACATATTGAAACTGGTTTGGGTTTTGAGGAGGGAATTGAGGGGGATGAGATATGGGATTACCATACCTAAGGCCTTGGTTATAGGAAGAAGAGAAGGGCTCAGAGTGAGGTTGGTTGAAGTTTCTAACAAACTGACCTGATAGTTGAGGGTTGGTGTTCCGTTGAGCATATGTTGCATTGAGCTCCATTGGTCTAGATGAATCGGATTGATCCTCTTGAAGTTGTGGACATGTATCAGTTGGATGAGATGGAGAGTTTCAAATTCCACAGTTTTTGAAAGCTCCAAGAAACATTGCTTGTGGAGAAGACGAGGCTGGAGATTTTGTAGCCATAGCTAGTTGTCGCACAAGACCTATAAGTTCACTCATCCACTCGGTCATCTTGTTCGGCTCAATTGATTGATTATCTTGGGCTTGTTTGACTTGAGCATGTGCTCGAGTATGGAATTGTTGTGTGTTTGCAGCCATGTTACTTATGAGATCTCTTGCAGCTGCGGGAGTTTTATCAACCAGAGCACCGCCACTTGCGGCATCAATGAGAGTTCTCTCCATAGCCAATAACCCCTCATAGAAGTATTGGATCAAGAGTTGGTCAGGAATTTGGTGGTGTGGGCATGTTACAACAAGATTTTTGAACCTCTCCCAGTACTCATGGAGTGATTCACTTGGGAATTGACGTATACCACTTATTTCCTTTTGGATAGAAGCTGTACAAGAAGCAGGAAAGAATTTTTCTAAGAAAAGTCGCTTCATGTCATTCCATGTGGTTATGGAACCAGGAGGAAGGTAGTAGAGCCATGACTTAGCAGTGTCAGCTAGGGAGAAAGGGAAGGCTTGGAGTTTGATTTTTTTCTTCAGAAACCCCTTGAGGCTTCATGGTAGAGCACACTACTTGGAACTCTTTAAGGTGGAGATGTGGATCCTCACCGGCTAGCCCATGAAAATGAGGGAGAAGATGAATCAAACCTGATTTGAGTTCAAATTCAGCTTCTATGTTTGGATATTGAATACCAAGAGGTTGTTAATTCATATCAGAGGCAGTAAGTTCTTTTAGGGTTTGTTCCCTAGGATTGGCCATTTCAATTTCAACTGGTTGGAAGAGGACTGGTTCTTGAATTATTTGAGTATCTCTTATGTTCCTCCTAAGTTGGCAAAGTGTTCACTCAATTTCAGGGTCAAAAAAACCCGAGGTATTGTTTGGGAGGCTACGGGGCATTCAGAGAGATTTTGGAAGAAAGAGGAAGATGGGTTTTTCTTTGTATTTTTTTTTTCAGTTTATGATTTTTAAGAGGAAGATGGGTTTTTCTTTGTGTTTTTTTTTTCAATTTTTTGGGGTTTTTTTACAATAACCAGAAACTAATGACTACATAAAGCACCATCCCCGGCAACGGCTCCATTTGAAACGCATGGACTATTGTCGCCTATCGACCGGTCAAATTTCCGGTGCTCTGCTAATGTGTATATGAGCACTCGGGTCGAATCCTCGACGATGATACTTTGAAATAGTCATTTGTTTTTAGTTGATTGTATTCTGATTGAGGGGTTTTGATTTCAGAACTTAATTGAAATGACTAATTGATTATTATTGATTTAAGAAATTGATAATTATTGGGGTGAGTTCATTATTAGGTAGTTAATCTTTTGATATCCTTGAGCTTTTCTTTATATTGCATTAAATTAACACCCATGTCACAAAATGATTTTGATCGGAATTCCCAAGTGTTAAAGCTTTAATCCAAGCCATAACTTAACTTAGGTTTCTAATCATTACAATTACTTGTTTATGGTAGTGTATTTGTGGTTCCAATAATCCATGGAATCCACATATTAAACAAAACATGTCATTAATCCATGCCATATAAAGTTCAACATAAACAATGTTAATTCAAAGAATATTCATCGAGCAAAAGCTCTCAATCACTTAACATACCTAAATTATAACTCACCCCAATGATATATTTACTCATACATTTGGGTTTTTAATATTCTGGTTATAATAATTATGATGATAAATTAAGAATAGAAGAAAAAGAAAGGGATTATAAAAGAGTGGTACGTCGAACACACACACACGAACAATGATGATAATTAAAAACAGATTTTCGATTGAATGAGGAAGAAAAATAAGGGAAGGGGATTCAACTGAATTTAAATTATTTTAAGAACATTAATATTAAACTCCAGAAGGTGGAGAAGAATAAGATATATTGAAGAAGAAACTTGCATTAAAACAGAATTACAAACAAAGAGACTTACAAGATTACAAAAACGAAGAAAACGAAAGTAAGTGAAAACAAAGAGAGGAGGAAAGGTCTCTCAAGTGAAAACTTGAGTATGTAAGGTCCTCCCAAGACTTTTGAAAGGCTTTTTTCATGAAAATATGTTATCCTCTATTCTGAAATGCCAACCCTTTTGAAAGGATAGGAGGGGATGTATTTATAGCCCAAGGTGGTGGACTGTTTACATTCCAGAAATACCCCTCAACTTGGATCACAGATATAGACATCAAGACAGCCGAATCTAGAGAAATCTCCTTCTTCAAATTTTTATATAATAAATTTTTACGACTAATCTCAAAATTTGGAGTCATTTGGACTTAATGGTAAAAATTTATGGCCGGTTGATTAAACAAAGTAAAACTGTCCATTTCAATCCAATCTTTTTGAAGTCCAGAATGTGAAAGGGTTTTTGAATATGAAGATGCCTTCAAATCTGAATGGGTTATTCAAAAAAGCCGTCTGCCTATATCTACTATGTCACAAGGAAACATATCAGCTCGATTTGATGCTTACATCATGAGATATGTCATGCATACTATACTAATTTTAATTCTCAGACAGAATGGTGGGCTGGATTTTAAAGCTTCATTTGGGCCCCTTGTTCTTAGATTTGGGCCATGAAATTTTTATACAAGACTCCTTGAATTGTCCCCCGAACTATGGTGGAGAATAATAGAATTTTTACTTCTGAAGGTAGCCCAGTAAATCAATCTTCCTGAATAGTCCAGTTTCTTCACAGATTCTTTGGTCTTGTTTGTGAGGACCATATGACCCTTCAAATGGAAGAATTAGCTCATGGTACCTTCTAATGAAATGTTTTATATTGAAAGTTGAATCCTACAAAATAATAAACACACAATCTGGATCCTTATAGTGATAGTTATTATTAAAACATTAAAATGACCCAATTGGATTACTTCTAAAAATGCTCAAAAATTATACTTAATATTAAAACATTAATATTTCACACAAATTATGCACATTTCACATAAAATCAGTAAAGGGAGTATATAATAAGACATTAAAATATTAACAATATCAAGGATATAGATGATTCAACAAAAAACATTAATAATTGTTGATTCAATCTATGTGAAAGTGATTGAAGGATCTAAGAAATAGAAACATTCTTATATAGACAAAGAAGTTGAGAAAGTTGAAGAAAAAAATTCTGATAAGGATACAAACAATTTTATTCCTAATAAAAAAGAAGAATCAGACTCATATATTTCAAGTGATTAGAAAGATATTCAAAAATATCATCATAGGATGAGGAAATAAGTGGAAGCTCAGAATATAATTTGTGATCAATATCAAAAGGTTCAAACTAGAAGAATGAAAAATTCTATCACATACTTATCTATATTCAAAAGTGGAACCTAATGATGTAAAAAAAATATTTTGAGAATACAAAATGGGTTCAAGCCATGAATGAGAACAAATTTAAAAGAACAACATGTGGGAACTCGTACCCAAGCCTAAAAACAAAAACATCATTGTCACAAAATGGGTTTTTCGGAATAAGATAAATTAAGAAGGTGAAGTGATAAGAAATAAAGAAATATTGGTATGCAAAGTGTATTCTAATATTGAAGGCATTGATTTAAATTAAACCTTTTCTCCTATGGAAATATATGAGATAATTAGAATATTTCTTTCTATTGCTTCACAACGAGGCTACAGATCTTCCAAATGGATGTTAAATCTGCATTCTTGAATGGCGATCTTGAAGAGGAAGTTTATATTGAACAACCTTGTGGGTTTGTTGTTGGGAAAGATGAAAGTTATGCATGTAGATTGAAGAAGGACTTATATGGGCTAAAACAAGATCTAAGGACATGATATTCCAAGTTGGATACATGCTTAAGAAATATGAGTTTTAATAAAGGAAGAGTGGATAAAAATATTTATATTAGAGTATGTCAAGAGCATTCCATCATTGTAATTTTTTATGTTGATGATATTATATCTGTTGGGAATAATGAAATAACTAGTGAAATATTTTCTGAAGAAATGAATAAGGTATTTTAAATGTCCATGTTGGGGGAAATGAAATACTTTCTTGGGCTAAAAATCTTGAAAAAGGAGAAATACATCTTTATTTCTCAATAAAAGTATGCTAAGGAACTTCTTAAGAGTTTCAACATGGAAAACTCAAAACTTATTTCTACACCCATTTTAGAGGGAACAAAATTGAGTAAAGACGGAGAAGGAAATGAATTTTATTAAAAAGTGTATCAAAAGCTGATTGGAAACCTATTATATTTGATAGCCTCAAGACTTGACATTATTTATGTTGTTACCTTATGTATCAGATTTCAAAGTGATCCAAAATAATCAAACTTAATTGCTGAAAAAATAATTCTCAGATACATCAGAGGCACAACAAAATTCGAAATCAAGTATTTTAGCTCAACTAGTATTGATTTGTTTGGGTATTTAGATACTGATTGGGCAGGAAATGTTGATGATAGAAGATCCACATCTGGTGGAGTATTTTTTCTGGGAAATAATTGTGTTAGTTGGAATTCAAAGAAATAGAATTTAGTAACTCTCAGTATGGATGAAGTTAATTATATTGCAGCCACTCAAGACACTACTCAACTGATGTGGATGAAAACTCAATTGGAAGATTTACTTATTGAAGTGAAGATATCCTTGATCTTGGGTTGTGATAATCAAAGAACAATTAATCTCACTAAGAATCCTGTTAGACATTCTCATTCAAAACATATTAATATCTAATATCATTTCATCAAAGAGCATGTGGAGAAAAATGAATTGAAGTTGGAATATGTTCCAACATCAGAACAAGTTGCTTACATATTCATAAATCCTTTACCAAAGGTATCATTTTCTAAATTGAGGTTGAACATGGGTGTCAAACATCATTCTATTAAAGGTTGAGGTATTTTTTCTTCCCCTCTCTCATATCACCTTTGGATTGTTTTTTCAAGGGGGATAGTTGTTTTCATAAATCAATGTATTTCATGTTAAAAGAGATAATTGTGGGTTAGATGTGAACTCAACATTATTTTGGAAGTGAACTATTCTAACTATTTGTTGGATTGGTTGTAGGAAAAAATGTAACACCCTGAGCTTCCACGATACGCTTCTCATTCAATAATGCAATAGCTTGCATTGTACGCAACTTCGAGTTCTAAAACACCGCGACTAATCAAAGTAGCCGTTATGAATAGTAATAACCACTTTTTAAAATTATAGAAATTTTATATTTCAAAATGGACTTCATTTTTGTATTCATAATATCGAAATTATCCTAAGTTGAATTTTTTGTAACTTTCTGAGAACTTCCAATTTTTTTATGAATAGTGAAAAATACTTAAAACAACTTTTTTAATAAAAATAATTTATTGTGATAAATTATAATATTTAGTGGTTTTAAAGTATAATTAGAATATATTTTTACCATTTTATCCAATGGTGGTCATTAGAATTAATTTAACATTGAAATTGGACATAAACAATTGCCAATCTTTTGATATAAATTGTTTCTTAAAAACACGCTATTTGTTATGACAGTGGGAATTAATTATAAAATTAATTAATGAAACTTATATGTTTGGAATTTTTTAAAATAGACATCATTTTTGAATTCAGAATATCAATTATAGCTTAGGGTGAAATTTTGGCATTGTTCTGAAAAACTTCAATTTTTGATGAATAGTGAAACCACTAAGTGGTAGTTAAATAACTGATTTTTCGTTTAAATGAAATATTACCACTTCTGTGATTTTATTTTCAAAAATCCGACATATATGGTTGTCATTAAGAAGTAAAATGTGGTTCAATGAGATTAAAATAATTTTTTGGTGAATAGTAACTTTTAAGTTCTTAATCACGATTAGAGGTAATTAGTGTAGTTTAAGGTAAAAATAATGTTTTAATAATATGAGATAAGCATGAAACTTGTCCTACTCCTATTGAATGAGTCATGGCCGACCAAGACAACCCATGGGTCAACTTGGGGACCCCATGGAGCCACTTTAGTTGGAAAATGACATTAATATATATTTATTTAATGTTAAAATTAAATTGACACAAACATGAGTTGTTTTACTAAAATTGTTTTTAAGTGGGGTTACACAAGTCCAAATTTTGACTATAAATATTAATTAGAAAGCTAAAAATATTTCCTACATCATAGTATTTTTTTTTATAATTTTTAGACATTAAATAAATTAAATTATTTATGACATCATTATGATGCAGCGATGACCTCATTATTTAACGATTTAAATAAAATGAGAAGATAATGCAAAATCCAAGGCTTACACTTGTCCAAAGCCTATTGGATGAGGATATTGCGAACCCTTATCACCTTATACACGAATTATATAAGTGTGGGACCTTTAGAATCCGAAAATCATTGTATAATAATGTAACATTTCAATCTTTCCAAAAGAGCCCCTCCTCTCCACTTATAAAAGGCCCCCACCTCTCCCACCTCATTTACACTTTCAAGCCATTTGGATCGGCCAAACTCTGCCCAAATACTCTCCCAACTTCCCCCTATTACTCCTAGAAGCCTCACTTTGGGAAGAACTCTTCCCAAGGAAGCCTTTGGCTCAAATCAAAAAGAGTTACCCGATTTTGAGGTAATGTCTTCTCTAATGTTGTTTTGTTTTATTTTTCTTCTCCAACCCCATAAACTATTTTTATTCATTTCTTTTGTAACAACACCAGTATCCTCAATATACTAGTATGTTTTTCTAATAAGGATTAGAGCTAAACTTACACACACCTACATCTAATGGTTAAAGAACATACGGTTTCTGTGGATGGCGAATTTCTGCCTCACGAAACGATGATTGTTCAACACTCATATAACACCTTCAAAGGTGGCCATTAAGATGTAACTATTTTTATATATGATATATAATATGTTTATGTTTTACTTATGCTTCTGTATTTCTCATTTATGGCATACTTTATGATTTCCATTATGGGTAAAACGCGATAATTTCATTTTAGGAAGTGCGGACTACCGCCCCCTCAAAGTGATGTGAATCATTAATGCCATATGTGGGATGTATAAAGGATGGAGTAAATGATATTATATATGATATTATACTAGAAATATATTATACCTTTATATAATTATGATTTCATTACATTAAATACGAAATAGAAATGAAAGTAGCGTTCATGCGTACGTACGGCTTACCGTCTCCATGAACGGTGCATTTCATTTCTTACCTCTAAATGTTACGTAATATTATGAATGAATGTATATACTGGATATATATGATATATATGATATCTACATCATGAATATAATTCTGGATATAATGGATATTTCACCACATGAACAACTTGTAATTATAAGAAGGTTATTGTTGACACAAGTACCAAAGATCGACAAGACGACCGTTATTAACTTAAATAATTACATAATGTTCATAACATGGTAATAAGTGATATAAAAGGAATAATGAACATGAAAAAGGTTCTTAAGTAAATATAAATTAACTCTAGTTTATTATTCAGGAGGTTAAAGAACGGTCGAGTCAGGACAGGATGCAAGGTAAGAGAACTTCTTAACCCAACTTCCATTCTTTGGGTTAATCTCCTACTTTCAAATTATGTCATAATATTATTATGTCCTATCTTGTATTTGTACTTTCTTTATGTGTACTTATATTGAATACACATAATAGATCTATTTTATTTTAAAAATGATCTTTTTAAGGACTTTGTCTCAATCTCCTTTCATTGAGGCATATTTGGTTTTATACACAACTTTATTTTATACGGTGTATAAACCCCTTCGACTTTTACATTTATTCAAAAGGAATCTTTTTTATACGAAGCATTTTACTAAACGAAAAAAAGGGACTGTTTTCCTTTCCGTACTTATGCGGCGACAACGACTTCTCCGCCGCCGTGACCATTATTTGAGTTTCGGCTTCCTCTACAAGCCATCACTTTTTTTAATGAAAAATAAATACAAAGTTTTAACTTTCTTTTATTTTGGTATTGAAAATGGTTTTGAAAGCGTTTTTATTATATCAATGTGTTGTATTGATATCTTGTTATTGAAATGTGGAAATGTTATGTTTCCTTTATGCATGTTTTATGTGATACGATTATGTTATGGTTTATGATATGTTTAAACCTATTCATATGAGGAATGCATTGGACTTAATAAGTGACGGGTGGAGCCCGCTATAGCTCCTCGATGAATCGGCAGGTCTCATGAGACAAACTAGTGTCTTGGCACGAGGCCTTGAAAAAATCTAATTTGTGGTCTTGGCACGAGGCCTTGGCTACGTGGTTATGATAGTCTGGCATTATGCATTCCATCATTATGAAAGTGGTTATTGATATTGCATGTGATTATTCGACCAGTAGAATATCCATGTGAATAAGTAAATGGCATTATCTCATTTTACTTTTGCCATATTATGTTGATGTTCAAGTTTGAAAGGCTTTTGTTTTAGTTATACATTGCCTTAAATTTTTATGTTTATTTATGAAAGATTCCGCAATATTGTTATCCTTACTGAGCATCTGAGCTCACCCCTTTCAATGTTTTAATATTTTCCAAAATGTGAAGAAGTATTTTATGAATGACCTGCAGGGATTGTGAGAAGAGGATATGAGTGTGGACTATGAAGACTTTGTTATTGTAGTTTTTCACTTTATGATGTAATGTAACGTTTACGAATGTATCTAGTGTTTCCAAGGATACTAAACTAATCGGTCTTTCGAGACTTGATCTTTTGTGATCATGCCAATGTTACGAAGTAATGCACCGACTCTGGGTAGCTGGGGTCGGGGCGTTACAGTTGGTATCAGAGGCAGTTTAGTACTAACCTTGGAAGCTAGATTTAGATGAACTCTGATTAGAGCACATAGACCAAAGATAGACTTTGAGGATTAGTATAGAAGAGCTTCCTAGAATTTTGGTATTATATAGATGTTGTGAGTTTTCCGAGCAATACATCCCTATCTGGATACGAGCAGGTAGAGGCGGCTCTGGCACAGATGTACCTAGGGGTAAAACCCGAAAACACCGCTTTGATCTAGACTCAAACGGGAACTGGTGCACGACAACGGGCCTTGCTGCACTCTTGGTTACGACACTCCCGAGGGATTTGCTTAGGATAATTCTCATTTTCTTTACAAACCAATATGTAGGGTTTATGAGTATATACTTCCTCAAAGAAAAAATTCTTATGATTATGGATTATATCCATAAAACATTCAATTTACTTTAAGTATTTTAAAAGTTTGGAATTATTCATTGTAATTCATAAACTAACCTAGTTTATGCCATTGTATAGAAATGGCGCCCAGTAGAAGGAATGTGAACTCCATCAATACGTATGATCCAAAGAGTAAGAAGGATCATATCTTTCATGGTATTAATCCAACATTTAGAAGGGCAATATTCTCCCATGTGTTATCAACATATGATGAAATAGTATCATGTGTTAATAAGATAAGTAGAGAATTCTCTGAGTCTTATGGATTTGAAGGGATGAAAGAGAAGAAAAGGATGGAAGAGAGAATAATGGATAAAGGGACGAGGGAAAAGAAGAATTTTCCAATATGTGATAACTGTGGGAAGAAACACCTTGGAATTTGCCTGAAGGGAATGGGAGTTTGTTATAATTGTGGAGAAAAAGGACACCAAGTGCGTGACTGCAAGGGTAAGAAAAAGGTTTCAAATGTACAATGCTTCATCTGCAAGGAGTGGGGACACTACGCAAACCAATGTTCAAATCATCAGAGTATGCCCCAAATGATGTTATTGGATAATAATCAAGTTATGATACTACCAAAGATGAGGAGGAATGATTAGTGTTCTTATTTTGTTATTAAAGAATTTTGTAATTTGAGTGTTGGATCAATGATGTACTGGTTATAATAATTATGGAGTATATAAGGATTGTACTGCAGTACTATTTCATCTAGGACTTGATATTGTGTGGAACCAAGAAAAGTGACTCCACATTAGGTTAAATTTTTGGAAAATATATGGTTGAGATAAATATAAACCATAATATGGTTCTAATACTGAGATAGTTATTTTGGAATAAGACGTGATTGATTTGGATAAATTATATTGGATATACTTAACTTCCTTGAAACTGATTGATGTTTTGTATACATTTTCGGATAGAAGGAGTATATCTAGTATTCTATAAGGAATAAGGGATCATGGTAATTCAGTATGTTTAAAAATAATACATGATGAAGGTGTTCACATGTTGTTACGTGGGAAAAAGGATCTTCATTATGTTTACCTTCCTTATAAAATTTGGACTGTGAGTTGGACAGAAGTATTTTGGATAACTATAAAGGATGGAATGGATTAAGTTGATCTTTGGATAGTATTGTTTAAGGTTAAAGCATTTTTGAATATTATTTTTGGAATATTATAATACTATAGTTTTAGGAAAAGGACAACCTGCAGGGTGTGGAATAACCCGTCGCGTCGGACAAAGATGCAGGAATCGAACCCACAATCATAGTGCGACATGCCTTTATTTCCTACCACTAGCCTACAGGAAGTCCCTGGTTATTACAAAATAATTTTACTAATCTAAATGGTATGTGTTAACATTTGGAACCTTATACAATTAGGATAAGTATAATATTTTTGATTTCTATTACCTTTTAGAGTGAAAGATGGGTTTTTGGTAAAGATTTATTAAAGAATGAAAGTCTACATGACAAGTATGTATATTCCCTTACGTTCTTAGTAAATCTCTTAAATAAATTCCTCAACATTATAAAAGGTAACTTAAAACGAAAATGTTGTCGGTTAACTTTTCCAACTGGGGATTCAATGACCGTTTAACCAATCACAAGTTTGTGATTTTCTTGTGGTTAAACTTTCTCCTAATCCTGTTTTCTATAACTCTCCATCAGACCTTAATGGTTTGTTTCTCCTCCATATCCATATTTTCATAGAATCCTAGAATGGGCTATATCGGGTGACCTTTGTACTTATCTTGCTTTCTTTTAATGTTATATATTTATTAACCTTATTTCCGATGTGGGTTTTCCTCAAAGGTATTTTCTCTTTTCAACCTTTTATTTACAAAGAAAAATTTCAAATTGCGAGGACGCAATTTATTGAAGGAGGGGAGAATGTAACACCCCGAGCTTCCACGATACGCTTATCATTCAATAATGCAATAGCTTGCATTGTACGCAACTTCGAGTTCTAAAACACCGCGACTAATCAAAGTAGCCGTTATGAATAGTAATAACCACTTTTTAAAATTATAGAAATTTTATATTTCAAAATGGACTTCATTTTTGTATTCATAATATCGAAATTATCCTAAGTTGAATTTTTTGTAACTTTCTGAGAACTTCCAATTTTTTATGAATAGTGAAAAATACTTAAAACAACGTTTTTAATCAAAATAATTTATTGTGATAAATTATACTATTTAGTGGTTTTAAAGTATAATTAGAATATATTTTTACCATTTTATCCAATGGTGGTCATTAGAATTAATTTAACATTGAAATTGGACATAAACAATTGCCAATCTTTTGATAGAAATTGTTTCTTAAAAACACGCTATTTGTTGTGACAGCGGGAATTAATTATAAAATTAATTAATGAAACTTATATGTTTGGAATTTTGTAAAATAGAAATCATTTTTCAATTCAGAATATCAATTATAGCTTAGGGTGAAATTTTGGCATTGTTCTGAAAAACTTCAATTTTTGATGAATAGTGAAACCACTAAGTGGTAGTTAAATAACTGATTTTTCGTTTAATTGAAATATTACCACTTCTGTGATTTGATTTTCAAAAATCCGACATACATGGTTGTCATTAAGAAGTAAAATGTGGTTCAATGAGATTAAAATAATTTTTTGGTGAATAGTAAATTTTAAGTTCTTAATCGCGATTAGAGGTAATTAGTGTAGTTTAAGGTACAAATAATGTTTTAATAATATGAGATGAGCATGAAACTTGTCCTACTCATATTGGATGAGTCATGTCCGACCAAGAAAACCCATGGGTCAACTTGGGGACCCCATGGAGCCACTTTAGTTGGAAAATGACATTAATATATATTTATTTAATGTTAAAATTAAATTGACACAAACATGAGTTGTTTTACTAAAACAGTTTTTAAGTGGGGTTACACAAGTCCAAATTTTGACTATAAATATTCATTAGAAAGATAAAAAGATTTCCTACATCATAGTATTTTTTTTATAATTTTTAGACATTAAATAAATTAAATTATTTATGACATCATTATGATGCAGCGATGACCTCATTATTTAACGATTTAAATAAAATGAGAAGATAATGCAAAATACAAGGATTACACTTGTCCAAAGCCTATTGGATGAGGAGATTGCGAACCCTTATCACCTTATCCACGAATTATATAAGTTTGGGACCTTTAGAATCCTAAAATCATTGTATAATAATGTAACATTTCAATCTTTCCAAAAGAGCCCCTCCTCTCCACTTATAAAAGGCCCCCACCTCTCCCACCTCATTTACACTTTCAAGCCATTTGGCTCGGCCAACATCTGCCCAAATACTCTCCCAACTTCCCCCTATTACTCCTAGAAGCCTCACTTTGGGCAGAACGCTTCCCAAGGAAGCCTTTGTCTCAAATCAAAAAGAGTTACCCGATTTTGAGGTAATGTCTTCTCTAATGTTGTTTTGTTTTATTTTTCTTCTCCAACCCCCTAAACTCTTTTTATTCATTTATTTTGTAACAACACCAGTATCCTCAATATACTAGTATGTTGTTATAAGAAGGATTATATCTACACTTACACACACCTACATCTAATGGTTAAAGAACATACGGTTTCTGTGGATGGCGAATTTCTGCCTCACGAAACGATGATTGTTCAACACTCATATAACACCTTCAAAGGTGGCCATTAAGATGTCACTATTTTTATATATGATATATAATATGTTTATGTTTTACTTATGCTTATGTATTTCTCATTTATGGCATACTTTATGATTTCCATTATGGGTAAAACGCGATAATTTCATTTTAGGAAGTGCGGACTACTGCCCCCTCAAAGTGATGTGAATCGTTAATGCCATATGTGGGATGTATAAAGGATAGAGTAAATAATATTATATATGATATTATACTGGAAATATATTATACCTTTATATAATTATGATTTCATTACATTAAATACGAAATAGAAATGAAAGTAGCGTTCATGCGTACGTACGGCTTACCGTCTCCATGAACGGTGCATTTCATTTCTTACCTCTAAATGTTACGTAATATTATGAATGAATGTATATACTGGATATATATGATATATATGATATCTACATCATGAATATAATTCTGGATATAATGGATATTTCACCACATGAACAACTTGTAATTATAAGAAGGTTATTGTTGACACAAGTACCAAAGATCGACAAAACGACCGTTATTAACTTAAATAATTACATAATGTTCATAACATGGTAATAAGTGATATAAAAGGAATAATGAACATGAAAAAGGTTCTTAAGTAAATATAAATTAACTCTAGTTTATTATTCAGGAGGTTAAAGAACGGTCGAGTCAGGACAGGACGCAAGGTAAGAGAACTTCTTAACCCAACTTCCATTCTTTGGGTTAATCTCCTACTTTCAAATTATGTCATAATATTATTATGTCCTATCTTTTATTTTTACTTTCTTTATGTGTAATTATATTGAATACACATAATAGATCTATTTTATTTTAAAAATGATCTTTTTAAGGACTTTGTCTCAATCTCCTTTCATTGAGGCATATTTGGTTTTATACACAACTTTCTTTTATACGATGTATAAACCCCTTCGACTTTTAAATTTATTCAAAAGGAATCTTTTTTATACGAAGCGTTTTACTAAACGACAAAAAGGGAATGTTTTCCTTTCCGTACTTATGCGGCGACAACGACTTCTCCGCCGCCGTGACCATTATTTGAGTTTCGTCTTCCTCTACAAGCCATCACTTTTTTTTAATGAAAAATAAATACAAAGTTTCAACTTTCTTTTATTTTGGTATTGAAAATGGTTTTGAAAGCGTTTTTATTATATCAATGTGTTGTATTGATATCTTGTTATTGAAATGTGGAAATGTTATGTTTCCTTTATGCATGTTTTATGTGATACGATTATGTTATGGTTTATGATATGTTTAAACCTATTCATATGAGGAATGCATTGGACTTAATAAGTGATGGGTGGAGCCCGCTATAGCTCCTCGATGCATCGGCAGGTCTCATGAGACAAACTAGTGTCTTGGCACGAGGCCTTGACAAAATCTAATTTGTGGTCTTGGCACGAGGCCTTGGCTACGTGGTTATGATAGTCTGGCATTATGCATTCCATCATTATGAAAGTGGTTATTGATATTTCATGTGATTATTCGACCAGTAGAATATCCATGTGAATAAGTAAATGGAATTATCTCATTTTACTTTTTCCATATTATGTTGATATTCAAGTTTGAAGGGCTTTTGTTTTAGTTATACATTGCCTTAAATTTTTATGTTTATTTATGAAAGCTTCCGCAATATTGTTATCCTTACTGAGCATCTGAGCTCACCCCTTTCAATGTTTTAATATTTTCCAGGATGTGAAGAAGTATTTTATGAATGACCTGCAGGGATTGTGAGAAGAGGATATGAGTGTGGCTATGGAGACTTTGTTATTGTAGTTTTTCACTCTATGATGTAATGTAACGTTTATGAATGTATCTAGTGTTTCCAAGGCTACTAAACTAATCGGTCTTTCGAGACTTGATCTTTTGTGATCATGCCAATGTTACGAAGTAATGCACCGACTCTGTGTAGATGGGGTCGGGGCGTTACAAAAAATATTGTTTTTTATTTAGTAAGTTTGAATAAAATATAAGGTTGAAAGAAAATATAAAGAAGGAAAAATAAATTGGTTGTCATAATCACTACTTTTGGATAACATGGTTTTTCTATCAATGATTCTTGTTTCTAAAATGATTTATCTCTCATAGGCTTAGAATTGTTGATAAGTAATCCCTTTATTGAGGATACAAAGTTCAATGATTTACGAAACTTGGTTGACAACAAAATCCAAAGGGGGAGATTGTAATTACCAAGATGAAGATAAAGGTGGATGTTTTCAAATGTTGTCTTTTGTTGTTAAAGAAGGATTTGTTTTGTTAAAATAGTTTAAATTAAAAGGAAAATAACCTCACTTTATATTTGGCGAGAATCATATTGATCCATGATTCAAAATAATCTGACTCATGTTTTCTAAATAATTAGATCCACATTATCCATCGTAATGAAGAGAAGCAGCTTTGGAAGAAGTGGTTCTGATCAGACTCACCTTATGTTCAGTATGGGAAAAGATCGTAATGAGGATGGGAAAATATCGTAATAATGAATTGATCATTATTTGTAATGATATAATTGGTCTCATGGAGAATTTTTCTTGATGGAAGTAAATGGTCATCAGATTCACTCTGAATTCGGTGTGAAAGAAGTGGCTATTTTGTTGGAGAATTAGAGTCTTTATGACTACGATAAAATAAATGTGATTATTCTTTGCTGATTAGAATATCATAAATCATAAGTGAATTGGGAACTTATGATGAATGATTGATAGAAGAAAAGGGAAAATAGGTATTCCAAATCATACCCATATTTATCATATCCGGGTGGAAGAAAAGAAATAGATACTGCCGATTGAAAAGGAATCGTACCCATATTTATCATATCTGGGTGGAAGTAGAGTAAGAGATGGTTCCGATTTACTGTAGCATCTGATTATCCATCTGAAGCATAAAAAAACTTTTGTACCTAGGATGATCTTACTTGGGATCAAAAAGAAAATGGTCATACCCATAAATGAGTGTATCCAGGCCAATCGTACTCAGAAAGATCATACTCTGGACAATAATATTCAAATAAGGAATTGCTTGGAGTCGATGGATAAAAAGAGAATAAGAGAATGAGATCAATAATGTAGTTAACCATTTAAAAAGGGTTGAATGACTTTATAGGTTTCCAACTGGGTCAATAGAAGAGGAGGATATGAAGTTTTGTATCTCAAGTGGGTAAAAAGAAAAGGAGAAGAAGTTTGCTGGATGTACTATCAAGGGGGAGCTCGACATTCAAAATAATGATCATATTTAGAAAATTAGAGTGGCATACATTTCTTTATATATTTTTTTTCAATTGTAATAGAGTTTTGTTTTGAATAAATTAGATTTATAAAATTAGACACATGTATTGAAATCATATTGTCAATTGAAATGAAAGTATGAAGAATAAGTGAAGATTGTAGAAGAATCTAGCATCTTTGAGAAGAGTTTATGTAGTCAAAATTCACCCAAGATTTTATAGGAAATTGAGATTAAGGTGAATTTTACTAAGCAATAAATTTTTTGGGATTCCTGCCAAATCATCTCGAGGGTCACCTATAAAAGGTGAAAAGTACACCGTACTTTTCTGATTACCGATGTACTTTTCATGAGAGAGAAGCTTTGAGTTTTAGAGAGAAGAATAAGTTTCTGTATTCGCTATTGTTGAAGAAGATTTGATAGAGAAGTGTAATAGAAGAGACAAAATTACAATGTTGTATTCATCTGATCATCATACTGAGTGTTTATCATATCCAATTGATTATAGTATTCAACTTTTCAATTTTATTTGGCTGATCATCGTATCGGGCTAGATTAATCAGCTTCAGGATTTCTGTATTAGGGTTCTTGAACTGAGGAAGAATCATACTAAGTTTATCAGCCTTAGTAATTGAAGTGGTTCTGACTCATTTATATTGTATTCTGAAAGAAAATCATACCGAAATAATCATTTTTGGGAAGAATCGTACTCGGAGGAATCAGACTGGGAAAATCACACCCTGGAAAATCAGACTGAGTTTCTCATAAAAAATTCTAGGAAGTTATTACCTTTTTCTAGGTAAGAAAGTGTATAATTGTATTTCAATTAAATATATTTATGAAATTGAAAATAAGAACAAGTAATATGTGTTGTTACATAATCATTGTATTACCCTATTTGTGCTAAGAGGGTGAACACACACTATTATAATTGTTTACATAGAGCTACATGAGTGTAAGGGTATATTTTTCTCATTGTAGTCCATGGATTTATTTCTAGTGTATTGAATGACATTGGATCATCTCCAAACCATACTAAGGATGTAACTATTCTTATTTAATAGTGAATATTTTAAATACATGTGTTCCTTTAGATGTGTGGTTGAATTGTTTTCAACAGGAAATTGAATCTTTAATAGGAGGTGAAATTTGTTTGAAGAAAACATAAAAGAAAAAGTATCACTGATTCATACCTCCCTCTCTCAGTGATACAATCATCCTGTCTGGGCACTTTTAATTATCAATGAAAAGGGATGCATGATTTCTAATTTTAAATTGGATTGAGTTTGGTTAAATGGGAACTAAAATTTGGTTTATAAAGTGTATGGGCACTTTATAGTTTGGGTAATGGCATCCCATATAATCAAAATGTTGTATATGACAATGTTTTATTTTGAAATGGTTATAAAATGTGTAAGATGTTTAATTTTGATCTGAAATAATTGGTTTCCTTCATAAAGTGTTGTGACTAAAATCACACGGGCATAGCGATTGTGTGATTAGCTTCTAAAATTTATAGTTGGGCCCAAGTAGGCCAGTTGGGGAATGTTTCTTATGAGATAACCCATTATGGGTGTTTATAATTTCTATGGTTAAGAAACAACTATTGGGTTGATTTCTGATGAACCCAAGTTGGCTTAGTGGGTCCCTCATAGGTCGCCTTATATTGTATAACTTAAAAATGAATTTATTAGTTAAATTTCCTAATAAAGATGGGTTTTCAATGAATTTTAATGGTTAAAAAGGAAGTTTGATTATACTTTCCTGTTTTGTCATGTATTTTACCAAGTGGTTCTATTTTATAAATGGTACTTGATGTCTTGTTTTAAAATTTTTTCAATGCTTAAAGGTTGAATGTGAATCAATCTAATAATTTGAAAATGAAACCTAAAGTGGTGTCCTTATTTTTAAACCCTCATGGAAGGTTAGTTTGAGTTTCTCACTAAGTATCCTTGGAATAGAAACATGAGTGTTTTTCCATAGGCCTTTATACCTTTTAGCAATGGTTTAATAATAGGCTTTTGAGCTCGGTGATTATCTGTTTGGTGTGAACTAGTGAAAGGGTCGACATTTTTCACTAGTAAGGGGCCATCCTATGGTAGGAAGAACCCTTATAGACTTAATTCCTTGTTAATGTTGTGATATTTCTATTTTTTAGTGTCGTTCGGGTGCCATTGTCCCTAGTAGGACTCGTAGCTTCTAAATTACACCCTTGTCCGTATGGGTGGTCATGTTTTTATGGCCTTTTTTATGGGTGTGAGTGTTAAGTAATGCCCAATTTATGAGGGATAGACATTCCAAAGGCATAGTTGGCCACTTCATAGGTCTCATGGCCCTATTTCTCATTCCTTGGGAGACTTAAGAGGTCGTCGATCTATTTTACAGTCGTATGATGTTATGAATTGATCCAGTTTTTTGCATCATCCATCTGATACTTGAATGAATAGGGAAAAAAATTGATGGATAGTAGTCAAGATGTTCCAGTTTCTCTTGAGTTCTCAGGATAATATGCGTTGATATACATGGTACCCATCAAGTTTCTAAATTATATAACGAACCGACTGAGTTCTGTGAAACCGGTGAGCCTTGTGCTATTGAGTACATTTTCAAGTCATATCTATAGTAGAGTGACCTGAGAGTTAAAGGAATCAAGTTTATTCCCAATACTCAAGAGGGCATTCTAGATAATTGGGTGTTTTGACACGTTGGTCAATTTGGTTTTGGTTTTCACACCGAATGATTGGATGTACGTAAATGTGACTCAGAGGAGTGTCACATGTACATTCAAGGCGAATTTGATCCAATGTACTTATGAGTAGCTAGTTTATATTTCCTTTCAATGTATAGAACACTCCTAAGGTGGGTAGAATCACATAATTTATAAGAAATGTTCCCTTCCAGGTATAAGGAACACAACCAAGGAAGACCATTTTGAAATGGTTGATCATGCTAGAATGACTTTGAGGCTTAAAAGTTTTAAATAGTTTTGGTGATTTCTTGGGAGCATGATGTTGATGTGATTAGCAGTAAGTGAAACCTTTAAGAAACACCATTGATCTTAGATGGAATTTGGTGGTAAAACTTAAATGATCACTTAATGACTTGGGTGGTAAAGGTTGTGATCAATTAATGTTGGTGTGTTGATAAGTGAAGCTGAGCTTCTTCCAAGAAGTCGACGAGTTGTGGTTTGACTGTTATTATTTACTGTGGTTGGTGGTGATTTATTGGAAACCATTTAAACCTATTAGTGTTTCTTCTTAGTGACGGTCATATCCCCAATATTGACATTGTTATTTATGCACTAAGAGAGTGTTGGTCTTACGCCACATTAAAGTTTAAAAGCTTTTGGGCTCGAGATGTAATCTCTATCTAGTTTCATGTTGGAAGCATGGTTTCTATCAAGGCTTGGTTGGTTCTAAGTGATAAATGAGATTTCTTGTAGTAATTCCTTGGACAGACTCTTGGACACACATCTTCTTCTGATGTGACCACTAGGAAGATGCCACTCTGGGCTCAATCAATGATCTAATGCGGACATCTTGGCTGTGTACTGGAGTATCACTTGTAAACATGGAGTATAGAC
Organism: Viscum album; assembly: GCA_963277665.1. Lineage (NCBI taxonomy): Eukaryota > Viridiplantae > Streptophyta > Magnoliopsida > Santalales > Viscaceae > Viscum > Viscum album. The sequence continues at coordinate 1,079,278,365 of OY728166.1, read as the reverse complement.
TACTTCAGGTTAGTTCCTTAGACTCTAATTAAATTAAAGTGAGGTTATCCTAGACTTATAGTTGGGATGGGAGGTGATGTTTAAAGGGTAATGATTTCAATGTCCTGGATTTGGGTTACTCCATTGATCATGTTGTGGCACAATGGTTTAGATATTCAGTTGGTGGGTTGATCACAAAACATCACCATAAGTCAGGTTTGGACTTCAGTGAGAACTTTCATTGTAAATGAAAAATGCTTTGGAATAAGGAACTAAAGTTCTGTTATAATACTCCGACCATCTATGATGATCATTCGAGGATAGTCATCCAAAAAGTCTTGAATTTTTATCCTTCTTATTCTATGCATATGGTCGGTGAAGGACCATTTTTGGGCATGTATTCAAGAGAAGGTGAGTGAAGTATATGTCAGACAAGGTTTTCATGGGAGGCCAGATCAACTAGGATCTGAGATAAATGGGGAATAGACTGTTTAATAATTTTGAAAATCACGCGATAAGAGTCGTATAATTCTTATAGGTGTTCTTGGTAGGAAATTCTAACGATGGAGGTACCATGGTTCAGAATTGGCCCTTTTTCTAATGCTAATAATCATGGTGGGGAGCACTATCAGTCTGATGTTTAAAAGAGATGATGAAGAGGTCATGTCTCTAATTAAATGAGCATGGGTAATAAATGTCTCGGTTTTCTGTTTTAAATAAATCATTGGATTGGGTTTTGAAGTCTTATGTGCTATATGCTTAAGAAGTGGTTGGAGGTGTGTTGGGCGTTTGGGAATGTAAAACAACCATTTGAATGGGACTTCATGACCCTTGAATGTTGGGTGATGTTTTCATTATTCTCGAAAGCTTCTCGAAGATGAGAAGTTCTATGTTGGGGAGGTTGTAACGACACATATTTTTGAACCAGATGAAAATTCAAAGGAATTTAAATTTTCACATTTATTGGATGATCTATTTTGCAAACCAAGATTCAGAATGTAATTACGAGAGTTGTAATACTTCAATGTGTTGTTTTTAGACTTGGGTGAAGGACTGAGAGGTCCCTTGGAGGTATCGTTGAGTTTTGTGAGTGATGGAGCTAGAAATTCCAAGTTTGGAGGGTCTATATAGGGTGTATGGTTTGTCTGAAACCATGAGGCCCCCAGCAGAGAACTGTGCAGCTGTAGAGGGGGTTCAGAAATTCTTTGCACAGGCTGTACATAGTTTTTCTAAACCACACACCTATCTCACATGGTCAGTGCCATTTTGGTAAGTACCTAAGCACTATTCACTATACGATTTGTGCACGGTTAGGCTAATAGTGCAGGTCAAACCATGCAAGGTGTTTTCTTAAGTAGGGGGTGTTGCATAGTTGACTCACAGTTTGGCCAAATCATGCAACCCTGGTTTTGGGGTGAAATTAAGTTTTTACCTTTAATGAGATCTTTTGGTTCTCCCTTCCTTTCTTTTCTTCTTCCTTCAGTGGGCGCCTCCTCTTATTGGAATCACGGGGGTCTCCCAAGCCTAACATAAGATTTATGATTTTTCCTCTATCCATCGTCTAAATTGAGATCTGTCAGTATCTATAGATATGCATAGGTAAGTACTCAAATACTCTTTAATATTTTTCAAGTTCATCATTCTATCTGTTGCACTATTTTGGTGTGATCTCATTTGACATATTTTTAGGGAAAATGTCCTTTTTGTTGATTTCTTCCAAACTAGATCAAATCAAGGATTGATATTGGACGAGTAGGTCATATTAAGTATGAGGTAGGTGTTATATGGATTTATACTCATTTTTCCATCATTTTAAAAATAGAACCATTGTGCCTCATGCCAGTCCTTACTGCGCTTTTCTTTATAGTTGGATCTTTAATATTAAAATGATCCTTACACTTTGGTACACATATGTTGACCATTGTTTAGGGAATTATCAGTTTTTATCCCTTTAATGGACACCCCATGGGTGTTCCAAGTGAATTTACCATTTATAATTAATTGAAAAAATGCCCGGAATTTCTTCTAAGTGTCTGATTTGGATTGAATATGGAATTACCTCTAGTAGGCATTGGTCCAAATGGTAATAGAACCTCCTAAGTGCCTTGTTTAATTATAGACAATTGAATTTACATATATATTAGTTAATTTAAAATGATTCTTTTGATAAATTGAGACATGCATTTGAATTGGATGTTTAAATATGTAAAATGAATTGTTTGATAAAAAATGTCTTGTTTTTATAATAAAACCCCTTAGATGTGGTGCACTGTCTTTGAAATTATAAAGTGTAATTAGTGATTTGAATCATGCTTGGACTTTATGGATTTTGGTGTTACTTATTATTTGGTTGTTGTTAGAATTATGGAATGTGTATGACATTGCCACTTGGATGTTATAAAATGGAAAAATCCTCCCTCTCTAAAAATTAAGTGGAACCATTTCACCTTCTAAGTGCATGGATTGGATCATTTCTATCTAAATGGCTAAAGAATGAAGATCCTACCAAGGGCTTGAATTGCTAAATGTAAGGGATTAACCATGTAGGTAATTTCCCAATTAGACCATGGTACCTTCTTAGTACCACTTTGAAACTTAGAAAATGAATTTCCATGTTTTGTTTAATTTGATGGAATGTTTTAAATGGAGTAGCATATGCATGATGATTTTTATTTCCTTAAATTAATTAATTAGTTTACATGAATTGTAATGATCTAATGGAATTGAGTTTAGTTAGTGAAATTCATAAGAGGTATTGACTTATGTATTATTTTTATAAATTTAATGTTATGCCCTTATTGATAACTTGGATTATTAAGTACAAAGCATGAGAGGTGTTTCCTCATGGATTGTATTGTAAATATGATGATGGATTTATATGGGCTTGAAAAATGTAAGGAATGAGAGGTATTACCTCATGTATGTTTATTATAAATATGATTATGCCTTATACATTGGCTATATAACAATGGTAAGGGTTATGTTAAGCAAGTTTCATCACACTCTCTTACATCAGGTGTTGAGCATGATGTCTCACACTAGTGATACTATACGTGTGATGGGATTTATGTGCCACATACCATGATTAGAGTGTTTCCATGGTGTCTCACTCTCAACCCTGAGTGTTATTGCGTGATGTCTCTCACACTATAGGGATGTAGGGAATTCACCCTATTTCATGAGCTTATAGGATCATTTAGATTGGTTATGGATGTTTGAGTTACGCCCCAGTCCAGCCAATAACTAGTATTCCAGGTATATATTCATTAAGAATCGATAAACAATTGGTTCATATAGGTGGATTCAATATACAACTAAACTATATATATATATATATATATTACTATATATATATAGTTCTTGATCATACATTTCATTCTGGTTTTGAGTTGAAGAAGGTATAGTCACCAGGTGTCTCTAAGAAACCTGAGTGGGTTATTGTTTATTTATTTGACACTGCTTGTTTATCTTTATGCTTATACCTACACATTGATTTACATTATATTTTACAGGCTAGATTCATTCATAGACTCTGTGTGTAGAAACCTATTGAGATTTATATCTCACACCCTACTTGGGAATCCATTGCACTAGGGTACCCGAGTAGGCCTTATGTTCGCAAGACTATGGATGATTGATTATACTGATTCTAGTACTTGGGATTTAGGATCAAGGACCCAGCTAGAGCTCGTGATGCTCGTGGAGTTGCCTTTGTATCTTTTATTTCTTTTCTTAATTCTTTTACTGTACTGGATATGTTTCCTATGGTTTGTCTTTTTTTTAGTTTTGTATCATCATATAGACATGCATGCATTGTATATATTGGTATTGGCCATTTTTTGATTCAGTTTATATTATTATTACATTGCTTGTTCTTTCATTTATTAACTACTCCCACTATTTTCTATTATTTCTTATCTATTATTCCACTATACTACTCTAATTATGAGGGCATAGTATCCCCTCTATCACCTCCTTAGACCTTGCTGCTAGTCGGAAGCCTCTAGAGAATAGGGAGGTGTGCTTGTGGCCATGTGACCCACCAGTTTGTCTACCATCCTAGTGTTCATCTAGGTACGAATGTTACAAAGTGGTGTTAGAGCTATTTTCCCCCTTTTTCTTACTATTTTTGGTTGGTATAAAGGAGACTAGGAATGTGTCAATGCTTAATAAATAGTTGTGTCTAGGACTGATCACCCCAACCATGGGGAAATGACCAAGTGTCCAAGGCTAGGATTGTTGTTCATGATATTTGATATTATTTTTGATTATGATTTCACCTAGAGTGATTGGTGTACTTTCCACTGATTATCAATTTATGAATTTTTGGTATTTTACCCTTGGCCTGGTATAGAAAGGAATAATAATTTCATGCATCATTATAGGCACATAGCAATTCATAGGTCATGCATATTCTATTCCATATAGTTGCATTTGTAGGTTTCCAGTTGATTATGATATTTTTCCTTTAGTAATATTCCATGTTTTTGTTTTCTTTAGCATGCTTGTGTTTATAACATATTCCATTGATAATATGCAATGTTGTCTAATTAATTATCACATATTTATTAAATATTCTTATTTTGTTCTTATTAGCATGATTTCTATATTGTTTTCTTATTATAACATGATGGTTTTGTTTTGATATATAATTGGTTGCATGGGATGAAATTTATTGGTTGCAATTAAACGAAATCCAATTTTCAATTGTAAGGTGTATGAGCACCTTATAGTTTTGGAAAAGCTATCCCATATACTCAAACCATATTTTTAGTTTATAAATATGTCTATAGACCCTTGTTAAAATGAAAAGGCTGCTAAAGTATAAGTGTTAAATTGAGTTAGTTTTTATTAAATGGGAGCCAAATGCCAACTTGTAAAGTGTATGGATGATTTATTGATTGTTAGATGCCCAACCATGTAATTGGACCATCAGATATGACCATGGTATGTTTTTGGAAATGTTTATAAATAAAAATGGATACATGAGTTCAAATTTTAAAGTGGATTGAGTTTGGTTAAATGGGATCTAAACATCGGTTTAGAAAGTGTATGGGTTATTTATAATATTGGGAATGGAAACCCATATAATCAAATTGTTGTATATGACCAGGTTTTATTTTGAAATGGTTATAAAATGTGTATGATGTTTAATTTTGATATGAAATAATTGGTTACCTTCATAAAGGCTTGTGACTAAAATCACACGAGTATGGCGATCATGTTGTTAGCTTCTAAAATGCACAACTGGGCCCAAGTAGGATAGTTGGGGCATGATTCTTATGATATAACCCCTTATGGGTGTTTATAATTTCTATGGTTAAGAAACTGCTATTGGGTTGCTTTCTAATGAACCCAAGTTTTCTTAGTGGGCCCCTTATAGGTATCCTTATCTTTTATAACTTAAAAATGAATTTATTAGTTAAATTTTATAATAAAGATGGGATATCAATGAATTTTAATGGTTAAAAAAGAAGTTTTATAAGACTCGCCTATTTTTCCTTGTATTTTACCAAGTGCTTCTATTTTATAAATTGTACCTTATGTATTATTTTAAATTATTTTAAATGTTTAATAGTTGAATGTGAATCAATCTAATAATTTGAAAATGGAACCTAAAGTGGTGTCCTTATGTTTAAACCCTTGTGTAAGGGTAGTTTGGGTTTCTCACTGAGTAGCTTTGGAATTGAAATGTGAGCATTTTCCATAGGCCTTTCTCTTTTTTAGCAATGGATTAATAATAAGATTTTGAGCCAAATTATCTGTTTGGTGTGACCTAGTGATAGGGTCAACATTTTTATCTAGCAAGGGGATATCCCATAGTAGGTATCACCCTTTGATCTTGAATTCCTTGTTAATTTCACGAGATTTCTATTTTTTGCTATCTTTCGGGTGCCATTATCCCTAGTAGGACTCATAGCTTCTAAATTACACCCTTGTTCGTATGATGGTCATGTTTTTTTCCTTTATTATGGGTGTTAGAATCAGGTAATTCTTGGTTTCTAAGGGTTAGACATTCCAAGGGCATGGTTGGACACTTCGTAGGTCTCGTGACCCTATTTCTATTTCCTTGGGTGACTCAAGAGGCCATTGATCTATTTGAAAATCATAAGATGGTACGAATTAATCCAATTTTTGCATGATCCATCTGATACTTGAATGAATAGGGTGGAAAACCTATGGATAGTATTTATAATGTTTTAGTTTCTCTTGAATTTTTTGGGTAGTATATGTTGATATATGTGGTACCTGTCGAGTTGCTAAATGATATAACAAACTGGTTGAGTTATGTGAAATTGTTGACCCTTGTGTTGTTGAGTATTTTTTCGAGTAATCTCTATAGTATAGTGACCTTTAAGTTAAAGGAATCAAGTTCATCCCAATGTTAAGGAAGAATTTATAGATAATCAGGTGTTTTGACATGTCGGTCAGTTTGGTTTTGGTTTTCATACAGAATTCTTAGACATATGTAAATGTGACTCGGAGGAGTGTCACATGTGCATTCAAGTTGAATCTGATCTAGTATGCTTATGAGAGACTAGTTTATCTTTACTTTTGAAATCTAGGACACTCCTAAGGTGGGGAGAGTCACATTAGTTTGAGTAAATGTTCCCTTCCAAGTAGAAGGAACACAACCAAGGGGGACCATTTGAAAATGGTCAATCTTTCTTGAATGCCTTTGAGGCTTGAAAGTTTTAAACAGTGTTGGTGCTTTCTTAGAAGCATGACGTTGAGGTGGTTGGATGTAAGAGAAACCTTTAATAAACACCATTGATCTTTAATGGACTTTAGTGGTAAAACTTAAATGATCACGTGATGCCTCGGGTGGTAAAGGATGTGATCGGTTAATGTCAGCGTGTCGACAGGTGAATCCGATCTTCTTCCAAGAAACCAACCAGTTGTGGTTTGAATGTTCTTCTTTCCAGTGGTTTGGGGTGATTGACTAGAAACCATTTAAACCTATTAGTGTTTCTACTTAATAATGGGCATGTCTCCTTTCTTAATATTGTTCTTGATACACTAAGAGAGTGTTGGTCTTACACCACACTAAAGTTTAAAAGCCGCTGGGCTCGATATGTAATCTCTATCTGGTTGCATGTTGGATGCATGGTTTTTATCAAGGCTTGGTTGGTTTGGAGTGATACATGGGTTTTCATGTAGGAACACCTTGTATGGACTCTTGAACACTAGCTGTCTTCTTCTGATGTGACTTCTAGGTGGATGCTGCTCTGGGCTTAGTCAATGATCTGATGTAGACATCTTGGATGTGTACTGACACCTCACTTGTAAACATGGAGTGTAGAATGCTTTGGATTGGTTCCTTAGACTATATTTAAATGAAATCAAGGTTATCCTGGACTTATAGCCAGGATCATAGGTGATGTTTAAAGGGTAACAATTCTAGTGGCATGAATATGGGTTACTCCCTTGCTCGTGTTTTGGCATAGCGGTTTAGATGTCCAGTTGGTGGTTTGATCTCAAAATGTCACCAAAAGTCAGGTGTGGACTTTGGTGGGCATGTTCGTTTTAAATGTAAAATGTATTGGAAGAAGGCATTAGAGTTATTTTATAATACATCAACCATATAAGATGAGTGTTCGAGGATCATCAGCTGGAGTGTATTTAATTGTTATGATTCTCGTTCTATGCATACGGTCGGTGAGGGACCATTTTTGGCCACGTATTTAGGAGTAGGTGAGTGAAATATATATTGGTTGGGGTTTTCATGGGAGGCCGTCTCAACTTAGATATGAGTTATATGGGGAATAAAGTTTTTAATCATTCAAAAATCATGAGAGAAGAGTCCTAGAATGATTAGAGGCATGCTTGGTGGGAAATTTTGATGATAGAGTTACTATGGTTTATAATTGGACTTTTTTCTAATGAAAAGACTCATGGTGGGGAGCACCATCAATCTGATGTTTAAAAGAGATGAAGAAGTGATCAGATCTCTAGTTAAACAAGCTCGAGTAAGCGCCGTCTCAGCGTTCTATTGGAAATCGAGCATTGGCTCAGGATTTGAAGGCTTATGTGACGTATACTTAAGAAGTGCTCGAAGGTGCATTGGGTGTTTGGGAACACAACATGACCATTTGAATAAGACTTCAAGACCCTTTCAGGTTAGTTGATGTTTTCATTTTTCCTGAAAGCTTCTTGGGGATTAGAAGTTCTAAGGTGGGGAGGCTGTAACGACCCGTGTTTTTGAACCAGACGAAAATCAAAAGGAATTTTATTTTTTTTCATTTACTAGATGGGAAATTTTGAAAACCGAGTTTTAAAACACAATTATGATAGTTATAACACTTTAATGTGTTGTTTTTATACTTGGGCGAAGGCTCAAGAGGTCCCTTGGAGGCCTCATTGAGTTTCAGGAGTATCAGATCTAGAAATTCTAAGTTTGGAGGATCTGTATAGGGTGCACAATTTGTTTGAAACTATGTGGCCCCCAGTAGAAAACTGTGAGGCTACAAAGGGGGTGCAAGAACATTCCGCACAGGCTGCACATGGTTTTTCCAAATCATGCACCTAACCCAAACGATTAGTTCCATTTTGGGAAGTACCTAAGTACTATTCACCGTACGATTTTCACATAGTTAGGCTAACCATGTGGGTCAAATCATGCAAGGTATTTTATTAAGAAAGTGGTGACACATGATTAACACACAATTTTTCTGAACCGTGCAACCAAATCCCGCGACCCAGGTTTTGGGTTAAAATTACATTTTTACCCTTAATGAGATCTTTTATTTCTCCTTTTTTTTCTTTTTTTCTTCCTCTAGTGGACTCCTCATCTCCTTGGTGTCGTGGGGGCATCCCAAGCCTAACCTAGGATTTATGGTTTCTCCTTTATCCATCATATGAAGCAAGATCTGTCAGAATATATGGATCCACATCGATAAGCTCTAAAGTCCTCTCTAATCTTTTTCAAGTTCTTCATTCCATCTATTGTACTATTTTGATGTGAGATCATTTGCCCTAATTTTAGGTAAAATGTCTATTTCTTTGATTTATTCCAAACTATATCAAATTAAGGCTTTATATTGGATGAGTAGGTCGTCCTAAGTACGAGGTTGGTGTTCTATGATTTTCTCCTCATTTTTCCATTATTTTAAAAATAACACCTTTGCACCACACACCGACCCTTATCATGCATTTATTTATAGTTGGTTCCTTAATATTAAAATGATACTTACACTTTGGTACACATATATTGACCCTTGTTTAGGTAATTAGAGGTTTTTGATTCCTTTAATGGACACCCCATGGGTGTTCCAAGTGAATAGCCCCTTTATAATTAATTTACTAAATGCCTATAATTTTGTCTAAGCGTCCGACTTAGATTACCTATGGAATTACCTATGGTAGGCATTGGTCCAAATGGTAATGGGACCTCCTAAGTGACATGTTGAATTATATACAATTGAATTTCCATGTCTGGAATTTGATTTAAAAGACATATTTTGATAAATTGATACATGCCTTTAGAATGGATGTTTAAATATGTTAAATGAATTGTTTGATAAACAATATCATGTTTTTATAATAAAACCCCTTGGATGAGGTGCGTTTTCTTCAAAATTAAAGTGTAATTACTTATTTGAATCATGCTTTGCCTTTATGGATTTTGGTGTTACTTATGATTTGGTTGTTAGAATTATGGAATGTTTAGGACAGTGCCTCTTGGATGTTATTAAATGGAACCACCCTCCCTCTATAAATGTTAAATGGAACCATTTCAACTTCTAATTACATGGATTGGATAATTCCTATCTAAATGGATAAAGAACTAAGCTTCTTATAAGGGATTGAATTGATAAATGGAAGGGATTACCCATGTAGGTAATTTCCCAATTAGACCATGGTACCTTCTAATGACCACTTTGAACCTTATAAAATGAATTTCAATGTTTTTTTAATTTGATGGAATGTTTTAAATGGAATAGAATATACTATGGTTTTCATTTACTTAAATTAATTAAATGGTTTATATTAATTTTAAGGATCTAATGGAATTGATTTTAGTTAGTGAAATTAATAAGAGGTATTTCCTTATGTATTATTTTTATAAATTTAATGTGATGCCCTTATTTATAACTGATATTATTAAATGAAAAACATGAGAGGTTTTTCCTCATGGATTGTATTATAAATATGATGATGCCTTTATATGGGCTTGATAAATGTAAGGAATGAGATGTATTTCCTTATGGTTGTTTATTATAAATATGATTATGCCTTATACATTGGCTATGGAACAATGGTAAGAGTTCTGTTGAGAACAACACATCACGCTCCCTTACATCGGACGCTGAGCATGACGTATCGCACTAGTGATACTATATGGGCGATGAGCTTTACACACCACATATTATGATTAGAGTGTTTCCATGGAATCTCACTCTCCATTTCGAGTGTTGTTGCATGATGTCTCTCAATCTACAGGGATGTAGGGAATGTACCCTTTTACATGAGCTTATAGGATTGTTTAAATTGGTTATGGATGTCCAAGTTATGCCTTAGTCCAACCAGAAACTAGTATTATAGGTATATGGCCATTAAGCGTCAATACACACTTGGTTCATATATATGGATACCATATATAAATAACCTATATATATATATAGTTCCTGATCAGACATTTCATTTCAATTTTGATCCAAAGTATGTATAGCTGCCAGGTGTCCCTTAGGAATCTAGGTGGTTTGTTGTTTATTTTTTTAGAATTAATTTTTATCTTTATAAATATAACTACACCATGATTTGCATTATATTTTATATAATAGATTCACTCATAGACTCTGTGGGTGGAAACCTACTAATATTTATATCTCACACCTACTTAGGCCGCCATTGCACTAGGGTACCCGAGTAGACCTTATGTTTACAGGACTATGGATGATTGCTTATTCTAATTGATAGTACCTTGGAGTTAGGATAATAGGACCGAGATGGATCTTGGGATGCTCGTGGAGTTTCCTTTGATGATTTTAATTCTTTTCTTCATTCTTGTACTATACTGGTTTTTTTGCCTAATGCATGTCTTTTGTTTTAGTTTTGTATCATCATCTGGGCATTCATACATTGTATATATTGTCATTGACCATTTCTGATTTAGTTTATATTATTATTATACTACTTGTTCTTTAATTTATTTATTTCTTCCATTATTGTCTGTTGTTTTTTATCTGTTATACCGTTGTGCTACTCTAATTACGGGGGCATAGTCTCACTACTATCACTTCCTTAGACCATCACTATTAGTCAACAGCCTCTGGCGTACATGGAGGCGTTCTTGAATCCATGTGACCCACCAGTTTAGTTACTATATCAATGTTTATTAGGGCATAGATGTTACACACTATCTATGTTGAGGTTTAATCCCACATGATGGTGTGTGAATGAGATGCTCGTATCGAGATCGTTGAGCTTTGTGGTGGGGTGGAGTATGATGGACTGGAGAGAGATCTTCCTCGGCTACTAGAACATTGAATATCTGATGCTCTGCCTATGACTCATCAGGAGGATGAGGCATATGGATGTCATCATATGAAACTAATCCTTCTCCCACTACATAAGTGGAAGTACCTTCCATAATCTACTAGTGGAACCATAAGGATTGTGAAGGATCATGCACTAAAGGTGGATGCATGGGAAATGACCCCTAACACAAGATTATATAAGATATATCAATAAAAAACTATAGATATCCTAAAAAAATAAATGGATCTTATGACTCTTGATGCACATCCCCAACTGGATTTGGCTATACTACTAGGTGTGTGACCTCTGCCTGTAGAATGTGTGAGGCCTCACATGCAGCATGACATGGTCTATGTTATCTCTATCATGGGTCCTCAACATTAGAAGCTGCTGGAGGAGGTTCCTAAGCAGGAACCTCCTCTCTCTGGGTTGTAACAACATCTCCCTGAGGTGGATGATCAAATTTACTATCATGTAGAACACTATATGCTAGAATCATCCCCTATGCTACAACATGGTACGTTGCCTGGCTAAAAACCTACCCCTCCTCTGGATTATACATGTGGATAATATACTATAGTCAAGTATGATGTAAAGAGATTCAAATTTAATTAAAAAAATAACAAAAAACAAACTAATGTAAATTCATTAACTTACGAGATCCTGAAGCTCTCTTCCATGCGTAGTAAGATATAATAAAGACTTTTGTCTATACCATGGATCATAATCAAGATGCTCTACTATAAAGAATCATATCATATGTATACCCTTGATATGAAACTATGACCATCTTTCCTAGAGGTCCAAATACTCTGTATGTCATTGACACTAGTCGACATCCAACACCCTATTAGCTTCATGGAATGAAGCACTACCGACTATCTAGGTAGAAAGGGAATATGCTGAAAAAATCCAAACTAGCACATGAATCTATCATGATGGTTCCACTGAACAATATGAAAGTGAATGAGATGAACTAAAACCATGACATCATAAATCCCATCAGTGTATTATGTGGGTAGGTTTTCTAATAGATACCAATATGGCATCCATGAAATCTTAAATGACATGTTAAATTTATTAATTTTTTTTGTTATTAAACCAAAAAATATAATATTATTAAATTGATTATTCAAAGAAAGACTTTATATACTTACGTCGATGGGTAATATACTATACAACATGAGACTATATTCACCCAAGTTTCACCTCAATGTCCTAAAAAATTGGTTTTCCTGACTCCATATATAACATATAACATAGAAAGTGATAAATAATAATAAATTAAATTTAATAACTCATAGTATCATTAGAAAACAATAAAGATGAGTGATCATACCAGTGTCCACATGGATCATCATACAACACATCTATATAAATCTCATGAACAACAACAATAGGGGAGAGAAGTGGGATGTTCTCCCATGACCACATCTGAATAAGGATGACACATCCATAAAGATCAGTGTGATTTGATTGGCATGTCATGCATAATGATCTGTAAGTGTATGAAAAGCACACTGATCCCCAACTGTATCTTTTGACTTGATCAAAATCCTCCAGTATCCCTATATTCATCATGTTTACATGCATACCAGAGTGGTTAGTACACAATATCCCTATAATGATCCACAAGATATATGTATAGTTATAACGCATGAGAGTCTACTTGTCAGTGTTAGTGTGTAACTGTGCAAAGTGAATCTCAAGACATCTCATAGATATAGGCCCTCCATATGTTTAATCAACATCCCCCACAATGTCGAGGACTAGAAATCAATGTACAAGATTAGACCAGTCTCCATAGGTGGGTTCTATAATCGCATCCCCTATATAGGAAGATAGAGAAAAACTACCACATCCTCAAGGATGATGGTCATATATCCCTCAGGTAAGTGGAATGTGTGTATCTTGGGCCTCCATATCTCAGTGAGGGAAATAAGGAGGTGATTATTAAGGAATTTAAAATGAGATATAGCAATGGTACATAATCTAGAATTACATAGGTATGGTATAATGTCATATGGAGGTGGAATGTGATAATAATGGTGGTATCTATGTACCCTGATCCATGGAACCTCACAACCCTCTAGAACATCGCATGAAACATGGTTATACTGCTTAGTGAGTAGATTTTTATCCTTCATCTCTACATATAACATTGAGATATATATTAATTATGTGTAAAAATATAAATATAACATTATGGTTAGAATAATTTTATGATTTATAGAATTTAAGATATAACATGCATATTCCCATTTTTATGAAATTTTTATTACTAAAAGAAAAGGGCACATCTTCATGTTTTTCAAAGAATATTTCTAAATTGATTTAGTTATGGTTTTACCTTATAAAGGGTTTTTTTTGTTAAATTTGATATGTTTTATTTATGAAATAGATTGTTTTATGGCTTGATTGATATGGGAACTTGCTTGTGATGTGTTGACATAGAGTAGAATGTGGGTTAACTGGGGTGTGAGTGAGAGGTTTATCATTTTACTTGATATTGGTTTGTTTTCAAGTGGTTTAGTTTTGAAATTGTTTTCAAACTAGTCTATCAATTTTCATGGATAAAATACTTAAATAGATTCATTGTGGTATCCGACTGGGCTTTGTGCCTCACTCCCTTCTTGGGATCTACTTGGGAATTTATAGATTTCATTTTCTCAATCTTCATTTTTGAAGGAGACTAGTTTTTCCTTAATTCTTATTGGAATAGAGTCATGTTTTAAAGGGTTTTTAAATTAAAAACATATTTGTGCACACATAGGTTATATCAATTGGATCCACCTTATAGATTGAGGATTTATTTCATGTTTAGAATGTATACCAATATGTTAGATCCCAAATGGCATGGTTTTTCATTTATGTATGATTTCCCACATGATGGTATATTTCATAGTTATGTGCTCACATGCTTGATTTATGGTGTATCCATGAATATTTTTATTATGATTTCATTTCATCTCACATGTCCTTGTTATATTCCTTGTATTTTAAATATGAAAGGATTATTATGAAAACTAAAGGATGATTTATATAATGGTTTTATCATGTGAAAAATATTTATAAAGGGAAGGGAATTATGTAGAATAAATTTTTATTTATTAAAATGATATAACATTTAGGAATGTTTAGCTTGTGTGTGATTTAGTTAAATGATTATAATTTATCAAATTTTTATTATTGGATAGTAAAAGTAATTTAAAATGTCACAGAATTTAAAAAATTGAATGAGTTTATTTTAACACAATGCAATTGAAAAAATAAAAAAGTTCACATTGAAGGCAATACATAATTGTGGATAAGAGTGTGAACTCGATCCCATAATGTTAGGGCATCGTTTCCTATTATGTCCAACCTGATGAAATTTGTTGCATCTTAGACATTTACATTGTTCTTGATGCCATCCCATCTCATTCAATATCCTATTGGACTTTGGTCTCCCTTACTGTTACAATATGTTGATTTCAGGTATCAATATCGGCTGGTCTTCAAGAATTGGGAAATGTCAAAACTTCCCAATAAGAGTCCATGGTGTAGCATAGTAGATAGAAATAGTGTCCATTTGGTACAATGGATCAACATATGCTTCCTATGATATGTTCACAGAGGAACATGTTACAATGGAACGTTCTTTAATATTTTGTTAATCATTGGTTAATCATTAGTTAATCATTACATGATTATTCATTATACATTAGTTAATCCAAAGTTATCTACACATTAATCATTCGTTAAACACTCATTAATCATTCCTTAAATAATAATTATTAATTAGTTACTTTAAAGTTAATTATTAGTTAATTACTACATACTCATTATTTAAGTAGTTAGATTATAGTAAATTAATAGTTAATCATTACTTAATTATTGGTTAATCATTACTTCATCATTAATTAATACCATGTTAATCATTCCTTAATAATTGATTAATCATTCTTTAATCACTATTTAATCATTATTTTACCATTCGTTAATCATTCAATCATCCTTAGTTGATCATTACACAATCATTAGTTAAGCATTAGTTAATCCTAAATTAACTATGCCTTAATCATTCATTAATCACTCATTAATCATTACTCAATTAATAGATATTAAGTAGTTACTTTATAGTTAATTATTAGTTAATTAATAGTTAATCATTAAGTAATTATTTTTTAATAATTATTTAATCATTAGTTAACAATTTTTTATTTTTTATTTAATTATTAGATAATTAGTTAATCCTAAATTAATTATTCCTTAATTATTCATTAACCACCTGTTAATAATTACTTAATTAATAGATATTAAGTTTTTACTTTATAGTTAATCATTAGTTAATTAATAGTTAATCATTAAGTAATTATTATTTAATCATTATTTAATAATTAGTTAATAATTTTTTATTCATTAGTTATTTATTAGATAATAATTAGTTAAACATTAGTTAATCCTAAATTATTTATGCCTTAATCATTCATTAATCACTCATTAATTATTAATTAACCTGAATGGCCTGAAAGCCTTCATTTTTTATTCATTTTTTGATAATCTCCCTTTTAAAGGTTGAAGGGGAACAATTACACGGCCCGTAGGCTTCATGACATTACAGGACCTGAAGGTCTTCATTACGGACTATGACTACTTTAAACTGCCCCTCCCTAGTGTTTGTATCGTGATTAGCTCTCCACCTTTGCATGACTATTCGACTAGTTATCCTATACAAAGGTGCATAGGCCTAGTACCGATGGAAAATTCCATACCCTTTGATTATTTGAAATATCTTATCTTTTCTATGGTGAATTCACCTTGCTCTGAATCCTCTTCTAGAGCTTGTTCCATATAGAATCTTTCTAGTTTTCATATGCACATTAGGTGGCCCAAAGGCCTTGAGGTGGCCTGAAGGCCTTAAGGTGGCCCGAAAGCCTTACTGACCTGAAGGCTTGGGTGGCCCGAAAGCCTTAAGGACTCCAGGTCCAAACCGGTGGCCCAAATATGAATAGTTCTAGCTGCTATAGTACTGAACAATACCTACTATAGTACCTACTACATTACTGCTACAATACTGCTATAGTAACCCCAAAATTATGCCCCCACCCAGATTTGTTAATCTCTTGTTAACTACTAATGAATTTATAGTTAAGTACTTTATAGTTGTTATTTGTTAATTATCGTTCATCATTATTTAATAATTAATTAATTATTACTTGATCCTAAGTTAGAACTAAGTTAATCCTAGGTTATTCATTATCTAATCATTCTTTAATCCAAATTTATTCATTAGTTAATCAATAATTAATCATCACATTATCATTAGTTAATCATTAGTTATTTAATAGTTAATTATTAGTTTTTTATTATTTCACTAATATTTATTGATCATCTTGTTAATATTAATTCCTAACTATGTCACTAATATTTTAAAACTTCTAAGTTATACTAAAAAATAATATTATTATAATAATAAATCCATTACTAATACTAATTATAAATTATTTACTCATCATAAATAAATAATAATGTTTTATTTTATAATATTAAGTATCATTTCTAAACTATACCTAACTAACTAAACAAATAAGTAAATAACATATTTAAAACCGAATAAAAATGAAACAACTAAATTAATAAATAACATTAAAATAAATAAGAAAAAATACCTCTAAATGATGCTTTTCAAAATTTGGTACTCCCTTTAGGACACAAAAAATGCCACACACAAAGGATAAAATACCAAGAAAATCATAGAGATAGAGAGAGAGGGAGTGGAATTAGAGAGATGGGTAAATGAGTGAGGAGAAGGGGGAGGGGTAGGTGCCTATTTATAGGCTTTGGGTTAAAGGAATCATTGCTGATGACACCTTTTCCATGTAATCAATCTTGGTTGATGAGTGGAAAAAGAAGAATCAACCTTGACACCTTTAAATATAATCAAAAGGTAAAATTTTCTATGTCTCCTTTTTATCCTATTTTTAAAAAAATAACTTAGGAAGATTTAAATAAATGTTTTTAAAAAAAAATGTAGAAAAAAACTCAAGTGAGGAGTTGGGTGGGGCGTTGCTTACCACATGATAAGTGGGGAGAACCCACATACCCTCCCCCACATTTCCATAATAATTTACCTATATGTATACATATTTAATAATAATAATAATAATAATATTATTATTATCATCAAAAACCTTATTTAGATTTTATATTATTCATATGAAATTGGATTGGGAATTCATCTATGACCTCGCAACGCAGACATCTAAATGTACAATTCAAGGCTAAAATATGATATGAAATTCCAACTCATGGCATGAGCCTTGGGTCCCATAAAATTTTATTTTTCAAATTTTATTTTTCATTAGATGTCTGATTTAAATAAATTAATAGTCTATCAAGATCTTTTTCCCATATAGCTCACAATGGTGTGGTCCATTCAACCATTTGGTTCCTTTTGTGAGGCCAGATAGGAATATTTTTTTATTTATCTCCTTGCGTCCCATAGTGGGATTTATACATGGAAATAAAAGTGCTATTGAGGTCGATATCCATCTCTGGTGGTGTAGTTATGGTAAGGAATAGGTTACCTTCACCATCCTTAGTTAGGGTTGGATATTCTTCTATTTAAAATGACCTACTAATGGCATGGGATCCTCTACCTATAGACTATATTGGGTCGATATTCCCCCCATATAATTAGGGTGCGGGATCCTCTATCTGTAGAGTCGATATCCCCCTTTTCTAAAGAGCTAAGATGGGACGCAAAATCCTCTACTAGAGTCAGTATTTCCTTAAACTGAGGCGTCTTCTACTATGACATGGTATCCTCCATATTAGTTCTTATGAGTTCACATGAATTATTTAGCATGCATAGTTTATAGGATGTATTATATAGTATGATATTGATAGAATAAAGAATGTATTTCTCTCTCATTTGAGAAGCATGCTTCATCAATGAGAGGACTTTCCTTCATGAATTTTGGAAGAAACATGACTAGTTTAGGTTTGTGTAGTATAGAATTATATGAGACTTTTGATTCCTTGGAACCCTGAGTATTATCTTTGAGATGTGAGGCATAGATGAATATTTACTTTAGGCTTTGGGGTCTCTTTATTATTTATACCTTCTTCATTTTCTTATGTGGTATGACTATCGAGGGTTGGAGTAGTGATGGTTAAGACCATTCTTGCATCCTTAAGAATTATTTCTAGATATCATATCTAGATTATTCTTCCTCAATATCCTTTTATTTATTATTTAATATTTGGATCTTTGAGTTAACTTGGTATTCTATTTCCCCCTTTTTATTCTTATTTTTCACCTCTCATACTGTGAGTTGAGATGACTTTTTGCTTTTTATTTTCTATATGTTTTTCAAGGTTTCCTACTAGGTAAGTTTATAATTACCCCTATACAGGCCTTGTGACCACATTTTTTGTATCTATTTAGGTTATTAATTGGTCCAAGGATCGGTTGGATAGACATAGATATGATGTGTCATGTTTGGATCCAATATCTGATGATGTTTGGTGAAAAATTATAGAGTGTGCTGGTTTTTGATGGTAGTGGTGACCACTATGGATGGAGAGTGTTCTAGGAGTGTATACAACATGGAGGAGATTCTTAGTGTTTTTATACTTTTTTAATGTTATATTCCCCTTATACTTAACTCATGGATTGTATTTTTATTTATTTTCTCATGCATTCATTTTATACAATTCAGTTGACTATATATATATATTTGGTATTTTTGTGTTTATCTTGTGTATTGGAGATGTGTATATTGTTGGTTGATATAGGCTAAGGCCTCTCATATTATGATATATTCCTACTTTGTTCTAGTCACCACCCCCTAGACTATTGAAGGTGGGATTGGGGTATCACCCTTGTCTTACCACTAAACCATGTTGGTCCCTAATAGTCTAGGCCATTTCAAAGTGACATCAAAGTGGGTTTGTCCTAGTGATAGAGTTTGGTGTTAGTAGTCATTTGGCGATTGATTTGGGAACTTAGGAAAATGATGTCAATGGGGTCCTAAGATCAATTTTATGACTAGGGAAAATACCATGAGTGGGATATATAATGTATCCTTATGTGAGGAATTTAATAACCTGATAGTCAACCAAAAGATTTAAGATATCATTATGGGGTATAACTAAGGTTTTTACATGCATCATATAGTGGTCATTCATGATCTTCCATTCCCTTTCTATGTCAGCTCATCCAAATATGATTAAATCCTTATGAGATCATCCTATCTAGGATAAGTGTTACCCACTAATATTCATCTTCTGCATAGAGGAAGGATCATGATGATCCCATACTCATATTTAGTTCTTTATGTCCCCGAATTGTGAATTGTGAGGCATTTCTTTTCAAGTTTCAATTTAGAGATTTTCTTTCTCTCTGATATGAGGAAGCTTTTATACCCTTCATACTTAGTACATTCCTTTTGTGGAGTAGATGGTAGTTCCCACTATGTTAGTTAGGGCTAACAATTTTGGATATGTTATGTATATTCTGATGATCAAGGAAATCTCGATCCTAAAGAAATAGGGCGATCATATAGAGTCTGTGACTCACATTTTTTTCTAGTTCAAGCATGCACTTGCTAGATGTTGATTCTTACTTTGGGATTATTTTATGGGATTATGGGTCGATAAGAGGTGATATTTATTTTCCTTGAACTCATGATGGGAATGCACTTCCATAACTAGATTTTGATCCCCGTTTTGATATAGATATTTATCAGAAGATGTTAAACTTTCCATAGGGAAGTGCGACCATGTTTGAGTACACGTCGAGGCCCATAGGCTTTTCAATTTATTTTTTGGGAATGATTTTATGGTGTGATAGTTCTATCTCAGTGATTTAGGAAATGTATATGGAGTAATATTTCATGTTTTGGTTTTTCTTTATTATAACACCACCTCTTTTTAGTTTTTATTTGATATGAAGTGTTGATGGTAAAATATGTGAGATTAAATTCACAAGGTATACCTATGTTCTGACTTCATCTAGTATAAATTGAAGTATGACTTATTTATATTTCTCATGATACCTTGTACTGATTTGCATAAGAATGTTTTTTTCATCATGTGTCATATTCTTGAGAGATGAATATTCTAGTGTAATCTCATTTGAGACTCCAGTTAGATACAGAACCTCTACTAATGGTGACTGTATTTCACCCCCCCTTCATTTGAAGGGATTATTTCCTTTTTGGAGTAAGAGGACTTTTCAAAGAATTTTTCATGGTAGAGAATAGGTGTATTTTTTTCCATCCTGTTATAAATTGGTTTTCCTTTGTGGGTGTCATCGAGGCATTGATGTTTGTCTATGAAAGTAAGAAATATCCCTCTAGTGTTATGATTAGATCCAATCCTATGGATGTTAAAGATTTCTTCCCATAATTTGGTAAGCATAGCTTGGTTTTCTATTTGTGTGGATGAGTATTCTCCTTATTTGAGTATGGAAGATTGTGTGGATGTTATTGAAGGGTAACATGTAGTTGGCCCTTTTTTAAAAGATGAGGGATGCATTGGTTTACCTTCCAAGTATGATTTTTGAATGTAATATAGTGGTATGATGTGCCCCTTATGGTGAATTTTCAAATTATAGACCAAATATTTCATTGTATCAATTTTAGGAGGATTTGGTTAGGTGTTTGAGGGAGTTCCCCTAGCCTTACCATGAGATTATCAATTGTGTATAAAACTATCATGGTGTGGGATCTATAAACATGGTTTAAAGTTGTTCATTGTGATTTTGAACACATTTATATTAATGAGATCATATTAGTGAAGTAGTGGCATGGTGGTTGGAACTTCTTATCATAGGACTCTATTTATAAGTAGTGGTGGAAGTGTATGAGTGGTTATCTTTGAGAAATTTATTCATTATTGGATAGGGATATGTTTCTCACCTTCATTATATAGTGGTGGACTTACAATATACCATTATGTGAGAGAGATTGTGTTGGTAATGATGTCTTAGTGATAACATGTAGCAGAATGATCATGGGAATGAGACTGCTAAAGTTTTCTTGAAGGTGGGGAGAACATCATCCATTTTACCTAGGTGTATGGTGGTTTTCTCCTAATGATCATATTAAATATCATGATAATAATTCTAATTAGAGACCACTCCGATATAGAATGGTCCTTGGTATGGTATTCTCAGTGGATCCTTGTGGAATTATTCATCCAATGGAAAACCTTATTATATGATGGGTAGAGAATGGTTTTCTTCAAAGGTTGTAGATGTTGGTTACTTAGAAAGGTTTTTCTTTGGGCTTTAGAGATGACAGAGTAGGTACATCTAAATGGTCAAGATCATTTGCTTTATATTGTGGTGTATTGTGCCACCTGATGGATAGTGGTGTGATTTTGAGCAATTGGTGTTGGTGTTGTGTTTTATGTGCTCATTGATAGTTTTTGTGAATGAGTGATGACTACACAATTGGGATATATTTTATGAATAATAACATTCTATTGGAGATCAAGATGTGGATGAGTGATTTTCATAGGTGTTGTATAAAATTTTAGGAAGAAGGATCATGTTTCTCTTGTCCCATGAGCTATCAATGATGGAGCTCATTCCATATAAGTTGGTAAGTTGGTGATGGAAAAGGGGATGGCAAGGACACCTAAGATCACATAAAATTGCATCTTTTTTGGTGTCAACATGGAATCTAGTAAATTATTAGTGTTGTGATGAATTGTAGATATATTATTTTCTTATGAAAACTATCTGGAACACTCTTTAAAGGTGGGGATCAAGGAACCCCCACTAGAGTGGAACTTTTTGATGAACTCTTCTCATATGAAGTTGAATTTTGGGTAAAAATCCTTGGATTGACTTACATGAAGTGGACTCATGTCCCCACTTAGCTCTTGCTTCAAAATAGACTAATGTATGTATCTTTTTGAATAAAAGATGATGTTTCCTTCCTAGAGCATGGTGCACCAAGATCTATTAGAGATCATACTTATGTAGGAAAAGGAAGTGTGTGTGATGATGGGGGGCTTCCACACAATTCTGTTTTGGGAGATTCATTATTACGAAGCCTCATTTCTATCCTTTTAAAGAATGAAATGGTTTAAAGGTGGGGAGGTTGTAGTGACCCAAGTTTTCCCTGTCTGAGAATTAACTCAATTTTTAGTTTTCAGAGTTGATATTTCACTAGGGTTAAAATGGTAAAATTACTCTAGAAGACGACCTTAGACAAGATTTCTGATGGTTCTAAAGAATGGGGTTTACACCCTGGTTTATCTAGTATGGAAAGGCGAGTGTCATGGAGTCTAAGAAATGCTATAATAAAATATTATATTTTTTTAGTCCATGCATGAGAATTTTTGATGAAATTCTTGTATCTCTTAAATGAGACCTTGGATGAGGTAACTATTGTTGGAGTTGGTGTCCTAGAACCAACTATTTTTACTTTAGATTGCATTTATATTCAAATAAGTGAATATAAAGAAAATATATTATTATATATCATTCATTGTTCTGCATGAATTTAATGTAATAATGTCCTAGAGTATCTATCACATTGAAATATATCATAATAGTTCCCTGCTATAATGAGAAACTTGAAATTCCATGATGATATTCTTAAATACTATTCTATGATTGGATAAAATTCTATGATGAGACCCATAGTATGTTGATTGTTAGGTGTGTGAACTCATAAGAAGAAAAGACTTAATCTCATGCATTTTCACTTGGTAATCTCTAAGATGATAGACTATAAGAACATACCTACTGATAGGAATTCCACATATTTTCATGTCATTGTAATTTCTTATCTGAAAGCATGTTTGATGATCCTTATACTTTAAGATTACTATTAATGCTTTCCATAACTCTCATAATTTGATATACTAACCAAAATTTTTATTTCATATGTTCACGATAAGTAGGATACATTGGGTGAATCATGAATGATATGTTATTAATGACTAAGTTAGGGAATGACTTATCCTTTCCATCTTTTTGGAAGAAGATATATCATCCCTTTGATAGAAATGAAACCATCACATTAAATTCCATGTCCATACTGTATTAACGAGTTCATTTTAGGTAGTCAAAGAAATATGTATTAAGCATATAGGTTTAAGACATAGGTGTGTAACCTTCTTGGTAAGATATAATGATAAATATATTATATTACATAGTGATCATTCATATGTGGTTGTTTTCATTAAGATATATCTTATTCATTTGTGGGTTCCTTGACCATATTGACTTCCTTGTTTTAATGATCATTAAATCATAATTACTATGATTTTTAATGAGTTTAATGTTTTAAATTAGATTTTTATAATATGAGAAGTATTGGAGAAATTTTCCTAAGTATGAGTCACCATCAGACAAAGACTCACTGCCAAGCATGTCTCACTACCAAGTATGAGACACCACCAAGTATGAGACACCATCACCAAAGGCTCACCATCACCTTGAGACACCGCTAAAGAAGTATCACCACTAAGGATGAGTCACCATCAAGGAAGATTCACCATTTGGATCTAAAATTTTCTAAGTAATGACATAAATCATAGTCAGCACAAGTCACTATTAGAACATAATTTTGAAAAAGTAAAACATCCCAGATTCGGGTGCCGCCCAAAGGTTTCCCGAACCCGGTTGGTCACATAACCTCAAGTGAATTTCCCCAAATTCCAGAGGCTACGGACTAGAATCAAGGGACAATGTGTTATAATGTGTAAACTATTCCTTCATTTGGAAGATTATACACATCGGATGACAAATAGTAAACAATAGCGGAAGTAGTAATACTAACAAGAAATAAATAGCAGAAGACTAAAATTAAATCCAATATAATTTACAATATATATATATATGATTCATGGAATATGTATCTAAGAAAATATCCAAACAAGTCACAATGATGTAAAGTAATATAGAAATTAAAGTACAAAAGAAACAAGTAATCTCCAATAGCATTGCAAGCCTCAGCTTGGTTCCATGCTCTCTAGCTCCAACAACAATCAAGTACCTAATGAAGAAGGGTGATTTCCCTTATCTATACCAGGAACCATATAATCTATTTCGATCCAAAGCATGACCCGAATAGAGTGTGAGATGAATCCCATTAGGAAACCACCAAAATATTTGTACCTAATTGTCAGTGAATATATATAGCAGGAAATATGTAGAAATGAAGCAATAGAATAGAAAGTACACAAAAGTAAACAATCCTAAAGTTTTAAATTACATTCATTTACATTTATTATTCAATCCATTGAAACATGTAAACCTTGAGATCTATCCTAAGCTCTGTATCCCATATGAAAGTAACAAAACAGATGTCTCAGAAGACCATCTAAACAAAACAAGTAATATCGAGTCCAAGATTGTGCTTTGGCTTGGAAGACTTGTCACAATCATTAAATTATTCAATAATGACCCTTTGGGAAAGTTCTCACAGTCTAATCCCCCTGGTATAACATAACAACATTTTATTTAATAATGACCCTCTGGGAAGCTCTCACAGTCTAATCCCTTTAGTATAACTTAGCTCTAACCATTTACAAACAACCACCTGGGAAGATATCATGGTCAATACCCCTTGGTCATCATAGTATAAAGAAATTATAAACGACCACTTGGGAAGCTCTCACGGTCAATACCCCTTGGTCAACATATCATAAATAAATTATTAATGACCACCTAGGTAGATCTCTGGGTCTAAACCCCCCGGGTCGATGAACACCTGGTAGCTCACACTGTCAATACCCCTGGGTCAACATAACAATAAAACATACATAAATAACCCTACCTCAAGAAGCTCTCACAGTCAAATTCCCCTCGGTCAAACTTCCATAATGCATATCATAGGCATCTCATATGATCAGTAACTCCATCATAACAAAATAAGGCATGGAAAACAAGGCAATCCTAACAGGCATTCTAGACCAAATGGCCATAAACAATAAATCAAGGGAAACGCACCCACGGGGTGTCATATAAATAAGGTATGTAACCTTATACATATGAAACTGACCTTTATCAATCAACTAAACCATAATAGGTAATAAATAGGGTTTAATTCCAAAACACGCATTACCCCAAATGTGGGTATGTGGAAATTTTAGCACATATTATCCAATTATATACAAAGAAAGGAACAATCCACATACCTCGATGTATTACGATCGATATCCTTGAACGTCGGCCGTTGAATCGGCCTAGATTGGCATATATCTACAAAAAGGTGAAAAATACCCAACCTTTAATAACTCACAAGAGAGGAAGAATTAGGAAGAAAGGATCTAGGGGTTTTGAGAAATCACTGGTGGGATTCCAACACACCTGATGACATCTCAATTGGAGCTTGAATGGAAAATATGGAGGGGTTTGAAGTTCTTTGGCCATTCTGTCATTCTACTATACAAACCATGGGGAGAAGAAGATGTTTACGGAAATAGGACATGACCCCGCTCTGATATATCAATTTAAAAGAAAACTACATAGCGTGTTCATTAAATGTACATGTCATATAGTAGCCTTAACCAGTCCCGACTTAAGCGGTCTACTAGGTCACCACAAAACCATGTACTCGGCCGTTACATGTACAGCACGTGACTGTACGTGGAAAGCTAGGTACATGGCGTGTACTCAGAAGTACATGACATGTACTTAGAAAATCCCCTTTTCTTTGGTTTTCTCAAAACAACCCAAGAACAAGATCCAAACTTGAAATGAAGATCTGGGTTCTTACAAAATTACCCCCTTAAAAAAATTCATCCCCAAATTTCCCTTCTAAGGGTGGTGAAGAAGAATCTGTGAACAAATCTGGCCACTACGATCGCACATCGGCCTCCATCTCCCAAGTCTCGTCCTGCACTCACCAGTGCTGCCATAACACTCGTACCAAAGAACAGACCGACCATGGAGAACCTTCGTGTTGTGATCCACAATCCGAATAGGGTGCTACTCTAAGGATGCATACACCTCCAACTCAACCTCCTCGAGTTAAAAAACATGATAAGGGTATGAAAGTTAACGTCGTAGCTAAGAAACATGAAAGACGTCATGCATAACCTAGTACCTATGAGGTAACTGAAACCGATAGGCAACCAGACCGACACTCTCCAAAACCTCAAACGGACCAACATATCTCAATAAAATCTTCCCATATATCCTAATCCTCCGGTGTCCCAATATCGGTGTGACACACAAGAAAAAATGATCTCTGATCTCAAATTCTAGAGGTCATCTCTGTCAATCAGTATAAGATTTCGGCCAAGACTGTGCAGTAGTCATCCTATTTTGAATTAACTCCACCTTCTCAGTGGTCTCCTGGAAAATATGAGGTCCTAGCATAGATACCTCTCATACCTCCAACCAATATAGGGGTGATCAGCATGACCTACTGTACAAATAATCATAAGGTTCCATCTGAATCATTTCCTGAAAACTATTATTGTAGGAAAACTCCACCAGGGGTATGTGTCTCTCCCAAGAGCCCCTATAATCTAGGATTCATGCTAAAATCATGTCCTCCAAAACCTATATCATATGCTCAGATTGGCCATCTATATGGGTATGGTAAACTGTACTCAGAATTACTTATGTACCCAAATCCCTCTATAGTCCCTGCCAGACACTAGAAGTAAACCTAGAGTCCCTGTTTGTAACGATAGAGTGTAGAACCCAATGAAAATGTACTATCTCTCAAATGTACAACTTTCCAAGCTCATCAAAACTGAAGGTTTCCTTGATCATCATGAAATGCGAAACCTTCTTGAGCCTGTCAATAACAACCCATACAAGATCATTTCCTCGAGGCGACCTTGGTAAACCTGTCACAAAATCCATCGCGACATCATTCCACTTCCACTTAGGAATGGTTAACTACTATAATAGCCCTCTCGGTCGCTGATTCTCCACCTTCACCTATTGACAGGTAGAACATCTCATAACAAAACTAGATACATCCATTTTCATGCCTGACCACCAATACTGATGATATAGATCCCAATACATCTTGGTGACACCAGGATGAACTTCCCATACAGAGGCATGAAAATCTCACAACAGATCCTTGAATATGCCTCCTGACACCCATATACATCCATGAAAATGCAAAACCTCATCCTCTCCTACAATCCACCCGAAGTAGGGCCCTCTCCTGACACACTCTCCCATAAGACTAGGCCTTAGGAATTTGAGAGCTGCCTCATTCACACTCGATCCAATAGAGTAGAGGTAACAACTATATAAGAAAGAAACGTCTACCCCTGTTTGTTGTGCTCCTCTGAATTCATCTTAGAGAAAAGATCCATAAGCTTACACTCACTACTGGCCTCCTTAATTTCATGTATCTGAGTTCTCCTGCTCAATGCATTAGCCACTACATTGCCTTTCCCAAGTGTGTAGAAAATCTCAAAGTCAAAAGACTAAAGGTACTCAACCCATATTAGCTATCTCAAATTAAAATCACGCTGAGTAAAGATATAATTGAGTCTTTTGTGGTCAATGTGTACCAAAAAATTCTTTCCCAAAAGATAATGTCTCCAACAGTGCAAAGCATGCACAACTGCAGCCAACTCGAGATCATGTGTTGGGTAATTCCTCTAATGTGGCCTCAACTACCGAGATCCATACACAAAAAATCCTTCCCCCTGCATAATAACTACTCCCAAATTGATACCTGATGCATCGCAGTAAATGGTATAACTCTTTCCTGGCTCCATAAAAATCAGTATCGGTGCTGAAGTCAATCTCTATTTCAGCTCGTGAAAGGCTTAATCTTGGGAATCTATCCACAAGTAATTTTCACCCTTCTTAGTCATTCCCTTCAGTGGCACTGTTAAGTGTAAAAATTCTTGAATAAAGAATCTTTAGTAACCAGCTAGCCCTAAAAAAATTCATACCCCAAAGACATTCTTCGGATTCTCCTAGGAAACTACTGCTCTCACTTTCTTTGGGTCTACTGATACTCCCGTCTCTGAGATAACATGACCCAAGAAATGAATCTGGTCCATTCAAAAGTTGAACTTTGAGAGCTTAGTATATAAATTATGTTCTCTCAGTGTACTCAATACGATCTCAATATGGATGGTATGGTTGTGTCTAGTGTGAGAGTACACCAAGATATCGTCCATGAAGACTACCACAAAAGAATCCAAGTAAGGATGGAACACTCGGTTCATCAGTTCCATGAAAACTCCTGGCGTGTTCGTGAGACCTAACGATATAACCAAATACTTTTATAGACCATACCTTCTCTAAAAGGCTATAAGAGGTATATCTGATGGTCTAATGTACAACTGATGATAACCGGATCTCAAGTTGATCTTCGAGAACACCCGGGCTACTCGAAGCTGATCAAAGAGATCATCAATCCTCAAAAGGGGTATCGATTCTTGACCATAAACTGGTTTAGCTTCCGATAATCCACACAAAGTCTAAGGGTACCATCCGCCTTCTTTGAAAAAAGAACAGGAGAACCCAAAGGAGAAGTACTGGGTCGAATGAAACCCTTTTCCTGCAACTCCTCCAACTTCTTATTGAGCTCCTATAACTCTTGTGTATCCATACTATATGGAGGAATGGACACCAGTGCCACTCCTGGAACAAGATTAATAGATAAACCTACCTTTTTATCCAGAGGTAATCCTAAAAAGTTGTCTAGAAAGAAATATCTGAAACATTCCACCACTAGAGGAAAGTCCATCTGTGAAGTCCCCTGGTCATTCTAATATAAACTAGAAATCTGGGTTGTAATTCCTCCCAACCCATGATGATCGGGTCCCAATCTGCTCACCTAAACATCCCATTCTCCCTTGTATAGAAAAGAACCACCATCAGGTAATGTAAAACTCACCCTGTAGTGATAGATGTCAATAAAGTCCTAAAAGGAGACCAAATAATCCATTTTGAGAATGAAATCAAAGCCTATCATCTCTAATACATATAAGTCCCATAAGAAGTGACACCCACCAACCTCAAGATGACACTTCTTTCATTAACGTACACTAGATGTTCTAATCCCCAACAATGTGTATAGCATCCTAATATCATTATAAGTAAAGATGAAAAGCCCAATGATCTATACAATGACAAAAAATATAAAACTATGGGAACCCCCTCTATCAAAAAGAGAAGATGATAAAACTGAGGCAACTAGAATCATACCTCTAATCGTAGAGTGTCTGGGATCCTGATCTTTCTGAGTCTATTCCATCACAAAATTCTGACCTATACTGCAGCCCTATGACCCTGCCTAGCTACCCTGAGATGATCCACCCTACTATTGCTAAAAACCTATCGTCTGGCTTCCACAACTATGACCACTTCCTCGGCTTGAACAGTCTGATGAACTCTAGTTCCATGACTAAGGTGAAACCGGTGGTCCAACTCTTGAACGTGGAGTCATAAAATATCTCCTATCACTATCTTCTGGTGAGAACATTCAGTAAAAAATTCTGAAGATGAACCATATTTCCGTAAGATAGGCACTCAACTAGGTTTCTTGATCACTGAGGTCTCGTGTAACCACTCTTTCTTCATTGGTAGCACACCACATGGAAACCTGAAGATACATCCCTTCTACTAAAAAAACCACCATGTGTAAGATCCTTGTGGTGCTTCATTCTATTGGTCAAAAGAGTACTAACTCTGGATGCTGAACCGCCCTGGCTCACAGCTCCTAACTCCCTCAAGTTTCACTCGATAATCAGCGCCTGATTTACTATAGTATTCACCGAAGTCAACCTGAAAAATTCACCAGAAATCGAATGTCATACCTGAGACCATCCTTAAACCACCTTTCCGGTGATAACTCATCACCTCCCAAAACAAGTATAAAGCACTTTATCTCTATAAAGAGAGAAGAGTAATCCATCACTGAAAGAGCACCCTACTCCAAATTCATGAACTCCCGGGATCGATCGTCCCTCAACATATTGGGGTAGAAGTAATCATAAAAGGTCCTCTAAAAATCTTCCCAAATCATATCCCAATGACATCCCACCTGTGAGATAACATCCTACCATCTCTTGGAGGAATCACACAACATGTACATTGTGAGCTTCACCCTCCTCTCAGGAGGTGTCTCTAGATGCTCAAAGATAGACAGCATGGACTCCAACCATGACTCTGTAGTATGAGGTCCTCCATACCCTAAGAAAGCGGGAGGATACTACTACTAAAACAACCACGTTAACTCTGCCATAGTTGGGGCAGGATGTGGTGCTCCCTGAAAATTCTGCATCATACTCATAAAGCCTTCACAGAACTGTGCATCAATACCTGTGTTTGACATAAAAGCTAGTGCCAAAACAGATACAACGGGAGGATCTAATGGTAGTCCCTGATCTACCATTTCCGGTGTCTGATCATCACCCTATACCTGGAATACAACCAGAGGACGTCTTGGTGGAATGACTATACAAGGTCAAGTGCACACCTCAATAAAATATTATTAAGGACTACAACTTAAAAGAACAAGAATAGAACTGGAGAAGAAAAACATTCAAGTTTTCAAAAAGATGGTTACACAGTGTATAGAAACACTACAAGTAGTGTTATATTAAGCTTTAAAATGGGTGTGTACGTCTTCCAACCTGGCCGTGTAACACTCCATACACACAACGTGTTACTCCTGAGACACAACATGCACTTGAATATTCCCTCCTTCCCAGGTACTGCTACATGGATAGAACTACACGGTCCTCCTGGTGTAACACTACACGGCGTGTTCACCCTAGACATGGCATGTACCACATAAGTTCTTTCCACCTGTGTTGTTAGTCAAATGGTTGGATACACATTAGATTACTAAACGGTGTGTATAATCTAGACACGACATGTAAAACCCAAGATTCATCCACTCGCGTCGTTAGTCACACAGACGGATATATGGTCCTTTACATCACAACACGTACTCCCAGTACATGGTGTGTTCTACTAAATGTTTACCAAACCCGTGTCTCTACTTACACAATCATCCACATGGTCAAAAACTACACGGAATATATATATATTACATGGCGTGTACTTAAGAAAAGTTATTTCTTCCAGAACATAAGAACACATGGTGTGTGTTCATAACATCACACGCTATGTTTTCTAGGTTTTCCAGATAGTAAGCCTCTCAAACTTCTCCAGAACCCCCAAAATATTAAAATTTGGCCAATTCATGCCAAGTTCCAATTCTTGAGATCCCATACTCCCTAAAAATCAAAGTTTGGAATCTTTATTCATATCATAACTTGACAGAATTCAATTAAATTTCAAACATGATTCACTAAATTCCAATCCAAGAGGCCCCATAACACCTCAAGGACCAAATCTTGGACTTTATCTAAAATGAAACCTTACCTATACCAATATACTATCAAAATAATAAGTATTTCTATCATGGTATCTATCACAAAATCATGCATATCTTGTACAACATCTATCACAACAACATGCAATCAGTAATGCACCCTAAATGGAATGACAAGAATGTATGACATGTGATCTCTAGAAAGTTCCTATATGATGCATGAGATAGAATAACCTCATATCATTAGGTTACAATATAAATAGAACCACAATGATATCAATCATAACAACACAAAGCAAGTGAATCACCCAACGATGAAATCGAATCTACTGTAACAATTGAAAAACCCAAAAATTGAAATATTTGAGGTAACTTGGATTTTACCTATACATGGGTTAGATACTCACAAGCATAGATTATTAAAAACTACACATTCCTTCCTATACTAGTCTATAGGCTCCAAATAGTAAGGCAAAGAAAAAAAATTCTCCATCTGATACCACTTTGTAACGTCCCAGATTCGGGTGCCGCCCAAAGGTGCCCCGAACCCGGTTGGTCACATAACCTCAAGACTATTTACCCAAACTCCATAGGCTACCAAATAGTAGTGAGGGAAAAGGTGTGATAATGGGGAAACTATTCCCTCATTGGAAGAGTATACATAGTGGATAAAAAATAGTTAATAATAGCGAAAACAGTAATACTAACAAAAAATAAACAACATAAGAATAAAAGTAAATCCGAAAGAAGCCACAATATATATATATATATATATATATATATATGATGCATGGAATATGTATCTAAGAAAATATCCAAACAAGTCACAATTCTGGAAAGCAATACAAAAACCAAAGTACAAAAGAAACAAGTAAACTCCAGCAGCATCGCAAGCCTCAGCTTGGTCCCATGCTGTCCAGCTCCAACAACAATCAAGTACCTGATGAAAAAGGGCGATTTCCCTTATCTATACCTTCAACCATATAATCTTTTTGTTTCTAAAGCATGACCCAAATAGGGTTTGAGATGAATCATAGCAGGAAAACACCAAAAGATATGTTCCTAACTGCTAGTGAATATATATAGCAGAAAATATGTAGAAATAAAGCAATAAACTAAGAAGTACTCAAAAGTAAAAAATCCTATAGTTTTAAAA
The DNA here is from genome assembly GCA_963277665.1 of Viscum album. NCBI lineage: Eukaryota > Viridiplantae > Streptophyta > Magnoliopsida > Santalales > Viscaceae > Viscum > Viscum album. Next base: position 1,079,245,461 of record OY728166.1, on the reverse strand, counting down.
TAAATTCATTTACATTTATTATTCAGTATATTGAAACATTTAAACCTTGGGATCTAGCCTAAGATATGTATCCCTTGTGAAAGTAACAAAATAGATGTCTCAGAGGACCATCTAAAAAAAACAAGTAAGATCAAGTCCAAGCTTGTGCTTTGGATTAACAGACTCATCACAATAATTCAATTACTCAATAATGACCCTTTGGGAAACTTATCTTAGTTTAATCCCCCCTGGTCTAACATAACATCATTTCATTTAATAATTACCCTTTGGGAAGCTCTCACAGTCTAACCCCTTTAGTCTAACTTAGCACTAATAATTTACAAACAACCACCTAGGCAGCTCTCACAGTCAATACCCCCTGGTCAACATAGCATCAATAAATTATAAATAACCACTTGGAAAGATCTCAGGGTCTAAACCCCTTGGTTGATGACCACCTAGAATCTCTCATAGTCAATACCCTTGGGTCAACATAACAGTAAAACATACATAAATGACCCTACCTCGGGAATCTCTCACAGTAAAATTCCCCTTGGCCAAACTTCCACAATGCATATTATAGGCATCCCATATAATCAATAAATCCATCATAAAAAAATAAGGCATGAAAAACAAGGAAATACTAATATGAATTCTAGACCAAACTACCATAAACAATCAATCAAGGGAAACGCGCCCATGGGGTGTCCCATAAACAAGGTATCTAACCTTATGCATATGCAACTACCCTTTATTAATCAACCAAACCATAACAGGTAATAAACAAGGTTTAATTCCAAAACACACATTACCCCATATGTGGGTATGTAAAAATTTTAGCACATATAATCCAAATATGAACAACAATAGGCACAAACCACCTACCTGGATGTCTCAAAATCTATATCCTTGAACATCGGCCCTTGAATCGGCCTAGATTAGTGTAGATCTACAAAAAGGTGAAAAAAACCCAAACTTGAATAACTCATGAGAGAGGAAGAATCGGTAAGAAATGATCTAGGGGTTTTGAGAACTCACTTGTGGGATTCCAATGCTCCTGACAACATCTCAATTGGAGCTCAGACGGAGAATTGGGAGGGGTTTGAAGTTTGTTGGCCGTTATGCTACTCTCTTGCACAAACTAGGGGGAGAAGAAGATGTTTACTAACATAAGACGTGACCCCACTCTGATATATCAATTAAAAAGAAAACTACACGGTATATTCATTAAATGTACATGCTGTATAGTATCCTTAACCAGACCCTGACTTAAGGGGTTTTCCAGGTCACCACATGACCATGTACTCGGTCATTACATGACCAACACACGGATGTACGCAGCAAGCTAGGTACAAAAAGTGTACTTAGAAGTACATGGAGTGTACTTAGAAAATACCATTTTCTTCTTTTTCCTCAAAACAACCTGAGAACAAGATCCATACCTGAAATGAAGATCCATGTTCTTACAAAAAGTATGGAAAGACTCACCATTAGCAATGATTCATTACTGATTTGCGAATTTGATAAATTATGAGTCACCTCCATCCTGAATCACCTACAGAACAAGACACCATTCTAAGGATTCACCACCAGAAGTGTCACCATTAAAAATACACACCTTCAATGTCATCATTAAAAAATATTATCCGCCACTATTTCTTTTACTTATCTTTTTAAATAAAATATACCTAATTTCTATTTTATCGAATTCACTGCTCAATATTATTTTAATTATTGTTCCTTAATTGCTCGATAGAGATGCATTGAAATATGTTCCAGACATAAAGTATGAGGATGCAGAGGATATAGTTGATTATCTTTGTTACTATTACTGTTAAAAAGATAAACCAGACTCCCTCATTTAAATAATGTTGAGATACACTTAGATATCTGTACATGTGAAGTAATCTAAATCTCATTGAAAAAACTAGAATATCTTGCATGTTTCATCTTACTACACTCCATAGAGGAAACCGAATAAAATCATACATCCAGTACCTTCCTATAGTCAATAAAAAAGAGTCTAAGACACTCTATTCTAAAATGAATTTCAAAAACATGACTCGAGCTACATTTCAAGATATACTCAAGGAGTCACGAGTTACATAGAATATTAGACAGAGCAACAAAATCTCTCTACTCTTTTTACTTGCTCTGTTTGTTTATTTTTATTTACATTACAAGCAGTATGGATTTCACTGTTTTATTTTAGCCCACACCATCTCTTGCTTTAAACTGGAAGATACATATATATCTTCTTTACTCCTTCTACTCTTGTTTCCCTTGTGTTGTGGTATAAGTTCGGTTGTGGTATGTTTTGTCTGTACTCCCATGATTACTATAGAAGAGGGTCTGTGTGGTCTGGATAGTTGGTATAATATTGTAAAACTTGATCTAGGTTGTGGATAAAAATTGTATTTTATATAAACTTCTTGGAAAAAGGTTATTTCCAAGTAGATAGGATTAATTCCCAGCTTGAGACTAAACCATTTGTATTCAAATTTTGTTGTGTGTTTTTTTACTTTATTTCATTTCTTTAAAATCGAATTTGTTTTAAACTATAAAAAACCACTACTTTGATAATTTATATTAATTTGTGCTTATATAATATTTTGATTAAGTAAATTTATTTAAAAGGGTAGAATAATATTGTATATTGTTTTACCTGATACCTAATAAATATTTTGAGAAATCTTATAAAATATTAAAACTTATATCAAACTACTATTTTGGTAAAGTGGGATGTTTTATTTAAATTGGGGGATTTTATTTAAATCCGATTTAAATATAAAATTTTATTGGGTACTCAATTCAACCTTTCTTAAGATACTCACTCCAATCAATAGATCTATTTCTAGGTAGTAATCTTGGACTTTAGGCAATCCCACTAGAGGCCACTGAGAAAGGGGTCTATTAGGTCACATACAAAGTATTTTATTTGATCTTGTTTAAATATTATATATATTTAACAATTGTAATAAATATTAATCTCTAGACTAAGAAGTAATATTTATTTGGGTTTTAATTATCGATAAAAAATATTAAATAAATATTTATTCCCAAGGTAATTATTTAATTACGCAAATATATATAATATTTATTTATCTCTTATTATTCGTACGGTAATAAATAATTATTTATAAAATAATTTATTTAGTTATGTAAATATTAAATAAATATTTCTTTGCTAAACTATTAATAAAATATTTATTTATTTATTGAATAATATCTATTTAAATAATTATTCAATAATTCAATATATATTGAGGAGGACGAGTGGACCAAATTTTTCCTGGTGATAAATATTTATTAGACAGACTGTACAATAAATATTTATTATTGTGTGGGTTTTCCCACATCATAAGTAAAATAATAATATAATTATTATTTATATATAATGGGGTTTATTTGGGATTAATTTATAATTAAGGTAATTTTGGAAATTGATTAGAATTAAACCCTAGCCCTATGTCTATTTATAGAGTATTATGTCAATCAATGAAAGGTTAATGATCGTGCAAAATAATTTCCTTTCAAGATCTCTATCCTCTTCTCTTCCTCTCAAGATCGAGAAGAACAAGAGAAATTCCTTCAAGCTTGAAGGAAAGTGAAGTGATCAAAGTGAACAATGCAAGATGATCGCTCAATAATGCTTGCACCCGATGTTTCATTAATCTTGTTCGGAGATCGAAGGAGTGTATGTGGATCACTTCTAGAGGGGTTTTGCATTGGGTCCTTACTATGAAAAAATGATACACTAATCAGGTTAGAACAACCAACACCATCAATTAAGAAACATCTCAAAACCAAGGTATTAAATGAATTATAAATTAACATGAAAAATCGCCTCTCTTGGTTATGGTAAAATCACTTGTCAATATTTTTTTTTGAAAAAAAATTGGTCATGGAAGTCACATCATGTACATTACAAATGATCTATTTAATCTAATGAAAACTAAGTTTTCTATAGGCCCAAAGGTCCTTCTACTATATCCTAAACCAACAAGTTATATCAAAGTGGCCATATTCAATTTATAAATATTTATTATTTGTTGATATTTTACATATTTAAAATCTAGTTTTCATTTCAAGAAATTCATTCTTATAATTCGATCATCGAGATATCATATTAGTCCATTTGTTTCCAACTTATTTAATCTAGATCTGATTAAATATTATTGAAGAACATCTGAAGAACCCACCCAAAGGTGTTGGAAATTCCATCCAAATAACATAAGAGTATACATTGTGTATCCTGAAGGTACATGTTGTGTACCCATGTTAAATGCACCAAGTTGAATTTGAAATTAATTTAGAGCATTATGTATTAAATATAAATGGAATGCATTAAATTCATACTGCATGTTGACTGGGACAGGCTGGCATAAAGCTCTTGAGAATACATATCACATAGTCTATGTGTTTTCATGGATGGAAATATGGGGTCCAAGACATGTCATGTATTTATTTCACAACACAGGGACTTGAGACTATGAAATAAATAGATTACATGGTGTGTACCAGATGTACATATCATGTACCTTATAAATTTCCATAAAAATATACACATTTAGTCCCTAGATGTGTATCACAAACATATGGTGAGTGATATACATGACATGTATCCGGATGTAGATGTCATGTACCTAACATATTTATGCAAAAAATTAAAATTAATTTATTACTCCATAAACATCATCATTATGTGTTTCATTTTTCATTCATTGAATTGTACACAAAATATGATAGGTTTTATATGACATTAGATTCTTGATTAATTTATTTATAAAATATAAACTATATACCATGTATTGTTGTAATACTTTGACTACTCTATGTGTATTAAAGTCATTACACACTACATTAATTAAAATGTGTTCCATTTGTCATTTATTAACACATAAATTTCATGTAATTATGTGATAAGACATGTATGTTATATGCCACATGATTAGACTATATATGGTCTCAATAAATACAGGGTAGTTTGAACTGCCACTCACCAAGTTTCATCCAAGTACAAGTTGTGTACTTATTTTATTAAATTTTAAATATAATTAATTTATTTAAAATTACAGTGGATGAGTATCTCCAGGATAGATTGGATGGAGAGTAACATAAATTGAATTAATTTATTAATCATATAATTAATATGATTAATTCACACACATTTTATCTTAGTAAAATAATGAATAGAAATGAATGCTAGCCAGTTTTTTTTAAAAGTGTTCCCACTGCACAAGTGAATGATCATGATCATAGAATAACCTATGTGTTTGTAGGGTTTCTTTTAATTTAATAATTTCATGGATTTTTTCAATTATTTTATTAAATTAAATTGATGGTCTGTGATTAATACCCCCCTCATTATTAAGTATGGGCCCATATGTCTAAGGTTTCTTTTCTATAAACCCACCCTTCTAGATCTCTTCACCTACATGTGAAGTAAATAAATATTAAGGATGGAGTTATCAGGTGAATGGAGTTGGTTTAAGATATATTTGAGGTGAAACTAAAACCTAAGATATGCATAGGACAGAGGTGGATTGCTGCAACTCAAGCCTAGATTGGGTGAAGTAGTTTTTTCCCTAGGGTCAATGGTTTTTTTATCCCCTCAGCAAACAAACCACTAGTTAAATCTCATGATCATTCCACATATAATTTATTTATTTTACTTCTATCTAATGCATGATTTTTTTTATCGATGTAAGACCGTGATCAAAAAAATTAATTAATATGAAAATATAGAATTAAAAAAGTGGATTATGTGTAAATATTTTATAAAGAACATGGTTAATCACTTAAGTAAAATATACTTAATATTAACATGAAATTTAAAAGATAAAATAATAAAATTTATGCATAATAAAAAAATCCCTCAATTTAATATTAAGTTTATACCATTTCATTACTAGATTTATAATGAAACCATAGAACTAAGTGTTTGAATGACCCTTATCAAGACACTTACTTTTATTATGGAGTTTTAATGATGATTTTTGGGTTGAATTAAACAAGTCGACATAAAGAGAAGTATCCCTTGTGATAATTGATGTATCTCAGAGGCATGAGATAAGGAAATTTGATTTAGGATTTCAAGATTTGGGATTCCACTCAACAAACCTAGGAATCAATATCCCATAGTTAGAAAGAATTCTTACCTAATACCTTTGTGTACTTTACCAGGCCCTTATTTGGGTTATGAGAAGGGAAATATGGATCCTAACCACTAGAATGTCCATATAAAAGGAAATTATAAGTTCAATGGTGAATATTTTTGGGACTTGATAAAATAGAGGGAGACTTAATAAAATTATTATGTCTCACATAATTTTTAATCAAGTAAAGTACTAATAATTTTATTTTATATTGTTTAAGAATAAGTATGATTTCATCAACCACTTTATCCTTGGGATCAATTCTGGAGAAAGAACATCTCCTAACTAACAGTAACTTCCAAGAATGGATCAAATTATTTGGGTTTTGTTGAACCATTAATATAAGTATTAGATGATAGAACCCTCAATCCATACTCTTCTTAATAAGGATTCAAGTGATGAGGAGTTTTTTGTCTATGAGAAACACTAAATGATGTACTATAAGTTCAATGTTTAATGTTGTTATCCATGTCTAGATAACTCATGAAGTTTCATGAGAACATGGATGCCTATAGTATGATATGAAATCTCTATGATATTTATCAGGAGAGATAAAGAAAAGAATGGTTTGAGATATCCAAGGTGCTCATTATGATAAAACTTAGAGAAGGTTTAATGGTTGGGATTCACATAGTTAGAATCATTGGATACATAGAGTATCTAGAAGTTATAGGGTTTAAGCTAAGAAATACAAAATGATCTAAATCATTTATCACTCACTTATATATTCTCTAGTTTTGTTGTAAATTTCAATATGAACAACATAGATAAGTATCTCCCAGATATTATCACTCTATTTTTCTAAGTTACCAAGAATATAAAGCATAAAAATCCTTCTGTTCTTATGGTGAATAAAAGGAAAGATAAATAGAAGTGCTCCAAGACTAACTCCAAGTATAATTCTTCTTTATAATTCCATTCCAATAAGAGGAGGGTCATGAGATAAGTAAGGGAACAATATGTTGTCTATTTTTCATGTGGCAAGAAGGGCCACTGGAAGAAAAATTTTACCCAAAAAAAGAATCAAGGGGAAGCTTCAAGTTTATTTTTTATCAATTATATTTTATATGTGTCTATAAATTTGGTATTAGAAGCATCTAGTGGTTCAAATACATGTATTAAAATATAGGAACCAAGTAGATTATGAAAAATTTCTTGGGATGAGGTAGATATTTGAGAAGAAAAAAAGATAGACTTATTGTTGTGGCTATTGAGGACTACCACCACACATTAATGACTAGAATGATCTAAGTTTTGAAATATTGATATTATGATCCTTCGACCACAAAAAACATTATTTTTGTGTCCATCCTCAATACAGATGGATTTATTTTAAAATGTAGAAATAATTATTTCTTATTTTATAAAGAAAGTATTTGTTATGATAAGACATATTTAAATAAAAGTATTTACATGTTGGATTACCTAAACCAAGAAATATAAATTGATAACTAAAATAGTTATCATGAATCATACCACACCCAAATATGGTATCATTGGATATGTCATGTAAACAAAAATTAATTGACAAGATTACACCAAGATGGATATTTTAATTCATTTGAACTAAAACCACTTGGTGTATATAAATCATGTTTTAAAGGAAAAATAACCAAATACCCATTTAGTAGAAAAGTTGAAAGAAACATAGAGATTCTTGAGTCAGTTCATACTGATGTTTTTGGTCCATTTTCAGTGTAATCCATAGGTAAGTACCCATGCTTCATAACTTTTAATAATGAATTTAGTATATATGAATATGTCTACTTAATGATGTATAAGCTGTATTCCTTTGATATATTCAAGGAATATAAGAATGAATCCAAGAACTAGGTTGGTAAGAATATTAAGAAAATACACTCATACAATGGTGTGTAATATCTTAATCAAGATTTCATTAATCATTTATGAGATTTTGGAATTTTATCGCAACTTACGCCTCCTTATACACCATAATGTAATAATGTAAGTGAAAGGAGGAACCTCACCTTGTTAGATATGGTGAGATCAATGATGAATCATTTGAGTCTTCCATTATAATTTTGGGGATACATGTTATATACAATGGTGAATATACTAAACCAAGTTCCAACTAAAGTGAAAAATGGTATTCTATATGAACTTTGGTGGTGTGGAAGGAAATCTATGTTGTCAAATTTAAATGTGTGGGATTGTGAATAATTTTTTAATGCCTCTTTAGGTAAAAAAATTTCACCTTGATGCATAAAATTTAACTTTATAAGGTAATCAAAGGAAATAATAGGATATTACCTATACGAACCCTCATAGAAAAAGGTAATGGTGGAAAGACACTCCATATTCCTTGATAAGGATAAGATCTCTAAAGGAGATAGTGTATAATAACCCTATTATTTATTACACACATAAACATGATTTATTACATAAAATTTCACTTATAAAAACTATGAGGATCGATAGGTCTAGTGTATTGGGGAATTAGGAACATTACATAACAATTTAGAACATAAAACAGAAAATCTTTATTGAAAACTTCTTTTACATGACCACAACATTCCTTCATACTTATCATTTCATGGTATAACCTGAGGACATGAATAAGAAAATGGTTAGCTATAAAGCCCATTAAGGGAGTAAACAAGGAATAACATGAAAAATATAGTACATGTTAGGAAATAGTAATATCAATGGATCATAAGAGAAACATGAACACAAAGGCATGTTATAGCAATATTATCATAACATGGAAATGTGACAACAACATTTAACATGATATTGACATGAGCCACATGGAGTATGAGTAAACACTCATTTCACTTGAATTAGCACGAGTAAACCCTCATTTCAATTTAATTATCATGAGTAAACCCTCACTGCACATTTCATATCATTATAATATTCTTTACCCAATGCATTGGAGCGCTATCAGGGTACACCCTTTATAAACATTTCATTTCATGCATAAGTGTTCCACATGGATCATATAACATGGAATCATTCAACATCATCATTTATTCCAAGTTAAAGGAATTTGGATTATATAAATGAAACTATATAATCAATAAGTATATGTTCATAAAGGTGAATACCCTTGATAGAGAAATGGGTATGGTATTCACTTACACGATGATTTTGGCATGGGAAATTTTGGCAGCATAACGATGTCAAATAGAAATAGTAAAATGGGTTGATGAGAGAGAAATGGATATATAATAATTTTTACATGAAATTTAAATTAATGGGGTCATATAACATAATATCCCAACAAATGTAATGTAATTTAGATTCATAATATAAAATAATTTCTTGAATGTAAATGAGAAGAGAGAAATTCCTTACGGAATTTCGGCATGGTAACATGTGTACATGGGAGGCATTAATGAGAGAGAAAGATACATATCATAATTAAAACATAAGGATGGAAGTATGGGGGAGGTTAAAAATCATACCCCAAATTTTTTAATTGAAAATAAAAGGGTATAACAACATAAAGAATTTTGGACAAAAATGAGAAAGGAAGAAATCCCTTACTTGGAAGTGTGATCCCAAAGGCTTGGGAGAGGCTTAAGAAATGATTATAGGGATATTAGGGCACCTTGGGAGGATTATAGAGAGAGGAGGGAATAGGTTGTTCTATATCCAAAGGTTTTGAGTGAATAGTAATGGGATATTGAGTGGGTTTATATAGGAAAGGAGAGAGAATTCTTTATTATTTAGGTTTTGGACACTACACATTAAACTAATCAAAACCACAAAACATACCGTGGTTTTTGCCCATGGTTTTTCCAAATTGGAGTGGAAAAAAGTATTTTATAATTCCAATGAATGAAATTATTAAAATATTAGGGTTTCTTATGTGAAGGTGAGTCACACTCTCAAGGAAATCATTTTAAAAAGTTAAAATGTTTTATAAGTTTTGGAGGGTCCACTAAGACACCATAAAATTAATAAATAAAAAAATAAAATAAAATAAAATCACATTATTTTAAAGGTAAAACATATATTGGAAGAAAATATATTTTATCGTATTTTATTACATCACTATTGGGTCATTATGATGTCATAAAACACATTATATATTTAAACAGTATTTAATTTTTACCCAAAAATTCGACTATCTCAGAAAATTATGAAAAATTCACCATTAGATAATTTTGAAATACTAAATCCAAAAATGATATTCATTTTATCTAAATAATTTTATAAATATGTGAATTTTTACTTTTAAAATAAAAATCGATATTTATCGAAAATTCATGGGTTTTGACAAAAATAGATTTCAAACCTTAATAAAAATTACAATTTTATTCATAAAAAATATATGATCATTTATATTTAATAAAAAATAATTTGTTAATAATATTTTATTAAAATATTATTTAATTCAAAAATCCATTAATCCATCAAAATATAATTCTTAATTTAATATTAACTAAAAATACTATTTGTACTTTAAAAACCCTTTACAAAGTAACAATAATAAAATGAATGTGTATTCATTATACAAAAACTAAAGCACATAATCATAGTGATAGGGTATTTTTACATAATCCATTATAACACCCACATAATACCTAAGGGTAAGGTGTTCTATGGTGACAGACTCTTGGGGTAGCTTGGATAACATCACTCGGGTGGTAATCTCTATTAACTTTTACTTCTCCCATAGGTGATTCTGTTCAATCTTAACATGTTGAAGTTGGGATTGGTCTTGGTCAAGAGTGAAGACTAGTGAAGCTACCTCCTTTCTAAGCTCTGAAAAATGGGATTCATATGGAACAATTTTAATGGATGAGGCCATCACTTCCTTTATCTAGGTAAATTGTATTTTTTAAATCCCTATATTTATACTAATCATACGATCACTGTTCAACAACTATATTAGCAAAGATAACAATTATTAATGATATTTTAAAATCCAAAAACACAAAACCAAGTATGTTTATAAGTTTTATATAACTATTTTACATAATAATACATTTAACTAGATCAAGAGGAATTTTCATTAATAAAAGTTTGGGTCATTACAATCTTCCCCCCTTAAGAAATTTCTTCCTCTAAATTTGCTTTTCCCACAATAAAATAGTTGAGGGAAACTCTACTTCATCACTTCCTCTAATTCCCATGTTGATTCTTCAAACTTGTGGTTTCACCACAACACCTTGACGAGGGGCATTTTATTATTTCATATAACTTTTTCCCTACGATCTAAGATCTTCTATGGATTATCTTCATAGGAGAGGTAATTCTAAAATGGTACCACCTCTGGATTGAGTACATGCGATGGGTCAGGTATGTACTTCCTTAACTGCGATACATGGAATACATCATGTACATGAGATAGGTTAGGTGGAAGTTCTAGTTGATAGGCCACTGCTTCAATGAAATCAAGGATCTCAAAAGGGATGATGTACCTTGGACTAAGCTTTACCTTCTTCCAAAATCTCATAACCCTCTTCCATGGTGATATGAGGAGGAATACCATGTCTCCAACATCAAAATCTAGGTCTCGTCAACGGTTGTCAACATATCTCTTTTGTCGACTCTGAGCAGCTTTAATGTGTTTCTAGATGGTCTTAACCTTCTCCACCATTTCCTTGACCATTTATCAACCTAGGAGTTTTCTATCCCCAACTTCATCCTAACATTCCAGTGTTCTGCACCTATTACCATAAAGGGATTCATAAGGAGCCATTTGGATGCTTGATTGGAAATTGTTATTGTAAGGGAACTCAATGAGAGGAAAATATTTATCCCATACTCCCTTGAAGTCCATTGAGAATGCTCTCAACATGTCATCAAGTGTTTGGATATTCCACTCAGATTGGACATCATTTTGAGGATGATAAGCCGTATTGAAGTTTAGCTCAGTATTTAGAGCAGGTTTAAGACTCTTCCAAAACTTAGAGGTGAATCTTGGATCTCGATCAGATACAATTAATAGCAGTACTTCATGCATCCTTACCACTTCTCTGATGTATATTCGTGCTAGTTGATCCAATGAGGAATCCTCTCAAATTGTAATGAAGTGTAAAGTCTTTGTAAGATGATCCATAATAACCTAGATAGCATTGTTTCCTTTGGATGTCTTTGATAATCCGATAACAAAGTCCATGATGATTTTCTACCATTTCCATGTTGGTATGGGTATTGGTTGCATCATCCCCTTAGACTTATACCTATCAGCCTTCATTTAATGACATACTAAGGACTTTGATGTATACTTAGTGATATCCTTCTTCATGTTATCCCACCAATAAAGCTCTCAGATATCTCGATACATCTTTGTGTTTCCTAGGTGAATGGAGAAATTTGAACTATGTGAATCATCCAAAAGTTCTTTTTTTTACTCCGGATTTGATGTAAAGTATAGTCTTGACCCAAATATCACAATTCCTTCTTCATTAACATTTAACTCCGAGGATTTCCCCTTTCTGATAGTCTCTACTTTCTTCTAAATTACCACATCATTCTTTTTAGCATCCTTTAACCTTTCCAAAAGAGACAGTTGAGAAATCATTTGTAAAATGATTGATGATGTTCCCTTCTTTATGATTCCCATGTCCATCTTTATCAAGTCTAAGAAGATTGGATCCTTTTCAATTATCATCAATGATATAATTTCTGGGTCCTTTCTACTGAGAGCATCTACCACCTTGTTCGATTTCCCAGAGTGGTAATGGATTGAGAAATCATAGTCTTTGATCAGATCTAACCATCTTCATTGTCTCATATTCAACTCTTTCTGTGGGAATATATACTTGAGGATTTTGTGGTCCGTATATATTTCAAACTTCTCCCCAAAGAGGTAATGTCACCAAATTTTTAAAGAAAAGATTACTGCAACCAACTCTAGATCACATGTTGGATAGTTTTTTTCATGAAATTTCAATGTAACACCCCAAGATTTCATAGTGTGTTATTTCTTCAAAATAATTCAATAACTTGCACTACACGCAACACCGAGTTCAAGCACACCATGACTTACCAAACAAGCCGTTCAAAAGAGGTTATGAATAATATTAACTAAATTTTAAACTTTATATAATCCTTATAATTTTAGAATCCATATTATGAGTTTCTTAGACATAATGTAAGAAAAAATTCATTTTTTTCAGATAAAAGAAGTATTTTTCAAAAAATGCACTTTTACCAACTTTTAATAGTGAAACCCCTTTTTTAAATCCAATATTTTAAACTTTTATATATTCAATTTGAATAAATAAATTTATTCTTTAGAATGGGGACATCAAAAATTTACAATGAAACACCCCAAGCTTCCACGGTACGTTTCCCTTTGAATAATTCAATGGCGTGCATTGTACGCAACTTCAAGATTCTAACACACCACAACCAATCAAACTAGTCGTTATGAATAGTAATACCTACATTTTGAAATTTTATAAATTTTATCATTCTAAATGGACTTCATTTTTGGATTATTAAAATTGAAATTATCTTAGGGTGAAATTTTGGTACTTTTCAGATAACTTTCATATTTTGATGAATAGTGAAAATTACTAAATTTTAATTAAAAACAACTTTTTTAATCGAAATAATTAATAGTGATAAATTATTAATTTGAGCGGTTTTAAAGTATATTTAGAATATATTTTTACCATTTAATACAATTTTGGTCATTGAATGTAATTTCACATTTAAACCAGACATAAACAAGTGTCAATCTTTTGATAGTTATTATCTCTTAAAAACACGCTTTTTTGTTTTAACAATGGGAATTAATTTTAAATTAATTTATGCCACTTATGTGTTTTGAATTTGGAAAAATGGATTCCATATTTGGAATCAGGATGTTTAAATTGTGTAAATAGGTAACTTTTATTTTTAGACATTTTGAATAATTACTTCGGTAAATATTTTATTTACCATGGTTAAAGGGTATATCCGGTAAGTAAGGGTTAAAAAATAATATTATAATACTAAAAAATTACCTTAAAACGTGTCCTAACCTTATTGGTTGATACATGTCTGACCATGGTCATCTTTGGGTTGATTTTGGGACCCTATGGAGCCACTTGTAAGTGATAGGGACACTTTATTTTAATTAAGTTAAAATAAATAAAAAATGACATAAGAATATATCTTTTAGAAAAACAATTTTGACATAGGGTTATGTATGTTGGATTTTAGACTATAAATATTCATTATAAAGATAAAAATATTTTCTACAAAAAAGGTATTTTATTTATAATTTTTAGACATTAAATAATTTAATTTATTTATGACACAATGGTGATGCAGTAATTACCATAATAGTGAAATATTAGAATAATTGATATTATAAATACCCAAATAAATTTAATTTGAGACATTTTATAAATAACAATAATTTTATAGGTTAATATGGAATGTTAGGATTGATATAATTAACTTTTTTCAAAGTAATCATTCTGTTATGAGTTTTACAAAAATCAATTATTGAATAGTGTCAAAATTGACATAAAAGAGTTTTTAAAACAAATATTATATTATTAATTGATATTAAATTCATAAAAATATAAGGTTCGGCCAAGAGATTTATATAATAATAGGTGTATCATTAATGGACCACTTGGGGGTCTCTTAGATGTATATAGTAATTTTATTAACCATATAATATAGAAATACAAAGAGACATTGTAAAAGTGAAACTAATTAACTAAGAGTTAATACTTAAAGATAAAGTTAATATAGTGACCCAAACCTATCTAAATTCTATTGGTTGAGTGGTTTTCGACCTATCCCCACCTTAAACTTTAAATATTCCACTTTTGATCCATTAGAAACCGAATATGAATTTATTATAAAATAATATTTATAGCTTTTCCAAAGGTGCCCCTCACCCCTCTTATAAAAGGGTACTCCCCCTTCTCATTAATTCACACCTTCAAAGCCTTTTGGTTTGGCCAAACCCTGCCCAAATACTCTCTAAACTTCCCTAAATTCATCCTAGAGGCCTTCCTTTAGTCAGAAAGCCAACCTAAGGAGCCCTTTTGATCAAATCAAAAGGAAGAACCCGAAGAAGAGGTAATGTTTTCACCACCCTCTTTCAAGTTCCTTTCTTCTTCAACTTCTTCTTTCATTGTTATTACCATTCTAAAATAATAAATCCAGTATATTATATATACTTTGATGTTATTATAAACATGGTACAACCATATTTCAGTATTCTATCCATCCTTTAAATGACATGTCCCCATACGTGCGTACGTACGACTTACCGTCTCCACGTCATGGTGTAATTGTTATTCAATAAATTATTATTTGGATGGGTATAATAATGATGTGTAATTAATGTAAATAATAAATATAACATGATAATGATTCTGTATATATGATATACCGTCCAATTATATATTATTTTAATATCAAAAGAATGATATTGTCGCTCGTGCGTACGTACGGACTACCGTCTCCACGAACACGATGAGATTCATTCTCCATCGTATCCATTCAAGTATAATTCTCATTTGATGATTAAAAATAATGTTTAAGGACTTGATATAATTCTGTATATGAATAAGATACAACCTATCCATAACAAACATGACTTATATAACAAAACATATAAAATAAAATGAGTAAGTTAACACCGAAACGACGATAATTCAAAGATATTATTAACAAAGCAATGTTAAAAGATCATATATGATATCATATTAATGTATATGATTATTGTATAATTTAATAACAATTATTTAACCATTATATAGGAGGTTAAGCTAACCTTAACTAAGGAAAAGTACAAGGTAAGGGTTTATTTCTCAATCTCTTCATTATCTGAGGTTTTTTATACATAATAATCTACTGGGATTTCTTTGTCATCCACATCCATGTTTCTTAAAAATGTATTTCAAAACATTTTTACTATGTAGTAGAATATGGGTTAAATTCATTTATACCCTTGTTTACTTTTATAAGTGGTTTATAAAGGAATCTTTCCATCTTTTTCCAAACAAGGTCCTTTTTAACCTTTTTGACAGAATTAAGGTAAGAATGTTTTTTTAACTTATATGGCGGGTGAGACTATTTTACGCCGTTATAAAATCTTCAAAGATTACCTTACAAGAGTATAATAATATTTTCAAAGAAAATGTTTTATTTTATAAATATATGACTCTTAAATGATTTCAAAATAGAAAGAGATATTTCTCTAAAAACAGTTTTGATTTCATCTATGTCAACATCCTTTGATGGATTTTAAGCTTATTTGAAGTTGATTTATTATGATAAAAAACTTCCATATTGTATTTAAGGGTTTGTGATATGTTTGACTGTGGATGTGTTATTTTTATAACATTCATGGTTTATGGAGGAAGTATTGACATTTTGTATGCTAGTTTTAATACGAATGTTCATGTTATGTTTAAACCTGTTCATATGAGGAATGCATTGGACTTAATATGTGATGGGTGGAGCCCGCTATAGCTCCTCAATGCATCGGTTGGTCTAATGAGACAAACTAGTGTCTTGGAACAAGGCCTTGACAAAATCTTATTTGTAGTCTTAGCACGAGGCCTTGGCTATGTGGTTGTGATAGTCTGGCATTATGCATTCCATCACTATGAAAGTGGTTAGTGATATTGCATGTGATTATTCGACTAGTAGAATATCCATGTGAATAATTAAATGACATTATTTAATTTTATTTTTGCCATATTATGTTGAAGTTCAAGTTTAAAAGACTTTTATTTTAGTTATACAATGCCTTAAAAATGTTTATTCTTATTTATGAAAGTTTCCGCTGTATTGCTTACCCTTACTGAGCGTTTGAGCTCACCCCTTTCTATGTTTTATTTTTCCCAGGATGTGAAGAAGTAATTTATGAATGACTTGGAGGGATAGTATGAGGGGATAAGAGTGTGGAATATGGAGACTATATTGTTTTAGTTTTCATTTTATGATGTAATGTAAACTTTATTAATGTATCTAGTTATTCCAAGGCTACTAAACTAATCGGTCTTTTTAGATTCGATCTTTCTTGTGATCATGCCAATGTTATATAATAATGCACCGACTCTGGGTAACTGGGGTCGGGGCATTACAGTTGGTATCATAGGAAGTGTAGTACAAACCTTGGAAGCTAGATTTAGATAAACTCTGATTAGAGCACATAGATTTAAGATGGAATTTGAGGATTAGTATAGAAGAACTTCCTAGAATTTTGGTATTATAGAGATTTTGTGAGTTTTCCGAGCAATACATCCCTGTCTGGATACGATCAGGTAAAGGTGGCTCTGGCACAGATGTATCTAGGGGTAAAACCCGAAAACACCACTTTGAGATATACTCAAACGGGAACTGGTGCACGACAACGGGCCTTGCTGCACTATTGGTTACGACACTCCCGGGGGATATGCTTTGGATAATTCTCATTTTCATTACAAACCATTATGAAGGGTTTATGAGTATATACTTTTTCAAAGGAGACATTTTTATGATTATGGATTATATCCATAAAATATTTAATTTATTTTATGTGTTTTACAAGTTTGGGATTAGGTATTGTTATTCATAAACTAATCTAGTGTATGCCATTTTTTAGAAATGGCGCCCAGTAGAAGGAATGAGAACTCCAGCAATGCACATGATCCAAAGAGAAAGAACGATCATATATTTCATGGTCTTAAGCCAGAATTTATAAGAGAAATAGTCTCCCATGTATTATCATCATATGAAGAAATAATATCATGTGTTGATAATATAAGTAAAGAGTTTACTGAGTCCTATGGATTTGAAGGGAAGCAAGAGAAGAAAAGGATGGAAGAGAGAAATATGGATAAAGGGAAGAGGGAAAAGAAAATTTTTCCCATATGTGATAACTGTGGGAAGAAACACCCTGAAACTTTCTTGAAAGGAATGGGAGTTTGTTATAAGTGTGGAGGAAAAGGGCACAAAGTATGTGACTGCAAGGGTAAGAAAATGGTTTCAAATGTACAATACTTCATTTACAAGGAGTTTGGACACTACGTGAACCTATGTCCCAGTCATCAGACTATGTCGCAAATGATTCTATTAGATAATAATCAAGTTATGATACTACCACAGATGAAGAGGAATGATTAGAGTTCTTATGTTGATTATGTCATTTGAGTGTTGTATCAACAATGTAATTGTTATAATAATTATGGAGTATATAAGGATTGTACTGCAGTACTATTTCATTAAGGATTTTAGATTTTATGGTACTAAGAAAAGTGACTCTATAGAGAGTTAAACTTTTTTAAATTACATGGTTGAAGGAAAGATAAACCTTAATATAGTCCGAAAATTGAGGTAGTGATTTTGGAATAAGAGATGGTTGATTTTGGTAATTCAGGATGTTGCGGTGTTGTAAAAGAATATATGAGGAAGGTGTTCACATGTTATTACGCGGAAAAAAGGATATTCATTGTGTTTAACTTCCTTATAAATTTTGGACTGAAGTATTTTGGATAGTTCTAGTTTGGATTATTTTGGATTGCCATAAAAGGACAACCCGGAGGTCGGGCGGAAACCCATCGCGTCCGGCAAGGCCGTGAGACTTAAACCCACAACCGAATGGCAACAAGGGTGTATCACCTACCACTGACCCACGTGATGTCCTGGATTGAATAATGTCATTTTTTTAACGGTTCTTCTAGATGAATTATAAATTCATTTTTTTAACCCTATACGATTAGGATAAATAGATTATTTTTGAGTTGTATTATGTTTTGGGGTGAAAGATGAGTTTGTGGTAGAAATTTATTAATAGATAAAACTCTAATTATAAAGTAAGTATATCTCCTTATGATCTTATCCAATCTCATAAATAAATTCCTCAATATTAAGAAAAGGAACTTAGAACAAAAATGTTGTCCTAGATGGTACCTTAGATCATCACTAATTTATGGCTTTGGGATTTTTGGCCTTTTCATAGCCATGTTCTCTAACACTCTCCATCAGATAATTGATGGTTAGATTTCTCTTCCATATCCATATTTTCTTACATGGAACCCTAGTATGTGTTATTTTCGGTAATCTTCATACTTACCACTCTTTATTTTAAATAAAGGCCTCATTAATTCATTTTTCGATGTGGGATTTCAACTAAGATATTTTGAAACGTCAAAAATGTGTTATCCTAATACCTTATGTTTTGTTGAACCGATGGTATTTTAAATCATCATAAATTAATGAATTTAAGGACCTCAATTTTACACTTGTTTGTGATTGATGACCTCAATCACTACCTATAAATATTTACATCTTTCCTCCAATTATATGTCTCTAATTTCCACCAAAGTTCTCCTAATCAAGATCATAATTTGGTTGTGACCCTTTCATTTCCCTTTTCCTCATATTAAGACTAAATTTTAGTAACCCAATTTCCGATGTGGGTTTTCCCACAAAGATATTTTCTATTTTCAACCTTTTATTTTCAAAGAACAATTTCAAATTGCGAGGACACAATTTATTGAAGGAGGGGAGAATGTAACACCCCAATATTTCATACTATGTTATTTCTTCAAAATAATTCAATAAATTGCACTACACGCAACACTGAGTTCAAGCGCACCATGACTTACCAAACAAGCCGTTCAAAAGAGGTTATGAATAGTATTAACTAAATTTTAAACTTTATATAATCCTTATAATTTTAGAATCCATATTATGAGTTTCTTAGACATAATTTAAGAACAAATTCATTTTTTAGATAAAATAAGCATTTTTCAAAAAATTCACTTTTACCAACTTTTAATAGTGAAACCTTTTTTTAAATCCAATATTTTAAACTTTTATATATTCAATTTGACTAAATAAATTTATTCTTTAGAATGGATACATCAAAAATTTACAATGAAACACCCCAAGCTTCCACGGTACGGTTCCCTTTGAATAATGCAATGGCGTGCATTGTACGCAACTTCGAGATTCTAACACACCACAACCAATCAAACTAGCAGTTATAAATAGTAATACCTACATTTTGAAATTTTATAAATTTTATCTTTAAAAATGGAATTCATTTTTGGATTCGTAATATAAAAATTATCTTAGGGTTAAATTTTGGTACTTTTTGGATAACTTTCATATTTTGAAGAATAGTGAAAATTACTAAATTTTAATTAAAACAACTTTTTTAATCAAAATAATTAATAGTGATAAATTATTAATTTGAGTGGTTTTAAAGTATATTTAGAATATATTTTTACCATTTAATACAATTTTGGTCATTGATTTTAATTTCACATTTAAACCAGACATAAACAAGTGTCAATCTTTTGATAGTTATTATCTCTTAAAAACACGCTTTTTGTTCTAACAACGGGAATTAATTTTAAATTAATTTCTGCCACTTCTGTATTTTGAATTTGGAAAAATGGATTCCATATTTTAAATTAGGATGTTCAAATTGTGTAAATAGGTAACTTTTATTTTTAGACAATTTGAATAATTATTTCGGTAAATATTTTATTTACAATGGTTAAAGGGTAAATCCGGTAAATAAGGGTTAAAAAATAATATTATAATAATACAAAATTACCCTAAAACGTGTCCTAACATTATTGGTTGATACATTTATGGCCATGGACATCTTTGGGTCTATTTTAAGACCCCATGGAGCCACTTGTAAGTGATAGGGACACTTTATTTTAATTAAGTTAAAATAAATACAAAAATGACATAAGCATATATCTTTTAGAAACTTTTTTTTCACATAGGGTTATGTATGTTGGATTTAAGACTATAAATATTAATTAGAAATATAAACAGATTTCCTACATAATGGTATTTTATTTATAATTTTTAGACATTAAATAATTTAATTTATTTATGACACAATGGTGATGTAGTAATTACCATAATAGTGAAAAATTAGAATAATTGATATTATAAATACCAAAATAAATTTAATTTGAGACTTTTTATAAATAACAATAATTTTCTAGGTTAATATGGAATGTTAGTATTGATTTAATTAACTTTTTTCGAAGTAATCATTCTGTTATGAGTTTTAAAAAAATCAATTATTGAATAGTGTCAAAATTGACATAAAAGAGTTTTTAAAACAAATATTATTTTATTAATTGATATTAAATTCCTAAAAATATAAGGTTCAGAAAAAGACTTATATAATTATAGGTGTATCATTAATGGACCACTTTGGGGTTTCTTGGATGTATATAGTAAGTTTATTAACCATATAATATAAAAATACAAAGAGACATCGTAAAAGTGAAACTAATTAACTAAGAGTTAATACTTAAAGATAAGGTTAATATAGTGACCCAAACCTGTCTAAATTATATTGGTTTAGTGGTTTTAGACCTATCCCAACCTTAAAATTTAAATAATCCACTTTGGAGCCATTAGAAACCAAATATGAATTTATTATAAAGTAATATTTCTAGCTTTTCAAAGGTGCCCCTCATCCCTCTTATAAAAGGGCACTCCCCCTTCTCATTAATTCACACCTTAAAAGCCTTTTGTTTTGGCCAAAACCTGCCCAAATACTCTCTCAACTTCCCTCAATTAATCCTAGAGGAATTCCTTTAGTCATAAATCCAACCTAAAGATCCCTTTTGATCAAATCAAAAGGAAGAACCTGAAGAAGAGGTAATGTTTTCACCACCCTCTTTCAAGTTCCTTTCTTATTCAACTTCTTCTTTCTTTGTTATTACCATTATAAAATAATAACTCCAGTATATTATATATACTTTTATGTTATTATAAACATGTTACAACCATATTTCATTATTCTATCCATCCTTTGAATTACATGTCACCATATGTGCGTACGTACGGCTTACCGTCTCCACGTCGTGGTGTAATTGTTATTCAATAAATTATTATTTAAATGGGTATAATAATGATGTGTAATTCATGTAAATAATAAATATAACATTATAATGATTCTGTATATATGATATACCATCCAATTATATATTATTTTAATATCAAAAGAATGATATTGTCGCTCGTGCGTACGTACGGACTACCGTCTCCACGAACGCGATGAGATTCATTCTCCATCATATAAATTCAAGTATAATTATCATTTTATGATTAAAAATAATGTTTAAGGACTTGATATAATTCTGGATATGAAAAAAATCAACCTATCAATAACAAACATGGCTTATGTAACAAAACATATAAAAGAAAACGAGTAAGTTAACACCGAAACGACGATAATTCGAAGATATTATTAACAAAGAAATGTTAAAAGATCATATATAATATCATATTAATGTATACGATTCTTGTATAATTTAATAACAATTATTTCACCATTATACAG
The DNA here is from genome assembly GCA_963277665.1 of Viscum album. Lineage (NCBI taxonomy): Eukaryota > Viridiplantae > Streptophyta > Magnoliopsida > Santalales > Viscaceae > Viscum > Viscum album. Next base: position 1,079,223,078 of record OY728166.1, on the reverse strand, counting down.
GAGGTTAACCTACCCTCAACCAAGGAAAAGTACAAGGTAAGGGTTTATTTCGCAATCTCTTCATTATCTGAGGTTGTTTATATGTAATATTCTACTGGGATTTCTTTATCATCCACATCCATGTTTCTTAAAAATGTATTTCAAAACATTTTTACTATTTACTATAATATGGGTTAAAGTCATTTATACCCTTTTTGACTTTTATAAGTGGTTTATAAAGAAATCTTTCTGTCGTTTTCCAAACAAGGTCCTTTTTAACCCTTTCGACAGAATTATGGTAAGAATGTTTTTTTAACTTATACGGTGGGTGCAGCTATTTTCCGCTGTTATAAAATCTTCTAAGCTTCCCTTACAAGATTATAAGAATATTTTCAAAGAAAATGTTTTATTTTATAAATATATGACTCTCAAATGATTTCAAAATAGAAATATATATTTCTCTAAAAAGAGTTTTGATTTCATCTATGTCAATATCCTTTGATGGATTTTAAGCTTATTTGAAGTTGATTTATTATGATACAAAACTTCCATATTGTATTTAAGGTTTTGTGATATGTTTGACTATGGATGTGTTATTTTTATACCATTCATGGTTTATGGAGGAAGTATTGACATTTTGTATGCTAGTTTTAATACGAATGTTTATGTTATGTTTAAACCTGTTCATATGAGGAATGCATTGGACTTAATATGTGATGGGTGGAGCCCTCTATAGCTCCTAGATGCATTGGTAGGTCTCATGAGACAAACTAGTGTCTTGAAATAAGGCCTTGAAAAAATATTATTTGTTTTCTTGGCATAAGGCCTTGACTATGTGGTTATGAAATTCTGGCATTATGCATTCCATCGATATGAAAGTGGTTATTGATATTGCATGTGATTATTCTACTAGTAAAATATCCATGTGAATAAGTAAATGGAATTATTTCATTTTATTTTGCCATGTTATGATGAAGTTAAAGTTTAAGGGGCTTTTGTTTTAATTATACATTGCCTTAAATGTTTATGTTTATTTATGAAAGTTTCCACTATATTGTTATCCTTACCGAGCATCTAAGATCACCCCTTTCTATGTTTTATTTTTTTCCCAGGATGTAAAGAAGTATTTTATGACTGACCTACATGGATAGTATGAGGGGATAAGAGTGTGGACTATGGAGACTATATTGTTGTAGTTTTATTTTTATTATGTAATGTAAACTTTATTAATGTATCTAGTTATTCCAAGGCTACTAAACTAATTGGTCTTTCAAGATTTGATCTTTCTTGTGATCATGCCAATGTTATGTAATAATGCACTGACTCTGGGTAACTCGGGTCGGGGAGTTACATTCAATTTCCTTGAAGCATATTCAATGAATTTTTCATTTTCATCAACACACATCCTATGCCCTTTTTCAAAGCATCACTAAATACCATAAAAAGTTTTCCACTTGTGAGTAGTGTGAGAACAGGCACAGTGATAAGCCTCCTTTTCAAATCCTTGAAGCTAGCTTCTCATTCATCACTTGAAGAAAACTTGACTCCCTTTGGATTTATCTTTGTAAGAGGGTTTTACAATCGTGAGAAATTTCCCAAAAATCAACGATAATATCCAGCTCACCCATGGAATCTATGGATATCCATCACATATGTTGGCCTCGACCATACCTCAATTGAATTTGTCTTAGAGGGATCCACATATATTCTATTTCTTATGATGATATAACCCAATAATGAGACTTCCTTCAACCATAACTCAAACTTGTTGTACTTTTCATAGATCTTCTCCTTTCACAAGGTCTCTATTACAGTTCTTAGATGATCCTCATTCTCCTCCTTAGTTTTAGATTATATTAGAATATTATCTATAAAGACTACCACAAATTTGTTGAGGTAATCTCTAAAGACTCTATTCATCAAGTCCATGGAGATTTCTGGGGCATTAGTGAGTTTTAAAGGCATTACTATGAATTCATAGTGCCCATACCTTGTATAAAAAGCAGTGTTGGGGATATCCTCCTTCTTCACCCTTACTTAGTAATATACCAACTACAGATCTACCTTGGAGAAGTATTGTGCTCCACGTAGCTGATTGAACAAGTCATCAATTCCTAGTAGAGGATACTTTTTCTTTATCATGATTTTGTTGAGCTCATGATAATCATTGCAAAGGTGCATTGAACCATCCTTCTTCTTGAAGAAGAGGATTGGTGCACCCCATGGTGAAGCACTTGGGTATATAAACCCTTTATCCAGATTCTTCTATAGTTTTTTCTTTAGCTTCTCAAGCTCAAAAACAACTATTCTATATGGTGTCTTGGATATTGGTAATTCCTCAGGTATAAGATCAATCTATAATTCAACATCTCTTCTAAGAGGAAGACCAGACAATTCCTTGGGAAACAATTTAGAGAATTCCCTCACAATAGGCATGTATTAAAGGATGGTTGCTTCCTTAGACTTAATAATATGATCAAGATACACATGCTCATAGGGAAGTAATATCCATGCTTGAGATGATGTTACTAAAGAAGAATCATCCTCCTCCTTTCACTTATACAGAATCGGGGGTCGATTATCCATATGAAGAGTAATTTCCCTCTCATAGAAATTTATATTGGATCTATATAGGGAAATCCAATCCATGCCAATAATTGCATCAAATTCCACCAGAGAGAGTATGAAGAGGTTCGTTGGGAAGCTCAAACCACAAATTGTGATAGGGGAGGATTTATATTCATGGGATGAAATGATTTCCCCATTTTCCATTTTCACCGACATCTCTACTTCCATGATTTGTGGCGGAGTTGGTATTGTTCTACTAAACATTTAGGATATAAAAGAATGCATAGAACCAGAATAAAAAAGTATATTCTCTATTATTGAATGAATAACTATCATACCTATCAACACTTCATTTTTGGGGTTCTCTTTGGTAGTAGTGATGGAAAAAGATGACCCTTGCTACCTTAGAGGTTATTGGTTGCCTCCAAAAACCCTTGTCTTAGGGCACTAGTTTGTGAGGTGCCCTAGTTCTTTGCAGTTGAAGAAATGAACAATGTGTTGAGGTTTGAACAAAGTGTTCCTATCCTCTATCGTAGTAGCAAGTTTTTCTTACCAAAAGTTAATGTCCAGGTGACCTTCTCTTCCACACCTAAAGCATTTCCTTGTCCCCTTCAGGCAATTTTTGGGGTTCTTCTTTCTACACCTTTAGCAAGTGGGGTGATGGAATTTCTTAGAACCATCGAATTTATCCATCGGACCGCCAGGATTAAATTCCACCTTATGCTTCTTATCCCCATGATACCACTGAGATTCTCAGATCACCATTTCAACTTTGAGGTCACATCAGACAATTTCCTCATAGCTATCAAAGTCATGGATCACTAGGGCTTTTCGTAGGTTAGGTTTCAGCCCACCAAAGTAGTGGCCAAACTTGCATTTGGGGGTAATGAAAAATATAGAGGCATATCACACAAACCATGTGAATTTTTCATCTTACGCTCATATGGATTCATCATATTTTTTCTTGAGGGAAAGGAATTCCATTTCCATATTAAGTTAGTGGGTGCATGAAAAATATTTATCGAAAAACATTTTCCATAAATCCTTCCATTCCAATGCCTCAATCTCTTCCTCAGGCTTCATATTTTTGATCAATGTCCACCATTTATCAGCTTCACCCTCCATACGATAAGCATCCATAAGAACCTTATCTTGTTTAGAATATTGAAGGATGGAGAAGATCTTCTCAATGGATTTGATCCATTGTTCGGCGATTGAGGGATCATATAATCCATTGAAAGTAGGAGGCCTTTATCTCATGAAGCTCTCGATTGTAGCTTGTTCTTTCTTGAGGGGGGGGGGGGGGGGTTGGAAAATCCTTTTGAACCATGTTTCTATTCAAAAATTGAGTTAATTGAGAGAGTATCATGATAAAGTGTGTGATTACTACTCCCATCGGATTGGAAATCTCAATAGAATAGTCATCACATTGATCTTTGCATCAGTTGTTAGCCTGAGAACTCCTATTACCGGTCATTGGATGGAATAAAAGGAAAATTAGAGGTGAAACATAAAAGGGAATGCAATGAAAAAAGAGATAACTTATAAATTACATTTATTTATTAAACTTATGAATTTATAGGCTTCAATCTATGTTATCCATGATCTACTTCCCAATATATATTCTTAGGGGAATTTTTTTATTCCCTTAATAATGGTTCATACTATGCTTATGATTTTATGAAATCATATCCCCTGGGAGTGTCGTAACCAAGAGTGTATCAAGTCCCGTTGTCGTGCACCAGTTCCCGTTCGAGTCTAGATCAAAGCGGTGTTTTCAGGTTTTACTCCTAGATACATCTGTTCTAGAGCCACCTCTACTTGTTTGTATCCAGATAGGTATGTATTTTCTTGATAAACCACTTACTCTATACTCACAAAAATTTAGGGATGTTTTTATTAGACTTAGTCTTATCCCTAAGGCTTTCACTTGGGTTTTATAATACTAATCCCAAAAATAACTAAACATATCCTCTGATACCAACTATAATAACCCTGATCTTTATTACACACATAAACATGATTAATTGCATAAAATTGAACTTAAGATAAATCTGAGGATCAAGAGGTCTAGTGTCTTGGAAAATTAGGAACATTAAAAAACAACTTAGACTATAAAACACAACATCTTTATTGAAAACTTATTTTATATGACCACAACATTCCTTCATACTTAGCAATGCATGGGATAAGATGAGGACATGTATGAGAAAAAGGTGAGCTATAAAGCCCATTAAGGAAGTAAAAAAGGCATAAAATGAAGAATATAGTAAATGTTAGGCAGTAGGAATATCAATGGAACACAAGAGAAACATAAACACAAAGTTATGATATAGCATGATTATCATAACATTGAAATGTGGCAACAACATTTAACATGATATTAGCATGATCCAAGGATCATTAAACATAGAGCATGATTAAACCCTTATTGAACTAGAATTATCATGAGTAAACCCTCATTTCACTTGAATTAGTATGAGTAAACCCTCATTTCACATAGCTTATCATGATATTATTCTTTACCCAATGCATTGGAGCCATATCAGGGCACACCCTTTATAAACATTTCATTTCATTCATAAGTGTTCCACATGGATCATATAACATTGAATCATTCAACATCATAATTTATTCCATGATAAAGGAATGTGGATTATATACATGAAACTATATAATCAATAAATATATGTGCATAAAGGTGAATACCCTTGATAGATAAATGGGTATGGTATTCACTTACACGATGATTTTGGTATGGGAAATTTTGACATCATAACAACATCAAATAGAAATCATAAAACGGGTTGATGAAAGAGAAAGGGGTATCTCATCATTTATACATTAAATGGACAGTAAGGGGGTTATGTAACATAATATCCCAACATATGTAATTGAATCTAGATGCACAATATAAAATAATTTCTTGAATGTAAATGAGAAGAGAAAAATTCTTTACAGAATTTTGGCATGGTAATAGGTGAACATAGGAGGCATTAATGAGAGACAAATAGATCTCTCATCATTCAAACATAATTAGGGAAATATGGGAGAGGTTTGAAATCATACCCCAAAATTTTTAATTGAAAATAAAAGGGTATAAAAATATAAAGAAATTTGGAAAAAATGAGAAAGGAAGAAATCCCTTACTTGGAAGTGTGATCCCAAAGTCTTGGGAGAGGCTAGAGATGTAATTCCCCGACCCCAGAAGCTCGGATTCAGTGCATTATTTTAATACATTGGCACGATTACAAGGAATCAAGCCCCAAAGGACTAATTAGTTTATCAGTATTGGAAAATAGATTACACACATGAACAATACATTACACTTTCTAACATAAAACACAGCTTAAATAATCCTTTGAGAACACCATTATTCCCTTAGATTAACCCTGTATATCAATCGTAATACACTTCTTGGCATCCTGGGAAAATAAAACATAATAAAGGGGTGGTCTCATATGCTTAGTAAGAGTAAATAATTCAGCGAAAGCTATAAACATTTAAGGCAAGATGTATAATAAAAACAATAGCCTTTTAAACATAAACTTGAATATAATATGGAAAAAATAAATCAAACATTACAATATAAACATTCACATTGATATTCTACTAGTCTAATAATCACATGTAATAACTAATTTCATAATGAGGGAATACATAATGCCGGACATAATAACTACTACGCCGAGGCCTTGTGCTAAGAACATTCACAAATATTTTGTCAAGGCCTTGTTCCAAGACATTAGTTTGTCTCATGAGACCTACCAATGCATCAACGAGCTATAGCGGGCCCCACCCATCACTTACTAAGTCCAATGCATTCTTCACATGAAAAGGGTAAAACATAACATAAAAATTCATTTTAAAACTAACATATGAAATGTCAATACTTTAACCATAAACCATGAATGGTATAAAAATAGCACATCCAAAGTCAAACATATCATAAATCATTCAATAAAATATGGAATATGGTATTATAATAATTCAACCTCAATCAAGAACAACATCCAATAAAGGATGTTGACATAGTTGAAAATAATCAATAAAATTATTTGAGAGAAATATCCATTTTTCATGAAATAATTTAAAAGTCACATAATTTATAAAGGAAGTAATTTAAAATAGGTTTTTGAATCAAAGTGTCCCATACCACATTGAAACTTTTTAAAGGAATTAACATTCTAAAACAATCATGTCCATATAAATAAATCCTTAAAAATCATTTTGAAAACATGGACATTAAATAAATCATTAAAACATTTAAAATGATGATATTGCTAAAGATTCGCTTGAAAAAAACCTTAAAATATTCCTTTTGAAAACATTTTTATGAAACATGAACATGGATGATAAATATGTCCCAATAAATACTTATGAATAAACAATCTCGGATAATAATGAGATTGAGGAATTAACCCTTAGCTTGTACTTTCCTTTGGTCGAGGGTACATTTAACCTCCTGTATAATGATGATAGTATGTTATTAAATTATACCAGAACCATATTTATATTTATGATATCATACATGATTCATTTATTACTTTATAATACCCATTTAATAATAATTTCCATGTTAAGGTAACTTTTCAGGTAATAATCACTTTCTTTATTGTGTGTGTTTTAACTTTTTATTCTTGATCGTATCACATATATCATAATTTAATTACTTCCATAATATAAAACATTAAATTTATAATATATATATATATATATATGAAATGGAATACACCGTTTATGGAGACGGTAGGCCGTATGTACGCATAAACACTGTTTCTGTTTTCATATCGTATTGAATGGAAGGAAGTGAATGAAATATATGTACATACATACATACATACATACATATATATATATATCATTATAGTAGACATATTATGTCATATATTTCATAATTATGAATAATATATATTTTTATAATCATTCTTGGATGGTGAACATGGAAGATGAGTCTCATCGCGTCGTAGAGAGGGTAAGTCGTACGTACGCACGAGCAATAATATCATTTCCTTAATGGTTAAATGGTATGGAATTGGATGGAATATGAATTTTAAATAAAAAAATATCATTTTATATTTATTATTTAAATCCATTATATTCATCTTTATACCCATAGAAATAAACTGTACATGAAAAACAATTTACACCACGGTGTAGAGATGGTAAGCCGTACGTACGCACGCATGGTGGTATTTTTTTTTCATATGATGGGTAAAAAGAGTAATATAGTTGTACCATAATATTAACAACATCTCCGAATATAGTAGATTCTGTAGTTATTATTTTATTATGGTAACAACTTAGAAATAAGAAGTAAAAGAAGAAATGAACTTTGAAAGAAGGGATAAAACAGTTACCTCTTCTTCGGGTGTCTCCTTTTGATTTTCACAAAAGACTCCTTAAGTTAGCTTTATTCCCAAGGTTATTACTCTATAATTAAGTTAGAGAAGTTGGGAGGATATTTGGGCAGGTTTTGGCTGAGTCAAAGGGCTTTGGGGATGTGAATTAAAGATAAAGGGAGGTTCCCTTTTATAAGGGATGTGAGGGGAACTTTAGGAAAATCTCAAATTATTAATTTATTATAAAATGATATTCGGTTTATAATGTCTAAAAATTTATTTATTTCTAGGATAAGATGATTATGGGTCTACATAATCTCAAAAAATAGGTTTTAGACATGTTTAGGTCATAAAAGTATCCTTATCTTTTGGGATTAACCCTTAATTAAACAGTTTAACTTTTACAATGTCTTCTTGTATTTTTATACTATAGGGTTATTTTAGTTACTATAAAATTACAAGGGAACCTCAAGTGGATAATTAATAAAAATTTTATAGTTATCTAAGTCAGTTGGGAAAATCTTAGATTTTTAGTATTTTTATATCATTTAATAAAATAGTATTTGTTTTAAAAACTCATTTATGTTAACTTTGACACTATTTAGTAATTGATTTTTTTAAAGTCATAAAAACTTTATTCCTTCGAAAAAATTCATTAACTCATACTAAATTTGTCAATATCATCCATAAAATCATTTTATGGAATCAAAACTTTCAAATGATATTTATTTTAATATTTATAATATCATTTATTTGATTCCTTCATTAATAAGGAAAATACTACAACATTATTGTGTCATAAATAAATTTAATTATTTAATGTATAATAATTAAAAATAAAATACCATGATATAGAAAATATTTTTATATTTCTAATGAATATTTATAGTCAAAGATATCAGTCATATAACCCTTTATTAAAATTGATTTAGTAAAATATATATGTTTATGTTATAATTATCTTTACTTTAAATTAATTCTTATAACATGTCATTATCACACCCAAGTGGTCCCCATATGAAAAAATTTCAGCCTAAGGATTCTCATGGTCGAATATATTTCATATAATAGGATTAGTACACGTGTTAGGGTAGTTATATATTATTTTTTTACCCTTATTTACTGAATTTACCCTTTAACCATGGTAAATAAAAATAATTACTGAAGTTACTATTCATAATGTCCAAAAATTAAAGTTACCTATTTACACAATTTGGAACTTCTAATTCCAAATATGGAATCCATTTTTCCAAATTCAAAACCCATAAGTTGCAGTAATTTATTTAAAATTAATTCCCGTTTTCAAAATCAAAAAGCATATTTTTAAGAAGTAAAAACTATCAAAAGATTGACATGTGTTTATGTCCAATTTAGTAGTGAAATTAATTATATTGACCTAAATTATATTAAATTACGAATATATAATCTAATTATACTTTAAAATCACTCAAATTTATAATTTAACACTATAAATTCTTTCGATTTAAAAAAGTTGTTTTCAATTAAAATATGGTATTTTTCACTATTCATCAAAAATTGAATGTTTTCAGAAAAATACAAACAATTCACCCTAAGATAATTTTTTTATTCCAAAATTAAAAAATTAAGTTTATTTTACCCAATTAAATTCTTAGGAGTGTCTAAAATTAATTTTATTATTGTTCACAAAAGGACATAAAAAGTAGTTATTTTAAGGAAATAGTTTTTCAAAATATATAACTATTCTAAAAAAACTTATAAATTTTATTATAAATATGTTTTATTTATATGAAAAAATTATAAATAATTTATTTTTTACTATTCATATCACAATATTTAATTTATAAATAATTATAATACTAATGTGTTGTTTCGCAGAAACTCAATCTTGTGTATAACGCAAGCCAAGTCGGTGTTTCATGAAATATAAGTTGTTAAATTACTTTACATACTATGAAATATTGGTGTGTTACATTCTCCCCTCATTCAATAAATTGCGTCTTCACAATTTGAAATTGTTCTTTGAAAATAAAAGGTTGAAAATAGAAAATACCTTTGTGGAAAACCCACATCAGAAATAGGGTTAATGAAATTTAGTCTTAATAAGAGGGAAAGAGAAATGAAAAAGTCACCACCAAATTAGGACTTTGAATAGGATAACATTGTTGGAAATTGGAGACACATAATTATAGAAAAAATGTAAATATTTATAGGGAGTGATTGAGGTCATCAATCACAAACAAGTGAACAATAAATGGAAAATTGAGGGCCTCAAAGCCATAAATCAATGATGATTTAAAATATCATTGGTTAAAAAAACATAATGTATTAGGATAACACATTTTTGTATTTAATATCCTTTCCCTAAATTTTGAGAATTAATTTATTCATTGAATAAGAAAAAAAAGAATACTTGACAAATAGAGTTCCATCCTTTAACTAATTTATACCAAAAACTCATATTTCACTCCAAAATATAACAGAACTCAAAAATATTATATTTAACCTAATAGTATAGGGTTTCAAAAAATGAATTTATAATTCATATGTCATACAATTTAAAAAAAAATACATTATACAAACTAGGACATCACGTAGGCCAGTGGTAGGTGATGCACCCTTGTCCTGCCTGAATGGCCCGAAGGCCTTCATTTTTATTGATTTTTGATAACCCCCCTTTCAAGGGATGAGGGGGAACCCTTAAAAGGCCTGTAGGATCAGATATTACAAGGCCAGTAGGCTTAGGATATTACATGACCTGAAGGTCTTAGGGAATTTAACCAGACTATCTACAAGGAACTGCCCCTCCCTAGCATCTGCATCCTAATAGTAGCTCTCCACCTTTGCATGACCATCTGGATTTGGCTATGCTTTGGTGAGTGCACCTGCTCTGAATCCTCTTCTGGGACTACTCCTTTTTTGTAGTGTGTCTGGGGCCTGCATTCATGTGGCCCAATGGCCTTGGGGTGGCCCTAAGGCCTTAAGGTGGCTCGAAGTCCTTGAGAATCAACTGACCCGAAGGACTTGGGTGGCCCGAAAGCCTTGCAGGACCCGAGGACCAAACCGGTGGCCCGAAGGCCCAGATGGATGAATAGTTCTAGCTGCTATAGTACCGAACAGTTCTTGCTACAGTACTGCTATAGTGCGTACTACAGTGCCTGCTACAATACTGCTATAGTACTGCTACAGTACCCCAGAAATATGCCTCCACCCGGATTTGATCTTGGGTCTCTTGGATGAACCTAGCGAGTCCTCACCAACTGGGATGAGGCTCTTATGCGTGATGCACCCTTGTCACCCTTTAGTTGCAGGTTCAAGTATGATGACCTTTCTGTACGCGACGGGTTGTCACCCGACCTCCGGGTTTTCCTTTTTATAACAATAAAAAAATAATCTTTCAAAATGTTTTAAACATAAACAATACTATCCAATGTCCAACTTAATTCATTCCAACCTTTAGACTTATCCAAAATACTTCTCTCTAAACTCTCTCTAAAAGGTCTCTAAATTTTCAAAATCAGTTGTAACATCAGATTCCCAAACAACGTAAAGGTGGTATTATTGTCACATATTTAAAATATGATTACCTTAATTATATTAAAACCTTAATGAAAAAAAGTACTGTAGTATAATCCTTATATACATCACATTCTTCTTATTACCAGAATATAATTCTTGAATCCAAAAACAAAAATACATTAATTATTCCACTTCGACTATAATAACAATATAAGCTTGAACTTGATCCATTTACTTTTTATGAGCTATATTCCCTTGATTATTTGGACAATCATTTTCATAATGTCCCATATCTTTACAATTATAACATTGCACAACTTCTTTCTTTCCCTTACAATCACAAGACTGATGACCTTTTTCTCCACATTTATAACAAAGTCCCATTCCTTTTAGGCAAGTACCAAGGTGTTTCTTATCACAATTATCACATAAGGGAAAATATTTCTTTCCCTTTTTACCTTTTCCTGTCTCTTGCTCCACTATTCTCTTATTATCTTACTTTACTTTAATGTCATAATACTTAGAGAATTCCTCTTCTGTCTTGATAGCACACAAGACTATATCTTCGTACGATGAGAAAGATTGTGATACCAATGCCCATTAGAGGAATGGTTTTAACCCATCAAAGAATCGATCAATTTTATATATTGGGTTACTTATATAGTCTGCAACGTTCCTTGATAACCTTGTGAAGTTAAGGAAATACTTTGCAACATTCTCATTCTCGTTTTGTCTCTAACTCAGAAATTTCCATTTCCATATCAACTCATTATTCATGAAGAAAGTATTTCTCTAGGAAAAGTTATTTAAACTTCCTTCATTCCATATTTCCTACTTCTTCATCGTTCTTTGTGTTTTGAATCAATGAACACCATTGATCTGCATCTCTTGAGAGCCGATAGACTGCCATAACAACCTTTTCCCTTTCGTTACTTCCCAAATAAAAAAATATTTTCTCTAAGGAACTTATCCACTACTGACCTAAAAAAGGATTTTTAGTCAAATTGAATTTTGGAGGATGTTGTCCCATGAAGAGGTCTAACATTTATCCTCTGCATTGTGGATCAGGATGCTCTGTATGGGTAAGGTTATTATTCATAACCTGATTCAGCTATCCCAGTATGGTTATAAGTTGTTCAATACTAGTTGGGTCACCAGCTCCACTATCATTATCTTGCATAGGAGGGAAATCCTTACATGGATTATGCGCATTGATACAATTTCCATTTCTTCCACTAGGAACCATTTCTAAACAATGGAATACACTAGATTAGGTTATGAATCATAATGCATAATTCCAAACATAAATTGAAAAATTTATGCATATCTAATCCATAATCATAAATATGGTTCCCTTGAGGACATATTTACTCATAAATCCTTCATAATGGTTTGTAAAGAAAATATTAATTATCCTAAGAATATCCCATAGGAGTGTCAAACCAGGTGTGCAGTATGGCCCATTTTTGTGTACCCGGTTACCCTGAGTCAATCCCTGAACACCTTGTCAAAGTTTTCACCCCATGGCACATCTATTCTAGAACCACATCCACATGCATTATCTAGACAAGGATGTACTACTTAGAATATCCATGTAATCCCTACTTACCAAAATTCTAGGGGGTTCTTCTATACTTATCCTCAAAGTCTATCATAGGGTTATGATCCCTAATCTAAGTTTTCTAAATCTATTTACAAGGTTGTTTCTAAACTTCCTTTGATACCAAGTGTAATTTCCCAACCCCAAAATCCCTGATTCGGTGCATTATTTTAATACATTGACATGATTAAAAGGAATCAAGCCCTGAAGGACTGATTAGTTTAGGAGTCTTGGAAAATAGATTACATACATGGACGATACATTACACTTTCAAACATAAAACACAAGATAAATAATCCTATGAGAATTCCATTATTCCATTATATTAACCCTTCATATCAATAATAATAAACTTCTTGGCATCTGGAGAAAATAAAACCTAAGAAAGGGGTGATCTCAGATTCTCAGTATGGGTAAATAATTCAGCGGAAGATATAAATAGTTAAGACTGGATGTATAATAAAAACAACATCCTTTTAAACATAAAGTTGAACATAATATAGAAAAAATAAATCAAACATTTCTATATAAACATTCCCATGGATATTCTACTAGTCGAATAATCACATGTAATAACTAATTTCATAATGAGGGAATGCATAATGCCGGACATAATAACTACTATGTCAAGGCCTTGTGCCAAAACCATTCAAAAATATTTTGTCAAGTAATTGTTCCAAGACACTATTTTGTCGCATGAGACCTATCAATATGTCAAAGATCTATAGCGGGCCCCACCCGTCACTTACTAAGTCCAATGCATTCCTCATATGAAAAGGGTAAAACATAACATAAACATTCGTATTAAAACTAGCATACAAAATGTCAATAATTTAACCATAAAACATGAATGGTATAAAAATAGCACATCCACAGTCAAACATATCATAACTCATTCAATACAATAAGGAATATTTTATTATAATAAGTCAACCTCAATCAAGAACAATATCCAATAAAGGATTTTGACATAGTTGAAAATAATCAGTAAAACTCTTTGAGAGAAATATCCCTTTTTCATGAAATCATTTAAAAGTCACACAATTTATAAAGGAATTAATTTAAAATATGTTTTTGAATCAAAGTGTCCCATAAAACTTTGAAACTTTTGAAAGTAATTAACATTTTAAAACAATAATTTCCATATAAATAAAACCTTAAAAATTATTTTAAAAACATACACATTAAATAAATAATTAAAACATTTAAAATAATGATCTTCCTAAAAAGTCCCTTCCACAAAACCTTAAAATATTCCTTTTTAAATCATTTTTATAAAACATGAACATGGATGATAAATATGTCCCAGTAAATACTTACACATAAACAATCTTGGATAATAATAAGATTGGGGAATTAACCCTTACCTTGTACTTTCCTTTGGTAGAGGGTACGTTTGAACTTCTGTATAATGACCATAGTATATTATTAAATTATATCAGAACCATATTTATATTTATGATATCATACATGATTCATTTATGACTTTATACTACCCATTTAATAATAATTTCCAGGTTAAAGTAACATTTCAGGTAATAATTCTTTCTTTATCGTATGTGTTTTAACTTGTTATTCTTGATCATATCACTTATATCATGATTTAATTACTTAAATAATATAAAAAATTATATGTATAATATATATATATATATATGAAATGGAATACACCGTTTATGTAGATGGTAGGCCGTATGTATGCATAAACGCTGTTTCTATTTTCATATCGTATTGAATGGAAGCAAGTGAATGAAATATATGCACACACACACACATATATATAAACATCATTATAGTAGAAATATTATGTCATATATTTTATAATTATGAATAATATATATTTTTATAATCATTCTTGGATGGTGAACATGGAATATGAGTCTCATCGCGTCGTGGAGACGGTAAGTCGTACATACGCACGAGCGATGATATCATTTCCTTAATGGTTAAATGGTATGGAATTGGATGGAATATGAATTTTAAATAAACATTATAATTTTATATTTATTATTTAAATCCATTATATTCATCTTAATACCCATATAAATAAAGCGTACATGGAAAATAATTTACACCACGACGTGGAGACGGTAAGCCGGACGTATGCACGCATGGTGGTATTGTTTTTCATAGGATGGGTAAAAAGAGTAATATGGTTGTACCATAATCTTAAAAACATATCAGAATATATTATATGATGGATTTATTATTTTATTATGGTAACAACTTATAAATAGGAAGTATAATAAGAAATGAACTTTGAAATAATGGATAAAATGATTATCTCTTCATTGGGTGTCTCCTTTTGATTTGCACAAAAGGACTCCTTAAGTTAGCTTTATAACCAAAGTTTTTCATCTAGGATAAAGTTAGGGAAGTTTGGAGGAGATTTTGGTAGGGGTTTTTTGAGCCAAAGGGCTTTGGAGATGTGAATTTAAGAGAAAGGGAGGTTCCCTTTTATAAGGGAGGTGAAGGGCACTTTATGAAAAGCTTGAAATATTAATTTATTATAAAATTATTTTCTGTTTATAATGGATTAAAATTTATTTAATTAGAGTATAAGGTGATTATGGGTATAAATAATCTCAACCAATAGGTTTTATACTTGTTTAGGTCATAAAGGTATCCTTATATTTTGTGATTAACCCTTAGTTAAGCAGTTTAACTCTTGCCATGTCTTCTTGAATTTTTATACTATAGGGTTATTTTAGTTACTATAAAATGACAAGGGAACCTCAATTGGATAATTAATGAAATTATTATCATTATATAAGTCAATTTTACGAATATTATATTTTTAATATTTTTATATCATTTAATAAAATAGTATTTGTTTTAAAAACTCATTTATGTCAATTTTGAAACTATTTAGTAATTGATTTTTTTAAAGTCATAACAGCTTGATTCCTTTTAAAAAAGGAATTAACTCATACAAAATATGTCAATTTAATCCATAAAATTCTTTTATGGAATCAAAACTTTAAATTATATTTATTTTAATATTTATAATATCATTTATTTGATTCCTTCATTAATAAGGAAAATACTACATCATTTTTGTGTCATAAATAAATTTAATTATTTAATGTATAAAAAATAAAAATAAAATACCATGATGTATAAAATCTCTTTATATTTATAATGAATATTTATAGTCAAAGATATCAGTCATATAACCCTTTATTAAAATTTATTTAGTAAAAGATATATGTTTATGTTATAATTATCTTTACTTTAAATTAATTCTTATAACATGTCATTATCACACCCAAGTGGTCCCCAAATGCCAAAACATTGACATAAGGATTCTCATGGTAGAAAATATTTCATACAATAGGATTAGGACATGTGTTAGGGTAGTTTTATATTATTTTTTTACCCTTATTTACCTGATTTACCCTTTAACCATGCTAAATAAAAATAATTACTGAAGTTACTATTCATAATGTCCAAAAATAAAAGTTACCTATTTAAAAAATATGAACCTTTTGATTCTAAATATTAAATCAATTTTTCCAAATTAAAAACATATAAGTTTCATTAATTAATTTAAAATTAATTACCGTTGTCAAAACCAAAAAGTGAGTTTTTAAGAAGTAAAAACTATCAAAAGATTGACATGTGTTTATGTCCAATTTTAATGTGAAATTACTTCTAATGAACTAAATTATATTAAATGATAAAAATATAATATAATTATACTTTAAAACCACTCAAATGTATAATTTAACACCATAAATTATTTCTATTAAAAAGTTGTTTTCAATTAAAATTTGGTATTTTTCACTATTCATAAAAAACTGAATGTTTTTATAAAAATACCAAAAATTCACCCTAAGCTAATTTAAATATTCAAAATTAAAAAATTAAGTCTATTTTACCAAATTCAATTCTTAGGAGTGTCTGAAATTAATTTTATTATTGTTCACAAAAGGACATAAAAAGTAGTTATTTTAGGAAAATAGTTTTTCAAAATATATAACTATTTTAACAAAACTCGTACATTTTATTATAAATATGCTTTATTTATATGAAAAAATTATAAATAATTTATTTATTTCTATTAATATCACAATATTTAATTTTTAAATAAATATATCATTTAAATAATTATAATACTAATGTGTTGTTTCACAGAATCTCAATCTTGTGTATAACGCAAGCCAAGTCAGTGTTGCGTACAATATAATCTATTAAATTACTTTAACGTACTATGAAATTTTGGTTTGTTACATTATTCTTTCCAATAAATTTCATCCTCACAATTTGAAATTTTTCTTCCAAAATAAAAGGTTGAAAATAGAAAATAACTTTTTGGAAAACCCACATCAGAAATAGGGTTAATAAAATTTAGTCTTAATAAGAGGGAAAGGGATATGAAAAAGTCACCCCAAAATTAGGATATTGAATAGGAGAACATTGGTGGAAATTAGAGACACATAATTGAAGGGAAAATATAAATATTTATAGGGAGTGATTGAGGTCATCAATCACAAACAAGTGAACATTAAATGGAAAATTGAGGGCCTCAAATCCACAATTCTATGATGATTTAAAAAATCATTGGTTTAACAAAACATAAGGTATTAAGATAAAATTTTTTTGGTTTTAATATTCTTTCCTAAATTTTAAGAATTAATTTATTCATATAATAATAAAAAAAAGAATACTTGACAAGTAGAGTTTCATACTTTTATCTAATTTGTACCACAAACTCATATTTCACTCCAAAAGATAATAGAACTCAAAAATATTATATTTAACCTAATTGTATAGGGTTCCAAAAAATGAATTTATAATTCACATGTCAGACCATTTAAAAAAAAATACATTATACAAACTAGGACATCATGTAGGCCAGTGGTAGGTGATGCACCCTTGTCTCCCTTCGGTTGCAAGTTCAAGTCTCACGACCTTGCCGGATGTGACGGGTTGCCGCCCGACCTCTGGGTTGTCCTTTTTATAACAATCCAAAAATTATATTAATAAATGTTTTAACCATAAAAAATAATATCCAATGTCCAACTTAATAAATTCCAACCTTTAGACTTATCCAAAATACTTCTATCTAAACCCTCTCTAAAAGGTCTCTAAATTTCCAAAATCAATTGTAACATCAGATTCCCAAATGACATAAAGGTGATCTTATTGTAAACTATTGAAAATATAATTACCTTCATCATATTAAAACCTTAATGAAAACAAAAAGTACTGCAGTATAATCCTTATATATATCACATTCTTCTTATAACTAGAATATAATTCTTGAAACCAAAAACACAAATACATTAATTATTCTACTTCGTCTGTAGTAACAACATAAGCTTGAACTTGATCCATTTGATTTTTATGAGCTATATTTCCTTGACGATTTGGAAAATCATTTGAATAATTTCCCATATCTTTATAATTATAACATTGCACAACTTCTTTATTTCCCTTACAATCATGAGCCTGATGACCTTTTTCACCACATTTGTAACAAACTCCCATTCTTTTTAGGAAAGTACCAAGGTGTTTCTTCACACAATTATCACAGAAGGGAAAATCCTTCTTTACCTTTTCCCCTTTATCTGTCTCTCACTCCACCATTATTTTCTTCTATTTCTTTAATTTAATGTCATAATACTTAGAGAATTCCTTTTCTGTCTTGATAGTAATGAGACTATATCTTCATATGATAAGGAAGATTGTGATACCAATTCCCATAAGAAGAATGGTTTTAAACCCTAAAAGAATTGATCAATATTACATATTGGGTTATGTATGTAGTTTGCAATGTGCCTTGCTAACCTTGTTAAGTTAGGCTCATACTTTGCAACATTATCATCCTCTTTTTTTCTTAGAACTGGAAATTGCCTTTCCATATTAGCTCATTGTTCAAAAGGAAAGTATTTCCCTAGGAAAGGTTCTTTAAACTCCCTCTATTCCATATTTCCTACTTCTTCATCCTCCTTTGTGTTTTGAATCAATGACCACCATTGAACTGAATCTCCTGAGAAGCGATAGACTGCCATAACAACCTTTTCCCTTTCATTACTTCCCAAATAAAGAAATATTTTCTCTAAGAAACTTATCCACTTCTCACACACAAAATGATTTTTAGTCCAATTGAATGTTAGATGATGTTTTCTCATGAAGCGGTCTAATATTAATCCTCCACGTTGTGGATCAGGATGCTCCATACGGGTAAGGTTATTATTCATAACCTGAGTCAGCTGTCCTAGTACGGTTATAAGATGTTCAATACTAGTTGGGTCACCAGTTCCACTATCATTATCTTGCATAGGAGGGAAATCCCTACATGGATTACGTGCATTGATACAAGTTCTATTTCTTATACTAGGTACCATTTCTACACAATGGCATATACTAGATTAGGTTATGAATCATAATGCATAATTCCAAACATAAATTGAAAAATTTATACATATCTAATCCATAATCATAAAAATGGTTCCCTTGAGGACATATTTACTCATAAATCATTCATAATGGTTTGTAAATAAAATATGAATTTTCTTAAGAATATCCCTCGGGAGTGTTAAACCAGGTGTGCAGTAAGGCCCATTGTCGTGTACCCGGTTACCCCGAGTCAAGTCCGAAACACCTTGTCAGAGTTTTCACCCCATGGTACATCTGTTCTAGAACCACATCCATATGTAGTATCTAGACAAGGATGTACTCCTTGGAATATCCACATAATATCTAATTTACCAAAATTATAGGGGTTCTTCTATACTTATCCTCAATGTCTATCTTAGTGTTATGATCCCTAATTTAAGTTTTCTAAATCTATTTACAAGGTTATTGCTAAACTTACTTTGATACCAATTATAATGACCTGACCCAAGAAGCCTAGAGCTAGGGAATTATTTTAATACATTGGCATGATTACAAGGAATCAAACCCTAAAGAACTAATCAATTTAGCATTCTTGGAAAATAGATTACATACATAAATGATACATTGCTCTTTCTAACATAAAACACAACATAAATAATCCTTTTAGAATTCCATTATTCTTTTATCTTAACCCTACATATCAATCTTAATACACTTGTTGGAATACTGGGAAAATAAAACATAATAAAGTGGTGAGCTCAGATACTCAATAAGGGTAAATAATTCAGCGAAATATATAAACATTTAAGGCATGATGTATAATAAAAATACCAGCCTTTTAAACATAATATGAAAAAATAACTCAAATATTACAATATAAACATTTACATGGATATTATACTAGTCGAATAATCACATGTAATAACTAATTTTATAATCAGGGAATGCATAATGACGAACATAATAACTACTATGTCAAGGTCATTCAAAAATATTTTGTCAAGGCCTTGTTCCAAGACACTGGTTTGTCTCTGGAGACATACCGATGCATCGAAGGGCTATAGTGGGCCCCACCTGTCACTTACACTAAAAAAATGTGGCTTTTACCAACAGAAAATTAGTGACACATAATATATTTTTTGGAAAAAATGATCAATTCCAACATATATTGAGTTTTGTTAGTATTAATTTTAACTACCAACAATTGTTTTTACTGACAGGTATATCTGTTGGTATAAACTGTCCAATACCAACATATCTTTTACCAACAGTTAAATCTGCTATTTTTTTATATTAATACCAATATTTTTATACCAACAAATGAATATGTTATTAATAACTTCTATTACCAACAAATATTTTACCGTTATAAGGTTTGTTTCAATAAATTGTTTTATAAAAAAATGTTATACAAATAATTGAATATATATATATGTATACCAACAAATAATTTGTTAATAAAAATAAATATTTATTCATCAAATTAAAGTAATTTTTAAATGAAATATATTTGTTGAAATGAATACATACATACATACATAAATTCCTTCATGAATGCACACACACGCATATATTTTTTGTGTGTATCTATTAACAAGTTACCCATGTTTTTTGAAACTCCCACCTGATTAACATTCAACTCAATAATGATAGAAAAAATGAAGGATTGTAGTGTCAGAGTACCTATTATAATTATATTTTTATTATTATACTTCATCTTATAAAAAACACCAATGGAGATAATTTCAATTCCATTCTAAATATTTTTTTAAAAAATTTACAGAAAAATGAGAAAAATAAATAACATGGCATTTAAAAATATTAGAATTTAGAATGAATTTAAAATATATTTTTAATAATAATAACAACAACAATAATATGTAAAAACATAAAATAGGGGATTAACCCTAATGGTTTGATTGAACACCCTCCACCGCCTCTATGCATTCCGCCTCCCCTACCACTGCCTCCCTATGTTCGGCCTCCCCCACCACAACCTCCTGGTCTTCCGCCTCCCCATATTTCGCCTGCCCGCATTCCGCCTCCCCTGATACTACCTCCCGGTGTTCCACCTCCCCGCGTTCTACATCCCGGTGTTCCGCCTCCCCGCGTTCTGCCTCCCGGTGTTCCGCCTCCCCTACCACCACCTCCCTGTATTTCACCTCCCCTGTCACCACCATCTAGTGTTCTGACTCCCCAGGTTTCACCTCACTGTGCTCTGCCTCCCCTGCAAGTGAATAATTGGATGTTTAGGCGTTCAACTCTGGCATTTTTCAATCCTATGAAGGTTTGGATCTTGAGTTAATTTTGATCATTAATTGACACATGTATTAGAAATATGGCACTCCACTGTGGGTTTTCTTCAATTTGACGCTTTATTTAACGATGCGTTGGAGATAAATTTTAACACTAAAATGGAGTTTCACTCCATTTTAGTGACCCCTTGGAGATGGTATTACATGTATATCTGTGCTTCTGAGAAGTGTATATGATGTACAAGGATTTATAATGGTTGAACTTCTTGATACGAGCCAACATAAATTTTTTCCTAATCAGGTTAGTAATTAAAAGTGATGTAGGATTTTAATCACAAATAATATTTTTCCTTTGTGATTTCTTTGATGATTATCATGATTCTTTAAATGTACTGAAATTACCTTAGTTGATGATTATTCGGTCTCATATTTTAATACCCGATCACCATTTTTTAAATTTGATTCACTTTTACACCTGAAAGGTCATCAAATTTTGTTTCCATATTTGTATTTGGTGATTTCTAAGGTCCATTGATTAATGTTTTGTTTTCATTTGATGTTAAAGTTTTACTATGTATTTCTTAATTCTAGGAGAGGCTACTCTTTGAAGCTGTTTTGTATGAATTGAATGTCTAAAACTGCTCTGTGTACTGGCATTACCTTAGTTGATGATCGTTCAGTCTCATCTTTTAATACCTGATCAATAATTTTTGAATTTGATTCACTTTTACACCTGAAAGGTTATCAAATTTTGTTTCCATATTTGTATTTGGTGGTTTCTAGGGTCCATTGATTAATGTTTTTTTCCATTTGATGTTAAAGTTTTGTTATGTATTTTCTAATGCTAGGAGAGGCTACTCTTTGAAGCTGTTTTTTATGAATTGAATGTATGAAGGTGATCTGTGTACTGCATTATTTAAAATAACTTGATATGAACAATTATTTTTTATGCTCTGTTCTTGTTTACATGATTATCTTGATGTGGAGAACTTGATGTCTTATTTTGTTAGTTGCTCTTTTTCTATGAATGATGATTCAATCCATATTTATGAGTTTTTTTGATAACCTTTCCCTTTTATTGTTAAATTAGAAGTCTCATTTTGACCTACGTTCTGAGGTTTTTGAAACAAAATTGATGTTCATTTGATGTTAAGTTTTACACTTGAATTTTTTACTTTGCTAATAAGGACCAAACCCTACGGGGGCACGACGGGGGGCTATGCAGGCATCTTTAGAGGATGAATTGCAGCAATGAGGGCCATTGTTTAGCGAGTTTCATCTTCTAGTGTAGAGGTGGAAGGGCATACCATATTGGAGATCGAGTGTGGTCTACTGGTTCTCGTTGGTGTTCATGACTCTGACATTGACTCTGATGCTGGATACATATGTGGTCAGGTCTTGAACATTAGATTGTTCTCGAACGAGGTTTCAGACAAAGGATTTGATCATAGCGTTGCGCATAAGGACTATAAAGTTATACTTGATGGTGTATTTGGAGAAAAAATGAAGGTAAGGATACCTCTTTATCGGTTCTTCAACTCTGCATGGAGCCAGTAAGTGGGATTCATCAAAATCCTAATGGTAGTGGGCATAACAGATAGCCTCCCAATCTTCTGATTTCTTCGACTTACTTCCACCTATTTTTATGTCTTATTATTTTAATCACTGGTAGCCATCTTCATCTTTTTCCTGCATTATTTCCCTACATTTTTCATGGACCTACCTTAGACTGAAATCATACCTTCCTATATTGATTGTCAATAAGGACCAAACCTGTGCTGTGAAGTGAAAGTAACTATTTTTTCAACTTCAATGAAAACTCATCTCTCTGACTTTGTTTTTGTGTGTCCAGTTTTCATGAGAGGTCTATACTCACAAAGGATTAGTTTGGAGAAGGATAAATTTATAATGACATCATACCTTAAGTTTTAACTATTCTCCTCACATGGATGACTAGTGTAGAGATTGATGAACTCAAATAATTTGTTGCTGTCATCAGCTCTTCCTCTTTGGTGCCATGAGTTAGAGTTAAATAACTGCACTATATATATATATTTTTGAATGTGTTGAAAGTGTGGTCCCATAGTCCCTTATTGTAAAACTATGTATATTTATAATGGAATATTTTTTTTTCATATTTAATTTATATTATATATATTAAAAGACTGCCCTATTGGTGTGATTTTGTAGGTTTTGTGGTGGGTTTGTGAACGTCTAACTGGTGTGCCAGGTGATGAAGACTGCTAGAATTTAGGTGCGCATTGCCTTAGTCACACACACGCACACACTGATTGATGACTCTGCTGCTATTACACAAACAAACGTATGTAATAGTGGTAGTCACACACAAATGTCTATGTAATAGTACCAGTCACACAGACTGTAGTACATAATATATATTGGTAGTAGAGTCATATATAGATTGTAGTACTCTGCCAAGATATATGATAAGTGACTGTAATATTATTATTCTACTACCTTGACTCTACTTTTATTACACCGAATATAATATGATTTTCTATCCAACCGAGCTTCTGATACTGTATATTTCAATTGATGCATTTCACTTTCTTCTGGATTTGCAGTTCAGAGAATTGAATAGGCTTCAACAATCACAATCTGAGCCTACATGAAGGAGGTTCTACAATTTTTGATGTGTTTTTGAACTCTCAAGATAATGTATTTTGAGATTGGGTGAAAACTCAACATCTTTCACGTGGATTTTGCAATCAAGGTAGTTGATGCTCCTCATATTTTCTATTTATCTATCTTCTTGAGGCTTGTGGGTTAATGCTTATAAGATTTATACAGTGAGAATTCTAGAAATCTAATCCATTTGAAAATTTGTAAAAGCTATGCATTCCAATTTGAGTATATTTTTTGTATTTTTTTATTTTTTAATCTAAAAATAGATATAAATAAATGAAATAATTTCACCTATCCATTATAATCATACCAATTTATGGTTTTGGAAAACAACTACGAATGCAAACACATAAATCTTTAAAAGCACACACATAAAGCTATCATATAATTACAAGAAGTCTCTCTGGATTGAAATAAAGTGTTGTTTAACATTACAAGAACAAGAACAATAATAAAAATGATGGGAATTTTGTCACGAGTCATTTGGAATTTATTAAAGTATATGTTTTTTTTGTAATCACTTGTTATTGAATTCTTTAGTTCTTATTATACTAAAATAGATTTTTATTTTTTTTCCTCCTACATAATTCTACTTATATGATTTAATCCTTTTTAATTTATTAGGGTATCTGGGATTATTTGTAAGAAAAATACAGAAATGTTGTGGAAGACTTATGTGTATGATCATATTTGAATTGCCATTTTAGGTATGCATGATGGTTATTAAAACGTTTCCATGTTTACAGATTTCAATGTTTCCATGTTATAGGATTACATTTTTCTATATTGATTGTTTTACTAATTTTTAGGATACAGGTTTCCAGGCTTCAGGTTCCAGGTTTGTAAATTGAAGGTTGGGTTTACAAGATATTATGTTTTATGTTCAATAGTTTGTAGTTTGTGGGAGCCCATGTATGCACAAATATGTTTGCAGGTTTGCAAAAATATGTTTATAGGTTTTCGCAAATATGTTTTCACAAATAGGATTGTAGTTTGCACAAACAGGGTTGCAAAAATAGGTTTTTTGGTTTTCACAGTTATATTTTTATTGTGGGATCCCATGTTTTCCCATGTTTTCACAAACAGGTTTGCACAAACAGGTTTGCAAAAAAAGGTTTTCACAATCTCATTCTCCCCCAGCAGACATTGTTTTTACCAATTTTTATGTTCAATAGTTTTTAGTTTTCAAAAAAAGGTTTTTAGGATTATATTTTTCTTGTTTATGGGCTTTTATGTTACTGGTTACAAAATTACAAGTTTTCCAGTTTGTATGTCATCTAGTTAAAATTTAATTGTTTGTAGGTTGTAGTTTTGTAGGTTGGTATGTTAGAGGTTTACAGGATCCATGATTATTTGTTTACATGTTTGTAGGTAAGAATAATCTTGACTAGTGGTTTATAATTTCAAAGGTTTTATAGTTTAGGTATATATGTTTATGGTTTTACAGGTTTTTCAATTAATGTTTTTTGATTTTCAGGATTATAGGTTACATGTTTTTAGCTTGCAGTATGCAGGTTCATCTTTAAAATACAAACCTTACAATATGCAGGTTCACATGTTCAAGTTTTTCAGTTGTGAACCATTATAAACACATCCATGAAATTGGGACTTCATCCATGTTTCCAGCATTGATTCCCTCATTAAAGATCCAGTTTCTGGTAAGAGCATGTATGCCCATTACCCAGTTAAAGGATTCTTCAAAGTTTGTTTGTTAAAATGGTTCATTATCACCCATTTGTTGATGTTTTACTCTCTTGAAGCTATAATTATACTATTAGGATCTGGGCAGAGGATGGTGACAATGCTGATTGGCATTGTGTTCAGACATTAGGTCCACTGACTAGAAAAATCTGATATCATGTGTACTTTTCAAGTTATTATTTCAAACCTAATTTCATGTATTATATTTTTTTCTAAATAAAAGTATATATTTGAATTTTTATTTCCTTTTTGTGAAGGTACTACCTTTTTTGAAAGTCAAAATAAAGTTAAACACAAATGCAGGAATTTCAACACAAATGTTTATTTCTTATTGTGCAGGTACTACCTTTATCTCTATCATGTAAGCGAATTTCTATCACTTGTCTGTTTACCTATGTACCAATTCCATATGATGTATTTGCTCATATGTTTGTGCATAGACTAGAGATGGAATGGATGGGGCATAGAACAGAGTTTTCATAGACTGGAGCTGGCATGGATGAGCTGGAGCTGGAGCTGGCATGGACTGGAGTTGACATGGATGTGGCTAGAGCTTGATGAGATGGAATAGACTGAAGCTATCATGAATGGGGCCAAAGCTGTTATGTATGGGATGGGCCTGGATATAACATGGATTATTTGGAGCTGCTGGTGCTGGAGTCGCTGACGATGATGGGTTGGAGCTGCTACGGTGGTTGATCCTTTTTGGGGGGATCTAGTGGGGAGGGGGGGTGGGTGGTTAGGGTTGTCCAGAATTGTGGGACAAAATTGTGGAACAATCCTTGTGGGGGATCCAAGAGGTTTTGTTTGTAATGAATTTCATTATTAATATAATTAATTCATATCTGATTTTAAACATGTGTTAAAATAATCTTTGGTTTAATAATTAAAACATATGTATTATATACGATAAATTAATAAATATAATATACAATTTTACTACCAATAAAAATTTATAATTTTTATTTAAATGTAATTTATAAACAAATATTATATATTGGTAATATTATTACCTATAGATAAATTTCTCACCAGAACCTATTGCTAAACACTTTAACCAACATATATATTATTTGTTGGTATTATTATAATTGAAATAGAACTATTTTATTTGTCGTAAAAACATTTAGCGACAGAGTTCTTACCAACATTTTAGTGACAGGGACATATAAGTTGGTAAAAAGTTTTACAAACAGAAAATTAACTTTTACCAATAGATATGTTGCTGTTGGAAAAAGGGAAATATTTTGTAGTGTTACTAAGTCTAATGCATTCCTCACATAAAAAGGGTAAAACATAACATAAACATTTGTATTAAAACTAGCATACGAAATGTCAATAATTTAACCATAAACCATAAATGGTATAAAAATATCACATCCACAGTCAACTATATCATAACTCATTCAATACAATATGAAAGATTTTTTTATAATAAGTCAACCTCAATCAAGAACAATATCCAATAAAGGTTGTTGACATAGTTGAAAATAACCAGTAAAACTCTTTGAGAGAAATATACCTTATTCATGAAATCATTTAAAAGTCAAACAATTTATAAATTAAGTCATTTAAAAGAGGTTTTTGAATCAAAGTGTCCCATACCAATTTGAAACTTTTGAAAGGAATTAACATTTTAAAATAATCATGTCTATATAAATAAATCCTTAAAAATAATTTTGAAAACATGGAAACTAAATAAATCATTAAAAAATTTAAAGTGATGATATTTATAAAGATTTCATTCCACAAAACCTTAAAATATTCCTTTTGAAAATATTTCTATGAAACATGAACATGGATGATAAATATGTCCCAATAAATACTTACACATAAACAATCTTGGATAATAATGAGATTTAGGAATTAACCCTTACCTTGCACTTTCCATTGGTCAAGGGTACGTTTAACCTCCTGTATAATGACCATAGTATTTTATTAAATTATACCTGAACCATATTTATATTTATGATATCATACATGATTCATTTATGACTTTATACTTCCCATTTAATTATAATTTCCATGTTTAAGTAACATTTTATGTAATAATCGCTTTCTTTATCGTACGTGTTTTGAATTTTTATTATTGATCATATCAATTATATCATGATTTAATTACTTCCAGAATATAAAACATTATATTTATAATAGATAGATATATGAAATCAAATATACTGTTTATGGAGACGGCAGGCCGTACGTACGCATAAACGCTGTTTCCATTTTCACATCATATTGAATGAAAGTAAGTGAATGACATATATGTATATATATATATCATTATAGTAGACATATTATGTCATATATTTTATAATTATGAATAATATATTTTTTTATAATCATTCTTGGATGGTGAACATGGAATATGAGCCTCATCACGTCATGTAGACGGTAAGCCGTACATACGCACAAGTGATAATATCATTTTCTTAATGGTTAAATGGTATTGAATTGGATGGAATATAAATTTTAAAGAAACAATATAATGTTATATTTATTATTTAAATCCATTAAATTCATCTTTATACCCATATAAATAAAGTGTACATGGAAAACAATTTACACCATGGCGTGGAGATGGTAAGCCGTACGTACGCATGCATGGTGGTATTATTTTTCATAGGATGGGTAAAAAGAGTAATATGGTTGTCCCATAATATTAAAAACATCTCAAAATATAGTATATGTTGGATTTATTAGTTTATTATGGTAAATACTTATAAATAAGAAGTATAAGAATAAATGAACTTTGAAATAAGGGATATAACGATTACCTCTTCTTCGGGTGTCTCCTTTTGATTTTCACCAAAGGACTCCTTAAGTTAGCTTTATGATCAAATTGTTTCCTATAGGACGAAGGTAGTGAAGTTTGGAGGAGGCTTGGGTAGGGTTTGGCTGAGTCAAATGAATTTGGAGATGTGAATTAAATATAAAGGGAGGTTCCCTTTTATAAGGGAGGTGAGGAGAACTTTAGGAAAAGTTTGAAATATTAATTTATGATAAAATTCCTTTTGGTTTATAATGGATAAAAATTTATTTATTTCGAGGATAATATGAGGATGGGTCTAGATACTCTTAACCAATAGGTTTTAGACAAGGTTAGGTCATAAAATTATCCTTATCCTTTAGGATTAACCCTTAGTTAAATAGTTTAACTCTTACCATGCCTTCTTGTATTTTTATACTAGAGAGTTATTTTAGTTACTATAAAATGCCAAGGGAACCTCAAGTGGATAATTAATGAAATTATTATAATTATATAATTCAATTGTATGAATCTTAGATTTTTTGGATATTATATAATTTAATAAAATAGTATTTGTTTTAAAAACTCATTTATGTCAATTTTGACACTATTTAGTAATTGATTTTTTTTAAATTCATAACTGCTCGATTCATTAAAAAAGGCATTAAATCATACCTAATATGTCTATTTCATCCATAAAATTTGTTTATGGCATCAAAACTTTCAAATTATATTTATTTTAATATTTATAATATCATTTATCTGATTCCTTCATTAATAAGGAAAATACTACATCATTTTTGTGTCATAAATAAATTTAATTATTTAATGTCTAAAAATTAAAAACAAAATACCATAATGTATAAAATATATTTATATTTCTAGTGAATATTTATAGTCAAATAGATCCGTCATATAACCCTTTATTAAAATTTATTTAAAAAAAGATATGTGTTTGTGTTATAATTATCTTTACTTTAAATTAATTCTTATAACATGTCATTATCACACCCAAGTTGTTTATAAATGACAAAACGTCTTCCTAAGGATTATCATGGTCGAATATATTTCATCCAATATGATTAGGACACGTGTTATGGTAGTTTTATATTAATTGTTTACCCTTATTTACCTGATTTCCCTTTAACCATGATAAATAAAAATAATTACTGAAGTTACTATTCATAATATCCAAAAATAAAAGTTACCTATTTACATAATATGAAAATTATGATTCAAAATATGGAATAAATTTTTCCAAATTCAAAACCTAGAATTTTCAGTAATTAATTTAAAATTAATATCTCGTTGTCGAAACCAATAAGTGGGTTTTTAAGAAGTAAAAACTATTAAAAGTTTGACATGTGTTTATATCCAATATGAATGTGAAATTACTTCCAATGAACTAAATTATACTAAATTATAAAAATATAATATAATTATACTTTAAAACCACTCAAATTTATAATTTAAAACTGTAAATTATTTCTATTAAAAACGTTGTTTTCAATTAAAAATTGGCATTTTCGTTATTCATCAAAAATTGAATGTTTTCAGAAAAATACCAAATATTCACCCTAAGCTAATTTTGATATTACGAATTCAAAAAATGAAGTCTATTTTACTAAATTAATTTCTTAGGAGTTTCTAAAACTAATTTTATTATTTTTCAAAAAAGGACATAAAAAGTAGTTATTTTAAGAAAATAGTTTTTCTAAATATATAACTATTTTAACAAAAATTATACATTTTATTATAAATATGTTATATATATATGAAAAAATTATAAATAATTTATTTTTTACTATTTATATCACACTATTTAATTTATAAATAAATATATCATTTAAATAATTATAATACTAATGTGTTGTTTCGCAGAAACTCAATCTTGCATATAATGAAAACCAAGTCGGTGTTGCGTGCAATATAAGCTATTAAATTACTTTAACGTATTATGAAATATTGGAGTGTTACATGAGAGATAATTATAGGGAGCTTGGGTTACCTTGGTAGGATTCTATAGATAGGATGATAGAGGTTGTTCGAGCTCCAAAGGTTTTGAGTGAAGAGGAATGAGAGATTGAGTGAGTTTATATAGGAAAAGAGAGGAAATTCTTTATTATTTTGGTTTTGGACACTACACCATAAAATAATAAAAAAACCATAACATGTTTTTTTCCAAAGGAGAGTGGAAAAAATTATTTTATAATGTAAATGGCCGAACTTATTAAAATATTAGGCTTGCTTATGTGGAGGTGAGTCACACTCTCAAGGAAATCATTTTAAAAAGTTACAATGTTTTATAAGTCTTGGAGAGTCCACCAAGGCACCATAAAATTAAACAAACAAATATAAAATCAAATTATTTTAAGGTTAAAACATATATTGGCCGAACATCCCTTTTATATTATTTTATTACATCACTATTGGGTCATTATGATGTCATAAAACATATTATATTTTTAAACGGTATTTAATTTTTACCCAAAAATTCAACTGTCTCAAAAAATTATGAAAAATTTACCATTAGAAAATTTCAATGTCCTGAATCCAAAAATTATATTCATTTTATCTAAATATTTATCTAAATATGTTAATTTTTTTACTTTTAAAATAAAAACTGACATTTATAAAAAATTCATGGGTTTTGATAAAAACATCTTTCAAACCTTAATAAAATTTACAATTGTATTCATAAAAAGTATACAATCATTTATATTTAATAAAAATTAATTTAGTAATAATATTTTTTAAAATATTATTTAATTCAAAAATCCATTAATTCCTCAAAATAGATTTCTTAATTGAATATTAGCTAAAAATAAAATTTGTGATTTAAAAACCCTTTACAAAGTAACAATAATAAAATGAATGTATATTCTTTATAAAAAAAATAAAGCACATAATCATAGTGATATGGTCTTGTTACATAACCCCTTATAACACCCGCATAAGACCTAAGGGTAAGGTGTGCGATGGTGACAGACTCTTGGGGTGACTCAGATAACATCGCTCGGGTGGTAATCTCTATTATCTTACACTTCTCCCATAGACAGTTCTGTTCAAGCTTAACACGTTGAATCTTGGATTGGGATTGGTCAAGAGCGAATCCTAGTGACGCTACCTCCTTTTTTATCTGTGACTAATGGGATTCATATGGATCAATTCTACTCGATGGGTCATCGCTTCCTTTTTCTGAGTAAATTGGATTTTTTAAAGCCCTATATTTACACTAATCACATGATCACTGTTCAATGACTATACTAGTAATGATAACAATTCATAATGGTATTTTAAAATCTAAAAACATGAAACCAAGTAAGTGCATATGTTTTATATAACCATTTTACATAATAATACATTTAACTAGATCAAGATGAATTTTCATTAGTAAAAGTTGGGGCCTTACCTAGTGGGAGTGAGATATACTTTGATGAAGTCCAGGATCAAGATACAAAATAGTTTTCATAGAAATAGATTCCATGAATCCTCATGGAAGAGGAAGTTCCAGATACATAAGTACTACGTGGGATTATGAGAGAGGTTAGAGAACCAGAATTATATGGTTTTCTAATCACCGAATATGGTGAATTATTATAAGTTGATAATAATGGTCCTATAACTTACAAGGAAGTATTAGGTGGCATACAAGATTACAAATAGAAAGAGGCTATGAATTATGAAATGGATTCCATGTACAAAACCAACTATGGGTTTTGTTATATCCTCTAGTGGATGTAAATCTTGTTTGTTGTAAATGGGTATTCAAGAAGAAACTGGACATGGATGGTCAAGTCAACACCTATAAGGTTATATGGGTTAGAAAAGGGTTTAAATAGTATCAAGTAATAAACTATGAAAAAAACTTTTCACTAGATGTTATACTTAAATCCATCAGAACTCTATATTCCATAGCATCGAACCATTACTATAATATTTGGAAGATGGATGAAAAAAATATCTTTACTTAACAGAAACCTTTATAAAGATGTCTATATGACACAACTAGCAGGTTTTGTGACTCTGAATGATGATAAAAAGGTATAAAAGTTATAGAGATCCATTTATGGATTAAATAATGCATCCAGGTCATGAAAAATTCCATTTGATAAATCCATAATAGAATTTGGGTTCATAAATAATGAATAAGATCTTTGTGTCTATAAGAGGTTTAGTGGGAGTGATATCATTTTTCTAATAGTTTATGTTGATGATATACTATTTATTGGAAATTAAATACCATTCTTATAGTCTTTTAAGTCCTAGTTAGACACATGATTCTCTATAAAGGACATAGGAGAAACAACATATAATCTTGGGATCAAAATTTATCGGATATATTCAAGAGTCTTCTTAGACTAAGACAAAGTATGTACATTGACAAAATACTGAAGAGATTCGGTATGGAACAATATAGGAGGGGATTATTTTTAGTGTCACATGGAATTCATCTTTCTAAGAAAATGTGTCCTCTAATACACGAGGAAAGACAAAGGATGATAAGGATTCTATATGTGTAATGAACTAACCCAATGGGGCCTACTTGGCCGGTGGAAGACAAGGCCACCACAACCCCAAGCCTGCCTACATAGTCCTGGGGTCGGTGACAAGTGCCGAGAAGGCATAACTAAAATGGGAGGCCTTTTCCTAACGTACCTGTATATATGCACTCGAACATCTCCATGAAGAAGTGAAAAGGAATAAAAAGTAAAGACTATAACATCTAGAGATAAACCATGCATGAAATAAGATCTATAGAATACATCAGATTACAATAGAATACAACTAAAGTGTAAAAGGTTAAAAAAGGGTACAATAGTATAAACTGAAATGTAAAGGGGAAAAATAAATTCCCAACTAGAAAAGATGTCAAATCCTATAAACAACTAGAATAAATAAATATAAGAGGGAGAAAATCCTAATCTCCAATCCCAACCACCGTATATGGTCAATGCACCTAGGTACCACCATGCTCCCCTATAATCACTACTGATCATTCCATCATCTATATATGACATGACACATGTGGGAAAATCCCATATTGGGATGAGTATATACATACATAGTAGGAAACCCTAAAAATAGAAGAGGGAGAAATAGGAGACATGATATAAGTAGTCATCTCAACCCAATGAAGTCATTTTAATTAGAAAACAAGAAAAAAACTATAACAATAAACCCATATATTTTCAAAAATAATACCAAACAAGAGAGAAAGGGGGTATCCATCTCCACAACCTAGATAATAACAATGAGTCTTCCCATAGATCCAAATTTCCATCTATGATTCCCGAAATCATGCACAATTTCTAAATGATCCCATATAGAGAGTCTCACACATTGTCACTACGCACACCACAGCTGAGGGAGACACAAATCCAAAGGTCTATCCCTGATTCTCAACATTATGCATAACCACAAGAGAAACTATGGGGAAGGGATCACACACTATCAATTCTATGCGCCATAATTTAGGGATACCTAACTCCAAAACATGAATCTCAAGTAACCTCACCAGTAAAGGAGTGGAGGGTCCCGCACCCTACAACTACTCTCCGCAATCGAGGGAGCCACCACCCCCATGGAGGACCCACACAGTGCTAGAGCTCGAAGATGGGGGAGTTCCAATCCATAGTCAGAGAACCCATTACTTGTAGTAGTAAGGGGAGTAATGACCCTATATATGTAAAGGATACGGGGAACCCATGTCATGGTGATATAGGGGAGTACTAACCCTGGTAACACATGCATAAAGAAATACAGGGAACCCATGACCAGGTGCGATGAGGGAGTATTGAACCTGGTATCTCTTATGTAAGGAATATGGGGATCCAAACCCTACTATAACAGAGGATTACTGAACCTAATATCATCTATGTAATGAATATATGGAACCCACACCCTAGTGTTATAGGGGATTACTATCCTTGATAACACTATGATGATCACACATGGTCTCTAACATTATCAAATGTTTCCTAAATAAGAACCATGCTTATAAAACCTCAAATCATAACTAAAAATCTACTATGAAGGCTACCATCATGTTCTACATAGAAAAACACTCAGGATAAGCTTCTAGTCGACCAAAATCCAAGTCTAGTCAGAATCCTAATGAGTGCACGAGGCTCATCATCGGTCTATCAAGCTAAAACATAAATCCACCAATATGTCACTATAAATATTCATGGATGTCCAAATAGGTCACACAGTTTCGATCCTTATAGAAAAAAAACTTATAATAGACTATTCAATTTCCCAAAATGGACACCCAATAAAAACATATTTTTATCGTAACACATATACACGATGGTTCATAGGCCAGAGCAATGAGTCTAAATTAAATATCCATCATTGGTCTTGTATCGATCGCCTCAATAACACAATAAAAATTGCATAGACGGATCACAAATCTAACATCGTATGGAGAATTTATAACCTAATTAAGGTTTCCACAATAAAAATAAAAATAGTAATATTTTATATTATTTTTTAACCCTATTCAAGGGAAAGCCATGCGATTCTCTTCACACCCACTGATCTGGAACCTCCCTCCAAGAACACATCCCACTTTTCTTAATAATAATAATAATAATAATAATAATAATAATAATATTATTATTATTATTATTGTTATTATTATTAAACTTATATAATAAATATATTTGGTAAGGGGGTCTAGGCTCTTCCCTCCCCATCCTTCACGCGTATAAGGTGGATCATACCCCCACATGATCTCTTATTGATTTTTCATTTTTTTTAAAATTAAATTATTATTATAATTGATAATAATAAAAAAAAGGAAATATAACTCTCCCCACTCTAGTGCCTGGGGGAAAATCATGTCCAAGCCAAACTTGAGTCACCCTTCTATTATTCCATATAACCTCATAAATGTAAATTATATCCTCCTTAAATTTAATTTAATTATCACATGAATATGTGACACCCTTCTTATGAACCTATCTTGGGTTCCCTAACACCATCCTATGATCACTGGAAGTGACTAATAAAATTCCATTGACCATAAAGATGACGAACCTCGCCTATCCCACCCCGTTCGCCGCCTGCCAATGGTCTTGGGAATTCATGAGAAACACTCAATCCATCTTGAAAATACACCATTACATGAAGTATCATTAGATTCTTGTCACCATTTACACACCTCCTTCACATCTCCAAATCCTAAAACTGAACCCATAACCATGATCCGTTGTGCCAAGGATTAATTCACAATGATTGGTTTTCTCAGTTATCGTTTAATCACCGACCAACCAAAAAAATGATGATGAACATTAAGAATGGTGGGGGAAAATAAAATTAACACAAATTAATCATCATTATCCAAGTGTTATTTTCCAATGATTATATAAATGGGGAAACATCAAGGGAAACAAGGGGTTTAATGGATCAATTATACAACAAGGTAGCAGGGCTCATGTAAAGGAATAAATAAATCATAGATCAAATGAAGATAATTAATCCATGATCAATCTTTTAATAAAAATGGAAAAACCCACAATTGGTGCACCCTACCTCGATTATTGATCAATAATTGGTGAAAATTATTTTTTTTGTGATAGGGAAGACCCGCTGCACTCATTTCTTATCGATCCGTCTTAATTTTATCATCGTTCTTCGTTCGATGTCGATCCGCCAATGAGGGACGCTCCCCTCCTCCTCTCATATATATTAAGGGTTATACGGCTAAACCTCAGAAAATTTTCATAAGTGGATATTTATATAGGATTTCAATTAGTTCATTTAATAAAACAAACAAAAAAATTATTTATTTATTTCAATTAAACACACCCACCAATTTTTTCCTCAACCAGACATTCAGTGCCGACCAACTTTAGGTCATTCCTAGGGTAAAACCTCCATTCCAGACTCAAACATGGTCTCAAATTTATGATCTGAGGATCTATTTTGATATTAAATAAAACCACATGAGTGTGAAATTAATATATTTAATATTTTTATAATATCAATTACGGTCTCACTGAGCCTTAGAATCTCACGCCGTCTTAGATCCTATCTTTGAAAATATTCCTAAGATTATTTCAAAGTATTTCATAGAAAAACTAGAGTCTCTACATTATTCCCTCCTTCAAAAAATTTCATCCTCTAAAAGTAAAAGCTAAGAAAAAATATGGGGATACTGAACCCACATTTGGCTCTCCCACTCCCAGGAGATCTCCTATATGGTCTCATATTATTTCCAACACACACTTAGGGGAACCACATGCCCATGATGGGTCTTCCCATGCTAGTTCACAAACACCATCAGGTACTTTGAAAGGAATCTTCACACCCCACACCCAAATCACCTAGGTTGACAATATGCAACAAGTCATGCACACATATCCTTAGCTGAAATAAGTGGAAAACATCAAGAACCCAGTCTAACTACAATAACAGGGTCAAGCGGTATACCACCTAGATAACCCAACACAATAACTAGAAAAAGGAAATATTATCCTTAGAGAGATCCTTCCATCTTGGATAAATACTTGTGATCCACAACATAGAAAGATATCCCAGAATATATTATGTTCTCATAAAATTCCGAAGGCCAGGGTCATCAGTACAAAAAGGACTCCTAATGTTTTCTGGGTAGCCCTCATCCTCCCTTAGTTGAACTTCACTACTTTCACAACCATCACTAGCATCAACCATAGGCCTAAAATCAATGACTCCCACTAGCTCTAACTAGTGTAGTGGTGACATTCAGGATCTCTCATACATTGACTCAAATGGTGCTACACAGATAATGGAGTGATAAATGTTGTGATACATACTCCAAAAATGGTAGGCTCTCCTCCCAGATATTTCCCAAAGATAACATGAAATCCTGAAGAATGTTATACAAAACCTAAATGGTATACTCTTCCTAGATACCTATATGGGGTAGAAACACTATGTTCAAGAGAATATGAGTCCCAAAGTCCTCATGAATCCTCCCCATAACCAGGACATGAATTGATCATCATGGTTTAAATGATCGTCGAGGGAATTCAATGACGCCAGATTGCCTTCTTCACGCACATGCATCCCAAACTTTCTACTAATATTTTCTATTAGTTAGGTAAGAATTTTGTCAAACTGGTGAGTTAGTCTACAATGAATCAAGAATCATCGTGACTTATCATCAACTATGTAATCCCCTTAATGATAACCACAAAACACCATAATTTTTCCACTTCCACTTGGAACCTTAGTCTCCTCCTATAGAAAGGTGAGATGTTGAGAGTTAAACTCAGAAACAAGCCACAACATCTTTGGCCACCAAACCCAAATCTAATGGATCTCAGTACAATAAAACTTCTCCTGGGTTTATTACTAAGGGAAAATTACATAATTAACATCCTTTTACCATAAAATGATCGGTGCCTCTGACCATACTTGAACAAGGATGTTGTGATCCCCACCTTTGGGGAATCCATTAGGAACATATCTAGTGGATGTATGTCCAGGAAAGATATTCTAGTTGATATCCCCAAGTTGTACCTCCATGACTCTCTAAAGAAGTGAAGGGATACAAAATATCAATTAGAGGTATGATTCATCATGCTCTCCCTTAAGGGACAACTAAAAATAGGTCACTACTCTGTCAAATCACTCGACATCAATGGACATAAAACCTCACTATGATCATCTGCTACTATGGATATGCCCTAGGTGATCCTCAAGATCATGCTACCTCATCCTATGTAGGGTACACTGTCACTCCCATGTCTAGGAAGATATATCCTAGGAAGTAGACCTTCGATTCTATAACTGACTCTATAAGATATTCCATATGACTAACACTATTGGAGTATGTCTAGAACCATCCTTCAGTGTCTTGCATGCTCAAAATCTAATGTTGAGGACATGAGGGAACCATTCCAGAATATTACCATAAACTGATCCAAGATGGGTTAAGGATCTGAATCATAAGTCTCACAAACTCTGTTGGGGTGTTCAACATTCCAAAGCATATAACCAAGAACTCAAAGAAACCACATCATCTCTATGAATACATGATTGGTACATACACCTCTCGAACCTGGATCTAGAGATAAACCATCCTAAGGTAAAACTCTGAGATCCACTTCACCCCCATCTAATGGGTGAAGAGTTCATCAATTCTTGGGAGGTGGGTACTCCTCCCGGATAATAACCTATCTCATTTGATGCCAATCCACACCTGAACTCAATATATCATCCACCTTCAGGAGAACAACATAGGGTTTCCTAGGAAAACACACTGGGTCTTATGAATCCCCCACTCTATATAATCCTTCAACCACACCTCCAAATCTCATAGCTACATGGGGTCATATGATATTATTGTGTAGATATTGGTTTGTCCCTAGTGAAATTCCATGTAGAAACAAACTCTCGATGGGGAGGTAAACCTAAAACATCTTCAATATAGACTCCATCATACTCTTACACCACTATAGGATAATTGAAGATCAAATAATCTATTTATCCAAGGGTAATACTAGAAAAATGATAAGGAAGCAGCTATAACCTCCTACGAATGAGGTCATCCTTCCATACCCTGGGATCATTCCTCGTCAATTGAGTAAAACTCCATCCCAACAAACCAAAATCACTACTACAATAACTAGTATAAATCATCTTATCATGAATGGTAAATGACCATACCATACCAAGGAAATCACTGTAAGGTCCCACTACCTCTATATAAATATTCCATGAGAGGCCCTCTCTCCTTATAGATTCAGGTCCCACCATTGATAAAAATGTGTGATCATAGATCCTCTCTACAAGAGCCTCTAGAACAAAGGTTGATAAAAAATTAACCAAATGGTATCATTAGGTATAAAATAGGGGCTATGTACAAGGAAATATAGCTTACAACTCTATACTATAACTATAGTTGGAGCAACGAAGACACATGTCATACCCCAAACCATACTTGAAGCCACTAACCCACAAGATCCTACCAATTGAAGCTATCCATTCCCTTTACCACCTGATCATGACAAACATGGATCTCTCTAAAACCTTAACATATCAAAAAAAACCATGAGTATACAAGTTGAAGGAACTTAATTACCATACCTTGACACTATCCACTTTGGATGGTACCAACTCGCCCTCACGATTTTGAATCTTGTCATAAGAATTCATTTCAGTGGGGGAAGTGTCCCTTTTTCTTGCATGTTTAAAGAGACATCGAACATCACAAACAAAGGTCTCTAACGATTCCCCACATCACCCTAGAGAAGTGTCACTTTCAGGACTACCATCAATAGGGGTCCTATCCAAGTAGACATTCACACTACACGCTCATGCCGGTCCTCTACCACATGATAAGGGGGAGTTTGGCTCACCATGAAACCTGGAGATCTCTATCTCTGAAACCCATGATGCACACTTAGAATAGGTAATTCATCTATCAGTACCTTTATAATCAATAGATATTCCATAGAGATGATGGGTCTCCAATTTAACCATCTAATTGTTAGGGGTCTGCACAAGACAGAAAACCTAAACCATTGCCTCGGGTCAAACCTCTACTGCCTAAGGGTTTGTCTCATTGTGAAATCTCAATGGTCTCTATTTATAGAGCTCACATAATGTGCTAAGACTATGCATACCATCATCCTATACTGTTGGAGCTATTGATTTCTCAACACATGGACAACTATATTCCCGATCCATAGAAGGATCTATGCACCACTCAACAGGCGGTAGCACTGCTTGGTGCCCACCTAGTGAAAATAACCTCATGGGTAGGTCTATGAATCGAGGCCTCATCTCATAAATGGTCATAATAACAACACTATCTCAAAATCCTAGCTAGCTATCATCGCAGAGACATCTTGAAGGTTATCAAGAATCACCACAGTCAAAGAGCATATATGGGGAGCTGAATCAAGAAGGACATTGAAGTTAAGAGACTCAATCCAATATGATGTATATACCATTGATCCTTTAAGCATATGTCTTGGTATGAAAAGTCTACAATAAGATAGTCAGATTCCTGGTGTATGGATACATTGTCTTCCACACCAACACTAGTTTCCATGGCTTGAAATCCACACTGAAGGAAATTTGAAACCATTTTCCTATGTCCTAACTAATCCTTATAAGGGGAGAAGACTCCAAACACCATCTCAAGGTTGAAACACCATTGATACCACTCATAATCACCCAACACACTAGATCCCACTTGGTTGGTGGAAGACCGGGCCTCCAAAACACCAAGCCTACCTCTATAGTCTAGGGGATCTCGATAAGAATTGAGAAGGGATAACTAAAATGGAAGAAATTTTACTAATGTACATGTATGCACACACCCCACCATCTCTATACATAAGTGTAGAGGAATACAAATTAAAAACTGTAACATATAGAGATAAAAAATGCTTACAATAAACTTTAGAGAATACTTAAAAGTACAAAAAAACACAACCAAAGTGTAAAAGGGAAAAATTAAAAAGGGTATGATGGTATAAAACAAAATGTAAAGGGTCAAAATACATGCCCAACCAGAAAATATGTGACATCCTGAAAAAAATTAGAATAAAGAAATATGAGAGAGCCCAACTCTTGATCTCCAATCTCAACCACTGCACACGATCAATGCACCCAGGTACCACTATGCTCCACCATAATCACCACTAATTTATCTATTTACTGCATAATACATGACAGATGTGAGAAAAGACCATGTAGGGTGAGTATATACATACCTCGTAGGATTCCCCAAAAACCAAAGAGGGAGTAATAGAAGACATGATAGAAGTAGTAAGATCAACCAAATGAAGGTATTTCAATTAGAAACAGAGACAAAACCCTAACAATAAACCCAAATATGCTTAGTAAGAATCCCAAATGAGAGTGAAAGGGGATAACTATCTCCACATATTAGCTAAGGATAATGAGTCTTCCCACAAATCCAAAGTTATATATATGATTCCCATCATCATAAACAACCACAAAAGGATACCTTGTGGAGGGGATCACACCTCACCACTATGTGAAACACATCTAAGGTATCCACAACTTTAAATATCCATTTCTGATTCCTAACATCATGAACAACCACAAGAGAAACTATGGGGAGGGGCCTGCACACCACCACTTATATGCAACACATCCAAGGGATCCATGAATCTAAAACATTAATCTCATATAACCTAATTGGGAAACAGGCCACTACACCAAATTCATAGTTTTTCGGTAGTTTAATAAACCATTTCTAAACAAAATGGAAAGAATTTAATGGATTTTTTTTCAATAAATTTTTCTAATTTTATCCATTTTCTAAAAAACAATTTCTCCTTAGGCCCCAATTTATCCCCAATCTCCCACCCTTCTCCCCTAGGAACCCCCCACCCCCTCTCCCTCGATCACCCCTACCTGAGCCCTCTCTTCCACATTTGTCCCCTTGCCAATGCTTCAGTTTCCCCTGAGACCCCCTGAGCCCTCACTGGTGCTCTAGCTTCCCCTGATCCCCCAATCCTGATCCCTATTTGGCTCTGTGGTTTCCCCTTATCCCCTTGGACCCTCTCTCTCCCTCATTAACCCTCCATTTCCCCCCACCCTTGCCCTCACCAGATTTCCAATTTCCCCTGAGCCCCTGATTCCCCAAGCCATCGCCCTATCCCTCACCACGTGCAACCTCTTCTCCGATGAGAACTCCCTACCAAGAGGTAATAAAGGGATATAATCTTCTAATCACTTGTATTACTTAAAATATAGAAGCTACATAGGCTTTACTTAGGTGAATTTAAGGTAACCACTAGGTTTTGCTTCCTGGGTTTGTTCTTCTCAAGTTACAATAGTGTTTACCTAATTCCAATGCCTTGATAGGTGGTTGAGATTAGCTTTTGGGTGAAATATCTCTTCTTACTGAATCCTCAAAGAGATATACTATAATTAAACTAGTAGGTTTTCCCCTTATTCCTCTCATATCTAGAGAGAGTTAACCAAGAAATGGTATAAGGTGGGGCGAACCATAATGAGACTAAGAGTTTAAAACTAGTAAATGTTTTCTCTGAACCTTTTATGGTTAAATGATTTATTTTTGTGACTCTTTCATGAGTTTTACATGTTTATCATGATATGTTAATTAAATTAAAATTATTTCTTTCTATCATATACTTTACCAACATGATTACACTTTTTTATGCATAATGAAGTATGAAACGATAGATATTCATCATGTTTGCTATTGTTCACC
Source organism: Viscum album (assembly GCA_963277665.1). Taxonomy (NCBI): domain Eukaryota; kingdom Viridiplantae; phylum Streptophyta; class Magnoliopsida; order Santalales; family Viscaceae; genus Viscum; species Viscum album. The sequence continues at coordinate 1,079,180,183 of OY728166.1, read as the reverse complement.
ATTTAATAAAGTGATCTCATTGTTTTATTCCATGCCATAATTTCTAAGTTTATCATTAAACATTCCATTTGACTTATTGTCCATGTTGAGAAAGTCAAATACATATATATTGTTGTTTATGAAACCACAACCTCTTTTATTTGTATTCTTTATACCATGTAATAGATAGTGTTTTTCATGCTATTAGTATTCATTTTTAATGGACTCTACCGTATCTCATACTTTTTTTGGGTTTCCTATAAGTATGAATTAGTTGTTTCCTAATCAATATCTTATTCTTTACCTAAATGGCACGAAGGCCTTCTTTTTTATTGATTTTTTGATAACCCCCCTTTCAAGGGATGAGGGGGAACCCTTATAAGGACATCTTATGATTAATTTGGAATTCTACTAGTATAAATTAGATATTTCCTATGAGATCTATTATCCTTTGTTTAGTTTTCAACTAGTATGTTAATTTGTCTCATTTTCTATCTATTATATCATTTTTTTCATACTACTAGTTTTAATTAGTTGCTTCATATGGAATCTATTATACTTTTTTTAGTTTATTATTAATGTGAATCAATTGTTCCCTATTTCACCTCTTGTACTTTTCTTGGATTACTATTAGTATGACCTGGATTTCGGTTATTTGATTCCAAATTAATTGTTTATATTAAAATCAATATGCCTCAGTGGTTATTTATATCATACCTTGGGAATTATTTATATTTCTCATAGTATTACATTATTTTTAGTTATTCCTTACTTATAATTAGAATGAACATAATAACATGCATCAATTCCCATTTTGGGTTTTAAATGGTTTCAAATAGTTTAATGACTTGGCATAGAACTAGGTCACATGCCAAGTGGTTATTAAAATTACCGATGACTTTTTTATTGGTAATTAACTATTTAAAGGGGTATTTGACACCTGTTTTATCTTTAAAATATTCTTGTGTTGTTTTGGAGGCATGTTTTAGGAATTGAAGGTAATTGAACTTTAGTTTTATTAAATTGTTTTGAGACCATAAGTCTCATGGTGGCTTGAAATATTTTTCAAAGGTGAAAGTTTGGTCTTGAAAAATGGGTGATTGACACCAATTGACTTCCTTTAAAGAGGGGAGTCTTTCATTAAAAAGTGATTTTATGGAAATATTTAGATTTCTAAATTGGGTTTCAAAGCAATGTTTGATAAATAATTTTTAAAGAACATTCGAAATGTTTTTTTCTTAATAATTTCATGATTTTTATCTTTCTTCTACTTTATATAATACCATCCATGATTGATTTTATTTTTTTGATTTTATTTTTTTAGTAATTATATGACTCTTTTTATAATTAATTGGGTTGTATTTTTTTCAATTCCATTTATATATTTTCCTAATTAGTAATAATTATGCGCTTTAATTTTTTTTATTAAAGCATAGGTGGATTGTGATATATATGGATAAAATATAGATCACAATACCAAGGAACACACCTCAGTATACTAAGGGTTTTGAGGAGTTTTTATATTTTTTAATTTATAATCAATCCATTAATGGGACAATAATATTTCCATGTCCTAAATGAAAATTTAGAAGATGGTTAAAGATACATGAAGTTTATGAGCACTTGATATTGAAGTAATTACCAGCTCAATATTTTTTTTGGATTTAGCATGGAGAATCAAATGTTATAGAAGGTTTGAGAACTGATGTAAGTCATCTGAATGATCTCCCAACTTCATCAGTAATTGAAAATGAAATGAAAAACATTATAAATGTTGATTCTATCATTATAATATAACAACATCAACATAAAAACATAGCAGAATAACCAGTTGAGGGTGCTATAAATAGTAACTTGACAAGTGATGTTTTTGGGACTATAGGATAACCATATTAAGATTGTAACATATCATTGGATTCTTCTCTTGACTCTATGGAGAGTAATGTAAGAGATAACTTCACTGAGCAGAAAAATGCATTTCATGATTTAGTTGATGATGTAAATCAAGAGTTTTATGGTTGATGTTTAAAATATTCAAAACTTTTTTTATTGAAGTTGTATCATATCAAATGCCAATACATAATTACAAATAAGGTTATTTCTATGTTATTGGAATTGTTGTGCGATTAATTTATTAAAGCCAAGATCACTGAGTCTTTTTACGATATGAAAACATTTGTTAGCAATAATGGTATAAATTATACAAAAATACATGCATTCCCTAATGATTGTATACTTTATTGGGGAGAGGATTCAAGCATCTAGGATTGAAAAAATGTTGTTCTTCTAGTTAACAGTTAATGGGTGATGTTGGAAGTCTAAATAAACATACTACTATAAAGAAAAAGAAAAATAACACACCTTTAAAGGTTTTTTGTTACTTCCCTTTAAATCCTTGATTTCAAAGATTATTCATGTCATAAAAAATCACTGATCACATGAAGTGGAATTCTATAGATAATAACAGTGATGGTTTAATGTGACATCCAAGAGATTCACACTTGTGGAAGACATTTGATTCATTACATATATATTTATCATCTGATCCTAGTAATGTGTGATTAGGATTGACTGCTGATGGATTCAACCCATTTGAGACTTTGAGAACCAGTTATATCATTTGGATGGTTATTTTGATCCCTTATAATCTACCTTCGTGAATGTGCATGCAAAAAAAATCTTTTATCATTTTTATGATTATTACTTAAAATAATTCCTAGAAAAGATATCGATGTATACTTACAAAATCTAATTGAATAATTGCAGGAGTAATGGAGTTAAAATGTTGAGACATATGATTCATCTTCTATAACAATGTTCAAAATGGATACTACTCTAATGTGAACCATTAGTTACTTCCTTGGACTTGGTAACTTATCTAGTTGGAACACTTACACGGTTTTGGATTATCCAGTTAGTAACTTTGATTTTTGAGCCTGAACGACTACCTTACAATAAAGAATAGTGATTCTTATGTCATCAAATATTTCTCAATGAATATCATAGATTTCAGTTGAAAAAGTCAAAATTCAATGGTTTTATTGATCGTAGACCACCTATAAATCTTTTGATAGATTTTGAAATATTAGAAAAACATGGAAACATTGAAATGAAATTTGGAAAGGTTCATCAGTTGAATGATAGTGAGAAATGAGTTAAAAGTGAATCATTAAGTTAAATTGGAATGCAACAATGGAAGAAAAAAAGTATACTCTTCAAAAATATGTATTGGAAATTTAATTTGTTATGGCATAATCTTGATGTTATGCATATTAAGAAGAATTTTTATGACAATTTGATCTTCACATTGCTTAATGATCATGGAAAATTGAAGGACCATCTCAATGCTTTCAAGGACTTACAAAAAATGGACATAAAGAATGATCCCTGGCCATATAATAATGGAAAGTATGCTCTAGAAATTGTTTCGATGAAAAATAGGGATAAATATACATTCCTTAAAATTTTAAAACACATGAAGGTATATGATGGATATTCAAGTAACATTTCAATGTGTGTCGACTTAAAGCATCATAGGTTACATGGATTGAAAAGTCATGATTTACATATTTTGTTACAATAGTTACTATTGAATAGTTTTATATTTATAGTTTTTGAATTGGGATACTATAGAAAATGGACTAATATTATCAAATTAAACTACCACAGTCATTTTTTAGTTGTTTTATTCAAATCCTAGTGGAATGATATTACCATGGGTATTAAAAGAGATTCTTTGAAATTTACTTTTATGAACTTCTCTTGCTTGATGGATGTTGGTGAACATGAATTATATGAATCGTATATATTATCATCACAAGTGAAAATGGTATATTATGTGGAAGATTCCATGGATGAAGGGTGGAGTGTAGTTGTTCACATAAAATAGAAAGACTTGGATGATATGGGTGATGAAGTGGAAGATTTAACATCTGACATTTAATCCCATCAACAACAATAAACGAACATATTTATCTATCATGATATTGAAAATATTAGTCTTGCAAGGGTGGATGAAGTAGATGAAGTAATGATAGAGCAATAAAATGAAATTATTGAAGGAAAAATGATGGTATGTTCAATAATACATTAATTTATCAACCAATTATGTTATATGTTTATTCATTCATTATCATACCTATGTATATTTTGTTTGTTATTACTGTACATCTGTTATCATTTCTAAATTTTATTTTATGCATGAATTTTTTGAAATATATGTTATAAAGTTAGTTTTATTTTATTAAATGATATTAATACCAAGTAATAATCATTTCACTGATCCTAGTTAACTCTTATTTAATGTTCCCATAACCACACTAATATATGATGATCCATCAGTCTACCTCCCTACAATATCCAAGACACCCTCCATCTTCCCCCCTTTAGTGTCTCTCAAAACCTCCACTTATTCATCGTCTGGAACACCCTACTTCTCTATCTCATCCGTATCTGAGATAATGCCTCCCCATTTAGCAAGTTCAGTAGTGAGGTAACATGTAACGCCCCGACCCCAATTACCCAGAGTCGGTGCATTATTGCGTAACATTGACATGATCACAAAAGATCAAGTCTCGAAAGACCGATTAGTTTAGTAGCCTTGGAAACACTAGATACATTCATAAATGTTACATTGCATCATAAAGTGAAAAATCACAATAACATAGTCTCTATATTCCAAACTTCTATCCCCTTCAAACTATCCCTGTAGGTCAGTCATAAAATATTTCTTCACATCCTGGGAAAAATAAAACATTGAAAGGGGTGAGATCAGATGCTCAGTAAGGATAACAATATAGCGGAAGATTTCATAAATAAACATAAACCTTTAAGTCAATGTATAACTAAAAAAAAGCCTTTTAAACATGAACTTAAACATAATATAGAAAAAGTAAAATGAGATAATGCCATTTACTTATTCACATGGATATTCTACTGGTCGAATAATCACATGCAATTTCAATAACCACTTCCACAATGATGGAATGGATAATTCCAGACTATCATAACCACATAGCCAAGGCCTCGTGCCAAGACTACAAATAATATTTTTTCCAGGCCTCATGCCAAGACACTAGTTTGTCTCATGAGACCTGCCGATGCATCGAGGAACTATATCGGGCTCCACCCGTCACTTATTAAGTCTAATGCATTCCTCATATGAATAGGTTTAAACATATCATAAACCATAACATAATTGTATAACATAAAACATGCATAAAGGAAACATAACATTTCCACATTTCAATCACAAGATATCAACACAACACATTGATATAATAAAAAAAACACTTTCAAAACCATTTTCAATACCAAAATAAAATAAAATTAAAACTTTGTATTTATTTTTCATTTAAAAAAAGTTATGTCTTGTAGAGGAAGCCGAAACTCAAATAATGGTCACAGCGGCGGATAAGTCATTGTCGCCACATACGTACGAGAAGAAAAACATTCCTTTTTGTCGTTTAGTAAAACACTTCGTATAAAAATATTCCTTTTTAATAAACGTAAAAGTCAAAGGGGTTTATACACCGTATAAAAGAAATTTGTGTATAAAAAAAATATGCCTCAATGAATGGAGATTGAGACGAAGTCCTTAGAAAGATAATTTTTAAAATAAAATAGATGTATTATGTGTATTCACTATAAGTAAACATAAATAAATTAAAAATACAAGATAGTACATAATAATATCATGACATAATTTTAAAGTAGGAGATTAACCCAAAGAACGGAAATTGGGTTAAGAAGTTCCCTTACCTCATGTCCGACTTGACTCGACCGTTATTTAACCTCCTGAATAATAAACTAGAGTTAATTTATAATTTCTTAAGAAACTTTTTCAAGTTTATTATTCCTTTTATATCACTTATTATTATATTATGAACATTATGTAATTATTTATGTTAATAACGGTCGTTTTGTCGATCTTTGGTACTTGAGTCAAAAATAAACTTCTTAAAATTAAAAGTTGTTTATGTGGTAAAATATCCATTATATCAATAATTATATTCATGATTTATATATCATATACATAATATATATAAAATATATACATTCATTTATAATATTACATAACATTTAGAGGTAAGAAATGAAATGCACCGTTCATGGAGACGGTAAGCCGTACGTACGCATGAACGCTACTTTCATTTCTATTTCGTATTTAATGGAATGAAGTTATAATTATATAAAGGTATAATATAATTCCAGTATAATATAATGTATAATAGCATTTACTCCATCCTTTATACATCCCACATATGACATTAACGATTCAAATCACTTTGAGGGGGCGGTAGTCCGCACTTCCTAAAATGAAAATATCGCGTTTACCCATAATTGAAACCATAAAGGTATGCCATAAATGAAAAATAAAGAAGCTTAAGTAAAACATAAACATATTATATATCATATATAAATATATTGACATCCTAATGTCCACCTTTTAAGGTGCTATATGAGTGTTGAACAATCATCGTTTCGTGAGGCAGAAATTCTCCATCCACAGAAACAGTATGTTCTTTAACCATTAGATGTAGGTGTGTATAAGTTTAGATCTAATCCTTATTATAAAAACATACTATTATATTTAAGATACTGGTTTTGTTAAAAAATAAAGGAATAAAAAGATTTTAAGGGGTTGGAGAAGCAAAATAAAACAAAATAACATGAGAGAAGACATTACCTTAAAATCGGGTAACTCTTTTTTGATTTGAGCCAAAGGCTTCCTTGGGAAGAATTCTGCCCAAAGTGAGGCTTCTAGGAGTAATAGAGGGAAGTTGAGAGAGTATTTGGGCAGATTTTGTCTGATCCAAATGGATTTAAGGTGTGAATAAAGTGGTAGAGGTGGGGGCCTTTTATAAGAGGAGAGGAGGGGCACTCTTGGAAAGTAATGAAATGTTACATTATTATATAATGAGTTTCGGATTTTAAAGGTCCCAAACTTATATATTTCGAGGATAAGGTGATAAGGGTTTGAAATATACTCATACAATAGGTTTTTGACAAGTGTAAGTCTAAGATTTTACATTATCTTTTCATTTCATTTAAATCGTTAATTAATGAGGTAATCGCTGCATCATCATGGTGTCATAAATAATTTAATTTATTTAATGTCTAAAAATTATAAAAAAAATTCCATGATGTAGGAAATATTTTTAGATTTCTAATGAATATTTATAGTCAAAAAATATGACTTGTATTACCCCATTTAAAAATTGTTTTAGTAAAATAACTCATGTTTGTGACATTTTTATTTTAACATTAAATAAAAAGTTTTTAATGTCATTTTCCTACCAAAGTGGCTCCATGGGGTCCCAAAGTTGACCCATGGATTTTATTGGTCGGCCATGACTCATAAAATAGGTGTAGGACAAGTTTCAAGGTCATTTCATATTATTATAACATTATCTTTACCTTAAATTTTACTAATTACCTTTAATCGCGATTAATTAAACTTAAAAGTTACTATTCACCAAAAATTACTTTAATCCCATTGAACCAAATTTTACTTCATAATGAAAACCATGTATGTTGGATTTTTGAAAATCAAATCACAGAAGTGTAATGTTTAATTTAAACAAAAAATCAGTTTTTTAACTACCACTTAGTGGTTTCACTATTCATCAAAAATTGAAGTTTTTCAGAAAATGCCAAAATTTCACCCTAAGTTATAATTAATATTACGAATTCAAATATGATGCCTATTTTACAAAATTAAAAGCATATAAGTTTCATTAATTAATTTTATAATTAATTCCCGCTGTCACAACAAATAGCGTGTTTTTAAGAAACAATATATATCAAAAGATTGACAATTGTTTATGTCCAATTTCAATGTGAAATTAATTCTAATGACCACCATTGGATAAAATCGTAAAAATATATTCTAATTATACTCTAAAACCACTCAATAATATAATTTATCACTATAAATTATTTTGATTAAAAGTTTTTTTTAAGTATTTTTCACTATTCATAAAAAATTGGAATTTCTTAGAAAAATACCAAAAATTCAACATAGGATAATTTCGATATTCCAAATCCAAAAATTAAGTCCATTTTGAAATATAAAATATATATAATTTCAAAAGGTGGGTATTACTATTCATAATGGCTATTTTGATTGGTCGCCGTGTATTAGAATCTCGAACTTATGTATAATGCAAGCTATTGAATTATTGAAAGAGAAGCGTATCGTGGAAGCTCGGGGTGTTACATTCTCCCATCCTTCAATAAATTGTGTCCTCGCAATTTGAAAATTTTATTTGAAAATAAAAGGTTGAAAATAGAAAATACCTTTGTGGAAAACCCACATCAGAAATAAGGTTATTAGAATTTAGCCTTAATAAGAGGGAAAGGGAAATGAAAAAGTCACCACCAAATTATGATCTCGATAAGGAGAAAATTGGTGGAAATTAGGGACATATAATTGGAGGAAAAATGTAAATATTTGTAGGGAGTGATTGAGGTCATCAATCACAAACAAGTGTAAAATTGAGGGCCTCAAATCCTTCAATCTATGTTGATTTAAAATATTATCAGTTCAACAAGACATAAGGTATTAGGATAACACATTTTATTGTATTAATATCCCTTTACTAAATTTTGAGAATTAATTTATTCATAGAATAAGAGATAGGTATATATATATATTTATTCTTGAAAAGTAGAGTTTCAACCTTCAACTAATTTCTACCACAAACTCGTCTTTCACTCAAAAAGATAATAGAACTCAAAAATATTATATTTATCCTAATCGTAGAAGGTTCAAAATATTAACACATACCATTTAGATTAGGAAAACTATTTTGTAATAACCAGGGAATTCCTGTAGGCTAGTGGTAGGTAATAAAGGCCTGTCGCACTATGGTTGTGGGTTCGATTCCTACAGCTTTTTCCGACGCGACGAGTTATCCCCCGACCTACAGGTTGTCCTTTTTCCTAAAACAATAGTATTGTAATATTCCAAAAATAATATTCAGAAATGTTTTAACCTTAAACAATACTATCCAAGGTTCAACTTAATCCATTCCAACCTTTATAGTTATCCAAATTACTTCTGTCCAACTCACAGTACAAATTTTATAAGGAAGGTAAACATAATAAAGATCCTTTTTTCCGCGTAACAACATGTGAACACCTTTATCATGTATTCTTTTAAAACACTGCAACATCCTGAATTACCATAAATCCTTATTGATTACATTCATGATCCCTTATTCCTTATATAATACTAGATATACTCCTTCTATTCAAAAATCTATACAAATCATTAATTAGTTTCAAGGAAGTTAAGAATATCCAATATAAATTATCCAAATCAATCATGTATTATTCCAAAATCACTATCTTGGTATCAAAACCATATTATGGTTTATCTTTCTCTCAACCATATATTTTCCAAAAATTTAACCTGCTTTGGAGTCAATTTTCTTGGTTCCACACAATCTCAAGTCCTTGATGAAATAGTACTGCAGTACAATCCTTATATACTCCATAATTATTATAACCAGTACATCGTTGATACAACACTCAAATGACAAAATTATTTAATAACAACATAAGAACTCTAATCATTCCTCCTCATATGTGGTAGTATCATAACTTGATTATTATCCAATAACATCATTTGGGGCATACTATGATGATTTGGACATTGGTTTGCATAGTGTCCCCACTCCTTGAAGATGAAGCATTGTACATTTGAAACCTTTTTCTTACCGTTGCAGTCACACACTCAGTGTCCTTTTTCTCTACACTTATAACAAACTCCCATTCCCTTCAGGCAAGTTCCAAGGTGTTTCTTCCCGCAGTCATCTCATATTGGAAAATTATTCTTTTCCCTCGTCCCTTTATCCATCATTCTCTCTTCCATCCTTTTCTTCTCTTTCTTCCCTTCAAATCCATAAGACTCAGAGAATTATTTACTTATCTTATTAACACATGATACTATTTCTTCATATGTTGAAAACACATGGGAGACTATTTCCCTTCTAAATGTTGGCTTAATACCATGAAAGATATGATCCTTCTTACTCTTTGGATCATACGTGTTGATGGAGTTCACATTCCTTCTACTGGGCTTCATTTTTATACAATGGCATAAACTAGGTTAGTTTATGAATTGCAATGAATAATTCCAAACTTGTAAAATACTTAATGTAAATTGAATGGTTTATGGATATAATCCATAATCATAAAAAATGTTTTCTTAGAGGAAGTATATACTCATAAACCCTTCATAAGGGTTTGTAAAAAAATGAGAATTATCCTAAGCATATCCCCTGGGAGTGTCGTAACCAAGAGTGCAGCAAGAACCGTTGTCGTGAACCAGTTCTCATTCGAGTCTAGCTCAAAGCGGTGTTTTAGGGTTTTACCCCTAGGTACATCTGTGCCAGAGCCACCTCTACCTGCTTGTATCCAGACAGGGATGTATTTCTCGGAAAACTCACAAAATCTCTATAATACCAAAATTCTCAGAAGTCCTTCTATACTAATCCTCAAAGTCTATCTTTGGGCTATGTTCTCTAATCAGAGTTTATCTAAATCTAGCTTCCAAGGTTAGTACTAAACTGCCTCTGATACCAACTGTAACACCCCGACCCCAGTTACCCAGAGTCGGTGCTTTATTGCGTAACATTGGCATGATCACAAAAGATCAAGTCTCAAAAGAACGATTAGTTTAGTAGCCTTGGAAACACTAGATACATTCATAAATGTTACATTATATCATAAAGTGAAAAATCACAATAACATAGTCTCCATAGTCCACATTTCTATCCCCTTCAGACTATCCCTGTAGGTCAGTCATAAAATATTTCTTCACATCCTAGGAAAAATAAAACATTGAAAGGGGTGAGCTCAGATGCTCAGTAAGGATAACAATATAGCGGAAGCTTTCATAAATAAACATAAAAAATTTAAGGCAATTTATAACTAAAACAAAATCCTTTTAAACATGAACTTCAACATAATATGGAAAAAGTAAAATGTGATAATTCCATTTACTTATTCACATGGATATTCTACTGGTCGAATAATCACATGCAATTTCAATAACCACTTTCACAATGATGGAATGCATAATTCCAGACTATCATAACCACGTATCCAAGGCCTCGTGCCAAGAATACAAACAATATTTTTTCAAGGCCTCGTGCCAAGACACTAGTTTGTCTCATGAGACCTGCCGATGCATCGAGGAGCTATAGCGGGATCCACTCGTCACTTATTTATTCTAATGCATTCCTCATATGAACAGGTTTAAACATATCATAAACTATAACATAATCGTATAACATAAAACATGCATAAAGGAAACATAACATTTCCACATTTCAATAATAAGATATCAACACAACACATTGATATAATAAAAAAAACACTTTCAAAACCAATTTCAATACCAAAATAAAAGAAAATTAAAACTTTGTATTTGTTTTTCATTTAAAAAAAGTTATGGCTTGTAGAGGAAGCCGAAACTCAAATAATGGTCACGGCGGCAGAGAAGTCGTTGTTGCCGCATACGTACGAGAAGAAAAACATTCCTTTTTGTCTTTTAGTAAAATGCTTCGTATAAAAAGATTTCTTTTGAATAAACTTAAAAGTCAAAGGGGTTTATACACCGTATAAAAGAAATTTTTGTATAAAACAAAATATGCCTCAATGAATGGAGATTGAGACGAAGTCCATACAAAGATAATTTTTAAAATAAAATAGATATATTATGTGTATTCACTATAAGTAAACATAAAGAAATTAAAAATACAAGATATGACATAATAATATCATGACATAATTTGAAAGTTGGAGATTAACCCAAAGAACAGAAATTGGGTTAAGAAGTTCCCTTACCCCGTGTCCGACTTGACTCGACCATTCTATAACCTCATGAATAATAAACTAGAGTTAATTTATAATTGATTAAGAAACTTTTTCAAGTTTATTATTCCTTTTATATCACTTATTACCATGTTATGAACATTATGTAATTATTTATGTTAATAACGGTCGTTTTGTCGATCTTTGATACTTGAGTCAAAAATAAACTACTTAAAATTAAAAGTTCTTCATGTGGTAAAATATCCATTATATCCATAACTATATTAATGATTTAGATATCATATAAATCATATATATCCAGTATATACATTCATTTATAATATTACATAACATTTAGAGGTAAGAAATAAAATGCACCGTTCATGGAGACGGTAAGCCGTACGTACGCATGAACGCTACTTTCATTTCTATTTCGTATTTAATGGAATGAAGTTATAATTATATAAAGGTATAATATAATTACAGTATAATATAATTTATAATACCATTTACTCCATCCTTTATACATCCCACATGTGACATTAACGATTCAAATCACTTTGAGGGGGCGGTAGTCTGCACTTCCTAAAATGAAAATATCGCGTTTACCCATAATGGAAACCATAAAGGTATGCCATAAATGAAAAATACAGAAGCTTATGGAAAACATAAACATATTATATATCATATATAAATATAGTGACATCTTAATGGCTACCTTTGAAGGTGTTATATGAGTGTTGAACAATCATCATTTCGTGAGGCAGAAATTCACCATCCACAGAAACAGTATGTTCTTTAACCATTAGATGTAGGTGTGTGTAAGTGTAGCTCGAATACTTCTTATAAAAACATACTAGTATATTGAAGATACTGGTTTTGTTACAAAATAAAGGAATAAAAAGATTTTAAGGGGTTGGTGAAGCAAAATAAAACAAAATAACATAAGAGAAGACATTACCTTAAAATCGGGTAACTCTTTTTTGATTTGAGCCAAAGGCTTCCTTGGGAAGAATTCTGCCCAAAGTGAGGCTTCTACGAGTAAGAGAGAGAAGTTTAGAGAGTATTTGGGCAGAGTTTGGCCGATCCAAATGGCTTGAAGGTGTGAATAATGTGGTAGAGGTGGGGTCCTTTTATAAGAGGAGAAGAGGGGCACTCTTGGAAAGTAATGAAATGTTACATTATTATATAATGAGTTTCGGATTTTAAAGGTCCCACAATTATATAGTTCTAGGATAAGGTGATAAGGGTTCTAAATATACTCATCCAATAGGTTTTTGACATATGTAAGTCTTATATTTTACATTATCTTTTCATTTCAATTAAATCGTTAATTAATGAGGTAATCGCTGCATCATCATGGTGTCATAAATAATTTAATTTATTTAATGTCTAAAAATTATAAAACAAATCTCATGATGTAGGAAATATTTTTATATTTATAATGAATATTTATATTAAAAAATATGACTTGTATTACCCCATTTAAAAATTGTTTTAGTAAAAAAACTCATGTTTGTGACATTTTTATTTTAACATTAAATAAAACGTTTTTAATGTCATTTTCCTACCAAAGTGGATCCATGGGGTTCTCAAGTTGACCCATGTATTTTCTTGGTTGGCCATGACTCATCCAATATGTTTAGGACATGTTTCAAGGTCATTTCATATTATTATAACATTATCTTTACCTTAAATTTCACTAATTACCTTTAATCGCGATTAATTAAACTTAAAAGTTACTATTAACCAAAAATTATTTTAATCCCATTGAACCAAATTTTAATTCCTAATGAAAACCATGTATGTCAGATTTTTGAAAATCAAATCACAGAAGTGGTAATGTTTCATTTAAACGAAAAATCAGTTTTTTAACTATAACTTAGTGGTTTCACTATTCATCAAAAATTGAAGTTTTTCAGAACAATGCCAAAATTTCACCCTAAGTTATAATTGATATTATGAATTCAAAAATGATGTCTATTTTAAAAAATTAAAAGCATATAAGTTTCATTAATTAATTTTATAATTAATTCCCGCTGTCACAACAAATAGCGTGTTTTTAAGAAACAATATATATCAAAAGATTGACAATTGTTTATGTCCAATTTCAATGTGAAATTAATTCTAATGACCACCATTGGATAAAATGGTAAAAATATATTATAATTATACTGTAAAACCACTCTGTAGTATAATTTATCACTATAAATTATTTTTCTTAAAAGTTGTTTTTAAGTATTTTTCACTATTCATAAAAAATTGGAAGTTCTCAGAAAAATACCAAAAATTCAACATAGGCTAATTTTGATATTCCGAATCCAAAAATGAAGTCCATTTTGAAATATAAAATATATATAATTTCAAAAAGTGGGTATTACTATTCATAATGGGTATTTTTATTGGTCGCAGTGTGTTAGAATCTCGAACTTACGTACAATGTAAGCTATTTCATTTTTGAAAGAGAAGCGTATCGTGGAAGCTCGGGGTGTTACATTCTCCCCTCCTTCAATAAATTGCGTCCTCGTAATTTGAAAATTTTCTTTGAAAATAAAAGGTTGAAAATAGAAAATACCTTTGTGGAAAACCCACAACGAAAATAAGGTTAATAGAATTTAGCCTTAATAAGAGGGAAAGGGAAATGAAAAAGTCACCACCAAATTATGATCTCGATAAGGAGGACATTGGTGGCAATTAGGGACATATAATTGGAGGAAAAACGTAAATATTTGTAGGGATTGATTGAGGTCATCAATCATAAACAAGTGTAAAATTGAGGGCTTCAAAGCCTTCAATCTATGTTGATTTAAAATATTATCATTTCAAAAAGACATAAGGTATTAAGATAACACATTTTCTTGTTTTAATATCCCTTTACTAAAGTTTAAGAATTAATTTATTCATCGAATAAGATATAGGTATATATATATATATGCTTGACAAGTAGAGTTTCAACCTTCAACTAATTTCTACCACAAACTCATCTTTCACTCAAAAAGATAATAGAACTCAAAAATATTATATTTATCCTAATCTTAGAAGGTTCAAAATATTAACACATACCATTTAGATTAGAAAAACTATTTTTTAATAACCAGGGACTTCCTGTAGGCTAGTGGTAGGTAATAAAGGCCTGTCACACTATGGTTGTGGGTTTGATTCCTACAGCCTTTTCCAACGCGATGGGTTATCCCCCGACCTACAGGTTGTCCTTTTTCCTAAAACAATAGTATTGTAATATTCTAAAAATAATATTCAGAAATTTTTTAACCTTAAACAATACTATCCAAGGTTCAACTTAATCCATTCCAACCTTTATAGTTATCCAAAATAATTCTGTCCAACTCACAGTCCAAATTTTATAAGGAAGGTAAACATAATGAAGATCCTTTTTCCGCGTAACAACATGTGAACACCTTTATCATGTATTATTTTAAAACACTGCAACATCCTGAATTACCATAAATCCTTATTGATTACATTCATGATCCCTTATTCCTTATAGAATACTAGATATACTCCTTCTATCCAAAAATGTCTACAAATCATTAATTAGTTTCAAGGAAGTTAATAATATCCAATATAAATTATCCAAATCAATCATGTATTATTCCAAAATCACTATCTCGGTATCAGAACCATATTATGGTTTATCTTTCTCTCAACCATATATTTTCCAAAAATTTATCCTACTGTGGAGTCACTTTTCTTGGTTCCACACAATCTCAAGTCCTTGATGAAATAGTACTGTAGTACAATCCTTATATACTCCATAATTATTATAACCAGTACATCATTGATACAACACTCAAATGACAAAATTATTTAATAACAACATAAGAACTCTAATCATTCCTCCTCATATGTGGTAGTATCATAACTTTATTATTATCCAATAACATCATTTGGGTCATACTTTGATGATTTGGACATTGGTTTGCGTAGTGTCCCCACTCCTTGCAGATGAAGCATTGTACATTTGAAACCTTTTTCTTACCCTTGCAGTCACGCACTCGGTGTCCTTTTTATCTACACTTATAACAAACTCCCATTCCCTTCAGGCAAGTTCCAAGGTGTTTCTTCCCACAGTTATCACATATTGGAAAATTATTCTTTTCCCTCGTCCCTTTATCCATCATTCTCTCTTCCATCCTTTTCTTCTCTTTCTTCCCTTCAAATACATAAGACTCAGAGAATTATTTACTTATCTTATTAACACATGATACTATTTCTTCATATGTTGAGAACACATGGGAGACTATTTCCCTTCTAAATGTTGGATTAATACCAGGAAAGATATGATCCTTCTTACTCTTTGGATCGTACGTATTGATGGAGTTCACATTCCTTCTACTAGGCGCCATTTCTATACAATGGCATAAACTAGGTTAGTTTATGAATTGCAATGAATAATTCCAAACTTGTAAAATACTTAATGTAAATTGAACAGTTTATGGATATAATCCATAATCCTAAAAAAAGGTTTTCTTTGAGGAAGTATATACTCATAAACCCTTCATAAGGGTTTGTAAAAAAAATGAGAATTATCCTAAGCATATCCATCGGGAGTGTCGTAACCAAGAGTGAAGCAAGACCTGTTGTCGTGCACCAGTTCCCGTTCTAGTCTAGATCAAAGCGGTGTTTTCAGGTTTTACCCCTAGGTACATCTGTGCCAGATCCGCCTCTACCTGCTCGTATCCAGACAGGGATGTATTTCTTGGAAAACTCACAAAATCTCTATAATACCAAAATTCTCGGAAGTTCTTCTGTATTAATCCTCAAAGTCTATCTTTGGGCTATGTTCTCTAATCAGAGTTTATCTAAATATAGCTTCCAAGGTTAGTAATAAACTGCCTCTGATACCAACTGTAACGCCCCGACCCCAGTTACCCAGAGTTGGTGCATTATTGCGTAACATTGGCATGATCACAAAAGATCAAGTCTCGAAAGACCGATTAGTTTAGTAGCCTTGGAAACACTAGATACATTCATAAATGTTATATTACATCATAAAGTGAAAAATCAAAATAACATAGTCTCCATAGTCCACACTTCTATCCCCTTCAGACTATCCCTGTAGGTCAGTCATAAAATATTTCTTCACATCCTGGGAAAAATAAAACATTGAAAGGGGTGAGCTCAGATGCTCAGTAAGGATAACAATATAGCAGAAGCTTTCATAAATAAACACAAAAATTTAAGGCAATGTATAACTAAAACGAAAGCCTTTTAAACATGAACTTCAACATAATATGGAAAAAGTAAAATGAGATAATGCCATTTACTTATTCACATGGATATTCTACTGGTCGAATAATCACATGTAATTTCAATAACCACTTCCACAATGATGGATTGCATAAGTCCAGACTATCATAACCACGTAGACAAGGCCTCGTGCCAAGACTACAAATAGTATTTTGTCAAGGCCTCGTTCCAAGACACTAGTTTGTCTCATGGGACATGCCGATGCATCGAGGAGCTATAGTGAGCTCCACCCATCACTTATTAAGTCCAATGCATTCCTCATATGAACAGGTTTAAACATATCATAAACCATAACATAATCGTATAACATAAAACATGCATAAAGGAAACATAACATTTCCACATTTCAATCACAAGATATCAACACAACACATTGATATAATAAAAAAAAACTTTCAAAACCATTTTCAATACCAAAATAAAATAAAATTAAAACTTTGTATTTATTTTTCATTTAAAAAAAGTTATGGCTTGTAGAGGAAGCCGAAACTGAAATAATGGTCACGGCGGCGGAGAATTCGTTGTCGCCGCATACGTACGAGAATAAAAACATTCCTTTTTGTCGTTTAGTAAAATGCTTCGTATAAAAATATTTCTTTTGAATAAACGTAAAAGTCAAAGGGGTTTATACACCATATAAAAGAAATTTGTGTATAAAACAAAATATGCCTCAATGAATGGAGATTGAGACGAAGTCCTTAAAAAGATCATTTTTAAAATAAAATAGATCTATTATGTGTATTCACTATAAGTAAACATAAAGAAATTAAAAATACAAGATATGACATAATAATATCATGACATAATTTGAAAGTAGGAGATTAACCCAAAGAACGGAAATTGGGTTAAGAAGTTCCCTTACCTCATGTCCGACTTGACTCGACTGTTCTTTAACCTCATGAATAATAAACTAGAGTTAATTTATAATTTCTTAAGAAACTTTTTTAAGTTTATTATTCCTTTTATATCACTTATTATTATGTTATGAACATTATGCAATTATTTATGTTAATAACGGTCGTTTTGTCGATCTTTGGTACTTGAGTCAAAAATAAACTTCTTAAAATTACAAGTTCTTAATGTGGTAAAATATCCATTATATCCATAATTATATTCATGATTTAGATATCATATACATAATATATATCCAGTATATATATTAATTTATAATATTACGAAACATTTAGAGGTAAGAAATGAAATGCACCGTTCATGGAGACGGTAAGCCGTACGTACGCATGAACGCTACTTTCATTTCTATTTCGTATTTAACAGAATTAAGTTATAATTATATAAAGGTATAATATAATTCTAGTATAATATAATGTATAATACCATTTACTCCATCCTTTATACATCCCACATATGGCATTAACGATTCAAATCACTTTGAGGGGGCGGTAGTCCGCACTTCCTAAAATGAAAATATCGCGTTTACCCATAATGGAAACCATAAAGGTCTGCCATAAATGAAAAATACAGAAGCTTAAGGAAAACAAAAACATATTATATATCATATATAAATATAGTGATATCTTAATGGCCACCTTTGAAGGTGTTATATGAGTGTTGAACAATCATCGTTTCGTGAGGCAGAAATTCGCCATCCAGAGAAACAGTATGTTCTTTAACCATTAGATGTAGGTGTGTGTAAGTGTAGCTCTAATCATTATTATAAAAACATACTAGTATATTGAAGATACTGTTTTTGTTACAAAATAAAGGAATAAAAAGAGTTTAAAGGGTTTTAGAAGCAAAATAAAACAAAATAACATAAGAGAAGACATTATCTTAAAATCGGGTAACTCTTTTTTGATTTGAGCCAAAGGCTTCCTTGGGAAGAATTATGCCCAAAGTGAGGATTCTAGGATTAAGAGAGGGAAGTTTAGAGAGTATTTGGGAAATTTTTGGCCGAGCCAAATGGCTTGAAGGTGTGAATAAGGTGGTAGAGGTGGGGGCCTTTTATAAGAGGAGAGGAGGGGCACTCTTGGAAAGTAATGAAATGTTACATCATTATATAATGCGTTTCGGATTTTAAAGGTCCCACACTTATATATTTATAGGATAAGGTGATAAGGGTTCTAAATATACTCATACAATAGGTTTTTGACAAGTTTAAGTCTTAGATTTTACATTATCTTTTCATTTCATTTAAATCATTAATTAATGAGGTAATCGCTGCATCATCATTGTTTCATAAATAATTTAATTTATTTAATGTCTAAAAATTATAAAAAAAATCTCATGATGTAGGAAATATTTTTATCTTTATAATGAATATTTATAGTAAAAAATATGACTTGTATTACCCCATTTAAAAATTGTTTTCGTAAAATAAATCATGTTTGTGACATTTTTATTTTAACATTAAATAAAAAGTTTTTAATGTCATTTTCCTACCAAAGTGGATCCATGGGGTCCCCAAGTTGACCCATGGATTTTATTGGTCAGCCATGACTCATCAAATAGGTGTAGGACAAGTGTCAAGGTCATTTCATATTATTATAACATTATCTTTACCTTAAATTTCACTAATTACCTTTAATCGTGATTAATTAAACTTAAAAGTTACTATTCACCAAAAATTATTTTAATTCCATTGAACCAAATTTTACTTCCTAATGACAACCATGTATGTCAGATTTTTGAAAATCAAATCACAGAAGTGGTAATGTTTCATTTAAACGAAAAATCATTTTTTAACTACCACTTAGTGGTTTCACTATTCATCAAAAAGTGAAGTTTTTCAGAACAATGCCAAAATTTCACCCAAGTTATAATTGATATTACGAATTAAAAAATGATGTCTATTTTAAAAAATTCCAAGCATATAAGTTTCATTAATTAATTTTATAATTAATTCCCGCTGTCACAACAAATAACGTGTTTTTAAGAAACAATATATATCAAAAGATTGACAATTGTTTATGTCCAATTTCAATGTGAAATTAATTCTAATGACCACCGTTGGATAAAATGGTAAAAATATATTCTAATTATACTCTAAAACCACTCAATAGTATAATTTATCACTATAAATTATTTTAATTAAAAAGTTGTTTTTAAGTATTTTTTACTATTCATAAAAAATTGGAAGTTCTCAGAAAAATACGAAAAATTCAACATAGGCTAATTTCGATATTCTGAATCCAAAAATGAATTCCATTTTGAAATATAAAATATATATAATTTAAAAAAGTGAGTATTACTATTCATAATGGCTATTTTTATTGGTCACGGTGTGTTAGAATCTCGAACTTACGTACAATGCAAGCTATTGCATTATTGAAAGAGAAGCGTATCGTGGAAGCTCGGGGTGTTACAGAACAGGTCTTCACTTTTATTTCTTCATGAGGGTATTGGAGGGTGACAGTTATAGGTACAAATTTTAATGAAAAAAAAAATTATTTAACTTTTTTGTACTACTAACTATTTTTTCATAAAATTTGTAAACAATGTTATTACATAGAGAAATATGAACAGTTTATATGTTTGGAATCTAAAAATATTGAAGATAGTTGTCTCATTTTTCTATTATGGGCTCCCAATGGATAATGCTGCACGATTATTTGGCCAGATTCTAGACCAGCTGGCGGTGGAGTCGGTTACCCTTCCTATTACCTATGACGATTGGAGGAATGTGCCTCAATATTAGAAAAATGAACTCTTTGATTCCTAGATAAAGGTAATTTTAATACATTATAGTGTAATTGAATGTCATTATGTCTTTAAATTATAATATTTTAAAAATGAATCCTTTTGTAAAAATGTTATTCCACTTTACCATTACTGCTCTTATTGCATGAAAGTGGATGTTGAAAAATTTGGGTAACAAGTGGAAGGATTTTAAATGGAGATTATGGAATTAATTAAATGATACTTCATTAACAACTAAACATCAGTATGATAAGGTACCCAAAGGGGTACCTAGAGAGCAATGTAAGGTGCTTGTTGATAGCCATCATCATGAGAAGCACGTAGTATTGAAATATATATTATTATATTAATATCATTTTTCATATATAAATGCATATGACAAGGAGATGACATTGAATATATTAATATTAAATTAAATGTTATTTATTTCATGAAATTTTAAGAAAAAATGCATCAAGTAAAGCTAAACAAATCACCAACCACACTACTAGGTCAAAGAGTTTTTCCAGAAACAGATCGAATCTAGAAATATTTTCATTAGTTTAAATATTTATAAGATAACATTATATATTTCATATATTAAATTTTCGATTTATCTTTATTTAATTAAGTCAAATAATTTAGGGCACCAAGTCTATCGAACCGAATTTTTTTTGGATGTTCATACAAAATCTGATGGGAGTTATGTTAATGATCCCACTAAAGAAGTTGGGGTATGAGTTTATTTTTTTATTGTAATAACTTATTGTCAGTTATCAATATGTTAATATGTATTACTTAAAATATTACTAATATTTTATTTATATTTAAAAATAAAATAACTATGGGATGTTAATACCATACAGTCCTTCTCGGTCTCCTAGAATGATCCAGTTGGTCAAGTCCTTGGGAAGGTGCATCCTGGCCATGTGTGTGGGATGGGTTTAAGACCATTACCATCACAGGTCTTTGGAAGGGCACCAGGGATCACAGTAGAATCCAACCCTAGTTTTAGTTACTTCCTACTTTGAGACGATCATAGGGAGTTTGTTGTAATGTAAAGCACAATTTAGGAACATGGGGCACATATAAATATGAAAGATGCTAAGGTTTTTTCTCTGTAGAAAGTGTTGATTGAATTATATCATAAGACGACTAGATCTATCCCTAGTGATATTTCCTTGATGGATGGTCGTGAGAAGGTAAATCACACAACTTCAAAATCATTTAGTACACAACATTTTATTGGTTTTAAGTTTAAATTTAATTATAAAATACTGTCTAATTTTCAACACAATTATCATAAAGGTTCTAGTAGTAGAGACTGGAGACGAAGATGGAGAGGGTGTTGATCAAAGTTCATCAGGTAGTGATTAGGGTTCAATTTAGATTTAGAGATGATGTGTAACTAAACTTATGACAAACTAACACTAATATGGTGATTCAGAAACCATGTTGTGGTTTCTTGTAGGGATATCTATATTTCCCTTACATTGTATGAAAATCTATATGATTGGTTAATTTTCTATGTTTTATTCCAAAGTTTACATTGTAATAATAATTATTAGTCTCTTCAGGTTTTGTTTTGTTTTAGTACTCCTTGAAATTATACCTCTTATTGTTCTTTTCAAAATATATAGTCTCTTTCAAACATTTATGAACTTTATTCAGTCCTGAATTCAATTTTTTAATTCACCATGTACTATCTGGACAAATAAATGTGCTGGTCTACTTGCATCTAGACATCCCTCTGGTATTTTTCTTTTCTGTACAACATATAGATTTTTAGCTTCACTTTCCTCTTAGATAGTGAAACTTAAACCAATTTATTCATAGAGAAAAATATCCATTAGTTTATCAACTCCAAAAAACTCTTCTCTAATTGAAATGTTACCTTAAAACTTAGTTAATGTAACAATCTATCACAATAATTATTCATAATGAGTATCCTAAATATCTTCATGCTACAAGATGAAACATCTACATCATCTTTATCATGTTTTTCCAAATTATTATTCTTTATATAGTATTATTAATTAAAGGAACTTCTTCCATCACATTAACTATTATTTATTATGGATAAACCCTGAGAGAACATGAAACTCTATTATCATCAACATTCTTGGAAAATTCAAACTACTTCATAAATGTACTCCATAATAAATATTGAGTTCATCCACATTACCTTCATCTTTATGGATAAAAAATACAACAAAAACCAAATGGGTTAAACATTTATACTAGATGAATCACCACCCTCAACTATGAAAATTTGTTATCCCACCCTTAGAGCTTATGTGAAGGTATTTTGGGGGTTTTCATGTACACATTAAGATGTTATAAATATGTAAATTTTAATGTGATCAATGATATTTAAAATATATTTGAACCTTTTCACAAAAGTGTTTGGGTGAAGGAATTCATGGACAACATTTATCCTTTATCTCTTTTTGTGTCACTTTCTCTGTAAAATTATAATCCTTATAGATTAAGGAATGGATATTTTTTGGAAATTCTAGTCATTATAATCTATAAAAGGTCCCTTATTATACCTATTGAAAGACACACCTTATGTTCAGTTGTTTATAAGTGAATTGTCCATATTCCATACTGAAAAAGGAAATCTGATGTTTAGAGTCTTATTATTTTAAGAACAAATTGTAAGTCCTCCAAATAAGGAAGGTTTGGAAGTAAGAACTCTAAGTTATAATGTATAAGTAATAAATCATTTACCTTATATTTATTTAACTTCACATCCTCTTTCATCTTGGATCTGATTTATCTCTCCTATAACATCTAAATAAGATCATTATACTTATATAAAAATGTTATTATAATAAAATAACATCATATACATTCGCATCCACTATAAATGTGCATGTTGTTATGAAATGATATATAACTCATATCCATAGTTGGCATGATTTCCATACTCTCTTCATATAACCTAGTCCATCACAATGTTCATATCCATGGTTGGAATGAATTCTAGAATCAAAACACATAATATGTTTGATAACATCTCACATGTCCATGGTTGACATGAACACCCACCCACATTTCCATGAGAGATCCCAACATCATTGGCTTGATCATCCAACCCAATCCACATAACCATTCAATAAAATCACATTCCAATTATAGGTTCTAGGATAATCAGAATCGAGCGATGGGCAGTGCCCAACATGTCTTTTTATAATGATCAATGATCAATCTGATATCTACATGATAATAAATTCTGTGATCTATAGAATTGGATCAATGAAATTGAAGAGGAGTAATAATTCCATAACTAGAGGGAGGATCATCACATATTATTTATAATTAATTTAATTAATTAAATAATAAAATTTGTTGGAGTTCTTTCTTCATTGATGAATCTAGGGATAGATTTGTGTTGCACCATTACTGTGTTGTAGGAATCAAGTGCAGATTCCCTCTAGAGGTGATCCTCACATGTTATGTTAATCTACAGAAATCGTTGAAAGAATCTCTAGGTGCTAGCATGGAAGATCCTTGTGCTTACATCGTCCTCCTTTGATCCCTATAAGAACCGCTTCCAAAGCATTCTCCTTGATCTAGTTGAGGAATATTTCTCTCCATTCTTGGGAGAATTCTTGGAGAAGGGAGCTCTCTAGGCTTGAGAGGATTCTCCAAATATGTTGTGCACAACCAAAAAAATGAATTGGCTCATTTGAGAAAATAATATAAATGGTTTTATATATTTCTAGGGTTAAAATAAAATAATATGACAAGTGCCCTTCATTATTTATTTAATCCCTAAAGAACCCCATGTCAAATAATAATATTAATATTATTATTTATCAACATGCTCTTAACTTGAGAATTATATTAAATATTATTTAATTAAATAATATTCAATATTTATTATTTCTCACCAAACCTAAAGCCCTAATCCTCTATTCCTCCATATTTATCAAGGTCTTGAATAATGGATATTTATTTATTAAATAAATATCATTTCATTATTCCCAAATAAATAAAAAATATTATATTCATCAAATAGAAAATAAATATTTATTAAATATTTCACTCACGTTATATTCTATCTAATAACTAGTGATAGAATATATGCAATCAACCATACATGAATAATTATTAAACCAAATCTAGGAATAATATTTTTTCAACTTGTTAAATAATAATATATTATTTAACTTAGATTCTAGATACACTTAGTGTGTGACCTTCTAGGCCACTTTCTCAGTGAAATTATGTAAAACATCCTAAAGTCCAAGGTTTTCATCTAGAAATATGCCAAGGCACCCATAGAGAAATAAGTTAATGTTATAATGAAATGATACCTCATACAGATTCTTACTGTGTAATATAATCCCTTTATCACAATATCTTAAATAAAGTAGGTTGTGTGCTGGTGCCATCAACTTATGTGCTCAATGTCTCTTTCTTTGACTTTCTGGAAATAGAACTTGCCTATAAAACACCATGGCCATGGATTTATTTAGGATATATCATTCTCATCAAAGGGATTGAGATATTAACTTTCATTAAAGAACAAAAGGGATAAATCCTTTCTCACATTATTCATTAATGCAATATCACTCACAATACACCCAACATATCTTACCTTGCCACAAATATCTATCATCACAGTTTTCATCAATAAATCAAAGTACGTTACTCATAATACTCATTAATAATAATATTAAAGTATAAAGACCAATACACATGTATGATGATAGAACATCCAATGAAACATATAAATGTAGATTCCCTACTGGTGGGTGTCGTTCTCATAATATCCTATGGGATATTACCAAGGGAGTACACCATGAGAAGTTGCCTAAAAGTCCTATGAGTATCCTCCCCTGATAGCCTATATCATTTGTGTCCCTCAAATGATATCATACGACTATAGAACATTTATTAAATAATAGTACCTTAACACTTCCATGTTCTCATCATAGTGGGGAAACTACTGTGACCTTTTAGTGTGACAAATAATCTTGGACATTATCACATATAATTTTATGTAGAAGAAAAATCATATTGTGATAATTGGTTTATTAATATTCAAAACCATGAATAAAAGTTATCCTAAAGTACATAGAAGTTAGTTCTAGGGAACCAAATCCAACAGACTCCCACTTGCACTAGATCCAACTACTAACAACCTTCAGTATGTTATCTCTCATATGATACTACTGAATCTACTAAGATAGGCCTTTAGTAAAGGGGTCCACCGTGCTCTCTTTAGTGGGAACTCTACTTACTGTAACTTCACCCCTTTGATGAAAATCCCTCAAGAGGTGATAATTATAGATTATGTACTTTGTTCATTGGTGTGATCATAAATCTTTTTCAAGAGCCACCACTGTAGTATTATCATAATACAATGTGATAGGGTCTTTACTACTAGGTACCCCATTAAGATCTCAGATAAATTTATGAATCCAAATGGATTCCTTGGTTATATCAGAGGATTCTATATACTTGGACTCCACTGTAGAATAGGTGACAACTGGATACTTTGAGCTCTTCTAGCTCAAAGATCCCCTGTTGAGACAAAAAAATATCATTTTTTTAAAACTAGAATCAGTATAACCCCTAATAACCATCTCCTCTTCTCCTCTATACACTAGGAAATATCCTTAGTTCTTCTTAGATACATAAGGATAGCCTTAACAACAGTCCAATGTTGTTCTCTTGGATATTTTTGATATCTACCTACCATTATCAATGCATAGACAACATCAAGTCTAATACATAACATAGAATACATGATTGATACTATCAATGAAGCATATGGGATATTTCTCATTATCTCTTTCTCTTGTTCTGTCTGAGGACACATATTCTTAGAAAGATGTAAACCATGTGACATTGGAACCAATCCCCTCTTCGATTGTTCCATACTAAGTCTAATTAGTATATGGTAAAAATATGTACTGTGAATTGGTCCAAGAAACCTCTTGGATCAATCACGAATGATCTTGATCCCTGGAATATAGGCTACTTTAGTTATGTCCTTCATGGAGAAGCACTTGTTTAACCAATCCTTAATAGGATATAAGACTGGTATGTCATTTCCAATACATAATATTTCATTAACATATACTACTATGATAAAAACCACATTCCCACCAAACCTCTTGTAAACACATGACTCACATTCGTTATTAGTGAAATCAAATTCTTTTATGGATTCATCGAATCAAATGTTCCATGACCTTGATGCGTGCTTCAATCCTTAAATGGATCTAGGAAACTTTCAAATCCTTTTGAAATCAATTTGAGTCATAAACCCTTCTGGTTGTGTCATATAGATATCTTCCTAAAGGTTCCCATTAAGGAATGAAGTTTTTATATCCATCTACCAAATTTTATAGTCATGGTAAGCTTCTATAGCAAGTAGAATTATGATGGATTTAAACATGGAAACTGATGAAAAAGTTTCATTGTAGTCAATTAATTGATGCCGTTTAAACCCTTTATCCACTAGAATTGCTTTATAGATATTTAATTTACCTTCCATGTCCAGTTTCCTCTTGAATACCCATTTGTACCCAACAATCTTTACATCAACTAACACATCGACCAAAACCCAAACTTGGTTCTGGTACATGGAATCCATATCAAAATTCATGAATTCTTACCATATTGTAGATTCTAAGCTCTCTACTACCTTTTTGTAGGAGATATGTTCATCATTATAAAACGATAATGAGTCACCATATTTGGTGACTAGAAAACCATATCGCTCTGGTTCTCTTAGCTCTCTTACGCTTCTACACAATAATTGTGTTTCAGGAATTACTTATTCCATGGGGACTTATGGAACTTGTTCTAACTCCAACTCTTATGTGTCTTGCACATCAACTTCATCGAATTCAATCTTTATCTCACTATCCTTTTTAAGGATGTGCTTCCTCTAAATAAATACAACTTGTCTGGTGATAATCACTTTGTTTTATAAGGGGTTGTATAGTTAGTATCCCTTTGTTTTCTTAGGATACCCTATAAATATACACTTTGTGCCTCGAGGTGCTAGTTTGTTTCCTAATAAGGCCTTAAAAAACACCTTGGAACCCCATACATATGTATGCGATAAAATGGGTTTCCTTCCACTCCACAAATAAAAGGGAATTCTATTTGATACTTTAGCTGGAACTCAATTTAATGTGTATGTCGTAGTTTGTAATGCATATCCCCAAAAGGATAATGGAAGATCTTCATGACTCATCATCGACCTTACCATGTATAACAAGGTACAATTCCTCCTTTCACTAACAACATTCCATTTTGGTGTATAAGATAGAGTGAGTTGTGATATAATTTCAAGCTCCCATAGAAATTCAATTAACTATTGGTTAAGATGTTCAACACCTTGATCCGATCGAAGCTTCTTTATCTTATTACCAATTTGATTCTCTACTTTATTCTTGAATTCCTTGAATTTCTCAAAAGAATTTTATTTATACCTCATTAAGTATATATAGACATATATACTCAAGTCATTAGTAAAAGTTATGAATTAAGAGTATCCACCTCTATATTTTATTGGGAAGGGTCCACATGCATTAGTGTGTACTAATCCTAGAATATCTGTGGCCCTTTCACCCTATCCACCAAATGGTGTTTTTCTCATTTTTCCTTGTACAAAACATTACATGTATCAAGTGGTTTTAGCTTAGAAGAGTCTAAATAACCATCTTTACAGAGCTTTTCCAAACTCTTATCATTTACATGACCAAGATAGTGATTCCAAAGTTGGGTGTTATATGAGTCGTGTAAAAATGATTCATTATCATTTTCCAACATTTGGTTTTCATAATTTAATATAGAAATACCATTATTTAAATGTGTCATACCATAACATATGTTGTCCTTATAAAAAAAACAATTTTTATTTCCAAATTTGAAGATAAACCCATCTGTATCTATGCATGATACATAAATTATGTTCTTGGTAACTGTAGGTACATAATAGAAATCTTTCAAAATCAAAATCGTTTATATTATAAATGAGAGGTGGTAGTCATCAATGGCCAGAGAAACTAGCCTTGCACCATTGGTAGCTATCAGATCCACCTCTCCTCTAGAAATATTTTGGAATCTACTTTGTTTCTGCATTTAGATACATATGTGAGCCCCACAAGCTGTATCTAATATCCAATGTGTAAATATTGAAAGATTACCCTAGATAATGAATACACCTTTAAATTCCCCTTGCTTATGGGTGTAGTTCCTATTTAAATGGTCTGACTTTCCACATGTAAAACATACTACCCCCTTTTCCTTACCCTACCTCAAGATCTTCTTCTTCTTGGAAGGATGGTGTTCATGAGATTTATACTGTTTATAAGTCTTAGGAAACTTTTCCTTATTCTTCCTTTTCTTATTCACCATAATGACTGCAATTTTATCACACCCTATGTTCTTATCCACTTAGAGAATCAAAGTAAGAAGTTTCTAAAGACTCTTATAATTATTACTCATATTGTAATTAACAATAAAACTAGATAAGGTCTTAGTCAATGATGAAAGTATGAGATCTGTATGAAACTCATTTGGGAATTTAATCCCTAATATGTTCAGGTGTTCAATGTACTCGATAAGCTTGATTACATGCCGCCCAACAGACATAGACTCTCTAAGATTAGTTGTAAAAAAATAATTAGAGATCCCATACCTCACTTGTCTTGTCTTCTCTGGATAGAGATCCCAATGGTGAGATATCATGCTATAATCATCCATATCCCCATGTTTCTTCAAAATATCATTGTAAATGGATGATAGAATGAAACATTGAATATATGTAGCATCATTCAGATGTTTCTCATAGAGAGATACCTCTTTTTATCAGTTTCCTCATTATCGGGCGCAATTGGAAAAGGGTCTTCTAGCATATATAGTTTTCTTTCATGGTGAAGGATAACATGTAGGCGCCTTTACCACTCTTGGAAATTTGTGCAAGAGAGAAGGTTGTCCTTGTCAAGTATGGATCACAATGATATGTTTTATGTAATTTTATTTCTGTTTATATAAATAATATGAGTATAGTTTTATTACTTTATCTGATAAAATTTAGACAAATAAATAAATATTATATTTATTAGTCTCCCACTATTTTATTGAAACACAATATCCCTCACCATTGGCTTCTGAATATCCTATTGCTTGTACATTCTAGTGCCAAGGATCTATATTCCCTTCTCATTACCCCAACTTTGGTTGGTCAAGTAACTTGAATGGATTTAGATAGGCATTTCAAATACCAACTACATTAAATCACAATTCCTTGATATGTTGAGTGGACTCCCCAATCCTAAAAAAACTAATTTAGATTTCCTCAACCTTTTCCACTTAGTTATAACAAGTCCTAATTTGAAAATAAACCCTTGATTTGAAATAAGTTAATTCAATCCAAAACTTCAAGTTAGAATTCCCCAATAATTGAAAGCACCCCAACTTTGGCTGGTCAAGCACTTTGAACTATGGTTAAATTTTAACTGAAGTAGGGGAAGGCTATACCAACTTAATATATATAATTGAGGGATTTTATCCTTTTTATGCATACATTTCCAATTATTATCTTTATCACATACTTGTTAATATTAAGAGGGTTTACTTAAGTGATTAACCATGTCTTAGATAACATTTAAACATATGCCAATTTATTTTAGTTATATCTTACATGCTCATTAATTTCAGTAAATTATGTGATCATGACAAAACATCCATAATGAAATAACCATGAAACTTATCATAAATAAAACAATAAAGTGGTATGATCATGATATTATACTAATGGTTAGTTTATCTATAAGTTGATAAACTAACCACTGACCAAGAGTAAAAACACCTTGAACCGATTAAGGTTCATGTTATAGCTTTCCACCTGTCCACCTATGTATATCCTTGGATTAGTTTCGCCTCAGCTTAGAACTTGAATCACCTCCACTAGCTTGGGGGCTCCATCATTTAAATTTTACTTTTACACACACATAGGTGAGGGGAAAAGGGGTTTACATAAAATAAACCAAGGGCACATAGGCCCTAGATAGTAATAGTAGAGAAGGAATGAATGATAAAAATTTAATTTAATAATAATTTTAATGAAACCAATCACATGCAAAGGTCTGGTTTATCTCATGATCATCCATATGCATGAAACGAATTACACATTTAATAAAACTATCATTCAATTATTAATTGTTCTTATTTAAGATAACTTGCGTTTGAATCAATTATTTATTATATTTAATTAATCAATTTTTTTATCTTAATTATTATACAAATTTCACTGAGATTCTTATCCATTATAATTTTAAACAAATTAAATAAATTCATTTAAAATTAACTGTGAACATAAATGTATCTTGGAGGAAACATGGTTAATACCCATCCGAATCTACCCAACATGTATTATACTTGTATATAGTTTTAATTTTGTGACATATGGCATACATGAATTATCACATACTTTCATGACATGTATAATTACATGAATTACATGATTTTTTAGTCATGTGTTATTCTTCAATGTACATAGAGTAACAAATTTAATACGAATCATACATGATATGGTGATATGAACATTATACAGATATTAATTAAACATTTATATATATAAAAATATTAAAACCCATCACATGACGTGTCCTATCAACTTATTTTTTTTGGAAAAGGTACTATAATAAATTAAAGAGAAAATTACAAAAGTCAGAAGGTGGGGATTTTATTATAGCCATTCTGATAAAGAGGGGTGAGATCAGCAGGCAGGGTCTCCATGAAAGTGCTATTTCTGTTGACACCTTTATTGGCAAGACCATCTGCAACTTTTTTTGCCTCTCTGTAGGTGTTCGTGATGATGTGATTATGTCTTGAGAGGTGCTGTAGGCACATGATCCATTTAGCAGTAAGAGCCCAAGCTAGATGAGTTGTACCATACCTAAGATATTGAACGATGGTAGTTGAGTCTCTTTCAATCCAAATATTGTTCCATACTTATTGCCTTATCAGATCAACTGCACTTATGAAACTATACATCTCTGCTTTGAGGGATGAGGTATGACCACATGAACCATAACAGCATCCGAGAATGTTCTCCTTGTGATCTCTGCAAATGATGCCATATCCAGTAGGTCTTGGGTTTCCTTTTGAAGCACCATCCACATTAAATTTTATCCAACCAAGAATAGGAGGTTTCCAGAAAAAATTCCAATAAACCTCTTGTCGTGCTATAATTTCCTTTGACTCTAATTTGTCTCAGGATGCAGAAGTCCTTGATTGAGTTATGGCAAGTCCCTGTTTTCATGATTCCAGCTTCCTTGATCACAATGTGGATTTTTATTTGAGCTACACGAAAATTGAAAGTATTATTTTTGTGCTTAATTGAATTTATTTCATACCTGATAAGATGAATCAGTTCAGCCGTAGTAGTAGTGAAGAGCTGGTGAATTTGTGGAGATTCATCTATAGTAGTGCATCTGTGAAGCTGCATTTCGATAGAGTTCAAACCTGTCCATATGAGATCAAAAATGTCAAAAATATATTTCCATAAATCAGAATTAGTAGAACTGGTTAGAAATATGTGGTACACGCCTTCTCTGTGCTGGTTACATATGGGAAATTTAGAACAAAGTTGTATACCAAACATCTATAGGTTGCAATCTATGGGGGTCTTATTGTGGGCAATTCTCTAAATTAATGTGAGATGTGAGGGTCTAATCTAGCTTTTGTTGAAAGTTTTCAACTAGGAAAGGTTATTATTGTTGGTAGTGACATTATTTCTGTAGTAAAGTTTAGAGGTTAGAAGACCATTATGGGCTAGTTCCCAGACTAAGAAGTCATTAGTGTTAACAAAAGTGTAGTTGTTGATAATAGAAGAGATTTCATCAGGTAGATATAAATCAGAAGAGTTCATACAGTCATTTATGGTGATGTTGTAATTGTGAGAATAAGGGAAGGGGTCTATCATGTTACATAGAGGCATACCATTCCAGTTATCACACCAAAAAAGAATAGAATAATTTCTATTGACTATCCATATAGAGTTAGATAGAATTTTTGAGAAGCTATGTTTGGTGAAAGGCCAAATTGATGAGTCGATAAAGGTGTGCTTGCCTTTTCTGAGGTTATTATAAAATCTACCATAAAGGAATTCATAAGTTTGAGAGTTTTTTTCACAATATTCTAGGTAAGTTTAGCTTGGAGGGCTTCATTAAACTGTTTGAGGTTTTTAATACCAAGCCCCCCATTCTCAATTAGAGTGCAGCATGTTTTCCAGGGAATAGTGATGAGTTTTCTTTTGAGAATGTTGCCGCTCCAGATGAAATTTTTTATAACACTGTTGATATTTTTAATTAAATCAACGGCCCATTTTTTCAACATCATAGATTATACCATTTTAGAGACAATGGTGTGTTTTACAAGGCAAATTCTACCTACCTTCAAAAGATTTTTTCCCTTCCATGAGGAAAGTTGGTTATTGATTTGATCAAAGATGTTTAGGAAGTAAGTGTTTTTGGGATTCACCCAGAAAATGGGTACCCCAAGATAGGTAAAAGAGAATAATCCTTCTTTGACACCTAATTCATTTATTACATCAATTTTATTAATGGTAGGGAAACATTTGCTAAAGAAAATGGAATATTTTCTCTAATTTATGGATTAACCAGAGATCTCCTCATAATGTGAGAGAACATATTTGAGTGTTTTAATATTTTTCTTATCTCCTTGTAGGAATAAGATAATATCATCAGTATATAAAAGATGAGGGGGAACAGTTAAAGTTCTAGAGGCAAAGATGGGTTTTAATGTACCCTGATTGATCGAATCAGTGATGAGTCTGTTGAGGTAGTCTTCAGCTATAACAAAGAGGATGGCAGAGAGGGGGTCACCTTATCTGACCCCCTTAGTACAGGTGAAGTATCCCTTTGGGGAACCATTGATTAGAATAGAAATTTGAGTGGATATAAAAAGAGTTTTTATTTTATTGACAAAATCAATATTAAAGACAAATCCAGAAATATTTTTGAAGATGAAATTCCAATCAATGGTATCAAAAGCTTTCCTGATATTCAATTTGATAGCAACACTTCCCCCTCTTTTATTTTTTTAACAGGTTGGTACTTTCATAGGAAATACATATACAATCTTGTATATTTCTCACCTTGAGGAAACCAAATTGGTTCCAGGATATTATTTTGTTGGAAATAGGGGTCAGTCTCATAGCTAGAAGTTTGGAAATGATTTTATACACGGTGTTGATAAGAGCAATCGGTCTAAAAAGATGAATCTCCAAAGCATTATCAACTTTGGGAATGAGTGTGAGAAATTGATCATTTATACCATATGGGAGAAACCCATTAGGGACTCAGCGTGTAAATTGTTCCTCGAAAAATGGAGTACATGACATGTAAAAGGGATTACACGACATGTTTACTCCTTGTTGCACAATCAACAGTCAGGTAGGACATGTATAGTAATACATGGACCGTATGTGACTCAAAGGGACTACACACCGTGTAAGTGAGCTACACGGTGTGTAATACGATTAACTATGTGCCACCCTATCTTTGTCAACATGTGGTGTAAGGAATTTAATACACCATGTGAAATCAATGAAAACCGTTTTAATTAATTTCTGAATTAATTCCTAACGCATTGACCACAAGTACACGATGTGCAATTATGATTACACAGTTTGTACTCCTATGTTATATGACCATAATACTTTCACCTTCAGATGAGATCTTTGATTTAATTTCAGTCATTAAATCAATAGATTTGATTAGATCTATGATAAATGAAGGAGGAAGAAGCAGAACTCGCAATTCAGATTAAAAGAATGATTAAACTTGAATTGAAAAAATAAATTGCAAATGCATAAATCACCAATGATATTTAAATAATTATAAATAATTATGTGACCCCTCTGATACCACTTGTAGGTTTCGGGCATAGCATAAGTGTGTGATGGGTGGTGACCAAAATAAATTTTTTTTGATGATTGACGATCAATCTAAGATCTACATGATGATAAATGTTGTGATCTATGTAATTGGATAAAAAATAAGACAAGAGTAATAACATCAAAACCAAAGGTAGGATCATCACATATTATTTCTAATTAAATAATTACCTTTGTTGGAATTATCTATTTGTTGATGAATCTGGTGACAGATCTACACTGCTTGATCATTTCATTTTAGGAATCAAGTAGAGATCCCCTCTAGCGGTGATCCACACATGTTCCAAAAATCTTCAGACATTGGAGAAGGAATCTCTAGGTGCTAGCATGACCGATCCTTGTGCTAGCATCATCCACCTTTGATCTCTTTAGGAACTAATTCCAAATCATTTTCCTTGATATAATGGAGAAATATTATCTATGTTCTTGGGAGCATTATTAGATAAGGTAGCTCTCTAGGCTTGAGAGGATTCTCCAAATCCACTGTGCACAACCAACAAAATGAATTGTCTCATTTGAGAAAATAATATAAATGGGTTTATATATTTATAGGGATAAAATAAAATAACAACACAAGTGCCCTTCATTATTTATTTAATCCATATGGAACCCCTATTCAAATAATAATGTTAATATTATTATTTATCGACATGCACTTAACTTGCAGATTATATTAAATATTATTTAATTAAATAATATTCAATATTTATTATTTCTCACTGGACCTAAAACCTCAGTCCTACATTCATCCATATTTATTAATCCTTGAATAATGGTGATTTATTTATTAAATAAATATCACTATATTATTCACCAATAAATAAAAAATATTATGTTCACTAAATAGTAAATAAATATTTATTAAATATTCTACTCACATTATATTCTCTCAAATAACTGGTGACAAAATAGATGAGATTAAGAATACATGAATAATTATTTAAACTCGTTTGGGAATAATATATATTGAGCTTGGTAAATAATAATTTATTATTTAACTAAGATTCTGGATACACTTAGTGTGTGACCCTCTAGGCCTCTTTCTAAGTGGCATTAGGAAAAGTAGACTAAAGTCCATGGTTAATGTTTAACAATACGCCAAGGCACCCATAGAGAAAGAAGTTAATGTCACAATGACATGATACCTCATACAGACGCTTACTATGTAATATAATCCCTTTATCATAATATCTCAAATCCATAAGGTTTCATGTTGGTGCCATCAACCTATATGCTCGATGTCTCTTTCTTTTATTTCCCAAAAAAGAACTTGCCTATAGAACACCATGGACATGGATTTATTTAAAATATATCATTTCCATCAAAGAAACTAATATATTAACTTCCATTAGATAACAAAGGGGATAAATCCTTTATCTCATTATTCATTAATGCAATATTACTCATGATGCACCCAATATACCTTACCTCTTCACGAACATCTGTCATCACAGTTTTCATCAATACATCAAAGTACACGACTCATAATACTCATTAATAATAAAATTAAAGTCTAAGGACCAATACACATGCCTATAGATAGGAACATTCAATGAAACATATAAATGTAGATTTCCTATTGGCGGGTCTCATCCTCATAATATCCTATTGGATATTACCAAGGGCGTGCACAATGAGAAGGTACCTCAAAGTCATATGAGTCTCCACCCCTAATATACTATATCATTTGTGTCCCTAAAATGATATCATATAGCTATATAAAATTTATCCAAGAATAGTGTCTTATCACTTATGTGTTCTCATCATAGCAGGGGAACTGCTGCGACCTTTTAGTGTGATAAATAATCTTAGAAAATTATCACATACAATGTTACATTGAAGAAAAATAATGATGTGATAAGTAGTTTTTTAATATTCAAAACCATGAATAAAATTTATCATAAAGTACACATAATTTTGTTCTAGGGAACCAACTCCAACACCAATGGTTGGAATTCTCACCCAACTCATGTCACAAGTCACCCATATAAATGACAATAATAGATAATCTTAAGACACAAATAATAAATCACTATTCAAAATGATAATATTAAACATACAAAAAAAGGACATGGGTTCTCATAGGTTAGAAAAACACCCAACACTAAATGATACACAAGCTAGGGTAGCTATAGTCACACTCCCAACCTCTTTCAAATTCTAACTAATTCATAAGGATACCACCAATTTTTCTATACATTAACATTCTATGATTTTTCATGGAGGTATCCAAGGTTTATAACTTAGTTCACTAGTCCATGAAATTCTTGTAAACACCCCACTTGGGTTCATTTATATCATTTATGTAGCATAAGGGTCAAATTAATGGTAATCTGTAACCTAGCCATCAAAATAAACTCAAGAGGAACATCAAATAACATTAATCATATTAATTAATTACTCGTCATTATCCTTATTATATTAGGGATTTATTGTATTATTGTTTTTTTTAAATTGAACTTGACATGTTGTGATTATGTTATTATTATCGGAATAGTTTGTTTACTTTTTTTATATTGTCATATCTATTTTTTGTTTGGATATTATGGGGCTACACATTTTTCATCTTTATTTTTTTTGATAAGAGATATATAGATATGGTTTAAAACACTAATATATATGCCAAATTATTATTTAGCAGTGGTTTAAACTACTGCTATATAAGTTTAAAAATTTTTTAGCATCAGTTTCCCCTAAAAAAAAAATCATAGGGAATAGTAGTAGTTTAAACTGCCTGTATCCCCTCGACATTTGTTTGGAGGGGAAACCACCACTACACTAACGTTCCATGATGGTTCCCATAAACCGCCGCTAAATGGATAGAACTGATGCAAGTTGGATGAAAAATCCAAATTTACTGATATTTTTTGGAAATCATCATGAAACCAAAATGCGGTGGTTTAAACCACCGCTAAATAAAAAAACTGATGCTATCAGTCAATTTTTTTGTAGTGAGTGGAGGGGCCCATACCTAGAAACTGTACTCCACAGTTAAGGGAGCCACAAATCCCACACATGAGTTGGAGATTGAATATGTGAGAGTGTCACTCCATTGGTATAGAACTCACGCCATATAGTAGTAAGGGGAGTAATGACTCTTCCTATGTAAATTATATGGGGAACCCACACCCTGGTGCGACAGGGGAGTACTAACCCTGGTAACACATGTGTAAAGAAATATGGGGACCCCACACCCTGGTGTGACATGGAAGTACTAACCTAGATATCTACTATGTAAATAATATGGGTAACCCACACCTTGGTGTGCCAAGGGATTACATTACCCGATATTATCTATATATGGAGTATGGGGAACCTACACCCTGGTGTAACAGGAGAGTACTGACCCCAATAACACTCTGATGATCACACTCGGTCTCTAACATTATCAAACATTACCTGAAGAAGCATCATTCTTAAAACACCTCACATCATAGCTCAAAATACACTAAAAAGGCTACCATCTCATTCTATATGGAAAAAACACTCAGGATAGACTACTTAGGGGCCAAAATCCGTGTCTGTCCAAAATCCTGACCAGTGAACGAGACTCATGTAACATCACATTACATTTTTAGGTACTTTTAATGTTTCTAAGTACCTATGTTTTAGAGTAGTGATGAATGGGAGATTCAGGAGAACATTAAATGATGTTTTGAGGCAAAGGGGAAGTCGCATGGGCGGCGCAGGGGTTGTCTAAACCGTGCAGCCAAACCATGCGTAGTTGGTCTTAGAGGAAGTAGCTTATGCATGGGTGGAACACGGTTTGTCTAACCATGTGTCCAAACCATGCATGGAGTGTCTACAGAGGCAGTAGCTAACATACATCTAGCACATGGTTTTTCAAACTGTGCGAACTAACCATGCATGCACTTAAATGAGATCCTTAAATTGTAGATCTCACTCGTTTTGCCTCTAAGTGCCTCATTTTTCCTCCTAAGCAGCCCTAACTCGGGATTTTGCTTCTTCTAAGGTTAGAGAATATTCTCTCATCATTTCGGAGGTGATCCAAAGGATTATCTTGGTGAATCGAAGCCATATTCTTGAGGTATGTGATCGTTCTTCATCATTCTTGATTAGTTTATTAGATCTACTTAGATCTACTTCTCCTCTTCTCTTGGTTTCTTAGATATACACCCGTTATGGGTAGATATAAGTGTGTGGATGCCAAATATGATTATATTTGGTCTTGATCTTTCTAGGAGAAGAGATCTAAGGCTGGTTTTTG
Source organism: Viscum album (assembly GCA_963277665.1). Classification (NCBI taxonomy): domain Eukaryota; kingdom Viridiplantae; phylum Streptophyta; class Magnoliopsida; order Santalales; family Viscaceae; genus Viscum; species Viscum album. The sequence continues at coordinate 1,079,141,286 of OY728166.1, read as the reverse complement.
GAGAATCGACCCGAGTTTCTTGAGCGTTCTTCGACCGTTGTGGTTTTCATCAAAACCTTTGAGGTAGGTGGTTCCGTCCCGACTTACCAAATTGATTATCATTGTATTTTCTTGATTTATTTCAATTTTTTATTTAAATTCAATTGATCAAATTTTCTTTCAATTAAACTGATAAAAACTCGATTCCAGTGAATTGAGATATTTGAAATGGTTTTGGCATGGAAATTTGGAAAACCCCAATTCCATTGAATTGGGTGTGTTTATGGAAATTTTCTGATTTAAATTGTTTAATTTAAATTTTTGATTTGATGGAAATGATTTCAATTAAATTGTTGAATTTAATTGTGGAAATAAATTGTATGATGATGCAATTGGTTTTGAATGGATTTCAAATTGGTGAAAATGGATTAAAATAATTTGATATAAACCCATTGGTTTTATCTTGTGAAAAAGGCATGTTTTGAATAAAAACTATTTTTCTTTTAAATGGAATGAAATTGGAACTTTTGAAATGTAAGAATGGGATTGATCGTATTTTATGCATTCTTAAAATAGTTCTCCCATCATGTAAGAGTGCATGCAAGCCTTAGGTAGTTAGTGAGTTATTTGGATACACTCTACGCTACGATAACTTCCTAAAACATACTTGTGGCGGGTCACATCCCCAATGGGTTGGTGACAAGTCTCATTTGTCCAGTGTCATTGGGACGTGTGTATAATTTTTTTTTGAGTTCACATAGAGAGTGCAGAATCCTATAACTGGTTAATACTATTGTACCTTTTGGAAGATGACCATGTTGCTCTCTTGTTTATTTATATTTGAGATATAAATGTATGACAATGCTTTTGAACTACTTTACATGCATGCTGGATTTATATAAACTATTTTATATAAATGTTTTACTTAAGACATTGTTTTCAAAATATTCTATCATTGTAAAGCCTTTTCTTAAAGTAATTTTTCCATCATTTGAAAATGTATAGTATGTTTTGTTAAAATATTCTTTTGAGTTTCCAAACCTATTTATTTGAAAATTGAAAGATTTTATTTGGATAATCTATATTTTGAATCTATTACGGAATCGTTGGTGGTATCCTACTAGGCTTAGGCTCACACCCTACTTTTGCCTTCGGGTGTTTGTAGACTTTCTTCTTGCAGGATCAGGAAAAGGGAAGGGATCTCTTTGAGGTGGATCTAGTTGTTGATCTCTGGTCTTGGTGATTTGTGTCCTTAGGGACCTTGGAGATGTTTTCCCAATTTTTAGTACTTGGGTTGTAGTACTTTAGGATTTTTATGCCTCTTTATATTCTGGTACATTACTCCCAGTAGAGTTTCTTTTGTTATGCATAATGTCTTATTTATTTTCTTCTACTTTGTTGGTGGAAAAAATCATTCCCACTTGCATGTTATGTGATTCTAGGTTCTAGTCACTGACCTGTGGGGATCAGGAACGCCCTTCGGGCTATGTTAGGGCCGGCTCGGTTATTAGGTTACCAGGGTACCCGGGCTGGTTCGTGACAAAATGGTATCAAAGGCAGGTTTCAACATCTTTCCTTGATGAAAGTATGTATTTGAGTATTCTTGTCAGGACTTAGGAGGTAGTTGTAATTGAGTGCCTGACCATCTCTCACCACAATGAACCTTAAGTCACCAGGGTTGGTTAGGGAAATATGACTTGTGGATTAATTCTAGTATTTTACCTGTTTTGATTTGGATAGAGTGGAATCCAAATCTTTTTAATCCCTTCTATTAAGAATAGTTTTCCTTGTTACTCTATTTGAGTGTTAATCAAATGTATTTTTATGTTGTGTAGCAACATGCCTCTGAGAAGACGTGAGAATAGGATCCAAAAAGAGGCTGCTACTGAATCTCAACAAGCGAGTCCTATTGTGGATCCGAGTCTGGTTGAGGTGATTGTTCGCACTGCCCAAGCTCTAGGACAAGCGCCACCTCCAGTTCCTGTTCAGAATCCATCTATAGATCCTCATAGTGATATTCTATGAAGTCTTTCTCAAGAGTTCCTACGCCAGAAGCCACCAGTTTTCAAAGGCACCACTGACCCTCAACATGCTGAGGAATGGTTGAGTAAGATTGAACATCTGTTTGGGTTCTTGGAGACACCTGATGTGATCAAGGTGAAGTGTTCCACCTTCGTGCTGGAGGGACCAAGTATTAGATGGTGAGACATAGTGGTGACAGATGGGAAACATGAGGGTTTGGAGTGGAAAGACTTTAGGGTTCTTTTCACTAACTAGTTCTATCCAGAATCAATGGTGTTGGCTATGGTTTTGGAGTTTTTCAAGCATGAGAAGGCCAACAAAACTGTGACTGAGTACTCAAATCACTTTTTTGAGTTGGTACAGTTTGCTCCTGAGATTGTATCTAATGAGAAGTTGAAGCCTCAATGATTCGAGTTGGGACTTCTATCAGATATCCGTTCTCAGGTTTTCTTACTGAAGCTACCCAGTTATGCTAATGTGCTGGATAGGGAAATGATGGTTGAGATGGACCTAGCAGGAAAGTTAGGGTTGAAGGAGGTTCTTTTCCCTCCTAGTGGAAGTTTTGGTTCCTTGAAATGAAAACGGAAGCGTGTCATTTCTCATGGAAGTTCTCGACAACAGAGTCATTATAGACCTCCGGTAGCAATAGGAGGGGCTTCTTTGACTTGCTATCAGTGTGGAAAGCCAGGACATTATAAGAGGGTTTGCACTGAGGCACCCAAGATCTGTAGCTCCTGCGGACGTTTGGGGCACTTACAGAGATTCTTCCATCACTTCTCTACTCCACGTAGTAGAATAGGATCATCATCACCTCCAGAAACTATGGGGCAATCAAATGCTTCACGTACAAAAGGGTTCCAGCCACATGCATCTAGAACGAAGCTTCTTCACGTAGTGGAAGAGTCGCTAGAGGTAGCTGATATAGGTCCTGCAACTGTGAGAGGTATAGATTCATCTTCAGTGACAACTCTTTTTGATACTGGTGCATCTCACTCTTTTATTTCAACCCATATTGTTAATCTGCTTAATCTACCTATGGAGGTTTTATCTTGTGCGATGGATATTACTACACCCCTTGGTACAATGAGAGAGAAGGCTCTCCGTAGTCCTTCTTTTGTCTTCTCTCTATCAGATGTTGATCATGCTTGGATTTTCTTGGTTCTCGACATGAAATCTTTTGATGTCATTTTTGGGATGGATTGACTCATTGCCAATAAAGCCCGGATTGATTTTTATCTTCGACGGGTCTACCTTACTACACCCAGTGGTGCGCCTCTTGTTTTTCAAGGAGAATGGTACCCAAGGTCAAGTAGAGTTGGACCCTCTTATCCGGGGTTGGGGAAAGTTATATCGGTGTTTTCTTTTGATCTTGAGATAGATTCAATGTGTGGTGATCTTCCTCCAGTAGTTGCTGAGTTTCCTGACGTGTTTCCTTATGACTTATCTGGTTTTCCACCAGTAAGGGAGGTTGATTTTTCTATTGACTTAATGCCTGGTACTGAACCGGTTTTTATTCTCTCATACCAAATGGCTCCATTAGAACTAAAAGAACTGAAGTCTCAGTTAGAAGATCTTCTTGAGAAAGGATTTATACGCCTGAGTGTGTCACCTTGGGCAGCACCAGTTCTCTTCGCCAAGAAGGCTGATGGTTCTCTTCTCTTATGTGTTGATTATCGAAAGCTCAATCGAGTTATGATAAAGAAAAAATATCTATTACCACAAATTGATGATTTTTTTGATCAATTGAAAGGGACGAAGTGGTTTTCAAAAATTGATCTTCGATTGGGTTACCATCAGTTGAGGATAAAAGAATCTGACATTCATAAGACCGCTTTTTGGAGTAGGTATGGCCATTATGAGTACCTTGTTATAACCTTCAGCCTAACAAATGCTCCTATAGTTTTCATGGATTTGATGAATAGGGTTTCCATTAGTATCTAGATACATTTGTGGTAGTCTTTTTGGATGACATTCTTTTCTACTCCAAGTCTGAGGAGGATCATGTGCATCATCTGAGAACAGGTCTGAGTCTTCTAAGGAATCACCGACTTTATGCCAAGCTTTCAAAGTGTGATTTCTGGATTTGGGAAGTGAAATTATTGGGACATGTCATGTAATAACAAGGAATATCAGTTGATCCTGAGAAGGTAAAGGCTGTTATGACTTGAGAACAACCACATAATGTTTTCGAGATTCATATCTTCTTGGGATTAGAAGGATATTATCACCGATTTGTTAATTACTTCTCAAAGTTAGCTTCTCCAATGACTGCTCTGACTCGAAAGGGAGTGAAGTTTTCCTAGAATGATAAATGTCATAGTTATTTTGTTGAGATAAAGCATATTTTGACTACTATTCCGGTGTTAACTCTTCTTGAGGCTGGGATAGGTTATGTGGTCTTATGTGATGCATCAGGTTTAGGTTTGTGATGTGTCCTCATGTAGGGTAATCATGTTGTTTCCTATGGGTCTCGTCAGCTTAAGCCTCCTGACAAGAACTATCCTACCTATGACCTTGAACTTGCAGCTGTAATGCATGCACTTAAGTGTTGGAGACATTACCTTTATGGAGAAAGGTTTATTGTGTATTCAGACCACAAGAGCTTGAGTTATATCTTCTCTCAAAAAGATTTGAATCTCTACCAAAGGCATTGGGTGGAGTACCTGTAATATTTCGACTCTGACATTTCCTATACCCCAGAGAAAGGGAATGTAGTTGTAGATGCGTTAAGCAGGAAACATCCACCACAGACTGTGAAAGAATCTTCAGAAGAGTGGAGTTTGATGGCTCTTTTTACTCAGTTGAATATTGGAATTCAGTGGAAGTGAAAAGAAGTTTCTTTAGCCAGTGTCCAGTTGACATCTGCTCTTCTCGAGTTAATTCATCAGGAACAACAACTGGATGATGAATTACATAGCATTAGGGGCTCTCTTTATGATGGGGATACCGACACACAGTGGTCGTTCTCCAAAGAGGGTGTTCTGTGTTATCAAAACCGTTACGTTGTGATGTTATCTGCAAGGAAGGATGTGATGGGGTATTTCCATAACTCTCAGTGGGCTATGCACCCAGGAACCATAGAAATGTTCTATGAAATGCGACAACAGTTCTGGTGGCCAGGTATGAGACGATACATTGCTAAGTTTGTATCTCGTTGCTATACATACCAACAGGTGAAATTTGAGAACCAGAAACCTTCGATTTTGATTCAACCACTTCCAGTCCCTACATGGAAGTGGGATGAAATATCTATGGACTTTGTGGTTGGGTTACCTCAAACCCAGAGGAAGAAGAACACAATATGGGTTGTGATCGACAGGCTGACCAAGTTGGCTCACTTTATACCTATTCGGGATACAACCAAATTTTAGGAGTTGGCAAATATCTATGTGAAAGAAATCATTCGTTTGAACAGATTTTCATCTGTTATAGTCTCTGATAGGGATCCTCGGTTCAATTCTCACTTTTGGAGAGGCCTTCAGGAGGCACTGGGATCTCAAGTCCATTTAATCACAGCCTACCATCCATAGTCAGATGGCTAGATAGAGAGAGATATTCAGATCCTTGAGGATATGGTCTGCGCATGTGTTCTTGACTTTAGTGGGTTTTGGGATGATCATCTGGGGCTAGTTGAGTTTTTTTATATCTACAATTACCATTCTGTGATCAAAATGGATCCTTTTGAGGATTTTTATGGCCATCCTTATAAATCTACTTTATGTTGGTCAGAGATTGGTGAAAGTTCCATGGTAGGACCGAGTTTGGTCCAAGAGACGATAACTAAGATTCAGTTGATTCATTAGAGAATGTTTACAGTATGGAGTCGGTACAAGTCTTATGTTGATCATCACCATAAACCTTTAGAGTTATCAGTTGGTGACCAGGTGTTCTTGAAAGTTTCACCCTGATTAGGTCATCGACGGATTTGGAAGAAAGGGAAGCTTGCTCCTCATTTTGTGGGACCTTTCGAGGTTGTTGGTCTTGTAGGGAAAGTTTCTTACCGTCTAGATCTACCACCATATATGACATCAATACATAACGTGTTCCATGTATCGCAGCTGAAAAAGTATCTCTCTGATCCATCTCATGTCTTGAGTTGGAGTGATCTTGATATTGAACCAGATTTATCTGTGACTGAATGGCCAGTCAGGTTTGTTGATTATGAGACCAAGGTACTTCGTGGGAGAATGATACCTCTGTTCTGTGTACTATGGTAGCATGGTTCTGATTCTCATGAGATGTGGGAAAGGGAGACACTAATGAGAGAGCAGTGGCCTCATCTTTTTGACGTGGTGGTTTCTTCATAGGCTTTCTAGGGATAGAAAGATCTTATGGTGGGGAGGTTGTAACATCACGTTACATTTTCAGGTACTTTTGATGCTTCTAATTAATTCTGTTTTGGAGTAGTGACGAATGGGAGATTTGGGAGAACTTTAAATGATGTTTTGAGGAAAAGGGGAAGTCACACAGGTGGCGCATGGGTTGTCTAAACCGTGCGGCCAAACCGTGCATAGTTGGTCTTGGAGGTAGTAGCATTCGCACAGGCTGTGCACAGTTTTTCTAACTATGCGGAAAAACCGTGCATGGAGTGTCTGTCGAGGTAGTAGTTAAGGTATGGATAGCACATGGTTTGTCAAACCGTGCGAACTAAACATGAAGGCACTTAAATGAGATCCTTAAATTGTGGATCTCACTCGTTTTGCCTCTAAGTGCCTCATTTTTCCTTATAAGTGGCACTAACTTGGGATTTTGCTTATTCTAAGGTCAGATAAGGTTCTCCCATCCTTCCAGAGGTGATCCAAAGGCTTCTCTTGGTGAATCGAAGCCATATTCTTGAGTTATGTGATCATTCTTCATCGTTCTTGATCAGTTTTTTAGATCTACTTAGATCTACTTCTCCTCTTCTCTCGGTTTCTTTGATCTACGCCCCTTATGGGTAGATATAAGTGTGTGGATACCAAATATGATGAGATTTGGTCTTGATATTTCTAGGAGAAGAGATCTAAGGTGGGTTTTTGGAGAATCGACCCAGGTTTCTTAAGCGTTCTTCGACCATTGTGGTTTTCGTCAAAACCTTTGAGGTAGGTGGTTCCGTCCCGACTTACCAAATTGATTATCATTATATTTGCTTGATTTATTTCAATTGTTGATTTAAATTCAATTTCTCAAATTTTCTTTCAATTAAATTGATAAAAACTTGATTATAGTGAATCGAGATATTTGAAATGGTTTTGGCATAGAAATTTGGAAAACCCCAATTCCATTAAATTGAGTGTGTTTATAGAAATTTTCTAATTTAAATTGTTTAATTTAAATTGTGGATTTGATGGAAATTATTTCAATTAAATTATTGAAATAAATTGTGTGATGATGGAATTAGTTTTGAATGGATTTCAAAATGGTGAAAATGGATTAAAACGATTTGATAGAAACCCATTGGTTTTATCTTGTGAAAAAGGTATGTTTTGAATAAAACCTATTTTGGGTTTAAATGGAATGAAATTGGAAGTTTTGAAATGGAAGAATGGGATTGATCATATTTTAAGAATTCTTAAAATAGTTCTCCCATCATGTAATAGCACATGCAAGCCTTAGGTAGTTAGTGAGTTATTTGGATTCACTCTACGCTATGACAATGTTCTAAAACATACTTGCGGCGGGTCACATACCTGATGGGTTGGTGACGAGTCTCCTTTGGACTGTGTCATAGGTACGTGTGTATACACATTTTTATGAGTTCACATAGAGAGTGCATAATCCATTAACTAGTTAATACTATCATTCCTTTTGGAAGATGACCATGCTGCTCACTTGTTTATTTATATTTGAGATATAAATGTATTCCAATTCTTTTGAACTGCTTTACATGACTTCTGAATTTATATAAACTGTTTTATATAAATTTTTTTACTTAAGCCATTGTTTTAGAAATATTCCATCATTGTAAAGCCTTTTCTTAAAGTAATTTTTCCATCATTTGAAAATGTATATCATGTTTTGTTAAAATATGCTTTTGAGTTTCCAAACCTATTTATTTGAAAATTGAAAGATTTTCTTTAGATAATCTATATTTTGAATCTGTTACGGAATCTTTGGTGGTATCCTAATGGGATTAGGCTCACACCCTACTTTTTCCTTTGGGTGTTTGTAGACTTTCTTCTTCCAGGATCGAGTAAAGGGAAGGGATCTCTTTGAGGTGGATCCAGTTGTTGATCTCTTATCTTGGTGAGTTGTGTCCTTAGGGACCTTGGGGCTGTTTTCCCATTTTTTAGTACTTGGGTTGTAGTACTTTGGGCTTTTTATACCTCTTTGTATTCTAGTACATTACTCCCGGTGGAGTTTCTTTTGTTATGCATACTGTCTTATTTCTTTTCTTCTGATTTGTTGGTGGAAAAAATCATTCCCACTTGCATGTTATGTTATTCCAAGTGATAGTCACTGACCCATGGGGATTGGGAACACCCTTCGGGCTATGTCAGGACCGGCTCGGTTATCGGGTTACCAGGGTACCTGGGCTGGTTCATGACAACTCATCACTAGTATGTTGGGATAAAACATAAATACAATGATATGTCACCACAAATTTTCATTTATGCCCAAACAGATCACACCATTGAAATCCTCACAAAAAAAAACACTATGGATGGGCTATTCACTTGCCCAAAACTGATGCCCGATAAAAAAATTCATTTTTTCTTAACACGTATGTATGACACTTTGTGGGGCTGAGTCACGAGTCCTAATTAAATATTCATCACTAGTATTTAATTGACCGCCTCAATACCATGATCACAATGTCACATACAGATCACCAATCCAACATTATAAAAAGAAGTTATAAACAAATGGAGGTTTCCACAATAGAAATAAAAATAAAAATATTTTATATTATTATTATTTTTTAAAATAACCTTATTCAAAGTATAAAAGGAAAATCCGTTCCATTTTATTCACACCCACTGAGATGACACCTCCCTCCGAGCATGCGGCACACTTTTCTTAACAATGGACCCACCCAACAATGTAATATAATGGACCCAACTTTTAATATAAGATTATAATGGGGAATCGATCAGATTTTCGAGTCCTCGAGCCATTTTATTTTATATCATGCATAATATAATGGACCCACCTTTTAATATAAAACTTATTTGATAAATGTATTTATCAAGCGGTATACATTTTCTCTTGCCTCCCTATCCTTCATATATACAATGTTGCTCATACCCCCTGGGTTCTCTTAATGAATTTTTGGTTTCTTTTTATTTTTAATTAAATTATTATTATCATTGATAATAATAAAAAAAGGAAACATAACTCTTCCAATTCTATCGCCTGGGGGGAAATCACACCCAAGACAAACATGAGTCACCCTTCTCATTGTTCCACATGACCTGATAAATTTAAATTATATCCTCCTTAAATTTCATTTAATTATTATGTGCATATGTTCCTCCCTTAACATGAATCTCTCTGGGGCACCTAGACACCATCCTCCAGTCAGTAGAAGAACATTCTCAAAGTTTTGTCGACCGCAAAGATAACTAACCTCACTTGGTCCACCCCATTCACCCCACACCCATGAGCCCGAGCAGCCATGATACCTGCTCAATCCAACTAAAAAATCCACCATCAAATGACCTATCATTGTATTCCCATCTTCTTCACTACACCTATATCGTATCTCCAAATCCTAAAACTGATCCTGTAACCACTATCTATTTTGTAAAGAACGAATGCACAACAATCAATTTTTTTCAATTGTTTTCTAATCACTGACTAACAAAAATAATGATGATGAACATAAATAATTGAGGGGAAGGAAGATTAAAAAAAGTAATCTATCATTGGTAAATTATTATTGACCAAAAGTTATATAAATGGGGTCATATCAAGGGAACCAAGGGGTTTAACAGATCAATTATACAACAAGGTAGTAGATCATGTGCAAATGAATAAATAAATCATAGATCAAAAGTAGATAATTAATTTATGATTCATATTCTTATAAAAAGGTTTAAATCCATAATTTTTGTGATATTCCTCAATTATTTATTGATAATTAATGAAAAATACATTCTCCAATGATAGGAAAAACCCACTGTATTTGCTACCCATCGATCCATCTCGATCTAATCGTTGTTTGTTGTTTGTTATCAATTCGCCAGTATAGGATGCCTCCTCCCCCTCTCAGATCTAAAAAGGGTTATTCATAGAACCCTTGGAAAATCCTCATAAGAGGGTATTTATAAATTATTTTAATCATGTTATTTAATAAAACAAACAAACAAATTATTTATTTATTTTAATTAAATGCACCCTCCAAATGGTCTCCTTAACCAGGCGTTTGATGCCAACCCACTTTAGGTTGCACCTAGGGTAAAACCAGAATTTCAGAGTAAAAATGGTCTTAGATTTCCGATATAAGGCTCTTATTTAGAGTTATTACACTTTTTTAGGAAAATTATGTGGCATGATATTAATATATTTAATATTTTTATAATATTAATTCTGAGCTCACCAAGCCTTAGAATCTCTCACCATCTCAGCACCTGAATTCAAAAATATTCCTTGGAATATTCCAAAGTCTTACACTAAAAAACTATATTCACTATAATATGCATCAACAATTGGACCAGTGATGCATGTTATGCCATGTACAAGGATAGATGTCAGCTACGCATTAAGTGTAGTGGGAAGATATCAAGATGACCCAGGTAACTACCATTGGATGGAATTCAAGAATATCGATAAGTATATTAGGAATACTAAGGATATGTTCTTCTTCTATGAAGTGGATGATGGACTATCTATTAGAGGATATACAGATGCTGGTTTTTAAATTGACCAAGATTAAATCACAGTTAAGGTACATCTTCACTCTCGATAGAGGTGTTGTGAGCTGAAAAAACATAAAGAAAGTTGTGTTCACTAATTCTAAAATAGAGTCTGAGTATATTATGACCTCTAATGTTTCTAAAGAAGTGTTTTTTATTTATAAATTCATCCTAGATCTTGACATGGTGGCTATTAGTAAATACCATCACACTCTATTGAGATAATACCGCAATAGTGGCTCTTAAAAAGGTGCTAAGGTCACATCAATAGATGATTCACATACTTTGTAAATATAATCTCTTGAGAGATTTTTCTTCTAGAGGTGACATCACAATGATTACAATTTCCATATAAAAATACATGTTTGACCTCTTAACTAAATACTTAACCCAATAGAAACATGATCATCTTGTGAGATATAGTGATCTGTAAGTAGTTTGTAGTTGGCTCTAGTCCAAGTGGAAGTCTGTTGGAGTTGGTATCCTAGAACCAACTGTCTGTAATTTATATTTCATATATATTAAAATAAGTGAATATAAATAAAATATATTATTATATATCATTCATTTTTCTGCATGAATTTAATGTAATAATGTCATATAGTATTTGTTTCATTGAAATAAGTCTTAGTAGTTTACCGCTATGATGAGAACCTTCAAATTCCATGAAGATATTCTTAACTATTATTATATGGTCAGATAACATTATATGATAGGAAAAATAGTATGTTTACTATTAAGTAAGAGTACTCATAAGTGGACGATACTTCATCTCGTGAAGTTTTCACTTTGTAATCTCTATGAAGGTAGATTATAATAACAAACTCACGAGTAGGAATTCCATATGTTTTCATGTCATTGGAATTTCCAATCTGTGAGTATGTGTGATGATCCATAGACTTTTAGATTATTATTAATGCATGTCATGACTCACATAATTTAATGTATTGAACAAAACTATGATTCCATATTTTTTGTAAGAAGTGGAGTGCATTTGGTGCATCACAAATGATATATTTTTAATGAATAATTAGAGGAAGGATTTATCCATTCCATAATTATGGGAGATGATATCTCATCCCTTTGATTAAAATAGAACTATCACATTAAATTCCATGGTCACAATGTATTGATGATTTCATTTTAGGTATTCAAAGAAAGACATATCAAGCATATAGGTTGATTACATGAGTGTGAAACTTTCTTGATAAGATATTGTGACAAATGGATTATATTACATAGTGAGTATTCATATATGGTTATTTTCGTTGTAAAATATCTTTTTTATTTATGGGTTCCTAGACCCATTTCTAGACAACATTACTAGACTTTAAGAAATCCTACTTGATTTTTTTTAAAATCAAGAAAAATTTTATTAAAAAAAGAGAGATATGGTTACATGAATCAAAAAGATGGAATCTTATTACAATCTCTTACTAAGTGACGGAGAAGATCAACCAGAAAAGTATCACTCCAGGTCATATCTTGGTTGACTCCTTTATTTTCAAGGCATTCTGCCACCATGTTTTCTTCTCGATACGTGTGGGTGGCAATGTATCTAATTTCAAGAAGAGAATTGAGGAAGTTAATTCAGCAAGCAGTGAGAGGCCAAACAAGGTGGATCACCCCATTCCAAATAGCTTGCACAATGGTGGTGGAGTCACTTTCTATCCAGATGTTATTTCATCCTTTTATCTTGACAAAAATAATGGCTTGCATCATCGCCATCATTTCTGCTTCAAGAGCAGAGGCATTGCCACAACTCCCAAAGAAGCATCAGTGACATCGTCCGAGATAATCTCTGAAAATGGCCCCACATCCTGTAGGACCTCGGTTTCCTCTGGAAGCTCCATCTACATTGATCTTGATCCATCCAGTAGTCGGAGATTTCCAAAAAACTTTAAGAGAATGCTTCGGTTTAGAGTAAATGCCATTGATTTTTAGATGATAGAGGATCAAAAAGTCCCCAACCGAATTATTGCAGTGGGATTTCTGAAGCAGGGTTGTTTCCCTGATGGAAATAAGGATCCTACTATAACCTACATTAAGATTTAATGAGTAATTGTTGTGAATAATTTCATTTCTATCATACCAGATCACATGAAAGAGCTCAGCAACAACGTAAAGGAAGAGGTTCTTAATTTTCCAAGAATATTCTAATTCCACACAATGTTTTAGCTGAGAGAAAATAGAGTCAAAGAAAAACCATATACAGTAAAACCGGTCAGTAACATAATTACAAAGAGCAGAGAATGTAGCACAAGATAAGAAAATATGATTGGTGTCTTCCCTGTGTTGATGGAAAAATTTACATTTTGAGCATATTTGGACACCAAAAGACTGAAGGCAAACCTCTGTAGGAATGCGTTTATGGGAAATACACCAAACAAGGTTAATTCTTGAAGGCTTAATCCAAGGTCTGTCAAAAAACTTCAACCATGAGAAAATGGGGATAGAGTTAGTGAAATTGTGATTATGGAAGTTTTTGGAATCCAAAATATCGTTGTGAGCAGGCTCCTAGGTAAGTAAATCATCCCCATTTATAAATGGGTAATTGTCCACAATGTGCCTAATGTGATCAGAGATATTAGATAGACTAGAATGCATTACATAATTTATGGTGAGATTGATGTTATCTGGAGGAGAATCCAGAGATATCAAAGAGATGAGGGGGGTGCCAATCCAGTTATCAAGATAGAAGTTCATAGTTGAATCTAAACTAACCATCCATCTTGAGTTATGCATGATGTTAACAAAGGTATTTATAATGGATGGACAAAGGTAAGAATTGAGGTAACTAGCTTGACATTTTTTATGTTTTTGAAGGAACCTATTACGAAGGAAGGTTATGGATTCAGATTTGTTGTTAATCAACCTCCAGGTGAGCTTATCTTGAAGAGCCTTATTAAAAAGTTTGAGATTTTTAATGCCAAGGCCGCCTCTTTCAAGGGGTTTGCAGCATGTCAGCCAAGGAACAATGGAAAACTTTCTTTCAAGAATACTTATCGTCCAAACAAAGTTTTTTATGTAGCTATTAACTTTTTTAATAAGACTATCAGGCCATTTATAAATCAACATGGAGTAAACCATTTTGGAGATAATTGTGGATTTCACGAGGCAGATCCTGCCAGCCATGGAGAGGGATTTCCCTTTCCAAGAGGTCAATTTATTAGTCACTTGGTCCACAACAGAATTAAAGTGCATAGATTTAGGCCTACCCTAAAATAGGGGAAATCCAAGATAGATAAAAGGGACAGATCCCTCTTTGATGCCAAGACTATCAATGATAAAACCTTTTCTAGAAGGCGGGAAGGATTTACCAAAAAAGATATAGGATTTATTCCAGCTAACAGATTGACCAGAGACCTCTTCATAGTGAGACAAGGCCTTTTTAAGGTTTAAAATATTTTTTCTACCCCCATTAAGGAAAATGATGATTTCATCAGCATAAAGGAGGTATGTCGGAACATCAAGATTTCTGGAAGCCTGAATAGGTTTGAGCTTGCTTAAGAAATCATACTTGATGTCAATAAAGAAGAGGCTTAAAGGGTCACACACAAACTATTTCCTTTAATATAAGTTAAATAGTATTTATATTTAATAATTGGAATAAATATTATTCTCTAGACTGAGAAGTAATATTTTTTCATGTATTAATAATCAATAGAAAATAATAAATAAATATTTATTCTAAAGGTAATTATTTAATTTCATGAATATATATAATATTTATTTATCTCTTTTCATTCTCATGGTAATAAATAATTATTTATTAAATAATGTATTTTTTATGTGAAAATTAAATAAATATATATTCATTGGACCATGAATAAAAAATTTATTTATTTATTGAATAAATAATATTTATTTAAATATTTATTCGAGAATTCAATAAATATTAAGGATGAGTGGACCAGATTTTGTTTGGTGATAAATATTTTTTTCCAAACTATAAAATAATTATTTATTACTATGAGAATTTGTAAATATCACAAGTTAAATAATAGTATTATTATTATTTAAATGGTATGGGGTTTATTGGGAATTAATTCATAGTTAAGGGGATTTTAGTAATTAATTAGAATTAAAACCTAGCCCTAGATTTATTAATAGAATTTTATTTCAATCAAAGATAGGTTAATAATTGTACATAATAGTTTCCTTACAAGATCTCCCTCATACTCTCTTCCTCTTAAGACTGATAAGAATAATATAAATTCCTAGAATCCTGAAGGAATGTGAAGTGATCAAAGTGAACAACATAAGTTGATTAATTGGTTTTTCAAGCACCTAGTGTTTCATCAACTTTTTTCGAGGATTGAAGGATCACATGTGTATCACCTCTAGAGGGTCTCAACTTTGGGTCATCACTACATGATGACGATACATTGATTAGGTTAGAATAGTGAACACCACCAAAAAAGAAAGATCTCAAGATCAAGGTAATGTTTCTTCTTATGCTTTAAATTAATTATAAATTAATGTGAAAATATCCCCACTATTGTTCTAGGAAAATAATTTTCCAATATTCTTTGGAAAAAATTTCCTTGGTCATGGAATTCATACCTTGCACATTGAGAATGATTCATTGAATCTGATGAAAACTAAGTTAGTCATAGACACCAATATGAACTTTCTCTATTTATGGAACTAAAAACTATCACCATAGTTAGTTTCAGAATGGTGGGTTTACCCTAGGGATAATATATTTTGAGTTTTCATCGAGACCCCTGAGTATTTACAGTAACATATGGATTAGTTAATTAATTTAATCAATTAAATAATTGAGTTATTATTAGAGAAATCCTAGGAATCACCTATATTAAACCTATTATGTAGTCTCACTAGGGTTAGCCTCATTATATATATATATATATATATATATATATAACCATAGTGAGGGTGATAAGTGGAATCGATATTGGTGGACACAACAACGAATCAAGCAATGAAATTGGATCATGCGGAAAAATGTGATATCGACTTCAACAACTTATGTGAGTGTTCTTTACCAATGATCAATCCTTTTAAAGGTATGCTTTTTTTATTATTTAACTCACCTCCTTCTCCAATATTCCCTCCTATATTTATCATTAATGGGTTGGAATAATTATTTTATCTTGTTATGTTGTTTATTTTTTAAGATTAATGGTTTTTACCCATAATAGATTCTCCCTCTTTCTTCAAGATCATTGATAATCCATGTTCTCCCTTAAATGTATGTTGATTCTAAATCATATTAGGTAGTGTTATTTCCACCAACCACTACATTTTTCTCAAATAAATTGATTATTATTCTTCATACTCTATTATATATCAATGGAGAAAGTGGATGAGGAATTATCTATCTATTCCATCTATATCTTCCCTTCCTTCTCTCTCTCCTCCCCAATTCACTTGTCAGTAGATGAAGAATAATTTTCCTTTATCATTGGCCGGTGGAATTGAGGGAGGTGGAAACTAAGGGTCTATGTGGATTAAGGAAGTGAAGAGGGGATGTGTAATATCCCAACCCTCACCCATTATCTTGGGAAGAGGTGGTTGGTGTTACTGACCTTAGGTGAAATCCCCAAGACGCCAAAGGAAGGAAATAAATACCAAGGTCCTCAAGGACATTTGTGGGAAAATTTTACCTTTGAAAGATAAACATCCAAACCACAATAATAAAATCAATAAAACTCTATATGATGCATGAGTACAAAAATAAAACACAAAATATAACCAATCCAACAACCATATTAGAGTATAAGAAGAAACCAAGTGACATGACCCAAGGAATCAAAAGACAACAAAACCAAAAGACACAAAAGTCTTCTAACCCACAACTCTCAACCATATCCAAGATCCAATTCGACAAGACACACCCATGGTATCAAGAAGCATCACTAAATAACTGAGATACCTAGCCTTTACCCATTTCTTGATAGATGACATCTACAAATGCATAGTAGTTCCAAAAAAGGGGGTGAGTTTAAACTTAGTATGATTTCCTCCATGACTTCCCAACACATGGAAATTTGAAAAGAATCAGTTATCATAATTTTATAGAAGATAATTTAAAATTGTTAGAACAATTTGTATAAAATCCTATATATTTTTCCCTAGAAATAAATAAAATAAGCCTTTAAAACATTTATCATCCCATTTGGACTAGCCATTCCATGATCCCACACATCCACAAATGCATACCCAAGTGACAGTTCCATACTCATGAGTAGTCTCTCATCAATCTACGAAGTCATCATAAGGTAACCAATACAAGGTTCCCTAATGACACACACCCCTTCCACAAGGTAACTTCTAATGAAAATGATCCCACACCAACCATGTACGCCAAAATCCATGTCAATCCATTTCACATAAAACCCTTATTTATCTAAAAATTTCAACAACCATTTTCCATGTATCAAATCAAAACCAAAAGTTTAAAATCTCCATTTTAAAATTGTCATCAAAGATGATTTTCCACAAAACCATCCAATTTCCAAATTTGATCAAAACCATCACTAAAGAGGTTTCCATTAAGAATCACATGATTATATCATAATAATTTATATAAAAACATTAATTTTAGGCTAATAATTTAATCAAGTGGAGTTGAGAGAGAAGGAACCTACCTCACAATAATTGGTGAAAATGAATAACGATAATATGATCCTCTCGATTTGGGGTTGGATGTCCTTTCCTTAAATATATCCATTAATAAACATTAAAATTACCATCAATAAACATGGATAGATACAAAAAATATTATATATAAGTTTAAAATAAAGTGGAGGAGTATAGATCAAGCAAGAAAAAATAAGAACATAGACTTACCAGTGAATTTGGATCTCCAACGGGCTTTAAATCACCTAAAACTTGCTCTCAGATCGAAGGGAATCACCTCTCATGCCTTAGGAGAAGGAGTTTAGTAATAGAAAATATTTGGAAATAAAAAGGGGTCTTGAGACTTAATATTAGTTAGATATAAACTTTTTGGATCTATAACTATACATTTTATGGTTAGACCGCACAGTTTGGCAGACTGTGTGCCAACCATATGGTGCTACTTCCTTAAAACAACTGCTTACATGGTTGGATCACATGGTTAGACAAACCATGAAACAATTTTTATTTTTCCCTCTACCCATAAAAGTATGGTTTCCCCTAGACATATGCAGGGTTTGACCAAACTATGTTCCAACCATGTGGAGCTACTATCCTTCCTACCACAAGCCACACCATTTCCTATATGGGGTTCATGGTTTGTACTAACCTTGAAACTACATAAAAGACTACAAAGCATGATAAAAATCTGAATAACCTCTTGAAACTTAAACTGATCATTATATATACTTAAAATACATAAATAAAGGGTCACGTACCTGAAACCAAGGGTGATATAGGATGGAAGTGAAGTGCAATGGGATGGTCAACGACACATTGATAGTGTAGATTGGAACCTGATGGTAGATGATAGAATGAGATGGTATTCCAACATTGATGAGTTTTTTGGTGGAAGGAAAGGATCTATGAATTATTTCTGGTAGTAAATTTTTGTTATTTTTGAGAGACTATGTGTTGTGCATGTGAATCTTAGGGGATAAGGATCCTTATTTTAGGGATGAATTAATTAAAGAAAGAAATAATAAATTAATTTATAAAAAAACTCATTGAATAGTGGGATAGAGAGGAATGAGATAGTAAGGGAAACATTACAGATTACACAAAGAAATTGTATGTGATTGAGTAAACCCCTTGGTGCTCTCAGGGCGAAGTTTAGTAGTAGCTACCCCAGTGGGTCTTAACGAGATCTCAAGTTCAAGCCTCAGAGAGTATTTCCCTATATTTTTGTGTTGCATGATTTTATTTATAATGTATCTCCTTCCCCTGAATCAATACAACTAATTTTAGTAAAACTATGAAATTAAATATATATAATAAAAAATAAAAAATAAAACAAGAGAGAGAGAAGTTGGTTTTGGGTGTTGTTTGTTGTGTGATAAGTGAGGAGTACCCACATAGCCTCCCCCACCTTACCATCATAATGTATATATATATATAATAATATAATAATCATTATCAAAAACCTTTTTTGGTAATATAATCTTCATATGACATCGGATTGGAAATCTATATGCAACATCACAACCCAAATATCTAGATGGAAAATTCAAGACCAATATGTGATATGAAATTCTAACACGTGGACTGAGCCATGGGTCCCGTCAAATAATGTGTTTCAAAAATGATATGATGAAATGAATATTTTTCATTCGATGCCAAATTTTAATAAATTAATAGCCTATCCTAATTATTTTTTCCCATTTATATCACAATGGTGTGATATCTAAGGCATTTTTTGAGGTGATTGTAACACCCCAAGTTTTTATGAATTATTATTTTTTAATAAATTAAATTTATTTAATAGATTGAATTACATGATACACCAATTAATACTTTATTTATATACAACAAGTTAATACTGCATTACACACAAAAATTATATTATCTTGAGGTATATGAAACATTATATTTGGATTGAGTTATAGATAATACTGAGTTCCTTCAATAGCTTACATGATACACAAGATTGAGTTTTACCAAACTACAATATATTATTATTATTATTAAATTATTATTATAGTTATCACATACCTATTGGAATAGATAGTATGAAATGGATTAAATAAATTATGAAAATATGTTTTATGCATGTTTATAAAATGAATTATTCGGTAGAAATGAAAGTAAGAACTATTTAAAAACAAAGAAAATCCTTTTCTGAAAAACTATTTTTCTATGAACAAAAATGTTTTATCTAAATAAATTAAACAAAATAATTTTGATTAAATATTTTAATGATATATATATATATATATTTAACATTCAAATTATGTGTTTTGTAGAAAATATATAAGAATAAACCCAATTTTATGTATAAAAGATATATTTTTCTAAAAGATAGTTTTACAGCCTTTTAATGATAGAATTGTTTTAAAAATAATTTTTAAGATGTTTATTATTTATATTTGAATAAATAAAATTAATTTTTTAAATAATAATATCAAAATTCAGTTTGTAAAATTTTGGTACTTTTTAGATAAGTTTCATTTTTTATGAATAATGAAAAACACAAAATCTTAATTGAAACTGCATTTTCCTATATTTTATTTTTATAGTAAAAATATATTTTAAATCATTTTTAAAGTATAATTAGTTAAATTTTACACCAATAAATCCAATTTAGGTTATTATAATCAATTTCATATTGGAATTGGATATAAAAACATTTCAAACATTTGAACTTTTTAATTTTAAAAACCTATTGTTATATCTTGTCTATGAGATTAATTTTAAATTAAATTCATCCAATTATGTTATTATAATTTTTCAAAATGGATTTAATATTTGTAATAATCATAATTTATAAATTATAGTAAGTTCAACTTAGTTTTTTACCAAAAATATTGGTGAAAACAATTAAAATTAATTACAATGATTAAGAGAAAAGCAAGTTTACTTAGTGGTTAAACTTTAAAATTAAGGGAAAAATGACTTAGAAACTTGTCCAAAATCCATTTTATGCCCATATTTAGACAATTTAAACTATTTTATTTAAATTTTAACATTATTTTAGGCACATTATGTATGGAATATTTCTTAAGAGTGTCCACCTTTTTGTATTTACAAGAATGTCACTCCTCCTCCACTATATCATGGCACTCACCCCCCTCACTTATCAAAAACTATAAAGCCTTTTGGATCATAAAAACAATGAAAAAATAATCTCCAAACATCCCTTATCTCATAATATTAGCCTCAATTTGGGTGTAAAGCAAACTGAGGAATCCCTTTGGTGTAAACCAAAAGGAGTTACTCAAATAAGAGGTAACGTTCTTGAATGAGCACTTTTGTTTTATTTCTTTTTTCCACCCATTAAATTATTCTTATTAAATGATTACATAATAACCTTAGTTTCCTAAATATACTGATATGTTTTATGTTAAGGGTATGACCTACACTCACACACACATCTATCAAATGGGATACAGAATCATCATTCGTGTGTACAACAGACTACCGCCTTGCGAATCGATGTCATTCATTCTTCTATATCCACCTTTAAAGGCTAGTAATAATGATGGAATTTCTATATATATATATATATATTATATTTATTATCTTGAAATTATTATATAACACATACCTTTATGATTTCCATTCAATGAGAATACGACAATATCATTTGTGGATGTGTGGACTACCACCTCCTCAAAGCGATGTGATTCATTAACACTTTACATGGAATGTATTAAATATGAGTTTAATAATAATATGTGATATATATAAAATAATAATTAAAATTTAATACTAATATATATATATATATATACATATATGTAATTTACTTTCTTTCTTTCAACACGACAAGAAAACAGAAACAATATTCATTCGTATGTACAACCTACCGTCTCCATAAACGATGTAACTCATTTTATATTCCCATATTATATATATTATTATAAATACATATATAATGAATATATATGATACTTATATCATTAATTAAATTCTTTAAATAAG
Organism: Viscum album; assembly: GCA_963277665.1. Taxonomy (NCBI): domain Eukaryota; kingdom Viridiplantae; phylum Streptophyta; class Magnoliopsida; order Santalales; family Viscaceae; genus Viscum; species Viscum album. The sequence continues at coordinate 1,079,119,879 of OY728166.1, read as the reverse complement.
GAAATTATGATCTAATTAAGATGATCAATAATAAAAAGTCAAAACATATATGAAAAACAAAGCAGTTATTACCTAAAATGTAACTTTAACATGAAATTGCCAATAAAAGGGTAATATTAATTCATAAAAAAATCATATGTGGTATTATATATATGAATATGGTTTTATTATAAATTTATAATAAACTTATATTTATTATACAATAGGTTTGACTATATATGAAGAAATTCAAGAATTAAGGTAAGAGAATTTCATCTCACTTTCTTATATTCGTGAGATAAATTCCATATTCACCACCCATTTATTTTATGTGGTGTATATACTGAACTAATAAATTTTATATCATTAATTAACATCATTTAATGATATTATAAGTTTAAATTGATTTTATTATTTCATGGGTATCATGATTCAAAAGTTACTCAAGTAGTAAGGGGATTTCTAGTCTTGATTTTATTTCTACAAGACTTATGCCTTATTCACCACTTATTTCTTTTGTGTGGTGTATATAATTAAAATGAATGTATTATATGATTATTATAATTAAATTTATTTGTATTTACTTATCCATTTATGACCTCTATTTCATGGGGTTTACGGTTCAAAAGTTTCCAAATTAGTAAGGTAATTTTATCTCAATTTTCCTTCTCTGAGACTCATGTTATGTTATGAACCTATATTATTTTACAAGGTGTATATAATTCCATTTGAAATTTTTTATCATGAATATAATTATTTTCATTATATTTTAGTATTTTTTAAATTTAATTCTCTCATAGGGATTAGATTCAAAGTTACCAAAGTTGTAAGAGTTTATTACTACAATCTCATAATTTATCAGGATTGTTTATAATTAAGCTTCTATTGATGAAATATTATGATATATATTTCAATAATTATAATTAATTTTATTCTAATACGGTTATTCATGATATATTAAAGTAATGGTATCATTTTTTAACTCTTTGGTACTTAATATATTTAAGAAAATGTTTTTAATAAAATCTGACTTTATTTCTCTCTTCGGCCAAAAATATATTTTATTCAATACCATGTATCCTAAAAATGTTTTCAAAAATGTTTTAAATGATATTTTAATATAATTTTAAAGGAAAATTATTTTTAAAGTTTTTTATGTTTAAAAAGGGTTTTCAATTTTTTTTTCAAACTTCCTTTATAAGTTTTCTATGATATTTTCAATGAAAAGGTTTCCAAAATGTTTTTAAGATTCCTTTATAAGTTCTCAAGGTTGTTTTAGAATAAAAACTTTTTCAAAATGTTTTATGTTTTAAAAAGAGTTTTTAAAATCAGAAAGGATTTTTTTCTCAATAAATTTTTAATTTAATTTTAAAGAATACTTCATAATTTTTCAAAGTTGTTTCAAAGAAAAGGATTTTGAAAATGTTTTATGTATTTTAAAAATTATTTTAAAAGAAAGGTTATTTTACTTAATAAATTCTCTAAGTGATCTTTAAAAATAATTATCCATATAATATGACATACTTTGATATATTTTATTCTTTTCTAGGGATATTATCCAAGGACACCATTATTACTATTTCTTTGAATGGTTTATATTTAAATTGACAACTTGTTTATGAAACCCATTTATCTTCCATGGGTTATACCATGATAAAATGATTGTGAAAACTTATTCCCTCATGGGTTATTTCATGAATAAATGATTATGAAACCTATTTATTTTCCACATGTTATGATATGATGATTTTTTATACCCATTTCATTTCATGGGTTATGATATGATGTTTTTAAAACCCATCTATTTTTATGGGTCACGATATGATAAATGTTTTATTATCCTATGGAACATGTATGTATGATTTTATTATGCAATGGGTGGGACCTATATCTTCATCCAATGTATTGTGTAAAGATTTATATCTCATGATATAGACATGGATGGACTGGGGAGTGAACCAGGTTCAGTAAAGGACTCTGTCCATTAAGATGGTCTTGTGAGTGAACATTGACTACTAAGATGGTTTGGGGAGTGAAATCACACTACTAAGATGGTATTGGGAATAAAACTTGACTACTAAGATGGTTTGGGTAGTGGACTAATACTACTAAGGTGGTATTGGGAGTGAACCATGACTACTAAGATGGTTTGGGGAGTGAATCCATACTACTAAGATGATCTTGGGAGTGAACCTTGACTACTAATATGGTTTGGGTAGTGGACCCATATCACTAATATTTCCTTTCCAGTGACCTTTAACTACTATGGAAATTATTTCACAAGTTTATGTGTCTACCAAAATTTTATATTTTATGCCTATGTTATTCTGTCACGACTTTTTCTCTTTCTTCTGATGCTGAAGAGACCATGAGTGAAATATGGAAGGTACATTCTTTTCTAATAGTATTGTTTATAATAATAATTAAATTGAGTAGGCATGATTCATATTTCATATTTTAAAAAAGAAGTTTTAAGTAATAAGATAATAAAGATTAGTTAATGGATTAAGGAAGAGGTGTAATGATCGAAGTATTAATGTATTTGAATTCAAAGATTATGTTATATGAATCATGAAGTATTTAAATATTGTTTGTAGAATTTTTTATTTAAATATATTAAACAATATGTTAAATAATAATGATGACCTATAAAAATGATTTAATGGAAAGGTTACATTAAGGGAAGGTAACCCTTAACATGTTCCTAAGGATGAGAAAATGATATTTAGTATGGATAAAGAGATGTTGACATGGATAAAGTAAATTGGATACTATTTATGATCTCATGAATGATAAAGGATTTTTTGAAAAGGTGGTTTGTGCTATCATGGATGGAGATTACAACATTTTCGGATTTAAGGAATATATCCAATGAACTTTGGAATAAGAAAACATGCTTTATTTCAATAAGGATTTTTAGAAATTCAGATTATTAATAAGTTTCATGAGAATACATGATGAAGGTATTCACATGTTTGGTATGTAACAAAAAATATCTATTTTATGATATATGGGGGGTTAATGTTAATCTGATTTTTTGAAATTTTAGTGACATTCTTTCTAAAGTTTTGAATTTTCATCTCTCAGAAGGGTTACAAGGTTAACCATTTATGGAATGGTTTAAGTTTAAATTTTTATGAGGTGTTAAAGATTAATGCATGACTTTACCATATGAAGTTTTATCCATATTGTATAACTGGTTTTAATGTTTAACTATAGATAGAAGGAATTTATATTATGGATCTTTTTATATATTAAATTTTCAGGCATAACAACTTCACCTTAGTTTCTTGGAGTAAGAGATGATTGGGGAATTGATAAATTCACAAATAAAGGATGATATTATGCTTATGAAATTTAATTAAATAAAGTATTTCTTCTCATGAAAATTATACATCTCTAGGGAAAGGATCTTAAACTAAAAATGTTATCCTAGTACTTCGATTTTAGATGAATCAAATGGCCCCTTAGATCATCGTAGATTTATGGTTTTGAAATCATTAACTTTCTTTGGATCACCCACTTCCACTGATCAATGTTTTTTATCACTCTTCATCATAACTTGATAGTTATATTTCTCTTTCATGCCCATTTTTTCACTTTCCACATATGTTCTCCTATGTGGAACCTAGTTATGATTTACTTTGGGTAACCATTATGTTTCTAACTTTCATTTTTTAAAGGAAGTTTTAGTATTCATTTTTATTATGTGGGTTTATATGAAAGAAACTTTAAATTAATAAACCTTTGATGACCCAAATGAATTTTTATGTCGAAATTCATTTTAAGAGGGGTATAATGCAATACCCTGATTTTTTATGAATTAATTTTTTTTGAATAAATTAAATTTCATTGATGGATTGCATTGAATGATACACCAAGTAATGATTTATTTATATACAAAATCAATTTAATCTTACACTATATTAAATAATTATATTATCTTGCAGTACATGAAACACTATGTTTAGCTTGTGTTACACACAATGCTAATTTCTTTCGATAGCTTGTGCAATTCTTATGACCGAATTTTATTGAACTAAAATATATTATTAATATTATTATAGTTATCACCTAGATTTTGGAATGGTTGGTATGAAGAATATTAACTAAATTATGAAAATATTTTTTATACATGTTTATAATATGAATTCTTTGGTGTAAATGAATGTAATAACTATTTGAAAATAAAGAAATTCCTTTTCTGAAAAACCATTTTTCTATGCACAAACATGTTTTATCTCAATAAATAAAACAAAAAAATTTGATTAATTATTTTAATGATATATATATATTATATTCAATAAACTATTTAAATTTTATGTTATGTGTTTTCTAGATAGTATATGATAATAAATCAAGTTTTATTCATAAAAGATATATTTTTCTAAAAGGTAGTTTTAGCGCCTTTTAATGGCATAATTTTTTTAAAAATAATTTTTGACACTTTTATAATTTATATTTTACAAAATAAACTTCATTTTTTAAATTTCAGTATCAAAATTTACTTTGGGTAATTTTTTGGTAATTTTTTGGGAAGTTTCATTTTTTAATGAATACTGAAAAACACCGAATTTTAATTAAAAACTACATTTTTGTATAATTTATTTATGTAGATATATTATATTTTAAATTAGTTTTAAAGTATAATTAGTTAAATTATATATCAATAAATCTAATTTTGGTCATTGGGATCAATTTCACATTGAAATTGGATATAAAAAAATTAAAACTTTTGAACATTTTACTTTAAAAACATGTTGTTCCATCTCATCCATGGTATTAATTTTAAATTAAATTATGACACTTATGTTATTAGAATTTGGAAAAATGGATTCCATAATTTTAATCAAAATAATTTATAATTTTTAGTAAGGTCAAATTAGTTTTTGACCAAAATTATTAGTGAAAACAATTAAAATTAATTATAGTGATTAAGAGAAAAAAAAGTTTACTTGATGGTTAAACATTAAAATTGAGGGTACAAATAACCTATAAAATTATAAAAAATCAATTTTATAACTATATTTATACCAATTAACCTATTTTATCGAAAAATTACCATTATTTTAGGAACATTATGTAAGGGAAACCTCTCAATAGTGTTTACCTTTTTGTATTTACAAGAATGCCACTCCTCCTCCACTATATAAAGACACTCAACCCCCATCATTTTTTCACACCTTTAAATCCTTTTGGATTTTCCAAAACCGGAAAATAATAATCTCTAAACATCTCCCCTCTCATTATAGAATCCTAACTTTAGACATAAATAAAACAAGGAAGCCCTTTGGTGCAAAACAAAAGGAGTTACCTAAAGAAGAGGTAACGTTCTTCAATGAGCACTTTTGTTTTATTTATTTTTCCAACCTTTAAATTATTCTTATTCCATTATTATATAATATAATCAGTACCATAAATGTAATGATATGTTCTTATGTTATGTTTATGACCTACACTCACACACACTTCCATCAAATGGGATACACAACCATCGTTTGTGTGTACGACAGACTACTGCCCCATGAATCGATGTCGTTCATTATTATATTACCACCTTTAAAGGTTGATAATAATGATGGAATTAATATTTATATATTAAATATATGATATTTATGATTTATATATTCTTAGTTAATTATTATATGACACATACATTCATGTTTTCTATTTTTTGAGAATACGATAACATCATTTATGGATGTGTGGACTTCCACCTCCTCAAAACAATGTGATTTGTTTACACTTTACATGTAATGTATTAAGGATGAGTTTAATAAAAATATGTGATATATATGAAATAGTAATGCTACTTTAATTATAATACACACACACACACACACACATATTTCATTTATTTTCTTTCTTTCAATACGACAAGAAAATGGAAACAACGTTCATGCGTACGTACGACCTACCATATCCATGAACGATTTATCTCATTTTCTATTTCTATATTTTATAGATTATTATAAATACATATATAATGAATAAATATGATATTTATATCATTTTTTTATTTTATAAATAAGAAAATCATGATCTAATTAAGATGATTAAGAATAAAAAGTCAAAAACATATATGAAAAACAAATCGATTATTACCCGAAACTTAACTTTAACATGAAATTGTTAATAAAAAGGTAATATAAAGAAAAAAATAATACATGGTATTATATATTTTAATATGGTTATATTATGGATTTATAATAAACTTATATTTATTATATATGAGGTTTGAATGTGTACGAAGAAAGTCAAGACTTAAGGTAAGGGGATTTCATCTCACTTTCTTATATTAATGAGATACATGCCATATTCACTACCCATTTATTTTATGTGGCGTATATAATTCCCTAAGACATTTTATATAATGAATTATTTTTTTTATGATATTTAAAGTTTCAATTTATGTTATTATTTCATGGGTATCACGATTCAAAAGTTACTCAAGTAGTAAGGGGATTTCTAGTCTCATTTATATTTTTGCGAGAATTATGTCTTATTCACCACTAATTTATTTTGTGTTATGTATATAGTAACCATGATTATATTATATGATTATTACTATAAAATTAATGGGTATTTAATCATCAATTTAATGACATCTATTTCATGGGGTTTATGATTCAAAATTTACCAAATCAGTAAGGTAATTTTGTCTCAATTTACCTTCTTTGAGACACATGTTATGTTATAAACCTATATTATTTTAAAAGGTGTATATACTAACATTTGACATATTTTATCGTGAATATAATTATTTTCATGATATTTTTTTCTTCTTTTTAATGTCATTCTGTCTTGTATTTTATGATTCAAAGTTACTAAAGTGATAAGAGTTTATTTCTATAATCTCATAGTTTATCAGGATTGTTTATGGTTATGCTTATATTGATGAAATATTATGATAAATATCTCATGAATTATCATAAATTTTCTTCTCCTATAGTTATTAATTATATATTCAAGTAATGGTACCATTTTTTCACTCTTTGGTACTTAATGTAATTAAAAATTTATTTTAAGAAAATCCTACTTTATTTCTCTCTTCGGTCAGAAATATGTTTTATTCAGAACAATGTATCCTAAAAATGTTTTCAATTTTTTTAAATGATATTTTAAGATAATTTTAAATGAAAATGATTTTAAAATCATGTTATGTTTTAAAAATGTTTTGAATATTTATTCAATCTTATTTTATAAAATTTCAACGACATTTTCAAAGAAAAGGTTTTAATTTTTTAAGATTCCTTTATAAGTTTTCAAGGTTATTTTCAAATAATTTTTTTAGAAATGTATTATGTTTTAAAAATATTTTTTTCAAAGTGGAAAGGATATTTTCCTTAAGAAATGCTTTAATTTTTTTTATAAATATTACTTCACAAGTTTTCAAATTGGGTTTTAAATAAAAAGAATTTGAAAATGTTTTATTTCCTAAAAAATGAGTTTCAAAGAAAGGTTATTTTCCTTAATAAATTCTCCATGTGATATTTCAAACTCCTTTTCCTTATAATATGATATACTTTGATATATTTTATGCTTTACTAGGGATATAATCTAAGGAAACCATTATTCTTATTTATTTGAGTGGTTTATGTTTAAATTGATAAGTTTTTTATGATACCTATTTCTGTTCCATGGGTTATACCATGATAAAATGCTTGTGAAACCCACTTCCTCTCATGGGTTATTCTATGATGAAATTATTATGAAACTTGTCTCTTTTCTATAGGTTATTATAGGATGAAATTTCTTTGATACCCATTTCATTTCATGGGTTATGATATGATGTTTATAAAACCCATCTCTTTATATGGGTCATGATATGATGAATGATTTTTTATCCTATGGAACATATATGCATGATTTTATTATATGATGAGTGGGAACTACATATACCTAAAATACATTGGGTAATGATTTATATCTTATGATATATACATGGATAGAATGGGGAGTAAACCCAGTTTAGTAAAGGAATCTGTCTACTAAGATGGTTTTTGGAGTGAACCTTGACTATTAAAATGGTTTGGAGAGTGAACCCATAATACCAAAATGGTATTGGGAGTGAACCTTGACTACTAAGATGGTCTGGGGAGTGAAACCATTCTAATAAGATGGTATTGGGAGTGAACCTTGAATACTAAGATGGTTTGAGTAGTGAACCCATACTATAAGATAGTTTTGGGAGTGAACCTTGACTACAAATATGGTTTGGGGAGTGAACCCATACAACTAAGATAACCTTGGATGTGATCCTTTAATACTATAAAAAATAATTTCACATGTTTATGTTTCTGTAAAAATTTTATATCTTATACCTATGTTATGCTACCATGACTTATGATATTTTATTTGCTTATGATAAAAGTCTTATTAACTTCCAATATTTATTCCATGATTCATGTTTATGATCTTTAATATACAAGGTATTATATTATAATGTTATGACCATATTATCATACCATTATGTTCATTTTCTTCTTAAAAATCTCCTTTTCTTATTCTTAACGAGCATCTAATCTCACCGTTTCTTATGTTTCATTTCTCCTGGTTATGAAGAAAGGTTTTTAAGTATGAGTACTAAAGGGAAAGATCCATACATGAGATATTGAAGATATTTCACCAAGTTAGAATATTGTGTTTACCAATTTCCAAAGACACTAAACTATTAGGGAACTCAGGCATGCATTTTTGTAATATGACGAATATTCATAAAAAATAATGTAATATCCATGTATGTTAATTCTGGGTCACTATAGTGAGATAGGTAGATTTTATGATTTAGCACTTTAGGACTGATGGAGGAGTTCATGCATGTAATTGTGAGTGTTCTTGGGGTCAAAAACATTCCATGGTGGCATGGTTGTGTTAGGTAATATGTTATACCCATCATCATTAGTCAGGGTAACAAATTCCCCCATTTTCTATGCATTATTTTTGGTTTCAGATCCTCTACCAGCAAATCAAATTAGGTTGGTATTATTTCCACATACTCATGGAATGATATCCTCTATCTATGGATTCAATATTACCCATATCTAAAGAGATTAGATGGGACATGGGATCCTCCACTAGAGTCATTATTACCCTCAATTGAGGCAACTTCTTATGAATCATGGGATCCTCTACATCAATTCTTGTGAGCTTACACAGGTTATTTGGCATGGACAGTTTAGAGGGTGGACTGGATGGTAAAATATTGATTGACCAGAAAACGTGGTGTTATAATGAGCATGATTTAATAATGAGTTTACTTCCCTTCATGGATTATGGTTGTGAAATTACTATTAAAAGTCTATGAAGTATAGAATTATGTATTACTTTTGATTCCTTGACACCCTAGGGTTTACCTTTGAGATGAAATGTACAACTGATGATTTAATTCAGGCTTTGTGGTCTCTTAAATATTATGATCTTCTTTGTTTGATCATGTGGTAAGACTATTGAGGGTTAGATCAGTGATTATTTAGACTCTTCTTATGTCCTTGAGAATACTTAATGAAAAGAATATTTGAATTATTCCTCCTTTCTGTCCTTTTAATTACTCTTTAGTATCAATAGATTTGAGATAACTTGGTGTTCTGTTTTTCCGCTTCATTTTTCTTAGTAACCTATCATACCAGGAGTTGAGATAACTTGTTTATTTCTATTTCCTTTGTGGTATTCATGGAATTCTATTGTATATGCTTATTCTCACCCCTACACCGGCCTTATTCTCACAAGTTTTGTATGTTTTCTGAAAATGAACAGATTTAGATATTGGTTTAATAGACATGGATCTATCTTAGATTTTTTGGAGTCAATTCTTGGGGATTTTTGGAGACATGTTTTAGATCATGGTGATTTGTGATAGTAGCAATGACCATTGTGTCCGTAGAGTGTTCTAGGAATACATCTATTATAGAGGAGCTCCTCAGTGCTCCTCAGTTGATTATATATATATATACATCTATATCCTATTGGTATTTTAGGTTTATATTGTGTATTAGAGATGTGTATGTTGTATATTCCTATAGGATAAGACCTACCACATTGTGAGATATTCCTACCCAGTGCTAGTCACCTACACTTTTCCTATTGAAGGTGGGATTGGGGTGGCACCCTTATCTTTACATAGGCCCTGGTGGGTTGGGTTGTGTCATTTAAATTTTATAAGATATGTTTCATAGTTTTATTCTTGATTTTTATGGTGCTTGGGAATATCTTATCAACTTGGTAGATTTTTCTTATAAAAATGAATTCCAAGAATCTCTTTATATTAATCTATTCATAGATTCATATTATACATAATTTAAATCACCTTTATGATGGATGAAGTTTGGGGGGAATCTATGATTGGGCTTATCATTTATTGATAGGCTATTGATCAAAATATTTTAATCAATAAGAATTTTATGTGTCATTTCAGTCTTAAATCATAGGAAAACAAGAAAAGATATCCTTTGGAAATTATTTTGGGTGATCTTGAATTTCTTCATAATTAAATTTTATTGATACATAGGATGTTGGGAATGTAGATAAAGTTTCCACCTTAGTTTATGATTCATTTTTATTTTTTTAGAAATTTAAATAAGTTGTTTACAATTTATCCCTACCTCTGTAATTTAGTAATATACATGATGTATTACTTGTGTATCAAGTAATAAGAAACAAATTGGAATCATAAAATGTGATTAAATATGATGATATAGAGTTATAGGTGGATGAATCATTTACTGAGAATGCAATGTGTATTCTTATCCTAGTTGAGAAGACATTGTAAGCAAAAATCAAGTCATTAATTCAAGTATTATGTAAAAATGGTCAAGCTCAAGAGGAAACTTAAGATCAAGAAGTGAATAGATGAGGTCTCAATGAATGGATTTATTCACCAGTAATTCTCAATGAATTTTCTTAAGGACAATAAGCCTTATGGTGAGGAGTTTGTAAAAACTTTAGGTTTTTCAAGTTTGTCATTATTTTGTATTTATTATATTTTCATTTATTTAAGTGTATTTTTTAATTTATTTTAGAGTTTGAGAAGAAGAATAAATGAAATTTATATTTTTATAGGCATTTTAAATTTAATGGATAGTTTTGGAAGCCATTAGAAACCTAGTTGATCTTATCAATAATTTGGTGAGCCAACCAGAGGCACTGTATGCCTCTAACTACCCTCATATGGATGATAGAAGGCTATCAAAAATTTTGTGTGTGCCATCAATAACCTGGGGGGGGGTTCCCAAACCGAATTTTTATGGGGTAGTTTTATGACTTTTTGAGTAATTATTTTTGGTTAAAACCTAGAAGTTTTCACTCAGATGAGCAGTTTTCTTGCGAGGTTTCTCTAAAATCTCCCTCTACTTATTATTTTATAAACTTATCAGTTCTTAATGAAATCATTTTTTATATATTATATTGGATTTTTTTTCAGAATTATTTTCTCTATTTAGGTGCATGAAAATATTAATTATTTTTTCAAATTTTTTATCAGCGTAAAAAAAACTAATAAATGTGGCCTTTATCAGAACTTATTTTTAGCACTGATAAAGCCACCCTTTATTAGTATTTTTTTCGATCACTGATAAAGGTCATATTTTAATATCACCCAAAATATCAGTGTAGATAAAACCATTTTTAGCACTTTTTAATGATGGATTTGTAGTATTATCAGCTTATATATTAAAAAAATGGTTGGATCTTGTGTTGAAACATTAGATCTGATATACCAATTCTTGGGTTAATCCACAAACCATGTAAAGATAATTTAAGCATGATAAAAAAACTAAACAATGCATTGTTTGATTTAAAGACTTCCATATACTATGTTCATCACTGGTGTGTTGTATCTTAAAGGTAACAAAGTAGGATCCATATTTATTTTCTACACATGAACCACAATTATTTTTTTATCGATATTAGACTCCCTTGAGAAATTACGATCGATCAAAGTTCCTTACGATGAACATACAATAATAGAAAGGAAAAAAGTTCAATCCGATCTAATTCCTATCTCTTTTTTCTCTCTCCAAACCCTAATATAAGACTTTGGAGGATGAAAATCCATGAAAAATTTGTTGGATACTATTTACATCTCTAAAATGAGTTCAAATACTTAGGTTAATATTCTCAAAACTACATTTAGATCGCTGGATAATTTTAACCTCTTTATTCGACCAAAAATGACATGAATGACCCTGTAAACATGTTATATATGTCACAACTATTTTATCACTCACTTATAATACTCTCCTCAATCACATGATAAAATAAAATCCATTAAATTGGCTCTCTCCTCCATAATAAGTTTAACATACCTTGAAAAAATAATATATGTATGCCAAAATATTTCTCTCATATTCACTTTTTATACATAAATAAGGTTAGAGTTTCTACCGTATAACCATATAATTTTAACTTTTTATTACCTATGTATTAATGGTTTTTAATATTAATAAAATTATCATCACATAATGATCATTCTTCATCATTTTTTCATACTATGGTGATAACCTTGAAGAGTTATGGAAGTATTCTTGAATGTATGATTTATAGATGGATCACATCATTTGACTAGATGAAGATAACACAAGGTATCATGGGTAGGAGGCTCATAAGACATTGAAACTTCTTATCATAAAGTTGTCCCTTATAAATCTCCATGAGAGGAGGGTTGTGATATTGAAGCCGTCAGTAGGTAATCCACATGTTCTTTGTGTTATTAGATGTTCCTGTATACAGAATCATGTAATGATCCTAATACTTTTATTATTATTAATTCATATCACAAGTCATGTACTTTGATGTATTTCATAAACTGTGACAACATATGTTCACAGTGAAGTTAGATATACTGGGAACATCATGAATAATGTGATATTAATGAATAAGTCGAGAGTAGATTTGACCCTTATCATGGCCAGACCTGCCGAGGCCCACCCGGCTGACTATAAGCGCAGTGAAACTACCTCAATCCCACCTTCAATAGGATAGAGGCTATTGAAAAATACTAAGTAGAAATATCACACACAAGGTAGGCCTTATCCTATGGTACCTACACACACTCACACACACACATATCCATCTCTATGAAATAGTGTAGAGATAAAAATACAACTAATACTGAATGCATACATACATCTATCCCAGAATCATATTACAAAAAAAGTATTGAAATAATGAAAAGGGAAAAATAAAATCCCACTAGAAACTAATAAAAGTGTCAAACCTACTTAGAAGTAGGTTACTGTTGTCCAATATAACCATTAGTACACACCTCATTCTGTTTAGTTCATTGTGCTTCATCTTCTCCAAGTCCTCCGAGGACATCAAAAGGAATTTCATCTATATAAGACATGATATGTGTGAGTAGATCCCATGTAGGGGTTAGTATAACAATACCCAATAGGTTCCCCAATAATCCAAAAGAAAAGGTTGAAACTAAAAGGAAACAGTTCGCTCGATCCATAGCTAGGGGGCACAAAAACCCAAGAAAGAGAGAACAAGAAACTCCATCTCGACCACTCCTTGGCTATATATTACTATTTTTCTCATCACAACATGTTTTTTCAATAAAATATGATACATACAGAAAGGAATCTTAGAAAAACCCCATATATACTCATCTCAGACTCCAAGTCTCACGGTCTCAACCATCTAGCCTACCGTAATATTTTACTCAGGGCTTAAAGGTATCACTCTTCTGAGAGTACACACTCCATGAGCCCTTCCATCTAAGATGGAACTCATATGAGATATATTTCTCATCAAGTAATCTCTAACATCCCTAATAGAACTCATCCCTGATATCTCACTCATTAGGCACCACTAAACCGATAACACATCTCCTCCATCCTTGATGACATCCATCTGAGAGAACACACTTGTCAGGTATCTCCATGAAGAAATTCACACTACAACCCAGCAGATCTCGATACCCAAATAGGGTATCACACCCAAGTCTCATGATGGATTCCACCAACCCTACTAGAACCTAGATGATATCAATACACAAATAGGGGATCATAGCTAAGACCGCTAGGGGAAACCACAAATCCGATTTGGAACTTCAGATATCATAATTCTCAAATAGTGGCTCACACCCAAGATCACCGGGGGACACCAAGAACCCTGACGAGTCTCATAATCACAATAAAAAGACAGGGGATCACACCTAGGACTGCTAATAGATACCAAAAACCCAATCTATAACTACATGTCAAGTAGAGGTTCATATAGATGGCGATACTACAACCCCTACAAGATTAACCCTCTAAGAAGGTGATCAACTCCCTTGTAAGAGGGTCACATTGATACCATAAAACCCACTTAAGAAAGACAAATAGATAATAAAGGATCCTAAATTATTCTTATAAAGGGATACCGAAAACTCTATCTTAACCAATTCTATCGATATGATCACAATATTATGATGAGGATTCAATGACACATTGTACCCTCAATGGGATAGAGTAAGAGAACACACCCAACTGATATTGGATAAGCGTCACTAAAAGAATATCCCTACTGGAATCACATCACGTTGCATGTATAATAGAAAAACCATGGCCACCATCACGTTTAATGTGTAAAAATATTCAGGATAAGATACTCATGGGCCTCCCTCTAAGTTTTAAATATGGAGATGCACAAGGTAGAAGTCTATGAGGGGAGTTTAGGATGTGTACCTATAGTACACAACGTGTCTCTCATCACCAAACCCTGACCATGTCCCTTCATTTTACTCATCATGTATAAGAAAAATACATGGTGTGTACATATATTTATACAAAATGTAACCTCACTTGATGACCTGGGCATGTCCTCACCCACACATGACCTGACTAACCATGTCACCCTACTCGATGTGTACACTATGTACACAGTGTGTTCCTCTTGTATCAACCTAAGCTCGTGTCCTTGGTTGTTTCAGTGTACAAGTGATTGTTCCCATGTACCATGGGTTTTTCTCATGTATCTAGGTGTGTCCTTCGACCCATGTACATTGAGGGTCCGAGTTGTGTGACTCTACATGACTATGTCCCTTTTTGGTATGGTGTCTGTCCATGTCCTCAAACACATGGCCAAGCCTCACTACATGGTGTGTACCCACATTATATAGAATATAGGTCCCAAAATAACATCTTACTCAAATGGTAAGAACATGAGATGTGTTCTTCTACACTATACTTCATGTGATTGGTATTTCTGAACCGAAATCAGTGCGATCCTCCTGAACACATGATATTCACTAATTTCCCACAGATCAACCCTAGGGGATCTCTAATAGTCATATAAGGGCTCTAAAACCTTAAAAAAATTCATATAAAAGTATTGGGACACAAAAATCATAAATCCACCTACCTTGTGGTGAAAAACCAAAGCTTTGGGTCTAATGCGATGCCCAAAACATGCCATACATTGATCTGGTGCCGATCTCCATTAAGAACGGAGTTCGGTGTAACCTCATCTCTATCTGCCTTAGGTTATAAATATATCTCTGAAAGGGGTTTATATCCTCTCCTTTGTCTGTGTATAATGATACAAGGGGTAGGGATAAGTTTTATGTTTATTAATTAAATAAAATTTAATTAATAAACCTCCTTCATTAAATACCACAACAACAATCACCTCTAACTGGGCGTCCAACACCGAAATTTTTTTTGTCGTATATAGAGTAAAAACCATGTTCCAAACTCAACCATGGTCTCATATTTCTGATATAAGAAATCATTTGAGAATTATTCCACATTTACTATAAAACTTTTCCCCTATGATATAATATTTTTAATATCACAACATTGAGCATATTTGGGCCTCATAATTCCACACTGAATCAACACCTAACTTCAGAAATATTCATAGAAGTATTAAAAGGTATTTTATGAAAAACTAGAGTCTCTACACTCTCAGAACCTTCAATTATTTTTATCCTAAAAAGTAAAATCCTAGGTATAAGGGGAAAAACTGAGCTCTCAACTAGGTCTCCCACACAAGCAAGATATCCAAAGGGTTCCTATCCTATCAATAAACATGAACCCATGGGAACCAATTAACTAAAAAGGGTTTTGTATGGTTAGATATCAAACAACACCAGGTACCTTCAAAAGGAAACTCCACACCCAATTCCTAGCTCATCCTGGTCAACATCATGAAACAAGGTAGGCACATGTCTCCTCAGTTGCGACAGTTGAAAAAACACCAAGCACCTGACCCAACTAAGGTCTAGCATCACACCACCTCTCTAACCCACACAAAAATTTGAGATAGGTCCCATTAACCCTAGATATAGCCTACCAATGTGGATAACTCTCTACTAAGCTCTTTTCTCAGGGGGATAGGAAGTGATACAACCTAGAGAGCTTACCTACGATCACTAAGAGAGTGTCATGGCATCTAATTGATTGTAAAAACCTCATCATGAAAGACACAATTTCCACCCTATTTACTTTACCATTTAGGAACCTGAATCACCACCTACTATTAGGTGAGAAATCAAGAGCTAACTCAGCAACAAGACACCACATCCTTGGAAACCACACTTGGTACTAAAGGAATTCAGTACAATCATTCCTCTATTGGGTGTACTATTGGGGGAAAACAACCTCCTCATCACCTCATCTCACAGCATGAATGGTGTAATAATCAATCCTCATAAGGATGACATACTCCCCACCTTTGGAAAATCCATCAATAACATGTTCAGTGGATATCCAGACACACGATACCTCATAAACAAAATCTTCAATCTGTGCCTCCTTGACTCACTATAAAAGAAGAGGGGTAACAACCATCAGTTGGAGATATGCTACACTATTATCACTAACAAGGGACCAATGTGATTGGTTCAACTACTCTGTTACCTCTCACAATAACAGTGGACATGAACTTTACTGTGAGCATCTACTGTTATGGCCAAACCCTTGTGCGGTTCTCAAGTTAGCACAACCTCAAACTCGATTGGGTCCCATATCACTCTCATAACCAAGAGTAAATTTCACAATAAGTGGACCTACTTAATCTAGAGTAGTATTAACAAGATCTCCCCAATAATATGGTACTCTTAGGGTAAGTCTAGAATCCATCCTCAAGTATATCACGTGCAAATATGACGCCAAGAACATGAGGGTGCTAACAAATACTACCACAAACTGATCCAAACATGGTTTTAGGAATAGTTCATGAGTCTCTCATCCACATCCTAGGATAACAACATATGGTTGAAGAAGTTATCACACTAGGTATTAATCGGACCCCCTTATAAAAACCTCTAACTTCACCTCAGCTCATGAAGCTATGCGAGATCCATCCCATATGCTAACGTAAATATCGGGACAGTCCCTAAGTGCTAATCTATAAAAAAGTAAAACTCTTAGTGGGGAGGTAGAACTAACATGTACATAGAAAAGATTTACTCACACTCCACCACCACTATAGGGGACATAAATCTCATAACATCCACTACTCCAAGGGTCATACTAGCCAACTGATAAAAAGTCGGTTGTATCCGCCCGCACATGAGTGCATCATACTCAGCTTGAGATCAGTCCTCTATAAGGAGGAAAACTCTATCCCATAATCCAAAAAAACTACCATAACCACTGGTGGAAACCATTTGATAATGGATGTTATGAAACCAATCTACATTAAGGAAAACATCTCAGGGTCTCTCTGCCGCTATAGAAAGATTCTATTGAGGACCTCTCTCTATCATAGAGTCAGGTCACACTACCAATAAGAGTGAATGTAATATGATCCTATATACTAGAACCTATAAGAATATGTTTCAAGTAAAAATTATCCATTAGTATTTCTAGGCCTCAAATAGGGGATACACTTAGGGAAAAGTGGCTCATGGTTCCATGCTACTGTAGCTAGGGTAGTGAAGTCACATGTCATACTCCGAACCATACTCAAGCCTACAAGATAAAAATACCATTACAACCAAAGCTCATACTTCCCCTTTCCCACCTTTTCAATGTATATAGGGTCTGCATCAACACCTATACACACCAAACTGCCCTGAACACACAAGTCTAAGGAACTCATCCACCACACATAAACACTATCCACTTTGGGCAGCACTGACTTGCCCATATGATTTTGTATTTCATAATAAGAATAGAAGCATACCTATTTCTTGATATTCTAAAACTACATCAAACATCATAACCATAGGGCTGAAATGACACCTCGCATCACCCTAAAAATTCCTCAAGTAAGAATTTTTGAGAAAAGAGTATATCAAACTCATATCTAACAGTATTACTAAAAAAGTATAAAGTGCACATATCATACCTCTAATAATCCTCAGAGCCTCTAGATCATAGGCCTCCATGACCTGAATATATACTCAACCCTATTCTATAGATACCTATGTATAGTGAGAACCACCTGAGGGTGGTGGTGTTAACACATCGAACCATCTTCTACCTCTTGCTGCTCTCCCTGCTCCTCCTCCACATCCACCATCATGCGTAACTCCTTTCTCTTTTCAATATCTCTACTGGGTGGTCTATAAAACATCTCCTTATTAGTGGAATGATGGGTTAGACAATCCCAAGTGATATTTACCCAATCGTGACAAGCAAAAAAACACCTCCCTCAAAGATGACTAGAACCACCCCGATAAGCTTGGGCCATAGACCTTCCATCCTGGGATCGTCACCTGAAGCATCTCGCACAACCATATCCCTAAGCCTTCTATAAAATAATATCCACTTAGGTATCATCTCCCATGTTATTAGCACCAACATTTGACATATTCTCAAAAAAAGTATCTCCACTACCAAGGCCCACTCGCACACTCCAACATTGGCGAGAGTGCATAAAGATACCACTAAATCCCAAATATCTCAGTGTAAGACCTTCTTGAAGGTCTGTGATCAGAAAAAAATATCTCTAACCGTATCAAAATAGTATCATGAAAGGTTAGTGAACCTCTCCAAATACTATACCATGGTCATGCTACCTTGATGAAGCTATATATACTCATGGATACGCTCCAATCACAACATGGATGGATAAAACTCTCCCCTAAAGAGTTGCTCAAAATTTGTCCGAGTGTCATCAAATTATTTTTATGAGTCCCCAAAATCTACCATCACCCCCTAGATACCTAAAGAAGACTCGTTACTAGGACCACTATCTTATTGGGAGGTTTCCTCACAAGTTAGAAAACACACATGATTGCCTCAAGCCAGTCATCAACTTCCTGGGAGTCAGGATCACCCTTAAACCTGGGAGGTCTCTACTATTGAAACTCATGTAGTGCACTAAGACTTTGTTCATCCTCCACTTTTACCACCAACAAAAACTATATCACAAAGGGTTGTGTCTCAAATAGAAACCCACCTAGAGGCACCACCTCCTTAGTAGACCCTTTCATCGAAGCCCGATTACTAGGAGGATCACAACATGATCATACCATGGAATCCTAGATGGATGGCATCATGGAGGAATCTTGAAATAATCAAGACATACCATAGTCAAAGAGTATATCTAGGGAGCTGACTCATGATGGACATGGTAACCACAACCCATTCCTATATGATGCATGTACCAAAGTTTCCCTATAACTAGTGCATATATGTGCTAGGTCAACAAGCAGGTTATTAGAGTCCTAGTGAATTGATACATCAGCTGCCACACCAACACTAGAGTCTCTAGCCTGAAATATGAAATAGAGACATTTTAATAATGTCACCATAAATCCCAAATCAAATCACAGCTAGAAAAATCATAACTTCAGTCCTATGGGAGAATCTCCTTTTATACCACTCCATCATGACCCGACCCCTCGGGGCTCACCCGTCCAGTGATAAGATGAGTATGACTACCCTAATATGACCTCCAATAGTATGGTGGATAATGAAACACACTTAATAGGCATATCACACATATGGGAGGCCTTAGTCAATGGTAACTATATGCACACACACACACATCCATCTCTATGAAATAATGTAGAGATAAAAATAAAAATGATTCCAAATGTAAGCATACATCTATAGCATAATCAAAGTATAACACAAGTTATAAAAGTATGAAAAGGGGAAAAATAAAAGCCTTCCAAAAATTGATAAAAGCATCCAAAATACTATTGAAGGATGGGACTATTGTCAAATTCAACCACCGATAAACACATCAATCTACCTATATCACTGTGTTATGCCTACTATAGATCCTCCTAGGACCCCTTAAAAAGTTTTGTCTTATACATAAGATGTGACATGTGTGGGAAGATTACATGCAAGGGTGAGTATAAAAATACCCAAAATGTGCCTTAAAAACCTAAAATAAAAGAAATCAACTGAAAGGGAATAGTCCTTTTAACCCATAGCCATAGGGTACAAAAACATAAGAGAAAGAGAGTAGGAAACTCCATCTCAACCACTTCTAGACTATACATGACTAGTCAGATCATAACCACCTAGTATGTTAATAAAATATGAGAAATATCTAAATGAATCCCAAAAAAACCATATATACTCATATTATACTCAAAGTCTCATGATATCAACCATCCCTCCTTCCATAGGAGTATACTCAAGGCACAAAGGTATCCTTTTTTCAAGAGTACACACTCCAAAAGCCTTGCCATCCATAATGTAACTCATTCGAGAGATCCCACTCATCATGTAATCTCTTCCATACCTTATGAAAATCATCTGAGAGATCTGACTCATAAGGTATCAATAAGCTGATGAAACATCCCTATTATCCTTAAGGTCATCCATCTGAGCGAACATGCTCATCGAGTTCTCCATAAAGAAAGTCATGCTGTAACCTAGAGGATCTCAATACTCAAATAGGGGATCACACCCAAGTATTGTGGGGGAGTCCAAGAAACTTAATATAACCCAGAAGATATCAACACACAGATATGGTATCACACCCTGGACCGTTGGGGGACACCACAAACCTGATCTAGAACATTTGAGATCATAACACTTAGATAGGGGATCACACCCAGGATGAATAGGGGTCACCAAGAACCCTAATGATTCTCAGAATCATGATAAAAAGATATGGGATCACACCCAGGATGTATGAGAGATTCCAAAAACCCAATCTGGAACTACCCACCAAGTTTCAGATTATATATATGATGATATCATGAATGCTACTAGATTAAAACTCTAACTAAGGGACCAAAACCTATGCAAGAGGGTAAAGCTAATACCACAAACCACAGATAGGAAAGATGAAGAGATTATAGTGGATCCCAACTTAGTCTCACAATGGGATACCAAAAAATCTATCTAAACCAATCCCATAGATATGATCACAATCTTGTGATGAGGATGTGATGACACACTGACCCTCGAGGGGATGAAGTAAGGGAACAAAACCAAATAATATTAGAAAAGAGTTAATAAAAGAATCACCCCCATTGAAATAACCTTGCATCACATCTATAATGCCAAAAACATAGCCACCATCACACTATACATAAAAAAACACTCAGGGTATGCTACTCATGGGCCTCAATCTGAGTCCTGAAGATGGAGATATACAATGGAGAATTCTACAAGGGGAGTACACAGTGTGCACCCACAGTACACGAAATGTCTCTTAGAATTGAACCCTAGACATGTCCCCTCATTGTACTTAGAATGTATAAGGAAACTACAATATGTGTACATATCGTTACATAGTGTGTAACCTAACCTAATCACTTAGGCATGTCCTTTCCTGCACACGGCCTGACTGGCTATGTCTCCCTACACGGTGTGTAAACCATGTACATGATGTGTTCCTCAAGGCCTATCCTAAGTCTGTGTACTTGGAAGTTCCCGTGTATAGGTTCCTATTCCTATATACCATAGCTTGTGCCCATATATCTATATGTGTCCTCCAACCCATATACACCAATGGTCCTAGCCATGTGACTCTACAAGATGATGTCCCTTTTCAACACAACATTTTTCAATGTCCTCATCCACATGTCCAAGCCCCACTATATGGAGCATACCATAAATAAATGGGATTTAGTTCAAAAAATATTATCTTCTTTGAATGGGAAGAACACATAGAGTGGTATCCTACACTACATGTCATTTGATTGGGATTTTCAAACTAGAAATTGTTTTTATCCTATCAAACCTCAATTTTCACCAATTTCCCATATATCGACCACTAGGGGATCTCTAACAATCATATATGGGATTTAAAACCTTATAAAAGGAATATATGGGGACCAGGACACAAAAATCATAAATCCACCCACCTCATGGTGAAAGTTTGAAGCTTCGGGTCCAACATAATGCCCAAAACTTGCTGCACGTTGATCTATTTTTGATCGTCATCAAGAACAGAGTTTAGTGATACCTTCTCTATCTCTCCCTCAGGTCTTCCATCCGTAGCCTCAAGGGGGTTATCCCCTTTACTCTATGTGTGGGTAAATATACAATGGGGAGGGGTAGATTTTAGGTTTATTAATTAAATTTTATTTAATTAATAAGCCTCCTTCATTTAATACCCTACCACCAGTCACCTCTTCTTGGGCACCCAATACTGACAAACTTTATGTCACAACTAAGGTAAAATCAATGTCACAAACTCTATCACAGTCTCATATTTATGATTTGAGACACTTTTTTTGAAATTTATTCCACATTTCCAAGAAACTACACATGCACAATATAATATTTTTAATATCACCTCACCGATTCTCTTTTTTCCCTAAAATTCCACATTGACCCAACATATGACTTTATAACATTCCTAGAAATATTCAAAAGTCTTTTATGGAGAAACTAGAGTCACTTCAATTATTTTTAGTTTAATGGATGTTTATTTCTCATACCCTTTGATGGTAATGGAACAAATTGATCAATTCCATGACCATTTCATTCTATAATTGGAATGATAATTTATGAAAAGTAAAAGAATGAGGTTTAGATAAGATTGGTTGATGATACGAGTGATGCAACCTGATTGAATGAGATATCAAGACAAAAGGATTATATTACATGGTAAGAGTTCATGGGAGGTAGTGGTAGTTTTGACTTGTCATTTTATCTTTAGGGTCCATGATGTGTTTCTCTCAGTTTATGAGTTGGAATCAATGCTATTGAGATGAGTTCCTAGAGGTCCATACATAAAATTTATTCATAGGCTCCACCAACTGAGGTGAATTTGAGTTTAGGATGAAGTGGACGTCATGCGAGGGGACGAGCGAGTATCCAATTGAATGATCGCAAGTAAAATCATTAAATTATATTATTCTAGTTTTTAATAATGATAATTGATTTTTTTTCTCAAGGTATTCACAATTTTATTTAATTATAAAAGTGAATATGAGAAAGTATTATTTTTCAAATGAATGTCACACTATTCAAGGTTTGTTAAATAATTATGGGAGGAATGAGTCGAGTTAATGGATTGCAAATAATTATGTGACATTTGATATTTTCACTAGTAAATGGTGTAATGGTTGTGATATATATGACATTTTCACTCTGTTATTCATGAAATTTTGGGATAGTTTAGGAGGGTTAACTTATCCAAGGGTTTAAGAGAAAATTTAGAAAGTAAAACCTAACTATTTAGGCTCATTTTGATCCATGAATAGTGGGAAAAGAAATTTCATTTATTTTAAGTCTCCCTCACCCTTAATCCATTCTATCTAGTTTATAGAGAGTGAAAGATCAAGAACGGGTCGATCCAAGTTTGGGGATTGATTGCATGATCTTTTAATGATTGTATGACCATTGTATGGACTTAAATATTATGTACTAGCACCCTAAAATCCAAGTACTACATTCATGGAGCTTCAGTACACATGTGAATGATCTAGAGGGAATGTAATTTGGTATACTCAAGATATGAAGATACATAGAAGAGAATATATCACCCGGATTGCAATTTTCTACAAATGTACCATATTGATTTCTTTCAAAATTTTAATTAAATTTCTTGAGATCCTTGGAATGAATCATGCATCATTATACCAAATTGATTTATTTATAATATACCTGGTGTTACAAAATAAAAATTCACCTACTTTATCACCTGTACTGCATGCTTTGTTCCTTAAATGGTATCATAGAAATCATATAATTATTTAAGTTGAAATTTCAATTAATTTTACTAGAATTTGGAAAAGGGATTCGATTTGGCCCCAGTATCATCGATTCATAATAAATCATAGTTATTATGATAAAATTATGACAGATTGAATATTGAAGATATTTTATAAATCAATAAAATCATATATATATATATATGGTTGTGGGAAGGGAGGTCACTGACAGGGTTTGTGTTGAATTTGGTGCCCTAAAATCAACTTCTATATACTTTATAATTACATATATTCATGTTTTTTAATATTAATAAATTACTTGTCACATTATGATTGTTTTTACATGTTTCATTATATGTGATAATATCCCGAGGATATCTATCACACTAAAAGGTCATAGAAGTTCCTTGATATGATGATAACCTAAAAGTGTTATGATAGTCTTATTATTATATATATATATATGTTTTATGACCAGATGATATAATTTTATGGAACAAAAATGACACAAGATATTATGGGTAAGAATATCATAAGACATTGATAATTATTCTCCTGAAGTTCACCTTGGTATTCTATAAGATAAGGAAGTTCTGTGAACATGAACTACCAGTAGGAAATCCAAATTTATACCTGTCATTGGATATTACTATTTTATGATGTGTGTAATGGTTCATAGAATTTAAGATTACTGTTAATGCATATCCTAAATCATTCACTTTGATGTATTGATAAAAATAGTGATGAAATATGCTCATAATAAAGTATGATGCATTTGGTGTATCACGATTGATACTAGATTAATGAATAATGTGCTAAATGGTTTTCCCTTATATTCTTTAACAAAAGTTGATATATTAGAAACTTTTATGGGAATGAAACTTGTAAAGACCCAAACCCTAGTATCCCAGAGCTGGTGGTTACTTTGTGACATTGGCAATAGATACAAACAATCACATCCCAAAGGACTAAATATTTGAGTAGTCTCGATAAACTAGATAAATACTTGAAATTCACATTAAATTTAAAAAAACATAAAATACACAATGTTTTTTCTAGAATAACACCATTATTACCCTTAATATCAATCATAAAAACACTTCCTAATATCCTGTAGAAAATGAACCATAAGAAAGGGGTAAGCTCATAAGATCATTAAGGGAATGTGTACAATAAAATATATCATGAATAAATAATAATGAATAATATGTCAAGGTAAATAAGTAAAACACATGCCATTTAAACAATAACTTTTGCATAATATGACAAGAATAAAGGATGATAAAATAATCTAAATTAATAATCACATGAGCTCGAAACTTATCCATGGATATTATAACTAATCAAATAATCACATGAACATCAATAATTGATTTCATAATAATGGAATACATAATTTTTTACATATGAAGCATACCATCAAGGCCTCAACCAAGACATGTGAAAATATCATCAAGGCCTTGTTCCATGACATTTGAATAAATGGTTAAGACCTTGGCCAAAACCCAATATGTTTTTCCTCATGAGACCCATTGATACATCGAGGGGATATAGATGAACCAAACCATCACTTAATAAGTCCAGTAAATTCATCATATGAATAAATAATACAATTTAATCAACATTACTTAACAAAATTAATAATTGTCTATATTAGAAGAAATACCCCGAATGGCCTGAATGCCTTCATTTTTTTTGATTTTTGATAACCCCATTTAAAAGGGTGAGGGGGAACCCTTAAAAGTCCCATAGGCTTAGAGATTACATGGCCTGTAGGCTTAAGAGATTCCATGACCCGAAGGTTTTAGGAAATTCAACCAGACTACAACTACAAGGAACTGCCCCTCCTCAGCATCTGCATCGTGATGATAGTTTTCCACCTTCGCATGTCCATCTAGATAGGCTTCCTATGAAATCACAGGCTGGTCTCAATGTCATATCCATACCCTCTGATTCTTCCAAATCCATTTGGTTCTTCTCTGGTGAGTGAACTTGCTCCGAATCCTCCTCTAGGGTTGCTCCTTTTTTGCAGAGTCTATCTGGTGTAATTTCACTGATCATGTGGGCCAAAGGCCTTGAGGTGGCCCAAAGGCCTTAAAGGTGGCCCTTAACCCTTACTGACCATAAGTCATGGGTGGCCTAAAGGCCTTAAGGACTCCAAGCCCAAACCGGTGGCTCATGGTGAATAGTTTTGGATGCTACAGTACCGAACAGTACCAGCTACTGTACCTGCTACAACACCCGCTATAGTGCCTGATACAGTACTGCTATAGTACCCAGAAATATGCCTCTGCTTAGTTTCAAACTTGTGTCTCATGGATGCACTTAAGGAGTCCTCACCAACTGGGCTGATGCTCATGTGTCGTATTGGAAGAACTAGTCATATGAAATATTAATACTTTCCCCAGTCACACTGATCATAAACCATAAAAAGAATTATAATGAATGGCATCATTATAGTACTTCCTCAAAAAAATATGTAATAAAGGATTTTAGTACATATTAAAATACTTTAAATATATTACTGGAATATTTCTGGAGAAAAATACCCTTATTACTTTGAAAATAATTGTTAAAATCTAAAAACGGTGCACATAATAAAGAAATAACTTTATTTGAAAATAACCTTGTAAAATTATAAAGGAACATTAAAATCATTAAGGTTTCATGATGGTGGGAAATTTGTTTCTTGTTTTATGATTGAAAAAACATTAATTTCACACTTTCTTTAGAAAAATCAAAAAGTACCTTGTTCAAAAAATGATAGGAAGATTCCTTTTAAAACATTTTGTAAAAAGTAAAAAAAAAATTAAAAAAAAATTTAAACAATAATTAGGAAATAATAAAAAACATTTTTAATTTTTTTTTAGAAAACATGGATATGTAAGATAAATATTCCTCAGTTGAGAATTAAAAATAAATAATCCCTAATAATGATAATATTATGAAATCAACCCTCACCACTTGGGTTTCTTTTGAATCATAAGCCCCATGAAATAAATATATTCAATTGAAACTTTAAATTCCATTAATATAATGAGATTAATTATATAATATATAAAAGGGGTAGTATATATGTCACACAAAATAAGTAAGTGGTGAATATGAGATATGTCTCACAGAAGTAAAAGTGAGATGAAAAACCCTTACATAAAGTTCGAATTCCTTTGTATGTATTCAAAACTCTTGTATAATAAATATTTAATTGTTATAAATATATTCTGGAACCATAATAATATATATCATGCCATATATTATTTACTTATAATATTTTATCACCTGTTTATTATCATTTCATTGATAAAATCATTGTTTCGGGTGGTAACTGCTTCGTTTTTCATGTATGTTTTGATTCAGCAATTCTAGTACTTGGAATTTTATTATGGTTATGGTTAAATCACATAAATAATATAATTCATAGTATAAATATAATATATATTCAATATATATATATATTTATACTCATCCATAAAATATAGCGATAGAAAAATGAATTACCCCATTCATGGAGATGGTAGGCCATCTGTACACATGAATGCAATTTTCACATTTTGAAGGATGAAAATAAAGAAAGGTGAATAATAATTAATATTTAAATAATAAATATTATATAATATATATAATATATATTCATTAAATCTATCCTTTTTTACCATCCATGTAAAATAGAAATGAAAAATGAATCACATCACTTCATGCAGCTGGAAGTCCACATGTACGCACGAGCAACATTGTCACTTCCCAAAATATTGGAAGGTAAGAAGGTAGATATGAGAATATCATTAATGAGGTATAATTATTTAATATTTATCATATATACTCATTATTTCCATCTTTATAACCATCCAATTAATGTGGTTATGAAAAACAATTTACACCGCTACATGAAGATAGTAAGCTGTATGTATGTATAAGCAATGTTTTCTCCTTTCGTAAGATTGAAAGGAGTTAGAATATGATTGTACTGTAATCATAATAACATATAATTATATTTATTATTCTCAATTTATTATTTTAGGATATTTAAAACACATTAATATAAAGTATAATAAGAAATAAGCTTGAAATAGTAAGTAAAGATGAATATATCTTCTTCGATGAACTCAATGTATATCTCTTCTTAAGGAACCCAGGGTTGATATTTTGGAAGGGGTAAAACTCAAAAAATTGTATAAGTATTGTTATAAGAGTAATTTTTAGGGTTTTTTTGATATATATGGATTAAATTTGTGTAAATAAGTGAAGTAAGGGGTGCCCATTTATAATTAAGGGGAGGGGCTTTCTTGGAATTTCCTAAAATATTAAATGAATATAAATTATTTGTCATGTAAAAATGTATCCAAATTGATATAATTATAATATAAGGTGAATATAAATCTAAATAATTTTATAAAATAAAATTTCTAAAATTTTTGGATATGTTTTCACACTTATTGTATAGTTTTAACTCCCCTTTAACCCTTTTGACAATTATCGTACTATTACAATTTTCTACTCTCTAAGGGTCAATACTGTTGCTATAAAATTTTAAAAGACTCATAAATAGACCATGTTAGATTAAATTAACCATATACCATTAATTTTACCAAATATAATATTTTTAGTAATTTTATATCATTTAATAAAATATTATTTATTATAAAATGTCAATAATGTGGATTTTTAGAACTATTCATTACATTGAATTTAATAATATCAATACATAACTTAGAATTCGAAAAAAATATTTAATTATATCCATAAAATGTAATTTTCATATATAAAATTAATTTATTACATTATTTATTTAAAATTATATTAATTTTAAAATTTTAAATATCTTTTATTTGATATTTCTATTAATTGAATAATTATTGCGTTAGTGTTGTGTAAGAATTTATGGTAATTATTTTTTCCCTAAAATTTAAAATAAATTTCCATGATGAATATAAATATTTTATATTTAAAAATACTATTTTAAGTTTAACATATCCTCTGGATAACCCCATATTAAAAATATTACAGTTATTAAAAACAAGAGTGTGACATGTGTGACCTTTGTTGAAATAAAATACTATAAAGGTCATAATCTCATCCAAATGACCATAAAATGTCATATAACCAAATATTTTAAGATTATGAATGAAATATAATCATAAAAAAAAATATTAGTTCAACTTTTAGGGTCATTTTATAGTCCCTATAATTTTATTTCTAACTTTAATTACCCGATTTACCCTTTACTGTCATAACAAATATTACTAAGGTTACTATTCATATTGACCAAAAATAAAAGGTAAAAATTCAATAAATTTTTACCTAATGAATACAAATATTTAATCCATTTTTCAAAATTAAAAACACATAATTGGTATAATTTAGTTCAAAATTAAACTGAAAAAACACAACGAAAAACAATTTTTTAGAAAAATGCATCTTTAGTGTAAAAATATTTTTTGTACCAAATTCAACAATAAAATTTATTCCAATGAAATTAATTGGATTATTAATAATATAATAATACTAATTTTAATTTCAAACCAAATAAATTGAAACTTTTCAAATGGTTAAAATAAAAATACCGTTTTCCGTAAAAATCTTTATTTTTCAATATTTACTAGAAAATAAATTATTTGAGAAAAATCCAAATATTTCACTATATGATAATTGTGATATGATGATTTCAAAAATGATATATTTTTTATAAAATAAAATTTATATAATTTACATAATTTAATTATAATATTTTCTTAATAAAAATCATTTTTGAAGAAATGTATTCCTGGAGCATAAAACAACTTTACTTAAAACTGGGTAATTATTTCATTATAATTAATCAATGAATTTTTACTGAGAAGGTCCTTTATATATGTATTTAATAATTTGGTTAATAATATTAATACCCTCCACTTTAACAGCTAGGTTAAAATGGTCATAATTAAATAATAATATTTTTGGGTTCATTTAAGCTCAACATTGCGTGTTGTATACACTATCGAATATAGTATAATTTTAAAATTTAAGGTTTATGTGCACAAAAAGCTATAGAATAAATTAAAATTATTTAAAAATAAACATATCATTAAATATTGGGGTGTTACATTCTCCCACACTTTAATAAATTGTTCCCTCAATTTGAACTTGTGATAGGTAATCATGGGTTTGACATTAGAAAATAACTTTTTGAAAAACCCACATTGTAAAAAGAGTTAATAAAAAATAATCTTAAATTAGGGAAAGTGGATTATGAAGGACAATATAAAAATAGGGTTCTGGATAAGATAACATTAGTGGGAATTGAAAATACGGACATGGAATATAAATATGACACCTAATGACTGATAAAGAGTGATAGAGAAAATTGTCATGATAAAAGTAACCATCCCAAATCCGTAAATCTGTGATATGTTAAAATGCCATTGATTTCTCAGTAAGAAAAGTAAAAAATGTTTTTTAAGGTATTTTTCCTAAATTTGAGGGATTATTTTACTCTCTAGATAAATCAGTCGAGAAAATAATCTTACTCAATTATTTCTATATCATAAGCATAATCTAATCCTTTAGTTATGATTCAATCTGTTTACACTTTATCTATTACACTAGGAAATTGACATTCAAGATTAATATTTTATGCCTCAATCAATTTTAGTGAATAAAAATATCCAAAAGAAATTACTTCTTCCTCTAAATATTTACCAAAACCAAAATGGTTAGCATATGTTATCCAATATGATAAATCATACTTTAACCACAA
The DNA here is from genome assembly GCA_963277665.1 of Viscum album. Lineage (NCBI taxonomy): Eukaryota > Viridiplantae > Streptophyta > Magnoliopsida > Santalales > Viscaceae > Viscum > Viscum album. The sequence goes on along the minus strand of OY728166.1, from coordinate 1,079,089,154 downwards.
ACAATAATATCCAAAGTTCAAGTTAATCCATTCTATAAGTACTCAATCTTAAGGATCCTCCAAAATATGTCTGTCCAAATTTAAAAAAATCCAAAAATTTAAGAATAAGGTCACTACATTTCCAATACCAACTTATCATTAATCCCCCATAAATTATCTCTCAATGTCACATGTAAATACCTTGATTACATATTTTTCTAAAACATGGCAATTAATTGAATCACCTTAAAACCATAATGAAAACATGAATGCTTCCAAAAATTAACTCTCTCCTTATTCCTTAAATAAAATATCATATTGTTGATTATAAATCCAAAAATATAGTAAACTTCATCATGAATTAGTTTATCATTAAATCACTAAGAATTTTCACAATCACCAATACTATCCCATTTACTTAAATGTCAACATCAAGAACATATTAGGGATATATTTCCCTATTTCATGTAATTTATAAAAAAATATTACCTTACCACTTGTCACTTTTATTGGTTATTTTTACTATTCATTATATGCTTGCAAATCCTTAAGAAAACTATTACAGTACAATATTTACATGTTTCATGATTCTTATAACTAGAATATCATTGATAAAATACTTCTAAAACATAATTCTTAAATCAAAATATTTTAACCATTCCACTATAACTATAGTAATAGTAAGAGATTGACCTTGATCCCTTAGATTCTTCTAGGATATATTCCTATGAAACTTTGGGCATTCATTTGAGTAGTGCCCCATATCCTTACAGTAAAAGTATTGGACATTGGTAGCCTCTTTATTTACATTTTAATCATGAGTCTGGTGGCCTTTATATCCAAACTTGTAAACTCCCATTCCCTTCAAGCAAGTTCTGAGATGTTTCTTTCCACAACTATCACATGTGGGTCTTTATTTTTTTGCCTTTATCATTTTTTATCTCCCAACCTATTTTTATCTTGATTTACTTCAGAACCATAATACTTGAATAATTATTTATCTATATTGATAGCATAAGATACTATATCCTTATATGATGATAATGTTTGGGAGACCAGTACCCTTCGAAGGATTTGTTTAAGACTGTCAAAAAATTATCAATATTACTCTTTGGATTACGTTTGTAGTCCGCAACATGACTGGATAGCCTTGTAAAGTTTTCTTCATACTTAGAAACATATTCCTCTTCCCTTTGTCTCTTACTCAAGGATTTTCTCTCTATATCCTCTCTTTGTTCTTAAGTAAAATTGTTTCCCAATAAAAGTTCCTTAAAATCCTTCAATTCCATAATTTATATTTCTTACGAATCCTTAGTGTTTTGAATAAATGATAATTATTGATCTAAACCCCTAGAGAGATGATAAAATAGCATGAAAACCTTCTCTATTTCATTAGTTCTCAAAGTGAGAAATATATTCTCTAAGGAACTTATCCATTTTCAACTACAAATAGATCCATAGTTTCATTTAATGATGGAGGTTTTTGTCACATGAAGTGGTATAACTTTTTTACACCACATTGTGGATCAATAGAATATTACATATAGGTAAGGATATTTATCATAACCTGAGTTACCTCTCCCAATATAGTTATAATTTGTTTAGATCCAGCTGCAGCTTCAGCTCTAACTCCAACTTCATTATCCTGCATAAGAGGGAAATATGTACATGGATTACACGCATTGATATGATTTACATTCCTTCTACTTAGTTCCATTTCTAAAAAATGACATACACTTTATTAGATTATAACATTATGAAACATAATTTATAATATCAAAAATAGTGACACACTTAACGTAAATTCAAAATTTAGGTATAAATAATCTCTAAATTATAGGATTGGTTTCTTTAGAAATATTTCAAAATTCTATCATAGGGTTTCATTATATGATAAATGTTTTCCTAAATCTAGTTCCTAATATTTCTACTAAACTTACTCTCATATCAACTATAAAGACCCTGACCCTAGTATCCCAGATTCGGTGACAACTTTGTTACATTGACACTAAATATAAGAAATCACATCCCAAAGGAATGAATAGTTTAGTAGTCTTGGTAAACTAGATACATGCATTAAATTCACATTAAATTTTTAAAAAACACAAAATAAAAAAAGTGTTTTCTTTGATAATTCTATTATCCCCGTTAGCATATCTCATTATATCAATCAAAAAACACTTCTTGATATCTTAGGGAAAATGAAACATAATAAAGGGGTGATCTCTGATACTTAGTAAGGGGATGCGTACAGTAGAATATATCATGAGTAAATAAGAATAAAAAATATAGCAATGTAAATAACTAAAATACATGCCATTTAAAAAATTGAGCATAATATGGAAGGAATAAAGGATGATCAAATAATCCATATAAACAATCACATGAGCTCAAAACTTATACAATAATATTCTAACTAATCAAATAATCACATGGTCATCAATAAATGATTTCATAATCATGGAATGAATAATGTTGGACATTAAAACATACCATTAAGTCCTTAAACAAGCCATCTAAAAATATCATCCAAGCCTTGTGCCATGGCATCTGAATAAATGCGTAAGGCCTCATCCAAAAACCAAGCTAGTTTGTCTCATGATACCTACTGATGCATTGAGTGTCTATAGAAGGCCCCAAACATCACTTAATAACTCCAATTAATTCATAATATAAATAAATAATAAAATTTAATCAACATTCCTTAACAAAATATCATTTATTTGGTATTTTCATTAATTGAATAATTACTCATTAGTGTTGCATAAGAATTTAAGGTAATTATTTATTTTCTAAGAATTAAAAATAAATTACCAAGATGAATATACATATTTTATACTTAAAAATAATATTTATATTTTAACATGATCTTGGGATGAATCCATATTGAAAATATTATATTTATTAAAGATAAGAGTGTGACATGTTTGACTTTTCTTGAAATAAAATTCTATAAAGGTCATAATATCATCCAAATGGCCATAAAATGTTATAAAACTAAATATTGGATGATTATGAATGAAATAGACTCATAAAATAATATCAAGTCAAGTGTTAGAGTTATTTTCTAGTCCTTATTATTTTATTTTTAACTTTATTTACCCGATTTACCCTTTATCGTGGTAACAAAAATTACTAAAGTTACTATTCAAATTGACAAAAAATAAAAGGGATATATTTAATAAATTTAAAACTCCTAAATCCAAATATGGAATCCATTTTAAAAAATTCAAAACATATAAGTGATAGAATTTAATTAAAAATTCAGCCGAAAAAATGCAATGAAAAACACTTTTTTTTCTTCAGAAAAATGCATTTTTAAGTGTAAAAATGTTTTTAGACCAAATTAAACCATGAAATTGATTCAAATGAACTTAATTTAATTATTAATAATATAATGTAACTAATTTTACTTTGAGACCAAGATAAAATGGATCTTTTCAAATGGTTGAAATGAAAATATAGTTTTCTATAAAAACCGATATATTTCCTTATTCATTGGAAAATAAATATTTTTATAAAAATAAAAACAATTAATCCTAATATAATGTTGATATCTTGATTTAAAAAATGATATTACTTTTATAAAATAAAATTTATAAAATTTATAAAATTTTATTATAATATTTGATTAATAAAAATCATTTTTGAAGAAAACTTTTTTTGGAGCATAAAATAACTTTACTTAACACTGAGTAATTATTTCATAAGAATTAATCAATGAATTTTTATTGAATAGTTCCTATATATATGTATTTCATAATTTTGTTGATACTATTAATACCCTCAAATTTAATGACTAGGTTATAACATCCATATTTAAAAAATAAAATTTTGTGGTTTGTTTAAGTTTAGTGTTGTGAGTTATATAGACTATTGAATATAGTGTTCTTTTAATATCTAATGGTTTCATGCAACGAAAGCTATTGAAGAAATTAAATTTATTTAAAAATAAACATACTGTAAAATATTAGGGTGTTACATTCTCTCCCACTTCAATAAATGTTACTCTCACAATTTGAACTTTTGACACTTAATCATGGTTTTGACATTTGGAAATACCTTTATTGAAAAACCACATCATAAAAAGTGTTAATAAAACATACACATAAAAGTGGGAAAGGGGCATATGATGGTCACAAAAAAACTAGGGTTTCAAATAGGAGAACATTAGTGGGAATTGAAAATAGGACATGAAAGAGAGAGATAACACGAAGGGCTGATAGAGAGTGATAAAGAACATGGTAATGAGAAAGGTAACCATCACAAAAACATAAATATATGATGGGTTAAAAGGCCATTGATTTATTAGTAAGAAATGTAAACATATTTTTTTATTTTGAGGTCTTTTTCCTAAATTCAAGGGATTATTTAACTATCTAGATAAAGAACTCAAGAAAATAAACTTACTTGATTATTTCCATGTCATAATCACAATCTCATCATTTGGTAATGCTTTGATATCATTCCACTTTATCTATTAAGCTGGGAAATAGACATTCTAGATGATTTTTTATGACTGAAGCACTTTTAATGAATCCAAATATCCATAATTAATTCCTTCAGCCTCAAAATATTTACCAAAAGAAAAATGGTTAGTACATGTTATCCAATATGAAAAATAATTCTTTTAATATAAATAATAATATATAAAGACCAAGTTAATACATTCCATAAGTACTCAATCTTAAGACTTATCCAAAATATGTCTGACCAAATTCAAAAAAATCTAAAAAATTAAGAATAAGGTCACTAAATTTCCAATATCAACTTATCATTAATACCCCATAAATTATCTCTCAATGTCACATGTAAATACCTTGATTACATATTTTCTTAAAACATGGTAATTACTTTAATTACAATAAAACCATAATGAAAACATGAATGCTTCCAAAAATTTACTCCATCCTTATTCCTTAAATAAAATATCATATTATCAAATATAAATAAAAAATGTTGTAAACATCATCATGAATTACTTTTGCATTAAATAAATATCCATTTTCAAGGTCACCAATACTCTCTCATTTACTTCCAACTCAAAATCTGTAGCATATTACGGTTATATTTCCATTTTTGATGTATTATCTAAAAAAAATAATACCTTACTACTAATAACTTTTCTTGGTTATTGGTACCATTCAACATATTCTTTCATATAATTAAGAAAAATACTGTAATATAATCTTTACATGATTTATGATTCTTCTATTAATAATATATTTGATAAAATACTTCTAAAAAATAATTATTGAATCTAAATAGTTTAATCATTACACTGTGACTATAGTAATATCATAAGATTGACCTTTATCCCTTTTCTTCTTATGAGCTATATTCCCTTATCTCTTTGGGAATTAGTTTGTGTAGTGCCCCATCTATTTACGGTTGAATCATTTCACATTGATGGCCTCTTTATTTAAATTTCAATCATGAGTCTAGTGGAATACCTCTCTAAACTTTTAGAAAACTCTTATTCTCTTAAAGAAAGTACTAGGGTGTTTCTTTCCATGATTATCACTTGAGGGAAAATCCGTCTTTATTTTCTTTCCATTATCCATTTTTTTCTCTTCCGCCCTATTTTTCTCTTTCTTTCCTTAAAAACCATAAGACTCGGAGAATTATTTATATATATTGATAGGACTATATACTATATCTAATGTGTAATTGATTTATATAATCATTGTTTAGGTGATTTCTAAAGATTTATTAAATTGTAAATGGCATTTTTTTTATTTTTACATTTGGATGATTAAATAATTTTTTTGAAATGAATTAGCTAAATTATTAATTATGATTCGAGATATATGTTATAAAAAATGGGGTATGAAATTATGTTTTGTTATTCCTTAGTTTGATTAGAAATAAAAGATGGAGTTTGGCCTTATATTATGTTACACCTGTTGGAGTTGGTGCCCTATGACCAATTTTTTTTTTACTTTAGATTACTTATATATTTATAGTATAGAATATTAATAAAATATTTTATCACATATTGATTTTTATTTTGAAAAAAAATCAATTTTATAATATCCTAGAGTATTTTTCACATCAAAAGGAAATATTAGTTCCTACTTTGATGAGATCCTTGAAGTTCCATGAAGATATTATTAAACACATGCTCTATGAAGAGAAAAAATTATCTGATAAGACATAACATATGTTTTACTATTAAGTTCTTGATTATTATAAGCACATGAGACTTTATCTCAAGAATATAACAATTGGTAATCTCAAAGAGTGAAGGTTATGAGAAAAAACCTACCCACAAGAATTCCACATGTTACATGTCATTGGATATTTATATATATGAACATGTGTAATGATCCTTAAACTTGAAATTATTATTAATGCATATCATGAGTTGTGTACGTTGATGTATTTACCAAAACCATGATGACATATGCTCATGGTGAAGCAAGATATGCTAGGTGTATCAAAAGTGATATGACATTAATGAATAAGTCAATATAGGATTTTAATTTCCATTTATGGAAGTAGATATCTCTATCTCTTTGATGGAAATGAAACTATCTAATAAATTCTATGTCCACAGTGTTCAATAAGTTACGTTCAAATAGTCCAAGATTATTTATTGATCATATAGGTTGATGAAAAGAGCTTGTAACCTAATCGATGAGATTGAAAAATGGAATATATTACACAATGATAATTCTTATGTTGTTGTTTTCATTATGATGTGACATTCTTCTCTATGAGAGCCTTAATATATTTCTAGACATCAATCTTGAAATTTAGGCTAGCCTGCCTAATTCCACTAAGAAATATGTCTAAAGGGTCACACAAAAAGTGTATCCAGGACCAAAATTAAATTTTATTTTAATTTAATAGTTGGAATAAATAATGTTGGTAAGATCAAGGAATAATATTTATCAAGTATTTTCTTAACACAAATACTCAAGCACCTATTATATTCAAATTAGAATATATATGCGATTTTAATATAAAATAAATATTTATTTGAAATATAATTTAATAGAATATTTATTTATCTCTTGTTTATTCATAAGGAAATAAACAGTATTTATTTATTAAAATATTTATTTATTTTCTAACATAGATATTAAAATAAATATTTATTCATAAGACCATGAAAATAATATTTATTTATTTAATAAATGAAAATTATATTTTAAAAAATATATATTATTTTAGGTTCGATAAATGCTAAGTATATTCAAGCTGAGTAAATTACCTAGTAATAGAAATGATATAATCTTAAATATTATTTACATAAATAAGGAATTATTTATTTTACAGAATGATATTTATTTGCAGAAGTCATCATGTTCCATTATATAATAATATTATTTTAATTGAAATGCAAAAATATTAGGTTTATTTTTTGATTAAGGTCCTTTTTAAAAATATCAATAATAAACCCTAGATCTATATATACCCAATCATATTATTTTATAGAAGGTGTGGAGATATTTGGTGTTTCACACAATGTATCCTCTCCCTAGAAAATTCTATCTATAAATAATATCTCTAGGATTTTTTATCAAGACTGTGAGAATTTCCCCACCTCCCTCGCCCCTCTCAAGATATATAAAATAATAGAGACAATCCTCCAAACCCAAAGGATTTTGTAGTGATTATTAAAATAAATAAAAGATGTTTGGATCATCTATGTTAGCATCAGGAGTTCAATCAGTGTCATTCAGAGATTGTGGAGTGCATGTGGATCATCACTATATGGATAATATTTTGGGATCTCTTAGTGAAATAATGGTAATAATAGAACAAGGGGTTAAAACAATCGACATATTCATTAAGTAAATAATATCAAGACTAAGGTAATTCTTATTATTAAATTAATTATAAATTTAATGTGAAAGATACTCTATTCTTGGTTTTGAGATTCTTTTTTTAATTTCTTTGACTACATTCATTAGACTTGATGATTCTACATCATGTTCTTTCAGATTATTCATTCACAATGAAAAAATCTAAGTTAGAAATAGACTGAATCAGTTTTTTCTCTATATTCAGAAAATTTAAGTGGAATTAAATCGATCATGTTCAAATTTATAGTTATTTAATTTTGTTAATAAATATTGTGATTTTTTGTTAGATTTTCATTTCATTTTTTCATTCTTAATCCATTAATTTAAGATAAAAAAGTTCATTATCTATCATATAACTATATTGAGGCCAAATATAGGTGAAGAACATATGAATATTTCATATATAGGTGTCAAATATTTTGGTTATATGACCCAATTACATGTCGTGTAACTTAATTACACATAATGCTGTCTCGTTCAACCACATGCATACATGATTGATCCAATTGTGGCATGTCATGTGGGGGTTTATTACAAGGTATATAATTACACCATGTATTAACCTCTAATTAGAACATAGTTTGACAAAGTGTGTATGATGTATAACTTGATTACACACCATGTAACCCCACATGGTTTTCACGAAAGAAACTGTGTGATCAAAATAAGTTGCATGTGAATTATTAAAAACCATTAATGATCATGCTTGATGACTATAAACTGAGAAACATAGTCTACTGGTGTTTAAATGGAATGTAGGCAGTTTTACACATCCTGTAACATACTATTTTTCACACATATTACATGTCAAGTCCCTAGGAATACAGTCTAGATAGTCACATAAGGAATTACATGTCATGTAGCCAGTGTATATATCATGTAACTCCTAAAATATCTTGCAATAGACATTACATGCCTAGAATGTCATGTGAGTCAATGATTTTAATTTAGAATTAAATAAAAACTACATAGTGTGTATTCAGTGTATATGTTGTTTAATGGGTATTTATTCTCCCAGGATATGCACTGAGTATTACTCATCATTTTGGATGAAAATAAAATTATTAATTAATATAAATGTTATTATACAAATACATACCATATATATTGGTCATACATGTAGTGTAATTTATAGGAAATGACATGGTAAATGATGCACTTATATAGGCATGCCATGTGGTCAAAAATGATGTGTGAACTATATGAATTTACCCATAAAACCACACATCGTGTATATCGTTATATGACATGTATGATTACTCACCATGTGAGTAAATATTAAATGACTAAAAGTATACACACTATTCATTACATGTTGTGTTGTGTGGTTGTACATTCCATGTAAGTGTTTATCACTAGAAATGGGATTATCCATGGTCAAAATGGCACACATTGTGTTGACTCCAAGTGCACAATATGTACTTAAGTAATTTTAAATAAATTTAATTTAATTTATTTAAAATTATAGAGGATGGGAATATCATGTATCTACAAGACTTCTAGGATTAATAATCAATATAATTAATATAATTAATCAATTAATGATATCATTAATTATTAATTCAAGAGAAATTTATCTTAATTAATAGAGTGATTTTAAATGAATACTAGAATGTAATAATGGGATGTTGTTTTATGTATGTGAATGATCATAATATCGGCCAACCAATATATGATTTGGGTTTCTATTTAATTTAATATTATTACATGGGTTTTTATATATGATAAATTTTTATTGAAATTAATATGGTGGTTTGGGAGTCATCCCTCCCATCTTTATTATGTAGGACCTATGAGTCAATGGTTTATTTTATGTATATCATACCCTCAATTCTTCTCACATATGTGTGATTATAAAAAATGTAAAGGATAAAGCTCTAGGTAGAGGAGAGTGTTTAAAATTATAGATGATTTGAAAACAACCAAGAATATATGAAGTTAAATGGTGGAATACAACAACTTGATCAAATTCCAACTCAAGGATTTTGTTCCCTAGGCTCATAGATTGATTTAAAATCCACTCGATAACTTAACCATTAGAAATATCATGATCAAGTAACTTTATTTGTTTTATTTTTTCAAAATTTCTGGTTATCTCTTTTATGTTTTTCATATTTATATTATTTTAAATTCAATCACATAAAATAAATAAGATAATAAGGTATACAAGAAAAAGTAAAACAAATGGACTGTGTATAAATTATTTGATCAAAACATGGTTAATTAATTATGTAATATATATATATATAATATTAATAATATATGTAAAGGATAAAATAAAAAACTTTTAAGCATAATTAAAAAAATTCTCAAAGAATTATTTATTCAAAAATCCTTTCATTACTTGATTAAAAATGGAAGCATAAAACTAAGTGTCAGTCTGGCCTCACCGAGACACTTACTTTTACCAGGGAGTTCTTATAAAGGCTTTGGGTTCATTTAAATAGGAAGTTATCAATATAAGTATACCTCACTAGAATTGATGTTACTTAGAGGTAAGTGTTGAGGAAATCCAAATGAAGATTTCAGGATTGGAGAGTTCACTCAATTGATCAAGGAGTTGTGAGATACTAGTTAGCAAGGCATCCTACCTAAATACCCTGAAGTAATTGAACAGACCCTCATCTATGTTATGATAAGGGATATATAGATTCCTTCCACTAGATGGTCCACCTAATAGGACTTTCTAAGTCAAATGGTGAGGGCTATTAGGACATTATAAAATAGTGGGAGAGTAATAAGATTATTAAATTTATTACATCTCATATATTTTGATAATTGAGATAAATTACTAATAATATAAATCAAATATTACAGAAAAATTGAAAAATAAACCATGGGAGCACTTTGATATTTTCTGAACTCAGACCAAGTCCTCACTAAGAAAAACATCCAAGAGTGGTACAATCGTTTATGCACTACACTACTATTGAAAGGTTTATATTATGTGCTAAAGTCCCTTATTCCAAATAAGCTACTTCACCGATCGAACAAAGGTGAAAGGAAATCCTACCATAGATTCATTGAGGATACTTTTTATGATTTTTTCATCATTTAATCAAATATGTATGGATATTTTATGATGAAACATAAGGACATGGATTCTTATACCATGTTATCTCATCTCTTATTACTTGAAAAATAGAATAAAAGGATGGATATTAATGAGATTTTCATTTTTCTACACCAGTGTAAATAGGAATAGGGGCCATTATTTAGTGATCATTATTTCAAAATTCTAGATTATGTTGATATATTAGTGTATTTAGGCTTCAATTTGGATAATAAGTTATCCACTAATCTCATATTATCATCCATATTACCCAATTTTTCCATTTTAACAAGGATTACCAGATAAAATATATTTATAAATCACTTAAGATTTTTTTTGTACTTATCTAGGAGGATAAGGATTTGTGGGAATGGGTTTCATCACCCATTTTAGTTAATAAAATGAAATACTAAGTGGAAATAACATGGAAAATCTAAATCCATTGGAGACTTTACAACATCCATTAAAGATATAAAGGATTCAAAAGAAAGGTAATGAATAAGAGACAATTTTCTTCTCTTGTGTCCAATGATGTCATTAGAATGATAATTTTAATAAATTAAATAAGAAGAAATCAGAATCATATACTTTGTTTATATTCATTATTATATGTAATACTTATGATATACTTATTGGGAATATGTTTTCACAAATATATATTCAAAATATAAGAACTAAGTAAGTAAAAAAATATTTTATAAATTTAAATGAACTCTCTAAGTAGCTAAGAAATATTTATTCTTAAATAAGAAAAAAGTAGGACACAACTTTTAATTTCTAAGTGGATTGATTTAAATTTAACTAATGTTTTTTATAGAGTGTTACCAAAATATTTATCTTTGTGTCTATTTAAACATAAATAGACATTATTTCATATTTCAAATAAATTTTATTATCGTATTTCATAATTAATAGTTATTAATTTTTAAATCACTGATATCCAACTGGAAATAGTGATGAATATAAATATACTCAAAATATATTCTTATAGAAAAATAATTCTTTATCAATGTAAAATTATAGTAGCTGAAAATTATATATATATTTTTTGTGTCTAGCCCCTATTAAGCCAAGACACCAGGTATGATAAAAAATTCACTATAAAATTTTAGAAAAAGAAACCTTTAGATATAAAGGTACACCACAGAGCCTTAAAAATAGTTCATCAAGAACCTGTGAACTATTAAAATAGGAAACTATAGTTAAGTTCATAAACATAATGATATTACCTTAATAAATTTTAGGAGTTATTAGTAAAGTAATGAATATTCTTATTAGAAAGGTATTAGACAATTCATGCAGTCTTGTCAAAGAATATATTCACCAAGTATTCATCGGTCATTTTAATATCGTGTAAAGGTAATCCTAAAATTACATTACCATATACACATCAAATACATGATTATACTAAAAGTAATATTGATGATGAGTTTAATATGTACTAAAAATATTTCATGATTTCTTCCAAGACATGTTTCTAAAATAGAAATATAAAAATTTACCACATTCCAACTTTATTGACTAATGGATATCATATCATATCTATGTGATGAAGAATATGTTAAGTCATTGCTTTATATGTTTGGATATTAGAATTTTTTATGACCAAAAAACAAACATTAAAAGAAAAACTATTTGTATCTCAGTTGATTATCCTATTATTAATTAGGATATTAACATCTCTAAGGTAGAAATGTATTAATTAAAACCAAAAATATTTTATATTAAGGAATAAAATATTTTAAAATAGTGGTATATGGCTTAAATTCTATGAGGTTAAGCCTATAATTCACATGAGTTGGCATAAGAACATGGAATCCACTAAGCTGAGTGGGAGGAGTTATTCTGAGGAAACATACTATATAGGAAGTTAAAACCATAAAGGTGGTTTTATGTGTAAGGGTTAGTGTCCTGAGAACCAACTATTTTGTACTTTGATTACATGAATGTTCACTTATTATATATTGTTCATTGTTCTGCATGACTATAATATAATAATGTCCTGGAATATTTGTTACATTAATAAGGTCATGGAAGATCTCCACTATGATGAGAACCTTGAAATACTATAACAATATTCTTAAATAAAGTTATGTTGTTGGATGACATACTATGATAGGACACATAACATACAGACCGTCATGTGCGAGTACTCGTAAAGAAGACGAGACTCTCTCTCATGGAGTTCTCACTTGGTAATCGCCAAGATGGGAGATTATGAGAACAGACCTGCCAATAGCAATTCCGCATGTCTTGGTGTCATCGGACATTGTTATCTATGAGTTTGTGTAATGGTCCTTAGACTGGAAGATTATCATTAACTCATGTCATGACTCACACACTTAGATTTACTGAAGAAAACCATCACGGAGACAGTTGGCGGGAAGTAGGGTACGTTGGGTGCGTCATGAGTGAAATGTTGTTAATGGATAAGTTGAGGAAGGATTTGTCCCTTCCATTTATGGAAGTTGATATCTCAGACCTTAGATTGAAATAGAAATGTCGCATTAAATTCCGTGGACATAGTGTAAACGGCGAATTCATTTCAGGTAGTCAAAGAACGACGGATCAAGCATATAGGTTTATGACATTGCCATGAAACCTGCTTGATGAGATATTGAGACAAAGGGATTAAATTACACAATAAGCATTCGTATGAGGTGATACGTCAATGCGACATCAACTTCTTTCTCTTGGGTTCCTTGACCCGTTTCTAGACAGTAATCTTGGACTTTAGGCAAGCCTGCCTAATGCCAACGAGAAAGAGGCCTAGAGGGTCACACACTAAGTTTATTCAAGTATCTCAAGTAAAATAAATATTACTCCCATACGTGGTTTAATAATTATTCAAGGAAGCCTAAACTCATTTTAATGTTGTAGGAAGAATAAAATAAAATAAAACAAGTACACACCGTGTATTTATGATTACACATCGTGTAGTTTTATTTTGAAAAACAAGTACATGCCGTGTATTATTAAATGTACACGCCATGTAGTTTTCATTTTGGAAAGGAAATGAATAAATGAAAACAAGATATATATGTCGTGTACATTGAATGCACACGCCATGTAGTTTTCAATGAAAAACAAGTACACGCCGTGTATTTATTAATACACGCCGTGTAGTTTTTCCAGTCGGGATTTTGAGGAAATATTGTTTTATTAAATGATATTTATTATAATCAGTGTGGGCGCATGTCAAGGAATTAATGACTCGACATGGGGTTTTCAAAAGGGAGTTAATGAAATAAATAAAATTTTTAATGCGTTTATTTATTGTCATAACTCTACAACCACAAACCCAATTATAAATATCCTCACAACCCCAGCTCTTTTCCCAACCTAAGAGAATCGTTGTGCATAATAATTCTGGAGAACTCTTTCAAGACCGAAAGAACCTCTTCCTCCAAGAACGCTCTCAAGAATGAGAGAGATACTCTTCCATAGGATCAAGGCGATCTAAGGTGGACAACGCAAGCAAAGTTTTCTCCACGCTAGCACCCGGAGACTCCTTTGGCGATGTCTAGAGATATGAGGTGCACGTGTGGATCACTTCTAGAGGAAGTCTACACTTGGCTTCTACGACGCAACACAGAATCACATTGGAACGTGATCAAGAACATCAAAGAAGAAAGAACACCCAACAGTTACTTCTTTATAATCAATTAAATTAATTATAATCAACTTGTAACGATCCTTGTTTGTGGTTCCGGGACAAACCTTCTTCTTTGTCTATTTTTGTGATTCGATCCATGGAGATTGGCATTTATCGTCATATTGATCCTAGATTGATCATCATTAATGACAAAAAGCTAAGTGGGCACATCCACCCACGTGCTACCGCTACACCCGAAACCTTCAAATGGTATCAAAGGGAGGTTACAATGTTGATTATAGTTATTTAATTTTCGTTGATAATTTACGCATTTATATTTGATTCAATTCGAAATAAATCATTCTATAAATCTGAATAAACGAGATCTATTCTTCCTCCTTTGTTTCTCGATTCATATCACAAAACAACCTTTTAATTTTAATTTTTGATTAAAATAAAAATGAGTAACTCATCTGGAGGAGCCGCTCTTTCTGTCTGTACAACATGGGATTACACGACGTGTAATTAAAACTACTTACCGTGTACTTAGGTTCAACGAACCAACACTGTTCCGCCAAACCACTTCGTGTGAATTGATTATTCCTAAGTATTAATCACACCATCTTGACCAAAATTAAACTGCGTGTGAAAACAGAAATACATGGTGTGTATGTTGGAGCAACACGCCGTGTAGTCCGATTCGGCCCAAGTGAAACTGTGTACAAAGGAGAAGTCGCGTACCACGTACACAGGATCGCCAGGCCGGTTACTGCATAACAAGGAAGTACACGTTGTGTATGATTTATCTACACGTCGTGTACTCCAAAATTTCCAAATTAGAGAAAACACGCCAAAGCCCCCGACGTGTACTTTGGATAAAGGGTGAGAAGAAATACACGCCATGTAAATATAAACTACACGCCGTGTACTTTCCAGAAATTTAACTAGGTTTCCTCCAAAAGTACAAAGACTTGTACAAGGAATATGGATGAGAAGAATCTCAAGGAAATTCAGAAAGGAATTTAAGATAAATAATTTATTAATTATAAGATCATAATTAATTAATTTCAAGCACGACTTATCTTAAATAATATAAAGATTAAAAGAATTTGAATTCTAAATATGCGTACATGTCATTGCATGCTATGGATGATCATGAGCTAGACCAAAGACCCCATATATGTGTGTATGGTTTCATTTAAATTTGTTAAATTTAAATTCGTTGGCCTGTGAGCCTTCTTCCAATAAAATGTAGGGCCTGTGTGCCCGTGGTTTCTTTAATGTAAACCCCGTTTAATAGAGGATCTCTCAAGCCAGATGAGACGGTTAGAAATCCGAAGCTGAGGCGAAACCAACCCAATAAGATACAAAGGTGGACAGGTGGGAGCTGCAAAACACGAACCATCAGGTTCAAGGTGTTTTCCCTAGGCCAGGGTTAGCTTATCAAAACTGCTAGATAAGATAACCAATAAAAGCTCCTGATCATGCCATCATATTTTATTTCTGTCTGATTGCATGGTTTATTTATCATGTATGTGTTGTCGCAATCACATAAATAAAATGAACAATCATGCAAAGATAGAATAAAATAAAAAACCGGACTATGCGTAAACATTATCATAACATGGTTAATCACTTAAGCAAGTATCACTTAATATTAACAAGCATGTGATAATGAAAAACTACGCATAAAGAATAAAATCCCTCAAATACCATATTAAGTCAAACCAAGCCTTCCGTTAATTGATTAAGGGAAAGACTCAATAAAACTATATGTTTGACCAACCCTTGTTGGGACACTTAATTTTATAAAGGAAGCCCTTATGAAAGGTTTCAGGTTGACTTAACCATATTACATCAATAGGAGTATCCCTTTCTATACTTGATGTAATATTGGAGGCAAGAGTTGAGGAAATCCAAGTCAGAATTTCAGGATTGGGGAGTCCACTCAACAAATCAAGGAACTATAAGCTCATAGTTGGAAAAGTCTTTCCTACCTAAATACCTTCAAATAGCTTGACCAACTCTTTTTGGGGTTATGCGAAGGGGAAAATGGATCCTTTCCACTAGAATGTCAAAGAAACTGGACATTTCGGGTTCAATGGTGAGGGCCATTGGGACTTGATAAAATAGTGGGAGAATTAATAAATTCATTTATTATTTTTTATAAAATGTAATCAAAAGGTACTAATAAATCTGCTCTTCTAATTTGTAGAATCGAAATGAAAAACTCATCAACCACATTTTCTCTGCGATCAATTCTGGATAAAGACAATCTCATCACCGGCAGTAACTTTCTAGAATGGTTTAGGTGCCTTCGGGTTATCCTATGCCATGAATGAATGTTTTACGTACTGGATTCCTCACTTCCTGATTCTCCTTCCCCAGGGGCGAGTGAAGAAGATTTCCTGGTCTATGATCAACATTTGAACGATGCTCTCAATGTTCAATGTTTGATGCTATCATCAATGTCTAGTGAAATCATGAAGTCTCATGAAGACATGGATTCTTATAGCATGCTCGAGCACCTCCGTGGTCTATAACAGGAGAGAGCATGACAGGAAAAGTTTGAGATATCCAAGGCTCTATTTCAGAGCAATCTTGGAGAGGGTGCCCCAGCCGGGCCTCATGTAGTCAAGCTCATTGGCTACATTGAGCGCTTGGAGGTTCTAGGGTTTAAACTCCCCGAAGAACTGGGTATCGATCTCATTCTTGCATCACTCCCCCAGAGCTTCTCAAACTTTGTTGTGAACTTCAACATGAACAACATTGAGAAGTCACTGTCTGATCTTCTTATCATTATTCGTGAAGTGGATAATGGCATGAAGCGTGAAAAACCTTCTGTCCTTATGGTTAATAAAAGGAAAGGGAAGGAAAAGGGTTTTAAGCCCAAAGCTTCTTCAATTACTTCCAAGAAAAGGAAGATCAAAGGGGAGGCAAAGGAACAAGATGATATTTGTTTCGCATGTGGCAAGAAGGGCCATTGGAAGAAAAACTGCACCCAGCCAAGGAAGCAAGGGGAAGCTTCAGGTGCGTTTGTTATCGAATGGAATCTATCTATTTCTAATAATTGGTTATTAGATACTACCTGTGGTGCTCACATCTGTATCCAAATACAAGAACCAAGTAGATTCAGAAATATTTATTGAGGGGAGGTAGATCTACAAGCAGCCAATGGAGCCAAACTTGCTGTTGTAGCTGTCGGGGACTACCACCTCGTATTTCCAACTGGAATGATCTTGGTGTTAAAGGGTTGTTATTATGTGCCTTCTGTTACTAAAAAAATTATTTCAGTATCCATATTAGATACTATTGGATTCATTTTCAAGTTTGGAAATGAATGTTTCTACTTTTATAAGGATAACATTTGTTTTGGTAAGGCACATTTATATAACGACCTTTATGTGTTAGACTACACAAACCAAGTAATGGAAATCGATAAAAAAGCCAATTCACATGATTCATACCACACCCAAATTTTTCATCACTGGATGGGTCATGTCAATGAGAAATGTTTGAAAAAATTACATCAAGATGGATATTTAGATTCTTTCAAACTAAAACCACTTGGTGTATGTCATGCGTGTATTCAAGGAAAAATGAAGAAAGCCCCATTTAGTGGGAAAGGTGAAAGGGCTAAAGAGATTCTAGAATTAGTTCACACAGATGTGTGTGGACCATTTCCAGTTGAAGTAAGGGGTGGGTTCTCATACTTCATAACTTTTACTGATGATTTTAGTAGATATGGATATATCTACTTAATGAAGTATAAGTCAGATTCTTTTGATCAGTTTAAAGAAGACAAGAATGAAGTTGAGAACCAGCTTGGTAAGAATATCAAGAAACCCCACTCAGACATAGGAGGAGAATATCTTAATCAGTACTTCATTGATTGCTTACGAGAGTTTGGGATTTTATCTCAACTCACTCCTCCATACACGCCCCAGTGGAATGGTGTAAGTGAAAGGAGAAACCGCACCCTGTTAGACATGGTGAGATCAATGATGAGTCATGCGAGTCTTCCATTATCCTTTTGAGGATATGCATTACAAACAGGAGCACACATACTAAACCAAGTACCAACTAAATTGATAAATGGTATTCCATATGAGTTATGGAGTGGATGCAAAGCCATGTTATCGAATTTACATGTGTGGGGTAGCGAAGCATTTGTTAAGGCCTCTTCAGGTCATGAACTTACACCTAGAGGCACAAAGTGTATCTTTATAGGATATCCCAAGGAAAAAAGGGGATATTACCTATAAAAACCCTTAGACAAAAAGGTTACAGTGGCAAGACACACCATATTTCTTGAGAGGGAGCACATCTCCAAAAGAGATAGTGGGAGTGAGATAGACTTCGATGAAGTCGAGGCTCAAGATACACAAGATTTGGTACAAGAACAGATCCCACAAAGCCCTGTGGAAGAATAATCTGTTCCAGAGACACATGAAATGCGTAGGAGCACGAGATAGGTGAGAGAACCAGAACAATATGATTTTATTTTCACCAAGGATGGTGACTCATTATTGGTTGACAATGATGATCCTGTTACCTACAAGGAAGCAGATGAAGGAACAGACATTGCCAAGTGGCAAGAATCCATGAATTCTGAAATGGATTCCATGTACCAAAACCAAGTCTGGATTTTGGTAGATCATCCAGTTGATATAAATCCTATTGGTAATAAATGGGTATTAAAGAAGAAACTGGACATGGAGGGGAAATTCATCACCTATAAGGCACGATTGGTTGCAAAAGGTTTTAGACAGCGTCATGAAATTAACTATGATGAAACCTTTTCAACGGTTGCGATACTAAAATCCATCAGAATCCTATTGGCCATTTCCACTTACCATGACTATGAAATTTTTCTAATGGATGTCAAAACAACATTCCTTAACGGGAACCTCCATGAAGATGTCTACATGACACAACCTGAAGGGTTTGTGACTCCAAAGGATGCCAACAAGGTATGTAAGTTGCAGAAATCCATTTATGGATTAAATAAAGCATTAAGGTCATGGAACATTCATTTTGATGAATCTGTAACAGAATTTGGCTTTGTTAAGAATGAATATAAGACTTGTGTCTACAAAAGGATTAGTGGAAGTGCAGTCTTTTTCCTAATTGTATATGTTGATGACATATTACTAATCGGAAATGAAGTACCTATATTACAATCAGTTAAGTCATGGTTGCATAAATGCTTCTCCATAAAAGTCTTGGGTGAGGAAACATAGTGATAGATCCAAGAGAATGTTGGGCCTGAGTCAAAGTACATACATTGACAAGATACTGAAGAGATTCAGTATGGAACAATCCAAGAGGGGATTGTTTCCAGTGTCACATGGCATTCATCTTTCCAATAAAATGTGTCCTTAGACACATGAGGAATGAAAGAGAATGGAAAGGATCCCTTATGAATCCGTGATTGGGTCAGTCATGTATTCTATTCTATGTACGAGACTAGATGTTGCTTACGCATTAAGTGCAGTAGGCAGATATCAAGCTGGTCTAGGAGACCACCATTGGATGGCAGTCAAGAATATCCTTAAGTATCTGAGTCATACTAAGGATATGTTCCTGATTTATAGAGGAGATGAGGAACTAGTCATCAGAGGACATGTAGATTCTAGTTTCCAGACTGATCAAGATGACATGAAGTCGAAGACTGGATACATCTTCAGTTTGAATGGAGGTGCAGTGAGCTAGAAGAGCTCAAAGCAAAGTGTGGTGGCAGATTCTACAATGGAGTCCGAGTATATTGCAGCTTATGAGGTAGATAAAGAAGCAGTATGGATGCAAAGCATCATCCAAGAGTTGGATGTAGTACCGAGCAGTGAAGATCCTATCACACTCTATTGTGATAATACTACAGCGGTGGCACTTGAAAAAGAGCTAAGGTCACATCAGCAGACAAAGAAAATACTTCAGAAGTATCGTCTCTTGAGGGATTTTTCTCAAAGAGGTGAAGTTGCAGTGAGCAGTATTTTCACAGAAGACAACGTGGCAAACCTCTTGACTAAAGCCTTGACTCAGCAGAAACATGATCATCATGTGAGGTCTAGTGGACTAAAAGTCGTAGGTAGTTGGCTCTATTCCTAGTGGGATTTTTTAAGGGTTGGTGTCCTGAGAACCAAATGTTTTGTACTTTGATTACATGAATGTTCACTTATTATATATTTTTCATTGTTCTGCATGACTATAATATAATAATGTCTTGGAATATTTTTTGCATTAATAAGGTCATGGAAGATCCCTGCTATGATGAGAACCTTGAAATGCTATAACAATATTCTTAAATAAAGTTCTGTGGTTGGAATACATACTATGATAGGAAACATAGTATACATACCATCATGTGTGAGTACTTGTAAAGAAGACGAGACTCTCTCTCATGGAGTTCACACATGGTAATCTCCAAGATGGGAGATTATGAGAACAGACCCGCCAATAGCAATTATGCATGTCTTGGTGTCATCAAACATTGTTATCTACGAGTGTGTGTAATGGTCCTTAGACTGGAAGATTATCATTAACTCATGTCATGACTCGCGCACTTATATTTACGGATGAAAACTGTCACGCAGACAGTTGGCGGGAAGTATGGTACGTTGGGTGCGTCATGAGTGACATGTTGTTAATGGATAAGTCGAGGAAGGATTTGTAACTTCCATTTATGGAAGTTGATATCTTGGCCCTTTGATTGAAATAGAACTGTCGCATTAAATTCAATGTCTATGGTGTAAACGATGAATTTATTTCAGGTAGTCAAAGAATGACGAATCAAGAATATAGGTTTATGACACTGCCATGAAACCTGCTTGATGAGATATTAAGACAAAGGGATTAAATTACACAATAAGCGTTCGTATGAGGTGATACATCAATATGCCGTCAACTTCTTTCTCTTGGGTGCCTTGACCCTTTGCTAGATAGTAATCTTGGACTTTAGGCAAGCCCGCCTAATGCCAACGAGAAAGAGGACTAGAGGGTCACACACTAAGTGTATTCAAGTATCTCAAGTAGAATAAAGATTACTCCTGTATGTGGTTCAATAATTATTCAAGGAAGCCTAAAATCGTTTTAATGTTGGAGGAAGAATAAAATAAAATAAAAAAAGTACACGCCGTGTATCTATGATTACATGCCGTGTAGTTTTATTTTGAAAAACAAGTACACACCGTGTATTATTAAATGTACACGCCGTGTAGTTTTCATTTTGGAAAGGAAATGAATAAATGAAAACAAGATATACACGTCGTGTGCATTGAATGTACACCCCGTGTAGTTTTTAATTAAAAACAAGTACACGGCGTGTATTTATTAATACATGCCGTGTAGTTTTTCTAGTTGGGATTATAAGGAAATATTGTTTTATTAAATGATATTTATTATAATCAGTGTGGGTGAATGTCAAGGAATTAATGACTCGACATGAGGTTTTCAAAAGGGAGTTAATGAAATAAATAAAATGTGTAACGCGTTTATTTATTGTCATAACTCTACAACCTCAAACCCGATTATAAATATCCTCACAACCCCAACTCTTTTCCCAACCTAAGAGAATCATTGTGCACAAAAATTCTGGAGAACTCTTTCAAGACTGAAAGAACCTCTTCCTCCAAGAATGCTCTCAAGACTGGGAGAGATCCTCTTCCATAGGATCAAGGAGATCTAAGGTGGAAAATGAAAGCAAAGGTTTATCCACGCTAGCACCCGGAGACTCATTTGGAGACATCCAGAGATACGAGGTGCATGTGTGGATCACCGCTAGAGGAAGTCTACACATGGCTTCTACGACGCAACGAAGAATCACATCAGAACGTGATCAAGAACATCAATGAAGAAAGATCACCAAAAGGTACTTCTTTATAATCAATTAAATTAATTATAATCAACTTGTAACGATTCTTGTTTGTGGTTTCGGGACAAACCTTCTTCTTTTTCTATTTCTGTGATTCGATCCGTGGAGACTAGAGTTTATCATCGTATTGATCCTGGATTGATCATTATTAATGAAAAAAAGCCAAGTGGGAACATCCACCCACGCGCTTCTGCTGTACTCGAAACCTTCATTACGTTCACAACTATGGGTGATATATATATATCATTTAAGAATAATGAAACCTACAAGGAAGTAGTAAATAGATATAATCTAATACTGATGAGTTTTTTTTATGAATTTAATAATTGATTCCATGCAGAAAAATTTAGGAGCTATGTATTTTAGATGTTTCTAGGATTGATACTACTAATGAGTATTCAAAAGAAACTAGATATGGATTTTACAAGATGATAATAATGAAAAATTATTTATTATTGAAAAGGTATAATTTATGTCAATAAATATTCCATGAAAAAACGTTTACACCAATCATTATGTTAAATCCATTGGAATAATGTTTATCATATAGAATTTCTATGATCATTATATTGGGAGTTTGGATGTCAAGGATAGTTTCCTTAATAGAGACCCAATAGAAGATGTCTACATAGACCATCTAGAGGGGTTGGAGACAACAATAAATGAAAAAAAAAAATTTCAAGTTGCATAAATACATTTATAGATAAAACATGTATAGTGATCAAAGAATATTAATTTGGAATGAAGGAGTGACATGTGTCTACAGGATATCATTGAGAGAATTATTATTTTCCAAGAGAGTTATATTAATAGTATATGGAAAATAGATATTTAATATTACCATCTTTTTAAGAACAAGGAATGGATTTCTACAAGGATGAATTAAAGTAGAAACTAAATTATAGGGAACAAGATATAAAAACATAGATCTATGGGTTTCTAAATCTAATCATAGTATATACTTTTACAAGATGGGATAATTCAAGATTGATTTTTTTTCTATGTCACTTGGCATGTAATATATCTTAAAGGGATGAGATTATTAATAGAATTTCACAATCTTAAGTATTAGGAATCTATCTCATAGACAATGATATTTAAGTGTGTTTGATTTTTCTTTTTCATAAATCATAATAGAAATACATCAAATAAAACAAAATTAACTTCAAATAATTTTAATTGGAACTATCTTATTATACTTTAGAAAGTATAAATAGATGAGTTCCTCGTAAAAGGAGAAATATGAATATTTGTAGTTAAGGAGATGTAACACTAGTCTTCCTTTATAACATTTTGATCAAGGATCACAACAATGAAACAGTAATATGAAAGAAAAACTTATTAAAACCTATGGTTTCAAACATATAATAATTGAGTATGTTTCAACTTCTTATGAAACTTAAGAAGTAGTTTTTAAATGGCCTATTCCAATTTTGGGTTATACAAATAATAAAATATTTATCATTATTATGATAACATTTGAATATGTTATTATTCAAGATGTCATGTTTTTTAAAATAGAACAAAAATTTGAATACTTAGGGATGTTACTACTTGAGATATTTTCTCAAGTTAGTAAGGATACAGTTAGTAGATAATCTAAAAAGAGATGATTCAAGAGAAATAATAGCCATAAAACATGGCATATCCATTTTATAAATCATTATATTAGTAGAACCATAGATATCATATGAGATTTAGTGGACTAAAATTCATTTGCAGTTGGATCTATTGAAATTGGGAGTCTATTGGAGTTGTTTCCCTAGAAAAAACTAAATTATAATTTAGATTACTTATATATTAAAATTATTTAATATTAATAAATATTTTATCACATTTTTGTTGATATACTATGTAAAATTAATGTGATAATGTCCTAGAGTATTTTTCTTGTTAAAAGTATATAATATTACCCCTCAATGATGATATCCTTAAAGTGTAATGAAAATATTCTTAAACACATGTTCTATGGTCAGATCACCTTCTCAGATGGGACATAGAGTATGTTTTACTATCAGATGCTTGATTCTCATAAGCAAAAGAGACTTCATCTCATAAAATTCACGCTTGGTAATATCTAAGAGAGGAGGTTATGAGAACAAACCCAACTATAATAATTCCACATGTTACATGCTATTTAATATTACTATATATAAAAATGTGTGATAATCCTTAGGCTTGATATTATTATTGATTCATATCATGAGTCATGTGCTTTGATGTTTTTCTCAAAACAGCGATAACCTATTCTAATGGTGATGTATGATACATTGGGTGTGTCATGAGTGATATTCCATTAATGAATAAGTAAATATTGGATTTTCCTTTCCATTTATGAAAGTAGATATATCTGTCCATTTGATTGAAATTAGTCTATCTGATAAATTCCATTACCATGGTGTTTCATTATATCATTTAAAATAGTCAAAGAACATTTATTAAGAATACAGGATGATGACATGAGTATGAAACATTCTTGAAGAGATATCAAGAAAAATGGATTATAATATATTTTAATCATTCATATATGGTTGTTGTCATTATTAGATCCCAATTTTGGACTTTAGGAAAACTCACCTAATTCCACTGAGAAAGGGGCCTAGACGGTCACACACAAAGTATATCCATGATCTTAGTTAAATTTTATTTGAATTTTATAGTTGAAATAATTAATATTCTCAAGGATAAGGAATAATATTTATTCAATTTTTTTTATCACAAATATTAAATCACCTATTATATTCAAAATAGAATATATATTTGTGTTAAATATTGAATAAATATTTATTCACAATCACTCAGAATAGAATATTTATCTATATATTATTAATTCACAAGGTAATAATTAATATTTATTTATTAAAATAAATATTTATTTAGTTAGGTGAATATTTTAAAAAATTATTCACAAGTCCATGAAAATAATATTTATCTATTTATCAAATGAACAAAATTAACTTATTAAAGATTTATTATTCAAGGTTTAATAAATGTCGATGTGGATAGTCAGGCTAAGTAAATATCCTCCTAATAGAAATGAAAAATTTTAAAAATCATTTAGAATAATAAATTATTTATATTATAAAATTATATTTATTTACACAACTCAGCATGTGTTATTATATATTATATATTATTATTATTATTGGAATGGGGAATATATTGGGTTTATTATTTGATTATTGTCCTTTGTGAAATTATAAATAATAAACCCTAGATCACACACACACACACACTAACTCTCTCCCTCTCTCTGTATATATATACATACAATTATATAATTTAAGAGAAGGTGTGGAGATTAGTTTGTGTTGTTCACAACGTATCATATTCATAGAGAATTATACCTATAAATAACATCTCTATGGTTCCTCTCAAGACTTAGATAATTTATCCGTATGCTTTATCCATATCAAGAATAAGAGAACAAGAGATATAATACTTCAACCCCAAAGGATTGTGTAGCGATCAATATGATTAACTCAAGACATTTGGACCATCCACGCTAGCACCCAGAGTTCCATTAGTTTCATTTAGAGATTGTGGATTACTGATAGAGGGATTTTATTTTGGATACTCTTAGAATGATTATGTTATAACTAAAACATGGGTTTAAAATTATCAATATATTCTTTAAAGAAAGAATCAAAAGACCAATGTATTTATTTCTATTAAATTATTTATAAATTTAACATGAAATGTCCTTTTTCTTAGTTTTAGTATTATTTATCTAATTTTTTAGGTACATTCATTAAATATGATTATTATTCATAATGTTCTTTTATATTATTAATTGAACATGAAAAAATAATTTTTTTTCAAGGACTCAATAAGTGCTTCTAATATTCATGAAATATTCAGCACAGTGGTCTTATTTTTTTATAATATATGGGATTTAACCTTGTGTTATGTTACACCATGGTATAATATGTGATGGGATATGGGTTGTATCCTTATGTTATGTTAAAATTGGTCTAATACATGTTGTAACAACCCTAAACCTAGTATCCAGGAGAAAGTTTCTTACTATATTACATTGGAATAATACACAAGGAATAACATCCAGATGGAACGAATAGTTTAGTAGTGTCCATAAAATAGATACACACATAATCCACATATTATATTTGAATGTAAAAATTAAAATATATTTTTGAAAATATCTCTATTCCCACTAGAATACCCCTGAACACTATTCACAATACACTTCTTGGATTCCTTGGAAAAGAAACAAAACAAGAGTAAGATCAAATGCTTAGTAAGGGTTATGTAAAGTGGAAGATATAATGAATCAATAATCATAATAAAAATGGAATTGTAAATAACTGAGCACACATTCCATTTAAATAATTTTATTACCATGATTAGAGAAGGTATAATCAATATGGAAAGGTAAATATATGAACATACATTCCATTTAATAAATAAGTTGGATATCATCATATGATAATTCATAATAAATATGGAAAGGAAAATATATGAAAAAAAATTTATTTAATAAATAAATCATGTTAAGATAAGGCATAATTAATATGGACAGATAAAAAACTGAAAATGCATGCCATTTAATCAATAAATTGAGAATAAAATTCATCCAGAGATAATTTCATTGAGAAACAA
This sequence comes from Viscum album, assembly GCA_963277665.1. Lineage (NCBI taxonomy): Eukaryota > Viridiplantae > Streptophyta > Magnoliopsida > Santalales > Viscaceae > Viscum > Viscum album. The sequence goes on along the minus strand of OY728166.1, from coordinate 1,079,062,224 downwards.
AATCATGGATAATAACAACTGAATTCTTAATGAAGGAAATTATTAATTATTTGATGTTATGATATTAGGAATCATGATACCTATACTATTAAGACCTTTCACAATACAATTTAAAACTATGGGTAAAAACTCATCTGATTTGGCTAACTGATTTGTATCATGAGACCTATCGATGCATAGAAGGGTTATCTATAACTGAGCCTCACTCATAACTTAATAAGTCCAATGAATTCCAAATAAAATTGGGTTGAAACATAATCAACACAAATTTTTTTATTAAAAAACTAACATATAAGATGTTAATACTTACCCCCATTAAATAAACAAAATCATAAACCATACAATGTAATGTGGTGAATGGAAATAAAATTTTACATCCTCAGTAAAACTTACCATAAACAGGTCAAACAAAGAATAAGGATTATATAAATACAACATATACCTAGTGGATCATATTTATAATAAAAGGTTAATGTTATTGATGAATATAAATACCATAAAAATGTCATTCAAAACATTTTTGAATAAAATAACCTAATCACATTGAAAAATATTTTTAAAACAAAAATTCCACATTTTTTTTGAAAATAAATTTATTTGAAAATAAACTTTTAAAATTTTTAAAATAAGATTTAAAATAATGACTGGTCATGAAGTAGAAACTTTTGTTCATACCATGCACGTTAAAATAAATATTCCATTCATATTTTTGGTAAAATCCAAACAAGTGTTATTTTGGAAGTGACATGAAGATTACATTCAAAACATTTTGAAAGAAGTCAACATGGTAAAAAAATTAATTAATAAATAATTTTAAAATTTTCAAAAACATTTTTGAAAAAAAATTTAGAATTTTTTTAGAAAACATGTATTTTGATGAAAAAAGTTTTCAACCAAAGAGAGAAATAAAGTTAGATTATATTAAGAAAAATTATCAATAATTTTAATTACTAAAGAGTAGAAAATGGAACTATTAATTGAAAAGTATCATGAATAACCATAGTATAAGAAAATTTATTAAGTTTAAGAAAAAAATATCAAATAATTCCCCCATGGGAGACTTAAACAAAAACAATTTTAAATAATGATTATATTGTGAAATAAACCCTTAACCCTTTGGTAACTTTATAATCATAAGCCCCATAAAATAAATAATCATAAAATAAAACTTTAAATACCATGAATATGAATAAATTCATGATATAAAATATAAAAAGTAGGGAAATATACACCAAAAAAGGGAATAATTAGTGAATATGGTGTATGTCTCACTGGGGTAAAATTAAGATGAGAAACCCTTACAAAGATCATAATGTTGAAGTGAGAATTAATCAATGAATAAATTATGTGTAACATATGTAAATCTATATAAAACAAGTTTAAATATAGTATAATATAGTCAAAATTATTTACACACATAATCTTAGAATGTCAAAGATAATTCATAAGTAATATAACCCAATGAAAAGAAATTGAGATATGAAATTATTTACCACTTAGTAATTTTCAAGTAAAATCCCCTTAGATGAAATAATTAAAATTAAAATTTACAATACCATTTATTATAGATTTTTCATGATATGACATGAAAAAAGGGCAGTATATACACCATATAAAATAAATTAGGTGCATAACATTACAATATGCCTTAATGAAGGGAAATTGAGATGAAGTCCCTTACCTCATGCTGCTTTTTGGTTGAAAGTCATTTAACCTAATTTATAATGGTTTTAATAATGATATTAATTTATAATAGAACCATATTAATATTTATATTATCATATATGTCCCTATTATAACATTTTACCACCTGATTTTTAACAATATTTCATTATTTTCATTATTTTGGGTGTTAATTGCCTTGTTTTCTCATGCATGTTTTGTCATGAAAGTTATGGTTATTGGGTATATTATATAGATATATCATATAAATAAATATATTAATATTATAAATATAATATTTAATCATTATATACCTTTTTAGAATCATTCTTTAAGGTTGTACTTGAAAAATGAATCACATTGTTTCATGGATACAACAGGTCACACGTACGCACGAGTAATGATATCATTTCATTTATCAAGTGAAAGGGTAAAGAATTGGGTGATATATTAATTTTAAATAATCAATATAATATCATGTATATCAAATATATTCATTAAATTTAACCTTATTACTTTCCATGTAAAGAGTAAGTGAAAACTGAATAATATCACTTTTTGAGGAGGTAGTCCGCCTATACATGAGCGACGTTATCATATTTTAAACAGAATAGAAATTAAGAATGTATATGTGATATTAAAATTACCTAAGTATAATAATATCATAAATCTCATAATTTTTTTTAAATCCATCATTTCATATATCCTTGAAAGGTGAGGGTGGAAAAAGAACTACATCGATTCATAAGGCGGTAGTTTGTCATACACACGATCAATGTTTTCATTTTTCATTTAATGGAAGAGGAGATGGATATAGGTCATTACCTTAACATAATAAAATATAATTATATGTAAGATACTTAGTTTATTATATAATCATGTTTTAATAATATCTTAAAGAGGTGTAATAATAAAAAAATGCTCGTTTAAGAACATTACCTCTTCTTTGGACAACCTCTTTAATTCAGATAAGTCATAGAATCCAATTTAAAATTATATATATAGAAACAATGAGAAGGTGGGTTTATAAAGAAACTATTCTCACAAGTGTAGAATATTTTAATATTAAAGTTCAATATAAAATTCATTCCAATGACCTTAATTTAAACCAAATTTAAAATATAATTTATCCTTGTAAATTATTTAAATGAAAATGCAGTTTTTTAATAAAAATCAGTATTTTTCACTATTCATTAGAAAATGAAACTTTTCAAAAAAAAATACCAAAAATTCACCCTAAAATAATTTTTATATGAATATTTGAAAAATGAATTTAATTATTTAAATTTTTATTTCTAAAAGTGTTAAAAAATTAATTTTAAATTATGTGTATAAAGAGAAACTAAACCGCCATTTAAAAAAAAAGATTTTTAGAAAACATTTCATTTTATTTAAAATAATTTTTATTTTTATTTATAATAAATAGATAATCAATGAAATTTTTTAAACCATATATTTTTCATAATTTAGTTATTACTATTCATACCATCCAATTTAATGGCTAGGTTATAATGGTATACTATATGACGGTTCATTTAGACTCAGGGTTACGTATTCCACAAGCTATAAAAGAGATCAAATTAATTTTAAAATCAGTATATCATAAAGTCTTGGGGTGGTAAATTCTCATCTAATCTTTTTGTTGTGTTTCATATACGTTATAAAAAAAATATGTTCCTCTTTTTTAAAATCATGGAATGTCACATTCTCATCTAAGCTTAGTGTTTCATGTCATATATATTATAGAACATGATGTTTCTATTTTAAAATATTGGTATGTTATATTCTATCCACCTTTAATAAATTTAATCCTCTCAATTTTAACTTTCACTTGTAAATAAAGGGTTTGAAATTTTAAAATTCATCTATTGAAAACCCACATCTTAAAGGGGTTAATAAAACTTTCTCTTAAAATAGGAAAAAATAGATATTAAAGGTCATCTCTAATAACAAATAACTAGGTTTCCAAGTAGGATAAAATAGGTGGGACGTGAATATATGGAAATGTAAGAAAATAATAATTCCCAAATAATGATGGATGGTGATAGAGGTCATTGATCACAAGAATGTGAATGATCAAGATAAAGTCAACATCCACAAAATCATAAATCCGTGATGAGTCAAAAGACCATTGATTCATCAGATATGAAGGTAATTGGATAAATTATTTGTTTTAAGATACTTTTCCTAAATTTGATCAATTATTTTACTAGCTAAGAATATAAGGAAATATACTTACTTGATATCTTTCTATTTTATAAGAATAATTGAATCCTTTTTTTGTGCTTCTATCAATTTCCACTTCACCTCTTACTCAAAGAAATAAATATCCAAAATTAATTTTTAATCCTGTAGCCCTAAAATTAAATTTTAATATATCTTAATATCTATAAAATAGAGAAAATTATTTTCTCCTATATCTAAATATTTTCCAAAACCAATACAGTTAGCACAAGTTGTCCAATATAATACATTAATCTCTAAACCTCAATAATAACACCACAGGTTCATCGTTAATATTTATTCATCAAATAGTTTAAGTAAAAACAATGATATATTAACCAGGAAATCACATAGGCTATTGGTAAGCACTAAACCCTAATCATCCTTCATTTGTGGGTTCAATCCCCACAGCCTTATCTGAATTTAACAGGTTTTCACCTAGTATATGGGTTTTACTTTTTCTAAAACCATATTGATATAATTCTTATAATGTTCCCAAATTTTGATGACCCATAATTACTACAACATCAAATATAAGATAAACCTTAGAGGTTACTGATACCTTTAATCTTAAGTTCAAAAAATATGTAAATGCATTCTTCCTCAAATAAATTTTTCATATACAAAACCAATGGTTTGTACTATCATAATTGTTTTCCAAAAATATCCTTAATCATGATATATTCCAACAACAAAAATTTTTAAAAGTGGTTTTTAAGAATTTGAACTTATGATCAACCTTAAACTCTTAATCCATGATGATATTTATAACTCTTAAGTTAATGAAGATATATATGATTATGAAATTTTACACAGTCCTTAGATGTTTCCTTATTCTAATAACCAAAATACCATTGGTAAAAAAAATACTTATAAAATTTAATTCTTGAATCCCAACACATAAATACTTAAACTATTTTATTTAAACATAGGCCCTTAATTATTATATAGATTAACCTTTAGAAGAGGGAATTGACTCAGATAATTCCCATGTTCCCCACATTTAATACAATGAACTAAAAATGGATCCCTAGGATGAAATTTATTTCCTTCAATCGTACTCTTTATTTTTTCTTGACAATTCATTTCTTTATTCCCTTATCTTTCACACTTAATAAATTTTATCATTACTTTTAGGCACTTTATTAGGAGTCTCTTTCCAAATTTTTGACAAGAAGGAAATCAATCCTTCTTTTCTTCATGGTCTCCACCACTCATGCTCTCAATAAACTCCACCCTTCTCTCCTTTGGTGAGTTTGAGTGATGGTTAAGTTATAGGTTGTTAATAATGTTTTTGGATAAATGATTAGGAATAATCATGATATATTTCACTATAATAATCATCCCATTTGGTTTATCATAGTCATTATATTTTCCTTCATATTAAATGTTAACATGATTCCTTTAGGTTCAAACCATTGATTAAAATAAAAAAGCATAGTGTGAGAAACAATAATCATAATGGAAAAAATATATAATCATTTATAGTATGTCTAAATAATGACACCTTATTTTAAATATAATACACCTTAGGTTTAAACAAGTTCATTCATTGTCATTATCTATTCAAATCCTTTATAATGTTTTATAAAAAAATTTAAATTATCCAAAGAATGTGCCCTAGGAGTTTCAAACTAGGTGCCTAGTAAGGACCATTGTCGTATACCAAGTAATGATTAAGTCAAACACAACACACATTTTTTGGAGTAATTACCCCTAGGTAAATCTGTTCTTGAACCACACCCACTTGAAGTATCCATAGAGGGATGTATTTCCAGGTAAAACAATATAATCCCTACCTTAGAAAAACTTTTGGATGTTCTTTTATACTTATCCTCAAATTCTATCATAGGGTTATATCCCCAAACCCATGATTTCATAAATCTATTTCCCAAGGTTTATAATAAACATTATCTGATACCAACTATAATGTCCCTGACCCAAATAGTCTGTAGCTAATGTTTTACTTTATTACATTAGTATAAGATACAAGGAATCACATCTGTAAGGACCGGATAGTTTAGTATTCTTGGTATACTAGATACATACATGATTACCATATTACATTTTTGTAAAAAAATTACAGAATTTTATTTTTGAGAATATCATTATTCCCTCAATAATATCCTTTCATATTATTGACAATAAAATTCATGGGTTATTGGGAAAGGAAACAAAATAAGGGTGAGCTCAAATTCTTAGTAATGGTTAAGTACAATAGAATATATCATGAATCATTAAGAATAATAAAAATGGAAAGGTAAATAACTAAACACACATGCCATTTAAAGAATTTGACTTTTATGATTATATAATACATTATCAATATGGAAATGAACAAATCCTGACACACATTCTATTTAATCAATAACATGACTATAATGATAAGATAAGGAATAATCAATATAGAAAGGTAAATTTCAGAACACACATACCAATTAATAAATAACTTGACTATCATTATAAAATAATTAATAATCAATATGAAAAGGTAAACAACTAAAAAACATTCCATTTAATCAATAAACTTAGAATAAAATGCATCCATATATAATATCATTGAGAAAATTTCATGTATAATAATAACTAAATTCTTAGTGAAGAAAATTATTAATTATTGGACTTCATGATCTCAGAAATCATGATACCTATACTATTAATACCTTTCATAAGATAGTTTAAAACTATGGGTAAAAACCCATCTGATTTATCCAACTAATTTGTCTCATGAGACCGTCAATGTATCGAGGGGCTATCTATAACCAAGCCTCACCTGTCAGTTACTAATTCTAATTAATTCCTAATATTAAAGATGTGAAACATAATCAATATAAATAGTCATATTAAAAAACTAACATACAAAATTCTAATACATACCATAATCAAATAAATATAATCATAAACCATCGAGACTAATATGGTGAAAGGTAATCAAATTCTACATCCTCAGTCAAACTGATCATAAACCATCCAAATAAAGAATAAGGATGATATACATACAATATATACCCATTTTATCATAAGTATAATAAATGGATGGTGTTATTGATGAATATATATTCTATAAAAATTTCATTAAAAACATTTTAAGGAAAAAACCTTTTCACTTTGAAAATATTTTTAAAACAAAAATTTCACAAAAATATTTTGAAAATAATTTTATGTGAAAATAACCATTTAAAAAAATTAAAATAATATTTAAAGCAATTAGTGTTCATGATGGTGGAAAATTCCATTCATGCCGTACACATTGAGATAAATATTGCTTTCACATTTTCAGTAAAATCCAAACATGCCTTGTTTCGAAAACTTCCTAAAGTTTCCTTTCATTTTTTTAAAGTCATAATGGATAAAAGCTTCTTTAATAAATCATTTTAAAAAGGTTTAAAACGTTTTTGATTTTGTTTGAAAACATGTATTTTGAGGAAAATGGATTTTCAATTTAAGAGAGAAATAAAGATAGACTATCTTAAAAACATTTTCACTATCATTCTATGCACCAAAGAGTAGATAAATGTACTAATACTTGAAAAAATTCATGAAAAAATATATTAGAATGAAATAGATTGATTTTAAGATAGACATATCAAATAATTACCCCAAGGTATACTTAAACAAAAATATTCTTAAATAATTTTGAGATTATGAAATAAACCATTATAACTTTAGTAACTTATAAATAAAAATCCCTATAAAATAAATATTCATAAAATGAAACTTTAAATACCATTAATATGAAGATATTCATGATATAAAATATTAAAAGGTAAGTATTTACACCATTAAAAGGAAAAATCATTGAATATAGTCTATGTCGTATAAAAGTAAAAGTGAGATGAGAAACACTTACAAATATCATAACATTGAAGTGAGAATTAATCAATGGATATATTATGTGTATAAAATATAAATCCAAATAAAAATAAATAAATGAAACATAAGATAGTAAAAAGTATTTGCACACATAATATTATAATTTCAAATAAAATGAATAAGTAATATAACCCAATGAAAAGAAATTGAGTTATGAAATTATTTACAACTTGGTAATTTTTAAGTAAAATATATATTTAAGAAATAATTAAAATTTAAAATACTATTATTTTTCAAGTTATCATGATATAAAATATAAAATGGTCATTATATACACTATATAAAATAAATTAGGTGCCTAACATTACAATATTCCTCCACGAAGGGAAATTGAGAGGAAGTCCCTTACCTCACGCTTCCTTTTGGTTGAATGTGATTTAAACTTCTGAATAATTATTTTAATCATATTATTAATTTATAAAAAACCCATCTTAATATTTATAATATCATATATGATCCTCTTATAACATTATACCACTTTATTATTAATAACATTTCATTATTTTAATTGTTTTGGGTGTTAATTTCCTTGTTTTCTCATGCGTGTTTTGTCATAAAAGTTATGTTTCTTGGATATAATATATAGATACATTATATAAAGAATTATATTAATATTATAAATATAATATTGAATAATTATATACATTTTTAGAATCATTATTGAAGGTTTTACATAGAAAATTAATTGCATCATTTCTTAGAGATGGTATATCGTATGCACGCACGAGTGATGATATCATTCCATTAGAGAGAGAAAGGGTAAAGTAGAGGGTGATATATTAATTTTAAATAATAAATTTCATGTCATAAATATCATTTATATTAATTAAATTTAACTTTATCACTTTCCATGTAAATCATAAGTGAAAAAATGAATCACATTGCTTCGAAAAGCTGTAGTACGTCGTACGCACGAGTAACGTTATCATATTTTAAACAAAATAAAAATTAAGAATATATATGTGATATTAAAATTAAATAAGTTTAATAATATAAAAAATATCATATACATGTTTTAAATCTATAATTATATCAATCCTTGAAAGGTGGTGATGGAAAATTAATTACATCAGTTCGTGAGGCGGTAGTCTATTCTACACACGATCTATGGTTTCTTTTCACATTTGATAGAGGAGGTTATTGATATCTGTCATTAAATTAAAATAATATTATATTAGTATATTTAATATATTATTGTTATTATATAATCATGGTTTAATAATATGTTAAGGTGGTATAATAATAAACAAAATAAAACACTCATTTAAGAACGTTGCCTCTTCTTCAGAAAACTTATTTAAGTTTTCACTTAAATCATTCCTTAGTCAGATTTATGAACCAAAAAATGGATATATAATGTATTTAGGGGAGTAATAAAGTTTTTTTAGGTATTTTATGAACCAAATATATTTTTTAAGTGTGAATAGGGGAAGAGATTTGGTGGAATGTAATAAATGGGGAAGAGGACACACATGGAATTTTTTAAAAGAATCAATTACAACCATGTTTTTATCATGAAAAAAAGCCTCCAAAATGAGTAATTATTGAAATTATAGGTTTTAAGGTCTACATATTTCCATAAATTGGGTTTTGAAAAAGTTTTAGGTCATTTTTAACCCTTATCTTCTTAGTTTAACCCCTGGTAAACCCATTTTTACCTTAACCATGCTAATTAATTTTTTCTTTTTTCACTATTTATTATGGAAAAAACTAATTTGAACTTGTTAGATAGTATAAATTATTCTAATTCCAAATATGTAATAAATTTTTTCAAATTAAATCCATATAAAGGGAAAAATCCAATTTAAAATTATACTCGCATACATGATGAAAAACCGGGTTTCCTAAGAGAAGGTTCACAAAAGTATAAAATATTTTAATATTAAAATAAAATATTAAATTGATTAAAACGACCTAAATTGGTTAAATTTTAATATAAATGAACTAATTTTACTATAAAACCAATTCTAAATATAATTTAACCTTATAAATTATTTAAAAGAAAAGTTAGTTTCCAATAAAAATCAGAATTTTCACTATTAATCGAAAAATGAAATTTAAAAAAAAAATCCCTAAAAATTTAACCATTATATAATTTTGGTAATTTTATTTAAAAAAAATTATTTATTTTTTTGAATAAATTTTCTACTAGTGGTAAAAATTAATTTTAAATTATGTGTGCAAAGCATGACTAAACTGCCTTTTAGAAACAATAAAAATTTTTAGAGAACATTTCATTTTTTTCAAATGGTTTTTATTTTTATTTATAATAAATAGATAATCAATGAACATGTATTAACCATATAATTTTCGTAATTTAATTTTTACAATTCATACTCACCAATTTTATGGATTGGTTATAATGGTATACTATATTATAGTTCATTATGACTCGGAGTTGCATGTTATGCAAGCTATCTAAGAGATCAAATTTATTTGTAAAGAAATATATTATAAAGGCTCAGGGTGATAAATTCTCATCTAATATCATTGTTATGTGTCATATATTCTATCAAACATGATGTTCCTCTTTTAAAATCTTAGAGTGTTACATCCTTATCTAAGATCGGTCTTGCGTGTCATGTAAATTTTCGAACATGATATTCCTCTTTTAAATCCTGAGGTATTACACATGTGGTTTAATGGTGGCACAAATGATTCACTAATGATGGATAAAGTAGGTAAAATGAAATGTTGTGGTGATTTGGAAATCACAAAATAATTTTATTTGTATATTGTTTTGGAATTAATTATCCCATGAAATTCATTATTTTACATATCATTATACATAATTGATAATGTTAAACCTCAAGAAATGTTTGAATCCTATTGGTGTCGTCCTACTAAATTTATTTATCATAACTTGTATATATAAAACTCATGTACATGAAAATTATATTCATCATGATCCATAAAAGGGTAATGAACTTATGCAGGTAGGAGATGGTGACATAAGTCCGTAGGCTTCATTAGATTTTAGTGATATTACATAGGGGGAGTTTACTACTTTATTTTAGTATATTTGACTATATTACATATGTGAGCATCAATTTGTTATTTTAATTATATCATGTATGGTTGTGTGAAATTTATATACATTTTTAGAACCATGTGTAATATTATATTAGTGTAGATTTTTCTATTTATACTATATTTGATTATTTAAATTGAGTATTGATGGCCTTGTTTGTAATTAATTATTATAGGATAAATCACTCCCCAAATTAATTTGTTAGACCATAAACACTAGTTATCCATATTTTGTAATTGGGGAATTCACCTGTGACCTTATGGTGCTTTTATTAGTGGGATGATCATGTTGGTATAGGATAACATAACTATCCAGTCACATATAGTGGTAAAACTTGTAAAAATTACGGTGTATTGTTGTGTTCATTTAGATTCCATGAAAATAAGTGGTTGGTGTTGGTTGGAGAATAATTAAAGGGGGATGAATTGCCTTTAAAAAATTAAAACGACAAAATAAAATGAATAAGTGATGGTGTGATAAAATAGATAAAGTAATAATTGATAAATACCATATTTATTGGGTAGTTAATATTAAAATAGATTAAGTTCAGAAATAATTGTATCAAATTTATGAAATTATGTGTATCGATATTGAATAATGCAATGTGATAAAGTAAAGAGAGAGAAAACACAATTTATAAGGAGTTTGGAAATAGCTCAATGTGATCCGTTACTTCTCCACCCCTCAACTAAAGACGTTAATAATACTAATCCATTGATATTCATGGAAATCAAGAAACCCACCCCTCACAATTTTGGTTTTTGATCACCCTCTTGATCTTTTTCGATATCCAAGGAACTCATCCCTCACTTTTGAAGAGTCAAAACCTATTGGAGAAAAGTAAGGATAAGAGAGAGGTTTGATTTGGTAAAATCATTAAAAATATTCTCAAAAATACCTTTTATGGATGATTAAAATTTGGGATGATATATTTGAGAGAAAGGGTGGGAGACTTTGAGAGATTGAGAAATGGAAATGGATATTTGAGTTAATTTTGATATTTCTAGTGATTCAGTGTTGATTTAAACAGAGAGAATTTTTTGGGAGTCAATTTTAATGTTCTAATATGCCTAGGTTATCCTTTTATAAGTTCCAAAAAAACCATAAACCTTATATAATTTTATGGAGGTAATAAAGTCATAGAAAACTTCCATTATGGATTATTTGACTACATTAAATTCCATCTTAGACTAACAACCTCGATGCCACCAGATACCCAATAGCCTCAATTGGTTTTTCGGTGGAATTATTTAGGATGAATATACTTTTGGAACTAGTACCATCGAGTCGGTACACCTCCACCATCTGACTGATGGGTCTTCTTCTTACTAAGGAATCTAGACAGATGGCACAATATAGAGGATTCCCTGCACTAGGTAGCTGGTGCTACCTGAATAGGTTCACCTTTAAAAGGTTCCACCACCACTTCCTTCATCGACCTTCATTGGATCCTATAACATGATTACAAGGTATTAAGAAAAAATAAATTATTGGTCTAAGACTTTATCATGACTTCAAAAGATATTCAAGATGTTAATGACTCAGAACATATACTAAAACTAACTCAAATGAAATCATTAGAAACATTTGTGAGTGTTTGTGATAAAAAAACACAAGAAGGGAGAGTAATAACATTATACCTTTTTTGATGATCACAAACACTTAATATTAAAAGACAAATTAAGTGCAAATAAAAATATTTAAATATATCATAAAGAAATTCAATATGTTGATAAGATCTTCAATGAGATAAAGGTGTAAATACATCAAACAATTTATTAACAAGAGAAAAAAATTTAACATATATTTTCAAGGACTCCAACTTTGTAAAAAAATTAAGAAAAAATATAATGTTCAAACCACTACCTAATAAAATATAATACATTTCCCCTTTTGTGAAATGGAATTATAAATTTTAAATAAACTTCAAACTCTTTGATAAAAATAAACTTTTAAAAAATTTCTCCCCTTTTTTGATTATCAAAAATAAAAACAATGAGAGGAAGGAGAAACTTAAGAGTGTTTTGAAGAGAAAATCAAGGGAGAATTAAAAAAAATATGGTTTTCAAAAGATACTTTAAGAGATAAAAATATTTTGAAAAGAAGAAAAAAATGGATTTTGAAAACAACTCTTAATTTAAAAATACCATTTTTAATAAGCCTATTTGAGAGTGATAGAGAGAATAAAAAGGAAGATATAAAAAGAAAAAGAGATAAAGAAGAATAAAAATAAAGAAGCGATTAATAAAATAAGTAAAATAGGAATAAAGGAAAAAAGAAGAAATTAAAAATTGGTACATACCTTTACCACAAAACTACTTTCCTCAATAAATGGTTTACCTATATTGATTGAACATGAAGTAAGAAGTTCCTTGGGATACAAAATAATACTTTAAAATCATCCTTTTATTTTTATTTTTTCTAAAAAAACTCAAGAATAATGTTAGGGATACAAGTATGTATAAAACTTTTACTAGTAATTAATCTTATTTTAAGAGAATTAAAAAAAATAAATAAAAATAGAGTATAAACATAAATTATATTATGAGTTTTTAAAATAAATTTAGTTTAAAAACTAGTAAAAATATTATAAAAATTACTTATTTTTATAAAATAGATTTTTGGAATTAAGAAAATAAGAGAATTTTTTTTAAAAATTAAAAATATTAATTTGAAAACAAAATATCCATCTTAATGAATATTTCATAATTATAATAGATAAGTATCATCCTAAAATGATATCACATGTGAGATAAAGGGGTCATAAAAAGCTAAAATAAATAGATAAAATAGAAAATTCAAGATTTAAAAATATTTGAAAAATATTTTGAAAAGATAGCTCAAGATGAATATAGATCAAATGGAAAGTGTCATAAGTGAACCATTATTAATTCACCTTTAATTATTTTTAAATGATCTAGAGCAATAGTTTTAGTGAAAATATTTGTGAATTGATATTCTCTCTGAAAAAATTCCAATAAGATATCAGCTTTTCGGAAGTGATATCTTAATAAATTGTACCTAGGTTAATGTTCCTAGTGTATGAGTATTGGATAGGTTTTTTGGAAATATTAATGGGACTAGTTTTTTCTCACTTAATATGCATATGGTGATATGTAAGACCGAAGTCTAAGAGACTATGTGTGAGCTATATTGTTTGGAAATAACAACTCCCAGTGTCTATGTATTCCACTTCATCGATAGAAAGAAAACTAAAATTTTATTCTTATTACTCAATGAGATGATGAATTTAGAATTAGGTGGAAATTCCCACACATAATTTACATATCTAATTGAAATATTCCAAAATCATCGTTATAAAAACTAATTAATTCAAAAAAATCAATTTTGATAAAAATAAACCAATATTTTTAGTTCCTATTAAATAAAAAAATCCTTTTGATATTTTTAAAATGAGTTTCATTAGGATTTGATTAAAAATGATCACAAAGACAAATACTAATCCTGATATCAAGTTGGGTCATAGTAAGATAAATTAGACAACCAGTCATGCTTCTATAAGCCTTGTTTTCAACTATCATACATTCTTCATCCCACATTAACTTATAGGTTATATTCATGGGTGTTCTAATTTCAATAGTGATATCCATGCTAAAAAAATTTAAGAGTTCATTGGTGAATTTTCCTAGGTTTATAAAAATACCATCATTTCTTTGAGATATTTTAAAACGAAGAAATAATTTGAGTTCACCCATAAATCTCATTTCAAATTCATTTGTCATAAAATTAGGAAATTCAAAACAAAGATATTCCAGGGAAGATCTAAAAATAAAATCATCAACATAAATATGAAAAATTAACAAAATCATTTGAGATATGTTTTTAGAAAAAGAGTAGAATTGGATTTTCACATTTTAAAACCATTTGATAAAAGATAATTTGAAAGAATTCAATACCAATATTGATGGAATTATTTTAAACCATAAAGATCTTTAGTTATAGAATTTGGAAAAATAGGATTTTAAAAACCAGGTGGTTATTCTACAAAAACAATTGTCAATAAAACCATTTTAAAAGTTTTTTTTAAAATCCATTTGAAATATTTTTAAATTAATATGAGAGGATAATTTAAACAAGATTATAATAGATTATAACCAAGTGACAAGTGTAAAGGTTTCACTATAGTCGATTCTATATTCTTGGTTATAACCTTTAGCTACTAAATATGATTTATTTCTGTTGATATTACTAAGATCATCAAACTTATTACTAAAAAAATAGATCATGTGACTATATTATCATTAGGAAATTCTAATAGAGTCCATATGTCATTTTGAGTGAACTAATTTAGTTCTTATTACCTTGAAAGTACCCAATTTTCTTTATTAAGAGAATATTTACGGTTTGGGGGTTTTAGGTTAGAGAAAAAGGCATGGTATTCAGCCTCATTTAGGACTGATCTTCTAATATGAGTTCCCACTTTCAAATATCAAATGATTTTTTCAAGGGTATGATATTTATATTTTTTAAAATATTTAGGTATATAATTTGATTGATATTATTGTTCAACTGTAACTTATTTAGTTTGAAAATGTTCATTTAAAAATCATTTTAAAAGACATTTTTAGAAAGATATTTTGGTAAATTTTCATCAAAAATGAGAAGGATTAAAATTTCCACCATTTTAGTCATTTTGTTAAAGACATGTTGGGCCTTTATTGATTTGGAGTACCCAATAAAAATAACTTCATTGGATTTATGATAAAAAAATTTAATATTTCTTTTGGTCTTTAAAATAAAACATTTGCAAGCAAAAAGTTTAAAAAAGTTGACTTGAGGTTTTTTATTTTACGAAACTACGTAAGGGGTATTTTTAAGAAATGGGATTATTATAATGTGATTAATGATAAATAATGAATTATTCATGGCCCTAACAAAAAAATATTTTGGTAAGTTAAAATCATTTAAAATAGTTTGAGAAATTTCTTGGATAGTTTGATTTCACCTCTCTACTACCCTGTTTTGTTGAGGGGTTCAATGAGTAGGAAAATAATGATTATAGCTTTTAGAAGAAAAAAAATCATCAAATTACTTATTTTTGAATTCTCCACCATGATTAATATAATTTGAAATAATTTTATAACAATTTTATATTTTAAACTCTTTTATAAAACTTGATAAAGGATTTGAAAGATTTATTTTTATGAGATCAGAACACGAACCAAGTGAATCTTGTAAAGTCATCAAAAAAAAATTATAGGATTTACCTCCTATACTTTCAATTTGAGAAGGTATAAATTTTAGAGACCAAGTTTTTACCATGTAAGTCTTTGAAATATTTCTATATATATTTCCAAATATAGGTGTTGTGACGACGTGTGATTCTGAGGCCCGGTGGGCTCGAAATTAATTTTATAAAAATAGTAAATATATTTTATATTGCATGAATGAGTTTAATTAAAGAAAATAAGATAAATCTTAAACAGTTGATCGGATCAGAAACCTAATACTGCTGTTAAGTTTAGAATGTGGTGTTTACCCTAGGTGTGACATAAAATGAGTCAGCGTGGGTTGTCCGAACCCCTCCCTCATTGAAGGTGCATTTAAGTGAATTGATTAATTATTTAAATTAATTAATTATATTCATTTATCCTAAACTGAAATGATTATAAGTTCACCATTATGTAATTTTTAATAGGGTTTACCTCATAATTTTTGGAATTACCAGTGAGCTCACCTTTTCTCATCCCTTTGGAAAATCGAGGTGAACGATGACGAAACGTCAGATCAAATCGAATCAGGATCTAATGAATATAATAGATCCTTCAAATCAATGTGAGAGAATTTTCTTCATCAGTGATCAATCCAAAACTGAGATATGACCCGCGTTTTGGTGTTTTTACTCATTTGGATTAAATTATTGAGTAGATCATTAGTTGTTCTTCGATCTATGCATCTTTTATAGCCTCTGTATGTGCCTAAGTACTAAAAACTAAATTTTTTAGTTGTTTTCTAAACCTCATGCCCTGTTCTTGATCATCAGCTAATAACTCTTGGTTATTGATGTTTAAAACTCTATTTTTAATGATTTTCTCTCTCTATGCTTTGCGTTTTCATTGGTGGAATACCCATGGTTCTTGGTTCGATGATTTTCAGGTCGTATCGAGCTCGATTGGGCCCCCAGATCTATGGAGAATATAAGAAACATGAATGGTTTGTTGAAATGAGCATAGATTTGGGACCAGTGTCAGGTGGGGATGACATATTCGGTTATTAAACATCAATATCATGTCAAACGAAGTCATGGAGGTGTGAAAAATTCTATAAAACCCGGTTATAACAGTGATAAAATTTATCAATGCTAAAAAAATTCATGGATAAAGTCCATATTTATTAGTGCTAAAATAAGAAATCTTAAAGAAATCTCTTTATCAGTGCTAAAAAAAATCACTGATAAAATGAACCCTTTATCAGCTCTTTTTTTAGCACTGATAAAAGGTAACCTTTAGCAGCACTTTATTATAGTGATGATAAAGAAAACCTGTATCAGCACTTTATTTATGGCACTGATAAAAGGTATCTTTTATCATAACTTCTTTAGTGATGATAAAAGTTTCCATTCATCATCAATTTTTTAACACTGATAAAGGTCCAGAATAAAATTAAAAATTAAACTAACAAAAATAAAATGAGTAAATTAAGAAAAATATGAAACATTTTATTAATTAAATAATTATTGATAAAAACGAATAAATTTCATATACATATATATAGATTATAAATATTACTAAATTTTATATATTAAATATAGATATATAAAATGAATAATTATAATATATATATATAATGTTAATTAAAGACATATTAATGTCTTATTCATTTTTAATGTTGTTTGATTTTCAATTTAACCTATATTAAACATTGTGTGTTGCATTTATTTCACACACACACACAAAAAGACACATATGTTAATGCATTTGTATACACAAACACACAGACAAATATATTACAAAATATATAGAAACACATACACCTAATATTTATATAATTTATTCAAATTTTAGTATATTTTAGAATGTAATTATAACATGATACATTTAATATATATTATGTTTTTAATCATTAAATTTTATTTATTTGTTTTTAAAATAGTATAGTTAGGGTATTCATTTTTAATGTTTTTATTTTTTATTTCATTTTTAAATTTAATAATTTTTTATTATTTATTTATATATATTTATTTACTATGTTTTAGTATTTTCAATGTGTATTCATCCACTTCAATATATATATATATACATCCAAATTTTTTAAATAACTTATATTTAATTAATAAAAATTATCCATTTTTCAATATTTTTAAAGTGTACTCATTTTGAATTATTCAATTTCACTCATTTATAAAATACATGTATTTAAGATTATATATCCATTAATAATTTAAAAATTATTTTTTTAAATAAATATTTAGAAATAAATATATCTATAAATGTATATTTACTATATTAATAATAATTATAAATAAATAATTATTATAAATAATAATTATTATTTTAAATAAGTATTTATATCATTATAAATAAATAATTATATATATTTAAATAAGTATAAAATTATAATAAATTTATTTAAATAATTATAATTACAAATCTTTTAACAACACTTTTATAGTGCTGATAAAGTTCAACCTTTATCAACACTTTATTAGCCCTGTTAAAATATTTATTTATCAGTGTTAAAACATTATCACTGATAAATACTCCTTTTATCAGCGCTTATAAATTTAGTGCTGATTAAAGGGATCTTTATCATCACTTTTCTGAGAGTGCTGTTAAAAGTGTCCCAGATCTATTTAAAAAAATCCTAACCATGTCTTAGTCACTCTCGATTCTCAAGATCTCATGAAACTCATCTACTTTCAATGAAACTCCTCTACGTTACCTTGGATTAATCAAGTCTAAAATGCATTGTATGTTATTTACTACTCTTCCTCTATCATTTTTTGATGTTTTGGATTCACATTTTGTGTTTTTTCACTATTCTTAAACATGATGAACCTTACATCTCTTCTTGTCGCTACTAAAAGACAATGTGTGTGGTTCTATTTCTTCTTCTCTTTTCATATGTATTTGAGTGTCCAACCCATTTTTCACTAGAGACACACATAGATGGTTTACTCTACTCTTGACATTAACAAGTAGACCTCTCATCCCCCTCATTTTTCTCTTCATTTGAATAATATAGGGTTCCAAAATCTTGGTAGTTTCTCAAATTTAATTCATCTTATATACTAGATTATATATTCGAATGGATTAATTATGAGGGGTTTTAAGGATTAGGGGATACTATATTTTGACCATTATTCATGGGTGATGAACATATAGGGACCAAGGTAAGTGTAAAATTCATTAAAACCTGTTTTTTGGATTTTGGTTATTCATGTAAATTGTTAAACTGAGAAATGGGTTATTTATATTTATGATTTTGATGAATAAATGTTTATTGAATTCAAAAAAATATTGAATTAATTAGTCACATTCCAAAAATTATTTTAGTGATGTATGTTGTTAGAGTTTTATTTTTTTAATTAATTCAATATTATTATTAAACTTTAACCAGTCATAGAATATGATTAAAGTTTCATCATAGAATATGATTGCATTACAGGGATAACTCTCTCCAATATTATATTTTACAACCGATAATATCATTATCAGTCATAAATTAGGATGTTATTAGGGGTAATTGTAGGACCCCTTCAAGCTATGTGGTATAATTTTCAATTATGGGAAGTATCTATGGTTCCTCTCTAATATTTTATGGTAATATATCATAATAATAAACTTTGGATTGCATTGAATAGATTCATTTCATTTATAATAGTAAAAAAATCGAGATCAATACTGAGCATAAGTTAAAAAATTCACCCTTTAAAGGGATGAATGTTATTGGAGAGATCTTATGGTGGATTAAAAAAATATTCAAAATTGGAAGGTGAGAAATCCTTGAGTAGATAGAAGTGATGTCCAATGTAGGTGGGGTGAGATTCATTTCTACAAGAACATTAGAGTGGATTTATTCCAATTCCTGTTCAATTTATGAGACATTTTGAGTGATTCCATTCATATTGGTTCCTAGGACACTTTAATCCTTAGACGATTGATTGTATTATATCTCTTGATGATGGATTGGACTCCCTCTTTCAAACTAGATTTCCTCCCATCATTGTGGTTCTAAAGTTCATTGATGACATACCTCCTGAAAAGTTATGGAAAGAAGGCCAGTTTTTAAGAGGGAATGGGTAGCCTCAAATCCATCATCAAGAGATGGAGGACAATCAAGATTATGATAATGGATTAAATAAAGGTAGTGAAGGTGAGTTGTACTTTAGTATTGAAGTATTATATCTCTGTTCAAGACAATAACAATTTTTATGAATGATGGATGCAATTGTGGAATTTTATGCATAGAGGGTATTGCATTGTTGTTATTCAAGGGAAATTAAATGTTTGACTACTAATTTAGAAAATGTCTTATGAAAATGATGATGTTTCCAATCCAAGGAAAAAATAAATAGTTGATGATGAAAATGCAGAATAATTAGGGGATCAACAACATCTTGATGAAAAAACAGAAAAAACAAGAACAACATAGCATCATTGTTTTGAATAAAATTATCAAGGTAAGAAGTCAGGGTATAAAATTTGAAGTTGGTTGGAATCCACATGGAAAACCTATTAACCCAAACAAGTCAAAATTCATCAGTTATCTTGGGGTCATAATGATGATGAATGTGCCAATTTATATTGACTCATGGAACCACATCCAACCTGTAACAAAGGAAATCCTTGGGAAAGATATAATAGTAATATTACAATATACTTTCTTTATTACTAACAAATTATATAATGAAATTCTAATTTAGTTTTCATTATTCCATGTAGAATTCATTTATTTTAGATGATTTCTGTAAGAAATTTGTCTTAATGTCTATTGGAAAAGCCCATAGAGTCTTCCAGACTCTTCTGATGAAGATAAATCTTAGGGATGTTGAGGGGAAAATAAATCCCCACCCACCACTTTGTTATGCACACATTATAAAGAAGGAAACATGTTATTCTTTCAGTAATCATATCAATGAGAAATAATTTCATGTGCATTGCAGTTGATAATATATTATTTGACATTATTTATTTTATCCAACTTGATTCCAAATTGTTAATTTATGAAACCGTTAAAGAGTGTTAAAAATACAGAGCAGACATCAAAACCAACGTACCCCTATCACAAAGGATGGGGTATGCTTAATTAGATAAGAAATTGATATGTATTTTAAATAAAAAATAAAAAATTTTAATTATGTGATATGAAACAACATATGTTCCTTTGTTTATATGTAGATTGATGAATCAAAATTTGAAGCTACTTCCATTCCACGTCATGTGCTATGGAAGGAGGCTCGTGTAAATAAGGATGGTATATTAGTTGGTGAAAACAAAAAAGTAGTATGGGAAGCATGTGTAAGTATGACATAATTGTAATTAGTTATGATTTATAACAATATTAAATAAAATAAATATGTTTATATTTTTTATATGGTTTAGTCATAAAAATCGGCAACTACCTTACCAAAAGAAAAGAAACTTTTAGTAGCTTTAAAGTGGCCTGAATAATATGACCATGTTAGAGGATTAGTTTTTAGAGTCTCTCCTCAAACATATTTCGATAAGATAAAACCACATGAAGATAAATATAATATAATGAGACGAATACAGACACAAATAGACTCATTGCAAGATATTATTTTTTTGTTTGGTCTGGAAGACCAATGTATAAGAAAAGATCAAAGAAAATTGACAGTGGAGAAAAGATCCGTGAATGATCCAAATAATCCCAAAAGCTTTGAGGCTTGTTATTCCTCCCAAACCTTACATGAGGTAAATTTTTTTTATTAATCTTTCTCCTAAATACGAATCAAACAACTTCTGATAACATTATATTACTAAAATTTTGTAGGGTTTTGTTGTATGTGATTTTTATCTATGAACACTCACATACCGCCGTGTTTCGAGGGGTAAAATGTATAATATCCTAGGAGACAATCTACACAATCAACCCCTCCCAAAATATCACATGAGATTGTTGATTTAGGTATCTTGTGAGCTGACTACTAAGTTTCCTATTCCACTTGATGATCCAGAGAGGGGTGTTTTTTTTCTTGTGATATAATGGGTTACATGGCACCTGGATGCCCGACCATATGTTCTGAACATCCTAGATAGATAGCTGATGGACTGTCATGGTAGAGGTAGCGTCATGATCAGGAATCTCCCAAGTATAGATAGGGTGGTCTCAAGGGAGGTGGAGATGGCAGAGGAGTATGAGGAGCTATAACTAGTGTATATAGGTAGGAGATCCTTCCACCACCAGGCGTACCACATCAAGCTCGAGGAGCTGGTGGCCAGGGCCACAGATAGTTGTAGGCTTTGGATATCTATGATCCCGTAGTACATGAGATGATTTGAGTTACTATATCTGTTTATTATACTTTTTTCCTTAGTACTAATATACACAAGTTACAATCATTATTTTTTTTATCTCGACTCCTGATGCGAGATCTAGAGCTCCTAGTTGAGGCGCTAGCACAATAGCTTCATCTTGAGGTTCCTACAGGGAACGATTCTTCTGTATCTTTCATCTTCAAGTAGTTCGAGCTATCCCTTGGAGGGGAGAGGTTCATGTGGGACCTTTTGTTCATTATGATGGAACCTTATAATATCATATTGGGTATGGATTGTCTATCCATGGTTCAATCCTAGATTGACTGTGACCGCATACAAGTCACATGGCTACACATCGATGGGATGCGGTTTTAATTTTCCGGTGGGAGATATCTCATGAAAGGACAAGTGGGTTCTATGATAAAGAGGTTATATCCCATCATTGATCAGTTGTTGAGTGTATCCCTTAGTATAGTAGGTTCTTCAGGAATCTAGGTTCCTTTAGATGTGGAGGATTATATAGACATCTTTCCTGAGGGTGTTCTAGGACTACCTCTAAGACACGAGATAAAGTATTTCTTTGAATTTCATCTAGGGAAAACCCTTTTATCTTCTATGGAATATTGGATGGCACCTATGGAGCTATGGGAGTTATGGATACAATTAGAGTACCATTTAGAGAAAGGTTTCATCAGACCCAATGTGCCCCCCTGGGTAGCTCCAGTCTTGTTCATGAAAAAGGAGGATATGATCTTATGGATTTTCATGCATTATAATCACCTGAACTAGTTCAAAATAAAGAAAAAGTACCATTTTCAAAGGATTAACAACCTCTTTGACTAGTTTCGAGGTGTGAGATGGTTTTTGAAGATCAATATCAAGTTCTTCTACCGCCAGTTGAGGGTTCGTGAGGCTAATATTCCAAAGTTGGAAATCTGATGTTGTTAGAGACATTATGAGTTCCTAGTGATTTCCCTTGGCGTAACGAATTCCCCCACTATTTTCATGGATTTGATAAACCAATTATTACAACCTTACTTGGACCATTTTTTTGTATTCATTATCAACAACATACTCTTCTATTCTGCATCATAGGAGGATCATGCAGAGAACTTTAGGATAGTCCTAGATTTTCTTTGAGAGAACCATGTTTACAAAAATATCTCAAAGTTCTAGTTATGGATAAATGAGGTTCATGTTTTGGGGGATGTAATTTATAAACAAGGTTTATCTATGGATCAAGTGAATATGGATGTAGTGATTTCTTGGGAGCCACCCATGAATGTGTTAGAGGTGTGGAGTATTCTTGGATTAACGGGGCACTACAAAAGATTTGTGTCAAACTTCTCTAGGATCACAGCCCTTTTGACTGACCTGATGTGAAAAGGGTAGCTGTATACCTAGTCTGAGTAGTACCACAAGTCCTTTTAGGAGCTGAGGTAGAGGCTGATGAGTGATCCAGTGTTGAGACTACCAGAGGAAGGTTTGGAGTTCATAGTGTATTGTGATACCACATGAGATGGGCTTGATTGCATTTTGATATAGCAACAGGTAGTTATCACATACAAGTCAAGGCAGTTGAGACCCCAAGAGTAGAACTATGCAACTCATGACCTAGAAATGGAAGCGGTAGTCTTCTACCTGAGGATGTGGAGACACTATCTTTTGAGATAATTCTTTGTGGTTTACTCACACCACTAGAGTGTTAGGTATGTATTCACCCAAAGAGACTTGAACCTAAGATAGTGATGATGGTTGGAGTTCCTAGAGAACTATGACTTTGAGATAGTCTATACCTTAGAAGTGGGAAATGTTTTATCATATTCCATTGTTAAGGAGTCCCAGGATCACTTAGTGTAGGAAGCTTCTGAGCAGTTAGCTTCCCACAGCTAACCCTAGTGGAGTGGGAGGATACAACTTTTCTTCAATCGATTGTGTTGACTCCTTCGCTCCTCGAGAATATGAAAGATTCCTAGTTGGGAGACATCAACTTTGAGGTCTTACATGATTAGATATCCATAGGTGAATCACCAAATGGATATTATGAAGGAGGGAATCACATCATCTTATTTCAGGGGAAAACAGTGGATCCAGTTGAGATGCGAGAGGACGTGATGTGGGACTTCCACACTTCTCCCCCAGCTATATATCTCGATGTGGGGAATATGTATAGAGACATTAAATGACATTTTTTGTGGTCTGGAATAAAACCTATCATAGCGTATTTCATCTCTAAACACCTCACTTTTCAGTAGGTGAAGGCTAAGCACCAAGTTCTGGTAGGTTTATTGTAGCCTCTTGAGATCCTGGAGTGGAAGTAGGATGACATATCCATGTACTTATTCACATGGATTATATATATAGTGAATATCCATGATGCCATATGGGTGATAGTTGACCGACTAATTATGTTGAAATACTTCATTACTACTATGGAGAAGAGTTTGGTGGAGAGTTTAGGGCAACTATACGTACGAGAGATCATTCAACTTCACATAGTACCCTTGATTATTGTATCTAATTGTGACATGTGGTTTACATCATTATTATGAAGAGGAATGAAGGAGTATTTTAAGACCCAATTTCATATGAGTAAAACCTTTCACCCCCAGATCGATGGGCAGACAGAGTGCACCATCCAGGTGTTAGAGGATATGTTGAGGGCTTGCATGTTAAATGTTGGTTAAATCTGGTTGGATCACCTACCCTTGGTAGAGTTTGTGTAAAACAACATCTACCACTCTACCATAATCATGGAACCTTTTGAGGCCTTATACGGGAGACCCTTCAAGTCACCCTTATGTTGTATAAGGATTGGTGAGTCATATCTGGTGGGCCCAGTGTTGGTGTAGGTGATAAAAGAGAAAGTCTATGTCATCCGTGAGTGGATGAGGGTACATAGAGCATACATAAATCCTATGAAGACAATGCCCATAGGCCTTAGGAGTTTGATAAAGGATACCATGTGTTCTTTAGAGTCTCAACACGATGAGGATTGTGGAGGTGTGGTTGGGGAGGCCTGTTATCCCTAAGGTTCATCAGGCTATTTGAGATCATGTAAAGGGTTGGTGAGGTTTCCTACCACCTCATCCTACTACCATAGTTGGAGCGAGTGAATGAAATATTCCATGTGTCGCAACTGAGGAGATACGTACATGGACCCACACACATCATTAACTAGGGAGAGATGTACATCAAGGATGGAGTCACCTTTGTGGAGCACCTAGTGGTGATAGAGGATCAGTAGGATATGATCCTATATATATGTACCATCCCTTTGGTTCGTGTGCTATGGTAGCATGGAAATATGCATGAGAGTTTATGGGAGTGGGATATCCAAGTGTGGGATCATTTTCTTGAGTTTTTTTCCTAGTTTTCTTTTCAAGGATGAAAATATTGAAGGAGGGAATGATTTAGAGACCCAATTTTTACCTTAAAAGACTATGAAATATTTCTACATCTAGGAGTGGAGACGGTGTGCGATTCTGGGGCCCAGTGAGACTGAAATTAATTTTATAAAAATATTAAATATATTTTATATTAATCATATGTGGTTAATTAAAAAAAATTATATAACAATTAAATGATTGATCAAATTAGAAATTTGAGACCACTGTTGAGTCCAAAATGTGGTGTTTACCCTAGGCACTACAAAAATGAGTCGGTGCGGGATGTTTGGAACCCTCTCTCATTGGTGGTGCGTTTAAGTGAATTGATGAATTATTTAAATTAATTAATTAAATCACTTTAATCTAAACCAAAATTCCAGTAATTTCATCATTATAGAATTTTGTCCAAGGTTTACTTCATAATTTTTGGAATCATCGATGATCTCCCCTTTCCTCATCCCTTTTATGAATTTAGGCGAACGATGACTGAATGCCAGATCGGATCAGATCCCGATGAAAAAAATTTAGAAGATCCATCCAATCATTCTGTGAGCACAATATTCATCATAAATTAATCCAAAACTAAGGTAGGAATCATCTTTTGGTGTTTTTACACCTTTGGATTAAATTATTGAGTAGATCCTTATTTTTTCTTCAATCTATGCCACTGTTTCACCATCTGCATGAGCCTAAGTACTGGAAACTCAAATTTTCAATTGTTTTATAACCTTGGTACCCTATTCTTGATCATCATATAAGAACTCTTGTCTTAAGATGTTTGAAACTCTATTTTATATGCTTTTCTCTCTCCATGATTCACATTTTTCAACGGTGGAATCCCCATTGTTCTCGGTTTGATGACTACCAAGTGGGACCAAGCTCGTCCGGGCCCCCATATCCATAGTGAATATACAAAATGTGAATGGTTTGTTGAAATGAGCATAGATCCAGGATCTTGTCAAGGTAGGGATGACCGATTCAGTTGTTAAATTTCAAGATCACGACAAATGAAGCCATATTGGTGTGCAATTCAAGCGAAAAAACCCTATTTAACCCTCAGTGGATGATTTGTGGTGAACAATGACTGAAAACAATGAAAAATGATTAGATCTATTAATTTTGGATTGTTTTATGAAAGTATCTATGACAGATCAGCCTGAAACAAAGAGTGGATATCTAATTTTTCAGATCTGTACTTTTTGGAGAAAACCTGACTACATGCCATGTATGGGGTTGAACACATGATGTGTAGCTACCACAAGGGTGATGCTATGGTTTTGGATATTTTAAGGATGATAATACATGTGGTACTCCCTTACACACCATGTACCCTCTCCCGGTTGGAAAATCCGTGTGGAAAACCACACAAGTGGGAGTCCATCTAGAAGTACACAGACGCTGGTTAACCACACATGGAGCATTTAGTGTGGCATGAAACGATGTGTACTATAATACAAAAACAAAAGGTCTAAGTACAATAAAACATCTAGAAGCACATGGCGTAGTCCCTGGATAGGTTGGACATGTCATGTAGTCTACTTACATAGTGTGTACCCCTACATGGATGGGAGCAATGTACAAGTCAGAGATAGGCCCAAGCTGTGAAGTAGGACCACACATAATGTGGGCCCACTAACACACCATGTTTAAAATGATCTCCATTGAGGAATCTTCTAACATTTTTATATCCTTCATTTGAACTCGGATTTTGGCCTGTGAGTAGCCTATCCTGAGTGTGTTTCCCTTTAGGATATGATGGTTCCCTTAGTATCATCTTTTGAGGTATGAGGTAAAATTTTATAAGCACAACACCTTCTTAGGTGATGCTCAATGATGATATTAATCAAGATAGATTAACAAAGACATTTTTTGGTGGTACCCTTTAGCAAGTCTAGGCAATGGAGTTCCCCAATGAACTTTCCATGTTACCCTCTAGATGGGTTGGGCAGTGAAGTTCCTCAACATTCCAGGTGTTACCCTCCAGTAGGGCTGGGTAGTGGAGTGCCCCAACGAACTTCTTCTAGGTTTTATACTCAAACAGGGCTAGGAAGTGGAGTTCCCCAATGATCTTATTATAAGAATTACCCTCAAGTAGGGTTGGGAAGTGCAGTTCCCCAACAACCCTTCTGGGAATTACCCTCCAGTAGGGATGGGCAGTGGAGTTCCTTGACAACTTTTCCCAAGAATTACCCTCCAGCGGGACTAGGCAGTGGATTTCCTTCATGACTAGTAGTGTTGGACCCTCTTTTCATACTAGGATATGGGATCCTTACCTAGAGTAATGGCCTCTAGACTATGCGGAAGAGTGATGAGGCATAGTTTTATGTATCCTTGGACTCATGAAGAAGAGGAACATTTTCCCCATAAAGACCCATTCTTATAACATGACCTAAAACCATGTGGGCAAGCAGTGATGACCAAAGTGAATAGAATTAAGGTGTGGTGATTGATTTCCTTAGACGTGTGTGTTTAGAGAAGATGTGTGGGATGTTGGGCAATGTTGATGGTTTCTTTTGGAACTGTTGGTTACTCCTCTTCTTAGGCTAATCTATGATATAGATACCCCCTAACTCTCTCATTTGGGATTATTTGACTAATAATATATATATATATATTATTTCTCCTGAATTCACACCTTGTATTTAGATACTATTCTTCTAGAAGAGGTGAAGATGCACAGGGTATGCCACATGATTTCTGTGTTTAGCTTCTCATGGTTAGATGTGTTTACTCTCTTACTATAGGCAGTGAAGGCTCGATGGGTAGTTCATATACTCACCATGCTTATCACCTTATGCTTGGATGAGCTTACTTTCATTCTATTATTGGGTTGAGTTGTACTCTTTCATTGTACCCAGGTCCATCTACTAGTTTCCTCTTTAGTTGGATCTCTTATTGAACCCCTTCACCCTTTCAGGTCATTCTACTAGGTATGTATATACTCACCCTTTCATGGGCTACTCCCACATGTGTTGTTTCTTTTGTAGATGACGGACATGTCGACCATGACTTAAGAGGATCTTATAGAAACTGAGTGCTTGGACTTCATACACTGTTCATAGCTTGGGATATAGTATCTGGGCTCTCTCAGTTGTTTACTCTTTCCCATTTTTTCAGGTTGTGACAAATTTTGGGTTGGGAATATATTTATCCCCTTTATGTTTTAGTATACATCACCATACTTTTGTACTGTATAGTGGTTCATGCATGCTTGGATTACTTTATAGAAGTTTTTCATATTTTCTTCTTTCCCTCTTGACTTTTTCATTGAGTTGGATGTGTGTGTGTGTGTGTGTGAATTTTTTAGGCAATTTCCTCCATGAGTTAGATATTCCTTCGGTGCTAGTCACCACCCATGGCCTTTGGAGGCGGGCTTGGGGTAGTTGCAGCTAAAGCCCTGACCTGGGTCGGGTCATGAAATGAATAAATAAGGATGAATTAATTCAAGATATTTTAAAAAGAAAATTTCTTTTTATATTTAAAATAGCATTTTTGTTTCTTATAATTTTGGCATTCTTCACAAACCATGTAATATTTGAAAATCAGTTTGGTTAAATCTTGTTCTAGTTGACAATGATTGAGTTTAAAAGTTGAGTGTGTGATAAAATGACGAAGGATTCTATTTCAAATTCATGACTCAATAACTTGTGCACTCAAGAATTTTACATTTTCTATAGAGATATATTTTAAATTGATTGTATAAATATTTTGAAAATTAGATGAGATAAATAAATGTTTTTCATTTAAATTAAAAACATTGAACAAGTAATATTTGAAAGAAATTTTTAAACCACTATCACATAATTGACTAATGATTGGAAAATTTTGTTTCAATACTTTGAAATATAAAACATCTTTAATAAGATTCAAGTTATAAAAATGGATGGTATCTTCACCGATTATCTTACCCTTAGAGATATCACTAAAGGTTATGTGACCTCCTTCTATTTTATCAATTTGATTTAATTCAAAGAGGTTTATACACATGTGTATTGAGAAACCACTATCAAGGTACCATATTTATTCTTGGGTTTTTCTCAAAATACACTTTTATTATAAAATCAAATGACTAAATTTTTTGGTACCCAAAAAAACTTTGGTGCACTAATGTTATCCAATAATGATAAATTAAATGGCTAATTAATTTATAATAATTATAGAATTTATCTTACAATAAAAAATTAATAAAAATATCTTTTGATGGATTCTTAGAAGTGCTTACATGATTTGATAAACCAAGTCCAACACATTTTTTTGTCTTTAAGAGACCAAAATTTTATTTAAATTATTTTATCATTGATTTAATTTGTAAATAGAACTTTTGAGGTATTAAATGGTAGATTTGAGTTTATCGACATCCATATGATTGTTAACATTCATAGATAATTATTATTTTTACTTAAAGTAAAGTTAATTTTCTTTATTAAGATGTTCTTTTTCATTAAATTCATTCTTGTATTTGTTATAAATATTTTAATATAATGAAAAAAGTTTATGAAAACCATTTTTTATTTTAATGTAGGAATAATTTAGGTATTCATAATTAATGTTAATTGTGAATAAAAAATAAGAATAGAAAGGGGAATAATTTTAAGAAGAATGGGAGGAGGAAATAGGAAGAGGGGTAATAACCTTGGCATATTCATCAAAAAGTTCCATAAGGAACTAGGACTGGGGTTGCTTAAAGTTTTTGAGGAATTTGAGTCCATAGAGTCATCACTTATGCTCCAAAATGTGACTTTGAAATCCTTCTTACATTGTTTCTTTTCTTTAATCTTAATTTTATAGATTGGTAATTTCGACATGATGTGAAATTTTTCTTTACATTCATATCATGTCACTTCATGTTCCACATTTTAATTTACCTTATTAGATCAGTTGAAAAATTTATTATTCTTGAATAAAATTTTCAGGTTCTTAGAAAGTTGATTAAAATATTATACTTCACCTCCAGATAAATCATCATTAATATATTTTAAGGACATTATTTTCTTTACTTCATTTACTTCATTAACCTCTTTATACACTAGTCACTTCACTATTAATTTATATGTCATTAGGTATTTTATAAGTTCTTTAGCTTCTATTTTCTTCACATCATTCACTTCTGGAATGGTTGTGACTTTGGGAGCCCAGGAGCTAGATAAAACATATAGGATTTTATTCATAAGTGTTTCTATAGATAAATCATCACCAAGTAACTTTATACCATTATAAATTTTAGTAAACCTCATAAAAATTCTAGTAACATATTTATTAGGATACATAGATAAAATTTCAAAAAACATGATGATACATATCCAATATAGTGTCTTTAACTTTATTCATTCCTTCATTTTTGACTTATAATAATTTCTATAGTTCATAAGCTGGGTTTTTATGTTTAAACATGATTAAACTAAATACAATCAAGATCACAAAGTATGTAATTCTTAGCCTCACTGTTAATTTAAAAGTTCTTAACATCATCAGGAGTTTATGTTTCTTTATATTTTTTAGCTAAAATATATTCATGCACTATCATTTTCTAAACAGGACAACAAATACTACCAAGAATGGATGACATACGATTTTTCCAATAGGAATAATTGGTTCCATAAAAAAAATAAGTACATTTGAATAAAAATTAGATGTCATAATACAAATTTTTAGCTTTAAAATCGACTAAGATTTGAAAAAAATTGAAAATAATAAATTTTGGAAGAAAATATGCTAAAAACATAAAACATGCCTCTTGGTCAGAGTAGAATGGAAAAAGGTGTGTGAATTTACTTCTAAAAATTAAATCGATAAAAGAAAATAGAAAATTTAAAATAAAACGTATAATTGATAACATGATGAAATCAATAAATAAATAATTGATAAATCTGATACAATTTAAATAGTTAATATCAAAGTAGATTAAGTGTGGAAACAATCATATCTATTTTATGCAATTATTTGTATTGATATTGAATGATGCAATGTTATAAAGTAAAGAGAGAAAAAACATAAATTGATAAAGAGTTCAGAAATATATCAATGTGAGCCCCTATATCTACACCCCTCGACTCAAGAGGTCAATAATATTAATCCTTTGTTCTTGATAGTGATCAAGAAACATTTCCCTAATAATTGTGGTTTGTGAACATCCTCTTAAGTTTTGCTGTTATTAAAAGAACCCATCCCTCACTTTTCCTTGGTGAGAACCTATTGAACAAAAGAGATGATAAGGGTTAGGTTTTCTTTGGAAAACCCATTACAAATCCACTCAAAAATCTCTTGTAAGGACAATTATAACTTTAGATGAGATATTTTAGAGAAAGGGTGATAGCCTTTGAGATATTGAGAAATGGAAATGGATATTTGAGATGATTTTCAAATTAAAATATATTCAATGTTGATTCAATTGTAGAGCATTGTTAGGGGTTGATTTATACATTCCAAGATGCCAAGGGTCTCCTTTTATAGTCTCCAAAAGGACCAAGAACCTTATAGAATTCAATGGGGGGTAATAAATCTGAAGAAGGCTACTATTATGGCCTATTTGATCCCATTGAATTCTACCATGAATAGAAAAATTGATACCACCAGACAGCCGGTGGATGGTGGACTACCTAGTGCTGATTGCACTTCTAAAACTAGTATCGGCTAATTGCTACACCTCTATTGGCTGGTCAGTGGGTCTTATTCTCACCACGTAATCTGGAGTCATGGCACTGATTAGTCTATTCCCTACATCAGGTAGCCTTCACTACTTTCACTTGTTCACCTTATAAAGGTTCCACCCCCACTTCCTTAAAAATACTTAATTAGATCTTATGACATGATCCCAAGGTCTCAGGTGAAGATAAATGATATGTCTAATCCTTCAACAAGAATTCAAAAGATCTTCAATATGTCAATGATTCCCATAACCTGATATTCAAAATAAACATTTAAAATCACTCAAATTAATCCATTAGAAACATAGTTGAGTGTTTGTGATCATGAAAATACTATGTAAGAAAGAGGTATAATGGGTTTATGGGGAGAAAAAGAAAAACTAGAATATTTACTTTAATTGATAAAAATGGTTTAAATAAAATTGATTTCATTAAAGGGGTAAGTGGGTAATTAGTTAAAATGTTTTAAAAAATGGTAAATATAGAGATACACCGACTCACCCCTCCCTCTCTTAGTGCATCACACCTATATGGGGCCCAAAAGGGTAGTTGATTATAATATTTTAAAATTAATATCTCATCCAATACAACATTATTTTAAAGGGTGAAAATGAAAATATATATTATCCATCATTTCTATATCATAATTAACTCATTAAATATACTGTATATGTATATCATACTTTAATATTTGACCCATAACTTTAAAAAATCCCCAAATTTTACAATTACCTTGTTTTTATATCTTAATTACATATATGAAGTCCATTTTTTCAAATTCCACTTTTAATTATATGGATTTAAATATTATTAAATCATATAAAATTGGTATATTGGTGAAATTCATTTTATTTGAAAATACAATTCATGTGAATGTAACCATAACACATTGATACATAACCATATATTACCCTAACATATTCCCTAAAGGTGAATTTATAAATTATAGTGCTTCCATGAGATGGTTTAACATATATGGATCTTGTGGTGATCTCTAATAATTTAAATTTCTCTATTATGAGATTTTTTTAAGGTTAACTTGGGGGAGTTCTTCTTGGACTTGGTTTAGATAATTTTGTAAGAGTGGGTTCCCTAGACCCCACTTGAGTTATACTTTTTTATAATCATGTAATGAAAATAGAGTAATATATTCATGATTTATTTTTTCCATAATAGTGTTATTATATCTACATATACTACTTACATAGTAATGACCTTGTATTACTTTTTATATAAAAATGTTATACAAGTTCTCAACTATAATGAGGAATTCACAATACAATGGAAATAATATTAAACAAATGTTTTATGGTCTAGATACATCATATTTAGTGATAGGTATAATGTATAACTATCAATTTATGGGGGATCATAAGCATTGTGACTTCTTCTAATGCAGTTCACACTTGGTGATCTCAAGTAAAGGAGATCATGAGGATTGACCCACCAATAGGAACACCACATGTTTTGGGTGTCATTGAATATTAATATCTATAAGCATGTGTATTGGTCTCTTAACTTGATATCATTATCAATGAGTATAATTCAATCACGTACTTTTATGCATAATGAAAAGAATAATATATTATGTTTATGGTGAGGTATCTTGTGTTAGGTGCATCTTTAATAGTATAACAATGACTGAATGATCAAGACCTGATTTTTTGAATTTGAATATAGGAAGAAGATATTTTTGGCCATTTGATTATGATGATAGTGCCTTGATCAAATCCATGGACATGGTAGACAATGTACATTTCTTCTAATATATTCAAATAAAGATAAATTTATCATAAAATTATGATTTCACAAAGTATACATCCTGTTTTATAAAATATCATATGTCGAAGAGATTATATTACATTGTAAGTGTTTGTAGGAGGTTTTCATATCTATGACTTATTCATATCTATTTAGAGGCCATGATGTGTTGATAAATAACATATTATACTACAAAAAAGGATCACTACTATTGTGATAAGGTTCTAGAGGTTCTTGCATAGAGTAATTCCAAAAGTTACACTAATTAGGATGAATTAGAGTTTCGGATGAAGTGGGCCCCATGTATGGGGGCCGGTGAATGTCTAAGTGTGAATGATTATAAGAAATAAAATAAATGAATTAAATTATATTTAATTAAAGTTTAGATTAGTGGTAATTGAATTTATTTCTCATGATATTCAAAATTTATTTAAGTATAAAAATTGAATATAAGAAAATTAGTTTTTTGAATGAAAATTATTTATTGAAGGTTTATTAAATGTATTTAGGGGGAAGAAGGAAAGTTAATGTCTCGTATTTAATTATATGACATAATAGAGTATTATAAGTGAGTGATAAAATATTATTGACATATACAATACATTAGTTAAATCCTTCATGTTATTTTTGGATAGTTTAAGAGGTTTAACTTATCTAAGGATGTAAATAAAATTTTCAGAAGTTTAGCCTAGATTTTTAATATCATTTTAGAGACATAAATAATAAACAATATAATTTTCATTAATTTGTATCCTCTCAAGACTTCTCTTAAGGTTTAGAGAGAGAAACAAGAGAAAAGAACAAGATAAGATCATTTACTCCTCAAATCGAGTCTGTGATCTTCTTTTGATAATGTGTTCATCGAAAGGCACTCGGATCACTCGGTCTAGAATACGGGATTCTAAGATTTATTAAGAGAGAAAAAATATGACTAATTTAGGGATAGATAGGTAAAAAGATAAATAGGGAAAAGATATGAGTTCTTTTAGGAGGGAGGGGTTTCGGTAAGTGATTCTCAAGATAATCACACATATACTCTCTATAGTCAAGACCTATTCATATATGCTATGGGGACACTCCTAAAATCATGAATTTACTCATACATTTCATAAAAATATGAGTAAATCCTTTGGTTAAATCCCATTTAGCCCTAGATCCATAACTCTCTCATTCGTTTCATCCTATGAAATGGATAGCTAATGATAGTTGATGTTCTTAGGGAGAATCAAATGTTAAATATTTAATTTTTAGATGAATGATTAATCTATGAGAAGGAAAAGAGTATCAAACAATTCAATATTTCCCAATCATAAAATACGACTATCCTATATAGTCTTTATAACACCCCATATCATGAAATATGATATAAGAATAGGTTTGAATAGAATCATTTTTCTATATTCATGTAATAACCTATGAAAAAACCTATCATATAATAAAATATCTATGGATTTATGGAATATTCATTTCAATATTCCTCTTTCACTAAATTTTGATATAATATCTATCCATTTTATAATATATTGTATCATATATGATAACTTGTGAAATCATATTCAAAACTTCTTTTGGATATCTTCCAAAACACTTTCTGAAATATATCATTAACTTAACTTTGTATTACTTCATATGTAATACCTTATAAAAATCCCATCCAAAAACTCCTTTTTGGATAAAACTCTAAAAAACTTTTATAGTATCACTCTTAGTCAAACTCATTCCCCATTTGGTTAACCAAAAATTATGACCCCACGGGAGCTTGTAGATTTGATAATAAATATGAATCCCCAGATCTATAGATCTATGCAAAGTGGAGCCTCTAGTGAAGAATCAATTTTACTTAAGCTATAAAGGGATCTAGTGTGATCACCATCAAACACATGCATTTCTATATATGTGTCCACCAACCATATCACATGCTAGAATTTATTTTAATATATTCAATTTTTTGAAGATATCAAGTGAACATGGGGAATGGTGTATATTAATACCATATAGCCTCTTTAAACATTCTCAACTATCAAATTATAGACTGACTGGGTTGATGAATACATAACATATCATTTATCTAGTAGATAATTACATTACATATACCTTATCCAAGTAGATAGTCACATAATATGAACCTTATAATCATGAACATAAACTTCCTTAGTGTATCTCAACTGAGGGCCCAGATTCCGTACACATCATACGATATGATAAATCCCATCTTAGATGAGATCCAATCATTGACATGATCAACAACATACACAACCACACTTTGATCAGATAAGCCTCAAGGCTTGTGTAAGAAATGTATCAAAATATTATGTCTCTCATGATAGGTGTCTCAGTAACCCTGGGTGTGTGGATACTGAATATTATCAATACATCCCTAATATACCAAATACATAGAGTACAACACACCATGTGATATACATAATGGGTCATTCAGTATGAAAATACTCATTTTTGTGCCTCATGGACATATTTTTTATCTCAATACAAGAATCATAGTCATGCTAAAATTTCATCAAGAACTAAAATAATTCATTAAAACCAAATTTTAGGTATAACTGAAAGTCATACATTGAGAGGTTAATTATCATTACACTTTATGAAATGTATATCTATATATACAAATATGTAACCAATGTGAAAAATGATAAAGTGGAGATTATCTTTTGTATGATGCATTTTTTATTCTTAGACTCTTTTAATAATACTTAAAAAAACCCAAAATAAGTTTTTTTCTATCACATTGTAAATGATATACTATCATATTATCCTTATGTTTGCTACACTTTTTGGGATTTTGTTAATTCATTAAATCTATGTGTAATTACTACCACATATATGACTATCTAATAAAACTCTCCT
This sequence comes from Viscum album, assembly GCA_963277665.1. Classification (NCBI taxonomy): domain Eukaryota; kingdom Viridiplantae; phylum Streptophyta; class Magnoliopsida; order Santalales; family Viscaceae; genus Viscum; species Viscum album. Next base: position 1,079,025,317 of record OY728166.1, on the reverse strand, counting down.
ACTATACTATTTAGTGAGTAAAATATATAATTTAAGACATTTTGAATAATGTTGAGACTTAAGAATCATATTTATAATGTTTAAATCCTTCCACATATTAAATATCCTTAACACTGCAACATCCAAAGTTTCAATGTTAATAACTTCAATTTTCTTTTTAGTTTTCTTTCAAAGTGAATCATTATCATCCTATGAACCCTTTCATTTAAATTTTCCCTTGAAATTTACTAGTAACCAATTTATCTATTTATATTATATCTTTACCAATATATCTAAATCCTTTTTATGATATCAATTTAAATCACCTCTATTATAGTAACTAATGTAACCTTTACATTATTTCTTTACCATAATATTTTCAACCTTTTATGATATATAATGAGATTCACTAAGATCTTTGGCTGGTATAAAATTTTATTTCTTTACTTTGAACTTATCTAAGTTTAAACATACTCCCACTATCATCTTAGACACTAAATTCTTTTCATATTAGGATTCTAAGAAACATAAACTCCTTTGTGTTTAAAAAATAGATCTTATTTACTTTTAGTATGAATATATGGAAAATAAACATATTCTATTTGTTTGGAGAATTTTTCCTATAGAAGAAAAATAATTCATCAAAATATGCCACTGATGGTTCATGAGAACAGCTTCCCTTATCTCTTAACAAACATGTGGATAAACACTTTTATCCCTGATAAAACATTTTTATCAATGTATCATTTTCAAAACATGTTATAGAAATAGATGAATTATAAACCATGTGTATTAAATCTATCATTATATATTTCTCATAATATAAAATAACTTATATTATCATATAATAGAAATGAGATAACTATACACATCCTCTATATAGATCCATTAGAGATTTTTTTTGGGTAGAATGGGAGCTTTAAAAAAATGAAAAGACTCCTTTATGGAATAAAAATAATATTACAGAAGTCTAAAAAAGGTTTTTTACAATAGCCCCTTTTCCAATAAGAGAAGAGGTCATCAGGTAAGTTATTGATCCAAGTCAATATAGGAGTAACAGTCTCTTTATTAGAAATTATATCAGCCATGTAATTTTACTAATGATATGAATGTTCTATGATATAGTTCATGGATGAAATAGAGTTCATGAAGTATCTAGATCTAGAATTAAGATTCCAGGGAAGTTGAATAATTCCATTTATGATAACTTTCACAATAGTGGTGGAGTCACATTCATGCCACAGGTTGAGGTCTCCTCATTGATTTTCAATTTACACAACATTAATTATACCAGGAATTTCAGTATTAATTGATATATTGATTCCATAAGGAAAATAAAGGAATCCTAATGCTTCACCATTATCATTTTTAAAAATCACACTATATCCTTAAGGACTTGGATTTCCTCTTGAGGCTCCATCTATGTTGAATTTTATCTAGCTTAGAAGTGGATGGATTCACATGAATTCCAAGGTTCCATAAGGAATATGATATTTAAATATAATGTGAAAAGTTTTAAGAATTGTAAAATCATGTGTTGAGTTATCACAATAACCATTCTAAATATCATTTTCATGTTTCATAGTAGCAATAACACATGTTGGGGACGATTACAGGCAGAAGGCAGTGCTATCATGTACCAATTTGTTTCTATTAGTAAAAATGATATAGATGAGTTCATAACTATACAAAATAAATAGATTCATTATTTTATTTGAAAGTGGAAGCTTGATATATGTATGCAAGTGCTCCCAGATACTGTCTTTGTATGAGATTTTGATTTTGAAAAATTTAGCAACTATTGTACACAATGTAGTGGTCACGACACAGCTAAGAAATAAGTTATCAATGTAATCCCTATGTTTGTTGCATAAGAAAAATATAAAACATATTTTAATACCAACAACCTATATAAAATCATCAGTAGTAATCTTAGAGTACAATACCCTCCATGCAAGGGATAATCTGGAAGGAGGTTTCCAACTTCTACTCAGAACCTTAGCCTATCTGGTTGTATGCCCCTACACTGACTCTCTATAGAAACACATTGAGGAGAGCCTCCTATTTTAGGTAGGTTCCCAAACAAGAGTATCATAACCATTAATGAAGTTTTAGTTCAAAACCAATTCCTTGATTTTTGCAAGAATCATGTCTAAGGAATTATCCATTTCTCTTTGATCAACACATTTGTGTATAGTGATGGATCTAAAGAGTTTAATGTTATGATAAGAGGTGTACCTATCCATTTTTCTAACCATAAATATAGGTGTGAGTTGATGTTGTCCAACCAGTGAGAATTCACTAAAATGATGGAGAAGGAAGTCTTGAGGGCAGACCAAATGGATGAGTTTATATAATTTAAATTCCTAGTTTTGATCCTATTTAAAAATATAGATCTCATAAAAGAAAGGGACTTTGAATTCTAATTGATATGCCTCCACATGAAGTTATAATACCATGATTTATTGAATTTACAAAGATTTTATTATAATAATCCCACCATATTCAATTCTTTGATAACATTGTTTCTATGGGACAGTCCCAAGTATTCTATAAATAATGAATCTACGAAAAAAAAAGTTTTTGATAGAGGTGTTGATATTTTTAATAAGGGAAGTTATCCATTTATAAACCATAAAAGCATAAAAAAATTGACATGATAACATATTTGACAAGGCTAACCTTTACTGTAATCGAGAGGGTCTTGACTTTCTAGGAAGATAACTAATTTTTGAATTAGATCATAATATGAGAAAATTGAATAAAACTTGGTTTTTCCCAAAACATAGGGATCCCTAGATAAGTGAATGGAATTACACATTCTCTGATTCCTATCTCATTCATGATGTCAACTCTTCTAAATCTAGGGATATTTTCCCCAAACTATAAGAATGGATTATTATAAATAATCTGATTCCCTAAGTATTTTTCATAATAAAGAAGAGAATTTTATATGTTCTTGATGTTCCTTTTGTCACATTGAGTGAAGAGGCTGCGGTTATCATCATACAGTAAGTGAATGGGAGAAAAATACCTTTTGTTTCTATGATGGTCTTGATTTTATTGTCATTTCCATGTAAAGAAGGATCTTGTTTAAGTAATCTTCATCAATGGAGAAAATAATGTCTAAGATAGGATCACATCTCCTTACAATTCTAGAGAATGTGAAATATCCCCCATGAGATCCATTGATAAGCACTGAGATATGTGTTGATCTCAGAAGTATTCTAACCCATTTAATAAAAATATCATCAAAGACAAAGTTACTTAAAACCTTGAAAATAAATCGCAATTCTAACATATAAAAGGTTTTTTAACATCTTGCTTGAGAGTGATGTAAACACCTTTGGAGGATTTCCTAATAAGGTTAATATATTCAGAAGTAGTAATAAAGAAATCATGAATATTTATACATTTCATAAAACCAAACTGGTTTTTAGATTCAATACTTTTGGAAATTCTAGAAAGACTATTGGAAATAATTTTCCCAATAATTTTGTATACAGTGTTGACAAGGGCCACATGTCTAAAAAGTTGAATCTCATTCACATTATTCACTTTGGGAATGAGTGTAAAAAAGTGAGCATAAATTCCCTATGTAAAATATACTCCCTTGAAAAAATGGGTGATAATCCTACAAACATGATAATGAATAATATCCCAATAGGTTTTAAAGAAAGATTTTGTGAACCCATCCGGTCCAAGAGAGCTATCATAATTTAGACAAAAAAACACATTTGATCTAAAATTCAAGGGGAAAAGCAATAAGGCTTGAATTTTCCTCATCATTGAAAAGACTGGGAATGATATCCTCTATAAGATTAGTACTAGTATGTGGTCCATCAAAGAGGTTCTTATAAAGGAAACAACATGAGAATCCAAATCCGCTCTTTTTATCAAGAAACACCCCATTATCACTAAGAATATCCAGGAGTTCTATTGATTTTACTGAATCTTTGAAGGGAGTTAAAAAAATTTGTGTAACACCCCAAGATTTCATAGTGTGTTATTTCTTCAAAATAATTCAATAACTTGCACTACACGCAACACTGAGTTCAATTGCACCATGACTTACAAAAAAAAAGCCATTAAAAGAGTTCATGAATAGTATTAACTAAATTTTAAACTTTATATAATCCTTATAATTTTAGAATTCATATTATGAGTTTCTTAGTCATAATGCAAGAACAGATTCATTTTCAGTATTGCACTTTTATCAACTTTTGATAGTGAAACCTTTTTAAATACAATATTTTAAACTTTTTGACTAAATGGAGACATCAAAAAATTTAAAATGAAACATCCCAAGCTTCCACGGTACGCTTTCCTTTGAATAAAACAGTAGCGTGTGTTGTACGCAACTTCGAGTTCTAACACACCGTAACCAATCAAACTAGCTGTTATGAATAGTAATACCTACTTTTTGAAGTTATATATATTTTATATTTTAAAATGGACTTCATTTTTGGATTCGGAATATCAAATTTAGCCTAAGGTGAAATTTTGGTACTTTTCGGATAACTTTCATATTTTGATGAATATTGAAAATTACTAAATTTTAATTAAAAACAACTTTTTTAATCAAAATAATTAATAGTAATAAATTATGAATTTGAGTGGTTTTAAAGTATATTTAGAATATATTTTTACCATTTAATATAATTTTGGTCATTGGACATAATTTTACAATTAAACCGAACATAAACAAGTGTCAATCTTTTGATAGTTATTACCTCTTAAAAACACACTTTTTGTTTTGACAGCGGGAATTAATTTTAAATTAATTTCTGCCACTTCTGTGTTTTGAATTTAGAAAAATGGATTCCATATTTGGAATCAGGATGTCCAAATTATGTAAATAGGTAACTTTTATTTTTACACATTTTGAATAATTACTGCGGTAAATATTTTATTTACCATGGTTAAAGGGTAAATCCGGTAAATAAGGGTTAAAAAATAACATTATAATAATACCAAATTACCCTAAAACGTGTCCTAACCTTATTGGTGGACACATACCCGACCATGAGCATCCTTGGGTCAATTTGAGGACCCCTTGGAGCCACTTGTATGTGGTAGGGACACTTTATATTAATAAAGTTAAAATAAAAATAAAAATGGCATAAGCTTACATCTTTTAGAAGAACAATTTTTACATAGGGTTATACATGTTGGATTTTCGATTATAAATATTCATTAGAAATCTAAACATATTTCCTACATAATGATATTTTATTTATAATTTTTAGACATCAAATAATTTAAATTATTAATGACACAATAATGATGCAATGTTTACCTCATTAATAAATCATTTAAATAAATAAGATTATAATGATTAAAATATTATCTAAAACCTGTCCAATTCTTATTGGTTGATGTTATTTAGAATATTAGTCATCTTATCTTCGACCTCAATGATTTTTGGACCATTATAAACCGAATATAATTATATTATAAAGTAATACTTTCACTCTTTCCTAAAGAGCCCCTCTTCTCCCTTATAAAAGGAGACCACTTCTACTCATTCCTCACACCTCTCAAGCCACTTGGCTCATCCAAACTCTGCCCAAATAAGCTCCCCACATCCCTCTCCTCCTCCTTGAAGCTTCCCCTTAGGCAGAAATCATTTCAAGAAGTCCTTTGGTTCCAACCAAAGTGAGTTACCTAAATTAAAGGTAACGATTTCTCTTAAATTATTTTCCTTTATTTTGCTTCTCCAACCCCCAAACTCTTTTTATTTCCTTTCTTTTGTAACAACACCAGTATCCTCAATATACTAGGATGTTGTTATAAGAAGGATTCAAACTACACATACACACAACTCCATCTAATGGATGATGAACATAATGTTTCTGTGGATGGCAAACTAACGCCTCACGAAACGATGATTGTTCAAATACATCTTACCGCCTCTCATGGTGGCCATTATGATGGAACTGTAATTAAATATGATATTAATGATATATATTTTATATATAAGCTTCTGTAATTCCATTTTATTTCATACCATTATTCGTTTCATGTTGTATATACATACGATAATTTCATTTGAGGAAGTGCGGACTACCGCCCCCTTAAAATAATATGACTCGTTCATACCACACATGGAACGTATAAAGGATGGTGTTAATGAACTTAAGTAACATATATAAAATATTATATTATACTGGAATAGTAATATACCTATGTATCATTTGGATTCAATTCTTTTAAAATAAAAATTAAATGGAAGTAGCGTTCATGCGTACGTACGGACTACCGTCTCCACGAACGCGGTGAGATCCATCCTCCATCGTATCCATTAAAGTCTTATTCTCATTTTAGGGTTAAAAATAATGTTAATATCATTCTGATTATGAATAATATTTAATCTATCCATTACAAACATGTCTTATGTAACCAAACATTTAAGAAGAACGAATCGATTATCACCTGAAACGACGATAATACTAAGATATTATTAATAAAGCAATGTTAAAAGATCATATATGATATCATATTAATGTATATGATTCTTGTATAATTTAATAACAATTATTTCACCATTATACAGGAGGTTAACTGACCCCAACAAAGGAAAAGTACAAGGTAAGGGATTTTTCTTATCTCACATTCAATTCCGTGAGATTTCCATTATTCGCCACTAAATTATTGAAAGTGGTGTATTGTGTACTGGAATTTCATATATATTACCATATTCATGTTATTCTGTAAATAATTTGGTGGTTATTAACTTTTGGCCATACGACTCAGTTGATTGACGTGGTAAGAGGTTTTCATCTCACTCCTTATTCCCGTGAGATTCATGCCATATTGCCACCATTACCTTTTGTGTGGTGTATGTACTGCCCATAATTATATTCTTTGTGTAATACACTCTAATTTATGTGTACTTACATATTCATTGTATGATACCTCTTTCATGGGTTGTATGTTTCATAAGTTACCAAACTGGTAAGGGTTATTTCACAATCTCTTCATTATCCGAGGTTGTTTATACGTAATAATCTACTGGGATCTCGTTATCATCCACATCCATGTTTCTTCAAAATGTATTTCAAAACATTTTTAATATTTAAAAGAATATGGGTTAAAGTCATTTATACCCTTGTTTGACTTTTTATAAGAGGTTTATAAGGGAATCTTTCCGTCGTTTTCCAAACAAGTTTCTTTTTAACCTTTTCGACAGAATTAAGATAAGAATGTTTTTTTTAACTTATACGGCGGGTGCGGTTATTTTCCACCGTTATAAAATCGTCAAAGCTTCCCTTAAAAGCTTATAAGATTATTTTCAAAGAAAATGTTTGATTTTATATGGATCTTAAATGATTTCAAAATAAAAGGAGATATTTCTTTAAAAAGAATTTTGATTTCATCTATGTCAACATCCTTCGATGGGTTTTAAGATTATTTGAAGTTGATTTATTATGATACAAAACTTCTATATTGTTTTGAAGGTTTTGTGATATGTTTGACTGTGGATGTGCTATTTGTATACCATTCATAGTTTATGGTGAAATTATTGACATTTCGTATGCTAGTTCCAATAAGAATGTTTATGTTATATTCCAATCTTTACTTCATATGAATGTGTTGGACAAGTATGTTCCAGGTTGGGGACTGGTTAAAGTAAGCCCTCCAGGTTGGGGACTGGTAAAAGTAAGCCCTCCAGGTTAGGGACTGGTAAAAGTAAGCCCTTCGGGTTGGTGTCCGGTTATTAGAGGCACTCCGGGTTGGTGTCCGGTTATTAGAGGCACTCTGGGTTGGGTTCCGGTTACAGTTAGCCCCAAGGTCTTGGGACGAGGCCTTGAAAAGTAATTAAAGTTTAGCATTATGCATTCCATCATTATGAAAGTGGTTATTGATTTTTCATGTGATTATTCGATTAGTAGAATAACCATGTGAATAAGTAAATGGCATTATTTCATTTCATTTATGCCATACGATGTTGAAAGTTCAAGTTTTAAAGGCTTTTGTTTTAGTTATACATTGCCTTAAATGTTTATTCTTATTTATGAAAGTTTTCGCTATATTGTTATCCTTACTGGGCATTTGATCTCACCCCTTTTCTATGTTTTATTTTTCCCAGGAAGTGAAGAAGTAAATTATGAATGACCTGCAGGGATATTATGTGGGGATATGAGTGTGGATTATGGAGACAATATGTTGTTGTAGTAGTTTTTCGTTTAATGATGTAATGTAAACCTTATGAATATATCTAGTGTTTCCAAGGCTACTAAACCAATCGGTCTTTCGAGATTTGATCTTTATTGTGATCATGCCAATGTTACGAAGTAATGCACCGACTCTGGGAAGCTGGGGTCGGGGCGTTACAGTTGGTATCAGAGGAAGTTTAGTACAAACCTTGGAAGCTAGATTTAGATAAACTCTGATTAGAGCACGCAGACCTAAGATTAACTTTGAGGATTAGTATAGAAGAACTTCCTAGAATTTTGGTATTGTAGAGATTTTGTGAGTTTTCCGAGCAATACATCCCTGTCTGGATACGAGCAGGTAGAGGCGGCTCTGGCACAGATGTACCTAGGGGTAAAACCCGAAAACACCGCTTTGAGCTAGACTCGAACGGGAACTGGTGCACGACAACGGGCCTTGCTGCACTCTTGGTTACGACACTCCCGGGGGATATGCTTAGGATAACTCTCATTTTCTTTACAAATCATTTTGAAGGGATTATGAGTATATACTTCCTCAAAGAAAACATTCTTTTGATTATGGATTATATCCATAAATAGTTCAATTTATGTTAAGTGTTTTATAAGTATGGGATTATGTATTTTGACTCATAAACTAATCTAGTTTATGCCATTGTTTAGAAATGGCGCCCAGTAGAAGGAATGATAACTCCAGAAATGCACATGATTCAAAGAGAAGGAAGGATCATATCTCTCATGGTCTTAAGCTAGAATTTATAAGAGAAATAGTCTCCCATGTATTATCATAATATGAAGAAATAATATCATGTGTTGATAAGATAAGTAAAGAGTTTACTGAGTCCTATGGCTTTGAAGGGAAGCAAGAGAAGAAAAGGATGGAAGAGAGAAAGATGGATAAAAGTAAGAGGGAAAAGAAGAATTTTCCCATATGTGGTAACTGTGGAAAGAAACACCCTGGAACTTGCCTGAAAGGAATGGGAGTTTGTTATAAGTGTGGAGGAAAAGGGCACAAAGTACGTGACTGCAAGGGTAAGAAAATGGTTTTAAATGTACAATGCTTAATTTGCAAGGAGTTTGGACACTACGCGAACCTATGTCCCAGTCATCAGACTATGCCGCAAATGATGTTATTGGATAATAATCATGTTATGATACTACCACAGATGAAGAGGGATGATTAGAGTTCTTATGTTGATTATGTCAATTGAGTGTTGTATCAACAATGTACTTGTTACAATAATCATGGAGTATATAAGGATTGTACTGCAGTACTATTTCATTAAGGACTTGAGATTGTGTGGAACAAAGAAAAGTGACTCAATAGCAGGATAAATTTTTGGAAAATATATGGTTGAGAGAATGATAAATCATAATATAGTTCTGATACTGAGGTAGTGATTTTCGAATAATATGTGATTGTTTTGGATAAATTATATTGGATATTCTTGACTACCTTGGAACTGATTAATGATTTGTATATTCCATCATTGTTGGGGTTTAAAACATTTTTGGATTAATGAAGTATATCCAGCATTCTATATGGAATAAGGGAGCATGAATGTAATCAATAAGGAATATGGTAATACATGATGAAGGTATTCATATTCTATTACGGGGTAAAAAGGATCTATATTATGTTTACCTTCCTTATGAATGTTGGACTGTGAGTTTGGACAAAAGTATTTTGGATAGTTCTAGTTTGGATTATTTTGGATTGCCATAAAAGGACAACCCGGAGGTCGAGCGGCAACCCGTCGCGTCCAGCAAGGCTGCGAGACTTGAACCCGCAACCAAAAGGCGACAAGGGTGTATCACCTACCACTATCCCACGAGATGTCCTGGATTAAATAAAGTAGTTTTTTAAAAGATCTGGTAGATGAATTATAAATTCATTTATTTTGGAACCCTCTATGAATAGTATAAATAGAATTTTTTTTACGAGTGAATGATGAGTTTTGGTAGAAATTTATTAATGGATAAAACTCTAATTATAAACTAAGTATATCTCCTTATGATCTTATCCAATCTCATAAATAAATTCCTCATCATTAATAAAAGGAACTTAGAACAAAAATGTTGTCCTAGATGGTACCTTAAATCATCACTAATTTATGGCTTTGGGATTGTTGGCCTTTTCATAGCCATGTTCTCTACCACTCTCCATCAGATAATTGATGGCTAGATTTTTCTTCCATATCCATATTTTCTTACATGGAACCCTAGTATGTTTTATTTTCGGTAATCTTCATACTTTCCACTCTTTATTTTAAATAGAGGCCTCATTAATTCATTTTTCGATGTGGGATTTCAACTAAGATATTTTGAAACGTCAAAAATGTGTTATCCTAATACCCTATGTTTTGTTGAACCGATGGTATTTCAAATCATCATAGATTGATGAATTTAAGGACCTCAATTATACACTTGTTTGTGATTGATGACCTCAATCACTACCTATAAATATTTACGTTTTTCCTCCGATTATATGTCTCTAATTTCCACCAATGTTCTCCTAATCGAGATTATAATTTGGTGGTGACCCTTTGATTTCTCTTTTCCTCATATTAAGACTAAATTTTAGTAACCCAATTTCCGATGTGGGTTTTACCACAAATATATTTTCTACTTTCAACCTTTTATTTTTGAAGGACAATTTCAAATTGCGAGGACACAATTTATTGAAGGAGGGGAGAATGTAACACCCCAAGATTTCATAGTGTGTTATTTCTTCAAAATAATTCAATAACTTGCACTACACGCAACACTGAGTTCAATTGCACCATGACTTACCAAAAAAAAAAGCCATTAAAAGAGGTCATGAATAGTATTAACTAAATTTTAAACTTTATATAATCCTTATAATTTTAGAATCCATATTATGAGTTTCTTAGTCATAATGCAAGAACAGATTCATTTTCAGTATTGCACTTTTATCAACTTTTGATAGTGAAACATTTTTAAATACAATATTTTAAACTTTTTGACTAAATGGAGACATCAAAAAATTTAAAATGAAACATCCCAAGCTTCCACGGTACGTTTTCCTTTGAATAAAACAGTAGCGTGTGTTGTACGCAACTTCAAGTTCTAACACACCGTAACCAATCAAACTAGCTGTTATGAATAGTAATACCTACTTTTTGAAGTTATATATATTTTATATTTTAAAATGGACTTCATTTTTGGATTCGGAATATCAAATTTAGCCTAAGGTGAAATTTTGGTACTTTTCAGATAACTTTCATATTTTGATGAATAGTGAAAATTACTAAATTTTAATTAAAAACAACTTTTTTAATCAAAATAATTAATAGTAATAAATTATGAATTTGAGTGGTTTTAAAGTATATTTAGAATATATTTTTACCATTTAATATAATTTTGGTCATTGGACATAATTTTACAATTAAACCGAACATAAACAAGTGTCAATCTTTTGATAGTTATTACCTCTTAAAAACACACTTTTTGTTTTGACAGCGGGAATTAATTTTAAATTAATTTCTGCCACTTCTGTGTTTTGAATTTAGAAAAATGGATTCCATATTTGGAATCAGGATGTCCAAATTATGTAAATAGGTAACTTTTATTTTTACACATTTTGAATAATTACTGCGGTAAATATTTTATTTACCATGGTTAAAGGGTAAATCCGGTAAATAAGGGTTAAAAAATAACATTATAATAATACAAAATTACCCTAAAACGTGTCCTAACCTTATTGGTGGACACATACCCGACCATGACCATCCTTGGGTCAATTTGGGGACCCCTTGGAGCCACTTGTATGTGGTAGGGACACTTTATATTAATAAAGTTAAAATAAAAATAAAAATGGCATAAGCTTACATCTTTTAGAAGAACAATTTTTACATAGGGTTATACATGTTGGAATTTCGATTATAAATATTCATTAGAAAGATAAAAATATTTCCTACATAATGATATTTTATTTATAATTTTTAGACATCAAATAATTTAAATTATTAATGACACAATAATGATGCAATGTTTACCTCATTAATAAATCATTTAAATAAATAAGATTATAATGATTAAAATATTATCTAAAACCTGTCCAATTCTTATTGGTTGATGTTATTTAGAATATTAGTCATCTTATCTTAGACCTCAATGATTTTTGGACCATTATAAACCGAATATAATTATATTATAAAGTAATACTTTCACTCTTTCCTAAAGAGCCCCTCTTCTCCCTTATAAAAGGAGACCACTTCTACTCATTCCTCACACCTCTCAAGCCACTTGGCTCGTCCAAACTCTGCCCAAATAAGCTCCACACATCCCTCTCCTCCTACTTGAAGCTTCCCCTTAGGCAGAAATCATTTCAAGAAGTCCTTTGGTTCCAACCAAAGTGAGTTACCTAAATTAAAGGTAACGATTTCTCTTAAATTATTTTCCTTTATTTTGCTTCTCCAACCCCCAAACTCTTTTTATTTCCTTTCTTTTGTAACAACACCAGTATCCTCAATATACTAGGATTTTGTTATAAGAAGGATTCAAACTACACATACACACAACTCCATCTAATGGATGATGAACATAATGTTTCTGTGGATGGAAAACTAACGCCTCACGAAACGATGATTGTTCAAATACATCTTACCGCCTCTCATGGTGGCCATTATGATGGAACTGTAATTAAATATGATATTAATGATATATATTTTATATATAAGCTTCTGTAATTCCATTTTATTTCATACCATTATTCGTTTCATGTTGTATATACATACGATAATTTCATTTGAGGAAGTGCGGACTACCGCCCCCTTAAAATGATATGACTCGTTCATACCACACATGGAACGTATAAAGGATGGTGTTAATGAACTTAAGTAACATATATAAAATATTATATTATACTGGAATAGTAATATACCTATGTATCATTTGGATTCAATTCTTTTAAAATAAAAATTAAATGGAAGTAGCGTTCGTGCGTACGTACGGACTACCGTCTCCACGAACGCGGTGAGATCCATCCTCCATCGTATCCATTCAAGTCTTATTCTCATTTTAGGGTTAAAAATAATGTTAATATCATTCTGATTATGAATAATATTTAATCTATCCATTACAAACATGTCTTACGTAACCAAACATTTAAGAAGAACGAATCGATTATCACCTGAAACGACGATAATACTAAGATATTATTAATAAAGCAATGTTAAAAGATCATATATGATATCATATTAATGTATATGATTCTTGTATAATTTAATAAAAATTATTTCACCATTATACAGGAGGTTAACCGACCCCAACAAAGGAAAAGTACAAGTTAAGGGATTTTTCTTATCTCACATTCAATTCCGTGAGATTTCCATTATTCGCCACTAAATTATTGAAAGTGGTGTATTGTGTACTGGCATTTGATATATATTACCATATTCATGTTATTCTGTAAATAATTTGGTGGTTATTAACTTTTGGCCATACGACTCAGTTGATTAACGTGGTAAGGGGTTTTCATCTCACTCCTTATTCCCGTGAGATTCATGCCATATTGCCACCATTACCTTTTGTGTGGTGTATGTACTGCCCATAATTATATTCTTTGTGTAATACACTCTAATTTATGTGTACTTACATATTCATTGTATGATACCTCTTTCATTGGTTGTATGTTTCATAAGTTACCAAACTGGTAAGGGTTATTTCACAATCTCTTCATTATCCGAGGTTGTTTATACGTAATAATCTACTGGGATCTCGTTATCATCCACATCCATGTTTCTTCAAAAATGTATTTCAAAACATTTTTAATATTTAAAATAATATGGGTTAAAGTCATTTATACCCTTGTTTGACTTTTTATAAGAGGTTTATAAGGGAATCTTTCCGTCGTTTTCCAAACAAGTTGCTTTTTAACCTTTTCGACAGAATTAAGATAAGAATGTTTTTTTTAACTTATACGGCGGGTGCGGTTATTTTCCGCCGTTATAAAATCGTCAAAGCTTCCCTTAAAAGCTTATAAGATTATTTTCAAAGAAAATGTTTGATTTTATATGGATCTTAAATGATTTCAAAATAAAAGGAGATATTTCTTTAAAAAGAATTTTGATTTCATCTATGTCAACATCCTTTGATGGGTTTTAAGATTATTTGAAGTTGATTTATTATGATACAAAACTTCTATATTGTTTTGAAGGTTTTGTGATATGTTTGACTGTGGATGTGCTATTTTTATACCATTCATAGTTTATGGTGAAAGTATTGACATTTCGTATGCTATTTCCAATAAGAATGTTTATGTTATATTTCAATCTTTACTTCATATGAATGTGTTGGACAAGTATGTTCCAGGTTGGGGACTGGTTAAAGTAAGCCCTCCAGGTTGGGGACTGGTAAAAGTAAGCCCTCCAGGTTAGGGACTGGTAAAAGTAAGCCCTCCGGGTTGGTGTCCGGTTATTAGAGGCACTCCGGGTTGGTGTCCGGTTATTAGAGGCACTCCGGGTTGGGTTCCGGTTACAGTTAGCCCCAAGGTCTTGGGATGAGGCCTTGAAAAGTAATTAAAGTTTAGCATTATGCATTCCATCATTATGAAAGTGGTTATTGATTTTCATGTGATTATTCGATTAGTAGAATAACCATGTGAATAAGTAAATGGCATTATTTCATTTCATTTATGCCATACGATGTTGAAAGTTCAAGTTTTAAAGGCTTTTGTTTTAGTTATACATTGCCTTAAATGTTTATTCTTATTTATGAAAGTTTCCGCTATATTGTTATCCTTACTGGGCATTTGAGCTCACCCCTTTTCTATGTTTTATTTTTCCCAGGAAGTGAAGAAGTAAATTATGAATGACCTGCAGGGATATTATGTAGGGATATGAGTGTGGATTATGGAGACAATATGTTGTTGTAGTAGTTTTTCGTTTAATGATGTAATGTAAACCTTATGAATATATCTAGTGTTTCCAAGGCTACTAAACCAATCGGTCTTTCGAGATTTGATCTTTCTTGTGATCATGCCAATGTTACGAAGTAATGCACCGACTCTGGGAAGCTGGGGTCGGGGCGTTACAGTTTGTATTCTCATCACCCTTCGTAAGACATTTAAATTTAAAGGATTCTCTTTTCATACATTATTTGAGGTTTAAAAGGGTATTAAGGTCATGTGTAGTCAAATTTTTCTGCTCAATACCTATAGGAAAATCACTGTTATTTTCACTCTCTGGAATGGTGGGAATTAAAGATTCATCATGATTAATATTTTCCTCAATGTGGATAAAGAATTCACAAATCCAAATTTTCAGTCATCTCTTAATAATTTTGATCTTTAAAACACAAGATAATGAATCATACTTATAATTTAAAGAGTTCCATGTGTCTTGAGCCACTTTCTTACATTTAGGGTGTAAGATCTAGGAATTGTTGAATCTGAATGGAAAAGGTGGTTTAGTCTCTCTAGTGAAAATATTTTTCAAAATAGGATGATGATAAGAATTAAATATTACATGATTGGAGCATGAAATGGAGTTCCAAACATCAAGGGCCGCATCATTTAAAAAAATCCATGTCTAATTTACTGGCCACCACTTTATTAAGGTCCTTTCTATACCAAGTATATTTAGCACCCACCATGTTGACTTCATGCAAGCTGTTATTATCAATACATTCCCTAAACTATCTAGTTGAAGTAGAAGAGTTAACCATGACTAACATCTCATGTGGATTAAGAATAGAATTTAAGTCTCCAAGAAGAGTCTAAGAACAAATTATTATGATTCTTAAAACCTTTACATTCATCCATAAATCTCTTCTTTCAAGATATACATTGTAAGAATATATGAAAGAGAAAAATTGTTTAATTACCATAAAATTATAACTTAGAGTAACCATATATTATGTATAATTAATAGATGAGATTCCATCTAATCTCAAGTGATCTAATACACACATACTTTTGATGAACTTACTAGAATGATTAGTACTTATTAGTTGGTATCCCATCTTATCAAGAGAAGCAATATTCTCAGAAATATACTCTTTAGTTTAGAGATACCTAGAAGATCAATCTTCTAGTTTTTGATAAAAAATACAAAGAGGGATAATTATTTTAGGATTGGATAGGCCCTCAGAATTCCAGAACATAATCTTCATTTAAATTTTTTTTGGAACTAGATCCCCCTTTATTCCTTCCACCAAAATGTTTATTCCTGGTTAATGTTTTGATTAAAAAAGCTTGCTTCCTATACTTTCATAGATTCGTATTTTTCCTTTAATAGAGTATATATATTGGAGATTCTCCTTTCCTTTTTTTGGATTGAATAATTGTAAACATCAAGGAATTTTCCTTTTGGAATTCCCTCCAATTTTATGAATCCTGGGTTATTTATAAGCTTCATTAAGGTATCATTTTTATTGTTCAAGGAGGTGGTATCTTCCACAGTATCATGTTTTACACTATTATAGGTTATAAATTTCTTTAAAACTATATTTCCAATAGTAATGGAAATCTTTTCATCAATAGAAGGTATCTTTCTAAAATTTTCATAAGTCTTTGAATCATTGTGAGCTTAAGAAATATTGACCCTAATGACATATTTAGAATAATTCCCTTGATATTATGAATTGACTTTATTAGTGTCTCCACTAGGATTCATAGAACACTTTTTTGAACTGTTATATAATATATTTCCTATATGTGTAGGTGAATACATCTCGGAACTATCAAGTAATGGATTAAACTTGTTAATATTTCTATTATTCTCTTAATCCAATTGATGTGGAGTTTTTTAGGCCTATTGACATCTTGGAGCCCTATAGAATCTTTTCTTATGTCTTCATCATGATCAACTAGATCATTTAAATGAGCATTATCAATGATCACACCTTTATATAAATATAATTGTTTTTTAGTTATATTAGGCTAAGATATTGCAACACTATCCTTTTTATCATAGGCTTTATTGAATTTCTAATCTTGTAGAGATTCAATAAATCTCTTAATGTATTGATAGATTTTAAGATGAATTATTTCATCCTCACTATTCATGGTGCCATTGTCTTCCACACTTCCACTAGGAGGAAAATCTATATTATTCAGGTTTATAGAAGGCCCAACTTGTTATTTTTCTCTTTCTTCTTCATCTGCAAGAGTAGCCCAATATTTTTCATTATCATCCTTTAAGTTAAAGGCATTTGATTGTTTTTTCACCCATTTTCCAAGATCAAAATTTCTTGTAGGGTTACCTTTTTTATAAAATATCATATTTCCCTTTCTTATTTCATTTTACATTTTTCCATGCGTTTGTATAAGGTGTAATTTTAACTTTATTTAAGATAACCCTATAATTGGTAGTGGAATTACCAAAAATCCTGAAAACCTCACAAAAGAGATTTTCATACTCATATTCAACCTTTAATTCAGTTTTGTGACCATTTAAAAGGAATTTTATCAGATATTGAAGCTTTTTATCAAAACTGGCATCAACTAAGATTTGGGTATATAATTATATCTCACCATTAAGAGTATGATGATCCGCTTTTAGAGGAATACCAATGAAAGAAGTGAGGATCATTTAGAATTTTAGGATACCGAAAAACCCACTTTAGAACATGCAGTCTAACCCAAATTTGGGCTATTAATTTCATTTGATTGAAGGGATTGAAATTGATATCCCATTCAAAGATCCCCAAAATTCCTTGTTTCAGATGAACATTCCTAATCTTCCATACTTAATCAATATCATTTTGAATCCCCATGATGATATGTAAGAAGTCTCTTCCAATCAGAATAATCTTACATTCACTATATAGCGACCCGGCCTTTTCATACATTACTATTACATAATTTCAAAGATAAACAACATAATAGTATTACACATGGAGGATCCAGAGGTTTAGTGTCTTGGGAAAACTAGGACTACACATAACAAGTTCAACATCAAGCATAAAAATTCATTTAATCTCTTCTTCTATAGCTTCTTAGTAGCACTTGTCCTCTCCTTAGTACATGTAGCCACCTGAGGATATAAATCAAAATGGGTTAGCTAAAAGCCCAGTAAGAGGATAGATAAGAACAATATAGCATGGGGTGAGCATATTCATGACATAGGAAGAAGATCTCAAACATGAGAGGAGCATAAACAATAAACTTGAAATGTGGCAAAGCATAAAAAATAAAACATCATGTCTTAGTGGTTAACTACCACACATACTTGTGAACAAATCTAGCATCATGTTCACGCAACATTTCACATTTACTCATGAGATTCATCGCTTTACCCAATGCATTGGAGTGCTATATAATTCCAGGCGCACCCTTCACATTTAAACATTCATATTGCGCTATATAATTCCGGGCACACCCGTCACATCATAACATTATCATTATCATGCTTGCCACATAGAACACATATCAAACATGTACAAAAATAACCCATGGAAAGGAATGGGTTTCATCTCATAATAACACATTCATAAGCTTTGGGTTCCCAAAAGAAAGAGGGAACAACATATTTGATATAAGAACCATCAACCTTGAATGAGAGGTAAAAGGTGAGATCTTGAAAGAAGAGTTATTTTGGAAAACATTTTGATGAACATAAAAACCAATGACAAACATGTATATCCCAGAAAAGTAAAGTAAATGATGAACAAAATACCTTTGAGGAGTAACCATATCAAAAAATGGAGTGAAAGAGGGAGAACCCGAAGGAAGAAAATTGGGTTCGAGATTTCCCCTTACCTTGTACTCGAATGCATCCTTCTCTTTAATGTCCTATATAATGACATTATATTCATTAATTAGAAATTCCATAACCTTTTATACATTAATAGGGTTCATTCTGGTTTCATTATTTCATATTATGTTCCTTTGGATGACTTGTAGAGTTTAAAAACATTGATAGGGGATGTTCTTTTTCATGGTTTTCTTGAGCGGTCCACTTGTATTCTTAATTTGATGTTTGGGTAGATCATGGGTAAACATCCAGAACTGATATTACATGTAATTAATGATATTACAGAAGCTTTAATGATTTTATTATGAGTTATATTAGATCCATGTGGCCGAATCATTAGATAAGAATTAAATGAAGATTATTTGGGCTAATTTGAGCGGTTTTTGGATCACAACCAACTCATTTTAACTTTTCACATAGTAGTATGGCCATAGGATATTTCCAGAACTTAAAATAGAACATAATACATATAAAAAATTCCGGTTCAACCATAAAAATGGTTTCATGACCATATTGAAGGTATAAAATGAAGAAGAGAGCATGTGGTTTTTGAAGGTGATAAATTATCACCACATGAACAACGTTCTCTTTAATAAAATAAAAGGAAGGGGGAAAGGGTGTGGGGTGATATAATATAACATTTGGATCATAATATTACAGTATATATATAATACTGGATTTACAGAACAATTTGGATGAAGATAGATAGAGAGAGATCAAGAAAGGAACTTGAACTTGAAAGAAAATTAAAGGAGAAGAGAGAGAGAAATTACCTTTAGAATCCGCCTCTTGAGACCCTCTTTAAAGAAAGCTAGGCTTGGTCTTTTGATGAGACCATAAGCTTTTGGACGTGGGGTATGAGCTAGGGAAGGTGTTTGGGCAGAATTTAGAGAAGGCTTGGAGCTTGAGAGGTGTGAGGAAAAGAGGGAGTGAAGGGTGGCTTTTATAGTGGAGGGGAGAGGGGTTTCCTTAATATAAAATTGATTAGTTTATTAATTTCACCTAAGACAAGGAATAGTGAGTCTTGGATGACTAAGAATAGTAAATTAGACTTGTGAATTCGGGATTTGGGTGCTTACATCACTTGTGATGTCAGGAATAGTGGGTTTTAATTAAAATGTATTTATATGATAAATTAATGTATTCTACTATTCATCAAAAATTCAAGTATCTCAGAAAAAACCCAAAATTTTACCCCAACCATTTTTATACGTGTAGAATCCAAAAATGAAGTCCATTTTTCAAAAATAATTTTCTAAATATTATTAATTTAATATTTAATTAAAATCATAATTTACTTAAAAAAACAGTTTTTAAAATTAAAACTGATTTTGCAGTTCTTTCAAAAATTACTTAGGGTATTATAAAATTATCCAAAAACTATTAGACATTGATTCAATAATTTATGAATATATTTCAGGAAAATAAATATTCTTTTAAATTAATTAATTAATTATAATTAATTATTTATGACTTATAAAATACCAAAAACGTTTACTAAGGTCAAATTATCACTTTCTATGATGTCTAAATTTTATTTTATTATTCATAGGTAATGTTACTCTTATTTACTATTCATAAGGTTCATATTACTATTCATAAGGGTAGGTTACTATTCATAAGGGTGGGTTACTATTCACCAAAAATTAATTTTGTTTCATTAAACTCCAAAAACTATCTTGAACACAACCGTGTATGTTGAATTTTTAAAATTCCAAACATAGGGGTGACAAAATTATGTTTAAAGGTCACTTATCACTTAGTAGTTCATTATTTTGTGTTTTTATGACATAGATATAAGAAGAGAATTTTCCATTGAAAAACTTTGGGTCGTTAAATTCTTCCCCCCTTGAGAAATTTCGCCCCCGAAATTTCACTTTACACAAACAGGTGAGGGTACTTCTCCTTCATTGCCTCTTCCGGTTCCCAAGTTTCTTCCTCAAACTTTTGGTTCCTCCACAACACTTTGACAAGGCGGGTTGTCTTGTTGCGTAGAACCTTATCACTTCGGTCCAGAATTTTTACCGGCTGCTCCTCATATGAGAGATCATCTTCCAACTGTACCACCTCTAAGTTTAGTACATGTGAGGGGTCTGGAATGTACTTCCTCAGTAGTGATACGTGAAACACATCATGAACTTGAGCCATATTCGGTGTAAGTGCCAGACGATAGGCCACGACTCCTATACGATCAAGGATCTCAAAGGGGCCACTGTACCTTGGGATTAGCTTCCCTTTCTTTTCGAATCACATGACTCTCTTCCATGGAGATATTCGAAGGAAGACTTTATCTCCAACGTCGAACTCCAATTCCCTTCGACGATTGTCAACATAGCACTTTTGCCGACTTTGAGCAGCTTTGATGTGTTTCTGGATGACTTGAACCTTCTCTATCATCTCCTGAACAAGATCGGGACCAAGTAGTTTTCGTTCTCCAACTTCATCCCAACAGGTTGGAGTTCTACATCGCTTCCCATAAAGAGCTTCATACGGAGCCATCTGAATACTCGAGTGGAAGCTATTGTTGTATGAGAACTCAACCAATGGAAGGTGTTGATCCCATCCACCTTTGAATTCAAGAGAGCAGGATCTTAGCATATCTTCAAGTGTCTGAATAGTCGTTTCAGACTGAACATCAGTTTGGGGGTGATAGGCCGTGCTGAAATTTAATTCAGTACTCAAAGCATGTTGAAGGCTCCTCTGGAATTTAGAAGTGAACCTTGGATCACGGTCAGAGACAATCGAGAGTGGAACACCGTGAAATCTCACTACTTCCTTGACATATATCCTTGCAAGTTGTTCAAGTGAGAGGTCTTCCCGAATAGCGATAAAATGGGCAGTCTTGGTGAGTCGATCAACCACAACCCATATCGCATTATTTCCTCTTGACGTCTTCGGGAGACCCGTGACAAAAGTCCATAGTAACATTTTCCCATTTCCACATGGGTATAGGCAATGGCTGCATCATACCTTTAGACTTTTGCCGCTCAACTTTAACTTGCTGACATACCAAGAACCTTGATATATATTCCGCAATCTCCTTCTTCATGTTATCCCACCAGAAGTGTTCTCGGAGATCACAATACATCTTGGTACTTCCAGGATGAATAGAGAAAGTTGAGCTATGTGCATTATCCAATAGTTGCTTCTTTATTCCGGGTGATGAAGGCACACAAAGCCGCATTCCAAACCGAATCACACCATCATCGTCGATATGGAACTCTTGCAGCTTCCCTTCCTTTACTACATCCACCCTCTTTTGTATCTCCATATCATCCCTTTATGCTTCCTTAATCTTCTTTTGGATGGATAGTTGTGCAATCATTTGGGAAAGGTAGGATGTATCCCCTGCCCTTACGATTCCCAAATCCATACTTTGCATATCCAAGAAGATAGGGTCTTTCTCAATCCTCAACATGGATAGAGTAGCAGGTTCTTTCCTGCTTAGAGCATCAGCTACCTTGTTCTCCTTTCCATGATGATAGTGAATAGAGAAATCGTAATCCTTGATTATCTCTAACCATCTCCTTTGACGCATGTTGAGCTCCTTTTGTGTGAATATGTTCTTTAGGCTCTTGTGGTCGGTGTATATGTCACACTTCTCACCATAAAGGTAGTGTCGCTATATTTTCAAGGCAAAAATCACGGCTGCCAGCTCTAGATCATGCGTCGGGTAGTTCTGCTCATGGATCTTCACCTATCGTGAGGCGTAGGCTATCACATTATCATTTTTCATGAGTACACAACCCAAACCTTTCTTTGAAGCATCACTGTATATCATAAAACTTTCTCCACTTTTTGGTAGTGTGAGTACAGGTGCAGTGATTAGCCTTCTCTTTAGCTCCTTGAAGCTTCCCTCACATTCATCCGTCCAGACATACTTTACCCCTTTCCTTGTTAACGTAGTTAGCGGGCTTGACAATCGTGAGAAGTTTCTCACAAAACGTCGATAGTACCCAGCTAATCCAATAAAACTACGGATTTATGTGACACTAGAGGGCCTGGGACATTCCTCAATCGCCTTTGTCTTTGAAGGGTCCACAGAAATTCCCTCGCTTGTGATCACATGTCCCAAGAACGTGACTTGATTCATCCAAAAGTCACACTTGCTGAACTTGGCGTACAACTTCTCCTTTCTCAATGTCGCCAACACAAGTCTTAGATGTTCTTCATGTTCCTCCTTACTCTTGGAGTAAATGAGAATATCATCAATAAACACTACCACAAATTTGTCGAGGTAATGTCTAAAGACTCTATTCATCAAATCCATGAAGATTGCAGGGGCATTAGTAAGTCCGAAGGGCATCACCAAAAACTCATAGTACCCATACCTTGTACGGAAGGCAGTATTCTGAATATCTTCCTTCTTCACCTTTACTTGATGATATCCAGAACGAAGATCCACCTTTGAGAAGTATTGAGCTCCTCTTAACTGATCAAACAAGTCATCAATCCTTGGGAGAGGATACTTGTTCTTTATGGTGATCTTGTTGAGTTCCCGATAATCGATACACAGCTGCATGGTTCCATCCTTCTTCTTCACAAAGAGCATTGGAGCACCCCAAGGTGATGCACTAGGGCGTATGAACCCTTTATCCAGATGCTCTTGCAGCTGCTTCTTTAACTCCTCCAGTTCGATAGGATCCATCCTATAGGGGCACTTTGAAATAGGAGTAACTCCGGGTATGAGTTCAATTGAGAACTCTACCTCACGATCCGAGGGAATTCCGGGTAACTCTTTGGGAAATACATCTCCGTATTCCCTTATGATGGGAATTTCTTCAAGGTTGGAACTTTCCTTCGACTCAAACATTTGGGAGAGGTATGCTTCTTCATAGGGAATCATCACCCACACCATTGAAGGATTTTTCAAAGGATATTCATGATCTTCCTTGCATTTGTAGAGGAGCATGGGATGGTTCAGAATATGAAAATATATTTCCTTTTCCCGACAGTTGATATGTGCTCTATATAATGAGAGCCAATCCATTCCCATTATAGCGTCAAATTCCACCAAGGGAAGTATTACGAGATTTGCCAGAAGAATCTTCCCACATATGTCAACAGGAGAAGAATCAAACACTTGGGTTGCAATGATTGCACCACTTGGTGTTTTTACAGATATCTCTACTTCAAGGTTTCAGGGCTTCGATTCTATAGTTCTAGCAAACTTGCAAGATATAAAGGAATTCCTAGAACCAGAATCAAATAAGACTTTTTCCATTCTTGAGTGAATAGGAAGTGTACCTTGTACGACTTCATTATCATGTTCCACCTCTGCAGTAGTGATGGCATAAGCCTTCCCTTGTTCCTTTGTCTTTGGTGGTTGTTGGCGCTGATTACCCTTGAGAGCTCGAGGTTTAGTGCACTGGTTTGAATAGTGCCCTAGCTCCCTACAGTTGTAGCATTGAACCACGAGTGGTTCTCTCCTTTCATCGGCTACATTATACTTCCTTTTCATGTCTCTTCGACACTCGTGAGCTAGGTGTCCTTCTTTCCCACACTTGAAGCATTTCACCATCCCTTTGAGGCAGTTCCCATTGTGAAACTTCCCACATTTTTGGCAAGTGGGTCGTTGTGTTTTCTTCCTATCTTTATCACTAGATCCACCAGCTTGAAACTCCATCTTTCTTTTCATATCACCATATACATGGGATCATTCTCCAAACTCCATCTCCACTTTGAGAGCACACCGAACAACTTCTTCATAACTCCCAAAGTCTCGAATTGCAAGAGCCTTTCGAAGATGTGGTTTTAATCCACTAAAGAATCTATCAATTTTTCTATCACTGTTGATAACAAAACCCAAAGCATACCTTGAGAGCCTTGTGAAATTTGCTTCATAGGTTGTGACAGATTCTCCTTCTTTTTGCTTGAGATCTATGAATTCTCTCTCCATCTTCATGCGAAGAGTTCTTGGGAAGTACTTATTAAGAAACATTATCTTAAAGTCTTCCCATTCCATCTCTTCAATTTCCTCCCTTGGCTTGGTGTTCTTAATCAAAGCCCACCATTGATCAGCTTCTCCATCTAGACGATAAACGGCTAGAGTCACCTTCTCCATCTCGGAACAGTGAAGAACAGAAAAGATCTTCTCCATGGAGTTGACCCACTGTTCCGCAACTAGTGGATCAGAAGATCCACAAAACGTCGGTGGTCGTTTCCGCATAAAACATTCGATAGCTAGTTGCTCCCTCTTTGGTGAAGGAGGATGTTCCCCATTATTATGGTTATTATTCATAACCCGAGATAATTGGGTAAGAATCACCATGAAGTTTTGAACTCCACCTCCAAAATCATTGGGGATGTCGTTCGGGCAATCGTTGCATTGGCCATCGCAAGAGTTGTTGGCCTGATTTCTCCTGGTTCCCACCATTTTCTAAAATAGAAAAGGTTAGAACAAAACATAAGTAAAAAATTCATGAATAACTTATTCATTTAAACAATTATACCAAAAACATAACATATGGGATCCCTAGGTAAATATCCTTGTGTGCATATTTGTACTTAGTCTCATGCTAGAGGTTTTCTTTAGGGTTCACTAATCCTAATTCCCAAATTAACTAAACCTTTCCTTTGATACCAACTATAGAAACCCGGCCTTTTCATACATTACTATTACATCATTTCAAAGATAAACAACATAATAGTATTAAACATGGAGGATCCAGAGGTTTAGCGTCTTGGGAAAACTATGACTACACATAACAAGTACAACATCAAGCATAAAAATTCATTTAATCTCTTCTTCTATAGCTTCTTAGTAGCACTTGTCCTCTCCTTAGTACATGTAGCCACCTGAGGATATACATCAAAAGGGGTGATATAAAATCCCAGTAAGAGGATAGATAAGAACAATATAGCATGGGGTGAGCATATTCATGACATAGGAAGAAGATCTCGAACATGAGAGGAGCATAAACAATAAACTTGAAATGTGGAAAAGCATAAAAAATGAAACATCATGTCTTAGTGGTTAACTACCACACATACTTGTGAACAAATATAGAATCATGTTCACGCATCGTTTCACATTTACTCATGAGATTCATAACTTTACCCAATGCATTGGAGCGCTATATAATTCCGGGCGCACCCGTCACATTTAAACATTCATATTGCGCTATATAATTCCGGGTGCACCAGTCACTTCATAACATTATCATTATCATGCTTGCCACATAGAACACATATCAAACATGTACATAAATAACCCACGGAAAGGAATGGGTTTCATCTCATAATAACACATTCATAAGCTTTGGGTTCCCAAAAGAAAGAGGGAACAACATACTTGATATAAGAACCATCAACCTTGAATGAGAGGTAAAAGGTGAGATCTTGAAAGAAGAGTTATTTTGGAAAACATTTTGATGAACATAAAAACCAATGACAAACATGTATATCCCAGAAAAGTAAAGGAAATGATGAACAGAAGACCTTTGAGGAGTAACCATATCAAAAAAATGGAGTGAAAGAGGGAGAACCCGAAGGAAGAAAATTGTGTTCGAGATTTCCCCTTACCTTGTACTCGAATGCCTACTTCTCTTTAATGTCCTGTATAATGACATTATATTCATTAATTAGAAATTCCAGAACCTTTTATACATTAATAGGGTTCATTCTGGTTTCATTGTTTCATATTATGTTCCTTTGGATGACTTATAGAGTTTAAAAACATTGATCGGGGATGTTCTTTTTCATGGTTTTCTTGAGCGGTCCACTTGTATTCTTAATTTGATGTTTGGGTAGATCATGGGTAAACATCCAGAACTGATATTACATGTAATTAATGATATTAAAGAATATTTAATGATTTTATAATGAGTTATATTAGATCCATGTGGCCAAATCATTAGATAAGAATTAAATGAAGATTATTTGGGCTAATTTGAGCGGTTTTTTGATCACAACCAACTCATTTTAACTTTTCACTTAGTAGTATGGCCATAGGATATTTCCAGAACTTAAAATAGAACATAATACATATAAAACATTCTAGTTCATCTATAAAAATGGTTTCATGACCATATTGAAGGTATAAAAGGAAGAAGAGAGCATGTTGTTTTTGAAGGTGATAAATTATCACCACATGAACAACGTTCTCATTATTAAAATAAAAGGAAGGGGGAAAGGGTGTGGGGTGATATAATATAACATTAGGATCATAATATTAAATTATATATATAATACTGGATTTACAGAACAATTTGGATGAAGATAGATAGAGAGAGATCAAGAAAGGCACTTGAACTTTAAAGGAAATTAAAGGAGAAGAGAGAGACAAATTACCTTTAGAATCCTCCTCTTGAGATCCTCTTTAAAGAAATCTAGGCTTGATATTTTGATGAGACCAGAAGCTTTTGGATGTGGGGGATGAGCTAGGGAAGGTGTTTGGGAAGAATTTAGAGAAGTCTTGGAGCTTGAGAGGTGTGAGGAAAAGAGGGAGTGAAGGGTGGATTTTATAGTGGAGGGGAGAGGGGTTTCCTTAATATAAAATTGATTAGTTTATTAATTTCACATAAGACAAGGAATAGTGAGTCTTGGATGACTAAGAATAGTAAATTAGACTTGTGAATTCGGGATTTGGGTGCTTACATCACTTGTGATGTCAGGAATAGTGGGTTTTAATTAAAATGTATTTATATGATAAATTAATGTATTCTACTATTCATCAAAAATTCAAGTATCTCAGAAAAATCCCAAAATTTTACCCCAACCATTTTTTGACGTGTAGAATCCAAAAATTAAGTCCATTTTTCAAAAATAATTTTCTAAATATTATTAATTTAATATTTAATTAAAATAATAATTTACTTAAAAAACAGTTTTTAAAATTAAAACTGATTTTGCAGTTCTTTCAAAAATTACTTAGGGTCTTATAAAATTATCCAAAAACTATTAGACATTGATTCAATAATTTATGAATATATTTCAGGAAAATAAATATTATTTTAAATTAATTAATTAATTATAATTAATTATTTATGACTTATAAAATACCAAAAACGTTTACTAAGGTCAAATTATCACTTTCTATGATATCTAAATTTTATTTTATTATTCATAGGTAATGTTACTATTATTTACTATTCATAAGGTTCATATTACTATTCATAAGGGTAGGTTACTATTCATAAGGGTAGGTTACTATTCACCAAAAATTATTTTTGTTTCATTAGACTCCAAAAACTATCTTGAACACAACCGTGTATGTTGGATTTTTAAAATTCCAAACATAGGGGTGAAAAAATTATGTTTAAAGGTCACTTATCAATTAGTAGTTCATTATTTTGTGTTTTTATGACACAGATATAAGAAGTGAATTTTCCATTGAAAAACTTCGGGTCGTTACACACTACCTCGCTGTAAGTGTTCAATCCTTGATTTCAGGTCTATGGTAGACTATAGTTTATCTCCCTTCGAGTAAATGACATTCCCAAAAATGGAAAATTTTCATAAATCAAGTCTTTGTTAAGTGATTCCGGATGTTCAACAATCAAGAATCCTACATATTTAATATTTTTGAAGACAAAAATTCTAGGATGATTATCCTTGGAAGTTTCTATGCCATAAAGATCCTCTACAAAAGTGATTCCCTTGATTTTAGTAATCCATGAAGATATAACAAGATTTATGTTTTCAATAGGTTGTTTATTTCTTTTGGAGGAATCACATACCACATCCTTGAAGGAGTGCTCCCAATCTAGGTGAAACAAATCCATGAACCAAGACAAAGGTTAGATCGAAGAAGTGTCATCACTAGATTCCACCAATAATCTTGGAAAGTTTTGAAATATGATCATCTTTACCATGAAAATGAGTGCCATCAAACCCCTTCCCATCATGGGTTTATCAAATATACATCAGAGCTTGAAATATTTCTTTATATTCAAATATTTGACATATAAACTCGTCACTTAATCAATTTAATGAAAATTATTAGCTCCATTAATTCTTACCTTGATTTTTAACTTTTTCAAATTTATAACACTTATAAAATATATAGTTGTTATCACATACCCTTAAAAATGATAAATTTATCCCTATAACACTAATACCTAACATGTAAATTCCATTGAGTTTCAAAAATCCATTTGGGTATCTCAAATAATTCTAGAATATATGAAGTTCTCATGAATAGATTTTATTTATTTTCAATAATTATATCTACTATTATATGGAGAAGTTATCAATATGTGTTAAGAATATGTGAGTATTTGAGTGGGTTGTTTCCATAGTATATGGAAAATAAATAAAGAAGAGGTTAGACCAAATAATTGAAGAACTTATGTAACCATATTCGGTAATCTTTCACATATGTGATGATTTATTAACTATTATTTATGTCAATGATAAGTACTAATTATGTAGAAGTGTTTTATACAATAGTTAATAGATGTTAGAAGCATCTAGCTAGTGGGGGAACTTAGTATTGGATGTCATTCTTGATAAGGAAATTGTTAAAGAAATTTAAGATACCATCCATTGAAGGAACATCCTTTATATGAAGTTTAAAGTTCATTTGAATTTTTAAGAAGGCCTTGGGGTAAGTCTAAGATGTTCTAAAATAGGATTGTTTAGGAGGGACTAATTTTTAGAAATTATAGGCATATGAATTTTTTGTCATATGAATTTTCCTATGTTAGGATTTTTGGTCAACATGTATAACTTTTCTGACATATGACTTTACTCATTTAGGAATTTGTATGAGCATTTAACTTTTATCATTCATAACTTATCTAACATACAAATTTTCCCAGGTTAGATGTTATGACTAGTCTGTATGACTTTACTAGTGTATGAATTTTATTATGTCAAAAATTGTTTGATCATATGATTTTGGGAGAAAGGCATGTAATATATTTATATCATATGAATTTATGTATGTATTAATTCAATGATAAATTGTGTATGACTCTTGAAGTCTTATGAAATGTGAAGAATTATTATAATTAAGATATTATATATAAATAAGATATTGAATCTAAATATATTGTTGATGCATTCTTCAAAGATTTAAATTTCACAATTATGATGAATAATTGTAATTAAAACTGATATTGGAGGAGGGATAGTTGAGGAAGATGCTGGAATCTGAGAATAGTTCCACATCACAAGTTAAAGTTCAATATCACAACCACATGAGTTTATGTATACATGGAAGGAAATTAAAAGGTTTTAAAGTTTTGGATTTCATGGTGAATTAGAAGGTGAAATTCAAATATCCCATGAGGATATAAACAATCTAATGAAAACCATAACTCAAATTCAAATGGGTTTGAATGAGCAGATAAATTAAAAATAACATTGACCAATTTAAAATATGAGATCATTGTTACTATCAAAGATCATGGAGTTTCTCAAATTTCATTTTGTAAACTATTATTCATGATAATATTCAATTAATATAAAATCTATAGGTAATTAAAAATATAGTTTGAGAACTTGAGAACTCTAATACCAATAAAACACTTATAAATTCAACTATGTATCAAAGTAGAAGAAGACAACTCATCCAAGAGTTCAAAGAGGTCTTTTCTTTTCTTAAATAATAAAATGAGGCTTCGACCCCAACCTTTAAAAAACAATCCAAGAGTTCAACTTAACATTGAAGAATAAATATAGGAGTTACATGATACAACTATATTATTTAAGTTAGGGCCTTTAAAGAAGTGGTGGTTCCAATATAAATAACACCAACATTACCATTGAGTGGATGAAGAACTATAGGGAGGTAATTTCTTCCACAAGACTCAAGTATGAAAACTTCCCTTATCTTGTATCACACATGAGGAATATAGTATAGGCATCTTTTTATGATTTGAGGATGAACACTGCCCCCATTTTTTTAATCACTCTATTTTATTGATCACTTTAGTTCTGGTAATTCAACCAGACCCTTGAAAGGAGTAGTCTTTAAAGTTCAAACCTTATAAATATTTGTGTTCTACTGGTCTTTATATATGATGCATTACATTAAGATAAAATTGGGGAGGGAAAATTTATTATTCCATATTTCTTAACATAGATAGAGGTTTGGGTGTTAATATGGGAGAACTAAAAGAAAAGTAAAAGTTAGTAAAAGTTGAGTGCACTAATTAACCCCCTCTTAGTGTCCCTACATGACCAATGGGAACTATAAGTGGTATAGAAAAACCAGTTCTACCTCTAATTAGATCTAAAATCATCCCAGTTGTTATTAATAGATTATATTAAGTGCATATTTCAATAAATTTTTAAGTTTCCATAGATAGATATAAAGGATGTTCCTTTAGTTTATGATAATATGTTGGTCTCAACAAAGACTCTAAGGATCATAAGGAAATGAGAGGAAAAGAATCAAATAAATGTTTTAAATATAAATAAGGATAAAAAATTAAATAATTATACTAAAAATGTGAAAGGTATATGAATAAATTACCTATTGAGTTTTTAAAATATATAATTGGTTTTGTTAAAGGACTTCCCGATGACTAAGAATAGGTAGAAGAAGAAAAAGAAGAAAAAGAGGTGCACTAGGAGGAAAATATGAAAAGTGAAATGATCTCACATATCATGTGGAAGTAAAGGAGAAATAATTTTCACTTTTAAATGAAAACATCTCTTTTATTGAGGAAAATATGAAAATAAATTACTGTGAGAAATTTGTAACAAATATTGTTATTGAGGAAGTAATCCATGAATTGTTAAAACTATATAAACATCCATCAGTGTTAAAGATTCTCAATTTGAGGTTAAATAAAAAATAATAAAATATCAAGATAACACATTAAAGGAATTAATGAAAATGAATGGATATAAAATTAAAATATTAAAGAATCAATGGGAAGAAAGATTGAGATTTTTTGAGGATGATAATGACCCTCTTAACATGAAGTGTCTTGAGCTTGAGGTAATGTTGGAAAATATAGGACCAACATAAGTTGGAACATCCCAAGTTTATAAGAAGAAATATTTTTCCACAAAAGTTTATAAAGGTAATAATGTCCCAAAAAAGACCAATGATAGTGGGAAAAGTTTTTTAAGATTTTTTAGAGAAGTATCTACATCATGGTCTCAAAAAAAGGTTCCCATAATCCAAAAAATGGGGTTTTTCAAAAAAAAATCATTTCAACTGTATTTATAGTCTTGAACATAAAATATAAACAAAACTAAGTACTAAAAAATAAAATAAATACCAAAACATGTAATTAATGGTGATTATGGGTATATCTTGGAAAATAAACCCCCTAATAGGATCCCAAAGCATGGAGATATCACATAAACATAGCAAGGTTCCCAAGAATAAATTTATATCTAAACTTTTATTAAAAAAAGAATTTTTTCCAATACTGTTGGTACTATTGGAGTTTTTTCCATAATTCCATATAATTTTGGTACAATTTAGAAATTTATAGATAATTTAGAAGACCTAAATCATGAGGGGACAAAGCTGAAAGAATGAGATAACCTTCTATTTGAAGGTAAAACTCATATTAAATTAAGAACCTATCACTCAAAAACATATTTTAAAACCGTGAAAAATTCTATGATTATTATTGTAGAGGTGGTAATAATAGAAAGGGGTTCTGGTATATACTATTACAATATCAATTATATGATGATATTAAAATATTTCTATCACAAACAAGGAAGTATATGAAGAAATATAGTAAGGATTCCTTAAGAAATAAGTAATTAATGAATAATTTTCAAAATAATAATAAATATGAGTAAAATGATCTTAAGAAGTCTAAGAATAAGGATATAAAGGATATCTTTCAATACCCCATGCCCAAATAGGTAATGGAATTCTGAAGAACTTTGATTTTTATTATTTGGTGGACAGTTCGTTTGGGAATTGTGGATCATGATATGTTACTAAGAGTTTGAAAATCTCTAAAATGTGTTTCATAAATGTTTTGAGGTGTGGGGATGGTCCTAAGTGTTCAAATGGATATTGGGATGATTTTAGAGAGTTCATACTATTGAAAATAATAGCTTCAGGTTATTCAAGGCATGAATGGGTCATTGATGTTTTGAATGACATTCAAGGGATTTCTTAGGCCATGAATGGGGAAAAAGGAACCAAGGTGAGACATAGACCAAAAAATAACATTTTGACGACTAGGTTAATTTCAGGAAACAAGTTTTTTGAGAAATTGTTTAAATTAAATATGGGGCTCGAACCGCCTCTTTTATTTGGTGGAGTAGCTTTTGCATGAGAGGCCAATGATTGAACCTCCACTTCTCCTATCTCCCCTATATTTGAAGCAATTCTGGGTGTGATCAAATGGAATTTCCTTGGATTTGATGGAGATTTCACTAGAGAATGGTGAAATTTCCAATTTTTAAAAGGGTTTCATACAACCTATTGACTTATACATATTTTCATGTTTATTTTAATATAAAAAATGTTTTTTACATCAATTGGTTTATCTTTCCAGTATTTTTTTTAATTTGTGGATAGATACTATAAATTATCAGAAACATGCTACAAGATGATGATTTTATGATTCAAATTATGGTTGAAAAATCTGAGCAGATCAAGGCCCAATCCTAATAATGAAACTGAATAATCAATTGAAAATAGAGAAAATCTACTATGAAATGGATACTCAGAGCCTAAAAAGTCAATTTTGGTCTTGAAAAGATTTTATGGTGTGAATTTGGGATCTAGAAGGTGAATACAGGGCCTCAAAAATCTATTTAGTATGTATTAGATTTTATGGGGTGGATTTTAGGCATAAAAAGTTTTTATAGGGTGAATCCAAGGCCTGAAAGGTGAAATCAAGGCCTGAAATGTCAATTCAATATGTGAAAAAAAATTCAGGAAAAAGTTTGATACTTTTACGGTGTTAAATATATATTTACACCATAAATATGTTTAGAATGACCTAGATATGAGCATATTTTGACATTAATTCCCACAGATGCCTTATTTTTTACCTAGAACCCCCGAGGAGCCTCGAAATTGACCCAAAATGAATTTATTACTGCATTAATTTTAAATTAAACTCATCCAAGCATGATTAAATCATATAAAAGGAATTTATAGGTGGATTGAAAATAATAATTTAAGCTAAGGAATTAGTTATTGTGATAAGAAAGTGGGGTGCTTCCATTTAGGGTTTGAATTTCAATTTTTTTTTGTTTTTAATTATTTTCTTTCCCGTGTAACGCATAATCATATTTTAATTAAAGTGTTTCCCCTTTATTCTTTCATTTTTCTTTCATATATACCTATCTTATATCTTTCTATCATGATCTCTTGCACTTTGTGATGTCAAGTGACTGACCTAAAGATTAGAGTTGGGGGAGGTTTCACGATGTTCTAAAGTTATTATGCTTTAATTCTTTTAATATTTTAATTTAATTTGTGGTGAATGAGAAAGAAGTTCATAGGTACGGTGAGTGTCCACTGTGAAATGAATCTCATAGTTATTCATATTTTCTACTAAGATAAGGTGAAATTTGGTGTGCTATACTGGTTTCTTAGGCATGTTAAAATCCCACTCAAGGTAAGGAATAAAAATCCATGTATAGTGGGGTGAATTGTAAAATTGAATTTAAACAAAAAATGAATAATGAAAGAATGTGTATAACCAAACACTAAGTAAGTAACTTCTCCCCTAACTTAATTATTTTTTTCATTTTCATCTCTATTTAGGGTTTATTTCATTTCATTTTTTTTCAAAACCCAAAAAAAATAGTTTTCATAAAATAATAAATAAAAGAATTAGTTTAGGTGAATTAGGAATTGATTTTTATTGACTACAAATCTCCTCAAGTGAGATGATCATAGAAAAATAATGTGTTGTATTAGGAAAATAAATTTTCTTTTGTACCACTGTACAATAGGAACATCAGAACTGGCATTATTTCTAGGGAGCTAAGTAGTTTTTATGTAACTTTTTCTATTTTTACATTGTTAATAGTTTTCATTGTTTTATTTAAAAAATTGAATAAAATAATTCCTTTTACATGATGTTTCCAATATTCTATTATTATATATGGGATTATAACCCATAGGTACAAGAATAAAAAATTTAAAGATACTAAAGAGGTCCTCTTACAAAGAGAAAGAAAATCTCATTTATATGTTGGGAAGATGTAAAATGTACAAGAGATTGGTCTATCATTTCAAGAAATGGAAGGCATGGTTAATGATGTCCAAGATGATTATCAAATATTAAAGTCAAAATATAAAGTACCATTGGATCTACCTAATTTTTCTGAATAAATTCAAGTGATTGAAGCCATACTCAAAGACTATCCTCAGCCCAATTATCTCAAGAAACATATATAAACCTACCTAGAAGAAATAGATAGTGATGATGATGATTCATGTGTTGATGTTCATATGGGAAAAGATTACCATAGTTTTAGAGTGAATGTGAAGTGAATGAAACGAAATGTGATCTCCCTATCTATAATTTAGAAGAATTAGCACTGCTATACCTGAATCTGACCATGTAATATTAATAAACCACACAAGTGGTGGAGTTTGAAGAAAGACTAGAAGATCCTGACCACCTTCCTCCATCCAAAAAAATTCAACTACAAGAGTCACTTTCCATTAAAGAAACAATTGAAGATAACCAACTTAGGAATATGATATTTTATTAAACTCAATTTCATTTAATTTTTTTGATACTAAATTGATTATCAATCTCTACAATTTTGATTTTTCAGAATTGATCAACTCATATTTTTCCGTGGAGGAAGATGAAAAAAAGACAATGAACCAGATGAGGAACATATGGAGCCCCCTGAACCTATCAAACATTTATTAGAGGAATACCATGAAGAGATCCAAGTAGCGCTACCATAGGAGACCAAGACACAAACTACTTACACTAAAGGGGAATACTTTTATATTAATTCTTAAAATTTAATTTTTTTTTCAAATTAAAATATACTCTAACTATAACTTTGATTATTATTTTGATGCAACATATTTGGAGTAGACAATGGACAGTATAAAATAGCTTGTACAAGTAGCAACCAACAAATTAGATTATCCATACTTCATCCTTCCCCATTTATGAATGATGTAACACATTGTGAAGGGGGGTTATTAGGTTTAATATATCCAGGAGTCCTCCAAAACAAAGTATAAGAATCACAAGCTAGGAAAAAAATGCGGTGGTTCAAATCCAAGAAACTCAACCCACCAACAGAATACAGATAACATCTAGTACTACCCAGCTGGAGGCAGTTAAAACCCATATCCCACTTGGGGGATCAAACCAAGATTTATCTCTTTTATTTTAATTATAAGAATTTAGATTTAAATTTATTTTATGATTATATTAGGATGCATCCCAATCCATCTATATTTTTGAACTTTGATTCTACGGTCCTTGTGATTTGATGATTGATGATCTTTTGTGGGTCTTTGAAATAGATGGTACATGGTATCCCCTAAAGAAGAAAAAGGCATAGGACAAGATATTTATTTCAAGGAGAGTATGAGTTTCAATTTTTTATTTTATTTCCATAATTTTTAAATTTGTTTTATAGATTTAAAAGAAAAATTACATGCCCCAATTTAAACTCTTTCACTCTAGCATTGATCCAGGAGACATTAGTTGATTAGAATAATCATTATTTTCTGTTTCAATTTTCATTATTGATATGGTAAGATGAGTGAAATGGAAAAATTAATGAGTAAGGTTAATCATGAGGGTTTGAATTTAAAAAATAACAATTTTTGGGAATAAGTTTATTTTTATAAATGAAATTATTATTAATTTGGAATGTTTTAAATTAATAAAATTTATATGGATTGTTTTATTATTTTTGGGAATTACCATGTATAATTTTTCTAAACCATACATTCTCATCCATGGGAAAATTACAAAACCAATATTTACCATTTATTTCTATATTATATTTCTTGAGAGACTGAG
Organism: Viscum album; assembly: GCA_963277665.1. Taxonomy (NCBI): domain Eukaryota; kingdom Viridiplantae; phylum Streptophyta; class Magnoliopsida; order Santalales; family Viscaceae; genus Viscum; species Viscum album. The sequence goes on along the minus strand of OY728166.1, from coordinate 1,078,988,546 downwards.
GCATGTTATACTTCTAGAACTTTCCAATAATTTTATAAAATCTATAACTGAATAGAAATATTTTTAATATGACCTTTTATCCTTGGACCCACCTTAACATCAATCCTTATTTTTCCATATAATCCATGAATGAATACGATAGATATATTAGATTCCTTGAAAGCCTATGGTAAGTGAAATGTACTATAGGTATGAGAATAAATACACTATATTTATTACATTAAAATATGAGTAAAAATTTAAATATGAGTTAAATTTAAAGTGTGATGAACATTAATGAAGAATTGATAAATTAAAATTGAAGGAAGGAAGATCATTTTTAATGAAAAATTGGAAAAGTAAAATTCATGATTATCTTTATTTATTTTAAGAATGAGGAGTTGAATGAATTATACTAAGTGAAATTTGAAATTTTATTTTACATTTAAAAACATTTGATTATGTTTCTTTTGAAATATAAATATTGGTAAAATTTAGTTCCACTATAATGTTGTTGAGATTATATGCTTTAGGACAAGAAAGTTCTAAGTGTGGGGAATTGGCCAAGCCATATTTTTCATTTTTATTTTAATATAAAACAAATTGTTTTTGAAAATTAATTGTTTAATATTATTGGTATTTATTTTTTCCCTAATATTTGTAAATATATAGGACATGATCAAAAATAGGCTAAAAGGTGATGATTTGATGATGAAAACGATGTTCGGAAACGAACAAACAAGTCGAGGCCCAAGCCTATGGCATGGAATGAGAGAATAAAGTGAAAATAGAGTGAAAATATTGTGAAATAGTAGTTTAGGTCTCTAAAAGTAAATTTAGGTCCTGAAAATATTTTATGGGTTCAATTCAGGGACGGAAAAATCAATTTATAATGGGAAAGTTTTTATAGGGTGAATTCAGGGCCTAAAAAGTTTTTATGGGGTGAATTTCGGACCTAAAAGATTAATCTAGGGCCTAAAATGTTAATTCAAGATAATATACACTTTTCCTAGAGAAATGTAAATAATTTTATTATGTAAAATATATATTTACACAATAAATACCTTTGAAAAGGCCCAAATATAAGCATATTTTGACGTTAATTTGCAAAAATGCTCTATTTTTTATTCAGAACCCCTGAGAAGCCCCATAATTAACCCACAATGAATTTATTACTACATTAATGGGAAATTAAACCTATATTAGCATGATTAAATAATATAAAAGGAGGCCATATATGGATTGAAAATAATAAAAAAAGAAGGAATCATTCGTTTCACTGAGGAACTAGGGTGCTGTCATTTAGGTTTTCAATTTACATTTTATTTTATTTTTAATTATTTTCATCCCCATGCAAGGAATAATAATATTTTAATTCAATTGTTTCCCCTCTATTCTTTCATTCTTCTTCCATCTATCTCTATTCTCTAATTTCTCTATGACCTCACGCACTTTGTTATGGCAAGTGACTAGCCTGAGGCTTAGGTTGGGGGGTCACGGTGTTCTAAAATTATTGTCATTTAATTCATTCAATATTTTAATTAAATTTGGAGTGAATGATAGGGAATTTCATGGGTTTATTAATCATCCACCATGACATGAATCTCACATCAATTCTCATTTTCTACCAGGAGGTGGTGGAATTTGGTTTTCTGAAGAGGTTTCCTAGGCATGATAAAAATCCCACTCAAGGTAGGGAATAGAAATCCAAGTATGGTGGGATTGATTTTCAAATTGAATTAAAAAAACAAATAATGAAATAACCTGCATAACTATACCCTAAGTTCCAAGACCTTTATTCCCTAACTTTATTCTGTATGTATTTGCATCTTCATTTATGTTCAATTTTTTCATAACATTATTTTTTCCAAAACCCAAAAACATATTTTTCATAAAATAATAAAAAAACAAAAAGAAGTTGTTTAGGTGAATTATGAATTAAATTTGATTAACTGTAAATATCCTCAAGTGATATGTCTCTGGTCATCCATTGTGCTTCACTAGAAAAATAAATATGATTTTCTGTCATCCCACAACAGGATCATCCAAACTAGTTTTGACACCCCTGTCTTAGCATAGTACAAAATATAATTTATTTTTCCCAACTATAGCACACCGATTTACCAAAATCATCTATGTTGAGGATATTTTAATTCAATTGAACATAATTACTAATTAACCTAAAATATTTATTTTTGGTATTTTATTATTTATGAAAAAATGCAATTTTTGGGTTTTGGGTTTTTTGAAAAAATAGAATTTGATTGAAAATATAAAACCTAAAAGAAAAAAATAATGAATATAGGTTAAAATAAAGGTCTTGGTCCTTAATGTTTAGTTACATGGGTTCTTTAATTATTAATTTTTTGTTTAAATTCAATTTTACAATTCATACTACCATACATGGATTGTTATTCCCTACATTGAGTAATATTTTTATCATGCCTAAGAAACCTCTTAGGCATATGAAATTTAACTACCTCTTGGTAGAAAATAGGAATGAATTTAATATTCATGCCATGGAATATGATCATCGCACCCATGCACTTCCTTCACATTCACCACAAATTAACTTAAAAAATTTAAAGAATTTAAGTGCAATAATTTCGAACATTGTGAAACCTCCCCCCAGGATAAGACTAGGGCCAGTCACTTTGCATCGTAAAGTTTAATATACCAGATCAAAAATAAGGGAAGATAAAATGAAATGGATATAGGAAGAATAATTGAATAATAAATATAAACACTTTATTGAAATTTTTAAATTGTGTTACATTGGAAAATAAATTTACAACAAAATGCAGAAAATAAAACCTAAATAGTATAACCCTAACAACATAGTGGTGAATCCTTGAATTGATTATTTTTTATTCAATCCTCAATTACCTAGATTTATATAGATAAATAAAAACACTGAGTGATGTTAAAGGTCCAAAAGATGATTCTCCTATGGTTTCAGGTAATTATAGAGTAGTAAAGGGGATTCTGGGCATTTAATACATCAAAGGCATCCATTTCTATTCTCGTGTGATACTTTTACACCATAAAAATGGGTTTTACATCTTATATGGTTAAGGAAACACCCATAAATGGTTTTATGGCATGGAATTATGACATAATGTTTATGAGGGGGCATCATGACATAACACATATGTGTCACTTCATACTCTATAGTCCTCCTTTTCATACCATATTGCCTCTACCTCACTTATCCAAATTATTTTACATCATAAATGACTAATTTATGATGTAAATCATCTATTCCTATCAGTTTTTTCCATTTTTGTCCCGATTCTTCATTTTTTAGCTCTAGGTTCAGTTCTTAACCTGCTGAAAGTCACAAGACATAACTTATTTTTGATCATTTCTTTCATCCTACCTTAAAACATAAAAAAATAAACTTTATAAATATTAATAACTTAATTTACATAAAAATGTATTTTATACCAAAATAACCATACATAAAATGGTTATGTAAATTCTCCCACACTTAGAACTTTCTTTTCCTCAAGCATGTGATATAAAAAATATCATATAGGCACTTCACTCTACCAATATTTAAATTTTAAAAGAAACAAAATCTAATGTATAGAAATGGAAAATAAACTTTCAAATTTCACAGAAAATAATTCCTCTAACTCCTAATTTTTCAAGTAAATAAATCCAATCATGTATTTTACTTTCCTTATTTAAAAAAAACAACGCTCTTCATTCCTTTAATTTTTATTTCTTAATTCTATATAAATGTGTGTTCTAATTTTAATCTTCCTCATAGTTAATTATTTTTACTCATCTATCAAGGTAATAAGTTCAAATATAATTGTGCTCATACCTCATGTAAATTTCACTTACCATAGGCTTTCAAGGCATATAACATTTCCACCATGTAAATACATAAATCAAATTAATCATTAGGGCTTTTTATCAAGGATAAAATATCTTGGAGGCTTAAGGTAGGTGGGTAATGAAGAAAATAAACCACAAAAGGTTGGTTTGACTCTTTATCATGCTTCATGACATCAATATATAAGCTCAATGAAATACTCTAGTACTAATGTCATATTACCACCCCAAATATCAAAGTAATCACATGATATAAGTAAGTATAATGAGTTAATAGAACTATATTTATTTTTGATACCTTTTCTTACAATACATACCACTATAAAAGGAACACTATTCTCTACCTTGAAAGTGATTTTTATCATGACTAAGAAACCTCATTGGCGCACCAAATTTCACCTCCTCTTGGTAGAAAATAGGAATGGATGTGAGATTTATTCTATGGTGAGAAACTACCACACCTATAAACTTATATCTCATTCTCCAAAAAACTAAATTAAAATATTTAAATAATTTAATTGAAATAATTATACAACACTATGAAACCTCCCTCAAGGGAAATTCTCGGGTTAGTAACTTTCCATCGTAAAGTGTAAGAGATCATGGTGTAAATAGATAAGAGAGAGAGAGAGAGGTATATAGAATAATAATGAATGGATAAATGAGAACACTTGAATTAATATATTATTATGTGTTATATGGGAAAGAAAATAATTTAAAATAAAATTAAAATAGAAATTGAAAACCTAAATGTCAACACACCACTTCCTCATTATAATGACTGATTCCTTAGCTTTTCCAATTATTTTAAATCCACTAATGTCCTACTTTTATAGGATTTAATCACATTTAGATAGGTTTAATTTTTCATTCATACTATAATAAATTCATTATGGGTCAATTTCGGGGCTTCTCGGGGGTTCCAAATCAAAAATAGGGTGTCCATGGAAATTAATGTTGAAATCTACTAGTATTTGGGCCCTCATAAAAATATTTATGATGTAAATATATATATTAGGTCTTAAAATTATTTAAATTTCTCCTAGAAAAGTTTTTAATGTCCTAAATTGACTATTTAGTCCCTCAATTCACCCCATAAAAACTTTCAAGGCCTAAATTGATTTTCCATTCCCTAAATTCCCCTTTTATGCCCTGAATTCACCCCATAAAATATTTTAAAGGCCTTAATTTACTTTAAAGGAACTTAATTTATATTTCACAGTAGTTTCATTCCATTTTCATTTGATTCTTCAGTTTTGTTCCTTTGGCTTGGGCCATGACTTTCCTGTATGTCAACTACCATTATTTGCATCATTAAATCATCACCTTTTATCCCATTTCCAATAATCTCATGTATCCTATCATAAATTAAAAAAAATAAATACCGTAAAGATTAACCAATTAATTTTCAAAAAAAATGTGTTTTATATTAATATAAACATGAAAAATATGGCTCTATAACCTATATAGAGGGTGTCTAGATGTAGCATCCCATACCTAGTTCACTCATAAGTAATTGAAACTAGTTGACCAAAAGGCCTCAAGCATGCCTCCCCATATTTAAAAGGTTGTCAAAAAATAATGAGGGCCTAGTGTATGTTAGTTGGGAGACCATTCCCTTAGGTAAGAGTGTACATAATGATATACAATAAAAATAAATAGTAGATATAGTAATAAATAACCATAATCAGAATAATAAATCACCTAGAAAAAACTAAACAGACTATAATAGAATCATTATAAAATAAGAAAATAATGATTATATTATGGGATATACAAAAGGCGAAATAGGGGTATAGGCTTATACATCATGATATACACAAATACAAAAAAGACAAAAACCTATCACCACTAACATCATGAGCATAGGCTCAGTCCTTTGATCCCATTCTCTATCCCAGGATAGTATTTCAAGTATCCAAAGTTGGATGGTTCCCTTTGTACCTACCTTCATACATAAGGTTTTTTTTGGGTACCAACCGATGGAATGAACAAGGTGTGAGATATACTCAGTAGGACAACACTAATGATGTCAAGAACTATCTAGTATGTGCATATACAATGAATAGTGTAGTAGGTAATATTAAATTAAATATATGAAGTAAATAAATAAAAAACAACAGACTAGTTCCTAATGGGATACCCAGCCGACACTACCTACTTCGACCTAAGACGGATATCTCTGAATAGGTGACACCCTGCGTGTATATTTATATTAGTATACTGGTTGGTATATGTATATGTATATGTATATATATGACTCATATACATATAGATGTATATGTGTATATATATATATATAGTAATAGTTAGGACCCGAGGTGTAAGACAAAGGTGTCTATACATACTTCTAAGGGGTTTCATAACTCCCATAGAATATATGTAAGGAGATATAGTCGTGCTATTATAAAATTCAAGTAGAAAACATGGACTAATTGTAATGAACGAAACATTAATCAATGCAATTTATCCCTTATTATAGTAATTTCATATAGTATAATCACATAAAATCACATTAGAAAAAACAATACCACATCATGATTAAATGAACTACTCAATTATATATGACCTTTAAACACAATTTTTCCACTCCAGTGACTTGATTTTTGAAAATCTGACATACACATTTTGTGATCAGTAAGTTGTTTGGAGTCCGATAGGGAAAATATAATTTTGGGTGAATAGTAACATACCCTTATAAATAGTAATTTTACCCTTATGAATATTATTATGTCCATTATGAATATTAAATTATCCAAGTGAATAGTATCCTTACCAATGATAGTATAAATAAAATTTATCCATCCTATAAGCAACAATATGATATAATTATATTATAGTGTCAGTATTTTTGTAATTCATGAGTATTTAATGATTAATTTAATAATTTAAAAGAAAATTTATTTTTATAAAATGTATTCATAAAAAATTATTTTTATTTCTTATTATTATATGATAATTTAATGATACCTTAATTAATTTTTCAAAGTGTTAAAAAAGCAGTTTTAATTTTAAAATTTGTATTTTTCAAGTAAATTATGATTTTAATTAAAAATTAAATTAATCATATTTATAAAATTATTTTCATAAAATGGAGTTCATTTTTTAATTATACACATTGAAAAACATTTAGGGTGAATTTTTAATATTTTTCTGAAATACCATATTTTTTGGTGAATAGTGAAATTCGATAATTTACAAAATATGCTAAATAAATGAATTTATGCATCATGCTTGATTCATGGATGTTTTAAATGGCCATTATTTTGAACTCACATGCCCTATTTACATTATTTAGTCATGGAATAATCATTATTTATTGTCTTGAGGGAAATTAATAAACTAATGAATTAAATATTGAGAAAACACCCCTCCCCTCCACTATAAATACCATCCCTCACAACCTCATTTCCTCACACATATAAAGATTCATTACTTGTCCAAATTTTATCAAAATATATTCCCTATACCCTCCAACAAATCCATGTTCACTTGGTCTCATCAAAAGACCCATCATAGGTTCCTTGAGGATGGTCTCAAGAGGATAATTCATGAGGTAATTCCTCTATCTCTTTTCTTTAAATTTCCTTTCAAATTTCATTTCATTTATTCTCTTGTCCTAAACTTCTGTTATAATAATGTCATGATGAATCCATTATTATTTATATAATGTTATTATATCATGGTAATGGAATATTATTCATTAAAATACTCCCTCTCTCTCCTTTGTTAAAAAAATGAAATCGTCACCCATGATGTGTTAATTTACCTACATCGTGGGTGATGCACTTCAATTTTCCTTAAAAGACTTAAAAGATATCAATAAAAACATTAAATGGTTGAAAAAATATTTTAATATGTATGTTTTAACCCCTTTTATTTTATGGAAATATCTTTTATACATAATACTAAATGATAAAATAAAACATGTTCGCTGTGATAAAAAAACCACCCAAATTAACCTAAAACGATCATAATTAAATTTTATCTATTGATTAATCCTCATGGTATAAAAATAAATTATTTATAAAATTATTTAAACTAATATAATATCATTAATAACTTTTAATAACAATTCTTTATGTTTATCCATGTTCTACATGAACTTTCATTCATGTGTACAAGTGAAGCATTCATGAAAACTAAGAAAACAAACACTCCCAAACGATGAAATTAACTCTATAACTCATCCAAAGGACCATAAAAGAACTTAATAAAACCATAATGAATATTTTTCATGTATAAAAGGTTCTTTAATTGTTAATTAATGAATCTAATTTCATTATACATGACAATAAAGTGAAGAAATCATTCAGATACAAGGTAAGGGGAGTTCTCGATCCTAACTTTATTTCTTCGGGTTTTTCCTATTTCACTCCATTTTTAGTATGGTTATTCCTTAAAAATAATTTATTAATAATTATCTTACCTTTTATTTGATATAAATGTTTTCCACTATAGTTTATGTCAAACACAATGTTTTCCAAAAGAACTCTTCTTTCAAAAATACACCTTTTACTTCTCACTCAAGGTTGATGGTTCTTATATCAAGTATGTTATTCACTCTTTCATTTAGGAACCCAAAGTTTATGAATATATCATTTATGAAATGAAACCCATTCCTTTACATGGGTTATTCATGTACTGTATTTATATACATTCTATGTGGCATGCATGATAATGTAACGTTATGATGTGACTGGTGCGCCCAGAATTATATAGAGCAATGTTGATGTTATGATGTGACGGGTCCACCAAGAATTATACAAAGCTCCAATGAATTGGGTAATATGATTAATATCATGATTTAAAGTGAAATATGGGTGACCATGATGTTGTATTTGTTTGAAACTAGGTTTGGTAGGTGACCACTAAGACATAATGTTTAATTTTTATGCATTGCCACATTCCAGGTCTTTTCATAATGTTTCCTATCATTATTATGATCCTATGACTATGTTATGATAATAATTATTTTTATCACCCCATGTTATATTGTTTCATGTTATTATCTACTCTCTTACTAGGATTTTATCCCACCCATTTTTTGATGTATATCCACAGGTGACTATATGTACCAAGGAGTACACAAGGGCCAATAAGAAGCTAGAGAATAAGGAATTAAATAAATGTTTATGTTTTATGTTGTAAATGTTATGTATGGTCCCAGTTTTCCCATATACATAAACCTTTGGATCCTCATTGTGTAATGTTTTAATGTTTTTATCATTAAAATGATGTACAAGTAATGTAAGAAAAGCAGGGTCCCTATAGTTGGTATTAGTGGCACTGTTTAGTTAATTTGGGAATTAGGTTAGAGAACCATAGTGAAAACCCTAGTAAGAGACTAAGTGTATGTAAGCACAAAAGAATCTTTTATAAACATAGGGATACCATAATATATGATTTTCCTGTTAATTGGATAAAGGAATAAATTATTTATTCATGACTTGTTGACTTATGTTTTCTTATAACCTTTTCTATTTAAGAAAATGGTGGCAACTTAGAGAAACCCAGCCAACAAACTATGCTAGGGACAATGTAGTGATTTCCCGAAAGACATCCCAAATTCTTTGGGAGGTGGAATTCAAAAATTCATGGATATTATTACTCAATTATCGTAGGTTATGAACAATAAACTGAATAATTTGGAACGTCCTCCTTCACCTAAGAGGGAGAAACTGGATATGGAGTGTTTTATACAGCAACAACCACCAACGTTTAGTGGGTCTTTCGATCAAATAGTTTCAGAATAGTGGGTCAAATCCATAGAGAAGATATTTTTTGTAATTCACTATTTTGATATGGAGAAGGTGAATTTTACAATTTATCATCTAGATGGAGCAGCTGACTAATGGTGATATTTGATTAAGAACACCAATCCGAGGGATGAAATTGAAGAGACAGAGTGGGAATAATTTAAGATAATGTTTCTTAACAAGTATTTCCTATGAACTCTTCATACGAAGATGAAGAGATAATTAATAGAGATGAATCAAAATTAAGGATAATCTGTCATGACCTATGAAGAAAATTTTACAAGGCTTTCAAGGTACTCTTTGGGATTTATTATCAACAATGATAGAAAAATTGATAGATTCTTTAGTAGTTTAAAACCACACCTACGAAATGCTCTAGTAATTAAAGACTTTGGGAGTTATGAAGAATTTGTTCAATGTACTCTCAAAGTGGAGATGGAGTTTTTAGAATGGTACCATGGCTATGTTGATAAGAAATAAAAGATGGAGTTTCAGAACATAGGATCTAATGAGAAAGGTGGAAAGAAAACTCAACCACACACATGTCAAAAATATGGGAAGAAGCATCATGGGAATTTCCTAAAAGGGATGAAAAAATGATTCAAGTGTGGGAGATAAGGACACTAAACTCAAGAGTCTCAAAAATTCATGATAAGGCAGTAGAATTTTGTGGAGGAAAGGAGAGCACCACCCATGGTCCAATGCTACAACTGTAGGGAGCAAGGGGACTATACAAGCCAGTGCACTAAAACTCTAGTTCTTGAGGGTAATCTACATTAATAGTCACCAAATCCAAAGAAACAAGGGAAGGATTATTCCATAACTACTGCAGAAGTGGAGCAAGAAAATGAAGTTGTAAAAGGTATATTTCATATTCACTCAATAATGGAAAAATTCTTATTTGATTATGGTTCTATGCATTCCTTTATATCTTGAAAGTTTCCTAGAACCATTGAATCGAATATTTAAAACCTTGAAGTATAGATATATGTAAAAACACATAGTGGTGAAACCCAAGTTTTGGACTCTTCACCTATTAGTGTATGTGGGAAGATTCTTCTAGAAAATTTTGTGATACATTCCTTGGTGGAATTTTATTCTATAATGGGAATGGATTGGATCCAATTATATAGAGAACATATAAACTATCAGTAAAAATAAATATCTTTTCATATTCCAAACCATCCCATGATCCTATAAAAATTCAAGGAAGATTATGAATCTCCTTTGAAAAATCCTTCAACTGTGTGGGTGTTGATTCCATATGAAGAAGTATACCTCAGTAAAATGGTTGAGTCAAAGGAAAGTGTCAACCTTGTGGAAATGACCATTGTGAGGGAATACAATGATGTATTTTCTAAAGAGTTACCTAGACTTCCCCCTGATTGTGAGGTAGATTTCTCACTTGAACTTATACCCAAAGTGACTCCAATATCAAAGTGTACCTATATGATGGATCCCATAAAACTATAGGACTTAAAGAAGCAACTGTAAAAGAATTTGGATAAAATTTTCATACACCTGAGTGCATCACCGTGGGGTGAACCAGTGCTATTTACCAAGAAGAAGGATGGAACAATGGGGTTGTGTATTGATTATTGGAAATTTAACAAGATCATCATAAAGAAAAAATATCCTCTTCTGAGTATTTATGACTTATTTGATCAGTTGAGAGGAGCTCAGTACTTCTCAAAGGTGGATCTTCGTTCTGTATATCATCAGTTAAAGGTGAAGAAGGAAGATATTCATAAGACTGTCTTCCGTACGAGTTATGGGAACAATGAGTTTCTTGTTAGGCCCTTCAAACTTACTAATTCCCCTACAATCGTCATGGATTTGATGAATAGAGTCTTTAGTAATTACCTCGACAAATTTTTGGCAGTGTTTATTAACGATATTCTCATATACTCCAAGATAAAGGAGGAACATGAAAAACATCTAATACTTGTGTTGAAAACATTAAGGAAGGATAATTTATAATCCAAGTTTATAAAGTTTAAATTTCTGATGAATCAAGTCACATTCTTGGGACATGCGATCACATGTGAGGTAACTTCTATATACCCTTCAAAAATCAAGACAATTGAGGAATGACCCAAACCATCTAATGTCACAAAAATCCATAGTTTTCTTAGAATATATGGTTACTATTGATGTTTTGTGAGAAATTTCTCATGATTGTCAAGACCACTAATTAAGTTAAAAGGAAAGGGGTAAAGTACATCTGGATGGAATAATGTTATGAAAGATTCAAGGAGCTAAAGAGAAGGCTGATCACTACACCTGTACTCACATTATCGAAAGTGGAGAAAGTTTTTTGATATATACTGATGCTTCCAAGAAAGTCTTGGGTTGTGTACTCATGAAAAATGATAATTTGATAGCCTATGCCTCACAATAATTGATGATCCATGAGTAGAACTACCCGATGCATGATCTGGAGCTAGCAGCTGTGATTTTTGCTTTCAAAATCTTACGACACTACCTCTATGGTGAGAAATGTGACATATATACTGATAACAAGAGCCTAAATTATATATTCAACAAAATAGAGATCAACATGCATCAAATTAGATGGTTATAGATAATAAAATACTACAATTACTCTATTCACTATCATCCTAGAAAGGTGAATATGGTAGTTGATGCTCTTAGCAAAAAAGAACTTGCTGGTCTATCCATGTTGCGGATTGAGAAAGACCCTATCTTAATAGACATGCAAAGGATGGATTTTCAAATCATAACGGTAGGGAATAAATCCTACCTTTCCAAAATCATTTCCAAACTATCTATCGGATAGAAGATTAAAAAGGAACAAAGGGATGATCTGGAGTTACAAAAAAGGTGAATTTAATAAAGGAAGGGAAGCTGAAAGAGTTCCATATCGATGATGATGATGTAATTAGGTTTGGAACAAGGCTATGTGTGCCTTCATCACCCGGTATAAAGAATGAGATTTTAAAAAATGCACATATCTCAACTCTCTTTATCCATCCTAGTATAATCAATATGTACTATGATCTCTGTGAACACTTCTAGTGGGATAACATAAAGAAGGGGATTGTTGAGTATATCTCAAATTGCTTGATATGTCAGCAATTTAAAGCATATTGACAGAAGTCCAAATGGATGATGAAATCATTTCCCATACCCATATGGAAATGGGAGAATTTCATTATGGACTTTGTCATAGGTCTCCTGAAGACATCCAAAGGAAATAATGTGATGTGGTTTGTGGTGAACTGACTCACCAAGACTGCCCACTTTATCACTTTTTGGGAAGATCTCTCACTTGAAAAAATTGAAAAGATATATGTGAAGGAAGTGGTGAGAATTTATGGGGTTCTACTCTCTATTGTCTCTAATCATGATCCAAGGTTCACATATAAAATTTGGAGGATTCTTCGTACTAAATTGGATTTCAGCATGACCTATCATCCCCAAATTGATAGCCAATCTGAAAGGACTATTTAGAAGCTCAAAGAAATGCTAAGATCCTACTCACTAGAATTCAAGGGTGGATGGAATCATCATCTCCCACTGGTTGAGTTCTCATACAAAAATAGCTTCTACTCACGTATTTAGATGGCTCCATATGAAGCTCTGTATAGAAATTGATGTAAAAATCCAACCTATTGGGATAAAGTTGGAGAAAGAAAGCTACTTGGACCTAATCTTGTACAATAGATCAAAAATAAGGTTCAAGCCATCAAAAAACATATCAAAGCTACTCAGAGTCGAAAAAAGAGCTATACTAACAACCATCGAAGGGACTTGGAATTCAATGTTGGAGATAATGTCTTCCTTTGAATATCACCATGGAAGAGAGTCTTGCGGTTTAGAAAGAAAGGGAAGCTAAGCCCTAGGTACATTGGACCCTTTGAGATCCTTGACCAAATAAGAGTTGTGGCCTATTGGCTTACAATTCCACCATGGCTCAAGTTTATGATGTGTTTCACATATCACTCATGAGGAAGTACATACCTGATCCCTCACATGAACTGAACTCAGAGGTGGTACAACTGGAAGATGATCTCTCTTATGAGGAGAAGACAATAAAGATTTTGGATCAGAGATATAAGGTTCTATGTAGAAATACAACCCACCTTGTCATTGTGGTGTGGAGGAACCATAAGTATGAAGAAGAAACATGGGGACCATAGGATGCGATGAAGGAGAAGTAACATCATCTGTTTATGTAAAATGAAATTTTGAGGGTGAAATTTTAAAAGGGGGGAAGAATGTAATGAACCAATCTTTAATCAATAAAATTTATCCTTTTTTATAGTAATTTCATATAGTATAATCACATAAAATCACAATAGGAAACACAATTCCACATCATTCTTAAATGAACTAATAAATTCTTTTTGACCTTTAAACATAATATTTCCACTTCAGTGATTTGAATTTCAAAAATATGACATACACAGTTGCGATCATAAGCTGTTTGGAGTCCGATTAGAAAAACATAATTTTTAATGAATAGTAACATACCCTTATGAATAGTAATTTTACCCTTATGAATAGTAATATGACCCTTATGAATAGTAAATTGGCCAAATGAATAGGAACCTTACCAATGATAGTATAAATAAAATTTATCCATTCTATAAGTGACAATATGATTTAATTATATTATAATGTCAGTATTTTTATAAGTCACGAGTATATAATGATTAATTTAATAATTTAAAAGAACATTTATTTTTATAAAATCTATTCATAAACAATTATTTTGATGTCTTATTATTATATGATAATTTTATGATACCTTAATTATTTTTTCAAAGTGTTAGAAAAGGTGTTTTAATTTTTTAATTTTTTATTTTTAAGTAAATTAAGATTTTAATTAAAAATTAAATTACTCATATTTAGAAAATTACTTTTATAAAATGGAGTACATTTTTTAATTATTCACATCAAAAAATGGTAAGGGTGAATTTTTTATATTTTTATGAAATACTTTAATTTTGGGTGAATAGTGAAATTTGATAATTTACAAAATATGCTAAATAAATGAATTTATGCATCATTCTTGAGTCATGGATGATGTAAATGAACATTGTTTCAAACTCACAGGACCTATTTACTATATTTAGTCATGAAATCATCACTATTTCTTGTCTTGAGGTAAATTAATAAACTAATGCATTAAATATTGAGAAAACACCCCTCCCCTCCACTCTAAATACCACCTCTCAGAACCTAATTTCCTCACACTTATCAAGCTTCCAACCCTGTAAAAATTACATCAAAAGATTTTCCCTAGCCCCTCCCCCAAGTCCCTGAGCTCTTGGTCTCATTAAAATACCAATCCTAGGTTCCTTGAATAGGATCTCAATAGGATAATTCAAGTGATAATTCCTCTCTCTATTTTCTTTCAATTTCCTTTCAAATTTCATTTCATTTATTCTCTTATCCTCAAATTATCTTATAAAAATGTAATGATAACTCAATTATGATTTATATAGTGGTATTATATCATGTTAATGGAATATTATTCATTAAAATCCTCCCTATCACCCCTTTTTTGAAAAAACAAAATCGTCACCCATGATGTGTTAATTTACCTACATCGTGGGCAATGCACTTACATTTTCCTTCAAAACATTCAAGTATATAAATAAAACCATTAAAGGGTTGAAAAAATATTGTAATATGTATGTTTTAACACCTTTTATGTTATGTAAACAACTTTTATACATAATACTAAATGATAAAACAAAACGTGTTCATTGTGATCAAAAAACAACCAAATTAACCTAAAATGATCTTCCGTAAAATTTATCTAATGATTAATATTCATGGTATATAAAAAAATACTTATAAGATCATTTAAACTCCAATAATATCATTAATATCATGTAATATCAATTCTGGGTGTTTATCCATGTTCTACATGAACTTTCATTCATGTGTACAAGTGAACCGTTCATGAAAACTAAGAAAACGAACACTCTTGAACGATGAAATTAAATATATAACTCATTAAAAGGACCATAAAAGTACTTAATAAAACCATAATAAATATTTTTCATGTATAAAAGTTTCTGTAATTGTTAATTAATTAATCTAGTCCCATTATACAAGACATTAAAGTGAAGAAAGCGTTCAGATACAAGGTAAGGGGAATTCTCGAACCCAACTTTCTTTCTTCAGGTTTTTCCTCTTTCATTCCATTTTCAGTATGGTTATTCCTTAAAAATAATTTATTCATAATTTTATTACCTTTAATTTGATATACATGTTTTCCACTTGAGTTTATCTCAAACATAATGTTTTCCAAAAGAACTCTTCTTTCAAAAACACACCTTTTACTTCTCACTCAAGGTTGATGGTTCTTGTATCAAGTATGTCACTCCCTCTTTCATTTGGGAACCCAATGTTTATGAATTTATGATTTATGAAATGAAACCCATTCATTTACATGGGTTATTTATGTCCAAGATTGATATATTTTCTATGTTTCATGCATGATAATGTAACGTTATGATGTGACAGGTGCACCCAGAATTATATAGCACAATGTTGATGTTATGATGTGACAGGTGCACCCGGAATTATACAGTGCTCCAATGCATTGGGTAATGCATTGAATCTCATGAGTTAAATTGAAATATGTGTGAACGTGATGGTATGTTTGTTCACAACTATGTGTGGTATTTTACCACTAATACATGATGTTTCATTTTTGTGAATTTCCACATTCCAAGACTTTTCTTAATGTTTTATCTCATGATTATGATCATATGCATATGTTATGATGATAATTATTATTATAAACTTATGTTATATTGTTTCATTTTCTTATCTTCCCTCTTACTAGACATTTATCTCACCCCTTTTTGATGTATATCCTCAAGTGACAATATGTACCAAGGAGTACATAGGGGACAATAAGAAGCTAGATAAGAAGGAATTAAATAAATGTTTATGTTTTATGTTGTAAATGTTATGTATGGTTCTAGTTTTCCCATGAAACTAAACCTTTCAATCATTGTTGTGTAATGTTTTTATATTTTTTATCATTAAAATTATGTAAAACTAATGTAAGAAAATAAGGGTCCCTATACCAAACCCAAGAATGTGCTTTTTATTGGCAGGTTCATCATTAGTTTTTAATTAATTGGAATCTTGAGCATGTCTAATGAGTTTTGTAAAAGGAACCTAGGTATTTCTCTAGGTTAACTATAAAACCCATGAAGATAGTATTCTATCCAAGTTTTTCCATATAAGGAACCCACATATCACTCTCGGTATAGTATATAGGTAAACCCCTCTAATCTCATCCATGGTATATCACATAGGGAACCAATTATCGATTGTGGCATGGTATAAAAACATTTCCCATGGATCTTTTCCAATGAAATCCACAAGGTAACCATGTATCATTCATGGGTTAGCATAATAATCTTTTCCTGATGAGACCATCCATGGTGTTATATAAAGAGACCATGTATCACTCTTGGTATCTATAATTCAATTACAACCTATAATGTTTAAGCTTGATAAAAATATCTAAATAATCCTTAATAAAGACATTTTATCACCCTCAACATGGTGTAAAGGAATGGTTTTAGCTATTATAAAACTCATACCATTCAATAAATACATTTTTTTAATGTTTTACAATTCATTACTCCAATGGCCCAAAGGCCTTCATTTTTTATTGATTTTTGATAATACACCTTTCAAGGGATGAGGTGGAACCCTACAATGCCTTTAGGTGAATGATTTCATGCCCGTAGGCCACAGAGGAATACATTTCCTGTAGGCACAAACATTACATACAACCCAGACTAACAACTTGGAACTGCTCCTCCCCAGAATCTTTATCATGAAATCAGCTCTCCACCTTTGCATAGATATTCGGCTAGACATTCCTGTGCATGCACAGGCCTGTCCCGAAGGCAGGTGTCATACCCTCTCATTCTTGCAATCCGTTTAGCTTGTGTTTTGGTGAAATATTTTTTCTCATCCTCCTTGTAGAGCTTGTTCCTTGTATTTTTTGTGTGGTTTGCATCTGTAGGTGTCCCGAAGGCCTTGAGATGGCCCGAAGGCCTAACTGACCCGAAGGCATGGGTGCTTGAAGGCCAATGAAGGACCCGAGGACCAAATCGGAGGCTCGAAGGCCCAAACGGGGGAATATTCCCGGCTGCTATAGTACCAAACAGTTCCTGCTACAGTTCCACTACAATACCTGCTACAGTACTGCACATTACTGCTACAATAACCCGGAAATTCTGTCTCCGCCTGGATTTGATCCCTGGTCGCTTGGATTCACTAACAGAGACCTTGCCAACCGGGCTAAGGCTCATGTGCTACAATTCATTTAATATGGTTAATTCAAGCTATATCATGAATGGAAATGTCTTATACATATAGTCAACTTTTTACCTTAGTACTATTTAAAAAAAATTACATTCACAAGGGGAAATTCGATACACCTCAATGGGTAAATAAAAGTAATTCCAATGCATGAGGTTCTTAGGAATTTAAGGATCAACACCCTTAGGAGTGGCTCAAATCAAGGTGTTTATCATTTGACATTGATCTTCAGGTTGTTAGGAGCATACTAAGCATGGAAAATTCATTTAAATTAGTTAATTGGTCATTCAAGAGGCATTTCCTGAAGGGTTTTGAGAACAACACAATAACATGCCATATAAAGAAACAAAACTTTAGGGAAATATAACTATACCAAATAACATTGGTTATTAGATGAAACCTTATACATTTTTTTTCCTTTAAATTGATCTAGAATTGAAGAAATCATAAAAATAGACAAATACCCTGAATATAGGGTATATTATCTCACACCAAAATAACAATGAAGATTATGAGATAAACTAAGAAAGGAAGGAAGAGAAATGAGGAACTTACTATTGTCTACCTAATGAAACCAAAAATGAGAGAAAAAACATCAAATTAAGAAATTATCTCAAATCCTACCTCGGAGAGGAAGGAGTGTTCCCATGTGTGTCGTCTTTTATGGAAGGGAGGAAGAAATAAGTGGTTTTATGTTTAAAAAAAGAGAGCATAAAATCGGTAAATTCAACCAATTTTAAGGGGTAATATAGTTTGACCTTGTGGTTGGTCAAACCATGCCTCAACTATAAGATAATCATTATCCAAGACACCCCCTCTCATGGGCTAGGTGCGCAGTTAGACTAATTGTGTGTAGCCCATGTGAATCACCTCTGTAACAAAATTATGCAGCACTTGCATGATTATGTGGTCCATGATACATGTTTATCAATCCATGTAGCCCTCTACAAAACACTAGAGCACCCCTCATGGGTGATCTGAATGGTTATAACTAACTGTGTGCTAACTGTGCGGCTTAGTATGACTTTACAAAACAAGGAGCTCCAGGTTCTGAAAGAGCCTCATATTTTCCTAAACTACTACTTATCCTCTTAAGAAAATTACTACTATAAAAAGAGAGTTTCTATATAGTAAATTATTTATCTGTATCTCTCCAAAAATCTTGGATGTTAAAATATCCCCTCCTTAAAACAACTCATCTACGAGTTTCCCTTTAAAGGGTGGTAAAACATCATTTGTGAAAAGTTATGTCCAATAAGAATTTAAGTTGATCTCTCTCTCCCAGGTCTTATACTATAAATGGACATTATTCCATATAACCCATACCAGAGGAACTGAACTAACTCAAAAAGTATTAATGATCTGATCAATGGTACGTACAAGATGCTCCTCAAAGGATGCATCCACCTCTATCTCAATATCCTCAACATCAAATGAAGGAGACAAGTCAGAATAAAAGTGGTGAATATGTGATATAAGGAAGATATTTTTCATGGATTGGTACCATTGAGGTAAGGATAACTAATAGGATATCAGAAGAACTCTCTCCAATATCTCAAAAGTCATGACATAATTAGGAGATAGCTTTCTCGGTCTCTGAATCAGTCTATGACCCAATCTAGGAGAAACTCACAAAAAGACCCAATGTCCCACGTCGAACTCCAGATTTTGGTGGAGACGATTGGTATCAAACATCATCCTGGACTGAGCTATGTTCAAATGCGTCTAAATAATCTATAAAAACTATGAATTCACCTAAAAGATATGATATCCTAGCATCACTGACCCACCTAAATCTAACTTGAATAGGGGTGAACGGAACGACCTATCGTATAGGGACTCATATGGGTCTCTTTGAATAGATTCCTAAAATCTCTTATTGTATGAAAAAATTATGAGGGGTAGTTTCTTCTCCCAATAACCCCCAATATCATGGATGAATTCCCAGATCATATCCTCTAACACTTGTATCACACACTCGGACTGGTTGTCAGTCTAAGGGTGATACACTATACTCAGAAGCAACAGTAAACCCAATTCCTTCTATAGCCCTTGATAGAATAGTTATGTAAATAGACTATCTCTATATGATATGATAGAAAAGGGAACACCATGAAGCCAAAAAATCTCTTGAATATAAATCCTTCCAAAATCATCTATTGAAAAGGTCACCTTAATCAGCATAAAGTGCACAACCTTAGTCATCTTTTCGATGATCACCCATATTGTATCAGTTATTTAAGGGGATCTTGGAAATACTATTATGAAATCCATGGTGAAATCGTCCCATTTTCACTCAAGAATATATAGAGGATGCATAATTCCAAGAATCCACTGGTGCTATGTCTTCACCTACTGACAGGTGGAACACCATGTGATAAAACCAACAATCTACTTATTTATACCTGGCCACCAATACTGACGACATATTTCTTGGTACATCTTGGAAATCCTAAGTTTTACGACCCAAACTAAGGTATAATACTCTTACATCAATTCTTTTAATATGTCCTCAAACAACCAGACATTCCCATGAAAGTGTAGGATCTCATCCTCATTGATAACCCAATTAGGTAGTGGGTCCTCACCTGAGACACTCCCTTAGAACTAGAACCTTGGGATCTGAAAGTTGTATCATACTTACCCATTACATAAGGGTGGATATTATTACCAAATATTCTAAAATAGGATACCCATGATACTCTTGAACCTCTAGGTTTATGTCAAAAATATTCCCATCAATTATCACTCACTATTGGCCTCCTGAACGGCCTATGTCCGAGTCTTCTAGCTCAGTGCATCAACTATTGCATTTCCATTTTTGAGTGTATACGTGAGTCTAAAATTGAATGAATATATGTACTCTACCCATTTATGACACCTAAGATTCAATTTAAGCTATGTGGAAATGTATTTAAGAATGTTTTGGTTCGTGTAAATGAAGAACCACTCCCCTAATAGATAACACCACCAATAGTGTGAAACATAAACCAAAAATTATAGTTCAAGGTCATTTGTAGGGTAATTTCATTTTTAAGGTCTTAGTTGGCGGGACTCATATGCTACAACATGATCTCCCTACATCAGAACTGCTCTTTGTCCAATTCCTGATTCATCACAATAGATTATATAAATTCTTCCTGACTATGGAAGAATCAAGATTAGAGCTTAATTCAACCTTCCTTTCAAATCCTAAAATGATTCCTCATCAACTTTAGACCATTTTAACTTCACAAACTTCTTAGTCAATCCCATGAGATTTGATTCCAGGCATGATAAATCTTGAATAAAATGTTTGTAATAGCCATCCATCCCCAAGAAGCTACATATGTCAAATACATTCTTGGGATTCTCCCAGGAAACTATAGCACTCACCTTCTCAAGTTCAATGAACACTTATTACTCTAAGATGATGTGACCTAGGAAGTGAACCCTTTCCATCCAAAAGTGGAATTTAGTGATATTATCACGCAATTAGTGCCATCTCAATGTATTCAGAATTATCTAAAGATGTTTTTCATGTTCGTGTCAAGTATGATAATAAACCAGGATATCATCCATGAATACTACCACAAATAAATCCAGGTATGAGTGGAAAACCTAATTATTAGGGCCAAGAAAATTGTTGTCACATCCTTAAGTTAGAATTACATAACCAAATACTGATACAAGCCATATCTACTTCAAAATTATGTACGTGGTATGTCTGATATTCTAACATACATCGAATGGTAGTCTGACCTAATATCAATATTGGAGAAAAATTTCACTCTTTTGAGATGATCAAATAGTTATTCTATATGGGTAAGTGTATACTATTTATTTACTGTAAGCTGGTTCAACTGAAGGTAGTCCATATAGATCCTGCGGGTTTTTCCTACCTTCTTAGAGAATAGCACAAGTGAACCCCATGGGGAAGTACTAGGTTGTTTGAAACCCCTTTATTCCAAATCTTCTAGCTACTTCTTAAATTCTTGAGTCTTAGTAGGTTTCATCCTTTAAGGAGTAATGGACACCATTGATGCTCCTAGAAGTAGCTCAATAGTTAAATACACCTATCTCATAGGAGGAAACCCAAAAAAATCATCATGGAAGATGTCCCTAAAATGATCCACAATAGGAGGGAATTCCATATGTCTCATTCCTTGATCACTCATAAAGATACTAGTTGTATGTTCTATCACTCTGCCTTACCCATGATGCTCGAGTCCATCTCGACTCACCTGGATATCCCATTCACCCTTATGAATGTAGGTATCACCCTAGGGTGATGTGAAGGACACCCTTCGATGATAGAAAAAACACATACATGTTAAGGAACTAACTATTCTATACCAATTATTATGTTTAAGATCATCATGTCAAGGATAAAATAGATCCTATATAGAAAGATAACCACCTATCTCAAGGGTGAATCCCTTACATCAGTGTGCGCCCTCAGTTCGGGTCCCCAACAGTGTCAATAGTCATCAATCCATGGAATTACTCTATTTATAATCCTATACTTACCATTATTGCTAAAGATTTTATGGATTTTCAAGAAACTATATCAAATAAGATAAAAAATTATATGATACTAGAATAGTACCTCAAACTGTAGAAGGCCCTAGACTCTGCTCCTTGGGAGTAGGATGCACTGTATATATATGGCCAGATCTGTGACCCTAAGATGAAACTTGACTAACCTAGGTAGGTATACTCTATTGGTAATGTACCTCTAAAATCTGGATATAGTGGACACATCCTCCTCCTTGACTGGATCAGTCTGTAGTAGCCCATCTCCCTACCTAATGTGAAGCTACTAATCCTACACTTGAATGCATAGTTGGTGCAGATCCCTTCTCACTAGGAGCTAGAGGGGAGGTTCAGAAAAAAGAATTTAAGGTGTACCATCCTACCACAATATTGACACTCAATTGGTTTCTTCATACATTTTGGATTCTTATCTCTTACCATACCAAATTGGTGACACACCACATAAGTGTTGGTGCATGTCATCTGATTGGCACTGCCACCGTGAGCAAACTCAAAGCAACGTTTCCCTCTGTTAAATGAACAACCTCACTATCTCAATGATGAATTTCCATATATCACACATCCATCCTACCTTGGGTTTCACTCAATGATGATATACTAGTTCACTATCTTAGAAATGGTGTTCAATCGAAAGACATTCACCCACGACCGGATGGCATACACAATCCCATCCTCAAATCATCTATCTATCATCAACTCGTCACTGGTGAGTGTCAGTGTAAAATGGTGAATCTCTATTAAAAATAAATAATAATCCATAAAATACATGGAAACCTATTTTAGGTATATATATTACCTAGAACGGTCCACTCTTATCATTTTAGAAAAGAAGTAATCATATAAGTCTATTTGGAAGTCCACCCATACCATACCCTAATTTCGATCATCCTAGGTGATCAAATCCCACCATCACTGAGTAGAATAAAAAATATATAATTCATGATCTTGAACCTACACTCTAGAGGCATCTTTGAATTCATGAAGATGGATAACATGGAATCTATCCATGACTCTGTATCTCAAGGATCACCATCCCTTGAGAGAGTGGGAGGTTGTTCTTGTTAAAATTCTTGTGTCAACTCTGCCATAGTAGGGGTGAGTCCTGGAGATCCCTGTACATACTGCATAAATCATAGGAATATCTCTTGAAACTGAGCATCAATGACCAGATTAGGAATATAAGGAAGTACCTCTATAGGCACCACATGAGGCAATACTGGGGGATCAGGGCCCACCACCTCTTAATTATGGTCGTCACCCCCCTCTTGGCACAAGACTGAAGGAATTCATGGTGGAATATCTATAAAATTTACAAACAATTGACTCATATGAGATTTAACATATTTTTAATGACATATATCAAAATATGATAGGTACATATCCTTACAATATAAGAGTCACAACCCTTTTCTAGCTCCCAAATCCAGGTCTAAGTGATAAGTAAAATCACCGAGGTCACAAGAGACACTTCCTACATCCCTCTACTATGGTTAGGCCAAGGTTAAGGTATCATATTATATATAATAGGTTCTGGTATATAGAGTTTAAATTGCTATGTATAGAGTAAAACACCCTTTAATTTTCAATTGGCTCCCCCATTTAATTGTAACCATTTAATTTAAGAATTTTAGATAAGTTTTTACTCATTTAGACATAGATAGATATTACGGTATAGTAAGATGCATCACTAATACCAAGTTATAAAGGAATAAGCATTATAATTTGAAATTATCACATCATGCAACTATGACCTAACCTTTTCACCTGATATCAAGATGTAACAGTCCATAAAAAGTGATTTGATTAAATGAATTATCATTCCCAATTTATATAAGTAAATGATTCATAAATTAGAATTGGTATTCATGTAATCAAATCAAATAACATTTCACCCTACAGAACCAGTGGGACATGACTCTAACATGTAATAAGTGGTTAATTAAGGTTTCATCATCAATCCATACATGAAAACACCATTTAGGCTAATGCATACACTTTAATAATCTAATTGCTTTATCCCTGCAATAACTGTTAATACATTTACAAATACAACAGTCAATGCACCAATAATATGTAGTAGGAAATGCATGTAGTGATATATATATATTTCTTAGAATATGAATGACATATGAATCTTCAAATTCATATAATGATACATGATATGATACATCATTGTCTCATCGGGCCAAGGGTAAAAGAAAACTCACAATAATATATAACGTCACAACTGATGTGAGTCACCCAATAGTGAAATCAATACAATTGTAACAAGGAAAAACCAAAATAGTAGTATCATATCCTTCGTAATTTCTATTTTTTCTGGTATGTGGGAAATCTACTTCCAGTAACAGGATCCTTACCAAAATATGACACATTCCTAGTCTCCCGTATAATACCCAAACAATAATAAAAAAGAAAAAAGGCTCTAATACCACTTTGTAGCATCCCAAACCAGATTTACTCATAAGTAATTGAACTTGGTTATCCACAATGCCAGAAGGGTGATTCCCCATACACCAGATGCCGCTAACTAGCAATAAGGGCCAATGGTGTGTTAGTGGGGAGACTATACCCTCAGGTCATAGTGTATAATAGCGGTATATAATAAATATAAATATTATATACAGTAATAAATAACCATAAATGAAATAAGAAATCATCCAGATAAAATAAACATACTAGAATAGAATTAGTATCAAATACCAAAATGATTCTCTTTTCATGGGATATACAAAAATGGGAACAAGGGTACAAGCATATACTACATGCTATACAAAAATAAAAAAAGGCCAAAAGATATCTCTAATATCATCATGAGAATAGGATCAATTATCTGCTCTCGTACTCCATCCTAGGATAGTAAGTCAGGAATCCAAATTTGGATACTTCCCTTTGTCCCTACCTATATCCATAAGGTCTGTTCAGGTACCAACTAGTGGCCCAAATAGGGAGTGAGATATACTCAGTAGGCCACCACCAACAGTATCTAGAACTATCCAATATGTGTGTATATATAATGAGTAGTGCATAGGTAATAGTAAATTTAATATAGTAAGTAAATAAATAAAACACATCAGACCGGTTCCTCATGGGATACTCAGGTGAGAATACCTACTTCTTCCTAAGAAAAATATCTCTCAATAGGTGTCACCTTTTGTGTACATTTATATTATTATACAGGTATGTATATATATTACTCATATACATATAGATTTATATGTGAATATATATAGATATGTAGTAATATACAAGACTCGAGGCATAAGCCCAAGGTGTCCATACATACTCATAAGGGGTTTCATAACTCTTGTGGCATATATGAATAGAGATATAGCTAGTCCATCATAAAAGTAAAGTATAAATCATGGACCGAACCCAAGCATGTACTTTGTCTTGGAGGAAGCATCCTTATTTTTTAATTAATTGGAATCCTAGGATCATCTAAGGATTTTCGTAAAAAAAATCATGTATCACTCCATGTGTGCTATAAAACCCATCACTATAGGATTCTATACAAGTCATTTCATATAAGGAACCTAAGCATCACTCTCAGCATTGTATATAGGTAAAACCTTCTAAGACCTTCCATGGTATATTAGATAGGTAACGAATTATTGATCATGGAAAGGTATAGAAACATTTCCCACTGAACCCATGTAAGGAAATCCCTAAGGTAACCATGTATCACTCATGGGTTAGCATAAAAACCTCTAACCGGTGAGCTTGTTCATGGTGTTCTATAAATAATTTGTGTATCACTCCTAGCATGATATAATTCAATTACGACCTCTAATTATTAATCTCGATAAGCCCATCCAAGGTGACCTTATTTTGGACCCATGTATCACCCTCATATTAGTGTAAAGTAATGGTTTTAGCGAGTATAAAACTCATACCATTAAAGAAATATATTTTTTGATGTTGTAAAATTCATTTAATATAGTTAATTAAAAATATAACTTGAATTAGAATGTCCAATACATATATCCTACCATTTTCCCTTGGTCCAATTTAAAATACATTACAATCACAAGAGGAAATTCAATACACCTCAATTGGTAACTCAAATTAATTACAAGGTAAAAAGTTCTTATGCATTTAAGGAAGGAGAACCCTTATGGGTGGATCATGTCAAGGTGGTCATCCTTTGATGTTGATTTTTGGGTTGATAGGATTATACTGAGAAAAGAAGAATCATTTTATTAAGTTAATTTGACATTTAGGAGGCATAAATGGAAGGTTCCAGTGAGTGGCACAATGATGCACCATATAAAGAAACAAGACTTTAGGTAAAAATAACTAGACCACATTCCTTATATTGGTAGAATAACCCTCATTTGTTATTATCCTTTTAATTATCTATAATTAAAACAATTAGTAAAATAGAAAAATGCCCTGATAATAGGTTATATTAGCTCGCACCAAAATAGTGTCGAATATAGCGAGATAAATTGAGAAATGAAGGAATAAGAATGAGGAGTTTACCATTACCTATCCAATGCAACTGGCGATGAGAGAAATAAACACTAGATGAAGAAGGAAGATCAAACCCTACCTTGGAGTGGAAGGAGGGTTCACAGGCATGCAATCCAATATGCAAGGGAGGAAGACAGAAGTGATATTAGTATTTTAAAAAAAGGGTCAAAAAGGTAAATTCACCAAATTTTAATGGGTCACACGATTTGGATGCACAGTTGGCCAATCCATTCACTAACCATGTGACAGTCACTTTCCATGGCACCCTATCACATGGACTAGGAAAACAATTAAACTAACCATGTGAAATCCATGAGAATCACCTTTGTAACCAAAATTTGAAGCACTTGAACGATCATACCTCTTGGGAGACACAGTTAGAAAATCATGTGTCCTTCTATAGTTCACTATTTTACCCCACATGGTTGAGATGAATGATTAGTATTAACCATGCGCTAACTATGTGGCTCAATATTCCTTTCCAAAACATGGAACTCTAGGCCTTGAATGAGACTCAAATACTCCTAAAACACTCATTATCATCTTAATCCCATTACTAGCATAAAACTAGTGGTTTTTAAATTAAATTAAGTATCCATAACTCTCTAAAAAGTTTGGACATTACACTTAAGATGGAATTTTTATATTGTTGTTTTCCATTTTGATGAGGGGTTTTTATCAAGATAGGGGTGGGGATGTTTTGTGGACTCCCTAGGTGTGGTTAGTCGAGGATGTGGTGATATAGTGATACTTAGAGATTAGGTGGTGGTACAAGCTTGGATGAGACTTGGACAAGATTATAAAGTGAGTTGTTGGGCTAAAGATTAAATGGAAATTACTTTTTATTGAGGTAGGTGGTATTATATACCTATATGTATGGTTTATGTGTGTTTTTATATGGAATGTGATGTGTAAGGTTACGCCACTTTGGGTGGTCAACCATTTTAAGTTAAGTAAATTTTTTTGAATTAAATTAAACACATGTGGATGAAATAAAGTTATAAGGGCCACATTAGACCCCTATGCACTGGATGGTTTTTCATGGTTGTTTATGGCCATGAACTTGGTTGTATTGTGTACCATGAGACATAAGGACCTTGAGGTGTGTTAATAAATTTAAATTAATTATATGTGGTTTCCCTAGTGTTAGGTTCCTGATAGACCTCCAGGAATAGGTTTGTGATGAGTTGAGATAAATATCATACAGGTTGGAATTGTGAAACCTAAGAGATCCCCTTAAGCCTTAGACTAGTAAGACAGTGGAGTGGTGTACTTACTATACTGATATTGGGTGACTTGGGTGGGTATACCTTGATGAGATAACTAGAAAAGTTGGGTGTTTAGTGATGTTGCCCAGTCAGGATCCAAGTATCACTAAGAGGGGGAGGAGGTGAATCAGTGATATCTTTTTCTTTTATGTTTCCCTTTTTTGAAACAACATTTGCCTCCTGTTAAAGTGTTCTTTCCCTGCTGAACACACACAACCATAGGAACACAAGATTTACAAGGTTCACTACTCAACAAGAGTAGCTACGTCCTTGGTATGGTATAGAAATAATCCAGTACCACACAATACCCTAGAAAACAATACTTTGATGTGGAATACAATGATTAGGTTATTCCCTTTCACTCGTGTAGTAATTGGGAGATAATTCGCAAGTATGTGTGCACCCTCTTAGCAAAAATAGGGAATTACAGTATTTCAATGCTTCTTTACAATTGAAAAAGTGTATTATATGAAGTACAAATATTCACTTTCCTACCCAGAATCTAGTAAGAACTATCTTATGCACATATTAATACATGAAAAGAACCAAAAAATTGCGTGCACCCTTTTAGGTGTATTGCGCACAACTTTTATGACAAGCATGCATGATTTGACTTTTGTCTCAAAACACCTCTTGCGCACAACTTGAATCTTGCATGCAACTCTCTTCTTGCGCGCAACTCTATTTCTTTTGTGCACTCCCCTTTTCTTAAAATTCTTTCACCCCTTAGAGCTCAGGATTTCTCTAAGTGTTGATCTTTTCAAATGTGAGGGGGTGAACTCTTATTTATAGACCTCATCAACCCCCGCATGAAAAAACCCTAATGTGTCACACAAGATCCTGACATGTCGTGAAAAACCCCATTTGACATCGCATTGGGCGCGTAAGTCTCCTTCACGCCAACCTCATCTTTCATGCACTTCTTGAATATTTCGTGCACTTCATGCCTTTTCCATTTTTCTATGTTATGACCTTAAATCATGCCTTGCGTGTAACATTCCTGATATCATTCAATCTTGTGTGAAAAATAAAATCTTTCACGTGAATATTTCCTTTTCAATATATTTATGTTCAGATCTTGGAACTCCACTTACGCGCAACAAACCCAACCATCTTCAAAATTACACGCATCATTTATTGCCAAAATCACATTTCTCTATCTCCCGATTTTCAGCCCCAAAAATCTGGAAAACACTAGGAAATGACGCCACCTTAAAAACAGCTTCGGAAAGAACCCCAATGCTGCTTCATTATCATCTGTCGTATTCAACAAACAACTAATTTCATCATGAACCATAACTATTGTGATATATAGTCTTTTATCGAATACCTTTAGCATCATCAGATTTTTAGTGGAAAGTACTGAACCTTCCCTATATTCCACTAGCATTTTCCTTCCAATCAAATCTAAATATGAATCGTAGCACCATTACCCCCCTTTCCTTTATATGGATTGCATCACAAGTTCTCAAAACTTAGGAAATTTGGAAATATAAATCAGCAAAGCATTGTCTAGTTTTTTTAGTCCTTTACAAAGTGAATTGATTTATCTTCTTTGACAATAAAAGATAACACTCTATAATAGAAAACTCTTCTTACTTCCTTCTCCATCCAAATTAGTCACAACATTTAGACAATCCTAGAGTAATCTGGGAAGAGGATGAGATTGAGGTCATCTACATGGTATTCTTTCCTATGAGGACAGTGAGGCTTTGATGTCTATTAATTATGTTGAGGAATGTTATTCCATCTGATCCATAGGTGTTGAATTGAGAGATGATTTTAGGATTGAGGGACCCCCATGAGGAGTTCTGGCCATGATGAGTCATAAGGAAATTCAGTGGGTGCCTCGGTGACATGTTATACCAAGTGAGAGGGTGTGCATGGGAAAATGGATAGTGATGATCATGGGTTTCACCTTAAAACCTGGATTAATTATACAAGCCTTATATGGATATATTGACCATTATAGGTTATACCCTTTAGAGGTAGACCTTTTCAGGTGAGATGGGCATGGGTGGATAGCCAGTCCTGATGAATTGTCACAGGAAGAAGTTCTTCCCTCTGAGATGTATTCTCATATAAGGGATGTGTTTGATAATCTCCTTGAATTTTGCCTTCATGGATGGTGACTATGTAATGTTCAGGATTACCTCCTCGGGTTTGGTGTTGATGCCTAATATTTTGGAATTATAAGGGTAATACACATTATGTTCAATGATGATGGCTAATACTTTGGAATTCCAAGGGTAATACCCCTTGTGTTCAGTGATGATTCTTTATATTTTGGAATGCCAAGGGTGATACCCCTGAATTTCATTGATGGTGCCTAATATTTTGGAATTCTAGGGGTGATTCCACTTTTGGTCGGTGATGATACATAGTGACTATGGATCACCCTGAATTACCTCTTAGGGATCATCTCAGAGCCTAATGATAATGGAATTCCTAGGATATCACTTGGTATTTTTTGTTGATGCTTGAAGTTATTATTAGATCACCTAGGGTCACCCCCTAGGGATTTAATTTATTCCTAACACTATGGACCACCCAAGATAAACTCCTGGGGTTGGGAGTATTCAACTTATTTTGTCATCATGGTCATGCAACATGCTCAGAGGTACTCTGAAACTGGATGAAGTGGCTATAGTTGATTGGGGTAGTGGGACTGAGGATCAATGGTGGTTTATTTATTTATTTATTTCATTATTCTCTTATTTATTTAGAGCATATCACATGTACATATCATCGTATTTTTGGTTATGTATGGGATCCCATTGGTGGTTCCTTACTGAGTTATGTACTCACACCCTGATCGGGTGAAAATTACACTTTTTTACCTCATTATCCTGCACATGATGTAGGCATGGGTTGGATAGTGGCCCAGTTCTGTTGATTATTGAGACAATATCTTGATTTAAGCTAGAGATCCAGATGAGGTGTGGATCAGAGATGCAGTGGAGGCCTGTATTTTATTTCTTTAGTTTATTCTATATATGTGTTCAGCCTAGTGGGTGATTTTTATTTTATTATAGCATGATTTTTTGATCTTATATATATATATTATACATTAATTTATTATTATTGTATATGTTTATTACTTTTGTGTACTCTAATGTGATGATATGGAAGTTATTTAGTTATTTATCTGTTACTGCGCACTCTGATATGGGGGTATAGACTCCCTATAGTCACACACTAGACCCCCTATACTAGTCAATAGCCTATTGTGTATGGGTATTCAAGCCTAATTTTACATGGTTCCATTGTTCTGGTGTACTAGTTGATTTTCCTCCTGATTGGGATGTTATAAAATTGTATCAAAGGATTTTTATTTTCTTTTATCTTACTATTTTGGTGGCATCTAAGAGATATAGGTATGTGTTAGAGTTTTTGATGGATATTATTTTGGTACATCATGAACACTTGTTCTGGAAGGAATTCAAGGTTACCAGGGGCTTGGAATTTCTATTCTTAATATATGGTGTTATAGTTGTATGATTTTCACTTCTTGTGACACACATGATGTTTGGATTTATGATTTATTCTAGATTTGTCTCTTAGACCATAGAGGAAAGACCAATCTCATGTATCATGATTTGGAACATAATATTCACATTTCATATAGGCCTACTAGAATATGGTTATCACCAATGACAGTCTCAAATATTGAAATTTTCAGTAGCTACTCATATGATGTTTTACCATTTAAGTTCTTAGTGACATTCTGCTCAGCCAGACTGTCTTTTATATGTATCTTCTTTTGATGGTAGGTTATTTTAATCTCTAGTTGGATGTCCGTGATATAGATGATTATGATGATGATGATGTGGATCCATGTACAAAGGAGGTTCAACAACCCAAGTTGTCTAGTAAGGCACATAATACCAAGTGGGAACCCCTAGTAGGTCATTATTATTTGGTCTCAATTATTTGAAGTGGCAGTAAAAATTTATACGAAATTTTCCAATATATCATGGAAAAGAATTATGTCTAACTGAAACTTATAATTATGATTCTCTAAAATAGATTTTTTAATACATGATAGTTATGTATAGACCCTGACTGATGAGATTTTTATTCCCAAGGGATCAGTCATGTATGTGGATGTTTAGTGAGAATTAGTTCCCTAGTAGGTAGATGACATGTCATGAGGTTCTTAACAGATGTGAATATGAGACCTTCTAGTGGGAATTTTTCATATTATATGTTGTGGGATATTAGATAAAAAATTGTGGTTGTTTCCTTATAGTTTATGTTTTGTGATAGATCTAAATTTTTATTAAGGTAAGATACACTAGTGACCTTGATCCATGAATCAACATTTAGTAAGATGGTTCCTTGTGTTATGTACAAGGGAAACTCTTAGAGGGGTTATCCTAGGATTATGAATTACCAAGAGGTATAAATTTATGGTTATATTCTTTGATTGGGTATCGATACATA
The DNA here is from genome assembly GCA_963277665.1 of Viscum album. Taxonomy (NCBI): domain Eukaryota; kingdom Viridiplantae; phylum Streptophyta; class Magnoliopsida; order Santalales; family Viscaceae; genus Viscum; species Viscum album. Next base: position 1,078,955,908 of record OY728166.1, on the reverse strand, counting down.
GGAGTTCCAATAATTTTTATAAAAAAGAGCATGGTTACACCATAGGGTTTTATAAAATAGAAACATGAGTGGTATCAACTTCGGATGTGAGGCACTTAGAGTTTCATGGTATTGAGACTGACTTCAAATGGTAAAACTATTTGAGTTTCTAACCCTATTTAGTTTGGATACGATTTATCTACATGGTAAGAGTATGGATATATTCTTGATAGTTTAGAAATTAAGCCTTATTGATAGGTGATAATTCATTTTTCCTTGTCATGTGATGGATGTTTGGTTATTGGAAAGGATCACTAGGGTGATTTTTCTTTGATAAAAATATCATGTTCTGTACATGGTTTATTTTTTAGGAATGTGATCTAAAATTTAATTACATGCGACTCATGGGATCATGAGTTAGGTTGGTGTGAAATGGTTGTATGGGATATTACACATGTTACGTCTAGATGAGATTGATGTGGAACACACAAGTTAGAAGTAATTCCATTGAATTATGAATTAGTGAGTGGCCATGAGTGGTTATGGTTTAATGGGAATTGTGAATACTGTAGTAATGGTTTCTCAAGAGTTATTATAAAAATAAAAATGTCCCTCTATGGTAGAGTTGACATTGGAATGGTTCAAATGTAGTGGAATAGTCGATCTAGTAGTTGATCCTGGTCAGCTATTGACATGATAGATGAGAGTGGATAGAGAGGATTAAAATTTATTTGATGATGGAACCTATTGGGGTGGATATTTAGGTGTGATATAATGTAAACCATGTGGTGGGGAGTATACCATTTTCCATTTTGAAGGTGTGACTCATTTCAAATTAATCTTAGTAGGTGTGTAGGATAATATTTCCATGCGATGGGAATAGTTGGCGTTTGAGGTAGAACCCTAATATTGTAAGGTTCATTGGTATAATATAACTTATTTTTGGATATTGATATAGAATTTAGATTTCATTTAGTAGGTGAATCCAATTTATATGGTCCCAAGTAAATATCATATTTGGGTTTCAAATGATTTATTAGATGTATTTAGTGCATTGGAATCAGGTTTGGGATGATATAATATTATATAATGGTGATTCATGAGGTGAATCATGATTCATCACATGATTTAGGGGGTTAACCTCATTCACCGCATGGTTTAAGGGGTGAAACCACATTTTTTGACATGGTTTAGGGGGTGGACCTATTTCATCGCATGATTCAAGGGGTTCATCATCTAGAGAAACAAGGTGGGTTTTTTCATGAAATTGGATGCTAAATATTAGATACCACATTGGGTATTTTATACTGGTTACATAAGGTGAATTTTGAGGTTTTATTGGGACTATTCAAGGAAAATTCAATGTGTTTGGGCCCTATGAATGAGTAATGGAGACTCTTCTGTTTCAGTTTATAATCAAATGCAAGGGTTCGTACCAACTTTTAACTGATTTATTCAAGAATATTTGGGTTCAATTAGATGGAAACCACATCAAATAGGACATCGTACCATTAGGGTTGTATTTCGGGAGGCAGTTCTGATGGTGGGGAACACTGTGGATTAAAAATAACCATTATGAACTGAGGCTTATGGTGTGAAACTTAATAATCCAGTACATGATTTTATTGATGAAATTTTGGTTTCTCAACATATATGGGTGCAGTTAGGCACTTCCTTAGTAGTTTTCTGGTGGTGGTAGATAGTAGGATAGATTCTGATGGGTTGGGTTTTGTGTTCTTGGAGTTGTGAAATAGGAACTCATTCAATATTTGGGTATTAAATACAATGGGATAATCGTGATTTAGTGACCCATGTAGGTTGGGTGTGTAGATTGATTTTTTTGTGAGACTTATTAGGGATGAGAATTTATATGGTGGGGAGATTCTAATACCATGTTTCAAAAAGGATATGGAATTTTGATGAATTTTGATTTTTCAATTTGGAGAACTAGTGTTGGTTTTGGGTAGTTCATCATTTGAACATCTCTAATATGTATTCTTAGACATTTATTTTTGTGTTGAGAAGGTATGCATGTTTATAGGTATTTTGGTATGAGTTTGTAGTGGTAGGGTTTCTAAAAACAATATATTCAAGTCATTCATAGTGTGAATGACATTCATGGGTTGTCTCGGGATGTGAATAGAAAAAAGGGGCTAAATTGGAGTCTTAACTAAAAAACAAATGGTGTGAACACTTAGGTCTTGTCGTGAAACATTTTTTATAGGTTTTTTAATAAATGATGGGGCTTCCCCCCCCCCTTCTTTAGTAGAGGATCTTACACATGGGATGATAATGGTTTGACGTCCACCTCTCCCATCTCACCTCTATTTGAGGTGATTCCAAGTGATATCAGATGGTGTTTCTGGGGATTTTATTATGATTTCCCTAGATAATGGTAAAATCACCTATTTTCAAAGGGTATTTTATGATTCTAAGATATAGGGTGTCTTGATATACTCTCTATATGTTTCCTTTTTCCATTTTGATGAGGATTTTTCTTAGAATAGTGTCAGGGGTGTGTTGTAGGACCTTAGAGTGTGGTTGGTCAAGAGTTTGGAGATTATGTGGAGTTTGATGGTTGGATGGATGTAAAGAATCATAAAATACTTATACAATCTTGGGACGTTATTTTTCATCCTAAGGATTAAAGGGAAATAACTTCTGATTGATGTAGATGGTCCTATATACCCACCTTTATGGTTTATACCTATTTTTATGTGACATGTGATGTGAATGGTCATTTTACTTTGTGTGGTTGACTCTTTTATGTTAAGAAAATTTTTTTAAATTAAATTAAATCCATGTGGATAAAACAAAGTTCCAAGGGTCTCATTGGACACTTATGCGCTGGCTAGTTTTCCTCAGTCACTAATGGTCAAGGATTTGGTTGTATTGTGTGACATAAGACGTATAGACCCCTAGGTGTGTTAAACAAGATAAATGAATGCGACATGACAACCCCAGTTGTATGTTCCTAAGATACCTCTAGGTATATATTAGTTATAATAGGAGATGAATGGACTAGGGGTTGGTCATGTGAAACCTATTAGATTCCCTTAGGCCTTCAAACTAGTGAGATGGGAATGGGGTGTTTGTCCACCACTAATATGTGGTGAATAAGGTGAGTAGAACATGACAAGAAAACTGGACAAGTTTGTAATTTGAAAAATCCTAGAGTGATTTGGGAAGAGGATGGTATTGAGGCTATCACCCTTTGGATACTTTCCTAAGAGGCCAGTGAGGCCTCGATAACTATTAATGATATTGATGAATATTATTTCAATTGAGTTATAGGTGTTGATATGAGAGGTCAATTTGGTATTGAGGAACCCTCATGATGTATCATAACTATGATGAGGCCTAGGGGACCCTGGTGGGTGCCCTAGTGACATGTATACCCTAGTGATAGGGTGTGCATGGAAATATGGATGGTGATGATCGTGTGTGTCATCTTAGAACTATGATCGATGATGTGAGCCTTATATGGTCATAGTGACCATTGTCAGGTATTCCCTTAAGAGTCCAACATTATCATATGAGATGGGTATGGGCTGATGCACAACCTTGATGAGATTTCATGGGAGGAATTATTTCCCTTTGAGATATATTTACATACAGGGGTGCCTTGTATAATCTCATTGGATCCAGACTCCACTCATGATGACTAAATAATGCTTAGGATTACCTCCTAATGGTTTCCATTGATGCCTATTATTTTGGAATGAAAAGGGTGATACCCCTTAGGTTTAATGATGATGCTTAATATTTTAGAATTCCAAGGGTGATACCCATTCTGTTTGGTGATGATGCCTGTTATTTTAGAATGTTAGGGGTCATACTCCATGGGTTCAATGATAATTCCTAATGAATATGGATTGTCTATAATTACCTCCTACTGATTTTCTTGGAGCATGATGACTATGGAACACCTAGGATATCACCTATAATTTGGTGGTGATGTTTGGTGTTATTATCATATCACCTAGGCTTATCCCTAGTGATCAGATTTATGCCTGATACTATGGAGCACCCAAGCTGATCTCTTGGTGGTGGCCTTATTCACCTTTTTTAGTTAGAATGATCATGTGATGTACTCAGAGACATTATATCACTAAACAAAGAAGTTATGGTCAATCTTGGTCATTGGCCTAAGGATTGATGGGGTTTGATTGATTGATTGATTTATTTCCTTGTTTGTTTATTTATTCAGACCATGTAACATGAACATATTACTACATTCCTAGTTATATATTGGGACCAATTTTGTGGTTACCTACTAAGTTATGTACTCACATCCTTCTTGGGGGTCCACTGCACTTGGTTTCCCAAGAAACCCTCACTTATTTCAAGCATAGGTTGGGTAGAGGTCTGGTGATGTTGATTATTGAGATAATAGCTTTATTTGGATTGGAGATTAGGACAAGTTATTTCTTAAAGATTTAGAAAATCCTATATTTTATTTCTTTTGTTTATTTTATATATGTTGTAGGCCTATAGGTCAATCTATGTTGTATGCTAATATGACTATTTGATCCTTTATAGATTCTTCATTCATTTATAATTATTATATATGTTTATTTATTTTGTGTACTCTAATGTGATGATATAGATGTTATTTATTTACTTATCTATTGTTGTTCACTTTTATATGGGGGTATAGTCTCCCCACAGTTACACCTTAGACCCTCGCTACTAGTTAGAAGCCTCTAACATGTAGGGAGGTGTACCTGAGGTCATGTGGAACCATCGGTCTGAGGAAATTCTTGAGTGTCATACGGATCAGGATGTTACATCTCTCAAAAAAAGAGTAAATGGTTCTAATATAGTTAAATAAGCCACACCATGGACCATTGTAGATAGGATATCTTAATATAGATTAAGGGAAGTAAGTAGCATCCAAGAATAGAATCAATTCAATAGAGAGATGAAATGATTAGTTTAGTAGTAAGCCTTTCGAAAGAATAGGTGATGGAGTTACCTAAGGAAGGTAACACAAAAGTTATAAAGAAACAATGTGAAATCCCCAAGAAATATCAGTATATCAAGGAGTTTTTGGCCATTTTCACAAACCATTTGAGAATAGATAAACAAATGGAGTATGTTCAATTAGTTGTTTAATGAAAAAATTCCACTTCATATAAGGAATAACCTGAATTTTAATTGAGGTTTTCCACAAATAATGTCTCCAAGGTTCTTAAAATTTTGTGTGTAAGGTGTAAGAAATATGGGAATGTTGAAATAGACTATATTACTATCTTTCCAACTTAATAATAAATATTGAAAAAGGTTTATGAAAAAGGAAAATATCTATTAGATGAAAATTATTAATTAGAAGATGTTAATAGGCCCATTAAACATAACAAGAAAACACAAATGATGATGGAGTCCATGGTGTCCATAGATGCTCAAAATTGGAAAATTAAAATTAAAATTAGCATAAAGAGATATTAAAATTTTAAAACTACAAAAAAGAGTGTCACTGGGTTGATATAATAGTCTTATCCCTAATTTTCCTACTAAGAGACTATTTAATTACTAAAATTTTCCCTTAAATCTATTTTCATGTTATTTGGGTTGGAAAATTAAGGTGATATATGAAGTAAGTGTGCCAGATGATCTATTTTAATCATTAGACACAACAAGAAAAATGAATCCATCATGGAACGAGTAGACTCCCATGATGAATAGTTTTTGAGTGCATCTATTAAGGGGTGAAAAGATTAAGAGGACCTAGAAATATGTGTGTAAAATCTAGATATCTATAATTTCTAGAAAGATTTTAAAAATCGAAAATTGTGGTATTAAAATCAAAATTTCTCCCCCTATTTTTATTATAAAAAATATTTTCACAAAGTGGGAGTGTTGTTTGATGTGTTTGGTAAGATAAAGGGGTTGTTTTTTGTCTTTTACTGGACATTGTTTATGTGTTTTTTGAGATGTGTGAACAATTTACATTTATTTAGAAATATTTTTGAAATAACCCTGAAAATGAGGAAATGAATATTTGATCACTTGCATTAGAATTTATGGGAAAACTTATTATATTGGAGAAGTATTTATTTTTTTATACTGGGATTTCCCATGTAGACTTATAAGTTATTAACTAAAGACTCTTGGTTAATTTTTGTATGGTGTTATCCTTCACTTAATAATAGTTAAAGGATGAAATTCAGATTTAATGATGAAGAATATGAAAATTTTAAATGAGTGAGTTCCCCATACATTACCTTTATATTTATTGTCAATAAAGAGGAGAATAAAACGGGTTTTCAAGCACACATATTGATTTATAAATAATTTAATGGTATTTACAAAAAAGTAAAAAGATGGATATTGAAGTGTTTATTAATATATTTTCTTTATTTCAAATAATTTGCAATGTTATTATCTGAAGAATCTGTCAATATGTGTTGGGACTATATGAGGTGCTAAGTGGGATACTTCCATGGTATATGGATATTAAATAATGGAGAGTTTTTATTAAATAATTAAAGAAATTGTGTAACCATGCTTAGGTATCTTGTACATATATAATGATTAAGGAAGTATTCATCATGTTAAGTTACTGATTATGTTGATGTGTTCTCTACAAGAGTCAATGGAATTTGGAAGCTTCTAGGTAGTGGGGGAATTTTTCATTGGATATAAAGATTGATAAGGTAGTTTTTAAAGATATTTTATAGATCATACATTAGAGGTAGAAACTTTAGGTAAAATTTAAAGTTTATTTGAAGGTTTAGGAAGGCATCATGGTGAGTTGAAGAGGTTCTGATATGCGATAGTTAATTTTAGGCTAATTTGGAGAAATTTGGACTTATTAATTATTTGGAATATGATTTTTTCATATTATACTTTTAGGAAAACACGTATGAATTTTATGGCATATGAATTCAATCACGTTAGACTATATGTGAGTGTATTATTTTCAACATGTACAACTTGTATGGAGTAAGAATTCTCCCATGTCAAACTTTGTGTCCAACGTGCATGACTTTTCTGGCATACTACTTTGATCATGTTAAACTTTTTGTGATATTAAAAATTTTGAGATAAAATCATGTAGTACTTTGAGATCATATGACGTTCTACACATATAAATTCAATGAGAGATATTTCCAAAATTAAGAAATGAGATATTAAAATCTGATGATGTAGTTAATGTGAAGAATTTCCAAAAATGAGATATTAAAACTTTTTATGACTCTTAAATCCATATGAAATGTGAAGAATTTCCAAAATTGAGATATTTTTAAGAAATGAGAGATTTAATCTGATGATGTAGTTAATGTGTTCTTCCAAGATTTAAATGTTACAATTAAGATGAATAATTACGATTTAAGCCAAGATTAGAGGATGCCCTATCGAGGAAGATGTTAAAATCTAGGAATATTTCCACACTGCAATTTACAGTTCCTTGTCACAACCATATGAGTTTATGCATATGGGGAAGGAAATTAAAATCTTTTAAATATATGAATTTTATGGGGAATTAAAAGTTTATATTAAAATATCATAGGACGATTGAAACAAATTGACTATTAAGAAATACCATTATATGAATTCAAATGATCTTGAATGAGGAGATGAATCGGGAATTACATTGACTAATTTTAAATATAAGATCATTATTACTATCAAAGATTAAGGAGTTACCAAAATTTTATTTTTGAAACTATTATTTATGATAATATTTGGTAAATGTAAAATATATAGGAGATGAAGAAGATATTTAAAGAACTTTAGAACTCTGATACTACTACAACACATAGAGAATATGGTGTGTGTTAAAGAAGAAGGATCCAAAACATCCAAGAGTGTACATATGTGTTTAAGAATAAGTATAGGAGGCCCACGATACAACTATATCATAGAAAGATATTGAGAAGAGGAGAGACCAAAATTTTTTATATTGATCATATTTATTTCAACACTCTTGGAGGAGTAAGACAACATGATTCAATTAGATATTCATTTATTTTAATAATTCTAAATGTGGTGAAGAGAAAGAATAAACTGCATAGATATTTGATGATCATATCAAGGAAATTGGCTAATTTTTCAATGGCTAAAGATAATACCATTGAAGAACATGTAATTTTAGTATAAATAATGTCAGCCTTACCTCTAGGGGGAGAAATAACTCTAGGGAGGTATTTGATGTCACAAGACTCAAGAAAGAAAATTCCCCTTAACTTGTATGAAACTTACAGAATATAGTGTAGGTGAATTGTTAGGATTTGAGTATAAATATTTCCTATATTCTATTTTAATCACTCTCCTATATTTAGTGATTACTGTAGGTCTCTAAACTCAACCTAAACCTATAAAGAAGCTAGATTTAAAGGCCAAAACTTATAAATATTTTTTTTTATAATGATGTTGTTAAAATTAGTATTTCATTAGAAGATAAGTGGATATGAAACATTCATTGATCCATAATTATTAACTGAGATAAATGTTTGGGATTTAAGTGGGGAAAACTAAAAGGAAAGTAAAAATCATTAAAATTTGGGTACACTTATTAATCCCCCCCCCACCTTAGTAACCTTGCATAACCACTAGGAACTATAATATGAAATCATTACTCTTTTCTTCTTGATAATACATTTATGTTACAATGACCTTGACTAGGTACTTAAATAAACATCATTGTAATTTCAAACTAGCCTTTATTTTTATTTTTTTTAACTTTTACCCACTTGTATGGTTAACATGGTATTAAAACTGGATATCTCAATCCCAATTCACCTTTACTCAATGCATTGAGAAAATATGGAAAATATTTCTTAAACTTATTCACACTATCAAAAAATTTTCAACATAATAAACTTTACAATTATAATAAGACTTATAGGATACCTCTAGTCTCACTAATCCATTTAACATACCAAATATTATTGAATATATGAGAAGATGCTAAAATTATTTGGTCATTTTTGATATAATGAAATTAAAAACCAAAGTGTATTATTTTATGCTTCTCATAAGAATTAAGATTCACCTGTTGAACAACTTCAACACTTGGTTACTTAGGAAGGTGTTGTTATAACACAAATAATTTCTCCTAAAGTATTTTTATTAAGTTTTAAGAATTGAGATTTTATTACATTAATATTATCCTTTCATGGTTTTATCTCAAAGATAAGTCTGTTGATGATGATTTTTTTTATTTACAATAGAAGTTTTTATTATAAACATATCATGTTTACAACCATTTTATAAGGACTTTTATTAAATGGGCTCCCACTAAAATGATGACCACTTTTAAATTCATCATATCCATTAGTGGGAAAAGATCTCTATTTCATTAAGCTTTGTGTTACTTTATAATTTCTATTATCACTTAGTTATTTATGTAGGAAATCATCCCAATCATATCATATATTATTCTCTAGTAGTCAAGTGGATAACTCATTATCCAATCCATCGTGTGGATAAACTCAACTCCATATATCTAGTAACCTAATCTTGTTAGGTAATCCTAGATAAGTGTAACCAAAATAAAATTATAAGAACAGGAAGATAATCCTATTATTGTTTCCCATTACATTATTTCCTTAGATAAGTTAATCCAAGTTCACCTAGATTTGACATTTCCTATATGGTTGGATGGTCGTGATCTTGAAAAGTATAACTTTTAAAGGAATATAACATTTAGTGTTTTGAAGGGGATATATTCTCACTATCTTATCTCATATCATTCCTTTTATATATGCATGCTTATAATTATTTTTTTGGAATCATTTTCCAACCCCCAAATTAATATGTTAAAACCATATTAATTTGTAACTCTTTACACAACCCATAAATTATGTTAATCACCCAAAAATAGAGGCCCAACATATTTATAAATATCCAAATGCATTGTATGAATAAGATATATGAACTTTTAATGTAATGGTTTACAATTATATGAGATTGATAATCTCCATATGCGTATGTATGGAGTGACATATATCCAACCCCCTCCCTTCTAGAAGAAGGCATAAGCCTTCAGGGAAATGGGAAGTTCAAATCAAAGTCCCTCTCCCCAGGGAGGATTTAATCAATATGTAATCCAATTAATCATAATTATAATACCTAATATATATAGAAACTAGACAAAGAGTTTGTACCTGAGTGGTAAGGGCTCCTGCTTGGCATCTAAGAGACCCATGTTCGAAACTAGGTAGAGGCTAATTTTTGGGTCACTGAAGCAGTACTGTAGCATGTATTGTTCAGTACTGTAGTAACCAGAACTATTCACCTGATTTGGGCCTTCGGGCCACCGATTTGGGCATACGGGTCTGAAGGGACTTCAGGTCATCAAAGGCCTTCAGGCCTCAGGGCCTTCGGGCCACAGAGACCACAGAGTATCCTAGTTAAAACATAAAAGTCCCCAGAAGAGGATTAGAGAAAAAAACTAGAAGTCACTAGAAGCAGAGATAACTGGATTAGAAGAATGAGAGTGTATGGAAACCGCCATCGGGACCAGGAACTGTGAAACTTTGTATGGGGCAATGCTAGCCAGTCAGCAATGCAAGGTGGGGATCTAGGTGATTAATGATGAAAAAGTTGGAGAGGGGTAGTTCTAATGGGTTGGTCCTAAGGGTCGTGTAATTGGAATAGTATGCCTTTGGGCCTTCGAGTTATGTATTGGCCTCCGGGTTGTGTCGGGCCTTCTGCCTTGGGCTTACAGGTTATTTAAGGGTTCCCCTTCAACTCTTAAAATGGGTATTATCCATAATAAAATAAAAATAAGGCCTTCGGGGCATTCGGGATAATATATATAAACTAAATTAATTAATAAGATTAAATATAATAACTTTAGCTATAAACCATGTTTAAAGTAGATGAAAACTAAATCTTATGATTTTGTTCCTAGAATGTAGTCATTGTATTGATAATTTATAAGAATTAATTTATCATATAAATTAAAGATTATAAAATATTAACATTCACAAAAAATTTATAAATAAAAATATTCAAAAGGAAATAAATAAATAAATAAATATTTTATTTATTTTTTAAACATGATATATATATATATTTATGAACAATTCATAAATAGAAAATTATAAAAAACATTATAATTTATTATGTAAATTCCATAATTTGATGAATATAAACTTTATATTTATTCTCGAACATTAACTCATTCATATTAAACATTATATGACATTTAAATATATGATATTTCATGAAATATAAACATTTTATATTTCAATTTATATTATGAAAACATTTTACATAATCTAAACATTACATATTAATAATATTTAAACCATTGATCATACTAGTCATCAAAACTCTTTTGATAAGGTTTAAATAATTTCTAAATAAGGGCCTTTTTATTTGAACAATTCAAATTCATATTGTGAATAATTCATAATTTTAAATATAAACACTTTATATTTTTTCTTATTTTTTTAATTTATAAACACTTTATAAACTACAATTTTAATTTTTATATATATTTTTTATATTTAAATTATAAGACAAACCATATAATTTTGAAAATATATTTTTAATATTAACACTTGATATTATGAAATATTTAATGATAAATGATTCATAAACATTTAATTAATTAATTATAAACACTTTATAATAAAATAATTTATAAATAGATTTATAAATTTTTAAATATCCTAAAAAACATTTTATTATAATTTATAAACAAATTATAAGTTATAAAATTAATTCATAATTGAAAATAAAGAAAAAATATTCTTCAATATGTAATTTTTATTGTCTGAAGATCAAACATAGTATGTGATTGATAAGTCACAATGAATAAACACTTTATTCATTATAATCCATATTTTACAATTGATTAATCAATCATTAAATATTATAACCAACCATATTTTATGATTTACAGGGATATCATAACATCGATATGATATTTTGTTTTTGAGAAACCTATAGAAGTTATATTGTATGATTTGATATACTGATGTTATATGCCACAACATTTACAAAACTAGGAGTTTTCACTAAGCCGTGATCTATTAAATCATATATCATAAGTTGTAATTAAAGTTGGGTAGAAAAAATTTTGAGTTATATTTTATGAAATTTATTATGACATGAATTAAGAATTAGAAATTTTCATTTATCAAATGATTTCATGAATAAAAAGAATGGAAATGATTTGATATCACTGATATATTTATAATCATAGATTAAATATTAATATAAATAGTGAAAGTACAAAGAAACCCTGAAACTAAGATTATCATTCCATCGAAACTAAAATCTTATGAAACTGGAAATGAAGTAAAAGTACCTTTCATTATTGAATGCTTATATCAATGCCTTGTTTGGAAGTTTGATGATGGTCACCAAGGAAAACCCTAAATATTATTCCCTATGAGATCCATCCTTAGATATCACTAAATCACTCAAACCATTTTTGTAGGATCTTTTTATTCCCTCATGATATGCTAGTATCTCATAGATAAAGAGGGGAGGAATATGAGAGCTTCAAGGAAAGTGGAGTTTCAACAAGTGGATTTCAAGATAATCTCACACACACTACCCATATCCAAGAACTCTTTATATAAGATATTTGAAATCTCCCTGATCCATATATTTACTCATAAATTTCGTAAACATATGAGTATATCCATTGATCACATCCCATGCAACCCTCAATCTATACCTCTCTAATCTATTTCATCCCATAAAATGACTAGTTAATGATAATTGATGTGTTTAGGGAGAATCAAATGTTAACTCTTTAACATTCCGTAGGAGGAGTAATTCATGATAATTCTAAGAGTATTGATCCATTTTATACTTGCAAGTATAACTCAACTATAACATACAATACGATATTCCTAAATATCCACCTTATAATATTTCCCTATCATAGAATAATAATTCCCTAGACTATCTTTATAACACCCCCATATCATTAAATTTGATATATGAAGAATATTGAATAAAATCCTTTTGTCATATAATTTTAATACCCTATGATAATCCATATCACACTATATGATATATATGGGTTTAGGGTATATTACTTTTAATTTTACTAAAGGAATTACCTTGGGATATTAATTGATCCATAATCTACTAAATGGACTAACTAGTGGTATATAGCTCTTGAACATGTCTTTGTTTATTTATTTTACATTGTGTGGTTAATTATTTTTTGAATTTTTTTGTTATATGAAATCACATTGAATAGTTAAAAAGAGTGTATAAATAAAATTAATAAAGGTTCCATGAATGATGAATATTTATGTATAGTTTAAATTGTAAAAGTGACAACATGGTAACAAGCATGATAAATTGAATCAAATTTAATTTGAAAATAAAATAAAAAGAACTTATAAAAAACTTCAAAGTAAATATTAAGTTATAAAATCCTTATATCACTTTAGTTAGGATATAACCATATTTTAGGGTTCTTGTCATCCATAGTTGAGGATGATACCTTTTATTATGGATTTATAATTGTATTAGTGATTTAAATTAACTGAAATTGGTATTAAATAATTATTCATAGCCATCTTGGTGAATTTTAGAGTTAAGTGTTGAAAAAATCCAAATTAAGGATTTATAATAGATGAGACTCTTCTTAATAGATAAATGTATTATGATTTAATATGATTTTTCTTCCAAAATCCAAACTTGAAACTCTCTAAGCGGTGACATATCCATAACATAGACTATAAATAGAGGTTTTAAGTATGTTTTCAACTATAATATTTGAGTGATTGAATATTATAAATCTAATTAACGATATCTATTTGGATTTTAATAAAATTTTGTGAGAAATTAAATATTAATAAGGTTAATAATTTTTAAATGTTTAAACAAATGATAATCAAGATAAAAGTGAAAATTTGAAAAAGTTTTATTTTATATAAAATGGAAAATAATTCCACAAAATCACTATGATCAATATTATATAATAAACGTGTCCTCTCCAAAAAAAATTCCAAGTGTGGCACATTTTTTTATGAAAAGTACTATGACACAAAAGCAAATTTCATGTGCTGGATTCCTCACTACTTAATGAGTCACCTCATGAAACAACTGAGGGGGATGAGGAATCTTATAAGAGACACAAGGATAATGCATTTTATGTTTACATTATATGTTATCATCAATTTTTAGTGAGTAATAAAAGTAATATGAGTACATAGATAGTTACGCCATGTTGTCTCATATCTAAGAATTTTATGAGGAGAAAGTAAAGTAAGAAAGTAATGAAATTGTCAATATACTATATATGTGTAAGAAAAATGACAAAATCTAGGTCGGACCTCATGTACTCAATATGGTAGAGTACATTGATTTATTGGAAGATTTTGGATTCAGATTAAATAATGATCATTCCATACATCCCATACTTGTATCCATATAAACCAATTTCATCAGTTTCATTGAAATTTATAAAATAAATAGTATGGAAAATATCTTTAATATATTTTGGATCATATTCACCAAGAATAGAAGAACTTAAATAACGATAAAAATTTGTATATAATGGTGAACAAGAAGGAAAACATAAAGAAAAGACCAATAGAAAGTATGAAACCAAAGGCACCTTCTCAATGTTCTTTCAACAAAGAAAATATTAATATGGAGGGAAATGAACAAGATTTCATTTGCTTCACATGTGGAAAAAAGGCCACTAGAATAGAAATTGAAATAAATTGAAAAGGAAGTAAGAAGAATATTATTCTTTATGAATATTCATCATTGTATATAATATTTATATTTTACTTATTAGGTATTGGATACTGTTTATGATTTACACATTTTTATCTAAATACAAGAATCAAGGAAGTTTATAAAGATTACAAGAGTTGAAATAGATATTCAATTTTAACAATAGATATTGACTCCCAAATCATCTAGAGAAGATCATGACTCACATTACCTAGTATAGAGATTCATGTATTTAAAAAACTATTTTTATCTATTATGTGTTCCAAAAAACATAATCTCAATGTTAAGTTCAGACACAATGGGATTTTATTTCAAGTATGAAATAAATAATTATTATGGTATACTATACTTTAATAATAGTTTAATTATACTAGAATTAGAATTAACCTATATTGGAAATTAATAATGAATATAAAATACAATACTCAAATAATGCCTATTTGTAGAAAAAAAATATCAACACTAGTGCAAATTTGTCTATTAACAATGCTAGTAAAAGGGATTTAACAATGCTATAGAAGCGTTGATAATGCAAGAAATATTAAAGGGTTATCTTTAATAGTTCTCATAAGAAGCACTGATAAAGGAACTCTTTAACAGTGCAAAAAAAATCAGATAATGTGGGCCTTTAATAGCTATTCTTTTAACACTTTTAAAGGCCCCATTTATGAGCGCTTTTTTTAGCGATGTTAAAGGGTGCATTTATCCGCGCTTAAAAAAGGCTATGAAAGGAGCAATTTATCAGCTCTTGTTTTTAAGTGCTGATAAAGGTGGAAACTTTTTTTCCCAACCCTCTTCCCACCCCACCATTTAACAATGCTTCCCACCCCCTTTATCAGTGCTTTTCACCCACTCGCTTGGGCGCTTCCCCACCTTTTATCAGTGCTTTACGTAATATTAGCCTCTTGTGTCAGCCTAGATTTGATCTTTATACCTCTCCTTTATAACTCGAATTCCTTTAACATTACACCATGTTGGTATATTTTCTATTTTACAGTATATATATATATATATTTACATATATATTTTTTATTCATATATTTATATAATAATTTTTAAATACATCTATAAAATTTATATTTGTGTGTGTGTGATATATATATACTTATATTTATTTAAATATAATATATATTAATATTCATTTACATATACTAGAATATAATATAATTATATATTCATTTATTAATACATACATATATTCATATATAAACATTATATATATATATATATTTATAAGTATATATATATTTTTATATTTTTATAATGTAGAATAATAGTTAGATATTATTTTAAATGTATTTTTAGAAATTATATATATATATATATAGTATATTTAGATATAAATTTTATACATTAATACTTATATATTTACATATTCACATATAATCATATATTTTCATATAATTGTTTTATAATATGTTTATATACTATATTTAATGATAATGATAATGATTTATTTATAAAAATGCATTTATATGTGATATATATATATATATATGAATAGTATACATGCACACACATATTAACACACACAAGTATACATTTATATTTCTTAGATATGCATAAAAATATTTACATAATATGTATTTATTTACAGATATTAGAATATACAAAGAAAAATATTTTTTATTGATACACACACATTTATATATAAAAATTACCTGTATATGTATATATATATCAATGAATTTTTATAATATAAATAAAATTGATATTTTTTATTTTAAATAAAATGGATAATAAATATTTATTTTACATATTTAAAAATAAATTTCAATGTAAATATGTTTAAATATGTATTTATAAAATTCATTTATTATAAGTAAATATAAGGAAATATGCATATATTTAATTATAAATAAAACTACATTGTGAAAAATGATAAAATCTGAAAACCATAATATCTATATGAATGTAATCCCTGGGAATAAATTTAGTCCTCACAAAAAAGGCAATAAGACCCCCTTAAATGAGGTTGAAATTCCATCGAATGTTAAAAACTTTGTATAGCCTGACTAAAAAATCATTTTTGGAGGCCTTCTGGGCCTTTTTGGCCTAATAAAATATGAAAATGGGTTCCCCCAATCACCAAGTCTTAGATATATTCACAGGAATTGATTTGATATGTGGTAGAGTCCAAATGGATACCCGGATCAAAATTTGTGGTCGTTTGAAGTTGCAGTTATGTTTGCAACTTATCTAACCCCGTTTATTAATTCATTTAATTTTTATGTAATCTAATTGTTATTAAATGACTATTACTCAATAATAATTATCAAATTATTAATTAATAATATTTTTCAATTATTTTATAAGACATTTTCACTAAATGTATTATATATTAAGTGTGAATTCATATTTATCCTTGTCTAAATCATGTTTTAAAAATATATTATATTTATATCAATATAAATAAATTAATAAATTAATATATTATTTTTAATTAATTGTGTGTTTTTTAAATACATTTTATCAGCGTTAGAAAAAAATTGATAAAGGGGGCTCTTTATTAGTGCTGATAAAGGGCCCCCTTTATCAACATATTTTATAGCACTAATAAAGGTACCCCTTTATCAACACTTTTTTATTAGTGCTGATAAATGGCCCCCTTTATCAATGCTTTTTTTCTAGCACTGTTAAAGACCCCTTTATAATCGTTTTTTCTAGCACTGATAAATGGGTCCTTTATCAGCGCTTTTAGGTAGAACTAATAAATCTTAGCGTTGGATAAACTCAGTTTTTTCGTAGCGATGGTCAAGTGAAACCATAATAATATGTCAAATATTTACCAAGCAGGGTGTTTATATTATTTTGAGCTAAAACGTTTGTGTTTTTGAAATGATTCCTTATAAGGTATAATGACTAAAAATTGTATTAAATATGATGAAGACAAAAAGCTTCTAGAATTAGTTCAACAATATACATGAACTATTTTAAGTAGAAGTTAGAGGTAAATTCAGGTACTTCATGATATTCCTTTAACAGATTTAAGGAATAAAAAAGTAAAGTATAGAATATTCTTAGTAATAAAATAAAATATTCTTTAAATGGGTGAGATTGGAAATATCTTAAATAATAATTCATCAATCATTAAATATAGATTTTAGATTGTTTCTAAACTCACATTTTCTTATACACATTAGAGTGATGGTGTTATAAAAGGAGGAATCATAGTTTTATTGTCATGTTAAAATAATTGATGAGTCTTATAACTCACAAGTCATCTATTGTACCTTATGAGACATGCTTCACAAATAAAAATTTTAACACTTAACCATAGGCTAACTATAAGAAAAAAATGGATATCACATTAGTTATAATATAAAATAAATTCATTATTTCATAAATTCTTGTGTTAGTATGAAAATATTTTTTAAGGATAATTCAAACAATAAAATTATATCACGAAACAAAAAATTTATCTTAGTTAATTATCATTTAGTTACTAAGGATATTATATAAATCCTTAAGATAGAAAAAATCATAGTCAAGTATAAGACTATAATTCTATGAGTGGGATAGAATATCTATTCAAGATAGTGGAAGAAAGATAGACTTTGATAAATTCTGGGTTCAATATTTACAAGTAGTTAGCAAAGGAATAATTTACATAGGAGTTCATAGAAAATAAATTTTTGAAGAAACATAATGTGTAGGAAAGTTATAAAACCAATTAGATATGGTTTTATAATCACCAGGTTGGGTGATATATTATTCATTAAGAATAATTAATAATAATACTATAAGGAATATAAAAATGGAAAAACATATTTTGAAATAGAAAGTAGCTATGAATTTGTAAGTGTATTATGTGTATCATAACCAAGTTTGTGATTTCGAAGTATATCTAGATGATGTACAACACATTCGGCCTAAATGGAAATTAAAGATAAAGTTAGACATGGATGGTAAATAGAATAACTTCAAAGTAAGATTATTTTTTAAAAGGTTTAAGATAAGTCAAGGTGTTAACTGTGTATGAAAATTTTCACTAATAGAGATATTGAAATTCATTTGAATCCAGATTATCATAGTAACTTACATGAATATTATATTTTGTGTTTGAATGTCAAAATCTATTTTTTTGAAAAATATATATTTGATATAACCAAAATAGTTCATGATATCAAAAGTTTCCAATATAATTATAAAGTTTCATGGATTAATTTATGGATTAAAATCATGCATTAAACCATGGGATGGTTATTTTAGAATTTTTTTATGATTATTTAGTGGGAGTAAAATAGATTCCCAAGAGAAATTTGGTGATAATATATAAAAAACAGATATTATTCTTATAGTTATTCAAGGATTAGTAAAAAATAATTCTCTATGAATAACATAAAGTGAAAACCCAAGTTCGATAGAACATGATATACTAATATTGTTCTATAGATTTATTAGAACAATTAAAAGTATATAAATTTATAAAGTATTAAAAATATAAAATGGAACAATTAAAGAGGTAATTTTTACTTATTTCATGTGGTATAAATATCTCTAAAATAACTTGTTTATTTCATGGGAGCATATTAAAATTATAAGTAGAACTATATAAATTTAAATGATGATATCTATCACTTATTTCATGTTATGTACCATATTTTATATTTATAATACAAACAACAAGGTGATTAAAAATAAAATAAACATTATATAACTACACAAGGAAACAATCATAAATATCTAATACTACTTGAGAGAGTACAAGGGATAAGTTCTTAGTACCTAGAGAGTATGGAGAGTTAAGAATCAATGGGACATAAAATCTAGCCTTCTAATATAATATTTTGATTTGGTAACATAATTAATCTACATAAATGAGAAATAGAAGATCAATATAGATATTTCTTACCAATTATACAAAATTTAAATATGTTATTTATTTTGAAAAAACTAAAGAAGTATTTTAAAAAGGAAACTTTTTTATATATCTCATAGTTATACCAACTAAGTGTAGTATTTCCACAATAATCAATATTGTGATAATATTACCAAACTTGTACTAGAATCATGGATCCCAATTTATGGGAGTAGACAAATAATATACTTGGAAAATAATTCTATTCTAAAATATATGAAGTCATAGAAATCATAGTGTACACAAATTTATATGTTTTGGTCCAAATTACTAAATTCATGCCTCAGTGGAATCATGTAAATCATGTGAGAGATAATAGGTTGATGGTTATTAAGTTGGCTCTAGTAAATATGAGAGTGTTGTGGTAATGAGTTCCCTATGCCCAAATTGGGTACTATTTTATCTATATATAGTGGTATATATATGGTTTGTTTTTACCATAATAGTGTTATTACTTTTGTGTAAGGTATTTACAATGTAATGTCCTTATATTACTTGGTGTGTAAAAAAATTATATAAGTTCCCTAATATAATGAGAACTCATGATACTATGACATTAATCTTCAACATTTTTCATATGGTCTAGAGACATCTTACTAATGGGACACAAATGATGTATGACTATTAGGTTTTGGGGGATTGTAAGCATTAAAATTTCTTCACACAAAGTTCACACTTGGTAATCTCAAGTAATAAAGATCTTGAGGACTTGACTATCAATAGGAAAACAACATGTTTTGGTTGTAATTATATGTTATTATCTAATAGTATATACTTTAGTCTCTCGATATGAGATCATTATCAATGTGTATCATTCAATCACATACTTTGATGCATGACAAAAATCATAATAGTTTATGTTTGTGATGAGGTATCATGCTCCAGGTGTGTTGCTTGTGGTATAGTATTAATTGAATGATTATAAATATAAATATAATATATTTTTATCCATTTTACCGGGATAATATTATTTTTACTAAATCTATGGACATGATAGATGAATGAAATTTCATCCAATACAGTCTGGAAAAGATAAATAAAGCATGAATGTTTTATGATGAAAATTATGAATCTTTATTTATAATATATCATGAGAAAATATATATTATATTACATAGTAAGTGTTTATAGGATGTTTTCATAGTCATGATTTGTAACGCCCCGACCCCAGTTACCCAGAGTCGGTTCATTATTACATAACATTGGCATGATCACAAAAGATCAAGTCTCTAAATACTGATTAGTTTAGTAGACTTAAAAACACTAGATATATTCATAAGTCTTACATTACATCATAAAGTGAAAAAAAAACTACAAAAAAATCTTGTCTTCATATCCCCTCGTACATTCCCTGCAGGTCATTCATAAAATACTTCTTCACATCCTGGAAAAAAATAATACATTGAAAGGGGTGAGCTCAGATTCTCAGTAAACAAAACAATATAATGAAAACTTTAATAAATAAACATAAACATTTAAGGAAATCTATAACTAAAAAAATCCTTTTAAACTTGAAATTCAGCATAATATGACAAAGATAGAATGAAATAATTCCATTTACTTATTCACATGGATATTCTACTAGTCGAATAATCACATGAAATATCAATAACCACTTTCATATTGATGGAATGCATAATGCCAGACTATCATAACCACGTAGTCAAGGCCTCGTACCAAGACTAAAAATAAGATTTTGTCAAGGACTTGTTCCAAGAAACTAGTTTGTCTCATGAGACCTACAGATGCATCGAGGAGCTATAGTGGGCTCCACCTGTCACTTATTAAGTCTAATGCATTCCTCATATGAATAGGTTTAAACATAACATAAACATTCGTATTAAAACTAGCATATGAAATGTCAATACTTTATTCATAAACCATGAATGGTATAAAAATAACACTTCCACAGTCAAACATATCACAAAACCTTCAATACTATTTGGAAGTTTTGTATCATAATAAATCAACTTCAAATATGCTTAAAATCCATCAAAGGATGTTGACATAGATGAAATCAAAACTATTTGAGATAAATATCTCTTTTTTTTGAAATAATTTAAAAGTCACATAATAATAAAATAAAAAATTTACTTTCAAAATATTCTTATAAGCTTTTAAGGGAAGCTTTGACGATTTTATAATGGCGAAAAATAGCCACACCCATCGTATAATTTAAAAAAATATATTCTTACCTTAATTCTGTCAAAAAGGTTAAAAAGGACCCTGTTTGGAAAATGACAGAAAGATTCCTTTATAAACTTCTTATAAAAAGTCAAACAAGGGTATAAATGACTTTAAGACATATTCTGTAAAATAGTAATAATGATTTGAAATACATTTTTAAGAAACATGGATGTGGATGATAAAGATGTCCCAGTAGATAATTACGTATAAACAACATCGGATAATGAAGAGATTGTGAAATAAACCCTTACCTTGTAATTTTCCTTGGTCTAGGGTAGGTTAACTTAATGTATAATAGTTAAATCATTGTTATTAAATTATACAAGAATCATATACATAAATATGATATCATATATGATCTTTTAATATTTCTTTGTTAATAATATTTTAGTATTATCGTCGTTTCGAGTGTTCACTTACTCATTTTTTTATATGTTTTGTTACATAAACTGTGTTTGTTATCCATATATTGTATCTTATTCATATACATAATGATATCAAGTACTTAAACATTATTTTTAATCATCAAATGAAAATTAGTATTGAATGGATATGATGAGGAATGAATATTATCACGTTCGTGGAGACGGTAGTCCGTACGTACGCATGAACGACAATATCATTATTTTGATATTAAAATCATATATAATTGGATGTTATATCATATATACAGAATAATTATAATGTTATATTTATTATTTACTTCAATTACACATCATTATCATACCCATCCAAATAATAATGTTTTGAATAACAATTACACCATGACGTGGAGACGGTAAACCATACGTACGCACGTATGGTGACATGTCATTCAAAGGATAGACAAAATACTGAATATGGTTGTACCATATTTATAATAACATCACAGTATATAGAAGATACTTGAGTTATTATTTTATAATGAAAATATTAAATAAAGTAGAAGTGGAAGAAGAAAGGAACTTGAAAGAGGGTGGTGAAAACATTACCTCTTCTTCAGGTTCTTCCTTTTGATTTGATCAAAAGGGCTCCATAGGTTGGTTTTATGATCAAAATAAGGACTCTAGGTTGAATTGAGGGAAGTTGGGAGGATATTTGGGAAGGTTTTAGCCCATCAAAAAGGCTTTGAAGGTGTGAATTAGTTAGAAGGGGGAGTTCCCTTTTATTAGAGGGGTGAGGGGCACCTTAGAAAAAACTTAAAATATTATTTTATAATAAATTCATATTCGGTTTATAATGGCTCCAAATTACTTTATTTCGAGGATAAGGTGGGTATGGGTCTAAATCCACTCAACCAATAGGTTTTAGACAGGTTTGGGTCACTTTATTAACCTTATCTTTTAGTTTTAACTCTTAGTTAGTTAATTTGACATTTACCATGTCTCTTCATATTTTTATATTATACGGTTACTAAAATTACTATAAACTTCCAATAGACCCCAAAATGGTCCATTAATGATACGCCTATCATTATATAAGTCCTTTGGCTGAACCTTAGATTTTTAGTAATATAATATCAATTAATAATATAATATTTGTTTTAAGAACTCTTTTATGTCAATTTTAATACTATTGGGTATTTTGTTTTTGATAAATTCATAAAAGGATTATTACTTAGAAAATAATTCATATAACCAATAATAATATGTCATATTAACCTATAAAATTATTGTAATTTATAAAAAGTCTCAAATTGGATTTTTTGGGTATTTATAATATCAATTATCACAATCTTTCATTAATACAGTAATTACTGCATCATCATTGTGTCATAAATAAATTAACCTAATTAATGTATACAAATTATAAATAAAATACTATTATGTAGGAAATATTTTTATCTTTCTAATTAATATTTATAATATAATTTATTTTATGTATAAACCTATATTAAAAATGTTTTAGTTATTAAACTTTGATTTTAACTCATTTAACTCTTCTTTGAATTAAATAATAATAAATTTCCTAATCCAATACAAGTGGACCTAAATGATAATATTTTATTCCTAAGGTTGGGTTTGGTCGAGATACACTTGTACAATAGAATTAGTACATATTTTAGGGTAATATTAATATCATTTTTATCCTTAATTACCCTATTTACTTTTAACTGTGGTAAATAAAAGTAAAAAGTTACTATTCATCAAAAATTATTTTTATCTTATTGAACCACATTTTACTACTTCATATTAAATATTTCTCTCAGATTTTCAAAATTCCACTCACAGAAGAGGTAAAATTAAGTTTTATGTGAATTTGCAAATTTTCCTAGTAGATGGGTAAAAGACGGTGAAAAGTTCAATAAACTTTTTATATATCTAAAATTATTATAAAATGACTCCAATGAATTAAATTGAACTTATATAGGTATTATTTATATATTTTGACCTAAAATAAATTTAAATAAAAAAATAATTATTTAAATAAAAATTCGGTT
Source organism: Viscum album (assembly GCA_963277665.1). Lineage (NCBI taxonomy): Eukaryota > Viridiplantae > Streptophyta > Magnoliopsida > Santalales > Viscaceae > Viscum > Viscum album. Next base: position 1,078,931,789 of record OY728166.1, on the reverse strand, counting down.
TTAAACTATAACTAAGTGTTTTCACTATTCATCAAAAATTGAAAGTTTTTAGAAAAATTCCAAAATTTCACCCTAGGCTAAATTCGATATTCTGAATCCAAAAATGAAGTCCATTTTGTAATATAAAATGTATAAAATTTCAAAAAGTGGGTATTACTATTCATAACGGCTAGTTTGAGTGGTTGTGATGTGTAAGAACTCGAAGTTGCGTACAACACACGCTACTGTATTATTCAAAGATAAGAGTTCTGTGGAAGCTTGGGGTATTACATTCTCTCATCCTTCAAATAATTTTGTCTTTGAAATTTCTAGAATATTACTACATAAAAAAGATTTGGGTGGTTCTTCATCATAAGTTCCTCGGGTTCCCACGTTGCCTCTTCCATCTTATGGTTTCTCCATAGAAATTTTACCAGACGAGTCATCCGATTTCTCAACACTTGTTCTTTGGTATCAAGAATCCTGAAGGGCTCTTTGCAATAAGATAGATCTGTTTCCAGTTATACTTCCTCATAGGTGAGTACATGTGTTGGGTCAGGCATGTATTTTCTCAACAGTGATACGTGGAACACATTGTGAACTTTGGAGAGATTTGGTGGCATTGCCAAATGGTAAGCTACAGCCCAAAATCATTCCAGAATTTCAAAAGGTCCAATGTACCTGGGACTCAATTTAACATTCTTACCAAAATTTATAACTCCCTTTCATGGAGATACCTTCAAGAAAACATGATCTCCTACCTAAAATTACAAATCCTTCCTTCGGTTATCGACATAGCTCTTCTGCTTACTTTGAGCTGCTTTGATGTGGTTTTGGATTACCTTCACCTTTTCCATTGTTTCCTCCACCAGTTTTGGGCCTACGAGTGTTCTTTCACCAATGTCATCCCAATAGGTTGGTGTGCGACATCTCTTTCCGTATAATGATTCATATGGTTCCATCTGAATACTCAAATGGAAGCTATTGTTATTGGAAAATTCTACCAGAGGTAAATATTGATCCCACATACCCTGAAAGTCAAGTGAGAATGATCTCAACATGTCTTCTAAGGTTTGAATAGTCCGTTCTGATTGTCCATCTGTTTGAGGGTGGTAGTCAGTGCTCAAACGAAGTTCAGTATCCAAGGCCTTCTAAAGACACTTCTAGAATCTTGAAGTAAAAAGGGGATCACGATCAGAAACAATCGATAGGGGTACTCCATAAAGCCTCACAAATTCATTAATATATAGTCTTTCTAGACGTTCAAGTGTTAAATCTTTCCTTATAGCAAGAAAATGTGTTGACTTGGTAAGACGATCAATAATGACCCATATTGCATCGTTTCTTCTAGGAGTCTTTGGTAGTCCCATGACAAATTCCATCGTGATATTATCCCATTTCCACTCATGTATGGGAAGAGGTTGCATGACTCCTCCAGGCTGTTGCCTTACAGCTTTCACTTGTTGACAAACCATACATCTTGACACAAAATTAGCAATATCCCTCTTCATGTTGTCCCACCAAAAATGTTCCTTCAAATATCTATACATTTTGGTGCTCCCAGGGTGTATAGAGAAATTGGAACTATGAGTATCATCCAACAATTCCCTTTTTAGTTCAGGTATATCGGGAACACAAAGTCTCTTCCCAAATTTCAAAATTACATCTTGATATACAAAGTCACTCAATATCCCATCATTCACAGATTTAATATTCTTTTTAAATTCTTCATCATTGGTATGAGAACTCTTAATCCTTTCTAGTAAAGATGGTTTGGCAACTATTTGAAAAAGTATCAATGTTTCACCTTCCATGGTGATGACCATATCCATATATACTAGATCCATGAAAATAGTATCCCTTTCAATTCTCATCTTGTTCAAAACTCCATGATCCTTTCTGCTCAAAGCATCTGCCACCTTATTTGCCTTCCCCGGGTGGTAGTATATCGTGAAATAATAATCCTTGAGTAGTTCAAGCCATCACCTTTGCCTCATGTTGAGTTCTTTCTGTGAGAAAATATAATTCAAACTCTTATGATCAGTATAAATCTCGCACTTTTCACCATAGAGATAGTGTCTCCAAATCATCAAAGCAAAAATTATAGCTGCTAACTCAAGATCATGAGTAGGATAGTTTTTCTCATGAATTTTCAACTGTCAGGATGCATAGGCAATAACTCTATCATTCCACATAAGAACACAACCAAGTCCTTTCTTCGATGCATCACTATAAATAACGAACCCATCATTCCCCAATGGTAGAGTCAATATAGGAGCATTGACTAATCTTCTCTTCAGTTCTTTGAAACATTATTCACACTCTTTTTTCCAAACATATTTAACCCCTTTAAATGTGAGCTTTGTTAATGGATTAGTCAACCGGGCAAAATTCTGGACGAAACTTCGATAATAACTTGCTAAACCAATAAAACTACGTACCTCAGTTATACTCATCGGTGTTGTCCATTCTTGGATTGCTCTTTCCATAGAAGGATCAACGGAAATTCCATCCGTAGAGACAATATGGCCATGAAAATAAATCTCATGAAGCTATAATTCACACTTGCTAAACTTCCCATATAATTCATGTCTTCTCAGAGTCTTCAATATAATGCGCAAGTGATTTTCATGATCTTTGTAGATTTTCGATTATTCCAAGATATCATCAATAAATACCACTACAAAGTTATCAAGGTATTCCTTGAAAACTCTGTTCATTAGATCCATGAAAATAGAGGGTGCATTAGTCAGTCCAAAAGGCATTACTGTAAACTTGTAATGCCCGTACCTGGTTTGAAATGTTGTCTTCGGAATGTCTTCCTTATTCACACACAACTGATGATATCTAGATCAAAGTTCAATCTTTGAAAAGTATTGAGATCCATGTAGTTGGTCAAATAAATCATCAATGCGAGGTAGGGGATACTTGTTCTTTATTGTTATAGCATTGATTTCCCTGTAGTCAATACAAAACCTCATAGATCCATATTTCTTCTTAACAAAAAGAAAAGGGTCTCTCCATGGAGAAACACTAGGGTGAATAAATCCCTTATTACTCAATTCCTATAGTTTTTTCTTTAGTTACACTAATTCCACAGTGGCCATTCTATAAGGGGTCTTCGATATGGGCCTTGAACCAGGAATTAAATCAATGGAAAACTCAATTTCTCATCCTGGAGGATGATGAGGTAAATCTTCTAGAAACACATCAAAATATTCTCTCACAATAGGTACATCCTTTATTTGAACATTCCTTCCCTCACCCACAGTCATTTCATTCTCTTCCTCCCCAATAATTGAATTTAGTTGAGCTACTGGGGGTGGATCTAGATAAGAATTAGGTGGTGACAATTCTTCTCTAAAGATAAGGTGTTCCTTATCATCATCATCAAAAATCATAACATCCTTCTTCTTACAATAAATATTCGCATCATGGTCCTAAAGACAATCCATATTAATGATTATATCAAATTCAATCATGGGTATGACGATGAGATCAGCAGATAAAGAACATTTATGTGCTCTAACGGGGACTGATTAACAAAACTTTATTGCAATGATACTTCCCTTAGGAGTTTTGACTGACAACTCCCTTGTTAAATCAAATTGGAAATATCTAATTTTCTTAGAAAATTGGGAAGATATAAAACAATGCGGTGATCCAGAATCAAATAATGTATTTGCTAAACTTGAGGAAACCATTAAATTAGCTTCCACCACGTCTTTAGGAGCTTTTACCTCAACCATAGTGATATCATAAGCTTGGCCTTGATCCCTTGGCCTTTTCTGAGGTAAGTTCCCCTGACGCTTAGTACATGAATTTGCATAATGTCCCATGTCCCTGAAATTGTAGCATTGATCATCAGTATCTTCTTTCTTCCCCTTGCAATCACGAGCTTGGTGGCCTTTTTCACCACACTTGTAACAGACTCCCATTACCTTCAAGCAAGTACCTGGGTGTTTCTTCCCACATTTACTGCAGGATGGATATTCAACTTTTCCCTTCCTCCCCTTATTTCCATTTCCATATTGATCATAAAATATCTTCTTCTCTTGCTTCCCTTTAAAGTCGTAAGACTTAGAGAATTCTTTTTCTGTCTTGATAGCACATGAGACAATATCTTCGTACGACGAGAAGGATTTTGAGACTAATTCTAAACAGAGAAATGGTTTTAACCCATAAAAGAAACGATCAATCTTACTTCTTGGGTTATGTATATAATCTGCAGCATGCCTCACTAACCTTGTAAAGTTAGAATCATACTTTGCGACATTCTCATCCTCCTTTTGCCTCAGACTTAGAAATTTCCTTTACATATCTTCTCAATGGTCATGAGGAAATTATTTTTCTAAGAAAATATCTTTAAACTCCCTCCATTCCATATTTGATACTTCATCATCTTCCTTCATGTTTTGAATCAATTACCACCATTGATCAGCATCTCCAGTGAGGCGGTAAACTACCATGACAACTTTTTCCCTTTGGCTACTCCCCAAGGCATAGAATATTTTCTCTAAAGAACTTATCCATTGATCAGCTACAAATGGATTTGTACTACCATTGAATGGTGTTGTTTGTTGCCTCATGAAGCGATCTAACATTGATCCTACCCGCTGTGCATCAGGGTGCTCCATACGGGTAAGGTTATTATTCATAACCTGAGTGAGTTGTCCCAGTATGGTAATTAGCTGATCAGCACCAGTTGCAACACCAACACCACTATAATTATCTTGAGCAGGAGGGAAATCCCTACATGGAGTACATGCATTGATACGGTTTCCATTTCTTCCACTAGGTTCCATTTCTAAACAATGGAATGCACTATATTAGTAAATGAATCGCAATAAATCCAAACTTGTAAAACACTTAACATAAATTGAACAGTTTATGGATATAATCCAGAATCATAAAAATGGTTTCTTTGAGGAATTATATACTCATAAACCCTTTATAATGGTTTGTAAAGAAAATGAGAATTATCCTAAGCATATCCCTCGGGAGTGTCGTAACCAATAGTGCAGTAAGGCCCGTTGTCGTTCACCAGTTCCCATTCGAGTCTAGCTCAAAGCAGTGTTTTCAAGTTTTACCCCTAGGTACATCTGTGCCAGATCCACCTCTACCTCCTCATATCCAGACAGAGATGTATTTCTTGGAAAAGGCACAAAATCTCTACAATACTAAAATTCTAGGAAGTTCTTCTATACTAATCCTCGAAGTCTATCTTAGGTCTATGTGCTCTAATCAGAATTTATCTAAATATAGCCTCAAAGGTTTGTACTAAACTTCCTCTAATACCAAATATAACGCCCCGACCCTAGTTACCCAGAGTCGGTGCATTATTACATAACATTGGCATGATCACAAAAGATCATGTCTCGAAAGACCTATTAGTTTAGCAGCCTTGGAAACACTAGATATATTCATAAGTCTAACATTGCATCATAAACTGAAAAAAAAAACTACAAAAAAATCTTGTCTTCATATCCCCTCATACATTCCTTGTAGGTCATTCATAAAATACTTCTTCATATCCTGGGAAAAATTAAAACATTGAAAGGGGTTAGCTCAGATGCTCTGTAAGGATAACAATATAGCGGAAACTTTCATAAATAAACATAAACATTTAAGGCGATGTATAACTAAAAAAACCTTTTAAACTTGAACTTAAGCATAATATGGCAATGATTAAATGAAATAATGTCATTTACTTATTCACATGGATATTATACTAGTCGAATAATCACATGCAATATCAATAACCACTTTCATAATGATGGAATGCATAATGCTAGACTATCATAACCACATAGTCAAGGCCTTGTTCCAAGACTACAAATAAGATTTTGTCAAGGCCTTGTTCCAAGACACTAGTTTTTCTCATGAGACCTACCGATGCATCGAGGAGCTATAGCGGGCTCCACCTTTCACTTATTAAGTCCAATTCATTCCTCATATGAACATGTTTAAACATAACATAAACATTCGTATTAAAACTAGCATAATAAATGTCAATACTTTCTTCATAAACCATTAATGGTATAAAAATAACACATCCACAGTCAAACATATGACAAAACCTTCAATACTATTTGGACTTTTTGTATCATAATAAATCAACGTCAAATAAGCTTAAAATCCATCAAAGGATGTTGACATAGATGAAATCAAAACTATTTGAGATAAATATCTCTTTTTTTGAAATCATTTAAAAGTAACATAATTATAAAATAAAACATTTACTTTCAAAATATTCTTATAATCTTATAAGGTAATATTATATGATTTTATAACGGCAAAAAACAGCCACACCCGTCGTATAAGTTAAAAAAGACATTCTTACCTTAATTCTGTCGAAAAGGTTAAAAAGGACCTTGTTCGGAAAATGACAGAAATATTCCTTTTAAACTTCTTATAAAAAGTCAAAAAAGGGTATAAATGACTTTAACTCATAGTATGTAAAATATTAAGAATTATTTGAAATACATTTTTAAGAAACATGGATTTGGATGATAAAGAGGTCTCAGTAGATAATTTCGTATAAACAACCTCGGATAATGAAGAGATTGTGAAATAAACCCTTACCTTGTACTTTTCCTTCGTCGAGGGTAGGTTAACCTCCTGTATAATAGTTAAATAATTTTTATTAAGTTATAAAAGAATAATATACATAAATATGATATCATATATGATCTTTTAATATTGCTTTGTTAATAATATTTTAGTATTATCATCGTTTCGGGTGTTCACTTACTCGTTTTCTTTTATATGTTTTGTTTCATAAGTCATATTTTTATCCATATGTTTTATATTATTAATATACATAATGATATCAAGTCCTTAATCATTATTTTTAATCATCAAATGAAAATTAGTCTTGAATGCATACGATGGGAAATGAATCTTATCACGCTCGTGGAGACGGTAGTCCATACGTACGCACGAGCGACAATATCATTATTTTGATATTAAAATCATATATAATTGGATGGTATATCATATATAAAGAATAATTATAATGTTTTATTTATTATTTACTTCAATTACACATAATTATCATACCCATCCAAATAATAATGTTTTGAATAACAATTACAGCACGACGTGGAGACAGTAAGCCGAATGTACGCACGTATGGTGACATGTCATTCAAAGGATGGATAGAATACTGAATATGGTTGTACCATATTTATAATAACATCACAGTATATATAAGATACTGTAGTTATTATTTTATAATGAAAATAACAAAGAAATAAGAAGTGGAAGAAGAAAGGAACTTGAAATAGGGTGGTGAAAACATTACCTCTTCTTCGGGTTCTTCATTTTGATTTGATCAAAAGGGATCCATAGGTTGGATTTACAATAAAAATAAGGCCTCTAGGTTTAAGTGAGGTAATTTGGGAGGATATTTGGGTAGGGGTTGTATGATCCAAAATGCATTGAAGGTGTGAATTAGTGAGAAGGGGGGGTTCCCTTTTATAAGAGGGGTGAGGGGAACCTTAAAAAAAACTTAAAATATTATTTTATAATAAATTCATATTAGGTTTATAATGGCACAAAATTGATTTATTTCTAGGATAAGGTGGGTATGGGTATAAATACACTCAACCAATAAGTTTTAGACAGGTTTGGGTCACTTTATTAACCTTATCTTTTAGTTTTAACTCTTAGTTAATTAATTTGACATTTACCATGTCTCTTTGTATTTTTATATTATATGGTTAATAAACTTAAATAGTCCCCCAAATGGTCCATTAATGATACACCTATCATTATATAAGTCCTTTGGACTAACATTAGATATTTATGAATATAATATCAATTAATAATATAATATTTATTTTAAAAACTCTTTTATGTCAATTTTGACACTATTGGGTATTTTGTTTTTGATAAATTCATAACAGCATTATTAATTTGAAAACAATTCATATAACCAATCCTAATATGTCATATTAACCTATAAAATTATTTTAATTCATAAAAAGTATCAAATTACATTTATTTGGGTATTTATAATATCAATTATCTTAATCTTTCATTAATATGGTAATTACTGCATCGTCATTGTGTCATAAAGAAATTAACTTATTTAATGTATAAAAATTATAAATAAAGTAATATTATGTAGTAAATATCTTTATCTTTATAATTAATATTTATAATTTAATTTATCTTATGTATAACCCTATATTAAAAATGTTTTAGTTATTAAACATTGATTTTAACTCATTTAACTCTTCTTTGAATTAAATAATAATAAATGTCCTAATCTAATCCAAGTGGACCTAAATGATAATATTTTATTCCTAAGGTTGTTTTTGGTCTAGATACACTTGTCCAATAGAATTTGGACATGTGTTAGGGTAATATTAATATCATTTTTATCCTTAATTACCCTATTTACTTTTAACTGTGGTAAATAAAAGTTAAAAGTTGTTATTCACCAAAAATTATTTTTATCTTATTGAACCAAATTTTACTCCTTGATATTAATCGTGTCTCTCGGATTTTCGAAATTCCACTCACATAAATGGTAAATCTATGTTTTATGTGAATTTTCAAATTATCCTAGGAGATTGGTAAAAGACGGTGAAATGTTCAATAAAATTTTTATATATCTAGAATTATTATGAACTGACTCCAATGAATTAAATTGAACTTATATAGGTATTATATATCTATTTTTACCTAAAATAAATTTAAATAAAATAAATAATTATTTAAATAAAAATTTGGTTTTAAACTATAACTCAGTGTTTTTCACTATTCATCAAAAATTGAAAGTTTTCACAAAAAATACCAAAATTTCACCCTAGGCTAAATTCGATATTATGAATCCAAAAATGAAGTCCATTTTGTAATATAAAATTTATAAAATTTCAAAAAGTGTTTATTACTATTCATAACGGCTAGTTTGTGTGGTTATGATGTGTAAAAACTCGAAGTTTCGTACAACACACGCTACTGTATTATTCAAAGAGAAGCGTACCGTGGAAGCTTGGGGTGTTACATGATTTATCCTTATCGATTTAGGGGTCATGATTTATTACTATATACCACTCAAGGTTTGTGAGTATAACTCATTTCTATCAATATAAGGGCCTATAGGGTCACACACAAAGTGTATACATAAGTTCCACCAAATCAGATGAACTGGAGTTTAATATGAATTGGGCCCCACATATATGGGTTAATGAAAATTCAAGTGTGAATGATCAAAAATCATTAAATAAATAAATTCAATTATATGTTATTAAATTTTAGAATAATGATAACTAGATTAATTCTCTTGATATTCACAAGTTATTTGAAGGAATCAGGCACATAGTGGAACAAAAAAATAGGTTTGATTTTAATTTTTAACACCTAATATGTCATAAATTACTCGATTTAGTATAGAGATATCTGATTCATTCCACGTATCTCATAAAATTTAATTTAAGTATGAAAAAAATCAAAATAGTACCTTTTTGAAATGTCATGGTCCTAGTGATATATATTCTTCTCCAAATCATTATAGATTGAAGACAATAAAGTGTATTCCCTCTAGATTTTCCACATGTGTACAATAGTTCCATAAATTTTATACTTTGGTTTCCAAGTTCTGACATAAAAGATCAGAGGCCTTATAACACTTGTATGATCGCTAAAATATCACAAGATCACTCCTCGAACTTGGATTGATCCATTCTTTATCTTTATCTCTATGGAAACTTTATATAAGGGATAAGATGATAGGGAGACTTAAAATTCAAGAAAATACCTTAACCCACAATTCATGGATCAAAAATGATCTTAAATAATCTTTTTTGTTTCTAAAATTTCCCTTAAGCCCTCGTATAGGTTATACCTATTAAAACATCCCAATACACTATGGATAAAAAAGTAAATGTCTTTTGTGTGGAATTCCCATTTCAAAACTTACTGGTGAAATAATTAAATGTCACATGATGAATCATGAGCCATTAAATTTTCTTATTCCTCCAATAATTATTTAAAAAACCTTGAACAGTGTGGCATTCATTAGAAAAATAATAATTTCTCATATTCACATTTATAATTAAATAAACTTTAGAATACCTTGGGGAAAAAATTTATTCTCATTATTCAAAACTAGAATAGTATAATTAAATTAATTTACTTATGCTTGTTCCCTTAGATTCTCATTGATCCTCGCATGTGGTCCCACTTCATCTTGAACTCCAATTCACCTAAATTTAAGGGGAATGTGAATACACTTTGTGCATGGCCCTCTTAGACCTCATCTCAATAGTAGTGAGTCCAAATCATAGAACAAGAGTTGAATCTAGTAACACATCATGACCCCTAAATATATTAGGACAATTCAAAGTTATGGATACCTTCTATAAATGCTTATCATGTAACATAATCCCTTTTTCTCAAAATCTCATTCAAGAAAGTTGCATCACATGTGTAATCAACCTATATGATCAAAATATTATTCTTTGATTTTATTGAAATTGACAAGCCAATTATAAACTGCTATGTCCATGGACTTAAAAAAAATTCTCATTCCCATCAAAGTGCATGAGGCATCAACTTCTATTCAACTTAGATGGGACAAATCCTCTATCGACCTATTCATTAATGTCATGTCATTTATGATACAACTAATGTGTCCAAATTCACTATGAATTTATATATTCATGGTTTAAAAAATACATTAAACCACATGTCTCAGGATATGCATTAATAATAATCTTAAAGTCTAAGGATCATTACACACATATGTAGATAAGAAAATCTAATGACACATCTAACTTGTAGATTTCCTACTAGCAGGTGTGTTCTCCCAACCTCCTCTCATAGATATTTCAAAGGGTGAGATTTATGAGAAAAAATATCAATACCTTATGAGACCCTACCACCAAGATTGTATCATTTGTGTCCATTCAAACAATTTCATTTGGCCATACAACATATATTCAAGAATATTTTCATAGAAATTCAAGGTTACCACTATAATGGGGAACTATTATACCCTTTTATAATGAGAAGTACCATTATGAAATTACCATATTCAATGTTATGAAGATGAAAAATCATGACATGATAAAATTTTATTAATATTAAAAACCATGAATCTACTGGTAATTTAAATTATAAAGTAGTTGGTTCCAGAACACCAACTCCATCAGACTCCCACTTGAACTAGTGTCAACTGCTGACTATAAAAATGGTTCTCTTATCATGATAAACATTATTATACTAATATTGGATACAATTTTTGGAGCTATTTTTCTTTAATGGTTGTTCTTATTGATATGACATCACCCCTTTAACAAAATTCCTCAAAGGACTCTATCATCCCTAACATGTTGGATAATATACCAAACAAGCTCAGGGTCTGGGGAAAACCTGTCACTATCAAATTAATACAAAATAGAAAACGTTTCAGAGAAAGAGGGCTTACAAAGACGTGAATAATACACACCACGCATATCCAAATCAACAAAGAGAGAACAAAAATCTGGATTAATAAAGGACCATATCGAAGAGACCTCCATGATATCCCGCTTAGAAAGAGCATATGCTGCTTGATTTGCCTCCCTATAGACATGAGTGACATCCAACTTCAAGTGATCAAGAGCACAAAGACAAACTCTCCATGACAGAATCACTTTCCAAGGAACATTCCAAGACCGTGTCTTTAAAATTTGGACCGCTATGGTAGAGTCAGATTCCACCCATATATATCTCCAACCGTGTTGAGTCTCATAATTGACAGCTTTGATCATTGTACAAATCTCAGCTTCGATAGCTGATCCAATTCTAATATATTTGTAAAAGTAGCCTTTTACGAAGCCCCGATGGGTGAGGAAGATGCCACCACAGCCTGACGGTCCTGGCGCACCCAAGGCCACCCCATTCATGTTCACTTTCAACCATGGGAATATGGACGGGATCCATCTGATAGATTTTATCACCATAGGCTTCTTTACCCTGCCAGGCACATAGAGAGTCTTTAGAATAATCAAGTCACAGAAAGTGTTATTCATTGCACCGGTTTGAATTTTAGAGGCAGCTAACACTGCCTTGTAAATCACATTCAACCCAGCCTTCAAAGAGGTCTTGTGGATGTCAAATACAATGTTATTCCGGGCCTTCCATATGAAATCATATGCAATAGAAATATCAAAAAACAACAATACATAAATCTATTCACTATTTGTGACACCCTGGATGGAGCACATGAACCTATAAATGTTGTCTGCTTGGAGGGAGGTTCCAAACATAGCCTACAACTGATTTCAAATATGACTTGAGTAAGTGTATGATAAGAATATATGTTTTATAGTTTCATCTTCCTGCATTCACAGATAGTAGACAGGTTCAAGTTGCATCCCAGTTCACTACAGCATGCTCTATATAGGCAGCCTGCATTTCCAAACCCACCATATGAGGAGGTACCGAGCAGGAGATATGAAGGACTTTCTAAAGTCATGTAACCAAGAAAAAGTAGTAGTATAACCATCACACAGGTGCCTATAGTACTCCCTGGAGGTGAGTATCCCATTCATTCTTGGAGTCTTGGCAAGAAAATCATAGGTATTATATATGTAATGTTGTACCTGAAACCAGAAGGGACTAGGCATACATCCCTACAGATCATGATGCTGGTGTAAATCAGCAATTGGGAGTGTTTTCAAGGGAGAAAGAACATCCATTATCTCATTTATGGGTCTGTCCAACCAGCGAGTTATCCACATATTAAGACCAAAACTTGGATAGACTATCCAAATAGAGAATTTTATAATGCCATGGTAGGCATTCTTGATGGTAAGACAAATAGAGGAAGCAACAGACATGGAATTCCCATTGTACAGCTTAGACAGAATCCTCTGTGAAAAAAATTCCAGTGAATTATTTCCACTAGAAACCAGGTTCCATGTGAACTTACTAATAAGGGAATCATTGAATATGGTAAAATCCTTAACACCCATACCTCCCATGTTAATTGGATTGATTAATTATTTCTAGGAAATAATAATATGCTTCCTCTCATAAATGGATCCGGTCCAAATAAAGTTTATGATTAGAACTTGAAGCTCCTTAATGAGGTTGTTGGGCCATTTATAAATAGAGAAGGAATATACAAACATGGAGGTAGTCACAGAATTCACTATACAAATTATACCATCTTGGGAGATGGATTTACCTTTCCATGTCTCCATATGAGAAATAATTCTGGAGTAAATTCTTTCAAGATAAACATGTTTGACTATTCCCATAAAAAGAGGCACCCCAAGATAAATGAAAAGAAGGGTTTTCCTCCTCACTCCAAGGGTCCTGGATATTCTGCCCTATCTAAACATGGTCATGCCTTTCCTAAACACAATAAAATATTTATTCCAACTAATCACCAACCCCGAAATGTCCCCATAGTGAGAAAATAGTTTCTGAATACCAGAAATTGTTATTTTATTAGATTTCCCAAAAATAAGTATGTCATCAGTGTAAAAGAGGTGACAGGGTGATAAGTAATCCCTACATCTCTAATTTTCTTGTATAGACCATCTTTCACAAGGTCATTTAGACACACACTTAAGTAGTCTTTAGCAAGAGAAAAAAGAAGTCCAGAGAGGGGGTCCCTTTGTCTAACCCCTCTAGTACATGTAAAGTACCCTTTAGGTGACCCATTGATGAGAATTAACATCCTGACACTACTCAAAATGGTAGAAACCATCTTGATAAAGGGATCAAAGAATCCATGTTTCCTGAGAATCACAAATAATAAGTTCCAACAAATGGTTTCAAATGCCTCGGAGATATCCAACTTAAGAGAAAAACTTCTATTCCTGAATTTATTTATCATGATGTTAACACTTTCTGAAGTCGTGAGAAGATATCTCTAAATGTTCCTCCCGGGCACAAACCTGAATTTATTAGGTGTGATTAATTCACTAGTAATTCTACTCATCCTTAAGGCAATGTTCTGTCTAATGACTTTAGGTATCATGTTTCCAATAGCAACTATCCTGAAGTCTTTAAAATCCAAGGCACTTTCCTTCTTTAGAATCAGAGCAATAAAACATGCATTGAAACTATAAGGCATGGATGTATTATTTAAGAATTCCCCCACAACGCTAATCACTTCAAGGTGCACAATGTCCCAGTAGAACATAAAAAATTGTTAGTGAAACCATTAGGACTAGAAACACTGTCAATATTCAGGGGAAATAATGCATCCTTGATTTCCTTCTCCATTGGTACTACCACCAACATCCGGTTGTGTTGAGAACCAATGGTGGCCTGCATATTATCAAGCAGGCGGGACAAATTTTTATTCCCTTTCTATGAGTAAAGGTCATCATAATAGCTAACAACAACACTAGATATTTTAGCCTTTGAGATGTATAATGATCCATTTATTTCAATATTACTGATGCTTCAACGTGTCTTCCTATCTCGATGCAAATATTGGAAAAAATTTGAGTTCCTATCCACTTATTGCAACCATTTAGTGTTTTATTGGCTTTTAGCAAGCCTTTCCTAAAGTGAAAGAAGGCTATGAAGGCGCGAGAGGGCCTGAATCTCATCCCTTGTTGGGACTTACTAATTTTGACTTGCATTCTGGCAAGAAAAGAGGTGTTTCTCAGCCGACTTAATGTCATTTTCCAGATTAAAAAATGATGCCTTGCTCTAATCCTTGAGTTGCTTCTTCACATGTTTCATCTTACTAGCTATAATTTTATGGGGGCTTCTAATCGTTGCCATCATCCAAGAATTAGAGATGACTTCCCTGCAATTGGGAGTAACCATCCAGGCACTGTTGAATCTAAATGGAAGGGGGGAGAAATGCCACTGAATGGTGCAAACATGCACTAAAGTTAGACAATGATCAGAGTGACATTTGGATAAAGTCAGCCCTGAGACAATAATAGCATCATGCCTATCATCAATTTTAACAAAACACCTATCCAATTTACTAGATTGATGCCCATTGAGGGTATACCTGCTCCATGTAAACTGTGCATCCACAATGGGCACTTCATTCAGATGAAAACTGTAAATGCATGAGGAGAGATCAGTGGTTTCCAACCTATTAAAATTGGTGCTGGTTTTCTCTTTAGGATGAAGAACTATATTTAAGTAACACATGGAAATGCAATTATGAGGCACCTGCATAGAAATGGTTTCAAAATATCTCCACAACTCCCTTCTTTTGGTGTAGAAGTTGGATGCATACAAAAAATATCAAGTAATGGTGAGTCCCTAAAACCAAATAGCAATAGAGAAAACCTGCTGATTTCTAATGAAATATAAAATATTAATGCTATCATGCTTGATAATCCAAAGGGATTCAGCACCACTATTACTCAAATTCTGTGTGACAAATGAGTAACCAAGGGTTGCCCATTTAAAAGAGACCCACTTATCAAAGGTAATATTTGGTTCAGCTAAGGCAATCAACAAAGGGTTGTTGGTCACAATGAAGTGCCTAAGGTCCTTGAATGTGGGATCATTCCCAAGCCCTTTAAAATTCCAAAATACGATCTTCATTTAGACAGGGTTGTTTTGCCTTGGGTGTGAGGCCCACCCTTCCTTTGAGCTTCCTCCATTATCTTCTTGATCTTCCCTTTACCTTTCCCTTTAGGCCGCTCTTCCACTAAGTAAGTCATTATTCTCATCAGATTCATCAGGAGAATCACAATCATCAACCCATAGCTTCCCACTAAGAGGAATGAATTTTTTGGGTGAATGAGTGATAGACAAAGAGGAAGCCTCTGATATTCTTATCTTGAAAACTTTTGCATTAGGGACTTGGGAGAAAGGGTCCTCCAGTACCTGAGGTGGATCATCCGCAACAAGAGGAGCATCTGCCAGCTGATGCGATTCCACCAATAAAATGTCCACATAAGCCTTTCCAGCCTCTCGGTCATGCTAAAACATAACCTCCTGCAATGTAGTGATGACCACCAAGTCATGAAGGGTAGAACCTTTCCCACCCACCGGACTCATCAGAGCCGAACCATTGGTTATAATAAGCTTAAACAACTCATTGTTTTATCCTAATTATGATCTCATATCATCTTTATCTAATATAAAACTTTTTATATCCCCTTTATAACTAATATTCTCATTTCTATAAGAACTAGGAACTCATCTAGCTTTACCTTCTTAGGTACTATCTAATAGTTCTGACTACTAGCCTTATAGTTCTCCTGGCCATGTTTGATATTTCTCTCTATGATTTATGCATAAGTAATATCAAACCTCAGTATATATTATGGAATATGAGATAAATCACCAAATTACTCTTACGTATATGTAATTTATTCATCACATTTCTTTCATGTTGTGTCTGAGGACACATTTATCTTAGAGAGGTGTATACCATGTGACACTGGAACCAATCCCCACTAGGATTGTTCTATACTAAAGATATTTTAAATTTATATGCTATGGATTAGACCATGATACCCTATTGATCTATTCTAGTATATCATGCTACTTAGAACTTTGTAATATATTTTAAATCATTCTTAGATAAATTAACCTTAGCATTAACTAACTATCAGACTAATCATTAGTTTTCAATATGTTTTCAAACATATCTATCTTGGAAAATGATACTGCTCCCACCAACCTCTTGTATAAATATAGAAACAATTCATTATAAATGAATATTATATGATCATTATAATTTCTTTAATATATAAATTGATCCCAAAAACATTAATATTTTATTTTCTTTCTTCTATGTCACCAACCCTTTTTAATCATTTCATATAGACACATTCTATAGGGTTTCCTCTAAGGAATGCGGTGTTTATATCCAAAACCAAATATAATGATCATATGTAGTTTCCATTATTAGTATAATTCAATTTTATTTAATCATGATGACATGTTAAACTAATTGATACTTATTGGTACCACACATATACCATCCATGTTAAGTTTCTATTGAATATCACCAACGTCTTTACATCAATTAGATAAACTACCAAAGCATGGTACTAGATTTTGGTACATAGAATCCCATTTTCAATTCATATGAATGTATAAATCATAGCTATTTTAAACTAACCGCTCCTTATAGGGTACATAACCCACTACGGTGAATATAAAACCACTATTATGGCTTTTCCTTCCTACATATTATGTGTCTCTATAACAATTCCTACCACTAACACTTATGGAGCTTAATGTTTCTATGAAAACCTATACACCTGAAGACATGATTATATTAAAGTATTTTCTTATATAAGTATCTCAAAAGAGATAAAATTCCAATATATAAATGGATTTGGTATAACCAATACCTTTTTGGGGAAAGTCAAATATCATTTGTGGCTATAGGATAATCAATTGAGATGCACCTTGTGTTTACTTGATGTAAATTTAAATGTAAAACCATATTTTTAAAATTTTCCCATTAAAACACCAAATTTTTTGACATAATGGAATCCCATCATATCAAAACTTATATGATATCCATTAATCAATTTAGTTGGAATTAGGTTAGTTTTTATTCTATTATTTTCAAAACTTGTCTTAAAAGGAATCTTGGAAGATTATAAATATATATAATACTCCTCATCGAACTAACTTTTACTAAATTCACAACTATGTTGTGTAAGATATAATGTGAGTTTAAAAAAACCTTCACTCTATATTTAAATGATCGATGAATACTTAGTTAAGATATAATTTGAAACCCCCACTTAAAGGATCTTATGTATTCTTAATAAGTTAATTCATTACATCCATTTTTATTCTTAAAATATCTTAAAGGAATATTATGAATTATATGAATTTATGTCTATCTTTTCCTTAGAATAGTTTATGTTGTCAAGCTGAACTAACTCTAGAATCTACGTGGATCACCTTTTTTTCTAAATAATTATCCATCTAAAACTAAAAAATTGATTATGTAGATAATACCATAGGTTTTTAGCTCAAAGGAGACTAAAACACTACTGGTATATCCTTGATAACTGTATTTAGTTTTACTTGACCAAGAATGCTTAGCCAAAACTAGGTATGAGTATTGTATTCTATATTCATCATTCATTACTGATATAGGATTTCACTTATTCAAGTATTATATAAACTATAAAGTATAAATTAACATAAAAATATTCATTTGAAAATAAATAATGTCTCAGTATGTATAATTAAACATTTAGATAATTTTTTTTTGGTAACACTCAATAAAAAATATAGTTTTACAAGAATTAACTACTGGGAGAAATCACATTACTTTTTTAAGTGGTGTGTTACTTACTTCTTACATAGGTATCACCCTTTTTAGACACTAAGAGAGTACACCTTACTTATAATGATGTTTCAAAACTTCATTGGTTCTTGTATTTGAATAAAATTATGGATTTAATACCAATTAATTTAAATAGAAATATCACATACAAATATGAATATACCCAAAGTAGAAAATACTACTTGCTTAATATTTAATCTATTTTTATTCCTTGGCCAATGATCTTTCTGGACATATGAGAATCCCATGAACTCTTATTCACCACACTACCTTTTAATCTTTTATCTCTTTGAAATATGTTGTAAAGACACCATCAATACTAAACTGGTCAAGGGATATTCAACTTGTTCTATCACTTTTTATACCATTAGGGGTGAGGAACCATGTTCCCACCAAACTTTATCTTCCCAGAGAAGCATAGTCAAAAGAATCCTGATCATCTTCACTATATTTTTCATCCTTAGACTCTAGATTAATGTGTATTAACTGGAAGGTAACGAAGGTGATATGATATTATTGGAAAACTTCTTATCCATATGGAAGTAAAACTCTTTTATCACTAGCTAGGTATTTGTCTTCAAATATACACTAAAATAGTGTAGGGAAAATATCATTCATATTAAACCAATTTTTCTTCTTTTCAAGTTCTAAGAGTTTAATTACCATGATATATGCATTAATGTAACTCTTATAGTCATCCTTCTCACTGTCTATTGCTAACTTAGATGGTTGAACTGTAATAGGGATACCAACAAATAATACAAATTTCTCAGTGGTAGTATGGTGTGTAAAGTATTGAAAAACTCTTGAAATTATGTATTGGTGAGGACATGGTATTTATCTATTAATGATCATAGTGAAATCCTAGTTTCACTTTTCATTTTATAAATTAAATTAAAATCATTTTTTATTAATTTATCTTGATTACCAAAATGTAATGTAATAAATTTTATTTATTAGTCACACACTATTTTATCAAAACCATATAGACATCACCATTACATTTAGAATATCCTATCATATGGATATTATTTTGTAAAATATCCATATTTATCTTATCATAATCCATACTATGGAAATTAATATTACTTGAACGTGTATAGGTAGGCTCATCTTTCGAATCACATTAACTCACAACTCCTTAATCTGTTGAGTTAACTCCCTTATCCTAAAATCATGGACTTAGAATTCATCAACACTTGCCTCTAAATTGTATTAGATAGACTATATCCATTATAACCAATACCAATTTGTCTATGTTGGCCCATTATCATTGTTTAGACTACCTTATAATTGATAGTGTTCTCAATTATGGAATAACCAACACTTTAAATATGGGTTCATCTGAACTCAGATGATAGAATTTGATATATAACATAATATTCACTTTGAGTAATTTTTATACCTTATGAATAAATATACTTTATTTTATCCTTTTTCATGGTTTTTAACATTATTTGTATTTTATATAATTAATTAACCATGTCTTGATAAAATAATTTATTCATAGTCAATTCATTTTATTTATCTAGGCGACTGAAATATGATTCTGTTTATCATGCTCCTTAATATGTGATCAGACTCTCATCTTTAACCATGAATATATAGAAAATTTCATCATGGAACTATTTATTTTTTATCCTCTCATACTTTTTAACTATTCTTTGTGATCATTTTACACCCACACAAATAATTAATTAATCATACGAGAAAAAAATAAATAATTAATAACATGATCAAGATTTTTATCTATTGGTTATTACATAGAGAGGATAATGGATAAATTGAGACCCTAGGGTAATATATTGAGTCATGTATTGACAAGTAATACATTTCGTATCGAACTCCCATGAATTTTATGTGTTTGGTTTTTCATATACTCTCGATTCAAACTGTGTCATCACGTACTCCTAAAATATTTAAAATATATATTCACACACTGGTAGGGGAACACGGGATGATAAAAATACATTTTATCACTCAAATTTGGGAAAAAACCCTTATACATTTAAATATGGAGGGAGGATACAGAGATTGTCAAAAATGATAAACGATTTCTATATTTAAAAACACAAATGCAATAATTAAATTAAATAAATAAATAACCAAACATGTATAGTAAAATATAAGTAGATGATTGAAATTAAATATAATAATAAAATTAAAATTATAAAATTCAAATTGAAGTGATTTTTAACTCATTAAACTGACATTTAAATAATCAAAATTAAATATAAATATGTCTTGTAGTAACCAAAAAAAATTATTAAATTCCAAAAAATTTAATTTAATTTCTGAAAAATATTCTTGAATTTTTTGGGTATATTTGAACTCAAAATAGGTCCTAAAATAATAAATAGTCCCTAAAATGGGGATTCTGGGTCTAGTGAGTTGAATCTGAATTAGCCTAACCTGACCAGAGTTCGATAACCCGATTGGATGTCGGGTCTGGTGCAAGTCACACACCCCAACATATAACAACCCATGTATTGTTATAATAAATCATTTTCATGTATTATTGATATTAATTAGTTATATATTATATATTTATATTAATTATGAGAATATTAGTTAATATTTTTAGTCAAAAGGAAAAAATATTTATTTCTAACCAAATTAGATTTTCATGTATTATATGGTTTTAGTTAAAATATTGATTTTAAAATTATATAATTTTAATTTTCAAAAAATTAACATCATTTTTTAATTATTCATGTCTAAATTATCTTAGGATGAGTTTTTTAGAATATTTAAAAAATTGATTTTTCAATGAATAGTGAAAAATACAGATTTTTATTAAAAATTTTATATTTCTTTTTGATTATTTATAAATTAAAATTGTATTTTGGATTAGTTTTAAAATTTAATTAGTCCCTTTTTATTTAATATAAACCCATTATGGTTTCTAAAATGAATTTTATACTTTAATTTTGTATAAAAATATTTTATACTTAAAAAGGGAATTTTTTTGAAAAACAGTATTCCATCATATTTTTCCATTTTATTTTAAATTAAATTATGACACTTCTATGTTTAAAAACTTAAAAAATGAATTATATATTTTTAATTAGTGGGAAAATTTTATTTAAAATAGTTCCCTTTTATTTTTTGTCAATATGAATAGTAACCTTGGTAATTTTTGTTACCATAGTAAAGGGTAAATCAAGTAATTAAAGTTAAAAATAAAATGATAAGGACTAAATAATTACCCTAACTCTTGAATTAATTTTATTTTAGGATTATAACTCATCACTAATCTTCCAAAATTAAAATATATGGATTTTTTCACATTTTTTCAATGATTTTGACCCTTTATATTATTATTTATAAAGAAAACTAAAAAATGTCATTATCTTTATTTTATTAACTTTTAATTTTTAATATAGGTATAAACAGAGGATATGTTCGGTTATAAATATTTAATTTAAATATAAATTATTTTTTTCATCATGGTAATTTATTTTTAATTTTTATTGAAGAAATAATTTCCTTAAATGCTTATGCGAAACTAACAGAGTGCTTTTGCAAAGAGTGAACAAATAAATAAAATAATTTTGAAAACACTAAAAATAATATTATTTGAGGTATTTATATTGTTCCACAATTTTTTTAGATAAAAATTACATATTATATATTTTTTATGAATTTTATTTGAATTCCATTATTTTCTTTTCATTTTAAAATTCAAATTAAATAAATTGTTCCAAAATT
Source organism: Viscum album (assembly GCA_963277665.1). Taxonomy (NCBI): domain Eukaryota; kingdom Viridiplantae; phylum Streptophyta; class Magnoliopsida; order Santalales; family Viscaceae; genus Viscum; species Viscum album. The sequence continues at coordinate 1,078,909,846 of OY728166.1, read as the reverse complement.
GTCATTAATGATACTTTATAATAAATTATATTTTATTAAATTATTTAAATTTACTAAAAATATAAACTTTGGACAACTAACTAATATATGATATAACATATCAACCATGGTCCATTTGTGAGTTGTTTTCCCATGAATAGTAACTATCTTGACCCTCAATGAGTTAAAAACATTGTTATCACCGTAATTATCAAAAGGGTTAACGAATGGTTAAAACAAAATATAAGAGAAAAAATGTGATCCAAACTTGTTAAAATTTTATTTTATTTTATTATTTAAACTCATAATCATCTTATATTTTATTATTATCAATTTGGATCCATTTGGATATCAAAATAAATTTTTAATAATTTAATATTTTATAAAATTCCAAGAGTGCCTCTCCCCTCTTACAAAAGGGCACCTCTTCTTCTCATTTCTTCACACTTAAAAATAATTCTGGTTTATAAAATGAATTCCCAAGTCTATAGTACATAGTTATGGAATAATACTAACCTTATAGATATTAAAGTGTAAAGGAAAGGATGTTTTTTGAAGAAGATGTATATTTATTAACTAATCATTTTTATTTTATTTATTATTCTACCACTTTAAATTGTTATTAAACCATGATTAAATAATAAAAAAAGTATATCCCATCTACTTGGGTGTTTTTATGTTAAATTAAAAACCTTTATCCATCTCCTCTTTGATCGAATGTGAAACAAAACCATCATTCATGTGTATAGCAGACTACCACCTCACAAACCTATGTAATTCGTTTTCCATCACCCCATATCATGACTGGTGATAATGATATAATTAGTGTTTATATATGATATAAATGAAATATTTATCATTTTTAAATTTTAAAATATCATTTAATTTATTACAATTTAATTCACTGGAAACTATAACGTCATTCGTGCGTACGTGTGGACTACCACCATTACAAAGTGACGTGATTTGTTTTTCATTACCACATAAGATAGATTATAAATATAAGTATATTTAAAGAAATAATATGGTATTTATGATATTATTATCATAATTTAAATTCAAAAGAAAAATTTCATTCTTTCCATAATGATTGTTGAAAATGGAAATGTTACTCATGCGTACATACGTCCTACCATCTTCATGATTGTAACACAGTTCATTTTTTATAATCATCTTTCATGATTAGTTTTAAAAGTGTAATATATGTATAAAATGATAATTTTTTTTTATTATTACTATTCTATATATGATTTTATAATTACCACTTTTACCATAGTCAGCCTACCGAAGTCATTTTAGACACATGAGGAAAATATCATCAAAACGTCTGACGTGAAATTAATTGATTAAGTAATTGTGTATTACATGATAATAAGTGAAATAAAAGAAATAATAAAATTAAAAAAGGTTCTCAATAAATTAAATAATTAGAAATTTTTTATTATTTAGGAATATAATGAAAACACGTGATGAGTTAGGCTCATGGTAAGGTACTTTTTTTAAATCCCCTTTTAAAGTTTCTCGTCTAACTTTTTTTCTTCTATATACATATTTTTAAAAGTATTTTATAGATTTATTTATATTGACATAAAATAATTATAAAGGAAATTTTATTTCCCTTTTTAATTTATTTAAAATGTTTTCAAAATGAATCTTTTTATGAATTTTTCACTTTCTTTACAAAAAGACAAAGGTAATGTTCAATTTTAATGTATACGATAACACAGAATTTTCCTAGTGCTGTAATAATTATTTTATTATTGGTTTAATTTAAAATATTACATGATTTATTAAAATAAAAACCATATTTTCCTATATTTTTGTTAGTTTCAAAAATGGTTTTAAAATGGAATGTATATTTTAATCCCTGAAATATTTTCTTATGGGTGAAAAGAATATTTTTATGAGTTTGACATTGAAAATTGAAAGATTTTATGTGTTGTGATTATGCTATGGTTCTTGGGAATTTTTATGATGATTGGTGGTTCCATTAAAAAACAAGGATGGGTGGTTACATTATTAATCAAGGATGTGTGGTTCCATGATAAACCAAGGATGGGTGGGTTTGTGATATCCCTCCAATGCATTGGGTATGGAAGTAAACCATATAGTTATTAGATTTGTAAGAGTGGTTGTAAGAGTGATATGGAAATGATTTCCAAAGTTACCTATATATTTTATCTATTCTTTCTAGGGGTTTTTATATAAATCTTTTGATTTCTCAAGATAATATATTTATCTTATTTTTAAAGGAAATTATTTTCTACTTTTTAAAGGTGAAAAGTATAAATTTATGAAACTATTTTTATAAATTTTCATGATCTAAAATAAAATTTTATGAGTTTTATTTTACCTTTATGATTTTTATGAATTATTTTATTAAAATATTTTGGAAGATAAGGTGATTTATTGGGTAGGAAAATGTTTATTTTGGTCCCAAAGCTTATTTTTGAAAAAGAAATTTTTTTATAAGTATTCTTGGACTAACGAGTTTATTTATTTCATCATTTTTATATCCCTTAATACTATTTTTGTGCTCATCCCACTTTTTAAAATCTTTTTTCATAGGGTTTAAAAATGGGTAATGGAAAAGAAGAACTCAAGTTTTGAAGATATTTCATGAAAAAAATGTGTTTCATTTTAAAATAAGTGTTTGGTGGGAAAAATAGATATTGAATAAAAGTGTCCACTTTGTTATATATGGGTTTTTTATGTAAGATTTATGACCTAACTCTCTAAAACTACATAACTAAAATAATTTTTAGAATGTAAGAAAGTTAATTATAGATTAAATTCACTAGAATATGAAATGTTTAAAGTAATTTCATTATAGCTGGTATCATAGAGAGGTTTAGATAACTTTAGGGGTTAGGATAATGTTAATATAATACCCTTAAAAGATTTTAATTTATGGATAAGTTTAAATGATGTAGAATTTAAATATCATCATGTTGATTCATATAAACTATGACTATTCAAAATGGTTTTCCATACAGGAAATAGGAAAGCTAAAGTTTGAAGTAATCAAGGGGATGATATCCTTATGAATTTGTAACCAAGAATGGTTGGAATTAGAATAGAGTAGTTTTTTTAACAGTAATGGATCAGTTGACACAAACTATAAATTGCGGCGGTATACGTGTGAGAGAGTATACATATCTATAGCAAAGCAACATTATAATATTGGATTATTTTATGATAAAATATCCTCCAATATTCAATGGATCTTCTGATCCTATGATAGTTGAAGGATGGATTAAAGTTTTAGAGAAGATATTTGATGCCATGGGTTGTTCATATAATCAAAAGATAAGTATTATTATTTTCCATTTTAAAGTTTCATCTAATCAATGGTAGACGATGGTTAAGAATACTTAAGAAAGTTAAATGATCAATAGCTTGGAATGACATGGATTTAAGAATATTTTTTTTTGAGAAATAATTTTCTAAGGTTGTTCAACTTAGTATGGAAAATAAATTCTTGGAATTCTGATAAAAAGAGGAAGATTTGGTGGCTATATATGATGAAAACTTCATCTATTTAGAAATGTGCCTAAATTTTTTTATCTTGGATCATGATAGTAAAATTAATCAATTTAACTTATGATTGAAGCAAATATATCAAAGGGAATTGGATTACTATGAGTTTAAAAGTTATGATAAACTTGTTTGATGTGCTGAGAGGATAGAAATGGATTTTTTCGATGATCATGTATACCATGAAAATAATAAGAAGAAAACATCTAGTTGGTAGGAAATGGGGAAACATCTATCAAAGAAATTTAAGGTAATAAAATTAAGTTTCCATTTTATGATAGGTGTGCTAAAAATACCATGGGGAATGTATTACAAAATTTGAGAAGTTATTACAATATGGAATGTTACAGAACATGGCTTTTGATTTAAAAGAAAATGTTCAGACAAATAATGAAAATTGGAGGGTGATATGCTTTAATTTCAATGATTTGGTGAATTATACTAATATGGGTCTGAAGTTAGTAACTCGGGCTTAAAATCTTCAAGATTTAAATCAAAAGGGTGTGGAAAAATCTTTTTCTACAACAATGGTTGATATTGGTCCATCAAATGAAGTGGTGATAGAAATTTTACTTATTTATTCAAATTATTCCAATACCCTGTTTAAATCTTAATTTTTACATTATTTCATTTCTTAGAAATTTTCATGTAAATTGGGGTTATTATCTCATGAAAGTATGATAGAACTTTTGGTGAAAACTCTAGGTGGAAATATTAAAGAAACCAAAATTTATAGGAATATACCTATTTCCATCAATTCAATGTTATTTCCTACAAATATTTTTGAATTGCTCATGGTAGATTTTAATATTATTTTGGGTATATATTGGGTTTTATTTTATCATGCCAAAATATATTTTAGAGGTAAAAAAGTTTATTCAATAATTTCATACCTTTATAACCTACCAATAATTAGAGAAATTGATTAGGAATGGCAGTGTAACATACTTAGAACATTTTTTTTGAAAAGAAAGTAACTATTAAGATTAGTGATGTCTCAGTAGTGAATGGATATATGGGTGTTGTTCCAGATGATTTACTGAGTGTTATTCCTGATCGAGAGGTTGAGTTTACTGTTGAATTAGTACCTAATGCTAATCTTATTTCCAAAACACCTTATCAAATAACTCAATTAGAACTTTTTGAATTAAAAAATAAATTGTATAATTTTATAGATAAAGGCTTAATTCATCTAGTTACTTCATCATGGGGTTCCCCTCATTTTTTTAAGAATAAAAATGGTTATTTGAGGCTTCTCATTGATTATAGATCATTGAATAACATCACTGTTAAGAATTGGTACCATTTTCCTAGTATCGATGATTTTTTTTGATCAACTCCAAGAAGTATAATACTTTTAGAAAATTGATCTTAGGTTGGGGTAGCATCAACTAAAGGAAAAGGAGAAAGATATTTCAAATATAAAAATTTTCGACTAGATAAGGGAATTATGAGTTTTTAGTTATTCCCTTTTGGTTGTTTAATGAACCATATATATTTATGGATCTTATGAATATAGTTTTTTCATAACTATTTAGATATGTTTTTGGATGTTTTTATTGATGGAATATTGGGATATTCTAAAAGTCATGTGGATCATGAAAGATGCCTATGGATTGTTATGAAAACCTTAAAATAAAATAAGCTATATGGAATATTTAGAAAGTGTGAATTTTGGTTGTAATAAATTTCTTTCCAATGGCATATTGTTTCTAAATATGGAATAACTATTGAACCTAATAAAACTTAAGTTATTGAGGAGTGTAAAAAACCTAAAAATATCCAAAATATTCATAATGTTATTAGTTTAGTAGGTTACTATTAGTGGTTTATTTAAAATTTTGTTCATTTGTCTAGACCACTAACTAAGTTGACTTAAAAAGGATTTAAATTTATCTGGATGAAAGAATATAATTATTGTTTTCAAGAACTAAAAATAATATTGTAGAATGCTCTAGTTTTGTACTTGACCTCTAGAAATGGTAAATTTATCATATACATTGATGCTAAATTGAAGGGACTTAATTGTGTTCTGATGTAGAATGATCAGGTATTTTATTATTCTTTATTGAAACTAAAACCTCATGAGTAAAATTATCCTACACATGATCTTAAATTATCTATTGTGGTTTTTTATTTAAAAATTTGGAGGAATAATTTATATAGAACAAATTTTAAAATATATACTAATCACAACAGTTTGAAGTATATATTCACACATAAAGAGTTGAACATGACAAAGAGAAGATGGATAAAACAGATTAAGGATTATAATTGTGTGATCCATTAACATCCTAGAAAATCAATCAAAGTAGTTGATGATTTAAGTCTAAATGATCATGCATCATTAACCATGTCATATTTGGAACATGGCCCATTGGTTAGTGATTTGTTGGATTTTTTCCTTGAAATTATGCATGCATGAACTTCCTCTATTTTGTTTCAATGTCAATAAAATTGTCTCTATCAGAAAGAATTAATAAATCTCAAGAGGAAGACCTTGAGTTGTAGGAAAAGGTAAAATTGGTTAAGAAATGAAATTTTCTTAAATTTAATATCGACCAAGAATGTTTTTTGGGATTGGGAAAGAGATTATGTTTGACTTGTGATTATCATTTTAAGAGAGAATTGTTGAATGAATTTTATAGTTCCCTATTTTCAGTTCATATTGGTAGTAATAAGATGTATAGAGGCCTTTGGGGTATCATTGTTGGAATGGAATTAAAAGATATATTTTTTCCTTTACTATGAAATTTTTTACCTTTAAATAGGTTAAAGAATAACAAAAATTACCAAAGGGTATGCTCCTGTGTTTTCCAGTTCCTAAGTGGGAATGGAAAAAATATATCTATGGATTTAATGGTTGGATTTTCAAATATATGTTGAGGTAATAATGCAATTTGATTCATTATTTATCAACTACCTAAATATTCACATTTACTTCCCATTAAGGATACAATTTATTTAATAAAATTTCACAATTGTACCTCATGGACATAGTCAGGTTACATTGAGTTATTTTCTCTATTATATCTGATAATGGTCCCAGGTTTACTTCTAATATTTGGAAAGGACTTCAAAATTAATTAGGTACTGAATTAAATTTCAATACAACTTTTCATCATCAATTTGATGGACGTTATAAGAGAACGATTTAGACCTTGGAAGTTATGTTTAGTTTTTGTTCAATGGATTACCAAGGAAGTTGGGATGATCATATTTTTTTATTTGAGTTTTCTTATAATAATTGTTTTCATTCCAATATAAAATGTTACCTTTTGAGACATTATTTGGAAAGTGGTGTCAAAGTATATCATTTTGAGATGAAGTGGGAAAAACAAGTTAATGGGACCAGAATTGGTAGAGGAAATGGTTGAGAAGGTGAAAATGATTCAGAAATATATTAGGATAGCATAGAGTAGGTATAAGATCTATGCATGAAATCAGAGGAAAGATATTTCTTTTGAGGTAGGTGATCATGTTTTTCTTATAGTATATTTATAGAAAAGTGTTATGATTTTTGGTAAAAAAATGAATCTGAGTCCATGATTTATTGGACTATATGAAATCCTAGATAAATTTTGATAAGTTTTTTACTGAGTAGAATTGTCTCTGATTTTATCCTAGGAACACAATGTTTTTAATGTTTCAATGTTAAGAAAGTATGTTCCGAATTCATCTCGTGTTTTGCGCTCTAAGGTAGTTAAATTGGAAGATAACCTTTATTATAAGGAACATCCTATTTAGATTCTTGATCACAGAGATAAAGTTTTTTTGGAATAAGGAAATTCATCAAGTCAATGTTTTATGAAAAAACCATATGGTTGGAGAAGCAATAAGGGAATCAGAAAATATGATGAGGGAAAGATATCCTCACTCGTTTAATAAGTGAATAAAATTGTGAGAATGCAATTTCCCAAATGGGGGAAGAATGTAACAGACTAGGTATTGTTAAACAAATAATTTTCATGTATTATTAATATTAATTAGTTAGATTTTATATTGTTGTATTCATTATAAGAATATTTGTTAATTTTTTCAGTCAAAAGGAAATAAGGTTTATTTCTAAACAAATTGGATTTTCATGCATTATATGATTTTATTTAAAAGATATATTTCCAAATTACATAATTTTAATTTCAAAAAATAAATTTAATTTTAGAATTCAGTTTCAAAATTATCTTATGATGAATTTTTTATAATATTCTTAAAAATTATTCTTTAATGAATAGTGAAAATTCCAATTTTTATTAAAAATTGTATTTTTTCTTTTTGATTCTTTATAAATTAAATTTATATTTTGGATTAGTTTTAAAATTTCATTAGTTAATTGTGATTTAAAATAATCCAATTATGGTTTCTTAAATGAATTTCACACTTTAATTTTGTATAAAAAAAATTTATACTTAAAAATGAATTTTTTCTAAAAAATAGTTTTTCATCACATTTTTTCAATTTATTTTAAATTAAATTATTCCACTTAAATATTTTTAATATTGAAAAATAGATTCTTTATTTATAATAAGTGGGTATAAATTTTTTAAATAGGTCCCTTTTTTTGTCAATATGAAAAGTAACCTTAGTAATTTTTTTTATCACGGTAAAGGATAAATCAAGTAATTAAAGTTAAAAATAAAATTATAAGGATGAAATAATGGTCTTAAAACTTTGATTAAATTTATTTTATGATTATATATCATCCATAAGAATAAAAAAGTTGAATATATGTCCTTTTATTTCCATTTTCCATGATTTTATCCTTTATATTATTTTATATAAAGAAACATGAAAAATTCAATTATCTCTATTTAATTATTTTTAATTTTTTTACATTGGGATAAATTTACGATATGTTTAGTTATAAATATTAATTTTAAATATAAATGATTTTTTTCAACATGGTAATTTATTTTTAATTTTTAGGGAATAAATAATTTCCTTAAATTTTTATACAACACTAACACGGTGCTCGTGGAGGAGGTAAAAAAGAAATAAAATAATTTTGAAAACTCTAAAAATAATATTATTTGAGTGATTTTTTTTAAAAGATTTTTTTTTGTTAAAATATTTTTTAGATAAACATTCCATATTATAAAGTTTTCTATGCATTATATTTTAATTCCATTATTGTATTGTAGTTTTAAATATCACATTAAATGAATAGTTCCAAAATTGACATTAATTATATTTTATAATAAATAATATTTTATTAAATGATTCAAAATTCTTAAAAATATTGTCTTCATACATGTGATTTGGATAGGGTTGAAAATATGAACCATAGTCCATTTATGGTCCATTTTTTCATTTATAGTAACCTTCTTGACCCTCAATGAGTAAAAAACATTGTTATCACCGTAATTATCAAAAGGGTTCACAAAGGATTAAAACAAAAAGATAAGGGTGAAAATGAAATCTAAACTTGTCCAAATTTTATTGTATTAGATTATTTAAACTCATAATTATCTTATATTTTAATCTTATCAATTTGTATTTATTTGGACATCAAAATTAATTTATATTAATTTAATATTTTATGAAATTCCAAGAGTTATCCTCCCCTCTCTTATAATAGCGTACGTCTTCTTATCATTTTTTAAAACTGAAAAATCCTTTTAGTTCAGAAAATACCTACCCAAATACCTAAGTTAAATCTATACCCATGTTCTAGAGTCATTATTTATTGCATAATACCAACCTTAGAGGTCTTAAGGCATTAAGAAAAAAAATCGTCTGAAGAAGAGGTATAATTCTTAGCCAATAATTTTAATTTTATTTCTTCTTATACAACCTTAAAATATTATTCAACTATAATGAAATAATAAAACTAGTATCTACCATATAAAAATGTGTTTTATGTTAATTTTAATACCTATATCTATCTTCTCTTCCATCAAATGGAAAATGAATCCACTATTCGTGTGTATGGCGGACTACTGCCTCGTAAACCGATATAATTCATTTTCCATCACCACCTATCATGGATGGTTACAATGATGGAATTAATTTTAATATGTAATATTAAGGAAATATTAATAATTATTTAAATAAAATAAATTATTTACTTTATTAACTTTCCATTCATTGAAAATTGATAACATTTTTCGTGCGTACGTGTGGACTACCACCTCTATGAAGGGATGAGATTATTTTTTCATCACCACATCACATGGATTATACATGTAAGTATATTTAAAGAAATAATATTTTATTTCTGATATTATTATAATTTTTTAAACATAAAATAATACATAACTTCTTTCCATAATGATCGTTGAAAATTTTAAACATTACTCATGCGTATGTATGGCCTATTATCTCCATGATTGTAGCGTGGTTCATTTTTCATAACCATATTTCATGATTGGTTTTAAAATTATAATTGATATATAAAATTATAATTATTTCATTATTATTATTCTATAAATTATGGAATAATGGCCTCTTCAATAATAGTAAAACTACCAAATTCATTTTGAACACATGAGTCGAATATCGTCAAAACATACGATGTGAATTGATTAAGTAATTGTATAAAAGATGATAATAAGTTAAATAAAATTAATAATAAAAATGAAAATTTTTATCAATCAAGTAAATAATTAATATAAGTTTATTATTCAGGAATATAAGGAATGCATGTGGCAATTTGGGCTTGAGGTAAGGGACTTTCCCTCTTTTAAAGTTTCCCTTCCAACTCTTTTTCTTCCACATCCATATTTCTAAAATTATTTTATAGATGTATTTATATGTAGATAAAAGAATTATAAAGTAAATTTTATATCTATTTTTACATTATTTATAAAAAATTCAAATGTAAAATTTTTAAGTAATGTTTTCACTTTATTTACAAAAATACAAAAGGAATGTTCTATTTTAATATATACGGTGACAACAACTTTCCCTCCATCGTAACAATTATTTTATTTTTGGATTACTTTACAATATTTCATGGTTTATTCAAATAAAAAACATATTTAACTATATTCAAGTTATTCTATAAAAGTTTTTTAAAATAGAATGAATATTTCAATATCCATAAATGTTTTCTTATGGGTTCAAAGAATATTTTTATATGTAATGTTTAAATTTTCAAGATTTTATGTGATGTGATTATGTTATGGATCTTGGGAATTATTGTGATGATGGGAGGTTATATTATAAACCATATATTATTGCTTACATTATTAACCAATGAAGGGTATCTTTTTGATAAACCAAGGATGGGTGGATCTGTGATAGACCACCAACACATTGTTCATGGAATTCGACCAATGGTTATTCCATATGTAAGAGTAATTATAAGAGTGATATGTAAATGATATCAAAAGTCAACGATATGTTTTATTAATGATTTATATTGTTTTTATAGAAATATTATGATTTATCAAGGTAATATATTGATCTTATATTTAAATGAAAGTATATTCTACTTTTTAAGGGTGAAAAGTATAGCTTTTTGAAAAAAAAATTATGAGTTTTAATGATTGAATAAAAATATTTATGATGTTTATTTTTCCTTTAAGATTTCTTATGAAATTTTTTATGAAAATATTGGGGAAGATAAGGTCGTTTATTAGGTAAGAAAATGTTTATTTTGTGTCTAAATTTTATTTTTGAAAAAGGAAAATTTTAAAAAGCATTCATGGACTAACAGGTTTCTTTCTTTCTTCTTTCCCTTACTAAGATTTTTTTGACCATACCATGTTTTAAAAAAAATTCACAAGGGTTAAAGATGGGTAAGGAAAAATAAGAAGAAAATTTTAAAGTTGTAAAGATGTTTTATGAAAATCAAACATGTTTATTTTTAAAAGTTTTGTTTGGTGGTAAAATGGATACTGAATAAATGTGTAGAATTTATAATATATGGGTTTTTATGTAATATTTATGACCTAACACTATAAAACTATACACGTAAAATATCTCTGGGAATATAAGAAAGTGAATTATAGATTAAAGTAACTATAATATATAATGTTTAATTCCATCTACATAAATAGTATGGGTGTTGACACTTACCTTTACACAAAAAGGATGAAAAGGACTAAAAGTAAAGTACCACATGAATTAAGAACAAAGAAAAGGGAATAAAAGGATCCAAGTTAACCAATTTGAGAAACACGATCCACTTGTGGAGTCTAGAATCTCACACAAATCTAAGTAGCATGAGAAACCTACACACTAAGAGGTTTACACAGGCTCTACCTGTGTGGCCCAGCATGAGCGGCCCTACCTACGTGAGGCTACTACAAGAGACACCACATGATGGACCTGTGTGAGGGGAATCCTTCACCAAGGGTACCAAGTTTTTCTATAAATGGACCCTTGGGATCATCATTTGACATGATGATAGAATGGAGAAGAGTCCGATTAAAGATCTACTCACCCAAATCTCTCACTCAAATACTCCAAACCCTTAGGTAGTTCTATAAGCCAACCAAATAAGGGTAAATTTGTATTAATAAATGGATTGAGGTCCCTCAAGGTCTATAATACCAAGAAATATGAGAGGAATCACCCCTAGTTAATTCCTAGGGTGAAGGACCCTTCCATCACTCAAAACTTGAGCATCAGTCATCCAAAGACACTTAAGGAAACCATTAGAGATTAGAGAAAGGTCTCAACCAAGTGTTGTTTCCTAGTTTTTCCATCATCCAAAGGAATCTTCAACTCACCCATAAATCACTTGTGTGAAGCACTTTCGACTCACCTAAGCCTACCCTATGAAAGATACCTTCTGGTCACCTAGGTCTCACCTACACGAGCCACCTTCTATATGTCGAGGCCTCACCTACGTGAGCCACCATTTGATTCCCCCTTTCATGCCACCAATGTTAGGACACTTATTTCCATGGATCCCTCATCTAAAGGGGGGGAAAAGACAAGGCCTCCTCCAAAACCTACAGATATGTACAATCCAAGCATGGGGAACATCAATGTGTCCTCTCAATTATACATTCATGTGGTAATAGAGGCCCTGAATTTATCCAAACTGATAGATGGAATCATCAAAGTGTTCTCAATTATACATTCTCAGGGTAACAAGGATCCAAAACATAGGAATAATGATGGGATCCCAGGGTTGAAAACAAGAGAGGAAAAAAACATCTAATACATATCTCCCTCCCCTAATCCCCCACCAATACTTCATCCTCATCTACCATTGGATGAGGAGAGAATGTTACCTTAGGGAATTACTCCTGGAGTAAGCCCCAAGTATTTTTATGAGGTATTCTCCCACCTTCCACATCATTTCCCGTGTGTGCCAATAGATGAAGGATATTGTGTGGTTTTCCATATCTTATGCATCCTCTTGTTTCTCAAACTGAGCATAACTCATGTGGGGTTAAAGGTTAGCGGAGATAATGTCATTTGTGTGATCAAATACCTACCTCAATAGAGAGTACTTTTCTAGATCTTCATCTCACCTTGTTTCAAGACTCCTGTTTGGTATAAGCCCCAACCATATTATCATCACATTAAAGGGTCGTATTCCTAATGGGAAAAACAAAAGGGCCTCCTTAATAGGTGTAAGACACATCCTTCTAAACTATATGGTATTTTATTCCTTCCTAAAAGAGAAACATAATCCTCCATGAGGTTTAAAACCAACACCCTAAACTCACCCAAATATTTTGTAGTACATATTCCCTGGAGGTTCATATTCAACCTAGGAGGATGCATCCTTTCTGGGTCCCTTGGTCCACTTTAGTGTAAGCCATAAACCAACCTTGACTAAGAACATTTACCCTAAATTTCCTTATCACGTTATGTAAAACTACATAGTTTGTTCTTCATCATGTTGCCTTAAAAAGTATGATGTGTCCCATTAAATAGAACTAAACTATGGGGGTTCTGAATCCTTTCACAAGTATGTGAAGGAATCCCATCTCATGAGCCCGATACTGACACCAAAACAACTCCAGACATCTTCGATGATGATAAACTCCAAAGTTCCCCACTATGTTTCTTAAAACCAGTATCATAATAATAAAATACATTAGAATATATAATCTATATAAAAAAGGTTACCATCAATGGAGAACCTCATATACATAGATATTTCTATATCGATGAAGAACATCATATACATATAAATGATTCTAAATCCAATACATGCTAATAAATTATTTTTAATATAAGGGTGACCTGTTCTATATTTGGTATTTAATAAAGGATTCATGAATATGTCTTAAATCTACAAGAGAGTCTTAGAGTAGGCAATAATTCCCCCCAAAAGGTGTGATAATCCTAACCTCCCATCCTCTCAACCATTGTGAGTTAGAATCATTATTGGAGCTCTTTTCTAATGACCACCTACCATTGTAAAGAAGGTTCATGAAGAATATCTAATAATTGATCCATTAGGTGTTTCCAGTTTCATGGATAAAAATCACTAGAAACCTCCAAAAAAAGATGTTGAAATATGTGTCTGATGTGAAGGGTCATTCAACCACCACCAAAAAATTACATTCCAACCCCATGTGAATTTCAGGAATGAAACAAAAATGGTGAACCATATGTGAATCCTTAACCAAAATGAATGTGTCACCCACATACCCGGCCCCATTTTCACTCATACAAAATGAAAACGAGCCAAACATGGATCTAAACTAATATATTATGCATGGGTTTGTTTATTAAGATTCTTATTTTATGGGGTTTTCATGTTTTTTATCATATATATTCATTAAATTTCACCAAATCTCCCTTCAATCCAAATGAAATATTACCAGTTTCAATCAGCATATGCTTCAACTATTGCACAGGCTGGATCCCCAACCAATTAGAGGATGTTGTTTCCAACCCAATGCCTTGTATCAAATGTGATAATTAATTAGTTCCACCTTAATGGTACTGTCCCAACTTTGGAATCTACAAGACAGGCCCTCTAGCTCATGAATCCCCAATGACCATCCACTCAATGATGACTGGTGGTCCAGAAGTTGACAACACCAATTGCTATTTCAAACCATTTCGGGAGTCTATCCTTGAAAAACATTAAAAGTTAATCTCTTATCTTATAGAGGAAGATAAATAGGTCACTAATGACCTCATTCCAATGACATTATTGTCTCAACATAGTTATCCTGATAGCAGTCACTGCCACCAATGCCACACAGTAATGCGACCTCAGCGTGATGAGGGTGTTTCCCTTAGGAGTCCAGCCCTGGTCACTCAAACCCATACAATCATGATATCCTCCCAAGGGAAACGAAAAATTAATATTAAATAGTACCGTCACTTTGTTCCATCTATATAATCCTTCTAATCAAATTCAGTGGAAAATTGTGAGCAGTCACACACACCAGTCTGCATCCACTAAACAAGCCAACTTAGTTTGGTAGAATTCAGAGAAACCAACTGAAAAATACCAGTAATAAATAGGGGGTACACCCATATCTCTTCCCTCACACATAAATAATTTTCATATATATTGATAGGAAATATAGGATAGGATAAATTACATTCCCCTAATCCACCCAAAAAATTGGAATATATTCCCATTATAATCATTGAATTCACTCAATGTATCCTGAAAATGATGAAAGGGAGGACGCAAATTCCTACCCACATCCTAAAAACCTTACTATATATAATAACAGAAGTGAAAGTGTGTGAAGTGTGGGAAAAAACTCTATACCCACAATTGGGGTGACTCAATAATATAATATGAGGGTCACTCTGAAGAAGATTCATATCCCTACTACCAACCAAGAGGGTCATGGGACAAATACCATGATAAATGGAAAATCAGATCAGGAACATGCCCTAGTTCCAACTGGAGTTCATTGGTCCATCCCAATGTCCACTCCATAGAGGGTGTATATCCCCGCCAAAATTCTAAAAATCTATTAAAAGTTTCCAATAACAACATGGGATCCCCTCAAACGGACCCTTATATATGAAAGCCATTATTCGCAACAAGTGGCCCTAGTCACCCATAAGAGATCATCCAAAAAGAAGCCTCACTAAAGGAAATTGAAAAAATAAGAGTCATTATATGATCCCACTCTACTCAATGATGGTGTTCTTGAATCCCTCATAAGTTTATCTATGGATTCTCAGGATCTTACTCATCCATTACCAAAGTACAGAAATAGTATCTCCCATTGTGAAGGTCCCCCTTGCAAATTTTATACTATACATTCTGGTGGTCCTCCCCAAGCAACTTACTTTGAAGGAATACTTCATGCCCATAATACAATTTATCATGAGATCTCATATCCTGATGAAAATTGTGGAAAACATCCTCATGGATTGAAGATCAACAGCAAGAAGTCTCTACCCTTGTTATCATCCTCCCTGAAGGTCCTCCCCGGGGTATACACTGTAGTAATTCCCCTTGCAGTTGTATGTCAAGTCGTGATGGTAGTCTTCCCCGTGATGGTATTAACTATAAAGGTCCTCCCAGCATTGACATTTCATTTAATAAATGATGTCCTCCACTTTCCAAATAAACTGTGAGAAATCACTCCTATCATGATTTAATTGGAAAAATGAAGAAAATTATACCTGATGCCACATCATAGAAAATTGACATTATTTCTCAACTGGAAGATTTCCAAAGGAAATAGTTATTCTCTAAACCACCCTTAGCATATTTTCCTTCCAATACAATAGAATAAATCCCTACCGACAATGTTGTTTTCAATAAAGAAATGGGGAAACATCAATTTTTGGTTATATCATGTTGAGGAACCTCTTTAAAAATATATAGAAGACATATTGTAAATGAGGAGACATATAGCTAAAGATAACATAACAGACATGTTCTATCCTTTATCCACTCCCTAATGCATCATTTTAGAGGCTTTATTAGATGAATGTGTGCATGAAATACACCTATATTTATAGAATAATCTTCGTCACCTAAAAACAAAATTATTAGCTTATAATGAAGATCCAATCCATATCAACGTAATAGAAGGGATTCATTATCAAATCGACTTAGCATCCATCCTATATGTATGGAACCTAAAATTTGGAAAATAGTGAGGATACCTTTAGTGTTCATGTCTAGATTTTTTAAAAGAGTTTCATCATCTAATCATTGATTCCCTATCCAAAGTTCAAATCATAGGATGGGGTAAACATGGGGCATTGCATTTCACCTTGCTCCTTGATCAGTAAATCCTACCAAATACGACATCATGTAATGTCATAGCCTCAAGGTGGCTTTGAGAAATTTTATTTTCTCACAATATATGGTATGATCAAATAAAACTATCCATGAATGAATTTCAATGATATTGGGACTAAAGAGAGAAATTCAGCAAATGACTCTTGTATCAAGCATCTGAAAATATTCAGCAAGCCTCCTTCTTAAGGGAATCCAATTATCAGGTAGTTCAAATATCATTGGAAGTATATGGATTACGTAAAAATCATACAATGAACCAAGACCATGTTTGAACAAAACATCATAAAATCAAGAGAGCATTCATGGTATCAACATCCACAATAATCCAGGAGAAACCCCAGTCTGTAAGGATGGGGGATTTTTTAACACAACCTTCAAGGCCAAAAAAACTAATCTTGAAAGGTAGTGGAAATGGAATGAGAGAAGCCTCATCCCATAGGTCTGGGGGGTTTTCTAACATCAACCTTCTCCTTAATATAAGTTATCCTTTTCCTATCTAGGGGGAGTTCCACAAAATAGATATTCCTGGTTTTTCCTACCTCGTGATCTAACTTCCTCCCTTAGAACACGAATGAAAAAATTATCCAGTGATTCCATTCAGATAACCCTTTATCAAATGATTCTAAGAGGACTAAAAAAGGGGATGATGAGGCTTTATAAATATCACAAATAAAATTAGTCTCTTAAAGGTATGATCGTTCTAATAAATCATTTTTATTTAAGCATATATCCATAAGAAAATATAACCTCTTATCATTTTGATACAAATGTTCCATTTTCAATTCATTATGCATCGATGAATGTCATTAGAACCACCCTAAAAACTCTATGAAACATGAGGTGGTATAGAGGAATGAGATTGGGAGGTTTCTATATGTAATATGGTTTACACCATAATGATTAAAGAATACATGTGTACCTAAAACCATAGTCTTTCTATGAATTTGGGGATTCCCTCAACCACTCCACTACTACCTCCTCAACAACAATCCACCAAAGAAAAGGGTAAAGGGGTAGTCGTATATCACCCACCCCCCAATGATATTGAAATCCTCACACTTGAGGAAAGATTGTCTCATTAAAAGGAAGAGATAAATGAGTTGAGAAAAATCATTGCATAACTACCCTGAGGAAATATCCCTATCATATATATTCTATAAGTGGAGCCTCAAATCATGATCCTAGTCATTGTACCTCAACCAAGAGGGTTCATCCCAGAAATTGAAATAAAGCTAGAACATCTTCTCAACAAGTGTTATTGACAACCAGCAAACCTGGATCCCATAGTAGTAAGATGTTAGGAGTTACCTCTATTAGGTACATGAACAAAGCTAGGTCAGACACATCCTCACAAACTAGAACATGTAGGTTACCCACCATGAGTACAAGAAGAACTACCACAGTTATCCCGTCATGTTGTTCCCCTTACTCAGGCTGCTACCCAGTTGGGCATTCCTCCCTAGATCATCAACACTATCAAAATACTGACAAGTTGATTAAAATCTATGTAAGGATAATGTGTATTAGTACAACTAGATAGGAAAACTTACCCTAAATGGGTGGATTTAAATATCCCCTACCAAACATTTAGAATCCTATGTTCCCAATATTCAATGGTTTGGGGGATCTAGAATAGTATCTGATGAAATTAATGCCTTGGTGTGGCCCCATGATGGGGACCCTTTAGAATTAAGAAGAAGCTAAACTAAAATGTTTTGTACAGACTTTAGAAGGATCATCCTTCACTTGGTATACTAGTCTACTGGCCGGATCAATCAAGGAATATAAATACCTTTTCTGACAATTCCTTAATTAATTAATCTCTATGATCAAAAATAAAATAGTCTCTAATATCTCAAAATATAAACAATGATAAAATGATAGGGTTTCATATTTCATTGTCAGGTGGAAAATTTTGACTTATTCCCTGAACCTGCAGCTCCCTCAAGAATATTTATTGGGTCTTTTCATTGAGAATATTTATGATGAACTAAAAACACTTATTATATTGTTAAAGTATCTAGGTATATTTTGGGATCATTCCATTGCAGCACAAAGGTTGAAAGATTATATTTTGTGAACCAAGGATAACTCTCATCCCATTCCAACATCTTAAGGGAAGAGGATGGATAGAGTGGAATATGAAATAGTTGTGTTGAAACCAGACTTTATACCAACTCCAAATCCAAATCCCACACCTCCTTACATGGTACCTCCTTTTTAATTGAAGAATTAGAAACAATATCCTCATTGGGATGAAAGTAAATAGCTTAAAATCTCCCAATTTGGATACTTGAAGAACAAATTTTTCTACTTCTATGATGATTGGGTTCAAAGATACTTCTTACTAGCCTTGGAAAACAAAATGTTAACCCTTCCAAAACCCAAAAGACCTAACCAAGTCACCTTTATGATCACATTAATTATTTCCCATTTCACTGAATATTGGGTCATACTATCCAAGAATATTTTGTTTTCAAGTATATACTACAAAAGGAAGTTGATTCTGGGAAAGTGAAGTAGGGAAATAGCCTGTACAGGTAGAATATGTTTCCACTACCACTCTAGAGGAAGAGGTTGAATGGTAGGAAGTTACTAGTAAGAATGAGAATAATTTTATTAATTGGAAGACTATAAAAACAATCAACTGAACTCATGTTATCCTTTGACCATAGTTGAAATAACCAACTATTCCCCCAGTCTCTTATGCTACAGCACTGCCAACTCCATCAGCACCATAGCCCTCCAAAGTCTAGTCTTCTAAAAAATGACATGGATGAAAGAGAATAAAATAAAAATAATAAGAAAAACTTATACCAAGTCCAAAGTTAGATTTGTCTCTCTCAGGATTTAAGCCTTCAGTCCCAAAATTACGAGCATTGTCTCACCAAATGATACCATAAGGGTTAACTCACTAGACAGAATCCTCATCAGATGAAGAATTAATCTTCAAATCTATTAATTTAATTCACTTAATGGATCCCTTACCTAATTATGAATATATCCATAAACTCAAGTTCTATGCACATGATTAGGGAACTAGAGGAAGATTCTTCTAGATCCAAGGGTACAGGGGAAGACCTAGTCATGGAAAAACTCAATAGTTTGGCCACCTCCTTGATTAAACTATCTATGTTGTCAAAACTCATGAAACAACCCACCAATGAGCCTATAAGAAGAAGGAAAGTTCCCCCAAGTATGTTATAAGTCTCCAATAACCGATAATTCTAGAAGATCTATTATATGTGGTTCCATTTTCTAATCGAATTCAGAAATCAGGTATACCTTTTCAGCCTAACTCATCGAGGATAGTATCAACTTCAACTCTTGTTTCAGGGACCAATTTGCCTACATTAAGTATGTAAACTACTAAAGTTACTATGAAAGAGAATCCTCATGATAGGAAGCACAAAAACTTACCCCAAAAGTATGAAATATTAAAGTAATTAGCTTATGTTCCATCTAGATTTTCAATATTAGATGATCTCAGTCTGTCAAAAGACCTCTAGGTAGCACTCATAGAGGCTTTGTTGATCCCTCAGGAGTTTGAAGATGATTTTTTCACTATTGATGTATATCATGTAGAGATCGATCCTACAAAATGCCACATGATTATCTCTTTCATGGAACAATAAAAATATGTCACTATAAAGGGACACATCAAACCCTTGTATGTGTCTAAAAGGATAAATGACATTGATATCTGAAAGGCTTTCATTAATAATGGATAAGGAGTGAACCTCATTCCAATATGAACACTTAGTTGATTGGGTTACAGTAATTCCCACTTATCTCCATCTGCTCTAATGATACGGGTTTGTTAAAAAAAGATATTAAAATCCTCTTAGAATAATAAATATTAGGGCTCAGTTTGGGGACCTCATATCTAAATCATAATTTTTTTATTAGGAAATATATAGCCTTTAACATTTTTCTAGGAAGGCCTTGGTTGCATAAACATTTTTTAGTCCCCTCATCATACCATAAATGCCTCAAGTATTGCATTAATGGTTAAATTGGGAAGTTTCATGGGGATAAATATCCATTTGGATTTTGTGAACTGTAGTATATTGATAAAGGTTTCTACTATAGGGAAGGGAAATAACCCATAACTAATTGTGTCACCTAGGTCACTACCCTAAATGGTCTAGAAATGACCCTAGGAAATCCCTTCAAATAGAATAAAAAATAATATATTATTCTCACCAATTATATCAAATATATATGTCCTGATTCAGGTATATATTCAACAACTTTCATAATATAAATCATTATGACTAATCCTAGTAGTTTAGAAAAGGTCATCGACCCTCTGAACAGTGATAAAATATCTGGTGAAATGCCCTCATTCCATCACCTAAGATTCAATAGATCAATACCTCATCAGATGAATCATAAAAATATATCATTTCACTGGGAGGGAGTGGAGATACTTTTTATCCATCCGTCATCTCCCCTCCATAGCATCAAAGAAACCCCAAGTCATCATTTAGGTCAAAGGAAGCTCCCTAATCTTCCAGATGTCAAAATTTTGACACCTGTCCTAACTCTAAGAAACTTCCTTCATCCCATACTTACCCATAGAGTAAGTAAGAAGTGAAAAAATTAGAGGAATGGGAATAGTGAGAGGAAGAGGAAGAGGGGGAGGAGGACCTTAGGGGTTCCCCTCCATTATTTGAGGAAGGTGTCTCTACAACTACTAAGGAACTTAGAAAAATAAATATGGGTACATAGGAGGACTCAAGTACCACTTTAATGAGTATGGACATGTATTAAAAATAATAAGAGGTAAATTCATACTTTAAAAAAGAAATGTTATGATTTATTTTCCTATAATTACATAGAAATATTGGGCCTTAATCCTAAGGTGGCCACCCACCACCTGGGCTTTCCAAAAAACCACCAGGGTTACAAATAGGTATCCAGAAGGATGCATCCAACTCACACCGCCAAAATTGAGGAAGAATCTAATAATATTATCAAGGAAAATTTCATTTTGGAAGTCTAGTATACAAAATGGATAGCCAATATATCCCTGATAAAGAAGAATAATGGGAAAATAAATGGTTTTATCGACATCAGAGATCTCAACTGGTATTATCTGAAATATGATTTCCCTCTTTTGATCACATAACTACTAATTGATTTCATAGTTGGGTATTAATCCCCATCCTTCATAAATTGATATTTAGGATAAAACTAATTCTAAATGGCCCTTGAAGATGAGGAATCCACCACTTTAAAATCATTCCAAGGGGTATATTTCTATAGGGTAATTCCTTTTGGCATGAAGAATGATGGTGCTACATACCAACTTATCATGCATCACATCTTTAAAACCTTTTTGTTAAGTTATATTGAATTCTATGTTGTTGATATAGTGGTTAAATATCAACAATTTTCTAACCACCTTGATGATATTGAGATCATCTTCAATAAACTGTGATAACATAGCTTAAAAATAAACCCCTTGAAATGTACTTTTGGAGTTAGCTTGTTAATGTTTCTTAGCATTGTAGTATACCATCATGGAATCTAATTCAATCCTAACAATACAAAGGTTATCCTTTATTTATCACCTACTAGAAACCTTAAAGAGTTGAGGGGATTATAAGGAAACCTTTATTATATTCATCACTTTATAGAAAACCTCATAAGAAAGTGTTTTAATTTCACTCGGTTAATGAAAAGGGAGTAGATATTAGTGGATTGATGACTGTTAGAAAGAATTTGGAATTTTAAACAAATGTATTTTTATTCCAATAGTGTTGATACCACTTGTTGAAGTAAATTCACTCATTTTTTATGTGGAATCCTTAGAACTATCTTTGGGTGATTTCCTTGCGCACAAAAAATGATATCGAGAATGAAAATAGCCTCTATTATCTTATTCAAACCATGATAAGTATTTATAATCATTGTTCAGATATTGAAAATAGTTTTTTTAGTGTTAGTATTCATTAATTAGAATCTGAGGCATTACCTACAGTACCATAAGGTCTATTTGGTATCTCAGAGCTACCTGATCAAATACAACCTCAATCATCCTTTTTTGATCAGATGATAGGTGCGATGGGTATTCATCTTGTAGTAGTTTTACATTTAGTTCTTTCCACATAAAGAAATAAAGGGGAAATATTTTTCCAACTTCCTTATAAAACACCCATCTTTAGAAACAACATCATTAAATACAAAATTTTCTGATGAATAGATCTTCTTTATTCAAGATAACCCCTATACATGGGATATGTATTTTGATGGTGTGTTCAGAATCCCAAAAGGGAAGAAAGTAGAATAATCAAAACTCAATAAAGTTAGGTTGGTAGTTGGGCTTATATCCGCAAAAAAGGAAGTCTTACCTTACTCTTTCCTACTATTAAAAGGTTACAAAAATACTGAAGTAGAATATTAGGCCCTCATTGTAGGGCTAGAACTAGAAATTCAAATGCCAGTGGATCACTTGAAGGTAAAAGGAAATTCAGGGTTGGTAATCAAGTAGATAAATAGTGATTATTCCATCATAAATGTAGAGATAATACCCCTTATTGACTATGTATGAGAACTAATAGCATAATTCTTCTCAGATCATACATTGACTCACATCCTACGATCATATAATTCCCAAGATGATGCATTGGAAAATGAAACTATGGATTTGGAGGATCCATATCAGGATGAAACAATCATCAGAATTATGCACTACTGAATATTTTATCCTCTTGTTTATGTTGACATGGATGAAATCAACAAGATTAATTCTATCCCTGAACCAGACGGTCCTATAATTGGTTGGATGATTCCCATTGTGGAATATCTTTAAAATGGAGTTCTCCCATTTAATAAAGATGTAAAAGATAAAACCCAATGAAGAGTGACCATATTTAATCATTATGATGTCCCAAATTAGTAGAAAGTTCTCTATAAATGGGGATTAAATAGAGACCTTCTGAAAGTTGATGTCGTTGTTACTTTAAAATGATGTGTGGTTTTTGGGTTCTTTGTTGTAGAAGAGTGGCTGACCATGGTCGCCACTCAAAGAGGCAGTAATTAAAACAACTTCTTAAAGGTATTATGAAAATAAATATAACATAAATAAACATTATACTTAAAATGATGGGGTGATTAACATTTATAAATATTTAATAAGTATGATGGAATAATATTTTATTTTTTAAAATTAAATTTGATTAATAAGACACAGTGAGAATATTTTTTATAGAAAATATTTTTAGAATGGGTAATGGATCTAAATCTACCTCTTAACTTAATTATTAATCATTATCATTTAAATTAATATCTATTTAATTATTACCCCCTAATTGTTTTATCCCTTGAACCCTATAATAATTAACTTTACCACAAAGATGAAGTGAATTAAACCCTAGGCTAGCTTTGGAACATACAATCACAACACCCTAATTTAATTATCATTCCAAATATATTATGGTTAGTAGT
Organism: Viscum album; assembly: GCA_963277665.1. Taxonomy (NCBI): domain Eukaryota; kingdom Viridiplantae; phylum Streptophyta; class Magnoliopsida; order Santalales; family Viscaceae; genus Viscum; species Viscum album. The sequence continues at coordinate 1,078,885,731 of OY728166.1, read as the reverse complement.
ACATGTGGAGCACATAAATTATATAAATGAGGATGAATTTTGTTTTGGGATTTTTTTTAACTCTATAAATTGATCTCGTGTGGTTTTGTTTTATTTATTAATATTATTCCCTCACAATTCACACATTACTTGACCTCATGAGTTTTGTGTAAATTGTTCAATTGATTTCTTAGTTTATATTAAGTAAAAAACTCAATTCATGGATCATATTATGTGAATTAAATTATATCATTTTTTCAAAAAAATAAGTGAAGAAGTTTATAATTAGATCAATTACTAGGAAAAACTACACTTATATAGGTGGTGTAGTCATCATAGAAACATTATGCATTCTCATTGGTCATGGAAAGGTTATAAATCAATAAAATTTATAAAATTAATTTAAATCCCAAATAGGATGAGTAAATAAGAATAAAATTGGATAAAATAGAATAAATAGAATAGGAAATAAGAAGTTTATTATGCAAACACAAATATTACAACACGGGAAGGAGAAGAAGGCTTCGATGAAAAGAACATTTTTTCTAGAGATATCCCTATGAGTATTGGGAGTTACAAAGCCTATAAGGTGATGATAGGACTCATATAGAACTATAAAATGGTATAAATTCACTCTTTTGTCTAACCCCCAAATGAGGATCCCATGGTGCCCTTTTATAGAAAAAATGGGAAGTGGTTTTGGGAACCCAAATTTAAAGATATCGCTTGTGTCTCAGTTTTGGGGTGTTAAATGCAATTATCTCAACTTGGAACAAATAAAAAAATTTGTTTACCATCATCTTTAATATCAAAATGTAGATTTTTGTAGAAATTGGACATCTATAATGGTAGATATAGTCAAAATACCGAACATAACTTTTGACTTCATGCAGATTTGGTTCCCTGGACAGATTGGTTTGGTTAGGTCATCATATGGATGAATTGGGATTATGTGTCTTGATATGAGTTTTATCCCACATAGTGATAGATCAACAAAAAAAATTTAATCCCATTTATAAGTATAGATGTTTTGGGACATGTAAAATAGTGGACATATTTCCTTGGGATACCATCTGTTTGGACCATTTTCCTTCTCCATTATCTCTAACCCTCCAAATCACCTCCTCCTACAATGAAATCACCAAAAAAGTATAATTTTCCTTTTTAATAGTGATAAAAATTGAATAATTTACTCAAATGGGAAGTCAATATTTTTATTATATTTTTACTATTTAATACAAAAGTAGTTTAAAACAGTGGTGTAAGGGTGAAATAAAGCAGTAAATCATGGTGCAGTCACCTTTTCAGGTGCATTGAGGTAGAATATATTGTTTCTTTCATGAAATAAGTATATACATGATCTTGCGGTGACCACTAGTCAGGGTTTAATATTTCCCATAAACTCTGTAGTCCTGGATACTTCTTTACTTCAATGGCATGAGATTGGATAAAATTCTCCAAAAAGTTTCATTCTTTCGAAGTGAACATAAACTTCATCCATCAACCCCTGGAGTTGTTACACACTACCAAATACTCCTAAAAAAATTTTATGGGGAATGGATTTTGTAAGGTCATATCCTCTAGCTTTGGCTAAGAAATTAAAATATATCCTCACTGCTACCAACTTCTTCTCCAAATGGGATGAAGCAATAAACCTCAAAGAAATCGGGATCAAAATCATTGTCAGATTCATAAAAGCCAATATCATTACTAGATTTGGTGTCCCATATACAACATTGATGGAAAATGGAACAAAGTTTAGTTTTTCTGAGTTAGATAAGTTGTATTAGTAGTATAATATCAAATATAACCATTAATATCACTATTATGCAGTGGATAATGGATAGATAGAGGCATTCAACAAGACCTTATCAAAAATACTCTAGAAGATGGTGGATACAGTTAAATTGTCTTGGCCTGACAAGATCTTACAAGCCTTTTGGGCTTACTGAACTACAACCAACATCACCACATAGGAGAACCTATATTCATTAGTATACAGGACATAATAATTTCTACCCATTGATGTATAATTTACCTCACTTCATATTTCTATATTTGATTTGCTATCAACAAATGAGCAATCCCAAGAATATCTGGATGAATTGATGTGACTTGATGAGAGATACTACATACTTTTCATCACTTGGAGGTTCACTAAAATCGGATATCATGGGATTTTGACAATAAATGTTTCCTATTCTCATTCCTCCAAATAGAGCTAGTACTAGTCCTTAGGACCTTGATGATACCAGGGAAGAAACCTTTAATGATTGAGATGAAGTGGAGGGACATTATTCCATATACAAATTCTAATCTAATGGATCTTATTCCTTGATATCGATGGATGGAGAGATTATTATGACCCCTTCCAACATAAGGTTTCTGAAGAAATACTTTGTGTGATCATTCTATGGTCTTCATTACATGACCTTAAAAGGAATGAAATATGGTTCTACTCATATGACCTAAAACTAAAAGACACCATAGTCCAAGATGTAGCCTTTAAACTACACATACTAACATCCTAGTCACAATATGTTAAAATGTATGAAAATATCCTTGTTTCATGACATAAAACTACATGGTTCATGTCCTTGGTGCACGATGTAAAACTATATACCATTTTGATCCATCCTTGAGTGGATCACAATCTTTGGTGTTGGTATCTTACCACACACCCATTCAAGAACTATGTGTTTCTTGATTCTCATCTCAATTGGATACGTAGTGATGTCCAGACCTTATGTCCTGGTCCCAACCACAAAGGATGGGAAATTATACCTCTCCTATATATGATCCATATCTATGAATATTCTTCATCGCATGACATTAAAAGGCATGAAATATAGTCTTAGTCATATGATCTAAAACTACAAGACACAATAGTTTGAGCTATAATATATTAAACTACATAGCCTAAATTCATATTCAAAAAATGTTAAACTATATGAAAATATCCTTGTTGTATGATGTAAAACTGTATGGTTCACATCCTTGTTGCATGATACAAAACTATAAAACATTTCAGTCTATTCTTGTGTAGATCGTAATCCTTAGTGATGGTCTCTCACCACACCCTAATTCAATAACTATGTGTGACTTTATTCTTATCTCAAAAGGATACATATTGATACCTAGAATTTATTTCTTGGGCCCATCCATGAATTATGGAAAATGGCACCTCTTCTATATATGGTCCAGATCTATGAAGAGAAATTTATACTCCATTTTTAATTCTGATCCAAATGCTTCCTTTATGCTCGAACACATCCCTTCCACACATCATACTCCATGCCTAAGAAAAATTTAGATAAAAAAACATTCTCCAACCATCGGTAATAGAATTTATGATACCAAAGGACACCTTTGTTATGACTATGTATTGATACTCCCCATTTAGGATTCTCATAAGTCACCCACAAAACTCTTGTCAACCAAAGGTGCCTTTTTCCTCAGGAGAAACCTCTTCTATCTCCATAAGACCTGAAAATTCATTCTGGGAATTTATTTTTTAACATGGTATGTGGTCACTCCTTTTCTACGTGTCCCATATCACTTCTCCTGATCTAAGAACACCTAAGATACTAGCTTACAATTTCCTTCTCCACATATGAAGTGTGTCGAAACAACCTTGTCCTGATAATCCCTATGTTGCTCATTGTTTCCATATTTATGGCCCTAGTTATACAACCTAAAACTACAAGACATAATTTTTTCTCATCGCATGATGATAAACTACATGGTTAACATCCCTATTATTTGGTGTTAAGATGTTATTATAACAACATACAACTTTATTCTAACCCCTATGAGATACGTAGTGATGTTGTGATCCTACACTTGGGTATTGACACCACATGATAAAAATTCCCATGTCCTTTCTTTTGATCACCTCTATGTGCTAAAATAAAACTTTTCCACACCTTATTTCTCACATTTATCATATCACACATGGTATTAGGAGTTTTGGTAAAGGCTTCCTTAATTGATCATGGCATATCAGTTCACATCAGGTTTAGCATGGTCTTGGATGAAATACCTTAAAAGGAACACCAATCATTTTTACGTTATGATGTTAAACTACATGGTTGATGTCTCTTGCATGATGTAAAATTGTACATTACTATGGAACTCACCCAAGAGGACCACTATACTATGTGTCGGTTTCCCACAACCCCTCCATCTAAGAACTACTTGTGGCATGATTCCCCCACCTTTATGAGATATGTAGTGATGCCTAGATCCTACATCCTATTCTAGGAATAATATAAAAAATTCCCCCACTCTCCTATGTATGAGCCAGATCTTTATAAGAGGGTATAGTATGGGTTCCCACCCTGATTGAGAGCCTTTATTAAAAGAAAAATCCCCCCTCTCCACATAATAATTTTATCAATGTCAGTAATCTACCCTTGAAGTATGTATGTCTTGATTCTCACCTTGACGAGATATGTAGCAATGCTCAGATCCTATGTCTTGGGCCCATCCACAATAAAAAAATCCCCCTTCGTATGTATGGTTTATACCTATATAGGTAATATTATTCCCCATTCTTTGGTGATTTTGACATGAAATTATCCTTCATACTCAGGCACCTTCCTTACATAAATCAAACTCTTTGTGTGGAGAAATACACGTCTTTATAATCTTTCTATGGCCATTTGTGATAGAATTTATAATTACAAAGGAAACTTTTGTTTTAAATATTAATTGATATGCTCCAACTTGGATTTTCATAAGTCTCCCCCAAAAAGTCCAATCAACCAGAGACACATTTGTCCTTAGTAGAAACCTCTTCTATGTATGTAAGCCCAAAAAACATTATGCTCAAAACTGATTTTTTAACATGGTTTACGATCGTTCCTTGCATACCTTTCCCATATAATTTTTTGGATCCAAAATCCCCTAGATTGCATCTTACAACTTTCCCTCATCATACCTGAAAATGATGGAACATTCTTATCCATATCACCATGAAATGAAAAATTGCTAATATTTCGGTCAAATCTAAATGACTTTAAATTGTAGCATTCGGTATCATTTCCATAAGACGTTAAACCACACGATCCACATCTTAGTCACATGAAATTAAACTACATGATTCTTTGTAACGACCCAAACTTTTTGAATTTTATATTAACTTACTCTTAGCAATTTAATAGTGATGTTAATGGTTAATGCAGAAAGAGGAGTCGATGGCTTCATCCAGTGGACTCGAACCTTATGAAGCCCACTTATCAGAGCTTGGGAAGGAGGTGGCATCTTTGGGATTCGCTTTGGACCAAGCCCAAGCCTAACTCTATCGTGTCAAGCTTAAACGGAAACGCCTACGTGAGAAGTTCAAATTAGTAGAGATTACTACTAGGGAAATGTTATCTGAGCCTCCCTCAGATTCTCTCACCATAGCACACCTTACACTTAGGTCATATGTTGGTGTTATAAGGGGTTATGTGACGAGACCGTAGCTTCTTTGTGTAATCCCTTAGGATGAATAAATTAAGATTTCTTTCTTTAGTGATGTTTGTGAAATTTCAAATGTCCGGATAATTTTAGGATGTATATTATTGATGAATTTTGAAAAAAGAAAAAAAGGATATTTTAAAATATTTATGTAAACCTTAAATAATTAATGATGTGTAATGATTTTCAAAAAATGGTCTTCTACAAAAGTGTTCAGTAAAGAATTTGGAGTCTAATAAGATCAACTTAATTTTTGATGAATAGTAAATTATGAATAGTGATTTGACGCTTAGGACTAGTAATGTGAACAAATGGATTAGTAATCTCACTTAAAGAAAGTTTTAATATAATTTAGACACCATGATTAAGTAATGAGATTCAATAAAATGGGTAAATAACGGTTTCATAAATTATTAGTCAAGTATTAGTTTTTTCGGGTGAATAGTGTTTTTTTAATTAAAAATTAAATTAAAAATAATTAGAAAATTATTTTTATAAAATGTACTTTATTTTTGAACTCAGAACATCGATATTATGTTATGGTAAATTTTGGGGATTTTTCTGAGAAAAATGAATTCTCGGTGAATAGTGTTTTTATTTAAAAAGTAAATTAAAAATATTTATAAAATTATTTTTATAAAATGGATTTCATATTTATAATTAGAGCATCGATATTTGGTTAAGGTGAAATTTTGGGATTTTTCAGAGAAAGATGAATTTTCAGTGAATAGTAAAAAAAAGCAGTTTTAGGGTTTCGGTATGTTTAATGACATCATAACTATGTCATGATGATGTTATGAGATATTTTAAGGGTTGACCGACCAACGGTGATGAATTATTTTATTGGGGGCCCCATGTGGCCTAACTCCATGGGAAATACCATGGGAGAGCCCATGGTTTTGAGAAAACCACTTGTGAGGTGTCCCTTGGCCATTAATGCCTTGTCCCCTCACTTTCCCTATAAATACCAACCCTTTCCTCATTTATTTTTCACTCCCAACTCTCCCCCAACGAAGCTCTGGTCTCATTACCTCCAAAGTAGTCTTCTCAAGGTGCACCCAATCCCTCAAGGTCGCAACCTTTGAGTTTTAAGAGATATGTTTTAAGGTAAGGGATCTGACCTCTCTCTCATTTCAAGTAATCTTTTTTATGTCATTCCTTTTATGCTCCATGTTCTTATGAGGGAGGATGTTCTTTTATATTCCTCTTACTTCCCTTTTCATGTTTATATTATGAGAGATCCCCTCTTACTCTCATCATTTCGTTTTATGAATTTTTAAGTGACGTCGTTAGGCTGCCGAATGTTTAAGGGATTCTTTCACCCTTCTCATTTTCAAGTTCTATTTTCATGTCAAGTCTTTAAAGTTCATTTTTATTATGTTGTGGTATGATCTCTATACCTATCATACTGATCTTTTATGATCATATTATGAGATACCCTATTTGATCTCGTCAATACATTTTTATTGAAGTTTAAGTGACGTCGTTAGGCTGCCGAATTTTCATAAAAGAAATCTTATTTTGTCTTACTTCCATGTTTTTCATTTAAAATAGTATTCCCTTCAAATTTCATTACCATGATTTATATCCATTATATTCTGTCCCTCTACTATTTTTATGGGTCATTTATGAATGGGTGACCCATGTCCCCTCTCTTTTCAATGTTTTCTAAAACCCTGTAACATAGTCGTTATGCTGCAGAATTTTCGTCTCAAAATGCCTCTCTATTTTTCTCAAAATTATTTTATGTTATTAAGTTAATACTCAAATCTATTTATTCTATAGTTTTATTCACATATATATCAAAATGTTCTATTTCAAATTCTGGGATTTACATACATGAAACCCGCTTTCCTTTTTCTGTGGGTTTAAAGTGACATAAAGATCATGTCTTAAAAGGAATTTTTTAAAAGGTTATGATTGTGAAATGAAACCCATTTATTTTATGCTATATGGGTTATTTATGAAATTTTGATGATGATATATGTGGCTCACATGATAATAAAGGCAAATTTAATGTTGCACCCTAATAGCACTCCAATGCATTGGGTAAAGACTTAATCTCTAGAGATGACCATTTAGACTGATACCTTGGGGAATAACCTTGGTAATTTTTTATGACACCTTGGGGATGGACCTTGGTGAAATGAAATGATTGTCAATATTGAATGTTGTAGCCACATCTTCAAGTTATGAAAAATTTTATTTTTATTATGATATATCTCATGATTTCTTTCTCATGCCTTAAAGTTCTTTTCATGACCTTATTGAAGTATCCCAAATTCACATGTAAAATGTTTCTCTTGTTTCCCTTACTGAAACTTCTGCTCACCCTTTCTTTTTATGTATGTCCCCAGGTTATGAGATGCAGTAATGAACCTAGTATGAACTTAAGTAGAAGCCTCTCAAGTGTTTATGAAGAATATTTTATGTTGTTTTCATGTATTATGTTCCTGGTTTCCAAAACACCAAACCTTAAAGATCCTCAGTTTTCTGTAATGTAATGAAAGTTTATGTTATTTAAAGGTGGGATGCTATAGTTGGTATCAGAGGATGGTTTAGTTATTTGTGGAAATTAGGATATAAAAACTTTAGGAAGAACCCTATAGAAAAGTTTAAATATCGGAAAACTTCCTGGTATTTTGGTAAGTATTGAGTGAGTGGTTTATCAAACAAATACATCCCTGTCTGGATACGAGTAGGTAGAGGCGGCTCTGGCACAAATGTACATAGGGGTAAAACCCAAAAACACCGCTTTGATTTAGACTCGAACGGGGACTGGTGCACGATAACGGGCCTTGCTGTACTCTTGGTTACAACACTCCCGGGGGATATGTTTTTTTAATCACAAGCTTTTTATGAATCATTATGAAGGAATTATAAAGAAATGTAATTGTCTAAGCATAAAGTCTTAGTTAAAATATTTATAAATGAAATAAGTTTCTCACTAAGGTTTTATTCTTTTAGAAAATGGCGGGCAATAGGAGGAATCGTGCAGATGGTGACCGCAATGCACCATGTGCTGACGGCCCTCCGATGGAAGCCGGAATGGAAACATTCATGCGAATGATGAACCAACTGACTCAAGTTATGAGTAATAACTTGAATCAAGTTGAGAGGTTGATCTCACCACGAAGGGAACAACATTTTGTTGAGTCCTTCATGCGTCAACGACCACCAACATTCAGTGGATCTACTGACCCATGGGTTGCATAACAATGGATAAGCTCCATTGAAAAGATCTTTTTTGTACTTCATTGTTCGGAACAAGAAAAAGTCACCCTTGTTGTTTACCACCTAGAGGGATAAGCTGATCAGTGGTGGTCACTGATCAAAAACACGAAGCCACAAGGAGAGATGGAAGCTATGGAGTGGGAAGAGTTCCAGGGAATATTCTTTAATAAGTATTTCCCTCGTTACATGAGAACAAGAATGGAGATAGAGTTTCTCGAGCTGAAGCAGAAGGAGAACGAATCTGTCAGAAGCTATGAGATGAACTTCACTCGACTTTCATGATATACCTCTAGCTTTTTCATGGATCCAAGTGGGAAGGTTGACAGATTTTTCGGTGGACTGAGACCTCATCTATGGAAGAATCTAGCCAATCGGGACTACGATAGCTATGAGGAGATCGTGCGGAGTGCAATGAAAGTCGATCTAGAGTTTGGTGAGACATAGTGGTCTCATAAATAAAATGACAAGAAGAGATCGTTGGAGCCCTGTCTAGGAAATACTTTTGATCAGGGAAGAGGTGGAAAGAAAATGCAACTTACCACATGCAATAAATGTGGGAATAAGCATCTGGGGCAATGATTGATCGGAAGTGGCAAGTGCTACAAGTGTGGAAGAGAAGGCCATATTTCTCAGAATTGTCATAGTGAGGTGAAGCCTCAACTTCCCAACACTAACGACAGAGGAAAGATGGTTCTAGCCCTACCCGAAGTCAAATTCTTCAAGTGTAGACATCTTGGGCACTTTTCTAATCATTTTCCAAATCCGAGGGTAGTGGAGGGGAATCACCATAAACCTCATCAAAGTCCAAGGGAGAAAGTTCATGCTTTTTCTATCACAAAAACTGAAGTTGAAGTTATGAACGACATGGTAGCAGGTACTCTTTTTGTACTCTCAAAGCTAGCAAGTACATTGTTTGATTCTGGTTCTACACATTCCTTTATTTCCTCCAAGTTTGCAAAGAATATAGAATCAATCCCCGAACTTCTTGAGGTAGAATTGTCAGTCAAGACTCCAAGTGGGATTATCCATGCATCAACAGTGTTTAGAGACTCTAGTGTTTACTTCATTGAGCACAATCTTATCACAAATCTAGTAGTCATTCCCATGTTGGAATTCGATGTTATACTAGGGATAGACTGGCTCTCAAAGTATAATGCTAAGATCAAATGCAGAAGTAAGGAAATATCAGTAGTCTTGAATAAACGACCTACAGTTATCTTCCAAGGAGAGATATCCCGAACTGATCCCTATCTAGAAGCACCTCCAATAGCTTTCTTTATGGAGTTAATTGGTGATGATGAAGAAGGAAAAGAGAGTATACAAATAGAAGATTTTCCGATTGTTCAGGAATAAATGGATGTATTTCCTCAGGAGTTACCTGGTCCTCCCCCAGAAATAGAGGTAGAGTTCTCCATTGAACTCGTACCAGGATCTCAACCGATATCAAAGACCCCATATAGAATGGAAAATGTAGAGCTAGAATGGTTAAAGAAACAACTCCAAGACTTGTTGGAGAAGGGGTTTATCCGACCGAGTGTGTTTCCTTGGGGAGCACCAGTTCTCTTTGTAAAGAAGAAGGATGGATCAATGTGGCTATGCATTGATTATAGAGAACTGAACGGGATCATAGTGAAGAACAGATACCCTCTTCCAAGAATTGATCATTTATTTGACCAACTTCGTGGGGCTCAATTCTTCTCTAAGATTGACCTTCGGTCTGGTTATCATCAACTGAGGGTGAAGAAGGAAGATATTCCAAAGACTGTCTTCCGATCAAGATATGGGCATTATGAGTTTACTGTTATGCCCTTAGACTTGACTAATTCTCCTGTTATTTTCATGGATTTGATGAATAGAGTCTTTAAGGACTACCTTGATAACTTTGTGGTAGTTTTTATTGATGATATTTTGATATATTCAAAAAGTCATGAGGAGCATGAAGATCATCTGAGGATTATTTTGAAAACTCTACGGAAGGAGAGGCTCTTTGTAAAGTTCATCAAGTGTGAGTTTTGGTTACAACAAGTGGCTTTATTGGGGCACATCGTAACCAATGAAGGAATCTCGGTTGACCCTGCAAAGACAATGGTTGTGGAGGAGTGGCCTCAACCCACTACAGTAACTGAGATTCATAGTTTCCTTGGTTTAGCAGGATATTATAGGAGTTTTGTGAAAAACTTTTCATGGCTTTCTAATCCTCTAACCAAGTTGACTCGAAAAGGGGTTAAGTTCATATGGACAAAAGAATGCGAGGAAAGTTTCCAAGAGCTGAAGAAGATATTGGTTACTGCACCTATGTTAACACTACCCTCTATCAGAGAAGGATTTGTTATTTTTAGCGATGCATCTCTGAAAGGGCTTGGGTGTGTCCTCATGAAAAATGACAAGGTAATTTCTTATGCATCTCGACAGTTGAAGATTCATGAGCAGAATTATCCTACGCATGACTTAGAGCTAGTAGTGGTTGTTTTTGCTCTAAAGATATGGAGGCACTATCTTTATGGGGAGAAATGTGATATATACATCAACCACCAAAGTTTAAAGTATATTTTCACGCAGAAAGAATTGAACATGAGACAAAGGAGATTATTGGAGCTTATTAAAGACTATGATTGTTCAATTCATTATCACCCTAGAATAGAAAACAAAGTTGTGGATGCGTTAAGCAGCAAAGACCCTGTTGTTCTGGAAACAATGAGGATCCTAGGAGATCCCTTGATTAAAGATCTAGTAAAATTGGACATGGGAATTGTAAGGGAAGGGACATCATCAACCTTATCCCAAATTATTTCTCAACCTTCATTACTAGAGAAGATCAAGAAGGCTAAAAAAGAAGATCCTTTTCTATAGGAGAAGTTTGAGGCTGTAAAAGATGGGAAGTTCCCTGATTTCAATATTGATCAAGAAGGTGTATTGAAATTCTGTACAAGACTATGTGTTTTATCTATTCCGGATATAAAGAAAGAACTGATGGATGAAGCTCATAGATCTACTTTCTCTATACATCCAGGAAGAACTAAAATGTATAGAGACCTTCGTGATCATTATTGGTGGGATAACATGAAGAGGGAGATTTTTGATTACACTATAAGGTGCCTGGTGTATCAACAAGTAAAGGTAGAATGACAACTTCCTAAGGGGGTATTACAACTGCTACCCATACTAGTATGGAAGTGGGATAATATCACTATGGACTTTGTAACTGGTCTCCCGAAAACATCCAAAGGAAATAATGAGATATGGGTTATTGTGGACTGTCTCACCAAGACCGCCCATTTTATCTCTATTCGGGAAGATTTATCTCTAGATCAACTTTCCAAGATATACGTAAGGGAAGTGGTAAGGCTGCATGGGGTACCACTATCCATTGTGTCTGATTGTGATCCAAGATTCACATCAAAATTATGGAGAAGTCTTCAACATGCTCTGAATACTAAATTAAATTTTAGTACGGCCTATCATCCTCAAACTGATGGCCAATCTGAAAGGACTATTCAGATAGTCGAAGACATGATGAGATTATTCTCAATGGAATTTAAAGGTGGATGGGATCAACACATCCCATTAGTCGAGTTCTCCTATAACAACACCTTCCATTTGAGTATTCAGATGGCACCCTATGAAGCTATGTTTGGAAAGCGATGTAGAACTCCTACTTGTTGGGATGAAACTGGTGAGAGAAAGCTTCTTGGGCCTGATCTTGTGCAAGAGATGACAAAACATGTTCATGCTATCCAAAAACACATAAGGGCTACTCAGAGTCGGCAGAAGAGCTATGCTGACAACCGCTGAAGGGACTTGGAGTTTGGTATTGGCGAAAAAGTCTTCCTTCTAATTTCTCTATGGAAGAGAGTCATGCGGTTTGGGAAAAGAAGGGAAGCTCAGCCCTAGGTACATTGTCCCCTATAAAATCCTTGATCGCATAGGAGTAGTGGCTTATCATCTAGCACTTCCACAAAACCTAGCTCAAGTTCACGATGTCTTCCATGTATCTCTCTTGAGGAAGTACATACCCGACCCTTCGCATGTACTGAACCCAGAGGTGGTACAACTGGAACTTGACCTCTCTTATGAGGAGCAGCCAGTGGAGATCTTAGACCGTAGAGACAAGGTTCTACAAAACAAGACTACCCACCTTGTGAAAGTGTTATGGAGGAATCATAAATACGAAGAAGTGACTTGGGAGGTTGAGGAAACAATGAAGCAAAAGTACCCTCACCTTTTCGACTAGGCCTCAAGTATAAAATTTCGAGGACGAAATTTCTTAAGGGGGGAAGAATGTAAGGACCCAAACTTTTTGAATTGTATATTAACTTACTCTTAGCGATTTAATAATGATGTTAATGGTTAATACAGAAAGAGGAGTCGATGGATTCATCCAGTAGACTCAAACCTTATGAATCCCACTTATCAGAGCTTGGGAAGGAGGTGGCATCTTTGGGATTTGCTTTGGACCAAGCCCAAGCTGAACTCCAGCGTGTCAATCTTGAACGGAAACACCTATGGGAGAAGTTCAAGTTAGTAGAGATTACTATTAGGGCAATGTTATCTGAGCCTCCCTCGTATTCTCTCACCATAGCACACCTTACACTTAGGTCATATGCTGGTGTTATAAGGGGCTATGTGACGAGGCCGTAGCTTCTTTGTGTAATCCCTTGGGATGAATAAATTGAGATTTATTCCTTTAGTGATGTTTGTGAAATTTCAAATGTCCGGATAATTTTAGGATGTATTTTATTGATGAATTTTGAAAAAAGAAAAAAAATGATATTTTAAAATATTTATGTAAACCTTAAATAATTAATGATGTGCAATGATTTTCGAAAAATGGTCTTCTTCAAAAGTGTTTAGTAAGGAATTTGGAGTCTAATAAGATCAACTTAATTTTTGATGAATAATAAATTATGAATAGTGATTTTACGCTTAGGATTAGTAATGTGACCAAATGGATTAGTAATCTCACTTAAAGAAAGTTTTAATATAATTTAGACACCTTGGTTAAGTAATGAGATTCAATAAAATGGGTAAATAACGGTTTCATAAATTATTAGTCAAGTATTAGTTATTTCGGGTGAATAGTATTTTTTTTAATTAAAATTTAAATTAAAAATAATTAGAAAATTATTTTTATAAAATGGACTTTATTTTTGAACTCAGAGCATCGATATTATGTTATGGTAATTTTTGGGGATTTTTATGAGAAAAATGAATTCTCGGTGAATAGTGTTTTTATTTAAAAAGTAAATTAAAAATATTTAGAAAATTATTTTTATAAAATGGACTTCATATTTGTAATTAGAGCATCGATATTTGGTTAAGGTGAAATTTTGGGATTTTTCTGAGAAAGATGAATTTTTAGTGAATAGTAAAAAAAGCAGTTTTAGGGTTTCGGTATGTTTAATGACATCATAACTGTGTCATGATGATTTTATGAGATATTTTAAGGTTTGGCCGACCAAAGGTGATGAATTATTGTATTTGTGGCCCCATGTGGCCTAACTCCATGGGAATTACCATGGGAGAGCCCATGCTTTTGAGAAAACCACTTATGAGGTGTACCTTGGCCATTAATGTCTTGTCCCCTCACTTTCCCTATAAATATCCACCCTTTCCTCATTTAGTTTTCACTCCCAACTCTCCCCCAACGAAGAACTGGTCTCATTACCTCCCAAAGAGTCCTCTCAAGGTTCCCCCAAGCCCTCAAGGTCCCAACCATTGAGTTTTAAGAGATACGTTTTAAGGTAAGGGATCTGACCTCTCTCTCTTTTCAAGTAATCTCTTTTATGTCATTCCTTTTATTCTCCATGTTATTATGTGGGATGATGTTATTTTATATTCCTCTTACTTCCCTTTTCATTTTTATATTATTATATATCCCCTCTTACTCTCATCATTTCGTTTTATGAAAGTTTAAGTGACGTCGTTAGGCTGCCGAATGTTTAAGGGATTCTTTCACCCTTCTCATTTTCAAGTTCTATTTTCATGTAAAGTCTTTAAAGTTCCTTTTTATTATGTTGGGGTATGATATATTTACCTATCATACTGATCTTTTATGATCATATTATCAGAGACCCTATTTTATCTCGTCAATTCATTTTTATTGAAGTTTAAGTGACGTCGTTAGGCTGCCGAATTTTCATAAGAGAAATCTTATTTTGTCTTACTTCCATGTTTTTCATTTCAAATGGTATGTCCTTCAAATTCCATTACCATGATTCATATCCTTTATATTCTTTCCCTCTACTATTTTTATGGGTCATTTATGAGTGGGTGACCCATGTCCCCTCTCTTTTCAATGTTTTCTAAAACCCTGTAACATAGCCGTTATGCTGCAGAATTTTCGTCTCAAAATGCCTCTCTCTTTTTCTCAAAATTATTTTATGTTATTAAGTGAATACTCAAAGCTATTTATTCTACAAGTGTATTCACATATATATCAAAATTTTCTATTTCAAATTTTGGGATTTACATACATGAAACCCACTTTCCTTTTTCCATGGGTTTAAAGTGACATAAAGATCATGTCTTAAAAGCAGTTTTTGAAAAGGTTATGATTTTGAAATGAAAACCATTTATTTTATGCTATATGGGTTACTTATGAAATGTTGATGATGATATATGTGGATCACATGATAATAAAGACAAATTTAAGGGTGTGCCCTGATAGCTCTCCAATGCATTGGGTAAAGACTTAATCTCTAGAGATGACCATTTAGACTGATACCTTGGTGAATAACCTTGGTAATTTTTTATGACACCTTGGGGATGGACCTTGATGAAACGAAATTATTGTCAATATTGAATGTTGTAGACACATCTTCAAGTTATGAAAAATGTTATTTTTATTATGATATATATCATGATTTCTTTCTCATGCCTTAAAGTTCTTTTCATGACCTTATTGAAGTATCTCAAGTTCACATGTAAAATGTTTCTCTTGTTTCCCTTACTGGGCCTTCTGCTCACCCTTTCTTTTGATGTATGTCCCCAGGTTATGAAATGCAGTAATGAACCTAGGATGAACTTAAGGAGAATCCTCTCAAGTATTTAAGAATAATTTTTTATGTTGTTTTCATGTATTATGTTCCTGGTTTCCAAGACACTAAACCTTAAAGATCCTCAGTTTTGTGTAATGTAATTAAAGTTTATGTTATTTAAAGGCGGGATGCTATATTCTTAAACCCCCATATAGGATAATACTTTCCTTCTAGTGATGGTAATTCATCAAATCTTCCTGAAGAACCACATATGGATTTATTATCATCTCAATGAGGTGAGTAGGGAAACAAAGAATCTCTATAAGCTTTCCCCAACCACTGGTAATAGAATGTTTGATACTAGAGGATACCTTTTTTACTATGAATTGATACAACCCAATATGGATTTTCATAAGCCACCCCCAGAAGGGTTTCCAACTAGAAACACCTTCATTCTCAATAGAAACCTCTTCTATCTTCGCAATCTCTAACAACTTTATCCTGGAAACCGCTTTTGGAACAAGCTTGACGCACGCTTTTCATAGGGTGAGGAAAAACAATTTTTATATTACCTAAGTGTATTCTTGTGATTAACCCTAACAAGTCTCCCAAAGATGATTACACACAAAATAGTTTTTTAATTTTAAATGAGGGTAAAAATGGTGTGTTTTTATAATAAATCGATAATAAAATGATTGAAGGAAAATTTTAAACTAAAAGGATTAAAAAGTTATTATATTAAAAGGGTGATTAGGATAGGTTAGGTTTCCCAATTTTAATTTTATCCTTGTTCAATTTAATTCAAACCTCTTCTTCTTAGTTGATTAAAGTGAGTTTTCACAATTTTTTCCTCTCACTTCCTTGGTGAAATTATGATGGTGAGATAAAACCTTACCAAGATCTCAGTTTAGTCAACTCTCCTTCCACATGAAAAAAGTTTTATTGAATATCTTTAATTGACATGGGAAATACCCGATGGGTATTTTTTATCCCAAACAAGAAATAACATTCACTTCCCCTTTTACATGTACTGATGATCATTGAGTACTTCACCACTAATCTGTGGTCTATTCGATCGTATATAAACCAGAAATCAGTAGAGGAAGATAATGAATATTTTACCAAGGAAAAAAATCAATAACAGAATTAAAATTTAAGAATGATCACACTTAATAATAAAATAATCTATATGAAATTGAAAGAAAAAAAATTTGAAGAAGAAAGAAATTTTATTCAATTACGTCGAAGATCTACAATATTACAAAATAGAAAACCATCCATATCCAATCACTCAAAATGTTTTCCCCACCATGGTATGGGTAATCAATATTAATTGGGAATACGAAGGCATTAAAAATCTATGGAAATGAAAATAAATAAAATATATAAAGCTGAAAATTTCTTCTCCTTGGTGTCCTTTAAGGAATGGGATGGAATGAGATGCTTTGAGAAGGAGGATCTCCTCTCCTTTTATAGCCAGAATTCTTCCCCCAAAAGTTGATGCATTGTAGAATTATTAAATGACCTCTTTATGTGTTTCACCCTTCTTTAATGTTTCTCATAAATATCTTTTAAGTCTCTCCTCAAAATTTCATGGTATTTAGACAAGTATTCCGAGTGTTATGCCTCTTTTACTCTGACAATTTATTTTGTTTAGTCAGACTCTTCAAATCAAAAATCTCTAGATTAGGATGCTTTAATTACCATTAAAACGGAAAATTCACACATCCTACACTTAATGAAAGATGGTTAGAAACCCATTTCACTTCCGCACACCGAATCTTACAACTATTGGGTCCACCATGAACTCGTTATGGATCCCACACCAAAAATAGACTGATCTGTAAACAGTTTTCATGGTCCAACTTGTGAGCTTCTTTTGAGCTTCCATATGGCCGATTCATCTTTTGGTCAATCCGGATGAAATGAAGCCCTGGATGTATAGAATCTAAAAAATAAATAATTTTTCAGTTTATATTATTTTAGAAAATGTTATGGTCAAAATACAGAAATGATTTAAAATAGTTAAAAATCTAAAATAGGCCATTTTTACTATTAGGCTCAAAATATCACCAAATGCAGTAATTTATCTAAAAGTAACACTTTGGTGGGTTTAAAACAATGAAATTAAATGTAAATTTAATTGAAAATATTTTATCTATAAATTCCCCCACACTTATCACTTGGACTACTGGAAAAATAAGCATCAAAATCAAATCAAATCAAATCCAAAACACATACTAATGAGATCTACCAAATTCACACTAAGAAATAAAAATATATCTTTCCTCATAAAAAAAATATTTCAAGTTATCCATTTTAGATTATTTAATATATTTCCACTTCATTTCTTATCCCATTCACAAAAAACCCTTACCTCACATTAATTTTCTCTCATCTCACAAATGTAAATGTTCAACAAGGATTTTCTCATCCAAACTCACACAAGAGTCACCACATGCTTGATAAGTTCCTACTTATCCAACTGATGTAATTCAAGGATATGTGTTTCTCATGAGGAATTTTCAAGGTTGTTTTATGGATTCCAATTGGTAGGATTTAGATATTAAAAATTCTGATGCCGAAAAAGGAGGTCTTGGATATTTTTGAAACAAAATTGTAAGATTCTAATTTTCATTCAAGAATGGTCTAGTTCTCTTCCCCTTTATATAAAATCATCTCCATAATAACGAGAAATAAAGGAATTTTTATTCCATTTATCATTTTACCAGAAAAAAATTATTCTCAAATATTTTTTCTTGAAAGCTCTAGATAGGCACAACTTTATTTTTACATTGGAAGCTCTAGAAATCCACAACTTCTTTTATCATGAAAGCTCCAGAAAAGGTACAACTTTTAACAAAATTAAATATTCAGTATAAACATCATCTCTTAAATATTTAATTTTCCACCCAAAGTATCACCAAATTAAGTAGTACACCACAAGACATCTTCCCCCACACTTAAGTTCTACTATATCATGCAATTTCCCTTCAAGAGCCGGTTGGATAGGGATAATCAGCTTGTAATATGGATAACCTAATAGGTTGTTCATGGATTCTAAGGGATACAAGGATTAATGTATAAGGTAGGCCATAATAAAAATTATTATTTTGAAAATGGGGATTAAAACCAAATAAATGACTCAATCATTTAAAACACAAGTACCTCGAACCCTCAATTTTTGACAGGAATAAATCAAATTCTAGTAAAATAAATTATGGTTTGGTGTTCTCCAGAAATGAGGTGAATGTGAAGAATATGACAAAAATGGTAAAGAATCCTCACATGAAAGTTATTTCAAAAATAAAGACAGTGAGATGTTGCATGGGATTTAAAAAAACAGGAGTACTTTTCATGAAATTCCAAAAGATTTGAACTTGAAACAAAGTAATTTCAGCATTCATTTAAGCTTAGTTTCAGGAAATAGATTGGTTCACTTATTGAAATGGGAATTTTACTCAGTTAAAAAGTTTCAAAAAGACACGAAAACTAAAAAAAACACACAAAAATATGAAAAACAAAAAAAAATACTATTTTTTAAAGTAAACCAAATATCAAATGAAAATCTTAAACTAAAAAGGTTACCTCCCCCAAACTTAAATGATTTAGTGTCCTCAGTGCATTCAATTTGATTTAACATGTAAGAAGATTTGAAAATTAATCACAATAAGAAATAAAATGTAAAGGAGTGGTAAAACCTGACTTATTGGCAATGAAATGTTGAGTTGGGATCCTAATTGTTGCTCTTTGAAAACATAAAAAAGGTAAAAAGATATCATAAGAAATTTATTAATTGAAATGAAAATACAATTTTAATGAGAAATAAACGATAAATATTGGTTTAATCCCCCAAGTGGGCCCTGGGTTTTAACTTCCTCCATAGGGGCAGTTCAAATCAATTATCCCCAATCTGATGGTGGGTGAAGTTTCTTTCTCATGAACCAACAAGAATTTTTCTTTACAGCATGTACTTGATCCTTTTTGTTGAGGACTCCATGGATATATTATACCAAGTCCACCCCCATTTTAATGATATACAACATTCATGATGGGGTTTGGAAAATGAATGAGTCCTACTCTTTCATAGTTTCCACTTGCATAATTTCTTCTTCATTAACCAGTTCTTTCTCAAGATATGCTGCATCAATGGAATAATCAAAGGGAATTTCAGATATTACATCTATTTAAAAAAAATTAAAGCATGAAGATTCAATATCAAATGAATCCCTTTAATATGAGTATCATGAATTTCATTTTCCTTAGGAAAATCCACTTTTTATCCTCTTGAACTCCCTTCGATATGTGTTCAACAAGCTCAGAGAGCTCCAGATGATCTTCATCAGGTGCATCTTCTTTTTATTCCTCAACCACCAAGGCAATAGATTTGTTAACTGAATCTAAAAATTTAAAATAACTAGAGGTGATACTCAATTCAGTTTCTCCAAAATTAAAAGATAATGAGTTCATGAAAATATCATCTCCCTGAGTTTGTTCATCTGTAATATCCTCTTCAGTGTGAAGCACCCCTTGGAGTTGAGTAGTAGTAGATAGAGGAAGGTCATCGGTCTCCTCAATTTCTTGGATCTCTATAGAAAAACTAGGGAAGTCTTTGGGGGGATCTTCTTGGACCTTGGAATCATTATAAAACTCTGGAAAGTAATGGGAGAACTCAGTTATCTTTCAGGCCACTACTTCAAAAATTTCTTCTTTCATGTCCTCCCTTAGGCCATATATGAATTCTTTGAATATTTGTTCCCCATTATTTGACTTCCAAAATAACCTCAACTGTCTAATAAGAAAAGAAACACCATCCTCCATGGACAATGGTGAGTCAATAATTGGTTCTTTCACTAATGGGTAATTATTCCATGAATTAAAGAAATAATCATTTGAAAACAACATGGAAAAATGTTTTTTTGTTTTTTCTAAGAGTAAAATATTTATAATTAGGTTGTGGAACTGCCTCCCTAGAAATAGTTCCAAGTTTGACGCACGTCTGTTGTAGGGCATGGAAAAAATTTATATTCCCTAATTGTAGTATATTTATTAAAACTAGGAAGTCTTATGAAGATGAGTGCACAAAAAATAGTTTGTTAATTTTAAATGGGGGTAAAAATGGTGTTTTTTTATAATAAATCTATAAGAAAATGAATGAAAAGAAATTTTAAATTCAAATGATTAAAAAGATATGATATTAAAAGTTTCATTAGGTTGGGGTCAGTTTCCCAATTTTAATGCTATACTTGTTCAATTTAATTCAAACCTCTTCTTCTTAGTTGATTAAAGTGAGTTTCCACAATCGTTTCCTCTCACTTACTTAGTGAAATTATGATTTTGAGAGAAAAACTTACCAAGGTCTCAGTTTGGTCAACTCTCCTTCCATGTCCTAAATAGTTGTATTGAATATCCTCAATAAACATGGTAAATACCTGATCAGGACTTATTTATCCTAAACAATCAAGAACATTCACTACCCCTTTTACATGTACTGATGATCATTGAGTACTTCACCACTAATCCATGTTCTATTCCATCGTATATAAACCAGAAATTAGTGGATGGAGATAATGATTATTTTACAAAGGTAAAAATCAATAACAGAATTAAAATTCAAGAATGATCTCACATTATAATTAAATATACAATGTGAAATTGAAAACAACTTTGAAGAAGAAATAAATTTCATTCAATTATGTCCAAGAACTCAAGCATTACAAAATAGAAAACCAACCCTTCCCCAATCACTCAAAATGTTTACCTCACTATGGTAAGTGTAATTGAGTTGAATGGGGAAGTATAAGAAATTAAAAATATATAGAAAAGAAAAGAAATAAAATATAGAAAGATAAAAAGTTCTCCTCATTGGTGTCCTTGAAGGAATGGGATGTAATGAGATGCTTTGAGAGGGAGGATCTCCTCTACTTTTATAGCTAGAATTTATCCCCCAAAATTTGATGTGTTGTAGCCCCATTAAATGACCCATTTACACATTTTACCTTTCTTGAATGTTTCTCATAAATATCCTGTCCATCTATCCTCAAAAGCTCAGGGTATTTGGACAAGTATTCTGAGTTTTATGTCTGTTTTACTCTGACAATTTATTCTATCCAGTCAGACTCTTCAAATCAAAAATATATAGATTAGGATGATTTAATGACCATTAACACGGAAAATTCACATGTCCTCTCCTTCAATAAAGATTTTTAGAAACTCCTTGCATGTCCACACTGAATTTCACAACAATTGGGCCCACTATTAACGAGTTATGGATCCCATACCAAAAATAGACTGATCTGTAAATAGCATTCATGGTCCAAGTTGTGATCTTCTTTTGAGCTTCTATATGGCTAATTCATCTTTTGGTAAATAAGGATTAAATAAAGCCCTGGATTATTATAATATGTAAAATAAATAATTTTTCAATTTATATTAGTCTAGAAAACTTTATGGACAAATTAAAAAAATAATTTAAAATAGTTAAAAATCCGAAATGGATCATTTTTACTATTAAGCTCAAAATATCACCATTATCATAAAAATACAGAAATTTATCTTAAAGTAACACTTTAGTGGGTTTAAAATAGTGAAATTAAATATAAATTTAATAGAAAATATTTTCTCTATTAGTGGTCCATGATCATTACTAGTAAAATTTTCTTATATCATTTATTCAAATTCAAAAATCACAAGATCATGACTTAACATATCCATCCTAAAATCTAGGAAGTGTTGGATCATTATTAACCTACCATCCATGATTGGGTCATCATCCCATAACTCAGGTTCAAAGTATTTCAACCTAAAACACTCGTTTCATTAGTATGTATTAAAAGACTCTAAACTACCCAGGAAAAGAGACATAGTACTTGATAGGTTGAAAATCCACAAAAGGTAACCTTGGGAAAGGGTTTAGTTTCATGTCACTTGATGTTCACTCCACATGGTTAAGAAAAAGAACTGAGCAATGAAAATAAAGAGGAATAAAACTTTTTATGTTAAAAAACTCACTAAGGGTGGCCTATGAAAAATCTAAGTCTCACTCACTAAGTCTTATTCATATCTCACTTAGGAAAAAATTAAGTCGGTGATGTAAAAGACCCAAAAGTTCATTGGATTCATTATATGATTCTAGAAACAATAGAACTATTCTCTCTAGGTCCAAAGACCTAGGAAAAAATTAGAGCACCCACTTATTCCTATCATTGTGATTAATTCACATTGACCCAAGTATGTTTAGATAAATAAATGATCTTTAATGTTGTGTTATAATTACAAGGGAAAATAAGGATGAAGATATGGATGATTGGGAATAAAATTCTTTCCATTCATAGAGAAAACATCATTGGGGCAGCCACAAGTTGGATCCTTTCTGTCGTATTTTACGAAAGATCATCAACATAACTCTTGAGTTGCTTAAGGGTCTTTAGAGACTTATCAACACCTTGTTGAAGCTCGGCTAGCTAGGTAGTCTCAACCTCTTCAGAAAGGTGATACTCCTCTATCATAACCATAATAATAGTATTTCCTTCAGTATAGACCTCTTCTAATTAATAGTGAAGTTGTAAGAGATCCCCTCTAGCAGTATCCATATCTTATTCGATGCACATTATTTAAAGTTCTTTCTCATAAATATATTTCATACACCCCTCCAATTTCTTAGCATGGTTGAGCTCTGCCTATGATAATGTACCATGAAGATCATCAGTTTTTTGAGTATCCTTACTTTGATAAGCAGTTGTTGTGTCTCATTATCTTTCTCTCATTGGTGAACATTCTCCTTCAATTTAAGGTAGACCATGCACTAATTAAATCCACAATACCCCAATATTCTAAACATGATCCATATATTATGGAGTTTTGAGGGTAGATCTATCATATTTTTCTCTAGACTAACTCCCATATTTCCTACCATATAAAATGATGGCATTCCCAGAAAGCATCATGGGCCTCTTGGATTACCATAGATATGGTCTCCAGAGGATATGTGTACTCCATAATTGGTTCTCCTGTGGAAGCGAAATGCATTTCCCTTCCTAGAGTGATGTCACCCTTGCCTTACACAATCGAGTGAGCTAGGGTGAAGACCTCCCCTTCAAATGCAGCTATGAAAACTAAAGGTTCCTAAAGATAAATAAATTAGTCTTTAGAATCAGGATATAATAAAGAGAGAGGTAAAAAGGTGATCAAAGTAGTTGATGAAACTCACACATTGACAGATTAGTTTCTTGGTTGGATTCCTCCCAAGAATCCATGGGCTCAACAGTTTGAGTTCATATTTCTTGGTAAGGAACATCTTCTTGAGTTTTCTTAGGGAAAGATATGGAAGGATCGTGAGTATCACACAATTCATGACCCTAGGATATTAATCCTTTTGAAATAGGAGTGAAATAGACCTCAACACCCTATTCATGGATTTCTTAAGAGATTTTTTCTGTGAGAAAATATTCACAAGTCAATCTTTGTTGTAATGAATCAAACATAAGAAGTTCATCTGTGTTTAAAAATATAATATAGGGAAAACCCACATCTCTCAAATTCTTAATTAATGTCCTTGAACTCCTCTAAGGATCCAAGAATATTAATATCTTGATAAATTTATTCCATTATTTCATTATATAATACTCCAAGACTCTTAGAATCCTCACCATTAGGGCTATCTAAGATGCAAGGCTTGGGACCCAAACTTTCTCCACCGTTAGTATCGCCCACTATTGTTTCAGTAGGAATAACCCTTTTGGTCTATTATGAATTATGATTAGCTCTATCACCTTCATCATATGGTCATGGTTCTCCTCAGTCCCTTATGGGATAGTAACAAGACCAATTATGGTGGTCGTAGGGTCCTCTTGTGTATGCGGAATATCTGAAATATCATAAGGAAAATAAGTGAGTGACTGGAAAAAGAAACCTTATAATGAAAATTTAACATTATCAGGACCCTTTTTCCTCTCTGTAGTAATAGTAACATACACCACTTTTTATCATGGCACTGATCCTGTTAAAGGGATTTATTTTCTACCATGAACCTATGCCTCATCTAGAATACCCCCTCGCTCCTCGAAGGATTAGGACTAGACCACTTAAGGGAGTAAATTAAAACAGATACTCCAAAAGGAAAACAAGGTAAAATTGGTGTGTTAGGTGATTCATTGGATTAAATTACAGTTAAAATACTTATTGTGGTGCCTATACCTGACCAACATCTTTGCATTCTTTTATTTATTCCCCTAAGATGGCGAGGGGGCCACGTTAGTCCTTTAAAATACAGACGCTAAAGGTGGAAGTAAATAAGACCCTCCCACCATCTCCTCCTACATCATCGTATGGCCTGAAGACAACTATTGGTATGAAAGAGTCTCACCCTCCACCCCAATGTGGGTGACCGTCATCCTATATTTCGGTGACTCAGGTGTCATCCTTGTAACCCTTTATTATTCTCCTCCTAACTTAAAAATAAATCCCCTAAAAATAAATGATTATGGATGAGTGATGGAATGGATAAGGGAACATAAAAAAATACCTCACTAATTTCAATTTAGTTGTCCCATTCATTGGTTCCATGATCAGATACCCCTTCAGTAGCATTGTGGTTTATCATATCTTCCACCCGCTTTGTGTCTAGGATCCAATCATCGGTGGAATATATCAGCATATCCAACTCACATACATATTCCCTGACCTTGGTAAGATTTGTGTCAAATATAAGATCAGGATATACTTGAATATCACCAAATTGGGGGGTTATTTATTCTATATTGGAGAAATACCCATAAGTATCGGATGTCGCGGGTTGCACCTTTCCAGGCTTGGACTTCCATAGGTCGTAAATAATCTGATGTTGATGTGGTTAGATGTGAATAGGACTTGAAATATTTCGACTTTAATTACATCCTTGATCTCTCATCCTCAACGGTGGTGTGGGTATCCAAATCCTGAATCCCATCCCAATACTGATGACTAGATCACCTTGGCTCAGTTTTACACGAATCAATCTTTTTTGGTTTTTGCTCGTCGAGTGCCTTGGGATTAGGTCTGTGGAGGAACCTCCTCACTATCACTTTCATAGCCCATATGCCTACCCTTTAATCCTTGTTTATAAGTAGTTATATCATCCTTAATTCAAGGGATGTCCATCACTAACACCCCCTATGTTTATGAGTAGATCTATGAATGGGCATATTCTTGAGTCACCATGATATGTGCATTCGAGGAAGGTAACTCAATTACCACCTCATATGATTCTTAATCAATGAGAACCCAAATTTTTCTAGACACCATTGGATTATTCTCCAATAGAACATTTATAAGAGGTGAGATGGAGGGATATTATAGATATTTAAACTGACATAAAAATATTTTGAGGATTTAAGCCTTGTAAATAATTTCACCATCAACTCTTGTTTCCAATACACAATCTATGAAGGCCATCAAGTATGATCTAAGATCATAAGTATTTCATCCATTATTAGTAATTATTTTGGTAGGTGGATCACCATAAGGGAATAATTTATCATCATTAAACATGATCAAAGTATCTGAGGCATCCTCATGATTCATGAACAGAGTTCTAATAACAGAGACAGCTTGGATGAAGGGCGGAAATTGAGACTCCAAAATTTTGACCCCACTCAACACCTCATAAGAGATAAAATATGTTGTTATCATCCCCCATAGTACTTGTAAAGGATCTAAAATTTATAATGGGACTACCTTGTGTACACATGAAACTAGCATCGATGGATCTTCACTAAAGTATGGGCTACCAACCATATGTATTCTCCTTCTTCCAGCTTCACTGACATGAAAAATGTCCCTAGAATCACACCGCCATTGGATTCACAAATTGGTAGTATAACGATTCTTATCCACATATCCATAAATCTATAAAATCTAGTCTTAGTAGAAATCAAATACTTAATGTAATTTCCTCATTTTGGTGTATTAACCCTACTCTAAAATAGGCCATTATCTTCTTGGGATACCACACTTATCAGTTATAGGAAACCTCATGGGACAGTTACATGTAGGTCCCCCCCCTTGGGCTCAAAGAAAATGTGCATCCATGAATTTGGATGCACATCTCTCCTAGGGTGAGGGTTTTCCATTCTGATATCCTTATACACTTTCAATAATTCATGGTATAGCACTGGCATTCATTTGAGATCACCCCATGCCACCTTTGGTGGCATTAATTCATTATACATTTCCTTGAGAATAAGAGATCCATAGATTTTGTAAAAATTCCATAAATGGATGTCAACTTCTCGATGAGTTAGATGGAATGTATTAGTTTGTGGGCTCTAACGTCTTAACAAATTTGGGACTATATTAGTAGGATTATACACATATGTCTGCACCACCCAAAAAGCTTCATAAATGATGTCATTTTACAGCTCAGTGTTGAATTCAACATACTTTTTACAAACCCAGTAATCCCATATCCATTTAGGATTAACCCATCCTCTAGCACATAAAGTCCCATTCTTCCTTAAATCCCCCTTTTTAGAGTATCAGTGATTCCTGAAAATGGATGCATAATAATGTGGTTTTGATTCAAGAGCATGAAGTTAAGAGTCTCGAGTGTTCAAATTGTGGCGCATCAGATACACTGATGTATTTGTTACATAATTGATATAAAACCCTCCATCCTGAGAATTTGGAAACAATAATATTTGTATATTCCTTGGCCTAGTATCTTATAATGAAGTCTATCGGTCTTAGGATAGGCATATATCTTAGGAGTCCACAACCATATAGTAGCAGGTATTCACTATCAGGGTATTTCAGATAGTGATTCTTCAAGTGCTTTGAATGATTCTGAAGTATGAGGTCATACAGTATCTGATATGTTGATATGATAATTTCTAGCATCTCCCCGATACAAGAAGCAACTTTTTCATTAGAAATTTTAACAACTTGAACATCCATTTGAAAAACCTACATGAAAACACTAAGTATTTCATTAAATATTGGGGTTCCAGCATAGAATAATGGAATATTTGGTGAAGGGGTGACTTCATGAAGGTCACTCACCCAAGTGACCCTATGTAGGTCACTTGCCCAAGTAACCTCACATAGGTCACTCACCTAAGTGACCTCACTTAGGTCACTCTCCCAGGTAATGAAGTCATGCTTATAGAGAGCAGTGCAAGTGACCAGCATGGGAGAGCAGCACAGGTGACCAGAATGAATCACTAGCATGGAGAGAATGGGTTAGTAAAGGGATATTGTGAACACCAAAGAAACTGATAAACATATATATAAACATAGCCGACCTGTGTGGATGACTTTCATGGTTGACCTATGTGGATGAGTTGCACAGTCAACCTATGTGAATGACCTGTGTTGTTTACTAGCGTGAATGACTTGCACGACCCACTTATGTGTTAGGAATGGGAACTTCATCTTCCCACTACCATTTTTGTACAAAGATAAACTAATAATGTTTATAAAATCTAAAAGTGGAGGAAATAAAATACATGAAGTCCAATATGTAAAGAATCAATCATTTCCTGTGTTTTTCTCTACCTCAGGATCAGACCCTCCTCTTCCGATCAGATCCAATCCTGAGGGGGGGATTTTTTTGACACTCCATTTTTCACACAAAAAAATATGAAAAGGACTAAAAGGAAAGTACCTCATGAATGAATGAAAATAAAAATGAATAAAAGGATCCAAGTCAGTTAGTTGAGCAACGTGAGCCACCTGCACAGTCTGGAATCTCACGTGGGTCTAACTAACGCAAGAAACCTATCCACTAAGAGGATTGCACAGGCCCTACTTGTGTGTCCCAACATGAGCGACACAACCTACACCAAGGTCCTTTGTGAGTGGTCTCTTTTTCCATAGTTCCCAAGTTTTCCAATAAATAGGACCCTTGGGCTCCTCATTTGACATGATATCTAAAATAGAAAGAGACCGCTTGAATATTTGGTCACCCAAGTCTCCCGCCCAAGTCCTCAAAACCCTTAGTTGGTGCTCTAATCCTACAAAATATGGAGAAATTAGTATAAATAAATGTATTGACATCCCAAAATTTCTATAATACCATGAACATTGAGTGGGAACACCCCCATAGTCAACTACTAGGATGAAGGACCCTTCCATTACTCAAAACTTGAGCGTCAATCGTCCAAAGACACCTAAGGAGGCCCTCGTAGCTTATAGAAAGGTATCTCCCAAGTGTTTCGGCCTAACTTTTCAATCACCCAAAGGGATATTTAGTTCTCCCATGTCTCACCTACGTGAATCACTTTCATCTCACCCAAGCCCACCCTATGCGAGCTACCTTCATCTCACCCAGGCCTCACCTGTGCAATCCACCTTTTATCCACTTAAGCCTCACCTATGTGAGCCCGTCTTTGGGTCCCCCTTTTATACTACCAATGGTAGGGAACCTATTTCCTTGGATCCCTCATCTAAGGGTGACCAATACAATGCCTCCCCCAAATCCTCAAGATATGTATGATCAGAGCATAAGGAACATAAACATGTCCTCTTGATTATACATTCCAATGGTAATGGAGTTCCCGCATTTATCCAACATAATAGGAGTGATTCTCGGAGTGCTCTCAATTATAAATTATCATTGTAATGAATATCCAAAACTTAGGGATAATGATGGGACCCTATTATTGAAAACAAGAGAGGATACAGACACATTTAAGCCCTGCCTCTCTCCCCGACTCCTCGCCAAGACTTTATCCTCATATACCAGTATATAAGGATAAAATGTCGCCTTAGGGCATCCCTCTTGGAGTACGCCCATAATACACTACTACAAAACCCACTTATAATAGCGCTGGCATTTATCAGCACTCAAAAAATTGCTGATAAAGTTCATCTTTAGCAGCGCTAAAATAAACCCTGTTAAAGGAATCCCTTTATCAGTGCTAAAAAAGCATTGATAAATGCACCCTTTATCATCACTTTTTTAGCATTGATAAAAGGTAACCTTTATCAGCACTTTATTTTAGCACTGATAAAGGAAACCTATATCGGTGCTTTATTTATGGCCCAAATAAAAGGTATCATTTATCAGTGCTTCTTTAGCATTGATAAAAGTTTCTATTCATTAGTGCTTTTTTAGCACTGATAAAGGTCTAGAATAAAATGAAAAATTAAACAGATAAAAATAAAATGAGTAAATTAAGAAAAATGTGAAACATTTTATTAATTAAATAATTATTGATAAAAATGAATAAATTTCATATACATATATATTGATTATAAATATTAATAAATAGTATATATTAAATATAGATATATAAAATGAATAAGTATAATATATATATATATAATGTTAATTAAAGACATATTAATGTCTTATTCATTTTTAATGTTGTTTGATTTTCAATTCAACCTATATTAAATTATGTGTGTTTCATTTATTTCACACACACACACACACAGATATATATATATATATATATATATATTTGTGTGTGTGTGTTATTGCATTTGTATACTCAAATTCACACACAAATATATTACGCACTATATAGAAACACATACACCTAATATTTATATAATTTATTCAAATTTTAGTATATTTTATAATTTAATTATAACAAGATATATTTAATATATATTATGTTTTTATTCAGTTTATTTTATTTATTTTTTTAAATATAATATAGTTAGAATATTCATTTTTAATGTTTTTTATTTTTTATTTTATTTTTAAATTTGATCATTTTTTATTAGTTATATTTATATATTTATTTACTATGTTTTATTATTTTTAATGTGTATTCATCCACTTAAATATATATATATATCCATATTTTTTTAATAAATTATATTTAATTAATAAAACTTATCCATTTTTTAAATATTTTTAAAGTGTACTCATTTTGAATTATTCAATTTCACTCATTTTTAAAATGAATGTATTTAAGATTATATATCCATTAATAAGGTTAAAAATATATTTGTAAATAAATAATTAGGAATAAATAATTATAATAAATAAATAATTATTAATTTTAAATAAGTATTTATATAATTATAAATAAATAATTATATATATTTAAATAAGTATAAAATTATAATAATGTTATTTAAATAATTATAATTACAAAAATTTTAACAATTCTTTTGTAGCGTTATTAAGAGACATATTTATCAGTGCTAAAATGTTAGCACTGATAAATATGTCTTTTATCAGTGCCTTTTTAGCGCTGATAATGTTTGATATTTATTAGTACCAAAAAATTTCTGATAAATACTTATTTTATCAGTGGTTATAAATTTAGTGCTGATTAAAGGGATCTTTATCAGTGCTTTTATAAGAGTGTTGTTAAAAGTGTCCCTGGTCTATTTAAAAAAACCCTGACCATGACCCAGTTGCTCACGATTCTCAAGCTCTCACATAACTCATATGCTGCTGGTGTGACTCTTCTATGTTTCCTCAGATTGATCAAGTCTAGAATCCATTGTATGTTATTTCCTACTCTTCCTCTATCGTTATTTGATGTTTTGGCTTCCGCATTTGTGTTTTTGCGCTTTTCCTAAACATGAAGAACCCTACATCTCTTCTCTTCGCTACTAAAAGACAATGAGTGTGGTTCTGTTTCTTATTCTCCTTTCATATGTATTTGAGTATCCAGCCCATTTGTCCCTAGAGACACACATAGATGGTTTACTCTACTCTCAACATTAACAAATTGACCTCTCACCCCCTCGGTTTTTTCATCATTTGAATAATATAAGGTTCCAAAATCTAGGTAGTTTCTCAAATTTAATTCATCTTATATACTAGATTATAGATTTTAATGGCTTGATTATGAGGGTTTTTAAGGATTAGAGGATACTAAGTTGTGGCCCTCATTTATGGGTGATGAACATATAGAGACTAAGGTAAGTGAAAAAAACATTAAAACATTTTTTGTGGATTTTGGTTTTTTATGTGAATTGTTAAACCATGAAATGGTTTATTTAGATTTATTATTTTGATGAATAATTTTTTATTATTTTTAAACAAAAATATTTAATTAATTAGTCAGATTCCAGAAATTATTTTAGTGATTCATGTTGTGAGAGTTTTTATTATTTAATTCAGGATTATTATTAAACATTAACCAGTCATGGCGTATGACTATAGTTTGGTCATAGAATATGATTGAGTTACAGGGATACCTCTCTATAATATTATATTTTACAACTAATAACATCATTATCATTAGTAAAGTACAAAGTTATTAGAGGTAATTATAGATCTACTTCAAGCTATGTGGTATAATTTTCAATCATGGGAAGTATCTATGGTTCCTCTCTAAGATTTTATGGTAATATATCATAATAATAAATTTATGATTGCATTGAATAGATTCATTTCATTTAAAAGAGTAAAAAAATTCTAGATCAATACTGAGCATAAGTTAAAAAATTCACCCTTTAAAGGGATAAATGTTATTGGAGGGATCTTATGGTGGATTAAAAAATATCCAAAATTTGAAGGTAAGGAATCCTTGATTAGACAGAAGTTATGTCCAATGTAGGTGGGGTGAGATTAATTTATGCAAGACCATTATAGTGGAGGTATTCCAATTACTCTTCAATTGATGAGAAATTTTGAGTGATTCCATTAGTGTAGGTTCCTAGGACACTTTAATCCTTAGATGCTTGATTGTATTGAATATCTTGATGATGGATTGGAATACCTCTTTCAAACTATCTTTCCTCCCATCATTTTGGTTCCAAAGTTCATTGATGACATACCTCCCAAACAGTGATGGCAGGAAGGCTAGTTAGAAAGATGGAATGAGTATCCTAAAATCCATCATTAAGAGATGGAAGACAATCAAGTGTCTGAGGATGGATTAAATAAAGGTAGTGAAGGTTATTTGTACTGTATTATTTAATTATTATATCTCTATTCAAGAAAGTAACAATTTTCATGAAATATGGATGCAATTGTGGACTTTTATGCTTAGAGTGTATTGCGTTGTTGTTATTCAAGAGAAATTAAATGTTTGACTACTAATGCAGACAACGTCTTCTGAACATGATGATGTTTCTAATCCTGAGCAAGAAACAACTATTGATGATGAAAATATGGAATTATTAGGGGATCAACAACATGTTGATGAAAAAAAAGATAAAAATAAGAATGACGCAGCATCACAGTTTTAAATAGAATTATCAAGGAATGAAGTTAGGGTATAAAATTTGAGGTTGGTTAGAATCAGCGTGACCAACCTATTGAACCCAACAAGTCAACATTCATAAGTTATCTTGGGGTCACAATGAGGATGAATGTGCCAATTGATATTGACTCATGGCATTGCGTCCAACTTGTAATGAATGAAATCCTTTATAAATATATAATGGTAATGTTACAATATAATTTCTCTATTTTAATGAAAATTATATAAGGAAACGTTGATTTAGTTTTAATTATTCCTTACAAAATTCATTTATTTTATAATATTTCCATAAGAAATTTGTCTTAATGGCCACTAGAAAATCCCATAGAGGCTTTTAGACTCTTCTGACGAAGTTACATCTTAGGGATGTTGAGGGGAAAATAAATTCCCACCCAACACTTTGTTATTCACACGTTATAAAGCAAGAAACATGGACTTCTTTCAGAAATCGTCACAATGATAAATAATTTCAGGTGAATTTTGTTCGATAATATTTTATTTGACATTATTTATTTTATCCAACTTGATTTATAATTGTTAATTTACGAAACAAAAAAAAGAGTGCTGAAAATAAAGAGCATGCATCAAAACCAGCATACCCCTATCGCAAAGGAATGATGGGGTACACTTTATTATAGAAGAAATTGGTATTTATTTTAAATAAAAAATAAAACATTAATTATGTGATATGAAACAACATATGTTCCTTTGTTTATATGTATATTTATTAATCAAAATATGAATTCACTTCCATCCCACATCATGTGCTATGGAGGAGGCTCATGTAAATAAAGATGGTATATTAGTTGATAAAAAAAAGTAGTATGGGAAGTATGTGTAAGAATGAAATAATTTTAATTTGTTATTATTTATAAAAATATTACATAAAATAAATATGTTCATATTTTTTATTTGGTTTAGGCATAAGAATTTTCAACGGCCATACCAGAAGAAAAGCAACTTTCAAAAGCTTTGAAGCGGTCTGAGTAATATGGTCACGTTAGAGGATTAGGTTTCGGAGTCTCTCCTTGAATATATTTTGAGAAGATAAAACCACATGAAGATACATATAATATAATGAGATGAATACAGACACAAATAGACTCACCACAAGATATTATTTTGCAGTCTGGTTTGGTATAACAATGTATAGGAAAAGATCAAAGTAAACTGGCAATGGAGCAAAAATCCACACATGATCCAAATGATCCCACTAGATTTGAGGCTAGTCATCCCCCCAAACCTTACCTGAGGTAATCAATTTTTTCATTACTCTTTCTTCTAAATGTGAATCAAACAACTTCCAATAACTTTATATTAATAAAATTATACAGGGTTTAGTTGTATGATTTTTATCTATCAACAGCCATGTACTACCGTGTTGTGAGGGGTATAATGTATAATATCCCAGGAGACCAGCTACACAATCAACCCCTCCCAAAAGATCACATGAGAGTGGTAATTGAGGTAGCTTATGATCTGACTGCTAAGTTTCTTGTTCCAATTAATGATCCAGATATTACAACAGTCCAAGATGTTATTGGAGATTTCATAGCACGGTCATCTAATATTATAAAGATATGTGAGGTATGTCTTTAACAAAAAAATTCATATGAAAAACATGTAACAGTTGATGATAAAAGGTCTAAAGTGATGTATGATATTACAAATGGATAAATCAGTGGAGAAATGAAAGGTCGAATCAAGATAATATACTAAATCAGCTAAGAAAACAAAATTAACTTCCAAGAATACCTTATATCTACCAGATCTAGAGAAACCTTTATTAACATTAAAACTTCATATAGATTCCACATTTAAAGATACAACTATGCCTTATATTCACTATGAAGAATAAATATTTGGAGTTTCCATTATGAACATAATTGGTCTCAATACTCTAAATGGGATTCTCAAGCATGAATGGTTGGGTGTCTCAGTTGTGAATACACACATAAGGTACATTTTCATAATATATCTATCCAAATAGTAAGCTAAATATGTTTATTAAAGTTAATAACTATTCATATTTTTTACAGTTGTTTATACTACAACTATATAAATGAAATATCCCATGAAGCATGATTTGGATTCATTAATCCCAGTATCATTTATACAACAGAAATTACTTTGGATAAGAAATAAATAGATAAGAGATGAGATGAGTTAATAAGAGTGTTTAATAAACAAATATCATATGATATACTCTTTTTAATTCCTATAATGTAACGGTAAAACTCTATGATCTAATCACATAAAATATATTTTTTAATTTTTTCATTAATTAATTATTATTTTTAGGAAGCACTCGATGCTAATAGTAGTCAACATAGACACTCTGATAATTTATTTTTTAGATTCAATGCATGGACTTCCAACCAACCAACCACACTTGATGTGTATTGTGAATATATAATACACTAAAATCAACATTTTAAAGATAAACTTAAAATTATATGTTTAGTCTGTGTTTTAATGAGAATTTTGTTGTGATATGGTGGTCTTTAAATAGTGTCCAAATCATGGCATGAGGCTGGAATCTGAAAAGCTAAATCCTATAGATTACTAAAAATGGAAACAAATTAAGGTATATATATAAATATTTAACAATAAAAACATTTCAAAACAATTTTCTTACTTTGGTTAATGTTTCTACAGTGTCTGAAACGAGATAATGAAATTGATTGTGGATATTATGTTTGCAAATTTATTATAGAAATCGTACAGCATGAAAAAACCAGCACCCCCTACAAGAAATTTCTGAAGGTAATTAAAATTTCATTAAATAGATTTCATAATAATTTTATGTTTATATTTTCTCAGTACTATCAATATTGCTGAAAAAATAGTTATTAAAAATAAGAAATCAATTTGTTTAGAGACAAGTGGGAAACATAATTTTTGTCAGAATGTATGCCGAAAACAAATTTAGGTGATTACATGCTATTTTTTGTGATCTAGTATGAGTTATGACCATTGAAAAATATTTGGGGTGTAAATCATTAGTGTTGGAATGATTATATATTATTATTTATCTTTTTTCTCAAGGATAACATTAATGAAGTAAATCAATTTGTTTAGAAGCATTGAACTATAAATAATAAAATTGTTGGTCAAACACAGAAATGGAGGTGGAGGTGGAGGCAAAAGAATAGGTGGAGTCGGAGGTGAAGGTAGAGGCAAAGTGAGAGTCAAACACCAACATGGAGGAGGAGGCAGAGGAAAAGACCAAGGTGGATACCGAGGCGGAGGAGGATAATAAGTGGTGGCTTGCAAAAAATAAATTTTTTGGTAAATGAAGTATAATAAGGATCATACCATGATTTTTTTTTAGAACAATTTTTGAAAAGTACACACAACACTTTTCACTTAAGATAAGAGCCATTGTATGTCTTTACAGTTTAAAATGGAATTTTAATAAAAAATGCATGTGGTGTACTAAAAAATGATCAAATGCATTCTGATTGTTTTGATACTTTAATACAATGATCCATGAGTCATTTGGGGTGTTTATTATTTAGCTTCACCTCAATCTGACACATGGTGTGACCGGTATGACTCTAAGTGTGTCTTTTTTATTCAAAAGTGAAATTAATTTTAATCAAAAAATACAACTGACATACTCAAAACTGATAAAACGCGTTCTGATTGTTTTGATACTTTATTAAAACGATCCATCAATCATTTGGGATGTGTAAAATTCAGTCGCACCTAAATCGGATGCACGGTGTGACTGGTATGACTCCAAGTGCATCTTTTTTATTCATAATTGATATTCATTTTAATAAAAAAACTGACATACTCAAAACTAAGAAAATTCATTCATATTGTTTTGTTACTTTAGGAAAATTATCCATACATCATTTTTGAAATGTAGGGATCAGAATTACCTTAATATGATGTGCGGTGTGATCGGTATGACTCCAGGTACATCTTTTTTATTCAAAAGTGTCATTTATTTTAATCAAAACAAACTTACATACTAAAAACTAATAAAATTAATTCTTATTGTTTTTATACTTTAGTAAAATGATGAATGTGTCATTTGGGATGTGTTTCATTTAGCATCACCTCAATCTGACACATGGTGTGACCGATATAACTCCAAGTAAGACTTTTTTATTCAAAATTGACATTCATTTTAATAAAAAAACAACTAACATACTAAAATACAAGAAAACACACTTATAATGTTTTTGTACTTTAGGAAAATGATTCATACATCATTTTTGGTGTGTGGGGTTCAATATCACCTCAATCTGATGTACGGTGTGACAGATATGACTCCAAGTGCATCTTTTTATTCAAAACTAACAATCATTTTAATCAAAAAAACAAATGACATACTCCAAACCAAGAAAATGCATTCTGGTAATTTTGAAACATTATTAAAATGATGCATGAGTCATTTAAGATGTGTATCATTCATCCGCACCTTAATCTAACGTACAGTGTGACCGCCATGATTCCAAGTGCATATTTTTTATTCAAAACTACCATCCATTTTAATCAAAATAACAATTGACATACCAAAAACTAATCAAACACATTTATATAATTTTAGTACATTAGTAAAATGATCCATACACCATTTTTTATTTATAGGGATCATCAACACCTCAATCCGATGCACGGTGTGACCGGTATGACTCCAAGTGCGTCTTTTTATTCAAAACAGACATTAATTTTAATAAAAAAACAACTAACATGCTCAAATTTGAGAAAATTCATTCTGATTGTTTTTATACTTTAAGAAAAAGATTAATGTTTCATTTTAGATGTGTAACATTCAGCCTCACCTCAATTCGACGCACGGTGTGACTGGTATGACTTCAAGTGCGTCTTTTTTATTCAAAAATGACATTAATGTTTATCATAAAAGTGAGAAAATGCATTCTTATTTTATTGGTAATTTATAAAAATGATCCATACATAATTTTTGATTTGTAGGGATTAGCCTCACCTCAATCCGATGCATGATGTGACTGGTATGACTCAAATTGCGTCTTTTTATTCAAAACTGGCCTTAATTTTAATCAAAAATACAAATGACATACTAAAAACTGAGAAAATACATTCCAATTGTTTTCATAATTTATAAAAATGATTTATGAGTCATTTTGGATGTGTATCATTTAATCGAACCTCAATCTGACACACTGTGTGATCGGTATGACTCCAAGTATGTCTTTTTTATTCAAAAGTGACATTATTGTTAATAAAAAACAACTAACATATGAAATACTAATAAAACGCATTCTTATTGTTTTATTACTTTAGGAAATGATCCATATATCATTTTTGAAATGAATTTATCATATACACATTAATATGATGCATGGTGTGACCGGTATGACTCTAAGTGCATTTTTTATTCAAAACTGACAATAATTTTAATCAAAAAAACAACTGACATACTCAAAATTGAGAAAATACATTAATATTGTTTTAATAATTTATTAAAATGATGAATGATTCATTAAGGACATGTATCATTAAACTGTGCCTCAATCCAACACACGGTGTGATTGGTATCACTCCATGTGTGTCTTTTTTATTCAAAACTAACATTAATGTTAATAAAAAAACTAACATAATCAAAACCAAGAAAATACATTCATATTGTTTTAGTAATTCAGGAAAATTATACATATATAATTTATGCCATTTAGGGATCATCCACACCTCAATCTAATGTACAATGTGACCGTTATGACTCAAAGTGTGTCTTTTTATTCCAAACTGACATTAATTTTAATCAATAAAACAACGGACATACTCAAAACCAATAAAATGAATTCTAATTGTTTTTATACTTTAGAAAAATTATTCATGAGTCATTTTTAATGTGTATCATTCAGACTCACCTAAATCTATCGCATTTTGATACCGTTATGACTCCAAGTACACCTTTTTTATTCAAAATTGATATTAATGTTAATCAAAAAAACAACTAACGTACTCAAAACTAAAAAAACGATTTCAGATTGTTTTGGTACTTTAGGAAAATGATACATACATAATTTTTGATATGTATGGACCAACTGCACCTCAATAAGATGCACGATGTGACCAGTATGACTCCAAGTGCATCTTTTTATTCAAAACTGATCATAATTTTAATCAAAAAAATAACTGACATACTCAAAACTAAGAAAACTAATTCCAATTGTTTTGATACATTAGGAAAATGATGCATGAGTCATTTGGGATGTGTATCATTCATTCATACCCCAATCCTATGCATGATTCTTTTTTATTTAAAACTAACATTAATGTTAATAAAAAACAACTAACATACTCAAAACTGAGCAAACGCATTTAGATTTTTTTGGTACTTTAGGAAAATGATCCATATGTCATTTGTGACATGTAGGGATCATCCTCACCCCAATATGATGCACAGTGTGACTAGAATGACTCAAAGTGCATCTTTTTTATTAAAAAGTGACATTCATTTTAATCAAAAAAACAACTAACATACTATATAATAGTGTTTTCTTTTTCTTGTATTTGTTTTATAAATTTTATTTCATTAAAATTATGTATTTGTATCTTATTTTGGTAATTGTTTTTGTTGTTTTTACTAATGCAGTGTGTTGGTGCAGCATACTACATCTGTTTTTTGTGATACAATGTGTTGCTGCATCACACTGTATTTTTCACCTTTATCAACGCTATTAACTATACTGATAAATTTATCCCTTATTATCTCTTTTATAAGCATTGATAAAGGAATCCTTTATCGGTGCTTATAAATGCACTCATAAATTCTATCTATATCAGCGCATTAAAAAGTGATGATAAATCATACTTTTATCAGCGCTAAATGAAAGCATTGATAAATGGGGTCTTTTATCAGCGCTCTTATATGCACTGGTAAATCTCCCCTTTATCAGCACTTTATTAACGCAGATAAAATTCATGGACTTTTAACCACGCTGAGGTCATCAGTGCTTCTCTAGCACTGATAAAATCTGATTCTAGAGATGTTAAAATTTTGTTTTGTAGTAGTGGTATTTCATGAGTTGTATTCCCCCACCTTCTATATACATTCCCTCATCTACCAGTGAATGAATGAGATTGTGCAGTTTTCCAAATCTTTTACTTCCTCTTATTTCTCAAACTAAGCATGACTCACGTGGGTTAGAGGTTAGTGATGACCATGTTAGCCCCACGATCAAATACATTTATTTTCAAATATTCCTTTTTTGGATCTCCCTATCACCTTATTTTGTGCCTATTATTTAGTATAAGACACAACCATGTTATCACCACCTCAAAGGGCCATATTACCAATAAGGAAACCTAAAGGGCCTCCTCTATAGGTGTAATCCCCAACCTTTTGAACTATGTAAGCTTTGATTCCTATCAAAAATAAACATGTAGGTAGCCTCCAGGAGGTTAAAACCCAACACCCAAAACTCTCCCTAATATGATTTGGTTCATATTACTAGGAGGGTCATATCCAACCTAGTATAATTCATCCCTTCCAAGTCCCTTGGGCTACTTTGATATAAGTCCCATATCATCCTTGACTAGTTTACTTTCACCTTGATTTCCTTGAATCATGATGTTAAACTGTATGGTTTGGTCCTCATCACATGACCTTAAAAGGTATGATGTGTCTCATTAAATGGAACCAAACTATGTGGGTTCTAATTACTTTCACAAGGATACATAGGAATCCCATTTCATGGGCCTGATCCCGACACTAAAATAACTCCCATCTTCCCATATGATGATATACTATAGTGACCCACTGTGTGACTTAAAACTGGCATCATAATAATAAACGAAATAAGAATCAATAATCCATATACAAAAAGTTGGGATAAATGGAGAACTATGAATACATACATATGTCTTCATTAGTGAAGAACCTTGGATACATACTGATGATTCTAAATCCAATACATTCTAATAATTTATTATTAATATAAGGGTAACCCATTCTATATTTGGGATTTAATAAAGGATTCATGAATATGTATTAAATATATAAGAGAATCTTGAAGTGGGAAATAATTCCCCCCAAAAAGGTGTGATGAGACCGACCTCCCATACTCTCAACCAATGTGCATCCCTAAGAATTTTGGGATCCATTTTATAATGACCAACAACCATTGGAAAAAAGGTTCATGAAACATCTCGAATAAGTGAGCCGTTGGGTGTTTCTAGTTCCATGAATAAAGCTCATTGGAAACCACCTATAAAGGATGTGAAAATATTTTTTTG
Source organism: Viscum album (assembly GCA_963277665.1). NCBI lineage: Eukaryota > Viridiplantae > Streptophyta > Magnoliopsida > Santalales > Viscaceae > Viscum > Viscum album. The sequence goes on along the minus strand of OY728166.1, from coordinate 1,078,844,687 downwards.
AAGTGAAGGGTCATTCCACCACCACCACAAAAAATCATTCAAACCCTACATAACTTTCGGGAATGAAACAATTGGTCACGTGTGGGAGGATTGAGTAAGGCACCCCAATATAAGGCACCACATGTAAATCAACCAAAAATAATAATAATAATTGATAATTCCTATATAGGTTTTTTCATTATCCCACACCCCCAATCAATTAGGGGGATAACAGTAAATGTGGGTGTTGTTGGCTACCCGTCATCAAACTCATTTTTTATATATTTTAATCACTATATTTTTTTTTATTATTACCTATCTATAAAAGGTTTGAATCTGGAAAACTATTATAATTGGTTTCCTAAGACCAAATATTTATACTTTTATTACATGAATATTATATGATTTGAATATTAATAAAATATCTTATTATATATTTGTCTTTTTTCTATATGAAATTAATGTAATAATGTCTTAGAGTGTCTATCACATAGATAAGGTCATAGCAGTTCCCCTCTATGATGAGAACCTTGGAAATTCATGATGATATTCTTAAATATAGTTCTATGTTTTGATATCATACTATTATAGGGAACATAGTATATAGTCCATAAAGTGTGAGTACTCATAAGAAGATGAAGCTTATTCTCATAATGTTCACACTTGGTAATCTCGAAGATGGGAGATTATGATAACAAACCCCCCAGTAGGAATTTTCATGTTTGGTTTCATCAGATATTCTTATATGTGAGCATGTGTAATGGTCCTTATTCTTTAAGATTGTTATTAATGTGTGTTATGACTCTATCACTCAGATGTTTTTTGTAAACCATGACAATGACAGTTCATGGTGAAGTTGGATAGTTGGGTGCATCATGAGTGACATGTTATTAATGAATAAGTTGAGGATGGATTTTTTTCTTCCATATTTATGAAAGTTTATATCTCAAATATTTGATTTAAATAGAACCACCACATAAAATTCCATGGTAATTGTGTAATGATTTAATTATTTCAGATAGTTAAAGAATGACATATCAAGCACATAGGTTGAGGAAACATAAGGGAAACCTACTTGATGAGATATTGAGACAAATGGATTATATTACATGGTAAAAATTCATATATGGTTGTCATCAATGTGATATTATGTTATTTCTCTTGGGTGCCTTGACCTATTTCTAGATAGCAATCTTAGGATTTAGGTGATCCTGCCTAATTCTAATGAGAAAGCATCCTAGAGGGTCACACACTAAGTATTTCCATTGATCTCAATTAAATTTTATTTCAATTTAATTAATGGAATAAATTTCATTCATAAGACTGATGAATAATTTTATTCATGTTTTATCGATAGTATAAATTAAATACATATTTATTCATTAGATTCTGAATAAAATATATTTATTTATTTTATTGAATATTTAATAAATATATGTTCGCTAGTTTGTGGATAAAATATTTATTTATGAATAAAGTTTTTATTCAGGTATTAAATAAATTTCGAGAAGTTCGAACAGACCAAGATCACATTTGATGACAAATATTAATTTAAAATATAGTTAAATAATATTTTTTATTGTGAAAGTTAGCACGTGCATCATAAAATAATAATAATATTATTATTATTATTATTATTATTTCATGGGGTTTAATAACTATTATTATATTATTTAAGGTTTGGTATGAAATTAAATAATATTTTTACCTAAGCCCTGGCTCTATAAATAGATGGCTATGTCTATTATGTAGGGTGGTCAAAAATTGAGAATCAAGAATAGTTACACACCACATAATTATATATATATATATATATCCAACTTCTCATATCTTCATATAAAGAATGAGAAGAACTCCTCCAATCCCAAAGTATCTTGGAGTGGTTAAGACAAAAAACACAAGATGATTGATTTTTCATTCTAGAACCCAAAAATCAATCGGCGTTGCTCGAAGTCCAATAGAGCACATGTACATCACCCCTAGAGGGATTCTACAATTGAGTCCTACTAACACAATGAAGGTAATTTGAGAAGGGTTTACATATGATCAACATCATCATCGAATAAATATCCTTGATGAGGTAATTTATTCCACACATCTAAATAAATTAATTATAAAATTTACATTCAAAATCCTCAATTAGTGTTTTGAGAAACTCTAAATTAAAAGAAATTTTAATTTAACACCCACCAAAGGCACTTCCACTTCACCCAAAACCAATAAGTGGTATCAAAGCTATCACATTCATATTTTTGATTATTTATTTGATTATTTTTTATTGTGCTCTTAAATTTTAAGATTCATTTCTAGTTTTAATTCATTATTGATCTATAGTCAATATCTCTTCCTCCACTTCTTCATTTACAGAGTACATTCCATGTAGTTTGACTACACATCATGTAGTCCGCATGTTTTCAAGACGGATAACATGTAGTCAAACCATGTCATGTAATTAATGCAACACACGTATTTAATACATGACGCATATAGACTCGCAAATATGTAACTAGAAATACATGTTGTGTATCCTTTATACATGTTGTGTACTTCATAAATGTTTTCAATAAGTACATGTCGAGTCCCTAGGAATGTACTGCATATATTTCGTGAAGATAAGTACACATCATGTAGATGGCTTGTACATGTCGTGTACTTCACCTATTTACATATAAATATTAAAATTAATTAATTAATCCTTAAAAATTATTGACTTGAGTTATATGGGTCATTAAGTTGATAGTACACTCTAGTCATTAGATTTATATTATATTAAAAGTTTAATTAATTCCATGTAATATTCAAGACTATGAATCATTTATGGTTATTGTATATTAAAGACTCAATGCATTAAATTGTACAGGCTACATAATTTTCATGTGTTTTGTGGGTCATTAAGTTGGAATTACACACTATGAAATTATGACATGTGTCACGTACCAAATATTTCTTATGAGTGCATTGTTTACAATTAAACCATACTATATAGTTTGGATAGGTAATCATTAGGTTGATTCCAAGTACAAAGTTGTGTGATATTTTATTTAAAATCACAATGGATGAGAAAATTTTGGATGATTGGATGAAATATGATAAAATAAATTAATTTATTAATAAGATAATTAATTAGATTAATTTGTTCATTATTTGTTTTATTAAATAATGAATTGAAATGAATTCTAGCTAATTATTTTAAATGAATAATTTTTACATTTTTGTGACTGATCATGAGCTTAACCAAGACCAATGTATGAGTTGGCATCGTTTAATTTAATTTATTACATGGTTTTACAATTTTAAATATTAAATTAAATTTTATGGTCTATGTTTCATCCCTCCCTCCATTATTATGTAGAACCTACATGTCCAATATTATTTATATAATTCCCCTTTAACCAGTCCTTTGGTTCCCCTCACATATGTGTGAGTTATAAATACTTGTAATTAATGGAGTATCCTAAAGAATGTGGAGGTGGTTCAAGATGGATCTAATATGTTACCAACCCAGGTGATACATAGGTGGATGGGTGGGATGTTGTAACTCATTCCAAGACCGGCATAATGAGTTTTTTCCCATAGGTCAAAGGATGATTTATTATCTGCTCAATAAATCAATTGTTATATAAGATCATGATCAGGTCATTTATTTATTTATTTATTTATGTCTTATGAATTATTTATTATATGGATGCAAGACCATCATCACACTAATAAATTAATTAATGTGCAAAGATGGAATAAATATAAATGGATTTTTCAGAAATTATTAATCCAACATGGTTAATTAATTAAGTAAAATCCACTAAATATTAACAAGACATGTAAAGGATAAAACAAGATAAAATTTACGTGTAATAAAATAAAATACCTCAACTTAATATCAAGTCATTAATCCTTCCATCATCTAAATTAAAATGATCTCATAGTTTAAGTGTTGGTTTGGCCTCCATCAGGGGAACTTTTAATTATCAAGAAATCATAACTAAGATAGTGGGTCGACTTAACTGAATCTGTATTGGGTTTAATGGTCTCTATCTATCCAATACAACTTGTAGGTAGGTGTTGAGGAAATCTGGGTTAGGGTTTTTGGATTGGTGAGTCCACTCAATGGATCAAGGAGATGAAATCATGTAGTTGGAAAGACCATTTACCTAAATACTTTCTAATAATTTTCATGGCCTCTGTCTAGATTATAAGAAAGGATTCCACTAAAATTTCAAAGCAACTAAGCGATCCAAGTTCAATAGTGAGGACTATTGGGACTTGATAAAATAGTGGAAGACTTAATAAAAATAAATTGTTATTAAAACTCACATAAATTGTTACCACAAAATGTATTAATAATATTCTATTTTAAATTGTCGAATAAATGGAATACTCTTCGTCCACATTATACCTATGATAAATATTTTAGAAATACCATCTATTCACTGTCAAAAACTTCTAGAAGTGTTTCAGTTTCCTCTGGGTTATGCTACCCCATTAACATAAATCTTACATGTTATAAAAACCAATGCCTAATCTACCTAAAAACGAGTATAGGGATTAAGAGTTCCTTTTTTATAAAAAAATATGTGAATGAAATGGTCAAAGTTAATTTTTTTATGTTGTCATCCATGTCTAGTAAAATCATGAATTCACATGAAAAAATGGATTCTTATAGCATGCTTGAGTATCTACATGGTTTATATCCGGAAAGAGAAAGACAAGAACAATTTAGGAATTCTAAAGAAATATTTCATAGTAAGCTTGGGGAAGGGGCACCATATAGGCCTCATGTATTCAAGATCACTGGATAAATATATTTCCTAGAAGTTCTAGGTTTTAAAATCCCAAAATAACTATGAACTGATCTCATTATTACATCACTTCCTCAAATCTTATCCATTTATGTTGTTAATTTTAATATAAATAACATTGAGAAGTCTCTTCCAGACATACTCACTCTTCTTAACCAAGTAGATAATTATATAAATCATGATAATCCTTCGATACTTATGGTGAACAAATGGAAAGGGAAAGAAAAGAACTCTAATCCCAAAGCTTCTTGATTCCCTTCCTAGAAGATAAAGATCAAGGGATAAGAAAGGGGGAAGGATGTTGTCTATTTTTCATGTGGAAAGAAGGTCCAATGGAAGAAAAACCACACCCTACCAAAGAAGAAAAGATAATCTCTAGTTTTATTTTTTATTTAGTGAAATTTTTTTCTACACATTAAGTATTAGATACAAATTGTGGTGTTCATATATTTATTAAAATATAATAACCAAGTAGATTCTGAAATATTTACCAAGGGGTGGTAGATCTACAAGCATCCAATAGAGCTAAAATTGATGTTGCATCTATTAGTGACTACCACCACATGTTTCGAACCAGAATGATCCTAGTTTTAAAAGGTTTTTATTATGTTCTATCCATTACCAAAGACATTATTTCTATATCCAAACTTTATATGGATGGATTTATTTTCAAGTTTATAAATAAATGTTTCTTCTTTTATAAGGATAAAAAATTTTATGATAAGGCACATTTAAATAATGAAATTTATGTGTTGGATTACATAAACCAAGTAATGTAAATCAATAATGAAACTAATTCACATGACTCATACCACTCCCAACTTCAGCACCACAAACTAGGTCATGTAAACAAAAAATATTTGACTAAATTACACAAAGATGGATATTTAGATTCTTTTAAACTAAAACCACCCAGTGTATGCCACATATGTTTACAAGGAAAAATGAACAAATACTAATTTAGTAGAAAATTTTAAAAGTTAAAATATATTCTTAAATTAGTTTATACTGATGTGTATGGTTCTTTTAATATTGAACCAAGCGGTGGGTACTCATACTTCATAACTTTTACTGATTATTTTAGTAGATATGGATATATCTACTTAATGAGATATAAGTCATATTCCTTTTATAAATTCAAGGAATAAAAGAATTAAGTTGAGAACCATATTTGTAAAAATATTAAGAAACTCCACTCATACCATAGTTGTGAATATCTTAATCAAGACTTCATTGGTTATTTATGGGAGTATGGGATTCTATCCCAACTCACTCCTCCTTATACACCTCAGTGGAACAATGTAAGTGAAATAAAGAAATCGTAACCTATTATAAATGGTGGGATAAATGATGAGTCATGCAATTATTATATTATCATTTCGGTGATATGTGTTGCAAATAGCATCAAACATTATAAACAAAGTTCGAAATAAAGAAGAAAACAATATTACATATGAAATTTGGCATATAAATAAACCTATGTTGTTACATACATGAGTGTGGGGATGTGAAGCATTTGTTAATGGTATTTCTTGAAATAAACTTTCACCCCAAGGAACTAAGTATATATTTATAGGATATCCCAAGGAAATAAGGGGATATTACCTATATGATTCTTCGGATAAAAATGTTGTGGTAAACTTATGTCCCAAAGGATTCCAACAAGATATAAAAATTGAAAAATATTATTTATGGAATAAATTAAGCATTTAGGTCATGGAACATTCAATTTGATGAATCTATAACAGAATTTCATTTCATGATGAGTGAATGTGAGCCTTATGTCTATAAGTAGTTTAGTGGGAGTTTTGTCATTTTTTTAATCGTACATGTTGATAATGTATTATTCATTGGAAATGAGATACAATTCTTACATTCTGTTAAGGCATGGTTGAATAAACGCTTCTCCATAAAGGTTTTAGGTGAGGTAGAATATATTCTTGGCATTAATATCCATCATGAGAAATATAAGTGGTTGTTCGGCCTAAGTCAAAGTATATATATTAACAAGATACTGAAGATGTTCAATATGGAAAAATCTAATATGGGATTATTTCTAGTGTCACATGGAATTCATCTTTCTAGGAAAATGTTCCCTCATACACATTAGGAAATAAAAATAATAGAAAGTATTCCATACATGTTGAAGATTAGTTCAATCATGTATTATATTCTTTGTACTATGTTAGATGTCTCTTATACCTTAAGTTTAGTAGGAAGATATCAAGTTGACTCAGATGACCTCCATTGGATGGCAGTCAAGACTATCCATAAGTATCTAAAGCATATTAAGGATATGTTCCTAGTCTATAGAGAAGATAAGGAACTAGCCTTCAAATTATATGAAAATTCTAGTTTCCAAATAGATTAAGATGATATGAAATCACAAATTGGATTCATCCTCACTTTGAGTGGAGGTTTTTTGATCTGGGAGAGCTCAAAGTAGGATTTTTTCATAGATTATATAGAAAAATATGAGTATATTGGAAATTATAAGGTAGCTAAAGAAGTAGTATGGATATTAAACTTTTTCCAAGATCTTGATGGGGTACCTAGAAGTAAAGATAATATCACACTTTATTATGATAATACTACAACAATTTACCTTTCCAAGGATCCAATGTCACATCATCGGATGAAGAATATAGTTTAGAAGTATCATTTTTTAGGTATTTTTCTCATAGAGGTGAGGTTATAGTGAAAAATATTTCCAAAAAAGACAACATGTTAGACCCCTTGAATAAAGACATAACTCATTAGAAACATTATTATCATGTGTGGTCAATCGGACTAAAATTCATTTTTAGTTGGCTCTAGACTAAGTGGGACTTTGTTAGAGTTGATTTCCTAGGAACAATTTTTTATACTTTGATTACATTAATATTTGATGATTTTAATATTAATAAAATATCTTATTATATATTATTCATTTCTCTGTATAACATTAATGGAATAATTCTCTATAGTATCTATTACATTAATAAGGTTGTTGCAGTTTCCCTCTATGATGAGAACCTTGAAATATAATAAAAATATTCTTAAATATAGTTCTACGATTGGATAAAATACTATGATAGGGAAAATAGTATGTATACCATAAGGTATGAGTACTCATAAATGGATGAGAATTCTTCTCATGAATCTTTAATTTGGTAATATCCAGGATGGGAGATTATGAGAATAGACATACCAGTAGAAATTCTTCATGTTTTGGTGTCATCAGGTATTCCTATCTATGAGTGTGTGTAATGGTCCTTAAACTTTAAGATTATTATTTATTCTTGTTACGACTCATGCACTTAGATGTATTTTGTAAACCATAATGATTAAAGTTCATGAAAAAAATGGATACATTGGGTGTGTCATGAGTGAAATATTATTAATGAATATGTCAATGAAGGATTTATCCCTTCTATCATTATGGAATTTTACATCTTGGTCCTTTGATTGTAATAGAACCATCACATTAAATTCCATGGACATGGTGTAATGACGTGTTTATTTCATATAGTTAAAGAAATACATATCAAGCACATACGTTGATTACATGGATGTGAAACCTACTTGAAGATATATTGAGACAAAGGTATTATATTACAGAGTGATAAATCATATGTAGTTTTTATCATTGTGACATTAATTTCTTTCTCTTGGGTGTCTTGACCCATTTCTAGATAGTAATCTTAGACTTTAAGCAATGTCGCCTAATTCCAACAAGAAAGAATCCTAGAGGGCCACACACTATGTTCTTCTATTAATATTGATTAAATTATATTTAAATTTAATTAATTGAATAAATATTATTCTCAAGACTGATGAATAATTTTATTCAAGTTTTATCAATAGCATAAATTAAATAAATATTTATTCACTAGATTTTGTATAAAATATATTTATTATTTTATAAAATATTTAAAAAATATTTGTTTGTTGGTTTTTGGATAAAATATTTATTTAAAAATAATGTTTTTATTTAGGTATTCAATAAATTTTAAAGTGATTGAAGAGACCAGGACTACATCCAGTAAAAAATATTAATTTACAGGTCAGTTAAATAATATTTTTTATTGCGCAAGTTAGTTTGTGGGCCATAAAATGATAATGAAATTATTATTATTTTATCATGGGGTTTAATAAAGATTATTATATTATTTAAGGGTCGACATGAAATAAAATAAAATTTTGACCTAAACCCTAGATCTATAAAAATATGGTTATGTCTATTATGTAGGGTGATCAAAAATTAAGAATAGAGAATTTTTCCCCCAATAGAATTATCTCACTCTCTCTATTGGACTTCTCCTCTATTCCTCTGAAGAATGAGAAGAACTCCTTCATGCCAGAAGGATCTTGGAGTGATCAAGTTGAGAAATGCAAGATGATTGATTCATCATGCTAGCACCTAGAAATCAATCATCATTTCTTGAAGACCAAAGGATCACATGTGGATCACCGCTATAAGGATTCTAGAAATGAATCCTCCTAACTTAACAAAGTTAATAGAAGAAGGGTTTACAAATAATCAACATCATCTTTGAAGAAATATCCTTTATTAGGTAATTTATTCTTTCCATCTAAATAAATTCATTATAAATTTAATGTGCAAGATCCTCTATTGTGGTTTTTTGAAACTCTATATTAAAATAAATTTTAATATAACTCCAACCAATGGAGATTTTTCTATGCTCAAAACCAAAAAAAACCACTAAATGATTTCCATGCTAGTTACACACCTTTCTAGCACCCAACCAGTCGAAAATTAAAGGTTTTGGTTCGTAATAGAAGCATTCAAGCACATTACCAATAATAGTTTTTCATCAACCCCTTTATATTTCTCCTCAAAACTAAATGAAATAGAAACATATTAATCCATGAGATGGGATTATAAAAAATAATTTATAATTAATTTTTGTTAAGATAAATAATTACCACTTATTAGAATTATTTATTCATTGAATATTTGGTAGAATACTTCTTGGAATACCATCATTATAGTGAGAGGATTTAAGGGTAGAATCCCTATAGTGGTGATCCACACATGTTCCATGAACCTATGAACATCACCATAGAAATCCTCAGGTGCTAGTATAGAAGACTCTAACACTTACAACATTTGGTGTTGATCACTATAAGAATTTATTCAAAGCATAAGGATTATTTTGTCCTCTCTAGACATGAGAGAGTTCTATTCTTTAAAACATTCTAGGAGAAGAGCTATCTTGAGAGGATTATCTCAAGAATTTTTTATAAGAAAATATTTGAATGGATAAACTAGGGTTAGAGAATGACATAACTGGGTATATATAGACTTAGGGTTAGAGAATAAATAATTGCACACAAAACCTAATTATTCTATTAATCCTTTGTGAAACCCATATATAAATATTATTATTATTATTATTATTTATTTAACAAGCTCTAAATTTATCTATAAATAAATATTATTTTTGAAGAAATAGATTAAAATTTATTCAAATTACATTTAATATATAATTTATCAAAAAACCATTAAACTCGGTCCATCATTCCTCCTCAACATTTACCAAACCTTGGATAATTATTATTTATTTAAATAAAAACATATCACTACATTATTTACCAATAAATAGATAACTATTATATTTACTAAATTAGATAATAAATATTTATTAAATATTTAACTCATATATATTCTCTTGATTAAATGGTGAATAAATATTTTTTATTAACCATGATTGAATAATTTTTAAACCAGATATAGGAATAATATTTATTTAACATGTTAAATTCATGTAAAATTTAACTAAAATTTTGAATAAACTTAGTGTGTTCCCCTCTAGGCCTCTCCCTCAATGTCATTAGGAAATAACACATAAATTTAAAGGATATCATCTATAAACATTCCAAATAACCCATAGAGAAAATATTTTAATTCAATAAGGAAAATAACCACACACTAATACACACTATGTAATATAATCCCTTTATCTTGATATCTCTAATAAAGTAGGTTATATACTAGTGTCATCAACCCATATTCTTGATGTATCTTTCCTTTAATTTTCAAAAATGAACTTACCAATGAAACTTCCATGTCTATATACTTAATAAATTTATTATATTCCCATTAAAGGGATTGAGAAATCAACTTTGTTTAAATAGAAGAAAGGATAAATCATTTCTTGCATTATTCATTAATGCGGTATCAATCATGATGCACCTAATGTATCCTACCTCACTATGAGTATATGTAATCATAGTTTTTTTCAATACATAAAAGTTCATGATTCATTGTATGAATTAATAATAATCTTAAATTCTAAGGACCATTACACATGTCCATAGATAGGAACATCCAATGATGCATATAAATGTAGATTTCATACTGGTGAGTCAAGTTCTCATAACCTTCTTATCTTGTAGATTACAAAAGAAAAAATTCACGAGAATAAGTCTCAGTGTATTATGATCCTCCTACCCCTAATATATTGTATCATTTATGTCCCATAAAATGATATCATCTAGACATATAACATACACATATTTAATAATATTTCTAGGTTCTCATTATAGAGGGGAACTGTTATGACCTTCATTAAAACAGGTATCCTTAAGACATTATCACATAAAACGTCGCACAAAATAAAAATAATTATATGATAAGTATGTTATTAATATTAAAAAAACATAAATACATGTAATCATAAATTATATAGAATTTGGTTCTAGGGAAATAACTCCAATAGACTCCCACTTTAACTAGTTCCAACTACTAATAAATCTCAGTCCAATGGATCTCACGTGAATTTTATGGTTTTATTGATATAAGGACATAGTCAAGGGGTATGTGAGATTTACCTCTATGTAAACTCTAACTTCACCCCTTTGAGAGAAAAAAATCCATCAAGATATGATATTTCTAAAGTAAGTACTTAATCCATTGATGTGATATTTACACCTTTGTGAGAGTCACCATTGTTGAGTCAAAATAAGTTTTGACTATCTCATTGATCTTTTTGTTTTGGAAATCACAAATTACGTCTTGTTTATCATGTATGTTGTTTTAAAACGTAATCAGATACATTGTTTTACAATCAGAATCACAGATATTATAATCAAATATTTTTTTTCCATCGTAACCACACATGTTGTATTCTCATCGTAATCATATACTGATTGTTTTCTTATCGTAATCATGTGCTGATTATTTTATTATAGTAATCATATATTGTTGTTTTAAAATTGTAATCACACACTTTGTTTTCCATAGTAACCACACTTGTTTTTTATTCTACATCGTACTCATATGCTGATTGTTTTCAATTGTAATTACATATATTTTTTTACAATCGTAATCAAGTATTTTGTCTTCAATTATAACCAGACATGATGTTTCTCTGAATTGTAACCATATGAATCGTAACCATATGCATCATAACCATATGCATCATAACCATATGTATCGTAACCATGTGCATCGTAAGCAATCATCATAACCAGGTTATGTATAGTATTCATATTAAGCATCCTAACCAGGTTATACATTGTAATCATATTGTTCATTGTAACTATGTTATGTATCGTAACCACGATATGAATCGTAACCACTATATTAGTCATCATCATGTTAAGCATTGTAACAACATCGTAACCACGATATGCATTGTAATCATGATAAGCATTGTAACCAAGTTATTTATCGTACTCATGTAATGAATTGAACTCATGTCTTATTCAAATACCACAAACATGTTTCATATTACTCATTCTTTAAAACTTATGTACTTATTGTTTTCTAACTAAAATAATTTCCTTGATTTGGTTATATTCTAATCAAAATGGCGTTTTGTGTTTTTTTTACCGTTGTAATGTTAGGTGTCCAAGTCCCTCTAAAATTTTCGGAGAAATATGAACATTGGAGGAAATATGACCGTTGAAACATGAGGCTTATAAATAGGAGGTCATTTGAACCAGAATACATATCTTTTGGATCTTACAAGTTCTAAAGATAGATGTTGTGACTTCACTTTTTCTTCGTGTGAAATCCTTGATATAAAAGACATGAACGACTTTTTCCAAGTTCTTATATTTCTATAAGTGATTTGTTTTTCTTTGTGTAACTGGTCATTGTGATAATGATCGAGGGATTCTAGATATAGGAAGACGTGTTTTTGATCATTGTATCGAGGTCTTTCATGTTTTTTAAAGAAATATGTGTCAATTACTTTCTTAATCGAGGGATTCCAGGGATAGTAAGATAGTCGTGTTGATCATCGTATCGAGGGATTACCAGGGTGGTGGTAAGATTTACCTTTTATCCAAGGTGAAAGGATACCCTACTCTTTGGGATAAAAGAATTGTAATAACTTTACATTTCCACTACTATTTGTAATAAAAATGGAATAATTTTTTTCTTCTTTATATTCATATTATTTTTTATTTTAATTTTTTCAATTATGATTCATTCACTACATACTGTATTAAATGATTATATACACTATATGGTAGAATCATTTAAATTTGTATTACTCTGATCATTGTATTCAATTCAAATAATTTTTTTTCATTACTTGTGTAATTACATCATATCATATCAATCAGATCTAAGACCCGTATGGTCATTTTTATTGGCTATGAATTGTATTATTTTAAGACCTTTTAAACTAAGTTCTTTCTTAAGAGTTTAAATACAAAGTTGTTTAAACATAAAATTCACCCCCCCCCCCTCTTGTATTGTGTTATCTCATATACATTTACATCTATATTACGATCCAATAATTTGTATCAGAGTAGTTTTACACTGATTTGTTTTACTTTCTTTATTTATTACTATAAGAAAATTGTATTTCTATTACAAATCCTTTTTTTATATTTACTTACTACACTAATGTGTGGAGTGGAAAATTATTGTTTTATAAGATTGAAAGAATGAATATTGGATCAATTGAAAAATTGAGCCCCACAAGACCACCTATTTTTGATGGAAATTATTATGAGTACTGGAGAGATTGAATAAAGACTTTTGTTATTAATACTGGAGTAGATAATTTTTTGATGCTCACTGGAGATTAAAAAATTCTAGAAAAGTCAGAACCTTCACCAACTAAGAGAAACTAGAATATCAACTGAATTACAAGGTACGCAATACTTTGTTGTGTTCTATAACCAGGAATATATATAGTCATATATCATCATGTGAAATAGCCAATTGTATCTAGAAGATATTGAAAGTCCTTAATTTTGGTACATCTAAAGTTATAGAAACAAGAAGAGCCATGCTCTGAGATGAATATCATGGTTTTGTTTTCCCTTATGGAGAACTAGTATGCAAGATCCGACAAATATTTGTGAAAATTGTCAACAATATTCAATACATGGGATAAAAGGGTCTTGATGATGAAGATCTTGTGGACAAGATAATTGATATAATTCCCAACGAGTGGGAATATAAAAGGACAACTATTGATGAAAGCATGAAAGTTACTCAAATCTCTCTTGATGAATTATTTGGTACTCTTTTACAGTATGAGACAAGAATGAAAAGAGATAAAAATTTTAATAAGAATAAGAATGGTAATGGAAGTGTAGATTTTACTACTACATGTAAATCCTTGACACCAGAAAGGGTAACAAGATCCAAATCCAGGAAATTTATTGATTTATCAGAATCTAGTGAAAGTGATCATTCGGAGAATGAATTATCCAAAATTGCTTGAAGAATGATCAAGATTATTAGAAAGAAATACTTTCAGTGTAGATTCAAAAAGAAATATTGAAATGATAAGAAATAATCAGAAGTAACTTGTTATGAATGTAAAAAAGTAGGTCATATTAGACCATATTTTCCTTCGCTTAAAAGAAAATAAAGGAAGGAGAAACATTCTAAAAGAAAAAAATGAAAAGGTATTAAAAGTATAAGACAAAGAATGTTTTTAAAGAAAATGATACTTGAAGTGCAAGTGGTGGTGATTCATTAGACGAATCTTCAGAATATAAATCTTATCATTAGAAGAATATATGACTCATATCCAGACTACCTATTGAGAATCATTGTATCGTAGATAAGGTACACAATAAAAAATATCTTAAAAATGTATCTTTAAATTCCAATTATCCTGATGAGAAATATTCTTACTCTTTAGATGAAGAATCTTCCTCAGTAGAGGAAAATTTATCCTATTTTGAAGAAGTATCCAGATTTTTCAAATTACTTGAGAAAGATAATTCCAAACTCAAGAAAAATCTTGATTAGGAAAATTATAGAATATCAATTCTTACAAAAGAAGTATCAGATATTTCAAAAGTTCTTAACAAGAAAACTCTTGACTTTGAAAATATTTCAAAAAACCTTATAGATGTAAATTCTGAGAAGGATAAACTTTCTATGCACTTTGAACAAATTCTTTTAAACAAAAATGTTTTTGAAACAAAAAACAATTCCAAAACAATTTCTTGTGAGAATGAGAATTTAGTCAATAGACTAAAATCTGAAATATTTTCTCTTAAGAAACTTATATCAAACTCTACCACTGAAAAAAAAATAAATTGACAAAGTGTATTCTAAAATTCCTCCTCTAAGGAATAGTTCTAAAATTGGTTATACTCATTCAAAACTGATTTTTAGTCATAACTATTTTCTTCCCCAAAGTTCTCTATTCTGCACCAAATTTCAATGTAGTGGACAATGGGAAAAAAATTGTTCTATTAATAAAACTCAATCTTTAGGATTTCGTAAATATAATTTTCCAAAACAAATGTGGATTCCTAAAGTTATTTATATAACATTTCTAGATCCAAACAAGGTTGGGTTTCGAAAAATTAATTGTTTCTTTTGTAGGAAAACAAAAAATTTACCAACAATAAGAATATTTGGTACATAGATAGTGGTTTATCTCGAAAATGATTGGAAAAAAATATTTCTTTGAAAAGATTATTGAATTGAAAGGTAGAATAGTGACCTTCAGATATAATTCTCAAGGAAAGATCATTGGTATAGGTAATATTGTTCTTTTTGAAAACATTTTAATTTTAAATTTTTTTTTTTTAAAGGTCTTAAGAACAACCACATAAGCATAAGTCAATTATGTGATGAAGTTTACCTTGTGAATTTTAGGAATGATAAATGTTTAGTTCATAATTCCAAGGATGAATTCTTTTTTTCTACCCATAGGCATGAGAATGTATACACAATCAACATAAAAGACCTTAGCAGCCAAGAATTACCTTTATTAAGTGAAATGGAAGACCAATCTTGGCTATGGCATAGAAGGTTAGGACATTGTAACCATATTAACCTTTTTAAACTCTAAATTAAAAGAGTTGTTAAGGATCCACCGGATCTCAGGTATGATTATTCAAAAGTTTGTGACCTTTATCAAAATGAAAAGCAACATAAAACTAGATTTAAATCAATTAATGAAGTTTCAACTTCTAATTCATTACAATTAGTGCACATGGATCTTTTTGTTCCTATAAAAAATGAAATCATTGGAGGTAAGTACTATGTATTTTTTTTAGTTGATGACTACACTAGATTCACATGGGTATATTTTCTAGAAAATAAATCTAAAGACTTTTTTAAATTTCAAAATTTTTATAGCCCAATTAAAAAATGAGAAAATCCTACCACTGATAACTATTCGAAGTGATCATGGTAGAGAATTTCAAAATTAGGATTTTGAAACTTTTTGTAGTAAGAAAGGTATTACTCACAACTTTTCATCTCCAAGAACCCCTCAGCAAGATGGTGTTGTTGAAAGAAGAAATCATATTCTTCAAGAAATGACAAGAACCATGTTGAGTGAATAATCAATTGCTAAGCATTTCTAGGATGAAGCTGTTAGTACTACACATTATACAATAAATCAAGTTTTAACTAGACCTTTTCTTAATAAAAATCCTTATGAATTATGGACTGTCTGAAAACCTAAAGTTTCTTACTTCAGATTATTTGGATGAAAGGTATTCATATTTAATACTAAAGATAATTTACATAAATTTTCACCAAAATCCGATGAAGGAACCTTTCTAGGTTATTCCACTACTCTAAGTCTTATAGTGTTTTTAACAAAAACTCTTGTACTATTGAGGAAACAGTGCATGTAAAATTTTATGAAACTGATCCTTTTATTTTTAAACAACCCCTACCTACATTAATAGATGTTTTTTCACAAACTGATTATCAACCCTTAATTGAAAACTCTTCTAAAAAGGGAAATATTTAAGAATATGTGAAATATTTACCTCAGAAGACTTTCTATCTTATATTGATGATTAGGTTTTACAAAACCCAAATCAATTGTTTCTTATGAATCATACTAGTGATAATATCATTGGTGATGTAAATCAACCCATAAGGACTAGAAATTCCTTGAGAAATGAAATAGAACATCTTTCTTTTCTATCTCAATTTTAACCTAAAACGTCGAATGAGGCCTTAGGTGATGAGGATTGTATTAAAGTAATGCAAGATGAACTAAATGAATTTGAAAGGAATAAATTCTGGAGCATGGTATAGAGACCTAAATAAACAACTGTAATTGGTGTGAAATGGGTTTTCAGAAGAAAAAAATGTGATGAAAATGGAGTCGTTATAAGAAATAAAGAAATACTTGTTTCAAAAGGATATAATCAATAAGAGATAATAGACTATGAATAAACCTATGCTCTAGTATCTAGACTTGAATCTATTTGTATTCTATTCTCCTTTAAAGTATTCTTTAACTTAAAACTTTTTCAAATAGACATAAAATGTGCTTTTCTTAATGGTTTTGTACCATAAGAAGTTTTCATCGAACAACCTCCTTGTTTTGAAGATCCAAAAAATCCTGATTATGTTTTTAAACTTACTAAAGCTTTCTATGGACTTAAACAATCTCCTAGAGCTTGGTATGATTGACTTATAGGGTTTCCTTTACAAAATAATTATGAAAAAGGTACTAAATATCCAACTCTTTTTATAAAAATAGAAAACAAAAACATTTTTATTGTTCAAATATATGTTGATGACATTATATTCGGATCAACTCAGCAATCCCTAATCGATTATTTTGCGAATCTTATGAAATCTGAGTTTGAAATGAGTATGATGGGTGAGTTAACATTCTTTTTAGGTTTTCAAGTCTCACAAAAACTGTAAGGAACCTATATATATCAACATAAGTTTATCAAATATTTACTTAAAAAGTATGGATTTGAAAACACTAAATGTATAAGAACTCTAATTGGTACCTCAAATACACGTGATCTTGATGAAGCTGGGAAAACAGTTAATCAAACATCTTTTAGGGATATGATAGGAATTTTGTTATAATTAATAGCTAGTCATCTAGAATTAATGTTTTCAGTGTTCTTATGTGCAAGATATCAATCTAATCCAAAAGAATCTCATTTCAAATAAGTGAAAAGAATTTTTCTCCACTTAATGTGCACTATAGATTTAGGACTATTTTATTCTTCTGTAAATGATTTTGTTTTAAAAAAATCAGATGCTAAATTTAGAGGTTGTAGAATGGATAGAAAAAGTACATTCGGAACTTGTTATTTCTTAGGAGATTCATTAGTTTCTTGGTCATGCAAGAAGCAACACTCAATATCACTTTCCACTACTGAAGCTGAATATGTAGTAGCTGGAAGTTGTTGTGCTCAAGTGTTGTGGATGCAACACACACTCACTGAGTATGGCACGACTTTTTCCAAAACTCAAATACTATGTGATAATACTAGTTCCATTGCTCTTGGTAAAAACCATTCACATCACCCATGTGAAAAATACATAGAAATTTGACATCACTTTATTAGACATCACACACAAAAAGATATATTATTTTACAATTCATCAGAATGCAAGAAAAACTTGATGATATTTTCACAAAACCCTTATCTTCTAATAGCTTTTAATACATTAAACAGAAACTAGGAATGATCATTGTAAAGTAATCATTCATATCTATTTCTTTTTTAAACCATCTACTAACATTAAGTTACTCCTTTTCAATGGGGGGAGTGTGCATATCACTCTTTAGTTTTACATTTTATCGGTTTTACTTTTATCGGTTTTACATTTTTATCGGTTTCACTTTTATCAGTTTTAAATTTTTATCAGTTTCA
Organism: Viscum album; assembly: GCA_963277665.1. Classification (NCBI taxonomy): domain Eukaryota; kingdom Viridiplantae; phylum Streptophyta; class Magnoliopsida; order Santalales; family Viscaceae; genus Viscum; species Viscum album. The sequence continues at coordinate 1,078,825,824 of OY728166.1, read as the reverse complement.
ATTTTATCAGTTTTACATTTTTATCGGTTTTACTTTTATCAGTTTTACATTTTTATCAGTTTTATTGTTATCAGTTTGACATTTTTATGAGTTTTACTTTTATCGTTTTTACATTTTTATCAATTTAATGTTATCGATACTAGACTATCGGTATTGGATTTCTTTATTGATATTAGACTATCGGTATTGGATTGCTTTATCAATACTATACTATCTGTATTGGTTTACTTTATCGGTACTAGGAAATTGGTATTGAATTACTTTATCAATACCAGATTATTTTTATCGGTTTTAAAAACTTTATCAGTCTAATATTTTTTAAAAGAAAAATACACATAAACCAATATATATATCCTCATACTCTGATAGGTACAACTTCTAAAACTTTACTTTTTTCATTGTATTTCAAATAGTTGCTTTACAATTCTTTCTTTTAACATCTAATCAGATTCATTCTGGATACTATTTTATTTAATGTAAAACCTCAAGAGTTTGAAATCATTCTCGGCCATTGGATCTTTTAGATATAATCTTGAATGTTAATTTATTTTTTAAAAGAACCCCTCTCTACCCATACCACATCAAACTCCTCTGATTTTCTCTCAAGTCTTGATGGTCTATAATGACAACAAGGCTCATTATCAGTTTTTACCTCAGTTTTTGTAATCAAAGATCTGCTCGGCTTTCATAACCAAGAAAATATTCAGGGTTCGAGTTAGTCTTTCATGTCTAAGTCAACTGCTTTATCTTCAAGTAAAATGTCTCCAAAATATTTCTCTTCCTTGTCCTTTAGAGGTGAAAGGTTAGTATCTTGAGACTTTTATGAGACTTTTGATTCATCTTTGAAAAGGATAATAAGTTTTCAAGGCTGGGAGTCTATTTATGTTAAAATAATGAATTCAAAATAGGATTTTTTGTATCATAATGAGGTGTTACAATTTTATGAAACAATGGAGATAGAAAATGGTCTCAAGATTTCCTTTATAATGTATGATAAGAAGTATATAGCCTCTATAAATCAAGCATATACCTTACTAGGAGTACCATATGAGGGTTATACCCTATGTCTTTCCCATAAATTACTGGAACTTGATGGGACTTTTGAAAAGAGAAAATCTAAAGAATCTCTTTTTGAGATTCATGAGGAAAAGAGAAAGTTAAGTAATTTATCAGGAGATAATCGACTCATATCCCTCTAGATTCAAGGGTTTTTAATACTAAGAATGGGTGAAAAGGAAAATTTGAATGTTTCATATGTTTATGTGCTATATTATTTGGTGAATATGAGGAAGTTCAATCTAGTGAGATTCATTTTCTTGAAAATTAAGAAGATGAAATCTAGTTCCAAAAAGTAACAGCTGATCATGTTTCCCACCATTCTCAGCATTTTTTTGATAGAGTTTTTGAGCATCTATAATGTTTCAATTAATTCATAGTTGACATCTTTCAAGGAGCCTCTAATCAGTAAGGATATGATAAGAAGACACAAGTTACGATTCAATCCTGAATCAAAAAAGTTTGAGAAAGATCTGGAAGTGAATAAAGGAAAGGAAGTAGATGGAGGTAGTGATAAACCTTAAAATCCATCCAAATCTTATTCAAGTATAAGAAAGGAAGCTAAGGATAAATCCCCCAAGATATAAAAGAACCAAAATTTTGTATCTGATGAGGTTGCTACTGAGTGGAGGAAGAAGAAGGAAGAAAGGAAAGAATGGGATCCGAAATTTGGTTTGGATCCAGCTGAAGCCTTGGCTTTGAAAATAAGATCAGAAGAAACTTTAAAAGAATAATAAATGAATAATATAATGAAAAAGATAAAGGCCTAATATATTTACATTGATAGTATTCTAAAAATATCTGAGAAAGAAAAAATGGTATTGTAATAAGCGAGCCACCTGTTCAGACTCAATCGGATCCAGCAGAGAAAGTAAAAGAAAAACAAGCTTCTGAACAATCGGCTACAGAATCTCTTATTCAATAATATGAAGAATAATAAGAAGAAAAAGAACAAGGGGAAGAAGAAAAGTTCCAAGAATAATAAATGGAAGATAATGAAGATGTAAACAAGAGAAACCATTTAGTTTAATCCTCATAATTTTCGTCCTTAAAATTTACATCTCTAGATCCTCAACCATCCAAGGAAGTTTCTCAAAGGTTTTATTCTAAGAAATTCATTCAGATTTCAGATAAATAATAAGAAGAGGAATAATCCGATAATAATCCTAATCAACCAACTCAATTTATTGGTATTGAAACTCATTTCAAAGATGTCCCATAATTCACTGAAGATACAAATTTTGAAAGGACAATTAAATTGAAGGGAATTCAGTACATTGAATAAGATTTAAATAGATTAGAAAATATGATATTGATCATTCCAAAAAATTGAAGATAGGATAGAAATCCTTTAAAATAGTCATAATGAAAGAACGGAATCGGTCAAGATTCTGATGGATAGGTTTTTGAATCTTGAAGTCGATTTCAAGATATTTAAGGAACGTGCTACTAAGTACAACAAGGCTTGTAATAAGGTGTTCAAGTGGCCATACAATGTTAATGATAGTCTCAAGAATCATCTGGATAATTAGAATGAATTGGTGAATCAGGTAAAGGATCTCAATTCTATCTATCAATTGTTGGTTTCTGATTTGAATGAAAAAATTGAAGTCTTTCAAAGACCAGGTACATCAAAAGGGATTGAATTTGAAGAGTTTGATCATATAAAGGAAAAATTGGAGAATGATTATAATGAGGTTGTTTTGATATCAAATAGAATTGTAATTTTGGAGAAGGGCTACAAAGTTATATTGGATGATTTCAATTCCCATGAAGCAAGTCATAAGGTTCAGGAAGCAATCAATCAGCTTCTAGAACAAAGGCTCTAGAAACAAGAAATGGTTATTGTTGAACAGGATGTGAAGCTGAAGGCTTGAAAAGAATCCCTTGAAAAATTGATGGAGGATATAAAAGAGTTCAGGAAAATTAATCTTTTGATGTTCAAACTCTTGGAAAAAAAGGTAAAGAATGATTTTTTGAACTCTTGTTATAATAAAATTTTGTTTCATTCCAAGTAATGTCTATTGCTTTTTACTATGATTCTCTAACCCTTTGCAGGATATGAATTATTTCCCCTATTATTTTTGAAAATCACAAAGGGGGAGAATAGTCTTTAAAAGAAGAATTTTATGAGAGAAATCAAAAGTAAAAGTAAAGAGAATATGATCCCTAGTTATTTGTTTAACCCAAGGGTGGAATTAGTTGTATTCACCATTACTTTCAGAAGAGTTACTAAACTCAGGGGGAGAAAATTCTTTGTTGTTTATTTTGTTTTGTTCTTTCCAAAAAGGGAGAGATTATTGAGTCAAAATATGTTTCGACTATCTCATTGATCTTTTTGTTTTTGGAAATCCAAAATTACTTCTTTTTTATCATTTATGTTGTTTTACAACATAACTAGATATGTTTTTTTATAATCAAAATCACATATATCGTAATCATATATTCTTTCCATCGTAACCAAACATGTTATATTCTTATCATAAACATATTCTGATTGTTTTCTTATCGCAATCATATGTTGTTGTATTATAATTATAATCACATACTTTGTTTTCCATCATAACCACACTTACTTTTGATTCTACATCATAATCATATACTAATTGTTTTTAATTGTAATCACATATATTGTTTTATAATCGTAATCAAGTATTTTTTCTTCAATCATAACCACACATGTTGTTGCTCTGCATCGTAACCATATGCATCGTAACCATATGAATTATAACCATATGGATCGTAACCATATGCATTTTAACCAATAATCTTAACTAGGTTATGTATCGTATTCATATTAAGCATCATAACCAGGATATACATCGTAATCACATTGTGCATTGTAACCATGTTATGTATCTAACCAAGATATGAATTGTAACCATGATACGAATCATAACTACTATATGCATCGTAATCATATTAATCTTTGTAACTATATTATAACCACAATATGCATTGTAATCATGATAAGCATCATAACCAAGTTATTTATCGTACTCATGTAATGCATTGAAATCATGTCTTATTCCAATACTATATACATTTTTCATCTTAATCATTCTTTCATACTTATGTACTTATTGTTTTCTAACTAAAATGATGTCGTTGAGTTGGTTATATACCAATTAAAATTATGTCATGTATTCTGTTTGTTTTGACCATTATAATGCTAGGTGTCCAAGTCCCTCCGAATTTTTCAGAGAAATATGACTATTGGAGGAAATATGACTATTGGAAACTGAGGCCTATAAATATAAGGTCATTAGAACTAGAATACATAACTTTTGGATCTTGAAAGTTCTAGAGAGATACGTTGTTACTTCTCTCTTGCTTCGTGCAAAAGCCTTTAAGATACAAGACGTGAACAGATTGTACCAAGTTCTTTTATTTCTATAAGTTCTTTGTTTTTTCCTTGTGGGATTGATCATTATGATAACTATCAAGGGATTCTGGGGATAAGAAGACATGTTGTTGATAGTCATATCGATAGATTTCAAGTGTTTGAAAGAAATAGGTTTCGATTACCTTCTTAGTTGAGGGATTTTGGGGATAGGAAGACAGTCACGCCGATCATCATATCGAGGGATTACCAGGGTGGTGGTAAGATAGACCTTTTATCCTAGGTGAAAGGATACCCTACTCTTTGGGATAAAATAATTGTAATACCTTTACATTTCCACTACTATTTTTAATAGAAAGGGAATCATTTTGATTCTTACTTCCATTCATATTATTTTCTATTGTAATTGTTTCAATTACAATTCATTCATTACATATTTTATTAAAAGATTCTATATGTTTTATGGTAGAATCATTTACATTTGTATTACTCTGATCATTGTATTTAATTAAAATACATTTTTTTTCATTACTTGTGGTATTACATCATATCATATCCATCGGATCCAAGACCCATATGGTCATTTGTATTGGTTGTGAATTGTATTAGTTTAAGACCTCTTAAACTAAGTTCTTTCTTAAGAGTTTAAATACAATGTTTTTTAAACCTACAATTCACTCCCCCTTGTATTATTCCATCTCATATACATTTACATTTATATTAATATCCAACAACCACTCAAGTATTATCACAATATAATGTGATAGGTTCTTTATTGTTAGGCACCACATCAAGATCTTGGAAAAAATTTCATATCAAAATTTCTTCCTAAGTATTAGAAGTTGAAATATACTAAAATTATACTATAGAATTAGTGACAACTAGTTTCTTTGATCTCTTCCATCTCACGAATCCTTTATTGATACTAAAGACATATCATGGTTATAACTTTAGATCATTATAATCTATTTATAAATTAGCATTTGTATATTTCCTGATGACTAGTTCCTCATCTCCTCCACATACTAAGAACATATCCTTAGTATTCCTAAAATACTTAAGGATATCTTTAACTATAGACCAATGTTCCTCTCATGAATCATCTTGATATATTCCAACCATTCTCACAACATAGGTAATATCAATCCAAGTACATATCATGGCATTCATGATCAATCATATCATAGATTCATATTGGATCCTACTCATAATCTCTCATTTTTTTTGTTACTAAGGATGCATTTTTTTAAAGAGATTTGTTCCATGTGACATTGGAACGAATCCCCTCTTGAATTGTTCCATACTAAACATCTTCAGTATCTAGTCAATGTATGTTATTTGACTTAGTCTCAGTAGCCTTTTAGATCTATTTGGCTTGAAATTGATCCCAAGGTTGTAGGCTTCGTCGCCTAATTACTTTATGGATAAGCACTTGTTAAACAGTCCTTGAACAATAATTAGATTGGTATTTTGTTTCTAATTTTTAATATTTCATCAGTAAATAGTGATAAGAAAATTGATGTGCTCTCACTAAACCTATTATAAAAACATGGCTCATATTCATTATTTATAAGAAAAAATTTCCTTATGGATTCATCTAATTGAATGCCTGGATGCTTTCTTCAAACTATAAATAGATCTCTATAACTTTTATACCATATTATAATTTCTTGGAGTCATAAACCCTTATAGTTTTTTCATATAGTCATATTCTACAATTTTCTCATAAGGAAATCAATTTTGACCTCCATTTGTAAAATATCAAAGTCATAGAAATCTACACAAGTAAGATTTTGATGGATTTAAACATGGAAAGAGGAGAAAAGGCCTTATCATAGTCTATTACATACCATCATTTAAACCCTTTATCCATTAGTCATTCTTTATAGGTACTCACTTTACCTTTTATATATAATTTTCTCTTAAATACCCATTTATGGCCAATGGAATTTACATCAAATAAAAAACTGACCAAAACTCATACTTTTTTCTGATATATAGAATCTATCTTAGAATTCATGGTTTCTTATAGTATTATAGATTTTGTGTTATGTAATGCCTACTTATAGGAAAGAGGATCATTATTATCAACCAATATTGAGTCTCCTTCTTTGATGACTATAAATCCATATCTTTCTGGTTCTCTAACCTATTTCGTGCTCATACGTAGTAATTGTGTCTCAAGAACAAACACTTCTAGAGGGGCTATGGAATGTGTTCCTACACTAGAACATGTTTATCTTCAAAATAAAATTCATTAATTTTAATATTTCTCCCACTATCACATTTAGATATGTGCTCACTCTTAATAAATATGGCTTATCATTCCATAATAAATTTCTTATTTGAGGGTTCATGTAGGTAATATCACCTTGTTTACTTGGGATATCCTATAAATATACACTTTGTGCCCTGAGGTGCTAGTTTTTTTCCAGAGATAGCCTTAACAAACACCTCACAACTCCATACATGAGTCTGTGAAAAAACATATTTATTTCAATAGGTTAATTCATATAGTATTTTATTTTCCACTGTAGTTGTAAGTCAGTTTAGAATTTATGTTGAATCCTGTAATGTACATATCCAAAAGGATAATGGAATATATCCATGACTCATCATAAACCTTATCATATAAAGCATAGTATGGTTCCTTATTTCATTTACACCATTCCATCGTGGTGTATTAGGAGGAGTGAGTTGAGATAAAATCCCAAAATCTCATAAATAATCAATGTAATCTTGCTTAAGATACTCACCACCCCAATTAGAGAGAAACTTTTTTATCTTCTTACCAAGTTCATTCTCTACTTCCCTATTGGATTCTTTGAAAATCTCAAAGATTTTGGACTTATACCTCATTAAATATACACTTTTTTATCTACTCAATTAATCAATAAAAGTAATAAATAATAATACTTACATCTTACTTCTATTGGAAAAGGTCCACGCACATTAGTGTGTACCAATTCTATAAGATCTATGGATCTTTCACCCTACCCAAAAAAGGTGGCTTGGTCATTTTTTATTATAAAAGAATGATACATCTATGAAGTGCATATATTTAAAAAAAATCAAAATATTCATCTTTATAGAGATTTTCCAACCAATTTTTATTTAAATTACAAATGCATTGATTCCACAACTGGGTGTGATATGAGTCATGTTAATTGAATTCATTATAAATTATAAAATACTTAGTTTTTGTATCTAATATATAAATACCATTAATTAAATGTGTCATACCATAACATATGTTGTATTTTTAAATGAAATAAATTTTATTTCTAAACTTGAAAATAAAATCATATTCATCTAGGTAGGGTAGTGAAATTTTATTTTTGGTAAATATAGGCACATAATAACAATATTTAAAAACCAATATCATTATTATTAGAAACAAAAGGTTGTAGTATCCTATAGCCAAGGAAATAATTCATGCTCCATTAAATGTTTTTATATCTATCCGTCCTCTAGAAGTATTCTAGAATCTACATGGTTCCTAAATTTGGATATATGTGTCAGTAACAAAAGTAGTATCTAATACCCAATTAGTAGATATGGAAATATTTCACTCGATAATTAACACACCTAAATATTTACCTTGATTCTTTAATTGGGTAAAATTCTTCTTTCAGTGGCCTATATTTCCACATGAAAAAACATACTATATGTTTTTCCTTTTCATATCTTTAGATTTTCCTTTTATTAGAAGTATGGTGCTTAGGAGCCTTATAATTATAGGGAGTTTTGGGGACCTTTTCCTTGTTCTTCATTTTATTATTCATAATGACCATAGGTTTTTAATTCCTTTTGTCTTTATCAACTTGACAAATAAATATTATTATTTTCGAGAGAGACTTATCAATATTGCTCATATTATAATTAACCATGAAAATATATAGGGTCTTAGGTAGTGTGGATATAATGAGATATGTGCACAACTCATTAGTAATATTGATTCCCAAGATGTCAAAGAACTCTATATATCCAATAAACTTGACTGTGTGAGTCCCAACTAACATTGACTCACCATGTTTTCATGTGAATGGTTCATTGGAGATCTCATATCTCTCTTGACTAACCTTCTCTTAATAAATATCATAATGGTTAATCATCATGCTATACGCTTCCATATCCTTGACAAATGATATTTTTTCATCGATCTCAGATCAAACAATTTATCCCCAATAATAATGAAGGAAAGAAGTCGCTAGGGTTGTCTCTTAGGGAGGTTCTTAGAATTATGTTTCAAACTATCACTTTGTATTTCTATTTTTGAAAATAATGAAAAAAAAATTAGGATTTTATTGTTTGGGTGAAATTAAAGTTAAACTAAAACAAATATTATGGATAATTGGAATTTTGGGATTAAAACAGATTGAAAGTAAATCTTTGAAAACCAAATTTTAGAAGCAACAGTTGTAGTACAGTTTGGATTCTTTGGAATCTCCATTCTCCTTTTGTCTAAACTAATAATCTAATTGAATTTCTAAAATTTCACCCAAATAACTTTGGGTGAACAACTAATATTCCTAAATACTATACCAAGAACTTGGTATATGTGTTTTTTCCTTTATAGAAATGATTTAAATTTATAAAGAACTCCATGAAATTGAAAATGATTGAAATCATTATGCTCAATAGAAATACTTTTCCAAAGAATTTTAAATAATGTGAATAATAACCTTAATTTTATAAATTTCAAAACAATCTAGATTATATTAGAAAAAAATCAGTCGATAAATAAAATGAACTTCTTCATTCCAAAACATAGTTTCTAGTAAAATACAGAGAAAATACATTGAAAATCATAGAGACTTGGAAATTTTTTCCTTAGACCACACTACCACAACCACCTAGGATTTTAGTTGGCCATGGTTAAATCAACGCTTATCTTATTTTTCCCACCTCATGAATACAGAGGACCACAATCAACCCACCAGTACTCAACCTCCATCACGAACACCCACGTGGACCTATATCCATCTCTTCTCTTTTAATCATAGACTTTTCCCATTATCTCAATGCAAAGTAGAGGGAAAATATTTTGAAATTATTATACCTTTAATCACTCCTTATAAATCCTCAAGTGCATGCAGAATCTTCCTCATGATCAGCTCCATATGGCCACAACTTTGATCTCTACAATCACATAGATATAAAATTAATTTCCATGTGAACCATAATTTTTATTTCATATCAATAATCTCATGAACATCACATCTCCTTATCCTTCTACAATAAAATCCATGTGTCTAGGGTATATGGTCAACCAAAAATCTGTAGAATAAAGTTTTAATTTTCTGATTCCTGAAAATTCAAAAAGTAAAATATCATACAGTGTGAGAAATATCATATGTGAGGAGAAATATCCTACATGTTAAAACTTTCATAAGAGATCAGATTATGAAATGGGAACTAGAGTTTAAAATCATTACACATTCTCCCAAAACATTATATATAGATTGTCACGACCCGCCCTCGGGATCCGTGTCGTGACTACCCCAAGCCCGCCTTCCATAGGCCAGGGGCTGGCGACTAGCACCAAGGCGTAAAATCCCAGTAAACAGGGAAGGCATTGCCTTTATAAGTAACAACCACCACAGAGTCAGCAAGCGGAAAGTAACTACAAGTGCAGAAAAGTAAATGGGCCAGAATACAAACCCAAACTGAAAGTAAAGTACAACTCGAAAAGGGAAAAACAGCAACTGAAAAGTAAAGCCGCTACTCCGAGCTGTCCACTGGAAATCCCACCTGAAGGGTGAGTACAGATAGCTCCTCTGCTCCACGGGTCCCGCCGTCCGCTCCGTGCACGTCCCGCCCAGTGGTCCACCTCCGGGTACCGTTCCGCTCTGCAAGCCTCAGCTAAGGTCAACGCTGTCCGTCGTCTGCAACCAACACAACGTAGTGCGGGCAAAGCCCGTGCAGGGGTGAGTATAAGCTACTCAGTAGGGACCCCGAGACCCCTGAAGGTCTCTCAAATCCACAAAGGATAAACCACGAAGAAAAGTAACAATCACGAAGTAACAACTGACACTGCTTAGGTATATGCCCATACATATACCTAAGTCATCAATTTCCGTTCGGCTCCAACACCAAGCCCAAGAACAACCCAATCCACAAAGAAGAGTAAACAAGTTATGAAATCAACGGATAACCATTACCCAGGTATATGCCCATACATATACCTAAGTTATCAAGTGACCCATCTCAATCATGAGGAATCACAAAGATCATTGACTCAGCTCAAACCAGGATTTTCATTATCGAAACCGTAGCTGCTGAAGAGCCCCGTCTCTGAAGTGTGCAGTAGTCCTGTCACGACTCCGAGGTACTGCTCACTAACCTATGACTGCTGAGGTACTCCTCCTGTCGAGTACTGCGGGTTTGCGGCCAACTACCGGGCGCTCCGTCCGCTGAGGGTCTGTCGCCAAATACCGGGCGCTCACCCAAATAGCCTACTGAGGTACTCCTCCTGTCGAGTACCACGGGTTTGCTGCCAACTACCGGGCGCTCCGTCCGCCGTGGGTCTGCTGCCAACTACTGGGCGCTCCGTCCACTGGGCTAGTCGACTCACTCCAAGTCGAGTCGGTCAAGCAGTCGCCAGGTCTCAGTCATCTATACGGTCTCCGTACTCCGCAAGCACGTCTCCACCGTCGCGGGTCTGTCGCTACAACCAAGCGCACACGCTCCGTAGAGTATCGCGGGTCCGCCGCTACAACCAAGCGCTCCACCGCCAAGGGTCTGCTGTTGCATCCAAGCGCACCACCACTGTCAAGTACCACGGGTCCGCCGCTACACCCAAGCGCTCCACCGCCCTAGGTAAACAGAAGATTCAGCTCACACAGGTTCGGTAGCATTGTTCCACGTAGGATTCTCTGAGTGTTGTAGTCGTCGTCGTCGAATCCACACAGGATCTCTGTACTGTCGTCGTCGCAGTCACAGTAGCAGTAGTAGTAGTCGTCACAGTAATAGTCGCAGCCAGAACTAGGGTTCCCGCACACAGCAAACTCGTACGGAGGGTCCGCTCCACGAGCCGAGAGGCTGATACATCAACTGTCACGAAGACCGAAGTTGATGTATCCAAAAGTTCCGTATCGTCAACAGGAACTCAACGTAACAGACGGCGCGTCGATCGGACGCCCGGTCTGAGAGTTATTGGCATTTTCGTCTCCGGGGCCCGGTTGGTTTTTAAGGCAAAACCAACCCGACCGTACTCCACCTGCGTCCAAACCTCGGGCGGAGTATGCCAAAAGATCCGTCTCACTAAGAGGAACACTACGCGACTGACGGCACGTCAATCGGACGTCCGTAGCTCAAGATATGAGCGTTTCCGCTCCGAAGGCCCGGTTGGTTTCGTGAACGAACCAACCCGGCCGAACTCAAAGTAAACCGAAACCTTGAGTACGATATACCGAAACGACCGTCTCGATCCAAGGATCGCGTTGCCGCAGACGGTTCGTCATTCGGAGGTCCGAGGCTCAAGTTATGAGCCAAAAACCAAAACAGGTTCGAAACGGGGGGTCCGGGTCCGGGCCGACCCGGCCCGACCCCCCCTGGGCGGCGCGGTGGCCGGCGGCGGCGGCCGGCGGCGGCGGACGGCGGCGGCGCGCGGCGGACGGCGGCGGCGCGCGGCGGCGGCGGGCGGCCGGCGGCGGCGGACGGCGGCGGCGCGCGGCGGCGGCGGGCGGCGGCGCGGCGGGCCGCGGCGGCCTGGCGCCGCGAGGTGGCGGCGCACGCGGGGGCTAAGCCCCGCGGTTTTGGAAGGCGGCGCGGCTTTGCCGCGCCGTTTTTGTAAAACGGCCCCCCTCCTGGGGGCCCGCTTTGAAGGAGATCCGGGGGAGCCGCCTGCCCCCCCCCCCCCCCCCCCCGTGGAAACCGCTCCCCCCCTCATTAAGAGGGGGGTTTTAAGGTTTGGCCGGGGAATTAAATTCCCCGGTTTTAAGTCATCCGGCCGGCCAGCTGGCCGGCCGGTTTTTACCAACGGGACCGGAATTTCCGGTCCCGCCTTTGACTTCCGACGCCGGCGGCCCGGCCGCCGGTCTCTTCTTCCGTCGCGGCCTGGAACCGGCCGCGGTCTTCTGGTCCCGCCGCGGCCCGGAACCGGCCGCGGTCTTCTCGTTCCGCAGTGGCCCGGAACCGGCCGCGGTCTTCTCATTCCGCCGCGGCCCGGAACCGGCCACGGCGTTCGTCATCCGGCGCAGTGCGACGGCACCGCGCCCCTTCGCCGTGCTTTGATTCTTTTCAACGCGGCGCGACGGCGTCGCGTTCTTGAAGATTTTTCCTCGGCGTGGCGCGACGGCGCCGCGTAAATTAATTGTACGATCATCCGCGTGGTGCGACGGCACCACGCTACTTGCTTCCACCCGCATGAATTAACATGAACGTTGGAGGGGGGTTCGGCCGTGTTCGTGCGGTCCGGCCCCCCTCGCGTTAACAATAACACTTAAATAAAATATTTAAATGTCACACGTAGACATGCGATCCACGAGCAAGAAAAGAAATAAGGAAACCAAAATGAATTCAACAACCCCTACCTCAGGTTTAAGATTCGAAGAATCGTCCACGTCCCGCGGAAGACGGCGTCGCGGAGGTCGGGCGTCGCGGTCGTCGTTCGTCAAATCCGTTGACGAAGTGTTATGCCCGAAGAGACACGACGTTGGCGGATCTTCGTTTGCCGACGAAGAAGGTCCGAGGAGGAAGAAGGGGTCCGAAGATACCGGGTCGCCGAGTCGATGATCCTTGACGAAGTGTTGTCGTTCTTCGTTGAGGATGAAGACGTTCTTCGCCGGAGAAGATGAAGTTCTTCAAGAGACTTAGAGCTCTCTCCTCCAATCCTCAACACAACCAAACTAACCCCCAAAAATAAAATAAGCTAATCTTATTTTATTAAGACATTCTATGAGTTCAAAAATCAAAAACTTAATTCCATTAAGTGGATTAGTGTGTTGGCATGATTAAAGTGAGGAGAGGGAAAGTCACCCAATTAATGGGAAGTTTAAAGGTTCAGATGAGTTACACATCTTAAGTGGGGGCTTTAGAGGAGTTAGGGAAGGTGAGGGGTTGGGCTCGTGTGGGCCCCACCCCACCTTTATTCTCTCAAGGGTAGTTAACAACAAGTAGGTCCCACCCAACTTCCACACATAGGTTAACAACTTAGAACAAGAAATAAAATTGTAACACAATTTTATTACTTCACATTTAACTCCCCTTTTTTTTAGCATCTCCTCCTCAGCAAACGCACCTTCGGGAAAAGTCCTCTTAAGCAATTACCGGTGCTGCGGTTTCATCGGTGCCCTCAGATTTCAATTCCGAGCACCGGATCAAAAGTTAGGAATTCCCGCTCGTTCGTTCACTGAACGTACCCGAGCCAAACTTCGGAAATTAATTCTGGGCACTCCGGGCCTCGGAATCAGGTGCCGTCTGAAACCGCGCTCTTGTAAAATTCTAAAGAAAATTAAGAAAAAATTTCCCTTGAATTTTACGGGTCTTTACATTACTCCCACCTCAGGGATTTACGTCCCCGTAAAGATACAACAAAAACTAGGGAAACAAATGAGGGTACTGAGCACGCATCTGAGCCTCCCGCTCCCATGTGCTCTCCTGGAGATTCCCGTGCTGCCATCTGATGCGCACAAGAGGAATCGATCGCCCACGCAGGACCCGCTCCTGTCGATCCTCTATCTCCACCGGGACCTCCGTAAAAGTCGCCCCATCGTCAACGTCAAGCTCCCCATGGTCAATGATGTGCGTCGGGTCGTGCACGTATCTCCTCAGCTGGGATACGTGGAAGACGTCGTGCACCCGGTGCAACTAAGGTGGTAGAGCCAGGCGATAAGCCACCTCACCAATCCTGCTGAGAATCTGGAAAGGTCCGATGAAGCGCGGAGATAACTTGCCGCCTCGGCCAAATCTCCGAATACCACGTCGAGGTGAGACCCGCAAGAAGACGTGGTCGCTATCCTCGAACTCCAGTGGCCTCCGCCTCCTGCCAGCGTATGACTTCTGCCGGCTCTGAGATGTCCTCATCCGCTCCTGGATGACCTGGACCTTCTCTGGTTCCACAAGAGCTGCAAGATTTCTTCTTTGCCGATAATAGAAATCTGGTCTCATCCCCTGGATGAACCACATTCTTTGCCTAAAACAGTCAATCCTAACATGGATGATTCTAATCCATACCAAGGATGACGTCGTAAGGCCTCGACGCTACTACTAAGAGATTCAACCGTTACTCTCGCCTCCAAGGTTTGAGTCACACTGTCGGCATCAGTGTGTGGTAACTGGGTCTCCTCCAGTAGATGTCTCACAAGTGAGGGTCAAGTCAACAGCCAAAACTGGAACCTCTTAGTAACATCACGAAAGAGGACATGAACGAAAATATCACAAAGGTATGTGTCTTTTATTATTGCAGCTCATAATACAAGACGCTACACAAAAGCAACAAGGAACCAGAAGTACAAAGGTTGTTATCCACTAGTTCTGCTCCTGTCCATCGGCTCCCAGAGCTCCATGATCGAAGGCCTCGGCTGCCTGAAGTTGAGCTCTCCCCTGCGGTCGGGGTGGACCTCCTGGTGGTGGTGGTGGAAGAGCCTCAAAGCGTCGCCCACCACCTGCTGCTCGTCCAGCTCCTCTGTCTCGTCCGCCTCCTCTCTGCGGACCGCCACGGTCGAACCTCTGCCTCTGCCTGGGAGGTTCTTCACTTAACTGATGATCATCAGCATGGCGGGTCGGACAGTCACGAGCCATGTGACCAATCCCGCCACAGGAGTAACACTGCCCACTCTCGGCACGCCTGGCTCTGACTCCACCCCGGCTTCCCCGTACAACTGAGCCTGAGTCGTGCAGTCGGCCACCGGTAGGTCTGGTCTGCCTGGAACCCTGAGACATCCGTCGGCTACCTGCTGCAGATGACTCTGCCACGTGCCGCCCTGCGGTGAGTTGCTGTGCTGGTGTAGACTCAGCAAGGAAACTCTCGATCAGAAGTGCCCGCTCCAGTACTCCTGTCTGAGTCGGTATGCTGAGGGAGATCAGCGATGCCCTGATCTCGTGTCTCAAACCCTGCTCGAAGGTCCGGGCCCGGAAGAAGGGGTCCCGTACCATGTCTGTCGAGTACCGAGAAAGGTCGGTGAACCTCGCCGCGTACTGAGCGACCGTCATGCTGCCCTGCCGCAGCTGTAGAAGCTCCTGAATACGCACCGCACGAAGGGTGGCTGGGACGAACTCCGAGCGGAAGATGCTCTCAAAGTCCATCCAAAGTAGAGATGCCTCATCGTGCACCTGGAGCATCAAGCTCCACCATCGTCCTGCTGCTGCGTGTAGTAGGCTCGCAGCGAGGATCACCATGAGGTCTGCTGGTGTCCTCACTAGCCTAAACACTCGTACCACTGCCTCCAGCCAGTCCTCTGCAGCCTGGGGATCTGTCTCCCCGCGAAACCTGGGCGGTCGCTGGCGCTGAAACTCATGCAGTGCGCTGAGGCGACGTGCATCGTCAGCGGCTGCTGCTGGAAGCATCGGGGGATCAGCGGGTAAAGCTACCGCCGGTGCCACTACTGAAAAAGGGCCCTGCACCGAGGCCTCGTCGCTCGGTGGGCTGTCGTCTCGCTCGACTCTCGGAACCCTAGCTGGCTGCCGTCGTTGGGCCATCCTGAAAGGAAACAGGTGCGCCACGGTTAGAACAGTATACCTGGTGAGCTGATATAAGTAAACACAAAGAAAACTTTGAAACACACATGCAATCAATGTTTTCGTGCATTAAGTCGGAAATCAGAGGTCAGGGTCCTGGTGTACGGATACGTCGGCCGCCGCACCAACACTGGACTCCCTGGACTGATATCCACACTCAATACGCTAAACATTATTGCTTCACATAGGAAAGATCAGAGTTCGCGGTAGAACCGAACTCCTCTGATACCAATTTGTCACGACCCGCCCTCGGGATCCGTGCCGTGACTACCCCAAGCCCGCCTTCCATAGGCCAGGGGCTGGCGACTAGCACCAAGGCGTAAAATCCCAGTAAACAGGGAAGGCATTGCCTTTATAAGTAACAACCACCACAGAGTCAGCAAGCGGAAAGTAACTACAAGTGCAGAAAAGTAAATGGGCCAGAATACAAACCCAAACTGAAAGTAAAGTACAACTCGAAAAGGGAAAAACAGCAACTGAAAAGTAAAGCCGCTACTCCGAGCTGTCCACTGGAAATCCCACCTGAAGGGTGAGTACAGATAGCTCCTCTGCTCCACGGGTCCCGCCGTCCGCTCCGTGCACGTCCCGCCTAGTGGTCCACCTCCGGGTACCGTTCCGCTCTGCAAGCCTCAGCTAAGGTCAACGCTGTCCGTCGTCTGCAACCAACACAACGTAGTGCGGGCAAAGCCCGTGCAGGGGTGAGTATAAGCTACTCAGTAGGGACCCCGAGACCCCTGAAGGTCTCTCAAATCCACAAAGGATAAACCACGAAGAAAAGTAACAATCACGAAGTAACAACTGACACTGCTTAGGTATATGCCCATACATATACCTAAGTCATCAATTTCCGTTCGGCTCCAACACCGAGCCCAAGAACAACCCAATCCACAAAGAAGAGTAAACAAGTTATGAAATCAACGGATAACCATTACCCAGGTATATGCCCATACATATACCTAAGTTATCAAGTGACCCATCTCAATCATGAGGAATCACAAAGATCATTGACTCAGCTCAAACCAGGATTTTCATTATCGAAACCGTAGCTGCTGAAGAGCCCCGTCTCTGAAGTGTGCAGTAGTCCTGTCATGACTCCGAGGTACTGCTCACTAACCTATGACTGCTGAGGTACTCCTCCTGTCGAGTACTGCGGGTTTGCGGCCAACTACCGGGCGCTCCGTCCGCTGAGGGTCTGTCGCCAAATACCGGGCGCTCACCCAAATAGCCTACTGAGGTACTCCTCCTGTCGAGTACCGCGGGTTTGCTGCCAACTACCGGGCGCTCCGTCCGCCGTGGGTCTGCTGCCAACTACCGGGCGCTCCGTCCACTGGGCTAGTCGACTCACTCCAAGTCGAGTCGGTCAAGCAGTCGCCAGGTCTCAGTCATCTATACGGTCTCCGTACTCCGCACGCACGTCTCCACCGTCGCGGGTCTGTCGCTACAACCAAGCGCACACGCTCCGTAGAGTATCGCGGGTCCGCCGCTACAACCAAGCGCTCCACCGCCAAGGGTCTGCTGCTGCATCCAAGCGCACCACCACTGTCAAGTACCACGGGTCCGCCGCTACACCCAAGCGCTCCACCGCCCTGGGTAAACAGAAGATTCAGCTCACACAGGTTCAGTAGCATTGTTCCACGTAGGATTCTCTGAGTGTTGTAGTCGTCGTCGTCGAATCCACACAGGATCTCTGTACTGTCGTCGTCGCAGTCACAGTAGCAGTAGTAGTAGTCGTCACAGTAATAGTCGCAGCCAGAACTAGGGTTCCCGCACACAGCAAACTCGTACGGAGGGTCCGCTCCACGAGCCGAGAGGCTGATACATCAACTGTCACGAAGACCGAAGTTGATGTATCCAAAAGTTCCGTATCGTCAACAGGAACTCAACGTAACAGACGGCGCGTCGATCGGACGCCCGGTCTGAGAGTTATTGGCATTTTCGTCTCCGGGGCCCGGTTGGTTTTTAAGGCAAAACCAACCCGACCGTACTCCACCTGCGTCCAAACCTCGGGCGGAGTATGCCAAAAGATCCGTCTCACTAAGAGGAACACTACGCGACTGACGGCACGTCAATCGGACGTCCGTAGCTCAAGATATGAGCGTTTCCGCTCCGAAGGCCCGGTTGGTTTCGTGAACGAACCAACCCGGCCGAACTCAAAGTAAACCGAAACCTTGAGTACGATATACCGAAACGATCGTCTCGATCCAAGGATCGCGTTGCCGCAGACGGTTCGTCATTCGGAGGTCCGAGGCTCAAGTTATGAGCCAAAAACCAAAACAGGTTCGAAACGGGGGGTCCGGGTCCGGGCCGACCCGGCCCGACCCCACCCTGGGCGGCGCGGTGGCCGGCGGCGGCGGCGCGCGGCGGCGGCGGGCGGCCGGAGGCAGCGGACGGCGGCGGGGCGCGGCGGCAGCGGGCGGCGGCGCGGCGGCGCGGCGGCCTGGCGGCGCGGCGGCGCGGCGGGCCGCGGCGGCCTGGCGCCGCGAGGTGGCGGCGCACGCGGGGGCTAAGCCCCGCGGTTTTGGAAGGCGGCGCGGCTTTGCCGCGCCGTTTTTGTAAAACGGCCCCCCTCCTGGGGGCCCGCTTTGAAGGAGATCCGGGGGAGCCGCCTTCCCCCCCCCCCCCCCCCCCCCCGTGGAAACCGCTCCCCCCCTCATTAAGAGGGGGGTTTTAAGGTTTGGCCGGGGAATTAAATTCCCCGGTTTTAAGTCATCCGGCCGGCCAGCTGGCCGGCCGGTTTTTACCAACGGGACCGGAATTTCCGATCCCGCCTTTGACTTCCGACGCCGGCGGCCCGGCCGCCGGTCTCTTCTTCCGCCGCGGCCCGGAACCGGCCGCGGTCTTCTGGTCCCGCCGCGGCCCGGAACCGGCTGCGGTCTTCTCGTTCCGCCGTGGCCCGGAACCGGCCGCGGTCTTCTCGTTCCGCCGCGGCCCGGAACCGGCCGCGGCGTTCGTCATCCGGCGCAGTGCGACGGCACCGCGCCCCTTCGTCGTGCTTTGATTCTTTTCAACGCGGCGCGACGGCGTCGCGTTCTTGAAGATTTTTCCTCGGCGTGGCGCGACGGCGCCGCGTAAATTAATTGTACGATCATCCGCGTGGTGCGACGGCACCACGCTACTTGCTTCCACCCGCATGAATTAACATGAACGTTGGAGGGGGGTTCGGCCGTGTTCGTGCGGTCCGGCCCCCCTCGCGTTAACAATAACACTTAAATAAAATATTTAAATGTCACACGTAGACATGTGATCCACAAGCAAGAAAAGAAATAAGGAAACCAAAATGAATTCAACAACCCCTACCTCGGGTTTAAGATTCGAAGAATCGTCCACGTCCCGCGGAAGACGGCGTCGCGGAGGTCGGGCGTCGCGGTCGTCGTTCGTCAAATCCGTTGACGAAGTGTTATGCCCGAAGAGACACGACGTTGGCGGATCTTCGTTTGCCGACAAAGAAGGTCCGAGGAGGAAGAAGGGGTCCGAAGATACCGGGTCGCCGAGTCGATGATCCTTGACGAAGTGTTGTCGTTCTTCGTTGAGGATGAAGACGTTCTTCGCCGGAGAAGATGAAGTTCTTCAAGAGACTTAGAGCTCTCTCCTCCAATCCTCAACACAACCAAACTAACCCCCAAAAATAAAATAAGCTAATCTTATTTTATTAAGACATTCTATGAGTTCAAAAATCAAAAACTTAATTCCATTAAGTGGATTAGTGTGTTGGCATGATTAAAGTGAGGAGAGGGAAAGTCACCCAATTAATGGGAAGTTTAAAGGTTAAGATGAGTTACACATCTTAAGTGGGGGGTTTAGAGGAGTTAGGGAAGGTGAGGGGTTGGGCTCGTGTGGGCCCCACCCCACCTTTATTCTCTCAAGGGTAGTTAACAACAAGTAGGTCCCACCCAACTTCCACACATAGGTTAACAACTTAGAACAAGAAATAAAATTGTAACACAATTTTATTACTTCACATTTAACTCCCCTTTTTTTTAACATCTCCTCCTCAGCAAACGCACCTTTGGGAAAAGTCCTCTTAAGCAATTACCGGTGCTGCGGTTTCATCGGTGCCCTCAGATTTCAATTCCGAGCACCGGATCAAAAGTTAGGAATTCCCGCTCGTTCGTTCACTGAACGTACCCGAGCCAAACTTCGGAAATTAATTCCGGGCACTCCGGGCCTCGGAATCAGGTGTCGTCTGAAACCGCGCTCTTGTAAAATTCTAAAGAAAATTAAGAAAAAATTTCCCTTGAATTTTACGGGTCTTTACATAGATAATAAAAGTAATATGGGAGGTGAAACAATGTCTCATGGGACTTGATTTTGAAAAATAAATCACCTTTCATGGATGAAAAATGTCTTACAAGACTTACAAAATAGCATACAAGATACAAATTTGAAAAATTAAAACATCATGTGAGAAAAAATATTTTATGAGGTATAATGAAATATAATATGTGTGGAGAAAATTTTCATACAAATTAGACTTAGAAAATCATCAGGCAGCCTAAACATAACCAAAAATCACCCCTTTATGTTCAAAAACAAAATTTCCAAATAATCCATAGAATTTAATACTAAAAGAATGTATTGATCAAATAATTCTAGAAATGATTAAAAACAATTCAAAACCTTGATTTTTTTTCATTTTCATAATTAAATAAAAAATATAACAAAAGTTTAAAAATCATACAAATCCTTTATAAATGATAAAATTGTGGGGATTTATTCATTGAAATTCACATAAAAATTTATGAAAATATTTGTTCTATCAATTACATCACACATAGAAATTGTAATATTGAACAATTAAGTAAAAAAAAACACACTAAAATAATTTCAAAATACAAACCCATAGAATCTACTAATTAAACACCAAGGAAATAAAAATTATCATGAATCCTAAAAAACCATTATTAAAAATTATTCACTTAGTTCATTCATTCTAATTCCACTTAATTTATTATATCATTCCCAGAAATAACTAACCTCACATTAATTTTACCTCTTCACAAAAATATGGATTAGTAATAAAGTTTTTCTCATCCAAACAAATTCAAGAGTCACCGTAAGTTTGATATACTAATAAATCCATACCCTAATTGATTCAAGGATTTATATTTAATCATGAGGTGTCTTTCAGGGTTTTTCTGATTCTTTAGGTTGGTATATTTCATATGTGAAAATTTATAGGGTAGAACATAGAGGTTTTAGCTCTATTTAAAGACAAATATATGGTTATTTCTTATTCAAGTGTGGTCTCTACTTATTTTCTAAAAAACAAATTAGTTCTATCATCTTGAAAATATCAAGGAACAATACACACCTTCAGTAAATTATAAACAACATGGACTTTATTCCTTCTTCCCTCACTTTATAACTTTGTTTTCTAGTTTTTGTTAGATCTAATTTTTAGACAATTTTGAGATAATTAAGGGAAGATAAGACAATTTGAGATCCAAAATGTAATTTTAATCTCCCAAACGTTCTATTAAATGAAAATACTTCTTTAAATATTCACAATAACGTTTTTTACTATATTTTTCTATAAATAAAACCCAATAAATTTGTTATTTCATTTTGAGTTTCCAAAAATCTACTCAGATAGCTCCAACATAATCACTTTTTAGTGGAAAAAACATCTTTTTTGAATTTATATTTTCCCCTTAAAGAATCCCAAAAAGATTTATCACATCACAATTCTGATTCAGCCACACTTGAATTCAACTAATTCATGTAATTTTACTTTCTATAATAGGGTGGATAGGGAAAACTACTTATAATATGTCTAACTGAAAATTTGTTCATGGATTTTATGGGGATAACTAGGATAAAATATATAGGTATATAAGAATAATAAGGATTATATTGAAAATGTGGATTTTAAAATCATAAAATAATTATCTCAATAATTTTAAACAAAAATGACTCAAAGTATAAGGTTTTGATAAAAGAAATGTTTGGAGGTTAAGTATATTTTATTTCATCGTAATTTCATCCATCAGAATTACATCCATTGAATTTTTGTGTGATGGATGATGGGATGAACATGAGGCATAGTTAGCACTAGCAAAACTTATCCAATGTTAGTAGGTTTGTCGAAAGTTTATTTCTACTGATGATTCTATAGTGAAGCACTGAAAGTTCCAAAAGTTCAGAAAGGTCAATGGGTCACTAGGTTAGTAACCTAGATCAGGTGTTCATGTATTATGATTGGGAATTTTAGGGTAGTGTGTTTAAATTGTTTATTTGTTTGTTCTTAGTATATAAGTATGTGGGACCTTCAGTGAAATGTATGAAAAAAGTGTGATTCAACTAATACTTTATTAGAGAGTTGATAAATTAGTGAGGGTTACTTGTCTTTGTAATCTATTTGTATTCACCTATAATCTTTCAGTTTTAATAAAGAAAGTAGTAGTGTGTTTCCCCAATTCATGTAGGACATAGTCCAAAACACATTAAATAATTTTTGTTCTTTATCTATTTTATATATTTTCATTCCATGATTTAGAATTAACTGTATTTTCAGTACTTTGTTTGTTTGTACTGATATGTGTATGTGAGGATGACATTTTTCAGTGATTAGTGCACTTTTACTACCTATGTCTGGTAATATCAGTCATGGGGAATCAAACTTTAGGATATTGGTTTTCCACTACGTTGAGTTCCCTATGTATGATATTTAGGTAAAATGACATGTGAATATCTTATTACCTTATTATAAGCATGAAGGTCATTTTTTTAATAGTTTTGGATCATCCCCAACAAGTGGTATTAAAGGTTTTAGGTTTTATCATCCATAGATTCCAAACACTGGTAGCAGTACAGTCATGGAATAGGAAGAAGGAAAGATCTGGATCAATAAATTTAATGGATCTAATTTTGTCTTATTTCTAATGTATATTGACTACTATCTGGTTTAGAAATACTTGGAGGTTCCCTCATAAGTATTTAATCCAATGTTGATATAGAAATATGAATGATAGTGCTTGGATAGGAAACAGATATCACTAGTAAGAATGTATCTTACAAGGAATGTTTCTTTCAATATTTGAGTGAAGAAGAATTAAATATATGTTATGAAGGTGTTGGAGTATATGTATGAAAAACCAATGTCCCTTAATAAATACTTCATTTTGTGATGGTTATTTATATTAAGTTTAATATAAGGAAGAACAGTATCAGATCATGTTAATAATTTCAACATAATTCATGGGTAGATCTAATTGGTAAAGGTAGATTTTTTATGATTTATGGGAATTTCTACTATTACCTTCACTTATGAATATTTGGGATGCAATGTATATTATTGTTAGCGACACTTTAAGAAAAACAAACTTTGTGTTGTATTATATTATTAATCTTATTCTCAATGACTAACTTTGTTTAAGTGAAGTTCATGTGTTAACTAGTAGTTCCATTAATACCATTGGAATAGGTTATTCAGCTCAATGAAAGTAAATCTATCATAAGTATCCACTGATAGATAAGTATCAGGAAAGTAAATGGGATAATAGTCGAGTTAATTCAGTTATTCCTAGTCCAACCTACTATAAATGTGTTAAGAAATGACATATCAATAAATATTTCAAAAATTCATAATGAAAACACTGGAAAATCATAAATGATCAGTAGTTTAGATTTTTTTAGTACAATAGAAGATAAAAATACTTACCTATTAAGAACTATTAATCTAGAGGAATCTTGGGTGATTGAATATGGAGACTCCTATCATTCAACTAGTGATCAATGATGCATAAGTAATTATGTATCATAAATGTTTGGGAAAGTATATCTTGTGGTTAGTGAAGTCTTAGAAGTTTTTAGAAAATGAGAGGTAAACATCCATATAAATAATTAAGTATTATTGACTCCATTGAAGGTTTTACACATTCATGGTCTATAAAAAAATATTATTTCAATTGAACAATTGGATGATGAAGGTTTTGACACTATCATTGAAAATGGGGTATGGAAACTTACTTGGGGGTCTATGGTGATTGAAAAGTGAGTAAAGGATGGTACCCTTTATGGAATGGAAATTCATATAGAATTGTAATGGCTGGAAGTTTAAATTTTGATGATCTAGATCTATGGAATTTTAGGTGTGGTCAACTTAGTGAGAATAAAATTAAGGTCCTAATGGATAAGGGCATATTGAATCTTCATCACATGAAAATAGGAAAGTGTGAAATTTATGTTCTAGGAAATAAAAAAAAGAGTGTCTTATAACTTAGATGGTTGGTTTAGAAACCCACGCATTAAACACATATTATTTCATAATTTTTTACTTAATTTTCCAAAAAATACAAACTAATGATCAAGAGGTCTTGTGTATTTTAATAATTAGGCATAAAAATATATCATTGTAAATTTTTAAACATCATCATTATTAAAAAATCCATATATTTATTTTAATACCCATAGATATTCTAAAACTAAATAACATACCATGGGTTAAATACATAAGGAAAAGGGTGATCTATAAATCCCAGTAAGAGAATAAACATGGAAATAAATAATAACATGAGATTAAATAATCATAACATGATATCATGAAGAGAATCATCATGATCATGGAAAATTGTAATAAGGAAATGGAAACATAATTTCATGGAATCATGGAATATTTGGAAATAACATAAGACATGAAATCATAAACATAAGTCAAGGGTCACTCCCAATACCATAATTATAAAGTTTCCAAAGCCTCGTGATGGATTGGGTTCACTCTCCATTCTAAAAAACATAGTGTAAAAATTCCCATGGTGGATTAGGTTCACATTATAACCCCATAAAAACATCTCATGATATATAAATCTTTACACAATTTATTTTAGGGCTATGTAATTCTAGTCCAATCCATCACATAACATAGTTAATTTAGGCTAACTACCTGTTCACCATACATAGTATCTTAGGAGATGAAAAAATTACCCAATGTATGGTAGGGGTATATAATTTTGAACTCAACCATATCATAAATAAAAAACATTTATATTTGTACAATATTAGGAAAATAAACCATTAATAAATCATAATAATGGTCAACCCCATGAGAAAAAGTGGGTTTCATAATTTTTATTCAATGAATAACTGAAGTCTAAATCATAAATATTTCAAAGAGAATGAGGAATTAAATTATTTTAGACTTTTATAAAAGAAAAATATATGTAAGTTTTTATTATGGGTTTCTACCTATAAAATTCATGAGAAGGATCTAAGAGAAGAAAGAATAAAAAATAAACCACTTTAGTGAAGCTTTATGAAATAAGTGAAGGATCCTTTTAAAGAAGGTAATACCTTACTGTTTTCCATAAAATCATAATTTAACCAAGAGAGTTATCTATAAAATAATAATGGTTTTTAGAATCTATCAATGGTTTAAAAAAATTTATGGGTGTGATTCTTGACATGATACAAGAAACAGGAAACTCCCCTTAAATTGGGTTTCCTTAAGTGGGAATTTCGAAGGGAACTAAACAAATGTATAACCCTATAAATGAAAATGATACTTAACTAGGTATATATTTAAGGGAAATATATATAAAAACAAAATAATTTAATGTGAATAATATTTCATAAAATGGATAAAAATAAAGATAATTCATAATCCATGGGTAGTTCAAAAGATCCAACAAACAATTACGGAAAAAAAATTAAAACACTTTTATTGAAATCTCAAATTGTAAAAAGGTATAATGAAACTTCCTTTTGAGAATAGGGTAATAGAATTATGAAGGTCACATGATATAACCCATAATTAATTTTTCAATTAAAAAGGATAACATTGGTGTGAAGATAAATTATGGTCAAGGAAGGGAAACAATCATTTAAGTGGATGAGAATTATTCTTAACATAATTTCATTCTCAAGAAGTAAACTCATAGTTAATGAAGATTTAAATAAAAATTTATTGTCCCAAAATATAAATCAGGTTTACTATATTAAATGAAATATCAAACTCAAGTAGAAACATTATAACTCATGAAAGTGGGTTTAGTAATGAAATACCTTTATATTTTAGAAAATATATCAATCATAGCCTGAAATAAGAAAGAACGAGAATGGGAGTTAAGTTTCCAAGTTCAATAATAATTTATTACATTATAAGTCAAGGGAGTATTAGTTACATCATAAAAATTAAAATTGGTTCATAATATAAAATCATACCTTAATTATGGGTGATTGAGATAGAAATCCTCACGGTATAATAAACATTCTAATAAAAACCCTTTAAAGACAGAAAGCTTGAAGTTGAAGTGCAAACAACATGAATAAAGATAATTCATGATATTATTTATCTAATTAGAAGTATACACACCATTTAAATGAAATAATTTTCATAAAATAAAATGTTTCTTGAAGAATTGAATTTTGATATGAAGCTCTTAACTTGTTCTAGATTCATTCTGCACACATGACTAACTTCATTAGAGACATGATAGTCTCTTAAAGATATTATTAGAAAAAAAGGACTTAAGATAAATTTTTGAGACCAGGGTCTTAAGGATGAATAAATTAATTCTAGTAGA
Organism: Viscum album; assembly: GCA_963277665.1. Taxonomy (NCBI): domain Eukaryota; kingdom Viridiplantae; phylum Streptophyta; class Magnoliopsida; order Santalales; family Viscaceae; genus Viscum; species Viscum album. The sequence goes on along the minus strand of OY728166.1, from coordinate 1,078,799,223 downwards.
GGTAGTTTGGGAAAAGTATCAAGGTAAATTCAAATGGTAAGTATAACCATTGAGGGGTGTAAGTGATCCCCTTTTATAAGTGAATAAAATGGTTCTTTTGAGAATACCTTTACAATTTCATGATTTCATTGCACTGTTACTTGGTCAATGACTCCAAAATTTCATAATAATGGATTCTAGGGTGGTATTTGTTTGATAAATCCTCAACCAAGACTTTACACACATGTTTTAAACATGTTTCAAGTCTTTTAGTATAGGTTTTTACATTTTAACATTTTGATTTTTACCTTGGTAACTAGTTTTTAACTAAGTAATCTATATTTTATTTAAAAATATAAGGTATAACCAATTACCAAATTTTTATGTTTTGAATCTAAATTTAAAATCAATTTATTCTAATTAAATTTCTAAATATGATAAAATCAACTTCTAAATTAATATATATAATATAGAAACTACAGTTTTTGTAGAAAAAATGTCTTTTAACCATTAAGTGTTCTTAATATTATTTTGTATTTATTATCAATTTAATAAATGTTAACATAATTATAAATATTTTAAAAATAATTTTAAAATAATAATTTAAAGTTTATTAATTCAATTGATTAGATAAAAATTACACGGTATTAATAAAACAATTCATTTAAAAAACTATTTCACCATTATCATGGTAATTAACTTTAATCATATTAATATTATCTTTACGTCTAAAAATGAAATTGAAATTATTAACTAATATTGAAATTTTTAAATAAAATAATAAATAAAAATTTTATATTTAATTTCTTAAAGTTATAAAGTCTATTTTTTAATATAAGAGTGTAAAAACAATTTTTAGAGTGAAATAGTACTTGAGTTTCAAAAAATCTAAACATGCATTTTATAAATTCAACATGGAATTTTTTTAATGATTTATATTAATTATTAAAGATATGTTTTTTATATAAAAATATTTTCTTAAAATTCTAAGTCATTATTGTATTATAAAAGTGATAGTTTTTACCAAAATTAGTATTTTTACTATTTAACTAAAAATTAATTATTTTTGAAAAATCTTAAAAATTAATCTTAAAATAATATTAACATTTTAAATCCAAAAATGAAGTTTATTTTTTTCAAATTAAATCTCTAGATTTTTTTTCTAAATTTTAAATAAAATTATAAAATATAATGAGAAACTATTTTTATAGGAAAATAAATTTTTCTAAAATACTAGTTGTTCTTATTTTTAATTTTGATAACACACTAATAAAGCTATAATTAATAGATAATTATTATATTTTATTAAAATTATCATTTAAAAATTATATATTGGTTTTTATTTAATAAAAATTACAGCGCATAAAAAGGTAGATTCTTAAACACAATAATTAAGTAAATTTGTATAGAATAACCTTTATATATATAAACATATATATTAATATATTTAAAATTTTGGATACTCCTATTAATACCTACTAATTCAATGGATATTTTTTAAAAATTCTAAATATATCACGGTTTTTTTTGTTTGGCATTGTATGTGGAGAAATTGATTAAACATATTTGACTTAATTGGAGGAAAACATATATTAAAATATCAGGTTGTTACATTCTCCCCCTTATAAATAAACTGTGTCCTTGAAATTTTAAAACTCATACAATGGGAGTAATTTCCATAGGGGTCTCCTAATTAACCATACACTGGTAGTTGATCATGGGATTATTTAGGATATAAAGTGATATTTTCCTATATGCAATTTGATATTAGATCTTTGTAAAAAGAGATAGTCCATTCCTAATATAATCCTAATAAGTGAAGAAGAGATACATCTATAAGTTATTCCTCAAACCTTTAATAAGTTTCATATACCATGGATATAATAAATATACCACCAAATATTTTTTATTTATAGATCAATGCCTAATAAGTGAAATATTACATGACATATGACATTGAAAAATTTAAAGTAAAAAAATCACTATCCACCTCAATAGTATTTGTTGTATAGGATTTTAATTTTTCCTATGATCTAGGTGATGGTTGGTTTTGGTTGTATTTTTTAACCCTAGGCTTGTTTCATTGGGTTTCATAGTTTCCAAATTCCTTACATCTAAAACATCAAATTGTTAGTGGATCCTTAGGAATAACATTATCTTACTTCATTGTATCCAAATTTTTTCCTCGATATATTGTTGCTTGATTCCCTCATTTACCCCACATAAAAGATCTTCGAGTCCCATTGGTTATTCTTCCCATATTGTTGTCATATAAGATATTGAATATTTTTTCCCTCATCATCTTCATCACCTGAGTTCCCATGAGACTCCATTATTCTCTTCTTTTGTGGGTTAATAATTTCAACTATTCTAACATGGTTAATAATATTAATTTCATGATAGTTTTTTTGGAATAATCAATATATTTCATAGTCCAAATCCCTCTTTAAAGGGTTAATCATTTTGAAAATCAATGCATTGTTCCTCACACTTATTTTTAACTCGGTTCATTTTGGTTATATCTATTACTAAAACCAAAAGGGGTAGATGTGATTGATGATCAATTATCATCATGAGAGAAGCATACTATATAAATAAAGTTAAATTTAAATTAATGATATATCACTTTATAATACCATCATTTTAGCTTATAATTCTTTTAGTTAAAGATATATCACTCTCTATTTAACGAATATCATTCATAGTTTAACCTATATCATTCTTATATTAGATTATATCAACCTTAGTTCAGCCTATATCATTTATAATTAATCTTAGTTTACATTAAAGTGAGTTTTATTATACTTATTAACCTAATACCTTAAAATAACCTAGGAATCAATCCTTTATAATGGTTCATAAAGTTTATATGATCAACCAAGGATAATCCCCTGATAGTTTCTCTCCAAGTGTGAAGTATTAGTCCCACTCATTAGGTAGCAGAGTGATGATCGAGTCTATGGTCAACCACCCATTTTCAGGGTGATTACCACTAGGTGCATTTGTTCTACAGCTTCATCCACTTGTTAGTTTCTATATAGGGATTTAATTTCTAGGAGAACCATATACTCAAACATTTTCCAAAATTTCAGGATGTTATCATATACTTAGGACTATATCTTAGACTTATCCGTAGGGTTTTCACTAATGTTATCTCATAATAATCTCCAACAACAACTAAACATTTCTCTGATACCAACTATAGTTACCCAAGCCTTAAACACATATTATTTCATAATTTTTCACTGAATTTTTCAAGAAATATAAACCAAGTATCTAGAGTTCTCGTGTATTTGGAAGATCAGGCATACAAATACATCATCTTAAATGCAGAAACATCATCATTATTTAACACTCCACATAGTGATCCTAACTCCAATGGATATTCTAAAACTATATAGGATACCCTAGGGAAAATATATAAGGAAAAGGGTGGTCTATAAATCCTAATAAGTGAATAAACATGGTAATAAATCATAACATGATAGTAAAAATTTATAACCTAATTTCATAAATAGAATGATCATATGTATGAAAAAATGTAATATGGAAATGATAACATAAAATTATGGAGTCATTTAATCATGGAATATGTAGAAACAATATAAGGCATGAAATCATAAACATAAGTCAAGGGTCACTCCCATAAACATGATCATACAGTGGACAAAGTCCCATGGTAGATTAAGTTCACTCCTCATTCCCATAAAAAAAGTGGAAAAGGTACCATGGTGGATTAGGTTTAATTCTTAACCCATACATAGCATTCATTAGATAAAAATCTTTACCTGGTGCATTGGAGTGATATATAATTTTGGGTCCACCCATCACATAATATAGTCTGTTTAGTCTTACCACATGTTCACCATATATGGTATCTCATGAGATGAAAACATTACCCATATGAATTTGAGGGCTATATAATTTCAGGTCACATGAGTAAATTAAAATATACATAAATCATAATCCTGATCAAACCCATGAGAAGGAATTGGGTTTCATAATTTTGATTCAAGGTATATAAAATGGATAAATCATAAGGATTTACAAGAGAAGAAGTTATTAAATTATTTTTTAATTCTGTAATTGAAAAAGGGATATATATTTTGATTATTGGGTTCTAGTTTAAAAAATACATCATAATGATCTAGGAGAAGAAATAATAATAAAATGAACCACATGGGTAAATCTCTATGAAATAAGTGAATGATCAATTTAAAGAAGGGAAGACCTTATTATTTTTCATAAAACCAGAAGTGAACCAAGAGGCTTATCTATAAAATAATAAGTTCTTTTAGAATCTCTATATGGTTTTAAAAAATTTATGGGGGTGATGATCTATATGAGACAGGAAATTAGAAGGTTCCATAAAATTGGGTTTACTTAAAAGTGGGAATTTTTAAGGGAACTAAAAACATATATAACCCCATAAATGAAAAGGATATTTAACTTAGTATATATATATGTTAAATATATAAAAAATAAAATAATTTAATGTGAATAATATTGAATAAAATCTAGAAAAAGAAAGAGAATGTGAAATCTAATGGTGGTTTGGAAGATCCGACAAATGATCATGGAAGGAAAACCATTTTAAAATAATTTCGTTGAAATAAAACATTATATAAAGGGATGATGAAACTTTATTTTGAAAATAGGGTAAGGAAATTATGAATGTCACATGAGATAAACCATAATTATGTTTACAATTAAAATGGATAACATTGGAAGGAAGGGAAATTATGGGCAAGGAGGGGAAAATGGTGCTTAAGTGGATTAGAATTATTCTCAATATAGTTTCATTTTCAAGAAGCAATAGAACTCATCAATAAGTAAGATTTTAATAAAAAGTGATTCTCTCAATATAGAAATAGAAAATACCATATGAAATTAAATAAAAAAACTCAAGGGGAAACCTTATAACCTAATAAAGTCAGTTTTGTTGTGAAGTACCCTAATATTTTAGAGTAGACATCAATTATATCCCATAATAAGGAAGAGTATAAATGGAAGTGAAGTTTCAAAGTTCAATAATAATTTATGATGTTATAATTAAAGGGATAATTAGTTACACCATAAAAATTAATATTGGTACATAATATCAGATCATGCCTCAATGAAGGGTGATTAAGACAGAAACCCTTATTACTTAAGAAACATTTTAATAAAAAAACCCTTGAAAGAGAGAGAGATTGAAGTTAAAGTTAAAATACCATGAATAAATATAATTCATGATATTATATATAAAATTGGAAGTATATATACCATTTAAATTAAATTTTGTTCATAAAATAAAATGTGTCTCAAATAAGGAAATTTTTATATAAAACCCTTATCATGTTCTAGATCCATTCTATGCATTTGCCTAACTTCTTTGGAGACTTGAACTTCTCTTATGAGATCTTATAGGAAAATAAGTCCTAAAGATAAATTCTAGAGACCAAGGGATTTTGGATGAATAAATGAATTCTAGGAGAGTTATTTTGGGTAGATTTTTAATGGAAATTACAATGGGAAGTGTAACCATGGAGGGGTAGAATTTATCCCCTTTTATAAGTGAAGAAAATGAAACATTTGGGAATAGCCTTTACACTTACATAACATCATTACACTATTCCTTGGTCAATGACTCTAGAATTTTTTTAAAATTTAGTGGGGATGGATTGGTTTGAGAAAGCCTCAACCAAGACTTTACACACATGTTTTAAACATGTTTCAAGTCTTTTAATAAAGGTTTTATATTTTAACACATTTGGTATTTACCTTGGTAACAAGTTTTAAAATCAGTAAATTATATTTTATTTAAAAATATAAAGTAAACCCTACTTCCAATTTTTATTTTTTTAACCTAAATTTAATCTCCATTTAGACTAATTCAATTTATAAATATGATGAAATCAACTTTTAAATTAAAATATAATATATATATATATATATATATAATATTTTTTTATAGAAAGATGACTTTTAAGCATTATGTGTTCTTAATATTATTTATTATTGATTAACAGTTGAATAATTTTTAATATAATTATATATATAATTAAAAATAATATTATATTCTTAATTTAAATTAGATCAATTTATTTTATTAGATAAAAATTACATGATATTAATAAAATAATCCATTTAAAAAAATTCTTCACAGTTATCATGATAATTAACTTTAATCTTAATAATATTATATTTATGCCTAAAACCGTAATCAAAATTATTAAATAATATTAAAATGTTGAACTCAAATAATAAATACATTTTTTATGTTTAATTTCTAAAAGTGATAAATCCTAATATTGAATATAAGCATATAAAAACAGTTCTTCGTGTGAAATATTACTTGAGTTTCAAAAAGGTTAAACATGTGTTTTATAAAATCAACATGATATTTTTAAATTATTTATATTACTTATAAAATATATATTTTTATCAAAATTGTTTATTAAAATTTTAATTCATTCTTTTATTGTAAAAGTCATATTTTTTAACAAAATTAAAATTTTTACTATTCACCAAAAATAAATTATTTTTCAAAAATCAAAAAAAAATATTAAACTAATATTGAAATTATGAATAAAAAATAAATTTTATTTTTTAAAATTTCATTTCTAGAATTTTCTAATTTAAATTTGAAATAAAATTATAAATTTCAATAAGGAATTGTTTTTATAAGAAAATAACTTTTTTTAAAAATACTTATTCTTATTATTATTAATTTATATATAATGATAATAAAGTTAGAATTAATCAATAAATATTATATTTTATTAAAATATTTATTTAATAACAATATACTTATTTTTATTTAATAATAAGTGAAATGCATAAAAATATAGATTCTTAGACATAATAATTAAGCAAATTTGTATAAAATAACATTTAAATATATACACAAATATATTAATTTATTTCATATTTCAGTTACATTCATTTACACCTAATAATTCAATAGCTGGGTGTTAATATTGTAAACATATCATGGTTTCTTTTTAGTTTATTGTTGTGCACAGAGAAATCTATCAAACATATTTGACATAATTAAAGGGAAACATATATTAAAATATTGGGTCATTACAGTCGTAAGCTGAGGGACTAGAAGTTAGATCTTGTACACTCAAACATTTGGGGACCAGCCCTTGTTTGGTCCTATGGTGTTTTTTTACTTTCTTACTTTAATTAATGATGCTAAAAGGAATGTATATATTTACTTCTTGAAGAATAATTATGATGTTTAGTAGTTGTTTATTTAGTGGAAATCCTTGGAAGAAAGGGAGGGTTGTCGAAAGTTGGAGTGCATCCAGATAGAAAATAGTGGTGAGTAAACTGGACACAACTTCTGGTATTTCTACAAGAAGTAAGGAATAAGGTAAATCTATTAAAGAATTAAGTGTCTAAAATAATGGACATGACTCTAACAGACAAAGATAATAGTATGAGGTTTCACTTGGGAATTCATAAGATGATTTGGGTAGAGGAATTCAACATGAAAACTTATCTTACCAACAGAAGTCTAACATCAATAGTTGGGCAGGAACTTCTGAACGATATGTGGTCTAGAAAATGATTGTAAGTTCATCATCTCATTGTTCATTAATTTAGAATATGTACATGTAAATTATAAAGATAGGGATAATCTTGATTCTAAATCCAAAATGTGCTTTTTACTTGGTTATAAAGATGAAAATTTTGGATATCACTTGTGGGATGGTGAAATAAAATAGATCAATAGAATCAGGGATGTAATTTTTGATGAGAATATTTTGTGGAAGGATCAAAACTTGGTAAAGTTAGAAGTTAAGGAAAAATTAACTGTAGGATTCCAAGTTGATCAAGGTATTATTTGTTCTCAAAAATCAAAGATCGTAGATATACGTGCTAAAGGCACTAGAAGTCCAGAAGTAAGATCATAAAAAAGAACAGAAAGCTCAATGGAATATGAATCTTGAGTGGGAGTACCAGAATTACATGCCTTGGAAGTTTAGTTACCATAAATTCAATTACTTATAGGGAGATATGATCCAATTATCCCTACGTAGCTGATTTATTTGATGAAATAAACCGGAATCATAAGATTGGTTCAAAGTTATGTGGATGATATGAATTTTCTACTCCTAGTGGATGCAGGATAAAATGAAAATCTGAAGAAAGAGACTTTACTTAGTGACTCTAAGTAGTGAGAGTCATCCATAAATGAGGATATTAATTTATTAAATTTCAATAGAACTTGGGAGATTGTTGAACTATCAAAGGGTAAAAAGTAATTTGAGAAAAATTAGGTTTACCATATTAAGGAAGGAGTTGATGGTAAAAAGTGATAAAAATCACAATTGGTAGTGAAGGGGTTTCAAAAAAATTAAGGAGTGGATTTCTCATAAATATTATCACCTATATTTGAACATTATACTATCTGAACAGTATTAATCATGGTTTCATAAGAAGATATGTATCTGGAGTAGATGGATTCCAAGACCAATTTCCATTATGGTATATTAGAGTATGATATCTACATGTAATAATTGATAGTTTTACCAGTAGTATGGAACCATAATTTTGTTCATATATTGAATAAAATCCTCTATGGGATGAATCAAGCCCCACAGTAGTCGAATTGGAAATTTGATTTTTTTTCCTTTTAAGTAGAAGAGTTTAGTAAGTAAAATTCACATCACTGATGTTATATGAATCAATGGGAATATGGGATATTGATCATATTACTTTTATATGTGGATGAAAAGTTGATCATTGGACTCGATGTTCATAAAATCTATAATTTGAAGTGTTATTTTTTCAGAAGATTTGAGATGAAAGATATGGGACAAGCAAGGAATATTTTGGGGAAGAGGATCAAGAGATATAAAAAATTCAGTACCTTGGTTCTATCTCAAAAATATTGTATTTGGAAGATTGTATAAAGGTTTGGGATTGTTAGAAGTAATATTGTCTCAGCCTATCTGATGGATCACTTCAAGTTGTCCAACTCATAAGTACTTACAATGAAATTTGATTCCAAGTGGATATAGAAAGTACCATATTGATTTGTGGTTAGAAGTTTTATGTATACAATATATTACACACATAAAAACATTTTACATGCAGTGGGAGTTGTGAGTCGGTATGTGGAAAGTCTGGGGAAAGTACATTAGTAAGCTAGGAAGTGTATTCTTCATTATTTAAAAGGATTGAAAATTCAATCCTTCTGTTATGGAATGGATGAACCATTACAAGGATTTATAGACTTGGGTTTTGGGGGTGACAATAACATAAGGAAAATTACAACAAGTTTAATGTTTACTTTTGGAGGGAATAATATTAACTTGTCATCAAAGTTGCAAAATCTTATTACTTTAAGTTCAACAAAATAAAATTATATAGCTGCAATAGAAGCTGGGAAGAAAATGGTATGGCTAAATAAATTGTTGAAGGATCTAGGAAGGGTTCAATAATAATCATTAAATTACTTTAACAAACAAATTGTTATTAACTTGGATAAAAATTTGGTGTTCCATGCTCTAACAAAGCATATCAACCTGAAGTACCATTTCCTCATTAATTTTCTAGAAGAAAAAAAAACTAGATCTAAGGAAGATAATGGGAAGAAAAAATTTAGAACACATATTCACCAAGGTAGTAGTTCAGGAAGGCATGAGGTAGTATAAAGCCTCAAAGGGACTTGTGTTAATGGAGGAAGAAAAGGAATGGGGAATGATTATGAATTCTAAATGTTGGATAATTTCAAAGATTCTCTGAAACAAACTTTATGTGAGGGGTTATTGGGTGGTGAATTCTCTTTTAGTTCATTAGAATTTCACCCATAATAATTATGTTCATTATAATTTCAGCCATAAAAATTATGTTCATTGGAATTTATTTTGATAGATGATGGGATGAACATGTGTCAGAAGAAGCGATAAAAAAAAATCTCTAATGATATTAGGTCCATAGAATTGTTTTTTCAACTAGTGGTTCTACAGTGAAGTGTTGGGAGGTCCATAAGTTTATCAAGGTTGATGGGTCGCCAGTTTGGTTACCTAAATCATGTGGTTTTGTGGAATTTTATTTCTTTTTGAAAAATTTATTTGAAATTGACATGTTTTACAGGTTTTATAGAATTCAAAAGCATCTTTAAAAGGGGGAAACCTATATAAACCAAAATCAAGTACTTTTTGAGATTTTATTTGGTATTTTAAGTAACCTAAATATATTAAAGTATGAAAAAAACCAAATTTATTAGAATTTAGAATTATGAATACATCTTATATAATTTGAACACTACCAATATTCCATAGATAAGGATCATCCCAAATGTAATTCTTTGAATCATTTATAATCTTAGAATTTTTTTGTTTAAAAAACTAATTTATAATTTCTTGGATGGATATATAATTCACTAACCCATAAAACCAAGGTCTATTACTCCTAACAGCATGAAATTTCTCTTCAGGAAAGGTTTCATTGATGGGTATAAAAATCTGAAGTTTCTCATAAAAAAATGGTGGGTGTTCAGATTAACTGGTCAACAACCAGATTTTACTTCATTTATTATCCTTTATTTCGATATATAATTCTTATAACAATAATATCCATATTAAAATCATTGGTTTGGAATCATTCTTCTTAATTAAAAATTTTATTTTTAAATAGTTGGTGAATAAAATCACTTTGGATCCCAATAAGTAACATCTAAATTTTTCTAAAGATAATACAATAACTAGAATATACTTTTAAGTAGTTGAATAATTATATTGATCTAGATCTAAAATTATATAATAATAATTAATTAAATGTTATTTATATTTCAATTTTTGACATAAAATAGCCTCAAGGGAAAAATAAGTAGCATAAATCATTATTTCAAAGATAAAGTTCGAGTTTTGTGGTGGGACTATGGGTGTGGTTACCAGTTTTTGTTTTAGATCCTTGAAGTCTTATTTACTACTCTCATTAAAGATAAATAGTTATTATTTTTTAGGTAATTAGGATAAAGTTAAATTAGTTTTACTAAATCATTTTTTTACTCTTATCTAAAATCCAACATGAATAAGGAATGATCTCACATATTTCATAGTTTTTGGTTTGGGTAGTGGAGAAATTACCTAAAATTTGGACTTGTTAACTTAGATTCCATCATAAGACACAACATGACCAAATACAATTTTTTTTATATACCATAAAATGAAATTTTTTATAATTAATAATAAGGTTTTTATTTGTGAAAGTTCTAAGAAAAATAGCCATACTCTTTAAGAAACTTTCGAAAAAAAGGAACTGTAAATAGTTAATTCATCCATAAACATGTCCAAACACTCATCATAAAAAAATTTAAAAGTCACTGGGGAATTTTACAAATCAAATTGAATTATACTATAAGAAAATGTACCAACATATCATGTGAAATTGGTTTTCTCTTGATCCTGAGGTGTTATATAGTTTTGAAAATAACCATAGAATCCATCGAGGAAGAAATTGTGGGTCTTCTCAGCTAATATATAAAACAATTTATCAAGAAATGGGAGTGGTAAATGATATTTCATAGTGACTAAATTTATTTTTCTATGATCAATTAAAATCCTACACTTGTTCAGGAGTCTAACAAGGACAAGCTCACCAAATTCATTCTTGTAAATTGTGAAGCAATTCTTCTTGGGGACAACTTGAATGGGACTCACCCATTGGATATCAGAGATGGGAATATAATTCCAATAGCCAATATGGTGGTAGCTTATTTCTTAATTACCTCTAATAGTGTTGGGTTTTATCACTTTTGGAATTGTCTCACAAGTTTGTAATTTTCCTCCAAAATATTTCTATACATGTAAGTGGATGGGATGATTCCACTTAAATCTAGTATGTTCCATCCTATAGATTTTTTATGTGGTTTTAGGAATCATAGAAGTTAGTTATCTTGGTATTTTTATATATCTTTATAAATAATGATAGGTAATTTCTTTTGATTGCCTGAGAATTCATATTTTATGTTTTCAAACAATGGTTTCAACTCTAACTCAAGGGGGGAATTTTCTATAGTCAAACAAGGTTTATGTAACTCACCCATGTCAATTTCAAATCAAAGTAAAACACCAAAATGAGTGGAGTTTAGATTCGAGTTGTGGATAATAGGTTGTACGGAAGTCTGTTTATAGGTTTTGTATTCCAATAAAATTATAGATTTTAAAGGATTCACAAGATATGAATTTTCAACAATAATATTATTAATTTAAAGGAATTAATAAAAGTAATTTCATTATCAGTTCATATTAATAAATTTTTATTACCTAATAATGAAATATAGTGAAGATCCTAAGTTCAACCTCTTAAGGAGGTCACTCACACAACACTATTCTTCTATTTCTACTATTTATATTTAACTAAAATATATTACTAAGTGATATAATAAGATAGTTGGGGGTTTAAAATACGTGTGATATAAAAGTATGAAAATGAAAATGAAAACAAAAATGAAAAACACAATGCAATGAAAACATGAGGGAGTCAGTGATAAATGGAAGTTTTCCAAGGGAGATAGCAAATATGTTATCCTTTTTCTTTAAATTATGATCTCAATTTTTTACCCAATATTAAGATCTACCCAATCACTCAACACCCTCCTGTTTGAAATGTTATTAACCAACACCAACCTGCTGCATGTGGGTTAATATCATTAACATTATTACCAAAATGATACACCAACCCTCTACATACAACATTAAGATGATGAAGGAGAGTAATATTGATGAACAGGAAGAAGAACACACTAGTAGAGAAAGAGGTCGCTCCCTATAATTGGTTTAACTACTATTTAAATTCTCATAATAGAATAAAAAGAAACATTGAAGTGTATAAACTCGAGCATCATAGCTCCCCCCATTGAATAATATCAAGTTTAGTTTTCTATTTTCGTGGAGTTGAGAAGGAGTTTTGTAATGAACCAACCTGGGTTAACCTTAAAACTTGGCACCTGACCCATTCTGTCACATACCCAAAGGGCATTCCCGATCCTCATGGGCTAGCGACAAGCACCTAGGCATTGAAAAACAAACCAGAGGAAATTATTTCACCCAACCTGAAAAAAAACACAAGGAATATATATAAATGAAGCTAAATAAATAGCGGAATACTTATGAATATATTCCATAATTGTAAAAAGACAACAGAAATAAAACAACTGCAAAAGTAGCCTAAACTCCACGAGACAAGTCCAACTACAAAGGACTAAAACCAAAAAACTACTCCAATAGATGTAGTGGATGAACTCCTACCATCTCATCACTAGCTACCAAACCCATCTAACACAAAACCTCACCACCTCACTATAGCGCCTTACCTTTCCCTGAAACCGAAGACATACAAAGGTATACGCACCACCAAATAGGTGCTTAGGGTGTGAGCTAATAGGCTCAATAGGATCTCAACTAGGTGTTCCATAAAAAGCCTTTGTATAAAAATTCATGTATGCTCAATTTAAATTAAACATGGAATGATAAGCAGTAAAATAGTTTTATAGAAAACATGGTAAACATTTCCTTTTTTATAACATCTCTAAAACTAAATTAGTTATATCAATTTCAAAGCACATTTTCCATATCATCTTTCACAAGAATCAACATGCATATAAAGGCTAAAACAAAAATCCAAGAAATATGAAACAAAAATAGTAGCACAAGAATCACAATAACATGGAATACAACAGATCAGGCAACAAACAACTCGTACCCAAAAATATATGAACAGTGCAATGTGGTACCTAAAGCCAATTATATACACTCTAGGACCCGAGAGTCACCCCATAAATTGAAACTCCAACATCATATCCATACCAAGATCCAATGATATACACTCTAGGATAAGAGGAACACCCCAGAAAGTGAACCACCACAATGGATGATGGCCTCAAGCTAAACCTTCCACCTAGTACCTAAGGTAATCCATGTGCTCATTTTCACAATCATTTTAATGTTTCAAAAATCATTTCAAAAATATTTCACAAAACCATTTTCAATCCTTTGAAAATATACCTTTTTATTTTCATTTTTCAAAAACTAAGGAAAACCACTTTCATTCAAAATCTCTTTCCAACACACAAAAACAATTATACCAATTTCATACCAATTTATTTATAAACCAATTCATAAGAATGGAATAGTATATTTTATCAAACATAGGATAGAGATGATACCACCTACTTTAAAACTCATGTCTCACATGCCTGCAATGGGATCCACCAACAATGAAAACCCAACGATGATAACAAAGGCCCTAGAATCCAATCCACGCATATTAGGATTGATTCAATTGAGAAAGAGGGTAATAGGAGAAGAGTAAATACCACATACCTTGACAACAAACACCCATCACACCACATCCAACAAAGGAATGGCCTTCAGAATGAGATCACACAATATATCTTGGAAGAAGACAAGAATAAAAAACTACTTAGACCAACATATCTGATAACACAACCCAAGGGAGATACCTTGATCAAGGACAATGAAGAAGAAAAAATATCGCTCACCTAGTGAGACACACCACAACTGTAATGAAGATAAACATTGAATGGATCAATTCAGAAGCAATGGATTCTCCAAAGATCATTGTATAGGTGTTTTGGTTTGATATAAAAGGAAAACAGATGATCAAATAGGCACCAAAAACCCGATTGGCACCCTAAAACATCCCTTCTTGGGGAATTACACAACATGTAATTCCTTTAAATGCCATGAAACCCATGTTTTTTAAGTACACTAAGAAATTTGGCACCTCATATTTAAAATATATTATTTAAAACATTTTCGGCATGAAAAATATCTTCACAATGTGTAACCCTTAACAGCATGAAGCCTTTCATGACTTGTACCCAACAACACTTACACATCCTATAACCTAATTACACAGCATGAAATCCTCAGGCATCCTATAGAAACATTCAGTTAAAGATAAGAGTCCAAAAAATTTATCACTTTACCATTATAGGTATCCTCCCAATTCTTTCTTGAACCTCTACATATAATGAGAAAATAGATAACCATGATGAGGTAAAAGACATACCTGAAATAACGATAACGGGATGTTACAAACTCCTCACCATAAAGACTTTTTGTCCCTAAGAAGTCATGTGGAAGATGTAATCCCTAGAAAAAGATGAGGCCACTACTCCCTCATCAATGACTCACATTCCCAAGTCTCATGATAATCTGATCCTTGTTTCCATAGAACTCTGACCAAATTAATCAACTTCCCACATAATAATTTCACTTGAGAATAAACAATCTCAAATGATTTATCTAGAACAGAAACATCTAGATCTACCTCAATTTCTTTCCAACTCAGAATGTGAGTGGGATCAGGATGGTGTTTTAGGGGCTGAGATATGTGGAAAATATCATGAATACCTATCAATTGAACTAGCAATGCTAACTAATAAATAACCTGCCCAAGATGCTCGGTGACCTCAAATGGTCCAACATATCTCAGAGCCAATTTTATATGTTTTCCATACTGATGGTGACCCAACCGAGGATAAACTTTCAAGAAAACCTATTCACCAACAGAAAACCCCAGAGGATGACACCATCAATATGCATACAATTTCTATCAACTATGGTATGTAACCAAACATTGATGAACCTCGTGAATCTTTTCCGACATCTCTTGGACCAAACTTGGTCCAAGTAAGGATACTTCACCCACCTCCATCCAAAAATGAGGTAATCTACAAAGGTTACCATTCAATTCCTTGAAGGAAACCATTATTATCATTGGTTGATAACTATTGTTATAAAAAACTCAACCAATCCTAGATGGTTATCCCATGATCCACCGAAGTCAAGAACATAGGCACATAGCATATCTTCCAAAAACTGAATTACTTGATTCGCCTGACCATCTGTCTTTGGATGGAAAGTTGTGCTCTACTTGACCTAAGTTCCCATTTACTCTTGGAGACTCCTATAGAACCTTGAGGTAAACCTAGGATCCCTATCTGAAACAATATTGTAAGGACTCCCATGTAACCTCACAATCTCCTGCACATACAGCTTACTCGGTTCTTCAATCTTAGCAGTATCCTTGATCAGAATGAAATGAGAAGACTTCGTTAACCAATCAACAACCACTTAGATAGCATTATTCCCTCAAGGAGTCCATGATAATCCAACAAAAAAGTCCATGGAAACCTCGTACCATTTCCAGATCAGCATCAGAAGAGGCTAAAGCAAACCAAAGGGTTTCAAGTGCACTGCCTTTATCCATTAGTGGGTGTAATAGCAGGACACATAATTTGAAATGTCACACTTCATACCTAGCCATCAGAATAGTCATATCATTTCATAATACATCTTTGTAGCACCTGGATGAATGGACCATGAATATCTGTGACAATTAAACAAGAATAAACTCCTCATGGATACTGGGATGACAAACTAGTTCCCAAATTGGAGCATACCATCTGAAGAAAGATACCAACCAGAAATGGTCTCCCCACCATAAATAATTTCTCGAACTTTACTAAACTCAATATCCTACTGCTGACTCTACAATACAGACTCCATGAGAGATGGTAACAACTGAACACTGGTTAGAACTATACCAGAAACATCCTCTTGATAATCTAGGTGAAACTGAGCGAAAATACCCATAAGGTTCCACTCCTCCTTCGATTCTAGAATAGCCTAGGATGGTAATTTCTTACTAAGAGCATCTGCAAAACTGTTTCCCTTACAAGGCGTGTAGGTGATATCAAAGTCAAATGTCTGAAGTTATTCTACACATCATCTTTGTCTAATATTTAAGTAATTTTGAGAAAATATATAGCTCAAACTCTTATGATCAGAGAAGACTGTAAACCTTTCCCCAAAAAGATAGTCCCACCAACATTTAAGTGCATGAATAACTGCAGTAAGCTCTAAATCATGAGTGGGGTAATTATTATCATGTGGTTGAAGCTGAAGATAGTTTTAAGCTACCACATGGTCATAATTCATAATCACACATCCCAAACTAGCACCAAATGCATCACAAAACACCATGTTCCCTTAGCAGGATCATGAAGATCAAAATAGGAGCCGATGTTAGAAGTTGTTTCAGTTCATCGAAAGAAGACTTGCATTTTTCATAGCATGTGAATTTCACTGCTTTCCTGGTAAGAGTAGTCAAAGGTGATGCCATGTTAGAGAAATCCTTAACAAACCCTTGATAGTATCCAGCAAGACCAAGGAAGTTTCGTATCTCAAAGACATTTTATGGTTCCTTCCATGAAAAAATAGCTTTCACCTTCTCTAGATCAACTGGTAATCCATGTTCATAAATCTTCTTCCCTAAGAACCTCACTTATTGAATCTATAAACTAAATTTCAAAATAATTCCATACAAATGGTGACTTCTCATAATTTACAGAACCAAAATCATATGGTTCTCGTGATCATGCTTGGATTTTGAATAAACCAGGATATCATCCATAAACACTACCACAAAACTTTCAAGATGTTGATGGAATATCTGATTCATTGAAGCCATAAAAATTTAAGGAGTATTAGTCAGACCAAAAGGCATCACAAGGTATTCATAGTGTACATACCTGATCCTGAAAGTTGTCATTAGTATTTCAGAATCCCGAACTCTAAGATGATGATAAACTTATTGAAGATCAGTCTTTGAGAACCAATTTTCCCCTTTAACTAATCAAACAAATCATCCATGTGAGGACAATGATATTTGTTCTTAACCGTTACCCAGTTCAACTTCTGATAGTCCGCACACAACCTAAGTTAACCATCTTCCTTCTTGGAAAAGAGAATAGGGGATGCCCAAGGAGAAACATTAGGGAGAACGAAACCTTTTTTCAATAGTTCATCCAACTGAATTTTAAGCTCTTTCAGCTCCACTGGTTCCATATTATAAGAAGGTTTTGATATCTTCTGTGTACCTAGAACCAGGTCAATCATAAACTCTACCTCTATCTATGAAGGAAGACTGGAGAAGTCATCTAGGAAAATGTCAGAAAAGTATCAAACAACAACAGGAAGATCAAAAATAGAATAAACTTCATTAGTCTCAAATGAAATAGTAGAAAATAAACTCCTGATCTCTGGTTGGGAAGTCCCTACATGACCTAACCTCGGGTCCCACTCCCCCTGAAACACATGAGAGCTCCCATCAGTAGAAAGAAACGAAACATGCTGATGGTAACAATCAACCTTATATCAATGAGAGACATGTCAATCCATACTGATAATGACTTCAAATAGATCTAGATTAAGGATGAGAAAATCCTAGACCAACTCCACATCAGCAATTGTTAATGAACAAGGACACTAAAACCCCTATTCTCTCCTCTATCCAAGAGGTGTTTCTAACTCCATTACAAACAAAATAAATATCATTGTAAGTTTAATCATATAAATAAAACATGAAGATATAAATTAGTGAGAGACACGAGTATCAAATAAAGAAATTACCATTGAAGATTCAATAAGGATAGTACCCCCCCCCCCCCCCACTATGTTGGGAAAAAATCCCTCAATGTAACATTGTAGCATTTTTGGGTTGGTTGTGTTTGTTGAAAATGCAGGATTTCATGGTGAATTGTTGAGTTATAGAGATTTTTTTGAAAATCCATCTTGACAAAGAACCATTAAAAATTAAGAGAAGATCTGGAGGTAGTATAAAAGAATAGATACAAGGTGGATTTGACGAAGATATGAAGAAAGTTGATGGTGTTCTTCACAATTATGACAAGCTTCGCAAATAGCAGTATTGAAGAGAATCACGGTGGTGAAGGTCATTGTGAGTGGAGATTTGCGGTGAAGGAGTGAAGGAATTTATGGAACACTCCATGATTATGACAACCTCCACAATACAAAATTTTCCGTGGTGCTTCGTGATATAGAGATAATTTTGGCAGAAATTTCAGAGCCTCGCGATTTGAGTTGACGTGACGCTGACTTCACACGGAACGTTCGAGGGTCGATGGAATTGCCTAAAAATAGACCTCAAACCCCTCGAGAGAATCAGAGATTTTTCCAAGAAAATTTTGTTGCTATTGAATCATGAAGGAGGTTTGCAGAGGTAGTGTGCTTCCTGAAAGACAGAAGCTTCACGGTGGCTATTCTAGCTCTGCGAAAGTGGTGTGTTCCACATTGTCTTGGTGAGCTTCACGAAGGAAGTCTCTTTACAACGGCTTGAGCTCTGTGATGGCCTAAGCACTATGAACGCTTGAGCTTTGCGAAGTTATGAGCTTTGCGAAGTTTTGTGCACCGCGAGGCAGTGAGCTCTGCAAAGGTGTGTGCTTTGCAAAGAGGTAGGGACTTCGTGAAGTCTTGTTTGAGCTTCACGAAATTGGGAGCTTTGCGAAGTATAGTGATTTGTGATGGTATTTCCAAAGGGTGCTTCCCAGTGATCAGTGGAAAATGGGTATTCATCAGTGGAATAAATTTGGACTTCAATAGAGAATCTACATATAGTTGAGGATGCATTCATTAGTGATAATGAATGGACCTACAAGTATATAAACTGTGAGTGGATCCCTTCCAAGTGCAGTGAGCAGAGGAAGAGGAAGAAGGTTATACTTTAAATCGGCAGTGAGCCAGTGAGATAGAAATAGGGAGTGACCCTTGGGAAATTAGTGATTTGACCCTAAAAATTGTAAAGGCAGTGTTCCTGGTCTTAGAAGTGATCTAGCCTGAACATTATTGGTAGTTAACTTTAGTGGATTTGGTACAGTGGCACATCATTGTTGTATGCACCTTGGATGCAGCCCAGTGAGGGTGGACCAAGTAAAAATATGTGTGTCTTCCTGGTTGCTTCCTTGCATTGCATCCAAATCATCATCTTCATATAAAGAAGAAAAGAAGTGATCATAATAGGCACAAAAATGAAAATAAAGTGACCATTGTGATAAAGAGGTCAAGATCTAGTGGGAAAGGAAGAATTTAGAAAAGAATATCCATACCCTGATTCACCCCCCCCCCATCAGGGTATACAGGAAATTATAGGTCCTAACACACTATTTTTAAACCTAAATAAACTTTTGTTGGGCACTCATCTACTGTGTGAAAGTGATTCACTCTTGAGGCTTGTGGGTGGAGCCCTATAGTCCTTGAAGCTTCTGACTGCACTGCAGTATCCTGGATTCAAAAAATCCTAATTTCAAAGAGGTGTATTCATAGCCTAACAGAAACACTGTAAATGAAAAACACATCCATTGTTATTACACATCTTCATGGGCATAGGAAAAAACATTTTTTTGTCCAACCTTACCGCATTGATAGAAAGTAAGAGGCACACTGCTAGCCATAGTAGATGGTGCAGAGGAGGCTCGCTACTGAGACCCAGCACCACCACTTATACGATGATCCTTCCACTTCCTCTTCTTCCCATGAATTCCACTAAAACTAGCACTAGATAGAAGGTAAGGGTTGGGAAAACCAACCTTGCCTGACATATATATCTCTGCCATCATGTATCTATCTACCATATCTAAATCAATAGAGAGTTTCAATATAAACACCCATGATCTGATATACGGTCTCAAACCCTATAGGTACTTCTAAGCATTCAACAAGTCATCCTTTACTATGTACATAGAAAAATTAACAAGCTCATCAAATCAGTTGGTGTATGCTAACACCGAATGCTCTCGTTGTTGTAAATATGGGAACTCCATAAACTTCACCAGCACCAGTGACTCCAAAAAAACTTATAGAAGAATAGATTTTTGAAACCCTTCCAATCCAAGTCCATGTGTCTGTCTTCCTGAACCATAGAACCCCACCATCGCTTGTCAGAACCCTCGAGCCTAACTGTTGCACATTTCATCTTAATATTCTCAGGTATCTCTAGGAAGTCAAATATTTGATCAATCATATCCATCCAATATTCTGCCTCTTGAGGCTTAGTCATTCATTTAAAGGATGGTGGTTTCTCATGCAAGAACTACCACGATCGATCTCTATCTCCTCCATCTCCTAGTTGTACCTCAAAAGCTATGTTTTGAACTTGTGGTGCATCCTGATCGACATCACGGACTGCCCATATGATAGTCTCAATGAAATTCTGGTCTATATATGGATTCCCTTATGAATAATCAGTTACACCTTCCTATAGAACTCGTGGAAGACGTCTCAGAGGCATACTATTGCACACAAAAACATAAGAATGGTCAGAAAATATAACAAATATCAATTGAAACCAGAAAACCCATAAGAAAAAACTAATATTTAAAACTAAACCCAAAACTTTAGACATGTATCCCAACTTCCCATAGCAACTTGAGTCTTGTTACAACAAGAGTTGTTTAGGAACTCATTGCAACATACCTCTCAAGTACTGACAATCCTTTCTCTAGTCTAAAAGTTGTCCTAAGACAAGGTATCTTGAGGAAAACCTATACTATAATTCCAAATTGTAACGAACCAACCTAGGTTACCCTCAAACCTAACACCTGACCCATTCTGTCGCATACTCGAAGGGTGTTCCCGATCCCCATGGGCTGGCGACATGCACCCGGGCATTGAAAAACAAACTAGAGGGAACAATTTATACCAACCTGAACAAAAAACAAGGAATATATACACACAAAGAAAAATAAATAATAGAATATTAATTAATATATGCCATAACTGAAAAAAGACAGAGAAAAAAAATAACTAAAAAAGTAGCAAAAACTCCAAGAGACAAGTCCAACTACAAAGGAATAGAACCAAACAGTTACTCCAAAAGATGGTGTAGATGAAGTCTTACTATCTCACCACCATCTACCCAACCCACCTAACATGAAACCTCACCGCCTCACTATAGCACCTTTCCTTTCCCTAAAATGGAATACATACAAAGGTCTACACACCACTGAAGAGGTGGATAGGGTGTGAGCTAACAAGCTCAATAGGATCTCACCCAGGTGTTCTGTAACAAGTATCTTTATAACAATTCATGTATACTCGATTTAAATAAAACATGGAATGATAATAAGTAAACCAGTTTTATAGAAAACATGGTAAACATTTCCCTTTTTATCACATATCTAAAACAAAATAAAGTATATCAATTTCAAAGCACATTTTCCATATCATATTTCATAAGCATAAACATGCATATCAAGGCTAAAACACAAAGCCAAGAAATACGAAACAATAGTAGTAGCACAGGCATCATAAAACCAAGGAATACGATGTGTGAGACAGTAGAATACTTGTACCCAAAAAACTATAAATAGTGCATTATGGTACCTAAATCTAATGATCTACACTTCATGGCCAGGGAAAAACCCTAGAAAGTGATACCCCAACATCATATTCATACCTAGAGACAATAATATACACTTCAGGGTAAGAGGAACACCCCAAAAAGTGAACCCCTATAATGGACGATGGCCTCAAGATAAACCCTCTACCTAGTACCCAAGGTAACCCTTGTTCTCATTTTTACAATCATTTCAATATTTCAAAAATCATTTCAAAACCATTTTCAATACTTTGAAAATACCCTTTTGCTTTCAATTTTTCAAAAACCAAGGAAAATCACATTCATTCAAAAAGAATTTCCAATACACACAAACAATCATTCCAATTTCATACCAATTTATTTTTAAACAAATTTATAATAATGTAACAATACAGTTTATCAAACTCAAGTTATAGACGGAACCACCTACTTCAAAACTTGGGTCACGCACGCCCATAATGGGATCCATCAACAACGAAAACTTTACGACCTTAACGCAGACCCTGGAATCCAATCAATACATCTTAGGATTGATTCAATTGAGAAAGAGGGTCGGCGGAGAAGAGGAAATATCACATACCTTAACAACGAATGCCCACCGCACCACAAATAACAATAGAACGACCTCCAGAATGATATCGCACAACAGATCTTGGAGGAAGATGATAAGAATCACAAAATTAGATCAATATATTTGATAAAACAACTAAAAGGCCCTACCAAGATCAAGGAAAACAAAGAAGAAAAAAGATTTCTCACGTGGGGAGACGCAACGTAACTGTAAAAAATATCGAATGCCAAAAAAATTGATTCGGAATGAATTATGTTTCCAAAAATCACCAAAGAGGAGATTCGGTTTGAGATAAAAGGAAAATGGATGGTCGAATGGGAACCAAAAACCTGATCAGTGCCCTAAAACATCCCTACTTGGGGAATTACATGATGTGTAATTCCTTTAAACGCTGTGAAATACACAATGTTTAATTACACAGAGAAATTTTTCACCTCGGATTTAAAATCTATTATTTAAAACATTCATGATGTGAAACATCTCTTCATGATGTGTAACACCTCACAGTGTGAATACTTTCATGACTTGTACCTAGAAACACTTACATGGCATGTAACCTAGTTACAGGGTGTCAAATCCTCCTATATCCTATAGAAAATGTCAAATAAAGCTAAGAGTTCAACAAATATCTAACTTCACCATTATAGGTATCCTTCCAATTCTTTCTCAGTCCTCTATAGACAATGGAAAAAAAGATAACCATGATAATGTCAAATACATACCTGAAAGATTGGTAATGGGATGTTACAAGCACAGTGGGAAAAAGACCAAATATAAAAAATAAATGGAAAAGTTGGATAAAGGGAATACTAATATATAATATGTAAAATATTATTACATGAAAAAAAACCCAAATAATATAAAAAAAATCCTAACTAAAAAATCCAACTCATATCTCTCTTTGATGTTGACCCATAAGATTTGAGATACTTTGTCCATATTTAGCATGAGTTATGATTGAATTATTATAAAAAAAACTTCACTAGCCTGGACGAAAATTATAAATATCATGCATTAATTTCCCATGAATTTATGGTCATGAAGTATGAAAAATTACATGATACCGTAGTTAAATAAAATGATCCTCAACCTTTTATATATCTCCATGTGAAATTTAAACTTATTTAGTTTTTTCTTTTAGATTATACTGTCTCATATAAGAAAATCAATAGACTACACACTAATTTTAAGGTATGAATTATGATATTATTTTGGACCTCTAAATTTTGGATTCATATTTGGGTAAAGTTGAATAAAATATATCCCATAAAGTATAACATATTTTCAAAAATAATTTCACAATTAATATTAGTATATAAAATGTTATGTCTAAAATACAAAACTGATTAAAAATACTTAAAAATCAATAATTAGTCCATTTTCACAATTAAGCTCAAAATATTATAAAAAAAATTTTAAATTTTAACTTAAATAAAAATTTGGTGGGATTAAAAAAATTTAATTTTAGAATAAAATGTGTGAAATTATTAGCTTCATCAATCCTCCATACTTAAACATTCCACTCTCAAGAAATCATCCAATGTTAAGTTCAAATCAAACTTCCCATGATATAATTTGAAACACAGCATAATTCTCACTCCCAAAATAAATATCCATGCCTCATACATGGATCATTATTCCCTAATTCCTCTAAAATCATAAAATTCCATTCAATATTATATTAATCCCCATGTTCATTTTGTACCTACCACCCTAAATATTTATTTCTCTCACTCAAGTTTTTTTATATGTGGGGATTTTCTCATTCTCTAGAACATGTGTGACCTATATAGGCTTTATATCCTCCTAGTATATCCACTTATCATAGTAATAAATGTATCAATAATGAGGTATTTTTTATGGGTTGTTCTATGGATAAGTTTTGGAAGGTTTTAAATGTAAAAAACATTCAGGCGGAATGAGGAAGGTTGGTCTCTAAAGCGAAGTAAATGCATGAAAACAGTTTTTCTAAAGAATAGTGTGCTCCTAAATACCCTTATAAAAAGTAACCACTAGGAAACTCTTGATATACTTGGGTACTCTAGACTTTATCATTTCATAAACAATTTCATTTCTTCTATCTTCCATCATTTCAACAGATTTGATTCTTTTATTTTAGATTCATAATTTTAACTCAAAGTTGTATTTTTTGGGAAAGAGAGGTACCTTTGGTCTAAAAATAGTGATAAACTCCCAAACCAGATTTTTAATGATATTTTTTCAGCTCATCCATATTTTCATCATGACTTTTCTTCCACAAAAGTGTTAATAAATATGGAAACACTTTTAATTCAACTCAAATAAATTCTTCAAATCAACAAAACACAATCAGAATCCCCTCACACATGAGTTCAATAATAATCATGAAATTAAAATATAGAGTTGGATGGGAAGGGATAAATTTATTGTAATGTGGATACATAATAAGGTATTTTAGGGATATTGAGGTCTAAATAACATTCGAAAGTATAGGTAGGCCAAAATAATAGTTTCGTGTAAAACAGGGATTCTAAAATGGTGCATCAATCATACTTGACACATTCCATGAACTATGATGGATTTAAAAAATAGAAAAATAGTAAGTTATAGATCACAAAATATGACACAATACTATCAAGGAAACGATAAATGTAAAAAAGATATCAAAATTATGTAGAAACCTCTTGGGTTGGGAAAGATTTTTATTTTGGACAGAACTAGTGAACATAAGTTTCAGAGTCAATCAGACATCATTAAATGAAAATATTGGAAATAAGAAAGAAAAATTCATTAAAATTTTATTTAAATCCTAAAATATTCAAATAAATAAATGTTCTAAAAATACCAAAATGGTTTTAACTTCCCAAATAATTCAATTTAAGCTTAAGAGTTCTGAAAATAAATAAATAAATAAAATTCGAAACATGTAAAATTCAGAAAAAAAAAATAAGAAAAGGAAAAAAATAAGAACACAAAAAATTCTTAAAAGTATATTGAAATCCACCCCACACTTAATATTTAACTAACCTTTAATTTCATACAAAAAAATAAAAGAAAAGGGAAGTAAAACAAAACAGAATAAAAGTTACAACCTAATTTTATTTGAATATGGCGGCTTTGAGTTAATCTCCTAGAAGCTGCCATTTTTTACCTAGAAATCATGAAACAAAACATAATAAATTTATTAAAATAATAATAAAGAAAAATAAATATTAGGTTAAATAATAAAAAGGATATATCATGGTTTAACCCACAAGTGTGTGTTAGGTTTTTACTTCCCCTAGTTTGGAAGTTGTAGCAATTTATCTCAGTTTGATGGTGGATGGGGTTTATTTCTTATTAACCACGAACAATTTTACTTCTAGCATGAATCCCATCATAATGGTTATATAATACTCCATGGATAAAGTACTATAGGTTCATCCCCTTATCAATGTAGTATATCTTGCAATGTGGGGGAATGAGAAAGAATGAGACCTCTTCATTTACTGTCATTACTTGTGTGGCCTCTTCAATATCAAAGTCCATCTCCACATGTACTGTGTTATAATTTTTAGTAAATGGAAAGTTAGTAAAATTTTTAATTAAAATAGAATTAAAGAATTATGAATTAATAAATAGATCTTCCCTTTTAAATGGGTCAACTTTAAACTTGATCTCTTCAAGAAAGACCACTGGTAACTCAGTCTCAGTAAGTGTATCATATTCTTCATCATTATTATACAAGTAAATCCAATTATTGGATGAATATAAAATATTAAAATAATAGTTGGTAATACTAAATTAATTTTTAATAAAATCAGAATGAAATTTGTTTAAAGAAATATTATCTCATTAGATTGTCTTGAATTTAATTTCTTATTCTTTGCTCAATACAACTTAGAGTTGGGTTATCAGTGTTGGAGTTAGGTAGAAAATATCCAAAAAAAATTATTAATTACACTAATTGTGTGGTGAATTATTCTAAAAAAATATAGTGGTAGATAGGTATTGGTTTTACATTTTCATAGATGGTAGAAACACTTACCTTTTCATATTCTACCCACCCTTCCCACTATTTATCCAATTCATCTCGATCTACCATATGCACATCAGTTAGAAGGTATTCTTCTATAACCTACGATGGAAATGGTATAGATAGGTTTTAGGTTAGTTCCTTCATAATGTATTCCTTATAAGGTTAGATAATTAAAAATATGGGAAAATATTATTTTCTCCTTATTCTTAAGCCTGTTTTTGAGCTTCCAATTCATTTAGTGAAGTGGAATTAATTTTCATTTACTTCCTCAATTATTCAATAATTTTAGCATTATATTGATATTGATTCCTCCATGATTATTATCTCCTATAAGCACCAATATAGTAGTCTAATTATAAGAAAATTTATTGTTAAATTCCATTTTTTAACAAATAAAATAAAGATGTAAAATGAAATTCTGTTTTTTTGTTTTTGAAATTTATGTTTTTTTATAAAACAAAAGTATGTTAAATATCTTGGTCTCCCAGAAAATGGAACCAAATTGACAGGTTGAAGTTTTTCATGAATCCCTATAAATAAATTTACATTACCTAAGAATGTAATATAGTGTTCACCCTAGGGTAGATCTCTCAAAGATTCTACTCAAACAACACTATTATTATATTATAGTAATTTATATTTAAATAAAATCTTCTACTAAGTGATATAATAATATAGTGGGGGTTTTTTAAATGTGTGGGATATAAAAATATTAAAATGAAAATGAAAAAAAAATTCAAAACACAAAGAAGTGAAAACACAAAGTATTCAGTGAGAAATAGCAATTATCCACGGGAGTATATAGTGATGCTATCCCTATTCTTTACATTATAATATCAATATTCTACCCAATGTTGAGATAGACCATATCACTCAATACACTCCCATTTGAAATGATATTACCCCACACCGACCCTCTTTATGTGGTATAATCTCCCTCACATCATCAGTATAATGCTACAAAGACCCTCTACATACAACATTATAATAGTGAGGGTGAGAAATATTGATGAATGGGAAGAATAACACAATAGTATAAAAAGGTAACTCTCTCAGTAATTAGTTAAAATTTTATTGAAATTCTCAAAATAGAATAAAAAAGAAACATTGAAGCGTATGAAATCAAGCATAACCTCCCCCCCCTCAAATAATAATAAGGTTAGTTCTCTATTTATATAGAGTTGATAAGGAACATGGTGGAAAAAATACAAAAGAAGAATTTGAAAAAGGAAATAGGGATGAATAGAAGACTAAAATTTAATACATAGATGATTATTAAAAAGAAAAAAACCCAGAAAAGATACTGAAAATTCCAAATTAAATTGACCATCTCAAATTTTCAACTCCTTGATCGGGAGTGGAGGGAAAATTTATAGGCATGAGAGGTGGAAAATTTTGCCACCAATTCTATCCTTTTAAATTTTTCGTATAGTTGGCATAATAAAGGGAACAATTTGAAATTTGTTTATTATATAATGTTTTTATTCTATATCTTTTCAATTGATCCACAAAATTAGGCCTCCAAATATTTGATTCATATTTGGAACCAGTTGAATTAAAATTATATCATCAAGTATGGAATCCTATAAAAATGAATTTTATAATTTGAATCAGTGTAAAAGAAGTTATTTCTAAAATACAAAACTGTTTTAAAATACTTAAAATCTATAATTCGGTCATTCTCATAATTAAGATCAAATAATTCTAAAAACGTAAAATGTTTAAAATTTATGTTAAATAAAAATCTAATGAGATTAAAAACATTGAATTAAAGAATAAAATGTGTGAAATTATGAGCTTCAATGGGCATTTAGTAGTGATTTATCACTCAGAATTATCAATTTCTTTGAAAACGCAATAAACAGTTTTAACGACATTCGAAATGTAGAATTTTTATTAAAAACAAAGAATTTAGAGTTAAAAATTATAGCAACTTCATGAGAATTAGTCTTCATAGATTCACCAAACACTTTATTGATTCGGTATTCAAAGATTTCAACTTCCTATGAATAGTAATAAGATTCATTATTTTCCAAATTATCGATAATTTTTTTGAAATCGGTTTCTAAATTTTCAATTATTTTATTAAAATTGGTTTTATCATTTTCAAAATAAGATTTTTCACAAGAAATGAATATAAAATTATAAATAATATTAGAAGAAAACCAATCAATAATATTTACTTGAAAAGTTGTAGGATTATTAATTGGGTGCTTCATGGATTGAAAAATGTTGAAATGAACTACTTCTCTTACAAATTATATTGAAAAAGTTCCTTTATAGACATTAATGATGGTTTTGGTAGTTTTTTAGAAAACTTGTTCTAGGTATGATAGGTGAATGTGTTTTAAATCAATCATTTTACTTATTTAGGACTTAAAAAATCATCTAGAAAATCCTTGTTTTTTTACATGAACTATAACATCTTCAATCACTACAGCAGGTTTTGTGGTAATTTGGTTAGTAAGTTAAATGATTATTCCAATGGGTTTGAGTTCTCTGAACTATAAAGTTTAGTAAATATAGTGGAGAATAATATTAATATAATCTAAGAGATCAAACATGAAATCCTAGAATTCAAATTCTCCTATGGTAAATAGGATGGTGAAAGTTCTTAGATATTTACATTCGATAGGAAATGTATGTTATATCATCGAGGAAACATTTCTTACTAAGTTTATTTTATATCCTGATTTGAATTTCTTTTTATGAGAACACATATTTTAAAAAAAAAATTATACCCTAACATTTGTTTAACAACATCTAACAAATGGATATTGACTTTCACTTTTTTGAAAGTTTCTACAACTTCTTTATCCTATTCTTTTTTGCATTTATTTTATCTAGTAAGTCACTCTTACGATAGGATAGTGGTTGTTTGAAAATTCATTGATCATTCTAAACATATATACCTATCACAGTTTCCCATTCATTATTGTTTTTTTAAATAAAATATGCTTCTTATGATATTTATTTCTCTTTAAAAATAGATTCTGAAATTTTAGAAAATTTAGAACTTTTAGTAAGATCCTTGATAAGTTTTTTTATCTACAAAAAGTTTTAAAATGTATGTAATATGTTTCAATATCTCTTAAACAAATTTAGTTTCATACACAAGTGTGTAATTTTATGTTGGAGAACTATTTAATTTATTTCTACTCTTAAGTTCAATGGAAATCAAATTTTCCATCCCTTTATATTTGGGATTAACTAGAAGTTGTGAAGGTAAACCTCTACTCATTTGATTTCTCATGATACCAAGATTATTATCCAATTGACATACTTGATCTATCAAGGTATTCATCATTTTCTTTTATTGTTATGAATTTTATTAGTATTTCCTTATTGCTTTTTATCGTTGTCCCATGGCCTCTTATTGTTATCCCATGGCTTCCTTATGATTGTTTTCAAATTTTTTGGATAGGATGAGAAGTCTATAAATTCCTTTTGGATTGAGCATTGGATTTCTCATTAAATTGTCTAGATTAATAAATACTTGAATCAGCTTAAAAAACTATTTGGTTGTTTGGGTTGTCTAAATCTATTTGGGATCACATTATTCCGAACTTGGTTATAATTTTGGTTGGTTTTTAAAGATATTTGTTTGTTGAATTGAAATGGTATTCCAATAAATTCAACATTGAAATTTTTAAAAGGATCCTACATTTGGTGATATTTGTCACTAGTATGTGATTTCTCGATAATCCAAATTTTCAAATTTATTAACCTAACAACTACTGTAGAAGCGGCAAGCAAGGTCGAACCAAAGGAAGGATGTGCAGAGCCACTAGGAATATCCTCTTGGAAGAATGTTCAGATAGAGGAGGTTTTAATGTGATTGAAAACTAAAAATTATAAAAACTAAACTATTTAAAAATGATTATTTAAATTATCTAAAACTATCTAAGTGAACTAAATTAATCTATAGAGGAAAACAAGTAGAGATGTAAATTTCATAGTTATGACGTTTATTCAGGTTCATAAAATTCCAATTATTTAATTCTCACATCTGAATATTTATTCAATCAATTATCACTAATTACAAATATAATCAAAATACTATTATATCTCATTCTATAATGTTATATAGAATTATAATTTTTCAAAAAAATCATTCATCATTTCATTCTCTGATTAGATTAATTATTTGTGCAACATTTTTGCATCAAATCACTTGGTAAAATGCAATGACCCTTTTCTCACAAAGTCAAAGTATTTATCTGTGTTGGGTTTTCTCAAATGATATCACTTATTATGTATCACTAATACAATTTTGAGGGTAAATTCACAAAAAATATTAATTTATGAATTAATATAATTATTTATTAAGAATTCATTCGCGTGCGATTTATGATTCTCTCATGCACGTGACCAATTTATGAATAAGTAAATTCTCTGATGATCTCCCACCTATGATTACTTATTATGTGTGACACAGACGATCACCAAAGCATGTTCGTGGTTCCCTCTAATAGTTATTTGGACAAAAATATAATTAAATAAATAAACATCCAATTAAATAATATTAAATGGTAATCAAGTATGGAATATAAAACGAAGCCTTGCATTTAATGTTGTGTTCATCACACACCAACACATTAACATTAGTCATCCACGTGACCAATTTCTGAATAAACAAATTCTACGATGATCTCCCATCTATGATTACTTATTATGTATGACAGAGATGATCACCAAAGCATGTTTGTGGTTCCCTATGATAGTTATTTAGACACAAATATAATTAAATAAATAAACATTTGGGGGATACCTCATGGGTTTTCTGTGTAGTAAGGAGGGTGTAGATGTTGATGATGATGGTTGGTCTGGTGTGCACATAAAGGGTACATCACATATGAAGGTGCAACAATGATATAAGTGTATAATAGTAGGAATATCGCGCCTAGTGTGGTGTCACACTTCACAATAATAGTAGGCATATCGCACCTAGTGTTTAACTTATGGATGGATGTGGTGTGGAAGCATTCAAGGGAGGTGCTACTGGTTTAGTTATTCACTGGAGATATTCGCCTGGTGCTACAGTGTAGGGAGAGAAGTAAAGGAGGCATGTGAGCAGGACGATGGGTGGAAACCTACTGGTGATGTGATAAAGTAGAGGAGGAGATGGTCAAGATTGGTGTGGCTAGGTTGAAGGATCGAGATCGTCTTCCCCCTTGTTAGGGTTTCTTTTGAAGAATAAGGACTTCTCTCGGCCGAAGAAGGGGATGTGCCTGCTTGAAAAACAAAAAAAGAGAAAAATTTAAAATTCAAATTATCTAAATGTGTTAAATAATTATAATTATAATTATAATAATATAATTAGAATTATATAAATATATATTATACTAATTATAGAAATAAATAATTATTAGATGATTTAATATAGGTTAATATATATATATACACATATATACACATGTAATTTGATATAATCATATGATACATAATATAAAATTAGTATTTAAAAAATATTATAACCAATACACATGATAATTCTACTATTAAATGTTAATCTAATTTATTAATAATAAAAGAGTAATTATATTAATACTACTATTATTAATACTACTTAAAATTTAAAATGATAAAATATTAAATAATAAACTAAATTAATATATAAAAATAATAAAAACTAAAAAAATATTAATTACTAATATTAATATATAATTTAATTGAAATTTATAAAAATAACTAAAATACTACAAAACAATAATTTCTATCTAAAATACTAAAAAAGTTAGTTAAATTAATTAAAACAAAGTTAGAAAACTATAAAAATTTTAGTAAAATCTGTGTGCATCAAATCTTCCACACTTAAACTTTTTCACTCTTGGGAAAAACAATCAGAAAGAATACACAACTGGAATCATAGAAAAATCAAAAAATCAAAATTCTAAGTTTAAAACTTTTCAATCTCTTTTACCCACAAAATAACATGATTCATTTAAAATTATAATTTTTAAAACAATTTCCCTTCCACTAGCATTATTTCCAAAACAAATAACTACATGAAACATCAATGTGACCTACCTCACCATCACTCGCATCGCTCAAGA
Organism: Viscum album; assembly: GCA_963277665.1. Lineage (NCBI taxonomy): Eukaryota > Viridiplantae > Streptophyta > Magnoliopsida > Santalales > Viscaceae > Viscum > Viscum album. The sequence goes on along the minus strand of OY728166.1, from coordinate 1,078,766,411 downwards.
TAGTTCATTGACAAAGTTATACTCAATTATTATACACATGCATACTTACCATAGGCTTTCCATGCGTTACACATCTCCACTAGTGGAAACCAAAATAATGCACCAATCTTGAGAACTTCACAATAGGTTCAAATGTTTATAAGGCTATGGGACGGTGGGTCATAAAAATGATAATTTTTTGGAAAAAATGAGGGTTGAATCTTGAAATATATGCATGATAAGTGTCAATCCAAATGTCTCCCTCAAACTCTCACTCCCCTTTAATTAAAACGTTTCTTTTCTCCAAGAATTTGATAATCAAATGCCTCTAAAAAATGATGTTTATTTTATTTTCTTTTTCTTTTTTTTAAGAATACAACTCACTCAAACATAATGGATAGGTTAACAGGTGAGTAACAGCTCACGATCCCCATGAAATATCTATAAGATAATATACCAAGAAAAAGTACATAAGTATCTCATACTCTATAAAATATCAGTGAAAGTACGTCATATATATAACTATCTAACTCCTAGATTAATGGATCCTCACTTTTATAGGTATCTCTAAAGGTGAGGGTTGCCACATAATTACCATAGATGTTCTCATTGTTGGAACTAAAAAGAATTTATATTCCCATATCAAAATTCATGTAATACATGTGGATAATGAAAATATAACAAATATAATCATGATGAGATAATATATATCTATGTGCATCAAATGAATCATAGCCCCTTAAACAACCCTCACCATGAATAAATCTTTCCCTCACACTTAGATTCAAAATCATCATGAAAATATTCAAGAGATGGGTATGGAGGAGTATCATAAATTGGTTGCATCCTAAGAAGTATTCTTTATGGACTCTAAGGGATACACAATGGAGAAAATACAATGGATGATCAGTGGGTAAAAGGTGATAAATAAATCAAATAAATGCCTTGTTCGTTTCAATGTAACTTCCAAAATTAGTATATATTTAGTAGAAAAACATGGAACTTTCTATAAGACATAACATGGAAGAGATTCCCTTAAGAAAAAAGATAAATAGGATATGATGAAAAAATAGTCCAAAATCCTCATGAGTATGGATATATAATACTATATAGCATATATGAGCAAGATTGAAAACAAGTGTCCCAAAAATAAATAAGTTTTAGAAAAAAAATCATGGACTGATATCATCAATCATCTAATTCATTAGATCAATAATAAAAAGCATGTAAAATAGGTATCATGTGCTCAAACTTCCTAGGGATACAATTGGTATGACTCTAACTATTTTATGATAAAAATATAATAGCTTTCATGTGGGTTCAATAATGACAGGAATGTGAGTTTTTATCATTTTTCAATTTTTTCAAAAAAATAGTTATTTTACATGGTTTTTTTGAAAGAATAAAATATAATAGAAAAAAACACTTCCTTGAGTAATTCATATAGATGTAGAAAGGCTGCCTATGTCCGATGAAGACCCAAAAATTATGTACTTATAAAATCTATACATGGACAGCAAATACCCACATCATATCAAAGAGATGTCACCAAAATCAAATTAAAACATGGAGGGTAAAAATATGTATGAGGAATTCAGCTCCAATGTAGTTCTAGGAGAAATATATTGTGGTATATGTATTTCTATTTTATTACTTAAAAACCAAATGAATTTAAACTAAATTCAGTGAAAGGAAAAAAACTAATAATGGGTTACCTACCATTGAGTGATAATTTTACTTCATCTTTAGTCAGACATTGATAAAACTCCACCAGGATCGAATGGGGATATATACCATACATCTGCTTATTTTTTGGTAGAAATTTTAAATCTATTCATTGAGAAGGAAATTATCTTACAAGATACACAATATCTCAATGGAAGCTTGTTAGTGAAATATATGGGTGGGATGAAATGAAAATAAAAAACTCCTAAGGGAATGAATATTCCTCATATAAAGAAAGAATCACCAAATAATTTAAGTTTGTGAAAAGGGAATCATCCCAAAGACCAAGAATATTACATTTTTGAACTTTCACAAGAGAATAAATGGCCTTACCAGGCTCTTTCAGTGGTCATCTTATATCCATCATATCTTTGAATGCGGAATCTAGGTCGATGATATATCCCAATCTATTTTCACCGCCAACTACTATCTTAGGGAAATATATTGGTTTCCAAATTAACTCTTGCTCCACAATTTCATTGATTGTACCAAGGTCAAGAGTATTTCTAGAATCTATGGGTATTTTAAGTGAAATGTTTTCAACCTCAATGCATGGAGCTGTTGGGGTGGTCTTAATTGGAGTAGGTGACTCAATTATTTAAATAATGAATTCTTTTCCAAAATATTCTTCTTTACCACCCTCATCATTTTTCTACACTAGCACGTGTGTCACCGTGAACTAAAAATCCTCTAGGAAATCTCATTCTTCCATTATTCCTAGAAAATTATGAGTGTTCTTCACCACAATCACTAACTAATTTTATGAATCCTAAAATGTTTCTAATGTATCACTACTAGAAATAAGCCCATTTGCGACGGGTCAGTTGCGACGGGATCCCGTCGCAAAAGACTATTTGCGACGGGGGTCCGTCGTAAATGCCCTGTTGCGGTAAATGGCGTCGCAACTAACACTATTTGCGACGGGTCTGTCGCTAAAAATATTATTTGCAACGGTAATATGTCTCGTCGCAAATACTAATCTATATATATATATTAAAAACTTTAAATAACACTTTTGTGACGGGCCACGAATACCGTCGCGAAAGAGTTAAATTTTTTTTTCAAAAAAAAAAGAAATAAGTAATTGCGACGGGCCCATCACAATTTCCTATTGTGATGGGAAAATATTCCTGTCGCAATAGGCAATTTAAAAAAAATTAAAAAAAAAATTAATTGCGACGGGATACCATCCCGTCACAATTACCTACTGCGACGGGATGGTTATCCCATCCCAAATATGTATAAAAAAATAAAAAAAAATTAAATTATTAATAAAAAAATTTTAATTAATATTATAATAGTAATCATACAATTATAATTCATTCAAATATTATAACAAAAAATCATTCAAATATTTAAAAAAAATTAATTGAATTAAAATATTAAAAAATTTAAATATATATAAAAAAATTAATATTATAAAATATGAATAATATTATTAATCATATTAATATTGTAATATAAATAATATTATATTATATAAAAATAATAATATACCGAATTCATATTATTATAAATAATTAAAAAAATTTAATTTTAATTAAAATTTTTGAAACTTTTTATGTATTAAAAATACTGAATATAATATTATTAAAATAATTAGAAAATAAAAATATGAAAATTATCAATATTTGCGAAAAGAAATATAAACAAATAATAAAATACTAAAGTAATAATATTATTAATAAAATAAACAAACATTAAAATAAATACCAATAATAAATAATAAAGTATTAAAAATAAATAGAAATTAAATAATACAATATTGACACCAGTATAAGAGAGACAGAAACTCTGAATAGAAAAAATGTCATATTTTAAATTTACAAACTTTATAACATCAAACAATAACTAATCTGAAGGAGGAGGGGGAGGGGAGGATCTGTTGGTGGAGGAAACTCCATCCCTAAGGCATGAGTGAGTCGGCGCATGTACTTCATCTGGTCCTGCTGCTGCTGCTGCCACCGACTCATCTGCTCCTCGTACACCTGCTGTTGTCGTCGGCGCTCCTCTGCATGCCACTGCTGCTGCCGACGCATCTCCTCCTGCTCTTTTTGGAGACTCTCTATCAACTCAGTCTGAGATCGCAACCCATCCTCATACTGTGTAGCGGAAGAAGATGCACGAGCTTCTCTTGAGCTAGACGCCGACATCGCAGCACTGCCATAATAATCTCTGGGATTCAGTTGAGAGCCGATACCAACTACCCGGCCTTTCTCAAAGGCATATTGGGTCGCCTGCATCCATGCCGCCTCCTCAATCTGATGGACACTGCTCTGATCTGATGGCTCAGCCTAACCCTCAGGCCGGGTCTATGATGTTGCGGTCTTATATGACTCATGTAGTTGTAATTTAAAATTAAAATTGTGAATATATTATATGCAGTTAATTTTTAAATTTGAAAACAAATAATACTGACCACGATGTGATGCTGGAAATCACCTCTGAGCTCCCTAGTAGTTGGATCACTGTACATCCTCCGATATACATCGTACTCCGTAATATCGGGGTGCTTGACAGCCTATAAGAATATAAAATAAATTGTTAATATTTAAAGTTATACAAAATATTTATAAAAAATGTACGTACCAAATGTTGTCTATGAGTACTGAAAGTACGACTCCCAGCTCGATGAGTCACCTCCTGTCTCCCCCGATTCTGCCTTCCCACCGATGATCTCCTCTGAAAGCCACCACCCAACCAGTGTGCACATAATCCATCCCATACGTGGGATGAAATGTACTCTGGTCGGTGTGCTCTACATGACTCGTCAAAATCTGACACTCCTGCTTTCTTCATGGCAGCTCTTCTTAAATTGTGCAAAAACTGACGAAAGCGATCATGCATGGCCACCTCCCATGCCTCGTGGATGGCGTCACACATGGTATCCTCGATCGGATACCATAAACCCTACAAATAATTCAAAATATCAAGTTATAAATGAAATAAATTTCAAAATAAAAATTATTTATTTACGTACGTATCGACCAATGACCGAACATGGCCTGCTGCACATCAACAGGAATATGCTCCCATGTCGTCCATGGCTGAGAAAAATAGTTGCGCAAAATAGCACTGCCCTGTCCTACTGCTATATGCGGAAAACTATAAAAACAATAATCAAACATTTATTATGTAAATAGATTAATGAAATATTAGTAAAATGCACAGGTTATCATACCTCCGGGTGTGTGGATCGAACCCAAGACATGGACGTCGCTCGGGGATGGGGTTAGGAATCATTAGTTGTGCAAGACCGCACCCCCTCCACGTACTCTATGAAGCGCCTTCAGGCTGAGGGTCAGGTGCCAGCAACTCGTCCGCATCAAAAGATAGGTCAGCATCCGCCAACTCACGAAATGTGTCCTCGTCCATCTGAAACATAAAACGAATATTGTTAGCAAATAATTGATAATTATTATTATATATACATATATATTAGTTATGATTATATATAACTACCATTGAATTGTATCAATGTTCAGCTTCATCATCATCTTCATATGTGTCAATGTCATCTTCATATTCCTCCTCAATATCATCGATATCCATTTGAGTTCCATTTGCTTCATCTCTTACCATTTCAAATTCATTTGTGACGTCATTACCATCATCATCATCATCACGGACTCTTAATTAAGGGGTGTCATCATCGATACTCATGTCTCTTTGTAACAAAGATTGATTTTGAGTACTCTCTTGAAAAACTTCAATTCCTTGCACTTCAGTGAAAGCACATTCACTTTGACTAAACTAATTGTCTCGAATTTTCATTTTTATTATGCTCCATCAATTAGTCAAGTCTCTTGACGTAGCACAGTACTTTTCATAATAAACTTGATGTGCCTGTTGAGCCAGTAAGAATGGTTCATTTACTACAAGAACACTTTTACATTTAATATCGATGATTCCATGAGTCGGATGAACATGCACGCCTCTCTTAGTATCCAACCACCGATATTTGAACATCATTATGTAATGGTGTCCTAGATAACAGAGTTCAATGATTTCATCAAGTATGCCATAAAAGTCAACTTCATTTTCTCTATGATGAGATCCTCTCAAGAAAACTCCACTGTTCATTGTTTTTTTTGATTCCCCATATGCATGTGTATGAAATCGAAAACCATTCACCACATATGCATTATAAGATTTCACCATTTTGGATGGTGGGTTACTCAATATACAAAGTCGTTTTTCAATTTTATCATCATGTCGAGACACTTGAAAATTTGTGAAATAATTATCAATATAGTAAACTATTAATTGAAGGAGATGTTAAAGTATGAAAAATTTATGTTACCAGTATTTGAAACCACTGAGAAAAAAAAATTTGTCTGCGTTCTTCGAGAGCAGCTGCTGTAATTTGTGGAAGTTGTTTCTTGATATGATTATCATACAATCTATAAAAACGAAGTTATTTATTATAACATAAATATTAGAATAAGTAATATACGCACTTATAGTACAAATGATGTCATCTCTTCACAGTTGAGCAGAACTTACGTATGAGTTCTGTGATGTTCATCATATGAAAACCATCGTTCTTGAACTCCACCAAAACCAAGCTCTGACTGGTTAAAAACAGAAAATTGATTGTCGATTTCATCAATATTCCCCTCGTTCCGTCCCATGCGGTTGTGTTTTTAAGGATACTCAGATTCAAAATAGTGGGAGAAGAAAAAAGATATCTCCTCCTGCAAATAAGCTTCAGCAATATATCCTTCAACAGATGCTTTGTTACGTACTTTTTTTTCAATTTCTGCATGCATCTTTCGAATGGGTACATCCATCGAAACTGTATCTAACCTCCACATTTTTCTTCATATGGAAAATGTAATATCAAATGTTCCATTGAGTCGAAGAAAGACGGTGGGAATATTTTTTCCAGTTTACATATAATTACAACAACATCTTCTTCAAGTTTTCATAGAGCATCGTAATCTGTTGTCGCCGCACAAATGTCCTGAAAAAAATATGGTATGTCTTTTATGGAATCCCATATCACAAAATTCAACAGACCTCTTAATCCAATGGGTAGAAGTCTTTCCATTATAACATGAAAATCATGACTTTTTAATATGGTAATATGACCATTATTTACACATCTACCCAAATTGGAAGCACATCCATCTGGAAGTCTCAAATCTACAATCCATTGACAAAATAATAAGTAGCTTTCTTTGGACAATGCATAAGCTGATTTTGGTTTCATTAACCTTTCTGTTCTGACATTCTCAAACAGTTCGAGTTCTGGATGCCTACAAATTTGAGCAAGATCTAATCGTGCATTTACATTATCTTTGCTCTTTCCTGGTGTATCCAAAATTGTATGAAACAAATTATCAAAACAGTTCTTCTCAATATGCATGAAATCCAACATGTGGCGGACCATCAAATCAGACCAATATGGAAAATCCCAAAATATGCTATGTTTTAGCCAATTGTGTTCTTTCCCAAAACCATAAATGTTCTGTTGGTTTATTGTGGGTCCAAATGTGATGGGAGGTAATGAATATACAACTGATTTTAAATCCGTACCTGATAGCATTTTTGGAGGTCCATCCCTTTCAACTGTGCCTTTTCTAAAATGAGATCTGTTTCTGCGAAAAGGATGATCAGCTGGAAGAAATCTGTGATGACAGTCAAAATAGCAAGGTTTTTTTCATGGACGAGCATAAATGCCTTGTTCTCTCCCATAAAGTAAGGACATGATTTTAGCCTAAGTGTACTCTATCCAAATAACATGCCATAATCCAGGAAGTCACTGATTGTCCACATCAATGTTTCTCTTAGTATGAAATTCTGTTTCGCAGCAACATCATAAGTACTGATACCAGTACTCCATAGTATATTTAATTCATCAATCAATGGTTTCAAATAAACATAAATATTCTTCTTTGGATGTCCTGGGATTAGTAAGTTCAAAAAGATATAGGGTTCCTTCATCAACATACATGGAGGTAAATTGTACGGAGTTAAAAAGACAGGACAACATGAATACTGACTACCATAAGATCCGAATGGACAGAATCCATCAGTGGAAAGACCCAGTCGCACATTTCGGGCTTCTAAAGCAAAGGATGGATGCACTCTATCAAAATGTTTCCATGAATCACCATCGGCTGGATGATTCAAGCTTTTACCAGTTGAAATATTCTTTTTGTGCCATGACATCATTGTCGTTGTATTCATAGACATGAATAAATGCTGAAGTCTAGATGTAAGAGGAAAATATCTCAACTGTTTTACAGGAATCAAGCCAGACTTTCCATGTTGAGCTTCTTTATACCTCAATTGCCCACAAGTGGGACAACTATCCAATGACTCATTTTCCCCAGAATATAAAATGCAATCATTTGAACATGCATGAATCTTCTGACAACTAAGTCCTAAATTCCGAACCAGCCTCTTACTCTCATAGTAATTTGCAGGAAAAACATTTCTTTTAGGTAACAATGTTTTAACCAAATAAAATATTTGATCAAAACACATTTTTGACATTCCATTATCTGATTGATAGCCATAAATTTTGCAACTGCTTCTAATTTTCTTATCTTGCAACCAGGATATAACGCATCCTCAGCAGACCTCAACAACTCATAAAATTCATAGTGTGCCAACTTAGGAGTTGAATCAATATCATCTTGAGTTTCTGTATGTTGAATAGATGGACCTGCAACATCATGTACTAAATTTTGAAACCGGGATGGATCCGGAATCAAGTTAGTATCACCTTCTGTAGAACTGCGTTCACCATGTTGATACCAAAAAACATAATCCGGTTGAAAACCAAAATGCAAGATATGTCCCCCAACTTTGTCAAACGTTTCAAATGTTCTCAGTGCACATTTTTTACAAGGACATTTTATTGTGCCTTCTGAAACAAATTCTGGATTTGATGCCGCAAATGCTAAAAATATAAGGCCCCAGCCTTAAACCTTACTTAATCTTGAGTTATTACAAGATTACACATTGAGGATCTTTTCAGGTTTAGAGTTTTAGAGAATTAGATCATAAAACTTGCATTACATTCCATATATAAACAATGTGGTTACATAAAGATAGTATTATTCTTTCCCATCAATGGAAACATATTTAAAATAAAACATGGATTCTTTCTTGAAACTTCCTTGACACTATCATCATATCATGTACCTTTCCCTTGACCTGTGAAAAACATTTCAAAAAAACTTGGGATGAGCATAAAAATCTCAGTAAGGGATATAAAAATATATGGAAAGGAAACATGGGTACATATATACATAAGAATTAAATCATACTTTACCCACAAAACATAAGCACTATAACATACCTCATCAAATCATGACTAAATCATAAAAAACATAATACATAAAGGTAACTTGAGGCATTCATAACATTCTTACGTAGGGAGTAACCCTCTTGGTTACGTTTGGAATACCCATCACAGTATATTCCCTAAATCTCTTCAGAGAAACCTTAACATTACACTCCTTCGCATTACCCAATGCATTGGAGAGCTATATCGGGCTCACCCGCCCTTAGTTTATCACAGAACCACCCGTCTTCATAATAATTCCCAAGAACCTCAACATAATCATATCACATAAAACATGCATAAAGGAAACATAACATTTCCACCTTTCAATCACAAGATATCAATACAACACATTGATATAAAAACATTATGAAAACCATTTTTAATACCAAAATAAAATAAAATTAAAACATGGTATTTATTTTTCTTTTAAAAAAAAGTATGGCTTGTAGAGGAAGCCGAAACTCAAATAACGGTCACGGCGGCGGAGAGGTCGTTGTCGCCGCATACGTACAACAAAAACATTCCCTTTTGTCATTTAGTAAAACTCTTCATATAAAAAATATTCCTTTTGGATAAACATAAAAGTCAAAGGGGTTTATACACCATATAAAAGAAGGTTGTGTATAAAACAAAATATACCTCAATGAAAGGAGATTGAGACGAAGTCCCATACCTCGGGACCTACTTGACTCGATCGTTCTTTAATGTCCTAAATAATAAACTTGAGTTAATTTCTACTTGTTTAAGAACCTTTTTCAAGTTCATTATTCCTTTTATATCACTTATTTCCATGTCATTAACACTATGTAATTATTTAAGTTAATAACGGTCGTTTTAACGATCATTGGTACTTGAGTCAAAAATAAACCCTTTATAATTACAAGTTGTTCATGTATCCATTATATCCAGAATGGTATTCATGATGTAGATATCATATATGTCATATATATCTAGTACATGCATGCATTTATAATATTACATAATCATTTAGAGGTAATAAATGAAATGCACCGTTCATGGAGACGGTAAGCCGTACGTACGCATGAACGCTACTTTCATTTCTATTTCGTATTTTATAGAATGGAATCATAATGATATAAAGGTATATTATAATTCAAGTGTAATATCATATATAATATCATAACTCCATCCTTTATACGTCCCACATATGGTATTTAACGAATCAAATCACTTTGAGGGGGCGGTAGTCCGCACTTCCTTAAATGAAGATATCGCGTTTACCCATAATGGAAACCATAATGGTATGCCCAAAATGAAAAATACAGAAGATTAAGGAAAACATAAACATATTAAATATCATATATAAATATAGTGACATCTTAATGGCCACCTTTGAAGGTGTTAAAATAATGTTGAACAATCATCGTTTCGGGAGGCATAAATTCACCATCCACGGAAACAGTATGTTCTTTAACCATTAGATGTAGGTGTGTGTAAGTGTAGCTCGAATCCTTCTTATAAAAACATCCTAGTATATTGAATATACTGTATTTGTTACAAAATAAATGAATAAAAAGAGTTTAGGGGGTTGGAGAAGCAAAATAAAACAAAAGGACTCAAGTGAAGACATTACCTTAAAATCGGGTAACTCCCTTTGGTTTGAGCTCAAAGTCTTCCTTGGGAAGACTTCTGCCCAAAGTGAGGCTTCAAGGAGTAAGAGAGGGAAGTGGAGAGGAAAAATGGGCAGGGGTTGGCCGATCCAAAGGCTTTGGAAGTGTTGGTAAGGAGGTAGAGGTGGGGGCCTTTTATAAGAGGAGAGGAGGGGCACTCTTGGAAAGTAAGGAAATGTTACTTTATTTTCAAATGGGTTTTGGATTTTAAAGGTCCTAAATTGATATAATTCTAGGATAAGGTGATAAGTGTTCTAAATATACCCACCCAATATTTTTTGGACATGTTTAGGTCTTATATTTTACATTATCTTCCCATTTTATTTAAATCGTCAAATAATGAGGTCATCGCTGCATCATTATGATGTCATAAATAATTTAATTTATTTAATGTCTAAAAATTATAAAAAAATACTATGATGTAGAAAATCTTTTTATCTTTCTAATGACTATTTATAGTCCAAAATATCATTTATTTAGACAAAATTAAAAATATTTTACTTAGGTGATACATTCTTTGTTACATTTAACATTCTTTAAAAAATAAAAAGATAAAAAGTCACTTTCTCACAAAAGTGATTTCATGGGGTCCCCAAGTTTGGAACAAGGCATCTCATGGTAGGCCATGAGATAACCAGTATCCTTAGGACACATTTTGTGGTCATTTTTTATTATTATGATATTATCTTATTATCCTTAACTACCCGATTACTCATTAATCAAGATAATTAAAGATAATTACCGTCGTTACTATTCATAATGTCCAAAAACAAAAGAGTCTTGATTACATGATTTGGACCTTCTGATTCCAAATATGTAATCCATTTTACCAAATTCCAAACACATAAATTGCAATAATTTATTTAAAAATAATTCCCGTTGTCAAAACAAATAGCGGGTTTTTTTGAAACAATATCTATGAAAAGTTTGGAATTAGTTTATGACCAATTCCAAAGTGAAATTAATCCTAATGACCACCATTAGATTAAATGGTAAAAATATATTAAGATTAAACTTTAAGACCAATTAAAAATATAATATAACCATATAATTAAATTAAATGAAAAAGCAGTTTTGATGTAAAATGCAGTATGTTTCACTATTCATTAAAAAATGACCATTGTCAGAAAAATACCAAAAATTTATCCAATGTAAATTTCAATGTCCCAATCATAATGAATATGTTTATTTTGAAAAATAGAGATTATAAAATTTTCAAAAGTTTGATTTAAAAAGGGTTTTCCATCAAAAGGCAGTAAAACAATCTTTTAAGAATATTAGTGTATTTCATGCAAAAGATTGTATTTATTTTCATTTTAAGCCTATAAAACACTATCTTAATCATTAATAGACATAGATAAAAATATATATTATTCATTACTTACTTGGGATGTTACATCCTTCCCCCCTTTAGAAAATTGTGTCCCCACGATTTATTTACTTACCGAATAAATGGGGGTACTTATCCCTCATTGTATTTTCAGATTCCCATGTTGCCTCTTCCATCATGTGGTTTTTCCACAAAACCTTTACCTGATTAATCACCTTATTCCATAACACTTGCTCCCTGTGGTCAAGAATCTGGACCGGTTGTTCCTCATAAGATAGGTTCTCTTCCAGCTGAACTACCTCTGGACTCAAAACATGAGATGGATCTGGCATGTACTTTCTCAGCATCGAAACATGAAAAACATTGTGTACCTGAGATAAACTCGGAGGTAAATCCACCCGGTATGCAACTGATCCAACTCTCTCTAGAATTTCATATGGTCCAATGAACCTTGGACTCAGCTTTCCTTTCTTACCAAATCGCATCACACTTTTCCATGGTGAGACTTTGAGAAAAACATGATCACCTACCTCAAAAGTTAGATCCTTCCTCATGTTGTCTACATAACTCTTCTGCCTACTCTGAGTTGTTCTCATGTGTTTCTGTATCAGCTGAACTTTTTCTGCCAACTCTTCTACCAATTCTGGTCCCATCAACTTCCTTTCACCCACTTCATCCCAGAAAGCTGGAGTTCGACACCGCTTCCCATATAATGCCTGAAATGGTGCCATATGTATACTAGAATGAAAACTATTATTATATGAAAATTCAACCAAAGAAAGATATTGGTCCCAACTTCCCTAATAATCCATCGAACAAGCTCGTAGCATATCCTCCAAGGTCTGAATTGTTCGTTCCGACTGCCCATCTGATTGAGGATGAAATGTTGTACTAAAATTTAATTCAGTACCCAATGACTTCTGAAGGCCTTTCCAAAAGTTATAAGTGAAACTGGGATCACGATCAGATACAATGGAGAGAGGAACTCCATGTAACCTGACTATATCTTTAAGATACAAATGGGAAAGTTGATCTAGGGAAAAATTATCTCGTATAGCAAGGAAATGAGCAGATTTGGTCAAGCGATCAACAATAACCCAGATTGCATTATTACCTCGAGATGTCTTCGGTAATCCCACAACAAAGTCCATGGATATATTCTCCCATTTCCACTCTGGCACTGGTAAAGGCTGAATCATCCCTTTCGGTAACTGCCGCTCTACTTTAACCTCCTGACAAGTCAAACACTTCACAGTAAAATCAGCAATATCTCTTTTCATTCCATACCACTAGTAATACTCCCGAAGATCTCTATACATCTTAGTACTGCCTGGATGAACTGAAAACGGAGAACTATGAGCTTCACATAAAAACTCTCTCTTAAACTGTGAATCACAAGGCACACACAATCTCTTCCCAAATCTCAAAACGCAATCATTATCAATGTTGAATTTAGGCAACTTACCTTTCTGAACCAGCTCTACCTTTTTCTGCAACTCCCTGTCTTGCTTCTGTGCTTGCTTGATTCTATCTGATAGAGATGATCTCACTGATACCTGAAACAAAACAGAAGAAATTCCTGCACCAACAACTTCTATGCCAAATTTCATCAAATCCTTAACCAAAGGATCACGTTCCAAACGCAACATTGCTAATGAAGCATTACTTTTTCGACTCAAAGCATCAGCCACTTTATTTGCTTTTCCCGGATGGTAATGAATTGTACAATCATAATACTTGATTAATTCCAGCCATCTCCTCTGTCTCATGTTTAACTCTTTCTGAGTGAATATATACTTTAAACTTTTGTGATCAGTATATATTTCACACTTTACTCCATACAAATGATGCCTCCAAATTTTTAAAGCGAAAACAACAGCAGCTAATTCCAAATCATGTGTAGGGTAATTTACCTCATGAGTTTTCAACTGTCGTGAAGCATAAGTAATTACCTGATCATTCTACATTAGGAAGCAACCAAGTCCTTTCAATGAAGCATCACTGTATATAACAAACTCACCATTCCTGTAAGGTAGTGCCAAAACTGGAGCATTCACCAATCTTCTTTTCAATTCCTGAAAACAATCATCACATTCTTTTGTCCAGATAAACTTAACACCCTTCCGAGTTAGCTTAGTCATTGGACTAGATAACCGTGAAAAATTTCTAACAAACCTTCGGTAATAGCCTGCCAAACCAAGGAAGCTACGAATCTCAGTTACATTTGTGGGTCTTGGCCATTCTTCAACAACCTTTGTTTTTGCAGGATCAACAGTTATCCCATCTTTAGAAACAATATGACCAAGGAAAGAAATTTTTTGCAACCAAAACTCACACTTGCTGAATTTTCCATATAGTTTCTTTTCTTTTAAGTTTTGCAAGATAACCCTTAAATGTCTTTCATGCTCCTCTTTACTTTTAGAAAACACCAAAATATCATCAATGAAAACCACCACAAACTTATCCAAGAACTCATGGAAAATTCTATTCATTAAGTCCATGAATACAGTAGGTGAATTGGTTAGCCCAAAAGGCATTACTACAAATTCATAATGGCCATATCTTGTACAAAACTCGGTCTTCGGAACATCTGCTTCCTTTACCTTCAGCTGATGGTACCCCGATCTCAAGTCAATCTTTGAAAAATACTGAGCTCCCTGGAGCTGATCAAACAAATCATTGATATGAGGCAAAGGATATTTGTTCTTAACAGTGATGTTATTCAAGGCTCTATAATCAATGAAAAGTCTCATTGAACCATCTTTCTTTTTAACAAATAAAATAGGAGCACCCCATGGTGATGTGCTAGGTCGAATGAAACCTTTCTCTAATAAATCTTGCAATTGCTCCTTCAACTCTAAAAGTTCAATTTGATCCATTCGATAAGGGGGTTTTGAAATTGTCTTAGCATCAGGAACTAAGTCAATAGTAAACTCAACTTCCCGATCCGGTATTATTCCAGGAAACTCATCAGGAAAAACATCAGGATACTCATTTACCACTAGCACATCATTAATCTGAACAGTTCCTTTATTTTCAACGATGTGTGCAAGGTAACATTAATTTCCATCTTTTACAAGTTTCTTGGCCTCTTGATAAGTTATAAACAGTAAGGGTTCATTCTTGTACACAAACTGAAAGTATTTCTGAAAAGAAACTTCTTTAGCTCTACAGTCAATCTTAGCATGGTAAATAGAGAGCCAATCCATACCCAGGATAACATCAAACTCTACTAGAGGTAGAACAATAAGGTTTTCAAGTAGGTTCTTTCCATAGATAAGGATAGGAAGATTCTTATAAATTCTTTTTACCTAAACATTTCCCCCATGTGTTTTTACCAAAAGTTCAGGAGTCATTTCTTGAGATGGTATTCCCATTTTACTAGAAAATGTTTCAGAGATGAAAGAATGTGTAGACCCCGAATCAAACAACACACTGGAATAATCTGAAAAAACAAACAAAGTACCTGATACAACTTCATTTGATGGCCCAACATCTGCTGAAGTAGTTGCAAAGGATTTCACCACCCCTTTCTGCTTGTAGTCTAACTGCTTCCCATCACCCAAACTCTTTGTCAGACACTTGTTTGCATAGTGACCCATCTCATTGCACTTATAACATTTTACTAACTGTAAATCAAATTTGGTCTTACCATCACCCTGATCTTTTCCAGTGAAATCACGAGCCTTATGTCCCATCTTACCACATCGGTAGCACTTTCCAGAATTCATAATACATTTCCCAGCAAGCCTTTTGCCACATTTATCACAAACTGGAAACTTAGTTTTCTTACCGTCATACTTTTTTGAAGAATTCTTACCTTTCTCCTGCCACCTCGGTCTCTTCTTCTGTTGGTTGTTATATAACACTTGATCATCGGCAAACTCCATTTCCACCTTCTCAGCACATTGAACAAGCTTTTCATAACTTTTAAACTCACGATAATCTAATGCCCTTCTATATTTTGGCTTTAATCCTGAGTAAAAACGATTGATTTTACTATCAAGGTCTTGGATAAAATTTGGAGCATACCTTGCCAATCGAGTGAACCTTTCTTCATAGGTAGGCACTGAGTCTTCCTCTTGCCTCAATTCCAAGAATTGTTTTTCCATCCTAAGTCGAACATACTTAGGAAAATACTTCTCAAGAAACATACCTTTGAATTCATCCCAGTCGAGAGCATCAATCTCATCAGCGTCCCTGATATTTTTAACCATCGACCACCACTAATCTGTTTTACCCTCCAAACGATAAATAGCAAGACTAACCTTTTGATTGTCTGAACACCCCATGACATCGAAAATCTTCTCCAGTGCTTTAATCCACCCTTCAGCTAGCACAGGGTCAGATGATCCTCTGAATGATGGGGGATGTTGCCAAATGAAATGTTCCACCACTGACATGTTCCTCTGCGGTTGATCTGGCTGATCTCGTGTATGGATACCAGCACCATTTATCGCTTGAGTCAACTGCGCCATTACTACAAAAAACTGTTCAGTTCCAATTCCGACCATCTCAGGATTCTGATTCAGAAGGTTATTTCCTTCTTCATGCCTTCCTAGCACTGCTTCCCTATTTCCCCTGTGGAAAACCATTCTGAACAAACATGTCTTAGATGAAGCAACATGGTAATCTTCAAATTCTATATCATTTCAAAAAATATATATTTTTGGATAATCATTTAATAGAATTCTAACTCCTAAAGTTATCTAAACGGACCTCTGATACCAACTATAAGGCCCCAGCCTTAAACCTTACTTAATCTTGAGTTATTACAAGATTACACATTGAGGATCTTTTCATGTTTAGAGTTTTAGAGAATTAGATCATAAAACTTGCATTACATTCCACATATAAACAATGTGGTTACATAAAGATAGTATTCTTCTCTCCCATCAATGGAAACATATTTAAAATAAAACATGGATTATTTCTTGACACTTCCTTGACACTATCATCATATCATGTACCTTTCCCTTGACCTGTGAAAAACATTTCAAAAAAACTTGGGATGAGCATAAAAAGCTCAGTAAGGGATATAAAAATATATGGAAAGGAAACATGGGTACATATATACATAAGAATTAAATCATACTTTACCCATAAAACATAAGCACTATAACATACCTCATCAAATCATGAATAAATCATAGAAATCATAAGACATAAAGGTAACTTGAGGCATTCATAACGTTCTTACGTAGGGAGTAACCCTCTTGGTTACGTTTGGAATACCCATCACAGTATATTCCCTAAATCTCTTCGTAGAAACCTTAACGTTACACTCCTTCGCGTTACCCAATTCATTGGAGAGCTATATCGGGCTCACCCGCCCTTATTTTATCACGGAACCACCCGTCTTCATAATAATGCCCAAGAACCTCAACATAATCATATCACATAAAACATGCATAAAGGAAACGTAACATTTCCACCTTTCAATCACAAGATATCAATACAACACATTGATATAAAAACATTATGAAAACCATTTTTAATACCAAAATAAAAGAAAATTAAAACATGGTATTTATTTTTCTTTTAAAAAAATGTATGGCTTGTAGAGGAAGCCGAAACTCAAATAACGGTCACGGCGGCGGAGAAGTCGTTGTCGCCGCATACGTACGACAAAAACATTCCCTTTTGTCGTTTAGTAAAACGCTTCATATAAAAAATATTCCTTTTGGATAAACATAAAATTCAAAGGGGTTTATACACCATATAAAAGAAGTTTGTGTACAAAACAAAATATGCCTCAATGAAAGGAGATTGAGATGAAGTCCCATACCTCAGGTCCGACTTGACTCGATCGTTTGTTAATGTCCTGAATAATAAACTTGAGTTAATTTCTACTTGTTTAAGAACATTTTTCAAGTTCATTATTCCTTTTATATCACTTATTTCCATGTCATGAATACTATGTAATTATTTAAGTTAATAACAGTCGTTTTAACAATCATTGGTACTTGAGTCAAAAATAAACCCTTTATAATTACAAGTTGTTCATGTATCCATTATATCCAGAATGGTATTCATGATGTAGATATCATGTATGCCATATATATCTAGTACATTCATGCATTTATAATATTACATAATCATTTAGAGGTAAGAAATGAAACGCACCGTTCATGGAGACGGTAAGCCGTACGTACGCATGAACGCTACTTTCATTTCTATTTCGTATTTTATAGAATGGAATCATAATGATATAAAGGTATATTATAATTACAGTGTAATATCATATATAATATCATAACTCCATCCTTTATACTTCCCACATATGGTATTTAACGAATCAAATCACTTTGAGGGGGCGGTAGTCCGCACTTCCTTAAATGAAGATATAGAGTTTACCCATAATGGAAACCATAAAGGTATGCCCAAAATTAAAAATACAAAAGATTAAGGAAAACATAAACATATTAAATATCATATATAAATATAGTGACATCTTAATGGCCACCTTTGAATGTGTTAAAATAATGTTGAACAATCATCGTTTCGGGAGGCATAAATTCATCATCCACGGAAACAGTATGTTCTTTAACCATTAGATGTAGGTGTGTGTAAGTGTAGCTCGAATCCTTCTTATAAAAACATCCTAGTATATTTAGGATACTGGAGTTATTACAAAATAAATGAATAAAAAGATTTTAGGGGGTTGGAGAAGCAAAATAAAACAAAAGGACTCAAGTGAAGACATTACCTTAAAATCGGGTAACTCCCTTTGGTTTGAGCTCAAAGGCTTCCTTGGGAAGACTTCTGCCCAAAGTGAGGCTTCAAGGAGTAAGAGAGAGAAGTGGAGAGACACAATGGGTAGGGTTTGGCCGAGACAAAGGCTTTGGAAGTGTGGGTAATGAGGTAGAGGTGGGGGCCTTTTATAAGAGGAGAGGAGGGGCACTCTTGGAAAGTAAGGAAATGTTACTTTATTTTCAAATGGGTTTCGGATTTTAAAGGTCCCAAATTGATATAATTCTAGGATAAGGTGATAAGGGTTCTAAATATACCCACCCAATGGGTTTTGGACATGTTTAGGTCTTAGATTTTACATTATCTTTCCATTTTATTTAAATCGTCAAATAATGAGGTCATCACTGCATCATTATGATGTCATAAATAATTTAATTTATATAATGTTTAAAAATTATAAAAAAAATACTATGATGTAGAAAATATTTTTATCTTTCCAATGACTATTTATAGTCCAAAAGATCATTTATGTAGACAAAATTAAAAATATTTTACTTAGGTGATACATTCTTTGTTACATTTAACATTCTTTAAAAAATAAAAAGATAAAAAGTCATTTTCTCACAAAAGTGATTTAATGGGGTCCCCGAGTTTGGCACAAGGCATCCCATGGTCGGCCATGAGACAAACAGTAGCCTTAGGATACATGTTGTGGTCATTTATTATTATTATGATATTATCTTATTATCCTTAACTACCCGATTACTCATTAATCAAGATAATTAAAGATAATTACCATCGTTACTATTAATAATGTCCAAAAACAAAAGAGTCTTGATTACATAATTTTGACCTTCTGATTATAAATATGTAATCCATTTTACCAAATTCCAAACACCTAAATTTCAATAATTGATTTAAAAATAATTCCCGTTGTCAAAACAAATAGCGGGTTTTTTTGAAACAATATCTATGAAAAGTTTGGCATTAGTTTATGACCAATTACAAAGTGAAATTAATCCTAATGACCACCATTGGATTAAATGGTAAAAATAGATTCCGATTACACTTTAAGACCAATTAAAAATATAATATAACCATATAATTAAATTAAATGAAAAAGCAGTTTTGATGTAAAATGCAGTATTTTTCACTATTCATTAAAAAATGACCATTATCAGAAAAATACCAAAAATTTATCCAATTTAAATTTCAATGTACCAATAATAATGAATATGTTTATTTTTACAAATATAGATTATAAAATTGTCAAAAGTTTGATTTAAAAAGGGTTTTCCATCAAAAGGCAGTAAAACAATCTTTTAAGAATATTAGTGTATTCCATGCATAAGATTGTATTTATTTTCATTTTAAGCCTCTAAAACACTATCTTAATCATTAATAGACATAGATAAAAATATCTATTATTCATTACTTATTTGGGATGTTACAAAAAAAGTCTCCACACCCTCTATATATACTGGATTTAAACAAGAACCATTTGGATTTCTACGTTGATTTATTCATATGTGGTCATCTAATAATGACTGTTGACGACCTCATTGTTCCATATTTTTCTATAAAATATAAATGCATTACTGTTTTTTAATAATTTGTTAAAAAAAACACTCAAGCAAGGATAATTATAGAGTTTACATCAGACACGACTGACGCAAACTTTTTATTGGGATAGACCTAAAAATTGACCCTTTATGAATTGAACGTGTTAAGAATAAAGCAAAACCTGTTACAAATATTGATAATTTTAATATTTTATAAAAAAATTATTATTTTAATAATACTAATATTATTTTTTCATAAATATTAATTATATAATAATAACATTATTACATTATTATTATTTTTTATTATTAATATTAAAATAATATAATTTTCTATATTATGTTACAATTCTCCTTTCATCTGTGTGTTTAACATTCTATCTCCACATGTAATATTTGCATTCACTTTCACCTCTCTATTGGTGAGTAGGTTGATAATTTTGAAAAGGAATGCAAATATTACATGTGGAGACAGAAGTTTTCTTAAAAACAATACAAAGATGAAAAGATAATTGAGAAAGATAATGATCACGCTAGTTTTTTCCAATTAGCTAATTATTACTAATTATTCCTAATTATTGGTAAATTATTCTTAATTATTGGTAATTATTACTAATTATTGGTAATTATTCCTAATTATTGGTAATTATTACTAATTATTGGTAATTATTCCTAATTATTGGTAATTATTCCTAATTATTGGTAATTATTCCTAATTATTGGTAATTATTCCTAATTATTGGTAATTATTCCTAATTATTGGTAATTATTCCTAATTACTGGTAATTATTCCTAATTATTGGTAAATATTGACAATTATTGGCAATTATTGGTAAATATTGGCAACTATTGGCAATTATAGGTAAATATTGGTAATTATTACTAATTATTACTAATTATTGTTAATTATTACTAATTATTGTTAATTATTACTAATTATTGTTAATTATTAATAATTATTGGTAATTATTGTTAATTATTGGTAATTAGTGGAAACTATTGGTAATTAGTGGTAATTATTATAATTATTGGTAATTATTACTAATTATTGGTAATTATTACTAATTATTGGTAATTATTCCTAATTATTGGTAATTATTCCTAATTATTGGTAATTATTCCTAATTATTGGTAATTATTCTTAATTATTGATAATTATTCCTAATTATTGCTAATTATTCCTAATTATTGGTAATTATTCCTAATTATTGGTAATTATTCCTAATTATTACTAATTATTCCTAATTATTAGTAATTATTCCTAATTATTGGTAAATATTGACAATTATTGGTAATTATTGGTAAATATTGGTAATTATTGGTAATTATCAGGAATTATTACTAATTATTGGTAATTATTGTTAATTATTACTAATTATTGGTAATTATTGTTAATTATTACTAATTATTGATAATTATTGGTAATTATTACTAATTATTGGTAATTATTGGTAATTATTGTTAATTATTACTAATTATTGGTAATTATTGGTAATTATTGGTAATTATTACTAATCATTGGTAATTTTTGGTAATTATTATTAATCATTACTAATTATTCCTAATTATTGGTAATTATTGTTAATTATTACTAATTATTGGTAATTATTGTTAATTATTACTAATTATTGGGAATTATTGGTAATTATTACTAAATATTGACAATTATTGGTAAATATTGGTAAATATTGGTAAATATTGGTAATTATTGGTAATTATTACTAATTATTGGTAATTATTGTTAATTATTGGTAATTATTGGTAATTATTACTAATTATTCCTAATTATTGGTAATTATTCCTAATTATTGGTAATTATTGGTAATTATTATTAATTATTGGTAATTATTCCTAATTATTGGTAATTATTCCTAATTATTGGTAATTATTCCTAATTATTGGTAATTATTCCTAATTATTGGTATTTGCGACGGGATCCCCTTCTCCTTTCATCTGTGTGTTTAACATTCTGTCTCCACATGTAATATTTGCATTCACTTTCACCTCTCTATTGGTGAGTAGGTTGATAATTTTGAAAAAGAATGCAAATATTACATGTGGAGACAGAAGTTTTCTTAAAACCAATACAGAGATGAAAAGATAATTGAGAAAGATAATGATCACGCTAGTTTTTTCCAATTAGCTAATTATTACTAATTATTCCTAATTATTGGTAATTATTCCTAATTATTGGTAATTATTCCTAATTATTGGTAATTATTCCTAATTATTGGTAATTATTCCTAATTATTGGTAATTATTCCTAATTATTGGTAAATATTGACAATTATTGGCAATTATTGGTAAATATTAGTAAATATTGGTAATTATTGGAAAATATTGACAATTATTGGCAATTATTGGTAAATATTGGTAATTATTGGTAATTATTGATAATTATTACTAATTATTACTAATTATTGGTAATTATTTTTAATTATTACTAATTATTGGTAATTATTGGTAATTATTGTTAATTATTATTAATTATTACTAATTATTACTAATTAATATTACTTATTACTAATTATTGTTAATTTTTTCTAATTATTACTATTTTTTGAATTATTCAAATTATTACAAATTATATTCATTAATTACTAATTACATTCATTATCTACAAATTATATTCATTAACTACTAATTACATTCATTAATTACTAATTACTATCTTTAATTAAAATTAAAGTTATTAATTACTAATTACAGTCACTTAATTATTAAATATTGTTAATTACTAATAATGAAATCTAACAAATCAAATTTAATACCTTAATACAACATAATTATATCTAATAAGAAATAATAAAAACTAATGTAAAAATATAAAACAAAAACATTAAATAAATATTAAATTAAAATTCAGAAAAAAAACCTTAAACGGGTTTTCGAGCTTTCGATTTGTTGTACTTGTAGGATGATCCCCGCAACCTCCTTGAAATCGACTTGCAAAACAAAACTCACTCAACACATATAAACTAGTAAAAAGTAGTTCAGATTCGGAAAAATTGTCAAGGCTAACTGTATTTATAGGTTAGATTATTTGCGACGGGGTTTATTGCGACGGTATTGCCGTCGCAATTGGTATTATTTGCGATGGGCCGTCGCAAATAACCCCGACCGCATTTAATATGGGCGGCAATAAAAGGGATTATTTGCGACGGGCCCCGTCGCAAATAACCCCTACTGCCAGGTTATTAGCAACAGGATCCCCTTCCCGTCGCAAATAACCTGTTACCGCCGCCGGTTATTTGCGACGGGAAGGGGATCCCGTCGCAAATATCTTTCGCGTGATTTGGCGCGCATTCGCGCCAAACCATTTGCGACGGGTGAGAATATCCCGTCGCAAATAACTCTTTATTTGCGACGGGGATTATGCCCCGTCGCAAATACCCTGACTGCGGGGTTATTTGCGACGGGACAAATTCCCGTCGCAAATAACCCTTCGCTAATACAACTTTTTCCTGTAGTGTATCCATATTGTAAAATGTTTTAGACTCACAAATATTTTCAAAAATAGGTGATTCATTTTTATTTGAAGTGAATTACTCTTTTGTAAGGCAATTCATGTTGACTTGGATCAATTCTAACTCTATCATAGTAAAGAAGGTTCCAAGTTCAACTCTGTAACACCCGAGACTTTTATGTTATATAAATCATCAAAGGAATATTTTTCTACACACAACACTTGTTTGACTTGCTTTACATGAAATCGCAACCTTCCTCGATAGCTTGCGTCGTACGCAATACCGAGTTTCACTAAACAATGATATGCTAATAAAATATTATTAAAACTATCCGTTATGAATAGTAATAACCACTTTTTGAAATTTTATAAATTTTATTTTTCAAAATGGACTTCATTTTTGGATTCGGAATATCGAAATTATCCTAGGGTGAAATTTTGGTATTTTTCTGAAAACATTCAATTTTTGATGAATAGTGAAACCACTAAGTGGTAGTTAAAAAACTGAATTTTTCATAAAACTTAATTTTACCACTTCTGTGAGTGGAATTTCGAAAATCCAAGAGACACAGTTGATGTCAGTATGTAAAATGTGGTTCAATGAGATGAAAATAATTTTTTGGTGAATAGTAACTTTTTACTTTTTTTACCACGGTTAAAAGTAAATAGGGTAATTAAGGGTAAAAATGATATTATTATTACCCTAACACATGTCCTAATTCTATTGTAAAAGTTTAATTCGACCAAAAACAACCTTAGGAATAAAATATGACCATTTAGGCCCACTTGGATTAGATTAGGACATTTATTATTAATTTATTTAAAGAAGGGTTAAAATAGTTAAAATCAAAGTTTAATAAGTAAATCATTTTCAATATGGGGTTATACATAATATAAATTCGACTATAAATATTCATTAGAAATATAAAGAGATTTCCTACATAATTGTATTTTATTTGTAATTTTTAGACATTAAATAATTTAATGTATTTATGACACAAAGATGATGCAGTAATTATCTTATTAATGAAATACTGACATAATTGATGTTATAAACACCGAAATAAATGTAATTTGAGACTTTTTATGAATTTTACTAATTTTCTAGATTAATATGACATGTTAGTATTGATTTAATTAACTTTGTTCGAACTAATCATTCTGTTATGATTTTCACAAAAATTAATTACTAAATAGTGTCAAAATTGACATAAAATAGTTTTTAAAACAAATATTATATTAGTAATTGTTATTTTATTCCTAAAAATCTAAGGTTCAGCCAAAGTACTTAGATAAGGTTATATATATTAATAATAAACAACTTGGGGTTCGTTTGGCTGCTTATAGTAAGTTTATTAACCTTATAGTATAAGAACACAAGAAGACACGGTAAAAATAAAATTATTTATCTTAATGTTAAATCTAAATGATAAGGTTAAAATAGGAACCTAAACTTGTATAAATTCTATTGGATGAGATGATTTCTACCCATCCCCACCTTATCTTCGAAATAAATCAATTTGGAGCTATTTAAAACTGAACTTGACTTTATAATAAAATAATATTTTTAGTTTTTCCAAAGGAGCCCCTCTCCTCCCTTATAAAAGGGCACCTCCTCCCCCTCTTCCTCACACCACTTTGAGCCTTCAAGCTCGGCCAACCCCTGGAATTTCTTCTCTCCACTTCCCTAGAAACATCCTAGAGGTTCTTGTCTTCTTCAAAGACCTATTTTAGTGCCCTAAAAGGAGGTCTCAAAGAAGCACTTCAAAGAAGAGGTAATGTCCGTTACCGATTCTTTCATCTTTATTTCTTCTTCCACTTATTCTTATTTAGTTGTTTCATTATGAAGTAATAACATTAGTATCACTCATATACTGATATGTTATTATAAGTATGAAACAACCCTATTTCACCATCTATCCATCCTACGGAAAAATAAATCACCGCGTGTGCGTACGTACGGAATACCGTCTCCACGCCGTGGTGTAATCTATTTTCCACCACCACCCTACTTGGATGGGTATAATGGTGTAAATAATGACTATATATGACTATTATAAAGTGATACTGATTCTGAAATAGTATACATACACTCCAATTCAATTCCACGATCATAGGAACGATATCATCACTCGTGCGTACGTACGGAATACCGTCTCCACGATGTGATGCGACTTGTTCTACATGATCTTCATTTCATAATGATTATATAAATGAATTAAATGAATTAATGTGATATATATTACAATAATACCATTCTGGAAATCAGGTATCTATAACCTAAAGAGAAGAATAAGAATTTATTCGACAAAACACACATAAGAACAGAAAGTAATAAACACCCGAATAACAAGTAGTAATGAAATATTACTAATAAGAAGCAAAGAATATGACCATATATGATATCATAACAATAAGTATGATTCTGTAATAAGTCAATAACATTCTTTAAATCATTATACAGGATGTTCGGACACGTACAAAGCATATCGGACCTAAGGTAAGGTAAATATCACAATCTTATTTTTATCCGAGATTGTTTATACTTTAGTATTTACTGGGGTGTATTTTATCATCCACATCCATATTTCCTCAATATGTAATATTATTTCCATCCACCTACAATTGTTTAAATCCAATTTTACCCTTCGGTGAGTTTTTAGTAAAAGATATGAAAGGAATCTTTTTTCGTTTTTCGTACGAGGTACTTTTTGACTTTTCCGACAAAAGTACGAGAAGAATGTTTTTTTTAACTTATACAGAATGAATGGATTTTTAAAACATTATTTCCAAGAAGGTTCCTTTACAAGTTTTCAAGTTTATTTTTAATCAACTTCTTTTAGTTTAAAATTGTAAGGCATGTTAAGAAAGGGAAAATGTTTTTGAAGTAGAAAGGATATTTTCCTCAAGAATGGAGTTCAAGTGTTTTATCAAAATTATTTTCCATCTAAGATAATAAAGGGTTCTGTTTCTATCCCTATTATTACATTGATTTTATTATGTTGTGATGGAATTATTTTTATGAATTTCTTTGTCTTATATGAATTGTTTTATGATGTCACGATGTTTAAGAATCCCATTTTTATTACATGGGTTATGCTATGATGTATGGTTTATGATTTTGTGGCACACATAAGAATGGTATCATTATGAGATGGGTGGGACCTATATCTCCCTCCAATGCATTGGGTAAAGATTTTATATCTCATGAGATAGACATGGCTGGAACGGTAGGTTATACTGGTTCAGTGAAACAGGACTGAAACGAGGAGTGAACTCGGTTCAGAAATGGACTTTGTCCACTAAGATAGTCTTGGAAATGAGTCTTGACTAATAAGAAATGATTCTCTATGATTATGTGTGTATGCCACAAAGTTTCATGTTTTATGTTATGATTATTGGGATTACATTTCACTACTATGATTTATCCCATGTTATGAAATTATGATCTCTTTTGCAGGTTAAGATTTCCAAAAGTTATGTGCTTATGTATATGATGTGATTGATATTTCTTTTTTTTTTACCCTTACTGAGCATTTGAGCTCACCCTTTTGTATGTTTTATTTCCCCAGGTCAGGAAGAAGGTTATTAAGTAGAATATTCCAAAAAGGGACTCTAGATATGATGAAATAAATGGGAGGAAAAGTAGATTATTTATGAACCAGTTGTTTATGTTTCCCAGTTTCTAAAGACACTATACCTATACGGTCCTTTCTTGGTTTTGTTATATGTTGTAATAAGTGTGCTTCAATTCTGAAGTAATAACAATGTATGTAAAGTATGGGTCATTATAGTTGGTATCAGAGGAAAGGTATAGTCAACCTTTGGAAACTAGGATGTGAAAGCCTTAGTAAGAACCCTAAGGATAAGTCTAAGCATAGAACACAATCTTAGTGTTTTATAAATGGCCATGAATAACCTAGGATAAGACCTTAAGTGTGAAATTTTATTCTTGATTATGTGGTTTTCCTATTATAATTAGTGTTGCTCACACTATTCTTCTTGGTTTTAGTCAA
Organism: Viscum album; assembly: GCA_963277665.1. Classification (NCBI taxonomy): domain Eukaryota; kingdom Viridiplantae; phylum Streptophyta; class Magnoliopsida; order Santalales; family Viscaceae; genus Viscum; species Viscum album. The sequence goes on along the minus strand of OY728166.1, from coordinate 1,078,738,706 downwards.
TGGCCAGAACCCGAAGGAATCGTGTTAATGTGGAATGCGACGGGAAATGCAATGATTGTCCCCCTGAGCAACCAAATGTTATGGGAGCTGGAATGAAAAATCTTGTAGCCATGATCACACAACTTTCTCAAGCTATGAATCATGCAGGAATTCCAAACGAGAAAAGGAAGGAGCAAAATTCTGTTGAATTCTTCATGAGACAGCGTCCACCTTCATTCAGCGGGTCTACTGATCCATTAGTTACTGAACAATGGATTAGTACTACTGAAAAGATATTTTCAGTTCTTTAATGTTCTGATCATGATAAAGTCATCTTAGCAGTGTATCGTTTGTATGGTGATGCTGATCAATGGAGGAATCTTATTAAGAATACAAGGCAAAGGGATGAAATTGAGTCCATGGAATGGGAAGAGTTCAAGAACTTATTTTTCAATAAGTACTTCCCTCGTATTCTCTGAACAAAGATGGAGAAATAGTTTCTTGAACTGAAGCAAAAGGATAAAGAATCTGTTGGTACCTATGAAGCAAATTTTACAAGACTTGCAAGGTATGCTTCTGGTATTATTATCCAACCTGAGAGTAAGATCGATCGATTATTTAGTGGCTTAAAACCAAGTCTTCGAAGGGCCTTAGCCATAAGGGACTTCAATAGCTACGAGGAAATCGTTCGATGTGCTCTCAAATTCGAGATGGAGATTGGAGTAACCCATCAGTCATATGGGTTTGATAAGAAGAGGAAAATGGAATTCAAAGGAAAATCTAAAGAGCACACTGAAAAGAAGATGAGCTTTCCCTTATGCTCAAAGTGTGGAAAGAAACATGGAGGGAGTTTTCTTAAAGGGATAAGTAAATGTTTCAAATGTGGAAAGGAAGGTCATCAGGCATTTGAATGCCGCAAAGATGGGAAGAAGATGTCTAATGATGCAAACAAAGGAAGGGATACACAGAATGAACCTACTACACTTCAATGTTTCAAGTGAAAGGAGATGGGACATTATGCCAATAAATGCCCTAATCCAAGGGTTGATGATGATGGTCGATGTCAACAAACTCTTAAGGATAAAGACAAAGGAAAGTCACATGCAATTTCTATCAGCGATGTGGAGTACGATAACGATGTGGTGAAAGGTACACTTACCATCCACTCTAAAGTAGCAAATGTTTTATTTGATTCTGGATCCAACCACTCCTTTATTTCTGAAGAATTTTCTAAGGGTATCACCGTATTACCTCAACAATTAGATGTTGAGTTAGCTGTGACAACACCTAATGGAACAACAGTCGCATCAAAAGTTTATAATTCTTCTCCGATTGAAGTTTGTGGGAAAGTGCTTCCTGCAAATCTTGTGATCCTTCCTATAGTGGAATTTGATGTGATTCTTGGCATGGATTGTCTTTCTCTACATGGATCTCATATCAATTGCCAAAGAAGGGAAGTCACATTTCATATTCCAGATCAATCTATGATCGTCTATCGATGCAAGGATGAACATAACCTTCTAGTGGAAATTTCTTCCATTTTTTGGGTATTGATTCCACTAAATGAAGGTTATTTATCTCAAATGGTTGGTGAGAAACTCACGATTAAGAATATTCCCATTGTACGGGATTTTGATGATGTCTTTCCGGAGGAATTACCGGGTCTTCCACCGAATCGTGAAGTTGAGTCTTCAATAGAACTCGTACCGGGTTCTTTGCCTATTTCAAAGACACCTTATAGAATGGACCCAATTGAGTTGCAGGAATTGAAGAAGCAACTCCAAGAGAATCTTGATAAGGGATTCATATGCCCTAGTGCATCACCTTGGGGAGAACCTGTTCTATTTGTTAAGAAGAAAGATGGATCAATGAGACTCTGCATTGATTATCGAGAACTTAACAAGATCACTATCAAGAACAAATATCCTCTCCCGTGCATTGATGACCTATTTGACCAACTATGCGGAGCTCAATACTTTTCCAAGATTGATCTTTGTTTAGGGTATCATCAATTAAGGGTCAAAAGGGAGGATATATCAAAGACGACTTTCCGTACAAGGTATGGACACTATGAATTTATAGTGATGCCATTTGGTCTTACTAATTCCCCTGCTATCTTCATGGATCTAATGAATAGAGTCTTTAGAGACTATCTTGATCAGTTTGTGGTAGTCTTTATAGACGATATTCTTATCTATTCAAAGAGAAAGGAAGAACATGAAGATCACTTGAGAATTATATTTAAGACCCTGAGAAAGGAGAAGCTTTATGCCAAATTTACCAAGTGTGAATTTTGGCTTCAAAAAGTTGCATTTTTGGGTCACATAATCTCAAAAGAGGGGATATCTGTGGATCCAGCAAAAACAGAGGTTATCGAAAGATGGTCGAGACCAACAAAAGTAACTGAGATCCAAAGTTTTCTTGGTTTGGCTGGATATTATCGACGTTTTGTGAAAGATTTTTCACGATTATCTAATCCACTCACCAAGTTGACTCGGAAAGGAGTTAAGTTTGTTTGGACAGAAGAATGTGAAAAGAATTTCAAGGAGTTGAAAAGAAGGTTATCCAGTGCACCTGTGCTCACACTGCCTTGTAGTGGAGAAAGGTTTGTGATCTATAGTGATGCATCCAAGAAGGGATTGAGGTGTGTTCTTATACAAAATGATATGGTTATAGCTTATGCCTCGCGACAGTTGAAAATACATGAGAAAAATTACCCAACTCATGATTTGGAGTTAGCTGCGGTAATCTTTGCATTGAATATTTGGAGGCATTACCTTTAGGGTGAAAGGTGTGATATTTATACTGATCATAAAAGTTTAAAGTATATTTTCACACAAAAGGAGCTGAATATGCACCAAAGAAGATGGTTGGAGCTGATTAAGGATTACGACTGCTCAATTCATTACCACCCTGGGAAAGCAAACAAGGTGGCAGATGCATTAAGTCGACAAGACCATGCTATTTTATCCATGATGAGGATCACAAAAGATCCAATATTTATGGATTTACAAAGGATGGACCTTGGAATTATAATGGAAGGGGAAAAATCTTATCTTTCTCAAATGAATGTTCAACCATATATACATGTGAAGATTAAAGAGGCACAGAAAGAAGATGTCGAGTTACAAAAGAAGGTGAGAAATGTTCCTGAATTCAACCTTGATTGTGATGGGATAATAAAGTTCAGGAATCGGGTTTGTGTTCCTCCCATCCCCGAATTAAAGAAGGAGCTGCTGGATGAGGCTCATATTTCTTCATTCTCTATTCATCCTGGAAGAACGAAGATGTATAGGGAACTGAAAGAGTACTTCTGGTGGGATGACATGAAAAGAGATGTTGCTGAAAATGTCTCTCGATGCTTGGTTTGTCAAAAAGTTAAAGCTGAGAGATAGAAGTCTAAGGGGATGTTACAACCACTACCCATACCCGAATGGAAATGGGAAAACATCACTATGGACTTTTTCACAGGACTTCCTAAAACATCCAAAGGTAATAATGCTATCTGGGTCATAGTTGATCGTCTTACAAAGTCTGCACACTTCATTGCTATTAGAGAGGATTTCTCTCTGGATCAACTTTCTAGGATATATGTAAAGGAAGTGGTAAGATTGCATGGATTACCACTTTCTATTATATCTGATCGGGATCCGAGATTTACCTCAAATTTCTGGCGAAGTCTTCAGTATACTCTGGATACAGAGTTGAGTTTCAGCACTGCTTATCATCCTCAGACAGACGGTCAGTCTCAGAGAACAATTCAAACTCTAGAAGATATGTTGAGAGCTTGCTATATGGATTTCAAAGGTGGTTGGGATCAACACCTACCTTTGGTGGAATTTTCTTATAATAATAGCTTTCACTCCAGTATTCAGATAGCTCCTTATGAAGCTCTATATGGAAATAAATGTAGGACTCCAACTTGCTGGGATGAAGTTGGGGAAAGAAAGCTATTAGGACCTGATCTCATTGATGAAATGGCAGAAAAGGTCAGATCTATTCAACAACACATAAGAGAAGCTCAGAGTCGACAGAAAAGTTATGCCGACAAGTGAAGAAAAGACCTAGAGTTTTAAGTGGGTGATAAAGTGTTCTTACGAATATCTCCCTGGAAGAGGGTTATGAGATTTGGAAAGAAGGGGAAGTTGAGCCCTAGATATATCGGTCCTTTCGAAATACTGGATCGTGTTGGGAAGATAGCTTACCGATTGGCGCTTCCACCGAATCTCTCTGAAGTTCACGATGTGTTCCATGTATCTATCATGAGAAAGTACATACCTGATCCTTCACATGTACTCAGCTCAGAAGTTGTACCGCTAAAGCAAGATCTTTCTTATGAAGAACATCCGATAGAGATTCTGGATCGTAGCGAAAAAGTCCTACGAAACAAGACCACTCGATTTGTGAAAGTTTTATGGAGGAACCACCAATTAGAATAAGCTACATGGGAGCTTGAGGATATGATGAGGGAGAGGTATCCTCATCTGTTTGTTACAAAGTGACAAATTTCGAGGGCGAAATTCATTTTAAGGGGGGTAGAATGTAACACATGAGACTTTTATGTTATATAAATCATCAAATGAATCTTTTTCTACACACAACACTTTCTTGGCTTGCTTTACACGAAATCTCAACCTTCCTCGATAGCTTGCGTCGTACGCAATACCGAGTTTCACTAAACAATGATATGCTAATAAAATATTATTAAAACTAGCCGTTATGAATAGTAATAACCACTTTTTGAAATTTTATAAATTTTATTTTTCAAAATGGACTTCATTTTTGGATTCGGAATATCGAAATTATCCTAGGGTAAAATTTTGGTATTTTTCTGAAAACTTTCAATTTTTGATGAATAGTGAAACCACTAAGTGGTAGTTAAAAAACTGAATTTTTCATAAAACTTAATTTTACCGCTTTTGTGAGTGGAATTTCGAAAATCCGAGAGACACGGTTGATGTCAATAAGTAAAATGTGTTTCAATGAGATGAAAATAATTTTTTGGTGAATAGTAACTTTTTACTTTTTTTTACCACGGTTAAAAGCAAATAGGGTAATTAAGGGTAAAAATGATATTATTATTACCCTAACACATGTCCTAATTCTATTGGAAAAGTGTAATTTGACCAAAAACAACCTTAGGAATAAAATATGACCATTTAGGCCTACTTGGATTAGATTAGGACATTTATTATTAATTTATTTAAAGAAGGGTTAAAATAGTTAAAATCAATGTTTAATAAGTAAATCATTTTTAATATGGGGTTATACATAAGATAAATTCAACTATAAATATTAATTAGAAAGATAAAAATATTTACTACATAATGGTATTTTATTTGTAATTTTTAGACATTAAATAATTTAATGTATTTATGACACAAAGATGATGCAGTAATTATCTTATTAATGAAATACTGACATAATTGATGTTATAAACACCAAAATAAATGTAATTTGAGACTTTTTATGAATTCCACTAATTTTATAGATTAATATTACATGTTATTATTGATTTAATTAACTTTTTTCGAACTAATCATTCTGTTATGATTTTCACAAAAATTAATTACTAAATAGTGTCAAAATTGACATAAAATAGTTTTTAAAATAAATATTATATTAGTAATTGTTATTTTATTCCTAAAAATCTAAGGTTCGGCCAAATGACTTATATAAGGTTATATATATTAATAATAAACAACTTGGGGTTCGTTTTTCTACTTATAGTAAGTTTATTAACCTTATAGTATAAGAACACAAGAAGACACGGTAAAAGTAAAATTATTTAACTTAATGTTAAATCTAAATGATAAGGTTAAAATAGGAACCTAAACTTGTCTAAATTATATTGGATGAGAGGATTTCGACCCATCCCCACCTTAGATTCGAAATAAATCAATTTGGAGCTATTTAAAACCGAACTTGACTTTATAATAAAATAATATTTTTAGTTTTTTCAAAGGAGCCTCTCTCCTCCCTTATAAAAGGGCACCTCCTCCCCCTCTTCCTCACACCACTTTGAGCCTTCAAGCTAGTCCAAACCCTAACAATTTATTCTCTCCACTTCCCTAGAAACATCCTATAGGTTCTGGTCTTCTTCAAAGACCTATTTTAGTGCCCTAAAAGGAGGTCTCAAAGAAGCACTTCAAAGAAGAGGTAATGTCCGTTACCGATTCTTTCATCTTTATTTCTTCTTCCACTTATTTTTCTTTAGTTGTTTCATTATGAAGTAATAACATCAGTATCACTCATATACTGATATGTTATTATAAGTATTAAACAACCCTATTTCACCATCTATCCATCCTACGGAAAAAGAAATCACCGCGTGTGCGTACGTATGGAATATCGTCTCCACGCCGTGGTGTAATCTATTTTCCACCACCACCCTACTTGGATGGGTATAATGGTGTAAATAATGACTATATATGACTATTATAAAGTGATACTGATTCTGAAATAGTATACATACACTCCAATACAATTCCACGATCATAGGAATGATATCATCACTCGTGCGTACGTACGGAATACCGTCTCCACGATGTGATTCGACTCGTTCTACATGATCTTAATTTCATAATGATTATATAAATGAATTGAATGAATTAATATGATATATATTACACTAATACCATTCTGTAAATGAGGTATCTATAACCTAAAGAGAACAATAAGAATTTATTCGACAAAACACGCATAAGAACAAAAAGTAATAAACACCCGAATAACAAGTAGTAATGAAATATTACTAATAAGAAGCTAAGAATATGACCATATATGATATCATAACAATAAGTATGATTCTGGAATAAGTCAATAACATTATTTAAATCATTATACAGGAGTTTCAGACACGTACAAAGCATATCGGACCTAAGGTAAGGGAAACATCACAATCTCATTTTTATCTGATATTGTTTATACTTTACTATTTACTGGGGTGTATTTTATCATCTACATCCATGTTTCCTCAATATGTAATATTATTTCAATACACCTACAATTTTTTAAATCCAATTTTACCCTTAGGTGAGTTTTTAGTAAAAGATATGAAAGGAATATTTTGTCGTTTTTCGTACGAGGTACTTTTTGACTTTTCTGACAAAAGTACGAGAAGAATGTTTTTTTTAACTTATACGGCATGAATGGATTTTTAAAAAATTATTTCCAAGAAGGTTACTTTACAAGTTTTCAAGTTTATTTTTAATCAAATTCTTTTAGTTTAAAAGTGTAAGGCATGTTAAGAAAGGGAAAATGTTTTTGAAGTAGAAAGGATATTTTCCTCAAGAATGGAGTTCAAGTGTTTTATCAAAATTATTTTTCATCTAAGATAATAAAGTGTTCTGTTTCTATCCCTATTATTACATTGATTTGATTATGTTGTGATGGAATTATTTTTATGAATTCCTTTGTCTTATATGAATTGTTTTATGATGTCACGATGTTTAAGAATCCCATTTTTGTTACATGGGTTATGCTATGATGTATGGTTTATGATTTTGTGGCACACATAAGAATGGTATCATTATGAGATGGGTGGGACCTATATCTCCCTCTAATGCATTGGGTAAAGATTTTATATCTCATGAGATAGACATGGCTGGAACGGTAGTTTATACCGGTTCAGTGAAACAGGACTGAAACGAGGAGTGAACTCGGTTCAGAAATGGACTTTGTCCACTAAGATAGTCTTGGAAATGAGTCTTGACTAATAAGAAATGATTCTCTATGATTATGTGTGTATTACACAAAGTTTCATGTTTTAAGTTATGATTATTGGGATTACATTTCACTACTATGATTTATCCCATGTTATGAAATTATGATCTCTTTTGCAGGTTAAGATTTCCAAAATTTATGTGCTTATGTATATGATGTGATTGATATTTCTTTTGTTTACCATTACTGAGCATTTGAGCTCACCCTTTTGTATTTTTTATTTACCCAGGTCAGGAAGAAGGTTATTAAGTAGAATATTCCAAAAAGGTACTCTAGATATGATGAAAGAAATGGGAGGCAAAGTAGATACTTTATGAACCAGTTGTTTATGTTTCCCAGTTTCTAAAGACACTATACCTATACGGTCCTTTCTTGGTTTTGTTATATGTTGTAATAAGTGTGCTTCAATTCTGAAGTAATAACAATGTATGTAAAGTATGGGTCGTTATAAACTCTATCTTCATCCTTAAATGAATTTTCATCCTCAAAATGTGGAATGTGATATACATAAAAGTAATTTGTTCTCACTTTAGGATGGAAGGGTTTTTAAGTCACAGAATAAGTACATGAAATCATATTGTTTGATGGACCATTATATTCAACAAAGTGGAAAACTGAGTTCTATTATTGTTGAAATGTGATTAGATTGGAAGAATGAAATTTTTATTCAGAGGATTCATCAATTGTGTGAAGATAAGAAATTTTAATCAAAGAAATATCATCCTCAAAGTTAGACAATTAATGTTGTTTAAATAGAACCTCTACTTTAATTTCATAAAAGAATTATTCTAAATTGTATAATCAAGTGGTAGTGAGGTAGCTAGTTGGACAAGATGAGTCATTTGATTTTATATATTATTCATTACATTTTATATATCTTTCTTCAAGGAAATAAATTTTTCATTAAATTTACCTTGAAGACCAAACTTTTTATTTGTCTAAGTGATAACAGAAAACAGCATGTAATCAATTATTAAATTTTTTGGTTCGCATAGTGGTTATTCAAATTGTATTTCATCCTCTAGTGTACATGATGATTTATAAACCATAATTTCCACAAATTGGGGAATTGAACGTTGAAATTTTTCTAAAATATCTTGAAACATAGATAAATAGCATGAATTATCGATTTCTATATTTTATGGAATTCTTTGACTTTGAACATGATCGAATGTTGGGTATTAGTAAGAACTATCAGTATAAAATGGTGAATGATTCTCCATAGATCATGATAGTGATTGGAATAAAAATCATTAAAATAAACATAATTACTTTGAGATCACATATGTGGTATAAATTCATATTCTATACCATGAAACATGGGTGGGTATTGGTTGTAACCATGTGGTTCAGCCCACTACATTCCAAACTTCTAGGTGTCTTCAATTTTCCTACAATTAAAAAAGAAATACCCTAAGTAGATATACACTTTTTGTTTTGTTTTTTTTAATTTTACACCTAAATCACTCTTTTTAAAGATATCCCAATTCTACTATTCTCCTCATAAATGTTTTCATAAATTTAGTATGTTTTTTCAAGACACACCAAATTTTCAAATTTATTAACCTACTAACTATTATATAAGTAGCGAGCAAGTTCAAACCATAGGGAGAATATGCATAGACACTAGGAATATCCTCTTGGAAGAATGTTCAGATAGATGATATTTTAATGTGATTGACAACTCAAACTTCTAAAAACTAAACAACTATTTAAAAATTATTATTTAAATTAATTAAAATTGTCAAAGTGAACTAAATTAATCTATGAAAAAAAACAAGTGAAGATGGAAGTTTTAGAGTTATGATGTCCATTTACGTGCATTAAATACTGATTATTTAATTCTCACATCTGAATATTTATTCAATCAATTATAACTGATTCCAAATTTTATAAAAATATTTTTAGGTCTTATTCTCTGATGTTAGACATTATTCTAATTTTTCACAAAAATCATTCATCATTTCATTCTTTGATTATATGAATTATTTTCACAACATTTTAGCATCAAATCACTTGGTGAAATGCAACGTCTCGTTTCTCACAAATTTGAAGTATCTATATGTGTCAGGTTTACTCACATGAGATCATTTATAGGTAACACTCATGAAAGTTTGAAGGTAAATAAACATAAAATATTAATTTAGTAATTAATACAATTATTATTCAAAATTAACTCACATGTGATTTATGATTCTCTCATGCATGAAACCAAGTTCTAAACATATAATTTCTCTGATGATCTCATGCCCATGATTACTTATTAGGAATCTCAAAAATGGTCACCAAATCATGTTCAAGGTTCCCTATAACAATTAATTAGAGACAAATATAATTAAATAAATAAAAATCTAATTAATGAAGTTTGTATAGTAATAAAATATGGATGTTAAAACAAATGCTTGTATTTACCTTTGTGTTCATCACACACCGATACATGAAAATTAACTAGCCATTTCTACAAATGGGAATATGAAATAATAAATAGAATGCATTGTATCATCATAATTATCATCATAAGATGGTAACGATAATGTCCAAACCAAGCACATTATTTTTTCAATCTCTGAACCATAAAAGAGAACCTACCCACACATTCAACAGTACTCTGTTATGCCTGATCCACCATGGAATGATGGTTGTAAACATTTATGGATGCCACATGAGTTTTTTATGCAATAAGGAGGGTGTTGGTGTTGATAATGGTGGCTATTCTGGAGTATATAAAAAGGGTGTGGCGCATAGGGAGGTGCAGCGATGATGTAGTTGTGGTATAGTAGGCAGTTCATGCCTAGTCTGTTATCACACTTTAGACAAATAGCGATGGTGAGACTAAGATGGAGATTATTGCTACAGGATAGAGGAAAGGCCACCTCCTTTGGGTTTGTGCTACCAGTGTTTGTCCTGTGGGTGGATGTGGTGTATTGTAATGGAGGAGGTTAGTTGAGCCTAGTGTGGCTAGGCTGAAGGATGGAGATTAGCCTCCCCCTTCTTAGGGTTTCTACTGAAGAAGAAGTCTTTCTCACTTCTAAATAAGAAGATATGCCGGCTTGAGAAACATGGAAAGAGAAAAAATTTAAAATTCAAAATTTAAACATCAAATTATCTAAATGTGTTAAATAATTATGTTGATGATAATGATGATGATGATAGAATTAGAATTATATAAATATATATTATACTAATTATAGAAATAAATAATTATGAGATAATGTTATATAGGTAAATATATATATATACATGTATGCACATATAATTTGATATACTAATATAATACATAATATAAAATTAGTATTTAGAAAATATTATAATCTATTCACATAATAATACTACTATTAAATGTTAATATAATTTATTATTAATAATAAACTAATTATATTAATACTACTATTATTAATACTACTTAAAATTTATATTGATAAAATATTAAATAATATAATAAATTAATATATAAAAATAATATTGACTAAAAATAATATTAAAAACTAATATTAATATATAATTGGACAAAAATTATGAAAATCACTAAAATACTACAAAACTACAATATCTATCTAAAATACTAAAAACGTTAGACAATTTAATTAAAAAAATTAGAAAACTATAAAAATGTAAGTGAAATCCATGTGCATTATTCACTAAAATGGTCATTTAAAGTATAATTTCCATAGTGAACTTATACTTAAAAAGTTGTTTTGTGTTTCAATTGGGGTTATGGAGTGTTATATAGTTTTATTTATCAAACAATGGTCGTAAGATCACTAAGATGATTTGGAATCTTGTTATTTTAAAAACTGGGAGTGAGGATTTCTTGATCATATTTCACATAAAGAAATCCTCTTGTACAAAATTGTTGAGCATTTTGGGCTATGTTTACAATTAATTTTCCTATAGTAACGAGTGCATTAATCTTAAATAACCTCCGACGGCAGCATAAACCATTCTCCTATAAGTAAGACACAATCATTCATAAAAATATTGGATTAAAATTTATTCACTTACTTAGTGATGGGTGAAACTAAAACAAAGTCTCTTGAATCTTTCCCAATATTGATGTAAAGTTTCTCTTTGGATTTTCCTAATTCTATAAATTTATTTTCTAATATAAGTGGTTCTAGAAGTAGGGAAAATCTTAAATAATAATCTTTTTCAATTCAATCTAATCTCTAATCAAAGTAGAATGTGAATAGAAATATCATTATTTTTTTATTCTTTCTAAATAAAAAAACAAAAAATATCTCAGTTTCATTTTATTTATATATATTCCTTAGGGTTTCATGTTGGCACACAAATAACTAAATTCTTTAAGATTATTGTGTGGATATTCAACTATCAGTCAATTAAATTTTAGAATTTTTTAAATAGAACTGGATTTAATTTAAAAACCTATAAAGGTATCAGGATATTCCACATGGATTTTTTTATTTTCTTCATAAGATAAAGAAAATTCTTTTAAAGTTCTATTATCAACCATGATTATTTCAGGTTCAATAAGATTTCTTCTAGGTGTGTTAGTGGTTGATTCACAACTAAGAAGAGGATAATTTCTGATGGTTTTATTCCTATAGTAATAAGTTCTATTGACTTTAGGATCTAAAGGTAACAAATTGGGGTTAGAATTTCTGGACATGCAAAAAAAATTAAAATCAACTTAAGAATCCCCTCCAACAACTTCACTAGTTGATAGATTGGATTTTGTCATAGATCTCAAAGTAAGCAATGTATCCCCCAAAATAATGAAATAAATTAGATCCTTGTTATCTCTTAGGAAGTTCGTTACATGTTATTTTCAAACTCTCACTTTGGTTTTTAGTTTTTTAAAAGAAATACTAAAAATAGAGTATTTTGTTTTTTAGAGAAAATTAAAGTTAAACTAAAAAATATATAAGAGACAATTGGAATTTAATAATTTAAATAGATTGAAAGTGTAACATCTCAGACCTGGATTCTACTCAATAGTTCATCGAGCCTGATTGGTCACATGGCCCCAAGCACATCTCCCCAAACTCTAGAGGCTGCCAACTAGCAGGGAGAGCCTAGGGTGTTTCCATGGGAAGACTATTCCCTCATTACCAGAGTGTAACAAAATGGAATAATAATAATAGTCAATAGTGGAAGTAGATATAACAATCATACAACTGATAAATAAATAAGGAAGAAATATATGACAAATTTGGAAGTGTATCGTAAACAATGATGATGATACATGTCTCTTCAAAGAATCCAAAATAGGTACATAATAGTATAGTACAATACATGTATCCAAAATACCAAAAAGACCCAAAATTTCTATCTCTGAATAGAATCATGAGACTCATCTCAATCTCATGCTCCCCTAGTCTTAAGCATGGCACAAAATCAACCCTCGAACTATGGTCGCTCTCCCTGGTCCCTACCATCATCCAAATAGTCTGTTCGGGTACCCAACGATGGCCCGAACAGGGTGTGAGATACAATCCCAGTAGGTAACCACCCAAAGATCTATACAAGTCCTTGTTGTGCAATATAATATTCTAAACAGTGTTAAAGAAAGAAGGTAAGAAGTAAATAAATGTAAAAGTGACCATAGAATATCTACTACTAATAAAGTGATATTGAATAGCCTCTCAAGGGTCCCTACAAAACAAGTGTCATCTCCTATACAAGGCAGCTACAACAAAAATAGAAGTATCCAACATGGACTCATCGTACATCTATACAAAACGTATCAACCACAACCTAGTTGTATAGTGAAGTTTCATAGTAACCACAGTCGAGCTGTTAAACCAAGAATACCATATTACCCATGATTATTCTGTATAATGAAGTGTATCACAATTACCATGGTTGTTCCGTATAAAAATGTTTCAGACCTCGAAGGGATGGATCCAAGGTGTAGAAGACCAAGGAATCCTCATCAAGTCACAGAAGCATATCAATGGAAACTCAGTTAGGCTTGAGATGGGGTCCAAGGAGCATGTCTACCAATCATGTCCATTGTGAGCCCAAGAAAAACCATATCCAAAGGGTAGTAAGTCCCAAGTCATCCCGTAGAATCAAGACCCAAGGAGAAACATCCATGGTATCCACTACCACATCAATATCCAAAGAGTAACATCCAAGGCATCTAAATGGAATCAATACCCTTAGTATACCAACCTAGGAATCCACTACCATTTCAAATACATACCATCTCATTCATCAATCAAATCCATTTACCATTACATATCATGAGTACATCCACTCATTATCCACTATTCACTTTCAAAGGAAACCAAATGAGTATACCCACTCATTCAAACATTTTCATATAATCTATTTCTTCAATTCAATCATGGAATAATATGTAACATAAGGCAAGGAGGCATCACATCTCCTAAGAAAGTAATTCAATTCCATTTAATTATAATTTTTCTTCCTATAACTAGGATTGCATGAGAACACACCCCTTGGGTGGTTCAACCAAGGCATAACAAGGTAAAGTTATTAAGGCATGCCACATGGGTGGAAATGGTTGGTGAAACAACCTCCAACTCAACACCAAGGAACCTATGGGCATCACTAATAAGTCATATTTGAGTTAATTAAAATTATCATTTCAATTTCAAGGTCACACTGGAAAGTTTTTTGGGCAGCACAATGATAGCTGGGTCTATAAATCACTAAAACCAACAAAAAAATGTATAGAACACCTACCATAGATCGGTAGTAGAGTAATCATCTAGTATCAACACCTGATTTGAATCAAATCGAGAGAAAAATAAAGAACGAATGAAGAACCTAAAATTAGGGTAAATTAGCTTGTGCCAAAATAGCATCATTAATAGGAAGAAGGATGAAGAACAGCTAAAAAGGAATTGAGGACTCACCGATGTGGATCCAAAGAGACATTTGGCGCCTGAATAAGAGATCAAACATAGATTTAAGATCAAATACAAGGTTATCCACCAAGGGAGATCTCAAAATGTGAGAGTTGTTTTTCGTTGAAGGAAATGAGGAATTTAGGTTTAAAATAGAATTTAATTGGATTTAAAATTATAAAATTATTCAAAATAAAGGGGATTCATGCTTTACGATCATGGTTTGACAAATATTGTGCCAACCATGCAAGGTTAGCTATAGGGAAGGGGCACTTTCACTGTTTTATGACACGATTTTACTAACATTCTACAAACCATGAAAAATTCCTTTGTTAAAATTGAAAAGGTTATCACATGACCACGCAACCCAAATAGTAAGAAGATCGCACCTAGTGTGGTGTCGCGCTCCATACAAATAGTAGTAATATCACACCTAGGGTTTAGCCTATGGATGGATGTGGTGCAGAAGCATGAAAGGGAGGAGTTGCTGGTTTAGTTATTTAATGGAGTTAGCTTCCTGGTGCTATAGTGCAGGGAGAGAAGGAAAGGAGGCATGTAAGCAGGACGATGGGTAGAAGCCTACTAGTGATGTGCTACAACAGAGGAGGAGATGATCAATCTTGGTGTGTCTAGTTTGAAGGATAGTGATCGTACTACCCCTTCTTAGGGTTTCCTTAGAAGAATAAGTACTTCTCTCTGCCAAAGAAGTGGATGTGCCTGGTTGAAAAACACGAAAAGAGAAAATTTTAAAATTCAAAATTCAAAATTCAAATTATCTAAATGTGTTAAATAATAAAAATGATAATGATAATAATAGAATTATAATTATATAAATATATATTATACTAATTATAGAAATAAATAATTATTGGATAATGTTATATAGGTAAATATATATATACACATATATGCACATGTAATTTGATATATTAATATAATACATAATATTAAATTAATAGTTATAAAATATTATATTCTATACACATAATAATACTACTATTAAATATTAATATAATTTATTAATAATAAAAAACAAATTATATTGATAATATTATTATTAATACTACTTAAATTTTATAAAGGTGAAATATTAAATAATATACAAAATTAATATAAAAAATAATAAAAACTAAAAAAAATATTAATTACTAATATTAATATATATATTTAATTGAAAATTATAAAAATAGCTAAAATACTACAAAACTATAATATCTATCTAAAATACTAAAAAAATTATATAAATTAATTAAATAAAGTTAGAAAACTATAAAAATGTTATTTAAATTTGTGTTCACCAAATCCCTCACACTTAAAATTTTGAACTCTTGGGAAAAAATCATAAATAATACACAATTAGACCCGTATACAAATAAAAATATAAAAATTAAAATTTTGAAAATTTTCAATCCATTTTACTCACAAAATATCATGGTTTATTTAAAATTCTAATTTTTAAAAAAGTTTCCTTTAGAGCCACATTCTTTCCAAAATAGATAAATATACTCATCATCAAGTTGATCAACATTTCCAACACTCGTATCACTCAAGATAATTCATTGAAAAAGTTTTTCTAAATTCTTATACACATGCATGCTTAGCATAGGTTTTCCATGAATTACACATCTCCACTAGTAGAAATCAAAATTATGCACCAATCTCGAGGAATTCACAATAGGTTCAAATATCACTGAGGCTATGGTATGGTGGGTCATAAAAAACAATAATTTTTTTGGAAAAAATGAGGGTTAAATATTCAAATATTTGCATAATAAATTTAAATCCAAATTTCTCCCTCAAAATTTCACTCCCCTACACTTAAAACCTTTCTTGTCCCCAATAATATGATAATCCAATTCCTCTCAAAAATTTGATGTTTATTTTATTTTATTTTTCTTTTTTTAGGAATACGACTCACTCAAATATAATGGATAGGAAAACAGGTGAGTAACAAATCCCAATCTCCATGAAATATATATAATACAATATACCAAGAAAAAGTATGCAAGAATCTCACAATTTATAAAATAAAGTTGAAAATAGGTCATATAGAAAACTATCAAGATCTTGGAGTAATGGATCAACACTTTTATAGTTATCTCTAAAGGTGATGGTTTCCATAGAATAACAACAGATATACTCATTATTAGAACTAAAAATAATTTATAATCCCATATCAAAATACATATAATGCATGTGGATAATGTGAAATATAACACATATAATCATGATGAGATAATATTGATCTATGTTAATCAAATGAATTAGAACCCCTTAAACTATCCTCTCCATGAATAAATATATCTCCCACACTTAGATGCAAAATCATCAGGAAAATATTCAAGAGATAGTTAGGGAAGGGTATCAGTAATTGGTTTCAACCTAATAATGGTTATTCATGGATTCTAATGGAAACATGATGGAGAAAATGCAAGGGAGGATCAATGGGTCAAAGGGGCTAAATAAATTAAATAAATGTCTCAGTCATTTCAATGTAGCTTTTAAAATTATTATATATTTAATATAAAAATGTGGAAAGTTTTAGAAGACATAACATGGTAAATATTACCTTAAGAAAAAAGAGAAATAGGATATGATGAAAAAATGGCCTATAATCCTCATGGGTATGGAAATATAATACCAGACAACATAGATGAGCATGAGTGAAAATAAGTGTCTCAAAAATAAAAAAGTTTTAGGAAAAAAATCAAATAATGTTCTGATATAAGAAATAATCTAAGTTATGAGATCAAGAATCAAAGTATATAAAATAGTAATAATGTGCTCTAACTGCCTAGGGATACAAGTACTATGCCTCAAACTATTTTATGATAAAAATAAAATAGATTTCATGTGGTTTCTACAATGATAGGAATGTGAGTTTTTTTCATTTTTCAATTTTTTTAGTTGGTTATTTTACATGGTGTTTTTGGAAGCATAAAATATAAAATAAAAAACTTCCCTAAGTAAGTGAATATAGATGTGAAAATACTACCTATGTCTGATGAATCCCTAAAAATTATGTACTTATAAAATCTATACATGTACAACAAATAACCACATCATATCAAAGGGGTGACACCAAAATCAAATTAAAAAGTATAGGCTAAAAATATTTATGATGAATTAAACTCCATTATAGTGTCGAGAGAAATAGATTGAAGTAAATTTATTCCATTTTATTACTTAAAAACTAAATGAATTTAAACTAAATGCAGTTAAATTAAAACAAACTAATGATGTGTTGCCACCTATTGAGTTCTAAATTTACTTCGTCTTCATCCAAACATTGATGAAACTCCACTGGGATAAAATGGGGATGTATACCATCAACCTTCTTATTTTTTGGTATAAGTATCGAATCCATTCATTTAAAAGGAAATTATCTTACATGCAACACAATATCATTGTAAACTTATTGGTCAAATAGATGGGTGGAATGAAATGAAAATAGAAAAACTCATAAGGGAATGAATATTCCTAATATGAAGAAAGACTCACCAAATAATTGAATTTTATGAAAATGTAATCATCATGAAGATCAATAATATTACCTTTTTCAATTTACACAAGACAAGAAATTCCCTTACCGAGCTCTTTCAGTGGTCATATTATAACCATTATATCATTGAATACAACATTTGGGTTGATGGTTTATCCCAATATGTTTTCACCACCAACTACTAGATTAGGGAAATCTACTGGTTTCCAACTCAACTCTTTCACCACAATTTCATTAATTGTACCAATCAAGAGTTTTTCTAGAATATATGGGTATTTCAAGTGAAGTGATTTTAACCTCAATTCATGGATCAAGTGGGGTGGTCTTAATTGGAATAGTTGAATCTATTTTTTCAATAATGATGTATTTTCTAAATTCTTATTCTTTATTATACTCATCATTTTTCTCCATTGGAACATGTGTCACCACAAACTCAGGATCCTCTAGGAAATCTCATTCTTCTATTTTTCCTAGAAAAAGTATGAGGGTTCTCCACCACCATTACTGACTAATTTTCTGACTCAAAAAATGTTTCAGATGTCTCTATATTGAAAAATGTTTTAGACTTACAATGATTTTCAAAATGAGGTGATTCATTGTTATTTGAAGTGATTTCCTATTTTTTGAGGCAATTCATATTGTATTGTCTCAATTATGACTTTGTAATAGTAAATAAGGGTCCCAATTCAATGCTCTATTCATAATTAAAGGAATTTTCATCCTCAAAAATTGTAATTTGATATAAATTAAAGGCATCAGTTATCAATTTAGGATGGAAGGGTTGTAAACTCACCGAATATATACATGAAATCACATTGTTTGGTGGAACATTATATTCAACAGAGTGGAATACTGAGTTCTTATATTCTTGAAATTTTATTAGACTATAATAATGAAATTGTGATTGATAGGATTCATCAATAGTGTGAAGAGAATAAAGATTAATCAAAGAAATATCATCCTTGTAATTAAATAATGAATTTTTTTCAAATGGAACCTATACTACACTTTCGTCAAAATAATTATTTGGAATTGTATCATCAAGTGGTAGCGAGGAATATAGCTTGACAATATGATTAATTTTTTTCTATATTCTTCATTTTATTTTCTAATTCTTTCATCGAGGAAAGAAATTTTTCATTAAATTCATCTTGAAGATAAAACTTACTATTTTTCTAAGTGATAAAAGAAAACAACATGTAATAAATTATTAAATTTTTTGGTTTACATAATGGTTATTATAATTTCATGTCTTCCTATGGTGTGCAATATGATTTATAAACCATAGTTTCCATAAATTAGGAATTTGATCGTTGAAATTTTTCTCAAACCTCTTGAAAAATATATAGAGAGAATGAATTATTGAGTTCTATATTTTCTGTAATGATTTGACTTTGAACATGATCAAATTGTGCGTAGTAGTAGGAACTAGCAGTATAAAATGGTGAATAATTTTTCATGGATCAAGATAGTGATTGGAATAAAAATAATTAAAATAAACATAATTACCTAGAGAACACATGTGTGTTGTAAATTCATATTCCATGCCATGAAACATGGGTGGGTATTGGTTGTAACCATGTGTTGAAACCCACTCCATTTCATACTTCTAGGTGACTTGAATTTTTCTCTAATTAAAAAAGAAATAACCATAGTGGATCTAAACATTTTTTCTGTTTTTTTATTTTAAACCTAAATCACTCTCTCTAATGATCTTCTAATTCCACTATTATCCTCATAAATGGTTACATAAATTTGGTTTGTGTTGTTGAGACATGTGAAATTTTTAAATCTATTAACCAACTAACTACTGTAAAAGTGGAGAGTGGGTTCAAACCATGGGGAGAATGTGCATATACATTAGGAATATCCTCTTGGAAGAATGTTCAGACAGATGACCTTTTAACATGATTGACAACTAAAAATTATAAAAACTAAACAACTATTTAAAAATATTATTTAAATTAACTAAAACTATCTAAGTGAACTAAATTAATATATGGAGGAAAGCAAGTGAATATGGAAGTGTCAGAGTTATGATGTTTGTTTAGGTTCATGAAATACCAATTATTTAATTCACACATATAAATATTTATTCAATAAACTATCATTGATTCCAAATTTAATCAAAATACCATCAGGACTTGTTATTTAAAATTGGACATTATTCTAATTTTTCACACAAATCATTCATCATTTTATTCTATGATTATATGAATTATTTTCACAAAATTTTAGCATCAAATCACTTGGTGAAATGTAATGACCTATTTATCACATAGTTGAAGTATTTATTTGTGTCGGGTTCACTCACATGATATCACTTATTAGGTATCACTCATGAAAGTTTGAAGGTAAATGAATAGAAAATATTAGTTTATGAATTAATAAAATTATTTATTCAAAATTTACTTGCATGTGATTTATGATTCTCCCACACATGTGACCAAGTTCTAAACAAATAAATTCTTTGATGATCTCCCACCCATGATTACTTATTAGGTATCACACAAATGGTTCCCTCTAAAAATTATTTAGAAGAAAATATAATTAAATAAATAAATGTCTAATTAATGAATATTAAATGGTAATCAAATATGGAAATTAAAACAAAGTATTTTATTTACCTTCATGTTCATCACAAACTGACACATGAAAATTTTCCATCCACATCGACAACTAGACACATAAAATAATAAACCTAAGGAATCATCATGCTTGTGTCATCGTAATTATCATTTTAAGCTAGTAACGATGATGGACAAACCAAACACATTGTTTTTTCAATATTTGGACCACAAAAGAGAACCAATATAAAAAATATTTAATACTCTGTTGTGCCTGAACCACCATGAAATTATGATTTTAAATGTTCAATGGATTTCACATGGGTTTTTTATGCTGCAAGGAAGGTTTAGGTATTGATGATGGTGGCCAGTCTAGTGTGCATACAAAGGGTGTAGTGCATAGGGAGGTGTAGCATTGATGGAGGTGTAAAACATTAGGTATTTCATGCCTAGTGTGTTATCATGCTTTAGATGAATAGTGATGGTGAGGCTAAGATGGATATCACTACTACAGGATTGAGGTAAGGTCACCTTCTTTAGGTTTGTGATGTTGGTGTTTGGCTTGTGGATGGATGTGGTGAACTATATTGGAGAATATTGGATCGTGATGTGTAGGGGAGATGGAAAAGGTGATATAAAGATAAAGACTGGTCTTGCTAAAATGGATATGGTTGGGGCTATTCTGGGTAAGGGATAGAGGTGTGCAAGTAGGGAGGAGGTTGCAATGGCGTGATCGTGTGGCTCCACCCCGATGGTGGATCATGGATGATCTGGGGGAAGGTGTCGACTTTGTGTGATGAAAACCCCATTAGATCAAGAAATGGTAATGAAGGGAGGGGTTCAACATTGGATTAGT
The DNA here is from genome assembly GCA_963277665.1 of Viscum album. NCBI lineage: Eukaryota > Viridiplantae > Streptophyta > Magnoliopsida > Santalales > Viscaceae > Viscum > Viscum album. The sequence continues at coordinate 1,078,717,238 of OY728166.1, read as the reverse complement.
GTGGTGGCATGAAAGGGAGACATTTCTGGTTTAGTGCTTCAGTGGATTTGGTCACCTGGTGCTACAATGTAGGGGGAGAAGGTGTCTAGAAGTAATGAGTGTTTTAATCAACTAAATCACCTCTGGAAGTAACATCAATCATGCTCATCTTAGTAAGACACAATCCTTCATAAAAATATTGGATTAAAAGTTATTCACTTATTTAGTGATGGGGTAAACTAAAACAAAGTCTCTTGTATCTTTCCTAATATTTATATAAAGTTTCTCTTTGGATTTTCCTAATTTTACAAATTCTTTTCTAATAGAAGTGGTTCTAGAAGTAGGGAAATTTTTCAATAAGAATATTTTTCAATTCACACTAATCTCTAATCAAAGTATAATGTGAATATAAAAACCATTATTTTGTTATTATTTCTAAAGAAAAAACACTACTACAAAATAAATTTTTATCAGTGCTAAAAAACCTTTATCGGTTTGAAAAAAATTTAGATAAATGAGGCACTATTAAAATGGGGGTCCTTTTTATCAGCACTAAAAAAGCACTGATAAAGGCCCCTTTTATCAATGCTGAAAAAACTGTTGATAAAATTCAAAAAAAAAATAAAAACAAATCTATAAATCAGAGGGTAGACCCACCCACTTTTAACAGCACTTGACCCCCCCCCCCCCTTCAACAGTGCTAGGAAGCCCCACCCATGTGCCCCCCTACCACCCCTTTAACAGCGCTAGCCCCCCTAAACCCACCCGAGCTCCCCTGTCTCCACTTGGATTCGAACCTGAGACCTCTCCCCTGCGCCCCTGCACCTTTTCCACTCACCTATCTTGTTTTATTCTCCATTTAAGGATATATCTATTTATATATATCTATTTATATTTATATTTATATTTATTAATATATTAATATAGATTTTATATTAATATATATAGTTATATTAATATATATTATATCTATTTATTTATATATATATTTAGTTATATTTTTTTATTTGTATATTTAGTCATATATTAATATATATTTATAAGATTAGTTTTAAATACATTTATAAAATAATTTTTTTGTGTTTATAAATAAATACATACATACATTCACATGTATATTATGTGTGTGTGTGTGTGTATCTGTAAGTATAATTATATATAATTATATATATTTATATATATTTACATATATTATATATTAATATGTATATTCATATGTTAGAATATATAGATAATATATATCATTTTGTTAATATAGATACATACTAATATAAATATATATAGACACGCACACACATTATATAAGTATATAAATATTCATATACTTTTATTTAACATAAAATATATATTATTTTTTATTTAGAAAAGAATTATATGTTGGGAAATATATTTTATATGTAAATATGTTTAATTATTTATTTATAAAATTAAATTTTTACATGTGAATATATAAAAAAATATGTATATATTGTTATATATTTGATTATAAAAAACATTACATTGTGAAAAATGATAAAATTTCAAATCTATAATATCAATATGAATGTAATACCTGGGAATAAATTCAGTCCCCACTGAAAAAGGTCAAAAATACCCCCTTAAACGAGGCTGCAATTCCATCGAATGTTAAAACATTTGGGTATCCCGGCTAAAAACCCATTTTTTGAGGACTTTTCGGCCTTTTTTCCTTGAAAAAAAAGATATGTGGTTTTCCTATATCATTTTTGTGTAGATATCATCACAGGCTTCGATTTGATATGTGGTAGAGCTCAAAAGGACACCCGGATCAAAAGTTATGGCCTTTTGAAGTTTGAGTTATGTTTTCAAATTATTTTAGATATTTTATTAATTTTTTAATTTTTTGTGTCTTAAAATTGTTACTAAATGATTATTACTCAATAATAATTAGAAAATTATTAATTAATAATATTTTTAAAATATTTTATAATCCATTTTTACTAAATATCTTAGATATTAAGTGTAAATGTCTATTTATACTTATATAAACATATTTAAAAATATATATATATATTATATTTATATCAATATAAATATATTTCTATATTTATATATTAATATATTATTTTTAATGATTTTTTTTAATATACCTTTTATCGGTGCAAGTAAAAAAGTGATGATAAAAGGGGTACCTTTATCAATGCTAAAAAAGTGTTGATAAAGGGGTACTTTTAATAGAACTTTTTTTAGCACTGTTAAAGGGTGGCACTGCAAAAATCCATTTTTCTGGTATTGAAACCTCTCAGTTTCATTTTCTTTCTATATATTCCTGGGGGTTTCATGTTGTTATACAAATAACTAAATTATTAAAAATGCATATGTGGATCTTCACCTGGAAGTCCATTAAATTTTAGAATTTTTTGAACAAAACTATATTTAATTTCAAAACTTGTAGAGGCATCAAGGTATTAAACATGTATTCTTTTATTGTATTCATAAGTTGAAGCCAATTCTTTTGAATTTTTATTGTTAACCATGATTATTTCATGTTCAACAAGATTTATTCTATGTGTGTCATTGGTTGATTCACAACTAAGAAAATGGGAATTTATAATATTTTTATCCCTAGATTGATAAGATCTATTGACTTCAAGATCTAAAGGTAACAGATTGGGGTTAGAATTTCTAGACATGAAAAAAAAAGTTAAAATCAACTTAAGAAGCCTCTCTTACAACTACTCTAGTTGATAGATGAGATTTTGTTATAAATATCAAAGTAAACAATTTATCCCCTAAAATAATGAAGTAAATTAGCCCGTGGTTATCTCTTAGAGAGGTTGTGAGACTTGGGTTTCAAACTCTCACTTTGTTTTTTAGTTTTTGAAAAGAAATATAAAAAATTGGAGATTTTATTTATTGGGAATATTAAAGTTAAACTAAAACATATCTAAGAGACAATTATAATTTATGAATTGAAATAGATTTAAATTATATGTTTGAAAACCAAATGTTATAAGCAGCAATCATGGGAATGTTTATATCTATGTAATTTCCATTATTCTTTTTCAAAATTGATTATCTTATTTTATTTCTCAATGTTTACCCAAATAACTCTTGGTGAAAACATTATCTACCTTGATACTATACTAAGACCTCAATGAGTGTATTGTTCCCTTTATAAAAGTGATTTAAAATCTGAAAGAACTCCAAGAAATTAAACCTGATTGAACTTACTATGCTCAATGAAAAGACCATACCAAATAAGTTTAAATAATGAGAATAATAACTTTACTTTTATAAATAGATAAAAAAAACCTAGAATATATTAAAAGAAAAGGAATTAGAAAAAGAAAAATAATTTATCTATTCCAAAACACCATTTCCATAAAAATACGAAGAAAAACAATAAAAATGTTGAGACTCGGGATGTTTTGTCCTTGCATGACACTACCACAACCACCTAGGAGTTTATCAGAGCATGGATAAATTAACTCTCATCTTCTTCTTATCTCATTATAGTGAAATTATCTAATCTAACCTAACATGTCACCATATTCATTCTACCATAAGGCCTAAGACATGTTCCCAATCACCTTGGGCTGGCGATAAACACCAGGGCATCACAAGTGAGAAAATGGGAAAAATTTCACCCTTAAAAAACCAGGATCAACAACTATCCCAACCTGTAACCCAGCATGAGGTCTCTATATATTATATGACCATGAAAAAATAAAATAAAATAAAATAAAAGTAAACACATCAAAACATGTCATAATAATAAAGGATAACCAAAATATTTTACAAAAAAATCCACATAAATAAAATTATTTTATACAAATATTTTACATTTTTAAAATAAGTAAATAAGACTAAACTAAAACTAAATATGCTGGCCTAATAGGCTGATATACCACATGACCTAAAATGGGTCAAACCAAACCAGGAAACAAAAGCCAAAAAATACATATGACTCTCAATTCACCACCATAACTCAATTATTCCCACTTCTTAATGGAGATAAGTAATTATCCAAACTATAATTCATAGCATAAGATCTAGTAGAAAACATGAAGACTTTATACCCACCCACATTAGTATGTAGGGAATGAGCCAATGTCCAGTAGGATACCACTACGAGTCCATTATATTCTACTTATAAAGAAACCAAATCAACTAGTGTAAAAATAATAATAAAGTAGGTTTTTATTTACTTTATACAAAAAGAAAATAAACACATAACCCCTTTTATCCATTCTTAAAACACACTCATTATAAAGGATTCTTTAAGAGGCTTTACCAAGGTAATATCGTTTTCAAAAAAAATTGACTATTTGTCCTTTTAAAACAAAACCACTTACATTTCAAAAAGAAACATGGTAACCCATTTTCTTTTCTCCTAAAAATACCCACCTTTAAAAATAAAACCAACACATGTTTTAAAATACAATATCAAAGGAAACAATTTTTAAGGATTACATTTCAAATAAACACTCCTCTTGAAAAACAAACCCTCTCAAATATTAAAATACAATTGAAAAAAGAAAACAATTTTCAAGGCATGTATTTAAAACAAACATCTCCTTTAGCCATTTTAAAACTCAACAAACACACTCAACATGAGTGTAAGTAATGGAAAATACAATAAAATTATAATCTATACTAAGTCATGAAAAATGGTAATAATAAAACAAGGAAACTCACATAATCATATTACTCAAGTATAAATAAGAAATATCTAAAAATAATCTCAAAACAAGAGATAAGAAAATCACATTCCAATATGAAACAAAGGAATAACATAAGATACATAGAATGAGTAAACAACATAGGTACCAATGGAAAGATTTCATAATGTTCAAGGAGTGGATCCAACTGTTGATAGATTAATGGTCACATCTCTCATCCCCTGAATCAATATCAACTAGTATCATTAGTGAAAATCTCTTATCCAAATAATAACATTAAACTAGGGGCTATTAGTCAGTGGGTAACTCTCAACTAGCATAGCCAACATCCCTTGACTCCTCACTGGACCGTTGTTCCTTCTGTCATAAATAATATAGGTGGAACTCTATGAAACCAATTTCAATCACATGAAAAGATAAATCCTAAAGGAAAAAAAGAATATGAATCATATTCTTTCTACCTATAACATGACCCCTTTAATAATGATCCACTGTCCAAATTTCATAATCCATGAATAAACATTTATATAAATTTAAGATAATGCACACAGGAATAGGAAAATGATAGTAAAAAACCTCTACTAGGTTGTACACATCAATAAAAAAACCACTTTCCCTAAAGGTAATAAAAAATACTCCTCTTTATATATAGAAAATACATTCTTTGGAAATCCATTTTTAAAGGACTTTTTAACCCAGATGAAATCCCATGGGAAAATCACGCATAACACCAAAAAATAGTCAAAATACCATTCGAAAAAACTCTTTCAAAAGTCACCTTAAAACAAGTTAAATAAAAAAAACACGCATGAAAATACCAATCACCAATATTCTCAAACAATTTAAGGCTACATCTCAAAACAATAAACTTAAGAGTACACACACACTTCTTTTTAAAACTTGGAAATCCTTTAAAACAGACACTATAAAATCTTCTTTAAAATAAGGTAACCCTATTTCATAAAAGAAATAAAAACATTTATAAACCTTGAGGCTTTTTCTAAAACATAAAAACATTTTAAAATAAGGAAATTCCTTTTTTTTAAATAATGCTTCACTTTATAAAACCAAATTGGTTCAAAACACCATGAACTAATTATTTTTCTTGTATAAAACCATAAATGGAATTTTATCAAACACCTTTAATTCATAAAATAAAATTTAAAACCAAATTGATGTTAAAATAATCAATTTACCCATTTTTCTAAAGGAAACAACAAAAAAACATGGAGAAACTTTGATAAAACAAAGATAGGTATTATACATGTCACTAATTTAGTTCAAAAAATATTATTAAAACATTAATAAATCAACTAAATGTTTAATAAAATAAATTTTAATGTAACCACCAACCTTAAGTGGTGGAAACATGTTTCCTTCAATGAAAACCACTAGAATCGGACTGAAGAGATGGATCACAACCTTTATAAACCAAAATTCCCAATTTAGAATAACCCTAAACTTTAAAATTTGACCATGTGGCCATTAGTTCTAGAAGAAAAGAGGGGTGGGAGGAGAAACTAAGAGAATAACATAGGATAAGCCCTTACCTCTTGATCTGGATGAAGAAACACTCAATACTAATCCACCTTATAGGATCTTAGAAGAGGGAGGGTGATACTAGGGATGAACATAGTTTTGGAGAAATCAAGTGGGGAATCTTAGGAAGGAAGTATCAATTAAAAATATTCCAAAATTAAAAAAAAAATACCCCAACTCGAGCAGGTCATATAGTTATCTCACATGGTTTACCAAACAGTGTACAAACTATGTGAAAACCACTACACAAAAATATCATAGGTTTCATGGTTGTCACCTACATTTTATCAAACCATTCATATACCATGTGATCACCTCTATCAAAAACTATATATGGCACACAGTTTCCACTACACGGTTTATCAAACCATGCATCCCTGGAAAATATCTAAAAACTCAAAATTCTCACCCCAGGATACCCTAAACCCAAGGGAGAATACAACCGTACAAAAAATAAATAAAATAAAAATTTTAGGTGTTAAAATTATCCCCACCATTACCCATTATAGAAATTTAAATTCTACTCTTAAAAATTCTTTGATAATTTTATCTAAGGGAAAATTCTAGAAAAAAATCATAAGAGAAAATTCCCAACCAAAAGAACCAGCTCCCAAACTTAGAACCAAAAATATAAGACCCAAATGGCCCACTTCTCAAGAAACCTAGATAACCAGCAAATAACTATGAATACTAAGAAAGAATTATTAACAAATGAAATGTTGGGATGACTACTCCTAAGGTTTACCTTGAATTCAGGATCCCCACCTTATAGGTTCTGGGTGCAGTGGAAATGTGCGATGGGTCATGCCCAACTATGTTTTTTATCATGATCAATGATCAATCCAATATTACACAATAATAAATTCTATGATCAATATAATTGAATCAAAGAAAATAGATAATGGATAAGACATCAGAACCAGAGGGAGGATCATCACATGTTATTTATAATTAATTTAATCAATTAAATAATTACCTTATTGGAATTATTTCCTAGTTTATGAGTTCACAAATAGATCTACGTTGTACCATTATTTCATTATAGGAATCAAGTGAATATTCCCTCTAGAGGTGATCCACACATGTTCCACAAATCTTTGAACATTGTTGTAGGAATCTCTAGGTGTTATCATGAAATATTATCTCCCTTATTTCGTCCACCTTTGATCACCACAAGAATCACTTCCAAAGTATTCTCCTTGATCTCTCTTGACTTGAGGGATAATGGCAGAGGAAGGTCCCTCTCTGTTCCTAGGAGCACTCTTGGAGAAGGTAGCTCTATAATTCTTGAGAGTATTCTCTAAAAAAACACAACCAAACAAATGAATTATCTCTATTAGAAAACAATATAATTGGGTTTATATATTACTAGGTTTAGAAATAAATAATTTCACAAGTTCCCCTTATTATTTATTTAATCCCTTGTGAAACCCCATGTCTATAATAATAATATTATTATTATTTATTGACATGTGATTAACTTGAAAATTATAATTAAATATTAAATATTAAAATAATATTCAATATATATTATTTCTCTCCATATCATTAAACTCATACCTTCATTACTCCAAAATATTTATCAGGACTTGAATAATGACTATTTATTTATTAAATAAATATCATTGCATTATTCATTAATAAATAAATAAATATTATATTCACTAAATAGAAAATAAACATTTATTAAATATTCTTCTCACATTATATTCTCTCGAATAACTGGTGACAGAATATATGCAATCAAGAAAACATGAATAATTATTAAACCACATGTGGGAATGATATTTATACAACTTGTTAAATAATAAATAATAATATATTATTTAACTGAGATTCTGGATAAACTTAGTCTGTGACCCTCTAGGACTCATTCTTAGTGGAATTAGGTATATGAGCCTAAAGTATGAGGTTAGAATCTAGAAACATGCCAAGAAACCCATAGATAAATAATTTAATATTATAATGACATAATACCTCATACAGATTCTTACTATGTAATATAATCCCTTTATCATGATATCTCCAATCAAGCAGGTTTCATGCTAGTGCCATCAACCTATGTGCTCGATGTCTCTTTCTTTGACATCCCAAAAATTGAACTTACCTATAGAACACCATGGACATGGATTTATTTAGGTTATATCATTTTCATCAAAGGGATTAAGATATCAACTTCCATTAAAGAATAGAAGGGAAAAATTCTTTCTCACATTATTCATTAATGCAATATTACTCATGATGCACCCAACATATCCTACGTCACCGCGAACATACCTCATCATAGTTTTCATCAATACATCAAAGTACGTAACTCATAATACTCATTAATAATAATATTAAAGTATAATGATCAATATACATGTCTGCATATTGTAACATCCAATGACACATATAAATGTGGGTTTCCTACTGTGGGTCTCATTCTCATAATATCCTACACTATATATTTCCAAGGGAATACACCATGAGAAGGTGCCTAAAATTCCTATGAATCTCCACTCATGATAGAAAGTATCATTTTTTCCCTAAAATTATATCATCTGGCTATAGAGCATATATTTAAAAATAGTGTCATAGCACTTCTGGGTTCTCATCATATCGAGAAACTACTATGAAATTTTAGTGTGACAACTACTTATGGGAAATTATCACATACTATGTTACACATAAGAACAATCATGATGAGATAATAAGTTTATTAATATTCAAAACTATGAATATAGATTATTATAAAGTACATAGAATTTGGTTCTAGGGAACCAAATCCAACATACTTCCACTTGCACTAGAGCCAACTGGAAACAACCTTCAGTCCTATAGCTCTCACATGATACTCATGCTTCTTCTAAGATAGGCCTTTAGTCAAGGAGTCTGACATGTTATCTTATGTGGGTAATATTCTTACTGAAACTTCTCCCCTTTGATAAAAAACCCCCAATATGTGATACTTCTAGATTATATTATTTATATGTTGGTGTGACCTTGGATCTTTTGAAATATCCACCACTGAGGTATTATCACAATAAAATGTGATAGGGTTTTTAATACTAGGTATCACATAAATATCCTAGAAAAAGTTTCATACTCAAATAGATTCCTTGGATATATTAGAAGCCATTGTATACTCAGACTCCACTGTAGAATCAGTGAATGACTGGCTACTTTGAAATCTTCTAGCTCACAGCTCCTCCATTGAGATAGAAAATATATCCTGACTATGACTTCAGATCATTATAATATATCTAAAATCTAGCATCAATATAACCCTTGATGACCAAATCCTCATCTCCTCCATACACCTTGAACATATCCTTAGTTCTTCTCAGATACTTAAGGATATCCTTAACATCAGACCAATGTTATTCTCCTGGATCAACTTGATATCTTCCTAGAATACTCAATGCATAGGAAACATCAAGTTTAGTATATAAAAATTAATACATGATTGATCCTATCTTTGAAGTGTATGGGATATTATTCATTATCTCTTTCTCATGTTGTGTCTAAGGACACGTTTTCTTATAAAGATGTAAACCATGTGACATTGGAACCAATCCCCTGTTGGATTGTTCCATAAAAAATCTCTTTAGTATCTAGTAAATTTATGTAGTTTTACTTAGTCCAATAAGACTCTTGCATCTATCACTAATGATCTTGATCCCTAAAATATAAGTTGTTTCACCTAAGTCCTTCATGGAGAAACACTTGTTTAACCAATCCTTAACAGATTTTAAGACTGGTATTTTGTATACAATAAGTAATATTTAATCAACATATACTACTAGGATAATGATTGTATTTCCACTAAATCTATCATAAATACATAGCTCACATTTTTTCTTAATGAAACCAAATTATTTTATAGCTTCATCGAATCAAATGTTCTATGACCTAGATTCTTTCTTTAATCCATAAATGGATCTCTGCAACTTTTAAATATTTTTTGGCATCACCTGGAGTCACAAACCCTTTTGGTTGTGTCATATAGATGTCTTCCTGAAGGTTCCCATTAAGGAATTCAATTTTGACACCCATCTACCAAGTCTCATAGTCATAATAATTTTCTATAGAAAGTATAATTCTAATGGATTTAAACATGGAAACTAGTAAAAATGTTTCATCATAGTCAATTCCATAATGATTTTTAAACCCTTCAGCCACTATCCTTTATTTATAGGTATTTAATTTACCTTCCATGTCCAGTTTCCTCTTAAATTCCCATTTTCATCCTATAGGATTTACATCAACTAGTACATTGAACAAAACCCAAACTTGGTTCTGATATATGGAATCCATTTCAAAATTCATGGCTTCTTGCAATTTTTTAGCTTCTGATATATCTACTGCCAATTTATAGGAGATATGTTCATTATTTTCATCCAATAATGATTCACCATCTTTGGTTACTAGAAACCCATATATCTCTAGTTCTCTTACATCTCTTGTGCTCCAACACAGTACTTGTGTTTCAGAAACTAATTCTTCTACAGGGGCATGTGTAAACTGTTCCTATACCAAATCTTGTGTATCTTTAGCATCAGCTTCATTGAAGTCAATATTTCTCCCACTATCATTTTTTGAGTATGATCTCCCTATCAAGAAAGACGACTTGTCTAGTGATAGTCACTTTCTTGTATTAGGGTTTTTATAGGTAGTATCCATTTATTTCCTTGGGATACCCTATAAAGATACACTTTTTGCCCTAGGGTGCTAGATTGTTTCCTGAGAATTGATTAACAAATGTCTCGCATCCCCATACATGTGTATGCGACAAAAAAAGCTTCTTTACACTCTATAACTCGAAGTGAATTCCATTTGTCACTTTAGTTGGTACTCGGTTTAATGTGTATGTCTTAGTTTGTAATGCATATCCCCAAAAGTATAATGGAAGATCTTTATGAATCATTATCGATCTTACCATGTCTAACAAGGTATAGTTCCTCCTTTCACTAACACCATTCCATTGTGGTGTATATGGTTGATTGAGTTAAGATAGAATTGAAAACTCCCATAAGAAGTTAATAAAATTTTGGTTAAGATATTCACCTCCTCGATCCAATTGAAGTTTCTTTATCTTCTTTCCAAGTTGATTCTCTACTTCATTTTTGAATTCCTTGAATTTCTAAAAGGACTCAGACTTATACCTTATCAAGTATACATGACCATATCAAATAAATTCATCAATAAAAGTTATGAAGTAAGAATACCCTCCTATGGATTCTTCTATAAATGGTTCACATGCATCAGTGTGTACCAATCCTAGAATCTTTTTGGATCTTTCACCCTATCCACCAAATGGAGGTTTGGTAATTTTTCCTTATAAACAAGCATGACATATTTCAAGTGGTTTTAGCTCAGATGATTCTAAATAACCATACTAATAGAGTTTTGTCAAACTCTTATCATTTACATGATGAAAATGGTGAATCCATAATTGTGTGTTATATGATCCATGTGAACATGATTCATTATCAATTTCCAATACTTAGTTTTCATAATTTAATACATAAAGACCATTATTTAAATGTGTCATACCATAACATATGTTGTCCTTATAAAAGAAGAATCTTTTATTTCTAAAATTGAAAATAAACCCATCTACATATATGAATGATACATAAATTATATTCTTATTAACATTTGGTACATAATAAAACTATTTTAAAACCAAAATCACTCATGTTGGAAATAAAAGGTGGCATGGCTAGAGAAATCATCCTTGCACCATTAGAAGCTCTCAGATCCACCTATCCCCTAGAAATATTTTAGAATCTACTTGATTCCTATATTTGGATATATATGTGTGCACCACAAGTTGTATCTAATACATAATGTGTAGATATTGAAAGATTACACTCGATAACGAATGAACCTTTAGCTTCCCCTTACTTCTATGTGCATTTCATCTTCCAGTGGCCTGGATTTCCATATGAAAAACATACTACCTCCTTTTCCTTTCCCTGCCTTTGGATCTTCCTCTTCTTTAAAGGATGGTACTAATGATCTTTAGACTTGAAGTGAGTCTTGGTCCCCTTTACCTTGTTCTTCCTTTTCTTAATTTCTATAAGGATTGTGGGTTTATCACACTGCATGTCCTTATCCACTTGGAGAATCAAAGTAAGAAGTTATAAAAGGATTTTCTCAGTATTTATCATATTGTAATTGACAATAAAAGTATATAAGGTCTTAGAAAGTGATGAAAGTATGATATCTATATTCAAATAATTTAGGAATTTAATTCCTAATATGTCTAAGTGATCAATGTGGCTAATAAGATTAACTACATGAGGCATAGCTGGTGAAGACTCTTCATGCTTAGTTATAGACAAAGCATTGGAGATCTCATACCACTCTTGTCTCATCTTCTCTTTAGAGATATCCTAAAGGTGAGACATCATGCTATACGCATTTATGACCTCATGTTGCTTCAAAAGTTCATTAGTCATGGATGATAGCATGAAACATTGAACATTTATGGAATCGTTCAAATGTTTCTCATAGATTAAAAACTCTTCATTTCATGCCTCATTACCTAGCGCATTAGGAATAGATTCTTCCAACACATACAATTTCCTTTCATGGAAAAGGATAATGTGTAAGTGCCTTTACCACTCTTAGAAATTTGTGCTAGTGAGAAGGTTATACTTATAAAGTATGGATCACAGTGATATGTTTGAAGTCATTTTAATGTTTCTTCTACTAAATAGGATTATAAAAAAATTAGTAATCTATCTGATAAAATTTAGACAAATAAATAAATACTATGTTTATTAATCTTACACTATTTTATTGAAACCCAATATCCCTAACCATTTGCTTCGGAATATCATATTTCTTAGACATTCTAGTGGAAAGGATCCATATTCTCCTTCTCATTACCCCAAATTTGGTTGGTCAAGAAACTTAAATGGTTTTAGGTAGTTATTCCAAATTCTAACTACATTATCTCATAGTTACTTCATCTATTGAGTGGACTCCCCAATCTTGAAATCCTTAAATTGGATTTCCTCAACCCTTGCCTCTCAGTTACATCAAGTCCTACTTTGGTAGTCAACCCTTGATGTGAACTAAGTTAATTCAACCCAAAACTTCAAGTTATACTTCCTCCATAATTAAAATAACCCCAAATTTGGATGGTCAATCAATTTGAACTATAGTTCGATTTTAACTAAGGTAGTGGAAGGCTATACCGACTTAATATATATTATTGAGGGATTTTATCTTTTTATGCATAAATTGATGATTATTATCATTATCATATTATTTTTAATATTATGTAGATTTACTTAATTGATTAACCATGTCTTAGATAATATTTACACATAAGTCAATTTATTTTAGTTCTATCCTACATGCTCATTAATTTCATTAATTCATGTGATTGTGAAAAAACATCCATTATGAAATTACCATGCAACTTGACAGAAATAAAATAATTAAGCAGTATGATCATGAGCTTTTACTAATGATTATTTTATCTAGAAGTTGATAAATTAATCGTTGACCTAGGGGAAAAAACCTTGAACCAATTAAGGTTTTTGTTATATATTTCCACTTATCTACCAATGTATCACTCTTGTATTGGTTTTTCCTCAACTCCAAACTTGAACTGCCTCTACTATCTTGGGAGATCCATCCATTATATATGCTTTTACTCACACACAGGTGAGGGAAACAAGAGTTTTACATAAAAGAAATCATGGGCATGCAGGCCCTTACATGATAAGAGAAGATATGGCATGTAGGCCAATAATTTAATTTAATAATAAATTAAATTAAACTAATCACATAAAAAGGTCTGGTCTATGATCATGATTATCTAAATTCATGCAACTAATTATGAATTTAATAAAACTAGAATTAAATTCTTAATCATTATTATTTAAGATAAATCATGCTCAAATCAATTAATTGTCTTGTTTAATTAATTAATTATTTTATCTTAATTATCATATGAATTTCCTTGAGATTCTTATCCATCATAATTTTAAAAAAATTAAATAAATTTACTTAAAATTAACTATGTACATAAATGTACCTTGGAGGTAAAATTGTTAATACTCATCTGAATCTACCCAATATATATTATACTCATATATAGTTTACTCTTATGACATATAGCATACATGACTTATCACGTACTTTCATAACGTGTATTATCAAATTAATGATTACATGAATTATATGATTTTTTGTTAACATTTCATGATTTAATGAAAATAGAGTAATATCTATCATAGAACTCACACATGATATGCAGATATAAACATTATGCAGAAATTAATTAAAATTATATATATATATATATATATATATATTAAAACCCATCACATGGTGAGTCCTATCAACTTAATGACCACATGAAAGCACATGTCGATAAGGTTTACATAGTATAATAAATTAATTTTAATTCTACATAATTTGGAACAAGTACACAATGTGTACAAGTGAGCTACATGACATGTACATCTCTCACTGTCTATCAGAGGCACATGCCTAGGGACTCAGCGTGTAAACCATTCCTTGGGGAAAATGGAGTACACAATATTTATAAAGGACTACACAGCATGTGGTCTCTGAGTTACATGGTCACTGGACATGTAGGACATGTATGGAAATACACATCCCATCTATGACTTAAAAAGACTACATGCCATGTATGTGGGTTACACGGTGTGTACTCCGACTGACTGTGTGCCAAGTTTACCTAGTAAACACTTAGTGTAAGGTATTAAATTCACTTTGTTAAATCAATGAACAAGGTTTGAATTAATTCTGAATTAATTAATGGTTTATTGAACACAAGTACACAGTATATAACTCCGGCTACATGGAGTGTACTCCTGTGTTATTCGGCCAGGATCATCAGCACCTCTGTATGAGTTCTTTGATATAATTTCATTCATAAAATTAATCATTTTGATTAAATCTATGAGAAATGAAGGAGGAAGAATAAGATATAAAAATTCATATTAAAATAATTATTAAATTTTAATTTAAAACTAAATGAAAAATGTGTAAATCAATCAACGATATTTAAATAATTATAAATAATTATTTTCACCGCTCTGATACCACTTGTAGGTTCTAGGCACAATGGAAGTGTGTGATGGGTCATGCACAACTTTTATTTTTATCATGATCGATGACCAATCTAATATTTAAACAATGATAAATTTCATGATCAATGTAATTGAATCAAATAAAATATACAATGGATAAAACACTTGAACCATAGGGAGGATCATCATATATTATTTATAATTAATTCAATCAATTAAAGAATTATATCGTTGGAATTATTTCTTCATTAATGAATCTAAAAAAAGATCTACATTATATTGTCATTTGATTATAGGAATCAAGAGAATATTCTCTCTATCAGTGATCCATATGTGTTACAAAAATCTTTGAACATTGTCTTAGGAATCTCCGGGTGCTAGCACGGTAGATCCGGTCTCTTGCGTCATTCATATTTGATCGTCATGAGAATAGATTCCAAATCATTCTTATTAATCTCTCTTTAATTGAGGGATAATAGAATAGGAAGATCACTCTCCGTTCTTGGGAATGTTCTTGGAGAAGAGAGCTCTCTAGATCTTCAGAGGATTCTCCATATGTGTTGTGCACAACCAAACAAATGAATTGGATCTCTTAGAAAATAATTTAATTGGGTTTATATATCACTAGGGTTAGAAATAAATAATTTCACTCATCCCCCTTATTATTTATTTAATACCTTGTGGAACCCCATGTTTATAATAATATTATTATTATTATTTCTCAACATCCTCTTAACTTGCAAATTAAAATTAAATATTATTTATTCAAATAATATTAAATATATATTATTTCTCTCTATACCATTAAACTCAGTCCTACATTCCTTCGCAATATTTATAATCCCTTTAATAATAAATATTTATTTAAAAAATAAGTATCACTACATTATTTTCCAATAAATAAATAAATATTACATTCACTAAATAGAAAATATATATTTGTTAAATATTCTGCTCACATTATATTCTCTTGAATAACTGGTGAAGGAATACATGTGATCAAACAAACATGAATACTTATTAAACCACATGTGGGAATAATATTTATTCAACTTTTTAAATAATAAATAATAATATATTAATTAACTGAGATTCTGGATACACTTAGTGTGTGACCCTTTAAGCCTCTTTCTCAGTGGCATTAGGAAAAGCAGCCTAACATCCAAGGTTAGTGACTAAAAATATATCAAGGCACCTATAGAAAAATAATTTAATTCATAAATGACAGAATACCTCATCCAAACACTTACTATGTAATAAAATCCCTTTTATCATGATATCTCTAATCAAGTAGGTTTTATGCTGGAGTCATCAACCTATGTGCTTGATGTTTCTTTCTTTGACTTTCTAGAAAATGAACTTTCCTATAGAACATCGTGAATATAGATTTATTTAGGAAATTTAATTTACATAAAAGGGACTAAGATTTCATCTTTCATTAAAGAACAAAAGGGAAAATCCTTTCTCGCATTATTCATTAATGCAATATTAGTCGTGACGCACCCAATATATCCTACCTCACCGAAAACATATGTTGTTACAGTTTTTTGTCAACACATCAAAGTACATGACTCATAATACTTATTAATAATAATATTAAAGTCTAAGGATAAATTCATACATCTACAGATAGTAACATACAATGATGCATATAAATTTGGATATCCTATTGGTGGGTATCGTTCTCATAATATCCTACACTGGATATTACCAAGGGAATACACCATGAGAATATACCTCAAAGTCCTATGAATCTCCATCCATTATAGACTATATAATTTTTGTACCTCAAATTATATCATCTAGCTATACAACATGTATTTAAGAATAGTTTCATAACACTTTTAGGTTCTCATCATATCACAGAACTGCTATGACCTTTTAGTGTGACAGCTACTCTTGGGACATTATCACATACTATGTTACGCAAAAGAACAATAATGATCTGATAAGAAGTTTATTAATATTAAAAAAATATGAATATAGGATATCATAAAGTACATAGAATTTTTTTCTAGGGAACCAACTCTAACACACCAAACGAACATACCAAAACCCATAAGTGCTTTGCGAGTCACAAACCAAATTAAAGGATAGAAAAATACTAACACCTATGATACATACAAGGTCACAAGAGCCACATGCAATGAAACGTACCAACCAAGATCCAAGAAGAAAAAATCCAATGAACATGGAAACACATAGATACCATACTTGTGTCTCCCATCCATTTAGAATTAATCTACAATAGTGATACATCAAAGGGATAAATCAAATAATGATCATCTCCAAATAGGCACGATCCATCAACCATGAGAATCTAGCTCAAAACACCACAAGATTTCATGAACTCAAGAAAAAACCAAATATTTATAAGATAATAGAATACCCAAAACTATAGGAACACCCTAAACACAAATATTCCTCACAAGGAATGACACGACTCTCGCTTCATGTCACAAACTTTGTAGAGGGTAAGTTAAGGAAAAAATTTTGGAACACCCACCCATGGTTATTCCAAAAGAAAAACTAAACATTTTTGCTCTCACTGTCTACCCAAAACCTGAAATATTTTCCATGTTACCCTATACCTCACCCAAGTAATTCCCATTTCATTCATCGAACAATCCTCAAACCATGGTAAAAATCATAAATAATGACAGTGAACAAGAAAGACAATGTGGCGTGAACAAATAAAAATATATGAACTGTCACATACATGGAATATTTTAAAGGTATTTTTAATTTAATTTCCATTATTTATTTGTTTTGAGGGTTTCCCATGCATTTTTGGAGGAATGGGTGCGTTTTCATGAATTGGGCAAACTGTGAGCCCAATTCCAGATTTAAAAATAAATTTTTTTTCCTTTATAACTCCTTTATTTTTTAACATTTTTCATCCATTACAATTCCTAATTAGCCTACCCTGACCTATTAATACCACCATATTAATTTGTACTATTTAGGAATCGATAATCATGGTGGATTTAGGTTTTTATATAAGGAATTGAGCATTCTCAGAAGCCCATTTCCAGTTTTAAAAATAAATTTTTTTTATCTAATAACTTATTCATTTTTTACTCTTTTTGGGTGATTCCACCTCTCACTCGAATTAAACATCCTTAGGCGCGCCCCCATTTCATTTCCACACTATTTAGATCTAGTATGGATCGATAATTAAGACAGATCTTTATAGTGGTTCTCAAATCGTCCATATTTGGAGAGGTAACTTCATTCCTTCATAACGCCTTCATTTATCACTCTTTTTCCCCCATTCCAATTCCTAAATGACCTTCCATTCCTTATTCAAACATAAATTTTATTTTTTCTGTTTGTAAATTTAGAACCTAGTGTATTTGGGGAGATTTATTCAAGATACATCAAGTAAGTAGGTCTCCTTCATTAATCTTTCAATTTTCTTAGGGTTTCATTCAATTTTATTAGGGTTTATTCCCTTATACTTGAGCTTCCTAATTTCAATAAACTAGGGTTTTGATCCTAGGGTTTAACCTTGGGTTTTCTTGGTCCAATATTCTATTTTTAGGCTTCGTTTACCTTCCTTGAGGAGCGGCGGTGGTGCGATTGAGTTTTCGCACAAAGGATTCAAGGGTTTTCATTAACTTGGTAGGCGATTCTATGTCCATGCAATATTTGTGTCTTATAATGCAGTATTTATCATATTTTATGGTTTATCTTATTTTATTATTGCTAAAAAAATTAGTTTCAGTGGTTTTTATATTGTAAATGAATTTTAAATGCCAATTTCATGTGAAATTGGGGGTTTTTCATGGAAATGTTTTATTGGTTTATTTTGGGCTGCCCTATAAATACTTAATTGATTTTATTGAACTGTAATAGGGATTAAAATAATGTTTTTAATGTTTATACCCTTTGTTTTTTGCTGTGAAAATGGGTTTTAATGGTGTTTTTGGAACATGTGAACTTTAAGTGCCATGTTTGTATGAAAATGGAGGTTTGACAAAGTTATCATTTATTGGTTAAAAATGGGATGCCCTAAAATTGATTGGTTGGTTTTATTGAAGTTTATTGGGCTTAATTTTCTGTTTTGGTAACTTAAAAGTGTGCATATAGTGTACAAAGGTGGTTTTTCAAGGAGTTTTGGGTGCAAAACAATGCGG
Source organism: Viscum album (assembly GCA_963277665.1). Taxonomy (NCBI): domain Eukaryota; kingdom Viridiplantae; phylum Streptophyta; class Magnoliopsida; order Santalales; family Viscaceae; genus Viscum; species Viscum album. The sequence goes on along the minus strand of OY728166.1, from coordinate 1,078,697,873 downwards.
TATTTTGAGAAATTGTTTCATTAAAAATCAAAGTGTTTTGTTGTGTGTCATAAGTGGTTTAAAATGTGTATAGATAATATACTGATTTTATGTGACCATTAGTGGTGTTTAATATGAAAAAATGATTTATGTATCATGCTGAAATTTTTTGAGCTCAAAGGGGGAAGTCTGGGTACCTAGGTGGGGCGGATTTGTACTAATACGGCTAGTGAACTGGATGGGTTCTGTCCCTATTTCACTTAGAATTTGGATAACGACAACTCTTACTAAACTATGTGCATGATTATTGGGGACTTATAGGTTATGGGTATGTTCCCTACTAGTGGCTCATGCATGAGAACTGATTTTTCTATGGTTACCTTACACTGAGGTATGAGGTATATAAGGCTCGAAACAATCTAGTGCCTAGGGGTGTTCCCGATTTTGTTTCTCATTGGGTTTATGATATTTACCCTTTTATTAGGGTGTGTTTGGAAGTAAAATAAAGTATCTAACAATAATATTTAAATGTTTTAACATTCTAAAAGTTTTATATTGAAAATTGTTTCCAATTGAAAGTTGCATTTCTTGGAATTTAACATCGCTTTCCTCTGCATATTAAAATTGCTTGTTTTTTCACCTTGTATTGCATACACTTTGGAATAATTGGGTGGTATCTTGTGATTAGGCTCACACCCTACTTACACCCCTTGGATGTAAGTATACTTGGTTATGTTTGGATCAGGAAAAGGTAAATCCTTGGGTGAAGGCGGTTCGGGCTGTTATACCCCTCCTGCGGTGCGGTGTTGTAGAGACGGCTCGAGGGGTGACCACCCCCTTATCATGTGGAGTACTTGTGGGTGTATTGTTTCTTTATTTATTTGTATTTTGACCTCTTTTACTGTATTCAAATCCATGTATTCAATTCTGATTTTTTCTTAAGACTTGTTTGGATGGAAATTTCATATTTATATTATGGATTGTTTTAAATGTTTTATGCTTTCATACTCGGGTAAATCATTTCCAAGCATGATTATTTGATACTCGGGAACTTGTAACAGTCCATGGGGATAGGTAACGCCATTTGGACCTTTCCATAGGCTGGGTTTGGTGTTGGTATTGGTGGCGACCAGATTCAGTTTGTGACAAAATGGTATCAGAGGGGGTTAATGTTTTTGGATTATGTTACAATTTTGGGATGAGCCAGGATAGACAGGATATAAGATTTTCGTAGATTGGGGTTTTGGTCACAAGTAGGGTTCTCGGCCCATACCTCTCATGGAAGACCTTGAGTCACCAGGGGACATTGGAATTGTCTGATTGACTTCACTTCCAGGTGAGATGTGTGGGTTGCAGACCACACGTGGACATCGGATGGGGGTGGAGTAGTTGTTTCCCTTCTTGCTGTAATGTATTTAGATTATTTTTATTTGATGTATTTGATTAAAATTTTCAGAATTGTGGTATTGACTATTTTTTTTTGGATGTTACATTTTCTAGTAATATGCCTCCCCGGAAAGCTCTCATGCACCCACAGGAGGAAGACAGAGAGAGTTCTCCCACACCAATTGATCATAGGCTAGTTGAGGTTGTGGTATGGGATGTCTAGGATCTAGGACAAAGATGATCTCCTATTTTAGCTCCTGTTAGAGAGGACAAGACTGGTCCTAGAAAGGATAAGGCCCAAGAGTTCCTGAAAAATAAGCCTCCCACCTTCCGAGGTAGCATAGAACCCCAGGAAGTAGAAGAATGGCTCGAAAAGATTGAGTGCATATTTGAGTTTTTAAATACTATTGAGGATCTTAGGGTAAAATTTACCTTATTTCTGTTGGAGGTTCCCAACCGTAGGTGGTGGGAATCAGTTCTTCAGACTGGGAAAATGAGAAAATGCACTGGGGAGACTTCAAGGTTGTCTTTAATGAACAGTACTGCCCTAAGGCATTGTCTTATCCTAGGTCCAGAGAGTTCATGGACCTGGTTTAGGGGGATCTATCTGTGATGGAGTATACCAACTATTTCACTAAGTTGGTTTGGTATGCTTCAGAAATCGTCTCCAATGAGCAGGTGAAGGACCAGAGGTTTGAGAAAGGCTTGCAACCAGAGATATACTCCCAGGTGTTCTTGTTTAAGCTGAGGACCTATGTTGAGGTCATTGATCAGGCGTTCATGGTGGAGATTTATTGGAAAGTCAGGGTTGGTTATCTGGTTCAGTATCATTATTGGGCAGTGGAAGCTCCTCAGAGAAGAAAAGGAAGCAGGAGGATCATGTGAAGAAAGGAGGTGGCAGTTCAGGCCACTCTTACAGACAATTTTCTTTTGTGGTTTCTAATGCGAGATTGGTTGTGTGCCACCATTGTAGGAATCCGGGGCACATCCGAACAGCATGACCACTTCCTCTGAATCCTTGTTACCAGTGTGGAGTTATGGGGCATTTATAGTGCTTCTATAGGGTGGCATGCCCACTTCCGAGTGAGGTAGGGTCAGTGGCATCAAAAGGAGTGTCAACACAATACGAGCTATCGAGGACTATGGGATCTCAATTTTGAGGTCGTGGTGGTAGGGATGGGTCATGTTTTGGGAATATCTAGTTTAGGGAATATCCATAGACTAGCGGTCATCCTCAGGAAGAGATCGAACATCTCCATGCGGTGGATCAGGCACCAGCAGGATCAGAGGCAGGACCGTCGACAGTTCAAGGTACCGTTTTAATCACATCTTCTATAGTTGCGGTCCTTTTTGATATAGGTGCCTCTATTTTATTCATTTCTTTCCGTTGTGTGGACATGCTAAATTTACCAACCGAGTTTTTGTCTTTTACTATGGAGTTGTTGACGTCGTTGGGAAAGAATAAGGAGTAGGGTCTCAGGTTCCCCACATGTACGCTTTCCGTGTCAGGGGCTGAGATAGAGTGGGACCTCTTGGTCCTAGATATTGAACTGTTTTACATAATACTTTGCATGGATTGGATAGTAAACTTCTAGTAACACATTGATTTCTATTGGCGGTGAGTGAGTTTCACGACACCTGATGGGAGTCTTCAGGTTTTTCATGGAGAATGGGATCCTCGGTTGGGTCGTGTAGGACCTTCAATCCCAGATTTGGGAACTCTTATCTTCCATTTATCATCATTCGTGCTATAAGACAATGGTATTTCCCCAGAAGGTGCACTAACTCATTTAGTGAATGAGTTTCCGAAGGTATTCCCGGATGATTTTTCAGGTTTTCCCCCAGAGCGGGATGTGGAGTTTTCGATTGATCTGGCACCAGGAACAAAGCTGATATCTCTTCCCTCATATCGCATGGCCCCTATCGAGCTGAGGAAATTAAAGATGAATTTGGATGACTTATAATCCAAAGGATTCATTCTCCCAAGCGTCTCTCCTTAGGCTGCTCCTATGTTGTCTGCGAAAAAGGCTGACGGATCCCTCTGGTTATGCATTGACTACTAGAAGCTGAATAAGGTAAGAATTAATAACAAATACCCTTTTCCAAGAATAGATGATTTGTTTGATCAGTTGAAGGGGGGAAAGTTGTTTTAAAAAATAGACTTGTGTTCGGGATACCATCAAATCAGGGTGAAAGAAGATGATATCCCAAATATAGCCTTCTGAAGTAGGTATTGCCACTTTGATTATTTGGTCATGCCCTTTGGATTGACCAATGCTCCAGAGTTTTTTATGGAACTCATGAACAGGTTGTTCCATCAGTACCTAGATTCCTTTTTTGTGGTGTTTTTGGATGACATTATAGTGTACTCTAGCTCTGAGGAGGAACATGAACATCACTTGAGTATCGTCTTGGGCACTTTGTGGGATTATCGCCTCTATGAAAAGTTTTCAAAGTGCACTTTCTGGATTAGGGAAGTGAAATTTATGGGGCATGTTATCTCTAATAAGGGGGTTTCAGTGGACCCTAAGAAGACCAGTGAGGTCATGTCATGGGAGAAATTGAAGAATGTGTTCAATATCAGAAGTTTCCTTGGCCTGGCTAGTTATTACAGCCGGTTTGTTCGGGATTTCTCTTGAATTGCTTCACCGATGACCGCGCTCGCTCAAAAAGGGGTGAATTTTGTGTGGGCCCTAGAATGTCAGGAATAATTGGAGGAGCTAAATAGGTGGTTTACTACCACCCCCGTTATGATTTTTCCAGAGGATGTAAAGGTGTATGTGGTCTATTGTGATGCTTTAGGTGTGGGTCTTGGGTGCGTTCTTATGTAGGATGATCACGTGGTGGTGTATGGATCTCACCAACTCTGACCACATGAAAATAACTACCTGACCCATGACTTGGAGTTGGAAGTGGTGATGCATGCTTTGAAGAATTGGTGTCACTACCTCTTTGGGGATGATTTTTTGGTATACTCTGATCACAAAATCTTGGCCTATATCTTCTCATAGAAAGACCTCAACTTGAGGTAGTGTTTCTAGATCGAGTACTTGCAGGGGTTCGACTTTGAAATTTTTTATACCCCAGGAAAGGGTAATGTGGTGGCCGATGACTTAAGAAAAAGGGTTCCAGTGTAGGCTTTGAGGGAGTCCAGTGATGAGTGGACATTGATGGGGCTCTTTTCTTAGATGAATATGGAGACCAGGGAGCATAGTGGAGGTGTGTTCTTAGTGAGCGTCCAGTTGACTCCTTATCTATTGGAGTTGATTCGGAGGGAATAACCTAGTGATGATCTTTGTTAGCAGTCAAGGTAGTTTCTTCATGGTGGGGATACGTCCTCTGATTTTTCGTCATCCCCAAAGGGAATCTTATGCTTTAAGGGCCGCTCAGTAGTGTCATCGTCTCTGCAGAAGGTGGTGATGTAGGATAGCCACCAGTCTTAGTGGGTTATCTATCCAGGTGCCACCAAGATGTATTATGATGTGAGATGACATTTCTGGTGTCTTGTTATGCGACGAGACATAGAAGACTTTGTGTCGAGATTCTACATGTACCAACAGGTGAAATCAGAGCATCAGAGACCCTCCGGTTTTCTCCAGCCATTACCCATCCTTACCTGGAAGTGGGATGAGGTCACCATGGAATTCATTGTTGGATTACCTCATACACCTCAGGGTAAGAATTCCATTTGGGCGGTGATTGATCATCCGACCAAATCAGCCCACTTCATTCTGATCAAAGATATATCTAAAGTGGATGAGTTGGGATGTTTTTATCTTCAAGAGGTGGTGAGACTCCATTGTGTTCGATCGACAGTTGTCTCAGATAGAGACCCTTGTTTCACTTCTCGGTTATGGGAAGGACTTTAGAAGGCTTTGGGGTCTCATATTAAGATGACCACGGTATACCATCCTCAAACGGATAGTCAGACAGAGTGGGCGAATCAGATTTTGGAGGACATGCTGCGTGTATGTATTCTTGACTTTGGAGGTTTCTAGAATAGCCATTTGGGATTGGTTGAGTTTTTTTATAACAATAGTTACCAATCCTCGATTCTAATGGCTCATTTTGAGGCACTCTATGGTCGTCCTTGTCAGTCCCCCTGTGTTGGGTTGAGGTAGGTGAGACTTCACTGTTGGGGTCGAGCCTTGTGCAAGAGACTTCTGAGAAGGTCAAGTTGATCAGGAAATGCTTATTGACAGCTCAGATTCATTATAAATCATATGCTGACTGGAGGCGTCGAGACCTAGAGTTTTCTGTGGGTGATAGGGTATTCTTAAAAGTGGCCCCTCGTCTGGGCCATCGTTAATTGTAAAAGCAAGGGAAGCTGGCGTCGCAATATGTCAGCCCTTTTAAGATCACCTAGTGTATTGTAAATGTGTCATACAGGTTGGATTTACCTTCTTAGTTGAAATCCATCCATGATGTCTTCCATGTCTCCCAGTTGAATAAATATAACTCGGATCTGTCCCATGTGCTGAGTTGGGAAGAACTGGATATAGAGCCTAACTTGTCAGTCTTTGAGCAACCAGTGAAAATATTGGACTCACAAGAGAAGGTGCTTCGAGGGAAGTCTATTCCTTTGTGTTACGACCCGTCCTCGGGGCCCATGTCGTGACTACCCCAAGCCCTCCTTTCATAGGCCAAGGCCTGGAGACTAGCACAAAAGGTGTAAATCCCGATAAAAGGGAATGCATTGCCTTTATAAAAGTAAACAAACACAATAGAGTACACAACTGAAGTAAGAACTAAGTAAACTGAGTACAAAAGTAAGTGCTGAAAAGTAAATGGGCCAGTATAAAAACTCAACTGAAGGTACAGTACAACTGAATAGAAAGTACAACAACAGTAGAGTAAAACAGCAACCACTGAGTCGTCCTCCGGATATCCCACCTGAAGGGTGGGTACATATGGTCTCCTCAGCTCCTCGGGTCCAGTTGTCCGCTTCGTGTACGTCCCGTCTAGTGGTCCACCTCTGGGTACCGTCCAGCTCTACAAGCCTCCACCTCGATCAGTGTTTTTTGTCATTTACATCCAACACAACGTAGTGCGGGGATAGCCCGTGCAGGGGTGAGTATACGATACTCAGTAAGGACCCCGAAACCCCCGAAGGTCTCCCAGAATCCAAAAAGGATAAACCACAAAGGAAAAATACAATCACAAAGTATCAACCAACTCTACTTAGGTATGTTCCCATACATATACCTAAGTCATCAATTCCAGTTCGGCTCCAACTCTCAAGCCCATACACATCCCAGTCCACATAGGAAAGAAGTCAATCATACCAATGGTAATGATTGAATAGTCAAGACTCAGCTCACACAGGTATGCAGCTTACAAAGAGGGGTGGAGATGATTAGATGTAGCCTCTTAATCATCTCCTCTACCGAACCCACGTAGGATCCAAGTACAGAAGTCATTGTTGCCAAACCCATGGAGGATCCAAGTACAGTAATCATCGCTGCCGAACCCACGTAGGATCCAAGTACAGTTGTCATCACTGTCGAGCCCACAGAGGATCCAAGTACAGTCATCCTCGCTACCCAACCCACGGAGGATCCAAGTACAGTTGTCATCATCGTCGAACCCACAGAGGATCCCAGCACGGTAGTCGTCGCAATCGTAGCCAGCTCTAGGGTTCCCGCACATAGCGTGCTCGATTTCGGGAGGGTCCTCTCCTCGAGTAAAGGGGGGTCGATACATCAACTGTCACGAAGTCCAGAGTTGATGTATCCTGAAGTTACGTCTTTTCAAAAGGAACTCAACGTGAAAGACAGCGCGTCAATCGGACGCACGGTCTGAGAGATATTGGCTTTTTTGTTCCAAGGTCCCGGTTAGAAATATACTCATTTCTAACCTGTCCATTATCCAAAGTGATCCAAAACTAACTTAGAGTATCGCAAAAGTGTCGCCTCATCGCGAGGGTCCTAGTTCCGCAGACGGCGCGTTGATCGGATGCGCGGTCTTCGAGTTATTCACCTTTAAGTGAAAAATGGACCGGCTCATTAAGCCCAGTGGGCTGGCGGGTCGGGTCATCCTGGTCATGGTGGGTCTGACCCGACTAGTGTCGGACCAACTCGGTGAAACGTGTGGTCTGGCCCTAAGGGCCTGGCTCGGCCCGAAGGAGAGCGGCGCGGCCCGAAGGGGGCGTGACCCGACCCGGCAGGGCGCGGCCCGGCCCGGTCTGGCTGGGCACGGCCCCGCTGGCTTGGCCAGCTGGTCGAGCGGTCCGAGGGGGGGGGCATGAACCCCCGGCGGCACCAAGCGGCGCCGCCCTCCCTAACCGGCCGACCAAAGTCAGTCGGCCTCTTGGTGCAAGCAGCCCCCACAGGAGGGTCGGGTTCGTCCGGCGCGGTGCCCTCCAGGCGTCGCGACTCTCCTCCACCCGATCGGCCGATGGGCCGGCCGGTTCTTCCACCGAAGTGGCCCGCGGAACGCGGGTCGCGGTCTTCCACAGCGCAGCGTCATGGGGGGCCGCAGTTCCTCCCTTCAGCCCCGGTCAAGCGGCTCGCAGTCGCGGGCTTCGGTTCTTCTATTCGTTGCCACCTTCCTTTCACAGGTTCCATCACAAACAAAATAGATTATAGAGGGTCGTCGGGCCGTGTGTGTTCGGTACGTGCCCTCCGCGTTTGGTGGTAGAAGTTGGCTGAAAATAAACTACGATTTCTAATGAAGAACGGGGTACGAGATAAACACTTCAAAATTAACAAACCCCTACCTCGAATATGGTTTGTTCATCGTAGACGTGGAAAGCGATGTCGCTCCGTCAACGTCGGAGAAAGAATCATCGATGTTGGTGAGTTCCCCGCGTTGGTGTCTCCTCCCCTGACACGGAGGAATAATAGGATTGGAGAATCATGGATTGTTCTTTGCCGAGTCGTTCTTATTTGAAGGTCTGTGTTCTTCATCGGAGAAGAAAACTGTTCTTCGTTGAGGAGAGGAATACTTTTCTCTCTTTCTCAAGAGCTCTCTCCCAACTCTCCTTAACACAACGAATACCCCAAAAATAAAATAATAGGCTAATACTATTATTTTATTAACACATGAAATTTAAAATTCAAAATTCAAATCACTTAATTAATTAATTGAAGAGGTTCATTTCATTAATTAAGGTAAGTTGGAAAACATTAAAGAGGGAGAGAGGGAGAGGAAGAGTCCTCATAATTAAGGGGGTTGTCATGAATTAAACAATGGAGTTTAATTGGGGTTTAAGGGAGGTTATGGGGAGATGAAGGGTTGGGGCTCGTATGGGCCCCACCTCTCAAATATCCACACATGGGAAGTTGGGTGGGTGTGGGCCCCACAAATAAATTCCCATGGGATAAATTAACTTCCATAGATATAAATAAAATTGTTCTAAAAATTTTATTTAACTTCTTAATTTAACCCCAATTTATAACTTACAACCCGCATAAAATGCAACTGCGGTAAAGGTCCCCTTAAGAAATTACTGGCGCTGCGGTTTCATCGGTGCCCTCGGATTTTAATTCCGAGCACCACTTCAAAAGATAGAAAAACCCACTCCTTCGTTCACTGAACGTACCCGAGCTAAACTTCAGAAAATTATTCCGGGCACACCGGGCCTCGGAATAAGGTGCCGTCAAAAACTGCGTACTCATAAAATTCCAAATAATTTAAGAAAAAAAATTCCTTGAAATTTTTGGGTCTTTATATTACCCCCACCTCAGGGATTTACGTCCCCATAAAGCTATAACATAGACTAGGGGAACAAATGAGCGTATTGAGTACGCATATGAGCCTCCCGCTCTCATGTGCTCTCCTGGAGGTTCTCGTGCTACCAACGAATGCGCACTAGAGGAATCGACCATCCATGTAGGACTCGCTTCTGTAGATCCTCGATCTCCACTGGTACCTCCATGAATGTTTCCCGTCATCGATATTCTTCTCTCCGTGATTGATGATGTGTGATGGGTTGTGCATGTATCTCCTCAGCTGAGATACATGGAAGACGTCGTGCACCTGGTGCAATTGAGGTGGAAGGGCCAGGCGGTAAGCAACCTCGCCTACCCTACTGAGCATCTGGAATGGTCCGATGAAGCACGGAGATAACTTTCCACCCTGGCCAAATCTCTATAATCCACATCGAGGTGAGACCCATAAGAAAATGCGGTCGCAACCCTCGAACTCCAGTGGTCTTTGTCTCTTATCTGCATAGGAATTTTGTCTACTCTGTGAAGTCCTCATCCGCTCTTAGATGATCTACACCTTCTCCGTTGTAGCCTGAACCATCTCTGGTCCTACAAGTGCTGACTCCCCAGGGTCATTCTAGCATAGAGGTGATCTACAAGGTCAATCGTACAGTGCCTCGTATGGTGCCATACTGATGGTGGAGTGATAGCTGTTTTTGTACACAAACTCCACCAAGGGTAGGTGATCATCCCAACTGCGACCAAAGTCAAGGACACATGCATGGAGCATGTCCTCAAGAGTCTAAATGGTCCTCTCCATCTGGACATCCATCTGAGGATGAAAGGCGGTGCTCAGGCGTAGCTACGTCCCAAACGCCTCTTGCAACCCCTTCCAAAGCCGGGAAGTAAAGCGAGTGTCTCGATCGGAGACAATAGATGATGGTACACCATGAAGTCGTACGATCTCCTGAACATAGAGGCATCCCAAACTCTCTACTGAGCTCTGCTCTATGATTGGTATTAAGTGGGCCGACTTGGTGAGTCGGTCTACGGTCACCCAGATGGAGTCGTGTCCTCTGGAAGTATGTGGAAGCCTTGTCATGAAATCCATGGATATCCTATCACAATTCCACTTCGGAACCTCTAAGGGTTGTACCAAGCCTGCTGGTACCTGGTGCTCCGCCTTCACTTACTGGCAAGTGAGGCATCGTGAAATGAACTCTGCTACAACCTTCTTCATACCCGGCCACCAGTGTTGTCGTCTGAGGTCTTGGTACATCTTTGCCACTCCTAGATGTACCGCTAGAGGGGAAGTGTGAAACTCCCTCAGCAATTCCTCCTGTAGTGCAACTGGTACCATGGTACGTCCCCTAAAGAGGATGGCATGCTCTCCTCCTTCAAAAAATCCATCAGGTGCCTGCCCTGTGGAAATCTGAGTACGTCGCGTCTCACAGTCAACATACCCACATTGTGCCTCTCTGAACTACTGAAGTAGTGGAGGAGTGACTGTGAGATACTATAGAAAGGATGTCCCATCTCTATCCACGAAGGATATCTGCAACGTGGCTAGCTTCTTCGTCACCTCCCCTAGCAGCTGTATGCCCGATCTCCGGCTGAGAGCATCAGCTACTATGTTCCCCTTACTAGGAGTATAGACTATCTCAAAGTCATAGTCCTAGAGGAACTCGAGCCATCGTTGTTGTCTCAGGTTCAGGTCCTTCTGCAAGAAAATGTACCTGAGACTCTGGTGGTTAGAGTAGACTATAAATCGCTCGCCCATCAGATAGTGCCTCCACATCTTCAGGGAGAAGACCACTGCTGCTAACTCCAGGTCATGAGTAGCTTAGTTCTTCTCATGTTGCCTAAATTGTTGTGAACCATAGGTGATCACTGCCCGCTCTTGCATCAGGACACACCCGAGTCAGGTCCCTGATGCGTCGTAGTAAACCACGTACCCAACACCCTCCTCTAGTAGCCTCAAGATGGGAGCACTGGTCAATCTCTGTCTCAGCTCCTAAAAGCTCTACTGGCATCTATCTGACCACATGAAGGGTTTACCCTTCTTCGTCAATGCTGAAAGTGGTGCAGCAACTCTGGAGAAGTCTGGCACAAATCTCCGATAGTACCCAGCCAGACCTAGAAAACTCCACACCTCTGTCACGCTCCTGGGTGGCTCCCATGTAAGTACCGCCTCGATCTTCACTGGGTCCACTGCAACCCTAGCCTCCGAAATGACGTGTCCAAAGAAATAAACCTCTCAAATCCAGAACTGGCACTTTGAGATCTTAATATAAAGATGGTGCTCTCAGAGTGTATCTAGTACAACCCACAAGTGGTAGGTGTCCTCCTCCTCAGTAGTCGAGTATATCAGTATGTAATTGATGAAGACTACGACAAAATGATTGAGTTAAGGCTGAAAGATCCTATTCATGAGACTCATGAACACTACTGGTGCGTTGGTTACGTTGAAGGGAATAACCCAGAACTCGTAGTGACCATACCGACACCTGAAGGTCGTCTTCTGCACATCCTCGTCTCGAACTCTGAGCTGGTGATAACCTGACCTGAAATCTATCTTTGAGAACCATCATGCTCCCTTGAGCTGATCAAAGAGGTCATCAATCCTCAGGAGTGGGTACTTGTTCTTTATGGTCACTTGATTTAGGCGACGGTAGTCTACAAATAGTTGTAATCTTCCACCCTCCTTCTTGGAGAACAGAATCAGAGAAGCCCAGGGTGAAACACTGGGTCGGATGAATCCCTTTCCCTGCAAGTCCTCCAGCTGTAACAGCAGCTCACAAAGCTCGGTGGGAGCCATCCGATATGATGGAGTAGATATCGGTGATGTCATGGGGTATAGTTCTATGTAGAAGTATACCTCTCTACGAGGAGGTATTCTTAGAACATCGTCAGGAAAAACGTCTGCATACTGATCTACCACAACAGGGAAACTCGGACTCCACACATCAACCACTCCTAGGATGAGACTATCCAACTGATGTGTGATCGGCTTCCCTCTCCTCTGCGTAATTCCATCCTACACTACAAAGTATCCCTTCTCACCGGTGAAGGTGAACCTGCTCCCATCTGTGCGGACACACCGCACATTGCGCCTAATACAGTCGATCTGGGAATAGACTGTAGATAACAAGTCCATACCCAAGATGACGTCGTAAGGCCTCGACACCGCTACAAGAAGATCCCAACCGAAGCTCTTGCCTCTTAGAGTAATCTCACACTGCCAGCACCAGTGCGTAATCGTCGAGTCTTCTCCCATAGGAGTCTCTAGCCGTAAGAATCGATCCAACGGCTTTGTCGGAATCTCCGAGCTCCAAACAAGGGCAGAGGCAATAAAAGAATGACTCACACTTGTGTCTACAAAAACTGCAGTAATGGTGGAGTAGACACAGATAGTACCTCAAATCACCTCAGGTGCGCCATGGTCATAGGCCTCGACTGACTGGAGCTGAGCTTTCCCCTGTATACCAGCTCCTTATGGTTGGGGTGGTCCTCTTGGTGGTGGTGGTGGTAGAGCCTCGAAGCGTCGTCCACCACCCGCTGCTCGGTCAGCTCCTCGGCCTCGTCCTCCTACTCCCTGCGGAGCGCCACGGTCGAACCTTTGCCTCTTCCTGAGAGGTCCCTCTACTATCTGTTGCTCGTCTGCATGGATGGTCGGGCAGTCACGAGCCATGTGGCCCTACCCGCCGCATGCATAGCACTGACTGCCCCTTGTATGGATGGCTCTGCTTCGTGTCCCCCACACATCCGAACCAGTATCCTAAGGTCGCCCACCTGATGGCCTGGTCCACTTGGACCTCTACGACATCTGTCTACTGCCAGCTGCAGAAGACTCCACTACGTGTCGCCCTACAGTGGGTCTCGTTGTTGGTGTTGGCTCAGTAAGAAAGCTCTCTACAAGAAGGGCTCACTCCAGAACTCCTGCCTACATCAGAATGTTTAAGGAGATCATCGAAGCCCTGATATCATGCCTCGGTCCCTGCCCAAAGGTCTGGGCCCAGAAGAATGGGTCACATGCCATGTACATGGAGTAGTACAAGAGGTCGGTAAATATCTCCGAGTACTGAGCTACTGTCATACTGCCCTACCGCAGATGAAGTAACTCCTGGATCCACACCGCACGAAGGGTGGCTGGAACAAACTCCGAACGAAAGAGGATCTCGAAGTCCGTCCAAAGTATATATTCCTCATCATTCACCTGGAGCATCAGGATCCACCATCTACCTGCTGCTGCATGCGGGAGACTCGTGGCAAGGATCACCATAAGGTCGGCTGGTGTCCCTACCAATCTGAAGACTCTGACGATATCCTCCAGCCAATCCTAGGCTACCTGATGGTTCATCTCTCCATGGAACCTGGGTGGCCTCTATCGCTGAAACTCATGAAATGCACTCAGGTGGCATGCACTCTCTGCTGATAGGGCTGGTGGTATCGGTGGCCCAGCGGGTAGTGGTACCACTGGTGCCTCCACTGTAATGGGGCCCTACACCGAGGCCTTGTCGCTCGGTGGGCTGTCATCTCGCACGTAACTAGGAACCCTAGATGGCTGCCTTCATGGGGACATCCTGAAAAGAAACAGGTGTGCCATGGTCAAACACTATACCTGGTGAGCTGACACATAGCAATCAAAAAGAAAACTTTTTAAACACACATGCAATCAATTTTTTCGTGCACTAAGTCGGAAATCAGAAGTCAGGGTCCTGGTGTATGGATACATTGACTGTTGCACCAACACTGGACTCCCTGGACTGAAAACCATACTCATTACTCTTAACATTATTACTTCACAGTAGAGAATGATCAGAGTCCTGAGTTCTACGGTAGAACCTCCCTCTGATACCAATTTGTCACGACCCGTCCTCGGGGCCCGTGCCGTGACTACCCCAAGCCCGCCTTCCATAGGCCAGGGGATGGAGACTAGCACCAAAGGAGTAAATCCTGATAAAAGGGAAGACATTGCCTTTATAAAAGTAAAAAAACACAACAGAGTACACAACTGAAGTAAGCACTAAGTAAACTGAGTAAAAAGTAAGTGCTGAAAATTAAATGGGCCAGTATACAAACCCAAATGAAAGTATAGTACAACTGAATAGAAAGTAAAACAGTAGTAAAGTAAAGCAGCAACCATTGATTCATCCTCCGGATATATCACCTGAAGGGTGGGTACAGATGGTCTCCTCAGCTCCTCGAGTCCCGTCGTCCACTCCGTGTACGTCCCGTATGGTGTTCCACCTCCGGGTACCGTCCAGCTCCACAAGCCTCCACCTCGATCAGTGTTGTTCATCGTCTGCATCCAACACAATGTAGTGCGGGCATAGCCTGTGCAGGGGTGAGTATACGATACTCAGTAGGGACCCCGAGACCCCTGATGGTCTCCCAGAATCCATAAAGGATAAACCACAAAGGAAAAATACAATCACAAAGTATCAATCGACTCTACTTAGGTATATTCCCATACATATACCTAAGTCATCAATTCCAGTTCGGCTCTAACTCTCGATCCCATGCACATCCCAGTCCACACAGGAAAGAAGTCAATCATACCAATGGTAATGATTGAATAGTCAAGACTCAGCTCACACAGGTATAAAACTTACGAAGAGGGGTGGAGATGATTAGATGTAGCCTCTGAATCATCTCCTATGTTGAACCCACGTAGGATCCAAGTACAGAAGTCGTCGCTGCCGAACCCATGGAGGATCCAAGTAAGTAACCATCACTGCTGAACCCACGTAGGATCCAAGTACAGTCATCATCATTGTCGAACCCACAGAGGATCCAAATACAGTATTCCTCGCTGCCAAACCCAAGGAGGATCCAAGTACAGTCGTCATCGTCATCGAACCCACAGAGGATCCCAGCACGGTAGTCTTCACAGTCGCAGCCATCTCTAGGGTTCCCACACACAGAGTGCTCGATTTCGGGAGGGTCCACTCCTCGAGTAAAGGGGGATCGATATATCAACTTTCACGAAGTCCAGAGTTGATGTATCCTGAAGTTCCATCTCATCAAAAGGAACTCAACGCGACAGACGACGCGTCAATCGGATGCCTGAACTGAGAGATATTGACTTTTTCGTTCCAGGGGCCTGGTTAGAAATATGCTCAATTCTAACCCAGACATTATTTAAAGTCATCCAAAACTAACTTAGAGTAACGCAAAAAGACTGCCTCATCACGAGGGTCCTAGTACCGCAAACGGCGCATCGATCGGACACACGGTCTTCGAGTTATTCACCTTTAAGTGAAAATGGGCCCGGCACGTTAAGCCAAGTGGGCTGGCGGGTCGGGTCATCCTGGTCTTGGCGGGTCAGACCTGACTGGTGTCGGACAAACCTGGTGAAATACGTGGTCTGGCCCGAAGGGCACGGCCCGACCCGAAGGGGCGCAGCCCGACCCGAAGGGGGCGCGACCCGGCGCGACCCGGCCCGGCCCGGCTGGGCGCGATCTGGTCGGGCACGGCCCCACTGGCTCGGCCAGCTGGCCGATCGGCTCATCCCGAAGGCCGATCGGTCTGAGGGGGGCAGATGCTCGAACTAGCGGTGCCAAGTGGCGCCATCCTACCTAACCGGTCAGCCGAAGCTGGCCGGCCTCTTGGCGGAAGAGGCCCGCACGGTCAGGCCGCGGTTCTTTTGGCGCGACGCCGCGACTCTCCTCCACCTGACTGGATGACGGGCGGGCCGGTTCTTCCACCGAAGGGGCCCGTGGAATGCGGGCCTCGGTCTTCCGTAGCGCAGTGCCGTGGGGCGCCGCGGTTCCTCCCTTCATCCCCGGTCGAGCGGCTCATGGTCGCGGGCCGCGGTTCTTCCATTCGTCGCCACCTTCCTTTCACGGTTTCCATCACAAACAAAATAGATTACGTAGGGTCGTCGGGCCATGTTCGTTCGGCTCGTGCCCTCCGCATTAGGTGGTAGCCATTGGCCGAAAATAAACTACGATTTCCAATGAAGAACGGGGTACGATATAAACACTTCAAAATGAACAAACCCCTACCTCGAATATTGTTTTTTCTTTGTAGACGCGGAAAACGATGTCGCTCCATCAACGTCGGAGAAAGAATCGTTGACATTGGAAAGTTCCCCACGTTGGTGTCTTCTCCCCTAACGCAAAGGAAGAAGAGGATTGTAGAATCATGGACCGTTCTTCGCCAATTCGTTCTTCGTTGAAGGTTGGTGTTCTTCATCGGAGAAGAAAATTGTTCTTCGTTGAGGAGAGGAATACTTTTCTCTCTTTCTCAAGAGCTCTCTCCCAACTCTCCTTAACACAACGAATTCCCCAAAAACAAAATAATAGGATAATGCTATTATTTTATTAGCACATGAAATTTAAATTTCAAAATTCAAATCACTTAATTAATTCATTGAAGAGGTTCATTTCATTAATTAAGGTATGTTGGCAAACATTAAATAAGGAGAGAGGGAGAGGAAGAGTCCTCATAATTAAGGGGGTTGTCATGAATTAAACAAGGGGGTTTAATTGGGGTTTAAGGGAGGTTATGGGGAGATGAATGGTTGGGGCTCGTGTGGGATCCACCTCTCAAATATCCACACATGGGAAGTTGGGTGGGTGTGGGCCCCACCAATAACTTCCCATGGGAGAAATTAACTTCCATAGATATAAATAAAATTGTTCTAACAATTTTATTTAACTTCTTAATTTAACCTCAATTTTTAACTTACAACCCGCATAAAACACAACTACGGTAAAGGTCCCCTTAAGCAATTATCGGCGCTGCGGTTTTATCGGTGCCCTTGGATTTCAATTCCAAGCACCTCCTAAAAAGATAGAAAAACCCACTCGTTCGTTCACTAAACATACCCGAGCTAAACTTCAAATAATGATTCTGGGAACACTGGGCCTCAGAATCAGGTGTCGTCAGAAATTGCGTACTCATAAAATTACAAAGAATTTAATATAAAAAATTCCTTGAACTTTCCGGTTCTTTACACTCCAATCCGGGTTCTTTGGAAGCATGGTAGTGATACACATGAGACCTAGGATCAGAAGTCATGGGTTGAGGAAGAGTACTTGTTCTTGTTTTCTGATCAAGCTTCATGTTGACTTTTCGGGGTGAAACTTATTTCATGGTAGGGCGAATTATCCATTTAATGATATATTTTAAAAGGTATTTTTAATTTAATTTCTATTATTACTTTGTTTTTTGGGTTTCCCATGCATTTTTTGAGGAATGGGTGAGTTTTCCTGAATTGGGTCAAACCATGAGCTCAATTCCAGATTTAAAAATAAATTTTGTTTCCTTGATAACTTCTTTCTTTTTCAACATTTTTCATCAATTAAAATTCCTACTTGGCCTACCATGACCTATTAATACCAACATATTAATTTTAACTATTTATGAATCCATAATCATGGTGGATTTGGGTTTTTATTTAAGGAATTGGGCCTGCCCGGAAGCTCATTTCCAGTTTTAAAAACAAATTTTATTTATTTAATAACTTATTTATTTTTTACTATTTTTAGGTGATTAAACATCCCACTTGAATAAAACATCCTTATGAGATCCCCCATTTCCTTTCCCCTCTATTTGGATCTCATATGAATCACGAATTAGAACAGACCTTCATAGGGGTTCTCAAATCGTCCAGATTTAAAGAGGTAACTTCTTTCCTTCGTAACTCCTTCATTTCTCACTATTTTCCCCCCATTCCAGTTCCTAAATGACCTTATATTACTTATTATAACCTCAATTTCATTTTTTTTTTGTTTTTAAATTCATATATAGGTGTATTTGAGGATATTTATTCAAAATACCTCAAGTAAGTGGGTCTCCTTCATTCTTTTTTCAATTTGTGTAGGGTTTCATTCAATTTTCTTAGGATTTCTTCCCTTATACTTGAGTTTTCTAATGTACATCAACTAGGGTTTCGAACCCATGTTTTAAAATTGGGTTTTATTGATCTAATATTATGTTTTTAGGCTTGATCTACCTTCCTTGAGGTGTGGCGGTGGTGCGATTGAGTTTTCACACAAATGATTCAAGGGTTTTCATTAATTTGGTAGTTGATTCCATGTTCATGAAATATTTGTGTATTATCTGTATTTATCATATTTTCAGGTTTATATCATTTTATTATTTCTATTAAAAATTATTTTTAGTGGTGTTTGTATTGAAAATGAATTTTAAATGCCAATTTCATGTGAAATTGGGGGGGTTTCATGGAAATGTTTTATTGGTTTATTTGGGGATGACCTATAAATACTTAATTGATTTTATTGAACTGTAATAGGTCTGAGAATAATGTTTTTCATGTTTATCCTCTTTGGTTGTTTCTTAAAAAATGAGTTTTGATGGTGTTTGTAAAACATGTGAACTTTAAGTGCCATGTTTGTGTGAAAATAGAGGTTTTACAAAGTTATCATTTCTTGGTTCAAAAGGGGATGCCATAAAATTGATTGGTTTGTTTAATTGAAATTTATTGGGCTGAATTTTATGTTTTGGTAACTTAAAATTGTGCACATATTGTACAAAGTGGGTTTTTCAAGGAGTTTTGGGTGCAAAACAATGCGGGATTTTGGGAAATTGTTTCATTAAAAATCAAAGGGTTTTGTTGTGTGTCTTAAGTGGTTTAAAATATGTATAGATACTGTACTGATTTTATGTGACCATTAGTATTGTTTCATATGAAAAATGGACTTGTGTATCATGCTGAAATTGTTTGATCACAAAGGGGGAAGCCCGGGTACCTAGGTGGGCCGGATTTGTACTAGTACGGCTAGTGAACCGGATGGGTTTCGTCCCTATTTCACTTAGTATTTGGATAAAGACAACTCTAACTAACCTATTTGGATGATTATTAGGGACCACTAGGTTATTTGTATGTTCCCTACTAGTTTTTTATCCACAAGAATGGATTTTTCTATGGTTACCTTACACTGAGGTATGAGGTACATAGGGCCCGAAACAATCTAGTTCCAAGGGGTGTTCCCGATTTTTGTGCTCATTGGATTTATGGTATTTACCCTTTTATTAGAGTTTTTTGGAAGTAAAATATAGTATCTAAAAATTATATTTAAATTTTCTAAAATTCTGAAAGTTTTATCTTGAAAATTTTTTTCAATTGAAAGTTTCATTTATTGGAATTTAACATTGTTTTCCTTTACATATTAAAACTGCTTGCTTTTTCACCTTGTATTGCATGAACTTTGGAATAATTGGATGGTATTATATTTGGCTTAGGATCACACCCTAATTACCCCCCTTGGGTGTAATTAGACTTGGTTATATTTGACTCAGGAAAAGGTAAAGCCTCGGGTAAAGGCGGTTCGGGCTGTTAGACCCCTCCTACGGTGCGGTGTTGTGGAGACGGCTCAGGGGTGACCACCCCCTTGTCATGTGGATTACTTGTCTATGTCTTGATGTTTTATTTATTTGTATTTGTACCTCTTTTAATGTATTCAAATCCATGTATTCAATTCTGGTTTTTCCTTAAGACTTGTTTGGATGGAAATTTCATATTTATATTATGGATTTTTTTTAAGGTTTTATGCTTTCATACTCGGGTAAATAATTCCCAAACCTAATTATTTGATACCCAGGCACTTGTTACACATGAGAATAGGTAAATCCCTTTAGGCCTTTTTATGGGCTCAGTTTGGTGCTGGTATTGGTGGGGACCAGATTCATTTCGTGACATGAACTTGAGCCAAAAGTTCAATCATTCATTATAACAAAACATAAACATGGTGTGAAAAATATATGGAAAAAAGTCTCGAAAATTAGCGGTAACAATATAGGATGATCCTAAAACAACAAAAGATATTCCAACTCTCCATATGAAAGAAACACCATAGATAACCTCTGGGATAAAAGTTTGTTAAAAGAATTATTTTACTTATGTGTTCCTTATATCTTAAAGAACCATTGGAGATGGTTGGGAAAACTAAACTAATGATAGGTCCTCAGATTTGTTGGGTAATGGAAAAACATACCTTGAGTGGTGTTAAAATGTCTCCTTCGATGTAAACCACCAAAAATCAGCCTTAAGATATGGCTCACAACCTTTAGAAACAAAAATCCCCAATTTAGTACAATCGTAGACTTTAAAATCATCCTATGTGGATAGAGAAGAAGAGAGGAGAAGCCCTTAATTCTTGATCTGGAAGAAGAAACACCCAAGCACCACTCTAAATCTACCATGGAGGAGTTTGGAAGAGGGATTGATCTCTTTGGGAGGTTCCTAGGTTGGTAAAATTTGATTTGGAAAGCTTGGGGTGGAAGTCCCAATTAAAAATATTCCAAAATGAAAAAAAATACCCCAACTCAAGCAAGTCACATGGTTTTCACACACGATTTAACAATTCATGCATAGACCATGAAAAAACCACTAACCCAAAACTTTAGAGGCCACACAGTTGTCTCACATGGTTTACCAAACCACGCACAAACCATTCAATCACCTCTGTTAAAAATTGCAGATGGAACATGATTTTCACTACATGGTTTCCCAAAGTATGCACCTAACTGTAAATCCATATAAAAGCTTAAAAACTAAAAATTATCACCCTAGGATACCCTAAACCAAAGGGATAATAAAAAAACATTAACAAAATCGGAAAATTAAATTTTATGGTGTCACACTCTTCACGGCTATAACAAATCGTGATCATCCCACCAGCACTCGACTACAGGACAAACACTAGCACAACCCTCTAGCAGTCTATCCTCCTTCAGTCATAGATCCTTCCTATTATTTCCATGAAAAATTGATGGAAAATATTTTTAAATGGTTCTAGCCTTCAATAATTCCTCATAAATCCACATTCTCATGTAGTAACTTTCTCTTGATCGACTTCATATGGAATTAACATCAAGCTCTTCAATCGCATGGATAAACAATTAATTGTCATGTGCACCATGATTTTAATCTCCTCGAAATCATCCCATTATAATCACCACTTATTATCCTTCTTTAATCAAAGACAATTTTACAAGGTTTGCAGTCATTCAAAACTCAGTAGCGTGATGTTTCAATATCCCGGTTCCTGAAAATTCACAAAATAAAATAATATATGATGTGATAAATATCATTATAAGGACCCGAACTTATTACATTACATAATCTTGAATTCTAGTCAAGAAATAAATTTCTTTAATATTGAGGATATTTTAAGGTTTATATTTTATATAATTGGGATATAATACATACATTACATTCCAAATTCATATAGAGCAGATGCCACAAAATAGTATCCATTTCTTCCAAAATATAAAAATTTTCAAATAAAACATGTTTTCTTTGAAAAATCTTCATGACATTTAACTTGGATTCATTATTTTTCTTACACCTTCTTATAACCTATGAAAATTATTTAAAAACTTCAGATGAGCACAAAAACCTCATTAAGGTATATAAGAAGAAGGAAAGAAAACATAAGCCCATGAATACTTGTAACATATGGAATAATTTTCAAAAAAGACATACATGTTGCCCATATAAACTTACTTTGTGAAACTTGATATTTCCATGAGATTTACATAAAAACATGTATAATATAAATATAACAATAAAGTTATCTTGGTGAATTACTTACATAATCTTGTAACCCTCTCTGATACCTTATAATTTGTAATCCTCACGGCTACCCTACAATTTGTGTAACCATCGCAGTTACACTTGGAGTAACCATAAAGAGGACCTCCAACTTACACATACCCAAAGAATTGGAAGTATATGTAGGTCCCACCCTTCATCATACAAAATTTCCAAGAACCATAACATAATCATACAACATGAATAATTGCATAAAAACATTGCTTTTGAATTTTGTAAAAAATAATTTTAAAAAAGGATTTTAAAATAAAATCCCCTTATAAATAATATAATTTAAGTGAGACTTCATAGAGTCAATATAATATGTATATACAATGTACATAAACATAATTCAACATAATATAAACAAAACCCATCACACAAAAAATTTTAATACCACATAAAAAACAAAGTAGAAGGTTAACCCAAAGAATAGAAATCGGGTTAAGAATTCTCTTACCTCAGGTTTGTCTTACTTAAAACTATTTAAAAACTCCTATATAATGGTTAAAAGAGTGTTATTATTATTTTAAATAAAAATTTTAATGTTTATAACACCCTATATGATCATTTCATTATATCATTTTACCCTTTAATTGTTAGTACTTTGTTCCTTCCATTGTTTTGGGTGTGTTCTTTACATGATTTCCATGGTTGGTTTGTATTTGATTTTCTTGTTGTATGGAAATAAAATTACCGAAGAGGAATTAAATGGTATTAATATTTTTTCAGAATATATAATGATACCATAAATCATTTTGTTATCATATATTATTTTGGATCATTAGATAAAACATTAATGATGTTCGTTTAGACCATTTTTTGCAGTTCCTCGATAATCATGAACTTGTTTCATTGTATAATTTAATGTCATGCATAGAAGTTCATTCTAGAACATAACATGGGTTAAAAAATAAACTTTAAATTCTGTTTCAACCATTAAAAGTTTTTTATTATCATCTTTTAAGGATGTAATGGAAATTGGAAACACATCATCCATGATTTTGGTAAATCGGCAGATCGAGGATGATATTTTTATTTTTAGAATAAGTGTGAGAGGGAAAAAGAGAGATGATGATGAAATATTCCATTAGCATAATAAAATTATAGTTCATATAAGGTACTATAATTATCATATCATTAGGATGAGGGGATATGAGGAAAGAAAAATAAAATAAAGGAATTCGAAATAAAAAAAAAGTTGATAAATCTCTCACGAAAATTTGGCAGCCTAACGGCATCACTTAAAAATTCCTAAAATATTTTGATGAAAGAAAAATGGTATCTCATAATTATTATATAATATGTAAAGTAATAGTGATATTTAATGACATATCCCAACATAATATAATTTAAATTAAAAGATAATAACATAATAAGAGTGTAGGAAAAATAGAGAGATTTTGAGACGAAAATTCTACAGCATAACGCCTATGCGACATGGTTTTAGAAAACATTAAAAAGAGAGGAGAAAGGGTCCACACATTCATAAAAGACTCATAAAATATTATAGGTATAAAATTATATATAAATAATAATAAGGTATAAAAACTTGAAATACATACCACATAAAAGAGAACTTGAATGGAAAAGAGAAGTTGAGAATTCACTTACCTTGTAGAGTAACTCCTAAGAATTGAAGGTTGGGACCTTGGGGGCCTGAGGACATCATGGGAGGACTAATAGGGAGGTAAAAATACCATAGAGTCAAGTATGATGAGTTTGGAATGAAATGAAATGAAGGAATGAGTGGGTATTTATAGTAAATGAGAGGGAGTTTTTTTATTAATTTCAAAGGACCCATCATTAGTGGTTTTTGAAAACCCATGGGATTTACCATGGTATTTTCCCATGGTATTATCCACTTGGGACACATAATATCATATTTTACTATAAAAAATTCTACCAGTATTTTATTTTAATTATTACATCATTATGATGTCATTAAACATACCAAAAACTCAAAACAGTATTTTTACTATTCATGAAAAAATCAAGTATTTTAGAAAAATATCAAAAATTCACCCTAACCATTTTTCAACGTTTGAAATTTAAAAATGAACTTCATTATTTTAAAATGATTTTCTAAATATTAATAATTTATTTTTTAAATAAAATTATAATTTATTCAAAAATAACAATTTTAAATCTATAACTCATTTTTAACACCTTGAAAAATTAATCAAATTCTAATTATCTTAAAGCCTTAAGAAAATAAAATAATAATACAATTTACTATTCATTAGGGTCATATTACTATTCATATTACTATTCATAAGGGTATGTTACTGTTCACCAAAAATCAAGTTGGTTCTATTAGACTCTAAATAACTTAACGATCACAATAGTATATGTCCATTATTAGAAACTCAAAACATAGATGTGGAAAAATTATTTTAAAGGATGGTTATAAATATCTAATTAAAACAAAGTTTCATGCATTTCCAATTTATTTTTAAAACCTTGGGGTGTTACATTATCCCCACCTTCTGGAAATTTCATCCTCGCAATTTTATTTACTTATTAAACAAGTGAGGGTACCTTTCCCTCATAGAATTTTTAGACTCCCATGTTGCTTCTTCAACCATGTGGTTTCTCTAAAAAACCTTTACCTAGTGGATTACCTTATTCCGAAATACTTTCTCCCTTCGATCAAGAATCTGAAATATTCTCTCTTCATAATAAATGTTCTCTTCTAACTGAACTTCTTCTAGGCTCAAGACATTAGATGAATCTAGCATGTACTTTCTCAACATCGAAACATGAAAAACATTATGTACCTAAGATAAACTCAGAGGAAAAGCTACTCGATAGGCGACTGGTCCAAATTTTTCTAGAATTTTATAAGGTTTAATTAACCTTGGAATTATATTTCATTTTTTACCAAAACGTATAACACTTTTCCATGGTGAGATTCTAAGAAAAACATGATCACCAACCTCAAAAGAAAAGTATTTCCTCTTATTGTCTGCATAACTTTTCTGCCTACTTCGAGTTGTCCTCATGTGTTTCTGGATCATTTTCACTTTCTCATCCACTTCCTCTACTAATTATGGTCCCATCAACTTCCTTTCTCTGACTTCATCCCAAAAAACTAGAGTTATATACTTCTTCCCAAACAATTCCTCGAAAGGTTCCATCTTCATACTAGAATGAAAACTGTTATTATAAGAGAAATAAACTAAAGAAAGATGTTGATTCCAACTTCCCTGGTAGTCCATTGAACAAGATCTAAGCATATCTTCTAAAGTCTAAATCATTCATTCTAACTACCCATCTGATTGAGGATGAAAATCTGTACTGAAATTTAATTATGTGCCCAATGACTTTTGAAGGCCCTTCCAAAAGTTATAAGTAAACCTAGGATCCTGATCAGATACAGTGGAAATAGGAACTCCATGTAACCTGATAATCTCTTTAAGGTACAGTTGAGAAATCTGATCAAGTTCATTTTATCTCGAATATAAAGAAAATGTACAGATTTAATCAGTCAATCAACAACAACCCAAATCGAATTGTTAACTCGAGAAGTATTAGGTAGTCCCACCATAAAGTCCATGGATATATTCTCTCATTTCCACTCTAGAGGCTGAAGAATCCCCTTTAGTAACTGCCACTCTGCTTTAACCTATTGGCATGTCAAACATTTCATGGTAAAATATGAAATATCTATTTTCATTCCATCCCACCAGTAATACTCCTGAAGGTCTCTTTACATCTTAGTACCTCCAGGATGAACTGAAAATTGAGAACTATGAGCTTCACACAACAAATCTTTCTTTAATTGGGAATCACAAGGCACACACAACCTTTTAACAAATCTTAAAACACAATCTTTATCAAGATTAAATTCTGGAAAATTACTCATTTTAACCAATTATACCTTTTTTGTAGCTTGCGGTCTTCCTTCTGTGCTTTCTTAATTCTATCTAATAAAGACGACTAAATTGAAACCTGAAACAAAACAGATGTATTTCTTTCACCAATGACTTCTATTCCAAAATTCATCAAATCATTAATCAAGGGATCATGTTCTAAATGTAACATGGTTAATGATGCATGGTGTTTTCAACTCAAGGAATCTGCCACTTTGTTTTCTTTTCCTGAATGGTAATTGATCATGCAATCATAATCCTTTATCAGTTCAAGCCATATTATCTTCCTCATGTTTAATTATTTATGATTTAATATATACTTCAAACTTTTATGGTCATTATATATTTGACATTTGGCTCTGTATAAATTATACCTCTAAAATTTTCAAAGAAAACACCACAACTGCCAATTCCAAATCATGTGTGGGATAATTTAACTCATGAGTTTTTATTTGTCTTGAAGCATAATAAATTACCTGATCATTCTAAATCAAAACACTACCAAGTATCTTCAATTAAGCATCACTTTAGATTCCAAACTCACCATTTCAGGAAGGCAGGGGAAAAACTGGATCATTCACCAATATCTTTTTCAATTCCTAAAAACAAACATCACATTATTCTGTCCAAATAAATTTAACCCATATTTGCATTAACTTAGTTAGTTGGCTATATAACCGTGAAAAGTTTATAAAAAATCGTTATTAATAACCTGCTAATCCAATAAAACTACGAATCTCTATAATATTTTTAGGCCTTGGCCATTCATCAACCACTTTTGTTTTGGAAGGATCAACTATTATTCCATCCTTATTTACAATGTTCCTAAGAAAAGAAATTCGTTAAAACCAAAAATTACACTAGCTGAATTTTACATACAGTTTCTTTTCCTTTAATGTTTGCAGAAAAACCCTTATATGTTTTCATGCTCCTCATTATTCTTATAAAATAATAGAATGTCATCAATAAACACAACCACATGATTATCCAAGAACTCATGAAATATTCTATTAATAAGATCCATGAATACATAAGGTGCATTAGTTAACCCAAATGGCATAACAAAAAATTCATAATTCTCATATCTAGTATGAAAAGCTATTTTTGGGATGTTATCCTCCTTCTCCTTCAGCCGATGGTATCCGGATATCAAGTCAATATTAGAAAATTACTGAGATCCCTAGATCTGATCAAACAAGTCATCGATATGAGGAAAAGGATACTTTTTTTTAACAGTGATGTTATTAAAGGCTCTATAATCAATGAAAAGTATAATGGAACCATCATTATTTTTAACAAACAAAACAGAAGCACCCCATGGTGAAGTTCTTGGATGAATGAATCCTTTATCAAGAAACTCCTGTAACTAATTTTTCAAATCAATAAGTTCCATTTGAACCATTGGATATGGGGGTTTTGAAATTATCTTAGCATTAGGAACTAAGTCAATTGTGAATTTGACTTCCTGATCAGGTATGACACCAGGTAACTCATTAGTAAACACATCAAGGTATTAATTTACCACTGACACATCATTAATCTGAACAGTTCCCTTGTTTTCAATAATATGAGCAAGATAACTTTCATTTCCATCTTTTAATAGTTTCTTAGCTTCCTAGTATGTTATCGATTTTATGGGTTTTTTATTGTATACAAACTGAAACCCTTTCTGAAAAATAGCATATTTATCTCTATATTCAAACTTAACATGATAAATAGAAATCCAATTCATTCCTAGAATAACATCAAACTCTAATAAGGGAAAATAACAAGGTTTATAGGTAAATTATTTCCACAGACCACAATAAAAAGATTCCTATAATTCCTCTTTACTATAATATTTCCCCCTAGTGTTTTAACAATAAGTTATGGTCTCATTTTTTGAGGTGATATTTCCAATTTACCAAAAAAAATCCTCAGAAATAAAGGAATGTGTAGACCCTGTGTCAAAAGAAAACATTAGAAAAATCTAAGTAAACAAACAAGGTACCTGATACAACTTCATTGGATGGCCTAATGTCTACTGATGTAGTCGCAAAGGATATCACTACACCTTTCTTCTTATAGTCTATCTTCTTTACATCATTTTAATCTCTCTTTGGGAAGGAATTTTCATAATGGCCCATCTCACCACATTTAAAACACTTTATAGTCTGCTTATCAAGATTACTCTTAGGATCATTTTCATTACAATCTCAAGACATATATCCAAACTTACCACATTGAAAACACTTCCCAGTTTTGGTAAGGCATTCCCCAGGGTGCTTTTTTCCACACTTTTCACAAACTGGAAAATAGAATTTCTTACTATCATATTTCTTTGGTTGATTCTTACCCATTGCTTTCCATCTTGTCCTCTTATTCTCACTTTTGTCTATGTGCATGTGATAATCATCAAACTCTATCTCTACCCTCTCAACACATTGGACAAGTTTCTCATAACTTTTGAATTCATGGGAGGCCAATTTCCTTTAATACCTTGGCTTTAATCTTGAGTAAAAGTGGTTGATTTTTATATCAATATCTAGAATAATATTTGGAGCATACCTTGCCAATCGGATGAAGTTTGCTTCATACATAGCCACTGAATCTTATTACTTTTGATTCAATTCAATGAATTGCTTCCCCATCCTAAGTCTCACCACCTTAGGAAAATATTTTTCAAGGAAACAACTTTTAAATTCATCCCACTCTAAGGAATCAATCTCCCCTCTATCCCTGATATTTTTGACCATTAACCACCACTGATCAGTTTCACCTTCAAAATGATAAATTTAAAGACTTACCTTTTGATTATCTGAATATCCCATAACATAGAATATCTTTTCAAGGGCCTTAATCCATCAACTAGCTGTTATTGGGTCAGAAGATCCATTGAAAGCAGGTGGGTGTTGTCTCATAAAATGTTCTAATATTATCATGTTCCTTTGTGGTACCTCTAGTTGTTCTCCTACATGGATTCTGCCACCATTTATTTCCTATGTTATCTGAGCCATTACTGTCACAAACTACTCAGTTTCAATCCCTACCATTCTGGGCTGCAGATTCAGAAGGATATCGTTATGTCGATGCCTCTCTTCTTCAGTTTCCCTATTTCTTCTACAGAAAACCATTCTGAACAAATATTTCTTAGTCAAAGCAACATGGTAATCTTTAAATACTATATCATTTCAAATTAACCATATATTAAAAATAATTTATGGAATTTTATTAAAATCATTCTAACCCCTAAAGTTATCAAAACCATCCTCTGATACCAACTAAAAGGACCCGACTTTATTACATTACATAACCTTGAATTTTAGTCAATAACTCACTTCCTTTAATATTGAGGTTCTTTTCAGGTTTATAGTTTTAAATAATTGTGATATAATACATACATTACATTCCATATTCATATAGAGTAGGTACCACAAAATAATATCCATTTCTTTAAAAATATAAAACTTTTCAAATAAAACATGTTTTCTTTGACAAATGTTAATGACATTTAACTTAGATTCCTTATTTTTCTTACATATCCTTATAACCTATGAAAAATATTTAAAAACTTGGGATGAGAAAAAAAATCTCAGTAAGGGATATAATAATAAGGAAAGAAAACATAAGTTCATGAATACTTGTAATGTATGAAATAATTTTCAAAAAAGATATACTTGTTACCCATATAAACTTACTTTGTGAAACTTGAGATTTAAATGATATTTACACAAAACATATAGAACATATATAAAACCATAAATTTATCTTGGGGCATTACTTACATAATCTTGTAACCCTCTCAACTACCCTATAATTTGTCACACTCATTGCTACCTTACAATTCGTGTAACCATCACAGTTACACTTAGATTAACCATACTGTCGGCCTTCAATTTACACATACCCAATGAATTGGAGGAAGATATAGGTCCTACCCTTCATCATAAAAAACTCCCAATAACCATAACATAATCATACAACATGAATAATTGCATAAAAATATT
Source organism: Viscum album (assembly GCA_963277665.1). Classification (NCBI taxonomy): domain Eukaryota; kingdom Viridiplantae; phylum Streptophyta; class Magnoliopsida; order Santalales; family Viscaceae; genus Viscum; species Viscum album. The sequence goes on along the minus strand of OY728166.1, from coordinate 1,078,668,430 downwards.
ACTTTAGAATTTTGTAAAACAGAATTTTAAAAGAGGATTTTAAAAGAAAATCCCCTTATAAATATCATATAATTAAAGTGAGACTTAATAGAGTGGATATAATATGTATATACACTGTAAATACACATAATTCAATAAAATATAAACAAAAACCATCATAAAAACAATTTTAATACCACATAAATAACAAAGTTGAAGGTTAACCCAAAGAATAGAAATCGGGTTAAGAATTCCCTTACCTCGGGTTTGTCTTACTTAAAAATTATTTAAACCTCCTATATAATGGTTAAAATAGTGTTATTAGTATTTCAAATAAAAAATTTCATGTTTATAACACCTTATATGATCATTTAATTACAATATTTTACCCTTTTGATAGTACTTTGTTCCTACCATTGTTTTGGGTGCGTTCTTTACATGATTTTCATGGCCGGTTTCTATTTGATTTTTTTATCGTATGGAAATAAAATTCCAGAAGTGGAATGAAATGGTATTAATATGTTTCCATAATATATAATTATACCATAAATTATTTTGTTATATATGATGATGGATAATTAGATAAAACATTAATGATGTTTGTTTAGATCATTTTTAGCGGTTCCTCGATAATCATGAACTTGTTTCATTATATAATTTAATTTCATGCATATAAGTTCATTAAAGAACATAAAATAGGTTAAAAATATAATATACATTATGTTTCAACTATTAAGAGGGTTTTATGATCATATTTGAAGGATGTAATGAAAATTGGAAACACATCGTCCACGATTTTGGTAAATCGGCAGATTGAGGATGATATTTTTATTTTTAGAATAAGTGGGAGAGGGAAAAAGAGATATGATGATGAAATATTCCATTATCATAATAAAATTACAATTCATGTAAGTTAATGTAATTATAATAAAATTTGGATAAGGGGAGATGATGAAAGAAAAATAAAATAAAGGAACTCGAAATAAAAGAAAAGTTGAGAAATCCCTCATGAAAATTCGACAGCCTGACAGCATCACTTAAAAATTCATAAAATATTTTTGATGAGATAAAAAGGGTATATCATAATTGTTACATAATATAGACATTAATGGGTATATTTAATGAAATATCCCAACATAATCAACTTTAAATTAAAAGATAATAATATAATAAGAGTGCTTGAAAAATATAGAGATTTTGAGACGAAAATCTTGTAGCATAACGGCTATGCAACCTAGTTTTAGAAAAAATTAAAAAGAGAGGGGAAAAGGGTCAACCATTCATAAAAGACTCATAAAAAATTATATAGATAGAATAATAATTAAATAAGAACATGGTATGAAAACTTGAAATACATACCACGTAAAAGAGAACTTGAATGGAAAAGAGAAGTTGAGAATTCTCTTACCCTTTAGAGTAACTTCTAAGACTTGAAGGTTGGGACCTTGGGGGATTGAGGACACCTTTGGAGGACTACTAGGGAGGTAAAACTACTAGATATTATAAGATGATGAGTTTGGAATGAAATAAAATGAAGGAATGAGTGGGTATTTATAGTAAATGAGAGGGAGTTTTTTATTAATTTCAAAGGACACCTCATTATTGATTTTTGAAAAACCATGGGATTGCCCATGGTATTAGCCACTTGATACACCTCATATCATATTTTACTATATAAAAGTATACTATCATTTTATTTTAATTATTACATCATTATGATTTCATTAAACATATCGAAAACTCAAAAGTGTATTTTTACTATTCACGAATAAATAAAGTATTTTATAAAAATATCAAAAATTCACCCTAACCATTTTTTGATGTTTAGAATTTAAAAATTAAATCCATTTTTCGAAAATAATTTTCTAAATATTGTTAATTTAATTTTTAAATAAAATCATAATTTATTCAAAAATAACAATTTTAAATCTATAACTCAATTTTTAACCCTTTGAAAAATTAATCAAATTCTAATTATCTTAAATCCTTTATAAAATAAAATAAAAATACAATTTACTATTCATTAGGGTCATATTAATATTCATAAGGGTATGTTACTATTCACCAAAAATCAAGTTGGTTCCATTGGACTCCAAATAACCTACCAATCACAATTGTAGATGACCGTTATTTGAAATTCAAATCATTTATGTGGCGAAATTATGTTAAAGGATAGTTATAACTATCTAATTAAAACAAAGTTTCATGAATTTCAAATTTAATTTTAAAATCTTGTGGTGTTACAATCATACATGGGGAGAAATATCATATGAGCTAAAATTTTCATATGAGATAAAATTTTGAAAAGGTAATTATCTTATTAGAGTTTCCAAATATCATACACGCTCCTAAAAATTCCTAACCAAGTGAAAAAGGCATAAATGAAATGAAAAAATTTCTTACGAGACGTGATTTTGTAAAGTAAATTATCCTATGTGGATGAAAAATATCTTGCGAGACTTAAAAAAAATATCATAAAATAACAAAAATTGAAAAAGTAAAACATCATATGAGAAAACAATATCTTATGAGGCAGAATGAAATATCATATAAGGAGAGAAAAATATCTTACTAGGAAGACATAGAAAATCATCCTATGACCCAGACTTAACAAAAACTTACCCCTTTAAGTTTAAAAACATAATTTTCAAAGAATTCAATGAATTTAAGACTAAAATAATTCTTTTATAAAATAATTCCATAAAGCAGTGAAAATGATTAAAATTTTGAATTTTACCATTTTCATAATTAAATCCAAAATATCTCAAAAGTATAAAAATAATAAAAATACTTTCCAAATGATAAAATAGTGGGGATTTATTTATTGGAATTCACATGAAAAGTTATGAAAATATCAGTTATATTAGTCCTTGTGTTGGTTTAGAATCTCACAGGTCATCGGTGATATCATAAAACATTAGATATCTATGGAATCATATAAATTTTTCATGGAGAGAGAGATTTTCTCCTCACTAGCCTCTTTACCATGCACTTTATGAATAGGGGTTTCTAACATGTGTAATTTTCACTCATGGCATAATTTAATGACCAAGCACGTATACCACTCCTAGAAATTCAAGATAATGAGAAGGTCATCCTTTTATAATATAAATTACAATGATATAGTTAAAGTTGTATGGATTTCCATTTCTATAATGAATAAGATCATATTTTTAGTAATTTATCTATATTATGAAATTAGATAACAAATATTGTTTAATGTATTAATCACCAACTATTTTATTGAAATTTAGTACCCCCAACCATTGGTTTCATAATATCATATCACATGGAAGTTCTAGTGGAAAGGATCCATATGTATCTTATTATAACCTAGATGAATTCCTGAAAATCTATTCAAATGTATTTAGGTAATAATAACTTATCAACTCTATTAACTCACATATCCTTGATTTTTGAGTAGACACCCCAATCCTAAAATCCAAAAGTTGGATTTCCTCAAAACTTGCCTACTCGTTGAAATAATTTGAATAGAATTGATCAAAAATTAATTAGAACTAGGTTCATTCGGCCAAAAAATCAAGTTAGAAATTCCTTGATAATTGAAATCACCCCAATAGAGGTTGGTCAAGCACTTTGAACTATAGTTAGATTTCAACCTGAGTAGTAGAAGGAATTTATGACTTATTATTTAGTCTTAGGTATTTTTATCTTAATTAATAAATATATAATCTTCTATTATTATATGATTGTTAAGACTAAACATATTTTACTTAATTTATTAACAATGTCTAGATAAAATTTTCTCATATTCTAATTTTATTTTAATCTCATCTTTTATGCTTGTTAATTTACTTATCAAATGATAGCGATAAATATTCCATAAATAATTAACCATGAAGCTAACATAAATAAAATAATAAATGTTATATGATCATGAGATTATCTGATGATTATTTCATCTAGTGGATGCTAAACCAACCCTTGGACTAGGGGAAAACTCCTTGAACTGTAAATATATTTGAGCTCTAGAATTCCACTTGTACTCTAATATAACTCTTGAGTTTGTTTCACCTTGGTATTGATATTGAACCACCTCCACTCAACTAGAAGTTCCATCCATTACATAAGATTATAATCACATGCAGGTGAGGGTAACTAAAGGATTGGTTATGGGGCTTACATAAAAGAAATCACGAGCACACAAGCCCTTACATAATTGGGGATGGGAGGACATGTGAGTCATTATTATAATTTAATGAAACAATTATTACAAAACCTATGAAATAATAATTAAATTAAAAGAAACCAACCACATAAATTAGTAATTCTAATCTCATGATCATACACACATTCAACGAATACATATTTTTACACTTGTTAACAGTCACTTCATTTTGTTCTTTTAATAAGCTGAAATAACCTCAAATTAATTCAATTAATTATCTTATTAATTCATTCATTCATTAATTTTAGCTTATCCAAATATTCTTGGAAATTCCATCATTTTAATTTAAACAAATTAAATAAATTAACTTTATTTAAAATTAAATAAGTGTACAATGTGTACTTAGAGGCAACACAACATGTAACCAACTTCATTTTCTTTAGTCATGTACTAAATGATCACATGGAATGTCAACATACATATAGAGTCACATGCTTAAGTATCATAAAATCTATATATCATAATACTACATAATAAATATAGCATTTATGACAATTGGACATGTGTTAATGTATACAGTGTGTACTTCTCTAAATTCATGTTGTAAATACATCAACTATTATGGTGAATGAATTATGAAAAATCAATTGAGAATTTATATAATGTTAATACCGTGTTATATAGTATCATGCTAGGTGTTGGCTATGAATATTAGTTTTAACACTATAATTAATTAATTCTACAAGAAATTTAATTCTTTTGATTACTGGGAGATTAAACAACTTGTACTAGCGAGCTACATGTCACGTATATCACATTCTATGTCTATGGGGCACACACTTAGGGAGCTAGGATTGTACACTTTTTATGCATTAATGGGTTACACAGCATGTACATAGGCTACATAGCATGGAATATCATTAATTATGGGTTGATCTAATTTAAGTCTTTACATGCTACGTGACACTTATGTTGACCGCACGGTTTCCATGAAAATCATTAAGTGAATTGTGTAATACTATATAGCCTGTAAGCTGTTTAAATAGCATGTACTCCCTAAAGTTGTGTTCTAGTCTAGCTGGTCAATTCATGGTGTATTTATTACTCCATGTAGTTATTTACATTTGGAAAGTCATGTATCCATGGATTGTTTAGATGTAGTGAATATTGTTACACATCATGTAATTTTTAGTTACATTTCATATAACTATGTCATTCATCCGTAACCCTCAGCACATCCTAATAGAACCTCTGGTTATTCTTTAGTTATTATTCATGTTTTTTGGATCAAATGAAGGTAAATGAACACATAATATCAACTTTCATAATAAAATAACAAATTAATAGAAATGAAATAATAGAAACAAACATATATATCAATTAGTAAAAAATAAACTATTATGTGACCACTCTAAGACAAATTGAAGATTTTGGGATATGGTGGAAGTGGTTAGACCTATGGAAAACAATGGTTTTTCATCAACTCCTTTATATTTATCACTAAAACTATATGAAATAGAAACCCTAGAATAAATGATACAATATCATCATATATAATTTATAATTAATTTGAGTTAAGATAATGTATTACCTCTCATTGGAATTATTTCTTCATTTATGATTCAGTGGACCGCATCTTGGTGTATCTTCATTTTGGTGAGAGGATTCAAGGGTATAATCCCTATAGTGGTGATCGATATGTTCTACACATACATCCAAATTTTGTCCTAGAAATCCTTGGATGTTAATGCAGAATATTCTAAAACTTGCATCATTCATTATTTATCTCCACATGAATAACTTCAAAGAGGAAGGATTATTTTATTCTCTCTAGGAGGAGGATCACTCTCTATTCTTGAGAAGGATATCTCTTTAGGGTTTCATAATATTCTCTCTATAATTCATTTTGTGCAATAATTAGAATGGATAGGCTAGGTTTCGAGAATGAAATAATTGGATATATATATAGACTTAGGGTAGGAGAATAAATAATTTCACACAGGACCTTATTATACTCTTAATCCTTAGTGAACCCCATGTCTAATTGTTATTATTATTATTGTTTTTGTTTTTGTTGTTGTTGTTGTTTACTTGACATGCACTAAACTCATGAATAAATACATATTATATCTTTGATAAATAAATAAAAATTTATTAAAATAATATTTAATATATTTGTTGGATTATACCAGCACCTCCTTATTTTAATGATCCCAGAGAATGTTCATATTGTTATTAATGACTTTTATGTTTTCTATCAGTAAATTTTTTAATGGTCAAAAACTTAAAAATGGTTAAGTTTGGAGCATCCCATGCCACCTTACCATATGAAGAGTCTGAACTAACCGTAAAGATAAAAAAACCATGTGGAACCTTACTACATGTTAGCTGACCATGCATTGAATTTGGTTTTTCCATATGTTGAGATTCACCTTAATATATGTGAAATCAACCTATTGTGAGTGTAAAAGACATGGTCATGCGAATCAGTGAAGTAACTGTATGAAAGAAACAACTTACCGCATGAAGAAAACAATTTATTGTGCCAAGTTATGTATAATTTTTCATATAGTCATACACTAACCATGTCTATTATTGTAGTGACCTCACAAAGAAACAACTAATTGTGTGAAGTCATAAACCTACTACGTAATCATTCACCAACATCATGGAATCACCTATGTTGATGAGATCATTTACATAGAAATTATCTATGTGAATAAATTGGCTATGTGGCCTACCTCTACAAAATGTATACATACCAATCATCTATGTGAATCTGTATTTGGCTACATGACCAACCATCTATTTCATTCTCATGGATCATTTCAAATTTTAAATGACTAGTTTTAAAAGTAATAAATGAAGCATTAGTGAATTTAATATTGCATTGACTATTCTCCAACTGCTACTTTTAGATAAATATACTTTTAAGAAGAAAATCTGTTCATGTGAAATATATCTCAACATTGTGGAATATGTTTTATTATAAAAAATAACATAGGATCATACATGAGAATCTATACAATAGATAAGACTCTAAAATAATCTTTTTTTATGAACTTTCTATTAAACTTGTTTGACGTTTTTTCAAATAAAAATTCAAAGGACTCTAGACAACCGACCTATTTGTATTGAGATGCATTACATTTTTCATCCTTAATTTATTTCTCTTTTTGTTTATGCTTTTATTTCAAGCTGTGTTTTTGTATTTATCTATTTATTTGTAAAACACAGTCTCCCATATTAAACTAGAGAGTAATTGATACTCTCCAAAATATTTTATCTATATTCCCATGAACAATTATAGAAGAGGTCATATATGACCATATCTTTTTTTAGTCCACACATAACTATGGTGGAGGATTCTTTCCTAGATAACCTTATGTTCTATTATCTATAAAACATGATCAAGGTTGGGGATTAGTTTATTTAATAATAAACCTCTTGGAAGTGGGTGATTTCCAAGTGGAGAGGATTAAGTCTCGTCTTGAGATCGAAACCCTTGTTAAAATTTTCATTATCACTTTATCTATTTTTTTCTTCTTAATATTCAAATTGAATTTGTTTTTTATATAGTTTGTTAAAAAAACTTAACTTTGATAGTTAACTTAAACTAGTATTTTATATATTGTGTTTGATATGAGTATAATATTTTAAAAAGTTAAAGTACATTCCAGTGTATTTTAAATAAGTAGTGATTGAGCTTTTTATAACCTTTTCTAAAGATCAAATTAGGTATTTCTACTATTTTTTAAATAGGTTATTTTATTAAATTGTGGGATTTAGTTCTTAAAAAAATTAAATAGAAATTTTATTGGAAACTCATCCCCCCCTGATTTTTCCACTCTGATCAACATTTGGTATCAAAGGCATTCAAAATATCTTTTTACTATGATCTAGTTGTACTTAAAGATCTTGATTTTTTGTTTTATATAAATTTAATTCTTTATTTATGATAATAGACAATAAGGAAATTCCACTAATTGACCTCCTTATTTTAATGGAAATAATTATTCTCAATGGAAAATCAATATAAAAATTCACTTAGAAAGTATGGGATTTGATATCTGGAATATCATTGAAGATAAATTTGAAAAATCTAAAGATACTAGATCTTCTTGGAGTGATTCTAATAAGGCAGAATATTAATGTAATTATAAAGCTATGAATGATTTGTACTGAGTGTTATGAGAAGATTAATTTAACAGAATATTTACTTCTTATACTACTTATTAAATCTGGGATACCCTTACTATATCTCATGAAAGAACTTATAATGTTAAAGAAATGAATTTAAACACTTATACTATTAAATATAATACTTTTAAGATTAAGCTTGATGAATTTATTTTTGATATGTATCTCAAGTTCAATGAGATTGTTGACATGATGAATTCACTAGGAAAGACAATTATTTACAAGGATCAAGTTATGTGGCTTCTCAGATGCCTTCTATAAAGATAGATAAGAACATTTGTGTCCATAAGAAATACTTTCGATATTAGTACACTACCAGTAAAAGAGATAATTAGAAATATTGTGATGCATAAAGAAGAATTACAAGTGAACAAAGAGGAAGCGGGTGAACCCAAAAGAAAATCAAAAACCTTTAAAACTTATGACTCTAAACGAAAAGATAAGATCAAATCTAAAATCTCAAGTGATGAAGAATCACCAGCTAATAGTATGAAGAAATGGCATACCTATCTAGAAATTTTAAGAATTTTTATAGAAATAAAAATTCATACAATAAATCCAATTAAAAATGGAAGTATGAAAATAAAGGGAATTGGAGAAAATATTAGAAAAATGATGATTCTGCCAATGAAGTAATCTGCTATGAATGTAATAGAAAAGGGCACATAAAAATAGACCGTCCCAAGATTAAGTATAAAAATAAATATGAGAATAAGAAAAAAAACATATAAAGGCTATGAATGATTCTTAGAGTGCCTCAGGGGGCTGTTCAAGTGGATCAGATTCTAGTATAGAAGAAAAAAATGATAAAGCTAATATATATTTTATGAAAAACAGATATAAGCTATCAAATATTTTTCCTACATCTCCTTATCATATTTAAAACCATTCTAAGACTAAAAATAATTATGATAATATGCCCAGTGATGAATTATTTGAATATTTTTACATGTTGGAATACACATTTAATGAATTAAAAGATAAATAAAAAATTTAAAGAAGCAGCATGTTTTGTCTGCTCACTTTAAAATAGATCATATAGTAAAAAAGGATAAGAATGCTCAATTGGTTAAAAAGAATAATGAATTGAAATTTTATAATGATAAATTAAATAAAGATCAAGAGAGTCTCACTAATGGAAGAAAAACCATTACCTAGATTTTTGGTAAACAAACTACTCCTAAGTACACTACTAGAATAGGATATCAACCAGGACAGAGGAAAAAAATAAAAAACAATTGTTCTAAGATCCAGTTATACTAGTTTTATTAATAGTTTCTATTCTACTAGACCTAATAAATTCTTTATTTTGAAAATTTTAAGATCTGCTTATAGGAAAATAAAAAAAATTATGGATCCCTAAATCACTTATCACTAACATTTTTGGACCCAAGAAAATATGGGTACCCAAATCATTTTGGGTTAAAATCTCTTTTATAGGTGACCTTATTGAAGAGTTTCATTAATCACTTATGGTGTCTGGAAAATGGATTCTCCAAACATATGACTAGGGAATACTCAAACTTCAATAACATGATCAAAGTAGATGGTGGAAATGTTATTTTTAGTGGAAATTCCAATGGGAATATAATAGATCTTGGTCAAATCAGTAACTCTAGTATGGTTTTAATTTATAAAGTTTTATTTATTGATGGATTAAAATATAATCTTCTTAACACTTCACAATTATGTGATGATGGTTACCATGTCAAGTTTGAAAACAATGCTTGTAATGTTTTTTATTCTAAATATGATTTAGTTTTTACTTCCATGAGAAATGAAAATGTTTGTACTATAGATTTAAATTATTTATTTTCTCAGAATGTTTCTTGCTTGAGTTCCTTTCACAAAGAATCATTTATTTGGCATAGGATACTAGGTCATTACAATATTCACTCACTTAGAAATCTAACTAGGAAATGTTTATTCAAGTATCTACCCAAACTATAATTCTAGATAGATAAAGTCTGTAATCCCTATCAAAAGGGAAAGCAACAAAAAATCTCCTTCGAATCAAAGAAATAAGTTTTAACTGCTCATCCTTTATAGTTTGTTCACATGGATTTTTTGGACCTTCTAGAGTTTCTAGTTTAGAAAGAAAATACTATACATATGTTATAGTTTATGGTTATTCAATATATACATGGGTATTTTTCATTTCTCATAAAAGTTAATATCTTTCCTATTTTTATAAATACGCTAGATCTATAGAAAATCTTAGTAGGATTAGAATTAATACCTTAAGAAGTGATCATGGTCATTAGTTTGAAAATAAATATTTTGAATCATTGTGCTCACAACATAGTTATAATCATAATGTTTCTTCTCCTAGCACCTCACAACAGAATGGTATAGTGGAGTGAATAAATATAACCCTTTAATAAATTGTTTAAACTATGCTCAATGAGTATCATTTACCTATCTATTTTTGGGAAGAAGTTGCAAACATAGATTTTTAAATAATTAATATATTTTTAATTGGACTTATTTTAAATAATACCCCTTATTAATTATGAAATTTTATAAAATAAAATGTTAATTACTTTAGATTTTTTGGTTGTAAAATATTTATACTTAACACAAAAGAGAATTTAGACAAGTTTTCTTTTAAGAGTGGTGAATGAATTTTACTTTTATATTTTAAAACTAGTAAATCATATAGGGTTTTTAATAAAAAGACTAATATTTTGGAAGAATATATACATGTTATGTTTTATTAAATATATCCTCATGATCCTAAGATATCTTTATAAAATTTGGAAGATGATATTTCCAATCTGGATATCAATTCTACCAGACGTCATTTAAATAATTCTCCCAGTTCTTATGAACAACCAAAACCCAAACCTATAGGTGAGAATGAATTTTCAAACACTTCTATTCCGAGAGCTATTAGGACTTATAGATATTATCTTGTATATTCATTTGTAGGTGGTCTATACAAAGGAACTCAGACTAGAGCATATCTAATAAACCAAGTTGAACATTAATCTTTCTTGTCACATCTAAAACCTAATAAGATCAATGGTACAATTAATGATGAATTCTGGGTAATGGAAATTCAAGAATAACTTAATCATATTTAATAAATAAATTATGTAAATTAGTTAAAAGACTCAAGGAATACCTAACTATTGGAATTAAATGGGTGTTTAAAAACAAGGTTGATGAGTCAGGCACAATAGTTAGAAACAAAAATAGACTTGTTGTGCAAGGATATAGTTAAGAATAAGGTATTAACTATGTGGAAACCTTTTATCTAGTAGCTATACTTGAATCTATTAGAATGTTGTTTTCCTATGTAGCACATTTGAATTTAAAACTATATTAAATGGATGTTAATGTTACATTCTTAAATGGTTATATTTTTTAGGATATTTTTGTTAAACAACCACCTAGATTTCAAAACACTCACTTTACAAATCATGTATTTAAATTAATAAAATATTTATATTGTTTAAAACAAGATCTTAGATCTTGGTATGATCGGATCAACTCATTTTTAATTTCCAAAGGTTTTACTAAAGGAATATCTCATCCTACTTTATTTATTAAAATAATTTCAAAAGATTTTTTAATAATACCAATATTTGTTGTTGATATTATTTTTGGTTCTTCAAGAAATTATTTGTGTACTCAGTTTTCAAAAATGATGCAAAGTGAATTTGAAATGAGTTTGATGGGTGAACTTAAATTCTTTCTTGGTTTTCATATTTTTCAAAATAAAGATGAAATTGTTTAAAAAAAGAAAGTACACTAAAGATCTTTTAAAAAAGTTTTTTTTTATAGATATTACTAAAGGCAGTGATACTCTTATGAGTTCTAACTGAAAGATGGATCTTGAAGAAACTGGGAAATCAGTTGATCAAACCACTTATAGAGATATGAATGGAATTTTACTATACTAAACTACTAGCCGTCCTGATTTAATGTTTATTTTGTGCATGTGTTCCTATTTTTATTTAAACCCAAGAATCACATTTATTAGTTGTGAAAATAATTTTCAAATACCTCAAAAATACAACCAAATTAGGATTTTTTAACTCCAAAGAATAATAATTTTACTTAGTGAGTTATTTAAATGATAATTTTTGTGGTTTTAAATTATAAAGTAAAAGAAATTTTGGAACATGTCACTTTTTGGGAAATTATCTAGTTTCATTATGTAGTAAGAAACATAATTCCATTTCATTATCCACTACTAAAGATGAGTGCAAATCTACAAGAAGTTGTTGTGCATAGATTCTGTGATTGAAACATACATTACTAGACTATGGATCTCAATTCTGTCATGTCCCTATAAATTATGATAATAAAAGTTCAATAAATATTTCTAATAATCCTATATCACATTCTATAACAAAGAACATTAATATAAGACATATTTTTTTGAGATATCTTTTTCAAAAGGGTGATATAACTCTTGAGTTCATTTGGTACCGAACATCAGCTTGCTTGTATATTTATAAAACCCTTGAATGTTGAGAGAATAAATTATATCAAAAATTAATTGGTTATGATAAATTATTCCTAATTTTTTAATTAAATTTCATCCTTTGAATTTATTTAATTTCTTTTCAGATTCTATTTTTTTAGATTTTTTGGAAGTAACTGTGAAGTGTAGTCTATGCGACTAGTATACTGACCATGAGTTTTTGTTCATGTGGTCAATATTCCAACCATGAACACTTAATAATTTTTTCTCCATACCTTCCATGAGTATTAACTTACACAATCATTATGATTACCTTAAAATTCTATTTTTTGCAGTTTTCATAGTTACTATAAGGTCATGGTTAGCAGTGTAACGTCCCGGTTCCGGGTGCCACTCAACGGGTGCCCCGAACCCGGTTCTCCACATGACCTCAAGTGCATTTCCCCAAACTCTAGAGTCTTCCGACTAGCAGCGAGGGCCCAGGTCTGATAGTGGGGAAACTATGCCCTTATTTGTCAAAGAGAAACGCAGCAGAATGAAATAAAACGTACAACAGCAGAAGCAGTAACAGTATATATAACTGAAATGGATATCTGATAACAAAAGGGACACCAGCATTCACATATATATGAAGATGCAGCATGTCACTATTCTATAAAATATCCAGAACATGTTACACTGCATACATTACATTACAACTGAAGTACAAGTGCATAAAATAAAAACAGAACAGCCCACATCATCATGAGTCAATGCTCGGTCCCATGCTCTCCTGCACCCCAACAGCAATCAAGTACCTGTATAGGGACTCTTTCCCCTATCCACACCTGCAGAAACGTAATCTGTTTGGGCTGAAAAGCATGACCCAAACAGGGTGTGAGAAATAAATTCCCAGTAGGCACCCACCAAAGGCTCGTGCCCAACTATGTGAAAGCATGCAAAAATAGTGTGCAGTAGTAAAATGAAATAAAGTAAGAAGTACTGAAAAGTAACTAACTTAAACAGTTATATTGCCGTTTTATTATCATTTATTAATTTTATTTAAAATATCACCACAGTGAATATTCTAAGTAAACAGCCAAATGTCCTCAGACACGTAAACTCCTACCCTCAGGTAAAGAGAAATCCAACACAAGAATCTGCCCACAGGCATACGGATATTTCCCACAGGTGTAAGTAGTGTCGCCCACAGGCACAGAATCAGCTGCCCACAGGCACGGAAGAAGTTACCCACAGGCAAAATAGTGCAGTGCCCACAGGCTAATCACAACACTGCCCTCAGGCTAAACAGGTAATTGGGCCATTCCCAACATATAAACATGAAATTAACATACAATTCCTCTCAAGGAAATTAATTCATAATTTAAAAAAAATGGAATACACTCGGTTATCCTGGACAAACAGCTAAACAGAGGAACGCACCCCCGGGGTGGTCCTAGATCCAAGAAATGATCCCAAATAGCAATTTTACAATTTTAGTTAATTACCTATATATTTCTAGGTAATTAAAATAGTCACAACCTCAGCCACACAACACCCCAACATGGGTTCATGGTACCAAACATACACAAAACACACAACAGTTGGAAAAATAAACACCAAGACACCTACCTTTAACACCAATGAGCGTTATACACGATCGTCAATCCCAGAAACTCCAAAATATGACGTAGATATGAGGTAAAATATAAATCGTTCAAACCCAAATAACTCATGTTAGGAGAAGAATTGGTAAGAAGTACCCAAGGATAAGGGAGGGCTTACCCGTGCGGTTCCAACGAGATCTTCCGAGGTAGAAACGGATTCCAGACGTGCACCCGGCGGATCTCTGAAGGTTCGACCATCCTCTCACGAGCTCTCTCCCCGTTCTAAGCCTTCCCTGTGAATAGGGGAGGCTACTTCCCATTTTAAGCGAAAAAAACAAAGTACACAACGTGTACTTACGAGTACACGTCGTGTACTTCCGATTTTTTAAATTGTTCCTCTGGAGGTTTCCCGCCAGCACGGCACTGTTCACCTGCCGACATGATTACATGGCGTGTCTTCATAAGTACACGGCGTGTTCTTCCCCACAGCTGGCCACTACCTTACTATTCGCCTGCCGACTGACTACACGGTGTGTAAAGGACCACTACACGGTGTGTAGTCGATTCCTACACCCTTCATCGCCGGCATGGCCACATGCCATGTGTACTCATTCCATACGGCCATAAGTACATGGCATGTGGAAAACGTACACGGCGTGTACTTCCAAAATTTAGGATTTTTCCCCACTTTCCATATTTTCTCAAAAACACTTAAGGAAAAGAGAAAAAATAAAGAAACATGTACCTCAAAATAAGAACTGGATTCTTACAAGCAGGCCTGCCATGATTATTTTATTACAGATCTATGGTTAGCATACATACTGTGTCTATTTACTTTGAATTTTTCAAAAAAACTTTTTTGGTGGAATTTTATTTATGCTTATTATTATTCTAGTCCCTATATGATTTAAAATATATTTTTAACTACAATCCTAATTGACACCCATATTTTCCCTTAGATAACCTATATACATTTTAGATCTTTTGAACAAATCATTTTCTTCTGTCTCTAACCTCTCGCCCTCTCCAAATTGAACCTATCTATTTTTCCTCCCATATATGAACCTTTAGAGATCCCAAACCTAACTAAAAATTCCAAATATAAAACGTGTCACCGATTTCATGCCTCCTGTTGAGTCGTCTCCTACTAAAAAATCAATGAAATTAAAATGCATCACAAGTACATTTGTAAATTAAAATAATTATCATCTCATTGATCATCCAATTTCAACAAAAAAAAAGTCAATTCATAGTTTTTTCAATTGAGTTGATCATTTTTATGGAATGTGATTCAAAATCAGGGATAGGTTGTTTGGTTTATAGAAAATAGTAGGCCTTTTTATTTTAAACTTTTCTAGGAGTTTTAGTTGTGCCTAGATTTTTTCCCTAGTGAGAAAATAGATATCGTCAGAAGAAAGGTTAGTGGTGGGGTTATGAAATTTTCCTAGAAACATTGGGAAAAGTTTTTAGGTGTACCGCATAAAGGAAAATATTAGGATTATTAAATATCTTATCCTATTAATCATCCAAATTTTTATTTTCAAAATACTTTGTATGAACTTAATGGGAATGAAACACTAAGATACCATTAGTTGTCGAACTTAGTAGAGAATATAGGCTTCTATTTGAGTTTATCTAGCACCTAATATGTCAAATAAAAGGGGATTTTATCATTATGAGGTATCAAGATCCTCTTTTATTGTTTTTTTATGAAGAATGATATTCAAATCAGTCTTTGAAAATATGTCATGATACATGCGGTTGAGTTGTGTAATCCAACTTCAAGGTTTAGTTATTTACCATAACCTAAGATCATTTTATCCTTGCTAGAGTATAAAGGATTAGTTTCTTATGGGGAGGAAAGAATAAATCCATCTCATGGATTCTATATTACTCAAAAATATTTTTAATAAAATGAGATTAAACTAAAACCCATGAAAAAGGAATGGGTGGATAACTCAAAAAAACTATATGAAATGTTCAATTGAGTAAAGTAACCTATTAAACCTGTGGATCTGGTGGATTCAGGTCTCAAACCTGATGAAGTTGTGGAATATTTAGATGATTATGTTTATCCTTCTAAATAATTGGGAAAATAAGTAGATATTGAGGAAGAATATATAGAAAAAGAAAGATAAGTTGTAAACCTTGATGGATAAGCTAGAATAGCTCATTAGGATGAGCCAAAATGGGATAAGTCTACTGAATCTGATGCAGTTGGGGATATCTCAGAAGGATATCCTATTATAGGGATTACTCCTAGAGATCCTGGACCTAGTTAACCTTATAAGTGGGAGAAGTACCTTGGGACTCTTATTTTGGGCTTATACTATCCTGATTCTAATGATGATCATTATGGAGACAATTCCCCTAGATATAGTGTACTTTTCATTCTCTTCATTCAAAGAACTTTAGAAAGGGCATTGATTATTACGGTTAATATTGAAGAAATAATTGAGGTGCCTCCTATAATACCTTTTATTGATAATAATCTCTATGGAATCCTTAGTCCTACTCTCACTAGAGAAGGTGATAAATCTCATCTTGTTCATGAGGATATAGTTAAATATTTTGAAATATTAGCAGAGGATACACCTGAGATAGATGGTAGAAATCATGATAGTGACCCATCTCCCTATGATTCTATACCCTATATTCCTTATAATTAATATGTTACTAAGTATTAATTGTCTATGTTTAAATCAATAATGATATATGTGTTCAAGTGGGTATTTGTTAATTTTGACAACTCCTTACAACAAATGAGAAAAAGTTGATATTTCTGAAGCTATCATTTTGGTGATCAATCATCTTCATCCAAGATTTAATTTCAGAATTAAGATGATACATAATGAGATTTCATATTTTATAGATCAATTTGGTGCTCTCAAGATGATATATCTGATATGATGATTCAATTAGACCAGTAGTTTATGAATTTTGTGTTTTAACCTACTCATGCTCCTCCTTCTAATCCTCCTGTTTAGTTAGTTTTTGATGAATAGAAGGTTATAAAATTCATTATAGATGATTTGAATATTATGTTTGATGATTTTATAATGAACATAGAAGCTATGTTTTATTGGTTTCAAACCCATGCTACCAAGACCTTGGTAGTAGTCTGAGAGTATTCCAAGAAAGAAGGTTAAGAAAGAGAAACCATCAAAAGAGAAATTATTTATTACCTGAGCAGGATTTTTACAAAGTCAAAAATGAAAGGGATGTTTAGAAATATTAATTTGGACTTAAAGATTCCACCTTTGACTTGGGATTTTAAGTCATAAGTTCAGAATCTCGGAGTTATGAATCTAGTTTTGGAATCTTTAATGAATAATAGAGATGATTTTCTTTAGGATCTGTAGTATGATTCTCAAGTAGTTAGTGACTTTAACCAATTGATGGAACCTTATATATACACTTTTTATATAGTTTTTCTAGACCCTTCATCCATTACTGTTTCACTAACTACTACATCTTCTACCATTAAACCTTTTTACCTAACTTCTGCACAACCATTTCATTAACTTAGACCTGTTTCCAAATGTGTAGTTATTGGAGAGCCTTTTTCTTCATCTACTCCTCAGACTACCACTTCCCATGAATCTACTTCCAAATCCAAGTACCCTATTCTTCCAATAGATTTTATAGATTCCCCACATTCAGATTTAGACTAGGATATCGGATATGAATTTTTTGAAATCTTTTTGCAGTCTATTTTGATATATTAATGGAATAATATCTTTTATTATAATTTTTATATATTCTTACTACTCTTGATTTTTTCTTCCTTGACTTTTTGATAATCCCAAAAGGGGGATTAAATTAATTATTAGTGATAAATTAAAATAAATTTAATTCATTGTAAAAAATTTCAAGATTTTAGGAACTTTCTAAACAACTATTTCAATCCCTTATAAATATACTTTTTTTTATTCAATTCATTTCAATTTAAAAGTCATGATTTATGATCATATAAAATGGGAGATTATTGGATTAGACTAGTACCTTATTATTTTAATGATCCTAAATCATGTTTATATTATAATTAATCAATTTTATATTTTATGTCAGTAAATGTTTTTCTGGACAAAACTTGTAAAAATGGCTAAGTCTGGAGCTTACCGTGCCACCTTTCTATATGAAGATTTTGAAATGACTGTGAAGATCAGCCAACTGTGTGGAACCTTACCACATGTTAACTGATTTCACATTGAAGTTAGTATTACCATATGTTGGGATTCACCTTACCTCATGTGTAATCAACTTATCATGTGTAAAAAAGACATAACCATGCCAATCAGTGATGTAACTATATGAAATAAACAACCTTCCATATAAAGAAAAAAATTTATTATTCCAAGGTATGTATGATTTTTCATATATTAATATAATAATTGTTTCTATAATTATAGTGACTGCATGAAGAAATAGATAACCTCTTGTAGACATGAACCTACTATGTGAGCATTCTACTATATCGCAAAATCTCCTACATCAATGAGATCGCTTACATAGCAATATTTTGTGTGAATAAATCAGCTAAATATCCTACCATTGTAAAATAAATATGTACTAATCGACTACATTAATCATCATTTGTCTATGTGACCAACTGGATACTTCATTCTTATAGATAATTTAAAATCTACAATGGTTAGTTTTTTAAGTATTAAATCAATCATTAGTGAATTTGATATTTCATTTATTTTTCTCCAATGACTACTTTTAGATAAAGAAATTTTTAAGAAGAAAATACATTCATGTGAAATATAGTGTAATTATAGGGAATATATGCTCTTACAGAAAATAACAGAGGATCCAAAATATGAAAATGTGTAACAAAGAAGTTTCTATGACACTTTGTTTTCCTGAACTTGCAATGAAACTTGTCTAAGTTTATTTAAAATAAAAATTCGAAGGAATCCAGGCAACCAAAGCTATTCAAATCATGATGAATAACATTTCCTCATCCTTAATCTCTTGATCTTTACTTTTATTCTTTTCTTCTGAGTTGTGTTTTTTTTATTTTTTTATTTATTTATAAAATACAGTCTCCTGTATTAAAATAGAGATTACTTGATACTCTCTTAAATATTTTATTTTTATTCTCATGAACAATTGTGCAAGAGGTCCTGTGTGACCTAGTATTTTTTTTAACCCATGAAAAACTATGGTAAAGGCTTTGTTCTTGGATAGTCTTATGTACTGTTATCTTTAAAACCTGATTGAGGTTGTGGGTTGGTTTATTTAATAATAAACTACTTGGAAGAAGGTGATTTCCAAGTTAAGGGGATTAAGTCTCGACTTGAGACCGAACCCCTTGTTAAAATTTCTATTGTACTCTTTAACTACATTTTTTATTAATATACAAGTTGAATTAGTTTCTATATATAGTTTGTTAAAAAATTAACTTTTATAGTTAACTTATCTAGTGTTTTATATACTGTGTTTGATACGAGTAGAATTGTTTCAAAAGTTAAATTATTTTCCAAAGTATTTTAACTAAGCAGTGATTGAGATTTTGAGAACCTTTTACATATATAAAATTATATATTTATACTATTTTTTAACTGGGAAATTTAATTAAATTAGGGGATTTATTTTTTAAGTTGTTTTTTAAAATAGAAACTTTATTGGAAACTCAATTTACCTTCCCCCCCTCTTGAGTTGTCCACTCCAACCAACAATATTATTTACTACCAGACCATTAACTCAGCTCATCATTCATCCTCAATTTTTACTTAAACTTGAATAATAACTATTTATTTAAATAAATAAAAAAACTAAATTATTAAAAAATAAATAAATATTATATTTACTAAAATAAAGAATAAATATTTATTAAATATTTAACTCATATATTTTCTCAAATAATTGATGAATGAATATTCTCGATCAATCATACATAGATAATTATTAAACCACATGTGAGAATAATATTTATTCAACATGTTGAATTCATGTATAATTTAACTGAGATTAAATACACTTAGTTTGTTACCCTCTAAACCTTTCTCTCTATAGTATTAGGCAATACTACTTAAAGTACAAGGTTAGCGCCTGGAAACACGCCAAAGCACCCATGGATAAAGAAGTTAAATTTTGTAATAATAATAACCACATATAAACACAAATTATATATTATAATCTATCTATCTTTATATCTCTAATCAACCAGGTTTCATATAGGTTTCATCAGCTTATATGCTTGATGTCTCTCCCTTTGACTTTCTGGAAATGAATTTATCAATGAAACTATCTTGGACATGGACTTAATTAGGTAGTTTTGTAACACCTCAAGATTTTACAGTATGTTTCTTTTTAAATAAATTTAATTTCTTAAATATACTATAGTGAATCCAACCCTTATATTTTAAAATAACACTATGTTTGATAGTGTATACAACATGAAACACCGAGCTTAAACAAACCTCAAAATATTATTATTTAAATATGATAGTTATAACCTAGCCATTAAATTGGTGGGTATTGATAGTATTAACCAAGTTATGAAATACATATATAAAGTACCTACTTATTAAAAATTCATTGATTAATTATTATGAAATAATTACTCAATTTTTAAGTAAAGTTATTTTATGCCCTAAAAATACATTTTCTTCAAACTGAATTTTATTGATCAAAAATTATAATTAAATTATGGATATTAATTTTATATTATAAAAATAATATAATATTTTTAAATAATCATATCAAAATTATCTTAGGGTGAAATTTTCATATTTTTCTAAAAATATTTATTTTCCAGTGAATAGTGAAAAATACTGATTTTTATTGAAAACTCTATTTTTGTTTCAACCATTTGAAAAGTTACATTTTATTTTGGTTTAAAATTAAATTGGTTATATTATATTATTAATAATCTAATTAATTTCATTAGAATAAATTTCATTGTTGAATTTGGTATAGAAACATTTTTACACTTAAAAATTCATTTTTCTGAAAAAATATTTTTCACTGTGTTTTGATGGTTTAATTTTAAATTAAATTATATGAATTATATGTTTTGAATTTTTAAAATGAATTATATATTTTTATTCAGGATTTACAAATTTATTAAATAGTTCCCTTTTATTTTTGATCAATATGAATAGCAACCTTAGTAATTTTTGTTATCACGGTAAAGGGTAAATCAGGTAATTAAAGTTAAAAATAAAATTATAAGGACAATATAATTACCCTAACACTTGACTTAATATCATTTTATGATCCCATTTCATTAATAATCATCTAATATTCAGTTATATTGCATTTTATGGCCAATTGAATGAGATTATGACCTTTATAGTATTCAATTTCAAGAAAGTCAAACATGTCACACTCTTATTTTTAATAAATAAAATATTATCAATATGGGTTTATCCAAAGGATATGTTATACTATAAATATTATTTTTAAATATAAAAGATTTATATTCATCATGGTAATTTATTTTTAATTTTTAGTGATAAAATAATTACCTTAAATTCTTACACAACACTGACATAGTAATTATTCAATTAATGGAAATATCAAATAAATGATATTTAAAATATTAAAAGTAATATAATTTGTGATAAATAATATGATACATGAATTTTACAGATAGAAATGACATTCTAGGAATGTAATAAGTGATTTATTGATATTATTAAAGTCAATGTAATGAATAGTTCTAAAAATTGACATTATTGATATTTTATAATAAATAATATAAAATTCCTAAAAATATTATATTCAAAAAATGAAGGTAAAATGGTTAATGAAATCTACCATGGTCTATTTATGGGTCTTTTTTCATTTTATAGTAACATTATTTACCCTTAGAGAGTATAAAATTGTAATAGTATGGTAATTGTCCAAAAGCTTAATGGGAGGTTAAAACTAAACGACAAAGATAAAAACATATCCAAAACATTTAAAAAATTTATTATGTGAAATTATTTAGATTTAAATTAACCTTATATTATAATTATATTAATTTTTATTTATTTTGATATGATAAATAATTTATATTAATTTAATATTTTAAGAAACTCCCAAAATTCCCCTCCCCTTAAATATAAATAGGAACAAATTCCTTCACTTCTTTACACCATTTTGAGCTATATAGATCAACAAAAACCAAATTATTCCTATTATAAAAATATTTATACAATTGTTTTAGGTTTTTTACCTTAAAAAATAGTAACCTTGGTCCCCTAATAAGAGATCCAATTGGATTTCACTGAAGAAGAGGTAATCGTCATTACCAACTCTTTTAAATTTATTTCTTCTTATACTTCCTCTTCTTGTGTTGTAACCATAATAAAATAATAAATAAATTATTATAAATATAATTATATATTATTATAAATATGTTACAACTATATTTAATCTCCTTTCCAACCTATGAAAATCTAAAACATCGCTTGTGCATACGTACGGCTTGTCATCTCCACGTAGTAGTGTAATTTATTTTTCATCACCACTTTACTTGAATGGTTATAAATATATAACTAATGATTATATATGATAATTATTTAATAATTATACCTATTTAATTATAATATCATATCTAATTTATTTCCTTACAATTCATTGGGAAACAATAGTGTCTCCCATGCATACGTGCGGACTACTACCTCCACAAAGTGATGTGATTCATTTTTCATTTCTATTTTACATGGATGATAATAAAGATATATTTAATAAATAAATATTATATATGTTATATAATAATTATTTTTTAAAGATTAATTATTATTCACCTTTATTTATTTCCATTCATTAAAAATTAAAAATAGTGTTCATGCGTACATACGGTCTACCGTCTCCATGAACGATGTAATTCATTTTTCTATCTCTATCTTTTATGGATGATGATAAATGTATATATATATATAATATTATATTTATACCATTAATAATATTATTTATATGATGTAACCATAATAAAATCACAAGTACTGGAACTACCGAATTAAAACAAACACTAAAAACTAAGTAGTTACCACCCAAAATAATGATTTTAACAATGAATTGAAAATAAACGGGTGATAAAATATTATAAGTAAATAATATATAGTATTATATATATTATTATGTTTATATAATATATGTATAATAAATCCATATTTATTATACTGGATGTTTACTAAGGAAGTCAAACATGAGTCAAGGGTTTCTTATCTCACTTTTATTTATGTGAGAAATATGTCATATTCACCACTTATTTATATTATGTGGTGTATATACTACCCCTTTGGTATATTATATCATTAATATATTTTTATTCAGATTATTTATAGCTTCATTTGAAGTTATTTATTTCATGGTCCTTACGATTCAAAAGAAACCCAAGTTGTAAGGGTTTATTTCACAATCTTGTCATTATTCGGGATTGTTTATTTTTAAGTCTCAACAGAGGAATATTTCTATTCCATGGCCATGTTTTTTAAAAACAATCAAAAATATTTTTAATATTTACCAATTATTTTTTAAATTCATTTTTACCCTTGTTTTACTTTTAAAAAGATTAAAATGAATCTCCGTATAGTTTTCCGAACAAGGTACTTTTTTAATTTTCTTACATAGGTGTGAAAGGAATTTTTTTTAACTTTATATAGAATGAACAGAATTTCAAAAAATCATGATTCCTCAATTATTTGAAGATTACTTTAAAATTTTACAATGTTATTTTCAAATAAAATTATTTCTTTATTTCATGTTCACTTTTTAGATTTTAAAAATTATTTTCAAAGTGAAAGCGTATTTTCCTTAAGAAATATTATTGTAATATATTTAAAGTATTTTAATCCATTCCAATATAATTTATTGAATCTTATGTTTAGTGTGTAATCTAATGATACCATCCATAATATTTATTTGGATGGTTTATAATCAATTTTACTGGGGAAGGTATTGATATTCCATATGATTATTTCTTCTAATATAGATAGTTATTGATTTTTTAAGGCATGTTGATTCAATTGTATTATTTATTCATATGAGAAATTTATTATATTGAGTAAGTGATGGGAGGGACCCTATATATCCCATTTATTAATTATTAGGTCTCATGAGACAAACTAGATTGGGTTTTGTCCAAGTCCTTACCCATTTATTCAGATGTCATGTCATAAGGCTTTGATGGTATTTTCAGATGTCTTGGCTAAATCTTTGATGGTATGTTTTAGATATTTGACATTATTAATTACATAATTATGAAATAAATTATTTATTTTCATTTTATTATGAAATTAGTTATAATATTATTGTATAATTTTTGATCTCCTGTGATTGTTTATATAGTTTATTTGATCATCCTTTATTCTTGTCATATTATGCTCAATTTATTATTTAAATGCATATGTTTTAATTATTTTCATTTTCATATTTTTTATACTTATTTATTCATGATATATTTTTTTGTACACATACCCTTACTAATCATCTAAGATCACCCCTTTATTATGTTTCATTTTCCCTAAGATACCAGGAAGTGTTTGGTAATTGATATGTAGAGATGTGCTAAGGTAAATAATGGAATTATAAAAGATAAAACTTTGTGTATTTTATTTTATTTTAATATAATGTGAATTTTAAGTATGTATCTAGTTTACCAAGATTACTAAACTATTTTTTCCTTTGGAATGTGATTTCTTGTATCTAGTACTAACGTAAAAAAAGTAACCATCATCTCTAGACTACTAAGATCAGGGTCTTTTTAGTTGGTATTTGAGAAAGTTTAGTAGAAAACTTGGGAACTTGATTTAGGAAAATATTGATTATATAATGAAACCCTATGAAATAATTTTTAAATATTCCCAAAGAAACCAAAATTATGATTTAGAGATTAACTATACCTAAATTTTCAATTTAAGTTAAGTATTTTACTAGTTTTCAGATTATTCATTATGTTTTGTAATGTTATGATCTAATCTAGTGTATTCCATTTTTTATAAATGAATCCTATTATAATTAATTTAAACCATATCAATTCATGTGATCCATGTATAGATTTCCCTCTTATGCAATATAATGAAGTTAGAGATAGAGTTGTAGCAGAAGATGGATCTGAACAAATTATAACTATATTGGGATGGATAACTCAAGTTATGAGAAATAACCTTACCTGTATGGAACAAAGTACTAATCCACAGTGTTGTGTAACAAAGTTATACTACTTCATGCATCAGAAAAATATATCATGAAATATAACTATGAATCCGTTTTTAGTTGAGCAATGGATATTTTCCTTAGAGAAGATATTTCTCACTTTGGAAAGCAATGAAAGGGAGAAGGTTGTAATGGCAGTTTATCATCTCTTTGGGGATATAGATAAATGGATTGTCCCCTCACTTCCCCTATAAATACCAAGACTTTCCCTCATTCTTTTCATTTCCAAATCCTCCTCAATGAATTTATGGTCTCCTTAACTCCCAAGGAGTCCTCCCAAGGTTCCCTCAAGCCTCCTAAGGTCCCGACCTTTAAGCTTTCGAAGTTACTCTTCAAGGTAAGGGATCCTTTCACCCTCCTTTTTAAGTCATGACTTCCTTTATGTTGTGTCTTATAATTTCCATCTCATTATGTTTATGGTATATTCTTATATGTTCTCATTTATTTCCATTTTATGTCTAATTATTTAGAGACCTTCTATGCTCTCATAAATTTGTTTTCTGAATTTTTAAGTGATGCCGTTAGGCTGCCAAATTTTTCGTAAAAGAAGTCGCATCTTCTCTTTTCTTTCATGTTTCCTTTTTCATGTGGTATGTCATTCAAATATCTATACCATGATCTTATTCAGTACCCATACTATATTATGAGTTATTTATGAGTGGGTAACCCTTTTCCCCTCTCTTTTCAATGTTTTCTAAAACCATGTTATATAGTCGTCATGTTGTAGAAATTTCGTCTCAAAATTTCTATCTCTTTCTCTCAAGAAATTCTATTGTTTATTTATGTGAATACCCAGACTTATTTAGTTTCCATGGGTATTAATAAATATATAAATATGATATATTTTATTCTGGAATTGACACAAATATAACCCTCACTCCCTTTCCATGGGTTACAAATGACATAATGATCTTATTTTTAAGATCTTTTTAAATGTCATGATTTTGACATGAAAACCATTTCTTTGATTCCATTTGGGTTATTTATGAAATGTTTGTGTTAGTTCCACTAGGTTAGATACCCTGAGAGGGGGGTGAATCAGGGTATTAAAGATTAAAACAACCACCCCTATTGATCTTGTCTTTTTGTTAAGCAAGACTCTCTTCTCTCTCTTTCCTACAGCAAAGTATAAACAAAAACTAAAGCATGCACAGGACACAAAAATTTTTACTTGGGTTACCCACACTGGGCTACATCCAAGGATCATACACCAGCAATGTGCCGATGTACCAAATCCACTAAAAGCACACTGTTGTTTACAAAGTTTGGGATAGATCACTTTTATTCCCAGGCTCACTGCCTTTACAAATTTTAGGGTCAGCTCACTACTTTCCCAAGGGTCACTCCCTGTTTCTCTCTCTTTGGCTCACTGCCGGTGGAGAGGATCACCTTCTTCCTCTTCCTTTGCTCACTGCTCTGGAAAGGATCCACTAAAAGTTTATAGACTTGTAGGTCTCTTCATTATCACTAATGAATGCATCCTCTGTTGTATGTAGATGCTCTGTTGAAGTCCACCTTTCACCCGTAGATGAATCTCAATTTGCACCGAAGGTATCAGGCAATCTTCCAGCTTCCATGCAGCCCTGAATCACTATCATTCTTCAACCATACCCGGAACCCTTCTCCAAGCTGGTGTGCAAGTCTCAACGCGCAAGTTAAAACTGGGGCGCAATTCCACCTCAACTACTTGCGCGACACAAGCTTCTGAAACTCCAAACTTGCGCGACCCATGCCCTTTTACGCCCAAACCAATATGGGCGCGCAACCAACAACTTTCGCGCTTCTTCAAAACCTGGTATGCAAGTGTCACCAAACCACTTGCGTGACACCCCCTTCTTCAACTCAAAACTTGGGTGACTCACTTCCTTCCTCGCCCAAACCACCTCAGACGTGCAACTATCACCTGGAGCGCAACTTCTACTTACGCGACCACACACCACTTGCACGACCACCACACCTGCGCGACGGGAGCTCTGATTTTTCTAATTTTTGAACTCTTCACCGAATGAGGAGGGTTAGACCTCTATTTATAGGAATTTGGACACCCTACGCGATGGCGTGCAAGTCTCCCCTCGGTGCGCAAGTCTCGGCACGCAGGTCTCTGCCGCGCAAGTCACTTGCGTGACTAACCCTAAAACATGGGCACCCCTTTTCCCTTTACCATATTTTAATGTTATGATCTTGAAGAACATATGGCACACAAGTTTCCTCTCCTTCAAGACAATGGCGCACAAGTCCCTTTACCAAAACCACCTTTCTCCATTTGTCGATTTTCAGGCCCAAAAATTTGGCAAACACTGTAAAATGGTGCCACCTTGTATCTGCTCTTTTTGTACCGCCTCCAGATCATCCATTCCTTTGTTGAAGTTCTTGAATCAAACATGGATCATTAACCATAGCCCTTGAACTCAACATGACACCATGAAATCCCCTTTTTCAACAAATATGCACGTCATGGTTTTCTTTTTCAGCAATCACAACACAGATGTCCACTTTGTCAACAAACACAATCACCTCAAAAATGATTCAATGATACCTTGTGGGATTTTTTCCCAACAATCTCCCCCTTTGGTTTTGTTGAAAACTCTTCCATAAAAAGATACATCATTAATTATTCAGCCACCATTCGCCTATTGCGATTCCGATAGTGATCAAGGATTTACTCAACACATACTCTAAGCCCACATGAGCAATGCTCGACGTGAAAAACAAGAGTAAATGAAAAGTTCATCAATGAATCACTTCAACTCTGAAACCCTTTATTCACACCAAACTGATACCAATTTTTGGAAATAACCTTACCACATTCCAACACCACTCTTCTGCTTTTATCACAATTCTCAACTGTCATGATATCTATTCTTTGATTGATCACTTCTAGCATCATCGGATTTAATATTCTCCCCCTATCTTATTGATCTCCCCCTATCTCGTTGCTCCACCTGTCAGCTTATACCCATATCAATCATGATGTATCATATTGCCACACTGTCTCCCCCTTGACCAATCACTATTTTCTCCCCCTTTGTCAACAAACCCAAAGGTCACTCCTTTGTAGTTTGTAACAGAGTAGAGAAAGAATATCAGCACATTAGGGAAAAATACACATCATACCTCAGGGAGAGAGGGGTTCCACATCCACACTCTTTCAAGTGCGGAGAGTCAACTGAACTCCCAGATCCAATCGATGCCTCTCAAAAGCTTCCTTGGGTAAGGCCTTTGTCAGAATGTCTGAAACCTGTAGCTCTGTAGGCACATACTCCAACTTCACAATTCCCTGCTCAACCTTCTCCTTAATAAAATGATACTTTATCTCAATGTGCTTTGTCCTTGAATGATGGACAGGATTTTTGATAAGATTTATAGCACTTGAGTTATCGCACTAGATTCCAATCATAGAATTCACTTTAACTCCCATATCTTCAAGTTGCTGCTTCATCCACAATAATTGTGTACATGCTTGAGTGGCCGCAATATACTCAGCTTCTTCGGTGCTCAATGAAATGCAATCTTGCTTCTTGCTTATCCAAGAAATACACAATTCAACAAGATGGAATGCAACACCCAACGTTGATTTTCTATCATCTGTTGAACCGGCCTAGTCTGCATCAGTATATCCCAATAACTTTGTCTGAGATTTGTCATTATATGTCAAGCCGAAGTCCACTGTGCCCTTGATATACCGAAGTATTCTTTTTAATGCAAGGATGTAGCTTTCCTTGGGATTAATCTGATATCTCATTTCTTGGCATGTGGAAAAAACAATTTCAGGCCTTGTTGCAGTCAATTAAAGAAAACTTCCAATAATTTGCCTGTATTCAGTAATATTAACTGTCTTTCCATCCTCATCTTTTAATAATTTCATCCGGGTAGCAACTGGATTCTTCATCTCCTTATAATTATCCATTCCAAACCTTCTTAAAACCTCCTTGGAATATTTGTATTGAGAAATGAATGTTCCATTCCTTCCTTGTGTCACCTGTAGACCAATAAAAACATTAGCTCTCCAATCATTGACATTTCAAACTCATTTTTCATGAATTTGGAAAACTGTCTACACTGAGCTTCATCTGATCTGCCAAATATTATGTCATTGACATAAACCAACACCAACATCCTTTAATTACTATCGTTGTTAAAATAGAGATTATAATCAACTCCCCCACGCTGGAAACCAAACTTCTTCAAGTACTGATCAAGCCTTGAGTACCATGCTCTTGGTGCTTGTTTCAGCCCATACAACGCCTTCTTCAGTCTGAAAACTTTTTTCTCATATTTATGAATGAGAAAACCATATGGCTACTCAATATACAATTCCTCCTCCAAAAACCCATTCAATAATACAGATTTGAAATCCATCTGAAACACTTTGAACTTTCTTTGCACTGTTATGGATAAAAATAATCTGATTGTCTCTAGTCTTTCAACTGGTGCAAATGTCTCATCAACATCTATTCCCTCTATCTGGGAGTACCCCTTGCACACTAGTCGTGATTTGTTCCGAATCACTGTGCTATCTTCATTCATCTTGTTGCGATAGATCCATTTATTCCCGATGACATTCTTATTTGCTGGCCTCGAAACAATCTCCCATGTCTGATTCTTCTCAATCTGATCTAGATCTTTATTCATTGCCTGAATCCAGTTTCCATCTTCATCTACATCAGTGAATCATTTTGGCTCAAACTGTGATAGTAAATATGTCTGCTGCAGTGATTTCATTCTTCTTGTCTGAACTGGAGCTGACTGATCACCAATGATATTTTTCCTATCAATTTCAACTCGACTCTTTGGCTTCCTTGTAGACACAGACTTAACACTTTCTTGTTCATCATCAGTGTCTTCTTCTAGGTCAGCATCTGCCACTTATGCTCCTCATGTGTTACTATACTCTTCATCACTTTCATCAAGAAAATGTTCACTGTGTTGTTTAATATTATCTTCATTTTCCACAATAGTGATGTCATTGATCTCAACTAATTTTCCCAGCCTCTTGTTAAATCATTTGTATACTTTGCTTTTTCCTAAGTAACCCAAAAATATTCCCTCATCTCCACGTGATTCAAACTTTCTGTGCTTTTATTTGTTGAGAATAAAGCACTTACTTACAAATATTCGAAAGTATTTCACTGTTGG
Source organism: Viscum album (assembly GCA_963277665.1). NCBI lineage: Eukaryota > Viridiplantae > Streptophyta > Magnoliopsida > Santalales > Viscaceae > Viscum > Viscum album. The sequence continues at coordinate 1,078,637,805 of OY728166.1, read as the reverse complement.
ATTATTTATGTACCACATTTCATACGGAGTCTTTCTTTCCTTCGAACACAACAGAGCCCTATTAGAAATGTAGACTGATGTCAACACAGCTTCCTTCCAAAACATCTATGGTAGGTCTTTTTCTATAAGCATTGTTCTAGACATGTTGTTGATGATCCGATTTCTCCTTTCAACCACTCCATTCTGTTGGGGTGTTCTTACTGAGGAAACTTGATGCCTTATCCCATTTTCTTGAGATACTCTTCCACCTGACTATTTTTCAATTTCATACCATTGTCTGTACGAAACTTCAGAATTTTCTGTCCAAGCATCCTTTCAGATTCCCTTCGGTACTGTTTTAAGCAGCTGAACACATCGGACTTATGGGAAATAACAAATACCCATACCATTCTGCTATAGTCATCAATGAAAATAATGTAATACCTCTTCCTGTCAATGGCTCTTGGTGAAATAGGTCCACAGACATCAGCATGCACTAATTCAAGCACTCTTGTCGACTTCTTTTCCTTTTCTTTGTACATCTTTATAATGATCTTCCCTTGTTGATAGGCGTCTCACATATGTGTACGATCACATGATAGCTTAGGGAGGTCTCTTGCTGCTTCAAACTTTACCAGATCTTCCATGTATGGTTGGAAAAGATGACCAAGTCGTTTATGCCACAACTTTTTTTCTTCCTCTCTGGATAGAAAACACATATCTTCTTCTCCACTTACCAGGTAGAGATTTCCCTTTGTTCTTTTTCCCTATAGAACAATTGATCCTTCTCTTCCTTTGACAACACACATCTTCTTAGTAAACCTTATAGAATGTCCTGAGTCACATAGTTGACTGACACTGAGAAAATTGTGACTAAGGCCTTCTACTACTACGACATCAGCACGTCTCATCTCTTTGCCCCCAAACTTGGCCTTTCCTGAGCCAATAATATTCAGGCCTTCATCATTTCCAAACTTGAAAACTCCTTCTTTGTCATATTTTATGCCTGTAACAAGATCCTTATTACCTATCATGTGAGATGTGCAACCACTATCAAGGATCCACACACCAGAGTGATCTGATGCTTTAAGGGAAATTTCTTCCACCACAGCCTTCTCATTCTTCTTACTCTTGGTCCATATTTCTGCCTTCACACTCGGCATGGATTGAGACTTCTGTTCTTTCTCAGAGTATGATGGACCAGCTTCATCTTACAAAGGTGAAAATCTATTTTGCATTTTCAACTCACCTGTTGGTTCATTGATCTGTTGTTTGTGAACATTTTGGTTCTGCTTTGGCACATTTCTTTGTATGGTCAAAGTGCAGTACCTAGCCATGTGTTCGAATCCTCCACACCAAAAACAGTGTCCTTAGAAATATATTATGGAGAACCATTCTTTATTTGGCTTCCACCTTTGTTCTTGTGCCCTTAGATATCTCTTGGCTATGGAACACACATACTGTGAATGTCCCATCTTTCAACAACAATAACACCTGATATGCGGTGCATTCCTTTGTATGACTTCTGCACTATGAGTTTACCCTTGGGATCTCTGAATATTTTGATTCTTCCTTATTCCCAAATCAACCTTCAATATCGGAGTGGGTGCTTGCAGTCTGACCTCAATTTTCACTGCTTTTTGTTTTCGTTTAACCCCTGAGTTAGCCTTAGCATCTGAGCTCGATTGCTGCTTCCTTCCTGTTGAACTACTAGCCTCCTCTTTTATCTTTTTTGTCTTATGAATGACCTGTTTTTCTGATATCACTTTGGGGATCAAGATTTTTTCTTGATCCTTCATTTTTCATCGCAGACTGACCACTTCTTCTTCAAGTTATTCGATACACTTTACTTGATCTTTCACTTTTATATTCAAGCCATTGATCTTTAACTTTTCTATTCAATCCATAGATCTCACTTTTCTGTTCTTCTTCCTCCTGATAATCTTCAATGGTGAGCTTCTTCATGGACTTAAATTCCACCTCTTTGGATTTTCCCTTTTCCATAGCGTCGTTATCATCATTTCTCATTTCATATGCAACAAGGTTGATGTGTAGGTTATCCAATTTCAGCTCTTTCGGGTCTTTATCTTCCAAAACAGAAACTTTCGGATTAAACCGAGGTGGAAGTTTTCTCAAGATGCGCTTCACAATTTTTATGTCTTCAATAACTTCACCAAGACCTCTCATGTATTCTACTACAACATTCAACCTATAAAATAATGCATCAACAGACTCATTCGGGTTCATTCTTAGATCTTCATACTTGTTCCAAAACACTTGAAGCTTTGCCTCTCTGACCTTTGTATCCCCTTCATATATATTCAATAGATTTTCCCATATGGAATGTGAAGTTTTTCATGAAATCGCCTTTTTATAGATAGGATTGGATATGGATCCCCCTAAGGAATTAATTCCTTTGGCATATGCATCCAACTCTCTAGGTTCGGCTTCTGATAATGCACCACTATTCATATCAGCTGTTATGCCATGCATTGCTGCTGTGAATACATCCATTCCCAAAGATCGGAAGTAGTGTTGCATCTGATTCTTCCATAGCTGAAAATTGTTCCCGTCGAATATCGGAATCCCTTTATGATTAGTGACCTCCATTTGAGAGAGAACCACTGATAAAAACCTTTCCCTCTGATACCACTTGTTAGGTCCACTAGGTTAGATACCCTGAGAGGGGGGGTGAATCAGGGTATGATAGATTAAAACAACTGTCCCTATTGATCTTGTCTCATTGTTAAGAAAGACTCTCTTCTCTCTCTTTCCTGTAGCAAAGTATAAACAAAAACTAAAGCATGCACAAGACACGACAATTTTTACTTGGTACACCCTCACTGGGCTACGCCCAAGGGCCATACACCAGTAATGTGCCGATGTACCAAATCTACTAAAAGTGCACTACTATTTACAAAGTTCAGGATAGATCACTTCTATTCCCAGGCTCAATGCCTTTACAAATTTTAGGGTCAGATCACTACTTTCCCAAGGGTCACTCCCTGTTTCTCTCTCTTTGGTTTACTACCGGTGGAGAGGATCACCTTCTTCCTCTTCCTTTAATCACTACTTTGGAAAGGATCCACTCACAGTTTATAGACCTGTATGTCTCTTTATTATCACTAATGAATGCATCCTCTGTTTTATATAGATGCTTTGTTGAAGTCCACCTTTCACCTGTAGATGAATCTCACTTTGCACCAAAGGTATCGAGAAATCTTCCAGCTTCCATGCTGCCCTAAATCACTATCGTTCTTCAACCATACATGGTGTCCTTCTCCAAGCTGGCACGCAAGTCTTGGCGTGCAAGTTAAAACTAGTGTGCAGGTCCACCTCAACCACTTGCGTAACACAAGCTTCGGAAACTCCAAACTTGCGCGACTCACACCCTTTTACGCCCAAACCAATATCGGCACGCAACCAATAACTTTCGCGCTTCTTCAAAACCTGGCGTGCAAGTGTCACCAAACCACTTGCGCAATACCCCCTTATTCAACTCAAAACTTGGGCGACTCACTTCCTTCCTCACCCAAACCACCTTAGGCGTGCAATTATCACCTGGCGTGCAACTTCTACTTGCGCGACCACACACCACTTGCGCGACTACCACACCTGCGCGACGGGAGCTCTGATTTTTCTAAGTGTTGAACTCTTTAATGAATGAGCAGGGGTCAACCTCTATTTATAGGCATTTGGACACCCTTCATGACGTCACTCAAGTCTCCCTTCGAAGTGCAAGTCTCAGCACACAGGTCTCTATCGTGCAAGTCACATGCGCGACCAACCCTAAAACTTGGGCGCCCCTTTTCCTTTGGACAAATTTTGATGTTCTAATCTTGAAAAAAATATGGCACGCAAGTTTCCTCTCCTTCAATACAATGGCACGCAAGTCCCTTTTCCAAAACCAATTTTCTCCATTTTTCGATTTTCAGGCCCAAAAATTTGGCAAACACTGGAAAACGGTGCCACCTTGTATCTGCTCTTTTTGTACTGCCTCCAGATCATCCATTCCTTTATCGACGTTCTTGAATCAAACATGGATCATTAACCACAGCCCTTGAACTCAACATGCCACCATGAAATCCCCTTTGTCAAAAAATATGTACATCATGGTTTTCTTTGTCAACAATCACAACACAGATGTCCACTTTGTCAACAAACACAATCACATAAAAAATGCTTCAATGATACCTTGAGGGATTTTTTCCCAATAGTTTTATTATGATCTATGTGGATCACATGAAAGTAAAGATATATTAAGGGTGTGCCCTTATATCTATCTAATGCATTGGGTAAAGATTTAATCTCTAGAGATGACAAGTTTCACGATACCTTGGTGAATAACCTTGGTAATTTTTATGACACCTTGGGGATGGACCTAGGGGATGGACCTTGGTGATATGTTCATGAATGTCTAAATGAAATGTTATAACCACATATTCACGTTATGTTTAAAGTTAATTTCATTATGATATGCCTATACTTTCATTTCTCATATCTTTATGATGTTATTCAAGTTCTTATTGATATCACAAGTACATTGATTCCCTTGTTTACCCTTACTGGACCTTCTTCTCACCCTTTCCTTTGATTTATGTCTCTAGGATATGAAATGCAGTAATTATACTTAGGATGATCTTATTATGAAGCATTATAAGTGGATTAGAAGAATGTTTTATGTTGTATTCAAGTTTTATTGTTTCTGATTTCCAAGACACTAGACTTTAAAGATCCTCTATATGTAAAATGTAATGAAAAGTTATGTATTAAAAAGGTTGGTTTCCACATTAACAATATAGATAAACTATTTGGTCCTTTGGGATGTGATTTCTTATATCTAATTACAAAGTAACAAAGTAACCATCGGCTCTAGGCTACTAGGGTTAGGGACTTTACAGTTGGTATTAGAGAAATTTTATTAGAAACCTTGGGAACTAGATTTTGGAAAACATTAATTAGATAATGAAACCCTACGATAGAATTTAGAAATATTCCCAAAAAAACCAATCTTATGATTTAGAGGTTAGATATACCTAAATTTTCAACTTACATTTAGTGTCTCGCTAGTTTTGAGATTATATATTGTGTTTTATAATGTTATGATCTAATTTAGTGTATGAAATTTTTTAAAATGGTTACTAGTAGAAGGAATTTAATTCGTATCAATACACATAATCCATGTAGATATTTCCCTCCTATACAATATAATAAATATGGAGTTGGATCTAGAGCTGCAGCTGGAGCTAAACAAATTACAACTATATTGGCATAGTTAACTCAGGTTATGAGAAATAACCTGGACCATATAGAATATTCTTATGATCCACAATGAATTGTAATAAAGTTAAACTACTTTATGTATCAGCAAACTCCATCATAAAACAGAACTATGAATCTGTTTGTGATCAATGGATAAGTTCCTTAGATAATATATTTCTTATTTTGGGAAGTAGTAAAAGGTAGAAGGTTTTTGTGGAAGTTTTTCATCTCTTAGGGGATGCAGATCAATGGAGGTAATTAATTTAAAAAATGTGAAAGAAATAAAAATTATGTAATGGAAGGATTTTAAGGAACTTTTCTTTGAAAGATATTTTCCTCAAGAACAATGAGTGGATATGGAGAGACAATTCTTGAGTCTGAGACAAAAGGAAGAGGAAAATGTAGCTAAGTATGAATCTAACATTATAAGGTTTCCCAAGCATGTTGAAAACTATATACATAATTTAAAGAGTAATATTAACCATTTATTTGATGGGATTAAACCAATCCTTTGAATGGCATAGGTCTCCCAAAAATTCTCATCACATGAGTATATAGTATCTTGTGTTATCAATACAGAGAAATAATTCTCTAAGTATTATGGTTCTGAAGAAAATAAATCAAATAAGAGGATGTAAGATCAAAAAATAGATAATGGAAAGAAAATAAAGAAGGATTTTTTCACATGTGATAATTTTGGAAAGAAACACCCCGATTATTTCTTGAAGGGAATGGGAGTTTGTTACAAGATTAAAAAGGAAGGCCACTGGTCTCATGATTTCAAGGGAAAGAAAGAGGTTTTCAATGTGAAATGATTCAACTATAAGGATATGGGTCATTACAGAAGTTAATTCCCAAATAATAAAGGTATTATATCTTAGAATAAGCAAAGGGGTCAAGGTTGAAATTATGTTATTACTACAGTCTAAGTGTAATGATTAAACTATTTGGATTCAAGAATTAAGTTTTAGAAGTATTTTGTAAAATATATGTAACGCCCCGACCCCAGTTACCCAGAGTGGGTGCATTATTACATAACATTGGCATGATCACAAGAAAGATCAAGTCTCAAAAGACCGATTAGTTTAGTAGCCTTGGAAACACTAGATACAATCATAAAGTTTTACATTACATAAAAAAACATCTTGTCTTCATATCCCCTCATACTATCCCTGAAGGTCATTCATAAATTACTTCTTCATAATCCTGGGAAAAATAAAACATTGAAAGGGGTGAGCTCAAATGCTCAGTAAGGATAACATTATAGCAGAAACTTTCATAGATAAGCATAAACACTTAAGGAAATTTATAATTAAAACAAAAGCCTTTTAAACTTGAACTTCAGCATAATATGGCAAAGATAAAATGAAATAATGCCATTTACTTATTCACATGGATATTCTACTAGTCGAACAATCACATGCAATATCAATAACCACTTTCATAATGATGGAATGCATAATGCCAGACTATCATAACCACATAGCCAAGGCCTCGTGCCAAGACTACAAATAAGATTTTGCCAAGGCCTTGTTCCAAGACACTAATTTGTATCATGAGACCTACCGATGCATCGAGGAGCTATAGTGGGATCCACCCGTCACTTATTAAGTCCAATGCATTCCTCATATGAATAGTTTTAAACATAACATAAACATTCGTATTAAAACTAGCATACGAAATGTAAATACTTTAACCACAAACCATGAATGGTATAAAAATTACACATCCACAGTCAAAAATAATTCATTCGAAACAATATGGAAGATTTTATTTTATCACATTAACCTCAATCAAGAATATTTAAGGATGTTGACATAGATGAAAATAATCATCAAAACTATTTGAGATAAATATCCCCCTTTTTCTTGAAATCATTTAAAAGTCACACTATTTGTCAAGAAGCCATTTAAAAATTGATTTTTGAATCAAAGTGTCCCATACCACTTTGAAACTTTTTAAAAGGAGTTTTAATTTTAAAACATTAATGTCCATATAAATAAATCCTTAAAACCATTTTTAAAACATGGACATTAATGAGCAAGATTTAGAAGAATATGTCTTTAAAACATTTAAAAATGGTATTTTAGTTAGAGTTTCTAACCAAAAGAGAGACACTTGAATACAAATAATTTAGGTAAACAAAACATTGTAATATCATGAGAATAAATGAATTCATGATATACTATGTCAAAGTACATTATATACACCACATAAAAGTGATTTGGTGTATAAAAACAAGGAAGTCTCAATGGAATGTAAATTGAGATGAAATCTCTCATAAAGGTTGTATCCTTAGGTTAAGGATAAATAAATGACATAATTATGTGTGACAAATATAAATACACTAAATATTATTGGATATTCAGTGTAAAACAATCAAAGTACATTCACACGTAATCTTGTAAAAACAACACCAATGAATTGGATGTTTAACTCAACAAATGGAGAATGAGTTAAAATTACTCTTATCAAATTATTATCGATGACTTGAGAAATTATCAATGGAGTGATTATGTGTATCAAAAGTATATCCACAGAAAAGGGGAGTGGAAATTATGACATAAGAAAATGAATAGTGATTCCACACATAATCTCGGAGTAAAATAATCAATGAAGTTTTCATAAAGCCGAATAAATGGAAATTGAAATTTCAAATTCCCTTATCCATTTGGTAACTTATGAAACATGCTCCCATGAAATAAATATCATATAATGATGATTTAAATACCCATAAATTAAATTATATTACACAATGAATACAATCATGGGCAGTACACCTACACCACATGCAATAAATAAGTGGTGAACAATGGAACTCTCACGAAATTAAGAGTGAGATAAGAAACCCCTTACTTTGTACTTTTTCCTTGTTCGATGGTAGGTTAACCTCCTGTATAATGGTGAAATAATTGTTATTTAATTATACAAGAATCATATGCATTAATATTATATCATATATGATCTTTTAACATTGATTTGTTAATAATATCTTAGAATTATCGTCATTTCAGGTGTTAACGGGTTCATTTTACTTTATATTATTTATTATGTGAGCCATATTTGTTATTAATGGGATTTATATTATTCATATCCAGAATGATATCAAGTTCTTAAATATTATTTTTAATCATCAAATGAGAATTATACTTGAATGGATACGATGGAAAATGAATCTCATCGCGTTCGTGGAGACGGTAGTCCGTACGTACGCACGAGCGACAATATCATTCTTTTGATATTAAAATAATATATAATTGGATGGTATATCATATATACAGAATCATTATCATGTTATATTTATTATTTACATGAGTTACACATCATTATTATACCCATCCAAATAATAATATATTGAATAACAATTACACCACGACGTGGAGACGGTAAGTCGTACGTACGCACGTGTGGTGACATGTTATTCAAAGGGTGGATAGAATACTGAATATGGTTGTACCATATTTATAATAATATCACATAATATATATGATACTGGAGTTATTATTTTAGAATGGTAATAACAAAGAAAGAAGAAGTGGAAGAAGAAAGGAACTTGAAAAGGGGTGGTGAAAACATTACCTCTTCTTCGGGTTCTTCCTTTTGATTTGATAAAAAGGGATCCTTAGGATGGATTTCTGATCAAAATAAGGTCTCTAGGTTGTATTGAGGGAATTTTAGAGAGTATTTGGGTAGGGTTTGGCCAAACCAAAAGGCTTTGAAGGTGTGAAGAAATGAGAAGGAGGAGTGCCCTTTTATAAGAGGGGTGAGGGGCACCTTTGGAAAAGCTAGAAATATTAATTTATAATAAATTAATATTCGGTTTCTAATAGCTCAAAAGTTTATTATTTAAAGGTTAAGGTGGGTATGGGTCTAAAACCACTCAACCAATAGAATTTAGACAGGTTTGGGTCATTATATTAACCTTATCTTTAAGTATTAACTCTTAGTTAATTAGTTTCACTTTTACAATGTCTCTTTGTATTTTTATATTATATGGTTAATAAACTTACCATATACATCCAATCGACCCCAAAGTGGTCCATTAATGATACACCTATCATGATATAAGTCTCTTGGCCGAACCTTATATTTTTAGGAATTTAATATCAATTAATAATATAATATTTGTTTTAAAAACTCTTTTATGTCAATTTTGACACTATTCAATAGTTTATTTTTGTGAAACACATAACAGAATGATTACTTCGAAAAAAGTTAATTAAATCAATACTAATATGTCATATTAACCTAAAAAATTAGTTTAATTCAATAAAAGTCTAAAATTATATTTATTTGGGTATTTATAATATCAATTATTCTAATTTTTCACTATTATGGTAATTACTGTATCACCATTGTGTCATAAATAAATTAACTTATTTAATGTCTAAAAATTATAAATATAATATCATTATTTAGGAAATCGTTTTAGCTTTATAATGAATATTTATAGTCTAAAATACAAAATATATAACTATATGTAAAAATTGTTTTGCTAAAAGATATATGCTTGTATCATTTTTGTAATCATTTTAACTTAATTAAAATAAAGTGTCCCTATCACCTACAAATGGCTCCATGGGGTCCCAAAATCGACCCAAAGATTCCTATGGTTGAACATTTATCAACCAATAAGGCTAGGACACGTTTTAGGGTAATTTAGTATTATTATAATATTATTTTTTAACCCTTATTTACCGGATTTACCCTTAACCATGGTAAATAAAATATTTACCGCAGTAATTATTCAAAATGTCTAAAAATAAAAGTTACCTATTCACAAAATATGAAAATCCTAATTCCAAATATGGAATCCATTTTTCCAAATTCAAAACACAGAAGTGGCAGAAATTAATTTAAAATTAATTCCCGCTGTTAAAACAAAAAGCGTGTTTTTAAGAGATAATAACTATCAAAAGATTGGCACTTGTTTATGTCTGGTTTAAATGTGAAATTATCTTCAATGACCCACATTGTATTACATGGTAAAAATATATTTTAAATATAATTTAAAACCACTCAAATTCATAATTTATCACTATTAATTATTTCGATTAAAAAAGTTGTTTTTAATTAAAATTTAGTAATTTTTACTATTCATCAAAATATAAAAGTTATCCGAAAAGTACCAAAATTTCACCCTAGGCTAATTTCATTATTACGAATCAAAAAAATGAATTCTATTTTACCAAATTCAAAACATAAAAGTTTCATTTATTAATTTAAAATTCATTCCCGCTTTCGAAACCAAAAGGCGTATTTTTAAGAAATAATAACTATCAAAAGTTTGACACTTGTTTATGTCCAATTTCAAGGTGAAATTACTTAAAATGACCATCATTGGATTAAATAGTAAAAATATAATATATTTATACTTCCAAACCATTGAAATGTATAATTTAACAATATAAATTATTTTGATTAAAAAAAGTTGTTTTCAGTTAAAATATAGTATTTTTCACTATTCACCCAAATATGAAAGTTATCAGAAAGACACCAAAACATTATTGATACTAAATTATTATGTCCTAATTCTAAAGAAGAATTTAATTTTGTCAAATTGAATATATAAAAGTTTCAAATATTGGTTTTAAAAAGGCTTCGCCATTAAAAGGCGGTAAAAATTCATTTTTTGAAAAATACTTCTTTTATCTGAAAAAAATGAATTTGTTTATAAATCATGTCTTAGAAACTCATAATATGAATTAAAATTATAAGGATAATATAATATTTAAAATTTATTTAATACTATTCATAACCTCTTTTGAACGGCTAGTTTGGTAAGTTGTGGTGTACTTAAACTCAGTGTTTCGTACAACACACGCTATTGTATTATTCAAAGAGAAGTATATCGTGGAAGATTGGGGTGTTATATTCACCCCTCATTCAATAAATTGAGTCTTCGCAATTTTAAAAATTCGGCCTGAGAATGGAAAGTCCCACATCGGAAAAAGAGTCAATAAAACTATCACTTTAAATGAAATAAAGAGAGGTATAAAGGTCAAGCATGATAACCCATACTCGGATTCCATGTAGTAAAAAATGGATATGGATGATAAACTAAGTGTCAAGTTCTGATAGAGAGGGATAGAAATCATGATCAGGAGAAAGTTAACAATAAGAAAACCACACACTTGTGTTGGGACAAACGACCATTAGTCTCCTAGCAGGAAAGTAAACGGAAAACATTTTTTTGCTTTAAGTTACATTACATAAGGATGAGGAATTCATTTATGATATTGACTAAGAATATAAAGATATATACTTACATTTTAAGTAGAGTTTCATCCTTTAATAAATTTCCACCACTAACTCATTTTTTTTAAACGATGAGTATTCAAGAAGACTTGGTCACACTGGAAGAGCTAGAATAAACTTCTATAGAATCACATGATCCATGCAGGATGAACTATATATTTACATTGTCTTTAGAGATTAATCAAAACCAAAATGGTTAGTAAAAGATCTAATGATCCCCCAAAAGGATATTCCTTGAGAGAAATAAACACTAATCTTAATTTCCAAAATTAAACCAACAATACCCCAAAGTTAAATAAATACCATTCAATAATCAATTGTCCTTAAAATCCTTCAATATAATCCAAACTAATATTGAAACTCAAAACTTATAAGAATGTATTCTTCCACGTTAAATTGTATCTCCAAATGACATGAAATACTCTTAAAGTCACATACTTAAAAGTAATTAACCTAATCATTTCCATAAACAACCCAAATCACTATAAATCCATAATAAAAACATAGATAAAAATCCACCATTACTCCTAAAATGAAATCCCATACTATTCTATTTTCCTTGGGCATATAGTGTTCACACCAAAGCGAACAACTTCCGAAATAACATTTATCACTTAATCACCAAATCATTTTCCTATACTAAGGGTAATCATTTGATAAGACATAAGATCCCAAATCAAATTATTATTGATCAATAAAATCATTTAACTAAAAATAATAGTCACACTAACCAGGGACTTCACGTAGTCCAGTGGTAGGCGATAAATCCCAATCGCACTTTGGTTGTGGGTTTGATTCCCACAACTTTGTCCGACGTGACGGGTTGTCACGCGGTCTACATGTTGTCCTTTTCAAAAACTATACTTTATAACATTACCAAAATGAGATAAATTCCTCTAAATAACCATAACATAATTTAACCACAAATCTTATCTCATACCTTGCATTTTCATCCCAAATTATAATAACTTATAATTGTCTCAAACCCAATGATCATATAAAACCAAATGGTTATTTATAACTATATTCACAAGAGAATAGGTAATTATTCCTCAAATATCATTCTCACATGTCAAACTGTAGGGTTACAAATACAAGAGAAAATTATTCCAAAGTAAACCCATCAACAAGGATCACTAAAACTTTTTAAAAATTTCTCCAACCATTTATTTCCACATAGCTTCTTCTTTGACCAAGAAAATATCCTATAGAATAGGGCATTCACTCGGGTAATGGCCAGGTCCCCTACATTTACGGAAAATGATTGTAAATGGACTCTTGGGACCATTTTTATCTTCTTCCATAGTACTCTTCATTTTTCTTCAGCAATTCTTCACTTTATGTCCTTCCTTACCACACATAAATCATTTCTTGGTCCCATTGAGACACTTTCCCGGGTGTCTCCTACCACATTTCTTACATGATGGAAATTGAGGGTTCTTTTCTCCATGGTCTCCATTATTGGAGCTCTAATCATTCATCACCTTTCTCTTCCTTGTTGAGTCCGAGATTTGGTTAATATATATGTTGTTGATCATATTTTTGGAAAACAGATTTGGCATAAAGACGATATATTTTACGCCTATCAAAATTCCATTTTGTTTCTCATTTCCACCACCGTTCCCACCTTGTACATCATTCTCAAAGACACTATGACTTCCTTGGAATCTGGCCATTGACTAAAACCAGAAAGCATTGTGTGAGTAACAGTAGTCATAAAATCATTTAGAGATTAACATGTCACCATATTCTCAATTTGAAACACATTAGGATTAACCAAGTTCATTTACTCTCATCTTATATATATATTACTTTAAATCGGTTTGTAAAGAAATTGTAAATTATCCTAAGCATATCCCCCAGGAGTGTCGTAACCAAGAGTGCAGCAAGGCCCGTTGTCGTGCACCAGTTCCCGTTCGAGTCTAGCTCAAAGCGGTGTTTTCGGGTTTTACCCCTAGGTACATATGTTCCAGAGCCGTCTCTACCTTCTCGTATCCAGATAGGGATGTATTACTTGGAAAACACACAAAATATCTACAATACCAAAATTCTAGGAAGTTATTCAATACTAATCCTAAATGTTAATCTTAAGTCTACGTGCTCTAATTAGATTTTATCTAAATCTAGCTTCCAAAGTTTTTACTAAACTTCCTCTGATACCAACTGTAATGCCCCGACCCCAGTTACCCAGAGTGGGTGCATTATTACATAACATTGGCATGATCATAAGAAAGATCAAGTCTCGAAAGACCAATTAGTTTAGTAGCCTTGGAAACACTAGATACAATCATAAAGTTTTACATTACATAAAAAAACATCTTGTCTTCATATCCCCTCATACTATCCCTGCAGGTCATTCATAAATTACTTCTTCATAATCCTGGGAAAAATAAAACATTGAAAGGGGTGAGCTCAAATGCTCAGTAAGGATAACATTATAGCAGAAGCTTTCATAGATAAGCATAAACACTTAAGGAAATTTATAATTAAAACAAAAGCCTTTTAAACTTGAACTTCAGCATAATATGGAAAAGATAAAATGAAATAGTGCCATTTACTTATTCACATGGATATTCTACTAGTCGAAAAATCACATGAAATATCAATAACCACTTTCATAATGATGGAATGCATAATGCCAGACTATCATAACCACATAGCCAAGGCCTCGTGCCAAGACTACAAATAAGATTTTTCCAAGGCCTTGTGCCAAGACACTAATTTGTCTCATGAGACCTACCGATGCATCGAGGAGCTATAGAGGGCTCCACCCGTCACTTATTAAGTCCAATGTATTCCTCATATGAACAGTTTTAAACATAACATAAACATTCGTATTAAAACTAGTATACGAAATGTCAATACTTTAACCACAAACCATGAATGGTATAAAATCCAAAGTCAAAAATAACTCATTCGATACAATATGGAAGATTTTATTGTATCACATTAACCTCAATCAATAATATTTAAGGATGTTGACAAAGATGAAAATAATCATCAAAACTATTTGAGAGAAATATCCCCCTTTTTCTTGAAATCATTTAAAAGTCACACTATTTGTCAAGAAGCCGTTTAAAAATTGATTTTTGAATCAAAGTGTCCCATACCACTTTGAAACTTTTTAAAAGTATTTTTAATTTTAAAACATTAATGTCCATATAAATAAATCCTTAAAACCATTTTTAAAACATGGACATTAATGAGCAAGATTTAGAAGAATATGTCTTTAAAACATTTAAAAATGGTATTTTAGTTAGAGTTTATAACCAAAAGATAGACACTTGAATACAAATAATTGAGGTAAAAAAACATTGTAATATCATGAGAATAAATTAATTCATGATATACTATGTCAAATTACATTATATACACCACATAAAAGTGATTTGGTGTATAACAACAAGGAAGTCTCAATGGAATGTAAATTGAGATGAAATCTCTCATAAAGGCCGTATCCTTAGGTTAAGGATAAATCAACGACATAATTATGTGTGACAAATATAAATACACTAAATATGATTGGATATTCAGTGTAAAACAATCAAAGTACATTCACACATAATCTTGTAAAAACAACACCAATGAATTGGATGTTTAACTCAACAAATGGAGAATGATTTAAAATTACTCTTATCAAATTATTATCGATGACTTGAGAAATTATCAATGGAGTGATTATGTGTATAAAAACTATATACACCGAAAAGGGGAGTGGAAATTATGACATAAGAAAATGAATAGTGATTCCACACATAATCTCGGAGTAAAATAATCAATGAAGTTTGCATAAAGCCGAATAAATGGAAATTGAAATTTCAAATTCCCTTATCCATTTGGTAACTTATGAAACATGATCCCATGAAATAAAGATCTTACAATGATGATTTAAATACCCATAAATTAAAGTATATTACATAATGAATACAATCATGGTCAGTACACATACACCACATGCAATAAATAAGTGGTGAACAATGGAATTCTCACAAAATTAAGAGTGAGATAAGAAACCCCTTACTTTGTACTTTTTCCTTGGTCGACGGTAGTTTAACCTCCTGTATAATGGTGAAATAATTTTTATTTAATTATACAAGAATCATATGCATTAATATGATATCATATATGATCTTTTAACATTGATTTGTTAATAATATCTTAGAATTATCGTCATTTCGGGTGTTAACGGGTTCATTTTACTTTATATTCTTTATTATGTGAGCCATATTTGTTATTAATGGGATGTATATTATTCATATACAGAATGATATCAAGTCCTTAAATATTATTTTTAATCATCAAATGAGAATTATACTTGAATGGATACGATGGAAAATGAATCTCATCGCGTTCGTGTAGATGATAGTCCGTACGTACGCACGAGCGACAATATCATTCTTTTGATATTAAAATAATATATAATTGGATGGTATATCATATATACAGAATCATTATCATGTTATATTTATTATTTACATGAGTTACACATCATTTTTATACCCATCCAAATAATAATATATTGAATAACAATTACACCACGACGTGGAGACGGTAAGTCGTACGTACGCACGTGTGGTGACATGTTATTAAATGGGTGGATAGAATACTGAATATGGTTGTACCATATTTATAATAACATCACAGAATATATATGATACTGGATTTATTATTTTAGAATGGTAATAACAAAGAAAGAAGAAGTGGAAGAAGAAAGGAACTTGAAAAGGGGTGGTGAAAACATTACCTCTTCTTCGGGTTCTTCCTTTTGATTTCATCAAAAGGGCTCCTTAGGATGGATTTATGATAAAACTAAGGTATCTAGGTTGTAGTGAGGGAAGTTGAGAGAGTATTTGGGCAGGGGTTGTCCGAACCAAAAGGTTTTGAACGTGTGAAGATATGAGAAGGAGGAGTGCCCTTTTATAAGAGGGGTGAGGGGCACCTTTGGAAAAGCTAGAAATATTAATTTATAATAAATTAATATTCGGTTTATAATAGCTCCAAAGTTGATTATTTAAAGGTTAATGTGGGGATGGGTCGAAAACCACTCAACTAATAGAATTTATATAGGTTTGGGTCATTATATTAACCTTATCTTTAAGTATTAACTCTTAGTTAATTAGTTTCACTTTTACAATGTCTCTTTGTATTTTTATATTATATGGTTAATAAACTTACCATATACATCAAAGAGACCCCCAAGTGGTCAATTAATGATACACCTATTATGATATAAGTCTCTTTTCCGAACCTTAGATTTTTATGAATTTAATATCAATTAATAATATAATATTTGTTTTAAAAACTCTTTTATGTCAATTTTGACACTATTCAATAGTTGATTTTTGTGAAACACATAACAGAATGATTACTTAGAAAAAAGTTAATTAAATCAATCCTAATATATCATATTAACCTATAAAATTAGTTTAATTCAATAAAAGTCTCAAATTATATTTATTTGGGTATTTATAATATCAATTATTCTAATTTTTCACTATTATGGTAATTACTGCATCACCATTGTGTCATAAATAAATTAACTTATTTAATGTCTAAAAATTATAAATATAATATAATTATTTATCAAATCATTTTAGATTTCTAATGAATATTTATAGTCTAAAATACAACATATATAACCATATATAAAAATTGTTTTTCTAAAAGATATATGCTTGTGTCATTTTTGTAATCATTTTAACTTAATTAAAATAAAGTGTCCCTATCACCTACAAGTGGCTCCATGGGGTCCCAAAATCGACCCAAAGATTCCTATGGTAGAACATTTATCAACCAATAAGTCTAGGACACATTTTAGGGTAATTTATTATTATTATAATATTTTTTTTAACCCTTATTTACTGGATTTACCCTTAACCATGGTAAATAAAATATTTACCGCAGTAATTATTCAAAATGTCTAAAAATAAAAGTTACCTATTCACACAATATGAACATCCTGATTCCAAATATGGAATCCATTTTTCCAAATTCAAAACACAGAAGTGGAATAAATTAATTTAAAATTAATTCCCGCTGTTAAAACAAAAAGCGTGTTTTTAAGAGATAATAACTATAAAAAGATTGGCACTTGTTTATGTCTAGTTTAAATGTGAAGTTATGTTCAATGACCCACATTGTATTACATGGTAAAAATATATTTTAAATATAATTTAAAACCACTAAAATTCATAATTTATCACTATTAATTATTTCGATTAAAAAAGTTGTTTTTAATTAAAATTTATTAATTTTTACTATTCATCAAAATATAAAAGTTATCCAAAAAGTACCAAAATTTCACCCTAGGCTAATTTCGTTATTCCGAATCAAAAAAATGAAGTCTATTTTACCAAATTCAAAACATAAAAGTTTCATTTATTAATTTAAAATTGATTCCCGCTTTCGAAACCAAAAGGCGTATTTTTAAGAAATAATAACTATCAAAAGTTTGACACTTGTTTATGTCCAATTTCAAGGTGAAATTACTTGAAATTACCATAATTAGGTTAAATAGTAAAAATATAATCTATTTATACTTCCAAACCATTAAAATGTATAATTTAACAATATAAATTATTTTGATTAAAAAAAGTTGTTTTCAGTTAAAATATAGTATTTTTCACTATTCACCCAAATATGAAAGTTATCAGAAAGACACCAAAACATTATTGATACTAAATTATTATGTCCCGATTCTAAAGAATAATTTAATTTTGTCAAATTGAATATATAAAAGTTTCAAATATTGGTTTTAAAAAGGCTTCGCCATTAAAAGGGGGTAAATTTTCATTTTTTGAAAAATACTTCTTTTATCTGAAAAAAATGAATTTGTTTATAAATCATGTCTTAGAAACTCATAATATGGATTAAAATTATAAGGATAATATAATATTTAAAATTTAGTTAATACTATTCATAACCTCTTTTGAACGGCTAGTTTGGTAAGTCGTGGTGTACTTAAACTCAGTGTTTCGTACAACACACGCTATTGTATTATTCAAAGAGAAGTATATCGTGGAAGATTGGGGTGTTACAATATATTTTAGTTATAAGAATCATGAAACATTTAAAGATTGTACTACAATATTTTTCTTAAGGATTTGAAAGTATATATTGAATGGTACCAATAACTAAGAAAAATGATTAGTGGTAAAGTAAATTTTTTTTGGAGAATACATGAAAAAGGGAAAGATAACCCTAATATATTCCTGATATTAATATGGAAGTAAATGGGATAGTATTGGTGACCTTAAAAATGGTTATTAATTTAATGAAAAATTAATTCATGATGAATTTTACTACATTTTTTTATTTATATTCGATAATATGAGATTTTATTTAAGGAATGTAGAGAGAGTTCATTTTTGGAAGCATGTATGTTTTCATTATAGTTTTACAGTGATTGAAGTTATTTCTATGTATTAGGAAAATATATAATCAAGGTATTTACATGTGCCATTGTGAGATAATTTATAGGGTATTAGTGATAAGTTTATATTCTAAATTTAGTAACCTTATTCCTAAATTTTTTGTATTTTTTTGAATTTGGTTAGACATATTTTGAATGATCCTTAATATTGGGTATGTATGAAATGAATTGACTTTAACTTGGGATATTATTGTTTTTAGTTAAAGTATGATTTATTATATTGGATAGCATGTGCTAGCCATTTTGGTTTTAGTAAATATTTAGAGGCTGAAGGAATGACTTATGGATACTTTGATTCATTAAAAGTGCTTTTGGTGTAAAAACTTCATCTTGAAAGTCCATTTCATAGCATAAGAGATAAAGTGGAAAGGGATAGAAGCACAACCAAAGGATGAGATTATGATTGTGATATATAAATAATCAAGTAAGTTTATTTTATAGAGTGATTTATCTAGATAATAAAATAATCCCACAAATTTAAGGAAAAGACCTCAAAATAAAAAAAAACATTATCTATTTACTTTTATTACCAAGAAATCAATGGCCTTTTAACCCGTCATAGATTTATAGTTTTTTAATGGTTACCTTTCTCTTAACCATGTTCTCTATCACTCTTTATCAGTCCTTGGGATTTATATTTGTATTTCATGTCCATATTTTCACTTATCACTAATGTTCTCATATTCAGAACCCTAGTTTTTTAGTGACCTTCATACTTCCCTTTCCAACTTTTAAGAGGAATTTTTATTAACCCTTTTTATGATGTGGGTTTTCCATAAAGGTATTTTTAAATGTTAAACCCACATTTCTTGATCATAAGTTTAAATTTAGTGGGTGAAATTTATTAAAGTGAGTGAGAATGTAACACTCCAAGATTTTATGGTATGTTTATTTTTAAATAAATTTAATTTATTTGATAGATTGTGATGCATGAAACCATTATATTTTAAAAGAACACTATGTTTTATAGAATGTACAACATGCAACACCGAGCTTAAAAGAACCCCAAAATATTATAATTTATATATGACAGTTATAACCTTTATTTTAAATTGGAGGGTATTAATAGTATTAAGAAAATTATTAAATACATATATAAAGGTTATTCTCATTAAAAATTCATTTATTAATGTTTATGAAATAATTTCTCAGTTTTAAGTAAAGTTATTTTATGCCCCAGAAACATGTTTTCTTAAAAAATGATTTTTATTGAGAAAATATTATAATTAAATTATGTAACTTATATAAATATTATTTTATAAAAAAAATATCATTTTTGAAATCATCATATCAAAATTATCTTATAGTGAAACTTTCAGATTTTTCTGAAATGTTTTGTTTTCTAATGAATAGTGAAAAATACAAATTTTTATAGAAATTTTTATTTTTATTTCAACCATTTATAAACATACATTTTATTTTAGTTTAAAAGTAAAATTATTTATATTATTTTATTAATAATACAATTAATTTCATTGTAATAATGTCATTTCCTTTTTATTACATAAATGTTTCATTACATCGTACAAAATAGAAAATATTTTAAAGTTTAGTTTCTTGGAAATAAGGTATATAATACATGAAAACTTAATACATTATTCTAAATTCACTTGAAAGTATTATTAAAAGGTTTATCCTAAGTACATTTATTGTATCTCATAACTTGGGGACATACATCAAAGGAAATGGGTGATCATAAGGCCTAGTAAGGGAAAACATTTACATATATTCTTAAGGAATATCAATAAGAACATGAGGAATATCATTGTGTCATGAGAAAAGTAAAAAGATTAATATCATAATAAAAGTAAAATGAGTCATAACATGTAAATGTGGCTAAAAAAATTAATTTATAATTTCATAAGCACATCACCAAGGTTAATTGCCAAGGTGTGGTAAATGAAAATTACTAAGGTTATTTGCCAAGGTATCATAAAAATGTCATCTCTAGAGATTAAATTCTTTAACCAATGCATTGGAGTGATATTAGGTATAACCATCCATATTTATTGTTTAATTTTAGACACATATATCATAATCAAACATTTCATAAACAACCCATGGAGAATAAAAAATGGGTTTCATATCAAAATCATGGCATTTCAAAAACATGATCATTATGTCATTTTCATCCCATGAAAAGGGAATGTGAGTTTCATCTATATTAATACCAAAATAAAATAATTATTTTTTAAATATAATTGAACACACTTAGAAACTAAATAGGCTTGTTTATTCACAAAAAGAAAATAAAAGAAATTTTTTTGAGGAGAAGAGGGGAATTTTGTGGAGTAAATTAAACAGCATAACGGGTATAAAAAGTGGTTTTGAAAAAGGGTAAAATGAGAGGTGAAAAGGGTCTACTATAGATAAAAAATAATTTTTTAGTAAGGTTATGATCAAAAAGGTAATATAATAGAGTAACCATAACATTTAAAATACATATATGAAAAGACGTTCTTGAATCGAAAAAAAAGTATAATTCCCTTACCTTGAAGTGTTGCTCATAAATATTGAGGAATGGAACCTTGGGGGCTTGATGAAAACTTTGAGGTACTACTTGTAAGGTAAAAATACCATATCTTCATGGATTACTAATTTTTAGTAAAATTAAATGGATAAATGGGAGGGTATTTATAGAAAAAGTGCAGGATTTGTTTAATAGTTTCCAAATATAGACCTTAGAAATATAGGTTGTGGAAAATGAAAAACCATAGGCTTGCCCATGGTTTTGTATATTTACATGTTTTATTTTATTTTAACCCAAATGAACCAAAATTAATATTATATTACTTACTTTGGAAAGGAAAATTAAATTTTCCACAAAATAGGATTTTTAATGTTAAAGTTTCCATTTTAGACTTTGGAAAGTAACTTATAGGTTTGTAAATTGATTAAAATATATTAAAATACTTGATATTAATAAAATAACATATTTTTAGTCCTTGATTGTGGTTAAATAATTATTACATAATTATTATATAATTATTAAATCATTAAACATACTGAGAACCTCAAACTATATTTTTACTATTCATAAAAAAAATAAAGTATTTTAGAAAATTCTAATAAATTCAACCTAACCTAAACTCAATATACTGATTTAAAAATGATTTTTATTTTATCATAATAATTATATAAATATGATAATTTTAACTGTTAACTATAAAATCCTTATTTATTAAAAAAATAGCGGGTTGAAAATACATAGTAAAATATTTGACAATTAAAAAATTTTAAGGACATAGTAAATTATTTTATCATTTATACTTAAATAAAAATGTTTTTAGAATACTATTTAATTAAAATAATTATTATTCATAATACCTTATTTTATTATAAATATTTATATATTTTCTAAAAAGTACAATTTGGGTCTGAAAAGTCAATTTATCAAATTCTATCTCAATTAAACCTATATTTTATTAAGAAAAACTATTATTAAAACGAAATTGATGGAACAAAAATTTTATTTATACAAAGTAATTACATTTTAAGTAACTAAGTTCAGGACATGCAACCCCTTATAACACCTACGTAGGATATAAGGGTAAGGTGTGTGATTGTCATAGATTTATGGGGTGGCTTGGCTAACATCGACCAAGTGGTAATTTCCACTAACTTGAACTTCTCTCATAGGTGATTTCGTTCAAGCTTCTCTTGTTAAAGTTTTACTTGTAATTGGTCAAGGGTGAACCCCAATGAAAATACCTCCCTCCCAAGTTCTGACAAATGGGATTCATACGGCATGAATCTACTATTTGAGGCTATTGTTACTCCTTTATACATTAATTATCCTTTTTAATTTTTACTTATAAACACTAATCATAATGTTAAAATTAATAATAAGAGTATAGTTTCCAATGGACATATTTACCAACATTTATAATTGACCAATGATCATATAATGGTCAAATCCAGATGGTCACATTTCCCTTTATATTCACTTAATTATTAAATAGATATGGTTTTTTTGTGTATAATATAATATAACACATATTTTTAGGAAATAGATATCATTAAAAAATTCTAGGTCATTACATTATCCCCCTCTTGAGAAATTTCATCCCCAAAATTTCAACTCATTCTCTCAGTTGAGAAAAGTTCTGGGTACTTCTATCTCATTGTCTCCTCTGGTTCCCACATCACTTATTCAGATTCATGGTTCTTCTACAACACTTTGAAGAGGTGAGTAGTCTTGTTGCATAAAATTTTATCTCTAAGGTCCAAGATCGCCACTAGATGCTCCTCATAAGAGAGGTCATGTTCCAGTTTTACAACCTCTGGATTTAGTACATGTGATGGATTAGGTGTGTACTTACTCAATAAAGATACATGGAATACATCATGAACTTGATCTAGATTTGGTGTATGTGAAAGTCGGTGGGCCACTACCCCTATGCGATCAAGGATTTCATAGGGGCCCATGTACCTGGGGAAAATATTCCATTTCTTCCTAAAATGCATAAATCTCATCCATGGTGATATTCAAAGGAAAAATTTGTTGCCAACATCAAAATAAAATTCCCTTATATGGTTTTTAGTGTAACTCGTATGCCGATTCTAAATGGACTTTATGTGTTGTTGAATGACATGAACCTTTTCTATCATCTCTTACACAAGATCAGGCCCAAGAAGCTTTCTCTCTCCAACTTCATCCCAACAAGGAGTTCTAAATCACTTCCCATATAGATCTTCATATAGTTCCATTTGAATACTTGAATAGAATCTTTTATTGTATAAGAACTCAACTAATGGGGGATGATGATCCCATCCACATTTAAATTCCATTGATCATGTTCTCAGCATGTCCTCGAGTGTTTGAATAGTCCTTTCAGATTGGCCATTGGTTTGGGGGTGATAGGCCATACTGAAATTCAATTCAGTACTCAAATCAAGTTGAATAATTCTCTAGAATTTCGATGTGAACCTTGGATCATGATCAGAAATGATATAAAGTGGTACTCCATGTAACCTCTCCACTTCATGTAAATCCTATCAAGTTGGTTAAGAGAGAAATATTTCTAAAAAGAAATATAATGGGAAGTCTTACTGAGTCAATCCACTATAACCCATATCACATTATTTCCTTTGGATGATCTCGAGAGACCAGTGAAAAATTCTATAGTGATATTATCCCACTTCCATGTTAGTATAGTTAGTGGTTGTAATACCCATTTAGTAATTTGTCGCTATGACTTCACTTTTTGACACACCAAACACCTTTAAGTATAGTGGGCAATATTCCTTTTCATGTTATCCTACCAATAATGATCACGAAGGTCCCTATATATTTTAGTGCTTACAGGATTCATAGAGAATGTAGGGCTATGAAATTCATCCATAAATTATTATATTTATTTATAGAATTTATGGAACACATGGTCTTGTACAAAATTTAAGTACACCTTCTTAATCAATATTGAACTCAAGAAACTTCTCATTCTTCAAAACCTCTATCTTCTTTTGTAATAAGGGGTCTTTTCTTTTAGCTTTCTTGATCTTCTCTAGTAATGATGGTTGAGAAATCATTTGGGATAGGGTTAATAATATCCCTACCCTTACAATTCCCATGTCTATTTTTACTAGGTCTTTGATCAAAGGATCTCCTTGAATCCTCATCATTTCCATCACAACAAGGTTTTCTTACTTAATTCATCAGCGACTTTGTTTACTCTTCCATAATGATAATTAATTAAATAGTCAGTATTTAAGAAATTCCAACCATATTCTTTGTCTCATGTTTAATTTCTTTTGTGTAAATATATACTTCAAACTTTGTTGGTCTATGTATATATCACATTTCACTGTATAAATAAAGTGCCTCCATATTTTTAGAGTAAAAACAACTGCAATTGGATCTAGTTCATGCGTTGGATAATTCTACTCATGAGGCTTTAACTGTTGAGATGCATAATTAATAGCCTTTTCATTTTTCATGAGGACACACCCAATCACTTCCAGAGATGAATAACTAAAAATAATGAATCCTTCTCTGATAGAGGGTAAAATTAACACAAGTGCAGTAACCAATCTCTTTTTCAGCTCTTGGAAACTTTCTTCACACTAATTTCTCCAGAAGAACTTATCCCCTTTTCAAGTTAACTTGGTTATTGGATTAAAAAATCATTATAAGTTTTTCATAAACCTCTTATAATATCCTTATGAACCAAGGAAACTATGAATCTCAGTTATTGTTGTGGGATGAGGCCACTTCTCTACAACCTTTTTCTTGGTAGGGTCAATTGAGATTCCTTCATTGGTTACAATGTGCCCCAAGAAAGAAACTTATTGTAACCAAAATTCACATTTTCTAAACTTTCCAAATAGCCTCTATTTACTTATATTTTGAAATATAACCCTGATATGATCCTCATTATCCTAAAAACTTTTGGAATACATCAAAATATCATCAATAAAAACTACCACAAATTTGTCAAGGTAGTCCTTAAAGACTCTATTCATCAAATCCATAAATATATCAGGAGCATTAGTCAAGTCTAAGGTCATAAAAACAAACTCATAATTCCTATATATTAATCAGAAGGCGTTCATTGTAATATCTTCTTTCTTCACAATCAATTGATGATAACGAGATCAAAGATTAATATTGGAGAATAATTGATCCCTACAAAGTTGGTTAAATAAATCATCAATCCTTGTGAGAGGGTACTTGTTCTTCATTGTGATCCCATTAAGTTCTTTATAATAAATGCATAGCTGAATTTATCCATCCTTATTCTTAAAAAAGAGAAAAGTTTCTACCTAGGGAGACACACTTAGTTGGACAAATCCCTTCTCCAAAATATGTTGAAATTTTTTCTTTAATTCCTCCAACTCCACATTTTTTATTCTATATGGGGTCTTTGATATCAGCTTGGATCTAGGTATGAGTTCAATGGAGAAATCTAACTATCTTTCTGAGGGAGGTCCAGGTAACTCTTCAAGAAATATGTTAGTTTATTCCTAAACAATGGTAACATTTTATATTATTATACTTTCATTTTCTTCTTCATCTTCCCCAATTATCTTCATAAAGAATGATATGGGAGGTTCTTCAAGAAAAAACTCAGGTCATGATATCTCTCCTTTGAAAACAACTATAGGTTTTCCATTCAAGACTAATGATATTTCCTTTCTTTTTTAGTTGATATTAGCATTATACTTTGAGAGTCAGTCTATCCTTAGTATAATTTCAAATTACATCGTGGAAATGACTACTATATTTGTGATGATATTATGCTTTCCAAATTTAATACTAGAGTTTATATACATTGTTGATACTTGGATAATCCCTCTGAGGGTATTGACTAATAACTCTACTTCTAGACATTTAGGGATTGATTATATATTATTTGAAAACTTACAGGAAATAAAGGAATGCATGGAACCAGAATCAAACCAAGTACTTGAAAGATTTGAGAGAACAATGAGAGTACCTACCACTACATCATTTGGAGGTTCTACTTCATCTGTCATGATATAAAATGCTTGACCTTTCTCCCTTGGCCTAAGATGAGGTTTATGGTGATTCACCTCAATTACCTTCTGATTTTAATATTGATTAGAAATGTTCTTAAGTTTTTTACACTTATATCATTGGAATTCAGGATAGTCTTTCACCATCTTCCCTTTTTTGTTAGTGTTGAGAAGTTGAGGCTTCACCACACGACCACATTTCTGAGCTATATGACCATCTATTCCACAATCGTAACATTTTACACTCCTGAGAAATTAGTTCCATGAATGCTTCTTCCCACATCTATTGCATGTGGAAAGTTTCACTTTTTTCCACCTATTTCATGATCAAAGTTCCTCCCTAAGTTTGGCTCTAAAGATCTCCTCTTTTCATTAAATTTATGTGACCACTATGTCTCTCTAAACTCCATTTCAACTTTCATAGCACTCTGAACTATCTTTGAATAGATTTCATAGTCTTTATTGTCTTGAATCCTCCATATATGGGGTCTTAAACCACAAAATAATCTAAAACGTTTTCTATTAGGATCCATAACAATGCTAGAGGTGTAACGAGAAACTCTTATAAAGTTCCTCTCATAGCTTCCCATGGATTCATTTTCCTTGTGCTTCATCTTTAGGAATTACTTCTCCATTTTCATTCACATCGAATGGGGGAAATGTTTATTGAAAAAGGATCCCCTCAACCCACCCACCCACCCCCCCCCCCCCACTCCATAGAATTAATATGCCTTCTTTGATACATTTTTTTAATCATTTTCCACCACTAATCGACTTCTCCCTCTAAGTGATAAATAGTTAGGGTGACTTTCTCTTACTCTAGACGGTGGATTATAGAAAATATCATTTCTATAGAGCTTATCCATTTTTCAGAAATAAATGGTTTAGTATATCCACTAAAATAAGGTGGTAATTGACGAATAAAGTACTCAATGGAATGTTTTTCCCTTTGAGGTGAATCTAGTCTCTCAACTTGATTCAAGTTATTGTTCATAACTCGATTTATTTTATTTATCATTATCATGAAGTTTTCCATTTTGGATTCTATCATAGTTCTAACATCACATGGTCCATTGCGCTCATCATTTATGTGGTTCCTCCTATTTTCTTCAATTTTCTAAAAGAAGAAAACCTTAGTGAGAAATGTGTTTCTTTTAAGAATTTTATAATTTTTAAGGAATTTCATGTCTTAAAATATCATGTTTAAATAAATTATTATTTAATAAAAATTACATTTTCTATAAATCCTTCGTAATGGTTCATAAAAATCTTGTGATTAACCAAACATATCCCTTGAGAGTGTCAAACCAGGAGTGCAGTAAGGCCCATTATCATGCACCTATTCTTGTTCGAGTCTAGCTCAAAGCTATTTTTTTTTTTGTTACCCCTAGATATATCTATGTGAGAGACTCATCCAATTATTTATATCTAGAAAGGGATTTCTTTTCTCAAAAACCACTTATGTAATAATTCACCAAAATACTAGGATGTTTTCCTATATTTAAAGTTGTCCCTGGGGTTATTACTAAATTTTTCAAATCCTAATTTACACAAATAAACAAACCTCCCTTCGATACCAACTATGGAATCCCACCTTTTTATTTCATAAATATTTCATTACATGGTAAAAACAGAGGATATTTTAAAGTTTAGTTTCTTTGAAATAAGGTACATAATACATGAAAACATAAAACATTCTCCTAAATCCACTTGAAATTATTCTTTATAGGTTCATACTAAGTACATTTACTGCATCTTATAACCTAGGGACATATATTAAAGGAAATGGGTGAGTATGAGGCCTAGTAAGGGAAACAATTTACATATATTTGTGAGGAATATCAATAAGAACATGAGTAATATCATTGTGGCATGAGAAATGGAAAAAGAGGCATACGATAATAAAAATAACATGAGTCATAACATGGAAATGTGGATACAACATTTAATTTAGACATTTATAAGAATATCACCATATTTAATCACCAAGGTGTCGTAAATGAAAATCACCACGGTTATTCACTAAGGTATCGTAAAACATTTCACCTCTAGAGATTAAATTCATTACCCAATTCATTGGAGCACTATCAGGGTACACCATTCATATGTATTATTTAATTTGATCCACATATATCATAATCCAACATTTCATAAATAACCCATAGAGAATAAAAAAATGGGTTTTATATCAAAATCATGGAATTTCAAAAGTGATTAAAAACCTGATAATTATGTCATTTTTAGCCTAAATAAAGGGAATATAGGTTTCATGTATATTAATATTAGAATAAAATAATTCATTTTTATATCTAGGTGAATACCCTTGGAAAAGAAAGAGGCTTGGGTATTCACAAAAAAAGAAAATAAAAGAGAATTTCTTGAGAAGTAGAGGGAAATTTTGAGTAGTAAATTTAGTATAATAACGAGTATAAAACGTGGTTATGAAAAAGTCTAAAATGATAGGGTACAAGGTTCTCCCATTGATAAGACATAATTTGGCAGTAAGGGTATAATTATCTTACCTTGAAGAGTTAATCCTAAATATTGAGGAATGGAACCTTGGGGGCTTGAGGAAACCATAGGGTGACTCCTTTGGAGGTAAAACTACCATAGATTCATGGAGGATGGATTGGGAGTGAAAGTAAATGGAGAAATGGGTGGGTATTTATAGAAAAAGTGGAGGATTTGTTTAATAATTTCCAAATATAGGCCTTGGAAAACTAGGTTGTGGAAAATGAAAAACTATGGGCTTTCCCATGGTTTTTTCCCATGATTTTGGACATTTGGGACATATTTTAGGTTATTTTAGCCCATAAGAACCTAACATCATATTATATTACCTATTTTGGGTGGTAAAAGTAAAGTCTCCACAAAATAATATTTTTAATGTTAAAGTTTCTATTTTAGACTTTGGAAAGTAACTTATAGGTTTGGAAGTTTATTAAAATATATTAAAATACTTGATATTAATAAGATAACATATTTTGAGTCATGGATTGTGGTTATCTAACTATTACATCATTATGACATAATTATGAATTCATTAAACATAATGCAATCCTCAAACTGTATTTTTACTATTCATGGAAAAATAAAGTATTCTAGAAAATTCTCATAAATTCACCGTAACCTAAATTCAATGTGTTGATATCAAAAATGATTTTATTTTATCATAATAATTATCTAAATATGATAATTTTAACTTTTAACTATAAAAATACTTGTTTATTAAAAAAATAGTGGGTTAAAAATGCATGTAAAATTTATGACACTTAAAATTTTTTAAGGACATAATAAAATTATTTTATCATTTATATTTAAATAAAAGTGTTTTTATCATAATATTTCATTAAAATAAGTATTATTCATGATACCTTAGTTTATTCTAAATACTTATATCTTTTTTTAAAAGTACAATTTTGGTCTGAAAAATCAATTTATCAAATTCCAACTCTATTAAACCTATATTTTATTAATAAAAACAATTCTTAAAATGGAATTTATGGAAAAAAATTATTTATAAAAAGGAATTACATTTTATGTAACTAAGGGAGAGACATGTATCCTCTTATAACACCTGCATATGATCTAAGGGTAAGGTGTGTGATGGTGATAGTTTCATGGGGCGATTCAGCTAACATCGACCAAGTGGTAACTTCCACTAACATGAACTTCTACCATAGGCGATTTTGTTCGAGATTAACTTGTTTAATATTGACTTGGTATTGGTCAAGGGAGAACCCCAGTGACGCTACCACCCTCCCAAGTTCTGAAAAATTGTATTCATATGGCATGACTCGACTAGTTGAGGTCAACACTTCTCCTTTCTGTATTAATTATACTTTTTCATTTTTACTTATAAACACTAATTATAATGTTAAAATTATTACAAAGAGTATATTTATCAATGTTCATAATGACCAATGGTCATAATTGAACAATGATCATATAACGGTCGAATCCAGATGGTTACATCTCCCTTTATATACACTTTATTATTAAAGAGATGTGGTTTTATTGTGTATAATATAATATAAAACACATTTTCAAGAAAAATATATCATTAAAAAATTCTAGGATATTATAGTAATTAATTTCATGGTTGAATTTGATATAAAAACATTTTTATACTTTAAAAGGCATTTTTCTAAAAAAATTGTTTTTTGTTGTGTTTTTCCAGTTTAATTTTAAATTAAATTATGCCACTTATGTATTTTTAATTTTTAAAAATGAATTCCATATTTTTATTTTGGGATCCTAATTTAGTAAACAGGCCCATTTTATTTTTTTATCAATATGAATAGTAACCTTAGTAATTTTTGTTACCACAATAAAGGGAAAATTGGGTAATTAAAGTTAAAAATAAAATGATAAGAACAATAAAATAAAACAAATACTTGAATTAATATTATTTAATGATTATATATTATTCATATCCATCCAATATTCAGTTATATGACATTTTATGGTCATTTGGATGAGATTATGACCTTTATAGTATTTTATTTCAAGAAAAGTCAAACATGTCATGCTCTTGTTTTTAATAACTATAATATTTTTAATATGGTTTTACCCAAAGGATATGTTAAACTATAAATATTATTTCTAAATATAAAATATTTATATTCAACATAGTAATTTATTTTTAATTTTTAGTAAATAAATAATTACTGTAAATTCTTATACAACACTAACGTAATAATTATTCAATTAATGGAAATATCAATTAAATGATATTTAAAATATTAAAAGTAATCTTATTTGAGATAAATAATGTGATCCATGAATTTTCAAGATTAAAATTACATGTTATAGATATAATAACTTATTTTTTTCAAATTCTAAGTGATTTATTGATATTATTAAATTCAAAGTAATTAATAATTCTAAAAATTGACATTATTGATATTTTATAATAAATAGTATTTATTAAATTATATAAATTCTTAAAAATATTATATTAAGTCAAATGAAAGTAATATGTTTAATAAAATCTATCATGGTCCATTTATGGGTCATTTTTCATTTTATAGTAACATTTTTGACCCTTAGAGATTATAAAGTTGTAATAGTATGGTAATAGTCAAAAGGGTTAATAGGAGGTTAAAACTAAATGATCAGGGTGAAAACATAGCCAAAACTTGTCCAAATTTTTTAGATGATAGTATTTCAATTTAAATTCACCATATATTCTAATTATATTAATTTTTAGTCATTTGGACATGATATTTATATTAATTTAATATTTTAAGAAACTCCAAGAATGACCCTCCCCTAAATTATAAATAGGCACCCCTTCCTTCACTTCTTTACACCACTTTGAGTTATAAATATTGACCAAACCCTACCCATTACTTTTATAAAAATCCTTATAAATTTTTTTGATGTTTTGTACCTTCCAAAATAGTAACCCCAGGTCCCTTAATAAGTGATCTAAAGGGAGTTCACCGAAGAAGAGGAAATCATCTTTACCAACTCTTTCAAGTTTATTTATTATTCCACTTCCTCTTAATGTGTTTTAACCATCCTGAAATAATAAATCCAGTATCATAAATATATTGAGATATTATTATGATTATGGTAAAATCATATTTCATCTCATTTTCATCCTACGAAAAGAAAAAAAAAATTCTTGTGTGTATGTACGGCTTACTGTCTCCACGTAGTGGTGTAATTTGTTTTTCATCACCACTTTACTTGGATGGTTATAAATATTAAACTAATTAGTGTAGGTTTCGGGTGTAGTGGAAGTGTGTGATGGACAGTGCCTAACTTTAATTTTTTTTATAATCAATGATCAATTTGGGATTTATATGAAAGTGAATTCTGTGGTCCATGGAATTGATTCAAAGAAATATAAAAAGAAAAATTGCACTAGAACCAAGAGAGTGGGATCAAAAAATATTGTTTACAATTAATTTAATTAGACAAATAATTACCTCCAATTAATTATTTATTTATTGATGTGTCTGGAAACATATCTGCAGTGCACCATCATTGCGTTGTAGAAACCAAGTTTAGATTTCCTCTAGCAGTGATCCACATGTGTTCCAAGAATTTCCAGATATCATAGAAGGAGTATTCGGGTGCTAGCACAAATGATTCTTGTGCTTGCATTCCCCTTGATCCGGTGGAGGAGGATTGCTCATTGTTATTGGGAGCATTTTTAAAGAAGGGATCTCTCTAGGCTTGAGAGGATTCTCCAAGATTTTTTTGCACAACCGAATAGGCTTATGAGAAAATAATATAATTGGGTATTTATATTTCTAGAGTTAAAATAAAATAATTTCACAAGTTCCCTTATTATTATTTAATCCTAGAAAAACCCCATATCAAATAATAATAGTAATATTATTATTTCTTGAAATTATCTTAACTTGAAAATTATAATTAAATATTATTTAATTGAATAATATTCAATATTATCATTTCTCACTGGACCATTAAATTTGGTATATCATTCCTCCACAATATTTATCAGGCCATGAATAATGTCTATTTATTTATTAAATAAATATCATTGCATTATTCACCAATAAATAAATAAATATTATATTTACTAATAAAAAAAATAAATATTTATATGCGATCAAGCAAACATGAATAATTATTAAACCACGTACGGGAATGATATTTATTTAACCTGTTAAATAATAAATAATACTATATTATTTAATTGGGATTACGGATAAACTTAATGTGTGTCCCTCTAGGACACTTTCTCAGTGGCATTAGGTGAAGCATCCTAAAGTCCAACGTTAATGTCTAGCAATATGCCAAGGCACCCATAGAGAAGAAAGTTAATGCCACAATGACATGTCACCTCATATGAACGCTTATCGTGTAATATAATCTCTTTATCACAATATCTCAAATTGAGTTGTTTTCATGCTAGTGTCATCAACCTATGTTCTTGATTATCTCTTTATTTGAATTTTAGAAAATAGAACTTGTCTATAGATCACCATAGCCATGGATTTATTTATCCTATATCATTTTCATCAAAGGACCTAAGATATTAACTTCTGTTAAATAATATAAGGGATAAATCCTTTCTCACATTATTCATTAATGAAATATTACTCATGACACACCCAACATATCCTACCTCACCATGAACATCTTTCGTCATGGTTTTCATCAATACATCTAAGTGTGAAACTCGTAATACTCATTAATAATAATCTTAAAGACTAAGGACCAATAAACACGTCTGCATATAGGAACATCCAATGACACGTATGAATGTGTATTTCCTACCAATGGGTCTCATTCTCATAATATCCTACTGGATATTACCAAGGGATTATACCATGAGAAGGTTTCTTAAAGTCCTATAAGTATCCACCCTTGATAGCCTGTATCATTTGTGTCCCTCAAATGATATCATCTGGCTATAGAACATATATTCAAGAATAGTGTTGTAGCACTTCCAGGTTCTCATCATAGCGAGGAACTGCTATGACCTTTTAGTGTGACAGCTAATCTTAGGGTATTATCACATAATATGTTACACAAAAGAACATTCATGATGTGATGATTAGTTTATAAATATTAAAATAATGAATACATGTTTATCATAAATTACAAAGAAGTTGGTTGTATGGAACCAACTCCAACAGACTCCCACATACACTAGAGCCAACTGCTAACAACCTTCAGTCCACTAGCTCTCACATGATACTCATGCTTCTATTGAGATAGACCTTTAGTCGAGGGGTCTTTCATGTTCTCTTTTTTGGGTAGTCAGCTTACTACAACTTCACCCCTCTAATATAAATCCCTCAAGAGGTGATAATTCTAGAGTATATGCTTTTTCTGTTGGTGTGACCTTGGATCTTTTGAAAGATCCACCAGTATAGTATTATCATAATATAATGTGATAGGATCTTTACTGTTAGGTACTACATCATGCTCCTAGAAAAATTTCTGAAACCAAACGGCTTCCTTGGCTGCATCATAAGCTATTATATACTCAGGCTCTACTGTAAAATTAGCTATAATTGGATACTTTGACCTCTACCAGCTCCCAACTCCTCTATTGAGAGAGAAAATATATCCTGATTATGAATTTAGATCATTTAGATCTTTTTGAAAACTAGTATCATCATACCCTCTAATGACAAGCTCCTCATCTCCTCCATACACCAGGAATATATCCTTAGTTATTCTCAGATACTTAAGGATAGTCTTAAAAGTAGTCCAATGTTGTTCTCCTAGGCCTACTTGATATCTACCTACCATTCTCAATGCATAGTAAACATCAAGTCTAGTACATAAAATGGTATACATGATTGATTTTATCGCTGAAGTGTATGGTATCTTACTCATTCTATCTTTTTCATATTGTTTCTGGGGACACATTTTCTTTGAAAGATGTAAACCATGTGACACCAGAACCAATCCCCTCTTATATTGTTCTATTCTAAATATATTTAGTATCTATTAAATATATGTTCTTTGAAATAGTCTAATAAGCCTCTTGGATCTATCATGAATGATCTTGATCCCTATAATTTAGGCTACTTCACCTAAGTCCTTCGTGGAGAAGAACTTGTTCAACTAGTCCTTAACTGACTGTAAGACTGGTATGTCATTTCCAGTAAGTAATATGTCATCAAAATACACTACAAGGATAACAACCACATTCCCATTAAACCTTTTATAAACACACATCTCACACTCATTCTTAATGAAACCAAAATATCTTATAGATTCATTGAATCGAAGTTTCCATGACATGGATGCTTTCTCCAATCCATTAATGGATATATATAACTTGAAAATCCTTTTGGAATCACCTAGAGTCATAAACCCTTCTGGTTGTGTCATATAGACATCTTCCTAAAGGTTCCTGTTATGGAATGCAGTTTTGACATCCATCTACCAAATATCATAGTCATGGTAAACTGTTACGGAAAGTATGATTCTTATGGATTTAAACATAGAAACTAATGAAAATTTTTCATCATATTCAATACCTTAATGTTGTTTAAAACCTTTATCCACTATCCTTGGTTTATAGGTACTTACTTTACCTTCTATGTCCAGTTTTCTCTTGAATACCCATTTACACCCAACAAGCTTTACATCAAATGGTGCATCGACCAGAACCCAAACTTGGTTCTGATACAGGGAATCAATCTCAGAATTCATATATTTTAGCTATCTTGCATCTTTTAAGATCTCTACTACCACCTTTCAGGATATAGGTTCATCATTGTCCAATAATAGTGAGTCACTGTCCTCTAGGACTAGAAATCCATATCTCTCTGGTTCCCTTACCTATCTTGCACTCTTACACTTTACTTTTGTTTTAGGAACTGCTTCTTCTATAAAGACCAGTGGAACTTGTTCCTGTACCAAATCCTATGTATATTGAGAATCAACTTCATTGAAGTCAATATTTCTCCCACTATTCTTTTTGAGGATGTTATCTCTCTCAATAAATATGGCTTGTCCGACGACATTAACTTTCTTGTATGAGGGGTTGTATAGGTATTATCCCTTTATTTCCTTAGGATACCCTATAAAATACACTTTGTGCCTTGGGTGATAGTTTGTTGCCTGAGAAATCCTTAAAAAATGCCTCACAGCCCCATACATGTGTATGTGACAAAATGGGTTTCTTTCCATTCCATAGCTCGAAGGGAATTCCATTTTCCACTTTATTTAGTACTCAGTTTAATGTGTATTCCACAGTTTGTAATGAATATCCCCAAAAGGATAATGGAATATTTTCATGACTTATCATCGACCTTACCATGTCCAACAAGGTATGGTTCCTTATTTCACTAACACCATTATACTATAGTGTATAATGAAGAGTGAGTTGAGATAGAATCCCAAACTCCCATAGAAAGTCGATGAACTCTTGGTTAAGATATTCTCCACCTTGATCTAATTGAAGATTATTTATCTTTTTACCAAGTTGATTTTCTACTTCATTATTGAATTATTTTAATTTCTTAAAGGACTTGGACTTATACCTCATTAATTAGATATATCCATATCTATATAAATTATCAATAAAAGTTATGAAGTAATAATATCCATCTCTAGCTTCTACTAGAAATGGTCCATACACATCAGTGTGTACCAATCCTAGAAGCTCTGTGGCCCTTTCACCCTGCCCACCAAATAGTGGTTTGGTCATTTTTTCTTGTAAACAAGCATGATATCTATCAAGTGATTTTATCTCAGATGAGTCTAAATAACCATCTTGACAAAGCTTTATAAAATGCTTCTCGTTTACATAACCAATATGGTGATGAAAAATCTAGGTGTTATATGAGTCGTGTGAACTTGATTAGTTATCAATTTCCAATACTTGTTTTTCGTAATTTAATACATACAGATTGTTATTTAAATGTTTCATATCATAACATATGTTTTCCTTATAAAAGAAACAACTTTTATTTTCAAACTTGAAAATAAATCCATCTATATCAAAACTTGATACATAAATTATGTTTTTGGTAACAGTAGGTACATAATAACAATCACATAAAACAAAAATCATTCTCATTGGTAATGAAAGGTGGTAGTCACCAATGGAAAGAGCATCCAACCTCACATCATTTGCAGCTTTTAAATCCACCTATCCTCTAGCAATTTTCCAAAATCTACTTGGTTCCTGTATTTGGATACAAATGTGATCACCACAAGCTATATCTAATATCCAATGTGTAGAAATGGAAATATTTCACTTGATAACGAATTAACCTTTATCTTACCATTTATTTTGGTTTCAGTTCATCTTCTAGGGGTCTAGATTTCCATAAGAAAAACACATTGCCTCCTTTTCCTTGCCCTACCTCTGGATCTTCCCCTTCTTGGAAGGATGGTTCTTGGGATCTTTAGACTGTTTATAGGTCTTGGACCACTTTTCCATATTATTCCTTTTCTTATTAACCATAAGGATTGTGGGTTTGTCACTTCCATATCCTTATCCACTTGTAAAATCAAGGTCATAAGTTTTGATAGACTCTTATTATCATTTCACATATTACAATTCACAATAAAACTAGAGAATGTCTTGGGCAGTGATGAAAGTATGATATCTGTATGAAACTCATCTGAGAATTTAATATCTAAGATTTCCAATTATTCAATATAGACAATAATCTTGACTACATGAGTCCCATCTAGTACAGTTTCTCCAAGCTTATTAGTAAACAAAGCATTGGAGATCTCTTACCTCTCTTGTCTCACCTTCTCTTGATAGAGATCCTGAAGGTAAGACATCATGATATAGGCATCCATATCCTCATGTTTCTTCAAGAAATCATTGGACATGGATGATAGCATGAATCACTGAACATCTATAGCATCATTTAGATGTTTCTCATAGAGAAATAGTTCTTTATCACTTGCTTCATTTCCATGCGCAACTGGTAAAGGTTCTTCCAGCACATACAATTTTCTTTCATGGAAGAGGATGAATCGTAGGTGCCTTTGACACTCTTGTAAATTGGTGCTAGTGATAAGGTTTTCCTTCTCAAGTATCGATCATAGTGATATTTTTTATGTCATTTTATTACTGTTTCTAAAAAATAAGATACACAGAATTTTAATACTTTATCTGATAAATTAAAAAAAATATATTATATTTATTAGTCTCCCACAATTTTATCGAAAACCCAATATCCCTAACCATTAGATTTTGAATATCCTATTTCTTGTACATTCAAGTGGAAAGGATCCATATTACCCTTCTCATTACCCCAACTTTGGTTGGTCAAGCAACTTGAATGGTTTTAGGTAGGCATTCCAAATGCCAACTACATTAACTCATAGTTCCTTGATCTACTCAGTGGACTCCCCAATCCTGAAATTATTAATTTAGATTTCCTCAACCTTTTCCTCTCAGTTACACCAATTCCTTCTTTGGAAGTCAACCCTTGATGTGAACTAAGTTAATTCAACCCAAAACCTCATGTTAGAATTCATCAATAATTGAAAACACCCCAACTTTGGATGGTCAATCACTTTGAACTATGGTTTGATTCTAAACAAAGTGATAGAAGGATATACCGACTTAATATTTTATTGAGGGATTTTATCCTTTATGCATAAATTTTCAATTATTATCTTTATTACATGCTTTTTAATATTAAGTGGGATTACTTAAGTGATTAACCATGTCTTAGATAATATTTACACATAATACGATTTATTTTAGTTCTATCTTGCATGATTGTTAATAAATTAATTATATGATCGCGATAAGACATCTATAATGAAATAACCATGAAACCGGTAGAAATAAAATAAAGGGTGTGATTATGAGCTTATACTAATGGTTGGTTTATCTATCAGTTGATAAACTAACTATTGACCTAGGGGAGAAACACCTTGAACTAATTAAGGTTTGTGTTTATAACTTCCCACTTATCCACCATTGTATCTACTTGGATTGGTTTCTCCTCAGCTCCTAACTTTAACTATCTCCACTAGCTTGGGAGATCCATCTATTACATATACCTTTTATTCATGTTCATGTGAGGGGAAAAGGGGGTTTACATAAAAAAATCATGGGAATACATGTCACGACCCGACCATACCCGGGCTTGAGCCGCAACTACCCCAAGCCCGCCTTCATAGACCAGGGGCTAGCGACCAGCGCCGAAGGCACAACAACTCGGGGTGGCCTTTGTCTAAGTACCTGTACACATACATGCAGCACACTCAATGCAAAAGTGCAGATTAAAAAGAAAAGAAAAGTACCAAATGCTATAAATAAACCACATATGTGCATCAACCTCTACAGTACAAAGTAAAAGCTGGAGGTAAACTGAAAAGAAAAGGGCAAAACACGCACCCAACCAGAAAAGTGCCACAACCTGGCAATAGGTGAACAAAAGAAAAACAGCTGGAAGGGTTCCCCACCTGGAACCTAACTACGACCACCACACACGGTCCAAGCTCTCGAACTCCTATGCTCCAATGAAGTCACGACCAACTTGTCCATCGTCTCCAAGGGCACACCAAGTGCGGGCAAAGCCCAAGAAGGGGTGAGTATAAAAATACTTAGTAGGATACCCCGAAGGCTCGAGGGAGAAACAAAGGAGGTACCGAAGGGTGAGAAGTAGATCGAACAGGGGAGAGTAAAAGAGTACAACAAGGAGTGCAGTAAAGAGTACAGCTCAACCCAACAAGAGAAAGGTAGAAGACTCATCCTAACACAAGGAGCTAGGAATGGTGAGAAGATGAACTTATCTTCGAGCTTTCGCTACCTATAGCAAGAGAGTAGACTCGTCCAACCACGAGAAGCTAGACGCGGAAAGTACGTGGCATACCCCACGTGTCTTCGCCTTTCCTAGAAGTAGAGTAACCAAACCCAAGAAGTGGGTACCGGAACAAGGTATATACAAACCATATGCTCTTTCAAGAAGCCCGAACAAGACCGTAAGGGGATCTCCATCCCGTAGCTCAGCCCAAGAAAGTGAGTCGCCAACAGTCCCAGAAGTAAAAACCATCGATGCCCCAGCATCCCACATGTCTACCCCAAACTTCAAGTCAAGGGGCTCAAATCACCACATCTTGATACTATCCACTTTGGGCGGTATTGACTCTCCCGCATGGTTTTAGGTCGCGTCGCAAGGACGTGTCTCGGTGGGGAAAGTTCACCTCGTACTTGAGAGTTTCGGGTTAAGTCAAACCACACCTCGTCACAGTCACGCATTCGAGAGGTCTGCTCAAAGTCAAGGTCGTTCAATCAATGACCCGTACAACCAAGGGTCCCGCTCCAGTAATCACGGAGGAAAGCCACAGACTAGCCTAGCAGAAAAGACTGATTCTGGACTGTCAACGGGTGACCCACTGCCCAGCCCTGCTGGAGGGTAAACCCTAACTAGATATTGGGTGACCCATTGCCCAGCCCTGCTGGAGGGTAAACCCTAATACATCATCAGGTGACCCACTTCCCATCCCTGCTAGAGGGTAGACCTAGAATAAGCCGACAGGCGACCCACTGCCCAGCCCTGCTGGAGGGTAGACATGGAAGAAGTCGACGGGTGACCCACTGCCCAGCCCTGCTGGAGGGTAAACTTGGAACAAGTCGACAGGCGACCCACTTCCCATCCCTGCTAGAGGGTAGACCTTAATCAAGAAAACGAGCGACCCACTGCTCATCCCTGCTGGAGGGTATACCCTCGAGAGTCTTCGGATGACCCACTACACAGTCTCTGCTGGAGGGTAAACCCTAGAAGTCAGTGGGAAACCCACTGCCCGGTCTCTACTGGAGGGTAAACCCATAGAATTCGATGGGTGACCCACTGCCCAGTCTCTACTGGAGGGTAAACCTAGAACTGCTCTGGTCATCCCTACTGGATGGTACAACACTGTCCAACCGAACACGAAGGGGGTATCGCGCAACCACCCGACTCCGAAACAAAACCAGGGGAAACCACTCAACCCTGCTGATCTAAACCATCGAGCATAGAGCCAGGGGAAAAACTCAACCCCGCTGGTCAACAATCGAAAACCAAGGGACCCTCTACGTCGCGAGAGGTCAAAAGTACGCAAATCAGAACACGGCACGCACATGGGGCCCAAACGACGTGTGGCCCCAAGTCAACCCCAACCAAGCGCACAAACATTCTCAGGTAACAACATCCACATGTACCTCCCAACACTCCTGTATACTCCCAGAGTATACCACGTCTCCAGCCCTAAGGCTAACGTGCACCCGGCACCCAACGTCAACGCGAAGGCGTGACGTAACAAATCCAACCTACCACCTCAACGGCTGAGGCACATCCAACCACATCTCGTTAAGCATAACTTCACTCACATGAGAGTACATGCGATCACACGCCAAGGGTTCTCTGCAAACACCACAGGAAGAACCACCATCGGGGCACCTTCACATTCCACATTTAATAAGATCACATAAGAGGCTTTGCTCGCCTGAACAGATTACACCGTTGTAATCCACACGAAAAGACATACGAGATAGACTACTTACTCTCCCAAAACAATCAACCGGTGAAAAAGGTACTATTCACCGTAACCAAACCCGTGTGGGGCCCACCCCAAGATCCTGAAACTGAACAAACAGATCACACCATGGCGATCCCCTCAAAAAAACACATGGGATTGAATACTCAATCGCCCAAAATGGACACCCGGTGAAAAAGGTACTATTCACCATAGCCAGGTCGGGTGGGACCCACACCACGTCCCCAAAAAAGGTCGGGCGAACTGCGCCATCGTAATGCTCTCGGAAAAACACGTCAAAAGCACTACTCACTTGAGTGGAACGGATATCCGGAGAAAAAGGTACATTCTGACTTACCGCGCACGAGCGGGACCCGCACTCTGGTCCCGAAGCGCTGACAACGGATCACACTGTTGCGATCCTCTCGAAAAAGTACACAAGATAGACTATTCACTTGTCCAAAATGGTGGTCCGGTGATAGGGATGGAAAATCACCATCAACGCCCAAACAGCCCTCCTGGGGCTCGCACCATCATGCGGAATTAGGGCGGGCGGATTGCACCATTGCAATCCCCTCGGAAAAACATCCAGAATCGACTGCTCGCAGGCCCCGAACGGATGCCCGATGAGAAAGTCGCTAAACGCTGCTCGCAGCTCAAAAGATGGGCCGTGGGGCCCACGCCTCAACTCCGGCTTCAACGCTC
The DNA here is from genome assembly GCA_963277665.1 of Viscum album. Classification (NCBI taxonomy): domain Eukaryota; kingdom Viridiplantae; phylum Streptophyta; class Magnoliopsida; order Santalales; family Viscaceae; genus Viscum; species Viscum album. The sequence goes on along the minus strand of OY728166.1, from coordinate 1,078,595,747 downwards.
GAAACCACCCTAGAAAGCTTTTCCCCAGCGCCAGGGTCCCAACGCCACTGACGGCGCTCAAAACGGACGTCAGACGCGTCTGCACCGTCCAAAACAAGATCCCCCGGAAAAACGTCAATTGGCTTAAAGACGCGTCGCACCTTCGAGGCCCCTCGTTTCGGGAATTAAAAATTAATGAAACCATCTCAAAATATTCTCTTCTTCCCAAGGAACGCGTCGCCGCTGACGCCGCGCGAATCCGACACCCGGGCTGACTTCTACAGTCGTTTAAAAATTTTAAAAACGAACTTTAGTGGGCCAAGCCGGTTCGGCCAGCCCACTCTCCTGAACCGGCCCGCGGTCGCGGGCCGGCCTTCCATGCCCGGACCGACAGCAAGCTGGTCCGGCTTGCCTTTTTCTACAAAGACCCACCGAGGTCGGGTCTTTCCTGTCGAGGGGTCCCGAGGACCCGCTGTCATCACCGCGTCAACCCGGTCAGGAGGGCCGGCCGCCTCGACGCTCGCGTGCCGCGCCTCACCGATGCCCGCTGGATACCCCCAGCCTCAGCGCCTGCCCCCGCCGCACGACCCCGTGGGTGATCCCCTTCCGCTCATTCCCACCGGCCGACACCCGACCAAACCGCCTCGACCGAGCCGCGCCGCCGCCTCCGCTGAGCCGGGCCGCCCCAAAACCGCCGGAAACCCCCTTCAACACCCGATCTTCGACGATCGATTGCGGTTCGCTCGTAACTCGGATTTCAAATCCGTAAAATGCGACGGAAATCTAAAAATATGAACTACTAGGTTATGGGTTTTCTTGAAATTAAATCAGCATTTATACATCCAAAACCTTGGGCAAAATGGTACGGGAAAACAAAAATGAACAAGATCCTACCTCGCGGGGCTTCGCCCGAAGATTCGCGACGATCCACCGGCCACCATGCCTTGGAGAGGATGGAGATGGGAGGAGGATATTGAGATGCCTTGGTGTGTTCCTTCCACCAGGGAATTGGGCAAGGGGGTGGAGTGGGGGTGAGGGCTTATTTAATGAAAATTAATTAATTAAATTCTTAATTAATTTAAAACCTCAAAATTTGCCCGCATCTGAAACTCTCGACGGGGTCGAGGTTAAGCCTCCCCTAGGGTAAACACCACCTCTCGAGCACAACGGCGGTATTTGAATTTTAATATGAGGCCCCGTTCAAACGTTATTAAACTTGACACCCGGTGCCGCCAAATTACGAAAACGCCCCCAGGGCCATTTTTCACAAACGGCCCGTGCCCGTGAAACTTATACCCCTCCTAGGGTAAACGGAACGCTTCGAACTCAATGGTGCCCTCAGTTTTTTCATACGAGCCACTGTTTAAGAGATACTAGCATTTCACCATTAAACGAGTTAATTAATTTATTTAATTATCTGTCTAACGTCCTGAAAGCGGGCGAGGGGTCCAAACGTCCTGTGCCGACAAGTTTTATGTCGTTCCTAGGATAAAAACCCCATTCCGGACCCATCCATACACTCAGATCTCTGATCTGAAGCACCATTTAGGAGTTATCCCATTTATTTGGCGTTTCTAGTGTGAACGCACTGAAAATTTAATTACGGCCACTTCGGGGCTCGGTATCACACGCTGTCTGAAGGCGCTACTTTGGAATAATATCAAGAATATTCCAAAGTCTTTCGCAGAAAAAATTGGGTTCTTACATCATTCCCTACTTCAAGCTTTCTGTCCCCGAAAAGAAAAACCAGGGGACAACTCAGGGTACTAAGCCCACACCTAGCTCTTTCATACTGAGAAGAATTCTTGCACAGTCCCGCATCACCGCACACAGACCAAAGGATTTGATCTGTTCATGTGAGGTCCTCCCTTGACGATGTCGTGCATAAGAGAATGCACACTTCTCTTTAGGTAAACCACTAGGGAGACATCATGCACCCACTCCAGACATTGGGGTTAGGGCAAGGTGGTAAGGAACCCCGTTATCCCTCTGCACGGTCTCAAACGGTCCGAAGGACCTCGGGGGTAGCTCACGTCCCCGACCAAACCTCTATGTAGCATATCGTGACTGAAATCACCGCCTGCACCTGGAACAAGGCCCGATGATTCCCTCCTTTAGAATATCCATATGGTGAAACACCCAAGGATATCTGTTCACGCAAGGTTTCATAGTCGATATCCCACAACCAAGGATCTCTTACATGCTTGAAAGGCGAAGGAGTCAACACCATCGACTAGAGAAAAAAGTCCCATGCCTTTTACCTTTCCAACACAGGGTTACACCGATTCCCCGCGCTACCCTGGTAAAAACTCAAATAAGGAGTCGGGAGAAAAGCATTCCACACACAGAGTCTAACAATTCTACTACAGAAAGTAGAAGATCTGTAGATCATACCTCTTATCACCACATGCTCTATAGGATCGTAGACATTCAAGGCTCATGGATGTCTGTGGTCCCAACTGTCAGCTCCTGGAGCCTGACATGGACCGCCTAGTGGTGATGTGAAGATCTCGTAAAGTCGTCCCCCACTACTAGCTCCTCCCGCTCCTCTGCTAGCTCCACCTCTCTGGGTACTACTCTGATCATGGCGTTGCATCCTTCGTGGTGGTGCACCTACAGCCTGCCCGAAGTTCTCCGCATGTCTGATCGGGCAGTCCCACACCAAGTGACATTGCTCGTCGCAAGCATAGCACCGACTCCCTCCGATCTACACTAGTGCCCTCCGGCGCCACGGTGGTGTACGACCATGCCCATGAATCTGGTTATCAGAAATCCACCTGCGTCGAGGTACTGCCTGCCGACCCCCGCTAGCTGCGGCAGACGTCTCGGCTCCATCGTGCTTGCTGCCACCACCAACTGTAGAACGTGACAGGAAACTCTTTGTCACCAGTGCCTCCTCTAGAACCCCGGAATAAGTGGGAATTCCCATGGGTACTATGATAGCACGAATCTCTCAATGGAGACCCAGCTCAAACTTCCATGCTCAGAAGTTGCAGTCATGGACCAAGTCCGGGTAAAAGCGTGCATGGTCTGCAAAACTAGCCGTGTACTCAAACACTTTCATCCCTCCCTACTGAAACTGCAGGAGATCATGAATCCGAATGGAGCGCAAGAAGGAGGGGAAAACTCCTCACGGAACAACAAATGAAAGTCGCCCCACAAAAGCGACGACTCGCTAAGAAACTGAGTCACCAGACTCCACCAACGCCAAGCTACTCCACGAAAAATATTGGCTGCCAAAGCCACTCTCTGATCTATCGGCGTCTGCACAAGCCTGAAAAGGCAAACCACTGTCTCTAGCCAAACCTCTACTGCCTGAGGGTATGGCTCACCACAGAACCTTAACGGTCTCTGCCACTGGAACTCACGGAATGCGCTCAACCTATGCTCAATCTCAGTATGCTCTGCTGAAGCTGTATGCTGCTCAACAAGTGGGGGTGCTGCTACCGGCCCACCCAGAGAAAGGGGCTCACATGATGGGTCCTGGACTGTGGCCTCGTAGCTCACAGGGTCGTCGTCACAAACCAAAGCTGGTATCCTGGGTGGCTGTCTTCGCGGAGACATCCTGAATATTATCAGGGAGTGTCGCGGTCTGATGAGCATATATGTATATACCAATAACAACGATGGGGAGCTGACTCAAGAAGGACAGTCAAAGACTCAATCCTATGTGATGCACAAACCAAATTTTTCCCTGCAACAAGTTTCTCAGCATGCCGAGTCGACAAGCGGGTTATCAAGGTCCTGGTGAATGGACACATCGGTCGCCGCACCATCACTGGACTCTTTGGACTGAGAGCCGCTCTCGAGACGCATTAACATTGTTTCCCTATATCCCGACCAATTCCTTTTTAGGGATGTCCGAACAATGTCCCAAGGAACGAACCAGCACTGATACCACTTTGTCACGACCCGACCCTACCCGGGCTCGAGCCGCAAATACCCCAAGCCCGCCTCCATAGGTCAGGGGCTGGTGACTAGCACCGAAGGCACAACAACTCGGGGAGGCCTTTTCCTAAGTACCTGTACACACACACGTAGCACACTCAATGAAAAAGTGCAGAGTAAAAAGAAAAGAAAAGTACCAACTGCTATAAATAAATCAAAAATGTGCGTCGACTTCTACAATACAAAGTAAAAGATGGAGGTAAACTGAAAAGAAAAGGGCAAAACACGCACCCAACCAGAAAAGTGCCACAACCCGGAAACAAGTGAACAAAAGAAAAACAGCTGGAAGGGTTCCCCACATGGAACCCGACTACGACCACCATACACGGTCCAAGCTCCCAAACTCCTATGCTCCACTGAAGTCACGACCAACCTGTCCGTCATCTGCAAGGGCACACCAAGTGCGGGAAAAGTCCAAGCAGGGGTGAGTATAAAAATACTCAGTAGGATACCCCAAAGGCTCGAGGGAGAAACAAAGGAGGTACCGAAGGGTGAGCAGTAGATCGAACAGGGGAGAGTAAAGGAGTACAACAAGGAGTACAGTAAAGAGTACAGCTCAACCCAACAAGAGAAAGGTAGAAAACTCATCCTAACACAAGGAGCTAGGAATTGTGAGAAGATGAACTTCTCGTCGAGCTTTCGCTACCTATAGCAGGAGAGTAGACTCTTCCAACCACGAGAAGCTAGACGTGGAAATCACGTGGCATACCCCACGCGTCTTCACCTCTCCTGGAAGGAGAGTAACCAAACCCAAGAAGTGGGTACCAGAACAAGGTATATACAAACCATATGCTCTGTCAAGAAGCCAGAACAAGACCGTAAGGGGGTCTCTATCCCATATCTCAGCCCAAGAAAGTGAGTCGCCAACAGTCCTAGAAGTAAACACCATCGATGCCCCATCATCCCACACGTCTTCCCCAAACTGCAAGTCAAGGGGCTCAAATCACCACACCTTGATACTATTCGCTTTGGGCGGCACTGACTCACCCGCACGGTTTTTGGTTGGGTCGCAAGGACGCGTCTCGGTGGGGAAAGCGCCCTTTATACTTTAGAGTTTCAGGTTAAGTCAAACCACACCTCGTCAGTGTCACACATTCGAGAGGTCTGCTCAAAGTCAAGGTTGTTCCATCACTGACCCATACAACCAAGGGTCCCGCTCCGGTAATCACAGAGGAAATACACAAACTAGCCTAGCAGAAAGGACTGAGTCTGGAATGTCAACGGGTGACCCACTGCCCAGCCCTGCTGGAGGGTATGCCCTAACTAGATATTGGGTGACCCACGGCCCAGCCCTACTGGAGGGTAAACCCTAATACATCATCAGGTGACCCACTGCCCAGCCTTGTTGGAGGGTAGACCTGGAATAAGCTGACAGGCAACCCACTGCCCAGCCCTGCTGGAGGGTAGACCTGGAAGAAGTCAACGGGTGACCCACTGCTCAGCCCTGGTGGAGGGTAAACCTGGAACAAGTCGACAGGTGACCCACTGCCTAGCCCTACCGGAGGGTAGATTTTAATCAAGACGACGAGTGACCCACTGCCCAACCCTTCTGGAGGGTAGACCCTCGAGAGTCGTCAGGTGACCCACTGCCCAGTCTCTTCTGGAGGGTAAACCCTAGAAGTCAGTGGGAAACCCACTGCCCAGTCTCTACTGGAGGGTAAACCCAGAACTGCTCTGGTCATCCCTACTGGATGGTACAACACTGGCCAACCGAACAAGAAGGGGGTATCGCGCAACCACCCAACTCCGGGACAAAACCAGGGAAAACCACTCAACCCTGCTGATCTAAACTATCGAGCACAGATCCAGGGGAAAAACTCAACCCTGCTGGTCAACAATCGAGAACCGAGGGACCCTCTACGTCATGAGAGGTCAAAAGTAGGCAAAGTAGAACACAGCACGCACATGGGTCCACATGACGTGTGGCCCCAAGTCAACCCCGACCAAGCGCACAAACATTCTCATGTACCAACATCCACATGTACCTCCCAGCGCTCACGTATACTCCCAGACTATACCACGTCTCCAGCCCAAAGGCTAACATGAACCCAGCACCAAACGTCAACGCGAAGGCATGACGTAACAACTCCAACCTGCCACCTCAACGGCTGAGGCCCAGCCAACCACATCTCATTAAGCATAACTTTACTCACACGAGAGTGCATGCGATCACACGCCAAGGGTTCTCTGCAAACACTGCAGGAAGAACCACCACCAGGGCACCTTCACATTCCACATTTAATAAGATCGTGTAAGAGGCTCCGCTCGCCTGAACAGATTACACCGTTGTAATCCTCACGGAAAGACATGCGAGATAGACTACTTACTCGCCCAAAACGATCAACTGGTGAAAAAGGTACTATTCACCGTAACCAAACCCGTGTGGGGCCCACCCCAAGATCCTGAAACTGAACAAACGGATAACACCACTGCGATCTCCTCGGAAAAACACATGGGATTGAATACTCAATCGCCCAAAATGGACAACCGGTGAAAAAGGTACTATTCACCGTAGCCGGGTCGGGTGGGACCCACACCACGTCCCTGAAAAAGGTCGGGTGAACTGCGTTATCGCAATGCTCTCGGAAAAACATGTCAAAAGCACAACTCACTTAAGTGGAACGGATATCCAGAGAAAAAGGTACATTCCGGCTTACTGCGCACGAGCGGTACCACGCGGGACCCACACCTCGGTCCCGAAGCGCTGCCAACGGATCGCACCGTTGCGATCCTCTCGAAAAAGTACACAAGATGGATTATTCACTTGTCCAAAACGGTTGTCCGGTGATAGGGATCGAAAATCACCGTCAACGCCCAAACAGCCCTCGTGTGGCCCGCACCATCGTGCGGAATTAGAGTGGGCGGATTGCACCATTGCAATCCCCTCGGAAAAACATCCAGAATCGACTGCTCGCACTCCCCTAACGGACGCCCGATGAGAAAGTCGCTAAACGTTGCTCGCAGCTCAAAAAACGGGTTGTGGGGCCCACACCTCAACTCCGGCTTCAACACCCGAAACCACCCTGGAAAGCTTCACCCCGGCGCCAGGATCCCAATGCCCCTGATGGCGCTCAAAACGGACGTCAGACGCGTCCACGCCGTCCAAAACAATATCCCCCGTAAAAACATCAATTCGCTTAAAGACGTGTCGCACCTTCGAGGACCCTCGTTTTGGGAATTAAAAATTTCCAAAACTATCTCAAAATATTCTCTTCGTCCCAAGGAACATGTCGCCGCTGACGGTGTGCGAATCCGACACCCGGGTTGACTTCTACAGCCGTTTAAAAATTTTAAAAACGAACTTTAGTGGGCCAGGCCGGTTCGGCCGGCCCACTCTCCTGAACCGGCCTGCAGTCGCAAGCCGGCCTTCCACGCCCGGACCGGTAGCAAGCCGGTCCGGCTTTCCTTTTTCCACAAATACCCACCGAGGGAGGGTCTTGCCTGCCGCGGGGTCCCGAGGACCCCCTGTCGTCGTCGCGTCAACCCGGCCAGGAGGGTCGGCCGCCTCGACGCTCGCGTGTCGCGCCTCGCCGATGCCCGCTGGATACCCCCGGCCTCAGCGCCTACCCCCTCCGCGTGCCCCCATGGGTGCTCCCCTTCCACTCATTCCCACCGGCCGACACCCGACCAAACCGCCTCGACCGAGCCGCGCCGCCGCCTCCGCCGAGTCGTGCCGCCCCAAAACCGCTGGAAACCCCCTTCAACACCCGATCTTCGACGATCGATTGCGGTTCGCTCGTAACTCTGATTTTGAATCCGTAAAATGCGACGGAAATATCAAAATAAGAACTACTAGGGTATTGGATTTTCTTGAAATTAAATCAGCATTTAGACATCCAAAACCTTGGGAGAAAGGGTGCGGGAAAACAGAAACGAACAAGATCCTACCTCGCGGGGCTTCGCCCGAAGCTTCGCGACGATCCGCCGGCCTCCACGCCTTGGAGAGGATGGATATGGGAGGAGGAGATTGATCTGACTTGGTGTGTTCCTTATTCCAGGGAATTGGTCAAGGGTGTGGAGTGGGGGTGAGGGCTTATTTAATGAAAATTAATTAATTAAATTCTTAATTAATTTAAAACCTCAAAATTTGCCCGCATCTGAAACTCTCAACGGGGTCAAGGTTAAGCCTCCCATAGGGTAAACACCACCTCCCAAGCACAACGGAGGTCTCGGAAATTTAATCTTAGGCCCCGTTCAAAAGTTATTAAACTTGACACCTGGGGCCGCCAAATTACGAAAACACCCCCACGGCCATTTTTCAAAGACGGCCCGCGCCCGCGAAACTTATACCCCTCCTAGGGTAAACAGAATACTCCGAACTCAATGGTGCCCTCGGTTTTCCCATCCGATCCACCGTTTAAGAGATAATAGCATTTCACCATTAAACAAATTAATTAATTAATTTAATTATCCGTCTAACGTCCCGAAAGCGGGCGAGGGGTCCAAACGTCCTACGCCGACAAGTTTTATGTCCTTCCTAGGGTAAACACTCCATTACGGACCCATCTGTACACTAAGATCTCTGATCTGAAGCACCGTTTAGGAGTTATATCATTTATTTGGCGTTTCTAGTGTGAACGCACTGAAAATTTAATTCTGGCCACTTCGGGGCTCGGAATTGTACATCGTCTGAAGGCACTGCTCTGGAATAATATCAAGAATATTCCAAAGTCTTTCGTAGAAAAAACTGGGTTCTTACAATACAGACCCTACAAAATAATGAGGAGAGAATACACATAGGACAATAATTTAATTTAATAATAAATTAAATTAAACCAATCACATACAATAGGTCTGGTCAATCTCATGATCATCCACATACATACAATGTATTAGGCATTTAATAAAACTATCATTCAAATCTTTAATCATTCTTATTTAAGATAAATCATGCTTGAATCGATTAATTATTATATTTAATTAATCAATCCTTTTATATTAATTCTTATCTGAATTTACTTGAGATTCTCATCCATTATAATTTTAAACGAATTAAATAAATTCATTTAAAATTAACCTTGTACATAAATGTAAGTTGGAGGAAACATAGTGAATACCTGTCCAAATCTACCCAACATGTATTATACTCGTATATTGTTTTACCCTTGTAACATATGGCATACACAAATTATCACGTACTTTCACAACGTTTACTTCACGGATGATTACACAAATTACACAATTTTTCAATCACATGTTATGCTTCAATGAACATAGAGTAACAACTTGTAATACGACTCATACATGATATGTTGATCTTGAACATTACGTAGATATTAATTAAAAATTTAAATATTTATGTATATTAAAACCTATCACATGGAATGTACTGTCTTTATAACCACACACGAGTACATGTCTCAAGGTTTTCATAGTAAAATAAATAAATTTTAAATCTTTGTAACTTAATATAAGTACATGGTGTGTAGATCCGATCTACACGGTGTGTAGACCTCTCACCATCTATCTGAGACACACACCTAGGGAGTCGACGTGTAGTATGTGCCTTGGAAAATTTGGAGTACACAGCGTGTCCAATGGGCCATACACTATGTTGAATCTATGTTACACATTCACTTGTCATGTAGGTCGTGTATTGAATACACAACCCATATTTGATGCAAAGGGACCACACCCCGTGTCCAATGGACCAAACGGTGTGTAGTCCGGCTGACTGTGTGTCGGTCTGTCCTAGTCAAAACACAGTGTAAGAATTAACTACACCATATGTCATTAATGCACATGGGTTGATTAATTTCCGAATTAACTCCTGGTGCATTGAATAAAACTACACGGTGTGTACTGCTATGTTATCTAGGATGAATCCTAGTCTCCTCAGATGAGTTTTTTTATTTTATTTTAATCAAAAAATTAAACGTATCGATCGGATCTATGAGAAACGAATGAGGAATGAGTAGATTTCACAATTCAGATTAAAATAATGATTAAACTTGAATTGAAAAACTAAACTTTAAATGCATAAATCACCAATGATCTTAAATAATCATAAACAATTATGTGCTTGCTCTAATACCACTTTTAGGTTTTGGGCGCAGCGAAAGCATGTGATGGGTGGTTCCCAACTTTAATTTTTGATATAATCAATGATCAATATGGGATTTATATGATGATGAACGTCGTGATCCATGGAATTGAGTCAAACAAATAGATAAATAATTGCGCTAAAACTGAGAGAGAGGGATCAACACATATTATTTATATTTAATTTAATTAGATAAATAATTTCCTCTAAGGAATTATTTATTCATTGATGTGTCGGGCGAAAAGTTGTGGTGCACCATCATTGTATTATAGAAACCAAGTGTAGATTTTTTCCAGCGGTGATCCACACGTGTTCTAGGAATCTCCAGATATCACCGAAGTAGTCTCCGGGTGATAGCACGTAAGATCCTTATGCTTGCGTCATCCACCTTGATCGCCTCAAAAATTGCTTCCAAATCATTCTCCTTGATCCAATGGAGGAGGATTGATCACTATTCTTTGGAGTATTCTTGAAAATGGGAACTCTCTAGGCTTGATAGGATTATCCAAGATCGTTGTGCACAACCGAATAGGCTTATAAGAAAATAATATAATTGGGTATTTATATTGCTAGGGTTAAAATAAAATAATTTCATAACTGCCCTTATTATTATTTAATCCTAGAAAAAACCCATATCAAATAATAATTGTAATATTATTATTTCCTTACATGCACTTAAATTGAAAATTATAATTAAATATTATTTAATTCAATAATATTCAATATTATCATTTCTCACTGGACTATAAAACTTGGTTTTTCATTCCTCCACAATATTTTTCAGACCTTGAATAATGTCTATTTATTTATTAAATAAATATCAGCACATTATTCACCAATAAATAAATAAATATTATATTTACTAAATAGAAAATAAATATTTATATGTGATCAAACATAAATGAATAATTATTAAACCATGTACGGGAATAATATTTATTCAAATTGATAGATAATAAATAATAATATATTATTTAATTGAGATTCTGAATGTACTTAGTGTGTGGCCCTCCAGGCCTCTTTCTCAGTGGAATTAGGCGAAGCAGCATAAATTCCAAGGTTAGCATCTAGCAACACACCAAGGTACCCATAGAGAAATAAGTTAATGTTGTAATTACATGTCACCTCATACGAATTCTTACTATATAATATAATCTCTTTATCTCAATATCTTAAATCGAGCAAGTTTCATGCTAGTTCCATCAACCTATGTGCTCGATTATCTCTTTCTTTGACTTTCTAGAAATAGAACTTGCCTATAGATCACCATGGTCATGGATTTATTTAGGCTATATCATTTACATTAAAGTGCATGAGATATTAACTTCCATTAAATAATATAAGGGATAAATACTTTCTTACAATATTCATTAATATAATATTACTCGTGATGCACCCAACATATCCTACCTCACAACAAAAATCTTTAGTCAAGGTTTTTTTCAATACATATAAGTGTGCAACTCATAATAATAATTAATAATAATCTTAATGTCTAAGAACCAATACACATGTCTATAGATAGGAACATTAAATGACATGTATGAATGTGGATTTCCTACCATCGGGTATCGTTCTCACAATATCCTACTGGATATTACTAAGGGCGTACACCATGAGAAGGTGTCTCAAAGTCCTATGAGTCTCCACCCCTAATAGCATGTATCATTTGTTTCCCTCAAATGGTATCATCTGGTTATAGAACATATATTCAAGAATAGTATCATAGAACTTCTGGTTTCTCATCATAGTGGGGAACTGCTATGGTCTTTTAGTGTGACAGCTACTCTTAGGACATTATCACATACTATTTTACATAGAAGACCAATCATGAAATGCTAAGTAGTTTATAAATATTCAAATTAGGAATGCATGTTTATCATAAAATAAAAATAAGTTGGTTATAGGGAACCAAATCCAAAAATGAGTACATATTATAATTATTGCATAATTATACCTCTGTAATAATAATATCATATCTACCTTCTTACCTAATAATCCTTTGGGAAATGATAATGTCACCCATGCGTACTTGTAAACTATCACCTCCACGAAGTAATGTGATTCGTTTTTCATTTATATTTTACATGGATGGTAATAAGGATAGATTTAATGAATATATATGATATAATAGTTATTATTTAAATATTAATTATTATTCACCTTTCTTTATTTCCATCCTTTGAAATGGGAAAACAAAGTTCATGCGTTTATATGGTCTTCCATCTCCATGAACGGTGTAATTCATTTTTTTATCTATATTTTTATGGATGACTCTAAATATATATATATATATATATATACTGAATATATATGATATTTATACCATTAATAATATTCTTTAGATGATGGAAGCATAATAAAAGCACAAGTATTGTAACTACCAAATCAAAACATATATAAAAAACAAAGCAGTTTCCACCCAAAATAGTGATTTTAACAATGAATTGAAAATAAAAAGGTGATAAAATATTATAAGTAAATTATATAGAGTATGTTATATATGAATATGGTTCTTTAATATATATTTAGTAACCCCATATTTATTATACAATAGGTTTGAACACATGTGAAGGAATTCGAACATGAGGTAAGGGTTTCTCGTCTCACTTTTACTTCTATGAGACATATGCCATATTCACCACTTATTTATTTTGTGGGGTGTATATACTACCCATTTGATATATTATATCATTAATCTCATTTTATTCATGATATTTAAATTTTTATTTAAATTTATTTATTTCATGGGGATTATGATTCAAAAGAAACCCAAGTGGTAAGGGTTTATTTCACAATCTCATCAATGTTTGGGATTGTTTATGTTTAAGTCTCAACTGAGGAATATTTATCTTCTATGTCCATGTTTTCTAAAAAAACAAAAATATTTTTAATATTATCTAATTATTTTTTAAATTATTTTTTACCAATATTTTACTTTTTACAAAATGTTTTAAAAGGAATTTTTCTGTTATTTTCCGAATAAGGTAATTTTTTATTTTTCTTACAGAAGTGTGAAAGGAATGTTTTTTAAATAATATAGATTGAAAAAAATTTACCACCATGATGAAAACTCTATTGTTTGAATATTACTTTACAATTTTACAAAAAAATAAAATAAAATGATTTCTTTATTACGTGCACACTTTTTATATTTTAAAATTTATTTTCAATGTAAAAGGATATTTTCCTCAAGAAATATTCTAATAATATCTTTAAAGTATTTTAATCTATGAAAACATTATTTATTAAATCTTATGTTGAGTATATAATATAATGATACCATTCATCATATTTCTTTAGATGGTTTATGATCAGTTTGACTAGGGAAAGTATTGATATTCTATATGACTAGTTCTTCCAATATGGAAAGTTATTAATTTTGTTAAGGGATATTGATTCAGTTGTATTATTTATTAATATGAGGAATCGTTATAATTAGTAAGATATAGTAGGGTCCCTCTATATCTATATTATTCATCGGTAGGTCTCATGGGTCAAACTAGTTAGGGTTTTGTCCAAGGCCTTACCCATTTATACAGATGTCATGGCACAAGGCCTTGATGGTATTTTCATATGAATTGGAAAAGGCCTTGACGGTATGTTTAGGATGTTTTTAATTATGCATTCCATTATTATGGAATCATTTATTGATGTCCATGTGATTATTTTATTAGATAGAATATTATTGGATAAGTTTTGAGCTTATGTGATTATTTATATGGATTATTTGATCATCCTTTATCCCTACCATATTATTCTCAAGTTATTGTTTAAGTGTCAAGTATTTTAGTTATTGAACTTTTTTTATTGTTTATACTTATTTATTAATGATAGCTTCCACTATATGTATACCCTTACAGAGCATCTGATCTCATCCCTTTCTTATGTTTCATTTTCCCTAGGATAACAGGAAATGTTTTGTGATTGATATACAGGGATGTACTAAGGGGAATAACAAAGTTCTCAAAGAAACAATTTTTTTATATTTTATGTTTTTTTAAATGTAATTTTAATTTCAAGTATGTATCTAGTTTACCAATACTACTAAATTATTCGGTCCTTTGGGATGTATGTTTTTGTATCTAATTACAATGTAACAAAGTAACCACCAGGTCTAGGCTACTAGGGTCAAGGTATTTATAATTGGTATCAGAGAAAGTTTAGTAAAACCCTTGGGAACTCAATTTAGAAAAACATTGATTAGAGAATGAAATTATATGACAGAATTTGTAAATATTCTCAAAGAAACCAAGCTTATGATTTAGAGATTAGTTATACTTAAATTTTAAATTTACATTAAGTGTTTCACTAGTTTTGAGATTATACATTATTTTTCATAATGTTAAGATATAATCTAGAGTATTTAATTTTTTAAAAATGGTGTTTGGAAGAAGTAATGTAAACCATATCAATGCACGTAATCCATGTAGAGATTTCCCTCCTATGAAATATAATGAATCTGGATCTAGAGATGTAAATGGAGATGAAACAATAGTTATAGATAAACAAATTATAATTATATTAGGATAGCTAACTCAAGGTATGAGAAATAAATTTTCCCATATGGAATATCATGTTGATCCATAATGTGGTGTAACAAAGTTAGAACACTTCATGCATCAACAACCTCTATTATTCAATGGAACTACAAATCCATTTGTAGCTGATCAATGGATAAGTTCCTTAGAGAATATATTTATCACTTTGGGAAGCAATGAAAGGTATAGAATTTTATAATATCTAAGTGGATGCAGATAAATGGTGTTTATTGATTCAAAACACTAAGGATGCAGAAGAAATAGCAATAATGGATGGAAGGATTTTAAGGAACTTTTCTTAGAAAAATATTTTCCTTGAGAACAATGAGTAAATATGGAGGTAAAATTCTTGATTCCCATACAAAATAAAGAAGAAAATGTTTATAAGTATAAAGATAACTTTATAAGGTTATCCAAGAATATTGCGGACTTCTTACGTTATCCAAAGAGTAATATTGCCCATTTATTTGATGGGTATAAACCAATACTTTAAAGGGAACTGGTATCCCAAAAAAAATCTCATCATATGAGGATTAGTATATTTTCATATTGAGATAGATAAATAATTCTAAAAGTATTATGATTCTGAAATAAAACAAGATTAGAAGAGGGTGGAAGAGAAAAAATGGATAAGTGGAAGAAAAGAAAGAATGATTTTCCCACATGTGATAATTGTGGAAAGAAACACCTTGGAACTTGATTGAATGTAATGAGAGTTTGCAAAAAAATTAGAGAGGTAGGCCACCAGAATCATGATTTCAATTGAAATAAAGATGCCACCAATGTGCAATGCTTCAATTGTAAGGATATTAGACACTACACAAATGAATTCCCAAAGAAGCAAGGGAATATAGCTCATAAGAAACAAAGGGATCAAGGTCATTCTTATGTTATTACTAGAGTTAAAGTGTAATGATTAAACTATTTGGATTCAATAATTATTTTTTAGAAGTATTTTATCAAATATATTCTTTCTATTAGAATCATAAAACATGTAAATATTGTATTTCAATATTTTTCTTAAGGATTTTAAAGCATATGTTGAATAGTACCAATAACCAAGAAAATTGATTAGTGGTAAGGTATTATTTTTTAGAGAATACATGAAAAAGGTAAAGATAATCGTAATATGTTCCTGATTTTGAGATATAAGTAAATGGGATAGTATTAGTGGCCTTGAAAATGGTTAGTGATTTAATGACAAATTAATTCATGATGAAGTTTACTAAATTTTTGGATTTATATTTGATAATATGAGATTTTATTTAAGGAATAAGAAGAGAGTTAATTTTTGGAAGCATTCATGTTTTCATTATGGTTTTATAGTGATTCAAGTTATTACAATGTTTTAGTAAAATATGTAATCAAGTTATTTACATGTGACATTGAGAGCTAATTTATGTGGGATTAATGATGAGTTTATATTGGAAGTTTAGTGGCCTTATTCCTAAATTTTTGGATATTTTTGAATTTGTTTAGACATATTTTGGAGAAGCCTTAATATTAAGTACTTAAGGAATGAATTAACTTGATATTTGGATATTATTATTTGTGGTAAAATAATTATTTATCATGTTGGATAACATGTTCTAACCATTTTGGTTTTGGTAAATATTTAGAGACTAAATTGATGACTTATGGATATTTTGATTCATTAAAAGTGATTCAAGAATAAATAATTCATCTTGAATGTCCATTTCCTAGGATGAGTGATAAATTGTAAAGAGATAAAATCATGACCAAACGATGGGATTATGATTATGACGTAGAAATAATCAAGTAAGTTTATTTTCTCGAGTGTTTTATCTAGATAGTAAAATAATCCCTTGACTTTAGGAAAAATAAATTGAAATAAAAAACATTATTTTTTTGGTTTTCTTACTAATAAATCAATGGCCTTTTAATCCATCATAAATTTATGGTTTTTTGATGGTTACCTTTCTCATGATCATGTTCTCTATTACTCTCTATCAGTCCTTGGGCATTATCTTTCTCTTTCATGCCCTATTTTTACTTCCCATTAATATTCTTCTATTCAGAACCCTAGTGACCTTCATACTCCCATTTCCCTATTTTAGGATTATGTTTTATTAACATATTATGATTTGGGTTTTCCATAAAGGTATTTTCAAATGTCAAACCCAAGATTACTTATCACAAGTTCAAATTACGATGGGGAAATTTAATGAAGTGGGGGGGTGATGTAACACCCCAAGATTTTACAGTATGTTTCTTTTTAAATAAATTTAATTTCTTTGACAACTTACGATTCATGCTACCCTTATATTTTAAAAGATCACTATGTTCAATAGCATATAAAACATGCAACACCGAGCATAAACAAACCCCAATATATTATTTTTTAAATATGATCGTCATAACATAGCCATTAAATTAGAAGGTATTAATAGTATTAAAAAAATTCTGAAATAAATATATAAATTAACTATATAATACAAATTCATTGATTAATTCTTATGAAATAATTACTCAGTTTTAATTAAAGTTATTTTATGCTCTGGAAAAACATTTTCTTCAAAATGATTTTTATTCAGAAAATATTATAATTAAATTATATAAATTTTATATATTTTATTTTATAAAAATAAGATCATTTTTTAAATCATAATATCAAAATTATATTAGGGTGAAACTTTTGGATTTTTCTGAAAATATTTATTTTCCAGTGAATAGTGAAAATACCAATTTTTATTAAAAACTATATTTTTGTTTCAACCATTTAAAATTTTATATTTTATTTTGGTTTAAAATTAAAATTAGTTATATTATATCATTAATAATTCAATTAAGTTCATTTGAATCAATTTATTGGTTGAATTTGGTAAAAAACATTTTTACACTTAAAAATGCATTTTTCTGAAAAAATGTTTTTCGTTGCATTTTTTCAGTCTAATTTTAAATTAAATTTTGTAACTTATGTGTTTTTAATTTTTAAAAATTAATTCCATATTTTTATTCAGTATTTATAAATTTATTAAATAGGTGCCTTTTATTTTTTGTCAATATAAATAGTAGCATTAGTAATTTTTGTTACCATTGTAAAGGGTAAATCGAGTAAATAAAGTTAAAAATAAAATGATAAGGACTAGAAAATAACCATAAACTTGCATTAATATTATTTTATGAGTAATTTTATTCATAAAAATCCAATATTCGGTTATATAACATTTTATATCCATTTGGATGATATTATGAACTTTGTAGAATTTTATTTCAAGAAAAATCAACATGTCACACTCTTATTTTTAATAAATATAATGTTTTAAATATGGGGTTATCCAAAGGTTATATTAAAATATAAATATTATTTTTAAAAATAAAAGATTTATATTCATTATGGTAATTTATTTTTAAATTTTAGTGAATAAATAATTTCCTTAAAATCTTACACAAAGTTGATGGGGTAATTATTCAATTAATGGAAATATCAAATAAATGATATTTAAAATATTAAATTTAATATAATTTGATATAAATAATGTGATTAAAAAAATTCTATATGAACATGACATGTTATAGATATAATAAAATATATTTGTTTTAATTATAAGAGATTTATTGATATTATTAAAGTCAAAGTAATGAATAGTTCTAAAAATTGACATTATTAGTATTTTATAATAAATAATATTTTATTAAATGATATAAAATTACTAAAAATATTATATTTGGAAAAAATTAATTTAATATTGTTAATTACATCTACTATGGTCCATTTATGGGTCTTTTTTTCTTTTATAGTAACATTATTGGCCCTTAGAGAGTATAAAATTATAATAGTATGATAATTGTCAAAAGAGTTAACAAGAGGTTAAAACTAATCGATAATGGTGAAAACATATCCAAAAATTGTCCAAATTTTATTGTATAAAATTATTTTGATTTATATTCACCTTATATTTGAATTATAATAATTTTTAGTCAATTGGACATTATAAATAATTTATATTAATTTAATATTTTAAGAAACTCCAAGAATACCTCTCCCCTAAATTATAAATAGACACCCCTTCTTTCACTTATTTACACTAATTTTATCAATATATATCAACCATTCCCTACCATTATTATTTTAACTTCCAAAAAAGTAACCCTAGGTCCATTGAGAAGAGATCTAAAGGGAGTTCATCGAAGAAGAGTTAATCATCTTTACCAACTCTTTCAAGTTTATTTTTTTCTCTAATTCATATTCATGTGTTTTAACCATCATAAAATAATAAATAAAGTATCATAAATATACTTATATGTTGTTATTATTATTATGTTACAACCATATCTCATCTCTTATCCATCATACAAAAAGCAAAAACTTCACTTGTGCATACGTACGGTTTATCGTTTCCATATAGCTGTGTAATTTTTTTTTCCTCACTAATTTACTTGAATGGTTATAAATATAGAAATAATGAGTATATATGATAATTATGACATAATTATACATATTTAATGATAATATCATATATACTTTCTTACCTTTCAATCCACTGGGAAATGATAACGTCGCTCGTGCGTACGTGTAGACTACCACCTCCATGAAGCGATGTGATTTATTTTTCATTTCTATTTTACATGGATGGTAATAATGATAGATTTAATGAATATATATTATATATATGATATAATAAATATGCTATAAAGATTAATTATTATTCACCTTTATTTATTTCCATTCGTCAAAAAGTGAAAATAGTGTTCATGAGTACATACAGTCTACCGTCTCCATGAATGCTGTAATTATTTTTTCTATCTCTATATTTTATGGATGATGATAAATATATATATATAATATATATGATATTAATAACATTAATAATATTATTTATACGATGTAACCATAATAAAATTACAAGTACTAGAACTATCGAATCAAAACATACATGAAAAACGAAGCAGTTACCACCTGAAACAGTGATTTTAACAATGAATTGAAAATAAATAGGTCATAAAATATTATAATAAAATCATATATAGTATTCAATATATTATTATGGTTCTGGAATATATTTATAATAAATCCATATTTATTATACATGAGGTTTGAACACATATGAAGAAAGTCGAACCTATGGGGAGAGTTTCTCGTCTCACTTTTACTTCTGTGAGACATATGCCATATTCACAACATATTTCTTTTGTGTGGTGTATATACTATATATTTGATATATTATATAATTAATCACTTTGTATTAATGGTATTTAAAGTTTCATTTTAAGTTATTTCTTTCATGGGTATTATGATTCAAAAGAAACTCATGTGGTAAGGGTTTATTTCACAATCTCATCATTATTCAACATTATTTATTTTTAAGTATAAACTGAGGAATATTTCCATTTCACGTACTTTTTTTCTAAAAATATTTTCAGTTCTTTTTTAATATTATCTAATTATTTTTTAAATTCATTTTTACCCTTGTTTTACTTTTTACAAAACGTTTTAAAAGGAATATTCCTATTGTTTTCCGAACAAGGTACTTTTTTATTGTGAAAGGAATGTTTTTTTAACTTATATGGAATGAATGGAATTTCCAACCATCATGAAACCTCTATAATTTGAATCTTACTTTAAAATTTAACAAGGTTATTTTCAAATAAAATTATTTCTTTATTACATGCACACTTTTTAGATTTTAAAAATTATTTTCAAAGTAAAGGGGTATTTTCCTCAAGAAATATTCCATTAATCACTTTAATATATTTTCATTTATTCCAAAATCCTTTATTGAATATTATTTTTAGTATTTAATTTAATTATATCATTCATAATATTTATTTGGATGGTTTATAATCAATTTTTACTAGGGAAGGTATTGATATTATGTATGACTAGTTCTTCTAATATGGAAAGTTATTGATTTTGTTAAGGCACGTTGATTCAGTTGTATTATTTATTCATATGATAAATTCATTAGACTTAGTAAGTTATGGTCGGGTCCCACTATATCCCCTTAATGCATCGGTAGGTATCATGAGACAAACTAGCTTGTGTAACGTCCCCAACCCGGAATCCACTAAACTGGTGCCCCGAGCCGGGTTGCCACATGACCTCAAGTGCACCTCCCCGTATGCCAGAGGTTTCCAAATAGTATCAAGGGTCTAATAGGATACATGGGGAGACTATACCCTCTCTACCAGAGCAATCCACAATATAAAATAGTTTAAATAATGAAAAAAATAGAGAACAATCAATAACATGCATAAATAACTGATTCCCAAACTCGATACAACCATACATAATAGTAAATATGTCATGCCATGATACGGTGTCAAGTGAACAAAACCCCAAAATAAGGAAAACAACAGAATCCCCAAAATGGTCTAGACTCCAAGTCTATAACCTCTCTCATATATGTCCCATGTCAAACTCAACTCCCTAGCATAGGACCCTTGCCCTTGTCCTGACCTTCAAGCATGAAATCTACTCGGGTACCCAATGGCGGCCTAAGAAGGGTGTGACTATAAATTAGTAGGGAACCACCAATGGTTTCTAAAAAATATCCAGAAAAAGTAGATAATGAATGCTAGTGATATATAATGGAAAATAAAGGTAAAAATTTCAATAGTTCATTCTAGACTATACTCCTTTAAATCATACTGCCATTAAATCTAGGTTCACTACTTAGAAATTTCACAATTAAATCTACCCTTTTATGTGTTCAATGGATTAGGCATGTTCAATATTCTCAAGCATGTGGGAATAAGAAAATCAAGTCCTATCTCACTGGGCATCACATTATAATAACCTCATAATACTCACCTCAAAGCCTCAGTCTGGGTGGAATGAAACTGTTAAGGGAATATAACTTTGTCTTCTTCCCTAACCCATGCATTTGAGGGTGGAGCTAGAACCCTAGTCAAACTTGACATGTGGGCATAGAACCTCAAGTCTATACCCCACTCTACCAAGCCATGTGCACATTCTTATTTATCATTCACCACAATTAACCATATCATGATAAGCATAGCCAATGTCATTTACAGCATCACAACAATATCAATAAATGGGAAATTAAAATTTTTCCTCAATACATTAACACATTCATCATTTATATTACTTAACCCTTTAGCCTCATTACCATTTCCCATTCCTATCTCACTAAGAATATTCAAGTGTAAACATGATTCCTTATCATATTCCCATTTTTTCAGTTTAACCCATTTGAATGTCAACCAAATAATCCCTTAGCCTTTAACCATATTAGAAACAACTAGAAACCCTACATTACAAATCATAACATGAATCAATTATCCTACTCATTAAGTCTTTGTATTATTATGAGTCAAATTCACACCTTACATTTCTGTTATCCCAAACGGGAGGGCCAGCAAACCCCATGGGTGGCCCTAATTTAGTCGAGCTATCCTCCTTGAATTCCATGGGGATCAAGAGGGGTTCAATTACTTTTTTAGGAACCTAATACATCACATTATGACAAAGTCACAAAGAACTCATAAAAAGAGGTAAATAATAAAGACCCTACATGCACAAATCTACACATCAACCAAGGGATATGAATTTTAGACCACCTACCTTGAATCTGTTGGTGAATGCACCCTTAATCAAGGCCTTAGATCCTAATTCAACATAAATTTGAAGCCTCAACCTAGATCTCACCAAAAAATAAAGGTTTTAGATATTTGGAAGGAGATGGAGAAAATATGTGAACCCTAACCCAAAAAGAGAAACAAGGAGGAGATTAGACTTATCTGGATCTTCGATCCGCAACTGAAAGCACTCCAAATGAACTAGGATTGAAGGATAATCACCATTGGGAGCCATTGGGAGCTTTGGTTCGTTCCTAGGGTTTCAAGAGGGGAGGAGGAGGTAAATCCCAAGTTGGTACTTAATTCCCCGTAATGGAATTTTTGTAATATTTTTAAAAGTTTCTCGGTTGCACGGTTTACCCGCACAGTTTTCCAAACTGTGCACAAACCGTGCGGATGCTACTGTCTGAAAATCCTGCTTCTGCACATTTTACCTGATCTATCTGCACGGTTAAGACTAACCGTACGTAGACCATGCAGCTTTCCCAGAAAACACCCTTTCCCCCTTTTTTGTGTCACAAACCCCCAGAACACCCCCAAGTCTTCTTAAGGACTTGGAAAAATACTTAATTCCAAAAAAGGAAGGACTTAAACTAAGACATGGGAAAAAAACATATCTTAACGGTGATCCAGGATCTTACAACCTCCCCACCTTATAATGGCTCATCCTTAAGTCACTCTTCCCGAGCATCATTGAGTCCCTGAAGAAAATAGATTGGGAAATTGGGCATATATATTAGATTCCCACTCCCAAGTTTCCTCCTAAACGTTTCCATACTGCCATAGAACACTAATTAAAGGCATGAATCTACCCCGTAAAACTTTCTCACTATGATCCACAATATGGATCAGGTGCTCCTCAAAGGACGCATTAGCCTCAAGCTTGACATCCTCAGTATTTAACATATGAGATGGATCAGGGTGATGATATCTGAGTTTTGAAACATGAAAAACATCATGCATCCCAATATGCCACTATGAAAGAGCCAATTGGTATGCCACGAGTCTGACCCTCTCCACGATCTCAAATGGACCCACATATCTAGGTGCCAACTTGCCCTGCTTCTAAATTCAATGGTGACCCAACCTCAGCGACACCCGAAGAAACACACTATCACCCACCAAGAACTCAAGAGGTCTATGACACCGATCTACATATGAATTCTGACTAATATGAGCTATTTCCATACGTTTTTAAATAAAAAAAAACCTTCTCCAACGCCTTCTGCACAAGACTCAGTCCTAACAGCTCAGACTCTCCAGCCTCTAACCAACACAATGGATATCTACATGGTCTCCATAAAGTGCCTCAAAAGGTATCATCTAAACTATAGCCTGAAATGTATTTTTGTAAGAAAAATCAACAAGTGACAAGTGATTTTCCCACAAACCACCGAAATCTAGAACACATGATCTCAACATGTCTTCTAATACCTGAATTGTACACTCTGACTGCCCGTTAGTCTTTGGGTGGTAATTTGTACTCAAAAACACCAGGGTACCAAGTGCCTTATGTAGTCCCCTTCAAAAGCGTGAGGTGAAACGTGGATCATGATACAAAACTATGGTTCTCGACACACCATGCAACCATGATATTTCTTGAATATACAATTCCCCCAAGTGGTCGACTGTATAGGTCTCCTGGATCGGCAAGAAATGAGCCACTTTTTTCAACTGATCTACCACCACCTAAATTGAATTATTCTTCCAAGTTGTCCTCAGAATACCCACTATGAATTCCATCATGACGTCATTTCGCTTCCACTCTGGAATAGGAAATGACTGAAACAACCCACCTAGACCTTGATGTTCATCTTTCACCTACTGACGGGTAAGGAATTGTGCCACAAAACTCGCAACTTCTTTCTTCATTCTTGGCCACCAAAACTACCTAAAAAGATCAAGGTACATCTTAGTAAATCCCAGATGCACTACCCACTTTGACGTGTGAAACCCATGCATCAAATCCTCTTGTACATCTATTGACACCATAACATGACCATGAACATAAGAAACTCCATCAGCACCAAAAGTCCAACCAGAAGGTGACTCCCCATCTTTAAGACTTTCCTTCATAGCCAAACACTTAGGGTCTACCAACTGACTCTCTTTGACTCGGCTCAAAAGAATAGAATCAACTACTATAGATGCAAGGGTCATCAGCTCATTCCCATCCTGTACCACCAAATGCATCTTAGCAAACAAGGTCATCATCATCCACTTTGAACCAGATTCTGGAACTAACTGATTCTGAGTCTTTCGGATCAGAGCATTGGAAACACTATTACATTTCCCTGGTGTGTACACCAAATCAAAATCAAAATACTATAGGTACTCAACCCACCTTCACTGTCAAATATTCAAATCCCGCTAAGAGAAGATGTATTTGAGACTTTTATTGTTGGTAAACACCTTAAAGGGTTCTCCAAACAAGTAATGTATCCAACACTTTAAGGAATGAACCACAACATCTAGCTTCAGGTCATGAGTAGGATAATTCCTTTCATGTAGCCTTAACTATCTTGACCCATAAGCTACAACCTGATCATCCTGCATCAACAATGACCCAATTCCAACACCGGACACATCACAGAAAAAGGTGTACCTCTTACTTGGTTCGGGTAAGTTCAAAATCAGCACGGTAGTCAACCGCTTCTTCATCTCCTGAAAAGCATTCTCATAAGCCTCTGACCAATCAAACTTAACCCCCTTCTTAGTTAGGCATGTGAGTGGTGCTTCCAAATGAGATAAATCTCTAATAAACCTTCAGTAATAATCGGCCAAACCCAGAAAACTCATAACATAAAATACATTCTTGCGTTGTTCCCAAGACACCACAACCTACACCTTTTTTGGATCCACTGACATGCCTGACTCAGAAATGATGTGTCCTATAAAGTTCACCTCATTAATATAAAACTGAAATTTTGATAGCTTGGAGTAAAGCCCATGATTTCTTAGTGTACTTAAGATGATGTCAAGATGTTTGGAATGATCATCATGAGTTCTAAAGTACACAAATATTTCATCAACAAATACAACTAAAAACTAATCTAGATATGGGTGGAATATTTGGTTTATCAAGTCCATAAACATAGCTAGTTCATTGGTCAATCCAAATGGCATCACCAGAAATTCATACAATCTGTACCTGCTTTAGAAAGATGTCTAGAGTATGTTATAAGGTCTCACCCTTAGCTGATGGTTCCCTGGTCTCAAATTGATCTTGGAGAACACCAAGGCACCTCTAAGTTGATAAAACGGGTCATCGATTCTAGGAATAGGGTATCGGTTCTTAACTGTCATTGGGTTCAGCTTCCTATAATCGACACATAGCCTCAGTGATCTTCTAGCCTTCTTATAAAACAATATAGGAGATCCCCAAGATGATATAATGAAATGTATAAACCCCTTATGCTTCAATTCCTATAAATGAACCTTCAGTTCTTGGAGCTCTACTAGCGTTATTCGATAGGGTGTAATGGAAACTGGCTCTTCCCCTGGAAACAATTTGATCGTAAACTCAACATCTCTCTCGGGTGATAACCCTGAGAAGTCCTCAGGAAACACATTTTGAAACTATTCCACAACAAAAGGGAAGACTGGTCGTCCTTTCTCCCCATCACCCAACATAAGGCATGCCATTTGGGCTGTGAGTTCCCCTAACTACTAGCGTAGAAGCCCTACACGTCCCACTTGAGTATCCCACTCACCACGAAGGACATAAGTGCTTCCATCGAGATATGTGAATGTTACCCAATATTGGTAACAGTTGATATGAGCTTGATATAACACCAACCTGTTCATTCCCAAGATTAGGTCAAAACTTGAAATCTTTAAGAAAAATAGATCCCACAGAAAACGATACCCATAAATCTCCAGAGCACAACCCTTACACTGCCTCATGTCCTTAATTAGTACCCCTAGCGGAGTATCAAGCAACATTAACCCACATGCAGTCTCCATGGTTAAGCCCAACACAACTACAAACTATACATAAATAATGGAATGCATAACACCTGTATCAAATAAATCACTAGAAAGAGTGTAATATATAAGAATCGTACCTCAAATAGTAGATGGTCCTACCTCACCACCTTTAGGTGTAGCCTAAACTAAATAGAGATGACCTGCCCCTTTACCATGGGCTGTAGCTTGAGTACTCTAGACTGCACTACTTTGTTGGTAAAGATGATCTCGTCTGAGAGTTCCACATCCACTACCTCTACCAGTATAACCCATGGAGCTCCAACTACCTACCTGATACGGGGTAACTGGCCCCCTACCTACACTTGGCATCTGCCTCTGACATCTATAATTCCCTGATTGTTGTGGGTTCCTACAAAACCTCTACACGTGGTCTAACCTGTCGCATGTTTGGCACTTGACCGGTGGGTGGGGACACTGGTCACACTTGTGCCCTATCCTACCACAATGATAACAGAATACTTGGTCACCACCCTGAGGAGATGACCCCCTCTTCTGACTACTTTGTGCGCTTCCGCCCTGCTGAAAAATTTCAAAGCAGTGATTCCTACTATCAGAAGCCGCACCAGTTGCTCGCCCAGCTGGTGCCACAAGTTCACTACCTAAAGATACCTTCAGGTTCCCATCTGAAATAATGGATTGATCCACCACTTCAAAAAACCTATTCATATGAAAGATATTAACTTGATATTTGATCTCGTGTCTCAGCCCGTCCTGGAAGCATTTTGCTACGACTGCCTCGTCTCCTGTCAACGTTAGAACGAAGCATCTTAGATTGGTGAAATGACTAGAATAGTCCATTACCGACATTTTCCCTTGAGTTAAACTTATAAAATCCTCATCCTTATCCTACCTCAAGGTTTCTGGGTAGAAGTGCTCAAGGAACTTCTTCTGAAAATCCTTTCACATAATTCCTTCAGCCTGCTCTGTTTGGACCATGATGTTCCACCAACGTTTTGCCTGACCTCTCAGCATATAGGCCTCTAACCTAACTCACTTCTCGAGAGGAGTCTATAGATGATCAAGAATATTTTCAATAGACTCAATCCAAAACTCCACTACCTCTGACCCACCCTCTCTGGTAAAGGTTGAAGGGTGTTGCAGCTAAAACTCCCTAGTTAGCTCAAACATACTCGGTGTAACCTGCCCTGGGTCTCATTTCATCATATATATAAAATGAGTGAAGTTCTCATGAAACTACTCTCCCCTATTTTCCTAGATCACCACATTCTGCTACTCCACTACTGGAGGAGCGTTCTCAATAATATCCTCATGTCGCCCAACTGGAACACGTCTTCGAGGTGGAATTTCTCTACAATTCCAAACATGAGCTTTATAACACAACTATAACACTTTTATGAAGGAAAAAACGACATATAAGTAGACTCATCACCTACCATAACCAAACCAGTTCGCATACACTACCCAAAAGAGCTCACTCACAACTGAATCACTACCCCTGGCCATCTCTCCTAAGGCCATGGCTAACATGGGTATCTAATTTACACGATTACAAGCCTTATCTTTTACACCAATTCCATATCCCAATTTACCCTTATGATAGGTTAACCCAATTTTATTTATTTATTAAGCACCATTTTCTAATTACTACTTTTACATGTTTACTTCCCTTTTTACCCATTCATACCATATTATTAGGCACAATTTTTATTAATTTTAAGAGAACAAACACATCCTAACCTTTATATCCCGCACACCCATCCTGTGTGTGTGCCTATCATGATGCATGTCACTTACCTACATAGGTGCCTAGAATGATTCATGAATGAACAACCTCCTGCCCCTTTTTTTCATGAGAGAAATATCACAAAACCATCAAATCACACAATAGGTGCATCACCCAATGGTGAAATATCATCAAATATAACAACACACAACAAGAACAACAATCCCATCCCAGAGTGACTTGTGTTTTCCCCTGTACATGGGGTAGCTACTCCTAAGAATGACCTCATTACCAAATCCCTACACTTTCCTAACCTCCTGTATACCATCCCAAAATAGTAACAAAGATAAAAGAACCTCATCTAATGCCACTTTGTAACATCCCCAACCCATAAGACACTAAACCGGTACCCCGATCCGGATATCCACATGACATCAAGTGCACCTCCCCATACGCCAGAGGCTGTCGGCTAGCAGCAAGGATCTAATAGAATATATGGGGAGACTATACCCTCTCTACCAGAGAAATCCACATCAGAAAATAGTTTAAATAATGGAAACAATATAGAACAATCAATGACATACATAAATAACCAATTCCCAAACTGGGTACAACCATACACAACAGTAAATATGTCATGACATGCTACAGTGTCAAGTGAACAAAACCCCAAAAGAAGGACAAATATAAGAATCCCAAAAATGGTTTGAACTCCAAGTCTGGAACCTCTCTCATACATGTCCCATGTCCAAATCAACTCCCTAGCATAGGGCCCCTTCCCTTGTCCTAACCTGCAATCGTGAAATTTTCTCGGGTACCCAATGGAGGCCCAAGCAGGGTGTGAGTATAACTCAGTAGGCTACCACCACCAACGGTGTCTAAAAAATATCCAGCAAAAGTAGATCGTGCATGCTTATGATAAATAATGTCAAATAAAGTTAAACAGTTTAATAGGTCATTCAAGACTATACTCCTTTAAATCATACTACCATTAAATCCAGGTTCAGTCCTTAGATATTTCAAAAGTAAATCTACCTTTTTGTGTGTTCAATAGATTAGGCATGTTCAATATTCTCAAGCACATGGGAATAAAAAATCAAGTCCTATCTCACTAGGAATCACATTATAACAACCTCATAATCCTCACCTTGAAGCCTCAGTCCGGGTGGAATGCAACCATTAGGGGAATAGAACTTCGTCCCCTTCCCTAACCCGTGCATTTGAGGGTGGAGTTAGAACCTCGGTCCAACTCAACCTGTGGGTGTAGAACCTTAAGTCTATACCCCACTCTACCAAATCATGTGCACATGCTTATTTACCATTCACCACAATTAACCATATCACAACAAGCATAGCCAATATCATTTACAACATCACAACAATATCAATAAATGGGAAATTAATATTTTTCCTCAATCCATTAACACATTCATCATTTATATTACTTAACCTTTTAGCCCCATTCCCATTTCTCATTCCTATCTCACTAATAATATTCAAGTGTAAACATGATTCCTTATCATATTACCATTTTTTCCATTTAAACCATTTGAATGTCAACCAAACAATACCTTATCCTTTAACCACATTAGACACAATTACCCAACCTCCATTACAACTCATTACATGAACCAATTATCCTACTCATTAAGTATCTATATTATTATGAGTCAAATTCACAACTTATATTTCCATTATCCCAAACAAGAGGGCCGACACGCCCCATGGGTGGCCCTAATTTAGTCAATCCATCCTCCATGAATCCCATAGAGATCAAGAGGGGTTAAATTAATTGTTTAGACACCCAATACATCACATCATTCCAATAGCACTAATAAATCATCAAAATAGGGAAAGAATAAATACCCTACAAGAAAAAATCTATACATCAACCAAGGGATATAACTTGTAGACCACCTACCTTGAATTTGTTAGAGAAATCACCCTAAATCAAGGCCTTAGATCCCGATTCAACACACATTTGAAGCCTAAACCTAGATCTCACCAGAAAAGAAAGGTTTTAGAGATTCAAAAGGAGATGGAGAAAAGTTGTGAACTCTGACCCAAAAGGAGAAACAAGGAGGAGATTAGACTTACCTTGATCTTCAATCCAAAACTGACGGCACTCCAAACGGACTAGGATTGAAGGAGAATCACCCTTGGGAGCCCTTGGGAACTTTGGTTTGTTCCTAGGGTTGAAATGGGGTAGGAGATAAATCCCAAGTTGGTACTTAATTCTCCGTAATGGAATTTTTTGTAATTTTTTTAAAAGTTTCTAGGTCGTCGGTTTACCCACATGTTTTTTCAAACCATGCGCAAACCATATGGATGCTACTATCTAAAAATACTCCTTGCGCACGGTTTACCTGTGCTTTCTGCACTGTTAGGACTAACCATACACAGACTGTGCGGCTTTCCCAGAAAACTCTGTTTCCCCTTTTTTGTGTCCCGAACTCCCAGAACACCCTGCAAGCCTTCTTAAGGACTTGGGAAAACACTTAATTGACCAAAAGGAATGACTTAAACTGAAACGTGGGAAAAAACTTACCTTAATGGAGATCCAGGATCTTATAGCTTGGGTTTTGGATGAGGCCTTATCCATTTATTCAGATTTCATGGCATAATGCCTTGATATTATTTTCAAATGTCTTGGTTGAGCCCTTGATGATCTATTTTAGATGTACAATATTTTTCATTACATCATTATGAAATCAGTTATTGATGTCCATGTGATTATTTGATTAGTTAAAATATTATTGGATAGGTTTTGTGATCATATGATTGTTTATATAGATTATTTTATTATCCTTTATTCCTACCATATTATAACCAATTTATTATTGAAATGGAATGTATTTCATTTATCTTTCTTTCCATATTGTTTATGGTTATTTACTCATGATAGATTCTATTTTACGCATACCCTTACTGAGTATCTGAGCTCACAGCTTTCTTATGTTTCATTTTTCTATCTAGTGTCAATGTAACAAAGTAGCCACTGGCTCTAGGCTACTAGGGTTAGGGTCTTTACAGTTGACATCAGAGTAAGTTTAGTAGAAATCTTGGGAACAAGATATAGGAAAACATAGATTAGAGAATGAAACCCTATGATATAATTTGGGAATATTCCTTAAGAAACCAAGATTATGATTTAGAGATTAGTTATAGCTAAATTTTCAATTTACATTAAGTGTTTCACTAGTTTTGAGATTATACATTATGTTTCATAATTTTATAATCTAATCTAGTTCCATTTTTTAGAAATAGGACCTAGTATAAGGAATTTAAATTGTATCAATGCACGTAATTCATGTAGATATTTCCCTCTTATACAAGATAATGGAGTTAGAGCTAGAGTTTTAGCTGGAGCTAGAGATGAAGCTAGATCTGAACAAATTATAACTATATTGGGATAGATAACACTGGTTATGAGCAATAAACTTTCCCATATGTAATATCTTGTTGATCCGCAATGTGGTGTAACAAAGTTAGACCGCTTCATACATCAAAAACCTCCATCATTCAATAGAACTATGAATCCATTTGTAGTTGAGAAATGGATAAGTTCCTTAGATAAGATATTTATCACTTTGGCAAGTAATGAAAGGGAGAAGGTTGTTATGGATGTTATCATCTCTCTAGGGATACAGATCAAGGGTGGTCATTGATTCAAAACACTAAGGATTCATAAGAAATAAAAATTATGGAATGAAACGATTTTAAGGAAATTTTATTGGAAAAATATTTTCCTCGAGAATAATGAGAGGATATAGAGAGAAAATTCTTGAGTTTGAGATAAAAGTGAGAGGAAAATATTGCTAAGTATGAAGATAACTTTACAAGGTTAGTCAGGCATATTGTGGATAGCATACGTAATCCAAGGAGTAAGATTGACCATTTATTTTATAGGCTTAAACCAATCAGTAAAAGGGCACTGGTCTCCCAGACACTCTAATTATATTCGGATATAGTATCTTGTTCTATAAAGATAGATAAATAATTCTTCAAGTCTTATGGTTCTAAAGGAAGCAATAGAAGAAGAGGAAAAAGGATAAAAAGGATAAATGAATGAAAATAAATAACCGCATGTGATAATTGTAGAAAGAAACACCTCAGTACTTTCTTATAAGGAATGAGAGTTTATAATTTTAGAGAGGAAGGCCACCAGAATCATGATTGAAAGTGAAATAAAGAGGCTTCCAATGTTCAATGATTCTACTATAAGGATATGGGGCACTACTCAAATGAATTCCCAAAGTTTCAAGGTAATATAGCTTAGAAGAATCAAAGGGATCAATTCAAGATTATGCTATTACTATAGTCTAAGTGGAATGATTAAACAATTTATATTTGAGAATTATGTTTTATAAGTATTTTATCAATGATATTTTGGTTATAAGAATCATTAAACATGTAAATATTGTACTGCAATATTTTTCTTAATGATTTGAAAGCATATGTTTAATATTACCAATAACTAAGAAAAGTGATTAGTGGTAAGGTAGTATTTTTTTGTAAAATACATGAAATAGGGAAATATAACCCTAATATGTTCTTGATTTTGATATAGAAGTAAATGAGACAGTCTTGCTGACCTTGAAAATTCTTAGTAATTTAATGATAATGTAATTCATGATGAATTTTACTTAGTTTTTTATTTATAATCAATAATATTATATTTCATTTAAGGGAAAAGGAGAGAGTTAATTTTTTGGAAGCATTTATATTTTTATTATGGTTTTACAGTGATTAAAGTTATTATCATGTTTTAGGAAAATATGTAATCAAGGTATTTACAGTGACATTGAGAGATAATTTATAGGGGATTAATGATAAGTTGATAGTGTAAATTTAGTGACCTTATTCCTAAATTTTTGTATTTTTTTGAATTTGGTCAGACATATTTTGGAGTATCCTTAATATTGATTACATATGGAATGGATTAACTTGAACTTTGGATATTATTTTATGTGGTTAAAGTATGATTTATAATATTGTATAGCATGTCCTAACCATTTTAGTTTTGGTAAATATTTAGAGTCTAAAGGAATGACTTATAGATATTTTGATTACTTAAAAGTGATTCAAGCATAAAAAAATCATCTTGAATTTTAATTTCTAAGAGCAAGAGATTAGAAAGAGATTGAATCAAAACCAATGGATGAGATTTTTCTTATGACATGGAAATAATCAAGTAAGTTTATTTTCTCGACCGATTTATTTAGATAGTAAAATAATCTCTTAACTTTAGGAAAAAGACCTTGAAAAAAAAGTTATTTGTTTAATTTTATTATTAAGAAATCTATTTCTCTTTAACCTATCACATATTTATGGTTTTTTAATGGTTACCTTTCTCATGACAATGTTCTCTATCACTCTATATCAATCCTTGGGTGTTAGATTTCTATTCCATGTCCATATTTTCACTTCCCACAAATATTCTTTTATCTAGAACCCTAGTTTTGTGGTGACATTCATACTCCTTTTTCCCTATTTTAAGATTAATTTTTATTAAAAAAATTTATGATGTAGGTTTTCCAAAAAGGTATTTTCAAATGTCAAACCCGTGATTACCTATCACAAGTTCAAATTAAGAGGGAACAATTTATTAAAGTGGGGGAGAATTTAACACCCAAAAATTTTATAGTATTTTTATTTTTAAATAAATTTAATTTATTCTATAGATTGTGGTCCATGAAACCCTTATATTTTAAAATAATTCTATGTTTAATAGTGTATACAACACACAACACCAAGCTTAAATAAACGCCAAAATATTATTGTTTAAATATGACCATTATAACCTAGTTGTTAAATTAGAGGGCATTAATAATATTAACCAAATTATGAAATACATATATAAAGGACCTACTTGGTAAAAATTAATTAATTCTTATGAAATAATCACTCAGTTTTAAGTAAAGTTATTTTATGCTCCGTGAATACTTTTTCTTCAAAAATGATTTTTATTGAGAAAAAGTTATAATTAAATTATGTAAATTTTATAAATTTTATTTTATAAAAATAATAAATTTTTGAAATCATCATATCAAAATTATATTCAGGTGAAAATTTCAGATTTTTCTGAAAAGATTTATTTTCCAATGAATAGTGAAAAATACCGATTTTTATTGAAAACTGTATTTGTGTTTCAACCATTTGAAAAGTTTCATTTTATTTTGGTTTAAAAGTAAAATTAGTTATATTATATTATTAATAATCTAATTACTTTCATTTAATTCCATGTTTGAATTTGGTATAAAAACATTTTTACACTTAAAAAGGCATTTTTCTAAAAAACTATTTTTCATTGCATTTTTTTCGATTTAATTTAAAACTAAATTCTAGAACTTATGTGTTATTAATTTTTAAAAATGGATTAAATATTTGGATTCATGAGGTCTAAATTTAGTAAATATTTTCCTTTTATTTTTTGTCAATATGAACAGTAACCTTAGTAATTTTTATTATCGTGGTAAAGGGTAAATCAGGTAATTAAAGTTAAAAATAAAATTATAAGAACAATAAAATGACCCTAAAACTTGAATTAATATCTTTTTTATGAGTCTATTTTATTTATAATCATCCAATATTCGGTTATATGACATTTTATGGTCATTTGGATGAAATTATGACCTTTATAGTATTTTATTTCAAGAAAAGTCAAACATATCACACTCTTATGTTTAATAACTATAATATTTTTAATATGGGGTTATCTAAAGGATATGTTAAATTGAAAACGTTATTTTTAAATATAAAATATTTATAGTCATCATGGTAATTTATTTTTAATTTTTAGTGAATAAATAATTACCTCAAATTCTTACACAATGCTGACATAGTAATTATTCAATTAATGGAAATATCAAATAAATGATATTTAAAATATTAAAAGTTATATAATTTTAGATAAATAATGTAATAAATTAATTTTATATATTAAAATGACATTTTAGGGATATAATTAAATATTTTTTTTGAATTATAAGTGATGTTTTTATATTATTAAAGTCAATGTAATGAATAGTTCTAAAAATTGACATTATTGAAATTTAATAATAAATAATATTTTATTAAATGATAGAAAAATACTAAAAATATTATATCTATTAAAATGAATGGTATTTGTTTAATTAAATCTACCCTGGTCCATTTATGAGTCTTTTTTTATTCTATATCAACATTATTGACCCTTAGAGAGTAGAAAATTGTAGTAGTATGGTAAATGGCAAAAGGGTTAATAGGGGTCAAAACTAAACGATAAGGGTGAAAGCATATACAGAACTTGTCAAAATTTTATTTTATGAAATTATTTCAATTTAAATTCACATTATATTATAATTATATAAATTTGTATCCATTTGTACATGATAAATAATTTATATTAATTTAATATTTTTGTAAATTCCAAGAAAGCCCGTCCCCTCAATTATAAATGGGCACCCCTTACCTAACTTATTTACACCAATTTGAGCCATATATATCAAAAGACCCTAAAAATTAATCTTATAATAATAATTATCTAATTTATTGTGGTTTTATCCCTTCCAAAAAGAAACCCTGAGTCCATTAAGAAGAGATCTACAGGGAGTTCATCAAAGAAGAGGTAATCGTCTTTACCTACTCTTTCAAGTTTATTTATTATTATACTTCCTATTAATGTGTTGTAACAATACTAAAATAATAAATTGAGTATAATAAATATAATTATATGTTATTATGATTATAGTACAATCATATTTCATCTCTTTTCCATGCTAAGAAAAGTGAAAACGTCGATTATGTATAGGCACGACTTACCTCTCCATGTAGCGGTGTAATTTTTTTTTCATCACCAGTTCACTTGGATGGTTATAAATATGGAAATAATGAGTATATATGATAAATATTACATAATTATACCTTATTAATTATAATATCATATCTAACTTATTACCTTCCAATCTGTTGGGATACTATTACGTCGTTCATGCGTACATGTGGACTACCACCTTTACAAAGCGATGTGATTCATTTTTCATTTATATTTTACATGGATGGTAATAAGGATAGATTTAATGGATATATATGATATAATAATTATTCTTTAAATATTAATTAGTATTCACCTTTCTTTCTTTCCATCCTTTGAAAAGTGAAAATTGCGTTCATGCATACGTATGGCCTACCATCTCCATGAACAGTATAATTCATTTTTCTATCTCTATATTTTATGGATGACTATAAATATCTATATATATGATAAATATTATATTTATACCATTAATAATATTTGCTATGTGATTTAAACATAATAAAATTTTAAGTACTAGAACTAATGAATCAAAACATACATGAAAAATAAAGCACTTACCACCCGAAACAATGATTTTAACAATGAAATAATAATAAAAAGGTGATAAAATATTATAAATAAATATTATATGTTATGATATATATTATTATGGTTCTATAATATATTTATAATAAATACATATTTATTATATAGGAGGTTTGAATGCATACAAAGGAAGTTGAACCCCAAGGTAAGGGTTTCTCATCTCACTTATACTTCTATGATACATATGTCATATTCACCACTTATTTATTTTGTGTGGTGTATATACTTAAAATTTGATATATTATATAATTAATATCTTTTTATTAATGGTATTTAAATTTTAATTTGAATATATTTATTTCATGCGGATTACGATTCAAATGAAACCCAAGTGGTAAGGGTTTATTT
Organism: Viscum album; assembly: GCA_963277665.1. NCBI lineage: Eukaryota > Viridiplantae > Streptophyta > Magnoliopsida > Santalales > Viscaceae > Viscum > Viscum album. The sequence continues at coordinate 1,078,559,268 of OY728166.1, read as the reverse complement.
TACAATCTCATCATTATTTGAGATTATTTATTTTTAAGTCTTAGCTGAGGAATATTTATATTTCATGTCTGTATTTTCTAAAAAATATTTAAAAAATATTTTTATTATTATAAAATTATTTTTTAAATTCATTTTTAACCTTATTTTATTTTTTATAAAATGTTTTAAAATGAATCTTCCTGCCATTTTTCAAACAAGGTACTTTTTGATTTTTGTTAAAAAGGTGTGAAATGGATGTTTTTTAACTTATATGAAATGAACATAATTTATGACCATCATGAAACCTCAATTATTTTAATATTCATTTATAATTTTACAAGGTTATTTTCAAAGAAAATTATTTCTTTATTATGTATGCAGTTTTTAGATTTTAAAATTTATTTTCAAAGTAAAAAGGGTATTTTCCTCAAGAAATATTCCAATAATATATTTAAAGTATTTTAATCTATGAAATCATCCTTTATTGAATATTTTTAGAGTATATACTATAATTATACCATTATTAATATTTCTTTTTATGGTTTATTATTAGTTTGACTGGGGAGAGTATTGATATTTTATATGACTAGTTCTTCCAATACAGAAAATTATTGATTTTGTTAAGGCATTTTATTAATCTATATTATTTATTTATATGAGGAATGAATTGGACTTAGTAAGTGATGGTGTGGTCCCTCTATATCCCCTTGATGCATCTGTGGGTCTCATGTGGTAAACTAGCTTGGGTTTTGGCTAAGGTCTTGCCCATTTATTCTGATGTCATGGCACAAGGTCTTGTGGGTATTTTCGTATGTCTTGTTTGAGGCCTTGACGGTATGTTTCAGATGTCCATAATTAAGCATTACATTATTATGAAATCAATTATTGATGTCCATGTTATTATTTTATTAGTTATAATATCCATGGATAAGTTTCAAGATCATGTGATTGTTAATATGGATTATTTAATCATCCTTTATTTCTGCCATATTATGCACAAGTTATTGTTTAAATGGAACGTGTTTAAGTTATTTACATTGATATATTTTCATTATTATTTAGTCATGATATTTTTTTTGTATGTATACCCTTAATGAGCATCTAATCCCACCCCTTTCTTATGTTTCATTTTCCCTAGGATACCAGGAAGTGTTTTGTGATTGATATATAGGGACATGATAAAGGGAATAATGGTGTTATTCCAGAAAACACTTTGTGTATTTTATGTTTTTTTAAATGTAATGTGAATTTCAAGTATTTGTTAGTTTATCAAGACTACTAAAATATTTATTCCTTTGATATGTGATTTCTTGTATCTAGTTACAATGTAACAAAGTAACCACCAGCTCTGGACTACTAGGTCCAGGGTATTTAAAAGTTCCATTCCCATAAAAGGGCATGATATATCAACTTTTGCTAAAGAATATAATGTAAAATTCATTTATTGCATTATTAATTAATGTAGTATCAATCACAATACACCCAATGAATTGTACTTTATTGTGAGAATACGTCATCACAGTTTTTATCAATACATAAAAGTGCATGATTAATGATATTCATTAATAGTAATATTAAATTATAAAAACCATTACACACATCTACAAATAGTAACATCCAATGACATGCATAAATTTGGATTTCCTACTGGCGGTTCATGTTCTCATAACTTCCTTATCTTGTAGATTACCAAGGTAAACTTTATGAGAATAAGTCTCAATGCATTATGAGCTTATTACCCATAATATCTTGTGTCATTTTTGTTCCATAAAATTATATCATCTGTTCATAGAACATATATATATATATTTAATAATACTATCATAACACTTTTAGGTTCTCATCATATCATGGAAATTTTATGAACTTTCAATGCGATGGTTATCCTCAGGATATTATCACATACAATGAAACTTGGAAGAATAATCATGATGCGATAAGGAGTTTATTAATATTCAAAAAAACATGAATATAGGTTATTATAAAGTATATATAAGTTGGTTTTATGGCATAAAATCCAACACAAACTGTGTTAGTGACCTACCTTCCCACAACCACATATATATATATGATTTTATTGATTTCCAGAATCTCTTCAATATTTTATCATTTATAACATGATCGCAAGAACTATAATTGATGTGTCATTGGTGATATTTGGACCATATTGAAGCCCTTTTCCCAAATTCTAGTAAATTTAATTGAAATTTTAACTTAAATGATTATATGATTGCTTTGATGCCATTGAAGGAATTAGACACATAGTAGAAGCTTGAAAGTAGGTGAAATTTTATTTTTTAAGACCAGGTATAATATAAATTACTCAATTTGGTATAATTATTCCTGATTCATGCCAAGGATCTTAAGTAATTTAATTTAATTATGAAAAAAATTAATATGGTACATTTGTGGAACATTGTGGTCTTGGTGATATTTTCCCTTCTCCAGATCTCCATAGCTTTAGGAAACCAAATTATATTCCCTCTAGATATTTCACATGTGTATTGTAGCTCCACAAATGTCATTATTTTATTTTTGGGTTCTAGTATAGAATATTAAATTCTATAAAATGCGCATATGATTGTTAAAAGATCATGCGATCAATCCCCAAACTTGGATCAACCCATTCTTGGTATTTCACTCTTTATAAACATGATAGAATAGATGAGGGGTAAGGTAGACTTAAAATTCATGAAAATTCCTTATCCCACTATTCATGGATCAAAATTAGCTTAAATAGTTAGGTTTTACTTTCTAAAATTACTCTTAAACCCTTGGATAAGTTAAACCTCCTAAACTGACCCAAAACTCCATGAATAATAGAGTAAACATGTCATATGAATCATAATAATTTCACCATTTACTAGTGACATTATCAAATGTTTCATGATGAATCATGATCCATTAACTCAACTCATTCCTCCCATAATTATTTAAAAAACCTTGAATGGTATGACATTCATTTTAAAAATAATACTTTCTCATATTCAATTTTATAATTAACTAAACTTTTGAATACCTTGAGAGAAAAAAAATAGATTCTCATTATTCAAAACTAGAATAATATGATTGAATGAGTTTACCTATGATCATTCAATTAGACAATCATCGGTCCCCTCATATGAGACCCACTTTATCCTAGTCTCAAATTCACCTAAATTGGTGGAGCCTATGAATACATTTTGTGTATAGACCTCTAGGACCTTATCTTGATAGTAGTGATTCCAACTCATGAACTAAGAGAAACAAATCATGGCCCCTAAAGAGATAAATAAAAGTCAAATCCACTACTACCTCCTATGAATGCTTACCATGTAATATAGTCATTTTGTCTTGATATCTCATTCAAGTAGGTTGCATCACTCATATCATCAACCTATCTGCTTGAAACCTCATTCTTTGAATTTTAAAAAATTTACATTTAAATTATAGAATGACTTGGTTATGTACTTGATCAAGTTGTTCCATTCCCATAAAAGGTTCAGATACATCAATATCAATTAAACTCAAAAGGGTTTTAGTGACTCTAGTTTTTTCATGAAAGACTTTAGAATATTTCTAGGAATATTCTAAATTCATAAGTTGAGTCAGCATGGAACTTCAGGGCCCAGAGAGCCTCAGTGCAGTGATATTAAAAATATAATATTGTACATGCATAGTTTTATAGGAAATATGGAATAAATCCCAAGCAGAGCCTCAGATCAGAAATATGAGACTATGATAGAGTTCGGGACATGGGTTTTACCCTAGGTGCGACATAAATTTTGTCAGCATCGGGTGCCCAAGTGGAGGTGACCATTGGTGGGGTATTAAATGAAGGAGGTTTATTAATTAAATAAAATTTAATTAATAAACCTTAAACCTAACCCTCCCATTATATCATTACCCACACATAGAGGAAAGGGGAGAAATCCCTTGAGGTTATGGATGGAAAACCTGAGGTAGAGATAAAGGAGGCACCCCTGAACTCTGTTCTTGATGGAGATCAACACTGGATCAACGTGTAGCAAGTTCCGGACATTACGTTGGACCCAAAGCTTCATACTTTCTCCATGAGGTAGGTGGATTTATGAGTTTTGTGTCATGATCCTTATATATAAATATTTTAAGGTTTTAATTCCCATATATGACTACTAGAGATCCCCTAGGGGATAATCTATGGGAAATTAGTGAAAATTGGGGTTCAAGAGGATCATAGTGATTTTCGGTTCGAAAATCCCGATCACACAGCATGTAGTGTAGGAGAACACATTGTGTTTTATTCCTATTAAAATAATATATTCTTTTGGGTCTTACATTCCATGTATTGGGGGTATACAGCATGTATTGAGGCTTGGTTATATAGATGAGGGAATTGATAGACGTTGTGTCGAAAAGGGACATGGTCATGTAGAGTCATGCAGCTAGGACCCTTGGTGTACACAGGTCAGAGGACACTTATAGATACATGAGCATGGGCTATGGTACACAGGCATGGGAACTTGTACATGGGAATGTCCAAGGACATGGGCTTAGGCTGGGCTAAGAGGAACACACTGTGTGCATAGTGTACACACCATGTAGGGAGACATGCCTAGCCAAGCTATGTGAAAATGAGGAAATGCCCAGGGGATTAGGTGAGGTTACACATTGTGTAATCATATATACATGTCATGTAGTTTCTTTATACATTTCGAGTATAGTTAGGGGAAATGAAGAGGATTCGATGCTGAGAGAAATGTTGTGTACTGTAGATACACACTATGTACTCCCCTCATAGACTTATACATTGCATATCTCTATCTTCATGACTCATATAGAGGCCTGTGAGTATCCTATCCTGAGTGTTTTTTCCATATATAATGCTATGGTGGTTATGGTTTTGGCATTAGATATGTTACACAAGGTGATGTCAGCAGGGTTCTTCTTTCAGTAACACTTTTCCAATATCAGTTGGGTATGTTCCCTTGATCCATACCCTTGAGGGTATAGTGTGGTATCACATCCTCATCACAATATTGTGATCCTATCTATGGGATTAGTTTAGATATAGTTTTGGTATCACTTTCTGAGACCAAGGTGGGATCCTCTATCATATCTTCATATTTCCTAAGTGGGGTTTGTGGTATCAATGTGACCCTCTTGCATAGTCTTTCATCCCCTACTTAGAGGTTTGATCTAGTATCATTCACGATATCATCATCCATATGATCCCCTACTTGGTGGGTAGTTCCAGATTGGGTTTTTTTTATCTATCAATGGTCCTAGGTGTGATCCCCTTTCTATGTATCATGATTTTGAGACTCGGTAGGGTTCGTGGTGTCACCCATCAGTCTTGGGTGTGATCCCCCATCTGAGCATTATGATCTATGAAGTTCTAGATTGGGTTTGTGGTGTCCCCCAATGGTCCTAGGTGTGATCCCCTATTTGTGTGTTGATATATTCTAGGTTTAAGTGAGGTTTGTGGAGTCCCCCATGAGACTTGGGTGTGATCCCCTATTTGAGTATTGAGATACTCTAGGTTGCAGAATGACTTTCTTCATAGAGAAACCTGATGAGCGTGTTTGCTTGGATGGATTCTATTAAGGATGGTAGGTATGTGTCATCAGCTTAGTAATACTCGATGAGTGAGATCTCTCAGATGAGTGACATCATGGATGGAAGAGCGTACTTGATGAGTGGGATCTCTTGGATGAGTTCCATTGGGGATGTAAAGTCTTGTGGATTGTGTACTCCTGAAAAAATGATGCCTTTGGGCCTTTAGTAGAATCTTATGGTGGGATGGATGGTTGAGATCATGAGACTTGAAGTCTAAGATGAGTATATATGGGATTTTTTGGGATTCCTTTTGATATGTATCATATTTTATTAATATACTAGGTGGTGATGAGATTAATAGTCATGTATAGTTGAGGAGTGGTCAAGATAAAGTTTCTTGTTCTCTCTATCTCTTGTGTTTTTGTACACTATGGCTATGGGTTCAGTAGACTGTTGACTTTTAGTTGCTCTATTTTCTTTTAGGTATTTAGTTAACTTATTGGGTATTCTTATAATCACCCTTTCATGAACTCTTCTCACACATGTTGAGTCTTATGTAGACAACAGACCTTTTGAAGGAGTCCTGGGAAGACCCAGAGTAGGCATAGAATAATAATCTATAAAGACTGAGGTGTGTGTCAGTGGTTTCATTTGAAAATAGTCCCCTTATTTTGAGTAGTTTGGATGCTTTTATCATTTTTTAGTGGGCTTGTATTTTTCCCTTTTCATGCTTTAAGAACTTGTGTTGTACTCTGATTGTGGGATAGATGTATGCATGCATTTGGTATCAATTTTATATTTATCTCCACATTGTTTCATGGATATGGATGCGTGTGTGCATGTGTACAGTTACCATATGCTAAGGCCTCCCATATATGTGATATTCCTACTCAGTGCTTGTCATTATTCTATGGCCTATTGGAGGTGGGCTTGGGGTATTCGCACTCAGCTTATCGCCAGCCAAGCGGGCCCCGATAGGTCAAGTCGTGACATGGTGGTATCAAAGGATGTTCTTCTATAGGACCAGAGATAGGAGTTGTCTAGTTATGAGCTTGGTTCAGAATTTATGGTGATGGTGTTAAAATGTATAGATTTCAAATTTCAAGCCATTGAATTCAGTGTTGGTGTGTCAACTGGCATATTCATTCACCAAGACTCCGATAACCCGCTTCTTAACTTAGTACATATAGGCACTAGTTATAGGGAAACTTTGGTGCATGCATCATATAGGAATGGGTTTTTATTTACATGTCCTTCTTGAGTCATCTCCCTAGATATACTCTTTGACCATGGTAAATCTTGATTATTTCAAGATGCCTCTATGATGACATATAGCTCGGATTCTATGACAAGATCATGTTGATGATATTCCTAGTAATGGGTCTTCAGTGCAAGGGTATGCATAGGAGGTGGTGCCTTTGGGTGGGGTTCCAATTGCGACACCACCTGTTAAGCTATTGGTTTCACTGGAGATACTGGTGGTGGATGCACGTAGTCTTAGTGAACTACATGAGTTTTATAGGTAGGTACCTCCCAAGTTTTTGGGTGAGCTAGACCCCCAAGTAGCTGATGACTGGCTTGAGGTAGTCACATGTGTTTTATACATTGTGAGGACACCTCCCAATAAAATAGTGGTCTTAGTAATAAGTCTTTTTTAGGGATCTATGAGGCGATTGTGGAGTCTATTAACTTAGACACATAATGATATAACACTCACTTGGATAGAGTTTGGTCAGCTCTTTAGGGAATAGTTTTATCCATCCATGTTGTGATCGGTGTGTATCCAGGAGCTTCTACAGCTTCAGAAAGGAAACATGATCGTGGTAGAGTATTTGGATAGGTTCACTAACCTTTCATGATACTCCCTGTATATGGTTGTTTTTTTTGAGCATGGACCTTCAAGAAGGGATTACACAGATATATTAGGTCTTTAGTGGTGTCTCTAGGTACTCTCACATATGTTGGAGTGTTCGAGTGGGAATTGGTAGTGGAGAGATTTTTGGCTGAGCATATGTCGATTATTGGTGTTGAGAACATAGAATATGAGACCTCAAAAATTGTTATTATATGGAAGTCTCAGGGATCTAGGTTTGAAATATGCTTAAGGTGATGATCCCAAGATAGAGGGTCTGTGACCCAAGGCTATCATGTTGGTTCTAGTCAGCTTCGAGAGAGGTGGTGTTTCGCTTGTGATGATTGGGGACATCTTAATCAGAATTTTCCAACCCATCATTATTATAACACCTTTATATTTTATGAATTATTTTTTTGAATTAATTTTACCTTTACGATATTTTACATTTCACATAACACTAAAAATAGTTTATTTCATATTAAAGCATTATGTTTGGATTGCCTTATACGCAACACCAAGTTAATCTTGCACTACACACAACATAAATTTTAGATTACACTACACAGAACACCTAGGTTGGATTAAGACTTGGGTTATGTTACACGCAACACCGACTTGTCATATGCAACATGAAATACCAACTTGGTGCATGTTACATGCAACATTGAGTTTCTATGAAACGTCTTTTTTTGTTATAATTATTTAAATGATATAATTATAATTTATATGTTAAACTTAGTAATATTAACAGTGATTAATACTTTTAAAATAATGTTTATAATATTTTTACATAAATAAAACATATTGATAATGAAAACTATAATTTTTTGTAAAGTCTTTATATGTTTAAAAATACTATTTTCTCAAATGAACTGCTTTTCATGTCCATCTGTGAAGAACAACAAAAGTAATTTTAGACACATATAGAAATTGAATTTGATAAAAATAAACTTAACTTTTGAATTTAGAATTCTTAAATTATATTAGGGTTGTTTTTTGATATTTTTCTGAGAAACTTCATTTTTTTGATGAATAGTGAAAAATACTGCATTTTAGTTAATAACTGCCTTTTTGTTTAAATAATTATTAATGTTAAATTATAATTTAAATTTGTTAAAGGTAAAATTAGATAAATTATACATATATTAATATAATTTAGGTCATTATAATAAATTTCACTTTGAAATTTAATGTAAAAAACTTAACAAAATTTTGAACATTTTTCTAATTAAAAAACTAATTATTTCATCCCATCTGTAGGATTAGCATTAATCTTAATTTTGCCTCTTCTGTGAATTGAATTTAAAAAAATGGACATAAACCATTGTAATCATTATAATATTTAGAATATAATTATATCATGTTAATTTTTGACCAAAAAGATTAGTAAAAGTGATTAAAATTAATCATAGTGATTAAGGTCAAATTAAACTTAATTAGGGACTAAACCTTAATATTAGAGGAAAAAATGACCTATCCACTTGTTCAACACCCATTTTATGACCAAATTTAGTCCATAAAACTTCCATTATTTATTTTTGTTGGTTTGTTATGACTTTATTTGGTAATAACATGTGTACACCTAACTTGTTTTCAAAAATTCCAAGTGAGTCCTTTTCCTTCCCTATAAAAGGCCACCACCTCTCTCTATTTTTCACACCTCTAAAACCACTTAGTTTCATCCAAGATATTCCCAATACACTTAACAACATCCATCCATTCATCCTATAAGAATCCACTTGGGTATAAATAAATCCAAGGAATCCTTTTGGCATAAACCAAAAGGAGTTACCCGATTAAGAGGTAACAGCTTCTCTCAAGCTCTTTTCTTTTATTTTCTTTCTTCAGCACCTCCACTATATTTATTCCATGATTTTATAACAAAAAAATTATATTAAATATAATATTATGTTTTTATTATAAGTTTTTTACCTAAACTTTCACACACCTCCATCTAATGGGTGATGAACATATTGTTTACATGTATGGTGAACTACCACCTCACTAAACGATGATTGTTCATTTTTCCTTTAATACCTATCATGGTGGAAATTATGATGTACACTATATTTATATATGTTATATATTATATTTATTATGTATTTAATCTTATGTAATTATTTTACAACACATATCTTTATACTTTCCATTTTGTGTTAATACGATAATTTCGTTTGAGGAAGTATGGACTACCGCCCCCTCAAAGCGATTTGATTCATTCGTAAACTACATGGAATGTATTAAGGATGGATTTAGTGAATATATATGAAATATATGATATAATAAAGCTACTTTAATAACAATATATATATATACATATATGTTTTTTACTTTATTTATTTCAACATGATAATTAAACGGAAATAACGTTCATGTGTACATATGGATTACCGTCTCTATGAATGGTGTATTCCATTTCATACTTATATATTATATGGATTATTATAATAAAAATATACTGAATATAAATTATATTTAAATCATGGTTTAAATTTTTTAAATCATGATATAATTATAAGGACCATAGGTATAACAAATTGATACACATGCGAAAAACAAAGCCGATGTTACCCAAAGTGAAACCTTAACATAGAATTGTTAACAAGTGGGTAATCTAAATCCATAATAAAACCCTATATGGTATTATAAGTAATAATATGGTTATTTTATAGATTTATAATAAATTTATATTTATTATACATGAGGTTTTAATGAGTACAATGAGATTCAAGACACAAGGTAAGGGGATTTCATCTCACTTTTTATTTTCATGAGATACATGATTTATTCACCACCCATTCCTTTTGTGTGGTGTGTATACTGAACATGGATGTATTCAATGATTTTTATACTTAGATTTATGGGTATTTACATACCCATTTTATTATCTTTCTTTCATGGGTTTTAAGTTTCAAAAGTTACCAAATCGGTAAGATAGTTTTGTCTCAGTTTACATTCTTTGAGACACATGTCATGTTATGCACCTATATTTTCATATGATGTGCACATACTGACTTTTACATGTTATATCACGAATATAATTCATTTAATGATATTTCAAGCTTCATGTAATTTCACTTTCTTACATGGGGAGTATGGTTCAAAGTTACCAATTAGTAAGAGTTTATTAAAATAATCTCATCATTTTTCAAGATTGTTTATGTTTATGATTAATTTGATGAAATATTATGATCCATACCCCAATATCACTCATGAATTTTATTCTCCTATGTTTATTAATTATATATTCATGTATTTGTATCATTTTTTCACTTTTTTGTACATAATATAGTTAAGAAAGTGTTTTTAAGAAAGCCCGACTTTACCTTATCTTTAATCGGAAATCTGTGCTCATTCAAAATCATGTTTTATAAAAAGGGTTTCCAAGAATATTCTATTATTATTCTATAATCATTAAAATAAAGTTTTTACCTTCTTTTATTTTACTAATTTTTTCAAAGGAATCTTCTTATCGCTTTCTGAACAAGGCATTTTTCTAACCTTTTTACCATGTAAAAGGAATGTTCTTTTTACCTCATATGAAATATATGGATTTATCTGCCATAAATCCTTTGAAGATCTCTTTTCATGTTTAAAGGTTAATTTTTAAGAATTTCTTTTTTAAATATATTTTCAAAGAAATATTTTTCAAAAGGTTTTCAAGCTTCTTTTATAAGTTTTCAAGGAAAATTGTTTTCAAAATGTTTTCAAGCTTCTTTAATAAGTTTTCATGGAAAATGGTTTTCAAAATTGTTTCAAACCTTATTTATAAGTTTTCAAATTATTTTAAAAGAAGTGGTTTTCAAAACATTTTCAATCTTTATTTATAAGTTTGCAAAGTGTTTTCAAAGAAAAAGGTTTTTAAAATGTTTTGAATCTTATAATTTTTCAAGGAAAAAGGTTTTCAAAATGATTTAAAGTATTCTTTATAAGTTTTCAAGGTATTTTATTAGAAAATTATTTTCAATTGGATTTATGTATTAAAAAGATTTATTTAAATAAGAAATGGTATCTTCCTTAAGAAAAGTTTTTGAAATATATTTTGAAATTATTTTCCATCTAAGATGACATCTATTGATGTTACTCATGACCTTATAGTAAATGATCTAAAGGTTTCATTCATATTATTTATATTAATGGGTTGTCCTTAATTTAATGGTCTTTATAAAACTTGTTTCTCTTTTATAGGTTATATATTTATTAAACTTGTTTCTCTTTTATGGTTTATATTTTTATGAAATCTGTTTCTCTTTCATGGGTTATTATTTTGATGAAATGGTTATGAAACCTGTATCTTTTTTCATAGGTTATGATATGTTTACATGTTTATGATACACATTTCATTGCATGGGTTATGATATGATTTTTTATGATTTTGTTGCACATGTATGTATGATTTCATTATGATATGGGTGGGACCTATTTCTCCCTCCAATGCATTGGGTAATGATTTATATCTCATGAGACAGACATGACTGGAATGAGAAATGAACTCGGTTTAGTATTATAGGGATAGAATGAGAAATGAACTTGGTTCATTATTATAGGGTTGTAATGGGAAATGAACTTGGTTTAGTATTACAGGGATGGAAAGAGGATTGAACTCAATTTAGTAATATAGGTCTAGAATAGGGTGTAAACCCAGTTCAGTAAAGGACTTTTCCCACTAAGATGGTCTTGGAAGCAATACCATGACTATTATGGAAATTATTATATATACTTATGTGTCTAACAAAATTTCATGTTTTATTCCCAAGTTATGATTTCATGGATTATGTTATTTATTTCCTTATGAGTCATGTATTATGAACTACCAATATTTATACCATGATTCCAGTTTATGATCTTTGATATGCAGGGTATGATCTTCTATTTTCATGATCATTTTTTCATACCCATATGCTCATACTTATGCTTACATGTCTCCCTTGTTTACCCTTATTGAGAATCTGATCTCACCACTTTTTATATTTTCTTCCCCATGTTATGAAGATATGTATTATGTTTAATTTTTCTAAGAAGGGTGCTAGTCAAGAAGAACCTCATGAGGGATAATGTAGCTCACTTATGTACCAGTGTTTATGATTCCATGTTTCCAAAGGCACTAGACTAATATGGTCTTTGGGAATATTTTTGTATAATGTTTTAAGTATTCTAAAAATGTTATGTAATATTAATGTATGAAAAGTGAGGGTTGTTATGGTTGGTATGGGAGAAAAGTTTTAGTTAACCTTTGTAAACTAGGATGAGAAAACTTTAGAGAGATCCCTAGGTATATTTATAAGGATATATCTAGGGATGTATCTAAGGATAAGTATAAGGATGAGTCAACATTTAGAAAAGTGTCCTAGAATTTTGGTAAAGGATAGAGTGAGTGGTTTCCTAAAAATACATCCCTATCTAGATATTACATGTGTTTGAGGCTACGGAATATATATACCTAGGGATAAAAACTCTGAAAATATGTTTAGAGCCTAACTCGGGGTAATCTGGTACAAGATAATGGGTCTTCCTGCACACCTGGTTTGACACTCCTAGGGGATATGATTTGGGAATTCAAAAAATCTTCACGAAGCATCATAAAGGATTTATGTCATGAACCAGACCGAGTTGACCCTGAACCAGTCACCCGAGCCAGTCTACGGTATGGCCCAAGGGGCATTCTCGATCCCCACAGGCTGGAAACCAGTTTCAAACATCAAAATTTAATCACTGGGAATGATTTGTCCCTAATAATGATAAATCCAGCCAAGAGAACCTGAGCAAAGGGAACCTGCAACTGGAATGATAAAATAGGTGTGAGCATTAAAAATGCTCAGTAGGGTTGCCAAAATAAACTGCAGAATCAAGCATCTCCTTTCCCAAAACCATCCATTAACCCAAGTTTGAAATACAACAATAAAAGTAGGGTTTTCACATTTTAAAATAAGCAACATTTTTTCCCATTTAAAAATCCAACACACGCGACATACCATTTCCAAAACCATTTGTCATTTCAAAAACAAAACCCAAAACAAAAGATACCAAAGCTGGGATAAAGTAGAACAGGGAAAAGGTGCAATATAGAAATAAACTAGTATAACAGAAAGTAAACAAATAATGTAAATAATAAAGTAACCATGTATAATCCTAAACATCCCTAGAAGACCCCTGGACGTACTCGATTTCGGAACCACCAGTCGGTGTATGGTGAAGATCTTAAGTCTGTAACCAACTGGCCTCCCTAAACTGACCAATCTAGTGGAAAATCCCACCTGGCCTAACAACCAATCCAGGGGGTACCAACCTGTCTAATCGAGATTGATCAGTAGTCGTTACTCGGTTATCTAAAAGATGCCCAGGAACCCATGGTGGTTTTAATGATACTATGTAAGTAGTAGGCCCTTGCACGTGTGACTCATATCAGCGCACTTTCCTACCCCAAGCACAGACACTGATATACGATAACCCTCATGGGATATCCCTCCTATAAAGGTGCCCCATATTTATATACATACATTTCATATCGCATGAAGGTTCCAATCAGGCCGCCATACCATCTAACATTTAAACCATTTCATAAAATTCTCAAAGTTTCCAACTGGGCATACACTTTATCCAAAACACAATCTTGTTTAAAAGTTAGTAAAAACATTACCCTTAGGTTAAAAGTTCCAAACAGGCCTTCACATCACATCATGTCAAAACCATTTTTTCTGAAAACATTTTAAAGCCCCGACCAGACACACACAATTTTCCAAACCACATCCCTTAATAAAATCTTAGTCAACAGTCACCTTTTAAGTTCAAAGTTACAAACGGGCCCTTGGATACCAACCACACTCAAACATTTCATATTTACCAAACCGGCCCTTGTTCTTTACAAACACACACAAAAGAATGTTTCAAGGCCAAATGGACAAACTTTAAGGAATATATTTAAAACAATTTTAAGAACCACACAAAAAACCCAACCTCATCTAGAAGTCATGAACCATTTAGAAAACCAAACTTTCAAGGAAATGTCAATTTAAAACACCACCTTCATTTGATGACACATCCATGTGTGCACCTAGTGCACCCATGGATGTGCCAACATCTAGTGTCACCCCCAAACATCCAAAGATACACTCAGATGTTATTTCCACAAAACACCAATTTCCTTTAAACCATAACTAACTAAAAAATTTGTAAATAATTTCATAAACAAACCAAACAGTATATAAATGATTTTATAAACAAGCCAATTATTTTATAAAAAATTCTATGAACAATCAAACCAATTTATAAACACTTTCATAAACAAAACAAACAATTTTATAAACACACTAAACAATTTATAAACAAATTTATAAGTGGACAACACAATTTAGTGGAAACCCCCAATCCCACTTTGAAGAAAAACAATATTTAAAATAAACATCCTAGGTATCTTAACTTGGGAAATTTACACAATCCCCTAGAAAAATCATTTTTAGTAAATTCTAACAAGACAAAAACACTAATCACATCAAACCATAGATATAATAGAGGTGAAATTAACCTTTAAGAAGCAATTGATAACATGAAAGTTCCAATAAATCATTTCGGAAAAGAAGGATTGGAAACGCCTACCTCAAAGTCGAGCACGGATACAACGATGCATATGTGGAAAGACGAACAACACCCAACGAACCATTTTCACGCCCTAGACATTGAGCAGAACATGAAAAACACAAATCGTGGTATTATGATTCATCCAGAACAAATAAAACATCATAGATAAAATGAAAAAAAAAAATAAATAAATAAATAAATGAATAAATGAATAGATTTATCAAAGCAGGGGGTTTGGTGTGCACAAGGGGAAGGTTGTCAAAGTAGGTCGAAGTGAGTTCTTCGGTGCTAGTCACAAGAGACAGTAGGGGGTAGGCTAGAGCAAAGGGTGGAGAGGGAAGTTCAGATGGGGGTCGGCTGGCCGGGAGTGTGGTGAGGCTACTGAGGGGCGAGGCCGGAGTGGTCAGAAGCTAAGAAGAAGTTCAGAGCTGGGGATAAAGGCTAGAGCGAGGGATGGAGCAGCTGGATGCGGAGGGCAAGGACACCAAAAGGAGGGTGAGGCAGGGTCCTAGAGGGCAGACGGATGAGGGCGGCGGGAACCAAGGGATGAGAGGTAGAGGGAGAGGGAACGATGACCTGTTGGAGTGCACCGGAAAGGTATTGAAGCATGCGAGTCGGGCCGGGAGAGGCAGGGTGGATGGCCAGGTGTGCACAGGAGGTGGCTGAGGGGACCTGCAGGGGGTAAGGGGAAAGGTGAGGAGGGATGGGTGCAGCGCAAGCAAGGGTGGAGGGCAAGGCGGCTGGGGCGAGCATGGAGGGTCGGAGGGGTGTGATCTGGTCGAGTGTGGCGAGGTTGAAGCTGTAGGGCCGAAGCAAGGCAGCTACTGGGATGCTGCGAAGGCAGAGAGGCTAGAAGGAGTGTGGCTACGTGAGGGGAGGAGCAGGGAAGCTGAGGCGTGAGCGGGAGACCGAAGGAGGGCCTAGGCATGGTCGGCTGCAAGGTGAAGGTGGTGGGGAGCTGAGGGTGAGCATGGAGGGGGCCCAGTGCATGCCTTGTGAAGGAGGGGTGAAGGGAGAAGGGGAAACAGGGGAGGCGCTAGAGCGAGACGCACAATAGATGGGGGAAAGGGGCGTCGTTGGGATTTAGGGTTTGTTCATTTTTTTCATTCTATTAATAATAACAATAGTATTATTACAATAATAATAATAATAATAATAACCAAAATTAATAACAATAGAAATAATAATTATAAAAATGATAATAATAATAATAATAATAATAATAATAATAATAATATAAAGAATAATAATATAATAACCACAATAATAATATTATTACAAATAATAATAAAAATAATAATAGTATAAAGAATAAAAAATAATAATAATAATAATAATTAATAACAATAATAACACCTTAGTAATATTAATATTATTAATTAATTAATAACATTATTATTAATACAATTTAAACATTTAACCCACTTTATTTACATAAAAAATTATTTATTTTAATCGTTATACATTTGTGTGGGCACCCGGGCTAACGACGCGGCTACCGCCCACTATGCGGTGACTGTGCACGGGTCCAAAACCCGCTAAAAATATCAAACATAAAAAAAATTAGACCCACGCTCAACCCAAGTCTCAATGATAGAACCCAAATCCAAGAAATAAAAAAATAAAAATAAAATTAGAAGTCAGAGTGTGACAATTATCCCCACCACAGACACTTTCTTCCCCCAAAAAGTCATCCAGTCAAACGATAGAGAAAACCTAAACCATTCCCAGTCGAAATCTAAAGAAATCACAACACAATAGAATGAGGGAACGCGAGAGGGTTCTCCTCACCACAAGAACTCAACTAGCACGGAAATTTAATACCCAAACATACCACCCCGGGAAGGGGGGCGATGTGGGAACTCCCAACCGATCCAAACTAACTTCTATAGCATGAGCGAAACAACACCTCTGCTGAAACTTGGAACTCTCAACCCATACCAAAAACCTCTAACACTAGAGAAAAACATTCAAGAAAAACTTAACCCAAATAGTGAATCTGAGCATAACAACAACCACTAATTCTACCATAGGCACTTACACCTCCAAACGAACATAGATCAACTAAGATCAACCCATATAAGGGCCAAACACACCTTTAAGAAAAATGCATGATTCAGAAAAACATGATCAGATAAACAAAAATGTTTGGATTACAGTAAAACATATCTGTCATAACTCCACGATGAAACAATGAACTTACAATAATGTAAAAACTTTAACAACAGAAAACAAGGAAGAAAAAACTTTAAATGTTTCCCCACCAACACAGAACACAAAACCTAAACCAAGGCTTCACACCCCCAGTAACTCCTGACTGTGCACGAGCTTCACCCTAAGACCAACAGCTGGGGCTCTGATGGTTGAAGAATCTTCTGCCTCACAGTCAGGCACTAGAATTCCTCCAGTCACAGCGTCTTCTTCAGGTGACGATTCCTACAAAACTTCTCCAAGTGACCCAGACAGCCGCAACAATGACATGTATTTGGAGGGATATGACATGACGGCTTCACGTGCCCGAACCGGCCACACTGGTGGCACACCAATAAACGGTCCGATGAACTAGAATCTGGAACCACTACAGAGGACTCTTTAGAAATAGGTCCCTCTGGCACACCCTACTCTCCAGATGGGGAACCTTCAAGAGTAATTAGATACGCTAGATTCCTGATCATCTATGCTCTAGAGACCAACTCTGCTAAGAATGACTCATTCACTATCTTCTTGAAACAATGGTCCTTAGAAGGGAGGACCCACTCCTTAATCTCTGGACAAATCCCCCCGATGAAGAGAGACGTCTTTATCGAATCCTGCGACACTACCACCAGAGAAAAGGACTGAAGTTCCTTGAAATGGTCAATATATGCTTTCACCGTTCATTTTCCTTGTTGAATACACATGATCTCTTCCCTTTTCTTCTTATTCACTTCTTCAGGTATAAACCATCGGATGAAGATAGATTTAAATACATCCCAAGTCATCCCAACTTGCATTGATGGCAGGGCAAACAACTCACATTCATCCAGAGCTAGACCTTCAAATAGGCCCAAAACAGCATGCACTCTGACAGCTTTGGGAGTTCCCAATACCCTCAAGATGCGTTTGAACTCTTAAAGCCACTCTGCTACCTATAACGGGCACTGATCACCATGAAGGATAGGAAATGTCCAAGAAGGACCAAAAACTGGGCATGACTTATCAAAAACCTTGGGGACCTTTCGGGGTGGCATTTTCTGAAAAACATATAAAATACAAATCCAAAACCAATATCAATCTGAAGCAACATCATTAAAAGCACCATCATCCAAAAATATCCAGTTCAAAAACCAAACAAATACAACCACAACCCAAAATTCCCTTTTTAAAAACTTCTTTTCATTTTAGATTTAAAAACCACCTTCTTTCAAGGACACTTTCCAAATACTAAGTCCACTTTTCAAACCAAATTCAATTTCCAAAAAATATTTTCCATTTTTAAAATCACTTTAGAAAAAAAGGTCAAGCCTTTAATTCCAAGTACACACCTCAGTAATCCCATGAACCGTTGCACATGTCTTCATGTTATTTCATCCACACTCACCAACATGCACTTTTCATGCATCCCATCACATGTGAAAACGTTCATAAAGAGTACCCAAGGTTGCACCAAAACCATTTCTCTACCAGTTCCAAGCAAACATCAGGTTTTTAGACCAGTAGAATTCAATTTTAAAACCCATTTCATGAATTTAAATCCATTTAAAATAAATCATTATAATTTCAAAAACCCTTTTTCATTTTCAAAAGTGCACTCATACCCACCAGAACCAAGATGACACTTAACTTGCATCAAACTACCAGAGTGAGGGATTAGTAGTCATTCTTAACCTGAAGACATGGTAGTGGGCCATGCCCCAAGTAAGTGCCAATAACTAGGAGGAACTTAACACGTGTACTCAGACTCCACATGGGTCACTAATTTATGTGAAATCACAATGTAACAATGGCTTGACTCCATTTTCATCCCTCAATATAAAATAAACCAGAATGAAATAAGGACTCAATTTCCAGACTACCCCTAGCAACTCGAAGTTTGGAACGGGCGAGGATTCATGATGTCCTTCCCATACCTACCTATTGAGTCCCGAAAGTCCTAATCTCCATATACCAGACACCCCAAATAACAAGAGCCTCCTTTCATACCATTTTTTCATGAACCAACCCGAGCCGACCCTGAACCGGTCACCCGAACCGGTCCGCGGCATGGCCCGAGGGGCGTTCTTGATCCCCATGGGCTGGAAACCAGTGTCGGGCATCAAAATTTAATCGTTGGGAAGAATATGTCCCATGAAGATAAATAAATAAACAAGAATAAACAAATAATAAAATTAAACTATAACAGTGGAAAAGAAATAAACAGAACAACTCAACATACCTCCACGTGACCTTCTAGGTCACCTCCCAACCAAAGGCCAACCTTTCCCTAATAATGAGAAATCCAGCCAAGAAAACATGAGCAAATGGAACCTGCAACTGGAAAGATAAAATAGGTGTGAGCATTAAAAATGCTCAGTAGGGTTGCCAAGATAAACCACATAATCCAACGTCTTCTTTCCTGAAACCATCCATTAACACAAGTTTTAAATACAACTATAAAAGTAGGGTTTTCACATTTTAAAATAAGAAACATGTTTTTCCCATTTAAAAATCCAACACACGTGACATACCATTTCCAAAACCATTTTTAATTTCAAAAATAAAACCCAAAACAAAAATACCAAAGCTGGGATATAGTAGAATAGGGAAAAAGGTGAAAGTTGGAAATAAACTAGTATAACAGAAAGTAAACAAACAATGTAAATAATCAAGTAACCATGGGTAATCCTAAATATCCCTAGAAGACCCCTGGACGTACTCAGTTTTGGAACCACCTATCGGCATATGGTGAAGCTCCTAAGTCTATAACCAACTAGCTGCCCTAAACTGACCAATCTAGTGGAAAAGCCCGCCTGGCCTAATAACCAATCCAGGGGGTACCAACCCATCTAATCGGGGTTGATCAGCAACCATCACTTGATCATCTAAAAAATGCCCAAGAAACCATGGTGGTTTTAATGATACTTTGTAAGTAGGAGGACCTCTCATGCATGACTCATCTCACTGCACTTGCCTACCCCAAACACGGACACCGATATATGATAACCCTCATGGGATATCCCTCCTATAAAGGTGCCCCATATTTATATACATACATTCCATATCAAATGAAGGTGCCAATGGGGCCGCCATACCATCTAACATTTAAACCATTTCATAAAACGCTCAAAGTTTCCAACTGGGCATACACTTTCTCCAAAACACAATCTCCTTTAAAAGTTCGTACAAACATTACCCTTGGGTTAAAAGTTCCAAAAGGGCCTTCACATCACATCATGTCGAAACCATTTTTTCTAAAAACATTTTAAATCCCCAACTAGAAACACAATTTTCCAAATCACATACCTTCATAAAATCTTAGTCAAAAATCACCTTTTAAGTTCAAAGTGCCAAACGGGCCGTTGGATACCAATCACACTCAAACGTTTCATATTTACCAAACGGGCCCTTATTCTTTCCAGACACACACCAAAGAATGTTTCAAGTCCAAACGACCAAACTTTAAAGAATACATTTAAACTCATTTTAAGAACCACACAAAAGACCCAACCTTATATGGAAGGCATGAACCATTTAGAAAACCAAACTTTCAAGGAAATGTCAATTTAAAACACCACCTTAATTTGACGACACATCCATGTGTGCACCTAGTGCACCCATGGATGTTCCAACATCTAGTGGCACCCCAAACATCTAAAGAGACACTCAGATGTTATTTCCATAAAACACCACTTGCCTTTAAACCAAAACTGACCAAATAGTTTGTAAATAATTTTATAAACAAACCAAATTGTATATAAATGATTTTATAAACAAGCCAACTAGTTTATAAAAAATTCTTTGAACAATCCAACCAATTTATAAACACTTTCATAAACAAACCAAACAATTTTATAAATAGACTAAACAATTTATAAACAACTTTATAAACAGACAACACAATTTAGTGGAAACCCCCAATACCACTTTGAAGAACAACAGCATTTAAAATAAACATCCTAGGTATCTTAACTTGGGTAATTTACACAATCCCCTAGAAAACTCATTTTTAGTAAATTCTAACAAGACAAAAACACTAATCACCTCAAACCATAGATATAATAGAGGATCAATTAACCTTTAAGAAGCAATTGAGAACATGCAAGTGCCAATGAATCATTTCGGAAAGGAAGGATTTGAAACGCCTACCTCAAAGTCGAGCACAGATACAACGACGCATCCGTGGAAAGACAAACAACACCCAACGGACTATTTTCATGCCCTAGACAACGAGAAAAATGTGAAAAACACAAATCACGGTATTATGATTTATCCAGAACAAATAAAAACACCACAGATGAAATGAAGAAAAAAATAAATAAATAAATAGATTTACCAGAGCAGGGGGTTTGGCGTGCACAATGGGAAGGTGGTCGGAGCAGGGTAGAGCGAGTTTGCTGGTGCGAGTCACAAGAGAGAGCAGGGGGTCAGGTGGAGAAAGGGGTGGAGAGGGGAGTTTGGATGGGGGTCGGCTGGCTGGGAGTGTGGTGAGGGTGCTGAGGGGTGAGGCCAGAGCAGTTGACAGCTGAGAAGAAGGCCGGTGTTTGGGATAAAATCTATAGAGAGGGATGGAGCGGCTGGACCTGGAGGGTCGGGATGCTGAAAGGAGGGAGAGGCGGGGTCATAGATGGTGGATGGATGAGGGAATCGGGAACTAGGGGGTGAGAGGCAGAGGGAGAGGGCGCGGCGGTCTGCTGGAATGCACTGGAAAGGGAGTGAAGAATGTGAGGAGTCGTACTGGGAGAGGCGAGGTGGTTGGATGGGTGTGCATAGGAGGTGGATGAGAGTACCTACAGGGGGTAAGGGGAAAAAGCGAGGAGGTCTGGGTGAAGCATAGGAGAGGGCGGAGGGAAAGGCATCTGGGGTGAGCACGGAGGGCCGGAGGGGGTGATCTGGTCGAGTGCGGTGAGGTTGAAGGTGGAGGGCCGAAGCGAGGTGGCTGCTGGGATACTGTGAAGGTGGAGAGGCGAGAAAAAGTGTGGTTGTGCGAGGGGAGGAACAGGGAATCTGGGGCGCGAGTGGGAGACCGGAGGAGGGCTTGGGCGCGGTCGGCTGCAAGGTGAAGGTGGCGGGGAGCTGAGATTGAGTGTGGAGGGGGCCTGGTGCATGTCGCATGAAGGAGGAGTGAAGGGTAAAGGGAAAATAGGGGAGGCGCTAGGGCGTGACACGCAGCAGATGGGGAAAAGGGGTGCCGCCAGGATTTAGGGTTTGTTCATTTTTTTATTCTATTAATAATAACAATAGTATTATTACAATAATAATAATAATAATAAAACCAAAATTAATAACAATAGAAATAATAATTATAAAAATAATAATAATAATATAAATATAAATAATAATAATACAATAATAAAAATAATAATAATAATATTACAAATAATAATAATAAAAATAATAGTATAAAGAATAATAAAAAAATAATAAAAATAACAAATAAAATTAATAACAATAAAAATAATAACAATAATAACACCTTAATAATATTAATATTATTAATTAAATAATAGCTTTATTATTAATATAATTTAAACATTTAACATGCTTTATTTACATAAAAATTTATTTATTTTAATCGTTAGACATTTTCACGGGCACCCGAACTAACGACGTGGCTATTGCCCACTATGCGGTGACCGCGCACGGGTCTGAAACCCGCTAAAAATATCAAACATCAAAAAATTTAGACCCGTGATCGACCCAAGTCTCAATGAGAGAACCCAAATCCAAGAAATAATAAAAGAAAAATAAACTTAGAAGTTGAGGTGTGACAATTTAAATATAAGTTGGCTATAAATAACCTAGGATGAACCTAGGGTATCATAGATTAAGGAATGTATCATGATTTAGACATCTTATAAGTAATTATTTTCATGACTATGTGGTTTTTTATTATGATAAGTAATGATCACACTATGCTTATGGTTTTAGTTAATGGTGGTAATTGGAAGGAACTGAATTGAAATTGAATGTGATGGATGATTTTCTGATGAGAAGTCAAGTGGGATGATCACTGGAGTGAAGGATGTTGTGATCATGTCTAATTAGTTTTCACGGAAGATGATTAATAACATGTACCTTATCCAACTCTCAGACTCACCAAGGAAGAGAAATAAGGAGTTCTCTGAGAGTTCGGGTGATGGAGGCCATGGAAGAAAGAATATTTAGTTTCCTTTGTATCAAGAATGTGGAAAGAATCACCTAAGTGAATGTCTTAGAGTAACAAGAAGATTTTTGACTATGGAAAAGAAGAACACAAATCAAGTGACTGTAAGGGAAAAATGATGAGTTTGGTTAATAAAATGGATGATAATATTGGCCTACCTGAGGAATCATCAAAGGTTAATTGCTTTAAGTGTGGAATAAATGGTCATTATGCAACTCAATGTCCCAAGAGGAAAGCTCCTAAAGATAATTAACAAGGTGGTGCAAGTAATGGTTATATTGTGGATGATGAAGATGCTACATATGAAATGTGAAAGGAAAGAGGTATTGTGTAATAGGATGAGGTATCCATGTTAATGGAATAAGTATGAAGTAGAATAATAAAAGTGTTTATGTATTTGAATTCAAGAATAATGTTATATAAATGGTGAAATATATAAGTATTGTTCAGTTTATGTTTTTTTCTATAGATTTACAAGAACATGTTGAATGGTTCTGATGGAATAGAAAAGTGATATAATGGAAAGGTGGTGTCCTTGTAAAACACATGATTAAGGGAAAGATAACCCTTAATATGCTCCTTATGTTAAGATATTTTTGTTTTGATAAAGATATATGGGATATGAATAAGTAAATTAGATGGTACTGATTACCTTGGAACTAATTAAGGACCTATTGGAAAGTAGTTCATGCTATCATGGATAAAGTTTACAACTTCTTGGATTTATGGATTATATCTAGTAATCTATAGAATAAGAAAGCATGCATGTTTTCCAAAAGGATTTATGGTAATTTCATTTGTTACCATGTTCCAAGAGAATTTACCATGAGGGTATTCAAATGTTTGGAATGTGACAACAAAGAGCTACTTTGTGGTATATGGGGGATCAATTTTAAGATGATTTCATGAATTTCATTCTAAATTTTTGGATTTTAATATTTCAAAAGGGTTATAAGGTTAACCATTCATCAAAATTTTATGTTAAACATCATAGGAAGTATTTATGTATTGAGATTGTTTTGAAAACCTTGGTTAAAAGGTGGTTTAGTGATTAACCTTATTTCAAGGATGTCCATCATATTTTGGAAATTATATTAGTGTGTTTTCAGAAAAGGACATCATGTGTGTCAGGTGACTACTAATCAAGTATGGAAAGGTCGTGGGTCTTGAACCCATGACTGAAGGATGATAAGGGTTTCACGCCTACCACTGGCCTACGTGATGTCCTGGTTAATGTATATTTATTTTTTATGAATAATTATTTATGATGAAATAGTAGTGTTAATTTTTATGTTTATAGATTAATGTATTAACCATATTGATTTTTAAGAATATTTATAGATAAGTAGTTATACTTTTTATTCTTTTATGGGACTTAATATTTGCTAAAAGTGTATTTTAGTACTTTGAGCATCAAAGTTAATTTTTGGACATCCATTTCTTGAAGTAATGGATGAATTAGAAATAGTTAAAAGCATAACTAAACAATAAAATTCTGTTTATAGAAATATATCAAGTAAGTATATTTCCTTATATTCTTGGTCGATAAAATAATTACTCAAATATAGAATAATGATCAAAAAAATGTTGTCATGATACCTTAATTTTTTTTGAACTGATGGACTTATAAATCATCACTGATTTATGACTTTGGGGCCCTCAACTTTTCTTTGACCGTTCACTTGTTTGTGATTTATGACCTCAATCACTCCCTATAAATATTTATGCTTTTCATCCATGTCCAATATTTACTCCCAACATATGTTCTCCTATGTGGAAACCTAGTTATATGATACTTTGGGTAACCGTTATGGTTCTATTTTTTTCATTTTTAAGGAAAGTTTTAGTATCCATTTTTATGATGTGGGTTTTTATGAATGAAACTTTCAAGTATTAAACCTTTGATAACCCAAATGAATTTTGAGGGAGAAATTCATTTTTAGGGGGGTAGAATGTAACACCACTAGATTTTGTGAATTATATTTTTTATAATTAATTTAACCTCTGTGATATTTTATATTTCACGTAACACTGAAAATAGTTTATTTTATATTTAATCACTATGTTTGGATTACATTACACGAAACACCAAGTTAATCGTGCACTAAACACAACATAAATTTTAGTCCACGCTACACAAAACACCAAAGTTAGCTTTAGAATTAGAATACATTACATGAGACACCTACTTGGAATACACAACACACAACACCAAATTGGTGTACATTACATGCAACATTGAGTTTCTACGAAACGTCTTTTTTTGTTATAATTATTTAAATGATATAATTATAATATAGATGTTAAAATTAGTAATATTAATAGTGATAAATACTTTTCAAAAACTATTTATAATGGTTTTATATAAATAAAACATGTTAATAATGAGAAATATAATTTTTTTTAAAGTCTTTATATGTTTAAAATACTATTTTCTTGAATGAATTGTTTTCCATGTACTTCTATGAAGAAAAGAATATTTTTTTAGACATATATAGAAATTTAATTTGATAAAATAAACTTCATTTTTGAATTTATAATTCTGAAATTATATTATATTGAATTTGTTTTTTATTTTTCTGAGAAACTTTATTTTTTGATGAATAGTGAAAAATAGTACATTTTAGTTAATAATTGACTTTTCATTTAAATAATTATTAATGTTAAATTATAATTTAAATTTTTTAAGGTCAAATTAGATAAATTATACATATATTAATACAATTTAGGTCATTATAATCAATTTTACTTTTAAATTTAATATAAAAACTTAACAAACTTTTGAACATTTTTCTACTTTAAGAACTTGTTATTTCGTCCCGTATGCGGGATTAGCATTAATCTTAATTTTTTCCACTTATGTGAATTGAATATAGAAAAATGGAAATAAACCATTGTAATCAGTATAATATTTAGATTCTAATTATATCATGTTAATTTTGGACCAAAAGGATTAGTAAAAGTGATTAAAATTAATCATAATGATTAAGGTCAAATTAAGATTAATTAGGGACTAAACCTTAATATTAGGGGACCAAATGACCTATAAAATTATCCAAAACCCATTTTATGGACATATTTATTCCATAAAACTTCCATTATTTATTTATTTTTTTGGTTTGTTATGAATTTGTTTAGGTAAGAACATGTGTCCACCTAACTGGTTTTCAAAAATTCCAAGTGAGTCATTTTCTTTACCTATAAAAGGACACCACCTATCCCTCTTCTTCAGGCCTATCAAAACACTTAGGTTCAGTCAATATCTATCAAATACACTTTCCAAAATAACTACCTTCATCCTAGAATCCTCACCTTGGGCAGAAATCAATCCAAGGATGCCTTTTGGCACAAACCAAAAGGAGTTACCCGATTAAGAGGTAACTTCTTCTCTCAAGCTCCTTTATTTTATTTTATTTATAAACCCCCTCCACTCTATTTATTACATGATTTTATAAAAACACTAATATATTAAATATTATAGGATATTTTTATTCTAAGGTTTTTACCTACACTTACACACACCTCCATCTAATGGGTAACAAACATAGTGTTTATGTGTATGATGAACTACCGTCTCACTAAACGATGATTGTTCATTTTTCCTTTACCACCTCTCATGGTGTAAATTGTGATGGAAAATATATTTATATATATTATATATTATATTTATTATGTATTTAATCTTATATAATTATTTTACAACACATATCTTTATACTTTCCATTTTGTATTAATACGATAATTTTGTTTGAGGAAGTGTGGACTATTGCCCCCTCAAAGTGATGTGATTCATCCATACACTACATGGAATGTATTAAGGAATGATTTAGTAAATATATATTAAATATATGATATAATAAATATACTTTAATAATGATATATATATATATATATTACTTTCTTTCTTTCAACGCGACAATTAAACGGAAATAGCATTCATGCGTACGAACAACTTACCATCTCCATGAATGGTGTATTCTGTTTTATACTTAAATATTCTATGGATTATTATAATAAAAATATAATGAATATAAATTAAATTTAAATCATGTTTTACATTCTGGAAATCATGATATAAGTATAAGGACCAAAGATATAACAAATTAAGACACATGTGAAAAACAAAGCGGATATTACCTGAAGTGAAACCTTAACATATAATTGTTAACAAGTGGGTAAAATAAATACATAATAAAATACTATATGGTATTATAAGTAATAATATGGTTTTATGATAGATTTATAATAAATTTATATTTAATATATAGGAGGTTTGAATGATTATGATGAGAGTCAAGACACAAGGTAAGGGGATTTCATCTCACTTTTTATTTATGTGAGATACATGCTTTATTAACCACACACTCATTTTGTGTGGTGTGTATAATTCACATGGATGTATTAAATGATTATTATACTTAAATTTATGGGTATTTACATATCCACTTTATGATCTTTCTTTCATGGGGTTTAAGTTTCAAAAGTTACCAAATCGGTAAGATAGTTTTGTCTCAGTTTACCTTCTTTGAGACACATACCATGTTATGAACCTATATTTTCATACGAGGTGTACATAATTCCTTTGAAATGTTATATCATGAATAAAATTAATTTAATGGTATTTCAATCTTTATTTAATTTCACTTTCTTATATAGGGAGTATGGGTCAAAGTTACCAAGTGGTAAGAGTTTATTGAAACAATCTCATCATTTTTTGAGACTGTTTATGTTTATGATTCCTTTGATGAAATATTATGATACATACCTCAATATCACTCATGAATTTTTTTTATTATGGTTATTCATGATATATTCATGTATTTGTACCATTTTTTCACTCTTTAGTACATAAGATAGTTAAGAAAGTGTTTTTAATAAATCCCAACTTTACCCTATCTTTGGTCAAAAATATGTGTTCCTTCAAAACCATGTTTTCTAAAAAGGTTTTACAAGAATATTCTAATATTATCTTATAATTGTTAAAAGAAATTTTTTCCCTTTTTTGTCTTTTACTAATTTTTTCAAATGAATCTTTTTATGTCTTTCTGAACAAGGTATTTTTCTAACCTTTTAACCTTGCAAAAGGAATGTTATTTTTACCTAGTACAACATATAAGGATTTATCCACCATAAATCCTTTGAAGCTTTATTTTCATGTTTAAAGGTTAATTTTTAAGAATTTTTTTTTAAATATATTTTCAAATAAATGGTTTTCAAAATGTTTTCAATATTATTTTATAAGTTTTCACTTAAAATTTTTTTCAAAATGTTTTCAAGATTCTTTTATAAGTTTTCAGGGAAAATGGTTTTCAAAATGGTTTCAAGACATATTTATAAGTTTTAAAATTATTTTAAAATAAATGGTTTTAAAAAAATCAATATTCTTTCATATATTTTCAAGTAAAAAGGTTTTCAAAACATTTTCAATATTTCTTTATAAGTTTTCAAAGTGTTTTTAGAGAAAAGTTTTTTTAAAATGTTTTGAAGCTTATAAGGTTTCAAGGAAAAGGGTTTTCAAAATGATTTCAAGTATTATTTATAATTTTTTAAGGTATTTTCTTAGAAAATTATTTTCAAATGGTTTTATATATTAAAAATACTTTTTCAAATAAGAAAGGATATTTTCCTCAAGAAATGTTTTTGAAAGATATTTCTAAAATATTTTTCATCTAAGATGACATATATTAATGTTAATCATGACCTTATAGTAAATGATCTAAAGTTTCCATTCATATTCTTTTTATGAATGGATTAGGCTTAATTTCATGCTCATTATGAAACCTATTTCTATTTCATGAGTTAGATCTTTATGAAACTCATTTCTCTTTCATGGGTTATATGTTTATGAAATTTTTTTCTCTTTCACGAGTTATTCTTTTGATGAATTTATTATGAAACATGTATATTTTTTCACAAGTTATGATATTTTTACATGTTTATGATGATCATTTCATTACATGGGATATGATATGATTGTTTATGATTTTGCAGCACATGTATGTATGATTTCATTATGATATGGGTGGGACCTATATCTCCCTCCAATTAATTTAGGTAAATATTTATATCTCATGAGATAAAAATGGATGGAATAAGAAATGAACTTGATTCAATATTACAGGTGTGGAATGAGAAATAAACTTGGTTCAATGTTATAGGGTTGGAATGGTAAATGAACTCGATTCAATATGACAAGGTTGGAATGAGGAGTGAACTTGGTTCAGTAATATAGGGTTGGAATGGGGTGTGAACCTGGTTCAGTAAAGGACTTTGTATACTATGATGGTCTCAACAACAATACCTTGACTACTATAGAAATTATTATATATGCTTATGTGTCTGCCAAAATTCCATGTTTTATACCCATGTTATGCTTTCATGGACTGTGTTCTTTATTTCCTTATGATTCATGTCTTATGAACTGCCAATCTTTATTCCATGATTCCATTTTATGATCTTTGATATGAAGGGTATGATCTTCTATTTTCATGATCATTTTTTCATACCCCTATGCTCATATTTATTTTTTACATGTATCCCTTGTTTAACCTTACTAAGCATCTGATCTCACCCCTTTTTATGCTTTCTTCCCTAGGTTATGAAGATATGTATTATGTTTGATGTGTCTAAGAAGGGTTCTAGTCAAGAAGAACATTGTGGGATATAATTTATCTCACACCAGTATTTATGATTCCATGTTTCCAAAGGCACTAGACTAATACGGTATTTGGGAATTTGTTTGTATAATGTTTTAAGTATTCTGCAAATGTTATGTGATTTTAATGTATGAAAAGATAGGGTCACTATAGTTCTACTAAAAAGGAGACAGTTGATGGACTGCCCTTGTAGAGACAGCAATAAGAGTAAGGAGTTACGTATGACATTGGATGTGGTGGCGGAGTGAAGAGAGCAGTAAGAGGTGGAATACGATTCAATGTGTTATCTCCTCCACCCTTAGGTGGTCCATGCTAGGATTATGGAGATAGAGGATGGGGGTGAGGAATTATGCAGGTTACAGAGGCCTATGACCCAAAGTCCCCAAGGGTGATTAGAGTTATGATTTGTGTACTTTTTACTTTTTCAGTAGTACTGTTAGACACGGGTATGAGATACTCTTTTCTCAACACTTCTTTCTTGAGTCATTTCGAAGGTGATTCGAGGTGTTGGTGGATCCTTGTTATGGTGATGTTTGATGTAGCTTCATACTCGTAAGAAAGATTGATTCTTCCCCCACCGAGACGCATTCTTGTGACGCAATACAAAACCATGTGGGCGAGTCAATGCTACCCAAAGTGGATAGTGTCAAGGCATGGTGGATGAGTTCCTTAGACTTGTGTGATTGGGGAAATTTATCATGTGTAGGTGTAGATGAAAACCATATTTGTGGTGAATAAGTGGGAAATGGAAACGATGATCTTTGGGTAGATGGGGATTTTGGCTTAGAGGCTCAAATATGGTTCGAGGTATGACATGTGACTTCACTGCCCCAATTGCAGTAGCACAAATTCAAGAGCCACTTTTCCATGGGTGTAGCCCCTATCTGAGGCCTAGAAATACTAGTGGATCCTTTTTACTCAACCCTTATGCTTGGAATCTCTAGTATAGAGAATTGGAGGTCATTCACTCTTATTGTTAGTGTGACCTGACTCTGGGAGGGAGAGAGAGAGCCTCATATAGAATCTTTCTATAGCGGCAAAGAGACCCTATAATGTTTTCCTCAGTGTGGATTGGCTGTATACTATCCATGATCATATGGTTTCCACCAGTGGGTGAGGCAGTGTTTTTGGCATGTGGGATGGAGTTTTCCTCCTTATAAAGGAGTGATCCTAGACCAAGTAGGATGCACTCATGTGTGGGCAGATACAACTGATTTTTTATCAGTTAGCTCGTATGAACCTTAGAGTAGTGGATGTTATGAGTTTTATGTTACCTATATTTGTTGTGGAGTGTGAGGACATATTTTATGTGGATGTGTCATTTTTACCACCCCACTGAGAGTTGGAATTATATATAGACTGTCACTTAGGGACTGCCCCAATATTTGCATCAACATATCATATGGCTCTCACAGAGCTTCATGAGCTTAGGTGCAGTTGGAGGTTTTTAGAAGGAGGGTCGGGTAAGACCTAGGTGATCACTTGGTCATCCCTATATTGTTCTCCTTGGAGGTGGATGAGAGACTTGTGAACCGGGTCCTACAACCATGTTTGGATTGGTTTGAGGTAGTCTTCATTAGTACCCTTGTGTTCTTGGAATCAGAGTTGCATGTGAGACACTTGAGTATGGATTCTAGACTTACTCTAAGAGTACCATGTTCTTGGGGATATCTCGTTAAGTTGGTTCTAGATTCAGGAGGTCTACTTCTTGTGATATGTCCTCTTGGTCATGGGAGTTATAGTGGACCCAACTGAGTTTTAGGTCATGCTAACTTGAGAACCACCTGAGGGTGTGGCCATAACAGTATATGATCACAGTAAAGTTCCTATCCACTTTTGTTGAGAGAGGTAATGGAGCAGTTGACATATTCCCATTGGTCCCTTATTGGTGAGTATGGTGTAACATTTCTCCAACTGATTGTTGTTACCCCTTTGTTTTTACAGTGAGTCAAGGAGGCACGGTTTGGAGATTTTATTTGTGAGGTATCACGTGATTGGATATCCACTAAACATGTTCTTGATGAATTTTCCAAAGGTGGGGAGTATTTTATCCTTATGATAACTAACTATGACACCAGTCACACTGTGAGATGAGGTGCTGAGGAGGGTGTTTTCCCTCAGTAATACACCCAGGTGAGGGATGATTGTATTAACATACTTTGGAACTAGGTGTGGTGGAAAAGGATATGGTGGATTATTGTTAAGTAAGCTATTGATTTCTCACCTAATTGTAGGTGGAGACTGAGGTTCCCAAATAGTAGAGGAAATAGGGTGGAAAATGTGGCTTTCATGATGAGGTTTCCACGATCATGGAGAGGTCATGACCTATCTTAGTGATTATAGGTCTACTCACTAGGTTGTCCCACTTCCTACCCATATGAGAAAAGAGCTTAGTGGAGATTTATCCAAGTCGTTAGGCTATCTCCAGGGTTCAAAGTCCCTTTATCTAGTTTTTGTGTGGGTTAGTGAGGTGGTGTGCCGCTAGACCTTGTAACTATAGTTGGATCGGGTTCTTGGTGTTTTTTCACCTTTCGTAGTTGAGGAGACATATGTCCACCTTGTTGAATGATGCTGACCTGGATGAGCTACGCATTGGGTGTGGAGTTTCCTTTTATAGGTACCCAATGGTGTTGGAGATCTGACTATAGGAGACCCTTCACAGGTAAGTGGCTCCCTTGGGTGCATGTTTATTGACAGCACGAGGACCCTCTGGAGAGCTCACTAGTGTGGGAGACCTAGTTGAGAGCTCATTTTCCCCCTTATATGTAGTATTTTACTTTTCAAGACAAAAATCCTTGAAGGTAGGGAGAGTTTTGAGACTCTGGTTTTTCCATGAAAGGCTTTGGAATATTTCTAAAAATATTTTCAAAGTCAGAGGCTGAGTCAGCATGGAATTCGGTGCCCAAAGAGTCTCAGTGAGGTGATATTAAAAATATTAAAAATATTATATCATGGGTGTATATTTTTCTAGGAAATGTAGAATAATTCCAAAATTAATTCTCGGGTCATAAATCTAAGACCTCGGTTGAGTTTTGAACATGGTTTTTACCCTAGGAGTGATATATAGTTTGTCGGCGGTGGGCACTCGGTCATAGGTGACTGTTGGTGGGATATTAAATGAAGGAGGTTTATTAATTAAATAAAATTTAATTAATAAACCTAAAACCTACCCCTACCCCTTGTATAATTATCCACACATAGAGGAGAGAGGATAACCCCCTTGCGGTGATGGATGGATGGCCTGAAGGGGAGATAGAGAGAGGGGGAGAGTGGGGGAGGAGGTGTCATTGAACTCCATTCTTGATGGAGAATGACATTGGATCAACATACATCAGGTTTTGGGCATCACATTGGACCTAAAACTTTGGTGTTTCACCATGAGGTAGGTGTATTCGTGAGTTTTGTGTCTCGATCCTCATATATGCAT
Source organism: Viscum album (assembly GCA_963277665.1). Lineage (NCBI taxonomy): Eukaryota > Viridiplantae > Streptophyta > Magnoliopsida > Santalales > Viscaceae > Viscum > Viscum album. The sequence continues at coordinate 1,078,525,918 of OY728166.1, read as the reverse complement.
TTTTTTAAGGTTTTAGAGCCATTATGTTACTGTTAGAGATCCCATGGGGGTCAATCTGTGGGAAATTGGTGAAAATCAGGGGTTTGGGAAGATCGCGGGGATTTTCAGTTCAAAAATCCTGATCACATAGTGTATAGTACAGGATCACACATTTTGTGTTCTTCCCATTCAGGGAAGACGGTATTTTAGGACCTACATGCCATGTACTGAGGATATACACCATGTAGTGAGGCTTTTCCATGTGGCAGAGGACATGGACATGCGCCATACCAAAAAGGGACATGGTCATGTAGAGTTACGCGACCAGGACCCTCGATGTACATGGGTCAGAGGACACACCCAGATACATGGGCACAGGTCATGGTACACAAGCAAGAGCACATGTACACTGGCATGGACAAGGACATGAGCTTAGGCTAGGCCAAGAGGAACATGTTGTGTACATAATGTACACCGGTCTGCAACATGTTTCGAGGGGCGTTCCTGATCCCCACAAGTGGGCAACCAGTGTTGGGAATAAAAATAAAGCTATTGGGAATTATTTTTCCCATAAAAGATAAATAAATAAACAAGAATAAACAAAATAATAAAACTAAACTCTAGCAGTGGAAAAAGAAATAAACAGAATAGCTCAACATACCTCCATGTGACCTTCTAGGTCACCACCCAACTCAGAACCAAGTTCACTCTGAGAGTGATCCAGCACTAATGAAACTTAAAACTGAAAAGATAACGTTGGGGTGACCACCAAAATTCTCAGTAGGAAAATACCACATAATCCATACCTTTCCTTCCATAAAACATTCCATTAATGCTAGTTTGAAATACAGATATAAAAATAGAGTTTTTCACATTTTAATAAAACAAAAGTAATTTCTCCATTTTAAAGTCCAACACAAAGATAAATCATTTTCCAAAACCAACTACCATTTGAAAACAAAAACCAAAACAGGTGATTCCAAAGTTGTGCTAAGATAAAAACAAGTAAACAGTGAAAACTAAAAATAAACTAGTACAATAGAAAGTAAACAAGAAATGTAAATAATTAAGTAACCATGGGTGATCCTAAACATCCCTAGAATACCCCTATATGTACTAGGTTCGGAAACACCTTCCAGAGTATGGTGAAGCTCCTAAATCTATAACCAATTGGTCGCCCTAAAACTAACCAAATCTAGTGGCAAAGCCTGTGTGGCCTAACAACCAATCTAGGGGGTACCAACCCGTCTAATCGAGGTTGATCAACAACAATCACTCAATCATCTAAAAGAAACCTAGAAATCAATGGTGGTAGTAATACTATGTAAGTAGGAGGCCCTTGCACATGTGACTCAACTCATAGGTCATCACCGCACTTACCTACCCAAAACACGGACGCTTCCTATGCATTCACCCATAAAGGGTTACCCTAAATAGAAGTACCCCATATACTTGTATATATATATATATACACATGCATACATGTCAAACATAAAAAGTGTAAATCATGTCGTCACATCATGTCTATGTTGAAACCATTTTCTAAAAACAATTAAAACTTCGACCAGGCACACACAATTTCCAAACACAAACCACTCTAAAAGTTAATACAACTTCACCCATGATTTGGAAGATCCAAACAGGCCTTTAATTCCAAATTCTCTAATTCATTTTTAGTAAAACCTTTCAAACTCATAAATAAAAATACACAATTTTATGAAATGGCCAAACAGCCCCTTGAGCCTAACATTCATCGAAACACACACTAAAGACCAAACGGGCACACCCTTTGAGATTACATTTAAAACCTTTTATAAAATCCACACAAAGGAACAAACATTATTTAGGAAACAAAATCTATTTAGAAAACCAAAGTTTTAAGAAAGCATTATTTTGAAGGTGACATCTTCATTTGAGAGAAAATCCATGTGTACACCTGGTTTTCCCATAGATGTTCTAACATCCAATGGCTCAAGAACAACCAAGATGACATTTCTAAACCATTTCCACAAGGACTCTAATTACTTTTAAATCAAGAACAACCATTCACATCATTAATAGAATACAAAACAATCCTCTTAAATCTATAAAACCCCTTTTAAAATCATTTTTAACACAATTTCCAAGTTACAATGTTGTCAAACCAAACACGCCCAACCAAAAATACATTTTTCCAAAATATTTCAAAATTTTCCTATTTCCGAAAAACAAGAAACTAGTAAAACATACCAAACAATTCATCGAAAATTATATAAACAGACTAACCAATTTATAAACAATTATATAAATAACCCAACCAATCTATAAATACTTTTATAAACAGGTTAACTAGTTTCTAAACAATTTTTTTATAAGCTAGTCAAACAATGCATAAATAATTCTATAAGTAACCCAAACAATCTGCTAGAAATTCTATAAAAAATCAAACAATTTTATAAAAAATTCCATAAACAGATCAAACAAATTGAAACAACTAGAAACACCATGATAAACCATTGAATAGTATCACGAAGGAGTGTGTCATGTTTAAAACACTATCAATACAACATTTGACATCCAAAGAACATAGTTTCCTCAAACACATGAAAACATAATTAGGGAGAATACTTGAAAACTATTTTTAACAAAACCAATTAGCTTGAAAATACTATAGTAGATCAACTAAATATATTGCAAAGATGCAAATCAAATCAAAGATTTAATTAAAACACTCAAGAATTAAATGGGCTTAATCGGAAAAGAAAATGTGGATTCACCTACCTCAAACCAAGTGAAAACGCAACAACGCTTCCGTGAAAAGACTAACAACACCCAACAGACCAATTGCACACCCTAGACAATGAGAAAAACGTGTCAAACACAACCTGCGGTATTAGGATTTAACCAAAACAAATAAAAACACCAAAGATGGGATAAGAAAAAAAACACAAACCAGGGCAAGGGGGTTCAGCGCACACAAAGGAGATGGAGCAAGGAAGAGAGGTGTCGCGCCACTGTTGGCTGCCGGAGATGAGGGTCAGCGATGGTTGGTCAGAGGGGCGAGGTTGGCCGGTGCACCGCCAGCCAAAGAAAAGGAGAGTAGGGGGTGGTTGGTCGGCCAGAGCGGCTAGGGAGAGGGAGGTTGGCTGGGGGTCGGCTAGTTGGTGATGCGGAAGGGCGAGGCCAGAATGGCGAAGAGGAGGGCGACCAGGAAAGTCAGCACCGATCGGAGTGGTTGGGGATGGTCGGCAGGTGGAGGGGTGAGGGTCGGCCGAAGGGGGCCAGGAGGGCGAGGGAATGAGGAGGGAGAGGGGACCAGGAGGGCAGACGGGTGAGGGAGGGGGAGCACAGAGCAGTGAGGCCAGAGTAGCCTAGACCTACAGGGGAGCTGGGGCACGCGCATCGCGAAGCCAAGCTGGAGGGGGGCACTATAGCACTGCGCCACATGGGAGAAAGGGAAAGGGGGGGTGATGCCCCACCTAGGGTTTTCCAAAAAAAATATATAATGATAATACAAATAATAATAATAATAATAATAATAACAACAACAACAACAATACAATAATAATGATGATGATAAAAATAAAAATTATAATTATAATAATGATGATGATAATGATGATGATGGTGGTGATACTAATAATAATAATAATACAATAATAATAATAAAAATACAATAATAATAATGATAATAAAAATTATAATTATAATTATAATGATAGTAATAATGATAGTAATAATAATAATAATAATAATAATAATATAATAATAATAATACAGTAATAATTATAATAATTATAATAAAACCAATAATAATAATAATAATAACAACAACATAATATTATTATTATCATTATCAAACATTCTTTTTTTTTAATTTTTATTTAATTTTATTTATCTTATTCTCATGTTATTTTATTTCATTTTCTATTTCATTTTATTTTTCCATGCAATCGTATTACTTCTTTTAAAAACTAGATAACAGTGCACTTGTCGCACGACTTAATAAACTGTGTGCAAGTTGCACACCTCAACTGAGACCACTTGAGCACCTGCACAAACACTTAGGGTGACCACACGGTTACCGCTAACCATGCGGTGCCTGTGCACCAATCTGAAACCCACTAAAGTCATTAAACATCAAAAAAATTAAACTAGGACCCGTCCCAAACCTTGATGTGAGTAACCAAAGCCAAGGAATAATAAAATAAAATAAAAATTCAAAATTCGAGGTGTGGAAATTCTCCCCACTATAGACACTTTCTGCCCCCAGAAAGTCACCCAGCCGAACAATAGACAAAACAAGAATCCATTCCCAATTGAAACCAAAAGAAACCACAACATAAGATAATGGGAGACCATGAGAGGGTTCTCCCCACCACAAGAACTCAACTAGCGTGGATATTTAACACCCAAACATACCACCCCAGAAATGGGGGTGACGCGGGAACTCCCAACCAATCTAAACTAACTTCTATAGCATGAGAAAAACAACACCTCTGTTGAAACTTGGAACTCTCGACCCAGACCAAAAACCCCCAACTCTAGAGAAAAAACCTCTGAGTAGAACTTAACCCAAGAAGTGAATCTGATCACAACTGAAAACATCAATTATTCCACAAGCACTTACATCTCTAAATGAACAAAATTAAACTGAGATCCACCTATACAAGGGCCAAACACACTTTTAAGAAGAACACACGATTCATAAAACCATAATAAGACAAACGGAACTGTTGGATTATAATAGAACAAGTTCATCACTTTCCCCCATCGAATGATGAACTCACAATAATAGTAAAATTTTAATATTAGAAAAACAATAATGAAAAGACTTTATATGGTCCACTGCCAACACAGAACACAAAACCCAGACCGAGGCTTCACACCCCCCGGCAACTCCTAGCTGTGCGTGAGCTTCACCCCAAGACCTGTGGCTGGGAATCTGATGGTTGAAGCATCTTCTACCTCAAATTCAGGCACTAGAATACTCTAGTCACAGTGTCTTCTTCAGGCGACACTTCCTGTATAACTTCTCTAGATGACCCAGACACCCGCAACGATGGAACGTCTTCAAAGGGATGCGACATGATGGCTTCGTGTGCCCTAAACTTCCACACTGATGGAACACCATTGAACAGTCAGACAAACTAGAATCCAGAACCACTGTAGAGGACTCTTTAGAAACAGTTCCATCTAGAACACTCTACTCACCAGATGGGAAACCTTCACGAGAAACTGGATACACTGGATTTCCAACCATCTGCACTCTAGAGACCAACTCCGCTAAGACCGCCTCATCCACCAGTTTCTCAAAATGATGGTCCCTAGAAGGGAGGACCCTCTCCTTGATCTCTGGACGAAGACCCCTGATGAAGATAAAAGTCTTCATCAAATCCTATGATGCTACCTCCGGAGAAAATTACATAAGTTCCTTGAAATGGTCAACATATGATTTCATCGTCCATTGGCCTTGTTGAATACGCATGAGCTCTTCCTTTTTATTCATATTTACCTCTTAAGGTATAAACCATCAGATGAATATGGATTTAAATACATCCCATGTCATCCCAACTTGCATTGATGGCAGGGTGAACAAATCCCATTCATCCAGTGTTGGACCTTTGAACAGCCCCAAAACGGAATGCAATCTGACAACTTCGGGAGTTCCTAATACCTTGAAGACGTGCTCAACCTCTTCAAGCCACTCTATTGCCTCTAACGAACCTCAATCACCATGAAGGATAGGTAATTTCTAAGAAGGACCAAAAATTGGGCATGGATTATCAGAAACTCTAAGGACCTTTCTAAGTAGCATTTTTAGAAAAACATATAAACACAAAGCTGAAACTAATATCAAATCAAAGTATAATTAAAAGTAACATCCTAGGAAAAAATTACCAGATCAAAAACCAAAAAAATACAAACACAACCCAAAATTTCCTTTTCAAAATCCTCTTTTCATTTTATATTTCAAAACCACCTTCTTTCAAGGCCACTTTCCAAATACCAAACCCACTTTTCAAACCAAATTCAATTTTCAAAATCATTTCCCCTTTTAAAATCACTTTAGAAAAACAAGGTCAAGCCTTTAATTCCAAGTACACGCCCAATTAATCTCATGAATCATTGCACATGTCTTCATCCTCTTTCATCCTTATGCGCCAACATGAACTTTCCATGCATCCCCTCACATGTGAAAACATTCATAAAGAGTACCTGAGGTTGCGCCCAAACCATTTTCCTACCAATTCCAAGCAAAAACCATATTTTTAAACCAAGAGATTTTAATTTTAAAACCCATTTCACAAATTTAATGTCATTTAAAAGAAATCATTCTCATTTAAACAACCCTTTTCACTTTCAAAAGCATAAGTACACCAACCAGAACCAATATGACACTCAACTTGCATCAAACTACCGGAGAGAGGGACTAGTAGTCATGCTTAACCCGGTGACATGGTAGTGGGCCATACCCCAAGTAAGCGTCAACAACTAGGAGGAACTTAAACCATGTACTCAGACTCTACATGGTTCACTACTCCATGTGAAATAATTATGTATCATCAGCTTTCCTTCATTGTCATCCCTCAATCTATAACAAACTAGAACGAGACAAGGACTCAATTCCTGGACTACCCCTGGCCACTCGAGGTTCGGAACGAGCGAGGGTTCATGACACCCTTCTCATACCTACCTCTCAAGTCCTGATAGTCCCAATATCCATCTACTAGACACCCCAAATAACAAGGGTCTACTCTGATACCATTTTGTCATGAACTAACCTGGTTCGACCATGAACCGTTCATCTGATCCGATCTGCAACATGTCCTGAGGGGCATTCCCAATCCCCACGGGCAGGCAACCAATGAATAGCATCAAAATAAAGCTATTGGGAATGATTTGTCCCATAAAATATAAATAAATAAACAAGAATAAACATAAAAATAAAACTAAATTCTAGCATCGGAAAAATAAATAAACAGAACAGCTCAACATACCTCCATGTGACCTTCTAGGTCACCACCCAACTCTGAACCAAGTTTGTTCTGAGGGTGAGCCAGCACTAATGAAACATGAAACTAAAAAGATAACATAGGGGTGAGCACCAAAATTATTGATAGGAAAACACCACAAAATTCATACCTTTCCTTCCACAAAACAGTCCATTAATGCTAGTTTGAAATACATATATAAAAATTAGGTTTTCACATTTTAATAAAACAAAATTAATTTCTCCATTTTAAATTCCAACACAAAGATAAATAATTTTCCAAAACCAACTTCCATTTGAAAATGAAAACCAAAATAGGTGATACCAAAGTTGTGCTAAGATAAAACAAGTAAACAATGCAAACTGAAAATAAACTAGTGCAACGGAAAGTAAACAAGAAATGTAGATTATTAAGTAACCATGGGTGATCCTAAACATACCTAGAATACCCCTAGACGTACTTGGTTCAGAACCACTTGTTAGCGTATGGTTAATCTCCTAAATCTATAACCAACTGGATTCCCTAAAACTGACCAAATCTAGTGGCAAAGCCCGCCTGGCCTAACAACCAATCTAGGGGGTACCAACCCATCTAATCAGGGATGATCAGAAACTGTCACTCAGTCATCTAAAAGACACCCAGAAACCCATGGTGATAGTAATACTATTTAATTAGGAGGCTCTCACATGTGTGACTCAACTCACATGTTGTCACCACACTTACCTACCCCAAACACGAACATTTCCTATGCATTCACCCATAAAGGGTTACCCTAGATAGAAGTTCCCAATATACTTGTATATATATATACACATACATTTCAAACATAAAAATTTCTAATCGGGACATCACATCATGTCCATGTTGAAACTATTTTCTAAAAACATTTAAAACTCTGACCAGGCACACACAATTTCCAAACACAAACCATTCTAAAAGTTAACACAAATTCACCCATGAGTTGGAATATCCAAATAGGACTTTATGTTCAAAGTCTCTAATACATTTTTATTAAAACCTTTCAAACTCTTAAAGAAAAATGCACAATCTTATGAAATGGACAAACAACTCCTTGATCCTAACATTCATCGAAACACACACTAAAGACCAAATAGGCACACCCTTTGAGATTACATTTCAAAATTTTCATAAAAGCCACACAAAGGACCAAACCTTATTTAGGAAAAAAATATATTTAGAAAACCAAGGTTTTAAGAAAGCATTATTTTGAAGGTGACATCTTCATTTGAGTGCACACATGGATGTTCCAAAATCCAATGGCTCAAGAACAACCAAGATGACATTTATAAACCATTTCCACAAGGAATCCAATTGCTTTGAAATCAAGACCAACCATTCACATCATTAAGAGAACACAAAAAAATCCTTTTAAATCCATAAAACCCCTTTTTAAATCATTTTTAACACAATTTCCAAGTTACAACATTGTCAAAACCAAACATGACCAACCAAAAATGCATTTTTACAAAATATTTTTAAATTTCCCTATTTCTGAAAAATAAGAAATAAGTAAAACATACCAAACAATTCATCGACAATTATACAAACAAACTAACCAATTTATAAAAAATTATATAAAAAACCCAACCAGTCTATAAACACTTTTATAAACAGGCTAACCAATTTCTAAACATTTTTTTTATAATCTAGTCAAACAATGCATAAATAATTCCATAAGAAACCCAAACAGTCTGCTAGAAATTCTATAAACAAATCAAACAATTTTATAAAGAATTCCATAAATAGATCAAACAAATTTCACAAACTAGAAACACCATGATAAAACATTGAAGAGTATCACAAAGGTTCATGTCATGTTTAAAACACTATCAATACAAAATTTAACATCCAAAGAATATAGTTTCCTTAAACACATGAAAACATAATCAGGGAGAATACTTAAAAACTATTTTTAACAAAACCAATTAGCTTGAAAACACTATAGTAGATCAACTAAATATATTGTGAAGATTCGAATCAAATCAAAGATTTAATTAAAACACTCAAGCAGTAAATGGGATTAATTGGAAAATAAAATACAGATTCACCTACCTCAAACCAAGTGCAGACACAACGACACTTCCGCGAAAAGACGAACAACACCCAACAGACCAATTGCACGCCCTAGACAATGAGAAAAACGTGAAAAACACAACCCACAGTATTAGGATTTATCCAGAACAAATAAAAACACCAAATATGGGATAAGAAAAAAACGCAAATTTGAGCAAGGGGGTTTAGCACGCACAAAGAAGATGGAGCAATGAGGGGAGGCATCGCGCCGATGCTGGTCGCCGGAGATGAGGGCTGATGAGGGCTGGTCAGAGGGGCGAGGTCGGCTGGTGCACCACTGGCTGGAGAAAAGGAGATCAAGGGGTGGTTAGTCGACCGGAGCAGCTGGGGCGAGGGAGGTTGGCTGGGGGTCGGCTGGTCGGTGATGCGAAAGGGTGAGGTCGGAGTGGAAAAGAGGAAGTTGGATGGGAAAGTTGGCACCAACCGAAGTGGTTGGGGCTGGTCGGTAGGTGGAGGGGTGAGGGATAACTAGAGGGGACCAGGAGGGTGAGGGAATGAGGAGGGAGAGGGGACTAGGAGGGCGGACAGGCGAGGGTGGGGGAGCGTAGAGTGATGAGATCAGAGTAGCCTAGACTTGCAAGGGAGCTGGGGTGTGTGTGTCACGAAGCCAAGCCAGAGGGGGGGTATTGTAGCGCTACACCACGAGGGAGAAAGTGAAATAGGGGGGCAATGCTCCCCTAGTGTTTTCCAAAAAAATCAATGTAATGATAATACAATTAATAATAATTATAATAATTATAATAATAATAACACTAATAATAATAATAATAATAACAATTCAATAATAATAATGATAATAAAAATTATAATAATAATAATGATGATGATGATACTAATAATAATAATAAAATAATAATAATAACAACAACAATAAAATAATTATGATGATGATGATAATAATAATAATAATAATAATAACAATACAATAATAATAACAATAATACAATAATAATAATAATAATAATAACATAATATTATTGTTATCATTATCAAACATTATTTTTTTTAAAAATTATTTAATTTTATTTATCTTATTCTCATCTTATTTTATTTAATTTTATATTTCATTTTATTTTTCCATGTAATCGTATTACTTATTTTAAAAACTGGATAATTACGCGCTCGCTGCACGGCTTAATAAACTGTGCGCAAGTTGCGCGCCTCAACCCAGACCACTTGGGCACCCGCACAAGTACCTAGGGATACCACATGGTTACCGTTAAACATGTGGTGCCCATGCACTGGTTCAAAACCCACTGAAGTCATTAAACGTCAAAAAAATTAAATCGGGACCCGGCCCGAACCTTGACGCGAGTAACCAAATCCAAGGATTAATAAAATAAAAAATAAACTTAAAAGTAGGGATGCGACAGCCAGCCAGGTCGTGTGCGGGTGAGGACACACCCGGGTGCTTAGGCGAGGTTACATGTCATGTAACCGTATGTACACACCATGTATTTTCCTTATACATGATGAGTAAAATGATGGGACATGACCAGGGTTTGGTGCCGAGAGACATATCATGTACTGTGGGTACCATCGTGTACTCCCCTCAGCAACTTCTACCTTACACATCTCCATCTTTAGGACTCAGATGGAGTCCCATGAGTAACTTATCCTGAGTGTTTTTCAGTATTGAACGTGATGGTGTCTATGCTTTTATTGATAGATATGTGATGTTAGATAATGTCAGTATGGTGCTTGTTTTATTGATGCTTAGCTAGTATCAGTTGGGTGTGTTCCCTTGCTCCATCCCATTGAGGGTACGGTGTGGTATAGCATACTCATCATAGGATTGAGATCATATCCATAGGATTGTTTTAGATGGAGTTTGTAGTATCCCTTTGTGATATAGATGTGGGATCCTCTATCATATCTTCATCTTTCCTAATTGGGTTTTGTGGCATCAGTATGACCCACTTGCATGGTTGTTAATACCCTTCTTATAGGGTTTATCTGGTAGGGTTTGTAATATCATCATCTATATGAACACCTACTTGGAGGGTAGTTCTGTATTGGGTTTGTGGTATCTCCTAGTAGTCATGGGTGTGATCCCTTATCTATTTATTATGATTATGAAACTTGGTAGGGTTATTGGTGTCCCCCAATGATCCTAAGTGTGATCCCCTATTTGAGAATTATGATATCTGGAGTTCCAGATCGGGTTCATGGTGTCCCACAGCGATCCTAGGTGTAATCCCCTATCAATGTGTTTAGATATTCTAGGTTCTAGTAGGGTTCGTGGAGTCCCCCATAATACTTGGGTGTGATCCCCTATATGAGTATTGATATCTTCTAGGTTTTAGCGTGACTTTCTTCATGGTGATACCCGATGAGTGTGTTCTCTTAGATGGATTCCATTAGGGATGGCGGAGATGTGTTGTCGATTTAGTGATGCCCGATGAGTGAGATCTCTTGGATGAGTTCCATCAGGGATGGTAGAGCTTACCTAATGAGTGGGAACTCTCGTATGAGTTCCATATGGGATGGAAGGGCTCATAGAGTGTGTACTCCTGGACAAGTGATACCTTTGATCCTTGAGTAAAATCTTGTGGTAGACTAGATGGTTGAGACCATGAGAATTGGAGTCTAAGATGAGTATATATGGGTTCTTATGAGATTCCTTTAGGTATGTCTCATATTTGATTGAAATAATAGGTGTTGGTGAGCTAAATAGTCATGTATAGCCAAGGAGTGGTTGAGATGGAGTTTCTTATTCTCTCTCACTTGGGTTTTTATACCCTATGGCTATGGGTTGAGCAGACTATTTCCTTTTAGTTTCTCACTTTTCTTTTGGATTTTTGGGGTGCCTACTTAGTATTGGTATACTCACCACTACATGGGATTTTCCCACACATGTCATTTCTTATGTAAATGAAATGTCATTTTATGGAGTCCTTAGAGGACCCAGAGTAGGTAGAGCACGGTGAGCTAAATAGACCGAGGTGTGTACCAATTGTTATATTTGATAACAGTCTCTTCCTTCTGAGTAGGTTGGATTCTTTTATTAGTTTCTAGTGGGATTGTATTTTTTTCCTTTTTCATGCTTTCAATACTTGTGTTGTACTTTGATTGCGGGATGGATGTATGTACTCATTTGGTATCAATTGTAATTTTATCTCTATATTGTCTCATAGATATGGATGTGTGTGTGTGTGTACATGTACCACAGGCTAAGGCCTCTCTTGCACGTGATATGCCTACTCAGTGTTGGTCGACAGCCTCTGGCCTATTAGAGGTGGGCTTGAGGTAGTCGCACTCATCTAATCGTTGGCCAGGCGGGCCTCGGTGGGTCTGGTCATGATAAGGGTCAAATCATCTCTTGACTTATTTATTATAATGTCGCATTATTCATGATGTTCCCAACATATCCAACTCCACTATAAACATATGTCCTAACGGTTAATGAAATACATCAAATTATGTGACTTATGATATAAATTAATAATAATATTAATGTCTAAGGATCATTATATGAGTCTGCAGATAGGAACATCTAATGAAACATAGAACATGTGTATTTCCTATTGGTGGGTTTGTTCTTATAACCCTCCTCTATTGGATATTTACAAGGAAAAACTTTATGATAAGAAGTTTAAATGTATTATGATCCTCCTACCTGTTAGAACCAAGATGATAAGGATAATTGTATTTAGGTGTTGTATTTTGTTGTCAAATAATCTTAAGAGGATAAATCACCTCCCTTTGTATTTGGTGAATATTGGACTAACCATCAGATTCAATAAATCATACCCATGATGTTTATGAAAGACCATCATATTTAGGAGAATCTTGTTGGATGAAAGGATCATCGGACTCACCTCAGGTTCAGACTGGAAGAAGAGATCGTAATGGGGTAGAATCAAAGTATGAATGACTACGATAAAAATGTAATGATGCTTTGTTGATCTTGGAGTTCTCATAAATCATAATTATTCTGTGAAACTTGTGATGCAATATTGATAAAAGAAAGGGGGAGAAAAGGTGCTGGAAATCATATTCGGTCTAATCATAATCATGTCAACCATGTTTAGGTTGAGAAGGAAAGAAAGATGTTGATTGGGAATTCACAATACTTTCCATTATAAGTTGGACACTAATGAATATGATCCTCAATGTAATCAAATTCATGAAGGAATTCATGATATAAGATGAAGTTTGTGAAAGAATAAATATTGTGAAGTTGAACTTTTCCAGTCTCAAGATCATTGTAATGAGTTCATCATATTCATATGTGTTTAAAGGTTGGGAAGGTTTGTGGAAAATGTGATAAAATGAAGGTATAGGTTTTCAGTCGGACCAAAATCCAAAAGATATAAATCTTTGGAGGAATAATTTTATGATTTTTAAAAAGGGAGAAGAATTGAAGTAGTGAAAGATCATTGGTGTTGTATTTATAAGAGAAATAATAAATTTGATTTGTTTTCAATATCTTTTATTAGTTTGGTCAAGATCCATCATATTGGAATTGATACCTACTCATCGGTTTGAAAAAAAAGTAGAAGTAGTTGAATAAGTTTGAAAGAATATTTTCATCTTCATTGTAATGAAGAAATCAGAATGGATGTTAGTTCCAAGAATCATAATGACAAGTCTTATGTTTCCCTTCATACATTTGGTGCAGAGCAACATAATGAGGAAACTATTGTTAAATATATGCTTCTATAATAATGAGGAAATCAGAATGGTCAGATATTCTTTCATTTGGTGCAGAGTAACGTAATGAAGAAATCATATTGGGGAAATTGTAATTAGACTAATGTTTGTAAAGAAATTAAGAATATAGTTGAAGTTTTTAGAATATTTGAGAAGGATCGAGAGGAAACGATAAGAGTTGAGAAATGTTGATGAAATTCAAGATGCACTCGAAATTCAAGGAAACATGAAAATTTGAGTAATTTGGTTAAGCGGGAAAGTTTTTAGGAATCCTTCCCAAACCACTTTTGGTGCGATGATAAAAGAAGAAAAGTACATTGTACTTTTCTAACAGATGTACTTTTCAGAAAGTAAGTGAGAGAAACTCTGAATTTGTAGGAAGAATAAGTTTCTAGATTGTTTTTTTCTTGAAGAAATTGTGTCAGATAGAAGTGAAAGGAGAAGAGCTAAGATTGCAACATATTTAGTTAATTTTCATATTCAGCTGATTATCGTATTCATCTAGTTATTGTATTGAGCAGAATTATCATATTGGGATTTATGGACTCAAAGAGTATAGTTCCAGAATTGTTTCAACCATATTTTAATAGAGTTATATTTTCTATATTGAGTGATCAAATTGGGATAATCGAATTAAAAGAATCAGACTGGAAGAATCAGACTGGGAAATCAGACTAAGTTTTATTACAAATTCTAAGAAGTTATTACCAGCTATTGGGTAATAAAGTAAAGAATTGTTTTGAAAGTTTATATATGTGAAAGTTGATAAATAATCATCATAACATATTTGTTACAAAAACATTTTTATTACATCATTTATTATATAAGGAGTGTACACACTATTTAATTGTTTACATAGTTCTACATGAGTGTAAAGATACATCCTACTCATTTTATTCCACACAAAAGGATATATTGTTAGTGGATTGTATGGTATTGGATTATTTCCAAACCATAAAAATTATATATCTATTCTTATTTAATAATGAACCTTGTAAATATTTGTGTTCTTGTGGATGTTTTTTTGAATTGTTTTCAATAGGCGGGGTAATATTTAACAGGAGGTGAAGGTTGTTTCATAAGCAAGGAAGCATAAAAGGAAAATATATCACTGATTCAGCCCCTCCCCTTCTCAGTGATACAATTATCTTGATTGGGTGCTTACAATTGGTATCAAAGTTGAAGGTTATCTTCATTAATTCTTTGCGAAAGTTTTGAAGATAGATTGATGGAGAATCTAAATTGTGTGAGCAATAAAGGAATTCTAGTTTTAGATGGTAAGAATTATCATATCTAGAAATATAGAATGTTTTTTATCTTATGTCTCTTGGATATGATGTTCTTGAAGCTGCAACAGATGGTTTTCCTCCTATTGACAAAAAAGTTACTCTTACATCTATTGATAAAAAGAATCTTGAGAATGATAGAAGGGATAAGAATGTTTTACTATCATCTCTTTATGAAAGTGAATTTCTAAGGCTGAAAGGTGTTTCCATAATTAAAGGTATATAGGATAAGCTGAAAAACATATATGAAGGCAATACAAAAGTGAAGAAGGTGAAATTAAAAATCTAGAGGCTAGGGTGTGAAGATTTGAAAATGGGTGAGTATGAATATATTGGGGAATTATTTACCAAGGTAAATGGAATTGTCAGTACTATCAGATTTCTTGGTGAAAAGTTAAAATATTCTATAATTTTTTAAAATATTTTAAGAATCCTTCCTATAAAGTTTGATGATAAAGTTTCCTCACTAGAGGATAGAGATCCTGAAACATTGTCTCTAAATGATTTTAATATCACTATCATTATTTATAAAATGATAAGGGAGAAATATATGAAAATAAAAACAAAATTTGATAGAGAAATGTCTTTCAAGGCTACCAAGAAAGAAAAATCAAAGAATATTATTATTGAAGAAGAAGCTGGTGATTCTGAATCTGAAAATGAGGTATGTAAAAATCTTGATGATAATTTATCCATTTTTTCTAAAAAATTAAAAAGAGGTACAGGTAAATACAAAGATAAACTTCCCTTTAAATACTTTGAATGTGGAGTTGTTGGTCACTTTTCGTATAATTTTCCACGAATAAAGAAAGAAGAGGATAGTGATGAGGAAGAAAGAAAACCAAGAAGATCGTGGAAGAAACAGGGTGATAAAGATAAATCTTTTTCTATAGGGAAAGATAGAAAATTATTTAAATCCAAAAGAAGAAGTTTGAAAGCATGTCCAATTGTCGCCTATTGATCGGTCAAGGTTCCGGTGCTCTGCTAATGTGTATAAAAGCACTCGGGTCGAATCCTCGGCGAAGATACTTTTTTATAGTCGGTTGTTTTTAGTTAATTGTATTCTGATTGGAGGGTTTTTTTGTAGATCTTATGAAATAATTTATGGATGATGTTTGATTTAACAATTTGATAAATATTGGGTTGAGTTCATTATTGGGGATTTAAGCTTATGATTTCCTTGAGCTTTGCTTTATATTGCATTAAATTAATACCCACTTCACAAGATGATTTTAATTGGAATTACCAAATGTTAAAGATTTAATCCAAGCCTTAACTTAACTTAGGGTTTTAATAATTTCCATTACTTGTTTATGGTAGTGTATTTTTGGTTCCAATAATCTATGGAATCCACATATTAAACAAAACATGTCATTAATCCATGACATATAAAGTTCAACATACACAATATTAACTCAAATAATACTCATCGAGCAAAGGCTCTCAATCACTTAATATCCCCAAATTATAACCCACCTCAATGGTAGATTTACTCAGCAATTTAAATGACTAGTAATATGGTTATAATTATTATGATGATAAATTAATAAGATAAGAAAAATAAAGGGATAAGAAAAGAGTGGTGCGTCGAACACACACACAAACGATGAAGGGAATTAAATACCAACTTTAGATTGAATGAGAAAGCAAAAGAAGGGAAGGGGATTCAACTGTATTTAAAATATTTTAAGAACATTAATATTAAAATATAAAAGGTGGATGAGAATAAGATATATTGAAGAAGAAACTTGCATTACAATAGTATTACAAAGAGACTTACAAGATTACAAAAATGAAGAACACAAAAGTAAATGAAAAAAATAGAGAGGAAAGGTATATCAAGTAAAAACTTGAGTATAGAAGATCCTAAAAATCCCTTTGCAAGGATTTGGTCATACCAATATGTGCTCCTATCTTCTGAAATGCCAAATCCTTTGAAGGAGAGGAGGGGGTGAATTTATAGCCCAAGGAAGTGGATTGTTGGCATTCCCAATCTGTCCCTCCACTTGGATCGACTATTTGGACATCCATATATCCAAATATCAAGATATCTCCTTCTTCAAAGTTTTAGATAATAATATCGGTATACCTCTCTCAAAATTTGAAGTCATTTGGACCTATGGAGCCAAAGTTATAGCAGTTTTATTAAAAAAAGTTAAACTATCCATTTCAATCCATGCTTTTTCGATGGCCAAAATGTGAATGGATTTTAGAATAGGAATATGCCTTCAAATTCTAATGCTTTCTTAAACAAAGGAGGCTGTATATATCTCCTATTTCACACTGAAAAATCTCATATTTATTTGATAAATATATCAGGAGAAATGTCATGAATACTGTACTGATTTTAATTCCCAGTCAGAATGATGGGCTGAGTTTAAATGAATCATTTGAGACCCTTGTGTTTGGATTTGGGCCTTGAAATTTGTATCCAAGACTACTTACATTTTCCCTCTAAATTTTGAGGAGAATAAAGGAATTTGGAATTCTTGATTGTGCCCAGCAATTAAATCTTCATGGCTGGTCCATTTTCTTCATAGATTTTGTAGGCCTTCTTGTGTGGTCCATATGGGCCTTCAAATGGCATAATTGGCTCATGATACCTTCTAATGAAATGTTTTGTATTGAATAAGGAATCCTAAAAAATAGGAACTGCATAATTTGGATCAGTATGGTAAGAGTTATAAATAAAATAGTAAACTGACTCAATTGGACTACTTCTAAAAATGCTCAAAATTATACGTAGTATTAAAACATTAATATTTCACGCAAATTATGCACATTTCATATAAAATCAGTAAAGGGAGTATATAATAAGTCATGAAAATATTAATAACATCAAAGTTTCTTATCTAAAAATGAATAAGAAGAAGAAAATAGTGATGGTGAGTCCAAAAAAAACTGTTGAATATGTTGGTGAGAATACTTTTATTGTAATAGTGAATGATAAAGAATTTGTAAGCAGCGGTTCTGAAGAAGAAGAAAATCAACTTGAATTTCATTTGAAAGAATAATTGAAAGAATTTCTGAGAAATATATTAAGGATTTAAAAACAAAACAAGAAGTTGGGAGATGAATGTTCCTCAACAAAAATTCAAGAAAGTTTTTTAGAAGAGAAGAATAATATGTTGGTGGAGATAGATGATTTAAAGAAATATATTGAGGAGGAAAAGAATCATAATGAACATTTGAAAGTGAATATAAAGGGAAAAAAGAATAGTTGGAACCTGTCCAACAAAAACATTCTAAAACTGAACAAAAATGTACAAGTTTCAAAAATTTTATCTCTGAAGTTTGTGAAAGTTATCGTAATGAGAAACCTGATAAGGTTCAACAAAAGTTACCTTCAAAAGGTGAGAAGAAAATCAGAATTATTTCTCAAAAGAAGAAAGCTAGGAAAGTTATATTTCTAGAAAAGATTAAAAAAGTAAAGAATTTAGAAGTTTCAAAATACCCTGATTCTGAAAAAGTTTCTAATACTTATGATTCTGTTAAAGATGGAAAGAAAATTAAGCTGAAAAAAAGGATTTTTATTGATAATAGAAAGGTTGTTTAGAAACATGCTCATAATTTTAGTTGGTATAAAATTTTTAGAGGAAAATATTCTTTCTATTTCTACTGCTGGTATTGTGGTGGATTCAGAACCACAGAAAATATGTATTGGTTCAACCAAAAACATTAATATTATTCCACAAGTTATGGAAGACAATGTTTGATGGTGATTCAATCTCCTCAAAAGAAGAAGTCTGAGAAGGTTGTTTTGAAGAAGCCTGAGAAAGTTGGAGTAAAAATTAAAAATAGGTTCTAATCACTAAAAATTATTTTTGAAAGGTATGAACAACCTGGAAATCTTATTAAGTGTTGTCTTGTTTTGTTACCGGCACAAAAAAAGTTTCTTAATAATTCTCAAAATCCAAAAGTGAAGAAAGAAAAGGGAAAAGAAAAAGATCTTATTGTTGAAACTGCTTTAAAAGATACAAAAGGAGAACAACCTTGGATTCTTCATAGTGGGTGTTCTTCTCATATTAAAGGAGATTTAAAATTGATGAAGAATGTGAAATAATTTAAAGAAGGAACAGTGACATTTGGAAATGATGAATCCTTCAGAATCAAAGGTGTTAGATCAGCCATCATTGGGAAATAAAATATGAAATCTAAGAAAACTTTACATGTTTAAGGGATGAAACACAACTTGATAATTGTTTCAAAACTTTATGATGAGGGTAACAATGTCATTTTGAGAAAATATGGGTTTGTTGTGAAAATTGAGGAATATGGAAAGTTACAAGAGTCCAACATATAAAAGGAAACTTGTTTCAAGTTGGTGAAATACAAAACTCTTTTTATTTGAGTATAGTGGAAGAGAATCAATTGTGGCATAAAAGGATGGGACACATGTTTCAAAGAAACGTGATCAAGTTATCAAAGAGAGATAGTGTTCGTGATATTCCTAATTTACCAAGAAGAATAGATTGGTGTTTCACTATTTGTTAGAAGGTAAAAATTACAAAATCAGTGCATAAGAGAGTTGAGATTTGTTCAAATCAACCCCTGGAGCTTATTCATTTTGATATATATGGGTCCAATGAGAAAAAAAACAACAAATGGATATAAGTACTTCATCACTTTCATTTATGACTTTAATCTCATTACATTTATTATGTATATGAAACATAATTCAGATGCTTTGAAAATGTTTAAAAGTTTCTGAAGGAAAGCTAAGAAGGAATGTGAGTATTCGGTGAAGAAGTTGAGAACTAATAATAGTGGTGAGCATAAGAATGAATAATTTTAAAGTTATATTGAGAATAATGGAATTCTTCATGAGTATATTTCTCCATACACTCCTCAATAAAATGGGGTAGCTAAAATAAAGAATAGAATTTTAGTGGAAATGGGGAGAACTATGTTACTTGAACATGGACTTTCTCATTACTATTGGAGGCAAGTCATGAGTACTGTTGTGTATATCCAAAACTAATGTTTCTATAGGCCAAGTTCAGATATGACTCTATATGAATTATTTTATGGAAAAATTTCAAGTTTGAAACACTTAAGAGTTTTCAAGAGTCAATGCATTATAAATAAGAAAGGTTGAAAGTTTGGAAAGTTTGAGAAGAAAGGTGAAGATGGAATTTTTTTTTGTTATGCTCCAGAAGGAAGAGGATACAAATGTTTCAAGAAAGAAACAATAATAATTATTGATTTTTTTGAGGTGATAGTTATCGAAAAGATAGAAGAATATAAACATAATCATGTAGATAAGGAAGTTGAGCAGGATAAGGAAAACATTTCTAATAAGGATATAGACAATTGTAATCCTACTAAAGAAGAGAAATCAGACTCATCTATTTCTAGTGATGAGGAAGATACTTGAAAATATCATCCTAGGTTGAGGGATCAAGTGGAAGCACAAAGTATTATTGATTATCAACAACAAAAGGTTTAAACAATAAGAAAAAAATTCTATTACACATACTTCCTTGTATTCAAAGGTTGAGTTGAATGATGTGAATGAAGATTTTGAGTATCCAGAATGGGTTCAGGCCATGAATGAAGAGATGGATCAGATGGAAAAGAATGACACATGGGAACTTGTTCCTAATCCAGATAATAAAAATGTTATAGGTATAAAATGGGTTTTTAGGAACAAGCTAAATGAAGATGGTGGAGTGATAAGAAACAAAACAAGATTAGTGTGAAAAGGTTACTCATAAATTAAAGGTGTTTATTTTGATGAAACTTTTTCTTTGACGGAAATGTTAGAAATAATTGGAATTTTTCTTGTTATATATGCACAATGAAGTTAAAAAAATTCAAATGGATATAAAGTCTATATTTTTTAATGGGGATCTTGATGAGGAAGTTTACATTGAAAAAACTTGTGGATTTATTGTTGGGAAAGATGAAAGTTATGTGTGAATATTAAAGAAATATTTGTATGGGCTGAAACAATCTCTGAGGGTATGGTATTCCAAATTGGATACTTGGTTAAGGAAGATGAGTTTTAAGAAAGGAAGAGTTGATAGCAATATTTATATCAAATAAATTCAAGAGTTTTCCCTCATCGTAATTGCTTATGTTGATGACATTATCTTTGCTAATAATGATGAAATATATTGTAAAAGATTTGTTTAAGAAATTAAAAATTTGTCTGAGATGTCTATTCTTGGGGAAATGAAATACTTTCTTGGGTTAAAAATTTTACAAAAGAAGAAACACGTTTTTATTTCCCGAGAAAAGTATTTTAAGGAACTTCTTAAGAACTTTGGCATGGAAAACTCGAAAACTATTTCCACATCGATTTTAGTAGGAACAAAGTTGTCTAAAGATAGAGAAGGTAAGGAAGTTGATCAAAAAGAATTTTGAAAGCTGATTAGAAGTATGTTGTATTTGACTTCCTCAAGATCCAACATTGTTTATGTTGTTACCTTATGTGCATGATTTCAGAGTGCTCCTAAAGAATCATATTTACTTACTGGAAAAATAATTCTTAGATATATCAAAGGCACAAAAAATTTTGTAATCCGGTATGATAGCTCAAAAATTATTGATTTGTTTGGGTATTCAGATACTGATTGAGCAAGAAATGTTGATGATAGAAGATCCACATCTGGTAGAGTATTATTTTTGTGAAAAATTTGTGTTAGTTGGCATACAAAGAAACCAAATTTAGTAACTCTTAGTATAGCTTAAGTCGATTATGTTGTTTCTACTCAAGCCTTTACCCAACTTATGTGGATAAAAAGTCAGTTAGAAGACTTACTTGTTGAAGTAAAGTTACCCTTGCTCTTGGGTTATGATAATCAAAGTGCAATCAATATCACCAGGAATTTGGTTAAACATTCTCATTCAAAACATATTGATATCAAATATCATTTCATCAAAGAGCATGTGGATAATAATGAATTGAATCTGTAGTATGTTCCTATATCAGAAAAAGTTGCTGACATTTTCACAAAACCTTTACCAAAAGAAGATTTCTCTAAATTGAGGTTAAACATGGGCATCCAACCTTTTTCTCATCAAGGTTTAGGTATGTGTTTTTGTCCTCTATCTTAACTTTTCTTTGGATATTTTTTTCAAAGGGGGGAATTGTTTCATAAATCTATTCTTAAAAGAAAGCAAGTAAAAAGGGGTAGTTGTGGGTAAACTGTGAATTCATCATTGTATGTGTGTGAACTATTCTAACTATTTGTTGGAGTGGTTGTATGAAACAAAAAATTTGTATTCCGGGGAAGTTGTAGGAGTGTAGAAAGTTGATGAAGAAAGTTTTATAGAAAATTTGAAGAGGTTTCATGATCACTTCTTTTGGATAGCATAACTTTGCTATCAATAATTATTGATTCCTATAATGAGTTAGCTCATGTGGTCTTAGAATTTTTGATAAGTAATCTGTAGCTTAAAGATAAAAAGTTCAATGATTTATGAATCTTGGTTGATAAAAAATCAAAAGGGGAGATTATTAAGACCAAGATGATAAGGATAGTTGTATTCAAGTATTGTCTTTTTTTGTCAAAGAAGCATGAGAGGAGAAATCACCTCACTTTTTATTCAATGAAAATCAAACTAACCATCAGATTCAAGAAATCAGACTCATAATGTTTAGGAAAGACCATTGTATTCAAGAGAAGTTGGCTTGATGAAAAGGATCATCGGACTCACCTAGGGTCCAGACTGGAAGAATAGATTGTAATGAGAGAGAATCAGAGTCTGAATGACTATGATAAAAATTTGACGATGTTTTTATGGTCCTGGAGTTTTCATAAATCATAAGTATTCTATAAAACATGTGATGAAAGCTTGATAAAAGAAAGGGAGAAAGGTACTGGAAATCGTATTCAGTGTAATCATAATCATGTCAATCATATTCAGGCTGAGAAGGAAAGAAAGATATTGATTGGGAAGTCACAATACTTTACATTTTAAGTCATACACTATTGAAGTCGATCCTCAACATAATCAAAATCATGAAGGAAGTCATGATACAAGCTGAAGTTTGTGAAAGAAGAAAGATTGTGAATCCAAATTTTGTTGGTCTCAAGATCATCGTAATGAGTTCATCAGAATCATATGTGCTTAAAGGCTGGGAAGTTTTATGGAAAATGTAAGAAACCAAAGGTACTAGTTTTTAGTCAGACCAAAATCCAAAAGATATAAATCTTTATAGAAAGAAGTTGATGAGTTTTAAAAAGGGATAATAAGTTAATTAGTGAAATATCATTGGTATTGTATTCAGAAGAGAAAGAAGAACTCTGATTTGTTTTCAATTTCTTTTATCGGTTGGGTCAAGATCCATCATATCAGAATTGATACCTAATCATCGGTCTGAAGAAGAATAAGTATAAGCGGTTGAAGAAGTTTGAAAGAATTTGTCTTCTTAATCGTAATGAAGAAATATGAATGGAAGTTAGTTCCAAGAATCGTAATGAGAATTCTTATGTTACCCTTCATACATTTGGTGTAGATAAACATAATGAGGAAATTGTTGTTGAACATATGATTCCATTGTAATGATGAAATTAGAATGGGTATATAGTCTATCATTTGGTGGAGAGTAATGTAATGAAGAAATTTTATTAGGGAAATCAGAATAAGACTGATGTTTGTGAATAAAATAAAAAGAGAGATGAAGTTTTTAGAAGATTAGAGAAGGATATAGAAGAAATGAGAAGAGTTGAGAAGCATTGATGAAAGTCAAGATGCGACCAAAACTCAAGCAAACATGAAAATTTGGGTAATTTGGTTGAGTGGGAAAGTTTTTAGGAATCCTGCCCAAACCAATTTTGGGGTGAGTATAAAAGGAGAAAAGTATATTTTACTTTTCTAATGGATGTAGTATTTAGAAAGGAAGTGAGATAAGCTCTACATTTTTAGGGATAAGAGGTTTCTGGATAGTTTTTTCTTGAAGAAACCTTGTCGAACAGAAGTAAAAGGAGAAGATACAAGATTGAAACGTATTCAACTGATCATCGTATTTAGTTGATTATCTTATTCATTTGGTTATCGTATTGAGCAGAATTATCATATTGGGATTTCTGACTCAGAGAGTATTGTTCCATAATTATCTCAACTGTATTATAATAGAGTTATATTTTCCATATTGAGCAGTCAGAATGGGAGAATCGGACAGGGAGAATCAGATTGGTAGAATCATACTGGAAGAATCAGAATGGGAAATTAGACTAAGTTTTATTATAAAGTTAGAGAAGTTCTTACCAGTTTATGGGTAATAAATTGAAGAATTGTTTTGAAGTTTTATATTTTTTGAAAGTTGATAAAGAGGCACCATAACATGTTTGTTACAAAAACCTTTGTATTACATCATTTGTGCTAGAAAGAGCACACACACAATTGAATTGTTTACATAGTGATACATGAGTTTAATTTTACATCATACTTGTTGTATTCCACACAAAAGGATTATTTTATATTGGATTGTGTGGTATTGGATTATTTCCAAACCATACGAAGGACGTAGCTATTCTTATTGAATAGTGAACCTTGTAAATATTTGTATTCCTACGGATGTGTGTTTGAATTGTTTTCAATAGGGAAATTAATCTTAAATAGGCGACAAAGGTTGTTTCATAAGAAAGGAAGAATAAAAGAAAAATATATCACTGATTCACCACCTCTCCCTCTCAGTTATACAATTATCCTAACCGGTCACTTACAATTGGTATCAGAGTTGAAGTTTCCCTTCACTTATTCTTTGATGAATCTTTGAAGAGAAGATAATGGATAATATTAATTGTGTGAATAGTAAAAGAATTATAGTTTTTTATGGTAAGAATTATCATATCTAGAAATATAGAATGCCACCTTATCTTATGTCTCTTAGATATGATGCTCCTGAAGCTGTAACAGATGGTTTTCCTCCTATTGATGAAAAATTTTCTCTTACATATTTTGATAAAAATAATCTTAAGAATGATAGAAGGGATAATAATGATTTACTATCATCTCTTTCTGAAAGTAAATTTTTAAGGGTGAAAGGTGTTTCAACAACTAAAGGTATATGGGATATGCTAAAAAACATATACGAAGGCAATACAAAACTAAAGAAGGTGAAATTACAAATCTGGAGGTTGAAGTATGAAGATTTAAAAATGGGTGAGTATGAATTTCTTGGGGACTTATTTACCAAGGTAAATGAAATTTTCAGCACTATTAGATGACTTGGTGAAAATTTAGAATATTCTATAATTGTTGAAAATATTTTAAGAATACTTCCAAATAAGTTTGATGTTAAAGTTTCCTCACTAAAGGATAGAGATCCTAAAACATTATCTCTAGATGATTTTCATAGCACTCTCATTAATTATGAAATGATAAGGGAGAAAGATATGAAAATTAAAACAAAATTTGATAGAGAAATGTATTTCAGGGTTTCCAAGAAAGAAAAATCAAAGAAGATTCATATTGAAGAAGAATCTGGTGATTCTTATTCTGAAAATGAGGTATGTAAAAATATTGATGATATTTTATCCTTGTTTTTTTAAAATGTGAAAAGAGGTGTAGGTAAATACAAAGGGAAACTTCCCTTGAAATGATTTTAATGTGGAGTTGTTGGTCACTTTGCGGAAAAATTTCCTCGAAGAAAGAAAGAAGAGGATAGTGATGAGGAAGAAATGAAACCAAGAAGATCATGGAATAAATAGGGTGATAAATATAAATATTTTTCTAGAGGGAAATATATAAAATTATTCAAATTCAAAATAATATGTTTCTTATTCAAAAATGAAGAAGAAAAATACAATTATGGTGATTCTAAAAAAATATTTTGAGTATATTGGTGAGAATACTTTATTGCAATAATGAATGATGAAGAATTAGAAAGTAGTAGTTATCATGAAGAAGAAATTCAACATGAATTTCATTCTAAAAAAGAGTCGAAAGAATGTCGAAGAAATATTATAAGGCTTGAAAAACAAAACAATAAGTTGGAAGATGAATGTTCCTCAACAAAAATTCAAGAAAGTTTTTTAGAAGAGAAGAACAAGATACTGGTGAGATAGATGATTTAAAGAAATCTCTTAAGGAGAAAAAGAATCGTAAGGAACATCTAAAATTGAAGCTAAGGGAAAAAGAAGAATGGTTGGAACTTGTCAAATAAAAACATTCTAATGAAGAACAGAAAAGTACAAGTTCCAAAAACTCTATCTCTAAAGTTGGTGAATTTTCTTATAAGAAGAAACCTGATAAGGTTCAACAAAATTTACCTTCAAAAGTTGATAAGAAATATGGAATTGTTTTTGAAAAAGAAGAAATTTAGGAAAGTTATATTTGTGGCTAAGATTAAAAAAGTGGAGAATTTAGAAGTTTCAAAATACCCTAAATCTAAAAAAGTTTCTAATAATTCTGATTTCATTAAATCTAAAAAGAAAATTGAGTTGAAAAAAATGATTCGGATTGATAATAGAAAGGTTGCTAAGAAACATGTTCACAATTATGTTTAGTATGGAAGTTTTAGAGGTAAATATTTGTTCTATGGATATTGTTGGTATTGTGGTGGATTAGAACATATAACAAATATGTTTTGGTTCAACCAACAACATAACAATTATTCCATAAGTTATGGAAGACAAAGTTTGAGGGGGATTCAATTTCTTCAAAGGAAGAAGTTTGAGAAGGTTGTTTTGAAGAAGCCTAAGAAGGTTGGAGTAAAAATTAAAAATACGTTCCAAACCCTGGAAACTATTTGTGAAACATGTGAACAACCTAGACATATTTCTAAGGGTTGTTCTATTTTTTTACCAACACAACAAAAGTTTCTTAACAATTCTCAAAAGCCGGAAGTGAAGACAGAAAGGGGATAAGAAAAAGATCTTGTTGTTGAAACCGCTTTAAAATATACAAAAGGATAACGACCTTGGATTCTTGATAGTGGTTTTTCTTCTCATATTATAGGAGATTTAAAGTTATTGAATAATTTGAAAGGATTTAAAGAATGAACAGTGACATTTGGAAATGATGAATCCTTGAGAATCAAAGGTGTTGGATCAACCATCATTGGGAAAGAAAAGATAAAATCCAAGAAAACTTTATATGTTTATGGTATGAAACACAACTTGATAAGTGTTTCAAAACTTTTTGATGATGGTAACATAGTTATTTTTATAAAATATGGGGGGGTTTTGAAAAGTGAGGAAGACAGAAAGATAGTTACAAGAGGCCAACGTACAAAAGGAAACTTGTTTCAAGTTAGTGAAATACAAAACTCTTGTTATTTGAGTATCGTGGAAGAGAATAAATTGTGGCATAAAAGTCTAGGACACATTTTTCAAAGAAACATGAGTAAGTTATCAAAGAAATATAGTGTTTGTGATATTCCTGATTTACCAAGAAGCAGAGATTGGTGTTTTACTATTTGTTAGAAGGGGAAAATTACAAACTCAGTGCATAAGAAAGTTAAGATTTGTTCAGATCAACCCATGGAACGTATTCATTCTAATATCTATGGGTCCAATGAGAAAACAATAAACAAATGGATATAATTACTTCATAACTTTCATTGATGAATTTAATCACATTACTTGAGTTATGTATATGAAATATAAGTCAGATGCTTTGAATATGTTTAAAAGTTTCAGAAGGAAAGCTGAAAAGGAATGTGAGTATTCAGTGAGGAAGTTGAGAACTGATAATGGTGGTTAGTATAAGAATGAATAATTTGAAATTTATATTTAAAATAATGGAATTAGACATGAGTATAGTTACTCATACACTCTATAATAAAATGGGGTAGCTGAAAGAAAGAATTTATGTTTGGTGGAAATGGGGAGAACTATGTTACTTGAACATGGTCTTTCTCATTACTGTTGGAGGAAAGACATGAGTACTGTTGTGTATATCCAAAACCGATGTTTCTATAGGAAAATTTTGGATATGAATCCATATGAATTGTTTTATGGAAAAACTTTAAGTTTGAAACACTTAACAGTTTTTGAGAGTCCATATATTATAAAGAATAAAGGTGTAAACTTTAGAAAGACTGAGAAGAAAGGTGAAGATGGAATTTTTCTTAGTTATGCTCTAGAAGGAAGAGGATACAAATGTTTCAACAAATAAATAGTAATAATTGTTGATTTATTTAATGTGAAAGTTATTAAAAATATAGAATAATATAAATATACTCATGAAGATAAGGAAGTTGAGAAGGATAAGGAAAATATTTTTGATAAGGATACAGACAGTTGTAATCCTACTCAAGAAGAAGAATCAGACTCAGCTATTTCCAGTGATGAGTAAGATACTCAAAAATCTCATCCTAGGATGAGGAAGCAAGTGGAAGCTCAGAATATTATTAGTGATCAACATCAAGAGGTTTAAATAAGAAGAGAAACAAATGCTATTACACATAATTCCTTGTATTAAAAAGTTGAGTCGAATGATGTGATTAAAGATTTTGAGTATCTGAAATAGGTTCAGGCCATGAATGAAGAGATGGATCAGATAGAAAAGAATGATACATGAGAACTT
This sequence comes from Viscum album, assembly GCA_963277665.1. Lineage (NCBI taxonomy): Eukaryota > Viridiplantae > Streptophyta > Magnoliopsida > Santalales > Viscaceae > Viscum > Viscum album. The sequence goes on along the minus strand of OY728166.1, from coordinate 1,078,497,444 downwards.
GTTCCTAAGAGAGATAATAAAAATGTTATTGGTAAAAAGTGGCTTTTCAGGAACAAGCTGAATGAAGAAGGTGAAGTGATAAGAAACAAAGAAATATTAGTGTGCAAAGGTTACTCATAAATTAAAGGTGTCGATTTTGATGAAATTTTTGCTCCAATTTCAAGGTTAGAATCAATTGGAATTTTTCTTGCTATATCTGCACAATAAAGTTACAAAAAATTTCAAATGGATGTAAAGTCTGCATTTTTTAATGGGGATCTTGATGAGGAAGTTTACATTGAACAACCTTGTGTCTTTATTATTGGGAAAGATGAAAGTTATGTATGTAGATTGAAGAAATATTTGTATGGGTTGAAACAAGATCTGAGGGCATGGTATTCCAAATTGGATACTTGTTTAAGGAAGATGATTTTTAAGAAAGGAAGAGTTGATAGAAATCTTTACATCAAAGAAATTCGAGAGTTTTCCCTCATCATAATTATTTTTGTTGATGACATTATCTTTTCTAGGAATGATGTCACAAACCAGCCCGAGTTATCCCCGAACTGGTCACTCGGGCTATTCCGTGACAAGTCCCGAAAGGCATTTCTGATCCTCCTGAGATATTGACAATCAATTATGGAATCAATAGAGTAAACAAGGGAATGATTTAGACCAAATATAAACAATAAGGCAAACAATGTAAAGAATGGACAGACCAAAACACATTTATATAAAAATTGAATAGACATCATTTATATGACAAAACTGAAAGTACAAATGAACAATATAACTAAACCAACCATACCTGATGACTAACTAACTCCATGTGACCTCTATAGTCACTCTCCAACATAATAATCCCATGTCACTCAAGGTGACCGAACTCAAGCTGAAACCTGCACAAGTGCTAAAAAACAGAAGAAAACTATAGGTGTGAGTATTAAAACTCAATAGGTTAGCCCGATATTCTATTCCCAATGCACTTCCACTTAAAATAAAAGAAACATCAATTTCATGTTTTAAAAAATATATATAAAAGTATGTTTTCCAAACAAGGTTCCATGTTATGGAAATTATCAAACAAAATCTTGAAAGTTTTATACACAATAATGCTAAAACAATTTCCAAAGATATGCAACTTCAAAATGAAATTTTTTTTTCAAGAGGGTTGCTTTAAAGAAAGTAAAATTTTAAATAAAAAAACATGCTGCTGAAATTATGAACTAGATGTACCATATAACGATGGTGAGTACAAAATAGTCAATGACCACAAGTCATGAGAACACCCCTAGGCACTAGTTCGTTGTGGGAACCAGGTGCCTCGTATCTCGATGTAAAAGTAACCATAAAAAATATTTGTTCTCATGCACGAGCCACTAGAAAAATGTCAAACAAGCCTTTAAGAATCCATATTTGGAAGCCTCAAAACCATTTAATAAATCAATTTCATGGACCATAAAATGGATCCAAATGATACAACATGAAATACACATGAAAACCATTTTTACAAGAAAAATGTCAAACAAGCCTTTAATCATTCTTCAAAAAAACAACATTTATCGAAAGAAACAATTACACTATTCATAAAGAGGTTTAAAAAATCATTGAAATAAATAGAAAATTTAATTAAACCCCTTAAAAATCAGGTTACACATTCAAAACCCATCCATTTCTATAAAAGTTCCAAACATGCCATTTACCGAGAACACATGCCAAAACACCCTGAAAACTGATACTCACTTCATTATAAAACCCAAAACAAGATTTTAACCCACATAATGAACCCAAAAACATTTATTCACATTCTTAAAACATTTTTTATAATCCAAACCAAAAATTTTATAACACCTTGAACACACAAGAGTCAACCAGGCACTTTCCCAAAAACGAGGCATGCAACATTTAATGAAACAAACTCTATTTAACATTAAAAAGGGTATAAATACAAATTTTCATGAAAAAAATTATTAAAGTATTTAAATCAAGTCATAAACATCACAACCCATATGCAAAAACTAGCGAAACATTTATTTAAACAAGCGGTGTGCACATTTATACGAAACAACTCTATTTTACACAAAACAAGGAATAAATAACCATTTTTTATACCAAAAAAGATTATAAAAATGTTTTACAACGACAATAAACATGTAAATAATGTGATAAAATCAATAAAAATATGAAACTTAAATAATAAGGGTAAGTTCTTGGGAGAACCTACCTCAAAACTAAGGCGGAATGGAAACGCACACCTGATAACACCTTCTGAGGGTTTATAAACACTAAAACTATGAATACCATCCCAAAAAGAGAAAAAACCCCATAAAAAATAATGGTATAACATAACCCTAGGTCTTTAATGACCAAGGGAGAAGATATATCCAAGAAAAAGTTGAAGGAGGAGGAGGAAGGAGGAGAAAAGAGAAGGAAACTCGCTTTGATAACTATAGAACTCTTCATTTTCCCTTAGATCCATATCTTTAGAGGAGAGGGAATGGATTGAAACTCATTGGATAGGATTCTTAGGTCTAAAAAACCAAGTAAAGAATATTTTGGGGGGGATATTAAAAAATGAATGATTTATGAAAGAAACAAACTACCTTTTCAAATCTAGAAGATTTGAGAATCCTTGAGAAAGTTCACCCTAATCCTCGATGAAGATGAGATCCAAATAGGGAAAATGGAACATGGGGGTGTTCCTGGAGTTTTTGGTCTCTATTGAGAGGTTTAATAACCAAAAAATATTAAAAAATTAATAAGGTATAAAATAAAAAAAAAAATAAACTAGAAATGGGCTCACTGGCTGGCCAAATACCTGAACAAATAACCCAAATCCACCATGATTATGAATTTCTATGGGGTCCAAATGGATATGGTGGTTTGAATAGTTTAGGGGAGCCCAATTTGTAAGTTTAATGGGTGAAAAATGTTAAAAAATGAAGGAGTTATAAAATAAAAAAAAATTGTTTTTAAATCTGGAAATGGGCTCACGGTTTGGCCCAAATCTTGAAGTAACCACCCTTTCTCCAAAACCCCCCAAAAAAGCTATGAGGCACCAATGGTATGATGATTATAAATATATGGTTTTAAAAACTCAACATTTATATCACCCAAAACCCAATAAAAGGATCGATATTTCTAATGAACTGAATCAAAACCAAGACATGAAAAACCGGGTGTGACAAATGATGAAAGATTTTATGAAAGATTTGCTGAAGAAATGAAAAAATTGTTTGAGATATCCATTTTAGGGAAAATTAAATACTTTCTTGGTTTAAAAATTTTACAAAAGAAGAAACACATTTTTATTTCTCAAGAAAAGTATTCTAGGAAACTTCTTAATAAGTTTGGCATGGAAAACTCAAAACCTATTTCTACACCGATTTCAGTATGAACAAAGTTTCTAAAGACGGAGAAGGTCAGGAAGTTGATCAGAAAGAATTTAGAAATCTGATTGAAAGTTTTTATATTCGACTACCTCAAGACCCAAAATTGTTTATTTTATTACCTTATATGAAATATTTCAGAGTGCTTCTAAAGAATCACATTTACTTTCTGGAAAAAGAATTCTCAAATATATCAAAGGCATAACAAATTTTGGAATCAGGTATGATAACTTAGAAACTATTGATTTTTTTGGGTATTTAGATACTGATTGGATAAGAAATGTTGATGATAGAGGATCCACATCTGGTGGAGTATTCTTTTTGTGGAAAATTTGTGTTAGTTGGCATACAAAGAAATAAAATTTAGTAACTCTTAGTATTGCTGAAGTCGAGTATGTTATTTCTAATCAATCCTTTACCCAACTTATGTGGATAAAAACTCAGTTATAATACTTACTTGTTGAAGTAAAGTTACCCTTACTCTTAGGTTGTGATAATCAAAGTGAAATCAATCTCACCAGAAATCTAGTTCAACATTCTCATTCAAAACATATTGATATCAAATATCATTTCATCAAAGAGCATGTGGATAAGAATGAATTGAAGTTGGAGTATGTTCCTACATTAAAAAAAGTTGCTGAAATTTTCAAAAAACCTTTACCAAAGGAAGATTTCTCTAAATTGAGGTTAAACATAGGCATCCAGCATCTTTCTCATCAAGGTTAAGGTATGTGTTTTTGTCCCCTATATTACCTTTTCTTAGGATAGTGTTCTCAAAGGGGGATAATTGTTTCATAAATATATCCTTAAAAGAAAGCATGTAAAGGGTGGGAGTTGTGGGTAAGTTGTGAATTCAGCATTGTATGTGTGTGAACTATTCTAAATATTTATTGTAGTGGTTGTAGGAAACAATTTTTTTGTATTCTAGAGAAGTTGAAGGAGTGGGGAAAGCTGAGGAAGAAAGTTGTACAGAAAAGTTGAAGAGGTTTCATGATCACTTCTTTTGGACAACATGGATTTACTGTCAATAATTTTTTATTCCTATGATGAGTTAGCTCATGTAGGCTTAGAATTATTGATAAGCAATCTATAGCTTAAGGATATAAAGTTTATTGATTTATGAATCTTGGTTGATAAAAAAAATCTAAAGGGGTTATTATTAGGACCAAGATGATAAGGATGGTCGTATTCAAGTGTTGTATTTTGTTATTAAATAAGCTTAAGAGGAGAAATAACCTCACTTTGTATTTGGTGAAAATTGGATTGACCATTGGATTCAAGAAATTGGACTCACAATGTTTATGAAAGACCATCATATTCAAGAGAAGCTGGTTAGATGAAAAGGATCATCAGACTCACCTCAGTTTCAGACTAGAAGAAGAGATTTTAATGGTAGATAATCGGAGTGTGAATGACTATGATAAAAATGTGACGATGTTTTTCTGATCTTGGAGTTATCATAAATCAAAAGTATTATGTAAAACATGTGATGCAAGCTTGATAAAAAAGGGGGAAGAAAAGGTGCTAGAAATCATATTCATTCTAATCATAATCATGAAAATCATATTTAGGTTAAGAAGGAAAGAAATATGTTGATTGGGAATTCACAATAATTTACATTGTAAGTCAAACATTATTGAATTTGATCCTCAACATAATCAAAGTCATGAAGGAAGTCACGATACATGCTGAAGTTTGTGAAAGAATGAAGATTGTGAAGATGAAATTTTTTGGTCTCAATATCATCGTAATGAGTTCATAGGATTCATATGTGTTTAAGGGATGGAAAGTTTTTTAGAAAATGTGAGAAACTGAAGGTACTGGTTTTCATTCAAACCAAAATCCAAAAGATATAAATCTTCGGAGAAAGAATTTTATGAGTTTTAAAAAGGGAGAAGAAGTGAAGCAGTGAAATATCATTGGTATCATATTCAGAAGAGAAAGAAGAACTCTAATTTTTTTCAATTTATTTTATCAGTCAGGTCAAGAGCCATCATATTAGAATTGATACCTGATCATCAGTATGAAGAAAAATAAGTATAAGTGGTTGAAGAAGTTTGAAAGAACTTATTGTCTTCATCATAATGAAGAAATCAGAATGGAAGTCAGTTCCAAGAATCGTAATGAGAAGTCTTATGTTTCCCTTCATACATTTGGTGTAGAGAAACATAATTAGGAAATTGTTGTTGAACATATGATTCTATCATAATGAGGAAAACAGAATGGGAAAATAGTCTTTCATTTGGTGTAGAGTAACGTAACGAAGAAATCATATTGGGGAAATCATAATTGGACTGATTTTTATGAAGAAAGTCAGAAGAGAGCTAAAGTTTTTAGAAGATTTGAGAAGGATCAATAAGAAATGAGAAGAGTTGAGAAACATTGATGAAAGTCAAGATGCACCCAAAATTCAAGGAAACATGTAAATTTGGGTAATTTGGTTGAGTGGGAAAGTTTTCAGGAATCCTTCCCAAGCGACTTTTAGGGTGAACATAAAAGGTGAAAAGTACATAATACTTTTCTGATAGATGTACTATTTAGAAAGGAAGTGAGAGAAGCTCCACATCTATAGGGAGAATATGTTTTTGGATTTTTTTTCTTGAATAAACCTTTCCGTAAAGAAGTTAAATGATAAGAGACAAGATTGCAACATATTTAGATGATCATCGTATTCAACTAATTATCATATTCATTCAATTATCATATTGATTAGAATTATTGTATGGGGATTTCCAGACTCAGATATTATTATTCCAAAATTTTATCAACTGTATTATATCATAGTTATATTTTTCGTATTGAGCAATCAGACTGGTAGAATCGAACATGGAGAATAAAATTGAAAGAATTGGATTGGAAGAATCGAAATGGGAAATCGGACTGAGTTTTATTACAAAGTACAAGAAGTTCTTACCAGCTTCTGGATAAGAAAGTGAAGAACTATTTGAAATTTTATATTTGTGAAAGTTGATAAAGAAGTATCATAACATGTTTTTTTACAAAAACCTTTGTATTACATCATTTGTGATAGGATAACACACTCTATTGAATTGTTTACATAGTGTTACACAAGTGTAAGGGTACATCCTACTTGTTGTATTCCACACAAAAGGATTATTTTATAGTGGATTGTGTGGTATTGTATTATTTTCAAACCATACCAAGGATGTAGTTATTATTATTGAATAGGGAACATTGTAAATACTTATATTCCTGCGAATGTGTGTTTGAATTGTTTTCAATAGGGAAATTACTCTTTAATAGGAGGTTAAGGTTGTTTCATAAGTAAGGAAGTGTAAAAGAAAAAGATATCACTGATTCACCCCCTCCCCCTCTCGTGATACAATTATCCTGATTGGGCACTTAAAATTGGTATCAGAGCTGAAGTTTCCCTTTACTTATTCTTTGCTGAAGTTTTGAAGAGAAGTTGAAGGAGAATATGAATTGTGTGAACAGTAAAGGAATTCTGGTTTTCTATTGTAAGAATTATCATATTAGGAAAGATAGAATGTTTCCTTATATTATGTCTCTTGGATATGATGCTCTTAAAGCTACAACAGATGTTTTTTCTCTTATTGATGAAAAAATTCCTCTTACATCTGTTAATAAAAAGAATCTTGAGAATGATAGAAGTGATAAGAATGATTTACTATCATCTCTTTCTAAAAGTGAATTTCTAAGGGTGAAAGGTGTTGCCACAATGAAAGGTATATGAGATAAGCTGAAAAACATATACGAAGGAAATACAAAAGTGAAAAAGGTGAAATTACAAATTTGGAGGTTGAAGAATGAAGATTTGAAAATGGGTGAGTATGAATCTGTTGGGGACTTCTTTACCAGGGTAAATGAAATTTTCAGCACTATCAGATGTCTTGGTGAAAATTTAGAAGATTCTATAATTATTGAAAATATTTTAAGAATCCTTCCTGACACGTTTGATGCTAAAGTTTCCTCACTAGAGGATAGAGATCATAAAACATTGTATCTAGATGATTTGTATAGCACTCTCATTACTTATGAAATGATAAGGGATAAAGGTATGAAAATTAAAACAAAAGTTGATAGAGAAATGTCTTTCAAGACTTCCAAGAAATAAAAATAAAAGAATATTCTTATTAAAGAAGAAGCTAGTGAATCTGATTCTGAAAATGAGGTATGTAAAAATATTGATGATATTTTATCCTTGTTTTCTAAAAATGTGAAAAGAGGTGAAGGTAAATACAAAGGGAAACTTCCATTGAAATTCTTTTAATGTGGAGTCATTGGTTACTTTGTGGCTAATTTTCCATGAAGAATGAAAGAAGAGGATATTGATGAGGAAGAAAGAAAACCAAGAAGATCGTGGAAGAAATAGGGTGATAAAGATAAATCTTTTTCAAGAGGGAAAGATAGAAAATTCTTTAAATCCAAAAGAAGAATTTTCTTATCTAAAAATGAAGAAGATGAAGAAGATAGTAATGGTGAGTCTAAAAAATATATTGAGTATGTTGGTGAGAATAATTTTATTGCAATAGTGAATAACGAAGAATTTAGAAGCAGCAGTTCTGATGAAGAAGAAACTCAACTTGAATTTCATTTGAAAGAACGGTTGAAAGGATGTCTCATAAAGATCAGAAGGCTTGAAAAACAAAACAAGAAGTTGGAAGATGAATGTTCCTCAACAAAAATTCAAGAAAGTTTTTCAGAAGAGAAGAACAAGATGCTGGTGGAGATAGATGATTTAAAGAAATCTCTTAAGGGGGAAAAGAATTGTAATGAACATCTAAAAGTGAAGTTAAAGGTAAAAGAAGAAGAGTTGGAACTTGTCCAATAAAAACTTTATAAATCCAAACATAAAGGTACAAGTTTCAAAAAATATATCTCTAAAGTTGGTGAAAGTTCTCATAATGAGAAACTTGAGAATTTTCAAAAAAAAGTTACCTTCAAAAGGTGAGAAGAAAGATGGAATTGTTTCTGAAAGAAAGAAAGCTGGGAAAGTTATGTTTGTGGCCAAGATTAACAAAGTGAAGAATTTAGAAGTTTCAAAATACCCTGAGTCTGAAAATTTTTCTAATACTTCTGATTTCGTTAAAGATCAAAAGAAAATCGAGTTGAAAAAAAGATTTTGATTGATAATAGAAATGTTTCTGAGAAACATGCTTACAATTTTATTCAGTATGAAAGTTTTAGAGAAAAATATTCTTTTTATGGCTACTGCTGGTATTGTGGTGGATTCGGACATACAATAAATATTTTTTGGTTTAACCATCAACGTATCTATTATTCCAGAAGTTATAGAAGACAAAGTTTGAGGGGGAGTCAATCTTCTCAAAGGAAGAATTTTGAGAAGGTTGTTTTGAAGAAGCCTGAAAAGGTTGGAGTAAAAATTGAAGATAAGTTTCAACCCTTAGAAACTATTTGTGAAAGATGTGAATGACCTATACATCTTTCTAAGGGTTGTTTTGTTTTTTTACCAGCACAATAAAAGTTTCTTAACAATTCTCAAAAGCCAGAAGTGAAGAAAGAAAAGGGAGAAGAAAAAGATCTTGTTGTTGAAACCGCTTTAAACGCTACAAAAGGAGAACAACCATGGATTATTGATAGTGGGTGTTCTTCTTATATGATAGGAGATTTAAAGTTTTTGAAGAATTTGAAAGATTTTAAAGAATGAAGAGTGACATTTGGAAGTGATGAATCCTTGAGAATCAAAGGTGTTGGATCAACCATCATTGGGAAAGAAAAGATGAAATCTAAGAAAAATTTATATGTTGATGGGCTGAAACACACACTACGGGAAAAATAGTCTTTTGTGACGGGGTATTTGCGACGGGATTAATTCTTGTCACAAATGGTCCATCCCAGGGGTTATTTGCGACGGGATTTGGGGTCCCGTCGCAAAAGGTAATGTGCGCTTTGGCGCGGGATGCGCACCAAAGCGCGGGAAGGTTATTTGCGACGGGGGGATCCCCCCGTCGCAAATAGTGTGTCAGTTGGAGGGTATTTAGGACGGGACCGTCGCAAATACCGACGACGGTAAATGGGTTTTTGCGATGGGATGTTGTCATGTCGCGAAAGGTGTGTCGGCAGGTCACTTGTTGCGACGGGACCCGTCGCAAATAACCTTTTAACCACCGCCTGTAATTAATGCGGTCGAAGGTATTTGCGACGGGACCTATCGCAAAAAGCACTATTAGCGACGGGAATCTCGTCGCTAATAGTCTCGTCGCAGCTAATCTAACCTATATATACCCCCCTCCGTTTTTCTTTCTTCCTCTCATTTCTCACTTCCTCTCTCTCACTAAACTCGAATTTTAGAGTAAAAATTTCTCTCAGTTAATTTTTTTTACGGAGAAGTTGTGAAGGTGCTTACATCAATATGAGATCAAGTTTAAAGGTATTTATATTTTATTTAATTTAGTATTTATTTAATTTTTTTATGTTAATTTTAATTATTGTTGTTTAGTTCTAATTAAATTAGATTTAAATTGTTTTGTTATCTGTATTTTAATAATAAATAGTAATAATTAGTAATAATTAGTAGTAATTAGTAGTAATTGATGGTAATTGGTACTAATTAGTAGTAATTGGTAGTAATTAGGAATAAATAGTAATAATTAGGAATAATTAGCAATAATTAGTAATAATTAGTAATAATTAGTAATAAATAGTAATAATTAGGAATAATTAGTAGTAATTAGTAATAAATAGTAGTAATTAGTAATAATTAGTAATAAATAGTAATAAATAGGAATAATTAGTAGTAATTAGTAATAAATAGTAGTAATTAGTAATAAATAGTAATAATTAGAACTAATTAGGAATAAATAGAAATAAATAGTAATAAATAGGAATAAATAGTAATAAATAGAAGTAAATATCAATAAATAGGAATAATTAGGAATAAATAGGAATAAATAGGAATAAATAGGAATAATTAGAAATAATTAGGAATAAATAAGAATAAATAGAAATAAATAGAAATAAATAGTAATATTTAGGAATAAATAGGAATAAATAGTAATAAATATGAATAAATAGCAATAAATAGGACTAAATAGTAATAATTAGGAATAATTATGAATAATTAGGAATAAATATGAATAATTAGGAATAAATATGAATAATTAGGAGTAAATAGGAATAATTAGGAATAATTAGGACTAAATAGAAATAAATAGGAATAAATAGGAATAATTAGGAATAAATAGTAATAAATAGGAATAAATAGTAATAAATAGGAATAATTAGTGATAAATAGGAATAATTAGTGATAAATAGGAATAATTAGTAATAAATAGGAATAAATAGGAATAAATAGTAATAATTAGTAATAATTAGTAATAATTAGTAATAATTAGTAATAAATAGTAATAAATAGGAATAATTAGTAATAAATAGGAATAATTAGTAATAAATAGGAATAATTAGTAATAAATAGGAATAATTAGTAATAAATGGGAATAATTAATAATAAATAGGAATAATTAGTAATAAATATTAATAATTAGTAATAATTAGTAATAATTAGTAATAAATAGGAATAATTAGTAATAAATATTAATAATTAGTAATAATTAGTAATAATTAGTAATAAATAGCAATAATTAGTAATAATTAGTAATAATTAGTAATAATTAGTAATAAATAGTGATAATTAGTAATAAATAGTAATAAATATTAATAAATAGTAATAAATAGTAATAATTTGTAATAAATAGTACTAATTAGTAATAATTAGTAATAATTAGTGATAATTAGTGATAAATAGTAATAAATAGTAATAATTAGTAATAATTAGTAACAATTAGTAATAATTAGTAATAATCATTAATAATGAGTAATAATGAGTAATAATTAGTAATAATTAGTAATAATTAGTGATGATTAGTGATAAATAGTGGTAAATAGTGGTAAATAGTGATAAATAGTCATAAATAGTCATAAATAGTCATAAATAGTCATAAATAGTCATAAATAGTCATAAATAGTAATAAATAGTAATAATTAGTAATAAATAACAATAAATAGAAATAAATAGCAATAAATAGGAATAAATAGGAATAAATAGTAAGAAATAGTAAGAAATAGTAAGAAATAGTAAGAAATAGTAAGAAATAATAATAAATAGTAACAATTAGGAAGAAATAGTATGAAATAGTAAGAAATAGTAACAATTAGGAAGAAAATCAATTGTAATAAATTGTAATAACTTATAATAACTTAGTATAATTTTTAGTGGATTGACGACACTCCTTTTTCTCAATGACTCTTCTCCTTTCAACTTTCACCGACTCAAAACATTATGAAAAGTATACTTATACGTATGCATATCCAATCTCGTATGCACGAGTTTGAATATGCATTTGTAGGACCACATTTTTTATAATGTGTTCATGTGGTGACAGTTGCAAGAAGATGATTCATGGATGAAAAGGGTGCTCTTTTGTCCGAAGGCTCATTTACTTGAAAGTTTATCACATAGAAAGCACAATGAAGAATCTGCTCGGAGGTACGCTTATACATTCTCGTATTCACGAGAATGAATATGCGTGCCTACGAGTAGATTATTCATTGTGATTTTAGTGAGAGAAAGTTGCAAGTAAATGAGTTGTCGGACAAAAGAGTAGTCGTCAATCCACTAAAAATTGTTTCTCCCAAAATTAATGGTAATTATTAAGAAATAGTTGTAATTATTTATCTTCTTTTTTCAGATAGTGTTTTTATAATTTAAAATTATTCAAAAACAGTGATGATTTTATATTTTTTAGAAAAATATGGAACAAGGAAATCGACATCAATCATTATTAGATGATCGCACTTGGATAAATCAGTGCAGAAATCCAAACAGTTCTGGTTTAAATCCTGTATATATTGAGGGTGTTGAAGCTTTCTTATCATTTGCATCATCAAAACCAGAATATGTTTCAGAAGGAATAATTAAGTGTCCTTGTAAAAAAATGTTCTCTAAGAATGTTTGACACATTTGACAAGGTTGAGGGACATCTCTTGCAGTTTGGTTTTCAACCAGATTATGTTTTTTAGTATCAACACAGAGAACACAGTTCCAGAGAAGATACTAATAAATTGATTCCAGATACATCATGGTTTCAAAATTTAGTACATGATGTTGCAGGTCCATTTGTTTAGCAAACTGAAACTCAAGATGATATTGATTTAACTCCTGAGTTGGCACCATCCGAATTTTATGATTTGTTGAGGTCTACTGAGGATGCATTATATCCTGGTTGCAAGATAAGAAAATTAGAAGCGGTTGAAAAAATTATGGCTATTAAATCACATAATGCAATGTTAAACAACTGTTTTGATCAGATATTTTCTTTGGTTAAAACACTGTTACCTGAAGGAAATGTGTTGCCTGCAAATTACTATGAGAGCAAGTGGCTGGTTCGTAATCTGGGCCTTAGTTATCGGAAGATTCATGAATGTCCAAATGATTGCATCTTATATTCTGGTGAAAATGATTCGTTGGATAGTTGTCCCACATATGGACAATCGAGGTATAAATAATCTCAACCAGGGAAGTCTGGATCGATTCCAGTAAAACAATTGAGATATTTCCCCCTTACACCCAGGTTGCAGCGTTTATTTATGTCTCAGAACACGACATCAATGATGTCATAGCAAAAAACCAAGATTTCAAATAATAAAAGCTTGAATCATCCATATGATGGTAATTCATGGAAACATTTTGACTGTCTACATCCGTCTTTTTCTTTAGAAGCCTGAAACGTTCGATTGGGTCTTTCTACTGATGGTTTCTATCCGTTTGGTTCTTATGGTAGTCAGTATTCATGTTGGTCTGACTTTATAACTCCGTAAAATTTACCTCCATGGATGTTGATGAAGGAGACCTATATCTTTTTGACCTTATTATTCTTAGGAAATCTGAAAGAGAATATTGATGTTTATTTGAAACCATTGATTGATGAGTTAAATACATTTTGGAGTGATGGTGTTAGTACATATGATGTTGCTGTGAAACAAAATTTCATATTAAAATATGTATTTATGTGGATGATTAGTGAATTTCTGGAATATGGCATGTTATCTGGTTGGAGTACACATGGTCTGAAATCATGTCCTTACTGTATGAAAGACAACAAATATTTTATGCTTGTCAATGGAAAAAAACTTTGCTATTTTGACTGTCACTGCAGATTTCTTCCAACCGATCATCCTTTTTGGAGGAACAAATCTCATTTCAGAAAAGGTAAAATTGAAAGGGACGAACCTCCACAAATGATCTCAGGTACAGAGTTAAAATCAGTTGTATTTTCATTACCTCCCATCACATTTGGTCCAATAGTAAACCAACAGAAAATTCATGGCTTTGGGAAAGAACATAATTGGATAAAACGAAACATTTTTTGGGATCTTCCATATTGGTCTGATTTATTGGTCCGCCGCATATTGGATGTCATGCATATTGAGAAGAAATATTTTGATAATTTATTTCATATAGTTTTGGATACACCAGGTAAGACCAAAGATATTGTAAAGGCACGATTAGATCTTGCCCAAATTTACAGGGGACCAGAACTTGAACCATTTGAAGATATCAGATCACATAGGTTAATGAAGCCAAAATCATCTTATACACTATCCAAAGGGAGTCACTTACTGTTTTTTCATTGGATTGCAGATTTGAGACTTCCAGATAGTTATTCTTCCAATTTGGGAAGATGTGTTAAGAATGGCTATATTACCGGATTAAAAATTCATGATTGTCATGTTATAATGGAAAGACTTATGCTAATTGGATTCAGAGGTTTGTTGAATTCTATGATTTGGGATTCGATAACAGACATATAATATTTTTTTCGAGACATTTGTGCAGTGACAACAGACTATGATGCGTTAAGAAAACTGGAAGAAGATGTTGTTGTAATTATATGTAAACTAGAAAAAATCTTTCCACCAGCTTTCTTTGACTCAATGGAACATCTGATATTACATTTTCCACATGAAGCTAAATGAGGAGGTCCAGTACAGTTTCGATGGATGTACCCATTTGAGAGATTCATGCAGAAATTGAAGAAAAAAGTACGTAACAAAGCATCAGTTGAAGGCTCAATTGCTGAAGCTTATTTGCAAGAGGAAATTGCTTTTTTATGCTCTCATTATTTTGAATCTCAATATCCCTCAAAACACAATCACATGGGATGAAATGAGGGAAATTTTAATGAAAAAATGGACAATAAATTATCAGTTTTTAACCAGCCAAATCTTGGTTTCATTGGAGTTCATGAACGATGTCTTTCAGATAATAAACATCACAGAGCTCATACATATGTTCTGATCAACTGTGAAGAAATGACATCATTTGTACTGTGAGTGCTTCTATCACTTATTCTATAATTTATGTTACAGTATGTAAACTTATTTTATTTGTAGGTTATATGATAATCATATCAAGAAACAACTTCCATAAATTACAGCAGCTGCTCTTAAAGAACGCAGACAAAAAAAAATTCTCAATGGTTTTAAAAACTAGTAACATAAAATATTGATGGTTTAATATCAATTAAGTTTATTATTTATCATATTAATAATTGTTTTACAAATTTTTAGGTGTCTCAACATGGTGATAAAATTGATAAGCGACTATGTATATTGATTAACCCACCATCTAAAATGGTTAAATCTTATAATGCATATGTGGTGAATGGTTTTTGATTTCATACACATGCATATGGGGAATTAAAAAAACAATGAACAGTGGAGTTTGATTGAGAGGATCGCATCACAGAGAAACTGAAGTCAATTTTTATGGCATTTTGGATGAAATTATTGAGCTGTGTTATCTAGGACAGAATTACATAATAATGTTTAAATGTCAGTGGTTGGATACTGAGAGAGGCTTGCATGTTCATCTGACTCATGGAATAGTCGATATTAAATATAAAAGTCTTCTTGCTGTAAATGAACCATTTATACTGGCTCAACAGGCACATCAAATTTATTATGCAAAGTACTGTGCTACTTCAAGTGATTTGAGTGATTGGTGGAGCATAATAAAAATGAAATCTCAGGAAAATCAGTTTACTCAAACTAAATGTGGTTCCGCTGAAGTGGAAGGAATTGAAAATTTTCAAGAGACTTCTCAAAATCCATCTTTTCACAAAGAGACGTGAATATAGATGATGACACTCCACAATTAAGGATCGATGATGAGGAAGATGTTAATGATGTTACAAATGAATTTGAAATGACAAGAGATGATGAAACTAAAACTCATATGGATATTGATGATGCTGGGGAGGAAGATGAAGACATTGACATAGACAGCTATGGAGATGAGAATGAATATGGACATTGACATAGTTAAATACTGGTTATAATCATAACTAATATATATCTATATATAATAGTTATTTTCAACTATCTTCTAAGAATAATCATTTTGTGTTTTAGATGGATCCTAATCTATTTCACGAGTTGTAGGAGGCAGATCTACCTTTGAATGAGGGGGATTGTGGACCATCTGACCCTCAACCTACTGACGGTTCAGGGGGTACGTGAAGGGGGTGCAGTCTTGCGCGACTGATGATTCTTGACCCTATCCCCGAGCGACGTCAATGTCTGGGCTTCGATCCACTCACATGGAGGTATGATAACCTGTATATTTTAGTTAGATTTCATTAATTTATTTATATATATACTAATTGTTTTATTATTTATTTCTTTTTCACAGTTTTGCATATGTATTTATTGGACAGGGGAGTGCTTTCTTATGCAATTATTTTTCTCAGTCATGAATCACATGGGAACAGATTCCTGTTGATGTGAGGCGTGACATGTTTGATCATTGGCTAGTACGTAAATAAAGAATATTTATTTTGAAATTTATTTTATTAATAACTTGATATTATAAATTATTTGTAGGGTTTATGGTATCTCATTGATGATAGCATGTGTGGTGCTATCCACACTGCATGGCAGGTATCTATGTGTGACCTTTTCCATTATTTTTTGCACAATTTGAGAAGAACATCCATTAAGAAAGTAGGGGTGACATAATTTGATGAGTCGTGTAGAGCTCATCGACCAGAGTACATTTCATCTCATGTTTGGGATGGATTATGTTTACACTGGTTGGGTGGTGGATTTCATAGGAGATCTTTAGTGGGACGGTAGAACTGGGGGAGACAGGAGGTGACGCATCGAGCTGGTAGTCGTACATTCAGTATGCATAGAGAGCATCTGGTAAGTATATATTTTAAATATTTTATATAAATTTAAATATAAACAATTTATTTTATATTTCTGTAGGCAGTCGAGCATCCTGATATTATGGAGTTCGACGTTTATCGGAGGATGTACAGTGATCTAGACACTGGAGAGATTAGAGGTGATCGTCAGCGTCGAATTGTGGTTAATATTATTTTTTCAGTTTGAAAATTAACCACATATAATATTTTCACTATTTTAATTTCAAATTAGAATTAAAGAAGTCATATGAGGCTGTGACCTCTCAGACACAGGCTAAGAGTCAGGACGAGATGACTGAGCAGACCAGTGCCCACCATTTCGATGAGGCGACAGGGATGCAGGCGACGTAGTATGGCTTTGAGAAGGGACGAGTAGTTGGTATCAACTCTCATTTGAATCCTGGTACTTATTATGGTACTGATGTGATGTCGGCGTCCAGCTCGAGAGGAGATCGTGGAGAGGCATCATCTTCTGCCTCATAGTATCAGGAGTAGTTGCGAACTCAGTTTGAGTTTATAAAGAGTTTTCAGAAGCAGCATGAAGAGATGTTTCGGCGACAGCAGCAGTAGAAACAACAACACAAGGAGGATATGCGTCGATGGCAGCAGCAGCAGCAGCAGCAGCAGCAGCAGCAGCAGCATCACGAGCAGATGGAGCACATGCGCCGTCTGACTCGTAGTTTAGGGATGTAGTTTCTTCCACCATCTCCTACAGCTCCTCCACCTCCTCTAGAAGACAACCCCCCCAGTAATTTGTTTTTTATGTTAAAAACATTTGAATTTAAGATTTATTGTAATATAAACTATTTACAGTTTCTGTCTTTTATATTGGTACAAATATTGCATAATTTTTTTATATATATTTTATTATTTATTATTAGTATTATATTTTTTAATATTTTTTTATTTTACTAATAATAATAACATTTTATGTTTTTTATGTTTTTTTGTAAATATTAAGAATTGTAATAATTTTTTATTTTTTATTATTTTAATAAAATTAATATTAATTTTTTATTAATCATAATTTTATTAAATATATTTTTTTAGTATTAAATTTTTTAATGTCTGGTTATTTTACTAATAATATTTTTTTTATTTTTTTTTAATAATATTAATATAATTTTTTCATTAATCATAATTTTATTAAATATTTTTTTATTATGTTTAGTATTTGAGACCGGATGACGGGTCCGTCGTAAAAGGTTTTTATATATATAATGTATATAATCGAAGGCTTAATTGCGACGGGGCAGTTCCCCGTCACAAATAGTATTTGCGACGGGCCGTCGCAAAAGGTTTATTTATATATATATTTTATATAATCGGAGGATTATTTGTGACGGGAACCTTTCCCGTCGCAAATAGCTCATCTCAAATACCTCTAATTCTAGTAGTGACAACTTGCTAAGTGTTTCAAAACTTTTTGATGAGGGTAAAAAAGTTATTTTCAGAAAATATGGGTTTATTGTGAAAAGTGAGGAAGATGGAATGATAGTTACAAGAGGCCAACATACAAAATCAAACTTGTTTCAAGTTGGTGAAATAAAAAACTCTTGTTATTTGAGTATAGTGGAAGAGAATTAATTGTGTCATAAAATGTTGAGATACATGTGTTAAAGAAATATGAGAAAGTTATCAAAGAAATATAGTGTTCGTGATATTCTTGATTTACCAAGAAGAGATTGGTGTTGCACTATTTTTCAGAAGGGAAAAATTACAAACTAAGTGCATAAGAAAGATGATATTTGTTAAAATAAACCCCTGGAGCTTATTCATTCAGATATCTGTGAGGACAATGAGGAAAAAAATCAAAAAATAGATATAAGTATTTCATTACTTTCATTTATGACTTTACTATCATTACTTGTGTTATGTATACGAAACATAAGTCAGATGCTTTAAATATGTTTAAAAGTTTCATATGGAAAGCTAAGAAGGAATGTGAGTATTCAGTGAAGAAGTTGAGAACTAATCATGGTGGTGAATACAGAAATGAAGAATTTAAAAGTTATCTTGAGAATAATGTAATTCGACATGAGTTCGGTTCACCATACACTCCTCAATAAAATGGAGTTAGTAAAAGTAAGAATAGAAGTTTGTTGGAAATGGGGAGAACTATGTTACTTAAACATGGTCTTTCTTATTTCTTTTAGAGGCAATCCATGAGAACTGTTGTGTATATCCAAAACGGATGTTTCTACAGGCCAAGTTCAGATATGACTCCATGTGAAATGTTTTATGTAAAACTATAAGTTTGAAACACTTAAGAGTTTTTGGGATTCTATGCATCATAAATAAGAAAGGTGGAAACCTTGGAAAGTTTGAGCAGAGAGGTAAAGATGGAATTTTTCTTGGTTATGCTCTGGAAGGAATAGGATACAGATGTTTCAACAAAGAGATGGGAATAATTATTGATTCTACTGATGTGAAATTTGTTAAAAAGGTCGAGGAATAAAAACCAACTTATGATGATAAGGAAGTTGAGTAGGATAAGGAAAGATTTGTTAACAATTCTGACATACCAATGCTTAGGTTCATCCACAGATCATGTGTATATAATTTAAGCATGATAAACGAAATCAAAACAATACATTGTTTGATTTGAAGACTTCGACATATTTTGTTAATCACTGGTGTGTTGTAGCTTAAAGGTACCAAACTAGGATCCATCTTGATTTTATACACATGCACCACAATTATTGGTTTATCATTCTTAGACTCCCGTGTGCAAGTATGAGCGATCAAAGTGCCTTACGATGAATGTGCATTCATAGAAAAGGAAAAATATTAATATGATCTTATTCCTCTCTCTTGTTTGTCTCTCCAAATCATGATAAAAAAATTGGGAGGATTCAAATCCATGAAAATTTTGTTGGATTCTATTCATGGCTATAAAATGAGTTCAAATACCTAGGTTAAACTTCTCAAAACTACATGTATACCCCTAGAGAAGTTTAACCTCTTCAATCGACCAAAAAAGACATGAATGGACTATTAAATGTGTTATATATGTCACAAATATTTCATCACTCACTTTTGATACTCCCCTCGATCACGTGATAAAATAAAATCCATTAACTTGGCTCTCTCCTCTATAATACGTTTAACAGATCGTGAAAAAACAATATCTATATGAAAAACTATTTTCTTATTTTACTTTTTATACTTAAAATAATGTTGGAGTTACTTCCCTATAACAAACTAATTTTCACATTTGATTACTGTATATTCATAGTTTTATCAGCGCTAAAAAAAGTGTTGATAAATGTCACATTTATGAGGATTTTTTGTGCTGTTAAAAAATTGAAAAAACAATTAATATTTTCACACACCCTAATAGCCCCCTTTGTCAGCAATCAAAGCCCCCTTTCTCAATACTTTCCACTCCCCAACTGCCATCACGCACCCCCCCCCCTTCCTCAACACTAGAATGCTCCCCCAATTACTTAGCATGCCTCGATTTGATCTCTTGACCTCCTTTATGTGATTGGATGCCCTTTTCCACTCTGTCATGCTTGTTTTGCTTTATATTTTAGGATACTTATATTTATTCATATATATTTAGAAGTGTGATATATATATACACACATTTATATTTATTTAAATATATTATATATTATATATTGATATTAATTTATATATATTGGAATATAAATATATAAATATAAATATATATATGTTTATTAATACACACACATATGTATATATAAACATTATTTATACATTTGTATAAGTATATATATATTCGTATATTTTTATAATGTATAGAAAATGGTTAGATATTATTTTAAATAAAATGGATAATAATTAATTTCATATGATTTATATAATTATTTTTAAATACATTTTAAAAATATTTATATATATTAAGATATAAATTTTATACATGACATATATATATTTATATGTCTATATATTTACATATATATTTATACATATTTACTTGTAATAATTTTGTGTTTAGATATAAATTTTTTATAATGTATTTATAAATAGTTACGGTAAATACATTTATATACTAGATTTAATGATAATGACATATATATAAAAATAAATTTATATATGATGTATATACACAATATTGATACACGTAAACATACACACATATTTACACACACATGTGCACATTTATATTTCTTTTATACATGTAAAAATATTTACATATATATGTATTTATTTAAATATATTATAATATGCATGTAAATATATATATTTGTTTATTGACACACACATGTTTATATATATACATTATTTGTATAGGTATATATATACATAGTAATGCATTTTTATAAGGTAAATATAATGGATAATTTTTTACTTTAAATAAAATTAATAATAAATATTTATTTCCATTTGGTTTATATATTTAAAAATTCATTTTTATGTGAATATGTTTAAATGTGTATTTATACAATTGATTTATTATAAGAAAATATAAGAAAAATCTGCATATATTTAATTAAAAATGAAACTAAAAAATGAAAAACGATAAATATTCAAAACAATAATATCAATATTAATGTAATCCCTGGGAATAAATTCAGTCTCTACTGAAAAAAGACAATAATACCCCCTTAAACGAGGCTGAAATTGCATCGAATGTTAAAAAATTAGGATACCCCGAATAAAAACTCAGTTTTAGAGGAATTTTGGATCTTTTTTTGCCTCTAAAAAATGGTCAGGATTTCCCTTGGCCACCAAGGTGTAAACCTCTTCATAGGCTTTGATTTGATATATGGTAGAGCCCAAACGGACACCCGGATCAGAAGTTATGGTCATTTGAAGTTAAAATCATGTTTCCAAATTATCTTATACCGTTCATTAATTCATTTAATTTTTATTTCATCTAATTGTTATTAAATGACTATTACTTAATAATAATTAGTAAATTATTAATTAAAAATATTTTTTAATTATTTTATAAGTTTTTTTCACTAAATACCTTATATATTAAGTGTAAATGCGTATTTAGCCTTATTTAAATCATATTTTAAAAAAATGTCATATTTATATAAATATAAATATAATTATATATTAATGTATTATTTTTAATGAAATATTTTCTTTTATGAAACACACTCTTTGTCAACACTTGTAAAAAAGTACTGATAAAGCTCCCCCTTTATCAATGTTTTTTTATTAGCACTAATAAAAACTCATATTTATCAACGCTTCTTTACTAGCGCTCATAAAGGTTTCCATTTATCGGCACTTTTTTACTAGCACTGATAAAGGGTCTCCCTTTATCAATAATTTTTTATTAGTGCTAATAAAGATCCCCTCTTTATCAGTGCTTTTTTTTATCACTGATAAAGACCCCTTTTATCAGTGCTTTTTCTAGCACTGATAAATCTTAGTGCTGAATAAACCCAAATTTTTAGTAGTGTGGAAATGATTCCACCGTGCTTGGGTTCCTTCAAATCAACCCTAGATGATGTGGTGACCTTCTCATGTTTAGATATGTTCACTTTGTATGAAATGTTCTTACAACTCAAGGTCATGGATCTTCATTCCTATACAGATTTTACCATACAATTACTCTCATTTATACGAACTACTTATTGGGGGAGAATCCCGATCTCAAGAAGAAAATCTCTTACGAAACAATTTGTGAGAAACTCGATGAAATATGGAAGTGATATTAATCAAAATAAATAAATTAGCACACAATATTTTTAATGTGGAAAGCCCCTCTGATGCGGAGTATTAAAAACCACAGGACAATTCTCAAATGTCCACTATGAATCAGAGAGTACAAAATTCAAGTAATGGTCAAAATTTAATTACAAATCAGAATGTCGAAAAGCTTGTGTGAAAAACACACCCTGATACGCCTCTTCCTTCTCTCTGAAAATCATCTCACCAACGCTATTCTTGAAAGATCCATCGATGAAAAAATGTCACCCTTCTGTCAACAAAACGTCACTACCTCGAAGATCAAATCTGAACATGCATCAGTCTCACACCGTCTTGCGACACCCAAAGGATTTTTCTATCTCATGATCTCATCATCATTATGTATTGTCGATCATCAATCAAGAAAAGTCTCTTGATCACTGCAATCAAAAAGACGCTCGATACATGGCTCTGATCATTGATCACGTCGCTACTACTTTGCACCTACTCAATATTGATGCGCTGCACATGCTACCAAAAACACGGTATCCAATCTCATCGTAGATCCATCGTCGATGCCTCATTATTCATTGATTACAACCCACACAGGCTATAACAAACGCAACAGCCCCTTTCCTTTTGATATTGGTGGACTACGTCTTGAGCAACTCACTCTTCGTCCGCAACTAGCTGCTTCCCCTTTTAAAGCCTTTACAGTTTCTTTTTTCAAATACAGGTAATATATAAAATATTATATCTTAAATTTATAAATTACCATGTATCTTCCATGTTAAGATTCAGACACTTATCTCATCTAAATAGATGTAAAATATATATTTTCTCATGAGCAACACAAGCAGCCTTATTTTTGTGATAAGATAAAAGATATCTCATATTAAAAAACCATCTTATATCAAATTTAGAAACACCCATGGACTGGATACGCTCAATCCCCCCTCCACCCCATCAATGGAGATACCATCCAAGAGGCCCAGTTGGACCGAAATCATATTGGCATCGCACCAACCATCATCCTCTATAGAAAAGATGACAATTCCCTTTTGCAACTCTGACATAAACTTCACTACTCCCCCTGCAAAAGAAATTTAAATGCTGAAGTCATCATCATATATGAATATGAAATGCCCTGTCAAAATGACCAAAACCAGCAATATCTGGATCCCCCATAATTTTGATCGCCACATAATTTGGAGCACTTGTAATAAAAATTACCCCCTGCTCAAAATTCAGAGCAGTCAGTGCATCACCTCAATCTTTAATTTTTAATTCTTTCTTCACCAGTCGCACATTCTAAAGAAAAGAATTAGGTGTAAGACCTGAATATGATTCTGCCTCATGCACTTGTCATCGACCCTCTCAAAAACATCCAAAATTATCACCATAAATTACAAGTTCGAACCATCAACTTTGATA
The DNA here is from genome assembly GCA_963277665.1 of Viscum album. Taxonomy (NCBI): domain Eukaryota; kingdom Viridiplantae; phylum Streptophyta; class Magnoliopsida; order Santalales; family Viscaceae; genus Viscum; species Viscum album. The sequence goes on along the minus strand of OY728166.1, from coordinate 1,078,473,812 downwards.
CCACTTGTTGGTGGAGAATCCCATTTTCAAGAAGAAAATTGCTTGTGAAACAATTTGGGAGAAACCCAATGAAATACGGAAGCAATATTAAGCAGAATAAATAAATCAACATGCAAGATTTTTAACATGGAAAAACCCTCCGATGCAGAGGGAAATTCCCAAATGTATACTATGAATTAGAGAGTACAAAATCCAAGTAATGCCCAGACTTGAATTAAAAATTAGAAATTAGAAAAACTTGTGTGAAAACCACACCTCGATAAACCTATGTATTCTCTATGAAAATCATATCACCAACACTGTTCTCAAAAGATCCATTTATGACAAAATTTCACCCTTCTGTCGACGAAACGTCACTACCTTGGAGATCAAATCTGAACATGCACCAGTCTCTCACCGTCTTGCGATGCCCTAATTATTTCTCTATCACATGATATCGCCATCATGATGTACCACCGATTATCAATCAGTACACAATTCTTGATCACCATAATCAAGAAGCATCTCCATATAGGACCTTGATCATTGATCATGTCGTTGCTGCTTCGCACATGCTCAATGTTGATGCGTTGCACATGCTACCACAAATGCGGTATCCCATATCATCGTAGATCCACCGTAGATGCTTCGTTCGACATTGATGGTGACCCACACAGGCTACTGCAAATGTGATGACCCCTTTCCCTTTGATCTTGGTGGACTACATCTTGAGCAAATCACTCTCTGTTCACCACCAACTGCTTCTATTTTTAAAGCCTTCGCAGTTTTCTTTTTCAAATATAGATAAGATATAAAATATTATCTTAAATTTCCAAATCACCGTGTATATATCATGTTAAGATTCAAACCCTTATCTCATATAAATATATATATAAAAGATATATCTTCCTATGAGTAACACATGTAGCCTTATCAGTGTGATAAGATAAAATATATCTCATATCAAAACTATCTTATCTCAAATTTGGAAACACCCACAAGTTGAATCCTATCACCACTTCCAACAAGCACCTAAAACAACTATGTTTCCAATAATCAACTATTACAACTGCTTTATTTACGACAACCACTCAACTCCTATGTCTTTTTATAAATTCATTTTATTCTAATATTACTTCCAATTCTCAATATTTCTTATATTTTATAAATGTTATGTGCCCTGAATACTTGACTCATAACATTCTGTTATGAAATAATAAAATAATATAAGATAGCATCATTCTTGTGTGGGTGACAACACCATTCCCCCTTATCCAAGAAAGATTTCATTTTCACTTTTGTTTAAAATGAACCATGTTATTTTTTATCTAATAAACACAATCAAAACTTTATTATCAAAATATTATAGAACATTGATAATTTTTATACATAATTAATCATACTATATACCAAAATCTTGGTAGATAATAACATAACCATTTTGGTATATTTTTCAAAATAAAACCATTCAACTTATAAATTTACCAGACATACTGTCATATATGGAAAAAATTAAACACATGTAATTGTTAAATAATAAATTAACAATATTCTTACCAAATTCACATGTAATGTAAAAGAATTTTTTAATTATATAATTAGCGATCGATTGATAAATAAACCATGAACTCAATATATTATTTAAACTACGCTTTTTGTAAAATAATTGACATAAAATAATAAGATTTTTGATATACATAGTTAGATTTTTATTAGTTAAAATTATATATTCTTGAATGAAAACGATTAATGATAAAATGTTTGCATACATACCAATCTTTCTTAATCGTGATATTTAATTTAATTTTAAAGTTTTTTAAAATCTACCTCTACCATTTAAATTTAGGAATAATTTTAATAAAATTTTATGTCCAGACATAAATGACACTGGGTACCCATTAATTAGATTTTTACAAGGTTAAAGTAATGAATTCAAAATCTGATTAATATAAAAATAGATCTATAATGATATAATTAGGGTATCAAAATTAAATTAAATTAATTACTATTAATTTATCTAATAAATATTTTTTTTAAATAGTAAATTCGTTAAATAAATTTATTTATTTTCAACTCAATTCATATTAGATTTATAAATAAATTATAAAATGAACCCAATTAAAAGCTAAAAAAGGAGAACGACCTATACATCTTGTTGAGGGTTGTCTTGTTTTGTTATCGTCACAACAAAAGTTTCTTAATAATTCTCAAAAGGAAGAAGTGAAGAAAGACACTACTGGAAATGGGGTTTATCCCCACGCATATATCCCCAAGGTTCTTTAAACTGTGGGGATAGATGATTTTTAACTATCTATACCCATGGTTTTATTAAAACCGTGGGTATTCAGCCCCTAACTGTCGGGCTCCATCTCGCTCCCCTCACTTCAACCCTCTGTCGTGCTCCCCCCACTTCAACCCTACCTCCCGGCTCCACGTCCCGGCTCCGCCGCGCTCCCCCCACTTCAACCTTACCTCCCGGCTTCGCCTCCCGGCTCCGCGTCCCGGCTCCGCCATGCTCCCCCCACTTCAACCCTACCTTCCGGCTCTGCCTCCTGGCTCCGCGTCCCGGCTCCGCCACGCTCCCCCCACTTCAACCCTACCTCCCAGCTCCGCCTCCCAACTCCGCCTCCCGGCCTCCACCTCCGCTCTCAACCTGGACCTCCCGGACTTCGCCTCTGCCTCAACATCTAGGCCTTCACCTGCTGCCCCCAGCTCGGGCGACGTCCCCGCTCCCCCCTCTCAGCTCCCTCTCCTTTGGGTATCATCAAATTCATCAGTTTTCTATTATATATGATGTTTCCCATGAATTCCTACTTATAAATTTCAATAATTATCCTTCAAATGTAATTGATATTGAGAATGTTGTGTTGGGGGTAAATGATTCATTTGAGAAAGGTCAAATATGGATTCTTGGTCGATGAATAAAGGAACTATGAAGGAAGATGAAGCCTCTTGTTAAGGTTTTATGTAAGAACATGCATATTAAAGAATATAAGTGTGATAAGGAATCATATGTTTAGTATTACTAGACCTACTTGTTATATTTAGACCTCTAGAGACACATATTAAGGTCAACAAGTCATTAGAGGGGGATATTGGAACAACCACTCACTTTCTAGGTGCATTATGCCTTATTTTTAGCCTTTATTAAGAGTTTATTTGAGTTATTACATTTATTGGGTGATGTATTGGGTAGATTTTGGGAGATTGGGGGGGGGGTTGAAGAATTTAATGGTGATAATGGTTAGAGGGAATAGTGTAGTTCCCCAACGTAACTATGAAGCCTATTGGAGAGGAGTAGTGGGTGATATATGGTAGGGGTACTTTTAGAGCTAATATGGAAACAATTCCATGGTAACTATGAAAATCTAAAGAGAATTAACATCATGATTGTCATAGGGTTTACAAAACCATGTCTCCAAACCATGCAGGTGACTTGAATAGGTAGTGAACTTCCCATGGTTAGAGCATGATTTTTTAAGCCAAGCAACCAAACCATTTACATAGAATTTAATCAGTCCTTGAGATTTAAATATAATTTATCATTTGTTTGTTGTTATTCTTATTATTTCTAGATATTATTTATTATCCTTGTAAAGGAACTAGATCTCGGATTTCTTATCCAGGTTTAGGATTTACAATGATATTCAATGTGATCCTTTCTAGATTTACATGGAAAATAAATATGGAAAGATGGTTTTTCCTGATCATTCTCAGATCCATCTAGATCTCTTAATTTTGTAGTATCTTGATGGGTAGGTCTAAAATGATCCCAGCCCATAACATGTTCTTCATCATATATCATAACCCTTGAATACTCATGTAGTGATTTGGGGATGCTTCCATGGATATTTGGTTTGTGAGATTGATTCAAGTGGTGAACATTGATGTTGGGCTTCAATATGTTGAATGAAAGAAGTTCTTACCATGTTATGATTTTGCAATTATATAAAAATGTATGATATGAAATACTCATGCTTGTGTGTACAGACCATGATAATTCTTTTAAAATGATATGCTTATGCCTCTATATAGATAAAAAGTTTCCTTAGTATGACTTGGGTATATATATATATGTGTATGGATAGTAGACTTATACTATCCTGTATCAAAGTTAAAATTGGATCCTTCGTGAATTCATTAATCCTATATAGGGGGAGAATTTGAGATGTGATTCATGATGAATATGGTGGGGTCTTGAATGAAAAATGGAAGGGAATGAAGGCCTTGAGGCATTAATGGAGTCCGGAAGTGGGGAATGATGACATTGTAGTATGACCTTAGATAGTTGATAGGGGACGATAGCCTTATGGACTAACCCAAGGCATAATGGCCTATACACCCATTGAGATACATAAATTGGTCTTGTGGTTTGTTTTGAGAATTTTCAAAACCAAAAAAGCTCATGTGAGCAGAACATCCACTTTCCAAGATCCATGGACTTTCCCCTTTGGATATTTTGGGTGAAACTTCAACAACTAAATCTTTCTCCTTCACTTTTCTATTCTTATTTTGATGATTTTGAGTATTAAAACTCAAATATTTTTAGGATGGTATATTTATGAGGCATTCATTTTCATCATGAATAGGATGGTCACACCTTCCATAGACTTATTCGAGAATATCAAACATGTTATGTGATTTCTATATAGAATTTACAATACGTTTCTAACTTTTATTCCTTTAAAGGGGTTGAAACCCCCAAACAATGATTCTCAATACTCCCAAGTATATCATGATTTCTATTTAAAAAAAATATCTTTTCCATATGAACAAATATTACAAAGTTCCAATAGAATCCATAAAAAGTATATCTTGTAAGCATCGTGTTGTACAAAATTTGTAGGATACCTTGAAACATTTTTTTCAATATTAATTCCAAAACATTAAAGTTATAACTACTCTATTTTCATTGAATGTTTTATTCCCCATCAAATAACCCCTACCAAATAATCTATAAAATTATAAATTCATATTATTAAAATAAAATTTTCTTCCCATGTGTATAATACCTCTATATCTATAAAAGAGTATTTTACATTGAAATTTTCTTTTTTATTCCCCATCAATGACCATTTGGGAGATACTTTTTTAACTTTTTTCTTTAGTTTACATCTTAAGGTAGACCTTTTTTTTCATACTTATTCAATCATGGACTCCTCTTGTCATTAAATATGTTTTGCTAGCTACTAATATGATTTGATTAATTTAATAATAAAATTGATTGTAATGAATTTTTTAAATATGATTTACATTATTGATTGAATGATAATTTTTTTTCTTGTTATAGAATGGATAGAAGTTGGATGTATTGTACTGATCAGATTTCAACCGAGTTTCAAAGTAATTTGGATAATGTTTTAGATTTTTCATTTAACAATGTGTCATATGGAGGTTGTATACAGTATCCCTGCTATAATTGTGTTGGAAGACCATGGTTAAGATGAGAAGAAGTTAGTTACCATTTAACGAAATTTGGATTTCAAGCTAACTATAATGTTTGGTTTCACCATGGAGAGACGAGTCAATCTTTGACTGTTCATAAACGAAATGAACGAAGTGACATGGAGAATTTGATATTTGATTGGTTTCCATATGTGCATCATTCCGAGAGAGATAGCATGCCGGTGCAAGAAGACAATGATATCAGTACACATGAGGAAAATGTTGAAGACGATGATGTTGAGAGAGTGAAAAATTTATTGGATGATGCCAGAACTCCAGTATATCAAGAATGTACTAAAATGAACAAGTTGGGATTTTTAATGCGGTTATATCATGGAAAAACCATGTATGGGATTTCTAATACTGCCATTGATTATATTATTACATTTTTGAAGGACTTGCTTCCTGATGGTGCAGATATTCCCTCAAATCATTACATTACATGGAAGTTAATTAAGCAGCTTGGATTTGCTACTAATAAAGTCCATGCTTGTCCGAAAGATTGCAGTTTATATTTGGAGGAAACAACTGACCGTAATGACTATAAAGAATGTGGTACATCTCGATGGAAGAAAAATGCAGATAGAACACCATCTCGTGTTCCACAGAAAGTCATGTGGCACTTTCCATTTATTCCCAGACTTCAAAATCTATTCATGTCTCCAGAAATCTCAGTCAATATGCGATGGCACGATGTTGAGAGAATTAAAGGTAATGATGAGCTGGTCCATCCTTCTGATGGATTAGCATGGTGGACATTTGATGCACAACATCCTGATTTTGCAACTGAGGTGCGTAATGTCAGATTGGGCCTATCATGTGATGGTTTTAATCCATTTGGTCAGATGCTTACTGCTCATAGCAAGTGGCCAATTTTTATTCATGTTTATAATCTTCCTCTGTGGATGTGTATAAAAAAACCTTTCACTTTCTTGAGTATACTGATATCTGGACCTTTGGATCCTGGTAATGATATAGATGTCTACTTACAGCCTTTAATAAAAGAGTTGAAACAACTTTGGGATTTAGGTGTGCAAACATTTGATGCTTCTTCAAAGAATACGTTTCAGATGTGTGATGCCCTTCTATGGACCATAAATGATTTCCCTGCCTATGCAATGATGTCTGGGTGGAGCACGAAGGGAAAACTATCATGTCCCGTTTGTATGAAGAATACACAATCGAGAAGGATTAAATATCGTCATAGTTTTAGTTTCATGGGGCATCGCCGATTCTTTCCAATGGATCATCAATAAAGGAAGAATCGTCAGAGGTTTGATAATAATGTTGACACTAAAGAACCACCTCAACGGATGTCAGGAAGTGATGTGCTTGATGAATTGAAATATTTCATCTTTTCATTAGGGAAAGGTCAGTTGAAATCTCGAAAGAGGAAGAATGTTGATACTGAAGTCACTTACAATTGGAAAAAGAGAAGTATTTTTTTTGTGTTGCCATATTGGTCTACTAATTTGTTACGTCGTTGTTTAGACGTAATGCATATTGAGAAAAATATATGTGAAATGTTGCTTTCAATTCTTTTGAATATTAAGGGGAAGACCAAAGATGACTTTTGATCTCGTCAGGATTTATTGGATTGGGGTATTTGACCAGAACTACATCCTTTTGTATCGGTGAAAACAAATGGAAAGTTCCATGTGCTTCTTATGTGATGACACCGGCAGAGAAAAATCAATTTCTGGCAATATTGGATAATATCAAGGTTCCATATGGTTATTCCAGCAACATATCTAAACGATTCAACAGAAGACATTTGAAATTGAAATCCCTAAAAACTCATGATTATCACATCCTTCTTCATGAATTGATTCCAATAGCAATTCGGCATTTGCTATCCAATAATGTAAGGGTGGCAGTGATTCGGTTTTGTCATTTTTTTAGAGGCCTTTGTGCTAAAAGGTTATCCAAATCATTGTTGATAAAAATGCAGCAAGAGGCTCTATTAATTCTATGTGAGTTGGAAAAAAAATTTCCTCCATCCTTTTTCACTTGCATGTTGCATTTAACAGTTCATATTCCAACTGAGACACTTCTTGGGGGACCAGTCACTTTTCGGTGGATGTATCCCACTGAAAGAAATATGTTCACTTTGAAATAATATGTCTGAAATAAGAATTATCCTGAAGGTTCCATTGTGAGGAGTTATCTGGCCCAAGAATGTATGGATTTGTGTTCAATGTATTTGTCTGATGTGAGCACAAGACATAATCAACCAATGAGAAATGAAGATGAGCAGTATGAGGAAATTCAGCCCTCGTTTCTATCTCTTCCCCAAATAGGTGGAATTGTCGGGTCATATACATTGGTTACATTGAGCTTTGAAGAGCGGAATATGGCACATCGTACAGTCTTGTTTAATTGTGGTTTTTTCGATGCCTATATCAAGTAAGTAATTTGAATATATATATATATATATATATATATATATATTATCTCATACGATATCATATCACATATACCTTATACTTTTATTATCATTTTATGTAGAGAACATAAACAAATTATAAGTAGAGTTCATCGGTCTTTGCCGTTGAGAAGGAGAGAGGCTATGCATAGCCAAGAGTTCCCAACTTAGTTGAAATCAAAGGTATGAACATTACATTATATACCTTAAAATATAGATATATATTTAATTATATTACTCATATGTATTCTAGATATTGAGTTTACCTGCTGACTTCATTTCTCAAGAATTAAGAGTGTTGGATTTTGGTCCCAATTCTTTGGTTCGTGACTGCAAATCTTTAATAATCAATGGATATAAATTTGTTACAACTGATAAAGTGGTGAAAATGAGAACACAGCATGATGGAATTATGTTAACTGCTAGAACAGATTGTTATGCCAGTGCATCAGATAGTCAACCTTGATATGAAGATGTGTATTATTATGGACTGGTTGGGAAAATATTGATATTGGATTACTACTCTCAAGGTCGAGTCACTATGATGAAATGTAAATGGTTTGATTCAATGACGCGACATGGTACATTTATGGTACATTTATTGATGATTGCAGATTTAGAGTTACTGATATGAGTCGATTCCTGCATACCGATGAACCATACATTTTGGCATCAATGGAAAAACAAGTGTTTTATGTGAAAGATCATCTGAAACCTAATTATGGTGTCATTAATGAAGTAATACCAAGACATATTTTTCATGATGCTGGGGATGAAATTGTCACCATTGACGCCCCCATCGGTGTTAGCCAAAATATTGTATTTGATGACACAAATTGTCCCATTGTGAGAGATGATGTTGAACCTGAGGTAGTGTAGGTAATATATAAAAGCAACCATATATATTCAGAGTTCATTCAGTTTACCTTGAGGTGAGTTTCTCAGGTTGGTATGAATGTAATTACTTTAATTTATTTTTAGTTTGGAATGATATGTCTATTTTAGTATTGTTTGGTTTCGTTTCATTTAATTATATTTATTTCAATTCAGAAAACTGGGTTCAAAATGTGGTTTTAAAAATTGTATAACTTGGTTGTAAATTATCATTACTGAAATATGTTATGAAATTTTTTTTCTTCTTTGGCTTCTAAGTTGTATGTATGATTTGTAAAAATTGTTGCTAAAAAATATTTATTTCATTCTTATGCAGATTATGAAGAAAACTACAGAAGCTCGCAAGAAAATATTATTTGATGTTGATCCTGTTAGACGCGAGCGTGAGTTGTCTTCAGTGAGTATAATAATTATAATATTTATCTTCCGCATTACATATAATATGAAGTTCATATTTTTGATCAAATTTATTTTAGGGATATATAACTCCAGAGATTTCTCTTCCTAGTATGGGACCGAGCAGGGATCCTCCTAGACCTAGGTGGAGCTCCCATCTTACCACTCCCTACACTGACCCATCAGTGGACATCCCATCTACCACACATGTCTTCCCTCCACTTGAGACCCTTGGGATGTTCCCATACATGCTATTGTCATCATCTCATTTAACCTCTTTTTCCCATTCCAAGTCCACGCCGACTCGACCAATGTTCTCACCTGCACAATTTCCATATCCATTCATGTATCCCCAGACCTACTACACATATTCTGACATGTCTACTCCACCTCCTTTTCCTACCATCCATCCTACACATATTGAGTCTGTTCCTTCAGTTTCCACTTCTGTTCATGAAGATCAACCAGAGCATGCTGTGAAACAGATACTTCCTTCGGAGGATTCTGATCCAGCACAGTCCACGGATGCCTCACAGCCTATTCAGGAGCCTGTATCAGGTTTTTTTATTATAAATGTTTCAAATTATATCATTTCACTTTTGTCCTATTGTATTTTCACTTAACTCTTATATTTTCACCTCTTATGTTATTTAGTGGGATCTTCTAGTAGGCGACGTGGGCGCACTTGAATGCGGGATGCCTGGAATCGTGAAACTCAGATTATGGTGGATTACAATCCTCAAAATCAAATGGTAGGTAAAAATGATAAGGAGTGTAGAATGTTCATGGCTACTTTAGCCAAATATCATGATATCGTTCCGGTGGAACCGGTCTCATGGAGACATATCAGTGCTGACATCAAGGATAGGGCATGGATGCAGATATGGGTACGAAAATTTTATAAATTTATATTTATATTAGTAATGTATTTATATGACTTAACATTTTTTTTGCAGGGTAGATTTAACTTTCCTAACGGTGAAACTGTCAAAGCTGCTAGGTTGAGTGATCTTGGAGAGTATTGGTGGTCATACAAGTATGAGTTACATATTGGTTGGAGGAGCAGAGTGGGTACTGAGTTAGAGGGTGTACCCACAAACCCTGACTGTCCAAAAATTCAGTATCAAAAAATGATCGAACATTGGAATACTGAACAGTATAAGGTACTACCCATCTTTAATGGTTTTTATATAAAATTTAATTATTATTACTTGTATTGTTTTTTTGTTTCTTAGGAAGTGTCAGCGAAAAACAAAAAAAACAAAGATGAAATGACATATCAACACACATTGGGGCGCACTACAATGCCCGATCATGAGAAGCGGTTGGTATGTTCAATCCAATTTTTTGCATTTATCATATATGGTTGTAATCCAAATTTGTGCATTTCTCATATGCATCAAGCTGAATGGGGCATTGAATGTCCTGTACCTCGTGCCAAATTATTCTGCTTCAATAGGAAAAGAAAATATGGAACTGCAGTTAATTCACAAACACAAGAAAAAATTGTAAGTTTTTTATTTATATTTCAAACATTTATACGAAATTCATAATTTAATATGTTTATAATTTCAACAGTCTGCCTTGGAGGCCATGGATGAGGAAGATGACAACTTAGGGCCAAATGATCATTTGAGTCAGGTGTTAGGTGTGGAGCATCCAGGAAGAGTTCGTTGTAGACCAGGCAAAAACATTGTCCCCTCTAGGTATTGGTCATCATCGGACTCCTCTAAAGCCTCTAAGGCCCCTGAGTTGGAAAGTATGCGTGCTTAATTAGTTGCGACAAAGAAAATAGTATTAGAGGAGCATGAAAAAAGTAAGCTAATGAATGAACATTTCATGAAAGCTATGTCAGTTTTGAGTCAGTCACTACCACCAGAGGTTGCTGCCACTTTTCATTCATGTATGGAATCAATGAGCTCTTTACATAATTCCTCGGGTGATTCCCATGAGGGTCCTAGTGGTGATGACGGTGGTGGCGATAGAGCTGGCGAGGATGTTGTTGATGTTGTTGTTGGTGATGAGATTGCTGATGATGATGATGATGTTGTTGCTGGTGATGATGATGTTGATGATGTTGTTGTTGATGATGATGATTCTAGACATGGTGATGATGATGATGGTGATGGGGGGATATTAATCCCCTCCATTTTTGACTTAGCAGAGAGACTTGTGTTGGAGTTTTAATTTTTTTTTTGTATTGGTGGACTGCTTGTATGTGAATTTCTTTATGCAATGAAATGCATTTTGGATTATGTTTTCATCAGGGGTGTTATTTTACAATTCTTTAGGTAATATTCACATGCCATATATTTTTTTATGGTTTGGTGTGTTTATTATTATCTCACCGTCTAATCTTGGCCTTAGCAGTGGAGGGGAGTCTTGGGATGGGGGGGCTGCAGTGGAGGGTTGGGAGGGGGGCTGGGAGGGGAAGGTTGGGAGGGGGGTGCAATGTAGGGTTGGGATGGGAGGGGGCTGCATTCACTTAATCTCTTTTTCATATACTCGACATGAAGAGGATGTTCATCAGGCGAGTATGACTGTGTCCTCCACTTTGAAGCAGAAGAGCTCATCTATTGAAGGTATTGAGAAGGTTTAGTTTCTTCTGATCTTTTGCTTTAAACATAAAGGCACTGATTGGTATGTGATCTGACAGTTATATGAATATTCGGAGTTGACTAACTGATTTAGATGTTGCATATGCTGTTTGTGGTTTTCAGCTTTCCTTTCTCTAAATTTTTAATGTGGTTTTGTGTGTTTTAGGAAGACTCCAAACACAAAATAAAAAGCATGTTTAGTGGGGAGGGAGGGGAGGAGCTGGGCAGGTGGGGAGGGGGGAGGGCTGGGTAGGGGGGGCTGGGCAGGGGGGGCTGGGCAGTGGGGAGGGAGGGGGGGTTGGGCAGGGGGGCTGGGCAGTGGGGAGGGAGGGGGAGGGGCTGGGCAGGGGGTTTTGGCAATGGGGAGGGAGGGGGAGGGGGAGGAGCTTGGCAGTGGGGAGGGAGGGGGAGGGGCTGGGCAGTGGGGAAGGAGGGGGAGGGGGAGGTGGGGAGGGGAAGGGGCTGGGGAAGGAGCTGGACACAACGTCGACTTATCCACCATCGCTAAAGGTATGGTTTTAACACACCATTTTTTACATCATGACAAGTCTTCTTTTACTCAACTGCATCCTCAAATATGTAATTTAACCCCAGACTCATATTTTCATAATATGATGCAGTTTCATGTTTGGTTGTTTAATGTTTTCAATGTATGGGTGAAATCTCCAGTTTAGGTGATGTCGATTCATCTTCCAACATCAATGGCATTGAAAAGGGTAAAATTGTGATATCATCTTATTTTCAAGATTAAAATTAATATGTATACTCTTGTAATTAATGAACACACGATATTGTTATCATTTCATTATTTTGATTTATGATTTCAGGTCAAGCATCATTACAAATAGTATTGACAATGGCATTGTAATGTGCCTTACAAGGGTTGGGTTCTTCTACTGAAAACATTGGTGTGTCCATTGAAGAGGGTAAAATTAATGTATGAAGTGTCGATGACCTTTTAATCATTATTAAACTGGTTGTTTTTTTATTCTGTTGTTTTATTTTTGCAGAATTTCACATGCATCGCATTGCATTTTTAGTCATCAGAATTTTTATGTGGGCATTGGCACCCTCATTGAGTAAGTCCGTTGTTTTCTTCTACAACAGTGCAATGACCATTGGATTGGATATGGTTTCCATGGGGAAGTCTCCACAACTCTCTCCCTTGTATGAAAATGATCCTGAACGATCACAAATCAGATGTTTTTGGAATGTCAACCCAGTTTGAGTTCGTTTCTTTTCTAGGGTGAAATTTGATGTGTGATAATTTGCTTGCAGGCCTCCCTATACAAGAACAACTGTGATATAGAATTAACCGAACAGAACATGAACAAGGACATGATCAGGTACTGCTTGAGATAGTTGCAGGTATGATATTTGTATTCTGTATATTCTCACATATACATATCAATATAGTTTTGACCCTTCCTTTTCTTATTGTATATTTCAATTGGGACATAGAGGTACCAGTGGATTCCCTAGCTTGTCTCCATCTAATAAAGAATCATATTAGGGGTTGTCATCTTCTCAGATGTTGGGTAAATCCTTCTTGGATAATTCCCCCTCTGGTAAAGAGGTTGTTAACCCACTTTTTAAGGACTACAATCTAGATCCTATGTAGATGTCGTGAAGGCCTCCAAAATCTTAAACAATGATAGTGGTTAATGATAATAAGGGGGCAGTTAACCTAGATTACAGGATTACTGTGGTATCTCTTGAATCCAGGGATATTCCTTTAGGTGGTATACTTTAGGATATTGTAGTGGAACCTGTTCATAGAGGTAGTGTTTCAAATATAGATGATTTAGGACCCTTATGGAGGGGAGAGAAAACATAAAATGAAAAGGGTAAAATAGAGGAAGATTCTATGTGACCTGAAGAGAGGACTGAAATTAATATTCATAGATTGGCCTCTCATGATTTATCTATGTGTATTGTTCAATGCAACATTGTTAACGTTCAAATTTTTGGGGGTATCTATTATCTATTATCTATACTAAAGTAGGCTTTCTCTTTGCTTACGTGTCACCTCACCATGCATCCATGTCACCATTAATTCTCTATTCCTTCCTCCATACCCTAAAATCTAACCCATTATCGATCCCCCGCTCGGGAATTTGCTTCGACCCGTGCTCTCCTCCCTGAAACCCCTCCCTAAAACCCCTATCCCTCTCTCTGGTTCTCGATACCCTCTGCAAATCTCGTAGGTTTCTCGATCCCCTCCTCGATTACCCTCTCTCGCTCCCCTTCCCGATTACCCCCCACCCCGCACTGCTCCTGCTCACGGTTTTCATCACTTTCTCCTACACTTCACGAATGTTATCGTCTCCTTGAAGCTCTCACAAGTGCAATGCCTCTACAACAACCCTCGGAGCCTCCAACTTTTACGCCTCCTTCTCCATCTTCTCCAAGTATGGATCATGTGCCTCCTCCACGAATTATGTCTCCCCAATCTCCTATTTGCGCTGCTCTCCCGATTTTCCTTCCTCGACGTCAGCCAACTTCACCTTCATCGGTCTCACAAAAATAGGGTTTGTGCTGCATCTTGATACTCCACCTTTACCTATTTCGTTCTCCCCAATTGATGGTTTTCTATGCTTCTCCATTCGGTCTCCCCAAACTAGATTCTCCATTCAGTCTTTCCAATCTAGGTTCCAACTCCTTTGTGCTCGCCTTCCACTGCTCCTTCGCCATTGACCGCCTTCACCTCCTTCACCTCCTTCACCTCCATCCTCTATCTCTACATCTGGATTACCGATGATAACATACTCCTCCATCGTCGCCTACAATAACTGCTAAATCTGGATTTACCTCCTTCGGAAACCCCAATCTAGGGTTTCCTTCGCCTCCCCAATCTAGGGTTTCCTTTTTTGTATGATCACATTCATACCTAGAAATACTTTTTATGAATGCACATATCTATTATATGCATTGGTTTGATTGAACTACATTCTGAAAAAAAAATCACGTCCATTGAGCAATTGACAGATTTTGTAAAGCCTGGAAATCAAAATTTCATGTTACTGAAGTATGAACATCCTTGAAACAACTACTATAGATTTCTATTTTCTGGTCACAATGCACACTATTCAATTTAGGGGTCCAAGTATCTTTGAAATTTTGATTCTTTTATGTTTCTTCTTCCTTTTTAATTATTTGTACTGTTTCCTTTTTGGGATCTCATTAAGATTCTACTAGATTTAAAAATTATTATTTTTTAATATGCCCGTAATATCATCTATTTATATTTATAGTACTTTTGTTTAATTATTTTTCAATGAAGGAGTAGGCTACATCGAAGTTTAATGGACATTTAATTTATTGTGTATCATTTTACCATTGTTGGAGAGCATCAACACATCAGCATGTGGTTTACTATATGAACTTGAACTCATCTTCTGTGACGTGAATCTGAATGCTTCTTTCGAACATAAGAGCTACAAAGTAATTTTCATCAATAATAATGACAACTACATCAACATATTTATTGAATGCTTTGAAGACATTAGGGTAGGTAGGAGTGTATAAAAATTTCTATTTATATTAGAAAACAAAATACACAAAATACTAAATTTTTCCTCATTATTGAACAGGGAGATCAAAGCAATGCATCTTCATAAGTAGTGGCATAGAATATATCCAGGTAAAATTGCTTTGGTCTTTAATTTGTTTTATTAACAATTGAAATTATTATTACTGTTATGTTAATTTTAACAATTCATGATTGGAGCATCGAAATATTAGGTCTTCTCCAGGGACTTCAAGCATTAGCACACGATTTGATACTACAACCTTGAATATGTCCACTGCTCAGGTATTCAATAGTTATATTTAATGACTACTAATTTAATTCCATTAACATAAAAACATGTGTATTAATTCAATATATAAAGTGTATTCTAAGTATTTCAAACAAACTGTTCTTTCTATCTCGTAATTATCTACAGTTACAGGAGTGTGTACATTTAAATATTAGCATTGTCATAAATATTTCAATTTTTACTATCTGTTTTATCATGAAAATGAACCACAAATATGGAACTAACACCTTCTCTGGTAACCATTGTTGACAAACCTCTTTATCATGTAATATGTACATTTTTAGTATTTGTGCTATCTGCTTAAGAACCTACATTACTTAAATTTGTTTTGATGACAAACAAGTTTTTCATGTAATCTTCTGATTAGTGTGATTTCTGCTATCTATAATCTATACATTTTTTGACAAACATGTTTAACATTACTATCATCTAAAAATGTTTAACATTTCTCCTGCTATCTGGGGGATGGGGTTGGGTAGGGGGGATAGGGCTGGGCAGGGGGGAGGGGCTAGTGGGGGATGAGGCTGGGCAGGGGGGTGGGGCTGGGCAGGGGGGTGGGGCTGGGCAGGGGGGAGGGGCTGGTGGGGGATGGGGCTGGGCAGGGGGATGAGGTTGGTGGGGGATGGGGCTGGGCAAGGGGGATGAGGCTGGGTAGGGGGGAGGGGCTGGTGGGGGATGGGGCTGGGCAGGGGGGATGGGGCTGGGCAGGGGGGAGGGGCTGGTGGGAGGGGGAGGTTCTTGGAAGGGGTGGGAGGACAAGCTGGGCAGGGGGGAGGGGAAGAGCTGGGTGGGGGGGGGAGGGGGAGGTGCTGGGAAGGGGGGAGGAGAAGCTGAGTACCCATGGATGATTATTTACCTAATAAGAAGTATCACATACCATTTTCATAATATATTCACTACCATTCAGCTTATTTCACCAATATCTACTTCCATTCATCATTTGTATATCGTTTTCATTGTTAGTCTGTTTTAATCACTGTATGTGTTTCCTGTTTCTACGATTTTGGTTCCAACATTAATCTTTGGTTTATAGTGTTTCGTAGTTTTAATCAGTTATTCAATTATAATGTTACTTATATGGATCAAATTATCATTAAATGTTTTTGGTTAGGTCGATAATAGATTTGTTTATATTTCATTAAACTATGATGATGTTTGAAATCCCTATTTAAGTGGTCTAAAGTTCCACTGATTTCTCTTCAACTGTTCAGGATTTGTAGAATTCCAAAAATATATATTTTTTCCTGATAACTCCTGATATACTTCATAATAATAGGCAGTTTGTTGCATTGGAAATGTAATTCCGTTATCTATATTTCATTATACTGCATGAAATGATGAAATTTATGTTTAGATAACTTAGAAAATGGATGGTGTTCTTAAACATTCCAGTTATTTTCTATTTCATGTTTTTTTTATAGTCCACTACTTGTAGTGAGTGGAGGCCTTCACTGAACATGATATTGACTACACCTTCAACAATTTATGTACCATGAGTTCTCCACTTCCATGGATTCACCTACTCAGAAGGGTTGTACCCCTTCCCTTCATGTTCAAGAATGGATTGATTTTGATCCCTGGGTGTAGAGAAATTGTTCTGAAAGCCTAGGATATTAGTTTTCATTGTATCCTGATGAATCTATTTACATGTAAATTTAAAGAGGAGGTAGCACTTTTTTATCATAACATTGATAGTATTTAATGTCCTGATGGTTTCTCCAATAAATTCAATATGTTTTGTTGGGAAATTATTCATAATGAGGTGGTTAATACTGTTAAATAATTATTCATTCATGCTGATATGCCTCATGGTATCAATTCCAACTGATATTATATTCTAATTTGTTTTAATGGGTGCACTGGAAGCAGGAAGTACGAAGGTTGCGGGCAGCTGGGTGCTCTGGAAGCAGGCGCACTGGAAGCAGGCAGCAGTTGGGTGCACACTGGAAGCAGGAGGGAGGCAGCTGGGTGCGCACTGGAAGCAAGAGGGAGGTTGCGGGTAGCAGCTGCCGGTCTGGGAGAAGAATCTTTGCCCACAGTTCACTAAACCGTGGGTATATGAGTTTTTCAGGAATCACAAATACCCACGATTCAAACCGTGGGTATTTTAGTTTTCCAGGTAGCTGTTGTTCCCACGGTTCTGAAAACTGTGGGAATAGATAATATACCCACAGTTTAAACAAACCGTGGGTATTACAAAATTCCGACTGGATATCCCCATGGTTTTGTAAAAACCATGGGGATAAGGTTATGCCGACGCCACTGTAGCCCACGGTTCATAAAAACGTGGGTATATCCTATACCCACAGTTTTAAACCATGGGTATAGGTGATATTTCCAGCAGTGAGAAAAGGGGAAGAAAAAGATCTTTTTGTTGAAACAACTTTAAAATCTAAAAAAGGAGAACGACCTTGGATTATTGATAGTGGGTGCTCTTCTTATATGATAAAAGATTTAAAGTTGTTGAAGAATTTGAAAGATTTTAAATAATTAAGAGTGACATTTGGCAGTGATGAATCCTTGAGAATCAAAGGTGTTGGATCAACCATCATTGGGAAAGAAAAGATGAAATCCAAGAAAATTTTATATGTTGATGGGATGAAACACAACTTACTAAGTGTTTCAAATATTTTTTATGTGGGTAACAAAGTTATTTTCAGAAAATATGGGTTTGTTGTGAAAAGTGAGGAAGATGGAATGATAGTTACTAGAGTCCCAACGTACAAAAGGAAACTTGTTTCAATTTGGTGAAATAAAAAACTCTTGTTATTTGAGTATGGTGGAAGAGAATAAATTGTGGCATAAAATTTTGAGACACATGTGTCAAAGAAACATGATAAAGTTATCAAAGTGAGATAGTGTTCGTGATATTCCTGATTTACTAAGAAGAATAGATTGGTGTTGCAATATTTGTTAGAAGGGAAAATTTACAAACTTAGTGCATATGAAAGTTGATATTTGTTCAAATCAACCCCCATATTTTATTCATTATGATATCTATGAGGCCAATGAGAAAACAATCAACAAATGGATATAAGTATTTCATTACTTTCATCGATTACATTACTCTCATTACTTGTGTTATGTATACGAAACATAAGTCAGATGCTTTGAATGTGTTTAAAAGTTTCAAAAGGAAAGCTGAGAAGGAATGTGAGTATTCAGTGAAGAACTTAAGAACTAATAATGGTGTTGAGTATAGAAATGAATAATTTAAAATTTATCTTGATAAGAATGGAATTCAGCATGAGTTCAGTTCACCATATACTCCTCAACAAAATGGAGTTACTAAAAGAAAGAATAGAAGTTTGGTAGAAATGGGAAGAACTATGTTACTTGAATATGGTCTTTATCATTTCTTTTGGAGGCAATCCATGAGTACTATTATGTATATCCAAAACTGATGTTTCTATATGACAAGTTCAGATATGACTCCATATGAATGGTTTTATGGAAAAAACTCCACGTTTAAAACACTTGAGAGTTTTTGGGAGTCTATTCATCATAAATAAGAAAGGTGGAAACCTTGAAAAGTTTGAGCAGAGAGGTGAAGATGGAATTTTTCTTGGTTATGCTCTAGAAGGAAGAGGATATAGATGTTTTAATAAAGAGACAAGAATAATTATTGATTCTACTAATGTGAATTTTTTTGAAAAGGCCAAGGAAGAAAAACATACTTATGATGATAAGGAAGTTGTGCAGGATAAGGAAAGTTTTTTTAACAATTCCGACATACCAATGCTTGGGTTCATCCATAGATCATGTGTAGATAATTTAAGCATGATAGATAAAATCAAAACAATACATTGTTTGATTTGAAGACTTCGACATATTTTGTTCATCACTGATGTGTTGTAGCGTAAAGGTACCAAACTAGCATCCATCTTGATTTTCTACACATGCACCACAATTTTTGGTTTATCGATCTTAGAATCTCATGTGCAAGTAAGAGCGATCAAAGTACCTTACGATGAATGTGCGATCATAGAAAGGGGAAAATCTTGATATGATCTTATTCCTCTCTCTTGTTTGTCTCTCCAAAGCCTGATAGAAGAATTGGGAGGATGCAAATCCATGAAAATTTTGTTGGATGCTATTCATGGCTATAAAATGAGATCAAATACCTAGGTTAAACTTCTCAAAACTGCATGTAGATCCCTGGAGAATTTTAACCTCTTCAATTGACCAAAAATGACATGAATGGCCTAGTAAATGTGTTATATATGTCACAAATATTTCATCACTCACTTTTGATACTCCCCTCGATCACGTGATAAAATACAAGCCATTAACTTGGATCTCTCCTCTATAATACGTTTAACAGATCTTGAAAAAACAATATTCGTATGAAAAACTATTTTTCTCATATTCACTTTTTATACTTAAAATAATGTTGTGGTTACTTCCCTATAACCAACAAATTTTCACTTTCGATTACTGTATATTCATAGTTTTATCAGTGCTAAAAAAGTGTTGATAAATTCCACATTTACTAGCATTTTTTACGCTGATAAAAAAATTGAAAAAACAATTAATATTTTCACGCACCATAACAGCCCCCTTTGTCAGTGCTCAAAGCCCCCTTTCTCAATGATTTCCACTCCCCGACCACCATCACGCAATCCTCCCCCTTCCTCAATGCTAGAATGATCCCCCAAATACTTGTGCATGCTTGGATTTGATCTCTTGACCTCCCCTACGCAACTGGATGCCCTTTGCCACTCTATCATGCTTGTTTTGCTTTATATTTTAGGATATTTCTATTTATTCATGTATATTTAGAAGTGTGATATATATATATACACATTTATATTTATTTAAATATATTATATATTGTATATTATGTATTAATATTCTTTTATATATATTGGAATATATATATATATATATATATGTTTATTAATACACACACATATGTATATATAAACATTATATATACATTTGTATAAGTATACATATATTCATATATTTTTATAATGTATAAAAAATGGTTAGATATTGTTTTAAATAAAATGGATAATAATTAATTTCATATGATTTATATAATTATTTTTAAATACATTTTTAAAATATGTCTATATATTGAGATATAAATTTTATACATGACATATATATATATATGTCTATATATTTACATATATATTTATACATATTTACTTGTAAAAATTGTGTATTTAGATATAAATTTTTTATAATGTATTTATAAATAGTTACCATAAATACATTTATATACTATATTTAATGATAATGACATATATATAAAAATACATTTATATATGATGTATATACACAATATTGATACACGTACACATACACACATATTTACACACACACGTAAACATTTATATTTCTTGCATACATGTAAAAATATTTACACACATATATATTTATTTATTTATTTACGTATATTAGAATATGTATATAAATATATATATTTGTTTATTGACACACACATGTTTATATATACACACTATTTGTATAGGTATATATATACATAGTAATGCATTTTTATAAGGTAAATATAATGGATAATTTTTTACTTTAAATAAAATGAATAATAAATATTTATTTCCATTTGGTTTATATATTTAAAAAATCATTTTTATGTGAATGTGTTTAAATATGTATTTATACAGTTTATTTATTATAAGAAAATATAAGAAAATCTGCATATATTCAATTATAAATGAAACTAAAAAATGAAAAACGATAAAACTTCAAATTCATAATATCAATATGAATGTAATCCCTGAGAATAAATCTAATCTCCATCGAAAAAAGACAATAATACCCCCTTAAACGAGGCTGAAATTGCATTGAATGTTAAAAATTTGGATACCCCGAATAAAAACTCAGTTTTAGAGGTATTTTGGGTCTCTTTTGTCCTCTAAAAAAGTGATCGAGATTCTCCTTGGCCACCAAGATGTAAATATCTTCACAGGTTTCGATTTGATATGTGGTAGAGCTCAAACGGACACCCGAATCAAAAGTTATGGTCATTTGAAGTTGAAATCATGTTTTCAATTTATCTTATACCGTTCATTAATTCATTTAATTTTCATTTCATCCAATTGTTATTAAATGACTATTAATTGTTAATAATTAGTAAATTATTAATTAATAATATTTTTTAATTATTTTATAAGTCATTTTCACTAAATACCTTATATAATAAGTGTAAATGCATATTTAGCCTTATTTAAATCATATTTTAAAAAATATATCATATTTATATCAATATAAATATAATTATATAATAATATATTATTTTTAATGAAATATTTTTTATGAAACACACTCTTTATCACCACTGGTAAAAAAGTGATGATAAAGTCCCCCCTTTATCAGCGCTTTTTTACTAGCGCTAATAAAAGCCCTCATTTATCAATGTTTTTTTACTAGCACTGATAAATGTTCCCCTTTATCAACACTTTTTTACTAGTGCTAATAAAAGGTCTTCCTTTATTAGTGCTTTTTTATCAGTGTTGATAAAAAATCCTCATTTATCAGTGTTTTTTTATCACTGATAAAGATCCCTTTTATCGGCGTTTTTTCTAGCACTGATAAACCTTAGTGCTGGATAAACCCAAATTTGTAGTAGTGTGGAAATGATTCCATCGTGCTCAGGTTTCTTCAAATCAACCCTAGA
Organism: Viscum album; assembly: GCA_963277665.1. NCBI lineage: Eukaryota > Viridiplantae > Streptophyta > Magnoliopsida > Santalales > Viscaceae > Viscum > Viscum album. The sequence goes on along the minus strand of OY728166.1, from coordinate 1,078,451,606 downwards.
TGATGTGGCGACCTTCTCATGTTTAGATATGTTCACTTTGTATGGAATGTCTTTACAACTCAAGGTCATGGATCTTCATTCCTATACAGATTTTACCATACAATCACTCTCATTTATACGAACTAATTGTTGGGGGAGAATCCCGATCTCGAGAAGAAAATCGCTTACGAAACAATTTGTGAGAAACCTAATAAAATATGGAAGTGATATTAAGCAGAATAAATAAATCATCACACAAGATTTTTAATGTGGAAAACCCCTCTGATGTAGAGGATTAAAAAACCATAGGACAATTCTCAAATGTCCACTATGAATCAGAGGGTACAAAATTCAAGTAATGGACGAACTTTAATTACAAATGAGAACGTAGAAAAACTTGTGTGAAAACCACACCCCGATACGCCTCTGCATTCTCTCTGAAAATTATATTGTCAATGTTATGCTCGAAAGATCCATCGGTGACAAAATGTCACCTTTCTGTCGACGAAACACCACTACCTCAGAGATCAAACCTGAACATGCATCAGTCTCACACCATCTTGTGACACCCAGAGGATTTCTCTATCTCATGATCTTTCCATCATGATGTATTGTCGATCATCAATCAAGACACGTCGCTTGATCACTGCAATCAAGAAGATGCTCGATACATGGCTTCAATCATTGATCATGTCGCTACTACTTCGCACCTACTCAATGTTGATGTGTTGCACATGCTACCTCAAACATGATATCCAATATCATCATAGATCCATCGTCAATGCCTCATTCACCATTGATGACAACCCACATGGGCTACCGCAAACGCGACGACCCCTTTTCCTTTGATATTGGTGGACTATGTCTTGAGCGACTCACTCTTCATTCGCAACCAGATGCTTTTCCTTTTAAGGCCTTTACATTTTATTTTTTCAAATATGGGTAATATATAAAATATTATATCTTAAATTTCTAAATCACCATGTATCTTCCATGTTAAGATTTAAAAACTTATCTCATATAAATAGATATAAAATATATATTTTCTCGTGAGCAACACAAGAAGCCTTATTTGTGTGATAAGATAAAAGATATCTCATATTCAAAAACCATCTTATCTCAAATTTGGAAACACCCACGGACTGAATCCTCTCAATCCCCTCTCCATCCCGTCAATGGAGATACCATCCAATAGACCCAGTTGGACCGAAATCCTATTGGCATCGCACTAACCACCATCCTCTGCATAAAAGATGACAATGCCCTTTTGCGACTCTAACATAAACTCCATTGCTCCCCCTGCAAAAGAAATTCAAATGCTGAAGTCTTCATCATATATAAATATGCACTGCCCTGTCAACAAGACCAAAACCAGCAATATCTGGATCTCCCATAATTGTGATCGCCATGTAATCTAGAGCACTTGTAAAAAAAATTACCCCCTGCTCAAAATTCGGAGCAGTCAACGCATCACCTCGATCTTCAATTTTTAATTCTCTCTTCACCAGTCCACATTCCAAATAAAATAATTAGGTGTAAGAGTTGAATCTTATTCTGCCTCATGCACTTGTCATTGATCCTCTAAAAAACATCCAAAATTCTCACCATAAATTACAAGTCCAAACCATCAACTCGGATACCACTTATTGGTGGAGAATCCAGTTTTTTGGAAGAAAATCGCTTGCGAAACAATTTGTGAGAAACTTGATGAAATATGGAAGCAATATTAAGAAGAATAAACAAATCAGCACGCAGTATTTTTAACGTGGAAAAACCCTCCGATGCGGGGGGAAATTCCCAAATGCATACTATGAATCAGAGAGTACAAAATCCAAGTAATGCCCGAACTTGAATTACAAATGAGAATGTAGAAAAACTTGTGTGAAAACCACACCCCGATACGCCTCCGTCTTCTCTATGAAAATCATCACACAAATGTTGTGCTCAAAAGATTCATCTGTGACAAAATTTCACCCTTCAGTCGACGAAACGCCATTGCCTCGGAGATCAAATCTGGACATGCATCAGTCTCGCATCGTCTCGCAACACCCAAAGGATTTCTCTATCTTATGATCTCGCCACCATGATGTACCACCGATCATCAATCGGGACACGACGCTTGATCACCATAATCAAGAAGCATCTCCATACATGACCCTGGTCATTGATCATGTCGATGTTGTTTCACACCTTCTCAATGTTGATGAGGTGCACATGCTACCACAAACACGATATCCCGTCTCATTGTAGATCCACTGTTGATGCTTCATTTGTCATTGATGGCGACCCACACGGGCTACCACAAAATGCGATGACCCCTTCCCCTTTAATCTTGGTGAACTACATCTTGAGCAACTCACTCTCTGTTCGCCACCAGCTGCATCCCTTTTTAAAGTTTTCACAGTTTTCTTTTTCAAATGCAAATATATAAATATTATCTTAAATTTCCAAATCACCGTGTATCTATCATGTTGAGATTCAAACCCTTATCTCATCTAAATAAATATAAAAGATATATCTTCCTATGAGCAACACATGCAACCTTATCAGTGTGACAAAATAAAAGATATCTCGTATTCAAAGCTATCTTATCTCAAATTTGGACACACCCACGGGCTGAATCCTATCACTACTTCCCACAAGCACCTACAACAACTACGTTTCCAATAATCACCTATTACAATTGCTCTATTTACGACAACCACTTAACCCCTATGTCTTTTTATAAATTCATTTTATTCCAATATTACTTCCAATTTTCAACATTTCTTATATTTTATAAATGTTATGTGACCTGCATACCTGACTCATAACATTCTGTTATGAAACAGTAAAATAATATTTAGCCATACAATTTTTCTATTTATTGTGAAAAAATATGAGTTGTTGGGGAATGAAGTATCATCATAGAAAAAAACATGTCAAAGCATAGAAAAACAACATAATTCGACCAAAGCACACTTCCCTATACAAATTTCTAATTTTATAATTATATCCAAAATTGAAAAAAAAAACTTAATGATACCATCATTATTGTGTGGGTGACTACACCATTCCCCCTTATCCAAGAAAGATTGCATTTTCACATTTGTTTAAAAAGAATCATGTTATTTTTTATCTAATAAACACAATCAAAACTTTATTATCAAACTATTATAGACCATTGACAATTTTTAGACATAATTAATCATACTATATACCAAAATCTCGGTAGATAATAACAAAAACATTTCGGTATATTTTTCAAAATAAAACCATTCAACTTATAAATTTTACGAGACATACCGTCATATATGGAAAAAATTCAACACATGTAATTGTTGAATAATAAATTAACAGGATTCTTACCAAATTCATATGTAATGTAAAAGCATTTTTTAATTATACAATCAGTGATCAATTGATAAATAAATCGTGAACTCAAGATACTATTTAAACTACACTTTGTGTAAAATAATTGACATAAAATAATAAGATTTTTGATATACATAGTTAGATTTTTATTAATTAAAATTATATATTCTTGAATGCAAATGATAAATGATAAAATGTTTGCATACATACCAATCTTTCTTAATCACGATATTTCATTTAAGTTTAAAGTTTTTTAAAATCTACCTCTACCATTTAAATTTAGGAATAATTTTAATAAAATTTTATGTTCAGACTTAGATGACATTGGGTACCATTAATTAGAGTTTTATTGGGTTAAAGTAATGAATTCAAAATCTGATTAATATAAAAACCGAGTTATAACGATATAATTAGGGCATCAAAATGCAATTAAATTAATTACTATTAATTTTTCTAATCAATATTTTTAAAAAATAGTAAATTCGTTAAATGCATTTATTTATTTTCAATTCAATTCATATTAGATTTATAAATAAATTATAAAATGAACCCAATTAAATCAATTATCATTAATTTATTGACTGTATATTTTAAAATGATAATAAAAATATAAAAAATAATATTTAATTTGATATCCAATCATTTTAAATTTACAAATGAATTATAAAATTATAAAATTATAAAAAGTTTAAGATAGTTAAATGGGCATTTTAAAATACAATAAGATGAATTATTTTAAAAAATAACATGGTTATAAAGTTTTGGAAAATTTAACTTACGCGGTGCTTGTGCTACAGTTGAGTTTTGTAGTATTCCCCTCCCCCAAGCCCCCTTTGCTCTCCCTCGCTCTCCTCATCGGTTGAAAAATGGCATCGGCTATGGTCGAAGACAGCAGCCTTGATGATGATGAGTTTGCTTCGATGACGGCGGAGGATATTATCAGAGAATCTCGCCTTCTGGACAACGAGATTCGAATTCTGAAGGTCTCACATCCATCCGCCCCGTTCTCTATGCGTGACTCGTTGTTTCTGCGGAGTCTTATTGTTTGGAGTTGTTCTGTGGCTGCAGGAAGAGTTGCACAGAACGAATTTGGAGGTGGATTCATACAAAGAGAAGATCAAGGAAAACCAAGAGAAGATCAAGCTCAACAAGCAGCTTCCTTACCTGGTCGGCAACATAGTCGAGGTATTTTCCGATTTCCGTCCCTCTTTAGGGTTTAGTTTATTTTTTTCAACTTAATATTCCCCCCTTCTTCTTCTTCTCGCCTTCTGCTAAAAAACCATTTCAGGGTTTTAACTTTTGCATTGCTTTGACGAGTAAACGATGAAGTTGAATTAGCTTCTGAAACCCAAGTGCGTGAACGAATGCCTCTTGTTTATTAGATTTCATAGATATTTGTGTGTGTGTTTGTGTGCGTGGTTAATGATATGAATTCAAACGATTTTTTTAGTTGAAATCTCTTTGTTGACGTGGGTGTAGTTGTGAAAGTCGCAATATCATGTTGTTTTAACATTAAGATTTGTTTATTTTGAATTCAGGTTATATTAACGGCGTGCTATCTTTAATTTTCCTTGCCCTTTTGTAGATTTTGGAAATGAACCCAGAGGATGAGGCTGAAGAGGATGGTGCTAATGTTGATCTCGACTCACAGAGAAAGGGGAAATGTGTTGTACTGAAAACTTCCACTCGCCAGGTGAGCTTGTTTTCTTTGTTAACATGGTTTTTCAGAGTACATGCTCTGTCAAAGCAGTATCTCATCCATTTTATAATGTTTCCAGCGTGTCCTCCTTCAGCTGAAGAGCAGCCATCCTGTGTTCATTTGTTTATACAGCTTTATAACTATCAAAGGCAGCAACCAGTCCTTTTATTCATTTCTTTTAAATTTCATTTTGTTTAAGCAATCTTGAATTTGTGGTGCCCAGGGAATATGGATGAAACACCGAGAGGGAGGCGGATCGGTGCTAAACATTTTTTACAATCCCTTTTGATGAAGCTCTTTCATTTGTTAGAGTTGTAGATTCATTCACCTTCACATAATGGTGTGTTTTCAATTCGCACCAAATCCTCTGACATCATAAAACAGATTTATAACAGGATCCATATCACCCTTTATGATAGGAATGTGGGTTGTGTGGCTGCAACATCACTTGGAAGTAGGCAGTAGCAGTGTCGGCCAGTGAGGCGATGAAACCCAAGGAGGAGGAAAGGGTTCTAATAATTGCCAGGGGCAGTATTGTATTTTGCTATAGATTGTTGCTGGGGTTGTTGATGGTAGGTTGGGGTTGTTAAATACGGGGAATGCTGGCCAGGGAGGGCATTCAGATATTTTTGGAGTTTTAGCTTGGCTGATAGGAGGCTACGACTTGGCCCTGGGGAGCGGCGTTTCCAGGGGAGCTACTTCTTATACTTTTCTACTACTACTGTAATCCTCTGGCAGGATCGTTTCTGCAGATTATAATACAGTTTATGCAGTTTATTCTTTTACAACCCTTCACTAGCACCGATGATCCTAACAGTTGGTGCTTCCGTTGAGAGAGGATCACCGTAGGATTGAGAGTGAATCTAGAGGGAGAATCTAGAAGGCGAATGAGTTATCCTTGAAGAAGCATTTAAAGCAGACGTTGAAGCTTATGCCCGCGCGCATGGAGAACCAACTCACAACTATGGAAACGTCGGCCACAGAGCTGAAGGCGGGAATGCAGAATCTTAAGGAAACCATTGCCTATATCTAGTGTCATGTGGAGATGCAGCGAGTGTTAGTGGCGAGTATAACTCAAGTTTCTAGAAGAGGGAAGTCGGCCAGGATGGAGTATCGAGTAGCGTCGGTGGAGCAGTTGGAACATGAGCAGACAACTGCCTTTTTGGAAACGGTTGGATAGGATGCAGAACCTGGATGGACGCATGCAGGAAGTTCAATCTTCTGATGAAATTCTTGTCAGGGGACAAACAGAGTTCATGAGGTAGCAACGTGAGTTACAGGTGGCGTTGCGGGAGCAGACGATGGATTTAGCTGACCTGTTAGCACGTCAGGCATGTCCGAAACAGATGCAACAAACAGAGAATGAAGATGAAGGTTTGAAAACTGCTGAAGCAAGCTTGAAAGCTTTTCGGTCTAGATGAGAAATGATAAGATCACAGGCGCACGAGTGAGTAAAATAGAGGGGAATCAACTGAAACAGGTGTATTGATAGCAGCTGATAAGGACTTTATAGAAGAATACAGAAGAGATCAAAGGTGGAAGAAAAAGAAAATGGAGAAGAAGAAACTCCCCAGGGCAGACACACCCCAAGGTCAAGGCTGGGACCTCCCTTCAGCTACAACTGAAACTACAAATAATACCCCCCCCAACCAACTACTACAACCTGTATTTAATATCCCAACTACTAACTGCCCCAACCTACTAACCACTGGAAAGTACAGAACTACCCCTGGCAGTAATTACCCACCCCCCTACTCGGACAACACATTTCTATCACTTCCGCCTTCTTGAAAAATCCACCTTGTCCTCAAGGTGGAAAACTTGATGAAATATCTGAATGGTTGTATAGACAGCTCCGGTTACTCATAGCAAAACCAATATTTGCCTCATGCAGGAATGGAGCTTTATTAGTTCTAGCTCTGGTTTCGACAACAACAGTCCCTCTTTTCGTCAGGGTGCGAACAAGTGCCCGTATATTTGCCACCTTGCCACCTGATAGCTTCCATTAGCAGTGGAACAACCTGAGATATACCCACATCAGTGTTGTCAAAGGCCTGTTGAGGTGCGCCCCTCGGCAAGGGGAGCTACGAGGTGCGCCTTGACAGGTGACGTGCGGCAACCTTGTTGAGGCGCACCTTTGGCTCGCACCTCACACGTTTTGTCTGAAGGCGCAAAGGTGCCAAGCGCAATAAAGACGCTTTGCCAAAATGAAACGGGGTGAGGCTCTTCGGTGAAATAAAAAAGACCTGAAAAGGAGGGCTGATCGGTTAAAAATGGGGGCTCTTCTGTAAAAAATGGGGGAGGGGATTGTAAAATAAAAAATCCTGGAAAAGGAGCTGATCAGTCAAAAAGGAGGGCTATTCTGTCAAACAGAATCCCAGAAACCAAAGCAACGGTTAATAAGATAAACAATAAAAAATGGTTGTATTAATCTCCTGTACGACTTCATCAAAAAGTGCAGTAGACTTCAAAAAAGTGCTGTATTAACTACTACTGGCCCCGGGGCAGCAACATCTAGTGCACATAGGCTAGGCAACATCGTTCTCTAATATTTAATATTTGATTTTGGTTTTGTTCAAAATACTAGTATGTCTTTTAATTTGCTTTATTTTTTTAATTAATTTTTTTGTTGAAAATGGTGTATATTTAATTATATTATTTTTCATGGGGTGCACCTTAGTTTCGGGAGGCGCACGCCGCGCTTCTTGCTGCATTTTCAAGCAGCCTTTGTGTCTTACTGTGCCGCACACCTTTGACAACTACGACCCACACTAGTTGCAGCCATGGCTTCAACACACAGTACTAGCTGCAAGCTGGTGTAGAATGTGCAAACAACTACCTTGCAAATAAAGAGACAACTGTTGATTGGATGCTTGCGCGGACACATCCCAATTAAAAATACTACCAGCAGTCATTTGTTCAGGACACAAGTTTGATGCCATAGTATCAATCTGGGCAGATAATGAAACTGGCATTGCAATTTGAATTTCAGGAGTACACCACTCAAATCCAAAATCATTTGATCCGTCAAATATCACATTCACAACATTTTCTAGGGCTGCTTGTGTGCTATCTATCATAGCTATATCCTGGATGAGTTTTTAATGGCTATCAGATATTTGAGTGTGGGATGAGTTCTTAATGGCTGTGACAATAATTTCAGGAATCCTGGATGCAGCTGTAAGTGGCTTGATAGAAGCAATTAATTGGACGAACTCCAACAACCTAACAAGACATTGGCCAAAATCGCCCTTGCCCTCAAAATCATCACTCCACAAACTTAACTTTCCAATAAAAAGTGCAGTTCCAGGAAGAACTTTCTCTCTTCCGACCATTCGTTGAAAAGCCATGTCCCCAATGACAGTGTACATATCATCACTAATAAAACATAGAATCTTTTCTTTTTATTATCATACTGCTTGGAATCCGGCCCTGAATTATCGATGAGGCTATCTTCAGATGCCTGCACAGCTTTCTTTGGCATTGATACCAAATCTCTCATTAGTGCCTGCCAAAACAATAAAGATTGATAATGAAGTGTGCCGGCTTAACATGTTGGAAATATGCGAACATCTGATGAAGATAAAGGGGAAGCATGGCGCCGTTAGAAATACACTGCAAGTTGTGAGAACCCAAAGACATCAAACTCTCACATACACATTCTACAAACTCAAGTTCACTTTCAGCAACCACCCTATTGCTGTTACTGAATTTGCACAAGAAATCTTTTGAAACATCCATAGATTTGTAACAAAATACTCATTGCTGAACCAAATTCGAAAGCTGAACCATCAACAGGTCTTGTTCTTGTAGAGACAAGTGCAGATGCATTAACAACATGCAAAGCAGCAGTTACTGTGCAGGCATGCTGTTTGGCAATATCTAGTTGTTGCCGATTAGTTTCAGCCATTGCAACTTCAAAGTGCCCTTGTAGCAAAGTATACAACAGAGACAGGATTTGAGGTAAAGCTTGAGTAAGTCCACACAACAATGCCCTGCACTGATCACCCAATAAAGAGGCAGCTGCTGCTCTTTTTTGTATTGATATTTCTGCTTGCAATTGCAACCGAAGTTCAAGTTTGTGTATGACTCCTCCATGCTTGGCAGCAGCCTTCACTTCTCCCATAGCAATAGTATTAGGAACATGATGATGCTCCTTTCGGTGCGGTGACGGAATCACTGATGAATTATTCTCAACACCCTTAGCTACAAAACAATCCAGCACCTCCCCCCCCATGGCAGTTGAAACATCAGCGATTGTCTGGCTTGACAATTCGTCCATGTTTGTGTTCCTCACATGATCCTTAGCTTGATCAGTTGCTTGAGACGCAGGCCAAGACTTCCTGTCACTACTAGTGTGCAGCACATCCTGTGGATCACCACTTGTTGAAGGAATTCTTCCCTTAGAAAGCTTGTGAACACTAAATGCAACTTTGACATCGCTAGAAACTTCTTTTAATTGGCAACTTGAAGCTGAATTCACCTCTTTTGGCGGAATGGGATTGGAATCAACCTTCTCCTTGCAAAACCATTCCTAACCGGTTTGGTAACTCTACAAGCTCACTGTTGCTTCTTCCACTGTTCCAGACAGCTTAATGTCTTTCAACTGTTTCAACGGTTCGCTTTCCAAAGCAGTCCCAAAACTACCTAGGAGTGCTCCGCTTTTAGCTCTTCCCGAACCAGGTTTGGACGCAGCGACATCAGAGAGAACATCCATTGCTGCCCGACCTCTTCCATACAATGCTGCACTATCGGTACTCATAAAGTGTTGTGTGTTTTATGAATCATAAATATGTTTGTGCCCGCGTTATCCAAACAATAAGATCCTCTCCATCAAATGTTGGCAGCTCAACTTGCTTCACAATAGTCTGTAATTTGTTCCATAGCTCGTCTGCACCCTTGCCTCCCTCTTCACGCAAAGGAGAATACTGTTTGGAAGCGAATGTCTCGCTACTGCTCTTGTCATTGCTTGAGCTAGGATGGGAACTTACCTCGTTTGGTCGTTCTTGATGGGAGTCCATTCGCTCTGTCCCCTGCCTTTGTGGTCTGTACCTCTGACCTTGCAAACTAACGTCGCGATCGTCTGCTTGCATCGTTTGCCCAGGAAAAAGCGGATGTAGGGAAAATGCTGCAAACGCTGTCGTCTGTTGTTGCATCCTCATCTGTAGTTCCTGCTGCTGCCTCATGTGTTCCGTTTGCCTTATGACAAGACTGTCGACGGTTGACTGCACTGCCGAGACTTCCCTTCAGCTATAGCTGAAACTACAAATAATATCGCCCCCCCCCCCAACCTGCTATGACAACCCATATTTAATATCCCAACTACCGATTGCGCCAACTTACTAACTACAGGAAAGTACATAACTGCCCCTTACAGTAATTACCCATCCCCCCTACTTAGAAAGTGCATTCATATCTGGAAAGGCAAGACAAGGAGGAGCAGTTTATTTCCAATCCAGTTCGGCCAGAAGAGGTAATTTTCGATCCTAGCTTTAGTATAGACAAGCGCAACGAAGAAAAAGAAGTTTCAGGGCTGAGTTTTCAATTAAAAGAAGTTTCTAGTGATAACAAAGTTGCATAGAGTGTTTACAAGCTATCTAAAGGAAAGATTCTTATAGCAAATGGAGATGCACTGTTGTCATGTCTACTGCCATGGGCCTGTCTTTTGCAGAATCCTCAGGATGTGCTGCATACTAGAAGCAACATGAAGTCCAGGTCTGCATCTCAAGTGAATGACCGAGTAGTGGCACACATGTGGAGTGCAAAAGTGAAGATTGTCAATGGATTTTTTCATTCGAGAGGGAATTGTTGAACTAGTCAAACGCTACTGTTTCAACTCCCTTGGGGTTGGTGCTGAATTATTTGGTAACTGAGGGTGTTGTGAATGATTTGATAGTAGTGGGTTGTGAAGATGGTTTGGAGTGGTCTAGAGTGATTTTGCTTGCAGAAGCTGGGGTCCGTAAGGAAGACAAAAGATCAAGAACAACCACATTCCACATTGGAAGGAGCATCATCGTGTTCCAAATACTATTACTATCGAGGAAGTGAAGGCTGCTATTGCTGTGAATTCACCTGATTTTTGTTCCACCCGTACGAGTGTGACAACACATGCTGGTGTAAAGAACAGCTCCGCTAATGAGAAAGTTGTTGTAGAAACTCTCCTTCAAGTTGCCAATGTTCAAACATAAGCGATGATAGCTATACCCAAGGTTGAAACTGCTACTGAACAAGCGCACGAGAACCCTCCATATTTGGTGATCATGAACAGAATTCCCAGCATTAAGCCAGAAAACTGTGGAATGACAAATAAGTTCGGAAGAATTTTCAGCAAAGTGATCCGATGAAGCAGCTCAAAGCCTCTAGACTGCCAATATCCAATGCTTGGCCTCGACTTGCACCACATGAAAATGTTCTTTCTGGAAATCAAGCCACTTCAAGATGGGGATTTTCACCCATTTATGGCGGAAGTGATCCCTGCAGCACAAGTAAGAGGAAGTTCAACAAACCAGTTTTCCAGTGATGCTGCTCACGCACTGGAGCCTGCCTTCTCCATGATTCATTCGAGGAAGAGAATATATCGCGTGGTTCACTTTCCAGTGAATGAAGCAATTCTATTGAAACCCAGGGAAAACAAAGATGCACTGTTGCCAAAGCCACTGCCACAACCATCACCATGGGCATGTCCTTCGCTGAGTCTTCAGGTTGCACTGCACACTGGCGGTGACAAGTTGAAACGGCCTACAGCTCAAGCAATTGACCAACCAATGGTTCAAATTGTGCTAGAATAGCCTCTTGATATAGGCACCTGTGTATCGTGGGAGTCTCAACTTGAGTTCCATGAATGTCACAATGTCTGGGATGAGGTATCCAAACTTCTGGATGTGATTGGATTGTCTTTACTTTTGGATGGAAGCCTTGGAATCAGGGTTTGTCTTACTGGAGGACAAGAAGTACATAACGCACCCGTGAACAATATACGGGATCTTGCAAAAACTCCTCAAGTTACAAGGAGGAAGTTTTGGCAAAGTGAGAGGAATTGCTACAAATTGCACAAGGTGCTGATACAGGGTTGAAAATAAATGCTGATCTTGGAAGAATAGATGCTGAGGACTCCAAACAGAAGAGAAAGGTTGAAGATATGTCACCACTGCAGGATTTGTTAAGTGGAAGTCACGAACAAGCGCTTGAGAAGATAACCATGTCCATAGAGGCTCTAAAAACAGCGTTGGCACATGTACGGGTTTGTTCCCGAGTGGAGGGATTTTTAATGACAAAGAAATTGCTAAACCAGTGAAGACTATGCCTCAATTCATGCTCAAAATGTTGATAAATTGAAAGTGTTATCATGACCGCTTCTACAGAAGGGAGAAAAGCGCATTGCTTATAAGAGGGTACAAAAGGAAGAGGTACTGAACTTCCATGCATCTAAAGCAAATGAAGTGTGTGAAGTGGAAAAAGATTTGGCAGCTGAGGTGGCACAGTTTGAGAAACAGAGGGATGGCCTGGAAGCTGAATTGAAAAAGGTTTGTTTAAGCTCTGGTAGTGTGATTCGACATAGAAGATCCTCAGCCTAGTGTACTAGTTTAAGCTTCTCTCAGCTCTGTCACGGGAAGATTTGGTTAACATATAATATTCACCGAAGACGGAAGATGGGGTCGGTGTGTCTATGCCAACCAGTTAATCACCTTGAGGACAATGTGTTTTTTTACGAGGCGGAAATGATAAGAATGTGGGTTGTGAGGCTGCAGCATCACTAGGAAGTAGGCAGTAGCAGTGCTGGCCAGTGAGGCGGAAGCTGGAAATCTTTAGAAGGGGAATACTAAGGTATGGGAGTTGGGGGTGCTGATGATACGTAAGGGTCTGGGCTGCTGGAGTCTGGAGATACGTAAGGCTGCCTGCTGCTGGAGATATGTAAGGGTCCTGGCGATGAAACCCAAGGAGGGGGAAAGGGTTCTAATAACTGCCAGGGGCAGTATTGTATTTTGCTATAGATAATTGTTGGGGTTGTTGATAGTAGGTTGGGGTTGTTAGATATGGGGAATGCTGGTAGGGGAGGGCATTCAGATATTTTTGGAGTTTCAGCTTTGGCTGATAGGTGGCTACGGCCTGGCCTCAGGAAGCAGTGTTTCCCAGGGGAGCTAGTTCGTCTTTTACTACTACCACTGCTACTACTACTGTAATAGTCTGGCAGGACTGTTTCTGCAATTATAATACAGTGTATACAGTTTATTCTTCTGCAAGCCTTCACTAGCACCTTTGATCCTAACACTTTACCCTTACAATTAACCTCCCGGCCTTTCTAACAATTGATCCTTGTTTGCTTTATTGCAATGTTGGTGGACTTTGTCGTCTACCCATGCCGCTGTTGGTAGTCCCCTCATCCAGTTACAAAGTGTAGTGATTCTTCTTATAGCATTATAATTGACTGATATAAATAAAGATGCAAAATTGTAAATTGTTGCAACGTGTTTACCTGTTAGCAGCAGCGAGCAGTGGTGATCGGAAAAGATTAGAAAAAGCATTGCTATCATACATTAAGCTTTGTCTAAATGTTTGTTCCTGTACATATTTTGATGTATTTTTTTTCCTTTGCGGTAGACAATCTTTCTCCCTGTTGTTGGGCTTGTTGATCCTGACAAGCTGAAACCTGGTGATCTAGTCGGTGTGAACAAAGACAGTTACTTGATATTAGACACACTGCTACTACTACTGTAATCGTCGGGCAGGATCGTTTCTGCAATTATAATACAGTGTATACAGTTTATTCTTCTACAATCCTTCACTAGCACCTTTGATCCTAACACTTTACCCTTACAATTAACCCCCCGGCCTTTCTAACAATTGATCCTTGTTTGCTTTATTGCAATGTTGGTGGACTTTGTCGTCTACCCATGCCGCTGTTGGTAGTCCCCTCATTCGGTTACAAAGTTGGTGATTCTTCTTATAGCATTATAATTGACGGATATAAATAAAGATGCAAAATTGTAAATTGTTGCAACGTGTTTACCTGTTAGCAGCAGCGAGTGGTGGTGATCGGAAAAGATTAGAAAAAGCATTGCTATCATACATTAAGCTTTGTCTAAATGTTTGTTCCTGTACATATTTTGATGTATTTTTTTTCCTTTGCGGTAGACAATCTTTCTCCCTGTTGTTGGGCTTGTTGATCCTGACAAGCTGAAACCTGGCGATTTAGTCGGTGTGAACAAAGACAGTTACTTGATATTAGACACACTGCCATCTGAATATGATTCTCGAGTAAAGGCCATGGAGGTGGATGAAAAACCTACAGAAGATTACAATGATGTTGGAGGACTGGAGAAGCAAGTAAATGGCTTATTACGTGCACTCAAATTTGTTCTTTTCAGTATTCATTTTTGAATGCCATTTTTTGGTTCTTTTTATTCTCATTTGGTTGTCTTGGATACAGATACAAGAGCTAGTCGAAGCTATTGTTTTGCCCATGACACACAAGGAGCGGTTTCAGAAATTAGGAATTCGTCCGCCTAAAGGCGTTCTTTTGTATGGACCTCCTGGTACTGGGAAAACTTTAATGGCACGTGCCTGTGCCGCGCAAACAAATGCTACTTTCCTAAAATTAGCTGGTCCGCAGCTTGTGCAGGTTTGCTTTTACTCATTGCACTCAACGTTCAATTTTTTTTTTGTTTTTTCTATAATAATAACAGTAAGCTGTTGACGAAGCTAAAATAATTTTCTACTTTCTTCTAGCAGGGTTGTCTATGAATTCAGTTTTACATTATGAGTTCTAATGCATGTTAGCAAGCATTTTTAAACTCCTGTATTTTTTCCCTGCTTATAGACTGTTAGTTTCAATAAAAGGGGGGGGTATTGGAGGGTATGGAAGGGATTGCAGTGAAGGCGGGGAGGGGGGGGGGGTGATTTTGAATGTAGGGGAGGGGAGAGAAAATAAAAGTTCCTTTGATTATAATGAATGGAAAGTAGAGGTGGTAATTTGGGTTCACGGGTCCAGGTTCTGGTTTCGGTTCATGTTGGGTTGGCTGTCCCGTGAACCCATTTAACCCCAATCCTAATCCGATGCATTTAATTAAATGGATTGACCTGACCCAACCTATTTATGAAGGGGTCAATCCTAACACTACCTGCCATCTCGTTTGACTTTAAATATATAACATAGGCTGCATCATGACATGTCCAATTAGTTAATATAACAAAAAATCAACGTAACTGAATTGAATTATCCCATTTAGACTAGAAGTAATTAATATGAAGCATATGCTATCCATGTTGCAACTCGACTCTTTTAAACCATTCAAAAACTAAAGTGTTATAAACACGTTGTCTTATTTCAAATTAAGTTGATTATTAGAATAAAATATATTATAAAATATATTATTATTATATTTTAATATTTTATATCAGCATTATATTTTTAATCAAGTTACACAGATTAGACGGATCAGGAATGGTCAACTTGACCCGAATTTTATTTCTGTCAGATTACTCAACCTGATTGTGGCGTGAACCCATTTATGTTTGGTCCAAACCTGGTTAGCTTGTGTCTTGTCGTGTTGTGTTCAGTTCAAAATTGCCACCTCTAATGGAAAGGGGATGAAAAACAACCTCTTTGTTTGGGTTTTATGAGGAGGAAAAGGAAAATAAATTATATTTTAATTGATTTTACCTCCCCTTTTTCTCCTCTCCAAATCCTTTGATTTTAGGGGGAAGGTAAAAGCTGTCGAGGAGGGATTCTTAATCACTTGTTTTTCCTTCCCTTCCCTTCCCTTTCAATGATTTGACCAAGGTGTTTGAATGGCCACCGCTCCCCTCACTTTCCCTTCTGAATTTTTTGAACCCAGAGAGGAGCTCGATTAGAAATTCCCCTTCTCACATTCCCTTAATTCCCCTTGTACCTAATGCGATCTTAAAGAATTTTTAACTTTATAGTTTCTCTTCCTTACTGAAATTCCTTGACAATTATTATTTCTTCTTCAAAGATATCTAATATGAAATGTATGAGATGGTCTTGTGTCTTGTTCCCTTTTTTCTTTGTGGGACTCTATCCAATCTGGGCATGTCCAGCTTGAGGGGGAGTGTTGGACCCCATTTAAGTTTAAATGGGTATTTCTGAGTCCCACATCGGACTTACCCTCCTTGTATTTAGATTTACTCATCTATAAAAGAGTATCCCCACCTCACATTGAGGTAAGGGAAATTCACCATTAACATGGTATCAAAGGGATCTTAATCCCGACCCTCCCTCCCAGCGGATTCCCGGTTCTGTCCGGCCCCGCCTCTCTTCCCCCCTCTGGCCTTGCCCTTCCCGGCGGCCACCTCTCCTGCACGGAGTCCCTCCCGGCGACCCTCTTCCCTAGTCTCCTGGCGGCTCTCTCTCCCGGCGACCCTCTCTCCCGGCGGCTCTCTCTCCCGGCGCGGCTCCCCTCCCGGCGGCCCTCTCTCCCAGCGCGGCTCCCCTCGCTCAGCGGCGCCCTCGTCCGCGCCTCGCCCCGGCGCCCTCACCCTCGCCCAGCGGCGCCTCGCCCTCAGCCTCGCCCCGGCGCCCTCGCCCTCGCCCAGCGGCTCCCCTCCCGGCGCCCTCTCCCGGCGCCCTCTCCCGGCGTGGCTCCCGGCCCCGGCTTCCGGCGCCCTCCCACGGCGCGCCCTCGCCCATCACCGCCCTCGACCCCGCGGCGCTCTCGCCCGGCGCCCACGCCCTAGCCCTCGCAGCGCCCGCGCCCACGCGGCGCCCCTGCCCCAGCCGCACCCTCGCCCAGCGCTCGCGCCCTAGCCCCGGCAGCGCCCTCACCCCCGCACCGCCCTCGCCCAGCGCCTGCGCCCCGGCCCCGGCGGCGCCCTTGCCCCCGCACATCTCTCGCCCAGCGGCGCCCTCCCCCGGCGACAACACTTGCCCCGACGTTTCCTCCTGAGCGCGACCCCCTGTCGCTGCTCCCTCCGGCAACATCTCCAGGCCGCCTCCCTTCCACCGTGCGACTCTCGGCAACCAGGTCCAGCACCCGCCCTCCATGGACGCTTCCTCAGTTCTGCCGTCCCTGATCACGACTTCCTCCCGACTTGTCGATGACCGGCTGGATGCCACAAACTTCTCCGTCTGGCGGAAGATGGTCTTGATGTCCCTTCGCGGCATGGGACTTCATTCTCATCTTGAGAAACCCCCACCCGCAATCACTGATCCCAAATTCGACTCTTGGCAGCTGGCGGACAACAAAATTTTCGCATTACTGGTCAACTCCATGGACCGATAAGTGAAAAATGTCACCAGGACTGCCAACACTGTCAAAGAGCTATGGGATTCCTTGATTGTCATGTTCTCCGAGACTAATAACTTGGCTCGGGTCTCAGACGTTCTATAGCGTCTCTCCCACATCTGCCAGCAGGATCGGACCTTTCCAACCTACTTCATGGAATGGAAGGGTCTCCGCGGCGAACTACAGGAACTCTGGCCTATTCCTCAGACTCCGGCAGAAGCGCAGACTCAACGGGACCAGCTCTGCCTATTCAATCTCCTGAATGGCCTCGCTTCGAACTACGCCACGACGGCCACTGAGGTGCTAGCCAGCCCGTCTACGCTGGATATCCCGCAGGTCTATCATCGCCTGCAGAAGGCTCATCGGGCCCTTGCACCACCCTTCCCCATCCCTGATCACACTGCGCTCCTGGGCCGTGGCGGTGGCCGCCCTTCCAGCCCTCGAGGAGACGGCCGACCTCGCCCCCTCTGCCAGCACTGCGGCAAGCTTGGCCATCTGGTCGAC
The DNA here is from genome assembly GCA_963277665.1 of Viscum album. Classification (NCBI taxonomy): domain Eukaryota; kingdom Viridiplantae; phylum Streptophyta; class Magnoliopsida; order Santalales; family Viscaceae; genus Viscum; species Viscum album. The sequence continues at coordinate 1,078,433,828 of OY728166.1, read as the reverse complement.
TGCTGCTGGGTCCTTCATGGTCGTCCTGATTCGCACCCCCGACAGGGCCAGACTGCGATCCGCGATGCGTCATCACCTGCTGCTGCTCTTCCCCCGTCTTTGGATCTCTCCCTGACTGAGATCCAGCTGATTCATGATTACCGGACCACCTCCATGCCGGGCTCTTCATCAGCTTCTCTTGCCCGTTCCGATGGTCTCACTGCTTTTGTCAGTCATCGTTTCCCTGCATGGATGCTTGACTCAGGTGCGTCCGACCACCTCACCGTGGATGCAAGTATACTCTCCAACTATCGTCCCTATAGTGGATCCTCAGCCATCACTGTTGCTGATGGGTCCACTCTCCCCATAGCCGACTTTGATACCTGTTCCCTCACCTCCTCCCTTCACCTATCCTCGGTGGCTCATGTACCCCGCAGTTCATTTAACCTGCTTTCAATCAGCAAGCTGACCAAAGATCTCAACTGTAATGCTCTCTTTACCTCGTCTTCTGTTTTGTTTCAGGAGTGGACGACGAACCAGGAACTTGGTAGAGGCCAGCTTCGGGATGGGGTGTACATGTTCGATGGCTTGACTTTTATCGCCTGCGCGTCTGTCCCTGCTCGTGCCGTTGACCTCCATTCTCGGTTGGGCCACCCCTCTGCCTCAACACTTCATCAGCTCTATCCCGATATTAGTCCCCGTTTATCTTTTCCTTGTGAGTCGTGTCGTTTTGCGAAACACCATCGCACATCATATTCTCTTCGAGTTGACACACGGGCCGCCAAACCCTTTGATTTGGTTCATTCCGATGTATGGGGTCCCTGTGCCACCTCGAGTCAATCTGGGGTATAAATATTACATTTCTTTCATTGATGATTTTTTCCGTATGACATGGCTTTACCTTCTTCGAGATCGGACAGAGGTTCTCTCCACCTTTCAGACCTTTTACCATGAGATCCAGACACAATTTTCTATCCCTGTAAAATGTCTCCGATCTGACAATGGGCGGGAATACTTATCCACTCACTTTCAGCAGTTTCTGCGGGCCCACGACATCATCCACCAGACGTCCTGTCCTGATACCCCTCAGCAAAATGGGGTGGCCGAGCGGAAACACCGACATATTCTGGAAACCGCTCGTGCCCTCCTCTTCCACCGCCAGGTACCTCTTCTCTTCTGGGGGGATGCCATCCTCACTGCTACTTACCTTCTCAATCGTCTTCCCTCCTCCATCTTTCACGGGGAGACTCCTTTTCATACCCTGTTCCCCTCTATTCCTCCTCACCCCCTTCCACTCCGCGTCTTCGGATGTCTTTGTTATGTCCGGGACACTCGCCCCAATCTCTACAAACTTTCTCCCAAATCCCTTCAATTTATTTTTCTCGGATATTCCCGCACTCAGCGCGGGTACCGATGCTTCTCTCCAGACCTTCGTCGGTATATCACCTCTGCCGACGTATCGTTTGTCGAGAGCTCTCCTTTCACTCTCCCCTCTCCTCATCCCGACACTACCATCGATGACTGTCTTGCGCTCATGGTTCACCCGCCTCTGGTGTCTCCTCCGACCGATCATCTTTTTGGACAGACCTACTCTCGTCGTCCTTCCGCTGTACCCCCATCCAGGCCGAAGACAACATTGTTCCCGTTTCGTCCGATGCTCCTGTCACAGCTCCCGAGGACTTGCCGATTGCGCTCAGGAAAGGTACTCGCTCGTGTCAGACTACTCCTCTCTTTGTATCTTCCTACATGGGTCTGTCAGCTCTGGAGACTGTGTCGATTCCTCGAACAGTTGGTGAAGCCAAATCTCACCCCGGGTGGCTAGCCGCAATGTGGGATGAATTGCAAGCTCTGGATGACAACCATACATGGGATCTTGTTCCACTTTCGGCGGGCAAACATGCGGTCGGCTGTAAATGGATTTTCACGCTCCGTCTCAATCCCGATGGCTCTCTTTGCCGCCTCAAAGCCCGGCTTGTCGCAAAGGGATTTGCTCAGACATATGGCGTCGACTACTTTGAGACCTTCTCTCCAGTCGCAAAGATGGCCTCTGTTCGCCTATTCATCTCTCTGGCTGCTCACCATCACTGGCCGCTTCATCAACTGGATGTTAAGAATGCTTTTCTCTATGGCTTTTTTGACGAAGAAGTCTACCTGCAGCAGCCCCCTGGTTTTTCTGCCTCTGGTGCCGACTCCCATGTCTGCCGTCTCCGTCGCTTCCTCTACGGCCTCAAGCAGTCTCCTCGAGCATGGTTTGGCCGCTTCAGCACTGTCGTCACAGCCTTTGGCCTCTCTCGGAGTATGAAAGATCACATAGTCTTCTTCCGTACGACGACGCACGGTTGTATCTTGCTTGTGGTATATGTTGATGACATCATCATCACAGGGAGCGACTCCAGAGGCATCGCCAACCTCAAGACGCATCTTCACCAGCACTTTCACACCAAAGATCTTGGTCCCCTCACCTACTTCCTTGGCATCGAGGTCTCCCGGACTGCGGACACTATCTCTCTCTGCCAACGCAAGTATGCTCTTGATATCTTGCAGGATGCTGGGTTGAGCACAGCCACTGCAGTGGACACTCCACTTGAGCCTGGGGAACGCTCCCTTCATTCCGACTCGGAACCATTTCCTCATCCCGAGAGCTATCGACGTCTGGTCGGTAAACTCAACTACCTCACCATAACGTGTCCCGACATTGCCTGTGCCGTTGGCAAAGTCAGCCAGTTCATGGAGCATCCCACCAGATCTCAGTGGGATGCTGTTCTCCGCATTGCTAAATACATCAAGAAAGACCCTGCACGTGACCTTCAATACTCACATCATGCTCACATGAATGTTGAGGCCTTCTGTGATGCGGACTATGCCAGTTGCCTCGCTACCCGCAAGTCTACTTCGGGTTTCGCCGTGTTCTTCGCCGGTAATCTCATCTCTTGGCGCATCAAGAAGCAGATTGTCGTCTCCCGATCGAGTGCCGAGGCCGAGTATCGAGCCATGGCCACAGTCACTACTGAGATCCTCTGGATTCGTCACCTCCTCCATGAGCTCGGTTTTCTAGCACCGACTCCTGCTCATATCTGGTGTGACAATCAGGCCGCCACGAAGATTGCCTCGAATCCCGTCTTCCATGAACGGACAAAGCATATCGAGGTGGACTGTCACTTTCTCCGCCACCATCTGGAGCAACACCATATTAGTTTCGGCCATATCCCGATGGCAGATCAGTTTGCCGATCTCTTCACCAAAGGTCTTCCAGGAGCTTGCCTTGAGTCTCTCACTACCAGGCTGGGTATTCACAGCCTCCATGGCCCAGCTTGAGGGGGAGTATGAGATGGGCTTGTGTTTTGTTCTCTTTTTTTTTTGTGGGACTCTATCCAATCTGGGCATGTCCAGCTTGAGGGGGAGTGTTGAACCCTATTTAAGTTTAAATGGGTATTTCTGAGTCCCACATCGGACTTACCCTCCTTGTATTTAGATTTACTCATCTATAAAAGAGTATCCCCACCTCACATTGAGGTAAGGGGAATTCACCATTAACAAAATGTAATGTGTTGTATTCATTGGTGAATATCCCTGCACTTGCGTAAAAGCTGCAGCTCTGTTGAAGTTACATGTAGCTCTTCATCATGCCAAAGTAACAATGCTTATCCATTCTTGTAGATGTTCATTGGCGATGGTGCAAAATTAGTTCGAGATGCTTTCCAGCTCGCAAAAGAGAAATCCCCCTGCATTATTTTTATAGATGAAATTGATGCTATTGGCACAAAACGATTTGATAGGTATGCTATTTATCTGTACATGCTTTTTGATTTTTAGCATATAGACATTGTCATCTTCATACTTTGCTTCTCCTGTTGTAGCGAGGTGAGTGGAGATAGGGAGGTGCAGCGAACAATGTTAGAGTTGCTGAACCAGCTCGATGGGTTTAGTAGTGACGATCAGATAAAGGTTTTTGTTAATTACATCGCGGTGTTTCTGTGTTTCCTTGGGCAAGGTGCTTGAACGTTCATGGTTTCAGGTGATAGCAGCAACAAACCGAGCTGATATCCTCGATCCGGCTCTCATGCGCTCTGGGAGGTTAGATCGGAAGATTGAGTTTCCCCATCCCACTGAAGAAGCAAGAGCAAGAATCTTGCAGGTTCTGTTTGGGGGATTGTTCTGTTATTATGGATTGATTTTTGCTGTGTTTTGAATGTTTTTTTTTATGGTGTGAGCTTAGATCCATTCGAGAAAGATGAATGTTCACCCGGATGTGAATTTTGAAGAGCTGGCTCGTTCCACCGATGACTTTAATGGAGCTCAACTAAAAGCTGTTTGTGTAGAGGCTGGCATGCTGGCTCTTCGTCGAGATGCTACCGAGGTTTCCCTCTTCTACTATCACGCTTTAATATGTAGGATTAAGAAAGTTGGTTAAATATGGTGGGATACATTAAATATGGCTGGACACATTAAAGCAATAATCCATTATGTTATGTTTTAGAATGCAATCTTTTCTTTTATCATCAATGAAAACTATTTGTGGAAAAATAAAATTATATGTGCAATCTTTTTTTATTATTATGGATCATGAATGGCTATCACTTTTTTCTTGCATAATCATTCATGGTCTTGAATATATGAAATAAGCTATATGCATTTAATATTTATTTTAATAAATGACATCAATGCTATGTTTGGAAGTTTTCATGATATGATTATTAATGGAATGGCACGGCGTTGGATGGAATGAAATGGAATGGCGATACCTAATCATTGTTTAAAATTTTCTGTAAAATAAAATGGAACCAAATAACTCTTTTTTGAGTCTGTTATTATTGAGCCATTCCATGCCATCCTAAAAAGAGTTTCCAAACATACACTTATCCAAGATAGAACTATTTCTTGGGTATGTTTGGTGAGGGTGTGCAGGATTAACCGAACTGATCAAACCCAACCAAACCCGACCAAACCCGAACCGAGTTAAACCGGTGAAATTCAGTTTAAATTGGTTATCCGGTTGTTGAATATTGTATAATTCGGTTTTCCGGTTCTATTCAGTCTTGGTAGTTGTAATCAGTATTAACCGTGCTTAGCTGAAGCTTAACATTTTAATGGATTATATGAATTATTGTTGAATGAATTATATTTTTAATCGGATCAAAGTTGAATATAACATAAATCTCTATTGATTTTACATTATAATGGAACTTGTTGAATATATGCAATGTTTTTGTGAATATAAGTCATCAAACAACATTGCAAGTTAGCCCCAAATTATAAAAGCCCTTTAATTTTTTTTTGCCTTTTTGCCGACTTGGTTGTGTATCAAGCCACCTCATTCATTTTAATATTGAACTGTTCATTTTTTCAGATTTCTTCTCTCTTACCATGATCTTCACATTATATTAGATCCCTTGACTATGAAAGTTTAGGGTTTTATCCTTTTCTTATGAATTGTTTTTCCATTATGTAATTTTTCCCCTTGGTTCCGCAACTGATTGAAATTGGTTGTAAGCGAACCAATCAGTTTGGTTTAATATTGACCATCCGTGGGTTTAAACCGGTGTGCTCGACTGATCAAAACCGACTGTGCACACACCTGATGTTTTTGGGGGAAACATCATCTTAAATTTCAAACAATTTAGGTTTTTATTTATATTAAAAAAATTGCTTTACTTGCTCGCATATTCCTGGAACCAATAAAATAAGCCTAACATTGGAGAGTCTTGAAATCTTTTGTATTGTATTTGAGTGACCGTTTTAGTTCAAAAGTATGAGGGATCTGTTTATATATTCTTTCAGGTAAATCATGAAGACTTCAACGAAGGTATCATTCAAGTTCAAGCAAAGAAGAAAGCAAGCCTCAATTATTATGCCTAGGGCGTTGCTGGACAGGTTGTTTGTAAGCACCGTTATACGATCCTCCATAACATGATGAAATATTCAAGGCAGTGAAAAACCCTACACTAAGGGGAGGAGGGTGAATAGTGTAGGGCGAATCAGTGTTCTAATAGCCTTTAATTTTTTTTTTATCAATGCGAAGTCACTACTGTCGTTTCAAATTGTTGTACATTGATCTGTTTTTTCTCCTTTCCTTCCACTTAAAATGAAAAAAGTAAACCAGTGAGTAACATCAATTTTTTTGGAAGGTTCACCACTGACTAGTCTTTGGTGTGAAGTGAGTGACATTCCACTCACATGGCTTATTATTATTATTTTTAAATCAAATTCAGCTAGAACCAAACACAAGATGATAAATATCTTTGCACTTTTTTTACGAAGTGTTTTTACAAACATTGAGTGATTCCCACATAAGTACATCAGGAATGATGATTTTGAATATAAAGATGTAAAAAAGAGCTCAAGAGTTCTGACAATGTTATCATTTGTTTTATCATACATTAATTAACAAACATTGGTTTTCAAGATTGGTTCAAAGTTAACCCAAAAAGTTTTTATTTGAATGCTTTAGACTGTTCATCAAAAAGTTTTTATGTGAGTGCATTTGATAGAACGACTTGAATCGGATCTTTCATTGACTTGGATTGGATTGCCGCATGTTGCGGGTGTGTGCCTAGATTGTCGAGGGTTGACAACTAGCGTTGAGGGTCTAAACAGATATCTGGGGAATGATTTATCCTTTATTGAAAACAATTTGGGCATCAGATTTTACTGAAAATTTGACTACCCATTCATATATTAGACATCCCGAGCTATAAATAAAGACGGGACTCTTCATTCGGGGTTCTGCAATCCCGGTATAATAACATCAAAAAAAGAAAATCTATATGATGCATACCAAACACAACATTAGTCGATATACAAAATTAGACAGTTCACTACAAATAAGAGAAATAAAACAGATGTGGGTCATATGCTCAGCGATGTCTCCTGCCAACATAACCCCCCACTTTATTACTTTACTCCTGTTTCGCTACTTTGGCATTGTGATCATTCGTAGACTATTCAAACAACTATCTCCCTATAGATGCTTGCACTTGCAATGTCATATATAGGTTTGCATGTGTGCCGAGTGACAGTTTTGAAGGATCTAACACTTCATAACATAAATAACTAGAAACCCAAATACAAGATCAACCATGCTAGATAACTGAAATCAAACTGTAAATGAAGAAACATGTGCACCGTTTCCTGAAAATGGCCACAAAATTTGTCTTCATCCTGCGGGCTTGATGAAGCTCATATAAGAGGCGGTCAAATAACATCCCTCTTTTAGATGTATTCACGAGTTGTGTTGAATCAATCATTGTATGAGTGAGATCTTGTTGTCACCCATGACATGCTAATACCTTGTGAAGGCAAGTGGTTAAGAGGAGAGCTATGAGATTGAGAGAGCTACGACCAAGAATGCACAAGCAATCAGCATACCCCATTGTATGACAATAGGCTCCTTTATATAGTTTTCGGGACTCGAGAATTCCACTCATTTACTCATGCATTATAAAACACATGAGCAATGCTTGAACTAGTTATGCATTCATCATATGAATGCAATCCCCATGCATTTCATCTTATAAAACAACTCTTACTTAATAATAGCTAATGTGGAAGATCACACGAACGTTAACATTCAGCATTCGCTTTCCATAACAATCGAAGACAATGACATGGTATCGTATACTGTGCCTTACAATATGGCTTGTCGTATGATATGACTTGCATGGGCAGTGGTATAAGAACATGCTTGAAAGGATCCATCAGGATCTTTATGACTACCAGGGGGGAATTAGTGGTTTTCCTTTTACGTTTTTCTTCTTTAAAACAACCTTTGATTTCGATGAGAGAGAATTGACTCTTCTGAGAACAACATTGTAATGACCCGAACCTCTTTGGTCCATTACTTTGTAAAAAATCCAGTGTTTGAGGTGTTTTGGGAGACAAAAATAACTTATTTAAAGAGTTTTCCAAAATTACAGTTTTCCATCGATAGGTCGCGTCGGTGACTCAACATCGGTAGGTGGTATCGGTAGCTCGCGTCAGTAGCTCAACGTCGGTGGCTCGCGTCGGTGAGTCGGGGTCGCGTCGGTGACTCGCTGTCAGTGAGTCACTATCAGTGACTCGCGTCGGTGACTCACCCATCAGTGAGTCATTTCAAGCTTTTTCCAGTTTTTCAGTTTCACCCCTTACGTTTTGTTTGACGTAAATTGAGTTTAAAACATTGTTTGAGCATTTCTAAAGGTGTTTCAAAGGATATTAATTGTATCTTTAATATCCTAACATTAATGAGACTTTGAAATAGTCAAACCGCGTAATCTTGATGTTGGGAAAAAATCCCTCAAGGAGGGTTTTTCAAACCGCATAATCGAGATCAGAAGCTCGAAAATTGGCAAAGGCGTGAGGTGCGTGAAAAATTGGAGCAGTGCGCGAAAAACGATGTTGCGCGAAAGATTTGTTTTTCACGCTCGAAGAGAATTACGCGCTCAAGGAGGGTTTTTCACGCAGGGGTCGATTTTCCCTATAAATATGAAGTGACCCCCCTCATTCGAGACAACTGAAGCCATAGAGAGTATCCGAGCTCTGGCGCGCGAAATTGGAGTGCACAAGAGAGTTGCGCGAAAACAACGAGTTTGCGCGTAAAAGAACTATTTGCGCGCAAAGCAGAGGTTGCGCGAAAAGGAGAGGCTGCGTGTAAAAGCAGGTCGTTGCGCGAAAAAGCTAGTGTTGCGCGAAAAGTGAATTTCGCGCAAGAATGGAAAATTACGCGCAAGGCAGCATAGAGGTTGTGCGTAAAAGAGGTTGCGCGTAAAAGCGGTTGCGCGTAAAATGATTTGTTGTGCGTAAAAGGAGCGTTGCACGTAAAAGAGGTGTTGCGCGAAAAGTGAATTTCGCGCAAAGGCAGAGAATTACGCGCAAGGTACAGTAAGGGCTACGCGTAAAAATTGGGGTTGCCCGGTACATCCGGTGCAAAGTGAGATTCATCTGTGGGTAAAAGTTGAACGTCAACAGAGCATCTATCAACAGTTAAAGATGCAGATTTCATTAATGATAATGAAGAGACCTACATGTCTATAAACTGTGAGTGGATCTTCTGAAGAAGCAGTGAACACACTTCAGTTGAGAGAGCAATGAGCTTTCATATTGTGAGTGGTTGTAAACCAGGATGGACAGTGAGTCCGCTTCGAACTTGTAAATAGCAGTGCGCTTATAGTGGATTTGGTACATCCACACATTGCCGGTGTATGCTCCTTGGATGTAGCCCAGTGAGGGTGAACCAAGTAAAAATCGTTTTGTCCCGTGCATGATTTAATTTCTGTCTATACTTTGCTACGGAAAAGAGAGAGAAAATAGTTTTGCTTAATAGTGAAACAAGATCAATAGAGGCAGTTATTTTAATTTGTCATACCCTGATTCACCCCCCCTCTCAGGTTATCTAGCCTAGTGGACCTAACACTTGACCATGATTTGATTTTAATGGCCCTTGAAACTGTTTCCCTTCCGTTGATATGGGATCTGACTCTTTTAAGCCGAGATCTTCTCTTCCCCGTGTATTTCCATTTTTTCTCTTGGTGCGCCCAAAGTCTTTCTTCCCCGCGGAGTCGTGTGTTGTGTTGTGGCCTTCGAATTTAGTTTCCTTGGAGTCTCCTCCTGCTTGCGTGACCCCCTGTTTTTGGCATGAGGAGTTGCTGATCGTCTGTTTTTCGAGATAGGAATTCCTTTGTCTCTCTTTTAATTGTGTATCATGCGGGGTGTGTAAACTCATGCCTCTTTGAGAACACGGTCGAATCCAAATCTCAATTAAGGGTGTTATGAAGATGAACAGACTTGTTACAATAATAGGTTTGGCTACCTTAGTAATAAATGAGGGGTTGAAAAGATGATGATGTTTGTTTTATTTTATATGCTATCTTTGATATACATTGTGAATTGTGTTGGCCGTATGACTTCTGAAAATCATGGCCGTTGGTGGTCTCTGTTTGCGCACTCGACTCATGAATACTTGTTGTTAATCTTCTGTTGAACGATTGCGAACATGAAAACTTGATTAATCACGTATATTCAGTTAATTAAATGGATTTCCCAGGATCAAACTTGTTCTGTGATAACTCCTGATTTATCAGTGGAATTAAAGAACGAGTGTGTTAATCTGAATACACTCCGACTTGTTTGGTATGACTGTGTGCTGTGTGTGGATCCTTTCTATCTTGTGTGGGTTGTGTGGTGCTGTGGTTGGAACCGCGGTTGTGGGTACAAGGGTGGCCAAGGGGTTGGTTCTGTGGGTGTGGTGTGGCATGTTTATGCCGCAGAGCCACAATTTTAGTGGAGTGGGAGTGTGGATGTGTGTATGAGGTGGTGCATGTGGTGTAATGGCATCTCAAGTTGAGAGATTGATTGATTGTGGAATGAATGAATTTGTTGAACAATGTGTTTGCATCTGGGTTGTGTCATGGTTGTTGGGCATGGTTTGTTTGTGTAGAGGGAATGTAATCTGGTTGAGTTTTGTTGTTTTGCTGGATGTGGTGCTTTTCGTGCAGCGGAGCTGCTGAGGATGGTTTGGGAGGGATAATTTTGAAGAAGGATTGTGTTTCCTTGCATGGGCATTTGACCCACTGGACACGTCGTGTACTCCGAAGATTTCCGAAGTACACTCACACGCTGTTTCCCTGAGCGTGTACTTTGGATGGACGGTGAAAAATATTACACACCGTGTAGTTGGAGCTACATGCCGTGTACTCATCCAAATTACGCAGATTTATTAAAATTTATTATTATATTATACAAACCCTTGATACATGTACCATTGTGCGGGCGTGAAGCTAAGACACAACACATGATAGATGTTTTATATATATGTTTTTAATTTAAGATCTGCGTAATGTTTATTTCTACTCATTGGGTAGTTATGAATAGGAATTCACCGAGTTGACTCCAAGGTACAAGTTATGTACAAAGATAATTTTAAATGAATTTATTTGTTTAAAATTACGATGGATGAGAATCTCAAGGAAATTCAGAAAAGGGTTTAAGATAAAAGGATTGATTAATTAAAGATGATAATTAATTGATTCGAGCGTGATTTATCTTAAACAAGAACGATTAAAGATTTGAATGCTAGTTTTATTTATGTGTAAATATCGTTGCATGTATAGATGATCATGAGCTAGACCAAGACCTTTGTATGTGGATGATTTCTTTTAATTTATTTATTTAAATTAAATTTGTTGGCTTGCGAGCCTTATCCTCATTAATATGTAGGGCCTGCGTGCCCAAGGTTTCTTTTATGTAAAACCTCTTTTTACCCCTCACATGCATGTGAGTTAAAAAAAGCATATGTAATGGATGTAACTCCCAAGCTAGTGGAGGCGGTTCAAGCTGGAGCCGAGAAGAAACCAATCCTAGGAGATACAGAGGTGGACAGGTGGAAAGCTGTAAACACGAACCCAAAAGGTTCAAGATGTTTCTCCCCTAGGTCAGAGTTAGTTTATCAACCACTAGATAAACTAACCATTAGAAAATCTCATGATCATTCCCTTTACTTTATTTTATTTCTGTCAGTTGCATGGTTTATCATTATGGATGTGTTGTCACGATCACATAATTAATGAATTAAACAAGCATGCAAGATGGAACTAAAATAAACCAGAATTATGCGTAAATATTAACAGGACATTGTTAATCACTTAAGTAAGTTCCACTTAATATTAACAAGCATGTGATAATGATAATAATCAATTCACGCATAAGAGATCAAAATCCCTCAAATAAAATATTAAGTCAAACCAAGCCTTCCGTTACTTGATTAAGGGCAAAACTCAATAAAACTATGTGTTTGACCAACCCTTGTTGGGACACTTACTTTTATACAGGAAGCCCTTATGAAAGGTTTCAGGTTGACTTAACCATATTACATCTAGAAGAGTAGCCCTTGCTAGAGTTGGTGTAATATTGGAGGCAAGAGTTGAGGAAATCCAAAGTCAGGATTTCAGGATTGGGGAGTCCACTCAACAGATCAAGGAGCTACAAGTCCGCAGTTGAAAAAGACCTGCCTACCTAAATACCTTCAAATAGCCTGACCAACCCTTACTGGGGTTATGTGAAGGGGAATATGGATCCTTTCCACTAGAATATCATGACAACTGGACATCTCGAGTTCAATGGTGAGGGCCATTGGGACTTGATAAAATAGTGGGAGACTTAATAAAATTTATTATTTCTCATAAAATGCAATCAAGAAAGTATTAATGATTTTCTCTTTTAATTGTAGAATAAAAATGACAAGCTCTTCAACCACACTATCCCTGCGATCAATTCTGGATAAAGACAACATCCTCACTAGTAGTAACTTTTAGGAATGGTTTAGATGCCTTCGGGTTATCCTATGCCATGAATGAAAGTCTTACATGCTGAAGTCAACATTACCTGATCTGCCTGCCAAAGAGGTGAGTGATGAAGATTTTCTGGTTTATGAGAAACATATGAACGATGCAGTCGACGTTCAATGTTTGATGCTATCATCAATGTCTAGTGAGCTCATGAAGTCTCATGAAAACATGGATGCTTATAGCATGCTCGAGAACCTCCGTGGTCTTTACCAGGAGAGAGAAAGACTGAAAAGGTTAGAGATCTCTAAGGCACTCTTTCAGAGTAAGCTTGGAGAAGGTGCCTCAGCTGGGCCTCATGTAGTCAAGCTCATTGGCCACATTGAGTGCCTGTAGGTTCTAGGGTTTAAACTCCCTGAAGAACTAGGCACTGATCTCATTCTCGCATCACTCCCTCAGATCTTCTCCAGCTTTGTTGTTAATTTTAGCATAAATAACATTGAGAAGTCTCTATCTGACATTTTTATCCTCATTCTCTAAGTGGACAAAGATATGAAGCATGAAAAGACTTCTGTCCTTATGATGAATAAGAGGAAAGAGAAGGTGAAGAGCTTTAAGCCCAAAGCTTCTTCACGACCTTCCAAGAAAAGAAAGATCAAAGTGGAGGCAAGGGAACATGAGGTTGTTTGTTTCACATGTGGAAATAAAGGCCACTGGAAGAAGAACTACACCCAGCCTAAGAAGAAAAGGGAAGCTTTAGGTGTGTTTGTTATCGAATTCAATCTACCTATTTCTAAAAATTGGGTATTATATACAGTTTGTGGTGCTCACATATGTATCCAAATACAGGAACCAAGTAGATTCAGGAAGATTGACTGAGGGGAGGTAGATTTGCAAGCAGCCAACAGATCCATACTTGTTGCTATTACTGTTGGGGACTACCACCTCACGTTGCCAACTGAGATGATCTTGGTGTTAAAGGGTTGTTTTTATGTGCCTTATGTAACCAAAAACATAATTTCTATATCTATACTAGATACAGATGGATTTTTTTTCAAGTTTGGAAATGAATGTTGCTTCTTTTATAAAGATAGAATTTGTTTTGGTAGGGCACATTTATACAATGATCATTATGTGTTGGATTACACAAACCAAGTAATGACAATCGATAATAAAGATACTTCACATGACTCAAACCACACCCAACTTTGGCATCACCGACTAGGTCATATAAATGGGAAACACTTGACAAAGTTACATCAAGATGGATATTTATATTCTTTTGAACTAAAACCACTTGGCGTATTCCATACATGTTTAGAAGGCAAAATAACCAAAGCCCCATTTAGTGGAAAAAGTGAAAGGTCTAAATAGATTCTTGAATTGGTTCATAACGATGTGTGTGGACCATTTCCAGTTGAAGCAAGAGGTGGGTACTCATACTTAATAACTTTTACTGATGATTTTAGTAGATATAGATATATCTACTTAATGAGGTATAAGTTAGATTCTTTTGATAAGTTCAAGGAATACAAGAATGAAGTTGAGAACCAGCTTGGTAAGAAGATTAAGAAACTCCGCTCAGACCGAGGTGGAGAATATCTTAATTAGGACTTCATTGATTACTTATGGGAGTTTGAGATCCTATCCCAACTCACACCATCTTATACACCTCAATGGAATGGTGTAAGTGAAAGGGGGAACCATACCTTGTTGGACATGGTGATATCAATGATGAGTCATGCAAGTCTTCTATTATCCTTTTGGGGGTATGCGTTACAAACAGGGACACACATACTAAACTAAATACCAAATAAATCGATAAATGGTATTTCATACGAGTTATGGAGTGGAAGAAAGTCCATGTTATAGAATTTACATGTGTGGGGTAGAGAAGCGTTTGTTAAGGCCTCTTCAGGTAACAAACTTGCACCCCGAGGCACAAAGTGTACCTTTATAGGATACCTTAAGGAAACAAGGGGATATTACCTATACAACCCCTCATACAAAAATGTTATAGTGGAAAGACATGCCATATTCCTTGAGAGAGAGCACATATCCAAAATAGATAGTGTAAGCGAGATAGACTTCGATGAAGTCGAGGCTCAAGGTACACAAGAGTTGGTACATGAACAGATTCCACAAAGCCCCGTGGAAGAAGAATCTGTTCCAGAGACACAAGTATTGTGTAGGAGTACAAGAGAGGTTAGATAACCAGAACGATACAGTTTTCTAGTTACCGAGGATGTTGAATCATTATTAGTTGAAAATAATGATCCTCTAACCTACAAGGAAGCGGTAAGTGGCATAGACGTTGCCAAGTGACAAGAAGCCATGAATTCTGAAATGGATTCCATATACCAAAACCAAGTCTAGATTTTGATAGATCCTCTAGTTGATGTAAAGAATGTTGGTTGCAAATGAGTATTCAAGAAGAAACTAGACATGGAAGGACAAGTCAGTACCTATAAGGCACGATTGGTTGCAAAAATGTTTAAACAACATCAAGGAATTGACTACGATGAAACCTTTTCACTAGTTGCAATGATAAAATCCATCAGAATTCTACTTTCCATTTCATCTTACCATGACTATGAGATTTGGAAAATGGATGTCAAAACAAAATTTCTTAATGGGAACCTTTAGGAAGATGTCTACATGACACAACCTGAAGGGTTTGTGACTCCAAAGGATGCCAATAAGGTATGCAAGTTGCAAAAATCCATTTATGGATTAAAGAAAGTATCCAAGTCATGGAACATTCATTTTGATGAATCCATAATAAAATTTAGTTTTATCAAGAATGAATGTGAGCCTTATGTCTACAAACGGATTAGTGGGAGTGCATTCGTTTTCCTAATAGTATATGTTGATGACATATTACTTATTGGAAATGAGATACCAGTCTTACAGTCTGTTAATACATGGTTGTATCAATGATTCTCCATGAAGGATTTGTGAGAGACAACATATATTCTTGGGATCAAGATTCATCATGATAGATCCAAGAGATTGTTGGGCCTAAGTCAAAGTACATACATTGATAAGATACTAAAGAGATTTAGTATGGAACAATCCAAGAGGTGATTGTTGCCTGTGCCACATGGCATTCATTTTTCCAAGAAAATGTGTCCTCAGACACATGAGGAAATAAAGATAATGGAAAGGACTCCATATGCATCAGAGATTGGGTCAGTCATGTATGCCATGCTATGTACTAGGCTGGATATCGTCTACGCATTGCGTGTAGTAGGTAGATATCAAGTTGACCTAGGTGACCGCCATTGGATGGCAATCAAGACTATCCTAAAGTATCTAAGGCATACTAAGGATATGTTCCTGGTTTATGGGGGATATAAGGAACTAGTTATCATAGGATATACAGATGCTAGTTTCCAAACTGATCAAGATGATATGAAGTCGCAAACGGGATACATCTTCACTTTGAATGGAGGTACAATGAGCTGGAAGAGCTCAAAGCAGAGTGTGGTCGTAGATTCTACAGCAGAGTCTAAGTATATTGCAGTTTATTAAGGAAGCTAAAGAATCAGTTTGGATGTGAATCTTTTTCCAGGAGCTATATGTGATACCTAACAGTAAAGATCCCATCACATTGTACTGTGATAATACTAAAATAGTGGCTCTCGTAAAAGAGCCAAGGTCACATCAGCGGATGAAGCACATACTTCAGAAGTATCATCTCTTGAGGGTTTTTTCTCAGAGAGGTGAAGTTTCAGTGAGTAGTATTTCCATGGAAGACAATGTGGCAGATCCCTTGACCAAAGCTTTGACTCAGTAGAAACATGATCATCATGTGAGGTCTAGCAGACTGAAAGTCGTAGGTAATTGGATCTAGTCCAAGTGGGAGTTTGTTAGAGTTGGTTTCCTAGAACTAACTATTTGTACTTTGATTACATGGATATTTAATGTATTACATATTGTTCATTGTTCTACATGACTATGATGTAATAATTTTATAGAGTATTTGTTGCATTGATAAGGTCATGGCAGTTCCCCGTTATGATGAGAACCTTGAAATGATATAACAATATTCTTAAATATAGTTTTGCGGTTAGATGATATACTATGATAGGACACATAACATACAGACTGTCAGGTGCGAGTACTCGTTAGCAGATGTGATTTCCTCTCATAAAGTTCACACTTGGTAATCTCCAAGACAGGAGATTATGAGAACAGACCCGCTAGTAGGAATTTTTCATGTTTTGGTGTAATTAGATATTTCTATCTACGAGCATTTGTAATGATCCTTATACTTTAATACTATCATTAATATGTGTCATGACTTGATCACTTTGATTTACTGATGAGAACCGTCACAAAGATAGTTAGTGAGAAGTAGGATACGTTGGGTACATCACGAGTGACATGTTATTAATGGATAAGTCAAGGAAGAATTTGTCCCTACCATTTATGGAAGTTGATATCTCAACCCTTTGATTGAAATAGAACCGTCGCATGAAATTCTATAAGCCATGGTGTAACGACGAGTTTATTTCAGGTAGTCAAAGAACGACGTATCAAGCACAGAGGTTGATGACACTATCACGAAACATTCTTGATGAGATATTGCGACAAAGTGATTATATTACACAGTGAGAGTTCATATGTGGATGTCATTGTTGCAAATTTAAGTTCTTTCTCTCGGGTGCCTTGACCCGTTGCTAGACAGTACTCTTGGACTTTAGGCAAGCCCTCCTAATTCTAACGAGAAAGAATCCTAGAGGGTTATACACTTAGTGTTTCTGGTGGTCTTGGTTAAATTCTATTTGAATTTAATTAATAAATATTATTCTCAAGACAGTGGAATAATTTTATTCAAGTTAAAATGATTGCATAAATTAAATAAATATTTAATCACTAGATTGTGGGTAAAATATATTTATTTATTTTATTGAACATTTAATAAATATTTATTTACTAATTTTTAAATAAAATATTTATTTAAGAGAATAATTTATTTATTTATTTATTTGAGTGTTCAATAAATGGAAGTGGAGTTCGAGTGGACCAAGGCAGGTCTGGTAGTAAAATAAATATTTGCAAGACGATAAATAATTATTTAACTAGTTAGCACAAATTAAAATAACACTGCTATTATTTTTTGACGTGGAATTTTATTTATAATTTTGTTTTGCGCAAGTTGGTGCATCATAAATAATAATGCATAATTATTATTAATATTATGAGTTTTCTATAAGGTTATGAATGTATTTAATTGCTGTTACATAATTAAATACTGTAACTGAATCCCCATGTCAATAAATAGACACATAAGTCTATTGTGTCATGTACTGAACCGCACACCTGGTGAATTGAGAATCGTTGAACTAAAAAATTTCTCTCTCAAATCCTCTTCTCGCCCCTCTCAAGAATGAGAGACATTCTTCAAGGCTGAAGAACAAGAAATCAAGAATGACCGACATAAGACACTCGCTTCGACATGCTATCACCTAGAGAATGAGTGGTGTCGATCAGAGGCCATCAGATCACGTGTGGATCACCGCTAGAGGGATTCTAGTTTTAATCCTTACAACCACAACCAGATAATATGGAAGGGTCATTTCTGATGATCAACATCATCAACGAAGAAAATACCAAATATCTAGGTATTCTTTTCTTTATGAAATTATTTAAATTAATTATAAACATGATGTGCAAGATCCTCTCTAAAGGTTTCAGGCCTCTTCCTTCTTTATCTAAATCTTTGATTCTATTCCATGGAGATTGACGTTCATCATCATATTGATCCCAGAATAATCATTGATCATGGTAAAAATCAAAGTTGGGTACTGGCCCGACCATGCTTTCGCTGCGCCCGGAACCTTCAATTGATAGCCCAAAACTCTTCGGGCAGGTTGTGGTGCAGTTTTGAGGCCCAGGTGTCTGCGAGTGAGGTGTGTTTCCTAGGTGTCTTCAGGATGAGGTTGTGGTTTTTAGGCCTAGGTGTCTATGTGCGATGTGTGTTTCCAAGGTGTCTTTGGGATGAGGTTGTGGTTTTGTGGCCTAGGTGTCTGCGAGCGATGTGTGTTTCCCAGTTTTCTTCGGGATGAGGCTGTGGTTTTGTGGCCCAGGTGTCTGTGGGAAGGATGTGATGTGGTTGTGGCCCAGAAGTCTGCGGGCAGGATGTGGTATGTGACCCAGGTGTGTGCGGATAGGTTATGGCAGTGATTCTTGTGGAAGAGTGTGGTAGCGTCATGACGTTCACCATTAGAGATGAGCAGTTAACCAGTGGGAAGTGGTGCGGGGCACCCAAATATTGACGTGCTTACTACTTTACTTGACTTGTGTTATTTGTTGAACGTAACTTGGTGAGGTTGGGGTGGATAGTACACCTTATTAGGTGCTTTTGAGTTTCTGCTATTTTCTCATAGGGGAATTAGTATGCTTCTCCCACTTGTGCATGGGTGACTTCTACTTTTCCTACTGAGTATACTCATATGATCACCCTACATATATAAAACTATTTTCAGGTTTCCAGAGATATTACACAGACCGTGCTGGACCCTACTAGCCTAGGTTTCGGGATAGTTTCTGTGTCGTTGCTTTGTTTTTTCTACTGAGTATACTCATATGATCACCCTACATATATAAAACTATTTTCAGGTTTCTCATAGGTGCATTAGTATGCTTCTCCCACTTGTTCATGGGTGACTTCTACTTTTCCTACTGAGTATACTCGTATGATCAACCTACATATATAAAACTATTTTCAGGTTTCCAGAGATATTACATAGACCGTGCTGGACCCTACTAGCCTGGGTTTCGGGATAGTTTCTGTGTCGTTGCTTAGCTTTTTTCTTTTGGTATTTACTTTGGAGTTTTTCGTTGCATTTCTAGCAATTTTACTTTAAACATGCATGTGGGATGGATTTTGTCTTCTTATATATATATATATATGTATTAGAGTTTTTTTGAGATTGATAGATCTTATCTCCCAATCTTGGTTACTATAAAAAGGGTAATACCTCCCATTTTGTGAGATTTGTATACCCTTGGTGCTTGTCACCACCCCGGGGCCTACTGGAGGTGGGACTCGTGGGTCATTATCTCTTTTTAATCTTGAAGAAGAAAGGTCACACCACTTTTCCATCCCTTCCCTCATCTCGACGAAGGAGGGTTGTGACAGAGTGGTATCCGAGGCTGATGGTTGAAATATAAGATGGAGTTTAGAGTTAGACACAATGAAGATTTCATGGGATGGTAGGGAAATAGTTTTAGGTGATCTTGGTACGTGACATAGGCCAGAGAAGACTGGTTAGAACACAAGATTTTAGGGCCCCTTGTGATCTGATTCAAGGACTCTGAGCTTACCAAATGGCTAAGTGAGGTTACACCGTTTGTGGGGTAGAGACATTTGGAAAGGTGCATACATCATGATGACTTGTGTTATTATTTGTTTTGGGTGTTTTTGGGAAATTAAAATAAACAACGAGTTAAAATGAATCCTAAATAAATTTCATACTACTCAGGCTTAGGAGTTCCCTGTTTACTTTTTTAGCTATGAAACCCGGTCGTCGTCTGCGTGTGGTACGAGTAGTGGAGGCTCAGCAGGCTGGCCCAATCGACTGGCAGAGGGTTAATATAGTGGGGGAGGATGATCAGTGATAGAAGACGCTTTGTACTTTCTAGCGGCAGACTTTGTGAAAGTACAAAGGCAACGTTTCAGATACAGAGATAGAGAGTTGGGTTGAGGAGCTGGTGATCACTTTCAGCTTGATCCAAGCTCCGACGGAGTACTGGGTTCCTCTAGCGGTGATCCAGATGTGGGGTGCTACGCGTCAGTGGTGGACATTCTACCTGGGAGAGAGGAATGATACTGATGTTTTGTGGGTCAATTTTTAGAAGGAGTTCCGGGAAGAATTCCTTTATTCGACCATAAAGGTCGAGAAGAGGCAAGAGTTACTCTCCCTCCAGCAGGGGATTATGTTAGTACAAGAGTTGGGGATTAAGTTCAAGGATCTCCTTCACTTTTCTCCAGATCTCTTTTTGGATGAGGAGTCTCAGGTGAGATGCTTAGAGGAGTGTTTCTTCTGGAAATGGGGATGACCTTATTTGTTTAAGGTTCAAACTTTCCAATCGGTTTCTAACGGGTTTATTCGTAGAACCATAAAAATCCAATGATTCTATATCCATTTGGACCTACTTTCCAAAGGTAGGTGCTCATTAGTTGTGGACCGATGAGGCTTAAGAATTTGCATTGGTTGAGAGGATGGGAGGTCAGAATCATCACACCTTTTTGGGGGGAATTATTGCCTACTCTGGGACTCTCTCATAGATTTAAGTTATGTTCACGAATCCTTATTAATTCACCAAGTATGAAAATGAGTTTTCCTTTAGATTTGGAAATCAATGATTGATATGTATGGGATTTAGTGAATCTCTTATATGTATTTGAGGTTCTTCATCGATGGAGAATCATCTGTATGTATTAGAGATCCTTAGTCAATGGTATCCTTCAATACATTATATAGAAATCTCTTGGTCATTATGATGACTGTATTGGTTTTAAAGCCACTCAGTGGGGCACTTGAAGTTTATTGTCCTTCAGAAAGACAGGGATTATTCCAGAGTTGGGATCATACCCGTAGATGGGCTACCTACATATCCTTGTTAAAAAGGAATCAAAACCCACGTAGTTCGATTAGAAGGATATAGTTTAACGTCATATGGGACAGAAAATAATTAATGAGAGATGGGATTGAACCTTATAAAGGCTTCCTACGGACTCTACTTTTAAGGTAGAGATCAAAGTCCACATAGTTTGGGTGAAGAAGTATGATGTTTATGCATGATTAATGGACCAAAGAGAGATGTCGTAATTACTTTTACACTCTAAGCTCACGTGAGTCATGCTCAGTGTGAGAAACAGGAGGTATCAGTAAAACTGACGATTATTCCATAAAAGATGAAATCGTAAGAAATGATGTGGGGCTTACGTATGTATGAATACCCAAGAGCAGGGTTCATAAAGGTATTTGTACTTTTATGAAGATTTTAGATTTTAACCTGGGACTTAATCCTGAAAAGGAAGCCCAAATTATGAAGGACTTATGATTGGGTTTTACTCCTAAGAAGGATGCCCAAATCAAAAGAAATTAAGACTGAGGCTTACTCTTAAGAAGGATTCCCAATTAAGGGAAATTATGATTGGGATTTATATCTTGAGAAGGAGGCCCATATTAAGAGGACTTGTAATTTGGGGCTTACTCCTAAGAAGGAGGCCCAATGAATTCCTCTCAGATAAGGAAGATAACAAAGGAACCATGCCACAAATGGCTTTGAAGAGGGGTTTAAAGGCTATCTTTGAAGAGGAGAGGTGGATTTGAAAAAAGAAGGTGACTAGTAAGGAGGCGTGCAAGTATTGTTCTGGAATGAAAGTCCTGGTCTCATAAGTATACTTTCTTGACATGAGTCACCTTGGGTGACGAAGAATCTATAGGGTAATATTTGGGAGACTTTGAACTCAAGCCCTTAGTATCATCCCTAGAGGCTTCCAGAAGGGTGGCGCGCAAGTTCACTTGAGAGGGAAAGGCGGCGCACAAGTGTCTTCACTTCCCTTAAGGGATGGACACTTAGGTGCGAAAGTATTGATGAGTTCTAATACTTAGGCCTTATTCTTTCTCTTTAGAGCTTCCATTCTAGGTAAAGAATTACCTTAGAAGTGTTCAGAAGACGTCAGACAAAGTCTTGGGCGACCAGAGCTTGAATATGAGTTTTGGAAAATTTGTCCTTGAAATGGGGGGCCCATAGGGGCTATTTATAGGCCACTGAACACCTTGGGAGAAAAAAGGAATAGGGCGCGCGAGTGACTTGCGCAACCCAAATGTGGTGCGCAAGTGACTTGCACGACCAGAAGAAAACTTGCGCGACCCATTATTAAAGGTTTCCTTGTTCATGCCTTTGTCAATTTTTTGATGTTTTTCAAAGGATGACTCTTATTATGCTTAAGGTATTCCCATTTTCCATTCGTTAGACTCTGTGACAGAAAGGAGTGTCAACAAGGAGGCACTCCATCCTTCCCTCTAGTACGTAGTTACTCCCTTCACCTTACTGACATACCTAGAGTTCCAGAAGAAGGCATAAGTGGTTGAGAGGATGCACTTGCAAGGAGGTCTACCATGAGAGGGGATCCAACAAGGTTCTATGAAGGGAAAGGCTTCCAACAGTAGGTATAGTAGGCTCCTCCTCCACCAAGGGGAGACATAGAAGGTGGAGGCCGACCTCAGGGTGTTCCTCAGGGACCTCGACCCGGGCGTGGTCGGGGAGGTGGATGAAAGTAGAGGGTTAGAGAAGCTAGGTGTGGTCAGTTGCATGCTACGGAGGCATCATTTCTAGAAGTGTCGGAGATCGTTTGAGGTACGATCAACTTGTTTAGCACTATTGTTTACGCCTTGTTTGATTTAGGAGCTTCACACTCCTTTTTTGCAACCGGTCTAGCCCATGCTCTGGGACTAGATATAAAGTGACTTTCCATGCCCCTAGTGTTGAGTACACCGGTCAGAGGTCAGACCATCTTGTTTGATGTGTGCCCAGGATGTATACTAATGCTGGGACCACATCAGTACTGTGGGGATATTTTCCTGTTACAGATGCAATAGTATGATGTCATCCTTGGAATCAACTGGTTGTACTCTATGCATGCTGTTATCGACTGTTTATGGTGAAAAATAGTGTTTTCAAAAGTGGATGGACAACATGTGGCTTTTGTTGGCGAGTAGATTTGTCTGATGGGAAGTTGGTGTGTGAAAAATATTCTTTCCTTGTTAGTCGAGTTGTCAGTAGAGTCAGTGGATGCTAATATGGTGATGGTTCCAAGAGTTTTTGGGGATTTCTAGGATATTTTTCCCTAAGAGGTTGTGAAACTACCCCCTCGATGTAATATTGAGTTTGGAATAGACTTCCAGCCTGGTGCTTCTCCGATTTTGATGGATCCTTATCGGATGACACCTTCCGAGTTGCAGGAGCTGCAGATTCATATTGATGAATTGATGAAGAAGTGCTTTATCCATCTTAGTGTGTCACCATGGGGTGATGCGGTCTTGTTTTCAAAGAATCCAGATGGTGGTTTGAGGATGTGCATAGACTACAGGAGGTTGAATCAGGTGACGATCAAGAATCATTACTCTTTCCTAAGGATAGACGATCTTTTCGACTAACTGAGGGGAGAAAGTTGTTTTTCTAAGATTGATATGTGGTCTGGGTATCACCAGTTGAGGGTGAAGGAGGGTGACATCTTGAAGTCTGATTTCAGGTGTAGGTATGTGCACTTCGAGTTCATGGTTATGTTGTTCGGTGTTACGAACACACTAGCTGTGTTCATGATGTTTAGTGTTACGAACGCACCATCCGTGTTCATGTGGCTTATTAAATCCATATTTCGTGAGTTCCTGGACTGGTTCGTCATCGTATTCATCGATGAAATATTTATCTACTCGAGGTCATAAAAGGAGCATGCCCAACACCTTAGGATTGTCTTGGAAGTTCTTCGATGTCACCGCTCTATGGGACGTTGTCTAAGTGCAAGTTCTGGACAAGATAGGTACACTTCCTTGGAAATGTGGTATCTCAGAAGGGCATAGTAGTGGACCCGTTGAAGGTTGAGACAATTGTTTCTTGGGTAGCACCCAAGAATGCGACAAAGGTTCATAGTTTTCTCAGTCTGGAAGGCTATTACTAGATATTTATACCTGATTTCTCTTAAGTAACAACTCTGTTGACAGATCTAACCAAAAAAGGACCAAACCTTTGTTTGGAGTGATCAGTTTCAGGAAGCTTTTAGCTATCTGAAGGTGAAGTTAGTCAGTTCTCCAGTGCTCCATTTGTTAGAGGAGGGTGTGATTTTTGAGGTGTTTTGTGATGATTCCCATCTAGGATTGGGATGTGTGATGATGCAGCAATGAGGAATGATCTCTTATGGGTCTAGGAAATTACATCCCCATGAATGTAATTATGCCACCCATGATCTGGATCTAGAAGAAATTGTGTTTGCGTTGAATTTGTGGCAGTATTACCTCATTAGAGAGCGCTTTGTGGTCTTCACGAATCACAAGAGCTTGAGGTATATCTTTTCCCAGTGAGACCTGAACTTTTGATAGTAGGGGTGGATGAAGTTTCTCCAAGATTACAACTTTGAGATCTCTTACACCTCAGGAAAGGATAATGTTGTGGCCGATGCTTTGATAAGGAAGTCATAGAAGGAGGTTGTTTGAGAATCTGTGGATGCTTGGAAGGCGATGGAGGAATTGACTGCCTTGCACTTAGATATAGGAATGGATGGAGGAAGAGGCTATCTGTTTTAGATGACGGTGTAGTCATCTATGAGGCAGTAGGTGGTGGAGTCTCAGTAGGGAGACTCATAGGCGGAGGTGATGCGTGATCTCATTGACCAGGGTGATGCTTTGGAGGGATGATCAAAGGATAGTTAGAATCAGATGTTGTTTTGTGAGAAGCTGTTTTCTCCAGTGGCGATGAGCGAGGGAGTTATCTGTGAGTTTCATATCTCACCCCTAGTGGTACACCTGAGAGTTTCCAAGATGTACCATGGCTTGAGGGAACAATTCTAGTGGCCCGAGATGAAGCGATCGGTGGTGGAGTTTGTGGAAAAATGCCTAGTGTTCTAGTAGGTGAAGGCAGAGCACCATGTTCCTGATGGTTTGTTGCACCCCTTAGATTTCCCCAAGTGGAAGTGTGATTAAATCTTGATAGATTTCATCACAGGAATACCCAGGGATCAGGAAGGATGCTATGAAATCTGAGTAGTAGTGGATTGGATGACGAAATCAGCTCACTTCTTAGCGATTAAGGAGTTGAGCGCAATGGATGCCTTAACGAGAAGGTATGTGGATGAGGTTTTGCGATTTCATGGAGTTCCGAGATCCATTATCTCAGATCAAGATAGATATTTTACCTCACAATTCTAGAGGGGATTTCAGCATGTTTTTGGCACTCAGTTATGCCTCAACACTGCTTTCCACCTTCATACATATGGGAAGACAGAGCAGACCATCTAGACACTAGAGGATATGTTACGTGCATGTGTTCTAGACTTTGGAGGATCATGGGTATGAAACTTGCCTCTAGTAGAGTTCTCTTACAATAATATCTATCACTCTTCCATTGGTACGACTCCATTCAAATCCTTGTACGAGAGATTGTGTTGTTCACCTTTGTGCTGGACAGAAGTGGGGGAGACAACTGTTCTTGGTCCAGACGTGGTGAAGAGTATGAACGAGAAGGTACAGCTTGTCTGCAAGAGGATGAAGGAAACACAAGACTGGCAGAAGTCGTATACCGATTGTAGGAGGAGGTCCCTTGGAGTTCGAGGCTGGAGACCACGTGTTCTTGAAGGTTTCCCCTCACCGTGGGAAGTAGAGGTTTTTACGAGGGAGAAAGATTTCTTCCAGGTTCATCGGACCCTTTGAGGTGTTGGGGTGAGTTGGAGAGGTGTCATACCAATTGGCATTGCCACCACAATTGGAGAGGATCTACGACATCTTTCATGTCTCCCAGTTTCGTTAGTATCTTCATGATGACTCCCATGTCATTGACTAAGGAGAGTTGGATATCGAGGATGATGCAACATTTGTGGAGCGACCAATGGAGATCTAGGATCATCCAGAGAAGGAGCTTCATGGGTGGACCATTCCCTTGGTTCGCATGTTGTGGAGGCATGGTGTCCCGGATGAGAGTACTTGGGAGCAAGAAGCACAAATACACCCCCAATACCCAGAGTTGTTTTGAGTTTTGTTTGTGTGTTTTTCTTTGTGATGTAGTGATTGAACCCTATTTTCTATAAGATGAGTTGTTTTCTTATTATGTAAATTATGATAAAAGTTAAAACATGTGAAATTTGGGAGACCAAATTCCTAATCAAGATGCATTAATTGAGATATGATTAAACCCAAAAGGGCGAGTCAGTGTCACCCAGAGCGAATAGTATCTTGACATGGAGGAAGGAATTCCCTAATTCATGTTTCTGGACAATTAGTTCTTATGTGGGGTATCTTTTGTATGTTTGGGTTAGCAGATGTGGTAGGATGTGTTCTCAGATGTTGAGGTTTCACTCCACCTTCTGAATAACACAAGGTAGTTTATCCTTGAGAGGTATCTTACAGGATGGTTGTTAGGACCCCTCTTTCTTCTGGGTTTGGTTTTGAATTCTCAAGGATGAGAATAGTTTGATAGGTATCTGATGTAATGTTCCAGACCTCTCCAATCCATTACTTTATAAAAATTATAGTGTTTAGGTTGTTCTGGGATGCAACAATATCTTATTTCAAGAGTTTTCCCAAAATTTCAATTTTTTCATCATTAGGTTGTGTGAGTGACTTAGTGTCGGTAGGTTGCATCGGTAGGTGGTATCGATAGCTCATGTCGGTAGATCAGCGTCAGTGGCTCAGCATCGGTGGCTCAGCATCGGTGGATCATGTTGCAGAAACATTGGGAGTTGAAGCGATAGAAACGAAGAAAAATAGAAGAGTAAAAGGGAAAAAAAGAACAAGGAAACAAAGATTTATGTGGTTCATTAATAATCCCTACATCCATAGAGAGGCATAATATCCACTATAATTCAGGAGCACAATTACAGAGTTTTTTTGGTAACAAACCCTAGCCTGAAAATGGGATACAAATATAGAGGAAGATGATCACTGTTCCACCAACCGCACAAGAAGTATGCGTCGCTACAAGTGAAAGGAATCCACCCAATTCAAAAGTGCTAAAATGGATATCAGTTGGAAGTCCAAAAGGCTACAATATAGATGAGTCTGAAGTCCGCACTGCTATAGTTCCTGTAGGTGTCAGTTGGTCAGCTCTACTACAGTGGTCAAAGATGCCACAAGCATTCAGCCCAATCGGCCCAACTGGATCGGGTTACACCAATCCAACAGCTCATCGTCAGTAGGTCGGGCATCGGTAGGTCAGGCGTCAATAGGTCGGGCATTGGTAGGTTGGGTGTTAGTGAATCAGTGCAGGTAGGTCGGGCATCGGTGGCTCACTTTGGTGAGTCATGCATCGGTGGGTCACGTCGGTGACTTGCTGTCGGTGATTCGCATTGGTTACTCACTATCAATGACTCGTGTCGGTGACTCACCCCTTGGTGAGTCATTTCAAACTTTTTCCAGTTTCTCCCCTCTTACATTTTATTTGACGTAAATCAAGTTTAAAACCTTGTTTGATCATTTCTAAATCAAGTTTATATCTTTAATATCCTAACGCTCCTGGTACTTTGAAATAGTCAAACCGCATAATCTTGACCACAATCTGACTTTAATGACCCCTGAAACTATTTCCCTTTAGTTGATATAGGATCTATATCTTCTAATCTGAGATCTTCTCTTCCCCATGTGTTTCCATTTTTTCTCTTGGTGCACCCAAAGCCTTTCTTCCCCGCGGAGTCATGTTTTTTGCTATGGATTTCATATTCAGTTTCCTTAGAGTCTCCTACTGCTTGCGTGACCCCTTGTTTTTGGCATGATGAGTTTCTAATCATCTATTTTTTGATGTAGTAATTCCTTTGTATCTCTTTTAATTGTGTATCATATGGGGTGGGTAAACTTATGTCTCTTTGATAATACGGTCGAATCCAAATCTTAATTAAGGGTGTTATGAAGATGAACAGACCTGTTACGATAACGGGTTTGGCTACCTTAGTAATAAATGGGGATATGTAAAGATGATGATGATGTTTTTTTTATTTTATATGTTATCTTTGATATATGCTGTGAATTGTGTTGGTGATATGACTTCTGAAAATCATGGCCGTTGGTGGTCTCTGTTTGTGCATCTGACTCATGAATACTTGTTGTTAATCTTATATTGAATGACTGAAAACATGAAAACTTGATTAATCACATATATGCAGTTAATTAAATGGATGCCCCTGGATCAAACTTGTTTTGTGATAACCCCTGATTTATCAAAGTGGAATTAAGGAACGAGTGTGTTAAATCTGAATACACTTTGCCTTGTTTGGTGTGGCTGTGTACTGTGTGCGGATCCTTTTTATCTTGTGTGGGTTGTGTGCTACTGTGGTTGGAAGCACAGCTGTGGGTAGAGGGGTGGATAGGGTGTTGGTTCTGTGGATTTGGTGTGGAGTGAGAGTGTGGCTGTGTGTATGAGGTGGTGCAAGTAGTTTAATGGTATCTCAGGTTGAAAGATTGATTGATTGTGGAATGGATGAACTTTTTGAACAATGGGTTTTCATCTGGGTTGTGTCATGGTTGTTGGGCATGGTTTGTTTGTGCATTGGGACTTCAATATGGTTGAGTTTTTTTTTGTTTTTATGGACGTGGCACTTTTCATGCAGTGAGGCTACTAGGGATGCTTTGGGAGGGATAATTTTGAAGAAGGATGGTATTACCTTGCCTGGGCATTTGTCCTGGAGTTTCTAGAGATCGGTATATTAGGAATGGGTGTTAGGGTGAGTTCTTTTACCCTGTTCCTTCTTTCTCTGTTTGGATTTGTCCGTGGTTGGTATGGTTTCTTCTCCTTATAACGTGTTCCATGTTTGGTAGTTTCCCGGGTAGGGATGAAATAAATATTTTGGATTGATTAAATAAAGAATGATAATTGGTTAAATGAATTGGATGGGGTTATGAATTAAGTTTGTGGCTGGTTGTGTGGTTATTCATTATAGGTGGAAGCAAGGTAATTTTTGTGTGGGTTGGATGTTTCTTTTACATATAGTTCCTTGTGATTTTCTATACACACCCCACTTGTGTTGAGCACTACATGTTGAACACCCCCATTGTTATGGGGGAGGGTTTACTTTCCCAACATCCTGGTAGGATGATGGATGACTGGTTATTGTCTCTTCTTTTCTTCCTATTCTAGGCATTGGTATCCCAAGACTCTTCGGCCAGATTGTGGTGTGGTTTTGAGGCCCAGGTGCCTATGGGCGAGGTGTGTTTCCCAAGTGTCTTCGTGATGAGGTTGTGGTTTTGAGGCCCAGGTGTCTGCGGCCAAGGTGTGTTTCCTAGGTGTATTTGGGATGTGGTTGTGGTTTTGTGTCCCAAGTGTCTATGAGAAGGATGTGATGTGGTTGCGGCCTAGGCATGCAAGATGTGGTATGTGGACCAGGTGTGTGTGGGAAGGTTATGGTAGTGGGGCTTGTGGAAGAGCATGGTAGCTTCAAGAAGTTCACTATTAGGGATGACCAGTTAACCAGTGGGAAGTGGTGCAGGGTACCCAAATATTGATGTGATTACTAATTTACTTTACTTGAATTTCATTATTTGGTGAACGTGCCTTGATGAGGTTAGTGTAGATAGTATACCTTGTTAGGTGTTTTTGATTTTCTACTATTTTCTCACAGGGGAATTAGTACGCTTCTCCCACTTGTGCATGTGTGACTTCAGATTTTCCTAATGAGTATACTCATATTCTTACCCTGCATATATAAAATCATTTTCAGGTTTCCAGGGAGATTACATAGACCGTGTTGGACCCTACTAGCTTGGGTGTTAGGATAATTGCTGTGTCGCTGCTTAGATTTTTTCTTTTGGTATTTACTTTGGAATTTTTCATTATATTTCTCGTATTTTTACTTTAAACATTTATGTGGGATGAATTTTGAATTATTTTATATATATGTCTTGGATTTTTTTGAGGTTCATACATCTTATCTCTAGATCTTGGTTATTATAAAAAGGTTAATTCCTCCCATTTTGTGTGATTTGTATACCCTTGGTGCTGGTTGCCACCTCGGGGCCTACTGGAGGCAGGAATCGGGGGTCATTATCTCTTTTTCATCTTGAAGAAAGAAGGTCATGACACTTTTCCATCCCTTCCCTCATCTTGAAAAAGTAGGTTCATGACAAACATACCCAAAAGAACACAAAAATTTATAAGGTTTACTACTAAATAAGAGTAGTTATTCCTTAACATGGTTTGGAAATAATCTAAGACAACACATCCATTAGAAAATGATCCTTTGTGGTTTACAACAAGCATAGAATATCCATCACTTGCATAACACTATAGTTCTTCGATAGTGCATGTGATTCTTGCACGGATAATATGATAAAACAATTTTTGAAACATCAAAAAGAATCTTCACCAATAGGCTTCAATATCTTGTCACTGTGTTTCTTGAACTTTCTTCACACTTTATTTCCTACAAGTTTTTCTTATTCCACTTTGATTAAATGTCCACCAACGAGCAAGAACTTATATCTGAACTTTTTTACAAACCTATCTGTATAAAAAATTCTGCCTGGTATCGTCTATTTGAACCCTTCGTTCAATACCTTGTCCATCTGATACCACTATGTCCGGTATCCTCCATCCGATTCTGCTCTTTCCAGTACTTCGAACAAGAGAAAAACACTCACAATATTTTTGGAAGACACCTCAGTTCTTCAACAATAACCACAACAACAATAATTTGATCAACCTTTTCATAGTGCACCTTCTACCCATTATATATGTTGTGTTTATCCAAAAAACAATGGAGGAGTGAAAACTTCAAATTCAAAAACCCCACTCGAACTTTGAATATACTGCTCAAAAAAAAATCTTTATTTGACTGCTATCAAGCCTCTGAAAAGATTGTGGTCAACCAACTTCTTAAAGACTTTCCTCAAAACTCGGCATCAACAATCTTCTTCAAACCTTCCTCAAATATCGACTATATTTACTGAGGTTGAAAGTATATCTCAACATCATCATAATTGTTTAGAGATTATAAACATATAGGCTGCTCCTTTTGATAACCTCACAAGTTTTCCCTCTATCTGGAAACCTTTGCAAGCTTCCTCCATTTGATGGTTTCACAATGTTTGTTCTGTTTTCTTTGTTCGATGAACTCATAAATGTTCATTCGATGTTTTCTGTCTAATACACTCTTGGTTTATTTGTTTGATGAATTCTCAGAAGTCTATCTAACCCGTTCTGTCTGATGAACTCAATATTTATCTTCATCTATTAACTTCAATTTCTGCTTCATCTGTCAAAATTCTTCATTTGTAACCTGTTATAAGCTTCCTTTGTCTGATTATTCTTTGTAGGACTTCTTTGTTTGGTAGTACTGTGTCTGGTACAAAGATCCTCAACCCTCTGCCCAATATCTATATCCAAAATCCTATGTCCAATTAATTCTCTTGGAAACCTCTATCCAATGACTTTTCTTAGAAAACTTCATCCAATAACTTTGCTCGGAAACTTTTTTCTGATGCTTCTTCAAAATTCCTTTTATCTGGAGCTAACAATTTCTCTGTCTGATGATCTTCACATGTTTCCTCTATCATGACTCCTCCCTCCATAGGTACCCTTCCTAGGATGACAATGAAGGAAGTAAGATAATGACCTCTGAGTCCTGCCTCCAGTAGGTCCTAGGTTGATGACTAGAATCAAGGGTATAAAATCTCACATATGGGAGACATTACTCTCTATATAGGACCTAGAGATAGGATAATCAACCACCAAACAACTCTAACAAAAAATATAAAAGTAAACCAAAAACACCCCACAATGCATGAACAATGTCAACAAATACACTTAAAATTCTCCAAGTAAATACCAAAATACAAGTCCTACGACAACGATTCAATAACAGCTTCAAAACCCAAGCTAGTTTTGTCTAGCTCAGTCCTAAAAGTCCTTATGGAAGCCTAAAAAATAGTTAATATATACGTAGGGAGAACACAACATGCATACTCAGTAGGATCACACTCAAGGTCTCTAGTGTACATGTGAAAAGCGCATACTAATGCTTCAGTGAATAAAAAATTGAACCAACAAGTACCTAAACCATCCAACTAACCAATCTCATCCTTACCATGGATTTCTCATAAAATCACACATCTGTTATAGTAACATAGTATCAAGAACATAAATAAAGGCTCTCTACAACTGCTTCCCCACTGATTTTACGCTCTCACGCCCCAACGTCAAACGTATTGTGCTCCCATCCCTTCCATATATATCACATCACATATCGAACCACCTCTGATGCAGGTTGAAAAACATCCCTACCTACCCCACCCTCGCAAGGTCTAGAATCAGGTGGTAGCATCAGTCATCATCACATCCCAACCTCATCACATAAAAAGGGCAATAGGGTATCATGAACGTTAAATAAATCAACCTTGTGCTCTCCTCCCATCATGCATGACCCACACAACATATCACATTCCCATCACAACTGAGTAATCTCCAACATCAACCCGTATCATCAATGAGTAATCTCCAATACTCATATCATCAACGCTACTGAAGGAAGAGTAGGGAAGAGGAGGTAGCCAACCATCCGTATCACCACCATCTTGGTTGTTGGGGAAAACACCCAGAACCTAAAAAATTTGGGCGTTAGTAAGGTCATCCAACTTAGGCAGGTCATGTATAGAAATAACATAAAATACATGATAGATAGATAGCATACAATACCCAACCTATGAGTTTACATCATCTGCACTAGCGTACACCACATCAACACCACTACACCATACAACATCCATCCTAAGAGGCATCCAAATAAAATCCATCCTCTGAAGGTATTCACAAGTTGTGATAAATCACTCATCATATGAGTGATATTCTATCGTCATCCATGACACACTAATGCCTTGTAAAATCAAATGGTTAAGAGGAAAGGAGATACGATATTGAGATAGTTATACAACCAAGAATACACAAGCAAACATACCCCATCGTGGGGGGGTGGTGAATCAGTGGTATGAATTTTTATGTTTTATTCTTTAAAATAACCTTCACCTTCGATTAGAGAGAATTGAATCTACTAAGAACAACACACACACAAGAACATAAAAATTTACAAGGTTCACTTCTCAATAAGAGTAGATAGTCCTTAACATGGTTTAGAAATAATCTATGACAACAAATCCATTATAAAACAATCCTTTGTGGTTTACAATAATCATAAAATATACATCACTTGCATAACACTATAGTTCTTTGATAGTGAACATGCTTCTTGCACAGATAATATGATAAAACAAAATTTTCACAAAAAAGGAATATTCACCAATAGGCTTCAATATATTTTTATTGTGCTACTTTAACTTTCTTCACACTTTCTTTCCTGTAATTTTTCTTCTCCCACTTCAAGTAAATGTATAGCAGGGTGTGAGAAATTCTATCTAAACTTTTTTATGAACCTATCAATACAATAACTCTTTTTCAGTATCCTATTTCTGAACCCTTCATTTGATACCCTGTCAGTTCGATACCACTATGTCTGACATCCTCTGTTCGATGCCGCTCTGTCCGGTACTTTGAACGAGAAAAAAATACTCACAAGTTTTTTGGCCTAAAACTAAATTATTCAACAATAATCAAAAAAATAGTAATTTTATCAACCTTTTCACAATGTAGTTACCCCCTTTATGTAGGTCGTGTTTCTCCAAAAAATAAGAGAGGAGCATGAAATTCAAATTCAAAAACCCTGCTTGAACTTTGAATATTCTTCTCAAAACATTATTCGTTTGACCGCTATAAAACCTATAAAATGATTGGGGTAAACCAAATTCACAAAGACTTTCCTCAAAAATTGGCATCAACAATATTCTTCAAACCTTTCTCAATCCTCAACTAGAATTACTAACATTGAAAGCAAATATCTACATCGTCACAATTGTTTAGCAATTATAAACATATTGGATACTCCTTCTTCTAACATCACAAGTTTTCCCTATGTCCTAAAACCTTTGTTTGGTAACCTTTGAAAGCTTCCTCCATCTGATGGTTTCACAATGTTCATCCGGTTTCCTTTTTTACAACCCACTCACTCCATAGGTAACACTCCCGAGTCGACAATGAAGTAAGTGAGATAACGACCCCCGATCCCCGTCTCCAGTAGTCCCCAAGTTGGAAATTAGCACTGAGGGTATAAAATCTAACATATGAGAGACATTAACCTCTATATAATTTAGGATCGAGAGATAGGATAATCAACCACCAAGAAACCCTGACAAAAAATATAAAAGTAAACCAAAACCATCCCATAATGCATGAACAAAGTCAACAAATACAATTAAAAGCCTCCAATTAAATACTAAAAGACAAGTCCTATGATAGTGATTCAACAATATCTCTAAAACCCAAGCTAGTAATGCCTAGGTTGGTCCTCAAATTCCTCATGGAAACTTATAAAATAGTTTATATATACGTAGGGTGAACATAACATGTATACCCAGTAGGATCATACCCAAGGTCTCTAGTGCACATGTGAAAAGATAATTCTAATGCATCAATGAATAAATAGTAGAACCAACAAGAACCTAAATATGTAAACTAACCAATATTAGCCTCACCATGGCTTTCTCACAAAATCACACATCCATTATAGTAACACAGTATCAAGAACATAAACAAAGACACCCTGCAATCGCTTCCCCAATGATTTCCACTTTCATGCCCCAATAACAAACTTTTTGTGCTCCCATCCCTTCCATATATACCACATCACATATCTAACCATATATGATGTGGTTCAGGAAGCATCCCTACCTACCCCACCCTTGTAAGGTATAGCATCCGGTGTTAGAATCAGTCATCATCACATCACAACTTCATCACATAACCAGATAAGTAGGGTATCATGAATGTTAAGGACATCAACCTTGTGCCCCCTCCCATCATGTATGCCCCCCACCACATATCACAACCTCATCACTTCTGGTTAATCTCTAACACAAACTCATATCATCACTGGTACTCTCCAACACCCGTATCATCACTGCTGCTGAAGGAATAACAGATAAAAGGGGTAGCCAACCATCTGCATCCCCACCATCTTGGATGTTGGGGAAAGAACCCATAACCTAAAACATTTGGGTGTTAATAAGGTTATCTAACTCAGGTAGGGCATGTATAGAAATAATATAAAATAAATGATAGATATATAACACAAAATATCCAACCTATGAGTTCACATCAACTGCACCGGTGTACACCACATCACCACCACTCCACCATACAACATCCATCCTAAGAGGTAGTTGAATGACATCCCTCCTTCAAAGGTATTCATGAGTTGCGCCGAATCACTTGTCGTATGAGTGAGATCCTATCATCACCCATGAAATGCTAATGCCTTGTGAAGAAAAAATGATTAATAGGAAGGGAGCTATGATACTGAGAGAGTTATACGACCAAGAATACACAAGAAAGCATACCCTGTTACATGACAACAGGCTCCTTTATATAGTTTTTGGGACTCTTAATAATTCCATGAATTTACTCATGCATTACAAAACACATGAGTAATGGATCAACTAGTTATTAATTAATCATATGAATGCAATAATCATGCATTTCATCTTATAAAATGACTCTTAATTAATGATAGCCAATGTGGAAGATCACAAAAATTCTAACATTTAACATTTGACTGCCATAAAAATCGAAGATAGTGGCATGGTATCATATACCGATCCTTGAAATTTGGATATTCGTATGATATGAATTGCATGGGTAGTGGTATAAGAACATGCTTTAAAGGATCCTCCATAATTTGTATAACCACTGATGGGGGGGGGTGAATCGGTTTGAATTTTATGTTTTTCTTCTTTAAAACAACCTCTACCTATGATTAGAGAGAATCGACTCCGACGAGAACAACACACCCACAGAGCATAGAATACAATCCTTAACATAGTTCACTAATCAATAAGAGTAACTAGTCCTTAACATGGTTTGGAAATAATCTAATACAACACATCCATTAGAAAACAATCCTTTGTGGTTTACAACAAGCATATAATATACATTTCTTGCATAAAACTACAGTTATTAAACAATTCATGCTCTTCTTGCACAAATAATATGATAAAATATTTTTTTGCAACAACAAAAGGAATCTTCACCAATTGGATTCAATACATTATCACCGTGCTGCTTGAACTTTCTTTACACTTGTTTTCATGCAAGTTTTTCTTCTTCCACTAAGATTAAATGTCCAATAGTGAGAACAAAATTATATCTAAACTTTTGTATGAACCTGTCTATACGATAACTCATGTTTGGTATCCTTTGTCCGAATCCTTCATTCAGTACCTTATCCATATGATACCACTATGTTCGGTATCCTCTATCTGATTATGCTCTGTTCAATACTTCAACTGAGAGAAAAACACTCACAATATTTGTGGCCGACACCCCACTTCAACAATAATCACAACAACAAAAATTTGACCAACCTTTTCACAGCGCACCCACTCACCTTTATATAGGCTGTGTTTCTCCAATAAACAAGGTAGGATTACTAACTTCAAATTTAAAACCCAGCTCGAACTTTGAATGTGCTGCTCAAAACATTATTTGTTTGTCTGCTATCAAACCTTCAAAAAGATTGGGGTCAACCAACTTCATAAATAATTTCACTACTTTGGAGGATATCTTTCTCAAAGGTTCCTATGGATGTCAACCTTAAACGAGAAGGAATATACCTATGCTCAAGGTGCATTATTTTCCACCAGTATAGAGAATATGTGGACCATCTCTTCTTATGCTGTCAAACTGCCTATTCTCTTTGGAGGAAAGTGTTCAAGGTTTTTGAGATTGAGATACTACAATATTCTATGATTGAGAATATCTTGGAGAATTCACTCTACATTCCAATTTCACCGCAACTGAGAAACCTATTCATGGATGACCATACAGAACTTGTACATGTCATTTGGTGAAGAATAAATATGAGCATACATGAACAAATTCTTTTTAATATTCAATTTGTTTTTGATGAGATTTTTGTTGTTGTCCAGAATGAAAATAATCTACAAAATGGACACTGTAATAATTATATTTGGGATTTTTTTGTGCCACGACATCTGAAAACATTTGGTAACTATTAGTTTTGTGTAGCACAATCCATTCTAGATGTTGTTGGGACAAATTCTTTCGGCCCATACTGTGCACCAAGCCGCAACTTTTGTGGGTCGAGCTCTACACTGAGCTCATTGGGGCTTGTAGGAGGAAATGCGCCCCAAATTTGGGGGTCAAAGGCCCTAGTCCATTTTTTGGGTGAATTGTAGCATCTTAGACCACTATAGTAGATCTGACCAACTGACATCGACATGGAACTATACAACACAGACTTCTATCCGCCATTCACTATAGCTCCTTGGACTTCTAGCTGACAGTCACTGTAGCACTTTTGACTTGGGTGTACACCTTTCACTGTAGTGATGCGGACTTCCTGAACGGTTGGTGGAATAGTGAATCATCTTCCACCTTTTTTATCCCATTTTGAGTTAGGATTTTTTTAGTGAGAAACTATAAGAAACACTTTGTAATTTTGCTCTCAAATCATAGTGAAAATTATGTCTCTCTGTGGATGTAGAGATTATTCCCAAACCACATAAATACTTGTGTGCTTGTTCTTTTTTTCCATTTTACTCTTCTTAGAATCTTTTTTTTGTCGTTGTGACTCCTAACATTTCCGCATTAGTAACTTCTCTCCTCCACACGAAACTCTTAAAATTTTTTAGATATCACCTTTTGTCAGATGGTTCAAATGCAACTCAGATGGAGCTTCTAGAGGAAATCTCAAACTAGCGGGATTCAGATTCATCTTCAAAGATCACAATGGTGATTTCATTGAGTGCCTTCATGGACCTAGTGGTTTTGCTAATGATTTGGAAGTGGAAATGCTTGGGTTTATCAATGATGTTCACATGGAAAACCAAAGTAACTATAATAATATTTACTTTGAATGTGACTCCACAATAATTATTCAGGAAATTAGACTTGAAAACATTCACATATATTAAAAAATGATGGATAAATGGTACAAATGACTTGAAAATTTTTCCTCAATGAATTATATTATCACACATGTTTTTTGTGAAGCCAATGCTCTTACTGATGGACTTGAAAACAAAGGAGTGTTCAATGAAGACTGTGTATATTCTAAAACTATCTCTACTGATTTAATGTCTCTTTTGAAAAAATACAAATGTAAAATAACTTCTTTCAGACCTTTGTAAATTTCTTTTATATTATGGGAGGCAATGTGCTTATTTTGCTTAAAAAAATATTCTTAAAAAATTCCTCAAATATCGACTATATTTACTGATGTTGAAAGAACTTATCATCATCGTTAAAATTGTTTAGAGATTATAAACATATAGTCTGCTCCTTCTGATAACCTCACAAGTTTTCCCTTTATTTGAAAACCTCTGTCCGATAACCTTTGGAATCTTCTTCAATATGATGGTTTCATAATGTTTGTATGGGTTTCTTTGTCTAATGAACTCATAAACGTTCATTAAATGTTATATCTCCAATACACTATCATAGGTATGATTTTCTTACTACGTCTGATGAATTCTTAGAATTATTTACTTACCAATCAGTCTGATGAACTCAATAGATCTATTCATTTGGTAACTTAGAGTTCCTCTTTTTCCATTAACATTCTTCATTTGTAACTTGTCAGAAGCTTCCTTTGTTTGGTTATTTTTTGTAGGGATTATTTTTTCTAGTAGTACTATGTCCGGTACAAAGATTCCTAACCCTATATGTGATAACTATGTCCAAAATCCTCTATCCAACAACTTCACTAGGAGGCCTCTGTCTGATGAATTCACTCAGAAACCTTCATCCAATAAATTTTCTTGGAAACTTCTGTCTGATGCTTCTTTAAAATTCATTTCATTTGGAGCTAACAATTTCTCCATCTAATATCTTCACACGTTTCCTCTGTGATGACCCCCTCCCTCCATAAGTACCCCTCCTAGGTCGACAATGAAGGAAGTGAGATAATGACCTCCGACTCCCACCTCCAGTAGGCCCCAGGTTGATGAATAGCACTGAGGGTATAAAATATCACATATGGGAGACATTACCCTCTATATAATTTAGGATCAGGAGTTAGGATAATCCACCACCAAGTAACTCCAACAAAAAATATAAAATTAAACCAAAACTATCCTACAATGAATGGAAAAAGTCAACAAATATAATTAAAAGTCTCTAAGTAAATACTAAAAGACAAGTCCTATAATAGTGATTCAACAACAGCTCCAAAAACCAAACTAGTAATGTCCATCTTGGTCTCCAAAGTCCACATGAAAACCTAAAAATATGTTTATATATATATAGGGAAAACATAACATGTATACTTAGTAGGATCACACCCAAGGTCTCTAATGCACCCGTGAAAAGAGCATACTAATACGTCAATGAATAAACATCAGAACCAATAAACACATAAACATGTCAACTAACCAATCTCAGCCTCACTATGGATTGCTAACCAAATCATGCATCAATTATAGTAACATAGTATCATGAACATAAAAAAAGGCGCCTTGCAGCCACTTCACTACTTATTTTCTGCTCTCACTCCCCAACATCAAACGTCCTGTGCTCACATCCCTTCTATATATATCACATCACATATCTAACCATCTATGATGTGGGTTGAGACACAACCCTACCTACCCCACCCTCATAAGGTCTAGAATCTGGTGCTCGCATTAGTCATCATCACATCATAACCTCATCACATAACCAGGGAAGTTGGGTATCATGAATGTTAAGGACATCAACCTTATACCCTCCTCCCATCACACATGACCCCTACCACATATCACATCCTCATCATAATTGGGTAATCTCCAACACCAACCAATATCATCATTAGGTAATCTCCAACACCCGTATCATCACTACTGTTGAAGGAAGAGCAGAGAAGAGGGGGTATCCAGCCATCTGTATCACCACCATATTAGATATTGGGGAAAATGCTTGGAACCTAAAAAATTTGGGTGTTGGTAAGGTTATCCATCTTGGGTGGGTCACATATAGAAATAAAATAAAATACATGATAGATAAATAATACACAATACCCAACCTATGAGTTCACATCAACTTCACTAATGTACACCGCATTGCCACCATTATTCCATACAACATTCATCCTAACCGCTTCTATCACTAAATGCATCACATCACACCACCACCACACAATTACACTTTCATTTACAAGTTCCACCATTTTCCATATTTAATGAGTTCCTACTAACTCCCATTACTAATCCATTTCATTTCTCATTAACACATCCCATTCATTTATAATTTAATTCATTTAATCCATTTACCACATATCGATCCCATCCCATTCTTATTCATTTACCAACCCATGTCATTTTATTTCAACATTACAATTTATTTCATGGCTAATTGAGAAACTAAAACACACACACACACACACACCATAGAACAAATCAACCATCTCACATCAACCATCACCACAAAACCACATTTTTAAATCCATATCACCACAACAACCACACATCACAACCACCGCACATCACCACCATCGCACAACCACCCACATCACACCCCATTATAGCCAACCATCACATCACTGCTCCACACAATTCAAAATCCATCCGATCCCCACCATCACCACACAAAAAACACATCACATAAGGCAACACAACAAGACCAACCACACACAACATTGCATCCCAGCTTCCATAATTTTGGTTTAAGGGTTTATATTACTTTACTTCATTATTTATCATGAGTATTATTTTACATATTCTAGATTTACATTAGAAACCAATTCATTATTCATATATAAATTATTATCCTTTTCTTTCCAAGTTGATATCAAACAATCATGCCATAAGGGTATCATAATTTTATCAACTGCAACACAAGCATGACTTCCAACAACCAAAATTTTTAGAAAATACACCAAAAAATGTATAATCTTACTTGCAACATCAAAAGTAGTAAAATATATGATTTATTCTTATTCTCATCAATTTCATATTAATCCAATTCATTATCTTCATTAAGATGACTCTTACTATTCACCCAATATAAGGAAAAAACATGAAATCCCCACACATTCACCTAAATAGAGAGAGAACGAGGACCCCCTAACCAGAACAAAGAAGCTTCACATAATTCACTTCACCAAAACAAGGGTTGAGTGCATAAGATGAAATAACCATAAGAATAATTGGAACCAATAACAACAGGGTTCCATGAATCCAAGGAAAATGCTCTAGAACCTCCCATATCAAGTTAAAGTAAGTAGGAAAGAAGGAAAGATATTCATTTTATAATTAAAGACATAAAACCATCAGTATTTTAGATCACAGGTCAGAATTTAATTAAACATTAATGAAGATCTCATTAAATTCCATGTGGAAGAACTTATTAACATCATTGGTCATCAAGGAAATTCAAGGATATAATTATCCTCCTTGAAATGACTTTTAAATACCCTTAACTAAATCTTTAAAACCACATTTACATTAAAAATTCATATTCATGACTTTTAGGAGTATTATAGGGAAAACAATAAATTTTAGAAATTTAGATAAGTCCTGAACTGACTGCACCAGCCAACCCACCACACGAACAAACAAGTGACTGCATGAAGAAAACAAGTGATCATGTCAACCGACCACATGATCAACCAACCCATCACACAAACAAACAAGTGACCACAAAAAGGAAACAAGTGACCATGCCAACTGATTTCATGACCAACCAACCTACCACACAAATAAATAAGTGATCACATAAAGGAAACAAGTGACTATGCCAACCGGCTGCATGACCAACCAACCTACTGCACTAACAAACAATTGACCGCACAAAGGAAACAAGTGACCGTGCCAACTGACTGCATGACCAACCAACCTACCACACAAACAAACAAGTGACGGTTCCAACCAACCACATGACTAACAAACCCACCACATGAACAATCAACTGAGCGCATAAAGGAAACAAGTGACCATGCCAACTAACCACACAACCAACCAACCTACTACAGAAATAAACAACTGACTGCACAAAGAAAAAAAGTGACCATGAGAATAAACATAGAAAAATTGAGAGGGAAAAAACTCTAAACACCCACTTGACTTCACCAGGACTTATAAAACACAAAGGAAAGAGTTTTAGAAATCCAGGAACTTACATCAGATACCTATCAAATAATTATCATCCCTGAGAATTTAAAACTAAACCTAAAAATAAAGGGAAGAGTTTTAGAAATCCATTATGTGAGATATCTCTTAGAGATCTCATTATACCCCAAACACTACCATACCACCATCTTACTAGGCACAACACCATACCATTTTAAACTAGACATAAGACTCCTTTTTCCATATAACCACCTTTACAACCTTTTCAAACTCTAAAAAACCCAAGCCAACCACCACCACAAAAATCACATAACATTGAACCAAGAACAAAAATCAAGGAATCCCACCTTACATATCAAGATATTATTTGCTTTGGGTGGCACTAACTCACCCACATGGTTTTTAAAAAGTTTTTTCAACATAATGAATCGTGGTTAGAAATAGATTTTATCCTATTCATATACTTGAATCCATAATACACATTATCAACAAGGTAAAAAGAAAGCACATCTCATAAAATCAGCAAGGTTCAAACATCACATCAAAGAAAAATAGAAATAGAAAAAACTCAAAAAAGATATGAGTATTGAGAACACATATGTGTCTCATACTACCAAGTACTATTCTATAATCCACCATACCTACACAACACACAAACTAAGGGACTGGTTCATCCACACAACACTTTCTCTCAATGATCCCAGATCTCTACTGATTGCTCCACGAATGTCACGTCATCATAGATATCCAACTCTCCATAGTCAATGTCGTAAGAGTCATTATGAAGATATTGATAAAGATGATACATGTGGAAGACTTTGTGGACCCTGTATAATTGTGATGGAAGTGAAAACCGATAATCCACCTCACCAACACACCCTAACACTTCAAAAGGACTAATGAACCAGGGAGAAAACTATCCCCTTCCAAACCTCCGCTACCCCCATTGAGGGGAGACTCTCACGAACACATTGTCTCCAACCTAAAACTTCAGGGGATTCATTTACAATCAGCAAAAGAATTCTTAAAGTCTTACACTACCCTTATATTCTCTCGGATCACCTGGATATTCTCAGTCATTCTCTGCACTAAATCAGGACCAAGAATTGCTAACTACCCAACCTCTATCCAGCACAACGAAGAACAACATGGTCATTTGTACAATTCTTAAAAAAGATCCATGCCAATGGAAAAGTGATAGATGTTTTTGTAGGAAAACACAACCAGTGGTAGGTTCCTTACCCACGATCCTCTAAAGTTTAATATGCAGGCTCACAACATATCCTCCATTGTATGGATGGTCTACTTCGTCTTCCCATCCATCTGAGGGTGGAAAATAGTGTAAGGAGCAATAGAGAGACAAAAGCATACTATGATCCCCTTGAAACCCACAAGATAAAATGAGGATCTCAATTAGATATGATGTTACTTGCTACCCCATGAATCCTAATCACATCATCCATATACCGCCTCACCAAGACATCCATGACACTCGATTCACAGATTTCCAGAAAGTTAGCCGACTTCATCAACCTGTCCACAATCACAAAAAATGCATCACACACTCCAAAATATTGGGGTAACCTAGTGATGAAATCCATTGAAATTCCCTCCCATTTCCACTCAAGGACATACAAAGGATGCAATAAAACTCTAGGAATATAGTGTTCTGGTTTCAATTGCTAACAAAACAGAAATTTCTCCAAAAACTCTACCATAAACCATTTCATACCAAGACATGATACATCTTAGTAATGTTGGGATGTACCATTAAATGTGAGATGTGAAACTCATGGAGAAATCCCTCACTCATTCCCCATGGAACAAACAACCTCCCCCAAAATAACACCTGATTTTGACCATCCTCCAACCATCCCTCTGGAGTATCACCAGGGTCAACATGATCATGTATCACCTTTACCTCTAAGTATCCCCACTGAGGCTC
Organism: Viscum album; assembly: GCA_963277665.1. NCBI lineage: Eukaryota > Viridiplantae > Streptophyta > Magnoliopsida > Santalales > Viscaceae > Viscum > Viscum album. The sequence continues at coordinate 1,078,389,765 of OY728166.1, read as the reverse complement.
CTCCACATGTTGCATCAAGGATGAATCTATAGTCATATGAAAAATGAAATCTCATCCACTTATTTCCCCCATATCAAGATATATCACTACAAGCTTCTCCATCCCTTTCCAAACATCCGCAAAGTCACAAACCACATATCCTAGGGATTTATGGATCAACACATCGATAAAAACATTACCATTTCCTAGGGTGTAATAGATCTCAAAATCATAATATTTTAGAAGTTCTATCCACCTATATTGGTTTTGGTTTAAATTCCACTGTGATAAGACATATTTTAGGCTCCTATGGTCTATGAAAACCACCTAGTGCTCACCAATGAGGCAATGCTGCCACAAATTCAATGAAAATAAAACCACTGCCAACTCAAGATTATGAGTGAAATAGTTATGCTCATGGGGATGTAACTTCCTAGAACCGTAAGAGATAACCACTCTCCACTACCTCAAGATGCACCCCAAACCTAAACATGATGTGTCACATAAAACTTCAAACATCACACGTTATAGAAAATGAAGAAATGATCATCCTATCCTTCAAGTAACTAAATTCTACTTGACACTGATTTGTCCACACAAATTACTGGTCCATCCTAGTCCAAGCTATCAATGAGGCTATAATCCGAGAGAAATCAGACACAAACCTTTTATGGTAGCCTACAAGACCAAAGAAACTACGAATCTATACCATGTTCTTGGGTGATTTCAAAGAAACAACCACGTCAATATTTTTCAGTTCCACGAATACACCCTACCAAGACGCCACATGTACAAGGAAATGCACCTCTCATGTCCAAAACTTAAACTTGAAAATTTTACATAGAGCTGGTGGTGTGGAGGATATGTAAGACAGCTCTGAGATGATCAACATGATTCTCCTATGACTTTGAGAAGATCAAGATGTTATCGACGAACATGACTACAAGTTAGTTCAAGAACTCACAAAACACATAGTTCATGAGCCTCATAAACATAGATGGTATGTTTGTGACACCAAATGATATAAACACAAAATAAAAGTGCCCAAACCTACATATGAAGGCAGTATTCAGGATATATTCATTTTTCACCCTCATCTAGTGATATACAGACCGCAGTTCGATCTTTGAAAAACATATATCTCCCTTTAACTAGTCAAACAGTTTATTAATCCTTAGAAGAGGGTATCGGTTCTTGACCATTACTTGATTCAAACTTAGGAAGTATATGAACAACTTCAGATCACTATCCATCTTCTTGACAAACAACAATAGAGAACCCCAATGAGACACACTAGGTCAGATGAAACTCCTTAGTATCAGATCATCCACCTGTAGCCTCAACCCACGAAACTCTATAGGTGTTATTCAATAAGGATCCATAAAAATATGAGGCGTACCAGTTAAAAATATATCCCAAAATCAATGTCGCATAGAGGGAGAAGTATCATAACCTCATTTGGGAAAACATACAGGAACTCCTCTACAACCATGGGAATATCCTTTCCCTGATATTCCACTGATATATCTACCAACTAAGGAAAAATAGACTCTAATTTCTTATCACCCATATGATAATCCTACTTTCCAATAAACACCACTCTTTGAACCTCTACTTCAGAAAATGAAACTCTGCTCTAGAAGATGTCAATGACTGCACATATGAAATAAAACCAATCCATGTCAATTATAACATCTCATGACTTTATCTGTAATAAGAAGAAATCCACCACTGACTGGTGCTTCCCCACCATCAGTCTACATTCTTGACACACATCAAACAAAGCATCCTGAACTCTAACCAGTGTAGATAACACCAAAGGAACTAAAAGAATCTCCTTATCTAATCCCAAGGTATAGAACAAAATATTAGAAATAAAGTAGTGTGAATATCCTAAATCAAATAAGGAACAAACAAGGCTAGATGATAAACCGATCGTACCTCAGACAACCTATGGCCCTGTTGGTGCTACTGTCTCCATCGCATACATATGAAAAAAACTATCTCATCTTCCTCTTTGTTTTTTGGCCTCAAATACCATGCTCTAGATCATGTCCTTGAAGATGTGGAATATCTCGAGTCTTCCCTTTCCAACACTATCCGCCCTTAAGTACTGAACAAGTACTGACAGTTCTTGCTGTTGAAACCACCTCAGAGGCAACTGCTGCTGCTGCTACTACCAAAAAGGGGCCTGACCTACCATCTAAAATAGGTCTCCCTGATCCTTCAGACACTAATCTTGGTAGTTTTCATTCCCCCCATAGATATAACACAAAAATGGGAAGCCCTTGACAGGTGATTGGAAGCCACATGCCTCAGAAGGACGTGAAGGGATCTGCTGCGATTGGTTCCCTACTGGTTGGAACCTCGACTACCTAAATGTATGCAACCCACTGCCTGAAGATTTTCTACTCAATATGACCCACTGACCACTCTCTTTAGGATCACCTTATAGAGAAATCACAGAAATTGATAAAATCCACCTTCTTTTGCACCTCAAGATATGTAGAAAGCGTAAACAAGGTGATTACATACCTAATTGTTGGACACATTACCTCCTCTAGATGCTGTGATTTGGACTACTCATCTAGAAAGAAATCAAGGGAAAAGTGTAGGAGGTCATTGAACTTGATATTGAGTTCCTATAAACTTATGATCCCTTATATAAGGTAGATAAATTTCTACCTATTTGCTTCCTTAATCATCAACAATAGGAATTATAAGAAAAACTCCTTCTAAAAGTTTGGCCACAACACATATTCATCATTTCAGTCACCATGATACAACATCCACCATTGAAGTATAGTTCATTGCATCCAGCTAACCAAAAACAACACCCAAAACTCAATCTGAGCTCGAATCAGACCAAAAGTGATCTCAAGATCTACTAACCACTGATCTATCTTTAGATCATAGATGTTCTCCTCATACTTCCTCAAGCTTTGTTGCTAAAAGGAATGCAAGGCTCTCTTCTATGCCTCATCCTCCTCTATCGGGTCGATCCTATAATGATAAAAAAGATCATCATGCTAAACCTATACCGCCCGAGATACTCATGGACGATGAATAAGATCCATTCTTGAAAAGGAATGAGAAACCCTAAGCCCAATAGCATGAATTTTTCTCAATATTTATTTAATTAATTCATTTTAATTTCCCCAAATCACTCAATTTAAACACGAATAAAATTAATCATGATGTATGTAACTTTACTAGTTATATAACCTACAAATAATTCTACCTCACTTTACCATTCAATAAGCTTAGAGTCCTTGCAATCGGATCACATGGCCCCCTAAAATCTCATATCCTAGCTGGTCTCCCCAGTCTATGTCACACACCAAAATCAAATAGAATTATTTCCCTACCAAACCATGAAATACTCATAGTTCCTAACTCTAAAATCCATCACATATCTCAATAAAAACCTTTTATATCACTTTTTCAGGACCCCTTCCTCCATAGGTACCTCTCCTAGGCCAATAATGAAGTAAGTGAGATAATAACCCCCGAGTCTGGACTCTAGTAGAAACCGAGTTGATGACTATCACTAAGGGTATAAAATATCACATATGAGAGACATTAACCTCTATATAATATGTCCTGACCAGACTTGATCCAAAACTACCCCAAGTCCACCTCTATAGGACAGGGGGTGACGACAAGCACCGAAAGGCATAATAAAAATATGCACACACCACACCATATTAATGTATAAGCGTAGAGGAATAATAATAAAAATATAAAATATCTAGATAATAACCATACATAAAAAAAATTATAGGGTGTACAAGAGTATGATAGTGTAAACTGAAATGTAAAGGGGTAAAATACATGCCCAACCAGAAAGGTGTCCTAACCTGAAAAAATTGGAAAGTAAAAGTGATGAGAGTGCCTAACTCATGATCTCCAAGATCTGACCACCGTACATGGTCCAATTCACCTGGTATCCCTATGATCCTCTATAATCACCACTGACCTATCCTTTGTCTGTATAAGACATGACATGTGCGGGAAAAGCCCATGTAGGGGTGAGTATATACATACTTAGTAGGATTCCTTGAAAGATGAAGGGAGATAAGTAAGAGACACAATTGGAATAAATAAATAGTATATAGATCAACCACACAAAAGATAGTAAATAGAATATAACAACATGGATACAAATATATATGTTTAAACCAAAGAAACCCAAATGAAAAAGAAGGAGATCTCTATCTCCCATCCCGACCTAGGAAAAGAGTGCCAACAGTTCCAAGAGTCCATCAATGATGCCCAACATCTTGTGTGTCTGTCTAAAGAGATATCTAATTCAATCCACACCTCGCCACTGTGCCGTACAATAGATGGGAATAATCTCTAGGTAGAGGACCCATGTCCTGGTACATCATGAGGGTACCACTAATTAGATAGCTAAAGGATCCATGCCCTATCCCGACATGAGGGTGCCACTCAAGTAAATAGTAGAAGACCCTTGCCTAGACCAGCTGGAGGGTGATACTCTAGTAGTCAAGGATCCATGACCAGTTACAACAGGAGGGTACCACTCGAATAGTAGATAGAGGACCCATTCCCTACCGAGCAGGAGGGTTCCACTCTCATAGTTGAGGACCCATTCCCTAACTCCATAGGAGGGTTCCACTCAGTGGATAGGTATAGGACCCATGCCCTATACCGAAGAAAGGTGAAACTCTATATATTGGTAGAGTACCCATGCCCAACCCAACTAGAGAGTGCCATTATAAAGCCCCTAGCGATCCTGTCTGATCACTTTCATTGTTGAGAATCACCTAGAGAATCATCCCACTCAGAAAATCTCTCATTGTATCCTAAAATCCACTATGGAGGCCACCATCACATTCTACATGAACAAATAGGCTACTCGTGAGAAAAAATCCGAGTCCAAACAAATGAGATATGATAGGTTAGAGTTTCCTCACAAGGTAAGAAGGGGAACACAACATGTAAGGTGTGACGACCTAGACCCGGATTCCACTTAACGAGTGCCCCGATCTTGGTGGGCCACATGGCCTCAAGCGCATATTCCCGAATGCCAGAGGCTACCGACTAGCAGTGAGGGCCTAGGGTGTATCTGTGGAAAGACTATTACCTTATTAGCCAAGTGTAGTACAATGGAAGGAATATAATGGAATAGTAAATAGTAGAATCAATATAAGTAAACAGTGGAAGAAAACTGATGTCATAGATAAACGAGAACAAACATAATTGTACCAACTAAACAACGATGATGAAATTTCATGTCACTAGAAATATAGAAGGCATAGATACAAGACATAGAAATAACATGTTCCACAAAGTAAAGGAAAACAAAGACTACTCCAAGCATCCCTAGATCCAACTCAGTAATATGCTATCAAGCTCCATCCTATCAGCACACAATCAAGTATTGGAAGCTGTATGCTTCCCTTTGTCAACACCTACAGTTATACAATCTACTGTGGGTACTAAACGGCACCTGGAGAGGATGTGATATAAATCTCAGTGGTTCAATACCAACAGTGTTTATAACATTCGACCCGTTTAATGGAATATAGCAGTGTGCATTCATGCATATATAAGTAAAGAAAGCAGTACAAAATAACTAAATACCCAAGTACCTACTTCAGCCCTCGGCTGGTGTCTGAACATGTAACCAGTTCATTGATTATGTAATTACCATTTAATTTTAATAGGTTACATGAGGCATAGCCAACACTGACATCACCTCATGATAGTATAAGTAGTGAGGGTACCAAGATGCAATAAGGAAACCTGGAAATGATATCTAGTGAGGGAGTTCTAGGGTAATAACCAAGGTAATGTAAATATCACAGAAAGCTAACTCAGTAGTATCTGAGTCTAGCTAAGGGGGTAAGAGTGTAATCTAAGGAGTGTAATTCAAGGCATTCCACAATAAGGAACCTACCAAGTCCAAGGAGTGCATCCAAGGTAAAACATGGCTAATCAAGGACCAGGTCCAAGGAGTCTATCCAAGGAACCTACTTTCCAATGCTAGACCCAAGGAATGTATCTGAGGTATCCTGGAATAATGAAAGGAGACCCTACAGTAGTATACCGAACATCTAAGGAATAGAAAAGAATAGGAATCTAGGTGGGTATCAACATAAGAAAATCGCATCCTTGAATCGAAATGGGGTTCCTGAGACCCAAGGTATTCTCCTCTCAAAATCCAAGGTGATCTCGAGTCAGTCCATTCTTATTTGATATTTTAATCATGAGATAATTCATTTGGTTCAAGTATTTCCTTACATTAGTGTGTATAGGTCAAGTACAGTTTAAACCATTTATTTATTGGTCCTAGACTTGTCTTCCATTAGAGTAGATAGGCCAAGTAGCATTGCAACCATTTAATCAAGTCTTAGTTAACTATTAAGGTATATTCAATTATTGGGGTTCACTCCACTACCTTCAATCAACATGGAAGGGGTTCTACGGACATGTAACCTTTATTCAATATTTTTTAATAAGGGAAAGTTATATACTTAATATACTTTCCATTCCACATTTCACATTTAATAATCATTTGAAGCACTTACCTTAGGTGGATCAAGTGGTGATCATACATGGTACATTCCATTATGAAATTCTGATTTAACAAAAAACTATTTATTATAGGAAGGCTCACCTTTAGGAAGGTCAAGCAAGGGAACACCTGAATAGTGGATCAAACATGTCAAAACACTAAAAACCCAATTATGGCACAACCTTTGACATGAGGTGGATTGAGTTTTGGGTGTAACTACTAACAACTAATCACATATTTGGAAAGATCATAACCATATGATTTTAACAAGTATAAGCATGGCATGTAAATTTAAGAGGCGGTCCTCGATGGGATCAGTGGGCCCCACACAAACATTAAAAAATCAAAGAACTTTAGGGATGAGTTATAGACCACCCACCTTATGGTTTCACAATCCTCCTCCTCTGGTATCAACCCTTGATTTGCCTCGGATCGAAGTAGATCTAAGAAAAGGTGAAAACACTCACATGGCGATACCTAGGTTGAGATAGAAAGAAAATAAGAATGACTAAAGAGGACTCAAGTACTTACTGTTGCGCATCCAACGTAATGAATAGAAGATCGATCGGATGTCGGATTATGGAAATCTCTTGATTCCATGCTTTGATATTTAAAAATCCCCAAATTTATATAGAAATAGATCAATCCTACATAAAATCGTATTAGGGAGGAAGGGGTGACTTAATTATACCATTAATGAAAAAACTAGAAAATTACCCAGAGAAATAGTCAGTACACGGTTTTTCCACACTGTTTTTCAAACCATGTGCAAAGCATGCAAGACGGTTCTGCCCAAAAATTCATCCCCCGCACGGTTTGATCAAACCATGAACCAGCCATGCATGGTTACTTGAAAAAAAGGGTCGTTTACATGGTTAGAATTCATGGATGTACACCAACTGTGAAAGGTGGTTCTATCCAAAAAAACAACAACATCCGCACAGTTTTCCAAATTGTGTGGAATTCCGTACGGTTTTATCTAAACCATGTTCCAGGTCTGTTTTCTCCAAAAAGATGGGTTCTGGGCTCCGAACAAGCCCCAGAAACCCTTGGAAACTTTACTAACTTATTAGGCATCCATATTAGGTCCAAAATATATATTTAGACTGAAAATTAAAAGATCCGTACCTGAGTGAGAAACTGGGTTCTTATTGTCTTCCCCCCTTAAAAGAACTCGCCCCCCCGAGTTCTCCTTCCAAGGGTAAAGAAACACTATTTGAGAACAAATCTGGCCACTGATTATGTAAATTGACTTATCTCTCCCAAGTCTCATCTTATACTCGACCATGATACCATAACACCCATACGAGAGGGATATACTTGCCTCAGATAACCTTCGTGCTTCGGTCAATAATGCATACTAGATACTCCTCAAAGGCAGCATCAACATCTAACTCAACTTCCTATGGATCAAAGGTATGAGATGAGTTATCATGATATTGTAAAAGCTTTGAGATATGAAAGACTTCGTGCATGGCATGGTACCTCTGAGGTAGTAACTACCGATAAGCTATTGGCCTGACTCTCTCTAGAATCTCAAACTTCCCGACATAACGAGGTGACGACTTTACCTGCTTTCTTAATCATCTATGCCCTAGCTTGGGTGATAACCAAAGTAAAAAATGATCCCCAACCTCAAAATAAAGAGTTCATTGATGGATATCGGTATAAGATATCTGTCTAGACTGAGCATTAGTCTTATGCTTTCTGATCAGCTGAACTTGTTATGAAGTCTCCTGAACTAGATGAGGACCTAGTAGGGCTACCTCACCCGCCTCTAGCCAGAACAAGGGTGAACGAAATGTCCTACCATACAAGGCCTCAAAAGGAGACATTTGGATCATCACCTAGAAACTGATATTATAAGCGAACTTGATAAGAGGAATATGCTTCTCCCAAGAACTGCTGAAATCAAGGACACATTCTCGGAGCATATCCTCTAGAACTTGTATCATCCGTTCCAATTGTCCATCAGTATGAGGGTGAAAATTTGTGCTTAAAATAACCTAATTCCCTATATATTTCTTCAAACCCTTCCATAACCGTGAAGTGAAATGAGCATCCCTATCTGAAATGATAGTATGTGGAACCCCGTGTAGTCGTATGATCTCATGGACATACAGTCTTCCCAATTCATCAACTGAGAAATTCTCCCGAATAGGAATGAAGTGGGATGATTTTGTTAGTCATTCAATGACTACCCAAATAGCATCGCTACCCCTCAGAGATCTAGGTAATCCAACTATGAAATCCATAGCAAAATATTAATATTTATATTATGAGACTAGAAGCCGATGTAACAAGCCTGCAGGTCTCTGGTGCTTTTCCTTCACCTGATGACAGGTGGAACACCTAGCGATGAAGCCTGCAATCTGACATTTCATTTCAGAACACCAATACTAGCATCACATATCTCAATACATCTTTGAGATACCTGGATGAACAGTCCACTAAGAAGCATGGGACTCTTTCATCAACTCCTCTCTCATATCTATAGGAACTCAGATATGTCCACATAGACATAAGATGTTGTCTCTATCCACAGACCAATCCGGAGGTGGGTTATCTCCTGATATACTCTCACAGAGAACCAAAACTTCAGGTTTTAAAAACTTCCTACTCTTCACCTTTTCAAGGAGGTAAGAGGTAACTATTAAGGATGAGAGGTAAGACTACTTGTGACTATCATGAAACTCCAGATGAAGTTTAGAAAATATGGCCATTAACTTCTATTCGTCACTGGATTCCTACATGACCTGTGTTTGATTTTTCTGACTCAGTGCATCAGCGATCACATTTACCTTTCTAGGCATATATGAAAGCTCAAAGTCAAATTATTGTATATATTCAACCCATATCCACTGTCTGAGGTTCAATTAATGCCAAGAAAAGATATAATTGAGGCTTTTGTGATCTTTATGCACCCCAAAATGCTCACCCAACAGATGATGTCTCCAGCAATGTAAGTCATTAACAACTGTTGTTAGCTCAAGGTCGCGTGTCGGGTAATTTCTATCATGAGGCCTCAATTGCTGAGATCCATATGAAACTACTTTGTCTTCCTGCATAAACACTTCTCTTAATACAATTTATGATGCATCACATAAGACAATATAAACTTTACCAGGTTCTGGAAGAATCAAAATCGGTGCTGAGATAAGCCTCCCTTTTATCTTCAGAAAGGCTTTCTCACATGCTTCTGACCACAGGAACTTAACACCCTTCTTTGTAATTATTGTAAGAGGTGAAGAAATATGTGAGAAGTATTATATGAAATGCCTATAATATCCATACATCCCCAAGAAACTCATGATATTAAACACATTCTTGGGCTGCTCCCAAGAAACTACAACACTAACCTTTTCAAGGTCAGCAGATACTTCTGATTCTGAAATTATATGACCTAAGAAGTGGAATTTATTGATTCAGAAGTCACATTTAGAAATCTTGGAATAAATATGATGCTATCTTAGTGTACTCAGAATGATCTCAAGATTTTTGGCATGGTCGTTATGAGTGTGAGAATACACCAAGATTTCGTCCACAAAGACCATGAAAAAAGAGTCCAAATAGGGGCGAAAACCCTATTCATCAAAGCCATGAAAATGGTATAAGTGTTCGTAAGACCGAAAAACATAACAAGGCACTCATACATACCATACCTACTATGGAAAGCTATACGGGGTATGAATGAGGGTCTGACTCACACATGATAATAACCTAATCTCAGGTCAATCTTAGAGAACACCTTTTCTCCTCAGAGCTAGTTGAAGAGATCATCTATTCGAGGAAGTGGATGCTGGTTCTTAACCGTAATCTGGTTCAACCTTCTGTAATACACGCATAGGTGAAGAGTTCCATCTTCCTTCTTATAAAAAGAACGGGTGAACCCCAAGAGGATGTACTAGGCCATATAAAGACTTTTTCCTCTAGGTCCTCTATCTTTCGCTTGAGCTCCTGAAGCTTAGTAGGTTCCATCCTGTATAGAGGAATGGACACTGAAGCTGCTCCCAGAACAAGCTCTATCATTAGGAAAGGCTTCCCTGAAACGATCAACTATTTGAGGGAAATAATTTTGAAGCAAACCCTGATCCTCCATGAAAAGATTTTCAATCTGAGCGGTCACTTCACCTATCCCATGATGCTTCGGTCCAACTCTCCTAGCCTGCACATCCCACTCACCTTTGAAAAGATAATTGTTTCCTTATAGAGATGTAAAATAAGCCCTGCGATGATAGTGGACTAACCAGTCCATACTGAGAATGACACCGAAGCCCATCATCTCAAGAAATAAGAGAGTCCACAAGAAAGGGTAACTACCTACCTCAAAAGGACTGTCCCTACACTGGCGTATGCCCTCCTTCCATATTCCCAGCGGTGCATCGAGGGTCATTACACCATAGTGATACTATATCTCTAGTCCAAGAATTTCCATGATAGATACATAAATGAAATATTTTGAAGCACCTGTATCAAACAAAGTAGAGATAATAGTAGAGGCTACTATAATAGTACCTCATACTATAGGTGGCCCCGTAGCCCGATCCTTGGGTATCAACTATAAGGAATGCAACTGACCTGATCCACAACCCTGTGCAACAGATGGATTACCACGATCATGACTGCTCTACTGGCACTAATTGTGATCAGGGATCAAACTACCATGACTACAACCTCCTCCTCGACCAGACCTATCAGTGCTATTCCAACTCCCCACCAGGCATGACGTAAAATAACTTTCTTCTGAAGGTGGAGCTAGAACAAACCCTTTTCTACTCAAATCTGGTGGAAAGGTCCTATAGAAACACTGAAGATAACCCATACGAACGTAAGCTTGGCACTCTATAGGGTCTCTATCACATTGGGGATTCTTATGCCCTATTTTTCCACACTGATGACACACCAAAAAGTTATCAAACTAGATACTCTGGCTGCCACTGCCCTGACGAAAAACCTCAAGGAAACGTTTCTTTCCACTAGATGGACTACTACCCTAAAGTGGCACTGATCCTTTAAATCCGGTACTTTCACTATCCCTTAGGTTACACTTAGTGATAAGGGCCCGATCAACTATTTCAAAAAAGGTAGGAAGGTGAAATACATTCACCTGATTTCAGATGGCGTACTAAATCCCATCCTCAAAATGTCTAGCACGCGAAAGATCATCACCAGCTAGAAGCAGTGCAAAGCACTGTAAATTAGTGAAACATGCTGAATATTTCATAGCTGACATAGAACCCTGCTTGAGATGCATGAACTCTCTAGATCTATCAGCTCTTAGGGCCCGAGGAAAGAACTAATCATAGAATGTAGTCTGGAAATAAACCCATAACATTCCATGATGACGACTGACCTGGGTAACCACATCCCACCAATGCTTGGACTAATCCTGAAGCATGTATGTATCAAGCTTGAATCTCTACTCTAGAGGCATTTCCAGATGCTCAAAGATATAAAACATGGACTCTAGCCAAGACTCGGTAGCCTGAGAACTACCATCCCCTGAAAAAGTAGGAGGATGCTGCTGCTGGAACTCGTGAGTCAGATCAACCATCATAGGTGCAGCCCATAGAGCACCTTTAATGGACTAAATTAGATGTAGGAAACTATCATGGACTTGGGAATCAGTTCCCATATTAGGTACAGTAGGCAGTGCCTCAAGTGGAACTCCTGGAAGTAATACTGGCAGCTCAGGGCTCACCATGTCTGGATCATGGTCGTCACCACCCTCTTAGCGAATGACACGAGGAAGACGCAACGACATTGGTTTACAAATTCCAAGCACACATCTTAGAACAATATTAGGATAATAAGATATCATCACTAGAGAAAACTGAATGTAAGAAAAAATCACTACCCAAGGCATACTACCCAAACTACCCGCTTAGACAGCCAGGCATCAGTAAGTGCTAAAGCATAAGTTTCATGTCATTTTGCAGTTAATTTCCAGGTTCACTCCTTTACCTTTCATAATCATGAAAAGTCGGGATAAGGATGTGAAAAAAATTTATTTTAGATTTTAGGATTCACTTTATAATGGATATCCATTTCTGATAAATCAGTTCCCATACACCTATCACTAGAAACAACACCCATTTCTTTATAGTATAATGTCTCGACTTGGTAAATTACTCATCCCAACCCATGAGGGACCATACACCTCATGAATTGAGACTGAAAATCACTCAATCACAGCCAAATTAATACAATTAAAATCAAACTATCACAACATCACTCAATAATCACAGGCATATCAAGCAATGAAAAGAAGTGAGATGCACCTATATAGCATAGAAATATGCATTACATGTGAATTATAGGTGCCTATAATGATGCATATAGCAATGATCCTTTACCTCATATCATTGGGATAAGGATAAAATAAATTATCAATAGAGTAATAATCAACAACACCACACAACATGTGCATCACCCAATGGTGAAATAATATCAACTATAATAGGAAAAATAGAACTACAATTGTATTATGGGTAACTTGGCTTTTACCCCGAACATGGGTTTGTGATGCCCAAGCATGAATTATGACCAAGTCCCAAGTGTTTCTATTCTCCAATCTACTGTCTCCAAATATTAAATCAAGAAAAGAAACCACCTATGATACTACTTTGTGATGACCCGGACCCGAATGCCACTTAACAGGTGCTCCGAGCCCAGTGGGCCACATAGACTCAAGCACATCTTCCCAAACACTAGAGGCTGTCGATTAACAGCGAGGGCCTAGGGTGTGTTCGTGGGAAGACTATTCCCTTATTAGAAGTTTGTATCACAATAGAAGGAATATAAAGGAATAGTAAACAGCAAAAGCAATATAAGTAAACAACAGAAGCAAACTGATGTAATAGATAAACAAGAACAAACATAATTGTACCAAATAAACAATGATGATGAAATGTCATGTCACTAGAAAACTAGAAAGTATGTATACAAGAAAATAGACATAACATGTTACACAAAGTAAAGGAAAACAAATAATACTTCAAGCATCCTGAGATCCAACTCAATCATCTACTATCAAGCTCTATCCTATTAGTACACAATCAAGTATTGGAAGCTGTATGATTTACTTTGTCAACACCTGCAGTCATATAATCTACTTCGAGTACCAAATGATGCCCAGAGAGGGTGTGATATAAATCTCAGTGGTTCACCACCAACGGTGTCTATAACATCCGACCTATGTAATAGAATATAGCAGTGTGCATGCATGCATATATATGTAAAGAAAACAGTACAAAATAACTAAATTCCCAAGTACCTGCTTCATCCCTCGGTTGGTGTCTGAACATGTAACTAGTTCATTGATTATGTAATTACTATTTAATATTAATAGGTCATGTGAGGCATAGCCAACATTGACATCACCTCATGATAGTATAAGTAGCGAGGGTCCTATGATGTAACAAGGCAACCTGAAAATGATATCTAGTGAGGGAGTTCCAAGGTAATAACCAAGGTAACGTAAATCTCACAGAAAGCTAACTCAATATTATCTGAGTCTAGCTAAGGGGGCAAGAGTGTAATCCAAGGAGTGTAATCCAAGGCATTTCACAATAAGGATCCTACTGAGTCCAAGGAGTGCATCCAAGGTAAAACGGGGCTAAGCAAGTACTGAGTCCAAGGAGTGTATCCAAGGAACCTACTTGTCAATGATGGATCTAAGGAGTGTATCCAAGGTATCCTAGAATAATGAAAGGGGAACCTACGGTAGTATACCAGGCATCCAAGGAATAAAAAAGAACCAGAATTTAGGTGGGTATCAACCTAAGCAAACTGCATCCTTGAATCGGAATGGGGTTCCCAAGAACCAAGGTATTATCCTCTTAGAATCCAAGGTGATCTTGAGTCATTCCATTCCTATTTTATATTTTAATAATGAGATAATTAATTTGGTTCATTTCTTGCCTTCCATTAGTGATGATAGGTCAAGTAGAGTTGAAACCATTAATATTGGTCCATGCCTTGTCTTCTATTAGCGTGGATAGGCCAAGTAGAGTTGAAACCATTTAATTAAGTCTTATTTAACCATTAAGTAATATTCAATTATTGGGGTTCACTCTACTACCTTCCATCAACATGTAATGGGTTCTAAAGACATGTAACCTTTATTCAATCTCTTTTAATAAGGCCAAGTTATATACTTAGTATACTTTCCATTCGACATTTCACATTTAATAATAATTTGAAGAACTTACCTTAGGTGGGTCAAGTGGTGAGAATACATGGTATATGCCATTATCAAATTATCATTTAACAACAAACCATTTATTATAGGAAGGATCACATTTAGGAAGGTCAAGCAAGGGAACACCCGAAAAATTGCTCAAACATGTCAAAACACTAAAATACCAATTATGGCAGAACCTTCAACATGATGCAGATTGAGTTGTGGGTGTAACCACTAACAATTAATCACATATTTGGAAAGACCATAACCATACGATTCTAATAAGTATAAGCATGACATGTAAATTTAAGAGATGATCCCTGATGGGATTGGTGGGCCCCACACAAACATTCCAAAATCAATGAACTTTAGTGATGAGTTAAAGAACAACCACATTATGGTTGTATGATACTCCTCCTTTGGTATTGGACCTTTATTTTCCTTGGATCGAAGTAGATCTAAGAAAAGGTTAAAAACACTCACATGATGATACCTAGGTCAAGAGATAAAGAGAAGAAGAATGACTAAAGTGGACTCGATTACTTACTGTTTCACATCCAAGGTGATGAATGAAAGCTCGATCGGTTTTCGGATGACAGAGATATCTTGATTCCAAGTTTTTATCTTCAAAAATCCCCAAATTGATGGAGAAATAGGTCAATCCCACAAAAACTAAGATTAGGGAGGAAGGGGTGACTTAATTAGATCATTAAGGGAAAAACTGGAAAATTACCCAGAGAAATAGTTTGTGCACGGTTTGTCCGCATGATTTGTCAAACTATGCGCAAACCGTGCGAGACGATTGTGGCTAAAAAGTCATCCTCTACATGGTTTGATAAAACTATGCACCAACCATGCACGTTTACCTGGGAAAAAGGGGCACTCGCATGGTTAGACCGCACGATCGTGCACCAACCGTGCAAGGTGGATCTGTCTGAAAAAACAACATCCACACAGTTTTTCAAACCATGCAGAATTCTGCATGGTTTTCTCTAAACCATGCTCCAAGTATGTTTTCTCCAAAAAGATGGGTTTTGGGCTCTAAACAAGCCCCAAACACCCTCAGAACCTTTACAAACTCATTAGGCATCCATATTAGGTCCAAATTATAGATTTAAACCAAAAATTAAAGGATCCATACTTGAGTGTCAAACCAAGTTCTTACATAAGGGGACCCACACGGTGTGTGGTCCCACTCCATCACTTGAAAGTGTCCCTTTTGTTACATGGATAACTTCCCATGTAGGGATACATGACATGTGTAGGTTTTACATGGAGTGTCCAATCCACTCAGGGTCCTGCCCATGCTCCCTAGCTGTGTCTGTGTACTTCGGCACATGGTGTGTACCTAGTCGTGCCCATGCTCATGTACTCTTGGAGTACACACTAGGTCTCCATCACAAGGTCACATAGTGTATGGGGGTCCCACACGACACGTGATACTTATAATCTTATGAAACCCCAACCTTCGTAACCAAGGCCCTACACGCCGTGTGTTCTTTCAAACTATACTATGTGTAGTCAGGATTTTTCTAGAAACTTAGATCTATGGATGCAAATTCCAGATTTGGATCCTCCTCTATGGATCTCGACTCCATACCACCCAAAATCAGTGGATCTTTCCTCCATTCACCGATTCCTACCATCCGATGGCTGAAAAATGGTTTTCTGTCAGCCCGCTCAAAGTTTGATGCATTGCGCGCATATCCCATGCCACACCATATCCATTTGGATTCCAATCAATAAAAATATCTCCCAAAACCAATAATTACTTTATTTCCATCCATGATTCTCCATTCTATTTTTCACACATGAATCCGTCATAATTTCGAGGGTTCAATTGAGCTCAATACCACCTGAAAACATCGAGCCATGTCCTCATAGCCCAATGGTGAAGAATGTGAAAAAATAATGAAATAAAAGAAACAAAGCAAAGGTGAATGATCATTAGATAATTTTTATTGGACAACAAGCACAAGTAGAGACATCCAGGGTGGGAAAAATTGAATAATCAATTAAAACCGGTACACTAACGCATGAAAAGTATTTCAATTGATGCAAATCAAAGAAAGGGATGACCATGATCAATAAATTTAATCAATAAGGGAATAATCCATGAATTTATGAGTCCTAACTAGTTTTGGATCATCCTTCATCAAATAATGAGATCACTAACAAGTGAGAGAAGTTATTGCATTTGTTGTGCATTGATTTTCCTAGATCTATAGGTTCATCATCCTCTGAATCTGATTTTCCAATGAGAGGAAGAGGAAGTTGCTACACAACAATCCTAGGGTTATGCATCTAACCCTGGAGATCCTACCATAATGATTTATCAATAGACGGAAATTTGATTAGGTCATTTAATTAAAATAAGTAAATTTAATTATTTATTTTACTAAACGCACCCCCACAACCACTTTTATCTGAACGCCCAGTGTCGACCTATTTTAGGTCACACCTAGGGTAAAGATCACATTCCAAACTCAAACGTGGTCTCATATTTCTAATTTAAGATTCTATTTAAGAGTTATAATGCATGATAATAATATAAAATATATTTAATATTTTTATAAAATTAATTCTGGGTGCACCGAGCCTCGAAATCGCATGCTATCTCAATGCCTGGCTCTGAAAATATATGTAAAAACATTTCAAAGCCTTACAAGATAAAAAAGGGTGTCTACATCATTCAATCCTTCAATATTTTCATCCTTGAAAATAAAAACTAAACAAAAATATCAGGATACTGAGCTCGCATCTATCTCTCCTGCTCCCAGGATCTCTCCTGCACATTCCCATGCTGCCACAACACATAAACCAAGGGGATGATCAGTCCACATAGGGTCCTCTCTTATTGATCCTTGATCACTACTAGGTTATCTGAAAAAGTGGATCCATCCTTGATGTCTAGATCACCCCAGTCAATAACGTGTGTAAGGTCATGCACGTATCTCTTCAACTGCGACATGTGAAAGATGTATTGCATCTGATCCAACTGTGGTGGTAGGGTGAGGCGGTAAGAAACCTCACCAACCCTCTTTAATATATTTAATGGGATGATGAACCTTGGGGATATCTTTCCTCCCCAACTAAATCTCTATAATCCTTATTGTGGGGATACTCAGGAAAATTTAGTCTCCCTGCTCGAACTCCAAGGGCCTATGAAATCAATCTGTATAAGATTTATACCAGCTCTAGGATTTCCTCATCCACTCATGGATGACCTGGACCTTCTCCATCATCACCTTCACCATCTCTAGGACCACAAATGATGCCTCTCTGATCTCTATCCAGCACAAGGGTAACCTGTAGGGTCTACTATAGAAGGAATAAAAAGGTGACAAGCTGATAGTAGAGTGGTATCTATTATTGTATACAAAATCTACTAATGGAAATTGATTCTCCCAACTCCAGACAAAGTCTAACACACAATCCCTCAACATATACTCCAACACCTAGATAATGCGGTCGGTCTTCCCATCTATCTAGGGGTGAAAGGCTACTGCACACATCCTCATCTGAGTCCTACATTCCTCCTATAGGCATCTCTAAAATCATGATGTGAACCACACATAACGGTTAGAGAAAATAGTATAGGGAACCCCATGTAGGTGAAAAATATACCATACATACATATTCCCCAAAATATTCACTGAAATCTGCTCCTTGATATCAAGGAAGTGCGTCAACTTTGTTAGTGGGTCAACTATCACCCAAATGGATTCATGTTCCTTCACTTTCCATGGAATACCTACAAAAAATTCCACAGATATGCCATCCCATTTTCACTCTGGGATCTCAAGGGGATGCTATAACCTTACTAGAACCTGGTGATCAACCTTCACCTATTGACATGTGAGGAACCATGGAATGAACTCAGACATGCTCCTTATCATGCTGGCCCACCAAAAATACTACTAAAGGTCTCTATACATCTTCCCCACACTAGGATGTACAACTAAATGATAAATTTGAAACTCCCTCATCACCTCCTCCCTCATTATGATTGGGACCAACATCCATTCCAAGAGAATGATGACATGATTCCCTCCTTCAGAAAATACATTGGGTGAATCTGTTGAGGATATATGGTCATGAAAGACCACACAGTTGATGTCTCACAATTGGGACTCTCTCACATGTTGGAGGAGTGGAGGATTCAACACCATCTACTGAATAAAAGTTGCACCATCCTACTCAACTAGGATCAGCTACAAGGAATCTAACTTCTCAGATGCCTCCTTCACCAACTGATCCTAGGAATTCCTACTAAGGGAATCTTCTACCATGTTTCCCTTCCCTAGATTATAGAATATCTCAAAGTCATAGTCCTATAGAAACTCCAACCAGAACCACTGTCTCAGGTTCAAGTCTCTTTGTGTGAAGAAATACCCGAGACTCTGATGGTCTGATTAAACCAAAAAGCACTATCACAGAAGATAGTTCCTCCACATCCTCAGAGAGAAGACTACCACTTCCATCTTTAGGCCATGAGTTGCATAGTTCTTCTCATGGGGTCTCAACTGGCTCAAACCATATGCAATAACAACCTGCCACTATATCAACACATAGCCAAGTCCAGCTCCCGTGGTATCACAATACACTACGTACTCCACACCCTCCTTTGGTAGTATCAAAATAGGAGCACTCATTATACTCATAATAAAATCCTTGAAGGCTCTTTAAAATTGATCAGTATAGGTAAAAAATTTCCCTTTCCTCATTAGGGTGGTCAAAGGGGCTTCAATCCTAGAGGAGTCTACCAAAACCTCTTGTAGTACCCTACCAAGCTAAGAAAACTCTGCACCTCTAACATGATCTTAGTTTCCTTACAATAAATCACTGAATTGATATTTTCCAAGTCCATGGATAAACCATGATCATAAATTACATGACCCAAAAGTGAACCTCATGAATCCATAACTAGTAATTTGAGAGCTTACCATAAAGCTGGTGCTATCAAAGAAAATCTAGGAACAACCTCAAGTGCTCTGCATGTTCCTCCCCTAAAGTAGAGTATATGAGTATTTCATTGATGAAGAAAATAAAAAAACGATCCAAGTATGGTTGGAATATATGGCTCATCAAATACACAAACATGATAGGGGGATTTTTCACATCAAAGGGCATCATCAAGAACTCATAGTGTCCATAGCGACATCAGAATGCAAAATTTGAAATATCAGCCTTGTAAACTCTCAACTGTTGGTAGTCGTACCAAAGATAAATCTTTGAGAACCAACTCTCACCTCAAACTAGTCAAAGAGGTCATCAATCCTCAAAAGGGGTACTTTTTATTTATCATGGCCTGGTTCAGGCGACGATAATATACACAAAACTACAATCTTCCATCTTCCTTTTTTACAAACAACATCAGAGCTGCCTAGGGGGACACATTGGGTCTGATAAAACACTTCTCTTGAAAGTCCTCCAACTATAATCGAAACTCCTGGATCTTAGTAGGGGATATCCAATATGTCGGAGAATATATCAGAGCAGTCTTGAGATGAAAGTTGATACAAAACTTCATATCCCACCTCAGAGGTGTACCGGGTCATCCTTAGGGAATATGTCCATAAAATATTCCATGATTGAAGGAATCCAGATGATTGAGGAGACTACTACACCAAGGGATACACTCTCTAAATGATGGGTGATGAGATATAGCCTCCTATTTTCAAAACTTACTCACTCTTCCATGAGATCTCTCTCATCCAAAAAGGAGAATCTCATCCCATTAGTGCGAATTCAAAGGTAGGGTGGATCTACAATCCTAATAGTATTTCACCAATCATTTCATAAGAATTTCATATTTGATTAACCATGTATGATTAATGTAAATAAAACATGGAATGGAAACATTTTCATAGTTCATATTAAAACATGATTGAATACAAATTTCCAATGAATTTTAAAATATAGGTATAATAAAATTTCCACCAAATAAGGCATAATCAAGCATCATTTTCAAATAGGCATGAATAAAACATTTAACAAAAGAGAGCATGAATATGAATTTTCATAAAAAAATGATATGAGTAAAACATTTATATCATAATGCATGAAGAACCATTTATAATCATAACACTATGGTTAAGAGACCTAGGGTTTGGATATCCATGAATTCTCACATATCTTGGTGAAGTATGACTTTCAATGTGTACAAGGAACATACCTAAGGATGAAAAGGAGAAGATCCCTAAGGACCAATCTTATCACCTCAAGTAATTTAGTAGCATTTTAATAATTAATCCATTACCATATAGAGATAATACATGATTATAATGTGTTCTTCCCACTCAACCACTCAATATCCCATGTGATTCAAGATCAAACAATTTACATTGGACTATCATTCATTCAAAAATCAATTAAATCATCATTTCATTCAGACCTAAATTCAAGCTTCAAAACATTCCTTTAATTTCAAAAACCAACCTCAAATGGTTTATCGTAAACTCATATAATTCTTTCAAAAACCAACATCAAATTTTTTTCATCAAAATTCATGCATTTGTTTCAGAAACCAATATAAAATGGTTTTTATCAAAATACATGGAATCATTACATTTCCAATCATAAAATATCTCATGACTTTTTATTTCTTAAAAAACCTATTAGTATTAATAATTCTAATTAAAGAAAACTTTATAAAAAAAAAACAATCAATCACTATCAAATTTTTTTTATCTCACACCACACTACTACAAAATAGGTCTTTAATAGTGCTAGAAATGGTCTTTATCAGTGCTAGAAAAGAACTAACTATGTGAGCGACATTAAAATCCCAAGAAGTTTATCAGTTCTTATAAAAATGATGATAAATGTATCCTTTATTAGTGATTTTAAAATAGATGATAAAGGTCTTATTTATCAGCACTTTTAAAAAGCACTAATAAAGGGCCATTCTACAGTATGCTGTTACAGCACACTACAGCACTAGAAACACACCAAAAACACCCCAGATATAAAAAAAGTTCCAATACATAAGTTAAATTAAATGAAATTTACAAAAAAAATACCAGAAAAAAGACTATATTATAGATGTTTCAAATATTGATTTATATAATAACATAAATAAAAATTATTACATACATTAAAAAATAATCCTAATTTTCAATATTACCACAATTTCTATTAATGTTTTTGTTGAACTACCAACAATGAATGAGTAGTTTTGAAAAAACCACCTCAACTCGAAAAAAAGAATACACCTATATAAGAAAAAAATTATTATGAGTAATACTAAAAATAAATAAATTAAACATAAATATGAAATAATACATTAATTCTATAGAGAATGATTTTACTGTGAAAATATCAATATTACCTCTGTGATTGAGCAGTGGATATAACTAGAAGGAAAGTGATAAATGTAAACACTACAGGAGTGAAAGGTTTTGTGGGAGAATAATTCTGTATAATTTCTGGTGTATAAAGGGATGAAATATGGGCAGATCACCCCAACTCAAACAAAATAATCCACATGTATAAAAAAACAATTATTATTTGAGTAATAATAAAAAGAAATATATTAAACATACATATGAAATAATACATTAATTCTATGGACAATGATTTTACTATGAAAACATCAATATTAGCTCTATAATTGAGCAAAGGTATCATCATTTCTCTTCCTACAAAGGCAGTGGAGGTAATTTGAAAGAAAGTGATAAATCCACCACTGTAGGGGTGAAATGGTTTTAAGGGAGAATGAGCATGAAAGTTGGAAAGAGCACCCCAACTTTAAAAAAAGAATCCAACTATATAATAAAACAATTATTATGTGATTAATACTAAAAATAAATAAATTAAACATAAATATGAAACAATACATTAATTCTATAGATAATTATTTTACTATAAAAACATCAAGATTACTTCTATGATTGAGCAGAGACAATGTCATTTATCTTCTTGAAAATTCATGACACATAGACAAAAATATTCTAAAATAAAAGAAATCTACAAGGAATAATGAAAATTAAATCAATGTTCCATTATATATTTTTTTTGGTAAAATAGATAAAGTATATCATAACATTACCTTTGAATATATCCAAAGGGTTTACTTAATTATAGTTTGTTCTTTCGAGGGATTGGTAACATCATCATGTGTAAAATAAATTGTCTATATGAGTAGTCAAACATATAATTTAGATTATGTTAATTCATTAGAGAACATATAATATTATGAGGAAAAACATAATATATTAAAAAACACTTTTACTTTATCATTGAACTCTTTTTATTTTTTAAAGGTTTCAAGGATTTGGTTCCTCTTTTGAGAATCAAAATCCCCTCTTTGTGGTCCCCTCTAACATACAAGACATTGTCTAAATTGGGATCAGCATGGAAAAATTGTGATGTCCCAATGAAAGGGTCATCCTTGATTGAATTTTCATCCGACTCAACATTTATTTTAGTTTCCAGCAGGATAATCAAATAATTATTGTTTGTTAGATCAGAGACATAGAATAATTTCACTGCTTGTGATGCCATTATGAATTACTTGTCTTTCTCCCCTTCTATACTGAAATTCAACTTCACAAAGTCCATTTTATCAACTTTCAATCAATTGATATTGTCAACCCATTTTCAATGGAAAATATACACATGAAATTTTTTATAATCCAACTCGTATATCTGTTTGATAATGCCAAAATATGACATATTTTTATAAATTGGATTTATATCCTTGGAACCAGATATGTGCATCGATTCATCCACATGCTTAACACCACTGTTTTCTATCATACTGAAGTCATCATGTTATTTTTTATAGAGCGTATAACCGTTGATTACAAAAATAGTGTAAGATATAACATTTGGATTTGGTTATCTAGCTAGATATTGAAGTCATTCAACAATTGAATTCATATTTTTAGATAACTCATTATAAATTTGAGCTCTAAACCATCCTATAAACTATTTATTATATGTATTTGATATCCATCCTTCATCCCTTGATGGATTCAAATCTCTAAAAATTTCTTTGTGGGCTTCAATGTATGGATCAACATCTTTACTATTATGTAATATGTAAAGATGCGATTGCTCCCTATCTATCAAGGTAATTGTAACAACATCTCTTCTGAAAATACCTTTGCCCATAAGGCATTCACTATGATGAGACTTTGGTAGACCGATTCTTTCAACATCTTCTAGGTAATCGGTACAGAGTTCAATAGCTTCTTCAACAATATATCGTTCTGCAATACAACCTTTTGACTGACTTCACTTCTTAACACACCCTTTCAAAATCTTCATATACCATTAAATGAGGAAAATCCATATGTAATGGACATGACCATATATTTTAACCTTTCCGACCAAGTGAACCACTAGGTGGACCATTATATCAAAGAATGATAGTGATAAGAACATCTCTAATTCACATAATTTGATTGAAATATCTTTATTCATGATGGGAAACTTTGTCAGGTCTACAACTTTACTGTATATGGATTTGAAAAAGAAGCAGAGTCTGGTTAATGTATGTCATACATTTTGAGGTAGAATTCAATGAAAATAAATAGGCATTAAATATTGCATCAAAACATGACAGTCGTGCGATTTTAGTCCTTTTAACTTCAAATTATTCATTGAAACAACATTCATGATATTTGATAAATACCCCTGTGGAACTTTTACACTAGTAAAGAAAAGGAAAAATTGAAAATTTTCCTATTTGGATAGAGTGTAATCTACCGGAGAAATAAAATTCCTCCTTTTACTCTTCACTGGTGCTAACTCTTCCCTTATCCCTATTTCAATCAAGTCTAACCTAGCCTTGATTCCATATTTCATTTTCCAGGAACATTTATCAATGTTCCAATAACACTATCAAATAATTTTTTTTCTACATGCATGACATTAATAAAATGTCTAACATAAAAACAATTCCAATATGGTAATTCAAAGAAAATTGATCTCTTCTTCCAACCTGATTTTTTAAGGTTTTTCGAAAATGGTTTAGCAAAAAAGTGTTAATTGTTTTAAGTTTTTTGTATAGTTTATCACCCATTACTAGAGATGGTGTTTTACCTTGTTAGATATTCCCATTGAATGATATTGTCCAGGATCGGTATTTATGTCATCGAGGTAAAAAATTTTGATGTACTAAAAACACAGTTTTCAAGGAATGTTTCAACTGAATTGAGTATATGCATTTTTCACAAATGGGACACCCCAACATTCCTTTAATTTTATAGCCTGATAAATTTCCATAAGTAGGGAAGTCATTTATCATTCTGTACAACATGGACCTCAATGTGAATTCTTCACTTCTATGAGAATCATACATTGTAACACCTGTATCCCACATCAATTTCAGATCTTTTATCAATGGAGCCAAATAGACATCGATATCATTACCAGGTTACTTTGGTCCATATATAAGTAGAGACAACATAATGTATTTATGCTTATGCATAACCATGGAGGCAAGTTATAATTTACCAACATGAAGGGCCATGTACTGTGAGTATTAATTTGTACACCAAAAGTATTTATTCCATCTGTAGATAACACAAGATGAAAGTTTCTTGGATCATATCTAAATTTAGGAAACTCGTAATCAATTTTATTCCACTGATGAGAATCTACTGGATGACGTAGGTTCCCATATTTAATTATTGTATCTGTATGACATGTTAATTGTCTTGCGGTTTATTGACATCCATATAGTCTTCTAAACCGTGGAATGATAGGAAATTACCATACAAATTTTGAAGGACTTGATTCATTTTTCTTGTATTGATCTGCGCCATACTTAGATAATTTTATGAGTGATTTAGGGTCCTTGTGAAACAATATGCAATCATTTGGACAAGAATGTATTTTTTAGAGATCATTTCCATTGAATATAACATTTGTTTAGTGTAATATGTTTGGTATGGTAGTTAATTTTATTTTGGTAGCATATCTTTCATAAGACCAAGTAGTTCTATAAAGATGGTGTCACTCTATCCACTACTATCTTCCAAATTATATTACTTGAATATATCTGAAAATGTTGTGTATTTAGTACAACTTGTATACAATAGTTTCTTGGAACAAATATTTAAATAATCAAACAACTTTGGATAATCACGAAGGTCATATTCAATTTCCATTTTCATTTCTTCCATGTGATCTCCATCATATTTTACAAAGGTATTCATATCAAATGATTCATAAACCGCAATATCATCCCAATCGATGTAGACATCCAGTTTTCCCCATATTTAGTCCAAAATTTATATCTTTGATCTATTCTATGACAAATAAAATATTCTTCCAATTCTTATAGGCTAATTTGTCTTGAATAAAAACAATGTAAACATAGATAGAGGATTTTAGAAGGGTCTTCCGCATGCTCTCTTTCAAACTTGATGAACTCTTTAACTCTATCTTCATATTTGTTTGTCAAACAATTAGCGTGCATCCATTTTCAGTTCATATCCATCCTATTGGGTTCATAAAGGATTAATTTCATACAATATATAAATAAATACACATAAGATATTCATTATCAAAAGTAGACAATTCTAATAAGGGAAATATGGATCATTTCCTGAGTGCCTAGATATTCTAAAACCAGCAATAAGGGTTGTTGGAATTTGAAAAAATATAGGGAGATAAAGGAAGATAATAAATGATATTATCACTAAAATTTATAGGTTTATATCAAAAGATGGATAGTGTAATGACCCTACCCTAAATTACCCAAACAACGCTAGGTCAGATCATCTTATGACCTCTAACACACCTCAAATTCACTAAAGGATGGTTTAAACTTTGGGTGAAAAAAAACCATAAATGGGAGGTGGTCCCCCCCACAAATAGAAATAATTAATACTAGAGGTTGAAAAAAAATTATAGAATGATCCTTGGGGTTAATGGACATGCAGAACCAAAATAACCATTACTCGATATAGGCAAACCTGTTAGAAAAATAACTAGGGAAATAAATGATGCAATAGATATATAGACACACATACATATCAATCCAATATAAAAACTCACTTTTAGTCTATAAGAAATATAAAATAGATAAAAACCTGGTATTCAAACATAACGTGAACTATAAAGGCACCATAATGATTCAAAAAGTAAAGGCTTAATGTGATAAAACCTCATATGATTAACTGGGGATGACCCCTTTGAATCTGATCTATAAGAAAACTAAGAACCATAGTGAATTATAAGAGGAACTAGATCCTATGATACACATAACCAATATAGGAACATACATCACTCCACTAACTTGGTTCCTTAAAAATAGCATCTGAAGCTACATGTCCATTGAGGTGTCCATGAAAGGTGTTAGCATATATATAATCATTAGGGAACCACCAATGTGCCTAAAATCAGTAGTCAATAAACAAGAATATACATGAAATTTCCCCCCCCCACGCTTGGTTGAGGTGGTAATGGTGGGGATGGGTTTGGGGCATGGTCGTGAGGTCAAGTCCCTGGGCCAATGTTTTACCTGTATTTTCTTTATTGTGTTGTGTGCTGCTTTTGTGGTTGTACCTAATTTTTAAAAAATAATATACATGAAAATTTCTACACATTTATATACATATATGAAAAAATTATTTAGTAAGAAGATATAAAACATATCAGTAAAACAATAATGAATAATTCCAAGATTCAGTGTCAGATATAAACAACAAATCATACATCGGTAGTCAATACAAACAATGGACCACAAATTGTTCCCTAAACAACAGATCAAAAAAAATTGTAAACAAAAAATCATAAAAAAATTATAGAAGAAGAAATAAAAAACGAAACCCAAAATACACAAAAAATAGGAAGGCCTACCTCGCTAGGTTGAAGAAAATCTGAGACACTCTTTGGAAACCCTAACTGCAATCAAACACCGAATGTCGGATGAGATGTGGGAGCAACTAGAGGCAGTTGAGTGGTGTGATTCGACCTTTGATTCACCAAGGAGGAGCGTCGACAGTGGGTGGCTTCTGTGGAAAGCTTCTATATCACAACGGGTTCACAAATGGTTAGGGTTTTTAAAATAGATCGGGACACTTTTATCAACACTTACAAATAAGCGCAGATAAAGATAGGTCTTTATCAATACTAAAAAAGCACTGATAAAGGATTTATAACTATAATTATAAATAAAAAATTGTAAATATTTATATATACTTAATAAATATATATAAATATAAATATAGTACATATATTCCTTTTTAAATATATTTATTATAATTTTATAATTATTTATTTATAATTACAGAAATATTTTTAAAAAATAATATTTCTATCATTATATATATTTATATAATTATACATATATATATTTAATAAATATATATAAATATAAATATAGTAAATATATTCATTATTTAAGTAAATTTTTTATAAATTTAATAATTATTTAAATATATATAATTAATTATTTATAACTATATAAATAAATTTTTTAAAATATTTATTTATTTATAATTATAAATATATAAATGTATAAATATAGTAAATGTACATTTATAAATATATTTATTTATAAATATTTTTTTACAATTTTTTTTAACATTATTAATTAATATCTAATTTTAAGTGCATGTATATATGTTAAAAATGAGTGAAATTGAATAAATTAAGAATAAGTACACTTTAACAATATTGAAAAAATGAATAAGTTTTGTGTGTGTGCATTGTAATATATAAAAATGGATTAATTACATACATGCGAAGTCAATATAACAAACATTTGATCTATATCAAATTGAAAAATCAAACGACATTCAATTATATACCGAGTACTATGTAATTAATCAATATTTTTAATTCAAATTAATTTTTAATTATAAACCATTATTCAATAAATATATGACTATTTAATTTAAAGTTCATAAATAATTTTTAATATATAAATCATATTTATACACATCAATATATATTTATATATTTAATATATAAAAATTAATAACATTAATTGTCATAATTATCTAATTAATAAAATGTTTAATATTTAATAATGTATAATCAATCTATTCATTTTTATCAATAAATATTTAATTAATAAAATTTGTAATATTTTTTGAATAAACACATTTTTTATTTTTAATTTGTTTAATTATTTCATTTTATTTATTCGGACCTTTATCAGCACTAAAAATGCATTGATTAAATAATTATTTATCAGTGCTAAAAGTAAAATGATGATAAAGGATACCCCTTATCAGTGCTAAAAATAAAATGCTGATAAAGGATACCCTTTATCAATGCTAAAAAGAAAGCATTGATAAAGGTTCCCTTTATCACTGCTAAAAAAAGCACTGATAAAAAGGTTAAATTTATCAATGTTTTTTTTCTAGCATTGATAAATACCAGTGCTTTTAAAGGCCTATTTTGTAGTAGTTCCATGTCATTTCAAAGTCCATTTATCAAAATCCAACTCAAGATTTAAAAATTGATTTGAAAATCAATTTTAAATATATAAGCATCAAAATTTTCAAATAATAGGAATAACTTTCAAAATCACATACCTTGATAATAATTTCACAAGACCCTAATGAGGGATTCACAAGGAGGAACATGTGAAGCATTTGGAAATCTAGGAGGATCCACAATGCAAGCAAGGGGTTACAACGCATAATCAACCACCAAGATGTAGGTTGGAACACCATAACATAGTGGTGAACTAGAAGAGACCACTAAAGTGAAAGATAGGGTACTGTAGTGTGGGCACAAATCACTATGTTGTAGAATGGGATACTGTGACATGGAACCTCACTAGAATATGAAAAAATACAACATAGCATGAGATCTACGATGTGGAGGTAGCTTTGCAGTATTCATCCAGAACTCAGGAGTGATCCCAAGTGAAGAGATGGGTATAAATAGGGGTTTGATGCTCAATGGAAAACCCCTCATAAACCCATCTCAAAAATTGAAACTGAGTCTCCTAGAATCAAAATCATAGATTCTTAATAACAGAAATAATCCCTTAAGAATAGACAACTACAAATGTATGAAATTGACATGGAACATGACTTTGTAGCATGGTCTAAAACACCATGACATAACCCTTACTATATGACCCTCCATGATGAAGGCTATGACACAAACTCCAGGGTTGAGGTCACTATAGTAAATATATTCCTTTTATGGTGTGGAATCAACCCATACAATACCACTACAATGAAACCACTACCTCTATAGTACATCCAACTCCTCTATGGAATGGTCATGAGTGTTGCGACATGGTCCCACCTTTTTTTTGGTAGGAAGTTTCCAAAAACATAAATTTAAGCTTTCAAAAGATTTTAAAATCCCTAAATCCTTCACACGAACATAAATAAATGCAAAAAAATGGAGGATAAGAAGAAAAAACATTATGAACCAAAGAATATACCTAAAATAAAAGGTCAAGATGTTACAATTATCCCCACCATAAAAGTTTTCTTTGCCTAGAAATCCTATCAAGAAGATTCCATATCAAAGAGTTGAGGCCACTATTCTCTCATCAATACCTCAATCTCCCAAGTATCATGTGAATAAGAACCATGTTTCCACAATACCTAAATCAAGTTTATTGATTTTTCATGAAGAACCTTTATTTAAGAATCACTAATATGAATCAGTTGCTCGTTCATGGATAAACCAGGTTTCACATCTAGATCTTCCCAGATTAAAACACGAGATGGATTAGAGATACATTTACTAAGCTGTGGCATGTGGAAAACATTGTGGATATATTTAATTTGTGAAGATAAAGCCAAAAGGTATTCCACCTTTCCAATCCATCCAGTAACTTCAAATGGTCCCATGTATCTTGATGTTAACTTTTCTTGCTTCCTGAACCATTAGTGACTTAACCATGGTGAAACTCTCAGAAACACCAGGTCACCAACACCAAACTCCAAAAGGAACCGATAAAGATAAACATAGGATTTATAATGGCTCTATGCCATTACCATTCTTTGATAGATCAATTGAATATTATTCACTATCTTATAGACTAAACTAGGTCATACTAGGAAATCTTTAACAACCTCACACAAATAAAGCATAGAGTTTCAAGGTTGGTCGTACAAAGCCTCAAAGAGTTCCATCTTAATGGATGAATGGTAGCTATTATTATATGAAAATTAGAACAGTCCCAAATGGCTATCCTAAGCTCCTCCAAATTCAAGGACACAAGAACATAGAATTTCCTCAAGAATATGAATTGCCTATTATGTTTTTACATCCTTTTAAGGATGTAATGTTGTGCTCTACTTCACCTAGGACTGCATTGCCTCTTGGATCCCTATAACATCTTGACCATTTATTTCAGGTATGTTCTTTTATTATTGAGATTTTAACATATCCTTCTCCTTGTTTTTGAGATGATCCATGTTCATGTAAAGGTTTTGGTATTTGAAAATATTGTGGAATCTTAAATGTATGTTTTTTTAAACTTTCTACCAAAATAGGTGGTA
Source organism: Viscum album (assembly GCA_963277665.1). NCBI lineage: Eukaryota > Viridiplantae > Streptophyta > Magnoliopsida > Santalales > Viscaceae > Viscum > Viscum album. Next base: position 1,078,358,615 of record OY728166.1, on the reverse strand, counting down.
CCAAGACACAAAAATCAAGACCATGTCACAGACGAGTTGGATGCATTATGGAGGTAGTGTATGAGTGATAGTGCTAATGTAGGGGTTGAGGCCTGTAAGGGTTGGTGTCCTGAGAACCAACTGTTTTGTACTTTGATTACATGAATGTTAACTTATTATATATTGTTCATTGTTCTGCATGAATATAATATAATAATGTCCTGGAATATTTTTTGCATTAATAAGGTCATGGAAGATCCCCACTATGATGAGAAACTTGAAATTATATAACAATATTATTAAATAAAGTTCTATGGTTGGATGACATACTGTGATAGGACACATAGTATACAGACCGTCATGTGCGAGTACTCGTAATAAGACGAGACTCTCTCTCATAGAGTTTGCACTTGGTAATCTCTAAGATGGGAGATTATGAGAACAGACCCTCCAGTAGCAATTCCACATGTCTTGGTGTCATCGGACATTGCTATCTACGAGCATGTGTAATGGTCCTTAGACTGGAAGATTATCATTAACTCATGTCATGACTTGCGAACTTAGATTTACTGACGAAAACCGTCACGCAGACAGTTGGCGGTAAGTAGGGTACATTGGGTGCGTCACGAATGACATGTTGTTAATAGATAAGTCGAGGAAGGATTTGTCCCTTCCATTTATGGAAGTTTATATCTCGGCCCTTTGATTGAAATAGAACTTTCTCATTTAATTCCATGGCCATGGTGTAAATGACGAGTTTATTTCAGGTAGTCAAAGAATGACGAATCAAGCATATAGGTTTATGACACTACCATGAAACCTTCTTGATGAGATATCGAGGCAAAGGGATTAAATTACACAGTAAGCATTCGTATGAGGTGATATGTCAATGCGTCATCAATTTCTTTCTCTTGGGTGCCTTGACCCGTTGCTAGAAAACAATCTTGGACTTTAGGCAAGCTCGCCTAATGCCAACGAGAAAGAGGCCTAGAGGGTCACACACTAAGTGTATTCAAGTATCTCAAGTAGAATAAAGATTATTCCCATACGTGGTTTAATAATTATTCAAGGAAGCCTAAATCGTTTTAATGATGGAGGAAGAAGGAAATGAAAAACAAGATATACACGCCGTGTATTAAAGATTACATGCCGTGTAGTTTTTCATGGAAAACAAGTACACACCGTGTATTAATAATTACACGCTGTGTAGTTTTCTTTAAGGAAAGGAAATAAATAGATGAAAACAAGATATACACGCCGTGTACATTGAATGTACACGCCGTTTATTTTTCAATGAAAAACAAGTACACGCTGTGTATTTATTAATACACGTCGTGTAGTTTTTCCAGTCGGGATTTTGAGGATATAATATTATTTTAAATGATATTTATTATAATCAATGTGGGCGCCTGTCAAGGAATTAATTATTCGACATGGGGGTTTTAAATAAGATTCAATGAAATAAATAAAACGCGTAACACATTTATTTATTGTCATAACTCTACAACCTCAAACCTGATTATAAATATCCTCACAACCCCAACTCTTTTCCTACCCCCGTGTGAGACACAAAAATTCTGGAGAATTCTTTCAAGGCTGAAAGAGCCTCTTCCTCCAAGAATGCTCTCAAGACCGAGATAGATCCTCTTCCATTAGATCAAGACGATCTAAGGTGGACAACGCAAGCAAAGGCTTCTCCACTCTAGCACCCGGAGAATCCTTTGGCGACGTCCAGAGATACGAGGTACACGTGTGGATCACCACTAGAGGGCATCTATACTTGGCTTCTTTGACGCAACGACGGATCACATCGACAATGTGTTCAAGAACATCAACGAAGAAAGGACACCCAAAAGGTATTTCTTTATAATTAATTAAATTAATTATAATCAAACTGTAACGATCCTTGTTTGTGGTTCCAGGACAAACCTTCTTCTTTGTATTTTTTTGTGATTCGATCCATGGAGACTGTCATTTATCGTCATATTGATACCGGATTGATCATTGCTAATGAAAAAAATCCAAGTGGACACATCCGCCCACACGTTTCTGCTGCACCCGGAACCTTCAAATGGTATCAGAGGGAGGTTACAACGTTGATTATAGTTATTTAATTTTCATTGATAATTTACGCATTTATATTTGATTCAATTCGAAATAAATCGTTCTATAAATCTGAATAAATGAGATCTGTTCTTCCTCCTTCATTTCTCAATTCATATCATAGAAATGGCCTTTTAATTTTAATTTTGATTAAAATAAAAATGAGGAACTCATCCGGAGGAGCCGCTCTTTCTGTCTGTACAACACGGAATTACACGACGTGTACTTAAAACTACAAACTGTGTACTTAGGTTCAACGAACCGGCATTGGTCCACCAAACCACGCCATGTAAATTGATTATGCCTAAGTTTTAATCACGCCGTGTTGACCAGAATTGAACGGCATGTGGAAACCGGAATACACGACGTGTATGTTGGAGAAACACGCCGTGTAGTCCGTTTTCGGCCCAGGTGAAACCGTGTACAAAGATAAGCCGCGTACCGCGTACATGGGATCATCAGGCTGGTTACCGCGTAACAAGGAAGTACACGCCATGTATGATTCATCTACACGCCGTGTACTCCAAAATTTCCAAAGTACAGAAAACACGCCAAAGCCCCGACGTGTACTTTGGATAAAGGGTGAAAAGAAAAATACACGCCATGTAATTATAAACTATACACCATGTACTTTCCAAAAATGGAATTTCACCAGGTTTCCTCCAATGTACAAAGACCCGTACAAGGAATATGGATGAGAAGAATCTCAAGGAAATTTAGAAAGGAATTTAAGATAAAGAATTGATTAATTATAAGATCATAATTAATTGAATTCGAGCTCATCTTATATTAAATAAAAGAACTATTAAAAGAATTTGAATTCTAAATATGCGTAAATGTCGTTTCATACTATGGATAATCATGAGCTAGACCAAAGAACCTTTGTATGTGTATGGTTTCATTTAAATTTATTTCATTTAAATTTGTTGGCCTGCGAGCCTTCTTCCAATAAAATGTAGGGCCTACATGCCCATAGTTTCTTTAATGTAAACCCATGTAATGGAGGATATCCCAAGCCAGAGGATATGGTTCAAATCCCGAAGCCGAGGCGAAACCGACGCAAGAAGATACAAAGGTGGACAGGTGGGAGCTACAAAACACGAACCAACAGGTTCAAGGTGTTTTCTCTAGGTCAGGGTTAACTTATCAAAACCGCTAGATAAGCTAACCGATAGAAGATCATGATCATGCCATCTTATTTTATTTATGTCTGATTTCATGGTTTATTTATTATGTATGTGTTGTCGCGATCACATAATTAATAAAATGAAAAAGCATGCAAATATGGAATAAAATAAAAACCAGACTATGCGTAAACATTATCAGAACATGGTTAATCACTTAAGCAAGCATCACTTAATATTAACAAGCATGTGATAATGAAAAACTACGCATAAATACTAAAATCCCCCAATACCAGATTAAGTCAGACCATGCCTTCCGTTACCTGATTAAGGGAAAGACTCAATAAAACTATGTGTTTGACCAACCCTTGTTGGGACACTTAATTTTATAAAGGAATCCCTTATGAAAGGTTTTAGGTTGACTTAACCATATTACATCAAGAGAAGTATCCCTTTCTATACTTGATGTAATATTGGAGGCAAGAGTTGAGGAAATCCAAGTCAGGATTTCAGGATTGGGGAGTCCACTCAATAGATCAAGGAACTGTAAGCTCACAGTTGGCAAAGACCTGCCTACCTAAATACCTTCAAATAGCTTTACCAACCCTTATTTGGGTTATGTGAAGGGAAATATGGATCCTTGCCACTAGAATGTCAAAGCAACTGGAAATTCCGAGTTCAATGGTGAGTGACATTGGGACTTGATAAAATAGTGGGATAATTAATTAATTAATTCATTATTTCTCATAAATTGTAATCAAGAAAGTACTAATAAATCTGCTCTTTTAAATTGTAGAATCAAGATGACAAACTCATCAACCACATTTTCTCTGTGATCAATACTGGATAAAGACAATATCCTCACCGACAGTAACTTTTAGAAATGGTTTAGGTGCCTTCAGGTTATCCTACGCCATGAACGAAAGTTTTATGTGATGGAGTCCTCACTTCCTGATTCTCCTACCCCAGGGGCGAGTGATGAAGATTTCCTAGTCTATGATCAAAATTTGAACTATGCTCTCGACGTTAAATGTTTGATGCTATAATCGATGTCTAGTGAGCTCATGAAGTCTCATGAAGACATGGATGCCTATAGCATGCTCGATCACCTCCGTGGTCTATACCAGGAGAGAGCAAGACATGAAAGGTTTGAGATCTCCAAGTCTCTATTTCAGAGCAAGCTTGGAGAGGGTTCCCTAGCTGGGCCACATGTAGTCAAGCTCATTGGCTACATTGAGCGCTTGGAGGTTCTAGGGTTTAAACTCCCTGAAGAACTGGGCACCGATCTCATTCTTGCATCACTCCCCCAGAGCTTCTCAAACTTTTTTGTTAATTTCAACATGAACAACATTGAGAAGTCTCTATCTGATCTTCTTATCCTTATTCGCCAAGTAGATAATGACATGAAGCGTGAAAAGACTTCTATCCTTATGGTGAATAAAAGGAAAGGGAAGGAAAAGAGATTTAAGCCCAAAGATTCTTCAAGGCCTTCCAAGAAAAGGAAGATCAAAGGGGAGGCAAAGGAACAAGATGTTGTTTGTTTCACATGTGGCAAGAAGGGTCACTGGAAGAAAAACTGCACCCAGCCAAGGAAGCAAGGGGAAGCTTCAGGTGCGTTTGTTATCGAATGAAATCTATCTGTTTCTACTAATTGGGTATTAGATACTGCTTGTGGTTCTCACATCTATATCCAAATATAGGAACCAAGTAGATTTAGGAAGATTGATCGAGGGGAGGTAGATCTAAGAGCAGCCAATGGAGCCAGACTTACTGCTGTAGCTGTCGGGGAATACCACCTCACATTGCCTACTAGGATGGCCTTGGTTTTGAAAGGATGTTATTATGTACCCTCTGTAACCAAAAACATTATTTCAGTATCCAGATTAGATACTGATGGATTCATATTCAAGTTTGGAAGTGGATGTTGATATTTTTATAAAGATAACATTTGTTTTGGAAGGGCACATTTATATAACAAACTTTATGTGTAGACTACACAAAACAGGTAATGGAAATCGATAACAAAGTTAATTCACATGAATCATATCACACCCAACTTTGGAATCACTAGATAGGTCATGTCAATGAGAAATTTTTGAAAAAATTACATCAAGATGGGTATTTAGATTCTTTCGAACTAAAAACACTTGGTGTATGTCATGCATGTATACAAGGAAAAATGACCAAAGCCCCATTTAGTGGGAAAGGTGAAAGAGCTAAAGAGATTCTAGAATTAGTTCACACAGATGTGTGTGAACCATTTCCAGTTGAAGCAAGGGGTGGGTTCTTGTACTTCATAGCTTTTACTGATGATTTTAGTAGACATGGATATATCTACTTAATGAGGTATAAGTCAGATTCTTTTGATCGGTTCAAAGAATACAAGAATGAAGTTGAGAACCAGCTTGGTAAGAAGATTAAGAAACTCCACTCAGATAGAGGAGGAGAATATCTTAATCAGGACTTCATTGATTTCTTACGGGAGTTTGGGATTATATCTCAACTCACTCCTCCTTACATGCCACAATGGAATGGTGTAAGCGAAAGGAGGAACCACACCCTGTTGGACATGGTGAGATCAATGATGAGTCATGCGAGTCTTCCATTATCATTTTGGGGATATGCATTACAAACAGTAGCGCACATAATAAACCAAGTACCAACTAAATCGATAAATAGTATTCCATACGAGTTATGGAGTGGACTCAAAGCCATGTTATCAAATTTACATGTGTGGGGTAGCGAAGCATTTATTAAGGCCTCTTCGGGTAAAAAACTTGCACCCCAAGGCACAAAGTGTATCTTTATAGGATATCTGAAGGAAACAAGGGGATATTACCTATACAACCCCTCAAACAAAAAGGTTACAGTGGCAAGACATTCCATATTCCTTGAGAGGGAGCACATCTCCAAAAGAGATAGTGGGAGCGAGATAGACTTCGATGAAGTCGAGGATCAAGATACACAGGAGTTGGTACAAGAACAGATTCCACAAAGCCCTGTGGAAGAATAATCTATTCCAGAGATACAAGAACTGTGTAGGAACATGAGAGAGGTAAGAGAACCAGAACGATATGGTTTTCTTGTCACCGAGGATGGTGACTCATTATTGGTTGACAATGATGACCCTCTTACCTACAAGGAAGCAGTTGAAGGCACAGACGTTGCCAAGTGGAAAGAAGACATGAATTCTGAAATGGATTCCATATACCAAAAACAAGTCTAGATTTTGGTAGATCCTCCAGTTGATGTAAAGCCTATTGGTAATAAATGGGTATTCAAGAAGAAACTGGACATGGAGGGGCAAGTAAGCACCTACAAGGCACGACTGGTTGTAAAAGGTTTTAGACAGCGTCAAGGAATTGACTATGATGAAACCTTTTCACCGGTTGCGATGCTGAAATCCATTAGAATCCTATTGTCCATTGCCACTTACCATGACTATGAAATTTGGAAAATGAATTTCAAAACAGCTTTCCTTAATGGGAACCTCCAAGAAGATGTCTACATGACACAACTTGAAGGGTTTGTGACTCCAAAGGATGACAACAAGGTATACAAGTTGTAGAAATCCATTTATGGATTAAAGAAAGCATCAAGGTCATGGAAAATTATTTTTGATGAAGCTGTAATGGAATTTGGATTTGTTAAGAATGAATGTGAGCCTTGTGTCTACAAAAGGTTTAGTGGAAGTGAAGTCGTTTTCCTAATAGTATATGTTGATGACATATTACTAATTGGAAACGAAGTAACTTTCTTACAGCCAATTAAGGCATGGTTGCATAAATGCTTCTCCATGAAATACTTGGGCGAGGAGACATATATTCTTGGGATCAAGATCCATCGTGATAGATCTAAGAGAATGCTAGGCCTGAGTCAAAGTACATACATTGAAAAGATACTGAATAGATTCAGTATGGAACAGTCTAAGAGGGGATTGTTGCCAGTGTCACATGGCATTCATCTTTCCAAGAAAATGTGTCCTCAGACACATGAGGAAAGAAAGAGAATGTCAAGGATACCTTACGCATCTGCGATTGGGTCAGTCATGTATGCTATGCTATGTATGAGGCTAGATGTTGCTTATGCATTAAGTGCGGTAGGCATATATCAAGCTGATCCAGGAGACCGCCATTGGATGGTAGTCAAGACTATTCTTAAGTATCTGAGGCGTACTAAGGACATGTTCCTGGTTTATGGAGGAGATGAGGAACTAGTCATCAGAGGACATGTAGATTCTAGTTTCCAGACTGATCAAGATGACATGAAGTCACAGACTGGATACATCTTCAGTTTGAATAGAGGTGCGATGGGCTGGAAGAGCTCAAAACAAAGTGTGGTGGCAGATTCTACAGCAGTGTACGAGTATATCGCAGATTCTGAGGCAGCTAAAGAAGCAGTATGGATGCGGAGCTTCATCCAAGACCTAGATGTTTTACCAAGTAAAGATCCTATCACACTCTATTGTGATAATACTGGAGTGGTGGCACTTGCAAAAGAGCCAAGGTCACATCAGTGGACAAAGAACATACTTCAGAAGTATCATCTCTTGAGGGATTTTTCTCAGAGAGGTGATGTTGCAGTGAGCAGTATTTCCACGGAAGACAACGTGGAAGACCCCTTGACTAAAACCTTGACTCAGCAAAAACATAATCATCATGTGAGTTCTAGCGGACTAAAAGTCGTAGGTAGTTGGCTCTAGTCCAAGTGGGAGTTTGTAAGGGTTGGTGTCCTGAGAACCAACTGTTTTGTACTTTGATTACATGAATGTTAACTTATTATATATTGTTCATTGTTCTGCATTACTATAATATAATAATGTCCTGGAATATTTGTTGCATTAATAAGGTCATGGCATATCCCCTCTATGATGAGAACCTTGAAATGCTATAACAATATTCTTAAATAAAGTTATACGGTTGGATGAAATACTGTGATAGGACACATAGTATACAAACCATCATGTGAGAGTACTCGTAAGAAGAAGAGACTCTCTCTCATATAGTTCGCACTTGGTAATCTCTAAGATGGGAGATTATGAGAACAGACCCTCCAGTAGAAATTCCACATGTCTTGGTGTCATCGGACATTGCTATCTACGAGCGTGTGTAATGGTCCTTAGACTGGAAGATTATCATTAACTCATGTCATGACTTGCGCACTTAGATTTACTGACGAAAACCATCACGCAGAAAGTTGGAGGGAAGTAGGGTACGTTGGGTGCGTCACAAATGACATGTTGTTAATGGATAAGTCGAGGAAGGATTTGTCTCTTCCATTTATGGAAGTTGATATCTCGGCCATTTGATTGAAATAGAACTGTCGCATTTAATTCCATGGACATGGTGTAAACGACGAGTTTATTTCAGGTAGTCAAAGAACGAAGGATCAAGCATATAGGTTTATGACACTTCCATGAAACATGCTTGATGAGATATCGAGACAAAGGGATTAAATTACATAGTAAGTGTTCGTATGAGGTGATACATCAATGCGTCGTCAACTTCTTTCTCTTGGGTGCCTTGACCCATTGCTAGACAGTAATCTTGGACTTTAGGCAAGCTCGCCTAATGCCAACGAGAAAGAGGCCTAGAGGGTCACACACTAAGTGTATTCAAGTATCTCAAGTAGAATAAAGATTATTCCCGTACGTGGTTTAATAATTATTCAAGGAATCCTAAATCGTTTTAATGATGGAGGAAAAAGGAAATAAAAAACAAGATATACACGCCGTGTATTAAAGATTACACGCCATGTAGTTTTTCATGGAAAACAAGTACACGCCGTGTATTAATAATTACACGACATGTTGGTTTCTTTATGGAAAGGAAATGAATAAATGAAAACAAGATATACACGCCGTGTACATTGAATGTACACGCTGTGTAGTTTTCAATGAAAAACAAGTACACGTCGTGTATTTATTAATACACGCTGTGTAGTTTTTACAGTCGGGATTTTGAGGATATAATATTGTTTTAAATGATATTTATTATAATCAGTGTGAGAGCATGTCAATGAATTAATTATTAGACATGGGGGTTTTAAATATGAGTCAATGAAATAAATAAAACGCGTAACGCATTTATTTATTGTCATAACTCTACAACCTCAAACCTGATTATAAATATCCTCACAACCCCAACTCTTTTACTACCCCTGTGTGAGACACAACAATTCTGGAGAATTCTTTTAAGGCCAAAAGAACCTCTTCCTCCAAGAACGCTCTTAAGATTGAGAGAGATCCTCTTCCATCGGATCAAGATGATCTAAGGCGGACAACGCAAGCAAAGACTTCTCCACGCTAGCACCCGGAGGATCCTTTGGCGACGTCCAGAGATACGAGGTACACATGTGGATCACCACTAGAGGGAGTCTACACTTGGCTTCTGCGACGCAACGACGAATCACATCGACAACGTGATCAAGAACATCAACGAAGAAAGGACACCCAAAAGGTATTTCTTTATAATTAATTAAATTAATTATAATCAACCTGTAACGATCCTTGTTTGTGGTTCCAGGACAAACCTTCTTCTTTGTCTTTTTCTGTGATTCGATCTATGGAGACTGGCGTTTATCATCGTATTGATCCCAGATTGATCATTGTTACTGACAAAAAGCCAAGTGGGAACATCCACCCACGTGCTTCTGCTGCGCCCGGAACCTTCAAGGCCATGCTGTAGAGAGAATGGATGCACCATAGTAACCCCAACCTCTAAAGGTTGCACCATTGCCTTCTCCATGGAGGGATATTTGGGAATGGATTCATTATGGTGTCTTAGACCATGCTGAAGAGCCTATTCAGTTTCATTTATAGAATCTTGTAATTCTCAATAGTTTTTCCCTTTATCAGACCATTTCATTTTTTATTCAGGTACTATTTTTGGTATTAATTCAGGGCATTCATTTCGGTTTCTATAGTGAGTTTCAATGAGTATCGAACCCCTATTTATACCCCTTTCACCCTCTTCAATTGGATTGGTTCCAAAACCCCAAAGGACTGCTTTCGAGCTGACTCCATGCTATAGTTATTGTGCTACAACACAACGGTTTGAGTTTCAGTGTAGTTATATGCCACAGTCTCCATATTTACACCATAGGGGTTGTATTCTGCTATTTTCCACACTACATCTATTGATACTTCACCATGGTAGTCTCTTCTAGTGAAGCACTGCGTCGCGGTGTTCCAACATGATCCATGGTGGTTTATTCCTATACAACACCACACCACAACATCTTGCTTGCACCATGGAGCCTACCATATTTCCATAGGCTTCACTTGTTCCTCATTGAGAACCCCTCATTAGGGTCTTACGATATTATTATCAAGGTAGGTAGTTTAAAAATTTATTCCTATTATATAAAACCTTGATTCTTATTTATTTTAAATTGGTTTCCAAGTCAATTTCAAAATCTTGAGTTGGGTTTTTGATAAATGGACTTTGAAATGGCATGAAGTGTGATGGAAAGTTCTTGATGATAAATTATTGTTGATTTTTAGAAAAGTATTCTTGAACTAAATGGAATTAATTTTGAAATAAATGGAATGAATTTTGACAAAAACCAATAGATGTTGGTTTTTTAAATGAATGACATTAGTTTTGATAAAAACCATTGATGTTGGTTGTTGAAATAATTTCATGAGTTTTGATAAAAATCTGTTGAGTTTTTATTTGAAATGAAAGACATGTTTTGAAATTTGGGTTAAATTAAATAATGTTTGAAATGGTTTTTGAACCAATGATAGACAATTTTAAATTGTTTTTTACCCTAAATCACATGGGAGATTTGGTAGTTGACTGGGAAGAATATACACTTGGCATGTATTATCTCTACCTAGCAATGGATTGAAAATGAGAAATGAAACTAAACTACTTGAGGTAATGAATATTAGTCCTTAGGGATCTTCTCCTTTTCATCATTATAGATGTTTCTTGTGCACCTTAGAAGCCATACTTTACCAAGATATGTAAGAATCCTTGGATATCCCATACCTAAGTCTCTTAAACATGGTTCTATAATTGGAATTTATTTTTCATACCTTATAATATAAATGTTTTACTCATGTCAGTTTTGATGAAAATACTTATTCATGCTCTATTTTGATAAATTTTTTATTCATGACTATTTGAAAAATATGTTTGATTATGTCTACTTTGATGAAAAAACTATTGTACCTATTTTCTAAAATTAATTTGAAATGTTTCTTCAAGCATGTTTTGATATGGAATATGAGAACGTTTCGATGTAATTTTTTATTTACATTAATCATAAATGGTTTATCTTTTATGGAATGCTTATGAAATTATTAGTGAACTTATTTTCGACTTATAACTCACACACTACCTTTGTATTCAGGTGTTTATAGATTTCCTTATGATAAGTCTAGGTAAAGTGAAGACACCACTTGATATAGAGGGTGTACCTATCATACATGATCTTTAAGAGTTACAACACATGATGGAGATTGTGATCCTTAGTTGTACTGGTTGTCTTATCATTTTTAAGGCTTGTATCAGGGTGTTGTGGACCCCTTTCTCATGTGGAGTTTTTTTTATACCAACCATTTTATCAGTCACTCTATTTTATCTTGTAAATATTATAGAGAATTCATTCCCTCTTTACTTTTATTGATTCTATGGAACTTTTTATCAGCACTTGGGAATCAGGAGTGCCTTTTAGGTGATGTCAAGATTGGTTTGGGTACCATTTAGGTGGGTTATCTGGGTTTGTTCATAACAAATTGGTATCAAAGGTGTTCGAGTCTCCTCTTGATGTCTATATGAAGTTTAGGATAGTATTTTAGAGACTTAAGGGGTATGATAAAAGTGAGTAGCTAGACATATCTCATGGTAATGAGCCTTAATTTACCATGGGTTTTTGGGGAAAGTGTATTTGAGGAAAATCAAAGTTTTTATTCTAGAATTTTCCTAGAATTTGATTTGAGTTTTTTATAACCCTACTAATTACCTCTTGATAGAGTTGATGATCTCATTCCCCATGATTGATATTTTCCTTGATGTTACATAGTGACATTCCTTAGGAGGGAATTGATAATGAACCACAACAAGCAAACCCTCAAATTGATCATAACCTTATAGAAGTTGTTGTGTGTGTAATCCAAGATATGGGTCAGATAGAGGAATCTATTCCGGATCAGATTAGAGAGGTTGTACCTTGGAGTATAAACAATAGAGATCATTCCCAAGAGTTTCTTCATCTCAAACCTATTTTATTATAGGGTACCAATGATCCTCAGGAGGTGATATATTGGTTGAAGAAAGTTGAGTAGCTCTTTGAGTTATTGGAAATTTATGATTCTATTAAGGTTAAAGGTGTTAATTTAAAGCTTGAAGGTCCTAACATAAGGTGGTGGGAATTGATATTTGAGAAAGGGAAGAATGTGGAATTGGGGGTGAAATAATTTAGGTATCTTTTCATAGAGTATCTCTATCCAGATTTTATGGTGTTGGATAAATCAATGTAGTTCCTTAAACTCAAGCAATGTAACCAAACTATGACTCAGTATTCCAATTGATTTTCCTAGCTTATTCACTTCTCACCTGAGATGGTATTGAATGAGAAGCTAAAGCCCATAATATTTTAGAAGGGTCTTAAACTAGATATTTGATACTAGGTTTTCCTACCAAAACTCACCTCATATAATGATGTTCTAGATAGAGATTTGATAGAGGAGCTTGAATTGACTGGGAATCCAGGGCGGATAGGATTTTATCCTACTTTTGTGCTAGTTTTAGTGGTCCATTTAAAGGAGAGAGAAATAAATATTGGTTTCATGGTAAAAACCCCGGTGGTGGATCTCAACAGTAGACCTCCACTAAATCATATGCAATATTTAGTAAAGACTCACTCACTTACTTTCAATGTGGTAAGGTTGGGCACACAAAGCATACTTTATTAGAGAAATCAAATAATTACAACTATTGTGGATGCTTAGAACATTTATAGAGGTTTTTCCATATTTTTACCACACTGCATAGTGGTAAAAGCTCTTCATTACCGAGAGTATCTATGGTGCAATCAGATACTTCAAGAATAAAGGTGTTCTGGCCATTGGAATTAGGAAAAAAGATTCTTCACACAGTGAACTAATCTCCAATCAAATCTGACAGGTCCTGTAATAGTGAGAGGTACTATTATCAATGATTTATCATTAGTGTCAGATTTATTTGTTACTATTTCCTCTCATTACTTTGTCTCTCTTGGAGCTGGGTAAGGTGATGTCTATGTTTTCCTTTGAATTGGATCATGAACCTTTAGATGGTTCAGTTCCTACAGTAGTTGTTTAGTTTCCCAATATTTTTCCATATGAATTATCTTGTTTTCCACCAGTGAGAGAGGTATATTTTTTCATCAACTTGGAACCAGGTACCCAACCTATCTCTATGAAAACTTACTGTATGGCACTACTGGAACTAAAGAAGTTAAAAACTTAGTTGGATGATCTTTTTTCCAAAAGATTTATCCTATACAGTGTTTCTACTTGGAAATCACTCACGTTTTTTTTCTAATAAAGATGATGGTACCCTTCTCCTTTATGTTGATTATTAAAAGATCAATCGGGTCATAATCAAGAATAAGTATCCATTGCCTCAGATTGATGATTTGTTTGAACAACTAAAAGGGGTAAAGTTTTTATCAAATACTGATCTTTGGTTTGGTTATCACCAGCTTAGGATTAAATAGTATGAAATTCCCATGACCACCTTTAGAAGTAGGTATGAACATTATAAGTAACTCATTATGACTTTTGGTCTAACCAATTATCCTATAGTGTTAATGAAATTAATTAATAGAATTTTCCATGAGTACCCTGGTTCCTTTATTTTGGTATTTTTGGATGAAATATTGGTTTTCTATAAGACTGATAAGGACCAAATATGTCATCAAAGAGCAGTATTGGATATCTTGAGAAATCACCAACTTTATGAAAATATTTATAAATGAAAATTTTGGAAGTGAGGATTAAAATTACTCAGACACATGGTTTCTGAACATGATGTATGAGTTGATCCTAAGAAGGTAAAATATGTTATGACCTAGGAGAAACCATGAAATGTATTTGAGATTTAGTGCTTCTTGGGATTGGTAGGATATTATCTCCATTTTTTAAGGATTTCTCTATGTTGGATTATCTAATGACCACTCTTACTTATAAGTGTGTAAATTTCATTTGGTATTTGAACTATTAGGTTTCATTTTATGATTTTAAGCATCTATTGAATTCAAAAACCTTTTTACTCTTCTAGAAGTTGGTCAGGGATATGGGGTTTTCTATAATGCATTAGGTTTAGGTTTGGGATGGGTTCTTGTATAGGGAGATAATATGATGGCATATGGTTCTCATCAGCTTCAACCTCTTGAAATGAAATATCCCATACATGATCTTGAACTCATATCCATGATGCATGCTTAGGTTAAGGATGAGCATCATAACCCTTCAAGTTTTCTTCAACCCCTTCCAGTGCTGACTTGGAAGTAGGATGAGATATTTATGGACTTTGTGGATAGATTTACATTTACACCTTTAGGGAAGAATTAAATAAGGCCATTTATTGAATTATTGACCAAATCAAATCAATTTATTCTGATTCATGATACCACTAAGGTTGAGGACTTGGGAATCTTGTATATCTAAGAAATCATGAGATTGCATGGAGTTCTTTCTGAAATCATTTTTGATCGAGACCCCAGGTTCACTTATCTCTTTTAATATCTTTCTAAGAGGTACTGGGATCCTAGGTGAAGTTCATTATGATATACCATCCTTAAATAGATGGCCAAAGAGAATAAGAAATTTGTATTCTTGAAGACATGCTGCAGGAATGTGTCCTTGACTTTGGAGGAGCTTGGGATAGTTATTTAGGGATATTTTAGTTTGATTATAACAATAGATACCATTTTACCATCAAGATAAAATACTTTGAGGATTTTTATGGATGACCTTGAAAATATCCTCTTTGTTGGTCTTAGTTTGTAGAACCTTCCTTAGTAGGCCCTAGTTTGGTCTAGGAGGCAATGACTAAGATTTAGTTGATCTATCAGAAAATAGTAATAACATAGAGCCATTAAAAATATTATGATGATCATCATTGAAATCATTTAGAGTTTGGTGCTAGTGATCTAGTTTTTCTAATATTTTCACCATGGTTAGGTCACCAATGGTTTGGAAAGCAGGTAAAGTTAGCACCAAGATACATGGTTCTATTTGAGGATATCAAACAGATTAGTAAGGTGGCTTATCACTTGGATTTTTCACCAAAAAATACATCTATCCACAATGCGTAACATGTTTCACATATCATTAAATATATTTCAGATCAATATAATGTATTAATATGGGAATATCTATATTTGGAAACTGATTTATTCATGATCGAGCAATCAGTTCAGATTGTTGATTCTCAGATAAAGTTTTTTTTATGGAAAATAAATACCATTGATTTGGGTATTATGGAAAGATGGTTTTGATTCACATGAGACTTGGGAGTGTGATACACTGATGAGAGAATAGTATCCTCATCTCTTTGATTTGGAGTCTTCTTGACAAACTTTATGTGGGTAAAAATCTTTTACTATGGGGAGAATTGTAACATCCTGAAATTTTATTTCAGGTATGTTATTTGATTATTGAGATTTTTCCTTCTCCTACTCCTTGTTTTTGAGTTGATCCATGTTAGTGTAAAGGATTTGGTATTTGAAAAGATTTTAGAATCTTAAATGTATGTTTTTGGAAACTTTCTTTCCAAAAAAGTGAAGGACCTCGGAACACCTTGAGAGGGGAGGGGTGAATTAGGGTGTAATTTTTTTTTAAAACTGAAGGATCTTGTTCCCATGTTGGTATGAACCCATTAAACCTGTATGATGAGAAAATTTATAAAAAAAATTACATTCAAAGGAAAGACACATCAATTTTACTTGTCTCACCATGAAGGGATACATCCAAGGAGTATACACCAATAAGATTTTGGTTGTACTAAAGTATACTAATCTTCACTAGTTTTGGAGTACAAAATTTTAGCATAGTCACTCTATGCTAGGAAAACTACCTTTATAAGGTTTTTGGGATAGCACACTGCATCCCTCAGATCACTTCTGTTGACTCCCCCTTGCTCACTATATAGGTAAGAATCTGAACTCAGTTTATTGAATTGAAGTCCACTTCAATGGATTGAAATTAAATCAATCATCCTCAACTGTATATGGATGCTCTTTTGAAGTTCTATTTTTACCCTTAGATGAAGTTCACTTTTCTACGTACTGATAGTTCGTGAATTGATTCTCCATTAACTGAACTTATTCCTCTGTGTACTACCTCTCCTTCCTCTATGTACTTCACTACTTCCTCCATATACTACCTTTATTTTCATACTTTCCTACTCCACATACTGTGAATGATTCCTTCACATACCTCGCTACTCCATGTACTACCCTACTCTGTAAACTGCCTTCCGCGAATAGCCCCTACTCCATGTATTGCAAGAAATTCATGGAACGAGTTCTTCCTTCACGTACCATGTCTTCTACGCAGACATGTCTTCCTAAAAACTAGTCTTATTCCTTAAAAAACTATCTTCTAAGAACTATTCTGGTCTTCACCAAATTCTTTTTATATTTTTAATTAAAGTTGGTTTTATTCTCATAAACTACTTCCAGATTTCATCGAATTCCTATCAGATTTTTAATCTCAGAGTCGTGTTCCAATGAAGGGATTAGATCTCCTTATATAGAAAAATATATCCTCATAATTTTCTAAATTGATATTTACCAAATCTTTATAGTAGGACCACCTTCACCACGTACTGCACATCTCCCACTAACCATTTTCCCTATGCGATGAAAAAAATCACCGCCTCATTTCAGCAAAAAAACCCTTCGTGGTTTCTCAAAACTCCACCTTGATTTCACGAATGAAATTCCATCCCATGAATCTTAATGCCTTCTGCATACAGTGAGCCTTTCTGTGAACCGAATGTCTTCTCTGTGAACCTCCTTCACTCCACGAACCATTCCTTCTACACGGTCTGCATATCATTCCTGCTTCATGGTCTTCGGTTCACTATTTTACATACCAAAATTTATGACCCATTAAATATTCCCATAATATGTTTTGTGGTCCATGATTACTTTTCTAAAACTTATCCTTTTCAAAACAAACAAATTCCCAATTTTGAGGCCCAAAAATTTGGAAAACACTGAGAAACTACGCCACCTTCAATACTGCTTTCAGACTCAATCGTAAGACTTCATTCCTTGAAAACTCCTTGACCAAACTAATGTGGATTGAAAAAAAAAACAAAAACCATACTCCATTTTCAGAAAAGAACTGCCTTGGTTCCAAAAATATCCCCCTTTGGGGTTGTTGGCAATTTGCAGATAAATTCAATGAAGAACCTACAATAAAAAAACCTGATATGTGAGAAAAAAAATCCTATAATACTCTAAGTCTATGTGAGAAAAGCTCAATGTAGAAAACAAGAAGATCATGAATTGGGTTCTTATTTCTTGTAACTTATCATTCTCCCCATTTTAATATTTTTTAATTTCTTTATTCTCCATCTTCCTGCAACCAACCAAAAAAATATTACATTATCATTGAATTTATCCATTCTACCCCATTGGTAATAAACCCAAAGAATCAAATATAGAATTTCAAATATTTAAGAACACTACCCCTGGATCATATCTCCCCTATAAACCTGTAATACATTATAAAGTAGATTAAAATAGTTAGCATAACTGGGGCGAGGGGACTTTGTAACCTCCTCATGCATGGGGAGGTGGATGAACATCGAGGTTCAACCAATGCTTCTCGAACACATGTGATGACAATGGCATGGTCAGTATGTCATCCACTTGATAATCAGCTCCAAAATGATCCATTTTAATCACTCCTTTTCCACTTTTTCCTTGATGAAGTGATATCTAATTTCAATGTGTTGCGTACAAGAATTCTGAACAAGATTATTCGTAAGATCAACCACACTCGTTATCATAGTGAATCACCATTGGCTGTTTCACCTCATCACCAATATCATTTAGCTATTTCTTAATCTAAAGTAGTTGAGTTCATGCCTTTGTAATGGTGATATATTTAGCTTCAGTAGTACTGAGAGAAGTGCTTTCTTATTTCTTACTCAACCAGCCCACACATTATTGCCAATAAAGAATGCTCTACCACTTGTAGATTTTCTATCCACCAAATCTCCAGCCCAGTCATCATCAAAAAATGCTGAAAGTTCATTATATTTTCTTGTAGTAAATTATAATTCATAATTATGAGTACCTTGAATATACCTCATGATTCTTTTCACTTCTTCCATATGTTCTTCCTTCATATTACTTTGAAAGCGATTCACTAAGCATGTTGCAAAGAAAATATATGGCCATGTCATAGTCAAGTATAATAAGCTTCTAATGATTCTCCTATACATTGTGCTATCTATAGATGTCCCATCTTCATGCTTTCCTAGTTTTGTCCCAACCTAAATTGGAGTTGACATTGGTTTGGAATCATGCATATTGAATTTCTTCAGCAACTCTCTTGCATACTTTTCCTGTGAAATGAAAGTGTAGTATTTCCTCTAAATCACTTGTAGCCCTAAGAAGTATGTGAGTTCAACAATCATAGAAATTTCAAATTCCGATTTCATATGATTGGAAAATTCATCCACTGATACCTATCTTCTTCATCCAAATATAATATCATCTACATACACCAGAACCATGAACTGATCTTTCTGAGAATTATTCACATAAAGATTGTGATCCACTCCTCCTCTTTTCATTTTGAGATTCTTTAGATAAGAATCCAACTGAGAGTACCATGCCTGTGGTGCCTATTTCAGACCATATAAATCCTTATTTAATATGAAAACCTTTATTTCATCATTACTAAGAAGAAATCCCACTAGTTGTTCAATATAGTCTTCTTGTTCAAGAACACCATTTATGAAATCTATCTTGACATCCATTTGATACACTTTGTATCCTCTTTAAATTTCCATGGCAAGAAATAGTCTGATTGACTCCAATCTATCCACTGGAGAAAATGTTTCTTCAACATCAACACCTTTATTATGTGAATATCCTTTTCACACTTGACATGCCTTATTTATGATCACATTTCCATGCTCATCAAATTTATTTTTGAAAATACACTTTTTACCAATTACATTGTGGGTTTCAGGTCTCTTAACTAGATCCCATGCTTTATTTTTATCGATATGATCCAATTATTCATTCATAGACTTAACCCATGATTCATACTTTGTAGATTCTTAAAATGAGGATGGTTCTACAACAAAAAGGAATATATATTGTTCATTATTCCTCCTTCTCCTTGTCTGAGTGGGTGCAGTCCAATCCCCATTGATGTTGGATCAATCAATTTCTGCTCTTTGATTTCTCTTTTGGGGTTTAGAAGAATTTTCTTCACTCATGGTTTCCTCTTTTTATTCTTCTTCTAATTTAACATCATGATGTGATTACTGATTGTTTTTCATGCATTTCTCTACTTATGTGTTTGAGTCAGTTCCATCTCCACATTCTTTATAATCATCAATCACATCAGTAGATGAATTTATTGAGAAATTCGTGGTTTTATCTTCAATGATCTTCACATTACTTATTTCCAAATTTTTTCCAAGATTTTTATTGAAACATTTTTAAGATTTTATATTCATTGAATATTCAAGGAACATTCCTTCATCTGCAGCATTGCCATACATTTATTTCCTTCTTTGTTTTGGATAAAGAATCTACTTCTAAAGACATGAAAATACTTAAAATAGGAATTCCTTCCATACTATAAATCATAAGGTGTCTTGGTTTCCCATATATAAATCCTTGTTCAGTTTTGAATATAAACTGCATCTTGAATATCCTCTTTCTAGTAATGGTGAGAGATACGACTCTCAATCAGCATAGTTCTGGCCATATTATTCACCTGTTGATTCCGGTGCTCAACAAATCTATTTTTTGCGGGGTTCTCACATCATCCACCTAATGTTGTATTCTATGTTTCTCCAGGTAATTTTCAAATTCAATGGATGTATACTCCCCTCCACTATCAGACCGCAGAACTTTGAATGTCCATCCACTATCATTCTCAACTATTCGGCGATAAGTTTTCATGCAACCAAGAACTGATCATTTCTTGTGTATAACCATCACACAAGACATTATACTATAATAATAAATCAAAAGGATAAAGTACCTTTCTACATATTTTCCAGTAACATTTATCAGACTATATACATCTGTATGAATGAGACCAAGAAGATTTGATGCTCTTTTCTTCTTTGGATGATATGAACTGCACACCAACTTTAATCGCATGCAAGCATCACAAGTATTCTCCCATTCACACTTCAAATTTGGGATATCCATGACAATATTCAGTTTAGATATCTTTTCCATATATTTTTTATTAACGTGACCCAACCTCTGGTGCCACAAGTTGTTCTCTTCTTTAATTATCATGAAACAAATGTTCTCTTTACTATCAACCTGATATAAGTTTCAATATGTTCTAAATCCCTTCATGAGATAATTACACATTATTAATTTTATAGTGAAACCATTTTTATTGAATGTCACCATAAGTCTTGATTCATATAGTTTTCTCACACTCAGAAGATTGTGACGTAACCCGTCCACATAAAAAACTTTGGTCTTCTTCATCTCACCATTGTCTAGTTCAGTACTTCCACTACCCTTGATCTTCAAAGCACCATAATTACCAAATCTCACTGTACCATCAACCTTTTTCTTGATATTCATTAATAGGTATTAATTTACCATCATATGGGATGAGAATCCACTATCAATAATCCAAGTGCTGCTGTTCTTGGTATCTTTAAGAGCTACTTCTGCACGATTTGATTTTTCAATTTTATTCTCTTCCTTCCATGAAATATTAGATTTAGTGAAGAAAAAATATGTTATTTAAAATATCTCTTCCATGTGAGAAGGTTATTTATAGTCACATTCTTATTTTATCAGAGAAAACTTTTTTCTAAGAGAAACACTATCTGGTTGGTGAGTATTGACTTGTCTCTAAGTTCTATACGAATTATTGCTGCCATTCCTCTGCCTGTAATCAAATTTTTTTTGGCCAAAGTTGGAACACTGAAAACAATATCCATAGAAAATATTTCTTTTATAATAATTATAATATGAATTCATTATCCTTTGTTGACTTCCTAGATCTTCACAGTATGACATGGTGTGTCCTAGATAGCCGTAGAAATGACATTTCATTAGTGGGAATGCTTTTTCACTTATATTACTTCTCACGTAAATTCCTTAGGATGGTAGTTTGACTGCCTATCATTTTAGGATTACAGAGAATATTTTTTAGTTATCCTTTTAGTTTGAATTGAGGGTTTCTTTTTCATCACTTAAAGTGACTTTTCAACCTATCAAAATTTTATCTTGCCTTTATTTTGACTCATTTTATTTATAGCATTAGATGTTTCAGCATCAAAATCTATTCTACTGTTACCCATGAACATAGGTATTTGGTTATTCGTAATCTTTTCAACTCCATTAGAACCACACCTAGCTCTCTCTAGTAACTTAACATCTAATAATTTTCCGAACTATATTTATTCTTTGTTTCTTTTGAGATTGATTCACTTTCTAGTTTACTCCTTAGAGTAACAAATTGTTTCTCTAGACCTTCAATAGTCTTGGAATTATCTTCCAATATGTAGGTAAGTTCATTTAATACCTTTCCCTATTCTTCAATTCTGAGTTTTAGTTCCACTATATTTTCTATTCTCTCAAGGATTGATGATTTTACTTTCACAAATTCTTTAAGTCATTCAATTTCAGCATCAAGCTAATCAACATATTCTGATGATTCTTCCACAACTATTATCTACTTATTTCACCTCTTACATTGATTCTCAAGCTTACCAAAAGCATCCTTAAGTTGAAATTTTTTATCGATAATAGTGGTCAACTGATTATCTCCAGCATTATATTTTGATGGTTCTATTTTTTCAATTGTATCCATCATGGAAGCATGGTTTCCGAACTTAAATTCTGATTCTTCCTCCTCAAATAATTCATTGTCATCATCTTCTTCTTCATAGACAAAACTCTTTCATTGTAATTTCTTTCCAGATTTGAAGTCTCTTGTTTTTAAAAACCTTTTTCAAGGCTTCTGAATGTCTCTAGTTTTACTTTCTTTATCATCAAACTTTCTTGGGCACTAAGAGGAAATGTTCCCAACTCTTCCACAAAAAACAATCCATATCTAACTTTCGTTCAAATTTCCCTATCCCCTTATTGAATTTCTTGGAAATGTGGGAAAAATTTATTTTTCCTCGTTATCTTCATAAAAAATATCTCCATAAATTTCTATTTTGTCCATGTCTTTGAATGCCATTTTCTTTCTTACAATAGTTGTTGCATCTTCAGGTTTGACTCTTATTTCATAATCCACTAGACTACTTAGCAGATCATCTAAATAAAGTTTATAGAGATTTCTTTCCTCAAGTACTGACACTTTTTCATTTTAAAGAGGTGAAATTCTTCTCAGTATTTTCTTTAAAATATCAATGTCTTTGATTTCTTCTCCAAGTCCTCTTATTGCTCCAACAACTTTAGTAATTCGATTAAAAAATGCATCTGCATTTTCATCTAGATGCATTTTTAGATCATCAAACCTATTGTAAAAAACTTGGAGTTTCACCTCCTTCACTTTGTTGTCTCCTTAATATATGTTCTCTAGTTTTTCCCACATAAACTTTGCTGACATACAACTCATAAATTTTAGATATATCTGATAAAAAAGATCTACAGTGAGGGAATTATGTGCTTTGGAATCTATATCAAGAATTTTCCTGTTTTTATTAGTCATAGACATCCCAGTTGTATCATTGACCTATATTCCTTGGTAAATCGCAAACAAGACTTCCATTACAAGAGATATTAGATGAGATCTTATCATATTCTTCCATATCTAAAAGTTTCTTCCATCAAAGAGGGGTACTCCCCTGACATTTACTGTATTCTATATTGTAGAAATGAAGGGAAGATTTAACACCAGTAACATTTACCCTCTGATACCACTTGAAGGACCTCGAAACACCCTGAGAGGGGAAGGGTGAATTAGGGTGTCTAATTTTTATTTTAAGTTGAAGGATCTTTTTACCATGTTAGTAGGAACCTGTTAAACTTGTCTGATGAGAAAGTGCATAAAAAAACAATCACATGCAAAGCAAAGACACATAGATTTTACTTAGTTCACTACAAAAGGACTATATCTAAGGATAATATGCCGAAAAGTTTTCAGTTGTACCAAATTCCACTAACATTCATTAGTTTTGGAGTAAAAAATTTTAGTACAATCACTATGTGCTAGACACATTTCCTTTATAATGTTTTAGGGATATCACACTATGTCTCTCGGATCACTTTCATTGACTTCCCCTTGCTCACTGTGTTGGGAAGAATCTGAACTCAGTTTGTTGAATTGAATTTAACTTCAATAGATTATCATTAAATCATGCATCCTAAATTGTATATGGATGCTATGTTGAAGTTTCGTTTTTACCCTCAGATGACGTTCACTTTTTTTTGTACTGATAGTTCACAAATTTCTCTTCAGCGAACTGACCTTATTCCTCCATGTAATTCCTATCATTCCTATTTTTACTACACTCCATCCTCCACATATTTCCCTACTTCACATACTTCCCTACTCATCATACTTTGAATGATTCCTTCACGGCCCGCATTGCTCCGTGTACTGCCCTTCTTTGTAAACCTCCTTCCACGAACAACCCCTACTCTACATACTACAAGAAATATGTAGATCAAGTTCTTCCTACACATATTAGATCTCCTATATCAACATTTATTCCTTAAAATTTGTCTTATTCTTTCATGAATTGTCAAAGGTGAACTATTATGGTCTTCACCAAATTATTTTTATATTTTTAATTAAAGTCTTTGTGGGGTTTTCTTCTCGTGAACTACTTCTAGATTTCTCATAATTCCTCTCAGAATTTTAATCTCAAAGACATTTTATAATGAAGGGATTAGAGGTCCTTATATAGTAAAATAGATCCAAATAATCCGCTAAACCTAGATTTACCAAATATTTATTACAGCATCGCCTTCACTGCGTACCACACATCTCCCGTGAACCATTTTCCCTACATGACAACACAAATCACCGCCTTGTTTCTGAAAAGAAACCCTTTGTAGTTTCTCAAAACTCCACCTTGATTTCATGAATGACATTCCATACTGCAAACCATCATGCCTTATGCGTACAATGATCCTTCCCACGAACCTCAAGTCTTCACCGCAAATCTCCTTCGCTCTGCGAACCATTCCTCCTATGCGGTCTGCATATCGTTCCCACTTCGTGGTTCATGGTTCACCATTACGCATACCAAAATTCATGATTAGTGAACTATTCATGGAATTTGGTTTGTGGTCCATGATTCCTTTTTTGAAACACATCCTTTTCCAAAAAAAAAAATTCCTGATTTTGAGGCTCAAAAATTTGGTAAACACTAGGAAACTGCGCCACCTTCAATACTACTTTCATCCTCAATCCTAAGATTTCATTCCTTGCAAACTATTTGATCAACTCAATGTGGATCGATAAAAAACACAAACCATAATTTATTTTCAGAAAATAATGGCCTTGGTTCCAATAAATAGAGGATACCACATGTCAACACTCAAGAACACACTTTAAAGTAGCCAGCTAGACCTTGGAGGTAGTGGATATTTCGCAGTGGTACTATAGTAGTTAAGGTCATGCCACAAAGAGAATAAAAATGCCATAGTGACCTCGAACCATGGAGGATGCGTCATAGCCTTCTCTATGGAGGGATATTTGGGAATGGATATTCCATGGTGTCTTAGACCATGCCATAAAGCCTATTCATCATCAGTTAGAAAATCTTGGAGTGCTCAAGGGGTTTTCATTTTATTAGACCGTTTTGTTTTTGATTTGGGGAATGTTTTTGGTATTAATTTAGGGTGTTCATTTAAATTTCTATTTTGGGTTTCAATATTAATTGTACCCCTATTTATACCTCTTTCATCCTCTTCACTTGTCTTGGTTCCAAAACTCTGAAGGACTGCTAGAGAGATGACTCCACACCACAGTTCTCATACTATGCTGCATTGGTTCAAGTGTTAGTGTGGTTCTATGACACCGTCTACCTATTTTAACTATAGGGGTCATGTTCTAGTGATTTCCATGTCACAACTATTGATCCTACACCATGATACTCTCTTCTAGAGAACCAATGTGCCATGGTGTTCCACCCTATGTTGTGGTAGTTGATTCCCATACAAAACCACACCGCAACGCCTTGCTTGAACTATAGAGCCTACTTGATTTCCATAGGCTTCACCCATTTCTCATTACGAATCCCTCAT
Source organism: Viscum album (assembly GCA_963277665.1). Lineage (NCBI taxonomy): Eukaryota > Viridiplantae > Streptophyta > Magnoliopsida > Santalales > Viscaceae > Viscum > Viscum album. Next base: position 1,078,332,966 of record OY728166.1, on the reverse strand, counting down.
CAGGGTCTTGTGATATTATTATCAAGGTAGTTTTTTTTTGAAAGATATTATTATTATCTAAAACCTTAATTCTTTTTTGTTTAAATTGGGTTGAAATCAATTTCTAAAGCTTGAGTTGGTTTTTTGATAAATGGACTTTGAAATGGCATCGAGTGTGATAGAAATTTCTTGATGGTAAATGATTTTTGATTTTTTAGAAAGTGTTCTTGAAATAAATGGAATGAATTTTTAAATGAATGGTAAAATTTTTGATAAAAAGAATTAGATATTGATTTTTTAAATGAATAGAATGAATTTTGATAAAAAACATTGCTGTTTGTTTTTGAAATAATGAAATGAGTTTTGATAAAAACTAATTGAGGTTGGTTTTTGAAATGAAAGGCATGTTTTGAAATTGGGGATGAATGAAATGATGCTTGAAATGGGTTTTGACCTAATTATAGCCCCTTTTAAATCATTTATTTTACCCTAAAGCACACAGGAGACTGGGTAGTTGATCGGGAAGAACACATGCTAGACATATATTATATCTACCTAGAAATGGATAGATGATGAGAAATGGAACTAAACCACTTGAGGTTAGAGAGATTATTCCTTAGGGATATTCTCCTTTTCATCCTTATGGATTTTCCTTGCATACATTGGAATCCATACTTCACCAAGATGTGTGGGGATTCTTAGATATCATACCCCTGGGTCTCTTAACCATGCTACCATGATTGGAAATAATTTTTCATAAATTATAATATAAATGTTTTACTCATTTAAGTTTTTATGGAAATGATTATCCTTGATCAATTTTGATAATTGTTTTATTCAAGCCTATTTTACAAATATTCTTAATTATTCCTACTTTGATAGAAAATCTATTGTACCTATTTTATAGAAATCATTGGAATTTTTTCTTCAAGCATGTTTTGATATGGATTGTGAGAACGTTTCCATGAAATGTTTTATTTACATTAAGAATAAATATTTTATCTAATATGGAATGCTTATGATATGATTGGGGAAATCCTATTGGGATTATAACTCACACCCTACCTTTTCTTTCATGCATTTTTATATTTTCTTATGCCTGGTCCAGATAAATGGAATGCAAAACTCCGAGATGGAGGGTGTACCTAACATACAATATATTTAGGAGTTGCAACACATGATAGAGATTGTGATCCCCAATTGTGTTGGGTTCTCTTTTTGTTTTTGGGACTTGTATCAAGGTGATTTGGACCCTTTTATCCTATGGAGTGTTTGTCATACCAACCATTTTATCCACCGATCTATTTTATCTTATAACTATTATAGTGAAATCATTACCTATTTACTTTTATTGTTTTCATGGTGATTATTTTCATCCCATGGATATCAAGAACATCCTCTAGGACTTGTCAAGATTGGTTTAAGTACCGTTAGGTGGGTTATCTGGGTTGGTTCATGAAAAGGCCCCTCCAAAAGTGAAAAGTGAACTGGGGATCACTATCAGAAATGATTACATATGAAACTCCATGAAAACTTAATGATTTTATAAACATTCAAGATTCCCAATTTCTCAACCTTGGTGATATCATGAATTATAATAAAGTGATATGATTTGTTCAATGATCCAATCACCATCCATATTGTATTCTTACCTCAAGGTGTATATGGAAATCCAACCACAAAGTCCATAGATATCTCATTCCATTTCCAAGTTAGCATTGGAAGGGGCTGAAGCAGACTCAAAGGCTTCTAATGCTCAAACTTAACCTGGTGACAGGTATAACAATGGGAAACAAAATCACCCTTATCCCATTTCATACCTAGACACTAGAAACATCACCTCATGTCATAAAAAATCTTTGTTATGCTAGGATGTACTGCCCACTAAGAGTTATGAAAATCTCCCATCACAACCTTCTTTAAAGGAAAAGGTATGACACACTAGATCTGAAAGCATATGATACCCTCAGAAAAAATGAACACTTCCTAATGGTACCCCCACCATAAATAGAGTCCCTAAATCCAAAAAATTCATCCTCAAGCTGCTGATCCTGTAGAATCATCTGAATAAGAGAGGAGGTCAACTAAAAACTTTTCAACACAACCTCTGTCTTTTGCTCCCAAACTCCCAAGTGCATGTGAGAAAAGAGATCCATAAAATTACACTCTTTTGATGATTCTTTCAGGGCCTAGTTTAAAAAATTCTTGGTCAAGGCATCAATAATGATATTCCCCTTGCTAGTTGGTATAAGAAATGTCGAAAATAGATGATTGTAGGTACTTTTTCCAATGCCTTTGTTGGAGATTCAAATATTTTTGTAAGAAGATATAACTTAGACTATTGTGATTATAATAAACAATAAACCTTTCCCTAAAAATCTAATACCACCAACTTTTAATAGCACACATCACAACTGCAAGTTCAAGATCATGAGAATGATAGTTATTCTCATGTAGCCTAAGCTATTGAGAATTGTTGGCCATGATGTGATCATCCTACATGAGAACGCAACCTAAACATGAACCTAATGCATCATAAAAAACTACATAGACCTGAACCATCTTTGAAAGATTAAAAACTAGGGAAAAATTCAAAATGTAGCTCAAATCATCAAAATAACTGTAAAATTTAAAATCTCATAAGAACTTTACTCTCTTCCAAGTGAGAGTGGTCATCAGAGAATCCAACTTAGAGAAACCCTTCACAAAATGGTGATAATATCCAGCCAAGCCCAAGAATATCTAAATCTCAATGACATTCTTTGGTTCCTATTCGGTCATAATATCTTTCAAATTCTTAGGATAAACTAAGACACCATGTTTGGAAACCACATGTCCCAAGATTTTTACTTCTCACATCCAGAAGTTGCATTAAAAAATCTTGGAATAAAGTTGTTTGTTTCTCAAGATATCTAGCACTTCTCTCAGATAAAGCATGCGGTCCTCCTCAGTTTTAGGTTAAATAAATATGTCATCCACTAATACCACTATGAATTAATCAAGATACTCATGAAATATCTTGTTCATCATTTCCATAAAAACTGTAGGAGCATTGGTTAGACCAAAAGGAATAACAAGGAAATCATAATGGCCATACCTACTTCTGAAGTATATTTTATGAATTCCATATAATTTTATTCTCAAATGGTGATAACCAAAATGAATATTTATCTTCAAGTACCACTTAAACCCTTTCAACTAGTAAAATAAATCATCTATATAAGGAAACATATACTTGTTATTTACTGTGACTTGATTGAGTTTTTGGAAATCAACAAAAAGGCGAAGTGTCCCATTGAATTTCTTAGAAAAAATCATGGGTTATTACCAAGAAAAAAAACTAGGTTAGATAAAATATCTGGACAACATATCATCCAACTAAGTTTTCAGATAATTAAATTTCACTGGTTCCATACACTAAGAGGGAATAGAGATAGACAGGGTACCTGGTACCAAGTTGATGGAAAATTCTACCTATCTCATCAGTGGAAAACAAGATAATTAAGATGAAAAAACATCAATAAACTCAAAAAATATTTGATAAAGTTCACTATATGAAGGTTCATGATCTAGTTCAAATGAAAAAACAGACACCATCTTACCCAAACCCTGAAGAGGAGGTCTTGCTTGAATCGACCTCAGGTATAATGACTTAGATTTTACATGTATTATTTTTGGATATTATATGAATTATTTTTGAGACTAGGATATTAGATGACGTGAAATTATGAGACCCAGTGTTCCTGGAATAAATGTTTGAAATATATTAAATATATTAAATAAAACATGCATGCATTTTTATTGAAAAAAGTGGAATAACTCGTGAACAGGGGCTTGGATTAGAAATATGAGGGCATCGTTGAGTTCAGAACACAAGTTTTACCCAAGGAACAATATAATGTTTTGGCACAAGGAATTTGTGAGAAATTATTTACAGGTGTAATTGAATAAAATAAATGAATTAATGAATTTGTTTTATTTATTTTTAATGCAGTAACCAAATTTTTCTATAATTGTATGGTTATAAGAATTTCCTTAGGGTTGGATTCTCAAACCCTAGAGATCTAGAAAAATATTGGAGAGTATTTTTGGAGAACGATGACAGATTAGGATTGGATCATGGATTGTTGCACCAACATAGTTTTTTGGATCTCCTTAACAGCAGCAGAACAAAACTGTTTTTTTTTTCAATGATCAATCCAAACTCTAGGTAGGATTTTTATTTGCATTTTATATCCTATTTCTTAATATCAGGTGAACTCAGATCAATTTAATGAACATAATTGATACACGTATCATCAGTAGATTTAAATTGATTGAATTTTATTTGTTCATTATGTTATCCCTCTTTGATTATCTTCTTATATGATAATTAATTAAGGATGAATGGAAAAAGAATGAAATTTATTCCTCACTTTTGATGGTTTTTGGATTTCCTTCCCCCATTCTTTGTACATTAATCATGGGTATTACTTTTGGTCTGTGATTCAATGATTACCCAGTATTTGATCGTTGCACGACTGTTCTTTGGTGCAACAGATCAATACCGTGGGTATGACTTGTGATTTAGTTTGTTATTGGAGGATTGAAAATGATGGTGGATGAATAATGGTGGAACAATAAGGGACTAGTGGAATTATTTTTTCCTAAGAGACACACATTGTAGATACATATAGAGAGAGTGAATGTTTCCCGAGTAGATCCGAAGGCCAGATCTACAATCCATAGTGACGAGAGGCTTGGATGACCCCTAAACTATGATCTCTAGTGAGGAAGATGGTAGAGGCGACATGTGTAGGGGATGAGGAGGATAGCCCATGGGATTTGGAAAATCTCAGGTTAAAAGGAATGTAATACAACGTTACACACTGTGTGGGACCCCCCTTATGGCTCTAGGGTTTTGGATAGAGTTAAGTATCACACACTATGTGACATGGTAAAATGAAATGTGACCCCTCCATGATGACTCAATGTGTACTTCAGAAAGTACACAACCAGTGGCATGCTGTGTAATCAGACACATAAATGACCAAGTGTACATGAGAATGACCAAGTATATATAGGTTGGTACATGGGAATGACCAGAGACACACAAACATGATCAGGTGCTGGGAGATATCTAAACACCGTGTATTTAGATATTTTCATTCTACATGAGGCTTTAGCACATGGGAATACTTTAGGATAGCTGGACACACCATGTACCCCTAGTACACATTGTGTACCCCATTCAATAGTGTTTATAGCCCTTTGTTTATTTATTCTGGACCAGTCTTGGTTAAGTGAGTTCCCTTGGTCCGTTCCCTCAATGGTACAATGTGACATTATATCCACTTCACATGATTATGACCCCCCTAGAGGATGAGTCATAGATAGAGTTTTTGGCATCATACTGAAGTGAGATCCTCTATCATCTCTTTTCCCTAAGTGTGGTTTGTGGAATCGGCATGACCTCATTTAGCAGGGAGTTCATCCTCTATCTAGTAGACCATATTGGTAGGGTTGATGGTATTTTTGGAATATGATCCCCTACATAGTGGGTTGATCTAGATTGGGTTCATGGTGTCCCCCAACAGTTTTGGGCGTGACCCCTATCTTGGTATCAGGGTCTTCTAAGGCTAGTGATATTTTTTGGGTAGGGGACAATGATATATACATATTAAATGAGAGTCTCCAGTGTTATCATGGATTTTGGAGTGTATTATCATGAAATGAGTGTTTCATCAAGCATAATCATGTGTCTTGTAGTTTCTTGTGACCACCTGGTGGTGCAGTGTCCTTCACAAGTATATCTGGGTGTTTCTATTACACATGGATAATTATATGTTTTATTTAATTGACTATACTTGGTGCTTCATGTTTTTGTGTTTTAGGGGTTTTCTACTGGGTATTGTTATACTCACCCCTATAGGTATCTGCTTGCACGTGTCATGTCTTGTGAAGACGACAACCCTTTTGATGGTGTCCTAGGAGGAAAGGGAGAAAGTGGAGTATATCTTGAGCTTGAATGACTGAGGTGTTTATCAAGATCTTGAATTTGATCTTAGTCTATGAACTTGGAGAAGGTTGGACTATTTAAAGTTTTTGGTTGGTCTTGTATTTGGCCCCCTTTTAGATTTCAGTACCTTATTGTTGTACTTTGTTGTTGGATTATAGATGTATTCATGAATTTGTTTCAGTTGTTTTACATTTCGGTATTGTATGGGCTGGAAGATGTGTGCATGTATACATGAAATTTAGGCTAATGCCTCCCATTTTTGGGATATGCCTACTCAGCGCTGATCTTTATCCCCTGGCCTATTGAAGGTAGGCTTGGGGTGGTCATGGGTCAGACACCAGTGGGTTAGGTCATGACAGAGTGGTATGAGAGAGATAGGTTCTACCTTAGGACCAGAGTCTGTGAGATTGGTTTGGGGTAAAAGTTTTTAGTGTTTCAAGTTTGGATTTTAGGCTAGGGACTCCAGTGTTAGTGTGGTGGCCAATGTATCTATACACTAGGACTCTAATTACCCACCTTTAAACTGAGTACATGTAAAAATTAGTTGTAGGGAAAATTTTGGTACATGCATCATATAGAAATGAGTCCTATTTTCCATATCATTCTTGATTTATCTCTCTAGATATAATCTTTGACCGTGGTACATCTTTTTTTATTCCAGTATGCCTCTGTGAAGACTACCATCCAAGATTCTACTACAGGATCACAAAAATAATCTTCATAGTGAAGAAGCTTCAGTACAGGGGCCTGTACTAGAGATAACATCTCTGATTGGTTTACCAGCTAAACCACCACACATTTTGAAGTAGCTAGTGTTGTAAGTTCTAGTTGAGGATACACACATTCTAAGTGTTCTATATAAGCTTATGAGTTAGTGACCTCCCGGGTTTCTGGGTGAGCCAGACCCCTAGGTGGATGAGGACTAGCTAGATGCAGTCACTCGAGTATTCTTCCTTGTGAGGAAGCCTATAGATCAGATGGGGGTCCTCATGGAGAGTCCTATTCAGGGCTCTACCAGGATATGGTAGAGTTTAGTGACTCATTCACATGAAGAGACAACGCTCTCCTGGTCATAATTCAAACATTTCTTTAGGGAGGAGTTCTATCCTGTCACATTGTGATCAATGAACATTTAAGAAATTCTAAATCTACAATTGGAAAATTTGACCATGGTGGAGTATTCAGTGAGGTTTACTGATCTCTTTCATTAATCTATAAATTTGGTTCGAGATTCATTCTTTAGAGAATGAACTTTTGAGTAGGGATTATGTCAGGACATTAGTGATTCACTTGTATCCCTTTGCATTCCCACCCATGTTGGGGTGCTTGAGTGAGCCTTGGTGGTGGAGAGATTCTTGGTAGAGTAGGCATAGACATTGGGTGCTGGTAGTGGGCACCCAGGAGCTGAGACCTCATCTGTAGGTGGTTGAAGACAATCTTAGGGAACTAAGTGTGTCAAAAGATTCAAGAGGTGATCCTAGGACACAAGGTTAGTGGTACATAGATCTCAGGGTGGCTCAAATTAGTCAAGGTAGAGGCATTGTTTCTCCTACAAAGGTTAGGGACATATGGATCAAGATTGTCTGAACCATCGTACAACTGATCAAGAGATGGTCGAGGGAACGCCGTGATAAAGATAAAGGAAGGATTTGTTGTAATAGTGGGTTCCCTAGACCCAACTATATAGTAATTTTTTATTACCATATCATGTGTATAGTTAGATATACATGATGTATACTTACCATTATAGTGTAGATATTTTTTCATCCACTAATTAATATTAATGTTCATAGATTAATTTTCATATCAAAATTTTATAGAAGATCCTAGGATATAATGAGAACCTCGAGATACTATGACATTAATCTTAAATGAATATCCTATGGTATAGATACATCATAATGACCGTACACTATTAATGTATGACTATTAGGTACTGGGTGATCATAAGTATTGTGACTTATTCACATAAAGTTTGCACATGGTGATCTCTAGTAGGTGAGATCACGAGGAAAGACCCTCCAATAGGAACTCCACATGTTTTAAGTGTCATTGGTTGTTCTTATCTATAAAAATGGGTATTGGTCTCCTGAATTTAGATCATTACTAGTGTGATACATATGATCGTTTACTTTAATGCAAGGAAAAAACCATGATAATGAAATCATGGTGAAGTAGATTGTATTGGGTGCGTCATAGTTGAATGGTTAAGAAAATATTTGTTGCTTCCAGGATGAGGAAGTAATATATCTTGGGCCTGGTTGATCAAGATGGTAGTACTTTTCATAATTCCTTAGCTAATGCAGTCGAGGTTAAATCCATCCAATTTGATCAAAAAATTATAAAGAAATAAAGGATTATGGCTCAAGTATTCATATTGATTTATGAGATATCTAAAGACAAAGAGATTATATTACACATTACGTGTTTATAGGTTGGTTGTCATTGTTATGATTACTCATTATCTCTTTAGTGACCTTGATGGGTTGCTAGAATCTTATCTTTATCTGTGACTAATATTCACTACTATCAAGATAAGGGCCTAGAGGGTCACACAAAATAGCATATTCAAGAATCCTCCATATTCTGGTTAATAGGTAAATAAGACATGGTGGGACCCACCATAGGGTTTGAGTTTTTTTCCAAGTATTAATGATCACCGATGAATAAATAAATTCATTATTATTCATGTAAAGAATAATTGGGATGAATTTATTTATTAAAATTATTCATGAGGTATTTAGTGAATACAAGAAATAATATTATTTGAATGAATATTATTTTAATATTCCAGGTTTGTTTAATGTAAATGGGAATTATGAGTTGATTTAAATGAATAGGTTTTATCATGTAATATATCTAATATATATTACTATTATGTGATAAAATATAAATAATATTTATGATGCAATTTAGTTCATCATAATTATTTATTTAGTGGACATTTAATAAACGAGGGCCGTGGAACCCTTTCCAAGTATTTGAGAATCCACTATAAATAGGAGGAGAGAGAATCTTTTACAATGACTATTCATTGTGATTTTTTAGAGCCTCCATCTCCTATTTTTATTTCTAGAAATATATACTCTCCATCCAAGTGATCATGTTGAGTTGATCTCCATGCATCTAAGGAACGTCGATGCGGTGATCGTCGGGTCATCAAAGGCATTGTTGGATCACCGTGATAGAACTTGAAATTCTACAATCAATGGTTATGTGGATTCTTGGAGCATGTGTGGATAATATAAAGGGGTTTGGATTTAGATCCTTCGAGGAACGATCACTAACGATGATGTTATTTTAAATGCACATCGATTCAGAATGAGGTACGCATTTCAATTTATTTTTGTGCTCTTTTTAATTCATGTGAGATCCTCGGGACTGTACTGGGGCTCGGATCACTGGATAAAACAAGTTTTATAATCCTGATGATGAATTTTTTTAAATTATCAGCCCACTGGATTCCTCTTTTCACCCCGACACCTTCAATTGGTATCAGAGCGAGTCTCATGAATTTTTTGTGATAAGAAAAATTATTTTGCTTTAAATTTTAATAAAGGGTATTATTTTGGTCTCAACAAAGAAAACCGTATGTTGATCTGATTTTTAATGACCAAGTTATGGACATCTGAAAAAATTTTTGTGGATCATTTTCGGTTTTTTTTGGATATTAAATTTTTGGGCATTCATTTTAAAGAAAAACAAATTCTGGTGAAAAATATTTTTGGTAGGAATATCATTTTCTAGACGGATCAAGATTCCATAGTTTTTATCATGATTTTAATTATTATAATAATAATTATCATTTTATTATAATAATATTATTTTTATTATATTAAAATTCTATTTTAGTATCCTTTGGACAATTCACTATGGGCTAGTTTTGGTAGATGTGGAGAAATCCACATAACAAGCAAAAAAAATTGAAACTTAAAGTCATAATGGTGGGGGAAGCACTGCATTCACAAGTCAACAATGTGGGAAAAAATCACTTGGCTTCTAGATGAAGCCTAGCGAGGTGGTCCCCCTACCTCCTGGTTTATGCAGAGTGATGCTTGCGCCCTCCTTCTCACTAGACCAAACGAATCAACAATGGCCTCCTCCACCTATGTCATGCTACCATCTTCCACTCTTGTTGAAGTAAACCAAAGACTTAGAAAGTACACCTCCTCCACCTTTCTCCATCTATGTTTCCCCATGTGATCTTCACCACCACCCGAAAAGGTCCCGACCGACCCTCCCCTCGCCAAATCTGAACCAAGAGTTGGCCTTGTTATCCTACGAGGTCTTCCAATGTTGGATTTGTGTATCCCAATCAGTCCTGGATGATGATTAGGCCGAATTATTCCAGCCTATACCACACACAAGGCTACAACTCAGCAGGTCAAGCTCTACGGTGAGCTCTTTGGGAGAGTTGTAGGGGGTAACATGCCCTTTCTCCAAGGGCCAAAGGCCCCTAACCTAATTTTCAAGTCACTTTAGAATATTTGATTGACTGTAGCATATATAACCGACTGAAAATGATAGGGCACTATAGCAGTGCATACTTTGGCATGACTACTATAGTAGGTTGGACTTTGGAGACACTAGCGCTATAGCTCTGTGGACTTCTAGCCGTTGACCACTATAGCACTTTAGACTTGGGTGGCCACAACACTGTAGTGATGCAAACTTTCAGCCACAATTCACTTTATCACAGTGAAATTTCTATGTGGTTGGTGGAATAATACTTCATCCTCCTTATTATCCCATTTTGGGCTAGGGTTTCTATGTGTGGGAAACTCAGTGATCTCCTTGTAAACTGTGCTTCCAAATCATAGTGATATTCTAACTCTCCGTGGACATAGAGATTATTCCCGAACCACATAAATCTATGTATCCAAGATCTTCTTATTCTTCTTTTGTTTTTCCCTTTTCCTCTTCAATTAACCATTTTTCTACTTTGTTTCTCCTGAAGTTTCTACTACATCCTCATCTGATGAAACCAGTGCCACCACGCTGCCTTTAGGAGACACTATGGGTGGTTGACTGTTACTCTCCCCTTGCTGAGATCCACCATTCAAGATGGCGTGAACTAGTGGATACACCACCTTTCCCTCATCTGATGATCCCTCATATCCCCTCCCACCGCCGAGGATCTATGGTCACTACTTCACTCTCCATCTGGGGAAGCTACCTCTCACTGATCCACAGTCGAACGATGAATGACTGAGCTCCTCCCTTGGTCCAGAAAGGCACCCCTTCCTAATTTCTACTAGATATGTGGACTCCACCATATCCCTATTTACTAGTCTGTGGAGATCCCTCCTTCTTGCTACTGTTATCCCCGATAGGCTCTACACCGACCAATAGTCCAGATCCAATCAGATACCCACGTGCAAGACGCCCAAGCAGAGAGGTAACCTTCTTCACAACACTAATTTCCCCTAAAAATAGGTCGGTGTGGGTCTTCCAGACCTAAAACGGGTCTTGAAAAACCTACCTAGCCCAAAATATCCCTACACAGGCTTTTCATGGTCTGAAACAAGTTTTCACAGGGTTAGCGTGACCCATATTGGGTTTTCATGGGGTTTTGGGGCTTGGGTTAATCAAAATTAATTTAATTTTAGAATTAAATTTAGTTAATTAAAATATTATTTTTGGTTTAAAAATATAATATATTTTAATATCAGGGGTAAAATTAATTTAATTTTTTAATTTAAAAATTAAATTAATTAAGCGATCAAATATAATTAAATTATTTGAATTTAATTAATTCATTTAATTTAATTAAAAATCCTTATACTTATATTTATTACAATTTTGTTTTTTATCACACTTTATTTTTAACCACTGACCATTCATGAGCATTGACCTGACCCGTGTATGTCTGATTTATTTTATTTAATTATTTAATTATGTCTAATGGTTGTAATTAAATAAGATGGTCTGTGCATCATCATTTTTTCTATCATTATGTATAAGGTCTCACATGTCCAAATTTATCTATTTTGTATTACGCCCCCAGTCCCCCTCGATTGTGATCGAGTACCTTTATATTTTAACAAAGATGATGTATGATGTGGACCCCACCAAAATAAGGTGGTACTCCAGATGAGAAGTAGACACACTAGACAAGGACAAATTACATCATGAGTCAAGTTACGACTCAGGTATGTTAACCCTAGGTCGTGGTTGGTTCATTGAGTTTAAATGGATCAACCCATTTTAGATGCTCAAGACTAGTTGGGTAGTTTATTTACTTTATGTTTTTTTATTATTTTATGCATTTTCATGATAGCAGGAAATACATAAAATAATAAATAATAAAATTCATAAAGAAGAAATGAATGTTTTTCTATTAATGTTCAGTTGTGAGTGTGACAACATAATATGAACAAGATTAATATAAATGGATTAAATTCATTGAGAAAATTATAAAAAACCCTAAAGAAATATTAAGTCATTAAATGAATTCCATCATTTGAATTTGAACAAAACCAGGTGTTTGGAGTGATCTTCATCCAAAGTTGAGGGTACCTCTTACTACTGAGGAATTATTATGAGTGTGATGGGATGACTTAACTAAAGTTGGAAGCAAATAAGTATCTAAATATAGATTTCTACAACTTTAGAGGTAAGTGTTGATTAAATCAAGTTTATGATTTTAGAAGTTGGGACTTCACTCAACAGTTCAAGGAATTGCGATTTAATGTTGTTGGTCAGTCAAACACCTACCTTGAACTCTCTGAGTAGTGGCATAGACAAAGCTTGTAGACTATGAGGGGAGGTTCAAGGATCCTTTAACACTAGAATAATCAAGCAATAGAGTATTATGATTTTAGTGTAGATGTTTCTTATAATTCTCTAAAATGGTGGGATACATTTAATGATTTAATTAATTAATCAATAATGTCTAAATCGGTAATCAAGATAAAAGTACAATCCGATAGATTTTTTTGAAAATGGTAAGAAATACTACAAATACATTGCGATAAATATTGGAAAAATTAAGTGTCCAAACTAGCATTAATTTCCATGTGTAGTACAAGCACTTTCATACAATACTATGATACATGAAATTCAAGGTGATGGTGTCCCTATACCTGTTAAGACACCTCAAGAAGAAAGGGTGTAAAAGATACTTACAGGAGACTCATGTATGAAGCATATGATGGTTATTTCATAATTCTATCATCAACATCCAATGTTAGTTGGGGTTACAACATCGAGATATAGATGATTTCACATGTAGTCTCATCTTTGAGAAGCTTGCGCGGAGAAAGTGAAGTGAGATATGAATAGATGATATCACACTAGTTATGTGTAAATATGAAAGGAAGAACACAATATTTTAAGACATACCATTATTATATCTTTTTTACCCAATTTCTCCCGTTTCATTTAAATATTAAAAAATGAACAGGATGAAGAAAAATGATTCATTTCCTTTTTGGTAAGGTTATTCAAGTAGATAAGAAATTAAATAAAGTATAATATTTAGTTCTTATGGCGAACAAATTTAAAGAAAAGGAAATAAGGCCAATGGAAAGACCGATACCAAAGGAACCTTCACAAAATCCTTCAAATAGAGAGTTAGTAAACATGAGGTTATTTTCTTTACATATCATGAAATAATTATATGGAAGATAAATGAAATGAACTGAATTGAATAAGAAAGTACTCACTTCTTCTTCAGTGAATATTCATAAAATAATTTTTCTTTTTTAATTTTTGGGTATGAAATACAGTATTCAAATCACATATGTGTATCAAAATATAGTAACCAAGCAATAGAAACATTACAAGAAATAAGGTGTATTCTCAAAGTAGCTGAGAACAGGTGATTCCTAAGTAAGTGGTGAGAAGCACAAAACTTATAATTGCCCAATTATTGATTATAGTGGAACTTTTATTGAGTATAGACAAATAATTTATCTCACGTATCCTTTATACACAAGGATACATTATTCCATTTTAATAATGAATGTTTTTTGTGGTGTTTCATACTCAACCTATAGTTTGATGATACATGAATCATAGGCAATATGTGATGAATATAAAATGTGATAATTATATTCCCAGTTGTGGAAATATAATTATTTTTCCAGTAAAGACTATTTTTTTTCAATGACATACCTATTATAGTATTTAGAATCAGTGGAGATAAACACCTTTGGTATTATCGATGTATTTAGTTTGGTCAAAAAACTTTTAAAAATAAAGTTATGCCACAAAGCTTTCAGAATTAGTTCAGCTAGAGAGCGCAAGATATTCCAAGGGTAAGATAGAAGTATATGAACTTCATAAGATTACTTTAAGTTATTATTTAATGTGAAAGTAATGTATGGTAAATTCATGGTCAGATGATATGAGTTTCTTTGGGCCGGTATGTTGAAGAATATCTTGAGCAAGCATTCATCGATCAACATAATGTAGTGTAGAGTAATTACTAAATGCACATTAAATTATTTATATCATGAAATTAATTTTAATAAGTATAATAAATGAAGATTATTACATGTTAACATTGGTCAACAAAATAAAGCATGGAGTAATTCCTAAACGCACATTTCCTTACACACATCAGAGCTATGCTGTAATTAAAAGGAGAATCAATGTTAAAAATTTATGTATTGCAGATAATTCCATTATTTCAAGACATTCATCACAAATAATGGAATAATCCCATAACCATATTCCAACTATCATGAAAAATGGATATCATTTGAGTCATATTATTATGAAAATAAACCATGTCATAAGAACATGTGTTTAGTGTAGGACCCTAGGACACCCTAAGAGGGGAGGGGTAAATCATGGTGTCAAATTTTTCTTTTAAAGTGATAGATCTTGTTCCCACATTGGTAGGAACTCATTAAACCTGTATAATGGATATGATCAACAATAAAACATTCACATACAAATAGATGGCACAACACTTTTACTTGGTTTACAACTAAGGGCTATGTTTAAGGAGCATATGCTAACAGTGTGTCAGTCATACCAAAATCCATTAATCTTTACTAGTTGTGGAATAAAAAAGTTTGGTCATAATCATTATGTTCCAGGAACACTACATTTACAATATTTTAGGGATATATCATTTTGACCCTCATAACACTTCTGTTGACTCCCCCTAGCTCACTGATCTAAGAGTAGTCAAACTCAGTTTATCAACTTGATGGTCGATACAGTAGATTTGCATTGAAGTTTTTGTCTCTGCCAAGCACAAGACACTACTTGAATCAAAGTCCTGAATTGATGCACACTAAAAGCCCTATCCACTTATACCTGATAATAAAAATTTCCTTTTGTGAATATCCTTCGCGAATCTCACTCTTTCATGAAGAACCCCTACCTTCATGAAATAACCTGCCTTCATGAATCTCACTTGACTTCGTAGAACTAATTGTATTCAAAAAGATCACTGAGTTAATATGGAACACCCCATCATTGTGAAGTACCCTTAAAAAATCATTGAACATCATTCAAGACTTGTGGTCTTTTTGCGATGCTCAAGCTCACAGAGAAATCCGTATTCATGAAGTGAAATCACAAAGCTTTCCAGTCTTCTCAAAATCAGAGCAAATCGGCTTTTCTCTAAAATTTTTCATCCCAAATGAAGAGGAATAACCTCATATTTATAGTCTTATCTATTCACAAATCTCCACTTCCTCTTTGAGTATTTTTTGGATCTTTAAAAAATGTATTCGTGACACTCCTCCCTTCGCGAAACTCCATGTAAATTTTCTGATCATGATTCTCATTGTAATCACATATCTTTTTGTCAAAACACTTAATGATGCTTGTCTTAATTTATAAGCCCTCCATTAATGATCTTAAATCACCAATTCTTGTAATCGCAGAGATCATCGTCACCGTTTGCGATGCCCATCGTAATTGCAAAGAACACCATAAAAATTCTTTAGGCCTTCTCAAAACACAACTCGCATAGACCACCTTTTCAAAACTCATGCCTTTGAAATATTTTAATAAATAATTCAACAAAAAACACTTTTTTCATTGAAATACATCTTCCAAATTTTAGACCCCAAAAATTTGGCAAAGACTGGGAAACTACGCCACCTTCAATACTGTCTTCTTCTTGAACTATAAGTTCCATTTACTTGATATTTACCTGATCATACATGTGAGGATTAACAATAAACACAAACCAAACTCCATTTACATCAAATAATAGCCCTAGTTCCAACAATATCTCCCTTTGGGTTTGTTTGTAATCTGCAAATAAATTCAATATAACACCCTATAACAACCCTGATCTTTATTATATACTTAAACATGATTTATTACATAAAATTGCACTTAATAAAACTCCTAGGATCAATAGGTCTAGTGTCTTTGTAAATTATTTACATTACAAAACAACTTAGAATATAAAACAAAACATCTTTATTGAAAACTTCTTTTACAGGACCACAATATTCCTTCATACTTAGAATTGCATGGGATAACCTGAGGACATGCATAAGAAAAGGGTGAGCTATAAAGCCTAGTAAGAGAGTAAACAAGGAATAACATGAACAATACAATAAATGTTAGGTTATAGAAATATCAATGAAGCATAAGATAAACATGAACACAAAGGCATGATATAACATGATTATCATAACATGGAAATGTGGCATCAACATTTAACATGATATTAGCATTAGATAAGGCTCATTGCACATGGATCATGAGTAAAACATAATTTAACTTGAATTAGAATGATTAAACCATCATTTCAATTGATTTATCATGATACTAATCTTTACCTAATGCATTGGAGCGCTATTAGGGCGCACCCTTCTTAATCATTTCATTTCATGCATAAGTGCGCCACATGAATCATATAACATGGATTCAGTAAACATCATAATTTATTCCATGATAAAAGAATGTGGAATTCACACATTAATATCTATAATCAATAAGTAAATGTGCATAAATTTGAATACTCTTGATAGAGAAATGGGTATGGTATTCACTACACAATGACTTTGGCTTGGAAAATCGCGGTGCAATTTTAGCAGCATAACGACGTGACATAAGAATTCATAAAAATGGTTTATGAGAGAGAAAGGTGTGTATAATCATATTTAAATGAAATGGATATTAATGGGGTCATATATATACATTTACCAACATATTTAATGTAATTTTGATTCATAATATAAAAGAATTTCTTGAATGTAAATGAGAAGAGAGAAATTATTAATGGAATTTCGGAATGGTAATGGGTGTACATGGGAGGAATTAATGAGATAGAAAGAGGTATCTCATAATTCAAACATAAGGAGGGAAGTATGGGAGAGGTGAAAAATCATACCCCAAAATTTTTAATTGAAAAAAATGGTATAAAAACATAATTAAATTTGGAAAAAAATGAGAAAGGAAGAAATCCCTTACTTGGAAGTGTGATCCAAAGGATTGGGAGAGGTTTGAGAAAGGATTATTAGGAGGTTGGGGTGCCTTTACAGGATAATAGAGATAGGAGGGAAGATTAGGGACGTGATAAAAGGTTTTTGAGGGAAGATAAGTGGTATCTTGGGTGGGTTTATATAGGAAAAGAGAAGGAATTATTTATTATTTAGGTTTTGGACACCACACATTAAGCTAATCAAAACCACAAACCAAACCATGGGTTTCCCATGGTTTTTGCCAAAGAGGAGTGGAAAACATTAATTTATAAGTCCAATGACCTAGATTCTTAAAATATTGGTCATGCTTATGTGTAGGTGAGTCACACTCTCAAGGAAACCATTTTAAAAGTTAAAATGTTTTATAAATCTTGGAGGGTCCACTAAGGCTTTTTAAAATAAATAAAACAAACCTAAAATAAAATTATTTTAAAAATAAAACATATATTGGTAGAAAATAAATTTTATAGTATTTTATTACATCACTATTGAGTCATTATTATATCATAAAACACATTATATATTTAAACGATATTAAATTTTTACCCAAAAATTCGTGTGTCTCAGAAAATTATGAAACATTTACTGTTAGAAAATTTAGACATTCTAATTAAAAAAATAATATTAATTTTATATAAATAATTTTCTAAATATGTGAATTTTCACTTTTAAAATAAAAACTGACATTTATTGAAAATTTATGGGTTTTTACAAAAACAGTTTGCAAACCTTTATAAAAATTACAATTGAATTCATAAAAATTATATGATCATTTATATTTAATAAAAATTAATTTAGTAATAATAATATTTTATTAAAATAATATTTAATTCCCAAAATCCATTAATTCATCAAAAATATATTTCTTAATTGAATATTAACTAAAAATATTATTTGTGATTTAAAAACCATTTACAAAGTAACAATAATGAAATGAATGTATATTATTTATTCTATAAAAAAATAATAAACATATTCATAGTTCCAGGGTCTTGTTACATAACCCCTTATAAAAGCTTCATAAGACCTAAGGGTAAGGTGTGCGATGGTGATATAATCTTGGGGTGGATCGGATAACATCGCTCAGGTGGTAATCTCTATCAACTTTCACTTCTCCTATAGTCAGTTCCGTTCAAGCTTAATTTGTTGAAGCTCGACTTGAGCTTGTTCAAGAACAAAGCCTAGTGACACTACCTACTTTCTGAGCTCCAAAAAATGGGCTTCGTATGGAGAAATTCTACTGGATGAGGCCATTACTTCCTTTGTATGAGTAAATTGGATTTGTTAAATCCCTATATTTATACTAATCACGTGATCACTGTTCAACTAATATATTAGAAATGGTAACAATTCTTAACGGTATTTTAAAATTAAAAATCATAAAACCAAGGAAGTGCATATGTTTTATATAACCATTTTACATAATAATATATTTAAATAGATCAATAGGAATTTTCATTAATAAAAGTTTGGGTTGTTACAATCTTCCCCACTTAATAAATTTTGCATTCGAAATTTCCTTTTCCCACACTAAAACAGATGCGGGTAACTCTAGTTCATCACTTCCTCCAATTCCCACATTTCCACTTCAAACTTGTGGTTTTTCCCCAACACCTTGACGAGGGGCATTGTCTTATTTCCTAGAAAATTTCCATACGATCTATGATCTTCACCAACTTCTCTTCATAGGAGAGGTCATTCTCTAATGGCACCACCACTGGATTTAGTACATGCGATGGGTCATGTATGTACTTCCTCAAGATTGATACATGAAATACATCATGTACTTGAGATAGGTTCAGTGGGAGTACAGTCGATAGGCCACTGCTCCAATGTGATCAAGGATCTTAAAAGGTCTAATGTACCTTGGACTAAGCTTTCGGTTCTTACCAAATATCATAACTCTCTTCCACGGTGATATGTAGAGGAATATGATGTCTTCAAAATCAAAATCTACGTCTCGTCTATGATTATCAACATAGATCTTTTGTCAACTCTGAGCATCTTTAATGTGATACTGGATGGTCTTAAACCTCTCCACCATTTCTTAGACCATTTCTAGACCTAGGAGTTTTCTCTCCCCAACTTCATCCCAACATGCCAATGTTCTGCACCTCTTCCCATAAAGGGATTCATAAGGAGCCATTTGGATGCTTGAGTAGAAACTGTTATTGTAAGAGAACTCAATCAGGGGAATATGTTGATCCAATACTCCTTTGAAGTACATTTAGCATGCTCTCAACATTTACTCAAGTGTTTGGATAGTCTGATCAGTTTGGCCATCAGTTTGAGGATGATAAGCCGTACTAAAGTTCAGCTCAGTTTTCATAGCATATTAAAGACTCTTACAGAACTTAGTGGTAAATCTTGGATATTTATCGAATACAATAGATAGTGGTACTTCATGCAGCCTTACCAATTATATGATATATATCTGTGCCGTTTGATCCAATGAGAAATCCTCATGAACTGAAATGAAGTGTACAGTCTTTGTAAGAAGATCCACAACAACCCAGATAGAATTGTTTCCTTTGGATGTCTTCAGAAGTCTGGTGATAAAGTCCATGGTAATGTTCTCCCATTTCCATGCTGGTATGGGTAATGGTTGCATCATAGCCTTAGACTTCTGCCTCTCAGCCTTCACTCGCTGACATACCAGGCACTTTGATGTATACTTAGCGATCTCCTTCTTCAAGTTATCCCACCAATAATGCTCTCAGAGAATTCGATACATATTTGTGTTTCCTGGGTGAATAGAGAAATTCAAACTATGTTCATCATCCAAAAGTTCATTCTTTAGCTTCAAATTTGATGGAACACATAGTCTTGTCCCAAATATAAAAATTCCTTATTCATTAATATTTAACTCTGAGGATTTTCCTTTTCTGATAGTTTCCACTTTCTTCTAAATTCCCACATCATCCTTTTGAGCATCCTTTAACCTTTCTAAAAGAGAAGGTTGAGCAATAATTTGTGAAAGGATTGATGATGTTACCTTTTTTATGATTCCCATGTCCATCTTCATAAAATCTAAGAAGATTGGATCCTTTTAAATTCTCATCGATGAAAGAATCACTGGGTCCTTTCTACTTAGAGTATCCGCCACCTTGTTCGCTTTCCCAGGATAGTAATGGATTGAGCATTCATAGTCTTTGATCAGATCTAGCCATCTTCATTAGCGCATATTAAACTCTTTCTGTGTGAATATATACTTGAGTCTTTTGTTATCCGTGTATATTTTAAACTTCTCCCCAAAGAGGTAATGTTGCCAAATTTTTAAAGTGAATATTACCGCATCCAACTACAGATCATGTGTTGGATAGTTTTTATCATGAACTTTCAATTGCCTTGAAGCATAGGAAATTATTTTGTCATTTTTCATCAACACACATCCTAGACCCTTCTTCGAAGCATCACTAAATACCACAAAAAGTTCTCCACTTGTGGGTAGTGTAAGCATGACCACAATTATAAGCCTCCTTTTCAACTTATTGAAGCTCTCTTTGCATTCATCACTCTAAGAAAACTTTACTCCCTTCCGAGTTATCTTGGTAAGAGGGTTGGACAATAGTGATAAATTTCTCGCAAATCGGCGATAATATCCAGCTAATCTTAAGAATCTACGGATATCCATTACTAATGTTGGCCTTGACCATCCCTTAATTGAAGCTGTCTTGGAGGGATCCATAGATATCCCATTTATTGTGATGATATGACCTAATAATGAGACTTCCTTCAACCAAAACTCACACTTGCTGTACTTTTCATAGAGATTCTCCTTTTGCAAGGTCTCTAGTACAATTCTTAGATAATCCTCATGCTCCTCCTTGGTTTTGGAGTATATTAGAATATCATCTATAAAAACTACCACAAATTTGTTGAGGTAATCTCTAAAGAATATATTCATCAAGTCCATGAATATTTCTGGAGCATTAGTGAGTCCAAAAGGCATTACTATGAATTCATAGTGCCCGTACCTTATATGAGAAGTAGTCTTGGGGATATCATCCTTATTCACCCTTACTTAGTAATATCCCGACCATAAATCCACCATGGAGAAGTATTGTTCTCACTTGTGAAAAAACACATTTTAACGTCGGTTTTTAACCGACGTCTATAAAGGCGACGTAAAAAATAGTATCTTAGGCATTGGTTTTCTAAAAAATAATGCTGAAAATCATTTTCTTTGAGCATTTCAGTGTCAGTTTATTAAATGAAATGACGCCAAAAACCGATTTTTAACATCGATTTTACCTAAAACCGATGCCAAAAATCAAACTGGCTTAGGTTTTCAGCGTTGGTTTTATAAAAAACTGACACTAAAAACCATTTTTTTAAAATCAAAATCGGTTTTTAAAATAACCAACACCATAAGTTAATTTTTTTATAGAAAAATCAGAAAAACTACAATTCCAATTAAATCGAAACCCCTGTAAAAAAACACAATATACACAACCCTAGATACATATGTGCCAGAGATGCCTCTACCTGCTCATATCCAGACATGGATTCATTTTCTTGATAAACCACTTACTCAATACTCACCAAAATTTAGGGATGTTTTTATTATACTTCATATTATTCCAAAGGGTTTAATTAGGATTTTCTAATCCTAATCCCAAAAATAACTAAACCTATCCTCTGATACCAAATATAAAAAACCTTCTCTTTATTATATACTTAAACACGATTTATTACATAAAATTTCAATTAAGACAACTCCGAGGATTGAGAGGTCTAGTTTTTTTGGAAATTAGGTACATTACATAACAAATTAGAATATAAAACACAACATCTTTATTGAAAACTTCTTTTACATAACCACAAAATTACTTCTTAATTAGCATTTCATAGGATAACCTGAGGACATGCATAAGAAAAGGGTGATCTATAAAGTCCAGTAAGGGAGTAAAAAAGGAATAACATGAATAATATAGTACATGTTAGGTAATAGGAATATCAATTGAGCATAAGATAAACATTAACACAAAACATGATATAACATGATTATAATAACATGGAAATGTGGCATCAACATTCAACATGATATTAGAATATGCCAAGGATCATTGCACGTGGATCATGAGTAAACCCTCATTGAACTTGAATTAGAATGAGTAAACCCTCATTTCACTTGATGTATCATGATACTAATCTTTACCCAATGAATTGGAGCACTATCAGTGTGCACTCTTCTTAATCATTTCATTTCCTGTATAAGTGTGCCACATAGATCATATAACATGGATTCATTAAATATCATCATTTATTCCATGATAAAGTAATGTGGAATTCATACCTGATTCTCTATAATCAATAAGTAAATGTGCATAAAGGTTGTTTCCGACGCTTTCTCTGGGGTGCACGCATCCGTCTGTGGAGGACGCACAACTGTTGCCCCGCATTCCTGATTTCCAAAGGTGGGCGATATCTGTTATTTATTCAAGGAAGTCTTCTCCTTAATCGAAATAGGATGACGGGATGTCAGTTCTTCCTTTTGTGGATTCCTCCTCAGAACTCATTACCTAGTCCGAGTCTCCCTTATAGAGTTAAGACGTTGTTCATGAAACTCTTCCTGGTGGCATATCTTCATGGATTCTAGTTAATTACACTGCTTATGTCAGGACATTCCAAGGGGTCCGATCAGGGAAGAAACCTTTGGTTAGGGGAGTAGTCATGTTGGGCATCACTGGCGTGTCGGGATGCTGGGGGATTGGCATGTCAGTCTTCTGTCTCTTATTATAGGGATTCTCGAGAGCACAGAAGCCCATGGAATCCCACATTGAACACGGGGAATCATATTCCATGGGCATGTATATAAGGTTTTCTTTTATCTTCCCATGTTTAACATAGGGTATGCCACAATTTTAACGTCCAGTGGAGATGGATCGGGCTGATCAGAACACTGACGAGAGTGGATCAGATGGAGGAACCCCCTGGAGGGAACACTGATACTGGGACCATCATGTGGGTGGCCTCTTAAATACTGTTAGTTGGAACGGGGAATGGGGTGGCATGATCCCAACGGGATGTGGAATCCTGGGTAAGAATCAGGATGGGTGGTGGAAGGTTTCGTGAGGGGGTGGTGAATGGGATGGAACCATCATGAGCATGAAGATGGTTTTGGGCTTGAGCCTTGACGATGATTCCTATGTATCCCAGTGGTAGGGAATCAAAGTCCACATAGTTCATCTGATGGAGGCTTTCCACTGATCAGGGTCACAACGACTTACCATTCGATGGAGTCACAGCGACTTACTGCTGGATGGGGTCCACAGTTTAACTTCATGAAAGGCGGGGGGAGGATCGACATGAAGTGGGTTAGAACTACTGGATATTGGGTTTGAACCTCAGTGAGGCTTCCTACGTACCCTACCTTGGCAGGGATAAAAGTCCTCATAGTTCGGGATATGGGGGAATTTTGGGCTTACGCTCGGAGGCAGCCCAAGGTGTTGGTGGACCGACATGAATGGGGTCGGAGCGACCAATGTGTGGTGGTCTTGAGCCTCGTGGAGGATTCCTACATACCTTGCCTTATCAAGGATCAAAGACCTCATAGTTCAGGTATGTTGGGAGGAGTCGGTGAACCGACGTGAATAAGGACCTGGGGTCTGGGTGGATGGTGGGCTTGAACCTCAGGGAGGCTTCCTACGTACCCTACCTTGGTAGGGATCAAAGTCTACATATTTCAAGATGGGGCTTGGTACACCGACTTGAAGATGGTCGGGACCAAGGGTTGTTGGGCTTGAACCTTAGGGAGGCTTCCTACATACCATGCCTTGGCATGGATCAAAGTCCACGTAGTTCAGGATGAGGTGTGTGGGGGATTACACTCTAGGCTACCCAGGGTGTTGGTGAACCGACATGAAGCTGGTCGGAACCAATGGCTATGGGGGGTTGGTGAACTGATGTGAAAGAGGACCTGGGGTCCCATGTATGGTGGGATTGAACCTCAGGGAGGATTTCTACGTACCTTTCCTTAACAAGGATCAAAGACCATGTAGTTCAGGAGGTGGCATGGGGCTTACACTCTAGGCTTCCCAGAGTGGATTTCATGGTCGATTCTTGCTCTAAGCCCACATGAGTCGTACTCGGTGTGAGAAAAAAGAGACAACAGAGACCTGATGATCACGTCGTGAAAGGTGCATCTGTGGGAAGTAGAGTGGGGCTTACACGTGATCGCAACCCAAAGAGGAAATATGGGCTTATGCATGGTTAGCAGCCCAAAGGGGTTGGGAATTACTCCAGGAGGGAGGCCCGATGGCGACAAAGTGCAACGGGAGAGGGATTTGGGACCAAATAAAGGATAACCACCATTCCCCATCATGCCCTTTGCTGTACCTGGGGACCGAAGAAGAAAGGAGGAGCAGGGATGCTGCCTCCTACAAGAAAGCTAGGTGGCTTACACTGAGATGGTTTCCCTTTCCCCACGGACAAACTCTACTCCCATAAAGAGGATATCATCCCCTATGGAGACCAGTGGGAATGGATAATGTCCAAGGTGGGGGTACCCCATGTGCGAGGCACGAGGAGAGGTCACAGTTTAATGTCATGTGCTGTGGATGAAGTTACTTGGCAGTTTAACGTCCTACAGGTTGGACGAGGTGGGTTTTATCCGCACCCCTATGAATTACATAACTGGTACCCTCTGCTCCTTGGTGCAGAGAGGGGACAGGCAAAGCCGTGGCGAGGGGGTGTCATGGAGCGAACCATTGGGGGGTCCACGTTAGCGAGGCTATGCGAAGAAGCAATAGATGTTAGTGTGCCTATGAGAAGAATCATGAGGTGAAGCAACGTAATGGGTGGTGGTGTCCAAGGGAATTTGAAACCACATCGTGCAAACCTGGAGGGTCGCATGGGAAAAGGAATTGCAAAGCAGAGGGGTTCATAGGCAGGGGCCTCGTGAAGATCTACCGCTCTGCATGTCGGAGGGTACTTGTGAAGGGGTGTTCTTCACAAAGTGGGGTGCCTTAGCCTAGGTATAGAGTAGAGGTGCATATGGGAGGTGCTTTGCGAAGTGGAAAGTCATTCGTGGAGCACTGCTTTGCGGGGAAAAGGTGCCTCGCAAAGCAAGGCATCATGAAGCAATATGCTTCGCAAAGTACAACGACCCTACCTTGGCATGTGGATCATGTGTACATGAAGTGTGTTTCGTGAAGCATAAACGCTCCAAGACGACCCGAGTCCCCTTGGGGATCCCATTCCTTCAAGAAGGCCCTTAGGATCTGCGAAAGGCATCCCTCTCGGAAGAGGGGATCAAAACGAGACAAAGGTGAAGCACTTCGTAGAGAAGAAGTATCTCGCACATCTCATGGTTCGCAGAGTAGAAGATGCTTCATGATTAGGGAGCTAGGAAGTTGAAGGTTCGGATTGTCTATCTGTTGAAATTGGGGGGATGCCGGTATTTATAGGGGAGAGGTGCCTAGAAGAAGCGCGCGCTCGGAACGAAGAGGAATTCGTTCACTCTGCGGTGCATCGCGAATGTCAAATGCAGTATCGGAGTGTTACCGTCTCCTTGATTCATGGCGGATCACGAATGTCAAATAAGGTCACGGAGCGTTACCACCTCCTTGCTCCGCAGCGGCTTGCAAACATCAAATAAGGTCACGGAGCGTTACCGCCTCCATGATTTGCGGCGGATCGCGAACGTCAATGGCGGTCATGGAGCGTTACCACCTCCTTTCTTTGTGGTGGATCGTGAACGTCAAATAAGGTCATGGAGCGTTACCGCCTCCTTGCTTCTTGGAGGATCACGAATGTCAAGGGAAGTTGCGGAGCGTTATCGCCTCATTACTTCATGGCGGGCGTGGAGCTACCGGGTCTCCGTGAATGGTCTTCGTGAGGCAACCTTAGGAGGCCTTCGATTTCTTTTTCCTTATTCCCACATTTTTGTGCCAAAAAATTCCCCCCATCTGACTTGGAGCCGTGGAGAAATCAAGGGTCAAAGTCTGAGGGTCAATTTCCAAAATCCTTGGTAGTTCGCGAAGCTATGTCGCGAAGGGTGCTCGCGAGGTGGATAGGGGATGCGCATGCCAAGCATGCCGTGAAGTTCGGCGCGCACTGGACACGCTGTGAAGCTTCGGAGGCCGTCAACTATAAATAGGGGATGTAAAATCTCTTTTGTCCTTTCCATTCTCTGCGATTTTGTCCTTTTTGACTCTTGATTCACGAAGCTCTGCGTACTTTGAGAGTGTTCTCTACGAATCAGACCTTCTGCTTCATGGTACTTCAGTGAGTCTTTGACTTTGCATCTTAGCACTTTGTGAATCTGCGCTTGAATGACTAGGAAGGGATCTGTGGACAGTCTTCGCGAGCAGTCTTCACGAACGAACTTTGAGAATGAGCTTCGAGATCCAACCTGAGAATCGTCCAAGCTCCACAACTGAATGGCTCATCAAGAAGCTGCCGAGGGGGTTCTTGAGGATGCCACATGGAGAGACAAGATGGCGAACAGTCTAGGTCTAGGGGAGTTGATACGAAGCCACTCGAACCATAGTTCATTGTTGGAGCTGCTATCAGAGATCCAGAAGAACTACCCACTGTGTAGGAGGTTTTCCTTGTATGGATTCAGGCTGAGGGATGACGTCTTCATCCCAGAAGGAAGTCGGGACAAACCAGCTTACTGGTTCAGGAGCACGTCATGCCAGCGCCAATGGTTCAGGGCTGCTGACGGCCACGCCCGGGAGAATTTCACACCCGTCAATGCTGATTGTTTATACAACCACCTGAGTAACATCGATGGGAAGGTGTTGCAGCTAGAGACATATCCTCCTCTATACCACACGATACTGAAGGCATCTTTGAGGAACCCGAGGAAGGGGTGGTCCGAGTAATGGGACCTGCGCCAGGGTGGAAACTTCACAGAAGATTGGGCCTAGGACTACTGGGTAGGCACCTCGTGTGAGGAGTTTGGGGCTGATCTGAGAAGAGTGGGTTTTTATGAGGTAGAATGGTCCTCTCAATTCCACATATATCAACCGAAACAGTTGATTCCAGATCCATTGAGAAGATGGTCGTCAGGGACCAATACCTTCCACTTACACCATGGGGAGGTCGATATCAGCTTATGGGATGTCCAATAGATCTTGGGGGTCCCGATACTGGGGGCGATGTATGACGAATTCCTCCCTGTCATGAGTGCGTGGGAGGATCCAGAGAAAATGCCACGGTTGGCAATGGCGTTGATGGAGCTCGTGCCCCGGGAGGACAAAGAGGCAGTTAGGGATGTCCACTTCAGGCGGTGGTTCAAACAATTCCTGAACTACCCGGAAAAAAGACAGTTTCCGAAGAGGCCTCGGACTTGCCCGAAGGGTGCTCGAAGTAAGGAGCACTCATACTGGAAACTTTTGGAGGACAACCAGTGGAAGACCTGTGGGTTCAACGTCAGCACTGAGCAGTAGCCAATAGTCAGGTGGCAGCATTCATTGTGGCTCTGATCTGTGGTTGGATCCTGCCAGTGAGGGATACCAACATGGGAGTATGCCCCAGTACATTCATCATGGCGTCCACATTGGCGACAGGAGGGAAAATCAACCTGGGAATCCCGATGCTCACCAATATGTATAAGGTTCTGTGGCATATCAGTGAGTGGAAAAGGCTGTAGAGGGTATTTGGGCCATTCCACCTCCTGTACGGGTGGATGGTGGCACATATCAGGGGGGTTTATGAATACCAGAACCCTATCTCTACCCCGGGCTCGAACTTCCGCCCATCGATCCTGAATGCTGCAGAGAGATTTCCGGTCAAGATGACCACACTGTCGGTACTGAACCGGGTGTGGAGGGTGGATGGATTCAATTTCCACCCATTACCGTTGTCGATGGGGGTATTTACTGATGACGTACGGGGAATTAAAGAGAACCAGGCCTATCTTCTGGCCTTTCGAGGTGGAGTTTTGGTGGAGAGGGTGGACCGTGAGCCCCTCTGTGAGCCGTATACCCCTCACCAGTTTGAAAGGAAATTTTGGTGTATGTAGCGACTAACCCTACAGGTCTATCTAGAGGTGAGTCATGAAAAAAACCCATGCGTGATGAGGTATATGTGGCTCATGTTCATGTAGGAAGATGGGAAAATGTGGAAAGAGTTTCCTCCGTCGACCGCCGTCCTTAGGCTGGTAAAGTAATATGCCCATAGATGGGAGGCGGCCTACCCGTGGGAGATGTTGAAGCAGCCAACCACTCGATTCAGTGATGGTGAGCTTCCCCGACCTCGAGGCCAGGGCTAAAAGGCAGTAAGGGAATCCTGCGGTGGTGGGGCTGTTGTGACAGCAAGGACTGCACCAGTTAAGGGGGAATCAGTGGTAGAAGATTCAGTAGTGGTAGCGGACCCAGTGATTCCATAAGAGATGAGTTATCCAGAGGGGAGGCTGCCGAGAGGATTCCGCAGGATAACCACCCAGGTTCTAGGGAAGTGATTGCACCATATCGACATGCCGGAGGATGCCGTCTTCCCAGAGGCCTGGGACATCTGGGAAGTTAACAGGAAATTCCTCAGCCCCGCCGAGTTGTGGCAGCACCTGAACTATATCGAGATGGATTTGTTGGGAATAGGCCCCATCATGGCCAGTTTTGCGGTGTCCCAATTTGAAGGTGAACAATATCCTACTGAGCTGGAGGACTTCGTACACTCCTGGGGTGCTCTTCATCCAATGACAAATCAAGTCAAGGTGTTGCTCGATCGCACCACTCCCCTGCAGCTATCAGCCACTGATTGGAGAGAGCGCTTCCCCCTGCCGGAAGAATCAGGAGAGTCCTCCTGGGGAGACGAGACTGGGAGAGGGAGCCCGTTGGAGGAGGGTGAAGTTGGATATCAAGAATCATATCTTGAAGAGTTCACAGAGGCCCTTGAGGCAACAATTTGAAACCCCCTTCTTTGAGACTTTCTTTGAGGTTATTGTGGACTCCTTGCTGACATCTGAACTGTGCAGGAGAGTATTATACATAGAACTCATTCTCATCCCTCAGTGGATGATGATGTGGGACCTTCGGGATCTATGTCGGCCGCCGCATCCATTTCTGTGTCCAGCGGGGCTAGGAAACCTATAGAGACCCCTCCAGAATTTTCATACCTTCCAACCATATATAGGGGGCCACGCTTCGGGGTCCCAACAACGTCAACCCAAGAGCGAGACCAGGGATTCTATCTCTATAAGTCCCCTCCACCAATTTCATGACTGCCATCCCCTGACCATTTTTACTGACATCCATGTCCCTTTTTGGCGCGTACATTTCTTTAAATGGTGTGGGTCTCCCTAGCAAGGTTGGTCAGGGCTTCTTATGGTGTTCTTCCCAGGGGAGTGCCGACAATCGTGGAGGCGGAGCACCAAACCGACTGAGCAGTGGTGCTCCTGATCACTAGTGGGACCGTTAGTGGGGCTGAATCTGAGATCATTGAAGTAGGATCCAATGATGAGGACTGGTCAGATAGCCCAGGTCCTGCCACGCCCGATCGAACACCAGATGTGGACCTGACTGAAGAGTTCCTGGGGGCGTTCCTCGCGTATGAGCCTGCCAATCATGCCGACTGGGACAAGACGACCTCTAACAAAGAGGATATCAAGATAGTCCATCACTGATCATGGAATCTGATCACATGCTTCATCAATGATACCCCCCAAGCACTATGGTTGGATGATATAGACAGACTTTGCTCGCGACTACGCGAATTGTGTACTGGGGGAGTGGATGCCCAGCATTCTCACATGCTCGTCTGAGATTTTATGGTAGAAAAGATTCCAGAGTATGACCATGGCCTCAGTGTGGGCTAGCAGTGGAGGAAGGAGGTAAACATCAAGAGGCTCCAGGAGGATGAAGATGAGTTAAATCGACTGAAAAATTGGGCAGATGAGCACTCGACCTCCCTCAACGCACAATCTGAGCTAATATTGCGATTGAAGGCCCAGCTGGAAAAAGAGGAAGAGGGAATGAAGCGAGCCTCTGAGGAGATGACCGTCATCCAGACCGACATGGAGTAGGCCCAGAATGAGGCCAATGAATTGTATCCCCTTGTTGCTGAGGAGGAGCGGGATTTGAACAGGCGGCAACAACTCTTGGATGCCACCAGCCAGAGGGTGGTGGAACTACTACACTCTTTTGACGAGGTCAACCCATCCATGGGGGGAGTCGACCACCAGACACTATAATGATTACAAACCCACAAAATTACTTTCTTTATTTGATTTTTTGATGACATAGAATGCATGAGTTACTTTGTTACATTGGTTTATTTCATTCTCGTGATATTAGTGGAGCATCCAGCGATCATTCCCTAAGCTCACGTGGGTCGGGCCCGATGTGAGAAACAAGGGATGACCACCTTATCACCTCATCCAAACATAGGAGTGCAAACCAAGCTTTGGGCATCCAGGGCTTGAACAACCGTTCCAGATTTCCGGTGTGAAATGGGAGAGACCTGACTGGAGAATGAAGATCTCAGAACATCCAAATTACCATTTTCCCAGTGTGCTATTGTGCACGAACGGGGTAACACCAGGGGTGCTAGAATAAATCCAAATATAAGAGAATGGGAGGTGTGAATCATGATACCCAGGATTCAGAACATTGTGGGGGTGGAATGACAATAAAGGATAACTATTGACCGCATTCGAAACACAATATCCTTATTGTATTAGCCTGGAGTGGGGATATAAAATGAGGGATGACCACTGAACATGTTCGAAACATAGGGCCTGACTCAAAATGTCATCCGTTGGTCTTCCAGAACATTGGCCCAGGATAATAGGTGGGCCATAGGCCAAACATCCATACTATTAGGGAGTTCCCTCAGACATGAAATAGGACGAGGGTCCGAATAAGGGGTACTCAAAGCATGGAATGTGGAGTGATGGTTTGTCTGAATAGAATTCAACACTCAAAATTATGCCACTGTGGTGGGATCACATTATATGGGCGCATCAGTATGATCATGGATCATTCCTACTTTCAGACAGGACCTCTCTGGCGAGGGAGCTGTCACTTCCCAATGTCATCATGGGGAATCCCAAACTTGTTCAGGGAAAAGTTTCAATTACATGGTTCCCCACAAGGGGTCAGGCCGAGGGGCCGGAAATGAGGAGGAATAGGGTTTATGATTCCTAGGGGCTAGACCCTAGGAGAAATACCTAGGTGTCTCTACATATCCCATGAGGATGGGAATCAAGCCGTACGTAGTTCTGGAAGATGTCATGCAGTTTAACGTCTTGCGGAAAGGACATAAAGTGGTCTTAGTTTATGGTCATAGAGCTCGGACCATGGATCAGTAAGGAGTGCAGGGGACACATGGTAAAGTGATTATGAAACCTGACGTGAATGAGGACCCAGAGTCCAGATTACTACGTGTTCCTTGGGAAGGTTTTAGGTCGAGGGACCAGAAATGAGAGTTATGTTGGGCCCATGGGGGAAGTGATTGGGTTTTCCTATATATCTCATGAGAATGAGAATCAAGCTATACGTAGTTCTAAGAGGCGACACAGTAATGCACCAGTTCTAGGGATGAAAGGGGAGTGCGGGTGTGTCTCTCACACCAAGAGAAGCGGTATTTGATGTATCTTGTTTATCCTTTAAGGTGAATGGTTTTTTTTTGTGAAACTAAAAGCCTAGGATAGAATGTCCCAACATCGTCACAAGAATCAAGCCATATGCAGGCATTGAAAAATGGTATGGCATGTGACCAATACCAAACATGGTGTCCCCTTGAGCGAGGACATCATGATGCAGTGCCGTTTTTCGTTGTGTATCCAGGAGGATAATGTCACAGTTTAGGGTCATATGGTGGGACCAGGTGTGAATTTTAATATCATGTGGCACAAATGTAGTAGAAATGAGGATAAAGGGGGAATGTTCACGATGTAATAAAACATACCCAACACGAACGAGGGCAGGATCCCATACCACATCGTACGCGATTCCGTGAAAGAGACCTCAGGCCAAAGGGCCAAGATAGAGGTAAGAGGGTAAGGGGTAGGAGAAACTAGCTCCCAATTGGGCTGGACCTGAAAAAAATACATCTGGGTGTTCCTGATCATTTCTATAAAAGATCTTAGTTTATGGTCTTAGAGCTCAGACCATGGAGAAGTAGGACTGTCCCAAGTAAAGGCAGACCTTAACCAAATCCTTAAGACTACGTGAGTCGAACTTGGTGTAGGAAACAAGGGCGGATAAGGTATCTGCGATACATGAAATATATGCAAAAAGGGGAATCGGTGGAGCCCCAAATGATTGCCTTATCACAGATTTTTCCTCCTAACGTGAAAATGCGCAATGAGGAATAGTACCAAGAGTTTCGAAGTTCTACTTGGACATGATGAGGTGGAGAAGGATGTGAATCATTTAACCAACATTTTGGGCTTAATGGGGTTGGCATGATGATGGAGGATGACTGTTGACCGTGTTCAAAAATATCATCCATATCGTGTTAGCCTGAAATGTGGACAATTAAATGAGAGTTGACCGCTGACCATATTCACAACGCGGGATTTGTATCAATTTGTTGTCCGTGACCCTCGAGGATGTTGTCCCGTAATGGTAGGAGAGGCCTTAGGCCTATAATCCATGCCACTTGGGGGTCCCTTCGGGTGTGAAAGGTGATGGAAGCCCTAATGAAGGGGAACATGAAGCCTGAGAAACGGGTGAAAGCATGTCCGAGTAGAGTCCGACATTCCAGGTACTAAACCAGAGTACCCTTAGGCACATTGGTGAATCTCCAAAGAGGGTCGAAGAGGGTGATCAACTTGAGAGTCACCGATTTAAAGGGATGATTATAGAATACAGGGATAGAGAACTACCAGGAGGGAGAGGTACATGGCGTGGTCAT
Source organism: Viscum album (assembly GCA_963277665.1). Classification (NCBI taxonomy): domain Eukaryota; kingdom Viridiplantae; phylum Streptophyta; class Magnoliopsida; order Santalales; family Viscaceae; genus Viscum; species Viscum album. The sequence continues at coordinate 1,078,299,774 of OY728166.1, read as the reverse complement.
TACAAACCCGACGTGAATGAGGACATAATCCCATGATAGACCATATACTCCCCTCCCTGGGAAAGGGTGGGCCATAGGGCCAAGGTGAAAGGGAGATTTTTGAGATATGGGGATGGACCTGAATTCTAGACATTTGGGTGGTCCAACATATCCCATGAGGATGGGAATCAAGCCACACATAGTTCTTGAAGGCATATAGGGTTAAGATACCCTAACGAGTGGGGTGTACGACACGGTGAGTATCCCGATGTGAATGAGGACATAATCCCATACCACATCGTACAACTCTAAATAGGAACTTGGACCGGGGGCCCAAAAAGGACAAGGGGCCTGAGGCTGGGACTCAGATGGGAAGGATCGACCAATATGCAGTTTAACATCTTGTAGTGAGGAAAAAGAGAGGAGTAAGATACCGCAAACAAGGGAGGAGTACGACATGGAGAGTAACCCAACGTTAATGAGGACATAATATCATAACACACCATACAAATCTAAATAGGAACTTGGGTCGGGAGCTTGAAAAATCCAAGGGGCCTGAGGCTGGTCCTCAGATGGGAAGTCCCGACCAGTCTGCAGTTTAACATCTTGTAGTGAGGACGAAGAGAGGAGTAAGATACCCAAAACAAGGGAGGTGTACGACACGACGAGTAACCCAACGTGAATGAGGACATAATCCCAGGCCACACCATACAATATTGAGTGAGAACTTGGACCAGGGGCCCGAAAATGCCAAGGGGCCTGAGTTTGGGCCTCGGATGGGAAGCCATATGTCTTCTTGTGCGGTTACCACCTCATCACAACTCCTAAGCCCATGTGAGCAATGCTCGGTGTGGGAAACAAGGATCCGGTATCAGCTCTCCATGTCATATGGGGTCTAATAGCTAGCATTTCCCAAAGGGAGTTCATCACTTGGATATACAATGGGGCAGAATGAACCATTGCACTCAATTTTTGGGACATCTTGGGGGTGGCCATGATGAAAAATGATAGATTTTGACCATGTTCGAAACACAACATCCTTATAGTGACCTAGAATGGGAACAACAAATGAGAATCGACCACTGACCATATTCACAACGCGAGACTTGTATTGGCTTGTTGCTCAACATCCTCAAGGGCGTTGTCCGGAAGCGGTAGGAGATCCCTTAGGCCTGACATCCAAGCCATTCGGGAGCTCTTCTAGATGGGAAGGATTATGGAGTCCCAATCGAAGGAGTGAGTGAAACATAGCTATACCCATACATTTTAAGTCAAACAGGGAGGTGAAAGAGGTAGACACCTTTGGGGAGTGGGACATACGTCCAGATCGAGATGAGCTCGACGTAAATTGGGGAAAAAGTCTGCACCCCACCATATGTATTATCCCAAGGAGAAGATTTTGGCATTTGGGCTGGGCCAAAAGATGAAGTTTCTGGGAATTCCTACGTATCCCATAAAGATGGGAATCAATCCATACATAGTTCTTGAAGGCCATGCAGTTTAACGTCATGCAGTGAGGACGTGGGAGGATAGAAGAACAGGGAGCGGGAACATAGTGCAACTGTTATAATCCCAGAATGAGTGGGGATAAGGAAGCCTACACCATATCATGCAAGGATCCCCCGAGAGAACTATACCCAGGGGGGATAGTCAAAGAGAATAGTTGGTCTGGGCTCAAGATGATGCATCTGAGCGTTCCTACGTATCCCATGAGGATGGGAATCAAGCCATACATAGTTCTCAAGATGCAGTTTAACATAATGTAGGATGATGAACAGTTTAAATTCGTGTAGGACTGGATAGTTTAAGGTCATGTTGGACTGGCGTGCAGTTTAGGGTCATGTGGGACCATCCATTTTAAGGTCGTGTATGACCATCCAGTTTAAGGTCATGTAGGACCATCCAGTTTAAGGTTGTTCAAGACCATCCAGTTTAAGGTCGTGTAGGACCATCCAGTTTAAGGTTGTGCTGGACCATCTAGTTTAAGGTCGTGCAGGACCATCCAGTTTAAGGTCATGCAGGACCATCCAGTTTAAGGTCATGCAGGACCATCCAGTTTAAGGTCTTGCAAGACCATCCAGTTTAAGGTATTGCAGAACCATCCATATTAAGGTCGTGCATAACCATCTAGTTTAAGTTTGTGCAGGACCAGTAGGCTCAGGAAAATTATTTCTTGAGGAACTTGTCATTGGTGGGAGGAGTTATACGCTCACTATCCATGGTCACCAGGGAGTATGCTCCATTGGGGTAAACCCTGTGGATTATGTAAGGTCCTTCCCATTTGGGCTCCAACATGGGTGGTTTCCTTCCAGGGATCATTGATGCCCCAAGTTCCAATAACAAGTTGCCTTGTAGGAAAGAGCAGAGGAGAACCTTCTTGTTGAAGGCCCTAGCTATCTTATTCTGATGCCTTTCCAGATTGTGCAGGGCACGAAGCCTATTCTCATCCAGTGCTTCCAATTCATCCAGATAAATTTCAGCTACCTTATCTGGAGCCTGCTGGTCATAGACCTCTATGTGTAATGAAGGCATCTAGATCTCGATGGGCAGGACAACCTCTACTCTATACACCAGGGAATATGGGGTCACCTAGTTGGAATTACGAGCTGTCATCCGATAAGCCCAAAGGGCATTGGGGATCTTGTCTGGCCAAATCTTCTTATTCTGACCAACCATTTTCTGCAAAATTTTAGAGAGGGTTTTTTTGAACACCTCGATCTGTCCATTCACCTGCGTGTGGTAGTGGGAGGTATGGTTCAAATAGATGTTGTAATTGGCGTACAATTTCTTCAGCTCGGCTGCTCGGAAGTTGGTTCCGTTATCGGTGAGGACAGCATGAGGGACTACAAACCGGTAGATGATATTGGAGCTCATGAAGTCAATGATAGAACGGGTCTTGAACTTCTTGAGTGTAACGAACTCTGCCCACTTAGAAAAGAAATCTGTGGCGGTCAAGATGAACCTGCATTGGCGAGCTGTCACCGGTGGGTATGGTCCCATGACATCGAGTCCCCATACCATGAACGACCAAGAGTACTTGGTTAAGTGGAGAGGTTCTGGTGGCCGATGCAAGAAGCTAGCACGAATTTGGAATGCGTGACATCTCTTGGTGAACTTGATGCAGTCATGGATCATGGAGGGATAGAAGTATCCCAATCTCCAGATCTGATGGGACAGCTTTGGCCCAGTCTGGTGGGCACTACAGGAACCGGCGTGAACCTCATGCATGACATGAGGAATCTCGACTCCTTGGATGCAATAGTGGAGAACACCATCGAACCCGCGCTTGTAGAGGACCTGCTCAATACTGGGACCACTCTAGAGGGTAAACTGTAGTGCACGACATTAGATTTACTCACGCTCGGCCCGATCAGATGGTAGGCAACCATTTTGGAGATACTCGACAAAAGGGGATCTCTAGTCAGGAGTCGCTTCAACCCCTGCATCTGAGGGACTTGGGGGTCCTAACTTAGAGGCTTCAGTGGTAAGATGGCTTACTCGTAGACCGTCTTCATCATCCGGGGTGACGTGAAAAATGACTATATGATGTGCCGTGTGTATAATCATATCATCCTACTTGGGTTTTGCAAGTGATGCAGCTAGGCTGGCCAGGGCATCAGCTCGACCATTCAGAGATCTAGGGACATGAGTAACTTTCAGCCGAGATGGAAACTGGGCCATTAGCTGGAGGGTGCGCTCCAATAATGGTACGAGCTCTGGATTTCTAATGACGTAGTCACCATTGATTTTCTTGATGACCAGTTTATAATCCTCTTTCACATGAAAATGGGGCACATCAATCTCGAGGGCCATCTCAAGGCCAGTAATGAGGGCCTTATACTCTACCTCATTGTTGGTGTAGCCCTCTGACAACAGGAATGAGTATGGAAGAATGGCTTGAGCTGGGGTGATGAAGACGATACCCAGGCCTACTCTATTGAGTCTAGGATCATTGAGTCTCTTGCTGGTGGGGCTCCGGGAGGAACCATCAAAGTGCATCTGACAACATGGTATGACAAGATCTACTGAGGGGATTACCTCGTTAGAAAAATCTAGGTCCAGGGACTGGCCCGCAGGAGTTGGATAGGCAGCTATAAAATCTGCCAATGCTTGTCCCTTAATAGACTTCTAAGGCACGAACCTGATGTCGAATTTATGGAGGATTACTACACACTATGCTAGATGGACGGTCAATATAGGGAGGTTCAGAATGTACTTCAGTGGGTCTACCCGAGACACCAGTTTCACCTCGTGGTGGTGCAGGTAGTGTCACAACTTCTGTATGGAAAATACGAGTGCAAGGCATCTCTTTTTGATGGGGGAGTATCTGATCTCCGTATCGAGGAGCATGTAGCTGAGGTAATATAGGCTGTTTTCCATCCCTTGTTGTTCTTATGGGCGAGGAGGGCTCCAAGAGATCGTTCCAGGGCAGTCACATATAGGATTAGTGGTTTTCCAGAGACGGGTGGCATCAGGACTGGATTTTGGAGTAGGTACTTCTTGATTTCCTCAAACACAGTCTGAAACTCTTCGTCCCATTCGTAGGTGGAGCCTTTATTCATGAGCCAATAAAAGGGATTACACTTGCCGACCATATTCGCAATGAATCGGCTTATGTAGGCTAAGTGTCCTTGGAAACCTTGAATCTCCCAAATATTGCTCGGGGGAGGCATATGTCTGATGGCCTTAATCCTCTTTGGGTCGATCTCAATGCCCTGGTACCTGACAACAAATCCAAGTAATTTCCCAGAGGTGACCCCGAAGGCACATTTCAACGGGTTAGTCATCAGGTGGTGGGAACGGAGGAATCCGAACACTTTCTCAAGGTCCTTGAGATGGTCCTGGAGAAGGTGAGATTTGACCACCAGATCATCAACATATCATTCCACCAATGTCTCGAGGATTTGCTTTAATATGCAGTGCATGGACCGCTGGTAGGTGGCACATGCATTCTTCATGCTGAAGGGCATAACCTGGTAGCAAAAAGTACCTTGGGGCACCCTGAAAGCTATTGAATCCTTGTCATCGGGGGCCATTCGGATCTGATTATATCCGGAGTAACCATCCATGAAGGAGATGGCTTGAAACCCAGCCGTAGCGTCAATCAACAATTCTGTCACTGGAAGGGAAAAGTCATCTTTCAGACAGTGACGGTTGAGATCTCGAAAGTCGATGTAGACTATAATCTGTCCATTCTTCTTCCTGACTGGAACAATTTTGGCTGGCCACTTGGGCTACTGGACCTACTTGATGAAGTTTTCTCTGATGATCTTGTCAACTTTGGCCTCGACCATGGCACCGTGGGAAGGGTGCATCTTTATGGGAGGCTGCTTGAACCCGTGATGATTTTCAGGGATACCGAGGTGGTGAACGACTACCTGAGGATCTAGTTTTGGCATCTAGTCGTAGCTCTAGGAGAATACATCACGATGTTGTTTTAGGAAATCTATGTACTACTGTTGTTCCTTGTGGGGCATGGTGGCACTGATCAATGTGGGTCTCGTATCTGCCTCGCTCCCAAGGTTCACCTGTACCAGTTCATCGATCGTGGTGGAGATGCCTTCTTCAAAGGAAGGGGGATAATCCTCCAGATCCTCTTCTCTGATTACAGAGGGGGAATCTACAGTGAGAGGTGCTTTCTCTGGGTCAACGGATCCCGACGGGAGGTTGGTGCCATCCTGGGAAGCGATGGACAACGTATCGGGAGATTCACGTGTTGTTGAGACCATAACAATGAAGGCAGATGATCCGATCCCATCTGGTCTTTGGACCAAGGGGCCACGCTTGATGATATCAAAGAAATAGTGGTGCGTCGACTTGAGCCGGTTAATTCCAGCCCGGTAGAACAGATACATATGATGTACTGCCATTTCCAGGGGTGGACATCCTAATACCGTACGAGGGTAGGAGGCTCCGGGATCACCTGGGCCTGATTTGTGTAGGAATACGAGGTGATATTCTGTTGTCACTTGGACTTGGGAATATGTTTCTCCCTTATGCCAGAGACAAAAAAACAGTGCCCCATGTCGGGGGTCGTGGCCTCCAATCGATGGATTGGGAAGATGTAGGCGTTATCCAGACCTGCCTAGGGGTCGGTTGCGACCGTGACGGGTTTGACCTCACTTGCCTGAATCTTCTTATCCTTACTCATCCAGGTAGCGGGCTTCACAAGAGGCGAAAGGAGATGAATCACCTTGGAGTACACCTACTCGACCATTGAGGGAGTACTTGAGGCACTGGTGATATGATGAGGGGACCACCGCGTGCAGGTGGAGCCATGGACTTCCCATCAATGCATTATACGCGGTGTCCTGAGAGACAACCATTAACTCAGTGTTGGAAACTAGGCCGCTGAACTAGATCTTCAGATGGATCTTACCGAATGGGGTCTGTTTTGTCCTATCATATCCTTGGATCCTTAAAATGGAGGGAGTCAGGTCATCTTCAGATAACCCTAGCTTCCGCAGCGTCCGCATCGAGATAAGGTTGATCCCAGAGCTGATGTCAACGAGATAGCAGTGAACCTCCACGTTGTTAAATTGTCCAGTGATGTACAATGGGCGGATGTTCCCCTATTTGGGAGAGCCTTCATCTTCTATATAGAATGAAATGATGGACTGACATTCATTGTTTTCGACCGCTTCAGCATGAAAGGCTTCTACAGCTGCTACCTCCGTCTCAAACTGGAGAGGGATTCTTAAAGACTCAGTGAGGGTCTCGCGCATATCTGAAGATAGGAAAAAGGCTTCAAGGATGGAAATACTTGCTGGGATGTTAGTGAGGTTCTTGATAAAATCATACTTCCATTCCAGGCGTGAACTTCTGCTTGCAGGAGGCCGTTCTGTGATCGGAGGCATGGCGGGCCTTGCCGGTTGGACCGACGACTGGCTGGTGCTGGGTATATCTCGCTGCTCACTAGTCAAAGCCAAAAGGGTAGCTTACGGATGAGGACCAGATGACTGAGATCATCCTGTAGTAGGGTGAGGCTGGTCACGGCCTGGTCGAGGTAGTTCTGCCTGATCCAGTAGCACAAACGGTGGTGGAGGCGAGCCTGACGACATCAGATGAAGAGGCTGCGTGTGCTGAGTTCTGTGTTGGGCCTGCTATCTAGTCTCAATGGCATGCACGATCTGGCTGAAGGTTCCAATTGATGTTCCCTGATGACCTATATGGTCGTGGTTCCGCCAACGTTGGCGTCGACTGGGGACGTTGGGGAGGTTTTCCTGGCACTCCCCATTGTTAGGGGTCATATAGGGGGTTTACCAACTCCACGGTATTAATCGAAGCGTACCCTTGACTATCAATTGAAGATTCATCCATCACTGGGCAGATTCTAGGGGGAATCCCCATCTCAGGGGTCATGAAGTCCCCAAGAGTGCGAGATGACAATGGCATTGGCGGGGCGCGTTGCTTTCCCTTCTGCCACCAATGCTTGCTCCTCTGGGAAGAGGCCGACTGAGATGATGATGCAGAAGTGGTGGTCGCAACTTCTGAAGGCTACAGCTGATTCAAGCGTGCCTGAATGATTCCATGGGCATGAGAGACCATTTTTTGAGCCATCCAGTCATCATATTTTTGGGACCCGCGGTTAGGAACCTGCTGCCACTCACATTCGCTATCGCTACTGCTATCTGACCTTACAAAGACACCCGCCACTTGTGTCGGGGCCAGGCCAAGCCTGAATATGTTGTTATTAACTTGGTCTTGAAGCCAGTATTTGAACACATAGCACTTCTTGAGGGTGTTCCCCAGAATCTGATGATAGGGGAAGTAGTTGGGGCGATCAGTGAGATTTGCCTCTTCCGGCCTTCTATACTCAGGCAACTGTATGATCCCCTATTCCAAGGCACTTCAGAAGTAACTGGGGAGCTGATTCTCATTGAATGAGTAAGTCTGGGTTCTTCTGTCTGGAAAGGGGGCCCTTGAAGGCTGGCTCGGACAAGGTGCTGGAGGCACCTGTTAGGAGGCAGACCTTGATTATCCCACCTGGGCGGTGGCAGTACATTCCACGGGGCACCTGTCGATTTTGAGGAGGATGCTGCTGAGTTGGAGGCTGCGCCTGAGGTGGAGGGCCTCTGTGAGGCTGCGGGGCTAGTGCCACTGGTATCAATTCTAGTTTCCTGGGGGATTCTATTTGGGCCATCACAACAGGCTTGACTCTGGAAGCCCTCCTTGCTGGAATTACAGGGGGCAACGGGCGTGCCTGGATGACCTATTACAGGGCTTCCTCTAGGCGCTAGGCCTTATCGGAGAAGTCTCAGAATTCTCCAGGTCATTTCTGGGTGATTAGGGAGGGAACCGGTCCCATCTTGACATTTCCTACACACATCATCAGTAATTTCTCTTGAGTCAGTGGCATGTCAAGGGAGTGTGTGAGCCCCTTCCACCAGGTGATAAAGTCTGCGACTCACTCATTAGGTCTTTGATTTCACTTGAAGAGGTCTTCGATGCTAGTTTTTCAGGTGTTAGAGATGAACTAGTAGAGGAATTTCCTGTGAAGGTCCTCCCAACTGGTTACAGATCCGACAGGGAGCTGGCTGTACCAGACGAATGCTGGCCCCTCCAATGTTTGAAAAAAGCAACGGAGATTGGTAGCCTCCTGCTATGCTGGATTCCCTAACATGGGCCCACACCTTGAGTTGAAGTGGGCTAGGTGTTGTGGCGGGTCCCTCGTCCCGTTAAAGGGGGAGAAGGTGGGATTCCCGAAACCTGGAGGTGCCGACATATCATCAACCCATGCCGGGTATGGCTTACCATCAGGTGGGATTTCCACCCATCGCATTTCCAATGCATCAAGGTGGGCTATGAGAACCACCATTGGATCATTGTAGAGACCCGTATCTTGACTTACATGGACATTACATTACATTTGCAGAATACTTAGTACATAACAAAAACACACACACAAGGATCGTAATAGTTTAGTGTCTTTGGAAACTCGGAACGTAATCTTCTAATCGTGGTGAAAGATCTTCAATATCTCCCATAAAGATCTTCCCTTTTCTTTACCTATAAACCTTTCTTTATATCCTGGGGAAAAGAAAACATAAAAGGGTGAGCTCAAATGCTCAGTAAGGGTAAACAAAAGAAATATCAATCACATCATATACATAAGAACATAGCTTTTTGGAAATCTTATCCTGCAAAAGAGCTCATAATATCATAACATGGGATAAATCATAGAAGTGAAAATGAGATCACCATAATCATAACATGAAACTTGAAACTTTGTGGCATGCAAAAATAATCATAGAAAATCATTTCTTGTTAGTCATGACTCATTGCCAAGACTATCTTAGTGGACAAAGTCCCTTTCTGAATCGAGTAACCCTCGTTTCAGTCCTGTTTCACTGAACCGGTATAACCTACCATTTCAGCCATGTCTATCTCATGAGATATAAAATCTTTACCCAATGCATTGGAGGGAGATATAGGTCCCACCCATCTTATAATGAATCCTTTCTTATGTGTGCCACATAATCATAAATCTTACATCATCACATAACCCATGTAATAAAAATGGGATTCTTAAACAACATGACATCATAAAACAATTCATATAAGATAAAGGAATTCATAAAAATAATTCCATCACAACATGATCAAATCAATTTAATAATAGGGATAAAAACAGAACCCTTTATTATCTTAGATGGAAAATAATTTTGATAAAACACTTGAACTCCATTCTTGAGGAAAATATCCTTTCTTCTTCAAAAACATTTTTCCTTTCATAACATGTCATACAACTTTAAAATAAAAGAAGTTGATTAAAAATAAACTTGAAAACTTGTAAAGGAAGCTTCTTGGAAATAATGTTTTAAAAATCCATTCATGCCGTATAAGTTAAAAAAAAACATTCTTCGTACTTTTGTCGGAAAAGTCAAAAAGTACCTCGTACGAAAAACGACAAAAGATTCCTTTCATACATATTACTAAAAACTCACCGAAGGGTAAAAATGGATTTAAACAATTGTAGGTGGATGGAAATAATATTACATATTGATGAAACATGGATGTGGATGATAAAATACACCCCAGTAAATACTTACTAATAAACAATCTCGGATAAAAATGAGATTGTGATATTTCCCTTACCTTAGGTCCGACTTGCTTTGTAAGTGTCCGAACCTCCTGTATAATGATTTAAATCATGTTATTGACTTATTACAGAATCATATTCATTGTTATGATATCATATATGGTTCACTTATGACATTATATTACCCGTTCTTTTGTAAATTCCATGTTAAAGAAGCGTTTTGGGTAAAATCGTTTCATTTATCGTAGGTGTTTTGACTTGTTGTTCTTGACATCATTATTACTTATATCATGATTTACTTACTTCCAGAATATAAAATATGATTTATATATCATATATATTCAGTATATATATATATATATATAATAGGTAGATAAATAAAATGAAAAACACCGTTCATGGAGACGGTAGTCCGTACGTACGCATGAACGCTGTTTTCCTTTCCTTATTGTCTTGAAATGGAAGTAAGTAGATGAAATACATATGTATATATATACATAAATCCAGTAGCTTTATAATGTCATATATTTCATTATTATTTCTTATATATACATTATAATCATTCTTAAATGGTTAACATGGAGAATGAATCTCATCGCGTCGTGGAGACGGTATTCCGTACGTACGCACGAGCGATGATATCATTTCTATAAATATTGAATTGAATTGGAGTGTATTATACAATATATCAGAATCAATATGATGTTTTAATAACTATGTATAGTTATTCTTTACACCATTATACCCATCCATGTAAGGTGGTGGTGGAAAATAGATTACACCACGGCGTGGAGACGGTATTCCGTACGTACGCACGCGCGGTGATTTCTTTTTCCGTAGGATGGATAGATGGTGAAATAGGGTTGTTTCATACTTATAATAACATATCAGTATATGAGTGATACTGATGTTATTACTTCATAATGAAACAACCTAATAAGAAGAAGTGGAAGAAGAAATAAAGATGAAAGAATTGGTAACGGTAATTACCTCTTCTTTGAAGTGCCTCTTTGAGACCTCCTCTTAGGGCACTAAAATTGGTCTTTGAGGAATACCAGAACCTCTAGTATGTTGCTAGGGAAGTGGAGAGGAGAAATTGTCAGGGGTTGGCCGAGCTTGAGTGCTCAAATTGGTGTGAGGAGGAGGGGGAGGAAGTGTCCTTTTATAGGGGAGGAGAGGGGCACCTTAGGAATATCTCAAAATATTATTTTATATTAAAGTCAAAATCAGTTTATAATGGTTCCAAAAGGTCTTATTTAGAAGCTAAAGTGGGGATGGGTCTAAATCCTATCAACCAATAAGATTTAGACAAGTTTAGGGTATTATTTTAACCTTATCAATTAAATTTAACTCTAAGTTAAATAATTTAACTTTTACCATGTCTTTTTGTTTTCTTTCACTATATGGTTAATAAACTTACTATAACATGCCAAACAAACCCCAAATTGTTTATTATTAATATATATATCCTTATATAAGTCATTTGGCCGAACCTTAGATTTTTAGGAATACAATAACAATTAATAATATAATATTTGATTTAAAAACTATTTTGTGTCAATTTTGACACTATTTGATATATGATTTTTGTGAAAGTCATAAAAGAATTAAATGTTAGAACCAAGTTGATTAAATCAATATTAATATATCATAGTAACCTATAAAATTAGTGTAATTCATAAAAAAGCTCAAATTACATTTATTTTGGTGTTTATAACATCAATTATGTCAATATTTCATTAATAAGATAATTACTGCATCATAGTTGTGTCATAAATAAATTAAATTATTTTATGTCTAAAAATTACAAATAAAATACCATCATGTAGGAAATCGTTTTATCTTTCTAATGAATATTTATAATCTAAAATCCAACATATATAACCCTATTTAACAATTGTTTTGCTAAAAGATATATGCTTGTGTCATTTTTGTATTCATTTTAACTTAATTAAAATAAGGTGTCATTATCACTTACAAGTGGATCAATGGGGTCCCAAAATCGACCCAAAGATGCCCATGGTCGACCATGTATCAACCAATAGGGTTAAGACACGTTTTAGGATAATTTAATATTATTATAATATTATTTTTTTAACCCTTATTTACCGGATTTACCCTTAACCATGATAAATAAAATATTTACCGCAGTAATTATTCAAAATGTCTAAAAATAAAAGTTACCTATTTACACAATTTGAACATCCTGATTCCAAATATGGAATCCATTTTTCTAAATTCAAAACACAGAAGTGGCAGAAATTAATTTAAAATTAATTCCCGCTGTCAAAACAAAAAGCGTGTTTTTAAGAGATAATAACTATCAAAAGATTGACACTTGTTTATGTTCGGTTTAATTGTAAAATTGTGTCCAATGACCAACATTATATTAAGTGGTAAAAATATATTCTAAATATACTTTAAAACCATTCAATATTATAATTTAACCACATAAGATATTACGATGAAAAAAGTTGTTTTTAATTAAAATATAGCGTGTTTTTACTATTCATTAAAATATGAAAGTTATCGGAAAAATATCAAAACTTTATCTAATGTAAATTTTTACATCCTGATTTAAAAGAAGAATATTATTTTGTCAAATTGAACATATAAACATGTCAAAAACTATATTTAAAGTGGGTGCGCCATCAAAAGGCGGTAAAACTGCATTTTTTGAAAAATACTTATTTTACCCGAAAAATTTATTTTGTTCTTATACCATGTTCTAGAAATGTGTAAGATGAATAATAATGTTATAAAATTCAAAATTTAGTTAATACTATTCATAACGGCTAGTTCATGACAATATTATAATAATATAACATTGTTTATTAAAACCCGGTATTGCGTACAACACACGCTATCGAGGAAGGTCGCGATTGCGTGTAATGCAAGCCAAGTCAGGGTTGCGTGTTGTGAAAGAATCCTTCATTGTTTCGTATAACAAAATCCAACCATATTTCATTTATACATTTAATATATATATATATATATACTCAATGTTGCGTAGAATAACTATTATCAAAATTGTGTGTAACACGGTCCAAGAATAGTGTTGCGTATACTGCAAGCTAATACGGTGTTGCGTATAGCGCAAGGTAATCTTGGTGTAGAATACAACATAAGACGTTAATGAAATTAAAATAATATTTTTCATAAAATCTCGGGGTGTTACAATCATCTAGGCAGGGGTTCCTATATTGATGGGTATCCCTGACTACGAGCACGTTGATGGGTTCTTCAACATGGTAAACAGGCTCAGCAGCTCGTGGAGGGGCTGGTGGAGCGGCCTGCGGGGCAGCTGGGGGAACCCGAGCTAGATTACTTAGATTTTCATGCCGTTCAGGAGGGTTTGGAAAGACATACCATTCCCTCTTTCTGTGAGCTCCGGATTCAGCCCTATTTGTGGGTTCAGGATGATTAGGGTTTCCTGGGGGAAGCTCGCTGAGGGGAAGTTGTTCCTGCCCCTACTGTATTGGCCTAGGATCACCGTAGTTGGGTTGTCGCTCTATAGTGAGTTCCTCCAAGAGGTCATCGACTAACCTATTCTACTCAGCAAGTTTTTGGCACAACATGGGCTTCTCAGGGTCCTCCTCCATCTTCTGCACTAAGGCAGATGGGTCGGAGTTCTTGGTAGCTCCGACGTGCTATTTGACTTTATCAGAATTCCGGATGAGTACCAATGCCTTGGTGGGTGCAAGGAGACCAAGTAGGTTTCTCTACTGACGAGTAATCCTCCCTGATGGGTCCAATAGTGGTGCCACACCCTCAGGGGGTAAGTCCCCATCGAGAACCTCCAGCTCATCCTCCTTGTCCACTATGTCAGCCATGTTAACCGTGACCCTTCCCGGGGGAATGTCTTAAATGTCGCCCAGCGAGTCGGGTTGCTTCCAGATAGGGATGAAGAGGAGGGAAGAATACTTCACCTGTCTATGAATTTGAATGTGGGAAGTATCCTCCTTGATAATTTTGTGGAATACCTTGATACTATGAATGCATTACTATTGGAGGGCCTCACGAAGACCTTGTGACTCGGGGTGCTGGAACACAGGGAGTGCGGCTAGATCAACCAGACGACATTGTTTATTGATGTCTTCGAAATGCGCTTGGATCCTGGGATAAACCACTCGCCGATGACGAAGACCAAAATGCATCACCCAGAGGGTGTATTAGAAACAATCAACTTCATCTGGGGTGAGGGATTCCGGTATGCGAAAATTCGGTGCTGCCACGGGACAGAACTTATCGGGGAAGTGGTCCGCTGTGAGGATGTTCCAGAATCTCCTCAGCTCAGATTCAGGGTCTGTACCTTCATTACCCCACTCATCAATTGGGTGTGGCTGAGGAACTAGAAGGGGTATAGAGGTGGACTATTGGGATGGAAGGCTGGCCGGTGGAGAGTACGGCGAGCGGGTTGACTGGCTGCTGAACCTCGGGCTATCCTCCGAAGAGTGTAGCGATCTGGCCATCACATCGCGATAAGACAGGATGATAGCTGTCATTCCTGGCTCATGGGATAAAGCTACCGATGATGGGCCACGATTCTGCTCACCTTCCATTGGTCCCCAGAATAGTTCTTCGTGTTCTCTTGTGGAGGTAGAGAACACTTCTGGTGACGATGGTGGTGATTGTGTGACCGTAACATGCATGGTCTCCAGATTTTCATCCCCCTAGATATACCTATGGAGGGAGGCATGAATCCTATGGACCTATCATTCCGAGAGCACCAGGATAATGTTCTTCGTTCCTGCCCCGTCCCTTGACTCGGATGAATGAGGGGAGGGTTCCCAAAATGAGTCTTACTCTGCTTCAGAGTCTGAGAAGCAGAACCGTTTGATCTCTGTCTGGACCTTCTCATAATTCTTCTTTTGGCGGCGACGACCCATCGTCCTACTCATGGGTGGATCCTCAATATAGGGCTGATTTTTGACACGGGGTCCTTCAGCCGCACTGGTGCTGGGGCGGAGAGGGTTTCCACCTGAGAAATATGGTGTGTGAGGAGAACCATGGAAAATGTCAAAGGGGACATGGGGAGGACCTCCATGGGTAGTGCTGGAGCGGGAAAGACCTCCGCTGAAACTGGTAGGAGCATGGGGAGGACCTCTACGCTTTTTTTCTTGGGGAATCTTAGTAGAAGGAGAGTCCTTGTATCAGTCTATCTAAACATGGGTAGGACCTCTATATTGGGTGCGGGTAGAGAGAGGTTGTCCCTCACCCCTCTGGTTTACGAGGCGATGAGGACCTTCACCGACTGCTAAAAGGATATGGGGAGGGTCCCCACATTGAAGAGAGACCGGATGGGTGATGTCCCTGCACCAGCTGTTAGGGGTAGGAGAAATGACTCCATACCCGGTGTAATGGGCATGGGAGTGGCTTCCTTACCGAGTGGCACCATCACGAAAAAGGCCCTCACTCGGATTGGGGGTGGCACAGAGCGAACCTCCATGTCGAGCCTCGAAGCGGGGAAGGCCCACGCTTTCTGTGGTAGTGGTATGGGGAGGACCTCCATACTAGGTGGAATCGCTGTAGGTTGGTTAGCGGCGACCACTACTTGTTCCAGCGGCTAAGAGAGTCAACCCAGCCTGCCCGTGGGGCGGTTGGGGCCTCGATCCTGGTCGGGCATATAAGTGCCCCTACTCAGTGTATGCAGGGAACCGATGATGTGCGTCGGCGGTGGCTCAGACCATAGTAGCCGTCGACGTTGACGCCCCATGGAGGGTGTCCTTAGCTTGTGCTCGACGCTGGCATCATGTCAGACGTACCGAGGCCAGTGGTGCAGGTGCATAGCTTACCTGCTCTTCATCCAGCAAAATCAGGCAGCGACATTGATGCGGCCGGGTGGGAGCCCTCATTGGGAGCCCCTAGAACGAGACCCTGACCGGGCTGGCTTGGGCATCACCTACCTCATCAGTATAAGGCAGGGAGTTGTCAAAGCATTTCAGGGAGAGGCTCCCGAAACAGTTGTACGTCAGGGTGGGGAGCAATAGATCCCTACGCGGTCCTCAGGGGCGGCGTTGACGACGAGGCGCGGATGACTCCAGATCCAGACGGGCCATATCCTGGGTTGGGATTATTCCCTCCTCCTTGTACCGGCGTACATGGTCATTGATCACCCGTCATTGGATGACCTCAGATGGGGAGAGGGGGCTTGGACGCCCCTTGGCCATGGGTGTAGAGGCCGTCGTGAAAGTGGTGGAACCACGTGGGACTGCCAATTTAGTGCTTCCCATGCCTCGACACCGGTGTTTAGGAGGTGATCGCATTCCAGATGCAGCAACCTGATTCCTGAGAGCAGGGAGATCAATTCATTAGTGCTGAAATAAAAAGGAATCGATGACCAATGCCCCAACACCATCCCATCTTCCATGGCCAGTAAGAGGGATCCATGCTGACAACGTCATAGAATGGGATGTCCAACGTTCTACTATCCCAACATCTGGTGAGTTTCATGCCAGGACCACTATTTTCTTAGCGGGACCCAGTGCCAGATATCTGGATCCAGTGACACGTCAATATATTGATGCCTCGAGCACTAATAATCTCTATATTGAGGAGAATAATTTCATGTCAGGTTCACCATTTCTATTTCGGATGCTTTCATCAGGGTATGCGCATCCGTTTGTGGAGGTCACACTGCTGTTTCCCCACATTCCCGCTTTCCAAAGGCGGGCGACATCCATTCCTTATTCAGGGAAGTCTGCTTCTTAATCGAAATGGGATGATGGGATGTCAGTTCTTCCTTCCGTGGATTCCTCCTCAGAACTCGTTACATAGTCTGGGTCTCCCTTATAGAGTTAAGACGTTGTTCGTGAAACTCTTCCTGGTGCCATATCTTCATGGATGCCAGTTAATTACACTGCTTCTGTCAGGACATTCCAAGGGGTCTGGTCAGGGTAGGAACCTTCAGTTAGGAGAGTAGTCACGTTTGGCATCACTGGCGTGTCGAGACGCTGGGGGATTGGCATGTCAGTCTCATGTCCCTTATTATAGGGCTTCTCGAGGGTGCGGAAGCCCGAGGAATCATACATCGAACCCGGGGAATCATATTCCATGGGCATGTATCTGAGGTTTTCCTCATCTTCCCATGTTTAACATAGGGTATGCCTCAAGTTTAACATCCAGTGGAGACGGATCAGGCTGATTAGAACACTGACAAGAGTGGATCAGATGGAGGAACCCCCTAGAGGGAACACCGATACTGGGGCCATGGTGTGGGTGGCCTCCCAAATGTTGTTAGTTGGAACGAGGAATGGGGTGGCATGATCCCACCGGGATGTGGCAGCCCGGGTAAGAATTAGGATGGGTGGTGGAAGGTTTCGTGAGGGGGGTGGTGAATGGGATGGAACCACCATGAAGATGACGATGGTTTTGGGATTGAGCCTTGAATAGGCTTCCTACGTATCCCCGTGGTAGGGAATCAAAGTCCACGTAGTTCGTCTGATGGCGGCTTGCCACTGAGCGGAGTCACAAAGGCTTACCATTATATGGATTCACAATGGATTACCACTGGATAGGGTTCACAGTTTAATGTCATGCAGGACGGGGGGGGGGGGGGACCGACGTGAAGTGGGTCGGAACTACTAGATATTGGGCTTGAATCTCAGGGAGTCTTCCTATATACCCTACCTTGGTAGGGATCAAAGTCCTCATAGTTTGGGATATGTGGGAATTTGGGGCTTACGCTCGAAGGCATCCCAAGGTGTTGGTGGACCGACGTGAATGGGGTCAGAGCGACCAATGGGTGGTGGGATTGAGCCTCGTGGAGTCTTCCTACGTACCTTGACTTAAAAAGGATCAAAGAATTCATATTTCAGGTATGTTGGGAGGAGTCAGTGAACCGACGTGAATAAGGACCTGGGGTCTGGGTGGATGGTGGGTTTGAACCTCAGGGAGGCTTCCTAAGTACCCTACCTTGGAAGAGATCAAATTACACATAGTTCAGGATGGGGCTTGGTACACCGACTTGAAGATGGTCAGGACCAAGGGTTGTTAGACTTAAACGTCAGGGAGGATTCCTACGTACCATGCCTTGGCATAGATCAAAGTCCACGTAGTTCAGGATGGGGTGTGTGGGGGCTTACACTCTAGGCTTCCCAGGGTATTGGTGAACTAACATGAAGCTGGTTGGAACCAATAGCTTTGGGGGGTCAGTGAACCGACATGAAAGAAGACCTGGGGTCCCATGGATGGTGGTCTTGGACCTCAGGGAGGCTTCCTACATACCTTGCCTTAACAAGGATCAAAGACCATGTAGTTCAGGAGGTGGCATAGGGATTACACTCTAGGCTGCCCAGGGTGGATGTCATGGTCAGTGCTTACTCTAAGCCCATGTGAGTCATGCTCGGTGTGAGAAACAAGAGACAACAGATACCTAACAATCACGTCGCAAAAGGTTCGTTTGTGGGAAGTGGAGTGGGGATTACACATGATCGTAGCCCAAAGAGGGAACAAGGGCTTATGCGTGGTTAACAGCCCGAAGGGGTTGGGACTTACTCCAGGAGGGAGGCCCGATGGAGAAAAAGCACAACATGAGAGGTATTTGGGACCGAAGAAAGGAGAAACACCGTTCCCCATCATGCCCTTTGCTGGCCCTGGGGACCGAAGAAGAAAGGAGGATCATGGATGCTGCCTCCTATAAGAAAGCTAGGGGGATTATGTAACAACCCGAGATTTTATGAAAAATATTCTTTTTTTTACTAATGTCTTGTGTTATACGCTACACAAAAAGGAGCTTGCACAACACGCATCCTTGACTTTCCTTTCATTACACGCAATCGCAACCTTCCTCGATAGCGTGTGTGGTACGTAATCCTGAGTTTCATGAAACAATGATATGCTATTAAAATATTATTAAAACTAGCCGTTATGAATAATAATAACCACTTTTTAAATTTTAGAAATTTTAACTCTCAAAATAGACTTCATTTTTGGATTCGGAGTATCGAATTTATCCTAAGGTGAAATTTTGGTACTTTTCGGATAACTTTCATATTCTGATGAATAGTGAAAATTACTAAATTATAATTAAAAACAACTTTTTTAATCGAAATAATTAATAGTGATAAATCATTAATTTGAGTGGTTTTAAAGTATATTTAGAATATATTTTTACAATTTAATACAATGTTGGTCATTGGATGTAATTTCACATTTAAACTAGACATAAACAAGTGTCAATCTTTTGATAGATATTGTTTCTTAAAAACACGCTATTTGTTTTAACAGCGGGATTTAATTATAAAATTAATTAATGCAACTTTTATGTTATGAATTTGGTAAAATAGACTTCATTTTTGAATTCGGAATATGAAATATAGCTTGGGATGAAATTTTGGCATTGTTCTGAAAAACATCAATTATTGATGAATAGTGAAACTACTAAGTGGTAGGTTAAAAACTGAATTTTGCATAAAACTTAATTTTACCGCTTCTGTGAATGGAATTTCGAAAATCCGAGAGACACGGTTAATATCAAGGACTAAAATGTGGTTCAATGAGATGAAAATATTTTTTTGGTGAATAGTAACTTTTTACTTTTTTTACCACGGTTAATAGTAAATAGGGTAACTAAGGGTAAATATGATATTAATATTACCCTAACACATGTCCTAATTCTATTGGACAAGTGTAATTCGACCAAAAACAAACTTAGGAATAAAATATGACCATTTAGGCCCACTTGGATTAGATTAGGACATTTATTATTAATTTATTTAAAGAAGGGTTAAAATAGTTAAAATCAACGTTTAATAAGTAAATCATTTTTAATATGGGGTTATACATAAGATAAATTCGACTATAAATATTCATTAGAAAGCTAAAAAGATTTCCTACTTGATGGTATTTTATTTGTAATTTTTAGACATCAAATAATAGAATTTATATATGACACAAAGATGATGCAGTAATTATCTTATTAATGAAATATTGACATAATTGATAATATAAATACCAAAATAAATGTAATTTAAGACTTTTTATGAATTCCACTAATTTTCTAGGTTACTATGATATATTAGTGTTGATTTAATCAACTTGGTTCGAACATATAATTCTGTTATGACTTTAACAAAAATCATATATCAAATAGTGTCAAAATTGACACAAAATAGTTTTTAAATCAAATATTATATTATTAATTGTTATTTTATTCCTAAAAATCTAAGGTTCGGCCAAATTACTTAGATAAGGATATATGTATTAATAATATACAATTTGGGGTTCG
Source organism: Viscum album (assembly GCA_963277665.1). NCBI lineage: Eukaryota > Viridiplantae > Streptophyta > Magnoliopsida > Santalales > Viscaceae > Viscum > Viscum album. The sequence goes on along the minus strand of OY728166.1, from coordinate 1,078,279,525 downwards.
TTTGGCATGTTATAGTAAGTTTATTAACCATATAGTGAAAGAAAACAAAAAGACACGGTAAAAGTTAAATTATTTAACTTAGAGTTAAATCTAATTGATAAGGTTAAAATAATACCCTAAACTTGTATAAATCCTATTTGTTGATAGGATTTCGACCCATCCCCACTTTAGCTTCGAAATAAGACCCTTTGGAACCATTATAAACCGATTTTGACTTTAATATAAAATAATATTTTGAGATATTCCTAAGGTGCCCCTCTCCTCCCCTATAAAAGGACACCTCCTCCCCCTCCTCCTCACACCAATTTGAGCACTCAATCTCGGCCAACCCCTGCCAATTTCTCCTCTCCACTTCCCTAGAAACATCCTAGAGGTTCTGGTCTTCCTCAAAGACCAATTTTAGTGCCCTAAGAGGAGGTCTCAAAGAGGCACTTCAAAGAAGAGGTAATTACCGTTACCAATTCTTTCATCTTTATTTCTTCTTCCACTTCTTCTTCTTAGGTTGTTTCATTATGAAGTAATAACATCAGTATCACTCATATACTGATATGTTATTATAAGTATGAAACAACCCTATTTCACCATCTATCCATCCTACGGAAAAAGAAATCACCGCGCGTGCGTACGTACGGAATACCGTCTCCACGCCGTGGTGTAATCTATTTTCCACCACCACCTTACATGGATGGGTATAATGGTGTAAAGAATAACTATAAATAGTTATTACAACATCATATTGATTCTGATATATTGTATAATCCACTCCAATTCAATTCAATATTTATAGAAATGATATCATCGCTCGTGCGTACGTACGGAACACCGTCTCCACGACGCGATGAGATTCATTCTCCATGTTAACCATTTAAGAATGATTATAATGTATATATAAGAAATAATAATGAAATATATGACATTATAAAGCTACTGGATTTATGTATATATATACATATGTATGTCATCTACTTACTTCCATTTCAAGACAATAAGGAAAGGAAAACAGCGTTCATGCGTACGTACGGACTACCGTCTCCATGAACGGTGTTTTTCATTTTATTTATCTACCTATTATATATATATATATACTGAATATATATGATATATAAATCATATTTTATATTCTGGAAGTAAGTAAATCATGATATAAGTAATAATGATGTCAAGAACAACAAGTCAAAACACCTACGATAAATGAAACGATTTTACCCAAAACGCTTCTTTAACATGGAATTTACAAAAGAACGGGTAATATAATGTCATAAGTGAACCATATATGATATCATAACAATGAATATGATTCTGTAATAAGTCAATAACATGATTTAAATCATTATACAGGAGGTTCAGACACTTACAAAGCAAGTCGGACCTAAGGTAAGGGAAATATCACAATCTCATTTTTATCCGAGATTGTTTATTCGTAAGTATTTACTGGGGTGTATTTTATCATCCACATCCATGTTTCATCAATATGTAATATTATTTCCATCCACCTACAATTGTTTAAATCCATTTTTACCCTTTGGTGAGTTTTTAGTAATATGTATGAAAGGAATCTTTTGTCATTTTTCGTACGAGGTACTTTTTGACTTTTCCGACAAAAGTACGAAGAATGTTTTTTTTAACTTATACGGCACGAATAGATTTATACTGTTTTATAAAGCCTTATTTTCATGAAGCTTCCTCTAAAAGATTTCATGACTATTTTCAATAAAATCTCTTTCTTTTAAAATTGCATGATGTTTTGTGAAAAGAAATTGATTTTGAAGAAGAAAGGATATTTTCCTCAAGAATTCAATTCAAGTGTTTTATCAAAATTATTTTCCATATAAGATAATAAAGGGTTCTGTTTCTATCCATATTTTTACATTGATTTGACTATGTTGTGATGGAATTATGTTTATGAATTCCTTTATCTTATATGAATGGTTTTATGATGTCATGTTGTTTAAGAATCCCATTTTTATTACATGGGTTATGCAATGATGTATGATTTATGATTTTGTGGCACACATAAGAAAGGATTCATTAAGAGATGGGTGGGACCTATATCTCCCTCCAATGCATTGGGTAAAGATTTCATATCTCATGAGATAGACATGGCTGGAATGGTAGGTTATACCGGTTCAGTGAAACAGGACTGAAACGAGGATTACTCGATTCAGAAAGGGACTTTGTCCACTAAGATAGTCTTGGCAATGAGTCTTGACTAACAAGAAATGATTCTCTATGATTATGTGTGTATGCCACAATGAGTAATGTTTTATGTTATGATTTCATTTCACTACTATGATTTATCCCATGTTATGAAATTATGCTCTCTTTTGCAGGTTAAGATTTCCAAAAATGTTATGTTCTTATGAAAATTATGTGATTGATATTTATTTTGTTTACCCTTACTGAGCATTTGAGCTCACCCTTTTATGTTTCCTTTTCCCCAGGATATAAATAAAGGTTTTAGGTAGAAAAAAAAAGATGATCTTTATGGGAGATATTGAAGATCTTTCACCACGATTAGAATATTATACTCCGAGTTTCCAAAGACACTAAACTATTACGGTCCTTGTGTGTGTGTTTTTGTTATGTACTAAGTATTCCGCAAATGTAATGTAATGTCCATGTACGTCAGGCTACGGGTCTCTACAGTTGGTATCAGAGGAAAGGTTTAGTCAACCTTTGGAAACTAGGATGCGAAAACGTTAGTGAGATCCCTAGAGATATTTCTAAGGTATGTCTAGGGATGCCCCTAAGGATAAGTATACGTATAGGATATAGTTCTAGAACTATGGTAACGATATTAGATTAAACCAAAGATGATAGATATTTAAGTTACTCCCCCTTTATTACGATTTTTGCATCTAACACTATTCTGTTTGGGTTTTAGAAAATGGCTGGAAACAAGATGATTCACAATAATGGAGGATATGATGGACAATGGAATGATATTCTTCATGAGCAACCAAATGAAATGGGATTTGGATGTCCAAACATCATTATTATGCCGAATCAGCAATCTCACAACATGATCAATAAAGTAAAATTTGGTAAGTTTCCTGACTCGACTAATAAGAGAAAGATGGAGTTCCATGATGATCATAGAGGAAAGAAAGTTCAATTTCCCCTATGTAAATCATGTGGGAAGAGGCATCAAGGAGAATGTTTCAAGGGAACTGGAAGATGCTTTGGGTGTGGAAAAGAAGGACACAAATCAAGTAAGTGCAAAGGAAAAGGGTCGGTTAACACCATGGATGAGGATAATGGTATTGCTAAGACATCAAAAATGGTTAAGTGTTTTAAATGTGGAATGTATGGGAATTATGCAAACAAATGCCCTAAGGGAAAGACTCATGAAGAGAATCAGTATGGTCATATGGGTAGTATTTATGTGGATGATGATGAAGAGACTACAAATGATATGTGAGATGAAATAATTTTTGAAGCTCGGTCAATGGTTTGAGAATGTAGTGGAATGATTACATGTTTATCATGTGTAATTTTGGAATAAAGAGACATCTATGGATTGTTACACTGTTGTCTTTCCTTGTGTTTTGAAAGTGTATGATTAATGTTACCAGTATCCATGAAAGGTTATTCAGATATTTTTGGAATGTAGATGATATGCGCATAATGAAGGGATAAGGAGAAAATTAAATGTTTGATAGTATTCATGAGCTCATGATTGATTAAGTGATATCATGGTTTGAGTATATAGAATTTTGAGGATTTTGGTATGTGGAAAGTGTTAACTTTTAACTGCACTCATGTTTTCACTAAGGTATTCAAGAGAATACACGATTAAGGACTTTGAATGTTTGGAATGTGACCAACAAGACATATCTTATGATATGTGGGGATCAACGACAGTATTAAATCTCTGGTAATCGATGTCACTATATTTTGAGAGTGGACTGCAGTATTATGTATAAGCCTACAGATTAGACTGGATTATGTTGGACATAAGTTAGTATTGTTTAAGGATAGAAGATTTTCGATATTATTGATGGGATGTTATAGTAACGTAGTTTTAGAAAAAGGGACAACCTGCAGGACGGGCGACAGCCCATCGCTTCGGACAAGGTTGTAGGAATCGAACCCACAACCGAAGTGCGACTGGCCTTTATCGCCTACCACTGGCCTACAGGAAGTCCCTGTTTAGTAGAAACTAGTTTTATTATATTAAGCAGCATGATATATGAAGTATAAGTCCATTTTAGGAACCATATATGATTAATCTCACTATAGAATGACTTATGTATATTTAATAACTTTTGCTAACCTTTTGTTTGAGACAGATGGAATGAACAGTCATTCTATCACATGATCTGCTAACACTTCACAAATAACAAATTCAACTTCATTTATTTAAGAGATGAAGTAGAAATTGTTCAAGGCACGAACAAAAGTGAGATTGTACCAAAATAAAGTAAGTATTTATTCTAAGCAAATTTTCAACTTTAGGGAAATGATCTTGAAAACCAAAAATGTTGTCCTAGTGATCTTATACCTGATGAATCAGATGGTACCTTATATCATCACAAATCTATGGATTTGTGATTACTGGCTTTTCCATAGCCATGTTCTCTACCACTCTCCATCAGAACATGATGTTTAGATTTCTCTTCCATATCCATATTTTCACCTATGTGGAAACCTAGTGATTAGTTTATTTGGGTAATCGTTACATTTCATACTTTAGTTTTTAAAGCCAAGTTTTGGTATTCCCTTTTACGATGTGGGTTTCTATTAAAGAAACTTTCGAATAGTAAACCATTTATAACCCCGACGAATTTCGAGGGCGAAATTCATTTTAAGGGGGGTAGAATGTAACAGCCCGAGATTTTATGAAAAATATTCTTTTTTTTACTAATGTCTTGTGTTATACGCTACACAAAAAGGAGCTTGCACAACACGCATCCTTGACTTTCCTTGCATTACACGCAATCGCAACCTTCCTCGATAGCGTGTGTGGTACGTAATCCTGAGTTTCACGAAACAATGATATGCTATTAAAATATTATTAAAACTAGCCGTTATGAATAGTAATAACCACTTTTTAAATTTTAGAAATTTTAACTCTCAAAATGGACTTCATTTTTGGATTCGGAGTATCGAATTTATCCTAAGGTGAAATTTTGATACTTTTCGGATAACTTTCATATTCTGATGAATAGTGAAAATTACTAAATTATAATTAAAAACAACTTTTTTAATCGAAATAATTAATAGTGATAAATCATTAATTTGAGTGGTTTTAAAGTATATTTAGAATATATTTTTACAATTTAATACAATGTTGGTCATTGGATGTAATTTCACATTTAAACTAGACATAAACAAGTGTCAATCTTTTGATAGATATTGTTTCTTAAAAACACGCTATTTGTTTTAACAGCGGGATTTAATTATAAAATTAATTAATGCAACTTTTATGTTATGAATTTGGTAAAATAGACTTCATTTTTGAATTCGGAATATGAAATATAGCTTGGGATGAAATTTTGGCATTGTTCTGAAAAACATCAATTATTGATGAATAGTGAAACTACTAAGTGGTAGGTTAAAAACTGAATTTTGCATAAAACTTAATTTTACCGCTTCTGTGAATGGAATTTCGAAAATCCGAGAGACACGGTTAATATCAAGGACTAAAATGTGGTTCAATGAGATGAAAATAATTTTTTGGTGAATAGTAACTTTTTACTTTTTTTACCACGGTTAATAGTAAATAGGGTAACTAAGGGTAAATATGATATTAATATTACCCTAACACATGTCCTAATTCTATTGGACAAGTGTAATTCGACCAAAAACAAACTTAGGAATAAAATATGACCATTTAGGCCCACTTGGATTAGATTAGGACATTTATTATTAATTTATTTAAAGAAGGGTTAAAATAGTTAAAATCAACGTTTAATAAGTAAATCATTTTTAATATGGGGTTATACATAAGATAAATTCGACTATAAATATTCATTAGAAATCTAAAAAGATTTCCTACTTGATGGTATTTTATTTGTAATTTTTAGACATCAAATAATAGAATTTATATATGACACAAAGATGATGCAGTAATTATCTTATTAATGAAATATTGACATAATTGATAATATAAATACCAAAATAAATGTAATTTAAGACTTTTTATGAATTACACTAATTTTCTAGGTTACTATGATATATTAGTGTTGATTTAATCAACTTGGTTCGAACATATAATTCTGTTATGACTTTCACAAAAATCATATATCAAATAGTGTCAAAATTGACACAAAATAGTTTTTAAATCAAATATTATATTATTAATTGTTATTTTATTCCTAAAAATCTAAGGTTCGTCCAAATGACTTAGATAAAGATATATGTATTAATAATATACAATTTGGGGTTCGTTTGGCATGTTATAGTAAGTTTATTAACCATATAGTGAAAGAAAACAAAAAGACACGGTAAAAGTTAAATTATTTAACTTAGAGTTAAATCTAATTGATAAGGTTAAAATAATACCCTAAACTTGTATAAATCCTATTTGTTGATAGGATTTCGACCCATCCCCACTTTAGCTTCGAAATAAGACCCTTTGGAACCATTATAAACCGATTTTGACTTTAATATAAAATAATATTTTGAGATATTCCTAAGGTGCCCCTCTCCTCCCCTATAAAAGGACACCTCCTCCCCCTCCTCCTCACACCAATTTGAGCACTCAAGCTCGGCCAACCCCTGCCAATTTCTCCTCTCCACTTCCCTAGAAACATCCTAGAGGTTCTGGTCTTCCTCAAAGACCAATTTTAGTGCCCTAAGAGGAGGTCTCAAAGAGGCACTTCAAAGAAGAGGTAATTACCGTTACCAATTCTTTCATCTTTATTTCTTCTTCCACTTATTCTTCTTAGGTTGTTTCATTATGAAGTAATAACATCAGTATCACTCATATACTGATATGTTATTATAAGTATTAAACAACCCTATTTCACCATCTATCCATCCTACGGAAAAAGAAATCACCGCGCGTGCGTACGTACGGAATACCGTCTCCACGCCGTGGTGTAATCTATTTTCCACCACCACCTTACATGGATGGGTATAATGGTGTAAAGAATAACTATAAATAGTTATTACAACATCATATTGATTCTGATATATTGTATAATCCACTCCAATTCAATTCAATATTTATAGAAATGATATCATCGCTCGTGCGTACGTACGGAATACCGTCTCCACGACGCGATGAGATTCATTCTCCATGTTAACCATTTAAGAATGATTATAATGTATATATAAGAAATAATAATGAAATATATGACATTATAAAGCTACTGGATTTATGTATATATATACATATGTATGTCATCTACTTACTTCCATTTCAAGACAATAAGGAAAGGAAAACAGCGTTCATGCGTACGTACGGACTACCGTCTCCATGAACGGTGTTTTTCATTTTATTTATCTACCTATTATATATATATATATACTGAATATATATGATATATAAATAATATTTTATATTCTGGAAGTAAGTAAATCATGATATAAGTAATAATGATGTCAAGAACAACAAGTCAAAACACCTACGATAAATGAAACGATTTTACCCAAAACGCTTCTTTAACATGGAATTTACAAAAGAACGGGTAATATAATGTCATAAGTGAACCATATATGATATCATAACAATGAATATGATTCTGTAATAAGTCAATAACATGATTTAAATCATTATACAGGAGGTTCGGACACTTACAAAGCAAGTCGGACCTAAGGTAAGGGAAATATCACAATCTCATTTTTATCCGAGATTGTTTATTCGTAAGTATTTACTGGGGTGTATTTTATCATCCACATCCATGTTTCATCAATATGTAATATTATTTCCATCCACCTACAATTGTTTAAATCCATTTTTACCCTTCGGTGAGTTTTTAGTAATATGTATGAAAGGAATCTTTTGTCATTTTTCGTACGAGGTACTTTTTGACTTTTCCGACAAAAGTACGAAGAATGTTTTTTTAACTTATACGGCACGAACAGATTTATACTGTTTTATAAAGCCTTATTTTCATGAAGCTTCCTCTAAAAGATTTCATGACTATTTTCAATAAAATCTCTTTCTTTTAAAATTGCATGATGTTTTGTGAAAAGAAATTGATTTTGAAGAAGAAAGGATATTTTCCTCAAGAATTCAATTCAAGTGTTTTATCAAAATTATTTTCCATATAAGATAATAAAGGGTTATGTTTCTATCCATATTTTTACATTGATTTGACTATTTTGTGATGGAATTATGTTTATGAATTCCTTTATCTTATATGAATGGTTTTATGATGTCATGTTGTTTAAGAATCCCATTTTTATTACATGGGTTATGCAATGATGTATGATTTATGATTTTGTGGCACACATAAGAAAGGATTCATTAAGAGATGGGTGGGACCTATATCTCCCTCCAATGCATTGGGTAAAGATTTCATATCTCATGAGATAGACATGGCTGGAATGGTAGGTTATACCGGTTCAGTGAAACAGGACTGAAACGAGGATTACTCGATTCAGAAAGGGACTTTGTCCACTAAGATAGTCTTGGCAATGAGTCTTGACTAACAAGAAATGATTCTCTATGATTATGTGTGTATGCCACAATGAGTAATGTTTTATGTTATGATTTCATTTCACTACTATGATTTATCCCATGTTATGAAATTATGCTCTCTTTTGCAGGTTAAGATTTCCAAAAATGTTATGTTCTTATGAAAATTATGTGATTGATATTTATTTTGTTTACCCTTACTGAGCATTTGAGCTCACCCTTTTATGTTTCCTTTTCCCCAGGATATAAAGAAAGGTTTTAGGTAGAAAAAAAAAGATGATCTTTATGGGAGATATTGAAGATCTTTCACCACGATTAGAAGATTATACTCCAAGTTTCCAAAGACACTAAACTATTACGGTCCTTGTGTGTGTGTTTTTGTTATGTACTAAGTATTTCGCAAATGTAATGTAATGTCCATGTACGTCAGGCTACGGGTCTCTACAGATTACACCAAGATGGTTTCCCTTTCGCCGTGGAAAAATGCCACTCCCATAAGGAGGATATCCTCCCCTGTGGAGACCAGTGGGAGTGGAGAATGTCCAAGGTGGGGGTACCCCATGTGCGAGGCATGAGTCAAGGTCATAGTTTAACATCATGTGCTGAGGACAAAGGTACTTGGTAGTTTAACGTCATGTAGCTCGGATGAGGTGGGTTTGCTCCGCACCCATAGGACTTACATAACTGGTACCCTCTGCTCCATGGTGCAGAGAGGGGTCAGGAAAAGCCGTGGCGATGGGGTGTCATGGAGCAAAACATTGGGGTGTCCACATTAGAATGGATATGTGAAAAAGAAATAGCCTTTAGTGTGCCTATGCAAAGAAGCATGAGGTGAAGCAACGCAACGGGTGGTGGTGTCCAAGGGACTTTGAAATCACATCGTGCAAATCTGGAGGGTCGCATGGGAAAAGGAATTGCAAAGCAGAGGGGTTCATATGCAGGGGCCTCGTGAAGCTCTGCCGCTCCGCATGGAAAAGGGTACTTGCGAAGGGGTGTGCTTCGCGAAGTGGGGTGCCTCAACCTAGGTATAGGGCAAAGGTGCATATGGGAGGTGCTTCATGAAGTGGAAAAGCATTCGCAGAGGACTTCCTTATAGGGAAAAGGTGCCTTGCAAAGCAAGGCATCGTGAAGCAATGTGCTTCGCTAAGTACAACGAACCTGCCTTGGCATGTGAATCATGTGTACATGAAGGGTGTTTCGCGAAGCATAAATGCTCTGTGATGACCCGGGTCCACTTGGGGATCCCCTTCCTTCACGGAGGCCCTTAGGCTCTATGAAAGGCATCCCTCTTGGAAGAGGGGATCAAAACAAGAGAAAGGGGAGGCACTTCGTAGAGCATAAGTACCTCACACAGCTCATGGTTCGCAGATCAGAAGATGCTTTGTGATTCGGGATCTAGGAAGTTTAAGGGTCGGATTGTCTGTCTGTTGAACTTGGGGGGAGGCTGATGTTTATAGGGGAGAGGCACCGCGAAGCAGCGCACGCTCGGCGCGAAGAGGAATTCGTTTGCTCCGTGGTGCATCACGAATGTCAAATGCAGTCGTGGAGCATTACTATCTCCTTGATTCATGGCGGTTCTCAAATTTCAAATAAGGTCACGGAGCGTTACTGCCTCCTTGCTTCGCGGCATCTCGCAAATGTCAAATAAGGTCATGGAGAGTTACCGCCTCCTTGCTTCATGGTGGATCGCGAACATCAAGGGAGGTCACAGAGTATTACTGCCTCCTTTCTTCATGGGGGATCATGAATGTCAAATAAGGTTGTGGATAGTTACCACCTCCTTGCTTCGTGGCGGCTCGCAAACGTCAAGGGAGGTCATGGAGCATTACCGTCTCCTTGCTTCGCGGCGGGCGCAAGGCTACCGAGGCTCCGCGAATGGTCTTCATGAGGCAGCCTTAGGAGTTCTGTTTATTTTTCCTTCTTCCCACATTTCGGTGCCAACAAAGGTGAATACCCTTGATAGAGAAATGGTCATGGTATTCACTACACAATGACTTTGGCTTGGAAAATCGCAGTGCAATTTCGGTAGCATAAAAGTGTGACATAATAATTCATAAAAATGGTTGATGAGCAAGAAAGAGGTGTATCATCATATGTAAATGAAATGGATAGTAAGGGGGTCATATAGATACATGTTCCAACATATGTAATGGAATTTATATTCATAATACAAAATAATTTCTTGAATGTAAATGAGAAGAGAGAAATTCCTTACGAAATTTCAGCATGGTAACAGGTGTAAATGGGAGGAATTAATGAGATAAAAAGAGGTCTCTCATCATTAAAACATAAGTTGGGACGTATGGGGGAAGTGAAAAATCATACCCCAACATTTTTAATTGAAAAAATGGTATAACAACATAATGAAATTTGGACAAAAATGATAAAGGAAGACATCCCTTACTTGGAAGTGTGATCAAAAGGCTTTGGAGAGGATTGGGAGAGGATTATTGGGAGCTTGTGGCGCCTTGGGAGGATACTAGAGAGAGGAGGGAAGATTAGGGACATGTTTAAAGGGTTTTTAGTTAATAGAAGTGGGATCTTGGGTGGGTTTATATAGGAAAAGAGATGGAATTCTTTATTATTCAGGTTTTGGACACCACAAATTAAACTAATCAAAACCACAAAACAACCCATGGTTTTTTTAAAAGGGGAGTGGAAAACATTATTTTATAAGGCCAATGACTGAAATTCTTAAAATATTAGGCTTTCGTATGTGGAGGTGAGTCACACTCTTAAGGAAATCATTTTAAAAGTTAAAATGTTCTATAAGTCTTGGAGGGTCCACTAAGGATTTGTAAAATAAATAAATAAAAAATAAAATCAAATTATTTTAAAGGTAAAAAGTATATTGGCTGAACAACTATTTTATAGTATTTTATTACATCACTATTGGGTCATTATGATGTCATAAAACACATTATATATTTAAACGATATTTAATTTTTACCCAAAACTTTTACTGTCTCAGAAAATTATGAAAAATTCACCGTTGGAAAATTTTGACATCCTAATTCGAAAAATAATATTAATTTTATCTAAATAATTTTATAAATATTTGAATTTTCACTTTTAACATAAAAACTGACATTTATTAAAAATTCATGGGTTTTGACAAAAAACAGTTTTCAAACCTTAATAAAATTTACAATTATATTCATAAAAATTATATGATCATTTATATTTAATAAAAAGTAATTTAGTAATAATAATATTTAAAAAAAATATTATTTAATTCCAAAATTCCATTAATTCATCAAAATATATTTCTTAATTGAATATTAACTAAAAATACTATTTGTGATTTAAAAACCATTTACAAAGTAACAATAATGAAATGACTGTATATTATTTATTCTATAAAAAAATAATAAACATATTCATAGTTCTAGGGTCTTGTTACATAACCCCTTATAATAGTTGAATAAGACCTAAGGGTAAGGTGTGCGATGATGATAGACTATTGGGGTGGCTCGGATAACATCGCTCGGGTGGTAATCTCTATCAACTTCCACTTCTCCCATAGGCGATTCTGTTCAAGATGAATGTGTTGAAGCTCAGATTGGGCTTGGTAAAGAGTGAATCCCAGCGACACTACCTACTTTCCGAGCTCTGAAAAATGGGATTCATATGGAGCAATTCTACTATATGAGGCCATCTCTTATTTTGTCTGAGTAAATTGGATTTTTTAAAGCCCTATATTTATACCAATCACGTGATCATTGTTTAATGGATATATTAGCAATGGTAATAATTATTAATGGTATTTTAAAATAAAATAAAAATAAAACAAAGGAAGTGAATATGTTTTATATAACCATTTTACATAATAATACATTTAAATAGATCAAGATGAATTTTTGTTAATAAAAGTTTGTGTTGTTACACACCCACCACAATAAAAACCTGATACACAAGAATAAACTCAGTCAACACTCTAAGTCTACATGAGAAATTATTAGTGTAGAAAACAAGATAGAATACATGAATTGTGTTCTCATGTTTTCAAATGAAATATCTGAAGGTTTCCTCATAACACTGGATTGTGTTTTCCATTCACATTATCTTCTTTGTACCTCATTGAATTTCTATTTTCTCCCCCATTGTAGAATTTGAGACTTTCTCCATCATCCATCATTCCTGTAACCATAAAACCATTTCATTCACCATATTTCCACATTTCCAAATTGAATTTATCCATTTCTCCCCTATTGGAAGTAAACCCCAAGACTGGTATTTGTACATTATAGAGCTCAGAACATACTCCCCCTGGATTGTATCTCCCCTATAAACCTTCATCACTTACACAAATAGATTAGAATAGTTAAAATAACTAGGGGGAGGGGATACTCATGACCTCCTTATGCACTAGGAGGTGGTTGAACACTGAGGTTCAACCGATGTTTCTCAAACACAGCCACTGCCAGTGGATTGGTCAGAATATCAACCACTTGCTCATCAGTTCCCACATGATCCATTTCAATTATGACTTATTTAACCTTTCCCTTGATAAAGTGATATATTATTTCAATGTGTTTTGTAAAATAATTCTGAACATGATTCTTCTTAAGATCAATTGTGCTGTTGTTATCACAGTGAATCACCATTGGTTGTTTCACCTCATCACCAATATATGTCAGTTATTGCTTCATCCATAGTAGTTGAGTAAATTCCTTTATAGTAGAGATATACTAATCTTTAGAAGTACTAAGAGAAGTAATTTTTTGTTTCTTACTCATCCATCCCACACATTTCTTCCCAATAAATAATACTCCACCACTATTGGACTTTCTGTTCACAACATCTCCAGCCCAATCAGCACTAGAAAATGATGATAGTTCACTATCTATTCCTATAGAAAAGTATAAGCCATAATTGTGAGTACCTTAAATGTACCTCATGATTATTTTTACTATCGCGATATCCTTCAGAATACTCTGAAAGTGGGCTGCTAAGCATGTTACAAAGACAATATCTGGTTTTTTCACTGTTAGGTATATTAAGATTATAATGATTCTCCCATACATTATGGTATCTATATATTTCCCATCCTTATTCTTTCTCAATTTTATTCCAATATAAATTGGAGTTGAAATTGGTTTGGAGTCATGCATATTAAATTTCTTTATCAGCTCTCTTGCATAATTTTCCTGAGAAATAAAAGTTTAATACTTATTCTAAATCACTTAAAGCCCCAAGAAATATATGAGTCCACCAATAATTAACATTTAAAATTTTGAGTTCATGTGGTTTTCAAATTCATCCACTGATCCCTACCCACTTCCACCGAAAATAATATCATCAACGTAAACTAGTACCATGGACTGATCTTTATGATAATTATTCACATAGAGATTTGATCCACTCCTCCTATTTTAAATTTAATATATTTCAAATAAGAATAAATCTAAGAGTACCATTCCCATGGTGCCTACTTCAAACCATAGAGTTCCTTGTTTAGTCTATAGACCTTCATTTCATCATTTCCAAGTAGAAAATCCATTGGTTGTTCTATGTAAACTTATTCTTCAAGAACACCATTTAAGAAATAAATTTTGACATCCAATTGATATACTTTATATCTTATTTGAATTTACATGGTAAGAAAAAGTATGATTGACTACAGTCTCACTACTGGAGAAAATGCCTCTTCAACATAAACACCTTATATTTGTGAATATACTTTACAAACCAAGAACACATTATTTATGATCAAATTTACATGCTCTTCGAATTTGTTCTTGAAAATACACTTCGTACCAATCACATTGTGACCTTCAGGTATCTTGACTAGATCCCATGTTTGGTTCTTGTCAATCTGGTCTAACTCTTCATACATGGATTTAACCCATGATTCATCCTTTGTATCTTCTTCAAATGAGGATGTTTCCAAAACTAAAAGGAATTCATATTTTGAATTATTCCTCAATATCCTTGTTTGTGTGGGTGTAGTCTAATCCCTGATGATATTGGATTGATCCATTTCTATTATTCGATTTCTCCTGTGAGGTTCAAGAGGATTTTCTTCAGACATAGTTTATTCTTCCAATTATTCATCTGAATTCACATCATTTTGTGACCTATGAATGTTTTCCCACAACTTCCTATACTTATTCATTTGAAACTGTTCCATGTTCACTATCTTATTCATCTTCAATAATATCATTATAAGATACCCTCATGATATTTTTGGTCTTATCTTCAACTATATTAACATCACTAATTTCCAAAAAATTTCCAAGATGCTTATTGAAACACTTGTAGGCTTTGATATTCATTGAATATCCAAGGAATATTCTTATATCATCTGCATCACCATATTTTACATGATTTCATTCTTTGTTTCTGATAAAACATTTACTTCTGAAAACACAGAAATACTTCAAAGAAGGCTTCCTTCCATGAAAAAACTCATACGATGTCTTGGTTTCTCCCATATATAAGCCTGTTTGATTTTGAATATACACTAAAACTTGAATAGACTTTTTCCAGTAATGTAAAGGGATATGAATCTCAATCAACATAGTTTTGGACATATTGTTCACCAGTAGATTCCTGCACTCAACAACTCCATTTTGCTTCAGGGTTCTCACAAAATCCACCTTATGCTGTATTCCACGATTCTCCAGGTAATTTTTAAACTCAATGGATGGGTATTCTCCTCCATTTTTAGACCGAAGAACTTTGATTGTCAGTCCAATATCATTATCAGTGATTCGATGATAAGTTTTTATGCAGTCAAGTACTTTCTATTTCTTGTGTATAACCATCACACAATCCATTCTACTACAATTATCAATGAAAGAATAAAGTACCTTTCTACTTGCATTACAACAACATTTATCAAGCCACATACATATGTATAGATGAGGTCAAGAATATTTGATGCCCTTTTCTTCTTAGGACTATATCAACCCTAGCCTTTTACACATATCAATACATGATTTTAAGCATCATATTACAAGACAAGGATCATAAAGTATAGTTTCTTGGAAGACTAGGTACATAAAACTGAACACATGGAACTAAATAAAACATTTCTTTATTTAATCTTCATAAAGAGCTCATAACTTCCATTGTGATCATAAATATTCATATGATAACCTAAGGATGAAACAAACAAAGAGATGATCAAAAAATCCTAGTAAGGGAATACACATAAGAATAAATATTTAGCACATGGGTTAAAAGGCATGGAATAATGATATAAAAAGGCATAGAATATATAGAATCATGAAATAGAAACATGAATCATATAAACATGGAGTCATAGTAATGTGACAACAGCATAAAATGTGACTTTAGCACGAGTCAAGTCTCATTTCACATAGAGGATCACAAGTTAAGGTTTACCACCAAGACTGTTGCACATGGTAGCATGAGGCAAGGCTAACCACCAAGATCGTTGCACATAACGTCTCATAAGACTCAAATTTACCCAATACATTAGAGTGATGTATGGTAGAAACCATCATAACATGTTCATGAATATGATTTCTACATAAAAAATCATACATAATCAATCATACATAAAACATAAGGGTACCCATGGAAAGAAATGGGTATCATAATCATGTCATAAAGAATAATTAATGGGCGTATCATACAAGTGCCCTTGAAAGAAAGGAATTAGAAAATACATGGAAATTAATAAGGTAAAATAGGCATATATCATGGCAAGTGATATCAAATATAAGTTATAACATGTAAAAAGAGTATTTAATAAATTTTATCATTAAAACATTTTAGTGCGGTTTTAAGGAAAACACTAAAGAGAATTTAAAATCAAAAAGGGAATAATTTTTTATATAAAACCAGAATTGAAACAAAAATATTTTCATAATAAAAATACTGATTTTATAAAAACAATTATGGATTAAAATATATTATATAGTGTACTTGAAAATGGATAAAAATTTAGGAAGTTCCCTTAAATGAGTTTGCTTATCAGGAAGTATTGAGGAGAGAACCACTTAAAAACATGTAAATCCCTGAAAGAGAATGATGAATGGAACTTGATACATTATTTTGGATCATTTACACAAAATTTATATTATTTACATAAAAATAATAGATAAATTCATTTGGTTAAAAAGAAAGATAGAGAAACCTGAAGGAATAATGGAGGTTTGGGTAGAATCCCTTACCTTAAGTTCGATGGTGTCCTTCACTTGATCTTAATTTCCTGGATAACTAAATTACATTAATTAATTAGTATTTAAAGAACCTATTATTCATTTAAGTGATTTATTATAGCCTTATTATGTTCATTCATGACCTTTTTGATGGGTTAAGAAGTTCAATTTCATTGTTTGGGAGTGTTTGTTTCCTTGGTTTTCATGATTCGTTTACTTATATAAGTGTGAGGATAAAAACATAATATGAAAATGGTTGTCCAAAATTGGAGTTATATGTTATTAGTGAACATACATAAGATTAAATGGTTATAAAATTCATTTTTTTATTTAGAGTGAAGACGAATCATTATACACAACTTTAATGATAACCGTTTTGGTTAATTAGTGGTTTTTAATCACAACGAACACATTTTTCTTTATAAATTAATACCATGTGTAAAAAATATTAAAGAACATTAAATTAGAAATATTACATATATTATAGTTTGGTTCAACCATAAAAATGGTTTCATGACCAGAATTGAAGACGGTAATAAAAATTGAAAACTCGTCGTCCTTGAATGTGATAAATTAACACATCTCGGATGGTGTTTTCATTTCTAGTATAAATGGAGGGTAAAGGAGAGATGATGATGAATTATTCCAATATCATAACAAAATTACAGTACATGTAATGTATTGGAGTTATCATAACATTTTTATGAAATTAAGTGAGGAAGGAACTTGAAAAAAATTAAAAGAAATGAAATGAAGAATTTACCTCTTGAATATATCTTCCTTGAGAACCTCTTTAGGGGAGATGATTTGGTATTTTGAAGAGACCAAGGGTTTATGAACGTGGGGAGGAGATTGGGAGGAGATTTTAGTAGAATTTATACAAGTAACAAGGCTTGAGAGGAGTGAATAGAATAGGTAAAGTGAGGTGGTATTTATAGTGGAGGAGAGGAGGGATTTCCCATTATTTTAATCATTAGTTTAATATTTTTGATCAAGACAATGAATATTCTTGATTATTTTGATCAGAAATAGTAAATAGAGCATGTTACTTTGAGACAATGACCATTTACATCATCCATGACTCATGCATGATGCATAAATTCATTTATTTATCATTTATCGTAAATTATATTATTTTACTATTCACAAAAATTCAAGTTTTTTAGAAAAATCCCAAAAATTCACCCCAAACATTTTTTGATGTGTATAATACAAAAATTAACTTCATTTTATGAAAATAATTTTCTAAATATGAAAAATTTAATTTTTAATTAAAATCATAATTTACTTGAAAAATACAAATTTTAAAATTAAAACCATTTTTCTAACACTTTAAAAAATTAACTAAGGTCTCTTAAAATTATATTATAATCATAATTCAGAAAAGTAATTATTTATTAATACATTTTATTAAAATAAATTTACTTTTAAATTATTAAATTAATCATAAAATTTTAATCAAATATACATGACTTACAAAAATACCAACACTTAATTAATAATTTTTAAAATATTTACTTACCTATACTATGTTATATTCATATCATATTTTCACTTATAAGATGGATAATTTTTTATACTTTCATTAGTGAGGTTAGTATTTAATTGGTCGGTTTACTATTCATAAGGGTCACATTACTATTTTAAAGGTCAAGTTACTATTTCATCGGTATATGTTCCTTAACTTATAGAGATACCTTTTACTTTACTCATTATTCATTTATAATATTTTTATTGTATTATATATGTAATATTATATGATTATACTATAATACATAATTATAATAAGGGAATTCCATTGATAAAACATTGGGTCGTTACACAACTAATATGAACTACAAACCAACTTTCCTTGTATGCATGAATCAAACATCTTTTCCCATTCACTTTTCAGATTGGGGACATCCATGAATCTCTTTATCTTAGATATATTTTCAATGTACCATATATTAATGTGCCCAAACATCTGATTCCACAAGTCATTTTCTTCTTCAATAGTTAGATAGTAAATATTCTCTCTATTATCAACCTGGTACAAGTTTCAATTTGCTCTGCAACCTTTTATGAGAGAGTTCCCTGTATTTTCCTTTATAGTGCATCCTTTTTGATTTAAAGTCACTATAAGTCCTAAGTCACAGAGTTGACTCACACTAAGAAGATTGTGACACAAACCATCCACATAAAGAACTCCAGTTTTCTTCAACTCTACATTAGCTATATCACTACTTCTACTACGTTTTATCTTTAAAGAACCATCATTACCGAACCTTATTGTTCTATTGAACCTTTTCTTAAGATTTGTTAACAATTTATAATTACCCATCATGTGGGATGAACATATGCTATCGATGATCCAGGTACTATTTCTCTTCATAGCTTTGAGAGATACTTCTACAAGGTTGGATTTTTCAATTTTTTTCCTTTCCTTCCATGAAATATTAGATTGAGTGAAGGATAAAGATGACATTTAATATCTATCTTCCATGTAGGAAGGTTCTTCATACTCATACTATTATTCTAGAGGAGAAAACCAATTGGTAAGAGCAACACTGTTTAGTTGACGAGTATTGACTTGTCTTTGAGTTTTGTATGTATTGTTTATGCCTTTCCTCTGCCTGCAATGAAAAAATTTATGGCCAAAATTAGAATAATGAAAAAATATCCATATAAATTATTCCTTATCTAAGAAGTAGGATATGAATTCTTTATCCTTTGTTTAATTCCAAGATCTTCCCAATTCAAATAACTCCTTGCCTCTTCACAATATGACATGGTATGGCCTAGATAGCCACAGAATTTAAATTTCATAAGTGGATATGTCTTCTCATTTATATTACTCCTCATGTATCATTATTTAAGAAAAAAATTTGGGTTCCTATAATCTATGGAGGCCTAAGAATAGTTTTTAGTTCTCCTTTTAGTTTAAATTTAGTGTTCTGTTTTTAGTACTTTAGGTGACTTTTAACATGTCCAACATTCAGGTTGCGTTTACTTTGGATCAATTTATTTCAAGAATTTGATGTCTCGGTATCACAACCAATTCCAATGTTAACCATTTGTACAGGACTTTGATCATTCAAAATCTTTTTAAATCCATTGGAACCATGCTTAACTCTTTCTAGAAACTCAACATATAAGAATTTTATAAGTTGTATTTTCTTATTTGCTTCTTTTGAATTTGATTGACTTTCGAGTTTACTCCTAAAAATAAAAACTTCTTCTTCAAGTCCCTCAATGGTCTTGGAATTATCCTCTATTATGGAGGTAAGGTCATTGATGATATTTTCCTATTATTCAATTCCAAGCTTTAGTTCCACTACATCTTATGTTCTTTTAAAGATTGATGACTGTACTTTCACTAGTTCTTCCAATTTTTCAATTTAATCTTCAAGTTGATCAACATATTATGATGATTATTCCACAACTTATTTCCTCTTTTTTCATCTCTTACATTGATTCTCAATCTTACGAAGTGCATTCTTAAGTTGAAACTTGAGATCAGAATCAGTGGTCAACTGATTCTCTCTAACTCTATCTCCTAATGGTTCTGATTTTTCAACAGTATCCATCATGGAAGCATGAGTTCCAGATTTAAATTTTGGTTCTTTTCCCTCAAGGGATTCATTATCATTATCTTCCTCTTCACAGAAAAAACTCTTCCTCTGTACTTTATTTCAAGATTTCAAGCCTCCCTTTTTGAAAAACCTTTTCTGATGCTTCTCTATGTATCCAGATTCACTCTCTTCATCATCGAAATTTCTTGATCACTGAGATAAAATGTGCCCAACTCTACCACAATGAAAACAAGACATAGGTAACTTACCTTAAATTTCCCTTTTCCCTTATTAAATTTCTTGGAAATTAGAGAAATAAGTTCATTTTAATAATTATCTTCATCATCAAAATCTCTTAAAATTTTAAGTTGTTCCATGGCTTTGAATTCCATTTACTTACTTACTCGAGTCGTTACATCTTTTGGTTTGGATATCATCTCATATTCCACCAGGATTCTCAATAGATCATCTAGAGAATTTTTTGAGAGATACATTTCTTCAAGAGATGAAACCTTTTCATTATGAAGAGGCGAAAGTCTTATCAATATTTTATTTACAATATCAATTTCTTTGATCTCTTCTCCAAGACCTCGAATTGATCCTACAACTTTAGTAATTCGATTGAACAAGGAATCTACATTTTTATCAGGGTGAATCTTCAGATCATCAAAACTATTGTGAAAAACTTGGAGTTTCACCTCCTTTACTTTAATGTATACTTTATAAATATTTAACAGTTTTTACACATAGACTTTTCTATAGTGAATCTCATCACCTTCATATAGATCTGATCAGAAAGTGCTGTAGTAAGATCATTATGTGCTTTAACATCCACATAAAACATTTTTCTATCTTTATCAGTCATAGACATCCCTATTAGATTAGTGACTTGTATTCCTTGTGCGGTAGCAAAAAGGACTTCCATTCTGAGAGATCTTATATGGTATATCATCATGTTATTCAAAATCTGAAAGTTACTTCCATAAAAGAGGGAGACTCCCCTAAAATTGACTGAATTATCCATGACAGCAAATGACATATTTAACACCATCGACCTTTACCCTCTGATACCACTTGTAGAACCCTAGGACACCCTGAGAGGGGAGGGGTGAATCAGGGTGTCAAAATTTTCTTTTAAAGTGATGGGTCTTGTTCCCATGTTGGTAGGAACTTGTTAAACCTATATGATGGATATGATCAACAATCAAACATTCACATGAAAAGATACGACACAACACTTTTACTTAGTTCACCACTAAGGGCTATGTCCAAGGAGAATACACCAACATTGTGTTGGTCATACCAAAATCCACCAGTCTTCACTAGCTTTGGAATAAAAATTTTAGTCATAGTCACTCTTTTCCAGACACAATGCGTTTAAAATATTTTAGGGTTATCTAACTTCATCCCTCAGAGCACTTCCATTGACCCCCTAGCTCACTGCTCCGAGAGAAGTCAAACTCAGTTTTTCAACTTGAAGGTCACTTTAGTAGATTTGTATTGAATACTTTGTCTCTTTCTAGCATGAGACACTACTTGCATCTAAGTCATGAATTTATGCACACTGAAATCCCTGTCCACTTATACTTGATAATCAAAATTGCCTTTCATGAAGCTCCTTCATGAAGCTCACTTCTTCATGAATCACCCCTGACTTCTGAGAACAATATGAATTCGTGAAGCCCACTTGCCTTCACAGAACTAACTTTCTTCATGAAGCTCACTAAGTCAACATGGAATAACCCATCATCATGAAGTACCCTTTAAAAAAATAATTGAACATCTATCAAGACTTATAGTCTTTTCACGATGCTTAAGCTCATAGAGAAAGACACATTTGTGAATCGAAATCACAGAGCTTTCCTGTCTTCACAAAACCAGAGTGATTTGAATTTTCTCTGAGAATTTTCATCCCAAATGAAGAGGGATAGTATCATATTTATAGGCTCATCTGTTTGAAAATCTCCACCACATCTTTGGAGATTTTCCAGATCTTTCAAAAACATCTTCACGATGCTCCTACCTTCTTGAAGCTCCATGTAAATTTTCCGATCGCGATGCTCGACATAATCATGAAGCTTTCTTTCAAAACCCTTCACGACACTCCTCTTAATTGTGTGTCTTTACATCAATTACCACGAAGCTCTAATTCTTGTAATCAAGGAGAGCATTGTCTCAATCCGTGATGCCCATTGTAATCACGAATCACATTGTTGGAATTATTTAGGTCTTTTCAAAACACATCTCGTATATCAAACCTTTGAAAAACTCATTCCTTTTTCATATTTTCATAAAGCCTTCAAGAAAAACCACTTTTCATATTGAAATCCATCCTTCAAATTTTGGACCCCAAAAATTTGGAAAACACTGGGAAACTAATCCACCTTCAATATTGTTATATTCTTGAACTGTAAGTTCTTTTTTCTTGCTATCTCCCTGATCATCCATGTGAGTATTGATAAAATACACAAACCACACTCCATTTCTAGTAAATAATATCCCCGGTTCCAACATTTATATGCAAATAGTTTTTTTAGGTTATAAACAAACTTGCATCAAGAAAAAAATGAATCAATCATAATTATCCTAAAATTTTCTTAGGATATTACAAAAATCCCTATGATGGAAAATATATAGTCAAGTTATTGACTATATTTATATAAAAGGGTTCACATATCTATTTGATATAGTGATAGAAATATTGAATCATGTTTATTTAATGTTATATATGCACCGATTGTGGGCATAGGAACGATTTCCACAAGATATGTTGAAGATAATGTTCTAGAGAAACATACCTCATAAAAAGGATAAAACCATAGTGATGGTTTTATATTAATTATAGTTGGTGATACATTATTCATTGAGAATAATAATTTATAGAAGTAGGAAGTATATAAAAAATAGCTAAAATTGAAAAGTTATATTAAAATTCAATAATGGATTCCATTTATAAAAATGAAAATGGGATTGTTATTTTGAATACTATGGTGGGTATTCAAGTGAGACTATACATGGGTGGTAAAAAAGTAGTATCAATAAAGCTCGATTGGTTGTACCAATTCATTCTACCTAAATCCATTAGAATTTTACTTGTCATAACTAATTTCTATGATCATTTTATTGATCATTGGATGTAAAGACCACCAATCATGGAGGTGTCAATATGATGCAACTAAAAAGGGATTATGACATCATAAAATTACAATAAGGATTACAAGTTACTAAAATCCAGTTATGGATTAAAAGTAAGCAATGAGATCTTAGAGAATTTATTTGGAATGAATCTTTTCCACATTTCAACTAGATGTTAGTGGGAGAGCCATTATTTTACAATTGAAATATGTTTGGTAACATATGGAAAATAGATATTGGTCTTATAGTTAGTTAAGTCCAAGCTGAAAGTAACTCTCCAGAGATTGACTTAAAGTAGGAACCTAAGTTCTAGGGAACACGATCTACTGAGGTAGATCTAATGGTTTCTTGGACCTATTCAATTGTATATATAATTACATGGTATTGAAAAATACAAGTTGGAAAATTTTGATAGATAATTATTACCAATGTCACATGGTATAAATCTCTACACGAATACATGTATGGGAATAAAAGGAGATTAATGTGGCATGCTGAATTCCATATGCTTTTGCAATGGATCAAACACATATTCCATGATATTTACAAGATATTATATTTTCATTATATACTTTATAGTAAGAAAATGTCACTTATATCCAGGAGTGCTGTAAGGGGAGAAGTTAGAACTATGAAATAGTATTAGAACAAGTATAGAGTATATATACTCAGTATATAGAGAAGAAGGGATACTAGTTTTGAGGGGACACAAACTAGTATTCATTATATCAATTTGATCTACTATCATAGTTAGGCTAAGGTGATGAGCAAGACAATCTCATACAATCCAGTAGTATCCATACCTACAAATATAGAGTATGTTGTAGCTTCTGAGGTAGATAAGAAGTAGTTATTAAATGAAATGATTTGTTCCAATTCTTGGATTCACAACTAGTATGTAAAATTTTCATCATTATGATAATTCTGTTATTAGTACTAGCCAATATGACAATTTTTGACAGTGAAAAAAAGTGATATGCTTGGGGATACCATATCTTGAGAAGTTTTACTCAAGGAGGTGAGGCCACACATAGCAGAATTTATATACAGCAGAAATATGGAAGTCCCAGCAAATAAAGCCATGACTCAGCATAAACATGATCTTAATCATATGAGAGAAAAAAAGGATGGTTAGAAAGTTGTCTCTAGTGCAAGTGGGAGTGTTATAATAGTGGGTTCCCTAGAACCAACTATACAATACATTTCAATTACTATATCATGTGTACAGTTAAATATACATGATGTATACTTACCATTATAGTGTATATATTTTTGCATCCACTATTTAATGGTAATTTCTATAGATTAATTTTCATATCAAAAGGTTATAATAGACCCCAGGATATAATGAGAACCTCAAGATAGTATGACATTAATATTAAACAAATGTATTATAATCTTGATACATCATACTGATTAGACATAGTTAATTCCTGACTATCAGGTGTTGAGGGATCATAAGCATTGAGACTTATTCTCATGAATTTCATAATTGGTGATCTCTAGTAGGCGATATCATGAGGACAAAACCACTAATAGGAACACCACATGTTTCAGGTGTCATTAGTTGTTCCTATATATGGACATGTGTATTGGTCTCCTAACTTGAGATCATTACCAGTGCGTGACATTTGATTATGTACTTTGATGAAAGGAAAAAACCATGATAATGAAATCATGGTGAGGTATATTGTGTTGGGTGTGTCATTGGTGGTATGACATTGATTGAATGGTCAAGAAAGGATTTGTCGATTTTGGGTTGAGGAATTAATATATCTTGGGCCTAGTTAATTAAGATGGTAGTACCTTTATAAGTCCTTTTCCAAGGTAGTCGAGGGTAAATCTATCTAGTTAGATTAACAAATTATAAAGAAATAAAGGATGATGACACAAGTGTGATTCCTTTTTTGTGAGATATCTAAATAAAAATATATTATATTATAGAGTATGTGTTCGTAGGTTGTTTTTTGTTGCTATAACTACTCCTAATCTCTTTAGGGGCCTTGATAGGCTGTTATACTCTGCTCTTGCTCTGTGAATATTATCCACTACTATCAAGATAAGTACCTAGAGGGCCACACACAATAACGTATTCAAGAATCTACCCTATTATAATGAATAGGTAAATAGGATATGGTGGTCCCTTCCATGGGGTCTGAGGTTTTTCCAAGTGTGATCACCAATGAATAAATAAATTCATTATTATTAAAGTAAATAATAATTGGGTTTAATTTATTTATTAAAATTATTCATGAGGTATTTAGTGAATATAAGAAATAATATTATTTGAATAAATATTGTTTTAAATTCTAGGTTCGTTTAATATTAGCTGGAATTACGAGTCGAGTTAAATGACTCAGTTTTATCACATAATATATTTAATATGTATTATAGCTATGTGATAAAATATAAATAATATTTATGATATAGTTTAGTTCTTAATAATTATTTATTTATTGGATGTTTAATAAATGGGGGTCAGGGAACCCTTTCCAGGTATTTGAGCATCCACTATAAATAGGAGGAGAGATGCTCTCATACAAAGACTATTCACTAAAAATTCTTCATATCCTCTCTCTCATATCTTGATTTATAGAGAGAGATTATCTTGATCCAAGTGATCAGATTGAGATAATCTCCATGCATCAAAGTAATGTCGATGTGGTGATCATCAGGATGCCAAAGGCATTGTCAGATCACTATACTAGCACCCAGAATTTAGCGATCGATGCTCCTTCATATTCTTAGAGAATGTGTGGATAATCTAGAGGGGTTCAACTTCAAATACTTTTCAAAACAATCTTTGATGATGATATACTATCAAATATTCTTCAATTTAGAATGAGGTACATGTTTCAATTTATTTTTATGCTCTGTTTAATTCATGTGGGATCTACAGGACTGTACCAAGGATCAGATCATTGGAGATGACAAGTTCCTTCATCCCGTTAATGAAAGTTTTTCAATTTCTGGCCCACCAGATTCCTCTACACTCCCTATTACCTTCAAGAGTAGGGTGGTCTACAGGGAATCATATGTGGTAGAGGTACTAATAGAGTAGCATAAGGTGGAAGAAGGTTTGACTTATTACCACCATGACTCCCAGGTGGTCCTTGCTAGGCTCAAGGAGCTGGTGCTCAGGGACGATTCCACCTATAGGATATGAAAGACTTTTAACCCAAGGCTCTAGGGATAATATGAGGTATGATCTATGTCTTTTCTATTTTAGATACAATATTGATAGGAATAGGTGTGATTAATTCCTTTCTTTCCACTTCTTTGGTTTGAGACTTAGAGATTCCTGTTAAGCCATTGGCTCGAACCTTGTTGTTGGAGACTCTGAAATGTGGTGAATCAATGATTACACACTTATTCCAAATGTGCGATCTAACACTTGGAGGGGAGATTTTTTATGGGATCTCTTTGTAGCTTTGATGTGGCCTTATGACATTATCTTAGGTATGGACTAGTTATCCATACTTCATGCCCATATTGACTATTTGAGGTGGAGTATGTGGTGTGTCCGCATAGATGGGACCAGGTTTTCCTTTATTGGTGAAAGGGAAACCTTGGTGGATTAAGATGAGCTCAGGAATGGCAGATTATAGCCGATTACTCACCAGTTAGATTGAATAACTCTTGGAGCAGTAGATGCTATGGGCTACCAGTTCCCTCCAGTGGTGGTGGTGTATGAGGAAATATTTCCTGAGGACGTGCTGGGCTTACCTCCCTACCGAGAGCTAGACTTATTAATTAACTTGAATCCTAGGATAGATCTTATATCTTCACCAATATATCATATGGCTCCCACAAAGCTTCATGATATGTGAATGTAGTTGGAGAACTTGCTGGAGAAGGTATTTGTGAGACCTAGTGTTTCCCCCTGGGAATCCCTAGTGTTTTTCACCAAGAAGGTGGATGAGATCTTGGGGTTATGTGTTGAATACCAACACTTGAATTAGGTCTCCGTGAAGAATAAGTATCCACTTAAAAGGATCGAAGACATCTTCAATTAGTTGAGAGGGGAGAAATGGTTCTTGAAGTTTGACCACAAATCTGTCTATCACCAATTATGAGTATAGGATGAGGATATATCGAATATAAAATTCAGATGTTTCTATGGTCACTATGAGTACTTGGTGATGCTGTTCGATGTGATAAATGAACTAGAAGTATTCATGGGACTCATGAATTGGATCTTTTATTCTTTCTTAGACTGGTTAGTGGTGGTCTTCATCGATGAAATCCTAGTGTACTCGGTGTCCGAGGAGGATAATGCATGACACTTGGGGATGGTCCTAGACACACTTTGAGATCACTAGGTGTATGAGATGCTCTCAAAGTGTCAGTTTTGGATTCGATATGTCCACTTCCTAAGAAACATCATCTCATAGGTAGGAGTAGTAGTGGACCTTATGAAGGTTGAGGAAGTGCTTTCTTGGGAGCCGCCCAAGAGTGTTATCAAGGAGAAAAGTTTCCTTAGCTTGGAAAGGTACTATTAGAGGTTTTTACCCAATTTATATAGAGTGGAAGCACCCTTGAAAACTTTTACCTGAAAGGGGAATCCCATAATTTGGAAAAAAAGGTACTGACACTTCTTTCAGGATTTAAGGCAGATATTGACGAGCACTACCATCTTGATATTTACAGAGGAGGGCGTTGAGTATGTAGTATTATGTGATGTATCAGGGACTAGACATGGTTGGGTTTTGATAAAAAGGTAGGAAATTATTGTATATAGTTCATGTCAGTTGATACCACATGACCAGAACTATACGACCCATGATCTTGAGCTAGCGACAATAATACTCACACCGAAGATATGGTGACACTAACTAATGGGTGAGATATTTATCATCTACTATAACCACAAGAGTCTCAAGTATATCTTCTCTCATAAGGACTTTAACTTAATGTAAAGGTGATGGATAGAGTTCATCCAGGAATATAACTTCAAGATTGTCTATACACTTGGGAAGGAGAACGTGGTTGAAGATGCTCTCATCAAGAGATCTTATTCTTAGTTGTTGGCTGAGGCATCAGAGCAGTTAGTCTCATTATAGTTTTCCTTAGTGGACATATATGGTGCTTCATATCTACAGTCAGTAGTCATTACCCCATCGATTTTACATCATTTCATGGATGATCATCATGGAGATACCGCCTATGAGACATTATATACTTACATATCCACTCGACATGCTCCTGATGGATATTATGAAGGTGGGTAGAACACTATCCTTTTCAGAGGATGGACGATAGTACCTTTGATGTTGTGGGAGGAGGTGATGTGGGAGTTTCATAAATACCCATTAGCAGTAAATATAGGTTTGAAAAAGATATAATAGGACCCATGATGTTAGTTTTGGTGGCCAAGCATGAATAAGGGAGTTACAGAGCTTGTCTCTCAATGCCTCACTTATCATCAAGTAAAGGCTAAACTCCAGATTCCAGTGGGTTTCGCCTACCCCCTTGAGGTGCTAGAGTGGAAGTGGGATGAGATATCCATGGACTTAATTATAGGGTTACCACATACCTCCAGGGGACAAGATATCATATGGGTGATCATAGACTGACTCACTATGTCAGATCACTCCCTAACTATTTGAGATTAGAGTTCATTGGAGAGATTAGGATGCCTTTAAGTGCATGAGATAGTCCAACTCCATGGAGTTCCATCAATAATCATTTTAGACTATGGTTCTCTATTTACGTCATTATTATGGAGGGGATTTTATGAGTCCTTAGGGACTTAGTTACGCTTGAGTATAAGTTTTCACCCCCCAAACTGACATCTAAACAAAGATAACTATTTAGGTCTTAGGGTACATGCTATGTGATTTCATGTTGGACTTTGGATATAGTTTGGAGGATCATATACCCTTGGTGGAGTTTTCATACAGAAAAAACTACCATTTCAACATATGAGGATTTGTATGGGTGACCCTATAGGTCACCACTTTGTAGGACTGATCCAGGAGAGTCATCACTCATGGGCCCAGAGTTAGTAAAAGCTACTACAGAGAAGGTGCATATCATTTAAGAGTAGATGAGGAATACATAGATTCATCAGAATTCTTATGCAGACCAACAATGGATACTTCTGGAGTTTTAGGAGGGAGACCATGTATTCCTGAGGGTCTCACCTTGATGTGTATTGCATATATTTGGCCGAAACGACAAGTTATCTATGAGATTCATTGGCCCTTTTCAGATACTTCATAGAGTTGGAAAGGTGGAATACTTCTTAGATCTAATACTGTAGTTGGAACAAGTATATGACATCTTCCATGTGCTGTAGCTGAGGAGGTATGTGCATGACCAGTCACATGTTATCAACTAGGGTGAGATGGATAATGAGGATAGAACTACCTTTGCTGAGTACCCAGTGGAGATCTATGATCAATAGGAGATGATCCTTTTTGGGCGATCAATTTCCTTGGTGTGTGTCTGATGGAAGCACAAGAATCTTTAGGAGAGAACCTAGGAGTGGGAGACCCATCTTCAAGCTCATTACCCTCATATTTTTGAGTAGGTTTTTCTATTTTTAGTATATAAATCCCTAATGTGGGGAGAATGTAATGCCTCAGATTTTCCATTTATTATTTTTGGATATTATATAAATTATTTTCAAGACTAGTTGCTGATATGGTGTGTGATTTCAGGGCCCAGTGTTCATGAAATAAATTTTTGAAATATATTAAATAAATTAAATAGAACACATGCATAGTTTTTCTGAAAAAGTGGAATGAATCCTGAATGGGGGCTCGGATAATAAATCCAAGGTAATAATTGAGTTCAGAAAATGGTTTTAACCTTAGCACATCATAACCATTGTTAGTGCGGGGTGGTTGTGAAAAAGTATCCACATGCATAATTGAATAAAATAAATTAATAAATTAATTTTTTTAATACATTGAAAAAATTATTGTATAAGTGTATGGTTATGAGTATTTACTCAAGGTTGGATGCTCAAAACCTAAAGATCTAGACAAATGTTAGAGTGTGTTCTTGGTGAACAATGAAAGATCAAGACGAGATCATGGATCATTGTGCCAACAGAGTTCATGGATCTTATCAATACTGGTAGTGTAGAAACGTTATTCACCATTGATCAATCTAAACTCCAGGTAAGAAGTTGATTTTTTCCACCTGTTTCTTAATCTTGGGTTAATGCTGATCAATTCAAAGAATAGAATTGATACACACATCATCAGTAGATTTAAATTGATGGAATTTTATTTCTTCATTGTGCTATCTATCTTTGATTGTATTCTTCCACAACAATTAATCGAGGATGAATGAAAAAAGGATGAGATTAATTCCTCACTTTTTATGGGTTTTGGATTTCCTTCCCCCATTATTTGAACATTTATCATGGGTATTTCTTTTATCTCATGATTTAACGATTACATAGTATTTGATCGTTGCAGGACCATTTTTCATTACAATGGATCAATACTGAAGGTATGAATTGTGATGCAGATTGAAATTGGAGGATTGAAAATAAGGGTGGAAAAATCATGGTGGAATGATACTAGACTAGTGGGATTAGTTTTTTCCAAGCGACACACATTGCAAATATGGACATAGTGAGAAGATGTTTTCTAAGAAGATCTGAAGCCCGAATCTATGATCTCCTGTGATGATATGCTTGGAAGACCCTGTATCTATGATATCCGGTGAAGAAGAGGTAGTGGTGGCGTGCATATGAGACACGAAGGAGAGACCATGGGATATGTAAAATCCCAGGTTACACGAAATGTAATCCGATGTTACACACTATATGGACCCCCATGTGTGGTTATTGGGTTTTGGATGGAGTTATGTATCACATTCCATGTGACATATTCACATTCCATGTGACCCATCCATGATGGATCGACATGTACTTAAGAAATTACATATACACAGACAGAAGTACATGGCTAGTGGAACACTGTATACTTGGACATGAACATGGCATGACATATATGGTCACATCCTAAGACACAAATAAATGTCTAGAGACACATGGTCAGGTGCTGGGATATCTATAAATGCATATACCATTCCTACATTCCATGTATTTTTAGATTTACATGTTGTGTGAGAATTTACCACATGGGTAGACTTGAGGATAGCTGGACACGCTGTGTACCCCTAGTACACAACGTGTACCCCCTTCAAGGGTGTTTTTAGCCCTTAGTTTCTTTAGTCTAGAAAAATATTAGTTGAGTGAGTTCCCTTGGTTCATTCCTTAAAGGGTACAATTCATAATTACATCCACTTCATAGGATTGTGATCCCCTCTAGAGGATGAGTCTCAGATAGAGTTTGTGGCATCCCTCTATAATAATGGAGTTAGATCCTCTATCATCTCTTTACCATAGGTGTGGTTTGTGGAATCGACATGACCACCTTGAGTAGGGAATTAATCCTCTATCTACAAGTTTGTATTGGTAGGGTTCATGTTTTCATTAGCATATGATCCCCTACGCAGTGGGTTGATCTAGATTGGGTTTATGGTATCCCCCAATGGTTCTAGGCATGACCCCCTATCTTAGTATCATGGTATTATGAGACCAATGAGATTTCTTGGGTGGAGACCAGTGATCTATACCTATTCTATAAGAGTCTCTAGTGTTATCATGACTCATGGAGTGGATTCCCCTAAAACAAGCATTGCTTTGATCATAATCCTATGGCTAGTAGTTGGTTGTAACTGCCTAGTGGCGTGGTTTCCTTCCTGAATATATCTGGGCGTTTCTTTTATAAATTTAATGTTATATCTTTTATTGAACTAACTATACTTGTTTATTCATTTTTAGTATTTTTGGGGTGTCCTATTGAGTATTATTATACTCACACATGCACGGGCTCAACCCGTACGTGTCATGTCATGTGTAGATGATGAACTTTTTGATGGTGTCTTGAGAAGACAGGGAGTGGGTGGAGCATAGCTTGATCTTGACTAACCAATGCGTTTACAAAAGAGCTTTCATTTGATCATTGTCCATGACCTTGGTGTAGGTTGGACTCTTTATAGTTTTTGGTTGGGATTTTATTTATCCCCTTTTTTGATTTTAGTACCTTACTATCATACTCTTTTGTGAGATTATATATTCATGCATGCATTGGTTTCATTTTTTTACATTTCATCATTGTATGGGATTCGATATGTGTTCATGTTTATATGTACTTCAGGAAAATTCCTCCCATTTTTGTGATATGTCTACTCAGAACTGGTCTCCAACCCCTGACCTGTTGGAGGCAGGCTTAGGGTAGTCACGAGTCAGACACTGGTGGGTTGGGTCATTAAATTAGGTCCTATTATCCCTAAAAGACATAACTCACTCCATCAGTGCTAGTAAATGAAACCCATCAGTGATAACAGTTGATATGATCCTTATGGGTGATCAACCAATCCATCCCAATAACAGAATCCAAAGGTTTCATATCAAAAACCAAAAAGTCCTAAGAAATATTGAATTCTGATAAAGTGAAAGTATAATAATTTCATCAGAGACCTAGCTATTTCTTTATCCTGAGAGGTGAAAAACTCTCCATAACATAAGGCATGATCTCCATAGGAAGGTTTAATAGTTCCACAATATGAGTGGATACAAATCAATGAGAGGGACTAGTATCAAATAAAACAGACAATAAAGATGAAGCAATGGTAATGGTACCTCTCACCATCACATTCCTCACATTTACTTCCAATGAATATTCATTCACTGCATGAAGAAGATTTTTTCATGATGACTATAAATAGAACCCAATTTTTATTTAATCATCTAACTGCACCACAGATCCCCTCAGTACTGATGAGCCCGTACCACTATACAGAGCAGTAAAAACATGACCTAACCTCTGTAAATGTTCTAAGAATCCATAATAGTTGTAGTTATTTGGTTCCTCTATGAAATTATGCCTCGTGTTCCCCACCTTACCACACAAATAGTAGGTAATATGGATTTTACTAAACACTAAAAATGATTTATTGTAGTTTCTGCTGATATCCACCACCAAATTTTCTACCATGAGGAAAATCCCATTTTCTATTCCATTTAAAAGAACCAATGAAGCTACCACTTGGAGTAGGATAAAATCATTTCATCCATGACTTCCTGACTAAATAAATCCCCACCATCATAGATCTATCCAAAATATCAACATATGAGGTGAATTTCAGTAGAAAAACCCAGGATCAAATATCTGGATGAAGAACCATCTTAAATATCAGGGACTTTAGCTTCTAATTCGATACTACCTCAGATGATAAGTGAACAAGATTAGTAAATTGATTAGAATACTAAGTCATAGTTCGGTTAAATTTATCAATTTTAAGGAACACTATTGATTTATCCAACACCATCAACTATATGTAAAACTAATTCATGAAAAGATCCTTAGAGTATTTCCACTCTATGCACACATTCTTCCTTGTATTGACTATCAAGTCCCACCACCTTATTCTGGGCCATTAAATCTTGACATAAACACATTTAAACTTAATAGAATCATGCGTTTCTAAGAACTCAAAGGGCTACTCAACCTTTTCAAACAATTCACTACCTCCAGAGGATCTTTGGTACCCAGGAAAGATGGATGTTTGAGGAAAATAAAATCCTAAGAATGATCTCTACTATTACCCCTCTGAGGTGAAACCATTGTAGACCAATCAGAAATATGTGCCTCTATCTAGCCCAAAGTTTGGACCACACACACAAAAACCTCTACAAGGTTCTGATCAGCTTGAGGGTTTGCTTTCTATGGTTCATCAAAAACTCCATCTCGAGGTCTATTCAAATTACTTCTAAGGGAAATGGTACTATAAAGCATCAAAGAAAAAAATATCATTCAAGAGACATGATATCATAAATTCTATTAATATGAATTCAATAGGGTTAGGTAAAACTCAAATGAAACCCTAATAAAATCTAGAATAAAACATCAATTTTCATTAAATACACTTTTCCCAATAACCCTATGGAAACTTAAGGCTATTTATGATTAGAGTTAGACATTAACTCACTCATAACATACACCTTAAGTCTCAAGAATCCTGTCTTAAACTGCATAATGACATCAAAGAGGAGACCAAACCTCACTTTGATACCAATTTTTCATGGAACAACCTAGATAACCCATCTAAAATGTTCCCAATCCAATTCCAATGCGTCCCGAAGGACATTCTCCATCCCCACGGGCTGGTAACAAGCACCATGACATCGATAAAAGTAAAGAGGGAATGCTTTATCCATAAGAGTTATAATTTAAAGCAAAATAGAGGATAACAGAACAATAAAAATATTTGTATGAAAAAGAATTCATAGGAGAAAAAGGGTCCACAACATAATAATACAAGGCTCTAATATGTAAATACAACCCAACACAATTGATGGATCACAAACACCAACATGTGATGCCAACCCTTGAAGGTCTCACAATTTAGGTACACCCTCCACCTTCATGCGGTGCCTTCCCTTTACCTAGACCTAGCATAAGGAAATATACAAATTACCAAAGGAAAAGCTAGGGCGTGAGCTACAATCCCAGTAGGATTTCACCAATCATTTCATAATAATTCTATATTAGATAAACTATTTATGATTAATGTAAATAAAAATTGGCATAGAAACATTTTTATAGTTCATATCAAAAATGCATGAAGAAACATTTCCAATGAATTTTAGAAAATTGGTACAATATCCATTCCAACAAAGTAGGCATAATCAAACATCTTTGTCAAATATGCATGAATAAAACATTTAAAAAAATATATCATGAATAAGTATTTACATTAAAACTGACCCAAGTATATCATTTATATCATAAGGCATGAAAAATTATTTCCAATCATAACATCATGGTTAAGAGACCCTATGGTAGGATATCCAAGGGTTCTCACACATCTTGGTGAAGTATGACTTCCAATATACACAAGGAACATCATTAAGGATGAAAAAGAGAATATCCTTAAGGATAAATCTCCACACCCTTAAGTATTTTAGTAAACTTTTAATCATTAATCCATTACTAGGTATAGCTAATACATTCCCAGAATGTGTTCTTACCACTCAACTACCCAGTCTCCCATACAATTCAAGGTAAATCAATACATTTACAAGGGGGTATAATTCATTAAAAAATCATTTCAATAATTATTTCATTTGTACCCAAATTTAAGTTTCAAAAAATTCCTTTCATTTCAAAAACCAACCTCAAATGTATTTTATTATAAACTCATGTTATTATTTCAAAAACCAACATCAAATAGGTTTCATAAAAATTCATGCCTTTGTTTAAAAAACCAATATGAAATGGTTTTTATCAAAACCCATCAAATCATCACATTTCAAAACATAAAATATATCATTCCTTTTGATTTCATCAAAAATACGTCAGTAGTCATACTCCTAATTTATGAAAAATTTCTGAAAAACAACAATCAATAACTATTAATAAATTTTTATCTCACACTATGAAATTTCAATGTGCATTTATCAAAACCCAACTCAAGAATTAGAAATTGATTTGAAAATAAATTTAAAATATATAATCATCAATGGTTTCAAATAATTTGAATATATTTCTATCACCTATCTTGATAACAATTTCACAATACACTAATGAGGGATTCACAAGGAGTAACAGGTGAAGCCTCTTGAAATCTAAGAGGCTTCATGGTGCAAGAAAGGTGATATGAAATCAAACACCACGACATAGGTTGGAACACCATTTTATAATGGTGAACTGGAAGAGACCACCATGGTACATGATAGGGTAATGCATCATAGGAATGAATCACTGTGGCATTGAATAGGAAACTATGGTGTGGAATATCATGGGAAGAAAAACTACTGCAACATATCACGAGCAATACATCATGGAGGTGGATCTATAGTAGTCCTTGATAAATCAAGAGATATCCCAAGTGGAGAGTGAAAATGGGTATAAATAGGTTTTTTATTCTTATTGAAAAAACCCACATAAATCCCTCTCAAAAATAAAAATTGAGGCTCCCCGAATCAAAATCATAATTTCCTAATAAAAGGAATAACCCCCAAAGATAGGATGACTGTAAAAATCATAAAATGATGTGGAACAAGAATCTTCAATGTGGTCTAACATGGTTTATCCCTTCCCATATGATCCTCCACATTGAAGGCTATGATGCAAACTCCAGGCTCTGGGTCACTACGATGGCGCAACAATTCCTTCTACAGTATGGCCTTAACCCCTATATTACCACTATGATGCAACCACTACCTACATGATGAAACCAAATCCTATGTGGTGTGGTCATGAGTTCTCTAGCATGGTACCACTTTTTTTGGGAAGAAAGTTGTAAAAAAAATACATCTAAGCTTATACAAGCTTTTGGAATCCCAAAATCCTTCACATGAACATGCCTTAATGAAAAAACAAGTAGGAGAAGAAGTAAAAACATCAAGAACCAAATAATGTAACTGAAATAAGATGTTGATATGTTAAAAATAGTCATAATGAGGGAAAATTCTTGGTTTAGTTTTATGTATAGGTTGCATTCAACCCTTTTCTAAAATTAAACTTCTTTAAAAATGTATCTAACTTAGAATACCAAGATATTGGATATTTTTTCAACCCATAAAAAATTTATTCAACTTAAAAACATAGTTTTAATTTTGACCAAATAATAATCCACATGGTTTCTCAATATAAACTTCTTCTTAGATCTCTATTGATCAAATATTACTTGACATACATCTGGAATATCTTATATCTCCATTGTGCAGTAATAAAAATAAATATTCTGTTGGTTTTAAGTCCTGATACTGGGGAAAAGGTCTCATAAAAATAAATTCCTTCAACCTATGACCCACCTTTACAAAATAGTATTTACTTGTTTCTTATAACTTCATCAATTTCATTCAACTAATTATGAAAAAAATCAATTTGTTTTGATCACATTCTTATCTTCAGGTTTGGGTACCGGCTCCCATATCTCACTTTTCTCAATTTGATCCAAATATTCATTCATGAAATTAATACACTCTTTATAATCCAAATATTCTTCAACTTATCTTGGATCAACCTATGAATACAAAGAGGTATGTGAAACAATCATAGATTTTCTTATGGTTTAAACTCATTTCCCTTGATCTCTAATGATATTTTAGACCTCCACTTTCTTCCTCATCCTTGGATGAGATAAAAACAACTATTATTAATCACTTGAAATGGATGAATCAAAATCTTTATCCTATAAAAATTATATATCATCACTTCCATTAGAGGCTTTGTTAGGCTGTTTAACAATAACAACTTCCTCTTCCACTTGCATCTGCAACTAATTGTGAAATTTTTATATCAGAATATTCCAATAATTTTTTATCTCTAGAGTCAACTATCTTATATTTTTATTTATTATAACACTTGTATCCTCTACCATTATAAGGGTATTTAAGGAAGATACCATCAAAACATATTTGATCAAAATTCCCAAGATCTTTTCTCCTTTGACCTTGATTATGCAGGGACTTCCAAACAACTTCAAGTATTTCAAACATGGGGTTTCTTTATATAAATCTCATATGGAGTCATATCAAAGTTGTTCCTATAGAAAAAATGATTTTGAATGTGAACTTCCTCTCTAATTTTATTTCTCCAAAAGAATATATATGTATCAAGTTCAATGACCATGGTTCAATCCATTTCAACCAAAATTCTATTTTTTAATTCAACAAAACCATTTTTATGTGGTGAGTATAGTGCACACAAATCATGATTAATTCCATTATTTTAAAGATAATATTTAAAATTACACTTTTTAAATTTGAAAACATTAGATTTAGAATTTTATTTATGGAATAACCATATTCCATTTCATCTCTTTTCCAAGAACTCTTAAAATATTTGAGAGCCTTTGATTTATTTTTCAAAAAAATAATACATGTAATATGAGTGAAATAATAAATAAATGAAATAAATTAATTATCTCTATTTTTTGATTTCTTTCTCATGATCCCAAATATGTCAGAGTGTATAAGATCCAAAGGATGAATTGTATGCATCTCAAACTTCTTATGTACTAAGTTTGAGAGCTTCCCTTTCTGACATATAAAAAAACACCAATCTTTTCTTCTTTTCATGTTCATAATATTATGAATAATTCTATATTTGTTAGATTACTCATATTCATTTATCACATATAACCAAGAATCTTATTCCATAATTGATTTTATTATATCATTCTTAGATAACATGATCCCTATGTATTACCAACCTGAAAAATTTACCTTGGGTTTTTT
The DNA here is from genome assembly GCA_963277665.1 of Viscum album. Taxonomy (NCBI): domain Eukaryota; kingdom Viridiplantae; phylum Streptophyta; class Magnoliopsida; order Santalales; family Viscaceae; genus Viscum; species Viscum album. The sequence goes on along the minus strand of OY728166.1, from coordinate 1,078,240,834 downwards.
CCACTTGTTAAATCTTTACTATCATTAATACTTTTAAAAAATACATATCTTATAAAAACAACTTTGTTTATTCATTATAGAGTCATGAAAGACTCAACATGTTCTGTTTTAGTCCATCAAAAAATAAGTCACTTCTGTATTTCAATATTTCTTTTCTAATGATAGAAAATAAAATGAATTTGATTCAGATTGAATGATCATTTCTAAAAGTCACTGTCCATTATTTTTAATCTTTCATATTTTTTAACAACTTGAAATATCCAAGCATATTTGAAGAACACCCACTATTCAATATCCATGGTCATTCTCCTTTTGTGCCCTTGGGAGCATTTTCAACCACTAAGGACTTCTCTTTTACTTTTTCTTCCTTCACATGAGGATTTTGAGATTTTATATATATATATATATTTTGATTTGGTAGCATTAAAATAAATCCTTTATAAAGATTTTCTAGATGATAACATATTTCAAAAATATTTTCCAAAGGTTGAAATCTATTTTCCATTTTCAAACTATATTTTCTTGTTTTCTTCTTTAAGTAGGTTGAATCTTCATAAAACTACACCTTTAATACCTCTTGGATTCATTATAGTGTTGATGATTAAAAAAGAACATTTTTTCTTTATGCACAAATCCTCCAAAGTTCCAACAATATCTATAGAAATCATATTTTCCTCTATAACCTATATTCCATCCATAATTGTGTATCTGTATTCCATATTCCTTTTAACCACCACTTTTTGATCCATTTTGTGAGCCAAAATTTTAGTTTTATCCTAAAATAATATTGTTTAACTTAGAATTTTTCTTATACTTAACATAGTCTCCAGTTATAACAACTTTTTCTTCAAACATTGCTTCCTAAAAAATTTCATAATTTTTTACATCACTTGTTTTGGCTACATACTTGGTCCAATTGACTTGATTATTCTTTTGAACATTTTCAATCTTTTTTTAACCTCCGAGGTTGATATTTTTTTAGTCTTCTAAGGTTCACACTTCTTAGAACTTTCACTAACTTCTAATTTCGAGTTTTGGAAGTTTGATATTCCTTATTTATCTTTAACCAACTTCTATTGTACAAGATAAAATTCTTTATCCTCCACCTTCATATTTTTTTCAAGATTTATGTTTGGTCTTTTATCTTCATAAAGAAACTTCTTGAAATCATTTATCTATTTTAAAAACCTATACTTTTCTTCAAGAGATGATTCCTAGTTTTTTTCTGAATGATCTTCTTTCTTCAGTTTATTATTTTCTTTCTCAAGTTTAACAATCTTTGAAAGAAATAATTTCATTTATCTTTTAAGAATAAACTCCATATGTTTTTTCTATTCATATTATTAATAGTTTCTTCTTCCATCACTAGTAAAACGCTCATCATTTACTTTTTCAATAAGCAACTTATATACACCATCATCATTGGAATTTTCAGCTTTCACTTCACTATCATTATATTTATCACATTTAGATAAAAAGATTGTCTTTTTATGTTTATATAAATTCTTATCATTTAATTTAAAATAGTAATTTTATTTATTTGTCTTATTCATCAAATATATTCTTGATTTTCCATCTTCTTCATCACTATCTTCATCTTTCTTTAGCTTTGGACAATTTTTTGCAAAATTTCCAATAGATCCAAAATTGAAGAACTTTAACAGTAAATTTAATTTATACTTTTATGTGCCTATTTTCACCTGTATAGAAAAAAAATACATTAATTCATAATTTTTTATTTAATTAATCATTAGTGTTAGATTCACTATCTTATTCCTAGAAAAATTTCTTAGACTTTCCCTACTTATCTACATTGAAAGAGATTTAATGATAAATTTTTTCCTTATTATTGACTGTTTTTCTATTCTCATTTCATATAAGATAATAATACAATATAGATCATCCCGATAGAGAGTTTTAGGATCTCTATATTCTAATTATGATACATTGACATCAAATTTATCATGAATAATTCATAAAATATTTTCAATAATAGTAAAATATTTCAATTTCTCACTGAAAAATATTATGGTTCTTATAATTTCATTGAAACTTATAAATAAATCACTAATAGATCCATTATATACCATTTTGAGGTCTTTATACTTCAATATATAGATCAAAAACACGGATTTCTTCATTGTTTTATTTAATTCATAAATACTTCTCAACTATTCCCAAATACCTTTAGAAATTATAATTACTTTAACCCATAAAAATTCACTTTCAGAGGGAGAGAGAGGGGGGAAAGTAGTATTTTTGGCTTTCCCATAATTCTCTATATTCTTCTTATTTACTATTGTTAAGGGAATACCCTTAGTAGGGTGGGTGAAACAATCTATAGCAGCTTAAAAAACTTTATAGCTAATGGATAAAAGGTATGATAACATTTTTTCTTTCTATATATGAAAATCCTTCCTATCAAATAGAGGAATACCCTTATTATTAACTAAGTTATGAACATCCACAATAACCTTAGATAGCCAAGAGTCAATGGGGGAAAACTTGGTATTTCCCCCCAATTCAAAGGACATTTCAATATCTATATGACCACTGGGGGGGGGGGGTGAATCATTGGTATCCCTTTGAAGTTTTTTTTTCCTGAAAAAAACCTTCACCTCCTATTAGATATAATTGAATCCAGAAATAACTACAAAAAAACACAACCATAAGAATATAATAATTTACATGGTTCACTACTCAATAAGTGTAACTATTCCTTAGAATGGTTTGGAAATAATCATAGACCGCACATCCACTGAAAATAATTCCTTTGTGGTTTACATCAAGTAGAGAATATCTATCACTTTCATAACACTATATTCCTCTAATAGTGCATGTTATTCTTTCATATATAATATGATAAAATAATTTTTAAAATAAAAAAGGAAACTTCACCAACATGCTTTAATGTATTATCACTATGCTACTTGAACATTATTCACACTTGTCTTCCTATAAGTTCTTGTTCTTTCACTTTTATTTATTAAACAACAACAAGAAAGAACTTTTATTTGAAATTTTATATTAACCCATCCATCTGATAACTCATATCTGGTATCCTCTGTCTGATACCATTTGTTCGATACCTTTCCTGTTCGATACCACTCTGTTAGGTATCCTTCATCCGATACTGCTCTGTCTGGTACTTCGACAAATATAAAAACACTATAAAGATTTATGGTCATCACCCCACTTTAACAATAATCACAAAATAAAAAATTCAATCAACCTTTTCACAATGCACATTATCCTCTTTATATATGTCACTACCCATCCCACGGGGCCCGGACGTGACTACCCTAAGCCTGCCTTCCATATTCTAGGGGTTGGTGACTAGCACCTGAAGGATTTTCCCGAACAAGGAAGGCATTTCCTTAGAGATATATACACACTCTAAATGGAAAACTGAAGTAAACAACCAACCAAATTAAGGTATAACCACGAGAGTAAAGTAACCCCACAAGTACAACTATAAACTGAAAATAGTGGGATGGAATAAAAGCCCTAGAAACTGAAAATAAAGTAAACAGCTATCGCATCTTCCCTAGAGATCTACCAGGAGGGTAGTAGCTATAAGTATGAAGTTGAAGAAGAGGATCTCGACTGCTCTCTTATTACTAAGCTCCACCAAGTCCCGAACCTCCAAAGTCTATCTCGGAGCATCAGTAGTTTGAACTAGACACATATTTTCAGGCCAAGCCCATGAAGTTATGAGTATAACAATACCCAGTAGGGTACCTCGATATCCCTGAAGGTCTCTCAGTAATTCAGAAAGGAAAACACCAGAAGAAATACCACAAAGGAAATATCACAAGCATGATCTAAATCATGAAGCACAAAGAAAAAGATACCTCTCACTCTAACGGTATAACTTCAAGGTTACTGGGATATGGATGAATAGTTGTAAAGCCATATCATCCTATCCGTAGTAACTCTACTGTTGACCCATATAGGTCACTGTATGCTGACCCATATTGGTTGAAAGATGTTGACCCGTATTGGTCTCTAGATTCTGACCCGTATTGGTCACTGGTGCTGACCTGTATTGGTCGCTGGTGCTGACCCATATTGGTATATGGTACAGAGTTAGGGATGATTATTCATACAACTAGATCATCCCACTCTTTAGTTTCTAATTCTGACCCGTATTGGTTGCTCTTCTTCTTCTTCATGTCACAGCCAGCCACTAGATTCCCGTACAAAGCACACTTGATTCTGGGAGAACTGCTCATCAAGCCATAAGTTGTATTTCAAATGGAACTAAGTCCCACAAAGAAGTATCCTGATGATATATCATGTCATGAGGGTTCCAACACAAAAGACGACGTGTCAAACAGATTCCTGGTCTGTAAGTTATTGGAATTTTAGTGTCGAGGGCCCAGTTGGATTCGGAGTCAATCCAAATCAGCTATACTCCAACTTTATCTAAAAATATCATGGAGTATCTCAAAAGGACCGATTATCTCTAAGGATCCCAGAGCCGCAGATGGTTCGTCAAACAGATGTCCGGTTCGCAAGATATGGCCCTTTAAGTGTTTCTGGGCCCGAGAGGGGTCCAGGTTCAGTCCGACCCGACCCGACCCAAACCGGCTTGGGCCGACCCAAAGGGGCTGGGCTGTGGACCGGCCAGGCCCATCCTAGCGGGGTCGGGCCGCGGCGGGCTGGATTCGTTGGGTTGCGGACCGGCCCGACCTGCTGGTGTACCCTGCGCAGGGTGCGCGGTCCACCTGCTGAATGGCTTAATGGAGCCATTCGGCCCCTTCAATCAGCGGTGCCATGTGGTGCCGCCATGAAGTCTGCGGGACTCACGGGACGCAGGTCCCCCTACCTTCTCCACAGCTTCTTCAATGTCGCGCGTGACCGCGCGCCGCCTTCACCTCCACGGCTAGCCGTTGCTGGCCACCTATCCGACCGCCACGACGATGAGCGGCGCTGCACTCCTCTGCGGCTGGTGAGTGCCAACCATCGTCTCTGCCGTCGGCACCGGTCATCGGTGCCACCTCACTGGAGGAACTTCCGTGGGGATCCAGCGATGCTCCAGAGCTCCGTTTCCATTCCTTTCTGCACCTACGGGCCTCCCAAACTGTCATTGTCACAGTGCGACCCTCTATCTCACATTGCGCTTGAATTGGGAAAACCATCCCCGAAGAACACAACAAAAAAAAGCGGCGGAGGGTCCGAGCCGTGTTCGTTTGGCCCACGACTTCCACGTTAGGTTTATAACAAGAGGGAGGTAATTATTCATCACATTTTAATAATGTTTAACCCTGTTCAATTCCCCTGCAACAACCTCCCGCAAATACATGAATGAGGAAAATAATCAAGGAGAAATTCTTGAATTAAAAGACAACCCCTACCTCATGATTTGTTGGGGATTTCATAGATGGTGGTGATTCCAAATTCGAGGCTATTACGGATGAAGGAAAAGGTTCACGTGCGTTGGCGTTCATCATCCATCAACCTTTGTATCGATCCTACAACGGGCATCGTCAATCCTCCGTTCTCCATCGGTGGAAGGCATAACGTCACTTCGTCAGGGGTTCCTCGCTTGATGAAGTCGTGCCAAAAACCCACCCCAAGCTCCATTTAAATAGGAGGGGGAAAGGTGAGAAACTCCTTGGGGAACTAATGAGGTTCATTTATTGATGTAATTAATGTACCTCGTTAATTGACATAATTAATGTGCCTCATTAATTGACTTAATTAAAGTGTCTCATTAATTAAAAGAGGGGTGGTTATGCAACCAAAGTGTAATCATGCAATTAAAACCCCATAATTAAAGGTATTAATACCTCCATGGTCCCTACCACCACCGCTCAATAGGTGATAGAAAAAATAAAAAGAAATAAAATAATAATTTACGTTATTTTATTATTTCTTTAAAATTTTCAAAAAATATCTTTTTCTCCTGACCAACTGCGGTTCAAGTGAAGATTACATAAAACAAATCCCAGTACTGTGGATTCAATGGTGCTCTTGGATTTCAATTTTGAGCACCAGTTCAGAAGATAGAAAATGCCGCCCACATGTTTACTGAACGTACTCAAAAAAAAGTTCAGAAACTCATTCTGGGCACACCGGGCCTCAAAATTACGCACCTTCAATTTTCACAGACTCATAAAAATCCCAAATAATTAAAAAAAATTACATGGAATTTTTGGGTCTTTAAATTCTCCCCACCTTATGGATTTAAGTCCCCAAAATCCAAATAAGGATACAGAAAAAAGAGGGGTACTGGGAACACATACGATCCTCTCGCTCCCATGTGCTCTCCTAGAGATTCTTGTGCTACCAATGAACTCAAACCAGAGGAATCGAATGACCATGAAAGACCCACTCCTATCAATCCTCTATCTCTACCGGGAACTCCACAAAAGTTTCCCCTTCATCAATCTCCAGCTCGCCATGGTCAATGATGTGAGATGGGTCATGCATATATCTCCTCAGTTGGGTATGTGGAAGATGTCATGCACCCTCTCAAACTATGGTGGCAATGCTAAGCGGTACGTCACCTTTCCAATCCTTCAAAGTATCATGAATGGTCTGATAAGCCTCAACGATAGTTTTCCGCCTCGACCAAATATTCGTAGTGCCCGTCGAGGGGAGACTCGCAAGAATACATGGTCCCCTTCTTGAAACTCCAGTGGTCTCTATTACCTATCATAATAGGAATTATGTCATCTCTGTGCAGTCTTCATCCACTCTCGAATGACCTTCACCTTCTTAGTGGTATCCTGTACCATCTCTGGGCCCATGAGTGGTGGTTCTCCCGGATCTGTCCAGCACAAGGGTGATCTGCATAGTCATATATACAATGCCTCAAAAGGGTACATACCAATGGTGGAGTGATAGATGTTGTTGTACGAGAACTCCACCAAGGGTAGGTGGTCCTCCCAACTATGACCAAAATCTAGGACACATGCACGAAGCACGTCCTCCATGGTCTGAATGGTCCGCTCAGTCTGACCATCTATCTTTGGGTGAAAAGTTTTACTCAAGCGAAGCTGAGTTCTGAAAGCCTCCTACAATCCCTTCCACAACTGGGATGTGAAGCATGCATCACGGTTTGAGACTATCATCGAAGGCACCCTGTGAAGTCACATGATCTCCTGAATTTAGAGATTTCCTAAGCTCTCTATCGAACCCTTCTCTCGAATAGCAAGGAAGTGGGCCGACTTGGTGAGTCTGTCAACAATCACCCAGATGGTAACGTGCCCTCTGTATGTACATGGTAACCCCGTCATGAAGTCTATCGATATCCCTTCCCACTTACACTCTGGTATCTCAAGGGGTTGGGTCAAGCTTGCTGGTACCTGGTGCTCAACCTTCACTTGCTGGAAAGTGAGGCATCTAGAAACAAAATCTACCATAGATTTATTCATCCCTGGCCACCAGTACTGACACCAGAGGTCCTGATACATCTTCATCATGCCTAGATGTACTGACAAGGGGGATGTATGGAACTCCCTCATCACCTCCTCTCGAAGTGACACTGGTACAACTGTACATCCTCTGAAAAGTATAGCGTGCTCCCCACCTTCAGAATATCCATCAAGTGCATAGCCTGAGGATATCTGAGCACGTGTAGTCTCATAGATGTTGTCTCCGAGTTGCACCTCCCTAACTCGCTGAAGGTGTGGAGTGGAAACTACCATCGAATGGAGGTAGTCTTTCTCATCTCTATTCACATAGGATATCTGAAGAGAGGCTAACTGCTCTGATGCCTCGTTCATTAGCTGTGAACTCAATATTTGGCTAAGTGCATCTGCCACTATGTTCCCCTTCCGAGGAGTATATGATATCTCAAAGTCATAGTCTTGGAGGAACTCTAGCCAACTTCACTATCTCAGATTCATATCTTTCTGTGTGAAGATATATCTGAGACTCTTGTGGTCTGAGTAAACAAAGAACCGCTCACCCATAAATTAGTGTCGCCACATATTTAGTGCAAAGACTAATTCTTCCGAATCCAAGTCGTGAGTCACATAATTATTCTCATGAGGCCTCAGTTTTCATGATACATAAGAAATAAATACACTATTCTGCATCAAGAATCAACTGAGCATGATCCCTGATGCATCACAGTAAACCACGTAGTTAGTGCCCTCCTCTAAAAACCTCAGGATGGGAGCACTAGTCAAGATCCACCTCAGCTGTTGAAAGCTCTTCTGGCATTTCTCTGACCATAGGAAGGGTTTCCCCTTCTTCGTCAAGGTATTTATAGGTGCTGCTACTATGGAGAAATCTAGTATGAACTTTTGATAGTAGCCTTTTAATCCAAGGAAGATCTGCACCTCAGTAACACACCTGGGTGGCTCCCAAGGAAGCATTGCCTCGATCTTCACTGGATCCACTACAACTCCATCCTCTGAGTTGAAATGTCCCAAGAAGTGGACCTTCTTCATCCAGAACTCACAATTCGAGAGCTTCCCATATAACTGGTGCTCCTAGAGTGTGTCCAAAACTATCCTCAAGTGAACAACATGCTCTTCCTTGGACACTGAGTACACCAAGATGTCATTGATGAAGAACACCATGAAGCGATCGAGGTATGGCTAGAATATCCTATTCATGAGCCCCATGAACACTACTAGAGCGTTGTTCATGCCGAAAGGCATCACCAAGAACTCATAATGGCCATACTAAAATATGAAGGCTGTCTTTGGTATTTCCACATCCCACACATGAAGTTGGTGATAGCTTGATCTGAGGTCTAACTTTGAGAACCACTTTTCTCCTTTCAACTGATCAAACAGATCATCAATCCTTGATAGAGGATACTTTCTCTTCATGGTCACATGGTTTAGGCACCAGAAGTACACGCATAGCCTCAAAATTCCATCCAACTTCTTGGAAAACAACACTGAGGATTCCAATGGATAAACACTGGGGCTTACGAATCCCTTCCTCTGTAGTTCCTCCAACTATACCCTCAGCTCCCAGAGTTTCGAAGGGGCCATACAATATGTTGGTGTAGATATAGATGTTGTTCATGGGTACAAGTCAATGCGGAAGTCTACCTCTCTACGAGAAGGTAGCCCTAAGAGATATTTTTGAAAGACGTCCTCATACTCATCCACCACCGCTAGAAATTGTGGACTCGCCTCATCCACTATGTCAAAGGTCATGCAAGCCAGCTGATATGTAATTGGATGCATCCTCTTGAGACCAAGTCCATATCGTGTTGCTCTGTTTTCCTTCTCACCAACAAAGGAAAACTATCCTCCAACTCTGTATGTACATCACATTGTACGTCTCAAGCAGTCAATCTATGCATGAAATACTGATAGCCATTCCATGCCTAGAATGATATCATAGGGATTCAACACCACTACTAGAAGATCCCATATGAAACTCTCTCCTCCAAGAGTAAGATCACACTGTCGGCACTGGTGTGTAACCGCTGAATCTCTTATCGTAGGAGTATCCAAATGCAAAGGTTGAGCTAAAAGATCATTCGGAATCTCATAGTCCCAAACTAAGTCCACGACAAGGAAAGAATTTCTAGCACCTGTGTCGATAAGAATTGATGCTAAAGTAGAGAAGATACAGATCATACCTCGCATCATCTTAGGGACGTCAGGATCGTGATCCTATACTTCCTGTAGATAGGCCTGTCCCCATCCACCCGCTCCTTGAGCTCGTGGTGGAACTCCTAAGGGTGGTGGTGGTAGTGCCTAGTGACCTCGACCACCTTCCGCTGCATGTCCTACTCCCCAACCGCATCCTCCACCTAGATGACGCTCATGATCCTGCCGCTGCTGCTGCCTCGGTGGTCCCTCCACTGTTTTCCAATAATCAGTGTGGGGAGTTGGACAGTCACAAGCTCTGTGACCCTACCCCCTATAGGAAAAATAGATCATGCCTCGCTGGTGGATCCCTTGACCTCTCGAGCCTCGCACCTCTGACCTGCATCCCCGGGTTGCCCTCTAGAAGTTCTAGACAACTTGGGCTTCTGTTCCGTTTGTCTACTGTCAGCTTCAGATAACTCTACTACCTGTAGTCCGGCAGGGGCTCTCATTATCGGTGCCTACTCAGTAAGGAAGCTCTCCATCAGAAAAGACCTCTCTAGCACTGCAGCCTGCGTCAGGAAGCTGAGAGAAATTATCACAGCTCTGATCTCTCGTTGGAGCCCCAGATCAAAGGTCTGGGCCCTGAAGTAAGGGTCTCGTACCATTTCGGTGTAGTATCGGGAGATTTTAGTAAATTTCTCCAAGTACTGAGACACATTATGACTACCCTACTTTAGATGCAACAGATCCTGAATATGCACAAATCGTAGTGTCACTGGCACAAAATCTACCCTAAAAGGCTCTCAAAGTCTTCCAGGTGTGGGTTGTCTCCTCATGAACCTGGAGCATCAAGCTCCACCACCATCATCCTGTTAATCCCTGAAGAAGGCTAGAGACCAAGATCTCAATCTGCTCAGTGGGTGTCTCTACTAAGCAAAAGACCCACAAAACTACCTCAAGCCAGTCTTCTACTGCCTGGGGGCCTATCTTGCCTCGAAACCTTAGAGGCCACTGTCTCTGGAACTCATGAAATGCGCTCAGCCGGCGTGCATGATCCACTGGTAGCATCTGTTGCTCAATGGGTGGTGGTGCTACTGGTACACCACCCGAAGGTTCCATAACTATGAGTGGTACCTCTACTGACACCTCATCGCTCGGTGGACCACTTTCACGAACTCTAATCAGAATCTTGGCTGGTTGTCTTCATGGAGGCATCCTATAAGAAACAGATGCGCCACATTCAATAAGTTATATGTGGTGATATGATTTAAGAAAGATCAAGAAAACCTTTCAAAACACTATAAAACGATGTTTTCATGTATAGAGTCGGAAAACAGAATTCAGGGTCCTGGTGTATGGATACATCAGCCGCCACACCAACACTGGACTCCCTGTACTAAAAACCGAACTCAAGACACTTTACACCATTGCCTCATTAAAAGTAGACTCTTAGTTCCTCTAGTAGAACCGACCGCCCATAGATACAACTTTGTCATGACCCATCCCATAGGGCCCAGACATGACTACCCCAAGCCCATCTTCTATAGGCCAGGGGTTGGTGACTAGCACCTAAAGGATTTTCCCGAACAAAGAAGGCATTTCCTTAGAGATATGTACACACTCTAAAAGGGTAACTGAAGTAAAAAATCAACAAAAGTAAGGTATAACCATGAGAGTAAAGTACAATGACAAGTACAATTGTAAACTAAAAATAGTGGGCTGAAATACAAGCCACAGAAACTGAAAAGAAAGTAAACAAATGTCATATCTACCCTAGAGCTCTACCTGGAGGGTAGTAGTTATATGTATGAAGTCGAAGAAGAGTATCTCGACTACTCCCTTTTCACCAAGCTCCACCAAGTCCTGAACCTCCAAAGTCTATCTCAAAGCTTCAGTAGTCTGCACCAGACACACACGTGCAGGCAGAGCCCGTGTAGGGGTGAGTATAACAATACCCAGTAGGGGACCCCGAGACCCCTGAAGGTCTCTCAACAATCCACAAAGTAAAACACCACAAGAAATACCAAAAAGGTAATATAACAAGAATAATCTAAATCATGAATCACAAAGCAGAAGAGACAACTCACTAACGATATAACTTCATGGTTACTAGGATAGGGATGACTAGTTATAAATCCAGATCATCCTATCCATAGTAACTCTGCTACTAACCCGTATAGGTCACTGTATGATGAACTGTATTGGTTACTAGATGCTAACCCGTATTGGTCGCTATATGATGACCCATATTGGTCTCTTGTGCTGACCGGTATTGGTTGTTGGTGCTGAACCGTATTGGTCGATGATTCAGAGGTAGGGATGATTAGTCTTTTTTCAACGCTTTCTCTGGGGTGCGCGCGTCCGTCTGCTTGAGTGCAACAGGCGCGACTTTTGTTACCCCACATTCCCGCTTTCCAAAGGAGGATGACATTTGTTCCTTGTTCAGGGAAGTATTCTCCTTGATCAAAATGGGATGATGGGATGTAGGTTCTTCCTTCCGTGGATTCCTTCTCAGAGCTCGTTACCTAGTCCGGGTCTCCCTCATAGATTTAATACATTGTTCGTGAAACTCTTCCTGGTGCCATATTTTCATGGACAACAGTTAATTATGCTGATTCTGTCAGGATATTCCAATGGGTCCGGTCAGGGAAGCAACCTTCAGTTAGGGGAGTAGTCATGCTGGGCATCACTGGCATGTCTGGACGGTAGGGATTGGTGTGTCTTTCTTTTGTCCCTTGTTATAGGGATTCTTTAGGGCACAGAAGCCCGAGGCATCCCACATCGAGCACGGGGAATTATATTCCATAGGCATGTATCTGAGGTTTTCCTCAGCTTCCCATGTCTAACACAAGGTATGCCGCGAGTTTAACGTCTAGCGGGGATGGATCAGACTGATCAGAACACTGGTTAGAGTGGATCAGATTGAGGAACCCCCTGGGGGGGAACACCGATATTGGGTCCAACACGTGGGCGGCTCCCCGAATGCTGTGGAGGAGAATGAGGTGGCATGATCTCTCTAGGATGTGGTGGCCCGGGTGAGAATCACGATGGCCTATGGTTTTGGGCTTGATCCTCAAAGAGACTTCCTATGTACCATTCCTTGACATGGATCAAAGTCCACATAGTTCGGGCATACAGTTTAACATCATGCGGGACGAGGGAGAACTGATGTGAAGGGGGTAGGAACAACCGGGTGGTGGGCTTGAACCTTGTGGAGGCTTCCTATGTACCATACCTTGACATGGATCAAATTACACGTAGTTCAAGATGGGGTGTTTCAGTGAACCGACGTGAAGATGGACCGGGGGTCCGATGGGTGATGGGCTTGAACCTCAGGGAGGATTCCTACGTACCATTACTTGACATGGATCAAATACCACGTAGTTCAGTATGGTGTGGGTGTCGGAGAACCAACGTGAATTAGGACATTGGTCCAGGTGGCTGGAAGGCTTGAACCTCAGGGATACTTCCTAAATACCATGCCTTGACATGGATCAAACACCATGTAGTTTAGGATGGCGTGGGGCTTACACTCTAGGTTGCTAAGGTGTTTGGTGAACCTATATGAAGAAGGTCGGAACGACCGGGGTGGTGGGCTTGAACCTTGTGGAGGCTTCCTACGTACCATGACTTGACATGGATCAAAGTCCCCGTAGTTCGGTCATACAGTTTAACGTCATGTGGGACGGGGTATGGATACAGTTTAACGTAATGCGAGACGGGGGTGGTGTCATGGTCGATGCTTACTATAAGCCCATGTGAGTCGTGCTCGGTGTGAGAAACAAGAGGCAGTAGAGACCTGAAAATCACGTCACGAAAGGTGCGTCTGTGGGATGTGTAGTGGGGATTACATGTAGAGAGGACCAAGGAGGGAGATATTGGGACTTACTCTAGGATGGAGGCCCGATGGTGACAAAGAGCAGTGGGATAGGGATTTGGGACTGAAGAGGGGAGGATCCTCGTTCCCTATCACACCCTCCACTAGCCATGGCACATAGGAAGTGTGGAGGAGCAGGGGTGATACCTCCTACAAGAAAAGCTAGGGGCTTAAACCAAGATGGTTTCCCTTCCCCGTGGACAAACTCCACTCCAAGAAGGAGGATATCATCCCCTGTGGAGACTAGGGGGTGTGGAGAATTACCAAGGTGGGGGGACCCTGCGTGTGAGGCACGGGGTCAGGTCACAGTTTAACATCATGTGTTGAGGATGAAGGTGCTTGGCATTTTAACATCCTGCAGCTCGGACGAGGTGGGTTTACTTCGCACCCCTTGGACTTACATAACCAGTACCCTCTGCTCCTTATGGGAGAGAAGGCACCGACAACACCATACTGAGGGGGTGTCATAGAGTGAACCATCGAGGGGTCCACGTTAACGTGGCTATGCGAAGAATAAATAGCCATTAGCGTGACTATGGGAAGAAGAATTAGGTACAACAATGCTACGGGCAGTATCGTCCAGGGGACTTTGAAGTCACATCGTGCCAACTAGGAGGGTCGCACGGGAAAAACATTTGACAAGCATAGGGGTCCATAGGTAGGGGACTTATGGAGCTCTGTTGTTCCGCGTGGCGGAGGGCACTTGCGAAGGGGTGTGCTTTGTGAAGTGGGGTGCCTTATCCTTAGCATGGGGCGTAGGTGCGAATGGGAGGTGCTTTGCGAAGTGGAAGGGCATTCGCAAAGCACAGCCTCACGGAGCAAGGTGTCGGGAAGTTATGTGCTTCGCGAAGTACAGTGATCCCACCTTAGGAAATGGATAAAGTGTACATGAAGGGTGATTCACAAATTATAAACACTTCGTGATGACCCGTGTCCCCTTGGAGATCCCCTTCCTTCACGAAATCCCTTAGGATTCGCGAAAGGCATCCCTCTCGGAAGAGGGGATCAAAATGAGACAATGGGGAAGCACTTTGCAAATAAGAAGTACCTCACACAGCTCATGGTTCTCCGAGCGGAAGAGTGATTCGCGATTTGGGAGATGAGAATCCTAAAGTTTGGATTGTCCGTCTGGAGATCTCAGGGGGAGTCTTGTATTTATAGGTAAGAGGCGCCGCGGAGCAGGGCTCACACGGCGTGAAGAGGGGTCGGGTGGCTTCATGGCGGGCTTGAAAATGTCAAATTCATTCGCTGAGCATCCCAAATCCTTGGCTTCATGGCAGGTTCGCGAACGTCAAAAGCGTTCGCAAAGCATCCCGCCTCCTTGGCTTTGCGGAGGGTTCGCGAACATCAAGTGCGTTCGTGAAGACCCCCACCTTCTTCGCTTCATGGCGGCCGCAGTGCTGGGTGGACTCCGCAAAGGGGATTCACGAGGTAGTTCGTGGGGCCATCTTGGGATGTCTTTTGATTTGTTCCAAATTTTGGCACCAAAAAATGCCCCCTGCAGACTTGGATCCACGGAGAGATCAAGGGTCGAAGTCTGAGGGAAATCGCTAAAAACCTCGATCATTTGCGGTGTGGATTTGTGATGAATTATCGCGAGGTGGACAGGGGATGTGTGGGCCGCGTGCACCACGAAGCTCCGCATGGCCAGGCCACGCCGCGAAGCTCTAATGGACGTCGCCTATATATAGGGGGCCGACCATCTCTTTTGTCCTTTCCTTTCTCCGCGATCTTGTCTTATTGCACTCTCGATTCACGAAGCTCTGCATACTTCGCGAGTGATCTCTACGAATCAAGGCTTCGCGGTGCACAACGAGTCTTAGACTCCGCGTTTGCACTCCGTGATCCGACTTTGAACACTGAGGCAGTGCTTCTGCAAATAGTCTTCACGATCGTCCTTTGCAAATTCACTTCACGAACGATCTTTGCAAACCATCCAACCAAACATCCAAGTTCCAGAACTGAATGGCCCAACAAGAAGCTGCCCAGGGGGTCCTTGCGGATGCCGCCCAGAGGGATGAAATGGGGAATAGCCTGGGGCTAGGAGAGCTAGTCCGGATCCACTCGGACCATAGTTCATTGGTGGAGCTGCTGTCAGAGAGACAAAAGAACTATCCCCTGTGCAGGAGGTTTCCTCTGTATAGCTTCGGGCTGAGGGATGTTGTCTTCATCCCTACAACAAGTAGGGATGAGCCAGCCTACTGGTTCTGGAGCATGCCGTTCCAGCACCGATGGTTCAGGGATCCCGTTGGTGATGCTCGGGAGGACTTCACGCCTTTCATTGCCAAATGCCTATAAAATCATCTGAACAATGTCGACGGGGGGGGGGGGGTATTGCATGTAGAGACGTCCCCTCCCCTGTACCGAACCATCCTTAAGGCGTCGCTGGGGAACCTGAAGAAGGGGTGTTCCGAGGAATGGGACCTGTGTTAGGGAGGAAACTTCACCGATGATTGGGCTTGGGCCTACTAGGTAGGCGACTCATGTGAGGAGTTTGGGGTGGAGATGAGAAGAGTGGGATTATATGAGGAAGCTTGGGACTCCCAGTTCCATATCTACAAGCCTAAGCAGTTGATTTCAGAGTTGTTGAGCCGGTGGTCACCGGGGACCAATACCTTTCACCTGCATCATAGGGAGGTCGACATCAACCTATGGTATGTGCATCAGATCTCAGGGGTCCTGATACTGGGGGCGATGTACGAAGAATTCCTCCTGACCAAGGGTGTGTGGGAGGATCCGAAGCAGATGTCGCTTATGGAAATGGCATTGATGGAGCTCGTGCCCGGGGAAGACAAGGAGGTCGTGAGGGATTTCCACTTCAAGAAATGGTTCAAGAAGTTCTTAAAATTCCTAGAAAACAGGCAGTTCCCGATGAGGCCTCGAACTTTCCTGAAGGGTGCCCGGAGTAAGGAAAAATCATACTGGCGGCTGCTGTAGGATAGCCAGTGGAAGACCTGGGGGTTCAGTGTCAACACTGAACAATGACCAATAGTCAGGATGAAGTCATTCATCACAGCCCTCATCTGTGGTTGGATCCTGCCGGTGAGGGATACAAACATGGGAGTGAGGCCAAGCACTTTCATCATGACATCCACTTTGGAGACAGGAGGACGGGTCAACTTGGGGATCCCGATGCTCACCAAGTTGTACAAGATGATGTGGCACATCAGCAAGGGGAAGAGGCCAAAAATGATATGTGGGCCATTCCACCTCTTTTACGGGTGGATGGAGGTGCACATCAAGGGGATCTACGAGTATCCAAACCCCATCTTGCCTCTAGGGTCAAACTTTCATCCCTCAATCTTGAACACCAAAGGGAGCTTTCCGACCAAGATGACTGCACCATTGGTTCTAAACTGGGTATGGAGGGTGGAGGAATTCAATTTCCGCCTATTCCCATTGCCGATGGGGGCCTTGAAGGATGGTGGCTAGGGAACGGAAGAGAATCAATCCTACCTCATAGCCTTTCGAGGTGGAGTCCTGGTGGTCAGGGTTGACGGCGAGCATATCTACGAGCCGTACACCCCACACCGGTTAGCTAGGAAATTATGGTTCCTGTAGTGGCTGACCCCGCAGGTCTACCTGGGGGTGTGCTACGAGGATCACCCGTGTGTAATGAGGAAAATGTGGCTCATGTTCACACGGTAAGATGGGAAGATGCGGAATGTATTGCCTCTACCGACCGCCGTCCTTGGGATGATAAAAGAATACGCTCAGAGCTTGGAGGCGACCTACCCAGGGGATATGATGAAGTGGAAAACCATCCTAGTAGGTGAGGGTGAGCCTCCCCAACCTCGGGGTCGGGGCCGGAAGGCGACAAGGGCATCCCGTAGTGGCGGGGCTGCTTTAGCGGCGGTGCCCACACTAGTTGAGGAGGGAGCAGCAGCAGCGGGTCCGGCAGTGGTAGCAGAGCGAGTGGTCCCAACGGAATAGAGTCATCCAGAGGGGTGGCCACTGAGAGGGTTCCGCAGGATTTCCACTCAGGCCCCGGGGAAAAGGCTGTGCCACATTGACATGCTGGAGAATGCTGCCTTTCCGGAGGCTTGGGACATCTGGGAGGTCAACCGAAAATTCCTTGGCCCATCCGAATTATGGCATCACCTTAACCGCCTTAGGATGGACTTACCGGGGATTGGACCCATTATAGCTGACTTTGCAGTATCCCAGATAGAGTAAAATCAATACATAGCCGAGCTAGAGGACTTCATCCATTCCTGGGGCACCCTACACCCAATGAAAGACCAAGTCAGAGTGCTGTTGGATCGCACGGTCCCTCTGCAGCTGTTGACCACTGATCTGAGGGAGCGATTTCCCCTGACGAACGAATCAGACGAGTCCTCCTGGGGAGACGAGGCTGGTAGAGAGAGTCCACCGAAGGATGGCGAAGTCAGCGACCAGTCCTTGGATCTCGAATATTTCGCGGAGGCTCTCGAGGTAAAATCCCAAGTTCCTTCTTCAGATCCTACCCTTAGGTTACTCTGGATTCCTTATCAGCGTCTGTACTGTGCAGGAGGACCTTGTGAATAGGCCTCGTTATCGCCCCTCAGCGGGTACCGACGTGGGACCTTCAGGATCCGTGCCCGTGGCTGCATCAACCTCCACGTCTGGCGGGGCTGGGACAGTCGAGGCAGCTCCCCTGGAGTCTCCAGACCTGTCAACCATATATGGTGGGCTGCGTATCGGAGTTCCAACAACATCATCCCGTGAGTGAGACCAAATATTTGACCTCTGTAAGTCTTCTCTACTGAATTCCCAACTTCCATCCCCTGACCACATTAACTGGAATTCACGTCCCCTTCTTGGCGTGCACAATCCTTCAATTGGCCTCGGCTGCTGCAGAGAAGTTGGTCGAGGCTTTTGGCAACGCCCTTCCTAGAGGTATGCCAATGGTTGTGGAAGTGGACACCCAGCCTAACCGAACCGCAACACTCTTGATCACCGACGGGGGCTCCAGTAGGACTGTGCCTGAGATCATTGAGGTGGGATCCGATGATGAGGATCAACCAGATGATTCAGGCCCCTCCACGCTCGATCTAATGCTAGACGTGGACCCGACCGAGGAGTTCCTGGGGGCATTCTCTACATACGAGCCCACCAATTGTGCCGACTGGGTCAAGACGACCTCTGACGGGGAGGACAACAAAATAGTCTGTCGCCGATCGTGGAAGCTGATCAAGCGCTTCATCAATGACACCCCCCAAGAGATATGGTTGAATGAGATGAACAAAATTCACTCGTGCCTGTGTGAAATATGTGCTGGGGGAGTGGATACCTGACGTCCTCACATGCTCATCTGAGATCTTATGGCAGAAAAGATTTGGGAGTATGACCATGGACTTGGCGTGGGATAGCAGCAGAGGAAGGCAGTGAACATCAAGAGGCTCCAGAAGGCTGAAGACGAGGTCCAGCGGCTGCAAAACCGGGAGAACGAGTACTTGAACTCCACCAATGTGTAATCTGAGCTGATATCATGACTGAAGGCCCAGCTGGTAGAAGCCGAAGAGGTCCTGAGGCGAGCTTCTGGGGAGATGATCGCCATCCGGGTCGATGTAGAGCGGGCCTAGATTACAGCCAATTAATTGTGTCCTCTCGCTACTGAAGAGGAGTGGGAGGTGAACAAGCGGCAGCATCTCCTATACACCACCATCCAGAATTTGGCGGAGCTTCAACATTCCTTCGACGAGGTCAATCCGTCCATGGGGGGAGTCGACCCCTGGGTGATGTAATGATTACAAACCCTTTAAACGTACTTTCATGATTTGATTGTCTGAATGCCATAGCATGCATGAGTTCCATTGTTTTCATTGTTTTATCACATCCTTATAATGTTCGCGGAGCGTCCAACAACCATTCCCTAAGCTCACGTGGTTCAAGACTGATGTGAGAAACAAGGGATGTCTACTTCATTGCCCCATCCAAATGTAGGAGTGAAAACCAAGTTTCAGGCATCCGGGGTTTGAACAACCAGTCTAGATTTCCGGGAAATGGGAGAGACTTGGCTGGAGAATGAAGTTCTCATAACAGTCGAATTACCTTTTTCCTCACGTGATCTTGTGCACGAACGGTGTAACGCTAGGGGCTCCGAAATCGATCCAAACATATGGGAAAGGGAAGTGTGAATCACGATACCCAGGACTCAGAACATTATGGGGGTGGCGTGACAATAAAGAATAATTGTTGACCGCATTTGAAACACAGTATTATTATTGTATTAGACTAGAGTGGGGATAACAAATGAGGGTCTACCATTGACCATGTTTGAAACACGGGACCTGTTGCAAATTCCATCTATTAGTATTCTGGAACATTGGCCCAGGATAGTAGGCGGGCCATAGGCCGAGCATCCATTCTGTTAGGGGGTTCCTCCAGACATGAAAGAGGACGAGGGTCCAAATAAGGGTCACGTGAAGCGTGGAATGTAGAGTGAGTTTTTTCAAACAGAATCCAACACTCTTGAAATTATGCCACCGTGGAGGAAGCACATTGGATGGGTGCATCGGTTTGATCATGGATCATTCCTTATTTTAGACAGGTCCTCTCTGGTGAGGGGAGGCTTCCACTTCCCAATTCCATCATGGGGCATCCCGAACTTGTTTGGGGAAAAATTGAAGTTGCACGGTTCCCTGCAAGGGATCAAGCCAGGGGTCAGAAATGGGGAGGAATAGGACCTTACGATTCCTGGGGCTGGACCCTAGGCAAAATACTGGGGTGTCTCTACTTATCCCATGAGGATGGGAATCAAGACGTACATAGTTATAGAAGTGAAGTGCAATCATAGACCAACACTAACAGGTGAAATCCTCTATGGTAGAGGCTCTGGTGCATCCCATGACTAACATGGGGCATCCTGAACTTGTTCAGGGTAGAACCTCAGTTTAGTGTCATGCGTTGAGAACATATAGACTCCTACAGTTTAACGTCATATGATAGGATGTGGAATGAAAGGGAAGAACCCAGGGAGCATGTGGTCCAGTAGCTATGAAACCGAAGTGAATGAGGACTTGGAGTCCAAATCACACCACGTACCCCCAGAGGAAACTCTTCAGGTCGAGGGACCAAGAGTGAGAATTAGGCTGGGCCCGAAGCAGAGTGTTCAGGCATTCCTACGTACCCCATGAGGATGGGAATCAAGCCATACGTAGTTCTAAGAGCGCAGTTTAACTTCCTGTAGGACGATGAGAAGCCTGGCCGCACCGGTACACATCCTACCAAAACTACTAAGCCCACGTGAGTCATGATTGGTGTGGGAAATAATAAGTAATGGGAGGAATTTCCCAAAATAGGAAAGGTCATGCTAGGACAAAGGGACGCTCGATGAATACCATACCAATGATGATAACCCGTTCATGTAGCGCACCTAGACACGCGAAGAGGTAGAGATGAGTATGTCAGAATTCCACTTGAACATGAGAGAGTGGAAATGTGTGAATCATGATGCTCGCAATCTGGACCACAATGATGGTGGCATGACGATGGAGGATAACTATTGATCATGGTAGAAACGAAGCATCTACATCGCATTAGCCTGGAATGGGGACATACAAATGAGGGTCGACCATTGACCATGTTCAAAACACGGGACCTGTCGCAAATGTCATAAAAAATCCTTAGGGATGTTGGCCCGAAACGGTAGGGGGTCCCTTATTCCTAGAATCCATAGAGAGCCCTTAGTCCCAACACTCATGTCGTCTGAGGTTCCTTTTGGATGTGGAAGAGGATGAGGATCCAAATATCGAGCTCACAAAGCTTGGACATGGAATGAGGGGAATGTCCCTATGAAAATTCCACACTTCTGGATCTTTGTCAAAACACATCTAAATACAACAACAAGACGTATTAGATAGAGGGAGTCGAGTCCCTTACAATAGGGAGATCTTAGTTTAGGGTCGTAGAACTTGGACCGTAGGTGGTAGGAAACACGAGATACTCATGGTGAGTAATTAAAAAAACCCGATGTGAATGGGAATCGAGGGTTCCGACCACCACGTGTTCCTTGGAGAGGTTTTAGGTCAAGGAATCGAAAACGAGAGTTGAGTTAGACCTGAGGAAAAGTTAACAGGTGTTCCTATGTACCCCATGAGGATGGGGATCAAGCTACACGTAGTTTTGGAGGTGGCATGATAAGATACCAATGCCAGGGAAAAGGGGGTGTGCGGGCGTGGCCCTCGCACCAAGAGAAGAAGAATTTTATAAATCTTGTTTGTACTTTAAGGTGAGTGGTTTTTTTGTGAAGCGACAAGCCTAGGGTAACAAGCCCTGGAATCGCCACAAGAATCAAGACATAGTAGGCATTGACAAATGGTATGGTGAATGACCAATACCCAACATGATGTCCTCTACGATTAGGTCATCACAATGCAGTGCAGTTTTTCGTCGTGTGGCCAGGATGATAATGTCATAGTTTAGGGTCATGTGATGGGACTAGGAATGAATTTTAATTTTGTGCATCGCAAACATAGCAGAGACGATGCTAGGTGGGGAATGTGTACGGTGCAATAGAACATCCCTGACGTGAATGGGGAAATGATCCCTTATCACACTGTACACAATTCTGAGAGGGGAAACTTAGGCCAAGGGGCCCAAATAGGGGTAAGAGGAAAATGGGTAGGAGAAAATAGATCCCAAAATAGCTGGACCCGAAGACGAGGCGTCCGACTGGTCCTACGTATCCCATATGGATGGGAATCAAGCCATACATAGTTCTGAACAAGATCTTAGTTTATGGTCTTAGATCTCGGGCCGTGGATGGGGTAAAAAACCTCCAAGTAAGTGCATACCTTAACCCAATCCCTAAGCCCACATGAGTTAGACTCAGTGTGGGAAACAAGGGAGGTGAATGTCTTTTGAAATACCTAGAACGCACACCAAAGGGAAATTGGTGCGGAGCCCTGAATGAAAGCTTTGGTCCTCCCAACGTGCGGATGCGCACTGAGGAATAGTACCAATAGTTTCTGAGTTCTACTTGGACATGATGAGGTGGAGAAGGATGTGAATCATGTAACTGAAATTTTGGGCTTAATGGGGTTGGCCTGGCGATGGAGGATAACTGCTGACCATGTTTGAAACACAATATCCATATCACGTTATCCTGAAGAGGGACAATAAATGAGCATCGACCGTTGACCATATTTGCAACACCGTATTTGTATCGGTTTGTTGTCCGAGACCCTCGGGGGTGTTAGACCGTAATGGTAGGAGATCCCTTAGTCCTGTCATCCATGCCACTCGGGGGTCCCTTCGGGTGTGAAAGGTGATGGAAGCCCTAATGAAGGGGAACACAAATCCTGAAAAGCTGGTGGAAGCATGTCCGAGAAGAGTCCAACATTCCAGGTACTAAACCAGAGTACCCTTAGGCACATTGGTGAACCACCGAAGAAGGTTGATGAAGGTGTCTAGGAAGGAGAGGGTAGGCCAAGGGTCCAAGGTGAAATAGAGATTTCCAAGAGATGGGGTTGGACCCGAAGTCTAGACATTCGGGTGGTCCTACATATCCCATAAGGATTGGAATCAAGCCACATGTAGTTCTCAAAGATACCTGGGGGGTAGGATACCCTAAAGAGGGGGGTTTATGGCATGGTGAATAACCTGTCGTGAATGAGTACATGATCCTGCATCACACCGCATGATCCCATAAGAGAGATCCTAGGCCGGGGGCCTGAAAAGGCCAAGGGTCCTGAGGCTGGGACTCAGTCAGGGAGGCCTGACCAACTTGCAGTTTAACGTCTTGCAGTGAGGATGAGGGCCAGGGGCCCAAGAAGGCCAAGGGGCCTGATGTTGGGCCTCGTTCAGGGAGGCCTGACGAGCTTGCAGTTTAACATCTTGCAGTGAGGATGAGGGCCAGGGGCTCGAGAAGGACAAGAGGCCTGAGTCTGGGCCTCGGTTAGGGAGGCCTGACCAACTTGCAGTTTAACATCTTGTAGTGAGGAAGAGGGCCAGGGGCCTGAGGCTGGGCCTCACCCAAAGGGAGTTCGCCACTTGGAGATACAATGGGGAAGAATGAACCACTACACTCAATGTTTGGGACATCTTAGGGTGGTCCTAACAATCCAGGATGACTTTTGACCATGTTCGAAACATGACGTCCCTATAGTGACCACTTAGGAGCAACAAATGAGCATCGACTGCTGACCATATTCGAAACGCGGGACTTGTATTAGCTTGTTTCTTGAAATCCTCAAGGGTGTTGTCCCAAAGTGGTAAGATAGATCCCTTAGGCCTAGCATCCATACCATTCAGGGTCCCTTCCAGATGGGGAAGGTGGTGGAATCCCAGTCAAGGAGTGGGCGAAGCATAGTTGTACCCATCTCTCAAAGAGACGAATGTCTCTAGGGAGTGGGACGTACGGCCAGATCGAGGTTAGATCAACATGAATTGGGTAAAGAGTTCACCCTCTCCATACATCTTGACCCGGGAAGAAGATTCTAGTTTTTAGGATAGGCCAACAGACGAAATGTTCGGGTGTTTCTATGTATTCCATCAGGATGGGAATCAATCCATACGTAGTTCTTGAAGGCTACGCAGTTTAACGTCGTACAGTGAAGACATGGGAGGATAGAAGAATGAGATTGGGCACATGGTGAGACCATTATAATCATTTTATGAGTGGGGCTAAGTAATCCTACACCATATCATGCGAGGATGCTCTGAGAAGGCTATACCCAGGGGGGATAGTCGAAGAGAAGAGTTTGGGGCTGGGCTCAAAACGAAGCGTCCAAGAATTCCTACGTATCCCATCAAGATGGGAATAAAGCCATATATATTTCTCATGATGCAGTTTAATGTCATGCAAGATGATTCATAGTTTAAAGTCACGCGGGACTGAAAGTTTAAGGTCACGCGGGACCGTCGTGCTATTTAGGGTCATGCGGGACCGTCCAGTTTAAGGTCGTGTCGGATCAGCCAGTTTAAGGTCATGTCGTACCAACCAGTTTAAGTTCATGTCGGACCATTTGGCTCAGGAAAAGTGTTTCTTGAGGAACTTGGAATTGGTGGGAGGATATATATGCTCACCATCCATGGTCACCAAAGAGTATTCTCCATTGGGGTAAACCCTGTGGATTATGTAAGGTCCTTCCCATTGGGGCTCTAACTTGGGTGGTTTCCTGCCAAGTATCATTGGCGCTCGGAGGGCCAGTACCAGGTCGCCTTGCAGAAAAGAGTGAAGGCGAACCTTCTTATTGAAGTGTCTAGCCATCTTGTTATAGTGCCTTTATAGATTTTTCAGGGCACAGAGCCTACTCTCATCAAGTGCTTCCAATTCATCTAGACATATTTTTGGCCACCTCATCTGGCACCTGCTGGTCATAGAATATAGTGCGCAATGAAGGCAGTTGGATCTCGATGGGTAGGAAGACCTCATCTCTGTACACTAGGGAATACAGGGTCACCTAGGTAGAATTACGAGTCGTTGTTCGATAGGCCCAGAGGGCGTTGGGGAGCTTGTCTGGCCAACTCTTCTTGTTCTGACCAATCATTTTCTGTAAAATGTTAGAGAGAGTTTTGTTGAACACCTCAATCTGTCCATTTCCCTGTGCGTGATATCGGGAGGTATGGTTTGAGTGGATATTGTACTTGGCGTACAATTTCTTCAGCTCGGCTGCTCAAAAGTTAGTGCCGTTATCGGTGAGGAAGGTGTGAGGAACTCCAAACCGATGGATGATATTGGAGATCACGAAGTCAACGATGGAATGGGACTTGACTTCCTTGAGCGAAATTGCCTCTAACCACTTGGAAAATAAATCCATAGCGGTCAGGATGAACCTGCACTGGCGAGCTGTCGCCGGTGGATATGGTCCCACGACATCGAGTACCCACACTGAAAATGACCAAGAGTACTTGGTGGAGTGGAGGGGTTCTGGAAGCTGATGCAGGAAGTTAGAATGCACTTGGAATGCATAAAATATCTTGGAAAACTCAATACAATCATAGATCATAGAGGGCCAGAAGTACCCCAGTCTCCGGATCTGATGGGACAGCTTCGGCCCAGCCTGGTGGGCGCCACAGGAACCGGCATGAATCTCTTGCATGACCTGTGGAATATTAACTCATTGAATGAAACAGAGGATAACACCATCAAAACCATGCTTATATAGGATATGATCAAGACTGGGACCACTCTGGAGGGTAAAATACAGTGCGCGGTGTCGGATTCACTCGCGCTCGGCCCGATCAGCCGGGAGGCAACCATTTTGGAGATACTCGACAAAAGGGGCTCTCCAGTCGGGAGTCATTTCAACCACTGGATCTGATGAGCCTGGGGATCCTAATGTGGAGGATCCAGTAGTAATATTTCTTACTCGCAGGTCATCATCATCCTCTGGGGTGATGGGAGAAATGACTCTCCGGTGGGCCACATGTATAATTAGATCATCCTGCTCGGGCTCTGCAAGTGATGTAGCTAGGCCATCCAAAGAGTCCGCTCGACCATTTTATGACCAAGGGACATGGGTAACCTCTGGTCAAGAAGGGAACTGGTCCATTAGATGGAGGGTGTGCTCCAAAAATGGTGAGAGCTCTGGATTTCTAACACCATAGCCATTGTTGAGTTTCTTGATGACCAGCTCGGAATCCCATTTCACATGAAAATGGGGCACGTCGATCTCAAGGGCCAGCTTGAGACCAGTAATGAGGGCCTGATACTCTGCCTCGTTGTTGGTGCAGCCTTCTGAAAATAGGAATGAGTATGGCAAGATGTCTTGTGCTGGGGTAATGAAGACGATACCCAGGCCCACTCTGTTGAGCCTAGGATCATTGAGCCTCCTACCGGTGGGACTCCGGGAGGCACCGTCAAAGTGCATCTTCCAATAGGGGACAGCTTGATCGACTGAGAGGATTGCCTCATCATGAAAATCCAAGTCCAGTGACTGATCCGTGGATGTTGGATGGGTAGCTAGAAAGTCTGCCAATTCCTGCCCCTTGATGGCCTTCTAGGGCACGAACCTGATGTCGAACTGCTGGAGAATCACCGCCCACCACGCTAGACGACCGGTCAACAAGGGGCGATTCAGAATTCACTTCAGCGGGTCTACCTAGGAGACCAGATGTACCTCATGGTGCTGCATGTAATGTCTCAACTTCTGAACAGAAAATACGAGCGTAATGAAGATCTTCTCGATAGGGGAGTATTTGGTCTCCGTATTGAGAAGCATGTAGCTGAGGTAGTAGAGACTGTTCTCTGTCCCCTCATTGTTCTTCTGGGCAAGAAGGGAACCGAGAGACCGGTCCAGGTCCGTTACGTATAGGATTAGCGACCTACCGGAGACGGGTGACATCAATACTAGAGGCTGGAGAAAATATTGCTTGATTTCCTCAAAGGTGGCCTGGCACTCGTCGTCCCATTCATAGGTGGTGTCCTTCTTCATGAGCTGAGAAAAGGTCTTACACTTGCCAGCCAGATTCATAATGAATTAGCATATGTAGTTTAAGTGGCCTTGGAGACCTCAAAGCTCCCAAATATTACTCAGGGGAGGCATTTGGCTGATTTCCTTGATCTTCCCTAGGTTGATCTCGATGCCTCATTACCTGACAACAAATCCAAGAAACTTCCCGGAAGTGACCCCGAAGGCACACTTCAATGGGTTTATCTTCAAGTGGAGAGAACAGAAGAAACCAAACACTTTGTCAAGGTCTTTGAGATGGTACTGGTGCTGGCGAGATTTGACCACCAGATCATCCACGTATCACTCCACCAATTTCCCAAAGATTGTCTTGAATATGCGATGCATGGCTCGCTGATAGGCAGAACCTGCATTCTTCAGGCCAAAGGGCATAACCTGGTAACAAAAATTACCTTGGGGCACCCTGAAAGCTATGGAATCGTCATCCTCAGGGGCCATACAGATCTGATTATATCAAGAATAACCATCCATGAAGGAGAGGGCTTGGAACCCAGCCGTAGCATCGATCAACAATTCTGTCAGCGGAAGGGGAAAATAATTCTTCGTACAGTGACAGTTGAGATCTCGGAAGTCGATACAGACTCTGATCTGTCTGTTATTCTTTCTGACCAGCATAATGTTGGATAGCCACTTGGGGTATTGGACCTCCTTGATGAAGTTGGATTTGATGAGCTTGTCAACTTCGGCCTCGACCATGGCACCGTGGGAAGGGTGCATTTTTCTGGGAGGCTGCTTGAACCTGAAATGGTTTGTCAGGAGACCAAGACGATGGACAACTACCTAAGGATCTAGTCCTGAAATCTCATCGTAACTCCAGGAAAACACGTCACGGTGCTGTTTAAGGAAGTCCATGTACTGCTGCTGCTCCTCGAGGGACATGGTGGCACTGATCAATGTGGGTATCAGATCTGCCTTGCTACCAAGGTTTACCTGTACCAGTTCATCGACCATGGCAGAGATGCCTTCTTCAAAGGTAGGGGGAGCGTTTTCCAAATCCTCTTCTTTGCTTGCAGAGGAGGGATTTCCAGCAGGTGAGGTTTCCCCTTGGTCGGAGGAACCTAACGGGAGGCTGGTACCAGCCTGGACAGTAGTGGACAACACATTAGCAGATTCACGCACCGCTGAGACCATGGTGATGAAGGCAATCGATCCAATACCATCTGGCCTTCAGCCTAGAGGGCCACGCTTGATGATATCAAAGCAATAATGGCATGTCATCTTGAGCCGGTTAATCCCAGCCCGACGAAATAGACACGTATGACATACTGTCGTCGCCATGGGGCGGACATCCCAATACCATACATGGGTAGGAAGTTCCGGGATCACCTGAGCCTGGTTTGTGTAGGAGTATGAGGTGATTTCCCATCGTCGCTTGGACTTGGGAATATGCCTTCCTCTTGTACCCGAAAAAACAAAGCATTTCCCCATGTCGGGGGTCATGGCCTCCAATCGATGGATTGGGATGACATAGGCGTCGTCCAGACCTACCCAGGGGTCATTGGTGACCGTGGTGGGTTCAACCTCACTTTCCATAATCTGCTTATCCTTGATCTTATAATAGTCAACGTCCAGATAACGGGCTTCAAAAGAGGCGAAAGGAGATGCATCACCTTGGATTATGAATACTCGACCATTAAGAAAGTACTTGAGGCACTGGTGATATGATGAGGGGACCGCCACATGCAGGTGGAGCCAAGGCCTGCCCATCAATGCATTATACGCGGTGTCCTGGGAGACGACCATAAATTCGGTGCTGGCAACCAGGCCACCAAACTGGGTCTTCAAACAGATATTTCTGACCAGGGTCTACTCTGTCCTATCATATCCTTGGATCCTTAAATCTAAGGGAGTCAGGTCATCCTCGGATAACCCCAGTTTTCGCAGCGTCCGTGTCAGGATAAGGGTGATCCTGGAGCCGGTGTCAATGAGACAACGACGAACCTCAACACCGTTGAATTTTCCGGTGATGTACAGTGGGAGGATGTTCCACTATATGGGAGAACCTTCATCCTCTCCAAAGAACGAAATGATGGCATGGCATTCGGCAGTCCCAACTGCTTCAGCATGAAAGGCTTCTGCCCCTGCTACCTCTGTATCAAACTGGAGGGGGCTCCTTAAAGCCTCAGCGAGGGTCTCACGCATATCTGACGACAAGAGGGGGACTTTGAGGACTTAAATCCTCACTGTAATTCTGTAAAGATGCTTCAGAACATCATACTTTCACGCCAGGTGTGAACTTCTGCTTACAGGAGGCCGCTTTGCAATTGGAGGCACGACAGGCCCTGTCGGCTGGACCGGTAGCTGATTGGTGTTGGGAATATCCTGATTCTCACTATTCAAAGCCTGGAGAGTAGCTGTCGGATGAGGTCCGGGCACCTGAGGTCGACCTGTAGCGGGGCGAAGCTGGTCGCAGTACGGTCGAAGTGGCTCTGTTTGGTCCTGTAGCACAAACGGTGGTGGAGGCAGACCTGATGACACTGGATGAAAAGGCTGCGAGTGATGAGCTCTGCGCCGGGCCTACTGTCTGGTCTTAGTGGCATGCATGGCCTAGTTAGAGGTGCCAACTGGTGCACCTCGATGACCCATGTAGCCGCGGCTCTGCCAACGTTGGCGTCAGCTGGGGACGTTGGGGAGGTTCGCATGGTGTTCCCCCTCGTCGGGAGTCATATAGGGGTTTACCAACTCGATAGTGTTAACCAAAGCATACCCTTGAATGTCTCTTGAAGAATCACCCACCACTGGGTGAATTCTGGGAGGGATTCCCATCTCAGGGGCATGAAGTTGCCGAGAGTGCGGGACGACGATGGCATCGGCGGGGCACATTGCTTCTTCTTGCACCGTCGGTGCTTTCTCTTTTGGGAAGAGGCCGACTGAGATGACGATGCAGAAGTAGTGGTCGTAGCTTCTGAAGGCTCCAGCTGATACAGGCATTCCCAAATGATTCCATGGGCATGAGAAACCGTTTTACGAGCCATCCAGCCATCGTACTTATGGGATCCGCGGCTGGGAACCTACTGCCACTCACCTTCATCGTCGCTGCCGCTTTCTGACCTCACAAAGACACCCGCCACTTGTGCTGGGGCTAGGCCTAGCCTGACTATGTTGTTATTGACTTGGTCTTGGATCCAATACTTAAACACATAGCACTGATTGATGGTGTTCCCCAAAATCCGATGATAGGGGCAGTAGTTGGGGTGATCGGTGAGATTCGCCTCTTTCGGCCTTCTACACTCAGGTAAGCGTACAATCCCCTACTCTAGGGAACTATGGAAGTAACCAAGGACCTGATTCTCACTGAATGAGTAAGTATGGTGTCTTATTTCCGGATAGGGATCCCTTGGAACCTAGATTTGATGGGGAGCCAGAGGGGCCTGTTGAGGAGGTGGACCCTGATTGTCCCGCCTGGGCGGTGGAGGCGCATTACGCAGAGGCATCTGCCAATTCTGAGGACGCTGTGGGGCTAGAGGATGTGCCTGAGGTGGAGGGCCTCGGAGAGGCGGTGGGTTCGGCACTATTGGAAACAACTCTAGCTGCATGGGGGCCTCTATCTGGGCCACTGCGGCGGGCTCAGATCTAGAAGCTCTCCTTGCCGGGATTGCATTGGGAAATAGACGTGCTTGCCTGGCCTGTTGCAGGGCTTCTTCAAGGAACTGGGCCTTATCTGAGAAGTCTCAGAACCCTCCGGGATAGTTCAGAGTGATCAGGGAGGGAACCAGTTCTGTCTTTAAATTCCCTACGCACATCTTCAGTAATTGCTCCTGAGTCAGTGGCATGTCGAGGGAATATGTGAGTCCCTTCCACCAGGTGATAAAGTCCGAAACTCACTCATCAGGCCTTTGTTTTCACTTGAAGAGGTCTGTGATGCTGGTCTTCCGGGTGGTAGAGCTGAACTGGTAGAGTAAATGTCTGCAAAGGTCCTCCCAGATTGTCACAGATCCGACGGGGAGCTGGCTATACCAGACGAATGTCAGCCCCTCCAGTGTCTGAACGAAACATCAGAGCTTGGCGGCCTCCTGATGCACTGGAGTCCCCAACATGGGCCCGCACCTCGAATTAAAGTGGGCCAGGTGCTACGGCAGGTCCTCTATCCCGTTAAAGGGGGAGAAGGTGGGATTCCTGAAACCCAGAGGTGCTGACATATCATCCACCTTGGCCGGGTATGGCTTGCCATCCAGTGGGATTGCCACCTGCCGCATTTCCAATGCCTCAAGGTGGGAAATGAGTGTCGTCATAGGATCATCCAGGTAGGGATCCCTGTCTTGATGGGGATCCCTAACCACAAGTGCATTTCCAGGCTCTTCGACATGGTATATGGGATCAGCGGCTCATGGAGCGACTGGTGGAATGGCTTGCGGGGCAGCTGGGGGAACCCGGGATGGATCCCTAAGATTTCAGCGCCATTTGGGAGGGTTTGGTGAGACATACCATTCCCTCTTTCCGTGAGTTTGACATCAGCCCTCTCAGTAGGAGAGACATGATTAGGGTTTCCCGGAGGCATCTCGCCATGGAGAAGTTGTTCTTTCCCATGCTGCCCCTCCCTAGGATCGCCATAGTCAGGTCGTCACTCTATCACGCGTTCAGCCAGGAGTTTTTCGACCAACCTCTTTTGCTCAGCATGTTGCTAGTGCAATGCGGCCTTTTCAGGGTCCTCTTCCGTCTTCTGCACTGATGAGGATGGGTTAGAGTGCTTGAAAACTCCGATAGGCTCTTTTCCCTTACTAACATTCCAGTTGAGCACCAACGACTCGGTGGGAGCAAGGATACCTAGGAGGTTCCTCTGCTGACGGGTAATCCTCCCCGATGGGTCCAACAGTGGTGGAACACCCTCAGGGGGTAAGTCTCCATCGAGAAACTCCAGATCGTCCTCCTTGTCCACTATGTCAGCCATGTGGACTGTGACCCTTCCTGAGGTCATGTCCTCAATATCGCATAACGAGTCGGGCTACCGTTAGATAGGGCTGAAGAGGAGGGCAGCATACTACCCCCATCCATGGACTTGCACGTGGGGGGTTGCTTCCCTGATGATTTTGTAGAGTAACTTAATACTCTAAATGCATTACTGCTGAAGGGTCTCATGATGGCCTGGTGACTTAGGGCGCTGGGCCACCGGGAGTGCGGCCAGATTGACTAGATGACACTGCTTGCTGATGGCCTCAAAATGTGCTTGGCTCCTTGGATATACCACGCGCTAATCATAGAGGCTGAAATGTGTCGACCATAGGGTGTAGTGAAGACACTCAACTTCCTCTGGGGTGAGTGACTCGGGTACGTAGAAATCCTACGCTGCTACGGGCCAGAACTCCTCGAGGAAGTGGTCCGCTGCAAGGATGCTCCAAAAGCTCCTCGGCTAAATTTCAAGGTCTGTCCCATGATTCCCCACTCGAAAACTGAGGGTGGTTGAGGAACTGGAAGTGGTACTGAGACAGACCACTGGGAAGGTAGGTTGGACGGTGGAGAATACGGTGAACGGGCTGACTGGCCGCCGATTCTTGGGCTGTCCCCCGAGGAGTGTAGTGACCTAGCCGCTACGTCGCGATAGGATGGGCTGACGGCCACCATTTCTGGATCAGGGGCCAGGGCTTCCAGTGGTGGGTCGCGATGCTTCTCGCCTACCATTGGTCCCCAGAATAGCTCTCTGTGATCTCTTGTGGATGTAGAAAGCGCTTTCGACGATGATGCTGGTGACTGCACGACCGTAACCTGTGGGGTCTCCAGATTTTCATCCTCCTGGATAAACCCGTGGAGGGAGGTGGGAATCTTTTGGACCTAGCATTCTGGAAGTACCAGGATGATGCGCCTTGTCTCTTCCCTGACCCTTGACTCGGGTGAGTGAGGGGAGGGTTCCTGAGCTGAGTCGCAGTTCGCTTCAGAGTCTGAGAAGCGGACCGGTTTGCCCTCAGTCCAGGCCTTCCCAGGATTCTTCTTGTGGCGATGAAGACCTGCCTTCCTACCCCTGGG
Organism: Viscum album; assembly: GCA_963277665.1. Classification (NCBI taxonomy): domain Eukaryota; kingdom Viridiplantae; phylum Streptophyta; class Magnoliopsida; order Santalales; family Viscaceae; genus Viscum; species Viscum album. Next base: position 1,078,208,087 of record OY728166.1, on the reverse strand, counting down.
TGGTTCCTCAGGATAGGGCTGATTTTTGACATGTGGTCCTTTGGCCGCACTGGTGCCAGGGTGGAGAGGGCTTCCACTTGAGACAGCCGGGGTGCGAGGAGCACCGGGACAAATGTCGAAGGGGACATGGGGAGGACCTCCATTCTTGGTGTGGGTGGAGCGAGGCTGGCCTTCACCCCTATGTTTTCCCGGGCGAGGAGGACCTTCTCTAGCTATGGAGAGGACATATGGAGGATCCCCACATTGGAGAGAGACTGGACTACGGGGTGGACCTTCATTCGGATTAGGGGTGGCACGGGGAAGACCTCCATGCTGAGCCTCGAAGTAGGGAAGACCTACGCTTGCGATGATGGCAGTATGGGGAGGACCTCCGTACAGGGTGGAATCATGGTGGGTTGGTTCACAACGCCCCCCTCTCGTGCCTGTGACCAGGAGAATCGACCCAACCTTCCCGTGGTACAGTTGGGGCCTCGATCCCGGTTGGGCGTAGGAGCACCCCTACTCAGTGTATGCATGTACTTGATGATATGCGTTGATGGTGGCTCGGGACACAGTAGAAGTCGACGTTGACACCCCTTGGCGGGAGTCCATAGCTCGTACCTGACGCTGGCGTCAGTTCGGACGGGCCGGTGCTGGTGGCATAGGTGTGTGGCTTACCTGCTCCTCCGGCAAGGCCGGGCGGTGACACTGATGCGGCCGGGTGGGGGCCCTTGCTGGGAGCCCCTGGATTGCGACTCTAACAGGGCTGGACAGGACATCACCCACCACATTAGCGTAAGGCAGGGATTCATCGAAGCGCTCTGGGGACAGGCTACCTAAATGATTGAATATTTGGGTGGGGAGCAGTGGCTCCCTGTGTAGCCCTCGGGGGAGGCATTGACGGTGGGGCCTGGACGCCTCCAGGTCCAGGCGGGCCATATCCCGAGTCAAGATTATACCCTCCTCCTCGTAACGACATACAAGGTCGTTAATCACCCTTCATTGGATGACTTTTGATGGGGAGATTGGGTGTGGGTACCCCGTAGATGCTGTTGTGGAAGCAGTGGATCCATGCGGAGCGGCTGTGCCGGTGTTGCCCCTTCCCCTGCGTAGGCGGGCGGGCAGTGATCATGTTCCCATGGCAGCAACCTGATTCTTGAGAAGAAGGGAGGTGGACTCATTAGTACTGAGAGGAAAGGAAATCAATAACATGTGCCCCAGCGCCATCCCGTCTTCCATAGCCAGTGAGAGGGATCCACGCTGACAACGTCGCAGAACGGGACACCCAACGTTCTACTGCCCCAACTTCTGGTGAGTTTCACGCCAGGCTTGCTATTTGCTTGGCAGGACCCGGTGCCGGATAGCTGGATCCAGTGACATGTAAATCCATGGATTCCCTGAGCATTACTAATATTTATATTGAGGAGAAGAACTTCATGTCGGATTCACCATTTCTTTTTCCGACACTTTCTCCGGGTCACGCCCGTCCGTCTGCTTGAGTGCAACCGGCGCGGTTTTTGTTACCCCGCATTCCTTCTTTCCAAAGGTGGGCAACATTCATTCCCTGTTCAGGGATGTCTTCTCCTTTATCAAAACGGTATGATGGGATGTTAGTTCTTCCTTTCGTGGATTCCTCCTCAGAGCTCGTTACTGAGTTCGAGTCTCCCTCATAGATTTAATACGTTGTTCGTGAAACTCTTCCCAGTGCCATATTTTCATGGACACCAGTTAATTACGCTGCTTCTGTCAGGAAATTCCAATGGGTCCGATCAGGGCAGCAACCTTCGGTTAGGGGAGTAGTCACTCTAGGCATCACTAGCATGTTTGGATGTTGGGGATTGGTGTGTCTTTCTTCTGTCCCTTATTATAGGGCTTCTCGAGGGAGCGGAATCCCGAGGCATCCCACATCGAATGCGGGGAATTATATTCCATAGGCATGTATCTGAGGTTTTCCTCAGTTTCCCATGTTTAACACAGGGTATTCCACGAGTTTAACATCCAGTGGGGATGGATCAGACTGATCAGAACACTGATTAGAGTGGATCAGATTTAGAAACCCCCCTGGGGGGGGGGACACCGATATTGGGGCCAACACGTGGGTGGCTCCCCAAATGTTGTGGAGGAGAATGAGGTGGAATGATCTCACCGGGATGTGGTGGCCTGGGTAAGAATCAGGATGGCCTATTGTTTTGGGCTTGAGCCTCAAATAGACTTCCTACGTACCATGCCTTGACATGGATCAAATTCCACGTAGTTTAGGCATAAATTTTAACGTCATGCGGGACGAGGGTGAACAAACGTGAAGGGGGTCAGAACAACCAGGTGGTGGTCTTGAACCTCATAGAGGCTTCCTACGTACCATGCCGTGACATGGATCAAAGTCCACGTAGTTTGGGATGGGGTGTGTCGGTGAACCGATGTGAAGATGGACCGGGGGTCCGATGGGTGATGGGATTGAACCTCAGGGAGGCTTCCTACGTACCATGCCTTGACATGGATCAAATACCTTGTAGTTCAGGATGGTGTGGGTGTCAGCGAACCGACGTGAATTAGGACCTTGGTCCAGGTGGATGGCGGGCATGAACCTTAGGGAGGCTTCCTACGTACCATACCTTGACATGAATCAAAGACCACATAGTTTAGGATGATGTGGGGCTTACACTCTAGGCTGCCCAAGGTGTTTGGTGAACCAACGTGAAGAAGGTTGGAATGACCGGGGTGGTGGGCTTGAACCTTGTGGAGGCTTCCTATGTACCATGCCTTGACATCGATCAAAGTCCCCATAGTTCAGTCATACAATTTAACATCATGTGGGACAGGGTATGGATACAGTTTAACATCATGTGGGAGGGGGTAGTGTCATGGTTGATGCTTACTCTAAGCCTATGTGAGTCGTGCTCGGTGTGAGAAACAAGAGGAAGCAGAGACCTGCTGATAACATTGCGAAAGGTGCGTCTGTGGGATGTGGAGTGGGGATTACACACAAAGAAGCCCAAGGAGGGAAAGATTGGGACTTACTCTCGGATGGAGGTCAGATGGAGACAAAGCACAGCGGGATAGGGATTTGGGACCGAAGAGGGGAGGAGCATCGTTCCCTATCACACCCTCCGCTGGCCTTGGCACAGAGGAAGTAAGGAGGAGCAGGGGTGCTACCTCCTGCAAGAAAAGCTAGGGGCTTACACCAAGATGGATGCCCTTCCCCACGGACAAACTCCACTCTAAGAAGGAGGATATCATCCCCTATGGAGACTAGGAGGTGTGGAGAATGCCCAATGTTGGGGGACCCTGCATGTGAGGCACGGGGTCAGGTCACTGTTTAACGTCATGTGTTGAGGATGAAGGTGATTGACAGTTTAACATCCTGCAACTCGGATGAGGTGGGTTTACTCCGCACCCCTAGGACTTACATAACCGGTACCCTTTGATCCTTGTGGGAGGGAAGGTACTGGAAATTCCGTACTGAGGGGGTGTCACAAAGTGAACCATCAAGGGGTCCAAATTATTGTGGTTATGTGAAGAAGAAATAGCCATTAGCGTGCTTATGAGAAGAAGCATTAGTTGCAACAACTCTATGAGTGGTATCGTCTAGGGGACTTTGAAGTCACATCGTTCCAACCTGGAGGGTCGCACGGGAAAAGGATTTTCCATGCAGAGGGGTCCATAGGTAGGGGCCTTATGGATCTCTGTTGTTCCTCATGGCGGAGGGCACTTGTGAATGGGTGTGATTTTTGAAGTGGGGTGGCTTAGCCTTAGCATGGGGCGGAGGTGCGATTGGGAGGTGCTTCGCGAAGTGGAAGGGAATTAGCAGAGCACAGCCTCACGGAGCAAAGGTGCCTTATGGAGTAAGGTGCCAGGAAGTGATGTGCTTCGCAAAGTACAGTGATCCCGCCTTAGAAAATGGATCAAGTGTACATGAAGGGTGATTCGCGAAGCATAAATGCTCTGTGATGACCATGGTCCCCTTGGAGATCCCCTTCCTTCACGAAAGCCCTTAGGCTTCGTGAAAGGTATCCCTCTCAGAAGAGGGGATCAAAACGAGACAATGGGGAGGCACTTCGCAAAGCAGAAGTACCTCATGTAGCTCATGGTTCTCTGAGTAGAAGAGTGCTTCACGATTCGAGAGATGAGAAGCCGAAAGGTCGGATTGTCCATATGGAGAGCTCAGGGGGAGTCCCATATTTTTAGGCAAGAGGTGCTGCGGAGCAGGGCTCATGCGGCGCGAAGAGGGGTCAGGTGGATTTACGACAGGCTCACGAACATCAAATGCATTCGCGGAGCATCCCACATCCTTGTATTTGTGGCAGGTTCTCGAATGTCAAATGCATTCCTGGATCATCCCGCCTCCTTGGCTTCATGGCAGGTTCGCGAACGTCAAGTGCGTTCGTGGAGACTCCCGCCTTCTTCGCTTCGCAGTGGCCGCAGTGCTGGGGGGACTCCGCGAAGGGGATTTGTGGGGCAGTCCGTGGGACCATCTTGGGACATCTTTTTATTTGTTCAAAATTTTGGCGCCAACATATTCGTACAACTAGATCATCCCACTCTGGAGTTTCTAATGCTGACCCGTATTGGTCGCTCTTCTTCTTCATGTCACAACCATCCACTGGATTCCCACACGAAGCACACCTGATTCTGGGAGAACCACTCCTCAAGCCATCATTCATATTTCAACTGGCACGAAGTCTCACAAAGAAGCATCCCAATGATCTGTCACGTCATGAGGGTTCCAATGCAATAAACAGCACGTCAACCAGACTCCCGATTTGTAAGTTGTTGGCATTTTAGTGTTGAGGGACCAGTTGGATTCGGATTAGATCCAAACCGAACATACTCCAACTTTTTCTAAAACTCTCTTGTAGTATCTCAAAATTACGTCCTTGCTCCGGGGATCCCAGCACCATAGACAGTTCGTCAAATGGACATCCAGTTCGCAAGATATGGCCCTTTAAGCATTTCTGAGCTTGAGAGGGGTCCGGGTCCGAACCGTCTCGGCCCGAACCGGCCTAGGACACGGAGGGTGTGGCCCGCTGGGCCCCAGACCTCCCAACCCGCCCTGGATGAGTTGGGCCACAGTGGGCCTGGTCTGCTGGGCTGCGGACCGGCCCGACCTGCTGGCGCGCCCCGTGCGGGGCGCACGGTCCACCTGCTGAATGGCTCAAAGGAGACGTTCGACCCCTTCAATCAGTGACACCACATGGTCTGTGGGACCCACAGGATGTGATTCCCCATTCCTTCACCACGACTTCAAGTCGTGACTTCTTTAATGTGTTCGCATGCCGCCTCCAACTCCGCGGCCAACCGTTTCTAGCCTCCTGTTTGACAGCCGCAACATCACACTCCTCCGCGACTGATGAGCGTCGGCCGCCGTCTCCACTACCGGCACTGGTCACTAGTGCCGCCTCGCCGATTCCACACCAACGAAGCTTCTGTTGGGCTCCAGGGATGCTCTAGAGCTCCGTTTCTATTCCCATATCTGCCTACGAGCCTCTCGGACTGTCATCGTCATAGTATAACCCTCTATCTTGCGTTGCTGTCAAATTGGGAAAACAAGCCCCGAAGAATGCAACAATAAAAAAACGGCAGAGGGTCCATGCCTTGTTCATTTTACCCCACTTCCTCCACGTTAGCTTTATAAAAATAGGGAGGTAATTATTTATCACATTTTAATAATGTTGAACCCCATTCAAATCCCCCACAACAACCTCTCGCAAATACAAGAACAAGGAAAAGAATAGAGGGGAAATTATTGAATTAAAAGACAACCCCTACCTCATGATTCTTTGGGGATGTCATGGATAGTGGTGCTTCCACATTCGAGGGTATTTCAGATGAAGGAGAAGGTTCACATGTGTTTAAGTTCGTCGTCCGTTGACCTTAGGATCGATCCTACAACAGGCATTGTCAATCCTCCATTCTCTGTCGGTGGAAGGTGTGGCATCACTTCGTCAGGGGTTACTTGCTTGATGAAGTCATGCCAAAAACCCACCCTGATCTCCATTTAAATAATAGGGGGAAAGGTGAGAAATGCCTTGAGGAATTAATAAGGTTCATTAATTGGTGTAATTAATGTGCCTCATTAATTTATGTAATTAATGTGCCTAATTAATTGATGTAATTAAAGTGTCTCATTAATTACACGAGGGGTGGTTGTGAAAAAAAAGTGTAACCCTACAATTAACACCCCATAATTAAATGTTTGACCACCTCTTTGGTCCCACCACTGCCGCTCAACAGGTGGTAGGAAAATGAAAAAGAAATAAAATATCAATTTATGTTATTTTATTATTTATTTAAAAGTCACAAAAAATATCTTTTTCTCCCAACCAACCGCAGTCGATGTGAAGCTTTCTTTAAATTAATACTGGTGATGCGGATTCAAAATTGCTCTTAGATTTCAATTCTGAGAACCGGTTCAAAAGATAGAAAATTCCACCCGCATGTATACTGAACGTACCTGAAAAAAAGTTCAGAAATTCATTCTGGGCACAACGAGCCTCAGAATTACGTGCCGTCAATTTTTGAAGACTTGTAAAAATCCCAAATAATTAAAAAAAAATTACATGTATTTTTCATGTCTTTACAATATAGGTAGTGTTTATCCAAAAAATAAGGTAAGAGAGATAAATTAAAAAACCCCAATCAAACTTTAAATATCCCCCTCAAAACATTATTTGTTTGACCCCTTACAACCTTCAAAAATATTGGGGTCAAGAAAATTCATAAATAATTTTCTCAAAACTCATATTCAACAATATTTTTGAAACCTTGATCAAATATTGGACAGATTTATTAACATTGAAATAACAACTCAATATAATCAAAATTGTTTGGAGATTATAAACATATAGTATATTCATTCTGATAACCTCACAAGTCTTCCCTATGTCTGGTAACCTTTTAATGCTTCATTAATCCGATGGTTTCACAATTTTCATCCAGTTTACATTGTCCAATGAATTCATAAATTTTCTTCTAGTGTTCTCTATTCGATACAATCTTATAGCTTTACTCTTCTTCCTTTGTTCGATGAATTCTCAAAAGTTTGTCTATCCCATTATGTCTGATGAAATCAATAGATCTCTTCATTTATTAACTTTAAGTTTCTCTTCATTCATTAACATTATTTTTTTGTAACCTGTAATAATATTCCTTTATCCAATTATTATTTGTAGGACTTTCCTATCTGTTAATACTCTATATGATATAAATATCCTCAACCCTATGTCTAATATATCTATTTGGAATCCTTTGTCTAATGAATTTACTTGAAGACCCTTTTTGATAAATTTTCTCAGAAACCTTTATCCAATAAATTATCTCAGAAACTACTGTCTGATGTTTTTCTAAACATCCTTTTATTTGGAGTTAACAATTCATCTATTCAATGATCTTCATAGGTTTCCTCTATCTGATGAATTTGTTAGAAATCCTTTGTCTGATCATTTAAAAATTATATCTGATGCTTGTCCTTGGAAACATCTATCAGATCATTCAAATACCCCTATCTGATGGCTTCATGAATATTCATCCAAATTTCTCTATTTGATGCTAGTTTATTCAAAACTTATATGTTTATTCATACAAAATGTTTTCAAACCTTTTTCCTTCCCATACTTCAATAAAACTTCTATTTCTGATGATTTTATAGAAATTATTTGTCTGGTGGTCTTATTAAATTTTCACTTTCCAGTAATCTTGGTCAAGAAACCTCTATTCGGAAAACTTAGTTACACCAAGTCTCTCCAACTTATTACTTCAAAAACCTCCATTACACATAGGCTTTTCTTCTTCCAATATTCATCTTGAATTACAACCACAATGCATTGAGATGTTTAATTAATGAGAAATACATCACTAAGAATTGAATGGTATAACTTTCTTCGAACATATATATACGATGGAACTAAGAATACCATAAGACAAATATTTGGTTACTCCTTTCACTCGATCACCTCAGTCAATTCGACTCATCTTTCTCCATAGAGTATACTTTGTCCATAAACTTCATAATAAAGGCTCAACAATGTGATTTAGGAATTGACAATCAAATAAAATACCCAAACAAATCTTCTTCCTTGAAAATCATCTTCTTCTCAATTCAACAACACCTCAAAGCCTTTTGGTCTCAATAATTATTTACATTATCCCTATATCATACAATATGATATAGAAAAATCCATCACATACATAATGAATTTAGTCTATATCTCCTTTAATCTCTCACTTTCACTAAATCCCTATAGACTTTTTTCCCTTTCACATTATATCATATCATATATGATACCTAGTGAAATCATATCCAAAACTCTTTTTGGATATCTTTTAAAACACTTTTAGAAAGATATTATTAACTTCAACTTATATCACATTGTATGCATTACCTTTTTAAATACCCATCCAAATCCCCTTTAGGATAAACTCTAAAACACTTTTAGAGTATATCTCTAAGTTAAAATCAATCTTTATTTAGACAACCAAAAATTGTGACTCCAAAAACCTTTATATAATTTACAAAAAATTATGGATTACTATATGCATAAATGAAAGAAAAGAGCAACCTCCAAAAAAATATCAGTTCTACTCAAGCTACAATGGGATCTGACACAATCTCTATCAAACACATATATCTCTACACCTATGTTCACCAGTTACATCATATACATGCATACATTCTTATATGATCCCTTTTTATAAGGCATCAAGTAACCATGAGACATATAGTATGTCAATCCCATATATCTTATTTAAATGTTATCGACTCTTTGAGTATAGACTAGCCAAGTTGATGAATACATTACATTTCATTCTCACATCACATATCCCTCGCCAAAATATATAAACACATCATATGTACTATCTAGGTGTGACTTCACACTCCTTGATATCTCAATCGAGGGATTAGATTTCATGTTCATCATATGAGAGGATAAATACCATATTAATTGATCTCCATATGATAATATGATCAACAATATTGACTACCCCTTGATTAACTAAGCCTCAAGGATATAAAGGTTCTCATTCTTGGTAACTCATCAACCTTAGGCAATGAGGACTCCAAATATGATCCATGAACCCGTAGTATACCATAAAAATAGTGTGTGACTCTCCCTGTGGTATACTTAGTGGGTTATATAGCACATAAAAACCATTTTGTTCCTTATGATCATATTCCATATCTTGATACAAGAATCATACTCATGATAATCTTAACATTTCATCATAACCTATAATACTCCATAAATAGAATCAGTTAGGGAAAACATTAATTATTACTTTGGGAGTTAAATTATCATTACACTTCACATATTTTATATCAATATATACATATATGATGGTAATGTAAAGCAATGATAAAGAGGATATTTCATTTTATATGACCTGATACATTTTATATTCTTAAAATCCTATAAGAATACATAAAAGAAACTATAAATAAGTGTATTTCTAACACATAATATAGAATATACTACCATAACCTTATGTTTCCGGCACTTTCATGGTTTTTTGACTCATTAGATCTCAATGTAATTCCTTCCACATCTTTATGTGACCAACTAATTAAACTCTCCTACTAAACTCTAAATTGAGTAACATCTTTGAAGAAAAATAGTTTGAATAATGTTGAGGTATATGAATCATATTCTTAATGTTCAACTCTTTGAACATACTAAAACTCTTTAACTCCCCAATATCAAATGTTATGATGTCAACTTCTGTTGTCTTCTCAAAAATCTTTATAAGTATATTATCATCATTCTTAGAACCATTTCCATCAAAAATTTTCTTTAAAATAATTTAGTGACTAATGTAATTATTTACATTAATACTATACCAATATACCCTAAACCTTTTAGGATATAAAGTGACATTTACTTTGTAATGGTAACTAAATGTAACTCTTCACATTTATCTTTACTTTTATAACCTAAAATATTTTAAGATATTAAGTGAAATTAAATTTGAATTTTTACTAGTATAATATTTTATTTATTAAGTTTGAACTTATATGAGTTTAAAAAAAACTCTCACTAGCCTCTAGAAAGTATATTCCTTTAGGAACATCATGCTAAGAAATATAAACTCCTTTGTGTTAGGAAATAATGCATATTTACTTTTTTTGAATATTTAATAAATAAAATACTATTTTCATATCATATATGACATTATATGTGTTTGAATATTAAAAAAAAAGGATATTTTATTCTTTAAAATACATTACTAATAGATGATGGAATATATATTCCTTATATTTTAATAAACATATGTATAAACACTTTTATCCTGAATAAAATTTTTTTATCCTTGTTTTATTATCAAAATATGATATAGAAAATGGTGAATCATAAACCATGTGTATTGAATTAATTATATATAATTTTTCATAACAACTCTTCGTTAAAAAACAACTCCTCTTAATATATAAGATAAATGAGATAACTATACACATCCTTTACTTTGATACATCTAAGATTGATTTATCATTTTTTCATTTAGATCTTTGATATAGAAACTATTTACTTCATAATTTGAATATAGACTACAATATTTATCAATTATTACCTTGATTTTGAACTCCTGTATATTTACAACACTTTTGAAACATACATTTGGAATCTCATACCCTTAAAAATTGAAGAATTTATTTATATAACACTGATACCAAACATACATATTCTATGGAGTTGTATAAAACCCTTTAGATATAGCACACCCTAATATCACTTTATTATGATTTTTATTTAATTATTTTTTATTATAGTTATATAATTTCAATATGATGTTTTTCAACTTTTTCATGTTTTTCACAACCACATGTTTTTTTGCATGATTTAGAAAACCGTGTAGACAAGCCATGCAACCATTCCTAAGTGATCCAATGACCATAAAATGATTTTCTAAACCATGAAAATTTACTTATTAATCTAGGATAAATCATTAAACTTAATTTTATACATGAAATGACCTACGTGGTTGGTATATAGTTAGGAGAAATCATGTAACGAAACCAGGTGATATCTCTCAGGTGTGTCTAGTAAGGATTTCACGGTTAATAAATAGTTCAGTAAACTATGCAGCCAAATCATGCGACTTGTATAAATTTTTTAAATGGTGAAATTACCTTGTATGGACCCTTAAGGTCTTTTCCTTCCTCATTCACATGAGGAAACTTGAGAGGAACCCTATGGGTGACTCCCCTCTCATCCTATTTGTATTCTTGGCTTCCCTTCTTGATTTCAAGTGAAGTTCTCCAGGTTAAACTTTAATTTCCTTATTTTCTTTTCTTCCACCTTTTTCAATATTGTATTTATTTCTTCCCCACACTATGAGGATATGGTTATTGAACCCTAGGGTACATATTTGTATTGAATTTTTGATTTATGATGTTTAGATCTTATGAATCTCTTCTTGAGATATAATATATTATTGTACATCGAAGGAGACATGATTCATTTGGATTAATGGAAGGTGTTTATATGTGACTCAATTTATTTGAAATGAATTGAGTGATTGAGTTTTCTAATCCCTTAATTTCTTCAAAACCTAATTAATTATGCTATTTTTAATGAAGATATTATTATTTTCTCCGATTTGGTGATTTTTAAGTTGACACAAATGTGGTTCTGAATACCTATTAAGACATATATAGTTAGATTTAATTTCTAAATCTATCTAGGTGTTTGTGTAAATACTTAAAATGAATAATTTACACAAATTAATGTTTTAAAAGAATGTTTTAATTATAAAATTACTATAAATGTTTTCTAAATGTAATAGATCATGGACCCTAGTTTTCATGTCAAATTAATGGAGTCATTTGAAGGGGATTTGATTGATTATGAAATTTGGTGTTATTAGGTTAATATTTTATGATTTTTACATGATTGTTTTGATTGCTATAATATTTTATATCCTAAATGATGCTGTAGTTTACATTATGTGTTATATATATATATATTTATTATGAAATTGTATTTCATTTTTGTTTAGAATAGTTGTTTTTTAAGTATTGATCCATGTTTGGTTTTAAAAAGGGGGGTTTTACATATTGAATCTGGGGATAAATATTTAAGGCTAGTTTGGTGAAACTTTTTAAAAGGATTTCATGATTTGAGCTATTAATAACAGTTCAAAGGCCCGATTGAAATTTTATGAAGAGTTTTGGATTAATCCCCTTGCTTTTATTATATTTTTATTTTAACGATTATGTGACATACGTTGTTTCCATTTTGAATATATATTGTTTAGATGAAAAGGTATGTATTAGTAAAGGGATAGTTAGAGGAGATATGAGAGAAATTTTATGTCATTGAGGTTTTATGTGATTGATTTCATGATTTATATTTCTCTCCTCTAGTTGGTAAATCCTAGGAACCTTGAGTACTTAGGAAAGAACTAAGAAAAGTAATTACTAGGAATTTGATTATGATCTCCCTATAAGTGGATTACATAATTAAATTAATTAGGAATTGATATGATCTCCCTATTTTTGGATTACAAAACTATACTTTAAAAGAAATAATAACATTCTCCCTAACATTAGATCACACCAATAACTATAATGATACTATGAATTGGACGATATGGTTATGGTTCCACCAGTTGGAGTGTAACCATCCCATTAAGAATTTGATATATCTCTTTTTAACTGGCCTACATGTAGTTGGATATGTCAGAGATATCAATTTACCCACTATAAATTTGACGTAGCTCCCCTTAGAGGGCCTACATACAGTTGGATTTTATTATTCTTGCACATGATATAGTAATAGGATCTTAGTGTAACTTAACCTTTTTTCTCTAAAGATACTCCCATGATTTTGGGTTATCTTTCCTTTGTTTTATTGGATTATATTTATTTTTACATTTGGTTATCTTTTATTTGTTTGAGTGGATTATATTTTTCTTTACATTAGGTTATCTTTACTTTATTTGAATGGATGTTATTTCTATTTAAATTCAGTTATATTTCCTTTACTTAAGTGGATGTTATTTATATTTACCTTTGATTTCATATAGTGGTTATTTTTATATGGCGTGGTTTAGATAATTATTAGCTATGAGATTTATTATTTGTGTACACTTTAGGACTTGAGTTTCATTCATTATATTATCATTTCAAAATCAAGTTATCGAATTATTTTGGAAATGAATTGGTAAAGGATTTGAACTCAATTATTAATCTCTCATAGTTTTAAAGTATTTTTCACACTTTCTTTAAAAAATGAATTTAAGTGATTTTCCTAGAACTTATTGATATTTTACTAAAAATTTGGTTTAGTTTTAGAAATAAAGTTGAAAATTACTTATGTATTTTGGTTTACTTAAAATTTTAAAAAATAATTATCTTCATAAAATTTATTTTGAACTAACATTAATAGAATTAATTATGAAAGGAATCACATAAAGAACTTAATTAGTGGCATACTATAGTGTAAATTTTCCCACTCTACTTATACCATTCGATGTCTGTAGAATTGGAAGCTTTTCAGGTTTAGGTTTAGGTTATCAAGAAGTTCCTAGTTATAGGCGTTTTCCCTTGGATTTCTCATGGGGTGAGTTTGATGATAGTGTTGGTTGGGGACATTGGGTTATGAGTAGATCACTAATTTTTATAGGATTGTTTGTTTATTTGGGATCATATTTGTATCATACCTTTCAACCTATCTTGTATTTTGGTATTTTATTGGGACTGGATATATTTCATTTATATTATGGATGAGTTGAATGTTTACTTTTAGTTATGCCTTGTTTGGTTTGTTTTTTTTGTAAATTTTATTTGTGTTTTCATGGAAGTCCAACTTATGGATGAATGATTCACAATTTTTTATGAGAATTATTCCATGTGTTCATTATTATTTATTTGTAGAAACCATTTCCAAATGTGTACCCTTGATTCCCATGTACTAGTTTCTAATGCAAGAGGATCAAGAACACCCTCTAAGTTATTTCCATGTGCCGAATCGACTATTGAATCAGGGGTATCCTAAGTTGGTTCATGATAAAATGACATCAATGCCTAGTTTTTTTAAGATTAATAGTTTATTGGAGATAGTAATGTATGAACATGAGAGATAGGTGTGTGGAGAGTCCAACTAGATCTTTCTCTTTGGGAGTCTCAAGTTATCATGAGTAGTTGGGTTATGATTCATGAGTTTTAAGTTTGTTCTATATTTTTATGGTGTATTTTGATCTTGAATTATGGTGTTATGAATTTCATTGAAGTTATTTGGGTTAATTAGAGGTTTACATGTTTTTTGGTGAAGATGAGATATTAAATAGAGGCAAATAATTAGTCTATAGGGTCTGAAAAACTGTGTGAAACTCGTGCTCATGGTTCTCTGAAGCTTCCAACAATATTTTCATTATTGATGCATGGTCCATAAAACCATGCATGAACACTAAACCCTTTAAATTTTTTTTGAACCCCCTATTTCTTCTAAATTTATTTTTATTATGTGTGACTACTATCTATGATGGATTAAAGAGAGTTTTTATGATTCTTTGATGTTATTTGATTAGTTTTTCTTAATTATCCATGTTAAAAAAATATGATTTTAAATGGTAAAGGCTTAGTTTTGAAATTAATAAAGTATTATAAAATAAATTTAAAAGGATTTGGCTTTTTGGGACTTATAAAATGATTTCAACGATGGAACTGTAAAATAGAAAATATAATTTCAAGTATAATTCATGGTTTTGAAACCGATGTAGGTGATTTTGAACTTTATTATGAAATTGTTTTACAAATGACATTTATAATTTCATTTAGTTTTATGGTTTTTTATGTGATGTTTATGGTTTAATCTCATGGAATTATACTTTGACATGTGGTTTATTTTAGTTGGGGTGAGTTGGATCTTGAGTTATCTTGTTTGAGTATTTAACTTCTTCTATTATTTAGGGTATACCTCCCCGGAATTCTTAATGGATCATAGGGAGTATGTACCACAGGATGTTCCTTATATTAGTATATATTAGAGTTAAAATATAGTGTTTTTAGTTTCTAACCATATCCAAACTCTAGGTGGAGTGGCAGATCTGAACCCTCCTTGGTGTTTGGACCTCACACGATAATTATTGACTTAGCATGTGTTCTTCCTTCACGGGCTTCATACATTTCTTAATTTGTAAATATTATCATTTGGTATGGATGTATTTTTATATGTAGTAAATAAGGATATTATTGAGTAATTAATTTAAAGGGGCCATCCTAGGGTGGGTGATGAATCAATTTCCTTTAGTATTGGTAGAAGTTCACTATCATTCAGGAAGTGGAAGCAGGATGAAACTGATATGAAAAGTTGAGATGCTTTGGGAAGATATTATCACCCCTATACCATTACTCACATGAATAATAGATATTATAAATACTTCTAGATGAATTAACTTGGTAATTTTAAGCCTTATTATGCAAAAGTCATGACTACATATCATTATTGAGGGCGATAACGTCATCTTTAGATTTTTTTTTGAATTAAAGTATCATGGCTTGGATTTGTATAATAGTTTGATAGAGATCATTTATGTTGTTATTTATTTTTATTCTTCTCCTCCTTGTTCTTTAAATATTATTTTTCCATTAGTTCATGCTATTTCCTTTAGGATGTTGAGGATTCCCTATTATTTGGAGTATTTCACATTTGTTTCCATGTGACTATGGACATATGTTGACGCTCCTTTTCGTCACAGAATATAAAGATTGGAAAAGGGGAATATCTGAGATTAAAATGGTTCGACCTTTGAAGAAAACATCAAAAATCGACAAAGGGATGAACAAGGAGAACTTTGCCCATAGGCCGCGCAAGTTTCCTCATAGTCGCGCAAGTGGACTTGCGCGACACACTTTGGCGCGCAAGTGACTTGCGCGACCTAAGTGATAACCGCCCGGGGTCTTCTCCTACCTATAAATAGACCCTGTGGGCCCCCCATTCGAGGAGGATCTTTTTCCAGAAACTCGGATTGAATCTCCCGATGCCCAAGTCTCTTCTCAAAGCTTCCGGAACACTTCTAAGGTAATTTCTTACCTATAACGGAAGATCTAAAGAGAGGGAGGAAGGCCTAAGTGTTGAAACTCATCAACACTTGCGCGCCTGAGTGGTCATCCCTTAAGGGAAGTGGTCACACTTGCGCGCCACCTTAATCCTTCAATAGAACTTGCGCGTCCCTTTTCTAGAAGAACCTCAAGAGGATTCTAAAAGCTTTAATAAAGAGTCGCCCAAGTATTTCAATGCTAGTTGAACATCGCGCAAGTACCCCACACATGTCACGCAGGTATACCTGCGCGACCAATACTTGCGCGCCCACGCAGTACTTGCACGTCTTCCAAGACTTGCATGCCCCTTCCTTTTTGGGTGCCCATCTTGCCCATTTTACCCCTCTTAAGCCATTACTCCTTTCCTATTTAAGATTCAGTCTTCAAGACACTCTTCAAAGCCATTTATGGAATGATTTCTTGATTTGACTTCCTTATCTGAAAGGAATTCGGTGGAATATCTCTCAAAACCTAGTGATTTACATGTCTTTATGTCACTAAAGATTGAGAGTTCATTCATTCAACCTCATCCTTTAAATCCTTAACCTGGGTCTCCTTTTCAGGAATAATCCCCAGTCCTAAGTCCTCCAAACTTGGGCATCCTCCTCAGGAGTAAGCCCCAAATTCTTAAAGTTTCCAAATCTGGGCATCCTCCTCAGGAGTAAGCCCCAAACCTGAATCCTTAACCTGGGTCTCCTTTTCAGGAATAATCCCCAGTTATAAGTCCTTTAATTTGGGCATCTTCCTCAAGAGTAAGCCCCAAACCCTAATCCATAACATGGGCCTTCTTTTTTAGGAATAAGTCCCAGTCATAATCCCTTAACCTGGGTCTCCTTTTCAGGAATAAGTCCCAGTCATAATTTTGGGCTTCCTTTTCAGGAGTAAGCCCCAAGTCCCCTAACCTGGGCCTCCTTTTCAGGAATAAGTCCCAGTCATAAATTTTGGGATTCCTTTTCAGGAGTAAGCCCCAAGTCCCTTAAATTCTCTTTAACCAGTCCTAATTTACGTTTGATTTAGGATTCATTATTAGGAGTAAAACCCAATTATCAATCTTTTCCTAATTTGGGTTTCCTTTTCAGGAATAAGTCCCAAGTTAGAGTATTCAAATCTCCATGAAATACATATACCTTTTGTGGACCCTATTCCCGGATTTTCTCCTTAAAGTAAATCCTAACCTTCATTTATATTGGTAGTCATACATACATAAAGCCCCAAACCATTTCTTATGATTACATCTTTCATGGCCCAATTGTCTATTTTATTACCAATACCTCTTATTTCTCACACCGAGCATGACTCACATGAGCTTAGAGGGTAAAAGTAATTATGACATACTGCTTTGAGCCATCAATCAGAAACATCATACTCCCTTACTCGAACTACGTGGGTTCTGATTCCTTTTCCAAAACAAAGGATACATAGGTAGCCTATCTACGGGTTCGATCCCAACTATGAAATAATTCATGTCCTTCTGAATGAAAATAAACTTCAAGTGCCCCACTGAGTGGAACCGGCCTGGTCATCATAATGACCAAGAGACTTTTATATAAATGTTTTGAAGGATACCATTGACCAAGAATCTCTAAATAGATATAGATGATTCTCTATTGATGAAGAACCTTGAATACATATAAAAGATTCTCTAAATTTCTTACATATTTAATCATTGATTGTCAAAACTGAAGGAAAGCTCATTTTATACTTGGTAATGTAATAAGGATTCACGAACATAACTTAAATCTATAAAGAGAGTCCCGGAATAGACAATAATTCCCCTCAAAAAGGTGTGATGAGTCCGACCTCCCATCCTCTCGACCAATGAAAATTCCTAAGCCTCATCAGTTCACAAACTAATGAAGCGCCTACCTTTGGAAAGTAGGGCCAAATGGATGTGGAATCATTGGATGTTTCCGGTTCTACGAACAAACCCGTTAGAAAACGATCGGAACGTTTGAATCTCCCATCCAGGAGGCCATCCCCGAATTCTGAGGGAAACAAAAAATGGTGAACCCGATGTGAACCCTGAACCAAGTTAAAATGATGTTTTACCTATTTGTTAATCCCCTATTTAAAACTCAATAAGAGGGCTAACAAAAACAATCATTGACATGTGTGCTCATCCAAAGGATGAAGTGGCTGAATTTATCTTGATTACGTCTGTTATATCAAACAGGCACTCTTTTCCAAGATCTTCTGTATTTCCATAATGGCTGCTCTCAAATTCACACTTGTGAATACTGCTGCTACAAATACCACTACTGCTATTCCTACTGGATCGTCATCCGCTCTGAGAATGACATCACCTACTCAGCATCTTCAACGCTGGGTATCAAATGCGCTGGTTAAGGAGTACCGTCAACACGGTACCATCCCAAATCTAGAGGATGCCCGATAGGCCCTCCAAGTGAACAACTCACACAGGTCGTCCGGACAACGACGACCAGTGATCAAGAGGCAGGCGGTGCTGACTACCGTCTCCAACCGTTTCGGGTTGTTATCCCCAGAACGCAATTTCCATTCGCTCCCTTACTCTGAGGAAGTAAATGAGCAGGTCCCTCAGGGCCTTAATTCAAAAATACAGGAGTCCTTCCCGAGGGCTCCCATCAACAATCACCGCCAGACTCGTACGGAAGTGCGCCCTCAACATGATGAGGGTACCGACTCCAGGCATTCGGCTCAGGTTCCTCGAACCAAAGCAGGCAAGACGAACTGCCAGAGACAGAATCCGGTTAACAATGGGAAGGTTTTAATCCCTGCCATCTCCGGAGAAGTCCAACAACCTAACTTGGTGGCGAACAACGAGCAGACACACACACCTGTCCATTTTAATTCCGCTGTCCAGCAGACTCGTCTGGCAGCATCAAGCCAATCCCGCCAGGAAATTCCAGCGGAGTACTATAGGCAGGAACATACACCTGCTTATACATCATCAGTTAGTCAGCAAGCTCGCCTGACTACATATGATGGATCTCGTCAACCGCGTTTGGTGAAGTGTAATTAGCAGGCACATACACCTTCTAGTACTAATCAAGCCTACCAACAGTCTCGCTTGGTAGCGCACGGAGAAGTCAGTCGGAAAGCTCCGACGACAAACAAGAGGTAGACTCAACTCTCTACCTCCACACTTGAGTACTGTCAGGATTCACTGACAGGAAAAGGAGGACAAGATCAGGCACATACACCTACTCCAAGCCCGGAATGGACGTATATCCCCGTTCCGGCAGCTGAAGTCACCAAGCATATTTTGTCAATGGTGAAAGAGCAGAAGCAAATTCCTGCTCATATTCTAGATGCTTTACAGGATATCATAACAGCTTCAGTATCATCTCAGGGAAAGACACATAAATATATCCCTAGCAGTGGAGTGACACATCAATGATTCACTCTGGAACAGACACACACATCTGTTCCAGTCCAAGAGGGTTATGGGGCATACTCCCCCATATCATACGAACAACCAAGTCAAGAACATACACCTGATTTGAGTGGAGATCGTCAGCCTAACCTGACCATCTTTCCTGATCAGGCACATACACCTGCTCAGAGCAACCACTTTCATCAACAAGTGGTTTCCAAAGCGAGTAAGAAGGAATCTAAGAAAAAGATCTGCCCATCACAGTCAGGAGATCAAAGGCCAATCTGTAACAAGGCCTTGCTCGATGCTGGAGTTCTTGAATCCCTCAGACATTTATCTGTTGGAATTCAAGATTCTACTCCCTCAGTTCCCAATAACGGGAACATTAATTCCGAAGGTCTTCAATAGACACTTCCTCATGAAGGCTTGCTTCGTGAAAATTTGGTCAATCTTGAAGTTTCTTCTTCAGATGAGAGCCACAAGAACCCTCTGTGTGGTCAGAAGACCAAGGATCAAGAGATCTCATCTTTTGCTGTAACCCATTATGGTGGTCCTCCCCATAATGATGAATTTTGCTGCGAAATTCCTCTCCGCAGTAGTGATTCACATTGCCTGGAAAATACTCCAGTGGACAATGTAGTGCTGAGAAATCCCTCTTATCTTGAGGAACTTGCAAATGTGAAACCAGTCATGTCTAATGCTTTATCGTTAGCAAGTGAAATACTTTATCAATCAGAATATAGCCCAGGGTGTAGGTCATTCTCCAAACCACCCCTAAGTCATGCATCTTCTAGTTTGATCAATGATCTCTCTACCAATCTTGTTGAATCCAATGAAGCAACAAGGAAACACCAACTTTGGTCAAAACAAGTAGAAGAATCTTCATTTAATGATGAAGAGGAAATGCTGAACATGAGGAAAAAAATGGCGAAAAGTGAGGTACTAGTCATGTTTTGGCCTTTGGCTCACTCCTAGTATGATGTTCCAAAGATGTTGATGGAAGATGGAATCCATGATATTCGTCTCAACATATGGAAAACTCTTTGTCAATTGAAGAAGAAGGTATTATCTTATGATGAATATGAAAATCATCTTAAGATAATAGAAGGGCTACAACATCAGATTGATTTGGCATCTCTATCAGTCTCTCGGTATCCGAAGGCTGAAAAGTAACAGAGAACCCTTCAACATTCATGCCTTGGCGCACTAAGAAAATTGCATCAGTTAATTGCCAATGCTCCATCTGGTGTTCATATCAGAGGATGGGGTGTTCACGGAGCACTACATTTCACAGTGCTTTCCAGTCAGCAAAGCCCGCCGAAAATGGTCTCATGCAATGTTATTGCCCATGGTCAGCCACAGTCAATGGGCTTTTTTCGTAATCAAAAGCTTGCTCAAGAACATGCTTCAACTAGTTCCTCTCAAAATCAAGCATATAGAGAACAAGTTGTTAAATTGATCCTACATCAAGCAGGCGAGAATATTGCACAAGCCTCTCATATGGAGCAAACACATCATCAAATGACAGAAGTTTCGGAAATCATCCAACGGTCTGTTAAACCAGGTGATAAAAGTGGATACAGGTTAATGCATCCAGCTAATTTCTGAACTAAGATTTGCAAGATCAAGATAGATTTTAAGAAGGTCTCAGACATAGCATGTCAAGAGCCACCCCAGCTTGTCAGACTAGGGACTCCTTTAACCCAACCCTCAGAGTCAACAAATGGGATTCGAGGAGTTGAGCGGAAGCAGCAGGAACATCCCCAGTTCACGAGACTGGGGACTCTTTCAAATCATCTATCCCCTTCTCAGAGAATATCGTTCTTTTCTCGATTGGGGAAGAAGCCCCAAGAGGAACGAAGAGCCAAATTATCAGAAGATTCCCTCCAAATTATAGCTCGTCAAGAAGTTCCTAAAGGATTAAATCAACAAAAGGCAATGTCTCATCAAAGACATGAAAGAAGACAATATCACAGAAATGTTGATAGAAGGGGTGTGATGCATTATGCATCAATCAATGTCATCAATGCCGTTGTTGCTAATCCACCAGGGGAGACTCACTCAGGGGACTCAGATGAAGAGCGTCCTGCTCAAGAAAATGTACGCGCCGATACAAATGAAGAAGGTGTGCGTACATGAAGTCAAAGGATTACTCAGAACCTAGGTAATCCACTTCCTTCTCTCCAAAAAGTATCCAACAAAGGGAGGGGAAAGAATCAGGTTACATATCCTTCTTCTGGAGAAGGTCAATCGCTCTCATTAGAGAAAAGGTTTTCACAACAGGAGGAAGAAATGAAAGAATTAAGAAGGTTGAATGCATAACTACTTCAGAGTAGTCTTCTTCTTAAGAATGCTGATGTCTGACAGCCGAAGGAATTTGTTGCAGCTACTGAGATGGATTAGGAATATACTCCTTTATCAGTACACCCTCATAGGTCTAATCCTACGGGTCAAACGCAACAACGGTTGGCAGTGCTACCATCAGTTGCAGCACCAATCACCACATCTGTCCAAGATCCATTCATTGAACCTACCCAAGACCAAATTCAACCTGATGTTTCTCAAAAGTTAATAACTACTATTGAGTCATTAACAGCTCGGTTAGAAACTATGGAAGGGAAACAGGCGCAAGTTCAACCAGAAAAGAAAGTTTACCCTGAATGGGTAGATTCAATTTCTCCTCCATCTAGTTTTGGAAACCCTGTTTTCCCTACTTTCAATGGATCAGGCGACCCTGAACAACATTTGACGCATTACGTGTCTTGTTGTGATCCTATGATGGGAACTCCAGAGCAGCAAGAAGCAGTGAAACTCAGATGCTTCGTGCGAACCTTGCATGGACCATCTTTTGTCTGGTATACAAGCTTGCAATCCCGGTCAATCATCAGATGGGAGGATCTTCGCCAAAAATTCCTTCTTCAGTTTAGCTCAACTTTGCCAAAAACGACAGTTTTCGATCTTACAAACTGCAAGAAAAGGGAGAATGAAAGAGTCTCTGATTTCATTGCTCGCTGGAAGGGATTAACATATTCCCTGAGTTTAGCACTCCCTCAGGAAGAGCTATTTCCAATCTGTGTGGAAAATTTGCGTGACGAATTACGTACGCCATTGATCCCTGTGAAATACACAGGAGGGTTTCGAGACCTTACTTCAATCGCTCAGCAGATTGACGATTCCCTTATACAGGCTAAGGCTAAATCTCGTGTAATTCCATCAGCTCCAGGAAGGAGAATGGGTAAAGCGGAAACTGCTAAAGTTATGCTTAAACAAGAGCTTGTACCTATTTCTACTTCAAAACCTTCATCTTCTCAAAGGGCTCCGCCTCCTGAACGCCAACAACAAAGTCCATTTCGTCTAATTAATCAAAGAGATCAACGACAAAAACAATTTGAGGATTTGAAGAGTAAAACATACTCTTTCCAAAATGAGCAAGTTCCTGGTTACTTTATTTAAGCTCTGGAAAATAATTTGGTTCAATTACCAGTGCCCAAGAGGCCAAACAAGGAAGGAGATGAAGACCGTCCCAATTATTGTCCCTTTCACCAAATGTTGGGGCATCCCATCCAGGAGTATTTTGCCGTCAAAGACCTCCTGCAAAAGATGGTCGACTTGGGACAAGTCAAGTTGAAAGGTTCTTCGACTCAGGTAGCATGTGTTACTGCTATAGTTATAGAGGAGGAAGGTGAATGGCAAGAAGTCAAAAGCAGAAATGCACAGAAGTATGATGATTGGATGGTCATAAAGACAATCAATCGGACTCATGCCATTTTGCGAACACAATTAAAGAAACCAATTGTGTCTTATGCCATGAATATTGCGGTAAAACCCTCTTCGTTAGAGGGAAAGTCCTCAAAGAAACGGTTTGATTCAAAGAAGGAAAAAGAATCAGAAGAAGATGAGTATGTGTCAAAGCCTAAATTCTCTTTGACTCTGGCAGACTTTATGCCATCTACTTCAAAGCCACGGGCACCGCCCCATCAAACGGAACAGCCTAAATAGGCTAGTCAGGCAGAGTCTTTATTAGATGAAGAGTTAATCTTCGGTTCTGTTAATATGATTCAATTAACAGATCCGTATTCCAGTCGTAATTTCAATTTTGATGAGCCTAAATTCCCTGTATCAAATAAGGGAATCCGAGGAATTTCCCAAGTTTCAGGATACAGGGGAATACGTGGATCTTTTTGAAGCCACTACTCCAATTCTACCCCTGCTAGCACTGTGTATGCAGCAGAAACTTGTGGTAGAGCCCTTCAACGAGCTCAAAAAGAACAAGAAGGTTCTTCTGCTAATAGCCAACTTAGTCTTGGCACAATTATTTTAGAAGACCGATTGAAGGTTCCATCTTCTTTATCTCAGCAAGTAAATGGATCTAATCGGTTTAATCTTCCAAAACCAAGGATGTTTCCAAATTCTATCCCAATACAAGATGCATCATCTTCCAAAGCATCTGCTTCCAAGGTACCTGCTAAACCGCATATTCCTGTTGGGAAACACAGACCTCTTGATAAAAAGTATGATATATTGAAACACTTGGCCCAAGTACCAGCCAAGTTATAAATTTTGGATGCTTTAAATCTGTCAAAAGATCTTTAGGAAGCACTCATCAAAGCTTTGTCAAGTCCTCAGGAATTTGAAGCTGAAATTGCTGCAGCTGAAGTCTATCACATAGAGAATAATCCTGCAGAATGCCATACAGTGATATATTTTACTGATAAAGATGAAGATGATGTTGTGCATGGGCACATAAAACCTCTGTACTTATCTGGAAAATTTAATGGTGTAGATATCCGAAGAGTTTTCATTGAAAATGGTTCAGGAGTCAACCTCATGCCCATTCGTACACTTCATCGATTGGGCCTCACGGAATCTGATTTATCTCCTTATACCATGATGTTACAAGGATATGATAAAAATGAACAAGAACCACTGGGCAAAGTTACACTCAGAACTCAGTTTGGAGATCTTGTATCCAATTCGGATTTCATGATTGTTGATCAAGACTCAGCTTTCAACGTCTTGCTTGGAAGACCCTGGCTACATCAGCATGCGACTATCCCTTCATCATACCATCAATGTCTCAAATACTATTTCAATGGTCAAGTTGGAACATTGTATGGTAATAAGGCCCCATTCAAGACATGTGAGTCTCAATACATTGAGGCAGAATTTTATCACATGAAGGGAAGAGAGAAATATACAATAAAGGAAATTACCAAAGTTAATGCTCTATATGGTTTGGAGAAGATTCCAATAAATCCATTTACACATGTGAGTACAGATTATGTGTTACCTATCAGTAAAATTGACAAAATAGGCCCAAATCAAAATACTCTTATGGAAAGATCCATAATGTCAATTACGGCAATCGAGCCAGACAACATGGGAGAAATTGGTAACCTACCAAACAGTGATGAAAACACAAGTAGTGACGTTTTCATTTCATCTGCTGAAATCCAACAGGTCTATACTTCGCCAATCAGGCCAGAAGAAGTCATAGCAACATCGGAGGTGAATAATGATGTCAATTCTCATTCCATCATCTCCTCTTTATTTCCCAAATAAGGCCCTTTATCATCAATAGGGTCGGAAATGGAAGCTTCTTCTTCAAAATGTGAAAATTTTGACATCTCTTCTGATCATGAAAATTTCGTTTTGTCATCTACTATGCAAGTAGAAACGGAAGAAATAGCACATGATGAAGAGGAAGAGGAAGATCTTAGAGATTCTCCTCCATCATTTGAAGAGGGTATCTCTACCACTGTGGATGAACTCAGAGAAATAAATTTAGGTACAGAGAAAGATCCACGCCCCACTTTAATTAGTGCCGCTATGACCCTTGAAGAGCAAGAGATGTATATTTCTTTTCTAAAGAAAAATAAAGATATTTTTGCTTGGAACTATACAGAAATGCCTGGGCTTGATCCTGATGTTGCTACTCATCATTTGGGTTTACCAAAAGAACATCGAGGATTTAAGCAAGCCGCGAGAAGAACACACCCAACTTATGCTTCCAAAATTGAAGTTGAAGTGGATAAGATGATCAAAGATAACTTCATCAGAGAAGTTCAGTATCCTAAGTGGTTGGCTAATATTGTCCCTGTAAAGAAGAAGAACGGACAAATTAGGGTTTGCATCGATTTCAGAGATCTTAATCGGTATTGTCCTACAGATGATTTCCCAGTTCCGATTACAGAACTCTTAATTGATGTGACGGCTGGTTATGAAGTACTTTCCTTCATGGATGGATATTCCAGATATAATCTGATCCAAATGGCCCCAGAAGATGAGGAATCTATAGCCTTCAGAGCCCCTCAAGGTGTGTTTTGTTACTGGGTGATGCCCTTTGGTTTAAAGAATGTAGGTGCAACATATCAACGCGCCATGCATCGTATCTTCAAACCTTTCTTAGGGAAGTTTGTTGAATGATATGTAGACGATTTGGTGGTTAAATCCAAACAACGTTCTAATCACTTGGTTGATTTGGAAGTCATATTCCACAAGCTTCGACAACATAATTTGAAGATGAACCCTTTAAAATGTGCTTTTGGGGTAACCTCAGGAAAATTCCTCGGCTTTGTTGTACACCATCATGGTATTGAAGTCGATCCTGAGAAGACCAAGTCAATCCTTGGTATGTCACCTCCTCAGAATTTGAAAGAATTAAGAGGACTTCAAGGACACTTAGCCTATATTCGGAGTTTCATCGCCAATTTGGCAGGCAAAAGTTTACCCTTTACCAAATTATTGAAAAAAGGAGTCACTTACCAGTGGACTGAAGAATTTCAAGAAGCGTTTGATGTTATCAAGAAATACCTCTTGAGTCCACCAGTACTCATGCCACCTGTTGAAGGAAGACCACTTATCCTCTATGTGACAGCTCTAGAGCGATCATTGGGAGCCTTTATTGCTCAAAAGAATGATGCTGGGAATGAAAATAGCCTCTACTATCTCAGTAGAACTATGCTTGAAGAAGAAACCCAGTATTCAAGTATTGAGAAGTGCTTCCTGGAATTAATCTTTGCAGTTCAGAAATTGAGACACTACCTGCAACATCACGAGGTCCAATTGGTATCTCACAATAATCCGCTCAAATTCGTCCTTAGTCGTCCAATGCTTACAGGACGTCTAGCAAGGTGGGTAGTTATTTTGCAACAGTTCGACATTCAGTATGTATCTCAAAAGGCAATAAAGGGCCAAGCTCGGGCTGATTTCCTGGCTGAACATACTTCAGTGGAAGACACGTCTTCAGATATAGAACTCCCTGATGAGGAGGTTTTCTCTATTCAAGAGAGTCCTCAGACATGGGAAATGTATTTTGATGGTGCTTCCAGAAGTCCAACAGGGAAGAAAATGGAAAATCCTAAATTCAACAAAGTTGGTTTAGGAATTGTACTCATTTCTCCAGATAAGGCATTGTTACCTTATTCATTTTTATTGTGGGAAGGTGGTACCAATAATGAAGCCGAATACCAAGCTCTTATCACAAGCTTGGAGTTAGTGCTTCAAGCACAAGTGAATCACTTAAAGGTGAAAGGTGATTCAGACCTAGTAATCAAACAAGTCAATGAGGATTATGCTATCAGAAAAGAAGAATTAATCCCTTTGTATGATTACGTCAGAGAGTTAATGGCAGAATTCCCTTCAGAACCGACATTTTCTTATGTCCCAAGATCACAAAATGCTCAAGCTGATGCGCTGGCTAATATAGCCACAGCTCTAGCAGATCCAAATCGGGACGAGACAACCATCAGTATTGCCCACCGTCGTGAAATTCCACCTTATGTTCAAGCCAGAACAGAGGAAATTAATGAAATTAGTCCCATTCCTGAACCGTATGGTCATACTACAGGATGGATGTCACCTATCAGGGAATACCTTCAAAATGGAACACTTCCACCTGATAGAGCCGAGAAAGAACAAATCCGGCGATGTGTGGTCAGTTTTACTCTTTATGATAGCCCAAACCACCTAGAGAAAATTCTCTACAAATGTGGTTTGATGGAGTTCTCTTCAGATGCATTGATGGTGAAGAGACAATGGCTT
The DNA here is from genome assembly GCA_963277665.1 of Viscum album. Lineage (NCBI taxonomy): Eukaryota > Viridiplantae > Streptophyta > Magnoliopsida > Santalales > Viscaceae > Viscum > Viscum album. The sequence goes on along the minus strand of OY728166.1, from coordinate 1,078,180,677 downwards.
TCATGAAAGAAGTGCATGCAGGAGTCTGTGGTGCCCACCAGTCTGGACATAGATTGTCTGATCAAATTCGAAGGCTTGGATACTTTTGGCCTTCAATGATACAAGATTGTGTTAATTTCACAAAGAAGTGTCATTCATTCCAAGTACATGCCAACTTCATTCATCAACCTCCAGAGTTGCTTCATACAACTAAATATTTGTGGCCATTTGCCACATGGGGAATGGATGTGGTGGGATCTTACCCTTCAGCTACGACCAAGCAGTTTAAGTACATTCTTACTGCTATTGATTTCTTTTCCAAATGGGAAGAGGTAGTACCTATCAAAGAAGTCAGTTCTAAATGCATTGTTAGCTTCATCAAGTCTAACATCATTACTAGATTTTTCATCCCTCATACCATATTGACAGACAACGGCACCAACTTCTGTTCTTATGAGGTGAAGAAATTGTATCAAGAATACAACATTAAATCCAACCATTCATCTCGGTATCATGCGGCAGCCAATGGCCAAATAGAAGCCTTTAACAAGACTCTTTCAAATATATTGCAAAAGATGGTGGATAAAGATAAGAGGTCATGGCCTGATAAACTCTTTCATGCTTTATGGGCTTATCGGACTACCACCCGCAATGCAACGTGGTCAACTCCATATTTGTTGGTATATGGAATAGAAGCAGTCTTGCTAATTGAAGTTCAATTGCCCTCACTCAGAGTAGCCATTTGTGATAAGTTATCTACAGATGAGCAATCCCAAAAGTGATTGAATGAATTGGAATGGTTAGATGAGAAAAGATTGTGCACTTTGCACCACTTGGAAATCTATCAGAATCGAATAGCACGAGCTTTTAACAAAAAAGTTCATCTTCGTTCATTCATTCAGGGAGAATTGGTATTAGTTCTCAGAACTCCAATGATACCAGGAAAGAAACCTCCCAAGCTTGAGCCAAAATGGGAAGGACCTTATTCAATACATAGGGTCTACTCCAATGGAGCTTATTCATTAATCTCAATGGATGGAGAACTCATTACTACTCTAACTAATGCCAGATTTTTGAAGAAGTATTTTGTATAAACTACAAAGTATTCACGTAATGTCCCCGCAACATGACACTAAACTGTGCAGCACCAGTTTGTCCTTGCTATTTGACGTTAAATTATACAGCAATGGTCCAGTATGACCTTAAACTGCAACTTTGTCCCACACGACGTTAAACTATGAAAAAGTTCACTAAAAAGTTTTGTATGACTTTAAACTACACCATGGTCCTGTATGACATTAAACTACACCATTCATGGTCCATGCATATGAACCTAAACTATTTGAAAGTCCCTTACGTCCGGAAAGATGTTAAACTACATAATCATCAAAGGTCTTGTAAGACCTTAAACTGTACTTATGTCCAGCATGACATTAAACTGCACCATCCACGGTCCATGTATATGACCTTAAACTATTCTCCCTTTTGTCCAACATGACACTAAACTGTAGAAAAAAATCCCCAATGCGTCCAACATGACGTAAATGATGTGTTATTTTGTCCTTACTGCATGAAATTAAACTGCGCAGTCCCCCTTTTTTCTGTCCAATATGACGTTAAACTGTATTGTCCCCACCGTCCTAACTACATGACGCTAAACTGTACAGAAAGTCCTTGATATGTCCTACATGACATTAAACTATATTTTGTCCCTGCTACATGACACTAAACTGTGCAGCACCAATAGTCCTAACTGCAAGACTTTAAACTGCATAGTCCCTTTATATGTCCTACATGACATTAAACTATGCATCGTTAAGGTTGTTGTTACCTCTTGTTTCTCACACCGAGTATGACTCACGTGAGCTTAGAAAAAACCTCAACCGTAACACTCTCTTTGGGCCACTAACCATGTATAAGTCCCAACAACATTTTTTTAGGTCATTGTCCCCAATAACAACTTGATCATTAATTCATTCTTTAATTGAACTACACGGACTTTGATCCTTGCCTTCCAGGCTGGGTACGTAGGCAACCTCCCAAGGTTCAAGCCCAAAAACAATCTCTTCACTTTGGTTCACCTTCATCTCATACGATGTTGATTTGTGAAACCTCCCTTAGAATCAATATCTTTACATTTGATTCACTTTAGTCCTTGTTATACGACGATAAACTATACAACAATTTTATCCGGTACGACAATAAACTAAAATACTCTTTGATTTCCTCATTTGAGAGGGAACCATTATTTACATTGATTTTTCAATCATGTTTCATTTCAAAAGACTACGTGCATACATGGTAATGCCTAAACTTTTTATCTCGGGTTAAACCATCATTGTACTAAAGTCCCCTTTCACCCTTCACATGTACGAACCAAATTTGTACAAAGGGTATATCTAGAACTACGTGGGATTGATTCCCATCCTTATGGGATACGTAGGAACATTTGAGTATCCCTCAAATCCAGCCCCAAGTCTTTTGGGCCTAACCCCAAATTTCACTTTCAGTCCCTTGGCTGAAAAGTCCTCATGAAAACACACACTGTGTATTCATTATTATGGTCAAAACTCTATGACCCTAAACTAAGATCTCTCATACTTTCGTCCTGCATGACGTTAAACTTCATTTCAAGAACTACGTATGGCTTGATTCTCATTCTTATGAGATACGTAGTGAAGTCCAAAATTTCAATTCAGGACCCATCCACAACATGATTATGGTTATAATTGACCTATGTATCTCTATATACATTGGAAAATACCCATCTTTATGTGTTATAATCCTAACCTTAAATATTTTCAGATCTTCATAACCCTTTTCATGAATTTTAGTCACAAAAATTTAAAACTTCTGAGAATTATTTTGCCTGACTATGCAGTACGTGCCCATAGGTGTCCTTGCATAAACAGTCCACATAACAGACTTGTCAGCCGAAGGATACTATTTATTTGACTATGCAGCCAATGCCCTTAGGTGGCCCTGCATAATTCAACCCCCTAACGGGTTTGTTAAATGATGGTAACTTCATTCTTGGGAAGAATGCCTATTTTGTACTTATTTGTCTTAAATGACGGTATGTAGGGATCTGAAAAAAAATAGACATCCTTAACATATTTGTCCCATGTCCTTTTCCATAATCTGAAAGTATTCAAGTCTATGGTTTATACTCTCCATGTTCTCTTTCCCTACGTTTGGGTCAGACCTTCGTAGGAGTGATATTCATCCAGTTCTTCGATAATCTTGTCTGTAAATATCTTCTCCATATTCAAGTACCTCTTTCCATACAACAAACTCTATACTTTGGAAAATTTGAATCTCCATAAACTTTCACTGGATTTTAGCACTAGGAAAGTAAATTTCTGAGAGTTCTTTTGCCTGACTATGCAGCACGTGCCCATAGGTGGCCTTGCATAAATAGTCCACATAACAGACTTGTCAGCCGAAAGATGCTATTTATTTGACCATGCAGCCAATGCCCTTAGGTGGCCCTGCATAATTCAACCCCTAACGGGTTTTGTTAAATAATAGTAACTTCATTCTTGGAAACTACTTCTTCTAATGCCTTTTAGCTCTCTTTCATATCATTCCTCAGATTCAAATATTCTTAAGTCATAGATTACATATTTTCCCTCATACTTGAGTATGGTACTATGTTTTCATATGAGTTGTCAAGAAATTGAGTCAATTCTAATCCATTTTGGTCAAAGCTATTTTGACCTTAAACATTAGCCTCTTTATGTCCGACATGCATGACATTAAACTGCCATATTTCTTATTTCCTCTCACCTCAGAGTAAAATCCTCTTTTCTCTCCAGATCCAACTCTAAGGGGGGACTTTTGTTGACGCTCATTTTCTTCACAGAATATAAAGATTGGAAAAGGGGAAGATCTGAGATTAAAATTGTTCGACCTTTGAAGAAAACATCAAAAATCGACAAAGGGATGAACAAGGAGAACTTTGCCCATAGGCTGCGCAAGTTTTCTTCATAGTCGCGCAAGTGGACTTGCACGACGCACTTTGGCGCGCAAGTTACTTGCACGACCTAAGTGATAACCACCCGGTAACCGCCCGGTAACCACCCGGGGTCTTCTCCTGCCTATAAATAGACCCTATGGGCCCCCCATTCGAGGAGGATCTTTTTCCAGAAACTCAGATTGAAGCTCCCGACGCCCAAGTCTCTTCTCAAAGCTTCTGGAACACTTCTAAGGTAATTTATTACCTAGAACGGAAGATCTAAAGAGAGGGAGGAAGGCCTAAGTGTTGAAAATCATCAACACTTGCGCACCTGAGTGGCCATCCCTTAAGGGAAGTGGTCACACTTGCGCGCCGCCTTACTCCTTCGATAGAACTTTCGCGTCCCTTTTCTGGAAGAACCTCAAGAGGATTCTAAAAGATTTAATAAAGAGTCGCCCAAGTATTTCAATGCTGGTTGAACATCGCACAAGTACCCCACACATGTCGCGCAGGTATACCTACGTGACCAATACTTGTGCGCCCACGCAGTACTTGTGCATATTCCAAGACTTGCGCGCCCCTTCCTTTTTGGCTTCCCATCTTGCCCATTTTACCCCTCTTAAGCCATTACTCCTTTCCTATTTAAGATTCAGTCTTCAAGACACTCTTCAAATCCATTTATGGCATGATTTCTTGATTTGACTTCCTTATCTGAAAGGAATTTGGTGGAATATCTCTCAAAACCTAGTGATTTACATGTCTTTATGTCACTAAAGATTGAGAGTTCATTCATTCAACCTCATCCTTTAAATCCTTAACCTGGGTCTCCTTTTCAGGAATAATCCCCAGTCCTAAGTCCTCCAAACTTGGGCATCCTCCTCAGGAGTAAGCCCCAAATTCTTAAAGTTCCCAAATCTGGGCATCCTCCTTAGGAGTAAGCCCCAAACCTGAATCCTTAACTTGGGTCTCCTTTTCAAGAATAATCCCCAGTTATAAGTCCTTTAATTTGGGCATCTTCCTCAAGAGTAAGCCCAAAACCCTAATCCATAACATGGGCCTCCTTTTTTAGGAATAAGTCGCAGTCATAATCCCTTAACCTGGGTCTCCTTTTTAGGAATAAGTCCCAGTCATAATTTTGGGCTTCCTTTTCAGGAGTAAGCCCCAAGTCCCCTAACCTGGGCCTCCTTTTCAGGAATAAGTCCCAGTCATAAATTTTGGGCTTCCTTTTCAGGAGTAATCCCCAAGTCCCTTAAATTCTATTTAACCAGTCCTAATTTACGTTTGATTTGGGATTCCTTCTCAGGAGTAAAACCCAATTATCAATCTTTTCCTAATTTGGGTTTCCTTTTCAGGAATAAGTCCCAAGTTAGAGTATTCAAATCTCCATGAAATACATATACCTTTTGTGGACCCTGTTCCCGAATTTTCTCCTTAAAGTAAATCCTAACATTCATTTATCTGGGCAGTCATACATACATAAAGCCCCAAACCATTTATTATTATTACATCTTTCAAGGCCCAATTGTCTATTTTATTACCAATACCTCTTGTTTCTCACACTGATCATGACTCACGTGATCTTAGAGGGTAAAAGTAATTATGAAATCCTGCTTTGAACCATCAATCATAAACATCATACTCCCTTACTCGAACTACGTGGGTTCTGATTCCTTTTCCAAAACAAAGGATACGTAGGTAGCCCATCTACGGGTTCGATCCCAACTTTGAAATAATTCATGTCCTTCTGAATGACAATAAACTTCAAGTGCCCCACTGAGTGGCTTTAAAACCAGCCTGGTCATCATAATGACCAAGAGACTTTTATATAAATGTTTTGAAGGATACCATTGACCAAGAATCTTTAAATAGATATAGATGATTCTCTATTGATGAAGAACCTCGAATACATATAAAAGATTCTCTAAATTTCTTACATATTTAATCATTGATTGTCAAAACTGAAGGAAAGCTCATTTTATACTTGGTAATGTAATAAGGATTCACAAACATAACTTAAATCTATAAAGAGAGTCCCGAAATAGACAATAATTCCCCTCAAAAAGGTGTGATGAGTCCGACCTCCCATCCTCTAGACCAATGAAAATTCCTAAGCCTCATCATTTCACAAACTAATGAAGCGCCTACCTTTGGAAAGTAGGTCCAAATGGATGTGGAATCATTGGATGTTTCCGGTTCTACGAACAAACCTGTTAGAAACCGATCAGAACGTTTGAATCTCCCATCCAGGAGGTCATCCCCGAATTTCGAGGGAAACAACATACCTTATAAATAGTTTTACTATCTTATGGAGTAGGTTGTGCCTCATGGTGATTTTACTTGGGATTAATTTATTTTATTTGTATCACCATGTTAGTGTATCCCTAAAATAGTTGGGAGACCTATTGAAACTCTCAACTTTTGATTATCTCATTCATATTTTAGTGTTATGTATCGATCCTACCATGGTTTGGGATATTTGTGTATCATTAATGGTTTTTAAAGGTATTTTCCTTATAAATTTTTCTTTGAGGTTGTTCTGAGTGGTTATGGGAATTGTATCTTTAGACGCGTTCTCTATTTTCCATTAAACTTAATTTGTATTCCATGAAAGGTTGATCAAACCAATCCTTTAATATTTGGTGAATTTATGGGTTTATAAAGTGATATGGTAGGGATAATAGTCACACATCAATATATATTTTGTGTGTTTTTATGTTTAATTTTTTAATTTATGAGAGTTATATAATTTTAGGCTATTTTTTTCAACATTTTAATGTTTTTCATAGCAGCATGTTTGGTGCACGGTTAAGTAAACAACATAGACAAGCTGTGTTACTATTACAGGTAATCCAGTTCCCCTAGCACAGTTAGCACACATTTTGTTAAACAATAAAAATTTCCTCTTACACACATGATAAAACGTTTGACATAAATTTACACATGAAATAACCCATATGGTGGGTGAATAGTTAGGAGAAACTATGCGGATAAACCATGAAATATATCTCATGTGTGTCAAGTTTGAGTTGCATGGTTTGGTAAACCGTATAACCAAACCATGCGACTTTCCCAACATTTTAAAATAGTGAAATTATCTTTTATATCCTATATAATTAAGACCCAATTTGGGTATTTTCCATCTCCATTTACATGAGGTATCTTGATAGGAACCCTAGTGTAACACACCAACCTGGTTTGACCCAATGTATCACCTGGGTGGCTCGCCACAAGGCCCAAGTCGCATTCCCGACCACCCTGGTTTGGTGAAAAGAATTAGGGTATCAAACATAACCATTTGGGAATGTTTTCATTATTGAAATTCAACAACCATGTCACACAGATTCCACTAAGAATCCGACATGATTCGTTCATAATTTGGATGACCAAACCATCAAATAAGCAGTTTCAATACATAAAAACAACTCAATATAGTAAACAAACAATAAAAATAAACCAAAAACTCATAAATAACATTAAATAAGTCTAAAAAAGAGTGAAAAATAATATACATATACAAAATACACCAAAATAAGGACTAAGACAGTGAGACCGATACAAAATTACCCAAAAACCTCACCAAGGATCCCAAATGATCCAAACATTCTCAACCTCCATGTGACAATTGGTCACTATTAGAAACACTCTCTAGAAGGATATGATCATCAAGAGGAGTCACCATACACATGATTCTCTATAATCTACCTATAACCTTCAATTCATGTATGCATATGCTGAAAGGCATATGAAATGTGTGAGGAAAAAACTAGTAGGATACCATAATGAATCTATATAATGATTGTCTCCATGAAAAATGTTAGTCCTAGTTTTAAAATAAAAACTAAAATCCATTTTTCATTTTAAATATTTTTATAAAATCCTTTGGTTTTCTTTAAAATAGTTTCATTACCATAAATAACTCATGCTAAACAATTATTAATAAAAGTGAGGAAATAAGGCATGAATGACATAAATATCTAATTGGGAGATGGTCCATAAGTAATCACACACCTAGATAAAACCATATAAGAAACATCAAAATCATACCGAAATACATATGAGGAAGATTTGAACTATAGGTTCCAAAGGAATCATGAATCTTTCATAGAACACTGACTGACTTATATGATCCTAAACAAGTAATACAACCCGAGCCTCTCAAGGTGACTAGAAATGATCCCTAGTTAGTATCATACCTAAAGTTAGATAAATACCTAATGTCACCCATGTGAAACTAACAAATAATAAAAATCCAATACAAACTGATTCTCGCTCAAATTTACCCAAGAGATGAAGGTAGAACGGTCCTTGTAGTTTAGCTTGGGTTATCGAATCCTCAGAGACCTAAGAAGAAACCTATAGACACGTAAATTCTATGGACTATTTTTGGCTATGAAGTGGCCAACTTGGGTTGATTTTATATGGTTTTAAAGTATAACTAACATATTTAAGTGAATTCAATTTAAAATAATGAGTTTATCCTAGGTTATCGCTCGGGGTGGATTGGACGTATTTTCTTTTTAATGATTTCAATTTCTTAAATTTGAGATGGGTTCATTTAAGGAGATAAAACAACATCATCACTTACTGGTTTAATGCCTAAACCATTTAATACTAATCACCTATATACTTAAAGGATCAAAGTTTTGAGCACTTCAAGGTAAAGGTTCATATTAGCACTTGAAGTGTGTGGCCTTAAATTCAACAAGGACGATGGAGTTTAAAAATCATCAAATAAAAATCTCAATTAAAGAAGTGATTATACATTAATGAGGTGATAAATAACATCCAATCTATCCCCTTTATACACCCTTGTATCAACCCATAAGTGGGTTATCCCTCCATTGATTATATGGTTTCAATGGAAGTGGAAAGTATACTCATGAGGGAGAAACAAGGATGAATTAAAGTAACTTACATGTGAAGGAAGAACATTACAAAGAGAAATTGGCAGCATAACATTAAGATGAAAACAACCTCAAAGATTCTTCAATCCTCCAACACCACTGAATTAAATAGGCATTTTTCTTCCCTTAGGTCGAGCCTCCAAAATTCCAAGTCTCCTCAATTAATTGTGGTAGGCCATAGGTGGGTGGAAAGTAAGGGAGAGTTGATTTTTCCACCCTTGACCCGAGGTGGCAGCCAGCTTTCCTTCACCGAACAGACGCATTTGTAAGACCTTCTAGATGGACGAATCAGAGTGGGCCATAGAATAAGAACATGGATATCAGGATGTCTTATAACATTATGTAAAATTTGGTCCCATTTGGAGTTTTTTATTACGATATATGATCAAATTAGTGGGATGTTTTTCTGGGCCGCAGAATCTGGACCATAATTTTATCTCTAACTTGGGCCGCCTAAATGTACACCATGGAGGCAGAATTAGTATTGTATTATGAAGAGTGATTTTTTACTATACATGTCTTATAGCTTCTAAAAAAATTTGGGATTCATTGGGCCTGTATGTTGGTCCCAACAGTCTCATAAGTGGGATGGTGTCCAATCTGCCTTCTCTAGAATTGCTTCCATTCATCTCTAAATATCTCCATCATCGTTTATGAATAATCCATTGATCCCTGAATGAAAAATGTTCACATTTAAGTGTAGATAAAGTTAAAAAAATATAAAATTAAAATATTTATAATTACATTCCTTATAATCAGATGACTCATTGGGCCTAAATTGGTATATATTAAGCATGATGTGCACAAATGATGAGAATGGATGTTCATAATGAAAATGCACTAAATCAGGCCCATAAGATCAAAAATGAACATTTAATACCATTAAAATGTAACTAAAATATATGTTTTTATTGGATAATCACAAACCACACTCCAAAAAATACCCATATAAATAAACCATTAAGAAAAGAAAACCACTCATTTTAAAAGCATCCATTTAAATCACCTTGGAGGCACAAATCCATTTTAAACAATTTATCAAATACATTTTAATCATAAAACTAAATTTCAATGAAATAAATTTTAGAAAGAAAAACCATCTTTGGAACCATTTTAGAGTCAAACTCACTTTGAATCATTTCATAAAACACCCTTAATGTATAAAACTTATTTTATTGTAAATCCCATTTAAAAATACCATTTGAAACCACACAAACTAAGAAACACATAAAATGTTCACTAAAAAACCCACAATAAGTCATAGAAAACATATTTTATCTAATTAAACCAAAGGAAAACCATTCACTAAAGGTATTACATGGTAAATTCCCATTAAGTAGAGACACTTAACTCATAAAAATAGTCAAACTCATTGCCTTTATCAAAACCATAATAAATGAGAAGGATGTGTAACATACCGTTACCAACTATCATGTACTTCTAGACCCTTATTTTTATCAGAATTTGTTTGGGTCTTAGTTCAGGTTGTTTTTGATGATTTTTGGAAAATTTTATAGGTTTTGTGGGCTGCTCACTATTGGCACATGGTTAGGGAAAACTATGATAGTTGGCCCAACAAACCATGTGACTCATTTTGAGGTTCTAGGGGGGGTTCATGGTTAGTGAAAATCATGAGACCACCCCCCTTAAACTATATAGCATGGGGAAGTGGGTATTTTTATACTTGGAGTATAGTCTTTCAAACCTTGTGGAACAACCATGAATCCTTATTAGTATCCCATGGAGGATAAAACAATTGGCACACATTTTATCAAACCATGTAGCTAAACCATAAAAATATTCTATAATCCCACTGAGGGTATATTATTAGGCACAAAATTAGTACTGAACATATGAACTAACATAGAAAATCATGAGAATGAGTTTTTAATCCGTAAAAATTCTAATTAAAATCTTAACTCCCCCATTATATATCATAAACACTAAATAATAAAACCTAATTAAACCCTTTGGATTTTTGAGGCTCTCAAGAGGTGATTTGGATCCCCTAACCTCTCTTTTTCTCATACTGAAGTGCTGGTGCATGCGATTGATCCCTATCAAGTTAGTATAGATCTATTTGGTTGGGAATCCTCCTTTATATTTCTCTAAACTTATTTGAGAGTGATTAATCCTAACATTTTTGATAGATTTAATCATTGATTTGATGGATCATAATTCTAGGGATTCCTTCTTGATCTTCCCCACCTCCGACTCTCCATTTGAAGTTCTCATTTCAAGTGTTTTATTGACCATGTTATTAAAGGTATGTGGTTTCATAAGGATTTTCTGACACTTTAAACCTTGATTTTATTGATTGATTTGGAATTTATTTTCAATTAATCTCTTTGAATTGAGTGGATTTGATCCTTAATTTTAAATAAAAGGCATGGATTTGTAAAATAAAACCCCATTTAGGGCTTTGATAAATTGGTTGAATTTAAGAAAATTTGAGAATTGATTTGATGATGATTCTTGAGAAAAATGGATTTAAATGAAAGATGGTTTTAAAAGGAATTAACTTGATGAAAACCCATGATTTGGTTTTGAAATTGAAATGGCATATTGAAAATTAAAACTTGGAATTTGAACCGTGAATGATGAATTGAACTGAAATTTCCCAAGATTGATTGATGGATTGAAGAAAATGTGAGCCTGAGTAGTTAGTGGGTTATTGGGACAAGAACACAAGGAATCTGACTCTATAAAAATGGATTAAGTATGAAAACTCTAACTAAACCAAGTTTTACATGATTTCCCCTGATGGGGTGTTGATTGATTATATCCCATGGCCTAAGCCTTAGGGACGCGTGAACACACCTTGAACAATGATTCATTGGATGAGTAGTATGAGGATCCTAGATCCAAGAACTAAATAACCTCAGGGAATATGACTATGGTGTATTGTTTTTATTTGATTATTACATTCTAGTGATTATAAACTTTTTATTCATGCACTACTATTTTATTTAAATTCTCATTTAATATAGTTTTGGATATATTTTCCATCTAATTAATTTGATAAGACGGTTTGACTAAAAATGTGAAATGATTTTCTATGCCTTGTTTTTATTTAAATTGAAGCATAAAATATATATTTTCTATAGAACTGCTTATGGAAAATTTGGTGAAATCCCATTGGGATATTTTTCTCACGCACTACCTTTTCCTTTGGGTGCTTATAGATTATGTTATACCATGTCTAAAAAAGTGGAAATCACCACTTATAGGTGGTGGGTGTGCTTGATTTAAGGTACCTTGGGTGATTATATTGACCAGTGGAGATGTGATCCACTTGTTTCATAGAGATTATGAGTTTTCATCATGATGTTTATTGTTTCATTTATTTGGATAATGTATTGATTTTAATATTTATCTATTTGACAGTAGAAATTTTCTCCTTGAGGAGTTATTGGTATAATGAATATTCATTTCTTTATCTTCCATTTCTATATAATCTTTGTTGATATTTGGGAAAAATAATTCCCTATAACTATATATTGATGCCCTGACACTAGTAGCCAACTCGTGGGGATCAAAATGTAATGCGAGTCATGTCTGTACTAGATCGGGTACTTGTGTATTTTATTATTCAGGTTGGTTTATGAAAAAATGATATAAAAGTAAGTTTGATCATCTTTTCTTGATGTGGTTATGTATTCTAAGATTTCATGGTATACAAGAGGTAGGATTTTCAGGACTTAAGTGTTAGTTTACGAGAAATTATAGGGCTACATCTCATATTTGTGAGCATTAAGTCATTGGTGGTATTTGAAAAAAGCATATTTGAGGAATAAATTCATTCAATTATAGTATTTTTATGAGCTTGATTTGAGTATTTAGATATCCCATAGGATTGAATTTTATCTAATGGAATTTATATTCCTATATCTCTTGATTAAGTTGATGATATGAGTATCCATGTTTATGTTTCTATGTTTTTTGTTGATGTAGTGTTGTACCATACCCCCAAGAAGATGTTTGAAAAAACCTTAAGAGGAATCTATTGCTGAACCACGAAAATCAAACCATCAATTTGATCAAAACCTTATTGAGATAGTAGTGTGTGATATCTAATCTATGGGATAGGTAGCCTCACCCATTCATGTCCAAGATCCAATATTGGAACCTCAAAGGGTTGAAGCTAGAGATCATGATAAGGAGTTTATTCATTAGAAACCACCAGCTTTACAAGGATCTAATGAACCTCAAGAGGTATAGGATTGGTTGAAAAAATATTGAGTTGTTTTTTGAGTTATTGGAAATGATTAATTCAATAAAGGTGAAATGTTCTACCTTCAATCATGAAGGACCAGTAGGTGGTGGTGGGATTCCATGGTTATAGTGAAGAAACTTGAGGAACTAGAGTGGAAAGACTTAGGAGCTATTTTCATAGAATAGTTCTATCCATTTTCAATGGTTCTCAAAATGTATATAGAGTTCTCAGACTCAAAAAAGGTGATATGACCATGAATCCGTATGAAAACCACTTTTATAAACTTGTTTAGTTTTCTCCAAAGGTAGTAATAAATGAGAAGTTGAAGTCCCAAATATTTGAGATGGGTCTTATAGATGATACTCGATCTCATATTTTCATGATGAATCTCACTTTTTATATAGACAAGCTAGATACAGATTTGATGGATGAGCTTGACCTAGATGGTAAGTTAAGGTTTATGGAAGTTCCTTTTAATCCCATTGGTAGTTTTATTAGTTACTTTAAAGGAAAGAGTAATCATGATGAGTCTTATGGAATATCATGATACTAGGAATCATCCAGGCCTTCTATAGTGTTTTTTATAACCCCATTGACTTGTTTTCAATGTTTCAAGGTTAGGCATTCAAAGAAAGTTTGTACTGAGGTTCTAAAGATATATGGATTGTGTGCTCACTCTGGCCACTTACATAAGTTATATCATATCATTTCTACCCCAGAAAGTGGCATGGTCTCATTATCACCTAAAGGTACTACATTGTAATAAGATTCTCAAGAACTAAGGGGTTCTAGCCACATGCATCCAAAATAATGATTCTTCATTTAGATGAAGAGTCACCTAGTAAATTTGATGTAAGTTCAACAATAGTGATAAGTATCATCACTATAGATTCATCTTTAGTGATTGATTTATTTTACACCATTTCTTCTCATTAATTTGTATGAAATAATATTGTTAATCCTCTAAACCTTCTTATAGAGATTATGTCTTATGTGATGGATATTTCTACGCCCCTCATAATGAAGAGAGATAAAGGTCTCCAATTCCCTTCTTACGACTTCTCTTTATTAGATATCGAGTTCATATAATATTTTCTAGTTATCAACATAGAACCTTTAGATTTAATTATTGGGATTGATTGGTTAATTTCCCATAAATCCTGTGTTTAATGTTATATTAGATGGGTATCCTATATTTCCCTCGATGGGGAATGCCATGTTTTCTAGGGAGAGTGGGACCTAATATTGATCAGAGATAAACCACCTTTTTGGAGTTGGAAAATGTGATATCTCTGTTTACTTTTGATATGGAGAAAGAATCATTTAGTGGTGACTTTAATCCAGTAGTCATAAAATTTCCTGATATGTTTCCATCTTAATTTTCTAACTTTCCACTGGTAATAGAGGTAGATTTTTTTATTTACTTGGTATCGAGTACCCAAACTATCTTTATTATTTCTTACGATTTGAAACTAGCTGAACTAAAAGAGTCAAAGACCTAGTTGGATGATTTGTTGGATAAATTATGTATTCTCCTGAGTGTGTTAGATTGAGAGGATCCTGTATTTTCTTGCAAATAAATTTGATAGGAAACTTTTCCTTTTCATTGATTATCAAAATCTCATTTGATTTATGATACAGAAAAAATATCCATTTCCTTATATTTATGATATTTTTTACCAGTTGAAGGGGGATAAATGGTTATCGAAGATTGATCTTTAGTTTGGTTAGCACCATTTGAGAATCAATGAATCTGATATCCTAAAGACCCCACTTACTCGAAAAGGATTAAAGTTATTTTGGGATTCAAAATGTTATAATTATTTTCACGAGTTGAATATCCTCATAACTTCTACACATGTGATTACTCTTCCAAAGGATGGAAAGGGATATGTGGTCTTTTTTGATATATCATGTTTGGTTTTGGGATGAGTTCTCATGTAGGGCGATCATGTGGTGGCCTATGGGTTCCAATATCTTAAGCCACCTCATAAGTACTATACTAAACATGTCCGTGAAATTGCAACTATGATGCATTCTCTTAAGAGTTTGTGGAATTAAATTTTTATAGAAAGTTATACCATTTATTATAATCACAAAATCCTAAATTATATCTTCTCGAAAAATATTTGAATCTCCATCATATATGATCTATGGAGTACCAATTTGTTTTTTAATTTTGACATTTCCTACACCCTTGGTAAGAGGGAATTCCATTGTTGATGCCTTGAATAGGAAACTTCAAACCCAAGACTTGAAAGAATCATTATAAGAGTATAATTTAATGGCCCTCTTTTCTCACATGAATTTGAGAGTTTAGGAGGATTAGACTGAAATTATTTTGGAATGTGTTCAATTGACCTCCTCTCTTCTTGAGACGATTCTTCAGGAGCACCATCTTGATGATGACTTCCAAGCATTTTGGGACACTCTTTATAGTGGGGAGACCATTATTAATTTTTCATTGTATTTTTAGGGTATCCTATTCTTTCAAAACTAGTACATTATACCTTTTACCATGAGAAAAGTTGTGATGGGGTATTTTTATAATTACCAATGGTTAGTACACCCTAGAACCATGAATATGTTCTATAAAATGCGACAATGATTATGGTGGATAGGTATGAGATAAGACATAACTGATTTTGTTTCTCATTATTATACCTGTGAGTAGGTTAAGGATAATCACCATAGACCTTCATGTTTTCTTTAGCCCCTTACAGTGCCAAATTTGAAGTGGGACAATATTTATATGGATTTCATGGTTATGTTTCCTCATACCTCTCTAGGGAATAATGAAATACAAGTAGTGATTGATTAGATGACCATATTGGCTCAATTTATTCCCATTTATGATATAAACAAAGTTGAGGACTTGGGAAGTATGTATGTATAGAATATCATCATATTTCATGGAGTTCAATATATTATAGTTTTTTATAGGGATCCCCATTTCACTTCGTATTTTTGGAGTGGCCTCTAGGAGGAAATGGGATCTTAGGTCAGCTTGAGTATGACATATAATTTACAGAAATATGGATAGACAGAATGATACATACATATCCTTGAGGACATGATTTTTTCTTATGTTATTTACTTTGATGAAGCTTGGGATATCCACTTAGGACTGGTTGATTTTGACTATAATAATAGTTACTAGTATTCTATCAGGACAAAACCCTTTGAGGAATTGTATGGTTTCCCTTGTAAATATATATTGTATTGGATAGATATTGGTGATATTCCTTGATTGGGATGAGTTTGTTCTAAGATATGATGATGAATATTTGGTTGATTTTTAGAGAATGGTGATGGCACAGATCTGGTAAAAACCCTGTGCTGATAATCATGAATTCCCATTGGATTTTTTAGTCAGTGACCAAGTGTTTTTGAGAGTTTCACCTTGGTTGGTTCAATGACAGGTTATAAAATAGGGAAAGTTATCTCTAATATACGTGGGACTATTTGAGGTTGTTGAGTAGATCATAATTATGGATATCAAGAGATGATTTGAAACCTCCAACCTCTCTTGTTCTCAGATCAATGTGATAGTGGATGTGATTAATACATCTTAGATAATTGCATATCTCTTTGGTTGGGAATCATCCTTTCTCATTACCTTTAATTATTTGAGAGTGATGAATCCTCATGTTGTTGATTGATTGGATATTTGATTTTATGGACCGTAATTATAGGGATTCCTTCTTTATCTTCCTCACCTTTGACTCTCCATTAGTGGTTCCTATTTCAGGTGTTTGATTGACTATGTGATTAAAGGTAGGTGGTTCCATAAGGCTTTCACATACACTTTAATACTTGATTTTATTACTTTACTTGAAATTTAATTTCAATTAATATATTTGAATTGAGTGTATTTGATATTTGATTTAAAATAATAGAAATAAATTTTTGAAATAAAAACCCTTTTGAAGGCTTTGATAAATTGGGAAAATTTGAGAAAAATGTCTTGAAATAAGAATTGATTTGATGAAATGATTTGATGCTGATTATTGATAAAAATGGAATTAAATGAAAGAAATTTTTTAAAGGCTTGAACTTTATAAAAATACATTATTTGTTTTTGATATTGAATCAACATATTGAAACTTAAAATTGGGCATTTGAGCTATGAATGGTGAATTGAATTGAAATTTCCCAAGATTGATTAAATCATATGTGATCTTGATTAGTTAGTGGGTGATTGGGAAAAGAAAAAAATAAAGGGTGATCTCAGATGCATAGTAAGGGGAAGTTTACAACAGAATCTATCATGAATAATAATATCATATACATCAGGTTAGAGTGCATAATCAATAAACATTCCATATAATCAATAACATAAGAATTAAATATATCCATGGATAACATGAAAATGTAAATAATTACATGAATAATAATAACTAAATTTATAGTGATGGAATTCATAATGCTAGAAAAATTTCTTTTACCATCAAGGACTCATTCTAAGACATCATTATTTCTATCAAGGCCTCATATAAGGCTTTATTCTTGTTATCAAGGCCACAAAAAAGATATCATTCTTTCCATAAAGTCCACACCAAAGAGATTATTTTTTAATTGGGTATATATACACCAAATACCCAAACCTCTTGTCTCATGATACCAACTGATGCATTAGGGTGCTATATAATGTTGAGCCCCACCTATCAATTCATTAAGTCCTATGCATTCACCATATGAAAAATATGAATAAAAATAAAATTTCCAAATAAAATTTCTTTAGAAATAAATAAACACCTATATTAAAATACAAAAATATGGGACACAAATACTTTCCCCAATAAATAATTCAAATAACAGGATCATAATCCATCCAAAGAAATAATATGGATTTTATTATTAAATTATATCCCCTCTGGTAGAGAAACATGTTTCATGAAAACTTACTTAAAACATCATCATCATAAGTTATCTAGAGAAAAAAGGTGGATGATATCATAAGGATATATCCCAAGTAAAATTTATATAATGTAAAAGGATGTTGAAATATATAGAAAACACCCTTTTAATATTATTAGATAAATCAGTTTTAAAAACAAGAAGAAATTTACCCTTTTGAAATTCTTGATAACTCCTTAAAATGTTTTCTTTAAAATGAAATACTCTGAACTCAATATAACATTTAAAAAAATTACCCTTTAAAACCAAAGTGTTTCGGGAATACAAATTTTATAAAATAAATGAAATTTTAAAAAATTTATTTGTTGAGTCATAAAAATGATGAATATTTATTTCTTAAAAACACAAGATTTAAAAACCCTTTTAAAATCAAGAATTACTTTTAAAAATAAAACTTTCATTTTTTAAAAATATAACAATATTTATTATTATTTTCAAAATCATGAAGAATTAAAATTATTTGGAAAACAATTTTAAAACATGTAAATTAAACTTTTCAAATAATAATTCCTATAACGGTGAAAGAATGTGTTTACATGAAAAACAATAAAAGGGGATACATTTTTTAAAATGAATCATGTGGAAAACATAAAACAATTCCATGATTTTTTTTAAATAAATTTAAAAAAATTTAAAACTACCTTAATAAATTATTTAAGTATGGATAAGAAAATATATAAAATTAACATGAATATAGAAGAGAAATATTCCTCATTGAAAATAAGAGGCAGGGTTAGTTTCAATTATAAGCATCACATCAGATAAATGATTTAATGAGAGAAATGAAATTGAGAGAGGAAATGTAAAATAATAATAACCATATGAGAATATTTTTTTTGGTATTTTAGAGATAAAGTTCACACAATTTCCCCCATATATAAATTTATTCATAATAATCTCTATTTGAAAATGAGATTGGAAAGAAACCCTTAGGAATTATTTATGAATTTTATAACCTTTGAGTTAGAAAATATTGAGAGAGAGAAATTGAAATTAAATTTTAAATACCATGAATTAAAGATTGAACCATGATATAATATATCAAATGAGAAATATACACACTATATAAAATAAAATAGGTTCTTAGTACACAAAAGGCTAGTTAGGGTCATTATGCACAAGTATTGGTGGAAATTGATCTAAGTGTTACGCTGATTAATAGAGTTGTTTTGTCTACATCGAATGATGAAATTTGATCAAGGATTGAATATGAGATAATTCAATCATTTTGTAAAGCTTTAAAATTATTGGACACTCAGATTATCAATGTTGAAGAGATGTGCTATGTTCTAACTGCCAAAATAAAGGACATGATGTGCTACACTGTCGAAGGAAGAAAAAACAAGATTCTATTATGAAGGCTATTTATGAGCCTTTGGTGATAAATTGTAATACTAGACGTATGAATGTTGATAAAAATATTAACAAGGACTGAAGAATTTATATTGAAGATCCTTTACCAAGGGATGGATCCACTCCAAAAGTTTATGGAACAAGCAGGGTCAGCTGGACTGATATTACTGAAGGAAATAACCAAAATGAAGGAGGCATATCTTTTAAGGACGTGCTATTCAGAAGAATGGTTGGTGAAAGAAATGAATCAAAATCAAAAGATAGTCCAGAATAAAGGGAATTCTCAGCAAAATCAGCTGTGGATGATAGGGCTAGGCATAATATTAATGCTCTAAAATCGAGGAAAGTTAAGTTAGTGATAGTTTCTACGACTTTAGATAAGTGTAAGAGAAAAGGTCATGCTAAAAACAATGATAATAGTAGAGTGAAAAGAAAGAATAAGGAGGCTTATGAACCCTATCAACTCCAGGTTATGGGTGTGAACACTAATGCTCTGGCTAAAGTATCAAAGGATACTAACAGCCAAGAAGGTGGTGAAACTGAAAACTACTCTCAGAAGGATGGAATGAAACCCATGTAAAAAATCACAACTACTACTGAGAAGGTAATAAGTAATGTCAACATTTCAAAATCATTTTTGTTGATTTCTACCAATATTAGTGATGTTGATTCACGCCCCTTTGTGACTACTTTTGTGGAATCGCATTCGGTTGATGGAGGTGGGGAATAGATACAAGCAATGTCTAGAAGGAGAGGCCGACACTCTCACGACAAAGGTGGGCACCTCCCTTACCACATCATGAGTACACACTCTAAAATAGGTTAATATTTCCATGTTCTGTTTCCTATTGTTTTCTTTGCTGATTTGTTCCTCCTCTGGATTCTATTTTTTCATTTCAATGAATAGGCTACTGCACCTCAATTTTCAAAAAAACATACCTAAAGGAATTGAAATTGAGGAAAAAACCTTACATCTAGATATCAGAATTCAAGAAATATATTTAACCTCCTATATAATAAACATAATCATATAATCAATTATTTTAGAACCTAATTCATATATATATCACCCTATATACTCTTTAATTATAATAATTTATTATATATTTATTAGTTAGTTATATTTTATTTTCATCATCAGATGTCAGTGATTTTGATTGTTTCACGCATGATTTAAAAAATCAATGTTAATCCCAATTACTTGATACTAATATCATAATTAACACATTAGAAAATATATTTAAATCATTTTTTTCAATTATTTATATATCCCAAAGTTCATTGGATGGGAACTATGAACATGGTTTGAGAGAACAAGATCCATGATGAGCTTGTTTCGGGTAATCTACTGATAACAATAAATTACCTCTTAATGATCATAATTTTTTTTGGAATAAATTAAAAAAATATTCATGATATATATGAACCCATTATATAATATATATTCATCAAATATTTTTTATAACTATCCATTCAAGGAAGTGATGAAAAACAGAACACGTCGTCGCTTCATGGATGCGGTAGTTGGCACATACACATGAACGGCGTTTTTGTTTTCCATAGAACAGAAAGAAGGTATAAATATATTTATATTTTTAAGAATATTAATAATGTTATATATATCATATTTATCTATGAAATACACTATCCATGTAATATGGTGATAAAAAATGGAACATATCATCCCTGGAAGTGGTAGTCTACACGTACGCATGAGTGACGTTTTCATTTTTCCCTGAACATAAAGAAAGTATATTTTTATTTATATTTTCACAATATTAATAATGTTATAAATATAATATTTATTCAGTAATTAAATTCATAAAACTATCCATGAAATTCAATGTTAGAAAATAATGTATGTTGTTAATGGAGGCAGTATTTTGCATATATGCTTGGACGACGTTTTCACTTTTCTGAGGAGAATGGATGAAGGTAGATAATGATTATTACATCAATATAATAAAATTTAAGTATGATATTTATAATGGTGTTATAATTTTAGTATGATATAATATAATTTTAAGGTAGTATATTAATACTTAAATAAATATAAATGTAAAGGAGCGATTTGAGAATTTTTACCTTACTCTTTGAAATAACTCCATTGAAAATTAGATTAAGCTTCCGAAGGGTGGTATTTTAAAGTGAAAGAAACCTATATGACATGACTAGGAGTTTTGGGGAGGTATTTGGGTAGATTTTTGTTGAAATAAAGGCATTGAAGTGTGAGTAAAATTGGGGTGGAGAAGTGACATTTTTGGAAATAAGAGGTGCACTATTCAAGATAAGTGACTCCAAAGGTGAGAAATAAGGTATATAAGAATAGTTTTATTGAAAAAACCCTTCACCACACAATTATAGATAATATTTGGTGAATTATAGAATTTTTATCCTTTGTTTTAACCTTTATAAAAATTTATTATTACCATGGTAACTTTTTTTAACCACGATAAATTTTTATTATAACTAAAAAAAATTAACCCAATTAAATAATTTGGGTATTCTAATTCAAAATATGAAAACCATTTCATAAAATTAAATTTATAAAAGTGATAAAATTAATTTTAAAATAATAAATTTATAACACATAAAAACTATATTTTATAAAAATATTAATTAGTTTTTAAAATGTTAATCACAAGTTTCTAAATTAAACTTAATGTTTTAAAAGCATAAATTTAATTATATTTGGTTAAAAAATTGTTTCATAAATTTTTAATTCATGCTTATTGTAACACCTTGAGATTTTTTGAAATATTTTTTTCAAATTAATTTAATCTTTTTGATATTTTTTATTACACATAACACTGAGTTTAGCTTGTGTTATACGTAGCACTGAGTTTAGCCTGCAGTACACACAAGACTGAGTTTAAACGAAACATGACATATTATAAAAATGTTCTTAGAAGATATATATCATATAGAAATTGGAATGGTGTGTATGAATTGGATTAACTATATTATGAAAATATATGGTTTAGAGAAGTATATAAAATCAATTCTTTGGTGACAATTTAATTAAAAATGAAGATAATGGGAGTATTTTTCAAAAAAAAAATTTTATGAAAACAAAAGCGTTTTACTTTAAACAATTAAACAAATCACTTTTTTTGAATTATTTTATTGAAATTTATATATTATGAATTCAATCAACTATTTTACATTCATATTATATGTTTTCTACACAAGAGATAATAATAAATCTAATTTTATCCTTAAAAACTATATTTTTCTAAATTCAGTTTTGTCACCTTTTATGCACTTATTTTCAAAAATATAATTTTTGAAACCTTTAAAATATTTATTTGAAAAATTAAAATTCATATTTTTAATCATAATTTCAAAATTATATTAGGTTTATTTTTTAAAATTTTATGAAAAGATTAATTTTTTGAGGAATAGTGAAAAATACTGAATTTTAATTAAAAATTTACTTTTTGTTAAAATTTTTTATAAACTTAAATTATATTTTAAATTAGTTTAATTTAAAATTAGTACATTTTTATATATATTAATCCAATTTAGGTCATTTAAATCATTTTCATATTGAATTTTGATGTAAAAACCTTGTAAAATTCTAAACATTTTCTCTTTTAAAACGCGCTTTCTCATCACGTTTGTGAGATTAATTTTTAATTAAAATTTTCCACTTATGTGAATGGAATTTGAAAAAATGGAATTCATATTTTGAATCATAATAATTTATATTATATAATAAATTCAACTTAATATTTTACCCAAATTAATAGTGAAAAAAATAAAAATTTATTATCGTGGTTAATGTAAAATTGGGTTTACTGAGGGGTTAAAATAAACATATAAGATATAAAATGACCTATAAAATAATATAAAATCTATTTTATGGATATATTTAGACACTATATTATATAATTCTCTTTAATACTCTATTTTGGATCCTTTCGAAATTTTAAAAATGTGGGTACACCATTTTATTTTCAAGAATTCCAAGTGTGCCACTCACCTCACTTATAAAAGACCACACCTCTCCTATCCTCTTTACACCATAAAAACCTTTTTTATCTAGTAAATACCCAAATAAATTCAAAACATCAATTATATAATCCTATAATACTTATTTTTTTTCATAAATCCAACCTTGTAAAGATTTTGGTGTAAACATAAGGAGTTTACCCGAGGAAGAGGTGATATTCTTCATCGAGTGTTTTTATTTTATTTATTACTCTACATGATTAAATTATTATTAAAACATTATGATATAATAAAATAAGTATCCTAAATATACTTATATGTTTTTATGTTATATTTATGACCTATAACCATCTCCACTTCCATCAAATTGGTTATGAAATCATCATTCATGTGTACAGTGGACTACCGCCTCATGAACAAATGTCATTCATTTTTCCATTACCACCTATCATGGTTGGGTATAATGATTGATATAAAGTATATATATATTATATTTATAATATAATTATACCTATTTATTATTTATATTATATATACCTTTTTAATTTAGATTTCATAGGGGATACGACAACATCGTTCGTGTGTACGGTAGACTACTGCCTCGTGAAGCGATGTGATTGTTTTCACCAACACTTTACATGGAAGATAATAATGATAAAATTAATGGATATATGTGATATAAATGAAATAATTATGATACTATTGACATATTTATCATTCTAAAAAGTTAATATATACTTTTAATTCTAACCTTTTTACTCACTGAAAGATGATAACATTGTTTGTGTACGTGTGGACTACTACCTTCAAGAAGTGACGTGACTCTCTCTTTTCATCACCACACAACATGGATGATATGAATAAGTATTTTTAAATAAATAATATTTTATTTATTATATTATTATCATTATTTGAAGATAAAATATTACTTACCACCTTTCCATAATGATCATTGAAAAATGGAAACATTACTCATGCATACGTACGACCTATAATCTCCATGATTGTAACATACTTTATTTCTCAAAACAACCTTTCATGATTGGTATTAAAAGTATAATTGATATATAAATTTTATAATAATTTCATGTTTATTATTCTTAATATGATGGAACCATGATCAAATTAATAGGATTAAAAATAACAAATAAAAATATATATATGAAAAACAAAGATTCTGAGGGAAGGCATATCTCTGGTTTCTAAATGAGGGTGCTACAGAAATAACAAGGAATAGACCTCAACACATCTTTTTTTCGAGAGTGACTGGGTAGATTTCGTATAGAGCATTCTGGGAGAGTATACCAGTATGGGGTTTTAGACAATAAATTAGGAACAATTCCTTAAAAATTTGTTTATGGGGACACACAACAACAAACCGCAACAGAAGGTGAGAGCCCTCCTTTTAGTAGCGGGATGTTAGATCACCTAGAATGATAGATAGAAAGAAAAATATGAATATAAATCTATATCTTTTCTTGAAATAATGGTGAAATTCAAAATCCTAGTGGATGAACTATTACCTCTTTGAAAATGGTGGAAAATCTATGAATCCTTCAAAAAACTCATCAGAGGCCCATCCAATGTGGTGGTTCATAGGAATCAAGTCAAGAAAGAAAGAAAGATTAAATAGAGACCACCAAATAAAGGTTTGAAGCTCAATATTTATGGTTCTTGTGTTTCAGATTTCATGAAGGTATGAGGGATTGTTTGTGACCACTAAGGTTTAGTTATCTTGGCTTTTAGTGATAAATTTGGCCAGGGAGATTCTCTAATGGTGGAGGATCATGCTCTATTAAAGGGAATAAAATCATTCCACTCTTATAATATCATTTTGGAATCAGTGGAGACTGATTAGACCATGATTTTGGACTCATTTTAGGAAAATATACATATTTCTTGGACTATGTCATATATTGTGTAAAAATTTAGAAGGCTTCTCAGTTCATAGGTGGTGCTTCTTCACACTTGGAGAGAAGGGGATAAAGCTGTAGGCTTCCTCACATCATGGGTTGACAATGCAGACCAAATCTCGTTATTATTTGATCTTTAGGTAATTACTTTTGAATGTGGTAGGCTTGTTAGATTAGATGATCTTGGTCTTCATTACTTTATACCCCCTTAACTTTTTCTTCTTTTGGGATTTTCCAATCATGAAATAAAAATTTAACGTTAGATGGATATGAAAAACAAAGCAGTTATTACCTGAAACATGATTTTTAAAAGGAATTATTAATAAATGGGTAATAAATTGTCATAAGTAAATAATATATGGTATGATATATATAATTATGGTTCTATAATATATTTATAAGAATATTATATTTATTATATAGGAGGTTTGAATGTGTATGAATGAATTTGAGACTCAAGGTAATAGATTTATATTCTCTCTTTTATTTCTTGGAGGAATATAAAAATTCACCACTCATTTATTTTGTGTGGTGTATATGATAAAATTTGAAATTTTATATCATTTATATACTATTTTTCATGATATTTAATGTTTTGTTTGATGCTATACTTTATCGGGTCTTACATTTCAAAAGGTTACTAAATCTGTAAGGGATTTCTGTCTCACTTTTTTACTTTTGTGGGACACATGCTATACTAACCACCTATTTATTTTATTTGGTTCATATACTACCCATGAATTTATTTTATAATGATTATAACAAAAATTATAGGTATTAAATATCCATTTTAGGATCTATTGTTTATAGGGATTATGTTTCAAAAGTTACCAAATTGGTAATGGTTTTATGATTTAATTTCATCATTTATCAGGATTGTTTATAATTAAGTATCGAATATTGAAATATTATGATCCATATATCAATAATTATCATGAATTTTATTATACTCTAGTCATTCATGATATTTTTTATGTAATAGTACTATTTCCCCACTCTTTAGTACTTAAAATATTAGATAAAATGTTTTTAAGAAAAAGCGTCTTTATTTATCTCTTCAGTTGAAAACCCTTTTTAATCAAAACCTTTTTTTCTAAAAATGTTTTCAATTTTTTTAACATTATTCAAATGATTTATCAAAGAAATTTTTACCCATGTTTTACTTTTTTTAAAATATTTTTAAAGGAATCTTTATGTCCTTTTCCAAATAATGAATGTATAGATTTTACCAAAAAATGTAAATGAAATATTTGTTTTAATATATACATAATGCATGGAATTTTCCACTATTATTAATATTGTTTTCATTGAATATTACTTTATAAAATTTCAATTTTATTTTCAAATAAAATGATTTTAATTTTTTTAAGAAGTGTTTTCAAGACGGAAAAAATATTTTCTTTAATAAATGTTTTAAATGATTTTTAAAGATTCATTGATAAGTTTCAAAGTTTATTTTCATATAAAATAATTATTAAATTTTCTTATGAATTTTTAGTTTTAAAAAGGTATTTTCAAAGAAAATTCATTTTTCTCAAGAAATGTTCAAAGTAATTTACCTTTGAAAATCATTTTACATTTAATATGACATACTTTGATGTAACTTTTACTTTACTGGGGATATGATCCAAGGATACCATTCATATTATTTCTCCGAATGATTTATATTTATGATGAAAAGATGTTAGTAAACCAATTTCTCTTCCATTAGTTATAACATGATAAAATTCTTATTAAAATCACTTCTTTTCCCATAGGTTATCCTATGATGAAATGATGAAATGGTTATGAAACTTGTATCTTTTCAATAGGTTATGATATGAAAAAATATTTATGAAACTCATTTCATTTCATAGGTTATGATATGCTGGATGTTTTATGATCTTGTGGAACACATATGTATGATTTTTTATTATGTTATGGTGGTTAAATTATAACCAAGGATGGTGGTTATATGATAACCAACCAAAGATAGGTGATAACTATATCTCCCTCCAATGCATTGGGTAAATATTTATATCTCATGAGATAGACAGTACTAGAATAGGGAGTGAACTTGGTTCAGTAAGGGACTTTGTTTACTATAATGGTCTTGGGAGTAAACCTTGACTACTATGATGGTTTAGGGAGTGAACCCATTCCACCATGACAACCTTGGTAGTGATCCTTGACAACTATGGAAATTATTTTCTATGATTATGTGTATGACACAATTTCATGTATTATGCTAATGTTATTCTCTTATAGATCATCTTCTTTGATCTCCTTATGATTCATGTCTTATAAACTGCCAATATTTATTCCATGTCTCATGATTATAATATTTGATATGTAGGGTATGGTTTTTATATGTTATGATCATGTTTTAATACACTTATGTTTATATTATGCTTATGTATCTCTATTTTTTACCCTAACAAAACATATAAGCTCACCCTTTCTTATGTTTCCTTTTCTCAGGTTATGAAGAAAGGGTTTAAGTAGGGTATTTTTGTGAAGAGTACTAAAGGATAAGGTCTTTATGTGATGTTAAATATATTTCACAAAATTATAGGATTATGTACCTAGTCTCTAAATACAATAAACTATTATGATATTCAGGCATGTGTTTTTGTAATGTATTGACTATTCATCTAAAAAGATAGAATATCTATGTATGACACTAGTAGAAAAAGGTGTTTTCACATCATTTTTTTAAATTTTAACATCGGTTTTTAACTAACATTAAACATGAGACTTTTGATTTTGATTTTTATTAATCGATATCAAAAATTAAAATGTTAACCTTTCGACGTCAGTTTTTTGGAAAACTGACATCTAATATCTAATTTCATAAGGTTTTTAACGTTGGTTTGTGATAAAAACTGAAATTAAAAGTACTCATGGAATTATTTTAACATCTATTCATGAAACCTGATGCTAAAAGTCTTTATAGAAGAGTTTTAATATTGGTTTTTTAGGAACCAAGATTAAAAGTCATTTTTGACTTCATTTTTCAAAAAACAATGTAAAAAATGCTTACCATGTTTTATTTAATTTCCCAAGATTTGATTTGACTGATCGCAGAGCTAAAACAAAATTACGAATCAAAATTTATGGCCTTTGAATGTTGGACTTCTCTAAGTTTCAATAAATACATCTCATTTCAAAGAAAAAAATGATAAACATAAATGAAAATTACAGACACAAAATAGAAAAAATAAATTTAAGTCATCAAACATAATTCAATAATTTTAGGAATTTCCTTCAAATCGATATGTTTTTTATCATCATTTATCTTTTCTTAGGGTAGAAATCATGTGACAATGAAAACGATGATTGATAATGAATTTTTCACCTCAATTGGTAAATCTAACATAGTTGTTTTATTTTAATAAGCTAATTGGAAGAATACATGATCATTATAAGTAAAATTATCAAGTTTTTCAGCAATTAAGGATAACAATAATAAAGAAATTACATGATTAGAATAGATACCATGTTTAAATAATTTATTGAAGATGCATTGAGAATTTTATTGAATTGAAGAGGTCAAAAATTATGGAAGAAAGAGAATATGGATTTATAAATAGTAAAAAAAAATATTTTCAGTGGAATTATATTAAAATTTAGGTAGGATTGTAAAAAATGAAGGGCACATTTTGAAAAAAAATTTAAATTCCAATTCAGTGTATTTGAAATTTTAATTTTAATATAGGGTAAATTTATAACCTAAGTTAAAAACCTTCATATATTAGGGTTTTAACATCATTTTTTTATAAATCTGATGTTAAAGGATTAGAACATCACTTTTAAAATCAGTTATTTAGTAAACAACATTAAAATCCTCATTTAAATATAAATTCACAAAAAAATGATGTTAAAATTAATTACTAAGTCGTATCTAATTTCCCAAGCTTCGATTTGACTATTCGTGAAGATAAAATAGACTTACGGATCAAAAGTTATAGATGTTGAAAGCTAAAATTATCTAAGAAAATTCTTAGAGAAGTCTAAATTTTGAAGACCATAACTTTTGATCTGTAACTCTATTTGAGCTCTATGACCAATAAAATAAAATCTTAGGAAATTATCTAAAACTTGGTAATTTTTTTAACATATTTGATTTTTCAAAACTGACATAAAAAATGATTTTTAACATTAGTTCATAAAAAACAGACATTAAATGTATTCTAAAGTTTTAACTTCTGACATCCATAAATTTTGATCTATAAGTCTGTTTTAGATCCACGACTAGTCAAATAATATATTGGGAAATGAACTAAAATTTTGAACATCATTTTTAATATCTATTTTTTGAAAAAAGAATGTCAAAAGTGACTTTTAAAATCGATTCATGTAAAAAATAGACATTAAAAGTATTCTATGATGAATTTTAACATCAGTTTTTCATGAATTGATATTAAAAGTAGGATTTTAACAACAGTTACTGAATAAATGATGTTAAAATTCTTCCATGAGGACTTTTAATGTCATTTTTTCTAGAACCTATGTTAAAAGTGAGATTTTAACATTGGTTACTAAATAACTGACAATAAAAGTCCTCATGGAATACTTTTAATGTTGGTCTTGAAGAACCAGCCTTAAATTGCTGACGTTAAAGACCATTTTTCTACTAGTGTGAGAATCCTGGGTCAATTTAGTTATTTTAATAGGAAAGGTTTAGTTACCCTTTGAAAATTAGGATGAGAAAACATTAGTGAAATCACTTGGGATATTTCTAAGGATATGTCTAGGGATATATCTAAGAATAATTCTAAGGATGATTCAAAGTATAGGAAAATGTCCTCGAATTTTGGTAAAGGATAGATAAAGTTGTTTCAAATAAATTATAGCTCTATTTGGATACTATAAGTGGATGTAGATCTAGAAAAGAGGTATGTAGGGGTAATAAATTTGAAAAGGGAACATTGATTTGGACCTTATTGTCACCTGGTGCACAACAACGAGCCTTAATGCACACCTAGTTTGACACTCCCTAGGGATATGATTTTTAAATTCATAAAAACTTTAAGAACCATTATGAAGGATTCAAATAGATAATGAATATTAATGACCTAGGATAAACCTAATGTGTCATATATAAAAAGGTGTCATGATCTAGATATCCTATAAGCGATTTTCATTATTATTTGGTTTCCCATTATGATTATCTTTACTCACACCATGTTTTTTAGTTTTAGTCAATTGAGAGAACCTCATGGAACTAGGTCAACATTGAATGTGATGGACACTTTTCTAATAATCATAAAAATGAGATGATGACTGGATTAGATGATATTATGATTATTTATAATCAATTATCATGGAAAATGATTACAAACATGAACCTTAACCAAATCTTAGACTTACTAAAGAAGAGAAGGATTGATTTCACTAAGATATTGGGTAGTGAAGAACATAGAGGAAAACAGATTCACTTTTATATATGTTGAAAATTTGGAAAGAATAAATTCAAGGGAATTTATTAGAGGGATGAGAAGATGTTTTGGGTGTGGAAAAGGAAACAAAACAAGTAACAAAAAAAAAAGAAAAAATGAAAAGATTTATTAAAAAATAGATGTAAATAATGGTCTCCCTTTGGTATCATCGACTGTTGAATTTTTTAAATGTGCAAATTATGGGCATCATGAAAATCGATGTCTTATGGGTAATTATAATAAAAAGAATCAACAAGGTTGTACAAGTAATAGTTATATTGCTGATGATGAAGAGACTATAAATGAAATATGAAAGGAAAGAAGTGATAATGAATAATATTATGAAGCCTAGTTAATGGTTTGAGAAGGAATTGGGATGATTGAAGTGATTATGTATTGGAACTTAAGAATTATGTTATATGAATCATGAAATATATAAGTATTTTTCAGTATAAGTTTTTTGTTAATGATATATAATAATATGTTAAATAGTACTAATGACCTAGAAAAGTGATTTAATATAAAGGTAATATTTTATGGAAAACACATGATTAAGGAAAGATAACCCTTAATATTTTCCCGAGGTTAGAAAAATGGTGTTTAGATTGGATAAAGAGATGATTTATATGGAAAAAGTAAATTTGATAGTATTGATGGCCTCATAACATATAAAGGATTTGTTTAAAAAGTGGTTTGTGTTATCATTTATGGATTTTGAAACATTATTAGATATATGGAATATGTTTAATAATCTATGGTTTTATTCAAGTAATGAGGAAGCATGCATGTTTTCATTGAGTTTTTATGGTAATTTTTTTATTACCAAAACTATGGGAGAATATATAACCAAGGTATCCAAATATTTGGCATGAGACCATTAAGAGATGATTGATGTTATTAATATTTTCATAAATTATTATATACCCCATTTTTGGATTTTATATTAAATGTGTATAATTTTTGTGAAATATTAATGTTTAAATATTAAATATAATTTTAGAGCACTATTTGAATTCATCCAGATTCAAGTATGTTTATTGTTTTAATAATACGTCTCAACGTACTTATAAAAATTGTATGATTCTTGTTTTTTATGGGTCCTTACTCATATTCCAACATTTCATTAAAAGGGACCTTTGGCCAAATCGTCCATTTGGAGGGTGATATGGTCCACACAAGAAGACCCAAATAATCTGTGAAGAAACTGGACCATCCTTGAAGATAGAATTACTGGGATCACTACAAAAGTTAAAATATATTTATTCACCTCCAAAGGTAGTGGGACAATGAAATTAAGATTTGATAAAAATTTCAGGGCTGAAATCCAAGAACAAGGGGCCCAAATGAAGCTTTTAAGCCCTTCCCACCATTCTGTACGGGAAATGAAATCAGTACACCAAAATTGACTTTTCTCATGATCTACTGATCCAATAAAGTTACAATTTTGTAGTGTGAAATAGGGCACATATTCGTCCAACTTTGGTGAAGAAACCATTCGTATTTGAAGTAATATTCATTTTAAAAAATCCATTCACATTTAGACCATTAAAAAAGTCTGAATTGAAATGGACAGATTAATATTGTTTAATAAAATGGACATAACTTTGTCCCCATAAGTACAAATGCCTCCAAACTTTGAGAGTTGTCTACCAACATTATTATCTACATATTTTAAGAAGGATATATCTCTATATTAAGATGTATGTATTTCCAAATCGTCAAGCCAATTGGAGGGGTAGTTTTGGAATGCAAACAGTCCACCACCTTGGGCTATAAATACACCCCCTCCTCTCCTTTAAAAAAAGGTTGGCATTTCAGTAGAGAGGAGAACACATTGGAATGAAAAAATCCTTGAAAAAGTCTTGGGAGGACCTTCCATACTCAGGTTTTTACTTGAGAGACATTTCCTCCTCTCTTTGTTTTCATTTACTTTTGTGTTCTTCTTTGTTGTAATCTTGTAAGTCTTTCTTTTGTAATTCTATTTTAATGAAATATTCTTCTTAAATATCTATTATTATCATCCAAATTATGTAGTTTAGTATTAATGTTCTTAAAATAGTTTAAATACATTTTATTCCCCTTCCCTTTTTTTCTTTCTCATTCAATCTAAAGTTCGTTTTTAATTCTCATCATCGTTTGTGTGTGTGTGTTCGACACAAATCTCTTTTCTTATCCCTTTCTTTTTCTTATGTTATTAATTTTTCATCATAATAATTATAACTAGATTACTAATAATTTCTATGTCTGAGTAAATATTTCATTGGGGTGAGTTATAATTTAGGTATGTTAAGTGATTGAGAGCTTTTTCTCGATGAATATTCTTCAAATTAACATTGTGTATGTTGAACTTAGCTTGTCATGAATTAATGACTTGTTTTGTTTAAAATATGGATTCCATGGATTATTGGAACTATATATACACTGCCACTATCAAGTACTGATTGATATTATAATCCTAGTTATGTTAAGGCTTGGATTAAAGCTTTAAGACTTAGGAATTCCAATCAATGTCATCTTGTGACATGGGTGTTAATTTAATGCAATATAAAGCAAGGCTCAAGGATATCACATGCTTAACTACCTAATGATGAAATCAACCCAATATTTATAAAATTGTTAAATCAAACACCAATCATTAATCAATTCATTGAATCTCTACAAACAAACCCCCCAATCAAAATACAAACAACTAAAAACAAACGACTATTAAAAAGTATTATCGCCGAAGATTCGACCCAATTGCTGCTATACACATTAGCAGAGGATCGAAACTTTGACCAGTCGATAGGTGATAATCAGATGTGCGTTTCAAATGGATCTATTGTCGGGGATGGTTCTTTATGTAGTCATTAGTTTCTGATTATTGTACAAAACGAAAAAAACAAAATTTAATTTTAAAAAAAAAACACAAAGAAAAACCCCCTTCCTCATAATAATCATAAAAAAACAAAGTAAAACCCATATTCCTATTTCTTCCAAAAGCTATATGAATGCTCCGTAGCCTCCCAAACAATCCCCTTGATTTTTTTGACCCTGAAATTGAGTGAACACTTCACCAAATTAAGAGGAACATAAGATATAATAAAATAATTCAAGAACCAATCCTTGTCCAACCAGTTGAATTAGAAATAGCCAATCCTAGGGAACAAAACCTTAAAGAACTCGCTACCCCTGATATAAATTATCAACCTATTAGTATTCAATATCCAAATATAGAGGCTAAATTCGAACTCAAATTAGGGTTGATTCATCTTCTCCCTCATTTCCATGGGCTAGCCGGTGAGGATCCGCATCTTCATCTTAAAGAGTTCCAAGTGGTGTTCTCTACCATGAAGCCTCAAGGGGTTTCTGAGGAACAAATCAAACTTCAAGAATTCCCTTTCTCCTTAGCTGACTTCTCAAAGTCATGGCTTTAATACCTCCCTCCTGGTTCCATAACCACATGGAATGACATGAAGCGACTCTTCTTAGAGAAATTATTTCCTGCTTCTCGTACTGCTTCTATCGAAAGTGAAATAAGTGGTATTCATCAATTCCCCAATGAATCACTCCATGAATAATGGGAGAGGTTCAAAAAGCTTATTTCAACCTACCCACACCACCAAATACCTGACCAAATCTTGATCCAATACTTATATGAGGGGTTATTGGAAATGGAGAGAACCCTCATTGATGCCGCAAGTGGCGGTGATCTTGTTGATAAAACTCCTACAGCTGTAAGAGATCTCATAAGTTACATGGCTGCAAACACACAACAATTCCATACTCAAGCACATGATCAAGTAAAATAAGTCCAATACAATAAATCCATATAGCCGAACAAGATGACATAGTGGATGAGTGAACCTACAAGTCTTGTACGACAACTAGCTGTGACTTCCAAAGCCCCAACCTCATCTTCTCCACAATCAATGTTTCCTAGACCTTTCAAAAACTATGGAATCTGCAACTCACCAGCTCATCCAACAAACACCTGTCTACAACTTCAAGATGAACCATCATATTCATCCAGACCAATGGAGTTCAATGCAGCATATGCTCAGAGGAACACCAACCCTCAACAATCAGGTCAGTTTGTTAGAAACTTCAACCAACCCCACTCTTAGCCCTTCTCTTCTTCCTATAACCTAGGCCTGAGGTATGGTAATCCCATCTCTCATCCCCCTAAATTCCCTCATCAAAACCCAAACCAATTTCAATATGGTCAATGTGTCGGTAACTTCCAACAACCTTACCCATTTGTTCCTCAACCTCAAAGGATCAATCCTCCTCTTCCTCCTCCTGGATTCCACTATCCCAGTGAGCCTTCCCAATTCCCAAACCAATATAATCACTTTCCCAAGAATGAAAATCATGGTAATCCCAATCCGGGAAAAGCCTCTTCTTCCAAGCA
Source organism: Viscum album (assembly GCA_963277665.1). Lineage (NCBI taxonomy): Eukaryota > Viridiplantae > Streptophyta > Magnoliopsida > Santalales > Viscaceae > Viscum > Viscum album. Next base: position 1,078,145,667 of record OY728166.1, on the reverse strand, counting down.
ACCATGGGAAAGCGCTATTCAAGATCTTGCCTCATTCACCCATTCTAGTCTCAAGAACATTGAAACCCAAATTAGTTAACTTGTATCCCACCTGATCCAGCAATAATAATCAAATTCTTCCCAACTCCCAGCTCAACCATTACCCAACCCCAAGGGTAATGTAAGTGAAATTTCACTTAGATCAGGAAAGAAAATTTCTATGCCTCATGTTGAGTCCTCCAACCCTCCTTTGAATGTTGAATTAGAAAATGAAAAGAAAAAGAAATATGAAAAGGAACCTGAAGCCATTCCCTCACCTCCTTCCATTCCACTTAATAATCCAATTCATTTTCCTCAAGCTGTTTCTAAGCCAAATAATTCCTTTGAACCCAATCCTAAAATTCTTGACATGTTTAGATGTGTTGAAGTCAACATTCCTCTTTTATATACCATCAAAAAAATTTCTAAGTATGCCAAGTTTCTTAAGGAATTGTGCACCCACAAGAGGCAACTTAGGACCTTTGAAAATGATTCCACCCAGAAGTCTATTCCCATAAAGTGCAAGGATCCCGGGACCTTTACAGTTCTATTCCAAATTAAAAGTTCCAACTTCTATGATACACTCATAGACCTAGGAGCCTCAATTAATGTCATGCCAAAATCCCTATTCTCCAAACTTGGTCTAGGTCTCTTTCACCCAATGAGTGTTTTCATTCAGTTAGCCAATCAAATCACAACAAGTACTGAGGGAATAATTGATGATGTCATTGTCTGAGTCAATGAACTTATCTTCTCAACTGACTTTTATGTACTTGACATGGAAGGTGAGATAAATTCTTGCCAATCTCCTCTTATTTTAGGAATACCTTTCCTCATGACATCTAAAACAAAAATTGATGCCCATGATGGCATCTTATCAATGGAATTTGGTGATAAACTAGTCAAGTTAAATATTTTTCAATCCATGTGATACCCATCTGAGAATGAATCTGAATTCTCTATCCATTCTTCTGAAACTCTGTCTGAGAGTGTCTTGAATCCCAATCCATCATGCTCTTCCTGTTCTACTGATAGAGGAGTTTGTGAATATTGTATCATCATTAACCAAGTCATAAATAGAGAAGTTGATGTTGACATTACAAATGAAGACTCTATTAACCTAAAGGATCTTGAAAACTCTTTGGAATCTCATCTCACCTCTGACCTCCAATTCTCCAAAATGGATGGAAATAAAGAAAATGAATTAGAATGCTCATTTGTTTATTCAAATATGATTATCTCACATTCATAATTTCCTATCCATGATTCTGAAAATTCTGTTATATGTGAGGTGAACCCCAAACCCAAGTGTTTATCTTGTCCTTATGGGAGTGAAGGTTGTGAGATATTTTCCAAAATTAATAAAGTGATCAATGGTGAGGTTGAAATTGACCATTATTTGGTGAAAAACATTGATATAAAGGATATTAAAAAATCTATTCAGTCTTATGACTCCACTGATCCTCATTACTCTATATCAGTAAGTGATGAAATAAATGAGTAAAAAACAGTTGGGATATCATACTATTGTTTTGTGTTATCTGATCCTTACATAAATGAACAATCAGAATTGAGACATATTCCTGAATTTCCAAGAATAAAAAACTATCACTTTGTGGATAAAATCATTCCTCACATTGAAGACCAAAGAGAGGATAGTCATGTTCTCTTTACACCTCCATTTAATTGCAAGAACCACATCAAGGAAGGGGAGAAATTATCCAATGAACAATCAGGACACCCAGAGGAGAAGTTTTTCTGGAAGCACACTAGAGTTGAAAAAATACAATGGCCACCATCAGAATATGGGTAGTCCACTGTAACTGTCTAGCTATAGAAAAATAAATGCAGCACTTCTTGGGAGGCAAACCATGTTTTTTTTACTTTTAGGAAATTTTAATTTCTTTTTAGTTTTTCCTTAGATGAATAATGATTTTTATTTTTCAAGTAACATTCCACCAGATCCAAAAATTTCACCAACCCACCACTGGATGGAGATTTCAACCCACCAAATCCAAACCAGGGGGCACCTCTTTCCCTTTAACTCATCTTTTTTTCTCTCTCTCTCTCTCTTTCTCTTTATTCTTCTTCCTCCCCCATTCTCATTTTTTTACCACTTTCATCATCACATTTTTTATTTACTCTTTCTATTTTTTGTGGGTGTGTCTTTATAAAAAACTAAAAAAAACTTAAAAACTTAAAACGAAAAAAAATATTTTAAAACAAATATATGAAAAAAGATCCATACTTACTCACCATCTAGTTTTCAAATTTTGTCCAACCATTTTGGGGAGTCAAAATACATTGTTTCATCTCAAAAATCATGAATTTTCATCATATATTTGGATAAAGAATATTGTATCAAAACCAACAAAATTTGAATGCTCAATTTTTGATTTGGAAAATGATTTTCTCCACCCGTGAGGAACAAAATTTTATTTCATGCCAAGGCCACCTATGACCATCTTTTTAAAATGTGTGTTTTCACCCCCATTTGTGAGTCTTGAGTTTGTGGGCCTTCGAGCTGAATTTCCAATTTTATTGTGCATTAATATGATAGAGGCATTTTATAAACCAAATTATAATTATAATATCCAAATATCCTCCCATTAACCATAAATTAATCCTCCGTTTGAAATCCCCTTCGAGCCCATGAAAACCTTTTCTTTAATAGCCACATCACTGCGCAATTACTTATTCCACCCAATATCAATATGGATTTTCATTGCATAATTTTTTGAAATTTAAGTGTTGGGGGGGAATGGATTTCATTTTGGGTACCCTTTTATTTATTTTCACCATATTATCATATTCTTGAGGGTAAGCATCATTTTAAGTGTGGGGGAGAGGTTTTCCTTCAGTGGGGTTGGGTAATGTATATATTTTTATCTTTTACAATTGAAAAGTGTTCCAAAAAATCAAAAAAAATCAAAAAAAAAAATGAAAATAAGAATGGGTTGTGTCTTGGGTGGGTCAAAAATCACTCTTCCTCAACTTTTGATCTTGTTATAACTATTATAATTATTGTCGTGAGGAGATCAATCCTGGGTTGGGAGATGAGTGTGAGATCTATTTCAAGTTAATCTTTTGAAAAATGAAAAAAAATGATGAACACTTATGCCATTCGGAGAAGTTTTGTGTTTTGTAAATATTACATCTTATAATTACCTTAAAATTTTCCACTTTCATGTCTTGATTTAGAAAATTGTTCCCTTTTAAATATGTGTTTCAATTTCTTTCCATATCTCATTTCAAAAAACAAAATGTGCATTTCTTTTTCCATGTTGGTGTTTTACCCCCTTTTTTCTATCTTTTGGATATCATCTTCCTACCGTCCCATAGCCACAGAAAAATCCCTAAAAATAACTCTTGATTTTTTAGCACTTTATTATATGGATTGGAAGTTGAGAGCTCTTAAAAAATCTAAGATTTTTTACTTTTGGTTGGTGAATGAGTGAAGCTCCATAAATTAATTTTATCATCTTGAAAGGAGTAAGTTTTGTGTGCCACCATTTTCCATTTCTAAATTTGAGCATGAAAAAAATGATTTTTTTTGGAACATTATTTATATAACAACTTGTGGTGTAATTCAATATGGATGAGTGAAATTTTCTAAACCTCCCCGGAGTGGGGAATTTTTTTTTTAATATTTGTTGGTGAGTAAAAATGATTTTGTCATGTTTTTATATTTTTTGCACATGATTACATGCACAAGACTAAGTGTGGGTGACTTGATGTTATTAATATTTTCATAACTTAATATATACTCCCTTTACTTATTTTATATGAAATGTGTATAATTTTTGTGAAATATTAATGTTTTAATATTAAATATAATTTTAGAGCACTATTTGAATTCATATATATTCAAGTCTGTTTAATGTTTTAATAATAACTCTCACCCTACTTATACAAATTGTATGATTCTTATTTTTTAGGGTTCCTTACTCACATTAAAACATTTCATTGGAAGGGACCTTTGTCCAAATCTTCCATTTGGAGGGTCATATGGTCCACACAAGAAGACCTAAATAATCTATGAAGAAACTGGACCATCCTTGAAGATAGAATTACTGGGCTCACTCTAGAAGTCCAAATCTATTTATTCTCCTCCAAAAGTCTAGGGACAATTCAATTCAACTTTTATAAAAAGTTAAGGGCCCAACTCCAAGAATAAGGGGCCCAAATAAATCTTTTAAGTCCATCCCTCCATTCTGTCCGGGATATGAAATCAGCCCAAAAATATTGACTTTTCTCATGATCTAGTCATCAAATCAAGTTGACATTTTGTAGTTGAAATAGGAAAAATATGAGGCCGACTTATTTTAAGAAACAATTTGGATTCGAAGGAATCTTCATATTCAAAAATCTGTTCACATTTAGGACATTAAAAAAGTCTGGATTGAAATGGAAAGATTAATATTGTTTAATAAAATGGCCATTACTTTGTCCCCATAAGTCCAAATTCCTTTAAATTTTGAGATTAGTCAGAAAAAATTATTATCTACATCTTTGAATAATGATATATCTCAATATTCAACTGTCTAGATGTCCAAATCATCGATCAAATTTGAGGGGTAGTTTTTGAATGCAAATAGTACACCACCTTGGGCTATAAATACTTTCCCTCCTCTCCTTTCAAAAAAGGTTGGAATTTCAGTAGATAATATCACACATTAGAAACACCAAATCCTTGACAAAGGCTTGGGAGTACCTTCCATAATCAAGTTTTTACTTGAGAGACCTTTCCTCCTCTATTTGTTTTCATTTAATTTTGTGTTCTTCTTTGTTGTAATCTTGTAAGTCTTTCTTTTGTAATTCTATTTTAATGAAAGTTTTTTCTTAAATATCTCTTATTATCATACAAATTATGTAGTTTAATATTAATGTTCTTAAAATAGTTTAAATACATTTTATTCCCCTTCCCTTTTTTTCTTTCTCATTCAATCTAAAGTTTGTTTTTAATTCTGATCATCGTTTGTGTGTGTGTGTTCGACACAAATCTCTTTTCTTATCCCTTTCTTTTTCTTATCTTCTTAATTTTTCATCATAATAATTATAACTAGATTACTAATCATTTCAATTTCTAAGTAAATCTCTCATTGGGGTGAGTTATAATTTTGGTAAGTTAAGTGATTGAGAGCTTTTTCTCGATGAATATTCTTCAAATTAACATTGTGTATGTTGAACTTAGCATGTCATGGATTGATGACATGTTTTGTTTAAGATGTGGATTACATGGATTATTAGAACCATATATTCACTACCACAATAAAGTACTGTTGAGATTAGAATCCTAGTTAAGTTAAGGCTTGGATTAAAGCTTTAACACTTAGGAATTCCAATCAACATCAACTTGTGACATGGGTGTTAATTTAATGCAATATAAAGCAAGGATCAAGGATATCACAAGCTTAACTACCTAATGATGAACTCACCCCAATATTTATCAAATTGTTAAATCAAACACCAATCATTAATCACTTCATTTAAGCTTTACAAACAAACCCCCCAATCAAAATACAATCAACTAAAAACAAACAACTATTAAAAAGTATCATTGCCGAGGATTCGACCCGAGTACTGCTATACACATCAGCAGAGCATTAGAACTTTGACTGGTCAATATGTGACAATCGGCCGCATGTTTCACTACTTAATGATATTTGGAGGATAAATGTTGAGTTTGGAAAATTTAGTGACTTTATTTATAAATTTTTGAATTTTGTAAGGGTTATAAGGTTAACCATTTATAAAATGGTTTAATTTTAATTTTGGGTGAGGTTTTAGAGATTAATGTATTAATTCACTATATTAAGATTTATCAATAGTGTATAACCAGTGTTAGCTTTTTTTTTAACTAGATATAAAAGGAATGAATTATCATTCTTTTATGGATCATATTTAGTACTTTATATAAGAAAAATTCATCTCTTAAAGAAGAGATGAAGTAGAAATTGATCAAGGCATAACCAAATGAAGAAATTGTGCCTATAAAATAAAAAGATATCAAGTAAGTACATTTTTATATGTTCTCAGTCTAGATGAAAAATGAATCCACCAACTTTAAGAAAAATGATCATGAAATAAATTTTTTTCATGTTATCATCATTTTTGATTATATTAATGATATTTTTCACACCTATTTGGTTTATGGTTTTGTGGTCTTTAACCTTCTTTATATCACCCACTTTCTTGTGATCAATGATATCTATCACTCTATAATTATTTATACTTTTTTTCCATGTATATATCTTCACTTAACACCTATTTTCTCCTACATGGAAACCTAGTATGTGTTATTATAGATGAATTTCACACACACATTTCTCTTTTTCAATATAATATTTTATTAACCCTTTTAATGGTGTGGGTTTCTAAGAAGGAATTTTAAAATGTTAAAACTTTGGTGAATGAGAAGAAATTTGAGGGAGAAATTCATTTTAAGGGGGTAAAATGTAACACCCTATGATTTTGTGAAATATTTTGTTCAAATGAATTTAATTTTTCAATATTATACATTACACATAACATAGGGTTTAACTTTCATTACACGTAACCCTGAGTTTATCTTGCATTACACACAACACTAGGTTTAAATGAAATGTGAAATATTATTAAAATATTATTATAAGATAGATATAACATAGCCATTGGAATTATGGGTATGAATAGGATTAAATAAATTATGAAAATATATGGTTTACAAATGTATATAAAATTAATTATTTGATGACTATTTAATTAAAAATGAAAATAATGGAAATATTTTTCTCAAAAACTATTTTTATGAAAACAAACACTTTCTACCTAAAAAAACACTTTTAGTGAATTATTTTAATGAAATTTATATATTATATATTCAATATACTATTTAACATTCATATTATTTTTTTCTATACAAGAGATAAAAAAATCCAATTTTATGATTAAAAACTATATTTTTCTAAAAAGTAGTTTTGTTGCCTTTTGTACACTTATTTTGGAAAAAATAAATTTTAAAACTTTTAGAAAATTTATTTGAAAATATAAAATTTATTTTTTTAATCATAATGTCAAAATTATCATAGGGTTAATTTTTCATAATTTTCTAAAAAGACTAATTTTTTGATGAATAGTGAAAAATATTGAATTTTTATTAAGAATAACCTTTTCATTTAAATTATTTATAAAGTTAAATTATATTTAAATTGGTTTTAAATTAAAATTAGTTAAATTATAAATATTTTATTCCAATTTAGATCATTGAAATCATTTTCATATTGAATTTTGAAATAAAAAACTTGTATACTTTTGAGTATTTTCTCTTTGAAAACTCGATTTCTCATCACGCCCATAAGATTAATTTTAAATTAAAATTTTACACTTATGTAAATGAAATTTGAAAAAATAGATTAAATATTTGGAATCATAATAATTTATATCATCTAATAAATTTAACTTATTTTTTGACCAAAATAAATAGTGAAAACAATAAAAAATAATTACTGTGGTTAAAGTAAAAATGTGTTTACCACTGGTAAAAATAAAAATATAAGGGTTAAAATGGCCTAAAAACTTTCCTAAAATATATTTTATGGTTATATGTCTACCCTATAATGTATAATCCTCGATAATACTTCATTTTTAGCCTTGTGGCATGTGAAAAATGTGGGTACACCTTTTTCTTTCAAAAAATTACAAGTATGTCACTCACCTCACTTATAGAAGACCACCCATATCCTATCCTATTCACATCATAAAACCCTTTAATTTAGGAAAATACCTATAAAAATAACTTTTAAAATTCTATAATCTCATCATAGAATCATTATTTTTTCCACAAATCCATCCTTTAAAGGATTTTGGTGCAAACCTAAGGAGGTTACCTGAGGAAGAGATAACATTCTTCATCGAGCATTTTTATATTATTTATTCATACACATACTTAAATTATTATTAAAATATGATGATATAATATCATAATTATTTTACATATAATTAGATGTTTTTATTTTATTTTCATATCCTACAACCATCACCATTTCCATAAAATGATTTATGAAATCATCATTTGTGTGTATGGTGGACTACCACCTCGCAAACTGATGTCACTTGTTTTTATATTACCAGAACTCATGGTTGGGTATGGTGATAGACATAAAGAATATATATGATCTTTATTACATAATTATAACTTTGGAGTCATTATATCATATATAAATTTTTTTACTTTCTATTCTGCACGTGATACAATAACGTCATTCGTGTGTACGAGGGACTACTGCATCACGAAGCGATGTGATTTGTTTTCACTAATACTTTACATGAAAGATAATAAGGATAAAATTAATGAATTTATGTGATATAAATGAAATAATTGTGATATTAATTAAATATTTATCATTATGAAAATATAATATATAATTTTCATTCTTACCTTTTCACTCCTTGAAAGATGATAACATCATTCGTGTACGTGTGGACTACCACATTCCCGAAGAGATGTGACTATCTTTTAATCAGTACACCACATGGGTGATATGTATAAGTATAATTAAAGAAAAAATATGTTATTTATGATATTATTATCACTATAGAAAATAAAATATTACTTAAAATACTTTCCATAATGATAATTGAAAAATGGAAACCTTACTCATGCATATAGACAACCTACCGCTCCATGATCGTAAGACACTTAATTTATCAAAACCATATTTCATGATTTATATTAAAAGTATAATTGATGTATAAATAAGATAGTTATATCATTATTATTATTATGGAGATGATGGAACCATGATAAAATCAAGAGGAATGGAAATAAAAAATCAAAACATATACCAAAAACAAATCAATCACTACCCGAAAGATAATTTTAACAAGGAATTGTTAATAAACAGGCAATAAATGGTAAAAATTAAATTATATATGGTATTATATATATATATATTTATTTATTCATTTTTCAATAATATATTTTTCATAAAATTATATTTATTATATAGGAGGTTTGAATGTGTATAAATAAATTTGAGATTTAAGGTAAGAGATTTCTATTATCTCTTTTATTTATGGGAGACATATGAAAATTCACCACTCGTTTATTTTGTGTGGTTTATATACTACCATTTTAAATTTTATATCATTAATCACTTCATTTTCATGATATTTAATGTTTAATTTGATGTCATTCTTTACCGAGTATTACGTTTCAAAATATTACTAAAGCGACAAGGGATTTCTATCTCACCTTTTTTACTTCTGTGTGACACATTCCATATTCACCACCTATTTCTATATGTGGTGTATATAATGCCCATTAATTTATTTTATGATGATTCTACTGAAAATTATGGTATTATATATCCATTTCATCATCACTCTTTCAAGGTGATTATATTAAAAATGTTAACAAAGTGGTAATAGTTTTATGATACAATCTCATCATTTATTAAGATTATTTATGATTAAGTCTCCAATATCAAAATCTTATGATCCAACTCTCAATAATTCTCATGAATTTTATTATCATCTTGTAATTAATGATATTTTTCAAGTAATTGTATCATTTTTACCCTCTTTTGTACTTAAAATAATTGATATTTTTTATGAAAAATTGTCATTATTTATCTCTTAGATCAAAAAAACCTTTTCATCAAAACCCATATTTTCTAAAAATGGATTAAAAAATGTTTTTAATATTCTAAAAATTATTTTTAAAGACATTTTTACCCATGTTTTAATTTCTTAAAACTGTTTTGAAAGTAATCTCCTTATCATCTTCCAAACTATGCCTATTTGGATTTTATTGAAAATGTGGAAGAAATATTTGTTTTAAAGTTTATTGAATGAATTTAATTTTCTGTTATTATGAATATTATTTTCTTTGAGGCTTCCTTTATAAGTTTTCATGGTTATTTTTAAATAAAATGTATTCAAAATATTTTAAAAGTGTTTTCAATATGAAAAGGGCATTTTCCTCAATTTTTTTTTAAAAATTTTAAAGCTTCCTTTATAAGTTTAAATGTTTATTTTCAAAGAATATAATTTCTAAAATGTATTATGATTTTTTAGTTTTAAAAGGTATTTTTAAAGGAAAGTTATTTTCCTCAAGAAATTTTCCAAGTGATTTACCTTTTAGAATCATTTTCCATCTAATATGACAACCTTTGACGTAACTTTTTCTTTACTAGGGATATGATCCAAGGATAAAATTATTATTATTTATATAAATGGTTTATGTTTATGATGGAAAGATGTTTATAAAACCCATTCTCTTCCATAGGTTTTACCATGATAAAATTCTTATAAAACCCACTTCTTTTTCCATGGGTTATTCTATTATGAAATGATGAAATGATTATGAAAATTATCTTCTATTACGGTGGTTCTAAAGTAAAAAAAACATCCATATAAAATCATGGACTTTGATAAAAGGATAATAGTGTGTAATTTTATGCAATATAATCCCTAAAACTAATAAATTTGAATATTTTAGAAACCAAGAATTTCAGTTAAAATTGTGGATACTACTGATCAATATATCACAACTGAAGTCAGCATGGGAGGATATCTAATTATTATGAAATTTTTGTACGACAAGTGTGATATGAATAATAGAGAGGCGTTATGGCTTGATCTTCATTAATTTAACCCAGGAGACGTGCCATGGATCATGGGAGGGGACTTCAACATCATTTTGGACCCAATGGAAAAGAAACGAGGAGGATCTTTCCTAAAGAAGGAAAGCAAGGAATTCTCTATGTTTTTATCTCATAAGGGTCTCATGGAATTGAGGTATATGGGAGAAAGCTAAAAGTAGTAAAAAATTATAACTGGGAGCCTGTACTTAGTGTAGGCTCGACCGATGCTTGGTAAACCTTCATGAAATCTCTTCTTTCTATGATGCTAAAGTTACACACCTAGAATTATATTGGAAAAAAATCCCTCAAGGTGTCCTCTCAGTATGTTTTGGGTGTGATTATGTTTGTTGACAAGTATAGATGACCAAAAATGAGTATTAATGGGGTTTTATGAAGTAGGTATTTAAGGTGGCATAGTATCCCGGTGTTTTCCAAAATGTTGGGCCTCAAAATTAGGAGTTTGGTTTTTGGAAAAGGATGTTTTCTACATAGGGGTACACAATATGTGGACCATGAATCACTATTCGTGGATTGAAAATAAGGTATGTATAAATGGTTTGTGGAAGGAAAACAGTATACAGACCACGTAGGAGGAACAATTCACGAAGTGAAGGAGGTTTGCGTGAAGGCTCACGGTTCATAGAAGGAAAACTGTTTGTGGAAAGACATGTCATTCATGAAAATGATATGGTTATTTTTGGAAACTGTGAAGGAAAAGGTGGTACACAGACTTCATAGGTCAGAATGAATTATGGGAGCACAGTACATGGTGAAGATTTGGGTAAATCTCGGATTAACAGATTTTTTGGATCTATTTGCCTATATAAATAGAACTAATCCCATAATTACTTAGTGATTTTCATAATAAAACATCATTTCTACGGGAATTTAGAAAAGTAAAAAGAGAGAATTCCACGAAGGGAGAAGTATTTTACAAGGAGGATTCTATGAAGGGTTAATCGGTTCACAAGAATGGTTCGTGAAAGGTGGTTTGTGGGGAATTGTATCTCGCAAAGGAAGAAGGCAGTCCATAGAAGCAGAGCTAGTATGTGGATGTAGTATGCTGATATGGTATGCAGAGTTTGTATGCGGAGGAATAATATAGAGGCGGTACACAGAAGTAGAGACAATATGCAGAGCATGGACAGTTCATGGAGGATAGGAAACCAGCAAAGCATACCCTCTACACAGTTCACCAAACAGTCAAGGTGGTTTGTGGAGGACTCAAGAAAACTTGCAAAATCACTAAAATAGTTTTCAAAAGCAATTTCCTCTAACTAAAAGTACACAAAAAAGTGAATTTTATCTATGGATGAAAAAGGGACTTCAACATAGCATCTACCTATAATTGACGATGCATGATTTCATGCAATTGAAGGGACCTACATGTCCATAAACTGTGAGTTGATCCCTTCCAAGAGTAGTGATCAAAGTAAGAGGAAGACAATGATCCTTTCCATCAGAAGTGATCCATATAAAGAGACATAGAGAGTGACCCTTGAGAATGTAGTGAGAAGACCCCATATCTTGTAAAGGTAGTAATCCTGGGCATAAAAGTGATCTAACTTGAACCTTGTAATTGGAAGTGAGCTTGAGTGGATTTGGTACATCGGCACATCACTGTTGTATGCTCCTTGGACATAGTGTAATGAGGGTGAACCAAGTAAAATCATTGTGTCTTGTGCATGATTTCATTTCTATTCATATATTTCTATGGGAGAAATAGAAAAGTGTGTTTTTTTAATAACGAAACAAAGTTACAAAGGGGAAGTAGTTATAATATATCATATTTAAATTCACCCCCTCTTAGGGTATTTGAACTAGTAGACCTAACAATTAGTATCATAGTGAAATATTTAAAGTCATTGGTTATATCTCAGTAGAATACATAGAGGTGGTCAATCATAAAGGAATTCCGATATTCGATGGAAAAAAAATTCAACTATGGAAGAATCAGATGCAACACTACTTTAGATCATTAGGAATGGGTGTCTTCACAGTAAGTATCCATAGAACATCAGCTGATATCAATATTAGTGCTTTATCAGAATCTAAAAGAAGATAATTGGATGTCGATGCTAAAGGGATCAATAATTTAGGGGGATCCCTATAAAATGAAAATTATATGATGGTTATGTCATGTAAAACACCACATTCTATGTGGGAAAAGCTATTTAATATCCATGAATGAGATTCAAAGGTCATAGGGACAAAGATTTAGGTTTTGTGGAACAAGTATGCAGATCTGTGAATGAACCCAAATGAATCTGTTGATGCATTATTTGATAGGGTGAATGTTTTAGTGGAAGATATGCATGGTCTTAGATAATTCATTGAAGATATAAATATTGGAAATCATATCTTGAGGAATCTTCCACCTCAATTTAATTTGAAATTTTCAATATTGGAATATAAAGATCCAAAGGAGTTGACATTGGATAACTTGAATAGTACCCTTATTACATATTGAATGAGAAATGATGATAACGATGATTTGGAAATTGGGAACTCCAATGAAGCCGCATTCAAGGCCATGAAGAATCTCTCTATTGAAGATATCATGGAGGAAGATTATTTGGATGATGTCATGTCATTTCTATCTTCAAACCTACAAATAAAAAGAGGAAAGTTCTAAGGTAAACTTCCACTTGAATAATTCTAATGTGGAAAGATTGGACATTTTTTAGTAAAGTGTATTAAGAAGTTTATAGATGATGATGAAGAAAATGATGAAATTACTCGAAAGAAGTATTCCGCCAATGTGAAAGGTAGGAGTAGTGTGAAGAAACATTTCTTCAAAAAGAAGAATCTTCTTTCAAAAGAAGATGAAAGTTTAGAAGAATATAAGGCAGAAGATTTGGATGACTGAAAATATTATAAAGCAGATGATATGGTGGTAGTTGTGTGAAATTCAAAAATAAAGGAAGAAAATGACAGTGATGGGGGAGAAGTAGAAGGAAGAGTTGATATTATGGTTGAATTAGAAGCTGATCTTGAAGAGTTAGATGTTTGGAGATCTAAAAAAAATACAAAAAATTGTTCTATGATGCCAAACTCTATATGCAGTAGTAGTAAGAAGAGAAGTTTGAGATGAATGAAGAAATTGAAAAAATAAAGTCTTTAACACTAGAAACTTTCAGAGATATTGATCAACCCAAAGGTTCTATATTTTCACGAAGACTCACCTCAACTTCCATTATCACTTTCTGAATTCTCAAATGCTTCAAATATCTTAAAACTAACTCTGGTGGATCATTTTTATCAAAATAGAAATTTAATTGACGAGTTTGATCGGTTCATCTTTGACTCTTTGAGTTTAAAGGCTCGTGTGATGGTTGGCCTCCTTGATAGATGCCACATCATGATTAGGTTTGCGACTGGGGAAGATCTAGTTTCCATGTAGTCGAGTACCCCTTGAAAATGAAATGGTTGTTTCTTCTTCCTCTTCTGGTGGTCTTTTGATTTACACATGAAGCAGGATCCCCTGACTGCAGTGATTTGGTTAAATCTCCCAAAACTCCCTCTTCCCTTTCAAAATCCCTCTATTTTGAAGGCTCTTGGGAATCTTTCTGGTCAATTCCTACACTCAGACAACCAAACAGATGCTGTTAGCCATCCTGTTTTCCCTCGTATTTTCATAGAGGTTGATGTTTCAAAGGTGTCATTGGATTGGGTTTGGATTTCTATTTTAGAGGAATTTCGATGGAAGCAGGCAGTTGTCTAAGATTTGTGGACTAAATTCTATGTAACCTGTGGTTGTCTTGGGCACTTGGCCTCAGTGTGTTGTCATGGGCGTAGGTTCAATAAATTGTCGATGTGGAAGGATAAGGTTGTTAATTGTGATGGTTTTGGGGTGATTCAACCGAGTTATCCCGGGGAAGAACTTCATGAAGTCATGCTGTTGGAGATCAATTCAAATTTAGAGAACCTCTTGGTGATAGATTCAACCAATATTTCTCGTAATAATGGAATTTTTTATACTAATCCAAAAGTGGTGGACATTTTTTCCCACTTAAAACTGGACCTGGTTTTCCAAGAAAAGGAAAATATTTCTAGTTTAGTGGCCTCAGGGATAGAGGAAATTTTTGTTGGTAAAGATTAGATCACTTCAGTTAGTACTCCTCCTGATGAGAAGGGCCAAGAGATCTCCCTTGATCTTAGATGGGGGGGGGGGGTCTGGATAGGCTGATACAACTGGAACTAGATAATAGGAGGCTCTTTTCCTAGATGAGGCTTTCCATCCAGACTCTACTGTCAAAGGTTTGAAATTAGATTCTGGTTCTTCGGAGCGTGTTTTCCTTCCAGAATCATGACAAGGAACATGGGGGGTCAAAAAAGGTGAGTGTTTTGGGTTCCCTGGACCCAAACACTTTCATCTTGATGGCCCCATACTACTCAATGTATGTGTGCTCTGGAATGAAGGCAACCTCTAAGGTTAAAGAGGGAAAGACAAATAAGCAGGCCCGATCAGTAATAGGGGATATGAAGGGGCATCCAGTATCCCCTCAAACCCATGTATCATTTTACCAAATACCACATCCTATGTTGTGGAAGTTCGAGTAGTTAATGGTTTGGTCCAAGTGAATAAGGAAAGAGAAGAACATCCAACTGGCTGCGTTGATCTTAGAGGCCCAGAGCAGGACATGCTGGCCGGGGACATGGAATGGGTGAAGGTGAATAATGGGTTGAGTTCTAGAAGGTCCAGCCCAACTATTATATTTAGAATTTATTTTGAAGTATTGGAAGTGGAATCTCCAGTCTAGGAGATTCAAGGTTCAATTTGGGAAGGGTTGGGATCCAAAGCCCATGACTTGTGGATAATCACGATGAAGGGAAAAGAACTTGTGATGCTAATTTTGGAGATGAGAGCTCTATCTTAGCCTCAGTTGATAGTGAGGGATTACTTGAATGAGTTATCTACTGTAAAGACCCGCAAATTTCAAGGAAATTTTTTTCTTAATTTTCTTTGGAATTTTACAAGAGCGCAGCTTCAGACGGCACCTGATTCCGAGGCCCGGTGTGCCCGGAATCAATTTCCGAAGTTTGGCTCGGGTACGTTCAGTGAACGGACGAGCGGGTTTTTCTATCTTTTGAACCGGTGCCCGGAATCGAATTCTGAGGGCACCGATGAAATCGCAGCGCCGGTATTTGCTTAGAAACGCCTCTTCCGGAGTTGCGTTTGCTCAGACGTGGTTTTTTTTAAATTTTACGGCTTAAGTCAGAAATAAAATAAAGTTTGTGCGACAACTTTATTTTATTTCACTTAAGCTGCTTGGAAGCCACTTGAAGTCACTTAAAGACGGCTTGAACTGAGTTGAACTGGATAGGATGCTATCCAGAAATATCCTACCCCTTGGTAGGATATTTGTGCGGTGGGACCCGCACGAGCCACGCCGTTTCTTTCGCTAAGTAACTCACCCGCGAAAACCCGTCAAAGTAACTGAAAAGTCAACCGACGCGTTTTCTTAAATTCTTAACAGACCATTTAATTGGGCGGTTTATTTCGTGAATTAAATGGACTGTTTCTTCGTGAATTAAATGGGTCGTTTCTTTCGTTGAATTAATTCAACGAATTGATGGATCGTTTCTTAACCAGTTTCGTGTGTTGGCATGTTTATAAAATAAGACCAACCCAAAAATCCTTGGAAAGGATTTGAAAGAATCTTCGTTCCTCCACCCTCTCCGCGAAGAACGCGAAGAACGCGAAGAACGCCGGTGACCGGAATTCGACGACGCACACCAAGATCTGCGACGTCGACGAGATCTACCCGCGACATTCTTCGGCGACGCCTCTTCTTCCGCGGCCGATCCTCGTTCGGCAACTAAGGTGAGAATCGGATCTTTTCTTCTCCCTTTTTTTTTAATTTCAATATCAACGGATTTAAACTAATTAAATCCGTTTGATCTTGATCCGGAGATTGGCGACGCGACGCCGGATACCGCGACGACGCGACGATCTCCTTCCTCCGCGACGAGCGATTCCGCGACGACCTCTCGTCCGACGACGACGACAAGGTAAGGGTTGATTGGAATATTTTCCTTCCCGTGATTTTATTTCTTTTAAAGTAAAGAACTTGATCTTCGAACAATTTTAACATTTAAAATTGTTGTTGATTGTTTTATTGTTCCTCCTGTGGATTATGACTAACGCGGAGGGTGCGGGTCTAACGAACAAGACCCGGCAACCCTCCGCCGATCTTCTCTTTTTGTGCGGATTTGGCGGACGACGACGAACCGTGCGGCAAGGGCAATTTGTTGGCTCCGCAGTGAAGATCGTCCCCCGGGAGGAGCATCGGCGCAGACGGGAAAGAAATCGGGCCACCGGAGCATCTCCGGCGGCCCGCGGAAGGCGGCGGCGGCGCCCGGCGCGCCGCCGTGGAGGAAGCCCGCCGCGGCGGCAACGGCGGCCGGTTCCGCGGCCGCGCGGAACCGGGACGGACGCGGCGGCCCGGCCGCGTCCGCGTGACAGGCGGCCCCCCGCGGGGGCCGCGTCTCCTTCAAAGCCGCGGGTCAACCCCGCGGCGGCGGCTCTTCGGCCGCTCGGCCGAAGACCGAGCCGGCCGGTCCGGTCGGCCGGGCCGCGCCCCGGCCGGACCGGACCCGGCCAAGCCGGTTCGGGCCGGGTCGGGCCGGCCCGGTTCGGGCCGACCCGGTTCGGCCGACCCCAGGGGGGGTTCGGGCCGGGTCGCCCCGGACCCGGAACCCCCGTTTCGGGCCCTCTTCGGTCTTTCGCCCATATCTTGGGCCTGGGACCTCCAACTGACGTACCGTCAGCGGCTACGCGATCCTTAGATCGAGACGGTCGTTTCGGTATATTATACTCAAGGTTTCAGAAGACTTTGGGTTCGGCCGGGTTGGTTCGTACACGAAACCAACCGGGCCCTCGGAGCGGAAACGCTCATAACTTGAGCTACGGACGTCCGAACGACGTACCGTCAGCTGTGGTAGTTTCCTCTAAGTGAGACGGAACTTTTGGCATACTCCGCCCGAGGATCGGATACAGCCGGAGTACGGTCGGGTTGGTTTTGCCCTAAAAACCAACCGGGCCCCTGGGACAAAAATGCCAATAACTCTCAGACCGGGCGTCCGATTGACGCGCCGTCTGTCGCGTTGAGATCCTGTTGTCGATACGGAACTTTTGGATACATCAACTTCGGACTACGTGTCAGTTGATGTATCAGCCCCTCGGCTCGTGGAGCGGACCCTCCTAAACGAGCTCGCTTCGTGCGGAAACCCTAGCGCTGGCTGTGACCTCGACGACAGAGCAGAGATCCTCCGTGGACTGCGACGACGGCAGAGCAGAGATCCTCCGTGGACTGCGACGACGGCAGAGCAGAGATCCTCCGTGGACTGTGACGACGGCAGAGCAGAGATCCTCCGTGGACTGCGGCGACGACTGTGCAGGGATCCTCAGTGGACTGCGTCGACTACTGCACTCAGCGATCCTATGCGGATCAGTGCCCGATCCTATGTGGGTCCTACTACCGGTTCTGTGTGAGCCACTGCCTACCGGTTCTGTGTGAGCCACTGCCTACAGGTTCTGTGTGAGCCCGATCCTGTGTGGGTCTTCTGCGGGGGTTAGTACCTATCGATCCTTCGTGGGTCCGACGACTTAGACGGATCAGTGATCGTCTTTGACGTCATCTGAAAAAGTATACCTGGTTGAGCTGAATCTTATGTTGCTCTCCTTTGTGGATTGTGTTGAACTATCCTTTGTGGATTTACTATTTACTCTCCTTGTGGATTTGAGTCTTGCTTTCCTTTGTGGATTGAGTTGTTCTTGAGCTCGTGAGCAGAGCTAGATTTGGGGACTTAGGTATATGTATGGGCATATACCTAAGTCGAGTCAGATGTTACTTCGTGATTGCATCTTTCTTTTGTGCTATATCCTTTGTGGATTTCGGGAGACCTTCGGGGGTCTCGGGGTCCTTACTGAGTAGCTTGTACTCACCCCTGCACGGGCTATGCCCGCACTTCGTGGTGTTGGTTGCAGACGACGGACAGCGCTGATCACGGTTGGGGCGTGGAGCAGGACGGTACCTGGAGGTGGACCACTGGGCGGGACGTGCTCGGAGCGGACGTGGGACCCGAGGAGCCTGGAGGCTATCTGTACCCACCCTTCAGGTGGGATTGCCAGTGGACGACACGAGGCCGCCGTCTTTTCTTCAGTTGCTGTACTTTACCTTTCAGTTGTACTTTACAGTTGGGCTTGTATTTCCGGCCCCTTTACTTTTCTGTACTTTACTTTCCGCTTGCTGACTCTGTGTGGTTGTTACTTATAAAGGCAATGCCTTCCCTGTTTACTGGGATTTTACGCCTTGGTGCTAGTCGCCAGCCCCTGGCCTATGGAAGGCGGGCTTGGGGTAGTCACGGCACGGGCCCCGAGGACGGGTCGTGACAAATTGGTATCAGAGGTGGTCGGTTCTACCGCAAACTCTGATCGTCCTTCCTTTCTATACGAAGCAATAGTGTTTAGTGTATTGAGTGTGGTTATCAGTTCAGGGAGCCCAGTGTTGGTGCGGCGGCCGACGTATCCGTACACCAGGACCCTGACTCCTGATTTCCGACTTAATGCATGAAAACATTGATTGCGTGTGTGTTTCAAGTTTTTCCTTGTTATTACTTGTGTCAGCTCACCGGGTATACTGATCTGCTTTATGAAAGTCTCAAGTTTTCCTTGTGATTACTTGTGCCAGCTCACCAGGTATACTGTTCTGACTGTGGTGCTCTTGTTCTCCTTTTCCGGATGGCCCCGCGACGACTGCCAGCTAGGGTTCCGAGTGTAGGGCGCGACGGCAGCCCACCGAGCGACGAGGCCTCGGTGCAGGGCCCTTTGCCAGCTGTGGCACCGGCGGTAGCTTTACCCGCCGAGCCACCGATGCTACCAGTACCAGACGCTGACGATGCACGTCGCCTCAGGGCACTGCACGAGTTTTAGAGCCAGCGACCGCCCAGGTTTCGCGGTGAGGCGGACCCCCAGGCCGCCGAGGACTGGCTAGAGGCGGTGGTACGGATCTTCAGGCTAGTGAGGACACCAGCGGATCTCATGGTGATCCTCGCAGCGAGCCTCCTGCAGGCGGCGGCAGGACGATGGTGGAGCCTGATGCTCCAGGTTCACGATGAGGCATCCTTGCTCTGGGCGGACTTCGAGAGCCTCTTCCGCTCTGAGTTCGTCCCGGCCACCCTCCGAGCGGTGCACATCCAGGAGCTTCTCCAGCTGCGCCAGGGCAGCATGACGGTCGCTCAGTACGCGGCGAGGTTCACGGACCTATCTCGCTACTCGACCGACATGGTACGGGACCCCTTCTTCCGAGCCCGGACCTTCGAGCAGGGCTTGCGACAGGAGATTCGGGCGTCGCTGATCTCTCTCAGCATTCCGACCCAGGCGGGAGTGCTGGAGCGAGCCCTCCTGATCGAGAGCTTCCTGGCAGAGCCTTCTTCAGCGGCGAGACCTAGCGCAGGGCGGCAGGTAGCTGAGTCATCGGCAGCAGGCAGCCGACGGATGACTCACGGGTCCAGGCAGACCAGACCCCCTCGCAGACGGCCTCAGGACACCGGCTCAGCGGTGCGGGGCACACAGCGGAGTGCCAGCCTTTCGAGAGGCAGGCTGTGCTACTCTTGCGGCGGGCAGGGTCACATGGCTCGTGACTGCCCGACTCGCCGACCAGAGGAGCAGCAGACGGTGGAGGGGCCACCCAGGCAGAGGCAGAGGGTCGACCGTGGCGGTCCGCAGGGAGGAGGCGGACGAGGCAGAGGAGCTGGCCGAGCAGCAGGTGGTGGGCGACGCTTCCAGGCTCTACCCCCACCACCACCAGGAGGGCCACCTCGACCACAGGGAGCTGGAGGGCAGGGACAGGCCCAGCTCCAGGCAGTGGAGGCCTACGACCCCGACATGCCAGAGATGATTCGAGGTACGATCTGTGTCTATTCCACCCTTGCTGCAGTACTTATAGACACAGGAGCGAGTCACTCTTTCATAGCCTCTACCCTTGTTCGGAGCTCGGAGATTCCGACTGAGCCGTTGGCTCGATCCTTACGGCTAGAGACTCCTACGGGAGCAGACTCGACGATTACGCACTGGTGCCGGCAGTGTGAGCTTACTCTAGGAGGCGAGAGCTTCGGCTGGGATCTCCTTGTAGCGGCGTCGAGGCCTTACGACGTCATCTTGGGCATGGATTGGCTATCCACGGTTCATGCCCAGATCGACTGTTTTAGGCGCAAGGTGCGATGTGTTCGTACCGACGGGAGCAGGTTTACCTTCACCGGCGAGAAGGGAACCTTTGCAGCACAGGATGGACTTCCGCGGAGGAGAGTGCAGCCTATCTCTCATCAGTTGGCTAGCCTCATCCTAGGAGCAGTGGATGTGCGGAGTCCGGCTTTTCCTGCAGTGGTGGACCAGTACGTGGACGTCTTTCCCGACGACGTTCCAGGGCTACCTCCTCGTAGAGAGGTAGACTTTTACATCGACTTGTACCCCGGGACAGCCCCGATATCTACTCCAGCATATCGGATGGCCCCCGCCGAGCTTCGAGAGCTGCGGGTACAGTTGGAGGACTTGCAGAGCAAGGGGTTTATCCGACCCAGTGTTTCACCCTGGGCTTCCCCGATTTTGTTCGCCAAGAAGGCGGACGGGAGCTTGCGACTATGTGTCGACTATCGTCGCCTGAACCAGATGACAGTGAGGAACAAGTATCCGCTGCCACGGATTGATGACCTCTTCGATCAGCTCAAGGGAGCGCGGTGGTTCTCGAAGATAGACCTCCGGTCAGGCTATCATCAGCTCAGAGTTCGAGACGAGGACGTGCAGAAGACGGCCTTCAGGTGTCGGTATGGCCATTATGAGTTCTTGGTTATGCCATTCGGCGTAACCAATGCTCCATCAGTGTTCATGAGCCTCATGAACAGGATCTTCCAGCCATACCTCGACCGATTTGTCGTTGTCTTCATTGACGACATTTTGGTATACTCGACGACTGAGGAGGAGCATGCCTACCACCTGCGAGTTGTGCTAGACACACTCCGAGAGCACCAGCTTTATGGCAAGCTCTCAAAATGCCAGTTCTGGTTACGTGAGGTCCATTTCTTGGGGCACGTCATTTCTGAGGCGGGAGTTGCAGTGGATCCCGCGAAGATCGAGGCGGTGCTAGCTTGGGAGCCACCCAAGAGCGTGACGGAGGTGCGGAGCTTCTTGGGCCTAGCCGGATATTATCGGAGATTCGTGCCAGACTTCTCCAGAGTTGCAGCACCACTCTCAGCCTTGACGAAGAAGGGGAAACCCTTTGTGTGGTCAGACAGATGTCAGCAGAGCTTCCAGGAGCTGAGACAGAGATTGACCAGCGCACCTATCTTGAGGTTGCCTGAGGAGGGAGTTGGGTACGTAGTTTACTGCGATGCATCAGGGACTGGACTCGGGTGCGTCCTGATGCAGGAGCGGGCCGTGATCGCCTACGGATCACGTCAGTTGAGGCCGCATGAGCAGAACTACGCCACTCATGACCTGGAGTTAGCAGCAGTGGTCTTCGCTCTGAAGACGTGGCGGCACTATCTGATGGGCGAGCGCTTCACGGTCTTTTCTGACCACCAGAGTCTCAGGTATATCTTCTCTCAGAAGGACCTGAACCTGAGACAGCGGAGATGGCTTGAGTTCCTCCAGGACTATGACTTTGAGATAGTCTATACTCCTGGGAAGGGGAACGTAGTAGCCGATGCCCTCAGCAGGAGGACGGGCATTCAGCTACTTGAGGAGGCGACGGAGCAGCTAGCCTCCTTGCAGATATCCTTCGTGGATAGAGACGGAACAGCCTTTCTTCAGTCTCTCACAGTCTCTCCTCCACTTCTACAGCGGGTCAGAGAGGCTCAGCGTGGGGACGCTGACTGTGAGACCCGGCGTGCACTGATATCCTCAGGTGAGGCGCCTGATGGTTTCTCCCTTGGAGCAGAGCACGACATCCTTTTCAGAGGGCGTACCTTCGTACCAGTTGCTTTACGAGAGGAGGTGCTGAGAGAGTTTCACACTTCTCCCTTGGCGGTACATCCCGGAGTGGCGAAGATGTACCAGGATCTCAGACGACAGCACTGGTGGCCGGGCATGAAGAAAGCTGTGGCAGAGTTCGTTTCACGATGCCTCACCTGCCAGCAGGTGAAGGCAGAGCACCAGGTACCAGCAGGCTTGGTACAGCCCTTGGAGGTCCCGGAGTGGAAGTGGGACGGCATATCTATGGACTTCGTGACTGGACTTCCACGTACTTCCAGAGGTCACGACTCCATTTGGGTGATTGTCGACCGACTCACCAAGTCGGCACACTTCTTACCCATCAGAGAGCAGGGCTCAGTGGAGAGCTTGGGACGTCTTTACGTCCAGGAGATCGTACAGCTTCACGGTGTGCCATCGTCTATCGTCTCCGATCGAGATGCTCGTTTCACTTCCCGGCTTTGGAAGGGGTTGCAGGAGGCGTTCGGGACGCGGCTCCATCTGAGCACAGCCTTCCACCCTCAGACGGATGGACAGACGGAGAGGACCATACAGACACTCGAGGACATGCTCCGTGCATGTGTTCTCGACTTTGGTCGCAGCTGGGAGGACCACCTACCCTTGGTGGAGTTCGCGTACAACAACAGCTACCACTCCACCATCGGGATGGCACCATACGAGGCGTTGTACGGCAGACCCTGCAGATCCCCGTTGTGCTGGACAGACCCTGGGGAGTCAGCACTCGTGGGACCAGAGATGGTCCGAGCCACGACAGAGAAGGTCCAGATCATCCAGGAGAGGATGAGGACAGCTCAGAGCCGGCAGAAGTCATATGCTGACAGGAGGCGGAGGCCACTAGAGTTCGAGGATGGCGACCACGTCTTTTTGCGTGTCTCACCTCGACGTGGTTTACGGAGATTTGGCCGAGGCGGCAAGTTGTCTCCACGCTTCACCGGGCCTTTCCAGGTCCTCAGCAGGATAGAAGAGGTGGCTTATCGCCTGGCTCTACCACCTCAGTTGCACCGGGTGCACGACGTCTTCCACGTGTCTCAGCTGAGGAGATACGTGCACGACCCGACGCACATCATCGACTTTGGGGAGCTGGACGTGGACGATGGGGCGACTTTTGCGGAGGTCCCAGTGGAGATCGAGGATCGACAGGAGCGGGTCCTACGTGGGCGGTCGATTCCTCTTGTGCGCATCAGATGGCAGCACGAGAACCTCCAGGAGAGCACTTGGGAGCGGGAGGCTCAGATGCGTGCTCAGTACCCCCATTTGTTCCCCTAGTTTTCGATGTATCTTTACGGGGACGTAAATCCCTGAGGTGGGAGTAATGTAAAGACCCGCAAATTTCAAGGAAATTTTTTTCTTAATTTTCTTTGGAATTTTACAAGAGCGCAGCTTCAGACGGAACCTGATTCCGAGGCCCGGTGTGCCCGGAATCAATTTCCGAAGTTTGGCTCGGGTACGTTCAGTGAACGGACGAGCGGGTTTTTCTATCTTTTGAACCGGTGCCCGGAATCGAATTCTGAGGGCACCGATGAAATCGCAGCGCCGGTATTTGCTTAGAAACGCCTCTTCCGGAGTTGCGTTTGCTCAGACGTGGTTTTTTTTAAATTTTACGGCTTAAGTCAGAAATAAAATAAAGTTTGTGCGACAACTTTATTTTATTTCACTTAAGCTGCTTGGAAGCCACTTGAAGTCACTTAAAGACGGCTTGAACTGAGTTGAACTGGATAGGATGCTATCCAGAAATATCCTACCCCTTGGTAGGATATTTGTGCGGTGGGACCCGCACGAGCCACGCCGTTTCTTTCGCTAAGTAACGCACCCGCGAAAACCCGTCAAAGTAACTGAAAAGTCAACCGACGCGTTTTCTTAAATTCTTAACAGACCATTTAATTGGGCGGTTTATTTCGTGAATTAAATGGACTGTTTCTTCGTGAATTAAATGGGTCGTTTCTTTCGTTGAATTAATTCAACGAATTGATGGATCGTTTCTTAACCAGTTTCGTGTGTTGGCATGTTTATAAAATAAGACCAACCCAAAAATCCTTGGAAAGGATTTGAAAGAATCTTCGTTCCTCCACCCTCTCCGCGAAGAACGCGAAGAACGCGAAGAACGCGAAGAACGCCGGCGACCGGAATTCGACGACGCACACCAAGATCTGCGACGTCGACGAGATCTACCCGCGACATTCTTAGGCGACGCCTCTTCTTCCGCGGCCGATCCTCGTTCGGCAACTAAGGTGAGAATCGGATCTTTTCTTCTCCCTTTTTTTTTAATTTCAATATCAACGGATTTAAACTAATTAAATCCGTTTGATCTTGATCCGGAGATTGGCGACGCGACGCCGGATACCGCGACGACGCGACGATCTCCTTCCTCCGCGACGAGCGATTCCGCGACGACCTCTCGTCCGACGACGACGACAAGGTAAGGGTTGATTGGAATATTTTACTTCCCGTGATTTTATTTCTTTTAAAGTAAAGAACTTGATCTTCGAACAATTTTAACATTTAAAATTGTTGTTGATTGTTTTATTGTTCCTCCCGTGGATTATGACTAACGCGGAGGGTGCGGGTCTAACGAACAAGACCCGGCAACCCTCCGCCGATCTTCTCTTTTTGTGCGGATTTGGCGGACGACGACGAACCGTGAGGCAAGGGCAATTTGTTGGCTCCGCAGTGAAGATCGTCCCCCGGGAGGAGCATCGGCGCAGACGGGAAAGAAATCGGGCCACCAGAGCATCTCCGGCGGCCCGCGGAAGGCGGCGGCGGCGCGGGTCGCCGGCGCGGCGGCGCCGACGACCGGAGGCGGCGGCGCCCGGCGCGCCGCCGTGGAGGAAGCCCGCCGCGGCTGAAGCCGCGGCGGCAACGGCGGCCGGTTCCGCGGCCGCGCGGAACCGGGACGGACGCGGCGGCCCGGCCGCGTCCGCGTGACAGGCGGCCCCCCGCGGGGGCCGCGTCTCCTTCAAAGCCGCGGGTCAACCCCGCGGCGGCGGCTCTTCGGCCGCTCGGCCGAAGACCGAGCCGGCCGGTCCGGTCGGCCGGGCCGCGCCCAGGCCGGACCGGACCCGGCCGAGCCGGTTCGGGCCGGGTCGGGCCGGCCCGGTTCGGGCCGACCCGGTTCGGCCGACCCCAGGGGGGGTTCGGGCCGGGTCGCCCCGGACCCGGAACCCCCGTTTCGGGCCCTCTTCGGTCTTTCGCCCATATCTTGGGCCTGGGACCTCCAATCGACGTACCGTCAGCGGCTACGCGATCCTTAGATCGAGACGGTCGTTTCGGTATATTATACTCAAGGTTTCAGAAGACTTTGGGTTCGGCCGGGTTGGTTCGTACACGAAACCAACCGGGCCCTCGGAGCGGAAACGCTCATAACTTGAGCTACGGACGTCCGAACGACGTACCGTCAGCTGTGGTAGTTTCCTCTAAGTGAGACGGAACTTTTGGCATACTCCGCCCGAGGATCGGATACAGGCGGAGTACGGTCGGGTTGGTTTTGCCCTAAAAACCAACCGGGCCCCTGGGACAAAAATGCCAATAACTCTCAGACCGGGCGTCCGATTGACGCGCCGTCTGTCGCGTTGAGATCCTGTTGTCGATACGGAACTTTTGGATACATCAACTTCGGACTACGTGTCAGTTGATGTATCAGCCCCTCGGCTCGTGGAGCGGACCCTCCTAAACGAGCTCGCTTCGTGCGGAAACCCTAGCGCTGGCTGTGACCTCGACGACAGAGCAGAGATCCTCCGTGGACTGCGACGACGGCAGAGCAGAGATCCTCCGTGGACTGCGACGACGGCAGAGCAGAGATCCTCCGTGGACTGCGACGACGGCAGAGCAGAGATCCTCCGTGGACTGCGGCGACGACTGTGCAGGGATCCTCAGTGGACTGCGTCGACTACTGCACTCAGCGATCCTATGCGGATCAGTGCCCGATCCTATGTGGGTCCTACTACCGGTTCTGTGTGAGCCACTGCCTACCGGTTCTGTGTGAGCCACTGCCTACAGGTTCTGTGTGAGCCCGATCCTGTGTGGGTCTTCTGCGGGGGTTAGTACCTATCGATCCTTCGTGGGTCCGACGACTTAGACGGATCAGTGATCGTCTTTGACGTCATCTGAAAAAGTATACCTGGTTGAGCTGAATCTTATGTTGCTCTCCTTTGTGGATTGTGTTGAACTATCCTTTGTGGATTTACTATTTACTCTCCTTGTGGATTTGAGTCTTGCTTTCCTTTGTGGATTGAGTTGTTCTTGAGCTCGTGAGCAGAGCTAGATTTGGGGACTTAGGTATATGTATGGGCATATACCTAAGTCGAGTCAGATGTTACTTCGTGATTGCATCTTTCTTTTGTGCTATATCCTTTGTGGATTTCGGGAGACCTTCGGGGGTCTCGGGGTCCTTACTGAGTAGCTTGTACTCACCCCTGCACGGGCTATGCCCGCACTTCGTGGTGTTGGTTGCAGACGACGGACAGCGCTGATCACGGTTGGGGCGTGGAGCAGGACGGTACCTGGAGGTGGACCACTGGGCGGGACGTGCTCGGAGCGGACGTGGGACCCGAGGAGCCTGGAGGCTATCTGTACCCACCCTTCAGGTGGGATTGCCAGTGGACGACACGAGGCCGCCGTCTTTTCTTCAGTTGCTGTACTTTACCTTTCAGTTGTACTTTACAGTTGGGCTTGTATTTCCGGCCCCTTTACTTTTCTGTACTTTACTTTCCGCTTGCTGACTCTGTGTGGTTGTTACTTATAAAGGCAATGCCTTCCCTGTTTACTGGGATTTTACGCCTTGGTGCTAGTCGCCAGCCCCTGGCCTATGGAAGGCGGGCTTGGGGTAGTCACGGCACGGGCCCCGAGGACGGGTCGTGACATCTACATCCCTAGGATAAAGAGGGGGAAGAATGGAAATATATATTTGGATAATTGTAGTGTTATTAAGGGAAAAAATAAAAAGGACATAAATATTACTCAAAACTACTCAAGCCGATGGAGACTAGGTCATTCAAGAAGTTAAGAGACGAAGATAGGGTTGAAGTCACATTTCTAGTGACTAGGATACTGAAGTTCAGGAAGGTTGAAGCCAAACTCCCATTGCTCCCAACACTGATGTGATGGCTCCCACTAAGGAGGATCTAAATTTCTTAAAGCGTGTAGCAGGTAAGGAAGAAAAAAATAGTGATATGTCATGGGAACATATCATACACTTTGAGGAAGAAATGCTGGAGGAGTATCTCCATATTAATGCTGCAAACTGAGGTTGGTTATAAGTAGTAGAAAAATGTATCATCAAATGAGATTAAAATTTAAAATCTATTTTTAGCTCTAAAATATGAATATGGTCCATCATATTTCAAGTAATGTCAAGAGTATCAATCCATACTGGGCATGAAGTAAAAATCATGGGTAAAAAAGAAAATATTTGAGTAGGCAGTGGTTATAGAAATTGTATTCAAGGCATCAGATCACATAGGGATATAGAACCTTAAAAGTAGATGTACCTCCCATATGACAAGAAACAAGGATCTAGTGATGGGAATCAGGTACAATAAATAATATACCATAAGATTTAGTAATGAAGAAGGGTTTAAAATTATTGGCTCTGGGAAATAAAATTTTGGGGAGAAATACACGAGACATGAAGATGTCTTAGTTGTTGAAGGTCTTAGTCACAAATTATTAAGTGTAAGTCAATTGTGTGACTCAGTAAATTCCATAAGATTTTCCAAGAAATTATGTGTCCTCAAGGAAAAAGATGGTGCTATTGTATTGCAAAGAAATTGTAAAAAAGGGAATATCTACCTCGTGAGTGGAGAAGAAGATATGTACATTCTATCCAAGGAAGAAGAAAATAAGTTGTGGCATAAACATATTGGCCACGTGATTCAAAAATCCTTGTAAGATCTAGTGAAATATGATAATTCTCAAGATCTCCTTAGATTATCACGTGATCATACACATACCTGTGATGCCTTCCAATACGGAAATGTCATTCAAAATACATAGAAGGAAAAAGAGCAAAGGTCAACAAGATTGATAGAGTTGGTTCATATTGATGTGTGCAGACCAATTTCACCAAAAGATATTGATGGAAGAAGATATTATGTTCTATTAATTGATGATTATAATATAATGGAATGGGTTTCAATCATCACCCACAAATATGAGGTATTCAGTTGCATAAAAACATATCAAAGGGAAGTTGAGAAGATGTTGGGTCAAACAATCTGGAAGATCCGAACAGATAATGGAACAGATATTGAAAATTTCAAAATAGAGGATTATCTCAAGAAACATGGGATAAGGCATCAAGTTTCAGTGATAAAAAATCTATAGAATAATGGATTAGTTGAGAGAAGAAATAAAATTGTCAACAACATGGCCAGAATAATTCTCATTGAGAAAGAACTTATAGAGAAATTTTGGAAAGAAGTAGTGATAACAACAGTCTACACATAAAATAGATCATTACTATGTCTGAAAGAAGAGAATACTCTATATAATCTATAGTATGAAAATAACCCATCATTGAAGTACTTTCAAATCTTTGTAAGTGTTTCATTCCCAATAAGGAGAACTATATGAAGTTTGAGTCCCATGGATATGAAGGGATATTTATTGGATACTCAAAGAAAATCAAATCATATAAATGATTCAATAAGAGGATAGGGAAGATTACTAAAATACATGATGTAACCATAGTGTAGAATGAGTAGAATTGTTAAAAAATACATGATTAGTCTCAAGAGGATAGTGATGAATAAATAAGAATATCAGGGTATCCTCTAGTTCTATAGGCTAATTCAAAAGAAGACTTATATGATGATAAGGATGAGGATAAATTAGTATCTTTATAGAGACCAGTGAGAAGAGATAAAATTGATAGAAAAAATATAATTGGTGATTAGATAGTGTTAGTACAGATAAGGAAGATGAAGACTCTATAGAAAGAATCATACGTATCACAGGCTGAGCTTAAATATTTTAGTGAAGCAACTGGAGATGAGAATTGGGTTCAATCTATGAATAAGTGCTTGAAAAAATTGAGAAGAATCAAACATGAAATATTTTTTCGAGGCCAATAGATAAGAATGACATCAAGAAAAAATGGGTATTCCACAACAAAATGAATGAAGATGTTGTTGTGATTTGAAAAAAAGCACAATTAGTTTGCAAAGGGTACCCCCAAATAGAGGGTATCAATGTTGATGAAACATTTTCTCCTATTGCAAGACTAGAGACAATTTGATTATTCTTGTCCATAGTATTGCAAAGGAAGTTTTCGGTTTTCCAGATTGATGTCGAGTTAACATTTCTGAATGGGGTTCTGGAAGAAAAATTTTATATTGAGCAACCAAACGGTTTTCTCATTCATGAATAATAGAATAGAGTTTTTCAGCTAAAGATGGATTTATATGGTTTGAAGCAAGCACCAAGAGAATGATATTTAAGGCTAGATAAATTTCTGAAAAATATCAATTTTCAGCATGGTGGAGTTGATTACAATCTATATGTCAACCATGATAGTAATCAAAGAATTATGGTGTTGGTATATGTAGATGAAAAAATCTTTGGAGTATCATATTAAGCGCAATGCAGACAGTTTTCCAAATTCATAGGCAACACAAGGAATGAATGACACATTCATTTCTCAATCCAAATATGCCAAGGAAATTTTGAGAAGGTTTGGAATGGATAATTACAAGGATATGAAGACTCCAATGGCTACTCGGTTGAAATTTGAATGGGATGATGAAGGCAATACAGTTGATATCATTGAATACAGGCAAATCATTGGATGTCTATTGGGCCTGACAATGACAAGACCTAGCATTGTTTTTTTCACATGCCAAATAGCTAGATATCAAAGAAATCATAAAGAAATCCACATAAAGTAGTAAAAAATAATACTCCGATATATCAAGGGCACTATGGACTTCATTTTATTGTATAATTAAAAATATTAACAAAATTTATTTAGCTATACAGATGCAGATTGGGATGGATCAGTTGATGATATGAAATCAACATTAGGTGGTGTATTCTATCTTGGTGGATTGTGTATTTCTTGGCTAAGCAAGAAACATTATTGTATTTCATTGAGGACTATAGAAGTTGAGTATATTGCGAAAACTCAAGTGTTCACACAAATATTGTGGATGAAGAAGTATCTTGACGATATGGGAGTTTAAGTGAAGTTTTCAATTAGAATTCATTATGATAATTCAAGTGATATAAATATGAGAAAAAACTAGTCCATCAATCAAGGACAAATCACATTGAAATATAGTACCATTTTATCAAGTAGAAGGTTGATTAAGGGATTGTGAAGTTGAAGTATGTTCCTACAGAACAACAGGTTGCAAACATTCTGACAAAGGACTTACCCAAAGAAGCATTTGAAAGGAATCGATTGGCTTTAGGATTTCAGTTGACTCCCTGTACTTAAAAAAGTGTGGATGTGGGCCCCCTCTCTCTAAGGTATGGTGTGTTTTCCCCTAATGTGCTAATATATGTTCTTTACCCTTTTTTAGACCTCAAAGGAATGACCTTTGGTTTTGTTGACAAAGGGGGAGAAATTGCGCTATTAAAAAAGAGAATTTGTCTTAGTCAAGACATGGGGAGAAGTTTCTAGGTGGATCAGTGAGATAGGGGGAGTTGAAGTTGTTAGGGGGAGAAGTGATGTAGGGGGAGCATTAAATCTGATGATGCTAGATGTGATTGATCAAAGGATATATATCACGACAACCGAGGATTGTGATGAAAGAAAAATAATGGTTTTGGAATGGAATTAAGTGATTCATTGATGAACTTTTCATTATACTCTTGTTTCTCATGATGAGCATGGTTCATGTGGGATTAAAGTATGTGTTGAGTAAATCCTTGATTTCTATCATAATTAAGAATAATATTTAAGGAGATATCAAATTATGAAAGTTTTTTCAACAAACCCAAAGGAGAATATTTTTGGGAAAAAATCCCTCAAGGTGTCCTCTCAGTATATTTTGGGTTTGATTGTGTTTGCTGATAAGTCTAGATGACTACGAATAAGTATTAATCATGTTTACTGAATTAGGTGTTTAAGGTAGAAAAATTTCCTACTGTTTTCCAAATTTTTGGGCCTCCAAATTGGGATTTTGGTTTGTTGAAAAAGATGATTTGCACATAGGGGTACACAATACATGGACTATGAAGCACAATTCATGGATTTCAATGTAAGTACGTGGGAATGGTTCACATAATGAAAATGGTATGAAGACTACATAAAAAGAACAATTCATAGAGGAAAGGAGGTTCACGAGAAGGATTTATATTCCCATAAGAAAAATAGTTTGTAGGATGGCGTGTCGTTCATGAAAACAAGATAGTGATTTTGGCAGCCATGAAGGAAAAAGCGGTACATAGACCACGTATGGTAGAAAGGTTCACAGGAGCATGGTACACAGTGAAGATTTTGGTAAATATTAGATTAGAAGATTTTTTGTATCTATTTTCCTATATTAGGAGTGCTAATCCCATTATTAATTAGAGAGATTTTCATAAGAAAACATCTTTGCTCTAGGAATTCATTGAAGTTCAAAAGTATTTCCTGAGGGAGAAATCCATTAAGGGCGAAGTAGTTCGTGAGGAGGATTCTGTGAAGGGTTGGTCAGTTCATGGGAATAGTTTGAAAAAGGTTGTTTATAGGGCACTATATCCTACAAAGGAATATGGCAGTCCACAAAAGAAGAGACCATACATGGATGTGGTATGTAGAGTCAGTTTACAGAGGCAAAACATGGAGGCGGTATACAGAAGCAGAGATAGTCTGTGGAGCATGGGTAGTTCACGAAGGAGAGTAAATCAGCAAAGCATACACACTATTTAGTTTGTGGAATATGGAAGGTGGTTTACAGAGAACTGAAGGAAATTTTAAAAAGAAATAAAATAGTTCACTAAAGAAATTTTTGATAACTAACAGTACACAAAAAAGTGAATTTCATCTATGGGTAAAAAAGGGGCTTCAAAATAGCATCTACTTATAGTTGAGGATGTATGATTTCATAAAAATTAAGGGGCCTAAAATTCCATAAACTGTGAGTGGATCCCTTCCAAGAGTAGTAAGGGAAGGAAGAGGAAGACAATGATCATTTCCACCAGTAGTGAGCTAGAGAAAGAGACATAGGGAGTGAACCTTGGGAATGTAGTGAGCAGAACCTAAATCTTGTAAAGGCAGTAAGCCTGGGCATAGAAGTTATCTAGCCCAAACCTTGTAATTAGAAGTGATATTTAGTTTATTTGTTACATCGGTACATTTCCATTGTATGCTCCTTAGACATATCCCAATGAGGGTGAACCAAATAAAATCACTGTTTCTTATACATGATTTCATTTCTTTTCATATATTGCTATAGGAGAAAGAGAGAATTTTATATTTTTTAACAATGAAACAAGATTCGAAGGGGTAGTATTTTTAATCCATCATACCATGATTCACCCCCCTCTCAAGGTATTTGACCTAGTGGATCTAACACATGAGCTATTTCTAACCACTCTCCTATTCACATGGATATATAGTCCAACCAAACTAGAGGGTTCTTCATCTTCTCCTAAATATGGACTTCCAAGCCTGGATACTAATAGATTATAGCCTATTAATGGATAAATCCTATTCAAGGAAATCTATGGATAATACTTCTTAATAGACTAATATGTCTAAGATGTGATCACCATAAATAGAGTAATAAACCACCTCCTTGTTTCATCAACCTGGAAAATATAAACAAGGAAGTTGAACAGTTAAAATCAGGACTAGAGAATGGATGGGATGGAAATATCTTTGAAAAACTGGTCTCAAAGAATAAATACTTGGCGGAAAAAATCTTGGAAACTAAACATCTGGCTTGTGAGAAGTCAAGGATAAAATGGCTTCAAGAAGGCAATAAGAACATCACAAATTTCTAAGCATGTATCTAGGAAAAATGGTAGCTCACCAGACCAAATATCCTTCAAGAGGATGGATCCTTCTCCAATGATTAGGATGAGGTGGGAGGTATGACCGAGACTTACTTTAAGTCCCTTATTGCAGGTCCAAACTTTTGGATTATGGATGGATATCCAAGGGTTCATGTATAACTATTTGATACAATTACTCTCACAGTATCATCCTGTGATAACTCTGGGATGGAATCAGTCCTTGATGATCAAAATATCCATGAAGCAGTGCTCGATCTCAACTCTGATAGTTCACCTGGAGAGGATGACTTCCTATGTTCTTTATACATAACTTTATGGGATCTGATTAAGATCTATACTGTGGGTGTGGTGAAAGACTTCTTTTGAGGTTGGATCATACCTTACATGGTGCGTGCTAATCCCCTGGTGCTCATCACCAATATTAAAGACCCCTACTCATTTAAGCACTATATACATATTAGCTTGTGAAACTTTCCTTATTTTTTCGGCCAATGTGATCAATAGGATGTTTTACCCATATCTGAATTGGTGGATATCTGATAAAAACATGACTTTATCAAGGGAAGGATGATTCAGGGAGCCATCGACTTGGAACAAGGCATGATCAGTGACTTAAATAAGAAGGTCCTTAGCTCTAACATTTCCAAAAAATTGACATGAAAAAAGTGTTCGACTGAATGGAATGGTCCTTCATCCTAAAGGTACTCTCATGCATGGTATTTTCTATTCAAATGATTGAAATACTATTAAGGTGTTTTATATCCTCTTGGATGTCAATTACTTTCATAGGGAAGAACTGTGGGTTCTATAAATCAGTTAGGGGACTATGCCAAAACCCCCCTCTATCTCCCACCTTATTCATTTTTATGTAAGGAACTTTCATTAGATACATCAACATGAGACTTTAAGAAAGTGGTATCATCCCATTTCAGTGCTGGAATAATATTGAAGCTTTATCCCATATCATGTTTGATGATGATACTGTTATCTTTGAAAATGGAAGAAAAAATTCATTACGAGGAATCAAAAAGTTCATTGATGAGTTTTGAAAATGGAGTGTAATTTTTTTTAATTATGAGAAGATAAGTATATTCATTTCGAATTGGTGTTAGTATAGGAGAGTGAGGTCCATGGAAGCAAGAATAGGAATAAATGGAAGAAGATTATCTATGGAGTAACTTGGCATCCCAATTTCATTGGGCAAGATTTGTGTTCATCAATTTGTAATGGTGGTGGATAAAATTAACTGCCACATCAATAACTGGAAAATCCATTTCCCATCCTTTGGTGGAAGGATAACCTTGGTTAACAAGGTTTTTTCATCTACCCCTATGCATGTCCTTTTTTCTCTCAAAGTTATTAAATCAATGATTATAAGGTTGGAGAACATAATGGGATCATTTATTTGGGATGATCTCTCTAAGGGGAAAAAGCATAAGGCATCTTGGGATAGATTGGTTAGGCCAGTGAGGAAGGGGATAATTGGAATCTAAAATATCTTTGATACTATTCATGGGATACATGAAAAAATGGTATAGAAATTCATTGAGGGGAATACCCTATGGGGTTAATTAATAGGCAAGAAATATGGGAAGGATTCAGAGGCTCAGAAGGGAAGAAATTCAACTATATGGCACACTGTTCATCCTTACATTTTGAAGATAGAGGATAAAGAGTGTTGGATCATTGGTCGCATAGATATCAACTTTTGGTATGACAACTTGAGTGGAACCAAACATGGTCTTCCTAGATGTCCCACTCCCGAAAAATTCTTCAATCATGCCAAAAACCGTCCCGACTTCACTCATTCCATTATTTTTCAGAGATCATTGAGAATTTTTAGATTTAATTATGTTTTCGTCAGATCCTGATAGATGTGTGTTTTTTGGTTCAGATTCTAGGACCTTCTCAGGGAAAGATTATTACAGAATGGTTTACACAACGGAGGACTGTGATGGATAGGGTGAGAAGTTATGGTGCAAGGATATTCCTTCCAAATTAAACTTTTTAGTGTGGAATGTTAAGAAAAACTCTCTACCCATGGATGATAATGTTAGGAACACCATTATCCACCTTGTCTCAAGATACAAATGTTTCAGTGAGCCTTACAAAAAAACCTTGAAACGTCTCTTCTTTGAAGGTCAAAGGGAAAGATGGTTTTGGATTTTCTTGGGAACCTTTTCTCATATGGATTCACATGATTTTATGGGGAAAAACTTTCTTGAGTTTTGGTTTCAATGAGTGGGGGTAACAGTCACAAGGTGAAATCATGAAACACCATATTTGTAGTAGGATATTGAAGTTTATGGTATGTGAGGAACAAAGATCAATTTTAGGGACTTTCAAATTAAAGGATGGACATTTCCTTTAGTACTAAGGAATTTATTATTTATCTAGTCTGATGGTTCAATAACTAGGATGAATTATCTTCTCCCAGGATACTCAATGGTTTAATAATTATCAACTTATCTTCCCAAATCCCTTATATTGGTCGGTGGATTCATTGGGTCCCCCATATTATGAGGTTAAAGTTAAAAGAGGATGGTTTATCAAACTCAAGGGTTATATGGGGAGTAATTCTAGTGCATGAAATTAAAAAATCCATTATTATATCTTTCTTGGCTCTCTTGGGGAATGGTGACTTTATCCAGGCTAAAGCTAATGCAGTGTTAGTATGACTCAAACTATACAGCAAGAAAAATACTAGGATCACTGTGGTAGAGATAGACTCCCAGGTACTATTTAATTCTCTGCATGAAAAAAGACACACCCCTTAGTCTATCATTTATCAAGTGAGAATGTGAAAGAACCTAATCAATGAAGGTACTTACATCACTCACACTTGGAGTGAGGGGAACAAAGAGATCAACTATGTAGCCTCCAAGGCTCCTCTGGATGATCTTTTTTCGAGCTTCACTAGTGTGGGGACTTTTCCTAAAGTGGGTGTTTATATTGTTATTAGTGATTCACTTGGGATCCACTACTATAAGCCTCTATATCTCTATGTTTCTCCCTATAGTATCGGGATACTGGGCTAGACTCTCTTTATTTTAATAAAAAATTCTATTTCTTCAGATTATGAAACCTCACCTTTTACAAAGTTTATGATATGATTAAATTTTTATGAAACCCATTTCATTTAATGGATTATGATATAATGAATGTTTTATAATATTATGGAACACATATTCATGATTTTCATTATGTGATAGTGGTCATGTTATAACCAAGGATAGTGGTTATGTTATAACCAAATACAGGTGGGACCTATATCTCCCTCCAATGTATTGGGTAAAGATTTATATCTCATTAGATAGGTGGGAATGGAATGAGGAGTGAACCCAGTTTAGTAAGTTAATTTTCTTCTATGATGGTTTTGGGAGTGAACCTTTACTACTATGATGGTTTTGGGAGTGAATCCATTGCACTATTATGGTCTTGGCAGTGAGCCTTAACTACTATGGAAATGATTTTTTATGATTATGTGTATGCTATAATTCCATGTCTTATGCCAATATTATGCTCTCATGACTCATGTTATTTTATTTCTTTTTGATTCATGCCTTATGAACTGCCAATATTTATGCCATGACTCAAGATTATAATATTTGATATGCAGGGCATGGTTTTCATATGTTATGATCATGTTCTAATACCCTTATATTTATATTATGCTTATGTATCTCCTTTTTTTACCCTTAATGAGCATCTGAGCTCACCCTTTCTTATGTTTCCTTTCCCCAGGTTATGAAGAAAGGTTTTAGGCAGGGTATGTTTCTGAGGAGTACTAAATGAGAATATATTTAGGGGATATGTTGAATATCTTTCACCAAATTAGGTGATTGTGTACCTAGTCTCCAAATACACTAAATTATTATACTACTTAGAAGTTTTTTTGTTTAATGTATTGAATATTCATCTAAAAATATGTAATATATATGTATGATAATCTCGGTTCACTATACTTATATCCTAACGATTTCATAAAAGTCACAGTATTTGTAAAAGTGATATTTTTCACTATTCACCTAGAAATCAATCTTTAAAAAAAATAAAAAAATTCATTATAAGATAATGTTGACATGATGAATCCAAAAATGAATTTAATTTTTTCAAATTGAAATTCTAAAATTTAGTAATTTAACTTTTAAATGGAATCCTAAAATAAAATGAAAAACTATTTATATAAGAAGTTTACATTTTAAATATTAAATTTTCTTATTCATATTTCCTATCAATTACATATTAAATTAGTGTTAATCTATGATTAAAATCAATATTATATTTTATCATCATTTAACCATGATATATTTAGTTTGTTAAAATTAAAATTCATAATTCCTAAAAAGGAAATTTTTGTGAAAGTATATTTTTAAGCATAAAATGATTTTTTTAGTTATTTAGCTATACTAATTAAATTTTATCAATGAATTAATATACAAAATAACCTTTATTTTTTATTTATACACATATTTAAAAATTTGTTTAATTTTATTCATACTTTTAAATACAATTATAATGGTCATATTTAATACTTATTAAATTATCTTAATAAAATACCTCACAATTTCATTTTTATTTGGTGTTGCATGTGAAAAAAACTATTTTTCATAGTATTTATTTAAAGTAGAATTATATATTGCAATATCAGGGTGTTACACTCCCCCGTTAAATAAATTTTAACCTCAAAATTTCAATTATTACTTAATAATGAAAATAGAAAAGGGTATCCAAAAGATAGAAAAGACTCAAGATATAATTTATAATGAGAAACTAGCCTCACTAACTTTTATAATACTAGGAAATTCATATATTATTTAATAATACACATGTACCTAATATTTATTTTTTTACTCATTTGAACCAAGTGTCTCTCTTTACTTAGTATCATGATCCATATTATAGAATTTTCTTTCAATGAGAGTTCATGGCCATACTTTCATGGATAAACTATCATAGGTTGATATGAAATGTGATTTCTTTATTCCAAAAATTAATTTTGACAAACTATAGAGAACACAACAATTTCTAAAACCACATTAAATTTATCTAAAGGAATAAAAATAAGAATTTTTCCAAACACATCCCCCAAAACAGAAAATTAGGATACTATAATTATAAAAATATATTTTTTCACTGATAATTAAATACCAAATAATTGGTTTGGTTATTTAATTATCTTAAAAAAACTTCTAGATATACCATAATGACTAAAATAAAACTCCATCAAGACATCCACACTACTGGAGTGGAGGATAATTGCTCCATAATTATCATGATGCATTTCAATGTTTTTCATAGTGTAGTCCCTTGTTCCCTTGGTTTAGGAGGGTACTAATGATCATCATCCTTGTTATACCTTGGATCAGGGAATTAACTTGGATAATTCCCAAGTTCCCCACATTTAAGACATTGAACGATTAGTTATACATTAGTATGAACTTTATTTCCCTTTATTGTGTTAACCAAACTCTTCATATTTCCTTAGAAATTAGTTTTTCTATGTTCCCATTTTCCACACATAAAACACATTTTTGTTCATTTAAGGAATTTTATTGGGTCCTTATTCCCTCATTCATGACATGTAAGAAACTGAATCTTCTTTCCTCCATGGTTTTTATCACTTGAACTTCCATGAAACTCTATTATTATATTCTTTGGTGTATTTGTAAATTACACTAGGTTCAAGTTGTTAATTATAATTCATGATAATTGGTTAATCATAACCACAAGATTAAGAACTCTATATATTATCTCATTTGGTTTCTCATTGGGAAAATCACCACATTTCCCATCACATCCATTTTTAACTCAGTTTCTTCTTACTCTAGCCATTACTTGAATAAAAAAAAGTTGATGAGAATAATTAAATTAATAGATACGAAAAAGGAAAACTATGAAATTAAAATAAATAACTCATAAATGATTTTCATAACCTATATCATGAATCTCAAGGTTTCAATCTAGGTTATACATGGTCATGTTCTATAAAACCCTAAAATTCTAAAGTAAGAACCTTATATTTGATAGCGTTCACGACACATGACACAAAGTGCATAAGGGAATATAATACCCTAATAATTTAAAAA
The DNA here is from genome assembly GCA_963277665.1 of Viscum album. Taxonomy (NCBI): domain Eukaryota; kingdom Viridiplantae; phylum Streptophyta; class Magnoliopsida; order Santalales; family Viscaceae; genus Viscum; species Viscum album. The sequence continues at coordinate 1,078,106,002 of OY728166.1, read as the reverse complement.
ATAATTACTATTTTAAATATATTAGATATATTATATATCTTTAAATGCAAAAAAACACTAAGTTATATTTTCTTACATTCATGAATGACCTTGTTCAATATCTTGCGTTACACGCAAGACCAATTTTTAACCGAACAATAATATATTATTAAAATATTCTTATATAATATAATATGACTTAACCTAGCTATTAAATGAGTAGTTATAAATAGTATTAAATAACTTATGAAAATATATGGTTTATAAAAATATAAAATGAATTTATTGGTTACTAATTATAAATGAATATAGGAACCAATTGAATAAAAAGTGAATATTTTAATAAAGAACTATTTTTATGCTCACAAAGCTATTTCACCCTAATAAATTAAATTAATTTCAATTAGTGGGTAGTATTAATTTGATATATATATATATATATATTATATTCAATAAATTTTTTTATATTCATCCAATATATTTTATAGGCTTAAGATAAGAACAAACCCTATATTACACATAAAATACTATATTTTTATAAAGGTAGTTTTGCCGCATTTTGGTGGAGAACCCATTTTAAATACAATTTTTGAACCTTTAATAAATTTAATATGTCAAAATTAAATTAATATTTATAATATAAACATAAAAATGATATTAGGTTTATTTTTTGGTATTTTTCTGTGAAGATTCATTTTTTAACAAATAGTGAAAAATATTAAATTTTAGTTCAAAACTGTTTTTCATCTAATTTATTTATAAGGATAAATTATGTTTTATATTGTTTTTAAAGTTAAATTAGATTATATTTTTATCCATTAATATAGTTTATTCCATTTGAATCAATTTAACTTTGAAATTGACTATAAAAACATAACAAACTTGCGAACATTTTTACTTTAAAAACCTGCATTGTCGTCCTGTTTGCGGGATTAAATTTAAATTAATTTCTGAAGATTATGTGATTTTAATTTGGAAAAATGGATTAAATATTTTGAATAATTATAATTTCTAATTTCTAGTAAGTTCAAATTAGTTTTTGATCAAAAATATTAGTGAAAGTAATTAAAATTAATTACAATTATTAAGGTAAAATTAAGCTTAATAGGGACTAAACCTCAGTCTTAAGGGTCCAAATGACTTAAAAAATTGTAAAAATACATAGGATGGACATATTTATAATATATAATCCCTTTTATAGAATTTATTCCATTATTTTATCCACTTTAAATGTGAAAAATGTGTATGGAATTCCTATTTCAAAATATTACATGAGTGCCACTCCTCATCCACTATAAAAGGCATCAACTCCTCCCACTTCATCACACCTCTAAAAACAGTTAGGTTCTACCAATCTCCACAAAATTAACTTTAAAAAATCCCTTAACTGTTCCTATAATCCTCCCCTTGGGTATAAATCCATCCAAATAATCCTTTTGGTACAAACCAAAAGAAGTTACTTGATTAAGAGAAAGTGTCTTCTCTCAAACTCTCTAGTTTTATTCCCATTATACACCTCTAAAATATCCTTATTCTATAATTATATAAAAAACCAGTATCCTCAATATACTAGGATTTTTTTATGTAAAATTTTCAACCTATAATTACACACACTTCCATCTAATGCATAACGAAAGTACTATTTATGTGTACGATGAACTACCACCTCACGAAATGATGATTGTTCATTTTTCCGTTACCGCATATCATGGTATCCATTATGATGGAAACTCTATATATATATATATGATATTTATAATGTATTTATTCTTCGGTAATTAATTTATAACACATACCTCTATACATTCTGGTTTGTGTAAATGCGATAACATCGTTTGTGGAAGTGTAGACTACCACCCCCTCAAAGCGATGCGACTCATTCACGCTATACATTGAATGTATAAAGGATGGTTATAATAAACCTATATAACATATATAACATATATATTATATTATAATTATAATATAAATATGTATCATTTACTTTTCATTATTTTAATACAACAAATAAATGAAAGTAGCGTTCATGCTTACATACAACGTACCGTCTCCATGAACGATGCAATTCATTTATTATCTCCAAATATTATGGAAAATTATAAATACATATGTAATAAATATATATAATAATTATATCATGGTATAAATTATTTATATTATTAAATAAAGATCTATTTAATAGTGAACACAAATGATAGGTAAAAACATACTTGAGAAAACTAGGAAATTAACACTCGAAATAGTTAAAATAATTAAAGAGTGTTAACAAATGGGTAATAAAATATTATAATAAGTTAATATATGATATTATAAACATGAATATGTTTATGGTATAAGTTATTAACATATTTCAAACCATTATAAATGAGTATAAACACCACAAAACAAAAAAGTAAGATTAAGGTAAGGGAGTTTCATCACAATTTACGTTCCATTGAGACTTATTTATGCACCAATTCACTTTTATTTGGTGTATATACTGTATTTTTTCATGTTATATCATGAATATAATTACTCATGTGATATTATAAGTTTCATTTAATATTATTACATAATGGGGTTTATGATTTAAATGTTTCAAAGTGGTATGAGACACTTTGGAATATTTAAAGATTATTCTCCTAAAGAATTTTATTAATGATTATCTTTATAATATAACTTAATTTTGTGACTATTAACTTTATCTTGAAACAATCACTTTATTTTAATCATTTTTCATTGTAAATTTTCTTAAATATCCATATTTTTTTACGATGGATATTATTATTTCCTAAACTGTATATCATTTTACATATGACGTTTACTTTGACAATTATTTGATTAAATAATGAACTATTGATAAATATGTATCCTTTATTCAATACAGATATTTTATGACAAGACACATTTTTATTTAAATATATTATTTGATAGATGAGGAATGATTTGGGCTGTCATAGATGGGTGGATTCTAGTTATAGATAGCCCCTTGATGCATCGATAATCTCATGAGACAAATCAGTTGGCCAAATCAGAATAGTTTATACTATCTTGAGAATATATTTTAATGGTATAGTGGTTCATGTTCTAGATACATTATGTCCAATATTATAGTGTTTCCTTCATTTTAGTTATCATTTTTATCCGTGATATTTTTCATTAGCATATCTATGGATGCATTTAATTTTTAATTTATTGATTAAATGGAATGAGATTTTAGTTTCTTACCTTTATATATTGATTTTGACTTATCTATTTATTTGAATGGAATGTGACATCAGTTATTTAAATTTTAAATTATTTTAATTAATTCATTATTGATTCTATTTTACTTACCCTTATTGATAATTTTATATCACCCTTATTATGTTTCCTTTCCCTAGGTTTTGAAGAAGAAATATTTGAATAAGAGATCAAGGATGTAGTTTATTTAATTTTATTATGTATAATGTTTTTATTTTTTATTTCCCAATGTATTATGGGTATCATGTATGTAATCTAGTTTTCCAAGACTACTGAACTGATCAGTTATTTGATATTTGTTTCCTTAAAAACATGCCAATGTAATAAAATAATGCACCGAATCCAGGATTTTGGGGTTAGGGTGTTACAGTTGGTATAAGAGGAAGTTTAACAACAACCTTGGAAACTAGATTTAGAAAAATTATATTAGGGAGCACAACCATGAGATATTATTTGAGGATAAGTATATAAGAATATCCTAGAATATTGGAAATATAGATATTATGTGGGTATTATTATAATTACCTCCCTTTTTGGATACTACAAGTGGACGTGGTTCTAGAACATATGTACCTAGGAGTAACAAATCTGACAAGGTGTTTCGGGCCTGACTCAGTGTAATGTAGTACACAACAATGAGCCTTACTGAATACCTAGTTTGACACTACTAGGGGATATTCTTAGGATAGTTCACATTTTCTTTACCTATAATTATGAAATATTTAGAATTAAAGATATTCCCAAAGAATCCAGATTTATGATTATGAGATTAGATATGCATAAATTTATTAATTCTTGTTACTCCATATTTAGAGTCATAAAAATTTCATAATTTTATAAGCTAATCCAGTATATTCCGTTGTTTAGAAATGGTTCATGGAAGGAAGAGTGGTATCAGTACTCATGGAAAATGTTGAGATTACCCTATTGTGGAAACCAATACAGCTCTTATTGGAGCTGAGGAATGTTATGGAAATATTAGGTTAGCTTAATCAGATCACGAAACATAACCTTTATCGGATGGATCAACCTACTCCATAGCAAGATTCTCCATTTCTAGATTGATTTTTGTGAAAGTGGACCCCATCATTTAATGGGAATACTGATCCAATGGCTGATGATAAATGGATTAAGTATTTGAAGAAGATATTCATTGAATTGGGATGTGGTGAAAAGGAAAGGTTTAAAATTTTAGTATATTTTCTTAATGGAAATCCAGATCAGTGGTGGTATATGATCTAGAATACAAGGTATGAAGAGGAAATAGAGCTCATGGAATAATGAACTTTTAAGGAGACATTCTTTGGTAAATACTTCCTTTGTGATAAAAAAAATTGATATGAAGAGAAAGTTCCTTAGCTTAAAAAAATAAGAAGATAGTGTTGCAGATTATGAATCTACCTTTATGAGGTTATCCAGGTATTCTACTAATTATATACGCAACACAGAGTGCATGATCGACCACTTATTTAAAGGTCTTAATCCAAATATTTGAAGGGAACTAGTTTCTTATAATTTTTCATCATAAGAAGAAATAGTTTTATGTACCATAAAAATAGAGAATGAATTTTATAGAATCAACGGATTTAAGAGAAACTAAGAGAAGAAGAGGCCATCCACGAACCATGAAAAAGATAACAAGTCAAAGAATAAGGGAAAGAAGTATTTTTCCACATGTGATAACTATGGGAATAATCACCTTGGTAAATAATTGAAGAGAATTGGAGTTTTTTATAAGTGTAAAGATAAGGGTCACCATGATAAATAATGAAAAGAGAAAAATAAAAAGGCAATTATTTAGTGTTACAACATCAATGAGATGGGGCACTATGAAAATGAATGCCCTAAGAATCAAGGTAATATAACTTATAATAAGATAAGGGATCAAGGTCAAGCATATGTTATTGACACAAAAAAGTGGAATGATTAATTTAATTATGTATTTGGATCTAATGAGTATGTTGTAGATGTATTTCATTGATGATGTTCACATCATATGATTTATAAAATATATAAGGATTGTAATTCAGTACTTTTCAAATAAATATTTAAGATCATATATTGAATAGTACCAATAAAATTTATTAAGTAGAAAGTTAATTTTTTTTGAAAACACATGATTAAGGTAAATTAATCACTCAATATGTTCCTAATGTTGAGATAATGATGAAGAAATGATTGATTTAGATACGTACTAACTACCTTAGAACTGATAATGACTTGACAACTAGTGGTCTATGATATCATTAAGGGAGTTGACAACAATTTTGGATTGTGGAATATATCCAATAAAATATGTATTACTTAAGTAATAAGAAATAATTCAAGTTTCTAATAAGGTTTTATGGTGATTCTAGTTATTACCATATTTCAAGAGGATACATGATGAAGTTATTCACATGTTTGGAATATGAAAATTCAGAGCTACTTCATGTTGATTAAAGTCTAATGATAAGTTCATTTTTTAAATTTAGTGACTTTTTTTCTAAGGTGATGGATCACAATATTTTGGAAAATTTAACAATTTATGAAATGGTTTAAGTTAATCTTTTGACAAGGTTTTCTAGATTATTTTATTACTTCACCATATATGAAGAAAAGTAGAAATAGTTCAATGCACAACCAAAGGATAAAATTGTATTTATAGAAACATATATTTACTTATATTTTTATAGAGTGATATAATTAATCAACTATAAAAAAGGGTTTTGATATAAAAATATTGTCCTATTATCATCATTGTTGATGATATCAATGAACTTTATTCACACCTATGGTTTATGGTTTTGTGGTATACAAATTTCATCTGAACATGTTCTCCAGCACTCTTCATAAGAACTTGATTGTTGTATTTTTATTCTATATCCATGTTTCCATTTACCACCTATGTTTTCATACTAGGGATCCTAGTTATGTGACCATTTTACTTTAATTTATCTCTTATTAATAAGATGTGATCTTAACCATTTTTACGATGTTGTTCTTTCAATTGATTTCATGGTTTATTTTAAGTTGAAAACTAAATTCATAGATCATATAATGTTAATTACAATATCTCATTTTGTAATTTCCACACCCATTAGCCACTAAAATGGTGACCCAATCCGGTTGGTCAGATGGCCTCAAGTGCAAATCCTCATATGCAAGAGGATACTGACTAATAGTGAGGGTCCAATGATGGTATGGTCAAGAGACTATACCCTCATCATCAAAGCGGTTCAGTGGTAAATAAATAATAAATCAATAGTATAAGAAGTATAAATAAAGGTAGTGGAAATAAATCAAATAACTTGGAAATGACAAATAATACAATCGTGCATGTCCATGTGAGGATAAAATATAAAATAATTAGACAATACATAAACTATACACAATAAAAATACAAAAGCTCCAAATGATTTATCCATGATAATCCTAAGCTCTGGCTCAATCTTGTGCTCCTAATATCTCATGTCCATGAGTAACAACATATAGCATAATCCATGAACCTGAACCCATAACCATGATATTTATCCAAATACCAAACAGAGGCCTAAAAAAGGCGTGAGATAAACTCAGTGGGCCACCACCAATGGTTTCTAATTAAATCCAATCTGTGAGTATAAAATACACCATTATACAGGCATAATAAATAAGTAGTTAATAAATAAATGTAAATAATCTTTGTTCGGGTTCCTCAATGGATACCTTTCCGACCATACTTGCTTTATACTAAGATGGAATATATATGAATATGTATCATCATGTATATATAAGTATAAGTATATATATAGTTATGTACGTGTATATATACATTATACACACCACATATATATAGATATGTTATACAACCCAGGACCTGAGGAATAACTCAGGTGTTCATGCATAAATTTAAATATGGGCATAAGACCAAGTATCTGAACAAGGAATACAACATGCCTTTCCCAACCATACTAATGAATGATGTGAAATTTCATGTTTAACATCCAAATTAGGGGGTGTAAAACGTTATGTATAACCACCCAAATGGATGTGAAACACAATGTCCAACATCCTAGACCAAGGGGTATGTGAAAAATCATTTCCAACAAACCTAACTGAGGCCTATCAATAATAAACATGTATATGCTAATTCTACTTTCTCTATGATACCTTAACAAAGGAATTCTATAAAGAGGAACCCGATATTTCTCAAGGAACACTTTAATCCCATATAACATATGATCCCTTCTAAGGTATTTATACTTGGGACTCCAAGGTTCACTCATGTAATAATATAAAAATGTAATCATTTTACATTTAACATTTAAAAATGGACCACAGTAAATATACATTCCAATTATAATATAATTACAAGTAGAGAGTAATAAGGGGTTAGGTAAACTATTCACAACAGTCATCACCATACATGTAAAAAGGTGTATGATAGGCCATGAGATAAATCCATGCCATTTGTCTATTTAAATATAATTAATAAAGATGTCCATGCTTGTAAGAATTATGTGTTATAGTTAAAGCATGAATAATAAGGAGGTGATGTTCAAAAGTAAGACATATCCAAATTCAACTAATTCAATTTAATCATATCTTTTATGAGGGATGATCCAACACAACTCAAAGGTGAAGGAAACATAGGCAAGTGATTTTAATCAAAGTATACAAAAAATAACCAAAAAGGGTGTCTTAATTTCCTAGAAAAAGAATAGGCAATGGACATATAAGACATGCACCACAATGGGTTGTTTGAGTTAAGGTGCAAAAGCTATAGTCGTTTAATTAGATACAAACCAACTATTGTATTTAAGGCATTAACATTTATATAATTAATTTTATATTTAAGAGGAAACACATGAAAAATTTGGTGCATGACATAATGACATATTTTATAAATAAATAATACTTTAAGGAAAAATATGTAAACCAGCTACCTCATGCTTAATATTCTTCACTCATCCATTATTAGGATTTTATTCAAGATAGATTTAGAGAAAATGGAATAATAGACAAACACCTTGAAAATAGAGAATACAAGCTCTTATTGAAATAGAATTCAATATGGAAAGATAAATAGAGAAAGAAGGAGGGAGTAATTATAGAATAACCATTAAACTTCCTAAAAACCTGATGATTCTTAAATTAGAGTCTGAATGAAGTATTTACATAGAATCCTAGGAGGAGGCTAAGTGGGAACTCAAGAAGTTTCATTATTTAGGATAAATGAGGGAGAAAAGGGGTGGATTTTTAGTTAAAAATGAAGAGGAAAAAGGGTAAATTCACCCCTTTAAACTATGTACATGGTTTGTATTAATGGTTTTTCAAAATCATGCACCAACCATATAGCTCCACTGCCTATGTATCACTAACCATGCAAGCTAGGCACTCGGTTTTCTAAAATTATGCATAGACCGTGCATCACTCTTCCATTTAATGTATTACACTGAATAGCCATGAAACCTTCTATACATGGTTAAACTAACCATGAACCTCCTCTTATGGGGTCATATGGTTGATCCACATGGTTACTAATAATCATGCACCAACTATGAACCACAATCTGCTTCTTCAAAAACCAGATCTCTGAGCTCCAAAACAAGCTCTAATCACTCCCAAAAATCTTCTAATCACTCAAGTTACCTCTTGGGATTTAAACCACTCTTAAAAATAAAACTTTTAAGTGTTTAAATTATCAGATTTATGTTCTAAGGCTTGGATTAAAATTCATCTTGTACACCAAATGGAAAGTTCAAAATATCTTGGAATTTTAAATAGGTTAAAAACATGTGATGTTACAATCTCCCAAACTTAGAACTTATCATCCACAATAAGACTTCAGGAATAATAAAAACAACATCCGACCTACCTGGGTTGTGAAAAATCCTAAAAAATAGCCACATTGTGTTTTAAATTCCCAACACACCAGCAAGAATAATATTTAATACATGGTACTTCAGCCATTAAACATCAATCCAAATCTTGTATCCAAGCTTGAAATATAAAGACAAAGATTATATTATTCTGTATAACCCAATACATGACCATTTCATCTCTCATTCCTCATCTGACCTATGGCTCTCCCCACCACAATCTGTAGCTTTCCACGACCAATTCCAAGCCACGATTATATAGACCCTAGCCTTTTACATATATCATTACATTATTTTAAGCATAATTAAACATAAAATTACAAGCCAAGGATTATAAAGTCTAGTGTCTTGTAAGACTATGTACATAATCAAACATCATAAAAACAACTTTTTATTTAATCTCCATAATGAGCTCATAACTTCCATTGTGATCATACATATGCATAGGATAACCTGGGGATAACATGAACAATGGTATGAGCTAAAAGCCCAGTAAGGGAATAAGCATAAGAATAATGCTTTATCACATTGGTTAGGAAGCATGAAATAATGATATAAAAATTCATGTAATGTAATTTAACATATGTAATCATAACACATATTACTTGGGATCATATAAAGAAGGAATCATAGTAATGTGTAAGAACCATAAAACACGAATTTAGTATGATTCAAGTCTCATTTCACTTAGATTAGCACAAGTCAAGGTTAACCACCAAGACCATTTCATATGGTAGCACAATTCAAGGCTAACCACCAAGAGTGTTGCACATAATTACACAAGTCAAGGCTAACCGCTAATAAAATTTCACCTAACATCTCATGAGACTCAACTTTACCCAATGCATTAGAGCACTATCTAACTGCACCCATCATAAAATATTCATGAATATGCTTTCCACATAAAGAATCATACATAATCAATCATACATAAATATAAGGGAACCCATAGAAAGAAATGAGTATCATAATCATGTCATAAAGCATAATTTAATGGGCGTATCATATAAGTGTTCACAAAAGAAAGGAATTATAACATACATGAAAATTAATAAGTAAAATAGGAATATATCATGGTGATTTATGTCAAACAGAAGTGATAACATGTAAAAAGAGTATTTAAGAAATTTTATCATTAAAACATTTTAGTGCGGTTTTAAGAAAAATAATAAAGAGCATTTAAAATCAAAAAGGAAATAATATTTTATAAAAAAACAGAAGTGAAACAAGAAGTTTTTCATAATAAAAATACTGATTTTATAAAAACAATGGTGGCTTAAAAAAGATGGTAGAATGCACTTGAAATTTGGTAAAAATTCAGGATGTTCCCTTTAAACGAGTTTACTTATCGGGAATTATTGAGGAGGGAATAAATTAAAAGCATGTATATCCCCAACAGATAATGAATAATATATCCTAATACAATATTTTTTACATATAAAAAAAGTATAATATGTACATAAACATAATATAGTATTTCATTTGGGTAAAAAGATAGTAAGAATAACCCGAAGTAATAATAGTTGTTCAGGTAGAATCCCTTACCTTAAGTTTGATGGTGTTCTTAAATTGATCTTAATGGCCTAAATAATCAAATTAAGTTCATTAATTAATAATTAAAGAACCTATTTTTCATTTAATTGATTTATTATAACCTTTTTGAGTTCATTCATAACCTTTTTGATTGGTTATGAGGTTCAATTTCATTGTTCGGATCTATTTGTTTCATAATCGGTTTACTTATATACATAAATGGATAATTATATAAAATGAGGATGTTTGTGTAGAATTGGAGTTATATTTTATTATTTAACACATATAAGGTTACATGGTTGTAAATTTAATTTAGTTACTTTGAGTGAAGATGAATCATTATATAAAACTTTAGTGATAACCTTTTGGGTTAATTGGTGGTTTTTGATCACAATGAACATATTTTGTTTTATAAATCAAACCCATGTGTAAAAAAAGATTATAGAACCATAGATGAGACATAATACATATATTATAGTCTGGTTAAACCATAATAATGGTTTCATGACCAGAATTTAAGATATTAATAGAATTTAAAAACCCATCGTTCTTGAATGTGGTAAATTAACACATCTCTGATGGTGTTTTTACTACTAGTATAAAAGAAGGGTAAATGAGAGATGATAATAACTTATTAAATTATCACCAAAAAAATTAAATTACATATAAGGTACTGTATTTTTCATAAAATTTACATGAGGATAGGTAAGGAAAGAAAAGGAAACAAAGACACTTGAAAGGAAAGTAAAAGAATCGAAAAGAGGAATTTACCTCTTAAATTAATCTTCCTTGAGAGCCACTTAAAGGGATAGGATTTGGCCTTTTGAATATAAAAAGGAATTCTAGACGTGACGAAGAATATTGGGTAGATATTTTAGCAGAATTTAGTAAAGAAACAAGGCTTGAGAGGAGTGAAGAGAAGAGGGGAGTGTGGGTGGTTTTTATACTGGAGGGGAGGAGGGTTTTCTTAATATTTTAATCATTAGTTTATTATTTATCCATTAGACAATAAATAGTGATTATTAAATGACCAAAAATATAAATAAGTGAATTTGAGTTTGAAATAATGTCCATTTACATCATCCATGACTCAAGCATGATGCAAAAAATCAGGTTTTAGCACTTATCATAAATTATCATATTTTACTATTAAAAAAAATTCAATTATTTCAGAAAAATTCCAAAAATTCAACATAACAATTTTTAAATTTTTATAATACAAAAATGAACTCCATTTTGTGAAAATAATTTTCTAAATATAGGAAATTTAATTTTTAAATAAAATCATCATTATCTTAAAAAACACACATTTTAAAATTATAACTGATTTTATAATACTTTGAAAAATTAACTATGGTATCATAAAATTATCATATAATAATAAGGCATCAAAAAAAATAATTTATTAATAAATTTTATGAAAATAAATTTTATTTTGTAATTATTAAATTATTCATAGATTCTTAATTAAATATTTATGACTTATAAAAATACCAACACTATCATATTATCACTTATAAGATGGATAAATTTTATTTATAGTTTCATTGGTAAGGTTACTATTTACTTGGCTAATTTACTATTCATAAGGGTCATATTACTTTTCATAAGGGTTAAACTACTATTCATAAGGGTTAGTTAATATTCACAAAAAAATAAGTTTGTCTTATCAGACTCCAAACATCTAACTGATCGCAACCGTGTATGTCGGATTTTCAAAATTCAAATCACAGAAGTGACAATATTATGTTTAAAGGTCACATAGTACTTAAAGGTTCACTTTGTTGTGATTTCATGTGATTATATGACATAATTATAAAAAGGGAATTTCCATTTATTAAACATTGGGTCATTACATTCTTCCCCCTTATGAAATTTCACCCTCAAAATTTTGTTTTACATTCTATTCCATAAACAGGCATGGGTAATTTTTCTTCATTGCCTCCTCCAGTTCCCATATTTCCTCTTCGTACTTATGGGTTCAACATAGTACTTTGATGAGGTTAGTAGTCTTTTTACATATAATTTTATCTCCATGATCCAAGATCTTCACTGGATACTCTTTGTAAGAAAGATCATTCTATAACTATACCACCTCTAAAGACAATACATGTGAAGGATCTGGTATGTACTTTCTTAATATAGATACATGGAAGACATTATGTACTTTAAACATGGTAGGTGGAAGTGCTAGTCGACCAACCACAACTCCAACATGATCAAGAGTCTCAAAGGGGCTGATGTACCTAGGACTTAGATTTCCTTTCTTCCCAAACCTCATGACCTTCTTCCATGGAGATATGTGGAGGAATACCATGTCTCCAACATTGAACTCAAGTTCCCTTAGACGATTGTCTTCATAACAATTCTATCGACTTTGGGCTTACTTGATGTGATAATGAATGGTTTTCACCTTCTATACCGTTTATTTAACCATTTAAGGTCTTAGTATCTTACACTCACATACTTCAACCCAACATGCCATTGTTCTGAACCATTTACCATAAAGGGATTCATATGTTTCAATTCAGATGCTGGAGTGGAAACTATTATGGTAGGAGAATTCAACCAGTGGAAGATGTTGGTCTCACCCTCCTTTCAAGTCCATAGAACACGCTCTGAACATGTATTCCAATGTCTGAATAGTTCAATAATATTTTCCATCAGTTTTGGGATGATATACCATACTGAAGTTCAGTTCAGTGCTTAGAACATGTTGGAGACTTTTCTAGAACTTCGATGTGAACCTCATATCTCTATCAGATACAATATATAGTGGTACTTCATGAAACATTAATACCTCTTTGATATATATCCATGAAAGCTGATCCAATAATAAGTCCTCTTGAATTGTGATAAAGTGATCTGTCTTTTTAAGACAATCCACAATGACCCATATAGCATTGTTTCCTCTATATTTCCTTGGATGTCCAGTGAAAAAGTCTATGGTGATGTTCTCCCACTTCCATGTTGGAATGGGTAGTGGTTTCATCATCCCATTAGACTTTTTCCTTCGATACTTCACTTACTAACATACCATACACTTTGATGTATACTCAGTAATCTCCTTCTTCATATTGTCCCACCAAAAGTTCTCTCGGAGATCTCGTTACATCTTTGTGCTCCCTGGGTGAATAGAGAAGGTTGAGATATATGAATCATTCAAAATATCCTTCTTTATCTATGGATTAGATGGTTCACAAAATCGTGACCCAAATCTTAAAAATCATTCCTCATGAATCTTGAACTCATAGGATTTCCCATTTCTAATGGCTTCCACCCTTTTTTGAATTTCCACATCTTTTCATTGAGAATCATTTATTTTCTCTATGAGGGATAGTTGAGCAATCATTTGAGAAAGGATTTATGATGTTCCTTGCTTAATGATTCCCATGTCCATTCTCTTAAAATCTAAGAATATTGGATCGTTTTAAACTCTCATCATTGATAAAGATGTAGGATCCTTTCTACTTAGAGCATCCACCACTTTATTTTCCTTACCGGGATAATAGTGGATTGAGAAGTCATAATTATTAATGATCTCTAACCATTTTTGATATCACATATTAATCTCTTTTTGTGTAAATATATATTTTAGACTCTTTTTATTAGTATATATCTCATAATTCTCCCTATAGAGATAATTCCACAAGATTTTGAATGCAAAGATCACAACCACAAACTTCAGATCACGCGTAGGATAGTTTTGATCTTGTGTTTTCAGCTTCCTTGAGGTATAAGCTATCAATTTATCATTTTTCATCATTATATAGCCTAATTCCTTCTTTTAAGCATCATAGTACACCACAAAGAGTTCTCCACTTGTTGGGAGTGTGAGTATTGGAGTAGTGACAAGCCTCTTTTTTAACTCCTTAAAGTAGTCTTCACATTTTTGAGTCCATAAAAACATCACCCCATTACTTGTAATCTTGTTCATTGAATTTTACAATCATGAAAAGTTCTCCAAAAATCATTGATAATACCTATATAGACTAAGGAAGCTATCAATATCCATTAAAAATGTTGGCCTGGGCCACTCTTCAATCGGATTTGTCTTGGAAGGGTCTATAAATATCCCTTTGCTGGTGATAAAATACCCCCAAAATGATAATTAATCCATCAAAAACTCACATTTACTATACTTTTCATATATTTTATCCCTTCACAAAGTCTTTAGCACAATATTACAATGCTCCTTGTGTTCCTCCTTGCTCTTGGAGTATATCAGAATATCATCAATAAAGACTACCATAAATTTTTTGAGGTAATCTCTATAGAATCTATTCATTAAATCCATGAAAATTTCTGGAGCATTAGTGAGTACGAAGGGAATCAATATGAACTCATAGTTTCCATACCTAATTCAAAAGGTAGTCTTGGGAATATCTTCCTTCCTCACCCTTAAATGAAGATATCATGACTGAAGGTCCACCTTAGAGAAATAAATGGCTCCACAAAGTAGATCAACAAGTCATCTATCTGTAGAAGGGGATACTTGTTCTTTATCATGATTTTATTGAGCTCATGATAATCAATATAGAGGGTCATTGATCCATCCTTCTTCTTGATGAATAGGACTGACTCACCCCCTAGTGAAGCACTCGGGTGTATAAAACCCTTCTACAGATATCATGTAATCGCTTCTTCATCTCTTCCAGCTCTACTATGGACATTCTATAAGGTGTATTTGATGTAGGTAGAGATCTAGGAATAATTTTGAATGAGAACTCAACCACTTGATCAGGAGGAAGACTAGGTAACTTTTTAGGAAATACATCAGTGTAATCCATCATGATGGGAATATCTTCGATAAGTATCATCTCCTTTGTCTCAATCATTTGATCTAGACATGATTTATCATAATGTAGTAATATAGACACTTGAGACAATGATTCTATAGGAGATTCATCTTCCTCCTTATTATTGTAAAGAATTGGAGGATGCTTCAGGATGTGAAGAGTGATCTACCTTTCTTGACAATTAATGTTGGATTTTTATAAAGATAACTAATGCATGGACAAGATAACATCAATATACACTAAAGTAAGTATGATAAAATTTTATGGGAGGTTCAGTCTACAAACATTTACTAAGGAGGAGTTATAAACATTGGACGCTATAATTGTCCCTTTCGCTGTTCTCACAGATAACTTAACCTCCAAAATTTGAGGTGGTGTTTGAATAGTTCTACTAAACTTAGAAGATATGAAAGAATGCATAGAACCAGAATCAAATATTAAATTTTCTATTATTGAATGAATAACTAGTATAACTATCACCACATCATTTTTCTAGATCCACCACAATAGTAGTGATATAATAAGCCCTTCCTCGTTGCCTTGGAGGTTGTTGTTGATTTCCTCCAATAACCCTTGGCTTAGAAAAATTGTTCGCATAATACCTATGATCCTTGCAGTTGTAACACTACAACAATAGTTGAGAATTTATCTAAACCATTATTTATTCTTCCATATTTTTGGGATTCTTCATATACATTTGGTATTTTTTATCTAGATTTCCATTCTTCCACATTTGAAGCAATTTCAGGTTCCCTTTAGATAGTTCCTAGGATGCTTCTTCCCACAATTTTGACATGTAGGATGTCATATCTTCTTTCCATCATGGGATTTATTTATCAAACCACCCATATTATACACCATATTATGCTTTTATTCACTGGGCCCATGAGACCATTGGGAGTCTCTGATCTCCATTTCAACCTTGAGGGCATAATGGACAATATCCTCATAACCATTAAAGTCTCTAATCACCAATGCTTTTTGTAGACTTGGATTTAGTCCACTAAATAAGTGATCCACCTTTCTTTTTATGTTCATGAAAAGGCATAGGTGTATCTTGAAATCCTTGTAAAGTTTTCTTCATATGTCCCGATGGACTCATCTTCATTCTACTTGAGTCTGATGAACTATCTTTCCATCTTGAGGGGGAGGATTTGGGGAACATATTTATTGAAAAACATTTTCTTGAATTCCTTCCAATAAATGGAATCAATTTACTGTTGGGAATTTGTATTCTTGATTAGTGTCCACCACTGATCATCTTCCCCATCATAATGATAGAACTCCAGTAAGACTGTCTCTTCTTATTAGCACTAAGAGGATATATAATATCTTTTCAATGGAGTTAATCCACTATTCTATGAAGAGACGATCAAAAGATCTACTAAACATGGGAGGCATTTTCTGTATGAATGATTCAACAGAAACTTTCTCTTTCTTTGGAGGAGAAGGGAGTTCCATGCGATTCAAGTTATTATTCATAATTTGAGCTAGCTAAGCAAGTTCTGTCATCAAGTTTTGAGCACTTGTTCCCATCATATTTGGAATATCATTAGGAAAATATTCACATTCCCTATCACATTGATTATTTGCATGTGTTCTTGTATTTTTATCCATTAAATAAGAACAATAACATAAAATTACAGGGCTTGAATACTTATTTATTAAGCATAAAAAGTAAACTTTGAACATAAAAGGATAAACTTGTAAAGGATAAGTATATACTAACTTGTGATTCCTTAGGTTTAAATATAGCTTATCCTTGATCTATTTCTTAACTTATATTCTTATGGGATCTTTTTTAATTCCCTTAATAATGGTTTTCACCAAGCTCATTAATTTACCAAAGTATATCCCACAAGAGTGTCAAATCAAGAGTCCAACAAGTCTTGTTATCATGCACCTGTTCCCGTTCGAGTCTAGTTCAAAGCGATGTTTTTAGATTTTAACCCTAGATACATCTGTGCGAGAGCCACCTATACCTATTTGTATCCAGACATGGATTTATTCTATTGATAAACCACTTACTCTATACTTACTAAAATTTAGGGATGTTTTCTTATACTTAGTATCATCCTTAAGGTTATTACTAAAGTGCTCTATTCCTAATCTACAAAAATAACTAGACCATCCTCTGATACCAACTATAGAAACCCTAGACATTTACATATA
Organism: Viscum album; assembly: GCA_963277665.1. Classification (NCBI taxonomy): domain Eukaryota; kingdom Viridiplantae; phylum Streptophyta; class Magnoliopsida; order Santalales; family Viscaceae; genus Viscum; species Viscum album. Next base: position 1,078,088,454 of record OY728166.1, on the reverse strand, counting down.
TCGTTACTTGATTTTAAGAATAATTAAACATCAAATTAAAATCCAAGGATTGTAAATTATAGTGTCTTGTAAGACTAGGTTCACAATCAAAAATCATAAAAATAAATTTTTATTTAAGATACATAATGAGATCCTAATTTCCATTGTGCTCATACATATTCATAGGATAACATGGGGATAACATGAACAATGGGATGAGCTAAAATCCTAGTAAGGGAATAAGCATAAGAATAAATCTTTAGCACATTTGTTAGGAAGCAAGACATAATTATATAAAAAATAATATAATGTAATTGAACATATGTAACCATAACATGTATAACATGGGATCATATAAACATAAAATCATAGTAATGTTGAAGAAACATAAAAAATGAATTTAGCACAAGTCAAGGCTTAATGCACTTAGATGAGCACAAGTCAAGGTTAAGCACCAATATCGTTGCACATGGTAGCACAAGTCAAGGCTAACCTCCAAGACCGTTGCACATGGTAGCACAAGTCAAGGCTAATCGCCAAGACGGTTGCACATAACATCTCGTGAGACTCAACTTTACCCAATTAATTGGATAACTATATGGGCGCACCCATCATAAAATTTTCATGAATATTCTTGCCACATATTGAATCATAAATAATCAATCATAGATAAACATAAGGGAACCATTGTAAAGAAATAAGTATCTTAATCATGTCATAAAGCATAATTTAATGGGCGTATCATACAAGTGTCCATGAAATAAAGTAATTAGAATATACCTGGACATTAATAAGAAAAAATAGTCATATATCATGGTAATTGATGTCAAACATAAGTGATAACATGTAAAAAGAGTATTTAATCAATTTTAGCATTAAAACATTTTAGTGCGGTTTTAGGGAAAATAATAAAGAGCATTTAAAATCGAAAATGGGATAATAATTTATATAAAAATAGAAGTGAAACAATAATGTTTTCATAACAAAAGGATGGATTTTTTAAAAACAATGGCGACTTAAAATATATGGTAGAGTGCACTTGAAATTGGGTAAAAATTCAAGATGTTCCCTTTAAACATGTTTGCTTATCAGGAAGTATTAAGGAGGGAATCACATAAAAGCATGTATATCACAAAAAAATAATGATAAATGGATCTTGATAAATTATTTTGGACATATAAATAGAAATCATAATATGTACATACACATAATATATGATTCCATTTGGGTAAAAAGAGAGTAAGAATAACCCGAAGGAATATTGGAGGTTCAGGTAGAATCCCTTACCTTAAGTATGATGGTGTTCTTCGCTTGATCTTAATGAAATGAATAATAAAATTAGGTTTGTTAATTAATAATTACAGAACCTATTTTACATGTAATTGATTTATTATAACCTTTTTTAGTTCATTCATAACCTTTTTGATTGGTTATGAGGTTCAATTCCATTGTTCGAGTCTATTTGTTTCATGATCAGTTTACTTATATACATGAATGGATATTTATGTAAAATGAGGATGGTTGTCTAGAATTGGAGTTATATATTATTATTGAACATAAAAAAGTTTAAATTTTTGTAAATTTCATTTGGTTACTTTTAGTTAATATGAATCATTATATAAAACTTTAGTGATAACCTTTTGGGTTAATTTCCTGTTTTTGATCACAACGAACACATTTTGTTTTATAAATCAAAACCACGTGTAAAAAAATATTCTAGAACCATAGATGAGAAATAATACATATATTATATTCTATTTCAACCATAATAATTGTTTCAGGACCATAATTTAATATGGTAATGGAAATTGAAAACCCATCATCCTTGAATGTGGTAAATTAACACATCTTGGATGATGTTTTTACTACTAGTATAAAATAAAGGAAAAGGAGATATGATAATAACTTTTACATTATCATAACAACATTAAATTATCATAAAAAAATTACATTACATATAAGTTACTAGATTTTTCATAACATTTGGATTAGGATATGTAAGGATATAAAAGAAAACAAAGGAACTTGAAAGGAAAGTAAAAGAATTGAAAAGAGGAATTTACCTCTTAAATCAATCTTCCTTGAGAGCCTCTTAAGGGGAAAGGATTTGGTCTTTTTAATAGAACAAGGACTGATAGATGTGGGCGAGGATCTTGGGGATATATTTGAGAAGAATTTAGGTAGGGCACAAAGCTTGAGAGGAGTGAAGAGAAGAGGGGAGTGTGGGTGGTTTTTATAGTGGAGGGGAGGAGGGTTTTCTTAATATTTTAATCATTAGGCTATTATTTATTCACAATAAAATATATAGTGATTATTACATGACAAAAAATAGTAATAATTTCATGTGAGTTCAAACTAATATCCATTTACATCATTCATGACTCCAGCATGATGCATAAATTCAGGTTTTAGCACTTATCATAATTGTATTTTACTATTCATAAAAAAATAAAGTATTTCAGAAAAATCCCAAAAAATCACCCTAAACATTTTTCTATGTGTAGAATCAAAAAATGAACTCAATGTTATGAAAATAATTTTCTAAATATGGTAAATTTAATTTTTAAATAAAATCACCATCTACTTGAAAAATATATATTTCAAAATTATAACTGATTTTATAATACTTTGAAAAATTAACTAAGGTATCATAAATTTATCCTATAATCATAATACATCAAAACAATAATTTATCGATAAATTTTATGAAAATAAATTTTATGAAAATAAATTTTATTTTTTAATTTATAAATTATTCATAAAATTTTAATTAAATATTTATAACTTATAAAAATACCAACACTATCATATTTTCAGTTATAAGATGGATAAATTTTATTTATACTTTCATTGGTAAGGTTAATATTTACTTGGACGATTTACTATTCATAAGGTTCATATTAAATTTCCCAAGGGTAAAATTACTATTCACAAGTGTTAGTTACTATTCACCAAAAATTAAGTTTTTCTTATCGGACTTCAAACATCTTACTGATCGTAACCATATATGTTATATTTTTGAAATTCAAATCACAGAAGTGAAAATATTATGTTTAAAGGTCACATAGTACTTAGTAGTTCATTGTGTTGTGATTTCATGTGATTATGTGACATAATTATAAGAAGGGAATTTCCATTGATTAAACTTTGGGTCGTTACAACAATACTCCAACCATCAAAATTTCCTATTGAATCATGGCCCAAGAATCCTAATGATTCTTATAGAATGATTCCAAACTTGTGAAAATTAATCATACATGAGGACTTTGATTTTGGTCCATATTTAGCTCGAAACATTTGAATTTCAATCAACCAATCTTAACTGGTCGTGCTATCTTTTCCTTGAAAATCTGTGACCACCTCTTTCACTACACACATCTCCTCATCCGACGTGCCCAAAAATATTCCTTACATGACCATATTCATCCAAAAAAGAGAACATAAGTTGAGCCAATTCTTCCTAACTTTATTTGAAAATATTATATTTAGGACTTGAAACATTATCAAAACCATATTACAACACCTTTAACCAAGGCACACCATGATTATCTTGAACATGCTCACTAAAGTTTATATATGAACCTATACTAAGAATTCACTAGGGAATTCAGCAGTACATGATTCTACTTTATCCAAAGGAATTCGAATTCTAAAGAAACCATCCAATGACTAGTCCCACACTAGAGTGAACCCTACCATCTTTTGGTGGCATTCACACCATATAATTTTCTTTATATCACTCTATGAGAATAACTCCCATGGAGCCTATCCCTTAACCAAAAAAGGCATTATTTTATTTCTTTAGCTTAGTTTATAATTGATTCCCTCGTAGTGTACTTTGGATGATGTCTATACATGGGGCTGGATCTTCAGTAATCTAAGATTACACTAAGAGTATATCAATGATTACAAATAAGACTCGAGACACTCCCATCATATCCAAGATGAAGTGCCTGACATGGTTTCCCACCAACTATAACAAACTATAGGTAGTTGGAATAGTCAAAACACTATGGTTTAACTTATTTTAAAAGGGAATGGATTCACCTACTAATAAATTTTCATTAACTGGCCATGATTCCCTCACTGCTGAGGCATTTCATTAATATTTCAAAAAACCCCCATAGTAGTCCAACCCCGACTAATGGTGTCCTTAAAGGATGCATATGAAATCAACCATTTTTTAATCATGCTACCTTAAAAGCACTAAAAAATGTTATAAGAATTACTTTATGGGCCAATTATACACCCCAAGTCTAAATCTAGTGTCCAGACTCAATCCCAACCCATAACCAGGTCTTATCTCAAGTGTCATTTCAAGGAATAGAAACTTGAACTCACCTACCTAATGGGATTTCAAAATCCATTCTGACAATTTAAAACTGTATTTTCTTGGTTGTTCTCCCTCCACTTGTAATGATATATATAATAATTCTCAAAAAAATTCTCCCCACCTTAGGAGTGTTATATTCATCATTTACTGAGAATGGAAACTCATCCCATGACACACGCTCCATCCACCACTAAACATAGGTTACGGAGGTGGAAAAAATCATTTTACCAAATTCCACATTGAAAAGATAGGAAAAAAAGATACTTAAAATTTTTCTAGATCATATTCACTCTTGATATACATGTGATTCTCTTTCGAGTCGTACTCACACTCATCATTAGTATCATGAAAATAAGCCAGAACTGAATAGATCAGTAGTATTAAAACACCCAATAATTTTTCAATTACATCCTCTAGAATCAATATAACTCAACTTATCTACACATCTAAGTCATTCTACTCTAGAAATTTCCTATGATTGTATCATAACTGCTTGTAACTTTAACAATTCCACAAAACTCATACGGTTCGCTGTACCATTTTACCAACTTGATGGGTACCACGTGTATCAATGTGTACTACCCCGAGATTTCATAAATATAATAGCACATCATTTGACACTATACATATTCATATTGGACCTATGAATTTCAGGATCTGATGGTGTATATAAAATATTTATTCTAGAGTTGTATTACCACATATGACTATCAATCTGGCTGAAAACCTCCCAATTCGCCTATCACTGAAGAATAAGAAGGGTCACATAACCAACTAGAAGGATGAACATGCCCTAGTCATGCCTAACATAATTAATTTTATCATTACATAATGCTCACACACTTAACAAGTATAAACTAATGGAATGAACACCCATCTACTTGGGGGTGTCATTTCATCACTAAGAGTTATACTTGGGACAAATGACACCCGAATGACACCTTACATATGAAACTCATCATAAGAATTTAGAAATGCCCTAATTTTCAATGGTGCCTCCTTTAACTAGATAGAACCTGACTAAAACATAAATATTCGACTCTAAAACATGTTTATTCCATTAAAAGGTCACCTAGATTTCTGATCTAACCTCTAAGCTCACTGTAATAGAAAATGGGTTAACAAAGACTTATGGAAACATCCACATTAGTGTCTAGGTTACAATTTAATGCTAACCCTTACTTGAGGTATGAAGATAAGAACACCACATTAAAGTTTTATTTCATCCATTTTCATATATTCACATTTACTTTTAAGAAGTTAAAGAGACTTAAATTAAGAAACACTAAGTACTAGTTATGAATGAAAACTATACTTGGTAATTTATTTAGCTAACGCTATAAGGCAATATTGGAAAGTTATATCAAACTTCCTTTCAAGAAATATTTATCAACTTTATTTATCTATGTTCTCATATCTATGATTATTTAAATAAAATTTTAATTTCAAAATATAGAGGAAAACACCCTTTAAGTTATAAGTGACATTTTAACTAACTAACACATCATAATAATAAAGCTCAAAAAGAGATAAAAGGTTTTTTTAAATCAATTCAAAAGGAGTTGTTTCAGTAATATTCCACCACAAATTTATACATATCATGGTATATGTGGCTATTGATAGTTTAAATAACCATCCTTATGCATTATGAGTACACCCCATGGGGTTAATCACTAAGGCCTAACAAATAAAGGAAACTTACAAGGGAACCGTCATTTAATTCATGATTTTTAAAAAAACATTAGTGGGTTTATTCTTAAGAAAAATTCCCCAACTGACCTACTTGGGTCTATTTATGCATTTCAGAATTTAGTGACATGGGTCATCATACCCAATTCATAGAGGTACAAGCCTTTAAAATTGAAAACAAAACTTTATTTTTAAACAACCATTTTCCCATAATAATTAAATTTTATCATGTATAAATAAGTATCATGGTTAAATTAGATGAATTACCATTCTCAATTTATAAAGGTAATTTACTTTATAAGTTATATTTGGAATTCATGTAACAAAAACTTGTTTTTTATGTTCGGTTGTATAATATAACAAGTCCATTTAATATGGTTAAATTACATGGGTCATCCTTTCCAATTTATAAATGCCCATACACTTTATAAATAGAAAATTGACACCCATTTAATTGAAATCACCAATGTTTCTTCTCAATCAACCAATTATAGAAAACTCAAAAATGTCATAATTAGTAAGTCAAATAAAATTACACCATCAAGATATATGAAAAACATCCTTTAGATTGATGTAGAAACTTTATTTAACCAATTTTATATCAATACATAGTTATAAAAAATCATGCTATCACATATAAATAAATACAGGTGAATAGGAAAATTTATCACACAACATAGTGTACTAGTAAGCTTTCTAAATAATCACTTGAACATGGTATATAGATAAGAATGCTATAAATTCACACAAGGAACATCCAACATAAACCATATAGTCAAGAAATACAATCTGCATGTCATAGAATATGCATGGAATGTGAATATCTATGTTTCTATAACGATACATGTAATAATAATTCCTTTCCATTCTGGGCCTAGGGTAAAATACCATAAATATCATAAATTATTAAGCAGTGTAAAGTACATCAATCACTCAAGGTAAAATAATAATCAACTACAATAACAAAAAATGTGAACAACTATCCCATCCCTAGCCACTTGATCTTTTCCCTGTGCATGGGTCGATAAATCCTATACATAATATAACATCATAAAATAGTAAGAAAAATTAAAATAATCTCTAATATGAATTTGTAACATCCCGACCTGGGATCCACTGAAATAGTTCCCCGAACTAGTTGTTCACATGGCCTCAAGAACACCCCCATATGCCAGAGGCTTCCGACTAGTAGAGAGGTTCCAATGATGGTATGATGGAGGACTATACCCTCATGTCAAAGTGGGGGTACATAAATAATAAATCAAAATTATAAGCAGTATAAATAATGGCAGAAAAAATATATCAGATAACCCTGTAATGTCAAATATTATCACCATGCATGTCCATTTGAATATAAAATATACATGCATTAGATAATATATAAACAATACAAAATAAAAAGACAAAAATCACAATGTATATCTTCATGAGAATACTGAGCTTTGGCTCAGTCCTATTCTGATAAGATCTCATGTACCTGAGTAATAAAACATAACAAAATTGATGAACATAAATTTGCAACCATGAGGAATGATTGGGTACTAAAAGATGACTCGAATAGGGTGTGAGATAAACTCAGTAGGCCAAAAAAATGATGTCTAATTCAATCTATTCTGTGAGTTTAAAATACAATAGTGTTCAAGTATAATAAATAAGCATTAAATAAACAAATGTAAATAAGTCAGGGTCTGGTTCCTTAAAGGAAACCTTACCGACTATACCTCCTTTGGCCTAAGCTGGAATACCTCTAAATATACATCCCCATGTATATATAATTATAAGAATATATATATGTATGTCTGTATATATATGAATTATATATACATATTAGAATATATATCAATATATATAGATACATAGTACTAGCTAAGACCTGAGGCATAACTCAAACATCCATGCATAAATAGAGTAATAATAATAATACATAATTCTCACTATTTAAATACAGGTATAATCCCAAGTATCTGAATAAGGGATACATGCTCCATGCCTGACCATCCTAATAAGTGATATGAAATTTCATTTCCAACATCCTAATAATGGGGCATGAAACGTCATATCCAACTACCCAAATGGATGTGAAATTCCATGTCTTATATACCATACCAATGGGGATGTGAAAGATCATGAACAACAACCCTAACCGATTCCTCTCAGTAATAAACATGTATATGATAATCCCACTTTCTCTATGATTCCTTAACCAAGGCGTTTTGTAAAGTGGAACCCAGTTTCAGTCAAGGCATAGTGTAATCCCATATGACCTATGAGACTAACCAAGGTATTCCTATATAAGAATCCAAGGTTCAATCAAGGCATAATATAAAAGTGTAATCAATTTACATTTAAAATTTATAAATGGGACATGTTAAATATCCATACCAATTACAATCCAATTACAAGTATAGAGTAATAGGGGGCTAGGTGAACTATTCACAAAAGTCCTAACTATACATATAAAAAGGTATATAATAGTCCATGAGAGAAATCCATTCCATTTTACATTTAAATATAAGTAATAAAGGTGTCCATGATTTTAAGAATTCTATGTTACAGTTCAAGAATGAATAATAAAGAGACAATTTCTATCAGCAGGCCACATGTCAATTCAACGAATTAAATTTAATCATATCTTGTACGAGGGAAAATCCAACACACATGAAATGTTAAGGAAACATAGGCAAAGACTTGTAATCAAAGAATACAAAAAAATACCCAAAAGGGTGATTTAATTTCCTATACAAAGCATATGTGATGAGAATATAATCCATTCACCTCAATGTGTGGTTTGAGTTGAGGTGAAAAACCAATAATTGTGAAATTAGACTCAAAATGTCGATTTTATTTAAGGAATTAGCATTTATATAATTAATTTTACATTTAATAGGTGACAAAAGAAAAATACACTATACAGAATAATAATGTATTTTATAAACAAGTAAGAATTTTGTGGAAAAGATATAGAATGCCATCCACATGCTTAGGAAAGTCTACTCATCCATTGTCAAGATTTTATTTGATCTGGATCATAAGGAAACATAATTATAGACAAAAACCCTAAAAATAAGGTGTATGAGTTCGTATTGAAATGTTATCCAATACAGTAAGATAAACAGATAAAGGAGAAAGGATGAATTATAGACTAACCATTATGCTTTTAGTGTACCCAACGATGCTTGAATAAGATTCTGAATGAAGAAGATAGATGGAATACTAGGATAAGGACAAGGGTGATATAAATAGGCTCCCTAGAGTGGTAGAAATGAGGGAGAAAAGGGGTGGATTTTGGGTTAAATAAGGGCTGGGAAAAAGGTTAAGTTCACCCCTTTAATTGATTATCATAGCTTGGCCACACGGTTTCACCAAACTGTTTACCAACCATGCGACTCCACTACCTAAGTGGCACTAACCATGTGGTCTAGGTGCCTAGTTTTGTAAAATAGTACATATACCATGTGTCTCTGCATAGTTTATTGCATCACCCACATAACTGTTCAGATAGTGCATTCATCATAGCATCGTTTTTCATATGAAAATTTTTAGAAAGGGTATAACCCAATCACGTTTCTAATATTTATTTCTAGCATAATTAATTGAAAAAAATAATAAAAAAATTTAACAAGACATAATAAATAGAATATATAATGAAAATTTTATTATGAAAACAAAAACATTACAGCGTGAAGAAGAAGAATAAGGCTTCAATGAAGGGATCTTTGCTTCAAAAGATCTCCCTCTTGAAATGTTTATAGAAATGGAGCGAAACCACTTCCCCCATTCCATCAATCTCATAATTCACAGAAAACCCCATCCAAATGAGAAAAATACACACTTATAGAGTAGAGGGAAGGATAGGATTTCAAGACTTTATAAGTGTGAATGGGAAACTCAGATAATTATTTTAATTCAAATTTCACCAACTATTTGGTCTCTAAAATGTGTGAAGTAACTGTCCTTCTAGAAGTATTATTTGTTCACAATTGATTCCACTATTAACTATCCAACTTTTATCCCAATATAAGACATGATATAGAAGATATGCCCCAAATGGTGAAGTGGTGTCCAATTTTATGAGTCTAATCCAACTTTGACTTCATGGCCCATTTACTCCAATAAAATTAAAGATCTACCTCAAATAATGTCAATTAAATTTTTATCCCATTAAGTGAAGAATTTATTTATAAAATTTAATGTTCAAATAAGTTACACAAAAATATTTATAACAAAAATACTATAGTTTAATTTAAAGGGTCAAATGTAACACCCAATATTTTAAAAGAATACTATGTTTGATAGCATATTCAACATGCAATACTGATTTTAAATGAACCATGAAATATTATTAAAATATTATTATATAAATATAAATTTTTTAACCTAGAAATTAAATTGGCAGGTATGAGTAGGATTAAATAATTTATGAAATTCATACAAGGGTCTTATTAAATATAAATTTATTAATAAATTCTAATTAACTAGTCACTTGATTTTAAGCAAAGTCATTTTATTCATTGAAAAGTCATTTTCTTCAAAAAATGATTTGTAAGGCTTTCTATGAGAAAATAATATAATTTTTTTTTTATAATTTTAGAAAATTTATTTGATAAAATGGAATTCATTTTTTATATTATCATATCTATATTAACTTAGTGTGAAATTTTGGGATTTTTTTGAAAATATTATTTTTTTAGTGAATAGTGAAAAAATATCATTGTCATTTCTTTTAAAAAAATTAAGTAATTTAAAAGTAAAATTACTATTTAAATTTGATTTAAAATTAAAATAAGTATTATTTAATTATATTAAATCTAATTAATTAAATTTAAATCATATTTATACTATATTTTAGTAAAATTTTATTCTTAGGCGTAAAGACACATTTTTTTTCTTCTGAAAACTATTTTAAAGTGAGTAATGTTTCTCCATTTTAGTCAATTAAAATAAACCCTAACAAGGAATGATTTAAATTAAATTTATATATTATAAATCTATAAATATTAATTGAAATTTATTTAATTATCATTTCTTTTCATATATTTAATATGATATTATCTTTTCCTTAAAAAACGTGTTTCTTGAAAAACCATTTTTTTAACATGTCTGGGAGTTTAATTTTAAATTAAATTATACCAATTCTATGAGTTAAATTTTTAAAAATGTATTCAATATTTGGAAAAAATTATTTATATTATCTAATAATTTTAACTTAATTTTTTACCATAATTAATAGTAAAAATAGTAGAAAATATTTTCCGCGATTAAGGTAAAAATGGTTTTACCGGTGGGTTAAACTAAAAATATAAGGGTATAAAATGACCCAAAAATTGTATAATATATATTAAATAGTAATATTTTAATTTTTTATCTTCTAAAGTTCAATAAAGTTATATTTTTGTTACTTTTATCTTGAGAAAAATGTGGGCATGATTATTTATTTTCAAAAATACCAATTATGTCCTCTCTCACACTAATAATAGGCCACCCCATATCCTATCCTATTCAGACTTTCAAGACCCATTGGTTTATAAAATTACTACCCAAATAAATTCCAAAATTCCCTCCACTTATATTATAATCCTTAGTTTGATCAGAAAGAAAAGATTTGAATCCTTTTGGTGCAAACGTAAAGAAGTTATCCGAAGAATAGGTAATGTCCTTAACCGAGTATTTTATTTTATTTATTATTAAACCTACTTAAAACCTAATTAAAACATATTTATATAATAAAATAATTATATTACATATAATTAGATGTTTTTATTTTAATTTAATGACCTATAACCATCTCCTCATCCCTCAAATGGGAAATAGAACTATTGATCGTGTGTGCAGCGAACTACCACCTCGCGAACTGATGTAATTGTTTTCCATAACCATTTCTAAAAGATGTATATAATGTTTTTATATTATATTTATTAATAATTATACTTCTATAATTATAATATCATATATTCCTTCTTACTTTCCATTTCTTAGGGATTATGATAACGTTTATCGTGTGTACAACAAACTACTACCTTGCGAAGCGATGCAATTTGTTTTTCAATTATGCTTTAAATGAAAGTTAATAAGGATTAATTTGTGGTTTAAATATTATATTAATGAATTAAAAATCATTCTGTAAAATAAATATATGATATAATTTCTTTCTTTAAGCATCCATTGAATAAATGACAATGTCGTTCGTGCGTACGACAGACTACCACCTCACGAAGCGATGTGATTCGTTTTCTATTACCGTATCAAATGGATGGTATTTGTAAGCGTATTTAAAGAAATAATATTATATTTATGATATAATTATCATATTATAAATATAAAATAACACTTATATTATTTCCATCATGATCGTCAAAAAATGGAAACATTACTCATACGTACATACTTCTTACCGTCTCCATGATTGTAACGTAGACAATTTTTCATAACCACATTTAATGGTTGGTTTTAGAAGTATAATTTATATATAAAAATTATAATTATTCCATGATTAAAATTCTGTATATTATTGTATAATAATCTCTTTAACCTTATTCAACTTACCAAAGTGATTTTGGACATATTATCTGTTTATCGTTAAAACATATGATTTGAAATTAATTGGTTAAGTAATTGAATATGACATGGTAAAAAATAAAATAAAATGAATAATAAAAATTAATAAGGCTATTAATTATGTAAATAATTAACTTAATTTTATCATTTAGGAAGATAAGGAACACACGTGATGATTCGAGCTCGAGGTAAGTTTTTTTGTCTCAATTTTCCTTCTTTAAGACATATGTTATTTATTTAACTATCTTCTTTTATGAGGTTTATATATTAAACATTTTAAATTTTATATAATTAATATCCTTATATTAATTATATTTAAATTTTCATTTAATTTTATTCTTTAATGGGGCTTAAGATTAAATGTTACCAAAGTGGTAAGGGTTTGACGTTACACTCTCATTGTTTATCAATATTGTTTATGATTATGATTTTGGTTATGAAATATTATGATATAATTATAAATGAATTAATGAGTTTTATTATAGTATACTTATTCCTTGAGAATAATTGTTTTCAACTCACTTTCCTCACTTTATGTACTCAATATTCCAAAATAATATTTTTAAATATAATTGACTTTATTTCTCTCTTTGATCGAACCCCTTTTTCTTCCATATCCATGTTTTATAAAAAGTTATCAAAAATGTTTTAATGTTCATATATGGTTGTTTAAAGTATATTTTAACAATTTTTGGATATTTTAAAAATGTTTTAAAAGGAATATTCATATCATTTTCAAAAACAAGGTCAGTTTGGCTTTTACTGAAAATGTGAAAGGAATCATTATTTTATATGTATATGACCTGAAAGTAATTTCATGTCATATTGAACTGTAAAACCCGAGACTTTTATGAGAAATATTTTTTTTATGTTATATAAATCATCAAAGGAATCTTTCACTAGACACAACACTTGCTTGGCTTCCTTTACACGTAATCACGACCTTCCTCGATAGCTTGCGTCGTACGCAATACTGAGTTTCACTAAAAAACAATATGCTATTAAAACTATCCATTATGAATAGTATTAACTGAATTTTTAATTTTATAACATTTTAATTCAACTTATACATTTTCTAGAATGAGGTATAAAAGCAAAATCAGTTTTTTTGGATAAAAGAAGTATTTTTCAAAACATGCAGTTTTGCCGCCTTTTGATGGCGCACCCACATTAAATCTAGTTTTTGACATGTTTATAAGTTCAATTTGACAAAATAAAATTCTTATTTTGAATAAGGGTATAAAAATTTACTTTGGATAAATTTTTGATATTTTTCTGATAACTTTCATATTTTGATGAATAGTAAAAATACGCTAATTTTTAATTAAAAACAACTTTTTTCATTGAGATAATTTATATGGATAAATTATAATATTTAATAGTTTTAAAGTATAAATAGAATATATTTTTACCATTTAATATAATTTATTTCTTTAGCATTAATTTCACATTGAATTCATAGGTAAAAACATTTCAATCTTTGGTAATGTTTTAACTTCTAAAACCCATTTTCTTAACAACGAGATTTATTTTAAATTAATTACTGCAACTTATATGTTTTGAATTTTGAAAAATGGATTCAATATTCAGAATCATTGGGTCTAAATTATGTTAATAGGCTACTTTTTATTTTTGGGCATTATGAATAGTAACTACGGTAAATTTTATTTACCATAGTTAAAGGTAAATCGGGTAATTAAGGGTAAATATAAGATTATAAAATTACCCTAACACCTTCTAAAATCCTATTGGATGAGTAAAAGTAGACCCATATAACCTTAGGGTTGGATTATATTCATTTAATGGACTTTGTTCTATGAAAATAATTTAATTATTATTAAAACCAAAGAATGTGACAACATGTCACTTTCTTAAATCTTATAAGTATAATAATTTTAATTTAGTGATAAACTTCATGAAACTTCGAACATGAATAGTCTCCAGAAATCTAATACAATTATATACATCATAGGAATTTATTTATAATTTTTAGGGATTAAATAATTATCATTAATTATGACACAATAGTGATGTTGAAATTATTTAATTAATTAAAATATCAAATAAATGGTTTTAAAAATAATAAAATAAATATTATATGAACTATTTAATGTGATCCACTAATTTTATAGATACATATGACATTTTATGGATCTATTAAAGCTTTTAGTTTGAACATATCTTCTGTATATATTTTATTTGAATTCAAATAAACGAATAGTTTCAAAATTGATACTATTGTTATTTTATAAAACTAACATATTATAAATTTTTTTTAAAATAACAAAAAAATTTAAAAATTATAAATTAAACTTTATTTGGTCTAAAATTTCATAAAGTTTCAAATTATGGAAAATTCACAACACATATGTAATTATTTATAATAATTTAAAATTTAGAATATTATTACCACAAATAAAATTAAATTGATAAATAAGGATAAATCAAGTTGATAATGTTTAAAATAAATTTTTAACATGTCTAAATTTTATTGGTTGATGATATTACAACCCTATATCATCTAATCTTTAGATATGAGTAATTTTGGAAGTTTTTAAGTGGGTTTGGGATTTAATATAAACTAATATTTCTTATATTTCCAAAGGTGCCCCTCTCCTCCCTTATAAAAGGGCACCTCCTCCCTCTTCTCCTCACACCAATTTGAGCCTTCAAGATCGGCCAATACCTGCCCATTTCACTTCCCCACTTCCCTAGAAACATCATAGAGGTCCTGGTCTTCTTCAAAGACCAATTGTAGTGCCCTAAGAGGAGGTCTCAAAGAGGCGCTTCAAAGAAGAGGTAATGCTCGTTACCGATTATTTCATCTTTATTTCTTCTTCCACTTCTTCTTCTTTAGTTGTTTCATTATAAAGTAATAACATCAGTATAAATAATATAATGATATTTTATTATAAGTATGAAACAACCCTGTTTCACAATCTATCCATCCTACAAAAAACAAAATCACCGCGCGTACGTACGTACGGAATACCGTCTCCACGCCGTGGTGTACTCTATTTTCCCCCACCACCATACTTGGATGGGTATAATGGTGTAAATAATAACTATATATTATTATTTTAAATTTATATTGATTCTGAAATAGTATACATACACTCTAATACAATTCCATGATCATGGGAACGATATCATCACTCGTGCGTACGTACGGAATACCGTCTCCACGATGTGATGCGACTCGTTCTACGTGATCTTCATTGAATAATGATTATATAAATGAATTTAATGAATTAATATGATATATATTACACTAATACCATTATGGAAATGAGGTATCTATAACATAAAGAGAAGAATATGAATTCATTTGACAAAACACACATAAGAACAAAAAGTAATAAACACCCGAATAACAAGTAGTAATGAAATATTACTAATAAGAAGATAATAATATGACCATATATGATATCATAAAAATAATTATGATTCTGGAATAAGTCAATAACATTATTTAAATCATTATACAGGAGGTTCAGACACTTACAAAGAAAATCAGACTTAAGGTAAGAGAAATATCACAATCTCATTTTTATCCGAGATTGTTTATACTTTGGAATTTATTGGGGTGTATTTTATCATCCACATAAATGTTTCCTCAATATATATTATTTATATCCTTATACAATAGTTTATATCCAATTTTACCCTTCGGTGAGTTTTTAGTAAAAGATATGAAAGGAATCTTTTGTCGTTTTTCGTACGAGGTACTTTTTGACTTTTCCGAAAAAAGTGCGATAAGAATGTTTTCTTTTAACTTATACGGCATGAATGGATTTTTAAAACATTATTTCCAAGAATCTTACCTTACAAGTTTTGAAGTTTATTTTTAATCAACTTCTTTTAGTTTAGAATTGTATGACATGTTAAGAAAGGAAAAGTGTTTTTGAAGTAGAAAGGATATTTTCCTCAAGAATGGAGTTCAAGTGTTTTATCAAAATTATTTTCCATCTAAGATAATAAAGAGTTCTATTTCTATACCTATTATTAAATTGATTTGATTATGTTGTGATGGAATTATTTTTATGAATTCCTTTATCTTATATGATTTTTTTATGATGTCACGATGTTTAAGATTCCCATTTTTATTACATGGGTTATGCTATGAGGTATGGTTTATGATTTTGTGGCACACATAAGAATGGTATCATTATGAGATGGGTTGGACATATATATCCCTCCAATTCATTGGGTAAAGATTTTATATCTCATGAGATAGACATGGCTGGAACGGCAGGTTATACTGGTTCAGTGAAACAGGACTGAAACGAGGAGTGAAGTCGGTTCAGAAATGGACTTTGTCCACTAAGATAGTTTTGGAAATGAGTCTTGACTAATAAGAAATTATTCTCAATGATTATATGTGTATTCCAAAAAGTTTCATGTTTTAAGTTATGATTATTGGGATTACATTTCACTTCCATGATTTATCCCATGTTATGAAATTATGATCTCTTTTGCAGGGTAAGACTTCCAAAATGTTATGTTTTTATTTTTATGTGATTGATATTTATTTTGTTTACCATTACTGAGCATTTGAGATCACCCTTTTGTATGTTTTCTTTCCCCAGGTCAGGAAAAAGGTTATTAAGTAAGATATGCCAAAAGGGACTATAGATATGATGAAATAAATGGGAGACAGTGTAGACGCTTTATGAACCAGTTGTTTATGTTTCCCAGTTTCTAAAGACACTATACCTATATGGTCCTTTCATGGTTTTGTTATATGTTGTAATAAGTGTGATTCAATTTTGAAGTAATAACAATGTATGTAAAGTATGGGTCGTTATAGTTGGTATCAGAGGAAAGGTATAGTCAACCTTTGGAAACTAGGATGTGAAAGCCTTAATAAGAACCCTAAGGATAAGTCTAAGCATAGAACACGATCTTAGTGTTTTAAAAATGGCCATGAATAACCTAGGATAAGACCTTAAGTGTGAAATTTTATTCTTGATTATGTGGTTTTCCTATTATAATTAGTGTTGCTCACACTATTCTTCTTGGTTTTAGTCAATGGCTGGAACCCGAAGGAACCTTGTTAATGCGAAATACGACAGGAAATGCAATGATTATCCCCCTGAGCAACCAAACATTATGGGAGCTGGAATGAAAAATCTTGTATCCATGCTCACACAACTTTCTCAAGCTATGAATCATGCAGGACTTCCAAACGAGCAAAAGAAGGAGCAACATTCTGTTGAATCCTTCACGAGGCAGCGTCGACCTTCATTCTGCGGGTCTACTGATCCATTAGTTGCTGAACAATGGATTAGTACTACTGAAAAGATATTTTCAGTTCTTCAATGTTCTGAACATGATAAAGTCATCTTAGCAGTGTATCGTTTGGAAGGTGATACTGATCAATGGTGGAATCTTATCAAGAATACGAGTCAAAGAGATGAAATTGAGTCCATGGAATTGGACAAGTTCAAGAACTTATTTTTCAATAAGTACTTCCCTCGTATTCTCTGAACAAAGATGGAGAAAGAGTTTTTTGAACTGAAGCAAAAGGATGATGAATCTGTTGGTACCTATGAAGAAAATTTTATAAGACTTGCAAGGTACGCTTCTGGTATTATTATCCAACCTGAGAGTAAGATCGATCGATTCTTTAGTGGCTTAAAACCAAGTATTCGAAGGGCCTTATCCATAAGGGACTTCAATAGCTATGAGAAAATCGTTCGATGTGCTCTCAAAGTTGAGATGGATATTGGAGTAACCCATCAGTCATATGGGTTTGATAAGAAGAGGAAAATGGAATTCAAAGGAAAATCTAAAGAGAACACTGAAAAGAAGATGAACTTTCCCTTATGCTCAAAGTGTGGAAAGAAACATGGAGGGAGTTGTCTTAAAGGGACAAATAAATGTTTCAAATGTGGAAAGGAAGGTCATCGGGCATTTGAATTCCGCAATGATGGGAAGAAGATGTCTAATGATGCAAACAAAGGAAGGGACACACAGAATGAACCTACTAAACTTCAATGTTTCAAGTGCAAGGAGATGGGGCATTATGCCAATAAATGCCCTAATACAAGGGTTGTTGATGATGATCGACATCAACAAAATCTTAAGGCTAAAGACAAAGGAAAGTCACACGCAATTTCTATCAACGATGTGGAGTACGATAACGATGTGGTGAAAGGTACACTTACCATCCACTCTAAAGTAGCAAATGTTTTATTTGATTCTAGATCCACCCACTCTTTTATTTCTGAAGATTTTTCTAAGGGTATCACCATATTACCTCAACAATTATATGTTGAGTTAGTTGTGACAAAACCTAATGGCACAATAGTCGCATAAAAAGTTTATAATTCTTCCCTGATTGAAGTTTGTGGGAAAGTGCTTCCTGCAAATCTTGTGATCCTTCCTATAGTGGAATTTGATGTGATTCTTGGCATGGATTGGATTTCTCTATATGGAGCTCATATCAATTTCCAAAGAAGGGAAGTCACATTTCATATTCCAGATCAATCTATGATCGTCTATCGATGCAAGGATGAACATAACCTTCCAGTGGAAATTTCTTCCATATTATGGGTCTTGATTCCATTGAATGAAGGTTATTTATATCAAATGGTTGGTGAGAAACTCATGATTAATAATATTCCCATTGTACGGGAGTTTGATGATGTCTTTCCGGAGGAATTGCCGGGTCTTCCACCAAATCGTGAAGTTGAGTTTTCAATAGGACTCGTACCGGGTGCTTTGCCTATTTCAAAGACACCTTATAGAATGGCCCCAATTGAGTTGCAGGAATTGAAGAAGCAACTCCAAGATAATCTTGATAAGGGATTCATACACCCTAGTGCATCACCTTAGGGAGCACCTGTTCTATTTGTTAAGAAGAAAGATAGATCAATGAGACTCTGCATTGATTATCGAGAACTTAACAAGATCACTATCAAGAACAAATATCCTCTCCCACGCATTGATGACTTATTTGACCAACTACGTGGAGATCAATACTTTTCCAAGATTTATATTTGTTCAGGGTATCATCAATTAAGGGTCAAAAGGGAGGATATACCAAAGATGGATTTCTGTACAAGGTATGGACACTATGAATTTATAGTGATGCCATTTGGTCTTACTAATGCCCCTGCTATCTTCATGGATCTAATGAATAGAGTCTTTAGAGACTATCTTGATCAATTTGTGGTAGTCTTTATAGACGATATTCTTGTCTATTCAAAGAGCAAGGAAGAACATGAAGATCACTTGAGAATTATATTGAAGACCCTGATAAAGGAGAAGCTTTATGCCAAATTTACCAAGTGTGAATTTTGGCTTCAAAAAGTTGCATTTTGGGTCACATAATATCAAAAGAGGGGATATCTATGGATCCAGCAAAAACAGAGGTTATCAAAAGATGGTCGAGACCAACAACAGTAACTGAGATCCGAATTTTTCTTGGTTTGGATGGATATTATCAACGTTTTGTGAAAGATTTTTCCCGATTATCTAATCCACTCACCAGGTTGACTCAGAAAGGAGTTAAGTTTGTTTGGACGGAGGAATGTGAAGAGAATTTCAAGGAGTTGAAAAGAAGGTTATCCAGTGCACCTGCGCTCACACTGCCTTGTAGTGGAGAAAGGTTTGTGATCTACAGTGATGCATCCAAGAAAGGATTGGGGTGTGTTCTTATGAAAAATGATATGGTGATAGCTTATGCCTCACGACAGTTGAAAATACATGAGGAAAATTACCCAACTCATGATTTGGAGTTAGCTGTGGTAATATTTGCATTAAAGATTTGGAGGCATTATCTTTATGGAGAAAGGTGTGAAATTTATACTGATCATAAAAGTTTAAAGTATATTTTCACACAAAAGGAGCTGAATATGCACCAAAGAAGATGGTTGGAGCTGATTAAGGATTACGAATGCTCAATTCATTACCACCCTGGGAAAGCAAACAAGGTGGAAGATGCATTAAGTCGACAAGACCATGCTAGCTTATCCATGATGAGGATCACAAAAGATCCTATATTTATGGATTTACAAAGGATGGATCTTGGAATTATAATGGAAGGGGAAAAATCGTATCTTTGTCAAATGAATGTTCAACCATCTATACATGTGAAGATTAAAGAGGCACATAAATAAGATGTAGAGTTAAAAAAGAAGGTGAGAAATGTTCCTGAATTCAACCTTGATTGTGATGGGATAATAAAGTTCAGGAATCAGGTTTGTGTTCCTCCCATCCCATAATTAAAGAAGGAGCTGCTGGATGAGGCTCATAGTTCTTTATTATCTATTCATCCTGGAAGCACGAAGATGTATAGGGACCTGAAAGAGTACTTTTGGTGGGATGACATGAAAAGAGATGTTGCTGAATATGTCTCTCGATGCTTGGTTTTTCAGCAAGTTAAATATGAGAGACACAAGTCTAAGGGGATGTTACAACCATTACCCATACCCGAATGGAAATGGGAAAACATCACTATGGACTTTGTCACAAGACTTCCTAAAACATCCAAAGGCAATAATGCTATCTGGGTCATAGTTGATCGTCTTACAAAGTCTGCACACTTCAATGCTATTAGAGAGGATTTCTCTCTGGATCAGCTTGTCAGGATATATGTAAATGAAGTGGTAAGATTGCATGGAGTACCACTTTCTATTATATCTGATCGGGATTCGAGATTTACCTCGAAGTTCTGGCGAAGTCTTCAGCATACTCTCGATACAGAGTTGAGTTTCAGTACTTCTTATCATCCTCAGACAGACGGTCAGTCTGAAAGAACAATTCAAACTCTAGAAGATATGTTGAGATCTTGCTCTATGGATTTCAAAGGTGGTTGGGATCAACACCTACATTTGGTGTAATTTTCTTATAATAATAGTTTTCACTCCAGTATTCAGATGGATCCTTATAAAGCTCTCTATGGAAAGAAATTCAGGACTCCAACTTGCTGGGATGAAGTTGGGGAAAGAAAGCTTTTAGGACCTGATCTTGTTGATGAGATGGCAGAAAAGGTCCGATCTATTCAACAACACATAAGAGCAGCTCAGAGTCGACAAAAAAGTTATGCCGACAACCGAAGAAAAGACTTAGAGTTTGAAGTGGGTGATAAAGTGTTCTTACGAATATCTCCCTGGAAGAGGGTCATGAGATTTGGAAAGAAGGGAAAGTTGATCCCTAGATATATCGGTCCTTTTGAAATTCTGGATTGTGTTGGGAATTTAGCTTACCGATTGGCGCTTCCACTGAATCTCTCTCAAGTTCACGATGTGTTCCATGTATCTCTCCTGAGAAAGTACATACCTGATCCTTCACATGTACTCAGCTCAGAAGTTGTACCGCTGGAGCAAGATCTTTCTTATGAAGAACAGCCGATAGAGATTCTGGATCTTAGTGAAAAATTCCTATGAAACAAGACCACTCGCTTGGTGAAAGTTTTATGGAGGAACCACCAATTAGAAGAAGCTACATGGGAACTTGAGGATATGATGAGGGAGAGGTATCCTCATCTGTTTGTTACAAAGTGACGAATTTCGAGGGCGAAATTCATTTTAAGGGGGGTAGAATGTAACACCCGAGACTTTTATGAGAAATATTTTGTTTTTATGTTATATAAATCATCAAATGAATCTTTCACTACACACAACACTTGCTTGACTTTTTTTACACGCAATCATGACCTTCCTCGATAGCTTGCGTCGTACGCAATACCGAGTTTCACTAAAAAAAATATTCTATTAAAACTAGCCGTTAGGAATAGTATTAACTGAATTTTGAATTTTAAAACATTTTAATTCAACTTATACATTTTCTAGAATGAGTTATAAAAGCAAAATCAGTTTTTTGGATAAAAGAAGTATTTTTCAAAAAATACTGTTTTGCCGCCTTTTGATGGAGCACCCACATTAAATCTAGTTTTTGACATGTTTATAAGTTCAAATTGACAAAATAAAATTCTTCTTTTGAATCAGGGTATAAAAATTTACTTTGGATAAATTTTTGATATTTTTCTGATAACTTTCATTTTTTGATGAATAGTAAAAATACGCTAATTTTTAATTAAAAACAACTTTTTTCATTGAGATAATTTATATGGATAAATTATAATATTGAATGGTTTTAAAGTATAAATAGAATATATTTTTACCATTTAATATAATTTATGTCATTATCATTAATTTCACATTGAATTCATAGGTAAAAACATTTCAATCTTTGGCAATGTTTTAACTTCTAAAACCCGTTTTCTTAATAACAGGATTTATTTTAAATTAATTAATGCAACTTATATGTTTTGAATTTTGAAAAATGGATTCCATATTCAGAATCAGTGGGTCCAAATTATGTTAATAGGCTACTTTTTATTTTTGGGCATTATGAATAGTAACTACGGTAAATTTTATTTACCATAGTTAAAGGTAAATCGGGTAATTAAGGGTAAATATAAGATTATAAAATTACCCTAACACCTGCCAAAATCCTATTGGATGACTAAAAGTAGACCCATATCACCTAAGGGTCAGATTAGATTCATTTAATGGACTTTTTTCTATGAAAATAATTTAATTATTATTAAAACCAAAGAATGTGACAACATGTCACTTTCTTAAATATTATAAGTATAATAATTTTAATTTAGTGATAAACTTCATGAAACTTCAAACATGAATAGTATCCAGAAATATAATAAAATTATCTAAATCATAGGAATTTATTTATAATTTTTAGGGATTAAATAATTATCATTAATTATGACACAATAGTGATGTTGAAATTATTTTATTAATTAAAATATCAAATAAATGGTTTTAAAAATAATAAAATAAATATTATATGAACTATTAAATGTGATAAACTAATTTTCTAGATACATATGGCATTTTATGGATCTATTAAAGCTTTTAGTTCGAAGATATCTTCTGTATATATTTTATTTAAATTCAAATAAATGAATAGTCTCAAAATTGACACTATTGTTATTTTATAAAAATAACATATTATAAAATTGTTTAAAAATAAAAAAAATATTTAAAAATTATAAATTAAAATTTATTTGGTCGACAATGTCATAAAGTGTCAAATTATGGAAAATTCACAACACATATGTAATTATTTATAATAATTTAAAATTTAGAATATTATTACCACAAATAAAATTAAATTGATAAATAAGGATAAATCAAGTTGATAATGTTTAAAATAAATTCCTTACATGTCTAAATTTTATTGGTTGATGAGATTACAACCCTATCTCATCTAACCTTAGTATATGAGTCATTTTGGAAGTTTTTATGTTTGGTTGGGATTTAATATAAACTAATATTTCTTATATTTCCAAAGGTGCCCCTCTCCTCCCTTATAAAAGGGCACCTCCTACCTCTTCTCCTCACACCAATTTGAGACTTCAAGCTCGGAAAATACCTGACCATTTCACTTCCCCACTTCCCTATAAACATCCTAGAGGTCCTGGTCTTCTTCAAAGACCAATTGTAGTGCCCTAAGAGGAGGTCTCAAAGAGGCGCTTCAAAGAAGAGGTAATGCCCGTTACCGATTCTTTCATCTTTATTTCTTCTTCCACTTCTTCTTATTTAGTTGTTTCATTATAGAGTAATAACATCAGTATCAATAATATACTGATATGTTATTATAATTATGAAACAACCCTATTTCACCATCTATCCATCCTACGGAAAACGAAATCACCGCGCGTGCGTACGTACGGAATACCGTCTCCACGCCGTGGTGTAATCTATTTTCCCCCACCACCTTACTTGGATGGGTATAATGGTGTAAATAATAACTATATATGATTATTTTAAAGTGATATTTATTCTGAAATAGTATACATACACTCCAATACAATTCCACGATCATGGGAATGATATCATCGCTCGTGCGTACGTACGGAATACCGTCTCCATGATGTGATGCGACTCGTTCTCCGTGATCTTCATTGCATAATGATTATATAAATGAATTGAATGAATTAATATGATATATATTACACTAATAACATTCTGGAAATGAGGTATCTATAACCTAAAGAGAATAATAATAATTCATTTGACAAAACACGCATAAGAACAAAAAGTAATAAACACCCGAATAACAAGTAGTAATGAAATATTACTAATAAGAAGCTAAGAATATGACCATATATGATATCATAAAAATAATTATGATTCTAGAATAAGTCAATAACATTATTTAAATAATTATACAGGAGGTTCGGACACTTACGAAGCTAATCAGACCTAAGGTAAGGGAAATATCACAATCTCATTTTTATTTGAGAATGTTTATACTTTGGAATTTACTGGGGTGTATTTTATCATCCAAATCCATGTTTCCTCAATATATAATATTTATATCCATATAAAATAGTTTATATCCAATTTTACCCTTCGGTGAGTTTTTAGTAAAAGATATGAAAGGAATCTTTTGTCGTTTTTCGTACGAGGTACTTTTTGACTTTTTCGACAAAATATGAGAAGAATGTTTTCTTTTAACTTATACGACATGAATGTATTTTTAAAAAATTATTTCCAAGAATCTTCCCTTATAAGTTTTCAAGTTTATTTTTAATCAAATTCTTTTAGTTTAGAATTGTATGACATGTTAAGAAATGAAAAGGGTTTTTGAATTAGAAAGGATATTTTCCTCAAGAATGGAGTTCAAGTGTTTTATCAAAATTATTTTCCATATAAGATAATAAAGGGTTTTGTTTCTATCCCTATTATTACATTGATTTGATTATTTTGTGATGGAATTATTTTTATGAATTCTTTTATCTTATATGAATTGTTTTATGATGTCACGATGTTTAAGATTCCCATTTTTATTACATGGGTTATGCTATGAGGTATGGTTTATGATTTTGTGGCACACATAAGAATGCTATCATTATGAGATGGGTGGGAACTATATCTCCCTCCAATTAATTGGGTAAAGATTTTATATCTCATTAGATAGACATGGCTGGAACTGCAGGTTATACCGGTTCAGTGAAACAGGACTGAAACGTGGAGTGAACTTGGTTCATAAATGGACTTTGTCCACTAAGATAGTATTGGCAATGAGTCTTGACTAATAAGAAATGATTCTCAATGATTATGTGTGTATTCCAAAAAGTTTCATGTTTTAAGTTATGATTATTGTGATTACATTTCACTTCCATGATTTATCCCATGTTATGAAATTATGATCTCTTTTGCAGGGTAAGATTTCCAAAATGTTATGTTTTTATTTTGATGTGATTGATATTTATTTTGTTTACCCTTAGTGATCATTTGAGCTCACACTTTTTTATGTTTTATTTCCCCAGGCCAGGAAGAAGGTTATTAAGTAAGATATGCCAAAAGGGACTATAGATATGATGAAATAAATGGGAGAAAGTGTAGACGCTTTACGAACCAGTTGTTTATGTTTCCCAGTTTCTAAAGACACTATACCTATACGGTCCTTTCATGGTTTTGTTATATGTTGTAATAAGTGTGCTTCAATTTTGAAGTAATAACAATGTATGTAAAGTATGGGTCGTTATATAAACACTCAATGTTTTAAGTATTAATTTATAAGTTTCCAAGTTTATTCACAAATAAAAGGATTTACAAATTATTTTGGGAATTTTATTTTTTCAAGAAGTTATTTTCAAAGTGGAAAAGTTATTTTTCTCAAGAATGTTTTTTAAAATATTTTTAAAAGTATTTATATTAATAAATGAAAACAACCTTTGATGTTATGAAATGATTATAAATAGTATATATATAAATCTTATATATATACCTTTCTCAATCTCCCTTAATTTTAAAATATAATACATGACTTTTATTCATCTCTCAATTTCCTTCATTATGATTTTTCCTTTGATTATGATATGAGACAAGATTATGTAACCCATTACTTTACTTGGATAATTATTATGTTATTATTTATTATTGATTTAATTTATGTGTCACACATAGATCAAGAACATGTTATGATGGGTGCTCCCAGATATCCCTTTAATCCATTGGGAAATGTTATAGTATCATGATATGTCATGTACGAGATTAGGGTGTAAAACTAATCCATCATGGGAATTTTCCACCATATGATATTGTATAGGAAATTATCCTTGACTCATTTTTATGTCATGTTTTTCGTTTCTTAAACATTTAATATGATTCCATGTTATTATAATAGTATTTTATTTATGTTATGATTCCAAGTGATTACTCACATTTCTTATCTTTTATGATATCTTGTTATATCTTAAACTCACGTGTTATGTTTTCATATCATGTTTATTACCTTACTGGGATTTCTAGATCACCCATTTATTTTATGTATTCTATAAATTATTATATAAATTTTAGGAGCTCAAATAGATTTATAAGCTCACCAATGAAAAGGTAAAAATATAAGGATGTCAGGTTTTAGTTTCCTTAAATGTATTATGACCCTAGTCTTCCAAAATACACTAGGCCTCATGATCTTGGGGTTATAATTAATGGATGATTGTGTTAAAAATAATGTAATAATACATTTAAAAGGAATGGGTTTCTATAGTTGGTATCATAGAAAAGTTTTAGTTATACTTTATAACTAGGATGAGAAAATTTTAGCAAGAACCCTTGGGATAAGTCTAAGGATAAGATAAAATATAGAAAAATATTCTAGAATCCTGGTGAAGTATAGAGTGAGTGGTTTTTGAGAAATTAATTCCATTTTTGGATACTATAAGTGGATGTTTTTATAAAATAGATGTTCCTAGGGGTGATAAATTTTAAAAAAGTGTGTTGGGATTGAATCTACCATTATCTAGCACACATGAAAATGATCATTATTGCACACCTAGTTTAACACTCCTGGGGGATATGTTTTGGAAATTCATAAACTCTTTATGAACCATTATGAAGGACTTGAAAAAAATTTATGTTGGAACACCCAATAATTAATTTACTATAGATAAAATATATTGAAACAAAGAGACTCATAAGTTAGAATGTACTTATTATTTATAAGTTATTCCTTCTAGGTTTATAAGTTTCCCTTTTCTATGTTAATTCATTATCATCTTATTTCTTTTAATATTTTTAGTTAATGGAGGGAAATAAGGGAAAGAATGCTGAAAATCAATGTGATGGAAAATTTAATTATTTCCCTAATGAGATGCCTAACCTAATGGTAATAACATTTAGATATATTGTGATCATTCCAAATGATCTATCTCAAATTACGATCAACAAATGAACTATAGTTTAATTTCAAAAACACATAAAAGAAGAGTAGGATGACATACCATGGAAGTTCAAGTGTTAAATATGATAAAGAAAACAAGATTCAGCCTTTTATATGTCAAGACTCTGGGAATAATCACCTAGAAGATCATCTAAAATATAGGGTAAGATGTTTTCTATGTATAAATAAAGGGCATAGAGTAACGAATTTCCAATGAATTTGATATATTATTTGTGGGGAACTTGTAATTATCTGAGTCAATGACCTAAACTAAGGGTTAACCCCTATACCAAGGAAGAAACTATGTTATACTAGTAATTAATGTGAAATATTTATATATAGGGAACCTATAATTATTATAGAGAATTATTTTTATCAATGGTATTTTGGTTGTAATAATCATGAAACTTCTAAGGACTGTTCTTCAACAATTTTTCATTAAGGATTTGTAATATCATGTTGAATGGTAATAATTTCCTATAATGGTGATTTAATGATAAGGGATATTTTGTAAAAAAGAATAAGTTATATAGAAAACCATATTGGTTAAAAATTTATTTAACGATTAATTTTATTTTCAGGACATTCATTATATTTTTGGGAACATTGCATGGATAAAATTAATATTGTATTATAAAAAGTACAACTCACATGTTGGGTGAAAACTCATCACATTCATCAAGTCAATGGGGATTGAACCCACAACTGAATGGCGACAAAGGTACAATTCTTACCACTAGACTACATGATGTATTGGTTAGTATAACATTTTTTACTTTAAATATTTTGTGGATAAATATTAATTTGATTTTTGGAATCATTTTATTGGGTTAATATATATATATATATAACCTTTAGGTTTAACATAAAGGATTATTTAGGAAAAATTATATCATGTTTTTGGAGATGTAATTTGAATTGGTATGAGATAAAATTTGAGGTTAAAACCTTCTTTCATGTTAAGGTTATTGATTTTATTTGGGATATAGGGTAATTTATTTAAGGAATGATCTATGTTAAACCTTTAGTTTCATTGTTGAATTTTTGAGATTAATATGTTCATATTCATTTTGGGTATTATATTACCTTGTGTTAAACATTTTTTAATAAAGATAGAAGGAATTTATTGTTACTCTTTTATGGATATTATGATATGTTAGTGCTTCAGGCAAAAAAAATCCATATTGGATATTCATTCCATAGAGTAAGAGGGGAAGTGAAAAGTGATCGAAGCACAACCAATGGATGAAACTGTGTCTATGAAATAAAAATATATCAGAAAATTATATTTTCTTATATTCTATATATTAATAGTAAAAGAGTCCATCAAATCGAGGGAAGAAATATTGATTTTTTTATCTTATTACATTCATATCCAATGAATCAATGGTCTTTTATTTCATCAAATATTTATGAATTTTAGGTGTTTAGTTTCTCATGATCATTCAATTTATTGTGATTAATTATCTCTATAACTATCAATAATTATTTACATTTTTATTCCATTTTTATATCCTTAATTTTCAAAAATGTTCTCATATGTGGAAACCTAGTTATGTGATGACATTTTTATTTTCCTTTCCCTATTCTTAAGAGGAAGTTTTATTAACCCCTTTTACAATGTGGGTTTTTTCCACTAAAAACAATAAAAATGTCAAAACCTTTATTAATAATCACAAGTTAAAATAGTGATGAATCAATTTATTTAAGTGGGTTATAATGTAACAATATAATATTTTAAAATAACACTATGTTCAATAGCGTATTCAAGTATCTGGTTAGAATGTGATTCCTCTACTCTTATGCAAGACATAAGAGTGGGTCAAGTTCAATTATCATAGAGGCTGAAAAACAAATGGGCCAAATGTCTTGACAGACTCTCTTTCATGAACTACTTCATCACTCACACCTTTCAGGAAGAAAACTATATTGCTAATGGACTTGCAAACAAAGGGTTCACTATAGAAAGATGTTTGTACTCGACAACTTTTCCTGATATCATGGATTATCTTTTCATTTTAGATAAATGTAAAATACCTTCATTTCATCTCTTGTAACATTTATTTTATTTAATAAAATATCCCCAAATCTCACTTTTCTAAAAAAACATATTCAATATGAAATAAATAGTTTAAACGAACCGTGACATATTATTAGAATTTTATTATTTTAATATGATCATTTTAACCTTGTCAATAAATTGGTGGGTATGAATTGGATTTACTAATTTATGAAATTTATATAAATTTAATACTAAATATAAAGTTATTTATAAATTATAATTAACTATTAACTCGATTTTAAGCAAAGTCATTTTATTCATTGAAAATATGTTTTCTTCAAAAAATAATTTTTACTGCTTTCTGTGAGAAAATAATATAATTAATTTTTTAAAATGTTTGAAAATGTATTTTATAAAATGGAATTAATATTTTAAATCATCATATCAATATCAAATTAGCATAAAATTTTGGTATTTTTTAAAAAATATTGATTTTTCGGTGAACAGTAAAAAATACAGATTTTAAAACAATTATCATTTATTTTAATAAATTAAGTAATTTAAAAGTCACATTATTATTTTAATTTTATTTAAAATTAAAATAATAATGATTTATTTATATTAAATAAAATTAATTAGCTTTTAATCATCTTAATACTAGATTTTAGTATAAGTTTATTCTTAGGCTTTAAAATATTTTTTTTTCTGAAAACTGTTTTAAAGAACATAATGTTTCTCCATTTAAAATAATTAAAATAAACCCTAATGAGGAATGATTTAAATGAAATTTATAGATTATATATATATAAATATTTATTTCAATTCATTTAATTATTAATACTTTTCATATAGTTAATTGTAGATCATATTTTCCTTAAACAATTTGTTTATTGAAAAACTGTTTTTGACAAGTCTGCATGACTAATTTTAAATTAAATTCTGAAACTTTTGTGATTTGAATTTGAAAAAATATATTATATATTTTTAATATTAATAATTTATATTACATAATAAGTTTAACTTAATTTTTTACAATAATTAATAGTAAAAACAATAAAAATTATTTACCATTGTTAAGGTAAAAATGAGTTTAGCTTGAAGTTAAACTAAAACGATAACGGTTAAAATGTCCCAAAATTTATCTAATTTATATTGTATGTTCATATTTAGAACTTATATATTATAATTTTCTATATTGGTTGATTTTGGATCATTTTTTATGAGAAAAACTTGGGTATAATTCTTTCTTTTCAAAAATTCCAAGTGTATCCTCTCCACTGCTTATAAAAGGCCACCTTTATATTCTCGTATTAACACTTCAATAACCCATTTTTTTGTAAAATAAAAACCAAAATCACTTAATTAGTTCAATGAAATAATCCTATAATCATTTTTTTGATCATAAAGCCAATCTAGGAAGGCTTTTGGTGCAAACCTAAATATATTTTTTGGAGGAAAGCTAACGTCTTTAACTGAGTTTTTAATTTATTTATTCTAAAACCTCCTTCAAACCATGTTATAAAATTGTTATATAACAACCTAAGTATCTTAAATGTAATTATATGTTGTTATGTTAATTTAATTACCAAAAAAATCTCATACTCCCTCATATGGGAAGCGAAACCGTTGATCATTTGTATGACGAACTATCGACTCGCGAACTGACGTAATTCATTTTCCATAACCATTTATCATGGTTAGATATAATGATTTAGTTAATGTTTATATATTATATTTATGATATAATTATAATTATATGATTATAAAATCACATACACCTTCTTACTTCCCATTCCATAGGGAATACAATAACTTCGCTCATGTGTACGAGATACTACCACCTCATGAAGCGATGTGATTCATTTTTAAATTACACTTTACATGGAAGATAATAAAGATTAATTTTTAGATTATATATGATATTAATAAAATATTAATTATTTTGTAAAATAAATATATTAAATAATTTCTTACCTTACCATACATTGAATAAATGACAATGTCGTTCATGTGTACAACGAACTAGCGCCTTATGAAGCGATGAGGTTCATTTTTTATTACCATATCACACATATGGTATATGTAATGATATTTAAAGAAATAATATGATATATATGATATAATTATTATCATTTAACGATAAAATAACACTAACTTCTTTTTATCATGATCTTTGAAAAATTGAAATGTTACTCCTGTGTACGTACAACCAACCATCTCCATGATTGTAACATAGTTAATTTTTCATAATCACATTTCAAGTTTTATTTTAAAATTATAATATATTTATAAAAATGATAATTATTTAATTATTAAAATTATGTATATTATTAAATAATAATATCCTTGACCTTAGTCAACTTACCGAATTGATTTTGGACATATGTTTCATTTATTGTTAAAGCGACTGACGTGAAATTAATTGGTTAAGTAATTGAATATTTTAGGGTAAAAAATAAAATAAAATTTATAATAAACATGAAAATGTTTCTTATAAAATTAAATAATTAACATAAATTTATAATTTAGGAATATAAGAAACACACGAGATGATTTCGGTTCAAGGTAAGGGATTTTTGTCACAATTTTCCTTTATAGAGACATATATTATGTTATGCACCTATATTACTTTATAAGGTGTATATACTACCCATTTGAAATTTTATATCCATAATATAATTATATCAATGATATTTAATGTTTAATTTGATTTTATTCTTAAATGGGGCTTACAATTCAAAAGTTACCAAAGTGGTAAGTGTTTGATATTAAAATCTCATAATTTATTAAAATTATTTATGATTATGATTTTAGTGGTAAAATATTATTATTTACTTCATAATAACTTCATTATTTTTCTTATCCACTATTTATTCCTTTAGAATACAAGTTTTTTCTTAATTTACCTCTCTTTATGTACCTAATATTCCAAAAGAATGTTTTTAAGGAAAACTAACTTTATTTATCTCTTCGGTCGAATAAAATTATTATTTAATATCCTTGTTTTCTAAAAATGTTTTCAAAAAATTTTAATATTTATATATGATTTTTAAAGTCAATTTTACCATTTTTTTTCTTTTGAAAAATTATTTTAAAATGAATCATCATGCCCTTTTAAAAAACAAGGACCGTGTGGATTTCACCAAAAATATGAAAGGAATTGTTGTTTTAAACATGTAAAACATAAACAAAATTTATCATCATCATGAACAATAAATGTTTTAAATATTAATTTATAAGTTTAAAAGGTTATTTTAAAAGAAAATAATTTCCAAATTTTTTTTGAATTTTATTTTTTCAAAAATTTATTTTCAAAGTGGAAAGGTTATTTTCCTCAAGAATGTTTTTTAATTTTTTAAAAGTATTTATATTCATAAATGAAAAAATCCTTAATGTTATGGAATGATTATAAATATCATATATGTGTCTCTTATATATATACCATTCTCACTCTAGATTAATTTTATGGTGGAAATACATGCCTTATATTCATCTCTCAAATTCCTTCATTATGAAAGTTCCTTTGATTATTATATGAGACAAGATTACGCAACCCATTACTTTATATGGGTAATTATTATTTTATTACTTGTGATTGATTTACTTTATATAGAACACATAGATCATGAACATGTTATTATGGGTGTGCCCAAATAGTTTTCTAATTCATTAGGTAATGTTATAACCTCATGAGACGTCATGAATAGGATTAAAGAGTAAAAATAATATGTTATGAGGCATAAACCACCTTATGATTTTATCTAGGTAGTTATCCTTGACTCATTTTTATGTCATGTTTTGTTTTTCTACCATATTTCATATGATTCCATGATCTAATGATAACATGATATTTAAATTATGCTTCCAAGTGATTACTCATGTGCCTTCTCTTTTATGATATCATGCTATATATTTGACTCATACATTATGTTTCCTTATCATGTTTATTACCCTACTAGGATTTCTATCTCACTCATCTCTTCTATGTATTCCCCATGTTATGCTATATAGTTTTAGTAGATCAAATGGATTTTGGACCTCCCTATGGAAATGGGAAAAAATAAAGATTCCATGTTTTAGTTTCCTTTGATGTAGTATGATCTTAGTCTTCCAAATACACTAGGCCTCACGATCTGTGGGTTGTAATTAATGGATGTTTATCTTAAAAATCATGTAATAATATGTGTAAAAGTCATGGGTCACTATATCAAAACTGGAAGTTTCAATAAATTTTAAAATGAATGATCTAATCCAAAATATTCCATAAATAATCATATTTAGTACAATGTAGAAATTATTACATTTATTATCAATAAAATATTAAATAAAAATGTGTTTTATCAACTCCCCTACTCTTACCCTTTGGCACTCATGGGAAAAGTCACATATCAATTATTCCAGATAATTGTGTAAAGATATGCATGTCAAAATTTCCCAATACATAGTGGTAATATAGGAAAATTAATAATCACATAAAAAATTCAATCTTAATATATTTTAAATCAATTGTCTCATTAATTACATCAAAATAAAATTCAGTGAGATTAATGACACCAATCGTAGAGAAACAAGTTATGGGTATACTATGCCATTAATTCCCCATGTTTGTGTTATAACCATCTCAAGATAATATCTCTAGACTTTCATTAGTATATTAAGGTAAATTAAAACATTTATTCTTACCTGTTTTAATTCCACTGAACCTATTCAACATTCCTTTGAAATTAAATTTCAAGTCCCACTCACTTAAGCATTCCTAAAAGTAAAACATTAAGATTCTAACTGAGATATTTCCACATGTTGTATATTTCATCACTCCACTCTTTATTACGATAATATATATATATATTGAAGGTGTAAAACTATTGGATACCAGGTAAAAATGCCTTGGTAAATTCAGTAAGGTAATGAAACCAATCAAAATAGAAATGAATATACTGATCAAAAATTGATTTAAGATGAAAAAAATTACCTAAGTAGGTTATAACTTCAACTGAATAAGAATAATTTCACAAGTCATTGTTGCATTAAAATTATTAGATAAATAAATGACATAATTTACTATGCATAAATATCATAAATAATGGTGTCAAATTATAAAAGGTTTTATAATGAAATAACCAATCATACCATAGAATAATTCTATTTTTATAAAAAATTAACCGTAAGAAATGATATATTTATCATGCTTATCATGATACCAATGGATTTTGAAAATTTAAACTATAATTTTCCTTATGTTCCACATGTAAATCAACATATATAGTGTTTTTTAGTTTTTTAGTCTTTTTAATATTGAAAAGTATCATAATAGACACACAAAAAACATAAAAATTAAAAACCAAAATATGATACCCCAAAAGTTTTCCTACAACCACACTTAAAATATTACATTTTACTCAATTTGAACATATGAGATGATATATTCATATGAGATATATAATTTTAAAAAGGAAAAATAATATAAAAGTAAAATTTTTATGGACAACTTGATATTCTCACGTGATGATGGGGTCATGTATGTTATGAAATAAAATAGGTGTTTAGGAAGTCCTCAATATATTACTTTAACCACTACCCATTTAATTTAAATCTTCATACCATCTCTACTTGTGTGATCTCCACTACGTCATATAGAAAAACATTAGATACAATATAAGGACCTAACCATCTAGAACACAACATACTAGGCATAAACTTTAATCATGAATTATAAAGAAGAACTTTCTATCACACGTAAACTCCCTATTATAAATCAGCTACTCATGGGTTTATTTTGATTGGTATTTATAGATTATTAAGTTCTCATATGATAATAATCAGATATCTGCAATCTATTGAAGTTACTACTTCTTTTGTTCTCCTAATTTTTTTTAAATCTATGTTTCATTTCTTTATCACCAAAAATTCCAGATTCTCAACCTCCATAAGGAGATGATAGGATTTCCCAAAAAATCTAGAATGGGGACATACCAATGGGGGTATTTTATGCTATCCTATAAACTCAAAACATATCTTCCAATAAATTTCTCCAATCCTTTATATTAAGATGAACATTTTTCTCTAATATCTTATTGAACTCCTGATTTGAAACTTTGGCTTGAGAATTTGTTTTGTAGTGGTACATAGTATAAGTTTTATGCTTCAATCCATATTTTTTAAGGATGAAAGATAAATTCTAATTGAAAAAGTGTGATCCTTGGTCACTGATGATATTATTATGTATTTCAAACCTACAAAAAATCTGTTCACTAAAAATATCCACTAGAACATGAGAATCATCATCCCTAGTGGCCTTGGCCTCCACCCATTTGATAACATGATCAACAAAAATAAGGATATAAAAGAAACCAAATGATCTAGAAAAAGGACCGACAAAATAAATTCCCTACACATTAAAAATATCATAGAATAATATGTCTTTTTGAGGTATATAATGTCTCCTAGAAATATTTCTAGCATGTTTAAAATGGGATAATGACTTACAAAACACATGAGCATCATAGAACAAGCTAGGGAAACATAATATAGAGCATAATAATTTTCTATCAATCCTTTGGGGTCTAAAGTGGCCACAACATGAAAGTGTAATAAATAAATATAGAATAGACTCAAACTCATGATCAAGAACACACCTCCAAATAACTTGGTCACTGCACATGCGTTAGAGGTAGGGATCATCCCATACATAATACTTAGAATCACTATTTCAATTTTTGGACATGGTGTTTCTTTATATTTTTCAATATTTCAGAAGAAAAAAATATAGTTAACTAAATCCACATACTAAGGATGTGTACCTGAGAATGCATAAATATGATCATTGAGAAATGTGTTTGGAAGTGGTACCTTGTCCAATGTATCATCCTCTTATGTGTGGGTGATCTTACTCATGTGGTCTGCCATAAAATTATCCGAACCCTTCTTGTAATTTTTATCAATATAAAAATATCTAAGAAGAATCATCCAATGGATTATTCTAGGCTTTGCATCTAGATTATTCAGGAGGTACCTTAAAGTTTCCTGATCATAAAAAACTACTTTAGAGCCCAATAAATATGAATGGAATTTATCTAAAGAAAGTATTACAGTAAGAAAGTCATTTTAATCATTTTATAGTTTTATTGGGTTGAATTCGATGTCATTGAAGTAAAGGAAATCACATATGAACATCCCTACACCCTCTATGATAAGACTACTCCAACTATAAAGTTGAAATCGTCACACATAAGCTTGAATGGAAGCTCCTATCATTGGGGATATATGAATGGTGTAGTGTTTAGATGATTCTTTAGATCATCAAATGATACCCTATATGAATCATTAAAAAATTAGTTAATATATTTTTTGAATCAATCGAGATAAGGGTAGAGTTATCATACTAAAATATCTGATGAAGTGTCAATAAAAACTAGCATGTCCAAGGAATGATCTAACATCACACACACATGTTTTATATGGAAAGGAGGAAATA
This sequence comes from Viscum album, assembly GCA_963277665.1. NCBI lineage: Eukaryota > Viridiplantae > Streptophyta > Magnoliopsida > Santalales > Viscaceae > Viscum > Viscum album. Next base: position 1,078,051,215 of record OY728166.1, on the reverse strand, counting down.
ATTTCTACCAAATATCTATCAACCTCAATGTCATTCTAAAACACTACATGAACTTGGAAAATTACCTTCTCTACCATTAAATGACATTTCTAAAATCTCAAAACTATATTTTTCTCAATGTAATGATGCAACACATCACCCAAACTCAAGAGACACTCATCAAATGAGGAACTGTATATAGTGAAATAATATATAAATACCTCTATGAAAGTCTCAATTAAATCAAAATATTTACTCACCATGTATAATTATAAGGTACCCAGGATGTTACAAATTCCAAATGGAATCCATTGGTAAGAAAATATACCAAACAAGAATGTGAATGTTGTCTTCTCCTGGACCTCTGTTGTAATTGGAAACTAAAAATAGTCAGAAAAACCATCCAAGAAATAATATTTTGTCCTACATGAAAGTATATAAATTATCTTGTTAATTAATAGAAGGGATAAATTATCCTCATTATTGTATTGATTCATTTTCCTATAATCTATTCACACTCACCAACTATTTTACAATCTCTTAGAAACTAACTCATCATTTTCATTTCTTATAATAATGAAACTAATTTTCTTTAGTATAAACTAGAAAGGGACATCACACTGAGGGTCATAAATGAAGTAAATGATACCCTTCTCAAGAAATTTTCCACTTTTTATTTAAAACATCTAATAAAGTGGGGTTAAGTTTCCTTTTTGGATTTCTAACCAGTTTATCTTCATCCTCTAAAAGAATCCTATGTATGAAAATTGAGGGGATAATACCTGATATATCTACTAATTTCCACCCAATTTCCAAAATATTCTCCTTTGAAACATTTAAAAGTAGTTTTTCTTATTCATTTAGGATATTATTATAAATTACTATAGGAATTTTTTCATAATTCAATTGGTATGATATTTTTGAGTTTGGTGGAATTTTTTTGAGTTCCAGTTTGAGTGGGTTCTAAATTGATGGAAAAGATATGGGAAATAAAATATTTGTACAATGAATTTAAGGGTATGAATATAAATCATCAAAATCAGTGAATGATGGGTTAAATCCTTCTATATAATCAATAACTATGTCATAATCAGAAAGTATATGGTCTAAATTAGGAAAATAATCCACAAAAGAATCATAAATGACTGTGGTTTGATCATGATAAATAGGTATGGAAGTATTTTTGAAACATAAAACTATAACCAATCCTAAATATATTTATAATAATGGAATGATTCATGTTTAAAAAAGATTTAAAATCATTATTTGGAGAATCATCACAAGATGGTTCAGAGTAGAAGATTAAGAGAGAAGAATGGTCTTATGAGGGGTACTTCATAGAGTCTAAAAAATTAAATCATACGATATCATCTCTAAAATCTATAAAAAGTATATTATCATAGAAATTTATCACTATATTTTATGTTTTCATAATGGTTCTACCAATAATTATGGGAGTATGAGAACAGGCCTAGTCATACTCCATAATTTTTATATATCAATCCGCAGGAGTGATCATGTTCCTTACCCAAACAAGGACACCCTCGAGGACTCCCATCGGATATTCTATGACCCTATTTTACAATTAAACCAATACTATTATAGAATTAAACTTTAAAATATATAAATAATATAAAAAAATTAATTCATTATATTTATTTAAGCTCACAGATCACACAAATAATGATAAAATACAACTCCCTTATAGTACATATAATACAAAATTTCCCAGGGTCCTTCACTTTTTATGCATCACCAAATTTTGTGTGATGAACATAGATACATTCCTCCCAAGTTTTATCTAATTATTTTCATTTATAACTCTTCTATTTACACACAGTTCTTTTAAAATCTTAACATACCTTAGAATTAACTTGATTACTTTAAGTAGAGGGATGTTCATCTCGAAATTAGTTAATGTATCAAAAACTTCTTTTGTGCATCACATATTCACCCATATTCATGGTTTTTATAAATATATTTAGAAATGGAAGGGTTTTAGGAGGAAAATAATTAATATTTTTCTTACCTTTATCTTTCTCCTTTGGTTACTTATCAGTTGGTCTTGAATGGGGCTTCTTCGAAGTTGAGTTGTATCCCAATGGATAAATAGAAGTGTATGTCTCAACAATTTTCTACATGCTTCTTAGTGTTATGGTACTAACATTCCCCTTGAGATTTGGAGTAGATTGGTAAGGAAGATTTACATAATTCTTTATTACCATTTCATAGAGAGTGGTGTCAATCTGGCTCATTTTCATCATCAACTACCTTAAATTTGAACCTTGACTCTTTAGCTCATTCTATTGATTAATATTTTTTTCAAAAGGTCCCCAGTATTAGAATTTACCTTTTTTTTATAATTACCTTGTTTTTGTTTACTAGTTTAATATTGGATTCAATATCTTTTTTGGTTATTGAAAACCTTATTGGTAAGGTGGAGTCTACTCTAAATTTTGTTTAAAAGGGGTCATTTGTTGTTATCTAGATCCATACCACATATATGAGTGATCATTCCACCCTTGTTTGTATGTTGGTGAAATGGAATCATACTTATTCTAGGAATGTGATTATTGTTTATATTGATATGGCCTCATAGTGAATACAGAATCACAATCCAATATCTCTTGTAATTGGGGAAAATTGACAGGGTGGTCTGGTTCAATGAAAATCCCATAAGGCCTCATAGGAGTGGGTTAGGATGTCTTTTGATCCAAATAAATCCATCTCACCATACTAGTCAATTCATACAACTTAATATCAATTAAATGATTTTCAAGATAATAATTACTTACCTAATGTACTCCTCAAACGTTTGTGGTGCCTTGATCACCAAATTATTTGGAGTTTTGAGCTATCTTATCAATCAAAAAACATAAAATTATTGGTGTTTTGTTAACTAATGTCCCTCCAACTGCAGTATTCACCATTCTCCTCTGTATAGGCATGATGCCTTAATATAAGTATTGGATGAGGTGTTACTCACATATTTAGTAATGCACACAGCTTAGAAACAACTTCTTGAATCAATCCCATTACTCATACATTGACTCCCCTCATGCTTTCTTGATTCTTAAGATCTCTATTCAAATGGAATTGGTCCTTGATTATAGAAAAGATCTCTATAAGGAAATATGTTTCAAATTATTCCAATATTTTACATCTTGAGGTTGTAATTAATACATCCAATGCTTTTCATTACCATTAAGGGAGAATGGTAATGTTCTTGATTTAATTTGGTTTTTAGATAGATTCCTTGGTTTTAGGGTTGATCAAATAAAATTAAATTCTTTTAGATGTTTATTGGTATCCTCACCAGATAGGCCATGAATTTTTGGAAGAAGGTGCATCAATACATATTTTAGTTCAAAGTTTAATTCTAGGTTAGAGTATGAAATACAAATTGGTTGATAGTTAATGGATGGTGTATCCAATTCTCAAATGGTTCTATCAAGTTTATTGTTATTATTTTCAACCACTGGTTCTAGTTTATGCTTGATTTAGAAGTGATTCAAATTTCAATTTTTCTACAATGGAGTAATTCCCCAATTGGGTTAATGTTGAAACTTCCCATAGACTGTGACTATCTAATTCAAGCCTGAATGCTGGATTTAATCTTAGGGTTGAGATGTAATAAATAAGCAATATCATTTAATGTCATAAATCAAATAAAAATTAAATGAATTAATACATACCATAATAAAAAATATAAGAAGTTCAAATTGATTGTCTAAAAAAATAAAAATTGAGAAAGTTAAATAAGGAAGAATAAAAATAGAGTTATAGAATGAAATGAAAGTAAAATATACCTCTAATTAGTTTAATAAAGAACTTTCATCCCTAAAAATGGCACCGATTTGAAATTCATTGTCTTGGGAATTCTAAAATTATGTGTAGATATTTAGTACTAAGGTGTAGCATAGTGGTTGAACAAGGTCATTATTTAAGGAGGTAGTATTTAAGATAATATATTAAAGGTATTTTTGAAATAAAATAAAAGAAACAAATTATAAAAAACAGTGTGTGGGGGGGGGGGGGGGGGTTGTTTGACATTTATAACAAAATAAGATGCATGTTTGACGAATATTGTATTTCCCCTTTTATTATTTGAAATTTGATTTATAAAAAAAAAGAGAATGTTTTTTAAAAAATATTTATTAGAAGGTATAATCGATCTAAATCTACCTCTTCACTTACATATTAATTATTATATTTCAAAATTAAAATCCACATAATTATGACCCTCTAATTTTTTAACCCCTGGACCCAATGATAATTAACTTATCAAAAAAGATGAAATGAATTTACCCTAGGAAATATTTGGAACATGAAATCATAGAACCCTTATTTTATTGTAATTATAAGGTTAGATTATGATAAATGGTAAATTTGGGTTTTTCACAAACCAACCCGGGTTGAACCCAAACTGGTCAACTAAGACGATCTGTGGCAAGGCTCGAGAGGCATTCCCAAACCTAACAGACTGAAATCTAGTGCTAGGGAATCGATATAGGAACCAAGGGAATTGTTTTTACCAATAAAAACAAACAAATAAATAAAATGAACAGTGAAAAATAAACAGAGTAGCCTAAATAAATACAATATGACAAACTAAACATAATTTATACAAAACTGAAAATACGAAAAAAAAATATACAATAAAACCCAAACTAAACCAGACAGCCACACCATCTCCATGTGACCCTGAAGGTCTCTCTATGATTCCAAAACCAACCATCACCCACTGTGATCAAAACCAAGCTGAGACCTACATCAAAATTTTAAAATAAAAAATAACTATAGGTGTGAGTATTAAAACTCAGTAGGCCTTCCCAAAAAAATCTATTCCCAATTCACTTTCGTTAAATAAAAGAAACATCGATTTATGGTTTTAAAAACAATATATAAAACTAGTATTTTTCACACATTTTCCTCTTTAAAACAAAAAATGGTCCATTTCCCTTTTCCATTTAAAACCACATTCCTTTCAAAGAAACATACATTAACATTTTTAAGGAACAAGAGGAGGTTTTAATTAAAATGGGGAGAAGGGAAGTATAAAACATTTTCAAAACAGTTTCCATAATCCTTTGAAAAAAAACTCATTAAAATTAAAATAGAGCACACCATACAAGAGAGAAAAAACAATGATCACATAATAAGGTTAATGAAAAAATAATCCCAAAAGAGTTACCAACCAATCAAGAATATCAATTATTAACTGCAAAAAAATAAGTGCCAAAGAACGTGGAAGAACCTATAAGCTCAGTGGAATAATCTAGAACATACTAGACATGTTGACTCATCCTGAAGGCATGCCTCACCTGATAAAATAAATTCTTTCCCACATGCTCTATCACACCCTATCTGGTCTGACCAAGGGTCACTATCCCATAGAAAAATAAAACAAAAAAAATCCCCTACTATGGGCCACTATCCAGAGAGAAATTCTAAGCTAGTGCAACAAATATTCACCAAAAATCTTCTAGCTATTCCAGGTTCCCTTGTCAATACAAAAGTGGGGGTGATCCAAGAATTCTAACCAAGAATCTCATCACATGCACATATACCATATACAAGAAACTCACACAAAAAAAACACTCTCGAGACACCCCAATAAACAATATATTTCCTTGAAACCATCCAATCACAAGGGATTCCATTAACATGGGCTTCCCACAATAATAAATATAAATAAGGAAAGAGAAATATCCGAGGAGAGTTTTCAAGATATCTCATTCCAAAAAAGTTCCAAATGGGCCTCAAGCACCGTTCAACAAACCACTATTTTTCAAAGAACCAAATTCACCTTTCCAAGAAGGTGAAAAAATAAAATTTGACATTTCACAAACATTTATAAAATTCCATTTAAAGACTCACACCACATTTTCAAACCAAATATACTTTCATCAAGATGCCATAATATCCACACACTATCAAGAAATCACCCGTTTACAAAAGGAAAACCAACACATTTCTTTCACATGTTAATCCATTTTCATAAGCCCAATACACACCTATTTTAAATCCAAAATATCTTAGAAAAAACCAATCAAGAATCCCAAACCATAATTTAAAATGCCAAAAATACATTTAAAAATCCAAATCATTCTTAAAAAATCAAAATCCACTTGAAAAAACCAACCGAACAATTTATGAAACACTTGGTGTGCATGGCCTAAAAAAACATGCCATATACTTCAAAACAATTATGAAAACCACCTCATTTCACATCAAAAAATTATTATAAAAATCATGCATCCCTATTTATTATAAAATTATAGTTTAAAAATCAAGAAACCAATGATTCTTAAATTTAAAGGACGAGTGAAAAGGGAAAACCTACCTAAAATCACATGTGCTTCAACAACGCCAAACTAAAACAACTATGTGAAGGTTTTAAGGGGAAAAAACTACCATGAGAAACCCTCAAAAGACAAAGCCCCAACATAAACCAAGGGAAACAAGAACCCTAGATCCAAAAGACCAAGGGAGAGGAATAACTCCAGAGAAAATGGAAGGAGTTGGAAGAGGAATAAGAGAGGAGAATATTACCTTGATAAATCATCCCAAATACTTTTAGAAAAAAGTAGACTCAAGATTGGGATGAGGAGAGGAGGATTGGATATAAAGGGATGGGATCCCTTTGGGTCACAAGAACTAAGGAAAGAATGGATGAGGTGTTTTGGGGCTAAAATCCTGAGAGTATAGAAAAAACAATTCAAAATTTTAATGTCTTAGGCATTGCATAGAGATAGGCCGCATAGTTTCCCAGACCGTACTCTAACTGTGCACCCCTTATTGGAAAACCTTGGTACTCACATAGTTTGGCCAAATGGTTTGGTAAACCATGCACCAACCATGAGACATGGATCTGTACAAAATGAAAGAACCATGAATATGCCTTCTACACATTTTTCCTAACTTGTGTGTTGGCTATGAACCCCTGAACATACACATTCCAAGGCTCGCATGGTTTCTTGGAGCATGTTGTAAGATTTACTTTAATCATGCGCCGACTGTACACCACCTTATGTTAAGCCCAAACTCTCTATTTTTACCAAAAACTATTGGGAAACTAAATAATTAACATGAGACCAAAAATAAACAAATTAACACCTTAAATAATCATATAACACCCATAAGTTTATAGGAAAACCAAGATCCAAAAGAAGTTTAAAAAAAAAAGATAAAACTTTGGGTGTAAAAATACTCCCCAGCATTACGCTTTTTGCCTCCAAAAATACACAAATCTACAGTTGATAGATCAATGATAAGATATTTCCCCAACCACATGATTCAACCTCTCAAACTAAGAACACCTACACCACCACCAAATGAAAATTATGCCTCATATCCATGATGATCCAATGATCCAAAACCACTTCCCAAAAAATGACGGAAATCTTAAAATACACCTCTATAACATTTCATTAAGTAAAAACATTGGGAATACTCCCAAAAACCCAAAATTCACTTAGTAGGAAGGATTTAGAACCAACAAACCAAACGAAACCCCATGGTGCAAAGCCAATAATGGAGAAATAATCGGTTTTTCAGCATGATATGTCAGAATGGACTCTCCAACATTAGAAATCAACTAGAAACAAAAAAATCTAGTATAAGCCACAAAAATATCTATAGTGGGGTTATCCATTATTTTGTAACTGACCAACCTAGACCAAACAACATACAAAAACATGGGAAACCCGCCACAGACTAACCCGAAACTCTCCACACTAACCAAACCCCCAGTACAAGGGGCCCCTGAGGAAACAAAATCCAAACCAAGAGGAAAACCCAACCCACGATTCAACATATCCATGAGGTGAAACCACCTGCATGTGAGCACACTCTAAAACCAAAACCAACTCCCAAGGATAACCACCCAATGAACAATAGAAGAGAATGATTCCTCTACATGTTTTACAACAAAAGAGGACCTCCCAAGATGAAGAAACTAAATCATATGAGCTTAAAATCTCCCCATTATAGCACTGAAGACAAATCTAGACCATAGTCCTTCACAACTCTACAACTCTTGACTATGAACAAGCTTCACTCTGGGGACTATGGCTGGATCCCTGATGTCTTGAAGCATCCATTGCCTTGTAGTCAGGATCTAATAGTCCTTAATCAGTTTTGGTTCCACAAGCAGCCACACAACATCCCAGGTAGAACCAAAAGAACATGATACACTAAGAGACTCACTTTGCTCTAAAAAATCACTTTCAATAATACGGGGATTAGTAATATTCACATTCCTTATCCTTTTCACCCCAAATTAGTGGTAGTAAAAACCAGACATAGAATAGAACATACCTCCACCTGAGAAGGAAAATTTTCTATATTTCCAAAATACACACATTCATTAAAATAAAAGTTCTATAGAGATCCCCAACCCCAAATTTTATATTTTTACATAAAATAAAACACCACAATCCACCAACTAACATAATCATTACAACAACAAAAATAATTACATAGAAAGGGGCCTTAAAATGGATCCAAAACAACATCATACTCTTGCAACCGGGTCGGGATGTCTTTTAAAGGGGTGGATCTCGATCAACAAATATTCCTAGAAACACCCTGATATAACCTTTTCATGTGACCTAGGAATCCAATAGTATATAAATTCTTCATATAACTCAAACAAAATGACTTCTTATGACTAGTCTTTTCTCACTAATGGCACATCATGATCCTATGCTTAGAGGAAGATGATGAGAGATCTAGACGAACTTTTAATTCCCCTACCAGCACCACCGGCTTCCAGCTACTTTCTGGTATCCTTAATGGAATTCCATTCACCTCTTCTAGATATTAGATGATGGTTTATTGACTCAAGCACTCCTAACAACCTAGCTACAACTCAAACAGATTGCCTCACCACATCAGAAAAGGATGTCAGACCAAACTCCGATACCTTTGACTGCAATTCAGGACTAAGCCCATTCTAAAAACGTTATTCCTTCAATGGATCATTCACAACCCACTCTAGAAGGTAAGGAAATAGATCCAAAATATCAAAAAATAACTCCAACACTGATCCATCACCTTACTATAGATATAACATCTCCATCCCCTTCCTTACTCTAGTTGTCTCAAAGAAATACTATCGGATGAATGAAGCCTTGAAAAATTCCCAGGTAAGATCTTCCTGAGGCTTAGTTTGACAGATTGACTTACACTACTTTCAATATGGACCTTCAAGCATAAAGGTAGAATAATTTAACTTTAACGACTTAGGAAACTCAAGGAAACTAAATTTTCTCTCAATTTTCCACATCCGATCTTCTGCTTTGAGAGCATCCACTTGACAATAAAAGAGAGTAGGATTAAAATTCATAAATTAAAGAAGTAATTCCTTAGGTTGATCAACTGTAGGGTATACCAATGGTGAACCACCCGTGGATTCATTTAAAATATCCATAGAATCTTTGAGGGGGCATACACTAAAAACAAGAAGACCAAGAGATCAATCAAAACGAATTCATAAATAAAAATTCTAAAACATAAAACACCACTTAAAAAATGATTCCAAATCATAAGAGAACACACCACACAACCACTAATTGTAAAAATATCACAATTTTTCTCCTAAAAACACTTTTGAATAGAAAAAAAACTTGGGAAGTTACACACTCAAAAATGGTATTTCATGGATTCTCGCACATACACATTCTCATGCCACCCTAAGAACTCATCAAATCATGCCAATCCAAGCACTCATCCTCCCATTCCATTAACCATCTGCTTCCTTAAACACATCCATGCACGTGAGCACTCATAAGAACACCAATGGTCAAAAAAAATCATTTCCTTTCTCAAAATAAAACATTCAACTAATGTTTTCAACTTCTCAATTTACTTCCCATTTCACTTTTTCAAAAAGCTTCTCAAAAAACCACAAAAACACTTTCCCCCAAAAATTTCTCCAATCCATGATTAATTTCCATTTCGAATTTCACAAAAAACCTTCCAAAAGGATACTAACCACAAATAAAAAATCAATTTTTAAACTCCACACACCAATACGTTTTATCATTCTCAAAATAAAATACCATGGATCCCACCCAAAAATCCACTTCATCTCATTCAGAACATTTTCACCAGCTCAAAAAATCTCATCTATAAAAAATCATTTGATTAAAAACTCATTTCCTAAATATTTTCATCTCATCTTATTTTTTTTTTCAAATACATATTTATAATATTTTTTCCCAAACAAAACTTTCAATAAACCTTAGTTTTTGATTATTTAAATCAAATATTGATAAAATCATCCCCGTTTTACCCAAAAATTACTTTATAAAAATCCATTTTCTAATGATTTTTTCAAAATAAATATGAAAATTAATTTTCCATCTTCCAAAAACCAAACCATAACCACTTTAAATCTAGTTTTCACAATTACAAAAGAATTATTTTTAAAATAATTTTTAAATCATGAAGGATTCATGCAACTCACAAGGGAAAACTAGTGTATATGGGTGAATTGGCCATATGGGTGGCAGTTATATTCTAATCATGAAACCATCACAAAGAGTCTTCTTGGACCATGTACCTAACTCCACATGGATTTCTAGGCCCTCTGAGGTTGTTGAGACCCTTAGAATAAAAATCTTTTCATTTCACAAGAAGAAAACAACCAACAAGAACTAAATAAACCAAACAAAACTCGACATCCCATGGAAAATCAAGGTTTGATCTTGAAAGTGGTGGCCAGACACAACCCTAGAGCCACAACCCAAGTTTCAGTAGTCCTACTCCATCTACCTCGATATCCCAAATATAAGATGACACTCTGAAATCTAGGTCCTCCAAAAAACCTAGTTATGATAACATTTTTCATGAACCAACCCGGGTCGACCCCAAAATAGTCACCTGATTTGATCCGTGGAAAGGCCTGAGGGGTGTTCCCGATCCTCCCAAGCTGGAAACTAGTGCCAGGGCATAAATAGAGTAACCAAGGGAATGATTTTTACCAATATAAACAAATAAATAAATAAAATGAAGAACAGAAAATAAATATATTAGAAAAAAATACAATATTTTCAATTGAACTTCATTTATACAAAATGAAAAATACAAAAAAACTATACAAAAATACCCCAATATAACCTAAAAACTACAATGTCTCTATGTGACCCTAAGGGTCACTCTCTGATACCAAAACCAACCATTACCCACGGTGATCAAAACTAAGATGAAACCCACAGAAAAATCTAAAAACAAGAATGAACTATAAGCATGAGTATTAAAACCTAGTAAGCGTGCCTGAAAAAATATACCCTCAATTCACTTCATTTAAATAAAAGAAAAATCAATTTTAGGTTTGAAATATAATATATGAAACCAGTATTTTCCACACATTTTCCTCTTTAAAACCAAACACAGTCCATTTCCCTTTTTCTTTTTAAAACCACATTCTTTTCAAATAAAACTATATTAACATTTTCGAGTATCAATAGGATGTTTTCATTAAAAATGTGAGAAGGTAATTATAAAAAATCTGCAAAACCTTTTTCATAAGACTTTGAAAACCAACTCATCACTTTTCAAAAAGAGAACACCATAAAAGATAGAAAAAAAAAATGATCACATAATATGTGTAATGGAAAAATAATCATGCAAGTATAACCAACCAATCAAACATCTCAATCATCCACCACAGACAACTAAGTTCCAAAGAACTTGGGAGAACCTAGAAACTCTATGGAATAATCTAGAAGATACAATACATTTTGACTCATACCAAAGGAATTCCTCACTCGATGACATCAATTCTCGCTCAGATGCTAAATTTGACCCTATCTAATCTGATAGAGGAGAACTATCCCATAGAAAAAAAAAACAAAATAAATCCCCTGATATGGGCCACTAGCCCGAGAAAAATCCTAAGCTAGTGAATCAATTGTTCACTAAAAAACCAAAATCTATTCTTAGTACCCATGTCAAGAATAAAGTAAGGGTGAGCCAAAAATTCTAACCAAGCATCCAATCACATGAAAATATATCATATATAGGAAACTCACACAACAACTCACCCCCAAGACATCCCAAGGAACAATATCTTTCATTTAAAAAAATCCATCATAAGAGAGCCTCTCAGTGTGGTTCTCTCATAATAATCAACATAACCAAGGTAAGAGAACTATCCAAGGAGAGTTTTAAATCTCTCTTATTCTAAAAAAGTTCTAAACGGTCCTCAATCACCCTTCAAGAAACCACCCTTTTTCAAAGAACCAAATCTACATTTTCAAAAAAGTGAAAAACGCCATTTGACAATTTAAAACCATTTATAAAATCACATTTAAACACTCACACCACATTTTCAAACCAAATACACTTTTATCAAGATTCCGAACATGCCATACACTATCAAGAAATCACTATTTCCAAAAGGAAAACCAGCACATTTCCTTCACATGTCAAACCATTTTCATTATCCCCAAACACACATATTTTAAATCCATAACCACTTATAGAAACCCATTCAAGAAACCCAAACCATCATTTCAAATGCCACAAATAAATTTTCAATGACAAACCATTCTTTAAAAATTAGAATCCACTTGCAAAATCTAACTAGGAAATTTATCAAACACTTGGTGTGAATGAATCAATGAAAAAATTCTCTATAATTCATAAAAACTATGAAAACCACATAATTTTACATTAAAAATTATTTTAAAAATAAAAAATCACTATTTTATATCCAAGTAATGTGAAGAAAGTAATAAACCAATGATTCTTAAATTTAAAGGACATGTACAAAGGGAAAACCTACCTCAAATCACATGCACTTCAACAACACCAACCCAAAACAACTCCACGAAGGTTATAAAGGGAAAGAACAACCATGAAAAACCATAATAAGACAAAAAACCCAACATAAACTAAGGGAAACATGAAATCTAGATCCAAAATACCAAGGCCGAGGAAGAACTTAAGATAAAATGGAAGGAGAATGAATAGGTATACAAGAGGTGAATATTTCCTTGAGAAATCACCCCAAATCCTTAAATAAAACCCTATATTTAATATTGGGAGGAGGATAGGAGGATTGGAGAGGAAGTTAAGTGATCCATTTTGGTCATAAAAACTAGGTAAGGAAGGGAGGATGTGTTTTGGGGCTAAAATACTAAGAGGGTAGAAATGAAAATTCACATTTTTAATGGTCTGGGCACTGTGCATAGTTCGACTGCACAATTTCCCAAAACATGCGCCCATTAATAGAAAACCTAGGAACTAACACAGTTTGGATGCACAATTTGGTAAACCATGTTCCATCCATATGACATGGTTCTGTCGAAAATGGTAGAAGTATGTGCATGCCTTCCACACAGTTTTCTTAACCGTGCATGAGCCATGCACCCCTGATCGGAGGCATTCCCAAGGCTCACATGGTTTCTTAGAGCATGTCGGATGGTTTTATATAACCATGATACAACCATGTTCCACATTATTTCAATCCTAAAATCTCCATTTTTTCACCAAAAACTCATGGGGAAACTAAATAATAAACATGATACCAAAGATAAATAATGTCTCACCTCCAAACAAAATCATGGAACACCTGAAACTCAAGAGGAAAAACAAGATCCAAAAGATGATCTAAAAAAAGGAAGAATAAAAAAATTTGGGTTTGACATGGAACATATCTATTTTTAAATGATAATGAATTGTGTTTTGGGATTGTATTTTGAATCTACAAACTTATCCCATGTTTTTTACCGATTAAGATCACACTCTCACAATTCACACATTACTTGACCTCATATGTTTTGTGTCAATTGTTAAATTTCTTATTTAGTTTCTTTTAAGTTAAAAATAAATTTTTATATCATATTATTTGAATTATAGTATCTCATTTATTCAAAAAAAATGAGTGAATAATGTGAGAATCTGATCGATTACTAAGAAAAACTACTCTTCTATGGGTGGTATAGTAATCGTAGAAATGTTTTGCATATGAAAAGGTTAAGAAACGGTATAACCTAGTAATGTTTATAATATTGGTTTCTATCCCAATTAAGTGAATTAAAGAATAATAAAATTGAACAAAATAGAAGAAATGGAAGAGAAACTAAGAAGTTTATTACAAAAACACAAACATTATAACACGAAGTAGATAAAGAAGGATTCGATGAAGAGATTATTGCTTTAAGAGATCTCCCTCTTGAAATTATTTGATAAATGGTGTAAAAACACTTAAAATTTACCCAAAATATCTTAATCCATGTTAAAAACCCTCAAAATGAGAAAAATAAACATTTATATAGTGGAGGGGAAGCTAGGGTTACAAGACTTTACAAGTGTGAAAGGAAAATTCATCCAATTATTTTATTCCAAATTTCACTAACTTTTTGACCACCAAAATTCATAAACCATCTATCCTTCTATTAGGTTTATTTGTGAATAATTGATTCCTCTATCTATTTTCCAAACTCAATCCAAAACTAAGACCATTTTTAGAATATATGGCCCAAATGGTTAATTGGTATTCAATCTGATGAGTCCAATCCAACTTTGACTTGATGAACCATTTACTCCAATAAAATGCAATATAAAACATAAATGAACTAAAATAAAGTTTTATCACATTATTCTTATAATTTAAAAAAAAATTAATTTCAAATCATCCATAGAAAAATATTTATAACCAAGATACTAAAGTACATTTTAAAGTGTCAAAACCTGAATTTTCATCAAATTTGCAAATAAATGATCTAATCCAAAATATTATATAAATTAACACATTTAACACAATGTGAGGAAATTATCCCATTTAATATAAATAAAATATTTAATAAAAATTTGTTTATCAACTCATCTTCTAACCGATGATATGATTTATAGAAGTTTTATATGATTACTTCTTTATCTGATGACTCTGTTTGATCTTCCTTTTGAAAGTATATTCAACATACTTTCAAAGGAATATTACTCCATACAAAGGGTTATAATATGTTTGATATTTTTTCTCCATATTATGAAAACATGGAGACCTTATACACTCCTTATGTCCGATGACTTCATAAAACTTTATCAGATGAATTTTTAATACTGAATCCAATATCTTTGTCACACTTTTTCTGATGACATCGCTCAAAGACTTTTGTCCAAAAAAATGTTTGGAAACCTCACCAACCTCTATCCAATGTCCCTTTATGGAAAATTAAATCCAATTAATGTCATTCAAAAAAATATATTCGATGAATTTATATAAAGGCTTCTTCATTTGATGATCTTCACACATTTACTCTAACTATAGACTTCGTTAGGAAGATTGTGCTTGATAATTTGAGAAATTTTATCTAATATGTCTATCTAATGACTCACCAATTTATTACAATAGAATTAATAATTAATTTCATTAACTACAAACTTGTCAATAATTTCTTCACTTTTTCCCCATAACTTATTAACTTTTCTTTTTTTTATCTTTGTACAAGTCCATATTATGAACTTCATACAACTCTTTCTTCAAATTTAATTAACACTTAAAAATGTTTTGGAACCATAGGTACCCAAATTTATAATAAAAATTTAATATTTTCATGACTTGAACACTAAAAAACTACTCCTAAATATCCCCATTAGAATTATACTAATTTAACTTTCTTCTAGAGACTTTTCACTTCTTCTAAACTTCATCTTGAATCATATCCATAAGGAATTTTAAGGTTTTAAAAATAAGAAAACATAAATTAATAACATATTATATTATTTGTATAAACATTATATTTATAATATAACAATAAATGTAATTGATTAAACATTTATTTACACCCATCATCAGATCAAATTTGTATGTTCACATTAGTTTTATTTCATTGTAAAAATTCCTTCAATGGTTTCCCAAACTTTCCTATATTCGGTTGGACTTTATATCTTGATCCATATGATGTTCTATGTTATATGACTTTGAAAAGATTCATCTGATGAACTTTGTTACGATGACTCTATAAAATTTTATCCATTAGAAACTACATTTAATGGTGCTACTCTAAAACCTTTTTCCAATTACCTCAGTTTTATTAACTTTATCTAATCACCTTAGTACACTGGCCTCTATCCGATCATCATTACAAACTCTTTCTATTTAACTTTTTAAGATTTTTAAGGAAAATTAATAATGATGATGAAAATCATGCTTATCCAAACATCAATAACATGTCCAATACATTAAGAACAACTCATCAATCATCATAAGTAAACTCAAAGTATTGAAATAACTTTTAACTTTCAAGAAATGAATAATATCAATCTCCACTAAGGAAAGAATAAAATTTACATTGTTCTTAATGTCATGAACCCTCCCACCAAAGAAACCGAAATGAATGAAGATACATAATGACCCCCCAATTCCCACATCTATTGGGCCCTAGGTTAGAGACTAACACCAAGGGTATATAAAAATATCACAAGTGGGAGGAATTACCCTCTATAATAAAAACAATACCAGGAGATATGATGAATCGATTGAAAAAAATCCATGATATGATATAAAAGGAAAAAAATACCACAATTAATGTATAAATAAAACATATATAGATAAATGTATCCAAATTATATACCAAAAATAAAAGATAAAGAAGTGACACAACAAATTTCCAGAGGTCTGGAAACCTGAAAATAGTTTTATATACATAGGGTTATCATATAAGTATACTTTATAGGAAAACCAAAGTCTCTCATGATCATGTTAAATAAGAATACTAATGAACCCATGAGAAAAAAACATAACCAAATTTCACCTAAAAAGGTCAACTAACCAAGCCCATCCCCACTATGTCACACTCACCAAGTAATGAAAGCCAAATATAATAACATAATATGAATCATATCAATAAACAATACCTTACACAAAAATACCATTGATTTTCCAATCTCACACCCAAACTTAATACATTATGGTTCTCCCATATCTTCCATATAACTTATACCACCACCCCACAACATGGTTACATCACATCACACCCATAGACACTCGGGCCACCACCCCCAACACGGTCATATCACATATCACCCGAAGGTACATGGACCATCACATGAAAATCATAAATAGAGTATTATGGTATCATGAACATGATGTAAATGAACCTTTTTCCCTTATAATACCATGTACAACCTCCACCATAAGCCTCACCATAGCACAGTCTCATCCCATCTCGCCCGAAGACACCTCGGCCACTACCCCACAACACGGTCACATCACATCTCACCCAAAGACACCTAGGCCATCACCTAGAGTACTATCAACACTCTTGTGATCAAAAACTATGAATATATACTCTCCTGGAATGAATATTAGGAAAGAGAGGGTAGCCATCCATCCATCCTCATCATGGAGATTTTGGGGAAAACATCCCCATATAAATATACAGTTGTCGGTACATATTGATCAACATGGGAGGGGCATGTATAGAAATAAAAAGGAACATAAAAGGTATATGTATATCTAAAAAAACAATCCCAACATATGGGTTCACAACAATCACTAACCAAATCACAATATCCTCACTTTTTCTACCACCTCTAAATGTAGAAACCCACATGATAAACACAATCCACAAGCCACTTCACACTTTTTAGTAAAAGATAATCCAATTTAATTTAAACCTCACATTACTATAATTATTTATCTAAAATAAAATTAAACCACATTTCCCATATTAATTCATTCATTAGCCACTTTCAACCCATTAACTAAACCAAACTATGTCATTTCAAACATTATTAACTGGTAATTCCATCGCTACCCAAGAAAATATCACAACACAAAACCTCTTGTATCATTCACCACATAACACAACCACACATTTTCTAACCACAACAAGACCACATACCAAACACACATAACCACCCCATAACACGACCACATACCAACCACACATCACTTCCCCACAACACAACCTCATACCAACCACACATCACCACCCCACAACATAACCTCATACAAACTACACATTGAGACCCCACAACATGAAATCAAAAACCCATCATCCCCACATGACACAACCACACATAACTGCACCATAACATGAATTCACCACAAAATATCACACAAAAATGTTTTAAAATTTTAGTAAGGGTATTTTTATCAAATTCACTTATTTATTTTAGAGAAATTATCACGAAAGTCATAAATCCTAGGTCAACCATTTTTAAACAAATATAATTGCTTATCCATTTCCATTTTGGGTGATATCACAAAAATAACAATAAGAAAGTGTTTAAAAACTCATGCTAAATAAGTACAAACAAATCCCCCAATGGAGAAAAAATTTCAACTGGACATTCATCCCATACAAATGCAAAATAACAATAATATCAAAGATATAAAAGTATGTAGATCAAAACCATTTCCCATTCAATTTCAATTTAACGGGTTATTTATATTTATTATAATGGATATACTATCTTTACAAAGATAAATAATATAAAAAACCTCCTGTATGACACACATGGTGAGGAACTAGGGAAACCTTACCTCAAATAATCTTTGCTAACTCACTTCACACCACAGGGTGAAAAAGAAACACCCAAAAACAAAAAATGCACACAAAACCCATAGATAAACCTACACCACATAAAGGGTTATTAAAAAAATCCTAAATCACATCCCAAACCAAAACCAGACCACCATTGTTTATCCTTTGGAGAATAATGGAAGAAAGAATCCAAGACCAAGAGAGGTGATTTCCACCGATCACTAATGGGAATCCACCAAAAACATCAGATCAAGTTAAGGGAAGGAGGGCCCGAACATCCCTCAAAATTGCTGAGGACTCTTCCAAAAATGAGAGGAAGGAGGGGAGGTTAGATGAAAAAACCATCTAAAAAATATATTTTAAACCTAGAAACCACCAATTTTATGTCATGAATTCCATTCACGATGTGAATTCTATTCATGATGTGAATTATATGGGAATTTCCATATTTGTGGGTTTCACTAAAACTTCAATCACCTCAGCATAAAATTAATTAAACATCAAGAATTAATTTTGTTATGAGAATCCATCTCACAAACTCCCCCTTAGACCACATAAAATCTATGAATTCAGCTGGTTAGATAAGACATGAAGCACCAATTAATGATGTGAATTAGGTTTACATCATGAACTACCTGTCGCCACACTCTATAGCTCTAACCTCATTGAACCCCACAGATCTCCTCCAACCACCTCCAACTACCCAAAAAAAATTAATAGGCTATGAAGGCACAATAAATTACATGTGATACCTCTCAAATGGTTCTTACCCTCGAGAATAAAAATCAAACCTGAAAAAAGAAAGGGGCCCGAAAAATCACCCCATGAGATACCTCTCAAGGATCTCGCCATACCGAAAATGCTATCACCAGCCAAAATTGATAACTGAAACACCCACCAACACCTCAAAAAACCAAACTACCACCTCTCAAAAGGAACACAACTACAACATACAATACCATCCAAAAACCACCTCCTTTCACACAAACAGTACACAATCCACACAACCATGTCAACCTCCACACAACCGAAACAAAAAACTACCATAACCAACAAACCACACTACCCTGAACATATGAATCAGGGAATTCCATCCTATATGTCAAGATAATTTATGATATTAGTAGAACTAACTCACCCACATGGGTTTAATCACATTTTAGCATAATTTTTCTCAATTAGTAATTAGATCCTACCCTTTCCATATACATGAATATTTATCACACATCAAGAAAAACAACATGAAAAAAGAACAACACATCACATAGAACTGTGAGATACAAACATTACAAGGAAATATAGATAAAAAACTATGGGTACTAGGAACACTTATTCATCTCTCATTTCCAAGTACACTCCTATATGCCACCATGAATCCACAACATGCGAACCAAGGGAATAATTTATCTATGTAGAACCTTTTATTTATGACCTAGATCACTACTAACCACTCCATAAATTTTGATTCATCCTCAATATGAAACTATACATAGTAAATGATGTGGGAGTCATCATGAACATACCAACAGGGATAAGATATGTATAAGAAGTCATGGATCCTATCTAGCCTAGTTGAAATGATAGCTGATATTGCACCTTTACAACTCACCCAACACCTCATGCTCTTCCCTACATGAGGACTAAGAACTGTTTCCTCCCCAACCTCTATCCAAAATAATGGATAATAACATGACTGCCCGTATAAATCCTCAAATAGATCCATGGATATGAATAAGTGATAACTATTATTATAAGAAAACTCAACCAAAGGTTAGTTTCATTCCAATGATCCATTAAATCCCAAGATGCAAGATCAAAACATATCCTCCATTATCTGGATGGTCTGCTCTATTTGTCTTTCTATATGAGGGTGTAAAGAATTTATGAGGCATAACTAAGTGATAAAAGTGTGCTAAAATCCCCTCCAGACTCATGAGGTAAAAATTACATATCAATTAGTGATAATGGACCTATAAACTCTATGAAACCACACAAAATAATCCATATAACTCTTATACAAAACATCCACAACACCAGACTCCCTGATTGCTAGGAAGGGGTTCGATTTTGTCAATCGATCCATGATTACGTAGAGAGTATAACAACCTCCCTAAGATTTTGGTAACCCTATGATTAATTCCATCAATATTTAATTCCATTTCTACTTGGGAACATATAAGTGTTTCAATAAACTACCAAGAACACAATGCACAACTGTTACCTATTGGAAAACCAAACACCAAACCACAAACTCTTCCACTTCCCATTTCATCCTGGTCCACAAAAAATGCATCCTCAATATGTAGTACATATTGGATACTCCTAGGTGAACCACTAGAGACGAGTTATGAAACTCATGAAGGACTCCCTCACACAACACTTTTTTAAAAAAATATCCTCCCCTAAAACAAAATATAGTTTTGACTGCCCATTTTTCATTCCTCCAGAGCATATATATGGACAACACGAACACATATTGCTTATTCCTCTGAGTCCCCCACTATGAATCCTCCACCTAATACATCAGAGAATATTTACCATCAACAGAAAAAATAGCCTCTACCTTAAACCACTTATGCATCCAATTCATAAGAAACTAACTCCTCTAGCTCCCTCCAAGCATATTCAGACTTCTGAACCACAACCTTTTTCAACTTCTAAATAAAAGAATAGGACACTAAATTCCCCTTTCCTAAGGTGTATAAGATCTCAATATCACAATCCTGAAGAAAATCTAACCATATCTATTTCCATAATTTCATATCACACTAAGAAAATATATACCTCAAAATCTTTTGATCCGTGAAGACCACAATGTTCTCCCCAATGAGATAATGCTCCCACAAATTCAGTTAAAAAACAACCGCTTGTAGTTATAGATCATGGGTGGCATAGTTATTATCATGGGGATGTAATTGTTTAGACCCATAAGAGATGAACTCTCTATTTTTGTATCAACATGCATCCTAATACTAGATAAAAAGAGTCACAAAACACCTCAAACATTATCCCTTCCCATGGAAACCGTAGAAATAGGGCAATGACTAAATTCCACTTTAGTTAGTTGAAAGTTATATAGAACTGATTATTCCACACAAAAACATGGACCTTTAGGTGAAACACTATAAAAGGGGTTGAAAATCGAGATAAATAAAGAAGAAAACTCTGATAATTTCATACAAGACCAAGAAAACTGTGAACCTATTCCATGTTCTTGGGTGCTTCCCAAGAAAAAACTACCTTGACCTTTGATGGGTATAATACCACACCCTACAGATACACCACATGCCTAAGAAAACACACCTCTAATTTTTAAAATTTACTCTTAGATAACTTTTGTTAGAGCTGGTGGAATTAAAGAACTTGTAGGAAAGCTTTGAGATGCTCTACTTTCCCCTCCTTTGATTTCATGTGGATCAATATGTGATCATTGAACATGAATATTAACTAGTCCATAAATTGATGGAAAAAAAGTTCCTGATCCCTATGAACACATCTAGCATGTTCGTGACACCAAAAAACATGACTAAAAACTCTACGATCCCATACTTGTATCTGAAGGAAGTCTTTGGGATATCACCCGCCTTCATCCTCAAATGGTATATCCCGAACATAGATCAATCTTATATTACAAACTCACCCCTCTCAACTGGTCAAAATGACTCTATATCCTCAGAATATTGTAAAGGTTCTCGATCGTCACCTAATTAAACCTTCATTAGTCTATACACAACCTTAAACTACCATCCACCTTCTTGGAGAATAACACTATAACACTCCACAATGGCACTCTAGGGTAGATGGATCCTTTATAAACTAGATCATATATCTTATAACTTAACTCCCAAAACTCATAAGGTTTAATTTTATAAGGATCCATTGAAAATAAAGAATCACCAGACCATAATTTTATCCCATACTTGAAATCATGTCAAGGGGGTAACATCATAACATCATCAGGAAAGCATCTAGAAACTCCCCAAAAACTATGGAAACCACCAATGTACCAACATCCACTAGTTATACCAAAACATCATCCATAAAGAACATAAGAAGATCCACATAATGAATTATCATCTAAAAACTAAAATCACCAATGAAAACTATAGGTTGAACATCCACATCCGAGAATATAAACCTCCCTTGGTAGCAGTCGATAAAAGAATGCACAAAATATAACTAGTCAATGCAATGGATGAAATAATACGACCGTATATGAATCAATAATATACATCCACAAGACTTATGTGGCCCCATCATCAATCTACAACCTCTTCACACATCAAAAAGGATGTTTTGGCCCCCCAACTAGCATAGTTAACACTAGGGGCACAATAAGACACTCTACATCGAGTCCTAGAGAACAAACTAGAGAAGGTTCAATAAAGGAGTGTGTGTCCCCTAAATCAAACAAGTAATAAAAAGGTACCTGAAAATATAAGAAGACCATGAATGATCTCAAGCCCCTATGGTGTTGATTCCCCACTACATGTAACAAAAAAATCAATATCCTCTACCTATCTACTGACATACACCTCCATGAACACACTCATGATGAGGCCCTAGACATGGGGAACATCCTCAGGTTGGACTCAACCTGATCTATCTCCCCTGGTTGAGTACAAACCTACTACCCCTAATTTTGAAATGGCCTCACTGGAAATTTCTACTGAAGCTAGCGATGAACCTAACTACATCAACCAAACTGAGATTAGAGAACCACTGGGCACTGGTTATGGTTATGGACAAAAACCCCATATAAAAAAAACTAGCATGAAGTCCCAAAGAAAACATGAAGACCACTATCCCAAAAAGTCCATAAGGAAATCTGTTGAGGTTGGATACTTACTGGTCAAAACCTCTAAGTCACTAGATCCAAAGAACAACCATTAATAACTATGTTCCATTAGGAACCCTTATGATTACCCTCTCATAGTAAAACTATTTATGAGTGAATCTGATCGATCACCTCCACTTTCTTCTGAACCTCCATATACATTAGAAATATAAAATGTGTAACTGCATACTAGATTTAAGGATGAAGTGAATCCTCAAGAAATATCACATGAGACTCCTCATCTAGAAAAATATTTGGAAAAAAATGCAGGAGGTTCTTAAACTTTATTACCAACCCCCACACTAAAAAAATCCCCTATTGAAGTGAAAGAAGCTCCAAACTCTTCATTGACTTCATGTCCGATAAAAGGAACTCTACTCAGAAATCTTTATGAAATTCAATCCACAAAACAACTACCTTATTCTTATTACAAAGAAACAATGTCCAACACCAATTCACAACTCCTCACATATGTCTAACTCCCAA
The DNA here is from genome assembly GCA_963277665.1 of Viscum album. NCBI lineage: Eukaryota > Viridiplantae > Streptophyta > Magnoliopsida > Santalales > Viscaceae > Viscum > Viscum album. The sequence continues at coordinate 1,078,027,407 of OY728166.1, read as the reverse complement.
AGTTACCCAGTGCACCATCGAGGTTGAGATAAAACTGAAGGAAATACCAGGATCCTCCAACCATCTCTCTATCTCCACATATGAAACACTAACATTATATTTCCCCAAAGACTATAACTAAAAATCATAAAAATTCCTTTTCCATTAATCTCTCTCCTCAACTGGATCAACCCTCTAATGATCAAATAGATCATCCTGTTGAACCTCCACTGCCTAAATAACATGTGGATGAAGACAAGGAGCCATTACTAAAAATCAAGGATAACTTTCTAATCCTGGTAGAATGTAATTTTTTTAAGATCCATTTAATTCATTTTACTTCATTTTAATTTATTTTAACATCCCAAATCTTCTCGATTAAAACAAGAACACAATTCATCATAATTCATGTAAATATCCTAGGTCTTTAATCTAAAAATAGGTCCACCTCACTTGGTCTTTCAATAAGATCATAACCCTTTCACTAGATCACCACATGCCCTAAAATCACATGTACTAACTTGTATCCCTGACCTATGTCACGTACCATGTCCAACATGCATTATTTACATACCAATCCATGAAATAGTCACTATTCTTAACTTAGAACTCTATACTATCCCTCAACCATTAGCATTTGATACCACTTTGTCACAACCCCCTCCCACAAAAGATGCCGAAATAAAGGGATTGAGATATTGAATCTAGATTCCTGCCTCAAGTAGGCCTTGGGAAGGAAACTATAATCAAGGGTATATAAAAATATCACAAATGTGAGGAATTACCCTCTATAATAAAAACAACATCAAGAGATAAGATGAATAAACCATAAAAAACTCCATGGTATGATATAAAAGAAAAAAAAACCATCTCAAAGTCCATGTATAAATAAAATAGAAAAATATAAAAGTATCCAATATAAATACCTAAAAGAAAATATAAAGCTACAAAATAGAAACTATCCTAAGGTTTGAGCAAGTAATATCCAGCATGGTCCACATAATCCTCCTAGAAACATGAAAACAATTTTATATACATAGGGTGAGAATATAATTATACTCAATAGTAAAACTAAATTCTCTCAAGAACATGTGAAAGAAGCATAGTAATGAACATGTGAGAAAACAAAAGAACCAAACAACACCTAATAAGGTTAACTAACCAATATCATTCTCACTATAGAATGCTCATCAAATAAAACAAGGCAGGTATAATAAAATAATATGAATAATGTAGAAACCCACATAACAAACACAATCCATGAGATGCTTCCCACTTTTCATTACAAGATCATCCAATTTCATTTAAACATCACAGTCCTTTCATTATTTATCAAAAAATACATTAAACCAAAATTACTAATTAAATTCATTCACTATCCATTTCCAACCCATTAACCAAACTAACCCATGTCATTTTAGACATTGTTAACTAATTATTCCATCACTACCTAGGAATATAGCACAACACAAACCCTCTAATATCATCTGTTACATAAAAAACCACACATCGCCTCCCAAAAACATGAAAACATACAAACCAAACATTTACACCCCACAACATGACCATATACCAACCATACATTGCCTCTCCCCGGAATGACCTCATGCCAACCATAAATTGCCACCCTACAAGACAAACTCATACCAACCACACATTTCCACCCCATAACAAGTCCTTATAATCCCATCAACCCCACATGACATAATCACACATCACCACCCTAAAACACAGCCTTAGCACAACACATCACACACAAATGTTTTACCAATTTAGAAAAGCGATTTTTATCAATTTTACTTTTTTTTATTTTAGGGACATTATCACACAAGCCATAAATATTGGGGAAACTATTTTATTAACCAAATATAAGTGCTTAGAAAATTTCCATTTTTGGGTGATATCACAAAAATCACAACAATCAAGGGTTCAAAAACTCATTCCAAATTAGCACACAAAAAATCCTCCAACGACCCCAGATTTTTATCAGGGCATTCAAACCATACAAACAAAACATCAAAATAATATAAAAGTTGTAAAATAATGAGAATAAAACCCCTTTACTAGATTTAAATTAAACTATTTAATTATATTAATTAGGAAAGATATACTATATTACCAATGATAAAGAAGTGAAAACCCCTCCTTCATGATATGAAAGGTGAGAAATAAATTAAACCCTACCTCAAAGAAGCTTTTACAACTTACCACACACCATAGGGAGAATAAGAAAAACTCACAAACCAAAACCGCATAAAAAACCCATAGATCAACCTGCACCACATCAAGGGTTATCAAAAACTCATCCCAACTCACAATTCAAACTAAAACCACAGCACCAAAATAGATCCCCAATATAATAATGGAAGAAAACAACTAATATTAAGGGAAGGTATTACCACCAATCACCAAAAAGATTCCACCGGAACAAATGGATCAAAGTGAGGGAAGGTGGGTAGGAATATCCCTCAAAATTTTCTAGAAATCTACTAAAATGAGAGGAAGTTTGGGTGGTAAAATGAACAAAAAATTGTATAAAAAATGGATTTAAAACCTAGAACCTTCCCCTTTCATTTCATGAATTCCACATGAATTTCTATATTCTCGTTTCTACCAAAAATCCAATCACCTCAGCATTGAATTAACTACACATCATAAGTTCATTTCATGATGTGAATCCATATCATGGAATTGCCCTTATCCAACATAAAATATGAAAATACAGAAGTCTATAGAGTCTTTGAACCTCTAATTCATGACATGAATTAGGTTTATGTACTGAACTACCTGCTGCAACACTCTACAGCTCCGACATCACCGAACCCCTAGATCTCATATGAACACCTCCAAATACCCAAAAAATAGAGTAATAGTCCAAGAAGGTATGATCCATTACCTTATGATAATTGGAACAATATTTGAGCACTTCCTTTCTTCTTCTTCCATTTATCTAAGCTATATCAACTTTGTTACCAAGATTAAATTTCTAGAAACTTCTTCTTTATAAATGTTTCAATAAATTGAAATCAATAAAATATTTATATTTCATTGAAAACCATTTAAAACAAATGAAAAAAATTGAAAAAAAATACAACTCACACACAAAGTGTTCTCTTAAATACCCCCTTTTTATTTGTTGTCAATACCTTTAATGTACTTTCAAAATGAATATTTCAATAGGTGAATATTTCTCTCCCTTTGTTCTTGATATTTCTTTAATTTAAAATTATATCCCCCTTATTGACAAGAAATATGAAGTTGATAAGAAAAAGATATTAGTTCATTCTTAAGAAATGATCCATCCATAATTTTACTCTATGTCTATGTGATCCAAGCTTGTTGTAGAAAATAAGAGGATTTAATTAAGACAATAAAACTATCCTTAACCAACTGATCTTGATACCTCATAGAATGAGAACTCATAATATTTTCTTTAAGGGTTTTACAATTTTATTCTAGGATAAACATACTAATTGAGATATGAAACACTTGAAATATAGATGAACTAAAAATAAAGCACCCACTTTAATAAACATATTAAAAATATTAAAGCATAAGTAGAAAGATAAGTGGTATTGGAGAAATTTTCATATTTCAAATTTTCATATTTCATTTCATAATTCAATTTATAACCATTTGTATTAATAATATTATTTTAAGTGACTAAGGATTATATGTTTAATAGAGATATACATCTTATAATGAAATTATTTCAATAACATTCATAAATAATAAGATTTATATAAAGTAGTGATTCTAACAACAAATTCATCATACCTCACTTGTACCCCCATTAAGGAAACCATAATTATGATATTTATAAAGATGATATATTCAATATATATTATTTATAAACTTTATTTTGAGAATACACCAAAATAGAACTTTATTTAACTTTTCCATCATGAGTTTATAACACATGATCCACTTAAAGTTTCCTTGAGGGGGTACAAGTGCGGTATGATGAATGTTCCTGAAGTAAACATCAGGGATGATCCACATATAAGTTTTCTATTAAACCAACATAGGAAACATTTCAAGATAAAATTACTTAATGAATCTAGGGTTGAAATCCAATTCACCATCTTAGGTTCTCCCCCTAAGATCATACATTACCTTGAATTCCATGTTTTGAAAGAGAAAATACAAAAACACAAAGGTTAATATAATAAGGTGGATCTCTATTTCTTCTTAATGTGAAAAACAAGGTTGAAATAGTTTTCCCACTTAGGTTTATCTGTATCCTCTAGAATTCATACTTTCACATCTAAAATTTAGTTTTGTTTTATCATTTAGAAACATGTATCTCACATTCTCTTCTAATTTTTTTCGGGAACTTTTCATCTTAAAATCATTTATGGATGATGAATTATTAATCTGTTTAAGGAATACTTCTTATTCTGGTCAAATGTCTAAAAACAAATTTCACTATAGAAAACATTCTTACATATATAACATAGAACTTATTTAACACAATATTTGTATTTTGTTGAAAAAATAGCATGTACCTTTTATTCATGATATTGAATATTTCCTCTTACATTTTCACTATCATATACTTGTGCTTCTTCCATTTTCATTATTCTCACTAAATATTCTATACAAATTACTGGCATATCATTAGGAAAATTGGAAATATGTCTGGATTTTACATATGGCTTATTCTGAGTGCCACCCTTCTTATTAGTTCTTTTGGATTCTGTAATTTTATTTAACTTTTTTGGATTTGAAATCCAAGGTCTTATCACTTTTCCTACTTGAGATATCATTTAGAAATTTTTTGTTTTCAAAATTATTTTGATTACTCACCAAGGATACTTATTATTTCTTAACCAACTTTTGTGGTCTTATTTTATTATCAAAATTATATATATGTCGAGATGAACATGTACCAACCTTGTTACCACCATTATCTTTTCCAATAGCATAAGTATTTTCAATCTTTCAAAATTTGTTCAAAGTATTCAAATTTTTATTACTCTGTGAATGTTACTTCTCTAACTCCAACTTGATACCCCCTAAAATGGGCTTATGTTATGATATTTAATTTATAGTATTTTACTAAAAACAAAATCCAAAATTACCATATTTTTTGCAGCACTAACATTAAACCACAAACCTTTGTATTTTTATATCAAATTTATGATGTTTTTGGATATTCTTTATAAATTATTGGGCTATTAATGGGGAACCACCATAAAAAATCTTTTTCCAATCTACCCTTTTTATGGTGGTAGGATTCTAATCATATTTATTTATCTATAATTTTACAGATTTTGTTTTATTTTCTAAAATATTCATAAAATCTGATTTATAAACATTATTACAAAATCGTATGGATGATACCTCTTTATCCATAGCTTCTTGAGATAGATCATTGAACAAAGTCATGATTTTATTATCACATATTATAGTTTATTAAACATTATAATACTATAATGAGAATTGTGTAATTGTAAAAATTTTAACCTTATTTTGTGAAGACTCAATATATTTCTTCTCAAGATTAAAAAAAACTGACTTCCAATTTGAGACATATCATATTGAGGGTGTTTTATCTGATATTCAATCATAATAACCTTCTCCTCATAAAACATATTCACATTTTCAACTTCCTATTTATGTTTATTATATTAGTTTTTAATAAAGAGTCAAGTTCCTTAATATTCTTGGATTTTATTTCCAATTAAAAATTCTCGACATAAATTCTATTTTTAAATTTTATTCAAGTGCATGGATATTTTATTCTAGATTCTTATTGACTCTAACATTATCTTAAACTTATTTAATCCATTTATATTCAAACATTGAGGAACTTATTTCAAGATTCGCCCTTCTTACTTCATAGGATACAACCTTTTTGGAGAAATTTTTATATTCTATAAATTTTTCTTCAAAATTATTTCCCCTGTTTTATGCTTCTTATTCCAGCTGAATGATGTATTCCTGTACGATTTCAAAGGCTCCAAAAATAAATAAGACTATTTATTTCAGAAAAAAATGCAGAATATCTCATAATATACTAATGGATATATATTTAGAAGCTGTAGATCGATCATCATCACCACTTATACTAGGTTATTCTTCTTAAGGAAATTTTTTACAATATTTTTCACATACCTCATGGATATCAAATCTTGGTCCAATGAAGGTTGGAATATTTTTATTTTACTTAGTAGAAAAATGAGACACATGTTATTCAAATTCCAAGACAAACTTTTCTTCTTTGTTATCATGGTATGAAGAAAATAATACTTCAACTTATTTAGGAAAGAGGGATATCTTCTTTAATTTTATTTTCTATTTATTTTGTCTATTCATCATGGTCTTAGTAGAAATAGAATTCTGATTAGTGATAATTTAATCTTCACAAAAACTGCACTTCATTGTTAATATAAGAAATAAACTCAAATATTAAAAAGATAATAACTTCAACATAGAGAATAAAATAGAGGTAAACCTTCCCTTTAATAAAAATTGAGAAAACCACTTTATAATATTCTCAAAATTGAGGGGGGGTGAATAATTTTTGGTATCTTTTTAACCAATTATAACTTTTTATCCCATCACCTCTTAAACATATTAGGATCTGGATTATACTATTATATTATCCTTATTGTATACAAGTATATAAAAGTATGTAAAATATGGAACATGATATTTTTAAAAGTATAACTACTAAATAATAGTAGTCATTACTTCCCATGTATAGTGATGAACATTAAAAAAATTCTACCCTATAATGATATACCTATTACAATGGGTTATCTTGAAAATAATTCTTAGCCCAAGTGTGGTCCCCTACACTTTAGAAGGGGGATGAAAATAATCCTGAATCCCTAGATTGGTGATGAACTCAACCAATTTGTATCTCACCACTATTTCTTTATACTGCCTATGTAGATAGTCTCTAACTTCATTAGTTACTTTTTAACACTAAGAAATTATTCCACATATTGATACTTCTGATGGATGTCACAGTGATACATTGTACTTATATTCCTCCTTCTTCTAAATTCTACCTGCACAATAGTGATAAAAAAATTCTATTTATTCTTCCTTATATTCTTCCTTAATTTTGAACTTTTCTATTGAATCATGTCCATCTTATACATATTTGTTTGGTGATAGTTTGACCAATCCATCTTCTCCTTCTTCTTAAAATACCTATTTATCTGGTACTATCCATTTGATGTGAATTTATCTGATAGTAGTTTTTATGATACCTACTTCTTATTCTTTCTCATCTGATCTCCTATTACTAGGAAAAATCTATATGGTATATTGATGATCCATTCTTTTTCTAGCACACTATTTATCTATCTAGTTCTTCCACTCTGTCTAGTACCCCCTACTCCATCCGGCACCTCTTCATATGAGGCTTCAACCTAAATGAGAATTTCTCTCAATATTTGTGGTTGGAACTTCATTAAGACACTTCACTTCTTCATCATAACATAAAAAATAAAATTTATATATTATCACAAACCTCTCAATGCATCATCACACCTTTATATAGGTAGTGATTCTATGAATTTTTAGGGTCACACATATACTAAAAATTCAAACTTACCACTTAAAATTTGTGAATCCCACTCAAATATTTTATAATTTGAACTCCTTAAAACTTTTTAAAGATAGGATTCAACCAATATTGAAAGTAATCTTCCTTAGATATTAATATCACATTATTTTTATAATTTCCTAAAATCTCACTAGAATCACAATCTTTCTTCATGATCATCAAAACATTGAATGTCTATCTCAACATTTCCATAATTATTAATTTAAAAAAACATTATAAATTTATTCAAACATTCGGTACAATATATAATTGTAACAACTATTCATCCTAGGAAAATTAAATCAATTTTCCTTCACAACTTCATAGGAACATCATATATTTTTTTTAAGGCTCTTCCTTTGACCGATTATATTCTTCAAAAAAAAATTTGTCTCATAACTTAGTATTCTAATGAATTTGTTTGATATTCCCTTTGAAAGTCTATTTGGAATACTTTTATAGAGATATTCCTCTATCTGATGTGTTCTTAAACATATTTTATTTTTATTTTATTATATGAAACCTTAGAAATATTATATACTTTTTCTATCTAATGAATTTATCAAACTCCTCCAAATAAGTTTGTAATACTTAGTTCGATGTCTTTGTAACACTTTGTATGATGACCTCACTCAGAGACATTTAACCCATGCAATTGTTTGGAAACCTCTATAACCTATTTCCTTTATGGAAACTTCAATCTAATGAATTTTACTCAAAACCTATATTTTATGACTTCATATGGAGACTTATTCATTCAATGATCTTAACACATTTTCTATGACTGTTGAATTCACTAAGAAACTTGTGCTTGATTGTTTGATAAATTTTGTTTGATAGAGTTTGTCCAATGACTCACCAAGTTGATATGATGGAATTCATAATACCTTTTGTTATATACAACCTTTTTAACAATTTCTACACTTATTAATCACAACTTCTTAACTTCACTTGTTTTTTATCTTTGTAAAATTCAATCTAATGGACTTCATAAAACTATTTGTTCAACATAAATCCAAAATTCACAATGTTTAGGAACCAAAATTCCACTAATTTATTCCTCAAGTTTAATATTTTCATGACTTGAATATTTCATATCCATTCCTCAATATCTTCTTCATAATTAAGATGATTTAACTCTCTTCTAAAGACTTATCTATTATTTTAAACTTTATATGGAATAAAAAACACAAGGCACTATGATGTTTTAACAATAAGAAAAAAACACTTATAAATGTATAATATCATTTTTACAATAATTATATGTTTGATTTAACCATGAATGTATTTTTTCACACATTTATTTTCACTTTTCGTATGCTCAACTCAGTCCATTAACATCAGTATGATTTCATTGTGAACATTATTTCAGTATTTTCCCAAACATTCCACTATTTGATTAGACTTTACAACTTGATCTCTTTGATGGAATATTTTAAAAGAAATTGGAAAGATTCACTTGATGAACTATGTTACTATGAATTTATAAAAGTTAATCCACTGAACACTCCATATAATGGAACTACTAGAAAACCATCATCCTATTACCTTAGTATAATCAAATTTGTTTGACCACCATAGTACAATGGCCTCTATCAGATAATCTTCTCTAATTCCTTATATTCAGTTATGAAAAATTATTACGGAAAATCGTTAATTAAACTTCATAATATTGATAACAAAAATGCTTCTCTAAACGTCAGGCACATGTTTAAGACATTAATAACAACTCATCAATCATCATAAGTGAACATAACATCTTCAAAGAACTTTATCTTTTCAAGTAACGAATCATATCGATCTTCACTAAGGAAATACAACCATTTACATAGTTCTTAAGATAACAAGAACAAGAATTTATCACTTATTTCTTATTAATATATATATCCATTCTAAATCAACTTTGTTACCAAGCTTGTATACTTCAACCATAGTTTCTAAAATCTTATTCTTTATAACTTCTTAAACATATTGAAATCAATGAAATATTTCCATTTCATTGAAAACTAATGAAAACCATTGGAAAAAAATAAAACTCACACACAAATTGGACTCTTCACACATCTAAAATATATTTTATTATCCTTTAACCATTATATATTTTTTTCTTAAAATAAAAATGCACAACACCTAAAAATAAATTTTTTAGGAAAATATATTTTAACAATAAAATGATTTTTTTAATTATTTAGATATACTAATCATGAAACATCCATGTGGAACAAAATTGGAATCCCTTACCCCCTCTCACACAACTATGTTCACAATTAGTAATAACCACGAGCTAATCTTTTTCCCCATCCATATTTCCCAAAATCCAAAATTTTTGACTAATGACTCCCAAAAACTCCAAATATAAATAGTATAGAAATAAAATGAAAATTAAAAAAAAAACCAGTGTCTATATGAGTGAAATAATTCTCCCTACCATTCCAATGATAAGTTGAGGCCAAACCTCTCTTAACAAGGTCAATTTATTCTAAAACTCAAGGTCATATTAGATCCATTACATCAAAACATAAATTAACGATCCTGTTAACCACAAAGTGATGGTCCCCATAGTCTAAAACCATAAACAGACTGGTCAATAACTGGGAGATAAAATTTTATTTCCAAACCACCACTAAATAATGAGTAGAAGCCGATTTAGAAAAAATACACTTCCCAAGGTAACAAACAATTCAACGGTCTAATAATAATTCACACCAACCAACCCAGATCACCCAAATGATAGGGTACCAGTTAAAAAAACACATTATAAGGGTACTTGATCATCAATAAAAAATCCAAAAAGAATGGAAAAGATAAATATGATGAAAAATATCAATGGTATTGGGATACATTCAATCCTCCCTAACCAACTGAGTGCACTAATCATCTCTATAATGACACTTGGTCATAACCAAGAGTGTTCACCAAAATTGATCAGTATAGGGAAGATTGGCAAGATTATTCCAAAAGGTTACAATGGAGTAATCTGTATTGAGGTATGATAATCATTCATGAATTAATTCAAAACCAATACTAGATTTTATTAACATAATTCACCAAAATTAGGCACACATTCTCAATAAATGTATATTAAAAAACATGGTTGGATTATATAATAAAATTGTCCATCATAAAATCCACACTGAGTGAAATTGGAAAGAGTCCTACTACCTATAATTCCTCTCTCTAAGGCAAGGGTTGTCCAAGACCTTTCCAAAAATAGGACATCAATGGGAGACAAATATTAATTAACAGAGGTCTCCCCACAATTTAGAGTTCACCTGGAATGGTTGAATTAAAGAGAAACACCTCTAAGAAAAGTGTCACTAAAAAATACCATAATCTAATCCCTTTACTATTATCCCCTCATACACAAACATAAAATAACACCCCCTATGTACAGAACAAGAGAATAACCTTTAAAATATACACTTACTAAAAAAATCAGAAGAAATTCAAACCAATCTTCCAAGGGAGTCACAAAAAACTCCAACCCATTATATTTCATATGGAATGGATATCAAAATGCCACCATAGTTATTACAAGTGAATCATAATGGATTAATGTCTAGGTACATACAAAATAAACCCATTGTTCTGTGGATACCTTCAAAAGATAAATAAACCTTGAAAACATGACTAATTGTTCTCTTAAAAATAAAGAACATAATCTCCAAGAAACAATAGAAACACCCTAATCATGAAACTCACCCTGATGGGGGATTAAAATTTCAATGGTTTATACAACCTTTGAATTCTTGGAATAATACCATTTAATAAACCCTATTTAAAGAGGTTCTTTAGAAATTATATTATATAGGTGAGTTGGGATAGTGACCTTCCAATGTACCTGACTCAACTCTTCATACAAGACCACAACAATTTCATCCTTGGGGTCTTAGGAATTTTGAGAGAACTATAGGTTTACCTTATCCTATATGATCACCACTCCACCCAAACCAAACTTCATTCATTAACAAATTATAAAAATAGTTATTCATAAGATCTTTGACGAGGTCTAGGAACATGAGGTCTACAATTCCAACACCCATTTTTTAGTCTGGGTAGATTCAAAAAATAGAGTGACCACTCATACACAACAAGAGTAGTTACACAAAGTTCTAATCATAATAACATACTCTACACCTTTTATTAAGACCTTTATGTGGGGTGGGGGGATTCAAATAACACAAACATGAACCTGTTCAACTTATGTTTCCATACCCAAAATCAAAAAATTCCATCACAACCTAAGGAAAAACTCAAAATAATAAATCCCAAAATCAAAAAAAATTAAAAATTACACTTTTAACACATTCCATTTAAAAACATTCCATAATTAAAAACATCTCAAGTAACATACTTGTAATTTCAAAACATACACATTAGTTTTGGAAACTCTTCAAATTTTATTAAAAAATAAATTACCATGAAAAACACTAGATACTAGTTATAAAATTATTTTACCCTCAATTATCACTAAGAGATTAGAAAATTAAAATCTTTTATGAACACATTCTTTAAATTCAAAACACCGCATGTAACTAAAAACAATTTTCATTTATAGCATAAAACCTCATTGAAAAAGTTTAATCACTGATTTCATTTACTATTTAAAAAACATGAAGGTGTCCACCCTATAATCTTGTCACAAGTTTAAAAAATTACCTTCATTTCAAATTCAAAATTTCACCCATAATATATAAAACATTTCATGGATTTTATAATTCTTCATATCTTTCATCATAAGGTTGACCGCTTTTTAGAAATATTTTATAAAAATAAAATTATCCGTGAAATAAAATCATAAAATATCCTTAGAAAACTTCTTAGGAGTTTAAAAACACTTCATGAAAATCAAAACCATTTTATAATAATATATAATACAACATTTCAAATTTGTACAAACTTAAAAATATATTTCCTTTAAAACAAATTCAAAGTTTTATTGAAAGATAAAACCATTAAAGTCCTAAAAAATTAAAAAACAAATTCTAAAAATTATAACGTATATTTAAATCCATACTATATTAAAAAACAACCACTTAGACTTCTTGTTTAAACAAAATTCAATAAAAAAAAACCAATATAATCAACTCCAAATAATCAATTCATCACAAAACATCAATTGAAATAACCTCAATACTATTAATTACACAATAAAATCTCCATCATATAACCTTGATTCAATGGTAAACACCAATAGAGTTCACTTAGAAACAAAGATAAACGAAACAAATAATATGGGGGTTTTACAAAACTATGTATAGTTAGGTCACATGGTTTGGCGGAATGTGCACCAACCATGGAACAACCTCTGGGTGTGTTTAAGAGTTATCTGTATAATCCCTTCATGGTTTTCCATACAATGTGGTGTAACCACACAACCTTGGTTCTTTCCCCACTTGCACCCCAAAACCTAAAAATTCTCAAAAAACCCATGAAATTATAATTAGGACCAACATATCACCATATAAGACCGATATGTATGAGAAAAAATAAAATAAAAAACTCATAAAAACAAAATTAAAATCCCAACTTCCCTTGGTAACTAAAGTTTCATCAAGGGATGTGGTGATTAGGAACAAAATCAAGATATACCTCTTAAGTTACATTTATTTTATTTTTATTTTTACCGTGATGGTCCCAAAATATGAATAGGGGGTTCTAATTCCATTTTGTAATGAACCAACCTAGGTTGACTGAATGTGTCACTTGGGTCAACTAGCCATAAGGCTTGAGGTGTGTTTACAATCACCCAGAGATGATGAAAAAATGATAGGGTATCAAATATAACCATTTGGAAATAGTTTCAAACATGGAATCAAAAAACTACATCACTGAGATTCCATTGAGAATCCTATATGATCCATCCATAAGTTAGATTCCCACAACATCAAATAAAATGTTTCAACACACAAAGAAAACCAAACGAAGTACCACAATAATAATACAAAACCATAAGGTTATAATGAATGTACCATAAGTTTAAAAAAGAGTACCACTAATATCCATATACAAAATAATCTAAAATAAATTCCATGTGTAAGGGAGTGATATAAAATTACCCCAAAACCTCAAAGAGGATCCCAAAAGCTCTATAATATCCCAATATCCATGTGATAATCAATCACCACCATAAACACACTCATGAAGGAAGATGATCATCAAGAGGAGTCACCATACACATGGAACTCTATAATCTACCTATAACTTGAAGTAAAAATCTAGATATTCATAAATAAATATGAAAAGTGTGAGGTAAAACTAAGTGGGATACCAATTTTAGTCTAAATAATGTTTTTCTCTATCCAAACCATTAGTCCAATTTTGAAAATAAAAATTAAAATCCATTTTTTTAAAATAGTTTTATTAAATTTTTTTTCCTTTAAAATAGTTCTATTTCCATAAACACATCATCATAAAAAATCCTTAATAAAAGTGAGGAATCAAGGTATGAATGAACTAAATATTCAATAGGTAAATGTTCCATAAGTAGTCACACACCTAGATCTAACCATACATGTAACATAAAAATCACACTGCAAGAAACATGATGATGATTTGACCTATAGTTTCCAAAGGAATTAGGACCCACTTATGAAACACTAATTGAATTATGTTCATATAAAAAAGTAATATGACTCACTTATGGAACACTAGTTGACTTATGTTCTCCTAATAGGAATCCTTCCTAAATCTCGAGTAACACCCATCCACTTTCACACATACCTAATGTCGAACATGTACAACCAATTACAAATAAAAATACAACAAAGATCAAAATCCAAACAATAATATTATATATAAAACATTAAGAAAATGTAAACCCCCATTTTAAAATAATCCTTTCAAATCACCGTGTAGTTACATATTCTCTTTAAATAATTTATCAAATACATTATAATCATAAAAATAACATTCAAGGAAATCCAATTTAGAAAATAAAACATGCATTTAAACCATTTTGGAGTCAAACTCCATTTGAATAATTTCATCAAACCCCCTTAAGGTTCAAATCTCTTTTTGTTGGAAACACTATTTGAAAATAAAATTTTAAACCCCACATGCTAAGAAACACATCAAATGGTCAATCAAAAACACAAAAATAAGTCACAAAAAAATAATTTATCAAATTAAACAGAAGGAAAACCATAAACTAAAGTTATTACCTGGGAAATTCCCATTATATATAGAAATATAACTTATAAAAGGAGTTAAAATCATCGCCTTAATTGAAACCACATGAAATGAGAAAGAGGGATCCTCACACACCTCATAGAGACATATATGATTTGAAAATATAATTTTATTGTAATATTTATTAGGATATCACCTCTAACCCTATGTTTGTACCCCATGTCCACCTAGGGTTCTAAAACTCAAGTAATAAGGAAGAAAAAGGGGTTATAAGGAGAATAATGGAAAAAATTGAAGAAAAACAAGAATTACCTCAAGAGAAACCACTAAGAATTTAAAGGAAACAACCAAGGGACCAAGGAGAAAGGAGAGCCTCATCTGGGAAAAGGCTATGAGCGTGAGGGGGATAAGAAATGAGGGGAAAAAAGATTAAAAATTATTATGGTAATAAGTTTAAATTCAATATTTTAAGTGTATAGGAAAAGCTGCATGGTTTTGACACATGGTTAGACAAACTATGTTCCAACCTCATGTGACACTTTCCCATATAAATCCTACAACATGGTTTTCTAGAGAATGATGAATGGTATACTTAACCATGAAGAAACCATTTGGAACAACACTATAATCCCCTACACCCTCTCACACATATAGGCACATGGTTATTACTAACTATGTAGAAACGGTGTGTCCTAACCATATTTCTCAAAATCTCAAAATTTTGATCCCTCAACTCCTATAAACTCCAAATATAAATAGGATAGAAAAAAATTCAAATAAATACACATAAGTGACCAAATGGGTGTCACACCTAGGGTGACTCCCCTCCCCCTCCTTGTATCATTGGATTAACTTCTTGATTTCAAGTGAAGTTATTCATAGTTAAACCTCCACTTTCATTATTTTTCTATTATTACTCTTCTTATACTTTTCTATTTAGTTATTACCCTCACTATGGGTCCTTTTTTGGAAAAACCATCATGTATGAGTTTGAATTAACTTTTTTATTTTTTATTTCTATGGATTTTGAAGCTCCTATTGAGACCTAATATAGTGTTATTCATCAATGGTGACATTATTCCTTTATATTAATGTCGGTGTTTCAATGACACTTTTTTATTTATCATTCCTTTGGTGATTTAATTTTCTAATCCATTCATTTATTTAAAGACTAATTAATTTTTCCATTATTGTTTAAAATATTATTGTTTTTTTACTCGATGATTTTCATGTTGACACAAATGAGGTTTTCAATGTCTCTTATGATGTATTTAGTTAAAACTAAATTATATATCTCTCTAAGTAATAGTTTGAATGAATCAAAGAATTTATTCATTTAAATTAATATTTTAAAATGATTTTTAATTTATCAAAGGACTATACATGTTTTATAAATATAATGTCTCATAGATATTAGTTTTTATTTCAAATTAAATGGAAGCATTTGAAAGGGATTGGATTACTTATGAAATTTTGTGTTCTTATGCTAACATTTTATGATTATAAAATGATTTTTTTGATTACTATAATATGTTATGATATCCTAAATGATGTTTTAGTTATGTATTATGTGTGTTTGATATATTTATTGAGAAATCATATTTCATTTTTGTTTAGAAGATTCATCTTCTAAGTATTGAGTCATGTTTGGTTTTTAAAATGGGGTTCACATCTTGAATCTTGAGTTAAATATTTAAAGCCTATTTAGAAAAACTTTTAGAAGGATTTCATGATTTGAGTTATTAATTAACTATCAGAGGATTAACTGAAATTTTAAGAAAATAGTTTCGAATTGAGACCATTTCTTTATATTCTATTTTGATTTTTATTTTTCTGTTAAATATATTATTTCTATTTTTAATAAGTTGTGTTTGGATGAACAAGGGGACGTTTTAATAAATGGGTGGTTATAGGTGAGATTAGAGATGTTTTTATATGTCATTATGGTTTTATGAAATTTATTTCATGATTTATATTTTTGAACTCCAACTGATTAAACATGGTAACCTTGGGTACTTAGAAAGGACCTAGGATAATTACTTTCTAATCATTTGATTAAACTCTCCCTAGTATTGGATTACGTCATTACACTCACTAGGTATTGATAAAATCTCCCTATTTTTGGATTAAAATAATATAATTTCCAAGAAATGATCATTTTCCCCAAATCATAGATCACACAACTAACTATAATGATACTATTAATTGGATCAAATGGCTATGGTGCCACTGATTAGGTTGTTATCATCCTTCTAGAAAGTTTTTATAGCTCTCCTTAGCGGGCTTGAGTAAAATTGGATATTCTAGGGATATCACTTTACCCACTAAGAATTTTATATATATCTCACTAGTGGGCATGCATGCAATTGGATTTTATTGGTCTATAACATGAGATTATATGGGAATCTTAGTGTACCTTAACATTAGTTCCATAGAGGTACTCCCTTGATGCCGAGTTATCTTTTATTTTTTGAGTGGATTCTATTACTATTTATATTCAGTTATATTTCTTTTTTTGATTGGATTCTATTGATATTTATATTTAATTTAATTTCCTTTACTTGAGTGGATGCTATTTTTGTTTACCTTCAATCTCATATGGTGGTTATTCTCATGTGGCATGGATAACATATTTCTTATCTATACGGTTTATTGTTTTTGTATGTTGTATGAATTTGGCTTCATTCCTTATGTTATAATTTTAAAATCAAGTTATCAAATTATTTTTAGAAATTAATTGGTATATTAATGATCTGAAATCAATTATTAACCTCATAATTTCAATAAAGTTTATTCACTTTTGTTAAAATGGACTTTAATTGATTATTTTTTAACTTATTGGTCTTATTTTAGAAGTTTGATTTGGGTTTAAAAAGGATGTTGGGAATTACTTATGAAGGTTGGTTTACTTAAAATGATAAAAAGTAATTATCTTCATAAAATTCATTTAAAACTAGGATTAATATATTTAATTATGAAATGAATCACATAGAGACTTTTGTTAGTGGAATAAAACTAGGAAAATTTTATCACACCTAATTATACAACTAATTCATTTTATAATAATTGATCTTTTAGGTTTAGTTTTAGGTTCTCAAGAAGTTTTTCATTATGGACTTATTTCCTTAGATAGCTCATGGAATGAGCTTAATGTTAATGTTGGTTAGCGACCTTGGGTCATGAGGAGGTTGTTAGTTTGTTATTTTTTTGTGATTATTTATATATTTAGGATCGTATTTTTATTTACCCTTCTAACCTCTATTGTATTTTGGGATTTCTATTGAGACTGGATTTATTTCATTTATATCATGGAAATTGAGTTGGATGTTTAGTTTTAGTTATGTCTTGTTTGGTTTGTTTTACTTGTAATGTTTTTTATTGGTTTTTTCATGTAAGTATAACTTATTGATACACTATACTATATTTATAGTGAGAATTATGCCACATCTTCATTATTAGGTTTTGGTAAAAAAATTCCCAAGAGTATAACCTTGATTCCTAAGTTTTAGTTGTCAACCAAGGGGTCGTAAACACTATTCAGTCCCTTCCATGTGTCATCTTGGATATCAGATCATGGGTATTTTGAGTTACTTCATGATAATATATCTTAAAAAATTCTATCCTATAAAATAATTAGTCCTTACTAATTTTAATTTTAGTTTTCAATGACCTTGATTGACTACTCCAAAAAACATTATTTGACTCTCCAACTAAATTTTATTCTTCTGATTTTTACTTTTAACCACTTATATTATTGACATAACACCTAAACTTGGACATCACATGGCTAGTTCATATACTCTAATCACTTGACAATATCTGTTTAAATTTCATAAATTTATTCATATTATCATAACATTTTCATATATGACTATAAAATGAATTATTTGGCCATAATAATCCTTAAAGAAACAACTAATCTCACCAATTCCTTTATATATTGTTGGCGCCAAAATATGTGTAGAAGGAAAGGACATGAAGAAGAAACCCATCCCTAAGGGGCTGCCTCGCAAAGCCTGTTCGTAGAGTCCCTTAGCACCATGCCAATCACAGAGCCCCATAGAACCAAAGTTGGCCCAAAGCTGAAGCCCCCTATACAGTCACCACAGAGTAAGGATGAGGGAGACTCCACATTTTCAACACAATTGATCGAGAGATTCACACTGCGGAGGAATCCTAATCGACCTCTATGAGCCCGTTGAACATGATGGAAGGCTCTGCGAGCACCGTGCAGAGCACCCAAGAGAGGTCTGCACCGAGGAGGGGATGAAAGTCAACTCCATGGTTATGAAAAACTCAACCGAATCCACGACTGATCACGGAGCGCCACATGGATTCTCTCTAAGCTATCTCTTCTTTGCGCCACCCCTCGCCTATAAATATCAGGCTCCCCTCAAGCCCAAAGGATGGATACTCCGGCCCTTTATCCTCTCTACTCTCAAATCACTAAGAACCTTATGGTCTTCAAAACCTTGAAAAAAATGAGATCTCATAGGTACTTGAGCATTGTGAAGTACCCTTCCCTTAGCTCAAATACAACCCCTCTTTACGAAGGGATGCCCTTCGCAGAGAGCACAGGGCACCGTGAATGGAGGATATCCTCAAGGAGACTCAGGTATTTGTAAATCACTCATGCTTCAAAAAGTACCCTCCATGAATATGTGAACCATATGCTAAGGTAGGGTCACTTTGCTTTGCGAAGAACATTGTTTCACAGTGCTATGATTTGCAAGGTACCCTTGCTTTGCGAAGTCCTACTCCATGAAAGCCTTTCCACTTCACAAAGCACCCACCATATGCACCTATTACCTATGCCTAGGCTATGATAATCCTTTACACAAAGAATATCCCTTCACAAATTATATCCCTTAGTGAAGCCCCTCCACTACATGGAGCACTAGTGTCACGACCCGAACCGTACCAGGGCTCGAGCAGCAACTACCCCAAGCCCACCTCCTTAGGCCAGGGGCTGGCGACTAGAGCCGAAGGCACAACAAACATGGGAAGGCCTTTGCCTAAGAACCTGTACACACACACGCATCCAAATAAATGAAAAAGTGCAGAGGAAAAAGAAATCAAAGTACCACACTTCTATAAAAAGGGAACCAAACAAAAATGCATCGACCTATAACAGTACAAGTACAAGAAAAGTAAAGTTGAAAGGGAAAGGGGAAAAAATACACACCCAACTAGAAAAGTTCCACAACCCGGCAACAGGTGAAAAAGTAAAACAGTTGGAAGAGTCTCACTCCTGAATCCCAAGCTATGACCACCGCACGTGGTCCAAGCACCCCGTATCCCAAAGCTCCTATGATGTCACGATCAACCTGTTCGTCGTCTACAAGGGCACGCCAAATGCGGGAAATGACGAAGCAGGGGTGAGTATAAAAATACTCAATAGGATGCCCCGAAGGCTCAAGGGAGTGGAAATAGAGGTACTGAAGAGGAGAGTAGTAAGAGAGAACAAGGTACAACAAGAGTGAACAAAAAGAGTACAACTCCACCCAATAATAGATATGATCACTCAAAGAAACCCAAACGATAGAGTAAGGGGATTGTCATCTCAAAGCTCACACTAGGTATATGCCCATACATATACCCAGGAAAACCAGATATACTCGTAACTCAAACCCATAGTATAGATACAAGTCACACCACCACATACCCTCTCTAGGGATCCAGTTCGAAGATTTCCACGAAGTACTCGTTCCGGGAGAACACACTCCACGAGTTTGATAGCTTTGATGACGTTCGTCCGAGAAGTATTGTTAGTTGGGAAACATCACGAAAGGTAGTTACACTCATTATGGGAGACAAACTCCTGAGTGGGAAGATCATGATAGATATAAGTACTCATTATGGGAGACACACTCCTGAGTGGGAAAGATCATGATACACAGATGAGGATCACTACCAGGGCCATGGAGGATATCGCGACTCATCCGGATTCACTATCTAGGTGATTCACCAGCTTGGTATAGGATCAACTCTTGTTAGAGTTGGTCACATCAATGCCTGAGTCTACCTAGTTTCATGAATGAACAGAGGATCTCGCTCCAGGCCTCTTGGAGGGATGCCGACAACATCATAGAAGTTCCTGATGAAGGGATCATACTCCAGTAGAAGGAAATGATGCCTGAACTTTAGGAGAATGAGAAGAAGGGGAACGAACCCAAATGAAATATTTCCAAGATACAGTGGGAAAGAAGATCAAGCCATGTACTGAAAAGTACACGGCATGTAGAAAGGTTACACGCCGTGTCCTCTGACCCCGGGTACTACCCGTGTACAACGGCCCGTGTCACAAGGCTGGTCATGTAAAACGCAACTGAACATCATGTAGAAAGGATCACCCGTCGTTTCAAAGTATTGGGGGTCTGACTCGTGTATGCTGGCCATGTGCCCGTACATGGTCTCAACCCATGTACTCCAACCCGTGTAATCAGTACACAAGGTGACCCATGCAACCGGCCTGGTCTGGCCATGTGATGGAGTACCGACTCCAAGGATAGGAAAACCATCTCAGAGGAAAACGAACCCACACTCATGAGGTGGGGAGTCCCGTCTCTATCAGAGCAGATGATTAAGAAATACCCGCGCCTTCATTCATCAAGGGAGTAGTCATCCTAACTCTCACTAAAAGAAACATCATGTTTCTGATCCTTAGGTTATCGATCATACTTCAACAGCCATGAAGTTCCACAAGGGAGTAACCCAAAGGACCGACATGTCATAAGGGTTCCAACACGACAAATAGTGCATCAATCTGACAACCATTCTCTAAGTTATAGGCATTTTAGTACCGAGGGCCTGGTTGGATTGATGTTCGATCCAACCCGGCCGTAATTCAAATGACACCGGTTAACCAAACCGGTCACACCGTTTTGATCCACATGAAAAAACACACGAGATGGACTACCCATTTGTCCAAAATGGATAGCCGGTAAAAAAGTTGCATTTGACCACAACACGCACGAACTGGGACTCGTGGGCCCCGCGCCTCAACCTCGACTTAAATATCCAAAACTAGTCTTGAAACATTTGTCTTAATTTCAGGGTCGCAACGTCATAGATAGTTCTTTATTCCAACACCGTATGAAAGAGATAAGTTAGATACAAGATCCCATAATAATAATAATAATAATAATAATAATAATAATAATAATAATAATAATAATAATAATAATAATAATATTGGGTGTTCCATGGACCCGATCCACAAACCAGAATTCAGTATCCAACATTTGAATTGAACCAATTTTATTAAAGATAGGGTCATGTCACCGTTGACGGCAAGTCAATTGGATGTCATACGCATAAGTTATAGCGGGTCAAAGATTTAATAATAATATTAAATATATTATTTTCCGAGCGCTTTGGGTACCCGATCCAAAAACCCAAAAAAGATATCGAATATTGGACTTATAAATTCCGTCTCAAAGTCAAGGTCACACTGCCGCTGATGGTTCATGAAACTGAGGTCACACGAAGAAGATAGCGTCAAAATACGGTTTTCCCAACAAAAATAATAACATTATTATTTTATTTAACCATTTTTTTATTCAAATCCAAATCCCACGCACAAAATCCTTGCGCTCCCCACTCTACCTTTGATTGATTTCTTTTTATTTTGTTTTATTATTTCTCCATCTTATTTCCATCCTCTCTCCAATCTATTCTCTATCCCACACACGCTCCACCCTAATTCCATCCACCGCACATCAATCC
Source organism: Viscum album (assembly GCA_963277665.1). Taxonomy (NCBI): domain Eukaryota; kingdom Viridiplantae; phylum Streptophyta; class Magnoliopsida; order Santalales; family Viscaceae; genus Viscum; species Viscum album. Next base: position 1,078,005,005 of record OY728166.1, on the reverse strand, counting down.
TCCTAACAGCATCCCAGACAAAAAACTAAACGCACTGAACCTTCATCGCATGGACACTATCCCCCGGGTTTCCACCGCACCTGCCATCCACCGGCCACCACGTCGCCCCTTCCACTGGACATTTCAGCTTCATTCTCTGGCAAAAAATTGTAACGATTTCATATATGTGATCCCCAGGTCGAGATCGCCGCGTCCATATTCTGCGCTCAACGAAACCTTGAATTTTTTAGCGCGCTTAATTATTTGGCATGCTGAAGAACATGCGTAGGACAAAATAGAAAGGGCATGGTATACGAGCGGATCGATGGTCGTGCTAGTTTGGCAATCATTTTTGAGAATCAAGGACATGGGGAATTGGAAAATAGATATTTATCACACTTCAAGATTTTCAAATTCAAGATAAACAAGAAGAAAATTAATTCAATCAATTATTTATTGATCCGCGAATTAATTTATTTAATTCGCGTTCATCATGAGAAATTAAACCGGGGTAAGGAATCCACAAAGATAAATCCTACATTATGCTTGGATCGATCATTGGTGAAGATTGCATTCATCAAGATCTATTTAGTGTTGATGAGGATCACACTTGCACAATGATGGGAAGAAATTGTTGTGTTTTTTGCGCTTCGATTTGCCTAGATCCAAGGCTCCTTTGTTCTTTGCTCGTCATCCGTCAATGGAAAGAGGAGGAGAGGAGACGAGTAGAGGCTTTGTCGTTGTTGGAAAAACTAAATTACGAGGAAAACCCTTAAAGCCTCATATTTATAACCTCTTATTATGTTAAAAGAGATTTTAATCAAATAATCAAATAATTAAATATTTACTTATTTAATTATTTTTCCACGATGGCGCAAAAGCTGAACACCCGACGCCAAAAAAAGTTATACCCTACCTAGGGTAAAACCTATGCTATGAATTAATCGGTGTTCTCATATTTTTCATTTGAGTCCATGTTAGAGAGATATTTGGGTTTGATCTATTAAATTCATAAATTAATTATTTAATTTATCCATTTAACACACTGCAAATGAGCAAGGGGTTCGAACGACCCACGCCGACTTATTTTATGCCGCGCCTAGGGGAAACACTTCTTTCTGGACCCAAACATGGTCTTGGATTTCTGATCTGATAAACCGTTTAAGAGATATCTCGTTTTCTTTATTTAACTGCACCTGCATAATATAAAAACACTTAACATTTTTATAAAATTAATTCTGGGAAAACTGAGCCTCGGAATTTCACGCTTTCTCATCACCCAGCTTTGGAAATATTCTTATAAATATTTCAAAGTCTTATTAGGCCAAAAACCGGGTCTCTACAACTAGTGCTTCACAAGGTCCCTTCATGTGAACCCATTTTCTTCGCAAACCCTTCTCCGGTATGACCCTCCAGGTTTGTACGAAGTGATTTCAAGGTCCCTTAGGAATTTCTTTACATTGCATTGCTTGTCCTTATGCTTCTTTGAATATGCACTCTAATGGATATTTCTTCTTCACATAGCCACGCTAACGTGGGACCCTCAGTGGGTCACTACACAACACCCCCAACATGGAATTGACAGTGCCTTCCCTTCACCAAGGGTTAAATCATTCTGGTTATGTAAGTCCTAGGGGTGCAGAGTGAACCTGCCTCATCCGAGCTGCAGGACGTTAAACTACCAAGCAACATCATCCCAAACACATGACTTTAAACTGTGGCCTCTCCCTGTGAAACACACGCGGGGCACCCCATCTCAGACATTCTCCATGCCAGCTCGTCTCCACAGGAGTGAGATATTCCTCACATGGAATAAGATCCTCTTTGCTGGAGAAACATCTATCCACGGGGAAGGTAAACCATCTTTGTAACGCCCCGACCCCAGCTACCCAGAGTCGGTGCATTACTTCGTAACATTGGCATGATCACAAAGGATCAAGTCTCGAAAGACCAATTAGTTTAGTAGCCTTGGAAACACTAGATACATTCATAAGTCTTTCATTACATCAAAAAGTGAAAAACTACAATAACAAAGTCTCCATAGTCCACACTCATATCCTCTTCTGACTATCCCTGCAGGTCATTCATAAAATACTTCTTCACATCCTGGAAAATATTAAAACATTGAAAGGGGTGAGCTCAAATGCTCAGTAAGGATAACAATAATGCGGAAGCTTTCATAAATAAACATTAACATTTAAGGCAATGTATAACTAAAACAAAAGCCTTTTAAACATGAACTTCAACATAATATGGCAAAAGTAAAATGAGATTATGCCATTTACTTCTTCACATGGATATTCTACTGGTCGAATATTCACATGCAATATCAATAACCACTTTCATAATGATGGAATGCATAATGCCAGACTATCATAACCACGTAGTCAAGGCCTCGTGCCAAGACCACAAATAAGATTTTGTCAAGGCCTTGTGCCAAGACACTAGTTTGTCTCATGAGACCTGCCGATGCATCGAGGAGCTATAGCGGGCTCCACCCGTCACTTATTAAGTCCAATGCATTCCTCATATGAATAGGTTTAAACATATCATAAACCATAACATAATCGTATCTCATAAAACAGGCATAAAGGAAACATAACATTTCCACATTTCAATCACAAGATATAAATACAACACATTGATATAATAAAAATGCTTTCAAAACCATTTTCAATACCAAAATAAAAGAGAGTTAAAACTTTGTATTTATTTTTCATTAAAAAAAATGATGGCTTGAAGAGGAAGCCGGATCTCAAATAATGGTCACGGCGGCGGAGAAGTCGTTGTCGCCGCATAAGTACGGAAAGAAAAACATTCCCTTTTTGTCGTTTAGTAAAACGCTTCGTATAAAAAGATTCCTTTTGAATAAATGCAAAAGTCAAAGGGTTTTATACACCGTATAAAAGGAAAGTTGTGTATAAAGCCAAAATATGCCTCAATGAAAGGGAATAGAGACGAAGTCCTTAAAAAGATCATTTTTAAAAATAAAATAGATCTATTATGTGTATTCACTATAGGTACACATAAAGAAAGTAAAAATAAAAAAATAGGATATAATATCATGACATAATTTGAAAGTAGGAGATTAACCCAAAGAATGGAAGTTGGGTTAAGAAGTTCCCTTACCTCGTGTCTGACTTGACTCAACCGTTCTTTAACCTCCTGAATAATAAACTAGAGTTAATATATACCTTATTAAGAACCATTTTCAACTTCATTATCCTTATTATATCACTTATTACAATGATATGAACATTATGTAATTATTTAAGTTAATAATGTTCATTTTGTCGGTATTTGGTTCTTAAGTCAAAAATAGGCTTCTTACACTTACATGTTGTTAATTTGGTCAAAGGTTCATTATATCCAGAATGGTATTCATGATGTAGATATCATATATGTCATATATATCCAGTACATACATTCATTTATAATATTACATCACATTTAGAGGTAAGAAATGAAATGCACCGTTCATGGAGACGGTAAGCTGTACGTACGCATGAACGCTACTTCCATTTCTATTTCATATTTTCTGGAATGGAATCATAATTATATGAGAGTATATTATAATTCCAGTATAATAACATATATAATATCATTAACTTTATCCTTCACACATCCCACATATGGTATTAACGAATCAAATCACTTTCAGGGGGCGGTAGTCCGCGCTTCCTAAAATGAAGATATCGTGTTTTACCCATAATGGAAACCATAAAGGTATGCCCAAAATAAAAAAAAACAGAAGCTTAAGGAAAACATAAACATATTATATATCATATATAAAAATAGTGACATCATAATGGCCACCTTTGAAGGTGTTAAATGAGTGTTGAACAATCATCGTTTCGGGAGGCAGAATTTCGCCATCCACGGAAACCTTATGTTCTTTAACCATTTGATGTAGTTGTGTGGAAGTGTAGCTCAATTAAATCTTATAACAACATCCTAGTATATTTAAGATACTGGTGTTGTTACAAAAGAAGTAAATAAAAAGAGTTTAGGGGGTTGGAGAAGCAAAATAAAACAAAAGAACATGAGAGAATGAATTACTTTAAAAAGTGTAACTCCTTTTGAGTTGAGCCTAAAGGCTTCCTTTGAAAGGATTCTGCCCAAAGGGAATCCTCTAGGATGAGGAGAGGGATGTGGAGAGAGAAAATGGGCAGGGGTTGGCCGAGCCAATGGCTTGAAGAGTGTGTGAAATGAGGTAGAGGTGGGGGCCTTTTATAAGAGGAGAGGAGGGGCACTTTTGGAAAGTAAAGGAACATTACATTATTTGAAAATGTGTTTCGGTTTTAAAAGGTCCCACATTGATAGAATTCGTGGATAAGGTGATAAGGCATCGAAATCCACTCATCCAATTGGTTTTGGCCATGTGTAGTTCATAGATTTTATATTATCTTTCCATTTTATTTAAATCGTCAAATAATGATGTCATCGCTGCATCATTATTATGTCATAAATAATTAAATTTATTTAATGTCTAAAAATTATAAAAAAAATACTATGATATAGGAAATCTTTTTATCTTTCCAATGACTATTTATAATCAAAATTTGGACTTGTGTAACCCTACTTAAAAATTGTTTTAGTAAAACACTTTATGTTAGTGTCATTTTCACTTTAACATTAAATAAAAAGTAATTTATGTTATTTCCCAACAAAAGTGGATCCATGGGGTCCCCAAGTTAGGCCATGGCTTGTCTTGGTCGGCCATGACACAACCAATGAGTTTGGGACATGTGTCTAGGTCATTTAATATTATTAAAGTATTATTTATACCTTAAACTACCCTAATTACCACTAATCGCGATTAAGAACTTAATAAGTTACTATTCACCAAAAATTATTTTTATCCCATTGAACCACATTTTACTTCTTAATGACAACCATGTATGTCGGATTTTTGAAAATCAAATCACAGAAGTGGTAATATTTCATTTAAACGAAAAATCAGTTATTTAACAACCACTTAGTGGTTTCACTATTCATCAAAAATTGAAGTTTTTCAGAATAAGGCCAAAATTTCACCCTAAGCTATAATTGATATTCCGAATTCAAAAATGATGTCTATTTTACAAAATTCCAAACATATTAGTTGCATTAATTAATTTTATAATTAATTCCCGCTGTCACAACAAATAGCGTGTTTTTTAGAAACAATTTATATCAAAAGATTGGCAATTGTTTATGTCCAATTTCAATGTTAAATTAATTCTAATGACCACCATTGGATAAAATGGTAAAAATATATTCTAATTATACTTTAAAACCACCAAATATTATAATTTATCACTATAAATTATTTTTATTAAAAAAGTTGTTTTAAGTATTTTTCACTATTCATAAAAATTTTGAAGTTCCCAGAAAATTACAAAAAATTCAACATAGGCTAATTTCAATATTAGGAATACAAAAATGAAGTCCATTTTGAAATATAAAATCTCTATAATTTTAAAAAGTGGTTATTACTATTCATAACGGCTACTTTGATTTGTCGCGATGTTTTAGAACTCGAAGTTGCGTACAATGCAAGCTATTGCATTATTGAATGAGAAGCGTATCGTGGAAGCTCGGGGTGTTACATTCTCCCCTCCTTCAATAAATTGCGTCCTCGCAATTTGAAATTTTTCTTGGAAAAATAAAAGGTTGAAAATAGAAAATACCTTTGTGGAAAACCCACATCGGAAATAAGGTTAATAGAATTTAGTCTTAATAAGAGGGAAATGGAAATAAGAAAGTCACCACCAAATCATGATCTCGATAAGGAGAACATTGGTGGCAATTAGAGACATATAATTTGAGGAAAAACGTAAATATTTGTAGGGATTGATTGAGGTCATCAATCACAATCAACTGTCAAATTGAGGGCCTCAAAGCCTTCAATCTATGTTGATTTAAAATATCATCAGTTCAACAAAACATAAGTTATTAGGATAACACATTTTTTTTGTTTTAATATCCCTTTACTAAAGTTTAAGAATTAATTTATTCATTGAATAAGAGATAGGTATATATATATATATGTGTTTGACATTAGAGTTTCAACCTTCAACTCATCTTTCACTCAAAAGATAATAGAACTCAAAAATATTATACTTATCCTAATTGTATAAGGTTCCAAATGTTAACACATACCATTTAGATTAGTAAAATTATTTTGTAATAACCGGGGACTTCCTGTAGGCTAGTGGTAGGAAATAAAGGCCTGTCGCACTATGATTGTGGGTTCGATTCCTGCAGCTTTGTCCGACGCGACGGGTTATGCCCCACCCTGCAGGTTGTCCTTTTCCTAAAACTATAGTATCATAATATTCCAAAAATAATCTTCATAAATTTTTTAACCTTAAACAATACTATCCATGGTTCAACTTAATCCATTCCAACCTTAATAGTTATCCAAAATACATCTGTCCAACTCACAGTCCAAATTTTATAAGGAAGGTAAACATAATGAAGATCCTTTATCCCACGTAACAACATGTGAGCACCTTTATCATGTATTCTTTTTAAACATACTGAATTACCATGATCCCTTATTCCTTATAGAATACTAGATATACTCCTTCTATCCAAAAATGTATACAAAACATCAATCAGTTTCAAGGAAGTTAAGTATATCCAATATTATTTATCCAAATCAATCACGTCTTATTCCAAAATCACAATCTCAGTATCAAAACCATATTATGGTTTATCTTTCTCTCAACCATATATTTTCCAAAAATTTAACCTACTGTGGAGTCACTTTTCTTGGTTCCACACAATCTCAAGTCCTTGATGAAATAGTACTGCAGTACAATCCTTATATACTCCATAATTATTATAACCAGTACATCATTGATACAACACTCAAATTAAAAAAAATCTTTAATAACAACATAAGAACTCTAATCATTACTCCTCATCTGTGGTAGTATCATAACTTGATTATTATCCAATAACATCATTTGGGGCATGCTCTGATGATTTGGACATTGGTTTGCGTAGTGTCCCCAATCCTTGCAGAAGAAGCATTGTACATTTGAAACCATTTTCTTACCCTTGCAGTCACGCACTTTGTGTCCTTTTTCTCTACACTTATAACAAACTCCCATTCCCTTTAGGCAAGTTCCATGATGTTTCTTCCCACAATTACCACATATTGGAAAATTCTTCTTTCCCCTCATCCCTTTATCCATCATTCTCTCTTCCATCCCTTTCATCTCTTGCTTCGCTTCAAAGCCATAGGACTCAGAGAATTCTTTACTTATCCTATTAACACATGATACTATTTCTTCATATGTTGAGAACACATGGGAGACTATTTCCCTTCGAAATGTTGGCTTAATACCGTGAAAGATACTATCCTTCTTACTCTTTGGATCATACGTACCGCTGGAGTTCACATTCCTTCTACTGGGCGCCATTTCTATACAACGGCATAAACTAGGTTAGTTTATGAATCAAAATACATAATTCCATACTTGTAAAACACTTTACATAAATTGAACTATTTATGGATATAATCCATAATCATAAAAAGAAATGTTTTCTTTGAGGAAGTATGTACTCATAACCCTTCATAGTGGTTTGTAAGTAAAATGAGAATTATCCTAAGCATATCCCCCGGGAGTGTCGTAACCAAGAGTGCAGCAAGGCCCGTTTTCGTGCACCAGTTCCCGTTCGAGTCTAGCTCAAAGCGGTGTTTCCGGGTTTTACCCCTAGGTACATCTGTGCCAGAGCCGCCTCTACCTGCTCGTATCCAGACAGGGATGTATTGCTCGGAAAAGTCATAACATCTCTATAATACCAAAATTCTAGGAAGTTCTTTTATACTAATCCTCAGAGTTCATCTTAGGTCTACGTGCTCTAATCAGAGTTTATCTAAATCTAGCTTCCAAGGTTAGTACTAAACTGCCTCTGATACCAACTGTAACGCCCCGACCCCAGCTACCCAGAGTCGGTGCATTACTTCGTAACATTGGCATGATCACAAAGGATCAAGTCTCGAAAGACCGATTAGTTTAGTAGCCTTGGAAACACTAGATACATTCATAAGTCTTTCATTACATCAAAAAGTGAAAAACTACAATAACAAAGTCTCCATAGTCCACACTCATATCCTCTTCTGACTATCCCTGCAGGTCATTCATAAAATACTTCTTCACATCCTGGAAAATATTAAAACATTGAAAGGGGTGAGCTCAAATGCTCAGTAAGGATAACAATAATGCGGAAGCTTTCATAAATAAACATTAACATTTAAGGCAATGTATAACTAAAACAAAAGCCTTTTAAACATGAACTTCAACATAATATGGCAAAAGTAAAATGAGATTATGCCATTTACTTCTTCACATGGATATTCTACTGGTCGAATATTCACATGCAATATCAATAACCACTTTCATAATGATGGAATGCATAATGCCAGACTATCATAACCACGTAGTCAAGGCCTCGTGCCAAGACCACAAATAAGATTTTGTCAAGGCCTTGTGCCAAGACACTAGTTTGTCTCATGAGACCTGCCGATGCATCGAGGAGCTATAGCGGGCTCCACCCGTCACTTATTAAGTCCAATGCATTCCTCATATGAATAGGTTTAAACATATCATAAACCATAACATAATCGTATCTCATAAAACAGGCATAAAGGAAACATAACATTTCCACATTTCAATCACAAGATATAAATACAACACATTGATATAATAAAAATGCTTTCAAAACCATTTTCAATACCAAAATAAAAGAGAGTTAAAACTTTGTATTTATTTTTCATTAAAAAAAATGATGGCTTGAAGAGGAAGCCGGATCTCAAATAATGGTCACGGCGGCGGAGAAGTCGTTGTCGCCGCATAAGTACGGAAAGAAAAACATTCCCTTTTTGTCGTTTAGTAAAACGCTTCGTATAAAAAGATTCCTTTTGAATAAATGCAAAAGTCAAAGGGTTTTATACACCGTATAAAAGGAAAGTTGTGTATAAAGCCAAAATATGCCTCAATGAAAGGGAATAGAGACGAAGTCCTTAAAAAGATCATTTTTAAAAATAAAATAGATCTATTATGTGTATTCACTATAGGTACACATAAAGAAAGTAAAAATAAAAAAATAGGATATAATATCATGACATAATTTGAAAGTAGGAGATTAACCCAAAGAATGGAAGTTGGGTTAAGAAGTTCCCTTACCTCGTGTCTGACTTGACTCAACCGTTCTTTAACCTCCTGAATAATAAACTAGAGTTAATATATACCTTATTAAGAACCATTTTCAACTTCATTATCCTTATTATATCACTTATTACAATGATATGAACATTATGTAATTATTTAAGTTAATAATGTTCATTTTGTCGGTATTTGGTTCTTAAGTCAAAAATAGGCTTCTTACACTTACATGTTGTTAATTTGGTCAAAGGTTCATTATATCCAGAATGGTATTCATGATGTAGATATCATATATGTCATATATATCCAGTACATACATTCATTTATAATATTACATCACATTTAGAGGTAAGAAATGAAATGCACCGTTCATGGAGACGGTAAGCTGTACGTACGCATGAACGCTACTTCCATTTCTATTTCATATTTTCTGGAATGGAATCATAATTATATGAGAGTATATTATAATTCCAGTATAATAACATATATAATATCATTAACTTTATCCTTCACACATCCCACATATGGTATTAACGAATCAAATCACTTTCAGGGGGCGGTAGTCCGCGCTTCCTAAAATGAAGATATCGTGTTTTACCCATAATGGAAACCATAAAGGTATGCCCAAAATAAAAAAAAACAGAAGATTAAGGAAAACATAAACATATTATATATCATATATAAAAATATTGACATCATAATGGCCACCTTTGAAGGTGTTAAATGAGTGTTGAACAATCATCGTTTCGGGAGGCAGAATTTCGCCATCCACGGAAACCTTATGTTCTTTAACCATTTGATGTAGTTGTGTGGAAGTGTAGCTCAATTAAATCTTATAACAACATCCTAGTATATTTAAGATACTGGTGTTGTTACAAAAGAAGTAAATAAAAAGAGTTTAGGGGGTTGGAGAAGCAAAATAAAACAAAAGAACATGAGAGAATGAATTACCTTAAAAAGTGTAACTCCTTTTGAGTTGAGCCTAAAGGCTTCCTTTGAAAGGATTCTGCCCAAAGGGAATCCTCTAGGATGAGGAGAGGGATGTGGAGAGAGCAAATGGGCAGGGGTTGGCCGAGCCAATGGCTTGAAGAGTGTGTGAAATGAGGTAGAGGTGGGGGCCTTTTATAAGAGGAGAGGAGGGGCACTTTTGGAAAGTAAAGGAACATTACATTATTTGAAAATGTGTTTCGGTTTTAAAAGGTCCCACATTGATAGAATTCGTGGATAAGGTGATAAGGCATCGAAATCCACTCATCCAATTGGTTTTGGCCATGTGTAGTTCATAGATTTTATATTATCTTTCCATTTTATTTAAATCGTCAAATAATGATGTCATCGCTGCATCATTATTATGTCATAAATAATTAAATTTATTTAATGTCTAAAAATTATAAAAAAAAATACTATGATATAGGAAATCTTTTTATCTTTCCAATGACTATTTATAATCAAAATTTGGACTTGTGTAACCCTACTTAAAAATTGTTTTAGTAAAACACTTTATGTTAGTGTCATTTTCACTTTAACATTAAATAAAAAGTAATTTATGTTATTTCCCAACAAAAGTGGATCCATGGGGTCCCCAAGTTAGGCCATGGCTTGTCTTGGTCGGCCATGACACAACCAATGAGGTTGGGACATGTGTCTAGGTCATTTAATATTATTAAAGTATTATTTATACCTTAAACTACCCTAATTACCACTAATCGCGATTAAGAACTTAATAAGTTACTATTCACCAAAAATTATTTTTATCCCATTGAACCACATTTTACTTCTTAATGACAACCATGTATGTCGGATTTTTGAAAATCAAATCACAGAAGTGGTAATATTTCATTTAAACGAAAAATCAGTTATTTAACAACCACTTAGTGGTTTCACTATTCATCAAAAATTGAAGTTTTTCAGAATAAGGCCAAAATTTCACCCTAAGCTATAATTGATATTCCGAATTCAAAAATGATGTCTATTTTACAAAATTCCAAACATATTAGTTGCATTAATTAATTTTATAATTAATTCCCGCTGTCACAACAAATAGCGTGTTTTTTAGAAACAATTTATATCAAAAGATTGGCAATTGTTTATGTCCAATTTCAATGTTAAATTAATTCTAATGACCACCATTGGATAAAATGGTAAAAATATATTCTAATTATACTTTAAAACCACCAAATATTATAATTTATCACTATAAATTATTTTTATTAAAAAAGTTGTTTTAAGTATTTTTCACTATTCATAAAAATTTTGAAGTTCCCAGAAAATTACAAAAAATTCAACATAGGCTAATTTCAATATTAGGAATACAAAAATGAAGTCCATTTTGAAATATAAAATCTCTATAATTTTAAAAAGTGGTTATTACTATTCATAACGGCTACTTTGATTTGTCGCGATGTTTTAGAACTCGAAGTTGCGTACAATGCAAGCTATTGCATTATTGAATGAGAAGCGTATCGTGGAAGCTCGGGGTGTTACAATCTTGGTGTAAGTCCCTAGCTTTTCTTATAGGAGGTAGCATCCCTGCCCCTCCTCCCTTCTTCTGTGGAAAATACCAGAGGAGAGATGGGCATAGGGACCTTCATTATCCCATCCCTCTCCCTCGGAGCATTATCACTATCAGTCCTCCATCCTAGAGTAATTCTCAATTTCCATCTCCCTGGGCCGTTAACCACGTGTGAGCCCCTATTTCCTCTTTGGGTCGTTAACCACATTTAAGACCCATTCCACTTCCCACAGATGAAACTTTCACGATGTGATCTCTAGGTCTTTTCTCCCTCTTATTTCTCACACCAAGAATGGATCACGTGGTATTAGAGTAATAATCGACCATGGAATCCTCGATGGGCCTCCTTAGAGTGTAAGCCCCACACCTCATTTCGAACATCGTGAACTTTGATCCTTATCTCCTAGTAAAGGTACGTAGGAAGGCTCCCTGAGGTTCAATCCCAACACCTCTATTGGTTCCGATCCCCTTTCACATCAAGTAACCTTCATCCCACATGATGTTAAAATGCATCTCTAATTCTTAACTACATGGAATTTGATCCTTGTCTGCTAGGAAAGGTACGTACTAAGCCTCCATAAGGTTCAATCCCAACACCTCCATTGGTTACGACCCCCTTTCACGTCGGTTCACCTTCGTCCTTCATGACGTTAAACTGCATCCCTCATCCCAAACTACATGGACTTTGATCCTTTCTCCTAGGTAAGGTACATAGGAAGCCTTCCTGAGGTTTAAGCCAAACACCTTCTTGTCCCGACCCCTTTGTTTCGGTTCACCTTCATCCTGCATGATGTTAAACTGTACACCCCTTTTGTCCCGTAAGACGTTAAACTATACCCATTTAAACTATGTAGGTTTTGATTATTTTTTCCCAAAAAAGGTATGTAGTAAGACTCCTTGAGGTCTAACCAAAATCGACGGTAAGCCATCGTTTTCCCAAATCGACGGTAAGGCATCGTGTTCCCCAATCTATGGTAAGCCATCGTGTTCCCCAATCAACGGTAAGCCATCGTGTTCCCCAATCGACAGTAAGACATCATGTTCCCCAGTAGGCGGTAAGCCATTGTTTTCCCCAATCAAGGGTAAGCCTTCATGTTCCCCAATCGATGGTAAGACGTCGTGCACCCCGACCAAAGATAAGCCATTGTGGGCCCCTACCAATAGTAAGCCATTGTGATCCCTAACCAGTAGTAAATCATTGTAACCCCAATCAGCGATAAGCCATTGTACCCCATCCTATAGTAAGCTATCATGTACCCCAACCAACAGTAATCCATTATGGTCCCCAACTAATAGTAATTCATTGTGATCCCCAACCAATAGTAAACCATTGTAACCCTAATCAGTGGTAATCCATTATACCCCATCCAGTGATAAGCTGTTTCCGCCCCAACCAGTGGTAAGCCGTTGTCAGCCCCACATGACGGTAAGACATTGTAAGATGAACTACATGGGTTTGATCCCTATCTCCTAGACATGGTATGCAGGAAGACTCCCTAAGGTTCAAACCCATCACCCATGTCTCATCGTGGAATCTCTCCCATGAGCCTATGTGTTTCAGGAAGGTGATTCCCCAACCCGGATGTGCCACATCCTCCAGGTCCCATCCATACGTCCATTCTCACTGGTCGCCTCCTTAGGTGCCCCATCACCCCACTGAGCTATGTGGAATTTGATTCCCTTCCATGGGGATATGTAAGAAGTCTCTTCAAGGATCAATCCCAACATCACTGTCTCCCTCACATTGGCTCCATCTTACTCTCCATCCACTCTCAAAAATCCATATCTATCCTGATTCATATTCAGGCCACCACATTCTAATGAAATCATGTCACCCACTTTCTCGCTTCTCCTAGCAGTAATCGGGTAACTAACCACATGTTATCCCCAATATCAGTGTTCCCTCCTGAGGTTACACCCATATTATCCACTCTTATCAAGAGTTCCAATTTGTCTGATCCATCTCTACTAGACATTAAACTCGTGACATACCCTTTGTTAAATGTGGGAAGCTAAGGAAAACCTCAGAGACATGCCTATGGGATACAATTATTCGAATTCGATGTGGGATACCTTGAGCTTCTATGACCTCGAGAAGCCCTATCATAAGGGGAAGAAAACCAGACACATCAGTGTTCCAGCATCCAGACATGCCAACGATGTACAACGTGACTACTCCCCTGATCGAAGGTTGCTGCCCTGATTGGACCCCTTAGAATGTCCTGACATAAGCAGTGTAATTAACCAACATCCATGAAGAAATGGCACTGTGAAGAATTTCATGAACAACATCTTAAGTTTATGAGGGAGACCCAGACTAGGTAACGAGTTCCGAGGATGAATCCACGGAAGGAGAAACTGATATCCCATAATCCATTTTTGATCAAGGAGAAAACATCCCTAAATAAGTGACAGATGCCACCTTCCTTTGGAAATAAGGAATGTGGGGAAACATTTTTGCATCCTATATAGATGGATGCGCGCCCCGACGAAAGCATAGAAAACAGAAATGGTGAACCTGAAATTAAGTTCTTATCTTAAATGTGAAGATTAGTAGTGTTTGAGACATCAATGGATTTTTGTGTCACCAGATCTATGTATCTGGCACCAGGTCCCACCAAGAAAATAGTGGGTCTGGCATGAAACTCACCAAAAATTGTGGCAGTTGAACGTTGGACATCCCGATCTGTGATGTTGTTAGCATGGATCCTTCTTACCAACCTTGGAATATGGAATGACATTGGGGCACTAGACGTATATTTCATTCTTTCAGCACTAATGGTTAAATCTCCCTACTTTTCATGACCCAAGCTGTCATGATAGAAAACCAATCACCGCCCACCCACCGATGCAGGGGCAGGGGAAACATCAATGCGGAAATCCCACCCGGCCTCATCTCCCCCATGGCAGCCTCCACGTCCACAGCTGCTGGGAACTCACACCCCATCTCCCCATATGAATTTATTTATAGAAGGGTAATTAACGACCTCATCCAACGATATGAGGAGGATGGGATTATCCCAACCCGTGATATGGCCCGAAAAGACCTAGAGGCGTCTATGCCTCGTCATCAACACTGCCCCCAAGGGACGCGTAGGGAGCCACTTCTCCCCACTCCGACATATAATCATTTTGGGAGCCTCTCCCCAGAATGATTCAATGACTCCCTTCCCAATGCCAATGAGTTTAGGGATATCCGGGCTAGCATAGATGGAATACCATTCTAGGGGCTCCCAAGGAGGGCTCCACCAGGCTGCGTCAATGCCGTCACTTAGCCCCATGGGCTGAGGATCAGATGAGCTATGTGCCTGCACCGCCGACCCCAGTCCGGTTAACCTGACGCCAGAGTCGGGCATAGGCTGAGGGGGATGCCCTCCAAGGGGCGTCAGTGTCAACTACTTCCATGGCTCGTGCCACTACTGACACATACCATCAATACCCTATTTATGCCAAGAAGGGGCACTCATACACCCAGTCTAGATTGAGGCCCCAACCACCCCACGTGAAGGCTGGGTCGACTCTCCGGGTCAACGACACTGGTGGCACCCATCGTGGGATGACCCTCGACCATGAAACCTAGTACCAAGGTCCTCCCCATACCATCACTAATGAGAGAGAAGGTCTATCCCGCTCCCAAGATCTGCATGGACGTCCTCCCTGTACCACCTTCAATCTGAATGAAGGTCCTCCCTGCTGCATTGACCCCTAGTACAGAAGCCTCTTCCGCACCCATGACCTCAGGTATGGAGTTGTTCCTCTCGTCACAGGTCACCTATGTGAAGATGCTACCCATCTGGTCAACCATCAGCGTGGGTGTATTCCTCATGTCCTTACATCAACTGACGAAGGTCATCTTTGTCCCAGTAATCAAAGAAGTGGAGGTTTTCCTCACTTCATGGGCACCCGAAACATAGGTCCTACTCATGTTCATCTCGACCAGTATGAGTAAACTCCTCGCATCGAAGCTACCAAAGGAAATAAGCATGGAGGCCCTACCCATGCTCCCACCAGCTCCAACGGTGGTCCTGCTCACTCCAAAACTTCCTGTGGAGATTCCATACACGTGTCAGCTAGTGGACACAAAGGTCCTCCCCGTGTTCCCTTTGAAATCTTGCTAGGTACTCATCACACCCCAGCTCACCCAGGTGGAACTCCTATCCACCCTCACATCAACTCAACCGAAGTTCCACCTCGAGCCAAAACATACTCTATCCTGAAAAAATATCCTAGGGTAGGAGGGCGGGTTTATGACGCTACAAGAAGAATAATGAGAAGATTCGGACTAAAATTAAGCCCGTCTGCTTCTCAGATTATGAGGTGGAATGTGATTTGGAAATGGAATCCTCACCTCGATCCTCTATGTCAAGGTCCAGGGTAAGAAAAAGATGTATCAACCTCATCCTTTCAGAATGTGAGGTCCACCGAATTCCCACCTCCCTCTGCAGATACATCCAGGAGGAGGAAGATTGGGCCCCTTCCCAGGGCCTTGTCTTGAAATCCTCCATATCATCCACAGGGTCATTATCCTCCTCAACCGGAGATCACGGAGAGTTATTTTGGGGACTGGTAAAGGATGAAAAAAATCATGGCCTACCATCAGAGACCACAACCCCTATTCCAGAAGCTGTGGCCGCCAGCCCATCTTACCGAGATATAGTGGATCAGTGATTGCATTCATTATAGAACAACCTGAGATGCAACATCTTGTCATCTCGTTCTATGTATTATCCACCAGCCAGTCTACCCTCTTAGCAGTCTTCTTTAGTGCCACTACTAGTCCCCCATCCTCCCCCAGTTGATGAGTGGGGAAACCAAGGTCCAGATCCTGAGTATGAGTTAAGGATATTTTAGGACATCCTTGTGGTGGATCATTTTCCAGAGATGTTCTGGCCAATTGCAACTATAAACATCAGTGCGCCGGAATCTATTACTTAGGAGGAAGTCACGTTCTTTTTCCAAACCCTCTGGGTGATGCACTTATATCTCTATTATCAGCGAGTGGATTACACCAAGATTAAATAACACTTTGAGGACATTTGCTAGTAATGTTGTATGGTTGAATTGGCCCCACTTCCTATGGATCAGCATCCTGAGTCTCCCGATCACCACCAAACCCTCCAAAAATGATGCGTTCAAATCATTAAAGTGCTTCATAGAATTATCAAAGAGTCTTCCCCCCATAATCAGGTCCGTGGTTGGGGGTAGTATGTTGCCCTTCACTTCAGTTCTATCTAGCACCAACCTGATTTTATAAGTGATATTTAGGATATGCCTCCAGGTAGAGTCATGGTTAACATGGAAAATCTATTGGAGGGGAAGAACGAGCTATATCTACTTGATGAGAACTTACCCCCTAGGGGAGTGACACAGCTATTGGATCTATTGGGAAGGGTTACTCACCAACAGAGAAATCTACTGGTTCTTCATGTTCCCATCAAAGAACTAGTCCTCAATTGGAATCCCAATAAGGGTAAGGACAACCTTGGGGACGTCAAACCCTCTGACCCATCTAGATCTGTTCAGATTATGGAATATGATCTCGAAAAAGCCACGTTGCACTAAAAAATTGTGGATCATAAGAAGATGGTTGATGAATTCCTTGTTGAACTTGCTGTGGAGTGGTGGCCAGACTACGATGATCCTCAATTGGGACAATAGGGGTAGGTACAATAGTCCCCCAATGAATTGCCTCTGAGTGAACCTGAATATCCTACCCATGTAGACAGGATAGAGGCTGAAACTTATGGCAATAGGGTGCGGTATGTGTCCCCAAATCCACCTAATCGGCATGATAATATTTGGGACCTATATCAGGTTCCCCCAGCCACTCTGCAGGTCATCCCACCAGCCGTTCCACGAGCCTTTGGGCATACTTATCATGTTGAAGAACCTACCAACACACTGGTGGTCAGGGATCCTCGTCAAGATAAGAATCCCCACCCAGATGACCTGATGGAGGTGCTCATTTCTTACCACAAGTCATTGGAAACTATACTGGTGGAAGTCCCTCCTGATGGAAAGCTATATTCGGCTTGGTTCGACAATATTCCATCACCCATGAGTTTTAGAAACCCTACCTTCTTCCCCTTTAATGGTACGAGCGACCTGCTGGAACATCTGGAAAACATCATCTTTAGGTGTGGACCCATGTTGGGAACTCCAGCACAGCAAGAAGCCACCAAACTTCTATGTTTCATACATACATAGGAAGGACATGCATTTTTCTGATATATCCAGCTACCCATTAGGTCAGTCACCAGCTAGACAGATCTCCATAGATAGTTTCTTTACCAGTTCAGCTCTACCACCCGAAAGATGAGTATTTCGGACCTCTTCAAGTGTAAGAGGAGGACAAACAAGCGCATCTTAGACTTTATCTCTTGGTGTAAATGCCTCACCTACTCCTTGGATATGTCGCTGACTCAGGAACAACTGTTGACAATGTGTGTGGGAATGTCAAAACCGAATTGGTCCCCTATATCATTACTCATAATTACCCTAATGGATTCCAAGACTTCTCTGATAAGGCCCAGCATCTAGAGGAAGCCTTACAGCAGGCTAAGAAGGTACGTATATTTCCTCCTACAATTCCCACAAGAAGGGCCGCTAAGGATGATCTTGCCATGGTGGAACAAATAGAGGCCCACAGGTAGCTAGATTTGTTACTAGTGAAGCCACCTACACAGCATCGCAGGGGCCCTCCACCTCAGGCACAGCCTCCGGCCCAGCAGCGCCCACCCCAGAACCGATAGGTTCCCTCGCGTAACGTGCCTCCACCACCTAGAAGAGATAACTAGGTTCCACCTACTTGACAGGATCCTCCAGCCCCTCGTTAGGTCCAGACTCCCAGAGGCCCCTTTCTGAACAAGAGAAACCAGACCTACTCATCCAACAAGTCTTAGGTCCATGATTATTTCTGAAGCACCTTGGAATAGGTACTTCTACATTTTCCTGAATGTAAGAGGCCTGAAGAGGTGGATCTTACTGATCACCCCAATTACTATCCCTATAACCGGATCCTGGGGCACACCCTCAAACAGTGCTATGTGTTTAAAGACTGGCTTCAAGACTAGGTTGATAACAACATAGTTAGGTTATTCCAGACTCTGGAATAGGTGGCATGTGTATTCATGAAGCCAGATAATGACAGTGATAGCGAAGGTGAGTAGAACTAGGTTCCTAACCACGAGTCCCAGAAGTATAATGACTGGATGGCTCGTAAAGAAGTCGCCTATGACCAAGGTATTATCTGTGCACATCTAAATTGAACTAATCCTTCATAGGACACCGTGTCACCTGCATTCGCTACTTCTACATCAACGGATTAGCCTTCCTCTTTCAAGAAGAGAAGGAATCAGTGGCGTAAGGAAAAAAATTCCCTCACTGATGCCACCGTCATCCTGTAGTCTCGGCGATTTCATGCCCCCAAGGATAAAGATTCCCCCCAGAATCCATCCAGGGGTGGAGGATTTTGCGAGTGATGATCGAGGGTATGCTTCGTTTAACACTGTGGAGCTGGTAAACCCCTAGATGATTTCTGATAATGATTAGTGCTAGACAGATACTCCCAACATCCCCAGCCATCACCAGCATCGACGAAGTCATGACTATA
Organism: Viscum album; assembly: GCA_963277665.1. NCBI lineage: Eukaryota > Viridiplantae > Streptophyta > Magnoliopsida > Santalales > Viscaceae > Viscum > Viscum album. Next base: position 1,077,985,741 of record OY728166.1, on the reverse strand, counting down.
TGGGTTGTCGGAGTGCCTCAGTCAGTACTTTTAGCATGGCTGTGCATGCCACCAAAACTAGACAGCATGACCAATGTAGAGCTCAGCACACAAAACATTTTCATCTGGTGTCATTAGGTCTGCCTTCACCACCGTTTTTGTTACTGGATCAGGCAGAGCCGTCCTGTACCTACCACATCGCGATCATCCATACGCTATTACAGACCAGACTCATTCATCTATCCCATGTCTGATAGTCACTCCAAGAGCTTTTACTAGTGAGCATCAGGACATTCCCAGCACTATACACCCACCGGTTTAGCTGGAAGGTCCTGTCATACCCCATGCCATAGAACAACCTTCTGTAAGAATAAGTTCATGCTTGGCACAGAAGTATGATATCTTCAAGAATCTTGCTAGCATTCCTGTGATGCTATCTATCATTGACGCCCTTTTCCTGTTAGCAGATATACATAAAGCCCTTGTTGAATCTTTAAGAATCCCCCTCAGTTTTGAGACGAAGGTAGTAGCTGCATAATCCTTCCATGATAAGGTAGTCAAGCATGCTGAATGTCAGGCCATTATATATTTCTCTACAGAAGATGAAGGCTCTCTTATACAGAGGCACATCTTTCCACTGTACATCATTGGACACTTCAATGTCATGGAGTTTTATCACTATATTGTCGACACATGCTCTGCGATCAACCTAATCCTGACTCGGACACTTCAAAAAATGGGGCTATCCGAGGATGATATGAGTCCCTCTGACTTGAAAATCCAAGGTTATGAGAGAATAGAACCAACACCAATCGACAAGATCTGCCTGAATACCCAGTTCAGTGGTCTGGTAGCTGGAACTAAGTTCATGTTTGTCTCTCAGGACACCGCCTATAATGCATTGATGGGTAGGCCATGGATTCACCTGCACGATGTGGTCCCATCATCGTATCACCTGTTCCTCAAGTACTCCCTTAATGGTCGAGTGGGAATAATCTATGGTGATGTGTCTCCCTTTGCCTCTGGTGAAGCCTGCTACCTAGATGCTAGTTATTATCATAGAAATGACAAGTAGATTCTTGCTAATGAGGTTGAACATGCTAAAACTACGACCGACCTGTGGACGGACCTGGATGATGCCTACGTTTTTTCGATCCAATGATTGGAGGCTATGACCTCGGATATGGGGAAATGCTTCATTGTTTATGGAATGAGGGGGAAGAACATTCCCAAGTCTAAGTGACACCGGAATATCACCTCGTATTCTTACACAAATCAGGCTCAGGTGATCCCAAAGTCCCCTAATCCCATAAGATATCGGGATGTACGTCCCATGACAACGAAAATACGCCATACTTGCTCGTTTCACCAGATTGGAATAAACCAGATCAAGCTGACACACCAATATTGATTCAATATCATCAATAATGGACACTTGGACCAAATACAAGATGGGATCGAATTTAAAACTTTCATCGCTATGGTTTTGGTAGCGTATGAGTCCCCCGATACAGTGTCTACTACTACTCAGGATGGAACCTTCTTTCCATCGGGATCTGTTGACTCACAGTAATCTCCTCCTACCATGGATCTATCCTGCATAAGTGAAGAATAATATTTGGAGGATGCGCCTCCCACTTTTGAAGAGGGCGTCTCCGCCACGGTCGATAAACTGGTAGAAGTGAACCTCATTAGCGAGATGGATCCCAAACCCACATTGATCAATGCCGCTATGACCGTCGAAGAGAAAAATCATTATATGGGATTCCTAAAATAGCATCATGATGTGTTTTCCTATATTTATGACAAAATTACTAGACTAGATCCTTAGGTCACCATCCACCGCCTCAGTCTTCTAGCAAACCACCGCGGGTTCAAACAACCTCCCAGGAAGATGCATCCTTCTCACGGTGCCATGGTCAAGGAAAAAGTTGATAAGCTCATCAGATCCAATTTTATCAAGGAGGTTTAGTACCCCATATGGTTAGCCAACATTGTTCCCATCAGGAAGAAGAATAGACAGATCAGAGTCTGTATCGACTTCTGAGATCTCAACTGTCATTGTCTGAAGGATGATTTTCCCCTTCCTATGATGTAACTATTTATTGACACCACAAATGGGTTCCAAACCATCTCTTTCATGAATGGGTATTCCGGGTATACCCAGATCTAAATGGTACCCAAGGAAGAAGAGTCTATAGCCTTCAGGACACCACAAGGTACTTTTTGTTACCAGGTAATGCCCTTCGATCTAAAGAAAGTAGGTACCGCCTATCAGTGTGCCATGAAACACATATTTAATCTGATCCTCAGGATATTGGAAGAATGATACTTGGATGATCTGGTGGTCAAATCCCTCCATCATTTGGACCATCTTAGAGGCCTTGATAAAGTTTTTGTCTTCCTCCATTATCACCACCTGAAGATGAACCCATTGAATTGTGCCTTTGGGTTCACCTTCAGAAAGTTTCTCGGCATTGTTGTCGGATATAGAGGCATCGAGATCAATCTAGAGAAGATTAAGGACATCAGTCTGATATCTCCTTTGAGCAACATTCGAGAGCTGTGAGGCTTTCAAGGACACTTGGCCTACATACGCCGACTCATTGTGAATTTGGATGGAAAGTGTAAGCCATTTTCTCGGCTCATGAAGAAAGTAATTTTCTATCAGTGGGAGGAGGAATATAAGACTGATTTCGAGGAAATCAAGAAGTTCCTATTAAAACCTCGAGTCCAGATGCCACCCATTTCTATAAAGCCACTGGTCCTTTATGTGACAAACCTGGAATAATCTCTTGGTTCCCTTCTCTCCTAGAAGAACAATGAGGGAACAAAGAATAGTCTCTACTATCTCAACTGCATGATCCTCAATATGAAGACCAGATACTCCCCTATAAAGAAAATCTACCTTACGTTGGTATTCGAAGTGCCAAAATTGTGACATTACTTGCAGCACCATGAGATACGGTCAGTGTCTTGAGTGGATCTGCTGAAGTACATCCTGAACTGGCCCATGTTGAAAGTCCATCTTGATCAATGGGAAGTGATCCTCTAGTAGTTCGACATCAGGTTCATCCCCTAGAATTCTATTAAGGGGCAAGCATTGGAAGAATTCATTTTCACCCATTTATCTCTCAAAGATCAGTCTATGGACCTTGATTTTCTAGATGAGGCAACATTCTTGGTAGACAAAGCCATTCCATGTTGGAAAATTCACTTTGATGGTGCTTCCCGAAGTCCTATCGATAGAAAACTCAACAACCCCACACTCAATAGAGTGGGCCTAGGTATCATCTTCATTACACTAGAAAAATTAATTCTTCTATATGCATTCTTATTCTTAGAAGGTTGTACCAACAATGAGGCATAGTATTAGTCTCTCATTATTGGTCTCAAGTTGGACCTCTAGATTGATTTCCCCCACTTGTATGTGAAAGGGGACTCCAAACTAGTCATCAAAAAGATCAATGGTGACTACGTAATCAGAAATCCATAGCTTATTCCACTATTGGAATGTACCCTCTAGATGATGGACTAGTTCTAGTTTCATACAGAAGTTACTCATGTCCCTCGATCCCAGAATGGACAAATTGACACCTTGGCTAGCCTAGCTGCATCTCTTGCAGAGTCAAATTAGGATGATTTGATTATTCACATGGCACACTGGAGGGTTATCACCCCCGTCACTCCAGATGATGATGATAGCCCAAAGGTAATCCACCTTACCACTAGTGCCTCCACATGAGGACCCCCAGGTCCCCCTGATGCAGTGATGGAAGTGACTCCCAACTGGAGGTCCCCCTTTATCGAGTACCTCCAACATGGTAATCTCTTAGAAGATCGAGCTGAGCACGAATGAATCTAGAATCACGCATTACATTTTACCCTTCAGAAGGGTCCCTGTCTTGAGCAGAACCTATAAAATCATGGGTTTTATGGGGTTCTCCTCAGTTTCATTCAAGGGGGTGAGATTTATCGGGTCATGCAGGAGGTTTATGCTGGTTCCTATACGGCTCATTAGACTAGGCCGAAATTATCTCACCAAATCTGGAGGTTGGGGTATTTTTGGACCTCCATGATCTGTGACTGTATTGAGTTTTCCAAGAGGTGTCATGTGTTCCAAATTCATTCTAACTTTGTGCATCAGCTGACAAATCCTCTCCACACTACCAAGTACTCTTGGCCCTTTGCGGTCTAGGGAATCGATGTCATGGGACCATATCCACTGGTGACAGCTCACCAATACAGGTTCATCCTGACCATTAGAGGTTTCTTTTCCAAGTGGGCAGATGAAATTCCGCTCAAGGAGGTCATGGACCGTTATATCATTGAATTTTTGAGCTCCAACACCATTTACTAATTTGGAGTCTCTCACATCGTCCTCACCAATAATGACACCAACTTCCGGACAGCCGAGTTGAATAAGTTTTACGTCAAGTACAATATCCGTTCTAACCATACCTCCCTCTATCACATGCATTAAAATGGGAAAATTGAAGCATTCAACAAAACCCTCTTTAATATCCTGTAGAAAATTGTTGGTCAGAACAAGAAAAGTTGGCTGAACAAGCTCCCCAACGCACTCTGGCCCTATTGGACGACGACTCGTAATTCCACCCAGGTGACCCCATACTCCCTGGTGTATATAACAAAGGTCGTCCTACCCATCGATATTGAATTAACTTTATTACGCATAGTTTTATATGATCAAAAAGCACCAGATAAGGTAGCTAAAATCCGTTTGGATGAATTGGAAGCACTTGATGACAATAGGCTTCATGCCCTGCACAATCTGGAAAGTCATTAAAACAAGATACCCAGAGCTTTCAACAAGAGATTTCACCTCCGGTATTTTTTTCAAGGTGACCTGGTGTTGGCCCTGAGAACACCAATGATACCTGGTAGGAAAAAACCCAAGTTGGAGTCCAAATGGGAAGGACCTTACATCATTCACAAGGTTTATCCAAATGGCGCATACTCCCTGGTTACCATGGATAATGAGTGTATAACTCCTCCGAACACTGTAAAATTTCTCAAGAAATACTTTTCCTGAGTACCCTTTGGTCCTACATGACCTTAAACTATTACGTCCAGTATGACATTAAACTGATTTGTTTTCCCGCATGACAATAAACTGCAATATGGTCCTAGCTCTATGACCTTAAACTAAGATCTACCTATATCCATCGTCCCACAAGATGTTAAAATGCACCCTCAAGAACTATGTATGTCTTGATTCTCCTCCTCATGGGATACATAGGAATGCTTGGATGCCTCGTCTTAGAGTCCAACCCCAAGATTCTTCTCTTTAACTATCCACCCTCGGTGTATTTCTCTTGGAAAATCCCACATAGTGTAGTGTAGGCTTCTTTGGCTCCACTCATGTCAAGAATTACGATGATTCACACCATGTGCCTCTATTCATTCTTCTATCCTCCCACATCCTTACTGCACAATGTTAAACTGCATGTCCCTTTTAGAACTACGTAGGGATTTATTTCCATCCTTATGGGATACATAGGAACGCCTAGAAATTTCATCCGTAGGCCTAGTCCCCAACATCAAGATCTCCCCTTGGTTAGAAACACATGGTGTGGTGCAGGATTTTTCCCTCATTCACATTAAGTTCATCATGAACACACCATGTATCCCTCTCCCTAGAGATCTCCACCTCTTTTGTTGTCCTACATGATTTTAAACTACATAGACACATTCATGATTTACACACTCCCTATAATTGGGTCTTCATCATATTTAACATTCAAAAGGACATCTGAATGACAGGGATACTAGGCTCTAGGGCTCTCCTACTATTTCAGGCCAATGTCCTCAAGGATATCAAACGAAAAATTGATATAAATCCTGCGTTGCGAATATGGTTAGCGGTCGACACTCATTTTTTGTTCTCATTTCAGGTCATATGATGTGAATGATGTGTTTTTAATGCAATCAACATCCATACTCCATCATTATAACCACCCTTGTATATCCAAAATATTGGGTGTAGTGATTCATTTTTTCCTGTTATCCCTTCAAACATCAGTCTGCCTCGAGCAGGAGTGTTAGTCTGGTCAGGGCTGACCCTGCCTGATCTCCTTACCTCATTGTCTTACCCTTATATGTTGGGGAGATCCTGATCCTATTCCTTGTTTCCCACACTGAGAATTGACCATGTGGGATTAAGAGACTTAGTAAGGCAATACCCACATAAAGGGTCATGTATCTATGGTCCAAGCCCTATGACCTTAAACTAAGATAATCTTTTTCCTCACCACAAGACGTTAAACTGAAAACTTTTCTGTGACTTTCCATCCCTAGCCCAGCCTCAAACCCCAGGCCCAAGTTCTCACTTAGGATTGTGCGGTGTGGTGTGGACTCCTTGTCCTTGTTCAAGTCGGGATATTTCTACCATTCCACATGCATCCTCTTGAGATACCCCCCTATCTTTGTCCTTACTGGAAGACATTAAACTGCACAGGTCCCATCATGATTTATGTGTCCCATAATTTGGGTTTCCACTATCTATTACATCCAAAGAGACCCCCGAATGGCATTGATGGTAGGCCCTAGGGATCTCCTACCATTTCGGGCCAACATCCCTGAGGATTCAGGAAGAGAATTTGATTCAAGTCCCGCGTTGCGAGTATGGTCAGCGGCCAATGATCATTGCATGTCCCCATTCCAAGAAATGATATGGATACTATGTTGTGAATATGGCTAGTAGCTATCCTCAATCATTGTTTTTGTTCTGTGGTCTCCCACATAACAGGAGTGATGATTCACCCTTTCTACCCATATATCCTATGCACATGACATTAAACTGGGAATCTATGGTCTGTGCTCTATGACCATAAACTAAGATATACTACATCCTTGTCACACGAAGATAAACTGCATGACATCTCTAGGAACTACATATGGCTTGATTCACATCCTCATGGGATATGTAGGAAAAACCAAACATTTTGTCTTTGGGTCCATCCCAGGTTCATTTATTCTTCATCTCAACCTCTTGGCCCGAGCTCTCTCTGGGAATTATGAATGGTGTGGTGTATACGGGATTATGTCCGCATTCACGTTAGGTCACTCACCATGCCGTAAAAATACCTCATTGAGATACCTTGACCCTATCTCCATCCTTTTCGTAGGACAAAAAACTACATAGAATCTTCTAGAACTACGTATGGATTGATTCCCGTCCTCATGGGATACGTAGGACCACCCAAACCTTTAGATTTTGGGTCCATCCCCATTTCCTATAAACCTCCTTCTCTTCTTGGCCCCCTATCCTGAGTTCTTCTAGGAGAGGGGTATACGGTGTGGTATGGGCTTACATCCTCATTCAAGTCGGGTCTGCAACAACCACACCATGTAACTCTTTTTCCCAAGAGCCCTTCATCCCCCTATTCCATACTCATCTTTGTGGGCCATCTGCTCTTGAGTTGGACCCCTAAACCCTTTTTGGAAGCTCATCATTGGGCCCAGGAGAACTTTGGTTCAGCACCTAGAGTGTTGGATTCTACATAGACATGTTATCTCCCATCCTCAGGCTTCATGCTCCCCTTCATTTGGGCTTTCATCATCTTTCAGACCCAAAAAGGACCCCTGAATAACATGGATTGTAACGACCCAACGTTTTTCAATGGAAATTAACTTCTTATAATTATGTCATAAACTCCCATGAAAACAAAACATAATGAACTACTAAGTTCTAAGTGACCTTTAAACATAATTTTTTTCACTTCGGTGTTTTGAATTTTGAAAATCTGACATACACGGTTGTGTTCAAGATGATTTTTAGGGTCCAATAAGAAAAACTTAATTTTTGGTGAATAGTAACCTACCATTATGAATAGTAACCTAACCTTATAAATATTAGTATGAACCTTATGAATAGTAAATAATCCAAAATAATAGTAACCTTACCCATGAATAATTAAATAAAATTTAGGCATCTTAGAAAGTGACAATTTGACCATAGTAAATGTTTTGGTATTTTTGTAAGTCATAAATAATTAATTATAATTAATTAATTAATTTAAAAGAAAATTTATTTTCTTAAAATGTGTTCATAAATTAAAAAATCTATGTCTTCTAGTTTATTTTGATAATTTTATAAGACCCCATGTAATTTTTGAAAGCATTATCAAATAAGTTTTAATTTTAAAAACTGTATTTTTCAAGTAAATTATAATTATAATTAAATATTAAATTAATAATATTTTGAAAATTATTTATGAAAAATGGAATTAATATTTGTATTCTACATGTAGAGAAATGGTTGGGTTGAAATTTTGGGTTTTTTTGAAATACTTGAATTTTTGATGAATAGTGAAATACCATAATTTACAAATTAAGATAAATAAGTTAATTATAGAGTCATGTATGATGTTCTGATGATGTAAGCCCAATTGGTTCGGGATTAAATTTTAAAATTACTATTCTTGGTCATGGAAGACTCACTATTCTTTTTCTTGTGAATAAATAATAAATTAATGAATTTTATATAAATAAAACCCCTCTCCCCTCCACTATAAATACCGCCCTTCACTCCCTCATTCCCATAGACCTCGCAAGCTTCAATACTTGTCTAAAATCTACCCAATAATATTACCTAGCCCCTACCCCATGTCAAATTTTTTTTGGTATCATCAAAATACCAATATTAGGCCCCTTAAGGAGGATCTCAAGAGGAGGATTCAAGAGGTAATTTCTCTCCTTTTCCATTAAATTTCTTTCAATTTCAAGTTCTTTTCATATTCTCTCCCAACATAAATTTTTCCAAATGGTATGGTAACTCCAATAAAATACATATAATGGAATTTTATTATACTAATGGGATATTATACCATCCAACCCCTTTCCCCTCTTCCTGTTATTTTATAAAAGAAAATGTTGTTGTAAGGTGTTAATCTATCACCTTCAAGAACGACATGTTTTCTTTTTTCATTTCTACCTTCAGATCTGGTCATGAAACCAATTTTATTGTTGAAATAGAATATTATATATGTATTATGTCTTATTTTAAGTTCCTGAACTAACTTATGTACATATTACTAAATGAGTAAACAAAACAAGTTTGTTGTGGTCAAAAAACCGCCCAAATTAACCCAAACGATCATCATTAAATTCCTATATAATGATTCATCCACATGGTATATAACATAATTCATTATAATATCATTTTAACTTTTGTAATATCATTAATAAAATGTAACATCAGTTCTGGATTTATACCCATGTTCTACCCGAACTTCAATTTATGAATACAAGTGAACCGCTCAATAAAACCGTAAAAACAAACATTCCCGAACAATGCTTTTAAACTCTATAACTCATTCGAAGGAACATAAAATAACTTAATGAAACTATAATGAAATATATTCATGTAAAAAAAGTTATTTAATTTTTAATTAATGAATCTAATGTGGTTATACCGGACATTAAATTGAAGAAAGTGTTTGGATATATGGTTAGAGGAAATTCTCGAACCCAACTTTCATCCTCCAGGTTCTCCCTCTTTCACTCCTTTTGATATGGTTACTACTTAAAAATATTTATTTCATTATTTTCTTTCCTTTTCTGGGATATGAATGTTTTTAACTGGTATTTATGACAAAACAAATATTTTCCGAAAGAACTCGTCTTTTAAGAACACCCTTTTACTTTTCATTCAAGATTAACGGTTCTTGTAACATGTATGTTATTTCATATTTATTTTGGGAACCCAATTTTTATGAATGTGTTCTTATGAGATGAAAACCATTCCTTTTCATGGGTTAGTTATGTTAATTTTTTGTTATATGGAATGTATGATAAATGATAATGTTATGATGTGATGGGTGCGGCCGGAATTATATAGCGCAATATGAATGTTTAAATGTGACGGGTGCACCCGAAATTATACAACACTCCAATGCATTGGGTAAAGTGATTAATATCATAAGTAAATGTGAAATCATGTTTTAACAAGATGCTATATTTGTTCACAAGTATGTGTGGTAGTTAACCACTAAGACATGATGTTTCATTTTTATGCATTACCACATTACAAGTCTTTTATTTATGCTTCCTCTCATGTTCATGATTCTTTACCTATGTTATGAATATGCTCACCCCATGCTATATTATTCTTATATATACTCTTAATGGGAATCTATATCACCCCTTTTGATGTATATTCTCAGGTGACTACATGTACTAAGGAGAGTTCAAGTTCCAGTAAGAATCTAGAGAAAAAGGAATTGAATAAATGTTTATGCTCGATATTGTAATTGTTATGTATGGTCTTAGTTATCCCAAGACACTAAATCATTGGATCCTCTATGTTTAATAATTTTATGTTGTTTATATTTAAAATTATGTAATAGTAATTTAAGAAAATTTTGGGTCTCTATAGTTGGTATCATAGGAAAGGTTTAGTTAATTTGGGAATTAGTATTAGTGAACCCTAGAGAAAACCTCTAGCATGAGACTAAGTATAAATATGCACAGAAGAATATTTACATAGGGATACCATATGTTATGATTTTAGTATAATTTTTTTAAATGAATAATTTATTCATGACTTGTTGACTTATGTTTTGTTCTAACCTTTTCTATTTTAGAAAATGGTGGGAACCAAGAGAAACCAGGCCAATAACTCGTGCGAGGGCCAATGTAATGATTTCCCAAATGACATACCCAATAATTTGGGAGGTGGAGTTCAAAACTTCATGGTGATGCTTACCCAATTATCTCAGGTTATGAACAATAATAATAATAATGGGGAACATCCTCCTTCACCAAAGAAAGAACAACTGGATATCGAATGTTTTAGGCAACAACGACCACCGACGTTTAGTGGATCTTCTGATCCACTAGTTGTGGAATAGTGGGTCAACTCCATGGAGAAGAAATTTTATGTTATTCACTGTTCTGAGACGGAGAATGTGACACTATCCATTTATCTTCTATATGGAGAGGTTGATCAATGGTGGTCTTTGATTAAGAACACCAAGCCAAGGGAGGAAATTGAAGAGATGGAATGGGAAGACTTTAAAATAATGTTTCTTAACAAGTATTTTCCAAGAAATATTTGCATGAAGATGGAGAGAGAATTCATAGAGATCAAGAAAAAAGAAGGATAATCTATCACAACCTACGAAGCGAATTTTACAAGGCTTTTAAGGTATGCTTCGGGTTTTGTTATCAATAATGATAGAAAAATTGATAGATTCTTTAGTGGATTAAAACCACACCTTCGAAAGGATATTTCAATTAGAGACTTTGGTAGTTATGAAGAAGTTGTTCGGTGTGCTCTCAAAGTGGAGATTGGATCTTAGAGAATGGTCCCATGGATATGGTGATAAGAAATGAAATATGGAGTTTCAAGTCGATGGATCTAATGACAAAGGTGGGAGGAAAACTCAAAGACCCACATGCCAAAAATGTGGGAAGTTGCACCATGGGAACTGCCTTAATGGGATGTGGAAATTCTTCAAGTGTGGGAAAGAAGGACACCATGCTCAAGAGTGTCAAAAAGACATGAAAAGGAAGGACTATGTAACCAAATAAAGGAGAAAACCATCCATGGTTCAATGCTACAACTGTAGGGAGCTAGGGAATTATGCAAGCTAGTGCACTAAACCTCGTGTTCTCGAGGTAATCAGCATCAACAACCACCAAAGACAAAGGAACAAGGGAAGGCTTATGCCATCACTACTAAGGAAGTGGAGAAAGATAATTAAGTCATACAAGGTACAATTCCTATTCACTCAAGAATTGAAAAATTCTTATTTGATTCTGGTTCTACACATTCCTTTATATCTTGCAAGTTTTCTAGAACTATAGAATCAAAGCCTCGAAACCTTGAAGTAGAGATATCTGTAAAAACACCAAGTGGTGAAATAATTGCAACCCAAGTGTTTGACTCTTCTACTGTTGGAATATGTGGGAAGATTCTTCCAGAAAATCTTGTAATACTTTCCTTGGTGGAATTAGATGCTATAATGGGAATGGATTGGCTCTCATTATATAGAGCACATGTCAACTATCAGGAAAAGGAAATATCTTTTCATATTCCAAAACATCCCATGATCCTCTAAAAATTAAAGGAAGACCATGAATATCACTTTAAAAATCCTTCAATGGTGTGGGTTTAGATTCCCTATGGAGAATCATATCTCGCTCAAATGGTAGAGTCAAAGGAAAGTGCCAACCTTGAATAAATTCCCATCGTGAGGGAATACAATGATGTATTTCCTAAAGAGTTACCTAGAATTCCCCCAGATCGTGAGGTAGAGTTCTCAATAGAACTCATACCCGGAACTACTCCTATCTCAAAGTGTCCCTAAAGGATGGATCCTATCGAACTGGAGGAGTTAAAGAAGTAGTTGCAAGAGAATCTGGACAAAGGGTTCATACACCCTAGTGAATCACCTTGGGGTGCGCCAGTTCTCTTTGTGAAGAGGAAGGATGGAACAATGCGGCTGTGTATAGACTATTGGTAACTCAAAAAGATCACTATAAAGAACAAGTATCCTCTTATAAGTATTGATTACTTATTTAACCAGTTAAGAGGAGCTCAATACTTATCAAAGGTGAATCTTCATTCTAGATATCATCAGGTAAAGGTTAAGAAGGAATATATTCAGAAGACTGCCTTCCGTACAATGTATGGGCACTATGATTTTTTTGTTATTCTATTAGGACTTACTAATTCCCCTTAAAACTTAATGTATTTTATTAATAGAGTCTTTAGACATTACCTTGACATATTTTTGGTAGTTTCTATTGATGATATTCTCATCTACTCCAAGAGAAAGGAGGAACATGAAGAACATATAAGACTTGTGTTGGTGACCTTGAGAAAAGAGAAGTTGTATTCCAAGTTCATAAAGTGTGACTTTTGGATAAATCAAGTCCCTTTCTTGGGACATGTGATCACAAGTGAGGGAATTTCTATAGATCCTTAATAAACAAAGGCAATTGAGGAATGGCCTAAACCCTCTAGTGTCACCGAAATCCGTAGTTTTTTTGGATTAGCTGGGTACTAACAACATTTTTTGAGAAACTTCTCACAATTGTCAAGCATGATAACAAAGTTAACAAGGAAAGGGGTAATGTATGTCTATATGGAAGAATGTTAGGGAAGATCCAATGAGTTAAATAGAAGCATGATCACTGCACCTGTACTCACACTACCAAAAAGTGGAGAAAGTTTTGTGATATACAGTGATGCTTCAAAGAAAGTCCTGGGTTGTGTACTCATGAAAAATGATAATGTGATAGACTACACTGCATGGAAGTTAAAGATTCATGAGAAGAACTACCCAGCGCATGATCTAGAGCTCGAATCTGTGATTTTTTCCTTGAAAATCTAGCGACACTACCTTTATGGTGAGAAGTGTGACATATACACCGACCATAAGAGCCTAAATTATATATTCACACAAAAGGAGCTCAACATGGTCAAAGGAGATAGTTAGAGCTAATCAAGGATTATGATTACTCTATTCACTACCATATTGGAAAGACGAACAAGGTAGATGATGATCTAAGAAAAAAAGAACCTGCTACTCTATCCATGTTACGGATTGAGAAAGACCCTTTCTTCTTGGATGTGCAAAGGATGGATTTAGAAATCATAAGGGCAGGGGATACATCCTAACTTTCCCAAATGATTACGCAACCATCCATATAAGAGAAGATTAAGGAAGCACAAAGGGATGATATGGAGATACAAAAGAGGGTGAATACAGTAAAGTAAGGGAAGCTTCACGAGTTCCATATCGACGATGATGGTGTGATTTGGTTTGTAATGTGGCTTTGTGTGCCTTCATCACCCATGATAAAGAAGGATCTATTGGAAAATTCACATAGCTCAACATTCTCTATCCATCCTGGTAGCACCAAGATGTATCGTGATCTCTGAGAACACTTATCGTGGGATAACATGAAGAAAGAGATTGCAGAATATATGTCAAGGTGCTTGGTATGTCAGCAAGTTAAATTGGAGTGACAAAAGTCCAAAGGGATGATTCAACCATTGCCTATACCCATGTGGAAATGGGAAAATGTTACTATGGACTTTGTCACGGGTCTCCCGAAGATGTCGAAGGGAAATAATACGATATGGGTTGTGGTTGATCGACTCACCAAGACTGCCCATTTTATTGCTATTCAGAAAGATCTCTCACTTGAACAACTTGCAATGATATATGTGAATGAAGTGGTGATACTACATGGTGTTCTACTCTCAATTGTCTCTAACTGTGATCCAAGGTTCACATCTAAATTTTGGGGGAGCCTTCAACATGCTTTGAGTATTGAATTAAATTTTAGTATGGTCTATCACCCCCAACCTGATGGCCAATCTGAAAGGAATATTTATACGCTTCAAGATATTCTAAGAGAAAGTTATTTATAATTCAAAGGTGGATGGGATCAGCATATCCCATTGGTTGAGTTCTCATACAACAATATATTCCACTCGAGTATTCAGATGGCTCCATATGAAGCTCTGTATGGAAAGAGATGTAGAACTTCAACCTGTTGGGATGAAGTTGGAGAAAGAAAGATACTTGGACCTGATCTTATGCAAGAGATGACATAGAAGGTTCAAGTCATCCAAAAACACATCAAAGTTTCTCAGAGTTGGAAAAAGAGCTATGTTGACAACCATCGAAGGTACTTGGAGTTCGACGTTGGAGATAAAGTCTTCCTTCGACTATCACCATGGAAGAGAGTCATGTGATTTTGGAAGAAAGGGAAGCTAAGACCAAGGTGCATTGGCCCCTTTGAAATCCTTGATCGTATAGGAGTTGTGGCCTACCGGCTTGCACTTCCACCAAATATGGCTCAAGTTTATGATGTTTTTCACGTATCACTCTTGAGGAAGTACATACATGATCCCTCACATGCACTAAAATTAGAGGTGGTACAACTGGAAGATGATCTCTCTTATGAGGAGCAGCCAGTAGAGATTTTTGATTGGAGAGATAAGGTTCTATGCAACAAGACAACCCACATTGTCAAAGTGTTGTGGAAGAACCATAAGTTTTAAGAAGCTACTTGGGAACCTGAAGAGGGAATGATGGAGAAATAATCTCACTTGTTTGTGTAAAGTGAAATTTCGAGGGTAAAATTTCATAAGGGGGGAAGAACGTAATGACCCAAAGTTTTTCAATGGAAATTACCTTATTATAATTATGTCATAAAATCACATTAAAACACAACATAATTAACTACTAAGTGCTAAGTGAACTTTAAACATAAGTTTCTCACTTCTGTGTTTTGAATTTTGAAAATCCGACATACACAGTTGTGTTCAAGATGATTTTTGGGGTTTAATAAGAAAAACTTAATTTTTGGTGAATAGTAACCTACTCTTATGAATAGTAACTTGCCCTTATAAATAGTAGTATGAAACTTATGAATAGTAAATCATCCAAAATAATATTAACCTTACCCATGAATAATTAAATAAAATTTAGGCATCTTAGAAAGTGACAATTTGACCATAGTAAAAGTTTTCGTATTTTTGTAAGTCATAAATAATTAATTATAATTAATTAATTAATTTAAAAGAAAATGTATTTTCTTAAAATTTGTTCATAAATTAACAAATCTATTTCTTCTAGTTTTTAGATAATTTTATAAGACCCTACATAATTTTTGAATGCATTATAAAATCAGTTTTAATTTTTAAAACAGTATTTTTCAAGTAAATTATGATTTTAATTAAATATTAAATTAATAATATTTAGAAAATTATTTTTGAAAAATGGAATTCATTTTTTGATTCTACACGTCAAAAAACAGTTGGGGTGAAATTTTGATAATTTTCTGAAATACTTGAATTCTTGATGAATAGTGAAATACCATAATTTACAAAATAAGCTAAATAAGTTAATTATAGAGTCATGTATGATGTTATGATGATGTAAGCTCAATTGGTTCGGGATTAAATTTTAAAATTACTATTCTTGGTCATGGAAGACTCACTATTCCTTTTCTTGTGGAGAAATAATAAATTAATGAATTTTATATTAAGAAAACCCCTCTCCCCTCCACTATAAATACCACCCTTCACTCCCTCATTCCCTCACACCTCTCAAGATTCAAGACTCATCTAAAATCTTCCCAATAATCTTCCCTAGACCCTCCCCCACATCAAAAATCTTCTGGTTTCATCAAAAGACCAAGGTTAGGCCGCCCCTTAAGGAGGATCTCAAGTGGAGGATTCCAGAGGTAATTTCTCTCTTCCTTTTCCTTTAAATTCCTTTCAATTTCATGTATTTTTCTTATTCTCTCCCCAACTATATTTGTCCAAATGGTATGGTAACTCAATTATGATACATATAATGTAATGTTATGATAATAATGGAATATTATACCATCCAAATCCCTTCCCTTTTCCTATTATTTTATAAAAGAAAACATTGTTTGTAAGGTGTTAATCTATCACCTTCAAGAATGACATGTTTTCTTTTTTTTCATTTCTACCTTCAGATATGGCCATGAAACCATTTTTATGGTTGAACCAGAATATTATATATGTATTATGTCCTATTTTAAGTTCTGAAACTAACTTATGTACATATTACTAAATGAGTAAACAAAACAAGTTCATTGTGGTTGAAAAATTGCCCAAATTAACCCAAATGATCATCATTAAATTCCTATCTAATGATTCATCCACATGGTATATAACATAATTCATTACAAGGTAATTTTAAATTATGTAATATCATTAATAACATGTAATATCAGTTCTGGATGTTTACACATGTTCTACCCGAACTTCAATTTATGAATACAAGTGAACCACTCAAGAAAATCGTAAAAACAAACATTCACAAACAATGTTTTTAAACACTATAACTCATATGAAGGCACATGACATAACATAATGAAACCATAATGAAATATATTCATTTAAAAAAGTTCTTTAATTGTTAATTAATGAATGTAATGTGGTTATACATGACATTAAAGTGAATAAAGCGTTCGGATATAAGGTAAGGGGAAATTCTCGAACCCAACTTTCATCCTTAGGGTTATCCCTCTTTCACTCCTTTTGATATAGTTACTCCTTAAAAATATTGTGTTCATAATTGTTTTCACATTTCGGGTATATACATGTTTTTCTCTGGTTTTTATGTCAAACCAAATGTTTTCCAAAAGAACTCGTCTTTTAAGAACACCCCTTTTACTTCTCATTCAAGATTGACGCTTCTTATAACATGTATGTTATTACCTATTTCTTTTGGGAACCCAATGTTTATCAATGTGTTATTATGAGATTAAACCCATTCCTTTTCATGGGTTAGTTATGTTCATTTTTTTTATATTTCATGCATGATAAATGATAATGTTATGATGTGATGGGTGCACCCAAAATTATACAGTGTTCCAA
Source organism: Viscum album (assembly GCA_963277665.1). Lineage (NCBI taxonomy): Eukaryota > Viridiplantae > Streptophyta > Magnoliopsida > Santalales > Viscaceae > Viscum > Viscum album. Next base: position 1,077,968,361 of record OY728166.1, on the reverse strand, counting down.
TGCATTGGGTAAAGTAATGAATCTAATGAGTAAATGTGAAATTATATGTGAAAAAGATGCTATATTTGTTCAAAGTTATGTGTGGTAGTTAACCAATAAGACATGATGTTTCATTTTTATGCATTTCCACATTTCAAGTCTTTTATTTATGCTTCCTCTCATGTTCATGATTCTTTTCCTATGTTATGAATATGCTCACCCCATGATATATTGTTCTTATGTATCCTCTTACTCGGATTCTAGATCACCCCTTTTTATGTATATCCTCAGGTGACTATATTTACTAAGGAGAGGTCAAGTTCCAGTAAGAATCTAGAGAAGAAGAAATTGAATAAATGTTTATGCTCGATGTTGTAATTGTTATGTATGGTCCTAGTTTTCCCAAGACACTAAAATTTTGGATCCTCTATGTGTAATAATATAATGTTTTATATATTTAAAATGATTTAATATTAATGTAAGAAAAGGTTGGGTCGCTATATGGATGCTAGGACCTAGGGATCTCCAACCATTTTGGGCCAACGTCTTCGAGGATATCCAATGAAAGATTGATACTTGTCCCGCGTTGTGAATATGGTTAGCATTCGACACTCATTTTTTGTTCTCATTTTAGGTCACATGATATGGATACTGTTTTTCGAACATGGTGAATAGTTATCCTCTATCGCCATACCAACCCCATCAAGACTTAAATTTCGACTGCATGATTCACATCCTTTTCTACTCCATCATGTCCTAGTAGAATTTCGACACTCTTGGTATTATCCCTCAGTGCACATTTTCATGTTAGAAGGAAAAAGTAACAGTGAGGCGTCATTCAGGGATTAGCACCGATTCCCCCTTTGTGTGTATTCCATGTGTTACAAATACCATATCCTCCCTTGTTTCCTACATTGAGCATAGCTCACACGAGCTTAGGGATTTGGTTGAGGTTTACGCCCATTTGGATGAGTCTCGCTTCTCTATGGTCGGAGCTCTAAGACCTTAAACTAAGATATTTATATGTCTTTTCCGAAAGGCATAAGAACCACATACCCTAGAACTACGTATAACTTGATTCTCATCCTATTAGGATATGTAGGAACACCCAAGCATCTCTTCTTCAGGTCTAGCTCAGGTTCTACTAATTACCTCTTCTGTTTGACCCTTTGGCCTTGACTTTCACAAGATTTCTTTGTGTGGAGTGTATGGGCTTATGTCCTCACTCACGTTTGGTTTTCAATAGCTACACCACATACTACCCTTCTAGGAGCTAGTCTTCCCTGCCGCACATCCTGTATAACATTGAATTGCACTCTCAAAACTACTGATGGATTGATTCCCATCCTCATGGGATCCATAGGAACACCTATAAATTTCTTCCACAGGTCCAACCCCATATTTTATGACCTTTTCTGGCCCCTTGGCCTAAGTTTTCTACCCTGTAATTGCACATGGTGTGGTGTGGACCTTGTCCTCATTCACACCAGGTATTTCTTTATCATGCCATGTGCATTCCCCCTATGTCCAAGCCATATGACTTTAAAATATGATTCCTAGTCTCACATGACTTTAAACTGTTACTTATTTACTACAAGACATTAAAATGTAGGGGTTGGTCCTATCATATGACTCTAAACTATGACATTATATTCCTGACCGCATGATGAAAAACAACATTGCATTGTGATGTCCTCACTCTAGGGGGTATCATGTTTGCTAATGGTTACCCACTATACCATTTTTCAATGCCTGCATATGGATTATTCCTATAGAGATGCCTGGATTCTCCGTCCTAGGTTTATCACTTCACAAAAAAAACACATCCATCCTAAATAAGAAAAAAGATTTATCAAATTCGGATTCTTTTGGTGCGTGTGCCAGACCCACACGATAGTATTTTCCCTGGAATTGGTACCCTACCATGAAACTTCTAGAACTACATGTGTCTTGATCCCCATCATAATGAGGTACATAGGAACTCTTAGGCACTTTTCCTTAGGCCCATGCCAACATTCATTTTTAGTCCCTTGACCTAAAACCTCCTCAGGGAGCACATGGTGTGATATGGACTCCTTCCATCCTCATTCACGTCGGGTTTTTCAATTACCACACCACGTGTCTCCCTCCCTCCTTTCTATGTATGTTCTGATATCTAAGACTTTTAAACTAATATTCAAACATCCTTGTCGCAGGGCACCCAACTGTAAGACATTTTCTAGAAATATGCGTGGCTTGATTCCCATCTTTATAGGATATATAGTAATGACCAGACATTCTGCCTACAGGTCCAGCCCTAGGTTTCTGAAATCCTGCTCCTTTTTTGGCCCCTTGGATTGTACTCTTTTGGAAGCATGTGGTGTGAAGAGAACCTCTTGGGTTCTCATTCACATCAGGTTTTGTGACAACCACACCATGTTTCTTCCTTGTCTCTTCCCAGCCCGGTCTGAGTTCTATGAACCTATGCTTAGATCTCCCTATGGGAACTACGCATCGGGTTTGACTACTTCACCACCCTGTGAGCATTTCATTAAATTAGGTCCTCTCTTAATGGTCCACTCTACGACCTTAATATAGGAGTTTGTAACACCAAGACCCTTTTCCTTGGAAAGGTATTCGACTCCCTCTATCTGATATGTCTCATTTTCATACTGAAATACGTCATGACGAAGATCCCAAAGTGTGGAATTTTCACATAGACATTCTCTCATTTCATGTCCAGGCTTCATGATCCCTTTATTTGGATCCCTATCCTCTTCCATGTTTGAAGGGAACCCCTTTACGGCCTGGTCTCATGCCACATTAGCTCACATACCATCTTGGGCCAATGCCCCTGAAGACTTTAGACAACATTTGTGATAGGTCCTGTGTTTTGAACTTGGTCAGCGGTCAACCCTCATTTGTCTATCCCCATTATAGGATAACACAAAAATAACACTATGTTTCAAACATGGTCAGTAGTTATCCTCTATTTTCACACCACTAACATTGTGATCCAGATCTTAGGAATCATGATTCACGTCTTTCTACTCCCATGTGTTTAAGTGGAATTCCAACACACTCAGTTTTATCTCCCCCACATGTATGTGAATTAAAAAGGTGGGTCAGTAATAGTGGAACATTACTCACCTAGTGGCCCATTGCTCCTAATGTGTGCCTCCCTGCACTAGGGGAATTCCATTTCTACTCCTTGTGTCCAACATTGATCATGAATCATGTGGGATTAGTAGTTTTGGTGGGGCATGCACTGGTGCAGTTGGGCCACACAGGATTTTTGTCCCGCATGATGTTAAACTGTGATCCCAGAACTACGTGCGACTTGATTCTCATTCTTATGGGATATGTAGGAACACCTAAACACTATGCCTCGTGCCTAGCCTAACTTTCACTTTTGGTCCCTTGACCTAAAAAACTTCCCCCAGGGATACATGGTGTGGTGCAGACTCCTTATGTCCTTATTCACATTATGTTTATAGACACCACATCAAGTACTCCATTTTTTGGGATCTAACCTTTCACTCCATGTCCTAATGTATGACATTAAACTACATGATTCCACATGTACTCGATGCATGGCATTAAACTGTGGTTCTACCCTGAATAAGTTCTGAATTCCCCATGTTAATTATGGGATGCGTCAGTTTCCTCGCCAAAGAGGATTCCACTATCAGCATTGGTATATGGAAATGTCATGATTAAGAACTACATTTGTATCTATTCTCATCCACATGATATACATAGCGACGTCTAGGCCTTTCTCCTCTGGCCCAGCCCCAGGGTCATTAACCCTTCTGGCCCCTCAGCCTCGATTTCAGTCCAGGCAGTATGACCCTAAAATTATGTGCACCTTCCTCACTATATTACATTTAAACTACGTGTTTATCATAATTATTGGTATGAAGTAAAACATTAGAGTATCCAGGGTCCTTATAAGATAGGTCCTATTAGAAAGTAAGTTTGATCACAGATTAGACTGATGCATCCACCTAATATGTTTCCACCATGTTGGCATAATTTCAAGAGTGTTGGATTCTATTCGAACAACCCATCACTCCACCCTCTACGCTTTGTGTTCCATTTATTCGAACCCTCATCCTATTTCACATTTTTAGGAACCCCCTAAAAGTATGGATTATCGCCCTATGACTCGCCTACTATTCTGTGCCAACGTTCCAGAAGACTAATGGATGAAATTTTGAGTCAGGCCCCATGTTTCAAATATGGTTAGTGGTCGGCCCTCATTTGTTTTCACCATTTTAGGCTAATGCAATAGGGATATTGTGTTTCAAACACGATCAATAGTTATCCTCCATTGTCATTACATCTCTACAGTGTTACAAATTTTGGGTAGCGTGATTCACACCTTCCACTCCTCTCTATTCGGATTTATTCTAATGCCCCTGGCGTTACCCTATTTGTGCACTAGATCACATTGGGAAAATAGAAATTCGACTACTCTAAGAAACATACCCTCTAGTCAGGCCTCCCTTTTTCTTCCTAGAAATCTAGACTTTTTGTACAATCCTTGGATGCTCGAAGCTTGGATGGAACTCTCATATTTCGGTGGAATAACGAAGCAGTCATCCCTTATTTATCTCATCGGGTACGACCCACGTGAGCTTATGGATTGATCACTGAATATTTTATGAATGTGATGGAAATGTGGTAAACCAAAACAAATAATAGAACCCAAGAATGCAGCCATCATAAATGATAAAAGTATGGGAGTACTTTTAAAAGTTTACATGAATTACAACACCAAAGGATCGGCCCCTCCCATGGATGGGTTGACCTCTCCAACAAGGCATTCCAACTCTACCACTCTCTGGCTTGTGGAATCCAGGATCCGCTGTCACCTATTTAGCTCCCGCTCCTCCTCAGTAGCGATGGGGTGTAGTTCATCTGCTATAATCTAGGCCTGCTCCTCATCGGTTTGGATGATATCCATCTCCTCAGAGGCTCACTCCATACGTTCTTCATCCTCTACCAACTGGGCCTTTAGGCGTGATAAGTGCCCCAATTGTGCATCGAGGAAAGTGGAGTGCTTGTTCTCCTACACCCACAACCATTGGATATCATCTTCATTTTCCAAGATCCTCTTTAAGTTCACTGATTTCCTTCATTTCCAACATACACAAAGGCCACGATCAAGCTCCCGAATCTTCTCTTCCATGAAGTCTCAGATGAGCATATGAGGGTGCTGGGAATCCACTCCTCCAGTGCATAGTTCACATAGCCGGGAACGAAGCCTCCCCATCTGATCTATCCATTGTGCTTAATGGGTCTCCCTGATGAATTTCTTGATCAGCTTCCATGATCTGTGATGGATGATTTTTCTATCCTCTTCATAAGAATCCATCTCATCCTAGTCCGCAGGGTTGGTGGGTTCAAAGGTAGGGAATGCCTCCAAGAACTCATCAAACAAATATTCATCCAGAGTCTAGTCAGGTAGGTTAGGACCCATGTATTCCGATTGATCCTCTTTGTCAGAATCCACCTCAATGATTTCGGGATTGGTCTTGTTGATGGACACACCTATGATTGGGAGCACTGTAGTTTTCCCAGATCAGGCATCCACTTCCATGAACACCAACATTCCCCTGGGAAAGGAAATTCAATGAGCTCTAACCAAACTCTGCATAGTGAAGATAGAAGGTATTGGTCCTTGACGACCACCTGTTCAGCAACTCCGGCATTAGTTGCTTCGGCTGGTAGATGTGAAATTGAGAATCCTAAGCCACCTCATACTAGCCTACTTGCCTCAGATCTAACCCAAACTCCTCGCACGAGGTTCTTACCCAGTAGGTTCATGCCCAGTCATCCGTGAAGTTTCTACCCTGGTGAAAATCCCACTCATCATTCCACCCCTTCTCTGGGTTCCCTAGGGCCACCTTCAGAACGGTGTGGTACAACAGGGGAGATACCTCTGGTTGCAACGCCTTCCTATCAACATTTTTAACATGGTTGTACAAATATTCAACATTGAAAGGTGTGAAATCCTCCCATGTTTGGATGTCAGCCACTCCAAACCACTTGTACTATCACGATGTACTCCTAAACTAGTAGGTCAGATCATCTCTGCTCGCTTTAGGAATGAAAACATCATCCCACAGACTGAATCCATACATAGGCAGCCTTTTTCACAATGGGTAGTTCTTCTGACCCTCTGATAGAAACTACACTAGTGACTCATGGTCCTAATAGCTCCGTATATGATCCCCGATACCCATAATATTCACCATTTCTTCTCTTTGGGCTACATTTACAAGGACCCCCCTAGTAGCTTCCTGACAATCCATTTAGTCTTTAAATTTTTTGAAAATTTATCCTCGATCATGGATATCAATCGCAGAGCTCAATCACAGAGGTGAATCACGGAGCCCTGCCATGGACCTCGAAGATGCAAGCTGCCGAGTGCACACTTATGGAGTCGAAGGGCTTGGTGTGTGTTGCAAAGAAAAAAGGCCCGAGCTATTATGAAAAACTTGACCAAATCTGAAGTGGATCATGGAGTGACATGTATCTTTGTTCCGAGATATCCCTACTTTGTGCTGCCCCTCACTTATAAATATGGGTATCCCCTCGATCCTAAAGAACAAATACTCTGACCTTTCACCTTATCTTCTCTCAAATCGCGAAGCACCTTTTACTCGGTGAAACCTTGAGAAAAATGATCTCTCCCAGGTACTTGACCATTGTTAATTAACCTTCCCTTAGCTCAAATACAAACCCTCTTCAATCAGGGATGCCCTTCACAGAGCCCACAGACCACCATGAAGGAAGGAGATACTCAAGGGGACTCGGGTCTTTAAAAATAACTCATGCATCAAAAAGTACCCTCCATGAACATGTTAACCATATGCTAAGGCAAGGTCACTATACTTCGTAAAGCACATTGTTTTGCGGTGATATGCTTTGAAAGGTACCCTTACTTCGTGAAGTCCTACTCTGCGAAAGTCTTTCCACTTCACGAAGCACCTTCCATATGCATCTATTCCCTATGACTAGGATAGGATACCCCTCTTCGCAAATCATACCACTTCGCGAATCCCCTCCACTACATGGAGCACCCGAGCTTCACAAGTTCCCTTCCTGTGAACCCATTTGCTTCGCAAACCCTTCTCCCGTACGACCCTCCAGGTTAGTAGGAAGTGATTTCAAGGTCCCTTAGGTGGTTCTTTACATTTCATTTCTTAGCCTTATGATACTTCGCATAGGCATGCTAATGGATATTTCTTCTTCATATAGCCATGCTAATGTGGGTCCCTCAATGGATCACTCCACAACACCCATAACATAGAATTTCTGGTTCCTTCCCTTCACAAAGGGTTAAAGCATATTGGTTATGTAAGTCCAAGGGGTGTAGAGTGATCCTTCCATATCTGAGCTATAGGATGTTAAATTTACAGGAACCTTCATCCCCAGAACATGATGTTAAATTGTGGCCTCTCCCCATGCAACACACGTAGGGCGCCCTATCTCAGACATTCTCTATGCCTGATCTTATCCACGGTAGTGAGATATTCCTCACATAGAATGATATCCTCTTTACTAGAACGGAATATGTCTGTAGGGAAGGGCAACCACCATGGTGTAAGCCCCTATCCTTTCTTGCGGTAGGTAGCATCCCTACCCCTCATCTCTTCTTCTATGCCAAATACCAGAGGAGAGATGGGAACAAGGACCTTCATTATCCTCTCCCTCTCCCTCTGAGTTTTGTCTCCATTGGGCCCCCATCTTGGAGTAAGTCCCAATCTCCATCTCCCTAGGCCGCTAACCACGTGTAAGCCCCTGTTTCCTCATTAGGCCACTAACCATGTGTAAGCCGTATTCCACTTCCCAAAGACACACCTTTCACAACGTGACCGTTAGGTATTTGATGCCTCTTATTTCTCATAGTGAGTGTGGCATGTGGGATTAGAGTAATCATCGACCATGACATCCTCTCTTGGATGCATTAGATTGTAAGCCCCACACCTCATTCTGAACTATGTTGACTTTGATACTTGTCTCCTAGGAAAGGTATGCATGAAGCCTCCCTGAGTTTCTATCCTTAAACCTACATTGGTTATGACCCCCTTTTATGTCAGTTCACCTTCATCCCGCATGACATTAAACTGAATCCCTCATTCCGAACTACATGGAATTTGATCCTTGTCTCTTAGGAATGGTACGTAGGAATCCTCCCTAAGGTTTAAACCCGACACCTCCATTGTTTTTGACCCCCTTTCACATCAGCTCAAATTCATCCCGCAGGACGTTAAACTGCATCCCTCACCCCAAACTACATAGACATTGATCCTTGTCTCCAAGGAAAGGTACGTAGGAAGTCTCCCTGAGGTTCAAGACCAACACCTACTTGTCCCGAACCCTTCGCGTTGGTTCACCTTGGTCTTGCATGACGTTAAAATGTACGTCCTTTTCATCCCACAAGATGTTAAACTATACCCATTTAAACTATGTAGGTTTTAATTCTTGTCTCCCATATAAGGTACGTAGGAAGCCTCCCTAAGGTCCAACCCCAATCGAAGGTAGGCCTTCGTGTTCCCCAATTGATGGTAAGCCGTCATGTTTTCTAATTGACAATAAGTCATCATGTTCCCAAATCAATGGAAAGCTGTCGTGTTCCCTAATAAATAGTAATCCATTATGTTCCCCAATAGACGGTAAGATGTTGTGTTCCCTAATATAAGGTAAGATGTCGTGTTCCCTAATCCATGGTAAGACGTAATGTTCCCCAATCGACGGTAAGCCGTTGTGTACCCCGACCAATGGTTTTCTATTGTTTTCCCCAACCAACGACAAGATGTTGTGATCCCCAACCAATATTAAACCGTTGTAACCCCAATCAGCAGTAAGCCGTTGTACCCCATCCAGCGGTAAGCTGTCGTTACCCCAAACAATGAGAATATATTATGGTCCCAGACCAATGTTAAGTCATTATGATCCCCAACCCATGGTAAACTATTGTAACCCCAATCAAAGGTAAGCTATTGTACCCCATCCAGTGGTAAGCCGTTGCCAGCCCAACCAGTGGTAATCCATTGTCAGCCCCACATGGCAGTAAGACATTGTAAGATGAACTATATGGGTTTTATCCATGTCTCATAGACATGGTATGTAGGAATCCACCCTAATGTTGAAGCCCATCACCCATGTCTCATTGTGTCCTCTCTCCTATGAGCCTATGTGTTTCGGAAAGGTCATGACCCAACCCAAAGGTGCCACTTCCTTCGGGTCCCATCCATACGTCCATTATCACAGGTTTCCTCATCAAGTGCCCCATCACCCCACCAAATCATGTGAAATTTGATTACCTACCATGAGGATATGTAGGAAGTCTCTTCAAGGATCAAGCTTAACATCACCATTTCCCTCACATCGACTCCATCTTACTCTCTATCAACTCTCCACAATCTATATCCATCCTGATTATTATCCGGGCCACCACATCCTGATGAGATCATGTCACCCACTTTCTCACTACTCCTAACAGTTATAAGGTAACTAACCATGCATTATCCCCAGTATCAGTATTCCCTCCTAGGGTTACACCCATTCGATTCACTCTTATCAGTGTTCCTATCAGTCCGATTCGTCTATGCTAGAAGTTAAACTCGCAACATAACCTGTGTTAAACATGGGAAGCTGAGGAAAACCTCATAGACATACCTATGGTATAAAATTCCCCACATTTGATGTGGGATTCCTCAGGCTTATGCAACCTCAAGAATACCTATCATAAGGGGAATAAACCCAGATACATTAGTGTTCCAGCGTCTAGACATGCCAGCGATGTCCAACATGACTACTCCCCCGACCTAAGGTTGATGCCCTAACTGGACCCCTTGGAATGCCCTGACAGAAGCAGTATAATTAACCAACATCCATGAATACATGGCACTAGGAAGAGTTTCATTAACAATTTCTTAAGTATATGAAGGATACCTAGACTAGGTAACGAGTTCCAAAGAGGAATCAATAGAAGGAGGAATTGATATCCCATCATCCCATTTTGATCAAGGAGAAAATGTCCCTAAATAAGTGATGGATGCCGCCTACCTTTGGATAGTGAGAATATGGGGAAATAGTTGTGTGTCCTCCACAGACGGATGCATGCCCCAAAAAAAGTTTCAGAAACATATAACCATTCATATTGAATTTATTAGTGGATATTAAAATTACTTTCGTCATCTGGAATCTAGTGATTTTGAAAGATCATGTGAATTATTCTATGCTTATTATAAAATCTATATTCCATGTACTAATCAAATTAAATTGTTGGTCTATTCAAGAAGTTATTTAACTAACATATATAATATTATTTTACTTAATAACATTTCTTATGTTAGTGATTTTAGTATTTTCTTATATTAACCTTAACCTTGAGATAGGGTTGATCTCAAAGTAAATTTTGATGATGATGATTTTATTTATCTATAAAAATGATATTATAATATAATTATCATGTTTTACAATAATTTAATAAATAATTCCGTTAAATGTGATTTAATAAAATTATAACGTCTTTTAAATTCAATATATCCATTTGTGGGAAAGCATATATATTTCATTAAGAAACATTTCAACTTTATAGTTTTAATTATTAATTAGTTATTTATGTAGATAATAATCCCAATAATATCATATATGAATCTTGGATAGTTGAGCGAGTAACTTTTTACCCAATCCATCAAATGAATAAAATTATCTGTATTCCTTTGGTAACTTAATCCTATTAGGGTATCCTATCTAAGTGTAACCCAATGTATACACCAAGAATGAGAACCTAATCCTATTTAAATTAACCATTACTTTCTTTCAATACATAAAATAATCCATGAACATGTAACTTTGACATTAACTACCAAGTTGGATGGTCCAGGTATTGATAAGTTCTACTTTGGAAGGAATCTAACACTTAATATTTAGAAGAGGATTCAATCATACAATCTTATCTCATGTTATTCCCTCTATGTATGCATGTTTTTAATGATTTAGTTCTATAATACTATTCCTTTCACTAAATCAATATGTTTAAACCATATTGATATGTAACTCGTTACACAAATCATATCTTGTGTTTCTAACCAAAATTAAAATCCAATTATATTCATACATATTAAAATGCATCCAATGCATAAGGTATATGAAAATATTTCATGTAAAGGATTAGAATTATATGATATTAATAATTTCCATATTAGTAAACCTGAAGCCACATATAGTCAACCCACACTTTTCTAGAATAAGGTATATGCCTCTAGGATAGTGGAAAGTCTAACCTAAAGCCCTTATACTATGGATACTTTACAAAAGATATATATCAATTCCATCATAATTCTAACACCTAATATTTATAAACTATAATTAACTACTTAATTCAAGCTCACAACTCTATATAATACAAATTTAAGGTATAATAAAACTAAATCCATTTATCATACCAACCATATAACTCCTTAAATGAAAATATGGTAACTTAAAATCAATTTAAATAATTTAAAATAAGTCATAAAACCATTTAAAAATATAAAAATTATAACTATTAAATAATTAGTAACTTTTAAATAAATGAACAATTCACATATTTAAACATGAGATAAACATTTATGAACAATTCATAAATCAAATTTAATCATAAACACTTTATAATTTTAGCTATTTATTAAGGAAATTCCATAATCTTGAATATAATAACTTTATATTCATTTCATAATATGAAACTATTTTATATTATTCATTATATGATATTTTAGTTTAAACATTTGATATTAAATGAAATATAATCATTTTATACTTAAATTCAATTATTTTAAAAAATTATATAATCTAAAAATTATATATTTAATATTATTTAAACCTCAATCAAATAAACCATGAAACCTTATTTTGACAGGTTGTAAATAATATATCAAATAAATACTTAATTTGATCAATTCAAATTAAGTATTATGAACAATTCATAATTTTAAATATAATAAATTATATTTTGCCTTATTTTTTTGTAATTTATAAACCCATTATAAATTACACTTATAATTTCCATATAAAAATTTTATATCTAAATTATAATTCATGTTATTTAATTCGAAAGGTATTTTAATATTAACACTTATTTTTTTGGAATATTTATTAATAGTCTCATCATTGAATATGATATCGACATATATAAGATTTTTCAGTTTTTAAAAAAAGGAAAAATGTTATGTATTAGAAGAAGTACCCTTACATATCAGTGGAATAACCCTTACATATCAACAGTATAAACCTTACTTAATCAATCATGTTTTATGATTGTCAAAAATATCACTAAGTTGATATTATGATCTATTTTTAAAAACCACAACATAACACCATTATCAAATATGATAACCCAAAGTCATTCACTATGACTTATGAAAAAATAAGGGATTTACATAGAGTCACTGGCTATGATATCTCATATTAGTAGCCACAATTCAATTTGGTATACCAAAATATCTAATTATATTTAATGAAAGGTAATAGGAACAACAATAAGAATTTAAAAACTTCATTTTCAACATGATTTCATGAATAAAAAAGCATGATAAGGCTTTGATACCATTGATCGTAGTAGAAAAACCTTCCCTCATATGAATATTTCTAATGTGACATCTATTTGAACCTTTAAAACCAATCTATTACCCCCAAAAATTGAGATATGAAACACTTTTCATTAGTAATAGATCCCCTAGTTGGTGAGTTGCACGTTCTCATCACTAATACATGATGTTTCCTAAGAATTGGATAACACTTTATCCTTTTATTTGATACCACTAATGGGTTTTTAATGATATAAAACACTTTTTAAACATAGTAGAATCAATATAGAATCCTTGATATTAAATAAACCATGTTAGATAAAAAAATCATATAAACTATAAATGAATAAACCCGCTTACCTTTCCCTAAATATGGACACTATATTTTTCTTCATCCTGTGTTCTTGATGAATATGATATGAGAGGGAAGCTAGATGATATCCCACATATAAAGGTATCCATGAGTGGTTATTAATCATTAATCATACGAGTGGGATCCTCTCATCACCCGTGATATGTTTGTGACTCATGAAGGAAGAAGGTGAAGATTCATAGAGCTACTTGACTAAGGGAATTAAATTAGAGAATGAATTGATATATTTGGTTCCCTAGAAAAAATTACTTTTTAATTTTGATTTCCTATATATTCATGGTCTTGAATATTGATAAATAACTTATTATATGATGAATGTTCTTCTTCATAACATTTATGTGATAATGACCTTAGTGTCTTTGTTGCATTGAAAGGTCATTGCTGGTCCCCACTATTATGAGAGCCTTGAAGTGCAATGATTATATTATTAAATATATGTTCTATGGCCTATGATGCCCTTTATGTCATAGGAATGTCTTCTTCTAGATCATTTTCTTATCCCTTTTTTTGTTTAAGGATTTTTTGAGATACAGGGGCTGAAATTTGGATATGGGGGTCATTTAGCTGGGTGCATGGTTTAGGAGAATAGTTAGGGATAACCATGAGGTAATAATGTGACATTCTCGTATTGGTTACAATGGTAATTTCCATGGTTTTAGAACATTTTATATAACCATGCGAGTCACCAGGAAAATGGATATTTGAGTTTGGGTCTAGAGGTTGTCACACGGCTTGTTCATGGTTAAAAACCATGTGATTATTCCTAAGAGATTGTGTGCATTTCTTTTCTAGGTATAGTGGCTACCACATAGTTAGTAAATTATTTGTCTAGCCATGTAAACTAACCACATGACCGGATCCAAACATTTTAAAATGAAAAATTACCCTAGTATACTTGGTAATTTTTAACTCTAATCTATTATTAATCACTTATTTACTCAAAACATCCCCTCTTTGATGCTCTATAGGTCTCATCGCTTGATTACTTAATGATCCTCGATCGATTTGTGTGGATATCCTCAAGGTATGTTCATATATCCTCTTAATTTATCATATTTTCTCTTGATCTATCATCGATCTCCCTTTCCCTCGATCAATTAGAACAAAATTGGGTTTTTATGGATAGATCTTGGGTTTTGGATGGAGATTTTATAATTGTATTTATAGGTCAATGTTCGTAAAGACCATATCTATTTTTTTATAATCACTGAATTCAAAGGCATTGAATTTTCCACCAGTGGAAATGTATGTATCTCTATACAATGGAAAAATTGAATTTCTTATAAAATTATTTGAATTTTGAATATGAAAATGGTTGGTTTGATATTTTCAAGTTATAAATTAAAATCCATGTTTTTTACCTGATCATTTGTGGTGATAAGAAAATTTTAAAGGGTGTTTTATTTAAAAATATTTTTAATGGAATTTAAGTGTTTGATGAAATATCATAAAGTTAATTTGAAAATATTGGGCTTGGATTCTCTTTCACATAATAGAAAACATTGGAACTTTGAGAAGATCTTAGGTTATGTGTCTTGGTAGGGGCCTATGATTTACTATTATGGATAGAGTTACTTGGATGTCCTGGTATCTTCAGCTCTATATTGTGGCCCATCTTTCCATTTTTAGTATACATTACATGAATAATTTTTCTTTACTTACCCATTTGTTTTATCATGCATGGATTAGTTAGTTATTTCTATTTATTTGATCAAATGTGTTTTAATTTCATGTTTCTAAGGCTTGGGATATGGGTTTTTTTAAAAGGAAAATTTAAAGGGATGTTTTATGAAAATTTATTTTCATATGTACTAATTTATACAACTAGTTTTATTTTGTAATTATAACTAATAGTTTCTTGGTGAAATATTCTGTATAGATTTATGGTGGTATCCTACCAAGTGTTTCCTCAAACCCTACATATGTCTTTGGGAATATGTAGACTTCGTTTTTTAAGATTTATGTAAAGGGATGTGTGTCATTTAGCTTGAATATTCTTCCTAGATAACATCATCTCTAGGTGGTATGGGGTGGTGGTGACCAATGGTCACGTGGAGATAGACTCTTGGATCGTGGGTTGTTTTGTGTTCTAGAACACTGAGATTTTTTCATGTTATGTATCATGTTTTTTTAAATTTCCAATTTATACCCTTTTTTGGTTTTATGTTCTTACATATTTGTTTCAGTCCATGAGATATGTTTTGATTATATTTAAGGATAAATAATTCCCATTACTTCATATTTCTATACCCATGTGTTTTTCATTATCTTTTGAAGATCATGAATTTGATTTGGGTCATATGTTGGGTCATCTTGGGTGACATGCGAGGTCTACCTGTGATAGTTTGTTATAAATTGGTATCAGAGCCTAACTATCTAAAAGTGTGATGACACTGCCTGGGTTTGGTTTGGGGTTATGGTATAATGGATTAGGGATGTCAAAACATGGTTGGTATGTGTGGAAGGGTTCCTGGAAAGCTCACTTTAATTTTTGAACTCGAGTTACCATGGGTGTTTATGGATTTTTCATCGAGTATTGGCTGGATTTTGGATTTATTTAGATGAACATTTTATTGTATTTAGTTGTATACTAATGATTTCATCTCTTATTTGTTACATCTTCTACTTCCTGAAATCCTTGTTGTTTAAGGGATTTTATATATATTCTTAAAGTTAATCCCTGGATTTGTATTTGTGTTTATAATATTATTAGGTTCTATCTATTTTGATTAATATTTAATGAATTTAATAAGATCTCTTATGAATTCAGGAAAGGGTGTTGTGAAACAAGTTTCATAGGTGAATCCTCCAGTAGAACCTTCATTGGTGGAAGTAGTTATCTAGAGAATCCAAAATTTGTGTCAAGTAGGTTTTGGCAACTAGAAACATAAAATGGACCATGGTTTAGAGTTTAACAAGAAGAATACACCCATATTTCATGGTGACAAAGGAACCCAAGAACCCAAGTAGTGGATTTAACGAATTAAAATAATTTTCCACTTCTTAAAGAATCTAGAGGACTCAAAGGTGGGGTTACCCATGTATATGCGAGGTGGAAAGAGAAATAAATGGTGGGATTACATCATGAAAGATACATTGAATGAGGATCTTACTTGGACTACTTTCAAAAAGGTTTTCAATTATATATTTTATCCTAAAATGTTATGAGTGGAGAAGACTCATGAAATTTTGACTTTGTGGAAAATAAAATGTTTGGTTATGAAGTATGATACTCATTTCAACAAATTAGTTTTCTTATCACTTGATCTTATTTCTAATGACTACCTTAAAAATCATAGGGTTGATATGGGTTTGAGGGACGATGTTTAGATAATACTGATTCTCCTTTTCCTACCAACCCTCTCTATGGTGGTTGATAAATCAACAATGGAAGAGGTAGAAATATCTAAGAATAATGGTCTTAGTAGAGTTTTATTAAAAACAAGGGGAAGCAAGGATTTGTCTTATGGATAGAATATGAAATTAGGTGAGTCACACTTGATTAGTGTAAATGTTGTGATGAAGACATTAGGATAATGACATGTGGTTTGCATACTGAGTGGGAGATATGGCTACACCAAGCCTGATAGTTAGATAACACACAGAGTATTCCACATTTGTGGATAATTTTGATATCTTCAACACTTATGTGGAATGAAACCACATGGTAAGTGTACAAGATACATGGATACTAAAGGATCTTAGTTCCACTATTATGTAGAAAAAGGAGGTGGATATGAGTTTTATTATAAAGGGGATACTTAGGGTATGAAGAAAGTGAAAGGAGAATATTGAGGCTGGTAGTCTTTAAATAGTATAGTATACACCATAGGAATTTAAACCATGGTCAGAAAATATGATAGGTACAATGTTTATTTAATCTACTATGGTTTTAGAATTATTTGATATTGGTGAATATAATTCCTTTATATCATCTAGGTTTATTGATATGATGTTTTTACATTTAAATCTTATACACATCATGATGGATCTTTCCACTCCCTTGGGAAAGTGGAAAGAGTAGGATTTTAAATCTTCCAAGTTCCATGTCATAATTTTTAACTTAAATGTTGTGTGGGATTTTTTATTTCTTGATATTTATATCTCTAAACTTATTATTGGTATAGATTGGATGATTATTTTTAAGTACCAGGTCAACTATTATCATCATTAAGTAAATTTTATCTCCTCTAAGGAAGCCCATCATGTCTTTCAGGGTGAGTGGGATACTAGATCAGGGGGAGTGGGGCATGTTTTTCTTTATGATGGAATGGTTACATGATAATTGTCAAAGGTATTTCTTGAAAATTTTAACCAAAGTTCAAGAATTATTTTTAATAAAAACTTTAGAATTTTTAAAATATTATTATATGAATATAGACCAAGGATAGTAAATTATAGTGTCTTTGGAAGGCTAGGTACATAATGATAAAGCATGAAACCAAAGTAAAACCATATTTTATTTAATATCAAAAATGATATCTTAACTTTATTTGAGATCTTACATCTACATAGGATAACCTGGGGAATACATGAATAAAAGGATGAGATAAAAATCCTAGTAAGGTAATAAAAATATAAATAAAGCATTACACATGAGTTAGAAGATATAACATGATGACATAAAATGGGATGGAACATGAATAAACATATATAAGAATAAAATGTATAACTTGGGTTAATTTAATCATAGAATCATAAGAATGTGGTAGAAACATACAACATGACATAAACATAAGTCAAGGATAACTGTCAAGACTATATCACATGGTGGACAAAGTCATATAATAGATTAGGTTTACTCCCTAATACCACATATGACATATAATGAGAAAAACATTACCCAATTCATTGTAACACTATCTAAGAACACCCAATAAAACATGTTCATGCATATGTGTTCCACATGATGAATCAATCATAAGGAATAAACATAAGGGTTACCAATGGAAATAAATGGGTATCGTAATGATGTCATAGGGAATAACCAATTGGCGTATCATAATGGTGTCTATAAAATAATGGATTTAAATAATACATGTACATTTATAAATGAAAATAGGAATATATCATGAAAAAATATGACCAATTTAAGTGAAAACATGTAAAATAGTTTTTAATAAACTTTTTAAATGAGTTACTTTAGTATGGTTTAAGTGAAAAAATTAAAGAGAAATTAAAGAGAAAAATGCATAATGTTTTTGTATAAAACAAGAAATTAACTAATTTATTTTTCATGATGAAATGAGTAGTTTTAAAAATAATAATGGTGTATTAAAACATTTTATGGAGTGTACTTGACAAGGGGTTAGAAATTGAGAAGTTTCCTTTAACTGGGCTTGCTTAACGAGAGGAATTAAGAAGGGAACCATTTAAAAACATGTATTTCCCATAAAATAATGATTAATTGATCTGGATATATAATTTTAGAACATATAAACATAATTTAAAAGATTTATATGAAAATATTGAAAAATTACATTGGGGTAAATAGAGAGAAAGCGTAACCCAATGGTAGATTTGGAGGTTCAGAGATATCCCATACCTTATATCTAAAAGTGTTATGAACTTGCACTTAATGTCCTGGATAATAAAATTATATTGATTATTTAATTAATTCATAAAATATTATACATATATTTTATTTATTATAATTTAATTAAGTTTATTGATGGAAATTTCATTGAGTTTAGAGTTTAATTTTGTCATTCTAGGAGTGTTCATTTCATGGAATTTATAGTCGGTTTAATTGTGTATAATTATGGAAGTTCTTATAAAATGAAAGAAAAACCCCATAAGTGGAATGAAATGATATTAATATAATTAAATAATTTAAAATGGTCCCATATATGATTTTTTTTCAGATATGAGAATGATTCATTAGATTAAATGTTAATGATAAATGTTTAGTTTATTTTTGGCAGTTTTTTGATCACCATGAACTAGTTAGTTTTATTATTTAATAATTTAAATATATATTTGTTCCAAAACATGAAACAATTTATAATATAATTTTTACACTATTTTCTAACCATTATAATTGTTTTATGACCATCCATGATGGCGGTAATGGAAATAGAAAAATCATCATCTGTGAAGGTGGTGAATCAACACATCACAGATGATGTTTTCATTTTTATAATAAAAAAAGAAGAGAAGGGATTTTATTTATGGATATTCTATTAAAAAAATAGAATTAAAGTATATATATTATACTGAATTTTTCATGTCACTTTGGATATAGGAGGTAATGAGAGTTTAAGAAAATAAAATAAACTAAAAGAGAAAGAATGAGTATTTTACCTCTTGAATATCATCGCCTTGAGAACCTCCTTTAGGAACTTGGAATTAGTTTTTTGGTGAGACCATCAAGACCATAATGTGGGGAATATTATTGGGAGAATAATTGGGTATAATATTAGCAAGATACAAGGCTTTGGAGGGGTGATGAGAATAGATGGTGAGGGGTGGTATTTATAGTGGGGGGAGAGGAGTGTTTCTGATTTTTTTATTCATTAGTTTATTATTTTGGATCAAGACTATAAATAATGCTTATTCTTGTAAAAATTACCATAAATATAGAATTGGAGTTCGATATAATGGGAACTTACATCATCCATGACACAACACTGACTCAAAAATTCATTTATTTACTTATAATGTTAAATACCATAAATTACTGTATTTAACTATTCACTAAAAATTCAACTATTTTAGAAAAATACCAAAAATTCACCATAATTTTTTTTCAACATTTAGATTTCAAAAATGGAATCTATTTTATTAAAATAATTTTCTAAATATGATAAATTTAACTTTTAAATAAAATCATCATTTACTCAAAAAACACTGATTTTAATATTATAATCGATTTTGTTGCACTTTGAAAAATTAATTAAGGTCTCATAAAATTTTATTATAATTGTAAGAAAATAATATATTAATATATTAATATATTTTATGAAAATAATTTTTATTTTAAATCATTATATTAATTATAAAATTTTGAATAAACATTTAAGTTTCACAAAATTACCAACACATAATTTATCATTTTTATAACATTTATTTACTTATTCATATATATAAATATATCATATTTTCATTTATAAGATAAATAAATTTTATTTACACTTTCATAGGTGAGGTTACTATTCTAATGGTATGATTAATATTCTTAATGGTCACATTACTATTCCAACAGCCCTGTTACTATTCCAACAGTCAGATTTCTAATGGTTAAAAGGATTCACTATTTCTTATAAATACCTCTCATTGAATTCATCATTCAATTATATTTTCTCCAATTTTATATATACTTTAATATTTTAAATGAATATTTTATTATTAATATTATGTTTTATTTTTATAGCTTTTTTCATGAGTGATTTCATTCTAGTGAATTGAGTATATCCAAATTTTCTTATTCTTATTATCTTATTTTCTATTTATTGTACCACTATAATATTTGTATTTCTTATTAGTTTTTTTACTAACTAAAGTATCATTCTTAATTTATGAGGATAATGTTTTTATTGGGTTCTCTATGTGATGCATTTTATTTATACTGCATGAAATAATTATAAGAAGGGAAAATTTCATTGATAAAATTCCGGGTCACTACATTCTTCCCCCCTTATGAAATTTATTCCTCAAAATTTCATTTTACATACTAAGGTGAAAATAGGTGAGGTTACTTATCCATTATAACTTCCTACGGTCCCTATGTTACCTCTTTATACTTATGGTTTTCCCGTAGTACTTTTACTAGGTAAGTAGTGTTGTTGAATAAAACTTTATCTCTATGATCAAAGATCTTCACCGGCTGCTCCTCATACGAGAGATCATTTTCTAGTTTTACCAACTATGAATTCAGTTCATGTAAGGGATCTGGTATGTACTTTATTAATAGGGATACATGGAATACATCATGCACTTGATACATGGTTGGTGGAAGTGATAATCGATAGGCCAAAACTCTAACATGATCAAGAATCCAAAAGGGGCTAATGTACCTGGGACTTAGCTTTCTTTTCTTCCCAAATCTCATGATCCTCTTCCATGGTGACATATAGAGGAAGACCATGTATCCAACCTTAAACTGCATGCCCCTTATATGATTTTATGTAGATTTCTTATGTCGAATCTGGGATGCCTTGATGTGCTGTGGAATAGTTTTCACCTTTTCTACCATTTCATAGACCATTTCAGGACCTAACATCTTACGCTCACCAAATTCATCCCAGCATGCTAGTGTTCTGCATCTTTTCCTATAAATAGATTCATATGGAACCATTTATTTGACAAACCTACTCTTTATTACACATTAATACATGATTTATTAAATAATATTACACATAAAATAGCCCAGAAGATTGATAAGTATATTGTATTTGGGCATTAGTAACATTAAATAACAACTTAAAATAATAAATACATCAACTTTATTGAAAACTTCCTTAACATGATCATACTTAAAACTGCATGGGATAACCTGGGGACATACATAATAATGGGGTGAGCCATAAATCATAGCAAGAGAATAAACATGTAATAACATGAAGAAGGTAATATATGTTAGACAATAAACATATCAATGGGGAATAAAAGGGATGAGAATCAAAAACATGATAAATGAGGAAATATATAACATGATAATAAAAAAGGCAACATGGGAAATGTGGAAACAACTTAAAACACTGCATCATAAACATAGGTCAAGGATAATTTCCAAGACATCATGATGGAAAAATTAACATTATAGATTAGGATCACTCTCTAATCCCTTGAATGATGTCTCATGGGAATAAAATATTACCCAATACATTGGAGGATTATATAATTCCAGTTGCACCATCACTTTCATTTCATTCTCATAATTAAGTGTTCCACATATATCATACACATGGATTTGTCATAATCATATTTTATTAAAATATCTAGGATTGGGGAATAAATATATTCATGTCCCTAATCAGTAAGTATAAGTGCATAAAGGTGAGCATCCTTGATAGGAAATGGGTATGGTTATTCACTACACAATAGTTTGGCATGGAAAATTACGGTGAAATTTCAGCATCATAACGGGGAATATAAATGTTAATGTAAGGGATCGATGAGAGTGAAGGGGGTCTCTAATAATTTAGAACTAAAATGTACAGTAAGGTGGGCATGGAAGAATATATCCCATCATTAGGAATTGAAGATAAAATACATAAGATAATGAAGAAACTTTAATAAATAGGAAAAGGGGATGATCTCTTACATTGAGAGTGTGACTCCAAATTATTGGGAGAAGATTCTTAAGAGACCCATGGAACCTTGGGAGGACTATATTTAGGGGAGGTTAGAGTAAAGATGCGGTTCAAGTATTTTTCGTGAAGAGAAATGAGATCTTGGGTGGGTTTATATAGGAAAAGATAGGGGGGTTATTTATTATTTCCCAAACATATGTTTTGGACTCTATATAATAAAATAATCAAAAACAAAAAACTTACCATGATTTTTCCCATGGTTTCTATCAAGGAGGGGTGGTTTTAATTATTTTATTCCTTAATGGTCTGAACTTATTAAAATATCATCTTTGATGATGTGGAGGTGATTTATACTCTTACATGAATTATTTTAAAACATTAAAATATATTATACGTTTTGGAGGATTCATAAAGGGTTTATAAAATTAATAAAATAAACTTAAAATAATATTATTTTAAATGTAAAACATATATTTGGTTTTGGATACCATTTGTTTTATTTATTACATCATGTTGGGGTCATTATGATTTCATAAAACACACTGAATATTTATACGGTATTTAGTTTTTTCCTGAAAATTCGATTGTCTCAGAAAATTATGAAAAATTCACCATTGGATAATTTATATGTTATGATTACAAAAATAATATTAATTTTATCATAATTTATTTCTAAATATGTGAATTACACTTTTAGAATAATAATTGATACTTATTGAGGAATGTTGGGTTTTTTTTGACAATAATAGTTTTCGAACCCTACTAAAATTAGATTTGAATTCATAAGAATTATATGGTCATTTATATTTAATTAAAATTATTTAATAATAATATTTTATTAAAATAATATTTATTTAAATTCATCAAAATAAATTCCTTAATATAATTTTATTATTACCCAAAAATATATTTTTTTTGTTGTATAAAAATAAAATGAATTTATAAAGTAATAATAATAAAATAAAAATATATTCATTATCATATACAATATTGGTATTCATATTATTAGGTTCTTGATACATATCTCTTTAATACACCAGAAAATGCACCAAGAATAAGGTTTGCGACATTGTGACTTTCATGGGGTGGTTCTACATACATGGTTTGTGTTGGGATATCAATGAGCTTGAAATTATACCATAAATGGGTTTTCTCAAGCTTAAAGTTATTGTATATTAGGTTGGGACTAGAAAAGGGATAATCCCAGAGATTCTATCTCCCTCAAAATCTCGAATAACTGAACTTAATAGGGTACGATCCTACTGGTTGAGGCCATAAATTCATTTATCTGTGTCAATTAGATTTGTTAAAACCATATATTTATACTAATCATATGATCACTATTCAACAGACTTATTATCAATTGTTATGATGCTTAATGGTTTTTAAGTCTAATATGATATAATAAAACCAATGAAGTGCATTTGTTTTCTATAACCATAATATATAATTTGAAATTTAATTAAATCAAAATATGAATTTTATTTATAGCTGTTTGGGTTGTTACAATCTCCCCCTTCAAAAATTTCACCCTTGAAATAATCATTTCACACAATATAACAAAGGAGGGTAATTTGGTTTTATCACATACTCTAGTTACCACATCGCTTCTTCAAAATTTTGGTTTCTCCACATAATTTTGACAAGGTGAATTGTCTTATTTCATAAAACTTTGTCTCTATGATCCAAATTCACGGGTATATCCTCACATGGTATATCATTATCCAAAATTACCACATTAGTATTTCATACATTTTAAGGATTTGATATGTAATTACTAAAGAGGGATACATGGAATATATCATATACTTGAGATAGTTTAGGTAGGAGTTCCAGTTGACAAGCCACAAATCCAATGAGATCAATGATCTCAATGGGAACAATGTATCATGGTCTAAGTATTCATTTATTCCAAAATATAACTACTTTATTCCACATATATGTGTGGAGGAATACCATGTCTCTAACCTCAAACTCTAAGCCTCATTAACAATTTTCATCATAGATATTTTGTTGACTCTGAGTAGCCTTAATGTGTTGCTGAATGGTTTTAACATTTTCCGCCATTTACTCAACCATTTTAGGACCTAGTAGTTTTCGTTCCCCAAATTCATATAAAAATACAGGTGTTCTGCACCACTTCCCATAAAGGGATTCACAGGGATCCATTCAGATGCTTGAGTGTAAACTGTTATTGTATAATAAATCACCTAGAGTAATATGTTGATACCATCCTCCTTGTAAGTCAATTGAGTATGCTATCAACATGTCCTCGAGTGTCTAGAATATTTTCTCAGATTGGCCATAATTTTGAGATTTATAAGAAATGATGAAGTTCAACTATGTATTTAGATAATACTGGATACTCTTCCAAAACATGGAGGTAAATCTTGGATCTCGATCATATACAATCGATGGTGGTGTTACATCCAACCTCACCACTTATTTAATGTATATCCTTTCAAGTTAATTGTGTGATAAATCCTCTCAAAATAAAATAATGTGATAAGTCTTTGTAAGATAATCCACTACAACCCATATAGAATTACTTCCTCTTGATGTATTTTGACGACCAATGAAAAATTCCATGGGGATGTTTTTCTATTTACATGTAGGTATAGGTAATGGTTGCATCATCCCCTTGGATTTTTTTATTTTACATCTTCACTTTATAACACACAAGACATATTTATGTATATTCCATGATCTCATTCTTCATATTTTCCCAATAATAGTACTCTCAGATATCTCGATATATCTTTGTGCTTCCTAGATGTATGGAGAATGTCGAACTATGTGTGTCATCAAACATCTCCTTCTTTAACTCAGGATTTGATTATATTCATAGCCGTGACCCAAATCTCATAACCCCTTTATTAACATTGAACTATGAAGATTTCACTTTTATTATAGCTTAAACTTTATTTTTAATTCCCACATCATATATTTGAGCATCCTTTATCCTCTTCAGAAGAGAAGGTTGAGCAATCATTTGTGAAAGGATTGATGAGTTCCTTCCTTTATGATTCCCATGTCGATCATTTTCAAATATAAATAGATCATATCATTCTCAATTCTCATTAATGATAAAATTAATGGATCCTTTCTACTTAGATCATCTGTCACTTTATTTTATTTCCCAAGATGGTAGTTTATTTATCAGTCATATTCCTTGATCAGATCTAACCATTTTTGTTTTCACATATTTAGATCTTTCTGTGTGAATATATACTTGTGGTTTTTTTGATATGTATATATTTCACACTTCTTCCCAAAGAGATACTTCATCCATATTTTCAACATAAATATCTCTGGATCTAACCCTAGATCATGTGTTGGGTACTCTTATTCATGAAATTTCAATTTCCTTGAGGCCTAGGATGTCGATTTTTTATTCTACATTAACACAAAACTCAATCCCTTCCTCAAATAATCATTGAATACCATGAAAAGTTCTCCACTTTTGGGTAGTATAAGTACATGTGCAGTGATAGGCCTTTTATTCAACTCCTTAAAGCTATCTTCACATTCATAATTCCAAACAAACTTGACTCCCTTCCAACTTAGCTTTGTTAGAGGGTATGAAAATCATGAGAAATTTATCACATATTGATGATAGTACCCATATAATCCTAGGAAACTAAGGATATCTATCATAGATATTGTCCTTGACCATCCTTCAATTTCATCAATTTGAAGGGTCTATAGATATCCCATTACTTGTGATAATATTACCGAAGAAAGAAATTTACTTCAACCAGATGTCACATTTTCTATAATTGGAATAAATATTCTCCTTTCATAATGTCCTTATAACAATTCTCATATACTCCTCATGCTCCTACTTGATTTTTGAGTATATTAGAATATCATCTATAAATAATATCAAATATTTGTCAAGGAAATATCTAAAGACTCTATTTATCAAGTTCATAGAGATTCTTGGATCATTAGTGAGTTTGAATAGAATTACTATGAACTCATAGTGCTGGTACCTTGCACAAAAAATAGTCTTGGAGATATCCTCCTTCACCCTAACTTGGTAATACCCTAACCTGAGATCCACCTTGGAGAAGTATTGGTCTACATGTAGATGATTGAACAGTTCATCAATCTATAAAATAAGATACTTATTATTTATTGTGATATTGTTTATCTTATGATAATAAATACAAAGGCGCATTAACCCATACTTCTTCTAGATGAATAGGATTGGTGCACCCCATGGTGAAGTAGTTGGGTGTATGGACCCTTTATCTAGATTCTATTGAAGTTTTTCCTTATAATCCTCAAGATACATAGTAACCAATATATACATAGTCTTGGATAATGGTATAACCCTAGGTATAATCTCGATTGAAAACTCAACCTCTTGTCTAGGAGGAAGACCAGTCAAGTTTTTGGGAAACACTTCAGCGTATTCCATCACAATGGGAATGTATTGAAGGGAGATCCTTTCCTTAGAATAAATCATTTATGGTAAATATTATTTCTCATAAGAAAATAATATTTATTCTTGAGACATTGGTTCTAAATAAGATTTATCCATCTCCTTGCATTTGTATAGAATCAGAGGACGATTTGCAATATAGAGAGTGATTTTAGTATTGGGGAAATTTATGTTGGTTCTATATAGGTAAATCCAATAAATACCTATAATTTCATAAAATTACACAAAAGGGAGTATCATAAGGTTTTCTGGGAAGTTCAATACACAAACTTTGATAGGGGAGGAGTTATATACTTGGAATGAAATAATTTCCCCATTTGTCGTTTTTATCGACAACTCTACTTCCATGCTTTTTTGTGGTGTTTGAATAGTTATACTAAACTTTCATGATATAAAGGAATATATATAAGCAAAATCAAGAAGTAAATTCTCTATTATTTAATGTATAAATATCCTACCTTTCACCACTTTATTTTTGGGATCCACCTCAATGGTTTTGATAGCATGATATCTCCCTTACTTCCTTGGAGATTTTTGGTTGTCTCTAAAAACCCTTGGTTTATTTCATTTTTTTGAAAAGTGTCACATTTCTCTATAGTTGAAATAATGAACAATGAATTGATGGTTTAATGAATCATTACTTTTATCCATCGCATTAGTGGGATTCTCTCATCAGAAATTTCTAGTTATATGTCCTTCCTTCCCACACCTAAAACATTTCCTTATCCCCCTTAGGCAAATTCTGAGGTGCTTTTTTCCAGACTTTTGAAAAGTGTGATTTTGAAATTTCTTCAAACTGTTAGATTTATCCATAAAAAAACCAAAATTAAAATCCACTTTTTGATTCTTATCCCCATGATACCCTCAAGATTTTCTAATCTCTATTTCATCTTTGAGGGAACATTGGAAAATTTCCTCATAGCTATCAAAGTCTTAGATTTCCAAGGATTTTCAGAGACTAGGATATAACCCACCAAAGAAGCAGTCAACCATTTATCTGGGGGTAATGACAAATCCAGGGGAATATTGTGAAAGTCTTGTGAAATTTTCATTGTATGCTCTGATAGATTCTTCATCCTTTTAAATGAGGGAAAGTAAATAACTTTTCTTTTTAAGTCAGAGAGTTCAAGGAAAATATTTATTGAAAAATATTTTTGAAATTAATTCCACCCCATCACTTGGATCTATTCCTTAGGCTTCATATTATTGATCAATTTCCACCATTTATCATCTTATCTATCCATATGATAAACATCCAGTAGAACCTTCTCTTTCTCATAACATTGAAGGAGGAAGAAGATATTCTCAATGGAGTTGATCCACTATTTCATGATTAAGGGATCAGATGGTGCATTGAAATTCAGAGGACTTTATCACATAAATGTATCAATTTTAGATTGTTATTTATTAGGTATATTTGGGCGATACTATTTATCGACGTTTCTATTTAGAACCTTAGTCAACTGAGATAGTATTTTAACAAAGTTCACGATTCATACTCCCATCAGGTTGGGAATCTTGTTGGGCTAGTCATTACATTTCCCTTTACATTGGTTGTTTAAATGATTAATCTTATTTCCGACCATTGTCTTAAATAGAGAAAAAATAGGGATGATTATTTTTAAACTATTAAACACATAAATGTAAATCCAATGACATTAAAAGGTAAACTTATAAATTAAATTTATTTCCTTAACTTATGAGTTTCTAGGTTTCAATATATGTTATTCATAATCTATTTCCTAACATAGACTCTTATGGGTAATTTTTCCCATAATAATGGTTAATAATGATCTTATGAATTTATCAAAGAATATCCCCCAGGGAGTGTCAAACCACATGTGTAGTAAGGCCCGTTTTCGTGCACCAGTTCCCGGTCGAGTCTAGATCAATGCAGTGTTTTCAGGTTTTACCTTTATAAACATATGTGCCAGAGACATCAATTTATAGTATCCAGACAAGGATGTTTTATCTTGATAAACCACTTACTATATACTTTACCAAAATTTAGGGATGTTTTATTATAATTCGTTTTATGCCCATGTATTTTTCTAGAGTTTTCAAATCCTAATCCCAAAAATAACTAAAATTTTCCTTTAATAACAACTATGAAAACCTTTCTCTTTATTACATATTAATTTATGATTTATTACACAAGATTACACATAAAAAACTTAATATTTATAATTATAGTGTATTTATGAATTACATACATTAAATAACAACTTAAAAGAGGAAATTCATCATCTTTATTGAAATCTTCCTTAACATACTCATACTTAAAATTACATGGGATAACTTGGGGACATACATAAGAAAGGGGTGAGCTATAATGCCCGGTAAGGGAATAAACAAGACATAACATGAATAATATAATTCATGTTAGAAAATAGAAATATCAATGGGGCATAAAATGAGAGATAATCATAAACATGAGTAGTGACACAAGATATAACATGATAATCATAAAGGAAACATGGGAAATGTGGTAGAAACTTAAAACACTACATCATAAAAACAGGTCAAGGATAAATTATAATAAATAAGGATGGAAAAGTCCTTTGATGGATTAGGTTCACTCTATAATTCCTTTCATGATGTCTCATGAGACTAAAACATTACCCAATGCATTGGAGTGCTATATAATTTTGGGCACACTTGCCACTTTCATTTCATTCTCATGCTTAAGTGTGTCACATAGATCATAAAACATGGATTCATTCATCATAATATTATTAAATGATTAATGAGTTTTTAATAAAAACTTATAAGTCCCCAATCAGTAAGTATAAGTTCAAAAAGGTGAACAACCTTGATAGGAAATGGGTACGGGTATTCACTACACAATTGTTTGGAATGGAAAACCGTTGTGAAAATTCGGCATCATAATAGGATGTATAAATGTTCATGGAAGGGATTAATGAGAGTGAAAAGGATTTATAATCATTAGAAATAGAATTTACAGTAAGTAGGATATGGAAGAACATGTACCATCATTAGGAATTGGATATAAAATACATAAGATAATAAAGAAACTTGAATAAAGAGGAGAAGGAGAGGATCTCTTACCTTGAGAGTGTGATTCCAAATGCTTGGTAGGAGATTCTAAAAAGCTTGGGGGAACCTTGGGTGGAATCTATAGAAGGTAAGGAAGATTAATTATGTGCTACAAGTATTTTTATTGAATATAAATGGGATATTCAGTGGGTTTATATAGGAAAAGAGAGGGGGGGGGGGTTCTTTACTATTTCCCAAAGTTAGGTTTTGGACTCTATATAATAAAATAACAAAAACCACAAAACTTACCATGTTTCTTCCATGGTTTCTCCCAAATATTTGAAGTCTTAATTGTTTTATTAGGAAAATATCCGAACTTATTAAAATATTACCCTTGGTGATGTGGATGTGATTCATACTCTTAAATAAATGATTTAAAACATTAAATTATATTATAGGTTTTATAGGATTCATAAAGGCTTTATAAAATTAAACAAATAAAAATAAAATAACCTTATTTTTATGTGAAAACATAGATTTGGTTATTTATACCATTTATATTATTTATTACATCACTTTTGGGTCATTATGATTTCATAATACACACCATATATTTATATGATATTTAATTTTTACCCGAAAAATTCGATGGTCTCATAAAATTTTGAAAAATTCACTATTAGATAATTCCGACATTTAGATTCCAGAAATAATATTCATTTTATAAAAATAATTTTCTATATATGTGAATTTATGTTTTAAAACAATAATTGACATGTATTGAGAAATGTTGGGTTTTTTTGACAATAACGGTTTTCAAACCCTTATAAAAATTACACTTGACTTCATAAAAATCATATGATCATTTATATTTAATAAAAATTATTTAATAATAATATTTTATTAAAATATTATTTATTTCAAAATCCATTAATTCATGAAAATAAATTCCTTAATTTAATTTGAATATTACCTGAAAATAAATTTTTTGTTTTATTGTATAAAAATAAAAATAATTTATAAAGTAAAAATAATAAAATGAAAATATATTCATTATTTTATAGATTATTCATATTCATATTATTAGGCTCTTGATAAATATCCCTTTAATACAACAAAAAACACCCCCGTAAACAGTTTATCTCATGCTTAAGTTTTTAGATCTCAGCTTGGGATTGGTCAAGGGAAATTCTAAAAGATGATATATACCTTGGAAGGTCTTATAAAAAGGATTCATAGGGTACCAACCTACTACTTGAGGCCATCAATTTTTCTGTTTCAATTGGATTTGTTAAAACCCTATATTAATACTAATCATATGATCACTATTCAATTACTATGTTATCAATGGTTAAGATTCTAAATGGTATATTAAAAATGATAGGATACAATAAAACAATTGAAGTGCATGTGTTTTATATAACCATAATACATAGTAAGACATGTAATTTAATCTCAAGGGGAATTTTATTTATTATAGATTGGGTCATTATAATTTTTATGCTTGAGTGGAAACTATTTTTTTAAGAGAACTTGAACAGTGGAAGATGTTAATCCTATCCTCCTTTAAAGTCTATATTACATTCTCTCAACATGTCTTCCAATGTCTAAATAGTTCACTCATATTGGCCATCAGTTTGAAGATGATAAGCTGTATTGAAGTTCAAATTAGTGTTTAGTGCATGTTGGTGACTTTTCCTGAACTTGGAGGAAAATATTAGATCATGATTGGATATAATAGATAACGGTACACCATACAGCCTCACCACATATCTTATGTACATTCATGCAAGTTGTTCGAGTGAGAAATCATCTCTAATTATTAAAATATTAGTCTCCTTTGTAAGATGATCCATAATAACCCATATATAATTGTTTCCTTTGGATTATATGTATTTGGAAGTTTGGAGACAAATTCCATGGTGATGTTTTTCCATTTCCATGTTGGTATAGTTAATGGTTGCATCATCCCCATATAATTTTTCCTTTTATCATTTACTTGATAAAATACCAAGAACTGTGATTTATATTCATTGATCTACTTCTTCATATTTTCCAAGCTATAGTGATATCAGAGATCTCAAAACATATTTATGATCCTTGGTGAATAGAGACAGTTGATTTATGTTATTTGTTCATAATATATTTCTTTATATCTGGATTGGATGGTACACATAATCATGACCCAAATCTTACAACTCCTTTATTATCAATTTTTAACTCTGATGATTTCTCATTCTGATAGCTTCCACCTTTTTTCGAATTTTATCATCATTTCTTTGAGAATTCTTTATTTTCTTTATATGGGATAGCTAAGAAATCATTTGTGAAAGGAATGCTTATATACTTTCCTTTATGATTCGCATTTCCATTCTTTTCAAGTCTAATAATATTGGATCTTTCTCAATTCTCTTCATTGATAAAGTTGCAGGATCCTTTCTACTTAAAGTATCTTCCAATTTATTTTCTTTACCAAGATAGTAGTGGATTGAGTAGTCATAATCCTTGATGAGATATAAGCATCTTCGCTGGAATATATTAATCTCGTTCCATGTGAATATATATTTGAGGCTCTTATGATCAATATATATATATCAAACATCACCCCATAAAGATAATTCCAACATATTTTCAATGTGAAGATCACATCCACTAACTACAGATCATATGTGGGATAGTTTTTTCTCATGTACTTTAAGCTTCCTTGAGGTGCATGATATCACTTTTTCATTTTACAATAGTACACAACATAATCCATTCTTTGAATAATCTCCCCACTTATCATAAGTGTGAGTACTGGTGTAGTGGTAAGACTCTTTTTTAACTCTTTGAAGCAATCCTCACATTCATTGGTCCATACAAAATTTACTCCCTTCTGAGTAATCTTTGTTAGTGGGTTTTACAATAACAAGAAATTATTCAAAAATCATCACTATTACTAAGATGAACCAAGGAAAATATGGATCTCCATTATAGATACTGGGCTGGAACAGTCCTCAATTTCCTTTGTTTTATAAGGTTCCACATATATTTCTTTCCTAGTGATAACATTCCCTAAGAATGATACTTACTCTATAAAAAATCTCACATTTTCTATAATTTTCATATAGGTTTTACCTTCCCAAAGTCTTTAACATAGTATTAAAATTATCATTATTCCCCTCTTTACTCTTTGAGTATATTAGAATATCATCTATAAATACTACCACAAAATTTTCAAGATAATCTCTAAAGACTCCATTCATTAACTCCATAAAAAATTCTGGATCATTAGTGGGTCCGAAGGGAATCATTGTTAACTCATAGTGTTTATACTTAATTTGAAAGGAAATCTTGGGAATATATTCCTTATTAACCTTTAATTATTGATACCTGATTGAAGGTCTTCCTTAAATAAATAATTGGCCTCATGTAGTTGGTCGATAAAGTTATCTATTTTTGGTTGGGGATACTTGTTCTTTATTGTTATTTTATTAATCTCGTGATAATAAATGAAGATGTGCAATGATCCATCCTTTTTCTTGATAAAGAGGACCGGCACATCCCATAGTTGAGAACTCAGTCATATAAAACCCTTATCCTGATTCTCTTGTAACTACTTCTTCCATTCTTCCAACTCAATGGTGTCTATTCGGTAAAGAGTGCTTAATATAGGTAGAGATCCCTAAATAAGTTCAATTAAAAAATCAACATTTTCTCCAGTAATAAGAACATGAAATTATTCATGGATCACACTAGTGTAGTCCCTCATGATGAACATGTCTTCAAGAATGATACTCTACCTGGTCTTAATCATTTGATCTATATATACTTACTCATAAGGAAATAATCTCCACAATTGAGATTATGATTTTGAAGAAGATTCATCCTCATCCTTACACTTGTATAGAATTGGAGGATGCCTAAAGATGTGAAGAGAAACCCCATTTATTGATAGTTGATGATGAATTTATATACACATAGTCAATCCATGCCCAATATAGCATCAAATAGAAGTAATAAAATATTTTATAAGAGGTTTAGTCCAAAAACATTGGCCAAGGAGGAGTTATATACTTTGGATGAAATAATTTCCCAATTTTCCATTCCCAAAGATAAATAAAACTTCATATTTTGAGTTAGTGTTTGAATATTTATACTAAACATACAATATATAAAAGAATATGTAAAACCATAATCAAATAGTACGTATGCTATTATTGAATGAATAAAATGTGTACCTTTCACTACATCAGTTTAGGAATAAACCTCAGGAGTAGTAATAACATATGCCCTTCCTTTTTTTCCTTGGATGTTTTTGTTGTTGATTTCCTCCAAGAACCCTTGTTTTAGGTCATTATATCACATAATTTCCATGTTCTCTACAGTTGAAACATTTCACTGCAGGATGAGAATTGATCTGAACCTTCCTTTATTATTCTATATTTTTGGATTTCTTCATTTCCCTTCTGAAATAATTAGCCTCATTCCCATCTCTTCCACATTTGAAGTATCTCCTAGTTTCTTTTATAGAGTTCCCATGATTCTTCTTCCCATAATTTTAACATGTATGATGTTGGGTTTTTTTTTCTATAATGGGATTTATTTTTTAGTCCTTACATATTAAAATCCATTTAACACTTTTTATATATAAGTGCACGAGACCACTGATAGTCTCCAATATTCATTTCAAACTTAAGGAAAAAAAATAAATTCATAGCTATCAAAGTCTTTAATCTCCAAGACTTTTCATAGAATCATATGCATTCAACTAAATAAGCGATCGACTTTTCTTTCGGTGTTCATGAAAAATATAAAGACGTATCGTACAAGTCTTGTGAAATTTTCTTCATATGCCTTGATTGACTTGTCTTGATTTTGATTTAGTATGAGGAAGTCCCTCTCCATATTAATATAGAGAGTTTGGGGAAAATATTTTTTGAAACATATTTTCTTGAATTACTCCCATTCCATAGAATCAATTTCCACCTTAGACTTCATTTTCTTGATTATTTCCACCAATTATTAGCTTCCCCATCAAAATGATATACTTCCATCACAAATTTATCTTCTTATGAGCACTATATAACATATAAAATCTTCTCAATGGATTTAATCCATTGTTCTATGATGAAGGAATCATAAGATCCACCAAAGATGGGATTACTTTTTCGCATTAATTTTTTGACCACAACTTTATCTTTATTAGGAGAAGGATGGAATTCCACATGATTCAAATTATTATTCATAACTTGAGAGAGTTTTGATAATACAGTCATTATGTTTTAATCTCCCATTCCCATCAGATTTGGAATTTAATTAGTGCAATCATCACATTTCCTATCACATTGATCGTTGGTACAAGTTCTCATATCTAATAAAAATAATCTATAATTAGGGGAGTTTGAATAATTAGATAATAAGTATATAAAAAGGAAACTTTGAACATTGAAGGATAAACTTACAAATGAAAAGTATATCCTAACATGTGATTCCCTAAGTTTCAATATAGGTTATCCATGGTTATAAAATTATCCATAAGGTTCTCACTAAAGTTTTATAGTCATAATATTCAAAAATATCCACATCATGATCTAATACCAACTATAGCAACCCTATCCTTTTACAAATATTATTATATGGTTTTAAGCATAATTAACCAGTAAATACAAACCAAGGATCATAAAGTCTAGTGTGTTTGGAAGACTAGGTACATAATTATAAATCCTGAAACCAAATTAAAATAATATTTTATTTGATATCCATAATGAGCTCCTAAATTCCTTTTAGCTCTTATATCTGAATAGTATTACCTGGGGAATACATGAACAAAGGGGTGAGCTAAAAATCTTATAAAGGGAAGAAATATAGGAATAAAGCCTAACATATGAGTTATAAGTTATAACATGATGACATAAAAAATAATGGAACATGAATAAACATATGAAATTATAAAATATAGAACACAGGATCATGTAATTATGAAATCATTGGAATTTGGTAGTAACATACAACAAGATATAAACATGATTCAAGGATAGATGCCAACACTATATCATATGGTGGACAAAGTCCCATAATAGAATAGGTTTACTCACTAATCCAATACATAATGTCTCATGAGAATAAACATTACCCAATGAATTAGAGTTCTATCTAGGAACAACCATTATAATATATTCATGACTATATATTCCACATGAAGAATAAATCATAAGAAATAAACATAGGTATTACCCATAGAAAGAAACGGGTATTGTAATCATGTAATTAGGCTTAACCAATGGGCGTATCATAATGGTGTCTATGAAAAAATGGATTTAAATCATACATGGAAAATAATAAATGAAAATATGAATATATCATGAAATTTTATGACCAATTAAAGTGAAAGAATATAAAATAGTTTTTAAGAATGTTTATAAGTGAGAAACGTTAGTGTGGTTTAAGGGAAAACATTAAAGAGACTTTAAAGAGGGAAAATGAATAATTTTATTTTGTATAAGACCAGAAATGAAATAATATAGTTTTTTATGATTAAATTAGTGATATTAAAAAAATAATAGTGTATTAAAACATATTATGAAGTTTACTTGAAAAGCGATAAGAAATTGGGAAGTTCCCTTTAATTGAGCTCACTTAACGGGAGGAATTGAGAAAGAAACCTTTTAAAAACGTATATTTACCATCAAAGAAGGATAAATTGATATGGATAAATAATTTTGGAACATATAAAGAGGATGTAAAAATATTATATAAAATTAGTAATTACATTGGGGAAAAGAGAGTAAAAATGTAACCCAACGGAAAA
Organism: Viscum album; assembly: GCA_963277665.1. NCBI lineage: Eukaryota > Viridiplantae > Streptophyta > Magnoliopsida > Santalales > Viscaceae > Viscum > Viscum album. The sequence goes on along the minus strand of OY728166.1, from coordinate 1,077,931,952 downwards.
TTTGGAGGTTTAGAGAGATCCCTTACCTTATGTCTGAAAGTGTTCTGCACTTGCACTTAATGTCCTGGATAATAAAATTAGATTTAATAATAAAATAATTATAACCTATTATATGTATATTTTATTTATTATAGTTTTATTAAGCTTATTTATTTCTATTTAGATGAGTTATAGAGTTTAATTGTTTTCATTCCAAGAACGTTCTTTTCATGGATTTCATGGTCGGTTTTATTTCGTATAATTATGAAAGTTCTTGTAAAATGTAATAAAAAATATCAAAAAGTGGAATTAAATATAATTATATAATTTTAAATAGTCCCATATATCATTTTTTTCAGATATGAGAATTATTGATTAGATAAAATTTTAATGATAAATGTTTAGTTTATTTTTGGCGGTTTTTTTATTGTCAAGAACTAGTTTGTTTTATTATTTAATATTATGAATATATATTTGTTTCAGAACATGAAAAATTTTATAATATGTATTTTAAAATATTTTTTAACTGTTATAATGGTTTTATGGCCAACCATGAAGGTAGTAATGGAAAATGAAAAATCATCATCCACGAAGGCAGTGAATCGACACATCACAAATGATGTTTTCATTTTTCAAATAAATGGAGGAGAGAAGAGATTTTTTATATGTATATTCCATTAAAATAATAAAATTTCAGTGTATATATGATATTATAGTTATTATGTAACATTTTATAGAGGATTTTAGAAGTAGATAAGAAAAAAAAAGAAACTAAAAGAGAAAGAAGGATGATTTTACATCTTGAATATCCTCTCCTTGAGAACCTCATTAAGGAACTTGGAATTGGTATTTTGGGGAGAACATAAAGAAAAGAATGTGGGGAAGATTCTTGGGATAGGAATTGGGTATAATATTATCAATATTCATTTCTTTGTAGGGGTTATGAGAAGAGTTTTGTGGGTGGTATTTATAGTGGGAGGAGAGGAGTGTTTCTGATTATTTTATTCATTAGTTTATTATTTTTGCTCAAGACTATCAATAGTGTAGATTATTATGAATAATTACCATAAATAGAGCATGTTAGTTTTGATATAATGGGAATTTACATCATCCATGACTCAACCGTGATTCAAAAATTAATTAATTTACTTATAATGTCAAATACCGTAAATTACCATATTTCAATATTCACAAATATTCAACTATTTTAGAAAATTCACAACAATTCACCCTAACTATTTTTTGACATGTAGATTTAAAAAAACTCCATTTTATGAAAATAATTTTCTAAAAGGATAAATTTAATTTTTAAATGAAATCATCATTTACTCAAAAAATACTGGTTTTGATATTATAACCGTGTTTATGACATTTCAAAAAATTGGTCAATGTCTCATAAAATTATATTTTAATTGTAAGACAAAAATATATTAATTTATGAATCTATTTTATGAAAATAAATTTTATTTTAAATTATTATATGAATTATAATATTATAAATAAACAGTCCCATTTCACAAAAATAACAATACTTAATTTATCATTTTTAAAAAATTTATTTACTTATTATAAGATATAAATATATCATATTTTCATTTATAAGATACCCAAATTTTATTTTCACTTTCATAGGTGAGGTTAATATTATAATGGTCATATTAATATTCTTAATGGTCACATCACTATTCCAATAGTCATGTTACTATTCCAACAGTCATATTTCTAACTGTCAAAAGGATTTAATAATTACTATAAATACCACTAATTACATTAATCATTCAATTGTATTTTCTTCAAGGTTATATATACTATAATATTTTAAATTAATATTTTATTATTAACATTTTTTTTATTTCTACGGCCTTTTTCTTTAGCTTGTTCAATTTAGTGGATCGATTATATCCAAAATTTTCTATTTTTATTATCTTATTTTCTATTTATTATACTGGTGTAATATTTGGACTTCTTATTGGGTTTTTACTGAATAAATTATCATTCTTAATTTATGAGGATAATTTTTTTATTGGGTTATCTATGTGATGCATGTTCTTTATACTTCATAATATAATTATAAGAAGGGAAAATTTCATTGATAAAATTCTATGTCATTACATTCTTCCCCCATAAGAAATTTATCCTTCAAAATTTCATTTTATATACTAAGTTTAATATAGGTGAGGGTACTTATCCTTAATGTAATAACCCAGATCTTCTTTTTAGGTATCAATCTTGATTTCTGGTGTTTTTGAGAAAAAGAATATTTTATGGAAATTTAAGGAGTACACGCCGTGTACTTAGGAGTATACGTTGTGTACCCAGTTGATGCAGATAGCCATGCACTGGCCATGTAACGGCCGAGTACATGGTCATGTGGGGTGACCTGGAGACAGCCTAAAGCAGGGCCCGGTAAATACATATACACGCTGTGTAATTTTAAAGTACACTTCGTGTATATTTATTTTTAATTGATTGAACAGACTGGGGTTGCGTCTAATCGATAGAAAAATCTTCTTCTCGGTCATCTCTTCTAGGAGAAATAGATATAGTCGATTCTTCCTAGATCCCCTGATCGACCTTCCATTCCCTGAATCAACCGTCTTCAATTACATTGGAATCTCCACGGTGAGTTCTTACTTCTTCTAGAGCCTCATCCCTTTATTTCTCCTCTCTTGTGAGATATTGTTGGTTGAATGATTTAGACATTTTTGTAGATCTATGGCATTCTAGGTCGATTCAAAGGCTGGGTTTCAACTATATCGATCGTACAACATCGAGGTTTGGGGTTTGTGCCTTTCCGTAGATTGTATTTGAATTATATGCACAAAATTCCCTAATAACCTTGTTTGGGGTATTGCGTGTTTAGGGAAATTAACCCTGTTAATTCCTTATATGCTTTATTTTCTTGAGTAGGGATATTGGATTGTGTATAGGGATTAATTACCTTGATATGGATGTGTTTTCCCATGTTTGATTGTTTTGGTTGTTGGGTCCAAAACCGCATGTTATGCTACTTTTTTTTCCATTCCTAGTGTTGTTAGGATGGACTAATCTTATCTGATATGTTGTGATATTATTTGTAGCTATTTAGCCAAGTAGTATAATGTGATTTACCTTGGCTGTTGAATATCATTTGTGCACATTTTCTTACACAGGTCTGTGGGAACCTGGTGTAGTTAGACCATAGGGGGAATGGATGCTGAGGGTTTCCCTAGAGTGTTTGTTATAATTTCCATGTCGCAAGACTATAGGGGGGATGGATGTAAGTGCTCCCTCATAGTGTTTGTAGTTCCACGTTGTAAGACCACAGTGGGAATTGGACTTTGAGTGCTTCCTTAGAGTGTCTGTAGTTTACTGTCACAAGACTACAGAAGAAATTAATGGTGTGTGATTCCTCAGAGAATCTTTGTTAAGATGAACCAGAGGGGTTAGAATATGAGAACTTTCCAAAGGGTTTCTTGAGATTATTTGGTTGTTTATTTAATAAATTTAAATTAATGTAGTTGAAATTATAGGATTGTTTACCTTCGATTACTTCCTTGTTTATTACTTCATTTTTTATATTTTCTACCATATATATTCAATGACAGTTAGGCACATATCTTTGGGTGATTGCCTATTGGGATTCGTCTCACACGTTCTTTGGGTCATACTTTTGGGCCCAAATAGATTATATCATTGCAGGTATAGATAAGGGAAACACCCTTCTACTTCAGGTACTTGATTGTGGTGGAGATGGAGAGCATTGACAAAGATGAGGCTTGCGATGTTGTTGGAGTTGTTTACTTGTTTTCCTGTTTAGCTTGGGTTAGTACTGTATGCCAACATTGTGACTTGTTTGTCTAATTTCCTAGATATTGTGACATGCAACATTATTTATATATATGTTTCAGTTTTTTATTTATTTTCAGTATTCCACTGTTTACTTATTTTATGGTATCAATACTTCCACTACTATTATCTATTTTTTTCCACTATGTTACTCTACCAATGAGGGGATAGTTTCCCCACTATTACAAAAAATTCCCCCGCTGATATTCCACAGCCTCTGGCATTTGGGGAAATGTGCTTGAGGCCATGTGACCAACTGGGTACAGGGCACCTCTGGGAGGCACCAGGAACCAAGACGTTACAAAATGGTATCATAGGGAGTTATTTTCTTCTTTGACTTAATTTTTTGATCCTATAGCCAGGGATATGAAGGAATAAGTAGTTATTAATAAGCTATGCCCAGGAGAAGCTAACATGTGTATATAGAAAAGCTAATTTACCTTGATTATTACAATTTTTATAGTTTTTAAAGTATTACAGTTGATTTGATTTCACCTTTGGGTGATTCACATGTTTTGTGATGTTATTGTTGATATTATTGAGGTTATATTTCTCTTGCAACCTAATGAGATGAGGTTATGTCATCCCATGCATCATATAAGAACTTTCTAGAGATCACATGTCATGCACTCTTGTCATAAAATTTAGGGTGCATTATCGACTGCATGTTTTTGTGATAGGTGATGTGCTAGATATGCATGATGTTGGGATAAATACCTTGATAGAATACCTACTATTTGATACGGTATTGGATTGTGTAAGGTTTCATTTGAATGAGAACCGAAATTTAGTCCCTGAGGTGTTATGGGCCTTCATGGATTGAAATTTGGTAAATCATTTTGAATTTTAACAGTTATACTTTGTGATATTACATGAATAAGATTCAATTATTTAATTCGCAGGGAGTATGGCCCCCCACGGATTAGTATTTGACACTTTAATGTTGGTTTTAGTGTTTTTATGGGATTCTAGAGTAGTTTCTGAGGCATACTGTCTGGAAAGACCCAGAATACACGGTGTGTAATGATGAGTACACGCCATGTATCCTTCTATTTGGGAAGGAACTATTTTTCTTATGTAAACTCTATGTACTATATGTACATGTCGTGTAATCCTTGATCGTGTGACTACCTATGTGGGAAGGGACACGGGGTTGGGAAATATTTAGTGGAACACATCGTATACCATAAGTACACGCCATGTTGTAGGGGCCATGTATCTGGCCGTGTGACTAACGACATGGGTGGATGAAATCATTCTATTACACACTGGTTCTTGCATAAACACGCTGTGTAGAGTCAGTCGTTTCCCCGACCATGTGAATAACGACTTGGGAGTTTGAAACCTAAGCGGTACACACCATTTCTAGAACAAAAACACAGTGTAGTTTTGTCCTAGGAGAGAACCGTGTGGCTTATCCATGTATAGGAACATAGGTAGGGGAAACAATTCAAGTAAACTCTATGTAAATGGAGAACACGCCATGTGTATGGGATGTTACATGACTAGTTTTTGTAGAAGTACACACCCATGTAAAGACTTAAGGGAACACCCTGTGTAGGGGTTATACACGTCGTGTATCCCTGTTTTGAAAAAAATGAATGTTTTCTTTCTCCTGTTCCCTTATTTAACTTATAGGTTTCAGTCCTTTAGATTATTGAACTGAGGTGTGCACTTAAACTTGCAGAGTCATGCCACTGAGACATCTTTTGGTTGTACGCCAGATTTAGGCCAACGATCAGACACTAGACATGGTAGATTAGGGAATACCATACGATCCTCCCATTGTGTATGTCTTGGCACCAACCATCATTCCGGATATAGGTGCTGATGCATAGTTTTGAGAAGGATTCATGAGGTTTATGCAGAACTTCCATGGAGCGTTGTATCCTGTGTCGTCTATGGCAGAACTGACGTGGGTCTTTCAGTAGTAGCATTCCCATACTTTCTCAGGGGATGGAGGAACTCAGGCTATATATTCATGGTTAGAAACCATACTGTTGATATTAGAGCATCTTGAGATGCCTCCATAGAGGAGGATGAATCTCACTACTTATATGCTTCAATATTCCACCAAGAGATGGTGGGATGTGATCTCACAAGCAGGGCGCCAGCAGGTTATGATGTGGGATGAGTTCTATCATACCTTCTACGATTACTTCTACCTGGATAATTTGAGGCCTGATCCAGCCCGAGAGTTCAGGAGTTTGGAATAGGTTACACTCTTAGTCATGGAGTACTCTTCTCACTTCAAAGAGATTCAAAATTTCATGCCCATTCCAAGAGTTGATGAGTTATTTCTGGCGAGGAAGTTTGAGGATGGTCTCAGGCATGACATCTGATCTCAGGTGAACATCTCCAGGCTGACTTCTGTAACCTTTATTATCAACCAGGTGCTGATCACAGTGCACAACCAGAGGGATTCTGGAGCAGTAAGCCAGGGCGGCTCAACATCTGGAGTCGGTACCCTTCCAACTGATAATATGAAGTGTCACAGGGATTCTACACATAGAGATCCGAGTAGGAAGGATACATCTTCAGGTAGCTAGGTGGTATACTACCAGTGTAGGAAGAGTGGGCATATGAGGATAAATTTCCCGAGAGACCTAGTTGAGTGCCAATATTGCGGAAAGATGGGTCATATTTAGCGTTTCTCTCAGTTTTTCTCACCAGCAGTTGGTGATAGGGGTTTTGCTATGACTTCATGTTCAGGAGAAGGACCACTAGTTTCTCATCAGTTTGGGAACTTGAGTTCATCCGACTATTCAGGCCGAGGTGGAGGTCGTGGCCATGGTATCTAGTCGCCAGTATTTTAGTGAAAAGTGGGTGGATCAGATCAGAGTGGATAGGGAGGGTCATATGGTCGCGGTACAGGTCAAACTTTTGTAGTGGATTAGACCCAACAGAAGTAGGATTCCATACCCTCTACAGTTAGAGGTATGATTCTAGTGGCCTCAGTTTTAGCTTCTTCAATTTTTGATACAAGGGCTTCCCGTAGTTTCATATATGTTGTTGTTGTGGAGAGCCTTGGTCTCTATATATTTTCTTCTACTGATGTCTTGACGCTGGACACTCCATTGGGAACATGAACAGCTAGTGTACCTCAGTGAAAGGAGTGTCATATTGAGGTTGGTGGGTGTCACTTCTTATGGGACCTTTATGTCTTAGAGATGACATGATATGATGTCATTCATGGAATGGATTGGTTAGTTCCCTTCAAGGCTGTTGTTGACTGTTATCATTGTAGGGTGAGTTTGAAGTCGCCAGAGTGCAGTTTGTCTCTACATAATGGTGAATGGGATGTCCAGGCGAGAAGAGCGGGACCCGAGCATCATGGGTTGGGAGGAGTTACCGCCCAGATTGTTAGTCTGTATCTTGATGACTAGGGAATTTCACAGATGGAATTTCCTCTAGTGGTCGATCGCTTCAGGGATGTCTTTCCAGATGAATTTTTAGGTTTTCCTCTAGAGCGAGAGGTATACTTTTCTATTGAGCTTATTCCAGGAGTGACACCAGTGTCCATTCCTCATTCTAGGATGGCTACACCAGAGTTACAGGAGCTCAAGAAGCAGTTAGAGGAGTTACAAGAAAATTGTTTCATCAGACCCAATACTTCTCCTTGGGGTTCTCTTGTCCTGTTTCTGAAGAAGGAGAATGGTACCCTCAGATATTTTGTAGATTATTGGAAGCTGAACCAGTTGACGGTCAAGAACTGATTTCCCTTATCGAGTATTGATGATCTCTTTGATCAGCTTTGAGGAGCCATATTGTTCTCAAAGATTGACTTGAGATCCGATTATCATCAGTTGTGCGTTAGACCATCAAATATACCTCTTAAATCCTTTCAGAGTATGTATAATCTATATGAGTATGTGGTTATGACGTTTGGTCTCACAAACATGCCTACATTTTTTATGGAACTGATGAACTGAGTGTTCCATCCATACTTGGAATATTTCGTTGTAGTCTTCATGGATGATATCTTGGTGTACTCTTACACTCGACATGACCATGCTACCCATATTGAGATTGTTTTGAGTACAGTGAGAAAGAATACGTTATATGATAATCTCTCAAAATTCCACTTTTTGATGGACCAAATTCACTTCTTAGGTCATGTCATCTCAGAGATTGGAGAATCAGTAGACCCAGAGAAAGTGAAAGAATAAATTTATTGGGAACATCTGAAGAATGTCTTTGAGGTACAAAGTTTTCTAGGGCTAGATGGTTACTACAAACATTTCATACATGACTTTTCACACTTATCATTGCCACTAACAATCCTGACTAAGAAGGGAGCGAATTACTTGTTGGCAGATTCCTGTTATTAAGTTTTTTAGGAACTGAAATGGAGTTTGACTTCAACACCTATACTAGTTCTTATAGAGATGAGAAAGATTTATATAATTTATTATTATGCATCAGGTATCAGGATAGGAGAAGTTCTTATACAGGGGAAGGTGTTGTTGTGTACAGGTCTCGGCAGTTGAGGCCACATGAGAGGAATTTCCCTACGCATGATCTTGAGTTGGAAGTTGTTGTTCATGCTTTACGCTATTGGATACATTAACTTATGGGAGAGAATTTTGTGGTGTACACTGACCAAAAAATTCTCAATTATATCTTTACTCAACATGATCTGAATTTGAGACAACTAAGGTGGGTTGAGTACCTTCAGTCCTTTGACTTTGAGCTTACATACACTCTTGGTAAAGGAAACACAATGGCCGACATGTTGAGAAGGAGGACATAGATACAGATAGTTCTGGAGGCCATTAGTGAGTGGAAGCTTATGGATCTATTCTCTAAGATTCATTTGGAGGTGCACGATAGGAAGGGGCAGACATTTCTGTCTTATATAGCTATTACCTATACTCTTCTTGAGCGAGTGCTAATGAGTCAGCTATCAGATTCTGAAGGCCTAGTTGTACAGAAGAGTGTGTCAAGAGAGGATTATATTACTGTGTGGACCATAGGCATGGATTATATATAGCTCTTCCATGGACGCATATGGGTGTCGGTAGACATACGTGAGGAGATTTTGTGGGATTTTCATTCCTTAGTTTGGGTAGTTTATCCTGGTGTTACCAAGATGTATCAAGATCTACACCATCGGTACTGGTGGAAAGGAATGAAGAGAGACGTTGCTGGTTTTTTTAGGAGGTGTTCCACCTGTCAGTAAGCGAAGGCGGAGCATCAACGACCATTAGGTATTTTGTAGTAGTTACCCATTCTTGAGTAGAAGTGGAATTATGTCATGATGGACTTTGTGACGGGCTTACCGAGATTTCCTTGAGGGAACAATGCAGTTTGGTTTGTCATTGAAAAACTCACAAAGGTTGCACACTTCTTGCCGATCAAGGAGACCTTTAGTGTTGATGAGCTGGGAAGGTTGTATATTCGGGAGATTGTACGTTTACATGGGGTTTCTCACTCTATCATTCCAGACAGGTACACTTGTTTTACTTCTCAGGTCTGACAAGATTTATAGAGGGATTTGGGTAGACACGCACTTCTAAGTACAACTTATCATCCCCAGAAAATATGGCTAGTCCGAGCATACAATTTAGGTGCTGGAGGGAATGCTTCGATCATGTTTCTTATATTTTGGAGGTTCTTGGGGAAGCACATACCTCTAGTGGATTTTTCCTACAATAATAGTTTTCAGGAAACTATTCATATGGCACCTTATGAGTCTTTTTACAGTAGGCCATGCAGATCACCCCTATTTTGGCTAGAGGTAGGAGAGACAGCTATGTTGGGACCTCGTGTGTTCTAAGAGACCACAGAAAAGATAGATTTGATTCGGAAGAGGATGGATACTGCACAATCATGATAGAAGTCTTATGCTGATCGACAGATATGGACTATAGAGTTTGAGGTCAGAGATTAGGTTTTTCTATATGTCACACTAAGGTTGGGACACAAGAGGTTTAGGAGATAGGGTAAGCTTTCACTAAGATATGTCGAACCGTTTGACGTTTTGGAGAGGGTCGGGCCAGTTTTCTATTGGTTGAAGTTACCTCAGAGGTACCAGGATATGCACAACATCTTCCATGTTTCTTAGCTATGACGTTACTTCTCAGACTCGTCTCATGTTTTTCAACCTGAGGAAGTTGAGTTGGAGGAGGATTCCTCATTTGAAGAGCATCTTATCAAGATTGTTGATCGAGGAATGAAGGTTCTATATGGACGGTCTGTTCCTCTAGTATGGGTGCTATGGAAGCACGACAATGTACATGATGAGACTTGGGAGAGGGAGACCGATGTGCGATCACTGTGGCCAGATATGTTCAAGGATTATTCTTCGCCGCCTTCTTAGAGAAATTCAGGGATGAATTTATTTAAGGGGGAAGTTTGTAAGAACCCAGATATTCTTTATAGGTATAGATCTTGATTTTTGGTGTTTTTGATAAAAAATATGAGTTTCTATAAATTTAAGGAGTACATGTCGTGTGCTTAGGAGGACACACCATGAACCTGGTTTCTGTGGATAGCCGTGTACTGGCCGTGTAATGGCCGAGTACAAGGCCATGTGGGGTGACCTAGAGACCGCCTAAAGAGGGTCCTAGTAAAGGTATATATACGCCATGTACTTCTAAAGGAAATAATATGTATATTTATTTTTAATTGATTAAATGGACTGAGGTCACGTCAAATTGACAGAAACATATTCTTCTCAGCTTGTCTCATCCAGGAGTGACAGATATCACCGATTATTCCCGAAGCCCCCAATCGACCATCCATTATATGAATCAACCACCATAGATCATGTTGGAATCACCACGGTGAGTTATTCCTTCTTCTAGAGTCTCATACCTTGATTTATACTCTCCGATGATATATTATTGGTTGAAGGTTTTATAATTTTTTTAGATCTATGGAATTCTAGGTCGATTCAAAGGATGGGTTTCAACTATATCGATTTTACAACATCGAGGTTGGCTATTTGTGCCTCTCTGTAGTTTTATTTGAATTATATGTGAAAATTTTCCAATACCCTAGTTAGGGGATATTGTGTGTTTATAGAAATTAACCCTGTTAATGTCTTATATACTTTGTTTTCTTGAGTAGGGATATTGGATTGTGAATAGGGTTTAATTACATTGTTATGGATGTGTTTTCCTATGTTTGATTGTTTTGGATGTTGGGTCCAGAACCACCTGTTAGGCTGCTTTATTTTTCAGGCCTAGTGTTGTTAGGACGGAGTGATCTTATTTGATATTATATGATATTATTTTTAGCTGTTTATCCAAGTAGTATATTGTGATTTACCTTGGATACTGAATATTGTTTGTGCATGTTTTCTTACATAGGACTATGGGAACTTGGTGTAGTTAGACCATAGGGGGAATGGATGTTGAGGGCTTCCCTAGAGTGTTTGTTATACTTTTCACATTGTGAGACCATAAGGGGGATAGACATAAGTTCTCCCTCAGAGTGTCTATAGTACCACATTGCGAGACCACAAGGGGAATTAGACATTGAGTGATTCCCCAGAGTGTCTGTAGTTTACCTTCACAAAACTGCAAGATGAATTGATGGTGAGTGCTTCCTCATACAGTATTCGTTAAGTTGAACTAGAGGGTTTAGACTGTGAGAACTTTTTAAAGGTTTTATTGATATTGTTTGGTCATTTATTTAATAAATTTAAATGAATGTAGTTAAAACTGTAGTATTCTTTTTACCGTTGAGTACTTCCTTGTTTATTAATTCATTTTTCATATTGCCCGCCATATATATTCACTGACAGTTAGGCATAGATCTTTGGGTGGCTGCTTACTGGGATATGGATCACACCCTATTTGGCTCATGCTTTTGGGCCCAAAAATATTATATTACTACAAGTATAGATAAGGTCAGGCACCCTTCTACTTCAGGTACTTGATTGAGGTGGAGCTGGAGAGCATGGGACTAAGCTAAGGCTTGTGATGCTATTGTAGTTGTTTACTTTTTTTCCTTTTTACCTTGGTTTATTATAGTATTATAGCATTGTGACTTATTTGGATGCTTTCTTAGATATTTTGACATGCATCATTATTTATATATATGTTGCAATTGTTTATTTATTTTCAGTCTTCAGCTATTTACTTATTGTATGGTATTACTGCTTCCGCTACTGTTATCTGTTTGTTTCCACTATATTACTCTACCAATGAAGGAATAGTTTCCCCACTATCACTCCCAAGTCCCTCACTTCCAATCATCAGCATCTAGTATTCAAGGAAATGCACTTGAGGCCATGTGACCAACCAGGTGTGGGGCACCTCTGGGTGGCACTCTGAACCAGGACGTTACACTTAATAGATTCCTCCAGTTCCCATGTCACCTATTGTAATGCCCCAAACCTAGTTACCCAGAGTTGGTGCATTATTATATAATATTTTCATGATTACAAGGAACCAAGTCCCAAAAAGTTGATCAATTTAGCAGTCTTGGAAAATAGATTACATACATGAACTTCACATTACAATTTCAAACTTAAAATACAACATAGATAATATTTTTAGAATTCCATTATTCTCCTAGCTTAAAACTGCATACAAAACATAATACACTTCTTGGAATCCTAAGAAAATAAAACATAATAAAGGGGTGAGATCATATGCTCAGTAAGGATAAACAATATAGTGAAAACTTTCATAAATAAGCATAAACATTTAAGGCAATGTATAAGACTAAAACACAAGCCTTTTAAACTTAAACTTCAATATAATATGGAAAATATAAATCAAATAATTAAATTTACTTATTAAAATGGTTATTCTACTAGTCTAATAATAACATGTAATATCAATAGCTAATTTTATAATAATGGAATGCATAATGATGGACATCATAACCACATAATCAAGGCCTCATTCCAAGACTACAAATAAGATTTTTTAAAGGCCTTATGCCAAGACACTAATTTGTCTCATGAGACCTACCGATGCATCGAGGGGATATAGTAGGCCCTGCCCATCACATTCTAAGTCTAATTCATTCCTCATATGAAAAGGGTGAAGCAAAATCTAAACATTCATATTAAATCTAACATACAAAATGTCAATAATTTAACCACAAATCACGAATGGTATAAAAATAACACATCCAGAGTCAAACATAACTTATTCAATACAATATAGAAGATTGTATTATAATAAATCAACCTAAATATAGAATAAAATACAATAAATGATATTGAAATATATGAAAATAATCAGTAAAACTATTTTAGAGAAATATCTATTTTTTCTTGAAAACATTTAAAAGTTGTACTATTTATCAAAGAAGCTTTTAAAAATAGATTTTTGAATCAAAGTGTCCCATAAAACTTTGAAACTTTTAAAAGGAATTTTAATTTTAAAACATTCATGTGCGTATAAATAAATCCATAACACTATTTTTAAAACATGTACATTAATGAGAAAGATTTAGAAGAATAAATCTTGAAAACATTTAAAATGATATTTTAGTTAGAGTTACTAACCAAATGAGTGAATATTGAATACAAATAATTGAGGTAATTAAAACTTTATAATATCATTTGAATAAAGGGATTCATGATATACTATGTCAAAGTACTGTATATACACCATATAAAAGTGAATTGGTGCGTAACAACAAGGAAGTTTCAATGGAAGTAAATTGAGATGAAATCTCTTATAAAGACTATATCATTAAGTTAAGGATAAATAAATGAAATAATTATTTGTGAAAAATAAAAATACACTAAATATTATTGGATATTCAGCATAAATCAGTTAGATTACATTCATTCATATTCTTTTAGAAACAAAACCAATGAATTGGATGTTTAACTCAATGAATGGAAATTGAGTTAAGATGACCCTTATCAAGTTCATATCAATGACATGAGAATTTATAAATGGAGTGATTATGTGTATCAAAATTATATACACAAAAAGGGAAGTGAAAACTACTACATAAATAAATAAATAGTTATTTCACACATAATCTTGGAGTAAAATAATCAATGAAGTTTGCGTAAAACCCAATGAGTGGAAATCGAAATTAGAAATTCCATCACTGATTTGGTAACTTACGAAACATAAACCCCACGAAAGAAGGATCATCCAATGAAGATGTAAATAAACATAAATTAAATTATATTACACAAATAATACAATCATGGGTAGTACATATACCACACAAAAGGAAATAGTGGCAATATATCATGCATCTCATGGGAATAAGAAGTGAGATGAAAACACCATAACTTATACTTTCCTTTAGTCAAGGGTAAGTTTAACCTCTTGTATAATGGTTAAATCATTTTTATTAAATTATACAAGAACCAAATTCATAAATATGATATCATATATGATCTTCTAATATTTCTTTGTTAATAATATTTCAGTAGTATCATAGTTTCGGTGTTAACTGATTCATTTTCCATTATATGTTTTGTTATGTAAGTCATGTTTGTTATGGATAGGATTAATTTGATTCATATACAGAATTATATTAAGTTCTTAAACATTATTTTAAATCATAAAATGAAAATTAATCTTGAATGGTTACGATGGGAATTAAATCTCATTGCATTCATGGAGACGGTAATCCATACGTACACACGAGCGACAATATCATTCTATTGATGGTGAAATCATATGTAATTGGATGGTATATCATATATAAAGAATCATTTACATTTTATATTTATTATTTACATCAATTATACTCATTATTATACCTATACAAATAATTAAGTGTTTAATAACAAACTACACCACGAAGTGGAGACATTAAGCCGTACATAAGCACGTATGGTGACTTTGTCATTCATAGGATGGATAGAATAATGAATAAATTTGTACCATATTTATAATAACATAATTTTAATTAGAAGGTACTGGAGTTATTATTTTGGTATGGAAACAAAAAAGAAAGAGGAAGTGGAAGAAGAAAAGAACATTGAAAGAGGTGGTGAAATTATTACCTCTTCTTCAGGTGCTTCCTTTTGATTTGATCAAAAGGGTCTCCTTAGGTTGGATTTCTGATCAAAGTAAGGCCTATAGGTTGAAGTGAGGGTAGTTGGAAAGATATTTCATCAGGTTTTGGCCAATCCAAATGGATTTTGATGTATTAATTCGAGAGAAGTGGAAGTACCCTTTTATAAGAGAGGTGAGGGTCACTTTAGGAAAAGCTTGAAATATTATTTTATTATAAAATCATTTTCGGTTTCTAATGGATACAAATGGATTTATTTAGAGTATAAGGTTGATATGGGTTGAAATATTCAACCAATAGGTTTTTGAAAAGTTTAGGTCATCATATTAACCATATCTTTTAGATTTAATTCTTAGTTAAATAGTTTATCTTTTACCATGTCTTCTAATATTTTTATATTAAATTGTTAATAAACTTACTATAAAATACCAATAGAACATCAAGTGGTTACTTAATGACATATCTATCATTATATAAGTCCTTTTTACTAACAATAGATTTTTGGACTACTATATAATTTAATAAGATAGTATTTGTTTTAAAAACTCATTTATGTCAATTTTGACACTATTTAGTATTTGGTTTTTTTGAAAGTCATAAAAATATTATTTCTTAGAAAACAATACATTTAATCGACCTTAACATGTCATATTAACCTAGAAAAATAGTTTAATGCATAAAAAGTTTCAATGTATATTTATTTTAATATTTATAACATCAATTATTTTAGTCTTTCATTAATAAGGTAATTACTGCATCATCATTGTGTCAGAAATAAATTTAATTATTTAATGTCTAAAAATTATAAATAAAATACCATTATGTATTAAACATTTTTATATTTCTAATAAATATTTTTAGTCTAATTTATCTTATCTTTAACCCTATATTAAAAATGTTTTAGTTATTAAACTTTGAATTTAACACTTTTAACTCTTCTTTAAATAAAATATAATAAATGCCCTAATATAATCCATGTGGATAAAAAAGGATCATATTTTTTCCTAATGTTGATTTTGGTCTAAATACACTTATCCAATATAATTAGTACATGTGTTAGGGTAATTATAAAATCATTTTTACCTTTAATTACTATATTTACTTTTAACCGTGGTAAATCAAATTTAAAAGTTATTATTCACAAAACATTATTTTCATCGCATTGAAACACATTTTACTTACTGATTTCAACCATGTCTCTCAAAATTTTTAAATTCAATTCACAAAAGTGGTAAAATTATGTTTTATTCAAATTTGTAAATGTGCATAGAAGGTGGGTAAAAGACGGTAAAAAAGTTCAATAAAATTTTATATATCTAATCTTATTATAAAATGGATTAAATGAATTAAATTTTAATAATATAGGTATTATGTATCAATTTTTACTTTAAAAAAAATTAAGTTAAAAATTATTATTTAAATAAAAAGTTGGCTTTAAACAATAACGTAGTGTTCTTCACCATTCATAAAAAAATTGAAAGTTTCTAGAAGAATACCAAAAATTTACCCAAAGATAATTTTAATATTACAAATTCAAAATTGATATCTGTTTTACCAAATTAAAAACATAGAAGTTGTATTAATTAATTTAAAAATAATTCCCACTGTCAAAACCGGAAAGAGAGTTTTTTAGAAGTAAAAACTATCAAAAGATTGATATGTGTTTATGTCTAATTTAAATGTAAAATTACTTCCAAGGACTAAAATTGGATTAAATGATAAAAATATAATCTAATTATACTTCAATACCATTCAAATTTATACTTTAACACTATAAATTATTTTGATTAAAAGGTTGTTTTCAATTAAAATTTAGTATTTTCACTATTCATCAAAATATGAAAGTTATTAGAAAAGAACCAAAAATTTATCCAAACTAAAGTTTTATGTCCAGATTCTAAAGAAGAAGTTTATTTTGTCAAATTTAATATATAAAAGTGTCAAATATTTTATTTAAAAATGGTTCTCCATTAAAAGGTGGTAAAATTGCATTTTTTGAAAAATAATTATTTTATCTGAAAATTTGAATTTTTTCTTATATTATGTCTAAGAAACACATAATATGGATGTTAAAATTATATGGAGTATATAAAATTCAAAATTCAGTTAATACTATTCTTAACCACTTTTTGAATGAGTATTTTGGTAAGTCGTGGTGCGCTCAAACTCAGTGTTGTGTGTAGCACAATCTTTTAAATTACTTTAAAGAAAATAACTTACTATAAAATATTGGGGTGTAACATTCTTCACCGCCTTTTGAAATTGAATCCTCGCAATTTTAAAATGGGGCTTGGGAACTTCATTGAAAGTCCCACATCGTAAAAAGAGTCAATAAAACTATCACTTTAAAGGAAAGAAAGAGAAGTTCAAAGGTCACCTGAGATAACTCATACTAAGATTCCATGTAAGAAAACAAGGATATGGAAGATAAACTAAGTGTCAAGTTCTGATAGAGAGTGATATAAAACATGATCAGGAGAAATTTAACAACTAGAAAACCACAAAATTTTGATGGGTTAAATAGTCATTAGTTTCTCAGTAGGAAAAGTAAACGTACAACATTTTTTGTTATAAGTTCAATTTCATAAAGTTGGGGAATTTATTTATGAGATTGACTAATAACATAAAAATATATACTTAATTTTCAAGTAGAATTTCATACTTTAATAAATTTCTACCACTAACTCATCTTTTCTCCAAATGATGGGTATTCAAGATTATTTGGTCAAACATGAAGCTCTAGAATAAACTTCTAGAGAATCACATAATCCCCAAAGGATGAAATATATATTTTCCTTGTATTTAGATATTAACCAAAACCAAAATGGTTAGTACAAGATTAGATGATCCCTAAAAATGATAATCCTTTATTGAAATAAATAATAATATTAATTTCAAAAATTAAACAAACAATACCCAAAGTTCAATAAATACCATTCAATAAACAATTTTCCTTAAATCCTTCAATATAATCCAAACTAAGATTGAAACCAAAAACTCAAAAGAATTTAATCACATAGTATTTCATATTAAATCTTAACATTTATCTCTAAATAACATCAACTATATTAAAGTCTCATACTAAAGTGTAATTAACTAAATCACATATTCTCTATGGTAGGTTAATAATTTCCATTAATAACCTGAATCTCTATAAGTCCAAAATTAAAACATTGATTATTCAAAAATAAAAATCCACCAAAAATCCTCAAATAAAATCCCATAGTATTCTATTTTCCTTAGGCATATAGTGTTCCTAACAGAGCGAACGTATTCCTAAATAACATTTATCTCTTAATCACCAAATAAATTTCCTATAATAAGGATATACATTTGATAAAACATAATATCCCAAATCAACTTATTTTTATCAATACAATCATTTAACTAAACAGAATTAGTCACACTAACCAGGGACTTCACACAGTCCAGTGGTAGGAAATAAATCCCAATTGCACATTAGTTGTGGGTTTGATTCCTGCAGCTTTTTTCGACGCGATGGGTTGTCACACAGTCTGCGTGTTGTCCTTTTTCAAAAAATATATTTTATAAAATTCACAAAATGAGATGACTTCGACAAAATAACCATAAAATAATTTAACCACAAATGTTTTCTTATACCTCACATTTTCATCCCATAAATTAATAACTTGTAACTGCCTCAAATTCAAGGATCATATAAACCCAAATGGTTCTTTATAACTATATCCAAAAAAGAAAAGATAATTCTTTTTCAAATAGAATTTTCACATAACAAACTGCAGAGTTTCACATACAAGAGAAAAATCTTATAAAGTAATTCCATCAATAAAGATAATTAATACTTTTAAACATTTCTCAATCCATTTATTTCTACATAGGCTCTTCCTTGACCTATTGGTTATCCTATAGAATAGGGAACTGACTCGGGTAATGCCCAAGTCCCCTACATTTACGGAAAATGACTGTAAATAGATTCTTAGGATCATTTTTATTTTATTTCATAACACTCTTCATTTTTCCTTGACAATTATTTACTTTATTTCCTTATTTCCCACACATAAAACATTTATTTGTTCCATTGAGACACTTTCCTGGGTGTCTCCTTCCACATTTCCTGCGTGATGTAAATTGATATTTCTTTTCTCTATGGTCTCCACTACTGGAGCTCTTATCATTATTCGCCTTTCACTTCTTTATTGAGTTTGGGAGTTTGTTAATGTATGTGTTGTTGATCATATTTTTGGAAACCTGCATTGGCATGAACACAATATCTTTTATGCCTATCAAGATTCCATTTAGTTTCTCATTTCCACCATCATTCCCACCTTTTACATTATATTCAATGTTAATACGAATTCCTTGGAATCTGACCATTGACTAAAACCAGAAATCATAGTGTGAGTAACAATTGTCATAAAATCATTTAGATAATATCATGACACCTTATTTTCAATCTAAAACACCTTAGGATTAACCAAGATTATTAATTCTCATCTTATATTAAAATCTTTCAAATTGGTTTGTAAAGAAAATGTGAATTATCCTAAGCATATCCCCTGAGAGTATCGTAACCAAGAGTGCAGCAAGGCCCGTTTTCGTGCACCAGTTCTAGTTCGGGACTAGCTCAAAGTGGTGTTTTTGAGTTTTAACCCTAGATACATCTGTTCTAGAGCTGCCTCTACCTGCTCATATCCAGAAAGGGATGTATTTCTTAAAAAATGTCATGACCCGTCCTCGGGGCCCGTGCCGTGACTACCCCAAGCCCGCCTTCAATAGGCCAGGGGCTGGAGACTAGCACCAAAGGTGTAAATCCTGATAACTGGGAAGGCATTTCCTTTATAAAAGTAAACAAAACACTACAGAGTACAAGCGGAAGTAAAACACTAAGTACAAAGAGAAGTGATGAAAGGTAAAAGGGCCAGAATACAAACCCAAATGAAAGTACAACTATAACTGAACGAAGTACAACAGAAAAAGACAACAACTGGAAGAAAGGAAGCAGCTCCTGGGTCGTCCTCCTCGGATCCTACCTGAAGGGTAGGTACAGATGGCGCAGCTCCTAGATCGTCCACCATGGATCCTACCTGAAGGGTAGGTACAGATGGTGCAGCTCCTGGATCGTCCACCACGGATCCTACCTGAACGGTAGGTATAGATAGCCTCCTCAACGCTCTCACCCGTCAACCTCCTCCGTGTGTCGTCTTTCCGTGAAGTCCACCTCCGGGTACTGACTCGTCATGTAGTCCACCTCCGGGTACCGTCCAGTCCTCGAACACTCGGCCTTTGTCAGCACTGCCCATCATCAGCAACCAACACAATGAGGTGCGGGTATAGCCCATGCAGGGGTGAGTATAACAATACTCAGTAGGGACCCCGAGACCCTCAAGGTCTCACTAAAACCAACATGGATATCCACAAAGAAGATCTCAGCAGATAACCTCCACTTAGGTATATGCCCATACATATATCTAATTTATCAAGTAACCCATCTCAATCTTGAGGAAACACAAAGATTATGAAATCAACGGATAACCACTACCCAGGTATATGCCCATACATATACCTAAGTTATCAAGTGACCCATCTCAATGATGAGGTAAACACAAGGTCAAAAGTCTCAGCTCAAACCAGGATTTTCATTATCGAAACCGTAACTGCTGAAGAGCTCCGTCTCTGAAGTGTACAGTGGTCTTGTCACGACTCCGAGGTACTGCTCACTAACCTAAGACTGCTAAGATACTCCTCCTATCGGGTACCGCGGGACAGCCACCCAAACACAGTAGTGCTTCCCGCCGGGGTATGCCACCCAAACACAGTAGTGCACACCCCCTAGTAGCCTGCTGAGGTACTCTCCGGACGAGTACCGCGGGTCTGCACTGTCACACACGTAGTGCTCCGTCCTCCATGGGTCTGCACCTCACAAAGTAGTGCTCCGTCCACTGGGCTAGTCGACTCACTCCAAGTCGAGTCGGTCAAGCAGTCGTCTGGTCTCAGTCGGCTACACGGTCTCCGTACTCCGCATGCTCGTCTCTAGGAGGGTCCGCTCCATGAGATACAAGTCGATACTCCAAGTATCTCAAAGTCCAACGAAGAAGTATCTCAAAGGACCGCCTTGTCATAGGGGTCTCAACGCAATAGACGGCGCGTCAATCGGACGCCTGGTCTGTGAGTTACTAGCCTTTTCGTCCCACGGGCCTGGTTGGTTTCATGAGCGAACCAATCCCAGCCATATCTCAACTGTACCCCGAACTCTCATAGGTTATACTCATAGGGACCATTTCTGAACGAGATCATCAACGCCGCTGACGGTTCGTCAAACAGACGTCCTGTCTGAAAGATATCAGCTTTCCCGGTCCAGGGGCCCGGTTGGATTTCGGGTACAATCCAACCCGGCCACTATCCAACTATATCCAAAACTCAGGCAAAGTATGCCAAAAATTCCGTCTCAACAAAAGGAAATCAACGAGACAGATGACACATCAATCGGACGCCCGGTCTGTGAGTTATTGGCTTTTTCGTTCCAGGGGCCCGATTGGATTTCGTGAGTGAACCAACACGACCGCACTCCAACGACATCCAAACCTCGAGCGGAGTAAGCCAAAAGATCCGTCTCACTTAGAAGAATCCATCAAAGTCTACGGCACGTCAATCGGACGTCCGGAGCTCAAGATATAAGCGTTTCCGCTTCGAGGGCCCAGCTGGTTTCGTGTACGAACCAACCCGGCCGAACCCAAAGTTCTCCAAAACCTTCATTTTAATACACAGAAACGACCGTCTCGTTCCAAGGATCGCTACACAAATGACAGTGTGTCGATCGGAGGTCCGTAGCCCAAGATATGGGCATTTGACTGAAAGTGGTCCGAAAACGGGGGGTCTGGGCCCGGACCGACCCGGCCCGACCCCCCTGGGTCGGCCCAAACTGGGTCCGACCCCACTGGACCCGGCCCGGCCTAGCCGGCGCGGCGCGGCCCGACCGGCCAGCCGCGGCTCGGCATGGCCGAGCCGAAGTCGGGAGCGGGGGGTGCGTGCGGCCCGCCGCCGCCAATTCTTCCGGCGGTGCGCTCGGGTGCAGCCGCCGCCTGGCGGCCAGACGGCTCCAGCCGCCACCTCCGGTCGCCGGCGGTGCCGCGCCGGCGACCCCCGCCTCCGGGTGTTTCCGCGGGCCACGGGAGTTGCTCCGGTGGTCCGTTTTCAAAACCGTATGAGCCGGTGTTCATCTCGGGTCTCGTACTTTACTGAACAAGCTTCAAAAATACTTTGCGGCCCCGTCATGTCGTCGCTCGTCAATCCGCACGTCAATTAACAAAACGCGCCATCTTCGTGGTTCTCCGGCGAGACGCGTTGGCGCCGTGCCCCTTCGCCCTGGCCCGACTCCGTCTGCGGATGTCTTCGGGTTTCACTGACGCAGCGCGACGGTGTCGCGCCCTTGTTTGTTTTTCACGACGCGGTGCGACGGCGCTGCACATTTCCTTGTCGCAAGATTCTGCGTGGTGCGACGGCACCACGCCTTCCCATACCAAACCACAAATAAATACAACATGGAAAAAGGAGGTGGGTCGTCTGTGTTTGTGTGGACCGGCCCCCTCTCGTTAAACGATAGCAGTTGGATATATTCACGAAGAAAAAAAATCAAGGGAGTAATCTCGAACAAATTAAAGAAAAGACAATCCCCTACAACCTCTTAAATAAAAATAATCATAACAATAATCCCAACCCGCAAAATAATCTTTACGGATCAACTTAATATTTAGTTGAACCGCGTTCTTAGATTTAGAAGGGAGTAAACGAGGGTTCACCAACAATCACAATTTAAATTCCCTACCTTGATATTTGACGTCGCACGTCGGGTATCGCAGAGAATGGCGTCGCAGCGTCGGACGTAGATTCTGTGGACGTCGGGGTGCGTCTGAGGAGGAAACGACGTCTCCTCACTTGTTTCTATGATGAAGAAGGGAGGTACATTTGTCGTTGGTGATGATCACCACGGTCGGTGACTTCTCCCTTGTCGTGGAGGAAGATGAAGACGGAAGAATCCAGGACGCCGAGTCTTCTAGGTCGTGGGGTCGATGTTCTTCGTCGGAGAAGAACCGTTCTTCGCGTTCTTCGTCGAAGGCGAAGAAGATCTTCAAGTTTCTCAACGATTCTACCAAACCTCCCAAGCAATAAAGAAACTAACACAAAATAAATTAAGCCCACACTTAATTTATTAACACAACATAAACCTTTGAAATTCAAGAGTTCGAATTTCAAAAACTCACATTAAACTCACTACATTAATGTCATAAGTTATAACTTATGTTCACAACATTAATGGTGAGTTGAGGGGGTTAGAGGATATGAAGGGGTGGGGTTCGTGTGGGCCCCACCACCCTCTTAACCTCCCAAGGGAAGTTGGGTAGTCACCCAACTTCCATCCAATGGATAAAAACACTTAAGGAAAATAAAAATTGAAGTTAAATTTTTATTTTAACTTTCACAATTTTTTAACAACTTCCCTTGTGTAAACGCAACTCCAGGATAGGCGTTCCTAAGAAAATACCGGCGCTGCGGTTCCATCGGTGCCCTCAGAATTTGATTCTGAGCATCGGTTCAAAAGTTAGAAAATCCCGCTCGTTTGTCAACTCCGGAATATTTTTTCCTAAGCATTGCCTTTATAAAAGTAAACAAAACACTACAGAGTACAAGCGGAAGTAAAACAGTAAGTACAAAGAGAAGTGATGAAAGGTAAAAGGGCCAGAATACAAACCCAAATGAAAGTACAACTATAACTGAACGAAGTACAATAGAAAAAGACAACAGCTGGAAGAAAGGAAGCAGCTCCTGGGTCGTCCTCCTCAGATCCTACCTGAAGGGTAGGTACAGATGGCGCAGATCCTAGATCGTCCACCACGGATCCTACCTGAAGGGTAGGTACAGATGGTGCAGCTCCTGGATCGTCCACCACGGATCCTACCTGAAGGGTAGGTACAGATAGCCTCCTCAACGCTCTCGCCCGTCAACCTCCTCCGTGTGTCGTCTCGCCGTGAAGTCCACCTCCGGGTACTGACTCATCGTGTAGTCCACCTCCGGGTACCGTCCAGTCCTCGAACACACGGTCGTCGTCAGCACTGCCCGTCGTCTGCAACCAACACAACGAGGTGCGGGCATAGCCCGTGCAGGTGTGAGTATAACGATACTCAGTAGGGACCTCGAGACCCTCAAGGTCTCACTAAAACCAACATGGATATCCACAAAGAAGATCTCAACAGATAACCTCTACTTAGGTATATGCCCATACATATATCTAAGTTATCAAGTAACCAATCTCAATCTTGAGGAAACACAAAAATTATGAAATCAATGGATAACCACTACCCAGGTATATGCCTATACATATACCTAAGTTATCAAGTGACCCATCTCAATCATGAGGTAAACACAAGGTCAAAAGTCTCAGCTCAAACCAGGATTTTCATTATCGAAACCGTAACTGCTGAAGAGCTCCGTCTCTGAAGTGTATAGTGGTCCTGTCACGACTCCGAGATACTGTTCACTAACCTAAGACTGCTGAGGTACTCCTCCTGTCGAGTACCGCGGGCCAGCCACCCAAACACAGTAGTGATTCCCGCCGGGGTATGCCACCCAAACACAGTAGTGCACACCCCCTAGTAGCCTGCTGAGGTACTCTCCGGATGAGTACCGCGGGTCTGCACTGTCACACAGGTAGTGCTCCGTCCACCATGGGTCTGCACCTCACAAAGTAGTGCTCCGTCCACTGGGCTAGTTGACTCACTCCAAGTCGAGTTGGTCAAGCAGTCGTCAGGTCTCAGTCGGCTACACGGTCTCCGTACTCCGCACGCTCATCTCTGGGAGGGTCCGCTCCATGAGCTACAATTCAATACTCCAAGTATCTCAAAGTCCCACGAAGAAGTATCTCAAAGGACCACCTCGTCATAGGGGTCTCAACGCAACAGACGACACGTCAATCGGACGCCTGGTCTGTGAGTTACTAGCCTTTTCGTCCCAGGGGCCCGGTTGGTTTCGTGAGCGAACCAATCCCGGCCGTATCTCAACTATCCCCCGAAGTCTCATAGGTTATACTCATAGGGACCGTTTCTCAACGTGATCATCAACGCCGCAGACGGTTCGTGAAACGAACGTCCTGTCTGAAAGATATCAGCTTTCCCGATCCAGGGGCCCGGTTGGATTTCGGGTACAATCCAACCCGGCCACTATCCAACTGTATCCAAAACTCGGTCGAAGTATGCCAAAACTTTCGTCTCAACAAGAGGAAATCAACGAGACAGATGGCACGTCAATCGGACGCCCGGTCTGTGAGTTATTGGATTTTTCGTTCCAGGGGCCCGGTTGGATTTCGTGAGTGAACCAAGCCGACCGCACTCCGACGACATCCAAACTTCGAGCGGAGTAATCCAAAAGATCCTTCTCACTTAGAGGAATCCATCAAAGTCGACGGCACATCAATCAGACGTCCGGAGCTCAAGATATAAGTGTTTCCGCTCCGAGGGCCCGATTGGTTTCGTGTACGAACCAACCCAGCCGAACCCAAAGCTCTCTAAAACCTTCAGTGTAATATACCGAAACAACATTTTCGTTCCAAGGATCGCTACGCAACTGACAGTGCGTCGATCGGAGGTTTGTATCCCAAGATATGGGCATTTGATTGAAAGTGGTATGAAAACGGGGGGTCTGGGCCCGGACCGACTCGGCCCGACCCCCCCTGGGTCGGCCCGAACCGGGTCCGACCCAACTGGACCCGGCCCGGCCCGGCTGGTGCGGCCCGGCCTGGCCGGATCGGTCCGCCCCGACCGGCCAGCCGCGGCTCGGCGTGGCCGAGCCGAAGTCGGGGAGCGGGGGGTGCCCACAGCCCGCCCCTCGCCGTTAATTGAGGGCGGCGGCGCAACCGCCGCGCCGGCAACCCGCGCCTCCGGGTGTTTCCACGGGCCACCAGAGTTACTCCGGTGGTCCGTTTTCAAAACCATCTGAGCCGTTGTTCATCTCGGGTCTCGTACTTTACTACGCAAGCTTCAAAAATACTTTGCGGACCCGTTATGTCCTCGCTCGTCAATCCGCACGTCAATTAACAAAACGCGCCATCTTCGTGGTTCTATGGAGTGACGCGTTGGCACCGCGCCCCTTCGCCGTGGCCCGACTCCATCCGCGTATGTCTTCAGGTTTCACCGACGCGGCGCGACGGTGTCGCGCCCTTGTTTGTTTTTCACGACGCGGTGCGACGGCTCCGCGCATTTCCTTGTCGCAAGATTCCGCATGGTGCAACGGCACCACGCCTTCCCATACCAAACCACAAAGAAATCCAACATGGAAAAAGGAGGTGGGTCGGCCGTGTTTTTGCGGACCGACCCCCTCTCGTTAAACAATAGCAGTTGGACATATTCACGAAGAATAAAAATCAAGGGAGTAATCTCGAACAAATTAATGTAAAGACAATCTCCTACAACCTCTTAAATAAAAAGAATCATAACAATAATCCCAACCCGCAAAATAATCTTCGCGGATCAACTTAATATTTAGTTGAACCACATTCTTAGATTTATAAGGGAGTAAACGAGGGTTCACCAACAATCACAATTTAAATTCCCTACCTTGATATTTGACGTCGCACGTCAGGTATCACGGAGAATGGCGTCGCGGCGTCGGACGTAGATTCTGTGGACGTCGGGGTGCGTCCGAGGAGGAAACGACATCTCCTCACTTGTTGCTATGATGAAGAAGGTAGGTACGTTTGTCATTGGTGATGATCACCACGGTCGGTGACTTCTCCCTTGTCATGGAGGAAGATAAAGACGGAAGAATCCGGGACGCCGAGTCTTCTAGTTTGTGGGGTCGATGTTCTTCATCGGAGAAGAACCGTTCTTCACGTTCTTCGTCGAAGAAGAAGAAGATCTTCAAGTTTCTCAACGATTCTCCCAAACCTCCCAATAAATAAAGAAACTAACCCAAAATAAATTAAGCCCACACTTAATTTATTAACACAACATAAACCTTTGAAATTCAAGAGTTTGAATTTCAAAAACTCACATTAAACTCACTACATTAATGTCATAAGTTATAACTTATGTTCACAACATTAATGGGGAGTTGAGGGGGTTAGAGGATATGAAGGGGTGGGGTTCGTGTGGGCCCCACCACCCACTTAACCTCCCAAGGGAAGTTGGGTAGTTACCCAACTTCCTTATAATGGATAAAAAAACTTAAGGAAAATAAAAATTGAAGTTAAATTTTTATTTTAACTTTCACAATTTTTTTAACAACTTCCCTCCTGTAAACGCAACTCCGGAATAGGCGTTCCTAAGAAAATACCGGCGCTGCGGTTCCATCGGTGCCCTCAGAATTTGATTCCAAGCACTGGTTCAAAAGTTAGAAAACCCCTCTCATTCGTTCACTGAACGTACCCGAGCTAAACTTTGGAAATTGATTCCGGGTACACCGGGCCTCAGAATCAGGCGCCGTCAGAAACTGTGTTCTTGTAAAATTCCAAAGAAAATTAAGAAAAAATTTTCCTTGAAATTTCTGGGTCTTTACACAAAATTCAAAAAATCTCTACATTACCAAAATTCTATAAAGTTCTTCTATACTAATCCTCAATGTTTATCTTAGGGTAATAAGAGTTTTTCTAAATCTAGTTTACAAGGTTTGTACTAAACTTCCTCTGATACCAAATATAACGCCCCGAACCTAGTTACCCAGAGTCAGTACATTATTACATAACATTGGCATGATTACAAAGAATCTAGTCCCGAAGGTCCAATTAGTCTAGCCGTCTTGGAAAATTGATTACATTGATGAACTTCACATTACAATTTATAACTTAAAATAAAACATAGATAATCCTTTGAGAATTCCATTATTCTTCTGAATTAAACATGCATATAAAACATAATAAACTTTTTGGCATCCTGAGAAAATAAAACATAAGAAATGGGTGAGCTCAGATACTCAGTAAGGATAAACAATATAATGAAAAACTTCATAAATAAGCATAAACATTTAAGGTAATGTATAAGACTAAAAAACATGCCTTTTGAACATAATATTTATTATAATATGGAAAATATAAATCAAATTATTCCATTTAATTATTCACATAGATATTCTAGTAGTCTAACAATCACATGTAATATCAATAGCTAATTTCATAATGATGGAATGGATAATTTTGGACATTATAACCACATAGTCAAGGCCTCGTGCCAAGAATACAAATAAGATTTTATCAAGGCCTTGTTCCAAGACACTAGTTTGTCTCATGAGACCTACCAATTCATCGAGGGGCTATAGTGGGCCCCGCCCATCACATACTAAGTCAAATGAATTCCTCATATGAAAAGGGTAAAACATAATCTAAACATTCATATTAAAACTGTTGGAGTTGGTGGCCTAGAACCAACTACTTTGTACTTTATTCATTAATAAAAACATTATCACATTGTGATTGTTATTCTGCATGAAAATTCATGTGATAATGTCCTAAGGATAACTGTTTCATTAAAGGGTCATAGCGGTTCCCAATTATAATGAGAACCCGAAAGTCCCATAACACAGTTCTTGAATATATGTTCTATGGAAGAATGATGTTATTTGAGGGACACAAATAATACAGGACATTAGGGGTGAGGACTAATAAGACTTTGAGGAACCTTCTCATGGTGTGAACCCTTGGTAATATCCAGGAGGATATTATGAGAAGGACACCCGCCAGTAGGAAATCCACATTTCATAGTGTCATTGGATATTCCTATCAGCGGATGTGTGTATTGGTCCTTAGACTTTAAGATTATTATTAATGGGTATTACAACTCGTGCACTTAGATGTATTGATGAAAACTGTGACGACACACTGTTCGTAGTGAGGTAGGATACGTTGGGTGCATCACGAGTGATACTGCATTAATAGATAATGCGATAAAAGATTTTTCCATTCTGTTCCATAACGGAAGTAGATATCTCAGGCCCTTTGATGGAATTGATATAGCCTATATAAATCCATGGCCATGGTAAGGTATGAGCGAGTTCAATTCCGGGAAGTCAAATAAAGAATAATCGAGCACATCGGTTGATAGCACTAGCATGCAACCCGCTTGATTAGAGATATCGAGAAAAAGGGATTAAATTACACGGTAAGCATTCATATGAGGTGACACGTCTATGCAACATCAACTTCTTTCTCTTGGGTGCGTTGACCCATTACTAGAAATTAATCTTGGACTTTAGGCAAGCACACCTAATGCTAACGAGAAAGAGGCCTAGAGGTTCATACAGTAAGTGAATCCAAGTATCTCAAGTAGAATAAAGATTATTCCCATATTTGGTTTAATAATTATTCAAGGAAGCATAAATAGATTTAATGTTAGAGGAAGAATAAAATGAAAAACAAGATATACACGCCGTGTACATTGAATGTACACGCCGTGTACTTTTCATTTTGGAAAGGAAATTAAAAACATGTACATTCCATGTATTAATGATTACACACTGTGTGGTTTTTCTAGTCGAGATTTTGGGGAAATAATATTATTTTAATAAATGATATTTTCTATAATCAGTGTGGGCGCATGTCAAGGAATTAATGATTTGACATGGGGGTTTTCAATAAGAGTTAATGAAATAAATAAAACGCGTAACATGTTTATTTATTTTCATAACTCTATAACCTCAAACCCGATTATAAATATCCTCACTACCCCAAATTTTTTCCATGAATCGTTGTGCACAACAATTCTTTAAAATTATCTCAAGTCCAATAGAACTCCTACCTCCAAGAATTCTCTCAAGACTGAGAGAGATCCTCCTCCATCAGATCAAGGCGATCTAAGGCGGACAACGCAAGCAAAGGCTTCTCCATGCTAGCACCCGGAGATTCATTTGGTGAAATCCAGAGATATGTGGTGCACATGTGGATCACTACTAGAGGAAGTATACACTTGGCTTCTGTGACGCAATTATAAATCACATAGAAATGTGACCGGAAAACATGAACGAAGAAATAATTCCATCAAGGTAATTATTATCAATTAATTAAATTAATTATAATAATATATGACAATCCTCTAGATGGTTCTAGGACCCTTCTCTTTATTTTACTTCTTTGTTCTATTCCAAAGATCTGGCGTTTTATTATCGTGACAGATCTCGAATTGAACGTTGTTTAATTCTAAAATTATAGTTGGGAAAACCCACCAATGCGCTTCTGCTGCGCCCAGAACCTACAAGTGGTATCAGAGTGGTCATATTATTGATTATAATTATTTGTTTTTTCGTTGGTGATTTATGAATTTAATAATTTAGTTGTTTCAATTCAAGTTAATCGTTCTTTAAATCTGAATCTCGAGATCTGTTCCTCTTCTCTCGTTTCTCGTTCACCTTACAGAAACAAATTTTTCTTTTAACTTTGATTAAAATAAAATAGAGGATCTCATCTAGAGGTTCCAATCATTCCTGGACTTTCAACACAAGAATACATGGCATGTATTCGGAAGTACACACTATGTATTCTAGGTTCAATGCATCAGACTGGTCCTCCAAATCAGGCCATGTATTGGAGTATACCTAAGTAATAAATGACACCATGTGTTGATGAGGAATAGGCGGCACACGGTTTCCGGATTACACACCGTGTGGTCCACTAAACATAGTGTGTAGTCCCTTCGGGTTAGGGTTGGACCGTGTACCCCGTACACAGATTTCCCGGCTGGAAACTTTGTAACGCAGATACTACACAGCATGTGTCCCACTGAACACGCCGTGTACTCCAAAAATTTATGAAGTACATCTACACGCCATGTCCTTAGGCGTGTACTTCGGATGGATGGTGAACAAACGTACACACTGTGTAATCAGAACTACACCTCATCTATTCATCCAAATTATGCATATTTATTAAAATTTATTATTATATTATACACACCCTTGAAATGTGTACCATAGTGCAGGCATAAAGCTAAGAAACAACACGTGATAGATGTTTTATATATATGTGTTTAATTTAACATCTGTGTAATGAATGGGAATTCACCGGGTTACCTCCAAGGTACAAGTTACATACAAATATAATTTTAAATGAATTTATTTGTTTACAATTATGATGGATGATAATCTAAAGGAAATTCCGAAAATGGTTTAAGATAAAAGGATTGATTAATTAAAGATAATTAACTAATTCGAGCGTGATTTATCTTAATCAAGAACAATTAAAGAATTGAATTATAGTTTTATTTATGCGTCTATATTGTTGCATGTATGGATGATCATGATCTAGACCAAGACCTTTGTATGTGAATGGTTTCTTTTAATTAATTTATTTAAATTAAATTTATTGGACTACGAGCCTTCTCCTCATTAATATGTTGGGCCTGCGCGCCCAAGGATTATTTTATGTAAAAAACCCTTTTAACCCTCACCTACATATGAGATAAATGCATATGTAATGGATGGAGATCTCATTCTAGTGGAGGTGGCTCAAGTCAAGAGCCAAGGTGAAACCAATCCAAGGAGATATAGAGGTGGACAGGTGCAAAGCTGTAAACATAAACCTAAAAGGTTCAAGGTCTTTCTCCCCTAGGTCGTAGGTTATTTTATCAACCACTAGATAAACTAAATAATAGAACAAGCTCATGATCATACCATTTATTTTATTTCTGTCATTTTCATGGTTTATTTATTGTGGATGTGTTGTCGCGATCACACAATTAATGAATTAAACAAGCATGCAAGATGGAACTAAAATAAAACCGGCTTATGCGTAAATATTATCTTATACATGGTTAATCACTTAATTATATACCACTTAATATTAATAAGAATGTAATCAAATATAATAAAATGGGAATTTATGTAAAAGGATAAAATCCATCAAATAAATATTAAGTTGGTATAGACTTCCATAATCTTGGTTAGAATCGAACCATAGTTCAAAGTGCTTGACTAACCCTAGTTGGGGTGCTTTCAGTTATTGGGGAATTCTAATTCAAGGTTTTGGGATGACTTGACTTGGTTCGCATCAAGGGTTGACTACCACAGCAGGACTTGGTGTGACAAAGAGGCAAAGGTTAAGGAAATCCAAAATAAAAGGAGTTGAGGATTGGGGAGTCCACTCAGCGGATCAAGGAGCTGCGAGTTAATGCAGTTGGAATTTGTAATTCCTACCTAAAACCCTTCAAGTTTCTTGACCAACCCTAGTTAGGGTAATGTGAAGGGAAATATGGATCCTTTCTACAAGAATATTCAGGCAACCAAATATTCTGAAATCAATAGTGAGGGCTATTGGATTTCGATAAAATAGTAGGAGACTAATAAGTATTAATTTATTTATTTGTCTCAGTTTTATAAAGTATTAAAACCTTTTCTCATCTTAATTTTTATAAATGACAAGAAAAATGACTTCAAACATATCATTATGAACCATAATCGAGAAGGAAAACCTTCTCACCAGCACCAATTTCCAAGAGTGGTAGAGGCATTTATGCATCAACCTTCATCACGAGAGAAAATTGTATGAGCTGGAAGAGCCTATTCCAGTTGCACCTAGGAAAGAGGACAGTGATGAGGAAATATCTCCTTATGAGAAACATATGGATGATGCCACAAATGTCTAATGTTTTATGCTATCGGCCATGTCTAATGAGATCTTGAAGCAACATGAAAACATGGATGTGTATAGCATGATGTCTCACCTTAAGGATCTCTACCAAGAGAAGGTGAGACAAGAGATATATTAGATCTCCAATGCTATGTTTACAACTAATCTTGGAGATTCCATGCCAACTGGGTCTCATGTAGTCAAGATTATTGGCTACATTGAACATCTAGACATCTAAGGGATTAAATTCTCAGATGAGTTGCGTACAGATCTCATCCTATCATCACTACCCAAGACCTTCTCTATCTTCATTTTCAATTATAACATGAGAAACAATGATAAGATTCTATCAGAACTTTTGACCTTAATTCTCCAGGTAGATAAGGGCATGGGGCATGAAAAACCTGCAGTTCTTATGGTGAATAAGAAAAGGAAGGACAAGGAAAAGGGGCCAAAGACTTATAAAAGGTCTGAAGCCCCTGAGCGCCATCCCTCCAAGAAGGGGAAGATCAAGAGGAAGGGCAAGGAAGGAGAGTCAGTATGTTTTTCATGTGGCAAGCAAGGCCACTAGAAGAGGAACTACACTTAGAAGCATGGGGACGCTAAAAGTGCATTCATTATTGAGTGTAATCTTTCCATTTCTACACATTGGTTATTAGATACATCTTGTGGGGCTCACATCTATATTCAACTGCAAGAACCAAGTAGATTTAGAAATATTTCCATAGGATAGGTGGATCTTCAAGCTACTAATGGTGCAAGGCTGGTTGTGTTGGCTATTGGCGATTACCACCTCTCATTTCCAACTGGGATGATTTTGGTTTTACATAACTGTTATTATGTGCCTAGTGTTACCAAGAACATAATTTTTGTATCTTGTTTGGATATAGATAGATTTATTTTCAAGTTTGGAAATAAGGGTTGTCTCTTTTATTAGAACAAAGTATGTTATGGTATGACACATTCAAATAATTGTTTTTATGCATTAAATTTTGAAAACCAAGTGTTGGCGATCGATAACGAAACAAACTCACATGACTCATACATCACCCAGTTGTGGCATCACAGTCTTAGCCATGTAAATGAGAAGCGCTTGACAAAGCTCTTCCAAGATGGTTATTTGGACTCTACTAATCTAAAACAACTTGATAGATGTCACGCTTGTTTACAGAGAAAAAATGAACAAGCTACCCTTTGGTGGACAAGGTGAAAGGGCGACATAGCTTCTAGGATTGGTGCACATGGATGTGTGTGGAACATTTCCAATAGAACCTAGAGGTAGATATTCTTACTTCATTACTTTTACTGATGATTTGAGTAGATATGGTTATGTCTACTTAATTAGGTATAAGTCAGAATCCTTAGAGAAATTCAAAGAATTCAAGAATGAATTAGAGAATCATCTTGGTAAGAATATAAAGAAACTTTGATCGGATCAAGGTGGAGAATATCTAAACCAAGAGTTCATCGATCTTCTATATGAGTTTGGGATTCTCTCTCAGCTCACTCCTCCCTATAAACCATAGTGGAATGGTGTTAGTAAAAGGAGGAACCACACCTTGTTGGACATGGTGAGGTCAATGATGAGTCATGGAGATATTCCATTATCATTTTGGGGATATTCATTACAAACTTCAACATACACATTAAACCGAGTACCAACTAAGGCTGAAAATGGAATTCTCTCCGAGTTATGGAATGGAAAGAAACCCATTTTATCGCATACACATTTATGGGGATGTGAGGCATTTGTTAAGGCCTTCTCAGACAACAAACTATCTCACTGGGGCATGTGGTGTATCTTTATAGGACATACCAAGGAAATAAAATGATATTACCTATATAACCATCAAGACAAGAAAGTGATTGTCGCTAGACAATCTGTCTTTCTTGAGAGGGAGAAAATCCTCAAAAGGCATAGTGGGAGAAAGATTGAATTCAATGAAGTTGATGCTCAAGATACACAGGAGTTGGTATAAGAACAAGTTCCACAGGTCCCCATGGAAGAGGTTCCAGAAACACAAGTACTAAGTAGGAGTTCAAGAGAGGTAAGGGAACCAGAGAGATTTGGTTTTCTAGTCACTGAGGATGGTGAATATTTATTGTTGGACAATAATGAACCTCTATCCTACAAGGAAGTAGTAGAAAGATCAGAAGCTTCAAGATGGATAGAAGATATGAATTCTGAGATGAATTCCATGTATCAGAACCAAGTCTGGGTTCTGGTCGATGATCCAGTTTATGTAAAGACTGTTGGATGAAAATGGGTATTCAAGAGAAAACTGTACATGGAAGGTCAAGTTACACCTATAAAGCAGGGCTAGTGTCTAAAGGATTCATAAAACATCAATTAATTGATTATGATGAAACCTTCTCGCCATTTTCCATGTTTAAACCCATAAAAATCATACTTTCCATAGCATCTTACCATGACAATGAGATTTGGAAAATGGATTTCAAAATAGCATTCCTTAATAAGAACCTTTAAGAAGATGTCTATATGACACAACTAGAAGGGTTTGTGACACCAGGTGAAGCGAAAAAGTTTTTCAAGTTGCAGAAATCCATTTATGGATTAAAGAACGCATCCAGGTCATGGAACATTCGATTTGATGAATCGATAAAGGAATT
Organism: Viscum album; assembly: GCA_963277665.1. NCBI lineage: Eukaryota > Viridiplantae > Streptophyta > Magnoliopsida > Santalales > Viscaceae > Viscum > Viscum album. The sequence continues at coordinate 1,077,896,980 of OY728166.1, read as the reverse complement.
TGGTTTCATTAAGAACGAATGTGATCCATGTGTTTATAATTGGTTTAATGGGAATGAAATCATTATCCTAGTAGTATATGTTGATGACATATTACTTATTGGAAATGATGTACTAGTTTTACAGTCAGTTAAGGACTGGTTGAACAAGTGTTTCTCTATGAAGGACTTGGGTGAAGTAGCCTACATTCTAGAGATCAAGATTATTCATGATATATCCAAGAGGATTCTTGGACTAAGTCAGGGTACATACATTGACCAGATACTAAAGAGATTTAGTATGGAAGAATCCAATAGAGGATTGGTTCCAATGTCACATGGCCTACATCTTTATAAGAAAATGTGTCATCAGACACAAAAAGAGAAAGATAGAATGAGTAAGATACCATATGATTCAGCTATAGGATCTATCATGTATTCTATGTTATGTACCAGGCTTGATGTTGCCTATGCACTGAGCATGGTAGGCAGATATAAAGAAGATCTAGGAGAACAACATTGGACTTCTGTTAAGACTATTTTTAAGTATCTGAGAAGAACTAAGGATATGTTCCTGGTGTATGGAGGAGAAAAAGAAATTTTCATCAGAGGGTATGCTAATGCTGGTTTTTAGACAGATCCGAACGATCTGAAGTTGCAATATGGATATGTTTTCTGTCTCAATGGAGGATCTGTGAGCTGGAAGAGTTCAAAGTATATAGTTTTCTCCAATTCTATAGTAGATTCCTAATATATATTGTTTTCTAATGTAGCCAAGTAATCCATATAGATTCATAACTTTGTCCATAATCTTGATTTGGTGCATATTAGTAAAGATCCTATCACGTTGTATTATGACAATACTGCAGTGGTGGATCTTGAGAAAGGACCATGGTCACATCAACGAAAAAAGAACAAACTCCGGAAGTATCACCTTTTTAGGAATTCCTATCAAAGGGGTGATGTTTCAGTGGGCATAGTGTCCATAGAATAGAATGTGGTAGACCCCATGACTAAAGTCATATCTCAGTAGAAGCATGAATATTATGTGAGAGCTAGCGGGATAAAGGTTGTTAGAAGTTGGCTCTAGTCCAAGTGGGAGTCTATTGGTGTTGGTGGCCTAGAACCAACTACTTTGTACTTTATTTATTAATAAATACCTAATCACATCTTGATTGTTCTTCTACATGACAATGCATGTGATAATGTCCTAAGGACAGCTATTGCATTAAAGGGTCATAGCGGATCCCTATATGATGAGACCCTGGAAGTTCCATAACATTGTTCTTGAATATATGTTCTATGGTCGGATGATATTATTTGAGGGACACAAATAATACAGGCCATTAGGGGTGAGGACTCATAAAACTTTGAGGCACCTTCTCATGGTGTGCTCCCTTGGTAATATCCCGGAGGATATTATGAGAACGAAACCCGCCAGTAAGAAATCCACATTTCATAGTGTCATTGGATGTTCCTATCTGCGGACATGTGTATTGGTCTTTAGAATTTAAGATCATTATTAATGGGTATTACAACTCATGCACTTAGATGTATTGACAAAAATTGTGATGACACACTGTTCGCAACGAGGTAGGATACGTTGGGTGCGTCACGAGTGATACTGCATTAATAGATAATGTGAGAAAGGATTTGTCCCTTCTATTACATAAAAGAAGTAGATATCTCAGGCCCTTTGATGGAATTGATATATCATAAATAAATCCATGGCCATGGTAAGGTATGGGCGAGTTCAATTCTGGGAAGTTAAAGAAATAATAATTGAGCACATGGGTTGATGGCACTAGCATGAAACCCGCTTGATTAGAGATATCGAGAAAAAGGGATTAAATTACACGGTAAGCATTCATATGGGGTGACACGTCAATGCAGCGTCAACTTCTCTCTCTTGGGTGCCTTGACCCATTGCTAGACAGTAATCTTGGACTTTAGGCAATCCCACCTAATGCCAACAATAAAGAGGCCTAGAGGGTCACCCACTAAGTGTATCCAACTATCTCAAGTAGAATAAAGATTATTCTTGTATGTGGTTTAATAATTATTCAAGGATTCCTAAATCGTTTTAATATTGGAGGAAGAATAAAATACAAAAACAAGATATACAGGGCGTGTACATTGAATGTACACACCGTGTAGTTTTCATTTTGGAAAGGAAATGAAAAGCAAGCACACGCTATGTATTAATGATTACACGCCGTGTAGTTTTTCCAGTCAGGATTTTGAGGAAAAAATATTGTTTTATTAAATGATATTTATTATAATCAGTGTGGGAGAATGTAAAGTAATTATTTTTTCTACATGGGGGTATTCAATAAGAGTTAATGAAATAAATAAAATGCGTAACACGTTTATTTATTGTCATAACTCTATAACCTCAAACCCGATTAGAAATATCCTCACAACCCTAGAACTTTTCTATGAATCATTGTACACAAAAATTCTGGAAAATTCTCTCAAGGTCGAGAGAACTCCTTCCTCCAAGAATTCTCTCAAGACAGAGAGAGATCCTCCTCAATCGGATCAAGGCAATCTAAGGCGGACAACGCAAGAAAAGGCTTCTCCATGCTAGCACCTAGAGATTCCTTTGGTGACATCAAGAGATACATGGTGCACATGTGGATCACCACTAGAGGAAGTCTACACATGGATTGTGTGACATAATGATGAATCACATCAAAATGTGACCGAAAAACATCAACGAAGAAAGAATTAGGTCAAGGTAATTCTTGTCAATTAATTAAATTAATTATAACAAACATATAATGATCCTCTTAATGGTTCCGGGACCCTTATCTTTATTTTCATTCTTCGTTCAATTCTAAAGATCCGGAATTTTATTATCATGAAGGATCTCAGATTAAAATTTGTTTAATATTAAAATTAAATTTGGGCAAACCCACCAACACTCTTCTGTTGCGCCTGGAACCTACAAAAACTAGCATACGAAATGTCAGTACTTTAACCACAAACCATGAATAGTATAAAAATAGAACATCCACAGTCATACATAACTCATTCAATACAACATGGAAAATTTTATTATAATAAATCATCCTCAATCAAGAATAAAATGAAATGAAAGATATTGACATAGATTAAAATAACCAGTAAAACTATTTTATAAAAATATCTTTTTTTTATTAAAAACATTTTAAAGTCACACTATTTATCAAAGAAGATGTTAAAAATATATTTTTGAATCAAAGTGTCCCAGACCACTTTGAAACTTTTAAAAGGTATTTAAATTTTAAAACATTTATGTCCATATATATAAATCCTTAACACTATTTTTAAAACATGGACATTAATGATAAAGATTTAGAAGAATAAATCTTTAAAACATTTAAATGATATTTTAGTTAGTGTTTCTAACCAAATGAGAGAATATTGAATACAAATAATTGAGGTAATAAAAACTTTATAATATCATGAGAATAAAGAGATTCATGATATACTATTCCAATGTACATTATGTACACCATATAAAAGTGAATTGGCGCATAACAACAAAGATGTCTCAATGGAATGTAAATTGAGATGAAATCCCTTATAAAGACCGTATCCTAAGGTTGAGTATAAATAAATGACATACTTAAGTGCAAAAATATAAATACACTCAATTTTATTGGATATTTAGTGTAAATCAATCAGAGTACATTCACACATATTCTTGTAAAAACAAAACCAATGACTTGGATGTTTAACTCAATGAATGGAAATTGAGTTAAGATTACCCTTATCAAGTTCATATCAATGAAATGAGAATTTATAAATGGAGTGATTATGTATATAAAAATTATATCCACACAAAGGGGAGTGTAAATTACTACATAAATAAATAAATACTGATTTCACACATAATATTGGAGTAAAATTGTAACACCCTGAGATTTTATGAAAAATATTATTTTAATTTCATTAACGTCTTATGTTGTATTCTACACCAAGATTACCTTGCGCTATACGCAACACCGTATTAGCTTGCAGTATACGCAACACTATTCTTGGACCGTGTTACACACAATTTTGATAATAGTTATTCTACGCAACATTGAGTGTATATATATATATATATATATATATTAAATGTATAAATGAAATATGGTTGGATTCTGTTATACGAAACAATGAAGGATTCTTTCACAACACGCAACCCTGACTTGGCTTGCATTACACGCAATCGCGACCTTCCTCGATAGCGTGTGTTGTACGCAATACCGGGTTTTAATAAACAATGTTATATTATTATAATATTGTCATGAACTAGCCGTTATGAATAGTATTAACTAAATTTTGAATTTCATAACATTATTATTCATCTTACACATTTCTAGAACATGGTATAAGAACAAAATAAATTTTTCGGGTAAAATAAGTATTTTTCAAAAAATGCAGTTTTACCGCCTTTTGATGGCGCACCCACTTTAAATATAGTTTTTGACATGTTTATATGTTCAATTTGACAAAATAATATTCTTCTTTTAAATCAGGATGTAAAAATTTACATTAGATAAAGTTTTGATATTTTTCCGATAACTTTCATATTTTAATGAATAGTAAAAACACGCTATATTTTAATTAAAAACAACTTTTTTCATCGTAATATCTTATGTGGTTAAATTATAATATTGAATGGTTTTAAAGTATATTTAGAATAGATTTTTACCACTTAATATAATGTTGGTCATTGGACACAAGTTTACAATTAAACCGAACATAAACAAGTGTCAATCTTTTGATAGTTATTATCTCTTAAAAACACGCTTTTTGTTTTGACAGCGGGAATTAATTTTAAATGAATTTTTTTCCAATTCTGTGTTTTGAATTTAGAAAAATGGATTCCATATTTGGAATCAGGATGTTCAAATTGGGTAAATAGGTAACTTTTATTTTTAGACATTTTGAATAATTACTGCGGTAAATATTTTATTTACCATGGTTAAGGGTAAATCCGGTAAATAAGGGTTAAAAAAATAATATTATAATAATATTAAATTATCCTAAAACGTGTCTTAACCCTATTGGTTTATACATGGTCGACCATGGGCATCTTTGGGTCGATTTTGGGACCCCATTGATCCACTTGTAAGTGATAATGACACCTTATTTTAATTAAGTTAAAATGAATACAAAAATGACACAAACATATATCTTTTAGCAAAACAATTGTTAAATAGGGTTATATATGTTGGATTTTAGATTATAAATATTCATTAGAAAGATAAAAAGATTTCATACATGATGGTATTTTATTTGTAATTTTTAGACATAAAATAATTTAATTTATTTATGACACAACGATGATGCAGTAATTATCTTATTAATGAAATATTGACATAATTGATGTTATAAACACCAAAATAAATGTAATTTGAGATTTTTTATGAATTACAATAATTTTCTAGGTTACTATGATATATTAATGTTTATTTAATCAACTTGGTTAGAACATTTAATTCTGTTATGACTTTCACAAAAATCATATATCAAATAGTGTCAAAATTGACACAAAATAGTTTTTAAATAAAATATTATATTATTAATTGTTATTGTATTCATAAAAATCTAAGGTTCGGCCAAATGACTTAGATAAGGATATATATATTAATAATAAACAATTTGGGGTTCGTTTGGCATGTTATAGTAAGTTTATTAACCATATAGTGAAAGAAAACAAAAAGACATGGTAAAAGTTAAATTATTTAACTTAGAGTTAAATTTAATTGATAAGGTTAAAATAATACCCTAAACTTGTCTAAATCTTATTGGTTGATAGTATTTAGACCCATCCCCACTTTAGCTTCGAAATAAGACCTTTTTGAACCATTATAAACCGATTTTGACTTTAATATAAAATAATATTTTGAGATATTCCTAAGGTGCCCCTCTCCACCCCTATAAAAGGACACCTCCTCCCCCTCCTCCTCACACAAATTTGAGCACTCAAGATCGGCCAACCCCTGCCAATTTCTCCTCTCCACTTCCCTAGCAACATCCTAGAGGTTCTGGTCTTCCTCAAAGACCAATTTTAGTGCCCTAAGAGGAGGTCTCAAAGAGGCACTTCAAAGAAGAGGTAATTACCGTTACCAATTCTTTCATCTTTATTTCTTCTTCCACTTATTCTTCTTAGGTTGTTTCATTATGAAGTAATAACATCAGTATCACTCATATACTGATATGTTATTATAAGTATGAAACAACCCTATTTCACCATCTATCCATCCTACGGAAAAAGAAATCACCGCGCGTGCGTACGTACGGAATACCGTCTCCACGCCGTGGTGTAATCTATTTTCCACCACCACCTTACATGGATGGGTATAATGGTGTAAAGAATAACTATACATAGTTATTACAACATCATATTGATTATGATATATTGTATAATACACTCCAATTCAATTCAATATTTATAGAAATGATATCATCGCTCGTGCGTACGTACGGAATACCGTCTCCACGACGCGATGAGATTCATTCTCCATGTTAACCATTTAAGAATGATTATAATGTATATATAAGAAATAATAATGAAATATATGACATTATAAATCTACTGGATTTATGTATATATATACATATGTATGTCATCTACTTACTTCCATTTCAAGACAATAAGGAATGGAAAACAGCGTTCATGCGTACGTACGGACTACCGTCTCCATGAACGATGTTTTTCATTTTATTTATCTACCTATTATATATATATATACTGAATATATATGATATATAAATCATATTTTATATTCTGGAAGTAAGTAAATCATGATATAAGTAATAATGATGTCAAGAACAACAAGTCAAAACACCTACGATAAATGAAACGATTTTACCCAAAACGCTTCTTTAACATGGAATTTACAAAAGAACGGGTAATATAATGTCATAAGTGAACCATATATGATATCATAACAATGAATATGATTCTGTAATAAGTCAATAACATGATTTAAATCATTATACAGGAGGTTCGGACACTTACAAAGCAAGTCAGACCTAAGGTAAGGGAAATATCACAATCTCATTTTTATCCGAGATTGTTTATTAGTAAGTATTTACTGGGGTGTATTTTATCATCCACATCCATGTTTAATCAATATGTAATATTATTTCCATCCACCTACAATTGTTTAAATCCATTTTTACCCTTCGGTGAGTTTTTAGTAATATGTATGAAAGGAATCTTTTGTCGTTTTTCGTACGAGGTACTTTTTGACTTTTCCGACAAAAGTACGAAGAATGTTTTTTTAACTTATACGGCATGAATGGATTTTTAAAACATTATTTCCAAGAAGCTTCCTTTACAAGTTTTCAAGTTTATTTTTAATCAACTTCTTTTATTTTAAAGTTGTATGACATGTTATGAAAGGAAAAATGTTTTTGAAGAAGAAAGGATATTTTCCTCAAGAATGGAGTTCAAGTGTTTTATCAAAATTATTTTCCATCTAAGATAATAAAGGGTTCTATTTTTATCCCTATTATTAAATTGATTTGATCATGTTGTGATGGAATTATTTTTATGAATTCCTTTATCTTATATGAATTGTTTTATGATGTCATGTTGTTTAAGAATCCCATTTTTATTACATGGGTTATGTGATGATGTAAGATTTATGATTATGTGGCACACATAAGAAAGGATTCATTATAAGATGGGTGGGACCTATATCTCCCTCCAATGCATTGGGTAAAGATTTTATATCTCATGAGATAGACATGGCTGAAATGGTAGGTTATACCGGTTCAGTGAAACAGGACTGAAACGAGGGTTACTCGATTCAGAAAGGGACTTTGTCCACTAAGATAGTCTTGGAAATGAGTCATGACTAACAAGAAATGATTTTCTATGATTATGTGTGCATGACACAAAGTTTCAAGTTTCATGTTATGATTATGGTGATCTCATTTTCACTTCTATGATTTATCCCATGTTATGATATTATGAGCTCTTTTGCAGGATAAGATTTCCAAAAAGCTATGTTCTTATGTATATGATGTGATTGATATTTCTTTTGTTTACCCTTACTGAGCATTTGAGCTCACCCTTTTATGTTTTCTTTTCCCCAGGATATAAAGAAAGGTTTATAGGTAAAAAAAGGGAAGATCTTTATGGGAGATATTGAAGATCTTTCACCACGATTAGAAGATTACGTTCTGAGTTTACAAAGACACTAAACTATTACGATCCTTGTGTGTGTGTTTTTGTTATGTACTAAGTATTCCGCAAATGTAATGTAATGTCCATGTACGTCAAGATACGGGTCTCTACAAAAATAATTAATAAAGTCCGCGTAAAATTGAAATTTGAAATTCCCTTACCGATTTAGTAAATTATGAAACATACACCCCATTAAATAAGGATCATACAATGAAGATGTAAATAACCATAAATTAAAGTATATTAAACAAATAATACAATCATGGGTAGTACAAACACCATACAAAAGGAAATATTGGCAATATAGCATGAATCTCACAGGAATAAGAAGTGAGATGAAAACCCCTTACCTTATACTTTCCTTTAGTCGTGGGTAAGTTAAACCTACTTTATAATGGTTAAATCATTTTTATTAAATTATAAAAGAACCACATACATAAATATGATATCATATATGATATTCTAATATTGCTTTGTTTATAAAATTTCAGTAGTATCATTGTTTCAGGTGTTAACTGATTCGTTTTCCTTTATATTTTTTGTTATGTAAGTCATGTTTGTTATGGATATGATGTATTTGATTCATATAAAGAATGATATTAATTTTCTTAAACATTATTTTAAATCATAAAATTAAAATTATTCTTGAATGGTTAAAATGGGAAATGAACCTCATCGGATTCACGGAGAAGGTAATCTGTACGTACGCACGAGCGACAATATCATTATATTGATGGTGAAATAATATGTAATTTGATTGTATATAATATATAAAGAATCATTAACATGTTATATTTATTATTTACATAAATTATACTCATTATTATACCCATAAAAATAATGAAGTGTTGAAAAACAAACTACACCACGACGTGGAGACGGTAAGCCGTACCTACACATGTATGATGACTTTGTCATTCATAGGATGGATAGAATAATGAATATGGTTGTACCATATTTATAATAACATCAAATTATGTATAAGGTACTGGATTTATTATTTTTTTATGGAAAAAACAAAGAAAGAGGAAGTGGAATAAGAAAATAACTTTGAAAGAGGTGGTGAAATTATTACCTCTTCTTTGGGTGCTTCCTTTTGATTTGATCAAAATGGATCCTTAGGTTGGATTTATAATCAAAGTAAGGCCTCTAGGTTGAAGTGAGGATATTTGGGAGGATATTGGAGTAGGGGTTGGATGACCCAAATGACTTTGGATTTGTGAATTTTAGAGAAGAGGAAGTACCCTTTTATAAGAGAGGTGATGGTCACTTTAGGAAAAGCTTGAAATATTATTTTATTATAAATTCATTTTCGGTTTCTAATGGATAAAAATGGATTTATTTATATTATAATGTGGGTATGGATCTAAATATTCTTAAGAAATATGTTTTAGAAAAATTTAGGTCATCATATTAACCTTATCTTTTAGATTTAATTCTTAGTTAAATACTTTAACCTTTACCATGTCTTCTTGTATTTTTATATTACATGGTTAATAAACTTACTATAAAATGACAAGAGAAACTAAATTGGTTCATTAATAAAATATATATCATTATATAAGTCATTTTTCCAAACCATATATTTTTAAGTCTATTATATAATTTAATAAAATAATATTTGTTTTTAAAACTCATTTATGTCAATTTTGACACTATTTAATATTTTATTTTTGTGAAAGTCATATAAATCTGATTTCTTCGAAAAAAATAAATTTAATCAACACTAACATGTAATATTACCTATAAAATTAGTGTAATGCATCAAAAGTTTCAATTTATGTTTATTTTAATATTTATAACATCAATTATTTTAGTCATTCATTAATAAGGTAATTGCTGCATCATCATTGTGTCATAAATAAATATAATTTTTAATATATAAAAATTATAAATAAAATACCATTATGTAGTAAATATCTTTGAATTTATAATTAATATTTATAGTCTAATTTATCTCATTTGTAACCCTATATTAAAATTTTTTAGTTATTAAACTTTGAATTTAACACTTTTAACTCTTCTTTAAATAAAATATAATAAATGTCATAATCTAATAAATGTGGATTAAAAAGGACCATATTTTGTCCTAAGGATGATTTTGGTCGAAATACACTTATCCAATCGAATTAGGACATGTGTTAGGGTAATTATAATATCATTTTTACCTTTAATCACCATATTTATTTTTAATCGTGGCAAATAAAATTCAAAAGATACTATTCACCAAAAACCATTTTCATCATATTGAACCACATTTTACTTAATGATGATAACTGTGTCTCTTATATTTTTTAAATTCAATTCACATAAGTGGTAAAATTTTGTTTTATGCAAATTTGCAAATGTGCCTAGAAGGTGGGTAAGAGACTGTAAAAAGTTTAATAAATTTTTATATATGTTATCTTATTATAAAATGAATTAAATGAATTAAATTGGAATAATATAGGTATTATTTATCTATTTTTACTTTAAAATAAATTTAAATTAAAAAAATTATTTAAAAAAAAGTCGGCTTTAAACAATAACACAGTGTTTTTCACTATTCATCAAAAATTGAAAGTTTTTAGAAAAATACAAAAAATTCACCCAAAACTAATTTTGATATTCCAAATTCAAAAATGATATCCATTTTATCAAATTAAAAAAATATAATTTTTATTAATTAATTTAAAAATAATTCCCATTGTCAAAATGTGAAAGTGGGTTTTTGGGAAGTAAAAACTATCAAAAGATTGATATGTGTTTATGTCCAATTTAAATGTAAAATTACTTGCAATGACCAAAATTGGACTAAAAAATAAAAATATAATATAATTATACTTCAAAACCATTCAAATGTATAATTTAACACTATAAATTAGTTTTATTGAAAAATTTGTTTTCAAAAAAAATTTAGTATTTTTCACTATTTATCAAAATATGAAAGTTATCCAAAAAGCACCGAAAATTTATCCAAACTAAATTTTTATGTCCCGATTCTGAAGAAGAATTTTATTTTGTCAAATTGAATATATAAAAGTGTCAAATATTGGATTTAAAAAGGGTTCTCAATTAAAAGGCAGTAAAATTTCATTTTTTGAAAAAATACATCTATTATCTGAAAAATTGAATTTTTTATTATATTATGTATAAGAAAAACATAATATGGATGTTAAAATTATATGGAGTTTATAAAATTCAAAATGAAGTTAATGCTATTTATAACTTCTTTCTTGAATGGAAATTTTGGTAAGTCGTGTTGCTCTCGAACTCGATGTTGCGTGTAGCGCAAGCTATTGAATTATTTTAAAGAAAATAACTTACTATGAAATCTTGGGGTGTTAAACCTCTTCATACTTATGGTTTTTATATAGTAGTTTTACTAGGTGAGTAGTTTTACTGAATAGAAATTTATCCTTATGGTCCAAGATCTTCCCCAGCTATTCCTCATAGGAGAGATCATTTTCCAGTTCTTCCACCTATGAATTCAGTACATATGAGGGATTTGGTATGTTGTTCCTCAAGAGAGATATGTGGAATACATAATCAACTTGAGACATGGTTTTTGGAAGTGATAGTGTATATTCCAAAACTATGACTTGATTAAGAATCTCTAAGGGGATGATGTACCTGGGACTTAGCTTTCCCTTCTTCCTAAATCTCATGATTCATTTCCTTGGTGATATGTAGAAGAATACCATGTCTCTAACCTTAAACTACAGGTCACTTCGACGATTGTATGTAGATATATTCTGTCAAATTTGGGATTCCTTGATGTGTTTCAGAATGGTTTCCACCTTTTCAACCATTTCTTCAATCATTTTAGGTCCTATCAGCTTATGATCACCGACTTCATCCCAGCATGTTAGTGTCCTTCATCTTTTCCCATAAAGTGATTCATATGGGTCCATTTGTATGAAAACACCACTCTTTATTACACATTAATTCATGATTTATTACATAATATTACAAATAAAACAACCCCAAAGATAGATATATCTAGTGTCTTTGGGAATTAGGAACATTATATATCAACTTAAAATAATAAACACATCATCTTTGTTGAAAACTTACTTTACATGCTCGTACTTAAAACTACATGGGATAACCCGGGGACATACATAAGAATGGGGTGAGCTATAAATCATAGTAAGAGAATAAACATAGAATAAAATGAAGATGGTAATATATTTTATACAATATACATATCAATGGGGCATAAAAGGGGTGAGAATTATAAACACAAGGAATTAGGTAAGATATAACATGATAATAATAATGGCAACATGGAAAATGTGGAAACAACTTAAAACACTGCATCATAAACATAGTTCAAGGATGATTTTAAAGAAATAATGATGGAAAAAAGTCCCATTATGGATTATTTTCACCCCTAATCCCATGCATGATGCATCATTAGAATAAAACATTACCCAATGCATTGGAGCATTATATAATTCTAGGTGCACCTATCACTTTTATTTCATTCTCATGATTACGTGTGCCACATAGATCATAAAACATGGATTAATCATAATCATATTTTATTAAAAGATCAAGGAGTGTGGAATAAATATTTTTCTATCCCTAATAAGTATATGTGCATAAAGGTGGACACTATTGATATGAAATGGGTATGGGTATTCACTACACAATTGTTTGGCCTGGAAAATCATGGTGAAATTTCGGCATCATAATGGGGTGTATACATATTCATGAAAGGGATTGATGAGAGTGAAGGGGGTATCTCATCATTTAGACTTAAAATGGATAGTAAGTTGGGAATGAAAGAATATATCCCATCATTAGGAATTGGAGATAAAAACATATTATAATGAATAAACTTGAATAAAGAGGAGTAGGAGATGATCCCTTACCTTGAGAGTGTGATTCCAAATGCTAGGGAGGAGATTATTAAGAGACCCAAGGAAACTTGGTAGGACTCTAGATAGGGGTGGGGGGTTAGAGTAAGGATGTGGTCCAAGTATTTTTAGTGAAGAGAAATGGGATCTTGTGTGGTTTTATATAGGAAAATAGAGGGGAGTTATTTATTATTTCCCAAACTTAGGTTTTGGACTCTATATATTAAAATAATCAAAACCAAAAAATCTTACCACGGTTTTTCTGATAGTTTCTATCAAGGAGGGGTGGTTTAAATTATTTTATTCAGAAAATGGATTTACTTATTAAAATGTTACCCTTGGTGATGTGGAGGGGATTCATAATCTTACCGAAATGATTTTAAAACATTAAAATATATTATAGGTTTTGGAGGATTCATAAAATAATATTATTTTAAATCTAAAACATATATTTGTTTTTGGATTCCCTTTATTGTATTTATTACATCACTTTTGGGTAAATATGATTTCATAATACACACTGAATATTTATAGGGTATTTAATTTTTACCTGAAAATTTGATTGTCTCATTTTTTTTTGAAAAATTCTCTATTGGAAAATTTCTATGTTATAATTAAAATAATAATATTAATTTTATCATAATATTTTTATTGTCACGACCCGACCTCGGGGCCCATGCCGTGACTACCCCAAGCCCGCCTTCCATAGGCCAGGGGCTGGCGACTAGCACCAAGGCGTAAAATCCCGGTAAATAGGGAAGGCATTGCCTTTATAAGTAACAACCACCACAGAGTCAGCAAGCGGAAAGTAACTACCAAGTGCAGAAAAGTAAAGGGGGACAGAATACAAGCCCAACTGAAAGTACAACTGAAAAGGTAAAGAACAGCAACTGAAGAAAAGATGGCGGCCTCGTGTCGTCCACTGGCAATCCCACCTGAAGGGTGGGTACAGATAGCCTCCAGGCTCCTCAGGTCCCACGTCCGCTCCGAGCACGTCCCGCCCAGTGGTCCGCCTCCAGGTACCGTCCTACTCCACGCCCTAACCGAGATCAGTGCTGTTCGTCGTCTGCATCCAACACAACAAGGTGCGGGCAAATCCCGTGCAGGGGTGAGTATAAACTACTCAGTAAGGACCCCGAGACCCCCGAAGGTCTCCCGAAATCCACAAAGGATATAGCACAAAAGAAAGGGGCAACCACGAAGAAACAACTGACTCGACTTAGGTATATGCCCATACATATACCTAAGTCCCCAATTCTAGCTCTGCTCTCGAGCTCAAGGTCAAATCGATCCACACAGGAAAGCAAGACTCAAATCCACCAGGGAGAGTAAATAGTAAATCCACATAGGTTAGTTCAACACAAACACAAAGGAGAGTAACATAAGATTCAGCTCAACCAGGTATACTTTTTCAGATGACGACAAGATGATCACTGAACCATCTAAGTCGTCGGACCCACGAAGGATCGATAGGTACTAACCTCGGCAATGACCCACACAGGATCGGGCCCACACAGGACCTGTAGCAATGGCTCACACAGAACCGTAAGAGATGACCCACACAGGATCGGGCCCACACAGGACCTGTAGTCAAGGCTCACACAGAACCGTAAGGTGATGAACCACACAGGATCGGGCCCACACAGGACCTGTAGCACTGATCCACGTAGGATTGCTGAGTGCAGTAGTCGATGCAGTCCACTGAGGATCTCTGCACAGTCGTCGCCGCAGTCCACGAAGGATCTCTGCTCTGTCGTCGTCGCAGTCCACGGAGGATCTCTGCTCTTTCGTCGAAGTCACAGCCAGCGCTAGGGTTCCCGCACACAGCGAGCTCGTTTAGGAGGGTCCGCTCCATGAGCCGAGAGGCTGATACATCAACTGACACGTAGTCCGAAGTTGATGTATCCAAAAGTTCCGTATCGACAACAGGATCTCAACGCAACAGATGGCGCGTCAATCGGACGCCGGGTCTGAGAGTTATTGGCATTTTCGTCCCAGGGGCCCGGTTGGTTTTTAGGGCAAAACCAACCCGACCGTACTCCGCCTGTGTCCGATCCTCGGGCGGAGTATGCCAAAAGTTCCGTCTCACTTAGAGGAAACCTCCACAGCTGACGGTACGTCGATCGGACGTCCGCAGCTCGAGTTATGAGCGTTTCCGCTCCGAGGGCCCGGTTGGTTTCTCGTACGAACCAACCCGGTCGAACCCAAAGTCTTCCGAAACCTTGAGTGTGATATACCGAAAAGACCGTCTCGATCCAAGGATCGCGTAGCCGCTGACGGTTCGTCAATCGGAGGTCCCAGGCCCAAGATATGGGCAAAAGACCGAAGAGGGCCCGAAAACGGGGGGTTCTGGGCCCGGGGCGACCCTGCCCGAACCACCCCTGGGTCGGCCAAACCGGGTCGACCCGAACCCGGTCGACCCGACCCGGCCCGACCCGGCTAGGCCGGGTCCGGTCCGGCCTGGGCGCGGCCCGGCCGACCGGACCGGCCGGCTCGGCTTCGGCCGAGCGGCCGAAGAGGGCTGCCGCGGGGCGCAGCCCCCGCGGCTCGGTGGAAAACGCGGCCCCGCGGGGGGGGGGGGGGGGGGGGCGCCTGTCACACGGACGCGGACGGGCCGCCGCGTCCCTCCCTGGTTCCGCGCGGCCGCGGAACCGGCCGCCGCCGCCGCGGCTTCAGCCGTGGCGGATTCCTCCAAGGCGGCGCGCCGGGCGCCGCAGCCTTCCGCGGGCCGCCGGAGTTGCTCCGGTGGCCCGTTTTGCCTCCCGTCTGCGCCATAGCTCCTCCCGGGGGCCGATCTTCACTGCGGGGTCAACGGATCGCCCCTGCCGCACGGTTCGTCATCGTCCGCCAAATCCGCACAACAAAAAGATCGGAGGAGGGTTGCCGGGTCTTGTTCGTTAGACCCGCACCCTCCGCGTTAGTCATAAAATCATCGGGAGGGATTAAGGCAGCCACAATTTTATCCAAAAATAAAATTGTTCAAGTTTGGTTCTTTAATTAAAAAGAACTAGATCACGGGAACGAATCACCAAGAAAAAAAATAAAATCCCTACCTCGATGTCGCCGTCGGACGTGAGGTCGTCGCGGAATCGCTCGTCGCGGAAGGAGGGGATCGTCGCGTCGTCGCGGAAGAGACGTTCATCGCACCGCGGGAAAAACGTCGCGCCGACGATCTCCGGATCTAGAACAAATGGATTTAATTAATTAAATCCGTTGTCATTGAAATTAAAAGGTAGAATTAAACGATCTGTTTCTCACCTTAGTTGCCGAACGAGGATCGGCCGCGGAAGAAGGGGCGTCGCCGAAGAACGTCGCGGGTAGAGCTCGTCGAATTCCAGTCGCCGGCGTTCTTCGCGTTCTTCGCGTTCTTCGCGAGGAGGGTGGAGGCTCAGAGAATTCACACAACGATAGCAATCCTCCAAAATAGACAAGTTTGTCTATTTTATTAATTTGCCAACGAACGCAAACGCGTAAGTAACGACCCATTAAATTCGTTGAATTAATTCAACGAATGAAACAACCCATTTAATTCACGAAATAAACCGCCCAACTAAATGGTCTGTTAAGAATTAAGGAAAACGCGTCGGTTGACTTTTCAGCTACTTGACGGGTTTTCGCGGGTGCGTTACTTAGCGAAAGAAACGGCGGGGCTCGTGCGGGCCCCACCTCACAAATATCCTACCAAGGGGTAGGGTATTTCCGGATAGCACCCTATCCACTTTAACTCAGTTCAAGTGGCTTCCAAGTGACTTCCAAGCGGCTTAAGTGAAATAAAATAAAGTTGTCTCACAACCTTTATTTTATTTCCGACTTAAAGCCCAAAATTTTTAAAACCACGGTTGAGCAAACGCAACTCTGGAAGAGGCGTTTCTAAGCAAATACCGGCGCTGCGATTTCATCGGTGCCCTCAGAATTTGATTCCGGGCACCGGTTCAAAAGATAGAAAAACCCGCTCGTCCGTTCACTGAACGTACCCGAGCCAAACTTCGGAAATTGATTCCGGGCACACCGGGCCTCGGAATCAGGTGCCGTCTGAAGCTGCGCTCTTGTAAAATTCCAAAGAAAATTAAGAAAAAAAATTTCCTTGAAATTTGCAGGTCTTTACATTACTCCCACCTCAGGGCTTTACGTCCCCGTAAAGATACATCAAAAACTAGGGGAACAAATGGGGGTACTGAGCACGCATCTGAGCCTCCCGCTCCCAAGTGCTCTCCTGGAGGTTCCTGTGCTGCCATCTGACGCGCACAAGAGGAATCGACCGCCCACGTAGGACCCGCTCTTGTCGATCCTCGATCTCCACTGGGACCTCCGCAAAAGTCGCCCCATCGTCCACGTCCAGCTCCCCAAAGTCGATGATGTGCGTCGGGTCGTGCACGTATCTCCTCAGCTGAGACACGTGGAAGACGTCGTGCCCCCGGTGAAACTGAGGTGGTAGAGCCAGGCGATAAGCCACCTATCCTATCCTGCTGAGGACCTGGAAAGGCCCGATGAAGCGTGGAGACAACTTGCCGCCTCGGCCAAATCTCCGTAAACCACGTCGAGGTGAGACACGCAAAAAGACGTGGTCGCCATCCTCGAACTCTAGTGGCCTCCGCCTCCTGTCAGCATATGACTTCTGCCGGCTCTGAGCTGTCCTCATCCTCTCCTGGATGATCTGGACCTTCTCTGTCGTGGCTCGGACCATCTCTGGTCCCACGAGTGCTGACTCCCCAGGGTCTGTCCAGCACAACGGTGATCTGCAGGGTCTGCCGTACAACGCCTCGTATGGCGCCATCCCGATGGTGGAGTGGTAGCTGTTGTTGTACGCGAACTCCACCAAGGGTAGGTGGTCCTCCCAGCTGCGACCAAAGTCGAGAACACATGCACGGAGCATGTCCTCGAGTGTCTGTATGGTCCTCTCCGTCTGACCATCCGTCTGAGGGTGGAAGGCTGTGCTCAGATGGAGCCGCGTCCCGAACGCCTCCTGCAACCCCTTCCAAAGCCGGGAAGTGAAACGAGCATCTCGATCGGAGACGATAGACGATCGCACACCGTGAAGCCGTACGATCTCCTGGACGTAAAGACGTCACAAGCTCTCCACTGAGCCCTGCTCTCTGATGGGTAAGAAGTGTGCCGACTTGGTGAGTCGGTCGACAATCACCCAAATGGAGTCGTGACCTCTGGAAGTGCGTGGTAGTCCAGTCACGAAGTCCATATATATCCCGTCCCACTTCCACTCCGGGACCTCCAAGGGCTGTACCAAGCCTGCTGGTACCTGATGCTCTGCCTTCACCTGCTGGCAGGTGAGGCATCGTGAAACGAACTCTGCCACAACTTTCTTCATGCCCGGCCACCAGTGTTGTCGACTGAGATCCTGGTACATCTTTGCCGCTCCGGGATGTACCGCCAAGGGAGAAGTGTGAAACTCTCTCAGCACCTCCTCTCGTAAAGCGACTGGTACGAAGGTACGTCCTCTGAAAAGGATGTCGTGCTCTGCTCCAAGGGAGAAACCATCAGGCTCCTGACCTGAGGATATCAGTGCACGCCGGGTCTCACAGTCAGTGTCCCCACGCTGAGCCTCTCTGACCCGCTGTAGAAGTGGAGGAGAGACTGTGAGAGACTGAAGAAAGGCTGCTCCATCTCTATCCACGAAGGATATCTGTAAGGAGGCTAGCTGCTCCGTCGCCTCCTCAAGTAGCTGAATGCCCGTCCTCCTGCTGAGGGCATCGGCTACCACGTTCCCCTTCCCAGGAGTATAGACTATCTCAAAGTCATAGTCCTGGAGGAACTCAAGCCATCTCCGCTGTCTCAGGTTCAGGTCCTTCTGAGAGAAGATATACCTGAGACTCTGGTGGTCAGAAAAGACTGTGAAGCGCTCGCCCATCAGATAGTGCCGCCAAGTCTTCAGAGCGAAGACCACTGCTGCTAACTCCAGGTCATGAGTGGCGTAGTTCTGCTCATGCGGCCTCAACTGACGTGATCCGTACGCGATCACGGCCCGCTCCTGCATCAGGACGCACCCGAGTCCAGTCCCTGATGTATCGCAGTAAACTACGTATCCAACTCCCTCCTCAGGCAACCTCAAGATAGGTGCGCTGGTCAATCTCTGTCTTAGCTCCTGGAAGCTCTACTGACATCTGTCTGACCACACAAAGGGTTTCCCCTTCTTTGTAAAGGCTGAGAGTGGTGCCTCAACTCTGGAGAAGTCTGGCACAAATCTCCGATAGTATCCGGCTAGGCCCAAGAAGCTCCGCACCTCCGTCACGCTCCTGGGTGGCTCCCAAGCTAGCACTGCCTCGATCTTCGCGGGATCCACTGCAACTCCCGCCTCAGAGATGACGTGCCCCAAGAAATGGACCTCTCGTAACCAGAACTGGCATTTTGAGAGCTTTCCATAAAGCTGGTGATCTCGGAGTGTGTCTAGCACAACTCGCAGGTGGTAGGCATGCTCCTCCTCAGTCGTCGAGTATACCAAAATGTCGTCAATGAAGACCACGACAAATCGGTCGAGGTATGGCTGGAAGATCCTGTTCATGAGGCTCATGAACACTGCTGGAGCATTGGTTACGCCGAACGGCATAACCAAGAACTCATAATGGCCATACCGACACCTGAAGGCCGTCTTCTGCACGTCCTCGTCTCGAACTCTGAGCTGATGATAGCCTGACCGGAGGTCTATCTTCGAGAACCACCGCGCTCCCTTGAGCTGATCGAAGAGGTAATCAATCCGTGGTAGCGGATACTTGTTCCTCACTGTCACCTGGTTCAGGCGACGATAGTCGACACACAGTCGCAAGCTCCCGTCCGCCTTCTTGGCGAACAAAATTGGGGAAGCCCAGGGTGAAACACTGGGTCGGATAAACCCCTTGCTCTGCAAGTCCTCCAACTGTACCCGCAGCTCTCGAAGCTCGGCGGGGGCCATCCGATATGCTGGAGTAGATATCGGGGCTGTCCCGGGGTACAAGTCGATGTAAAAGTCTACCTCTCTACGAGGAGGTTGCCCTGGAACGTCGTCGGGAAAGACGTCCACGTACTGGTCCACCACTGCAGGAAAAACTGGACTCCGCACATCCACTGCTCCTAGGATGAGGCTAGCCAACTGATGAGAGATGGGTTGCACTCTCCTCTGTGGAAGTCCATCCTGTGCTGCAAAGGTTCCCTTCTCGCCGGTGAAGGTAAACCTGCTCCCGTCGGTGCGAACACATCGCACCTTGCGCCTAAAACAGTCGATCTGGGCATGAACCGTGGATAGCCAATCCATGCCCAAGATGACGTCGTAAGGCCTCGACGCCGCTACAAGGAGATCCCAGCCGAAGCTCTCGCCTCCTAGAGTAAGCTCACACTGCCGGCACCAGTGCGTAATCGTCGAGTCTGCTCCCGTAGGAGTCTCTAGCCGTAAGGATCGAGCCAACGGCTCAGTCGGAATCTCTGAGCTCCGAACAAGGGCAGAGGCTATGAAAGAGTGACTCTCTCCTGTGTCTATAAGTACTGCAGCAAGGGTGGAATAGACACAGATCGTACCTCGAATCATCTCTGGCATGTCGGGGTCGTAGGCCTCCACTGCCTGGAGCTGGGCCTGTCCCTACCCGCCAGCTCCCTGTGGTCGAGGTGGCCCTCCTGGTGGTGGTGGGGGTAGAGCCTGGAAGCGTCGCCCACCACCCGCTGCTCGGCCAGCTCCTCTGCCTCGTCCGCCTCCTCCCTGCGGACCGCCACGGTCGACCCTCTGCCTCTGCCTGGGTGGCCCCTCCACCGTCTGCTGCTCCTCTGGTCGGCGAGTCGGGCAGTCACGAGCCATGTGACCCTGCCCGCCGCAGGAGTAGCACTGCCTGCCTCTCGGAAGGCTGGCACTCCGCAGTGTGCCCCGCACTGCTGAGCCGGTGTCCTGAGGCCGTCTGCGTGGGGGTCTGGTCTGCCTGGACCCGAGAGTCATTCGTCGGCTACCTGCTGCCGAAGACTCAGCTACCTGCCGCCCTACGCTAGGTCTCGCCGCTGAAGAAGGCTCTGCCAGGAAGCTCTCGATCAGGAGGGCTCGCTCCAGCACTCCCGCCTGGGTCGGAATGCTGAGGGAGATCAGCGACGCCCGAATCTCCTGCCGCAAGCCCTGCTCGAAGGTCCGGGCCCGGAAGAAGGGGTCCCGTACCATGTCGGTCGAGTAGCAAGATAGGTCAGTGAACCTCGCCGCGTACTGAGCGACCGTCATGCTGCCCTGGCGCAGCTGGAGAAGCTCCTGGATGCGCACCGCTCGGAGGGTGGCCGGGATGAACTCAGAGCGGAAGAGGCTCTCGAAGTCCGTCCAGAGCAAGGATGCCTCATCGTGAACCTGGAGCATCAAGCTCCACCATCGTCCTGTCACCGCCTGCAGGAGGCTCGCCGCGAGAATCACCATGAGATCCGCTGGTGTCCTCACTAGCCTAAAGATCCGTACCACCGCCTCTAGCCAGTCCTCGGCGGCCTGGGGGTCCGCCTCACCGCGAAACCTGGGCGGTCGCTGGCTCTGAAACTCATGCAGTTCCCTGAGGGGACGTGCATCGTCAGCGTCTGGTACTGGTAGTATCGGTGGCTCGGCGGGTAAAGCTACCACCGGTGCCACTGCTGGCAAAGGGCCCTGCACCGAGGCCTCGTCGCTCGGTGGGCTGCCGTCGCGCCCTACACTCGGAACCCTAGATGGCTGTCGTCGCGGGGCCATCCTGAAAAGGAGAACAAGAGCACCACAGTCAGAACAGTATACCTGGTGAACTGGCACAAGTAATCACAAGGAAAACTTGAGACTTTCATGAAGCAGATCAGTATACCCGGTGAGCTGACACAAGTAATCACAAAGAAAACTTGGAACACACACGCAATCAATGTTTTCATGCATTAAGTCGGAAATCAGGAGTCAGGGTCCTGGTGTACGGATACGTCGGCCGACGCACCAACACTGGGCTCCCTGAACTGATAACCACACTCAATACACTAAACACTATTGCTTCATATAGAAAGAAAAGACGATCAGAGTCTGTGGTAGAACCGACCACCTCTGATACCAATTTGTCACGACCCGACCTCGGGGCCCGTGCCGTGACTACCCCAAGCCCGCCTTCCATAGGCCAGGGGCTGGCGACTAGCACCAAGGCATAAAATCCCGGTAAACAGGGAAGGCATTGCCTTTATAAGTAACAACCAACACAGAGTCAGCAAGCGGAAAGTAACTACCAAGTGCAGAAAAGTAAAGGGGGCCGGAATACAAGCCCAACTGAAAGTACAACTGAAAAGGTAAAGAACAGCAACTGAAGAAAAGATGGTGGCCTCGTGTCGTCCACTGGCAATCCCACCTGAAGGGTGGGTACAGATAGCCTCCAGGCTCCTCGGGTCCCACGTCCGCTCCGAGCACGTCCCGCCCAGTGGTCCGCCTCTAGGTACCGTCCTGCTCCACGCCCCAACCGAGATCAGCGCTGTCCGTCGTCTGCATCCAACACAACAAGGTGCGGGCAAAGCCCGTGCAGGGGTGAGTATAAACTACTCAGTAAGGACCCCGAGACCCCCGAAGGTCTCCCGAAATCCACAAAGGATATAGCACAAAAGAAAGGGGCAACCACGAAGAAACAACTGACTCGACTTAGGTATATGCCCATACATATACCTAATTCCCCAATTCTAGCTCTGCTCTCGAGCTCAAGGTCAACTCGATCCACACAGGAAAGCAAGACTCAAATCCACCAGGGAGAGTAAATAATAAATCCACATAGGTTAGTTCAACACAAACACAAAGGAGAGTAACATAAGATTCAGCTCAACCAGGTATACTTTTTCAGATGACGACAAGATGATCACCGAACCATCTAAGTCGTCGGACCCACGAAGGATCGATAGGTACTAACCTCGGCAATGACCCACATAGGATCGGGCCCACACAGGACCTGTAGCAATGGCTCACACAGAACCGTAAGAGATGACCCACACAGGATCGGGCCCACACAGGACCTGTAGTCAAGGCTCACACAGAACCGTAAGGTGATGACCCACACAGGATCGGGCCCACACAGGACCTGTAGCACTGATCCACGTAGGATTGCTGAGTGCAGTATTCGACGCAGTCCACTGAGGATCTCTGCACAGTCGTCGCCGCAGTCCACGAAGGATCTCTGCTCTGTCGTCGTCGCAGTCCACGGAGGATCTCTGCTCTGTCGTCGAAGTCACAGCCAGCGCTAGGGTTCCCGCACACAGCGAGCTCGTTTAGGAGGGTCCGCTCCATGAGCCGAGAGGCTGATACATCAATTGACACGTAGTCCGAAGTTGATGTATCCAAAAGTTCCGTATCGACAATAGGATCTCAACGCAACAGACGGCGCGTCAATCAGACGCCCGGTCTGAGAGTTATTGGCATTTTCGTCCCAAGGGCCCGGTTGGTTTTTAGGGCAAAACCAACCCGACCGTACTCCGCCTGTGTCCGATCCTCGGGCGGAGTATGCCAAAAGTTCCGTCTCACTTAGAGGAAACCTCCACAGCTGACGGTACGTCGATCGGACGTCCGCAACTCGAGTTATGAGCGTTTCCGCTCCGAGGGCCCGGTTGGTTTCGCGTACGAACCAACCCGGCCGAACCCAAAGTCTTCCTAAACCTTGAGTGTGATATACCGAAAAGACCGTCTCAATCCAAGGATCGCGTATCCACTGACGGTTCGTCAATCGGAGGTCCCAGGCCCAAGATATGGGCAAAAGACCGAAGAGGGCCCGAAAACGGGGGGTTTTAGGCCCGGGGCGACCCTGCCCGAACCACCCCTGGGTCGGCCGAACCGGGTCGACCCGACCCGGCCCGACCCGGCTAGGCCGGGTCCGGTCCGGCCTGGGCGCGGCCCGGCCGAGCAGCCGAAGAGGGCTGCCGCGGGGCGCCGCCCCCGCGGCTCGGTGGAAAACGCGGCCCTGCGGGGGGGGGGGGGGGGGGCGCCTGTCACGCGGACGCAGCCGGGCCGCCGCGTCCCTCCCCGGTTCCGCGCGGCCGCGGAACTGGCCTCCGCCACCATGGCTTCAGCTGCGGCGGATTCCTCCACGGCGGCGCGCCGGGCGCCGCCGCCGCCGCCTTCCGCGGTCCGCCGGAGTTGCTTCGGTGGCCCGTTTTGCCTCCCGTCTGCGCCATAGCTCCTCCCGGGGGCCGATCTTCACTGCGGGATCAACGGATCGCCCCTGCCGCACGGTTCGTCGTCGTCCGCCAAATCCGCACAACAAAAAGATCGGAGGAGGGTTGCCGGGTCTTGTTCGTTAGACCCGCACCCTCCGCGTTAGTCATAAAATCATCGGGAGGGATTAAGGCAGCCACAATTTTATCCAAAAATAAAATTGTTCAAGTTTGGTTCTTTAATTAAAAAGAACTAGATCACGAGAACGAATCACCAAGAAAAAAAATAAAATCCCTACCTCGATGTCGCCGTCGGACGTGAGGTCGTCGCGGAATCGCTCGTCGCGGAAGGAGGGGATCGTTGCGTCGTCGCGGAAGAGACGTTCGTCGCACCGCGGGAAAAACGTCGCGCCGACGATCTCCGGATCTAGAACAAACGGATTTAATTAATTAAATCCGTTGTCATTGAAATTAAAAGGGAGAATTAAACGATCCGTTTCTCACCTTAGTTGCCGAACGAGGATCGGCCGCGGAAGAAGGGGCGTCGTCGAAGAACGTCGCGGGTAGAGCTCGTCGAATTCCGGTCGCCGGCGTTCTTCGCGTTCTTCGCGTTCTTCGCGAGGAGGGTGGAGGCTCAGAGAATTCGCACAACGATAGCAATCCTCCAAAATAGACAAGTTTGTCTATTTTATTAATTTGCCAACGAACGCAAACGCGTAAGTAACGACCCATTAAATTCGTTGAATTAATTCAACGAATGAAACAACCCATTTAATTCACGAAATAAACCGCACAATTAAATGGTCTGTTAAGAATTAAGGAAAATGCGTCGGTTGACTTTTCAGCTACTTGACGGGTTTTCGCGGGTGCGTTACTTAGCGAAAGAAACGGCGGGGCTCGTGCGAGCCCCGCCTCACAAATATCCTACCAAGGGGTAGGGTATTTCCGGATAGCACCCTATCCGCTTTAACTCAGTTCAAGTGGCTTCCAAGTGACTTCCAAGCGGCTTAAGTGAAATAAAATAAAGTTGTCGCACAACCTTTATTTTATTTCCGACTTAAAGCCCAAAATTTTTAAAACCACGGT
Organism: Viscum album; assembly: GCA_963277665.1. Lineage (NCBI taxonomy): Eukaryota > Viridiplantae > Streptophyta > Magnoliopsida > Santalales > Viscaceae > Viscum > Viscum album. The sequence goes on along the minus strand of OY728166.1, from coordinate 1,077,871,822 downwards.
TGAGCAAACGCAACTCCGGAAGAGGCATTTCTAAGCAAATACCGGCGCTGCGATTTCATCGGTGCCCTCAGAATTCGATTCCGGGCACCGGTTCAAAAGATAGAAAAACCCGCTCGTCCGTTCACTGAACGTACCCGAGCCAAACTTCGGAAATTGATTCCGGGCACACCGGGCCTCGGAATCAGGTTCCGTCTGAAGCTGCGCTCTTGTAAAATTCCAAAGAAAATTAAGAAAAAAAATTTCCTTGAAATTTGCGGGTCTTTACATTTATAAATATGTTCATTTACTCTTTTAAAATAATAATTTACATTTATTGAGAAATGATGGGTTTTTTTTCAATAATAGTTTTCGAACCCTTATAAAATTATATTTGACTTAATAAAAATTATAAGATCATTTATATTTAATATTTTTTTAATAATAATATTTTACTAAAATATTATTTATTTAAAAAATCCCTTAATTCATCAAAATAAATTCCTTAATTAAATTTTATTATTACCCTAAAATAGAATTGTTTTGATGTATAAAAATAATAATAATTTATAAATTAATAATAATAAAGTGAAAATATATTCATTATTATATACATTGTTAATATTAATATTATTAGGGTCTTGATACATATCTCTTTAATACACCAGAAAATAAACCAAGAGTATGGTGTATGATAGTGTAACATTTCATGGGGTAGGTTGACATACATGATTTGTGTTGTGATATTGATGAGCTTAAAATTCCCCTGTAAATGGTTTTATCATGGTTAAGTTTTTGTATCCTAGATTGGTCTTGGAAAAGTTAAAATCCTAGAGATGCTATCTCCCTCAGAACCTTAGATAACTAAACTTTATATGGTATGATCCTACTAGTTGAGGATATGAGTTCTTTTGTTTCTGTCAATTGGTTTTGTTAAAACCATATATTTATACTAATCATACAATCACTATTAAATGGATATATTATCAATGGTTATTATTCTTAATGGTATTTTAAATATGATAGGATATAATAAAACCAATTAAGTGCATGTATTTTCTATAACCATAATACATAATAAGAAATTTAATTAAATCACAAGTGGAATTTTATTTATAATAGTTTGGGTCACTATAATACCCCCTTAAAAAATTTCACCTTATAAATTTTGATTTCACACACTAAAATAAATGAGGGTAATTTGGTTTTATCACCTCATCTAGTTCCCACATCGCTTCTTCAAGATTTTGGTTTCTCCACATCACTTTTACAAGGTGAATTGTCTTATTTCATAAAACTATATCTCTATAATCAATGATCTTCACTAGTTGATCCTCATATGGGAGATCATTATCCAATGGTACCACATCTAGATTGATTACATTTGAGGAGTTTGGTATGTACTTTCTCAAGAGGGATACATGGAATACATCATATACTGAGATAGGTTAGGTAAGAGTTCCAAAAAATAGGTTACCACTCCAATGTAATCAAGGATTTCAAAGGGACCGATGTATCATGGACTAAGCATTCCTTTCTTTCAAAATATAATTACTTTTTTCCATAGATATATACATACCATATCTCTGACCTCAAACTCTAGGTCTCGTTATCAATTGTTAGCATATATCTTTTTTCGACTCTGAGCATCCTTAATGTGCTGCTGAATGGCCTTAACCTATTCCACCATTTCCTAAACCATTTCGGGACCTAGTAGTTTTTGTTCCCCAAATTCATCCAAAAATGCAAGTTTTCTACACATCTTATCCAAAAGGGTTTCACAGGGATCCATTCGAATGCTTGAGTGAAAATTGTTATTGTATAATAACTCACCCAGCAGAAGATTTCAATCACACCCTCCTTGTAAGTCAATTAAACATGCTCTCAACATGTCCTTGAGTTTCTAGACAGTACACTCATATTGGACATCATTTTGGGAGTGATAATCCATACTGATGTTTAACTAAGTATTTAGAGCATGCTGGAGACTCTTCCAAAACATAGATGTGAATATTGGATCTCGATCAAATTGGCCATCATTTTGGGTAGAATCTTAGCAATATTCAAGGCTTTGGAGGTGTGAGGATAAGAGGTGGTGAGGGGTGGTATTTATAATGGGAGGAGAGAGGTGTTTTTGATTATTTTATTCATTAGTTTATTATTTTGTCTCAATACAATCAATATTATTGATTCTTGTTACTAAGTATATTAACTAGATCACATAAGATTGAGATAATGGGCACTCACATCATCCATTAATTGACCACAACTAGAAAATTCATTTATTTACATATAATGTTAAATACTGTAAATTACCTTATTTCACTATTCAATGAGGATTCAACTATTATTGAAAAATCCCAAGAATTCACCCTAACTTTTTTTGACATTTAGATTTAAAAAATGGACTCCATTTTATAAAATTAGTTTTATAAAATGATAATTTTAATTTTTAAATGAAATCATCATTTACTCATAAAATACTGGTTTTAATATTATAACAGATTTTATGACACTTTGAAAAATTAATCAATATCTCATAAAATTATATTATAATCATAATATAGGAAAATATTAATTTATGAATCTGTTTTATGAAAATAAATTTTATTTTAAATTATTATTTTAAATATTAAATTATAAATAAACATTTCCATTTCACAAAAATACCAACACTTAATTTACAATTTTTAAGACATTTATTTAATTATTTCAAGATATACATATATCATATTTTCATTTATAAGATACCCCAATTTTATTTACACTTTTCTTGGTGAGGTTACTATTCTAATGGTCATACTACTATTCTTATCAGCCACATTACAATTCCAACAACCAGGTTACTATTCTAATGGTTAGATTTATAATGGTCAAAAGGGTTTACTAATTCTTATAAATACCACTTATTCAATTCATCATTCAATTCATCATTCAATTATATTTTATCCAAGGTTATATATACTTTCATATTTTAAATGAATATTTTTATATTAACATTATATTTTATTTCTACAGCCTTGTTCACGAGCACAATCATTCTAGTGGTTCGAGCAGATCAAAATTTTCCTATTCTTGTTATCTTGTTTTATATTTATTGTCCCACTGTAATATTCAGAATTATTATTAGTTTTTTTACTGACTAATGTATCATTATTCAATTATGAGGATATTTTTTTTGGGTTCTCTATGAATGTTCTTTAAACTGCATGACATTATTATAAGAAGGGAAAATTTCATTGATAAAATTATGGGTCATTACACACTTCCTACAGTGGTGAGCGAGTACCCTGAGGTCTTTCCTGATGATTTTTCCAGGTTACCACCCCAAAGGGAGGTTGATTTATCTATTTACCTTCTTCCTAGTATGATACCCATTTATTTTCCATCTTATCGTATGAGACCCACTATACTGAAAGAGATTAATTTTTAGCTTCAGGATCTTAAGGCCAAGATATTTATTCATCCCAGTATGTCCCCTTGGGATTCACCAGTTCTCTTTGCAAAGAAGCAGATGGAAACCTCCAGCTTTGTGTTGATTACTGAAAGCTTAATCAAGTGAATATAAAGTATAAATATCTCCTTATTAGGATTGGTGATATATTTGATTAATTAAGTGGAGCTCGATGTATTTCTAAGAATGACCTTCATTGGAGGTACCACTGGTTGAGAGTTCAAGAAGAAGATATACCTAAGATAACAATTAAGAGATGATATGTTTATTTTGAATTATTAGTTTTTCCATTCAATCATACTAACAATCCTATAATATTTATGGCATTGATGAACCAAATATTTCATTAGTTTTCAAGATCACTCATAATTATCTTTGTGGATGTTATTTTGGGGTACTCTAAGTCAAAGGTGGAATATAAGGATCATTTTAATTTCATCATTAGAATATTAAAATAACATCATCTATATGAGAAGAAATCCAGGTGTGAGTTTTAAATCCAGGATGTGAAGTTTTTAGGACATGTGATATTCGAGAGGGGTATCATAGTGAATCATAAGAAGATTAAAGTTGTTATATATTTAGAACAACCTATAAATGTGTTTGATATTTGAAGATTCTTCAGTTTAGCAGGCCATTATAGACATTTTTTACAAACTTCTCTAAGATTGTATCTCTTATAAAAGAGATTACCCACATGTTTTTTAAGTTTAAATAGAATGATAAGTTTAAAAGATAATTTTATAAAATAAATCTGAGATTTAATTTGGCTCCAGTATAGATTTTTCCTAAGTTATGTTTAAGTAATGATGTTTATTATGATGCCATAGGTAAAAAGTTGGGTTTTATCTTGATGCAGGGAAAGAAGATGGTGGCCTATCGATCTTTCCAATTATGAACTCATGATAAGAAATACCCTACCCATGACCTTAATTTGAACATACTAATGAATGACCTCAATAATTGGAACCATTATCTCTTTAGTGAATAGTTTACTATGCTTCTATATCATAAAATACTGAAGTATATTCTCTCCCAATGAGTCACGAACTCACTATAGATATGTTGGATTGAACATATTCAAAATTTTGATTTTTAAAGTACATATACACCTAGAAAATGGAATTTAGTTGGAAGTTACTGACTCAATCCTTGAAGGAATTAGTTGTTGAGTGGTCTTTGATGAGTCCATTTGCTAAGATGAGTTTGGAAGTGGAAGAGTATAATGGTTAAGTGTTATTGGATTGTGTGAAATATGATTTATTATTTTATTATTGAATTTGGAATGGTTTATAAATAGGTACCAATTTTTAGTGTTTCAGTAAAATCTTTATTGTTGGGGAGACATTGAGTGTCTAGTCTCATTCCCTCGATGACACTTTACTTTTTAAGGTATATTGGTCATTCTAATATCTTCAAGGAATCAGTTTATGGATGGTGGACATCGATCAAGTGGGTTCATGAATCTTGGAGCTACTAAAATGTTTCATGACTTGAGATGTTGATATTAGTGGTTGAGTATGAGGTGTTTGATTATAGAATTTTTGTCATGATGTCTTAATTTTTATAAGATTAAGGTGGTTCACTAGAGATCTACTAGTTTTTTTCATCTCTTAACCATTTCATTTTAGAAATGGGATGATATATTTATAGAATTCCCAATTGAACTACCTCAGATACCTGATGGAAAGGACGATATTATGGTGATCATTGTCTGAATCACTAAATCATCTTATTTCCTTCCAATTAAGGAGTTTATGAAGGTAGAAAATATTGGGAATATATATGTTTAAGATATTATGAAGCTCTGTGTAGTACCTTATGTGGTTGTTTATTATTGATACTTACACTTCACATCCTAGTTTTGGATAGTATTCCAAGGGATGATGGGTACTCAGTTGATGTTGATCATGATGTATCATCCTCAGATAGAAGGTCAGATTTATCAAACCATCCAAATTCTAGAAGACATGATTCGATCATGAATTATTGACTTCAGTGGTTCATGGGAGAAGAATCTAACCTTGATATACTTTTCTTATAACAACAATTATTAGGTTTTAATTATAACGAAACCCTTGAATCATTATATTGGTGTGATTTTAGATTTCCTTTTTTTTGGGAAGATCTTCATGAGAGGTCACTCATGGGATGAAGACTTGCCTAGGAGATGAAATATATGGTATAATTGATACAAAAGTGATTAGGGATAGTTCAAAGTCACTATAAATCATATATTTATTACCATAATTTTCCATTTTAATTTTAGGTTGGTGGTCATGTTTTTCTCATAGTTTCTCCTTGGATGGGGAATCATCACTTAAGAATGTTGGATAATTTTGATCCATGGTATTTTGGTATTCTAAATACCATTTAGAAACATGTAAATGTGGAATATCGTTTGTAATTTTCATCATATTGACATCAATTCAAAACATGATCCATGTTTCATAGCTGAAGAGGTATCAATCATACCCTTCCCATATAATTGAATGAGAGGATGTTCAGCTTCAACCCGATAACTCAGTGGTTGAGTATCCAATTTGGATTATATATCTCCATGATAAGGTTATTAATTGTAAAATGATTCCCTTTGTCAATATTTTGTGGTAGAGTAACTGACATAGCCATGATATGTGGGATCAAGAAGAATTTATGAGACATCAATGGATTTATCTATTCATGATTCTAGAATCGTGAGCATTTTAAAAGGAAAAAAAGTTTCATTGTGGGAAGAATTGTGATACCATCAAGGTTATATTTATGACTTATTCTATAGCCTTTTCTTATCCCTTATTCTGGTCGAGGAGATTTTAGGATTTGGGGTCAAAATTCATAGAATGGGGGTAATCTGTACAGGAATGTAGTTTAGGTTCATGGTTAGGGATAACCATGTGGTAACCATGCGATATGACTCTGATGATTCTTGTGATAATTTTCATGTTTTGATCATGGGTTTGATAACCATGTGAGTCGCTAGGAAAACCATGCAGATGTTTGGGTTTGGTTCTAGAGGATATCACATAGCTTTCACATATTTTATCTAACCACGCGGCCATTACTAAGAAACAACACGATTCAGTTTCCAAAAGATAGTGGATGCTACATGGTTAACATAGAGTTTTTTTAGTTGTGCATCCAAACCATGCGACCCGATCTAAAATTTTTAAAATGGAAAATTACTAAGATTACCTTGGTTATTTTTAACTCTAATCTCTTCAAAATTCGTCATTATCTAGAACCAAATGATGTTTTATAATTTAGAATAATCTCTTATTGATTCCATAGTGATGTTCAATCGATTTTTGTGGATCTCCTTGAGGTATTTCTAATTTTATTCTTGATTTATCATTTTTTCTCTAAATCTATCCTCGATCTCCTTTTCCCTTGATCCATTGGAATCCAAATGGGCTATGATACTCAGAGCTAGGGTTGTGGATAGATATGTTATAATGGTTTATATAGATCAAGGTGTGTGAGGACTAAATCTCTTCATTTCCCATAATTAAATTTGAAGGAATCAACATTTAATCCATTAGATAGGCAGGTGTCTCTATCCAATGGATTCTTTCACATGTAAAACGTGAATATTATTTAAAAATAGTTTTATTTTGGAACATGAAAATTATTATTTTTTGGTGTTTTGATGGGATAAATTAAAATCCTTCATTTTTACTCAATCTTTGGTGGTGTCGAGAAATTTTTTAAAATGAGTTTTCCTTAACAAACTATTTATATAGACTTTAATTATTTCATGAAATTCCACAAAGATACCTTGAAAATGATGGGAATGAAATCTCTTTCCCTTAATGGTAAACTTTTTCATGTGGGTAAGATCTTTGGTTAAGTATCTTGTGAGGGACCCAAGATTCAATATACAGACTAGAATTCTTTATATGTCCTAGTATCTTCAAATTCATCTTAATTCCCAGTTTTTCATTTTTAGTATACATTACATGGATTATTTTTATTTAATTGACCATTTTTTATTATGTATGGATTTATTGGTTATTTACATTTATTTAGTGAAACATGTTTTAATTCTATGTTCTTAAAGATTGGGTTATTGATTTTTTTTAAAATAAAAAAATCAATGGGATATTTTATGAAAATGTGTTTTCATATATACTTACTTATGAAACTTCTTTTATTTTTAAATAATAACAAATGGTTTCATGGTGAAATAATTTTTATATATTCATGGTGGTATCCTACTGGGCATTTCCTCACATCCTACACATGCCTTTGGGAATATGTAGGATTGGTATTGAATGACTTTGGTAAAAGTAAGGGTGTCATGTAGCATAGTATATTTCCCTAGATTATTTCATCTTTATGTGGTTTGGTATGGTAGTGACCGATGGTCACACCTGGATAAAATATCTTCTCATGTTTTTTCATGTTTTCTGGACCATTGATATTTTGTCATGTTATGCCTTATGTTTATTTTAGACTTATACTTTGTACTCAGTTCTGGTTTTATGTTATTACATATTTATTTTAGTACCAAATGCATTTTTTTGATTATATTAAATCTTAAATCATCCCCATTATTTCCTATATCAATACCCAAGTGGTTCTTTCATGTCCATAGAAATCAAGAATGCACTTTTGGTCTTGTGGAAGGCCATCTTGGGTTATATGTCCAATCATCCCAGGTTGGTTTGATACATGGTTTGATTTCATCTATCTAACATGGATTAGATGATATAGTATATCATGTTTTAGAGGCTAATAAGGCTTTGATACTTCTTCTACTAAAGTTCCCACTTGGTAGCCTTCAAGAGAGAAGGTTATGAGAACTGACCTACCCATAAGAATTCTACATATTATATGTGTCATTAGATATTTTATATATGGATGTGTGTATTATTCCTTATACTTTAAATTAGTAGTAATGTATACCTTGTATTACATTCTTAGATGTACTGATGAAAACTGTGATGATATATGTTGATGGTGAGGTAGGATATATTGGACCCGTCACAAGTGACATGACATTAGTGAATAAGTTAAGATAGGATTTTTTCCTTCCATATTATTTGAAGTAAATATCTCAGGCCCTTTTATTGGAATGGAACTGTCTAATTAAGTATATGATGATAGTTGTTTTATTAACATTTTTTTTAATGTCAAAGACTGTTATATCAATCATATAGGTTGATGAAACTAGTAATGAAACCTATTTGATGAGATATTGAGATAAATGTATTATATTACACAATTATAATTCACTGGAGGTTGTTGTTTTTGCGATGCTAATGTATTGATACATGGGTGGATTGATGTGTTTCTAGATGAGAATCTTATAATTTAGGAAAGGCCATGTAATTCCACAGAGAAAGAGACCAAGAAGTTCACACACTAAATATATCTAGAAACTTAGTTAAATTTTATAATAATTTAATGTTAATATAAATATTATTCTCATGTTGTAAAGAATACTAATTATTTAGGTTATATTGATCAAATCAATATTTATTGAATGAATAATGTAATTATATAAATTTATTTAAATAAATAGTTATTATTCAACATTTGGTGAATAATGAGGATTAAAGGGATGAGTTAATTGCATAATTGAAATGATATTTTATATTCATGAGATTAGAACGTGTTAAGGAAATAATTATAATAATAATATTATTGTTATAATTTGATGTGGGGTTTAATTAAAATTAATAAATTTTAAAGGTACTTTGTGAAAAAACTTATTCCATTACCTAAGTATATAAACACAATTATATAATTTCTTGAGATAAAGATTTTTTTGAACAAAATTTTACTCAAGATAATTCTATTAATACCTAAAGAAAACTTCCTCTATATTTCTTTTAAGAACAAAGATCTATGATCCTCCTCCTCCCTCTCAAGTTATTAAGAGAACTAGACAGAATCCTTTAAGACTAGAAGATATTCTTATTGGGATCAATGGTGAATGAAGAAAGTGATTTGGTTCTTTTGCGATCTCACTCAAAAATTATAAGATGAAATTTCGAGGTTTATGAAGAATATATGGATTATTACTGAGGGATTCTACCCTTGATTCCTTTCATCAAAATGATAACATAACAAGAGTGGTAAACCAATTCAATAATGAAGAAATAATTTCAAGAAAAGTATATTATTATTTATATATATTAATTATAAATTATATGTGAAAATATCATCTCTATGAATCTCCTAGGTTTTCAATTATCATGTTATGAGGATTTATCTGAAGAAATAGACAAAAAAATTATTGGGAAGATTTAAAATGCACTTACATTGTGCCCCAGAACCTTCATGTACATACAATCCTACCTTATCATATGAAATTATTATAGTTTTTGGGTCTCCCTCAAAAAATCCAGGCATTTAATCATGCATTAAAAAAACATGAGTAATTCATCGAATAGATATTCATTCATCATATGAACGAAATCCCCATACATTTTATCCTATGAAATGGATTTTAATCGATGATATCCAAGGTAAAATATCACATGAAAGTCAATATTAAATGTTCGACTACCATAACAATCAAAGAATGTGTCATGGTATCATATACCTTGTCTTATGAAATGGATTGTTATACAATATGATTTACATGGGAATTAACATAAAAAAATGCATTAATATACCCCTATATATTATAATATAATATGAACAAATTCATCACATGCATAATGGATTTAGGGAATATATCTATCACTGAGGTGCACATGCATGTTGTGTGTACAAAGACCCATTATGAGATGATTCCTCCTCTCATATCATGCCATAGAAATCATGACTAGATGTGTAACTCATTTTGAACAATCAAACCCCACTTCTCATTATGCCATGATTATTGTAATTGTTTTCCTAAAACCAAATACTATACACATTTGATCATTATAATATCCATAGTATTTAATATTAATTAATTAGTTATCACATGATGATTGTTCTTCAGTATGAAATCTATGTGATAATGTTCTTGGGTGTACTTGTCACACTGAAAAGTCAAAACGGTTACCCACTAAGATGATAACCTATAAGTTCCAGGAAAAGATATTTAAATATATGTTATATAGTACGATAATATCATTTTATGGGATAAAAATTATATAGGCTATATAGGGTGGAGATTTATAGGACATTGAAACAATTTCTCATGGTGTATGCCCTTGGTAATTTTTAGGGCAAGAGATTATGAGAACATGACCCACTAGTAGAAAATATACATTGATATATGTCATTTTATGTTCCTATGTGATGATTCTTAGAATTTAATATTATTATTAATACTGGTCATGAGTTGTGTACTTTAATGTATTAAAAAAACTTTGATGACACATGTTCACGGTGAGGTAGGATATATTGGGTGTGTCATGAGTGATATTTCATTAATTAATAATGAGAGAAAGTTTTTGTCTCTTATATTATTTAATGAAATTTTATATCACATTCCATTCAATGAAAATGGAAATTTTGGGATTATGAAGTTTCTTCAAGCCTCCAAAAGTTCACTCAATAGAAGTTCAGAGTCTAGTAGTATGCTTCGATCTTGTTAGAAAAATTCTATCAAAAACCTTTTGAATACTGGTCAAACTACTAAAAGTTTGAAAACTTCTGATGAATTATAATAATACTAGTTATTGGTAATGTGGAACAATGTATAGTTTGGATGGTCGAGTTGGTGGACGTATCAATTTAATAAAGAGGACAATGGATGGATGGCTGCACATGTCAGTGGTTAGTGTTACCTGTTTGACAAAAAATGTACCTGTATAAAAGGAAGTGGGACCAACTACTAATAATTTCACTATTTTATGAATAGTGTAACACTATTTTAATAAGATATAGTGTTGGTAAATATTATCTTTTCTTGTTATAAAAATATTTTTTAGTTTTAATTCATGGATGTAGTACATAAGTATGAACCATATGAAACAGGTGTTCCTTCTTTGATTTCTATTTTTTGAATGTGTGTGTGCATTCTTTAGTGTGTGTGTGTGTGATTTTTCTTTTGAGTGGTTATTAGGGTGAATACTGAATTTATAATTTCAGTTCTCTATGATAGGAAGGATAATATATAGAAATTGAAATTCATTTGAGCTAAACTATCATGGGATATGAATTTGGAATGAACTCAAGGTTCAACCATCTATTGATTGTATGGGATTTTTAGGTGTCTTCTTCCCCAATAAGAACTGTATAATAAAGTACTTATCCATGAAATCCTGCCTAGATTTTTATTTTCAAAAATTTGAAGAAAGAGAAAATGATCATATTGGTTGATGGAACTCACTTATGACTCTCTTGGATATATATATATCAAGATAAATTGATTATATCACATAATGTACACTCGTAAATGGTTATTGTCATTGTGATATATAAATTATATCTCTATAAATTACTTGGATCATTTCAAGATGATAACCCTGTACTTTAGGTGATGCAGCCTAATTCCACTGAGAAAGAGGAATAGATGGTCACACACAAAGTATATCCATAACCTCAGTTAAATTTTATAATAATTTAACATGTTGGATAAATATTATTCTTGTACATGTCTGTAAAATTATTCACATTTGATCGATTACATGTATCTATTCACTAATTATTCGAGAGAATATTACGTTGAATATTAAATAAATATTCTTTTCATAGGGTAATTATTAATTATGTGAATATATTATATTTATTCTAGTTTATTTGAAAGGAAATAAATATGTATTTATTTGGTTACATGATATTAAATAAATATTTATTTTCTATTTTATCAAATATAATATTTATTTATTAGATAAATAGTCATTATTAATAGTTTTTTAAATAAATAAGAGTATATTTAGACCATGTAACACCCCTAAAATTTAGTTTATATCAATAATAATCTATATATCTTACTTAACACACAATACTGATCGTTTAGCGAACTGTGATATACTATAAAAAATCATTATTAAAATGTGACCATTATAAATTAGCTATTAAATTAGTGGTATGAATATAAATAAAAACAATATAAAAAATATATATTAAGTTTTTATATAAATAAAATCTATCAATTAATTCATAATAAATAAGTATTCAATTTTCAGTAAAGTCATTTTATTCTTTAAAAACATGTTTTCTTAAAAATCAGGGTTTATTGCCTTTTGTGTGTGAAAATTATAATTAATTTCAACCATGTTTTAGAAATTTTATATTAAGAAATTAATATTATTTTTTAAATTAGAATTTAAATATTATATTAGGTTTATTGTTTGGGATTTTTCTGAAAAGATTTATTTTTAAGTGAATAGTGAAAACACCGTTTTTTGTAAAACTATCATTTATTTTAATTAAATAAAGTAATTTAAAAGTACAATTATGTTTTGAATTTGATATTAAAGTATCATAAGACTAATTTCATTTTAAAAAATATAATTTATTATATATTAATCAACATTATACTTGATTTTGGTTTATTTCATTTTGGACTTAAAATTTCATTTTTCTAAAAAACATTTCATTACATTTTTTGAATTTATATTAAAATTTATTTTTTAAACTTATATAAATTTACTATTGATTATTTTATTACATATATGGAATTAGGTGGTTCAAAATTTTAAAATATTTCCCTTTTATTTTTTTTCATTATTAGTAGTAACAACGGTAAATATTTTTCACCTTGGTAAATGTTAAATCGGGTAATTAAGGTTAAAAATAATGTGAAAAGGATTTAAATATAAATATAAATATAAATATAAATATCAACTGAATTATTTATTTTTCATGAGTTTATTCCAACCATACTCATATAGTATTCAAATATATGTCAACTTTTTTCCATTTTATTACAATGACCTGTATAGTATTATAAGTGGAGAATAAATACAAAATGTCACTATCTTTATTTTAATTTAAATATCATATTATCATAGGGGTAAAATATTTAATATGAGTTATAAATGGATATTTTAAATATTAATATAATATTTTTATGGTAATAAATTATTTTTAAATTTTAGTGAATATTTAATTAAGAAGAATGCTTATGCAACGCCGACATAACGCTTGTGTAAGTAGTAGAAAAAATCAAGTAAATGATTTTAAAAATAGTAAAAGTGGTATTATTTTGTTTAATTATGGTGTTAAGATAATAAAATTTATAGTTATAATATATTATTTATGGTTAATGTATTTATATTTAAATTACATTGTTATCTTGATGCCTTTAAAGCTATTTTTTTGAATAGGTCTGAAAAAGACTTTAAATGGTATTTAACGTTTAAAAATTATTTTTAAAGAATTATAAAATCATAAAAATTATATAATAAATAAATTAAATGATAATTTTTAATTATATCATTAAATTGCTTTGTTTTTTTTCACTTTGAAATTTTAAATTACTTTCATGACCCTTAAAGAGTGAAATCTTTTCCATCACGATAATCATTAAAAGGGTTAACATGGGGCTAAAATAAATATATTATGATTAAAATGACCTAAAAACTTTTCTAAATCCTATTGGTTGATCATATATATAACTTATAACTATAATTTTTAAAATTATGACATGTTTAAGACATTATACATGGGCTATAAAAATATTATATAATAATATTCCCAATAATTCAATGTGTATCCCTCGCCTCACATATAAAATGGCACTTCCTATCCCCCATTATTCACTAATATCAAGACCTATACTTGAAAAAAAACCCACCTAAAAAACTTAATATATTCCTTTACTTGGTTCCTGAGCTTTGGTTATTCTCCAAAGACAATCCTAAGAAGGCTTAAGGTGTAAGCTAATGGAGGTCTCTCAAAGGATTTCTAATCGTCTTTACCAACTCAATAAAAGTTTATTTGTTCTTATATTTCCTATTAATATATTTATCCACAATAAAATAATGAATCTATTATATTAAATATATTAAGATTTTATTATTATTATTATGGAACAACCATTTTCCACCTCAGTCCCATAAAATGGTAAATGGAAGTATAAATCGTGTGTATGTGCAGACTACCACCTCAACGTAATGATGTGATTCATTTTCTATCACCGCATCTTAGGAATGATTGAAATGATATATATATATATATATATATTGAATAAATATTATATTTATGTCATAATAATTATTCTATAACAATAAAATATAATCATATTTTTTTTATTTTTTTCATTATAAAATAGAAGTATCATTCATGCATACATACAAACTACCATCTTCATGAGAGATATATTTCATTTTCAATTCCCTCCTTTTATAAATAGTTCAAAAAAATTATATAAGGAATATATTTAATACTTATTAAATGAATAATATTTTATAAATTTTAAATTAGTATTATACCAAAACATGTTATTACCCATTCAGTCTTTATAACACACTATTGTTTAGGTTTGTTTTACCACCTACATGAGTAATGTTATAATGTTTGTGACATGAATGATTACGGAATTTTTAATACTAGGGATATTATGTAATAATAATATATAAATTAAATGATTAAAATTATTTAAATGATGTAACCATTATCAAATTTTCATGACTAGAATTGCCAAACCGAAATATGCATCAAAAGCGAAACAATTATCACCTAGAAAAATGATTTTAATAAATAATTATTAATAAGAGGGTGATAATATATTATATTTGGATAATATATGATATTATAATTATGAATATGGTTATATAATAAAATTATAATAAATTTACATTTATTATATGGGAGGCTAAAATCACTTATGAGGTAAGTCAAACTTGAGGTAAGAGTTTCTCATATCACTTTTGTTTCTATGATACATATAACATAATTACACTTTTTTCATTCACATGGTGGAAATAATTTCCCTTTGATATTTTATATCTTTAATTTATTTATATTTATGGTACTTAAGTTTCATTTAATTTATTCATTTCATGGGGGTTATGATTCAAAAGGTAACAAAGTGGTAACAATTTATTTCACAATCTCATCCTTATTCAAGATTGTTTGGGTTTATATTTACAATAGAGTAATTATATGATATTTTTATATTAAAACCCATATATTTTATTATCCTTTGGTTTTTAATCAAAATTAAAAAATTTATTTTTATTTTACTCTATCTATGTACTCAAAACATTGAAATAATGTTTTCAAGGAAAACCAACTTTTATTTTCTATTCAGTCAAGAATATTTTTCTTCCATGTCGATATTTTTTTAAAATGTTTTCAAGAATATTTTTAGTATTATCCAATGATAAATTAAATTCATTTTTAATCATGATTTAATTTTTATAAAAAGGTTTAAAATAAATATTCATGTCATTTTCCGAACGTGCAACTTTTTATTTAAGGTGTGAATGAAACCTTTGTTTCAATGCTTATTGAACTCATAGATTTTCTCCAATCATGACCATTATTTACCTCAAATATTACTTGAAATTAAAACATGGTTATTATAAAATAAAATATTTTACATAATATTATTTATTTTTTTATATTTTAAATATCTGATTTCAATATGAAATGGGAGATTTCCCCAAGAAATGTTCCAGGGGGTTTTTCAAAGTTTTTTAATCTATATCAATATACTTTGATGAATGTTATGATTTACTACAGATATAATATAATGATACCATATACCATATTACTCTATATGTATTATGATATATTTTTCTAGTTATTTACTAGGGAAAATATTAACATTACATACACTATTTTTTCAATACGAATTTTTATATTGATTATATATTGAATTATTATTTATTTATTTTATACGATGAATAAATTAGAGTTAGTA
Organism: Viscum album; assembly: GCA_963277665.1. NCBI lineage: Eukaryota > Viridiplantae > Streptophyta > Magnoliopsida > Santalales > Viscaceae > Viscum > Viscum album. The sequence goes on along the minus strand of OY728166.1, from coordinate 1,077,855,632 downwards.
AGTGATGTGAATGACCCCTTATAGCCCCTCAATGCATCGGTAGGTCTCATGAGACAAACTATCTTGGATATTTAGAATATTACTTACCTATTTATGTATTATGTCTTGGAACAAGTATATGATGGAAATAATATGATGTCCAAAATTATAAATTATATCATTACGAAACCATTTATTATTTTCCATGTGTTTTTTATGTGCTTATGTCATCCATGGATAAATTCCCCATTTATGAAATAATTAATATGGTATATTTCATTATTATTTATATATTCCATATTATTCGAGATTTATTTATTCCATAATAGATTTTGTTGTATGATTAACCTTATTAAGAATATGATCTCATCATTTTTTATATTTTAATTTCAATTAGATACCAAAAAGGGATCTATAAATGATTCCAAATACAAGATAGAAGAAATAATAAATCTCTCACTATAATTTTAAGTTATATTTCATGCTATCCAATGTTATTTAAGAATAATGTATATATGTAGTCTCCTAAGACTGCTAAGATATTAAATCCTTTGTGATGTGATCTCTTGTATCTTGTGAGAATGTAGAAATATAACCAAAAACTTCAGGTTGTTAGAGTCTTCGTATCATAGCTGGTATCTAATAAATTTTATTAGGACCCTTGAGAACTAGATCTAGGAAAACATAGTTTAGGGAACATAATACTATGATAGATTCTAGGGATAAATCTAAGTATAAGGAAATATCATGAAGCTTTGATAAATTAGATATTGTGTGGGTTTCCTAGAAAATACATATCTGTTTGGATACCAGCAGGTGGATGTGGCTATAAAACAAATGAACCTAGGGGTAACAACTGTAAAATGAGTGTATCGGGTATTAAATCGATCTTCATCGATGCATGATGAGTTTTCCTAAGACTATACATCTGGATGAACACTCTTAGGGGATATGTTTGGGTTAATCCACATTTTTTTACAAACTATTATGACGAATGAGAGGATAATACATATGGAAACATTTTATATTCCATAGTGATATAGGATAAACCTAAAGTGTCATGGATTGATAAGTATAAGGTTGATCATAAGTTTAAAATCATAGATACCCCTTTTCAGGTTTTATGTGATGAGAGCTTATGATGATTACAGATATTTTGGAAGACATTTATGGGAATAAAGCCCTTTGGTTTAGTATGTGTTTTAGTGAAAAATGTTACTTGAGGAAGAATGATTTTATATTTTATGGACATAAGTTGAAATATGTTGATAAAATTTAGGGTTAATATGATCATTTATGGTTATTTGGGATAAAACAGTTATTGAATTTTTGGAACATATGTTTTATCATAAAGATGACCTTGGGACTGAGAAGTGATTTTGTGACTAAACTATTAATGTTATTTTTGACGAAGATAACTATATTGGGAACACTATGTGATTAAGTTAAGTGTATTTTTTTGGTTAAGATGGGAGTTTATTTGAGGAATAAAGGGTGGATTATCAATTGAAAGCATATAAGATTTTATTGTGGCTTAATGGTGATTCAAAATATTTATGAAAATAATAATCATATTTTTGAGATGATATGATTTAGGAATATATATTTTTGGTACATGACTTTATGAGTGATTAATGTTTTTTAGAAATTGGACTTAGAAGAATATATGATCAAATATGTATAATTTTTGGGTTTTGAACTTCTTCAAGAATATTGTGATGATTTTTAATATTAATTATTTACGAAATGATTTAAGTTTATCTTTTTATGTTATTTTTGAATTTTTATAAATCAATTCATATTGGATATTATCTTAACTTATTATAACCATTTTGGATTTTTTAGATGTCAATAGAGACTAGGAATAACTTAGAATCATTTAATTGATATTATAATTTACTAAAAGTTAATTATAGTTCATTAGGAATAAAAAATTTATCTTGAATATTAATTTGTTTGGTAAAGTATAGATTGATTGGTTTCCCTAGAAAATACTTCAATGTTAAGATATTGGAAAGTGGGTGTGGCTTTGGAATAGATTCACCTAAGGGTAACAACATTAAAAGGGGTGGATTTAATATTAAATCAGTCCTCACTGATGAATTATGATTGATTATAGGACTACACACATAGATAGACACTCCCAAGGGATATTATTAGGTTAATTCACATTTTATTTATTAACTAATATATGAATGATAATACATGATTTTTCTAGCCGTGAGACCTAACCACATGATATGTTAGTGCCTCATGAAGGAAAAGGGTGAAGATGCATAGAGCTACAAGATTGAGGGAATTAAATTAGAGAATAAATTGGTAGGTTTGGTTCCCTCAAACATAATACTTTGTACTTTTGATTTCCTATATATTCACAGTCTTGAATATTGGTAAATAAATTATTACTAGATGAATGTTCTTCTGCATATAATTTATGTGATAATGATCTTATATTATTTGTTGCATTGAAAGGTCATATAATGTCCCCAATATAATGATAAAATTACAGTGAAATGATGATATTCTTAAATATATGTTCTATGGACTATTATTCCATTCATGTTATCAACAAGTCTTATTCTAGAGAATTTTCTTACCCCTTGTTTTGTTTGAGGAGTTTTCAAGATAAAGGGGATGAAATTTAGATATTTGGGTAATTTAGTTGGGTGCATGGTTTAGAAGAATAGTTAGGGATAACCTTGAGGTAATCATGTGACATTCCTCTATTGGTTATAATGGTAATTTTCTTGGTTCGAGAAAATTTTATATAACCATGTAAGTCACCCGAAAAATTGTAAGTATATTAGGGTTTGGGTATAGAGGATGTCACATGGATTTTGCATGGTTTTTAGAACCATGTTTCTATTACTAGGAAATTGTGTGCATTTTTTTCAAGGTATAGTGGCTACCACATAGTTAGTACATGATTTTTCTATCCATGTGACCTAACCGCAAGACCCAATCCAAACTTTTTAAAATTGAAAATTACCTTAATATCCTTGGTCATTTTTAGCTCTAATCTCTTTTTAATCCCTTATTTCCTCAAACCATCCCCTTCTTGATTCTCTAGAGGTCTCTGCCCTTGATTCCTTATTGATTCTTGATCGATTTTGGTGGATATCCTCAAGGTATGTTGTAACACCCCAAGCTTCCACGGTACGTTTCCCTGTGAATAATGCAGTAGCATGCGTTGTACGCAACTTAGAGTCTTAACACACCACGACCAATGAAACTTGCCATTATGAATAGTAATACCCACTTTTTTAAATTTTATAAATTTTAATTTTTAAAATGGACTTCATTTTTGGATTTGGAAAATCAAAATTATCTTAGGGTTATTTTTTGGTATTTTTCCGAGAACTTTCAATTTTTGATGAATAGTGAAAAAACACTACGTTATTGTTTAAAACCGAATTTTTATTTAAATAATTAGTTATTATATTTTAATTTATTTTAGGTCAAAATATATACATAGTACCTATATATTTCAAATTTAATTCATTGGAGTCATTTTATAATAAGTTTAGATATATAAAATTTTATTGAACTTTTCACCGTCTTTTAGCCATCTTCTAGGAGCATTTACAAATTTTCATAAAACATAATTTTACTACTTCTGTGATTTGAATTTAAAAACTCTGAGAGACATGGTTTACATAAGTAATTAAAATTTGGTTCAATAAGATGAAAATATTTTTTGGTGAATAGTAACTTTTGACTTTTATTTACCACGATTAAAAGTAAATAGGGTAATTAAGGGTAAAAATGATATCATAATTACCCTAATACATGTCATAATTCAATTAGATAAGTTTAATTCGACCAAAAACAAGTTTAGGAATAAAATATGACTCTCTTTGGTCCACTTGGATTAGATTAGGACATTTATTATTATTTTATTTAAAGAAGAGTTAAAAGAGTTAAATTCAAAGTTAATAACTAAAACATTTTTAATATAAGGTTACACACAATATAAATTAGACTATAAATATTAATTTTAAGGATAAAAGGATTTCATACATAATGGTATTTTATTTATAATTTTTATACATTAAATAATTTAATTTATTTATGACACAATGATGATGCAGTAATTACCTTATTAATGAAAGATTAAAATAATTGATATTATAAATATCCAAATAAATATAATTTGAGACTTTTTATGAATTCCACTAATTTTTTAGGTTAATATGACATTTTAGGGTTGATTAAATAATTTTTTCTGAAGTAATCATCTTGTTATGATTTTCACAAAAACCAAATACTAAATAGTGTCAAAATTGACATAATTGAGTTTTTAAGACAAATACTATATCATTAATTGATATAATATTCATAAAAATATAATTCTCATACAAAGGAATTATATAAGGTTATATATATTAATAATTAACCACTTTGGGTTCACTTGGTTTGTTATAGTAAGTTTATTAACCATATAATATAAAAATACAAAGAGACATGGTAAATGTCAAACTATTTAACTAAGAGTTAAATCTATAAGATAAGGTTAATATGGTGACCTAAAAATGTCTAAAACCTATTTGTTGAGAGGTTTTCGACCCATAACCATATTATACTAGAAATAAATCATTTTTGAGCCACTAAAAACGAAAAATGATTTTATTATAAAATAATATTTCAAGTTTTTCCTAAAGTGACCCTCACCTCTCTTATAAAAGGGTACTTTCCATTATCTTAACTTCACACATCCAAAGCCATTTGTCTCAGACAAACACTGCCCAAATATCCTCCCAAGTTTCCTCCTTTCATCCTAGAGGACTTACTTTGTTCATAAAGACAACATAATGAGCCATTTTGATCAAATCAAAAGGAAGAACCCAAAGAAGAGGTAAATATTTCATCACCTCTTTCAAGTTATTTTCTTCTTCCACTTCCTCTTTCTTTGTTATTTACATTATAAAATAATAAATCCATTATATTATATATAATTTGATGTTATTATAAAAATGGTACAACCATATTCATTATTCTATCCATCATATGAATGACAAAGCCACCATACGTGTGAACGTACGACTTACCATCTCCATGTCGTGTAGTTTGTTATTCAAACACTTCATTATTTGGATGGGTATAATAATGAGTATAACTGATGTAAAAAATATATATAACATTCTAATTATTATGTTTATATGATATACCATCCAATTACAAACTATTTCACAATCAATATAATGATATTGTCGCTCGTATGTACATACATATTACCGTCTCCACGAACACGATGAGATTCATTCCTAATCATAATCATTCAAGAATAATTTTCATTTTATGATTAAAAATAATGTTTATAAACATAATATAATTCTGTATATGAATCAAATACATCCTATCCATAATAAACTTGGCTTACTTAACCAATCATATAAAGGAAAACAAATCAGTTAACACTAGAAACAATGGTACTACTGAAATATTTTAAACAAAGATATATTAGAGGATCATATATGATAACATATTTATGTATATAGTTCTTTTATAATTTAATAAAAATGATTTAAATATTATATATGAGGTTAAAGTACCCTCTACCAAGGAAAAGTACAAGGTAAGGATAAATTTCAAAATCTTTTTATTATCTAAGGTTGTTTTTTATATAAGTATCTACTGGGACCTCTTTATCATCCACATCCATGTTTCTTAAAAATGTATTTCAAAACATTTTTAATATTTACTATAATATGGTTTAATGTAATTTATACCCTTTTTTTACTTTTTATAAAATGGTTTGAAAGTAATCTTTCCGTCATTTTCCAAACAAGGTACTTTATGACATTTTCAACAAAATTAAGGTAAGAATGTATTTTTTTAACTTATTCGGTGGGTGTGGATATTTTCTGCCATTATATCATTGTCGAAGCGTCCCATACAAGCTTATAAAAATATTTTTAAAATAAACATTTTCTTTTATAATTATGTGACTTTTAAATGATTTCAAAATAGAAGGAGGTATTTATTTCAAATATTTTTCATTTCATCTATGTCAACATCCTTTGATGTATTTTAAACATGTTTTAAGTTAATTTACTATGATACAAATATTCCATATTGTATTGAAGGTTTTGTGATATTTTTGACTATGGAAGTGTTATTTTTAAACCAATAATGGTTTATGGATAAAGTATTAACATTTCTTATGCTAGTTTTAATAAGAATTTTTATGTTATGTTTAAACCTTTTCATATGAGGAATGAATTGGACTTAGTAAGTGATGGGTGGAGCCTGATATAGCTCCTCAATGAATCAGTATGTCTCATGAGACAAACTAGTGTCTTGGCACAAGGACTTGACAAAATATTATTTGTATTATTGGCACAAGGCCTTGACTATGTGGTTAGGAAGTCTGACATTATGCATTCCATCATTATGAAAGTGGATATTGATATTGCATGTTATTATTCAACTAGTAGAATATCCATGTGAATAAGTAAATGGAATTATTTGATTTTATCTTTGACACATTATGTTGAAGCATAAGTTTAAAAGGCTTTTGTTTTTGTCTTATACATTGCCTTAAATTTTTATGCTTATTTATGAAATTTTCTGCTATATTGTTATCCTTAATGAGAATTTGAGACCACCCCTTTCTATTTTCTTCCCAGGATGTGAAGAAGTATTTTATGGTTGACCTTCAGGGATAGGATAAGGATATAAGTGTGTTAAAAAGGGGACAAATTTTTTTTGATGTTTTTATTTCATAATGTAATGTAAAACTTATGAATGTATCTAGTACTTCCAAGGATACTAAACTTATCGGTCTTTCGGTATTTTATCCCTTGTGATCATGATAATGTTATGTAATAATACACCGAATCTAGGTAACTGGGGTTGGGGCATTACATATGTTCAGATACACTCTTAATTTATCTTAATTTATCTTGATCTATCCTCGGTCTCCCTTTCCTTTGATCAATTGGAACCCAATTGGGTTTTATGGATATATCTAGGGTTTTGTCTAGAGATTTTATAATTTTCTTTATAGATCAATGTTTTTAATGACCATATCATTTTTTTACCATCATAGAATTCAAAGGCGTTTAATTTTCCACTATAGATGAGGTAGGTGTCTCTATACATTGGAAACATGAATTTATTATAAAATTATTTGATTTTGGAATATAAAAATGATTGGATTGGTATTTTAATGGTATAAATTAAAATACATGTTTTTACTCGATCATTGGTGGGGATAAGAATTTTTTTAAAGGGTATGTTATTTAAATATAGTTTTAATAGACTTTATGTGTTTGATTAAATATCAAAAAGTTAATTTGAAAATATTGGACTTGGATTCTCTTTCACATAATGGTAAACATAGGTAAGATCTTAGGTTAAGTGTCTTGGTAGGGGAATATGATTTAATATTATATATAGAGTTACTTGGATGTCCTGGTATCTTCATCTTCATATTGTAGACCATCTGTGCATTGTTAGTAGACATTACGTGGATAAATGTGCTTTACTTATCCATTTGTTTTATCATGCATGATTTTCTTGGTTATTTCCATTTATTTAATCAAATATGTTTTAATTCCATGTTCTTAAGTCCTGGGATATGAATTGTTTTTTAAAAAGAAAATTTTAAAGGGATTTTTATGAAAATGTATTTTCATATGCACTAATTTATAAAACTGGCTTTATTTTTTAATTAGAACTAACAATTTCATGGTGAAATATTTTGTATAGATTTATGGTGGTATCCTACCAAGAGTTTCCTCAAACCCTATATATATCTTTGGGTATATGTAGACTTGGTTTTCCAAGACTCAGGTAAAGGGATGGGTTTCATATAGCATGGAAATTCCTCCTAGATAACATCGTCTTTAGGTGGTTTGGGATGGTGGTGACCTATGGACACATGAAGATAAACTCTTAGATCATGGTTTGTTTTGTGTTATATACTATTTAGATTTTTTCATGTTACGTATAATTTTTTAACTTCCACTTTATACCCTATTTTGGGTTTACATTCTTACATATTTTCTTCAGTCTATGAGATATGTTTTGATTATGTTTAAGTTTAAATAATTCCTATTATTTTTTATTTTGATAACTAGGTTTTTTTCATCACCCCATAGAGATTGTAAATGATATTTGGGTCTTATGTTGGGTCGTCTCAGGTGAAATTTTAGGTCAATCTATGATAGTTTGTTAAAAAATGGTATTAGAGATAATAACTATCTAAAAGTGTGATGACACTACATCGGATTGGTTCGGGGTTATGGTATAATGGATTAGGGATGTCAGATCTGGGTTGGTATGTGTGGAAGGGTTCCTAGAAAGCTCACTTTCATTTCTGACCTCGAGTTACCATGGGAGTTTATGGGGTTTTCATCGAGTTTTGGATTGATTTTGGATTTATTTAGATTAAACTTTTATTGTCTTTAGTTGTATGCTAATATTTTTATCTCTAATTTGTTACATCTGCTGCTGCCTGAAATCATTGTTATTTAAGGGATTTTACATAGATTGTTAAAGTTAATTTTTCAATTTGGATTTGTGTTTCTAAGATTATTATGTTTTATCTATTTTTATTAATAGTTATTTAATTTAAGAAGACCTCTTCTAAATTCTGAAGAGGGTGTTGTGATATAGGCTTCACAGGTGAATCCTCTAGTAGACCCTTCATTGGTGGAAGTAGTTATCTAGACAATCTAGAATTTGTGTCAAGTGGGTTTTAGAAACTATAAACATAAAATGAACCATTCTTTAGAGTTTACGAAGAATAATACAAAAATATTTCATGGTGACAAAGGATCCCAAGAACCCAAGGAGTGTATTTAATGAATTAAAATAATTTTCTACTTTAAAATAATCTAGAGGACTCAAAGGTGGGTTTCTCCATGTATATGCTAGCTGGAAAGGGAAATAAATTGTGGGATTACATCATGAAAGATACATTTAAGGAGGATCTTACTTAGACAAATTTCAAGAAGGTATTTAATTATAAGTTTTATCCTAAAATTTATTGAGTTGGGAAGAATCATGAATTTTTTACTTTGAGGAATGGGGAATTCTTGGTTATGAATTATGATACTCATTTCAAAAAATTAGTTTTCTTATCACTCGAGCTTGTTTCTAATGAAAAACATAAAGATTAAAGGTTTGAGATGGGTTTGAAGGATGATATTTAGCTGAAACTGGCTATCCTGTTCCTTCCAAACTTCCCTAAGGTGGTTGATAAATCAAATATGAAAGAGGTATACATATCCAAGAAGGCTTGTCTCAGTAGAGTTTTATTAACCACAAGGGGAAGAAAAGATGTGTCTTCTGGCAAGAATATGAAGTAAGGTGAGTCATGCTGGGCTAGTGGAAATGATGTGAAGAAGAAGTCTAGATAGAGCCATGTAGTTTTCATATTGAATGGGAGATTTGGCTAAAATAAGTTTGATATTTAAACAACACCTAGAGTATTCCACATTTGTGGATAATTTGAATATATTCATCAATTATATATAATGAAACCACATGGTAGGAGTGCAAGATACATGGATAATAAAGGATCTTCGTTCAACTATTATGTAGAAAAAGGAGGTGTATATGAGTTTTATTCCAAAGGGGAGACTTAGGATATAGATAAAGTGAAAGGGGGAAGTTGAGGTCGGTAGTCTTTAAAATATTTGAGTATCACTATAGGAATTTAAAGCATGGTCCAAAACTATGAGGCCGATAATCTTTTACAGTTTTGTAATTATTTATTATTTTTTAATCTTATTCCTTCATATCATCTATGTTTATTGATATGATGGTTTTACTTTCAAATATTATACACTTCAAGATGGATCTTTCCACTCCCTTGGGAAAGTGGAAAGAGAAGGATTTTAAATATTCCATGTGCCATATCATATTTTCTAACTTAAATATTGTGTGAGATTTTATGTTTCTTGACATTGATATATAAAAAATTATTATTGTAATGGATTGGATGATTAGTTTTAAGGCCCATATCGACTTTTATCATCATCTATTTTAGTTTATCTCTTCTGATGAATCCTATCATGTCTTTCAGAGTGAGTGGGATACTAGTCTAGGGAGAGTGGGTCTTTTGTTCTTTATGCTAGAATGATCACATAATAATTGTTATAGGTATTTCTTGAAACTATTAACCATATTTTGATAAGTCTATTTAATAGAAACCTTATCCTTTTACACATATTATTACCTGATTTTAAGCATAATTAACCATCAAATACAAACCAAGGATATTAAATTATAGCATATTTCTAAGGCTAAGTACATAAGGATAAAGAAAGAAACCAAAGTAAAAAAAATCTTTTATTTAATATCCAAAATGAGATCCTAACATCATTTGATCTCTTACATCTGCATATGATAACCTAGGGAATAAATGAATAAATGTATGAGCTAAAAATCCCCCTAAGGGAATAAACACAGGAATAAAGCATTACACCTGAGTTAGAAGACATAACATAAGGAAATAAAAAGGAATGGAACATGAATAAACATGTAGAACATGGGTTCATATAATCATGGAATAATAGGAATGTGGTAGATCTATGAAACATTACATAAACACAAGTCAAGGCTAAATGCCAAGACTATATCACATGATAGATAAAAGCCCCATAATAGATAAGGTTTACTCCCTAATACCACGCATGAAATAACATGAGAAAAAAATTACCCAATGAATTGGAATGCTATCTAGGAACACCCATTATAAAATGTTCATGCATATGTGTTCTATATTAAGAATCAATCATAAGGAATAAACATAATGGTTACCCATGGAAAGAAATGTGTATCATAATCATGTCATAAGGAATAATCAATGGGCATATCATAACAATGTCTAAAAAAGAATGGATTTAAATCATACATGTACATTCATAAATGAAAATAGTAATATATCATGAAAAATGATTACTAATTTAAGTGAAAACATGTAGAAGAGTGTTTAATAAACTTATGAAATGAGTTACTTTAGTGTGGTTTAAGGGAAAACATTAATGATAAATTAAGGAGAAACAAGGAATAATTTTTTTTATAAAACAATAAATCCTACAATTTATTTTTTCATGATTAAATGAGTAATTTAAAAAAAATGTGGATTAAAAAATACTATGCATTGTACTTGAAAAGGGGTAAGAAATTGGGAAGTTTCCATTAATCGGGTTTTCTTAACGGGAGGAACTAAGAAGGTAAACTTTTAAAATCATGTATTTACCATAAAAGAAGAATGAATTGATCTGGATACATAATTTTCGAACATATAAAAATTATTTAGAAGACTTATATAGAAATAATTAATAATTAAATTGGGTTAAATGGAGAGAAAGCATAACCCAACGATAGATTTGGAAGTTCAGAGAGACCCCTTACCTTATATCTAAAAGTGTTATACACTTTCATTTAATGTACCGGATAATAAAATTATATTAATTAATTAATTGATTCATAAACTATTATATATATATTCTATTTATTATAATTTAATTAAGTTTATTTATGGAAATTTTGATGATTTTAGAGTTTAATTTTGTCATTTTGGGAGTGTTCGTTTCATGGATTTTATGGTCGGTTTAATTGTGTATAATTATGGAAGTTCTTATAAAATAAAATAAAAACTCTAGAAGTGGAATAAAATGATATTAATATACTTAAATATTTTTAAATGGTCTCATATATGATTTTTTTCAGATATGATAATGATTCATTAGATGAAATGTTAATGATAAATGTTTAGTTTATTTTTTGCGGTTTTTTGATCATCATGAACTAGTTTGTTTTATTATTCAATATTATGTATATATATTTGTTCTAAAACATGGAAAAAGTTATAATATAAATTTTAAAATAATATTTAACCATTATAATGGTTTTATTATCATCCATGAAGGTGGTAATGGAAATAAAAAAATCATCATCTGTGATGGTGGTGAATCTACAAATCATGGATGATTTTTTCATTTTTAGAATAAAATAAAAAGATAAGGAATTTTATTGATTGATATTTCATTAAAAAAATAAAATAAAATTATATATATGATTATAGAGTTTTAATGTCACTTTGAATATAGGATGTGAGGAGAGGATAAGAAAATAAAAGAAACTAAAAGAGAAAGGAGGATTTTACCTCTTGAATATCATCAACTTGAGAACATCCTTAAGGAACTTGTAATTGGTCTTTTGGTGAGACAAGAATGTACATAATGTGGGGAAGAGAGTTGGAAGTGGAATTGGGTAGAATATTAGCAAGATTAAAGTATTTGGATGAGTGAGGAGAAGAGGTGGTATTTATAGTTTGATGAGAGGAGTGTTTCTGACTATTTTATTCATTAGTTTATTATTTTGGCTCAATAATATCCATAGTGTTGATTATTATGACTAATTACCATAAATAGAGCATTTTAGTTTGAGATAATGGGAAGTTACATCACCCATGACTCAACCGCATGGTTAAATACTGTAAATTACCGTATTTCACTATTCACCAAAATTCAAATATTTTAGAAAAATAATAAATAATAACCCTAATTTTTTTTACATGTAGATTTAAAAAAGGACTCTATTTTATGAAAATAATTTTCTAAATATGATAAATTTAATTTTTAAATACAATCATCATTTACTCAAAAAATACTGATTTTAATATTATAATTGATTTTGTGGAACTTTAAAAAATTAATTAAGGTCTCATAAAATTATATTATAATTGTAAAACAATAATATATTAATTTATGAATATATTTTATGAAAATAAATTTTATTTTAAATAATTATATTAATTATAAAATTTTGAATAAACATTTATGTTTCAAAGAAATAGAAACACATAATTTATCATTTTTAAAACATTTATTTACTTATTAAAATATATAAATATATCATATTTTCATTTATCAGATACCCAAATTTTATTTACAATTTCATAGTTGAGGTTACTATTCTAATGGTTAGATTAATATTCTTAATTGTCACATTACTATATCAACAGTCATGTTACTATTCGAACAGTCAAATTTCTAACAGTCAAAAGGATTTACTACTTCTTATAAATACCTCTAATTCCATTCATCATTCAATTTTATTTTCTACATTGTTATATATAATTTATTATTTTAAATGAATATTTTATTATTAAAATTATTTTTTATTTCTACATATCTTTTTGTGAGCACGTTTATTCTAGTGGATCGTGTAGAAACAAAATTTTCTATTCTTATTAACTTATTTCTATTTATTATACCACTGCAATATTTGGAATTCTTTTTGGTTTTTTTACCTACTAAAGTATCATTCTCAATTTATGAGAATAATATTTTTATTGGGTTCTCTATGTGATGTATGTTCTTTATAATTCATGACATAATTATAAGAAGGAAAATTTTCGTTGATAAAATTCTAGGTCATTACATTCTTTCCCCATTAGGAAATTTCTCCCTCAAAATTTCATTTTACATACTAAGGTGAAAATAAGTGAGGGTACTTATCCTTCATAGATTATTCTGGTTCCCAAGTTACATCTTCATACTTATGGTTTTTCCATATTACTTTTACTAGGTGATTAGTGTTTTGTATATAACTTTATCTCTATGGTTTAAGCTCTTCATCCGATTCTCCTCGTATGAGAGATCATTTTCCAATTTTACCACCTATGAATTCAGTACATGTTAGGGATCTGGTGTGTACTTCCTCAAGATGGATACGTGGAATAAATCATGCACTTGAGTCATGGTTGGTGGGTGTGCTAGTCGACAGGTCACAACTCTGACGTGATCAAGAATAGCAAAGGGGATGATGTGCCTGAGACTTAACTTTCCATTCTTCCCAAATCTAATGATCATATTCCATGGTGGTAAGAAAAGGAATACCATGTCTCCAATCTTAATCTACAGGTCCCTTTGACGATTTTATTTAGATCTCTTCTATCGAATTTAGGATTCCTTGATGTGCTACGGAATGGGTTTCACCTTTTCTACCATTTCTTTAACCATTTTAGGTCCTAACAACTTATGCTCATTGACATCATCCCAACATACTGGTGTTCTGCACCTTATCCCATAAAGGTCTTCATATGGAACCATTTGTATGAAAACCCTACTCTTTATTATACATTCATTCATGATTTATTATATAATATTACGCATAAAAAACCTATAAGATTGATACGTTTATCATATTTTGGAATTAGAAATATTACATAACAACTTAAAATAATAAATACATCATCTTTATTGAAAATTTTCTTAACGTGCTCATACTTAAAACTGTATGGGATAACCTAGGGACATACATAAGAAAGGGGTTAGATATAAATCAAAGTAATATAATAATCATGTAATAACATGAAGAAGGTAATATATGTTAGAAAATAGACATATCAATGAGTCATAAAAGAGGTGAGAATCATAAAAATGAGTAATGAGACAAGATATAACATGATAATAATATAGGAAACATGGGAAATGTGGAAACAACTTAAAACAATGCAACATAAACATATGTCAAGGTTAATTTCCAAGACATCATGATGGAAAAAATCCCATTATGTATTAGGTTCACTCCCTAACCCCTTACATGATTTATCATGAGAATAAAACATTACCCAATGAATTGGAGTATTATATAATTCCAGGTGCACCTATCACTTTCATTTAATTCTCATGATTAAGTGTTCCACATAGATCATACAACATGTATTCATCATAATAATATTTTATTACAAGATCAAGGATTGTGTAATAAATATATGTATGTCCCTAATCAGTAAGTATAATTTCATAATGGTTAACACCCTTGATAAGAAATGGGTATGGGTATTCACTACACAATTGTTTGGTAAGGAAAATCCTATTAAAAGTTCGGCATCATAATAGGGCGTATAAATGTTTATAGAAGGGATTGATGAGAGTGAAGGGGGTATCTAATCATTTAAATATAAAATGGATAGTAAGGTAGGAATGTAAGAACATATCCCATCATTATGAATTGGATATAAAAGACATAAGATAATGAAGAAAATTTAATAAAGAGGAGAATGCGATAATCCCTTACCTTGAGAGTCTGATTCCAAATTCTTGGGAGGATATTTTTAAGAGACTATGGAAACAATGGGAGGACTATAGAGAGAGTATTTCATAGTAAGTATGTGGTCCAAGTATTTTTAGTGAAGAGAAATGGGATCTTGGGTGGGTTTATATAGGAAAAGAGAGGGGAGTTATTTATTATATCCCAAACATAGGTTTTGGACTCTATGTAATAAAATAACCAAAACCAAAAACCTTAACTTGTTTTTTCCATGGTTTCTATCATTGAGTGATGGTTTTAATTATTTTATTCATGAAAGGGCTTAAATTATTAAAATATTACCCTTGGTGATGTGGAGGTGATTCATAGTCTTATAGAAATGATTTTAAAACTTAATAATATATTATAGGTTTTGGAGGATTAATAAAAATTTATTAAATTAAGAAAATAAACTTAAAATAAAATTATTCAAAATGAAAAGAATATATTTGGTTTCATATACCATTTATTGTTTTTATTACATCACTTTGGGGTCATTATGATTTCATAAAACACACTGAATATTTATACGGTATTTAATTTTTCTTGAAAAATTGACTGTCTGAGAAAATTATGAAAAATTCACCATTGGATAATTTCTTTGTTATGATTACAAATATAATATTAATTTTTTTAGAATATTTTTCTAAATATGTGAACTTTCACTTTTAAAATAATAATTGACACATATTGAGAAATGTTGGGTTTTGGACAATAACATTTTTCGAACCCCATTAAAATTAGATTTGACTTCATAAGAATTATATGATCATTTATATTAAATAAAAATTATTTAATAATAATATTTTATTAAAATAATATTTATTTAAAATTCCATTAATTCATCAAAATAAATTCTTTAATGGAATTTTATTATTACCCAAAAATACAATATTTTGTTTTATAAAAATAATGAGCATTTATAAAGTAACAATAATAAAATGAAAATATCTGCATTATTATATATAATATTTATATTTATATTATTAGGTTCTTGATACATATCTTCTTAATACACCATAAAATTCACCAAAAGTAAGTTGTGTGATAGTGAGACTTTGATGGGGTGGTTCAGCATATATGGTTTGTGTTGTGATGTAGATGAGCTTGAAATTATTCTATAAATGGGTTTTATCATGCTTAAGTTGTTGGATATTAACATGGGCTTGGAAGAGGGAAAATCCCAAAGATGTTATCTCCCTCAAAAGCTCTGATAAATGAAATTCATAGGGTACAATCCTATTGGTTGAGGCCATAAATTCCTTTGTCTGTGTCAATTGGATTTGTTAAAACCATATATTTATACTAATAATATGAAAACTATTCAATGGTTATATTATTAATGGTTATGATTCTTAATGGTCTTTAAAATCTGATAGGATATAATAAAACCAATGAAGTGAATGTGTTTTCTATAACCATAATATATAATAATAAATTTAATTAAATCACAAGGGGAATTTTAATTATAACAGTTTGGTTCGTTAAAATCTTCCCCCTTTAGAAATTGTACCCATGAAATTTTCATTTTACACACTAAATTAATTGGCGGTAATTCAGTTTTAGCACCTCCTCCGATTTCCACATTTCTTATTAAAACATTTTGTTTCTCCACATAACTTTGACAAGGTTCATTTTCTTATTTCATAAAACTCTTTCTCTATGATCCAAGATCTTAACTGGTTGATCCTCATATGGGATATCCTTCTCTAATGGTACAACATCTAGATTGAGTACATTTTAGGGGTTTGGTATGTACTTTCTCAAGAGGGATACATGGGATAAATCATGTACTTGAGATAGTTTAGGTAGGGGTTCTAGTTGATAGGCCACCACTCTAATACAATCAAGGAACTCAAAGGGACTGATGTATCATGGACTAAGAATCCCTTTATTCCAAAATATCGTTACTTTATTCCATAGATATATGTGGAGGAATACCATTTCTCTGACCTCAAACTCTAGGTCTCATTAAAAATTATCATCATAGATATTTTTTTTAATATAAGAATCCTTAATGTGTTTCTGAATGGTATTATAATTTTCTACAATTTACTCAACCTTTTTAGAACCTAGTTGTTTTCGTTCCTAAAATTCATAAAAAAATATAGGTGTTTTGAACCTCTTCTCATAAAGGGATTCACAGGGATCCATTCAGATGCTTAAGTGGAAACTATTTTTGTATAATAACTCACCTAGAGGAAGATGTTGATCCCATTCTCCATTTATGTTAATTGAGCATGATCTCAACAATTACATAAGTGTTTAAACAGTCTTATAAGATTGGACATCATTTTAAGAGTGATAATCCATGATGAAGTTAAACTAATTATTTAAAGCATGCTGAAGACTCTTTCAAAACTTGGTGGTAAATCTTGAATCTCGATCATATACAATCGGTGGTGGTGTTCCATGAATCCTCACCACTTATTTAATGTATATCCTTACTAGTTGATTGAGTGAGAAATCCCATTGAATTTAAATAAAGTGATAATTATTTCTAAGATGATCCACCACAACCCATATACCATTACTTATTCTTGATTTATTTGGAGGACCAATGAAAAATTCCATGGGAATGTTTTCCTATTTTCATGTAGGTATGGGTGGTTGTATCATCCCCTTGGATTTTTTCCTTTACACATTCACTTTCTAACAAACAATACATATCGATGTATAGTCCACGATATCCTTATTCATATTGTCCCACCAATAGTGCTTTCAGAGATCTCAATATATCTTTGTGCTTCCTAGATTGTTAGAGTAAGTTGAAATATGTGCATCTTCTAACATATCCTTCTTTAACTCAGGATTTGATGATACACATAGCCATGACCCAAATCTCACAACCCCTTTATTAAAATAGAACTATGAGGATTAAACTTTTCTTATAGCTTCCACTTTCTTTTAAATTCCCACATGATATCTTTGAGAATCCTTTATCCTCTCAAGAAGGTAAGGTTGAGTAATCATTTGGGAATGTATTGGTGATGTTCCTTCCTTTATGATTCCCATGTCGATCCTTTTCAAATCTAAGAAGATCATATCCTTATCAATTCTCATTAATGATAAAATTAATCGATCATTTATACTTAGAGAAACTATCACTTGATTTTATTTCCCAATATTATAGTGGATTTACTAGTCATAGTCCTCGGTCAGATCTGACCATTTTCATTTTTGCATATTTAGATCATTCTATGTCAATATATAAGTGAGGTTTTTTTATCTGTATATATTTCACAATTCTCCCAATGAAATAATGCTGCCATATTTTCAACACAAATATCCCTACAGCCAACCCTAGATCATGTGTTGGATAATTATATTCATGAACATTCAATTTCCTTGAGTTATATTTTATCACTTTGTTATTATACATTAACACCCAACCCAAGCCCTTCCTCAAAGAATTGCTGAATACCATGAAAAGTACCCCGATTTGGGTAGCCTAATTACAGTTTTAGTGATAATCCTTTTCTTCAACTCATTGAATCTCTCTTAACATTAATAATTACAAACAAAATTGAATCTCTTCCAACTTATCTTGGTTATAGGGTCCAACAATCATGATAAATTTATCCCAAATTCATGATATTACCCATATAATCCTATGAAACTAAGGATATCTATCATAGATATTGGCCTCACCATTCTTCAATTTCTTCACTTTAAAGGGTCCATAGATATCTCATTACTTGTGATAATATGTTAAAAGAATGAGACTTCCTTCAACTAGAACTCACATTTTCTATACTTGGAATAAATATTATCCTTTCATAATGTCTTTAGCACAATTCTCAAATACTCCTCATTCCCCTCCTTAATTTTTGAGTATATTAGAATGTCATCTATAGATACTACCAAATATTTGTTGAGTAAATATCTAAAGACTCTATTTATTAAGTCCATAGAGATTATTAGATCATTAGTGAGTTTGAATTTCATTACTATGAACTCATAGTGCATGTACCTTACAAAAAAAAGCACTCTTGGGGATATCCTCCTTCTTCACCATAACTTGGTAATACCCCAACCTCAGATCCACCTTGGAGAAGTATTGTGATCCATGTAGCAGATTGAACAAGTCATAAATCTATGTATGAGGATACTTATTCTTTATCATGATCATGTTTAGATTCTGATAATCATTGAAAAGGTGCATTGACTCATCCTTGTTATTGATGAAGAGGATTAGTGCACCCCATGGTGAAGCACTTGGGAATATGAACCCTTTATCTAGATTATCTTGAAGTTATTTCTTATACTACTAAATTTACAAAAAACCCTTATATAAAAAGTCTTGGATAATAGTAGCACCCCAGGTATTATCTCGATTGAAATATCAACCTCTCAGCTAGGAGGAAGACCAGTCATTTTTTTTGGAAAAACTTCTGCGTATTCCATAAAAATGGGAATGTATTAAAGGATGATCCTTTCCTTAGACTTAATCATTTAAGATACATATTATTTCTCACAGGTAAATAATATATATTCTTAAGAAATTGGTTCTAATGAATATTAATCCATCACGTTACATTTTTATATAATCGGAGAAGGATTTGTGATATAGAGAGTGATTTTCTTCTTGTAGAAATTTATGTTAGATCAATATAGGGAAATACAATCCATGCCTATAATTGCATCAAATTCCACCAAATGGAGTATCATAAGGTTTTATGGGAAGTTCAACACAAAAATTTTGATAGGGGAGGAGTTATATACTTAGGATGAAATAGTTTCCCCATTGTTCATTTTCATTTACAACTCTACTTCCATGCTTTATGGTGGTGTTTGAATAGTAATACTTAACTTTCATGATATGAAGGAACATGTAAAACTAGAATCGAGAAGTACGTTCTCTATTCTTGAATTTATAACTTGACTATGTATCACAACTTTATTTTTGGGATCCACCTTAGTGGTTGTGATATCATAAGCTCACCCTTTATACCTTGGAGGTTGTTATTTGTCTCCAAAAACCCTTGGCTTAGTGCATTGGTTTGAAAAGTTCCCAATTTATTTGTAGTTGAAACAATGAATAATGTGTTGATAGTTGAATGGAGCATTCATTTCATCCATCACATTAGTGAGATTCTCCCATTTATAATTTATAGTTCTATGTCCTTCCTTTCCACACCTAAAACATTTCCTTATTCCCCTTACAAAGTTTTTGAGGTTCTTGTTTCCACACTTATGACAAGTGGGATTTTGAAATTTCTTGTAAAAATTAGATTATCCATCAGAACTAAATAATTAACCTCTACAATCTGATTCTTATACCCATGATACCCTTGAGATTTTCCAATCTCAATTTCGACTTTGAGGGAACATCATAAAATTTCTTCATAGCTATCAAAGTCTCATATTTCCAAGGATTATTATAGACTAGTATTTAACCCACCAAAGAAGTGGTAAACCTTGAATTCAGGGGTAATGAAAAGGCCGGAAGAATACCGTGAAAGTCATGTGAGGTTTTCCTTGTATTCCCTGATAGATTCTTCACCCCTTTTCATGAGGGAAAGAAAATCCCTTTCTATTTTAAGTAAGTGAGTTCAAGGAAAATATTTATTGAAAAATATTTTCTGGAATTACTTTCACCCAATTACTTTGATCTCTCCCTCAGACTTTGTATTCTTGATCAATGTCCACAACTGATCAGATTATCCATCCATATGATAAGAATCCAGTAGAACCTTTTCTTTCTCATAACATTGAAGGATGAAGAAGATATTCTTAATGGAGTTGATCTATTGTTCTGTGATTAAGGGATCAGATGGTCCATTGAAATTCAGAGGCCTTTTTCACATAAAGGTCTCAATTGTGGATTGTTATTTATTAGGGATATTTGGTTTCTCCTCTTGATCCAATTTTATATTCATAACCTTAGTCAAATGAGAGATTATTTTCACAAATTTCACTGTTCCCACTCCCATCATGTTGGGCATCTCATTAGGGAAGTCATCACATTGCCCTTTACATTGGTTGTTTACCCGATTCATCCTATTTATTACCATTGGATAGAATAAAGGGAAAACAAGGGATGATTATTTTTAAACTATTAAAATATAAATGGTAATCCGATGACATTAAAATACAACTTATAAATTACATTTATTTCCTTAACTTATGAGTTTCTAGGCTTCAATATATGTTATCCCTGATCTATTTACTTACATAGAATCTTAGGGGAATTTTTTGTACCCTTAATAATGGTTAATAATGATCTTATGAATTTACCAAAGAATATACCCTAGGAGTGTCAAACCACATGTGCATAAAGGCCTATTGTCATTCACCTGTTCCTGGCCGAGTCTACCTCAATGCATTGTTTTCAGGTTTTACCTCTATATACATTTTTTCTAGAGCGACATAAACTTGTAGTATCCAGACAGAGATTTATTTTATTAATAAACCACTTGCTATATATGTGAAAAAAAATTAGAGATCTTTTATTATACTTGGTTTTATCCCAACGTATTTTTCTAGAGTTTTCTAACCATAATCCCAAAAATAACTAAACCTTTCCTTTGATACCAACTATGAAAGACCTGCTTTTTATTGCAGATTAATTTATAATTTATTACGTAATATTTCACATAAAAAAACCTAAAATATTGATAATTATTGTGTATTAATTAACTACATACATTACATAACAACTTAAAAGAGAAAATACGTCATCTTTATTGAAAATTTCCTTAACATTCTTGTACTTAAAACTACATGGGATAACTTGGAGACATACATAAGAAACGAGTGAGATATAACGCCCAATAAGAGAATAAACATGATATAACATGAATAAGATAATACATGTTAGAAAATATACATATCAATGGGGCATAAAATGGATGAGAATCATAAACATGAGTACTGACGTAAGATATAACATGATAATCATAAATGAAATATGGTAATGTGGTAGAAGCTTAAAACATTTCATCATAAACATAGGTCAAGGAAAAATTATAATAAATCATGATGGAAAAAGTACTTTTATAGATTATGTTCAATAAATAATCCCTTTCATGATGTCTCATAATATTGAAACATTAACCAATGTATTGCAGCGCTATATACTTTTGGGCACACCTGTCACTTTCATTTCATTCTAATTCTTAAGTGTGTCACATAGATCATACAACATGGATTCATTCATCTTAATATTTTATTAAACAATCAAGGAGTGTGTGATAAATAAATTTAAGTCCCTAATTAGGAATTATAAGTCCATAAACGTGAACACCCTTAATAAGAAATGGGTACGGGTTTTCCCTACACAATTGTTTGGCATGGAAAATCACGGTGAAAATTCGGCATCACAACAGGATGGATAAATGTTCATGGAAAGGATTAATGAGAGGTAAAGGGGTTTATAATCATTATAAATAAAATTTATAGTCAGGGGGATATGGAAGAAAATTTACCATCATTAGGAAATGGAGATAAGATATATAAGATAATGAAGAAACTTGAATAAATAGGAGAAGGAGGGGATCCCTTATATTGAGAGTGTTATTCCAAATGCTTGGGAGGAGATTATTCAGTGCTTGGGGGAACTTTGGTATTACTATATAGATGGTAGGAAAGATTAAGGATGTTCTAAAATGATTTTTATTGAAGAGAAATGGGATATCAGGTGGGTTTATATATGAAAAGATAAGGAAGTTCTATATAATTTCCCAAACTTAGGTTTTGGATGCTATATAATAAAATAACAAAAATCACAAAACATACCAATTTTCCCATGGTTTCTCTCAAATAGGTATTATATTTATTTTTTATTATTAAAAGCTTATAAATTTTTAAAATATTACCCTTGGTGATGTGGAGGATAGTCATACTCTTAAAGAAATAATTTTAAAACCTCAAAATATATTATAGGTTTTAAAGGATTCATAATGTCTTTATAAAATTAATCAAATAAAATTAAAATCACCTTATTTTGATAGAAAAACATATATTTGGTTATTTATACCATTTATATTATTTATTACATAAATTTTGGGTCATTATGATGTCATAATACACACAGTATATTTATATGGTATTTAATTTTTACCCGAAAATTCTATTGTCTCAATATTTTTTGAAAAATTCACTATTAGATAATTCTGATGTTATGATTGAAAAAACAATATTTATTTTATCTAAATAATTTTCTAAATATTTTAATTTCAATTTTAAAATAATAATCGACATTTATTAAGAAATGTTTGGTTTTTTTAGAATAATAGTTTTCAGACCCTTATAAAAATTACACTTGACTTCATAAAAATCATATGATTATCTATATTTAATAAAAATTATTTAATAATAATATTTTATCTAAATATTATATATTTCAAAAATCCACTAATTCATGAAAATAAATTCCTTAATTTAATTTGAATATTAATTGAAAATATATTTTTTGTTTTATTGTATAAAAAAATAATTTATAATGCTACAATAATAACATGAAAATATATTCATTATTATATAGAATATTCATATTCATATTATTAGGTTCTTAATAAATATCCTTTTAATACACCCCAAAACTCCCCCATAAATGGTTTCTCTCATTCTTAAGTTGTTAGATCTCATCTTGGGCTTGGTCAGGAGAAATTCTGAAAGATGATATCTCACTCGAAAGCTCTTATAAACAGGCTTCATAGGGTAGAATCCTACTAGTTGAGGCCATAAATTTTTCTGTTTCAATTGTATTTGTTAAAACCCTATATTTATACTAATCATATGATCAATGTTCAATGACTATATTATAAATGGTTAAGATTCTTAATGGTCTATTAAAAATGATAGTATATAATAAAACTAATTAAGTGCATGTGTTTTATATAACCATAATACATAGTAAGACATGTAATTTAATCTCAAATGTAATTTTATTTATTATATCTTGGTTCATTATAATTTGGACTCTTGAGTGGAACTTATTATTGTAGGAAAACTTGACTAGTGGAAGATGTTAATAACATACACATTTAGAGTGCATATAACATGCTATCAACTTGTCTTCCAATGTTTGAATACTTCACTCAGATTGGACATCAATTTGAGGATGATAAGACCTACTGAAGTTGAAATTAGTTTTTAGATAATGTTGGAGACATTTCAAGAACTTGGAGGAAAATATCAGATCATGATCTGATATAATAGATAATTTTACTCTATGCAGCATCTCCACTTCTCTTATGTATATCTGTGCAAGTTGGTCAAGTGATAAATCCTCTCTAATTATGATAAATTGAGTTGCCTTTGTAAGATAATCCATAATAACCCATATAAATTTGTTTCCTATGGATGTCTTTAGAAGTCTGGCGACAAAGTCCATGGTGATGTTTTCACATTTTCATGTTGGTATGGTTAATGGTTGAATCATCCACTTAGACCTTTTCCTTTCATCATTCACTTGATAAAATACTGATCACTGTGATTTATATTTAGTGATCAACTTCTTCATATTTTCCAACCAATAGTGATATTAGAGAACTCGATACATCTTTATTCTCCATGGGTGAATAAGGAAAGTTGATGTATGTTATTTGTTCAGAATATTTTTCCTTATATCTATATTGGATGGTATATATAATTATGACCTAAATCATACAAATTCTTCACTGTCAATTTATAACTATGATGATTTTCTATTCTAATAGCTTCCACCATTTTTTGAATTTTATCATCATTTCTTTGAGAATCCTTTATTTTCTCCATAAGGGATAGTTGAGAAATCATTTGTGAAAGGAATTTTGATATACCTTCTTCTATGATTAAAATTTCTATTATTTTAAAGTATAATAATATTAGATCCTTATCAATTCTCATAATTGATAAATTTATAAGATCATTTATACTTAGAGTATCTTCCACTTTATTTAATTTACCAAGATAGTAATGGATTGAGTAATCATAATCCCTGATGAGAACTAACCACATTCATTGGAACATATTAATCTCCTTCTATGTGAATATATATATTTTAGGCTCTTGTGATCAGTATATATATCACATTTCTCCCCATAAAGATTATGCCACCATATTTGCAATGTGAAGATCACATCCACTAACTATAGATCATAGGTGGGATAGTTGTTCTCGTGAAATTTCAGCTTCCTTTAGGTGTAGGATATCACTTTTTTATTTTACATTAATACACAACCCAATACCTTCTTTAAATAATCATAGTATACCATAAAGAGTTACCCACTTATCAGAAGTGTGAGTACTGGTGTAGTGATAAGCCTTGTTTTCAACTCTTTGAAGCAATACTCACATTCACTGGTTGATAAAAAATTTACCCACTTCTGAGTAAGCTTGGTTAGTGGGTTTTAAAATCACAAGATGTTGTTCATAAATCATCAGTAATACCAAGCTAAACCAAGGTAACTATGGATCTCTATTAAATATTCTGGGCTGAGACACTCCTAAATTGACTTTATTTTAGAAGGGTCCATAGATATTCCTTTACTGGTGATAACATTCCCCAAGAATGGTACTTCCTCTATAAAAAACTCACATTTTATAAACTTTTCATATAGATTATCCATTCAAAAAGTCCTTAACAAAGTATTCCAATGCTCATCATGATCCTCCATACTCTTGGAGCATATTAGGATATCATCTATAAGTACTACCAGAAAATGGTCGAGGTAATATCTAAAGACTCTATGCATTAACTCTATGAACATTTATGGAGCATTATTGAGTCTAAAGGTAATCACTATAAACACATAGTGTCTATACATCATTTGAAAGGTAGTCTTTGGAATATCTTATTTATTCACCTTTATTTGGCTATACCTGATCGAAGGTCCACCTTAGTGAAATATTTAGTCCCACTTAGTTGATCAAACAAGTAATCTATCTATGGTAGAGGATACTTGTTCTTTATCCTTATTTTATTATGTTCATGATAATGAAGTAAGATGTGCATTGATCCATACATCTTCTAAACAAAGAGGACTGATACACCCCATGGTGGAGTAATCGGGAATATAAAAACCTTGTCCAGATTCTCTTTTAACTACTTCTTAAATTCTTCCAACTCAATGGCGTCCATTCAGTAAGGAGTCTTTAATATAGGTAGAGATATAAGAATAAGTTCAATTGAAAACTCAAACTATTAACTAGGAATAAGCATATAAAATTATTCAAGGAACACACTAGTTTAGTCCCTCACAATAGACATGTCTTAAAGCATGATACAATACTTTTTCTCAATCATTTGAGCTATATATACTTAATCATAAGGAAATAATATCCACAATTGAGATTATGATTTTGAAAAAGATTCATTGCCATCCTTAAACTTGTATAGAATCATAGGATGCCTCAAGATTTGAATATTGATCAAATTTTATTAACATTTGATGATGGATTTATATAAATATTGTCAATCCATGCCAAATATTACATCAAACACCACCAAAGGAAGTAATACAACATTTTATGGGAGGTTCAGTCCACAAACATTGACTGAGGAGGACTTATATACTTTGGATGAATTAATTTCCCCATTTTCTATTCTCAAATATAACTAAAGCATTATATTTTGAGTTAGTATTTGAATAGTTCTACTAAAATTACATGATATGAAAGAATGTTTCGAACCACAATCCAATAGTACATACATTGTCACGACCCGTCCCTTGGGGCCCGTGCCATGACTACCCCATGCCTGCCTTCCATAGGCCAGGGGCTGGTGACTAGAATCAGAAAGGTGTATCCCTTAAACAAGAAGGCATTGCCTTTTTAACCTGTACTGAAACATAGTCCAAGAAAACAATAAGAAGCAACCACATAGACTAGAATTCAATAAGATGAAACCACAGAGTAAATTGTTGTAGTAAAAGAGTACTGAAAGTAAAAAGGATCTGGAATACAATCCCAACTGTAAAAGTACAAGTATGACTATAAGTAAAATAAAACTGAAAGAAAAAGGAAAAAAAACTACTGGGTCGGTCTCCGAGGTTCCTACCTATAGGGTAGGTATAGATCACCTCCTCAGCACTCCACGTTTTTCAGTCTCCTCCGTGCCACGTCACGTCGATTGGTCCACCTCCAAGCACTGTCCAGTCTAAGCTCCCCCAGCCTCGATCAACACTACACATTGTCTGCACCAGACACAATATGGTGCGTGCAAAGCCCGTGTAGGGGTGAGTATAACAATACTCAGTAGGGACCCCAAGACCCCCGTAGGTCTCCTAGAGTTTCACTAAGGAAAAATCACAAAGCAAGACATCAACTCTACTTAGGTATATTCCCATGCATATACCTAAGTTATCAAGATATACTCATCTCATAAATGAGGGAAGGACACCATGTAGGTAACACCACGAAGGTAGAAGTACCACATAGGTAACACCTTGAAGATAACACCATGAAGGTAACTCCACGAAGGTAGAAGTACCACACGGGTAACACCACAGAGATAGAAGTACCAAACAATTAACACCACGACGACAATACCACAAAGGCAGAAGTACCACATAGGTAACACCATGAAGATAACAGTACCACACAGGTAACACCATGAAGATAGAAGTATCACACAGTTAACACTACAAAGATAGAAGTACCACAAAGGTAATATCATGAAGATAGACGTACCACACAGGTAACACCATGAAGATGATACCATGAAGGTAGAAGTACCACATAGGTAACACCAAAAATCTAGTAGTACCGCATAGGTAACACCTCAATTACAAGAACAAAGTAAAGAAAACTCACAAATAGTCTCAGCTCAAACTAGGTTTTCAGTGAAGTATAGAAGTAAAAATGATTAGTCACAAAGCTAGGTCATCTTATTCTGCCAAGAGGCGTTGATTCTAACCATATAGAATCTAACCCACATAGGATAAATTGGTACTAACCCCCGAAATGATCCACACATGACCTGACCTGGCCAGATTCGATAGGTAACTAACCCCCGCAATGACCCACACAGGATCTGACCCACACATGATTGGTATGCACTGACCCACACAGGATTGTTGAGCGCTGACCGACACAGGATCTAACCCACACAAGATCGGTATGTGTTGACCCACACAGGATCGTTGAGTGGTGAACCACATAGGATCGGTATGCACTCACCCACATAGGATCGCTGAGTGCTGAACTCCGCATGATCTATCTCCAACCTCCACCTCAATGCCAGCCACTGGATTCCTCACACCTAGTGTGCTCGAGTTCCGTAGAATCTAACATCAAGATATTTTTCATACCTATACTGTCACTAAGCTCCAAAAAGGATTAACCCAAAGGACCACCATGTCGTAATGGCTCCGACGCGATAGACAGTGCGTCAATCATACATCCGATCTGTGAGTTATAAGAGTTTTAGCTCTGGGGGCCCAGTTGGATTCAGGTTCGATCCAGCCCGACCTTACTCCAACTATCTCCAAAACTCAAGAGAATTAAACCAAAAGGACCGTCTCGATCCAAGGATCCCAACGCCACATAAGGGTTCATCAAATGGACATATGGTTCTCATGATATGGTCTTTTATGTGATTCTGGTCCTGGGTCTGGTCTGACTCGGTCAGACTGACCAGGCCCGACCCAGTATGGGCCAACCCGACTCAACCCAGTTGGGATGGGCCGTGGTGGGCCCGACACGCTGGGTCGCGGACCGGACCTACCCGCTAAGGGGAGGCCCGGATTTCTGGGCGTGTCCTGCTCGGTGTGGCCCATTCGGCGCATCCCACTATGGTGTGGCCCACTGCGGTGCAGCCTGCTGGGCGCGACCTGCTCGGCGCGGCCTACTCGGCTGGGTGCGGTCCACCCTAGCCGCCACCTAGGGGGACCACCCCCCCCCCCCCCCCCCGAGATTCCCAAATGGTCCAACAGACTGTTCGGCCTGCTGGCATGTGGGACCTGGCAGAGCAGGTCCTGCTCGGTGCGTCACGTCCGGCCGAATTCCCGGCCGGTTCTCCTCCCAGTAGCGTGACGACGCCACTGTCCTCCTGTGGCCAACCGGGTGTCAGCCGGTCTCCAAGAGTGCCGCCTTCTCAAGCTGCGGCTTGCCGAGTGTCGGCCACCCTCTGGTGCGCCGCCTGCTCGAACCGCGGCCAGTCGGGTGTCGGCCGCCCTCTGGTGTGCTGCTGCGGATCGACATCTGCGACCTCCTCCTCTACCGGCGGCGTGGACATTCACCGCCCTTCTTCCACCTGTCATTGCAGCTTTGTTACAAGCCTGAAAAATTTGACATCTACATATTCACAATACTCGAGTTGGGATCTCCGTGTCCATATGTCGCGCTCAGTGAGACATTGTGCTTTCAGTGCCATTAATTATTTGGCGTCGAAGAATGCACGAAGAATGAAAGAAAAGGGTCAAGGTATAAGTGCAGAATGATGGCCATGTTTGTCTAGCCATCGTCATTGTGAATCATGAGTATGAAAAGTCAATAAGTATATTTAATCATACTTCAAATTAAAACCCCTACCTTGATCATCTGTTGGACATGTCGTGAGGAGGAAGTTGATAATGGCGACGTCGGAATTCGTTACTCCCACAAGACGCTTCCGATCCGGGATCTAGCATCATTATCATTCTTTTTTGGGGGTGATTCTTTGTTGGAGGATCTTCTTTGTTGGAGGATCTTACTTCAAAGGCCTCCTCTCTCTTTTTCCAATGGATAAACAACCATCAATTCTCTCAATAAGAGTTAATAAAATAACTCTTCAATAACAAGTTGCTTCATTAATTTAGATTTAATGAACCCTTTTAATTAAAGAGAATTTTGGTTATATAATTTGTGTAACCATGAATTTAATGCCCAACCTTAATTTCCCAACCACCATTATGTGGTCCCCACATCCACAATTCAAAAGGAGGTTTCAAAAAGAGAAATAAAATGAAAGTTGTTGTTTTTTTATTCTTTTAACTCTCTCCCACGAAAATATAGAAAACTAACTTCCACCCTCGACCTAATACGGTCAAGGTGAAGGTATTTTTAAGTGATATCTATGTTGCGAGATCTAAAGCATCCTCATATTTTAATTCCGAGCAACGATTCAAAAGTTAGAAAATGCCGCTCACGCGTTTATTGAACGTACCTGAAAAAAAGTTCGGAAAATTATTAATAGTCACCCTCGACCCATGCTAATCGAGGTTAGGCTCTGCCTAAGTAGTGGACTGTGCTAGCCGATGTTAGTATCTACCTAAAGAGAGAATACCCTCCCATGTTTAGTGGTGGTATCGAATTTTTAATCCGAGTTACCATTCGTGATTTATAAGCATTTGAAAAATAAAATAATTTTATTTAATTATTTTATTTACGGTTATACCATTTTTGGGTTTTCTCACAAGAGGCCCACGACAACTAATATTAAGTCGCACCTAGGGTAAACCCGCCATCCGGAGTGCAAAGGTGCCCTCATATTTTTGATCTGAGTAACCATTTAAGAGTTATTCTACATTTTTTTAGTAAAACTGCTTCTGTGTGCTAATTAAATCTTAACAAAACTTTGACAGATCATTCTGGGCACTCCGGCCCTCAATATCGCATGCCGTCATATTTCTCAGTCTTGAAATAATTCCATTGAATAAAAAAAATACAGAATTTATGGGACATTACATTCTCCTCAAATTAGGGCTTTATGTCCCAAAAATCCACAACATAGACTAAGGAAACAAATGGGGGGTATTGAGCATAGATCTGAGCCTCCCACTCCCATGTGCTCTCTTGGAGGTTCCCATGCTGACAGTGAATGAGCACCAAAGGTATCGACCACCAACGAAGGAACCACTCCTATAGATCCTCAATCTCTACTGGAACCTCCATAAACCTCACCCCATCATCTAAGCTCAGCTTTCCTGGGTCAATGACTTGAGAAGGATCACACACGTATCTCCTCAGCTGGGATATGTGGAAAATGTCATGCAGCCGGTGAAACTGAGGTGGAAGAGCTAAGTGGTAAGCCACCTCACCAACTTAGCTAAGGACCTGAAAGGGTCCGATTAACCTCGGAGATAACCTGCCTCCTCGGCCAAATCTCTACAAAAATCATCAAGGTGAGACCCGTAGAAAGACTTTGTCGCCATCCTCAAACTTCAGAGGTCTCCATCTCCTGTCAGCATCGGATTTCTGCCTACTCTGTGCAGTCTTAATCTACTCTTGGATGATATTCACCTTCTTCGTGGTAGCCCGTACCATCTCTAGTCCCAAAAGTGCTAACTCCCCTAGGTCAGTCCAGCACATAGTTGATCTGCATGTTTGACTATACAACACCTCGAATGGTTCCATTCCAATAGTGAAGTGATATCTATTGTTGTATGGGAACTCCACCAAAGGAAAGTGATCCTCCCAACTGTGGATGAAATCTAGGACACAAGCATGCATCATTTCCTCAAGGGTCTAAATGGTCCGCTCTGTCTGACCATCCGTCTGACGATGTAAGGCGGTGCCCAATTGAAGTTGTGCCCCGAACGCCTTCTACTACCCCTTCCATAGATGGGAAGTGAAACATGCATCACGATCAGAGACAATCATAGATGACACTCTAGGAAGTCGTACAATCTCATGTACGTAGAGGCATCCCAATCTATCTACTGATCCCTGCTATCTTATAGGTAGGAAGTGGGCCGAATTGATGAGTCAGTCAAGGATCACCCAGTTAGAATCATGACTCCTAGACATGTGTGGAAGACTTGTCATGATGTCCATGGAAATTCCATCCCACTTTCACTCTGTCACCTCTAGTGACTGAACTAATCCTGCTGGAACCTGATACTCTACCTTCACTTGCTGACAAGTGAGGCACCATGAGACAAACTCTGCCACTGTTTTCTTTATTCCTAGACACCGGTGTGTAATTGTATAATCCTCTCACATAGGAGTCTATAGCCGTAAGGATCAAACCAACAGCTCTACTGGAATCTCCGAGCTCTGAAAAAGAGATTTGGAAATAAAAGAGTGACTGACACCAATGTCTATAAGTATTGCAGTTTGGGTGGAGTAGAAACATATCGTACCTTGTATCATCTCTAGAGCACCATGGTCATAGGCCTCAGCTTCCTGGAGCTGAGCTCGTCCCTGTCCACCTGCTCCCTGTGGTCGGGGTGGACCTCCTGGTGGCGGTGGTGGTAGAACCTCGAATCGCCGCCCACCACCTACTGCATGGCCTGCTCTACTGCCACGTCCACCTCCTACTTACGGACCTCCTCGATTGAATCTTCGCCTATTCCTAGGAAATCCTTCAACTATTTGTTGTTCATCTGTATGGTGTGTCGGGTAGTCGCGAGCCATGTGACCCTGCCCGCCGCATGAGTAACATTGTCTATCCCTCACCTGTCTTTCTCTGTCTCGAGATCCCCACACCACCGACCCTGTATCCTATAGTCATCCACCTATTGGTCTTGTCCTAATGGACCTCTGCATCATCTGTCTACTGCCAACTATAGATGACTCTGCTACGTGTCGTCCAGTGTTGGGTCTCGCTGCTGGTGACTTCTCATCAAGGAATCTCTCCACTAAGAGTGTTCGATCTAACACCCCTGCCTACGTCGGGATGCTGAGAGAAACCATAGAAGATCTAATATCCCATCTGAGCCCCTTCTCAAAGGTCTGGGACTTGAAGAATGGGTCCTTCACCATGTCAGTGGAGTATCGCGAGAGGTTGGTGAACCTTGTTGAATACTAATCCATAGTTATGCTACCCTACTGCATGTGGAAAAGCTCTTGTATACGCACTGAGCGTAGGGTCGCTGGGACGAACTCTACCCTAAAAAGACTCTCAAATTCAGCCCAGATGAGAGTCACATAGTTTTGAATTTAGATCATCAAGCTCCACCATCTTCCCACTGCAACCTGAAGAAGAATGGCATCAAGGATCACCATGAGATAAGCTTGTGTCCCTGCCAGTCGGAAAACTCTAACCAGGACCTCTAGCCAATCCTCAACCGCCTATGGATCAGTCTCACCCTGGAACCTTGGTGGCCATTGGCATTGGAACTCGTGAAACATGCTCAAGAGGTGTGAACCCTCTGCTGATGGGGATGGTGGCATCGGTTTCCCAATGGGTAGTGGTGCTGCCGGTACACCACTCGATGGTACAACTGCTATAAGGGGGCCCTGCACCGAAAACTCGTCGCTCGGTGGGCTGTTATCACGTACTCTAACTAGAACCCTGGATGGATATCTCTGTGGAGGAATCCTGAATAGAAATAGGTGCACCACAGTCATTAATTTTATACCTGGTGAGCTGACTCAAAGAGATCACAAAGAAAACTTTTCAAAAACACATACGCAGTTAGTGTTTTCATGCACTGAGTCAGAAATCAGAGGTGAGGGTCCTGGTGTAGGGATACGTCGGATGCCACAACAACACTAGATTCCCCAAACTAAAAACCACACTCATCACACTTAACACTATTGATTCCCAGAAAATACCAGAGTCGTAGTTCTTTGGTAGAATCAAACTCTTTGATACCACATTGTCATGACCCTTCCCTCGGGGCCCGTGTCGTGACTACCCCAAGCCTGACTTCCATAGGCTAGGGGCTGGTAACTAGAACCGAAAAGGCATATACCTTAAATGGGAAGACATTTCCTTTTTAACCTATATAGACATAAAGTCCAATAACACATCAAGAAGTAACCACATAGACTAGAACGCAATAAGATACAACCACAAAGTAAACTGATGTAGTAAAAGAGTACTGAAAGTAAAAAGGAGTCGGAATACAAGCCCAACTATAAAATTTCAAGTACGACTAGAGGTAAAATACAACTGAAATAAAAAGTAAAACACATATTGGGTCATCCTCCAAGGTTCCTACCTGTAGGGTAGGTACAGATCACCTCCTCAGCACTCCACGTCCGTTAGTCTCCTCCATATCATGTCACACCGAAGGGTCCACCTCTGAGCACCATCCAGTCCTATCTCCCTCAGCCTCGATCAACCTTTTACGTCATCTGCACCAGACACAACAAGGAGCAGGTGAAGCCCGTGTAGGGGTGAGTATAACAATACTCAGTAGGGGCCCCAAGACCCTCGTTGGTCTCCAAGAGTTCCACAAAGGAAAAAACCATAAATCAAGACATCAAATCTACTTAGGTATATACCCAAAGATATACCTAAGTTATCAAGATAGACTCATCTCATACACGAGGGAAGGAAACCATGTAGGTAACACCAAAAAGGTTGAAGTACCACATAGGTAACACCATAGAGATAACACCACGAAGGTAACTTCATGAAGGTAGAAGTACCACAAAAGTAACACCACAAAGATAGAAGTACCACACAGGTAACACCATGAAGACAATACTGCAAAGGCAGAAGTACCACACAAGTAAAACCACAAAGATAGAAGTACCACACATGTAACACCATGAAGATATAAGTACCACATAGGTAACACCATGAAGATAGAAGTATCACACAGGTAACACCATGAAGACAATACCACGAAGGTAGAAGTACCACACAGGTAACACCATGATTCTAGAAGTACCAAACAAGTAAAAAATCAACCTCAAGCACAAAGTAAAGAAAACTCACAAAGAGTCTCAGCTCAAACTAGGTTTTCAGTAAAGTATAGAAGCAGAGATGATTAGTCATGAAGCTAGATCATCTTATTATATCAAGAGGCACTGCTTCTGACCATACAGAGTCTAACCCACACAGGACTGATAGGTACTAACCCTCGTATTGATCCATATAGGATCTGACCAACCCAGAGTGGATAGGTAACTGACCCCTACAATGACCCACATAGGATCTGACCCACACAGGATTAGTATTCACTTACCAATAGAGGATCATTGAGCACTGACCCACATAGGATATGACCCACACAAGATCAGTATTCGCTTACCCACAAAGGATCACTGAGCACTGACCCAAAAAGGATTTGACCCACACCGGATTGGCATGCGCTGACCCACACAGGATCGATGAGCGCTAAACATTGCATGATCTGTCTCCAACCTCCGCCTCAATGCCAGCCATTGGATTCCTCGCACCCGATGCGCTCGTGATCCATAAAATATGACCTCAAGATATCAGTCGTACCTAGACTATCACTAATCTCCAAAAAGGAGTAACCTAAAGGACTGCCATGTCATAAGGGTTCCAATGCGACAGATGGTGCATCAATCAGACGCCCGATCTTTGAGTTACAAGTGTTCTAGCTCTGGGGGGCCCGGTTGGATTTAGGTTTGATCCAACCCGGCCGTATTAAAACTATTTAAAAAACACAAGATAAGTAAAAAAAAGTACTGTATCAATCCATGGATCCCAATTCCACATACGGTTCATCAAACAGATGTCCGGTTCTCAAGATATGGTTCTTTATGTGATTCGGGCCCGGGTCCGATCTGACCTGGTCGGACTGACCCGACCCGACTCAGTCGGGGCTGACCCGACTTGACCTAGTTTGGTCCAACCCAACCCGAATCGGGTCTAGCCCAGATTGATAAGGGGTGGCCCGGCCCATTGTGGTGCGACCCGATGGGTGCGGCCCAATGGGCGTGACCCACTGCGGTGTGGCCCGCTAGGCACAGCCCGCTGCGGTGCGGCCCACTTGGCTGGGTGCGGTCTTCCCGAATAGGTGCGGTTCACCCTAGCCACCACCTGGGGGGAGGTAATCCCCCTAGATTACCGAATGGTCCAACGGATCATTCAGCCTACTGGCATGCAGGACCCGCCAGACCAGGTCCTACTTGATGCGTCACGGCCGACCGGATTCTCGGCCAGTTTTCCTCTAAGCGGCGTGATGTCGTCGCTTTCCTTCCATAGTCGGCCGGGTGCCAGCCACTCTCCAAGAGTGCCACTGGCTCAAGCCTTGTCCAGCTAGGTGTCGGCCGCCCTCCGGTGCACCGCCATGGCTCGACCGTCATGACCTCCTCCTCTACCTGCGACGCAAACGCTCACCGCCCTTCTTCCACACGTCATTGCAGCTTCGTTCCAATCCCAAAATATTTTATATTCAAATATTCAAAATGCCCAGGTCAATATATCCACATCCATATGTCTCACTCAATGAGTCATTTTTTTTTCAACGCCATTAATTATTTAACATCGAAGAACGCACGAAGAACGCGCAAAGAATGAAAGAATAGTTTCAAGGTATAAGTGCATAACGATGGCCATGTTTGTTTGGCCATCATCATTTTGAATAAATAGTATGAAGAATCAACAAATATATTTAATCATACTTGAAATTAAAACCCCTACCTTGATCATTCTTTGGAGGTGTTGTGAGGAGGAAGACAATGATGGTGACATCGATGTTCGTTGCTCCTGCAAGACGCTTCCGATCCGAGCTCGAGCGTTGTCCTTGTTCTTTGTTGGGGGTTGTTCTTTATTGTAGGATCTTCTTTGTTGGAGGATATTCCTTTAAAGGCCTCCTCTCCCTTCACCAATAGAGGAAGAACCCTCAATTCTCTTAAGAAGAGTTAATAAAATAACTCTACATTAACAAGTTGTTTCATTAATTTAGATTTAATGAACCCTATTAATTAAAGAGAATTATGGTTACATAATTTGTGTAACCAGGCATTTAATGCCTAGCCTTAATTTCATGACCACCCTCTTGTGGTCCCCACCTACACAATTCAAAAGGAGGTTTCAAAAAGAAAAATAAAATGAAAGATGTTGTTTTATTTTATTTTATTCTTTGAACTCTCTCCCACAAAAATCTGGAAAACTAAATTCCACCCTCAACCTACTGAGGTCAAGGTGAAGGTCTCCTTAATTTAATATCAGTGCTGCGAGATCAAATACATCCTCAGATTTCAATTCTAAGCAATGGTTCAAAAGTTAGAAAACACCGCTCATGCGTTTACTGAACGTACCTGAAAAAAAGTTCAGAAAATTATTAACAGTCACCCACGGCCAGCGTTGGTCGAGGTTAAGCACCGCCTAAGTAAAACACGGATTTAAAAACCCAACAATACTCTTGGATTTCCAATCTGAGTTACCATTTAAAATATATGGATTTTACAATAAAATAATTTTCACTTAAATATTTTATGAATGGAAAAACACTAACTTTCACTGGTGGACCATTCTAGCCAATGTTAGTATCTGCCTAAAGAGAGAATACCCTCATGATTTCAGTGGTGGTCTCAGATTTTTAATTCGAGTTACCGTTCGTGAGTTATAATCATTTAAAAAATAAAATAATTTTATTTAGTTCTTTTATTTACAATTATTCCATTTTGGGTTTTCTCACAGGAGGCCTGCACCGACTAATCTTAAGTCATGCCTATGGTAAAACCACCATCTTGAGCGCAATGGTGCCCTCAGATTTTTTATCTGAGTAACTATTTAAGAGTTATTCCACTTTTTCAGGAAAACTGCTTATGCATGCTAATTAAAGCTTAACAAAACTTCAACGGATCATTCCGTGAACTCCATGCCTTAGAATCACACACCTTCATATTTTTCAGTCTTGAAACAATTATATATAATAATAAAAATTATACATAATTTCTAGGACATTACATACACTATTCTTGAATGAATAACCTATGTACCTTTCAATACATCAGTTTTGGGAATCCACCTCAGCAGTAGTAATAACATATGCCCGTCCTTCTTTCCTTGGAGGTTTTTGTTTTTTATTTCCTCTAAGAAGCCTCGCATTAGGGAATTAGATCAAATAATTCCCATGTTTCTTATAGTTGAAACATTTCACCACACAATGAGTGTTGATCTGAACCTTCCTTTCTTATTATATATTTTTGGATTTTTTACTATCCCATCAGTAATAATTAGCCTCACACCCCTCTCTTCCACATTTTAAGCATCTCCTAGTTCCCTTTATACAGTTCCCAGGATGCTTCTTCCCACACTTTTAACATGTGTGATGTTGGGTTTTCTTTCCATGATGGGATTTATTTGTCAATTCGTACATATTAAACTCCATGTTGCTCTTTTTATCTCTAAGTGCATGAGACCACTAAGAGTCTCGAATCTCTATTTCAACCTTAAGGAAAAAAATCAATACAGTCACAGCTATCAAAGTCTTGAATGTTGAAGAATTTTCATAGAATCATCCTTATTCAACTAAAGGAGAGATCCACATTTCTCTCAATGTCCATAAAAAATATGAAGATGTATCATAAATGTCTTGTGATTTTTTCTTCATATTCCATGATTGACTTGTCTTCATTTGGCTTTAGTTTGAGGAACTCCCTCTCCAAATTAATATTTAGAGTTTGGGTAAAAAAAATTTTAAAAATATTTTATGAAATTATTACCATTCCATTGAAACAATTTCATCCTTAGACTTCATGTTCTTGATAATTTTCCAACATTGATCAGCTTCCCCATCAAAATGATAGACTTCCATCATAAATTTCATTTCTTATGAGCACTAGAGGACATATAATATCTTCTCAATGGAGTTAATCTATTTTTCTATGAAGAGGGGATTATAAGATCCACCAAATATGGGAGGCCTTTTTATCATAAAGTATTTGACCACACATTTATCTTTATTAAGATAAGGATGGAATTCCACATGATTCAAATTATTATTCATATAATGTGAGAGTTGTGCTAATACTTTCATTAAGTTTTGATCTCCCATTCCCATCAGATTTTGAATTTCATTAGGACAATAGTCACATTGCCTATCAAATTGATTGTTGGTATGAGTTCTATAGGGACACGAGACTTTTACATATATCATTTCATGATTTTAAGCATAATTAATCATCAGAGCACAAGCCAAGGATCATTAAGTCTAGTGTCTTGGAAGACTAGGTACATAAAACATAAAACATGAGGATAAGAAAACACTTCTTTATTTAATCTCCACAATGAGCTCATAACTTCCTTTGAGCCCTTACATCTGCATAGGGTACCCTGGGGAACACATGAACAAAGGGATGAGCTAAAAAGCTCAGTAAGGGAATGAACATAATGATACATCTTAAGCACAAGAGTTAGGATGCATGACATATTGATATAAAAAACATGGAACATATGAAATAATATCATATAACCATGGGATTATATAAACATGGAATCATATAAATGTTGTAGAATCATAAAAAATTTCTTTAGTACGGGTCAAGTCTAACTTCCAATCCCGTTTCCCATTTCATTACGGGTCAAGGCTATGGCCAATCCCGTTTCACATCACATCTCATGGGACTTAAACTTACCCAATGAATTGGAGTGATATCTGGGCACACCCATCTCAAAATTTTCATGAATATTCTTTCCATGTAAATAATCATACATAATCAACCATACATAAACATAAGGTTACCCATGGAGAGAATTGGGTACCACAATGATGGCATAAAGTATAACCAATGAGTGTATCATAAAAGTGTCCATGAAAGAAAGGGATTAGAACATACATGGACGTTCATAAGGTAATATAGGCATATAACATGGTAGGTGGTAACAAATATAAGTGACATCATATTAGAAATGTATTTGAGAAACATTAGCATTAAAACATTTTTGTGCGGTTTTAAGGAAAATACTATAGAGCTTTTAAAATATTAAAGAAGACATTGTTTTATATAAAACCAAAATAGAACTAATAAGGTTTTAATAATAAAAATACTGATTTTATAAAGAAAATTGTGTCTTAAAATAGAGGATAGAGTGCACATGATATTGGATAAAAGTTCAGGAAGTTCCATTAAAACGAGTGTGCTTATTGGGAAGTATCGAGGAGGGATTCACTTAAAAGCATGTATATCCCCGAAAGAGAATGAGAGATGGATATTGGAACATGATTATGGAGAATATAAAAATAATTTATAATTTTTACATAAAAATAAAATACAACTACATTTTGGTAAAAAAAATAAAGATAGAGTAACCCGAAGGAATAAAGGAAGTTCGGGTAGAATTCATTACAGTTTATCGGCATGGTATCAGGTGTAACTAAGAGGGATTGATGAGAGAGATAAGGTTTTTATCATCACTTATAAAATATTATAGAAGTATGGGGGAGGTTCAAAATTATACCCCATCACCTGGTATTACACAAAAAGTCATAGCATAGAGAACAATCTTGACTAAGAGTGAAAATGAGAGGATCCCTTACCTTAAATCCGTTCGAGTTCTCCACTTGTTATTAAAGACGTGAATAGACAATTTTAGGCTTATTAATTAATAATTAGAGAACCTATTATATATGTAATTTATTTATTATAACCCTTTTTAGTTCATTCAAATCCTTTTTGATTAGTTGTAAGGTTCAATTTCATTGTTCGGGCTCGTTTGTTTACATGGCTTTAAAAGACAGATTCACTTATATTCAAGTTTGGATTATATTTAAGATGAAAGTGGTTGTCCAGAATTTAAGTTATATTATTTAGTGCATATCAAAGAGATTACATTGTTTCAATTTTAATTAGGTTACTTAGAGTGAAGTCGAATTATTATATATATATATAACCTTAGTGATAACTGTTTTTGTTAATCGGTGGATTTGATTACAAAGAACATGTTTTTCTTTATAACTTAATACCATTTGTACAAAAGGATTACAGAACCAAAAATATGATATATTACATATATAATAATATGTTTCAACCATAACACAAATGGTTTCATAAACATAATTAAATATAATAAAAGAAATTGATAAACTGTTGTCCTTGAATGTGCTAAATTAGCACATCTCAAATGGTGCTTTTATTTCTTTCAAATAGAAGGGTGGAGAAAGGAGAGAAGATAATGAAATATACCATTAGCATGAAAAAATTCCAGTACATGTATGTTACTTTATTTATCATACTATTATGGTGAAGGGAGGTGAGGAAAGAAATAAAAATAAAAGAACATAAAAGAAAAGAAGAAATTGGGAAGAGGAATTTTACCTCTTGAGACTTCCACATTTGAGAACCTTTTATGGGGAGAGGTTTTGGTATTTCGAAGAGGCTAGGAGATTTTGGATGTGGGGGAGGATCTTGGGGAGATATTTGGACAGAATAATGTCAAGGCACAAGGCTTGAGAGGAGTGAAGAGAAGAGGGAGTGAATGGGGGGTTTTATAGTGGAGGAGAGGAGGGATTTCATAATATTATAATCATTAATTTATTATTTCTTCACAAGACAAGGAATATAAAGTATTATAGGTCCATGAATAGTAATTCTATCATGTGATCCCGAACCAAGTGGGATTAAATCAGTATAACATCATCAATGACTCAATAAATCCCTCATT
The DNA here is from genome assembly GCA_963277665.1 of Viscum album. Classification (NCBI taxonomy): domain Eukaryota; kingdom Viridiplantae; phylum Streptophyta; class Magnoliopsida; order Santalales; family Viscaceae; genus Viscum; species Viscum album. Next base: position 1,077,814,429 of record OY728166.1, on the reverse strand, counting down.
TAGCATTTATGGTAAATTATCGTATTTTACTATTAATAAAAAATTCAAGTATTTCAGAAAAATCCCAAAAATTCACAATAACCATTTTTTAAAGTGTAGAATACAAAAATGAAGTGCATTTTTCAAAAATTATTTTTTAAATATGATTATTTTAATATTTAATAAAAATAATAATTTATTATCAAAACCAGTTTTAAAACATTCATTAACTTATTCTAAAATATAGGTATATCATACTTCCAAGTTGAATATTATTTTTATACTATCATAGGAAAGGTTACTATTCATTAGGGTATATCAATATTCATAAGGGTATGTTACTATTCATTAGGGTAGGTTACTATTCACCAAAAATTAGTTTTTCCTTATCGGACTCCATATAACTTACTGATTACAACCATTTATGCTGGATTTTTGAAATTCCAAACACAGATGTGTCAAACTTATGTTTAGAGGTCACTTAGAACATAGTAGTCCATTATGTTGTGTTTTCATGTGATTTTATGACATAATTATGAGAAGGTAATTTCCATTGAAAAAAATTGGGTCGTTACAAGCTCTCTTATCTAAATAAAAGAGGGTATAATTAGGGGAGCTTGAATAATTAGGTAATAAGTATATAAAAAGGATGTTTTGAACATGTAAGTATAAAATTTCAAATGAAAATTATATCCTAACATGTGATTCCCTAATTTTCAATCTACGTTATCCATGGTGATATAATTATTCATAAGATTCTCACTAAAGTTTTATCGTCCTAATCTCTAAAAAATAATCATACCTTTCTCTAATACCAACTATAGAAACCCTATTCTTTTACAAATCATATTATATAATTTTAATAATAATTAACCATCAAATACAAACTAAGTATCATAAATTTAGTGTGTTTAGAAGACTAGGTACATAATTATAAATCCTGAAACCAAAGTAAAATCATATTTTATTTAATATCCATAATGAGATCCTAACTTCCTTTTAGCTCTTAGATATTAATAGTATTACTTGGGGAATACATGACCAAAATAATGAGCTAAAAATCATATAAAGGGAATAAATATCGGAATAAAGCATAAAACATGAGTTAGAAGTAATAACATGATGACATAAAATGAATGGAACATAAATAAACATGTGGAATAATAAAATTTAGAACATGGGATCATATAGTCAGGACATCATTAGAATTTGGTAGTAACATACAACATGATATAAACATGAGTTAAGGATAACTGCCAACACAATATCACATGGTGGACAAAGTCCCATAATGGATTAGGTTTACTCGCTAATCCAATACATGATGTATCATGAGAATAAACATTACCCAATGAATTAGAGATCTATATAGGAACACTCATTATAACATGTTTATTTATATATATTCCACATGAATAATAAATCATAATAAATAAACATAAGGGTTACCCATGGAAAGAAATGGGTATTGTAATCGTGTCATAAGGCTTAACTGATGGACGTATCATAATGGTGTCATTAAAAAATTGGTTTAATTCATACATGGACAATAATAAAGTAAAATCAGAATAGATCATGAAATATTATGACCAATTGAAGTGAAAACATGTAAAATAGTGTTCAAGAAGCATTAGAAATTAGAAAATTTAGTGTGGTTTAAGGGAAAATATTAAAGAGACTTTAAAGAGGGAAAATGAATAATTTTTTTGGAATAAAAAAAATGAAATAATATAGTTTTTCATGATTAAATGAGTGATTTTATAAAAAATAATTGTGGATTAAAACATATTATGAAGTGTATTTGAATAGGGATAAGAAATTTGGAATTTCCCTTTAATCGAGCTTGCTTAACGGGAGGAATTGAGAAAAAACCCTTTTAAATACATACATATACAATCAAAGAAGCCTGCAAATCACTTTTTTTGGATTTTTAAAAAGCCGGTTTGAGGGTTATCCGGTTCCCGATACAGCCGCACCCAAAACCATCATTCAAAATTCAAATTCAACAAAACTGCCTCGAACTTCACCCCATGGATAGCTCATCGCCTCGTAACTCGTACCCCCGTCACGTCGAAGCTCGAACCAGTCATCAGAGCCCCGCAATCATCACGCCGGTCGCCGGTGAGACCATCGGAAAATCGTCATCGGAACCTCCTTCGCAGCACCATCCGACCACCGTCATCACAAACTTACGAAAATCACAGGAGCCCGAAACAAGCGCTCCTCATCGATGTCAACAAACAGGGCCGAACAACGTCGACACACAACCGAGAAGGACCCAGAGCGCTTCGGAGAGTATGTCGGTGAAGACCGGTCTTACACCCGTAGATCCGACCATCAGTGCCACCAAACGTCACCGCCGGAGCAAATCCAGCAAGGCCAATCACCGGGAAGCGTTCACCAGGGAGAAAAAACCAAGCAACCAACAAAGATCACACATACCAAAATCAAGAAGCAAACCTTCAAACCCAACGAGTTAAAAACCTCCAATACTCAGAACTGGAGGAAGCAGGGATCCGCTGCAAGCAGAGGAAACCCATCGCCGCCGTCCTTTGCGACCTCGAGGTCCGTCGCAAAACCATCCGCCAAACCCGGGAGCAGGGCCAAGACCTCATACGTATGGATCTGGAATTTCCGTCTCGGACCGACACCACGCCGCCAACAAAACCCTAAACAGAGAAAGGAATCGAGAGAGGCTATGTAGAGCGGGAGAGACGATGAGAACCCTGAACCCACTGGATTTGAGGAACCGCCAGACTCGCCGAGAAAACGGAAGGCCTCCACGAAACCCTAGGGAAGGAGGCGGTGACAGGTAGAGCGCCTGAAGCCGCTGTGCCCCTTACGGGCCCATCCCAATCATTAACCCCTAATTAATAACATTAACTCCTGAAGGATGAATTGATATGGATAAAAAGTTTGGAACAAATATATAGTATTTAAATGTGGTATATAAAAAGAAATAATAATTATATTGGGGTAAAGAGAGAGGAAGTGTAACCCAATGGTAAATTTGGAGGTTCAGAGAGATCTCTTACCTTATATCCAAAAAGTGTTTTGCACTTGCAATTAATGTCATGGATAATAAAATTAGATTAAATAATTAATTAATTTTGAAACTCTTATACAAATATTTGATTTATTATAATTTTTTAAGCTTATTTATGTCTATTTTTATGAGTTATAGAATTTAATTGTTTCATTCCTAGAGCATCCATTTTGTGGATTTCATAGTCTGTTTAATTGTGTATAATTATGAAATTTATTATAAAATTAAAGAAAAAGAAATCAAAAATTGGAATGAAATATATATTTTTTATTTTAAATGATCCTATATATCATTTTGTTTTCAAATATGATATTTATTCATTAAATAAAATGTTAATGATAAATGTTTAGTTTATTTTTGGTGGTTTTTTGATCATTAAGAACTACTTTGTTTTATTATTTAATATTATGAATATATATTTGTTTCAGAACATGAAAAAAGATATAGTATAAATTTCAAAATCTTTTTTAACTTTTATCATGGTTTTATGACCATAAATTAAGGTGGTAATGGAAAATGAAAAATCATCATCCACGAAGGTGGTAAATCAACACATCACATATGATGTTTTCATTTTTCAAATAAAAGGAGAAGAGAAGAGATTTGGTAGATGGATATTCCATTAAAATAATAAAATTTCAGTATATATATATATATATATATATATATGATATTGGTGTTATTATGTCAAATTGGATATATGATGTGAGAAGCAGATAAGAAAACAAAAGAAACTAAAAGAGAATGAAGGATGATTTTACCTCTTTAATATCGTCTACTTGAAAACCTCCTTAAGGCACATGGAATTGGTATTTTGGTGAGACCAGATAAAACCAAATGTGGGGAAGAGTCTTGGTATAGGAATTGGGTATAATATTAACATTCTTAAAGTCTTTTTAGGGGTGATGAGAAGAGGTGGTGAGGGGTGGTATTTATTGAGGGAGGAGAGGAGTGTTTCTGATTATTTTATTCATTAGTTTATTATTTTGGCACAAGACTATAAATAGTGTTTATTCTTGTGAATAATTACAATAAAAAGAGCATGTGAGTTCTATGTAATAGTAACTTAAATCATCCATGACTCAAATGTGTCTCAAAAATTAATTTATTTACTTATACTTTTAAATATTGAAAATTACCGTATTTCAATATTCACCAAAAATTCAACTATTTTTGAAAAATCACAAAAATTAACTCTAAATATTTTTGAGATGTAGATTGTAAAAATGAACTCTATTTTATGAAATTAATTTTATAAAATGATAAATTTAATGTTTAAATCAAATCATCATTTTCTTCAATAATACCAGTTTTTATATTATAATCGATTTTATGACACTTTGAAAAATTAATCAATGTCTCATAAAATTATATTATAATTATAAGACAAGAAAATATTAATTTATGAATATATTTTATTAAAATAAATATTATTTTAAATTATTATATGAATTATAAAATTATAAATAAAAATTTCAATTTCACAAAAATACCAACACTTAATTTATCATTTTTAAAACATTTATTTACTTATTACAAGATATAAATATATCATATTTTCATTTATAAGTTACCTAAATTTCATTTAAAATTTTATAGGTGAGGTTACTATTCTAATGGTCAGACTACTATTCATAATGGTCACATTACTATTCTAATGACTAGGTCACTATTCTAAAAGTCATATTTATAACGATCAAAAGGGTTTACTACTTCCTATAAATACCTCTCATTCCATTCATCATTCACTTATATTTTCTCCAAGATTATATATACTTTCATCTTTTAAATGAATTTTTTTTATTAACATTATATTTTATTTCTACAGCCTTGTTCATGAGCACAATCATTCTAGTGGTTAGAGCAGATCCAAATTTTCCTATTCTTATTATCTTATTTTCTATTTATTGTCCCACTATAATATTTGGAATTATTATTGGTTTTTTTATTGACTAAAGTATCATTCTTAATTTATGAGGACAATTTTTTTATTGGGTTCTCTATATGATGCATGTTCTATATACTTCATGACATAATTATGAGAAGGGAAAATTTCATTGATAAAATTATGGGTCATTACACACTTCCTGCAGTGGTGAGTGAGTACCTTGAGGTCTTTTTGGATGATTTTTATAGGTTACCACCCCAAAGGGAGGTCTATTTATATATTTACCTTCTTCCTAGTATGATACCCATTTCTATTCCATATGATCATATGACACCCACTAATTTGAAGGAGATTAGTGTTTAGTTTGAGGATCTTAATGCCAAGATATTTACTCATCCTAGTATGTCCCCTTGGGATTCACCAGTTCTCTTTACAAAAAAAGAAAATAGAAACATCAAGCTTTGTTGATCACCGAAATATTAATCAAGTGAATATTAAGAATAAATATCACTTTCCTAGGATTTCTGATATATTTGATCAAATTAGAGTTTCTTGATGGATTTCTAAAAATGAAATTCATTCGAGGTACCACCGGTTGAGAGTTCAAGAAGAAGATATACCTAAGACAATGATTAAGAGACGACATGATCATTTCAAATTATTAGTTATTCCATTAAAAAATACTAAAAATATTATAGTATTTATGTCATTGATGAACCAAATATTTCATTAGTTATCGGAATCATTCATAATTTTATTTCTGGATGATATTTTGGTGTACTCTAAGTCATAGGTGGAACATAAGGATCATTTGAATTTCAACATTATAATATTAAAATAACAAAATCTGTATAAGAATCAATCTAAGTGTGAGTTTTATATCCAATAAGTGAATTTTTTATTTCATGTAATATCTGATCAGGTTATCATAGTGGATCCTACGAAGATTAAAGTAGTTATATATTGGGAACAACCCATTAATGTGTTTGAGATTTCGAGATTCTTCGGTTTAGCAGGACATTATATAATTGTTTTTCAAGACTTATCCAATATTGTATCTTCTATAAAAGAGATAACCCAAAAGGGTGTTAAGTTTTAATATAATGATAAGTGTCAAAAATAATTTTTGGAAATAAAGGTGAGATTTGGTTTGGCTCCAGTCTAGATTTTTCCTAAGTTATGTTTAAGCTATGATGTTTATTATGATGCCTCAAGTATAGAGTTGGGTTGTATCATGATATAGGGAAAGAAGATGGTGGCCTATAGATCATACAAATTATGACCTCATGATAAGAAATACCATACCCATTACCTTTATTTGAAAACACGGATGTATGATCTCAATAATTTTCACCATTATCTCTTCTGTGAATAGTTTACTACATGTCTATATCATAAAACACTGAAGTCTATTTTCTCCCAAGGAGACATGAACTCACTATATAGATGTTGGATTGAATATCTTCAAAATTTTGATTTTTAAATTACATATACACCTATAAAATGGAATATAGTTTCCCAAACATTGACCTGGAAGTTACTAACTCAAGCCTTGAAGGAATTAGTTGTTGAGTTATCTTTGATGAGTCTATTAGCTAAGATGAATCTGGAAGTCGAAGGTGATAATGGGTAAGTGTTATTGGATTGTGTGAATGATTATTTATTATTTGATGATTTAATTTGTAATGGTCAAGAATTAAGTACCAATTTTCAGTGTTTTAATAAAATCCTTATTGTTGGGGAGACATTGAGTGTCTAGTCTTAGTCTCTTGATGATGCTTTACATTTTTAAGGTAAATTGGTCATTCTAATAGCTTCAAGGAATCAGTTGATGGATGGTGGACATCAATCAAGTTAGTTAAGGCATCTTGGAGCTACCAAAATGTATTATTACTTGAGATGATGATATTAGTGGTTGAGGATGAGGTGATCAATTATAGACTTTGTGTCATGGTGCCTTAATTTCTAGAAGATTAAGGTGGAGGAACTAGAGATATACTAGTTTTTTTTAACCCTGACCCATTCCATTTTAGAAATGGGATGAGATATCTATAGAATTCATGATTGAACTACCTTATACACCTCATGGAAACGATTCTATTTGGGTGATCATTGATCATCTCACTAAATCAGCTCATTTCTTTCTAATTAAGGAGTTTTTAAAGGTATAAAATATAAAGAATATGTATGTTTATGAGATTATAAAGATATTTAGAGTACCTTATGTGGTTTTTTCTGATGGATACTTACACTTCACATCCTAGTTTTGAACAAGATTCCAAGGGACAATGGGTACCCAATTGAAGTTTATCATGATGTATCATCCTCAGAAAAATGGTCAGATTTAGAAAACCATCCAGATTCTAGAATACATGTTTTGAGCATGCATTATTGACTTTAGTACTTCATGGGATAAGAATCTAACCTTGATATAATTTTCTTATAACAATAGTTATTAGGATTTAATTATAATGAGAACATTTGAATCATTGTATGGGTGTCCTTATAGATCTCTTTTTTATTGGGAAGAGCTTCCTAAGATGTCACTCATGGGATTGAGACTTGTTCAGGAGATGACATATATGGTATAGTTCATAAAAAAGTGATTAGGGATAGATAAAAGTCACTAGAAATTATATATTTATTACCATAATTTACTATTTTAATTTTAGGTTGGTGATCAAGTTTTTCTTAAAGTTTCTCCTTTGATGGGAAACATCACCGAGGAAAGTAGGATAAGTTTCAGCCATGGTATATTGGTGTTTTAAAGATCATTGAGAAACAAGGAAAGTTTTAATACTGATTGAAATTTCCATATTCTTGAAATCAATTCACAAAGTGCTCCATGTTTCGTATCTGAAGAGGTATCAATCAGAACCATCCCATATGATTGAATGAGAGGGTGTTCAGAATCATCCTGATACCTCAGTGGTTGAGTATCCATTTTAGATTATAGATCTCCATGAAAAGTTGATGCATGGTAAAATGATTCACTTTTTCCATATTTTGTGTCAGAGCAACCCAAATAGCCATGAGATGCGGGATCAAGAAGCATTTATGACCCAACAATGGCCTTATCTATTCATGAGTCAAGAATCGTGAGAATTTTACAAGGACAAAAGTTTCATTGTGGGAAGAATTGTGATACCATAAATGTTATATGTATGAATTATTCTAAATCCTAATCTTATCCCTTATTATAGTCACAGAGTTTTTAGGATTCGGGGTAAAAATTCATAGAATGGGGGTAATCTGGAATGACACACAGTTTATAATCGTGGTTAGGGATAACTATGTGGTAACCATGAGATATGCCCCTGTTGGTTCTAGTGATGATTTTCATGTTTTTATCATGGGTTTTATAACTATGTGAGTGGCTAGGAAAACCATGAAGATGTTTGGGTTTGTTTATAGAGGTTATCACACATCTTGAACACAGTTTTTCTAACCATGATTTCGTTCCTAAGAAACCACATGCATTGGTTTTCAAGGGATAGTGACTGCTACATAGTTAACATATAGTTTTTTAACTATTCATCCTAACCGTGTGACCCGATCCAAACTTTTTAAAATGGAAAATTACCTAGATTCCTTTGGGTTTTTAACTCTAATATCTTCTCAATCCATCATTAGCTCAAACTAAACCCTATTTTATGCTTCATAAGAATCTTTCATTTGTTCCATGGTGACTCTCAATATATTTTTATAGATCTCCTTGAGATATTTTTTAATTTATTCTTGATTTATTCTATTTTCTCCATATTTATCCTCGATCTCCCTTTCCCTTGATCCATTGGAATCCAAATGGGATTTTATAGTTATATCTAGAGTTGTGGATTGATATTCTATGATGGTTTTTATAGATCAAGGTTTGTGAGGACTAAATATATTCATTTACCATCACCAAATTCAATGGAATCAACATTTTATCCATCAAAGAGGTAGGTGCATATATCCAATGTATTATTTCCTCAGTAAAATTTGAATGTTATGTTGAAATCATGTTATTTTGGAACAAAAAAATTCTTTTTTGGGTTTTTTCAACGGATAAATTAAAATCCATGATTTTTACTAAATATTTGGTGGTGTCAAGAAATTTTTAAAATTGAGTTTTCCTTAACAAACTATTTTTATATACTTTAAGTGTTTCATGAAATTCTAAAAAGATAATTTGAAAATTTCATGATTAGATTGTCTTTCCTTTAATGGTAATGTTTTTCTTATGGGGAAGATCTTGGGTTAAGTATCTTGGTAGGGATCTAGAATCTAATATACAAACTAGAATTATTTAGATGTATCGGTATCGTAAAATTCATCTTACTTCCCATTTGTTCATTATTATTAGGAATTACATGTATTATTCTTATTTACTTGACCTTTTTTTATTATGTATGGATTTATTGGTCATATAACTTTATTTAGTGAAATGTGTTTTACTTCCATGTTCTTAAATACAAGGATATTGATTTTTTTAAAATTCAAAATCAATAGGATTTTTTTTTAAAATGTGTTTTCATATTTACTTATTTATGAAACTAGTTTTGTTTTTAAATAAGAAAAAATGGTTTCATGGTGAAAGAATTTTTTATAGATTCATGGTGGTATCATACTAGGAATTTCTTCACATCCTACATATGCCTTTGCGAATATGTAGGATTGATTTTGAAGTACTCTAGTAAAAGGAAGGGTGTCATGTATCTTAGTAGATCCTCCCAGTTGATGTCATATTTAGGTTGGTTTTTTATGGTAGTGACGAATGGTCACATCAAGATAGACTCTTTTCTCATGGTGTTTTATGTGCTCTTGACCATTGAGATTGTGTCATGTTATGCCTCATGTTTATTTTAGACTTCCAATTTTTACTCAATTTTGGTTTTATTTTCATCCATATTTATTTTATTACCTGATACATTTTTTATGATGTTCATGCTTAAATCATCCCCATTCTTTCCTATGTCAATACCCAAGTGGTTGTTGCAAGCCCATGGAAATCAGGATTTCACTTTAGGTCTTTTGGAATGCAATATTGGGTGATGTATCCAATTGACTCAGTTTGGTTTGTTACATGGTTTGATGTCATCTATCTAACATGACATAGATGATGTAGTCTATCAAGTGTTAGAGTCTCAAAAGACTTTTAGACTTATTCTCCTAAAGTTCTTACTTGGTAGACTCTAAGAAAGAAGGTTATGAGAACTGACATGCTCATATGAATTCCATATATTGTATGTTTCATTATATATTCTCATATATGGATGTGTGTATTGTTCATTATACTTGAAATTATTATTAATGTATATCTTGAATCACATTATTAGATGTATTGATGAAAACTATGACAATAAATGTTCGTAGTGAGGTGGGACATGTTAGGCCCATAACAAGTGATATGACATTAGTGAATAAGTTAAGAGAGGATTTTTTTCCATAAAATTTAATTGAAGTAAATATCTCAGAACCTTTTATTGGAATGTAACTATCTAATCAAGTCTGTGAGAATATAGTTTTTATTAACATTCTTTTTTTTAAAGTCAAATACTATTATACCAATCATATAGGTTGATGAAACTTGAATGAAACCTATTTGATGAGATATTGAGACAAAGGTATTATATTATATAATTACAATCCACTGAATGTTTTTGTTTTTGTGATGTTAATGTCTTTCTATACAGGTGACTTGATGTGTTTCTAGATGCTGATCTTACAATTTATAAAAGGCCACCTAATTCCACTGAGAAAGAGACCTAGAAGGTCACACACTAAGTATATCTAAAAACTCAATTAAATTTTTTATGAATTTAATATTAATATAAATATTATTATCATGTTCTAAGGAATAATAATTATTTAGGTTATATATATCACATACATATTTATTGAATGAATAATGTAATGATCTAAATTTATTTAAATAAATAGTTTTTATTGAATGTTTGGTGAATACTGAGGACTGACGGGCTGAGTTAATGGCATGATTGGAATTATATTTTATATTCATGAGTTTATAAAGTGTTAAGAAAATAATAAAAATGTTATTATTATTATAATTTGATGCGGGGTTCACTTAGAATTAATAAAATTTTAAGGTACTTTGTGAAAACACTTATTAATTGACCTAAGTATATAAATAAAATTATATCATTTCTTGAGATAATAATTTTTAATGAAAAAATTTCACTCAATATAATTCTCTTAATACCTAGAGAAAACATCCTCTAGATTTATTTTAAGAACATAAATCTTTGATCCTACTCCTCCCTCTGAAGTTCCTAAGAAAATTATATTTAATCCTTCAAGACTAGAAGATATTCCTATTGAAATCAATGGTCAATGAAGTAAGTTATTTGGTTCTTTTGTGATCCCACTCAAAAATTATAAGATTACATTTTGAGGTTCATATAGAATATGTAGATTTCTACTAGAGAAATTCTACCCTTGATTCCATTCATTGCAATGATAAAAAAATAAGAGTGGTCAACTAATTCAATAATGAATAATGAATTTCAAGAAAATGTGATTCTTATTTATATATATTAATTATAAATTATATGTGAAAAGATCATCTCTATGAATCTACTAGTTTTCTATTTTCCTGTTATAAGAATTTATCTGAATAAATAGGAGAAAACCATTATTGGGAACATTTCCAATGAACTTACATTGTGCCCCAAAACATTCATGTACATACAATCCTACCTTATCATATGGAATTAATATAGTTTTTGGGACTCCCTCATGAACTACATGAATTTACTCTTTCATTACTAAAAAAACATGAGAAATTCATCGAATAATTATTCATTCATCATATGAATGCAATCCCCATACATTTCATCTTATCAAATGGATCATAATTGATGATATCCAAGGTAAAATCTTACATAAAAGTAAATATTTAACATTCAAATACCACAAAAATTGGCTACTATGTGATGGTATCATATACCTTGACTTATGAAATGGATTGTTAAACAATATGATTTACATGGGAAGTAACATAAAAACATGCATTAAGATACCCATATATCTTACAATATGATATGAACAAATTCATCACATTCATAATTTATTTAGGTAATATCTCCTTCCCTTAGGTACACATGCATTTTGTGAGTACAAAGAACCATTATGACATGATTCTTCCTCTCATATCATGTAATGGAAATCTTTACTAGATGGGTTACTCATTTTGAACAATCAAACCACACGTCTCATTATACCATAATTATTGTACATGGTTTCCTAGAACTAATTACTATAAAAATTTTATCATTAGATTATCCATAGTCTTTAATATTAATTAATTATTTATCACATGATGATTATTCTTCAGTGTGAAATCTATGTGATAATGTCCTTGGGGGTACATGTCACACTGAAAGGTCAAAACAGTTCCCCACAAATATGAGAACCAATAAGTTCCATGAAAATATTCTTAAATATATGTTATATAGTTAGATGATATCATTTTATGTGATGAAAATTATATAGGATATCAATGGTGTATAATCATAAGACTTTGAGACACTCTCTCATGGTGTACGCCCTTTGTAATTTTCAGAGCAAGAGATTATGAGAACATGACCCACTCTTAGGAAATATACATTCATATATGTTATTTTATGTTCCTATGCAATGATTCTTATAAGTTAATATTATTATTAATACATGTCATGAGTTGTGTACTTTTATGTATTAAAAAAACCGTGATGTCATATGTTCGTGGTGAGGTAGGATATGTTGGGTGTGTCACGAGTGACATTTCATTAATGAATAATGCGAGAAAGTATTTGTCTCTTATATTATTTAATTAAAGTTGATATCTCAAACCCTTAGATTAAAATGGAAATTTTGTGATTATGAAGTTTCTTCAAGTCGCCAAAATTTCACTCAATAGAAGTTTAGATTATAGTAGTATGATTTTATCTTGTTAGAATAATGGTAATAGAAGCCTTAAGAATACAAGTTAGATTACTATAAGTTTGGAAACTTCTGATGAATGGTGTTCATACTATTAGTTGGGAATGGTGAACAATGTATAGTTTGGATGGTTGAGTTGGTGGAATTATCAATTAAATGAAGAGGAAAATGGATGGATGGCCACAAATGTTAGAGGTTAGTGTTAATTGTTTGACCATAAATTTACCTATATATAAGGAGGTAAGACCAGCTACTAATGATTTTACTATATTATGAAAAGTGTATCATTGTATTAATAAGCTATAGTATTGGTAAATATTATCATTTCTGGTTATAAAAATAATTCTCAGTGTTCATTTATGGACATAGGACATAAGTATGAACCACGTAAAATAGGTGTTCCTTCTTTGTTTTCTATTATTTGAATGTGTGTGCACATGATTGAGTGTGTGTGTGATTTTTCTTTTGAGTGGTGATTAGGGTAAAGATTGAATTCCTAATTTAGGTTCTCTAAGATAGAAAGGAGAAGATCCGATAATTGAAATTCCACTGAGATAAACTATCAATTGATATGAATTTCTAATTAACTCAAGGATCAACCATCTATTGAATGTTTTGGTTTTTAGGTGTCTTCTTCCCCAATAAGAACTTCCTGATAAAGTAACTATCCATGACATCATACTAGTATTTTTATTTTCATAAAAATGAAGAAAGTGACATCGAGAATATTGGTTGATGTAATTGGAATGTGACTCTCTTGGATATAAATATCAAGATAAATGGATTATATCACATAGTGTACACTCATATATGGTTATTTTCATTGAGATATATAACTTCTTTCTCTATTAATTACTTGGAATATTTCTTGATGATAACCTTGGAATTTATGTTATTTAACCTAATTACACTGAGAAAGGGTCATAGAGGTTCACACACTAAGTATATTCAGAACATCAATTAAATTTTATAAGAATTTAAAATGTTAGATAAATATTATTCCTATATATTCTGGAATAATTATTCATGTTTGTTCGATTGAATGTATCCATTCACCAGTTATTTGAGAGAATATTATATTGAATATTAAATAAATTTTCTTTTCCTAGGGTAACTATTTATTATGTGAATATATTATATTTATTCTAGTTTATTTTCAATCCAATATATATGTTTTTATTTGGTTACATGATATTTAATAAATATTTATTTTTTATTTTATCAAATATAATATTTATTTATTTATCGTTGAATAATGAAGTAATATTTATTTATTAAATAAATAGTCATTATTAAAGGTTTTTTCAATAAATATGAAGATATTTAGATCATGTTGCACTCCTAAAATTTAGTTTATAATAATAATAATCTATATATATTATTTAACACACAATATTGATCTTTTATCAAATTGCGATATACTATAAAAATATCATTATTAAAATGTGACCATCATAACCTAGATATTAAATTTGTGGTATGAATAAAAATAAATAAAATAAAATATATTTATATATATAACGGTTTTATATAAAGAAAATATATTTATTAATTCATAATAAATATGTATTCAATTTTCAATAAATTGATTTTATTTTATAAAAATATATTTTTTTCAAAAATGGGATTTATTGCCTTTTGTGTGGGAAAACTATATTTAATTTTTACCATTTTTTAGAAATTTTATATTTGGAAAAAAATATTATTTTTTAAATCATAATTTAAATATTATATTTGTTTTATTCTTTGGGATTTTTCTGAAAAGTTTTATTTTTATGTGAATAGTGAAAATACCGATTTTTATAATACTGCTAATTATTTTAATTAAATAAAGTAATTTAAGTACCATTATGTTTTGAATTTGATATTGAAGTATCATAATCCTAATTTAATTTAAAAAAAACTAATTAATTATATAGGAATCAACAATATACTTAATTTTGGTATAAGTTCATTTTTGGAATAAAAATGTGTTTTTCTAAAGAAACATTTTCATTACATTTTATGCATTTATATAAAAATTTATTTTTGAAAATTATATAAATTTAGTATTGAAAAATTTATTACATATTTGGAATTAATTGGTTCAAATTTTTAAAATAGTTCCCTTTTATTTTTTGTCATTATGAATAGTAACCATGGTAAATATTTTTCACCGTGGTAAATGGTAAATCATGTAATTAAGGTTAAAAATAATGTGATAAAGATTTAGAAATCTATATATCACTTAAATTATTTATTTTTTATGAGTTTATTTAAACCACACTCATATAGTATTCAAATATATTGAAAATTTGTGCCTTTTTTGATAATGACCTATATATTATTTTAAGTAAAGAATAAATAAAAAATGTCACTATATTTATTTTAATTTCTCTATCATATTATCATAGGGATAAAAAAGTTAAGATGAGTTATAAATGGATATTTTCAATATGAATAAACTATTTTTATGGTAGTAAATTATTTTAATTTTTTAGTGAGGATTTAATTAAGAATAATGATTATGAAACGCCGACACAATGCTTGTCTGAGTAGTTGAAAAAACAATTAAATGACTATAAAAACTATAAAAGTGATATTATTTTGTTAAATTATAGTGTTAAGATAATAAAATTTATATTTATAATATATTATTTATGGTTAATGTATTTATATTTTAATTACATTGTTGTCTTATTTCCTTTAAAGTTAATTTTTGTGAATAGTTCTAAAAAAGACTTTAAATGGTATTTAATGTTTAAAAATTATTTTTAAATCATTATAAAATCATAAAAATTATATAATAAATCAAGTGAATGATAATTGTTAATTATATCAGGAAAGGTCCATGTGTTTTCTACTTTGAAATTTTAAATTACTTTTATGACCCTTAAAGAGTGAAAACTTTCCCATCACAGTAATCGTTAAAAGAGTTAAAATGGGGCTAAAATAAATAGATAGATATTAAAATGACCTAAATATTTTTCTAAATCCTATTGGTTGATCATATATATACCTTATACCTATTATTATTAAAATTATTACATGTTTAAGCCCTTATAAATGGGTTATAAATATATTATATAATAATATTTTCAATAATTCAATGTGTATCCCTCACCTCACTTATAAAAGGATGCTTCCTCTCCCCCATTATTCACTAATATAAAGACCTATATATTGAATAAAACCCACCTAAAAACCTTACTGTATTCCTTTACCTGGTTCTTGATCTTAGGTTATTCTCCTAAGATAATCCTAAGAAGGTTTAATGTGTAAGAAAATGGAGGTCTCTCAAAGAAAAGGTAATCGTCTTTACAGACTCATTAAAAGTTTATTTCTACTTATACTTTGTATAAATATATTTATCCATATAAAATAATTGATATATTATATTAAATATAATAATATTTTATTACTATTATGGGATAACCATTTTCCACCGCAATCTCATCAAATGGGAAATGGAAGTATAACTCACACGTATGTGCAGACTACCGCCTCTACACAACGATGTGATTCCTATTCCATCACCACCTATCGGGAATGATTGAAATTATAGATTTATTGAATATATATTATTTTTATGTCATAATAATTATTATATAACAATAAAATATAATCATATTTCTTTTTATTTTTCTCATTATAAAATCGAAGTATCATTCATGCGTAAATACGGACTACCGTATTAATGAGAGATATATTTCATTTTCAATGCCTACTATTTATAAATGGTTAAAAAATTGTATATAGAGAATATATATAATAATTATTACAAGAATAATTTTCTATAAATTTTAAATTAATATTATACCCAAACATGTTATTACTCATTCTGTCTTTATAACACACTCTTGTTTAGGTCAGTTTTACCACCAACATGAGTAATGTTATAAGGCTTATAAACTGAATTATTTAGGAATTTTGAATATCATTGATAATATTTAATAATAATATATGAATTACACGATTAAAATTATTTATATTATGATCCATGATCAAAATTCCTGAACTATAACTACCAAACTGAAATATGCATAAAAAATGAAACAGTTATCACATGGAACAATGATTTTAATAAAGAATTATTAATAAGAGGGTGATAAGATGTTATATGTGGATAATACATGATATTATGAGAATTAATATGGTTCTATAATAAAATTATAATAAATTTAAATTTATTATATAGTTCGTTAAAATCACTTACAAGGAAAGTAAAATTTCAGTTAAGGGTTTTTCATCTCACTTTTGATTCTGTGATACATATAACATAATCACCAATTATTTAATTCACATGGTGGAAATAATTACCCTTTGATATTTTATATATTTAGTTTATTTGTATTTATGGTATTTATGTTTTCATTTTAAGTTATTCTCATCATGGGGGTTATGATTCAAAAGGTACCAAAGTGGTAGCAGTTTATTTCACAATCTCATCACTAATCAAGATTATTTAGGCTTAAGTTTCCAAAGGAGTAATTATATGATATTTTTATATTAAAAACCATATATTTTATCATCCTTTTGTTCTTTCTCAAAATTAAAAAAATTATTTTTATTTTCCTCTATCTATGTACTAAAAATTTTGAAACAATGTTTTTAAGAAAAACTGACTTATATTTTCTATTTAGTAAAGAATGTTTTTCTTCCATGTACATATTTTATTTAAAATGTTTTCAAGAATGTTTTTATTATTCTAAAATGATTAATTAAATTTATTTTTAATAATGATTTAATTTTTATAAAAAGGATTAAAATAAACATTAATATCATTTTACAAATGTAGAAATGTTTACCGAAGGTGTGAATGATACATTTGTTTCAATGCTTACTAAACTAATAGATTTTTCCACAATAATGGAAATTATTTAACTTGAATAATCCTTTAAAATTATCCATGGTTATTCTAAAATTAATTATTTTTCCTAATATTCTGTAAATTTTTATATTTTAAATAAGTTATTTTAATATGAAAAGGGTAATTTCTATAAGAAATATTCCAGGGGGTTTTAAATGTATTTTCATCTATACCAACATACTTAGATGAATCTTATGATTTACTGGGGATATAATATAACGATACCATTTACCATATTACTTTTTATGGATTATGATAATTTCTTCTGGTGATTTACTAGGGAAAATATTAAAATTTCATATGTTATTCTTTCAATATGAATGTTTATATTGATTATTTATTGAATTGTTATTTATCTATTTCATAATATGAATAAGTTAGAGTTATTAAGTGATGGAGAGGACCTGTTATAGCACCTCAATGCATCGGTAGGTATCATGAGACAAACTATCTTGGGTATTTGGAGTATTACTTACCTATTTATATATTACATCTTGAAACAAGTCCATGATGGAAATAATATGATGTCTAAAATAATATATTCAATAATTATTAAACCATTTATTATTGTCCATGTGATTTTTTATGTGCTTATGTGTAACACCCCAAGTTTCCACGGTATGCTTCCTTTTTAAATAATTCAATAGTGTGTGATGTACGCAACACCGAGTTTAAGTGAACAATGACCTATCAAACGAGCCATTTTAAAATTTATTTATGAATATTATTAACCAAATTTTGAATTTTATATATACCATATAATTTTAACATTAATCTTATGGGGCATAATATAAAGAAAAATTTAATTTTTCAGAGAATTATTTTTAAAAAAAATACAATTTTTTTCATTTTAATGGAAAACTCTTTTTAAAACATATATTTGACACTTTTTTATATTAAATTTAATAAAATAAAATTCTTCTTTATAAGTAGTACAAAAAAATTTAGTTTGGAATAATTTTTTGTATTTCTCTGAAAACATTCAATTTTTTTATGGATAGATAAAAACACTACGTTATAGATTAAAATTGAATTTTTTTAAATATTTATTTTAAATTAAATTTATTTTAAGTCAAAATAGATACATAATACCTATATTAGTCCAATTTAATTCATTGGATTCATTTTATAATAAGATTAGATATATAAAATTTTATTGAACTTTTGAACGTCTCTTTTACCCACCTTCTAGGCACATTTACAAATAAGAACTAAATGTAATTTGACCACTTAGGTTAATTTAATTTCAGAAATATGACATACATGGTTATAATCAAGATCAAAAATGCGGTCTAATAGGATCAAAATATTTTTGTGAATAGTAACTTTTGAATTTTATTTACCGCGGTTAAAGGTAAATAGGGTAATTAAAGGTAAGAATACTATTATAAAAATATAAAATTACACTAACATATGTACTAATTATATTAGATAATTCTATTTCAACCAAAATCAACCTTAAGAGGAAAATATGATCTTTTTAAGCAACTTGTGTTAGATTAGGATATTTATTATATTTTATTTAAAGTAGTGTTAAAAATGTCATATTAAAATTTTAATAAATAAACCATATTTAATATAGGGTTATACATAAGATAGATTAGACTATAAATATTTATCAAAAAGATAATAAATTTACTTATATAATTATATTTAATTTATAATTTTTAGACATTAAATAATTAAATTTAATTGTGACACAATGATGACGTGGTAGTTGCTTTATTAATGGAAGAATAAAAAAAATGATAATAATAATATTAAAATAAATATAATTTTAATTAATTAATGAAATAAAATAATTTTTTAGACACATTAGAAGTATTGGTTGGAAGTTATCATGTTTTTTTGATATTTTTAAAAATGAAAATATTAAATTGTAACAAAATTGACATAAATGATATTTTAAAATAAATACTATTTTATTAAATGATATAAAAGTCATAAAAATATATGTTTCGGACAAATAACTTTTATAGTGATAAAACATTCATAAATTATCCACTTTAGTTTTTTTTGGAAATTTATTGTGACTATCTTAACCACATAGTATTAAAATACAAGAAGACATGGTAAGAGTTAACTTATTTAACTAAGGGTTAAAGCCAAAAGATAAGGTCAAATTCATGACCAAAACATTTATAAAACCTATTGGTTGAAATTATTTAGAACTATTATCATATTATCCTATAAATAAATCATTTTTTAACTATTAATAAATGAAAATAATTTTATAATTAATTAATATTTCAAGATTTTTCTGAAAGTGCCCCTCACCTCTCTTATAAAAGGGAACATCCATTTCTCTTTAACTAACACCTCTAAAGCCTTTTTGTTTAGAAAAAAACTACCCATTTCTCCTGCCAAACTCCCTCACTTAATTCTATAAGTAAATATTTGGGCAGAAAGCCATCCTAAGGATCCCTTCTGTTCAAATCAAAAAGAAACACCTGAAGAAGAGATAATTGTTTGATTAACCCTTTCAATGTTATTTTCTTATTCTACTTTAACTTCCTATGTTGTTTCCAGAATAAAGTAATAAATACAACATATAATATATTATTATATGTTTTTATGATTATGGAACAACCACATTCATCCTTTTTCCCATCCTAAGAAAAAAATCAACATGCATGCGTACGTACGGCTTACCGTCTCCACACCATTGTGTAAATTGTTTTTCATATAAAATTTATTTCTATGGGTATAACGATGAATATAATGGATGTAAATAATAAATATATCATGATATTGTTTCTGTGAAATTCATGTTCGATCTGATTCTATACCAATTAATCATTAATGAAAAGATACAGTCCCTCGTGTGTACGTACGGCTAACCGTCTCCACGATGTGATAAGAGTCATCTTCCACGTTTACTATCCAAGAATGATTATAAGAAAAAAATATTATTATTAAGTATGAAATATATGAAATAATAATGATACTGTGATAATATATATATATATATATACATATATGTCATTCACTTACTTCCATTCAATACGATAAGAAAACGGAAACAACGTTCATGCGTATGTATGACCTACCATCTCCATGAACAATGTGTTCCATTTTATTTATATATCTATTATATATATTTATATTTAAAATATATAAGATATAAAAATAATATTTCACATTCTCTAAGTATATAAATTATTATCTAATTAATACGATAAAAAATAACAAGTCCAAACACGTATGAAAAAGAAAGTAATTATTACCCGAAACATTTCTTTAACATAGAAATTGTTAATAAACGGGTAATATAAACTCAAAAATTAATCATATATGATATCATAAATATGGATATAGTCTTGGAATAGTTTAAAAAATATTTTTAACCATTATAAAGGAGTATAACTCACCCTAGACTAAAGTAAAGTGTAAGGTAAGGGTTAATTTCGCAATCTCATTATTATATGAGATTGTTTATGTGTAAGTATTTACTGGGAAATATTTACCATCCATGTATATGTTTCTTAAATATGTTTTCAAAAGGAACAATTTTAAGGTTTTGTGTAAGGAAATATTTAACTAAAATATAATTTCAAATGTTTTAATGATTTATTCTTCTAAATATTTCTCATTGATGACCATGTTGTCAACATGGTTTTAAGGGATTATTTATATGGACGTGAATGTTTTAAAATAATAATTTCATTCAAAAGATTAAAATTGGTATGGGAAACATTGATTCAAAAATATATTTTAAATGTCTTATTTTATAAATTGCATGACCTTTTAATGTTTTGAAAGTAAAAATGACTATTTCTCTCAAAGAGTATGGGGATTTTATTAGATTATTTTCATCTATGTCAACATCCTTTGTTGGATTTTCTACTTAATTAAGGCTGATTTTTTATTATACAACATTCCATATTTTATTGAAGGTTTTATGATATGTTCGACTGTGGATGTGCTATTTTTATACCAGTCATAGTTTATGGTTAAAGTATTAATATTTTTTATGCTAGTTTTAATATGAATATTTATGTTATGCTTCGCCCTTTTCCTATGAGGAATACATTGGACTCAGTAAGTGATGGTCATGGCTCGTTATAGCCCCTCGATGCATCGGTAGGTCTCATGAGACAAACTAGTGTCTTGGAACAATGTCGCGACATAATATTTGTGAATGGTCTTGGCACAAGGCCTTGACATAGTAGTTATTATGTTCGACATTATGTATTCCCTCGTTATAAAATTAGTTATTACATGTGATTATGTTATTAACAGAATATCCATGTTCATGTTTATATGTTAATGTTTCATTTATTTTTTCCATATTATGTTCAAGTTTATGTTTAAAAGGATTTTGTTTTTATTATGCATTTTTCCTTAAAAGTTTATAGCTTCCATTAAATTATTTACCCTTATTAAGAATATGAGTTCACCCTTTTTTATGCTTTATTTTCCCAGGATACAAAGAAGTATAATTTGATTGATAAGAAGGATTAAAATAGGGGAATAATGGCATTCTTAAAAGATTATCTATGTTGTATTTTATGTTAGAAATTATAATTTAAATTTTACGTATGTAATCTATTTTCCAGGACTAATAAACTAATCAGTCCTCAAGACATGATTCATTGTAATCATGAAAATGAATTAAAATGATGCAGCGACTCTGGTCTTCTGGGGTTGAGGCGTTACAGTTGGTATCAGAGGAATTTTATCAACAACCTTTGAAATAGATTTAGAAAACTTAGATTAGGGATCATAACCCTAATATAGATTTTGAGGATAAATATAGAAGAACACCCCATAATTTTTGTAAAGTAGGGATTACGTGGATATTCCAAGAAGTAAATCCCTGTCTAGATACTACATATAGATGTGGTTCTAGAACATATGTACCCTGGGATGAAAAATCTGATAAGGTGTTCCAGTCTTGACTTGGGGTAACCTGGTACATGACAATGGACCTTACTGAATTCCTAGTTTGAAACTCCCTGGGGATATGATTAGGATAATTTATATTTTCTTTACAAACCATTATAAAGGATTTATGAGTAAATTTTCCCCAAAGAAAGCATTTTTATGATTATGATTTGTGTAAATCATCAATTAATGCTTAGTATTTTTCTAGTTTTTGGATTATACATTATGATATGATTTAACCTAGTGTATGTCATCATTTAGAAATGGCGCATAATAGAAGGAGTGACAACTCCACCAATGCACATGTTCTAAAGAGTAAGAAAGAACCTATATTTCACAGTCTTAAGCCAATATTTTGAAGGGAAATAGTCTCCTGTGTATTCTAGTCATATGAAGAAATAATATCATGTGTTAATAAGATAGGTAAATAATTATCCGAGTCCTATGGATTTAAAGGGAAGAAAGAGAAGAATAGGATGGAAGAGAAAAATATGGATAAAGGGATGAATGAGAAGAAGGATTTTTCCACATGTGATAACTGTGGAAAGAATCACCCTGGTAAATGCTTGAAGGGAATGAGAGTTTTTTATAAGTGTGAAGAAAAAGGACACCAAGTGCATGATTTCATGGTTAAGAAAAAGGTTTCCAATGTACAATGTTTCAAAGGAGATGAGACACTATGCAAATCAATGTCTCAGTCGTTAGAGTATACCCGAGATGATACTATTGGATAATAATAAAGTTATGATACTACCATAGATGAAGTGGAATGATTAATATTCCTATTAAAGAATAATTTTATTTGAATAAATTTTCACAAAGTATTGTTTATAATAATTATAGAGTAAATAAGGACTATACTACAATACTATTTCATTAAGGATATGCGATTGTATTTTATCAAGTAAAGTGACACAGTTTCAAGTTAATTTTTTTTGAATAATATATGAAAATATAACCCTTAATATGTTTCTGATTCTGAGATAATGATTTCATAATAATAGATAGTTGATTTAGATAAAGAATATTAGATATTATTTATATCCTTAGAACTGATTATTGGTTTGTTTAAAAAGTGGTTTATACCATCATTATTGAGAGTTTTCAACATTTTTGGATTTAAGGTGTAAATCAGGTATTCTATGTTTTACATAAAGAATAAAAAATAATTAACGTATTCAATAAGGTTTTCTCATAATTATGGTTATTACTATATTTTTAGAGAATACGTGATGAAGGTATTCACATGTATGTTATTTGACCTTCCTTATAAATTTTTAGAGTGTGAGTTTGGATAGAAGTATTTTGGATAATCCTAAATGTTGAAATGGATTAAGTTTGACATTGGATACTATTGTTTAAGGTTAAAATATTTCTTAAGATTTTTTTTATAATGTTATACTTTTAAGAAAATGACAACTCATAGGTCGGGTGACAACCGTCATGTTCTGCAAGGCCATGATACTTGAACCCACAACTGAAGGGCGAAAAGGGTGCATCGCCTACCACTAGTCTACATGATGTCCTAGTTTGTATAACGTAGTTTTTTATAGTATGATAGATGAAGAATAAATTCAGTTTTAGAACCCTATATGATTAAGATAAGTAGAATATTTTTTAGTTTTATTATAATTTGGAGATAAAGATGAGTTTATGGTAGAGATTAGTTAAAGGATGTAACAACACTTGTCAAGTAAGTATTATTACTTTTGTTTTTATTATATGAAAATCTTAAACCTTAGGGAAAGAATCATAAAACCAAAAATGTTTTCCTAGTACTTTATTTTATGATGAATCAATTGGTCCCTTAGATCATTGTAGATTTATAGATTTCTGGTTGTTAAATTTCTCTGAATAATATTATCTCTCACTCTCCATCAGAATTTGATGCTTTATTTTCTATTCCATATCTATGTTTTACTACATTGAACCCCAGTATATGTTATTTCTAGTAACCTTCATACTTACCTATATTTTAAAATTGAGGCCACATTATTCCATTTTTCGATGTGGGATTTCAAATAAGATATTTGAGATGTAAAACCCCTAGTTTTCAATCCCAGGTTTAAATTTCAAGGACTCAATTTATTAAAGGAGGGGATAATGTAACACCCCAAGCTTTCACGACACACTTCATTTTTAAATAATTCAATAGCGTGTGATGTACGCAACACTGAGTTCAAGCACACTATGACCTATCAAACGAGTCGTTTAAAAAAATATTATGAATAGTATTTACCAAATTTTGAAATTTTATATGTCCCTTATAATTTTAACATTCATATTATGTGAAATAATATAAGGAAAAAATTCAATTTTTTAGATAAAAGAAGTTTTTTTTCAAAAAAAATTTAGTTTTCTCTTTTTAATGGTGAACCATTTTTAAAACCAATAGTTGAAACTTTTATATATTTAAATTGATTAAATTAAATTCTTATTTAAAATAGGGAAACAAAAAATTTAGTTTGAATAAATTTTTGGTATTTTTCTGAAAACTTTCAATTTTTGATGAATAGTGAAAACACTATGTCGTTGTTTAAAACAGAATTTTTATTTAAATAATATTTTAAAATTTAAATTTATTTTAAATTCAAAATATATACATAATACCTATATTAGTTCAATTTAATTAATTGGAGTCATTTTATAATAAAATTAGATATATTAAATTTTATTGAACTTCTGAATGTCTCTTTTACCCACCTTCAATGCACAATTATAAATTAGAACTAAACATAATTTTACCACTTATGTGAATTGAATTTTAAAAATCCAAAATAAATGGTTTTAATCGAGATGAAAAATGCAGTCTAATTGGATCAATTTTTTTTTGGTAAATAGTAACTTTTCAATTTTATTTACCACAGTTAAAGGTAAATATGGTAATTAAAGGTAAGAATAGTTTTATAATAATATAAAATTACACTAACATATGCCTTAATTCTATTGGATAATTCTATTTCAACTAAAATCAACCTTAGGATAAAAATAAGATCATTTTAAGCCACTTGTGTTAGATTAAGAAGTTTATTATATTTTATTTAAAGAAGAGTTAAAAATATCATATTCAATTTTTAATAACTAAAGTATTTTTAATATAGGGTTATATATAATATAAATTCAAATATAAATATTCATTATAAATATAAGAAATTTATATAAAAAATGATAGTTTTTTATAATTTTTAGACATTAGATAATTAAATTTAATTATGACAAAATGATGATGCAATAATTGATTTATTAATGTACGAATCAAATAAATGATATTAATAATATTAAAATAAATAAAATTTGAATTAATTAAGGAAATAAACTAATTTTACAAACAAGTTAGACATGTTAGTGACATATTAGAAGTATTTTTTCAAAGTTATCATGTTGGTTTTATATTTTTAAAAATGAAAATATTGAATAGTAAAAAACTTGACATAAATGATATTTCAAAATAAATACTATATAAAAGTCATAAACATATATTGTTCATCCAACTAACTTGTATAATGATAAAAATTTCATAAATGATCCACTTTATTTTTTTTTGTAAAATTGTAGTAACTATATTAACCATATTGTGTAAAAATACAAGAAGACCTGGTAAGAGTTAACTTATTTAACTAAGGTTTAAAGCTAAAAGATAAGGTTAAATTCATGACCAAACTTATCTAAAACCTATTGGTTGATAATAATTATTGGATTCATTCTCTTACTAAATTTTATCATCCAATAAAGGTGTTACTAGCACACTAGTTAAGAATAACTTATCATAATATTCCTTTACATTTAGGTGTATTTCATTAATGAGACTCATAAAATAATATTCCTATTTAGATGCCTTCACTACATTAGTCAATAATTTCCATCATAGAGAAATGAAAGACAAATTTTCCTTAATCATATAATATTATAGATCAAAGTTAAATGTTTGGAGATACTCAACCCAACACATCTAGAAAATATTTAGATATTTTGGGGATAAAATATATTTCAAACTTTGATGATCTATATATAATATAAAATTTTCCCCAAAAGGTATTGGTTCCAAGTCATCAGTGCACGCATCACATCTTTTACCTACAAGTCATAAATGGGGTAGTTTTTCCCATTATAGTGTAATTGGTGAGAGCCACATGCCACTATTTGGTTGTGTTGCATCAAAAAAACCCCAAAACCCTTACCTAAGGCATCATAGTACACTATAAAACTGTCACTAGGAGAAGGAAGAATCAACATAGGAGTATATATCAACCTATACTGAAATGGATTAATGAGTTAGTTCCAAATGAACTGAACCATTTAATTTATATAATTTTAACTTATCTATATAGAACAATATGAAATTCTCAAGTAGCCAACATACAATATCACTATATCATAAAATATGATATACCCACAAGAATAAATATAATCCTTTATATATATATATCATAATCCAAGACACAACATATCATACTGTATGATATCACAAGGCTTTACGTCAAATTCATCTTAATCTCTTACTTTCACTAAATCTTAAATGACTTTCATTATATTTCACCTTATAGCATATCATATATGATAACTTGTAAAACTATATATAAAACCACTTTTATATATCTTCAAAAAACACTTTTAGAAGGATATCATTAATTTCACATTGAATTAAATCATATGAAATACCTTGTGAGTAACTATCTAAAATACCTTCTGGATAAAACACTATAACACTTTTAGAGTAAATTTATGAGTCAAACTCAATCCTTATTTAGTCAACTAACTACATCATATGCTAGAATGTATTTTCATATGATCCCTTTTTTCAAGACATAGAGTTACCATAAGACATAGATCATGTAAATCCCATATAACCACCTTAAATGTTCTCGACTCGTTGAGTATATACTAACTAGGTTGATGAATACATCACATGTAATTTATTTAGTGAATGATCACATCATATTTCCCTCATCCATGTAAATAATCACATCATATATAACTTCTAGGTATGACCATACAATTTCTCAATTTATCTCAATCGAGGCCCCAAATGTCATACTTTTCATATGAGAGGAAAAATCCCATCTTGGTTCAGCTCCAACCAACATCATTATCAAGAACATATCCAACCACCTCCTGATTAACTAATCCTTAAGGATTGTGTAATAAAGTTATCAAAGTATAAAGGTTATAATGCTAGGTTTATCCCCAACCATAGGTAGTGGGGAATCTAAATATGAACACTAATCCTCTAGTATACCAAATACATAGTGTATGAAACTCCATGTGGTGGTCATCCAACACATAAAACCCATTTTGTTCCTCATGAGAATATTATATATCTCGGGACAATAATTGCACTCTTTTTAACCTTAGAATTTATTCAAACATACAATAATCTAAAAAGAATATATTTTATGGAAAACTAAAAGTCATAAATTGATAGTTTAATTTGAATCTCACTTTAAAAAGTGTATATCTATATATACACATATGAAACCAATGTGAAAAAATAATAAAGTGGATATTTCATTTTTTTATTTCACAATATATTTTATATTCTCAAACTATTTAAAAATATTTTATCAAAACCACACATAATCGCCTATTTAAGATATCATATATGATAGAAAAGCATATAATACTTATATTTTTTTGTTCTTTCAAGTGTTTTTTTAAATAATTTTATATATTTGAAATTCCTACCATATATCTCTGTCACCATTCAATAAAACTCTCAAATTAAATGCTTTAGTGAGTAATTAAGTAATATAGTTTGAATAATAGTGAGACTTAGGAATCACATACCTTATGTTCAACTCTTTGAACATATTCAAACTTCATAAATTCAAAAAATCCAATGTAATAATGTTTATAATTTTTTTTTCTACTTAAAACCCTTTGTAATCTCATCATCCTCATTCTTGAAATACTTTCCCTCAAAAATTTTCATTTAAATATACTGGTAATTAATATAACTTTTACATTGTATATTTAAAAACATTGTAAAACACATGTGAGAAAATGTCCATTATTTTATTTTAAATTATTTTGAGTTATTTTGAGGTTAAGTAATTTTTGGGCCTAAAATGTTTGTTTTGGGTAGTTTTTATGTATCACACGGTTATCTCTCACGGTTAGGTATACCATGTGGAAACCATGCATCTAAGTCTTCTACCTAAAAAAATCTCTTTTCATGTTTAGAACATGGTTAAAAAACCATTTGGGGTATATGGGAAAGCCATGCCGGCATGTTTTTGATAATCCAGTGAGTGCTTCACGATTACCTCATGGTTTGGAAAACCATGTGGGTGAACCGTGTGGGTTTCTTAGAAAATAAAATTTCATTTTCTATTTTCATTATTTTTATTCTTTTCTTAAAACTCACCTTTCCCCTCTCCCTCTCCTTATACATTTCAAGACACCCACTTTTAATGATCCCCTTGAATGCACCTCCCTATCTATGTTCTTCTCCTTACATTGCATTTTAATTATGAATCTTCCATGATTCATGTTTGGGTCTCCTAGGTAAGACTTCCCCTTCCATATTCTCTCCATATTTTCTTGTTTTATTCTATCCCCATAACCATACCCCTCTTAGCCGAATCTGAGGGAATCATTTTAATATTATTTTTTGGATTCCATTATTTCTATGGTGTGTGATACCTATTTCAAGATCTATATATCATGCATTTGAGTTCCAGCCCATCTATCGATGATTCCAGGTAGGTTTTCCCATGTATGGACCTTTTAACTTTATAACCAAAATTTTATTGGTATTTTTAATTTATATTTTAATTATTTAATAGAAATATTAATTATATTTATTTAACTACCGAATAAAAAATTGGTTTTTATCTTGGTTTCCATAAAAACAATGTTTTTTATTATTTTATTGAATTTTTTATTTTTTTAATAAATCATAGACTCTAATTTTTTTAATATTTAAACATGGATATTTAAAATTTATATTGAAGTTATTAAAACTTTTTAGTGATTTAAAATTATTTTTATAAATATGTTTCACTTTTAATTTTTAGAGGTAAATGAAATTCCAAGTATTAATAAATATTTTAAATATTTTATTTGAATAAAATGAGAAGTATATAAGTGTTTTGACCACATTTGAGTCATGGGATAAATAAAATAATGATGTTTTATAAATTTAAAAATGTATTATAAAAAGTGTTTTTTATTTCCTAAATGAGATTTAAGAGTAATTTCAAATTAAATATTTTAAAAATATATTTGTATATGGATTGAATTGTCATAAAAGAGCTTGAAACCCTGAGTGGGTTTTAAAAGGCCCATTTAGAACTTTTACTTGGATTCTTAATGGCTTCATTTTTGTGAAACCATATTGACTCCTATTTTTTATTGATATTGATGTTTTCCCTTGGGTTATGTTTTATATTTTGGATAATATGATTTATGTGTGAATAAGGATATTTCATGAGTGGGAGTTGGAGGTGAGGGTGAAATTATTACTTTGCTAATTATTAGTTGTTATTTTTTTCTTAACTTTTATTTATTTCAACCATGGGAACTTTGGTTATAGGGTAGGATAACTTAGTTGATACGGTCTCCCTTTCTACTAGCTATACTAGTGAAGTATGATATATTTACACTATCCAATGACATGTTGCTAGATATTTTCCACTAACTATGTGAATAATTTGAGTTAATTATGTTATTCTAGGTTACTTATCCTTAGTAATTGTAGGGTAGATCCCATTAAATTCATTTCTTGGTTGGTAGATTGATATAGGGGGACCCAATTTTTTCTTTAGATTCCCCTAATTTCTTGATATATATGGAACCTATGATTGGTTACTTTTATTTCCTTTTTTATCTATGACATGGTTCCTTTCTTTATTGATCATTCCATTCAGGTAGCACATGTTGGTTTTTTAAACATTCTAAGAAATATTTTTAAATGGAAATTTAAAATAAAAAATGGGGTGTTCATATATAGTGGGCGACTTTTAAATAAATTTTTAAGTTATTATTTTAATTTAAGAAAAATAAAAATGAGAGAATGAAAAACCATTTTGAATTTTTATTGGTTTAAAATTTTATTAAGTGTGAAATACATATTTTTATTACTATATTACAAACAAGATTAAAATAGATTTTTATTAAAAGTTAGGAATGTGGAAAGGTGGGTTGTGGCTTATTGAGTATTTTTATTCTCACACCTATTTTTAGTTTTCATTTCAGGTTCCTAGTTCATATTCTTACCACTCTTTGATCATTGATTTATTTAGTCTTGGAGGATAGTTTCATTTATATTTATCACATCATACAAGCGTTCCTCTTAAATAATTTGATAGGACTCCCATGCCTTTTTCCTTCATATAATCTTAGACTAAGTGTGACCTTTAAATGAATTGTTTACTACCTTTAGTGTTGGTTCATGGTTGAATACAATATCATGGGATACTTTTTTTATCGGTGGAAGGTTTTTTATACGGGGATCTTAGGGGGGGCTGAGGGATATATTATTTTTCATATTCTATATTTTATGTTTTTTAATTTATTTAATTTTTTATATATACTTATTGTTTTTGTCATAGATTTTCAACTTACGGTTAGGTAATTCCATATTTCTAGTAGAAATATGGCGCTTCTTATTCTTTGATTTATGAGTGAAATAATTCTCAATGATTTCCTTTGATTTCAATGATGCTTGATTTCAGTTTAGGTGGGATTAGGGACACCCCTCAGGTATTTCGTGGCCTAGTTTAGGAATCTTATGGATAGATGACTTGTGTTGGTATGTGAAAAACATATCCTAAACTTCTTTTGATATTAAGTGAAATTCATTTTTTTGTAGTAACTAAATATAAATCATTATATAATTACTTTATTACCATATCCTAAAACTTTTAGGATATCAAGTGAAATTTATTTTGATCTTTTATTATCATAATCTTTTATTTGTTAGATTTGAAATTCTATACTCTTATAAGATGCTTAGAAATAATATTACTTTGGAAATAAAATTCTGTGTAATAAAATAAAAATAAAATTTTGTTTGTAAATAATATTTATTTATTTTTTAAGTGGTAATAAATAAAAAATAAATAATTATTTCCATATCATATATTGTATTCTATGTGTTTGGAAAGTTTTCCAAAAAAAATACTTTACCAAATATTCCACTTCTGGTGGTAGAATCCTATTTCCTTATATTCATGGATTAAAAGATTACCTAAATAAAACTACTTTTATCCTCATCTCTTTTCCATGAATTATTATATAATTTTAATCATTCACAATAGTGTGTATAAAAATAAACATGTCATTTCATTAATGAAAATAACTTTTTTACAGAAGCACTTCATATACCATAAGAAGTATAATGATATGCTTAGAACAAAATGTTTATCTTGACCCAACAAAGATTTATGTTTTCCGTTATATCCAACACATTGACACATTAACCCCTTACTCCACCAATTTAAATCAAACTTCAATATTTCATCTTGAACTCTTACATCACTTTTGAACTCTTTTATATTTACAAGATTTTTAAAGCATACATTTGTTCACACGTATCCTTATAGATCCTTATTATAGAATGTGATCTGGGATCTACCATTTACTACCTAGTTATCCGTAATATATTTAAGAGATCAGGTAAACATTTATTGAACTCATTCATGTTATAATTCATAATAAAATATTAGAACATTTCCAGTAGGGACTGTAGAATGGAAGTTCATAGCCAGATCAAGTCTAAGAGGTTAACCTAGCCTCTCCAAGTCATTGATGTGTCTAATCATATCAAGTACATGAGTTGAGACTAAAGATCCTTCGATCATATTGTTCTTAAATATAGCCTTCGAAACATTATACCTATCATACCTTATTTATTCTTGATAAAGAATTTTTATGTTGTTTATCATCTAATAATCATCTATGGTCTCTTGTTTTTTTTGAAACATGGGTTCCATGGTAAAAAGAAATAGTATAGAGACTTCTAGTAAATCGTTAACATGTTTATCCTAAGCATATATTTCTATTTGTTGAAAAAATTTAACAGTTGGTTTCTTAAGAAGGGGTTCCTATAACACATTGAATTATACTTCATTAGTAAGACCTATTTCTATGTTTATGGTATCATTAAAGTAAATTACTACAGTTTGTTTTTTTCTCTTCAAATATTTATCCAATGGCTGGGCACTGATATGAAGATGCAGTTATCTAAAACCTAATATTTTATCATATGACTATCATGTTTTACATTCATTTAATAATGAATTTTATTAAATGGGATTCTAAAAAATGATGACCCCTTTAAACTAATTATACCCATTAGTATGACAATATCCATATTTTACTAAACAATGAGTCTTCTATAGTTTTTATCCCATAACTTAGTTATTCTGATAGGATATCATCCCAATCATATCATATATGATTCTTTAATAGTTGAGTGGATAAATGTTTACCCAAATCCATTACATGAAATCACTAAACATCATTCTACTTGTATTATAACATCTTGGGGTTCTTAACTACATGTAACATAAGAAAAATCCAAGAAAAATGAATATAACGATTAGGGTCACCTCATTACTTGATTTCCTTTCACAAGATAATCCATGGGAACCTAATGGTTATGTAAACCCATATAAGATGATCGAGTTCTTGAAAAGTTTCACTTTGGAAGGAATCTAACACTTATTATTTAGAATAGTTTTAATCTTTTTATCTTATGTCATGTTATTCCATTTATATATTCATTCTTCTAGTGATTTACTTTGGAATCATACAATATCCACAAAATTAATTTTCTCAAACCATATTAATGTGTAACTCTTTACACAAACCAAAATTTTTGTTAATCGCCTAAAAATAGAATTTAAACACATTCATGCCTATATAGATGCATCATATGTATATGGTATATGAAATTTTTATGTAAAGTTTTAGAATTATAAGAAATTTATAATATTTACATGAATAATCAAGGAGCCACATATAGCCAATCCATACCATTCTAGAAAAAAGGCATAAGCCTCTAGGCCAGTGGGAAGTTCAACCAAAATTATCTACACCCAAGGATACCATACTCAAGAGAAAATCCATTTCATTATAACTCTAAAACCTAATATGTATAAACTATTTCCAATAACTAAAATAAAAAAAAATATCTTTAATTACAGCACGTGGTCAAGGTAGATGGAAACTAAATCTTATACTGTCATACCTAACATGTAATGCATGGAAATACAATTTATAATAAAAATTTTATCACCTAAATTAAAGAATACAAAATATAAAAATTTCCTAAACAATTCATAAAGATGAATATTAAAAAGGAATATAAAAATAAATAAACATTTTATTTATTTTCCAAACACAAGATAAACATTTAATAACAATTCATAAATAAAAAATTATAAATTCTTTATAATTCATCATGTACATTACATTATTAGATAAATATAAACACTTTATATTTATTCATTGATATAAACTCTTTTATATTATTCATTATATGAAAATTACTCTAAATATATGATATTTCATGAAATATAAACATTTTATATTTAGTTTTTATTATGTAAACAGCTTGAATTATCTGTAAATAATATATAAATATTAATTACTCCTTTATTCAAATAATTTATTAAAAATATTTTGATATGGATTAAATAATTTCTTTAAATTAGGCTCTTTAATTTGAATAAGTTGAATTAAATATTATAAAAAATCTATAATTTTAAATATAAACACTTTATATTTTGCTATACTTTCTGTAATTTGTGAACCCTTTATGAGTCACACTTATATTTTACATATAAAAATTCTATATCTAAATTATAATTCATTGAATAAAAATTTAAAATATAATTTGATACTGATACATAATATTATAAAATATTTGTAATAAATTTTTCTTAAAAATTTATTTAATTAATTATAAACACTTTATAAATAATTTATTCATAAACTTATAAATTAATAAATACCCCAAGATACATTTTTTTATAATTTATAAAAAATTTCTAAACTACATAATTTAACACATAATTTAATTTTAAGAAAAGTTATTTTTCTATCCCAATCATTTTTAATGATATACTGAGAATCATAAAATACGATTAATAAAGTTTCAACACTTAAACAGTTTAAGTGATATCAGTAGTATTCTATAACATATAATGTTATCATATTTATGACACGATGCTCTATTTTAGTAATGAGAAACATGGGTTATCTTAGAATTTAACCTATGTTGGAATAATGTTGGGGATCCTAACACAGATTACATTATTTCATAATATAATATCGTCATCACCAATGTAGTTTATGATATCACATAACATAATGTTAGGGACGCCATCATAGGCTATGTTATTCTAGAATGTAATATCAAGGTCTACATCGAGATTATGCAATCTCGTAACAAAATGTTAGGTTCTTAGTTGAGATTACATAATCTCATAACATAATTCAAACTATATTTTTTCATTTAAAAAACACATTTTCAAGGATCAAAAAGCATAATATGCTTTAATACCACTATATGTTTTTTAAGGTATGATTTACTATTAATCATAATAACAAGTGATTGGAAAACATGAAACCCAAGATTATGATTTCTTTGAAAACCAAAATCATGTAAATTGTAAGTGAATAATGAATATCCTATAAAGACATATGCTTCCTTCACTTCTTATATCATTTTATTGATGAATATCACGAAAAAATAACTAAAAGAATCTTCTATCTATGGTGTATCCATGGGTTTCACTGAATAACCAAAATTCTTTGGGCATGACCATCATATCCTTCATGATATGCTAGTATCTTAGAAGAAAATAAGTCGGGAAGAAGATATCTTTGGGAGACGAGAGTTTCTAATATAGGCTATTCAAGATTCACACACAAACACACATATACATCAGACTTGAAGCATGGAATATTTTATATAGTCTAAGAGGATGCTCCTTGAGATATGAATTTACTTTTAAATTTTATAAATTTATGAGTAATTATATTGATTACATATCATATAACCCTTGTCCACAAACTCTCAAATCCTTTTCACCTCATGAAATTACTATCAATGGAATCATATGCATAGTAGATTCAAATGTTAACTCATTAATGTTTTGTTATCTAAATTAGTTGAGGCAGTTCCAAATAAATCGAACCATTAGATTCATGAAACTACTACTCAACCATATTGTACAAGATATCTTTCTCAGGCATCTAACATATGAAATAACTATATTATATACACATAGGATTATATATGAGTCTTTTCTATATGTATATTGTAATTTATAACACACCACATCATAATATATGATATCATAAGGCTTTAGAGAATATTCCCTTCACTTACCATACCATTCATTCATTCCATACCAAATTCGACTATAAATTACTTTTTGATCACATAAACATATGTGGTTATGTATAAAATAACATTATTGGATAGGATCTTAGGCCTTAGAACCATTTTAAACTAATGTACTTTGAGAGTGTTATTTATATAGAGATCATGAGTGTACCGATCCATCTCAATAATATTGAATAGAATTACTAGTTCAATATTTCCTTAAAACTATTTCAATTGTGGGATTTTTTGTAAATTTTTATTCATAACTTACTCCCATCATTTAAAATTTGGTCCTTCTAGTATGTAATCAGAAAATTTCACTTTATATGTCCCATGAATTTAAAGAAACCCAAATATTTATTCAATATTCTCTAGTAATTCTTCACATTCTTGAGACCCTCAACCACCATGAAATGGAAATATATTTTTTTGGTGAATTCTTGAGCATGATCCACCCTTCGAGCTAAATATTTCTTGCCTTCCCTAACCAATTTTTTGAGGGACCAAATAACATAATCTATCAAAGTTGGGTCTATGGTAGAGTTACATTGTATAAAATTATCTACATATCCATTTTTCTGATTCATCAATTCCCTTATGGGTGTAATTTTATATAAAAACTTGAAATATGAATCTTTATCAAAATATAATTCAAGAATCATGGTTGAATGAAAATAAAGATCACTAAACCAAAAAAATATCAATTTTTCGATTGAAGTATCTTTAATTCATATAAAAAAATAGTGATCAATAATAAAAGAACATAGAACTCATAAGGGGTTAGAAAATTAAAATTTAGGGGATTATTCGACAATTCATGGCTTAGAATCCTAGTTTTCCAAACCATACACCAACTGTGAAAACATTATTAGAAGTTATCTAATACCACATGCATAGTTTATGAATAGTTCAAAAAATCATTACTCCACCATCAAAGATATATTGGAACCTAGTGATAATTTCATAGTATATGAAAAGTTACCTTGAACCCCATAGTTTTTTCACATTTTAACTTGAAACCTAAAAATTTCCCAAAATAACTGAAAAACACCCATAAATTCCATGATAATAGTAAATACAATAAATATATCTAAAAAAAATTGAAGAAAAGACTCAATTACAAGACACAAATCCTGAATACCCATGGAAACTCAAGGTTCGACATGAGAAAGAGTTGGTTAGACACTCTCTAGTACCCACATCTTGAGTTGCAATGATTTTGACTCTAAAATACCTTTACTCCCCACATAAAAAGATAAATATAACACTATTTTGTAACAAACCAGCCCTGTTTAACCTACCATATAATATGAGTTGGATTTCTATAAGGCCCAAAGTGCATTATTGATTGCCATGGGTTGACCAAAAGCAATCAAGGTATCAGAACATACATGTTGAGAATGATTTCACCCTCAAAATCCAATAATAATTGAAATATACTCATAATGAGAATTATATATAAAGTATCTATAAATTTAGAAATCATGCTAATTGAATAATTAACTTCTTAATATTAAGAAAAATCCAAACATGGAATAATAAAAAGAACATCATGATAAACATTAAATCATGTATTTATAAAAAATGGGAAATAAGTGATATATTGAATGAAAAAAAGTAATAAAATAAAGGAAAATTTAGTGTGGATGATACATGATAGGTAAAACAAATGACCCAACATCCCAAACATGCACACAAACCATATAATAATGACCTGTGGTCACCACCCGAGTATCAATATCTATAATATAAGAAGTTAACTAAATAAAAACAATAAAGTAAGATAATCAACTCCCTTTACCTGTATTAAATAAAACCAAGTCTACATATACATGTGAGTGTGTATGTAAGGTGTACACCAATTCCCAATTGGATAACACCATGAATATATATAACTACCCACATAAGTCAATCATTAAAATCAAGTTTGAAATACTATAATGACCCATACTTTACATACATTGCTAATACTTAAAAATTTAAGTACACTTATTACAACATATAACAAAACCATGAAAGGACCATATAGGTATAGTGTCTTTAGAAACTGGGAAACATAAACAACTAGTTCGTAAATCATCTACGTTGTCTCCCATTTATTTCATCATATATAGAGTCCCTTTTTGGTATATCATACTTAATAACCTTCTTCCTGACCTGGGGAAAGAAAACATACAAAAGGGTGAGCTCAAATTCTCAGTAAGGGTAAACAAAATAAATATCAATCACATCATATTCATAAGAACAGAACATTTTCGAAATCTTAACCTGCAAAAGAGATTATAATTTCATAACATGGGATAAATCATAGTAGTGAAATGTAATCCAAATAATAATAACTTAAAACATGAAACTTTGTGGTATACACACATAATCATAGATAATCATTTCTTATTAGTCAAGACTCATTTCCAAGACTATCTTAGTAGACAAAGTCCTTTTCTGAACCGAGTTCACTCCTCGTTTCAGTCATGTTTCACTGAACCGGTTTAACCAACCGTTCCAGCCATGTCTATCTCATGTGATATAAATATTTATCCAATTCATTGTAGGGAGATATAGGTCCCTCACATCTCATAATGATATCATTCTTATGTGTGCCACAAAATCATAAATCATACATCATTGCATAACCCATGTAATAAAAATGGGATTCTTAAACATCGTGACATCATAAAACAATTCATATAAGATAAATGAATTCATAAAAATAATTCCATCACAACATAATCAAATCAATGTAATAATAGGGATAGAAATAGAAACCTATATTATCTTAGATGGAAAATAATTTTGATAAAACACTTGAACTCCATTCTTGAGGAAAATATCCTTTCTACTTTAAAAACATTTTTCCTTTCTTAACATGTTATACAATTTTAAACTAAAAGAAGTTGATTAAAAATAAACTTGAAAACTTGTAAAGTAAGCTTCTTGAAAATAATGTTTCAAAAATCCATTCATGCCATATAAGTTAAAAAACATTCTTCTTGTACTTTTTTCGGAAAGGTCCAAAAGTACCTCGTACGAAAAACGACAAAAGATTCCTTTCATATCTTTTACTAAAAACTCACCGAAGGGTAAAATTGGATTTAAACAATTGTAGGTGTATAAAAATAATATTAAATATTGAGGAAACATGTATGTGGATGATAAATATTCCCTAGTAAATTCTAAAGTATAAACAATCTCGGATAAAAATGAGATTCCGAGATTTTCCCTTACCTTAGGTCCGATTTGCTTCGTAAGTGTCCGAACCTCCTGTATAATGATTTAAATAATGTCATTGACTTATTCCAGAATCATAATCATTGTTATGATATCATATATGGCCATATTCTTAGATTCTTATTAGTAATATTTCATTGCTACTTGTAATTCAGGTGTTTATTACTTTTTGTTCTTATGCGTGTTTTGCCGAATAAATTCTTATTCTTCTCTTTAGGTTATAGATACCTCATTTCCAGAATGGTATTAGTGTAATATATATCATATTAATTCATTAAATTCATTTATATAATCATTATTCAATGAAGATCATGTAGAACGAGTCGCATCACATCGTGGAGACGGTATTCTGTACGAACGCACGAGCGATGATATTGTTCCCATGATCGTGGAATTGTATTGGAGTGTATGTATACTATTTCAGAATCAATATAACTTTACAATAATCATATATAGTTATTATTTAAACCATTATACCCATCCAAGTAAGGTGGTGGTGGAAAATAGATTACATCGTGGCGTGGAGACGGTATTCCGTATGTACGCACGCGCGGTGATTTCATTTTCCGTAGGATGGATAGATGGTGAAATAGGGTTGTTTCATACTTATAACAACATACCAGTATATGAATGATACTGATGTTGTTACTTCATAATGAAACAACTAAATAAGAAGAAGTGGAATAAGAAATAAAGTTTATAGAATTGGTAACAGACATTACCTCTTCTTTGAAGCGCCTCTTTGAGACATCCTATTAGGGAACTAAAATTGGTCTTTTAAGAAGACCAGGACCCCTATTATGTTTCTAGGGAAGTGGATAAGAGAATTTGGCAGGGTTTGGCTGAGCTTTAAAGCTCAAAGTGGTGTGAAGAAGAGAGGGAGGAGGTGCCCTTTTATAAGGGAGGAGAGGGGCACCTTAGAAAAAACTAAAAATATTATTTTATTATAAAGTCATATTCAGTTTTTAATAGCTCTAAATTGATTTATTTAAATTATAAGGTGGGTATGGGTATAAATAATCTCATAAAATATAATTTATACAAGTTTAGGTTTCTATTTTAACCTTATAATTTAGATTTAACTTTAAGTTAGATAATTTAACTTTTATAGTGTCTTCTTGTTTTCTTACACTATAAGGTTAATACACTTACTATAACAAGACAAACGAAAACCAAGTTGTTTATTATTAATATATATAACCTTATATAATTAATTTGTCCTAACCATATATTTTTAGGAATAAAATAACAATTAATAATATAATATTTTTTTTAAAAACTATTTTATTTCAATTTTGACACTATTTGGTAATTGATTTTTGTGAAAATCATAACAGAAATATTAGTTCGAACAAAGTTAATTAAATAAATACTAACATTTCATATTAACCTATAAAATTATTTTAATTCATAAAAAGTCTCAAATTACATTTATTTGGGTATTTATAACATCAATTATGTCAATATTTCATTAATAAGATAATTACTGCATCATCATTGTGTCATAAATAAATTAAATTATTTATTGTATAAAAATTACAACTAAAATAACATTATGTAGGAAATCTTTTTATCTTTCTAATTAATATTTATAGTCTAATTTAGCTTATGTATAACCCTATATTAAAAATTATTTAGTTATTAAATGTTGATTTTAACTATTTTAACCCTTCTTTAAATAAATTAATAATAAATGTCCTAATCTAATCCAAGTGGGCCTAAATGGTCATATGTTATTCATAATGTTGTTTTTGGTCGAATTAAACTTATCCAATAGAATTAGGACATGTGTTAGGGTAATAATAATAACATTGTTACCCTTAATTTCCCTATTTACTTTTAACCGTGGTAAAAAAGTAAAAAGTTACTATTCAATAAAATTATTTTCATCTCATTGAACCACATTTTAGTCCTTAATATTAACCGTGTCTCTTGGATTTTCGAAATTCCACTCACAGAAGTGGTAAAATTAAGTTTTATGTAAATTTGCAAATTCTCCTAGGAGGTGGGTAAAAGACGGTGAAAAGTTCAATAAGATTTTTATATATAAAAAATTATTATAAAATGACTCCAATGAATTGAATTGAAATTATATAGGTATTATGTATCAATTTTGACCTAAAATAAATTTA
Source organism: Viscum album (assembly GCA_963277665.1). Lineage (NCBI taxonomy): Eukaryota > Viridiplantae > Streptophyta > Magnoliopsida > Santalales > Viscaceae > Viscum > Viscum album. Next base: position 1,077,773,158 of record OY728166.1, on the reverse strand, counting down.
AATAAATTAAATAATTATTTAAATAAAAAGTCGGTTTTTAAATAGTAACCCAGTGTTTTCACTATTCATCAAAAATTGAAAGTTTTCATAAAAATACCAAAATTTCACCCTAGGATTATTTCGATATTCAGAATCAAAAAATTAAGCCCATTTTGAAAAATAAAATTTACAAAATTTTAAAAAGTGGGTATTACTCTTCATAACGACTAGTTTTAGTAATATTTTAATAGCATATCGTTGTTTAGTGAAACTCGGTATTGCGTATGACGCAAGCTATCGAGGAAGGTCGTGATTGAGTGTAAAGAAATCCAAGCTAGTGTTGTGTGTAGTGAAAAATTCCTTTGATGATTTATATAACATAAAAACAAAATATTTCTCATAAAAGTCTCGGGTGTTACATTCTACCCCCCCATAAAATGAATTTTGCCCTCGAAATTCGTCACTTTGTAACAAACAGATGAGGATAAATCTCCCTCATCATATCCTCAAGCTCCCATGTATCTTCTTCAAATTGGTGGTTCCTCCATAAAATTCTCACCAAGCAAGTGGTCTTGTTCTGTAGGACTTTTTCTCTACGATCCAGAATCTCTATTGGCTGTTCTTCATAAGAAAGATCTTGCTCCAACGGTACAACTTCTGAGCTGAGTACATGTGAAGGATCAGGTATGTACTTTCTCAGGATAGATACATGGAACACATCATGAACTTGGGAGAGATTCAGTGGAAGCACTAATCGGTAAACTACCTTCCCAACACGATCCAGAATTTCAAAAGGACCGATATGTATAGGGTTCACCTTTCCTTTCTTTCCAAATCTCATGCCCCTCTTCCAGGGAGATATTCATAAGAACACTTTATCACCCACTTCAAACTCTAGGCCTTTTATTCGGTTGTCGGCATAACTTTTTTGTCGACTCTGAGCTACTCTTATGTGTTGTTGAATAGATCTGACCTTTTCTACCATCTCATCAACAAGATCAGGTCCTAATATCTTTCTTTCCCCAACTTTATCCCATCAAGTTGGAGTCCTGCATTTCTTTCCATAGAGAGATTCATAATGAGCCATCTGAATACTGGAGTGAAAGCTATTATTATAAAAAAATTCCACCAAAGGTAGGTGTTGATCCAAACCACCTTTGAAATCCATAGAGCAAGCTCTCAACATATCTTCTAGATTTTGAATTGTCCTCTCAGACTGACCGTCTGTCTAAGGATGATAAGCAGTGATGAAACTCAACTATGTATCCAGAGTATGCTGAAGACTTCACCAGAACTTCGAGGTAAATCTCGGATCCTGATCAGATATAATGGAAAGTGGTACTCCATACAATCTTACCACTTCCTTTACATATATCCTGGCAAGCTGATCCAGAGAGAAATCCTCTCTAATAGCGATGAAGTGTGCCGACTTTGTAAGACGATCAACTATGAACCAAATAGCATTATTGCCTTTGGATGTTTTAGGAAGTCTGGTGACAAATTCCATAGTGATGTTTTCCCATTTCTATTCGGGTATGGGTAATGGTTGTAACATCCCCTTAGACTTCTATCTCTCAGCTTTAACTTGCTGACAAAAAAAGCATCGAGAGACATATTCAGCAACATCTCTTTTCATGCCATCCCACCAAAAGTATTATTTTAGGTCCCTATACATCTTTTTGCTTCTAGGATGATAGAGAATGAAGAAATATGAGCCACATCCAACAGCTCCTTCTTTAATTCTAGGATGGGAGGAACACAAACCTAATTCCTGAACTTTATTATCCCATCACAATCAAGGTTGAATTCAAGAATATTTCTCACCTTCTTTTGTAACTCTACATCTTCTTTCCACGCCTCTTTAATCTTCACATGTATAGATGGTTGAACATTCACTTGAGAAAGATATGATTTTCCCCTTCCATTATAATTCCAAGATCCATCCTTTGTAAATCCATAAATATTGGATCTTTTGTGATCCTCATCATGGATAAGCTAGCATGGTCTTGTCGAATTAATGCATCTGCCACCTTGTTTGCTTTCCCAAGGTGTTAATTAATTGAGCAGTCATAATCATTAATCATCTCCAACCATCTTCTTTGGTGCATATTCATCTCCTTTTGTGTGAAAATATACTTTAAACTTTTATGATCAGTATAAATATCACACCTTTCTCCATAAAGATAATCCCTCCAAATCTTTAATGCAAAGATTACCGCAGCTAACTCCAAATCATGAGTTGGGTAATTTTGCTCATGGATTTTCAACTGTCGTGAGGCATAAGCTATCACCATATCGTTTTGCATAAGAACACACACCAGCCCCTTCTTGGATGCATCACTATAGATCACAAACCTTTCTCCACTATAAGGAAGTGTGAGTACATGTGCACTGGATAACCTTCTTTTCAACTCTTTGAAATTATTTTCACATTCCTCCATCCACACAAACTTAACTCCTTTTCGAGTAAACTTGGTGAGTGGATTAGATAATCATGAAAAAGCTTTTACAAAACATCGATAATATCCAGCCAAACCAAGAAAACTTCAGATCTTGGTTACTGTTGTCGGTCTCGACCATCTTTCGATGACCTCTGTTTTTGCTGGATCCACAGATATCCCCCCTTTTGAGATTATGTGGCCCAAAAATCCAACTTTTTGAAGCCAAAATTCACACTTGGTAAATTTGGAATAAAGCTTCTCCTTTCTCAGGGTATTCAATATAATTCTCAAATGATCTTCATGTTCTTCCTTGCTCTTTGAATAGACAAGAATATCGTCTATAAAGACTACCACAAATTGATCAAGATAGTCTCTAAAGACTCTATTCATCAGATCCATGAAGATAGCAGGGGAATTAGTAAGACCAAATGGAATCACTATAAATTCATAGTGTCCATACCTTGTACAGAAAGTCGTCTTCGGTATATCCTCCCTTTTGATCCTTAATTGATGATACCCTGAATGAAGATAAATCTTGGAAAAGTATTGAGCTCCACGTAGTTGGTCAAATAAGTCATCAACGCGCGGGAGAGGATATTTGTTCTTGATTGTGATCTTGTTAAGTTCTCGATAATCAATACAGAGTCTCATTGATCCATCTTTCTTCTTAACAAACAGAACAGGTGCTCCCCAAGGTGACGCACTAGGGTGTATGAATCCTTTATCAAGATTCTCTTGGAGTTGCTTCTTAAATTCTTGCATCTCAATTGGGGACATTCTATAAGGTGTCATTGAAATAGGCAAAACACCCGGTACGAGTTATATTGAAAACTCAACTTCACGATTTGGTGGAAGACCTGGAAATTCCTCTGGAAAGACATCATCAAACTCCCGTACAATGGGCATATTATTAATCGTGAGTTTCTCACCAACCATTTGAGATAAATAACCTTAATTTAGTGGAATCAAAACCCATAATATGGAAGAAATTTCCACTAGAAGGTTATGTTCATCCTTGCATCGATAGATAATCATAGATTGATCTGGAATATGAAATGTGACTTCCCTTCTTTGGAAATTGATATGAGATCCATATAGAGAAAGCCAATCCATGCCAAGAATCACATCAAATTCCACTATAGGAAGGATCACAAGATTTTCAAGAAGCACTTCCCCATAAACTTCAATAGGAGAATAATTATAAACTTTTGATGCGACTATTGTGCCATTAGGGGTTGTCACAGCTAACTCAACATCTAATTGTTGAGGTAATACAATGATACCCTTAGAAAATTCTTCAAAAATAAAAGAGTGGGTGGATCCAGGATCAAATAAAACATTTTCTACTTTAGAGTGGATGGTAAGTGTAACTTTCACCACTTCGTTATCGTACTCCACATCGCTGATTAAAATTTCATGTGACTTTCCTTTGTCTTTAGCCTTAAGAGTTTGTTGACGTCGATCATCATCAACAACCCTTGGATTAGGGCATTGATTGTCATAATTCCCCATTTCCTTGCACTTGAATCATTGAAGTGAAGTAGGTTCATTCTGTGTATCCCTTCCTTTGTTTGCATCATTAGACATCTTATTCCCATTATTCCGACATTCAATTGCCTGATGACCTTCTTTTCCACACTTATAACATTTTCTTTTCCCCTTAAAACAATTTCCTCCATGTTTCTTTCTACACTTTGAAAATAAGGGAAAACTCATCTTCTTTTCAGTGTGCTCTTTAGATTTTCCTTTGAATTCCATTTTCCTCTTCTTATCAAACCCATATGACTGATGGGTTACTCTAATCTCCATCTCAACCTTGAGATCACATCGACCAATTTCCTCGTAGCTATTGAAGTCCCTTATGGATAACGCCCTTCGAAGACTTGGTTTTAATCCACTAAAGAATCGATCGATCTTACTCTCAGGTTGGATAATAATCCCAGAAGCGTACCTTGCAAGTATTGTAAAATTTGCTTCGTAGGTACCAACAGATTCATTATCCTTTTGCTTTAGTTCAAGAAACTACTTCTCTATCTTTGTTCGGAGAATACGAGGGAAGTACTTATTGAAAAATAAGTTCTTGAACTCGTCCCATTCCATGGACTCAATTTCATCCCTTTTCATCGTATTCTTAATAAGATTCCACCATTGATTAGCTTCACCTTCCAAAGGATAAATTGCTAAGATGAATTTATCATGTTCATAACATTGAAGAACTGAAAATATCTTTTTAGTGGTACTGATCCATTGTTTAGCCACTAATGGATCAGAAGACCCGCTGAATGAAGGTGGACGCTGCCTTATGAAGGATTCAATAGAATTTTGTTCCTTCCTTTGCTCGTTTGGAAGTCCTGCATGATTCATAGCTTGAGAAAGTTGTGTGAGAATGGATACAAGATTTTCCATTGCAACTCCCATAAGGTTTGGTTGCTCAGGGGGGCAATCATTGCATTTCCCATCGCATTCCGCATTAACACGGTTCCTTCGGGTTCCAGCCATTGACTAAAACCAAGAATAATAGTGTGAGCAACACTAATTATAATAGAAAAAACACATAATCAAGAATAAAATTTCACACTTAAGGTCTTATCATAGGTTGTTCATTGCCATTTCTAAAACACTAATATTGTGTTTTATTCTTAGACATATCCTTAGGTTTCTTACTAAGGCTTTCACATCCTAGTTTCCAAAGGTTGACTATACCTTTCCTCTAATACCAACTATAACGACCCATAATTTACATACATTTCTAATACTTAAAAATTGAAGTACACTTATTACAACATATAACAAAACCATGAAAGGACCGTATAGGTATAGTGTCTTTAGAAACTGGGAAACATAAACAACTGGTTCATAAATCATCTATGTTGTCTCCCATTTATTTCATCATATCTAGAGTCCCTTTTTGGAATATCCTACTTAATAACCTTCTTCCTGACCTGGGGAAAGAAAACATACAAAAGGGTGAGCTCAAATGCTCAGTAAGGGTAAAGAAAAGAAATATCAATCACATCATATTCATAAGAACATAACATTTTGGAAATCTTAACCTGCAAAAGAGATTATAATTTCATAACATGGGATAAATAATAATAATGAAATATAATCCCAATAATCATAACTTAAAACATGAAACTTTGTGTCATACACACATAATTCTAGAGAATCATTTCTTAGTAGTCAAGAATCATTTCCAAGACTATCTTAGTGGACAAAGTCCATTTCTGAACCGAGTTCACTCCTCGTTTCAGTCCTGTTTCACTAAACCGGTTTAACCTGTCGTTCCAGCCATGTCTATCTAATGAGATATAAATCTTTACCCAATCCATTTGAGGGAGATATAGGTCCCACCTATCTCATAATGATACCATTCTTATGTGTGCCACAAAATCATAAATAATACATCATTGCATAACCCATGTAATAAAAATGGGATTCTTAAACATCGTGACATCATAAAACAATTCATATAAGATAAAGAAATTCATAAAAATAATTCCATCACAACATAATAAAATCAATGTAATAATAGGGATAGAAATAGAAACTTATATTATCTTATATGGAAGATAATTTTGATAAAACACTTGAAATCCATTCTTGAGGAAAATATCATTTCTACTTCAAAAACATTTTTCCTTTCTTAACATGTCATACAATTTTCATCTAAAAGAAGTTGATTAAAAATAAACTTGAAAACATGTAAAGGAAGATTCTTGGAAATTATGTTTTAAAAATCCATTCATGTCATATAATTTTAAAAAAACATTCTTCTCGTACTTTTGTCTTAAAAGTCAAAAAGTACCTCGTACGAAAAATGACAAAAGATTCCTTTCATATCTTTTACTAAAAAATCACCGAAGGGTAAAATTGGTTTTAAACAATTGTAGGTGGATGGAAATAATATTACATATTGAGGAAACATGGATGTGGATGATAAATGTTCCCCAGTAAATTCTGAAGTATAAACAATCTCGGATAAAAATGAGATTGTGAGACTTTCCCTTACCTTAGGTTTGATTTGCTTTGTAAGTGTCCGAACCTCCTATATAATGATTTAAATAATATCATTTACTTATTCCAGAATCATACTAATTGTTATGATATCATATATTTCCATATTATTAGCTTCTTATTAGTAATATTTCATTGCTACTTGTTATTCGGGTGTTTATTACTTTTTATTCTTATGCATGTTTTGTCGAATAAATTCTTATTATTCTCTTTAGGTTATAGATACCTCATTTCCAGAATATTATTAGTGTAACATATATGATATTAATTCATTCAATTCATTTATATAATCATTATGCAATGAATATCATGTAGAACGAGTCACATCACATCATGGAGACGGTATTTCGTACGTACGCACGAGCGATGATATCGTTACCATGATCGTGGAATTATATTGAAGTGTATGTATACTATTTCAGAACCAATATCACTTTAAAATAATCATATATAGTTATTATTTACACCATTATACCCATCCAAGTAAGGTGGTGGTGGAAAATAGATTACACCACGGCGTGGAGACGGTATTCCGTACGTACGCACGCGCGGTGATTTCGTTTTCCGTAGGATGGATAGATGGTGAAATAGGGTTGTTTCATACTTATAATAAAATTCCAGTATATTAATGATACTGATGTTATTAATTCACAATTAAACAACTATATAAGAAGAAGTGTAAGAAGAAATAAAGTTGAAAGAATTGGTAACGGACATTGCCTCTTCTTTGAAGCGCCTCTTTGAGACCTCCTCTTAGGGCAAAAAAATTGGTCTTTGAAGAATACCAGGACCTCTAGGACGTTTCTAGGGAATTGGAGAAGAGAATTTGGCAGGGTTTGGCCGAGCTTGAAGGCTCAAAGTGGTGTGAGGAAGAGAGGGAGGAGGTTCCCTTTTATAAGGGAGGAGAGGGGCACGTTAGGAAAAACTAAAAATATTATTTTATTATAAAGTCATATTCGGTTTTTAATAGATAAAAATTGATTTATTTCTAAGCTAAGGTGGGGATGGGTCGAAATCCTCTCATCCAATAGATTTTATACAAGTTTAGGTTTCTATTTTAACCTTATCATTTAGATTTAACTTTAAGTTAGATAATTTAACTTTTACCGTGTCTTCTTGTTTTCTTACACTAAAAGGTTAATAAACTTAATATAACAATCCAAAATAACCCCAAGTTGTTTATTATTAATATATATAACCTTATCTAAGTCATTTAGCCGAACTGTATATTTTTAGGAATAAAATAACAATTAATAATATAATATTTGTTTTAAAAACTATTTTATGTCAATTTTGACACTATTTGGTAATTGATTTTTTTGAAACTTATAACAGAAAGATTAGTTCAAAAAAAGTTAATTAAATAAATAATAACATGTCATATTAACCTAGAAAATTATTTTAATTCATAAAAAGTCTCAAATTACATTTATTTGGGTATTTATAACATCAATTATGTCAATATTTCATTAATAAGATAATTACTGCATCATCATTGTGTCATAAATAAATTAAATTATTTATTGTCTAAAAATTAAAAATAAAATACCATTATGTAGTAAATCTGTTTAGATTTCTTTTGAATATTTATAGTCGAATTTATCTTTTTTATAAACCTATATTAAAAATTATTTAGTTATTAAACTTTGATTTTAACTATTTTAACCCTTATTTAAATAAATTAATAATAAATTTCCTAATCTAATCCAAGTGGGCCTAAATGGTCATATTTTATTCTTAATGTTGTTTTTGGTCTAATTACACTTATCCAATAGAATTAGGACAACTGTTAGGGTAATAATAATAACATTTTTACCCTTAATTTCCCTATTTACTTTTAACCGTGGTAAAAAAGTAAAAAGTTACTATTCACCAAAAATTATTTTCATCTCATTGAACCATATTTTAGTCCTTTATATTAACCGTGTCTCTCGAATTTTCGAAATTCCACTCACAGAAGCGGTAAAATTAAGTTTTATGTAAATTTGTAAATTCTCCTAGGAGGTGGGTAAAAGACGGTGAAAAGTTCAATAAAATTTTTATATATCTAAAATTATTATAAAATGACTTCAATGAATTGCATTGAAATTATATAGGTATTATGTATCAATTTTGACCGAAAATAAATTTAAATAAAATAAATAATTATTTAAATAAAAAGTCAGTTTTTAAATAGTAACCCAGTGTTTTCACTATTCATCAAAAATTGAAAGTTTTCAGAAAAATACCAAAATTTCACCCTAGGATAATTTCGATATTCCGAATCCAAAAATTAAGCCCATTTTGAAAAATAAAATTTACAAAATTTCAAAAATGGGTATTACTATTCATAATGGCTAGTTTTAGTAATATTTTAATAGCATATCGTTGTTTAGTGAAACTCGGTATTGTGTACGACGCAAGCTATCGAGGAAGGTCGCGATTGTGTGTAAAGAAAGCCAAGCTAGTGTTGTGTGTAGTGAAAGATTCCTTTGATTAATTATATAACATAAAAACAAAATATTTCTCATAAAAGTCTCGGGTGTTACAAATACAATTTATAAAATAAAATTTTTATCCTTTAATTATATATAAATTAATTCACATTTTATTCCTTTTGAAAACTAGTTTCATTTTGAAAAATAACATGAACCAAAAATAAATAAACAAAAATTCCCCAAGGAATCATAAAAAAAGGTTCCACATGATAAATTAAAATATGAACCAATCGAGACAAAAAAATAAAAAAATATATGGCAAAACATTGAGTCTAATAAGATAAACCAGGACCTCACAAAACTTGGATCCACCTACCATCCAATGATGTAATATTAAAAGTCATAGAACATAACTTACTCACATTATCCTCGTAAGGAAACAACCCCCTAGATAGGGAATTAACTACACCAGGGACACTAGCCAATGCCAAATATAATCTTGTGTAGGACTCATCTTGATTACCTATATAACATCCTAAGGCTACCATATAAATCTTTTATAGATTAATTCAATAATACCATAACAACATATCACATTCACAAATTATCATCATAACACTAATATGTATTTGGGAAAGAAGTAAATCATAATCTGTAATCAAATTTGTAACTCTAGAAACACCTTTAAATGTTTTATTGTAACAAAAAATAATAACATTCATTATATAGGAATAATAAGTTCTTCAAAATATAATTTATAAATATATTTAGACAAAAAAATTGAATAAAAATTTATCAAAAAATTTTTGGACTTAAAAAGGTATTATAAATTAAATATCTAAATACTACTAAAATTACATCTATGTCAAGCAATAAATCCCTTAAACTAAGAAAAGAATTATAATTATAGTAATGAATATTTTTAAAGGGACTAATTATATATGAATATTACTTAGATGAAATAAACATAAAAAATTTGTCCAATAAAAATTATATTACCAAGAAACACATGCTTCTATTCAATAATAGTGATTTATCTTCTTTGAATAATAATGAATAAAGACGAAAAAATACATTCAAAAAATTGAGAACAAAACCCCAAGTTTAGACATACCTTATCCATAGATTCAGTCACTATGTCTAGCTAAGTAAATTATAGGTGAATAACATGGAAGAGGAAAGGAGAGGAAGAATAAATGATAAAAATAAAGTATATTTCCTTAGATAATCACTTGAAGATGAGCGGAGGGGAACTAAAAGTATAGGGGGAGGAGGAAAAATAAACTGGGGATGATCCTAGGGAAATATCCCAAAATTGGGAGTAATTAATTAGAATAAATAAATAAGAATTAGAATAAATGTATATTAATTGAGTTTTCTAGGAAAATTACACAATTTGGGAAACTACACTTCAACTATATGACAACTTTAGGAATAATAGTGCACCAACTATATGGTTACCACAAATTATGAAAAAACCATTAATCCTTCACCATCCTTAGAAATTTTATGTTTTAAAATTAATTACTCTCAATGATCTAAGAAATATATAAATAATGAAATAAATACTTACCCATGACATCGTGGCTGTCACAATAATTTTAATCAATATCCATAAATAAAAAAACTTATCATAAACCCGATAACTAAGAAGAAAATAATTTATTTTACACAATTATAAATTTATTTACTTTATAAGTAATATATATACAAAAAAATTCTAGTATATGTCATGAAATAACTATTATAAGATCATGTGATGCATGAGTGACAAAATCCATCTTATTCGTTTGTGGGCAAGATACGTCACTAGTGAAAAAGAAAAGAGACCATCCTATGATATTACTATATGATTGTAGATTGAGTATATTTAATGAAATACCTATCATAATAATGTGTCAATTCATCTTGAGTAGTATATATTGTGGTTATTTTTTTTTAAAAAAATCATTATTCTTGATCATTTTTTTCTATTTTTAGTTTAAAAATAACTTATACATCTCTATTAATATGATTTAATTTTTTCATATAAATAATATAGACTCTTTGAATTAGGTCCATATTCACATGAATATCAATTTTTATAAACTCTTATAGAGTTTCTAATTTATCTTTTATAACTCTTATCCACATTATTTCAATCCTTTTAAAAATTATATGAGTTTCTTCAGTTTATTTGACTTATTATTATTAATTTTTTATTCTTCTTTTTTGAATTTTATTTTATTACATCAATTATCTCCTTTTTATTTTAGGCTCTACGTTCCTTTAATTATTATTCTCAATTTTTAATTCTTCAATTTTTTAAAATATTCCATAAAGTATTTTGATAATGATTCATCGTCTACTTCAAATAGATTTTTGGATCTGTACTTATGTGAGGTAGGAGACTCATATTCATATTTCCTTGCATATGTTGATGATTCTTTGGAAGATGATGAATATGATGATGAATTCCCAATAACTAGTAATAAAATTACTTATTCTTCTTATTATCCATCTAATTATCCACCCATTTCTTATTTTTCAATCACTAATGATAAATATAATATGATGAATCTTTAATATTGATATCCTTAGTTATACCTTTCCCTTTTCAATAAGGATTAATGGAGTAAATGATATTATTTATCTAAAGTTATTATTGTATATCTTCTTTATCATTGATGGACATTGACTATTAGATTGATCAGGGTTACTTGGTCTGTAAAGGCTTCTATTAATCAATTTATTTTTATAAATATTTTAAAATTTGTGATTGTTTCTTGATTTTATTCTTCTCCACTTCCAGTATTATCTTTATAGCTTCTTCCTCCAACCTTTCATATTTATCTTATTTTATTTCTAGCTTATCCTTATTAATATCTAACTCAACAATTATTTTTTGAATATATTATACACACTTCTTTATAATCTCTTCATTTTTTTCTATATTAATTGATATAAATTTAATAATATTTTATGTTGTATATTTTAGGCCTTCTCTATTATTTTTAATTCTCAAATTCTTTAACTTAACTATACCAAAAACATTATTTCCAATAGCCTTCCACTTTTTATTTTCCTTTGGAATAACCATGTTTAAAAACCATTTAACTTACTCCTTATATTATGGTACATTATTTTTATTCTAAGATTATATATTATTTATTTAATAACCATTATTATTAACTTTTATCTTGGATGTTAATGGGGTGACCTTTTTTTCATCATTTTAAAGCCTGAAATTTATTTCGATCGGTTCCCTTGGGAATTCACTAATAACACGTCCTTTCGTACGGTCACTTTGTTTGAAATATAGTTGTAGTTAATCTTTTATATTTATGAACCATTATTATTTATAATTATACTCGATCTTCATCTTAGTGATTGTTTTCATTTTGAAAAAAATTATTATTCTCATCAGATGGATCTCTTAAATTAGTTACTCCGTGGTCTTTTAACATCTTGAAAACTATTATGTGGATGATTCATCCATATTATGGCATCTTAAATTTCACATTTCTATAATGAACTTATTTGATATAATCCCATATAAAATAAATAATATCAAAATTATTTATTCCACATAGGTAGTCAAGGATGTAGATATCATGTACTTTCACCATGTCCATACTACCCTTCCATAATAGTAAGAACTACTGGATCTATAGAAAGATGATTTTTCACTATATGAAATTATTTATCATATTGCAAAGGTTTACCTTTTCTATAAAAGAGTTCAACATTTCCTCATATATATTGAAATTTATAGATTATTTTGTAATTTTATGTGATACAAGTAAGGAATCCCCTCCTAGTTATAATCTAACTACTTCAAAAAACAGAGATAATTTCATGGAAAACTCATGAACTTCTACAAGAAACCTATTATTTTCTATCCTTTAATAAATTCACATAATAGAGTCTAAAATAAATGAGGAATAATTTTATCTTATAAAGGGTACACCTTCTTCCATGGTAGACAAATTTATTCCTTTTTTTGATGTTTGATGAACCATTTGAGTAAATAGTAATGACTACTATACCAGTTGGGATTAGTCAACCAACTATCACTTGTCTCTCAAGATTTCATATGACTTGGTTTATTTGATCCATGCACTATAATTGAGTATAAAATTATGAAAAGGGTAGGATCTTCAGGATATTGGGAAATTTAAAACTAGGGTGATTCTGTAAATATAAAATGACATGAATAGAGAACATTTGATAGAGATTCAAAACAGTTACACTATGAAAAAATGGGGAAGTGGGATCAATGACTACATATATATTGGTAGATAAATAAGACTTTTTCCATTGATCATAATGACTATAGTCAGATCTTATTCCCACTCGAGAATGCAATTTGATGATTTAATTGAAAACATATATCCAAAATTTAATGCAAAAATTTCAACTTCCAATATTTTAAAATAAAATTAAATACAAATGATAAACTAATATGTTACTTATATTTCATTCCAAGATATATTCTTATAAAAAATTAAATTTCTTTTGAAATACTTTTTATAGTTGATAAGTCCTACTTCATCAGTAAAGTATGTTTTAAAAAAATATATTAAATTTATTTTATATTATTCTAAAATAAATTACCTGGGAAAACTTAAATCAATTTCATACAAAAATTTATCCTTTTCTCAAGGAGTTTTAATTTTAATTAGTAAACATGAAAACATAATATGATGACTTAAAAATTATCATACCCAAATTCTATTTGATAAATTTGAATATTTTGAAATATAAATACTTGATAAAAATATCAATAAAATGATTTTAAGTTTTTATTAATTCTAGAATAATATCTAATTTTTTTCACTATATTAAGGGAAGTTTTATCTTACATATATGTATTTTTTCATGAGTGATGTACAAAGTTATTATATAAATAAATAGAACTAATATTGTAAACTAGGCTCATAGTTTGAGTGGAAATCATTCCAAAATCAGTGAGTGTATGTTTCATCCACAAAAAAAATGGAACAAAAATTATAGCTTATATATATATAACTTCAATTTTGGAAAGTGCTATCGAATTTTGGTTCTCAAAGGATCAAGAAACCAAATACTCACTGAATATGTGACATATTCCAACTATACTTTTTCTATCCATCATAATACCTCTAATATATATATATATATGAATAAATTCTAAATAAGAAATCAGATCTATAAGGATATAAATGTCTATGTTTTGAAGTTCCTTATAGATAATAGAAGATCAATTTAACTTATTTGAGATGGGATTATTTCAGATTATCTTAAAATATTTTACATAGACAAATAAAGAACATTATATCTAGTCTATTACCAGTGAAGTATATTATAATTTTGATCATTCTTATATAATTTTTTTGGTCTATCAATTTCATAGATTCATTAAAATCACATTTATATGAGCATCCTATTGGAGTGATAATAGTTGAAGCATTATCAAAACCAAATCATTTAAGTGAATCTATGATATACTTATATTGAGATAAGATCATTTCTTCTAGTTTCTAAGTTATTTGGGAAATAAGAAATAATATGTTTTCATGCATCATACTCACCTCAAATTCACTTTTCACGAGTTTTGAGTAACAATATACAAGTGATTTTCAAGTATATCAGAAAATTATTTCATCAACATAGAGTAATATGATTATAGTTTACATATAAAATTTATCAATGAAAAGAGTTAGATACGTTGTTCCTATAATAAAATAATTTATATTAATAAATTTAAATAATATATCATACTAGGTTATTAGAGCTTGTTTAATTTTGTAGAGTTCCTTAGTATGTTAATAATATGATCAATTTTTATTTGAATCGTCAAAACTAGGGGGTTTTTCAACATAAAAGTTATCCTGAAAATATCTATTCAGAAATTCACTCTTTATATCCAATTGAAAAATAATTGAATTTAGATGAGTATAAAAGGATAATGGAATTTATATAGATTCTAATCTAGATACTAGAGAAATTGTTTTTATATTGTGTATTTTATCTTCCTGATTGAACCTTTAGTAACAGTTCTAGAATTATTCTGAAAAATGTTTTTGTTTTCATAACACTTATTTCAAAATACCCATTTAGTTATTATAACTATAAGGTTATCAGGATGTTTCAGTAATGACCAAAACTTATTCCACTCAAATAGATTAAGTTTATATTTTGAATACATTATATAAATATCATTAAATAAGGAATCATTTACTATATTGAGTTTAAATTTTGATAAGAATGAAATAATTTTAGATTCATTCCTTAAAGAACCCATATCTTTGATCGATTGATTAACATCACCAATAAAATATTTAATTTAATGATCCTTTAATAATTTATGGCTTCTAAGTAAAATGGTAGGTTGTTCCATATCTACCTAATTATCACCTTTCAAAATATTTAATTCCAGAATTGTAATAATAAGTGTTTGAACTTCAATTAAAAAATATAAAATAGAAGGATGGGGGTTTAAAAACAAAATCCAAATCATTTTTTATAATTTTGATGTTCAGAAAGAAACTTTTCAAATATATAAATTTTATAAAACTTCTCATGTACCATTGATTAAAAAGTATGAGTTCGTTTATTGATATTCTAGTAAGCCTTGTGGTGGAATAACTAATAAAAATTCATTCATTGAATTATGGATAAAATTTAGCGATTTTATCTATAGTATTCAAATTTGATACTTTCCATATGAAAATTATAAAGTAAATATATTTTTTTCCATTCCATTTTAAAGTTATTATGGAATTTTATTTTAAATAAGATGGAGAAAAATATGATTTATAGTATAATATGAAGTGTTAAAAACTTCAACTAAATTTTTTAGTGACTTTATATTCACACTATATGGGTGGTTAATTACTTGAAAATATATATTTATCCTTTTAAATAACATGTTCTGTTGCGTAGTTCTTGGTTTTGAAAAAATATGTTTAATTATTTTTTCACTATAAAAAGTTTTAAAATTTATTTTTTCAAATTCTTCACCATGATCACATTGGATTTTTATGATGTTAAGGTTTTTATAATTTCAAACTGTATAAGATATAATTTTAAATAACTTGAATTTTTTTAATCTTTGTTAGTGAAGTAAAACATAACTATATCAGTTATAGTAATCAATTAAGACAAATAAAAAGTTTTTCCCTCTGATACTAATAGATCATGTGGGTTTTAAAAGATACATATAAAAAACTATTATGGTCCAAAATTATGAATCTTATCTAATATATTTAAAAATATTATTTTTTTGAATATAATATTGAAAGGGGTTAAAGACTCTTTAAGAGTTAAACTTAAGTCCAAGAAGGTTAATTATTAGTTCCTTCTTGGAAGTTTTAGTCAATATATAAGCATTATAGTGCCATAACTTCCCTTTTAATATCCAAGAATTATAGTCTATTTCTCGAAGGAAAATAAATTTTCAATAATTTATGTATTCTATATCAATAGTGAAAACATATTCATCATGATTTATAGATAAGACATGAAATCCTTCTAAAATAATGATAATACATTTTCTATTTCCAAAGTTCATAGAGTAACCTTCATCACATAATTAGCTTATATTGATGAGGTTTTTATTATGTGTTAAAACATAAAGATCATTAGTAATTAATGTATCACCATAAATGGATACATCACATTTACCCATGATAAAACCATCCACATATTATTCAAAAACTACATGACTGCCTTTAACATTTTCTTAGTTTCAAAAGTTGGACTGCTTTCGAATCAGATGTTGAGAACAACAACAATCCATGTACCAAGTGTTTCATCCATTGGTACTTATTAACATTCCAAATTTCCAATGAATAACTTTGTAAATATTATTTCTTAAATTATATATGTAAATGTAAAATTAATTTCTTTATTTTTTAATGATATAAAAAAATTATATACGTATTTATCACCCAAAAAGTTTCTTTTATGGAATATATTTTTTCTTCAAAAAATCAATTCAATTATAATGGAATTTTATAAAAAAAAATATCTATTTAAATGGTTTTATCAAATTTCTTTTACTATATGGATGAATATTTTGAAAAATTGCTTTTTATTTGATAAGTATATTACACTTATGGATTCTTTTATTTTCATATTTTCATTTAAATTTATTCATTAAAATATAATTATTAACATAGTATTTTAAATATTTAATAGTTATATAATTGAATCTTATCACAATTGAAATCAATATAATAACTTTTAATGTTATAAAATTTTATGTACACCATATGATAAAATAAAGGGTTAAATAAAATTCATAAAAAATAATATTTTATATGGAATATAGAATTTAAATAATAATTCATTTAATGCTTAAATGATTGTTTTTATATCTCGATTATTATGTCACCAAGACTTTACCCAAGTGGTAGAAGATCTTTCTTGGCATCCAAAAGACGCATGATCAAATCTAATATTGGAAGAAATTCTCAAGTTAGTGCAACGGCAGTGTAGCAGTACTGTAGAAATGGTGAAAGGTACCGTAACAAGAACTATAGAGGTGGCGGTACTATAACAAGTACTGTAACAGCCTGGGTATTGTAGCAGTACTATTCACCGAAGGGAAATTTGGGAAAAAAAGGCTTTCGGGCCTTATATGCAGACCACTTGGTCTTGGGACTTTAGGCTATGTAATGGGTCTCCCACTACCCTATCAAGAAGAGGTCTTTGCTTTGATAATAAAAATGCGGCTTCATCCCCAACTTGTAAAAAATATCTTGATCATAATAAAAATGTTTTACGATTAAATGATACTATGAATTATTTTTTATATTTATTTAAAAACATAATTTATTATTTATATAATGACTTATTATAAAAATATATATATCCTTAGATAATTTAGTCATTATAAAAGTACTATTCTTATTAAAATAACATTGTGACTATAATGTATAATGTTATTTAAAGCCAATCTATTTCATATATATTTAATTAAATGATAAATATCATTTAATTGGAAGATGGATATTATAAAATAGATAATATGTTTGAAATTTATAAATAATTATTTGTTAAACATATAATTGTTGAAGAAATAATAACAAATATAAATGTAATTACACATAATAAAACAAATTATTTTTTATTTTGAATAGATTATATATATATATATATATATTATAATTTTATATAAAAGTTAAATTTATAATATTTTTGAAATTTAATTTGATAGAATGGAATATTTTTTGGGATAAATCAATAAATATTGGATTAGGGGGATTTTTTTATTTTTCTTAAAAAGTTAAATGTTTGGTGAATAATAGCAAGTATCATTTTTTACTAATATCGTAATTTTTATGACATAATCATGATATAAATATAACTTAAAAACTTATAAAACTATTAAATAAAATAAAATTTATTTATTGAGTAAAATAAATTTAAAAATATTAAACTTCATTTAAAAATCTATAAATAAATTTTCAAAACCTAAGTAATATTTTATTCGAATAAAAAACTATATTTGATTCATTACTTTGTATAAAATATATCTTTGTTTCATTTTGGTATTGGGTGTATTAAAATGTAAAATAACCCCCCCGCCCATTTATTAGTCATAGAATAATAAACATTATAAGAATAACCAATATTCAAAATATATAGCCTATATAATAAAATAATCAATAATATATTCAAAAATACCCCCCCCCCCCCATTTTTTATATAAACACCCCTTTCCCACCCCATTATCCACACTTGAAAAACTCTTTCCATTTCCAAATATCTACCCAAATACCTCTCTAAACTTCCCAAAACATGTTCCTATGGATATAATATAGTCAAAATTCCCTCCTCTAAAGGATTTAGATGCAATCCAAAGGAGGTGACTCAAGGAGGAAGGTAAGTAATATTTATCCTTCCCCTTTCTTGTACAACCCTTCTTTTAAAATCTATTTTAAAATCATTCTGTTTTTTCTACCATAACCATAATTAAAATTTATTATCATAATTTTTATCCATTATTGATGAGATAATTACCCATTTCCTCTCATAATACCCATTTCTTATGTTGTTACTATATCAAATTAAGGGCTCCCAAATCTCTCATTCTTTTCTTATTTGATATTATTTTTCCTAAAAAGGACTTTAAAAAACCTATTATTTTGATTCCATGATTTTATTCCCATGATATTAATATTTTTTTGATCCATTATCTGTGATATATCACCCATTACCTTTCATCAAACCCATCTCATAAGTTATTACAATATCGAAGTACTTGTTTTAAAACCCATGTTTCCATTCAAATTATTCTTTTAACCATTATAAAATATATGTAATAAAAATTTAACTTTAAAATATAAGATTTACTAGAAATTTATATTTTTATAAAATTATAATATTTAATAATTTACCTATTATTTTAAAAAAACTCTCTTAAAATCATCATTTCACTTTTGGAAGTTTTATGCTACCTAAGTGAATGATGATATTTTATTTTTTTACTTATGCCTTTTTTAGATATTCTTAAAAATTTATTTCATAATTGAATATAAAATTATATAAAATAATATCATTTCTATATTTCTATAATGATAAAATTTTATGATAATAATTATGTTAAAAGTAAAAATTCATTGTCATTTTAATTATTTTAAAGAATCTTACTAAGGAAGATTTTATAAATATTAATTTTTTACTAAAATATTGAACTCCATTACTTCTGGAATTATGGACACTAGACCTAGAAAATTTTAGAGATTATAGAACCATTGAACTAAGAAAATTTACCTTTACTATGATACTAGATTAATTTTGGATTTATGGACTAAACCTCTTTGAATAATTGACATGAACAACATGAAACTAATAATAAAATAATAGACGAGTTAAAAGGAATAATAATGATAAAATAAAAATTAAAAAGGTTTTTAATAAATTAAATATTTAATAACATTTTATTATTCTAGAAGTTTGAGGACATACGAAGCAATTTAGGACTCAAGATGCAGGGTTTTATTTCCAGATCTCTATTCCTTTCAAGTGTTGTTCATTTGTTTTATATCTTCTCTTACATGTCTTGTATCCAATGTCTTTAATTTATAACATAAAATATTACCATTATTTATAGGGGTTATTTTCTATTCTTTCTTGTTCTTCATGATATGTTCTCTATCACCTTCTACCTCTATATCTTAAAATTTATTTTCTTATCATATAATTCTATTATATCTTATATGATTAATTTTATTTCCTTTTTCTGGGAATATATATTCCTTAATGTTTCCCCAAATTTTATTTATTTATGTCTAAACCTATGATATTTATAAGGGAATATTTTCCAATATCTATCTTCTTATACAAGATTCTTCTAATTTATATTTATTTATTTTCAAAGTTCTATTATTGATTTTTTATTAAAATAATGTTTCAAAAATCACTGTATCAAATTTTAAAAATTATTTTTTAAAGTGTTTTATTTTTTTGTTTTTACAATAATGTATCTAAATATTTTGAAACTATTATCATGATTTCTCTTCTATTTCAATATATTCTTATCAAGATTATTTTTAAAATAATTTCCTTAAATTACATTTTTTAATCATTATTAATTTTTAAAATATCATTTTTTACATTTATCTCCTTCCCTAAAAAGTATGCTTTCCCTTTTATTTCAATGTTGTATAAAAACTAAGAAGTTGTTTTCCTAAAACCTATTCAATATAATATATCTATCTAATGTATTTTTATCTATGTCAATAATCTTTTATATTTTAATCCTTGTCAATTTATTATGTCCTATTTCTTGAATAATGTTTTCTAAGTAGATCCAATTTCAAAATAATCCTTTGATTTATATCAAAGTTTCTATATATAGGTATTTTGGTGTAAATGAAATCTCAAAGAGAGAAATGTACCGTCATTTCCTTTGTCATGCCTTGTCATAAAATATATATAATGATAACCCTTATACTAATGAATTTCCTTTGAAAATACCTTATAATACATTAGTTTGATTTAAGATTGTTCACTTAAAAACTCATGCATTTAATTTGATTGGGAAATTATAGTCTTAACCATATACCATTTGTTCTATACTATGTGAATACACTTATGCTTAATTATCTTAATTGAAGGGTATTTAGCAAGATAACTATGTTATATATTTGGATTCCCATTTTATTTCTATAGGCTAATGATGATTTGATTTTGATAAATTTATGGTTGATTTCATATTTATGTGGCTCACATATGTATATATGTATCGTTTTTATGATGTTTTGGCTAAAAATAATACAAAATTATACTTTATTGGGTAATGCATTATATATCATGAGATTATTATGTTTAGTCCAGATACAGTTAGTCTTTCCCATAATGTTCTTCATGGTCCAGGTGTGATTATCCACATATGAAATGTTATTATGGTATCTATATCAACCCACACATTTTTTATATAATATTTCCTTCTAAATAAATATATATATTAGTGTGGGTGGAAGTAAAAATATAAACAAGTAACATGCACTATATAAAAAACCAATAATACTTAATTTTATCAATATATAATTTTACATATAGGTAATAAATATACTCCATAAAATTTTAAGTATTAAAATGGGATAAAACACACACACAAAATATCATGATAGGAATATGATATTCCAAAACATCAGGGTTTCCAAGAATTATCACGGTTGTGAACAACACTATAAAAAAGAAACAAAACATTAGTAATATAATAAATTTTTAAATAATGATGAAAATGAAACATTGAGAAAAAATTTAGTGAATGATGAATGATAAATATGAGAGTTATTTATAGGATTTATAAGGCCAATATAATTGTTGGAATTATAACCAAACCTTTAGGAATAAGAACCTAACTATTATGAATAGTAACCTAACCAATAAGAATAGTAACTTGATCATTATAATATTAAAATACCTTGTTAAAAATATTTAATATGAATACAATAATTAAATATAAATATTATTATACTATAAAATAAAAATTCAAATTAGAAAATGCAAAAGAAAGAATAAGTGCATTTTTAATAAAGTATATTTTAACATATTTTAAAGAACTATAATTTTATTACATTAAATATTAAAATTACCAAAGTTAGAAAATTATTTTAATAAAATGAATTTTATTTTTGGAATCAACCCATAAAAATTATATAGGTGATATTTTTTGATAATTTTTTGAAAAACATGAATTTTTGGTGAATAATAAAAATATCAGTTTTTTAAATACCAATTTTTTTATGTAATATTGATATAAGAATGATCTAAGAAATCTCAAAGTGATTATATCATTCCAAAAAATATTTAATAATAGATAATTCATATAAAAATAATAAACCCAATCTCTAAACCTATAAATGAATTTCCAAAGTATGAATTATATTTTATTCTAAAAAAATGCATTTTTAATTCCTTTATTTACATAAAATATTTTAGTGATGAACGTAAAGACCTGGAATTTTCATGGAAATTTTTTTTCTTAAATTAATTGGATTTTTACGAGTCTACAAAAATTTACGGCGCTTGATTCTGAGGCCCGGTGTGGCCGGAATCAGTTTCTGAAGTTTTGTTCGGATACGTTCAGTAAACGTACGAGCGGGATTTCATAAATTTTGAACCAGTGACCGGAACTGAAATCTGAGGGCACTGTTGAACTCACAACATCGGTGATTGCTTTGTGAGACCTTCACCGCAGTTGCGTTCTGTCGAGAATGGAAGATAGTTTTTTGGGGTTTTTAATAAAATTAAATAAAAATAAGGTGTGCTCATTTTTATTTGTTGGTGGTTAAAAACTCCATGTGGAGGTTAGAGGTGGGACCCACCCACACATAACCTCCCTTTGGAGGATATTATTTGTTGGGGGCCACCCGAAGTTTAACACCTCTTGCAATCAAAGAGGTGGGGCCCACACGGGCTTTGAACCCCCTTTAACCCCCCATTAATGTGGGATGAAAACTCTTCACCTTCCCCCATTATTTTAAATGTGCCAACTCCATAAATTAATTAATTTAAGCTTTGAAATTGATTAATTGAATCCATTTGAATTCATGCCAACCATTATAATAGAGGATATGCTATTATTTTATTTTGGTTGGCATAATCCTTTGGGTGGAGCTTGGGGAAGGAGGAGAACTCTCCAACGAAGAATGTGAAGAATGTCATATTGGACTTCATCACCTTCGAACACTTTCTAACGCACAAGCTTGAGATTTGGGAGTGTGTGACGAATGCAGCGAATGACGTATCGACGCCCGCCTTTTTCCCACGACTCCGTCAACGATCGTCGACAAGCAAGGTAGGGGTCGTTTTGATTGAATTAAATCCTCGTTCTTTGTCGTTTATTGTGGTTCAATGTTGGCCAATTTTTATCACTAACGTGGAGGGTGCGGGCTGAAAAAACATGGTCTGATGTACCTCCGTTAGTTCTTGATTGGTTGATGGTGGCGGTGGCGCAACAGCGCCGTCAGAGGAATGGGCCACGGCCAACGGGCCGCGACGGTATACGCAGTGACCAGAAACGAGCCTGTCGCGGAAGAAATTAGTGGTGCATTTTCCACTGGGTCACCGGAGCCGTGTGAAGCGCTGGGATATGGCCACCACGGGAAACGACGGTGCCAGAGGGGCATGGTGTTGTCGCACTGCACTGGAAGAAGGGGGTCGCGGCCAGGAGGGCCACGACAGTAGGAAGAAGGCGCGGCGCCGTCGCGCCTCGCGGTAGAGAGGCCGAGGCCATGCCGGCCGCGGCAGTCGAAGATGGCGCGGCGCCATCGCGCCGCGTAGGTGGTGGAGCCACAGCTAGGTGGGCCATGGTGGAGGGGTGCGAAGCCGTCGTGCCATGCCGTTGGTGCAGAACTGAAGCCCGAGCGGGCCATGGCGGAGGGGCACCGCATCGCGCTGGTGGGCGGAACCGGCTGGCCACTCGGCCAACTGGACAAGGCGGGACCCCTCAGGTCCTGCGGGTTACCTGAACTGGCGCCTGACACCGGTTCTGAGGGGAAAGAAGGGGGGTGTAACCCCCCCCCCCACACACGGGGCCGGATGGGCCGTCGGGCCAGCCATCCAGCCGGTCCCACAGGTCGTCAGCTCGTCGGGCCGCCTTTGGGCTGGGCCGCCCCCCCTCGAGCCAGCCCGATTACTCGGACCGGGTGGGACCCGCGGACCGGGTCGGACCCCGGTACGGACCGGGTCGGGCGGGTCGGGCCCTGGTACGGACTGGGTCGGGCCGGTTCGCACCCCGGTACATACCGGGTCGGTCCGACTGGGTCGGACCGGACCAGGACCCGTTTGGCCAGTTTACACCATTTCGCCCCTATCTTCGGCTACGGGTGTCCGATTAACGAACCACCTACGAAGATGGATGGATTGGAGCGAGACTGTTCTTTTGGAATACTCCACTTGAGGTTTGGACAGAGTTGGGGTATGGCGAGGTTGTATTCAACCTAAATCCAACCGGGCCCTTGTAGAGAAAACTCCAATAACTCACAGACTGAGCATCCGATTGACGCAATGTCCATCGCATTTGGTTCCTTATGATGAGACGAAACTACAAGATACATCAACTCTATACTTCATGGTAACTGATCTATTGATGCTTTCTTGAGGAGAAGACTCTCCCGGAATCAAGATTACTGTGTGTGGGAACCCTATGGCTAGCTGTGAATGAGATGATAGGATCCTACATGGACCTACTACTGTACCAAGATTCCTCCATGGGTTCGATAGCGACGAGACTGGGCCTAGAACCTCCGTATGTTCGACAGCGACAAATTTTGTACCGAGATCCCACATTGGATCGACTGCTTCGATAGACTATTGTTTTAGGTTTCTACGGATATCAGTCATTCGATAGTGAAAGATGAACCAGTGGCTGATAGTGGGGTGGAGGTTGGAGATAGATTATACGGAGGTCAGTGCTCAGCGATCCTGTGTGGGTAAGCGCATACCGATCTTGTGTGGGTTAGATCCTATGTGGGTCAGTGCCCAGCTATCCTGTGTGGATCAGCGTATACCGATCCTGTGTGGGTCAGATCCTGTGTGGGTCAGCGCTCAGCGATCCTATGTGGGTCAGTGCATACTGATCCTGTGTGGTTCAGATCCTGTGTGGTTCCTTACGGGGGTTAGTACCTATCGATCCTGTGTGGTTCAGACTCCGTATGGTCAAAATCAGTGCCTCTTGATAGAATAAGATGATCTACCTTCGCTACTAATCATCTGTACTTCTATACTTCACTGAAATCCTGGTGTGAGCTGAGTGATTACCTTCGTGTTTACCTCATGTATGAGATGTGTACTCATGACGACTTAGATATATGTATGGGCATATACCTAATAAGGGTGGATGTTTCTTCATGGATGTTTTTTCATGGATGTTTCTTCATAGATGTGTTGTGGGGAAGCCCACGTGGCTTTCTTCTATTATTTGTTCCTATGGGATACACCTTGTGATGTACTTTCTTTTTAGAGTGTTTCTACACTTATGGAATGGAATGTTCTTGGGCTCAAGAGTTGGAGCCGATTTGTGATCGGTAACTTAGGTATATGTATTGGAATATACCTAAGTAAGGATGGTTGATACTCTTTGATTGTATATTACTACTGAGGTTTATCCTTAGTGGATTTTGGGAGACCTACAGGGGTCTCAGGGTCCCTTACTG
Source organism: Viscum album (assembly GCA_963277665.1). Classification (NCBI taxonomy): domain Eukaryota; kingdom Viridiplantae; phylum Streptophyta; class Magnoliopsida; order Santalales; family Viscaceae; genus Viscum; species Viscum album. The sequence goes on along the minus strand of OY728166.1, from coordinate 1,077,747,667 downwards.
AGTATTGTTATACTCACCCCTGCACAGGCTTCGCCCGCACCTTGTTGTGTTCTGTGCAGAAAATGGTCAGCAGTGATCGAGGCTGAGGGTGATGGACGGAAGGCTGCTCGGAGTTGGACTAGATGGGACGTACTTCAGGGGTGATTTGTTTGCGATCTGTACCTACCCTTCAGGTAGGATTCCCCGGTGGACGATCCAGGAGCTGTTTTCCCTTTTTACTTGTACTTGTACTTGTTATTCAGTTGGGTTTGTATACTGGCCCACTTACTTTCATCACACCTTTCTTTTTTATATTAGTACTTGTTTCTACTACTGGTTGTGTTAAGACTATGTGTGTTACAGGTTTAAAGGCAATGCCTTCCTTTTTTATCAGGTATTCGCCTTTGGTGCTAGTCATCATCCCCTGGCCTATGGAAGTCGGGCTTGGGGTAGTCACGGCACGGGCCCCGAGGACGGGCCGTGACAATGAAATTCTCTTTTAAAGGTTTTTAAATAACCAAAAATATAAATTTTATAATAAAAAAATATTAGTGGTCACAATGATCATTAATAGTTATAGTCTTTAGATAAAATAATAAAATAATCAATATTTTATTCAAAATCTTCCATTTCATTCACTTATAAATACACCCTAAGATCCACTAATTCATCTTCACTTTCAAACTTCTTTTACAGCCTAAACTCTATGAAAATCACTCCCCTGACATCCCTCACTACCAAAAAAATGTCCTTTTGTTATGGGTCATTTACCACGGGCCATGCGCCCATCACAAATAGTATTAAATAAACTTATATTTGCAATGGGTAAACACACCCATCACACATACTATTGGCATGCCTTCCCACCAAAATGCGGGAAATAGTATTTGTGATGGGAACCAAGTCTCATCAGAAATACCATTGGTCATTTAATGGTAATTGAGATGGATCATTCTCCCATCACAAATACTCTGCCAGTAGTTGAATATTTGCAATGGGACCCATCGTAAGAATTGTTTTAACCGTCACCTCAAGCATTTATTATGGGAACTATTTGCGACGGTTCCCATCACAAATAATCATCTTTGCTAGTAATGTAACCTATATATGACCCCTAGATTTTTTTTCTCCATTCAAAAATTCATCTCTCATTTCTCTTAAGATTCCCCGCATTCATGTAGAAGTATAGATTTTCAAGGGGAATTTTTTTTAAAGTTTTCAAAATGCAAAAGCTTTAAGTTTTTGGTATTTATGTAATGTTTTAAATTACTATTTTATTTATTTTATTTTTTATTATATTTTAATATTATTAATTAGTTGTAATTAGAGTCGATTAGAAGTAATTATTTATAATTATAAGTAATTATTTATAATAATAAGCAATTATTTATATTTAGAAGTAGTTATTTTAAAAATAGTAATATTTAGTTTTAATTAGTATTAAGGTTTTAATTAAAAATTAAATAGTTTTAATATATAGTAATTAGTTTTAATAAATGGTAAATAGCTATAATTAGCAGTAATTAGTAATAATTAAAATCAATGAGTAAAAAAAGAGATAATTAGCATTAATTAGTGGTAATTAGTTAATATTAGTGATAATTAAAAAAAATAGCGTTAATTTGTAGAAAATTGTAATAAATTAACAAAAACCGGTAATAATAGAAGGTAATTAGTTATAATTGGTGGTAGTTAGTAATAATTGGTGGTAATTATTATTAATTAGTGATAATTAGTAATAATTGCTAGTAATTAATAAAAAATAAGGCTAATTAGTAAAAAATAGCCGTAATTAGTAAAAAATAATAGTAGTTAGTAATAATTAGCAATAATTAGTAAAAAATTATAAACTAATAAAAAATAGTAACAATATGTGATAATTAGAAGTAATTAGTAATAATTAATGGTAAATAGTGATAATTAGATGTAATTAGTCAAAATTAGAAGTAATTAGTAAAAATTAGCGATAATTAGTAAAATTTAACAGTAATTAGTTAAAATTAGAAGTAATTGGTAAAACATAATATTAATTAGTAAAACGTAACGTTAATTAGTATTAATTAGCATTAATTTGTAATAATTAGCATTAATTAGTGATAATTAGCATTAATTTGTGATATTTAGCGTTAATTAGTGATAGTTAGGGCTAATTAGTGATAATTAGCATTAATTGGTGATAATTAGGAATAATTAGTGATAATTAGTGATAATTAGTGATAATTAGTAATAATTAGTCATAATTAGTCATACTTAGTGATTATTAGTCATAATTTGTGATAATTTGTCATAATTAGTACTAATTACTGGTAATTAGTACTAATTAGTGGTAATTATTGATAATTAGTGGTAATTAGTGATAATTATTTTCAATTAGTCATAATTAGTAATAATTAGTTTTAATTAGTCAAAATTAGCAAAAATTAATGATAATTTGTAATAATTAGTGATAATTAGTAATAATTAGCAACAATTAATAATAATTAGGGATAATTAGTAACAATTAATGACAATTAGTCATAATTAGTCATAATTATTAATAATTAGTCATAATTAGTGATAACTAGTCATAATTAGTAATAATTAGTAATAATTAGTAATAACTAGTAATAATGAGTAATAATTAGTTAATTTGTGGTAATTAGTAATAAATAGTTGTAATTAGTAACAATTTGTCATAAGTAGTTATAATTAGTTATAATTAGTCATAATTTGTGATAATTAATGATAATTAGTGATAATCAGTGATAATTAGTGATAATTATTGACACTTAGTGATAATTAGTGATAGTTAGTGATAGCAATAATTATTCATAATTAGTCATAATTTGTGATAATTTGTGATAATTAGTCATAATTAGTGATAAGTTGTAATAATTCACGGTAATTAGTAATAATTAGTGGTAATAAGTAATAATTAGTCATAATTAGAAATAATTAGTAATAATTAGTAATAATTAGTCATAATTAGTGATAATTAGTGATAATTTCTAATAATCAGTGATAATTAGTAGTAATTAGTATTAATTAGTAATAATTAGTGATAATTAGTGATAATTAGTGATAGTTAGTAATAATTAGTGACAATTGGTAATAATTAGTGGTAATTAGTAATTATTAGTGACACCAAACAAGTCTATCCAAAAGTAAAGCTTCTTAACATTTATGAAAATGAAAAGAAAAAGTATAAGGGAGGCGGGTGGGGTCAAATAACGGGGTTTCCCTCATCCATCAATTAGAAGAGTCAAAGATCATAAAAGGAAATTTAATTTCTATAATCAAAGTCATTAGGAGTTTCCCACTCATATTGGGACTTACTGATATTGGAGATCTGCAAGATTTCTGCACCGACCTTTTTTGACAATTTAGAAGGGGATTTGGTGGAAATAGTGTATGGTTTTTTGGAGTGGTCCTTCCATGGACTTCTCATCAAAGGACCAGGAGTGAAACACTTAGTGGTAGTCACCTTTGCCTTCCCATATATGAAAAAATACTTAAAAAAGGCATGACCATAGTTGTTTTTTGCCATCAACGGGGTATTCTCATTCACCCATTCACTATCCACAATAATATTTTTTCCTTTGAACAAAGATCAGATGTAGGATGTTCCCCTGGGGAATCATCCTCTATATCCTCCCCTCTTCCATGAGTCAGCTAAATTTCCATTAATTTATTTATTTCCTATTGAAACCTTAAAATATTCCCACCATCACTTAGATTTTTCAACCACTCAATTATAGGAACAGATTCCTACGAGCACTATTCTTTTTCAAAAGTCACCCCTGGAGTAAGATTTCCCTCATCCGTTTGGGCACATTCTCCATGACCAGGCACTAGTTTCAGGGCCATATCTAACCCATGAGTCATCCGTTCCATCACCAGAGACAGTTTCTTGTCCATTTGAGGTGGACCAGCACTAACTTGCACATTTTCTTTATCAAGAGTAGATTTACTATTTGAAATAGAGGCCACATCATTATATGTGGTCTGTTTCTCTAAGTTATTCCTATAATAATCATCATGATGTCTATTTAAAGATAAAAGGGATCAAACTACATTCCTATGACATTTATCCTTAACTTGACCAATAATTTGACACTTTGAACAGAAATTAGGAGGCCTTTCATATTCAACTTTTAAAGAGTTGTCATCATCCAGTTCTGACAAAACAACATTATGAATTAAGAAAGAACTCAAGTCAATATTTACTAGAACCCAAACAAAGTGACCAAATTTGACAACCTCAATATTCTTATCCATTTTGATTGGTATACCCACCATAGAGGCTATATCAAACAATATCTTCGGATGCCCCAAGATCCAATCCAGACCAATAATTTTGATCCAATCTTTAGATTTAGTTTTTTTATGGAAAACAGATTTAACCAAATATCCCACTCTTGAAAGAACGCCATACCTAGTTTTAAAACAATTGAGTTGAGTCCCCAAGACCTTCAAATTAGATCATATAAGGGAAAGATGATGTCAAAAAACCTTGAACAATGGGGATACATATCAAATTAGTGAAACACCATATAGAGGACATCTTCTGAACTGATTCATCAGTTTTCCAAGACATTACTCTAGAGGGAAGAACTAGAAGAGAAATTACGAAGAACTCAACAATTTTAAACCTCTCAAGAATCGAATCTCTATTCGCAATCATATAGTAGATATCACATTTCTTCACCATTCTCTCTAGAACAACATCTTTTATATGCAAAAAAAAAACTTTTGTTGAAGTCCTAATCAATTTTAGCAGAACCAATTAGATGCCTCTATCCAGTTTTCAAAGAATTAGGTCGACAAGCAGTCTCAACTGCTGTAGCACAACTGTGATTTCCCACTTCATCTGCCAAACCAAGTCCAAAAGAAAAGTTCAAAAATTTCCTAGGTCACTGAGTATCAGCACTCATGGGTAATATTTTATGCTTGTTGTCCATTCCAACCTCCATTGAGGAGTTTCTATCCACAACACTAGGGAGATTAACTAACACACCTGCACCGATCCTCCCTGCTGTAAAATCCAACATCGTAGGTTTGGGATCTGCGACTACAACGCTAGGAGCCACCACTTCATGAACCGCCGTAGACCTAGGATCTCCAGCCACCATTGTTGTAGGAATCAATACAAATCTATGGTCTCTAGTCGTTATCGCATCTGACACCAAAGATTCACACACATCTTCCACCACTGTTTCAGGATGAAAATCGGTCACAGTCTTCCGAGATCCATGCATCCCCTTTGTGATCCTCCAATAAACATCAACCAATGGTGTAGGATGGAAAGATCTGGTGGCCATAGTCGTCTCGTCCACTCCAGGTTGAGATCCGTACATGCCAACATCAAACGAACACTGATCACCTTTAGAAAGCACTCCGTCATTCAAGAGAATGGATCCAAGAAAGTGAAACACCACAATGTGCAAGCGACACTAATCTTCTAAGTCGCTAGAGAAGCCATCACACGGGATCTTCCAAATCCTTCACAGCGTCTCCATATCCCACTCTTAATAATTAGTGATAATTGGTAATAATTATTAATAATTAGTCATAATTAGGGACAATTAGTGATAATTAGTCACAATTAGTGATAATTAGACATAATTAGTGATAATTAGTCATACTTAGTGATAATTAGTCATAGTTAGTGATAATTAGTCATACATAGTGATAATTCGTCATACTTAGTGGTAATTAGTAATAATTAGTGGTAATTAGTAATAATTAGTGGTAATTAGTAATAATTAGTGGTAATTAGTAATAATTAGTGGTAATTTGTAATAATTAGTGGTAATTAGTAATAATTAGGGGTAATTAGTAATAATTTGTGGTAATTTGCAATAATTTGTTGTAATTAGTAATAATTAGTCATAATTAGTAATAATTAGTCATAATTAGTGATATTTAGTGATAATTAGTAATATATAGTGATAACTAGTATTAATTAGTAATAATTAGTAACAATTAGCGGTAATTAGAAGTAATTAGTAATAATTAGTTATAGTCAGTGATAATTAGTAATAATTAGTGATAATTAGTGATAATTAGTGATAATTAGAAATAATTAGTGATAATTGTTGATAATTATTGATAATTAGTGATAATTAGTGATAATTAGGGATAATTAATGAGAATTAGTGATAATTCATGACAATTAGTGACAATTCATGACAATTAGTGATAATTGGTAACAATTAGTGATAAATGGTAACAATTAGTGATAAATGGTGATAATTAGTGATAATTGATGATAAATATTGATTATTCCAAATAATTAATGATAATTAGTAATAATTAGTGATAATTAGTAGAAATTAGTAATAATTAGTAATAACTAGTCATAATTAGTCTTAATTTGTAATAATTGGTTGTAATTAGTAATAATTAGTGATAATTAGTAATAATTAGTTATAACTAGTAATAATTTGTGGTGATTAGTAATACCTATTAACAATAGGTAATAATTAGTTATATTTAGAAATAATTAGTGATAATTAGTGATGATTAGTAATAATTAGTGATAATTAGTGACAATTAGTAATTATTAGTAATAATTAGTGATAATTAGTAATAAATAGTAATAATAATGATTAATTAGTAATAATTAGTGGTAATTAGTATTAATTAGTGATAATTAGTAATAATTTGTAATAATTAGTGGTAATTAGTAATAATTAGTAATAGTTAGTAATAATTAGTGATAATTAGTGATAATTAGTGATAATTAGTTATACTTAAAAATAATTAGTGACAATTAGTGATAATTTGTAGTAATCAGTGATAACTAGTAAGAATTAGTGATAATTAGTTGAAATTTTTTAAAATTAGTGGTAATTAATTTAAATTAGTGTTAATTATTAAAAATTAGTGGCAATTAGAATAAAGTATCAGTAATTAGTAAAAACTAGTGCTAATTAGTAACAAATAGTGGTAATTAGTAGTAATTAGTAATAATTAGCGGTAATTAGTAATATTTAGTAATAATTGATGATAATTAGTAATAATTAGTGGTAATTAGAAATAATTAGTAATAAGTAGTAAAAATTTGTAATAATTAGTGGTAATTGGTAATAATTAGTAATAATTTGTAAAAATTAGTACTAATTAGTAAAAACTAGTATAAATGAACATGAAATTTACTATAATTAGATAAAATGGTAATTAATAAAAATCATCAGAAATTAGTAAAAAAACGGTAAATATATAAAATTTATAATATTTACAAGTCAATTCTAATTTTTTAATTTTCTGCACTTTTTTTATCGTATTTTTGTTATATTAAATTAATCATTAAAAAATTATCTATTTAATATTTTTTTAGAGAAATATGGAATAAGGAATTAGAAAAAATTATTTATTATATGATCATGATTGGATAAATCTTCACTAGAATGCAAACAATTTTGGTATAAATCATGTATATATTGAGGGTATTAAGGATTTTTTATCAATTACCTCATCAAAACTAGAATTTGTTTCAGAAAGAATAGTTAAGTGTCTATGTAAGAAGTATGATATGGGGAGTTTTGACACATTTGATGATGCAATATGGATACTAGTAGCTTAGTATGCCTTTGAGAAAGGATAAATTGTTGGTATTGACTCTTGACTGACTCCTGAGAGTTGTCATGCTACTTTTGTGATATCGTCATGCAGCTCGAGAGGAGGTGTGGAGAGTCATCAACATCTGCTGCACAATATGAGAGGTAGCTGTGATCTTAGAGTGAGCTTATGAGGACCACACGTAGGGGGAAAAAAGAGTTCCATCGATAGCAACTGCAGGTGATGCAACGATGGCAGTAGCAGCAACACAAGTAGATGATACAGTACATGCAATGTTTAACTTGTGGTTTAGGGATGAAGTTCCCTCTATCAGCTCCTCCATACGACTCTACCCATTAGTGATTTATATATTTTTTCTAATTAATATGTGAATGTAATTTTTTTGTAATATTTTTATTAACCCATATATTTGTATTTCCATATAGTATGTTTTTATATTATTATGAATATTATGTTTTTATTATTTTATTATTTTATTTTATTTTATTATTATTTATTTATTATTTATTTATTTTATTATTTATTTATTTTATTATTTATTATTTATTATTATTTATTATATTATTATGAATATTGTGTCTTTTATTATTTTAATTTTTTATTTTGTAATTTTTTTATTTTAATAATATTTTTATAAATTTTATTTGTTTTACTAGTTTTTACTATTTAATAATATTATTATTCTTTAATTAAATTTTATTAAAATATTTTTTTATTTTTTATTTTTTTAAGTTTTTTGTGACGAGTGGTTAATCCCATAAAATATAAGTATTTGTGATGGTCAGGTCACAAATGATTTTTTTAAAACTCGGATAAAGTATTTGAGACAGACCATCGTAAAAAAACTATTTGTGATTTAATTTTCTGTAAGGGTCATTTGTGATGGGACCCCATCATAAATAATTCAATTTCTAGTTGTGCCTCACCACATCCTGAGTCATTGATCTACCGAAAAGACCAACCTCGAGGTCTTAAAGAGTAGTCCAATAAACCATCTCCAATAAAGGTATATTTCCTTATCATGTTTCTTTTATATTTTCATTCACATATAAAACCTCCATACAATGAACGAGATATAAAAATCCCATAATTAAATGATTTATAAAAAATATTTAATAACTAAAATTCCCAAGACATTTTAGGTTTAGTGTTTTTGGGAATTAGAAAGAAATATCTAACATAACAAATATCATACTTGTCCCACCAAATATGATTTTTTACACTAAACCAATTCCCTTAAATGATACACTTTATCCATTCAAGGAAAAACATCATAACTCAAACATAACTTCATAATTATTACTAGTAAAATTAAATCCATGTAAAAATCATTATAAAATATTGGATGAGCATATAAATCTCAATAAAGAGTATAAAATAAATAGAAAACTCATTAAGACACTGAAAAACATGAAAACCCATAAAATTATTTTCTTTTAAATAAAATCCCTTAGGCTAATAAAATAAGTTAAACATATATCGAAAACTGAAAAGAACTCCTTTTATAGAGTGATATAAAAAATCTCCATAAATAAGCATAACTGAATTAGTATGTGCATGTAATTTTTTTTAAAATCATGGGAACTCATGAAAAGGATTTTATGTGAAAATAACATTTTTACTTTTAACTGATTAAAAACTTATATTTAATCATGAAATCAACTTATTATCTCATAAAATAAAAATATTTCCTTTTAATACCCATAATTCAGAATTTAAATTCAATGAATCCATATAAATAAATCATATTTGTCACCACCCTTACAAATCACCCTTATAATGTAATAAATTGTAATCAATTATATTCAATAACCTTTAATTGAATAACTTATACCTAGTTAATTCCAACGTTGTATCTCTAGATAATAAATCATTACACAATTCATTATGGGATATAAACCGAGCCTAATCATCATCATAAATAATTAGAAAGTACCAAAACATTATTAAATCATAAATCATATTTCATTTTACCATAATATGAATAGAATTCATAAAAAATATCTTTTCAAACCATAAACACAAGAGTTTTTAGTTAAAACATAAAAAAATGAATTTAAAAGAATATTTTTACTAATTACCCATTGATGGGAAAATAAAAGAGAATTATAGAATAATTTTAAATATAAATAAAAAGATGAGAAATAAAATTCTTAGAAAAAATTACATAAATATAGATTTGAGAAAAATACTTCAAAACATTTAAATAAATGTTTAAAATAAAACACATAATTTCATGTCTTAAGACACCTTGTACATCCTATAAATTTTAGAAAAATAAAAATATACTTATTATTTAATTTATTCTGAGAAAATTTCATTTATTTAATTATTATTTGTTTTAGTCATTTTTTAATATGTATTATACATTTATTGGAATAATTTTTCTTACATGAGTCATTTTTTGGTTGTTTAGTTCAAAGTTCCAAAACAACTTTGGTATAATGATATTAGTAATTTATCCTCATAAAATAATTATGTATTATCCATAATATTAAAGGTATATTTTTTATTTCATTCTAAAAGAAAAGTGTTTAATATTTCATGAAGTAGTTTCCATTAATAGAATCTTCTGAAATAATTTTTTTACTGTTAAAAATCACTAAGATTTTTTATTTTTAATTTCGTTATTATGATGAATATTTTAACATAAAAAAATAATAATCATTAAATTAATTTGATATTAATGTTATATTTAATAATAAAACCAATTATCAAGAATATAAATGAAATAAATAAGTTTATAGAAATATCATCATTCACTTAGGTAACATAAAACCACCACAGTGAGAATTATTTTTCAAAAGAGTTTAAAATAAGTGAAAAAAATAATTATTTAATTTTATAAACAATAAGTTCATAAATAAACTAATCCTTTATGTTTAATTTTAAAAATTACTTATGTTACTAAAAACATTTAGAGGATATTTGAAACGAAAAAACATAGTTTTAGAAAAAACCCATATTTTGACATAGTAAGGACTTATAAAAACAGTTAGGTGAGAGGTAATGGGTGATATATCATCATTGATGGATAAAAATAATGAAAATTCCATGATAATTTCGTCATGTAATAAAAATAATAGAAAGACTAAAATATTTTTAAGTAAAATAATCATAAATTTTAAAGGAAAATAGGTATGGAAACCCTCACCTTGCCCTTTGAGTCACCTCCTTTAGATTGAGTCTAAATCCTTTAGAGAAGAGACCTTTGGTTAGAAAATAGATTTATGAACATTGAAAGGGATGTTTAGAGCGGTATTTGGGAATAATATGGTTAAAAAAATAAACTTTATATGTGTTTTGGAAAGGTTAGAAGAGTCCCCTTTTATAGGAAACATTCAATGGAATTTTAAAAAATATTCAGTTTTTAAGGGTCAATAATGTAAATTTAAAATGTAAAGTTGATCATAAATAGAAAATAAATGAAATTTTAGACCATTAATCACCCCCAATTTACTCAATATATGTTATTATTATTTTTTATTAATTTATAAATTATTTTTAACATTAAATACCACTTAATTTCATTTTTTGGTTATTCTTCTAATTTGAGATTACAAATACCTAAACAATTACAAAATACCAGAATTAATATTTATATGATTTGTTTTATTTAATAATTATCTATAAAATTCATGAAACTCTCAAATTAACCTAAAAATTATTCCTTTAAATATTTTAAGAATCATTCATTTTTGACTTTTATTCCACTTGCACAGGCGTTGTGTCGATGTTGCTTAAGAATTTTGTATAATTCTCATATTATTAAATATTAAAAATATATTAATTAAATAAATATAATTTATTATTAGTAAATTTTATCACATAAACCCAATAATAATAATATATATTCCCATTAATATCCTGATAATATTTTTTAAGATAACAATTTTGACTTTTCGTACCTTGCACAAGCACTGGGTAAAAATTTGTATAATTAACTTGTTATATAACTAATAAATAAATAAATATAAATAAAAAATCATTTATTAGTAATAAAATTTACTTATTAAATATTATTAAAGGCTTATCCTTTAAAAATATAATCATTAAGCCATTAATTTTGACTTCTCATATGCTATGTAAGGTACTATGTCAACACCAATAAATGTTTTCATATTTATCTCAAAATAAAAATTAATTTATATTAATTGGATAATAGTTTTATGATATTTTGACATTATATAGGTTTATATAAATTTCTATACCATTTTAGCTAAAAAATATATAATATGAAATAAATTTCTAGTTGAATTGAAACTATGATTTTAAATGGTATTTAAATACAACTGAATCAATTAACATGTAACCATATTAAATTTTAATATTGAATTTAAAAATAAATACTTTATGAATTTTAAATACATAAATTGAAATAAAAACTCATTTATAGGGTTTTATAATAATATTTAATCAAAACTTTTGACTACAAATTACATTTACTATTTACTGAAATATCTTATTTTTTATAAATTTTTATCAAAATTCATTGCACATAGTTTTGAAATGAAGATTAAAAATATATTTTTATTTTTATTAAACTAAATATAAAATCATTAAATAATAACCTTTTGTTTGGTCGGAATAAACATGAAGACAAAAAAGGGGTAAATTGTTTCTTTTTAAAAGCACTTGGGTAATTTAAAATTAATCCCCATTTGTGTTTTGGAATGAAATGAAGTTATAGTGACCCAAATTTTTTTTACATAACTTTTAAGATATACAACATAATAGTGATACAATCCAAGATCCAATAGTTTAGTGGCTTGGTAAAATTAGGCTCGTACATCAATTATACATAATAAAAATGAAAAATTAAATATATTCTTTTTATTTATCATTATAAATATCTCATATTCTCCTCAGTACATGAATACAATAAATGATATACATCAAATAAATGGGTGATCTAAAAGCCCAATAAGGGAATGAATAAGATACATGAATCAATAACACATGGGTGAGAATAATCAACATCGGCATATTATAAGCAAAGGATAATCCTCATAATCATGAGGAAAATTTTGATTAATACATGGAATGTGTTTTATGAAACATAATGAAACATCTTAAAATAGTGGCTAAATACCACAAAGAGTTTTGAATAAAGCTAGCATCAGGTTCACACATAACATATGTGAATAAATCGTAACATAGTAAATGTGCATTAAGATAAAGTCATATTACCACATAATAAACATTATCTCATAAGATATATAACTTTACCCAATTAATTTGAGGGATATATAATTTCAATCCCACCAGTCACTTCATAAATGCTAATAAATCATGCATGCAACATAGAACGTATAATAATCATAGTTATGAAATAATTCTCTAGAAAGGAATGGGTTTAATAAATTATTTCAAATATCATATATTATATAATAACCTTTGGGATCACCAAATGGAAAATGGATATAATAATTTCAAAAAAATATCGACTTTTTATAAGAAACAACCCATGAGGAGTCAATGGTTTGTTTTCTTTAAAAAAATGAAGTCTTTTGATAAATCTTTGAATTGGGATTGAAAATAATTATCTAAGGTAAGAAACATGTATATCACTAAAATAAAAGGGGAATAATACTTAAATTTAAAGTTTTATATATTATATGAACATTCATACTAAAATCAATATGAAATAGGATATAACCCAAAATAATGATCTTGGGTTTGAGAATTCTCTTACTTTAAATCTTGCTTTATTGTGTCACTTTTCTACATCCTGAATAATAAAATTAAGTTTACTAAAACATTTAACAAGAAGTTAATTTGGTTAATTTGTTTTAATATTCATCAATTATATTAATTTTAATATATTTCTTAATTTCTATTTTTTAAGTTAAAATATTTTTATATAATGTTTTCCATAAAAACTTCCCATTTTTCTTTGATTTCACTATTTTATTCAAGGTAATGTATACATTAGTAGAATTAATTACAGAAGATTAATATAAAAATATTTATACATTTATATATTAAAAATAATTTATCATAACATTCGATATGTTTTGTGATAAGGAAAGAATTGGCAACATCCTTTTAAGTGGTTAACCAACAGTTAACACGATATTGTCCGAATGAAATATAAATACATCATATTTATATTTTTGGTAGTAGGTTTAAATAATTCATATAATTTTTAAATAATTCGTAATTAATCTTATAATATTTTATATTGAAAATAATTTAAAAAAAGAATAGAAGAACAAAATGAGAGAAGAGTTGATAAAAACATACTCTTTCCTCAAAGTTTCTTCTTTTATACGAAACTAAAACAACTTAATGATTGGAGTTGGTTTACTCTAAAAAAACCCTATGGATTATTAGAGGCTTAATTGAGAGTATAGTTTCAATGTTTTATATTTGGTATGTTTAATTGGAGTGGTCTTCTAAGGGTATGGAGAGGGATTATTTATACTTGAGGTGAGAGGTATTTTTGAGTTAAAATATTGAATAAAAAACTATATCCAAGATAAACCTTGTAATAATGATATTTTAAACATAATTAATCATATATCAATATAATATAGTGTTTTTAGAAGTTTAAACCCCTTTATAATTTTAATTCACTAGTTTATTAAAAAGGAAAGTGTAAAAATGAAAAAAAAATTCTAAAAGAATATTTTTGACTTTAGATGTTTGAAAGTAATTTTTAGGTTTGGAAAACAAGTTTATTGTATTTTAATGACTCTTTTATCAAATTAAAAATGTTTTGATAGATCCAACATTTATATGATTTATTACATCATGAATGAAATAATTTAAAATAAACCGGCTATAAGAAAACTATATTTATACTATTCACCTGAAACATAAAGTATTTTAGAAAATTAAAAAAAATACCCTTGGAAATTTGGAATTTATTATTTAAAAAATAAAATTAATTTTATCAAAATAATTTTATGACATAAGTTATTTTAATTTTTTATAAAAAAATTATGATTTTTTAATGAAATACATTAAAACAGATTTTATCAAAAAAATATTATATTTTCTATGAGTTTCTAATCTTGATATTTATTTTATCGCATTATAATATTTATATTTTCTCAGATTACACATGATAAATATTATTTACACTATATTTTATTACTTTTTGGTCAAATTACTATTCCAACAATCATGTTACTATTCAAAATGGCCAGATTACTATTCAAAATGGTCAGGTTACTATTCAAATGGTCACATTTCCTCCTATAAATACAAATTCTTTCCTAAATTAAATATTCACTAAATTACTCTGAAGGTTCTATATTTTCATTTAATATGTTGATTGGTTTATTGATATATTTTTACTTTTATAATTTTGGTTGTGGGGGAGATTATTTTCGTATATCGAAAGGATCCAAATTTTCCAATTATAAATTTCATAATTTATGTTTTTGGAACCATTATAATGTTTTTAATTTTAATGGGTTTAATAATTGAAAAATGTAACAATTTTCATTAATTAAAAAAATGGTTTTTGGTTTCTTTATATTGTGTATTTGTATAATACTATATAATATAATAAAACACACATTTATTTCAAAAAAGAAATATCATTTATAAAATCTAGGTTGTTATATTATTCCCCCTTATGAAATTTCATCCCTTAAATTTCAAATCATTTTATTGGTTGAGAATACATGAGGGTAATTTTGTTTTATTTTTTTTACTTTGGTTCCCATGTCGCCACTTCATATTTATAGTTACTCCACCACACCTAGATAAGGTGAGTTGTCTTATTGCGTAGAACATTATCTCTATGGTCTAAAATCTTCACCATCTTCTCCTCATATGAGAGGTCATTATCTAGTTTTACCAACTCCGGATTCAATACATGTGAGGGATCATGTATGTAATTTCTTTGGAAAGATATGTGAAACATATCATGAACATGAACCATATTTGGTGGAAGTGATAGCTGACAAGTCACTGCTCCAATGTGATCAAGAATATCAAAGGGAATAATATACCTAAGGCTATGATTCCCTTTTTTCCAAAACACATGACTCTATTCTATAGAAATATTCAATAGAAAACTTTGTTTCCAACATAAAATTCCAATTCCCTTCATTGGTTTTCAACATACCTCCTTTATCGATTCTGAGAAGCTTTTATATATTGTCAGATGACCTAAACCCTTTCTTCATTACCCGATGAAAGGAAACATAAGAAAGGGTGAGATCATATACTCAATAAGGGTAAAAAAAGGAGATACAGAAGAATAATATGAGCATAACGGTATGGAAACATGAGAATAAAATTTGAAGATCATACCCTACATATCAAAGATCATAAAAACGAGTCATAGCATAAATATTGGTAGTTTATAAGACATGAATAAAAAGTTAATCAAGATCATAAGACATTAAAGCATTACATAGGAATAAGATATGGAATTCTGGAAGACACATAAACATTTAATATCATTACCTATAATTCAAGGATCATTGCCAAAACTTAGTAGGGAACATTATGAGGACTACACCTACTTGGAAGGACACAACACCTTCCCCAATCGCAGTCTTTTTTTAATATTGGATTAGGTTACACCTTCCTCCCAAAGTGGATCGAGTTTCCCCCTTTTCCCATAGTGGATCAGGTTTCCCATTATTCCTATTGTTGATTGGGTTTCCCCTTCTTCCCATAATGGATCGATCATGTTTATTTTTTCCATCATTATCTAATGAGATATAAATCATTACCCAATGCATTGGAGGAAGATATAAGTCTCACATGTCAAATTATAAAATCTTAAATACATGTACCACAAGATAATGAAAATTTCATATATCATGACCCATAAAAAGATATGAGTTTCATAAACATCATATCATATTCCATTCATTCCATTAAAAGTAAATTTTTATTAAGGAGAATAAGAAACCCAATACATCAGCTACGGGGGTCTATAGTAATGCAAACGAAGGGCATCCCCTCTGATAAGATTGACGCATTATGGCTTAAAGCTACTAGTCTGGATAATACGCACATTTATTGACCTATGGTCTTCCATGGAAGCCAAGAAATCACCCACCTTGTTCCCCTCTCGCTAGGTGTGGGATAGGATAGTGTTCTGTCTAAGAATCACATGACATCTTCTGACGATATATTCAATGTTCCAAGTTGTGGGACGATTGCCTTTCAGCGCTTCAATAAGGACTAAAGAGTCCACCTCCACTTCAGATATACCAACCTTCTCCTTAGAGAATACAATGAGCACTATGTAAAGGGCACGGGATTCTACCTGGATGGTCGTCCCTCTACCAAAGGAGCATGAGAATGCCAGCACCACTCCTCCCCTTGAATATCTGACCACCCCCCTCCCGAGATCATCCCCGTTTTGCAGGCTCCATCCGAGTTGAGCTTGTTCCCAAGGACAGGAGGATCCCATCTGATCCACTTCCCAGTCACAAAGGGAGGGACAAACTGAGATGCCTGCATGCATAGGAAGGGAGGATTCTTCTTCCAGTCCTTGTTACAAGCGATCAGGTCCAGGAGCGCAAATCGAATAAGAGCGATGATGTCTCTACCTATTGGGATCTCTCCTTCAAACCTAGCTTGATTTCGGGCTTTCCAGATGTACCAGAACCCCATGCTGAAGGATGCGGCCCGGGCCAGACGATCCTTCTCTGTGTCCAGTGAACCTTCGAAACACCTCTCCAGGAACAGAGACAATGACTCCTCAGTATTTTGATACTTGTCGCCTCCAAGGAAACTCCAAACTGCATGAGCCCAGTCGCCACCAAAAAACAGATTCTCCAAGATTTCCTCCTTTCGCCGGTTGCAATAGTGGCACCCCGAGGAAAATCTAATCCCGAGTTTCTTGATATTATCATCATAGGCCACCGCTAGATGCCATATCCGCCAAGACAGGAAGTTCATCTTCGTCGGGATCATACGACACCAAACCACCTCATTCCATCGATCGGCAGGTCTCGAGGAAGACCGAGACCTCCAACTTTGGAAGTCTTTGTTTTTGAATTCCCCCGTGGACAAGAAGGTAAAGATGAATTTGTCCCTCTCAGAGTTCAGGTCAATGGAGTCGAAGGTCTCCTGTTGTTCCTCATTCAGAACTTCCTTGATGAAACGGGGGTGATCGCGAGCTTCCTTAAACATGATCATGGGGGACAGACAGCCTAGGAAGGCCAAAACAGAGCCTACCCAGTTGGTGTTCCAGAAGGAGATATCCCCTGCTCCCACAATCCATAATAAACATGTCAACATATCACAACCTATGGAAAATAGATAGGTTTAATAATCATTTCATTAAAGCATAACCTATGAAAATAAGTAGGTTTCGTAAGTATATAACTCATGAAATAGAAATGATTTTCATAAACAACTTGACAGATTAAAAATTAACCTTTCAAAGAAAAAATAATAAATGGGTCCTTGTATCTTATCCCTAGTAAATCATAAACTATTTCAAGGTATTTTATCTTATATGGAGAATGATTTTGAAAGATCACTTGGAACATTTCTTAATGAAAATAACCTTTATTTTAAAATCACTTTCATAAAATATTTTCTACAATAATTTTCATATAATTAAATATTTTAAATTTCATTTAAAACATTTCTTGATTTTAATATATTTTCCTCTATGAAAAACTCTCATTAAAACATAAATCATTTTGTAAACCTTTTTTTGAAAATGGCTTTGAAAACTTATAAAGAATGCTTAATTTTTTTGGAAAAAATATTTCTTTGAAAATAATTTTAAAATAATGATCCTAAAAAATATTATTAAAAATATTTTCTTTAAAAATAAACTTGTAAATTTTCAAATTAAGCTTTAGGGAAATGGCTGTCATGACAGTGGGTAAATCCATACTTTTTGAAAATTCCTTTTTCACCATAAATTATTTTGAAAATTGGCATGATTATAAAATGAATATAATATTACATTTAAAACCATTTTTAAAAACTTAAAACAACTGTAAAAATTAATTATAAAAATAATAGTATAATAGTATAACATTTTTAGAAAACATGGTTTTGAAAGAAAATATATTTCTATTCGAAGTGAGAAATAACTTCTGATTTTCTTAAAAATAGTTTCTTACTTATCTTAAGTAAAAAAGAGTGAAAATGGTACTATTAAATTAATATATCACTAATAAATAAATTAGAATAAAATTAATAAGAGTTATTGAAATATGGATTATAAAATTTCATCAATGAAATCATAATTATAAATAATCTTGATAAATGATGATATTGTAGCAACAAAATGTTACCATTTTGGTAACTTTGAATCATAATCCCCATGAAATAATAACATTAAATTAAGCATAAAACATCATGAAAATAAGTCTATCATAATAAAACAAGTAAAATGGTATTATATAGACCTCATAAATAAATATAGTTTCATAACATAACATGTGTCTCAAAGAAGGTAAATTGAGACAAAAATTGCATTACCAATTTGGTAACTTTTGAAACGTAAACCCCATTAAAGAGAGATCATAAAATAGATATGTAAATACCAATAAATTAAATTATAATATTCATATAATACATTAATTGGTATTATATATACCACATAAAAGAAACCTGTGGTGAATATGGCATAAGTCTTATAGAAATAAAAGTGAGACTAGAAATCCCCGTACAACATAAGTAACTTTTGAATTGTGATCCCCATGAAATAATAACATAAATTAAAAAATTTAATACAATTTAATAAATTAAATTAATGGTATAACATGTCATAGGTCATTATATACACCACAAAACAAAAATAAGTTGTAAATATAGCATATATCTCACAGAAATGAAAGTGATACGGGAAAACCCTTACCTTGTGTCTTGAATTTCTTCTTACAAATTCAAAACTCATATATAATAAGTATAATTTTATTATAAATATACAAAAGAACCATATTCTTATATATCATACCATATATTATTTTATTGATACTTTATATTACCTCTTTATTAACAATTTTATGTTAAAGTTACATTTCATGTAATAACCGCTTTGTTTTTTTTGTATATATGTTTTGACTTGTTAATATTGATTCATGTACCTATATAATGATTTAATTATTAAAATAATGTAAAACATTATTTAAATATAATATATATTCATTATATTAATATTTATAATAATCTATAAAATATATAAATATGTAATGGAATACACCATTTATGAAGACGGTAGGTCGTACGTACGCATGAACACTATTTCTGTTTTCTTGTCACATTGGAAGAAATAAGTTAAATGAAAAATATGTATGTATATATATATATATTATCATTATATTATAAATATTATTTCATATATATCACATAATTTCACTAAAACCATATTTAATACAATCCATTTAAATTTTGAATGAATCACATCGCTTTGAGGATGCAGTAGTCCACACGTCAACAAACGAAGTTATCATATTTTCAAAAAATTAAAAACATGAAGGAATGTGTTATATAATAATTAAAGAAGAAAAAATAAATCATAAATATCATAAATATCATATAAAATTGAAATTAAATCATTATTAATAACCTTTAATGGCGTAAATGGAAGAATGCATGACATCGGTTCGAGAGGCGATAGTCCGACATACACATGAACGATGATTGCGTATCCCATATGATGGAATTTTGTGTCAGTGTAGGATGAAAACATAAAATAAAAACATATAAGTATATTTAAGATACTTATTTTATTACATAATCATGTAATTAAAATAATTGAGTTGGTGGAGAAATAAAATAAAATAAATATGATTATTGAAGGATATTACCTTTTCTTTGGGTAATTCCTTTTGGTTTGCACCAAAGGAATAAATTTGTTTATTTTATTCCCTAAGTGAGGCTTATAAAATGATATGAGGAAATTTGGGTGCTTATTTAGGAAGATTATGGACAAGAAAAATAGCTTTATGGGTATGAATAAGTGATTTGGGGGGGGGGGGGTGAGTTCCCTTTTATAGTGGATGAGGAGTGACATTCTTATAAATATAAGAAGGTAAACACTTTTGAGAGGGATCCATTACATCATGTGTCTCCAATAATGGTAAAGTTTCTATGAAATGGAGGATATGGTCAAAATATGGACATCCAATATATTTTGGACATAGTTCTAGGTTATTTGGTCACTTAAGTTAAAGTTTAACCACAAGGTAAACTCGTTTTTACCTTAATCATTGTAATTAATTTTAATTAATTTTAATAATATTTTTTTGTCAAAACTAATTTTAAATTTTTATAAATTATAAATTATTTTTTTTCTAAAAATTTAATCTATTTTTAAAATTTATAATAACATAATTGTAATACATTAATTTAAAATTAATCCCATAAACGTGTCGTGAAAGCAGGTTTTTAAAGAGAAAATGTGTAACACCCTAAGATTTTATGAGAAATATTATTTTAATTACTTTGATGTCTTGTGTTGCACGCTACACCAATATTATCTTGCACTATACACAACACTGTATTAGCTTACAGTATACACAAACACTATTCTAGGCTTGTGTTGCATACCAGAGCAACCTTCCTCGATAGCAAGTGTTATACGCAATACCGAGTTTCACTAAACAAGATATTATTATAATATTATTATGAACTAGCCATTATGAATAGTAATACCCACTTTTTAAAATTTTATAAACTTTATCTATAAAAATGATTTTCATTTTTGGATTCGGAATACCAAAATTAACCTAGGGTGAATTTTTGTTATTTTTCTGAAAACTTTCAATTTTTGATGAATAATAAAAACACTGGGTTACTATTTAAAAACCGACCTTTTATTTAAATAATTATTTATTTTATTTAAATTTATTTTAGGTCAAAATTAATACATAATACCCATATAAGTTCAATTTAATTCATTGGAGTCATTTTATTATAATATTATATATGTAAAAAATTTATAGAGTTGTTTACCATCTTTTACCTATCTCCTAGGAGCTTTTTGAAAATTTGCATAAAACTTAATTTTACCACTTCTGGGAATGGAATTTCAAAACTTCGAGAGACACGGTTGATATTAGTAAGTAAAATGTGGTTCAATGTGATGAAAATAATTTTTAGTGAATAATAACTTCTTACTTTTATTTACCACAGTTAAAAGTAAATAGGTTAATTAAGGGTAAAAATGATATTTTAATTACCCTAAAACATGTCCTAATTATATTGGATAAGTGTAATTTGACCAAAAAACCTTATGAATAAAATATTACCCTTTAGGACCACTTGGATTAGATTAGGAACTTTATTATTATTTTATTTAAAGAGGAGTTAAAATAGTTAAAATCAAAGTTTAATAACTAAAAAAAATTTAATATAGGGTTATACATAAGATGAATTTGACTATAAATATTCATTATAAAGATAAAAATATTTCCTACATAATGGTATTTTATTTATAATTTTTAGACATTAAATAATTTAGTTTATTTATGACACAATGATGATGTAATAATTACATTATAAATGAAATATTAACATAATTGATGTAATTTGAGACTTTTTATAAATTACACTAATTTTTTAGGTTAATATGAAATGTTAATATTGATTCAATTAACTTATTTATAACTAATCATGCTGTTATGATTTTCACAAAAATCAATTACCAAATAGTGTCAAAATTGACATAAAATAGTTTTCAAACCAAATATTATATTATTAATTGTTATTATATTCCTAAAAATATAATTTTAGAAAAAATGACTTAGATAAGGTTATATATATTAATAATGAACAACTTTGGGTTCGTTTGGCTTATAATAGTAAGTTTATTAACCATATAGTATAAGAAAAAAAGAAGACACGGTAAAAGTTAAATTATTTAACTTAGAGTTAAATCTAAATGATAAGGTTAAAATAGAAACCTAAACTTGTATAAAACCTATTGGTTGAGAGTATTTCGACCCATAACCACTTTAGCTTCAAAATAAATCAATTTGGTATAAACCGAATATGACTTTATTATAAAATAATATTTTAAGTTTTTCCTAAGGTGCCCCTCTCCTCCCTTATAAAAGGGCACTTCCTCCCTCTTCTCTTTACACAATTTTGAGACTTCAAGCTTGGAAAACCCCTGAAAATTTCCCTTTCCAACTTCCCTATGAACATTATAGAGCTTCTGGTCTCCTAAAAAGAAAAAATCTAGTTCCTTAAGAGGAATCTTAAAAGAGGTGCGTCGAAGAAGAGGTAATCTCTTCTATCGATTCTTTCAAGTTTCTCTCTTCTTCGACATATTATTCTTTAGTTGCTTCATTATAATGTAATAACATAATTATCAATAATATACTTATATGTTATTATAAATATGGAAAAACCCCATTTCACCTTCTATCCATCCTACGGAAAACGAAATCACCGCGCGTGCGTACGTACGGAATACCGTCTCCACGCCGTGGTGTAATCTGTTTTCCACCACCACCTTACTTGGATGGGTATAATGGTGTAAATAATAACTATATATGGTTATTATAATATCATAATGATTTTTAGATATCATATCATCCACTCCAATTCCATTCAATAATTATGGGAACAATATCATCGCTCGTGCGTGCATATGGATTGCCGTCTCCACGACGCGATGAGATTCATTCTCCATGTTAACCATTAAAAAATGGTTATAAAGTATATATAATAAATAATCATGAAATATATGACATAATAATGATACTTTATTTATGTACATATATGTTTCATGTACCTAATTCCATTCAATTCAAGAAGGAAATGAATATAGCGTTCATGCGTACGTACGACCTACCGTCTCCATGAACGATGTATTTCATTCCATTTATTGATCTACCATATATATTTATATGATGAATATATATGTTATATATAAATCATGTTTTACATTACTTAATTAAGTAAATCAGAATATAAGTAATAATATCAAGAACAACAAGTCCAAACACATACGATAAATGAAACAATTTTATCCAAAATGTTGCTTTAACATGGAATTGACAAAAGAAAAGGTAATAAAAAGTCATAAGGGAATCATATATGATATCATAAATATTATTATGGTTATTTTACAAGTTAATAATATGTTTAAAACCACTATATAGGAGTTTCAGACACGTATGGAAGAAATTGTACCTAAGGTAAGGGAAAACTATTCCAATCTCACTCTTATCCGAGATTGTTTATTCGTAAGTATTTACTAGGGTTATTGTTATCATCCATAACCATGTTTTCTAAAAATGATTTCATGTATGTTTAAATTCCTTTTTACCCATTTTTAAATTTTACCACATGTTATGAAAGTAATCTTACTTTTTTTACCACATGAGGAACTTTTTTACTTTTCAGACAAATGTACGAGGATAATGTTATTTTTAACATATACAGTGTGAACGGATTTTTACGGTTCCATAATGCCTCATTTTCATAAATCTTCCTCTACAATATTGCATGATTATTTTCAACAAAACCCTTGTATTTTAAAATTTCATGGAATTTTGTGAAAATAAAATGATTTTGAAGAAGAAAGGATATTTTCCTCAAGAATTCATTTCAAGTGTTTTATCAAAACTATTTTCCATCTAAAATGACATTATTTAATAAGATTATATTTCAAGTATAATGACTCCATTATTTATATGGTTTTATTTTTCTTATGATGAAATGATATCCATTTTTTTATATGGATTATGTTATGATGGCATGATGTTTAAGAATCCCATTCTATTACATGGGTTATGCTATGATGTATGATTTATGATTTTGTGGAATGCGAAAGAATGATTTCATTATGAGATGGGTGGGACCTATATCTACCTCTAATTCATTGGGTAAAGATTTATATATTATGAGATAGACATGGCTGGAACGGTAAGTTAATCTGGTTCAGTGATACAGGACTGGAATGAGGAGTGAACTCGATTCAAAAAGGGACTTTGTCCACTAATATGGTCTTGGAAGCAATGCCTTGGAAACTATGGAAATCATATCAAGTGATTAATGGTTTTCCACAATTACATGTTTTATTCCCATGCTATTTTATCATGATTGATGTTCCATTATGATCCATGCCTTATGTACTTCCATGTTTTATGTCATTGCTCAAGATTTTGATGTTTAAACATTATGTTCATGTTTTTTAGTTCAAATTTATATGGTTTGTTTTATTTTCTCCATGATTACCCTTACTGAGAATTTGAGCTCACCCTTTATATGTTTTCTTTTCCCTAGGATATAAAGAAAGGTTTTAGGTTAGAAAAAAAAGGTGAAGATCTTTATGGGAGATGTTAAAGATCTTTCACCATGATTAGAATATTATGTTCCAAGTTTCCAAAGACACTAAACTATTAAGATCCTTGAGTTTCGGTTTTTTTATGTATTAAGTATTCCAAAAAATTAATGTAATGTCTATGTACATCAATTTTGTGGTCTCTATAGTTGGTATCAGAGGAAATGTTTGTTTAACCTTTGGAAACTAGGATGTTAAAACTTTAGTGAGATCCCTAGAGATATTTCTAAGGTATGTCTAGGGTTGTCCCTAAGGTTAAGTATAAGTATAGGTTATAATACTATAATTATGGTAATAATATTATAATTAAACCTAATATGTTAGATATTGAAGGTACTCCCCCTTTATTATGTTTTTTTACTATCATGATTTTGCCTCTCGCACTATTCTTTTTGGGTTTTAGACAATGGATGGAACCCAAAGGCACCGTGTTGATCAATGTAATGGATGATGCAATGATTGTCCTCATGAACAAACCAAAGTTATGAGAGATGGAGTGAAATATCTTATTTCTATACTTACACAAGATATAAATCATTCTGGACTTCCAAATGAGCAGATAAGAGAACAATATTCTATTGAGTCCTTCATGAGGAAACATCCACCTTCTTTCAATGGATCTTCTGATCCACTTGTTCCTGAACAATGGATCAGTACCATTGAAAAGATATTTTCCATACTTCTCTATTTAGAACATGAAAAATTCATTTTATCTGTTTACAGTTTTGAAGGTGAAGCAGACCAGTGGTGGACTATAATTAAGAATACCAGGCCCCAAGATGAAATTGAATCCATGGAATGGAACGAGTTCAAGAACTTGTTTTTCAATAAGTACTTCTCTCATATTCTTTGAACAAAGATGGAGAAAGAGTTCCTTGAGCTTAAGAAAAAGGATGATGAATCTGTTGGTATATATGAAACAAATTTTACAAGGCTTTCAAGGTATGCATCTGTATTTATCATCCAGCCAGAAAGTAAAGCCGATCGATTCTTCAGTGGATTAAAACCAAGTCTTCGAAGGGAATTAGCGATAATAGACTTCAATAGCTATGAAAAAATTGTGCATTGTGCTATCAAGGTAGAACTTTAAGTTGGTGTTACATATCCATCTCATGGTTTTGACAAGAAACAAAAGATGGAGTTCAAGGAGAAATCCCAGAACAATGGTGAAAATAAGTTGAATGTTTCTTTATGCTCAAAGTGTGGAAAGAATCATGGTGGATATTGTTTAAAAGGTACTAGAAAATGTTTTAAGTGTGTAAAATAAGGTCATCGATTAGTTGAGTGTCTAAGTAATAGGAAAAAGGTAGCTAATGATTTGAATAGAGAAAAGATTACAGAGATTGCTCCACCAACACTTCAATGCAACAATTGCAAGGAAATGGGGAATTATGCTAACCAATGCCCTAATCCAAGGGTTAATGATGATCGACATCAACAACCTATTAAGGAAAAGGAAAAAGGGAAGTCACATGCGATCACCATTAGCAATTTTGAGTATGACAACGATGTGGTGGAATGATTATGTGTTCAAGTAAAGGGATTCCAAAATGATGTTGTGGAATCTCATTTATAGTATTGTAGAACATTGGAATATCTATGTAATGGTTTATTGTGGTTTTAAATAATTATATGGTACAGGTAACCATGAAAAGTGATTGAAATATTTTTGGAAAGTAGATGATATGAACATAATGAATAGATAAATAGAAAATAATATGTTTATGAGCTCATGATTGATATAAGGACTAAGTGATATCATGGTTTGAGTATATAGAATTTTTGGAATTTTGGTATTTGGAAAGAATTAAATTTTGAAAGCATTCATGTTTTCACTAATGTTCAATGGGTATTCATTTTTTCAAGAGAATATTAAGGGATTCACATGTTTGGAATGTGACCAACAATATATATCTTATGATATACAGGCGATAAATTATTGTATTCAATGCTTGATAGATGACCTTTCTAGTAATTGTTTTATTTATACTATGAGATTGGACAGAAGTATTTTGGATAAACCTAAAGATTGGATTAGATTTATTTAGACATCCGATAGTATTGTTTAAGGCTAGAACTTTTGGATATTATTTTTGGAATGTTATAATAGTATAGTTTTAGAAAAATGACAACCCGTAGGACACGAAACAACCCGTCGCGTCGGACAAGGATGCGGGAATTGAACCCACAATCGAAGTGAGACATGCCATTATCACCTACCAATGGCCTACAGAAAGTCCCTGGTTAGTAGAAACAAGTTTTATTTTATTAAACGCTATGATAGATGAAATATAAGTCCATTTTAGCAATCATATACGATTAATCTCAGCATAGATGGACTTATGTATATTTAATAAATTATGCTAATATGTTTACGATAGAGACAGATGGAATGACCTATAATTCTATCACATGATCTGCTAACACCTCACAAATGAAAAATTCAACATCATTTATTTAAGAGATGAAGTGGAAATTGTTCAAGGAACAAAAAACGGTGAGATTGTACCAAAATCAAGTAAGTATTTATTTTAATTCAACAATTCCTCAACATTAAGGAAGTTATATTGAAAACTAAAAATGTTTTCCTAGTACCCTCATACCCGATGAATCAGATGGAACCTTAGATCATCACAAATCTATGTCTTTGTGATTGATGTATTTTTCATAGCCTTGTTCTCAACCACTCTCCATTAGAACTTGATGGTTAGATTTCTCTTCCATATCCATATTTTCACCTATGTTCTCCTATGTGGAAATCCAATTTGGGTAACCGTTACGTTTCTTACATTACTTTTTAAAATTAAGTTTTAGTATTACTTTATACGACGTGGGTTTCTATGAAAGAAACTTTAATGTGGTAAACCATTTATAACCCCGATGAATTTCGAGGGTGAAATTCATTTTAAGGGGGGTAGAATGTAACACCCTGAAATTTTATGAGAAATATTATTTTAATTAATTTGACATCTTGTGTTGTACACTACACCAAGATTAGCTTATGCTATACGCAACACCGTATTAGCTTACAGTATACAAAACCACTATTCTAGGCTTGTGTTGCACGCCAGAGCAAACTTCCTCAATAGCATGTGTTATACGCAATACTGAGTTTCACTAAACAAGATATTATTATAATATTATTATGAACTAACCGTTATGAATAGTAATACCCACTTTTTGAAATGTTATAAACTTTATCTTTAAAAATGGATTTTTTTTTTGGATTCGTAATATCAAAATTAGCCTAGGGTGAATTTTTGGTATTTTTTTAAAAAATTTCAATTTTTGATGAATAGTGAAAACATTGGGTTACTATTTAAAAACCGACCTTTTATTTAAATAATTATTTATTTCATTTAAATTTATTTTAGGTAAAAATTGATATATAATACCTATATAAGTTCAATTTAATTCATTAGAGTCATTTTATTATAATTTTAGATATGTAAAAATTTTATAGAACTTTTTACCGTCTTTTACCTATCTCCTAGGAGCTTTTTCCAAATTTTCATAAAACTTAATTTTACCACTTTTGTGAATGGAATTTCAAAAATCCGAGAGACACGGTTGATATTAGTAAGTAAAATGTGTTTCAATGAGATGAAAATAATTTTTGGTGAATAGTAACTTTTTACTTTTATTTACCATGGTTAAAAGTAAATAGGGTAATTAAGGGTAAAAATGATATTTTTATTACCCTACCACATGAACTAATTCTATTGGATAAGTGTAATTTGACCAAAAACAACCTCATGAATAAAATATTACCCTTTAGGTCCACTTAGATTAGATTAGGACATTTATTATTATTTTATTTAAAGAAGAGTTAAAATAGTTAAAATCGATGTTTAATAACTAAAACATTTTTAATATAGGGTTATACATAAGATAAATTCGATTATAAATATTAATTATAAAGCTAAAAATATTTCATACATAATGGTATTTTATTTATAATTTTCAGACAATAAATAATTTAATTTATTTATGACACAATGATGATGCAGTAATTACCTTATTAAAGAAATATTAATATAATTGATGTAATTTGAGACTTTTTATAAATTCCACTAATTTTTTAGGTTAATATGACATGTTAGTATTGATTAAATTAACTTTTTTCGAACTAATCATGCTGTTATGATTTTCAAAAAAATCAATTACCAAATAGTGTCAAAATTGACATAAAATAGTTTTTAAAACAAATATTATATTATTAATTTTTATTCTATTACTAAAAATCAATGGTTCGGCCAAATGACTTAGATAAGGATATATATATATTAATAATGAACTACTTGGGGTTCTTTTGGCTTGTTATAGTAAGTTTATTAACCATATAGTGTAAGAAAACAAGAAGACACGGTAAAAGTTAAATTATTTAACTTAGAGTTAAATCTAAATGATAAGGATAAATAGTAACCTAAACTTGTCTAAAACCTATTGGTTGAGATTATTTCGACTCATCCTCACTTTATCTTCGAAATAAATCAATTTGGAACTATTATAAACCAAATATGACTTTATTATAAAATAATATTTTAAGTTTTTCCTAAGGTACCACTCTCCTCCCTTATAAAAGGGAACCTCCTCCCTCTTCTCTTTACACAATTTTGTGCCTTCAAGCTCGGAAAACCCCTGCCAATTTCCCTTATCAACTTTCCTAGAAACATTATAGAGGTTACTTTCTCCTCAAAAGACAAACTCTAGTGCCTTAAGAAGATGCTTAAAAGAGGTGCGTCGAAGAAGAGGTAATCTCTTCTACCGATTCTTTCAAGTTTATTTCCTCCTCAACTTATTCTTCTTTAGTTGTTTCATTATAAAGTAATAAAATAAGTATCTATAATATACTGATATGTTATTATAAATATTAAACAACCTCATTTCACCTTCTATCCATCCTACGGAAAACGAAATCACCGCACGTGCGTACGTACGGAATACCATCTCCATGCTGTGGTGTAATCTATTTTCCACCACCACCTTAATTGGATGGTTATAATGGTGTAAAGAATAACTATATATGGTTATTATAGCATTATAAAGATTCTGAGATATTATATCATCTAATCCAATTCTATTCAATAATTATGGGAACGATATCATCGCTCGTGCGTACGTAAGGATTACCGTCTCCATGACGCGATGAGATTTATTCTCCATGTTAACCATTCAATAATGATTATAAAGTATATATAATAAGTAATCATGAAATATATGACATAATAATGATACTGTATTTATGTAAATATATGTTTCATTTACTTAAGTCCATTCAATTCAATAAGGAAATGAATATAGCTTTCATGCGTACGTACGACCTACCGTCTCCATGAACGGTGTATTTCAATCCATTTATTGATCTACCATATATATTTATATGTTGAATATATATGTTATATATAAATAATATTTTACATTCTGGAATTAAGTAAATCAGGATATAATTAATAATATCAACAATAACAAGTCCAAAAACATGTGATAAATGAAACGATTTTACCCAAAATGCTGCTTTAACCTGGAATTGACAAAAGAACAGGTAATATAAAGTTATAAGTGAATCATATACAATATCATAAATATTATTATGGTTCTATTACAAGTTAATAATATGTTTAAAACCACTATACAGGAGTTTCGGACACATTTGGAAGAAATTGGACCTAAGGTAAGTGATAACTATTCCAATATTGTTCTTATCCGAGATTGTTTATTCGTAAGTATTTACTGGGGTTATTGTTATCATCCATGCCCATGTTTTATAAAAATGTTTCCATGTATGTTTAAAGTCCATTTTACCCATTTTTAAATTTTACCACATGTTATGAAAGTAATCTTACTTTTTTTACCACATGAGGAACTTTTTGACTTTTCTGATGAAAGTACGAGGAGAATGTTATTTTTAACTTATAAGGTGTGAACAGATTTTTGCGGTTTCATAATGCCTCATTTTCATGAAGCTTCATCTACAATATTTCTTTATTATTTTCAACAAAACCCTTTTCTTTTAATGTTTCATTGCATTTTGTGAAAAGAAAATGATTTTGAAGAAGAAAGGATATTTTCCTCAAGAATTCATTTCAAGTGTTTTATCCAAACTATTTTCCATCTCAAATGAAATTATTTAATATGTTTATGTTTCAAGTATAATTTATCCATTATTTACATGGTTTTATTTTTCTTATGATGAAATGATATCCATTTTTCTATATGGATTATGCTTTGATGGCATGATGTTTAAGAATCTCATTCTATTACATGGGTTATACTATGATGTATGATTTATGATTTTGTGGCACATGAAAGAATGATTTTATTATGAGATGGGTGTGACCTATATCTACCTCCAATGCATTGGGTAAAGAATTATATCTCATGAGATAGACATGGTTGGAACGGTAAGTTAATCTAGTCTAGTGATACTGGACTGGAACGAGGAGTGAACTTGATTCAGAAAGGGACTTTGTCCACTAAGATGGTCTAGGCAGCAATGCCTTGGCTACTATGGAAATCATATCAAGTGATTAATGGTTTTCCATAATTACATGTTTTATTACCATGCTATTTTATCATTACTGATGTTCCATTATGATCCATGCCTTATGTACTGCCATGTTTTATGTCATTGCTCAAGATTTTGGTGTTTAAACATTATGTTCATATTTTTAAGTTCAAATGTATATGGTTTGTTTTATTTTCTCCATGCATACCCTTACTGATCATTTTATCTCACCCTTTATATATTTTTTCCCCATGATATAAAGAAAGGTTTTAGGTAAGAAAACAAAAGGGGAAGATCTTTATGGGAGATGTTGAAGATCTTTCACCATGATTAGAAGATTATGTTCCAAGATTCCAAAGACACTAAACTATTACGATCCTTGAGTGTTGGTTTTTGTTATGTATTAAGTATTCCAAAAAAGTAATTTTATGTCTATGTACATCATGTTTGGGGTCTCTATAAAATGTTTAAAAGTTCTAAATGTTTTTATATCCAATTTCAATGTTAAATTGGTTAAAATGTCATAAATTTGATTAATTCATGAAAAATTTATCTAAATATACTTTAAAAAAAATTAAAATATAATTTAACTATATATATAAAATAGAAGAAAATTTTATTTTTAATTAAAATTTAGTGGTTTTCTCTATTCATCAAAAAACGAAAGTTCTCAGAAAAATACAAAAAAATTACCCGAAGTAAATTTTTATATCCCTATATAAAAAATAAAGTATATTTTTCAAATGAAAATTATTAAAGTGCCAAATATTATATTCAAAATAGTTTTTCCATTAAATGGTGAAAAAACTATCTTTTACAAAACACGACTTTTAATTCATATAATTGGATTTATTCTTATATCATTCCTATAAAATATATTGTACAATTGTTAAAAAAATTGATTAAATATATAATATTAAAATTTTATTAAAAATTTTCATAAAAAGTGGTTTGTTTAATTTATTGAGATAAAATGGTATTTTTACATAAAGAAATAGTTTTCTTAGAAAATGAATTTCTTTATTTCCAAATAGCTCTTATATTCATTTCTAACTAATTTATAACCAAAGGAATCAATTTATATATATGTTAAACCTTATTTTCCTAATTTAATTAACATTATTCATAACCACCATTCCAATGGATAGGTTACTACGACAATAATATTTTAACAATAATATTAATAGTATATTTAATTTTGGTAAAACTCGACCATATGTATAATGAAAGCTATCGAAGGAACTCAGAATTATGTGTAACAAAATCCAAACATAGTGTTTTTTGTACCAAAAGTTAATCTAATTACTTTGTGTAGTGCATTATTAACTTCGTGTTGCATAAAAATCAAGCCAAACTTAGATATTTCAAATAATATAAGCTATATTCATTGTTGTGTGAAATGAAAAATCTCAAAAAGATTAACTTAATTTGAAAAAAAATATTTCACAAAATCATGGGGTATTACAGGTAGTATGTATTCCCCACCATTATGATTTCTAGATCCATTCTATATATATACATCTTTATAGGGTATTTCTCAATCCTCCTTATGGATAGAGTAGAAAATTATTTATTATTAAGTGCAGCAGTTGCCATTTTTTCCTTTCTAGAATGGTAGTGAATAGAAAAATTATATTACTTGATCAGCTTTAACAAAAAAATTTATGCATATTGATCTCCTTCTGTGTGAATATATACTTTAGAATATTATGATTAGAATATATTTCACACTTCTCACCATATAGGTAGTACCACCAAATATATAAGGTGAAGATCACATCTTCTAACTCCATATCATGCGTCAGGTATTTTTTCCCATATATCTTAAATTATCAGGAGGCGTATGTAATCAATTTATCATTCTTCATGATTACAAAACCCAATCCTAAGAATCAATGTGTATCAAAAAAACCCTTCTCTACTTATTGTTAGAGTGAGTATATTAATATTTATTAGTCTCTTCTTGATATATATAAATATTTCCTCCCATTACACTATCCAAAAATAATTTACCCCTTTCCATTTTTACTTATTTAGAGTAATAGAAAATCTTGAGAAATTTCTCACAAAACGTAGGTAGTACTCTGAAAATCTAAGAAAACTATGGATTTTTTTGACACTAGTGGGTTTGTTCTATTTGTAAATTTCCTTTTTATTTTAATGGTATATAGAAATTCCTTCACTTGTGATCACATGCCCAAATACCCGAATGGCCCTATGGCCTTCATTTTTATTGATTTTTGGTAACCCCCATTTCAAGGGATTAGGGGGAACCCTTACAAGGCCCGTAGGATCAGAGATTACATGTCCCATAGTCTTAGGAAATTAAATGACCAAAATGTATTAGGGAATCCAACCAGACTATCCACAAGGAACTGCCCCTCCCCAGTATCTGCATCATGACAGTAGCTCTCCACATTTTCATGGTCATCTGGCTAGGCTTCCCGTACAGGCACAGGCTAGTCCCAATGGTATAGCCATACCCTCTCATTATGAAAAATCCATTTGGATCTACTCTAGTGAGTGACCCAAGAATGTGACTTGCTACATACTAAAATCACACTTACTGAACTTAGTGTATATTTTTTCCTATCTTACAATCACTAGCACAATCCCAATACTCTCTTCATGTTCATCCTTTACATTGGATTAAATGATAATATCATCAATGAAGACTACCAAAAATTTGTTGAGGTAGTCTCTAAATACTCTTTTCATCACGTCGATGAATATTTCAGGGGTATTAGTAAGTTTGAAGCGCATAACTATAAACTTATAGCAGATATACCTTATACAAAAGGCTGTATTTTTAATATCTTCATTCTTCACCTTCAGCAGATGATATCTATAATAAAGATCCACTTTTGATAAGTACTGAGATCTTCATAGTTGATCAAACAAGTAATCAATCCTTGGGTGGGGATACTTTTTCTTTATGGTGATCTTGTTGAGATTATAGTAATCTATACCAAACTGCATTGATCCATCATTTTTCATTACAAAGAGCACAAACACACTCCAAGGAGATGTACTAGGGCGTATAAACCCTTTGTCCAAATGCTCTTATAGACACTTCTTTAACTCATCCAGTTCGATAGGGGCTATCATATAGGTTCATTTGGAGATAATAGTGGATCTTGTTATAAGCTATATTGAGAAATTGACCTCGCATTCTAGTGTAAGTATGGGAAACTCTTCAGTAAATATATCAATATATAGCCTTACAGTGGTTATTTCTTCAAGGTTGATACTTTCCTTTGACTAAACCATTTGGTTAAGGTATTATTCTTCATAGGGTATCAATACCCACACAATTGAGGAATTTTCCAAAGTATATTCATGATCTTCATTGCATTTGTACAAGAGTATTGGACGGTTTATAATATAGAAATATAATTCCTTTTCCCAACATTTGATGTGTTCTCTATAAGACGAGATTCAATACATGCCCAGTATAGTGTCAAATTCCACTAGTAGAAGGATTATGAGATTCAATGGAAGAATATTACCATATATGTTAACATTAGAAGATTCTAACACTTGGGATATAATAAGCACACCACTTGGTATATTTACAGATATCTATTTTATAAGGTATCAAGGATTAAATTCAATAGTTCTAGAAAACTTTTTGGATATAAAGGAATGAATAGAAATGAATCAAATAAAACTTTTTATATTTTTGAGTGAATAGGTTTTTTACCTTGTAAAAATTCATTTTCACGCTTCACTATAGTAGTAGTGATGACATAAGATTTCCATTTTTTTTCTTTGTATTTGATGGTTGTTAATGCTGATTACCCACAAGGACATATGGTTTAGTACATTGGCTTGCATAGTGACTGTGTTCCCTACAATTGAATCATTAAACCATTTGTGGTGTTTTAGTAGGTTCCTTAATTTCCTTCATCATTCTGGAAGGGTTCTTCATGTCTCTTCTACATTCATGATTTGGGTTTCCTTCTCTCTAGAACATGAATCATTTCAACATCCCTTCACATCAATTACCATGATACTTCTTCCCAAATTTTTGACATTCGTGTGGTCAGATCCTCTTTCCTCCTTTTCCATTTGACCCATAATATTGAAACTCTATTCTTCACTTCTTATCTCCATAACCATGGGATTATTCTCTAAACTCTATATTTTCTTTTATAGCACATCAAACTACTTCTTCAAAACATTAAAATTATCATATATCTAGAGCCTTTTTAAGGTTTCATTTTAAACAACTAAAGAATATATTTATTTTTCTATAATTATTGATAACAAATCAGGATGAGTATGTTTCTCTAAGAGTTGGTGTCTTAGAAAAACCGATAGTACTTTGATTACATGGATATTTAATTTATTTAAATGTTAAACATCTTATTAGATATTGTTCATTGTTCTGCATGACTATGATTCAATAATGTACTAGAGTATTTGTTTCATTGATAAGGTCATGGAAGTTCCCCACTTTAATGAGAACCTAGAAATGATATAAAAATATTCTTAAATATAGTTTTATGGTTGGATGACATACTATGATGGTACACATAGCATGCATACCGTCAGGTGTGAGTACTCATAAGTAGTTGAGACTTCCTCTCATGAAGTTTACACTTGATAATCTCCAAGAAAAGAGATTATGAGAACAGACCCTCCAATAGTAATTCTACATGTTTTGGTGTCATCAGATAATTCTATCTTCGATCATGTGTAATGATCCTTAGACTTTAAGATTATCATTAATATGTTTCACGACTCACAAACTTTTATTTACTGATGAAAACTGTCATCCAGACAGCTGGCGGGATGTAACGCCCCGACCCCAGTTACCCAGAGTCGGTGCATTATTACATAACATTGGCATGATCACAAGAAAGATCAAATCTCAAAATATTGATAAGTTTAGTAGCCTTGGAAACACTAGATATATTCATAAAGTTTTACATTATATCATAAAACTGAAAACTACAACAACATAGTCTCCATAGTCCACACTCTTATCCCCTCATACTATCCCTACAGGTCATTCATAATTTACTTCTTCACATCCTGGGAAAAATAAAACATAGAAAATGGGTAAGCTCAAATGCCCAGTAAGGATAACAATATAGCGGAAACTTTCATAAATAAGAATAAAAATTTAAGGCAATGTATAACTAAAATAAAATCCTTTTAAAATTGAACTTCAGCATAGTATGGAAAAAATAAAATGAAATAATTCCATTTACTTATTCAAATGGATATTCTACTAATTGAATAATCACATGAAATATCAATAACCACTTTCATAATGATGGAATGCATAATGCAAGACTATCATAACCTCATAGCCAAGGCCTCGTGCCAATACTACAAATAAGATTTTTCCACGGCCTTGTGCCAAGACACTAGTTTGTCTCATGAGACCTACCGATGCATCGAGGAGCTATAGTGGGCTCCACCCGTCACATATTAAGTCCAATGCATTCCTCATATGAACAAGTTTAAACATAACATAAACATTCTTATTAAAACTAACATACAAAATTTCAATACTTTCTCTATAAACAATGAATGGTATATAAATAGCACATCCACAGTCAAACAAATCACAAAACCATCAATATAATATGGAAGTTTTGTATCATAATAAATCAGCTTCAAATAAGCTTAAAATCCATCAAAGGATGTTGACATATATGAAATCAAAACTATTTGAGAGAAATATCCCTTTTTTTGAAATCATTTAAAAGTCACATAATTATAAAATAAAACATTTACTTTGAAATTTTTCTTATAATCTTTTAAGGGAAGCTTTGAAGATTTTATAATGGCGTAAAATAGCCGCACCGGCCGTATAAGTTAAAAAAACATTTTTACCTTAATTCTGTCGAAAAGGTTAAAAAGGACCTTGTTTGGAAAATGATGGAAATATTCCTTTATAAACCACTTATAAAAGTCAAAAAGGGTATAAATGACTTTAACCCAAATTCTAGTAAATTGTAAAAATTTTGTGAAATACATTTTTAAGAAACATGGATGTGGATGATAAAGAAGTCCTAGTAGATTATTACGTATAAACAACCTTGGATAATGAAGAGATTGCGAAATAAACCCTTAACTTGTAATTTACCTTGGTTGGGGGTAAGTTAACCTCATGTATAATGGTGAAATAATTGTTATTAAATTATACAAGAATCATATACATTATTATGTTATCATATATGATCTTTTAACATTGCTTTGTTAATAGTATCTTAGTATTATCGTTGTTTCGAGTGTTAACTTATTCATTTTCTTTTATATGTTTTGTTACGTAAGCCGTGTTTGTCATGGATAGGTTGTATCTTAATCATATCCAGAATGATATCAAGTTCTTAGATACTATTATTAATCATAAAATGATAATTATACTTGAATGGATATGATGGAGAATGAATCTCATCGTGTTCGTGGAGACGGTAGTCCGTACGTACGCACAAGCGTCAATATCATTATTTTGATATTAAAATAATATATAATTGGAGGGTATATCATATATACAGAATCATTATCATGTTATATTTATTATTTACATGAATTACACATCATTATTATACCCATCCAAATAATAATTTATTGAATAACAATTACACCACGACGTGGAGACGGTAAGCCGTACTTACGCACGTATGGTGACATGTTATTAAAAGGATGGATATAATACTGAATATGGTTGTACCATATATATAATAACATCACAGTATATATAATATACTGGAGTTATTATTTTAGAATGGGAAATAAAGAAGAATTTGAAGAAGAAGGGAACTTGAAAGAGGGTGGGGAAAACATTACCTCTTCTTTGGGTTCTTCCTTTTGATTTGATCAAAATGGATCCTTAGGTTGGCTTTCTGACTAAAGGAAGGACTCTAGGATGAAGTGAGTGAATTTTAGAGAGTATTTGGGCAGAGTTTGGCCGAGTAAAATGGCTTTGAAAGTGTTAATTAATGAGAAGGGGGGGGGGTGCCCTTTTATAAGAGGGGTGAGGGGGACCTTTGGAAAAGCTAGAAATATTATTTTATAATAAATTCATATTCGGTTTCTAATGGCTCCAAAGTGTATTATTTAAAGTTTAAGGTGGGTATGGGCCGAAAACCACTCACCAAATATAATTTAGATAGGTTTGGGTCATTATATTAACCTTATCTTTTAGTTTTAACTCTTCGTTAATTAGTTTGACACTTACCATGTCACTTTGTATTTTTATATTATATAGTTAATAAAATTACTATATACCTCTAAGAGACCCCCAAGTGGTACATTAATGATAAACCTATCATGATATAAGTCTCTTGGCCAAACCTTAGATTTTTAGGAATTGAATATCAATTAATAATATAATATTTGTTTTAAAAACTCTTTTATGTCAATTTTGACACTATTTGGAAAATTGATTTTTTTGAAAATCATAATAGAGTGATTACTTCGAACAAAGTTAATTAAATCAATCCTAACATGTCATATTAACCTATAAAATTAGTGTAATTCATAAAAAGTCTCAAATTAAATTTATTTGGGTATTTATAATATCAATTATTTTAATTTTTCACTATTATGGTAATTACTGCATCATAATTTTGTCATAAATAAATTAAATTATTTAATGTCTAAAAATTATAAATAAAATGTCATTATGTAGGAAATATTTTTATCTTTATAATTAATATTTACAATTGAATTTACCTTATGTATAACCCTATATTAAAAATGTTTTAGTGAATAAACTTTGATTTTAACTCTTTTAACTCTTCTTTGAATTAAATAATAATAAATGTCCTAATCTAATCCAAGTGGACCCAAATGATAATATTTTATTTCTAAGGTTGTTTTTGGTCGAGATACACTTGTCCAATAGAATTACGACATGTGTTAAGGTAATATTAATATCATTTTTACCCTTAATTACCCTATTTACTTTTAACCGTGGTAAATAAAAATAAAAGTTACTATTCACCAAAAATTATTTTCATCTCATTGAACCACATTTTACTCCTTGATATTAATTGTGTCTCTCGGATTTTCTAAATTCCACTCACAGAAGTGGTAAAATTAAGTTTTATGAAAAATTCAGTTTTTTAACTACCACTTAGTGGTTTCACTATTCATTAAAAATGATGTTTTTCAGAAAAATACCAAAAAATCACCCTAGGCTAATTTCAATATTCTGAATCCAAAAATGAAGTCCATTTTGAAAAAAAAAATTATAAATTTAAAAAACATTGGTATTACTATTCATAACGGTTAGTTTGATTGGTTGTGGTGTGTTAGAACTCGATGTTGCGTACAACACACGTTATTGCATTATTCAAAAAGAAGCGTACCGTAGAAGCTTGGGGTGTTACATCCTCCCCTCCTTTAAATAATTTTGTCCTCTAAATATCTAGAATATTACCGCATGAAAAGACTCGGGTGGTTCTTCATCATATTTTCGTGGGTTCCCATGTTGCCTTTTCCATCTTATGGTTTCTCCACAAGACCTTTACCAGGCGAGTCGTCTGGTTTCTTAGTACTTGTTCTCTCGTATCAAGAATCTTGACGGGCTCTTCACAATAAGACAGATCAGGTTCCAATTCTAATTCCTCATAGGTGAGTACATGCGTTGGGTCAGGCATGTATTTCCTCAATAGTGATACTTGGAACACATCATGAACTTTGGAGAGATTTGGCGGCATTGCCAAACGGTAAGCTATAGCCCCAATTCGTTCTAGAATTTCGAAAGGTCCGATGTACCTGGGACTCAATTTACCTTTCTTACCAAAACGTATGACTCCCTTCCATGGAGATACCTTCAGGAAAACATGATCACTGACTTTAAATTCCAAATCCTTCCTTCGATTATCGGCATAGCTTTTCTGCCTACTTCGAGATGCTTTGATATGGTTTTGGATTAGCTTCACCTTTTCCATCGTTTCCTCCACCAGTTCTGGGCCTACAAGTTTTCTTTCACCAACGTCATCCCAACAGGTTGGTGTGCAACATCTCTTTTCATATAACACTTCATATGGTGCCATCTGAATACTCGAATGGAAGCTATTGTTATAGGAAAATTATACCAGAGGTAAATATTGATCCCACGTACCCTAAAAGTCAAGTGAGCAGGATCTCAACATGTCTTCTAAGGTTTGAATAGTTCATTTTAATTTTCCATCTGTTTGAGGTTGGTAGGAAGTGCTCAAATGAAGTTCAATATCCAAGGCTTTCTGAAGACTTTTCCAGAATCTTGAAGTAAAATGGGGATCACGATCAGAAACAATCGACAGAGGTACTCCATGAAGTCTCATAACTTCATTAATATATAGTCTTTCTAGTCATTCAAGTGGTAAATCTTCCCTTATAGCAAGAAAATGTGCTGACTTGGTAAGACGATCAACAATGACCCATATTGCATCGTTCCTTCTAGGAGTCTTTGGTAGCCCCATGACAAAGTCCATCGTAATATTGTCCCATTTCCACTCCGGTATGGGAAGAGGTGGCATGACTCCTCCAGGCTGTTTCCTTCCAGCTTTAACTTGTTGACAAACCATACATCTTGATACAAAATCAGCAATCTCCCTCTTCATGTTGTCCCACAAAAAATGTTCCTTCAAATATCTATACATTTTGGTGCTCCCAGGGCGTATAGAAAAATTGGAACTATGAGCATCATCCAGCAATTCTCTTTTTAGATCAGGTATATCGGGAACACAAAGTCTCTTCCCGAATTTCAAAATTCTTTCTTCATACACAAAGTCTCTCAATCTCCCATCATTCACAGATTTAATCTTCTTTTTAAATTATTCATCATCGGTCTGAGAACTCTTAATCCTTTCTAGTAATGATGGTTTGGAAACCATTTGAAAAAGCATTTATGTTTCACCTTCCCTGGTTATTCCAATGTCTATCTTCACTAGATCCATGAAAATTGGATCCCTTTCAATTATCATATTGTTCAAAACTCCATGATCTTTTCTTCTCAAATCATCTTCCACCTTGTTTTCCTTCCTCGGGTGGTAGTGTATCGTGCAATCATAATCCTTGAGTAATTCAAGCCATCTCCTTTGCCTCATGTTGAGTTATTTTTGTGAGAAAATATACTTCAAACTCTTGTGATCAGTATAAATCTCACATTTTTACACCATAGAGGTAGTGCCTCCATATCTTCAAAGAAAATATCACAGCTGATAACTCAAGATCATGAGTAGGATAGTTTTTTTCATGAATTGTCAACTGTCGTGATTCATAGGCAATAACCCTATCATTTTTCATAAGGACACAACCAAGTCCTTTCATCGATGCATCACTATAAATAATGAACCCATCATTCCCCGATGGTAGATTCAATATAGGAGAATTTAATAATCTTCTCTTCAGTTCTTCGAAACATTATTCACACTCTTTTGTACAAACAAATTTAACCCCTTTTCGTGTGAGCTTTGTTAATGGGTTAGCCAATCGGGAAAAATTCTGGATGAAACGTCGATATTAACCTAACAAACCAATAAAACTGCGTACCTCGGTTATACTTGTAGGTGCTGGACATTCTTGGATTGACTTGGTCTTAGAAGAATCAACAGAGATTCCATCTTTAGATACAATATGGCCAAGAAAAGAAATCTCCTGAAGCCAGAATTCACACTTGCTAAACTTCCCATATAATTCATGTATTCTCAGAGTCTTCAGGATAATGCGCAAGTGATTTTCCTGATCTTCGTAGATTTTGGAGTATACCAAGATATCATCAATAAATACCACTACAAATTCATCGAGATATTCCTTGAAAACTCTATTCATCAGATCCATGAATACAGAGGGTGCATTAGTCAATCCAAAAGGCATTAATGTAAACTCGTAATGCCCGTACCTGGTTTGAAATGCTATCTTCGGAATGTATTCCTTCTTCACACACAACTGATGGTATCCAGATCGAAGTTCAATCTTTGAAAAGTATTGATCTCCATGAAGTTGGTCAAATAAATCATCAATGCTAGGTAGGGGATACTTTTTCTTTATTGTTATAGCATTGATCTCACTGTAGTCGATACATAACCTCATAGATCCATCTTTCTTTTTAACAAAAATAATAGGGGCTCCCCATGGAGAAATAATAGGGAGAATAAATCCATTATTACTCAATTCCTCTAGTTGTTTCTTTAGTTCAAATAATTCTATAGTGTCCATTCTATAAGGGGTCTTCGATATAGGCCTTGATCTAGGAATTAAATCAATGGAAAATTCAACTTCTCATTCTGGATGATGTCCAGGTAAATCTTCCGGAAACACATCTACATATTATTCAACAATAGGTACATCCTCTATTTGAACATTAATTTCCTCACCCACAGTCATTTCATTCTCTTCCTCCCCAATAATTGAATTTAGTTGAGCTATTGGGGGTGGATCTAGATAAGAATTAGGTAGTGACGATTCTTCTCTAAAGATAAGGTGTTCCTTATCATCATCATCAAAAATCATAACCTCCTTCTTCTTATAATAAATCTTCGCATCATAGTCATAAATCTAGTCCATACCGAGGATTATATCAAACTCAATCATAGGTATGGAGATGAGATCAGCAGATAAAGAACATTTATGTGCTCTAATGGGGACCGATTCACAAAACTTTGTTGCAATGATACTTCCCTTAGGAGTTTTAACTGAAAAATCCCTTGTTAAATCAAATTGTAAACATCTAATTTTCTTAGAAAACATGGAAGATATGAAACAATGCGATGATCCAGAATCAAATAATGCATTTTATAAACTTGAAAAAACCATTAAATTACCTGCCACCACGTCTTTCGGAGCTTCCACCTCAGCAGTAGTGATAGCATAAGCTTGGCCTTGATCCCTTGGCCTTTTCTGAGGTATGTTCCCCTGACGCTTAGGAAATTCATTTGCATAATGTCCCATCTCCCTGCAATTGTATCATTGGACATCGGTAGCTTCCTTCTTCCCCTTGAAATCACGAGCTTGGTGGCCTTTTTCACCACACTTGTAACAGACTCCCGTTCCTTTTAAGAAAGTACTAGGGTGTTTCTTCCCATATTTACCACATGATGGATATTCAACCTTTAACTTCTTCCCATTATTTCCATTCCCAGATTGATCAGCAGGTCTCTTCTTCTCTTGCTTTTCTTTAAAGTCATAAGACATAGAGAATTCCTTTTCTGTCTTGATAGCACATGAGACAATGTCTTCATACGATGAGAAGTATTGTGAGACTAATGCTCTACAGAGAAATGGTTTTAACCCATCAAAGAAATGATCAATCTTACTTCTTGGGTTACATATATAATCTCCACCATACCTTGCTAAC
Source organism: Viscum album (assembly GCA_963277665.1). Classification (NCBI taxonomy): domain Eukaryota; kingdom Viridiplantae; phylum Streptophyta; class Magnoliopsida; order Santalales; family Viscaceae; genus Viscum; species Viscum album. The sequence goes on along the minus strand of OY728166.1, from coordinate 1,077,704,068 downwards.
CTTGTAAAGTTAGCCTCATACTTTGCGACATTCTCATCCTCCTTTTGTCTCAGACTCAGAAATTGCCTTTCCATATCTTCTCGATGGTCGCGAGGAAAGTGTTTTTCTAAAAATAGATCTTTGAACTCCCTCCATTCCATATTTGATACTTCATCATCTTCCTTCGTGTTTTGAATCAATGACCACCATTGATCAGCATCTCCAGTAAGGTGGTAAACTGCCATGATAAATTTTTCTCTTTCACTACTTCCCAAAGCCTGAAATATTTTCTCTAGGGAACTTATCCATTTCTCAGCTACTAATGTATTTTTACTCCCATTGAATGTTGGTGGTTTCTGCCTCATGAAACGATCTAACATTGATCCTCCACGCTTTGGATCCGGGTGCTCTATATGTGTAAGGTTATTATTCATAACCTGAGTGAGTTGTCCCAGTATGGTGATTAGTTGATCAGCACCAGTTGCATTGCCAGCTCCACTATAATTATCTTGAGAAGGAGGGAAATCCCTACATGGAGTGCGTCCATTTATATGGTTTCCATTTCTTCCACTAGGTTCCATTTCTAAACAATGGCATAAACTAGATCAGTTTATGAATCAAAATACATAATTTCATACTTATAAAATACTTAACATAAATTTAACTATTTATGGATATAATCCATAATCATAAAAATGTTTTCTTTGAGGAAGTATATACTCATAAACCCTTCATAATTATTTTTAATGAAAATGAGAGTTATCCTAAGCATATCCCCCGGGAGTGTCGTAACCAAAAGTGCAGCAAGGCCCGTTGTCGTGCACCAGTTCTTGTTCGAGTCTAGCTCAAAGCGGTGTTTTCGGGTTTTACCCCTAGGTACATCTGTGCCAAAGCCGCCTCTAGCTTCTCGTATCCAGACAGGGATGTACTGCTCGGAAAACTCACAAAATATCTACAATACCAAAATTATAGGAAGTTCTTATATACTAATCCTAAAAGTTCATCTTAGGTCTAAGTGCTCTAATCAGAGTTTATCTAAATCTTGCTTCCAAGGTTGGTAATAAACTTCCTCTGATACCAACTGTAATTCCCCGACCCTAGTTACCCAGAGTCGGTGCATTATTACATAACATTGGCATGATCACAAGAAAGATCAAATCTCAAAAGATCGATTAGTTTAGTAGCCTTGGAAAAACTAGATATATTCATAAAGTTTTACATTACATCATAAAAATGACAACTATAACAAAATAGTCTCCATATTCCACACTCTTATCCACTCATACTATCCCTATAGGTCATTCATAATTTACTTCTTCACATCCTGGGAAAAATAAAACATAGAAAAGGGGTGAGCTCAAATGCCCAGTAAGGATAACAATATAGAGAAAACTTTCATAAACAAGAATAAACATTTAAGGCAATGTATAAAAAAAACAAAAGACTTTTAAACTATAACTTCAACATAGTATGGCAAAAATAAAATGAAATAATTCCATTTACTTATTCACATGGATATTCTACTAATTGAATAATCACATGCAATATCAATAACCACTTTCATAATGATGGAATGCATAATGCCAGACTATCATAACCACATAGCCAAGGCCTCGTGCCAAGACTACAAATAATATTTTTCCAAGGCCTTGTGCCAAGACACTAGTTTGTCTCATGAGACCTACCGATGCATCAAGGAGCTATAGCAGGCTCCACCCATCACATATTAAGTCCAATGCATTACTCATATGAACAGGTTTAAACATAACATAAACATTCGTATTAAAACTAGAATACGAAATGTCAATACTTTCTCCATAAACCATGAATGATATAAAAATAACACATCCACAATCAAACAAATCACAAAACCTTCAATACAATATGGAAGTTTTGTATCATAATAAATCAACTTCAAATAAGCTTAAAATCCATCAAAGGATGTTGACATAGATGAAATCAAAACAATTTGAGAGAAATATCCCTTTTTTTGAAATCATTTAAAAGTCACATAATTATAAAATAAAACATTTACTTTGAAAATTTTCTTATAATCTTGTAAGGGAATCTTCGAAGATTTTATAACGGCAGAAAATAGCCGCACCCGCCGTATAAGTTAAAAAAACAATCTTACCATAATTCTTTCGAAAAGGTTAAAAAGGAGCTTGTATGGAAAATGATGGAAATATTCCTTTATAAACCACTTATAAAAGTCAAAAAGGGTATAAATGAATTTAACCCATATTCTAGTAAATAGTAAAAATGTTTTGGAATACATTTTTAAGAAACATGGATGTGGATAATAAAGAAGTCCCAGTAGATTACTATGTATAAAAAATCTTGGATAATGAAGAGATTGCGAAATAAACCCTTACCTTGTACTTTTCCTTGGTTGGGGGTAGGTTAAACTCCTGTATAATGGTGAAATAATTGTTATTAAATTATACAAGAATCATATACATTATTATGTTATCATATATTATCTTTTAACATTGATTTGTTAATAATATCTTAGTATTATCGTTGTTTCGGGTGTTAACTTACTCGTTTTCTTTTATATGTTTTGTTACATAAGTCATGTTTGTCACGGATATTTTGTATCTTAATCATATCCATAATTATATCAAGTCCTTAGATACTATTATTAATCATCAAATGAGAATTAGACTTGAATGGATACGATGGAGAATGAATCTCATCGCGTTCATGGAGACGGTAGTCCGTACGTACGCACGAGCGATAATATCATTATTTTGATATTAAAATAATATATAATTGGATGTTATATCATATATACAGAATCATTATCATGTTATATTTATTATTTACATGAATTACACATCATTATTATACCCATCCAAATAATAATTTTTTGAATAACAATTACACCACGACGTGGAGATGGTAAGCCGTACGTACGCACGTATAGTGACATGTTATTCAAAGGATGGATAGAATACTGAATATGGTTGTACCATATTTATAGTAAAATCACAGTATATATAAGATACTGGAGTTATTATATTAGATTTGGAAATAAAGAAGATGTTGAATAAGAAAGGAACTTGAAAGAGGGTGGTGAAAACATTACCTCTTCTTCGGGTTCTTACTTTTGATTTGATCAAAAGGGCTCCCTAGGTTGGATTTATGACTAATGGAAGGCCTCTAGAATGATGTGAGGGAAGTTGAGAGAGTATTTGGGCAGATTTTGGCTGATCCAAATGGCTTTTAAGGTGTTAATTAATGAGAAGGGAGAGTGCCCTTTTGTAAGAGGGGTGAGGGGCACCTTTGGAAAAGCAAGAAATATTATTTTATAATAAATTCATATTCGGTTTCTAATGGCTCCAAAGTGAATTATTTAAAGTTTAAGGTGGTTATGGGTCGAAAACCACTCAACAAATAGAATTTAGACAGGTTTGGGTCATTATATTAACCTTATCTTTTAGTTTTAACTCTTAGTTAATTAGTTTGACACTTACCATGTCACTTTGTATTTTTATATTGTATAGTTAATAAACTTACTATATACCTCCAAGAGACCCCCAAGTGGTCCATTAATGATACAAATATCATGATATAAGTCTCCTGGCCGAACCTTAGATTTTTAGGAATTGAATATCAATTAATAATATAATATTTATTTTAAAAACTCCTTTATGTCAATTTTGACACTATTTGGAAAACTGATTTTTTTTAAAATCATAACATAATGATTACTTCGAAAAAAGTTAATTAAATAAATCATAACATGTCATATTAACCTATAAAATTAGTTTAATTCATAAAAAGTATAAAATTATATTTATTTGGGTATTTATAATATCAATTATTTTAATTTTTCACTATTATGGTAATTACTACATCATCATTGTGTCATAAATAAATTAGATTATTTAATGTCTAAAAATTATTAATAAAATATCATTATGTAGGAAATATTTTTATATTTCTAATGAATATTTACATTAGAATTTAGCTTATGTATAACCCTATATTAAAAATGTTTTAGTAAATAAACTTTGATTTTAACTCTTTTAACTCTTCTTTGAATTAAATAATAATAAATGTCCTAATCTAATCCAAGTGGACCTGAATGATAATATTTTATTCCTAAGGTTTTTTTGGTCGAGATACACTTTTCCAATAGAATTATGACATGTGTTAAGGTAATATTAATATCATTTTTACCCTTAATTACCCTATTTACTTTTAACCGTGGTAAATAAAAGTAAAAAGTTACTATTCACAAAAAATTATTTTCATCTCATTGAACCACATTTTACTCCTTGATATTAACCGTGTCTCTTGAAATTTCGAAATTCCACTCACAGAAGCGGTAAAATTAAGTTTTATGAAAAATTCAGTTTTTTAACTACCACTTAGTGGTTTCACTATTCATCATAATATGAAGTTTTTCAGAAAAATACCAAAAATTCATCCTAGGCTAATTTCGATATTCCAAATCCAAAAATGAAGTCCATTTTGAAAAATAAAATTAAAAAATTTAAAAAAAGTGGGTATTACTATTCATAACGGCTCGTTTGATTGGTTGTGGTGTGTTAGAACTCGATGTTGCGTACAACACACGCTATTGCATTATTCAAAGAGAAGCGTACCATAGAAGCTTGAGGTGTTACACAAAAAGTAAGGTACGTTGGGTGCATCACGAGTGACATGTTATTAATGGATAAGTCAAGGAAGGATTTGTACCTTTCATTTATGGAAGTTGATATCTCAGCCATTTGATTGAAATAGAACCATCTCAGAAAATTCTATGGCCATGGTGTAACGATGAGTTTATTTCAAGAAGTCAAAGAACGACGTATCAAGCACAAATTTTGATGAAACTATCATGAAACCTTCTTGATTATATTTTGGGACACATGGATTATATTACACAGTGAATGTTTGTATGTGGATGTCGTTGTTGTGAATTTAAGTTCTTTGTCTTGGGTGCCTTGACCTGTTGCTAGACAATACTCTTGGACTTTAGGCAAGACCGCCTAATGCCAATGAAAAAGAATCCAATAGGTCCACACACTAAATGTTTCTGGTGGTCTCGGTTAAATTATACATGAATTTAATTAATAAATATTATTCACAAGACATCAGAATAATTTTATTCCAGTTAAAATGATTTAATAAATTAAATAAATATTTATTCACTAGATTGTGGGTAAAATATATTTATTTATTTTATTAAACATTTGATAAATATTTATTTACTAGTTTTTAAATCAAATATTTACATAAGAGAATAAATTATTTATTTATTTTTTTACGTGTTCAATAAATGGAAGTGGAGTAAGAGTAGACCAAGGCCAGTCCGAGAGTAAAATAATTATTTATAAGATGATAAATAATTATTTAAACAGTTGGAAAAAATTAATATAATGAAGCTAGTATTTTGTGCTGTGGAATTTTATTTATAATTCTGACTTGCACAAGTTGGTTCACCATAAATAATTATGTAGTATTAGTATTAATATCAGGGGTTTTTTCTAAGGTTAGGAATGTATTTAATTGTTTTTACGAAATTAAATATTGTAACTGAATCCCCGTGTTTATAAATAGACACATAAATCTATTGTTCCATGTACAAAACTACATGGCTGAAGAATTGAGAATTGTTAATCTAGAAAATTTCTCTCTAGAATCCTCTTCTCGCCCCTCTCAAGAAAAAGAGAAGTTCTTCAAGGCTGAAGAACAAGTGATCAAGAAAGACCGACACAAGACACTCACTTCTCTATGCTAGCACTCAGAGAATGAGTAGTATCGATTAGAGGCCATCAGAGCACATGTGGATCACTACTATAAGTATTCTAGTTTGGATCCTCATAAGCACAATGATATAATCCAGAAAGTTCATTCCGGATGATTAAAATCATAAACTAAGAGAATACATAAGATCCAGGTATTATTTTCTTTATGAAATTAATTAAATTATTTATAAACATGATGTGTAAGATCCTCTCTAAAGGTTATGGGCCTATTCCTTATTTATCTAAATCTTTTATTCTATTATGTGGAGATTGGAATTTTTCTTCGTATTGATCTTGGAATAATCATTGATCATGGTAAAAATCAAATTTGGGTATCGTCACAACTGTGCTTTCACTTCACCAAAAACCTTCAAGTGGTATCAGAGGGGTGACATCATAGTTTATAATTATTTAAATATTTTTTTTGTTGATTTATGAATTTAATAATTTAGTTGTTTCTATTCAATTTAATCATTCTGCAAATCTGAATCTTGATATTTTCTCCTCCACTTTTATTTCTCGTTCACCTTACAGAAAAAATATTTTCTTTTAATTTTGATTAAAATAAAATAGATGATCTCATATAGAGGTTCCAAAGGTTCCTAGACGTACAAAACTAGAACACACGGCATGTATTCAGCAATACATGTCATGTAGTCAAGGTTCAATGCACCTCATCTGGTCCACCAAACCAAGCTGTGTCTTTGGAGTTTTTCAATGTCTTAATGACTCTGTGTGTTGACAAGGAATAGTTATCATGTGGTTTATAGATTACATGCCATGTGGCGCACTAGACACAGTGTGTAGTCCCTTCAGGTTAGGGTTAGACAGTGTACCACGTACACAACATGCCTGACTGGAGATCGTGTAAAGAGGAACTACATGGTGTATGGCCCACATGAAATGCCGTGTACTTCAAATATTTCTGAAGTACACTCACACGCTATTTCCTTGGGCATGTAATTTATATGGACGGTGAAAAATAGTACACGTTGTGTAGTTGTAACTACACACCATGTACTCATCAAAATTACCCAAATTTATTAAAATTTATTATTATGTTATACAAACCCATGAGATATCAACCATAGTACGAGCGTAAAGATGAGACACAACACGTGATAAGTGCTTTATATATGTGTGTTTAATTTAACATCTGCGTAATGTTCATTTCTACTCATTGGGTAGTTATGAATAGGAATTCATCGGGTTTCCTCCAAGGTATAAGTTATGTAAAAAGATAATTTTAAATGAATTTATTTTTTTAAAATTATGATGGATGAGAATCTCAAGGAAATTCATAAAAAAGGTTTAATATAAAAGGATCAATTAATTAAAGATGATAATTAATTGATTTGAGTGTGATTTATCTTTAACAAGAACAATTAAATAATTGAATGATAGTTTTATTTATGTGTAAATATCATTTCATGTATGGAAGATCTTGAGCTAGACCAAGACCTTGGTATGTGGATAGTTTATTTTAATATATTTATTTAAATTAAATTCATTGGCATGTGATCCTTCTCCTCATTAATATGTAGGGCCTACAATCCCAATATTTATTTTATGTAAAACCACTTTTTACACCTCACATGCATGTGAGTTAAAAAAAGGAATATGTAATGGATGGAACTCCCAAGCTAGTGGAGGTGGTTCAAGTTGGAGCTGAGATGAAATCAATCCAATGAGATACATAGGTGGACATGTGGAAAGCCATAAACATGAACCCCAATGGTTTAAGTTGTTTCTCCCCTAGGTCATGGTTATTTTATCAACAGCTAGATAAAATAACCATTAGAAAAGATCATGATCACACACTTTGCTTTATTTTATTTCTTTCAGATTCATGTTTTATCATTATGGATGTGTTGTCACGATCATATAATTAATGAATTAAACAATCAAGAAAGATGAAACTCAAATAAACCAGGATTATGCATAAATATTATCAAGATATGGTTACTTACTTACTTAATTTCCACTTAATGTTAATAGTATGTGATAATTATCATAATAAATTCATGCATAAGAGATAAAAATCCCTCAAATAAAATATTAAGTCATACCAAGCCTTTCGTTACTTGATTAAGGGAAAAAATCAATACAACTATGTGTTTGACCAACCCTTTCTAAGACACTTACTTTTATATAGGAAGCCCTAATGAAAGGTTTCGAGTTTACTTAACCATATTACATCAAGAGGAGTATCCCTTTCTAGACTTGGTGAAATATTGGAGGCAAGAGTTGAGGAAATCAAAAGTCAAGATTTTAGGATTGGGGAGTCCACTCAACAAATCAAGGAGTTGCAAGCCCGCATTTGGCCAAGACCCGCCTACCTAAATACCTTCAAATAGCTTGACCAACCCTTTTTGGGGTTATGAAAAGAGGAATATGGATCCTTTCCCCTATAATTTCAGGGAAAATTTACATTCTGTGTTTAATGGTGAGGGCTATTGGGTTTTGATAAAATAGTGAGAGACTTAATTTATTATTTCTCATAAAAATGTAATCAAGAAAGTACAGATGATCTGCTATTTTAATTGTAGAATAAAAAATACAACCATTTTAACCACAATATCCCTGTGACCAATTCTAGATAAAGACAACATCCCCACTGGTATTAAATTCCACGAATGGTTTAGACGCCTTTGGGTTATCCTACTCCATGAATGGAAGCCTTACCTGTTGGAGTTAGAATTACCTAATCCACCTACCAAAGAGGTGAGTGATGAGGATTTCCTAGTCTATGAGAAACATATGAATAATGTGATCGACATTCAATGTTTGATACTATCATCAATGTATAGTTATCTCATAAAGTCTCATGAAAACATGGATTCTTATATAATTCTCGAGCACCTCTGTTGTCTTTACCAGGAGAGAGAAAGACAGGGAAGGTTTGAGATCTCTAAGGAACTCTTTTAGAGTAATATTGGAGAGAGTTCCCTAGCTGGGCCTCATGTAGTCAAGCTCATTGGCTACATTGAGCACCTGTAGGTTATAGGGTTTAAACTCTTTAAAGAACTGGTCACTAATCTCATTCTCGCATCACTCCCTCATATCTTCTCAAGCTTTATTGTTAATTTTAACCTGAAAAAAATTAATAAGTCTTTATCTGATATTCTTATCCTCATTCTCTAAGTGGAAAAATATATGAAGCACGAAAATTCATCTATCCTTATGGTGATTAAGAGGAAAGGGAAGGAAAATAGCTTTAATCCCAAGGATTCTTCATAGCCATCCAAGAAAAGGAATATCAAAAGGGAGGCAAGGGAACATGAGGATATTTGTTTCACATATGGAAAGAAAGGCCACTAGAAGAATAACTGGACATAGCCTGAGAAGTAAGGGGAAGCTTCAGGTGCATTTTTTTATTGAATTCAATCTATCTTTTTCTACAAATTGGGTATTAGATACAACTTTTGGTGATGACATATGTATCCAAATAGATGAACCAAGTAGATTTAGGAAGATTTTATGAGGGAAGTTAGATCTACGAGTATCCAAAAGAGCTAGACTTAATGTCCAAAAGTGTTTTTTATATGGGTTTAAAAGTTTTTTTAAAATTTTTATGATGAAAAGGCATAAGAATAAAAAAATTATGATATGGTACTTGAGAATTATATATGAGAAAAGGGTTATATTGGTATATCTTATATGATGGGTTTATCACCATTATATCAGATAATGAGGGGAAATACCGATATAGCTTATAAGAAGGGTGATCCCCATTATATTTATCTAATGTATTGGATAATGTTATTTTTCCTTTATAGGAAAGAAGGAGGGCGTTAACCAGTAAGGTTTGTCCTTTGGATTTAACTGGGCTCTAGTTATTTATGACATGATTTTATAATGAGTTATGAATATGAATCTTTCAGTTTCTGAAAAAGGGTTTTTATTTTCATTCTATTGCTTTTAAAGGTTTTCCTTGAGTAAAAATTATTTGTATTTCATGTGGAAATGATTTATTTAATATGATCAATTAATATGGTGATAAAGTTAAACATTTTTTTGTTTTTATGTTTTTCAACGAACTAATGGATTTATTCTTTTTTATGTACCTTACTATGATTTTTGTGCTCATCCCATTTTTATATGTTTTTCATAGGATTTAAGGATGAGTAAGAACAAATAAGAAGTCAATTTGGAAATTATAAAGACTTATCATGCAAGAAAACATATTTTATTTTAATTTATTTTTGTTGTGGGGAAATTTTATACTAAGAGTAATTTTTTACCTTCTATTTTATGGGTTTATTATATAAGAGTTATAAAATAATTATCTACAAATAAAAACCATAATGATCGTCAAAATGTAAAAAACTGAAATATTGACTACAAATAAGGATTATATAATGTTTTAAGGTTGGGTCCTAATAGTTGGTCTCAAAGTAAAGGTTTATATAACATTATATATTAGAATGTTTTAATGTGAGGTTATCTTAAGAGTTATAGATACCTTCATGGTTTTATAAGTTTAAGGATGATCATAAGTACAAAGTCATAGACACCATTTTTAGTTTTTAATTGATGTATGTCAAAGAAGATTAAGATTATTTTGGGAGAAATGTATAGAAATATAACCCTTGGGTTTAGTATGAATTTTAGGGAAAAAATTATTTGAGGAAGAATGATTTTTTTTTATTTTTTATATAATTTTAATGTGTTAATAACCTTTAGGGTTTGTATGAACTTTTATACTGGTATAATTATATTTTATTTGGGAATATATGTTTTATCATATATGTAACCATTTTATAGAATTTTTTTGCTGATTAAGCGATTAATGATATTTTGGAATAAGATCACTATATTTTTGGGGAACATTATAAAATTAAGGTAAGAAGAATATAATGGTATTTTATTGATCTATAATGGTTGAATTGTCTTTTGTAAGCATATATGATTTTAATTTGAAATGATTTCTATTTGTTATAGATCATTCTATTAGGGAATATACATATTTTGTAAGAGGAGTTTAGTATGATTGATGTTATTTATAGATAAATGTTAAATTTATATGGGAATAATATGTGATGAAATAATTGTAATATTTATGTTTCAATCTTATTCAGGATTATTTTAAGGAATTTTTAGGGTAGTTATTTTTAGAATTCTTTAGTTTGAACTTTGAATATTAATATTAAATTTTATAGATTAATGTATTATTTATTCATATAATGGTTTGGTAATTATTTTAGATTGGGCTAATAATGTTGGTTTTGGTTAATGTCTAAAGACAAGAGGAATAGGTTGTTTTCATTTTGTAGAGTTATGATATCAATTAGACTTATATTTTAGTGCTTTATGTATAAAAACTATCTTTAATACTCATCATTTGGAGAAATAGATGATATTGTAGTGTAAATTGATTAAAGGATGAAAAAAAACTTTTAAAGTAAGTATATATCTTTATGTTATTAGTATATATTGTAAAGTAATTACTCATCTTTAGGAAATGTATCTTAGAAAAAATTATTATATTACCATCAAGAACACAAGACGTTCTTCAAGGCTGAAGAACAAGTGATCAATAACAACTAACACAAGACACTCACTTCTCCATGATAGCACTTGGAGAATGAGTGGTGTCGATCAATAACCATCAGATCATGTGTGGATCGCTTCTAGAGTAATTCTATTTTGGATCCTCGCAAGCACAATGAGATAATCCATAAGGTTCATATCGAATTATTGAAATCATAAACTAAGAGAATACAAAAGATGCAGGTATTATTTTCTTTATGAAATTAATTAAATTATTAATAAACATGATTTTCAAGATCCTCTCTAAAGTTTTTGGGCCTATTTTTTCTTTATATAAATATTTTATTCTATTCTGGGGAGACTGGCATTAATCTTTGTATTGATCCCTGAATAATCATTGATCATGGTAAAAATCCATGTTGGGTATCATCCCAACCATGCTTTCGCTGCACCCAAAACCTTCAAGTGGTATCAGAGGGGTCACATCATAGTTTATAATTATTTAAATATTTCGTTGATGATTTATGAATTTAATAATTTAGTTGTTTCAATTCAAGTTAATCATTCTGTAAATCTGAATCTTGATATATGTTCCTCCTCTTTTGTTTCTCGTTCACCTTACAGAAAAAATCTTTTCATTTAATTTTGATTAAAATAAAATAGATGATCTCACCCAGGGGTGCCAAAGGTTCCTGGATGTACAACACTAGAACACATGGCTTGTATTCAGTAATACACTTCGTGTAGTCAAGGTTCAATGCACCAGTTCTGGTATACCAAACCATGTTGTGTCATTGGAGTATGTCTATGTTTTAATGACTCCGTGTATTGATAAGGAACAGGTGGCACGTGGTTTCCAGATTACACCCTATGTGGCCCACTAGACACAGCATGTAGTCCCTTCAGGTTAGGGTTGGACCGTGTACCACGTACATGACTGGCCAGAATGGAGACTGTGTAAAGAGTAACTACAAGGCGTGTGGACCACTGGACACGCCATGTACTCTAAATAATTCTAAAGTACACTCACACACAATTTCCGCGGGCATGTACTTTGTATGGATGGTGAAAAATAGTAAACGCCATGTAGTTGGAACTAAATGCCATGTACTCATCCAAATTACACAAATTTATTAAAATTTATTATTATATTATACAAATACTTGATATATGTACCATCGTGCGGTTGTAAAGTTGAGTCACAACACATGATAAATGTTTTATATATATGTTTTTAATTTAACATCCGTTTAATGTTCATTTATACTCATTTGGTAGTTATGAATAGGAATTCATCAGGTTGCCTCCAAGGTACAAGTTACATATAAATATAATTTTAAATGAATTTATTTGTTTAAAATTATGATGGATTAGAATTTCAAGAAAATTCAAAAAAAGGGTTTAAGATAAAAGGATTGATTAATTAAAGATGATAATAAATTGATTCGAGTATGATTTATCTTAAAAAAATGATTAAATAATTGAATGATTTTTTTATTTATGCGTAAATATCATTGCATGTATGGATGATCATGAGCTAGACCAAGACCTTGGTATGTGGATGTTTTCGTTTAATATATTTATTTAAATTAAATTTGTTGGCATGCAAGCCTTCTACTCATTAATATGTAGGTCCTACATGCCCAAGATTTATTTCATGTAAAATCCATTTTTACCCCTCACCTACGTGTGAGTTAAAATAGGCATATATAATAGATGGAACTCCCAAGTAATGGAGGTGGTTCAAGTTGGTGATGAGACAAAATCAATACCAGGAGATATATAGGTGGACATGTGGAAAGATGTAAACATGAACCCAAAAGGTTTAAGGTGTTTCTTCCCTAGGTCAGGGTTATTTTTTTAACTGTTAGATAAAATAACCATTAGAAAAGATTATGATCAGGACCTTTATTTTATTTTTGTCAGATGAACGTTTTATCATTATGGATGTGTTTTCACGATGGAATAATTAATGAATTAAACCAGAAAGAAAGATGAAACTAAAATAAACCAGGATTATGCGTAAATATTATCAAGATATGGTTAATCACTTAATTGATTTTCACATAATATTAACAATCTGTGATAATTATAATAATAAATTCACACATAAGAGATAAAAATACCTCAAATAAAATATTAAGTCAGACCAAGCCTTCTGTTACTTGATTAAGGGAAAACTCAAAACAACTATGTGCTTGACCAACCCTTTCTAGGACACTTACTTTTATATAGGAAGCCTTTATGAAAGGTTTCGGGTTAACTTAACCATATTACATCAAAAGGAGTATCCCTTGCAAGATTTGGTGTAATATTGGAGGTAAGAGTTGAGGAAATACAAATTCAAGATTTCAGGATTGGGGAGTCCACTCAACAGATCAAGGAGCTGCATGACCGCATTTGGCAAAGACCCACCTACCTAAATACCTTCAAATAGCTTGAACAACCCTTATTGGGGTTATGTGAAGTAGAATATGGATCGGTTCTACTAGACTTTCATGGAAAATGAAAATTCTGTGTTCAATGGTGAGGGGCATTGAGATTTGATAAAATAGTGAGACTTAATTTATTATTTCTCATAAAAATGTAATCAAGAAAGTACTAATGATCTTCTATTTTAATTTTAGAATAAAAATGACAACCTTATCAACCACACCATCCTTGTGATAAATTCTGGATAAAGAAAACATCCCCACCAGCAGTAAATTCTAGGAATGGTTTAGATGCCTATGGGTATCCTACACAATGAATAGAATCCTTACCTGTTGGAGTTAGAATTACCTAATCCTCCTGCCAATGAGGCAAGTGATGAGGATTTCCTAGTCTATAAGAAACATATAAACGATGTGGTCGACGTTCAATGATTGATTATATCATTAATATCTAGTGACCTCATGATGTCTCATGAAAACATGAATGCTTATATCATGCTCAAGCACCATTGTGGTCTTTACCAGGAGAGAGAAAGGCAGAAGAGTTTTGAGATATCCAAGGCACTCTTTTAGAGTAAGCTTGGAGAGGGTTCCCCAGCTGGGCCTCATGTAGTCAAGCTCATTGGATACATTTAGTGACAGGAGGTTCTAGTGTAACATCCCAAGTAAGTAATGAATAATAGATATTCTTATCTATGTATATTTATGAATTAGATAGTGTTTTAGAGGCTTAAAATGAGAATAAATCCAATCTTAAGCATGGAATACACTAATATTTTTTAAAGATTGTTTTACTGCCTTTTGAGGGAAAACCATTTTTAAATAAAACTTTTGAAACTTTTATTAGCTCTATTTGTAAAAATAAACTTATTCTTTATGATTGGGACATTTAAATTTACCTTGGGTTAATTTTTGGTGTTTTTCTGACAATGTTCATTTTTAATGAATAGTGAAAAATACTGCATTTTAATTTAAAACTGCTTTTTCATCTAATTTAATCATATGGTTAGATTATCTTTTTAATTGATTTTAAAGTATAATTAGAATATATTTTTACCATTTAATCCAATGGTGGTCATTGGAATTAATTTCACTTTGGAATTGGGCATAAACAAGTGCCAAACTTTTCATAGATATTGTTTCAAAAAACCTGCTAGTTGTTTTGACAACGGGAATTATTTTTAAATTAATTATTTCAATTTCTATGATTGGAATTTGGTAAAATGGATTCCATATTTGTAATCATAAGTTCCAAATTATTTAATTAAGACTCTTGTTTTTTGACATTATGAATAGTAATGATGGTAATTATCTTTAATTATCTTGATTAATTAGTAATCGGGTAGTTAAGGATAATAAAATGATATCATAATAATAACAAATGACCCCAACATGTGTCCTAATGCTACTGGTTGTGTCATGGAAGACCATGGGATTCCTTGTTCCAAACTTAGGGACCCCATGGAATCACTTTTGTGTGAAAGTGACACTTTATCATTTTATTTTTAAAGAAAGAACAATATCACTAAAGAATGTATCACCTGAGTAAAACATTTTTAGTTTTGTCTATGTAAAAGATATATTAGACTATAAATAGTAATTGGAAATCTAAAAATATTTCCTACATCATAGTATTTTTTTTATAATTTTTAGACATTAAATAAATTAAATTATTTATGACATCATGATGATGTAGCAATTACCTCATTAATGAACGATTTAAATAAAATGGAAAGATAATGTAAAATCTAAGACTTACACTTGTCAAAACCCTATTGTATGAGTATATTTCGAACCCTTATCACCTTATCCTAGAAATATATCAATGTGGGACCTTTTAAATCTGAAACTCATTTTAAAATAAAGTAACATTTCTTGACTTTCCAAGAGTGCCCCTGCTCCCTCTTATAAAAGGCCCCCACCTCTACCTCCTTACCCACACTTCTCAAGCCATTTGATCAGACAAACTCTGCTCATTTCATCTCTCCACATCCCTCTCTTCATCCTAGAAGCCTTATCTTAGGTAGAAAACTCTTCAAGAAACCATTTTGGTTCAAACCAAGAAGAGTTACCCGATTTAAAGGAGATTAAAGAACGATCGAGTCAAGTCGGATACGAGGTAAGGGACTTCATCTTAATCTCCTTTCATTAAGGAATATTTTGTTTTATACACAACTTTCTTTTATACGGTGTATAAACCCCTTTTAATTCTACGTCTATTCAAAAGGAATATTTTTTATACGAAGCATTTTACTAAACGACAAAAGGAATGTTTCTTTTTTGTCATACGTATGCGGCGATAAAGACTTCTAAGCCGCGCGTGACCATTATTTGAGTTTCAGCTTCCTCTACAAGCCATAACTTTTTTTAAATGAAAAACAAATACCATGTTTTACTTTTCTTTTATTTTGGTATTGAAAATTGTTTTCATAATGTATTTATTATATCAATGTGTTGA
Organism: Viscum album; assembly: GCA_963277665.1. NCBI lineage: Eukaryota > Viridiplantae > Streptophyta > Magnoliopsida > Santalales > Viscaceae > Viscum > Viscum album. The sequence goes on along the minus strand of OY728166.1, from coordinate 1,077,687,944 downwards.
ATTGATATATTGTGATTCAAATGTGGAAATGTTATGTTTCCTTTATGCATGTTTTATGTGATATGATTATGTTATGGTTCTTGGGCATTGTTTATGAATATGGGTCGTTCCATGATAAACTTAGGGAGGGTGATCCCGATATAGCTCTCTAATTCATTGGGCAATATGAAGGAGTTAAACATTAAGGTTTTTCTGAAGAGATTTAGGGAATTTACTGTGATGGGTATTCCAAACGTAACCATGAGGGTTACTCCCTACGTAAGAATGTTATGATTCCCTCATGTTCCCTTTATGTCTTATGATTTCTGTGATTTATTCATGATTTGATGAGGCATGTTAAAGTTCTTATGTTTTATGAGTAAAGTATGATTTCATTAATTCTTATGTATACATGGAAAAATGTTTTCATTTCGTACTTTTATATCCCTTACTGATATTTTTATGCTCATCCCAAGTTTTTGAAATGTTTTTTACAATTCAAGGGAAAGGTACATGATGTGATGATAGTTTCAAGGAAGTGTCAAGAAAGAATCCATGTTTTATTTTAAATATGTTTCCATTGATGGGAAAAATGAGTACTATCTTTTATGTAACCTCTTTGTTTAAATGTGGAATGTAATGCATGATTTATGATCTAATTATCTAAAAATCTAAACCTGAAAAGATCCTCAATGTGAAATATTGTAATAAATCAATATTAAGTAATTTTTAAGGCACGAGGCCTTATAGTTGGTATCATAGGTCGGTTTAGATAACTTTTGGGGTTGGAATTCTATTAAATGATTATCCAAAAATATTTTTTATGGTAAAATTGAAATGATATAGCATTTGAAGATTACCATGTTGCTTCATCTAAGACATGTTTGTTCAAAATGTTTTTCTGTAGAGGAAATAGGGAAGTAGTACTAGGAAAGCATACAGAAGGAAATGACCTTCCGAATCAGCATCCTGAGATTGTCGGAATAGGAACTGAACTGTTTGTTGCAGTAATGGCACAGTTGACTCAAGCGATAAATGGTGGTGGTATCCATGCACGAGATCGTCCAGATCAACCACAGAGGAACATGTCAGTGGTGGAATATTTCATGAGGAAACATCAACCATCATTCAGAGGATCATCTGACCCTGTGCTAGCTGAAGGGTGTATTAAAGCACTGGAGAAGATTTTCGATGTCATGGGGTGTTCATACAGTCAAAAGGTTAGTCTTGCTATTTACCGTTTGTAGGGTGAAGCAGATCAATGGTGGTCGATGGTTAAAAATATCAGGGACGCTGATGAGATTGATGCTCTCGACTGGGATGAATTCAAAGGCTTGTTTCTTGGGAAGTATTTTCCTAAGGTTGTTTGACTTAGGATGGGAAAAAATTCTTGGAATTGAGGCAAGAGGATGACTCAGTGGCTGCTTATGAAGAAAGGTTCACTCGATTGGCAAGGTATGCTCCAAATTTTATCCGAGACCTTGATAGTAAAATCAATCATTTTTACTCAGGATTAAATCCAAAATATCGAAGGGATTTTGCTTCTTGTGAGTTCAAAAGTTATGAAAAGCTTTTTCAATGTGATGATAATGTGGAAATGGAGCTTACCGATGATCAAGTGTTATATAACAACCAACAGAAGAAGAGACCAAGGTGGAAGGAGAAAGGGAATAATTCTTCAAAAAGGTCTGATGGTAAGAAAACTAAGTTTCCAGTTTGTGATAAATGTGGTAAAAATCATGTTGGGGAATGTCTTCTGAATTCTATAAAGTGCTACTAATGTGGTAAGATGGGACATAAGGCTCGTGATTTCACTGAAAAAGATCAGGGTGATGGTAAGACCAAATTTGATTTACAGTTAGTGAAATTTTTTAAGTGCAATGAGATGGGTCATTATTCAAACGAGTGTCCAACAAAGAGCTCAAGTGATGGGAAGAAGTTATACTACAAGAAGAAAGGGGTGGTGAAATCCTTTGTAACTACTTCATCAGATGTTGGGCCATCAAATGAAGTGGTATCAGGTACTTTGTTTGTTTTCTAAGATTATGCTAATGTGTTGTTTGATTCTGGGTCTACACATTCTTTCATCTCTGAAAAATTTTCTAGTAAATTGGGAATACCATCTCAAGAAATGACTCTTGAAATTATGGTAAAAACACTTGGGGGAAATGTTGAGGCAAAAAGAATTTATAAGAATCTTCCTATCCTTATCCGTGGAAAGTACCTACTTGCAAACCTTATTTTTTTACCTCTAGTAGAGTTTGATGTTATCCTGGGTATGGATTGGATCTCTTTTTACCATACTAAGATTGAATGTAGAGCTAAGGAAGTTTCTTTTCAGAAAGACTTTCAGTTTGTGTACAATAATGAACCCTTATTGTTGATAACATATCAAGAGGCTGAGAAACTTGTAAAAGAAGGAAATGAATGTTACCTTGAACATATTGTTGAAAACAAAGGAACTATTCATATTAATGATGTTCCAGTGGTAAATGAGTATCCTAATGTTTTCCTTGATGAGTTGCTTGGAATAATACCAGATCGGGAAGTTGAATTTACTTTTGACTTAGTTCTTGATGCTAAGCCAATTTCGAAACCCCCTTATCAAATGGATAAAATTGAACTTTTAGAGTTGAAGGAGAAATTTAAAGATTTATTAGAGAAAGGTTTTATTCAACCTAGAACATCACCATGAGGTGCTCCTGTCTTATTTGTTAAAAAGAAAGATGGTTCTATGAGACTTTTCATTGATTATAGATCCTTGAATAACATCACTGTTAAGAACAAATATCCTTTACCTCATATTGATGATTTGTTTGATCAGCTCCAGAGAGCTCAGTATTTTTCAAAGATTGACCTGAGATTAGGGTACCATCAGTTGAAGGTAAAGGAAGCAGATATTCCGAAGATTTCATTTCATACCAGATATGGCTATTATGAATTTTTAGTAATGCCTTTTGGGCTAACCAATGCACCTGCTACATTGATGGACCTTATGAATATAATTTTTCCTGAGCTCTTGGATAAGTTTTTGGTTGTTTTCATTGATGATATTTTTTTATTTTATAAAAGTAAAGAGGAGCATGAAATTCATTTAAGGGTTACTTTTCAAACCTTAAAAGAAAAGAAATTGTTTGGGAAATTCAGCAAATTTGAGTTTTGGTTGCAAATTTTTTTCCTTGGTCATATTGTTTATAAAGATGGGATAACTGTTGATCCTGAAAAAAAAGGTTGTGGAAGAATGTCCAAGACCCACAAATGTAACCAAGATTCGTAGTTTTCTAGGTTTGGAAGGCTATTACCGAAGGTTTGTTAAAAAATATTCCCGGTTATCTAGTCCAATGACTAAGCTAACTCGAAAGGGTGTTAATTTTATCTGGACAAAATAATGTGATGATTGTTTTTAGGAATTGAAAAGAAGATTGGTGAATGATCCAGTTTTGGCACTGCCTTCCAGGAATGAGGAGTTTTTTATCTACAGTTATGCTTCATTGAAAGGACTTGGTTGCGTCGTAATGCAGAATGATCAGGTAATTGCTTATGCTTTACGTCAGTTGAAAACTCATGAGGTAAATTACCCTACACATGATTTGGAATTAGCTTCTGTTGTTTTCGCTTTAAAAATTTGGAGGCATCATTTGTATGGAGTAAAGTGTGAAATATATATCGATCAAAAAAGTTTAAAGTATATATTCTCTCAGAAATAATTGAACATGAGATAGAGGAGATGGATAGAATTAATCAAGGATTATGATTTTACAATTCATTACCATCTGGGAAAAGAAAATAATGTGGCTGATGCTTTGAGTCGAAAAAGTAATGCTTCATTAACAATTTTGCGTTTGGAACGTGATCCTTTGGTTAAGGATTTGATGAAATCTGGCTTAGAAGTTATTGGTTCATGATGTTCTTCTATTTTGTTTCAGGTATCAGTGAAATCTTCTCTCTTAGACAGAATTAATCAAGCACAGAAGCAAGACAGTGAGTTTCAAAAAAAGGTAGAGCTGGTTCGGAAGGGTAAGTTTCCTAAATTCAACATTGATAATGATTGTGTTTTGAGATTTGGGAAGAGATTGTGTGTGCCGTGTGATTCATAGTTGAAGAGAGAGTTGTTATGAGAAGCTCATAGTTCTCCATTTCTAGTTCATCCAAGTAGTACTAAGATGTATAGAGATCTTCGGGATTATTACTGGTAGGATGGAATAAAAATAGATATTGTTGATTTTACTGTGAAGTGTTTGACTTGTCAATAGGTTAAAGCAGAGCTGCAGTTACCGAAAGGGATGCTTCAGCCTTTACCAGTGCGAGAGTGGAAATGGGAGAATATATCCATGGACTTCGTTGTGGGATTGCCGAAGACACCTCGAGGTAATAATGCAATTTGGGTTATTGTTGATTGCTTGACTAAATCCGCTCATTTCCTTGCTATACGAGATACTTTTTCCCTAGATCAACTTTCTTGTTTGTATCTTAAAGAGATAGTCAGGTTACATGGAGTTCCCCTATCCATTTTATCTGATTGTGATCTCAGGTTCACTTCTAACTTTTGTAAAGGCCTTCAGAAGTTTTTGGGTACTGAATTAAATTTTAGTACAACTTTTCTTCCTCAATTAGATGGGCAGTCAGAACAAACAATTTAGACTTTAGAGGATATGCTACGTTCTTGTTCGATGGATTATCAGGGAAGTTGGGACCAACATCTTTCTTTGGTTGAATTTTCTTATAATAACATCTTTCATTCTAGTATACAGATGGCACCATTTGAGGCATTATATGGGAATCAGTGTCGAACTCCAGCTTTTTGGGATGAAGTAGCTGAAAGGAAGTTGATGGGACCAGAGTTGGTAGAAGAGTTGGCAAAAAAAGTTCAGATGATACAGAGACACATGAGAATAGCTCAGAGCAGGCAGAAGAGTTATGCGTACAATAGGAGGAAGGATCTCTCTTTTGAGGTAGGTGATCATGTTTTTCTCAAAGTATCACCATGGAAAAGTGTGATGCGATTTGGTACGAAAGGAAAGCTGAGTCCAAGGTTCATTGGACCATATGAAATTATGGATAGAGTTGGATCAGTTGCTTACCGAGTGGCTTTACCTCCTAGTTTATCTCAGGTACACAATGTTTTTCATGTTTCAATGTTAAGGAAGTACATGCCAGATCCATCTCATGTTTGGAGTCCAGAGTTAGTTCAGCTGGAAGAGAATCTATCTTATGAGGAAAAACATGTCCAGATTCTTGACCACAGGGAGCAAGGGTTGTGGAATAAGGTGATTCATCAAGTAAAGGTTTTGTGAAAAAACCACATGATTAAAGAGGCAACATGGTAATCTGAAAATGCAATGAGGGATAAATACCCCCACTTATTCGATAAGTAAATAAATTGCGGGGACACAATTTTCTAAAGGGGGAAGGATGTCACATCCTGAGTAAGTAATGAATAATATATATTTTTATCTATGTATATTTATGAATTATATAGTGTTTTAGAGGCTTAAAATGAGAATAAATCCAATCTTAAGCATGGAATACACTAGTATTTTTAAAAGATTATTTTACTGCCTTTTGAGGGAAAACCATTTTTAAATCAAACTTTTGACAAATTTATAAGAACTATTTGTCAAAATAAAATTATTCTTTATGATTGGGACATTGAAATTTACCTTGGGTTAATTTTTGGTATTTTTCTGACAATGTTCATTTTTTAATAAATAGTGAAAAATACTGCATTTTAATTCAAAACTGCTTTTTCATATAATTTAATCATATGGTTAGATTATCTTTTTAATTGGTTTTAAAGTGTAATTAGAATATATTTTTACCATTTAATCCAATGGTGGTCATTGGAATTAATTTTTCTTTGGAATTGGGCATAAACAAGTGCCAAACTTTTCATAGATATTGTTTCAAAAAACCCGCTAGTTGTTTTGACAACGAGAATTATTTTTAAATTAATTATTTCAATTTCTATGTTTGGAATTTGGTAAAATGGATTTCATATTTGGAATTATAAGGTCCAAATTATTTAATTATGACTCTTGTTTTTGGACATTATGAATTGTAACGACGGTAATTATCTTTAATTATCTTGATTAATTAGTAATCGGGTAGTTAAGGATAATAAAATGATGTCATAATAATAAAAAATGACCCAAACATATGTCCTAATGCTAATTTTTGTGTCATGGCTCACCATGGGATTCCTTGTTCCAAACTTAGGGACCCCATGGAATCACTTTTTGGTGAAAGTGACACTTTATCATTTTATTTTTAAAGAAAGGAGAATGTCACTAAAGAATGTATCACCCGAGTAAAACATTTTTAGTTTTGTCTGTGTAAATGATCTATTAGACTATAAATATTAATTGTAAATATAAAATGATTTCCTACATCATAGTATTTTTTTATAATTTTTAGACATTAAATAAATTAAATTATTTATGACATCATGATAATGCAGCGATTACCTCATTAATGAACGATTTAAATAAAATGGAAAGATACTGTAAAATCTAAGACTTACACTGGTCAAAAACCTATTGGATGAGTATATTTCGAACCCTTATCACCTTATCCTCTAAATATATCAATGTGGGACCTTTTAAATCTGAAACTCATTTTAAAATAAAGTAAAATTTCTTGACTTTCCAAGAGTGCCCCTCCTCCCTCTTATAAAAGGCCCCCACCTCTACCTCCTTACCCACACTTCTCAAGCTATTGGCTCGTCCAAACTCTGCTCATTTCATCTCTACACATCCCTCTCTTCATCCTAGAAGCCTTACCATAGGCAGAAATCTATTCAAGAAACCATTTTGGTTCAAACCAAGAAGAGTTACCCGATTTAAAGGAGATTAAAGAACGATCGAGTCAAGTCGAATACGAGGTAAGGGAATTCGTCTCAATCTCCTTTCATTGAGGCGTATTTTGTTTTATACACAACATTATTTTATATGGTGTATAAACCCCTTTTACTTCTACGTCTATTCAAAATAAATCTTTTTTATACGAATCATTTTACTAAACGACAAAAGGAATGTTTTTTATCATACGTATGCAGCGACAATGACTTCTCAGCCACCGTGACCATTATTTGAGTTTCAACTTCCTCTACAAGCCATAACTTTTTTTAAATGAAAAATAAATACCATGTTTTACTTTTCTTTTATTTTGGTATTGAAAATGGTTTTCATAATTTTTTTATTATATCAATGTGTTGTATTGATATCTTATGATTGAAATGTTGAAATGTTATGTTTCCTTTATGCATGTTTTATGCGATACAATTATGTTATGGTTCTTGGGCATTGTTTATGAAGACAGGTGTTTCCTTTATAAACAAAGGGAGGGTGAGCCTGACATAGCTCTCTAATTCATTGGGTAACGCGAAGGAGTTAAACGTTAAGGTTTCTGTGAAGAGATTTAGGGAATATACTGTGATGGGTATTCCAAATGTAACCATGAGGGTTACTCCCTACATAATAATGTTATGAATGCCTCAAGTTACCTTTATGTATTATGATTTCTATGATTTATTCATGATTTGATTAGGCATGTTAAAGTGGTTTTATTTTTTGAGTAAATTATGATTTCATTAATTCTTATGTATACATGGACTAATGTTTTCATTTCGTACATTTATATCCCTTACTGAGATTTTTATGCTCATACCAAGTTTTTGAAATGTTTTTCACAGGTCAAGGTAAAGGTACATGATGTGATGATATTGTCAAGGAAGTGTCAAGAAAGAATCCATGTTTTATTTTAAATATGTTTCCGTTGATGGAAAAAATGAGTATTATCTTTTATGTATCCACTTTGTTTAAATGTAGAATATAATGCATGATTTATGATCTAATTCTCTAAAACTCTAAACTAGAAAAGATCCACAATGTACAATCTTGTAATAACTCAAGATTAAGTAATTTTTAATGCACAAGGCCTTATATCTAGGGTTTAAACTCCCTAAAGAACTGAGCACCGATCTCATTCTCGCATCACTCTCTCAGAGCTTCTCCAACTTTGTTATTGATTTTAACATGAACAACATTGAGAAGTCTCTATCTGATATACATTTCCTCATTCCCCAAGTGAAAAAAGATATGAAGCATGAAAATCCACTTGTCCTTATATTGAATAAGAGGAAAGGGATGGCGAAGAACTTTAAGCCCAAAGAATCTTTATAGCCTTCCAAGAAAATGAAGATCAAAGGGGAGGCAAGGGAATATGAGGCTATTTGTTTCACATGTGGCAAGAAAGGCCACTAGAAGAATAACTGCACCCATCCTGAGAATCTAGGGGAAGCTTTGGGTTCATTTTTTATTAAATTTAGTCCATAGTTTTTTATATGTTGGGTATTAGATACAATTTTTGGTGCTGACATATGTATCCAAATACATGAACCTAGTAGATTTAGGAAGATTTACTGAGGGAAGGTAGATCTGTGAGTAGCCAAAAGAGCTAGACTTAATGTCCAAAAGTGTTTTGTATAAGGGTTTAAAAGTGTTTTTCAAAAGTTTTGTGATGAAAAGTCATGAGAAAAAAATAGGATATCATACTTGAGAATTATATATGAGAAAAAGGTTATCCTAGTATATCTTATACGATGGGTTTATCACCATTATATCACATGATGAGGGGCGATCCCGATATAAATTATATGAAGGGTGAGAGTAACGACCCGAAATTTTGAATAAATCTTATTTCCTAATTTTATGTGTTATTTTATTTTATTTATATACTCAATAAAAATGTTTCATTTGATAACATGAGTATAATTAAAATGAGACCATTGGGTTTTGACTGTTATATGACCATTGGTCAATATGACCCCTGGAAACTAAACTTTTTGATTATTGTCTCTAAATACAAGTAATCTGGGTTAATTGTTATAGAAAGAAGATTTGATGGCCTCACCCAGTAGTCTTGGACCGATCGAAGCCCATCTAACAGAACTTGGGAAGGAGGTAGCACCACTGGGCTTTTCTCTGGACCAAACCCAAACCGAACTTAATCATGTGAAACTAGAATGGAATCGCCTTTGCGAGAAGTCCAAACTAATAGAAATTACTACTCGTGTGATGTTGGCTGAGCCTCCCTCAGATTCTCTCACCTTATCACACCTTACACTTAGGTCCTATGCTGGTGTGATAAGGGGCTATGTAAGGGGACCATAACTGCCTTGTGTAATCCTTTGTTTTAAATAAAAATTGGGATTTCTTCTTATGAAGTTTATGAATATTAAAATGACCAGATAAATATAGTATGCATATTTTTGATGAATTTTAGAAAAAGGATATTTTAAAAATGTTTATGTAAACCTTAAATAATTAAAAATGTGTAAAGATATTCAAAAAATGGTCTTCTACAATTATGTTCAGTATGAAATTTAGAGTCTAATAAGATCAACTTTATTTTTGATGAATAGTAAATTATGAACAGTGATTTTATGCTTAGGATTAGTAATGTGACCAAATGTATTAGTAATCTCACTTAAAGAAAGTATTAATATAATCTAGGCACCTTGATTAAGTAACGTGATTCAATAAAATGGTTAAATAAAGGTTTCATAAATTATTATTCAAGTATTAGTTTTTTTAGGTGAATAGTGTTTTTAATTAAAAATTAAATTAAAAATATTTAGAAAATTATTTTTATAAAATGGATTTCATTTTTGAACTCAGAGAATCGATATTATGTTAAGGTAATTTTTGGGGTTTTTTCTGAAAAAATGAATTTTCAGTGAATAGTTTATTTTTTAAAAAATTAAATTAAAAATATTTAGAAAATTATTTTTATAAAATGGAGTTCATTTTTGAAATCAGAGCATTGATATTTGGTTAATGTGAAATTTTGGGATTTTTCTAAGAAAGTTGAATTTTCAGTGAATAGTAAAAATACAGTTTTAGGGTTTTGGTATGTTTAATGACATCATAACTGTGTCATGATGATGTCATGATATATTTTAAGGGATGGTCGACCAAAGGTGATGAATTATTGTATTGGGGGCCCCATGTGGCCTAACTTCATGGGAAATATCTTGGGAGAGCACATGGTTTTGAGAAAACCACTTTTGAGGTGTCCCTTGGCCATTAATGCCTTGTCCCCTCATTTTCCCTATAAATACCAAGCCATCCTCCCATCCATTTCAACTCCCCACTCTTCTCCATGAATTTATGGTCTCCGTAACTCCCAAGGAGTCCTCCCAAGTTTCCCTCAAGCCTCTCAAGGTCCCAACCTTTGAGTTTTAGGAGTTACGTTTAAGGTAAGGGATCCGACCTCTCTCTTTCTTTTCAAGAAATATCTTTTATGTAATTTCTTTTATGCTCCATGTTATTATGTTAAAGGATGTTCTTTTATACTCCTCTTACTTCCCTTTTCATGTTCATATAATGAGAGATCCCCTCTTACTCTCATTATTTCGTTTTATGATGTTTTAAGTGGCGTCGTTAGGCTGCTGAATTTTTAAGTGGTTCTTTCACCCTTCTCGTTTTCAAGTTCTACTTTCATGTCAAGTCTTTCAAGTTCCTTTTTATTATGTTGGGGTATGATCTCTATATCTATAATACTGATATTTTATGATCATATGATGAGATACCCCATTTGATCTCTTTAATTCAGTATTTTAAAGTTATAAGTGGCGTCGTTAGGCTGCCGAATATTTAAGTGGTTCTTTCACCTTTCTCCCTTTTCAAAGTTCTAATTCCATGTCAAGTCTTGCAAGTTACTTTTTATTATGTTGGGGTATGATCTCTAAATCTATCATACTGATCTTTTATGTTCATATGATGAGAGACCCTGTTTGATCTCCCCAATTCATTTTTGTTGATGTTTAAGTGGCGCCGTTAGGCTACCGAATTTCTAAGGGGTTCTTTCACCCTTCTCGTTTTCAAGATCTACTTTCATATCAAGTCTTTCAAGTTCCTTTTTATTATGTTGGGGTATGATCTCTGTATCTATCATACTGATCTTTTATTTTCATATGATGAGAGACCCTATTTTATCTCATCAACTCATTTTTTTAAGTTTAAGTGACGCCGTTAGGCTGCCGAATTTTCATAAGAGAAATCTTATTTTTGTCTTCCTTTCATGTTCTTCATTTCATATAGTACATATTTAAAATTTCATTACCATGTTCATATATCCTTCATATTATGTCCCTATACTGTTTTATATATCCTTTATGAGTGGGTGACCCATGTCCCCTCTCTTTTCAATGTTTCCTAAAACCTTGTAACATAGCTGTTATGCTGCAGAATTTTTGTCTCAAAAGGCCTCTCTCTTTTTATCAAAATTATTTTATGTTATTATGTGAATACTCAAAGCTCTTATTTATATAGGGGTATTCACATATATATCAAAATTTTCTATTTTGTGATTTACATACATGAAACCTGCTTTCCCTTTCCATGGGTTTAAAGTGACATAATGATCATGTCATTAAAGCAGTTTTTAAAACATTATTATTATGAAATGAAACCCATTTATTTTATGCTATATGGGTTGTTTATGAAATGATTTATGATGATATATGTGGCTCACATGATAATAAAGACATGTCATGGGTGCACCCAGATAGAGCTCCAATGCATTGGGTAAAGACTTAATCTCTAGAGATGACTTTTTAGACTGATACCTTGGTAATTTTAATGACACCTTGGGGATGGACCTTGGTGAAACGAAATGATTGTAAATATTAAATGTTGCAGCCACATCTTCAAGTTATGAAAAAATGTTATTTTTATTATGATATGCCTCATGATTTCATTCTCATGCCTTAAAGTTCTTTTCATGACTTTATTGATGTATCTCAAGTTCATATGTAAAATGTTTCACTTGTTTCCCTTACTGGGCCTTCTGCTCACCCTTTCTTTTGATGTATGTCCCCAGGTTTGAGATGCAGTAATGAACCTAGGATGAACATGAGGAGAAGCCTTTCAAGTTTTTAACAAGAATGTTTTATGTTTTCATGTTTTATGTTCCTGGTTTCCAAGACACTAAACCTTAAAGATCCTCAGTTTTTTAAAATGTAATGAAAGTTTATATGATAAAAAGGCAGGATGCTATAGTTGGTATCAAAGGATGGTTTAGTTATTTGTGGAAGTTAGGATATGAAAACTCTAGGAATAAGCCTATAGAAAAGTTTATATATAGGAAATATTCCTGGTATTTTGGTGAGTATTGAGTAATGTGTTTCCAAGAAAATGAATCCCTGTCTGGATACGAGCAGGTAGAGGTGGCTATGGCACAAATGTACATAGGGGTAAAACCCGAAAACACCGCTTTGAGCTAGACTCGAACAGGAACTGGTGCACGAAAACGGGACTTGCTACACTCTTGGTTATGACACTACTGAGGGATATGCTTCGGTAAATCCATAAGCTTAGTATGAACCATTGTTAAAGGAACAAAGATAAAATAAAATAAAGATTCACATAAGAATATATGATCATGGATAACCTAGATAGGAACCTAGGGGATCACAAGTTAGGGTATACTTTCCTTCTACAAGTTTATCCTTAAATGCTTAAAGTTTCCTTTTAATGATTATTGGCTAAGTATTCAAGACCCTAATTGTACTTTCTTTTCGTAGTTAATGGCGGGAAATGGAAGAACATTTCCCAACAACCAATGTGATAGGAAATATGAAGATGGCCATATTAATATGACTAAGATGATTAGGGGATTAAAAGATGATTATTATTTTGGAATACGTTCACTATTTTGGGGACCCTATATGATCGAGGTAAATAGATTACTATGGTATTTTCATTGAGGAGTAAGGTCGACTTATATTTTGAAGAATAGATGAATTTAAGGTGGACTTATAGTAATTTAGGTTATTTATGGAAATGATTAACCTATCTTGGGTAAAATTTGTTTAGGTTAGATACTTTTGTTATAAGATGTTATGAGTGGTTGATGTTGTTTGGAGATGAACAGTGAAGTTTATTTTGGAAGACTATGTTATCAAATCCTTCTTGTATTTGGGTTTCAATATTAGTTTGGTTTATTTTGAGGAATTTTAAGGACCGTTATTTATGGAATGGTCTATGATGAACTTTGGGTATTACCATGGAACTTTGAAGATTTAAAAGTAGTTTCCATTCCTATGGGATTATTTCTTTTTGAAGAGTTGTTTTACCTTACCCTTTCTGTTTTTGGGATAATGATTAAAGATAGAAGAAATGGATATTTAATCTTTTGTGGATTATGTGATTCTCTAGAAGATGATTCTTGTGTATTGATGAGACTAAGTAGTTTTGAATGCTCATCGTTTGGAGAAAAGATTATTTTTGGTAGAAACTTATTAAAGGATGAAACTTTACATGAAGGTAGGTACATTTTCTTATGTTTGGTTATATGTAGTAAATGAATTCCTCAAAATTATGAAAAGGAATGTGAAACAAAAATGTTGTTGGTTTACGTTTCCTACTAGGTAATCAAAGACCGTTTACACACATCATAAGTTTGGGATTTTCTTATGGTTAACTTTCTCCTAATCATGTTTTCTATCACTATCCCCCAGAACTTGACCCTTTGTTTTTTCTTCCATGTCCATGTTTTCCTACATGGAATCCTAGTATGGGTTAACTTGGGTGACCTTTTTACTTCCCTTTATTTCTTTTAAAGTAATTGTTTAACTGAGTCCTTTTCCGGTGTGGGACTTTCAATGAAATTTCAAATCCCAGTTTTAAAAATTGCGAGGACGCAATTTCTTAAGGGGGGAAGATTGTAACGACCCGAAATTTTGAATAAATCTTATTTCCTAATTTTAGGTGTTATTTTATTTTATTTTTATACCCAACAAAAATGTTTCATTTGATAACATGAGTATAATTAAAATGAGACCATTGGGTTTTGACTGTTATATGACCATTGGTCAATATGACCCCTGGAAACTAAACATTTTGATTATTGTCTCTAAATACAAGTAACCTTGGTTAATTTTTATAGAAAGAAGATTCTATGGCCTCACCCAGTAGTCTTGGACCGATCTAAGCCCATCTAATAGAACTTGGGAAGGAGGTTGCACCACTGGGCTTTGCTCTGGACCAAACCCAAGCTGAACTTCATCGTGTGAAACTAGAATGGAATCGCCTTTGCGAGAAGTTCAAACTAATAGAAATTACTACTCGTGCGATGTTGGCCAAGCCTCCCTCAGATTCTCTCACCTTATCACACCTTACACTTAGGTCCTATGCTGGTGTGATAAGGGGCTATGTAAGGAGACCATAACTGCCTTGTGTAATCCTTTGTTTTAAATAAAAATTGATATTTCTTCTTATGAAGTTTATGAATTTTCAAATGACCGGATAAATATAGTATGCATATTTTTGATGAATTTTAGAAAAAGGATATTTTAAAAATGTTTATGTAAACCTTAAATAATTAAAAATGTGTAATGATATTCAAAAAATGGTCTTCTACAATTATGTTCAGTACGAAATTTAGAGTCTAATAAGATCAACTTGATTTTTGATGAATAGTAAATTATGAATAGTGATTTTATGCGTAGGATTAGTAATGTGACCAAATGGATTAGTAATCTCACTTAAAGAAAGTATTAATATAATATAGGCACTTTGATTAAGTAACGTGATTCAATAAAATGGTTAAATAACGGTTTCATAAATTATTATTCAAGTATTAGTTTTTTCAGGTGAATAGTGTTTTTTAATTAAAAATTAAATTAAAAAAATTTAGAAAATTATTTTTATAAAATGGATTTCATTTTTGAACTCAGAGCATCGATATTATGTTAAGGTAATTTTTGGGGTTTTTTCTGAAAAAATGAATTTTCGGTGAATAGTGTATTTATTTAAAAATTAAATTAAAAATATTTAGAAAATTAGTTTTATAAAATGGAGTTCATTTTTGAAATCAGAGCATTGATATTTGGTTAATGTGAAATTTGGGGATTTTTCTGAGAAAGTGGAATTTTCAGTGAATAGTAAAAATACAGTTTTAGGGTTTCGGTATGTTTAATGACATCATAACTGTGTCATGATGATGTCATGAGATATTTTAAGGGATGGTCGACCAAAGGTGATGAATTATTGTATTGGGGGCCCCATGTGGCCTAACTTCATGGGAAATATCTTGGGAGAGCACATGGTTTTGAGAAAACCACTTTTGAGGTGTCCCTTGGCCATTAATGCCTTGTCCCCTCATTTTCCCTATAAATACCAAGCCATCCTCCCATCCATTTCGACTCCCCACTCTTCTCCATGAAGTTCTGGTCTCCTTACCTCCCAAGGAGTCCTCCCAAGGTTCCCTCAAGCCTCTCAAGGTCCCAACCTTTGAGTTTTAGGAGTTACGTTTAAGGTAAGGGATCCGACCTCTCTCTTTCTTTTCAAGAAATATCTTTTATGTAATTTCTTTTATGCTCCATGTTATTATGTTAAAAGATGTTCTTTTATACTCATATTACTGACCTTTTCATTTTCATATAATGAGATATCCCCTCTTACTCTCATTATTTCGTTTTATGATGTTTTAAGTGGCGCCGTTAGGTTGCTGAATTTTTAAGTCGTTCTTTCACCCTTCTCGTTTTCAAGTTCTACTTTCATGTCAAGTCTTTCAAGTTCCTTTTTATTATGTTGGGGTATGATCTCTATATCTATCATAATTATCTTTTATTATCATATTATGAGAGACCCCATTTGATCTCTTCAATTCAGTATTTTAAAGTTTTAAGTGGCGCCGTTAGGCTACCGAATTTTTAAGTGGTTCTTTCACCTTTCTCCCTTTTCAAAGTTCTAATTCCATGTCAAGTCTTGCAAGTTAATTTTTATTATGTTGGGGTATGATCTATAAATCTATCATACTGATCTTTTATGTTCATATGATGAGAGAACCTATTTGATCTCATCAATTCATTTTTGTTGAAGTTTAAGTGGCGTCGTTAGGCTGCCGAATTTCTAAGGGGTTCTTTCACCCTTCTCGTTTTCAAGATATACTTTCATGTCAAGTATTTCAAGTTCCTTTTTATTATGTTGGGGTATGATCTCTATATCTATCATACTGATCTTTTATGTTCATATGATTAGAGACCCTATTTGATCTCATCAATTCATTTTTTTGAAGTTTAAGTGACGACGTTAGGCTGCCGAATTTTCATAAGAGAAATCTTATTTTTGTCTTCCTTTCATGTTCTTCATTTCATATGGTACATATTTCAAATTTCATTAACATGTTCATATATCCTTCATATTCTATCCCTATACTGTTTTATAGATCATTTATGAGTGGGTGACCCATGTCCCCTCTCTTTTCAATGTTTTCTAAAACCTTGTAACATAGCCGTTATGCTGCAGAATTTTCGCCTCAAAAGGCCTCTCTCTTTTTCTCAAAATTATTTTATGTTATTATGTGAATACTCAAAGATCTTATTTATATAGGTGTATTCACATATATATCAAAATTTTATATTCTGGGATTTACATACATGAAACCCGCTTTCCCTTTCCGTGGGTTTAAAGTGACATAATGATCATGTCATTAAAGCAGTTTTTAAAACGTTATGATTATGAAATGAAACCCATTTTTTTATGCTATATGGGTTGTTTATGAAATGGTTGATGATGATATATGTGGCTCAGATGATAATAAATACATGTCATGGGTGCACCAAGATAGCGCTCCAATGCATTGGGTAAAGACTTAATCTCTAGAGATGACTTTTTAGACTGATACCTTGGTGAATAACCTTGGTAATTTTAATGACACCTTGGGGATGGACCTTGGTGAAACGAAATGATTTTCAATATTAAATGTTGTAGCCACATCTTCATGTTATAAAAAAAAAGTTATTTTTATTATGATATGCCTCATTATTTCATTATCATGCCTTAAAGTTCTTTTCATGACTTTATTGATGTATCTCAAGTTCATATGTAAAATTTTTCGCTTGTTTCCCTTACTGGGCCTTCTGCTCACCCTTTCTTTTGATGTATGTCCCCCGGTTTGAGATGCAGTAATGAACCTAGGATGAACATGAGGAGAATCCTTTCAAGTGTTTAACAATAATGTTTTATGTTTTCATGTTTTATGTTCCTGGTTTCCAAGACACTAAACCTTAAAGATCCTCAGTTTTGTAAAATGTAATGAAAGTTTATATGATAAAAAGGCGGGATGCTATAGTGAGACCCATTATATTTCCCTAATGTATTAGATAATGTTATTTTTCTTTACAATAAATAAGGAGGGAGTTAACCAGTGAGGTTTCTCATGTGGATTTAACTGGGCTCTAGTTATTTATGACATTATTTTATAATGAGTTATGAATATGATTCTCTAATTTCCAAAAAAAAAAGTGTTTTTATTTTAATTCCATGGGTTTTAAAGGTTTTATCTGAGTAAAAATTCTTTGTATTTCATGTGGAAATGATTTATTTAATATTATCAAATAATTTGTTAATAAATTTAAACATTTTTTGGGTTTTTATGTTTTTCAACGAACTAATGGATGTATTCTTTTTTATGTACCATTCCATGCTTTTTGTGATCATCCCATATTTTAAATGTTTTTCATAGGGTTTAAGGATGAGTAAGAACAAATAAGAATTCAATTTTACAATTATAAAGACTTATCATGCAAGAAAACATATATTATTTTAAAGTATTTTTATTGTGGGAAAAAAACTATACTAAGAGTAATTTTTAACCTTGTATTTTATGGGTTTATTATATAACAGTTATAACCTAATTATCTAAAAATAAAAACCATAATGATCTTTGAAATGTAAAAAAGTGAAATATTTACTAAAAATAAAGATTATATAATGTTTTAAGGTTGGGTATTAATAATCAGTTTCAAAGTAAAGGTTTATATAAACATTATATATTAGAATGTTTTCATGTGAGATTATCTTAAGAGTTATAGATACCTTTATGGTTTTATAAGTTTAAGGATGATCATAAGTACAAAGTTATAAACACTATTTTTCTGTTTTAATTGATGGAAGTATATGATGATTAAGATTATTTTGGGAGAAATGTATTGAAATATAACCCTTGATTTTAGTATGAATTTTAGGGAAATATTTATTTGAGGAAGACTGATTTTTATTTTATTTTTGATATAATTTTAATGTGTTGATAACCTTTAGGGTTTGTATGAACTTTTATGATAGTATAATTATATTTTACTTGGGAAGATATGTTTTATCATATATATAACCATTTTATAGAAAATTTATTTCTTGATTAAGTGATTAATGATATTTTGGAATAAGATCACTATATTTTTTAGGAAACATTATATAATTAAGGTAAGAAGAATATATTAGTATTTTATTGATCTATAATGGTTGATTTATCTTTTGTAAAAATATATGATTTTAATTTGAAATGATTACCATTTGTTAGAGATCATTTTATTAGGGAATATATATCTTTTGTAAGAGTCTTTTAGTATGATTGATATTATTTTGAGATAAATGTTATATTTATCTAGAAGTAATATGTGATAAAATAATTGTAATATTTGGGTTTCAATCTTATTCAGAATTATTTTAAAGAATTTTAAGGTTAGTTATTTTTATAATTCTTTAGTTTTAACTTTGAGTATTACTGTTAAATTTTAGAGATTAATGTATTATTTCTTCATAATAAGGTTTGGGAATTATCTTAGATTGGGATAAAAATGTTCGTTTTGGTTAGTGTCTAAAGACAAGAGAAATAGGTTGTTATCCTTTTATGGAATTATGATATATATTAGAATTTTATTTTAGTGATTTATGTATAAAAATCATCTTTAATAATCGTCATTCATAGAAAAAGATGATATTGTAGTGGAAATTGATTAAAGGATGGAAACATACTTTTAAGGTAAGTATATTTCCTTATGTTATTAGTATATATAGAAAAGTAATTACACAACTTTAGGAATTGTATCATACAAAAAAAATTATTATATTACCATCATTTTCAATGAATCGATGATCTTTTTTACACCTCTTTGGTTTATGGTTTTGTGGTCATTGACTTTCTCATGATCATTCACTTTATTGTGATCAATGTTCTCTATGATTCTTCATTATTATTTTAGAAATTATTTTTTCCTCCACGTATATGTATTCACTTCCCATGAATGGTATACTATTTGGAAACTGTATACGTGTTATTCCAAATGACCTATATACTTCCCTTTCTCTCTTTTCAAGTAAAATATTTAACCCTTTTTTTATGCGTGATTTCAACAATGGTATTTTAAAATTCCAAACCACAAACTACTGATATCAAGTTCAAATTATGAGGATAAAATTTATTAAAGGTTCTGAGAATGTAATATCTCTATATTTTAAAATAAATAATATGTTTTATAGGATACTAGATACGCAATGTCGAGCTTAAATAGACAACGAAATATTATTATTTTAATATACACTATTATAATATAGTCCTTGAATTGGAGGGTACAAATAGTATTAACCACATTGATAAATGTATATAATGTTTTAAATTAAAAATTTATTGATTAATTATTAGTAAATAAGCATTCAATTTTTATTAAATCTATTTTATTCAATAAAAATATTTTTTCTTCAAATAATGGTTTTTATTTATTTTTGTGAGAAAATATTATAACTCATTTCTAGAAAAACTATAAATTTTATTTTTAAAAAATGATATAATTAATAAAATAAATATATCAAAATTATATTATGTTTAAAGTTATTTATTTTTCTGACAAGATTTTTTTCAGTGAATAGTGAAAAAATAGTGATTTTTATAAAACTATCATTTCTTTTCATTAAATAAAGAAATTTAAAATTTTAATTTTAATTTTAAATTGATCTCAAAGTGACATAATTATTATTTAGTAATAAATAATATAAATAATTGCAATTTAATTATATTTATACCAAATTTTGGTATAAGTATGTTTTGGGCATAAAACACATTTTTATAAAAAAACTGTTTTTCATCACATTTATCAAGTCTAATTTTACAATAAATTACACCACATATATAAATTTAATATTTATCAATTGATTAAATATTTTTAATCATTATTTTTAAAGTTTTTAAATATATCTGTTTTATTTTTTATCATTATGAATAGTAACCTTAGTAAATTTTTGTCACATCGGTAAAGGTAAATCAAGTAATTAGGGTTAAAAATAATATGATAGAGACTAAAAACTGACTCGAAAACATGTATTAATTTTTTTTGGATATGTAAATATCATCAAAACTTTTAATATATGATATCTTGTTTCCATTCATCCATGATTTTGACCTTTATAGTATTTTATGTAAAGAAAAATCAAAAATTCCATTATCTATATTTTATGATCTATAAATTTTTGATATGGTGATAAATAGAGGATATGTTCAATTATAAATATTATTATATATATAAATTAATTTTTTTATCATGTTAATTTATTTATAATTTTTATTGATGAAATAATTACCTTAAATGCTTACGTAACACCAACATAGTATTTATTCAATTAATTGAAAAATAAAATAATGTTTTCAAAAATATTAAAATTAATTCATTTTTTTATGAATTGTTATGTTCAAATATTTTTTAGTCAAATATGACATATTATGGTTGTTTTAATTGATTATATTTGAATTCTATTTTTTATTTTTTTCTTTAAATTCAAATTAAATGGATAGTGTCAAAAATGACATTAATGATATTTTATTAGATTAGAAAAAACTCATAAAAATCCTATAATGGAAAATTATGATGATATATGGTCTATAATTTCATCCATTATCAACTTATGTGTAAATTATTAACTTATAAGTAAAATTATAACCCATTAATATTGAAGAATTCATTGCCATAATAAAGGTTAAAATTGGTTAACCAATGGGTTAATATAAAAGAAAAAGTTTACAATAATCTATAAAAAAAATGATTTGATGATTATATTAATACTATATATTCCTTATCTTCAAATTGATTTCATTTTTTATCCAATTTACTTAAGTTAGACACATATTGTATTATAATATTTCATGTATTTCCAAAATGAAATAAATAAATTTTTATAATAAAAAATATTTTTTGAAATGATTTAAAATTCCTAAAAAACCTATATTTGATCAAGTGATTTTTATATGGTTTAAAATATCGAAAATGTTCCATTTGTGTTCGAATTTATATTTTATTATAACTATTTATACCCTTGAAGAGTAAAGAACGTTGATATCATTGTAATTTTTAAATGGGTTAATGGGGGATTAAAATAAAAAGAGTAGTGTAAATACATAATATAAAATTTTAAAAAAATTATTGGTTGAGAGGTTTTTGAATAATAATATTATATTTGAAAATTATCAAATTGGAACCATTTTAATAAGAAAATTAATTTATATTAATTAAACACTTTAAAAAATTACAAGAGTGCCTCTCCCCTCTCTTATAAAAGGGAACATCTTATCATCTTTTATTCAAAATTTAAAAAAAATTCCCCCAATACATACCCAAAACCATTCCTTAAATCCATCCCCATGTTATATAGGCCTTTTTTTATTATAAAACCAATCTAATAAAACTTTTTGTGTAAACCATAAGTGGTTTTCTGAAGAAGAGGTGTAGTTATTAACCATGAATTATCATTTTATTTATTCTCTTACCTCTTTAAAATATTATTCAAACATGATAAAATAATAACACCAGTATCAAAAGAATACTTAGATATTTGTATTTTAATTTAATAACCTATATCTATCTCATATTCCATCAAATTGGAAGTGAAACCATTATTCACGTGCACAACAGACTACTGCCTCATGTACTGATGTAATTTGTTTTCCATCACTACCTATCACGACTCATTATAATGATGTATATAATTTATATAAATGGTATTCAAGACATATTTATCTTTTTATATATTTAAAATATCATATATTTTCTCCAAAATTTATTCCTTAAAAATCATAACGTCAGTTGTGCGTACATGTGGACTGCCTCCTCCACAAAGAGATGTGATTTTTTTCATCACCACATAACATATATGATATATATATATATAATTGTTTTTAAAGAAATAATATGGTATAAATTATATAATTATAATTATATAATGATAAAATATACTTACCCTCTTTCTAAAATGATTGTTGCATAATGGAAACATTACTCATACATGTGCACAACCTATCGTCTCCATGATTCTCACATAGTTCATTTTTCTTAACCATCATTCATGATTTGTTTCAAAATTATATTTTTTGTATAAAAATTATATTTTTTTTATTATTATCTATATGGTGGAATAATGACTTCTTTTTCCATATCTAAACTATTTATGTCATTTTGGACATATGAGATGAATATCATAAACATATTTTATTTGAACATAATTGATTAAGTAATCTTATATAACACTGTAATAAATAAAATAAAGTAAATAATAGATGATAAAAATGTTATCAAAAAAAATAATTAACAAAAAAATATTATTCTTGAATAAAATGAACTTATGTGACGAGTCCAAGTCGAGGTAAGGTACACCTTACTTTAAAAACCATGATTTAAATGTTTTCAAGATTCATTTTATAAATCATTACCATCAATGTCCATATTCTTAAAATTATTTTATGTATATTTTTATATGGGAAAAATTTAATTATAAAAAACATTTTATGTCACTTTTTTACATTATTTTATAGGTTTTAACAATGAAATATTTTTTATTTAAGTTTTTAAAACAAGGGGAAATGATTATTTTATAATAACGTATACAGTATCAACGATTTTTCCCTCTCCCATAAATTTTATTTTAAGTTTTAATTATTTTACAAGATTTCATGTATTCTTCAAATAAAACCCCTATTTCCCCTAAATCTAGGTATTTTAGTTTTAAAAATGGGGTTTTAATGGGAATGGGTATTTAAATATTCAAAAGTGTTTTTCATATGGGTTCAAAATAGTTTTTAAAAGTTTTATGATGAAGATGTGAATGTATAATATTTTTTATGATATGGTACTTGAGAATTATATATTAGAAACGTATGATACTAATATAGGTTATAAAATGGGTTTATCCCCATTATAGCTCACGATGATGAGTGAACCTAATATAGATTATTTGAAGGGTTATCCACATTATAGCTCTCTCATGCATTTAGTAATTTTCCTTATCTTTAATGAAAAGTAGGGAGTTAATTGATGTTGTTTTTTCTAAGGATTTAATTGGAATATAATTATTTCAGACATGGGTTTAAAACTAGTATAAATATGATGCTATATGTTTTATGAAAGGGTATTTATTCACTATCCATGGGGTTTAAAGGTTTTATTTTATAAAAAATTGTATGTTTTTTCTAGGGAAATGATTTATTTCATACACTCAAATAATATGGTGATAAATATAAACATTTTATAGGTTTTAATTTTTTATCAAGAATAATTAATTTCTTATTTTTATGTACCTTATTTATCTTTTCTTCATCCCATATTTTTAAAAACAATTATAGGGTTTAAGGATGAGCAGTAATAAAGAATAATTAAGTTTCCCAATCCCAAATATTTATCAAGGAAGAGAACATGTTTTATTTTAATGGTTTCCTATTGTAGAAAAAAATTTATACTAAGAATAAGTTTAGAACATGTAATTTATGAGTTTTTATGTAATTTTTATGACCTAATTCCATAAAAATATAAACCATAATGATCCTTGAAATGTAAGAAATAAAATTATTGACTAAAATTCAAGATTATGTTGTTTTTTAGGGATGGGTCCTTATAGTTTATCCACCATACTTATTATAAGTTAATTTTATACTACTATTATCTATTATCATTTTCTATATCAACAGAGAGTTTCTTAAGAAAATTTTTAATCTGAATTAATTCTTATATTCCTCTAAATATCTCTTTATTTTTCAGTTACTGAGGTAATTATGAGATAAACTTTTATTCAATAATATATATCTCTTTTTCTTCTTCTGAAGTTTTGTTTTATCATACTGAGTTTTTTATTTTTAGGTTCCCTATAAAATAACATGATTTTCTAAGGGGTTAACTACTGTCACATAGTTCTCATGGTCCCCGGTAAATGGACATGTTTAGTGAAAATAACTATACTCATAGAGAGAACCTTGGTGGAGTGGACTATGGGATCCTTGTTCCCTGGACTAATAAAAAAATTTATATGTTCATTTATTTATTATGATTTTTATAATCTTCTTGAAAAAAAGTAATGTTGTAAAAACCTAGATGTTATAAATGATATTTTTTTCTTGAAATAAATATGTGTTATATTATATTATATAGTATTATACACACACAACACATAAAAAAGTCAAAAAAAAATATTTCATTAATGAAAATAGTTACATTAGTTAATGACTAAACCCATGAAATTTCAAAAAATCATAATTGTACAAAAAATATAAATTAATAAAAGTAGAATGGAAAAATTTGGATCCTTCTAATTTGCTAGAATCATCACTCCCATGGGAAACACTATAAAAAAGAAACAAAATACTATAAAACTAATAAACATCTTAGAAAATGAAAATATAGAACCTTGGGAGGAATTTTGGTGAATTGTGAATGAAGGAATGAAGTGGTATTTATAGGAGTTAATATAACCATTGTAATAGTAACCTGATCATTGGGAATAATAATATGGCCATTGGGAATAGTAACCTGACCATCAGAATAATAATTTAACCTAAAAATAATAAAAAATAATATAATTAATATTTATAATTATTACTTTTAGGAAATATAAATATTATAATTCCATAAAATAAATATCAATATTTAAAACTCATATAAAATATAAGAACATTTTTAATAAATTGTATTTCAAGGAATTTCTTAAGAAATAATATTTTTTATTTTTAAAGTTAAAATAACCCATCTTATAAAATTATTTTGATATAATTAATTTATTTTTTAAAATCATCAGATTGAAATTTTATAATGGTTAATTTTTGGTAGTTTTCAAAAATACTTTTAATTTCAAGTGAATAGTAAAAATACAGTTTTTCTGTGACTGAAATATTTTAAATTGCATCATTCATGGTGTAATAAATTATAAAAATTTTGGGAAGATAAAAAAAATATTTAATTTGATAAATTATTCATTAAAATAAAATAAACTTATTTTCAAAACATAAAAATTATTTTCTAAAGTCTAAATTCTAAAATATTCCTTGTAAAAAACAATTTTTTTATTTTTTCCACTTTCCTTTTTAATAAACTAGTGAATTAGAATTATAAAGGGGTTTGAAATACTATAACCAATATATTATATTAATATATGATTCATTATATCAAAAATATAACTATTACATGGTTCTGCTTTGATATAGTAATTTATTCAAAATTTTAACTAAAAAATACCCCTCTCTTCAAGTATAAATAACCCCTCTTCCTCCCCTTGGAAAACCACTTAATATAAAATTTTCAAATCCAAACCTATACCAAAATACTCTCTATTAAGTCTCTTATAATAATTAGGGACATTCTGGAGTAAACTAAATCAAATCATCATGGGAGATTAGTGTCATATTGTAACACCCCAAGATTTCATAGTACGTTATCTCTTCAAAGTAATTCAATAACTTGCGCAACACGCAACACTGAGTTTGAGTGGGCCACAACGTACCAAACTAGCCATTCAAAAAGTGGTTATGAATAGTGTTAACTGGATTTTGAAGTTTATATACTATATAAAATTTTAGAATCCATATTATGTGTTTCTTAGACACAATATAAGAACAAATTCACTTTTTTCAGATAAAAGAAGTATTTTTCAAAAAATGCAATTTTACTGCCTTTTAATGGAGAGCCCTTTTTAAATCCAATATTTGACACTTTTATATATTCAATTTGAAAAAAATAAACTTCTTCATTAGAATTGGGACACAAAAAGTTAGTTTCGATTATTTTTTGGTTTTTTCTGATAACTTCCATATTTGGGTGAATAGTGAAAATTACTAAATTTTAACTGAAAACAACTTTTTTAATAAAAATAGTTTATAGTGTTAAATTATCCATTTAAATGGTTTTTAAGTATAATTAGATTATATTTTTATCATTTAATATAATTTCGGTCATTATATGTCATTTCACATTTAAATTTGACATAAACACATGCCAATCTTTTGATAGTTTTTACTTTTTTTTAAACCGGCTTTTTGGTTTCGAAAACAGGAATTAATTTTAAATTAATAAATGAAACTTCTATGTTTTGAATTTGGTAAAATAGAATAAATTTTAGGATTCTGAATATCGAAATTATCTTAGGGTGAATTTTTGGTATTTTTCTGAAAACTTTCAATTTTGATGAATAGTGAAAAACATTGCGTTATTGGTTAAAACTGAATTTTTTATTTAAATAATTATTTATTTTATTTAAATTTATTTTAGGTCAAAATAAATTCATAATACCTATATATGTTCAATGTGATTCATTGGAGTCATTTTATAATAATTTTAGATATATAAAATTTTATTAAACTTTTTACCGTCTTTTACCCACCTCCAAGGAGCATTTGCAAATTTTCATAAACATTAATTTTACCACTTATGTGAGTTTAATTTCAAAAATATGAGATAAATGGCTAATATCAGTAAGTAAAATGTGTTTCAATAAGACGAAAATAATTTTTGGTGAATAGTAAGACTTATTTACCACAGTTAAAAGTAAATAAGGTAATTAAGGGTAAATATGATATCATAATTACCCTAAAACATGTCCTAATTCTATTAAATGAGTTTAATTAGACCAAAAAAACCTTATGAATAAAATATGATCCCATTTCATCCACTTGGATTAGATTAGTACATTTATTATTATTTAATTTAAAGAAGAGTTAAAAGTGTTAAATTCAAGTTTTCATAACTAAAACATTTTTAATATAGGGTTATACATAAGATAAATTAGACTGTAAATATTAATTATAAAGATAAATATATTTCCTACATAATGGTATTTTATTTATAATTTTTAGACATTAAATAATTAAATTTATTTATTACACAATGATGATGCAGTATATCATTATTAATAAAAGATTAAAATAATTGATATTATAAATACCCAAATAAATTTAATTTGAGACTTTTGATAAATTAAAATAATTTTATATGTTAATATGACATGTTAGGGTTGATTTAATAAATTTTTTAGAATTAATCATGTTGTTATGATTTTAACAAAAAACAAATACCAAAGTGTCAAAATTGACATAAAATAGTTTTTAAAACCAAAACTATATTATTGTTTGATATAATATTCCTAAAAATCTAAGGTTCAGAAAAAGGGTTTTAATAATATTATATATGTCATTAATGAACCCCTTGAGGTTCTCTTGAAAGTTTAGAGTAAGTTTATTAACCATATAGTGTAAGAATACAAGAAGACATGGTAAAAGTTAAACTATTTAACTAAGAGTTAAATATAAAAGATAAGGTTAAAATGGTAACCTAAACTTGTCTAAAAACTATTGGTTGAGAGTATTTAGACCCATAACCACCTAAGGATTGAAATAAATTCATTTGGAGCCATTATAAGCCGAATATGGTTGTATAATAAATTAATACTTTAATCTTTTCCTAAAGTGACCCTCACCCCTCTTATAAATGGTTACTTCCCCTTATCTCAAAATCACACATACAAAGCCATTTGGCTCGGCCAAACCCTGGCCAAATATCCTCCCAAATTTCCTCACTTCAACCTGGAGTCCTTACTTTGATCAGAAATCCCACCTAAGGATCCCTTTTGATCATCTTAAAAGGAAACACCTGAAGAAGAGGTAATAATTTCACCACCCTCTTCCAAGTTCTTTTCTTCTTCCACTTCCTCTTTATTTGTTATTACCATAACAAAATAATAAAACCAGTAAATTATAAATAATGTGATGTTGTTATAAATATGGAACAACCATATTCATTATTCTATCCATCCTATGAATGATAATGTCACCATGCGTGTGTACGTACGACTTACCGTCTCCACGCTGTGATGTAATTTTTTATTCAACACTATGTTATTTGGATGGATATAATTATGAGTAATATGTAATTAAATAATAAAAATAACATGGTAATGTTTATATAAAATTATTATAACATCCAATTCCACACCTTTTAATCATTAAGGAAATGATATCCTCGCTCGTGTGTACGTACGGATTACCGTCTCCACGACGCGATGAGATTCATTTCTAGGTTCACCATTCAACAATGATTATAAAAATATTTATTATTAACAATTATGGAATATATGACATAATAATGGTACTGGAGATATATATATTTATTTATGTACTTACATATATCTTATTCACTTACTTTCGTTCAATACGATATGAAAACAGAAACAACGTTTATGCGTACGTACGGCCTACTGTCTCCATAAACGGTGTTTTCCATTTCATATATTTATCTATTATAAATATTTATATTCTAAATATATATTATATATAAATAAAGTTTATATTCTTTAAGTATTTAAATCATGATCAAAATGATATGATCAATAATAACAAGTTAAAACATGTACGATAAAGAAAGCGATTATTACCAAACATGTTAATTTAACATGGAAATCATTATTAAATAGGTAGTATAAAGTCATAAATAAATCATGTATAATATAATAAATATTAATATGGTTCTGGTATAATTTAATAACATACTATGGACATCATACAGGATGTTAAGCGTACCCTCGACCAAAGGAAAGTGCAAGGTAAGGGTTATTTCCTCAATCTCATTATTATCCAAGATTGTTCATGTGTAAGTATTTTCTAAAACATACATATCATAGATACCCATATTTTGTAAAAATGTTTTCAAAATAAGTCTTTTAATGTTTTATGGGAGGTTCTATTTAACTAGATCATCATTTTAAATGTTTTAAAGATTTATCTTTCTAAACCCTTTTAATTAATGTCCATGTTTTTAAAATGATTTTAAGGATTTATTTATATAGACATGAATGTTTTGAAATGATAATTATTTTAAAAGGTTTCAAATTGGTATGGGAAACTTTGATTCAATAATCTCTTTTAAATTACTTCCTTTATAAATTGTGAGACTTTTAAATGATTTCATAAAAGGGGTATTTCTCTCAAAGCATTTTACTAATCATTTTCATCTATGTCAACATAATTTGATGGATTTTAAACTTGTTTGAAGTTGATTTATTATAGATAAAATCTTCCATATTTTATTTAAGTTTTTGTGAAATGTTTGACTATGGATGTGCTATTTTTATACCATTCATGGTTCATGGTTAAAGTATTGACATTTTGTATACTAGTTTTAATACGAATGTTTATGTTAGGTTTCAACCTTTTCATATGAGGAATTCATTGGACTTATTAAGTGATGGGTGGAGCCCACTATAGCTCCTCGATGCATCGGTAGGTCTCATGATACAAACTAGTGTCTTGGAACAAGGCCTTGGAAAAAAACTTTTATTTGTAGTCTTGGCATGAGGCCTTGACTATGTGGTTATGATGCCCGACATTATACATTCCCTCATTATGAAATTAGTTATTACATGTGATTAATCGATTAGTAGAATATCCATGTGCATGTTAATATGGTAATGTTTGATTTATTATTTCCATATTATGTTTAAGTTTATGTTTAAAAAGGCTGTTGTTTTTATTACACATATTACCTTAAAAGTTTATAGCTCCCACTAAATTATTCACCCTTACTGAGCATCTGAGATCACCCCTTTCTTGTGTATTATTTTCCAAGTATCCCATAAAGTGTTTTATGATTGAGATATTGGGTTAAGCTAAGGTAACAATGGAATTATCAAAGGAGTATTTACATTGTGTTGTATGTTAGAAAGTGTGATGTAACGTTCATGTATGTAATCTATTTTCCAAGACAGCTAAACTGATTGGTCCTTCAGGACTTGATTCTTTGTAATAATTCCAATTTATTAAAGTAAAACATGACTCTAGGTAACTTGGGTAGAGGCGTTACACATACAAGAGAAGCAATACTAAAGAAAAAGTATGTTTTTATCAACTCTTCTCTCATTTTTTTCTTCTATGCTATTTTTTATAGTTATTTTCAAAACTAAATATTCTAAGATTAAGTAGAAATAATTATAAAATTATATTAATGGTTTCAATCTACTGTAAAAATTATAATTATAAATTATTTATGTTGCAAACATCTCTTTCATCCTTCTTGGACAATTCCCCACTCACAACCAATTAACTGCATACGAGGACATTGTCAATTCATTACTTATCCCAAACCTTATGGATAATTATAATAAATCAATATTATATATAAATTTATAAATATATTTATTTTAATAATCTCTAATTAGTTCTACTAAAGTTTAAATTACATTTAAAAATAGATAAATTGAAGCAAAATGGAATATTTTTAAGGAAAACATGATATCAAAACACTTCAACATCAATAATGGAAATTAATAAATATAATGAAATTATTATAATTTATAAATAGTGACATAAATTAACATTATTAATTTCTATTTAAATGTTTTAATAACCCTAATTTTATTATTCAAGAGGCATAAAAGTGATGAAATAAAATCAAGATTTAACGTAGGGGGATTCTCAAACCCAAACTCTTTATTTTGGGTTGTCACCTATTTCACATCGATTTCAGTATAAATCTTAATATAATATCCAAAAAAATTAATTTAAAAATACTTTCCCTTTTACTTCAATGAAATTCATTTTTATTACCTTTCTTAAATGATTTCATGTCCAAAATTAAAGGATAGAAAACACTTTTTTTAAAGAAAACAAAACTTTGACTCCTCATGTGTAACGCCCCGACCCTAGTTACCCAGAGTCGGTGCATTATTACATAACATTACAATGATCACAAAGGATCAAGTCTCGAAAGGCCGATTAGTTTAGTAGTCTTGAAAAAACTAGATATATTCTAAGTCTTACATTACATCAAAAGGTAAAAAAACTACAACAACATCTTGTCTTCATATCCCCTCATACTATCCCTGCAGGTCATTCATAAATTACTTCTTCACATACTGGGAAAAATAAAACATTGAAAGGGGTGAGCTCAGATGCTCAGTAAGGATAACAATATAGCAGAAGCTTTCATAGATAAGCATAAACACTTAAAGCAATTTATAACTAAAACAAAAGCCTTTTAAACTTGAACTTCAGCATAATATGGAAAAGATAAAATGAAATAATTCCATTTACTTATTCACATGGATATTCTACTAGTCGAACAATCACATGAAATATCAATAACCACTTTCATAATGATGGAATGCATAATTCCAGACTATCATAACCACATAGCCAAGGCCTCGTGCCAAGACTACAAATAAGATTTTGCCAAGGCCTTGTGCCAAGACACTAGTTTGTCTCATGAGACCTACCGATGCATCTAGGAGCTATATCGGGCCCCACCCATCACTTACTAAGTCCAATGCATTCCTCATATGAAAATTTTTAAATATAACATAAACATTCGTATTAAAACTAGCATACGAAATGTCAATACTTTGTCCACAAACCATGAATGGTATAAATATAGCACATCCACAGTCAAACATAACTCATTCGATACAATATAGAAGATTGTATTGTATCATATTAACCTCAATCGAGAATGATGAAGGATATTGACATAGATTAAAATAATCATCAAAACAATTAGAATGAAATATCCCCCTTTTCCTTGAAATCATTTAAAAGTCACACTATTTGTCAAGAATCCATTTAAAATAGATTTTAGAATCTAAGTGTCCCATACCACTTTGAAACTTTTAAAAGGAATTTTTATTTTAAAACTTTAATTTCCATATAAATAAATCCTTAAAACCATTTTTAAAATATGGACATTAATGAGAAAGATTTAGAATAATTAATCATTAAAACACTTAAAAATGTATTTTAGTTAGAGTTTCTAACCAAAAGAGAGACACTTTATTACAAATAATTGAGGTAATAAAAACTTTATAATATCATGAGAATAAAGGGATTCATGATATACTATGTCAAAGTACATTATATTCACCATATAAAAGTGATTTGGTGTATAACAACAAAGAAGTCTCAATGGAATGTAAATTAAGATGAAATCGCTCATAAAGGTTGTATCCTTAGGTTAAGGATATATCAACGACATAGTCATGTGTGACAAATATAAATACACTAAATATGATTGGATATTCAGTGTAAAACAATCAAAGGACATTCACACATAATCTTGTAAAAACAACACCAATGAGTTGGATGTTTAACTCAACAAATGGAGAATGAGTTAAAATTACTCTTATCAAATTCATATCGATGACTTGAGAAATTATCAATGGGGTGATTATGTGTATCAAAAGTATATCCACATAAAAGGGGAGTGGAAATTATGACATAAGAAAATTAATAGTGATTCCACACATAATCTCAGAGTAAAATAATCAATGAAGTTTGCATAAAGCCGAATAAATGGAAATTGAAATTTCAAATTCTCTTATCGATTTGGTAACTTAAGAAATATACAACCATGAAAGAAGGATAATACAATGATTATTTAAATATACATAAATTAAAGTATATTACAAAATTAAAACAATCAAGGGCAGTATGCACACTACATGAAATAAATAAGTGGTGAACAATAGAATTCTCACGGAATTAAAAGTGAGATAAGAAACCCCTTACCTTGTACATTTCCTTGGTTGGGGGTAGTTTAACCTCCTGTATAATGGTGAAATAATTGTTATTAAATTATACAAGAATCATATACACCAATATGATATCATATATGCTCTTTTAACATTGATTTGTTAATAATATCTTAGTATTATCACTGTTTATGGTGTTAACTTACTCGTTTTCTTTTATATGTTTTGTTACGTAAGACATGTTTTTCATGGATAGGTTGTATATTATTCATATCCAGAATGATATCAAGTCCTTATATACTATTATTAATCATCAAATTATATTTATACTTGAATGGATACGATGGAGAATGAATCTCATCGCGTTCGTGGAGACGGTAGTCCGTACGTATGCACGAGCGACAATATCATTAGTTTGATATTAAAATAATATATAATTGGATGGTATATCATATATACAGAATCATTATCATGTTATATTTATTATTTAAATGAATTAAACATCATTATTATACCCATCCAAATAATAATGTTTTGAATAACAATTACACCATGACGTGGAGACAGTAAGCCGTACGTACGCACGTATAGTGACATGTCATTCAAAGGATGGATAGAATACTGAAATATGGTTGTACCATGTTTATAATAACATCATAGTTTATATAATATACTGGAGTTATTATTTTATAATGGTAATAACAAAGAAAGAATAAGTGGAAGAAGAAAGGAACTTGAAAAAGGGTGGTGAAATCATTACCTCTTCTTCGGGTTCTTCCTTTTGATTTGATCAAAAGGGATCCTTAGGTTGGATTTATGACTAAAGGAAGGCCTCTAGGATGAAGTGAGGGAAGTTTATAGAGTATTTGGGCAGAGTTTGTCTAAAACAAAAGGCTTTTAAGGTGTGAGTTAATGAGAAGGGAGAGTTCCCTTTTATAAGAGGGGTGAGGGGCACCTTTGGAAAAGCTAGAAATATTAATTTATAATAAATTCATATTCGGTTTATAATGGATCCAAATTGGATTATTTAAAGGTTAAAGTGGGGATAGGTCTAAAACCACTCAACAAATAGGATTTATACAGGTTTGTGTTGCTATATTAACCTTATCTTTAAGTATTAACTCTTAGTTAATTAGTTTCACTTTTACAATGTCTCTTTGTATTTTTATATTATATGGTTAATAAACATACTATATACATCCAAGAGACCCCCAAGTGGTCCATTAATAATACACCTATCATTAGATAAGTCTCTTTGCCGAACCATAGATTTTTAGGAATTTAATATCAATTAATAATATAATATTTGTTTTAAAAACTTTTTTATGTCAATTTTGACACTATTTGGAAAATTGATTTTTGTGAAAATCATAACAGGATGATTACTTCGAAAAAAGTAAATTAAACCATTTATAACATATCATATTAACCTATAAAATTATTTTAATTCATAAAAAGTCTCAAATTATATTTATTTGGGTATTTATAATATCAATTATTTTAATTTTTTACTTTTATGGTAATTACTGCATCATCATTGGGTCATAAATAAATTAAATTATTTAATGTCTAAAAATTATAAATAAAATACCATTATGTGTTAAATCTTTTTATATTTCTAATTAATATTTATAGTCTAAAATCAAACATATATAACCCTTTTTAAAAATTGTTTTTCTAAAAGATATATGCTTATGTCATTTTTGTATTTGTTTTAACTTAATTAAAATAAAGTGTCCCTATCACCTACAAGTGGCTCCATGGGGTCCCAAAATCGACCCAAAGATTCCCAGGGTCGGACATATATCCACCAATAAGGTTAGGACACGTTTTATGGTAATTTAGTATTACTATAATATTATTTTTTAACCCTTATTTACTAGATTTGCCCATTAACCATGGTAAATAAAATATTTACCGAAGTAATTATTCAACATGTTTAAAAATAAAAGTTACCTATTTTCACAATTTGGAGATCCTGATTCCAAATATGGAATCCATTTTTCCAAATTCAAAACAGAGAAGTGGCATAAATTAATTTAAAATTAATTCCTGCTGTCAAAACAAAAAGCGTGTTTTTAAGATATAATAACTATCAGAAGATTGATACTTGTTTATGTTCGTTTTAATTGTGAAATTATGTCCAATGACCAAAATTTTATTAAATGGTAAAAATATATTCTAAATATACTTTAAAACCACTCAAATTCAAAATATATCATTATTAATTATTTTGATTAAAAAAGTTGTTTTTAATTAAAATTTAGTAATTTTCACTATTCATCAAAATATGAAAGTTATCCAAAAAGTACCAAAATTTCACCCTAAACTAATTTCGATATTACGAATCCAAAAATAAAGTCCATTTTTAACGATAAAATGTATAAAATTTCAAAAATTAGGTATTACTATTCATAACGGCTAGTTTGATTGGTTGCGGTGTGTGTTAGAACTCGATGTTGCGTACAATACACGCCATTGCATTATTCAAAGGGAAACGTACCGTGGAAGCTTGGGGTGTTACATTCTCCCCTACTTCAATAAATTTCATCCTCGCAATTGTTTTCCAAAATTGGGCTTGAGAATATAATGGAAAGTCCCACATCGGAAAAAGAGTCAATAAAACTATCACTTTAATAGAAAGGAAGAAAGGTATAAAGGTCACCCAAGATAACCCATACTTGGATTCCATGTAGGAAAACATGGATATGGACGATAAAATAAGTGTTAAGTTCTCATGGAGAGGGATAGAAAACATGATCAAGAGAAATTTAACAATAAGAAAATCACAAACTTGTGTTGGGACAAACAGTCATTAGTCTCCCAGTAGGAAAAGTAAACGGACAACATTTTTTTTGTTTTAAGTTACATTACATAAGGAAGAGGAATTAATTTATGATATTGACTAAGAACATAAACATATATACTTACTTTTTAAGTATAGTTTCATTATTTAATAAATTTTTACCACTAAATCATTTTTTTTGATCAATGAGTATTCAAGAAGACTTGGTCACAATGGAAGAGCTAGAATAAACTTCTATAGAAATACATGATCCACATAGGATAAACTATATATTTACCTTGTCTTTATAGATTAATCAAAACCAAAATGTTTAGTATAATATCTGATGATCCCCCAAATGGATATTCCATTAGAGAAAAAAACACTAATATTAATTTCTAAAATTAAACCATCAATACCCCAAAGTTAAATAAATACCATTCAATAATCAATTGTCATTAAAATCCTTCAATATAATCCAAACTAATATTGAAACCCAAAACTTATAAGAATGTATTCTTCCACGTTAAATTGTATCTCCAAATGAAATTAATTACTCTTAAAGTCACATACTTAAAAGTAATAAACCTAATCATTTCCATAAATAACCCAAATCACTATAAATCCTTAATAAAAACATAGATAAAAATCCACCATTACTCCTCAAATGAAATCCCATACTATTCTATTTTCCTTGGGCATATAGTGTTCACAATAAAGTTAACAACTTCCAAAATAACATTTATCACTTAATCACTAAATCATTTTCCTATACTAAGGGTATTCATTTGATAAGACATAAGATCCAAAATAAAATTTTTATTGATCAATAAAATAATTTAACTAAAAAAATAGTCACTCTAACCAGGGACTTCACTTAGTCCAGTGGTAGGCGATAAATCCCAATCGCACTTTGGTTGTGGGTTCGATTCCCATAGCTTTGTCTGACGCGACGGGTTGTCACACGGTCTGCATGTCATCCTTTTTCAAAAACTATATTTTATAACATTGCCAAAATGAGACAAATTCCTCAAAATAACCATAACATAATTTAACCACAAATCTTATCTCATACCTTTCATTTTCATCCCAAATTATAATATCTTATAATTGCCTCAAACCCAATGATCATATAAAACCAAATGGTTATTTATAACTATATCCACAAGAGAAAAGATAATTCTTCCTCAAACATCATTCTCACATGGAAAATTGCAGGGTTAAAAATAAAAGAGAAAATTATTACAAAGTAAACCCATCAACAAGGAGCACTAATACTTTTTAAACATTTCTCCAACCATTTATTTCCACACAGCTTCTTCTTTGACCAAGAAAATATCTTATAGAATAGTGCATTCACTCGGGTAATGGCCAGGTCCCCTAAATTTACAGAAAATGACTGTAATGGACTATTGGGACCATTTTTATCTTCTTCCATAGTACTCTTCATTTTTCTTCGGCAATTATTCACTTTATGTTCTTCCTTCCAGAACGTAAAGCATTTCTTTGTCCCATTGAGACACTTTCCTGGGTGTCTCCTTCCACATTTCCTGCATGATGGAAATTTAGGATTCCTTTCTCCATGGTCTCCACTGCTGTAGCTCTTATCATTCATCACCTTTCTCTTCTTTGTTGAGTCCGAGAATTGGTTAATATATATATTGTTGATCATATTTTAGGAAAATTGATTTTGCATAAAGACGATATCTTTTACGCCTATCAACATTCCATTTTGTTTCTCATTGCCACCACTGTTCCCACCTTGTACATCATTCTCAAAGTCACTATGACTTCCTTGGAATCCAGCCATTGACTAAAACCATAAATCATTGTGTGAGTAACAGTAGTCAAAAAATCATTTAGAGATTAACATGTCACCATATTCTCAATTTGAAACACATTAGGATTAACCAAGGTCATTTACTCTCATCTTATATATATAATACTTCAAATCGATTTGTAAAGAAAATGTAAATTATCCTAAGAATATCCCCCGGGAGTGTCGTAACCAAGAGTGCAGCAAGGCCCGTTGTCGTGCACCAGTTCCCGTTCGAGTCTAGCTCAAAGCGGTGTTTTCGGGTTTTACCCCTAGGTACACTTGTGCTAGAGCCGCCTCTACCTGCTCATATCCAGACATGGATGTATTTCTCAGAAAACTCACAAAATCTCTACAATACCAAAATTCTAGGAAGTAATTCTATAATAATCCTCAAATTTCATCTTATTTCTACGTCCTCTAATCAGATTTTATCTAAATCTAGCTTCCAAGGTTTGTACTAAACTTCCTCTGATACCAACTATAACGCCCCGACCCCAGTTACCCAGAGTCGGTGCATTATTACATAACATTGGCATGATCACAAAGGATCAAGTCTCGAAAGACCGATTAGTTTAGTATTCTTGGAAACACTAGATATATTCATAAGTCTTATATTACATCAAAAGGTAAAAAAAACTACAACAACATCTTTTCTTCATATCCCCTCATACTATCCCTGCAGGTCATTCATAAATTACTTCTTCACATCCTAGGAAAAATAAAACATTGAAAGGGGTGAGCTCAAATTCTCAATAAGGATAACAATATAGCAGAAGCTTTCATAGATAAGCATAAACACTTAAAGCAATTTATAACTAAAACAAAATCCTTTTAAACTTGAACTTTAGCATAATATGGCAAAGATAAAATGAAATAATTTCATTTAATTATTCACATGGATATTCTACTAGTCGAACAATACCATGAAATATCAATAACCACTTTCATAATGATGGAATGCATAATGCCAGACTATCATAACCACATAGCCAAGGCCTCGTGCCAAGACTACAAATAAGATTTTTCCAAGGCCTTGTGCCAAGAAACTAGTTTTTCTCATGAGACCTACCGATGCATCGAGGAGCTATAGCGGGCTCCACCCGTCACTTACTAAGTCCAATGCATTCCTCATATGAAAAGTTTTAAACATAACATAAACATTCGTATTAAAACTAGCATACGAAATGTCAATACTTTATCCACAAACCATGAATGGTATAAATATAGCACATCCACAGTCAAACATAACTCATTCGATACAATGTGTAAGATTGTATTGTATCATATTAACCTCAATAGATAATGATGAAGGATATTGACATAGATGAAAATAATCATCAAAACAATTAGAGTGAAATATCCCCCTTTTCCTTGAAATCATTTAAAAGTCACACTATTTGTCAAGAATCCATTTAAAATAGATTTTAGAATCAAAGTTTCCCATACCACTTTGAAACTTTTAAAAGGAATTTTGATTTTAAAACTTTAATTTACATATAAATAAATCCTTAAAACCATTTTCAAAACATGGACATTAATGAGAAATATTTAGAATAATCAATCATTAAAACACTAAAAAATGTATTTTAGTTAGAGTTTCTAACCAAAATAGAATAAAGGGATTAATGAGGTAATAAAAACATTATAATATCATGAGAATAAAGGGATTCACTATATACTATGTCAAAGTACATTATATACACCATATAAAAGTGATTTGGTGTATAATAAGAAAGAAGTCTCAATGGAATGTAAATTAAGATGAAATCTCGCATAAAGGCAGTATCCTTAGGTTAAGGATAAATCAACGACATAGTCATGTGTGAAAAATATAAATACAATAAATATGATTGGATATTCAGTGTAAAACAATCAAAGGACATTCACACATAATCTTGTAAAAACAACACCAATGAGTTGGATGTTTAACTCAACAAATGGAGAATGAGTTAAAATTACTCTTATCAAATTCATATCGATGACTTGAAAAATTATCAAGGGGGTGATTATGTGTATCAAAATTATATCCAAAAAAAAGGGGAGTGGAAATTATGACATAAGCAAATGAATAGTGATTCCACACATAATCTCATATTAAAATAATCAATGAAGTTTGCATAAATCCAAATAAATGGAAATTGAAATTTTAAATTCCCTTATCAATTTGGTAACTTACGAAACATACACCCATGAAAGAAGGATAATACAATGATGATGTAAATATCCATAAATTAAAGTATATTACAAAATTAATACAATCATGGGCAATACACACCCCACATGCAATAAATAAGTGGTGAACAATGGAATTCTCACGAAATTAAAAGTGAGATAAGAGACCCCTTACCTTGTACTTTTCCTTGGTTGGGGGTAGGTTAACATAATTTATAATGGTGAAATAATTGTTATTAAATTATACAAGAATCATATACATCAATGTGATATCATATATGATCTTTTAACATTGATTTGTTAATAATATATTAGTATTATCATTGTTTCGGGTGTTAACTTACTCGTTTTCTTTTATATGTTTTGTTACGTAATACATGTTTGTCATGGATAGGTTGTATATTATTCATATCCAGAATGATATCAAGTCCTTATATACTATTATTAATCATCAAATGAGATTTAGACTTGAATGGATATGATGGATAATGAATCTCATCGCGTTCGTGGAGACGGTAGTCAGTACGTACGCACGAGCAACAATATCATTATTTTGATATTAAAATAATATATAATTGGATGTTATATCATATATACAGAATCATTATCATGTTATATTTATTATTTAAATGAATTAAACATCATTATTATACCCATCTGAATAATAATGTTTTGAATAACAATTACACCACGACGTGGAGATGGTAAGTCGTACGTACGCACGTATTGTGACATGTCATTCAAAGGATGGATAGAATACTGAAATATGGTTGTACCATGTTTATAATAACATCATAGTATATATATTATACTGGAGTTATTATTTTATAATGGTAATAACAAAGAAAGAATAAGTGGAATAAGAAAGGAACTTGAAAAAGGGTGGTGAAATCATTACCTCTTCTTCGGGTTCTTCCTTTTGATTTGATCAAAAGGGCTCCTTAGGTTGGATTTATGACTAAAGTAAGGCCTCTAGGATTAAGTGAAAGAAGTTGATAGAGTATTTGGGCAGATTTTGGCCGAACCAAAAGTCTTTTAAGGTGTGTGTTAATGATAAGGGAGAGTTCCCTTTTATAAGAGGGGTGAGGGGCACCTTTGGAAAAGCTAGAAATATTATTTTATAATAAATTCATATTCAGTTTCTAATGGCTCCAAAGTGGATTATTTAAAGTTTAAGGTGGGGATAGGTCGAAAAACACTCAACCAATAGGATTTATACAGGTTTAGGTTACTATATTAACCTTATCTTTAAGTATTAACTCTTAGTTAATTAGTTTCACTTTTACAATGTCTCTTTGTATTTTTATATTATATGGTTAATAAACTTACTATATACATCCAAGAGACCCCCAAGTGGTCCATTAATGATACACCTATCATGATATAAGTCACTTGGAAGAACCATAGATTTTTAGGAATTTAATATCAATTAATAATATAATATTTGTTTTAAAAACTGTTTTATGTAAATCCTGATACTATTTGGAAAATTGATTTGTGTGAAAATAATTACAGAATGATTACTTCGAAGAAAGTTAATTAAATCATTCCTAAAATATCATATTAACCTAGAAAATTATTTTAATTCATAAAAAGTCTCAAATTATATTTATTTTGGTATTTATAATATCAATTATTTTAATTTTTCCCTATAATGGTAATTACTGCATCATCATTGGGTCATAAATAAATTAAATTATTTAAAGTCTAAAAATTATAAATAAAATACCATTATGTATTAAATCTTTTTATATTTCTAATTAATATTTATATTCTAAAATCCATCATATATAACCCTTTGTAAAAATTGTTTTTCTAAAAGATATATGCTTATGTCATTTTTGTATTTGTTTTAACTTAATTAAAATAAAGTGTCCCTATCACCTAAAAGTGGCTCCATGGGGTCCCAAAATAGACCCAAATATGCCCATGGTCGGACATGTATCCACCAATAAGGTTAGGAAATGTTTTAGGGTAATTTAGTATTATTATAATATTATTTTTTAACCCTTATTTACCGGATTTACCCATTAACCATGGTAAATAAAATATTTACCGAAGTAATTATTCAAAATGTTTAAAAATAAAAGTTACCTATTTACACAATTTGGACATCCTGATTCCAAATATGTAATACATTTTTCCAAATTCAAAACACAAGTGGCAGAAATTAATTTAAAATTAATTCCTGCTGTCAAAACAAAAAGCGTGTTTTTAAGATATAATAACTATCAAAAGATTGATACTTGTTTATGTTCGTTTTAATTTTGAAATTATGTCCAATGACCAAAATTTTATTAAATGGTAAAAATATATTCTAAATATACTTTAAAACCACTCAAATTCATAATTTATCATTATTAATTATTTTGATTAAAAAATTTGTTTTTAATTAAAATTTAGTAATTTTCACTATTCATCAAAATATGAAAGTTATCCGAAAAGTACCAAAATTTCACCCTAAGATAATTTCAATATTACGAATCCAAAAATAAAGTCCATTTTTAAAGATAAAATGTATAAAATTTCAAAAATTAGGTATTACTATTCATAACAGCTAGTTTGATTGGTTGCGGTGTGTGTTAGAACTCGATGTTGCGTACAATACACGCCATTGCATTATTCAAAGGGAAACGTACCATGGAAGATTTAGGTGTTACATCATGAGTTGTTTCTTCTTAAAAAAGAAAATTGATATTTTTTCCAATGTATGGTATGCCTTTTCCATTTAGGAATCTCAAAGGTTATTCCATGTTTTATGATATGTGGGATTTTTTATAAAACCCTTTCTTTTCTATGTTTTCATTTCTTAACTATGGTTTTTATAC
Organism: Viscum album; assembly: GCA_963277665.1. NCBI lineage: Eukaryota > Viridiplantae > Streptophyta > Magnoliopsida > Santalales > Viscaceae > Viscum > Viscum album. The sequence goes on along the minus strand of OY728166.1, from coordinate 1,077,645,764 downwards.
GTTCTACGTGGCATGCATGATTTAGGGTATTTTATAAAGTGAAGGGTGGGCCTAGAATTATATATCCATCCAATTCAATTATTAATGTGATATATCTCATGATATAATGTGTATTATAAATGAACATGATGTTATCTTTGTTCACATTTATGATATTATGATTTATACACATATGTTATGCATGAACATGATACTAGATTTGTTCACAACTATGTGTGGTATTTGGACACTATGTTATGATGTTTCATTATTTTTAATATTCCACATTACAAGTCTATATCAAATGTTTCCCTTATTATTATTATGATTATCCAATGCATATGATATTATGATTATTATTATTCTCACCCATGTATTACTGATCCATGTCTCTTATTCCTCCTCTTACTGGGATTTTAGCTCACCCCTTTCATTAATGTATATCCTCAAGTGACTATATATACAAAAGATATCATTAAGATTTAGAAGTATAAAGAAAAAGAATTTAAATAACATTTAAATTTTATTATGTAAAATTTATGTATGAGCTTAATCTTCTAAAGACACAAAACCTTTGGATCCTGGATTTTATCCCTATTATGTTGTTTATCTTTAAATTGATGCAATAGTCATATAGTAATTTTTTTGTCACGATAGTTGGTATCAAAGCACGATTTATTTAATTTAGAAATTGGGAATAAATAATTTTAGTGATAACCCTTGGGATAAGTTTAATCATAGGTAAACATCCTAGAATAGTTTTTTATAAGAAAGATAATCAAATAGATCCCATAAGATATGATTTTGGACTTTATTTTCACACAGAAATAAATTATTTATTCATGATTTTTAAGATTATGTTTTATTCAAACCTTTTCTATTTAATAAAATTCTTGTAACCAAAACAAATTGGGAAAAAACCATGTAATGGATAACGAGAAGAAGAAGGTGAATCTAGACATGCATCCTCTAGATGGAGAAGCCTATCATTGTTTGGAATTGATAAATAATACCAAGCTAAAGGATGAAATGGAATAGATATAGTGGGAAGACATTAAGAAAATATTTATTAATTATTATTTCCCTATAAATATTTGAGAAAATAGAGAGAGAAAATTCATAGAACTAAATAAAAAGGATGGTGAGTATATCATTTTCTATGAGGAAAACTTAACAAGACAAGAAACTGAAGGTTCTGGGTGTAGCGGAAGTGCGATTGGGACGATACCCGACTTTAATTTTTACCATGATAAATGATTATTTCCGAATCAATATGATTATAAATGCCGATATCCATGGAATATAATCAAAGATTTAGATAAAGAAATAAGAAAGTTGAAACCTCTAGAGAGGATCTTGCACATCATGTTTATAAATAATATAATTGATTTCATAAAAAAAAGAATACCTGGATCTTCAGTATTTTCTTTGATGATGATGTTGATCATCTAGAATGACCCTTCCAGATTATCTTGTTGTGCTTGTGAGGATCCAAAATAGAATACCTATAGTGGTGATCCACATGTGCTCCGATGGACTTTGATTGAAACCAATTGTTCTCTGGGTGCTAGTGTGGCAAAACGAGTGTCTTGTTTCGGCCGTTCTTGATCGTTTGTTCTTCATCCATGAAGAACGTCTCTCATTATTGAGAGGGGAAGGAAGATGATTCGAGAGAGAAATTTCTAAGATCAATAATTCTCAATTCGCTAGCTGTGCAGTTTGGTACATGGCACAATAGTTGTATCTATCTATTTATTTACACGGGCCTTCAGTTACAATATTTAATTGTATAAAAGAAATTAAAGACATTCGTAACCTTATAGAAAAACCATGTTATTAATAATAATATTGTGTCATTATTTATGGAACGCCAACTTGCACAAAACTAAATTATAAATAAAATTACACGTCACAAAATAATAGAAGTGTTATTTTAATTTGTTTCAACTAGTTAAATAATTATTTATCATCTTATAAATAACTATTTTACTATCGGACCAACCTTGGTCTGCTCGAACTCCACTTCCATTTATTGAACACCTAAATAAAAAAATAAATAATTTATTCTCTTAAATAAATATTTTATTTACAAACTAATACATAAATATTTATTAGATGTTTAATAAAATAATTAAATATATTTTACCCACAATCTGGTGAATAAATATTTATTTAATTTATTAAATCATTTTAACTTGAATAAAATTATTCCGATGTATTGAGAATAATATTTATTAATTAAATTCAAATAGAATTTATACAAGACCATTAGAAACACATAGTGTTTGACCCTCTATAATTCTTTCTCGTTGGAATTAGGTGGTCTTGGTTAAAGTCCAAGAAAACTGTCTAGAAACGGGTCAAGGCACCCAAGAGAAAGAACTTAAAGTCACAAAAACAACACCCACATATGAAAAATCACTGTGTAATATAGTACATGTGTCTCAATACCTCATCAATCAGGTTTCATGATAGTGTCATCAACCTTTGTGCTTGATACGTCGTTCTTTGACTACCTGAAACAAACTCGTCATTACACCATGGCCAAGGAATTTTGCACGATGGTTATATTTCAATAAAAGGGATGAGATATCAACATCCATAAATGGAAGGGAGAAATTCCTTCCTCGACTTATCCATTAATAACATGCCACTAGTGACGCACCCAACATACCCTAATTCCTACCAACTATCTGCATGACGATTTTCATCAGTAAATCAAAGTGCGTGAGTCGTGACATGTATTAAAGATAATCTTAAAGTATATGGATCATTACACACGCTCATAGACAGAAATATTCGATGACACAAAAACATACAGAATTCTTACTGGTGGGTTTGTTCTCATAATCTCCTATCTTGGAGATTACCGAGTGCAAACTACACGAGAGGAAGTCTCACCTGCTTACGAGTACTCACACCTGACGGTTAACATGCTATTTGTCCCATCATAGTATGTCATCTAATCATAGAACTATATTTAAGAATATTGTTATAGCATTTCAAGGTTCTCAATATAGTGGGGAACTACCATGACCTTATCAATGAAAAAAATATTATAGGACATTATTACATCATAGTAATGTAGAAAAATGAAAAATATGTAATAAGATTTTTAGTATTTAAATACTTTAAATATATTTGTAATAAAAGTAAAACCAGTTGGTTCTAAGACGCCAAATCTTACAAACTCCCACTTGGACTAAAGCCAACTGCCTATGACTTTCAGTACTCTAGACCTCACATGGTGATAATGTTTCTACTGAGTCAATGATTTAGTCAAGGGGTCCACCACATTGTCTTCTATGTAAATACCGCTCATTGTAACTTCACCTATCTGAGAAAAATCCATTAAGAGATGATACTTCCGAAGTATGTTCTTTTTCCACTGATGTAACCTTGGATTTTTTGTGAGAGCCACTACTATAGTATTATCACAGTACAGTGTGATGGGATATTTACTTCTAGGTATCACATCCAACTCCTAGAAGAAGCTTCACATCCAAACTGCTTCTTCAGCTGCCTCAGAAGCTGCGATATACTTGGACTCTACTGTAGAATCTGCGACCATACTGTACTTTGAGATCTTCTAGCTCACTACACCTCTATTCAAAGTGAAGATGTATCCCGTTTGCGAATTCATGTCATCTTGATCAGTCTGGACACCATCATATTCATATACTATGATGGATAGTTCCTCATCTCCTCCATAAACCAAGAAAATATCCTTAGTATGCCTCAAATACTTTAGGATAGTCTTGACTACCATCCAATGGAGGTCACCTGGTGAATCTTGATATCTTCCTACCACACTCAATACATAGGTGGAATCCATCCTAGTACATTTCATGGCATACATGACTGACCCAATCACTAATACGTATGGAGTCCTTTCCATTATATTTATTTCCTCATGTGTCTGAGGACACATTTTCTTGGAAAGATGAATGGCATGTGATGCCGGAAACAATCCCCTATTGGATTGTTCCATACTGAATCTCATTAGTATCTTTTCAATGTATATACAATTACTTAGGCCCAACAATATCTTGGATCTATCACGATGGATCTTGATCCCAAGAATATATGATTCCTCACCCAAGTCCTTCATGGAGAAGCATTGATTCAACCATGCCTTAACAGACTGTAATACGGGTATCTCGTTTCCAATAAGTAATATTTCATCAACATACACTACAGCAAAAGCCGATCCTAGCGGCGGTTTTTTTCCTGTTTAGCGGCAGTTTAAACCGCCGCTATATTGTGTGGCGGCGGTTTACAAAAACCGCCGCTAAGTTTGGCGTTGGAAATCTATTAGCGGCGGTTTTTTCGATTCCGCGGCAGTTTTAGAAATGTGTCGTAGATCCGTCATTTAGCGGCGGTTTCTCTTCATTTAGCGGCGGTTATATGGGTATCAGACATTTTTTTATTCGCGGCGGTTTTAACCGCCGCTAAATTCAGGCGTTTGATGCGCCTATTCTGCGGCGGTGAAAACCGCCGCTAAATATCAACATAATATATTTAGCGGCGGTTAAAACCGTTGCGAAATGCTGCCCAGTTCATCATTTAGCGGCGGTTTTAACCGCCGCTAAATGCTCACAGGTATGGAATTAGCGGCGGTTAAAACCGCCGCTAAATGTTGAACTGGAAAAAAAATATGTTGGATCTGCTCCACCACTGCCCTAAATTTTCCAAAACCACAGCCAATGATACTTGAATGATTTAAACACAATATAGTGACACTGTGGGTGTCACAAAATCTTCACAATCTAACTTTATCCCAATAACATTCACAATAAACATTAATAGGGTTATAATATAACCAAAACAACCAAAACATAAAGACTTTTGTTGGACACTCAACCTAAACCTCAACAAAAAGATCCAACATTGAAAATAAACAAAAACAAAAGAAAACTGTGGTCGGGGTGTGACATTCTCAGATCTAAAAAAAGCTCATATCTTGGAATTAATTTTGATTTTTTTCATAGAGGACACATCCATGATTTGTTAATTTCTTCCTTTAAGTGTGTTAACCTCATAAAGAAATTGACAATTAGTGGTAACATTGTCTCCAAGATTGACATAAAAAAAATCCTTCGACACTATAGATTAGGGATTCATGTGTAATGTTCTTTCATGTTTTGGATTCAATGAAAAGTTTATTAGCTAGATCAAAACTCTTCTTGGGTAATACCCTATTTATATCTTAATCAATGAATACCTAGAAGTTTATTTTTGGTTCTCATGAGGGGAAATACAAGGAGACCCCCTCCCAGAAATCATTTTTACCATTATAGAAGACCATCTCAGCCATATTTTATTCCATATGGTTGATACTTGTGACTTGAAACCCATCATGGTATCACGAGGTTCTTCAGAACCATGTCATCTCATTTTTGTTGAAAACATTATAATTTTTTCTTAGGGAGTTATGAGGAATATCAAAAACATCATGAAGGACCTTCTTCATTAAGATTGTTTCTTAAGACAAAAAATAAGTTGGGGAATTAGTTCATATACATTAACAAGAATATCTCAAATCCTAAAAAAATAATATTGATAGATGATGTGGGTATTAGGGAGGGATCTTTACCTTTTACATATCTTAGAGTTTCCATGTTTTGGGGAAGAACACACGCCTCCTACTTTATCAATATTCTCAGTCAGATTTAAAGAACTCTGGCCTCTTGGAAAGAAATATCACTCTAAATGGATAGAATAGATTTCATTTTTAAAGCATGTTGAAATATAAAAAATGGTATAATCCTTCATGGTTTACTCATGGACCACCTTGGTCATTAAAACCATTAATTCATTGATAAAAAAATTATTTGGAGTGGGATTATATTAGAGAGAAAGACTATTACAGTTTCATGCAAACAATGTTGTATGACCTATGCTCTCAGGGGCCTTGGGATCACGAATATGACCCTCTTTAATCAGTCTCTTCAAACTAAATTTATTTTTAAATTAATCAAATCCAATTTTGAAGCGTTGGATTTTCTCATATCAAGGATTGTTTAAGAACTAAAAAAAGTAAAATTATGCTACATGGAATCCTTAATATGGCCTGGTCTTATGGTAATATTTCATAAGATCTTATAGAATTCTCATTAGATGGCCAGTGTTAACTCTTCTTCAAATTCTAGACTGCCAATTGGAATGGAATCCCACTCATGGATAAGATTAATACCATGGCTCAAAATATTTATTATAACATATCCCTTAAAGATCAAATGGATAATATTAACAATCTTCTACATGAGATTTTACATTTTTTCTCAAATTGGTATTCCTAAACTAAAAACAAATTGGTATTCCTGGACCCATTGGAGTGGTGTAAAAATTTTAAGGCCATGATAGAGCCTTTTATCATTAACCTTTCATGCCTTAGCCATTTATGGTCATGGGATTGGTCTTTTAGTGTGATACATATTGGATATGGATCCAATAGGGGTATGAATATGGGTTACATATATGGTATTCTCATTGGATGTGGTATCATCACATGAATATTTCATTAAGAATCTTTTTGTCAACACATGAGGAATCCAGAACACAATAAATAAAATGCATAGAAGGAAACATGAGAAATCAAGAAAATGTTAGGACATGGAAATGTTTGGTGGAAACTATGTGCCATAAATGTTAAATATACAAACCAACTGTTATCATACTTGTTCAACACATCAACAATACTACTACTCATCATCTGATGCTGCATCGTCACCCTCTCCACCTTCATCTCCACCACCTGCTGCCACCTGTAAGAACATTATATTGAAAATTAAATATTGTTGCATATTTATAATAAAAATTAAAACCAATAAAAGTTTGCAAACTAAATGATTTTGATTTTTTTTGTGATTTACCTGCTCACCACTACCCGATGCACTACCACCGGGGGCATATCTGCTCATATGCTGACGTATTTCAAGCAACTCTTTCTGCAAATCAGATATCTGATTCCCCTGCTGGTGAACTGTGTTTTGTAGAGCAGAAATCTCCCTCTGAGCATCTTCAGGTATGAAATGACTATAACCAGGAGTAGATGAGGCCGAAATCCCTGATGGCATGAGAAAGACCTCAGATGGTACGGGTCCCAAACCCATCCTGCGCACTCTACCCGGATGCTCCTTCCCAAGGACTTGACCAACCAGGTCATCCTGGGAGACTGAGTAGGATTGCCCAGGATTGGCATCCCATATTTCTTTAATTTTTACCTATAAATCAAATATCAATATATATTAACACAGTAAAAACTGATATTAAGTTATTATAATAAATAATTGACTTCATACCCCAACTTCTCTGGCAGGTTCATTAACAAAACTTCCATCTGTTTTTTTATGAACATCCAGCCACAGTTCTGTTCGGGATGCTTCATGCCCTAAACTCTGTGACTGCATTAAACAAAGATAAATCATCAATCAAATATGTTAAATAGATAATATTATCTTATAAATATTTAAACTAATTAAAAGATTACCAATGACATTCGGCTTCTGGAAAAGCTTTTTGAACCCGCAGTGTGCGGGATTACCTGCTTCGCCCGGTTTGAAGCATTCTTTCTTGAGAGATCCTAAAATAAATAAAATTCAATTTAACAGTATTGTATTCAATGTCTATCTCCTCTTCATGTACATGTATAAATGTAAAATGAGGATAATATAATAATATATATTTCAATACCATCCGCTTCTCATCACGATGTCTATCGACAAAAACCTTCCACTGTTCTTTCGGTACCCCACTGGGTATCTTCTCATACATATGCTGCACGGTCAACGAAGAATCGTTGACATCACACCACAACCTCCATTTGAAATCTTTCCATTTTTTCCAAGATTTTTCAATGTCCACTTCCGTGCTATCACATCAGCAACGGTAAAGTGGAAGAACATCTGTATACAGAAATTCATTTTGAATATATTAGTAAAATGACATTCAATTAAACCATAAAGTAATAAAATTACCTTTATTTGAGAATCATAAACTTCATTTTTCCAGTTTGGAGGCATATGCCTCCAATCATCATACGAAATAGGCAGGGAAACGGGCTCCGCTGCCAGCTGACCTATAATCTGACCAAGTAAACCTGCGGAGTCATCCGTCGGGACCCCATAAGAATCAAATGGCACCACTATCTTCTTTCCATGCATGTTCCAAACATCAGAAAATTTTATGTCTCTTTCCACGGTTTCATTGTCTTCATCTGCAATGAGCAAACAATTACTATAAACAAAATGCAATAAATTTATTTAATTAAAATTTGTACCTATGACTGCGACCCTCCAGAATGTCCGTGATGAACTGGAGGGGGCGTGTCGCTGCCCCACTGCTGAAGCTCCTGTAGCGGGAGGAGATGACTCATCCTCTAATGAGGAATCCACTGATGGTGTCAGAGATGGTGCAGGGGGAGATGATGACGTGGGGACAGACGGATCGTCATCTGTCGCAGAAGAAGAAGGAATAGTGTACTGCTTCTTCCTTGGCATTCCTGTCATTTAATCAAATAAAATTAAGTTCAGAATATATATTTCAAAAAAATTATGCAGAAAAAAAATTAAAAATGATAATAGATGCCCAGTATTAACAAACAAAATATATATAACAATGATAATGAATGACTACAGAAATGAAACAAGTAGTTGCTGAATGAATAAATAATTGTACATACAATCATTTTCCCCTTCAATCATGTCGGTTTCCTGCTCCATTGATTAATCCACTTCATTCATCCTTGCTAGACCAATATTTTCAATATCATGATGGACAAATAATTCTGCTTCCTGTTGTTGATGAAATTCAATTGCAGAGGTCAAATCTTCCACTTCATCACCCATATCATACAAATCTCTTTGTATTACGTGAGTAACTACACTCCACCCTTCATCCACAACATCATTCACATAATATACCATTTTTGCCTGCGATGCTAAGATATATGGATCATGCAGTTCATGATCACCAACATCCATCAAGCAAGAGAAGTTTACAGAAGTAAATTGCAAGGAATATCTTTTAACACCTCTGATAAAATCGACCCATTTGCATTTGAATAAAACAACAGAAAAATGCCCGTGGTAGTTTAATTCAATAATATCATGTAGCTTTCCATAGTATTCCACTTCAGCAAATGTAAAAATACCACTATTCTGTGTTTTCAAACCCACTTCTCGATCGACTGTATGAAATCTAAAACCATTCACATTATAAGCTTTGAACTTTCTAACTTGTTTTATAGGACCTCTAGCAAGAAACTTCAAATCTTCTGAAAAGTCAGCTCGAGTATCAGTATTCATGATCTGAAAAAAAAATATAATTTAATAGATTTTCAAATTGTATGTGTCAAAGTAATATTCGTATTTATTGCAATATTTATAAACTTACACGTCGTGCAAACCATTCTACCAGCTCTTTATTCACAGATTTCGTTATATCTTTTTCATTTCATGTTCGGCTTCTCATTCGTCTCTTTTTTTGTATCCTCAACTCTTCAATAAATGGATCTGCAATTTCACTATTCAGCAGCACATATCTATGTGCCTGTAATAATTCCAATTCTGTTAGTGTCGCGTATGAGGTCCTCCCAACTGATCGGCCAATAGCAGGAAATATTTTTGATTTATGATGCATTTGAGATTGAGTTGATGTGTCGTCAACACGTCCAACTCGAGTAAATCTTGTCTCAATATCATCCAAATATCTGGAACAAAAGGTGAGACACTCCTCGGCCAAATATCCTTCAGCAATAGAGCCTTCTGGTTGAGCTTTATTTCTCACGTATGCTTTCAAATGCCCAAGATATCTGTGAAAAAAAATAATAATATTATGCATTTATTTAAATGCCAAAAAATGTTTACTTAACTGGAAACATATAAATAAAATACCTCTCAATTGGATACATCCATCGATAATGAACGGGGCCTCCTAATTTATCTTCGTCAACCAAATGCACAGTTAAATGCATCATGACAGTAAAAAACGATGGAGGGAAGATCATCTCCATTGCACAAAGGGTCAATACAAACCTCTCCTTTAGGTTGTCAAGCTGAAATGGATGTAGAGCTTTCTCACATAACTGTCTGAAAAATGTGCAGAAATGGAGTACAACAGCAGTAACTTTTTCAGGTAATAATGTACGCAATGCCAATGGTAGTAACTGTTGTAACAAAACATGTGAATCGTGACTTTTCAATCCATATAACTTACGATTCTTCAATTCAACACACCTCGAGATGTTACTCGAATACCCATCAGATACCTTCACATTCTTTAAAATTTGAAGGAACGTATCTTTATCCCTATTTTTCAATGAAAAAATGGCCGGAGCATACTTTTCATTCTCATCTGGCCAGAGATCACGTTTTATGTTCATTACTTGTAAGTCTTTGCGAGCATTGAGATGATCCTTCGACTTTCCATGCTCATTAAGTAATGTGAAAATAAAATTATCACATACATTCTTCTCAATATGCATCACATCAAGATTGTGGCACAAAGAATTAAATTCCCAATACGGAAGTTTGAAGAATATACTTTTTTTCTTCCATTGTTGCGTTCTGATTTCACTTGACGATGCACTTCGCACTCGTTTTCCGCTATCATTCAAATGATGAACCTTCCCAAATTCTGTTTTTACATTTTCAAGCTGTGTCAATATTTCAAAACCGGTTAACAACTTTGGAGGTGGTCTACGATCAATGCAACCATTAAATTTTGATTTGTTCAGCCGAAATCTATGAGATGCATCAAGAAATCTTCAATGGCACAAGAAGCACCATTTTCTACTGTGAGGTAGCTGTTTGGGCTCGAAATCAAAGTTACAAACGGGACAAGCCAAACCCATATAAGTGTTCCAACCAGATAAATTCCCAAGCCCAGGGAAGTCACTAATGGTCCACATTAAAGCAGCATGCATTTTAAACATTGTTTTAGAAGAAACATCAAATGTCTCAACACCGTTGCTCCATAACTCATGCAATTCTTCAATCAAAGGCTGTAGGTATACATCAATATCATTTCTATGCATTTTTTTTCCAGGAATAATCATCGAAATGATAAAAGATGTTTGTTGCATACACATCCATGGAGGCAGATTATAAGGGATCAAAACAACTGGCCAAATGCTATAACTCGTACTCAAAGTCCCAAATGGGTTGAATGCATCGGCAGCCAATCCCAATCGAACATTCCTAGGATCAGCTGAGAAATCTGGATGTAATGAATCAAATGTCTTCCACGATTGGGAATCTCGTGGATGTCTCATTAACCCATCATTGTTATTATCTACAGCATGCCACTTCATGTGTTCGGCGGTTTTTGATGACATGAATAATCTTTGCAATCGAGGCTTCAAAGGAAAGTAACGCAAAACTTTTATAGGTGTGTTCCTTTTCTTCTTCTCCATGAAATTATGTTCAGTCATACTTCCAACATCACCCTTTGACTTCCATCTAAAAGAAGAACATTTCTTACAATTCTGTCTACTTGAATCCTCTCCCCAGTAAAGCATACAATCATTGGGACACGCATGTATTTTTGTATAATTCAGACCAAGCTTGTTAACAACTTTTTTCATATCATAAAACGATTCTAGGATTTTTCCTTCAGGAAATGCATCACGAATCAATTCCAATAACATGGAAATTGCCTTATTTGTAATTCCACATAGACATTTGATATCGTACAACTTCAGTAGAAATGAAAGCTTTGAATATTTCAAACACCCACTATACAAATCTTGATTTCCATCGTCAACTAAATCATGAAATGCATTTTCTTCACTGAAGTTTTCCCTTACATTTGGCTCCACAGAATCAAGAGGATCCAATGATATGTTACAATCTTGATCTTCTTGTGTTACAGTCTCAGAAACATCACTTGTCACGTTGCAATTTGTAGCACCCTCTTCTGGTTGTTCTAATATGTTTTGATGCTCATAGTGGTGTCTTGCAGTGTCGAATGCATCATTTATGAGGTTTTGCATTTCATTTTCCATTGTCGAAGAACTTGGGACCTCATTCTATGGATTAACATCAGTCCTCAATCTTTCTGTATTGTTTGATTCTCCATGCCAAATCCAACACAAATATTGCTCAGGGAATTGCTTCAGTATTAAATGTTCATAAACTTCATCTCTCTTCAACCATGTTCTAAATTTACATTTAGTACATGGAAATCTTATTCTCCCTTCAACGGATCGATTAGAAATTTCAAAATCTAAAAACCCATTCAAACCCTTAACATATTGAGATGTGTTCCTCGGTAATGTGATCCAGCTTTTATCCATGTATATCACAATGTGCCTACATAAAATATACGATAGTGTAAGATTACAGAAACATAATATAATAAAGATGAACCATTGACCATAAAGTATGCATAATATAATAAAGATGATTCATTGACCACATTTACTATTTCAGACCAACTGAACAAGTATGGTCCATAGGAGACAACGTCAACACCTCATTGAGGAGCAATAAGAATATCGGGATACACACTTATCATAACACCATCGATCACACATTTATGTTGCCTCAAACAACACCCCTTTGATGTGTGATCGAAACTGATCATAATGCATTTTAAATCAAGTTAACTACATTCACTGAAACCATTTTTACAATGGGTAATGTTTGTTTTATTGTTCTAGGGAAATCTAAATGGCCACATTTAAGTTTTGGGGTTCATCTTGTGATGGAAGCATGAGACATGGTGTTTGAATTTCTTGAATAAATTAGTGATAATGACCCTCCTAAGGTGGAGAGAATTATGTTAGTCATGGAAATGTGGAGAAAAATGTAGAGTGGATGTGGAGGAATCAAGGTTCCAAATACAAACCTATAAGGGACATGTTTGGGGGTTCTTAGGGAAGGCTAGGTGGAACTTCGATATGGTGTGTGTAGGTGATGGAGGTATACCTTAAGTGAGAAGGCTTCGTGTTTGGGTAGAGGGGCGACATGCCAATAGGGGAAGTTGGGAACCAACGGAGTGAGTTAGCAGGAATGGAAAGACATAGTTGGATAGAAAGGGAATGGATGTGGTGGGATGCGAGGCACCTCAAGTTAATGTTGAAATGATAAGTTTATCCTAGTAATGTGAATGAGTTTTGAAGAAGAACCAAGTAGTCCGTGGTTGAGATATGGATGGTGAAAGTGTGACAAATCTGGGTAGTTTTGGCAGAAATAATGAATGCTAGAATTGGGTGGAGTTTTCATGGATGTTGTGAGTTGGAAAACATGTTAGGGAAGTTTTGAAGGTTGAGTTGAGGTTCTTTTGACCTCTTTTATGATGAGTGAAGTTCTCAAAACTAGAAAATTGTGGTGACGAAGTAAGTAATATGGTGTTGAGAACCATGGAAGAAAAGTAATCGATTAATGGTGTGGCTAGAGTTTCAAGTTGGATGGTCTCAGGTAGGAACCATATTAGTGTATTAGTTTTGGTGATGGGTGTGGGATCAGGTTTTGGATGGTTGAATACCTTGAGATGAAGGTTATGCTTGGGTTGTGCTTTGGATTTTTGAAATGGAGTGAGGATGTTGGGCCTTGAGTTCTGGATTGATGTAGATCAGAGAATGTGGTTGGAATCTATGTATCCCTTCAGCGACAATGAGTTTGTGTCACCATTATAATTTTAGTAACTAGGTGAGGTGGTGCTAAGAATTTTGGGCCATGAGTTGTGGAGAGGATTGGAACAAAGGTGTTCCGATTGGCTCTCCACATGGTAGTGTAGTGCATTATCGATATCCTCTTGTGCGGTGGTATAGTAACATTACCTAAACCTTTAATTTTCATTTGATGTTGATAATAAATATTTGAGAGATGAACTTTAGTCATTTCTATTAAAAATACACACTATAAACCTATCAATTATCCTTGAGAGATGAACTAGGGTATTAACTAGACCATAAACCAACTTTAAAGATATAATCAATTTGACGTGTCATGACAATGTGGTCAGTTCCTATTGGTGAAACCAAGGGGATCGACACTACAATGTAGATTAGGAAACCCTAAGAGTAGGAGAATCCACAATGGGAGATTTCGGAATCATCCTCACAATAAAATACACAAATCAATCACCATTTTCCATGATTAAAATTTCATTTATTCACTTAAAATAGGGAGTTAAATTACCTATATGTTGTTGTCGGTGCTTCCCATCATTAAATATCTTAATCACTATTCGATGATAGAAAGTTGACTCAATTTATTTACTTTATTCTATTTTTAGATTAATTATTTGGGAAATACACCTCACCCTATTCATTTGAATGGTCATGGAATAAAATCCCAACCATGAAAACAATAAAAATACCCCATTAAATCATCATATAATCATTCTATAATCACTGATTAATCATAACACCACTTGTTCACACCAGGCTTCCCCACACTACTGAAATTCTATCACATCAATGTCTGTACTTGTACCCACCAAAATGAAGTGTGAGCTGATCACTAGATGAATTTACCCCCACCCTCTTACATTTTTCTCCATAATTTCTTGATCTCCCACAATATCTCACCCTAGTGGATTTTTATAGACCACTTTACATGGTCAAGATGAAATTTCCCTTGATTTCAACCCCAGATGAACACTCTTACCACATTGATATTTTATTATTATCCCATTATATTATGATATACATATGAATTAAGATCCAAATCAACCAACCTTATCACCTATTTACAAAATCACCACCTTAAATCATTAGTACAAGTGTATCCATTTCCTAGAATTCTTTCCTTACACCCCATCTGTGAATCACCTTGAAAAGGTTTCCTTTTCCCAAAACCCCATTAATATTGAATGTATTTATATTTTTTACTCATATCTTAGTGTATAATTTAGTTATCAAGACTTCCATGAATTCCAACCATGCTTCTAAAAACTTACAATCATCCTAATTTCCTTATGAGTAAAATAATTATGCTAACATGAAATCCCTATCTCAAATGAATGATAAGTATCTTATCAAAGGTCACTTTTTCCTAGATTAACTAACATTTATAAGGATTATTATTGATAACTATCCAATTATTATTTCACCTGGATGAATCATTTTTCCACATTATCCAAATCATCCCAAGACTAGGCTGAATATGATATTACCTTGCAACCCCAAATCAATATCCCTATTTTTCAACATCTGAGAATAAATACATATTGAATCAAACCCAAGTCAAGTACCAAATCCCTTAAAAATCCTGTAAAAATAAAAAACACAAATCATCCTAGACATATCATAAGTCCTCACCCCTATCATAGAACTAACCTTCAGTGATAATAACACCCTCACCATAGGTTTCACCAGATGGCCGGGTCTATGGGTACGATTCATGGATCATAAACTTGGTCATTATATCTAGTAAAACCTATAATACAACTTGAAATACATTTAACTTTTATATAAAAATCACAATCAGTCACCCCCATCAATATAAAATAATACCACAAGGATAGTCACACTTATATACATCGCATATCTAGTATATTATGAAGTAAAACTCTTAGATCTTGGCCAACTAAGATATCAATGATCAACCTCTTAATTCATTATCAAGTGATCATTGGTGATGTTTAATCCAACTAACATAACCCTAATCTATAATTTACCCTAGTCTATTAATTAACTTTACACCAATTAATCATTTAATTCCAAATTAATTACTAACCAATAACTTTTAATTAATCCAAGACTGTTCTCATTTTCATTTAAAAACACTATCGTATCATCATAAAAATAATGCATCAACATTGTATCCACACAAATAATTTTCTCATTATGAAATTTTATATGGTTCATGAATAATCACATGAGTATGTCAAGTAGTAGACATAGAGAAAACTCACTTTGGGGCCGAGGTCGAAGTGAGAAAGGTCTTCGGGAGAAGGGGGTCACGGGTTGCCGGTCGCAGGAACCACCGGAGGAGGTCGCGGGGTCACCGGAGGAGGTCGCGGGGTCGCCGGAGGAGGTCGCGGGATCGCCGGGGGGTCGCGGGGGGCTGCGGGCGAGGGTTGCAGGGAAACGGGGGTCGGGGTAGGGAAGGGTTGGGGTTTTTAAAAAAAAACAAAGGTTTAGCGGCGTTTTATTAAAAACCGCCGCGAAACGTATTTCGGAAAATGTTTAGCGGCGGTTTTGTGAACCGCCGCCAAAAAACCGCCGCTAAACACTGTTTATTTTGTAGTGATATACTATTAGGAAAATGACTACACTACCACTAAGATGTTTATAGACACAAATTACACATTCATTCTTGATAAAATCAATTTTTGTTATGGCTTCATCAAAATGAATGTTTCATGACCTAGATGATTTCTTTAATTTCTAACACTACAAGAAAAGAAGGCTATACCAACGGTTTCAAACCGTTGGTATAGGCTGGAAATCCGTTGGTATAGGCTATACCAACGGCTTTCTAAACCGTAGGCTAGTAAGCCGTGAGGAAAGACTTATACCAATGGTTTGATCTAAACCATTGGTATATCCCACTGTATTTATTGATATACCAACGGTTGCAAGAGAACTATTGGTATATGTTTGTATAAAATTTTTACCAATGGTTTTCAGAAACTATTGGTATATATTGTTTTTTTAAATGTATCTCAATGTATACCAACGGTTTAGAACCGTTGGTATGGTATTTTTCAAGAATTATTATACCAACGGTTGAAAAATGTTGGTATTGTGTTTTTCCAGAACTCCTATGCCAACGGTTCTAAACCGTTGGTATTGTTTTTTCCAGAATTTCAGAACTCTTATACCAATGGTTTAAAACATTTGGTATTGAGTTTTTCTAGAACTGTTGCACAACATCCCTCAACTGCACAACAGCCCTCCAGTAGCCCCTCCACTATACACCTGCATAAAAAATATCACAAAAACCACATACAGACTTCAAAAAGTATAAAAAACAACAAAAATAGCCCAAAAACACATAAAACCATCAAACTCTTCCAACCATGTCATGTATTACAATTCCCTATTTCAATCTTCATATGACAATAATCATCCGGTAGTAATTCACCTCACCCATCCACAACCCCCCAACTAGCACAGCCCCCCCACCTCCCCATCAAATTCTAATAGACAGAATAGTTTGAGAAGTACCTATTAGAGTTGAATAAGAGTTTTAAATTGGTTCAAATCCCATTTTTTTGTGATCCTAGATTTGGGTATGTAATGATTTGTGATGAATTTTTCATTGAACTTGTATTGTTTATAATATATGGTGAAAATGTATTTTCTTAGGAGTCTCATCACTTATGACCCCAAGAGTGAAACTACCCAACTCATGAAAAAGAGTTTGCGACTATCGTTGATGAGTGTAAATTTCAGTTGTATTCACTAAAAATGATTTCCTTTTGAAACAAAAGAGAGACTTTGATTTGTGTCATCCACAACGCACCTCGGATTGAGGTGGAGTTGACTCATACACATCACAAATGACCCATGGATCGTTTTCCTAATGTATCAACACAATCTGAATGTATTTGGTTGGTTTCCTGTATGTCAGTTGTTTTTACTTAAAAGCGTATCCATTTTAAACAAAAGAAAGACACTTTGAGTGGTAACGACCACACCATACCTCGGACTGAGGCAGGGATGACTCATACATGTCAAAAATGACCCATAGATCCTTTTCATAAAGTATCAATAGAATCTGAATGTGTTTGGTCCGTTTTCCGTATGTCAGTAGTCATTTTTACTTAAACTGTAGTCCATTTCAAAGAAAAGTTAGACACTTTGAGTGGTGTAGCCCACAATGTGCCTCAGATAGAGGCAGGGTTGACTCTTACATGTCAAAAATGACTCATGGATCGTTTTCCTAATGTTTTAATAGAATCTGAATGCATTTGGTCAGTTTTCCGTATGTTAGTTGTTGTTTTCACTTAAAATGATGTCCATTTTAAACAAAAGAGAGACACTTTGAGTGGTGTCAGCCAAACCATGCCTCTAATTGAGGCGGGGTTGACTCGTACACATCAAAAATGACCCATGGATCGTTTTCCTAAAGTATCAACACAATCTGATTGTGTTTGGTTGGTTTTCCGTATGTCAGTTGTTTTTACTTAAAAGAGTATCCATTTTAAACAAAAGTAAAACAATTTGAGTGGTACTGGCTACACTGTGCCTCAGATTGAGGCGAGTTTGACTCTTACATGTCACAAATTACCCATGGATACATGTCCTAACGTATCAACAGAATCCAAATGCGTTTGGTCCGTTTTCTGTATTTCAGTTGTTGTTTTAACTTAAACTGTTTTCCATTTCAAAGAAAAGTGAGACACTTTTAGTGGTGCCAGCCACACCGCACCTCGGATTGAGGCGGGGTTGACTCATACATGTCAAAAATGACCCATGGATTTTTTTATAAAGTATAAACACAATATGAATGTGTTTGGTTGGTTTTCCGTATGTTGTTTTTTTTACTTAAAAGCGCATCCATTTTAAACAAAAGAAAGACACTTTGAGTGGTACCGGCCACACAGGCCCTCATATTGAGGTAGGGTTGACTCATACACATCACATATAACCCATGGATCATTTTCCTAAAGTATCAACAGAATCCGAATGCGTTTGGTCCATTTCCCGTATGCCAGTTGTTGTTTTAACTTGAAATCATGTCCATTTCAAAGAAAAGTGAGACACTTTGAGTGGTGTCGGCAACACCGTGCCTCAAATTGAGGTGGGGTTGACTCGTACACATCAAAAATGACCCATGGATTGTTTTTCTAAAGTATCAACACAATACTAATGCGTTTGGTTGGTTTTCCGTATGTCATTTTTTTACTTAAAAGCGCATCCATTTTAAACAAAATAAAGACACTTTGAGTGGTACCAGCCACACCGGCCCTCTTATTGAGGCGGGGTTGACTTGTACATGTCACGTATGACCCATGGATAATTTTCCTAAAGTTTCAACAGAATCTGAATGCGTTTGGTCAGTTTTCCGTATGCCAGTTGTTGTTTTCACTTAAAATCCTGTCTATTTCAAATAAAAGTGAGACACTTTGAGTGCTTTCGGCCACACTGCACCTCAGATTGAGGTAGGGTTGACTCATACACGTCAAAAATGACCCATGGATACATGTCCTAAAGTATTAATAGAATCCAAATGTGTTTGGTTCGTTTTCCGTATGTCAGTTGTTGTTTTAACTTAAACTGTTGTCCATTTCGAAGAAAAGTGAGACACTTTGAGAGGTTTCGGCCACACCGCACCTCAGATTGAGGCAGGTTTCACTCATACACGTCACAAATAACCCATGGATCATTTTTAAAGTATCAACACAATACGAATGCATTTGGTCAGTTTTCCGTATGTCATTTTTTTACTTAAAAGCGCATCCATTTTAAACAAAAGAAAGATACTTTGAGTGGTACCAGACACACCATCCCTTAGATTGTGGCGGGGTTGACTCATACACGTCGCATATGACTCATGGATCATTTTCCTAAAGTTTCAACAGAATATGAATGCGTTTGGTTGGTTTTCCGTATGCTAGTTGTTGTTTTCACTTAAAATCCTGTCCATTTCAAATAAAAGTGAGACACTTTGAGTGGTACTGGCCACACCGTGCCTCATATTGAGGCAAGGTTGACTCGTACATGTCAAAAATGACCCATGGATACATGTCCTAAAGTATCAACAGAATACGAATGTGTTTGGTCCATTTTCTGTATATCAGTTGTTGTTTTAACTTAAACTGTTGTCCATTTCAAAGAAAAGTGAGACACTTTGAGTGGTTCCGGCCACACCGCGCCTCGGATTGAGGAGGGGTTGACAGTTAAATTTCACAAATAACCAATGGATCATTTTTCTAAAGTATCAACACAATCCAAATGCATTTGGTCATTTTTCTGTATGTCGTTTTTTTACTTAAAAGCGCATCCATTTTAAACAAAATAAAGACACTTTCAGTGGTACCAGCCACACAGGCCATCGGATTGAGATAGAGTTGACTTTTACACTTCACATATAACACATGGATCGTTTTCATAAAGTATCAACAGAATCTGAATGTGTTTGGTCCGTTTTCTATATGCCAGTTGTTGTTTTAACTTAAAATCATGTCCATTTCATAGAAAAGTGAGACACTTTGAGTGGTTCCAACCACACCTCCCCTCGGATTGAGGAGGGGTTGACTCTTACACATAAAAAATTACCCATGGATCTTTTTTCTAAAGTATCAACACAATCTGAATGTGTTTGGTTGGTTTTCCGTATGTCATTTTTTTACTTAAAAGTGCATCCATTTTAAACAAACGAAAGACACTTTGAGGGGTACTAGCCACACCGGAACTCATATTGAGGCAAGGTTGACTCATACACATCACATATTACCCATGGATCGTTTCCCTAAAGTTTCAACAGAATCCGAATGCATTTGGTCGGTTTTCCGTATTCCAGTTGTTGTTTTCACTTAAAATCCTATCCATTTCAAATTAAAGTGAGACACTTTGAGTGGTACCGGCCACACTGCGCCTCGGATTGAGTCGGGGTTTCCTCTTACACATAAAAAATGACCCATGGATACATGTACTAAAGTATAAACATAATCCGAATGTGTTTGGTCTGTTTTCCATATGTCAGTTGTTGTTTTTACTTAAATTGTTGTCCATTTCAAAGAAAAGTGAGACACTTTGAGTGGTGCCGGCCACACCACGCCTCAGATTGAGGTTGGGTTGACTTGTACACATCACAAATGACCCATGGAACGTTTTTATAAAGTATCAACACAATATGAATGTGTTTTGTTAGTTTTCCATATGTCGTTTTTTTACTTAAAATTGCATCCATTTTAAACAAAAGAAAGACACTTTGAGTGGTACCGGCCACACCAGCCCTCGGATTGAGGCGGGGTTGACTCGTACACGTCACATATGACCCATGTATTATTTTCCTAAAGTTTAAACTGAATCCGAATGCGTTTGGTTGGTTTTCTGTATGCTAGTTTTTGTTTTCACTTAAAATCCTGTCCATTTCAAATAAAAGTGAGACACTTTGAGTGGTACCAGCCACACCATTCTTCAGATTAAGGCGGGGGTGACTCATACATGTCACAAATGACCCATGGATACATTTCATAAAGTATCAATAGAATAATAATTTTTTTGGTCCGTTTTCCGTATGTCAGTTGTTGTTTTAACTTAAACTGTTGTCCATTTCAAAGAAAAGTGTGACACTTTGAGTGGTTCCGGCCACACCGCGCCTCGGATTGAGGCAGGGTTGACTCGTACACATCAAAAATGACCCATGGATATTTTTTATAAAGTATCAACACAATATGAATGTGTTTGGTTGGTTTTACATATGTCGTTTTTTTTACTTAAAAGCGCATCCATTTTAAACAAAAGAAATACACTTTGAGTGGTACCGGCCACACCGGACCTCGTATTGAGGCGAGGTTAACTCGTACACGTCACATATGACCCATGGATTGTTTTCCTAAAGTTTCAATAGAATCCAAATGATTTTGGTCAGTTTTCCGTATGCCAGTTGTTGTTTTCACTTAAAATCCTATCCATTTCAAATAAAAGTGAGACACTTTGAGTGGTACTGGACACACCATGCCTCAGATTGAGGCGGGGTGGACTCGTACACATCGAAAATTACCCATGGATACATTTCCTAAAGTATCAATATAATTCTAATGCATTTGATCTGTTTTCCGTATGTCAGTTGTTATTTTAACTTAAACTGTTGTCCATTTCAAAGAAAAGTGAGACACTTTGAGTGGTGCTGGCCACACCGCGCCTCAGATTGAGGCAGGGTTGACTCGTACATGTCACAAATGACCCATAAATCATTTTTCTAAAGTATCAACACAATACGAATGCGTTTGGTTGGTTTTCCGTATGTCTTTTTTTTACTTAAAAGCGCATCCATTTTAAACAAAATAAATACACTTTGAGTGGTATCAGTCACACCGGCCCTCAGATTGAGGTGGGGTTGACTCGTACACATCACATATGACCCATGGATATTTTTCCTAAATTTTCAATATAATACAAATGTGTTTGGTTGGTTTTCCATATACCAGTTTTTTTTACTTAAAAGTGTATCCATTTTAAACAAAAGAGAGACACTTTGAGTGGTGCCGGCCACACCGCGCCTCGGATTGAGGCGGGGTTGACTCGTACATGTCACAAATGATTGATCATGTATTGAATATAGTCACGAACCTCTTTAAATGGATAAAAAAATTCTCATATGCTTTTAGTTCATTTATCACCTTTCAATCATCCTTCAAACATAGTTTGGAAACCTTACTTTCCTATAATTATAGGATTCATGAAAATAATTATTATTTTAAAAAAAATATCCACAAAACACGCCTTCATTATTGAGTGGTATATGTTCTTATCCTATATTGTCGGATTTTGGGTACCACTCCCAGTATATATCTCATTACCTCATTAAAATTGGTCATGGTGTGAATAAAATAACCATGGAATTGTAATTTCATTAGAGATAATATCATATCAATTTCACTCAAAAAGACTTCTACTTCAAAGAAAATTTTTCATATCATTTTCCACATGAATAAACATTAAATACATGGATAACTAAGAATTCTAAGTAATACAAAATAGAAAAATGGATATCACAGTACCAAGGAATACTAAAGGTCTAGGTAGTAGAGTAATCATACAATAAGAATCAAGTGCAAAAAACAGATCTGATAACAACATTCCTATGAATCAAAGGAAAACCCTAGAGTGGAAAACCAGGTTAAAAAATAAAGAGTTATATATAATTCAAAAATGTAATGGATCAATCTTCCCCTGATCACCATCACCATCACCACTGTCATCATCGTTCTCATCCTCACCACCATCTCTATCCTCGTCATCGTCCTTTTCACCGTCCCCATGCTCATCGTCGGCCTTATCCTTGTCCTTGTCCCCATCCTCACCCTCGGAACCATCCTCACCCTCGGACCCATCCTCTCCCTCATCCTCATCCTCATCCTCTCCCTCTTCCTTTTCAGCATCCTCGTCATCACCAGGAACGTCATCATCTCGACCGCCACTAGAGCTACCGCCTGGTGAATTGGATAATGCACCCATCGATGACATAAATGTCTGACAAGCCGCGCTGGCCTCTGGTGGAAGTGATGAATTAAAGCTTTCATCAGTTTCATAAATTATTTATCCCTCGTTTGAACTTGTACTTCCAACTCTATGACCCTTTTATCAAACTGTCTTGCATGATCCTTAACCTGTTCCAACTCGGTGGTACTAGAATGGATACCTGGAGAGGACCAATACCTCGTTGGGACTATATTCTTACCAGGTTGGCAGTGTACTCGACCAGAGTGCTCATCTCCCAAACACCTGATATAAATGATTGTATGGCCCAAAATTGTCAGGCTCCTGGGAATCAAGAGACTCTAAAGCAGCCTATTAAAAATATTAATAGATTATTAAATTTCAAAATATATATTAAACTTTGAAATAAACAAATTAAAAATTACAATCTTTTCTTGGGTTGGTTCATTTACCGCAGTTCCATCTTTTTTTCTTCTACTCGAGGAAAACAATTTTTCTCAAGGGATTCGTCCTTCAATATTCAATTTGTGCTTCTGTAATGACATTTAAACAATATAAATTTCAAGTATAATCATATATTCAATATTCAATAAATCACATAATTTAATTATGAAACAATAAAAATGGAATTCCTAAAGAAAAATTATAAACAACTATATCGTACCAGCTGCCTCTCATGATCTGACATAGTTGTGCGCCCCAAAGCGTGGAGGTATTGCTTTGAATCAATGCTTTTTTTGTTTTTTTTTCAGAAGATTCCTAAATAATGTTTAATAATAAATAATATTATATTAATTCAAAATATGAAAACTCTCATTTAAATACCTCAAATGAGATTAATACCTTAAATTTGGCAGTCGTCCAATGGGTAATCATTTGGAGATATTTCTCTATCAGGCAGTAATCCATGATAAGTAATGTCTCTAACTCCATGCCAACTCTATCACACTAGCCAAAATATAGCTCATGCTTATAAGCTCTCCAAAGCTCTCCTATATCTTTTAAACGCACTGGTCGTGCACCTTCTCCATAAGGGAAGTTAAACCGAAGCTGAAACCCAATATATTAGTTCATATAAATACAAAAAAATACTACATTAAATCCAATAGATTTTTTACCCATATTTGTGCCCACGTGTTATCCTTGACTTCGTTTGGAAGATGTCTTCAAGAGAGAGGGCTAACCGGAATGATATCTGAGTATTTGGCTAGCGTCGCCAAAAAACCCCAACATTCCTTCCCAGATTTCTCAATCATTTTTCCATCAACATTGTATTCAACCATCAACTGTGTCTGGCAGTTCCATACCGCACGCAAGCGAGTACTCCCCCTCCCCCGCCTCCAATCTGTAGATGAATCTGTTATTAATGAAAAATAATATCAGTACAAGTTATAATAAAAATAAATTTTGGTATAAAAATTTGATAGAGTTATATAAATATACCTGCGGTAGTCGGATCAATGGGAATCACTGGATGTGTAGAAGCTAAAGGAATATCCTCTACAAGTGGAGTGTCCCTCAGTGTATGCTCCTCAGCCACATACTGTGTCGCAGAAGGAGTCGAAGAAGGTGGAATATAATAACTCGAAGAGAATGAACCAGAAGCAAAATATGATGGCATAGACATCTAGCCAACTGGTAGTGTAAACATCAGAGGTCTAAATATCTCGTGTGTCCCTGGAGACACACCAGGATCAAAATGGGGCGTAGACAATATGTCTGTGGTAGTGGATCATCTAACTCTCGCCCCATGAGCCCTCGTACCACCGGCCTCAGTACCGGGACCACTAGATGATCGTCCATCTCTAACATCACCCCCTCCTACCACCAGCCTTTCTACTGGGAGCAATATCAGGCTCCTCGTCAGATATCTCTCGTCTAGGGGGTGGATCCTGAAAAAAAAAAGTTTAACACAAAAGTAAACACATGATATTATAAGTTATTGATATATTTATATTTGAAATAAGATATTCACAATAGGGATTAGTGGAGGAACACCCATCTGTACCATGCGACGATTATTTTCTGTCATCTTTTTCCGCCTCCTCTCTTCAATGGGTGTCATTTCCTGCAATGAAAACAAATATGTAAGTAATTAAAAACAGATAACTAATGTGTAACCCAAAAAACAAAATATAGAAAAACCATTCTAATAAAAAAACATAAAGAAACAGAAGTTTTATGGTGGTTTTAAGGTAAGTACTAGGATACACACTCTGAATGATGTAGGTAAAACATGTAGGTGAGAACACGACTGTATGATTCTATATATTTCCCACCACAACTTTGGGTTCACAATCAACTCTGAAAATTGAGCTATTGGCATCATCATAAGTAATAAACGAATTGCTTCCAATTTCAGTAGAGATAGTGTCAACTTCATCATCACCATCATCAAAAACATGTCTGGGATTTACTTCAATAATTACACTGAATTTAGGATGACGATGATCTTGACATAAAAAACTCGTTTCACCGTTGATGCCAATACATATGGTTCATCGGTGGTATGAGTGCGAGTCATGTCAATAACTCAAAATCCAAAATAATCAATAAAGGTTCCTTGCCTCATCATTGAATCAAACCATTGACATTTCATCCTCGTGACTTGACCATGCGAGTAATAATCCAAAATTATTATTTTCTCCATGACTCCATAATAAGCAACATTTTTAGAATGAGGTCTAGTATATGATGAACTGGCATAACAGTCTATTTTGGCAGTTATCATAACACCATTATGTTGTGTTCTCATGTTTCTTGCTTGTTCAGTGATAATAAATTTGTATCCATTGATCACAACTGATTTACAAGCACGAACCATGGTATTGGGACCAAAAGACAAAGCTCTTATTTCCTCAGAAATAGAGTCTGCAGGAAAACTCGATACCTGAAATATAAATAAATTGTAAATGTAATTAAATATTATTTTTATTTAGTTGTTACATAAATATTTTTACCTTCAATTTCAACCAATCAGAAAACCCTTTTCTATGCAAAGTCTCTTTCCTTCTCAAATATAAAGAACGATGCTTTATATATATCAATTCTTTATGTTACCTGTAGATAAAAATAATAATAGTTTAATAAATATTTAAAATTACAAGAGATAAGATAAGAGATACATGTACAATTTACTTACTTCATATACTCATAGAACAAATCACAATTGAACAACACTGTGTGATGTGCCATCTCTCGCTCTTCAAGGCTTAATGTCATCAACGTATATGATGCCGGAATTCCTCCTGTCTGAGGAAGTGATGGAAAACTGGGTTCAATTTTCCCACACTATTCTTCTTCATTTCTCATTGGTCCGTTTATTCTCGTAGTAAGATCAGACAAATACATTGAGCATAAATTCATACATTCTTGAGCCAAGTAACCATTCACAATAGAACCATCGGGATGATTCCTGTTCCGAACATATGATTTCAATGTGCACATGTTTCTTTCAGTTGGATACATCCAACAGAAAGCAACGGTTCCTCCAAGAAGTATTTCGGTCGGAATATGGATAGTCAGATGCAACATGCATGTAAAAAATGATGGAGGGAATATTTTTTCTAACTCACACAAAATTAATGGTGTCTCTGCCAACATTTTTTGCAAGAAGTATTTGGACAACCTCTTAGCACAAAGATATATAAACAAATAGAACAACTGAATAAATGAGACTCTAACATTATTGGACAAGATATGATGGATTGCTATTGGAATCAACTCATACAAAAGGACATGGTAATCATGAGTCTTCAAAGATTTCAACTTCAACTCTTTTTTGTTGACCTGTTTTGATATATTTCTTGAATAGCCATCAGGAACTTTAATAGTCTCTAGCACTTCCAGAAATTGATTTTTTCAATAGGTGTCATCACTTAAAGAGCACATGGAACTTGCCATTTATTTTCACTGATACAGACAGGATGCAATTCTGGTCTGATCCCCCAATCTACCAAGTCACGCCGAGATCATAAATCATCTTTTGTCTTCCCCTTGACATTTAGAAGAATCGAAAGCAACATTTCACATATATTCTTTTCAATGTGAATTACGTCTAAGTAATGACATAACAAGTTGGTTGACCAATACAAAAACTCAAAGAATATACTCTTCTTCTTCCAATTGTAACATGTATCATTGGAAACATTTTTCCTATTTCTAAATTTCATTACACCCTTCCCAAATGAATAAATGAAATATTTCAATTCATTAAGCACATCAGTTCCAGACATTCGCTGAGGTGGATCGTCATTCTCCATGGTATTGTCAAATCTTCAACGATTGTTTCTATATGGATGGTTCATTGGCAAGAATCGTCGATGTCCCATAAAAATAAAACTACGACAATATTTCAGTCTTCTTGATCGAGTATTCTTTATAAAAATAAAACAAGACAATTTTCCTTCTGTGCTCCATCCAGACATCATTGTATAAGAAGAAAAACTTTGATTGTCCACATAAGCGCAACACACATCTGGAATATGTCTTTCGAACATGAATCATATGTGGCCACACCCACATCCGAAAGAAGTTTCAACTCTTTTATTAAAGGTTGCATGTATACATCTATAACATTGCTGAGATCAGAAGGGACATATATTAGTATACTCAAGAAAGTGTAAGGATTATTCATACACAACCAAGGGGAAGGTTATAAATGTGTATGCAAACCGTCCATGTGGTGTGCGAAGTAAGAATCTTCCCAAATGGATTAAACCCATCACATGAAAGACCCAGTCACACATTACAAACGTCGGCTGCAAATTCAGGATATCGAGCATCAAATCTCTTCCATGAAAATCCATCTGTAGGGTGAACCAACTCTTCATTATTCTTTTTTCTCTCAGTGTCATTCCATCACATTTTTACGGATATTTCATCAGACATGAAAAGGTTCTATAATTTGGGTATCAATGGAAAGTTACACATTAATTTTTGTGGCACACGAGATGGTGTTCTATCATCTTTTGGCTTCCATTGGGAGGTTCCACATTTGAAACAATCATTTTTTTTTTCAGAATTTTCCACCCAAAATAAGCTGTAATCATTCGGGCAAGCATGATTTTTTTGAGAATCCAAGTTCATCAACTAACTTCCATGCCATATAGTGGTTTGAGGGAATATCTGCATCATCTGGAAGTAAGTCCTTAAAGAAGGTAAGAATGTAATCAATTGAAGTATTTGAAATCCCATACATAGTTTTCCCATGAAAAAATCAGATTAAAAATTCTATCTTTTTCATTTTTCCACATTGCTGATATACTGGAGTCGTCGCAGCATCATTCAATTTCTTCACCCTATCAACATCATCATTTTCATTGGACGCATCATCTGTGCTTGTATCGAAATCTTGTTGGATGGACATCCTTTCCTTCTCATGATTCCGAATAAATGGAAACCGATCATATATCAAACTCTTTAATTCAGTCTTATCATTTGGATCATCAACATTTTGAGATTCCATTTTCTCTCTATTGTGATACCACACATAATAGTTTGTTTGGAAACCATATTTGGTTATATGATATCTAACTACTTCATGAATCAACCAAGGGCTTCCAATAAAATTAAAACCTGGGCAGTGTATGCGACCACTATCTGAAGCCTTGTCAAATGCAAACTCTAGAAAGCTATTCAAATTATTTTGAAAATCGGTTGAAATCTGATCAGTTTCGTACATCCAAATTCTATCCATTCTGTAAAAAAATTGAAATAAGTCATTTCAAAGAAATTCAATAATATTGAAGTTTAATCAAAAAAATATTTAGGTAAATGACAATTTTTTACTTTATATAAAAGCATAACTGACACATTACTCTATATGAGAATCATATTAAGAAATACAAAAAAATAAAGTGTATATAAGAAAATAAGATACAGAATTTCTAATTCCTATATTCAAGGATTGCCTAGTAAGATATTGGAAGTGGATCAAGGAATACAGAATCCTTAAGGGTCTTGTTGGGAGTATATGAGTTTTATACTCTAAATTATTCAGGGAGATCAGGATGAGGAGTAGGATGAGGATCAGGGGAGTGGTGGGACTGTCCAAGGGGGGTGTGGGGTGTCCAGGGGGTGTGGGGTGTCTAGGGGGTGGTGGGGTCATCTGGGGGGTCAGAGGTGTCCAGGGGGTGGGGGGCTGTCTAGGAGGTCGGGGTGTCTAGGTGGGCGGGCTGTCTGCAGGGGTGGTCAGGCTGTCCAAGGGGGTAGTGGGAGTCTAGGGGGTGGGCGGGCTGTCCAAGAAGGTGAGCGGGGTGTCTAGGGGGTGGGTGGGGCTGTCCGGGGGGTACGGGCTACCTAGGGGGTGGGAGGGCTGCCCATGGGGGTGGTGGGGCTGTCCAGGGGGTCTAAAGTGTCTAGGGGGTGGGCAGGCTGTCCAGGGGGTGGGAGGGCTGTCCATAGTGGGTGGTCGGGCTGTCCATGGGGGTGGCGGCGTTGTCCAGTGGGGTCGGGGGTGTCAAGGGGTTGGGGGAGGCTTTCCAGGGGTGGGGGTGTCCGAGGGGGGGATGGGGGTGTCCGGGGGTGTGGTGGGCGGGTGTCCGGGGGTGGGGTGGGCGAGCTGTCAACAAGGGTAGTGATAGGAGTGGAAATTGTACAACTAGAGTTTGATGAGGAAATACTTATGACGATGGATTGGAATCTTGGTAGGTTATTAGAGTGGGATGGTCCCTCTGAGTATATAAAATGTATTATGAAATGTTTTAGGGAAATATAATTATCATACAGGGCACATGTCTATAATGTGATAAAATTATATTTTCATAGATGTAAGATGGTATTTTATGGATTTTTTGGACTAAATGAATCTTAATTAGTTAATAGAGATGAAGAAGTTATCTATAACAAATATTAGAAAAAATTAATCTGTTACAGGACATTTTGTTGCTTTCTATGGATTAATATCCTTAAAAATACCATTAGTAGTGGGTCATATAAAGAATCATTCCCAATATTGAGTTTAGGAGTATATATGGTTTTTATTATTCTTTTCCATGACTTTTGGGTTGATAAACACTATAATTTTCTTCATAGATCTCATGAATATGATTTTCCATCCATATAATGTCTCTTTAATCATTATATTTATAGATGAAATGACAATATAGTTTATGAAATTATTTTTTAATGATTGACGCTGTGACATATTAATGATTACAATTAAATAAAATTTGATTTATAGAAATAATTTTGTGTGTCAATATTGGATACAACATAATAAGAGCTATTGAAATTAGAAAAGCACCGAGATTTTGGTCTATCTCAATCTCAACATCATATCAAGGGGGTATCATCACAACCACCTCATAAAAAACAAAAACAAAAACCCTAACAACCTTGGTATCCTCCAACATAATAGCTTTAATCTATTCTATAAATGTATGAACAATCACATAAACTAGGTGGTCCACATATCAGCTTCCCACCTAAAATTCCCACTCAATAACAAAAACTACATTTTTTATATCCCCATATGATTACACAACCCTCCTTTAGAATCATTTGATAAAAAATTTTAGGGAATATAACTAGTTGATTCATTTGATGAAATAGTATAGGTATATTTATATGAAAAGAATACCCCCACAATAATCATGCAGCCCTGTCATCAGTCTAAACCACTAGAACACATAAAAGAAGCTAGTATGGACATTTAATAAAATATTTAACACCATAAGAATGAAAATACACTCTAAATATAGTTTTAGAGGATATAATGGTGTGTGTAAAAAAAATGATATTAAATCAATTTAAATGAATATGGAACAAATGAGGGTTTACAATACACTAAGAGTACCTCAAACAATCCAAAACCACTATAGCGCCACATATTCAACTTCATGAAATAGGACCTGGAGATCATACCTACGTCTTTACTGATGACCACCTAATTGGAACACTCTATTTATGGTTCTTGAACACAAGGAACAAACTATGTTTGGTCTCTACCAACTCAATCACCCCCTTCTAGATCATAATCTTGTTTCCCCTTATACTAAAATGGTCTCACTGGAAGCTACTTATAATGATGGTCCTAAACCAGTCATTCTCCACAAAACAATGATCAAAGAACCATTAGACACATCTTAATGACAATACAAGCTCATCACATATAGATTAAATCAAAACAAAAACAAAAACATATACATAACAAAATCAAAACAAAAAACTGAAATATTAGATAAATTTCAATAAAAATAAGGTACCAGTTAAGAAAATACCTAATTTAGAATGGGTCTGATAAGATTTGGCAGGAGATTCAGCACCTTGGATGGGATGGAGGAAGAGGAAGTCGAAGGAGCTCCAAGATCGCCAAACTGCTCCCGTTTAGGGTTCTGTATCGTGAATGGGGGAGAGGACGGGCCGCTGTTAATTTGGGGGAAAATTTTAACAATGGTTGTTAAAAACTGTTGGTATATATTTTCTGGCCAAACCTATACCAACAGTTCCTTAGAACCATTGGTAAAAACTCCCCTCAACCACACCTATACCAACGGTTCTCATTGAACCGTTGGTAAAACTCCCCTAAACCACATCTATACCATCAGTTCATTAGAACCGTTGGTAAAAGCTCCCACAAACACACCTATACCAACGGTTCAGAGGAACCGTTGGTAAAAGCTCCCCTAAACCATATTTTACCAATGGTTTCATGAAACCATTGGTATGGAAGTGTGGGGAAAAACTCACATTCCAGTAGTGTAAATGGATTTCAGCAACTTTCATGCCTTATTGAAATCCTTTGGAGTCATAAATCCTTCAGGTTGTGTCATGTAGACATATTCTTGAAGGTTCCCATTAAGGATGGCTATTGTTACATCCATTTTCTAAATCTCATAGTCATGGTTAGCGATAATGGACAATATAATTCTAATGGATCTCAGTATTGCAACCGGTGAAAAGGTTTCGTCATAGTCAATGCCTTGACGTTGTTTGAACCCTTTTGCAACCAGTCATGCCTTATAGGTACTGACATTTCCTTCCATGTCTAGTTTCTTCTTGAATACCCATTTGCAACCAATAGGCTTTACATAAAATATAGGATATACCAAAATCTAGACATGGGTTTGGTATATGGAATCCATTTCATAATTCATGTATTATTGCCACTTGGAAACATCTGTGCCACTTAATACTTCTTTGTAGTTTAGAGGATCATTATTATCAACTAATAATGATCCACCATCCTTGCTAACTAAAAAAACATACCATTCTGATTCTCTAACCTCTCTTATACTCCTACACAGTTCTTGTGTCTCTGAAAGAGTTCTTTCTTCCACGGGGCTTTGTGGAATCTGCTTTTGTACCAACTCTTGTATACCTTGAGCCTCAACTTCATCAAAGTCTATCTCAGTCCCACTATCTCTTTTGGAGATGTGCTCCCTATCAAGGAATATGGAATATCTATCCACTATAACTTTATTGTTTGAGGGGTTGTATAGGTAATATTCCCTTATTCCCTTGGGGTATCCTATAAAGGTACACTTTGTGCCTCGAGTGCAGGTTTGTTACTAGAAGAGGCCTTAACAAATGCATTTCTTCCCCACGCATGTAAATTCGATAAATGGATTTCATTCCACTCTAGAACTCATATGGAATAGAATTTATCAATTTATTTAATACTTTTTTTTGTATGCATACCATTGTTTGTAACACATATTCCCAAAAAGATAATGGAAGACTCGTATGACTCGTCATTTATCTCTCCATGTCCAACAGGGTGTGGTTCCTCCTTTTGCTCAGACCATTCCACTAGGGCGTGTAAATAGATGTGAGTTGGGATAGGATCCCAAACTCCTATAAGTAATCAATAAAGTCTTGATTAATATATTCTCCACCTCGTTCCGAGCAGAGTTTCTTAATATTCTTACCAAGTTGGTTCTCAACTTCATTCTTGTATTCCTTGAACTTATCAAAAGAATCCAACTTATACCTCATTAAGTAGATATATCTATATCTAATAAAATAATCGATAAATGGTTTGAACTATGAGTACCCTCCCCTTGATTCAACTAGAAATGGTCCAAAAACAATGGTACGAACCAATTCAAGAAATTATTTATCCCTTTCACCTTTCCCACTAAATGGGGCTTTGGTCATTTTTCCTTGTAAACATGAATGACATATGCCAAGTGGTTTTAGTTTGAAAGAATCTAAATATCCATATTGATGTTACTTTGTCAAGTATTTCTCATTTACCTCACCTAGCCGGTGATGCCAAATTTGGGTGTGGTATGAGTCATGTGAAGTATCTTTGTGATTGATTTCCATTACTTAGTTTGTGTAATCCAACAGATAAAGACCATTGTATAAATGTGTCCTACCAAAACAAATTATATTTTTATAAAATAAGGATCATTCATTTCCAAACATGAAAAAAAATCCATCTGTATATAATCTAGATACAGTAATAAAAAATTTTGTAACATACGACACGTAATAACAACCCTTTAACACCAAGATCATCTTAGTTGGAAAGGTAAGGTGGTAGATCCTTTTCATAACTAATTTTCAAAACTAAAATATAAATATTAAAGGAAAAGAAGAGTTTTCTATAAAGAATATATAAAACATTTTAATGGAATCCAAACTTAAAATAATGATTACAATAGTGGAAAAAATGGTTGATTCACTATACATTAAAATAAAACATTTATTTTTTTTTTGTCAAAACATTCCATAAAAGATCCCATTTTGAAAAAAAATTATAGTAAAATTGATATAAAATGAACTTTATATTTCATTTATTTTCATACAACCAAAAAAATTCAGAAATAAGGAAATATTCTAACTTTTTATTAAATAACGGAAAAAGTATTGGAAAGATATGGATGAGGCACAAAAGGGGATTTTCCCTCATCCAAAAAACACAGAAAAAACTTCAAAGGTCATAATAAGACATGTCATTCCCATAATAAAAATCATCAAAAGTATCCCACTCATATTTAGATTTAACATTCTTGAAGATCTTGAGGATACTGTATTGGCCTTAGAAATAGATCTGTTAGAAACATGTCATGGTAGGCTAGAATAATTCCTTTGCGGTCTTATCTTCAAAGGTGTAGGGGTGAGTCCCTCATTATCAATCAGCTTTGCCTTACTATATAAAAATCGTCTTTAAAAGAGGCATGACCACCACAACTCGACGTCATCATGGGGTACTGTTAACAACTTCATCAGTAGAGACATTTTCCCACTTGTCAAAAATCTTGGAAGAAGCAAAAAATTTCTGAATTTCCTGATGGAAATCAACATGATGTTGAGTAACAATTTGATTGAATGAATCATCCTACATGATTGAAGGATTTTAAGCCACCAGATTCATGCATCCTTGATCCAAATGAGACTATGAATAAATATCCTTTAAAACATCTGGAGAAGCTTGAACATTATCAACAATTTTCATGACCTGGTGCATACCATCACTAATTAGTTTAGGCACTCTCGTAACCACCCACACAGTCCCACCCAAGACAGGACTAGAATCTATCTGGTGCATCAATCAACCGTGATGAAAAATTCTCATAGTACTAGAATTATTTTGAGTCCCCATGCCAACTGTAACCTCAAGTCCATGTCCTATCACTAAACCACCATGATCCACCATAGATTGCATCTTCTATTTCTTCCTACAAGATGTCTCATGAGCCCTTTGATAGAGAAATAGGAGAAAACCGCATTTTTACAACATGTATCTTTAATATTACCAATTTCTTGACAATCCACACAAAAATGAATAATTTTTTCATATTCAATCTTATGAGGGATTTCATCTTCCAACGCTAATAGCACTATATAATTAATTAAGCATATGCTCAAATAAACCTCCATAAGTACCCTAGAAAACTTCTTGAACATGGAAACCTTAGTGTCTCTATCCATTTTTATTGGAATACTGACAACAAAATAAATATCAAAAATAATCTTGAGATGCCATAAAATCTTATTAAGACCGATAATTTTAATCTAGACTTGAGAAGGAATATTTTTTTAGATAAAATAGGTTAAACTGGAAATCCCATTCTTGAAATTAGTTCATAACTAGATTTAAAGAAATTTATCTGACCCCCTAGGCCCTATGCTTTAGTTACTCTGATGAAAAAATCATATAGAAGAAGCCCCTACCCATGGGTACACATTTCCAATCTGAAGAATTCCATGCAGATGTTAGATTATGAATAATTTCATCAACTTTATAAGGTTTTCCACCAGTAGGAAACTCCATCCTAGAAATTATTGAGAACTTGAAAATATGAAATCTGTCAAGAAAAACCACTTTTATGGAAATAAAATGACCAGTATCACTCTTCTTTACAATCCAATCTAGGAAAATATCTTTAATATATATAAAGTTCCTTATGTTGGAGTCTCTATTAGCATTCTGTGAAATATTCATACCACGCTCCATTGTAGGGTGAGATCCCTCACCCACCACCACCATAGATCTATACCTATCATCACTGTCTGCCACCAAAAAAAAATATCTGGCCCCAAATCCATAGAAAGGATCATCCCAGCCCTCTACCACACATCTTTAGCCATTCCGTCGATAGGTCCAGGCCCAACCACTATGTTAGGGTTACCACATACAGAACCACAGAATCCATGACAGAGAATCTCTCGAGCCTGCAACTCCATCTTAATTGAAACAAAAATTATACCTATTTCCATAAAAACATAATAAAATAATTTTAAGGATACATATACGGAATATAAATATTTAGAAAATGAATCTTGAAAAAAATATATAATTATGATTTTAAAGTAAAGTTTCCCTTACCCTGAGTATTAATCATCATGTAAATTCCTTTTCTTCATGACTAATAAAATTATGTTCATCATATTATCTCTTAATAAAAGTTTCCAATTTTATTATTACCCTCTTATATACTATTACTTAATTAATTAAGTTCACATTATATGTTTTTGTGATATTTGGTTCATAGGTCCAAAATAACATCGGTAGTTTGGATATGGTCAATGATGTAATCAATCCATCATCTATAGAATAATAATCATGACATAATTATCATTATTATACATCAATTGTAATTTTAAAACCAATCATAAAATATGGTTTTGAAAAATGAACTACGATACAATCATGGAGAGTTTAGGTTATACATATGCATGAGTATGGTTTCCATTTTTCAATGATAATTATGAAAAGAAGATAAGTATTTTCTTATATTTAATGGTTTATAATTATATAATTAATTCTATATTATTTATTTAAATACAATTATTTATATTATCTATGTTATTTGGTGATGAAAAATGGATTACAACAGTTCGTGGAGCTGGTAGTCCACGTGTACGCATAAACGATGTTATCATTTTTCATTGAAAAACCTATTAAGAAAATAAATGATATATTACTTCTAAAAAATGATAAATATTTCATGAATATCAAATATATATATGAAATCCTTACCTATAATGAACCATGAGAGGAATTGATTGAAGGCGAATTATATCGATTTGTGAGGCGGTAGTCCGTCGTGCACATGTGATGGTTCTGTTTCCCATTTGATGGAAGATGATATTGATATAAATTATTAAATCAACATAAAACATATAAGTATGTGGAAAATACTACTGTTATTATTTTATCATGTTTGATTAAGGTTTTAAAGGGGTATAATACACTACTAGAAAGTTATCCTTTACCAACAGTTTCAAACTGTTGGTATAAACTATACCAACGATTGTCCAAACTGTTGGCTCTACATCCGTGGGGAAAGACATATCCCAACAATTCCATGAGAACCGTTGGGATATGGTTTCTTAGTAGATTATATAACAAAATTTACAAGAAACCATTGGTATAAATGTTTACCCACGATTTAAAACTGTTGTAAATATCAAATTCCATGTTTATACCAAAGGTTTTCCAAACCGTTGGTATATAGTTTTACCAACGATTCCTCACAAACCGTTGGGAAAAGTCGGGTATAGAATCTATACCAATGTTTTACATGAAACCATTGGTATATTTTTTCTTTTAAAACATATTCTAACGATTGTAAACCATTTTCATAGACTTTATGCACCTACAACAGTAGCAGGCATGCCTCCCTTGTGCACCTACAACAATGCACTTGCACCTATGATTGTGTTAAAATTAAATTTCCATATATGTAGGTTTTTTATTTGATATATTTTATTTCATATTTATAATTATTGGGTATAAATTATATAATAAGGCTCATTTTATTTTTATGTATAAAGGATAAATTTTCAAGGTAAAAACTTGTTACCATGGTGAAAAATAAAATGGTAAAAGTGAGTAACCATAAAGGTCAAGGGAATAATATATTTAAACAATGTTTATTTTTTAATGGTGGATGTGAATATAAACCTTATGTTAGCTACAATTCATCATTTATCAAATTTTGAGACTCTTTTTCTAAGAGTGACTTCCCATTATTTAATATTTTTGGGTATTTACAAAAATTTCACTCATTCTCACTTATAAAATGACACCTCATAAACTCTCCTCTCCACACTTAAAAAGCCTTTTTTCAGAAACTCTTAGCCAAAATACGTTCTTTAATTCCATTACCATTTTCTATAGGCCTTTTATTGATTATAAAATCTTCATAATAAGGCTTTTGGTGAAAACATAGAGAGGTTTTTCAAAGAAGAGGTATCGTTCTTAATCAAGCATTTTGTTTTATTTATTATTCCACCCCATTAAAATATTATTCAAACATGATGATGTAATATAATAGGTATCTCATATAAAATAAGGTGTTATTATGTTAATTTAATAAACTACATCCATCTCATATTCCATCAAATGGTAAATGAAATCATTGTTCATGTGTACGGTCGACTACCGCCTTGTGAACCGATGTAATTTGTTTTCAATAATTGCCTATCACAGATGTTTATGATGATATATTTAATGTATATATATATGATATTTTATTCATATTTACCATTCTATAAAAATAATATATAATATATTTTCTTACCTTTCCATTCATTAAAAGATGATAATGTCGCTCATGTACACGTGTAGATTACAACTCCACAAAGCGATGTGATTATTTTTTTCATTACCGAATATCATGGATTGTATATATAATTGAATTTAAATCATTAATATGATATTTATAATATAATGTAAATTATTTAAAGATAAAAAAAAGTTACCTTCCTTTCATCCTGATCATTGAGAAATGAAAACATCACTCATGCATACGTACGACCTACCCTCTCCATGATTGCAATGCAGTTTATTTTTCATAACCATATTTTATGGGTGATTTTATAAGTATAAATTATGAAAAAAAAATTAATTATTTCATTATTATTATCCTATATATAATGAAATAATAATATTTTTTACCTTATTCAACTTACCAAGTGAGATGAATATTGTCAAAACATCTACCATGAACATAAATGACTAAGTAATTGAATATAGATTGATAATAAATAAAATGAAAAGGATAATAAAATTGAAAGAGGTTCTTAATAATTTTAATAATGAACATATTTTTATTATTTAGGAAGATAAGGAACACATGTTATGACTCGGGCTCAAGGTAATGGATCTCTCTCAACCACCATTTTCTTTGGGTTTTAAACATTATCTCTCTAATAATCTTTATCTCCCTATCTCTAAATAATGTCATGAAGTGGTTCTAAATTTTTTATATATGTATATAACATATATACATATATTATTCTCCCTTTCATATATGGATTAATACATTCTATATTTTCTTTTCTAGAATGAAACCCATTTCATTCCATGAGTAATTTTTATGTTTATGCCTTAATATTAATTTCCTTTTATAGAACACATAAGCATGTTCATGTTATGACAGGTTCACCCAAATAGCACTACAATGAATTGGGAAAATATTTTTTTTCATGAGATGTTATGTATTGGATTAGGGAGTAAACCCAATCCATTATAGGACCTTTTCCACAATGTGATATTATATAGGAAGTTAACCTTGACTCAAGTTTATATCATGTTATATGTTGTGGTCACATTTACTATGTTTCTATGATATTATGATACCATTTCCTTTATGTTATGATTCCATAGTATTACTCATGATGACTCTTTTATGATATCATGTTACACCTTTGAATCACATGTTATGTTTCCTTATCATGTCTATTCCCTTATTGGTATTTTTATCTCACCACTTTATTTTATGTATTCACCTGTTTATCCGATGCAGTTTTAAGAGATCCAAGGGATTTAAGAGATCATTATGGAAAATAAAATAAGGATTTAATGCTTTAGTTTACTTTAAATTTTTTATGAACCTATTCCTCTAAAGACACTATTCCTCATGATATTTGGGTTGTAATTATTAGATTTATGTTTAAAAATTATGTAATAATTTTTGTATAAGGATTAGGTCGCTAAAAAATTATTTTGATAAAAATTGAGTTCTTATTAACTAATAATTAATCAATAATTTTATATTGATTAAAACATTTTTATATATTTTATAATATGGTTAATCCTATTCATATATTCTAATTCAACGACTATATTATAATGGTCTAATTGAAATAATAATATCTTGTTGTTTATTTAAGATCAATGTTACATATATTATACAATATCAAACATAGTATTTATTTTAAAATTTTGGGACATTACATACACAATAATATAATATAAGATTTATGTATCTAAATTTTATTCATGATAAATAAATTTGATGAACTATAGAATATTATATCATGAATGTACAAAAACAACTGTATTAAACTCATAAATCACTGAGGAAATATGAAAAAATATCCTTCTTGTATAAATTCAGATAAGTAGAGAGCTGTTCAAAAATATTCAACTCTTCAATCTACTATATCAAAGATAAAATATATTGATAAAAAATAAGAAATTTTATTTGATTTTGTTCAAGAACATATAAACATATAGATCATTTAAAACAGTCTTCAAACAACTTTTAATGATATATTTAATCTAATGAAACTATTGTAGAAATATCAAAAAATATAAAAAATTTAAATCCCATAGGTGACTGTTTCAATATAATGATTCTTTGTATATATAATATTTATAATTATGGTTCAAATTGTATGGTTGATTCCAAATATTCGGTTAAAAAACCACATGTTAGATACTCAAACTTAGGATTATTCACAAAAGTTATGTGCCCAATACTAACATTTTTTAGAAATGTAAGGTTTCAAAAGTAGCATTAATTAAAAAAATTAGGTTCAAAAACCTAACATTTACCATAAACATAGGGTCTTGAATAGTTATTATGTATATATTAGAAACATATATAATAATTAAAATTTAAAACATCAATGAATTAAAACTGAGTAGAGTCCTCAAAATTTATAAAATCATCAGCATCTGATGAACCCTTATGAGGCCTTACAAAGGGATATGTGACTTTAACCACCTGAATCAACTAAACATCCAACTATTCACCAGAGTGAGAATATAAATCAACAAGAAAATGTATATATTCATTAGATTATTCAACTATAATTTCCAATAATGTTTTAACAAAGAAACTAAATAAACTATGATTAGTTATATTTTTGCATCAATTGGAGAACTACTAAGCTCACAAAAATGAGGTTCCTCTATAAGATGTTCCTCAAGTTGACTTACATGTTTATCTATTTTTTTATTAAAAGATACAAAAATATACTAATTAACCATTTATTAAATATAAATAGGTTGATACACTCTCCAACCATAGAAACTATATCATGATCAATAAACAATTCTCGTATTCTAGGCATCTGAACAAGCACAACTCTATTGTATGTCTCGGCATAAGGCTCTTGAAAAGTTCTGGTAAACTACATAACTACCCCTATCATAGTTGGGATATTTTAATCAATAATTTTCCTACTTCATTTACTTTTAAGGATGTTGTAAGCACCAACATAAAAATCTCTTAGGCCTGTAAACACTTGAGGAAAACTAGCGTCTCCCTCTATATGAGATTCTGCAATATCTTTACAACTAAGCCTAGTAGAACTTATTGATTTCTATCTCCTCTACTCCCCCTTAGAAAGTGATCCCAATTATTCTTCCACCCAACACCAATATTCATCAACATACCCTTGGTAATTCTCTAGAAAAATATAAACTTCTTTAATGTTCCAATAGAAAAAATGTTTTTGTGATGACATACTAACCTAGTTCGGATGACACAAATCATCCCTATATTATATAGAATAAGCTCTATCAGCCTTCTATAAGGGTAGAAAGACATTATAGTATCCTTATAACAATAATTATTTATATAACTTAACATGTACCCATTTAAATTAAAATTGATTTCACTCAACAGCAAAAACATAATTTATATGTGTGGGAAGAGGATTTACTCCCACTTAGCTATCCTTATCACAATAAAAATCTACATAAACTTGAATAATACTTTTTGGTTAGACTCAAAATATTTCATGAGTATCTTCCTGATTTGAGAGGTTTTGAAAATAGAAAACATAACATCCAAATACTTATGAACACCTTCCCCAATCAATCTTAATCTGAAATGAAAAACTCTTTTATGGGGGTATTTGAAAATTTTAACCTTATTGACCAAAGACATAAAGAATTACTTTTTTGTTTACCTTTGAAGATATGATATCTTCACTATATCCAAAACTAAATTATGAATTCCCATAATATTATTTTAACTATTTATCATTGATATACTTTGTATTTCACCTTGGAACTTGTATTACAGAACTTTGAAACATAGTTCTTACTTCGATAATAGATTTTCTAAAATGATCATTCAAAATCAACCACCTTTCCTTGCATGAATTTACTTTATATATTATAGGGCCTATTCCTCTTTATTCCACTCAGATCATATTTTCTTATTCTCTTTTCCTTTTTAGTCATGATAATTAGAAGGTATTGGGTTCAGAAACTAGTGTTAGAGAGATATTGAGATTTTGAGAGATCAAAAGGGTATAGGTTCGAATGAAGGAGAGAGAGAAAGATTAATTCTGATGGTTTTCTGTATATGTTTTTATTTTTTGAGCCAAATGTATAGTTTAATCATTTGGGGTTTTTTAAAATTGAAAGGAAAACTTCACAAAATGAAATACACAAATATAATTTTGATATTACAAATATAATAGCCGAATAATAAACATAATTAAATAAAACATTATAAAAACTAAAATAAAACAAAAAACTATTAATCAAGAAACTTTTAAGCTTTACTTGAAATTAAATACACTAAACCACTTAATAAAATCAAAACTAGTAGTGGGAAGTTATTTAATGAAAATATCGTTAAGTTGATAATAATTAGTAACAAATTCTAAAGATATATCCCCTTTTTGAACATGATCTCTTAGAAAATTATGTTTAATATTAATATACATAATATTATAATGGATCAAAAGAGTTTTTGAAATATTAATAGTACGAATTTTATCATATAAAATAAGAGTATGATTAAACCTAAGTACAAATTCCAAAAGTGTATGTTTCATCCATAACACATGTGTACAACATCTGCCAACAAATATATATTCTTCTTTATCCATTGCAAATGAAACTGAATTTTTTTTACTACATGAAGATAACAAGGTCTTTCCTAAGAAGTGAAAAGTACCAGAGATAATTTTTTTATCGAATATACACCCTCTAAAATCAGCATCTAAATATGAAACTAAATAAAAACAAGAAGTTTTTGGATAAAGAATAGGTAGAAAAATATTTCCTTATAAATATCTAAAAATACTTTTAATAGTAATAAGATTTTTTTTGATCTACTAGAAATAAGATATAAGAAACTAATAATAATACCACTATATAAATTTTTTTCAAGTGATTTCCCAACTTTATCCAAATCATGTTTGACATTAGTGTACATGAAAGTTACATAAGACTTATTATTTTCAACTCTAATTTTTTCAATAAACCAATAATTTTTTTACTTTGGTTCAAAAAATTTCCAAAATATTTTTGACAAATTTGAAATCAAACAAGAAAATTTTAATTCTCCCACCATACTCATTTCAAACTCCATTGAAATATTTTTTAAAAAATAATTTCAAATATTTTGTTTACTTGACCCAACAATTACATCATCTACATATATTTGAACTAATAAAATATAAAATGAAGATTTTTCCTAAAAACCCATAATAAAAACATTTTTCAAAAGAAAAAATCTCAATCACCCATATAGAGCCCTTAGTTCTTGTTTAAGTCCATAAATTTATTTAGTAAGTTTAAAAGTAGAATTTGGTGGATGAGGGTTTTCAAAAACGATTGGTTTACAAACATAAACTTCCTCTACTAAATAACCATTTAAAAATTCATATTTTTCATTTATATAGTATAATTTAAAGTTTATTTGAGATTCATATGCCAAAATGATCCTAATGGCTTCAAGACTAGAAACTGTGGTAATAGTTTCTGTATAATATATTCCATTCTCATGGTTATAATTCTTAGAAACCAGACTAATATTATTTTTACTAATTATACATTGATTATATTTCTAATTTTTAAAGACCCATTTTGTTCTTATCACTGAATGGTTTGAGGGAATATCAACTAATACTCTAACTTCATATCTATTAAACTGGTTTAGTTAGTCTTATATAGATAACATCAAACTCTCATCTTATAAGACTTCATCTACAGTCTTAGGATCAAACTGGGATCAGAAAAAAGAAGTTATATAGGCTTCCTTCACTTCATTTAGTCCCAATTATGTCATATAGGGGTCTTATAGCCATCAATAATGGGATACCCTTTAAGAATCTATGTTATCTGGGTAAGACACTTTTAGGTTCCATAGTTTCATATTCTTCATGACTAGATTGATTTTGATCAAATTATAATTTATTTTTAGACAAATATTTAGAAAAATCATGTAACAACTGGGTCCCGGTGACAGCACAACCACCCTTCCTTAACATAACTGTCGGGTACTGGCCTGCCAGGAACCGCTAGTTTCCACGCAGACACATGGTCCCCACCGTGGGGCCCACACACATGCCTGAATGGGTCATCTGACTAATGAAAGTCCCCACAGTCTAAAACATGTCCTTTCTAGTGTGATTTTGTCTCCACTCACACACACCCTAGGAATAATCACTATTACCAGCCGAGCACACTTAATTGTGAAGTTCTAATCAATAAGGCTCCCAAAAAGGAAG
The DNA here is from genome assembly GCA_963277665.1 of Viscum album. NCBI lineage: Eukaryota > Viridiplantae > Streptophyta > Magnoliopsida > Santalales > Viscaceae > Viscum > Viscum album. The sequence continues at coordinate 1,077,601,549 of OY728166.1, read as the reverse complement.
GTTCACCATGTTAACATGAGTCTTATCATTTATCCATTTAACCCTTTATCATTATGGGGTGTTACAATCACCCCCTTTAGAGAAAAACATCTTCATTGTGGGCCCTTCATCTCAACCACGGTAGTGTACTACACTTAAGGCTGGGTACCACCTCTAATACAAAATGTAACAACTATGTGCTAGTGACAGGACAACCACCCCACCTTAACATAACCATCAGGTACTAGCCCACCAGGTACCACTGGTTTCCACTCAGACACATGGTCCCCACTTTGGGGCCAACCCATGTGTTTGAATGGGTCATCTGGCTATTGACATTCCCCACAAGACAACACATATCCTTTCTAGTGTTCTTTTTCCCCACTCGCACACACCCTAAGAATCTTCCCAAAAGGTCACCCATCCTAATCACTACTCCAAGATAAGAATGCTTAACTATGAAGTTCTAATCAGACAGGCTCCCAAAAAGGAAGGTGCACCATGTTTACATGAGTCGTATAATTTAGCCATTTAACCATTTATCATTCTAGTATGTTAAAAATATAGTATTAAGTTAATCAAACAATTAGTGACTTCATCTGTTTGAATTATGCTATCATAAAAATGATCACTTTCATCAAACATCACATGAAAATATTCTTCAACAATCCATGATTTTTTATTAAACACTATAAAATATTTAAAAGTAACATAATATACAAGAATGATTCATAGAATACCCATTTGGATCAAACTCACCAAGGTTTTCCTTAGTTTTCAGGATATACACCTCGCATCCAAAAACTTTAAAGTATCCATATTTTGGTTTTCTATACTTTTATAACTCATAGGGTGTATTTTTTTAGAAAATGACTAATTAAAACTCTATTCATGAAATAGAAAGGTGTATCAACATCTTCTTCCCAAAAATAGGTTGAAAGAATATATTCATTAAATATAGTTCATGTCATTTATTAAATAGTCCTATTTCTTCTTCTGATAATTCTATTCTGTTGAGGTATTCCTAGAGTAGAAAAAGTATGTTTAATACTAAGGTTTGAGCCAAAATAATTAAATTATTGATTATCTAAATCTTATATATGATTACTTCTCAATGAAATTATTTTGAAATCTCTTTCATTTTGAATAATATTACAAAAAAATCACAGAAACCAAGAAATATTGTCTTTTAAACTTTAAGAAATAAACCATGGTAAATATAGAAAAATCATCAACAAAAACAAAAACAAAAAATATTACATCTAGGATTTCTACTCTAGAGGGTCCAAAAAAATCCATGTGGATAATTTCTTAAGGTTTTGAATTAGAAAACTAGTTAATTGATAAAAATGAATTGTATTTCTTTTTTATTTGGCATGCATCACAATGTCTATTCTGATCAAACATATGACTGGATAGATCCAAAACTAAAAATTTATTAGAAAATTATATATGGAAAATATATTATAATTTCTAAGTATCATATTCTATATCCAGTATTGTTTTATTTCAATAGTTAAACAATTCATTTTCTATTCACGTAAGGAACTAAGGTCCAAAGTATAAACATTTTTAGTTATAGGTGATCTAAAATTAGGTTGTTTATCTTTCAATAAAGAAAACAAATTGCTAGAAAAATAAATAGAAAAAAATCATCATAGAGTTGAGAAATGATTATTAGTTTGTTCATTAACCCATGAACCTAGATAAATTCAATGACCAAAATTGTTTTTGGATCTTGCATTGATCTAATTCCAATGATATTTCCTTTAGCATTGTCTCTAAAGGTAACTAAGACTATATATCATTTTGATAGTGCATGGAAATATAAACATTCTCCACTCATATGGCTTGAGATGCCTCTATCCATATACTATATTTCACTTCTATACCTATGAATTTTCACCTAAAAATATCGAATAAAATCTTATTTTGGTACCTGAATGCTCTTGGGTCCTATAGTGTCAGTGACTAAAGATCTAGGTAACCAGATCTTTTTAACCCTATGAGAATAAACATTGTATAAATATCTAAAAACATAATAATTTTTAACACTACTCGTATGAGGATTTTTCCTGGAATAATTATTATCATAGTGACCTCTAATATCATAGTAAAAATAGGTAACAGTAGACATGTTGTGGCTTTTTGAACTAGGAACAAAGTATTTTCTATAAAACATTAGTTTATCACTATTATTTCTAATACCATATATTTATTTTTTTTAAATATTATTTATAAGATTCTTATTTAAATATTCTTCTCCCTTAGTAAATATTCTTGAACACTTTTAAAGTATTATACTTTATCCTTCAACTAATTAATTTTATTTTCATTCACAATCTAGCTTGAAGAAGATTTTCACAATTTTTGTTTTAATTCTAGGTTCTATTTAAACATGAAATATTTTTTTCTTAATAAAATATTATCAATATTCTTTAAGGATTTTGGATTTTTTATCAAGGATTAAAATTTTTCTTCAAGAAAAATAATATATTCACTAATTTACCCTTTCAATAGCTTTAAGAATCATGATCAAAATAATAATAAGATTTTACCTCATATTCATTATCTATAAAACACATGTTTGATTTCAAGTTTGATTGTTCCTATTCTGGATAATATTTTTAAGAGATGTTAGAGTCCTTAGAAACACTCCACATAGCCTTTATAGACTCCTTTCCTTTATGCTCATACTCATCTTCCATTTGAATATTATTCTCTATCTTATCCATTTTTCATTTATCCTCTTTAAAATTCAGAAAATTAGGTCTGATATATCCCATATATTTATATTCACAACAAAAAAAACTTTCAATCCCTATCAATTATAATTGGAATCACTTAAATAATTATTGAAGCCTTTCTTGATTTTATAGAACTTATTAAATCTTCTGGCTAGGTGAGCTAGTTTCTTTACAAATTTCAAAAAACTATAACCATTTGATGATATAACTTCCCCATTTATTTTTCCCCTTTTGGAATAATGAATTTAAGATATTTATTCTCCCTTTTGATCATGATGTGATATTTAACACCATCTTTCATTTCATCCTCACACACCATTATAGTACCAATCAATTACTTCATTGTTATATTTTTAATAGGTGTGGATTTTTTTGATAGAAGAAAATATTCCATTCCACTTCTAGGGTAAAAATCCAAGTAATGTTAATGTAAGTTATGATTGTAGAATTAGAGTTCCCATGTAAGTAACACCATTGACTATTTTAGCCAGTCTTCTATCCATTTGGGTAGTACTTTATCCTTCATACATCATAAAAGTATCATATATTAATTTAGAATTATTTTACCTCAACTATAAAACATTATCAGTTCCTTCACAGGCAAATGAAATCATTTGATACATCACATAAGTTAAAGAGAACTGAGAAGCATTATTTAATTCATCAAGATAAAGTCCAAAAATTATTACATTCATGACTCCTGAATTTACATCATGCTCATATTTTTGGTAGCATCCCAATTTTATTGTTCTTTTTTTTGGGAATTCCTAGGGCTTAACAACCTTTATATAAACATTGAAATTGAGATTCTTTAAATAGATGACCATACGATATTTCTGAAATCCATAATTCTCTCAATTTAAATATGGGTCTTTGATCATTGAAATTCTTTATTTGAGTTAATCCATAAAAATATTTCATTGTATAAAAATTTGTCTCATGATTTCTAGTGCTTAACACAATTCTTTATAGATCCCTCCTTTGATATAGGTTATTGGTTAGAATAAACATGAAGTCCCACAAGGGGGGGGGGCTGAAATGTGTCTTTTGAAAAACACTTGGATAATTTAAAATTAACCCCCCTTTGTGATTTAGAAATTGATATAGTATTCTTTTCTACAATTATATTATGTAGTGTAATAATAAATAAAAGAACACAATAATTTTTATTGTGTTTTGGAACCTAAAGATCCCCTAGTCCACTCCACCAACATTCTTTTCATGAGCTTGGGGATTTTCACCAAATAATTTCTTTTACCAGGGACCTCTATAACCGAGAGTAGGTAGTTGGAACTAATATCCCCATGAGCATCATTAATTCCCACCTGGTTATATAATTTATAAATTTTAATCAGGAAACAAACAAACCATTAAACTACAAGGTAGTATAGGAATTTCAAGTCCGAGGTTAAACCCACAGAGACAGGGTTAGAGAAAATATCAATTGAAAAAATAAACCTAAACTAATTTTGATTCAAAGAAAATAAATCTAAATTACTGAGCATTGAATTGTTATAGAATGAGGGAGAATAAAATATAAAATGGGTTCCAGGAAGAAATTATTCCAGGTTCATGAGATGGAAAGGTATGAAATTATTAAATAAAAATTATGTGATCATCAGAATCGGATCCTAGAAAGTTCAATGGTCATGATAAATACTCTTTATCATAATTTATCATTTTCTTATGATCATTTACTTTGGATTACAAAGAATGGGTAATCTAAAATATTATTTAAACATAGGGAAGAAACAAACTCAATGTTCATGGAGGAATTATATACCCTAGATCACTTATTAAATATATGTATTCAATCAATCTCGACAATAGTCATGCTTAAATAAAGAAAGAAATTAAACCCAATATCGAACCCCGCTCACAATGGTCATGCAAGAAGAATCAGGGAAGAGATAGACTTGAAGAACAAATATGAAATGACAACATTAATTGAAATTAAAAATTAAATACCTTATACATTCAATTCCCCTTCATCACACACACCTCAGTAAAAAGAAATCACGCACTCAATCTAACCATGAGTGGGTGTAGAAAAATAACTAAATAAAATCTATAGATCATAGCGATGTAGAGCTCTATATGTGTTTGTCAGTGGTCCTCCGTTTGAATCTAAAATTGGTGAATTTGGTAGTTCCTGGGCCTCATATTTATAGCCTTTAGATGGTATCTTCCTGACTATGTTCATGACATGTAATATGATTACATGTCATGTAAACTAGATCGGAGTTTCCCTACATGATTTCTGAATTCACACAAATCTCGTACGTGGTTTTGAATATTTGACTCATTTTATGACTGGATATCAGGACTCACATCATATAATTCTTAGATATTTAGATCCCTCGAATCTCTACATATTTCTTCTCCAAAAACATATCTTGAAAAATGTCATGTCATTTAATGAGGTTACATAGTGGGTAACTATATTTCACAGCTTATACTATGGTCATGACTTTTCCTGAAGGATTCCTTCCTATATAATGAAGTCACAACGTTTAATGAGATTACATGGTGTGTAATCATGTTTTTTAAAAATTTCTAGCTTCAAGATTACATAAAAATTTGATTTCGTGACGCTTCTCTCATAGCGTGAAGTACCTTTAAGCTCTAATTTCCAACTCTTTTTTATTTATTTTTCACAAATTCATTTTTTCCTACCATAAAACATAAAAAATGTTAAATAACTAAAAATTGGAAAGATTATTCATTTAGTTACACAAATAAATATACTAAACACTTTAAAATACATGCATGAAATACAACTATCATACACCTTAAAACAAGTCGGGTTATTTTTTATGGAACCTCAAAAACCACATCTTAGTATGAGAATATGATACTCAAGAAGAACAAATAGAGATTTAGATTTTTATATATAGGTGAATATAAAAGTTATCTAAAAAATAATAGATACTAATATATTCTTAGGAATATAATAATGAATTCATATAATAGTCCTTCTTAAGAAACTCTGGTTTGTTGTAGAAAAATATTACAAATCAAAACAATAATAAATTAACTTTTCAGTATTAGGATGAATACAAAAAAAATAGACTATAAAATATATGTATCCAAAGTATAGTCCTAATAAAGAACATAAATGATTAGAATAAGTTTATATCAATAATGTACAATATTATTTTTATTAAACTCATAAATTCTTGAAGAAATATGAATGTATTCTCAACTTTCATAACTTCAGAGAAGCAAAGATTTTTCAAAGATATTCAATTATTATCTCTATTATATTGAAGTTAAAATACATTAATAATGAATTAGAAATTTGATTTTATTATATTGAAGAAGATCCATAAATATCAATCCTATAAAATGGTGTTCGAATGTTTTTTAGTGGATATTTACTCTAGAGAAACTATTACAGAAATCTTAGAAAACATCAAAAATTCAAATCTTATAGATGACTATTTCAACATAGGGTTACTCTATGTATGTAATCATCAAAAGTATTATTCATAAATATGGTTGATTCCTAACATTGGGTAGAAAAACCATACATTAGGTTCTTAAACTCAGAATTCTTTACAAAATATAGGTTCCAAATCCTAACATGTACAAATACAAAGTTTCAAAAGTCAAGTTCCTTAAAAAAAATTATATTCCCAAACCTAATGTTCTCCTTAAATTTAGGGTCTTGAAAAATTATTCTAGACTTCTTCAAAATTTCTAGAATACTTGGAAAATAAAACATCAAAAAATTTAAACATAATTAATTTTATAATTATAAGGAAAATAAAATAAATATTTGAATAAATATAATCTTGAAATCCACATAATGAAACATCATTAGTAAAATAAATTTGGGTTTTTATGAGCATCAAAATCAATGAATAATTAATGAAATTTTTTTATCAATATTTATATGGCCAATATTTTGTTGAATTAGGCCAAAAACTCCTTTTTTAATAATTATAAATCATGTTTATGTTTTTCTAATCAATTTTTGTGTTTTATGGAAGGAAAAAAAATTACAGGAAATTTGTAAATTTCCCAAATCTTAGAAGTGATCAAAAATATAATAAAGTTATACTATTGACCATGAGTCTGAATGATTGAAATCCCACTAAGTGCTCAAGAGACAATAAAGATGATTCAATTGACCGTATAAAGACTCTATCGACTGTATGAAGACATTATCAATCACATGAAGACTCTCTATACACCTTATGAAGGAAATTGGAGATTATAATTTTTTATAATGTACTCAATCAACCACATGACCATTTATAGAGACTGCATGTTATATCTCAAAGTGACCAAAAATGTCTTAGAATTTTAGAAATGTGTTGAAGTGCATGTATGAAAACTAGATCAACCATACGCCTATTTTTTTAACTATAGGGAATCTATCTCTAACTCCTCAATCAACCATACAAGAAATAAAATGACTAAAAATCCAATATAAATTGAATGAATGGTTTATCTCTCTATTTAAAATCTCATCAAGTATTGGAGTGACTGCATGTTTCTTTCTAATTGACCTCATGATAAAGTTAAAGTGATTGTATGACAATAATGGGCTTTTGAAAAATTGTTAGATCTAATGTGAGACTTCAAGAAACCACACATTGAAGTGAAGTAACAACATGTGGGATTTGGAATTTTCCAATTTATAAAGTGAAAATATAGAATTTTTGAAACCTCAAGGTCAGTTGAATTGATCATGTCATTTATTCATAATTTTTTAAAGTACTGGATTGACTGTAAGTTTAAAGTAATCAACCGTATGGATTTTCAAGGATTTTGATTAGTGCTTTAACTAAGTGTTGAACTACCATGGATAATCTAAGGTGGAACATTTTAGGAGATTGTGTCTAAAAGTGGGAATTATATTTGATTATAATTTATCCAAACCACTTTCAGTGAAAAATTAAATTCAAAGTTAGAGGAATTTATTTATCGTAAATTTCATTCTTAGTATAATGATTCATAATTATGATTTTCCAATTAATATATTTGGAGGGATATTTCTTTTTATAGAAGACTATGGTTTGATAAAATAAAGAAAAATTTTACAAGAATGAAAAATGAGAACTAATCTATTCTCAACAATGTGATACTACATTTTTTATGAGAACTTGAACGCATGATCTACAAAAATCATTTTGTCTTTTCATCTCATCTATAAACTAAAACAATAAATCGAGTCGAGAAGAGACATCAAGAAAATAACTAAAATTCAATATTTTTTTCATTAAATTATTTTCACTTTTATTTCTATATGTATTTATTACTTTTGATTTATTCCTGATTTTTTTATAAATATGTTAAATAAAAAAATCTTCTATAGTGTAGAAGTTTACTCATATACTCTTACTTAATTTACTTCTAATTTTTCTCCCATAGAAATTATGGAAGAGGATGTGTTTCATCCTAGATATCCCTATGAACTGTTGTAATCTATACCTGATCTAGTTTGGGGATCATATATTTATTTTTAATAAAAATTATTTGAAATGGGTTACTATCAAGTTGATAGAATTAAGTCTTTACTTGAGTATGTACCTCTTGTATTTTTGTATTTTTTTGTGTTTCAAAGTTTTTATTACTTGATTTTTTTTAAATCTATTTTTTGAAATTTTACATTTATAGTTAGAATTTAAATATTATAAATATACTATTTAATGTGGTTAGAGTAATATCAAAAGATTAGGATAATAATAAGATTATTCTAACTGAGTTTGATCAAAATTATGAGTGTTTATTTAAAATAATTAAATTAGATATACCTACTATATTAGTTAACCCAGTAAATTATAAGTTAGGGATTTTATTAAAAAAATTAATATAAAATTTTATTGGATACTCAATTCACCTCTATTGAGTATTCTAATATGAATAACAATTGGTATTACAGGATTTATCTCTTTTTTGTTTTTACTTATCTAGTTTTAACCATGATAAATATTTTAGGAAAAGATCTAAATTTCTATTAATTATAAATTTTCATCTTTATGGATAATAATATAATTGAGTGAATTGATACTAATAGACCTATGTATTTTAATATTACAAACTATTATCGATGGAAAATTAAATTAAAAATACATCATTAAATCACGAGGTTTTACATCTAAACAATTATAAAAGATAACTATGAAATAAATAAAGATACTAGAGATGAATTGAGTTATGCCACTAAGGATGCTTATGATTATAATTAAAAAGAAATGAATGATTTAAAATATTAACTAAGATAAGATAAGTTCAATATAAAATCTTCATGTGTTATTTCTTATGAAATTTGAGACACTTTATAAACATCTCATGAAGGCACATCGAATGTAAAAGAAATGAGATTAAATACTTATACTATTAAATATGATACATTTAAAATGAATCCTAATGAGTCTATTTTTAATTTTTATATCAGGTTTAATGTAATTAAAAAATATATTACATGAATTAGGAAATACCATTGATGGAAAGTCACAAGTGATGAGAATTTTATGATGCTTACTAGATAGATGTGGATGAACTATTGTATCTATATGATAATAATCTAATGTGAGAAATCTATGAATAAAATATTTATAAGAAAACAAATTATGTATGAGAAAAAGATCAAAGTAAATGATTAAGATATATAACTAAAAAATTTAAATACATTCAAGGTGTTAAAGGCTAAAGAAATAGTTAAATAAGAGGAAACCATTAGAAGTGATGGTCACTCTAAAAATGATTAGGAGATGGTTCATCTAGATAGACTATTAAAGAATTATTATAAGAGGAATAAATTCTTTAGGAAATAAAACTTTAATGTAAAGAATGATATGAAAGGATACTGAAAGAAAGATGGTAATTTTTGAAGTTACCTACTACGATTGTAATAGAAATTTACAAATCAAGGATGGTTGTAAAAATTTGAAATATAAGAAAAAGTATGAGGATAAATGGAATAAATACAAGAATAGATTAAAAGAAACATGGATTTATTTTTCAGGATAGCTCCAGTGAATCCAATTCATGAATGGAAAACAATAATTAAAGGGATAATACATGTTTTTTAGAAACAACATCCAAGTTAATAAATTCTATTAATTTTTATTCTGATCATATTTCTAATATCTCTAAAAATTAAAATCATTATGAAAATGATATTTTAAGTGAAGATCTATTTGATTATTTAAATATACTAGAAGATACCATTAAGTATCTCAAATAAAAATATAAAAATTAAAATAAATGACATGATTTATATACTTTCATTAAATATGATCATTCTATTGAAAAGGAAAAGAACCAACTACTTATAAAAATATAATGATTCAAAATTAGTAAATGATCCACAAGATAAAGATATTGAAGTATTTTATTTAGGAAAAAAATACATTAATAAAATTTTGGGAAGTCATATTGTACCAAAACCAAGGGTTATTTTGGTTATCATCATGGATAGATATTCATACTTTATAAAAATCATTTCATTAATAGTTCAAATTCTATAAATAATATAGTCAAAACATCTAAATTTTTATTATTCCAATTTTAACCAAATAAAAATTATTATTTTTAATTCTCTTAAGTTTGTTCATAAATATTTTAAATAGATTTGGATTCCAAAATCTTTGATTTCTAACCATTCTTTACCCAAATATATCTTAGTAACAAAATCTTCATGTATTTTATTGATTGTAGAAAATATGTTTGAAAATATTCTATACATGGCTATGGTATTAGAATAGTGGGTGATCTAGACACATGATAGGGGACTTCTCAAGCTTGCGGAATTTGGCCAGAGTAGATGGTGGCAATGTCATCTTTGGTGATAGTGAAAACAGGAAAATTATTAACCTTGTTCAATATAGTAATGCAAAAAAATTACTAATTTATATATTTTTATTTTTTTGTGGCTAAAATTAAAATATACTAAGAATATCTTAATTGTGTGTTGATGAATTCTACGAATTTTTGTGAATAATTCTTCTACTATATATCATTATAAATTTAATTTAGTGTTTATTACTATGATAAATGATGATGTTTATATAGTATATTTAAATTAATTTCTTCCTTCTTAAAATGTTTCTATTTTAAATGCCTTTAAACATACCAGGATCTACCTAATCTTGATTCCAAAAATAAAAATTGTGCAATTTTTTTAAACGTTAATGAAACATAATGTTTATTTACAACCAAATAAATAGGTTTCTACCTCTTAATCTCTAGAATTGGTTCACATGTACTTATTTATAGCATCTAGAGTTTCATGTTTAGCCAGAAAAATTTATGCTTATATAATTATTGATGACTATCCAAGGTTTACTTAGGTATATTTCTTGACACAAAAAAGTGAAGCTTATTGATTTTTTGAAAAGTAAAAAAAATTAGTAGAGAGACATAATGGACATACCATTGAGAGTGTGATAAGTGATCATGGTCCTCAGTTTTAAAATCTATATTTTGAATCCTTATTCTCACAACATATTTATAATCATAATTTCTCTACTCCTCAAAACACCCCCAACAAAATGGGGTGGTAAAAATATGGAATATGATTCGTTAAGAGATATAATATATCATGCTTAGTGAATGTGACCCGACAATCTATTTTTAGGATAAATCTATAAACGAATACCATTATGTAATTTATGAAGTCTTAATAAGACCTCTTTTGAAGATGTATCTACATGAATTATGGAATATGAGAAATCCTAAGGTATATTATTTCAATGTTTCTATATGTAAAGTTAATATTATTAATACAAAGTATAATTTGGATAAGTTCTCATCCAAGAGTGATGATGAAATTTTTATTGGTTATTAAATATCGAGTAAATTATATAGGGTCTTTAATAAAATAAATAAGATGGTGGATGAATATATTCATGTAAAATTTAATGAAACATATCCATAAACCTAATGTTTCCTTATAAATCCTGTAGGATGTTATGTTCAATTTAAATATCAATAAAACCACCAAGAAAAATGATCTTTCTGTTGATTTACTTGAAAAATATCCCAGATAATACCTTTTATAGGAACCATAACCTGATGAAAAATAGAGTAATCTAGTACACCTAAAACCATTAGTAACCAAAGATACCATAATGTAGATGTTTTTGTTAAAGATCTAAATAGAGGAAGTAAAACTTGAGAATCTATTAGAAACTAGGTTGAACATAAATCCTTTTTCTAAATTTTGGTCCCAATAACATTAAAGAGGTAAGTAGTGATGAACATTGGGTGACAGTTATGTGAGAATAATTAAATCAGTTTGAAAGGAATAAAGTATTTGAACTAGTTGATAGGCCTAAATTCTATTTAAAAATTAGTAATAAATGTTTATATAGGAAAAAGTTAGATGAATATTGAAATATTATCAAAAAATCTAGATTGGTAAAATAAGGTTATAGTTAAGAAAAAAGCATCGACTATGGAGAAACCATTCATCCTATAGCTAGACTTGAATCTATTAAGATACTTCATGCTTATGTATCACATGAAAATTTAAAATTATATAAATTGGATGTCAAGAGTCCTTTCCTTAATAGTTATATTATTGAGGATGTTTTTCTAAACAACCCGCAGGATTTTTAAAACCTCATTTTTTAAATCATGTTTTTAAATCGAAAAGAGAACTCTATTGTTTAAAATAGGATCCTAGGGATTGGTATGATAAACTCAACATTTTTATTATTTCAAATGGTTTTAAAAAAGGTGTTTCTAATCCTACCCTATTTATAGAAATAATTTTTTTTGATTAAAATAATATATGTTAATTTTATTATATTTTGTTATTCAATATATTATTTATGTAATGAATTTTCAAAAACAATGAAAAATGAATTTAAAATGAGTTTTATGGATGAATTAAAATTTTTTATTGGTTTTAAAATATTTCCAAATAAAGAAGGATTTTTTAAAAAAAAATTAAGTACACTAAATATATTTTAAAATGTTTTGGAATGAATAGTTTAAAAGGAAGTTATACTCAAATGAGAACTGCATAAAAGTTGGATCTTGATGAAATTGGTAAACCAATTGAACCAGTCATTTAAAAAGTTATGTTTGGGAGCTTAATTTAATTAATATCTATTCAAACTAAAATTATGTTTAGTGTGGTTATATGTGCATTTTTTCATGAAATACCCAAGTAATTTCATTTAACTGGTGTTAAAAGGATTTTCAAATAGCTCAAAAGTACAAATAATTTTGGATAGTTCTGTTATGGGGGAAATGAATTTTATTTAATTAGCTACTCTAATAATGAATTTAGTGGGAATAAGTTATATAAAAACGTACCTAAGGAATATTTCATTTGTTAGAAAAGTTTCTAGTATAACAGTGTAGTAAGAATCAGAATCCACTTTCAATTCCTATGATTGAAGATGAGGAAATAGCTATAGAAAGTTTCTATGCATAGATCATGTAGATGAAATAAACCTTGATATAATATAGATATAAAATCAAAAATATCCTAATAAATTGTGATAATAAAAGTTGTTTTAAAATTTCCAATAATCATTTATCTCATCCTAGGATAAATCACATTAATATAATACATCACTAGTTGAGAGATCATTTTTCAAAAAGGGGATATCACTCTTGAATTCATTACCACTATAAATAATCTTGATGAAATTTTTATAAAGCTTGTGAATTGTTATAAGTTAAATTATATCAAACATCTATTACGAATTACTGAATATATTTAAATTATTCTATATTTAATTTGATATATATTATATTTTTTTAATATGTACTATTAGTATGCAATTGTAAGTTCTTATTATAAGTAATATTCAATTAGTTTTTTATTTAAATATATTATATGTGAATTTAAGTATTTAATGTGTATTTTAAATATTTTTTCTATGTCTTATAACACACTAATCCCTAAATGATGGAATTGAAATCATCACATCCCTTTTCAATGTGAGTTGAACCCTCTTTCACCCCTTAATTTACTGAAACTATAGATTTCCAACCTTTGTATATTAGTTGTGAGTAGTCAAGATCAAGAAATATTTTGATGAAGATGTTCATAAATCTTATAATGATTCCAAAAGATTGAAGGCAATCACGATTGGATCAAGAAAACTCTTGAAGATACATATTTGGTCCAGTGAAGCCACTCTAGAGAAAGAAGTATATGTTGAGTAGTTTAGGGAAATTCATTTTCAATTTTGGAGATATTTTCTTCAATAAGTATGTAATTATTGGTTCTTAGATGATAATTTACATTCATATCCTTGATTAGTGAAGGAGTTATATGTGATTATAGTATTTGACATAGGAGATTAATCAAATCTCATCAGAACCTTTGTTGATGATCATGAATGTGAGTTTTCTTCAACCCTTTTGTCTAAGAGCATGAAACTTCTGTATCAAGGTTAGTATGAGGATTAATAAAGTTATTATCCTTTAAACCATACAAATTTTGGGATTAAAATAATTTAGAAGAGTTAACCGGTGATAGAATCCATTGAAGTCCTAGTTCTAGTGAATTAAATAGAAAGTATATTATATTGATGAATTTTATATATAATGGAATGTATCATAGAAAGGGGTATTTTAGTACCATTAAGAACCATGAACTATTCCTTTTGTATTTGATGGTTCATGGGTTTTAAATAAAATTTCCCATATTTCTGATGAGATATATGGATGAGTTGAGTAATTCTTCCATGTTATTTATTAATCTACCTTAACTCAAGTTTATTTCCTCTCTACTAGAATATATGATACTTATTCCCAAGGGGTTATAAAATAAAATAATTTCAGGTGGTATTTTTCTTAACCAAATCACATTAAAAGGGATGAAAATCAATTGGAATCTTAAGAAAGAAATATGGTAAGTAGATGAGGATAATATTTATAAGAAATTTAATCATATAAAGAACCTAACCAGACCAAGGTATGTAATAAATATAGGATTGGATCCTGATTAGATAGTTGGGGATGATTACTCATCCTGTTACTATTGATTTTGTTGAAGAGTCCAAAAGAGAGTATGAAGAGATTATGGGTTGTTCTCCTGGTTCATTAGTTTTAAAGGATTTAGAAGTAATAATTGAGGATGAATTAGTAATGTAAATAAAAGAAACAATTTAGGGGATCAGAATCTTGGTTCTATGTTATTTGGACTAAAAATCATTAAATCAGGGAGTGATAATGATAAATATTTAGTTTTAGGAAGTCATCCCATGTGTAAAATAGAGAGATCCCCTATTTTTGATTCAAAACCTCCAAGAGAAAATGAATCTCATGAGAACCCTTTATTTATCTTAGATATAACTACTCATAATGATAATGAATATGATGATAAAGGTGATAGTAAACCCGAACTAGGTGGAATGGTTATTTCTTTTGTGTCCAGTACCTTATAGAAGGTTAAGAAGGATCCTTCCGCTCCAGTTCGTTAAGAACAAGGTCACCTAGATTGTCTATGTGATCTATTTGGATCTAATTCTCAAGGACCTTATATGTGTTATTCTCAAAAACATGTTTATAATAATACATTTCAGGATGATCCTATTTATGATTATCTTTATAGGACTAAATTTGTACTCCCTGAATATTTAGACAATTTAATTTAATAAATTGAGAATCCTCAAGATGACTCTTCATAAAATTAAGGCTATATATTGATACATTCTATGTTAGAGTTCAGTGACTCAACTCCTAATGCTATCCCTAATTCATCTCCCCAACTTTCACATACTCTACCTCAATAAACTAAAATTGATTATACTTAAGATATTACTTTAGCTAATTTTATCAAAGTTTAAGAATGATCTTCTAGAAGAGTTGAAAGAATATTTTCTTTGTAGCAGCATTGATAATAAATATGATATGCAATAAACGTTTTCTTTTACTATAGACAATGTGGTTTATCATATACATCCTAAGATTTATGAAAAGTCTAAAATCATATAGATCACGATCCTGGGAGTTTTATAACTTAGATGTAAGATTTATAGTAATAAATTAGAGCTCTTTAGGCATACTTGATAGATATTCTTGCTAGGATAGATAAGAGATATCTTTCTATAATCACCAATACTCCTAGATATTCTACTTCTACTCCTCCTATATCTATTTATATAGATGAGGATCTTATCAAAATAATTGTGAATGAGTAAATGTAAAGTTTTTTGGAAAAAGTTAATGATTTAAAGAATCAAGTTTATATGGATGTTTCTACCCATGGTGATAATATTTATGACATGGTTAAAGAAGAACTTGTAAAATCTATAAAGGATTAGGATATAATTTAAGGATCTATAAATTATTATATCAACATGATTTACACCAAATATACTTGAAGAATCAGTTTCTATATTTATCCAGAGACCTCAAAATGAATCCCATAACCAAAGAATTCAAAGACATTGTGGAAAATCTATTGACTATGGAACATATGTAGGATCAATTTGTGTTTGAGAAGGATGAGTTATTATAATGAATAAATCATGTATCTAGAGATGTTACAGGAATTTATAGGCTCTTGTATCCCTACATGTATGTTTCTAATGCTCCATTTATAGCACCTCAAACTCTTCTTGTACCCATAATATATTCTCCTCCTACCTGAGTGTCAGCTGCTACCTCTACTCTAGAATTTACAGTCACTTGTACTCATTATTACTCTACCTATCTTACACCAACTACTATAGATCCTTTTTGTCTTATCCTACCTCAAAAACTTTGTTAGATCTGACCTATTGGTAATTATCTTATGATTCCAGAATCTACTTCTACTCCTTACCCTACACCTCCTCCTACTCTAGTTATTGTAAATAAAAAATCCCCCAATTAATCCTTCTATTATTTGGGACTCTAATGAATTAGATTTTGATTAGGTATTCTAATAGGGCCTTATGTAATTATTTTTTATCAATGCAATATTTTTTAGTCTTCTTTTTTTCAGTTTTTTTAACTTTATTTTTTCACAAATTCTGTTTACTTTTTTATCCTTTCTAAATTATTTTTTATAATCCACAATGTGGGAGTAAAGTATGAATTGTTATCAAGTTAGTTGATTGTATTATATATCAGATTATCATATTTATATTTACATGGTTCATTATTGTATTTTTTGTATTTATTTATATCATTATTTTTAATTATAAAAAGAGAGATATTATTGGATTAGGCTAATAAATAATTATTTTAATAATCCAAAATATTTTTTATGTGTTTTTAATCAACTGTATGTTTTATATATGTTAAATATTTTTCTGAGAAATTTGGAAATTTTTTATAGTCTATAATCAACTATAAAACTAATCAAGGAAAAATATTGACCATGAGTCCAAACGAGTGAAATTAAACCAAGTCCAAAAATGACCACAAGGAGGAATTAATCAACTAAATAAAGACTCTATCAAGAAAATGAAGACTCTATCAACAACATGATTACTCTCTATCAACTATATAAAGGAATACAAGGAGGCTAAATTTTTAAAAAGTATAAATTCAGCCACAAGATAAATTAGAGGGACCACACATCTCAGATTCACCACAACAACCTCAAATATTTTGTAATAGGTTGAAGTTACAGCACAAAAATTATATTAACCACATGAATTTCTGATCATCTATGGTAGAGATCTCACTAACTACTCAATTGAACACATGAGAAACCAAGAGACTATTAGGCTGATGTAAAGTGGATGCATGGTTTATCCATCTATCTGAAATATTTACATGTAGTGGAGTGACCACACATTACTTTCCAATTATCCACAATATGAAGTTAAATTGAGCATATGAAAATATTGGGATTTTTATAAATTGTTAAAGACATCGTGAAACTTCATGATACCACATGTCGAATTAAATATACTTTATGGGAGAGTTATATTTTGGTCAAGTGATAAATAAACTATATAGGCTTCTAGTGACTACCTGGTCAGTTGAAATTTCCACATTAGGTAGCTAGATTTTTTAAAGTATTGGATTGACTGAAAGTCCAAAGAAATCAATTGTACGATATTTCAAGGAACTTGATCTGTATTTTTGATATGTTTTGGAACTACCATTTATAATATTATGCAGAACACTTCAAGGGACCATGTCCAAAAGTGGGACTTATATTTTAATAAAAGTTTTTCTCAAAACTTTCTAAACTAAATTAAATATGATGTGAGAGGAATTTATTACTCCAAGATTTCATGTCAAGTATGAAGATTTATAATGATGGGTTTCCAATAGATCTTTTGGAGGAATATTTATTTCTATACAATGCCTAGTTTACTGAAAATAAATAAAAAATTTAGGTTCATGAAATATATGAACTTCCTTATTGTTGACAATATGATACTTTTTTTTCATGATGACTATACCAAATGATCTGAGAACATCCTCTTGTATTCGCATTCGTATCCAAACTAAAATAATACATCGAGAAGAGAATAGATATCCATATAACAATTGAACATCAATATTATATTGTATCAAATTATTTTCACTTATATTTCTCTCTATTTTTATTAAATTTGTGTTGCAATTTATTTTTTTCGTAATTTTTTGAAAGAAAAAACTTTTGTGGAGCATATAAGAGTACTCAGATACTCTAACTTAAGTTCCTTCTTATTTGTTCTCCAACAATGAATATTTAATGGGATATCTATTATCTTGATATGAATAGTTCACTATTGTGATCTATACTAGATTAAGGTTGTGAATATTTTATTTATTTCTGATAAATTTGCTTGATAATAGGTGACTTTCAAGAAGAGAGGATTAGGTGTATGCCGGAGACTAAACCTCTTATATTTTTATACTCTACCGTGTGTTCCAATGTTTTTCTTACTCTTTTTTAAAACTATTTTTTAAATATATTTTGTGAAACTATACTTAGATAGATATATTTTACATGTGATATTTCTACTATTTAATGTGATTAGAGTAATCTCAATTGATTAGTATAATCATAAGATTATTCTAACTGAGTTTTGAGAAAATTTATGAGAGGTTATATAAAATAATTAAGTTAGATATGCCTACTTTATTAGTTAATTGGGTGGATTTTAAACCATATGATTTGGTTTTATAATTTTAACAAAAACTTTATTGGATACTCAATTCACCTCCCCTCCTGAATACTCTACTTTGACAAAAAAAATATAAAATAAAAACTAATTTAATTTTAAAATATTTTTTTTAGACAATAGATATTTATTTTTCAAATCAAAAACATATTATTTTTTAATACATTAATAATATTATTTTTAATATTATTATAATTAAATTACCCTTTGAATTGTTGAAGGAATTTTAATTTTTTGAACCTTGGTTATAAGATGGTTTTTGAGTATTAGTTGAAGATGAAACTATTGTTCCTAAATTCCCGAATATAGATAATTTAAGACGATTTAACCAAATTATATATATATATAAGTTTCTAAGTTTTGAAAATATAAATTATGAGTTTCTATTAAATTAATATGGTTGTATAGATGTTTCATGAATCCAGTAGTTTTCTAGATTGTCAAGGTGTGCTAAAATTGACAAGGGAAAGAACTTTATGAGGTTTGTAATATATTTCTACATATGAAATATATTTTTGAAGGTGAATATGAAATGTAAAAAACAAAAAAAACCTTAAATGAATATGTAAAATTTACTTTCTATATTGGAGATGAAAATTATAAATGTGTTAGAGGATCCCTAAATATGTAAAAGTTACTCCGAGTTGAAGAAGATGTTTTGAGAGATATTCCAGAAGGTGTATCAAGAATTCCCACTAGATGATTCTATAATGATCTTATAAAGTAAAAAATTTAATGATATCTTGAGTATAATTCATGATTCATGTTGAGTCCAAAAGAAATAGTTTTACTGAGATAGAAGGTGATGTAACTGGATGATAGATGGGTTTGATAATTAGAAATGTACCTGGGAGTTCATGATGAGATACGTAAGAGTAAAAAATTATTATGTAAAGGTTATATATTTGAAGGGAATTGAGAAATTGGACAAGTTAGATGAAATATAAGTTGATTATTCCTTGAAGGGGTATTTTAGAAGATTAATAAATTAATGTTAAGGATTATCTTGGATCATCAGATACTGAAGTTAAATCTTGAAATTAAAGAGAAAAAGATAAACCAATTAGTAATGTTGATTAGTTTGGCCAATATAAATACAAAGTATCAGTGTAATTAATGTGTAATTAACTAATCTAGTTGATAAAGGAGTTTAGGAGTATAAGTTAATTCCATGGGATTCACTCAATAAGAGAATAAATTTGATAATTCAGAGTTATGGATAATAGATTCTAGGTTGAACCAAGAATTTTTTTCATGTTGAATAATTTTCTGTAGTCTATATGATTAGAAGTTACAAATATGAATAATTTCAGATGTATGGAAGTTGAGAATATCAGAATTTATAAATTTTAGATGTGAATAAGTTGATAACATCATAATATGTAAAGATAGATGTAACACCCCAAGCTTCCACGATATGCTTCTCTTTCAATAATGCAATAGCTTGCATTGTACGCAAGTTCGAGATTCTAACACACTACGACCAATCAAAGTAGCTTCCATGAATATTAATACCCACTTTTTGAATTATATAAATTTTATATTTCAAAATGGACTTTATTTTTGGATTCTGAATATCGAAATTAGCCTAAGATGAATTTTTGGTATTTTTCTGAGAACATCCAATTTTCGATGAATAGTGAAAAATACTTAAAAACAACATTTCTGATAAAAATAATTTATAGTGATAAATTATACTCTTGTGTGGTTTTAAAGTATAATTAGAATATAATTTTACCATTTTATCCAATGGTGGTCATTATAATTAATTTCACTTTGAAATTGGACATAAACAATTGTCAATCTTTTGATTGATATTGTTTCTTAAAAACACGATATTTGTTTTGACAAATGGAATTAATTATAAAATTAATTAGTGAAACTTATATGTTTTGGAATTTTTTAAAATAGACATCATTTTTGAATTTAGAATATCAATTATATCTTAGGGTGAATTTTTGTTATTGTTATGAAAAACTTCAATTTTTGATGAATAGTGAAACCATTAAGTGGTAGTGAAAAAAACTGATTTTCCGTTTAAATGAAACTTTACCGCTTCTGTGAATTGAATTTCAAAAATTCTACATACATAGTTTTCATTAGTAAGTAATATTTGGTTCAATGGGATGAAAATAATTTTTGATGAATAGTAACTTTTGAGTTTTATTAACTGCGATTAGAGGTAATTAGGGTAATTTAAGGTAAAAATGATATTATAAGAATATAAAAATATATTGACACATGTCCTACTCTTATTGGATGAGTCATGGCCGACCAAGACAAACCATGGGACGATTTTTGGGACCCCATGGATCCACTTGTGTAAGATAATGACATTAATACCTTTTATTTAAAGTAAAAATAAAAATGTCACAAACATGTATTGTTTTACTAAAATAATTTTTATAAGGGGTTATATAAGTCATATTTTTGACTATAAATATTAATTATAAATATAAAAATATTTCCTACATCATGGTAATTTGTTTATAATTTTTAGGAATTAAATAAATAAATTTATTTATGACACCATGATGATGCAGCGATTACCTCATTAATGAACGATTTAAATAAAATGAAAAGATAAGGTAAAATATTAGACTTAAACTTGTATAAAGCCTATTGGATGGGTGGATTTAGAACCCTTATCACCTTATCCAAGAAATATATCATATTTGGACCTTTAAAATTCGAAATAAATTTCATATTAATGTAACATTTCATGACTTTCCAAGAGTGCCCCTCCTCTCCTCTTATAAAAGGCCCCAACCTCTACCACCTTATTCACACCATCAAAGCCATTTGGCTCAGCCAAACTCTGACCAAATACTCTCTTAACTTCCCTCTATTACTCCTAGAAGCCTCACTTTGGGCAGAAGTCTTACCAAGGAATCCTTTGTCTCAAATAAAAAAATAGTTACCTGGTTTTAAGGTAATGTCTTCTCTTATGTTCTTTTGTTTTATTTTGCTTCTCTAACCCCTTAAACCCTTTTTATTCAATTATTTTGTTAAAAAACCAGTATATTCAATATACTATAATGTTTCTGTGAGAATTATTTTATTTAAACTTACACACACCTCCGTCTAATGGTTAAAGTACATACTGTTTCTGTGGGTGGCGAATTACTGCCTCATGAAACGATGATTGTTCAATATTATTTTAGCACCTTTAATGGTGGCCATTAAGATGTCACTATATTTATATATAATATATATTATGTTTATGTTTTCCTTATGCTTCTGTATTTTTAATTTATGGCATACCTTTATGGTTTCCATTATGGGTAAACACGATAATTTCATTTTAGGAGGTGTGGACTACCGCCCCCTCAAAGTGATTTGAATCGTTAATGCCATATGTGGGACGTATAAAGGAAGGATTTAAATGATATTATATATAATATTGGAATTATAATATACCTTTATATCATTATGAATTCATTCTATTAAATATTAAATAGAAGTGAAAGTAGCGGTCATGCGTACGTACGACTTACAGTCTCCATGAACGGTGCATTTCATTTCTTACCTATAAATGTTATGTAATATTATAAATGCATGTATATACTAGATATATATGATATATATGATATCTATATACTGAATATAATTCTGGAGGTAATGGATATTTTACCACATGAACAACTTTTAATTATAAGAATTTTATTGTTGACTCAAGTACCAAAGATTGACAAAACGACCGTTATTAACTTAAATTACTAAATAATGTTCATAACATGGTAATAAGTGATATAAAAGTAATAATGAACTTGAAAAGGGTTCTTAAGAAAGTAGAGATTAACTCAAGTTTATTATTCAGGAGATTAAAGAACGATCGAGTCAAGTCCGACATGAGGTAAGGGTTAATTCTACAACCACTTCATTATTCAAGGTTGTTCATATGTAATTATCTACTGGGACCTCTTTATCATCCACATCCATGTTTCTTAAAAATGTATTTCAAAACATTTTTTACTATTTGTTATACAATGGGTTAAAGTCATTTACAACATTATTTGACCTTATACATTTTTGAAAGGAATCTTTCCGTCATTTTCCAAACAATGTACTTTTTGACATTTTCGAAAAAATTAAGGTAAGAATGTTTTTTTAACTTATACAGTGATTGCAGCTATTTTATGCCATTATAAAATCGTTGAAGCTTCCCTTACAAGCTTATAAGAATATTTTCAAAGTAAATGTTTTCTTTTACAATTATCTGACTTTTAAATGATTTCAAAAAAATATATTTCTCTAAATTAGTTTAATTTCATCTATGTCAACATCCTTTGATGGATTTTAGCTTATAAGAAGTTGATTTTTTATGATTTAAAACTTCCATATTGTATTTGTCACGACCCGTCCTCGGGGCCCATGTCGTGACTACCCCAAGCCCGCCTTCCATAGGCCAGGGGCTGGCGACTAGCACCAAGGCATAAATCCCAATAACTGGGAAGGCATTGCCTTTATAAAAGTAAACAAAACACTAATGAGTACAAGCGGAAGTAAAACACTAAGTACAAAGAAAAGTGATGAAAGGTAAAAGGTCCAGAATACAAACCCAAATGAAAGTACAACTATAACTGAACGAAGTACAACAGAAAAAGACAATAGCTGGAAGAAAGGAAGCAGCTCATGGGTCGTCCTCCTCGGATCCTACCTGAAGGGTAGGTATAGATGGCGCAGCTCCTAGATCCTCCACCACAGATCTTACCTGAAGGGTAGGTACAGATGGCGCAGCTCCTGGATCATCCACCACGGATCCTACCTGAAGGGTAAGTACAAATAGACTCCTCAACGCTCTCGCCCGTCAACCTCCTCCGTGTGTCGTGTTGTCGTGTAGTCCACCTCCGGGTACTGACTCGTCGTGTAGTCCACCTCCGGGTACCGTCCAGTCCTCGAACACTCAGCCTCCGTCAGCACTGTCTGTCGTCTGCAACCAACACAATGAGGTGCGGGCATAGCCCGTGCAGGAGTGAGTATAAAGATACTCAGTAGGGACCCCGAGACCCTCAAGGTATCAGTAAAACCAACATGGATATCAACAAAGAAGATCTCAACAGATAACCTCTACTTAGGTATATGCCCATACATATATCTAAGTTATCAAGTAACCCATCTCAATCTTGAGGAAACACAAAGATTATGAAATCAACGGATAACCACTACCCAGGTATATGCCCATACATATACCTAAGTTATCAAGTGACCTATCTCAATCATGAGGTAAACACAAATGTCAAAAGTCTCAGCTCAAACCAGGATTTTCATTATCAAAACTGTAACTGCTGAAGAGCTCCGTCTCTGGAGTGTACAGTGGTCCTGTCACGACTCTGAGGTACTGCTCACTAACCTAAGACTGCTGAGGTACTCCTCCTGTCGAGTACTGTGGGCATGCTGCTACAACCAAGCGCTTCCCACCATGGGTCTGCTGCTACAACCAAGCGCTCCCCCTCATAGCCTCAAGAGGTACTCCTTCTGTTGAGCACCGCGGGTCTGCCGCTACAACCAAGCGCTCATCCGCCGTG
This sequence comes from Viscum album, assembly GCA_963277665.1. Lineage (NCBI taxonomy): Eukaryota > Viridiplantae > Streptophyta > Magnoliopsida > Santalales > Viscaceae > Viscum > Viscum album. Next base: position 1,077,577,258 of record OY728166.1, on the reverse strand, counting down.
GGTCTGCCACTACAACCAAGTGCCCCCCCTCATAGCCTCTAGAGGTACTCATTCAGTTGAGTACCACGGGTCTGCCGCTACAACCAAGCGCTCATCCGCCGTGGGTCTGCCGCTACAACCAAGCGCTCCCCACTGGGCTATCCGAAACACACCGAATCGATCGGTCAAGCAGTCGTCAGGTCTCAGCCGGCTACACGGTCTCCGTACTCCGCACTCTCGTCTCCAGGAGGGTCTGCTCCACGAGCTACTGGTCGATACCCCAAGTATCATAAAGTCCCAAGAAGAAGTGTCTCAAAGTACCGCCTCATTATAGGGGTCTCAACGCAATAGACGGTGCGTCAATCGGACGCCCGGTCTGTGAGTTACTACCCTTTTCATCCTAGGGGCCCAGTTGGTTTTGTGAGCGAACCAATCCCGGCCATATCTCAAATGTACCTCAAACTCTCATAGGGTATACTCATTGGAACCGTTTCTCAACGTGATCAACAACACTACTAACGGTTCGTCAAACGGACGTCCTGTCTGAAAGATATCAGCTTTTCCGTTCCAGGGGCCCGGTTGGATTTCGGGTGTGACCCAACCCGGCCACTATCCAACTGTATCCAAATCTCGGGCGAAGTTTGCCAAAAGTTCCCTCTCTTCAAGAGTAATTCAACAAAACAGACGGTGCATCAATCGGACGCCCGGTTTGTGAGTTATTGGCTTTTTCGTTCTAGGGGCCCGGTTGGTTTCGTGAGTGAACCAACCCGACCGCACTCCGTCGGCATCCAAAACTCGAGCGGAGTAAGCCAAAAGATCTGTCTCACTTAGAGGAATCCATCAAAGTCGACGGCATGTCAATCGGACGTACGGTGCTAAAGATATATTCATTTCCGCTCCGAGGACCCGGTTGGTTTCGTGTACGAACCAACCCAGCCGAACCCAAAGTTCTCCGAAACCTTGATTGTAATATACCGAAACGACTGTCTCTTTCCAAGGATTGCTACGCAACTGATGGTGCATCGATCAGAGGTTCGTAGCCCAAGATATGGGCATTTGACCAAAAGTAGTCCGAATCGGGGGGTCTGGGTCGGGCCGACCCCCCCCCCCCCCCCCGGGTCCGACCCGGATGGGCCCGGCTTGGTCCGGCTCAACCGGCCAGCCGCGGGTCGGCCAGCGCGGCCGAGCGGAAGCCGCGGGTCGGCCAGCGCGGCCGAGCGGAAGCCGCGGGCGGGGGTGTGCGCGGCCGCCCCCTCGCCGCTAATTGAAGCCGGCGGCGCGCCGCCACCGTCTTTCGCGGACCACCGGACACGCTCCGGTGGTCCGTTTCCCCTTCCGTCTTCGCCAACGGTCCTCCCGGGACCCGACCTTCACTGCGAAGGAATTCAAACGCCATAGCGACCTGCTTCGTCGTCGTCCGTCGATCCGCACATCGATAAACAAACTGCGGAGGGTTGTCGGGACGTGTTTGTTCGGCCCGCGCCCTCCGCGTTAGGTGTTATCAATTGTCAAAAATTAAACACTTGATTTTAATCATTGACAAGGGTATAATTTATCCAAAATAAATTATACAATCACCTTGCAATCAAATATCCATGCACGAGGGTTTAAAATCTTGAATGCGCGGCGTGACGACGTCACGCATTCTTGCCGCTCGATCCCGCGCGGCGTGATGATGTCGTGCATCCTTGCAGTTCTTTCCCACGCAGTGCGACGTCACCGCGTCATTTTCTTTAGGACTTCACGTTTTTCTTTTCGTTCTTTCCCACGCGGTGTGACGGCACCGCGTCACTCTCTTTCGATCCGCAACGACAAGAAAGAATTAAAAGGGAGGAGGATCGGCCGTGTTCGTCAGGTCCGGCCTCCTCCCATTAAACGATAACAAGGGGGGTTCTCATTACCCGTAGAACGTCAAAGATAGAATCAAGAATAAAACGAAACAAACCCCTACTTGAGCGTAGCTAGAACGGGGGTTCGGTGTGGAAAAAGACCTCGCGAGGTGAAGCTCCATAAGTTGACGGAGAACGCCCGAGGAGGAAGTGGCGTCTCCTTTTCGTTGACACGAGAAGAAGACCGAAAGAGGGTGCGTCGTCGATCTTCGGAAACACACCGGCTGTGAAGAGGAGAAGAGACGGCACGTCGATCTCTTCTTACGGTGACGGCGTTCTTCGTCGAAGTCTTGGTGTTCTTCGTGATGAAGATGAAGAGATCTCTCCTCAATTGTCCACACACAACATCCAACAAAAATAAAATAAGGCTCACCCTTATTTTAATAACTTAATCCACAATTCAAAAATTCAAAACTTAAATTAAATAATTGAATTGGGTGTTGGCATACTTAATGAGAGGAGAGGTAAAGTCACCCAGTTAATGGGAAGTTAAAAAGTTATAAGAGTTACACAACTTAAGTGGGGGGTTAAGAGGAGTTATGGAGTTAAGGAAAATTGAAAAGGTGGGTGCTTGTGTGGCCCCACCTCAACTTTAATCCACACAAGAGAAACTAACAAACAGTGGGTCTCACCCTAACTCCTACACTTAGGTTCTAACTCATGGAGAAGAGAAATAAAATTCTTAACGAAAATTTTATTTCACTAACACTTAATCCAAAAATTTAAACAATTCATAACGAGCAAACGAAACTCCAGAAAAGGCGTTCCTAAGCAATTATCAGCGTTGCGGTTCCATCGGTGCCCTTGGAATTTGATTCCAAGCACCGGTTCAAAAGATAGGAATTCCCGCTCGTTCGTTCACTGAACGTACCCGAGCTAAACTTCGGATAGAAATTCCGGGCACACCGGGCCTCGGAATCAAGTGCCATCAGAAACTGCATTCTTGTAAAATCCCAATGAAAATTAAGAAAAAATTTCCCTTGAATTTTACGGGTCTTTACATTACTCCCACCTCAGGGATTTACGTCCCCGTAAAGCTACAACACAAACCAGGGATAAAAAAATGGTACTGAGCACGCATCTGAGCCTCCTTCTCTCATGTTCTCACCTGGAGGTTCCCATACTGCCAGTGAAAGAACACCCGAGGAATCGTCCATCCTCATAGGATCCTCTCCTGTCGATCCTCGATTCCCACTGGAACCTCCATGAAAGACACCCCACCACCATCGTCCAGTTTCCCATGGTCGATGATGTGTGAAGGATCACGCACGTATCTCCTCAGCTGAGATACGTGGAAGACGTCATGCACCTGGTGCAACTGAGGTGGATGGGTGAAGCGATAAACCACCTCGACTACCCTGCTAGGGACCTAGAAAGGTCCGTTGAACCTCAGAGATATCTCGCCGCCTCGGCTACATCTCCGTAAACCTCGTCGAGGTGAGACCCGTATAAGAACGTGGTCACCATCCTCGAACTCTAGAGGTCTCCCTTTTCAAATTAGAACTGAAACTCAAAACTCCTACTGCCATGAGGGTAAGGTTGGCTGACCCAAGAATGATCGGCTACACCCTCATATGCACGAGTTTAACTTGTGCTGCCCAGGGTTTCCTTTTTTCCGACCAAGGAAAACTCATCCCGACGTTTTCCTAATACTGTCAATTTGAGTATGAACAGTGATTGCCAAATCCATACTCAAACTAACGTCGTAAGGCCTCGACGCTGCCACCAAGAAGTCCCAACCGAGACTCTCACCTCAAGGGTCAGATCATACTGTCGGCGTAAGTGTGACTATCGAGTCTCCTCCCAAAGGTATCTCCAGACGTGAGGGTCAAGTCAACGGCTTAACAAGAAACTCTAGGTCTGGGACTAGATTCATGGAAGGAAGGGATGATTCGTTTCGATGTCTGTGGCTATGGCAGCTAATAGAAGACTAAGTCCGCACTTTGAATCATCCTTAGAGCCCTTTTTGGTCACACTCCATGACCTCAAGAAGCTACTCTCTTCCCCTGCTCTCCAACTCCCTGAGCCTAGCGGGGACTAAAAAGGCGGGTAATGGTAACATGTTGAAATGTACACCACCACAAGTTGCTCTCCTAACTCTGCCTCCATGTCCGCTACTTTGCAGATTCATCTGTCCTTAACATTTACTCTTCTTGAAACATTTTACACATCCAAGTCTTTTTGACTGACTCCAGTTCGCATCTTCCCACTGCTAACATACACTGGCTATATTCGTTTAGACAATGAACATTCAACCTCAAGGTTCTCTCTAGCACCCTAACGTGAGTAGGATTGCATAGAAGAAAAAGGTGTTGGCTCGAATGTCCTTAAACAAACCACGATCAGAGGTCTGAGCTCTATAGAACTGATCGAATCATATTCATCGAGTACCCGGAATTTTCGGTACGCCTCGATGAATTCTCATCTACCGACACGTCATCCTGCCAAAGTTGTATAAGCTCTAGAAAACTCTCTGCTACCTACTCAAGCCAGTCCTCAGCCGCCTGTGAGTTAGGTTCACCTCGGAACATGAGGGTATCTGATGTTGGAACACATATAAGGCAGTAAGCCTACATATGTCACCTACCGGTACTGACGATTGTAACTGCTGACCAACAGGTAGTGATGTATAGCTGACACACTACCCAAAGGCACTATCTCAGGCATCGGTCCACATACCGAAGCCTCATCACTAAGCAGACCATCCTCATGGTCAATCACTAGAAAACAAATACTAGTAGCCAAGTCCACCATCCACTCTACTGATGTCTCAGCTAGGCGAAAAACTCTGGCAATCGCCTCCAACCAGTGCTCAGCTGTCTGGGAATCTGTCTCACCTCATAACCTTGAAGGCCGCTGCTGCTGGAACTCGTGCAACGTGCTCTGTCAGCATGCACAGTTTTCTAGCATAGTTGTTGGTATCTGCTGCCCAACAGGTGGCGGTGCTGCTGGTACACCACCCGAGGGTGCCAACATAGTAAAAAGGGCCCTGCATCAGAGCCTCGTCGCTCGGTGGGCCGTCCTCGAGTACTCTCTCGAAACTCCAACTGACTGCCTACGTGGAGACATCCTGAACAGATGCGACACGGTCAACGTTTATACCTAGTGAGCTGACCTGGTTTGAGCTGACCTTAATACTTTGGAAACCCACACGCAATCAGTGTTTTAGTGTACAAAGTCAGAAATCAGTAGTCAAGGTCCTGGTGTACGGATACATCGGCCGCCGCACCAATACTGGACTCCCTGAACTGAAGACCACACTCGTTACCCTTAACATTATTTCTTCATATAGAAAAAGATCAGAGTCCTGAGTTCTACGGTAGAACCGAACTCCTCTGATACCAATTTTTCATGACCCGTCCTCGGGGCCCGTGTCGTGACTACCCCAAACCCGCCTTCCATAGGCCAGGGGCTGGCGACTAGCACCAAGGCGTAAATCCCGATAACTGGGAAGGCATTGCCTTTGTAAAAGCAAACAAAACACTATTGAGTACAAGCGGAAGTAAAACACTAAGTACAAAGAGAAGTGATGAAAGGTAAAAGGTCCAGAATACAAACCCAAATTAAAGTACAACTATAACTGAACGAAGTACAATAGAAAAAGACAACAGCTGGAAGAAAGGAAGCAGCTCATGGGTCTTACTCCTAGGATCCTACCTGAAGGGTAGGTACAGATGGCGCAGCTACTAGATCTTCCACCACGGATCCTACCTGAAGGGTAGGTATAGATGGCGTAGCACCTGGATCATCCACCACGGATCCTACCTGAAGGGTAAGTACAGATAGCCTCCTCAACTCTCTCGCCCGTCAACCTCCTCCATGTGTCATCTCGTCGTTTAGTCCACCTCCGGGTACTGACTCGTTGTGTAGTCCACCTCCGGGTACCGTCCAGTCCTCGAACACTCGGCCTCCGTCAGCACTATCCGTCGTCTGCAACCAACACAACGAGGTACGGGCATAGCCCGTGCAGGGGTGAGTATAAAGATACTCAGTAGGGACCCCGAGACCCTCAATGTATCACTAAAACCAACATGGATATCCACAAAGAAGATCTCAACAGATAACCTCTACTTAGGTATATGCCCATACATATATCTAAGTTATCAAGTAACCCATCTCAATCTTGAGGAAACACAAAGATTATGAAATCAAAGGATAACCACTACCCAGGTATATGCCCATACATATACCTAAGTTATCAAGTGACCCATCTCAATCATGAGGTAAACACAAAGGTCAAAAGTCTCATCTCAAACCAGGATTTTAATTATCGAAACTGTAACTGCTGAAGAGCTCCGTCTCTAGAGTGTACAGTGGTCCTGTCACGACTCCGAGGTACTCCTCACTAACCTAAGACTGTTGAGGTACTCCTCCTGTCGAGTACTGTGGTCCTGCTTCTACAACCAAGCGCTTCCCACCATGGGTCTGCTGCTACAACCAAGCGCTCCCCCTCATAGCCTCAAGAGGTACTCCTTCTATTGAGTACCGCGGGTCTGCCGCTACAACCAAGCGCTCATCCGCTGTGGGTCTGCCGCTACAACCAAGCGCTCCCCCTCATAGCCTCCAGAGGTACTCCTTCAGTTGAGTATCGCGGGTCTGCCGCTACAACCAAGCGCTCATCCGCCATGGGTCTGCCGCTACAACCAAGCGCTCCCCACTGGGCTATCCGAAACATACCGAATCGATCGTTCAACCAGTCGTCAGGTCTCAGCCAGCTACACGGTCTCCATTCTCCGCACACTCATCTCCAAAAGGGTCCGCTCCACGAGCTATTGGTCGATACCCCAAGTATCACAAATTCCCACGAAGAAGTGTCTCAAAGGACTGCCTCATCATAGGGGGCTCAACGCAATAGACGGCGCGTCAATCGGACGCCCGGTCTGTGAGTTACTAGCCTTTTCGTCCCAGGGGCCCGGTTGGTTTTGTGAGTGAACCAATCCCGGCCGTATATCAACTGTACCCCGAACTCTCATAGGGTATACTCATTGGGACCGTTTCTCAACGTGATCAACAACACCGCTGACAGTTCGTCAAACGGGCGTCATGTCTAAAAGATGTCAGCTTTTCCGTTCCAGGGGCCCGGTTGGATTTCGGGTGTGATCCAACCCAGCCACTATCCAACTGTATCCAAATCTTGGGAGAAGTATGCCAAAATTTCCATCTCTTCAAGAGGAATTCAACAAAACAGACGGTGCATCAATCGGACGCCTGGTCTGTGAGTTATTGGCTTTTTCGTTCGAGGGGCCCGATTGGTTTCGTGAGCGAACCAACCCGACCGCACTCCGTCGGCATCCAAACCTCGAGCGGAGTAATCCAAAATATCAGTCTCACTTAGAGGAATCCATCAAATTCAATGACATGTCAATCGGACGTCCGGTGCTAAAGATATATCTGTTTCCGCTCTGAGGACTCGGTTGGTTTCGTGTACGAACCAACCCGGTCGAACCCAAAGTTCTCTGAAACCTTGAGTGTAATAAACCTAAACGACCGACGCATTCCAAGGATCGCTACACAACTGATGGTGCATCGATCGGAGGTCTGTAGCCCAAGATATGGGCATTTTACCGAAAGTAGTCCGAATCGGGGGGTCTGGGCTCGGGCCGACTCGGCCCGACCCACCCCCCCGGGTCCGACCCGGATGGGCCCGGCCCGGCCCGGCTCGGTCCGGCTCGGCCGACCAGCTGCGGCTCGGCCAGCGCGGCCGAGCAGAAGCCGCGGGCGGGGGTGTGCGCGACCGCCCCCTCGCCGCTAATTGAAGTCGGCGGCGCGCCGCCACCGTCTTCCGCTGACCACCGGACGCGCTCTAGTGGTCCGTTTCCCCTTCCGTCTTCGCCAACGGTCCTCCCAGGACCCGACCTTCACTGCGAAGGAATTCAAATGCCATAGCGGCCTGCTTCGTTGTCATCCGTCGATCCGCACATCGATAAACAAGCTGCGGAGGGTTGTCGGGCCGTGTTTGTTCGGCCCGCGCCCTCCGCGTTAGGTGTTATCAATTGTCAAAAATTAAACACTTGATTTTAATCATTGACGAGGGAATAATTTATCCAAAATAAATTATACGATCACCTTACAATCAAATATCCATGCACGAGGGTTTAAAATTTTGAATGTGCGGCGTGACGACGTCACGCATTCTTGTTGCTCGATCCCGCGCGGCGTGACGATGTCGCGCATCCTTGCCGTTCTTTCCCACGCAGTGCGACGACACCGTGTCACTTTCTTTCAGACGTCACGTTTTTCTTGTCGTTCTTTCCCACGCGGTGCGACGGCACCGCGTCACTCTCTTTCGATCCGCAACGACAAGAAATAATAAAAAGGGAGGAGGATCGGCCGTGTTCGTGCGGTCCGGCCTCCTCTCGTTAAACGATAACAAGGGGGGTTCTCATTACCCGTAGAACATCAAAGATAGAATCAATAATAAAATGAAACAAACCCCTACTTGAGCATAGCTAGAACGGGGGTTCGGTGCGGAAAAAGACGTCGTGAGGTGAAGCTCCGTAAGTTGACGGAGAACGCCCGAGGAGGAAGTGGTGTCTCCTTTTCGTTGACACGAGAAGAAGATCGAAAGAGGGTGCGTCGTTGATCTTCGGAAACACACCGGCTGCGAAGAGGAGAAGAGACGGCACGTCGATCTCCTCTTACGGTGACAGCGTTCTTCGTCGAAGTCTTGGTGTTCTTCGTGATGAAGATGAAGAGCTCTCTCCTCAATTGTCCACACACAACATCCAACCAAAATAAAATAAGGCTCACCCTTATTTTATTAACTTAATCCGCAATTCAAAAATTCAAAACTTAAATTAAATAATTGAATTGGGTGTTGGCATACTTAATGAGAGGAGAGGTAAAGTCACCCAATTAATGGGAAGTTAAAAAGTTATAAGAGTTACACAACTTAAGTGGGGGGTTAAGAGGAGTTAGGGAGTTAATAAAAATTGAAAAGGTGGGGGCTCGTGTGGGCCCCACCTCACCTTTAATCCACACAAGAGAATCTAACAAAAACTGGGTCCCACCCTAACTCCTACACTTAGGTTCTAACTCATGGAGAAGAGAAATAAAATTCTTAACGAAAATTTTATTTCACTAACACTTAATCCAAAAATTTAAACAATTCATAACGAGCAAACGCAACTCTAGAAAAGGCGTTCCTAAGCAATTATCGGCGTTGTGGTTCCATCGGTGCCCTCGGAATTTGATTCTGAGCACCGGTTCAAAAGATAGGAATTCCCACTCGTTCTTTCACTGAACGTACCCGAGCTAAACTTTGGATAGAAATTCCGGGCACACCGGGCCTCGGAATCAAGTGTCATCAGAAACTGCGTTCTTTTAAAATCCCAGTGAAAATTAAGAAAAAATTTCCCTTGAATTTTATGGGTCTTTACAATATTGAAGGTTTTGTGATATGTTTTACTGTGGGTGTGTTATTTTTATACCATTCATGGTTTATGGAGAAAGTATTGACATTTTTATGCTAGTTTTAATACGAATGTTTATGTTATGTTTAAACCTATTCATATAAGGAATGAATTGGACTTAATAAGTGATGGGTGGAGCCCGCTATAGCACCTTGATGTATCGGTAGGTCACATGAGACAAACTAGTGTCTTGGCACAAGGCCTTGACAAAATCTTATTTGTAGTCTTGGCACAAGGCCTTGACTATGTGGTTATGATAGTCTGGAATTATGAATTCCATCATTATGAAAGTGGTTATTGATATTGAATGTGATTATTCGACTAGTAGAATATCCATTTGAATAAGTAAATGGAATTATTTCATTTTATTTTTTCCATGTTCTTCTGAAGTTCATGTTTAAAATGATTTTGTTTTAGTTATACAATTTCCTTAAATGTTTATGCTTGTTTATGAAAGTTTCCACTATATTGTTATCCTTACTGAGCATCTGAGCTCACCCCTTTCTATGTTTTATTTTTCCCAGGATGTGAAGAAATATTTTATGACTGGCCTGCTGGGATAGTCTGAAGTGGATATGAGTGTGGACTATGGAGAATATGTTATTTTAGTTTTTCACTTTATGATGTAATGTAACATTTATGAATGTATCTAGTGTTTCCAAGCCTACTAAACTAATCGGTCTTTCGAGACTTGATTTTTTGTGATCATGACAATGTTACGTAATAATGAACCAACTCTGGGTAACTGGGGTTGGAGTGTTATACTTGGTATCAGAGGCAGTTTAGTACTAACCTTTGAAGATATATTTAGATAAACTCTGATTAGAGCACATATCCCTAAGATAGACTTTGAGGATTAGTATAGAAGAACATCCTAGAATTTCGGTAAAGTATAGATTTTGTGTATTTTACGAACAATACATCCATGTCTGGATACGAGCAGGTAGAGGCGACTCTGGCACAGATGTACCTAGGGGTAAAACCCAAAAACACCGCTTTGAGATGGACTTGAATGGGAACTAGTGCACGACAATGAGTCTTCCTACACTCTTGGTTACGACACTCCCATGGGATATGCTTAAGATAATTCACGATTTCTTTACAAACCATTATGAAGGGTTTATGAGTATATACTTCCTTAAAGAAAACATTTCTTTTTATGATTATGGATTATATCCATAAATAGTTCAATTTATGTTAAGTGTTTTACAAGTATGGAATTATGTATTTCGATTAATAAACTAATCTAGTTTATGAAATTGTTTAGAAATGGAGCCTAGTGGAAGGAATGGAAACCATATCAATGCATGAAATCCATGTAGGGATTTCCCTCCTACTCAAGATAATTATAGTGGAGCTGGTGATACAACTGGTGCTGATCATCTAATCACCATACTGGGACAACTCACTCAGGTTATGAATAATAACCTTACCCGTATGGAGCACCCTGATCAGCAGCTTGGAGGATCAATTTTATATCGCTTCATTAGGCAGTAACCACCAACATTCAATGGGAGTACAAATCCATTAGTAGCTGAGAAATGGATAAATTCCCTAGAGAAAATATTTCATGCATTATGGAGTAGTGAATGGGAAAAAGTTGTCATGACAGTTTACCGCCTCACTCGAGATGTTGATCAATGGTGGTCATTGATACAAAACATGAAAAAAGATGATGAAGTATCAAATATGGAATGGAGGGAGTTAAAAGAACTTTTTTTAGAAAAATACTTCCCTCGTGACCATCAAGAAGATATGGAAAGGCAGTTTCTGAGTTTGAGACAAAAGGAGGATGAGAATGTCGCAAAGTATGAGTCTAACTTTACAAGGTTAGCGAGGAATGCTGCAGATTATATACGTAACCCAAGAAGTAAGATTGATCATTTCTTTGATGGGTTAAAACCATTTCTTGGTCGAGCCTTAGTCTCACAATCTTTCTCGTCGTACGAAGATATTGTCTCATGTGCTATCAAGACAGAAAAGGAATTCTCTAAATCTTATGACAATAAAGTAAAGCAAGAGAATAAGAGAACAGTGGAACAAGAGACAGATAAAGGGAAAATGGAAAGAAGTATTTTCCATTATGCGATAATTGTGGGAAGAATCACCCTGGTACTTGCCTAAAAGGAATGGGAGTTTGTTATAAATGTGGAGAAAAAGGTCATCAGGCTCTTGATTACAAGGGAAAGAAAGAGGCTATCAATGTTGAATGCTACAATTGTAGGGAAATGGGGCATTATGCAAATGAATGTCCTAAGCGTCAGGGAAACTTACCTCAGAAAAGGCCAAGGGATCAAGGCCAATGTTATGTTGTTACTACAGTTGAAGTGAAATAATTAATGTATTGGTGCTTTTGGACTCAAGGATTATATTCCGGTTATAAGAATAATGTGATATATATAAGGATTATACTAGAGTACTTTTTGTTTTCATTACGGTTTTAATAGGATGAAGGTAGTCATATTTTTAATAGGTGACAATAAGAGAAAGTTTAAATTGTTTGGGGAATCTGATGTTACAATTGATTTTGGAATTTAGAGACCTTTTAGAGAATGTATGGACAGAGGTATTTTGGATAACTATAAAGGGTGGAATGGATTAATTTGAACTTTGTATAGTATTGTTTAAGGTTAAAACATTTCTAAAGATTATTTTTGAAATATTATAATACTATAGTTTTGGGAAAAGGATAACCTTCAGGTTGGGGGATAACCCGTCGCGTCGGACAAAGCTGTAGGAATTGAACCCACAACCATAGTGCGACAGGCCTTTATTACCTACCACTAGCCTATAGAAAGACCCTAGTTATTACGAAATATTCTTCCTAATCAAAATGGTATTTTTTAATATTTGGAACCTTGTACGATTAGGATAAATATAATATTTTTGAGTTCTATTTTCTTTTTTAGTGAAAGATGAGTTTGTAGTATAAATTAGTTGAAGGATGAAATTATAAGTGTCAAGTATATATATATATATATATATATATCTTATTCTATGAATAAATTAATTCTTAAACTTTAGGTAAGATATATTAAATCAAAAATGTGTTATCCTAATACCTAATGTTTTGTTAATTTGATGATATTTTCATCATAGATTGATAGCTTTGAGGCCCTCAATTTTACATTTGTTTGTGATTGATGACTTCAATCAATCCCTACAAATATTTATGTTTTTCCTCCAATTATTTGTCTCTAATTTCCACCAATGTTCTCCTAATCAAGATCATAATTTGGTGGTGACCTTTTCATTTCCCTTTCCCTCTTATTAAGGTTAAATTTTATTAATCTTATTTCCGATGTGGGTTTTCCACAAAGGTATTTTCTATTTTCAACCTTTTATTTTTGAAGAACAATTTCAAATTGTGAGGATGCAATTTATTTAAGGAGTGGATAATGTAACACCCCAAGCTTCCACGATACGCTACTCTTCCAATAATACAATAGCTTGCATTGTACGCAAGTTCAAGATTCTAACACACTGCAACCAATCAAAGTAGTCGTTATGAATAGTAATACCCACTTTTTGAATTATATAAATTTTATATTTCAAAATGGATTTATTTTTTGGATTCAGAATATTTAAATTATCCAAAGTTTAACTTTTGGTATTTTTATGAGAACATCCAATTTTCGATGAATACTGAAAAATACTTAAAAACAAAATTTTTAATCAAAATAATTTATAGTGATAAATTATACTATTGAGTGGTTTTAATGCATAATTAGAATATAATTTTACAATTTTATCCAATGGTGGTCATTAGAATTAATTTTACTTTGAAATTGGACATAAACAATTTTCAGTCTTTTGATTGATATTGTTTCTTAAAAACACGCTATTTGTTTTGGCAATGGGAATTAATTATAAAATTAATTAATGAAACTTATATGTTTGGAATTACTGCCTCACGAAACGATGATTGTTCAATATTATTTTAGCACCTTTCGTGGTGGCCATTAAGATGTCACTATATTTATATATAATATATATTATGTTTATGTTTTTATTATGCTTCTGTATTTTTAATTTATGGCATACCTTTATGGTTTCCATTATGGGTAAACACGATAATTTCATTTTAGGAAGTGTGGACTACCGCCCCCTCAGAGTGATTTGAATCGTTAATGCCATATGTGGGACGTATAAAGGAATGATTTAAATGATATTATATATCATATTGGAATTATAATATACCTTTATATCATTATGAATTCATTCCATTAAATATGAAATATAAGTGAAAGTAGCGTTCATGCATACGTACGGCTTACAGTCTCCATGAACGGTGCATTTCATTTATTACCTATAAATGTTATGTAATATTATAAATGAATGTATATACTAGATATATATTATATATATTCTATCTATATACTGAATATAATTCTGGAGATAATGGATATTTGACCACATGAACAACTTTTAATTATAATAAGTTTATTGTTGACTCAAGTACCAAAGATCGACCAAACGATTGTTATTAACTTAAATGACTACATAATGTTCATAACATGGTAATAAGTGATATAAAAGGAATAATGAACTTGAAAAAGGTTCTTAATCAAGTATAGATTAACTCAAGTTTATTATTCAGGTGATTAAAGAACGATCGAGTCATGTCCGACATGAGGTAAGGGTTAATTATACAACCTCTTCATTATTCAAGGTTGTTCATATGTAATTATCTACCGGGACCTCTTTATCATCCACATCCATGTTTCTTAAAAATGCCGTTCAAAACATTTTTTACTATTTATTAGAAAATGGGTTAAATTCATTTATACCCTTATTTGAACTTATACGTTTTTGAAAGTAATCTTTCCGTCATTTTCCAAACAAGGTACTTTTTGACATTTTTGAAAAAATTAAGATAAGAATGTTTTTTTAACTTATACGGCGGGTGTGGCTATTTTCAACCATTATAAAATCATTGAAGCTTCCCTTGAAAGATTATAAGAATATTTTCAAAGTAAATGTTTTCTTTTACAGTTATGTGACTTTTAAATGATTTTAAAAAAAGATATTTCTCTCAATTAGTTTGATTTCATCTATGTCAACATCCTTTGATGGATTTTAAGCTTATAAGAAGTTTATTTATTATGATTCAAAACTTCCATATTGTATTGAAGGTTTTGTGATAATTTTTACTATGGATGTGTTATTTTTATACCATTCATGGTTTATGGAGAAAGTATTGACATTTTGTATGCTAGTTTTAATACGAATGTTTATGTTATGTTTAAACCTATTCATATGAGGAATGCATTAGACTTAATAAGTGACGGGTGGATCCCGGTATAGCTCCTCGATGCATTGTTAGGTCTCATGAGACAAACTAGTGTCTTGGAATAAGGCCTTGACAAAATCTTATTTGTAGTCTTGGCACAAGGCCTTGACTATGTGGTTATTATAGTCTGGCATTATGCATTCCATCATTATGAAAGTGGTTATTGATATTGCATTTGATTATTCGACTAGTAGAATATCCATGTGAATAAGTAAATGGAATTATTTCATTTTATTTTTTCCATGTTCTTATGAAGTTCATGTTTAAATGGATTTTGTTTTAGTTATACAATTTTTGTAAATGTTTGTGCTTGTTTATGAAAGTTTCCGCTATATTTTTATCCTTACTGAGCATCTGAGCTCACCCCTTTCTATGTTTTATTTCTTCCAGGATGTGAAAAAATATTTTATGACTGACCTACAGGGATAGTCTAAAGTGGATATGAGTGTGGACTATGGAGACTATGTTATTTTAGTTTTTCACTATATGATGTAATGTAACATTTATGAATGTATCTAGTGTTTCCAAGGCTACTAACTAATCGGTCTTTCGAGACTTGATCTTTTGTGATCATGCCAATGTTACGTAATAATGCACCGACTCTGGGTAACTGGGGTCGGGGCGTTACAATAGAAATTTATGAAGATGGTTTATGTAGTAAGACATAGTTTGAATGATGTGTTGGAGGGATAGAAGGTGAAAATTGGGAGCTCATGAGGATTGTCAAAATTAGTTGAAAACTTTAAGGGCTACAAATGATTGTGTAATGAAAATGAAAATGTATATATAGAAGTTGAAGTACCGAAAGATAAATAACTTGTAGATTATGAAATATTTCACAAAAAAATTATGTGAAGTCAAATTCAATTTGATTTTTTTGAGAATAATTCAAGATAAAAAAATCATAAATATTATGTTTTAATTTTTTCTAATATTTTTGGAAGGATTGAAGACAATTGAAACAAATATTTTTTGTAATCTGTGATGAATTCAATATCTAATATCTTTAGAGGAATTTATGGTGGTTTATTGAAGCTTTGAGTAAGTATGAATTCAAATATTTGGAGTTTTCATTTCCTATATCTTCCAGAGTAAGGTTGGATATATGAAGGTAATGTTTATTTAGAGCTCAATAATAATAATATAAGATAATATATATAGGGAGACTAACCTATATTTTCAAAATGATTCATTTAGTTGAAGAGGAGAAGAAGATATTATAGAAAATTTTAGAGATATATTGGAAGTATTTAAATTCTAAAAGATCACTATGTTGAGAAGACCAAAATATAAAGTTTTAAAACTTAAATTATATAATAGTTAATTTCCAAAAATATAGATTGTGACTAGAAGATTATTTTCATTATTTAGAAGTCTTAAAGGAAGATTGAATTTTATTCGAGGAGTAGTTGGGTGTAATTGTGATATTACTTATATTATTTGGTGGTAACATTATAAAATAGTGGGAAATAATATAATAACTTTTCAAGAGACATTAGTATTGGGAACCACTTTTGTGTATAGGATGATACATTCTAATATAACTTGTAATCATTTATAAATTTTAATCAAAAATCTGGGTCCCATACTAGACTTGAACACAATATGGATATATTCACCCACACTAGGGGTGAACCTTATAAAAATACTTTATTCCTTTTATTTATTTATAATTATTATGAATGTGGTTAAGGGTAACAAATAAATTTTGAGAGGAACTAGACTCTAAAAATTCATTGTGGTTATTTTTTTTAAATAAAATTATTAAATAGACCAATTTATTCAACCCCCTTCTCTATGGTACACCATATTTCTAGGCATTTAAATTGGTATCAGAGAAAACCAACTTCCCTCTAAATTATTCTTAATTTTTTAAAGATAGATAAATTTAATTTTTTCAATAATAGAGGTATTCCTACTTTTGTTGGATAAAATTATCAAGGATGAAAGAATGTGATAATTTCTTATCTTCTTTCACATGGCTTGGAAGTTGTTGATATAGTTACTTTTGGATTTCCACTAATAGGGAAATATTCTACCATAAATGTTTCTGATTAGAAAAACATGGAGGTTGATGAAAAGGTAAGAAAAATTGTTCTTATGTCCATATCAGATAAATTATAGAAAAAGGTGATGGGTCTCCAAAACACTAAGGATATTTATAATAAATTTTAATGAATCATTAAAGGGAATGTGAATGTCAAGGAAGTAAAGCTACAGATTTAGAGAATTAATTTAGAATATATGAGGATGGATGGAAGAGATACTATTGATGATTATTTCACAAGAGGAAATGAAATTATTATTAACATCATGTTATTTAGAGAATATTTTGAAGATCCAACTAGAATCAAGAAGTCAATGAGAAACTTCCACAATAGGTACAATTATAAAGTTTATGAATTGTCATAAAATAATGACTTATCGCTTAACAAATTTTATAATATACTTTTTTTTATGAGATAATAAAGGCTATAAAATTTAATAATATGATCAAGGAGGATTTGGAATTTGAGGCCATGAGAAAAGTTTAAATCAGGGGAGAGGAATATGAGTACTCTAGTGTGTTAAAATATAAATAATACATGGATCAATATTATAAGAGTATTATTTATATTATCTCAAATAACATTGAAATAGGAAAGGGTAAGTACAGAGGTAAAATCCCACTCAAATTGTTTAAGTGTGGTGGAATTAGGAACATCATAGTAAATTGTCTGAGGAAGAAAGGTAGACAGTATATGTATGATGAGGAATAATAAAAAATACAAAGAAATAAATAGTGTAAAAGTAAAAAGTAGGTTAAAAATATAGTTGAATATAAGAAAAGGTTCATCCAAATGAAAAATATAAGTATATTGATAAATTAAGTGCAAGAATACAACACATATAGTAGTCATTCTAAGAAATAAATTACTTTAATGTTTAGTAACTTCATGGATCATGTTTAACAACATGAATAAATGTCATGCAATGAAGAAGATGAATGTGATGAGACTTATATGGAACATATATTGAAAATAGAACTTAAGGTGTATCTTGAGAAAAAAATAAAATGAATAAAGAATTTGAAGTATTTAAAAAAAATATGGTGAGAATAACAATGATAGAAAATAAGAGCTTCCAAAAAAGGAATATTATTACATTAAAGATATTAAAAATTAAAAGTTGAAGGTTAAATAGAAAGAATGGTTGTGAAAGGTCTTGATAAAAAACATACTACAAAGGAAGAATAGTCAAGTAAGTCACAATAAAGGTTCCTTGAATATGAGAATATTTTAAAAAATGATTGAATATTTTAATAAAAATATGGAAGATAAAACTAAATCATCTCAGGTTGTTGAGATTGTTTTCTAAAAAACTGTCTATAAATCTAATCCTCCTAAACATGATAGTAAATTAGATTTTACTAATAGTCACAGTTCAAAAACTAAAATTAGTAATGTTTGGACTATGAATAATCATGATAAATATTCCTTCAAATTAAATTAATTTCAGAGTAACTCACAAAGAAAAACCACCCCATGCTAATGGGATATGAAAGTAAAAATTATAACTAGACATCAATAATATTTTCTTGATCAAAAGTAATATCAATATGAAAGATTGAAATTAAAAGACTATTGTTGCTGTTGTGGAATAATTAGGAACAAAGCCTATAGTTTCTTGTGCAATATGCCACTACTTTATATTTGGCATGAATTAAGTAGGAGTAACTCTAAAAGAAATGAAAGGGACTTTTGGAAGGTAAAGAAAAATTTAAGGAAAAATATATAGAAAAATCCATCAAGTCTATCCAATTATTACAAATTTAATTGCATGGATGAAATTTTGGAAAATTATTACAAATAGTATCATTGTTTATAAGAATTTACTCCAAATTTTCAAAGAAAATTCCCTTATACTGAAAAAGGAAAATTCATAAAAGGAATAAATAATAAAATTAATTTATTATTAAAGTTTCACTAAAATCAGTAAGGAAAAGTAAGTCATAGATACTTAATAAAGAATTTTCTTATCATATGATAGATGATATAATTTTTTTGAATAAAATTTAATAACACGATAGAGGGAAAATTTCATTTTTTTCATGATAGTTACTTAAAAATTAGAGGAATTTGTTTGGATAAGATTTAAGATCATAAATTAAAATCTAAATATGTTATATTTGTTGATGGACATAAACACAACTTACTGAGTGTAAAAAGAGTTTTGAAGCTTGGAATGAATTTATCTTCAAGAAAAACTCTTTTATATTCACATGTTCAAAAGTTTTAATAATTATCACTAAGGGAGAATGAACTAGTGATAACTTATTCCAAAATAGAAGGTAATTCATGTTATTCCTCAAATGGCCCGAAGGCCTTCATTTTTTAATGATTTTTGATAATCCACCATTCAAGGGGTGATGTGGAACCCTTACAAGGCCCATATGCATAAGTATTACATGGATCATAGGCCTTAGAGGAATTCATTTCCCTTAGGCTTCAAACATTACATGCAACCCAGACTAACTACTTGGAACTGCTCCTCCCTAGCATCTTCATCATGAAATCAGATCTCCACCTTCGCATGGCTATTCAGCTAGGATTTCCCATGCATGCACAGGCTTGTCCTGATGGCAGGTGTCATACCCTCTCATTCTCGAAATCTTTTTAGCTTCTACTATGGTGAAAGCTCATTTCTCCTCCTCCTTCTAAAGCTTGTTCCTTGTAGGTTGTCTGCTTTGCATTTGCAATTAAAGTGGCCCGAAGGCCTTGAGGTGGCCCTAAGGCCTTACTGACTCGAAGTCCTGGGTGTCCTGAAGGCCTTAAAGGACTTTAAGACCAAATCGGTGGCCTGAAGGACCAAATGGGGGAATATTCCCGGTTTCTATAGTGCCAAATAGTGCCTTTTACAGTTCCTACTACAGTATCTGCTATAGTTCTGCACAGTTCCTGCTATAGTACCTACTACAGTACTGCTCCAATACTGCTACAGTGCCTTGGAAATTAGCCTCTACCTGGATTTGATCTCGGGTCTCTTAGATGCACTTAAGGAGTCCCCACCAATTGGGCTGAGGCTCATGTGCAAAGTAATTCATTCTATTTAAGTACTAAGGACAAAAATAAATTATGGTAAAAGAAACTAAGACATCTTGATCAAAGGAATTTTTGTACAATATAAAAGGAAGAAGTGGTGAGAGTTCTATGATAACATAAAAAGAAAGATATGTCTTCTGTAAAACATTACAAAAGGGGAATACGGTGTATGGAAGTCCTAAAAGGGTATAGATTTATTCCATCAGACCACTTAAACTTATATACTCTAATTTATGTAATAAGATGAGGAATAAATCCAAATAAGGTGATATTTACATTATGGTTTTCATTTATGATTTTACTAGGATGACTAATATGATGTTTATGTAACACAAATATAAATATGCGGATATATAAAAAATATTTAGAAGAGAAATTGAGAATGAAATAAGAGTATATATTATAACATATAGAACAGAGAATAAAAATGATTTTACTATTAATTAATTTGATTATTATCCTTCTAATCAATTGATTAAACATAAATCTAGTTCTCCTTACACACCCCAATAGAATGTAGTTATAGAAAGGAATAATAGAAGAAAAATTGAAATGGGAAGAACCATGATTTTTGAATACAAAATCTCAAAAATTCATTAGGAGATAAGGTATAACTATAACTATATATATTCAGAATATTTATTTATTGAGTCCAGAATAAAATATTTTACCATATGAGACGTGTTATATAAAGAAACATACATTAAAATATTTCAATTTTTTTGGTATTCCATGTTTTATAAAGCTAAAAAAGTCATACATGGGAATTTTTGTTAAAAAAGATGAGAAAGGTGTATTCCTAGGTTATTAAACCGATGGAAGAAGTTATAGGTGTTAGAAAAAATAAATACACAAGTTGGTTGATTAATATGATTTGAAAGACATTGAAAATAAGCCTAGATTAAAGGAAAAAGGTGAAATGGATTTTTAATAATTAGTAGAATAAAACATGAAGAATTTCATAAAATCCATTAAAAAAGAATAAGACCATAAACTTAATCAAGTTAATAATTACTTTGATTAGTCTAGTGATAAATAATGTGTTGCTAAAGGTAAAATACTAAATTTTGAGAAGTTAAAAAGAATTTTGAACTTGAAACCATTATCACAAGTCAAGAATATTGAGGCCAGACTTGAAGGAAATTGAATCTTGATAATAATAAAACACTTACTTAAAAATTTGAAACATAATCAGTTACATATATTATTGAGAATAAGTATTTGATAAATTAAATGAATGAACATACTAATCATATTGATAAAAATGACGCCTATAATAATTTTCCTAGACTAGAAGTAAATAATTTTATAGTAACTATGTTTGTGTTCATAAATAAACTCAATGAAAAAGTTGAGATCTCAAGGATTAATACTAGATAAGTTTTTAAATATTATTTATAAGTGTAAGGTGTAAACATTGAAGATAATTTTCAAAAAATTTAAATACTTGAAGCTATAAAAATGTTTCTAGTATTTTTATCTTCTATACAGAATAATGTTTATCACATAGATGTGAAGTTTTATATCTTAAATTTACAACATTAGGAAGAAGTTTTTATTGATAAACCTAAAGGGTTTATACTTGATTGTGATAGAATTATGGTGTGAAAGTTGAATAAATTCTTTTATGGGTTAAAATATTTTCTAAGATCATACTAATAAAAACTTTATAGCTTCCTAATTTAGTTTAACTTTATTAAACAAAAAATTACAACAACATATATGTGAAGGATATGAGAAAAAATACACTAATTTTCATTATCTTCATTGATGAAATAATTTTTACAGTTGAAAAGTATTATTCTTTTGAGTAATTTTTTTAAAAAATAAAAATGTATTTTGAGATTTCAATTCTCAAATATATGCATTTATTTCCATGATATAAGTTGTGTAAATAGAAAAATAAATATTCTTATATTAGGATAAATATTCCAATGAATTTTTTTAAAAAAAAATTTAATAGAAGATTCAATGTAAGTATCCAAATCCAAAATAGTTTGTGTGAATTTGAGAAAAGAAGAAGCATGAAAAACTATATGAGAATATTATACTAAACATGAATATGTAAGACGAAGACTAAAAATTGAATAAATTAGTAATTATGATTATATTGGTGGATTTAAATACAAATTATTTGTATAATACAAGTTTAATTGACAAATATTCTTGTAGAAGGAGTTAAGAGGAGAAGTAAATTCTGTAGGATTTACTCGTGTGAGGGAATAAATCTAAAAATTCAGATTTATATAGAATATTTATTTATTTTAACCTTAAATGTTTTTCAAGATAATTAATATGGATATCTCCAGATGATTCAAAGTAATAAAGTTTAAGAAGTTTATTTTTTTGGAAGTTGATAATACCAGAAGTTATGGAGTTCAAATGTTCAGAATCTTCGAACATCATTAGATGAGTATATCAAAAGTTATAAATATGGGTTGTATAGTAATAATGAGTTTTAATGATGTGTTGGAGTGAAAAAATAATTCAATTAGAATATCTATATGATTTTAATAATTATTATGAAGATCTATTGGCCACAGATGATTGTGTAATATAGAGCAAAAGGAAGATCCAAAATTTAAATAATTGAAAGACAATGAACTGGTAGATTATAAAATATTTCACCTAATTTTTTTTTTAATTTGAATTAAAAGTGATTATGTTGATATATAATTCATGATAAAAAAATAAAAAATATTAATTTGTGATTCTAACTAAGATTTTCAAAATTCATGATGATAGTTGATGCTGAGATTTGTAGAGGCTTTAATGAAGTAAATATCTAATTTTTTTTGAGGAATTTATGGTTTTTTACATAATATTTGATTAAGAAATAATGAAAAATTATAGAGTTTAGGTTTAACTTATCATTTATAATAATATTGGTTATATAATGGGTAAGTTATTGTAGAGATCAATGATGATAATTTGAGAGAATAAATATAAAGATCTCAACACGTATATTATAGAAGATTAATTTGGCCAATGATGAGGATCTATTATTCCATATAATTTTAGAGTTTTGGAGGAAGTATTTAAATTCTAGAAGATCTATAAGTTGATAAGAACAAAATATTATTTTTTTGAAGTTAAATATTGTTCTAAAAATTAATATTGTGAGAAGAAATGGATTTCAACTATTTTTAAGGCTTAAAGGAAGATCATTTTTTATTGTAGAAGTAGTTGAGAGAAAAACTGAACTTACTCACTCTGTTTAGTGGTAACATTGTAAATTTATTATAACTAGTATAATGAAATATCCAAATACATTATTGATGGGTCACAATTTTGGGTAAAAGAAGATTCATTCTTATACCACTTGGAATTGATTATTAATTTTAGTAGAAAATATATGTCATAGACTAAACTAAAACACAAAGAGGATGAATTCAACCTCTCTAGGCCTGAAACATATAAAAATACTATATTTTTTGTGCTTATATATATTTATGTTTCATGTTGTTAAGGGTGATATTTAATGTTTGAGAGGATTGAGACTCTAATAATTAAATAATTCTTTAAATAGATCAAAACAATAAATAATTTTAAGAAAATATATTTAACCTTTAAATAAAACATATTTTCTATCATAAAGTAAACATAATAATTTTAAATTTATAACTAGTAACTTTTTTATTATATAATATCTTTTAGACATAAAATAAACATTTATAAATTTTAAAATAAATATTCCTTGAATAAATATAAATTTGTGACAAGAATATTAATAAAATATATAGTTTATTTACTATTAAAAATACATAGGTTCTCATATCTTCCCCCTTTTATAAAATTATATCCTCAAAATTTATTTATTTTTTCTTTCCAAAATGAGTGTATCTTGACATAGGCATAATATCAAAACTAGTTTTTATTAGAAACATTAATTTCTATGTTAAGAGTAGGAAACATAACTTTTATAAAATAAATATTTCTTAAAACATTCATATATCTTTATAAGGCTCAAACATGTGAATGATTTTACAAAGGTTTACCTTAATAGTGGGGTAATGTTTGAAATATAATCCTCAATATATTTATCTTTATTTTTCTTGAGTTTGAGAAACTATTTTACCGTCAAGATAAATAATACAAGAGAATATAATTTATTTCTTTCCTTTCCACAAGCATAATTTCATCCTTTGGTTTTTTTTATGATTATATTATATCATTAATTCACTTTATATTCCCATCAAAGAATTCCTAAGATAAATTTTTATTCTTGAAATACAAAAATAGACTATTAATGGATCATGAAATCCAATAAAGGATAGTTTTCTTCATTATATGAAGGATTTCATGAAAATTTATTCCTCTGGTTTCTAATCAATTTCTAAAAACCAAAATGGCTAGTGTGAGTAATGACAATACTTAATAAAATCACAAGAAACCATCATTTGAAAAAAAAATATACATTGACCTTTAAAACAATCATCATAAATAATACCAACAGTTTAATCTATATTATTTTATATTTTATCTTTTATTAATCTTCACCTAACCCCCAAAAATAATTAAACCTCAAAACCGAAAAAACATTGATCATATATTCTATATAATAAACTTATCCTTTACTCAAAAATTAATAAACCTCAATAATTACCAAAATCCTTATTACCATTTTTATAATCCCAGAATATTTCAATTAACATAAAATATCCATAACCATCATGATATGAAATCATATACCAACTAATAATTTCATTAATCATATATGTTACAAGAAATAAGGTAAAATTATTCCAATATAAATTTAATCACCTTGGAACTAAATCAATTTTCAATCCATAGGGAATTATATATTACCCAACTCATATTATCAAAATCAACTAAACCTTTATCCTAATAAACCATAATTACCTTAACATTAAATAACATGACAACCCTAAGGGTTATCTATACTTTCATCATGTATTCTTCCAAAAAACCCCAATAAAGGCCACCCAAAATATCATTAATCACCTTAAAATACAATCACATAAAACCTAAAAATAGGATTGTTAACAAAGTGATGAAGTGGTTCTTGGTATATTTGTTGATCCCAAATAGTGATGGACAAGGTGAGTTATTAACAACCAAATTAATTGATATTCATGTTGGAATTATAAAACATTAGGTGATTGGTCAAGTATAAGAAGTTCAGAAGAAATCCTAAAGTAAATCACCATGAGGGGTATTGTATAAGAGTGGAATATTTCTCGTAAAGTAAGGGAACACCTATGGTAGAGAGTGTGTCGATGAGAAGTGGTGAGGATGTAGAATTACAGGTGAATCCATCCTCATATCATGAGTTGTTTTGAAGTGTAAAATTCCCAAAACATGAAATTGGTAAGCGACCTTATCATAGTGGACTCCATAGTTCTAGTGAACCTGGGAGAAATGAAAATTTCTTCTATTGTCATTTTGATGGTAATGTTGAGTGAAAAATATCCAATCATCTTTCAGCACACCAAAGTGATAAACATGGTGCAATGGAATTGAGCCTAAGAAAAATGACCAAGGATAAAATGGTTATAGAGAAGGTCATGATTGAGCATGTGTTCTATGTTGCAGATATTCTACTCAAATGTGCTCGAAATGGGATAGAACACACCATAAAGGTAGGTGTGGTGATTTTTGATGTCTCTTTATGAGAGATGGGGATTCCTAAAATGGGTACAGTGGTGTCTGAAGGAATCCATGGTTGATATGTGGTGTGGTAGGACAAAATAACCATAATCATAGAGACTATGCCAGTGGTGAAAGAATCCATGGTTGAAAATTTCAATTATAATCCAAAAATTCCAACTGAAGAGGACCAAACCCATGGTGTTTAGTGTTTCGAAGGAAAACAACAAAGTATTTTCACAAGTACAGTGTGAAAATCGTGTCAATACATGATGCATAGATCTTAGAATAAATCACTCAAGTGATGAATGAGTTGTATGTTTAGTGTTTTGTACACCAGATGATTCAGAGAAAGTTTCATTCACTAGAGAAAAGTTAACTTATTTGTAAGAACGAGAGGGTATTGAATTTTACATCAGTACCATGCATGTGCACCTCTGCATAGGACATATAGCCATGAAACCATACAAAGGTGGAGATATGATCATGATGCAGACGTTGGGGAGGGGTAGTTTCAAGTAGTCATAGTGTGTAATGAATGAATTCCATAAGACCTTTAGGTCTTGTAATGTCAATGGTTTCCCTTTAACCCTTAAGAGGGGGATTATCAAAAAATAATAATAAATTAAGGCCTTCGGGCCATTCAGGAAATGGGTGGTTTTATTACACCATAATGCTACTAACAAGTGTCTAGAAGCTTCTTAACATGGATTCCCAATTTTATTAGTGGATATTGACTATAGAAAAAGGGATGAATATTGAAGTCATTATTATATTTGTATTATAGAATAAAGAGAAATATTATTTTCTTGGTGAGGGGATGAAATCTTGAAAAATGAGTTGAAATCCATTGAATAATTTTCTAAGTGAAGATTGTGATTACTATTTTGAAAGAAGGTAAAGGCAGTTCCAAAATTTTTATGGAAAGAAGATGTTTTGCTTCAAGGGAGTTTTCCTAGATTATTAAGGAGAATAAAGGGTACTATGATAGAGAATATATTATTTCTTGAAGGTAAATTATTTAATTCTATGAAGGGACTTACATGTGAATAAACGGTATGGAAATTTTACCTGGGAGCAGTGATTAAAGGCAGAGAAAGATGGAAGTGATCAAAAAATATGGTGTACTAAAGTGAAGTAAATGAGCCTTGGGCGGTAATGAGTCAACTCAAAACATTTTAGGGTAATGATCCTGGGAAATTAGTGACCTTTCTTTAACCCCACCATCATTTAGAGAGAATAGTTTATTTTGATACATGACACAATGTTGATTCACACTTCTAGGATATAGCCTACTGAGGGTGAACCAAGTAATTTTCCTATGACTGTTTACATTCTATATTCACACCAAATATAGATCAACAAACCTATATAAATATCCAAAAAAAAGATAGTTTATGTTAATAGGTAATTGGATAAAGATAAAAATATATAAAAATGTATGAACCTTATGGTTAATAGTTTATGATACTAATAGGGTAGTGAGATATTTAAGTAAAAATGTTTAAATTATTTTGATAGTCATGCCCCAATTCAACCTCCATCTCAAGGTCTATCTCACATTAATCTTTGAGGGAGACGTTACCATTATAATCAAATGGATAAGTTCATTTTTATTGTATTTTTTATTTCTCTAACTTGATCTAAAGTTATTGAAGAAAATTGGCATCCATAATGAAGTATCCCATCTTGGATGGAAATAATTTCAAAACATGAAAAATTGAATTCATTCGTTTCATATAAGATTATATTATATATATATATATGAGAAGCATTTCCATATGGAATTTTTTTTAATTCTATGTAGAGTTATCATTGAGAAATATGAAAGAATCATTGAAATTGATGTTTTGATCAAAGAGTCATTAAAGGGGGATCTCAAGGAATACATGTACAAAATGATAAACTATTTAATGTTCTCTAAATATATTTGGATGTAGATGGAATAATGTTTCAGAAATATGAATGTCTAAGTGAGAATCACATTATTTAAAAAGGGGAAAAGTGGAAGAATAAGAGGAAGTCATCCTTATTTTCTCTATTAAGGTAAAATCTAATCCTAATATCAATTTTTATTATAACATTCATATAGAGAATGGATTTGAAATTTTATAAATTATATTGGATATGAAAATGATATTTTATTATGGTGATGAAGAGGCTACAACATCAAGTTTCTATTCTAATGAATTCTCATTTAATGAGAATGATGAATAATGAAGAATCTTGTATGAAATATTATACATATTAAAAGTAAGAGTGTGACATTTTGTCTCTCTCTTTGATTTTAATAATATCTAAGTACTTTTCATGGAAACATATTCATTAAATGATTAAATTTAGAAACTTTGGTGTTAAGTGTCTAGTTAAATTCATCTAATAACATTTGGTCAAGTTTTATGGTATGTTTCTATTATTTATAATACTAGTTTTTCCCTTAATTACTTGATTTACCCTTAACCGTGATAATAAAAATTACTAAAGATACTATTCATATTTTCCAAAACTAAATGATTGAATATTTTTCCTTGGAAAACAAAATATTGAGAAGATAAGAAGTGAAATTTAATTATTGTATAAAAAAAATGGTGAAAATGAAGGAAGAATAACGTGACTTGATTATAGATCATTCCCAAGATATCATGAATAAAATATCCCTAGAGAAAGAGTTGAAGTCCATCATCATGCCTCTTAAGACCCAACATTTTGGAATAAGACAATCATGCAAGCATACAGATTCAAAAGTGAAAATTTTGGCTATAAAACTGAAATAAAATGATGAGAAGATAAGATACCTAGAGGATATTATTAAAACCTCAATAGAGAATATGAATATTCCTCTAAAAGCTACCTAAAATTGTGTAGAAATGAAGAGAAATCCAAATCTAAAATATTGAGGAGAATAATTTTTCCAAGATAATACTGGAATAGGTAATCCAAAAATAAAGGTTTCACCAAATAAATACTGTTATGGAATAATTGGGTACATAATGAGTGGATGTTTTGAAGCCAACAAGCTCAAAGATGTGATAATAACTTCATAAGTTCAAACATCTCAATCAAGGAGAGACCAGATGAGGTATGATTCATATGTTAAATGATGTATTTATTCTAACATAGGTTACATGGAAGGTTATTAAAATTAGAGGAATTAATGTAATGGTAAGAAATCTATACAAATACACTCCACTGCTATGGATTTAAATAGGAATGGTTATCATATAAAAAGTCTTATTAAGTTGGAAAATAGGTTTAATTTTTTTGAGGATGAAACTAATCCTCAATGAATGGTGTATCGAGATCCAAAATCTGAATTATCATAAAAAATATATTTTAAGGAGAATATATATATATATATGGAACAAAAAATTATAGGTTTTTCTAGTTATCAAGGAGGTGGAGTCAAAGTTTGACCCACTGATGAAATGAAGGTATTCCAAGATGGAACTCTTAGCTATTAAGGAAATATTATTCCAAAGTAGTTCCACAAAAATAACTAAAAGGAAAAATATAAATATGTAATGGAGGAGAAATATATAGGTGAGATAAACTTATTATGAAACATCATAATTCACTTGTTCATGTGTTATCGATTCCATAATTATGGAAAACTTCAAATAAAGAAGGGATCACAATGCTCACATCCATAAAGAGAAGTTTGTAAGATGTGTCACACAAGAAAGATCCTTTATAAAGTGGTAAAGTCATCTAGATACAAGTGATGATAAATAACTTGAATATATAATTACATTACATACCAAAAATATAAAAAATAGAAAATTAAATATGTATGGTGATGGGTGGTATCAACTTGACCAGCTCGATTCCTCAACATTAGAAACATTGAGGTAACCATCCCCTCATGTACTTTTTTATTTTTAAATATTTTTAAAGAGGTTCATAATAAATGGAGGTATATAATACATGGGGTGATTATTCTATAAAGGCTCATATTTTAGAGCTAAATTAATATCTTCTGAAGTCTTTTGAAGCTTGAGAAACATTTAAAGGAATGGATTTCAAGTGCTATAATTTGATCAAATTGAACTACTCTAGTGAAAGGGGTTATGTTTTTTAAAAATTTGTATAAATTACTTCATAATGTATTATTATAGTCACAACCATGTGATTTATTGTTTTCTAAAAAATATTATTTGTGAAGTTATAGAGATCATAGGTTGTGTTTAGAAGTCAAAGATCCAATATTACTATGATTTTTTCATATGTATTCATGAGTGACATAGAAAAACTTGTTTTTATATTTTAAAACTCTTGTTTCCTACAATGATATTTGGATTAGTAGGATTAAATTATTGTTTGAATTTTCAAGTAACAATTATTAAATTTAATCAATAAATATCTATAGAAAATCTAGTAAGATATGAAAATTGGATTATGGATTTTTTTTGGAGTTGGGAATTATAACAAAAAATTATGTTCAAAGGATTTTTAAAATAAATTTGTAGTTTATGAGAAAGGATAAAGATAAAGGGGGAGATGATAGGATTTGAGGAAGTCCTCCCTATCTTCATAAAGGGAGTTTAATTCCATTATGAATCCATATTAGAAGATTAAGACTAAGGGATTGTTGAGAATTCTTGGATTTTCTTCCCAAACATCAAGGGAGATACAAAGTTGATGAGATAATAGGAGAAGTATAAATTCTAAATGGGTGTTTAATCTTCGAAGGAAAATCCCCACATTTAAAGAAATAATATTATCCATTTTAATTTTATTTCTAAGAAGGGGGATTAGGTTGTAAAATGAAATATTTTCAAAAAAATGAAAAGGGGGAGATTATTAGAAATCCAAAAGGATTAAGTAGGATTTTTTGACAAGAGGTATTGGTTTTTTTGATAATAGGATTATTGAAAAGGTGATGAAGTGATACTTGGGAAATTGGTTGGTCGCGAGGAGTGATGAAAAAGGTGAGTTTTTCATTACAAGAGTAATTGATATTTATGTTGTAATTGTTTAAAAAGAGGTAATTTGTAAAGTAGAAGAAGTATGGAAAAAATTTGGAAGTGAAGAACCATGATTGGTATTGTATAAGATTGAATCATTTCCAGCCATCAAAGGCTACACCCATGGTAGAGGCAATACTAATGAGAAGTAGTGAAGATGTAGAAGGCCCCGTGTATCCATACCTAAAGTATGGGGTGTGTTGAAGTGTTCAATTCCCAAAATAAGAAACTATAAAGGTATCATTAAATATTGGTCTCTATAGTGGAGTTCTAGTTCACCTATGATAAATTTCAAAGGAATTTTTGATAATTTTATGGTCATTTTAAGTGTAAAATAGTGAATCACCTTACACCACAACATGGTGATGGTTGTGGGGAAATAAAAGAGTACCTATGAAGAATGAATAAGGGAAAATGATTGTGGAGAATTCCATGGTTGATCATGTGTTCAAAATTAAATATCTATAGTTAAATGGTGTCCGAAATAGGATCGACAACACAATAGAGGTAGCAATGATGGTTTGTGATGTCTCCCTATGATAAATAGGGATTCCAAAAATGGCCATAGAGTTTTATGAAGGTGGTCGTGGTTTATAGGTGGTGTAGTAGGAAAAAATGGATAGAAGAATTTGATTAATTATATGGTGAATGAGGTTGTGGTGTAAAGGTAGATGTGAAATCCAAAATGGCCAACTCAACAAGACTACACCCATGGTGTTTTTCATTTTAGAGAAAACCATCCTTGTGTTTTTCACCATTTTATGGTGCAAGGTGTGTCAACCCATGACACAAACATATCAAGAGAAATAACTTATGTGATTCATGAGATGGATATTAAATAATTTATACATCATGTGTCTCAATTATTAACCACAATATAAGTCAAGATAAAATGTGATTTGAAAAATTGATGACATTAGATTAATTGGAGAATTAATTCATACTTAAAGAGGAAAGAGAGTTCTATGAAATGTTTATTTTGTTGATATGTAATTGAGGACTTCATTGATGGGTTATGGAGTAGTAATGTGCAGTTTTATTACCACATAATGTTGTTTATTTGTGTCTAGGATATTAAGTGTGTGGCCTCCCTATTTCTAGAAGAGGGAAAAGATATAATTAAATGGATTTATAGTGCACACATTACAATATCTAAATTATAGAATAATGATGAGTCTTTGTTCTAGGTAAGGGGATAAAACATTGAATAAGGAGTTGGAATCCATTGATGAATTTTCCAAGTGGATATTATGATTTCCATGCCTACAAAAAAAGTGATGGTCTTCTTAGAATTTCTTTTTAAAGAAGAATTACTTCCTCAAGGGTGTTTTTGTAGATTGTAAATAAGTAGAAAAGGGTACTAGAATAAAGAATCTATGATTTTTTCTAGATTAATTCTATGATTTTTTTAAGAGACCTATATGTCTATAAACTATGGGAAGTTATACACTAGACTAGTGAAAAATGGTGGAGGAAGATGAAAGTGAGACAATAATATTAGTGAACCAAAAAAAGGTATTGATACTTGGGTGATTGAAAGGTGAACCGAAAAATTGTAGGGTAGTGATCCTAGGTAATGAGTGACCTAGATCAAACACCACCATTGACCAGTGAGAATAGTGGATTTTGGTGCATGACACAACATCGACGCATACTCTTTGGATGTATCCCAATGAGGGTAAACAAAGTAAATTATCCATTTTTATTTATTTTTTTTGATAGGAATACCCTGATTAACCCATCTCTCAGGGTATCTCACACATTAACCATCTAGTGAGACCTAAAAAATACCAACTATGAAGACATGATCATAACCATCCCATAATTACATGATTTGTAAAAAATATTTCATTAATTAAATTATTATTAAATTTTAGGTTTAGAGTTATAGATAATTATAAATAAATCCCATATAAAAAACCCATACTTTTCCCACCAAATAGATATTTTTTACACTAAACCAATTTTTTAAATGATACACTTTTTTTGTTTGAGGATAAAACCACATAACTAGAACTTGACTTCATAATCATTTTTACTAAACCTCATTCCCTATAAAAATAATTATAAAACATGGGGTGAGAATATAAATCATAGTAAGGAATATAAAAGAAATATAAAACCAATTAGGCTATTAAAATACATGATAAATCAAGAGAATACCTTATTTTAAATAAAAACATTAATCTCATATAATATTATAAACTTACATTCAAAATTGAAAAAAAAATTATTTGATCAATGAATTAAATAAAAAACTTCATAAATAATTATAAAATAAATAGTATGTTCATCAATATTTTTTGGGAAAATATGAGAAATTGTGGAAAATATTTTCCTTGGAAATAATATTTTATCTTTTAAATGGTCAAAAACATATATTTAATCAGGAAATAAAAACATTATCTCATAAAATACTTATAAACCCCATAAAAATAATATAAAACCATGAAGGTATCTTGGTACATCATATTCTTTATAACCCAACCTTATAATGAAATAACTTGTAATGAGTTATTTTCAAAAACATGTAATAGAATATCTTATATATAGTTAATTTCAACATCAATTATTCGGAAAATAAATCCTTAACCAATGCATTGATGGGATATATCCCAATAAAAACAATCAATATATAATTACAAAGTATCATATCTAGAATAAAACATATAGTATCTTTAATTTTACTATATAATGAATAAAACTCATAAAAACATACTTGTCAAACAGTAAAGACATACATTTTTAGTTAACCCATTAAAATAAAATAATTTTTAAATAATGGGTTAACCGATTCCATGTTGAGAATAAAATAAAATAAATAATAAAATAATTTTTAATATAAATAATATTATGATAAATAAACTTATGATAAAACATTAGATAACATGAGAGTTTAGATAATGAGTTTAGAGTATTTAAAGAAAAGGTTTGAAATAAAATATTTTACCTCAAGTCATAAATCACTTCATATATCCTATAACTTATTGAAAAATAAAATTTTATTAATTATTTACTTTATTAATAACCATTTTCATTTTATTTTTCATTATTCCTTATTATTCATTTATTATCATGAAGAATATTTTTATTGGATTAATTTTTCTTGGATTGGTCATTTTTTATGTTGTTTAGTCCATAATTCTGAAAAAAAAAAGATTTTGTATAATGGTATCATTTAAATATCATTTTGAAATGGTTAAATAAGCTCCAAAAGTGATATGGTATAAATTTTATGCCATTCTATAAATAGATGATCTTAATAGGTCATGAAATAGTCACCATTTATAGAATCTTCCTTGATAATATTGTTTTTTACAGTTAAAACTCACTATCACTATTTAATTTTAATTTAATTATTATGAAGACTATTTTAGAATTAAAAATAATAAATATAAAATTAATTGAATATTAATTTTATATTAAATCATGAAATAATTTTTAAATAATATCCATGAAAGTCATAAGTATATGAAAACATCATCATTCACTTTGGTACCTTAAAACTACCATGATGACCAACATTTTTCAGAAGTGTTTAAAATAAGAGATATAAAAATAAATATTTTAGTTCTATAGAAAATTATATTATAAAAATAATTCTTTAGTGTTGTTTAAATATTTCTTATGTTATTGAAAAGAGTAAGTAAAAAAATTAAGAAAAAAGGCACAGTTTTTGAAAAACCCATATTTTGATGTTGTCCCAGATTATGAAAAGATTTTTGTGATCATTGATGGATAAAAATGTTGAAAATAAATTAATAATTTAACCATTAGATCCTTATAATATAAGGTTTAAAATACTTTTAAGTAAAATAATCACAAATGAGAAAGGAGAAAGAGTCTTTAAAAACCTTACATTTTCCTTTGAGTCACCTCTTTTAGATTGAGTGTAAAGCCTTTAGAGAAGAGACTATTGGCTATAAAATAAAATTATTAAATTGTAAATGTATTTTTAGAGAGTTATTTAGTCATAATATGTAGATAAAAATTATCTTTATTTGTGTTTTGGAAAGGTTAGAATGAGTCCTCTTTTATATGAAAATTTTGTTGACATTTTCACAAATGTTCAGTCTTTAAGGGTCAAGAATGGAATTTCAAAATTTGAAGTGGATAATAAATATAAAATATATGATAATTAAGACCATTCATAATCACCAATTAACTCAATATATGTTTTTATTATTTTTACTAATTTATAAATTATTTTTAATATTAAATACAACTTAATGTCATTTTTAGTTTTGTTCTTGTAATATGAGACTAAAAATACATAAATAAATAGAAAATTAATTACTTAATATTTATATAATTACTTATGATTTATAATTACATACACTTTTCTTGAAGGATCCTAATTTATCTAAACCACATCACTTTAAATATTTTTAAAACAATTTATTTTTACTTTTCTCTTACTTGCACAAGCGTCCCGTAAGTTTTTTTGATAACTATCCTATTATTTATTTTTAAAAATAAATAAATAACGTAAATATAATTTATTACTAATAAATACTATCACATAATACCATTAATAATATTATTTTTCCCATTAATATCATGATAACATTTTTAAGATAATAATTTTGACTTTTCATACCTTGCGTAGACACTAGGTAAGAATTTTGAGAATTAACTTGTAATATAATTCTAAAGTTCATAAGTATACATAAAAATTATTTATTATTAATAAAATTTACCACATAAAATTTATAAAATAATAATCATTTCCAAATATTATCAGTAAGCTAGCAATATTGATTTTTCCTATGCCATACAAGAACTACATCAACACCAATAAATGTTTTCATATTTATATTTATTAAATAGTAATTTTTTAATATTTTGACTATATTATAACATAAAAAAATAAATAGGTTTATATATTCTTATATATCATTTTAGATAAGAAATATAATAATAGGAATTAAAATTATACTTGAATTTCAACAATTATTTTAAAAGGAATTTAAATTCAAATGTTTCAGTCAACAAATAACCACATTAAATTAGAATATTTATTTTAAAAATAAATACTTTAAGACTTTAAAAATCATAAATTTAACTAAAAACTACAAATAAAAAATTTATAGTAATTTTTAATAAAAAAATGTGATTATGTATTACATTTACTATTTATTATCATATCTTGTATTTATATTTTTTTAAAAAAAATAACTTCCATATAATTTTGTCATGAATATTAAAAATATATTAAAAATTTTATTAAAATAAATATAAAATTATTAATTAAAAACTTTTAAAATAAAATTTCATTATTTATTAATATATATATATATATTCAAACAACGAATATTTCTTTTTAAATGAAAAATCATATTCTTTTTTCACACCTTAATAAACTTATTTAAAATATTATAATAATAATAAATATGTATATGAATTCATATAGTTAACATTGATATTGATTTATAACATATCTAATAACTAATTTTTTTAAATAAATCAAAAATAAGAAATCATACTAAAAATATATGTTTAACCTTTAAATAACACATATTTTCTATCATAAAGTTAACATAACAATTTTAAATTTATAGTTAGTATATAATAGATTATATAATATATTTTAGTCATTAAATAAACATTCATAAATTTTAAAAATAAATATTTCTTGAATAAATATTAATTCATAACACAAATATTAATAAAATTTAAATTTGATGTATTATTATAAATACTCATGTTGTCGCATCCTAGACCCCATAATAAACTCTAATTATACTATTATAGTATTTTAATTCTAATATAATGATACTAAACTAATAAATTATTTATCATATTTCTTTCCTTTACTTATTTATTAAAAATATTGCCCACACCATCAAGGGTTTATACCACCTATGTGAGCGATGTTTTTTTCATCGCTAACTTAATCCTATGGTTTTAATGATTATTTTATGGAAAATGATAATATTAATAATAAAATTAATTAATTTTTAAAATTATAGAAATATAAAATAACAAGGATAATAAGAACATTAAAGATAAAACTTTACAGTCAGTTTAACTTCTTAACAAGATTAGTTTACTATAAAACACTTTACTCTTTGAAGCTAGTTTGAGTATCGATGTAACTATTAATACATCGTACTACTGGGATAAAATTTATATCTAATTTGACACTCTTCAAATCATGGAATCAAGGGAAAAGTAATGATAACTGATATCATCCTACTAATGAAAATATGAGTTAATGAAACAAACATCTAGAAAATTGATCAAAGAAAAATATAAAAACTAATAAGTGAATTCTATAAAAATAAAAAGTAATAAAAATATTAAAATATACATTAATTTTTTTAAATCAATTAATTAAAAACGTTAACTTCATTATTTAGGAGGTTAGAGGGTGTATTCTAAGCACATCAGAGTAGAGTTAATGGGTTCTTTCCAAGTCTTCATTTGTTTTCAAGTTTTGTTTCCCTTATTTATTTATTATATCCTACTTTTTCAAGATGGATGAAAATAATGCTACAAGATGGGGGGTAAATTGCAGTTAAAATTTAACTAAAAATTTTAATTCCACCCTCAGGTTTTAAGTTGACCAGATTTACAAAATATCAATCAATTCAAAGACTGGAATTTAAATAGTGCTTATAGTATAAATATAAACTATATTAAAATATAGTAAGAATAATGTATATAAGTGTGTCATAAGTTTATGAAAGTCTAAAAATATAAATATAAACAACTTAAATTCAAAAAATAATACAACATGAGTTAAAAATAAAACATGGATTATTTGTTAATGAATTAAATACTTCTTTAAAGGATATAATAAAACCACAATTTCAAAACAATGTCCTAGGTGGATATTTATATTGGTTCCTAGATAACTATGTATATATATATTCCTAATAGCCTTTGACTTAAACCAATCAATAGGTGCTTTGTATTTCTATCCCAAAACCCCTTGATTCAACATATCAAAAGGTATAATGTTCTAGCCTCAAACACTCTGTATTCTTATCCCCCAAAGTTCTCAATCTATTAGGATTATTAAATGAAAAATTATAACAAAAAATTCTTAGATATTTACAAAAAAATATTATAATGGAAACTCTTAATACAAAAATTTTGAATCAAAACAATTACACTAATTAAAATAACTCTCAGAAATAAGCAATTTCAAAACATTAAAAAAACCAGTGAATTTTAGAATAATCAATTATATTTGTTCTTATGATTCTCAAAGTGTGGATACATTTATATACAGTGTTGTAATAAAATCAAGTGGATGAATTTCACAACCATCATAGTTAGTTATAACAACATTGAAAATAGTTTCCTCATCTACAAATGAACATAGATTCTCCCTTTATCAATAGATAAATATATCAAAATCACTATAGTGCTCCAAAATCCAGTGAAATTAATCTTCTAGGAGGGTTCAAACTACAATATTTCCATAAAACTTATTTAGTTATTTGGTATTTTTGTCACCAAAAATTAATTTTTTACACTCAAATAAACTAAAATAGTCCTCAAGTTAAATCATATTAATATGATGTGTATTATGGTTTTTATAAAAATTAAGAATGTTATCATTTACTCAATAATATAACCCTTTCTGTAAAGCACAATACTTTCATGAAAAATTGAAAATTTCAATATAATTTTAATTAATAATACATATATCTTTCAACAGTGTGAATTTATATAACTTTTCTCATTATGCATTAGAAAACTTATTAGATATAAAAAAAGAATAAAACAAATTATCACCCTTTGTAAAACATTTAATTTTTCTACCCCTTTATAAATAAATTAAATCCTATCTACTTTATAAAAAAAATACTAATGAAAATTAAACTTATGAAAATTCTGAGTAAAATAGAAAATTAAATTTTTTATTAACTTTCTCCCTCTGTGATTTTAAAAAATAACCAAGGAAAAGGGATAAGAAAAACATTCCTAAACATGTAAACATTTTACAAATTTAATGTTCCCAAAGAAAAAAATTTATCTCTCATTTATTAAAATATAATTTTATAGGAAAATGTTTTAAAGTAATTCATAATATATAAGTTAATAAGAATTTAAACCTCTAAAAAGTTATATTCCCATACCAATGGATGATATTCCTATCTTGAGGATTTTTTTAAGAAATTGTTAACTTTCAATATTTTTATCATTTTAATTTTTAGAAGATATAAAATCAATAATGATATAAATATAATAAAAAACTTATGAACCTAAAAATAAAAAACAAATAAAAATGACGAACTAATGAAATAAATATTTTCTCCCCATTTGTTAATTATTTTTTAAAATTTTAGTAGATAGGAAAAATAAAAATTGTTTTAAAGATCAATTTAGTTTTATCATTTCCAAATTTTGTTTAATATATTCAAATCTATCAAAATTTAAAGGTTTTGTAAAAATTATAGCAAGCTGATTTTACATTCTGATAAATTAAACAAGTATCATTTTTGTGTGATATCTAAGGAAGTGGTATCTAATGTTTAGGTAATTTTATCATGAGTTATGTGATGGGTTCCTAGAAAAGGATATTATTCTAATATTATTAAAAATGAATGGAGTTTGAGTAAAAATAAAAAAAACCATGAATGTTTATTTCATCCATAACACTTGAGTATAAAAACTTTTAGATTCCCCATATTCAGATTAAGTCGTGTAAATGGATATTGAATTTTTCTTATTGATAGATCAAGAAACTAAAGATTCTCTAAAGAAATAATATTTTCCAAACTACCTTTTCATATCTAAATTATATCCTCAAAAGTATACATTTGAATATATTTTAAGAACAAAAATAATTATCATACAAAAAAATAAACCAAATTCCAAAGATACATTAATGTTTTAAAAAATTAATCTTACCAATTTTAAAGGCGATTCCTTAGGATTTTCTTAAAATATGACACATTAACATACTAAAAATATAATCTCGGGTTAATTTAATTTATGATATAACAAAATTTTGATCATAATTCTATAAATAATTTATCTATTGATTTATCATATTCATTAAGATAAAGATTTATATATTTTTCAATCAAAGTACTTATAATCTATGAATCATTGAAACAAAAACGTTTTATTATGTCTTGGATATTTTTATTTTGAGTTAAAATATTTTCTTATGGGTTTTGGGAAATTTTAAAACAAAGGAAAAAATTGATTTTACCCATCATTATCATTTCAAACTCATTTTTCTAAGTTCTAAAAAACTAATAGAAAGAGAATTTTGAGTTGAACAAAAAATATTGTTGTCAAAATAAATTTAAAAAAAGTTAGTATATTTGAAATAATTAATTATAAAAAGGGTTGGATAAAAATTAACTTTTATAAAATTATTTTTAAATAAATATTTGTTTAGTTTATCATACCAATATCTTAGGTATTGTTCGAGTCCATAGAGTTCATTAGTATGTTTTATAAAAAATAAACAAATTTAGTATCTTAAAAACCATGGGGTTTTTTCTATAAAATATTTTAATTTAGGAAATAACCTTTCATATATATTTTAAATAAACTTAAATTTAGATATACTTTAAAATATAGTAATATTTCGATAAATTCAAGTCTAGCTACCAGTGTGATAGTTTAACCATAACCTGTGACTTCTTATTGATAATAAACCATAGAAATAAATCTTTATTTATTTATAACAATAGTTTAATTTTCAATACACTTGTTTGTAAAAACCCACTTTACTATAATTACTATAAGATCTTTATGACATTCATCTAAGGACCAAACTTGGTTCTGTTCAAATTGATTAAGCTCCTCTTTTATATAACTTTTCCAAATTTCAACACCTAGGGTATCA
Source organism: Viscum album (assembly GCA_963277665.1). Taxonomy (NCBI): domain Eukaryota; kingdom Viridiplantae; phylum Streptophyta; class Magnoliopsida; order Santalales; family Viscaceae; genus Viscum; species Viscum album. The sequence goes on along the minus strand of OY728166.1, from coordinate 1,077,537,210 downwards.
TCTACCATTTTAGGTTTAAATTGTGATAAGAATACATAATACTCACATTTATTTCCTTAAAAACTTATAGATTTTACTATTTTACTTGTGTCACCAATAATATTATTCATAGTATTACTCATTAAGATTAGTTAGTTCTTGGGTAATGTGGTAATTTGATATTTTACTAACTCATTTATATCTTTCATTTAATTTTTCTTGGATAATTAAAATCCGTTTATATTACTTATGGAAGATTTATTATTAGTGGTTACAAATAATAAGCAGGTAAACAAATAGGATATTTTTTAAAAACATCCTATAAATAATGACTTTATATATGTTTTATAAAAAAAGGATTAGATTTATCAAATTTTTTCTCAATTATTTCTTAAGAAACATTTTTTCTTCTATTGAAAACTCAACAAGTATTGCTAGTTGAACAATAAAAAACATTCATTCACTAGCCTTATAATCAAATTTACAAATTTGATATTTAGTATTCAAAATTAAATCTTTACATCCCAAAACTCTAAAGTAATAATATTTTTGATTAATTATAATCCAAAAATCATAAATCGGTTTTTTAAGAAAATGACTATATAAAAATTTATTTATAGTATAACCGGTAGTTTTTATAAAAATAGGGAAAAAATTTATAAAAAAATAATCACATAGGAAAGTTCATGTAATTTAATAAATAATTATATATTTTAGTTTACCTAAACCATTTTTATTTATTATTCCAAGTAATTAAAAATTATGTGTAATAACTTTTTTATAAGAAAATGTTTGATAATATCATTTTCAAAATTCACTATAATTATCACTTAAGATAGAAACCAAAGGAAGATCTTTCTCATTTTTAGCAGAAGAAAAATAAATTTTTGAAATGAGTAAGAGCTTCATATTTTTATTAGAGAATATAAACCCAAGTAAATATAGTGAAATCGTCAAATGTTACACATGCATATCATTTCCACCCAATACTTCCAATTTGTATAGGACTAAATAAATCAATTTGAATTGACTATAAAGCTATAGAATTTGAGAATTCACATTTAGATTTAAAAATAGACTTAAGTTATTTATCACATTGAAAAGGATCACAAATTCTAGTTGAGTTAAACTTAAGTTCTTGTAGATACCTAACATGACCTTTCCTAGAATGTTTTTTAATGTATGGAAGTTGTAGTGACTAAATATTCAATTCCACAACCAAGATAAATCCTTTTTTCACTCAGAAAAGAAAATTATGATGTCATATGTATTCTAAGTCAAGTTTGTATACATTCTCAAGTATATATAAAGATAAAATGAATTAAGATTATAAAATTTAATAGTACACTAATCATTATAAAAGTTTAGAATATAAAACTAGTCATGTAGTTTACTAATTTTGATAAGGTTGTGCTTAAGTCATAAAACATATAGAACATTTTAAATTAAAGTTTTATTGAGAAAATAAAAATCACTAATTCAGATTATTTCACCCTATGAATTATCTACAAAAGTGTCTCTTCCTTCATTCCACTTTCAAAAATCAAAAAATTTCATTTGTCTCTATTCATGCGTCAAGAAAAACCACTTTCCATGTACCATTTATTTCATATGTTAGTACTTATCCCTTTTTATGAAATAGAAAAATTATATTTGTTGACACCAAAATCTTGAGGAGGGGCACTTCGGGCAGATCAAAGAGTTCTGAATGAATTCGGGACGAAGAAGAGCGAATCCCGGGGCCCAGTGGGTGGGCACACGCAAAATTAAAAAAAGCGCTAGCAAGGGGCCTTCGTCATGAAAAATGTTACGCGCCAGCCTACGCTTTGGCGTCCAAAATGATGCCCTCCATGACCGGACGCTCTAGCCCCACTTCCGTTCCCAAGGTGTCGTCGAAAGGGGGTTGGCGCACATGGGCCATTTCTGCGCCGAAGGCGATGACAAATGGTCGTTTTCACATGGGCCCATTCTATGCTGAAGGCGGTGAAAAATGGCATTTGTGTGGCTGGGCCCAGTTCCATGCCGAAGGCGACATGGAATGCTCGTTTGCGCGCCGACTGCCCCGGCCCCCGCTTCCGAGCCCAAGCCATTGTCTAAAGGGGGTTTGCGCGGCTGAGACCAGTTCTGCACCGAAGGCAACGTCAAACACTCATTTGTGTAGCTGGCCCCATTTTCGTGCCCGAGGTGATGATAACAGGGGTTTCCGCACCGGTCCCTTGTGCGTCGGTCCCTTGCGCGGCCCTCCAAGGACTCCGGCTATAAAAAAACCATCTCCCCTCTCTTTGGGGGATGGTTACCGAAGACGAAGCGACTATCTGCTGCATAAAAACCCCATCTTCCGCGACCGCGCGAAAACCCATGGCCTTCAGGTAATGGTTATTGTGTGATAGGTTGGGAGCACCTTTGGACGAGCCCTTGGATCCTCATAAATTTTCAAAGTTCTTTGCACGCAAGGGTCTCGTCTTGCGCGCAGGCCCCTTTTGCGACATGATGTCTTCTTGAATGCCTTCGGTATGACTTGAGCACAGCCTGCGTATTGCACACAATAACCCAACTTGCGCACAAGCCCTCATTTTGCGTGAAGCACCTCCGTCTTGCATTCCATAGGTCCCAATTGCATGCCAACCGTTTTTTTTTTCACGCCAACCCTTCCTCTTATGCATGGACTTCCTATTTTACCTCAGATCATTCTCTGACAGGCACTCCATGTGCTTCCCTCACCTTGAGGCACCTTGTTCAAACCACTCTTACGCACGACACACCTGCATCACACGATCATCTACCGTGTGACCCCTTAGGTTTTCATGGAGTAATTTAAAAGTCCCTTGAACGATACCACCCGTTGTGTTGCTTCGCCTCATGCTTCTTCGCATAGGCACGCTAACGGCTATTTCTTCTTCACATAGCCACGCAAATGTGGACCCCTAATGGGATCACCTCTCGACAACCCACATTCACAGCGTTGCCTGTCCTTTCTCTTCACCAAGGTGTAGAGGGTACTAGTTATGTAAGTCCTAGGGGTGTGGAGAAAACTCACCTCATCCGAGCTATAGGATGTTAAACTGCCAAGCTCCATTGTCCTCAGCACATGACGTTAAACTTTGAATTCCACCCAGGCATCCTACATGGAGAAAGGGCAACCACCTTGATGTAAGCCCCTAGCTTTTGTTGTAGGAGGTAGCATCCCTGCCCATTTTTTATTCGGTGCCAAATCCCTATCCCGCTGGGCTTTATTTCCATCGGGCCTCTATCCTGGAGTAAGTACCAACCTCTTTGAGCTGCTAACCACGCATAAGCCTCTATTTTATCTTTGGTTTGTGATCACATGTAATCCCCACTCCATTTCCCACGGACTCACCCTTCGCAATGTGATCTTCAGTTCTTTGATGTCTCTTGTTTCTCACACCGAGCATGACTCACATGGGCTTAGAGAAAGCACCGACCATGACATCCTCATTGGGAAGCCTAGAGTGTAATCCCTACACCCAACCTAAACTATGTGGTATTTGATCCTTGCCAAGGAAAGGTATGTAGGAAGCCTCCTTGAGGTCTAAGCTAACCACCCATTGGTTTCTCCAACCCCCTTAACATCGGTGCACCAAGCCTCCATTCTGAAGTACGTGGTCTTTGATCCTTGCCAAGGCATGGTATGTAGGAAGCCTCCATGAGTTTCAAGCCCACCACCTCGGTTGTTCTGACCATCTTCACATCGGTTCACCAACACTTTGGGTTGCCTTAGAGCGTAATCCCCAAATCCCCCCCACCCGAACTATGTGGACTTTGATCCTTGCCAAGGCAGGGTGTGTAGGAAGCATCCACGAGGTTCAATCCCAACACCCAGTCGTTTTGACCCCCCCCCCCCTTGTTTGTTTTTTGGCATGCTAACGACTATGGCTTCTTCGCATAGCCACGCTAACGTGGACCCCCAATGGGATCACCACTCGACACCCCCCAGTCATGGTGTTTCCTATCCCTTCTCTTCACCAAGGTGCAGAGGGTACCAGTTATGTAAGTCCTAGGCGTGTAGTGTGAACCCTCCTTGTCTGAGTTCTATAATGTTAAACTTCCTAATTCCATCGTCCTTAGCACATGACATTAAACATTGACTTCCCCCTATGCATCCTACGTGGGGAAAGGGAAACCACACTACTGTAAGCCCCTAAGTTTTCTTGCAGGAGGTAGCATCCATGCCCCTCCTTTCTTAAGTGCCAAATCCCTCTTCCCCTGGGCTTTTTCACCACCGAGACTCCATCCTATAGTAAGTCCCAACTTCTTTGGGCTGTTAACCACACATAAGCCCTTGTTTCCTCTTTGGACTACGATCACGTGTAAGCCCCACTCTATTTCCCACAGACGCACCCTTCATGACAAGATCGTCAGGTCTTTGTTGTCTCTTGTTTCTCGCACCAAGAATGAATAAAATGGTCTTAGAGCATGTCACGAACTGACCCTACCCTGGATCGAGCTGCAACCACCCCAAGCCCGCCTCTATAGCCCAGGGGCTGGTGAAAAAAGTCGATGGATAAACAACTCAGGAAGCCCTTTGCCTGAGTACCTGTACACACACACGCAACCCACTCAATACAGAAGTGCAGAGTAAAAGGAAAAGTAAAGTACTAACTGCTATAAACAACCAAAAAAGTGAATCGACCTCTAAACAGTATAAATCAAGTGCTAAAGGTAAACTGAAAGAAAAAGGAAAAAACACGCACCCAACTAAAAAAGTGGCACAACCTGGCAATAGGTAAACAAAAGTAAACAGCTGGGAGAGTCGCACACCTAGAACCCGACTACGACCACCGCACGTAGTACGAGATTTCGAACTCCTAAGCTCTGCTGAATTCACGACCAAACTTTTTTTCGTCTGCAAGGGCACACCAAGTGCGGGAAAATCCCAAGCAGGGGTGAGTATAAAAATACTCAGTAGGATGCCCCGAAGGCTCAAGGGAGCAACAAAGGAGGTACTGAAGATGTGAGTAGCATATCGAACAAGGAAAATTAAAGGAGTACAACTGAGATTGCAGTAAAGAATATAGCTCAACCCACCAAGAGGAATGAAGTAGACTCATTCAAATGCAAGGTGCTAGAAATAGTGAGAAGATGCACTTCTCATTGAGTCTTCACTATCTATAGTAGGAGAGTAGACTTGTCCAACCACGAGAAGCTATACATGGAAATCACGTGGAATACCCCGTGCGTCTTCACCTCTCCTGGAAGGAGAGTAACGAAAACCCAATAAGTGGGTACTGGAACAAAGTATACATATATATATATATATGCTCTGTCAAGAAACTCGAACAAGATCATAAGGGGATCTCCGTCCCGTAGCTCAGCCCAAGAAAGTGAGTAGCCAATAGTCCCAGAAGTAAACACCATCGATGCCCAGCATCCCGCACGTCTGCCCCGAACTACAAGTCAAGGGGTTCAAATCACCGTACCTCGACACTATCCTCTTTGAGCGGCACTGACTCGCCCGCACGGTTTTAGGTCGCATCATAAGGATGCATCTTGGTGGGGAAAGTGCCCCTCATACTTGAGAGTTCTGAGGAAAGGTCAAACCACACCTCGTCACTATCACACAGTCGATATGTCTTCTCAAAGTCAAAGTTTTCACAACACTAACCCGTACAACCAAGGGTCCCGCTCCGGTTGTCATGGAGAAAAGCCACAAACCAGCCTAGTAGAAAGGAATAAGTCTGAAAGAAGTCTTAGGGTAACCCACTGCCCAGTCTCTGCTGGAGAGTAAAACGCTAAGAGGTTGTTGGGTAACCCACTGCCCAGTCTCTGCTGGAGAGTAAACCCTAAGAGGTCATCGGGTAACCCACTTCCCAGTCTCTACTGGAGGGTAAACCCTAAGAAGTCAATGAGAAACCCACTGCCCAGCCTCACTGGAGGGTAAACCTGAAGAATTCGATGAGAAACCCACTGCCCTGCCTCGCTGGAGGGTAAACCCAGAGAAGTCGATGAGAAACTCACTACCCAGCCTCGCTGGAGGGTAAACCCAAAGAAGTCGATGAGGAACCCACTGCCCAGCCTCGCTAGAGGGTAAACCCAGAGAAATCGATGAGCAACCCACTACCCATCCTCGCCGGAGGGTAAACCTGCAGAAGTCGATGAGCAACCCGCTGCTCAGCCTCACTGGAGGGTAAACCCGAAGAAGTTGATGAGAAACCCACACGCCCAGCCTCACTGGAGGGTAAACTTGGAGAAGTCAGTGAGAAAAACTAGGGGAACCCACTCAACCCTTCTGTTCTAAACCGTCATAAACAGAGGGACCCTCTACGTCGCGAGAGATCAAAGGTACGTAAAGAAGAACACGACATGCACAAGGTGACCACACAACGTGTGGCCCTATCTCATCCCCAAACCAAACACACAAACATTCTCAAGTACTACAACATGTACCTCCAATCATCCCTATGTACTCCTAGAGTATACCACATTTCTATCCCAAAGGCTATCATGCACACGATGTCCAACGTCAACGCAAAAAGGTTTAAAACGTAATTACGCCAACCTGCTTCCTCCACAGCCCTAGCATGGCCAACCACATCTCTTTAAGCATCAACTTTACTCACACGGGAGTGAACGTGGTCACACGCCAAGGGTTCGCTTCCAAGCACAGTAGGAAGATCCGCCACCAGAGCACCTTTCATGCTTCCTCATTTAATAATATCACGTAAGAGGATTCTCTCATGAGAACTGATTACCCCATTGTAATCCCCATGGGAAAACACGCGAGATAGACTACTTACTCACCTCAAACAGATATTCGATTAAAAAGCTGTTCAACACTGTTTTACGCTCGAATGACGTCCCGTGGTCTCGAGGCTCGACCCTGAAAACAGTCGGGCGCATCGCAATATTGCGATCCCCTCAGTAAAACACGTTAAATTGACTGCCTACTTGCGTGGAATGGATATTTGGAGAAAAGGATGCATTTCGTCGTACTTCACACGAGCGGTCCTTCGTGGGAACTGCATCTCAGTCCTGAACCACAACGAACGGATCACACTATTATGATCCTCTTGAAAAAGTACACAAGATTGACTAATCACTTGTCAGGAATGGACACCCGGTGATAAAGTTAGAAATCACCGCCAACTCCCAAAACGGCCCTCGTGGGGCCCGTACCATCGTGAAAAATTAAAGCGGGTAGATTTTTCCATTGCAATTCCCTTGGAAAAACACCACGAATCGACTGCTCGCATGCCCCGAACGGACGTCCGATGAAAAAGTTTCTAAACGCTGCTCGCAGCTTAAAAGATGGGTCATGGGGACCATGCCTCAACTTTAGCTTCAATGCCCGAAAAACCCCTAGGAAATATTCTTCTTTATGCCAGGGTCTCAACGCCATTGACGGTGCTCAAATCGGACATCAGATGTGTCTGCGCCGCCCAAAACAAATATCTCGGGAAAAGCGCTAAGCCACTTAACATACGGGTCGCTCCACCGAGGCCCCCATATAGGGAGTTAAAACCCCTGAAACCATCTCAAAAACTACATCTCGAGCTGAGGATGACACTGCCCTAGACGACACACAAAACGGACACCCGTAGTGATGTTTACGGGCGTCCAAAGTCGAGGGGATGAATCCCCTTTGGCTGGACCAGCCTCAGCCGGCAGGTCCGCCCGGCCAGGGCCGGCCCGCGGCTCAGTCGCGCAGGCCGGCTGTGGACCTGCTGACCAGACCTTGTGGCTGGTCTTCCTTCCATGTGAACACCCAACAAGGGCGGGTATTTGTTCCCCCGTGGGGTCACGCTCCACGACCCCGGTCCTCCCGCTCCGCGCACGCTCGCTGTCGCCCCCAGTTCGCCCACGGCCGCTCCGCCTCAGCCAACCGTCGACGCCCGCAGACACCACCCGTCATCTGAGCTCACCCGCAGTGTCGCGCCACCGCCTGATCCGAGGCCGCCGTCACCTTGAAGACCCGCGCCACTGCAGTCCACTCGTCGGACCGGCGAAGACCGCCGGAAACTCCTTAAAAATTCGCTGGAACGCTGCGGCCACCTCGGGACTCGTAAAATAAATACAAAACAAGAATCAGAAAGCTCGAAAAATGTAATACGCATTTATGTGTTTCACTCGACATCTCGATAGCAATTCGATGCAAGTAATTCAATTTGAAGAATATTGTGGGAATTAAAACTATAAAACATGAGCCTGCCTCTTAGGCGTAGCCCGACGCTTCGCGTGCGATCCGCCAGAAGTTGCAACACCTTAGAGAGGAGGAGAAGAGGCTCTTGAGGGATCTCTAGAGGGAAAACCACCAGGAAGGAAAAAAGGGAGGGGAGGTGGAGGAGGTGGAGTGTGTTTAAATAGAAAACCACTTAACCCTCCGCCTGAAGGCCCCATACCTAAACCCTCAGCAGGGTCGAGGGTAAGCCTCCCCTAGGGTAAAAACCTCCTCCTGAGCATAACGGCAGTCTCAAAAATTTAATCTGAGGCCCTGTTCAAAAGTTATAAAACTTAACGCCTGAGGCCGCTAAATTATGAAAACGCCCCTGGGGCCATTTTCCACAGAAGGCATGTGCCCGCAAAAATTACACCCCTTCTAGGGTAAACGGAATGCTCCGAACTCAACAGTGCCCTCATTTTTCCAATTTGATCTACCTTTTAAGAGATACTTGATTTTAACCATTAAACGAATAAATTAATTATTTTATTTATCCGTTTAACGTTCTGTTAATGGGCGAGGGGTCCCAACGTCCCACGCCAACATGCTTTATGTCGTTCCTAGGGTAAAACCCCATTTCATACCCATCCGTACTCTCAAATTTAGGATTCTAATTACCGTTCAGGATTTATCCAGTTATTTGGCGTGCCCAGTGTGAACGCACTGAAAATTTAATTCCGGCCACACCGGGGATCGGGATCGCACGCCGTCTAAAGGTGCTGCTCTGGAAAAACATCAATAAAGTTCCAAAGTCATTTATAGAAAAAAACCTGAGTTATTACATCATTCCCTCTTTCAATATTTTCATCCCCAAAAATCAAAACCTGGGAATAACTTAGGGTACTAAGCCCACACCTGGCTCTCCCGTACCCAGAAGACCTCTTTCACAATTCTGTGTCACCGCGCATGGACCAAATGATTTGGTTCGTTCGCCCGAGGTATGTCCTTTTCGATGATGTGCATAGGAGTACACATGCAACTCCTCAGGTAAGCCACGCGGGAGACGTCGTGCACCCACTCCGGACTTTGGAGTTAGGGAAAGGCGGTAGGGAACCTCACAATCCCTTTGCACAGTCTCAAATGGCCCATAGGACCTTGTGGGTAGCTTACCTCCCCGTTCAAACGTCTATGTTGTATGCCGCGACTGGAGTCATCGCTTGGACCTGGGGCGAGGGCCGGTGATTCCCTCCTTCAGAATATCCATATGGTGAAACACTCAAGTATATCTGGTCATGCAAGGTTTCACAGTCGATTTCCCATGACCAAGACTCTCTTACATGCTCGAAAGGTGAAGGGGTCACCACCATCGACTAAAGAAAAAGGTTCCACACCTTCTTCTCTACTAACACAGGGTTACACCGGATGCCCTGCATCACCCTGGTAACAACTCAAGCAAGGAGCATGGAGAAAAATAATTTCACACACAGAGTCTAACAATTCTTCTACAAAAGTAGAAGAGTCGTAAAGTGTACCTCTTATCACTTCATGCTCTGTAGGATCGTAGAAATCCAAAGCTCACGGATGTTCGTGGTCCCAACTGTCATCTCCTGGAGCCTGATGTGGACCGCCTGGTGGTGATGGGAAGACCTAAAAAATTCGTCCCCCACTACTAGTTTCCCCCGCTCCTCTGCCAGGACCACCTCTCTGGGTGATACTCCGATCATGACGCTGCCTCTGTCGTGGTGGTGCACCTGCTGTCTTCCCAATATTCTCAGTGTGCCTAGTCTGGCAGTCTCGTTCCAAGTGACCTCACTCACCACAAGCATAACACCGACTCTCTTCGAGCTGCAATGGTTCCCTTCGGCACCACTATGGTGTACGACCATGCCCCTGAGTCTGGTTATTGAAAATCCACCTGCGTCGAGGTTCTATCAGCCAACGCCTGCTAGCTGCGACAGACATATCGGCTCTGTCGAGCCTGCTGCCACCACCAACTGTAGAGCGTGACAGGAAGCTCTCTATCACCAACGCATGCTCTAGCACCCCAACATAAGTGGGAATGACCAAGGGTACTACGACAGCACAAATCTCTCTGATGAGACCCTACTCAAACTTCCGCACTCGAAATTTTCCATCATGGACCAAGTCCGGGTAAAAACGTGCACGGTCCATAAATCTAGTCACGTACTCAGTCACCATCATCCCTCCCTTCTGAAACTACAAGAGCTCCTGGATCCGAACGGAGTGTAGGAAGGAGGGGTAAAACTCTTCCCAAAACAGCAGCTAAAAGTCATCCTACGAAAGTGACGACTCATCGAGTAACTGAGTCACGAGACTCCAACAACACCCCGCTGCTTCGCAAAAAATGATGGCTGCCAAATCCACCCTATGATCTACCGGTGTCTGCACAAGCTTGAAAAGGAGAACTACTGTCTCGAGCCAAACCTCTGTTGCCGGAGGGTCTGGCTCACCACTAAACCTCAGCGGTCTCTATCGCTGGAACTCACAGAGTGCGCTCAACCTACGCTCAAGCTCAGTCTGCTCGACTGAAGCTATCTGCTGCTCACCAGGTTGGGGTGCTGCTACTGGCCCACCCTAAGAAAGGGACTTGCATGATGGGTCATGGACTGAGACCTCATAGCTCACATGGTCGTCGTCACAAACCAAAGCTGGTATCATAGCTGGCTGTCTTCGCAGAGACATCCTAAATATTATCAAGGAGTGTCGCGGTCAGATGAGAATATGTGTATATAACTGTAACAACAATGCAGAGCTGACTCGAGAAGGACTTTCAAGGACTCGATCCTATGTTATGCACAAACCAATTTCCCTGCAATGAGTGTCTCAGCATGCCGAGTCGAAAAGCGGGTTATCAGGGTCCTGGTGAATGGATACGTCGGCCGCTGCACCGTCACTGGACTCCCTGGCCTGAGAGCTGCTCTCGAGACACGTTGACAATGTTGCCCTAGATTCCAACTGATTACTTTTTAGGGACGTCCGAAAAATGTCCCAAGGAACGAACCCCCTCTGATACCACTTTTTCATGACCTGACCCTGCCCGGGATCGAGCCATAACTACCCCAAGCCCGCCTCCATAGGTCAGGGGTTGGCAATAAGCACCGAAGGCTAAACAACTCGGGGAGGTCTTTGTCTGAGTACCTGTACACACACACACATCCCACTCAATGAAGAAGTGCATAGTAAAATGAAAATTAAAGTACTGACTGCTATAAACAACCACAAAATTGTATCGACCTCTAAAAAGTATAAAGCAAGTGTTGACGATAAACTAAAAGAAAAAGGGAAAAACATGCACCCAACCAGAAAAGTGCCACAACCCAGCAACAGGTAAACAAAATTAAACAGCTAGGAGAGTCCCACACCTAGAACCCGGCTACAACCACCGCACAAAGTCCGATCTCCCAAACTCCTAAGATCTTCTAATGTCACGACCATCCTGTCCGTCTTCTGCAAGGGCACACCAAATGCGGGAAAATCCCAAGTAGGCGTGAGTATAAAAATACTCAGTAAGATTCCCAAAAGGCTCAAGGGAGAAAAAAAGGAGGTACTGAAGAGGTGAGCAGTAGATCAAATAGGGAAAAGTAAAGGAGTACAACTGATAGTGCAGTAAAGAGTACAGCTCAACCCAACAAGAGGAAGGAAGTAGAATCATCCAAAAACAAGGAGCTATAAATGGTGAGAAGATGAACTTCTCATCGAGTCTTCACTACCTATATTAGGAGAGTAGACTCGTCCAACCACGGTAAGCTAGACATGGAAGGCACATGGCATACCTCGCGCGTATTCACCTCTCCTAGAAGGAGAGTAAACAAAACCCAAGAAGTGGGTAATGGAACAAGGTATATATATATATATATATGCTCTGTTAAGAAACCCGAACAAGATCGTAAGGAGATCTATACCCCGTATCTCAGCCCAAGAAAGTGATTAGCCAAAAATCCTAGAAGTAAACACCATCGATGCCCAGCATCCCGCACATCTGCCCCAAACTGCATGTCAAGGGGCTCAAATCACCGCACCTCAACACTATCTGCTTTGGGCGGCACTGACTCATCTGCACGGTTTTAGGTCGCATCACAAGGACACGTCTTGGTGTGGAAAGTGCCCCTCGTAATTGAGAGTTCTTCGGAATGGTCAAACCACACCTCATCACTGTCACACAGTCGATGGGTCTTCTCAAAGTCAAAGTTGTCACAACACTGACCCGTACAACCAAGGGTCCTACTCTGATAGTCACGGAGAAAAGCCACAGACCAGCCTAGTAGAAAGGACTGAGTTTGAAAGAACTCGTCGGGTAACCCACTTCCCAGTCTCTACTAGAGGGTAAACCCTAAGAGGTCATCAGGTAACCCACTGCCCAATCTCTGATGGAGGGTAAACCCTAAGAGGTCATCGGGTAACCCGCTGCCCAGTCTCTCCTGGAGGGTAAACCCTAAGAAGTCAATGAGCAACCCACTGCCCAGCCTCGCTGGAGGGTAAACCTGAAGAAGTCGATGAGCAACCCACTACCCAGCCTCATTGGAGGGTAAACCCGAAGAAGTCGATGAGAAACCCACTACCCAGCCACACTGGAGGGTAAACCCGAAGAATTCAATGAGCAACCCACTGCCCAGCCTCGTTGGAGGGTAAACCCGGAGAAGTCGATGAGCAACCCACTTCCCAACCTCACTGGAGGGTAAACCCAAAGAAGTCAATGAGAAACCCACTGTCCAGCCTTGTTGGAGGGTAAACCAGAAGAAGTCGATGAGCAACCCACTACCCAGCCTCACTGGAGGGTAAACCCAGAGAAGTCGATGAGAAAAACCAGGGGAAAACACTCAACCCTGCTAGTCTAAACCGTCGTAAACAGAGGGACCCTCTACGTCGCGAGAGACCAAAGGTACATAAAGCAAAACACGACACGCACAAGGGGCCCACACGATGTGTGGCCCAATCTCATCCCCAAACCAAAAACACAAACGTTCTCAGGTACTACAACATGTACCACCAAGCATCCTCGCATACGCACAGAGTATACCACATCTCTAGCCCAAAGGCTATCATGCACACGATGTCCAACGTCAACACAAAAAGGGCGAATACATAATTTCGCCAACCTGCTTCCTCCACGGCCCTAGCATGGCCAACCACATCTCCTTAATCATCAACTTTACTCACACATGAGTGAAGGCGATCACACACCAAGGGTTCGCTTCCAAGCACAGCAAGAAGAGCTTCTACCGGAGCACCTATCATGCTTCCCCATTTAATAAGATCATGTAAGAGGCTCCGCTCACATGAACTGATTACCCCATTGTAATCCTCACAGAAAAACATGCGATATATACTACTTACTCGCCTCAAATGGATATCCGATGAAAAAGTCTTTCAACACTACTTTACACTCGAACGACGTCCCATGGTCCCGAGCCTCGGCCCCAAAAACAGTCGGGCGCATCTCACCATTATGATCCCCTCAGGAAAACCCGTTAAATTGACTACCTACTTTCATGGAACGAATATCCTGAGAAAAAATATGGATTTCTTCATACCGCACATGAGCGTTCTTTCGTGGGACCTGCATCTCAGTCCCGAAGTGCAACGAATGGATTGCACTGTTGCGATCCTCTCGAAAAAGTACACAAGATTGACTAATCACTTGTCCGGAACGGACACCCGGTTATAAAGTTATAAATCACCGCCAACTCCCAAAACGGACCTCGTGGGGCCCGCAACATCGTGCATAATTAAAGCGGGCGGATTGCGCCATTGCAATGCGCTCGGAAAAAAATATGAATCGACTACTCACACGCCCCGAACGGACGTCCGATGAAAACGTTTCTAAACGCTGCTCGTAGCTTAAAATACAGGTCATGGGGCCCATGCCTCAACTCCGGCTTCAACACCCGAAAATCCCCTTGGAAATCTTCTTCTTGATTCCAGGGTCGCTACGCCGCTGACGGCGCTCAAATCGGACATCAGATGTGTCTGCGCCACCCAAAACAAATATTTCGGGAAAAGAGTTAAGCCACATAACGTACGCGTCGCTCCACCGAGGCCCCCATATCGGGAGTTAAAACCCCCGAAACCATATCAAAAACTTTTTCTCTATTTGAGTATGACACTGCCGCAGACGACATGCAAAACAGGCACCCATAGTGAAGTATACGGGCGTCCGAAGTCGAGGGGACGAATCCCCTTGGGATGGACCAGCCTCGGCCAGCCGGTCCGCCCGCAGACCGGCCCTCGTGGACCCGCGGTCCACCCACAGACTGGACCTCATTGCCAGTCCTCCTACCGCATGAAGACCCACCAATGGAAGGTCTTTGTTCCCCCGCGGGGTCCCGCGCCGCGACCCCGGTCCTCCGTGGCAACCGGCCGGCGCAGCCGACCGGTCCTCCAGCTCGTCGTCGCCCCCAGCTCGCCCGCGGCCGCTCCGCCTCAACCAACCACCGACGCCCGTAGCCACCACACACCATCTGATCTCACCCGCAGCGCCACACCGCCTCTAGAGTTGAGGCCTCCGCCTCCTGGAAGACCCACGTCGCCGTCGTCCACTCGCCGGACAGGCCAGGACCGCCGGAAACTCCCCAAAAACCCCCGAAACTTTGTTGGAACGTTGCAGCCACCTCGGGACTTAGAAAATCAATCCGAAACAAGCGTTGGAAAGCTCTAAACATTTACTACTCATTTATGGGCTTCACTCAACAATTCTATAGAAATTAAATGCAAGTAATTCAATTTGAAGAAGATTGCGGGAATTAAAACTATAAAACACGAGCCTACCTCTTGGGCGTAGCCCGATGCTTCGTGTGCGATCCACCTGAAGTTAAAATGCCTTGGAGAGGAGGAGAAGAGGCTCTTGAGGTATCATGAGAGGGAAAACCACTAGGGAGGAACAAAGGTAGGGGAGGTAGAGGAGGGGGAGGGTGTTTAAATAGAAAACCACTTAACCCTCCGCCCGAAGGCCCCGTACCCGAACCCTCAGCGGGGTCGAGGTTAAGCCTCCCCTAGGATAAAAACCTCCTCCCAAAAACAATGGAAGTATCATAAATTTAATCCGAGGCCCCATTCAAAAGTTATATAACTTAACACCCGAGGCCACAAAATTACTAAAACGCCCCTGGGGCCATTTTCCACAAAAGGCCCGCGCCCGTGAAAATTACACCCCTTCTAGGGTAAAAGGCATGATCCAAACTCAACGGTGCCCTCAATTTTCCAATTCGAGCTACCATTTAATAGATACTTGAGTTTAACCATTAAACGAATAAATTAATTATTTTATTTATCCATTTAACGTTCCGTTAACGGGCGAGGGGTTCCCAATGTCCCGCGCCGACATGCTTTATGTTGTTCCTAGGGTAAAAAACCCATTTCGGACCAATTCGTACTCTCATATTTAGGATCCAAATTACTGTTTAGGAGTTATCCCATTTATTTGGTGTGCCCAGTGTGAATGCACTAAAAATTTAATTCCAACCACACCAGGGCTCGGGATTGCACATCGTCTGAAGGCGCTGCTCTAGAATAACATAAAGAAAATTCTGAAGTCTTTTATATAAAAAAACCAGGTTCTTATAGAGCAAGCACCGACCATGACATCCTCTTTGGGCAGCCTAGAGTGTAATCCCCATACCCAACCTGAACTACGTGGTCTTTGATCCTTTCCAATGAAAGGTACGTAGGAAGCCTCCCTAAGGTGAAAGCTCACCATGCATTGGTCACTTCGACCCCCTTAACATCGGTGCACCAAGCCCCCATTTTGAACTATGTGTTCTTTGATCCTTGCCAAGGCAAGGTCAATAGGAAGCCTCCACGAGGTTTAATCCTACCACCCCGGCCGTTCCGACCATCTTCACGTCGGTTCACCAACACTTTGGGCTACATCAGAGCGTAAGCCTCAGATTCCCCCCACCCGAACTACTTGGACTTTGATACTTTCCAAGGCAGGGTATGTAGGAAGACTCCATGTGGTTCAAGACCAACACCCGGTCATTCTGACCATCCTTCACGTCGGTTCGCCTACACTATCCATATATACCCTAGGTCCTTATTCACATTGGTTCACCCCCTAACCTACAAGGAATTAAACTTGTGACCCCATTCAGTAAGAATTCATTGAAATCTTTATCCAATGGTAAGTTGTTGTGACCTCAATTAGTAGTAAGTCATTGTGACCACATTAAATGATAAGTAATTGATATCTCGATCAGCGGTAATCCGTTGCATCTCTTATTCAGTGGCAAGCCATTGTAATCCCATTAACTGGGACCTACACATTTGGTTTGTCCTAGTGGCATTAGACCAACCCAGGCTGCTGACCACGCGTAAGACCCATACACATCATCGGGTCATTGTCCTATGTGTACACCCCAATTCAAGCTCATTGCCTGATCTTTCCCTCGAGCCTATGTGGCTCTAGAAGTTCATGTCCCATCCTAGAGGTTCCACTTCCTCTGGGTCCCATCCATGCATCCATTTTCATAGGTCACCTCCATAGACATCCCATCGCCCTCCTGAGCTATGCAGACTTTGATTCACTACCACGAGGATATGTAGAAAGTCTCCCTGAGACTCAAACCCAACATTACCATCATCCTCACGGCAATTCCATCCCATTAGCCACCCATTTCACTCTGCACCCCCATCATCTATCTTGATTCTTACCCATGCCGCCACATCCCGGTGAAGTCATGTTAACCCACCTACATCAGTGTGTCCTCCAGGGGTTACAGTCATCTGATCCACTCTAGTCAATGTTCTGATCAGTCATATCCATCACCGTTGGACGTTAAACTTGTGGATTACCCTATGTTAAACATGGAAAGTTGATAAAAACCTCAGATACATGCCTATGGAATATAATTCCTCATATTCAACACTGGATGTATCGGGCTTCCGCGCCCTCGAGAAGCCCTATAATAAGGGGAAGAAACCCAGACGTGCCAGTGTCCCAGCGTCCAGATGCACCAGTGATGTCCAACGTGACTACTCCCCTGACCGAAGGTTGTTTCCCTAACCTGACCCCTTGGAATGTCCTGACAGAAGCTGTGTAATTAACTGGTGTCCATGAAGATATGGATCCAGGAAGAGTTTCACAAACAATGTCTTAAATCTATAAGGGAGAACCGGACTAGGTAATGAGTTCTGAGGAGGAATCCAAGGAAGGAATAACCTACATCCCATTATCCCATTTCGATCAAGGAGAAAACATCCCGAAACAATGAACGCATGCTACCCGCCTTTGGAAAGCGGGAATGCGGGGCAACCAAATCACGCCTTTCATCCTCACAAACTGATGTGCGTTCCCCGGTGAAAGTTTCGGAAACAGAAATGGTGAACCTGACGTGAAGATCTTATCCTCAATATGGAGATTATTAGTGCTCGAGGCATCAATGGATTAGCATATCACTGGATCCAGTTATCCGGTGTTGGGTCCCGCCAAGAAAATAGCAGGCCTAGCATGAAACTCACCAGAAGTTGGGGCAGTAGAATGTTGGACATCCCGTTCTGCAACGTTGTTAGCGTGGATCCCTCTTATCAGTCATGGAAGATGGAATGACACTATGGAATTGGTCGTCGATTCCTTTTTCTTTCAGCACTAATGAGTTAATCTCCCTGTTCATCAGGAATCAAGTTATTTCATCTGAAACGCAATCACCACCTGCATATCGATGCAGGGGCAGGGGCAGTGCCAACACGGCAGTCCCGCGTGGCTCCGCCTCTTCCACAACGGCCTCTACACTTGCAACCATGGGGCGCCAAAAACCCATATCCCCATCTGACGTCATCCAACAAAGGGTGACCAATGACCTCATATGCTGGTACAAGGAGGAGGGAATAATCCCGACTCGGGATATGGTCCACCTATATCTGGAGGCATCTGTGCATCATCGTCAATGCCACCCTCGAGGGCCGCGTAGGGAGCCGCTACTCCCCACACTGACATATAACCATTTCAGGAGCCTCTCCCTGGAACGCTTTGATGACTCCCTGCCTTACGCTAACGAGGTAGGTGACATCCGACCCAACTCGGTAAGAGTCCCATTCCAGAGGCTCCAATTGAGGGATCCCACCCGGCCGCATCAGCACCTCCACCCTATCTTGCTGGATGAGGATTAGGTAAGCCACGTACCTGCACCACTAGCTTCGGTTCGTCCGACCCGATGCTAGCATCATGCGCAAGCTGAGGATGCCTGCCAAGGGGCATCAACGTCGATGACTACTATGGCCTGAGCCACTGTCAACACATATCATTAGTTCTTTGAATACATGAAGCAGGGGCACCTATATGCCTGACCAGGATCGAGGCCCCAACCGCCCCATGAGTAGGCTGGGTTGATTCTCTTGGTCACCGGCACAAGCAGTGGTCGCTGTGAGCTAACCCGCGGCAATGCCACCCAGTACGGGGGTCCTCCCCGTACCACTACCATAAAGATCACGGGACTTCCCTGCTTCCAAGAAAGGCACATAGGTCTACCCCGTGCCACCTTCAGTCCAAATGAGGATCCTCCCCGTGGAAGTGATGCTTATCACGGCAGTCTCTCTCGTACCCACTACACCGAATATGGAATAATTCCTCCTGCCACAGACTGCGAGTGTGGAAATGTTGCGTATCTTGTCACTCTTCAATGTAGGGATCATCCCTGTGTCCTATTAGTAGCGGAAGAAAGTTCCCATCGCCTCAGAAATTAGAGGGGTGAAGGTCAGCTTTTCTCCACCCACACCCCGCATGGAGGTCCTACCCGTGTTCAGTTAGCCCAGTACAAGGACCCTCCTCATACTGAGGTCACCAGGGGAAACAAGCATGGAGGTCCTCCCCATGATCCTGTCGTTTCCAGCGGAGGTCTTTCCCGCTCCATCACTACCCATGGAGGTCTTCCCCATGTCCCCTTCGATATTTGTCCTAGTTCTCCTCGCACCCTGACTTTCTCAGCTTGAAACCCTCTCTGTCCCAGCACCATTGTGGCTGAAGGACCTCGTGTCAGAAATCAACCCTGTCCCGAGGAGCCACCCAGGGGCAGGAAGGTGGGTCGTCGCTTCCATAAAGAGAATTCTGGGAAGGTCTGGATAGAGATCAAACCAATTCGCTTTTCAGAATCTGAAGCGGAATACGACTCATCTCAGGAACCCTCCCCTCACTCATTCGAGTCAAGGGCTGGGGAAGGGACAAGGCGCATTAGCCTAATACTCCCAGAATGTGAGGTCCGTCATATTCCCACCTCCCTCTATAGGTATATCTATGAGGATGAAAATCTAGCAACCCCACAGGTCACGGTCATGCAATCACCACCATCATCACTAGAAGCGCTCTCTACCTCGACAAGAGATCACAGAGAGCTATTTTGGGGACCAATGACGGGCGAGCAGCAGTGAGACCTATCGGCAGTAGCCCTATCCCCTAAGTTAGGAACTAGGCTTCCATCCCATCTTATCATGATGTAGTGGATAGTTCACTACACTCTTCAGAAGATAACCCGAGATTTGGCGGCCAGTCAGCCCGCTCGCCATACTCTCCACCGGCCATCCTGTCATCCCAGCAGTCTGCCTCAGTATCACTTTTTGTTCCTCAATTACCCCCTGTTTAAGAATGGGGAAATCAAGGGCCAGACCCTAAATCCAAGCCGAGGAGCTTCTGGAACATCCTCGTAGTGGGCCACTTCCCCAAGATGTTTTGGCTCGTGGCAGCGCTAAATTTTCGCACGTCGGAATCCCTCGCCCTAGAGGAGGTTGAATATTTCCACCAAACCCTCTGGGAGATGCACTTTCACATTTGTAATCAGTGAGTGGTTTATCCCAAAATCCAAGTGCATCTTGAAGACATTGACGAGCAATGACGTCTAGTAGATCTGGCTACGCTCCCTATGGCCTAGCCTCCCAAGTCACCAGGCCGCTGTAAGGTCCTCCAAGTGAAATGGGTTCAGAGTTCCAAAATACTCTGCAAGATCATCAAGGAGGATTCCCCCCACATGCAAATCTATGGTTGGGGGCTATATGATTCCCTCCTCTTCATTATTATCCAGCAACATCCTGACTTTCTAGGGGATATCAAGGACATTCCCCAAGGAAGGGTCATGGCCAACATGGCCGACCTAGTGCAAAAGGAGGATGAGTTGGAGCTTCTCGATGGGGATTTACCCTCCGAGGTCATGCCACCACTATTGGACCCATCAGGGAGGGTTACTCATGAGCAAAGGAACCTACTAGGTCTCCCTACGCCCACTGAGGCATTAGTACTTAGCTGGAATTCTGTTAAGGGTAAAGAGCATGTTGGATCTACCAAACACTCCGACCTATCCACCTTAGTGCAGAAGATGGAGGAAGACCCGGAGAAGGACACATTGCGCCAAAAACTTTCCGGGCAAAAGAGGCTGGTCGATAACCTCTTGGCTGAATGTGCTGCCGAGCGATGGCTGGACTACGGTAACCCTAGGCCTAGGAAGAAGGGGAAGGAATAACTTCCCCTCAGCGAGTTTCCTCTAGGTGACCCTGAATTTCTTTCCCCCGCAGATAGGATTGAGGCCGGAACTTATGAAAATAGGGCATGATATGTCTCGCCAAACCCTCCCGAACGGTGATACAATCCAAGGGACCTAGCTCAGGATCCCCCAGTCCCCCCGAGGGTCATGCCGCCAGCCGCTCCATGAGACGCTGGGCCTACTCATCATGTTGAAGAACCTGCCAACATGCTCATGGTTAGGGATCCCTGTAAAGACAGGGAACCTCATCTAGATGATCTAATGGAAGCACTCATTGCTTGCCTTGAGGCATTGGAAACATGATAGGTGGCAATCTCACCTGATTGAAAACCATATCCAGCATGGGTGGATGATATTCCAGAACCTTTGGGTTTCGGGAATCCCACATTCTCCCCCTTTAATGGGACGGGGAACCCACCACATCACCTGTCCCACTTCAACTCAAGGTGTGGTACCATGTTAGGGACTCCAGCATAGTTGGAGGCTACCAAGATCCTCTTTTTTTGTTCTGACATTGAAGGGGCCTGCACTCATCTGGTATAACCAACTTTCCATCGAATCTGTAACCAGCTGGGAGGACCTTAGAAGGAAATTCCTCTACCAGTTCAGCTCCACCACGCAAAAAACAATCATCATAGACCTCTTCAAGTGCAAACAAAGTCCTGATGAGTGTGTCACTGACTTTATCTCCCGGTGGAAAGGGCTTACATATTCCCTTGACATTCCACTGACTCAGTAAAAATTAATGACGATGTGTGTAGGAAATGTCAAGATAGAACTGGTTCCCTCTCTAATAACCTATAACTACCCCAGGGGATTTCGAGACTTCTCTGATAAGGCCCAACTTATGAAAGAAGCCTTGCAACAGGCCATCCAGACACGTTTGTTGCCTCCCACAATTCCCGCGAGAAGGGCGGTCAGAGCCGAGCCTACCACGGTGGCCAAAATAGAGGCCCCTAGACAGCTAGAATTATTACCGGCAGAGCCACCTCCCTATCCTTATAGAGACATTCTACCACAGGCTCAACCTCCAACCCAACAACGACTTCTTTAGAATCGGCAGGTGCCCCTGTGAAATGCGTCACCGCCTCCTAGGCAGGACAACCAGGCTCCACCTCCTCGATAGGCTCCTCTAGCTCATCATCAGGGCTAGGTTCTAAGTCCCCCCTTTCCAGATAGAAGAAACTTCACCTACTCGTTCAATGAGAATTAGGTCCCTGACTATTTTTAAATTGCCTTGGAACAAGGGATTGTGCGTTTTCCTGAGTGCAGAAGGCCAGAAGAGTCAAACCTCACTGATCGCCTCAACTACTGCCTCTATCATCGGATCCTGGGGTACACCCTTAAGCAGTTCTATGTGTTTAAAGACTGGATTTAGGACCAGGTCGATAACAACATATTCAGGTTGGGCCCGGCTCCGGCACAAGTGGCATGCGTCGTCGTAAGGCCAGACAGTAGCAGCGACAACAATGGTGAGTAGCAGCAGGTTTATAACTGTGTGTCTCAGAAGTATGATGAATAGATGGCTCGTAAAACGGTTTCTCATGCCAATGGTATCATTCATCCATGCCTAAATCAGCAAGAGCCTTCAGAAGATGTAGCCGCTACTTCTGTATCATCATCTCAGCCGACCTTTTCCCAGAAGAGCAAGCATCTGCGACACAAGGTAAAGCAATGCACCCCCCCCCCCCAAATGCCATCATCATCCTGCACTCTTGGTAAATTCATTCCTACGAAGATGGGGATTCCTCCCAGAATCTGCCCAATAATGGATGACTCTTCAAGTGATAGTCAACGGTACGCTTCAGTTAATACCGTGGAGTTAGTAAATCTCTATATGACTCTTGATGATGGTAAGCACCAGGAAAACCTCCCAAAAGTCCCTAACCGATGCCAAAGTCTGTGGAGCTGTTACCATATGGGTCATCAAGGCACATAAATTGGAACTTCTAGTAAGATTTTTCATGCCTCTGAGACTAGAAAGAAGGCCCAGTGCAGAGCTCAGCATGCGTAGCCTCCTCATCCAGTGTCATCAGGCCCGCATCTACCGCCGTTTGTGATGCTGGATCAGGAAGAGCCACTACGACCATGTCGCAACCAGCCTCGCCCAGCTATAGGCCTGTCTCATTCATCTAGTCCTCATCTGGTAACTACTCTATGGGCTTTGACTAGTGAGCAGCAGGATATGCCCAATACCAGTCAGCTGTGGGCCTAGTCGGCAGGGCCTGCCATGCCTCCTGTCACAGAGTGGCCTCTTGCAAGCAGAATTTCATGTCTGGCATGGAATTATGATGTTCTCAATCACCTTTTATGCATCCTAGTGAGGATTTCCATCCTCGAGTCCCTTCTCCTGTCTTCAGATATGAGTGAGTCCCTCGCTGAGGCTTTAAGAAGCCCCCTCCAGTTTGAGACGGAGGTAGCAGCTATAGAATCCTTTCATGATGAACCGGTCGAGAACGCTGAATGTTAGGCCATCATTTCATTCTATGGAGAAGATGAAGGCTCTTCCATATAGGGGCACATCTGCCCATTGTACATCACAGGACAATTTAATATCATGGAGGTTCGTCGTTGTCTTGTTGAAACCAGCTTCGGGATTAACCTTATCCCGACATGGACACTGCGGAAGTTGGGGTTATCTGAAGATGACATAACTCCCTCCAATTTAAGAATCCAGGGATATGACAGAATAGAGAAGACCAAACTCGGTAAGATCCATTTGAAGACCCAATTCGGTGGCCTAGTTTCCATCACTGAGTTTATAATTATCTCTCTGGACACCGCGTACAATGCGTTGATGAGCAAACCATGGCTCCACCTGCACGCGGCGGTCCCTACAATGTATCACCAGTGACTCAAGTACTCCCTCAATGGTTGAGTAGATGTAATCCAAGGGGCTGCCTCTCCTTTTTCCTCTTGTGAATTCTGCTACCTGGATTACGACTATTACAAAAGCAAGGACAAGTAGATTCAGGCCAGCGAGGTTGAACACGTCGCGGTTGCAACTCTCCCCTAGGCAGATCTAGATGACGCCTACATCTTCTCAATCCATCGATTGGAGGCCACAACCCCTGACATGGGGCAATTTTTTTTTGTCTCTGGTATAAGGTAGGAGCATATTCCCATGTCCAAGTGATGGTGGAAAATCCCCTCGTACTCCTAAACAATTCAGGATCAGGTGATCCTAGAGCCTCGTACCCCCATAAGGTATTGGGACATCTACCCCATGGTAATAGTAGTACATCATATGTTCCTGTTTCGCTAGGCTGGAATTAACCGGCTCAATAAAACGTGCCACTATTTCTTTAATATCATCAAGCATGGCCCCTTGGGCTAAAGACCAAATGGGATCGGGTCGAAAACCTTCGTTGTTATGGTTTTGGCAGTACATGAATCTCCCGATATTTTATCCACTGCCGAGCAAGCTGGTACCGACCTCTCGTAGGGGGATGTCGACCTGAGGGAGGCTCCTCCCGCTTGGGATCCCACCTCCACAATTGAAGAAGAGGATTTAGAGGACACTCCCCCGGCCTTTGAAGAGGGTGTCTCTGCCATGGTCAATGAAACGGTATAGGTGAACCTCAGTAGCGAGGTAGATCAGAGAACCACATTGATCAGCGTCGCCTTGTCCCTCGAGGAGAAGAAGAGATCCTCAGGTAGTTGTCCACTTCCCTGGTCTTCTGACAAATCATCACGGGTTCAAGAAGCCTCCCAGAAATATGTACCCTTCTCACGGTGCCATGGTCAAGGCCAAAGTTGATAATATTATCAGGTCCAACTTCATTAAGAAGGTCCAGTACCCCAAGTTTCTAGCCTAAATTATACCAGTCAGGAAGAATAATGGACATATTAGAGTCTGCATCGACTCCTGTTATCTCAACCATCACTGTCTGAAGGATCATTTCCCCCTTCTTGTGATAGAATTTTTGATCGATGTTGTGGCTGGGTTCGAATCCCTTTCCTTCATGGATGGGTACTCTAGATATAATCAGATCCAGATAGCCCCTGAGGATGAGGAGTCCACAGCTTTCAGGGTGCTTCAAGGTACATTTTGTTACCAGGTCATGCCCTTCGGCTTAAAGAATGAAGGTTCCACCTAACAGCGGGCCATGCATCACATATTCAAGAAATTCCTTGGGACATTGGTGGAATTCTATGAGGAAGATCTGGTGTTCAAATCTCACAAGTGTGAGGACCATCTTAAGGACCTCAGGAAAGTGTTCGGCTTCCACCGTTCTCGCCACCTGAAGATGAACCCATTGAAATGTGCCTTCGGGGTCACCTCTGGGAAGTTCCTTGTATTTGTTGTCAGGTACTGGGACATTGAGATTGACCCAGAGAAGATCAATGCCATTGGTTAAATGCCTCCCCTAAGAAATATTTGGGAGATTCGAGGTTTCCAAGGCCACTTAGCCTACATACGCCTTTCGAATTTGGCCGGCAAGTGTAAGCCCTTTTTTGGATCATGAAGAATTAATCCGCCTATGAGTGGGACGAAGAGTGCCAGATTGTGTTCGAGGAAATCAAGAAGTATCTTCTCCAGCATCCAGTCTTGATGCCACCCTTCTCCAGAAAACCACTACTCCTTTATGTGACTTCCATAGAATGATCTCTTGGAACCCTTCTCACCCAGAAGAACAATGAGGGGATAGAGAATAGTATTTACTACATCATTAGTATGCTCATCGATAAGGAGACCAGATACGCCCCCATCTAAAAGAGCTGCCTTGCACTGGTATTCGTAGTACAGAAATTGCGACACTACTTGCAGCACCACGAGGTACAGCTAGTGTCTCAGGTAGACCCACTGAAGTACATTCTGAACTATTCCATTTTGAAAGGTCGTCTAGCTAAGTGGGTAGTGATTTTTTAGAAGTTCAATATCAGGTTTGTCCCTCAGAAATCTATTAAGGGGAAATCATTGGAAGACCTTCTTGCTGCCCATCCGGCTCCTGCTGACCAGTCCTTGGATCTCGATTTTCCTGATGAGGCAATCCTATCAGTAGATCATGACATCCTGTGTCGGCAGATTCACTTTGATGGTTCTTCTCGAAGCCCCACCGGTATGAGGCTCAATGATCCCAGGATCAACAGGGTAGGCCTAGGTATTGTCTTTATTACCCCGACACAAGACATTTTTTCGTACTCATTCCTGTTGTC
Organism: Viscum album; assembly: GCA_963277665.1. NCBI lineage: Eukaryota > Viridiplantae > Streptophyta > Magnoliopsida > Santalales > Viscaceae > Viscum > Viscum album. Next base: position 1,077,511,476 of record OY728166.1, on the reverse strand, counting down.
AAAAGGATTCACCAACAATGAGGCAGAGTATCAGGCTCTTATCACTGGCCTTGATCTTTCCCTCGAGATTGATGTGCCCCATTTTCATGTGAAAGAGGATTCCGAACTAGTCATCAGGAAGATCAATGGTGACTACGTAGTCAGAAAGCCAGAGCTCATACCATTATTGTAGTGCACTCTCCAGCTAATGGATGAGTTCCCATATCGGTTGGAAGTTACTCATGTACCTCGATCTCAGAATGGTTGAGAGGATTCCCTTGCCAGCCTGGCTGCATCACTTACAGAACCCGAGCAGGATGATCTGATTATACACGTGGCACATCAGAGATTCATTAATCCCATTACCCCATATTATGATGATGGCCTGTGGGTAATCCATATTACCATTGGGACCTCCACATCAGGACCCCCAGGTTCCTCAGATGTAGTGGTTTAAGTGACCCCTGACTGTAGAGTCCCCTTTGTCGAGTATCTCCAAAATGCTTACCTCCTGGATGATCGGGCTGAGCGCAAGCGAATCCGACACCACGTGCTACAGTTTACCCTTCAGAGTGGTCCCAATCTTGAGAAGACCCTCTATAAGAACGGGTTCGATGGTTTCCTCCTCCATTGCATCCAGGGAGTTGATATTTCTCAGGTCATGCAAGAGGTTCATACCGGTTCCTACGGTGCCCACCAGACTGGGCCGAAGTTTTCCCACCAGATCTAGAGACGGGTAATTTTGGCCCTCCATGATCCATGATTTCATCGAGTTTACCAAGAGATGTCATGTGTGCTAAATTCATGCTAACTTCATGCATCGGCCACCAGAACCTCTCCACTCCATCAAGTACTCTTGTCCATTTGCGGTATGGGGACTCGACGTCGTGGGACCATATCCACCAGTGACAGCTCGTCAATGTTGGTTCATCATGACCGATATGGATTTATTTTCCAAGTGGGAAGAAGTAGTCCCATTTAAGGAGTTCAAGGCCCGGTCTATCGTTGACTTCGCGAGCTCCAATATCATCTACCAATTCAGAGTTCCTCACGCTGTCCTCACCAATAAAGACACCAACTTCCAAGTAGCTGAGTTGAAGAAGTTTTACGTCAAGTACAATATTCATTCAAATCATACCTACCACTATCACACACAGAAAAATGGATAGATTTAGGTGTTCAAAAAAACTCTCTCTAACATTTTGCAGAAAATGGTTGGTCAAAATAAGAAGAGTTGGCTGGAAAAAGATCCCCAACGCTCTCTGGGCTTACCGAACGATGGCTCGTAATTCCACCCAGGTGACCCCATATTCCCTTGTGTACGGATCCGACGTCATCCTACCCATCAAGATCCAGCTGCCTTCATTACGCATAGCGGTATATGACTAGCAGGCACTAGATAAGGTAGCCGAAATTCGTCTAGATGAATTGGAAGCACTTGACGAGAATAGGCTTCGTGACCTGCACAATCTGGAGAGGCATCAGAGTAAGATAGATAGAGCCTTCAATAAGAAGGTTTTCCTCCTCTCTTTCCTACAAGGTGACTCGGTATTGACCCTCCAGACACTAATGATCCCTGGTAGGAAACCACCCAAGTTGGAGCCCAAATGGGAAGGATCTTACATAATTCAAAGGGTTTACCCCAATGGTGAATACTCCCTAGTGACCATGGATGGTGAGCGTATAACTCCTCCCACCAATGCCAAGTTTCTCAAGAAATACTTTTCCTGAACCAAATGGTCTTTCATGACCCTAAACTATGGGGTTCAGCATGACCCTAAACTGTTAGGTCTTGCATGACCCTAAACTACTTCGTCCAACATGACGTTAAACTATATGTCGTCCTGTAAGACGTTAAACTGCACCCTTAGAACTATGTGTGGCTTGATTCCCATCCACATGGTATACATAAAAACCCTCAAGAATTTCATCTTGAGCCTAGCCCCAAACTCTTCTCTTTGACTATCCCTCCTGGGTATAGTTCTCTTGGAGGATCCTTGCATTATATGGTGTAAGCTTCCTTATCCCCACTCATGCTAGGATTACAATGGTCACACCATGTGCATGCTCCCCATTCTTCTATCCTCCCACGTCCTCACCACACGACGTTAAACTGCATGGCCTTCAAGAACTACGTACGACTTGATTCCCATCCTCATGGGATACGTAGGAACGCCTGGACATTTTGTCTGTTGGCATATCCCAAATGCCAGAATCTCCCCTGAAGTGTGTGGTGTAGGTTTTTTCCCCAATACACGTCGAGCTAATCTCGATTCCGCCATACGTCTCACTTCCTAGAGGTGTATGCCTCTTTCACCTTCCTGCTCGACTTTAAAATGTATGGACACAAATATGCTTCACCCATTACTTTGATTGGGAATCCATCATCCTTCCCATCTAGAAGGGCCCCTGAATGGCAGGGATGGGCCCAAGGGCTCTCATACCACTTCGGGCCAACTCTCTCGAGGATGTTGAGAAACAAGTTGATACAAATCTCATGTTGCGAATATGTTCAGCAGTCGATGCTCTTTTGTTGTTCCCATTCTAGGACACTATAAAGAAATTGTTTACCGAACATGATAAACAGTTATCCTTTGTTGTTATAGCCACCCCAAGATGACCCAAACATTGAGTGTAGTGGTTCATTATGTCCTGTTGTATCTCCAAGAGATGAAATTCCTTCAGGCGATGCCAGCTATTAGCTCCCCATATGACAGGGAGATCTAAGTCCGGATCCTTGTTTCCCACACTGAGTACTACTCACATGGTATTAGGAGCTGTGATGAGGCGGTAATCGCACAAGAGGTTGCATGGCTAACATTGGTCGGGACGCCTAGCCCCAGGCCCCTTGGTCTTTTTCGGCCCCTTGTCCTTTTCCAACCCCAGTCCCAAGTTCTCATTTAGGGTTGTGTGGTGTGGATCAGACTTATGTCCTCATTCACGTCGTGCTATTTTGGATTACCACACATGTCCCCTTGAGACATCCCTTCCTTCATTTATCATCCATACCACGAGCATAGGCCCTGTCGTGCTTCGCATTCCCAATTTTGGGCCCCGGACCAAGTCTTAACTCTTACAATATTGTATGGTGTGGTATGGGATTATTTCCTCATTCACGTCAGGTTACTCGCCACACTGTACACCTCCCTTGTTTGGGGAATATTCCCCCTTTCTTCATCCTCATTGCAAGATGTTAAACTGTAAACTGGCTAGGCCTTTCCGTCCGAGGCCCAGCCTCAGGCCCCTTGTCCTTTTCAGGACCCCGGCCCGGGTTCTCACTTAGGGTTATATGGTGTGGTATGGGATTATGTCCCCATTCATGTCGGGTTACTCGCTGCATCGTACACCTCTTGTATGTCGGTTATCTTACCCATTTACGTCTTTACTACATGACGATAAACATCACATTACTCTCTACAAGAACTATGTATGGCTTGATTCCCATCCTCATGGGTTATGTAGGACTACCCGGACGTTTATTCTTTGGGTCCAGCCTCATCTTGGCCCCTTGGCCTACATTCCCCCATAGAGAGGGGTATATGGTGTGGTATAAGATTATATTCTCATTCACATCAGGTTTTTGTAACAACCACATCATTTACCTCCTCCTTATAAGAGTTTTCCATCCCCTTGTGTTATACTCATCTTTTCAAATCAACCGCTCTCAAGACGAGCCCCTCGGTTCTCTTCGGCGATTCACTAATGTGCCCAAGGGTACTCTGGTTTAGCACCTGGAATGTCAGATTCTACTCAGACATGCTTTCACCCATTTCTCAGGCTTTGTGTTCCCCTTCATTAGGGATTCCATCACCTTTCACACCCAAAGGGACCCCTGAATGGCATGGATTCTAGGCACAAGGGCCCTCCTAACATTATGGGCCAATGTTCTCAAGGTTTTTAATCTACAAATTGATAAAAGTCCAGCGTTGCGAATTTGGTCAGTGGTCAATGCTCGTTTGTTGTTACCATTCCAAGATAACGTGATATGGATGTTGTGTTTTGAACACGGTCAAAATTTATCCTACATAGTCACACTAACCCCATTAAGCCCAAAATGTCGGTTACATGACTCACATCCTTTTCCACCTCATCATGTCTAAGTAGAATTTCAAGACTCTTGGTACTATTCCTCAGTGTGCATCCGCGTGTTAGGAGGAAAACTCCATGATAAGGCAATCATTCGGGGCTCCACACCGATTTCCCTTTGACGTGCATTCCAAGTACTGCAAATAAACCTCTTCCGCCCTTGTTTCCCACACCGAGCACCGCTCACGTGGGCTTAGGGATCGGGTTGAAGTCTACGCTTACTTGGAAGGATTCCTCTCTCTATGGTCTGAGATCTAAGACAATAAACTAAGATCTCTTTTAGAAATACCTATGGCTTGATTCCCATACTCATGGGATACGTAGTAACACCAAGACGTCTCGTGTTCAGGTCCAGCTCAGTTGGGAGATAGTTTCTCCTACCCCCCTTTTTTCCTCTAATCTTTCTCGGCCCCTTGGCCCGAGGTTTGTTTCTCGGAATCGCACATGGTATGGTGTGGACCACACCCTCATATGACTTTAAACTATGATTCTTAGTCCCACATGACTCTAAATTGTTACGTATATCCTGCACGACATTAAAATTGCAAGGTTGGTCCCATCACATGCCCCTAAACTATGACATTATCATCCTGGCCTCACGACGAAAAACAACACTGCACCGTGATATCCTCACTCGAGGAGGCATCATGTTTGGTATCGGTCATGCACCATTCCATTTTTCAATGCCTTCACATGGATTGATTTTTGTGGTGATGCGTGTACTTTCTATCCAAGGTCTATCGCTACAAAAAAACACTCATCCTAAAGGACTAACAAGATATATCAAATACCACTTCTTTTTGTGTATGGGCCAGACCTGCACAACCTTATTATACCTGGTACTGTTATCCCACCATTCCATCTTAAGAACTATGTTTGGATTGATTTTCATACTCATGGGATACGTTGGAACTCTTGTGAACTTTGCCTCAGGCCCAGCTTAATTTTCTTTTTTGGTCCCTCGACCTAAAACCTTCCTAAGGAACACGTGGTGGTCGGGACCCCAGATTCTCATTCACATCAGGTTTTATAATTACACCACCATGTGTCTCTTGTGTTTCCTACCATCCATGGTCTGAGCTCTATGAACATAAACTAAGATCACTCTTTGTCTTTTCCACAATATGTTAAAATGCATTACATTTCCGAGAACTACGTATGGATTGATTCTCATCCTTATGGGATACATAAAAATGCCTGAGCATTTTTATCTCCAGGCCCAGCCCCAGGGATCTTAAAATCATGTCCCTTATTTTTCAGCCCCTTGGTCCGAACTCATTTGGGAACATGTGGTGTGGTGAGTACCTCATGGGTTCTCATTCACGTTGGGTTTTTCAGTAGCCGCACCATGTGCTTCCCATATCCTTTCGTAGCGTGGTCCAAGTTCTATGACACAAAACTAAGATCTCCCAATGAGAACTGTGCGTTGTGTTTGGCTATTTCACCACCCTGCTCATAGTCCATTAAATCAAGCCCCCCTTAACGGTGCACCCCAAGACCCTAAGCTGAAGGTGTGAGGCCCTAGGACCCCTGTACTTGGGAGGGGACTTGACCCCTTCTTTCTGATACGCTTTATAGTCACATTCAGATGCATTTAGGCAAAGAGACCGAAGTATGGAATTTTCATGGGGACATTCCCCTCGCTTCATGTATAAGATTCCTGAGCCCTTCATTTGGATCCTCATATTCTTCCACATCTTAAAGGGACCCCTTCACAGCCTATTCTCATGTCGCCTCTGCTCACCTACCATTTCGGGCCAACATACCTAAAGACCCTGGATGACATTTTCAACAGTTCCCGTGTTTCGAACATGGTCAACGGTCGACCCTCACCTTTCTATCCCAATTCTAGGCTAACGAGATATGGATGATGTGTTTCGAACATGGTCAATAGCTATCCCTTATCGACATGCCACCATCATTATGGTCCAGATATAGAGCATCACGATTCACATGTTTCCACTCCCTTATGTTCAAGTGGAATTCCAACATGCTTGGATTTACTCTTTAGCACATCTAGGTGTGTTATATAGGCAGGTCATCATCAGTGGTACATCAATCATCTAATGCCCCATCATCTCTAACGTGTGCCTCCCTATGCTAGGAAATTCCCATCACTACTTATTGTTTCCCATGTCGGCCACGACTCACATAGACTTAGTAGTTATGGTAGGACGTGTACTGGTGCAGCCATTGCAACACATGCCTTTCCTCGTCCTACATGACGTTAAACTGCTCTCTCAGAGCTACGTATGGCTTGATTCCCATCCTCATGGGGTACGTAGGAATGCTCGACCACTTTTCTTCGGAACCAGCCTAATTTTCACTCCTTGTCCCTTTACCTGAAGAGTTTCTTCCAGGGATACATGGTGAGATCTAGACTCCAAGTCCTCATTCACGTCAGGTTGATAGCTACTGCACCACATACTCCCCTCCAGGGATCTTCCCTTTCACTCCATGTCCTATCATATGACTTTAAACTGCATGAGTTCATATGTCCTCAATGCATGATGTTAAACTATGGTTATACCCTGAACAAGTTCGAGATGCCCTATGTTAACCATGGGATGTGTCAGTTTCCTCTCCAGACATAATTATCCTTACTAGTGTTGGTCTTTGACCACACTATGCCTCATGAAATACGTTTTGATTGATTCACATTCTCATGGGATGCATAGGAAGCCCCAAAAATCATGTCTTCGAGTCCAGCCCCAGGAATCGTAATTCTCGTTCCCCCCTCTTTTTTTGGTCCCTTGACCTGATCTCTTTTTGGGAACCACGAAATTGTAGCTTTACCTTGAACAATTTCAGGATGCCCCATGATAAACGTTGGGAGGCGACAGTTTCTTTGTCATATAGGTCATGTTCAGAAGTATGTTTGATCTTGGATCAGGCCGGTGTATCCCCCTATTGTGTTTCCACCATGGTGGCGTAATTTCAAGATTGTTGGAATCTATTCGAACAACCCATCACTCCACTCTCCACGCTTTGCATTCCCTTTATTCGAATCCTCGCCATCTTTCACATCTAGAGGAACCCCCTAACGATATGGCTGCTCGGCCTATGGCTCACCTACTGTCCTGAGTCAACGTTCTGAAAGGCTAATCGATTACATTCTAAGTGAGGCCCTGTGTTTTGAACATAGTCAGCAGTCGGCCCTCATTTGTCATCCCTATTTCCAGCTAACACAATATAGATACTCTGTTTCGAACATGGTCAATAGTTATCTTTTATTATCGCGTCATCCCCACAGTGTTCCGAATCTTGGGTATTGTAATTCACACTTTCCATTCCCTCTGTTCAGATTTATTCCAGCGCCCCTGGCGTTACCTCATTCGTGCACAAGAGCACGCTAGGAAAACGTCAATTCTGTTGTTCTAAGAGCTTAATTATCTAGTCAGGTCTCTCCCTTCTCTTCCTAGGAATCCAAATTGGTTTTTCGAACCTCGGGTGCCCGAATCTTGGTTGGCACTCCTACATTCAAATGAGGTAATAGTGCAAGAATCCCTTGTTTTTCACACCAGGTACGACCCACACAAGCTTAGGAATGGATTTCTATTTATTTAAAGATTATGGTTAAATGAATTAAACCAAACAAACAAGTAAATAAATCTATCCGTACATACATTTAAAAATAAGAGACATTATGGAGAAATTTTTTATGAGTTTGACCAAAACAGGGCCCTTAGGGATCATCATCTTGGATAAAACGCTCTAGAGTCGGTACCTTTTGGCTTGTGGCCTCCAGGATTACCTCCCGCCCCCTAAGAACCTTCCCTTCATCAGTGGTCGTATGGAACAGTTCACTAAACCTAGCATGTGCTTGCACCTACCTAGTTTGGAGTGTGTTCATTTGGTGACACGCTTCCACTAGCTGCTCTTGGGAATCCACCAGTTGGGACCTCAATTTCTCCACAAGATCAAAGTAGTTTTCAATGAATACCTGATTCTCCTTAATCTGTTCTTCGAGTCATTGGACTTCTTATTCTACCCTCAGGAATGATCGGGTACTCCCCGACTCTTCCTGACACCGGGCAACATCGGAGCGTTGGCTGCTCTCGCACAGCTTCTCGATCATGTAATCGCAGACTGTCAAATGAAGGTGTTGAGAATCCACCCCTCTATCACAGAGAAAGTGCAACAAGTTATGGAGTGATCCCATCCATTTTAGCCACTCCATCTGAGGCTTACCGAGAAAGCACTTGATACACTTCCTCCCTTTGCGACGAGTCATAAAACTTTCATCGGCCGCCTCTGAATCAGAATTATCTATCTCCTCAGGATCTCTAGGCTGATATACGGGGAAAGCAGTGAGGAGATAAGTAGTAGGGTCTTCTCTAGGAACCTCCACCTCGTCAGCGACCTCACTCTCGTCGGGCTGGAGTTCCATCCGGGTGGCATTACCATCCCTCACTGTGATCTCTGGCTCACCGAGTACCCAGTTAGGGTTACTTAGAATGGTTTCTTCTGTAAAGGCCGATGTGGTCTCTACCCATCCCGCTCCTGAAGATGACCCGTATTCGACATTTTGTCATGCCTCCAACCTTGAGATCACTGTATCGGGAATCAGTATATTGATCAGCTGAATTATCCTGCAAAGAGGAAAAAAACCAGGGAGAAAGGACTTACAGGAGCCAAGTGTAGCTGTGTCCAAAGCCTGTGTCATGGAAGGGGACCCCGCCAGGGGAGATCCTTCAGTTCTTGTCAACTTGATTACCGATGTCAACTTCTCTAGTATAATAGGGATGGAAGGGGCCCTCCTCCCGGCCCATCATCGCCTAGTCTAGCTAAGATTTGTGCCCCATTACGGCTGGTCCCAAGGACTGACCCCCGAGGTTGCTCCCCAATATCCACAGGCATACCCACACCCTCAGTAGGGAAGATTTCCTAGGAACCCTCACCCACGTGTTCCTGAATGGGACAGTGTTTGGTTGACAGATCAAAACTATGAAAAAAATAAAGACCGGTATGAGGTTTAAACCATAACTCAAGCTGCTCTGCTAGTTCAGTATCATAGCCAACAATTATTCCTCTCTCTTGATAACTCCACTGGTGAGTGAGAGCTTCTGAAGGCCCCTCTCCACCAACACCCTCGACTTGGTCATCTTCTTCTTCTTCTTCTTCTTCTTCTACCCCTCTTCCTTCTTTCTCCTCTACACTTTCATCTTCAGACGGTAGCCTCTCTGGATCCCGTGCCTTGCCAATCATTACTTTCACCTAGAGATGTGGCTCTTCATATCACCCCGGATGGCATGCGTACATGTACATGGATGTTAGGTATTCATGCCGGAGATGAAATTTTACCTTATTCAGTATCCAGATGCACCCTATGTTTGGTAGATAGAGCCCAGTATGCATCAACCTCCGCCATAACTTTTCGGCAGACATGGACTATCACAACGTTCTACAAGAAGACCATAGAGAAGGGAAGATAGCATCAGCGGACACTGTCAGGAGGTACCTTAGTTGCTTACCTAGGAGGTCCCTAGTTGGACCCCAAGGCCATGCACGAGACTACCCTTCCCTGGAGGGTAGAGGCACGTTTTCGGTTTGTGTTTCCCCTACTGATGAAGTACTAGACTGCGCCATGCTAGCCCCCTGACCCATTCTCTGCCTCACTTCCCCCGCAGTACCTCACCGACCTTCATTCTCTTCAGGCTCTGCACTAGTTGCCTTGATTTTCCGAATGCATTTCCAAATAATCTCCTCGGGCTACATCCTCATCCAATGTTCATCATACTCTATCGATAGTCCGGCACTGACATCGGTGGGGGGAATAGTAATGATTTCACCCAGGCATGTCGTTGTGAACGTAATCCACATATGGAGGAGAATACAGGGATGCCGCTCTTCCCGTACCCCTGTATATACTTTCTTATGCATCTGTTTCATACACCCAAACTTCCTGGAAAATCTGGTCAGCACATAGGGTTCGCAGAAGATTTTTTCGTCAATTCAAGCCACCAGCACGCCACCCCGGATACTCTGTAAGTAGTCCCTCTGCTTCAATGGACCCCGCACATCATCTACCATTTGGGAAACTGGGGTTCTCAATGGGTGGAATTCAAAGTGAGTGTGGCTGCCGATATTGATCTTGACTTTGTCAACCCTAAGTGTCAATGGGTGGATCCTAGCAATGTTCAAGAGGGATGGTCGTATACCGTTTCCAGGGGTGGATGTAATTAGGGAAATCATACCCACCACAGTGGGATGCGACCCAACCGTGGAGGATCTAGAATGGCCCGCATATCCTCTTGGGCATACTTCCCCTTGAAATGCACCCTAGGATACTGTATATCCTAGCCAACACTAGTACCCCTAGGTTAACCATGTTCTTTGCGCCATGATCCCATCCATCACTAGCATCCCCGGGTGGACTCCCATCCTTGTGTACCTCATAGGTAACAACCATCCACTCAAAAAAGTGGTGAGGAACCCAACATATCTCACATTAGGGTCTCGAACTTCATTGATGTCAAATCCCCATGATCGATATTCTCCCATCTCTAAAATCTTCCAATACGATCCTGTCTTTCCCCTATGAGATGTGTTCGAGTATTGCTTCCCTTGACCTAGAATTTTCACAGCAGTGTCCTAGTTCAAAAAGAAACTAAACCACCCTGAGTATGATATGTCCTTTAGGATATATTTTATTTTGAGTTCCTCTTTAGCTAGCTCTAGTAGGTTCCATGATAGAATTGGGGTGCGGGTCCTATCCCCCCAGACATTCTCTGTTAGAAGAAACTAATCATACTAATACCCCTCCAAGGGGATCCCTCTGATACAATGGACATCCCAAAGACTTATTCCCACCTCCCCATGATGGAGGTGAAAAGTATTGGTATTAGGTGACCAATGACTAAAAAGTTATGCTACTAATTCTTGTTATCCGTAAAAGTGGAATTGAGACATCCAAACGGACTCAAAAAGCTCAATGGCCCGTAGCACCGACCCAATTTCCTCACATATCAGGTGTACCTAGTATGCTCATGCCCATTAATTGGTAAGGCTTCCCCTGGAACTGAAATCCCACTCCTTCCAGCCCGTTTTCTCATCGTTAATGCTGCTTCTAAAAGTACTTTCATAAATAACGGGAGATTCCTCGGGAACTGGATCACTTCCTGAAACCATCCTGGACTTCATATTTAGAACATAGATGGATATATTCTGTCTCTCTCTAGAAGGATGGCTGTTTTTGGTAATATGGAATTGTGGAAGACTATCCTCGCGTGTCTCCCATGACCGTGGGGTGTCTATCTCAAAACATGGCATCCACACTTCTTCCAGAAGAAAAAAATTCCATAGTAGCAAGTTACTACTCAGGACGTAGTCCTTTTGAGCTTGCGCCAACACACCAAAAATCATTTGATTCTCAGAAATGACCCTCATCATGTGAAGAATCTGAGGGTTCGCGGTCATTTGGGATCTTCTTGTTGAAGCGGAAACTTCCCTCTTGGTGTTGGTCTGATGAACGACCATTTTTAGAACTCTGAAGGGGTCAGTGTGAAAGACAGAGGAATCGGCGTGCAAAATGGTGGTGGCATGAAAGAAAGAAAATTGGCGTGAAAAAGTGGCGGTGAAAAAGACGGTTGACGTGTATGAAAAATTTATGGATGGTGCGCAAAACCCGGATTCAATCGCGGAATTTTACGCGCGGAAGAATAAGTTTTTCGCATGTTATATCAAGCAAGCCTATCGTGCGGAAAAAGTCAAAGTAGGGCCAAGGGGGGATCGGCCTATTTATAAAGTGTGGATGTGTCTTCCACGCCCACACAGCCCTCTTGTGCGTGCAATATTCATTTTTTTTCACCACCAAGGATTTCATTTCTATTCTTCGGCGTACCCTCAGATTCCGACCTTCAGGTTCCCTTTCAGCTCTGATTATGAGGGGGGAATTTGTTGATGCCAAAATTTGGAGGAGGGTCACTTTGGGTGGATCAAAGAGTCCTAAATGAAGCCGGGATAAAGAAGAGTGAATCCTGGGGCCCGATGGGTGGGCGCGTGCGAAATTGAAAAATGTGCACGCAAACGGCCTTTGACAGGAAAACCATTACGCGTCGGCCTACTCTTCAGCACCCAAAATGCTTCCCTCCATGATCGGATACTCCGGCCCCGCTTCCACACCCAAGAATTCATTGAAATGGGGTTTTCACATGCGGGCTATTTCCGCACCGAAGGTAATGAAGAATGTCCATTTGCGCGTGGGCCCATTCTTCACTGAAGGTGATGACGAACAATGTTTGTGCGGACCGGCCCAATTCTGCACCAAAGGTGACATGGAATTCCCATTTGCGCGCTAACCGCTCCGGACCCCACTTACACACCCAATGTGTTGTCAAAACGGGGTTTGCGTGGCCGGGACCGGTTCTGTGCCGAAGGCGGCGTCGAACGCCCATTTGCACGGCCTCTCCTATTTCCGCACCCGAGGTGACGACGACTGGGGTTTCTACGCCGGTCCCTTGCGCGCCGATCCCTTGCACTTCCCTCTAGATACTCCGGCTATAAAAAAAATTGTCTCCCCTCTCTTCGGGGGATGGTTACCAAAGGCTAAGCAACTCTCTGCTGTTCAAAAATCTCGTCTTCCATGACCGCGTGAAAACTCATGGCCTTCAAGTACTGGTTGTTTCACGATAGGTTGGGGTGCCTTCGGATGGGCCATCAGATCCTCATAAATTTTCAAATTTCTTTGTGCGCAAGGGTCTCATCTTGCGCGCAGGCCCCCTCTGCGAGAGGACGTCTTCTTGCATGCCTCCGGTCCAACTTGCGCGCAGCCTGCGTCTTGCGCACAACACCCCTGACTTGCACGCAAGCCCTCATTTTGTGCACAACACCTCCTTCTTGCGTGCCATAGGTCCCACTTGCGCGCCAACCGTCCATCTTGCATGCCAAACCTTCCTCTTGTGTGCGAAAATCCTATTTTACCTCGGCCCATTCCCTGACATGTGCTCCATGTGCTGCCCTCACCTTGAGGCACCTTGTTCAAACCACTCTTATGCGTGACACACCTGCGTCACGCACTCATCCACTATGTGGCCCCTCAGGTTTACACAGAGTAATTTCAAATTCCCTTGGACGATACTGGATGTTTCATTGCTTCACCTCATGAATCTTCGCATAGGCACGCTAACAACTATTTCTTATTCGCATAGTCACGCTAATGTGGGCCCAAAATGGGATCATCTCTCGACACCCCCAGCCACGGCGTTTCCTGTCCCTTCTCTTAACCAAGGTGCAGAGGGTACCGGTTATGTAAGTCCTATAGGTGCGGAGCGAACCCGCCTCGTCCGAGCTGCAGGATGTTAAACTGCCGAGGGCCATCATCCTTAGCACATGATGTTAAACTGTGACTTCCCCCCATGCATCCTACGTGGGGAAAGGGAAACCACCCTGATGTAAGCCCCTATCTTTTCTTGTAGGAGGTAGCATCCATACCCCTCCTTTATTTTGTGCCAAATCCCTCTCCAACTAGGATTTGTCGCCACCAGGCCTCTATCCTAGAGTAAGTCCCAACCTCTTCAGGCTGCTAACCATGCATAATCCCCTGTTTCCTCTTTGGTTTGTGATCACGTGTAAGCCTCACTCCATTTCCCATGGACTCACCCTTCGTGAAGTGATCATCAGGTCTTTTCTATCTCTTGTTTCTCACACCGAGCATGACTCATGTGGGATTAGATAAAGCACCATCCATGACATCCTCTTTGGTAAGCCTAGAGTGTAAGCCCCACACCAAACCTTAACTACGTGGTCTTTGATCCTTGCCAAGCAAAGGTACATAGGAATCCTCCATGAGGTCCAAGATCACCACTAATTGGTTGCTCTGACCCCCTTCACGTCGGTGCACCAAGACCCCATTCTGAACTATGTGGTCTTTGATCCTTTCCAAGTCAAGGTACGTAGGAAGCCTCCACAAGGTTCAAGCCCACCACCCCGGTCATTCCGACTATCTTCACGTCGGTTCACCAACACTTTGGGATGCCTAAGAGAGTAAGCCCCAAATGTCCCCCACCCGAACTATGTGGACTTTGATCCTTACCAAGGCAGGGTACGTAGGAGGCCTCCACGAGGTTCAAGCCCAACACTCGGTCATTTCGACCCCCTTGTTTGTTTTTTGGAACTCTAACTACTATTGCTTCTTTTCATATCCACGCTAACGTAGACCCCCAATGGGATCACCTCTTGACACCCCCCAGTCACGGCGTTGCTTGTCCCTTCTCTTCACCAAGGTGCAGAGGGTACCAGTTATGTAAGTCCTAGGGGTGCGGAGCAAACCTGCCTCGTCCGAGCTGAAGGACGTTAAACTTATAAGAACCATTATCCTTATCACATGATGTTAAACTGTGACTTCCCCCAATGCATCCTATGTGGGGAAAGGGCAACCACCCTAGTGTAATCCCCTAGCTTTTCTTGCAGGAGGCAGCATCCATGTCCCTCCTTTATTTAGTGTCAAATACCTCCCCCGCTGGGCTTTGTTGCCACCAGGCCGCTATCCAGGAGTAAGTCCCAACCTCTTCAGTCTCCTAACCACGCATAAGCCCCTATTTCTTCTTTGGTATGCGATCACGTGTAAGCCCCACTCCATTTCCCACAGACGCACCCTTTGCGACGTGATCGTCAGGTCTTTGTTGTATCTTATTTCTCACACCGAGCATGACTCACGTGGGATTAAAGCAAGCACCAACCATGACATTCTTTTTGGGAAGCCTTGAGTGTAAGCCCCACACCCAACCTGAACTACGTGGTCTTTGATCCCTGTCAAGGAAAGGTACGTAGGAAGCCTCCCTAAGGTCCAAACTCAGCACCCTTTGGTCGCTCTGACCCCCTTCACATTGGTGCACCAAGCCCCCATTCTGAACTATGTGGTCTTTTATCATTTCCAAGACAAGGTACGTAGGAAGCATCCACAAGGTTCAAGCCCACCACCCCGATCATCCCACCATCTACACATCGGTTCACCAACACTTTGGGTTGCCTCAGAGCGTAAGCCCCAAATTCCCCCCACCCGAACTATGTGAACTTTGATCCTTTCCAAGGAAGGGTACATAGGAAGCCTCCGTGTGGTTCAATCCCAACACCCGATCGTTCCGACCCCCCTTCACGTCGGTTCGCCTACACCATCCATCTGGACCCCGGGTCCTTATTCACATCGGTTCATCCCTGACCTACAAGGCATTAAACTTGTGACCCCATTCATAGATAAGTCGTTGACATACCTATCCAGTGGCAAGCCATTGTGAGCTCAATTAGTGGTAAGTCATTGTGACCCCATTCAGTGATAAGTTTTTGATATCTCGATCAGTGGTAAGCTGTTGTGTATCTTATTTAGTGGCAAGACGTTGTAATCCCATTAGCAAGACCCAAACCTTTGGTCCGTCCTAGTGGTGTCAGACCAACCCGGGATGCTAACCACGGGTAATCCCCATACACATCATTGGGTCGTTATCCTATGTGTACACCCCATTTCAAGCTCATCACCTTATCTTTCCCTCGAGACTATGGGATCGGGAAGGTCATGTACCATCCCAGAGGTTTAACTTTCTCCAGGTCCCATACATGCGTCCATTTTCACAGGTCACCTCCTTAGACGTCCCATTTCCCTCATGAATTATGAGGACTTTGATTCCCAGCCATGGGGATATGTAGGATGTCTCCCTAAGACTCAAGCCCAACATTATCGTCATCCTCACAGTGGTTCCATCCCATTCACCAACCATTTCACTCAGAACCCCATCATCCATCTTGATTCTTACCTGGGCTGCCACATCCCGGTGAGGTCAATGTCAACCCACCTATATCAGAGTGTCCTCCAAGAGTTACACTCATCTGATCCACTCTAGTCAGTGTTCTGATCAGTCTGATCCATCTCTACTGGATGTTAAACTTACGACATACCTTGTGTTAAACATGGGAAAGTTGAGAAAAACCTTAGATACATACCTATGGAATATAATTCCTCGCATTCGACGTGGGATGCATCGGGCTTCTACGCCCTCGAGAAGCCCTATAATACGGGGAAGAAACCCAGATGCACCATTGTCCCAGCATCCAGACATGCTAGTGATGTCCAACATGACTACTCCCATGATCGAAGGTTTCTGCCCTGACTAGACCCCTTGGAATGTCTTGACAGAAGCAGTGTAATTAACTGGTGTCCATGAAGATATGGCACCAGGAAGAGTTTCACGAACAACGTCTTAAATCTATAAGGGAGACCCAGACTAGGTGATTAGTTCTGGGGAGGAATCCAAGGAAGGAAGAACTGACATCTCATCATCCTGTTTTGATCAAGGATGAGACATCCTTGAATAAGGAACGCATGCCACCCTCCTTTGGAAAGCGGGAATGCGGGGCAACAAAACCGCGCCTTTCGTCCTCACAGATGGACACGTGCGCCCCGACGAAAGCATCCGAAATAATTTTCTTTCTATATAGGCTTTCTTGGGACCATTTATGTTAGAAAATAATATTTTAGGAACCCCCATCTACCCAACTATCTTATGTTGAAAACTGTTAGTTCTTAAAAAATAGATTCTTTATTTAAATTAAAATATTAAAATTGTTTTAAAGAATAAAATTTAATATAATGACCTTATTTATGATATTTAGTGAAGAAAGGTTCACCTTTGGGTAATAAATAATTATACTAAAAACGAGATATATAAGTAGTAAATACTATTCCATTAGAATTTATAGAGGGATTTATCTGTTTGTATATATTATCAAAATTTTATTTAACTAAATTTAAGTTCGAAAAAATTTTCTTCAAACTTAAAACATCATATTTAAGTACTTCAAACATCATATTTAAGTTTAAAAACTAAATTCTGATCACCAAAATTTTGATCAGATATAGGCATATCATCTTCATCATCCTGTGAATTCACTTTTTTATCTTTCAATGAATTGTCATTTTCATCATCTCATAAGGTTTATTGATCATATCTAGATTTATATTAAAATTTATAATCAAGGCTTGAATTTATCATGGATTCAATAATTACCTTATCCATGTAGAATTTTTAATCTTTATGAATATATATATATATATAATATAAGGATTTTTGACTTTCACAACCACTTTCTTCCAATGATATATCAAAGATATATCACCCTAACATATTCTATATGTTTCCAAATATTTCAATATAATCTTCCCTTTTAGAGTATATATTTAAATTTTTATCTTTCCTCTTCAATTTAGGGAAATCTTCTCTAATACAACCAATGTTTTTATATTTATAACATATAATATATGAATAATTATTCTTATCATGTCTATATTTTCTGTCTTTCCTATGAGCATATCAAAAATTCTTAATTACCACAATCTTATTCATCCTTCTATAAAGTTATGAAATCTCCTTATCACTATCATATGAACTAATAAAATTAGAATGTTTACTTCCCTTTTTAACAACCTAATATTTAGAAACATTAGTTCAAAGATTAAAAGAACTGGAAGTAGGATTACCAAAAGTTGATGGAAATTCCATTCCATTATTCCGCTTCTATTTCTCCTATTCTCTTTTTAGTCTAATTTCATATTACATTAGAGTACTAATTAATTCATCCAAACTTAGCTTAGAAAAATTCTTATTACCCTCCTTAATTTTCCACTTAGATTCTAATTATTTCAATATAATAGCAATCACCTTTTTAAGGAGATGAGCATCCAATAATTATTTCTTACCCAAATATTGTAAACTATTTACTATAGTCATTAAATGTTGATACATGTTTTCTACCATTTCTATAATGACTCAAAACATTATAAATTAAAGTATCATATGAAAGAATAAATTACTGATTAAGTGATGTAGTGATAGAAAAAACTTTCACTATATATCCTTTTTTATTATAAAATATATACATAATTGTATTATGAGATTAAAATACTTTTAGGAATCATAACCATTTATAATATAGATTTTATATATTGATAATTAATATTAGTATATATTAATAGTTGTTATGATATCTAATTGAAACATATAAAAGAAAATTTGGCCTTGAATCGTATGATTGTATCCTATAAATCCCATTTATCAAGGCTTACAAGGGAGATTGTATCATTGGGATTTTCCGTAGATCAAACAAATGAGATTCAACAAATAACACAAAAGAGAAACTTTTTACGAGTGAATTTAAAGCTCATATATATCATATCCCAAACCGTGTTTATTGAAAAACCCTTTGAAAGTATTACCATCGCACACGCTACCATAAGGGATTATGTTGGTGTCATAAGGTCTTATGTATCTAAACTCTAGTTGTATAAATTTTTATACTTTTCTTTTAGTAAAATAATTTTTATATTTATCCCTTTTCATTATTACTTTATATAGGATTATATAATAAATTAAATAAAAATATATTTTCATATGAAGAAATAAAAAATGTGTATTTAGGAAATATATATTTTAAGTTAAAACACTATTTTTGTTAAATTCAAAAAAAATTAAATAAATGGTTTTTTATGAAATATTCTTATTAATTTTTTTTATTTAAACATATATGATACTATAATTTAAAGAAGTTCAATGGAATATTTATAAGGGTAACAATGTGGTTAGTGTCAAAAAAACTAGTATTTTAAAGTAAATAAGGATTCTTTATATAAAATTATAAATTCCCATATTTATAATTTTTTTGGTAAAATAACTTTTATTTTTGAAATTATCATGTCAAAATTATACAATACTAAATTTTTCATTATTTTCTAAGAAAGTCAAATTTTTTGGTAAAAATTAAATACGGTATAAATATATGGTATGTATTATGACATCATAAGTCCCAAAAGGAGATTTAATAAATGACATAAAATTAATCCACATGTAAAAATATATTTCCCATTTAAAATAATGTGTTTTTGAAGTTATTTTTTTAATTTTACAAGCCTATAATGAATCCTCCAAAACCTATATTATTGTACTCCTCATGTATTAATCATGTTTTAATGATCACAAGTCATACACATTCTGTAAATCTTGCTAGTCCTGTTTAATATATCTAAAATGATGTGTACAGATGATTAGTTTCTTTATGATTTAAACAAACCTATCCAAGATCTTAAGTGCTATATTTAATGACTGTAAACTATTTTGAGTCTATTTAATAATGGATTTCCTTGATAAATGATTAAGTCTAATCCATTCTAT
This sequence comes from Viscum album, assembly GCA_963277665.1. NCBI lineage: Eukaryota > Viridiplantae > Streptophyta > Magnoliopsida > Santalales > Viscaceae > Viscum > Viscum album. The sequence continues at coordinate 1,077,492,256 of OY728166.1, read as the reverse complement.
GAATATCACTGTTTAATTCTGTATACAGATATTTGGCTAAGTATGAGAAACTGTGAGTCTTCCACTGGTTATATTTTTCTAAAAAATGGCCTAGACACCATGACCCAAACACCGTGACCAAACACCATGACCAAACACCATGACCCTGACACCGTGACTCAGACATCGTGACCCAGACACCGTGACTCAGACACCATGACCAACCAAACACTGTGACCATCCAGACAACGTGATCAGACAATGTGATCAACATTGTATATGTGCTACCATTTCTTGATCCCTATACAATTGTCCCATCATAGTTGTCTCACTGCTCAAAGACAAAAAAGGAGAAACCATTTCAAGGAGACAATACTTCATTAAGACATCGTTTCCATATAGACTGTGACACCATTTCTTAATCTGCTTTTTTGTTTTTCAATTTAATTCTTAATGGTGATATTTGAAGCTTTTAAATGCATAGACATAAATAATGTTTCATTGTAGACATGTCACCTAATAGTACGAGGTACAAGGTGTAGAATACATGCATCCTGTCAGCTCCAACACATGCATTGTAATAATAAAAAGAACAATGTGGAAGAAGAAAACGTGGTGACAATGGTGAAAATAGTGACAACAGAAAAAAAGTGTGTGTGGGATAACATAAATGCACAAGCATTCATGAAAGAAGAATTGATTCATGAAACCCTCTACTGCTGAAGAACACACGAATCATACTCGAATCCTAGATCCAAGGACATTTTTTCACCATCAACTCCATGAAGAACACGAGCCAGATCTAGTAGATTAGTGACACTCTGTTTTCTACAAGAGGACTCGATTTCGGTATCTACTTCATCCTAGAAGTCTAGAGCTGCATAGACTAACACTCAGAGCACTTCTAACCTTATCTCATCATTTTTTCTCTGTTGTGTATTATTTTTTATCTTTTGAGAAGTGTGTGTGTGTGTCCATATAAAAAAATGCATTGTCTCCTACATTAAACTAAAGGATAAAATATATCCTTTCTCATTCATCTTTTTACACTTATGTATTCCTACAAATAACTGTAGAAGAGGTCCCTATGTGACCTGAAAAACTTCATACCCATGAAGAACTGTGGAAGAGTTCGTGTGACCCGGAAAGTCTTGTGTGCTGTTGTTAACCCCGATCCAGGGTGTGGATCAAGTTTATTTATATAAACTGCTTGGTGGCAGGTGATCACCAAGTGGAGTCGATTAGGTCTTTCCTTAAGACTGAACCACTTTTTTTATATCCGTTGTGCTATTTAATTTAGTTTTATCTGTTTTACTATATAATTCAGAAATCAATAAATTTACTTTGATAGTTATTCTTGGAAAGAAGTTATAATTGTTTTGCCTTATTAGAATAGCTTCAAAAGTAAGGTTAATAACTAATATTAAGATTACTGGGAATTAATCAATCTTCTGAGAAGTTATTTAAGCATGAAAACTTTTATAACTATACTACTTTGATTAACTGGTCTATATTTAAATTTATTGGGGAACCTTTTAAGAATAATTTTTAAACATAAATTTTTATAGATACTCAATTCACCCCCTCTTGAGTACTCTACTCCAACCAACATTTGGTATCATAGGATTTCTTATTAAGACTCTGTTTTTTGACCCTATTCAACTGTGATTGTAGTTATACTTTAAATATCTATTAATTTATGTTAATTCAAAATTTCTAGCTCTTTCAAAGTATTTCTTTATTATGTATAATAGATTGTAAGGTGCTGCAACAAATAGACCACCATTATTCAATGGAACCAATTATGATGAATGGAAAATTAAAATAAAAATGAATTTAGAAAGTATGAGTTTTGAAATATGGTCTTCAATTATAGATTAATATAAGATTCATGCTATTGATAGAATCACTCGGGATGACCCTACCAAGACTACCAACAAAAAAATTGAAAACTCATGAATGCTTTATATTTCTATTTATGAGATTAGGAATTTAATAGAATTTATACATGTAAAACCACCCATGAAATTTGGGATACCTTGTCTGTTTCACATGAAGGAACTTCTAGTGTGAAAAAAATGAGACTTAATACTTACACTATTAAATATGATAAATTTAAAATGAAACCTGATGAGCCTATTTATAACATGTATCTCAGGTTCAACGAAATTATCAACACAATGATTTCTCTTGGAAGAGAAGTCACTACCAAAGAACAAATCATAAGGATTCTCAGATGCCCACTTGATAGATGAATAGGAACCTCTTTCTCTATTAGAGAGTCACACGACATTAGAAAGCTGCCTATAAATGAACTCATTGGAAAACTGATGATGTGTGAAGAGGAGCTGAAATACAACAAGTAAGAGGAGGATAAACCCAAAAGAAAATCAGTCGTGTTCAAGACCACCACCTCTAAACACAAAGAGAAAGGGAAATTGGAATTTTTTGTGGACAGTTCTAGTAGTAAAAAATCATCACCTGACAGTGATGAGGAGATAACTCAATTATCAAAAAGGTTTAAGAGATTTTATAAGAAGAAGAAATTTTTCAAAAAGCCTAACTTTAAGGGAAGATATGATCAAAAAGGAAGTTGGAAGAAGGATTGGAAAATAAGTGACACGTTTGATGAGATTTTCTGCTATGAATGTAAGCAAAAGGGACATATCAAGGCTGACAATCCCAAACTCAAGTAAAAAAAATATGAGGACAAAGATAGAAAGTATAAAAAGGAAATGAAAGCAACATGGATTGATTCTAAGGATAGTTTAAGTGACTCAGAATCTTCACATGATGAACAGGATAACAAAGCCAATATGTGTTTTATGACAAACACATCTAAGGTAACACTGGAATCTCTTGTACACAATCCCTATTATTCTGGAGATCAGAGTGACTTTGAAAATATGTCTAATGAAGAAATGTTTGAGTACTATAATATGATTTAAGAGACATGCAATGAACTAAAATATAAATACAAGGCTTTAAAGAAGCATAATGCTCTTACCTTAACTATTAAAACTGAACTTAGTGTAGAAAGGGAGAAAAATACACAATTACTTAAAGAAAAAAATGAACTAAAACTATCAAATGAGAAATTAAAAAAGGATCCTGAAATTTTTACTAATGGTAAAGATACCTTGGTATAAATGATAGGTAAACATATTGCTTTTAAATATACTACTGGCATTGGCTATCAAACTGGTAAAAGAAATTTTGGAAGAACTAACATTGTTTCTATGTATAGGACATACAACTTTACTCCTAGTTCTGGAACACATTCAGCTAGTTCAAGTTAAGATACACTCTATATTATTTCAATCTTTTCTGAACCAAATAGAGTTTATTTTTCATGTAATTTACATAATTCTTATAGGAAACCTATGAGGATGATATGGGTTACTAAGGCACTAGTCACTAATATTACTGGACCCAAACATGTATGGGTACCAAAATCTGTTTTTATTTGACCATATTATAGGAAAGATGATTAAAGAGATCCTCTAAAATCTTATGGTACTTGGACAATGGGTGTTCAAGACACATGACAGGAAACTATTCATGCTTCAATAATTTAATAAAAATTGATGGGGGACATGTCACCTTTGGTGACAATACCAAAGGAAATATTATTGGCCTTGCCCAAATTGGTAACTCTAACTTAGTTTTAATTTCAAAAGTACTTTTTTTTGGATTGAAATATAATATACTTAGTATTTCACAACTATGTGATGATGGATTTCAAGTCAAATTTGAAAATGATTCTTGCAATGATTTTAATTCTAAAAATTAATTATTATTTTCTGCATTAAGAAATGAAAATTTTTACTCTGTTAACTTAGAATCTTTAGTTTCTAAAAATGATTCATGTTTAAGTGTATTTCAAAAATAATCTTCGCTTTGGAATAGGAGACTAGGACATTGTAACACTCACTCCCTTATAAAGTTAACTAGAAAAATATTAGTCAAAGACCTACCCAAACTTGAGTTTCCAAATGATAAAGTGTGTAATCCTTGTCAAAAGGGAAATAAACACAAATTTTTTTTCAAACCAAAGAAAGAAGTGCCAAATTCTCAACCTCTCAAATTGGTTCACATGGATTTGTTTGGACCATATAGAGTTTCTAGTTTAAATGGGAAGCACTATGTTTATGTTCTTGTACATGACTTTTCTAGATATACTTGGACATTATTCTTGGCCCACAAAAGTGAATCCTGCTATCATTTTACTCAATATTCCAAAACTATAGAAAATCTAATTGGGCTTAGTATTAAATTCTTAAGAAGTGATCATGGCCATGAGTTTGAAAATAAAGAGTTTGAATCATTTTTCTCACAAAATGGCTATAGTCATAATTTCTCTTCCCCTAGAACACCTCAATAGAATGGAATTATAGAAAGAAGAAATATATCCTTACAATAGATTTCTAGAACCATGATTATTGAATATGACCTACCTATTTATTTTTGGGTTGAAGCTGTAAATACAACATGGTATATTATCAATAGAGTGTTGATTAGACCTATTCTTAAAAGAACTCCATATGAGTTGTGGAACAATAGAAAACCCAGACTTAGCTACTTCAATGTTTTTTGTTTCAAAGTCTATATCTTTAATAGTAAGGACAATCTTGACAAATTTTCATCCAAGAGTGATGAAGAAATATTTTTAGGATATTCAATCTCTATTAAATACTATAAAGTGATTAATAAAATAACTAAATGTGTCGAAGAATCTGTCCATGTAAAATTTTATGAAATAGATCCATCTGAGCCTAAGACCACTTTAGAGAACCTGGAGGATGATCTGGACATTAATTTAAAATACTCTATCCATCCTGTAAAGGAATCTGTGAAAAATTCTTGTTCTGTAAATTCATTAGATTTAGGTCACAATGAAATCGAACCTATTGAAGAACCTAAAATCATTAGTTCTTCTTTTTCTAGAACTATTAAAATTCTTAAGAACCATCCTTTATATGTTGTAGTAGGAGACTTAGATAAAGTAACTCACACTAGAGCTTCTCTTAGAAATCAGGTTGAACATTAAGTCTTATTGTCAAAACTTAAACCTAAAAACATTGATGATGCTATCAATGATTAATTTTGGGTGATGGCTATGCAAGAATGACTTAATCAGTTTGAAAGGAACAAATTTTGGAAACTTATGGACATAACCAAATATACATTCACCATAGGCACTAAATGGGTGTTTAGAAATAAGGTATTTGAAGCTGATAATATGGTTATAAATAGGATAGATTGGTTGCACAAGGCTATATTCAAGAAGAAGGAATTGACTATGAAGAGACCTTTGTACCAATATCTAGACTTGAAGCCATCATAATTCTGCTTGCTTATTCTACACATCTAAATTTAAAAATATAACAAATGGATGTCAAAAGTGCATTTATAAATGGGTATATAGCTGAGGATGTCTTTGTTGAGAAACCCCCTGGTTTTACAAACCCTCATTTTCCAAACCATACTTTTAAATTATAAAAAGATTTATACAGTTTAAAACAAGCTCAAAGATCTTGGTATGATTGACTGTGTACTTCTCTTATTTTCAAAGGTTTTACAAAAGGAATAACTGATCCTACCCTTTTTATAAAAAAATTTCCAATGATGTTTTAGTAGTTCAAATTTATGTAGATGACATTATCTTTGGATCTTTAAAAAATTATTTATGTATTGAATTTTCTAAAATGATGCAAAACAAATTTGAAATGAGTTTAATAGGTGAACTCAAATTCTTTCTTGGATTTCAAATCTTTCAAAATAATTATGGTATCATTTTAAATCAAAGAAAATATACTAGAGATCTTCTAAAATGTTTTGGATTGGATAGCACTAAAAGTAGTGACACTCCAATGAGTAATACTTATTGGTTGGATCTTGATAAAAATGGAAAATATGTTTATCAAACCACTTACAGAGGAATGATTGGAAGCTTACTCTACATAACTTCTAGCCAACCTAAATTTATGTTTTGTATGTGTATGTGTGCTCGTTTTCAATCAAATCATAAGGAATATCATTTAAATTATGTTAAAAGAATCTTTAAATACCTCAAGAATACAACCAATCTATGATTGTTCTATCTCATAGGAAAATCATTTGAGTTAGTGAGTTATTCTGATGTTGACTTCGATGGTTGTAAGTTAGATAGAAAAAGCACCTCTAGAACATGTCAATTTTTAGGCAAGTTAACAGTCTCATGGTGTAGTAAGAAACAAAACTTGGTTGCATTATCTACTACATAATCTGAATAAATAGATACCGGTAGTTTTTGTGCACAAATTTTGTGGATGAAACACATATTACTAGATTATGGGTATCAATTCAGACATGTACCTATAAATTGTGACAATACAAGTGTTATTAACATCTCAAAAAATCATGTTTCACACTCTAGGAAAAAACATATTAATGTAATATATCACTTTTTGAGAGATCATTATCATAAAGGTGACATCACTTTGGAATTCATTGGAACTGAATATTAGCTTGTTGATATATTCACCAAACCATTAAATTCTAAAAGAATAGATTACATCATTCATGAATTGGGAATGATAATTCTTAAATAGTAAATATATGGTTTCATAGCTTATTGTTTCATGTTTACGGTCTTTCAATTATTCTATCTCTCTCTGTTACTGTCTAGCACTTACTGTCTCAAACAATATGGTCGCACAGTTTAGAAATCATACAACTACGATCTCACCGTGAAATCCAGTTACGGTCTCACCATGAAATCTAGTTACGATCTCACCATGAAAGCCAGTTATGGTCTAACCGTGAAAGTTGATTATGGTCTCACCGTAAAGACGCTTTATTATTTTATTTATACATTTTAAACCATATCGTGGTAATTAATTATTGTGTTCTTTAACTTTCCTATTTTTTTGTGATGCTTGGTATCCCTAAATGATAAAAACTAGAGAAGTTTCACTCTTTATTCACTCGAGATCTCTTCTATCAAACTATAACCCCTCTATTAACCCTTCAGCTTTTTCTCTCTCTCTCTTGAACCGTCATTGAATTCCCATGATGAAATTCCCATTGTCATAAACTATTGAGAAGTGAAGTTCAAAGAAGAAGTTGAAAATAGTGTTGAAGTTATCACCTGAAGGTCCTCTGAATCTGAATCTGGTAGATAGAATAATGGTACCTGAAAAGAAGATATGCCCTAAGTGGATTCTGTCAAGTAAGTATTTAGTATTGAAATTTATAAAAGAGAAAGGATGGATGGATTGGTTCAAAAAGGAGGACAGTCCTATTTATCTGAAATTAGTTGCATGGTTTTATAAGTATGTTCAATTATCTTTTGATTCAGAAGATGGTTATGTTGTGAGAAGCTGGATCAATGTCCTGAGATGCACATTTTCTTTGAGGTTATGGGTTGCATGCCTTAGGATACCTCATGAGGGTATTTTTGAGGACTACTAGATATGTCCTCCACCACCAAGTGAGTTATTTTTTTGGAAGAAGAATTGCGAAGCTTAAATGGGAATAGAACAAAGAGAAGATCCATTACTTCTGATCTAGATGGTGAAACCATACATCTGTTTAAGTTTGTTCAAAATCTGATTAACCCTAGAAAATGTGATTTTTCTATAATCAAGTTTCAGCATTTATTTTGGATACATCTCATGAAAAATGGACATAAGATCAACCTATGAAATTATGTTATACATCATCTATGTGATTTGATCAAAACAACCTCCAAATCAACCTCCCTTTTCTATTCAAGTATTATCTCAGCTATCATTTATGAAAAATTCTTGGTTGGACCATATAAAAAATATATTAAGGACTATGAGTTCTGTCTCTCAAAAGTTATAGTAAAGAGAATGAAAATTAGTTGGAATCCATGGAGAAAACCATGGGTGGAAGATAATGACAGGGTTTATGAAAAGTTTAATCTGGTGGAACACTATTCAAGACCTAAGGATTTTTCTTATCCTGGTTTGGAACCAGATGAGGTTGTTGATTATTCTGATGAGGAAGTAGAGGAAGAGGTTGTTATACCTTCAATAGATTCTGTTATGGTTGAGGAAAACAGTGAATCTGCTCCTCAAGTCTTAATTGAAAATGAAATACATGTTCTTGAAGAAGTTACTGATTTGGAAGAATAACTTTCTGCTGAAGAAGAATACGCCGCTAAGGTAAATGAAAATGTTTTTGTAGAAGAGAATATATAAGAAGATCGTTATCTTGTGCAAGAAACTTCTCTTGAGGAACACCGAGAGGAACAAGTTATTCCTGAAATTATTCCATATGATGAAGAGAGAATGAAGAAATCCTTTTAGTTGGCTAGAAAGTAAATGGGTGAGGATATCAGAGATTAAATATTGGAAATATATCAAGGATCTAAAAATCTCAGTCCTGAGAAATATGCACCTATTGAGGGGGAGTAGCACCCGAATCTGGAACCTGTTGAAGTACATAATCCGATTGATCCAAGCTTAGTGGATACATGGTATTAATTACCTAATTATTTTTATGTGAATGATTCCCAGGAAGTCTTAGTAAAAGGAATTTATATGTATACTATGTTTCAATTGAAACTGGCATCTGCACCTGAAGCTATCTCTACTAAAGATCCTGAACTTGTCTCAACTTCTATCCCTAAACCTTCACAAGAACCTCCAAACTTGGTGAATAAGGATGTTTTGAAATCATTTGGAGCTACCTTGGATGGAGTTGAAAAACTCAAGAATACCCAACCGACTCTTATAACCAATTTGAGTGAAAGAGATGATGCCTTGTTGTTCGAAAATATCATATGGTAGATTCAACCCAAGATGCTTCATGAGATTCAAGAAGTCAGAGTTGAGAATAAACAGCCCAGTGATGAAGTAAAAACTCTAAGAGGTATGGTTGAAGATATGCAGAGAGTGATGAACTCAAGACTAGAACCTGTTTCTTATCCTATTGAGGATATGGTTAGTCAGACTCTACATGAAGTAGCCTCACTGATTCAACATAATCTCACTTAATTATCTAACAAGGTAGATAAAATAAATAAGTATATTGTTCAAGATATGTGTGAAATTTTCATTGGTCATAACAAGTTGACTGATGAGTATAAGGTTTGTCTCTAGAAATATCTAAATCAACTAAAATCCCTTACTTCGGATGTTACTGATTCTTGTACTTCTAGAAAACCATCTCAACCCTCTTTAGACAATGATCTTCTGAGAACAGTTGTCAAAGAAGAACTTCAATTGGTGATCAGTGGCTTTCACAAGGAATATCTATCTGAAGTTGTCAAGAACAGTGACAGAGTTCTTGGTTTGGTGATAATTCATTCCAAGATTGCCAACGATGCTATGTAAGAAATTTATAAGAAGGTGTATTTCAACTTCAATTGGATCTTCTCTAAGAATTGCATGACCAACCATTTCAAGTACATAGTGGAGAATCTGAGAATCCCTCTTGTTACTCAATATTTCAAAACTCAAGTCCAAAAGCTCAAATATTTCACTTCTTTGTTGGATACGTTTATGGATATCAAGGATGACTTTGAGAAAACCATGCAGTATGGTGGAGATATCATTGATGACTTAATCAAGCTTTGAGGCCTTATCTGCATGTCCAGAGTACTACTATTGTCGCTCTTGCAGCTACACACCTGAGATCTATTTTACCTACCTTCTCATCCTCTTCCCTTTCCTTTATATCTATATCTATCTCTCAGACTCTGAGTTAGATCAAGCCTATTATCCTTGATCAACAGTTGCCTCAGTATTCCACTGCACCTACCTTGTCCCCTTCTATTTTTTTAAAGGACTCCCTTTACCTTCTATGTCCACTGGTTCACTCACTTCTTCCACTTCTACCTCTTATCCTCTAGCTTCTTCTTCTGATGATACTACCAAGGGCAAAGAGAAGACAAGACAACACTGAAGAACATTGACTAATCTCTTTTAATAGGGATGATTTCTGTATTTCTTGTTACTTACTATTTTTAATGACACTTTTTATCTAATGCATTCTGAACTCCTCTTATCTATTCTTTTATTTACTTTTTTACTCTATGATAATCCAAAAAGGGGGATAAATATGCATTCTATATACACATTAAAGAAGAGACACATTACCTAATAACAAATCTCTCACTCACAAGATTTGTGATCATCAAAAAGGGGTAAATTGTTGGACTCCTCATGTTTTAATCATGTTTTAATGATAAAAAATCCTATACATTCTGTAAAGCTTTATAATCCTGTTAATCTATCTAAAATCATGTGTACAGATGATTAGTTTCTTTATGATTTAAATAAACCTATCAAAGATATTAAGAGCTATGTTTAATGATTGTAAACTATTTTGAGCCTGTGTAATAATGGATTTCATTGATAAATGATTAAGTATAATCCATTCAATGAATATCACTATTTAAGTCTGTATATAGATATATGGCTAAGTCTGAGAAACCGTGAGTCTTCCACCAGTTATGTTTTTCTCACAAATGACCCAGACATCGTGACCAGAAACCGTGACCAGACACCGTGACCCAGACACCGTGACTCAGACACAGTGACCCAGACACTGTGACTCAGGCACCATGACACAGATATCGTGACTCATACACCATGACCATCCGAAAATCGTGACCATCCAAACATTGGGATCAGACACTGTGATCAAACACCACATATGTGCTACTGGTTACTAATCTCAATAAAAATTTCCCATCATAGCTATCTCACTGCTCAAAGACAAACAAGGAGACACAGCTTCATGGAGACACCATTTCCAGACAGACTGTGACACCGTTTATTAATCTGTTTTGTTGATTTTAAATTTAATTTCTAACACTCATATTTGAAGCTTTTAAATGCACTCACATAATTAATGTTTCGTTGTAGGCATGTCACCTGATAGTACGAGGTACGAGGTGCATAATACATGCATCCTATCGGCTCCAACACATGCATTCTAAGAATAAAAATAAAAACGTGGTTAGGAGAAAATGTGGTGAAAAAGGAGACAATAATGAGAACATAAAAACAAGTGTGTGCACTATAACAAAGAAGCACGAGTATTCATTAAAGAAGAACTGATACATACTCGAATCCTAGAGTCGAGAATATTTTCGCACCATCAACTCCACGAAGAACACGATCCAGATCTAGATGACTTGCAATTCTTTTTTTCGCAAAAGGACTCGATTTCTGTATATGCTTCATCCTATAAGTCCAGAGCAACATAGAATAACACTCATAGAACTTCTAACTTTATCTCATCATTTCTACTCTATTGTTTATTATTTTTTATCTTTCGAGAAGTGTGTGTGTGTGTGTCTATATAAAAACACGAACTGTCTCTTGCATTAAACTGAAGGATACAAGATATAATTTCTTATACATATTTTTAAACTTGTGTATTCCCATGGATAAGTGTGTAAGAGTTCCCTGTGTGACTTAACAAAGTTCAAACCCATGAAGAACTGTGGAAGAGGTTGTGTGACCAGGACAGTCTTGTGTACTATTGTTAACCCCAATCCAGGATGTGGATCAATTTTATTTATATAAACTTCTTGGTGGCAGGTGATCACAAAGTGGAGTGGATTTTGTCTCGGCTTGAGACTGAACCACTTGTTTTATATCTCCTGTGATGTTTAATTAAGTTTTTATCTATTTTACTCTATAATTCAGAAATCACTAAATTTACTTTGATAGTTAATCTTGGAAAGAAGTTATAATTGTTTTGGATTATTATAATAGCTTCAAAAGTAATGTTAATAACTAATATTAAGATTTCTGAGAATTAATCAATCTTATGGGAAGTTATTTAAATAGTCAAACTTTCATAACTGTATCACTTTGATTAACTGGGATTTATTTAAATTTATTGGGGAACCTTTTAAGAATACTTTTTAAATATAAATTTTCATAGATACTCAATTTACACCCCTCTTGAGTACTCTACTCCGACCAACATATATTATATTTATGGTTTAAAAAATTATTTATAGACATGAATCAATTCCACATCATAAATGATATTATTTTAATTGGTTTATTTATTATCCTAATAAAATATTTAAACCCACTCTTCTTTTATAGAAACCATTATAATAACCATGGGATGTTTTGAGGTTTTTATTATTTTATCACTTTGAGTCCAAAAGCTATGTTTAGAAATTTATAAATAATTCTCCTCCCTTTTTTTATAAATACCCACCCAAAACCACATTACTCTTCACTAAAAATTAATTGAGCATGAATCCCTCTCACTATTCCTATCTAATACCCTCCCAAGGTGTTCCCAAGAACTTTAGAATCTTCTCACAAGCTTTTAGAAGCACCCTCTCAAGGTAATGGATTCTCTCATCTTCCTCTTTATTAAGGTAATTTATTCATATTAAACCTTTTTGTTTATAATATATCTATGTTGAAATATTTTTTTTACACATACCTTTACAATACTTATAATTCTAAAGTAATTATATACCACCTTTCACTCTCATTAAATCCATCAAGAACATTTATGCACACCCATTATGTTACATAAATTATTCTAGGATTTTTCATGCCAAAATTTTGTGTCGTGAAATCCCATCCCCATTTCCACTCAACGGTATTCATCTATATATAAATATACCTCAATTATTTGGAACTTCATTTTAAATAACCCATACTCCTTTATCATGGTATTGAAAGTGACAAAATACATTCTTATGTAGTATGATCCATGTGGCACACAAATTCATGTACAAGATATGATTGTTATGGGTTATCAATGAATTATATAGCCCTAAAATTCATTAAGTAATGTTTTATCTCATGAGATAACATGAGTGGTTCATAGGAAGTTATCCTAAGAATAATATTTTATGATATCTCAATGGTTATCCTTGACTTATTCTTATAATGTCAAGTTTTGTGTTGTTTCCACATTCTTACGATGCCTTGATGTTATCATATTATATTATTACTTGATGTTAATGATTACCATTATCACTATTCTATGACATATCATTATGACACTAGACTCACATGTAGTTATTTACTTTATGATTTTCCTTTATTATTCCCTTACCAAGATTTATATCTCACCCCATTCTTATGTTATCGAAAAGTTATCCAATGTTTCCTTAGAAGATCTTTGAAATTTAAGGGATTGTTATGGGGTTTTTAAAAAAATTGTATCCCTATTTAAATTTATTGTGATAAGTACCTAATTACCCAAATACACTAAGATTCTTGAACATTTGGGATTGTATTAAGTGTATCTTTGTGTAAAAAATCATGAAATAAAGGGTATAAAAAATATAGGTTGTAATATTTTGTATGAAAGAAATGTCTAGTTAATTTTGGAGATTAAGATTAGAAAAACATAGTGAAAATCATAGGGATAAAAATGAACATAAGAAAATTACCTAAATTTTCATAAATTATAGAGGGATTGGTTTGAAAGCAATGAAATATTTTTCTAGATTCCACAAGTGGATGTGGATTTAGCACAGTTTCACCAAGGGGTAATAACCCCAAAGGGGAGGATTTGGTATTAAATTGACCATCACCTATTTCAAAATAAAGAGGCCTTGATGAAAACTGGATTTGAAACTCTTGAGATATATTATTTGGTAAATTCACAATCCCTTTATGAACCACTATGATGGAAGAAAATGCCTATGAAATATTATGTTAGGAAATAGACCATGTATAACTTAGATTAAAACCTCCAAATACATATCTTAAAGAATATATAACATTTATGATTTATTACTTAAATTTTTATCGTTTTCCTTTTATGTGTCTAATAGTTTTCTAATTCTCATCCTTAATTATCTCTTCTTTTAGTCAATGGATGGAAATATGAGGAACCGAGTCAATAACCATTGTGATAGGAAATTTGATGATTACCCAAATGAGATTCCCAATTTAATGGGAGTAGGAGTTGATAACTTCATGATAATACTTAAACAATTAACACAATTTTTGAATATAAACTAGAATTTGAGAAAATACCCACACCCCCCTAAGAAATATAAAGTTTTAGTTAAGATATTTATGTAAAAAAACTCTCTAACTTTCAGGGGATCTTTTGATCCCTTAATCCTGAAACAATAGATCAACTTAATTGAAAAGATATTATGTGAACTTAAATTATTTTAGAAACAAAAGGTCATAGTATATTTTTATCACATGTAAGATATAGCAGATCAATGGTGGACATTGATAAATAATATAAATATTAATAAAGATATTGAAGCGATGGACTAGAAAGAATTGTGAAAAATGTTTTTTAATAAATATTTTCCTCACACTCTCTAACTTAAAACAGGGAGGGTTTTACTTAGCCTCAAGAAAAATGATGATGAATTCATCATGGGGTACAAGAAAAACTTCACAAGACTTTCATGATATTCCTCCAACTTTGTCACTAACCCTAAAAGTAAATTCAATATCTTTTTTTATGGGATAAATCCAAAAATATGAAAAGCATTAGTGATTTGAGACTTTTACAACTATGAAGAAATTATACAATGGTCCATAAAATATTAAATGAAGATTAGGGAATCTTAAGGGCCACATGGTTATTGAAATAGGAAGTAAGGAATGAATTTTAATTCAATTGTAGCAATGGATAAATATCACAGTGGCAAGAAATATTAACATCCCACTTGTCAAAAGTGTGGGAAGAAGCATCCTAAAAATTTCATGAAGGGGATAAGAAAATGATTTATTCATGGGAAGGAGTGGAACCAAGCTATTAAATGCTGATAGGAGAAACCCATCAATGTGATGGATGAAAATAATGTTCTAGTCAACCCTCAGATGATTTTAAAATTTTTCAACTACATGAAACAATGAAACTATAAGAAACAATGCACTAATCCATGGGTTTTCAAATATAAATGGTGACAACAACCTATAAGGCATAGTGTGAAAGGGATGGTTTATTACATCACAACTGTTGAGGAGGATCCTAACAATAACGTAGTTACATGTATGATAGTTGTTCATTCAAGGATAGAGAACATGTTATTCTATTATAGTTCAATGAATTCCTTCATATCACACAAGTTTAGTATAACTATTTAAACACCACCTCATAACATGGAAGTCGATATATTGATGAAAATGAAAATTGGTGGAATTATTGCATCGCAAGTATATAACTTTTTCATATCAATATTTTTAGGCTGAATTTCCCAGTGAACCTTGTGGTACTCCCTTTAATAAAATTCGATGCTATTTTGGGTATGGATAGGATTTACTTGTATAGAGCCAATATAAATTATCAGGAGAGGGAAATCACCCTTTGTTTCATGGATATCTCTCATATTTTATATAAATTTATAGGGGGTGATATATCTTCTTGCGAATCATTATCTCAATAATGAATATTATTTCCTTATGAGTAAACATATATATTTAAATAGATTGAGACTAAGGAATATATCATAGTTGATGATGTGACCATTGTAATAGAATATGATGATGTGTTTCTTGAATTATTGCATTGTTATCCTCATAGTTGAGAGGTTTATTTCTCAATTTAGCTTATATCTGGTTATTTTTTAATATCCAATAATCCATATATAATGGACACTATTGAACTTAAATATTTGAATAAATAACTATAGGGGAATATGAATAAAGGATTTATATACCCAAGTGATTCATTGTGGGGTGAAACAATACTTTTAATCATGAATTAGGATGGGTCAATGAACCTCTGTTTTGATTATCAGGATCTCAAAAATATCATAATAAAGGAAAAGTATCCCCTATCATAGACTGATGACCATTTCAGTCTAGTAGGTGGACCCAATAATTCTCTCTAGAGTATCTTCATTCAAGATATTATAAAGTAAAGGTGAAGAAGGTGGATATACCCAAGATAGAATTTCATACAAGTTAAAGACACTAAAATTTCAAAGTTATTCCATTTGGACTCACTAATTCTCTAAATATATTCATGAAAATAATGAATAAAGTATTTAGGGATTACCTTGGAAAGTATTTAGTAGTATTTATACAAAATATTAATATCTAATCAATATTTAAGGAGGATAATGAGGATAATTTAAATACTATACTGATGACTAGGAGAATCTAA
This sequence comes from Viscum album, assembly GCA_963277665.1. Lineage (NCBI taxonomy): Eukaryota > Viridiplantae > Streptophyta > Magnoliopsida > Santalales > Viscaceae > Viscum > Viscum album. The sequence goes on along the minus strand of OY728166.1, from coordinate 1,077,476,188 downwards.
AAGTTATATTAGAAGTATAATACCTGATATTTTTGGATGGAGTAAGTTAAATCCTCGAGGGATGTTATCACTAGTAAATGGATATATGTGGATCCTTCAAAGATAGAGGTAATTTATGGATGGCCCAGACCACCATCTATGATAGATATTCATAGTTTTCTTGGATTAGCTAATTACTATCTTCAATTTGTGAGAAACTTATCATGATTTTCAATCCCACTAACCAAGTTAACATTGAATGGAGTGAATTTTTTCTGAACTGATGAAAGAGAGATTAGATTTAAAGAGTTTAAGAACATGTTAATCATTTCACCTATGCTACCACTAACCAAAAGTGGGGAATGATTTATGATCTAAAATAGTTCCACCAAAAAGGTATTTGGTTTTGAATTGATGAAAAATGATAAAGTGATAGCCTATGACTCCCACCAATTAAATATCCATGAGAAAAATACCCAAAACATGATCTTGAATTGGATAAAGTGATCATCACATTGAATACATGCTGAAATTTTCTCTATGAGGATAATTTTGTCATATATACATATCATAAAATACTCAATTATGTATTCACACAAAATTTTATCAATATGCCCCAAATGGAGGTGGTAAAATATGATCAACGGTTATGAATATTCATTTCACTATCATTATGGGAAGGAAAATAAATTGGAATATAATCTCATTATAAAGGATCCCATAACCTTATCTATAATGAGCATTGAAAAGGGTATAATATTACTGGACATGCAAAGGATGAAAATAATAATCATAAAAGGAATTCCATCCTACCTTTATCAAATAAATACTCAACCATCTATTCATTAGAAGATCAAGGAGGCCAGAAAAACTTGATGAGGAGCTACAGATAAAGGTAATGAATACTTTGGATTTCAAATTTTCTAAATATGGGGTTATAAGGTTAGGAACTCAGATACGTGTTCCATAAAAACTATAACTAAAGAGGGAGCTTCTGTATGATGTTCAAAGCTCATACTTCTCTATTCATATAAAAATCACTATGATGTATAAAATTCTAAATAATTTTTTTGGTGAGATAACTTGAAGAGAGAGATTTTATAATTTGTATCTCAATGCTTGATATAATAATAATTATATTTCCAATGAAATAATTATAAGTGTATGGTGAAACAATTTACTATACTAGTATAGAAATGGGAAAACATAACCATTTATTTCATCAAAGGACTCCCTATAAAATGCAAATGAAATAACACTATTTGGGTGGTAGTTGGCCACCTTAAAAATTCAAAACATTTAATTACTATTAGTGAGTATTTCTCTCTTGACCAAACCATAAATATATATATTATATAATTTTTAATATTTCATGAATTACTACTCTCTATTGTATCTAATTGATATTTGAGTTTTAACTCTAGGTTTTGGGGAAGCCTTCATTAAGTGTTGGATACCGAGTTGAGTTTCAGTGCCGATTATCACCCTCATACAAATGACCAGTCTAAAATAACCATTCAAACTCTAAAGGATATGTTGAGATCATGTTAAACACATTTCCAAGGATGTTGGAACCAACACTTTCCCCTATTAGAGTTCTCATATAACAATATTTTCCATTCTATAATTCAAATGTAACTTTATGGGGATATTTATGGGAAGAGGTGTTGGACTCCAACCTGATGAGATAAAGTTGGAGAGAAAAGGTGGATGAGACCCAATATTATCCAAGATATTTGAGAGAAGGATCAAACCATTCAGTTTGATATGAAATCCAAAAAAATTGATGAAAAAGGTACATAGAAAATCATCATTGGGATATAGAATTTGAGGTCAGAGATAAGGTTCTCTTTTGTATATCACCATGGAAGAATGTCATGAGGTTTGGGAAGAAGGGAAATTTTAGTCCTAGATATATTAGACCATTTCAGATCCTTGATAGTTTCATAGCTATGGCATGTCGACTATAACTCCCACCTAACCTATCTTAAGTACAAGATGTGTTCTATATATCTATTTTAAGGTAGTACATACATGAACCCTAACATGTACTAAATATAGAGGTTGTGCCTTTGGAGAATTATCTTTCATAAATGGAGTAGCCAATGAATATCTTAGATCTGAAAGAAAAAGTTTTATGAAACAAGGCAACTCACTTGGTCAATGTACAATGGCGTAACAACGTGTTTTAGGGGGAAATATAAAAACCAAAATATGTGATTAAACAGAAGTACCCAAATTTTTTTAGTGTATGAAAGAAAATTTCATGGGAAACATTTCTAAAGGGGGGAAGAATATAGTGACCTAATCTTTTATAAATGCAACACCCTTTTGAAATAGTAAATTTCTTATTAAGTAATATATTTATAAAACACACATTCAAGATGTTTCCTTCAATATTATAAAATATAGCCATAATTTTCTTACGGGCATAAAAGATCGTTAAGCATCATGACCATTGATAATATAGCATTTTATAGTGACTATTAAGAATATTATATATTAAGGGATATGATAAGTTCTAATTAACATAGGAGGAAGAAGTGATCGCCTATATTAGTAGGATTATACCCTTTAAATCCCATTTATCTGAGATTCTAAGAGAGATAACATCATTGAGATTTTACCTTGACCAAGACCTATTCTAGATTCAATAAATGGAACATGAGTGAAACCATTTATGGGAGAAGTTCAATCTCATATAGATAAATACCCAAACTATGTTCACCGAAACACTCCAAGAAAGTACTATCATTACACACCTTACTCAAAGGAAGTGTGCTAGTGTAATAATAGGTCATGTATCTTGACCCCAGTTGTATGAATGTTTATATTTTCTTTTTAATAAAATAATTATTATATTTATCTCTTTTCATTATTACTCATTATATATAGGATTATATAATGATTTTGATAAAAATTAAATTTGTATATGAACAAATAAAAATTTTATATTTGGGAAATATATAACTTTCATTAAAACACACTTTTTGATAAATTCATAAATTTTTTAAATAAATTCTATTTTCATGAAATATTTACATTAAATAATAATTATTTAGAAACATATGGTAATATAATTTAATGAAGTCCAATATAATTTTTATAAGGGCCAGAATCTGGTTAATACCATAAAAATAGTATTTTCTAGAAAATAGGGATTTTTATTTAAAATTATAAATTCTCATATTGAGATAATTATTTGGGTAAAATAAATATTATTTTTAAAATAATCATGTTGAAATTAGCCAATTTTGAATTTTTAATATTTTTATGAAACATTCACTTTTTTGGGTAAAAATTAAATACAATATAAATATATGGTATGCATTATGATATCATTGTAACACCATTATATCTTAAAAGAATATTATATTCAATAGTGTATATAACACACAACACTGAGCTATAACAAACCATAAAATATAATTATTTTAAGATCGTTAAATCATAGCCATTTAATTGGAAGGTATTAATAAATGTAAAAAAAAATTATAATATATATATATATATATATAAATGTTATAATAAAAAAAATTATTTATAAATTGTTATTAAATAATCACATAATGTTTTTGGTAAAGTTATTTTATTCTTGAAAATATGATTTCTTCAGAAATGGGTTTTATTACTTTTTGTTAGTGAATATTATAATTAATTTTCTAGAAGTTTTAAAAATATTTTTTTGATAAAAATAATATCATTTTTGAAATCAGAATATAAAAATTTTATTAGGTTGAATTTTTGGTATTTTTCTAAAAACATATATTTTTCATTGAATAGTGAAAATTATTGATTTTTACTAAAAAATATAATTTTATTTAAAGCATTTAAAAATTATTATTTTGTTTTAAAATGGATTAAAAGAAACATTAGTTATATTATATTATTAATAATATAATTAAGTTTATGGGAATAAAATTTATGGTTCAATTTGGTTTAAAATACATTTTTATACATAAAATGTGTTTTTTTAAACCATTTTTTGTTGTGATTTTCATTTTTATATTAAATTAATTTCTACCACTTCGATATATTTAATATTGAAAAATGGATTCCATATTTGGAATAATGAGGTCAAAATTTTTACAATCTATCATTTTTTTATTATGAATAGAAACCATAATAATTATTTATTACCACAGTAAATGAAAATGAGTTAATTAGGATTTAAAGTATTGTTATAAGGCTTAAAAATCATTAAAATAATTAAATTTATTCCATTTAATATGTATATTTCGTCCATAATCATCTTAAATTATAAAATATGACCTTTTTTCCATTCAACTTCAATTTTTACTTTTATAATATTTTATTAAAAGATAAAGTAAAAAAGTGTCACTTTCAAGCTTCTAATATATAAAATATTTTTTGACCTGGATAAAAACAAACTATGTTTTTTTATAAATTTTTATTTTAAATATGGATATATTTTCTATCCTGTTAATTTATTTTTAATTTTTAGTGATGAAATAATTACCATAAATATTTATGCAACGCTGACATAATGCTTGTGTAAGCAATTAAAAAATCATGTAACTGATTTTAAAAAAACAAAAAGTAATATTTTTTTTCTTAGTTAATGTTTCCCATGATTTATTAATATAAATATAAAATATTATATTCAAGTTTAATTTATATATTCTTTTTCAATTTCAGACATTTTATTTTCAAAGTCAAATTATGCGAATAGTTCTCAAAATGACATTAATTGTATTTTAAATTAAATGTATTTTATTAAATTATTAATAAATCATAAAAATATTTAAAGAGGTTAAGTAGGGTTATAAATGGTTCAAAATTGTATCTATCGGCCATTTATGATCCAATATTCACCTTATAAGTAAAATCATAACCCTTTAATATTGAAAAATCAATTACCACGACTAAGGTTAAAATTGGATAACCAAGGGTTTCAACCAAATGATAATATTAAAAAATATATATAAACCTATAAAAATTTTATTGGATGATTATATTTAAACCATTTCTTCATTATATTATAATAAATTACATTTTGGAACCATTTTACATGATTTAGACACATATTGTATTATAATATTTCATGTATTTCCAAAAATGACATTGATGAAATTCAAAATTAAACAATATTTTATTAATTGATTTAAAATTAATAAAAATATTATCTTCATCTAAGTGAATAGTATAAGGTTTTAAATATCAAATATAGTCCATTTATGGGTCACATATTCTTTTATATTAACTTTCTTCACCCTTAAAGAGTAAATTGTTTTGATATCACAACAATTTTCAAAAAGGGTTAGTAGGGGGTCAAAAAAAGAGATAAGGGTAAAAACATAAAAAACATGTACAATTTTTATTTTATGATTTAATTTGGTCTGACACTAATCATATATTAAAAATATAAAAAATTATCCATTTTTCTATGAAAATTAATTTATATTAATTTAACACATTAAGAAATTCCAAGAGTGCCCCTCCCCTCACTTATAAAGGGGAACCTATTCTACTCTCTTACTAACATATTTTTCCCTTTTATATTGAAAAACTTATACCCCATTATCTTATAAAATTCAATATTCAGGAATTATAGGTTTTGGTATTCTTAAAATACTGTTCAAAGGAACCTTAAGAAGGAATCTAATAGAGGCCTACCAAAGTATAGGTAATCATCTTTCTCAATGTATTTAAATTTATTAATTCTTCTTCCTACTATAAATCTATGGTATAAATTATAAAATAATTACTTTTTCATATAAAAAAAGTATTATTATTATTATTATTGTTTAATTATCATAATCTACCTTCTTCCCATCTGTTGGAAAAAAATAATGATGCTCGTGTGTACAAATTGACTACCACCTTCATGTAGCGATGTGATTTGTTTTTCATTTTATCATTACATGGATGATAATAAGGATAGTTTTAATGAAAAATATATATATATTTATTATAAAAATTATACTATAAATGTGAATTATTATTTACCCTTCTTTCATTCCATTCATCAAAAAATGAAAACAACATTCACACGTACGTATGGCCTACCATCACCATGAACAGTGCAATTCATTTTTCTATATATACCATTTATATATGACTATAATAATATGAATAAGGAATATATATGATATTTATATCATGTTTATCATTATAAATATGATGATACAAGGACCAAAGTATAAAGACCAGAACTACAGAACTGAAACTTCCATAAAAACAAAATAGTTAACACATGGAAATGATGATTTTAATAAAGAATTATTAATAAATGGGAATTGAAATTTAATAATTAGATAATATATGATATTATAATTATGAAAAATATTCTATTATATAATTATAAAAAATTAAAATTTATTATATAGGAGGTTAGAGTGCCTTTAAATCAAGTCAAACTTGAGGTATGATATTTATTTTTCAATCTCATTGTTTATCGAGATTGTTTATGATTAAGTTTATGATGATGAAATTTTATGAAATATCTATAAATAATCCAATGAATTTTTTAGATTCTAGTTATTTCTATATATTATTTATTTTCCTTTTATTTTCCTCTTTTTAAGTACTCAAGAGACTGAAAGAATATTTTTTAAAGAAAACAAAATTTATTTCGATTTTTGATCAAAAATTATTTTTCTTCCATGTCTGAGTTTTATAAAAATGTATTCAAGAATTTTTTTATAATATACTATGATTTTTTAAATTCATTTTTACCCATGTTTGACTTTTTTTAAAAGGTTTTAAAATTAATCTTCTTCTCTTTTTCCAAAAGAGATACTTTAGAATTTTTACTGAAAATGTGAATTGAATATTTGTTTTTATCATAAAAACATGAATTAAACATTCCATTGTCATGAAAATCAATGTTTCAAAAATTAATTTACAAGTTTCTGAGATTCATTTCAAATAAAATGATTGTTTATTATTTAGTAAATTTTTAGATTTTAATATGTGATTTTAAAATGAAAATATTATTTTCCTCATGAAATATTCTAGTGATATTAATCTATGATAACATCATTTAATGTGACATATGATTTATTGTGTATATGATCCAATGATACCTTATTTATTCTTTATTTGGATGGATTATGGTTATGATGGTGAAATATCGATGAAACTTATTTTCTTTTCCATGGGTTAAGTTTTGGTGAATGTTTTTATGATATGGTAGAATACATATGAATGGATTTATGATTATATGATGGTGGGCCTAGAATTATATATAACTAAAATTAATTGGGTAAATATTAATGTTCTATAAGCTAAAATGGTATGTGAGTGGTTATCCTATGCCCAAAATAGGGTACTTTGGAGGTTATACCAAACTCGAAGAAGGTACACAAGAGGTTATCACAAGCCCAAATTTTTATGAATATATTAGTCGGTATCATTGAAATAATATTTATATGATTATTATTTTTCCAAAATTAATACAATATTTTATGATATGACCTTATTCCAATTTTTTGTTTTCATAGATCATTTTTATTGATTTATTTATGATTCTTAAACTATGAACTACCAAGATTTATGCCATAACTCATGTTTACGATCTAAGAATTCCTAGATGTTATTTTCAAAAGTTAAGATCATTTCCTCACACCATTTAAGATATTGTTATGTTTCAATGATTATTGATAAGTACATTGTTTACCCTTATTTTAATAACACCCTTAACTATGTTTCCTTTCCCCAGATTATGAAAAAAGGTTTAAGTAAGATATGTCTAAGAAGGGTGATTGTTATATGATCTTATTGGTAGATGATGTAGATATCTTATGAACTAGTTTTTTATGTATCCAAGATTATAAATACACTAAACTTAGATAATTTAGTCATATATCATATTTTATTATAATGAATATTCATCTATTAAAATGTAATATCAATGGATGAAAAGTTTGGGTTTCTATAGTTAGTATCAGAGAGGGGTTTAGTTACCTTTGTATACTAGGATGAGAAAGACTTAGTGAGAACCCCTAGGTTAATACTATGTATGTAGAGACCCGAAGCTTATCGTACATGGACATTACATTACTTTTTCGGAATACTTAGTACATAACAAAAACACACACACAAGGATCGTAATAGTTTAGTGTCTTTGGAAACTCGGAACGTAATCTTCTAATCGTGGTGAAAGATCTTCAATATCTCCCATAAAGATCTTCCCTTTTTTTTACCTAAAAACCTTTCTTTATATCCTGGGGAAAAGAAAACATAAAAGGGTGAGCTCAAATGCTCAGTAAGGGTAAACAAAAGAAATATCAATCACATCATATACATAAGAACATAGCTTTTGGAAATCTTAACCTGCAAAAGAGCTCATAATATCATAACATGGGATAAATCATAGAAGTGAAAATGAGATCCCCATAATCATAACATAAAACTTGAAACTTTGTGGCATGCACACATAATCATGGAAAATCATTTCTTGTTAGTCATGACTCATTGCCAAGACTATCTTAGTGGACAAAGTCCCTTTCTGAACTGAGTTCACTCCTCGTTTCAGTCCTGTATCACTGAACCGAAATAACCTTCCGTTCTAGCCATGTCTATCTAATGAGATATAAAATCATTACCCAATGCATTGGAGGGAGATATAGGTCCCACCCATCTTATAATGAATCCTTTCTTATGTGTGCCACATAATCATAAAACATACATCATCGCATAACACATGTAACAAAAATGGGATTCTTGAAACATCATGACATCATAAATCAATTCATATAAGATAAAGGAATTCATAAACATAATTCCATCACAACATAGTCAAATCAATGTAAAAATATTGATAGAAACAGAACCCTTTATTATCTTAGATGGAAAATAATTTTGATAAAACACTTGAATTGAATTCTTGAGGAAAATATCCTTTCTTCTTCAAAATCAATTTCTTTTCACAAAACATCATGCAATTTTAAAAGAAAGAGATTTTATTGAAAATAGTCATGAAATCTTTTAGAGTAAGCTTCATGAAAATAAGGCTTTATAAAATAGTATAAATCCGTTCGTGCCGTATAAGTTAAAAAAAAACATTCTTCGTACTTTTGTCGGAAAAGTAAAAAAGTACCTCGTACGAAAAACGACAAAAGATTCCTTTCATACGTATTACTAAAAACTCACCGAAGGGTAAAAATGGATTTAAACAATTTTAGGTGGATGGAAATAATATTACATATTGAGTAAACATGGATGTGGATGATAAAATACACCCCAGTAAATACTTACGAATAAACAATCTCGGATAAAAATGAGATTGTGATATTTCCCTTACCTTAGGTCCGATTTGCTTTGTTCGTGTCCGAAGCTCCTGTATAATGGTTTAAATAATGTTATTGACTTATTCCAGAATCATATTCATTGTTATTATATCATATATGGTTCACTTATGACATTATATTACCCGTTCTTTTGTAAATTCCATGTTAAAGAAGCGTTTTGGGTAAAATCGTTTCATTTATCGTAGGTGTTTTGACTTGTTGTTCTTGACATCATTATTACTTATATCATGATTTACTCACTTTAAGAATATAAAATATGATTTATATATCATATATATTCAGTATATATATATATATAATAGGTAGATAAATAAAATGAAAAACACCGTTCATGGAGACGGTAGTCCGTACGTACGCATGAACGTTGTTTTCCTTTCCTTATTGTCTTGAAATGGAAGTAAGTAGATGACATACATATGTATATATATACATAAATCCAGTAGCTTTATAATTTCATATATTTCATTATTATTTCTTATATATACATTATAATCATTCTTAAATGGTTAACATGGAGAATGAATCTCATCGCGTCGTGGAGACGGCAGTCCGTACGTACGCACGAGCGATGATATCATTTCTATAAATATTGAATTGAATTGGAGTGGATTATACAATATATCAGAATCAATATGATGTTGTAATAACTATGTATAGTTATTCTTTACACCATTATACCCATCCATGTAAGGTGGTGGTGGAAAATAGATTACACCACGGCGTGGAGACGGTATTCCGTACGTACGCACGCGCGGTGATTTCTTTTTCCGTAGGATGGATAGATGGTGAAATAGGGTTGTTTCATACTTATAATAACATATCAGTATATGAGTGATACTGATGTTATTACTTCATAATGAAACAACCTAAGAAGAAGAAGTGGAAAAAGAAATAAAGATGAAAGAATTGGTAACGGTAATTACCTCTTCTTTGAAGTGCCTCTTTGAGACCTCCTCTTAGGGCACTAAGATTGGTCTTTGAGGAAGACCAGAACCTCTAGGATGTTTTTAGGGAAGTGGAGAAGAGATTTTTTCAGGGGTTGGCCGAGCTTGAGTGCTCAAATTGGTGTGAGGAGGAGGGGGAGGGGGTGTCCTTTTATAAGGGAGGAGAGGGGCACCTTAGGAATATCTCAAAATATTATTTTATATTAAAGTCAAAATCGGTTTATAATGGTTCCAAAGGGTCTTATTTCAAAGCTAAAGTAGGTATGGGTCGAAATCCTATCAACCAATAGGATTTAGACAAGTTTAGGGTATTATTTTAACCTTATCAATTAGATTTAACTCTAAGTTAATTAATTTAACTTTTACCGTGTCTTTTTGTTTTCTTTCACTATATGGTTAATACACTTACTATAACATGCCAAACGAACCCCAAATTGTATATTATTAATAAATATATCCATATATAAGTCATTTGGCCGAACCTTAGATTTTTAGGAATAAAATAACAATTAATAATATAATATTTGATTTAAAAACTATTTTGTGTCAATTTTGACACTATTTGATATATGATTTTTGTGAAAGTCATAACAGAATTATATGTTCGAAACAAGTTGATTAAATCAACACTAATATATCATAGTAACCTATAAAATTAGTGGAATTCATAAAAAGTCTTAAATTACATTTATTTGAGCATTTATAACATCAATTATGTTAATATTTCCTTAAAAGGGTAATTACTGCATCATCGTTGTGTCATAAATAAATTAATTTATTTAAAGTCTAAAAATTATAAATAAAATATCATTATGTAGGAAATCTTTTTAGCTTTCTAATGAATATTTATAGTCGAATTTATCTTATGTATAACCCCATATTAAAATTTTTTAGTTATTAAACTTTGATTTTAACTATTTTAACTATTCATTAAATAATATAATATTAAATGTCATAATCTAATCCAAGTGGACCTAAATGGTCATATTATATTCATAAGGTTGTTTTTGGTCGAATTACACTTATCCAATAGAATTAGGACATGTGTTAGGGTAATAGTAATATCATATTTACCCTTAGTTACCCTATTTACTATTAACCGTGGTAAAAAAAAGTAAAAAGTTACTATTCACCAAAAATTATTTTCATCTCATTGAACCACATTTTACTTACTGACATCAACCGTGTCTCTCGGATTTTTGAAATTCCATTCACAGAAGCGGTAAAATTAAGATTTATGAAGAAATTAATTTTTTTAACTACCACTTAGTAGTTTCACTATTCATCAAAAATTGATGTTTTTCAGAACAATGCCAAAATTTCATCCTAAGCTATATTTCATATTCCGAATTCAAAAATGAAGTCTATTTTACCAAATTCATATCATAGAATTTGCATTAATTAATTTTATAATTAAATCCCGCTGTTAAAACAAATAGCGTTTTTTTAAGAAACAATATCTATCAAAAGATTGACACTTGATTATGTCTGGTTTAAATGTGAAATTACATCCAATGACCAAAATTGTATTAAATTGTAAAAATATATTCTAAATATACTTTAAAACCACTCAAATTAAGAATTTATCACTATTAATTATTTCGATTAAAAAAGTTGTTTTTAATTATAATTTAGTAATTTTCACTATTCATCAGCATATGAAAGTTATCCGAAAAGTACCAAAATTTCACCTTAGGCTAAATTTGATACTCTGAATCCAAAAATGAAGTTCATTTTGAAAAATAAGATTTACAGAGTTTTAAAAAGTGGTTATTACTATTCATAACGGCTAGTTTTAATAATATTTTAATAGCATATCGTTGTTTAGTGAAACTCGGTATTGCGTATTACACACGCTATCGAGGAAGGTCGTGATTGCGTGTAATGCAAGGCAAGTCAAGGATGCGTGTTGTGCAAGCTCCTTTTGGTGTAGCGTACAACACAAGATTTTAATAAAATTAAAAAGAATATTTTTTATAAAATCTTGGGCTGTTACATTCTACCCCCCTTAAAATGAATTTCGCCCTCGAAATTCGTCGGGGTTATAAATGGTTTACTATTCGAAAGTTTCTTTAATAGAAACCCACATCGTAAAAAGGAATATCAAAACCAATCTTTAAAAACAAAAGTATGAAACGTAACGGTTACCCAAATAAACTAATCATTGGGTTTCCACATAGGTGAAAATATGGATATGGAAGAGAAATCTAACCATCATGTTCTGATGGAGAGTGGTAGAGAACATGGCTATGGAAAAGCCAGTAATCACAAATCCATAGATTTGTGATGATATAAGGTACCATCTGATTCATCAGGTATAAGATCACTAGGACAACATTTTTTTTTGGTTTTCAAGATCGTTTCCCTAAAGTTGAAGAATTTGAATTAGAATAAATACTTACTTTATTTTGGTACAATCTCACTGTTGTTCGTACCTTGAACAATTTCCACTTCATCTCTTAAATAAATGAAGTTGAATTTGTTATTCATGAAGTGTTAGCAGATCATGTGATAGAATGACGGGTCATTCCATCTGTCTCAAACAAAAGGTTAGCAAAAATTATATGCATAAGTCGATCTATAGTGAGATTAATCATATATGGTTCCTAAAATGGACTTATAATTCATATATCATGCTGCTTAATATAATAAAAGTAGTTTCTACTAAACAGGGACTTCCTGTAGGCCAGTGGTAGGCGATAAAGGCCAGTCGCACTTCGGTTGTGGGTTCGATTCCCACATCCTTGTCCGACGCGATGGGCTGTCGCCCGTCCTGCAGGTTGTCCTTTTTCTAAAACTACATTACTATAACATTCCATCAATAATATCGAAAATCTTCTATCCTTAAACAATACTAACTTATGTCCAACATAATCCATTTTAATCTTTAGGCTTGTCCATAATACTGTAGTCCACTCTCATAATATAGTGAAAACGATTACCAGAGATTTAATACTGTCGTTGATCCCCATATATCATAAGATATGTCTTGTTGGTCACATTCCAAACATTCAAAGGCCTTAATCTTGTACTCTCTTGAATACCCATTGAACCTTATTGAAAACATTAATTCTATTAAAAGTTAACTCTTTCCACATACCAAAATCCTCAAAATTCTATATACTCAAACCATGATATCACTTAGTCCTTATATCAATCATGAGCTCATGAATACTGTCAAACATTTCATTTTCTCTTTATCACTTCATTATGCGCATATCATCCACTTTCCAAAAAAAAAATCTGAATAACCTTTCATTGTTACTCATACCATTCATCATAAACTTTCAAAACTTAAGGAAAGACAATAGTGTAACAATCCTTAGATGTCTTTTTATTCTATAGTACAACATTACACTTGATAAACATGTAATCATTCCACTACCTTCTTAAACCATTGACCGAGCTTCAACAATTCTTTCATCTCACATATCATTTGTAGTCTCTTCATCATCATCCACATAAATACTACCCATATGACCATACTGATTCTCTTCATGAGTCTTTCCCTTAGGGCATTTGTTTGCATAATGCCCATACATTCCACATTTAAAACACTTAACCATTTTTGATGTCGTAGCAATACCATTATCCTCATCCATGGTGTTAACCGACCCTTTTCCTTTGCACTTACTTGCTTTGTGTCCTTCTTTTCCACACCCAAAGCATCTTCCAGTTCCCTTTAAACATTCTCCTTGATGCCTTTTCCCACATGATTTACATAGGGGAAATTGAACTTTCTTTCCTCTATGATCATCATGAAACTCCATATTTCTCTTATTAGCCGAGTCAGGAAACTTACCAAATTTTACTTTATTGATCATATTATGAGATTGCTGATTCGGCATAATAACAATGTTTGGACTTCCAAATCCCATTTCATTTGGTTGCTCATAAATAATATCATTCCAATGTTCATCATATCCTCCATTATCGTGAATCATCTTGTTTCCAGCCATATTCTAAAACCCAAAAAAGAATAGTGTGAGAGGCAAAAATCATAATAAAAGGGGGAGTAACTTAAATATCTAACATCTTTGGTTTAATCTAATATCGTTACCATAGTTCTAGGACTATATCCTATACGTATACTTATCCTTAGGGGCATCCCTAGACATACCTTAGAAATATCTCTAGGGATCTCACTAATGTTTTCGCGTCCTAGTTTCCAAAGGTTGACTAAACCTTTCCTCTGATACCAATTGTAGAGACCCGAAGCTTATCGTACATGGACATTACATTACTTTTGCGGAATACTTAGTTCATAACAAAAACACACACACAAGGATCGTAATAGTTTAGTGTCTTTGGAAACTCGGAACGTAATCTTCTAATCGTGGTGAAAGATCTTCAATATCTCCCATAAAGATCTTCCCTTTTTTTTACCTAAAAACCTTTCTTTATATCCTGGGGAAAAGAAAACATAAAAGGGTGAGCTCAAATGCTTAGTAAGGGTAAACAAAAGAAATATCAATCACATCATATACATAAGAACATAGCTTTTGGAAATCTTAACCTGCAAAAGAGCTCATAATATCATAACATGGGATAAATCATAGAAGTGAAAATGAGATCCCCATAATCATAACATAAAACTTGAAATTTTGTGGCATGCACACATAATCATGGAAAATCATTTCTTGTTAGTCATGACTCATTCCCAAGACTATCTTAGTGGACAAAGTCCCTTTCTGAACCGAGTTCACTCCTCGTTTCAGTCCTGTATCACTGAACCGAAATAACCTTCTGTTCCAGCCATGTTTATCTCATGAGATATAAAATCATTACCCAATGCATTGGAGGGAGATATAGGTCCCACCCATCTTATAATGAATCCTTTCTTATGTGTGCCACATAATCATAAAACATACATCATCGCATAACACATGTAACAAAAATGGGATTCTTGAAACATCATGACATCATAAATCAATTCATATAAGATAAAGGAATTCATAAACATAATTCCATCACAACATAGTCAAATCAATGTAAAAATATTGATAGAAACAGAACCCTTTATTATCTTAGATGGAAAATAATTTTGATAAAACACTTGAATTGAATTCTTGAGGAAAATATCCTTTCTTCTTCAAAATCAATTTCTTTTCACAAAACATCATGCAATTTTAAAAGAAAGAGATTTTATTGAAAATAGTCATGAAATATTTTAGAGGAAGCTTCATGAAAATAAGGCTTTATAAAACAGTAGAAATCCGTTCGTGCCGTATAAGTTAAAAAAAACATTCTTCGTACTTTTGTCGGAAAAGTCAAAAAGTACCTCGTACGAAAAACGACAAAAGATTCCTTTCATACGTATTACTAAAAACTCACCGAAGGGTAAAAATGGATTTAAACAATTTTAGGTGGATGGAAATAATATTACATATTGAGTAAACATGGATGTGGATGATAAAATACACCCCAGTAAATACTTACGAATAAACAATCTCGGATAAAAATGAGATTGTGATATTTCCCTTACCTTAGGTCCGATTTGCTTTGTTCGTGTCCGAAGCTCCTGTATAATGGTTTAAATAATGTTATTGACTTATTCCAGAATCATATTCATTGTTATGATATCATATATGGTTCACTTATGACATTATATTACCCGTTCTTTTGTAAATTCCATGTTAAAGAAGCGTTTTGGGTAAAATCGTTTCATTTATCGTAGGTGTTTTGACTTGTTGTTCTTGACATCATTATTACTTATATCATGATTTACTCACTTTCAGAATATAAAATATGATTTATATATCATATATATTCAGTATATATATATATAATAGGTAGATAAATAAAATGAAAAACACCGTTCATGGAGACGGTAGTCCGTACGTACGCATGAACGCTGTTTTCCTTTCCTTATTGTCTTGAAATGGAAGTAAGTAGATGACATACATATGTATATATATAAATAAATCCAGTAGCTTTATAATTTCATATATTTCATTATTATTTCTTATATATACATTATAATCATTCTTAAATGGTTAACATGGAGAATGAATCTCATCGCGTCGTGGAGACGGTAGTCCGTACGTACGCACGAGCGATGATATCATTTCTATAAATATTGAATTGAATTGGAGTGGATTATACAATATATCAGAATCAATATGATGTTGTAATAACTATGTATAGTTATTCTTTACACCATTATACCCATCCATGTAAGGTGGTGGTGGAAAATAGATTACACCACGGCGTGGAGACGGTATTCCGTACGTACGCACGCGCGGTGATTTCTTTTTCCGTAGGATGGATAGATGGTGAAATAGGGTTGTTTCATACTTATAATAACATATCAGTATATGAGTGATACTGATTTTATTACTTCATAATGAAACAACCTAATAAGAATAAGTGGAAAAAGAAATAAAGATGAAAGAATTGGTAACGGTAATTACCTCTTCTTTGAAGTGCCTCTTTGAGACCTCCTCTTAGGGCACTAACATTGGTCTTTGAGGAAGACCGGAACCTCTAGGATGTTTTTAGGGAAGTGGAGAAGAGATTTTGTCAGGGTTTGGCCGAGCTTGAGTGCTCAAATTGGTGTGAGGAGGAGGGGGAGGGGGTGTCCTTTTATAAGGGAGGAGAGGGGCACCTTAGGAATATTTCAAAATATTATTTTATATTAAAGTCAAAATCGGTTTATAATGGTTCCAAAGGGTCTTATTTCGAAGCTAAAGTAGGGATGGGTCGAAATCCTATCAACCAATAGGATTTAGACAAGTTTAGGGTATTATTTTAACCTTATCAATTAGATTTAACTCTAAGTTAATTAATTTAACTTTTACCGTGTCTTTTTGTTTTCTTTCACTATATGGTTAATACACTTACTATAACATGCCAAACGAACCCCAAATTGTATATTATTAATAAATATATCCATATCTAAGTCATTTGGCCGAACATTAGATTTTTAGGAATAAAATAACAATTAATAATATAATATTTGATTTAAAAACTATTTTGTGTCAATTTTGACACTATTTGATAT
Source organism: Viscum album (assembly GCA_963277665.1). Lineage (NCBI taxonomy): Eukaryota > Viridiplantae > Streptophyta > Magnoliopsida > Santalales > Viscaceae > Viscum > Viscum album. The sequence goes on along the minus strand of OY728166.1, from coordinate 1,077,458,987 downwards.
ATGATTTTTGTGAAAGTCATAACAGAATTATATGTTCGAACCAAGTTGATTAAATCAACACTAATATATCATAGTAACCTAGAAAATTAGTGGAATTCATAAAAAGTCTTAAATTACATTTATTTGATCATTTATAACATCAATTATGTTAATATTTCCTTAAAAGGGTAATTACTGCATCATCGTTGTGTCATAAATAAATTAATTTATTTAAAGTCTAAAAATTATAAATAAAATATCATTATGTAGGAAATCTTTTTAGATTTCTAATGAATATTTATAGTTGAATTTATCTTATGTATAACCCCATATTAAAAATTTTTTAGTTATTAAACTTTGATTTTAACTATTTTAACTATTCATTAAATAATATAATATTAAATGTCATAATCTAATCCAAGTGGACCTAAATGGTCATATTATATTCATAAGGTTGTTTTTGGTCGAATTACACTTATCCAATAGAATTAGGACATGTGTTAGGGTAATAGTAATATCATATTTACCCTTAGTTACCCTATTTACTATTAACCGTGGTAAAAAAAAAGTAAAAAGTTACTATTCACCAAAAATTATTTTCATCTCATTGAACCACATTTTACTTACTGACATCAACCGTGTCTCTCGGATTTTTGAAATTCCATTCACATAAGCGGTAAAATTAAGATTTATGAAGAAATTAATTTTTTTAACTACCACTTAGTAGTTTCACTATTCATCAAAAATTGATGTTTTTCAGAACAATGCCAAAATTTCATCCTAAGCTATATTTCATATTCCGAATTCAAAAATGAAGTCTATTTTACCAAATTCATATCATAGAATTTGCATTAATTAATTTTATAATTAAATCCCGCTGTTAAAACAAATAGCGTTTTTTAAGAAACAATATCTATCAAAAGATTGACACTTGATTATGTCTGGTTTAAATGTGAAATTACATCCAATGACCAACATTGTATTAAATTGTAAAAATATATTCTAAATATACTTTAAAACCACTCAAATTAATAATTTATCACTATTAATTATTTCGATTAAAAAAGTTGTTTTAATTATAATTTAGTAATTTTCACTATTCATCAGAATATGAAAGTTATCCGAAAAGTACCAAAATTTCACCTTAGGCTAAATTCGATACTCCGAATCCAAAAATGAAGTTCATTTTGAAAAATAAGATTTACAGAGTTTTAAAAAGTGGTTATTACTATTCATAACGGCTAGTTTTAATAATATTTTAATAGCATATCGTTGTTTAGTGAAACTCGGTATTGCGTATTACACACGCTATCGAGGAAGGTCGTGATTGCGTGTAATGCAAGGCAAGTCAAGGATGCGTGTTGTTCAAGCTCCTTTTGGTGTAGCGTACAACACAAGATTTTAATAAAATTAAAAAGAATATTTTTTATAAAATCTTGGGCTGTTACAATGTATATGATAATTTTTTAAGACATGGTAAAGAAAGAGGTGTGGTTTTCTTATAAAAACACCCCTTTCTAGATACTACAAGTTGATGTGGTTTTGGAACATCATAAAATAGGGGTAATAACCCCAAAAAATGTTGGTCAAGTATATATCAACCATAATTCTGGTGCACGATGAGTATACTCTTACTTTACACCTGGTTTGACACTCATGGGGAATATTATTAGGTTAATTAACATTTTATTTATGAATCATTATAAAGGATTTGAATAGATTACAATCATGGATGACCTAGGTTAAACCTATAGTATCATTTTTTCAAGATAAGGTTTCATGATTTAGACATCCTAAAAATGATTTTTAATCATTATGTGGTTTCACAATATGATTATTTTTTCCTACACTATACTTTTTGGTTTTATTTAATGGATGGAACTAGGATTATTCATGTTAATGTTGAATGTGATGAAAAATGGAATGGTTACCATCAAGATAAACCAAATGAAATGGGATATGAAAGGTGAAAGCTTATATTTATACCTAATCATCTGCCTAATTATAAGACTAACAGTATCAACTTAGGTGACTTTCTAAACAAAAATAATAAGATAAAGATAGATTTTTATGAATAACAATGGTGAAAGAAGATTAATCTATCTATATGTCATGTATGTGGGAAGAAACTCTCATGGAAATGACTCTGAGTAATAAAAAAATGTTTTTTGTGTGGAAAGAATGGAATATGAAAATAAATTGTGAAGGAAAAATTAATAGTTTTATGGAGGGATATGAAGATAATTCTAAGGTACCATTTTTAGTTCAATTTAATATATGTTTGTGACATTTACATTATCCAATCTAATGCACTAATCTAAGCGTTAACTCCAAGACCATGAAAGAACATATTCTACTCCAAACATTTAAGTGCAAGGATTGAAGTGTTTATATATTGGGATTAAATAATTATGTTATAAAAGTGTTATATCAATGATATTATAGATATAGAAATCATGAAAAACATATAAGTAATGTTCTAAAAAAAATTCTTTAAAGATTTGAAAATATGAGTTTAATAGTACTGATAACCAATAAATGTGATTTAGTGGTAAGTTGATAATGACTAGTTGGTATAAAGGAATGATTGAAATTGATTATTTAAATGGGATAATATTTTATTTATGGAATATATTAAATATTCCTTTATTTTATTTAAGGAATAAGGATTGTATTAATTTTTTGAAGGATATATGTTTTAATGTTGGTTTAACTTATGATTTATTGATATGATTATGGATTTATAAGTTTAAGGATGATCATAATTTAAAAGTCATAGATAAACCTTTTGAGGGATTAAGTGATGGTATTCTAAGTTGATTTTAATATTTCACTAGGTTTTAGTAAGAATACACTATTAAATCTCAAATAACTCTTTGGGATAGTATATGATTTTAGGTTAAGTGAAATATAGTTTATTTTATTTTAGGATATAGATAATCTTGATGGTTAAAATGGGATTCATTAGCAATGAGATATTTTTAGCGCTATTTATGGCCAAGCTAAGGATTACATTTCAAGTTAGAATCTAAATTTGATTCATGATATTTTGGTGAAGCTAACTATATTATAAGATTATATAGTAATTTATCATGGTGATTAATGGTATTTTGGGAGATGTTTTATTGGTTTGAGTTATATATAACCATTAGGTTTAATATGTGTTTTAACATGAAATATTATTTGGGAAGAGTGAAATTATTATTTTTGGGATGTATTCTGAAATGTATGAGATAACCATTAAGGTTAAAAAATTATTTAATTTTGAGGTTATTAAGGTTTATTGGGATGTAGGGTTATTTATTTTTGGGAATAATCTATATTTAACTTCTACTATTATTATGGATTTTTTTAGTAAAATGTATTATTTCTTCATATAAAGGTTTATAAATTTTGGATATTATCATACATTTTTGTAAAAATTTCTATTTTGGTTAATATTTAAAGTTACGAGGGATATATTTTTACCCTTTTATGGATTATTTCATACATTAGAATTTTGTTTTAGTGCTTTAGGCGTAAAAACTTCATCTGAATATTCATCGTTGGAGAAAAATATGAGATTTTTGTAACAATATGTTAAAGGATGAAATTATACTTTTAAATTAAGTATATTTCCTTTTGTTCTTAGTCTATATAGTAATGGAATTCATAAAAACTAGGAAACGTGTCTTGAAACAAAAATTTCATCATAGTACATTCATTTTTTATGAATCTATAGTCTTTTTCACAACTCATTGATTTATGGTTTTCTAGTCATTAACTTTTTCATGATCATTCAATTTCTTGTGATCAATGTTCTATTTCAAAATTCATCATTATATGGATATTAATTTTTCCTCAATGTACTTATTTTCACTTCCAACTAATTTTATTATAATTGGAAACCTAGTTATGTGTTATTAAAGATGGCCTTCGTCTTTCCCTTTCCCTCTTTTCAAGAGGAAATTTTGTTACAACTTTTCACGATGTGAGTTTTGAATAAAGGAATTTCAAAATATCATATATATTTTTACTGATAAACATTTAAAGTTAAAATTATGAAATTTATTAAAGTATTTTTGTAGGGGGTGTATAAAGTGACACCCTATGATTTTAAAAGAATAATATGTTCAATGGTGTATAAAACACAAAAAACTAAGATTTAAAAAACCACAAAATATTGTTATTTTATGACTGTTATAACATAGTCATTTGGTAGGAATAAATAGAAGTAACAAAATAATTAAATATATAAAGTTCACAATCAATAAAAAATGATCTATAAATTCATAGTAAATAAGTACACAATGTATTTTGTAAAGTCATTTTATTCTTTAAAATACACTTTCTTAAAAATGGATTTTATTGTTTTTGTGAGAAAATATTATACTTAATTTCTGTAACTTTTTAAAATTTTATTATATAAAAACAATATAATTTTTCAAATTATCATACTAAAATTATCATTTTTTTAGTTTTTTATATTTTTTTAAAAAAATTACTTTCCAAATAATAGGGTAAAATACTTATTTAAATTGAAAATTGGATTTTTTTCAAGAACTTAAAATGTACTATTTTTTTAAAAAAATTATTAAAAATAAAATTAATTCTATTATATAATTTATAATCCAATTGATTTCATTATAATCAATTTTATGGTTGAATTTGGTATAAAAACATTTTTTTATATATAAAAGGCATTTTTATAAAAAACTATTTTTTGTTTCATTTTACGTTTTTTTTTCTTAAATTAATTTTTTCCAAAACTATAAATTGAATATTGAAAATTTATTCCAAATTTTGAATCCTTAAGTCCAAATTTGGTAAATAGGTCCCATTTTTTTTGGTAAATATCAACAGTAACCATATTAAATTTTTATTACCACGGTAAAGGTAAAATGGGTTAATCATGGTTAAAACTAATTTTATAGAGCTTCAAATTCATTAAAGAACTTTTTATTATTTCATTTAATGAATTTATTTCATATATAATAATCCAAAATTAAAAAATATGACTCTTTTTTTTATATTTAAATTTTATTTTGACCTTTATAATATTTATGTTAAAGATAAAGTCAAAAAGTCACTTTCTTGCTTTTCATATCTATAATATTTTGTAACAGAGATAAAAAAATTATGTTTGACTATAATTTTTTTGAAATATTAATTTTTTTTATCTTGTTAATTTTTTTAAAATTTAATGATGAAAAAATTATCATAAATGCTTATCCAATACCGACAAAGCATTTCTCTAAGCAATAAATAAATATAGTAATTGATTTAAAAAATATAGAAGTAATATTTTTTGAGAGAGTTAAAGTATCCCAAGAATTTTGAAGATAAATATAAGATATTATAGATGCGTTTAAGTTTTAATTATCACCTTATAATTAAAATTTTAACCATTTAATATTGAAAAAGTTATTACTACAATTAAGGTTAGAATTGGTTAACCTTGGGATTAAACCAAAAGATAATATTTAAAAATATTTCTAAACCCATAAAATTTTGATTGGATGAACATAATAAGGACATTTATTCATTATATTTTAAACCATTTCATTTTGGAACAATTTTACATGATTTAGACACATATTATATTATAATATTTCATATATTTTCAAAAATGACATTAATGATATTTTATAATCATTTTTTATTAAATGACTTAAAATTTATAAAACTCTTATATTTCGTGAAATGAATGAGATATGGTTTATAATATAAAATATATTACATTTATGAGTTAATTATCCTTTTATATAAACTTTCTTGACCCATAAAGAGTAAAAAACATTTATATCATAGTAATTGTGAAAACGGTTAAGAGGGGGTTACAAGTAATAGACAAGGGTAAAAATACATAAAAAATGTTGTATAAATTTTATTGAATTACATTATTCTATATAATAATAATAATATATCATAATTATATCAATTTGGAGATATTTTTCAATGAAAATTAATTTATATTAATTTAATACTTTAAGTAATTCTAAGAGTGCCCCCTCACATATAAAAGAGAACATATTATTCTCTCTTCCTAATATCTTTTGAGCCTTTTAGATCAACAAAATTCTTCCCAATTATCTTATAAACATAAATATTTATATATTAGATGTTTTTTCCATCTTAACATACCATTATAGGGCTCATTAATAAGAAATCTAAAGGAGACCAATAGAAGAAGGGGTAATCGTCTTACCCAACCACTTTCAATTTATTAATTATTTTAGCTCCTCTAAATACATAGAATAAATTTTAAAATAATTAATTAAGTATCTTAAATATAGTTAATTATTATTATAATGGAATGACCATAATACATCATCTTCCCATTAGTTGGGAAATGATAACGTCGCTCATGCGTACGTGTGGATTACCACCTCCATGAATTGATGTGATTCATTTTCCATTTCCTCTTTAAATAGATGATAATAAAGAAATATTTAATGAATATATAAGGTATAGATTATATAAAAATTAACATGTAAAGATTAATTATTATTTACCCTTATTTTTTCCATTCTATCGAAAAATGGAAACAACTTTCATCCGTACAAACGACCAACTACCTCCATGAATGGTGTAATTATTTTTTATACCTATAAATTTTATGAATAACTATAAATAAATAATTAAATAAATATATGATATTTATATCATGGTTAACATACTAAATATGATGGAACTGTGATCAAAGTACTTGGGCTAGAACTTCATAACCGAAACTTTCATGGAAAATGAAATAGTCGACACTTGGAAACAACTATTATAAAAAATAATTATTAATAAATGGGTATTGAAATTTCATAATTGGATAATATATTATATTATAAGTATGTAAGTGATTTAAGTATTTAATTATGATAAATTAACTTTCAGTCCAAAAAAAATTATATGATGAAGAAAATTTTTGACCTATAAATCAAAAATCCTATGAATTTTTTTATCCTTAGGTTATTTTTAGAGATTAAATTTTTTCCTTTCATTTTACTCTCTTTAATTATTCAGGATGCTAAAGTAATATTTTTAAAGGAAATAAACTTTATTTCTCTATTGGGTTGAAAATCCATTTTCTTCCATGCCCATGTTTTCTAAAAAAAATTTAATGAAATATTTAATATTATTCTTTATTTTTTAAATTAAAATTTACCCATTTATTAAGGATCTAAAAATGGTTTGAAATGAATATTTTTTTCATTTTTGGAAAGATTTCCTTTTGACTTTTTACCATAAATTCTAAAGGAATTTTTTTAACATACATGACATGAAAGAAACATAATACCATCACGACATCTCAATGATTTGAATATTCCTCTACAATTTTTTGAGTCTTTTTTAATATAAAATTTTTTATTTAATTTTTGTAATTTTTTATATTTTAATAAGTGATTTAAAAATTAAAATGTTATTTTCTTTAAGAAATATTCCAATGATCTTTTAAAGGATTTTTTATCCATGATAGAATCCTTTGATGTTGCTTATGTTATACTGGGAATATGATCCCATGATACCATATTTATTCTTTATCTAGATGTTTTATGGTTGTGATGAATAAATATTGACAAAACTTATTTTATTTTCAACTGGTTAAGTTAAGGTGAATGTTTTTATGATCTTATGGAATACATATGAATGGATTTCCAATTACATGATGAGTGGGATTAGAATTATATATCCCTCTAATAAATTGGGTAAATATTAATGTTCCTTGTGCTCAAAGGGTATATGGGATGTTATACCCAGCCCAAAAGTGGGTACACTGGAGGTTATCCCAAGCTCGAATCAGGTATACATGCAATTATCCCAAGCCAAACATGTTATGAAGGTCTTGGTGGGTAGTCTTGACATAATATTTATAAAATTATGATTATTAAACACTTACTAAACTATTTTATGGAATGATATTATTCCAATGTTAAGTTATCATTAATAATATTCTATGATTACTTTATGATTCATGTCCTATGAATGGCCTATCAAGAACCAACCCAGGTCGACCCTGAACCGGTCACACGAGCCGATCTGCAACATGACCCGAAGGGAATTCCCGATCCCCATGGGCAGGAAACTATTTCCAGAAATCAATATAGAGAAAATGGAATTATTTCTCCCAATGAAAATAAACAATAAAAATAGCTAAAAGATAAACATATAAGCCCAAATATATAAATAATCATCTGAATATATTTTAAGAAGCTGAAAAATACAACCAAACTATACTATAAAATCCAAATTAAAACCTGACAACCCAACATCTCCATGTAACCCTAAGGGTCACTCTCCTATACCAAGAACAACTATCATCTATGGTGACCAATACTAATCTGATACCTACACCACAAGATAAAAAAAAGAGGAAACTATAGGCATGAGTATTAAAACATAGTAGGCATGCCCAGACGAATATATCCCCAATAAACTTCCTTTAAAATAAAAGAAACATCAACCTCAAAATTGAAATAAAATTTTCAAAGTAATATTTTTCATGAATTTTCAATTTTAAAATAAATAATGGTCTATTTATTTTTTTCTATTCCAAAAACCAGTTTTATTTTCATTAAAGAAAAATTAACATTTTCTAGGGTAATGTGATGATTTCATCTCAAAATAGAAAAAGAGAGTATAAAAAACTTTTACTTTAAATCATTTTTACCAATTAACCTTTAGGATCCAAATGATCACCTTCTAAGAAAGAAACTTCACATGAGATCACTAAAATAATCACATAACAAGGTAAATGGAAATAATCACACAATATTAACCAACTATCACAATAATCCATTTTAAGTAATAATGTTACAATAGACATGTGAGGAACCTAGTAGCTCTGAAATAATCTAGAATATACTATACATGTGACTCATACAAAAGGAATATCTTACCCAAGTACATCATAACACTCAAAATCTTGATCCCATCCTACCTGGCCTAACCGAGGGGCCCAATCCCATAGTAATAATAATAAAATATCCCCCTTCTATGGGCCACTAGCTAGTGCATAATCTAACTAATGCATCAATCGTTCTCAAAAAATTCAATAGCTATTCAAGGTTCTCCATTTTAATATATATAAATAGGTTTATCTAACCAATTCCAACCAAGAATTAAATCACATACACATATATAATAATTAACACAACTAGCATCACCTGAATCACCCCAAGGACCCATCTCTTTCCTTAAAATGCATAGATCAGAATGGAGTACATACCGAGGATTTCCCATTTCATACTAGTAAATGGTTCATGAGGATTCCATGGTGAGTAAATCCCACCAATTAACATAAACAAGGTAATAGAATCAACCAAGGGGAGTTTTCATACTAATAATTATCCCCATTTTTTTAAAATTTCCAAACGGGACTCAATCACATTTCACATAATCTTCATCCTTTAAAGAACAAAATACATTTCCATAAAGAGGGATAAAACACCCACCCTTTTCCATTTCACAACCACTTGGAAAAAAATTCTATCAAAATACTCACATTTCTTTTTTAATCCAAAACCCTTATTATTAAAATTCCAAACGTGCCACTAATTATCAACCCATGCCAAACCACATTTGAAATCCAAATAAAAATTTCATTTAAATCTAAATCAACTTTGAAACCCCATTTATGGAACCCCAATCATCATTACACATAACAAAAATATATTTAAAAGGCCAAACCATTCTTTATATGTCACAAAACACATGAAAAATCCAATTGAGCATTTAATTGAGCACTTGGTGTGAAATATTTAACAAAATAATTCTATTCGTCACATAACAAGGTATAAATTGCCAATTTTCACACCAAAAAAATAATCTAAATATCACACAAAACTATTTAACATAAAAGGGTGGCATGAAATGAAATAAAACAATGAATCATAAATTAAAATGGAATACAAAAATGGAAACCAACCTTAATCCACAAACGCTTCAACAACACACACCTGAAAACACACCATGAGGGTTCCAAGATCCAATATCTATCCAGAGGAACCACAAACAAACAAAACCCCCAACATAAATAAAGGGAGGATGTGAAACCTAGGTCTAATAGACCATTAGAGAAGAAACCCTCAAGAAAAGAATGAAATAAATAGAAATAGAGAGGAGAGTGGAGAGGAAATACCTTGAAGATCTAACCCAAAATCTTGAAGAAAACCTAGATCCACCCCATGGGAAAAGGGTGAAGGCTTGGAGAACATGGGGATTAGTCCCTTAGGGTCACAAGAACCAAAGGGAGGATAGGGGAGGCATTTTGGGTTAAAAGTTATAATAGGGCATACTTAGAATTTAACAAAAAATTTGATCTGGGAAACTCACACAGTTTGGGCACATGGTTTACCAAACCGTGCGCCAATAATGCACTAGATACTTTCCAAGAGGGTATCAACTGTACAATCAGCCGAAACAGTTTGACTTAACATGTAGAAACTACTTGGGTAGCTTCTATCTAAAACCAACACCTGTTGTATGGTTACTTGAGTTGGATCATACAACTTTCCAAATCATGTGACAACCATGCACATGCTATTATCAAGCCCAAAAACCCAAAATTTCCCGAAGAACTCCTTAAAAACTGAGGAATAACTAAAATAATAAAACTAAACAAAGATACACCTCAAAATTTAACCCCATCACACTCAGAACTCAATAGAGAAACTGATATCTCAAAATAATTAGTATAGGAGATGAAAATGAAAAATGGGGTGTAACAATTCTCCCCAAAATTAAAACTTTCCTCCCCTAGAAAGCCACACAATTTTCCAGCTAATCGATTAATGACTAATGACTTCAAATCTTCATAATCCAACCTTCTCAAACCAAAAACATCTCAATGCAACCAAACATAATTACACCTTTTCCCCAAAACATAAGAAAAAACTAGAACCATTTACTGAAATGTGAAGGGAAAGCTCAAGCTATAAATTTCACACTTATGATTTGAACAAAACCATTGGGAACACTACAAAAAAACCCAACATTCACCCAAAATAAAAAATATCCCAAAAATAAATAACATTAAATAAGACTATACGCTTCCAAACAAACATTAGAAACCAAAATAGATCACTTTCAGGGGGGACTGAATGGAATCCTCACCATTAGAAAACAACTAACACTGATTTATCAGAGAATAAATTTCAATGAGATCCATGGTTGGTCTCCCTACCATTAAGAACAAACTGACTTAAAAAACATAGGAACTTTCCCATATGGACCAAAAACTCCCGACTATAAGGGGATGGGAGGGGTAAGGTCCCAATGAAAGGAAAAAATTGCCTCACCCCAATGGTGGAGGCACAAAACTAGCCAAACTCCCCACACCCCTATGAATCTTGACCAAGTTCTTGAAACACCCAAAGGTTTTTTAAAAAAATAAATGGAAAAGCATGAAAACTTGTTTTAAGTAGATATTTATAACTATCCTTTAAAAATAATTTTTTCACTTCTATGTTTTCAATTTCGAAAAGTGGTCATCTACAATTATGTTCAGTAAGTTATTTGGAGTCTAATGGAACCAACTTGGTTTTTGGTGAATAGTAACATACCCTTATGAATAGTAATATGAACCTAATGAATAGTAAATTGTACTATTATTTTATTTTATTAAGGATTTATGATAATGACATTTTGGATAATTTTTCAATGTGATTTTAAAGTAGTTATATTTTTAAAATTATTAATTTTTGATTTAAGTATGATTTTATTTAAAAATTAAATTAATTATATTTAGAGAATTATTTTTAAAAAATGAACTTAATTTTTGAATTCTACACTTCAAAAAATAGTAAGGGTGAATTTTTGGGATTTTTTTGAAATTCATGAATTTGTGATGAATAGTGAAATACGATAAAATACCATATATTCAAATTATCAGTTAAATACACTATTTATGATATCATAAGTGATGTAAGTCCACTTGGTGAGAACTCACATGCCATTATTACTATTTTGTGTCACATGAATTAATATTATTCATAGTATTGCGCAAAAATATTATAATAATGATTAAAATAATGAAAAATACATCATCTCCTCCACTATAAGTACCACCCTCATTCCCCTCTTCCTCCCACACCTCTCATGCCCTGATCCTTACCTAAATTCTTCCCAGTACTTCTCCCAAGTATCTTCCCCACGTTCTAGAGATTTTCTTCTCACTAAATGGCTAAAACCAAAGGCCTTAAGAAGGATCTCAAGGAGAAGAGATCAAGAGGTAAACATCCTCTTTTATTTTCATTCTTTTCTTTCATTTTATGTTATTATTTTTCATTACCTTTGGATTATGTTGGGATATTTAATTAAATATCCCCCTTAAATCCCATATTATTTATGAGTGATGAGATACCCCCTTTCTCTCATCACACTATTTTATAAAATTTTAAGTGGCATCGTTAGGCTGCCGAATTTTCGTAAGGGATTTCTCAAATTTTCTTTTATTTTGAGTTCCTTTATCTTCTTCGTCTTTCATCACCTCCTATTATCAAAGAGGCATGAAATCTCTAAAATATAGTATATTCTTTATTTTCTCATGTTCATGGAAAATTCCTCACCAATATTCTTTTCCTCTCCCACTTATTCACAGAATCAAAACATCGTCCGTGATGTGTCGATTTAGCAACATCATGGACGACGTGATTTAAATTTCTATTACTTCCTTCAAGACTGGTCATGATACCATTTTTATGGTTGAAATAGGTTATAATATGTGTATTATTTCTCATCCATTTTTCTGTAATTATTTTTTATACTTGGTTTTAATTTATAAAACAAAATGAGTCGTTATTATCAAAGAACCACTAAAATGATCGAAACGAACGTCATTAATGTTTTAACTTATGAATCATTCTCATGTAAGAATTAAAAATGATAAATGGTATGATTTATGGTTCTGTAAATATGTAAATACTAATCCATTCTAATTCTGGATTTTCACTTCCTATCGACAAGAAAATCCTTCATGAACCAATCATGGAAATCATGTAAAGAACTCACCCAAAAACAGTGCAACGAACAAAATACTAATAATTAAAGGGTGAAATGATGTAATTAAATGATCATATAAGGTATTATAAATATTTATATGTTTCTGTAAGATATTAATAACACTATTTTAACTATTATACATGACTTTTAAACAAGTTTTAAGTAAGAAAAGCCCAAGGTAAGGGAATTCTTAACCTGATTTCCATTCTTTGGGTTAACCTTCTACTTCATTAATTATGTGGTATTAAAATTTTTTGTGTGATTAAAATTGTTTCTATTATGATTATTTATGTGTATTTATAGTGTATATACATAATCCATCCACTCTATTAAGTCTCACTTATATTATATGATATTTGTAAGGGGATTTTCTTTTAAAATCCTCTTTTAAAATTCTATTTTACAAAATTCAAAAGAAATGTTTTAATTCTATTATTCATGTTGTATGATTTTGTTATAGTTCTTGGGAATTGTTTTTAATGAATGGTGGGACCTATATTTCCCTCCAATACATTTTATATGTTTTAGTTGGAGGTCAGTCGTATGGTTACTCCAAATGTAACTGTGACGGTTACACAAATTGTAAGGTATCCATGAGGGTTAAAAATTCTAAGGTAGACGAGAGAGTTACAAGTTTATATAAGTAGTGCCCCAATATACCTATATTTTTATATTAATGTTCTTATTTATTGTTTAAATCTTTTTGAAATCTCATGTTTCACAAATTAAGTATATATGAGTGATGAGTATGTATTTTGAAAATATTTTCATACGTTACAAGTATTCATGGACTAGTGTTCTCTTTCCTTAGTTTACATCCCTTACTGAGCTTATGTTCTCATCCCAAGTTTTTTTAAATTATTTTCATAGTTCATAAGGATGTGTAAGACAAATAATTAATCCATGTTAAATTTTTGAATAATTTTAAAAGAAATCATGTTTTAAGTTTTAATGTTTTATATTTTGAAAAAAATGGAAACAATTTTTATGGTATCCACTCTGTAACAATGTGTAATGTTATGAATGTATTATGTCCTAATTCTCTAAATATCTAAACATGAAATGATCCTCAATGTAAAAGGAAGTGATTTTTTGACTAAAATCAAGATTATTTAATGAAATAAGGTCGAGTCCTTATAGTTGGTATCGGAGGATGGTTTAGATAACTTTAGGGGTTAGGATGATGTTAAAAGAATATCATAAATGATTTTTACTCTATGATTAATTTGAAATTTTATATAATTTAAAGATTAACATATTTATTTGTCTAAGATATGTTTGTCCATAATGGTTGTCCATAGAAAAAATAGGGAAGCTGAAGGGGAGAGGCACTGATAGAACAACATCCTTCCGAATCTTCACCCAGAATGGTAGGGATTAGAACCGAGCAATTTGTGATAGTAATGTATCATCTAACACAATCAATAAATGGTGGTGTAATCCATTCAAGAGAACAAATATAGGTGCCACAATAGAACATGACAATATTGGAACATTTTATGAGACAACAACCACCTTCTTTCAATGGATCTTCTGAGCCAGTAGCGGTTAAAGGATGGATTAAATACCTTGAAAAGATATTCGTTGTTATGTGATGTTTCGACAATCAAATATTAAGTCTTGAAATTTATCATTTTGAAGGTAAATATGATTAGTAGAGGTCAATGTTAAGGAATATCAAGGATAGAGAGGATTTTGATTCCTTATAATGGGATAAATTTAAAAGTCTTTTCCTTAAAAACTATGTTCATAAGGTAGTGTAACTTAAGATGGAGAAGAAATTCCTTGAATTGAAACAAAAGAAGTAATATTTAGTGTCTATGTATGAAGATAACTTCACCTGACTAGAGAGGTATGCCCGAAATCTTATTCTGGATCTTGATAGCAAAATCAACCACTTTTACTCATGACTGAAGCCAAGGTATCAAAGGGCATTGACCTCCTGTGAATTCAAAAGTTATGAGAAACTTTTCTAATATGTTGGGAGGGTAGAGATGGAGTTTTCTGATGATCATGTGCATTTTGGAAATAAAGATAAGAAGAGGACCAAATGGAAATCAATGGGTAAGAATCAATAAAATAAATTTGATGGCAAGAAATTCTAGTTTCCAGTTTGTGAAAAATTGTGTTAAGAAGCACCTTGGGGAATGTATTAGAAAAACTGGGAAGTGTTTTAAATGTGGTAAGTTTGGACATATGGCCCAAGATTGTAATGAAAATGATCCTAAGACTAATCCAGATAAGAAAACTGTTAAGTGTTTTAAATGTTGTGAGATGGGTCACTAAGAAAATTCCTTCCCAAAGAGAGATCCAAATGATGCAAAGAAGCTAGAATATAAGCCAAAAGGTGTAGTGAGATCCTTTTCAAATACGTCAGTAGATGTCTAACCATCCAATGAAGTTTTATCAGGTACTTTTTTTGTTTACTCAGATTTTTCTAAAGTCTTGTTTGACACAGGGTCTACACATTCCTTCATATCTGAGAAAATTTCTAGTAAATTAGAAATATCACCTCAACCAATGAGACAGGGACTTGTTGTTAAAACATCAGGGAGAAATATTATAGTTAAGAGAAATTGTAAGAATATTTATATTGTGGTATGTGGAAAGACTTTACTTGAAAACCTTGTTATTTTACCCTTAATCGAGTTTGATGTTGTTCTAGGAATGGATTGGCTTTTTTTTATCATGCTAAGATTGATTGTAGAGCTAAAGAAGTTGTTTTTTAGAAAGAGTTTTAGTTTGTATATAATAAATAACCCATAAAATTGATAACATATAAGGAAGATAAGAAACTATTTAAAGATGGAAATGAAAGTTATCTTGCCCATATTGTTAAAAACAGGGGAACTATTCAAATTAATGATCTGTCTATGGTAAATTAATACCTTGATGTTTTTCCTCATGAGTTACCCAGTGTCATACCTGATCGATAAGTTGAATTCACAATTGACTTAGTTCCATATGCTAATCCAATTCCAAAAACCCCATATCGTAAGGATCAAATAGAACTTCTTGAATTGAAAAATCAATTACAGTATTTTCTTGAAAAGGTCTTTATTCATACTAGCACTTCACCATGGGGAGATCCTATTTTATTCGTTAAAAAGAAATATGGTTCCATGAGACTTTGCATTAATTATAGAGCTTTGAATAACATCACTATTAAAAACAAGTATCCTTTTCCTCATATCGATGACTTATTTGATCAGCTCCAGGGAGCTTAGTACATTTCCAAGACCGACTTGAGATCTAAATACCATCAGCTGAAGGTGAATGTCACACCTGGACTTTGCGCTACATCATGTTTCTAATTTTTATTTTTATCTTATAATTTTATCTACTTATAATTATTATTATTATTTTTATATGAAATGTTGGCCGAGACCGACTGGGGTTTTTCTCTTTGCACTGATAAATGAGCGTTTTGGCTTGAAAATGCTCAGCACGCAGGCAGAGAATGGATGAAGCGACTTCTCCAGTTTAACGCAAGGCATGCCTGGTGTACGGGTGGTTAATTAACCAAATGAAAAAAGGTAATTGATTAAAAATAATAACAACAATAATAATTTAATAGTTGACCCAATAATAATAATAATAATAAAATTGAAGTGTTATTATTATTATCATCATCATAATAATTATTATTATTATTGTAATTAATACATTAATTTAGTTTTAGTATAAAAATTATAATTATTTTAGGTTAGTTTTAAGTTTTTTTTGGTTTTTATCCATTCTTATTTTCCTTTTTCCCCTTTCCTTTTTCTTTTTTTCACTCTCTTACTTTCTCTTCCCCTCCCTCTAGTCCTTTGCGCTACCCATGCAACCCCACAAACCCTACCGCTGAACCCTCCTGACCTCCTCCTTCGTTGCACCTCCCATTTGGCATCTCCCTCTGCTCCCTCTCCAGGCCACTTGCTTCTCCCTTGACGCGATGAACTCTCCTCCCTCTCCCTCATCGCGCTGCAGCTCAGTGCTGGCCGACCCCCGTTGCATGACCAGCATTGACGCACCGCCTCCTTCATGCGACTAGACTTGGTGTGCCGTCTCCTTTGCACAACCAGACTGATGCCCTACCTCTCTCACATAACCAGTCTCCGTAAGCCCTTTTCCTCCTTCTTAGGTTTTTCCATTGTTTAGGGGTCCAATTTTAGGGTTTATTCATGTTTCTTAGGGTTCTATTTTGATGTCATGGGCATGATCTTGCTTTCTTGTGCTGCGGTCGATGTGCAGATAGGGTTTCACACTTTTTTTCGGAAGAATTTTCATGCGAGGAAGGTGGTTTCATACCTCAACATCTCTAGATAAATTTAATAAGCTTATTTAAATTTATAAATGTGTTTGTTTTTATTGTGTGGTGTGTTAGTTGTTTTAAAGTTGTTTGGGTGCTCGTTGTTTGATAATGGACTTCTAGTAAAGGAAATTGATATTTTTTTATGTGTACCTTGATACAAAATTTTAAATAAATGGGTTTTAAGAGTGTTTTGAAGGTGTGAAATGTGCTTTATAAATTTTTTGACATTTCTGTGTGATGAAATTGTATTTTCTATTAGAAATGGTGTGTTTGTCATTTTGGTTTTGTTTTGGTTATTTTGTAGAAGTGTTTAATCAATTGCCTATTGGGTGTGAATTATATTTTTAAGGTGGTTGACATGTTTAAGTGTTGGGAACATAATTTTTTTATCGAAAGTGGCTATGTTTGGTGTGTGAAAATGGGTGCATTGTTTTATAAAATGTTTTATGGGTTGGTTGTTAGGTGAGAGACATGTTTAAGTGTG
Source organism: Viscum album (assembly GCA_963277665.1). Taxonomy (NCBI): domain Eukaryota; kingdom Viridiplantae; phylum Streptophyta; class Magnoliopsida; order Santalales; family Viscaceae; genus Viscum; species Viscum album. Next base: position 1,077,441,255 of record OY728166.1, on the reverse strand, counting down.
ATGATGTTGTGTGTTTAGTTTTAAAGTGTTTTTTATGTGAAACTGAGTATTTTTTATGTAAACCTTGGTTTCACCACTTGTGGATGTTTTATAAATTATTCAAATGTTTTATTACCTTAATCAAGTGTTCATATGATGTTTTTAAAGTGGTTGTCATGTCTAAAGGACGTGATTCGATTTTAATATAGTGATTGGTTGTGTTTTGATACGTGTTTTGATGTGATGTTTCCAAAACATGTTATAAGGGTTGTTTGGTAGGTTTGAAATGCATTTTCAATGCCTTTGAGGTGTGGGTATATTTAAATGGGGATTTTAAAAGGAAAATGAGTCACTTTGGGTGTGTTTTCCATGTTGTGTACTTTTGAAAATTAAATTGCAAATTGTTTGAATAATGGAAAACATGTTTGATATGGTTACCATCGGTATTTGGTTTTAAAGTGACGTCGCTATATGAAATCAAGTGGTTTTTTGTGTAAACCCTCTTCATGTCACTTTGTGGTGTTTTATAAGTGGAGGAAATGGTTCATTTAATTGTGCAAGTGGTGTGAAACTAGTTTTAAGGTGAATGTGTTAAGCAAGTGATTTGAAGTGGCTTTCCTATTTGTAATTGGGTGTGTTTATTTGTGTCGGACCTTGTTGTGTTATTTAAATAATGCTTTCTAAGTTGTGCGAATTTTTTATGTTATTATTTGAGTGTTTCCAAATGGGGATTTTCGAAATGATTATTTAATGACAAATATATTTTTGAAAGGTATTTTGGTGTGCGTGAGTTTTTGGAAAGTTTTTTGGGTATGGAAATGGTGAATTTTGTGTGTAATGTCTTGTTTGGTGTGTGATATGAGAAATAAATATACTATGTGATTGTGAAACTTGATTGAAAATAAGGGAAAACCCCGAGTATCTAGGTGGGAGGACTAGCACTAGTACGCTAGTGATCTGGAGTGGTGTCTTCCCTATTTCACTTAGATGGATTGACGATTACAACACAAACTAAACATATGAATTCAGAGGGTCTTGGTCTTCTAAGCCACGTTTTCTAAGGGTCGTGGTCTTCTTAGCCACATTTTCTAAGGGTCGTGGTTTCTAAGCCATGTTTCACCGAGACATGAGGTTCTAAGGTCCCACTCGAGCTAGATAAACCTTAGGAGATTTACCCGTAGTGCTCTACTATTCATGGAGTGGTGCCTTCTGTCGGCATACGGAGGACAAATTGAGTATGTGCATGTTCCTTAAAATTTTCCCTTCCATTTTAAAGTAGTATTTTGAAATGGTTTTTTTTCTTTCAGTACTATTTTCTTTTCACATTCAGTTTTTAAATTTTTTCCTTAAAAGCGTTTTAAAAGTATGGTTTTAAATAATCATGTTAAATTATCTTTTTGATGTTGTGGCATGAAACCTTTTTATTGGGTGGTATCCTACTGGGCTCTTGGCTCACACCCTACATACACCTTTGGGTGTATCTATACCTTTTTCTTTGTGTGTCATAGCTTGAGGCATCGTGCTTAGTGATGGTGGTTTTGGTTGCTGATGGTCTTCACTTGGAGGTTGGTATTGGAGTTTTAGTTCTCTATCTTTATTTTTGTTCACTTTGGGTTTTAGTTGAATTGTAAACTTTAAACCTGTTTATAGTTTAAAGGTGTGTTTGGTTTTCTGTTTCCAATTTCAGTTTTTTATCTTGTTAGTTGTCTTTCTGTCTTTTATTTCGGGTAAATCGTTCCCATGTAATGTTTTGATACCCGAGCACTTGTGTCAGCCCGTGGGGATCGGGAATGCCCTTCAAGCCTTGTCGTGGATCGGGTCAGGCACCGGGTCAGATGGCGACCCAATCTGGTTCGTGAAAAAATGGTATCATAGGGGTTTTTCTTCTTGGGTCGTGTTCTTCTGGGATAGAGTCAGGGTAGATCAAAGTTAAGGGTGTTGGAACTCGACGTTCTAGATACGAGCAAGGTGCCTGGCCAGCACACCTAGTGGCAGGACTCAAGTTACCAGAGTAAGTTGAGGTTTGTCTGGGTCGTTGGTCATTGTGAATTATCTTGTTTAGGAGAAATGAATGGGGAGTAAGGTCAGTGGTACCAGTGAGCTCGCAGGGTCTAAAAATCCATGTGGAGACAGAGACTCAAACCTAGAAAACTCTCTATGTCGGTGGCGTGATTGGCATATGGCTGCCAACCATATGTCTCAGTCACCCACCGACACTAGTCTCCTCTTACATTGTTACTTGTCTTTTTGTTTTGGATTCATGGAAATCTTATTTCTAAGTAAAAATGATTTGGTCTTGGAAAATGTTTTCAAATGTAGCACTTAAAAAAATGAAATGATGTGTAAGGTTTGACAAGTGTGGGTTGAATGTTTGGTTTTGAAAATTGGAAAGGTCTAGTTTTGATCCTTCGTGCTCTCATGGTAAACCACATGTATGAGTGTATATGAAAAGGGAAATGGTTAATGGCATGAGCGGATGAGTTCTTGGGTGGATATGAGGTGGGTGCTGGTGTGGCATGAGAATATGCATGTGCGAGGCCCATGGGACACCATTGGTGTTTGCGCAACCCACTAGCTTCGGTTATTTTAAAAAATAATTGTTAAAGGAAAAAAATTGGTGTTTAATAACCGGTGATTGTGTGGTGTGTCCTTGTATTTTGTAAATGTTGTATGTGAGTCATTTCAAGCTGAGATTTATTTTTTACTGATTTGTGTTTTGAGTTTGAATTCTTATTGGTAAGTTAGTGTGAAAGCATGTGGTTAGTAGTTTCTTTAAAAAGTGATTCAAAAGCTTATGTAGTGGTTCCCCCTGCACGTTTAGTGTTCGTTTTTTGTATGTATTGGCCATTGGACCAGTTTGATTGGGTCCATGGTTTTCTTTCCTGATTAGTGCACCCCCCCCCCATAAATCGTTAACATGAAATTGAAGTGAGACCACGGGCAATTCGTCATTGGCCGACCCTCCAGTTGATCGAAGGAATCTCCCTTTTTAGTGATCATGTTAAGTCTATCCCTTTTTCCTTTTCGGTTAAGAGGATCCTCTCATAGCGGAATGACAGATGCGACAGAAGTTGAAGGAAGTTTTGGTCTTTTTGAGTTGTCTGACTCATCGAGTATGAAGTTTGACACCGTTGTGTCAGAAGGTTTTCCACTAGAAATGGTGAAAGGAATTCCAGTAGGGAAGGGTGAAGTTGGTTCAAAATTATCGGTGCTGACCGATGTCTTGAAAGGCTTATAGTGCATTCATCGGTGGTGAGGGTCATGCTTGGTGACGTCTTGCGGTGTGAGTTCTCTTTGAAGAGAAAAGGTATAATTCATAGGATCCTTCGGAAATCCTTGTTTTTCATAGGAGTGTGTCCTCTCAGGGAGCTCTGATTTTTTTATTCAAAGGGGAGTGTTTGTCGTGCGTCTGTCCTTCTTATGTTTCAGGGTGAAGGTGAAGAGGTGATGCATGTGCATCATCTAAACCTTAGTTATGGTGGATGTGCCATGAGAGAGTAGTTGTATGTCGTGGCGTGTTGTGTTTGTTGGTGTTGTATTGGTTGTGGTGTGGTTTCATGTGACACCAAAGGGTGAAGCTCCATTCGGGAGTCTTCCATACCTGACTGCGAGGCAGAAGATTCTTCAAACATTAGGGCTCTGGCCATAGGCCTCGGAGTGAAGCCGACACGTGGTTAGGAACCTCGAGAGTGTATGGGACCCCGACCTTATTTCTATCATCGGTGTTGAAGGCAAAGGGAGTTTAAATCATTTCCTATAGTTGTTCAGTTCCGAATGACCCATTCAGGTGCGTGATGTTTCCTGTAACTATAAGGAAGCGTGGTTGTCTCGTTACATTAAAGTTTTAGGGGTGGCGTCTCACCGAATGTAATCACTTTTATGGTCCTTATGGGGTATGTTGGGTAAATCGGCCTCAGATTTGAATAGTGCTCATCCAGAAAACATAGTGATGCTGGTTGGTCTTAGGTCATGGTTTTGACACCCTAGTAGTCGGGCCCCACCCTTCCCGCCCCTTATGGTGGGGTTTTTGGTCACCGTCGGAAAATTGTCAAAGTTTGTACCTTCTGTTAGTTCTAATGTTAGGGAGATCCACGATGGGTCTCACACAAGTGTCTCTGTAATGAGTCGGTGTTGTCCCTTTTCATAATGGTGGGGAGTCCACCTAGGCCTCATCGTGTCAGTTTTCTAGTCTCGTCTCAGGCGTCGGTAATTTTCTAATGGTGGGGAGCCATTTCGGGCTTTCCCCTATTGGCCTTTTAGTTCTGTTCTTAGATATGGCTTGGTGATAAGTGATAAGAGTGTTCCTTGGACGTGGTTTGACCTTGTTTTTTCATTATATATAAATGGTGTGGTTTTCGTTTAATAATTCTTGAGAAGTTTTAGCTTGTGAAGTTGGTTTCCGGGGGTTCGAGAGTTCCTTTCCTTGATCAGTCAACTGGTGGCGTTCTAGCTTTTTGGGGCGGGCAACACATATCAGAAAGTCCTTTTACGTGTTTCTTGAAGTTTTCTTTGCGTCAATTTCTCTAAGCATAATGATTTTGCATCTTTTCTCTTGTTGATTGTGGGGATCCTCTTTGAACCTTAGTGGGGTATCAGTTTCTTTTTTTGAGTATCAACCTTAGTTGTGGCTTTCCGGGGACGAAAAGATTTATGGTGGGGAGAATTGTCACACCTGGACTTTGTGTTGCGTCATGTTTCTAATTTTTATTTTTATCTTATAATTTTATCTGCTTATAATAATAATTATTATTATTATATGAAATGCGGGCTGAGCTTGACTGGGGTTTTACTCTTTGCACTGATAAATGAGAATTTTGGCTTGAAAATGCTCAGCATGTGGGCAGAGAATGGATGAAGTGACTTCACCAGTTTAACGTGAGGCATGCCCGGTGTGCAGGTGGTTAATTAACCAAATGAAAAAAAAGATAATTGATTAAAAATAATTATAATAATAATAATTTAAGAGTTGACTCAATAATAATAATAATAATATTGAAGTATTATTATTATTATTATCATCATCATCATAATAATTATTATTATTATTGTAATTAATTCATTAATTTAGTTTTAGTATTAAAATTATAATTATTTTAGGTTATTTTTATGTTTTTTTAGGTTTTTATCCATTCTTATTTTCCTTTTTTCCCCTTTACTTTTTCTTTTTTTCACTCCCTCGCTTTCTCTTACCCTCCCTTTGGTTCGTCGCGCTACCCACACAACCCCCCTACCCTCCTCCTTTGTTGCACCTCCTGTTTGGCATCTCCCTCTACTCCCTCTCTAGGCAGCTCGCTTCTCCCTTGATGCGATGAACTCTCCTATATCCCCCTCATCGCACTGCAGCTCGGTGCTGGCCGACCCTCGTCACGCGACCAGCTTTGACGCGCCGCCTCCTTTGCGCGACCAGACTCGGTGCACTGTCTCCTTCATTCAACCAGCCCAACGCCCTACCTCTCTCACGCAACCAGCCTCCGTAATCCCTTTTCCTCCTTGTCGGGTTTTGCCTCTTGTTTAGGGGTCCAATTTTAGGGTTTCTTCATGTTTCTTAGGGTTCGATTTTGATGTCATAGGTGTGATCTTTCTTGGTTGCACTACGATCGAGGTGTGGATAGGGTTTCATGCTGTTTTCTGAAAGAATTTTCATGTGAGGTAGGTGGTTTCATACCTCAAAATTTCTAGATAAATTTAATAAGCTTATTTAAATTTATAAATGTGTTTTTTTGTTTTTATTGTGTGGTGCGTTAGATGTTTTAAAGTTGTTTGGGTGCTCATTGTTTGAGAATGGAATTATAGTAAAGGAAATTTCTATTTTTTTATGTGTACCTTGACGCAATATTTCATATAAATGGGTTTTAAGAGTGTTTTGAAGGTGTGAAATGCGATTTACAAATGTTTTGACATGCGTGTGTGATGAAATTGTATTTTTTATTAGAAATGGTGTGTTTGTCATTTTGGTTTTGTTTTTGTTATTTTGTAGAAGTGTTTAATCAATTGTCTATTGGGAGTGAATTATATTTTTAAGGTGGTTGACATTTTTAAGTGTTGGGAACATAATTTTTTTTATGGAAAGAGGCTATGTTTGGTGTGTGAAAACAGGTGCATTGTTTTATAAAATGTTTTATGGGTTGGTTATTAGGTGAGAGACATTCTTAAGTGTGATGATGTTGTGTGCTTAGTTTTAAAGTGTTTTTTTATGTGAAACTGAGTATGTTTTGATGTAAAACTTGGTTTCACCATTTGTGGATGTTTTATAAATTATTCCAATGGTTTATTACCTTAATCAAGAGGTGTGGATGATGTTTTTAAAGTGGTTGGAATGTCTAAAGGATGTGATTGGATATTAATATAGTGATTGGTTGTGTTTTGATACGTGTTTTGATGTGATGTTTCCAAAACATGTCCTAAGGGTTGTTTGGTAGGTGTGAAATGTTTTTTCAAGGCCTTTGAGGTGCAGGTATATTTAAATGGGGATTTTCAAAGGAAAATAAGTCACTTTGGGTGTGTTTTCCTTATTGTGTACTTTTGAAAATTAAATTGAAAATTGTTTGAATAATGGAAAACATGTTTGATATGGTTACCATGGGTATTTGGTTTTGAAGTGACATCGCTATATGAAATCAAGTGGTTTTTGGTGTAAACCTTATTCGCGTCACAGAGTGGTGTTTTATAAGTGGAAGAAATGGTTCATTTAATTGTGCTAGTGGTGAGAAACTAGTTTTAAGGTGAATGTGTTAAAAAAGTGATTGGAAGTGGCTTTCCTATTTGTAATTGGGTGGGTTTATTTGTGTCGGCCCTTGTTTTGTTGTTTAAATAATGCTTTCTAAGTTGTGTGAATTGTTTATGTTCTTCTTTGAGTGTTTCCAAATGGGGATTTTCGAAATAATTAGGTAATGATGAATATATTTCGGAAATGTATTTTGGTGTGCGTGAGTTTTTTGAATGTTGTTTGGGTATGCAAATGGTGATTTTTTTTGTAATGTCTTGTTTGGTGTGTGATATGAGAAATAAAAATACTATATGAATGTGAAACTTGATTGAACATAAGGGAAAACCCCGAGTATCTAGGTGGGAGGACTATCACTAGTGCACTAGTGATCTAGAGTGGTATCGTCCATGTTTCACTTAGCTGTATTGACTATTGAAACACTATCCAAACATATGAATTTTGAGGTTCGTGGTATTCTAAGCCATGTTTTCTAAGGGTCATGGTCTTCTATGCCACGTTTTATGAGGGTCGTGGTTTCTAAGCCATGTTTCTCCAAGACACGAGGTTTTAGGGTCCCACTTGAGCAAGATAAACCTTAGGGGATTTACCCACAATGCTCTATTATTCATGGTTTAGTGCCTTCCATCGGTATACGGAGTACCACTTGACTATGTGTGTGTTCCTTATCAATTTTCCCTTCCATTTTAAAGTAGTATTGTGAAATGGTTTTTTTATTTCACTACTCTTCTATTCACTTTCAATTTTTAAATGTTTTCCTTAAAAGAGTTTTAAAAGTATTGTTTTAAATAATCATGTTAAATTATCTTTTTGATGTTGTGGCATGAAACCTTTTCATTGGGTGGTATCCTACTGGGCGCTTGGCTCACACTCTACATACACCTTTGGGTATATGTAGACCTTTTTTCTTGTGTGTCGTAGGTTGAGGAATCGTGCTTAGTGATGGTGGTTATGGTTGCTGATGGTCTTCACTTGGAGGTTGGTATTATAGTTTTAGTTCTCTAACTTTGTTGTTGTTCACTTTGGGTTTTAGTTGAATTGTAAACTTTACACATGTTTATAGTTTAAAGGCGTGTTTGGTTGTCTACTGTATTCATGAATCTTATGAATATAATATTTCATGAGTTCTTGGATAAATTTGTGGTTGTGTTTATTGATGACATCCTGGTATTTTCTAAGAGTAAAGAAGAGCATGAAAAACATCTAAGGGTTGTTTTACAAACCCTAAAATAAAAAAACTATATGGAAAATTCGGTAAATGTAATTTTTGGTGGAAACAAATTTCTTTTCATGGCCGCACTGTAAATAAATATGTAATAACAGTTGAACCTGCCAAAACAAAAGTGGTTGATGAATGGATGAGACCTACAAATGTTACAGAGATTCATAGTTTTCTTTGATCAGCAGGTTATTACCAATGGTTTGTTAAGAAATTTGCACGATTATCTATCACGATAACTAAATTAACACAAAATGGGGTTAAATTTTTTTAGACAGAATAATGTGATATTTTTTTATGAACTGAAGAGGAGATTGGTGAATTCTTCAGTTTTGGCCTTGCTTTCCCAAAATTGTGAGTTTTTCATCTGCAGTTATGCTTCTTTGAAGGGACTTGGTTTTGTTTTAATGAAAAATGATTATGTAATTGCTTAGGATTCAAAACAACTTAAACCTCATGAGTTAAATTATCCCACACATGATTTGGAATTGGAATTTGTGGTTTTTTCTTTGAAAAGTCGGAGGCATCATTTATATGGATCCAAATGTAAAATATATTCTGCCCATAAAAGTTTGAAGTATATAATCACTCAGAAGGAATTAAAAATGTGGCAAAGAAGATGGCTGGAACTGATAAAGTATTATGATTGCATGATCAATTACCATCCCAGAAAAGCAAACAATGTGGAAGATTCCTTGATTCGAAAACATAATGTACCATTAACAATGTTACATTTGGAAAATGATCCCTTGATTAATGATTTGTTGAATTTTGGATTAGAAGTTGTTGGTGCAGTAAATACCTCTATTTTGTCTTAGGATTTAGTGCATTCATCATTATCAGACAGAATTAATAAATTGCAAAAGGAAGACCGTGAGCTATAGAAAAAGGTAGAATTGGTTAAAATGGGTAAGTTTCCAGAATTTATCCTTGATATAGATTGTGTTTTAATATTTGAAAAAAGTTGTGTGTTCCTTGTGATTCTCAATTGAAGAAATATTTTTTGTGTAAATCTCATAGTTCTCCATTTTCAGTTCATCCTGGAAGCACTAATATGTACAGATACCTTTGGGAGTATTATTGATGGGATGGAATGAAAAGAGATGTTGCTGATTTTACTAGGAAATGTTTGACATGTCAAAAAGTTAAAATAGAGTGGTAGTTACTGAAGGGGATGCCTCAACCTCTTCCAGTTCTAGAGTGGAAATGGGAGAATGTATTCATATACTTCGTGGTGGGACTACCAAAGACATCTCGAGGAAACAATGCAATTTGGGTTATTGTTGATCTGTACATTTTCTTTCTATTCAAGATACAATGTCTTTGGATTAGCTTTCTTGATTGTACCTCAAGGATATTTTCAGGTTATATGTATTTAATCTTCCCATTGTATCTGACCGGGATCCCATGTTCACTTATAACTTTTGGAAGGGACATTAGAATTAATTTGGAAGAGAATTAAATTTTAATACAGCTTTTAATCCTCAATCAGATGGGCAGTCAGAGTGAATGATTCAGACATCAGAGGATATGCTTTGAGCTTGTTCAATAGACTACCAGGGAAGTTGGGATCAATATCTTTCTTTAGTTGAGTTTTCTTATAATAATAGTTTTCATTATAGTATAAATATGGAACATTTTGAGGCATTGTATGGAAAGCAGTGTCGGACTCCATCGTTTTGGGATGAAGTTGGTGAAAGAAATTTGATGGGGCTAGAATTAGTAGAAGAAGTGGCTGAGAAAGTGAAGACGATTCAGCAACACATGAGGACAGATCAGAGAAGGTAGAAAATTTATGTAGATAACAGAAGTAAATACTTCTCTTTTGAGGTAGGTGACCATGTTTTCCTTAAAATATCTACTTAAAAAAGTATGACACATTTCAGTAAGAAAGGAAATCTATGTCTGCAGTTCATCGGTCCTTTTGAAATCTTGGAGAAATTTAGAACAGTTGCATACCGAGTAGCTTTGCCTCTGAGTTTGTCTCAGGTACATAATGTTTTTTATGTTTTTATGTTTAGGAAGTATATGATAGATTCATCACATTTCTTGATCCCAGAAGCAATTTAGCTGGAAAATAACCTTTCTTATGAAGAGAACCCAATTCAGATCCTTGATCGAAGGGAACTGGTATTGCGGAATAAGGCAATCCACCAGGTAAAGGTTTTGTGGATAAAACACATGGTAGAAGAATCAACATGGGAGTTTGAAAATGATATGAGGTAAAGGTACCCTCACTTGTTTAATAAGTAAATAAAATTATGAGGATGCAATTTTCAGAAGGTGGGGATAATGTAACACCCCATGGGTTTTTAAAAAAATAAATGGAAATGCATGAAACTTTGTTTTAAGTAGATATTTATAACTATCCTTTAAAAATAATTTTTCCACGTCTATGTTTTGAATTTCAAAAACGGTCATCTACAATTGTGTTCAGTAAGTTATTTGGATTCTAATGGAACCAACTTGATTTTTGGTGAATAGTAACATACCCTTATGAATAGTAATATTAATAGTAATATGACCCTAATGAATAGTAAAATATACAATTATTTTATTTTCTTAAGGCCTGAAGATAATGACATTCTGGTTAAATTTTCAATGTGATAAAAGTAGTTAGATTTTTAAAATTGTTAATTTTTGAATTAAATATAATTTTATTTAAAAATTAAGTTAATGATATTTAAATATATTTTTTAAAAAAATGGACTTCATTTTTGAATTCTACATGTCAAGAAATGGTGAGGGTGAATTTTTGGGATTTTTATGAAATTCATGAATTTTTGATGAACAGTGAAATACGGTAAAATATTATATATTCAAATTATTAGTTAAATACACTATTTATGGCATCATAAGTGATGTAAGGACACATGGTTCAAACTCACATGTAATTATTATTATTTCGGGTCACATGAATTAATATTATTCATAGTCTTGATCAAAAATATTATAATAATGAATAAAATAATGAAAAATACCCCCTCTACTCCACTATAAATACCACTCTCATTTCCCTCTTCCTCCCACACCTCTCAAGCCTTTATCCTTACCTAAGTTCTTCCTAATAATACTCCCAAGGATCTTTCCCATGTCCTAGAGTTTCTGTTCTTACCAAATGTCTAAAACCAAAGGTCTTAAGAAGGATCTCAAGGAGAAGAGATCAAGAGGTAAACATCCTCTTTTATTTTCTTTATTTTCTTTCATTTTATGTTATTCTTTTTCATTCCATTTAGATTATGTTGGGATATGTAGTTACATATCCCCCTTCCCATATTATTTAAGAGTTATGAGATACCCCCTTTCTCCCATCAAACTATTTTATGAAATTTTAAGTGACACCGTTAGGCTGCCGAATTTTCGTAAGGGATTTCTCAAATTTTCTTTTATTTTGAGTACCTTTATTTTCTTCTTCTTTAATCACATACTCTTATACAAGAGGAATGGAAGCTCCAGAATCTATTATATTCTGTATTTTATCATGTCCATGAAAGATTCCACATCATTATTCTTCTTCTATCCCACTTATTCAAGGAATAAAAACACCATTCGTGATGTGTTGATTTACCGACATCGTGGATGATGTGATTTCAATTTCTTTTACTTCCTTAAAGAATGGTCATGAAACCATTTTTACGGTTGAACCAGGATATAATATATGTATTATTTCTCATCCATGGTTCTGTAATTCTTTGTTATACATGGTTTTAATTTATAAAACAAAATGAGGTTTTTATTATCAAAGAACCACTAAAATGATCTAAACGAACATCATTAATATTTTAAATTATGAGTCATCCTCATGTAAGAATTAAAAATGATAAATGGTATAATTTATTATTCTGGAAATATTTAAATAATACTCCACTACAATTCTAGAGTTTCACTTCCAATCGACAAGAACAACCATCATGAACCAATCATGTAAATCATGTAAAGAACTCACCCAAAAATAGTGCAAGGAACAAAATACTAACAATTAAAGGATGAAATGATTTAATGAAATGATCATATAAGGTGTTTTAAAGATTTATATGTTTCTTTAAGATATTAATAACACTATTTTAACCATTATACAAAAGTTTTAAACAAGTTTTAAATATGACAAGCCCGAGGTAAGGGAATTATTAACCCTATTTCCATTCTTTGGGTTAACCTTCTACTTCATTATTTATGTGGTATTAAAATTTTTTGAGTGATGAAAATTGTTTCTATTATGATTATTTATGTGTATTTACAGTGTACATACATAATCCATCCACTCTATTAAGTATCACTTGAATTATATGATAATTTTAAGGGGCATTTCTTTTAAAATCCTCTTTTAAAATTCTGTTTTACAAAATTCAAAAGCAAAGTTTTTATGCTATTATTCATGTTGTATGATTATATTTTGGTTCTTGGGAATTGTTTCTAGTTAATCAGGGGACCTATATTTCACTCCAATTAATTGGATATGTGTAAGTTGGAGTTCAGATGTATGGTTACTCTAAGTTTAACTATGATGGTTACACAAATTGTAAGGTAGCCATGAGGGTTACAAATTATAAGGTAGCCAAGGGGGTTACAAGTTTATGTAAGTAATTCCCCAATATACCTTTATTGTTATATTTATGTTCTTATGTATTATGTAAATCTTGTGGAAATCTCATGTTTCATAAATTAAGTATATATGAGTGACGAGTATGTCTTTTTGAAAATGTTTTCATACTTTACAAGTATTCATGGACTAATATGCTCTTTCCTTATTTCACATCCCTTACTGAGATTTTGTGCTCATCCCAAGTTTTTTTTAAAAGATTTTCATAGGTTATAATTATGTGAAATAAAATAAGGAATCCAAGTTAAATGTTTGAATAATTTTCAAAGAAATCATGTTTTAAGCTTTAATGTTTTATATTTTTAAAAAAATGGAAACTGTTTTTATGGTATCCACTCTGTAACAATGTGTAATGTTATGAATGTATTATGTCCCAATTATCTAAATATAAAAACTTGAAAATATAATCAATGTAAAAGGAAGTGATCTGTTAAATAAAATCAAGATTATGTAATGACATAAGGTCGTGTTCTTATAGTTCTAGCTTCACTCCGAGGCCTTTGGATGGAGCCTTGATGTTTGAATCATCCACTGCCTCACAGTTAGAAGCAACTGATCCCAATCTGTAACTCATTATTTTAGGGCCACAAGAAGCCACACATCACCCAAGAAGAACCATAGTATCATGACACACCATGAAATCCACTTTCTCAAATAATCCACTTTAACCCAAACAGGGACTTTGAAGATTCACAATGCGAATACACCACCACTTAGAGCAGAATAATTTTTCAAGATTTTTTAAAATGAACACACACTTTCATTGAAATAAAAGTTCACATGAGATCCAAAAAACCCCCCTTACATTAAAAAAAGTAACACCACTATAAAAACTAGCATAATATAAAAAATCACCATAATATGAAGGCACTTTAAATTGATCTTGAACAGCTCTCCACACCAACAAATGGGTCGGGGTATCCTTCTAAGAGGTTGATTTACCTTTAAAAACTTGAGAACGAAATTCTTAGGTTCACCAAGTATAAATCTTGATAATGTAGAATCATACATAGATGCACCACTAATATTCATTGAATATATATGTGGGTGAACACTAACCCCCAATAAAACCAATATCTCTATAAAAAATAGATCAAGAACAAAAACTCACACAGAACGAACACCATTACAGAGGGAAACCGACTCATAAATTGCCTAATACTTTTCTAGAGGCCTACTAAGACACCAATTTAAGACCCAACAAACAATAATATTTCAATTTAGTATAAAACATAAACATCAAAAAAAAATAGTGATAAATAACACTAGATGAAAAACACTTCCGAAAACAAAGAGAAAATTCCACATGACCATTCACCTACAAAAACAACACAACTTACAGCTTAAAAACAATTTTTAAAAACAATAAAAAAACATGTTGTATTTTCAAACTCACCAATGGTGTTCTATAGAGTCTCACTCACATGAAAATTTCCATGCCTGTCTGAGCATATATCAACTCATGCCATACCAGGCACTCATTAACCATGTCGGTCCCAGGAACTCTCCACCCACATCACTATACAACAACTATCCTAACATATCCATGCATGTGAGAACCCATGGAATACACCAAAGTCCAAAACAAAACATTATCATTTTATAAATCAAATCATTCAAAAAAATTCAAAAATTCATGAAACCTTTCAATGGATCACTAACCACCAAGTCAAAAACCATTTTTAGAACCCAAATTTAAATCTATTTCATTATGTTAAAAAGTAAAATATCTTTAATTTCCATAGAAAAATTCAATTAGTTTCATTCAAAACATTTTAAAACTACTCAAAAAAATTTCATTTCATCATAATCATATGATTAAAGACCCACTCCTTTTCATTTAAAACAACTTCTAAAACAAACATACACTTTCAAACAATCATTTTCCATAAACCCCATGTTTTGATTATAGAAATACAAACTCGTTAAATCATTTCCATTTTATCCCAAGTGGTTATTTTTATAAAAAATAATTTTTATAAAGTCTTTCACAAGGTTAATTCTAAAAATTCGTTTTTCTACTTTCCAAAAATCAACCATTACCACTAAAACCCCATTTTTATGATTTCAATAAAAGGGTTTTTAAATAAGTTTTTAGAATCAAAGAATATCCAAAGAAACTCACAATGGAAACTAGTGTCGATGGGTGACTTGTCCATATGGTTGGAGGCCATATGCCAAACACACCACCATCATAGAGAGAATTATAGGACAATGTCCCTAGATTTACATGGATTTATAGTCCCTATGATCTTACGGAGTCCTTTAGACAAACTGATGTTTCATATCCCAAACACCAAACAATCCACAAGAACTAAAAGAATCCAACAAAATCAGACATCCCATGGAAACCTGAGGATCGGAACAAGCAAGGGTTCAGGACATATTTCTTGTTACTACATCTTGAGTCTCGACAGTCCTCCTCCATATACCTTGACATCCCCAAGTAAAAAATGGAACTCTAAAAATCAAGTTCCTCTAAATAGTTGACCTACATTGATACCATTTTGTCACAAACCAACCAGTTTTTACCCCAAACCGATCACCCGATCCGATCTTCAATATGTCTGAAGGGCTTTCCCAATCCCCATGGGCTGGAAACTAGTTCTAGGAATCAAAAAAGAGACAAGGGAATGATTTATCTAAATGAAAATTAATAAAAGAAATATAGGAAAGATAAATAGAACAACCCACAAATATAAATAATCATAAGAAAATCTTTTACAAAGTTTAAAAATACAAATAAATTATACAATAAAATCCAAACTGAAACCTGAGAACCCAACATCTCTATGTGACCCCTTGGGTTACTCTTTGATACCAAGAAAAAATATCACCCATGATAATCAATACTAATATCATACTTATGATACTAAAAAATAAAAACAAGATAAATCTATAGGCAAGAGTATTAAAACTCAGTAGGTGTGCCTAAAAGAATCTCTTTCCAATGTAGTTCCTTTATAATAAAAGAAAAATCAACCTAAAGTTTGAAATAAAATATGAAAAGTATGATTTTTCATTCATTTTTAATTTTAAAATAAATCATGGTCCATTTTACATTTTCAATTCCAAAAACCAGGTTCATTCCAATTAAAGAAACATTCACATTTTCAAGGGGAATGTGATTCTTTCATCTCAAAATGACAGTAAAGAGTATAAAAAAATTTACTTTAATTTTGTTTCCCATAAAAATTTATGATAAAACTCATCACTTTACAAGAAACACACCACACATGAGATCAATACAATAATCACATAATAATTGTAATGGAAATAAGCAGATAAGAGTAACCAAGTATCATAATAATCTATCGTAAGTAACTATGTTCCAATATACATGGGAGGAACCTAGGAGCTCATGAATAATATATAACAAACTATACATGTGACTTATCCTGAAGGTGTTCCTTACCCGATGACATCATATTTCCCAAATGCTCAATCACGCCCTACCTAGCCTGACTGAGGGGCCCAATCCCTTAGAAATAATAACAAAATACCCCCTATTATGGGCCACTAGATAGTGCATAATCTAACTAGTGAAACAATCATTATTAGAAAATTCAGTATTTATTCCAAGTCATCCATGTCAACATATATAAAGAGATTGTGGAAACTGATTCCAACTAGGCATCAAATCACATACACATATATAATAGTTAACACAACAGGAATCATTCAAATAACCTCAAGGACCCATCTGTTACCTTAAAACTCATAGATCACAAAGGATTCCATATTGAGTATCTCCCATTACATACAAGTAAATGGTTCATGAGGATTCCACAACATGGATATCCCATCCATTCTTATAAACAAGGTAATAGAATCATCCAAGGGGATTTTTCATAAAAAAAACATTTTCACCATTTTCACAAAAGTTCCGAACAGACCTCAAGAACATTTCACATAACCTCCATCCTTTAAAGAACCAAATACAATTACTCAAAGAGGTAAAACAACATTTTCCATTTCAAACCCAATTGGAAAAAAATTGCATCAAAATACTCACATTTAATTTTTAATCCAAAACCATTCTTATCAAAATGACAAATGGGCTACTAACTATCAACACATGCTAAAACATATTTGAAAGCCAAATACACATTTAATTTAAATAAAAAAACCACTTTTAAAACCCATTTAAGGAACATAAATTCTAATTCCACATATCACAAATATATTACCAAGTCCAAACAATTATTTAGATATCAAAAAACACATGAAAAATCCAACCAAGTATTTAATTGAACACTTACTGTGAAATATTTAACAAAACAATGATATTTGTCACAAAAAAGGTATAAATCACAACTTTTCAAACCAAAAAATTAATCTAAAGATCAAACAACACTATTTATCATAAAAGGGAGGTGTAAAAATCAATAAAACTATGAATATTAAATTAAAATGGAAAGTGAAAATGGAAACCTACCTCAATCCACAAAAGATTCAACAATGCACATCGGAAAATGCACAATGATGATTCCAAGATCCAAGATCTATCAATAGAAACCCTAAATGAAAACCCCCCCAACATAAATCAAGGCTATATGTGAACCCTAGGTCCAATAGACAATTATAGAATAAAATATCATGAAAATAATGAAAGAAATAGGAAAAGGGGGAGAGAGGAGAAGAAAATACCTTGAAGATCTAACCCAAAACCTTAAAGAAAAACTATATCCACACCATTGGAAAAGTGTGGAGGTAGGTAAAACAACGGTAGAGGACCCTTAGGGTCATAAGAACTAGAGGGGAGAGGGGAGGGGTTTTGGTTTAAAAATCCTGAGAGGTCATACTTAGAATTTTAAAAAAATAGATCTAAGAAACTCACATAGTTTGGATGCATGGTTTACCAAATTGTGCACCAACTATACAGTAGATACTTCACAATAGGGGATAAACAGCATGACCACTATGTGTTATCTTTTTTCTGAAACCATCACCATTTGCATGGTTCCCTAGGTTGGGCCGCACAGTTTTCCAAATTGTGCACCAACCATGCGTAGCCTACTTTCAATCCCAAAAACCCAAATTTTCTCAATAACTGAAAAAATATATGAGGAATAACTATAGGGTTAAAGATAAGAATATATACACCTAAAAATATAACCCCTGTCACATCCAGAACTCGACAAAAAAACAGAGTTCCCAAAAGAACCAGAACAGAAGAGAAAATGAAAAACTAGGTGTAACATGTACAATATTTATTCCATGACTCGTTTTTCTAATATAAGAGTTGTTGGGAATGATTTTAAAAGGTTAATATCATGTTATTATACCTTAATTATCATTTTATGTTTAAATGATCATTGATATCTACCATGTTTACCCTTAATGGGCATTTGATCTCACCCTTATGTTTCTTTTCTCCATTTTATGAAGAAAGATTTTGGGTACGATATTTTTAATAAGGGTGATAGTTATGAATAACATATTTAGTTATTATTTAGATCTCTTATGAACTAATTATTCATGCATCCAATATCAAAATACACTATACCTATACGATTATGGCATGGATCATAATGTATTATAATGACTATTCATTTATTAAGAAGTAATTTATATGCATTAAAAGTATGGGTCACTCTAATAATAATATCCCAATGGTTATTTAATAAATTATATAAAGTTAATTAGTTACCAAAAATATATTTCCACATTAAAATAATTTTTTCAATGTTTTTTGATTAATTTTACAAACCTATAATGAATACTACAAAACATATATTATAATTTAAGGGGTTTAAAACAGTTATTTATGAACATTTATCACTTCCACATCATGAATGATATTATTTTAATGAATTAGGTTCTTAGTGTAATATAATATTGAAAATAACTCTTCTTTGGAAGAAATAATGGGAAGGTTCTGATTTTTATTATTTTATCACTTAGGTTCATAAACCTATGTTTGGAAATTAATAAATTATCGCCATCTCTTTAGTGATAAATACCCACCCAACCTCCTATTACTTTTTACTAAAAACTCATTGAGAATGGTGTTTCTCTCCCTATACATATCTATATCTATACCAATGTGTTCCCAAGATCTTAAGAATCTCATCCTAAGGTTTTAGAAATACCATATCAAGGTAATGGATTCTATCATCTTCCTATTTATTCAAGTACTTTCTTCATATTACGTATTTTTATTTAGAATTATTAATGTTTTCATATTAGTTTTCACATACCTTTATCGTGATTATGATTCTAAAGTAATGATAAACCAAATTTCACTATCATTAAACCACTTTATGAACCTTTATGTACACACTTTATACTGCCAAAATTATTTTGTGATTTTCAATGCCAAACATTTGTTATGTGAATACCCATCTACATTTCCACTCAAGGGTATTAACCTAGATTTAAATATCATACATTGATTAGGGACATCCATGTAAGTAACACACACTCATTTATCATGGTAATGAAAGTAATAAAATATGGTCTTATGTTGTATGATATATGTGGCACCCAAATACAAATACATGTAAATGAAATGAATGTGACAGGCGAGCCTAGAATTATATATATCTCTAATGTATTGGGTAATATTTTTATCTCATGAAATACCATGAATATGGAATGAGTGTTTATCCTAATCACACTATTTTATGATGTCTTGGAGGTTATCCTTGACTTATTATTATGATGTCATGTTTTATATTGTTTCTAAACTACTATGACAACTTGATGTTATCAACTAATATCATACTTAAATGTTCATTATTATGATTCTCACCCTTCTATGTAATCATGTTATGCCTCTTAACTCACATATACTTATTTACATTATGATATGTTTTTATTATTCCCTTGTTGGGATTTATAGCTCACCCCATTCTTATGTACGTCCCTAGGTTATCCCATATGGTATTAGAAGATCAACACAATTTAAGGACTTGTTATAGAGTTTTTAAATAATGATGGTGTATCCCTATTTCAAGTTATCATGATATCAATCATTTGGGACTTTATTGAGTATATCGTTTATTTAAAAACCATGAAATAAAGTGTATAAAAAATATGGTCTATCTTAGCTTCATTAGGAAGAAAATAAAAATCTTTATAATACTATCTTAACATAGCTCCATGAGTTTCCAAAACATTAGATGTTACAAAATGAGTAATCTATAGATTCTTCCAAATATCATTCATTATTTCACAAGATGATATTTTAATATAAATTTTTCTAGTCAAAGAACATATAAAAGTATTATACAATTTATGATTTACTAGATATTATATATTTTATATGAGAAAAATAAATAAATTCATATAATTTCCAGTAAAAATGAGAAAATTATCAACCCTATTATAAATGATAAAAGTATTAATGTTCTCATGTTGATATTTATAATCTAGACTATAAAAAATAGGTGGCATGTTATGATTCAAACTTTTAAGAGATCTAATTAGAAGTCCTACCGTAAAAACAAAATATTTCCTCTACAAATATATTTAGGGTAAAAAATATTCAAAAAAACAAACAAACCTAATGAAATTATAATACCTCAATATTTTATGTGTATTTACTTAGAAATAAACATGAAGTATTAGATAGATTACTTTAAATTAAATCATGACTTTAAATCAACCCTGATATAGTATACCTTTATAACCTATATGTTATATTTATGAGTATGAATATGATTAAATACATTATGAAAAATATGTATAAGGTTTAATTCAATGAAAATTTATTGCTTAATTCATAATAAAAATGTACTCAAATTTTAGTAAAGTCATTTTACGCTTCAAAAATATGTTTTCTTCAAAAATGGTTTTATTTCATTTTTTGCACCAATATTTTTAATTAATTTACATCGCATTTAGTAATTTTATTTTATAAAAATGATATCATTTTTGAAATCAGTGTATCAAAATTATCTTAATGTGATGTTTTTTAAATTTTTTTGAAAGATTAATATTTCAGTGAATATTAAAAAAATACTGATTTTTGAAAAATAATCATTTCCTTTAAATTAGAATTTTATTTTTGTGTTAAATTTTATCATAATGTAACATAATTAATCTTAAAAATTAATTTTACTAAAAATGGTTTTCATTACGTTTTGAACATTTATTTTAATATGAATTTATTCCACTTATAGAAATTGAATCTTATAAAATGGATTCTAAATTTTTAATCATTATAATTAATATAATTGAATAAGGTCAATGTAATTTTTGTTTTAATTAATATTCAAAATAGTAATATTTTTTTACCTTAGTTAATGATAAAACAGGTTTACAGAGGGGGTTAAACTAAGATACAAGGATCAGATTGCCAAAAAAATTATGAATCTTTTTGGATGGAAATATAAATTCCCCTATCACCCTATTATGTAAATTTAATTATTTATGATAATATTTTACATGAATATAACTTAATCATACTTTAATCCTTTAAATAATTCAAAGCATGTCCCCCTCAGCTTATGAAAGGATGCCCCTCCTCTATCTTCTTTACAAAACATTGAGACACCTAGATTAAAAAAACCTAACAAATTTTATTCTCAAATTCTCTATCCATGAATTATAGGTTTTTTTTCTTAAAATACAATTCCAAGGGTTCTTAATAAGGGATCTAAAGGATTTCCACTAAATAATAGGTAATCATCCTACCAATCATATTTCAAGTTATTTCTTCTTCTAATAACTCTAAATATATTTTATTATTAATAAATTAATAAATTAATTATAATTAATATAATTAAATATTATTATGATTATATAACCACCATTATCCACCCTTTTTTCCATCAAATTTGAAGTGAATATATCGCTCATGCGTACATGGGGATTACAGCTTCCAAATAATGATATAATCTATTTTCCATCACCATCATTTATGGTTGATTATTATGATGAATTTAATGTTTATATATTATATTTATGATATATTCATGGTTTTTTAATGATATAATATTATTTAACATTATTTTATTCTATTTTTTTAAAAAAATGAAAACATAGTTCATGCGTACGTACAACCTACCGTCTCCATGAATGATGTAAATATTTTTTTGTCTCTACCATTTATAGAGGACTATAAATTTGAATATAATTAATATATATTATATTTAAATAATTATTATCATTCTAGATATTTTGGAACCATTATAAAATTATAAGGATCACAACTTCTGGACTGAAACTCCCATGAGAAGCGAAACAATTAATACCCAGGAATAATGATTCTAATAAGGAATTATTAATAACTAATTTTTGAAATGTTATAAGTGGATAATATATTATATTTTAATTATCAAAATTATTCATGTGTAGAATTATAATAAATTTAAATTTATAATACATGAGGTTAGAGTGCTTTCAAATAAAGTTGAACTTGAGGTAAGAGATTTATGTTTCAATCTCATTTTAATCAGGATTATTTATGCTTGAATTTACATTAAGAGAAATTATAAGATAATTTACCAATATTTTTTTTAATATTCTTTCCATATATATATTTATATAGTTTTCAAGTATTATAACCATTTTACTCTCTTTATTACTCAAAATGACTAAGAATTTTTTTTAAGAAAAACATACTTTATTTTATATTTTGTTAGAAATATTATTCTTACATGTCCATGTTTTCTTAAAAAAAATTCAAGAATTATTTTAATATTATTCTATGATTTTTAAAATTCAATTTTACCCATTAGTAACTATCTATAAAAAATTTCAAAGGAATATTATTTTTGTTTTCTAAAGGAGGTACTTTTGTATTTTCAATGAAAATATGAAAGGAATATTTATTTTTAACATATTCAACATGAAAAAAAATTTCCCACCATTATGAATGATCAATTATTTAAAGCTTACTTTATATATTTCAAAATTTCTTTTTAAATAAAAAATTTCTCTTAATTTTTGGAAAATTTTATATTTTAAATTAGTAGTTTCAAAATGAAAAGGGTATTTTCCTACAAAAAGATTTCAGGAATATTTTAAATGCATTATTCATATGTGATAACACTCTTTGATGTCACTTATGATTTACCAGAGACATGATCCAATGATCTAATACTTATTATTTATCTATATAGTTTATTATTATACTGATTTTATATTTTTAGAACTAGTTTATTTTCTATGGGTTATGCAATGATGATATGGTGAATTTTTTATGATTTTATGGAAACATATGAATGTATTTATGATTATGTGATGGGTTTGGCTGAAATTATATATCTGTACAATTTATTGGGTAAAGATTAATTTTTTATGAGTTCAAAGGATTCATATAAGGTTATCCCAAGCTTGAAATAGGGTACATGAGAGGTTATCCTAAGCCTAAAATAGATTAAATGGGAGGCTATCCAAATCCTGATAGAGAGTACAGGGGAGGTTAGCTTAAAACTAAAAGAGGGTATATAGGAGGTTATTCCAAGCTTGTAGAATATACACATGTGGAAATACCAATCTTAATATTTGATGAATGTATTTGTGGGTATCCTTGATATAAGATTTATATTATTATGATTATGCCAAACTTTATACTACTATTTTATGACACAATTTTATGATAATTTTATGATCTCATGGTTTATATTATTTGATTAATTTATGATTAATGTATTATATACTAAAAATATTTATTCCATGACTCATTTTTATTATTTATAATGGTTCTAGTTGTGAAGTACTAAGTTGGAGATTATATAGATCATTCATCTTCTAGATGTTTATGTATCCAAGTTTCCAAAGACAAGATGCCTTTATGGTTCTGGAATGGATCATAATATTATGTAAGGAATACTCGTCTATTGATATGTAATAATTATGTATGAAATTTATGGGTCACTATAATTGGTATTAGAGTAAGATTAATTTTTTTTGGAAACTAGGTTGAGAAAAATTTAGTGATAAACCTTAATATAAGCCTATGTATAAAAAACAACCTAAGTTATGGTTAATAAAGGAGTGTAGTTTTCCTAGAAAATATATACATATCTAGAAACTAGAAAGTAGATGTTGATATAACATTAATTATCCTTGGGGTATTAATTTTGAATGTGGTGGATTAGGTATTTACTCGATCATCATTAGTATGCGTTGAGTGTTCTTAAGACTACACACCTAGCTTGATACTCCTGAGGGATATACATGGGTTAATTCAAATTTTCTTTATGATCCATTATGACTGATTTGAATAGATGGTGATCATGGATAACCTAGGGTTAACCTAAGGTTTCAAAGATTAAAAATAAGGGGTTATTATTTATATATCATATAAATTATTTTTTATGATTATATGGTTTCTCACTATGATTATTATTTATCACACTATGTTTTTGGTTTTAGTCAATGTCTAGAACTAGAAATAACAGTGTTAACACTGAATTATATAAACAATTTAATGATTATCCTCTTTAACAACAAAATTTTATGTGATATAGAATGAAAAATATCATTTATATACTTTTAAAATTTTATCAATCCATGCTTCATGCTGAGCTTCCAAATGAGAAAATGATGGAACAACATTATCTTGAGTCCTTTAGAAGGAAATACCCACCATCTTTTAGTCGGTCTTCTCATCCACTAATTGTTGAGTGATGAATTAGTATCATTGAATATATATTTTCCATTATCTAGTATTCATATCTTAAAAAAACAAATTGGATATTTGTCATTTATAAAGTGAGTCAGATCAATGGTGGACTCTCATTAATAACATGATAAAATATGAAGAATTTTACTCTATGGAGTGAGATGATTTTAAAAATTATTTTCAAAAAGTAATTTACACTTATTATTCATATGTAAATCGATAATAAGTTCTATGAGATGAGTAAGAGGGTTTAGGAATCCATTAGCACCTATGAGGATAATTTTACAATACTTGGAAGGTATACTTATGGTATTATCATTAATACAAAAAATTAATATTGATTGATTATCTAGTAGATTAAAACCAATTATCTAAAGGGAGTTTTTCATAAGGTACTTTACTATTTATGAAGATATTATTCTATGTTCTACCAATTTATAAATTGAGATTGGAGTTACCCATCAATCTCATAGTTTAGATAAGAAAATAAATATTAAATTAAAAGGATATTTTAATAATAAAAACTATGGAGAGAAGAAGATGAGTCTTTATTTATGCTTGAAGTGTGGAAGGAAACATAGAAGAAATTATCTTAAAGGGACTATTAAGTGATTTAAGTGTGGAAATAAAGGTCATACGGAAATTGAATGCTTAAGTGATTTGAAGAAGTTAACTAATTATGTGAATGGATAGAAAGAACCATATAATGAACCACCCACACCCAAGGGTTTCAAATTTAAGTAGTATGGGTATTATGATAACCAATGATCAAATATAAGGGTTAATGATGATGATAAAAAACAATAACCTCTAAATCCCAAGATAAATTGAAATATCATGAGATAACTATTGTTGATGTGGGGTACAATAATGAAGTGGTGAAAAATACACTTAACATCCACTCTAGAACTTCTAATATCTTATTTGATTCTAGATCTACCAAATAATTTATATCTAAAGAATTTTATAATAGTATAAAAATACTAACTCAATAATTAGATGTTTAATTAGGAGTGAAAACTCGGAATAGTATTATGATCACATCTCAAGTCTATGATTCTTCTCCGATTGATGTTTTTTCTAATCTTCGTTGGGTCTAGAAAAGTTATCATGGAAGATTAAAATTCTATAATGTGTTTTGGATGGATATATTAAAACCAATTAATCTATTAAAATGGTTACTTACCATGATCCATAAATGAGTCACAAAATAACCCCACCCTCCACATAACGCGATTGGTATGTGATTCATTTCTCTGCATAGTTCCCCCACAAAAGAAAATTCATTTTCTGGTCGATACATCCTTTTCAGGCCCACAACAAGTGAAAATAACTTTGCAAGGAAAGTCGTGATTTCACCCCCCCCCCCCCCCACACACACACACAAATGAAAATTTTCTTTGTGGGTTGAGGCATCACTCTTTTCCCACCCACAAAGTAATATTCCCTTTATGGGGTAAGGAAGTTTCTCGTGAAACCAAAATACTTCACAGGTGGAAGTTGAGCAATTACATATGTACCCCTATAAAAACCCCCACACATGGAGTGAAGGGGAGGATATTTTTCAAAGACTGGAGTTCTTGTGTGAGAGATATGGTGAGAGAGAGAGAGAGATAGTCCAAGAAATTTATTTGAGCAGGTAATCATTTATCACACATCAAAATATTAAAAGAGGGAATAATAATCGGTCTGTATAGCATAAATAGTAGTCTACATAGCATAAGTAGTGGTTTACATAATAAATAGCCCTTTTTTGACCAACCATCCACATAGAAAAACATGTTTTGGATCACCATACCATAAACTATATGTGGATAAAATATTTTTTCAACCACCCTCTCGCATAGAAAAAATTATGTATGATGGGGTATTTCATCCTTGGTACCCTTTTATATAGCATTAAACATCATCTCAACCCATTCACGAATTATTCTAACAACTATCTCTATAGTCCTCTCCCGAAAATCCCAAAAAACCAAATAGACCCCTTTACGAAATTCCAATCCACGACCTCTCCCCAATCCACTAGATATGTATGATCAAACCAAAGGGAACACTGGAATGTACTATCGATCATACATTCCTATGGTAAATAAGGTTGTATTGTTAACATTTTTAATAAGTTGTATCCTTAGAATGATTCCAATCATACATTACCATGGAAATTAGGGTCACATCCTTAGGTATGGTGGTAATAGATTCCTTGAACTTTGTGACAATATCAGTTGTTTGTTTCCCTTATCTCATCCCCTCTTGCATCGATTGAAAAGGGAGTATGGACAAATCAGGAGTAGGGAATTCCTCCCAGAGTAAGCCTCTATCCTTTCATGAAGGGTTATAGCTAGATATTTAACTAGATAAGACTATTCTGGTTATGAAAACAAAAGAAGAGATGGGTACCTCAAGGCCCTTTCTCTCTCCCATATCCCCAACCTCGTCTGATAGAAGACAAATCAGATTGTGTGGTTTGTCGAATCTTCTACATCCTCTTTTTTATCACACTGATCTTGACTCATGTGGTAATATAGGTTATTGGTGATCACAAAACACACTTGATCAAATACCTATCTGAGGAGGGGATTCCATTTATGAATCTTCCTCTCACTTATAATGGGCCTCTGACTAGGTATAATCCCCAAAACCATGTTTTCTACATTTCAAAATGACATATTCTTGATGAGGAAAGTGGGACTCATCCAAGGTGTAAGCACCAACTTTCCAAACTAAATGGAATTTGATTCCAGAACAAATGTGATATGTAGGAAGACTCCCTAAGGTTCAAACCCAACACCCTAAATTCACCCTAATGTTCTTTAGGCTACATCCCCAGTAGGGTCACATCCAATCCGAAGGTCTATATTATTTTAAGGTCTCTTTCATCACCATACTCATTGGGATATATTCCTAGTAAGATCATGCCCCCACCTGGGAGACTACATCCCTTCCATGTTCATTCAGACCACTTATCATAAGTCCTATATCATTCATTGATTAGGAATATTTATCCTAGATGTCCTTGACACATGATCTTAAACTACATGTTTGGGTCCTCATCACATGACCTTAGAAGGTATGATGTGTCATGTTAAGTAGAACAGAACTATGTGGTTTCTGATTCCTTTCATGAGTATATATAGAAATCCAGTCTCATTAGCCTAATCCCACTAACAAAAAAACTTCCATATTTCTATATGATGTTAAATTCCAAATCCCCCAAATGTGTGTATTAAAACCATCATATTGATAAAAAATGATATAATAATCTATAATTTATTTATACAAGGGAACTATCAATAAAGAACCTCAGATACATATAGTTGTCTCCACTGATGAAGAACCTCAAAAACATATAGATGATTCTGATATCAACACATGCCAAATTATTGATTGTTGATACAAGGGAGACACATATAAGAATTATGGTTCAATAAATGAATCATGAATACATATTAAAAATAAAATAGAGTCTAGGAGTAGAAAATATCCCCCCCCCCCCGCAAAAGGGTTTGATGAGACCGACCTCCCATCCTCTAGGACAACATTCTTTCTAAAGGCCTCATTAGATATATTTAAGTGGCTACCTTCCTTTGGAAGGTAGGTCTACACCAACTCAAAACAATAATGGGCATGAGACCACATATAAAAAAATAAATTGTGAATTTAACATGAATCCTTTATAAAAATATGACAGTGTCTCCCACATTCTAGGACCCTTCACACACAAAATGAAATAGAGACCAAAACATGGATCCAAAATAATTAATTATGCATGTGATAATTTACCGAGATGCTAATTTGATGGGTTATTGTTGAGTATGTTTTTATTATGTATTATTATAATTTTTTCAAGAACTCCTTTAAATCCAATCCTATGTAATTAATTCAACCAATCCTAAATTTTTCATTTGTAGCTGAGTCCTCACCCAATCAGAGGACACTCATCGACCTAGTGTCTCCAACACCAGTTTTCAAACATTCTTGTTTGGGGGTACCACCAAAATGGTACCATCCCAACCTTGAAGGAAGCTCGATAAGCCTCACTAGATATCCACTCTATAATGGATGTTGGTACAGAAGTAGACAACACCCATTGTTGTGTTGAATATTTTCAAGATCATATCCCTAGAATGATGCAATGAATTACTTTCTTATATTAGGGAGGCTGAGAAATAGCTCACTGGTGGACTCATCCAGATAGAATACGACCCCCCAAATAGCTCCATATAGTAGCACCCCCATCAATGCCACAATGCAACAAACTATCAACATGGGGGTGCTTCTCTCGTGTGTTCGGCCCAGGTCACTCAGGCTTGGTCACCCAAGACAGTTCACCGAGGGAAATTACTAGTTATCAAGGTTTAGGGTTGTACCTCTATTCCCTCCAAAGAAGCTCATTAATCAATTTTTGTGGAAAATTTAGAGCAGGTAAAAACACCTGCCTGCACTATCCATGCCCACCAACCTATTTAGGTAGCATCCAAAGTAGTCAACCAATCAAATTTGGTGGCAAACCATGAGAAGACACACACACCTTCCTGCATCTATCAAGATCTATGACATAATTTGGTGTCACCTAAATAATCAATTCAGCATATCCTGACTACAAATAGGGGGAATACCCATATAAAATAAACTACACCACATTATTGTTAGCATATCTCAGCAATAAATGTAGTAAAATAGTGGGAATGCATCCCTAATCCAGCTAAAAAATGGGAATATATTCCTATTCTAGCTAAAGAATTTAATCCTTATATCTTGTTAATGATGGAAGTAAAGACTTCAATTCATGTCAGCATTCTAAATTTTTTTAAAGATATAATGATAGAATTGTTGGTGACTAGGATTCAGGAACACAATCCCACCTCTGTTTTTGAAGTGACTCTGAAGAATAATTTGATAGTCACCATAGAGAAGATTCGTATTCCTACTCCCTTCATGGAGTTTAATGGGAATATCATGATTAATAGACAATCAGATTAGTCTCATATCCCCGTTCCAACTGGAGGTCATTGGTCTACACCGGTATGAAATAATGAAATAGGTTTTTAGGTATGAAATATGTCACCCATAGCAGGAATATCCAATCTCCCATAGGAAGGCATAAAAAAATAAGCATTTCCAAAGATGATTGTGAAATGAAGAGCCGGTGGAGAAACCTTCATTGATAAATCTTGGTGTTCTTGAAGCCCTCATATATATATATGTATATATGTATATATATATATATATAAAGGCTCAAGATCCTATATCTCTGTTACTAAATTATGGATATAGTAGAGGTAGTTGTGAAGGTCCTCCCCATGATTTGGATGCCATCAGTTTTAGATGTCCTACCCAAACACCTTACTATGATGTCTTACTTCATGTTCAGAATATGATCGATCTTGAGAGTCTATCTCTTGATGAGCGTTGTGATATCCCTATGTGTGTTTAGATGATAAAATAGTAATAAGGTACTCCCCTTACTACCATCCACCCTAAAGGTCCTCCCTAGGGTATATGTTGTATAATTTCTACCTACAGTAGGACATCAAGTCATGATAGTAGTCCTCCCCGTGATGATAGTCACTGTAAAGGTCCTACCCACAACAACATTTCATTATGTCAAGAAGGTCCACCCCTTTATGAATCAATTCTAAGAAATCCCTCCTATCATTAGGCACTTGGGAAAATGGGGCAATTCATGTTTGATGCCTTGTCATTGAAAATTGATATTCTTTATATACCAGAAGAAATACCAAGGAAACATTTATTCTTCGAACTCTCCTTGGTTTCCCTTACTTCTAATACAATTGAGGAGATCCCTATCGACCCTATATTTTATAATAAATTAATGGGGAAATGTCCAATTTGGTTACATATGGATGAGTAACCTCTCAAAAAATATGAAGGATAAATATTTCTTATGAGGAGAAAATTAGAAAATGATAATATACTAATAATTTCCTTTCCTTTAGACACTCCTCAATTCAGTAGTCTAGATGAATTTTCAGATGATTGTGATCATGAAATTCACCTAAACATATGGTCTAGTCTTCTTCTATTTCAAAGAACGGTATTGAATTACGGTGAATACCCAAATTAAGACAAGGTAAAAGAAGATATACACCACCAAATTGACTTAGAGACCCTCTTAGTTGCACAACACCCAAAATTGGGAAAGAAAAAACGAGACCTCTCACACGCACATCTCAACACGTTAAAAGGATTGCACTAGATGGTCACTGATGCTCCATATAGTGACCATATCAGAGGATGGGGTGAGAACAAGGTGTTTCACTTTACCTAGCTCCATGATAAGAAATGTTCACCAAAGGTGACATCATGTAATGTCATAACCCTAGGTTGGATTCTAAAAACATACTTTTCTCACTATAGATGGTCTAATCAGTAAGAACTGGCTCATAATAGCTCTCAAATATGTTAGTCTTGAAGATATAAATATATCAAAGGAATATTTCATCAAGAATTTTAAAATATCAAGCAACCCTTCCACTTAAGGGAATTTAATCGTCAAATAGTTAAAATGTCACAAATGTATTCAGAAGCAGATGGAACAGGTACATGTCATGTAATACACTCATCCCATGTTTGGAAAGATCTATATAAAATTAAAAGACCAGATAAAATGATTTTATCTATGCCATTACAATAAAAACCGTAACATTAAGGGATGGGTGAATTTTTAACACAACCTTCAAAGTTAAAAAATCAGGTTTGAAACATTGAAATGGTGGAATAAGAGCATACCCATGCTATAGGGATGGGAAAGTTTTTACCTCAACCTTAGTGAAAGTTATTCTTTTCTTGGTTGGATGAAATTAAACAAAATGAATACTTCTAGTTCATCCAGTCATGTGATCTAGTTTCATATTAAAAGATGTGGAAAACCAAATTATTCAGAGGTTCCCTTCAGGTTACCATTAACCAGAAGGATTCAAAGGGATCCATAAATGACAAATTGAGATCCTTTGATAGACATTAGGAGAAATATACAGCTTAGAGCACAAACCCTTTTAGGAATTGAAAATATTCTGATATAATATCCTAGATAAACTACCTCTCTCATGATTCAGATACTGATTAAATGTTATCAATGTAATTCACATCAGTAAACATCATCATAATTTCTAATAATACTATATAACATCGAGAAAATGTGGGATAATAACAAGTGTATATATCCATTACAAATATTATCCACACCAAAAAAACTAAATAAGGTGTAAATACCAAGAATAATAGGATTTACCAAAATTTGGGAATTCCTCTGAATGACCCCTTTCATCCTCCTCAGTGGGAATCATCCAAATAAAAGGGTAATGATGTAGTACAATTCCACTTATTACCTGAGGGTTACAAACCCATAAAACTTGAGGATATGATGCCTATATTTGAGAAAAACATGAGATAATTGAATAGGCTTAATGATGAACTAATCAAGGGTCATATTCCATCTTGGTATGTTCTTCCAACAAAACCCCATTTCCCTCCTCCAACTGATGTACCATAGCAATAAGAGTTCATTATACTAGAAATAAATATTCTCAATGCCTTATCAATATAAGAGAAAGGAAACCAATATATTTGGAACCATTGATATATGGGTACCTAGATTTATAACCATTTTTCAAACAACTAGATCAATATCAGTCAAGTTACAACCAGATAGCATAGGCATAGGTGCAGACAGAACCTACACATCTAGTTCAACCCATTGTTCCCTTTGATCCAACCCCGACTTAGTTGGATATTAAGATTGGAATTATTGGAAATATTGAATAATTTATAGCCCAACTCAATTATATGTAGGGGAAACATGCACCAATGTAGAAAAAATAATACCCTACCCCAATTAGGTATATGAGACTCTTCCACTACCTAATTTTAGAAATCCGAAATTTCCAATATTTGATGGTTCGAGGGATCCATAATAGTATATTACACATTATGAATCTCATTGTGGTCCTATTATAGTAACATTATTGAAACAATAAGCTATAATACTTTGGTTTTTTGTACAAACATTGCAGTGACCAGCATTCATATGGTACACTAGTTTACATGTAGGGTTGATCAAAGGATGAGAAGACCTCATCCAACAATTTCTTTACCATTTCATCTCAACACTATGAAATACAATGGTCCTGGACTTTTAAAACTACAAATAGTGAAAAAAAATAATAGATCCTTAGAATTATTTTCTAGGTGGAAGGGTCTAACTTACTCCTTGAATTTTCAATTTCCACATAAAGATTTGTTAGGACTTTTCATAAAAAAACTTATATGATGAGTCATGAACACCACTCATTTGGTTCAAGTATAAGGGTGGGTTATAAGACCTCAATGAAGTTTCACAAATATTGGAAGACTTTATCTTGAGAACTAGAGATAAATATAGACTACTACCAGCAGTGCATGGAAAGAGGATAGGAAAAGAAGAAGACGAAATTGTCATCCAGAAACCATTTCTTATACTAGCCTCTGCTCTGAATATTGCACCTTATTATGCAGAAACCCCTCTAGGGTGGAAGAAACAACAAAAAAACCTCATTATGATGAAAGGAGTGGGTTGAAATGATATTAGTTTGAAGAATGAAGTATAGATCCTACTCCTTCCAATACAAACAAGTTCTTGACTATTTCTTGGTAGCATTGGAAAAACAACTTGCTAACTATAATAGATCCTAGAATACCCAATCAATTCGGTCTTGAAGATCACCCTAATTATTTTCCCTTTCACTGAATGTTAGGTCATGACATCCTAGTCTTCTTTGTTTTCAAATATATCATAAAATAGATGGTTGATTTTAGACAGGTGAAACTGAGAAAACCACTGGCACAAGAAGCATGTGTTTCCACCATTATTCTAGAAGAAGAATGTGAATGGAAGTAAGTCACCAACAAAGGTACACATAAGCTCAGTGATTGGATGACTTAGAAAATAATCAACTGAACTCATGATATCATTTGAGAACAATTAATTCAAATAAATATTCACCATCTACTTACACTATGGAACAATCGACTCCATTAGCACTATAATCCTCTAAAGGACGATCTTTTAAGAAAAGGAATGGCTGTAAGGGTAGGAGAAAAATTTAGAAAGATAAACCTTCCCCAAATCTAAATATATCTTTGAATCTCTTGGACTTCATGTCTTTAGTCCCAAGATAATGGTGCCACACCAAAAAATGGTACAATGGGAATTGATCCATAAAATGGAGTCCTATTCAAATGAAGAATTTATTTTCAAATCCATTAAATTAATTCATTTAATGGATTCCTTATCTAATGAAAAGAACTATTTTGAACATAATATTCCTATAACAAATTTGAGAGACATGAACTAGGGCTACAGAAGATGAGGAAATAAAGGGATGCACAACCGCGATCAAATACAAAAATACTGGCCACATCCCTTCTTGAGTTATCTATGATACTAAAACCAATGAGAAATCCCTTCAACAAGTCCAGTGGGAGTAGGAAAACTCCTCCACACATGTGAAAAATCATTCAGAACTATTGTTTTTTAAGACCGATTGATGAGTATGTGAAAACACCACCAGCCTTAATAAGTGGGTAGGCCAAGGTGGCTCAATTCAAGAATAGAAAAAGTGTCCTCCACATCTACTCAACCAGTAGAAAAATCTAACCTAGAAACATCATCCCCCAAAATGAATCCTAATTATTAGTTCCCTATACGGAAATATATAAATTTGACCCAAAAGTAAAACATCCTAGAGAAATTGTACACAATTATGACAAATATTTCAATTATGGATTTTCTTAATTTGTCAAAATATTTATAAAAATTTCTTAAAGAGGCTCTGATGTGCCTTTAAGAATTCAAACCTGAAGTTTCTACTACCAAGGTATATCCTATAAATTTTGATCCTGAATAATGTCATATAGTTATCTATTTCACCAAATAAGATAGAGATAATGTTATATAGGGACACATCAGGCACCTGTATGTATCCAACAAATTAGATGAAATAGAAATACATCAATATTTCAATGATAATGGATCATATATCAACCTCATTCCAATCAGAACTCTTTTATAATTGGGATATACTGAAGCTGATTTTTCCCCTTTTTATTTAACCATTCAAGGGTATGATAAAAGTGACCAGAAACCTATCTTCAAAATTAAGAATAGAACTCAATTTAGAGATCTATTATCTAATTATGAATTCTTGGTCATTTGGATAGATAAAACTTTCAATGTTTTTCTCTAAAGGCCTTGGTTGCACTATCATGAAATGATCCCTTCATCATATCATTAATACCTCAAATATTATAGAAATATAAAAATTAGAACATTAAATAGTGAAAAACATCCATTTGAGTCTTGGGAATCTCAATATATTAATGCAGTATTCTACTTAAGAGAAGGGAATTAACCCATAACTGATGATTTCACTTGGTTTACCACTCAGAATGGTTTGGAAATGATATAATCTAATCCATTCATAGATCTTGGTGATGGATATGTGCTGATTATCAGTCAAGTTGGAGATATCAACTCAAATCCAAAGACGTTCACACTGGTCATCATGATATCATTCACATCATTTGAAGCCAAGGATGTTTCAAAATCAATTATTCCTACATTAGTAGTGATATATCATATGGAAATACTCAAACATTATCTCCAAAACATTAGCAAGCCACTACTTCGTCTCTTAAACCTGTGAAAGTCATGATATCACTATTGGGAGCTAGATCCTTGGACATTGACCTTTCCCCTAACTTTAATGATTATCCTGCACCTCTGTAACATATTGACATGGAAATAGAGAAAAATGAAGAAGAAAAGGAATAAGAAGATGAAAATGACCTCACAGATACTCGTCCAGCATTTTAGGAAGCAGTGTCCACCACTATCAATGAACTTCGATAGATTAATATATGTATAGAAAAAATTTTGTGACCAACATAGATCAGTGCATCAATTCCCCTCGATGAAAAATAAATTTACACTTATTTTTAGAATAAACATCAAGACCTATTTTATTAGAATTATAAAAGTATTCTAAGACTTGATTCTAATGTGGATACACATCAATTAGGTATTCCACAATACCATCACAGCTATTGGAAGGTATCCAAAAGGAAAATTTTGATTCATGCTTACAAGGTTGAAGATGAATTTTATAAGACCATTAAATACCACTTTATCCAGAAATTCCAATACCCAAAAAGGATCTATAAAAATTTTCTAGTCAAGAAAAGGAATGGTAAAATCAGGTGGTTCAACTATATCAGAGACCTTAATCAGTATTGTATGAAATATAATTTCTAGATCCAATCATAGAAATATTGATCGATACAACAACCAAAAATCATGAAATTTTCTTTATGGATGTTTATTCAGGGTACAATCAAATATTAATGGCTCTAAAAGATGAATATGCTGCCAATTTTAGGCCCCCTAGGTTGTTTTATACTATCGTGTGATGCCTCTTGTCTTAAATAATGATGACGCCACATATCAATGTTCCATTTATCACAACATCAAACACATCCTAGGAAAAAATAGTTGAATGTTAAATAAATGATTTGGTGGCTAAATCATGAAAATGTTTTGATAACCTTTCTATTTTGAAAATCCTTCTTGGAAAACTTTGACAACATAGTCTGAAGATGAATCCCATAAAATGTGATTTCAGTGTTACCTTAGGGGAAATTTCATAGGATATTTGTATACCACTGTGAAATTTAAGTCTTCCTTGAGAAGAAAAAGGAAATTCTAGGTATGTTACCTCCTTAAAATCTCACAGATTTGAGATGATTGTAGGTAAAACTTACCAAGATTCAATGCTTCCTGGAAAACCATACAGGAAAATGTTTTCCTTTCACCGGGATGATGAAAAAATGGGTTGTGTTTTAGCGGGTCGATGACTCCAACAATGCATTTGAAAACATTAAGAAAAAATCTTGAACCCACAAATGATGATGCTTACAGTTAAAGGAATTCCACTAATCCTATAGGTGACGAACCTAGATTGATTCTCGGTGCCTTATTTATGAAGAAAAATGATGCTGGTAGTGAAAAAAAATCTTACTATCTCATTTTCTTTATGCTCGACAATGATAATCGATATTGATATATCTATAAGAACTATTTGGTGTTCATTTTCACAATTCAGAAATTGAGGAATTACCTAAAACACCATGAGATCCATTTTATTTCTCAAATTTATATGATGAAATATATCCTCAATCATCCCATTTGGATATAAATTTTTCATGATGGGAAGTCATTTTTCAATAGTTCTTAACCTAACTCATATTGTATAAGGTGATAAAAGGACTGAACATAGAAAATTTCCATGAAGAACATACTTATTTGGAAGAAGTATCAATATTTATTGAACTACTAGATGAGGAAATATTTTCCATTCAGTACTCTACCTGAATATTGTAAATTCACATTAATGGTGCATCTAGAATCCCAAATGGAAAGATATTAGAAGACCCCAAGATCAGAAAATTCATCTTGGGAATCATTATCATTTCATCAATAATGTTGGTTCTACTTTAATCTTTTCTACTATCATAAGGCTTAAATAATAATGAGGATTAATAAAAATCCCTCATTAGGGGTTTAGAAATGGATTTTGAAAATAATAGTGACTCATTTAAGAATAAAATGGTATTATGATATATAAATGGTGAATACACCATCAGAAAAGAAGAACTTATCACCCTGCTTAATTATGTTTGAGGTTTGATAGAGGAATTTCCCTTTGATCAAACACTAAATAATGTCTTGCATTAACAAAATGATTAGGTGGATGTGTTATTAAATGATGTTGTAGCCTTGACATATCCAGATTGGAATGAAACAGTTATCGGCATCTCCCATCGAAGAATAGTAATTTTTTTCATTCAAAGTGGCATGAAAGAGATCCATGAGATCAATTATACCCCAAAACCAGATAATTATGAAAATAATTGGATGATACCCATACTTAAATATCTCCAAAATGGGGACCTTATTCCAAAAAGAGCTAGAAAGGAACATAGTCCATGATGGGTGGTTAATTTCACTCTCTATGATAGCTTGAGTCATTATAAAGTACTTTACAAGTGAAGATTTGATGGATTTATCCTCAAACGCATTTATGGAAGGGGGATTATTGCCACCATGTAATAAGTTCATGCTGAGAATTTTAGTGCCCACTAGTTAGAAAATAAGCTTTCTTAAGAAATCAGTAGAATTTGATATTTCTAGGCTTCACTAACATAAGATTGTAAAAACTTTTTCAAAATGTAATTCATTCCAAATGCATTAAACCTTCATCTATCATCCCCTGAATTTTCAGAATACAACTAAATACTCCTATCAATTCATTGTATGGGGGATGGATATTTTAGGGATGTACCCTCAAGCTACATCTAAGCAGTTCAAGTATATCCTTATTGCTACTGACTTCTTTTCTAAATGGGTTGAGGCAATGCCTCTTAAGGGAGTCAGAACTAAAATTATCATAAATTTCATGAAGTCAAACATCATCACCATATTTGGGGTCCCTCAGAAAATTCTAATAGGCAATGGAACAACATTATATTATTATGAAATGAAGAAGTTTTACTATGATTACAACATCAAATCCAACCATTATTCCCACTACCATGTGGTAGAAAATGTACACATAGTGGCTTTCAACAAAACTCTATAAAATATTCTACATAATATGGTGGATTGAGAAAATAAATCTTGGGTTGAAAAGAATATACATTCCTTGTGAACCTACCAAAATATAACCTTCACTGCAACTTATGGAACCTTGTATTCATTGGTTTATGGAACATAAGTAGTGCTACCCATCAAGGTTCAATTACCCTTACTCCAGATAGCTACATGGGAATAACTTTCAAATGATGAACAATCACAGAATAAATTTGATGATTTTAAGAAACATGATTATAAGAGTTTGTATAACCTACATCATTTAGAAATATAATATAATTGGATATCATGAGAATTCAAAAAGAATTTTTTTTTCCACTCATTCCTTCAAATAGATTTTTTTTAGTTTTGAAGACTCTGATGATACTAGGGAAGGAGACTCCCAAACTTGAACTAAATTGGGAGGTACCTTATGCTAGAAACGTGGTCCAATATAATGGATCTTAATATTTAATCGTAATATATAGGAAATTAACTACACCCCCTATCAATGAAAGATTTCTCAATAAATAATTCATGTGATTCCAGAAGGCAAATGGACTTCCTCTATAGGTGTAATCCACAAACCTATTCATTATGGATACAATATGTTAAGCTAAATGGTTACCCTTCATCTTTATTGCATGAGGTTAAACTACATAACACCATTGGTCTAGTTTTTATGACTGTAAAAGGTGAATATATCGTCCTTATTGCATGATATAAAACTACACAACATTTCAATCTATACTGGAATTGATCACCACCTTAGGTGTTGGTCCCCTACCACACATTCATATAATAACTATTTGTTTCTTGATTAAAATCCTCATGGGTTACATAGTGACACCTAAACCTTCTCTCTTTAGGACCATCCACAGAATCACCATAAAACCATTTGTTACTTGTGGTGTTATCACACTAAAATGATCTTATGGGCCTCCTCCAAAGGTGTAATCCCCAATAAATATCCTCGTCGCATGATATTAAACTATAATTCTTACCCCATATAAAATTTAGATTCCTCATATGAGAAATAAGGGATGAAAAAACCATCATTTTGGTTGTATGACATTAAAATGAATGGTTTTAGTCCTTGTTTCACAATGTAAAACTGCACAACATTTCGATATATGCTTGAACAGATCATGATATTTGATATTGGTAACCCACCACACCTCCAATGTGTATCCTACCTAATTGTAAACCCCAACCAAATCTTTAAAATATCCATGAGCTTCGATTTCCCCATGGTTCCAGCAAAAATTCTCATATGGGTCTCTTCCAAAGGTGTAATCCTAAATAAACATCCTCAACACATGATGTTAAAATATAAATCTTAACCTATATAAAATCAAGTTTCATCATATGATAAATATGGGATGGGAAAAACCTTTATCCTGTAAGTTTAAAGTTAAACTACATGATTTTCATCGTTGTTGCACAATGTAAAACTACACAACATTTCGACATATTCTTGAATGGATCACAACCTTTGGTGTTGGTCACATACCACTACTCCCTACAATAAATATGCATGGATTTATTCCTTATATCACATGATAGGTAGTGATTTCCTAATATCTAATTATAGTTCCAAATGTAGCACTAAATACCCCTCCCTATGCATGGGTTAGACTTTCACAAGGAACTTTCATACAAGAACTACATGTGTCTTGATTCTCATCTCAATGGGATACATAGTGATTTTCAGATGCCATGTCTTGGGACCAACCATGAAGTAAAGGAAATAACCCCCTCTCCTGCAAACAAATAAAGATCTATGCATGATATATTAATTGGGTTTCCTCATTCATAATCCCATCATAGAAACAAAAATGTACCCTTCCCTACATATGAGTCAGATTTGTTTAGGGAACTACATTCCCTATAGATTATAAGAGTTCAAATGATTCATTTATACCTTGAAACATTCCTTCCATACATCATACTCCTTGTACTAGGGAAACCCATATCTCCTTAATCTTTCTTTGGACAACAGTGATGGTTTTTCAGTTTTCTGTGGACACTTCTGTTTTAACTATGAATAACATGCCCCAATTTAGCTGTACATAAGTCTCCATTCATAGGTATTTCAACCAAAGGCATATCCATAGTCAGGAGAGAACTATTCTATCTCCATAACCCCTAACAACATCATATATGAAATCCCTTTCCAAACATGATCCATAGTTGCTCCTAATGTAAGAACCATATTTTCTATATGATATTAAACTACATGGTTTCAAAAAAATACATACATCATGATTCTCACCCCTATGAGATGCATTGTGACACTGAGATCCTATACCTCATCCCATCCCCCACATGATACAAAATTTATCCTATCATTTCTTTTAATTACCTCTATTTTCTTGAGAGAAACCTTTTCTATTATTTGTTTCTCACACCTAGCATAGATCACATGGGATTATAAGTTTTAGTAAAGGATCTCCCATATAATCAATGTGTGCTAGTTCACATCAGGTTTAAATGGTCCTAAATTCATGAACTTAAATAGAATATATTTCATCCTTTCCCTGTGAAGTTAAACTTCATGGTTTCCAAGAACTATGTATGGATTTATTCTTGTCATCACAATATACATAGTGACGTATGAATATCCTATAACTGGTTCTAACCATAATATAGAATTCCCCAACTCTTCTATGTATGATCCATGTCTACATAAGATTCTCTATTATGAATTATCACCATGCTTTTCTGACTACATTCAAGAATAATTTTCCCCTCATTATAGGGAAATTCGATCAAGTGTGAGAAATATTTATGCTAGGAACTGCTTTTCAAACATGTTCCATGATCACCTCTTTCTTGTTTTCCAGAACTACTTGTGGATTGATTCTCATTCTCATGGGATATGTATTGACACCTAAACCTTCTGTCTCTAGGCCCAGTCATGGTAAAAACAAAAATAAACCCCCTGTGTATGGGTCAGACCTGTATAAGAAACATTTCACCCCATTATGGATTGGTTTTTATGTAAAATGATCATTCTATACTTAGAATCATTCCGTACACAAATCAAACTCTGCATCTAGAAAAATTAGAATCTATATATGCTTTACTTGAAAATGAGTGATGCAATTTTAGTTTCTTGAGGACAATTCTATTTTGACTATACATAATATGCCTTAGTTTGGATCTGTATAAGTCACCCTTAAAAGGATTATCAACTATAAACATGTTTTTCATTAGGAGAGACCCCTTATATCTATGTACACAATGAAAACTTTATGCCAGAAACTTCTTTTCAAAAATGGTCCATGGATATTCATTTTCTACTTATCCCATATCATTTTTCAAATTTGGATTACCCCAGATTACAACTTACAACTTTCCATATTCATGCATGAAGAATGATGGTTCATTCTCAGTCAAATCACCATGGAATGGAAAATAATTGATCTTTTTGTCAAATCCAAGTGAACTTAAGAGAAACAACTATAATTCCCCACAACATGACATAAAATAGTGTAGACCATGCCCTTGTCACAATGAAATTAAACTCTATGAAGCTCATCAAATATATATGAAATTAAACTATAAGGCAAGGTCCTCATAAGATAACCCTAAACTGTGAAATGGTTGATTCCTTGTAGCATGATATTAAACTCCATGAAACATGTACAATTCTATATTACCCCATACCTTCATGGGATCTATATCCATGCAAAGATATCAGGTATTTGATTCAGAGACTCAGATTATTACAATCTCATACAAGAATGAAATATGAAAATTATATTACCCTATATAATAATTCTATATATAGAGGGATACCATCCTTCCTACATGATTAATTGTCCATGGATATAAGGAATTATTCATGGGTTTTAATTGACATCAAT
Organism: Viscum album; assembly: GCA_963277665.1. Lineage (NCBI taxonomy): Eukaryota > Viridiplantae > Streptophyta > Magnoliopsida > Santalales > Viscaceae > Viscum > Viscum album. Next base: position 1,077,399,593 of record OY728166.1, on the reverse strand, counting down.
CATAAAATCTTATTAAGGTGAAAATGTTCCCACATGTTCCCTTCTGTGCACTCTCCTGTGTATTTAAATTATTTCCTAAATCACCACTTCTTTCTCAATTTAAGCATGACTCATGTGAGATTAGAGGACCTATAAATTCATATTTATTAGTAGAAAATTTTACCCAATGTCCTATTAATTGTGATCAATTTATTTCCTACATGAGACCTTGATCAATGTAGAAGTCCTTGGCACACAAACCATTTTCACCTCATAATATTAATACCCCATTTCCTATGTATGAGTTTGATATACATATAATATTCTAAGACATGTTAAATGTTTTATAAACACATGATAAGAATAAAATTCCCTTCTCCCTTCATTCGATTCAAATCTATGTAGGGAGTTTTATATTTAGGGCATGAAAACCTATTTTGTGATAATTACTCTTACAACTATTAGTCAAAGATGTTCAACCTAAATCATCAGTATTTATTGGTCCTACAAGACCCAAAACATCCAAATTTGGAAACAATTTCCTATTCCCATTATTATAACTTAAATACCCAAATACACAGATAGTCTATAAAATTCTTCAACTCTAGTATTACCATTGAAATTGAAAGGAAAAGTTTGAACAAAGAGACATAAAATTGAGAAAATCAAATTTCCATTAATTGGAAAAAAAATTAGAGGAACATCAACATATTGGAGTCTCTTATTGACATTATTCAAAAATTAGAATAAAATTAAGTGATTGCAATGGAATTTGACCTCCTTTATTTAATAGATCTATTAATTCATGCTGTAAGGAATTAAGAGCCAACTCAAACTGGTCCTCTTCCCAGCTTCAGCTTCGACTAATGGATACATTTTTATAATAAAGGCATTTATCTCTTGAATTTTTTTTTGATGGATTCTAGTCCCATATTTTTTGATGATATTTATGCCTTTATTATTGACATGTGAGCCTCATATTCTCGCAGCTCTATAGTCTGTACATAAATCAAATCATTAAGTTGTTCTTCATCGGTAGTCAAGTGATGCACTCAGTATCAATATCCTTTAAATATTTTGAATGATGATTGGAAATATTAAACAAGATGTGATAGAATTCATAATAAAAAAACTATTCTTTCAAAATGATAACTTAAAAAGAAGGACATGAAAGTGCTGGTAATCAAATCCACCTATTCCAAATCCAAGGAAAATATGGTTAAGGCTATCCATTTTATTAGCAATATTATTTAAACATGTCTCTATGATGATAGTCTAAACCTAAAACCATGCCCATTTTTATATTTACTATTGTTCAATGACAGTACTGGAATCCATTACCTATTTACCTAAGTTTACAAGTATATAATATGGTATTACATTCACAAGGATGGGATTTTTCCAAATTTCAATGATGATGTGGAGGAAATCCTCCATCGCCGCTCCTGTTTAATCTCAAGAACTGAGCTAAAAAATTTGGCATCGATCAGAGGAATTCCCAACACAGTACCACTTGGATTGACATCAGTAGGGAGTCCAATTGTGCTATTAAAAAATTTGGGATCTACAAAAATCACAAAAAATGGATAAATTTAGGAAAAAACTCCCCCATAATTTTTATAACATCTGGATGAACATATTTCACCCTCAAGAGTAGGTGAAGAAATTACAATAGGAAATGAACTCAGAGAATCCAATGGTTTATGCACCTATAAGACCAATTTTCTAAGTACCTTATCTAGGAAGTATTCCACCCATATTTTGGAATATCCCCATGAAAATTTATTTAGATATTTCTTAGAAGGAAAATAAATCTCTAGGCTAGAGTCCTCATGTATTATCCTTAACCAAAATTAATGGAGGAATAATCGGTTTGATTCCCTTTTAAACTTGGTAAGGGGTAAAGATGGAACCTGTTTTAGGCATAAAATTTGTTATGTGATCTTATAGGGAGATTAAGGCTCACAAATGGTCACCCAATATACCTGAGAAGTTAGAATCTCATCTCAAAATGAGATGATATAGGAGCATTCTTTCAAATTTCCTCCACCATTATTTACCACCCCTCCCAGGGGTAATGGATTAGGAGTGAATGAAAATGGGAGAGATCATTTAACGGCTCAATAGCACTATCAATGCCTAAGGATGTTAGGATAAAGGAAGAAATGTTGATTAATGTGGGGTTAAATAAGTAACAAGGTATTTTTGGGGTATACTAATATATATAACATTGAAATTGTTCCGCTACCTAGCCATATAAAAAATGAAATAGCCTGCTAAGGTGATGTAAGGATCTTCCCTCTTATATATGACCCAGTAAGTCATAAATATGAGTGAGGGTGGGTACAACTAGGTTTATGGGTTTTCTATCCACCAATATGGCCACTATCATCAAAGTGTATATGGTGAAACCTATATAAACATCATGAGATAGAAAGATCGATCCACTCAAAAAATGGTGAAAAATGATACAAATCAAATGTCTAGAGATATATTTTTCCAGATCTTCTAGACACATGCAGTGTGTTGGCATGCCTTTAAAATGGATCAGTATGAACCCGTAACACCTCAAGATTGTTGATTCAGATGGGTCCTGGTGTGTCGAACCTTGATCTTTATGTCACTAGCTTGAAATAATAGCTTTATCCAGTCATTGAATGGAATAATAAAACGAGAGTGAAGGGGTTGACCTATTGATTTTTCTTCTGTGGTCAATAAGTCTCTGGATAATGGGGAAGCCTCTTTGGTATCTTTCAAGGTGTCATATATAAAAATTAACTCATAACACATGTTACCAATAATAGTAATTCCCCCTAATTTGTAGACATCCTACAAATTGATTCTAACTTTTCCATATGATAACTAAATGGTGTCAATGTAGAAACACCAATGACTGATCAACTTAGGTAAGATATCAGTAAGTGATTAACCATGAAGTGTGAAATCCATGCAACCTAATATGAGTTTAAATCCTCCAATCATTTGGGAAATTCCATGAAATTATGGAACTCCCAGAATGACCAGGCCCATTAAAAAAAGTCCCTTCAAACCATAAATCCCACTTGGTGATGCATCCTCTATTCGAATCACGTATTGAGAGTTTAAAAATGGATGGGTAATCTTGAATGGTATACTGTGAAGATATACCATTATTATAATAGTTTCTTTGATTCCACATGGAACCATTCAAAATGGGAACCTTCTTTTGAACTAATTCATAAATGATGTGTCCCACAATGTAAATGTTCACTTGAACATGATCCAAGGACAACTCAAATCAAGAAGATTAAAGATTTTGATCAGATGGTAAAACTAGAGCATCATTTGACACCCAAAGTTGTATAGGGGTAATTTTTTGGACTAGAGATAATCTAAAATCTCTAGATATATGACTCGACCGAATACTATCCTATGGAATGATATGATGTTGGGGATCGGTTTTGACATTTCTAGAAATAGAAATCATTCTCTCAATTGAAGAAGAAGTATTCACCGAAATAGATATAATTTGTTTTTCAGAATCCATTTTATCCCTGTGATAAAAAAAATAGAAAACATAATCATCCTAGAATGGAATACATAATTTATGGTGAACCGTATAGTGCTATGCAGACTATTAAGCACTCAGATCACTATATAGACCGTGAAGTGTTTCAGTCGCTATACAGAACAAATTTCTTTCTATATGGGAATAAAAAAAATGAAAAATAAAATTATTGGTTTGTGGAAAATAATAATTCATGGATGATTTTTTTATATAAAAAATATTTCATTTTAAAAGGAAATGAAATGTGAAGTGGGATGCTACATGGGAGATCTAACACTGAATCCAAAGCATTGTATTTCAAATAGTGACAAATGTATCGAGTCCAACACCTTTTATAGGCATGGGACCTTTTTTGGGTCCACATGCACCCCACAATTAATTTCACAAAGCATTCAATGGGACCAACTAGTTCCTTGGAATGGAATCCTCTTCGTACCAATTAGGCCCTATTCTGATGGGGGATGTTTTTTGGGTTTTGAAAAGTTCACATGGAAGATTAAAAGTCAATTATACATTTTGACTAGTTGGATTAAAATTAATTGAGCTATTAAAATGTTAAAGTAACATGATCCAAAAAGGATCTACAAAGTAACCCCACCCTCTACATAGAATGCTCATTATGGGAGTCACTGCTCCACATAAAGCTTCAACATAGAGGTCCCACAAAAAAAATACTTTTATGGGGAAGGACATCCATTTAAGCCAATACCACAAAATAAAAATCACTTTTCTTGGAGAGTCATGATATTTAGGCCCCCCAAAAACAAAAACTCTCTTTGTTGGGTGAGACATCACCCTACCCCCCTCAAATGAATATTCCATTTGTGAGGTAGGGAGGCTTCCAAAAAAATAAAATCCTTCATGGGAGGTGGTTGAGTGGTTATATTCATACCCCTATAAAACCCCCCACACATGGAGTAAAGTGGAGGAGATTTTTAGAGAATGTAATTCTTGTGTGAGAGATATGGTGTGCGAGAGAGACATAGTCTGAGCAAGAAATTTCTCCATGTAATCATCTACCAGATATCACAAACTGAAAATAGGGCATAATAATTTGTCTTCAAAGAATAATCAATAGTCTACAAATAAAAGAGTCCTTTATAGACCAACCATCCCCATAGAGGATCCCTTTTTGGTCCACTATCCTGTGAACCGCATGCTGATGAAATCATTGCGGACCAACTTCTCGTATATAAAATGGTTTAAAGGATGGGGTCCTTCAGCCAAGGTACTCTTCTATGTAGTGTCCGACCTCATCTCAACCCATTCATGAACTATTCAAAAAACCCTCTCTATCATCCTCCCCAGCGAAGCACTGATACTTAATTGGGACCCTTTGTGAACCTCCAAGGAAAGGCCTCTCCCCAAGCCGCTAGATATGTATGATCAACCCAAAGGGCACACCAACATTTCCTCTCAACCATACATTCCAATGGTAAATAAGGTCCTACTATTAAGGAAGATCCTTAAAATGTCCCTAATAATACATTCCCATAGTAATGAGGGTCCCAAATTTAGGAATGATGGTAGTAGGTTCTCTGGGATGGGTGGTTATATCAGTTGTTCATCACCCCTCCCTCTTCCCTACTTCTATCAGTCAAAAGGAGAGGAGGGGAAAATCGGTAGTAGGGAATACCTCTTCGAGTAATCCCATAACCTATCTTATAAGGATGTAGAAAGATAGGTAGGCAGATGTGACTATCTTGGTTATGAAAAAAAGAGGATAAATGAACCTCAAGGCCCTTTCTCTCACCCATATCCCTGACATCATACACCAGAGGAAGAAGGAGATCATTTGGTTTGTTAGATCTTCCACTTCCTCATTTTTCTCACACTGAGCATGACTCATGTGGGATTAGAGTTTAGTGATGATCATGAAACACACATTATTAGATACCTATATCTAGAGGGTATTATATTTATGAATATTCCTCTCACCTCTAATGGACCTCCTATTAGGCGTAGGACCGAAAACCATGTTTTCACCACCACAAAAGGCCATATTCCCAATGAGCAAAATAGGACTCCGACAAGGTGGCATACCCAAATATATGAACTAAATGATATTTGATTATCAAACAAATGGGATACATAGGAAGCCTCTATGAGGCTTAAACCCAACATCAAAAACTCACCAATATAATCTCTAGGCTACATACACAACAGGGTCATATCCAAAAAGGAGGGATATATTCCTTGTTGGTTTCTTTCATCACCATCCTTATTAGGATATATTCTCAGTAATATCATGCCCCCGCCTAGGAGACTACATACCTTCTAGGTTATTTTAGGCTACTTTAGCGTAAGTCATGTACTATCCATTGACTAGGCATCTTTCACACGAATTTCCTTGTCGCATGACATTAAACTACACAGTTGGGTCCTCGTCACATGACCTTAAAAGGTATAATGTGTTCTATTAAGTGGTATAGAATTACTTGGGTTTTGATTACTTTCATGAGGATACATAGGAAGCCCATCTCATGGGACCGAACCTACCATCAAAAAACTTCTATCTTTCCAGATGAAATTAAATTCATGAGATCCCAAATTTGTGTCTTAAAACCAGCATCTTGATAATAAATAATATAAGAATCTATAACAAGTTTAAAATAGGGAACCATTAATATAGAACCTTAGATACATATAGATGTCTCTAAAAATTAAGAACCATGGATACATACCGATGATTTTGAGATCAGCACATGCCAAATAATTGATTGTTGATACAAGGGAGACCTATATGATAATTAGGATTCAATAAAGGATTCATGGATACATATTAAATCAATAAGAGAGTCCTAGAGTAGAAAAAAGTACCCCAAAAAGGGTGTGATGATCCTGAAATACCATCTTCTCAACCAAATCACTATCTAAAGGCCTCATCCAAGAAATCTATGTGGCCACCTACCTTTGGAAAGAAGGTCTGAACCAACTCAAAACAAGCATCAGTGTGAGACCATGTTAGAAAAAATGTGCTTCAAGGATAGATTTTTATTATCCCTCTATTTGAATTTGATGTTATTTTGGATGATTATTTTAAATCATTATATAAATCCCACATCTATTTCTAAGGAAGAGAAGTCACATTTGATATTACAAACTATCCTAGGATCATCTATTTGTGTGAGGGTAAATATGAGATTCTAATTGAAATTACATCCATTGTATGGGTTTTAAAATTAAAAGTGGTTGTTTATCTCAGATGGTTGTGGAAAATATTAATATATAAGATATTCATATTTTACATGAGTTGTTGAAGTTTTTCTTGAGGAGTATTTTATTATTCTACCAAATCATGAAGTTGAGTTTTCAATAAAATATATACCTAGTTCTACACCAATTTTAATGAATATCTATAAAATTTCCTTAATTGAGTTGTAATAATTGAAAAGAAACTCATGGATAATGTTGAAAAAGGATTCATTCATACAACTATGTCAACATGGGGTGAACCTATTTTTTATTAAGATAAATTATGGATCAATTTAATTTAGAAATGATTATCAGAAACTGAACAAGATCAAAATCAAGAATAAGCATCCTCTGACCCATATTGATAATCTATTTAATAAACTATATGTAGATCAATATTTTTCCATGAATTATATTTGATCTGGATACTATCAATTGAGGTTAAAAAGTGAATACATACCCAAGACAACCTTTCATACAAGGTATAAACACTATGAATTTATAATGATGCCATTTTTTATTACTAATTCCCCAACTATCTTCATGAATTTAATGAATAGTTTATTTAAATATTATCTTGACCAGTTTGTGGTAGTATTTATAGACAACATTATTATATACTCTATGATAAAGTATGATCATGAAGAGGAATTGAGGATTGTACTAAATACCCTAAGGAAGGATAAGTTTTAGAAAAAATCACCATGTTGGAAATTTGGCTATATAAAGTTTCTTCTTTGGGTTATTTAATCTCAAGTGAGTGTATATAGATGGATCCATAAAAGAAAGAAGCTATTTAACATTGTCCCAAACCATCTATGGTGATAGAAATATGTTATTTTCTTAGTTTGGATGGATATTATCAGTTATTTGGGAATAATTTATCATTTTTATCTAATCCACTATCCAAGTTAACTTGGAAATAAGTCATGTTACTTTGGACAGATGAATGTGATGAAAAATTAAAGGAGCTGTAAAGAATGTTGTTTAGCACACATGTGTTCACATTACCATATAGTGGGGAAATGTTTGTGATCTATAGTGATTCATTAAATAAGAGATTGATATGTGTCCTCATGTAAAACTATATAGTCATACCTTATGCCTCATGCCAATTGAAGGTTCATGAGAAAAATAAATAAAATAATTTTTGGGGTTAGCTAAAATATTTTTTCACAATAGAGATATAGAAGAATTATCTTTATAGATAATAGTGTGACATATATAATGATCATAAAATTTTAAAGTACATATTAAATCAAAAAGATTTGAATATATTCCAAAGAAGATGGTTGGAGTTGATTAAGGATTATATATTTTTAACATATTACCATCCTAGGATAGAAAAAAAGGTGGTGTATGATATGAGTCAAAAGGATCATGCAATATTATTTATGATAAGGATAAAAAAAGATCCAATATTTCTATATTTTAAAAGTATGGATCTAAAAGTCTTGAAGTAAGGAGAAAAATATTATCTTTCTCAAATGAGTGTTTAACCATATTTCCATGTGATGATTAAATGGGCGTAAATGGAATATGTGGAGATGTAAAAGAATGTTAGAAATGTTCCTAAGTTCAACATTGATTATTATGGAATGAGAAGGTTTAGGAACTGTGTATGTGTCATATCCATACCATATTTGAAGAAGTTTCTATTGGATGAAGCTGATTTTTCATCAATTCCTATTTTTTCTATAATTATAAAGACGTAGAGATATCTTAAATAGTATTAATGGTGGGATAACATGAAGAGATATATTGAAGAGTATGTATCTTGGTGATTGTCATGTTAGTAATTTAAGGGTAATAGATATAAGTCTAAGGGGATGTTATAATCGTTACTCATACCATAATGGAAATGGGAAAACATCACCATATATTTCATCATCAGACTCCCAAAAAAATTTAAAGGTTGTAATGCTATTTGGGTTTTAGTAATTCACATTATGAAGTTACCACACCTAATTGAAATTATAGAATATTTTTCTCAGGATTATCTTACCATAAAATATACTAAAGAAGTGGTAAGGTTGTATGGAGTACCCAATTTTATTGTATCTAACTGAGATATGAGGTTTACCTCAAAGTTATGGTGAAGTCTTCCAAAATATTTAGATTTAGAGTTTTTTTTCAGTACCTCTTATCATTATCAGCTATATAGTGATCCTAAGAGAACCATTCAAACCTTAGAGTTTATGTTGAGATCATTCTCTCTGAATTTTAAATTTGGTTAGGATCAACACCTTCCTCTTATCAAATTATTTTATAACAATATATTTCACTTGAGTATTCATATGGCACTATATGACTAACTATAGGGAAGTAAGCTAACAAATCCAACCTTATGGGATGAAGTTTTAGAAAAAAAATATTGGGACCTGATCTAGATATGGAAATGGAATAGAAAGTTAGAACCATTCAACAACATGTCAAGGCATCTCAGAGTCAACTGAATATTTATCCTAAAATCATCAATGAAATATAGAATTTGAAGTTCTTGAAAATTTATTACAATTAATTTCTCTATGGAATAAGGTTATGATATTTAGAAATAATAGAAATATGAGCCTTATATATATATATATCCTCATTTTATATTATTGGTCAATTATGGATGGTATCTTATCACTTGGATCTTCTACTAAAAATCTCAAGTTCATGATGTGTTCCATATATCTCTCCTGAGGAAGTACATACCTAATCCTTCACATGCACTAAACATAGATGTTTTACCAATATAGAATTATCTTTACTATAAAGAAAACATGTATAAATCTAGTATTGTAGAGATAAAGTGATATGGAACAAGACTAATCACTTGGATAAAGTTCTCTAGAGGAATCTAACATTCAAAGAAGCTACTTGGGAACTTGACGATGTGATGAAGAAGAGATATCCTTTTTTTTGTTTGAAAGTGATATAATTTTGAGGGTTAAATTCATTTTTATGGGCTAAAATGTAACACCTCAATATTTTATATGTATTTATTTTGAAATAAACTAGAATTATTCAATACATTTCTTTATACCCAACCCTGGGTATAAATTAACTGTGATAACATTTACCTTTATAACCTAGATGATAGATTGGTGGATATGAATAAGGTTAACCAAATTGTGAAAAATATGGATAAATTATTTATTTAATGTAAATTTATTGATTAGTTCATAACAAATAATAACTCAATTTTAGTAAATTCATTTTATGATTAAAAAATATGTTTTCTTTAAAAAATAATTTTTTATTAGATTTAACGTGGGGATATTATAATTAATGTCCACCAATTTCAAAAAAAATATTTATAAATATAATTACATTTTAAAAATAATCATATCAAAATTAGATTAAGGTGATTGTTTTTATTTTTTTGAAAATATTAATTTTTTAATGAATAATGATAAAATAATGATTTTTATAAAAATGGAATTTATTTTCAAATAGATTTCACATTATGTTTTAAATTTTATATTAAATTAACATAAGTAACCATTAATCATAAATAATCTAATTAATTATAGAGGAATAATTGTGATCCTTGATTTTCATATAAGTTCATTTTTGGGCTTACAAATACATTTTTCTAAAAACTGTTTTTATGAACACAATAACTTTGTATATCAATAAATTAAATTAATATCAATTTTTAAATAATTTTTCATAAATTTATATATTATATATTCAATAAAATATTTTAACATTCATTTATTATTTTTTACATGGAATGTACTGAAGCCAAACTCAATTTTATACTTAAAAATGCATTTCGCTAAAAGTGGGTTTTATTGCATTTTGAGCACTTATTTTAAAATGAATTCCTGAGAATTATAGAAATAGAAAGTTTAGAAATGGATTCCATATTTGTAATAAAAATAATTAATATTATTTAATAAGTTCAACTTAATTTTTGTTCCAAATGAATAGTGATAATAATAAAATTTTGTTACCCCTATTAAGGTTAAAATAGGTTTACCGGGGAGTTAAAATAAGAGATATGGGTGAGATTTTTACATAAACTTTAATTAATACTATTGGATTTCCCTATTTATACCTTATCACCTTATCCTATAAATTTAGTTGTTTATGGGGTACGTTTCCATGAATATGAATAAATAATATTTTAATACTTTAAAAAGTACAGGGTCTATCCCCCCACTTATAAAAGGACACCCCTCCTATCTCTTATTTACACCACTTTGAGAAACCTATCTCAACCAAAATCTACCCAATTATATTATCAACATCCATATACATGAATTTGGGGTATTTTTATTTTAAAAATATGATTCCAAGGGTCCTTTAAAAGGGATCTAAAGGAAGTCTACCGAAGAAGAGGTAATCATCCTACCCAACCTATTTCAATTTATTTCCTCTTCTAGATCCTATAAATTCATGGTATTCATCATAAAATAAAAAATTAGTCATAATAAATATAATTAAATTTTATTATTATTATGGAACCACCATTATCTAACCTCTTTTCTATCAAATGTGAAGTGAAATTATCGCTTATGCATACGTGTGGACTACCATCTCAAAGTAGTGATATAATTAATTTTCCATCACCGTCATTAATTTTTTTATTATAAATGATTTAATGTTTATATATTATAATAATTTTTCTATATTATATATTATACTTTTAGAAAACAAACTTTATTTCTGATTTAGTCATGAATCATTTTCTTCTATGTCCATATTTTCTTTAAAAGGCTTTCAATAATGTTTTTACTATTCTACTATAATTTTTTAAATTCATTTTTACCCATATTTGAATTTATATAACTTTTTTAAAAGAATATTCTTTACATTTTCTAAATGATTTACTTTTGACTTTTTGACATAATTATAAAAGGAACGTTAGTTTTTAACATACTCGACATGAAAGAAATTTCCTACCATCATGACCAATCAATGATTAAATGATTACTTTAAAATTTTCAAATTTTATTTTAAATGAAAATGTTTTCCTTAATATTTTTAATTTTTTAGATTTTAAATAAGTGATTTCAAAATAAAAATGGATTTTCCTCAAGAAATATTCCTGTAATATTTTATAGGAATTTTTCATCCAAGAAAACACACTTTGATGTTACTTTTGATTTAATAGGGATATTATCTAGAGATACCATCTTTATTCATTATCTAGATGGTTTATGGTTATGATGATGGTATGTTTACAAAAATAGTTTATTTTAAATGGTTTATACTATAATTATATGGAAAAAATTTTGTGATCTTGTGGAATACATATGAATAGATTTATTATTATGTGATGGGTGGCCCTAAAATTATATATTCATCCAATGTATTTAGTAATGATTATTATTTTATGAGCTCTAATGGTACACAAGAGTTTATCCCAACCCCAAAATAGGGTACATGGGAGGTTATCCCAAAAATTAAATAGGGTACATAGGAGGTTATCCCAAGCCTAAAAGAGGGTGAAAGAGAGGTTATCCAAATTTTGAAAGAGGGTATGTGAGAGGTCATCCTAAGCCTGAAATAGGTATGTATGAAATAATCCTAATATTAACATGTGATGAATGTATTTGTTGGTAGTATTAACATAATATTTCTAAAATTATGATTATGACACACTTTAAGTTACTCTTTTATGACATTATATTTTTACAATATTATTCTCTAATGTCTTATATTATATGATTTCTTTATGATTCATGTTTTATGAATTGCCAAGATTTTTTCCATGACTCATGTTTATGATCTAAGAATTACTGGGCATGGTTTTCAATTGTTAATATCATGTTATGATGCGATTATGTTTATATTATGTTTAAATGATCATTGTTATCTACATTATTTACCCTTGCTGAGAATCTGATCTCACCCTTTATTACATTTTCTTTCCCCATGATACGAGGAAAGGTTTTAAGTATAATGTGTCTAAGAAGGGTTCTTGTTTTTAAGTACAATGTGGGAGATGATGTAGATCATTTTTTTCTAGTTGTATATGTATCTGAGTTTCAAAAGGCACTAAATATTTATGTTTTTAGGGTCAATTACAATGTTATTTAATAAATATTCATCTAATAATTAGTAATATTCATGTATAAAAAGGATGGGTCACTATATAAATTCAGTCAAACTATGAAAGATAATAAAATTAAGAAAATAAAATGATTCATAGAACTTAGTATAGTCATTATTTGATACCAAATATTTCCCTAAGGTGAATGGAAATAATTCTAACAGATGGAGGGTGATATTTAGTTAAAAATTAACTAACATTGTTTCCATTGTCTAGTCATAAATTGATTAAAATTAAAAAAATAAAGATCAAATAAAATATTAGAGTTAAAAAAGTTCTTGTAGTGGAATTATAATTGACATTAAAATAAATTAATCATTAAGAAAATATATGTGTTAGAAGTTTATGAAAATATAACAATAGAAATATAAAGAATGGAAATTAAAAAAATTAGTAGAATTTAAAAAAAAATGAGTATTGGTTATAAAAACAAATACCCCTTTAAAGGATATACTAAACCATATTTTTAAAATAAAGTGTAAGGAGGATCGCTAAACCAAATCCAAGGGAACTATATCTTCCCATATCTAGAATCCCTTGACTCATACCCATTGGTAGGTGCTCTGAATTCCTACCCCAAGAATCCTTTGACTTAACCCATCGAAGAGTTTAGGGTTATATCATAAAATACTCTATATTTCTACCCCATAATTCTTTGGTCATGCTGGATTGTAAAATAATTAATTAAAATCAAAATTTCTAAGATATTTACAATGTAAAACTTACAATGGTAGCTCTTAAAAAACAATTATAAAAAAAAATTGCCCTAATCAGAAGTTCTCTTGGTAATAAGAAATTGAGAAACATGAAAATGATCAGTGAATTTATAATTATTGATTATTGTTGTCCTTATGATGCTCAAAGAATGGATCTATTTATAGAACATGTTGTAAAAAACACCAACGCTTCAATTCCACAATCATTTGATTCATTTGTAATATTATCTACCATAGTTTTTTCATTTACCAATGAACATAAATTATTTATTTATCTATTGATGATGTTATTGGAATTGCTATAATAATCTCAAATCCAATGAAAGTAATTGTTCAAGAAGGTACAAACTACCAAATTTTCACAAAATTTATTTAGTTCTATAATATTTTAGTTACCAGAAATTAATTCTACACAATCACAATGACATAAATAATTTTCATGTTAAATTATATTCATATGAAGTGTATTTTTGTTTTCAAAACAAAATAAACAAAGTGATTAATTGAATCAATAATTTTATTATACTCTATTTCTGCATATACCCCTTTCTTTTAGCCACATTCTTATAGTGATGTTAATTTATTTATGATTATTAATTTTTTTTGTTTATAAAAATCAAACCATATGATGTTAAATTTAAAACACTTCAAATATCATTCTTCATATCCACAATGATCCTGTGTTTTTTCTCTAATAATTCACCTTATACCCATGATATATAATCCTTTACTCTATGCTTATTCTAACCTTGAATGTCTAATATGAAATGTTCCCTCTTATTTTCATTATCAGTGTGATTCATCAACTGATTATTCAATATAATACTATTGTGTAATACATTTTATGTCCATGGGTTTATTTCATGTCTATCCTTGATGATTGATTTTATATTTCAATGTGGAACACAAAATAATGATATTTGAAGATGAAATGGGTGAGCATGGAATTATATACCTCCCTAATCTATTGGTTAATGTTTCCACCTCATGGTATAACATGTATAGTAGTTAACCTAACAAATTATGTTATGATGTCTTTAAAGTTTTTGAGGCATAGAGGAAGCGATTGGTCCCAAGACCAAAAATGTTTGTTTTCAATTTCTTCAGATTAAATCTTCGTAACTAGATGAAGAAACTCCAAAATCTTCATAGATAGGATATTTTAACATATAATTTATTATTAATTTATAGAAAATAATTTCCATAGATTTATAATTCTTTCTACATTTATGAATACAATTGTCCTTCTTATTATATCATTGTTTTGGTGAGGAATTCAAAGCACAATTCCTTTAGAGATATCCACACATACTCCACAAATCACAGAACTTCACTGATGGAACTCAAAGTGTTAGCGCAATGGTACCAATCATTTTGCATTGTTCACAGTTAATCACAACAAGAATTCATTCCGATTATAATAATTCTTTCTCTTGTTCTCTTAGTATGTAGAGGAAGGGAGAGGACTTCCACTTGTTCTTGAGAGTGGTTTTGAGAGGTTATATTTATTTTTAGAGAATTATATTGATAGAATATAATTATGTACAAAAATTATCATGACCCTAGACTTGATATATTTTGGGTTATATACTTATAGTTAGACAATAAGTTATTTCACATTTTCCATTTACTTAATTACTTATCCAAAGCAAACCCCACATCAAATTACAATAATAATATTATTATTATCTTTTTATGATGTGTTATTACTCATAGAAAATTAAGTATCAATTATTTAATAAATAAATAAATGTTTATTTTAATGATATTAAATAAAATATATCATTTTCATTGGACCCTTAACTCAACCCCTTAATCATACTCAACATTTATTAAAAATTAAATAATAAACAATTATTCAAAATAAATACCTTAATATGATTCATTAGTAAAAAAATATTATATTCGCCTACTAGTAAAAAAAATTAATTTTAATTTTTACATAACTAAATAAATATTAATTTAATAAATAAATAATTTGTATTACCTTGTGAATATTGAACAAGTGGTAAATAAATATTTAAAATTTTCTAGCTGGAAAATAATATTTATTTTATATTCAACACACATATATTCTAACTCGAATAACTGGTGATTGAATTTATTTAATTAGGAAAACCTGAATAATTATTAATCCTTAGTCTAGAGAATAATATTTATTCTGATTATTAAATTCAAATATAATTTAACTAAGATCCTGGATACACTTATCATATGAAAATCTAATCCTCTTTTTCAATGTAATTAGTTATCTATTCCAAAGTCCAAGAATAGTGTTTAGAAATATATCAATCCAACCATAGTGAAATAAGATAATATCACAATTACAACAACCACATACAGATGATTACTATCTAAAGTAATTAATTTGTCTCAATATCTTATCAATTAGGTTGTGTACATGTGTCTACTACTATAAATTAATCTTATATCAACGGTTTCAAACCATTGGTAAAATCCCCAAAACCGTTGGGAATTTCTTTCCTAACATTTCACTGAACTGTTGGGCTGTGAGGCATGGGGATAGCAATATCCCAATGGTTCAAGCTGAACCATTGGGATATGTCATCTAGATTATCAAAATATCAATGGTTTAGTATTAACTGTTGGTAAATTTCTATCCCAACGGTTAATAACTGTGGGTTTATACAACTACACCAATAGTTTTTAACCGTTGGTATACACCAATTACAATAGTTCAAAGTGAGCAGTTGCTATAATATGGGTTGTATGGATCTGTATACCAATGGTTCTATGAACCGTTGGTATTTAGTCATCTCTACAAAAAATCTGTGGGCACCTATTCCTACCAGCCCCTCTTCCAGCTAGCCACATCGACCTCCCCTCTCCAATTCCAGTACTGCAATTCCAACAAGCAGTAGGTAGTTGGATCCACTCTAGAATTACAGTACAAAACATCATGAATAATGATGAATACAAAAAAAAACTCAGGCATAAAATATAAAATTATGAATACAATACATAAAAATACATAATTTTAAAAAACACTCATGCAGACGATACAATGTACAGAATTCAAAAAAAACACCCCACACCCCCCCCCCCGAACACCCCCCTTCACCCTCATTTCCCCCTGTAAATCCCCCTTGCAACCCTTGCACCCCCATTCCCCCCTGGGCATCCCCCTTGAACCCCCATGGATATCCCCAGTTCACCCCCTTGAACACCCCCCTGCACCCCCATGCCCCCCCTGGACAGCTCCCTTTCACCCCCTAGACCGCCCCCTTGCACCCCCACTGGACACTCCCTCCCCCCTAGACACCCCCTAGACACCCCCATTAGACACCCCCTCCCTCCAAGACACCCCTCTTAAACACCCCCCCCCCCCCCCCGCACCCACAGGCCCCCCTAGACAGCCCCCTTGCACCTCCCTTGAACACCCCCATGCCCCCTGGACAACCCCCTTGCACCCCCCTGGATAGCTTCCTTGCACCCCCACTGGAGACCCCCTCCCTCCTAGACACCCCTCCTGGTCAGCCCCCCATAGACCCCCTAGACCCCCCCCTGACAGACCCTGGACACCCCCTCCTAGACACCCCACCTGCACCCTCCACCGTACCCTGCAGACCCCCTTGGACTGACCTTGGACACCCTGGACAGCCCTTGGACCCCCTGGATAGCCCCCCTAGACACCCCACCTGCACATTGACCCTTCCCTACAGACCCCCCCTAGATATCCCTTGGACACACCCCCTAGACAACCCCTCCTAGACACCCCACCTGCACCCTACCCCCCTACCCGGTAGAACCCCGGCACCCCCCCCCCCCCCCCGGACAGCCCGTGGACACCCCCCAAGGATAGCCCCTCCTTGACACCCCACATGCACCGTACCCTGCACACACCCCCCCCAGACATCCCTTGGGAACCCCCCCTAGACAACTCCTCATAGACACCCCACCTACACCCTCCCCCCTTCCCTGCAGACCCCCCAGCACCCCCTAGACATCCCTTGGACACCCAACCGGGACAACCCCTCCTAGATGCCCACCTGCACCTGGCCCTGCATTCCCCTCCCCCCCCCCCCCGGACAGCCCTTGGACACCCCCATGGACAGCCCCTCCTAGACACCCACCTACACCCTCCCCCTGCCCTGCAGACCCCCCGACACCCCCCCCCCCCTCAGACATCCCTTGGACACCCCCTGGAAAACCCCTCCTAGACACCCCAACTATACCCTACCCCTGCCCTGCAGACCCCCCCCCCCCCCCCCGGATAGCCCTTAGACACCCCCCCCCCTGGAAAACCCCTCCTAGACACTCCACTTGCACTCTCCCCCTACCCTCCAGACCCCCCTGCACCCCTAGGCTTCCAGCCACTACACAGCAGCCTTCTTGTTTTCCCAGTACAGCCAAAATTTCATTCTGAATAGTTAATATATTAACCAATATAAAAAAACAAATATGAATCACCTCAATGGATTCAGTATCCCAAAGACTCCATCTGGTAGTCTAAATTGATTCATATAACCCAATATATTCACATTATTTAGACTTCATATGGTAGTATAAAAAAATACCTCTGATGATCCTAAAAGAAAAGTTTATTATGTCCCACTTTTTGGCACTGATATAAAACCATGTATTTTATTCTAGAAGAAACCGAGGAGAAAAAAATATAGTTTTTAAACCACCACTTATAGGGTCTGACATAGCACTTCCTTTTTCTCTTATTGGAGATTCCTCCACCACACCCAGGAATAGAAGAAACAGGAATAAAAGAAACATGAAATACCTGTTGTGGAGTTGTCAGAAGTCACAATGACATAAATAAGAAAAAAAATAAAATGTAAAAGGAAATAAATCACATATAACACATAAATTTTCATGGTTTGGGAATAATCCCTATGTCCATGGAGAGGCAGAATTATCACTAAAAATTGGGAGCACAAATTACAAAGTTTTTCAGGTTATAAACCTTAGCCCAAAAATGGGCTACATATAGATAAGATGATCCACTATTCTGAATAGTAAGTCTGCATCGCTACAGTGAACGGTGTCCACCTTTTTCAAAAGTTCTATAGTGGTTGTCGGCTGGAAGTCAAAAGTTCAACAATACAGTTGACCCTACTAATCTTGCATCAACATTGATAGCTTATCTCACAATCACCCTATAGAAGTGGAGTCCAAAGGAAGAAATAGCTAGTTACAAGTCATCAAAGACTTTACTCAAACCACCAAGCCATTAAGGAATCGTCCAAGTATAGATTAGGAATGTATGGAACCAACTGGATAAAATGATTTCTGTACTCGAACACTATTTCATCTATTTATTGGAGCCTAGAAAATTCTATATCCATTAGTACCTTCACTTAATTATGAAATAGTGATAAATGAACCATGCCTTGAAACTTTTCCAAGAATAGTCTTTGTCTAGATTAGTCTAAATAATAGACTTCCACCACTTATAACTCAGACCCTCTAGTAGGATGGTTACAAAAATAACCTTAAGAGACTCATAAATCTAAATCTGGATAAAAATATCCTCAACCTTCAGTACCAAAACCAATTCATCCTAAGAATCTTATTACCTTGGAATTATTTTGGGGCTACCATCTAGATTTTGGGGTTCCTAGGTCTGCCTTCAATATCGATTTATTCAAGGATTTTGATTCGATCAAGTGGGAATTCTTATGGGATGCTTTTGATCTTCTCGACTTTCTGGCTAGGTTCTCTTATTGGGTTAAAAGATGTGTCTCTACCCCAATGTTCTTGATGAACATTAATGGTAGTTTACATGGCTACTTTTCAGGGAAAAGAGGGCTCAGGCATGGGGATCCGCTTTCTCCTTTCCTTTTTGTGATTTTCATGGATTTTTTCTCGTGCATCCTGGACTCCCTTATTTCATCTGCAGATGCTTACAAGTTTCATTAGCGATTTGGTAAAACCTTTATTTCCCACCTTTGTTTTTTAGATGACCTTATATTTTTTTCTTATGGTGATTTGGATTCAGTTTTAGTCTTGAATCATGCTTTGGATCTTTTTTCTTCTCTGTCTAGATTGAATGTTAATCTTTCAAAGTTCCTAATGTTTGCCGCTGGTATCTCTCCTAATGTTTGTTATTCTATTGAGGATGTTATGGGGGTTAGGAAGGGGTATCTTCCTCTTTGTTATCTGAGATTTCTCCTCATCACATCCAATCTTAGAGCTTCTGATTGTGTGGTATTGGAAGAGAAGATTGTTCTAAGAGTTAAAGTTTGGACTAACAACTCTCTCTCCTATACTGGGTGGTCACATATTGTTCAATAGGTTCTTTTTAGTATGAAATATTATTGGTTTTATCGATTCATTTTACCAAATAGAGTGATCAAATCCATTGAAGCCACCCTTAGAGATTTTCTTTGGAAAGGTCCTTCGTTGGCTTCCTTTGGGGGTGACCAGCTGTTTTTTCTATTCTGTAGGTGTGGTTTAGATGAGGGGTAGGAGTACTAGTTTTGTAGGCTGGTTTCTTTGGTTGTATGTAGTGGTAGTGGTTTTTTGGTGGATGGGGTGCTGGTTTGTTGTGAAGATGGGTGTGGGATATTGGTGTGCAGGGGATGAGGTTTTTGGCTGCTATGGTTGGTGTATGTGGCTGGTTTGGGATGACATGGATGGTGCGGGTTGGAATGCATGTGGCAGGGGGATGGCAGGGGGTTGGTGCGGGCTGGAATGTAGGAGGTTGGAGGCTGGTGCGGTGGCTAGTGCAGGCTGGAGTGGCTGGTGCGGGTGGGAAGGCAGGTGGTAGGGGGATGGTAGGGGGCTGGTGTAGGCTGGAATAGGTGGCAGGGGGCAGGTGTGGGCTAGATTGCAGGTGGTTGGGTCTGTTGGGAATATGGTAGGGGCTGGTGCGGGCTGGGATGTAGGAGGCATGGGGATGGTGATGGCTGGAACTGGTGGTTGGGGCTGTTCTGCAGGTGGCATGGGGCTGGCATGAGTGTTTTGTAGGAGGCTGGGGGGTGGGGGCTGGTATGGTGGATGGTGCGGGCTAGATTGTAGGTGGTTGGGGGCTGGTGCGGGCTTGAATGCAGGTGGAAGGGGGCTGGAATTCTAGTGGAAGGGGGCTGTTTGCAGGTGGTGGTGGGATGGTGCAGGATGATTCGAAGGTAGCAGGTGGGCTGCTGTGGGCTGGAATATAGATGGCGGAGGGCTGGCATGAGTGTTTTGAAAAACTCATCTAATAAAGATAAACGTTAATTTTTTATGAAACCATTTAGATGCAATTATAGATTTTGGTAAAACATTTCTAACATTCAAATAGTTCAAAAGAATCTATTTTAAAAGTATATTCATCTTCAATCCTTTAAAATATTCTAATTATTCTTTATTAATATCACTTTAAAACCTTGAAAATAATTAACACTATCCGTTTTTCTAACGAAATTGAAAAAATTTCCAAAAATAGGTTATCATTTTAAAACAAAAACATTTTAGACACTTTTACAAATACAAAAATCATTATAAAAGTATTCTCAAGTCTTCTTATTGTCCAACATTTACTATGATGTCCCTCGAGCACTTAGATGGTCCTTGTAGAATGCAAGTGGCAAGCTTCACCTTCATCTCCAATGTTGTCTACAGGTGAATAAATATTTTCATAAGAGACTCAATCCATATATTTTCTACCTGTGGGCCTACCTCCCCATTAACTATGGGTGGGTAATGTATCTAAAACTCTATCTAGGTGTTATACATCGAATTCCAATAGGACTACGAACCGTCGTGGGGTGTCGTCCTGGAGTAGGGCCAAATCACAGCATTACCGCAGCATGACCGCAGCATGATCGTGGCATGACCGCGGTGTGACCGCGACATGTTGGCCCGGTCCAACAACATCTATGGGGAAGCATCTTTCGGCCATGAGCGAAGGGAGCAGGAGGAGGCAGGGCAACATTCTAGTCATCGCCCCACCGGCAGAAATTGTGATTAGTCGGTCTTAACATTGATCACAAGACTCATGGAATACTATCCCAGAGTTGATCATCCATCAGATTCCCCATTGTTATAGAAAGCTCCAACTACATTATATGAGGTGTGTGTTGTTTACTATTCTCACACAGAAAAAAAAAGATAATGTAGAATCATTTTCTCTAAAAGGGTCAAAACACTCATCAGATCATCAAGATCGTAAAAATATCAAACTCTAAAGGACAAGGACAAGTACAAAACAGAAAACCATACATAAATGGTTTCATCAACTCTATTGAGAAAGTTAATTAATCATATTTTAGTAGAAAATATTTTATTCTTATTTTTATCAATCATGTTATATAATTTCATATGCAATTAATGAATCCCTATAATGGAAAAATTAGGATATGACTCCACTCTTATAGAACAGGGAACCAAGCGATCACGGCATGAAGTGGGTAGGACTAGTGATCATATAGAGTTTTTAAGTATTATTGAAATTTTATTCTACTTACCAATGGCTATACTAGATATAAATTTTTTTATTACTCTTTATACGGGATTCCAAATAAATCATATGTGGTTGTCCTTCACATTATAGAAATCAATCTTATGTTATAAAAAACAGACTCTTGATTCGGTATTGTGGTATGATAAAGATATATATTTTATATTTTTTGTTTTTAAAAGTGGTACTAGGTAGTTGAAACTACTGATTGAGAGTCAAATTATGCAGGTGTATTACTTATCAATGGTATATGCATTTATTGAAACTCTAATAATAAAACTTCAGTCACCTTGAGAACAATAGAATTTGAGTATGTTTTAACATCTCAGAATGCAACACAAATCTTATGGGAGAATTCATATATGTAAAAAATTAGATGTGCATCGAGGCTAGGGAAACACCCCAAACGGTGTTAAGATGAAGCTTATAGTGGGGAGCACCATAATATTGACAGGTGTTAAACAATGACACCATCAGAGTTTTTAGATATATAGGCTCGGGTAAACACCCTAAGGGGTGGCCAAGAGTCCAGAAAAACACTTGAAATTGTTTTCTCCATAAGATAAGGTCACAATGGACATGATAGAACAAATCAACAATTTAATATGTTATAATAAGGGATCGTTGGAAGGTTGTAGTGAGCGGCACAATGACGCAACGTCTAAAGGAAAACGAAACAATGGAAAAGAATTATACACCCTAAAAAACCATTTACAAATTCATTCACTTCGCCTAAACATGGAAATTTCATTTATAATACTCAAATGGTGAAAAGGAAAGTGTCATGGTCAAGACATATGCCTACTCGGGCAATGTTATTTGATCTAAATGAGTTTGATAAGACAATTTATATTATTCAAAGAAAACAAAAACTAACATTCCACAAAACAAACACCAACAAGAGACATATAGAAAACTCAAACCAAATCTAAACATGATACAAATAACCATCACTACACTTTGGTTTAGAAGATAGCACACCTCCGTTGGAGGGGTTTTATTATAAAATCAAGGAATGGAATTATCACAAATTTATTTAATTATATTTAACATTTATTCTAAAACTCATTCGGAAAAAATCAAATGAAATAACTTAAGCTACTAGATCAACATAACTATCACTATGAGTTTTCGCGGACATCACACCTCCATTGGAGGGGTTTTATTATAAAAACATGAATTTATTTATCAAATGAAACAATTATATTAAATAATAGTTATTCAAGATATGAAATTCAATATAATTAAGAAGAATTAAGAAAGAAGTTAAATTCAATTTAAAGAATTCTTGAATTAAAGAGGCTAGGAGAGGGACCCTACCTCAAGGTGGAACCAAGTCATCCACTTCAGATCTTAGAGATTTCTAACTAAAACCTAATGCTCCCCCACTGGGTATACACACCTTCAAACACATTCAAGGTCACCTAGACCCTATGTACACACCCGTATAACCATGATCATGTGCAAGGGGATCCTTGCACATATGCTTATATGCATATACCAGTATCCACTTACCAACGTATGCATTTATATATATATATATACATGGGCACACCTAGCCCCATACGTGCATAATCACTGCCATGGATGACTATACATGTAACAGGGGAACCCACATACATATACTTACTTACCTATGCACATGCAGGCGAGTCACCCTTGACTTGGTGACTTGAAACCAATGAGCAGGGATTAATGCACTACACAAAGGATATAAGGAACCTTAAAACAAATAAAGGATTCTAAATAACCAGTGAGAAACCAACCAACGGCATTAAATCCTTACCTCGATTGGAAGCAGAGAACCAAATCCACCCAAACCAACACGAAACAATCCAACACCCTATCGAAACCATAATATGGAGTCAAAAACACCGAAATCCTCAAATACATGAGGTTCGAGACAAGTAGTAACCATAAAATCTTACCTTAGATCAAAGCTAGCAGACTGAATCAATCTGAACCCCTTCGCAGAATATAACTACCCTCTGTCCATAGAAAGTAGTAAAAGACCTAAGTGGCCAATGCGATAAAGAAAATAAAATAAAAACTAAACTAAAACATACCTGTCTCCCGTGACTATACACATCATCGTCCAATATATAAGAACCACAACACCCAATGGGTAAAATAATGTTCCTAAAAGCAAAGGGGAAATAGATCCATGTTTCAAAATGATACTATCAAATAATACATTCCTATTAATTAACAATTACTCTTCCCATTAATGGTATATAATCAGTTTGTCTTGAGTTTGAGCTTACTTTAGTTTTTTTCAATACAAGTTTGTTTGGGACATTTCCATTAGATTTAGTTTTCCTTGTTTTTTTTATATTATCTTGGACAATTTCATCCATATGGGTTCTAGTCGATCATGAAATTAATAATAATCTGTAAATCTATATTAATAATTATATCCATTAGTTCCATATCTGGAGTAAAAAATACATAGAAATGAATGATATCATATAAATAAAATCATAAGAGGGGAAATATGTAAAGTAGTCTTATTCATGAAATTCATACCTAATATAGATTTTTCATGGACACATAAATCACCAAAATCCTCAAATTAAATTGGGCTAAATAAAGAGGGCAGAATAAACCAAAAACAAATGGTGGCAGATGAACCAAGATGATCCAAACTGCTTTACCTTCAGCATCAGATTCCAAATCACGTCTGAGGTGGACCCGAAAGAACCATGATACACCCTAGAAACAAGGATCAAATATAGATAAGGGGAAATTATACAAATAAATATCTATAACGTTTATGATATAAAATTTTAACTGAAAATGGAAACCATCCAAGAAAGAGATAGTGGAATTGGATTAGTAGTTGACATTTTTAAAGAAGATCCTAAGATATTTCCTAAGGAAAATGAAAAGCAGTTGAAGATGTTTTTTGAAGGTATAATTATGTTGGTCTTGGAGCTATCAAATGTATGACTTTGATTCTCATGTCAAAAGAATTTGATTAGTGGTAATGGAAAAGATCCAATGTTATCATGTTCTAAACCAGTTGCTAAAAATGGATCCAAACCTATGAAGAAGGTTGAACATGATAAGAAACAATGTTTGATCATATGGTCTGATGAGTTATAAAAGGATAAACTAAAAAAATGAAAAACATTGAGAGTTATGTAATTTTTCAAGTGAATATGCAATTTTCAAACAATATTAAACATGTGAAAGAAGATAAAACCATGTTTCCTCAACAGAAACATGTTTAGAATGTGAGAAGTAAGAAAGTGAAAAGAAAATCAAACACTTTTGAGCTACAAAAAAAGTGCTCTAGTGTTGAGAAAAAAGCCCCAATCAGTGTTATAAATTAGAATTTGATAAACCCACTTTATTACCATACTTTTTGATATAAAAAACAATCAAATGGAAATGTCACATAACACACACTTAAAACATATATATATATATAAAGGAAAATAATTTTGAAAAATGAATCCTTCATATAGTGTTGTTATTATTCTATGTCACTCTCAATGCATCCATGAATCTCGACTGGACAAAGCCCCAATTGAAAATGCCTATTCAATAACTAATAAAATTTATTTTGGGAAAAATCCCTTGGAAGAATATGAAAAATTGAATACCTTAATGGATCTATGTGAAAAAATAGTAAGGGATGAATAACCCTTCCTAATTGTAGAAAAATCGATGAATAACCCTTCCTAATCCTAATTATAGAAAAAACAGAATATGAAACATTGAATAACCCAAAAAAAGAATATGAAACATTGATTTAGGGTTACCCTATTCATAATTATATCAAAATATCTATTATAAATGATTTATTTCACCATACTTTAGTGAAATCGATGAATAACCCTAAAACAGATAGTTCTGAAATCAGAAATGCTACCTTTGTGCACGTCACGGATGACACGCGGAGTGAAAAATTTGTGGGGGAGGGAGAGAGATGGCTGCTAGGTATCAATATTGGAGGGAGGGGAGAGGCGGGTGATGATGATCGGGGAGCGGGGAGTGGTGAACAGGGAGCAGGGAGCGATGAGCGGGGAGCGGGGAGTAGTGAGCGGTGAGCGGCGAGTAGTGAGCGGTGAGGGGGAGTTGGAAAAGGGGGAAGGGAGCACAAGGGGAATGAGAGAAGAATCAAGGGGAGTATGTAATGTGAGTAGCAGAAAGGGGAGGTTGGTCAGTGAGGTGAGGTCAGGTGGAAAGGTTAGGTCAGGAGGAGCGCTGCTGAGTTGTAGGGATGGAGAAGTGGGGCATGACCGGATGGGAGAAGGAGCCTGATGGCTGGGTTTTTTTTGGAGTTTTTATCCCAACTGTTCATATAAACCGTTGGTATTGAGATGTTTTTTTCCAAAGGTTTACTATAACCATTGGGAAAACCCAACATATATTAGTCTATGCTAACGGCTTCACAGAACCGTTGGTATAGATTATTTTTCCCAACGGTTTTTTCAAACCGTTGGGAAAGAAGTGTTAGTATATATGGGATTTCCACCATTGGTCATTAACCCATGTGCCTAATTATATCTTTATTTTACCTACTAAAATGAACTCATTGATGAAGTACAATTTCCCTTGAGTTAATCAGAAGATTTCATTCCAATAAAAAAACTTGAGATATCATCTTTTATTAAAATGTGAGGGGAAATCCTTTATTTACGTATTCATTAATTTCATATCACTTATGATGTACTGAATGCATCATACATCACCATGAGAATATGTGATCATAGTTATTATCAATACATAAAAATACATGATTCATGATACACATTAATAATAATCTCAATTCCAAGGAATAATACCCACATTTATATATAGAAATATCCAATGACATATAACATTTGGAATTCCTATTAGAAGGTCTATTCTCATAACCTCCCTTCTTTGAGATTACCAAGTTTGAACTTCATGAGAAGATGATTCAATGTATTATGAGACTCCAAAATAGGATAATCAAACATCATCTTTGTCATTTCAAATAGATATAATCCAATCATAGAATATCTATTTAAAATATTGTAACAGTAGTTCAAGTTTCTCATCATAGCAGAGAACCGTTATAACCATTCAATGTGAAAAATAATCCAAGAACATTGTCACATTAATTTAATTTGGAATAACACTCTTAATGTGATTAAATATAAATTAATATTAATTTATTTGAATATAAAATTAATCAAAAGCACAAAGTTAGTTGGTTCTAGGGAACTAGCTCCAAAAGATTCCCATTTTCACTAAATCAAACCCCTGACTAACTGGTTATCCTTATATGATGAACATGTTTATAATAAGGTAAAATTATATTTACTATGTTTACCACATTCTTATGGTTTTTCCACTTATGTCTTCTTTATCTGTCAATGAAAATCCCTCAAGGGGTGATATCACTGAGTTTTAACCATAATTCCTTTGTTAATATTTGACATCTTGGATAAAAATCAAAGCTTGGATCAAATAATTTCTAAATCTATTCCTAAGTTTCAATATAATTCAAAAAATACTAGATCTATATAGATATGGAATATAGTGGCTATAATAAGTTTTTTATTTCATTTTACCATAGTCTAACTATGTTACGCTGAAATTAATTTTAAAGAAGACTAGTTTTGAATCTCCCTGATAACTAGTATTCTCATTTCTCTAATTACCAAGAACTCATACAGTTTTACTATCTTAAGTAGTGTTAGAAATTTATGATTCCCAACCTTATAAATTATCCTGTTTTTATTTGATATTCCCCCTCTATTATTTTTAAATAAGAAATATCAAACCCTAGTACATATCATATCATGTGAGATAAATTTCAAAGTATGCTTAGGAATATATAGTCTATTCATAATACGAATATCCTTTTGTGTTTTATCACATCATAATTGAGAGATTTCATACCATGTAACATAGGAAATGATACATTTTCAATGCATGTACTATGTCTTGATCTAAGAAACCTCGTATATCTATGTATATATAAATTGATCTCTATGTTATAAGTTAATATTTTACATCATTCATGGAGAAATTAACCATAATATTAATTCACTATACAAATAATAATATATTATCCATATGTTATTAAGATATCTATCTTAGAAAAAAATAATTCTCCCACTAACATCTTTTAGACACTTGGTACACATTCATTTACGATGAATATTGTATGATCATTCTGCTTGTTTCAATCCATAAATGGATTTATGAAACTTTCATACCATATTTGAATTATTTGGTGTCCCCAACCCTTTATGATTTTTCATATAGATATCTTCCATAAGGTTTACTCTAAGGATTGTGGTCTTGAAATCCAATCACCCAATATAATGATCATAATGTTGGATATAATAAGTTTAATTATATTTTATTTTTCATCATGATTAGTGTTAGGTTTGTTCATATGCTATACCTAGAAGTCACTTGAACCTTCAGTAATCAGTTATGTTTTATTGGGACAGCTTTTACCATCCATGTATGGTTTCTCTTGAATACCCACTAATGACTTTACATCATCTAGATAAAATTTCAAAATCTAGAACTACATTTTGGTATATGTAATCCATTTCAAAATTGACATGAACTATCAAATATTATTCTATTTACATTTAATAATTATCTATAGGTTTAACTATTCTTATCTAATAATATATCACATATCATGGTGAATGTAAAACCACATGTTTGGTTTTAACTTTTCTATGTAGTATGTGACTCTGGAGAAATTCCTATCACTATGTCTGGTGGAGTTTTAGTGTTTCCATGCCAACTCACATGTATTCGTTTCCTCAAACTCAAAGATGAAAATTCTTATCTTATTATCACAAATTATAAGTTCTCCTATTTTATAGAAACATAGTTGGTCTTGACTAATACCTTTCCATTTTATGGATTTTAATATCCTTATTATCCATAAGATAATTAACTGAGATGAACTTAGTATTTTCCTTGATGTAAATTTGTAGCTAAATCCCTATTTAAACAAAAAATCCTCATAAAAACACATAAATAAATGATATAATGTATTTCATTCATATAATGAATTATATGAAACCATTAGTCAATATGGTTGACATATGTTTAAATGTTAGGATTCTATTTGCAAAACAAATGTTTGAAAAGGAATTATGAAGGACTTTCAAAACATTTAATACTCACCATAAATCCTCCTTTATAGTTACATCATTTATTTCATGCATGTTAGGTAATGTGAGTCCAGAAGATAGTCTACTCAACATTTAAGTATTAATTAATACTTGGTTAATATATTCTCCAACAAGCATGACTTGAGGATATTATAACTTAGTAAGTGTATTTATTTCTTCACTAAGAATTTCAAAATTTACTTAAAGTAATCTTAGGGATTATATTAATTTACTACTAGATTCTCCTTAGATTTTTTATACAGTCTAGTTGAAAAGAATCTAAAAGATTTTGTGGATTTATTTTATTTATAAATTTTTATGTTTCTAAAACATAATAATTAAATGTCTAATACATATTATTTTTAGCTCTAAATAGTTATATTTTTGAAAACTACTTTTAGAGTAATTTGACCATGAATTAAATTTACATAAATGCATAAGATTCTAATATTAAACATTCATCATTCATTACAGATATCATATTCCTATGATTCTAGTGTTACTGAACGTTTATTTAAGTATGAAACAACATAACAACATTCATTATAAAAATTAAATAATGTCTCATTGTGTTTAAGTATACACTAAGACAAATGTTTTGGTAATTCTCAATCCAAAAAATAGTTTAAATAAAATCAAAACACTAAGTAATATGAAGGTGTTTCCTCCACTAATATAACTCAAGAATCACCCATTCTCAACTACATACAAAGTTTACATTATTTATATTAATATATCTTCACTTACATGGTTCTTGTATTTGATTAAAAATATATAAATTGCATATTTTATTTAATAACAAAGAACTGGAAAAAAAAATATTGCATGAAATGTTTAAAAATTATGAAGTGGAATATTATTCTTGGGTCTTCTTAAATTAATTTCATTTTATATTCTTGTGACCTTTTAGACTGTATGATAAGTATATATCCTTTCATTCTCTAGCCATCCTATGAATCTTTTGACTTTTTGAAGGACTTTGGAAAGGCATCACTGACTTTAAACTGGTCATGGGGTTTCTAACGTACTCTTAACCCTTATTTACCATAAGGGATGAGGATCTATGATCCCTAATTTTCCTATAATCTTGGAAAAGCATAGTAAAAATATTCTTGAGTGGATTTTCCATATAGTTTATCTTTTAATATTTGATGAATATAAAATATTTGGGTGTAAGGATGATAACATGATATTAATAGATAATTTATTATCCAAATGTAGGCCTAAATTTTCTAATTGATCAATATCATTTATCATATTTAATGAATGATCACTAGATAGGTACTCATATTTTATTATGTATAGATATAGTGTAATGAAAATCTAATTTATCTTAAGAATCTCTTTTTATTTTTAAAGTTCAAGGAGATGAGTTTTCATGGGGTAAGAATAAACATCCTTATTTTGCATCATCATCTCTCTAGATATATCTAATAACTTGATAAAATAGATATAAGAAGCATTATTTGTGAATATATTATAGGTATCCCTTTCACCTACACTCACTCACTGAGGTTTCTAATTAGGAATAGGGGATTATAGTACATAGAAATTTCTTTCCTATAGTAGAGAAGTATATAAATAATTATACCACTTTGGGAAAATTATTCCAGTGAGGACATGACATATGTCCAAAATTGATCATATTGTTCCTTTGGTTTCACATTCCATTTTCTAAAATATGTAAAAGATGATTTTGTTCATTTATTTTGATTATAAAAAGTGTAACTTAATGAATTTTAATTTATTTATCTCACTCTATTTTATAAAATCCCAATTTCCCTCACTATAGGATTCATAATATCATGTTTCATGGATATTATAACATAAAGGATCCATTAACCACATTTTTAATCAGAAACCAAATGACCTGATGATTGATTGTGATAGGTTGAGTGTGGTTTTAAAATATTCACGGCATGCTTACCATTCTTATTTTTCAGTTTCCAATGGGATTTATTCCTAGAACTGGAAACACCCAAGGGAATTTATATCCATTATGAGTAAAAATACCATAAACCTATATTACAAAGGCTGGTGGTCACTAGGGTTTCTGGCCAGTGATACTTTGTAAGATTCGTTTGTTGAGAGGGTGGGAGGTGAGGCTCATAACACACTTTATGAGGGAATCATTTTATACATCATGACTCTCTAATTTATTTAATATGTATTCATGAATCCTCCTCATATTCATAGGATGATATTGGTTTTCCCCTATGTTAATTATTGATCATTAAAATACATGGATATGAATATCTATATGTATTAGAGGTTCTCTGTCTATAATTAACTTATTAATTACACTTAGTTTATGATGTTATGGTTTAAATCCACACAACTAGATGACCTAATGTTTATTTAGATATAAAGAGGTGATATTCTTTTATGATGTTTGGATTGAGTCCTTGAAAAGGGATTCCTATATATCATAATATGAGGACTCTAAACCCACATTGTTTGGTTCTAGTTAATAGGACACATTGTACCTTTTAAGGTTATATGATAAGGACTGATCCATGAAAATTAACATCGTATAGAAAGGAAAATTATTATAAATATTCCTAGTAATGATTAGTCTAGGACTTATGAATTAGTAAATCTTTTTTATTGAACTTAAAGGAAATATATTCCCTCGAGGATAGATTAACTTCTCACAGAATATGGCCTTATGAGATATAGGGTTTATTTAGCTAGTACGATCATGGACCAATGAGTATAAGTATGATTTCATTAGGGATATGACCTAAAAAATAAAAAAAGATGATACCCGGAGGGAATATAACCCTTTATAAGGGGTCATTATTTTATCAGGGATATAGAGTGATGAGTAGAATTCCAAGGTAATATGGACCTATAGAAAGGGATCTATGCGCTCGTCGGAATATATCTAGGCGAGGGAATGAAGTAATTGATCTTATGAGGAATATGAAACAATGAAGATGTAAATGGAGGATTTATAATATTGGGTTTGAACCTTAAGGAATAATCTTATTTATCATACTTTTAAGAAATCAAATCTCAAAAATTTTGAGTGACATAGTTTTTGTTCATGTGATAGGATTGTAATATTCAATTTAACTTCTTGTGGAATGGATGTTTTCATACAATTTTATGTCATGAGACTGGAACTTAATTTTCATAAAAGTAGTGATAATAGGGATTGAGTGGGGATTATGTGGTAAAGATTTCCTGGAATACCTAATGTAGAAAATGACTTTACTGGATACATGGATATTTGGGGATTACACATGATAGGATTCCCAAGAATGCATTTTGATTATGTTAAAAACATGATTAAATTTTATCTATAAGCCTAATTAAGTCATGATGTATGTGAGAAAAAAGTGATAATATAATATTAATCACATTGTATGAGAGTGTATAATTGGATCTAGATGAGGCTTATACACTAAGGTTTCCCTTTGTGAGTATCCTTGACTCATCCAATACTATAAAACTGGGTTTATCCAGCACTAGGGTTTTAACACAACTAGCTAGAAGTGATGTTAAAAACCCCATTTCTCAGTGATAGAAAAGGTGATATTTAAGGGGGTATTTAACAGTGCTAAAAAAGTACTGTTAAAGGGGTTCCTTTATTAGAAATTGTAAAAAAAACTGATAAAGTAACCATTTATCAGTTCTAGTGAAAAGGTGATGATAAAAAAGGTAATTTATGAGATATTTTAACAAATCACATATAATGGAGGAATTTATCAGTGCTAGTAAAAAAATATTGATAAAGGTGGGGTCTTTATCAGTGATGTTTTAGAATCACTCATAAAGTCCTACCCTTTATCAGTACTTTTTTACTAGCACTGATAAAAATTATTTTTCAAAAAAAATATTTCATTAAAAATAATATATTAATATATAAATTTATAAATATATTGATATTTATATAAATATAATATATATATATATATATATATATTAAATATGCTTTAGATAAGGATAAATAGGAATCTACACATAATATATAACATATTTATTGAAAATGGATTATAAATCTAGAAAATCCCTACAAACCTAAAAAAACATGAAAAACTGATAATAACTCTAGAAACCCTTAAAACCCATAAAATGTTAAAAAAACCTAAGACACGTGAAAGGACCATAAATTTTGATCTATGAGTATTTTTCAACTCCTCAACCAATAAAATCAAATCTTATGAAACAATATAAAACAACATGAGAGTTAAATTGTGTGATAATCAATGGAATAAAATATATTTTAGTTTCAAAAACAATTTGAAAATAAAACTCAAACTTCAAACGGCCATAAGTTTCAATATAGGTTTTAGTTTAGGTTCCAATTAATATAAAATCAAATATTACACTGAGTTATACACCACAGAGGTCTTTACTAAGCTCTATGAGAATTGAATCTTTTTTTCAACCCCCAAAAAACGCCCAAAAGGCCTCCAAAACTAATTTTTTAGTCATGGTACCCCAATTTCTTACAATTTAAATAGTTATAACTTATGATTCTAGTTACTTTTCAGCCTATATCACACATTAAATAAAATATTTAAAAGGTTCCTACACCTCGGTATTCCACGGGAACCCCTGATAACCTTTATTGAGGAAAAAACTGATTTTATAGTTGTCTTACCCTTCTTTTTTCACATTCAATGTCCTTTAAAACAGCCATAACTTCTTCTATGGGTGTCTTTTTGGGCTATACCACATATTAAATTGAAATTTTAAGTGAGATATATGCCTCTATGACCCATGGGACCCCCCGATCACCTCTTTTGAGGCCAAAAAAGGCCTAGAAGGCCTCCAAAATTGATTTTCTAGACTCTGTATCCTAATTTTTTAACATTTTATACATTTTAATCCTTATTTAAGGGAGAATATTTTCCCTTTTTTAGTGGTGACTAAATTTATTCCCATGGATTACATTTATATTGATATTATGGATTTGAAATACTATCGTTTTTCACAATGTATTTTTATTTATAATAAAATATATAACAATATAAACATATTTTTTATATATTTCACACATAAAAATTTAATTTTATAAGTAAATAATTAAAATTATTTACATATAAAATATATTTCTCAATTTAAAAACCTTATCTAAATAATAAATAATATCCATTTTAAAAAATATTTAAAAATAAATATGTATTTAATATATATATATAAACATATATATATACATAAACATATATATAAACATATATATAAATATGTGGAAAAAAATATAACAAAAAATATATATATATATATATCATAAAATGTAAAACAAAACAGTATAGGGTAGTGGAAAAGGTCATTGTGTATAAGTTGGGGGTATCATGTTCAAAACTCGCTGGAGGCAAGTGCACACGCTGGGGGTGGGATTATCTAATGGGATGATAAAGGGGTGGGGGAATCACTAATAAAGAGGTGGGGGAATTGCTGATAAAGGCGGGAGGTGGGGGTGGGAAGCACTTATTAGGGGGCATGAAAATAAATATATACCCTTTATCAGTGCTTTTTTTGTGCTATTAAAGGGGTCTTTAACAGTGCTAAAAAAGTGGTGAAAAGGCCCCTTTATCAGCACTTTTGATGAGATCTATTGAATATAAACACTTAAAAATGCTTACATTATTAGTTCTTCTATAGAGTTCATAAATCCCTTTTACTAGCATTGTTAAAGGCCTAATTTTTAGTATTGATCAATGATATCTTCAACATGAACCATATTAGGCTTTATACCCAAATAGGGAGGCCATCCTATAGTATTATTGCCTATTGATAGGTCGGTATGGATATTGAGGTAGGGTGAATATAGACCCCTATAAGAAAGACTATGAGATTACACTATGAGGGATTACCTTTTAGGCCTATCTCATTGAACAGATAAGAAATCCATCAACAAGCTAGGATAGACAACTCCAGTGTCTTCTCTATAGGGACCCACATTATCAAGGGAATTCATGATTTTAATCCCACAATAAATATAACTATATGATATTATAACTTAAATAATTATTTTATCAAGGTAATCTATGATTTATGGTGTTCTCACTAGTGTACATGCCCATATCGTGTGCATTTTGTGGCCTTGTAGGAGGCTTAAGTTTGGTCTCCTTGGGGTTTTGAGCTTTTCAAAAGGTAAATATGAAGTTATTTATGGATTCCTTCATTTAGATATATAGATTGGTTGAAGGTAGTGACATGATGGAATATTTCTATTCCATTCTAGAGTTAGGAGGAGGATCCCATACAGATCGCTTAAACATTATCAGGAACATAATGTCCCTAAGAATCATATTACGGGCATGGCCTATTTTTCTTAATCCCACGTGCATAACCCACAATGGGAGTAACATGGTCTTAGTGTATACTCTCTCAAATTCAAGAGTGAAGGGAGGTGGGTGTGGTGACCATACATAGGGTGAAACCGGTTTAATACAATTAAACTGATATGGTTCTTCTGATGTAGTTCAACTACAATAGTTCATTTAAGTTTTTTTAACCACTATTTTCTAACCATCATTCACTTAGTCGATATTGCCTTTGAATTTCTCTTGAGGGATATAATTGGAACTATCTCTTTATTTTCATTACTCTATGTGTGTGTGTGTGTGTGTGTT
This sequence comes from Viscum album, assembly GCA_963277665.1. Taxonomy (NCBI): domain Eukaryota; kingdom Viridiplantae; phylum Streptophyta; class Magnoliopsida; order Santalales; family Viscaceae; genus Viscum; species Viscum album. The sequence goes on along the minus strand of OY728166.1, from coordinate 1,077,363,977 downwards.
GAAGGAGTAGTCTAGGTATTTATAGGAAAGGGTTATTGTATCTAGACCCTGACATAGGAGGTTTCACTTTAGAATCAAGCTTGAAGGGGACATTAATCACATTTTCCATCATATTAAGGAAGGTAGGGGAATAAGCTCACCAACTTGGAGGGTTACATTAGCATATCACATACCTAGCTCGGTGAGATTACATGGGGCCTTAACGAATGATTAAAATATTCATGAGGTAGGTGAATTTCTTGGATGATAGGTTTTCTCCTAGGTAGATTCATGAACAGACTGTGTATGTATGGATTAGCTCAAAATTCAAACTAGGAGAGACTACATACTTGACATGGTCAAAACCAATGGGGGATTAACCATTATCAATGATACCTGGCAGGGTAGGTGGTTGAGTGGCTAATCATTTTCTACCTAGGATGTTTTATCAATGTATCATATACCCTAGGATATCACATACTAATCTTGGTGATATCATGTAGGGACTTAGCAGATGATGATAGGGTTATTGAGTAAGGTTAATCTTATATGGATAAGCTTCATGTGAGTATTTCCATAAGTTTTTTATAAAATTAGGCCCAATCGCATAACTCTCTAGGTTCTCACATGTGTGGTTATTTAATGATCATACATGATGTAATTTTCCTTTGAAAAATATTTTCATTTCATCATAATCCTTAATATACTAGGCTCCAACAAATTCCCAACCACAGAATCAATTCCAAGGTACTGATTAATGCCCACATATCCACCATGCATTCCATATAAAAAAATAGGCCATTTAACCAAGACAATAAATAGTATAGGGGCACCTCTCACTTTTCTAGTTTACATCTGAACATTCATATATACAAAATCTATCACCTAACATCCTTCACCTAATAGAGATATCTTACACAATCTGATATACATCAATCCATATACTCATCAATCACCTAGTATAATTTAAGTGAATTTATATACCTTTAAATCCACATAGTTGATTTTAGGTGACTATACATACTTATTCATCCATCGGGTTGGCTTTAGGTGATTCTATATACTATAAGGTAGGCACATGTTGGATTTGGTGATTTCACCTAATTCTCATTCAGTGATTATGTAATCGTTATGTGGTGGTATGTGTCTCTTATAAAGAGAAAATTTTCAAAAAAATATAATTCTTTCCTACTTCCTTATACAAATAACAACTCAAGAGAAGTGTCAACATGCCCTAGTAGTATATGTATGGAAAGAAAATATTATTGAAAGTTTAGATATTGTGAACTGTTAGTGTTTCATCTAAAAACATCATCTAATCTCATATATTATGGGATATATCATTTGAAATAACCCCTTATCAGATGAGTTACCACTATATGGGTTTGTGATGATGAGAAATGTTCATATTCCTACTCCCCTACTAGGGAACCAACCACTTTTCTAGATTAAGAAACATTAGAGGGTACATCATGAAAATATCTCAAAGTCAGGTAACTTCATCCAAGAAACTAACTTCTCTAATGGATATGTACTGAGATATAACCCACTATCCCTAGAGGAGTAACATCAGTTAGTAGAACCAGAAGTCTAAAACTACATCTCTATCATGAGAATGTTATCAATAATTAAAAGTATGGTTTGACTTTGATATAGGTTTATTGTTATTTGGGTACCTTACATAGGGACTAGGTCTAACCATTTTGGTTACAATAGTTTTGTCAATAATTCAATACATATATGAAGGATTTAGACATATATAAATAAATATAGGTTTTTCAAAACCTTTCTCATGAGAGAAATTATCTTATTTAATTATCGTTAGTAGATGGAGTCTAGATACAAATACCTTCCATTTGGTATATGGAAAGGATGGAATAATCTTGAAGTATATATAGATGCTCAACAAATCCACAATTCTTGGGGATATATATGATTAATTTCATCTTCAATTTCATTTATGGGATAATACTAAAAGGAATCTCCCGATTTCAAAATAATTGACCACCATTTCCAAGCTTTTAATGGGATACGAACTTTACCCTAATATTGAAGTTCTTTTGGGGGTTTGGGTGAGATAGTTAGTTGAGGTGTCTAGGGAAGACTAAAAACATTAAAGGCCCCATGAATTCAAAATTTTAAAAAATCATGTGCTTCCTGGTGCTTACTGTCTCGTCCTAGAATGGGTACAATTTAACAACTCGGGTTTGGAATTTTGTTTTGAGGGTGACCAATGGGTTCACCTAGCTAGTTTTTGGGGAATTTACCTAAGAAAATTTCTTATCTCTATACAAGAACACAAAGGGTTGAAAACTATTACCTTAATAATGGTTGAATATCTTGAAAGATTCAAGTGAATCAATTTAGTTATGTTATCCTTGGACATGTTATTCAAGCAATTGGGGTATGATTCCAAATGAGAATCACAGTTTAGGGTTTTCATGACTTTCCAGATACTATTGGGATGAATATCATCTCATGTGAGTGGCTATGAGTTCATCAATTTTCTGGAGATGCATGGTTCCTATTTTAATCTCTACCTCTAGAGTATTAACAGAGTTTGGATACACACTCTAAATGAACATGATATCAATAATCAACTAAATCAGCATGAAAATTTTCTATACTGACCATATGGCCTTTCCAATATAACCACATTTGATAAATATTATAGGATAATTTATTTTCATGGTTATTTGATATCACTTTGAGTAGAAATATTGGTATCCAGAATATGAAGGAAGTTCATACAAGAGGTACACCTTGCTAATTCAGATAATAATTATGTTTTATGAAAAATAAATTCCATGCCCTAACTTTGAGCATACATGTTGAAAAGCACACAGTGGTGGAACACTAGTTTTGGTTGATGATGGATAGGGAGGAAACTAGTTTAAAAGTGACCTTCTAATATCTGATTATGTTATTTTATAAATAATTAACAATGCTAAGGCTTGGATTTAGTCATACCCTAATGGGAAGTTGGAGAGTCCAATACCCAAGTTTAAATGTTCTCTAACCTAGGGAGGTGAATAGGGACATGACCATGTGGTAGAGATTAAAAGACCAAGAAAGAGAGATTCCCAATAGCCTACCAAAGAAGAGAGGTTTGGAAAAATTGTTTCTTTGGATTCATCATCTTAGATGCTGATAAAATAGATTAATCACATCAGTGTTCCACCCTATAAGAGCTAGATTCCTACTCTTCCCTTAATTATTTATAATTCCAAATACCCAAAGGCTTGATGGTAATGAGACTTAGGGAAAGATAAATTATCCACCAAGGATTATTTTAAATATATTCAAGTAGAAGAGATCATTTTTAGGGTTTGGTTGAGTCACCCCCCCCCCTCAACATCTCTTATGAAAATCAGCCTCATGAAGAGGAGGCTTACCTCTAACACATGGAGGTTATCATTCAGTCACTATACGATATAACCCTCCACTCAAGAAGAGTATCAAAATATATGGGGTTGTGATCGAGTAGTGAAGATAATGACAATGATTAACATTTATCTAAGTAATAGGTAATAAAAAGTACACACTAGACACTGATATTCGATCATCCATATCCAGCAAGCCATTAACAATTTATTTGATCTATATTGGATATTGAAGGCTCTCCATCACCTATATTTTCCTTGTTATATGATGATGACTATCCAACCAATATTCTTAAAACCCATTTAGATACTAAGTATGAAAAGGAAGAAAAATCCCCTTGTATTATGGAGCACATGCAAGAGGTTATTTCAAATCCAACTGAAGTTTTTTTAAGGTGGGGGAAGGCCCAAAATTATTTTATTAAAAGAAAAAGTTCAGAGAGACATCAAGAAATCCAAAATCAAAAGAAAACAAAACAGAACGAAGTTTTCAAGAACCCCTTTCTGGGGGACCAATCTTCTTTCTGATTTTCTCCGCGATGATCTTCTCCTTGCTCCGCATCTCATTCCAGAGATCTATATTGACGTGCCTATGCCCACGCCCCCTTCCTCGCCCTCCATTGTATTTGGCTTCTATTTCCGCATCTTGTTGTAGCAAGGTTTCTAAGTCCTCATCAGAGCTATCCTCTTGAGACATCTCTCTTCTTTTCATTTCATCAATTCTTTTATCATTCTTCTTTTGGATTCTTGTTCTAACCTTCTGCCATGAATCCTCTTGAACCTCCTCATTGACATCTTTCCCATACTTTGACCACCTCACTTGTGTAGCTGGGGTGCTCAGTCCCTGGACACTAACCACAGCATGTTGATCATATGGAACTTCCAAGGATGTACTCACCTTCTTATCATCCGAAGGAGTGGTCTGAGAATCCAGCTCCTGAATTTCTGGTTGGTCAGCCTCCACTTCTGGTAAATCAGAATGTGTATAAGAGTCCTTTCCTGCATTTCCATCCACTACTAGTGGTTCTGATATTAAAGAAGGAAGCTCAGTTTTCCCAGAAGATTCAGGTGTAGCAGCCTGGGTAGTCAGCTTTGAGGGAGTGACCGAGGAAGAGACCTGCTGTATAACAATTCCTGCATCATTTTGAGTCTCATATTAAATAGACACCAAATCAACACCAGGAGGGACTTGGGCTGCATCTTTGTTACCAGAACAAGCTTGAAATGTAGCTTGATCATCTCACTAAACATCAGTGATAATCTGTGCAGCATTAGCAGGGTTTGACTCAACATCTTGAGTTGTATCAACATCCAAAATAGGACCTGTTTCTGCATTAACAGGATTAGAAATAGACAAGGTAGGGGTCTCCATGTGTCCCTCTTCCACAACATCTTCCCATGATCTTTTAATTTTACCAGGGGTCAAATTTTCACTGGCATCCATTGGAATTGTGTCAGCAGATTGTCAATTCACTATAGGCTTATTCTCAGATAAATGCATCTGAGTTTGAACCTGCATAAATCCAGGTTTCTCCATTTGAAGTTTGGGGCATGTTTTAGAATCATGCCCCCGAAGTTAGAAAATCTTGCAAGTCATATGCCTCCTGCAATTAGTTTCATCATGTTTTATAACTTTGCAATCCAAACAGAATTTAGGTAAGCTTTCTTACTCAATTTTTAGCACTAATTCATCATCATCAGTGGATAAGAAAACTCTATCAATCAATGTGGAACAAAGATTAACTTCTACAAGGCATCTAGCAAAGTGACCGTACCTGGCTACTTTAGTCTCTCTATCCATCCTGATTGGAACACCAATAGCTAAGGCTATATCATAGAGGATCCTAGGATGCCACAGTATCCAATTTAGGCCAAAAATTTTAATCCAAACCTCTGATATAGTGTTACCAATTTCAATTGGGTTGAAAGTTCTATCTCATTCTCTAATGTGCAGAGATCTGGGCTTGAAAGAAAGTGAGCCGAAGCCCCATGCTCGTAGCTTGAGATCCTCTGAGGGGAAGATCAAGTGGTAGAATCCCTTCTCGAGGGATACGCATTTCCAGGAGCTGAAACCCCAGATCTCTAAAAGCCGTTGTTCGAGGTAAACCATCTTCCACAGTTTTGATCCCTTCTGAAGAATCAGCCTGGCAATTATTGAGTGATCCCCCAACTCTAATCTCTCAGAAACCGCATCCAAATCCGCCTTTACATGGGCCACCGAACCCTTCTTTCTGATTCCTGCAAATGAACCCTTAAAATGGGAAAAGGAAAAGTTTTTATCACTAACCCCGAGCGACCTCTCCCTGGGGATTTCTGATTTCTTTGCATCTACACCATCCGAAGTGCTAAGAGAATTCTTGTGAGAGTTGAATCTATCTGGATTTAAGAAGAGATTTTCCATATTCAGTTGATTCAGTAAGCAAGGAAACCCTAGTCTTCATTCTACATCACAAGCTCCAGCCAGTTTCTCGACATCCTCCCTCAAATCCAACTGAATTACTTCCACTGGATTGATTAGAATTTGATCCCATGGAATTAACTCTAGAATAAATCCAAAGGTTAGAATAGGTAGGGCCTCTATAATTTCATCATTTTTCAGTACTTTAAGGTAATCATTTCTGATATTTGGTTTTTATTTTATCTATAATATTTTACTTAATGAGATAAATTTTCCATGTGTTGGTTCATATTATTTAGTGTTAAGAGATTCAGTCCCTCAGGAACCTAAAATTCCTATTCTCCCCAAAGGGAAAATCAAAGAAGTTATAATGAGTAAAGTTAAATGGGGACATGAGTTGATCCTCTATATAAATATTTTATAAGCCACTCAAACTAGTTCAATGTTACTTAATGATATTATTGATTTCAAAACCTTTTTTGACTATCCTGAGTATATTGTGACTAATTTTAGTTCATCATTTCAAGAAGGTATGTTTTCTTGTATATTGAGATACTTCCTTCTTGATTGAAACTGACTAATGCTATTTTTATTTTTCCAAACATAATTGTTTTTAATAGTTTCCAATATAAACTTGGTTTAGGGAGTCTTTTTGAACATATCATTCTACTGGAAGGGTAAATCCATGTGACCTTGGATCTAGTTCAAGTGAAACTACTAGAAAAACCTTTCCATTATGCCCTATAGATAAGAGGAAATTATTGTGGCTATTATTCCAACAGATGGAAATAAGATTCTAGCCTATTCATAATTAGATTGATTTCATAGTATTACTTAAATAAATTTATGTCAATTTTGAATTTCATAAACCCTAACACAAGCCCATGGAATTATAAATATCATCAATTAAATTTAAAAAAATGGATGAATCTATGGGGGCATAATTTTTCATAGTGAAACACTCATCTGAAGTTATCTGGACCAACTTTTATTTGCTTTGTTTTGACATGGAATATATACCAATCCTTGTAATTTCTTATAATACATACATGTAAGATGAATAATTCCCACAAAGTTAGTGACAATGAGTGTGGAAAAAATATTTCAAATATCATATGTGACATAGCCCTTAGAAATATTGGTAATCAACTAGGGTATCTTCCTCATCTATTATTCAATAAACACTTCAAAAAGTGTAATTATTGGTAAGAACACTATGATGTCATAATTTTGTTTTGTGTTAGAACCGAGTGCATGAATCACATTAACTATTTCTATAGTAGAAGCTAATGACACAATCTTTAGTTCTATAGGATGAAGCACTTCAAAATTGAGTTTAACTATAACAAAGTTGTATAGGAACATTAATTCTTTGGGAATGAGAAGTCAGTTATAGTGGAACATCTTCAAGAGACATTGGATTACACCAATAAAAAACTAGAAGAATATAGAAGGTTACTTGAAGAAGCTGTGAATGGAAAAAATAATGTTACTACTAAGGCCAATAAATTTTATCTCGTTGAGGAAGCTGAATCTACAAGGGTATCTAAACTTCAACATATTGTGAATAGATTCAAATCATCACTTAATGAATTTAAAGCTTTTATAAATAGTATAACATGAGGATTGTGTTATTTAGGAATAGATAAATAGACTCTAATAATGTGTATTATCCTTTTTTTTCTTTTCACGTTTTTTGAATGAAATAATAACGTTATTGGATTTTAACCATTTTTCAACTACCTCTAGCTTCTTATTTACTTTTTGATTACTTATGAAGGCTTGGTAAGAAATTTGAGGTTAAAATGAATGTACTAAAGTATTGAGCTTAGATAAATCAAGTAAATCTTGATTTTCAAACACCCATGTAACAACCTTGACTTTACGACCCATTACCTTGAGGGAAGTATGGTGGTAGAGGTGTCTGTGGGGGCCGGAGTATTGAGGGGAAGAGGAAGATTTTGTTGGAAAATCCAACTGAGAAGATAATATTATGTTATGTATCTGTAGGTATGGACCTTAAGGTTTAGTAGATATGGTATGAGATAGATATTTGAGGCACATAGATAAATTTAGAGGCTACTTCAATTTAGGGGGGAAGTTATACCATGTATCCTTGACTGTGGAATAGTCCCATATTATCTATTGAGATATATGGCATAGGGATATAGGCTTCAATGTGGAGTATTGGATAGCGATTTTGGTTCTTACTATAATTTAGGAACAATTGAGATATGGAGATGGGGCTGCAGTGCAGCCTATTCACAGTTCTCAGGTCCTATGGTGTAGTGGATTTGGCTGTGTTATGGTATCATATTTGGTTGTTAGGGGTCTGTGACATAGTTTCCTTGACTTTTCTATGGTCCCTTCCTTTTTTTATTAGATCTTCAATGTAGATACAACTACAGTTCTTATAGTCTTACATGACCACACCATTCTGGTGTAACACCCTTACATTGAGTCATGGTCTAGTGCTCTTTTTAGCCATTCTGCATCATGGTGGTCAATGATGTGTTGTGGTCTTATAAATTTTTGACCACGTATAAATTTCTAAAAATGAATAAACAAAATATTTTTTCTAAACATTATATCATTTCTTGGGTGACCTAAGTGTATATTTTGGATTCCTTTTATCCTCTAATCAGTTTATTTAAACTCCTACCTTGGAGGATCAATCCGTAGTATTTTTTAGTAATTCCCCTCATTATTTTCTACTAGTCTCTCTTCGTTTCATCATCTGGGAGGGGCTACAATCTGAGAATGGTGGTTTGATGGTTTTCGGTATAAGGTAATGATGTGGTTTTCATTTTCTATGTTTTGAAGGAGATCTTTGTTGTTGTGGTTAATTTCCCTTATCTCCACCTTGATCTAACCATGAACAACAGATAAAAAATCATCATTTAAGGTGGAGGGATCCTTTGTTTCTCACTTGGTGTATCATTCTGGATGATATGATTTTATTTATCTATAATAAGATAGTTTTAATTTGTATAAATTAAGATAATTAACTAGTTAAATTGAAATTTAAATGTTAGGATAATGTTTCACATGATTTTATAACATTTTTATATTTTTTATATTTATTTTATTTATGATTCTTTAATAAATGAAAATCATTACTGTTGGGATCATATGCTTGTGTTGAATTGATATGTGTAGTGTAACCTTGTTTGGTGTGTTTTTCTGAAACACTTTAAAATTAATTGAAAAATCAAATTTATTTAGTTAATAATCTGTTTTCCCAGATATATTCATGGTTGTGTGAGAATTACCCTACAATAAAGAAGTGGAATTAGTGAACCCCCTTGTTAAATCTAAAATATGATAAGTGATTAATGTGTGGCTATGAATTTTTTGGTTATGGTGTTCAAGGGTGATGTGATGTGGTGTGGCATTGTTGTGGGCTAGTGATGGGAAGTTGTTATGTGGGGTGGTTATGTGATGAATTTTGTGTCCATTCTAGGGGCATCTGTGATGGAAAAGTTAAAGTGGATATGGACAAGAATGGTGGTGATGTGAGGTTATTTGGATTGATGAGGTTGATGAGTTGTTGTTTTTATGGCACTGTGATTTTCTAGTTTATTGGGTTGTGATGGAATTGGTTAATAATGATTTTAAATAACATAGAATAGTTTGGGTTAATGGGATGGAAATGGGCTAATTAACGAATTGAAAATGGGAAGTGTGGTTAAATATGGTTAATGATTAATATGAAATTAAATGGTATGAAAAATGAAATGAATGTGATGGATAATAGAATTGGTTGGTAATGTGAGATTAATAAAATGGATTAATTTAATAAAGAATATGAAATGTTAAATGTGGATTGTGGCCAGTTGTGTGGTGTTTTTTATTTACAGGAGGTAGAAAAGGTGGTAGTGTTCTAAGGTTTGGTGGCAATGTTGTGATTTGGTTAGTTATTTATTATATACACATAGCTTGGGATTATGTATGGGTATATATATATAAATATATGTATCGTGTATATTCCTTGTGATTTTTATACTCACCCAACCTATGTCTAGCACCATGTCTTAAAACCCATATATTTAGGGCTGTTTTTACCAAAATCTTGGTGATGATGATGGATGGATGGAAACCCGCTATTTCCTACTATCTCTTCCAGACAGTGCAGAAATGTATGATTTGTGATGGACAAAAGTAAAAGGTGAACTATTTAGATGTGCTTTGATGTGATGGCTTAGGTTTCTTCAGGCAAGGTTTGATGTGATGGTCTAGGTGTCTTTTGTTGAGATGTGATGAGATGGATTACAGTGGGGGTTGTGAAAGGTGGTAGGGAGAATGAGGCTGATTTCATTCATGTTAACGATACCCTACTATTATGGTTATGGATGTGATGTGATGGACCAAATTTCTTTGAGTGAGATGTTATGTGATGACCTAGGTTTCTTTAGGTGATATGTTATGTGATGGCTAGTTTCACAGAGGGTGCTTATCATGATGTGGTATATATAAGATATGGGAGAACTAGGAAGTAAAAAAGTTGGGGTGTGATAGTGAAACCCTAGTGGGAAAGCTGTTTGTGGTACTATTTTATCGATATGCTTCATATTATGTTACTTATATTCATTATTTGGTGAGAAAACCCCAGGGAGGATGGGTTTGGTTAATTGACTTGTTTTGGTGTAATTGGTTCTTTTGTTTTATCACTAGTACATTAATATGATTCTTTCACATGTAAACAATAGAATTTATAGTCACTAATGATAATACTTGTATACACACCCCACATATATAAACTAATTTTCAAGTTTCTTGGAGGACTATGTAGACTATGATGGGAATTTCTTATTAGGACCTTTATACAGTTGTTTTGTCACTACCTTAGCATTTCTTTTGGTTACTTTTGGAGTCTTTAATTTGTATCTGTTTTACTTATACAAGCATTGTAGGATGTTTTTTCCCTTTTATATATTATTTCATGAATTTTATAATGGTTGATTCATCTTATATCTCAATCATATTATTATAGAGGGTAATACCTCCCATTTGTGAAGTTTTTACACCCTCAATGTTAGTCTCCAACTCAGGGCCTATTGGAGGTGGGACTCAAAGGGTCATTATCACTCTTCCTTCGTTGTCGATGCATTAGGAGTTCCTTTAGTGGGAGGTGTCATGATAGATTTGTATTTATGGTGATGGTTGAGGGATAACGTGGATTTTAGAGTTAGGCATAGTAAGTATTTCATGGGTTAGTGAGTCAATAATGTCAGTTGATCTTGGTGCATGATATAGGATAGGGATGACTGGATAAGACACTATATTTTGGGTAAACCCCATGGTTTTATGCAAGTACTTAAAGACTACCGAATTATCAAGTGAAGTAGCACCACTTTTTGGATTGAAACCTAGGAGAGTTACATGCATCATGATTGAATTTTGTTCTTGTTTTAAATTGGTGGTCTTGGGGAAGTTAAAATTAATTAAATAAATCATGGAATTTAATCTAAGTTTTTTGAATTTTTCCATGCTATACTAGCTTATTAATTGTTATTGTTTGTTGAATTAGTCATATAAACTGACGAGAAAGAGTGAAATGACGATTAACTAGAAGGTGATATTTGTTCAAAACCTTTGTGAGTATTGAATGGGTTGTTTCCTTGACTTTTATAGCATCATTATTAATGAATGTAATTTTTCATCCCTTCTTAAAATGCATAATATAACATTTAATTTTTATAATGCTATAAATAGTTATATAATAATGCTTAGTGTACTTTTTTTTGAACGATTATTGAATCTTGAAAACCCTTATGAAGCATGTTACCTAGAGAATATTTCATAATGGAAAGAGAAAATGAATTATTTTGAAACCATGCTTAAAATAATTCTTGTTCCCATGTGATTCAATACACCATGGATTATTTTCCATTCATGCTTTATCATGAGAATGTGCTATAGAATTTTAGTAAAACTTCATTTTATATATTTAAATTCTTATTTTTTTTTAAATGAACATCTTGATTATTAATAATTACTTTGAAATTGGAAACCTTTAAAATAATATATTTATCCTTATTTTTATGGCATGATTGTAGTTATATAGTATTGATATAATCATTTTTTGTAAGCATGTGTTATTCTTAAAGTTATTATGATAACTATTTCCAAATTTTGGAAAATAATAATCATTATTTGTGGTAAATTTTTGAGACTTGAAACTATTTAAATCCTTAAACTTGTTCTTTTAATATGAATAAGAAATTTAGTGCTGAAATAATTTTTCCTTACAGGTTAAGTCATGGGTATTTTGTTATGGAAAGAATGTATAAATTTAAAAATAGTTTTGTTATAACTAGGGAATTTATAATATGTGAGACTTAAGTATTTAGTATGTTTCACATGATGTATTTAAATATGTAATTAGAATCATTTTACCATTTTTTAAGTATATAATAATGTTTACATTATAAATGAAATGATTAATGAATATTTAGTTTGATCATGATAAATCATGAAACACAGCAACACAACATATGAAGTTTTAATTTTGTGGTCATAAGGCATGTTTTATTTAGAGGATTATGAAATAATGTTGTGAGTGTGATGGGGTATTTCAACTGAGCATAAGAACCTAGCATGAACATGTTTCAAATGAATTTGGAATTGTATTTCCTCAGTAATGAGATGAACCTAGAATATATTGTTTAATCATTTTGAAAAATATGTGTGAGATAAAACATTTGTAGTTTTAACTTTAACTTAGATGTATGTTGGATCTATTTAAATGAAAAGAATGGTGTTTAATAATAAATTAATTGTAAATGTTGAGTTTTGTTTGTGTTTTCATTGTTATCGTTGCATTGAAGTGTTTATATGCCTTACTGAAAATAACAGTTATTAGAAACCTTAATTGAACTATGATTATTATGGATTATGAGACACTTTATGTGGCCACTTGATTAAGATAACCATGAATTAAAATTATAATAAATTTTATAATATTAATGAACCATTTCACCATAGAAAATTTGAAATTTTGTGAGAATATACATGATGAAAAATAAGGTAAAGTGATATAAGTCATTGAATAAATGTGGAAGAAAAAATGTGTTACTTATATGTGTGGTTGTTCTTGTTTTGTTTCCTTTCGTGATGTGTGATTAAAAAATTCAATCATATGAAGAGGAAAAAATGAAACCCATAATCGAGATTCATTATACTTTCGCATGATTAAAAACACACATGTGAGTCTGTTCCACTCAAAGAAGATAATATCTTAACATAGGAGACATAATTACTTTATTTATATACTTGGGGATTTTATTTGTGATGGTAGTGGTGATCATTGGTTGGGGTAATGGTGAGGATGACATGGGGCATTTGATTATATGAAAATGGTTATTGTTTTCATATAGTAAAGTGGTTAGTTGATGTGGTTGTTTGAAAGGAGTGGTGGATATTTTTATTGGTCGATGGATTTGTCTTGTAGTTTTTTGTGTATTGGGGGTGATGTGTGGTAGCTTGGACAAGTGGTTATTGTGGTGAGATGGGTTATGTTGTTTTGTAGTGTGATTCTACTAATGGAATCCCCCACCTCCTATAATATAGTAATCACTTAAATTCAATAATAAATAAAAATGGTTGTTTGGAAAATATTGAAATTGAGGAAGATGGGATTGCCTCCCACACCTAAATCTTTTTATAAAAGAAGTTATGGAAGTGTTTGACTATTATCCTACTATTTGGGTTTGTTGCAATTGATTTTATTCCTGGCATGTGTTTTGGCCTCAAACATATGAATAGAGGTAAAACCTTTCTTGCATTAATACACATTATATTATGAAAATTTTTAAAACCATGTAGGTGATTTAGTGGAACACATAGTGAATAATATCATGGTTTGGTGGTTGGGTTACTTTTATTTTTATTCTTATAGAAGTTCTATTTATGTTTATATAAGTGATTTTGTTGGTTGGGAAATTTTATAGCAAGATAAGGTGGATTTTTTTACCTCATGTATTGTTTTTTATGTGTGTAATGTACTGAATTAAGTTTTACAATTTTGAATTTATTGTGTATTTATATTAACTTAGTAATAATCATGATAAATATATGTTATTTGAACAATTAGAACTTTATGAAATCATGTAACCCTTTCATATATGTAATTTATTTTGGGAATAATTTTAAATATGAAATTTATGATATCATGTTAGTAATGTTTTAAGTTTCTTATAAACATAAAATTGTTTTAATATGAAACAAGTTTGAGTTATAAATGAGATATTAGGTGGATTAATTAAATGATGTGATGAATGGTGAATTAAAATAGTTAATATTTTGATCATCTTAATTGTTAAAATGGTAATGAAATTTTTTTGGTAAAGAAAAAAAATTACTTTGAGTGTGACCTATTTGTGTCAATAGGTTTTATTAAATAGAAACTGCAATTGTTTTACAAGTTCTAATTTAGTTAAAAATAATTTTTGAAAAGTTTGATGGAGGTATTTTTATAAAGGTTATTTTGATAAATATATTTCTATGGGAAGTATTAAGAATGGTTATCATTTAAAATGTTTTCATAAATTCAAGTGTCTTAGTGGTAAGGTTTTTATCAGCATGCTTTTGAACAAAACATGATTCAATATGAGTTGTTGTAAATACAATATCTAAGTTAATAATTTGTTATGTATCCATCATAATCTACATTATTCATAACATATTAATTATGATGAGATTTTAATGTTATGAATTCAAATTTTCTGGAATGATAAACAATGGTAAAAGCATGTATATATATTCATATGATGGAATTATTAGGTGAATTTATTGAAATATAAGATATGATGTAACCTCCAAAAATAATCTTGGTAAATCAATAATGGGATATGATATATTTTAGAGTGAATAATATCCTTAAAAATGTTTACATGTTTTTATATGAGTTTTTTTCTAAATTGTAAGTAGGAATGCTAAGGACTGTATATCAGTATTTTTATTTTTTCCCTAATGATATATAATCTTTGAAGTTTTAATCAATTTTGTTAAAAAAAATTGATAAGAATTGTTGGTTGGATTTTCTTTGGGTGTTCATGTGTCTTGTTCTGATTTGTGTGGTTTAAATGGGGTATTTTTATCTATATATGAATTACTTGAGTTATTAACATTCTTAAATGATTTTTGTATTAATAGTAGTTTACTTTTTTTGGGAGGTATCTTCTAGGGAGTGTGGTTTCATTATGGTGATTGTATTCTGGACATGTTGAGTTTCATGACAGGTATGTATTTGGGTGATTTTTAGACCTCCATTATCTTTACTTTCCATCTTTGTTTTAATTCTTGAAGATTATAATAGTTTTAGAGGTATCTGATGTAACAAACTGGACCTCCTGAACCATTAATTTGTAGAAATTGTAGTGGTAGAGGTGTCTTTGTGGGGTAGTCCTAAGAATTTTGTAGGTAAGGAGAAGGAATTGTATGGAAAATCCAACTGAGAAGATATTCTTAAAGTGTGAATCCTTGGGTATATACTATAATTTCTGATTTCTATGATGTGTAAGGCCTAGTTGAAATATAGGTAGAATTTCTAAAGATACTTCCATTTAGGGGGGTATCTACACTCTGGAACATTAACTATGATGTAGTCCCTTCACAATAGTAGAGGGTTTTAAATTAGGGATAGAGTTTGTTTCATGAAGTATTTGGTAGAGTTTTTTGTGCTACTACCGATTTAGGCATAGCTTCACCATAGATTTAGGGCTGCAGCTTAGCCTCTTCATAGTTCTTAGGTCCTATAGCATAGCATCTTTTCATATGTTCTGGTATCTTCTTCAGCTACTAGGTTACTGTGACATAGTTTCCATAACTAATATGTTGTCCCTTACCTTTTTATTAGATATATATCATGAATATAGCATGATTTCTCATAGGGTTCCTTGAACATGCCACTATGGTGTATCTGCATGGCATTGCACTATGGTCTGGTGTTTTTTCCATCCATTCTATGGCATGGTGGTTAGTTCATCACTATATTCCTATAAATTTCAAACCACCTATATATTATTAAAACATAAAAACCCAAACTTTTTTATGAACATTATATCATTTATTGTTTGACCCAAGTGTGTCCTTTGGAGTCCTTTAGGCCCCTAATCAGTGTTTTTTAACCCTGAACTTAGAGGATTGATCTATGGTGGTTTTTGGTAAGTCCCCTTCATTTTATCCAATTTTCTCCATGTTTCTTAATCTAAGAGAGGATTATATATGAGAATCATGGTTTTTAATGTTAGTTTAAAGTAATTATGTGGTTTTCATGCTCTAGGTTGGTAAAGGTGATCTCCTTTATTGTGGTTCTTGATAGTTGTGTCCTTCTCAATCCAACCTTGCACAACGAATCAGAAATATTAAGGTATAGATCCTTTCTTTCTAACATGATGTATCATATCATATTAGTAGGATTTTGTTTATATTTGTGAAGATGGTTTGAATCCATATTAATTAATACAATTAAATGGTTTAATTTAAATTTATGATGGAGGATAATTTTTGTCATGTTTTACAGCCTTTTAATACTGTTGATATTGAGATTCTTCATAATTTTTGTACAACTGAAAATCATGGTTGTTGGGAGCCTATGTTTTTTTTCAAATTTACATGTGTTGTGGAAATTTTTTTGGTGTGTTGGTTGGAATCACTTTAAATGTAATTGGATAATCAATTTTATCCAGTTAATGAAATGGTTTCTCTATGAGATTCATGGTTGTGTAATAATAACACTAAAATAAATAATTGGAAGTGATTAATCCCCTTAGTAAATATAAAATATTATTAGTGATTAATATTTGGATATGAATTGTGTGTTTTTTGTGTGTAGGGGTGATGTGATGTTTTATATCCATTATATAGGGAGGTGATGTGTAGTTGTGATGTGTGGTGGATACATAATGAGATGGATAGACCTGTTATGGGTCGATTATGATGGAAAAGTAAACATGTATGTGACCATGAATGGTGGTAATGTGGGGATAGTTCTATTGATGAGGATGATGAGTTTATTATTTGTGTAGAATTTTCATGTTGTAGTTTCCTAAGTTGTAATGTAATTAGTTAATTATTATTTAATGTGCCATGGACTGGTTTTGGTTAATGGGATGGAAAAAGGGATAATGAATGAATTGAAAATTGAAAGTTCATTTAAATTTGGTTTATGTTTAATATGAAATTAAATGGACTAAATAATTAAATAAATGGTTTGTATAATAGAATCGGTTGGTAATGTGATATCTATAAAATGGATTAAGCTGATAAATAAGATGAAATGTGAAATGTGGCTTGTGGCCTATTGTGTGGTGTTTTTCATTTAGAGGTGGTAGTGATAGTGGTATTATTGTATGGTTGTGTTTTGATGTTGTGAGTTGGTTAGTATTTTGTTGTAAACCCATATCTTGGGATTTTTCATAGCTATCTATATGTGTGTGTGTGTGTGTGTCTATGTATGTATATATATACCTTCTATGTTCTTTGTGATTTTTATACATGTCATTCCCGCATCGAGCACCATGTGCTAAAACCCATATATGGGGGGTGTTTTTTCCAATATCCTAATGATAGGGATGTATTAATAGACACTAATTCTTTCCCACACACTCTTCTAGGTGATGTTAATATAGATAGGCTATGATGTCTAAAAGCTATAAGTTCATTGTTGATATGTAATGTGATGTGATGGTCCTGGTGTCTTCAGGCAAGGTGTGATCTGATGGCCTAAGTATCTTTAGGAGAGATGTGATGAGATGGATTGTGATGGGGGTAGTGCATGGTAATAGGGGAATAGGTTGATCTCCTTCATGTTCAAAATACCTTACTATTCAAGTTATGGTTGTGATGTGATGGACTAGGTGTCTTCAATCAAGATGTGATGTGATGACCCAGGTGTATTTGGGTGAGATGTGATGTGATAGCAAGTTGTACATGGGGTGCTTGACATTATTTGATATGAAGAAGTGATAAGAGTGTTGGGACGTATGATGTTGCAGTAGAGAGTGTCACCCCAGTGAGAAATTGGTGTAGGATACCTTTTTATCGATGTTATTCATATTATGTTATTATACTTTGATGTGTTATTTGGTGAGAGAGCTTTGTTGAAGATGGGTTTAGTTAGTTGACCTATTGAGGTGATGTTGTTTCTTCTCTTTACTCAATAGTTCATTAGTATGCTTCTTTCACATGTACACAATAGAATTTGGAGTTCCTACTCATTATACATTTATGCTCACCCCAAGTATATAAACTGATTTTTAGGTTTTACAGAGAACTACATAGACTATGTGGAACATATCTATCTCGAACCATTAAACTATTGTTGTGTCTCTACATTATTTTTCCTTGGATTTCTTTTAGAGATTTTTATTTTTATCTATTTTACATATATATGCATTGTAGGATGGTTTTGGTTTCCTTTTCTATATTATTTATTGGAGTTTTTTATAGTTGATTTATCTTATCTTTTGGTCCTATTATTTTAGAGGGCAATACCTACCATTTGTGAGATTTTTATACCATCAGTGCTAGTTTCTAACCCTGGGCCTACTAGAGGTAGGAATCAGTGGTCATTGTCTCTATTTCTTCGCTTTCTTCCAAGTAGGGGTGCCTTTGGGGGGAGGGGTTTGTGACAACTCTGGTCAAAGATGTTTCATCTAGGGTATGGATCATAGATGGGTAACATTCTAAATACCATCCCCATATAGTTGTGTTAGCCTATTTATACGATCTCCTCTTTTAAATGGCTCATATAATGATATAGGTAGAAATAAAATAACCACACACTTGAGTTGGTCCATTTGGGGGGTTTCTTCATGGGTGAGGATCACATATGAATATAGGCAGAAATACCATCACCGTACACTAGATTTAGTTCATTTGGTGGATTTATTTGACTCAATGTGTTGAGGATCATAATGGGGAATTTGGAATGTATATTCTAATTCTCAAGAAGCTTTTAGTACCCTAGAGTGATAAATAAATTCCTTAATTTTTTACTAGGCTAAGGGGAATAGAGAGCATAACTTGTCTTCAGCTAGGGTCAAATTATGGGCCCCAAAATCTTTTTGACTTTTATTAAAACACCCTAACTTTTTCCTAAGACTAATATTAGGTAGAATCAATATTAAAGGACTTATATATTTCTTATATTTCCCTTTATGGTTTTAAAACCTAACAAGATATGTTCCTTTTACAATTTTTAATGATCAAATTTTTTCTGATCAAGAAAGATGTATGCCTAGTGAGAAAAGAGTTTACATCTATCTTGGAACCCCTTTGTGGGTTTTCAACTTGTCAAGTCCTATGTTTATTTCATTGGGTAGTTTAAATGCACACAAGTCAGACCATTGTAGCTGATATTTAAGGTCAGATAATTTTGACCATAGAAAATTGAGGTGGTATATTTAGTAACTTGAGAAATATAAAATAGACATTGATTTATAAATCATAATTCTATATATAGAAAAACTCACAAATAGGGGTAATTCTATTTATGGTCATGAATACCACTATGTCATGTTGTTTATGGATATGCAATGAGGACTATATTAAAGGTTCTGGGCGCAGCGGAAGCGCGGTTGGGACGGAACCCAAATTTGATTTTTACCATGATCAATGATTATTCCGGGATCAATACGATGATGAACACCAGTCTCCAAGGAATAGAATAAAATATTTAGATAAAGAAGGAAGAGGCCCTAAAATTTTAGAGAGGATCTTTCACACCATGTTTATAATTAATATAATTAATTTCATAAAGAAAAATAATACCTGGATCTTTGATATTTTTCTTCATTGATTATGTTGATCGTCTGGAATGACCCTTCTGGATTATCTTGTTGCACTTGTAAGGATACAAACTAGAATCCCTCTAGTGGTGATCCACGCATGCTCTGATGGCCTCTAATCGACACCACTTATTATTTGGGTGCTAGTGCAGCGAAGTGAGTGTCTTGTGTCGGTCGTTCTTTATCACTTGTTCTTCGGACTTAAAGAACATCTCTCATTCTTGAGAGGGTGGGAATAGGATTCGAGAGAGAAATTATTTAGATCAACAATTCTCAATTCACTGGGTGTATGATTCAGTATCGTGTGGTGTCTGGAACAATAGGCGTACTTGTCTATTTATATGCATGGAACTTCAATTACAATATTTAATTTCATAATAGAAATTAAATACATTCATGAACTTAGAGAAAACCCATGATCATAATAATATTGCGTTGTTATTTATGGTGCACCAATTTCCAAAAAATGGAATTATAAATAAATTTTCACGTCACAAAATAATAGCATCGTCATTATTATTTTAACTTGTGCCAACTAGTTAAATAATAATTTACCGTATTGCAAATAATTATTTTACCACCGGACCAGCCTTGGTCCGCTCGAACTCCACTCCCATTTATTGAAAACCCAAATAAATAAATAAATATTTTATTCTCTTAAATAAATATTTTATTTAAAAACTAGTAAATAAATATTTATTAAATGTTCAATAAAATAAATATATATTTTTTATTTAATTTATGCGATCATTTTAACTTGAATAAAATTATTCCACGGTCTTCAGAATAATATTTATTTCATTAATTAAATTCAAATAGAATTTAACAGAGACCACAAAAAACACGTAGTGTGTAAACCTCTATGATTCTTTCTCGTTGGCATTAGGTGGGCTTGCCTAAAGTCCAAGAGTACTATCTAACAACAGGTCAAATCACCCAAGATAAAGAATGTAATGTCACAAAAACAACATCCACATACGAATGCTCACTGTGTAATATAATCAATTTGTTTCGATATCTCATCAAGTATGTTTCATGATAGTGTCATCAACCTTTGTACTTGATACGTCGTTCTTTGACTACCTGAAATAAACTCGTCGTTAAGCCATGGCCATGGAATTTCACACGACGGTTGTATTTTAATCAAAGGGATAAGATATCAACTTCCATAAATGGAAGGGAAAAATCCTTCCTCAATTTATCCATTAATAGCATGCCACTCATGACGCACCCAATGTACCCTACTTCCTGCCAACTATCTGCATGACAGTTTTCATCAGTAAATCAAAGTGTACGAGTCGTGACACATATTAATGATAATATTAAAGTGTAATGATTATTACACAAACTCGCAGATATAAATATCTGATGAAACCAAAACATGAAGAATTCCTACTGGTGGGTATGTTATCAATATCTCTTGTCTTAGAGATTACCAAGTGCGAACTTCATGAGAAGAAGTCTCATCTACTTATGAGTACTCACACTTGACGGTCTGCATGCTATGTGTAACATCCCAGGTAAATAAAGAATATGACATTTTCATATTTAATAATATTTTTGAATAAAATATTAATATTAATTTAAAGGGGATTCTATGTTTGATGGTGCACCCAATACACAACAACGAGTTTTTTTGAAATCTTACGATGTACACTAATAATATAATAGTATTATTGTAAATGGTAGTAAACGCCTAATCGTTGTAATGGTGGGAATAAACATGAAAAACTAAAAAGTGATTATATATGTCTGTTAAATATTTTTACATTTATCCAATAAATGTTAGAGGCATAAAATGTGAATGAATCCAATTTTAAGTATAAATATTCTAATATTCTTTAAAAGGTCGATTAACCGCCTTTTGATGACAAACCCTTTTTAAATATACTTTTTATCACTTTTATATGTTATATTTGACAAAATAAAATCCTTCTTTATAATCAAGACATAAAAATTTACTTTGTGTAAATTTTTGGGTATTTTTCCGATAAACTTCATTTTTTAATGAATAGTGAAAAATACTGTATTTTAATTCAAAACCTCCTTTTAATCTAATTTATTTCTATCGTTAGGTTATCTTATTAATTTGTTTTAAAGTGTAATTAGAATATATTTTTACCATTTAATCCAATGCTGGTCATTAGAATTAATTTCACTTTGAAAATGGACATAAAAAAAATGTCAATCTTTTGATAGATATTGTTTCTTAAAAACATGCTATTTGTTTTAACAGCGGGAATTAACTATATAATTTATTAATGAAACTTATATGTTTTGAATTTGGTAAAATGGACATAATTTTTGAATTTGTAATATCAAATATATCTTAGAGTGAATTTTTGGTATTTTTCTGATAATGTTCATTTTTTAATGAATAGTGAAAAATACAGCATTTCAATTCAAAACTGCTTTTTCATCCAAATTATTTATATATTTATATTGTCATTTTAATTAGTTTTAAAGTGTAATTTAATTATTTTTTTATCACTTAATAAAATATTGGTCATTGTAAGTAATTTCACTTATCAATTGGATGCAAAAACAAGTCAATCTTTTGATAAATTTTACATCTTAAAAACATGTCTTTGGTTTTGACAATGGGAATTATTTTTAAATTAATTACTGAAATTTCTGTGTTTAGAATTTGGTAAAATGGGTTCCATATTTGGAATCAAAAGTTCCAAATTATGTAATTAAGACTCTTTTGTTTTTGGACATTATGAATAGTAATGACGACAATTATCTTTAATTACCATGATTAATTAGTAATCAGGTAGTTAAGGGTAATAAAATAATATCATAATAATATAAAATGATCCCAACATGTGTCCAAATCCTCTTTTTTAAGTCACGGTCGACCATGGAAAGCTTTATTCCAAACTTGAGGGCCCATG
The DNA here is from genome assembly GCA_963277665.1 of Viscum album. Lineage (NCBI taxonomy): Eukaryota > Viridiplantae > Streptophyta > Magnoliopsida > Santalales > Viscaceae > Viscum > Viscum album. The sequence goes on along the minus strand of OY728166.1, from coordinate 1,077,341,527 downwards.
GAGTCACATGGGTGTGATAGTGACATTTATGACATTATTTTTAAAAAAAGAATAGAAATATAACAAAGGTTTGTATATCCTAAGTAAAACAATTTTAATTTTGTTTACATAAATGATATATTAGACGATAAATAGTCATTAGAAAGCTAAAAATATTTCCTACATCTTGTTTTTTTATAATTTTTAGACATTAAATAAATAAATTTATTTATGACACCATGATGATGCAGTGATTACCTCATTAACGAAAGATTTAAATAAAATGAAACGATAAGGTAAAACCTAAGACTTACACTTGTCGAAAACCTATTGTATGGGTGGATTTAGAACCCTTATCACCTTATCCTTAAAATATATTATTGTGGGGCCTTTAAAATCCAAAAATAATTTTATAATAAAGTAACATTTCAAGACTTCCCAAAAGTGACCCTCCCCCCTCTTATAAAAAGGCCCCCACCTATACCCCCTTACCCACACCTCTCAATCCCTTGACTCGTCCAAATTCTACTCATATTATCTATCCACATCCCTCTCTTACTCCTAGAAGCCTTACTTTGGGCATAAGTCTTTCCAAGGAATCCTTTAGCTCAAATCAAAAAGAGTTACACAATTTAGAGGTAATGTCTTCTCTCGAGTTTCTTTCTTTTATTTTCCTTATTCACTCACCACTATCTTATTATTATTTGATTACATAATAACACCAGTATCCTCAATATAATATGATGTTTTTATAATAAGTATTATACCTACACTTACACACACCTTCGTCAAATGGTTAAAGAATATATTGTTTCTATGGGTGGTGAATTACTGCCTCACGAAACGATGATTGTTTAATATTATTTTAACACCTCTCATGGCTAACATTATGATGGAACTATATTTATATATGATATATATTATATTTATATCCTCTATATGCTTATGTATTTTATATTTAAAACATACCTTTATGCTTTGCATGTTATGCAAATGCGATAATTTCATATGAGGAAGTGTGGACAACCGCCCCCTCAAGTGATGTGACTCGTTCATGCCAAACATGGAATTTATAAATAATGTAATCAATGAACTTATGTTAACTATATAACATATATATTATACTGGAATTATAATATATCTATGTCTCATTTAGTTTTAAAGTCCATTAATATGACAAAAAATGAAAGTAGCGTTCATGCGTACGTACTTTCTACCTTCTCCATGAACGGTACATTTCATTTCTTATCTCCAAAAATTATGGAATATTATTAAGTACATATATACTGGATATATATGATACTTAAATAATTGACACCATTCTGGATATGATTTAATTATAACTACATGGACAATTATCTTCAAACAAGTTCATTTTTTACTCATGTACCGAACATCAACAAAACGTATGATATAAACTCACATAATTAACTAATTATTATAACATGATGATATGTGATATTAATTTAATAATAAAATTTAAAGTAATTCCTTAAGAAATTATAAATTTACCATGGTTTATTATTCAGGAATATAAAGAAACAAACAAGACAAGTCGGACTTGAGGTAAGGGATTTCTTATCTCACTTTTAATTCTGTGAGATTTCCATTGTTCGCTACTTATTTATTTCATGTGGTGTATTGTGTACTGAAATTTGATATATATTATCATTATTATATTTACATTCAAGTAATTCTTTGATTCATTTGTTTCTTATTATCTTTTGGTCATACGACTCGATTTATTACAATGAGGTAAGGTGTTTTTATCTCACTTTTTATTCCCATGAGGTTCATGCTATATTTGTCACTATCGCCTTTGAGTGGTGTATGTAATGACAATTATTATGATCTTTGAGTAATATACATACATTTATGGGTAATTACATCTTCATTGTTTGATCATTCTGTCATGGGGTGTACGTTTTGAAAGTTACCCAAATCGGTAAGGGAACCTTTCACCCTCCTCTTTCTAAAAGACTTATTTTTGTTAGGTCTTTTAATTTACATATTCTTATGTTGGGATATGTTCTTATATATCTGTATTACTGTAAAATTTATGTCCAAGTGATGATATACCCTTTTCATCTCTTATCAACTCATTTTATGAATTTTAAAGTGACGTTGTTTGGCTGTCAAATTTCTGTAAGGGAACTTCTTTACCCAATTTCAATTCTTTGGGTTAAACCTCTACGTCTTGATTATGTCGTGATATGAATATGTGTGAAGGACCTATGTTTGTTTTACACTTAATATCCACTTATATCGGGTGTATTTATATTTTTTACATATAATTATGTCATTGATTTATCCTTAATTCAAGGATACCATCTTTATAAGGGACTTCGTCTCAATCTCCTTTTATTGAGGAATCCTTTGATTTATACACGAATTTATTTTATAATGTGTCTAAAGCCCTTTTGACTTCTCATTTCATTCAAAGGGAATATTTTCTCTATGAAGAGTTTTACTAAAGGACAAAAAGGAATGTTTCTTTTTTTACGTAAGCGGTGACAATGACATTTTCCACCTCCGTGAGTATTATTTGGTCTTTGGCTTCCTTAACAAGCTGTAATGTTTTTAAAAAGGAAAATAAATACCATATACTCTTTTTATGTATTTTGGTATTGAAAATGGTTTTTAGAATGGATTTATTATTTAAATATCTTAAAAAGTTATATTTTTATTGCAATGTGGTAATGTTATCTTTCCTTTACGCTTAAGTTATGTGTTATGCTTATGTTATGGTTCATGGGAATTGTTTATGAAGTTGGGTGGTTCCATGATAAACTAAGGGTGGGTGAGCCCGAGATAGCTCTCCAATACATTGGATAATTTGAAGGAGTTAAACGATAAGGTTTCTCCGAAGAGATTTAGGGAATATACTGCGATGGGTATTCCAAACGTAACCATGGGGGTTACTCCCTATGTAAGAATGATATGAATGCCTCAAGTTACCTTTATGTATTATGATTTCTATGAGTTGTTAATAAATCTTATGATTTCAGGAGGTATGTTAAAGTGCTTATTTTTTATGAGTAAAGTATGATTTAATTGATTCTTATTTATACATGGACTAATGTTTTCTTTCCATATTTTTATATCCCTTACTGAGCTTTTTATGCTCATCCCAAGTTTTTGAAATGTTTTCCACAGGACATAAAGACGAATAGGGTCAAGGATGGGATCAAGGAAAGCCATTCTGTCTAAAACATAGAACTAGTAATGTTTCTTTTTTAAGAGTTTTTATTTTATGAAAAAATGGAAACTGAGTAGAAGTGTCTACTTTATAATATTTTGAGATGTAATAGTTATGACCTAATTCTCAAAAACTCGAAACCTGAAAAGATCCTCAATGTGAATTATTCATTTAATTCAATATTATGTAATTTTCTAAGTCCAGGTCCTTATAGTTGGTATCATAGATCGGTTTATACAGCTTTAGGGATTAGGAGTTTTCATTAGACACATGGTTAGTCCCTATGTCTATTATTTTAGTTAAATCCTTGTTTTATAACTTTTTCAGATCAAGTAAAGTAAGTTACAAATATAATGAGGAGGATCTCAAACGACATTTCTATCTCTTCCTGAGGACATGCTTGCAATAATTATTGCAAAGTCATGTTCGGATGATTGTGAAACTTTTTCTAGCATACAACTCACTTGCAAGCTGTTGTTTGTGATATAAAACACCTCCACTACACTTCGTTATCATCATGGATCATGGGTTGTATTTAGACAAATCCTATTTTTACAATATTCTCATATTTTCAAGAAAGGTAAATATTATCAAGGCATTTTCAAATATTTTACCTTATCACAAGATTTTGAAGCATATTATGATTTCAAAAAAGGTGCTGAATAATGAGACCCTTGCGCAACCTATTTATATTTACTTTTCCAATATAGTATCTCAGCACATACCTATGGTATTTTAAAAGGACAATTAATAGAAATTTTCAACTGAAATTCGATCCGACTATTTTATAGAAATCATATTTTATCAGATGTTTTCAAATTATATGTCATACATGATTATTTTCCAAAACTGTTTTTCTGTGAACACCCATATTACCCATGTTGTACAAGGTTTATTTGGATGGAGGAAGAAAATGAATTTTAAGGATCTCTAAATCATTGTTACAATGAATGGACCTTCTACCAACGTGAACAAGATGATGATGAAACCAAATGGACACCATGATCAAGGTATGATGTTCTTCATTTTGGGGATCATTTTATTTTATCTTATGGTCGTGAAATAAGACTTCAAGAATTAATATGTTGAGATCATAATGAATTTAAATGAAAATGAGAGGTATAAGGAAACCATTGAGGTTAAAACATCTTAGGGTTATTTTTGAGTTTTATAAAAAGGACAACCCGTAGGATGGGTGACAACCCGTCGCATCTGGTAAGGCCACAGGAATCAAACCCACAACCGAAGGGCGACAAGGGTGCATCTCCTACCACTGGACTGCTTGAAGTCCCTGGTTAGTATGACTTATTATTTTAGTAAAATGATTTTATGGAACAAGAATAAGTTTATTTTGGGAATTTATGTTTTATCAAATGGATATACTTAGTATAGGAAAATGATTTGGTGATTAAGTGATAAAGGTTGTTGTGAAAGACGTTCTCTCTTTTGACGAAACACTATATCCCTAAGGAAGATTGAATACAATGGGATTTAAATTGTGGAATAATGGTTTAAATTTTAGTTTGGAAGAATCTATGTTTTTATTGTGGAAATATGATGATTTGGTTTATTTATGAAAATGATTAACCTGTCATGGAGAATATGTGATTAGGTTAATTACTTTTCAATATGAGACTTTGTGAGAAACTGATGTTATTTGGAGATAAATGTTAAGATTTACCTTGCAAGACTATGTAATTAAATCCTTATGATATTTAGGTTTCAATCTTAGTTTAGATTACTTTTGAAGAATTTTATGGATAGTAGTTTATTGAATGGTCTTTGTTGAACTTTGGGTTTTGTTTTAAAAAATTTGGAGATTAAGAGTAGTTTTTCTTTTTGTAAAAGATTAACCTTTTTGGGTATTATCTCATCTCGTACTAACTATTTTGGTTTTGGTTAAGTTCTAAAGACATGGAAAATATATAGTTCTCTTTTGTGGATTAGGTGATTCTCTAGAAGTTGATTATAGCACTCTTAATGTCAACAAGTCATCCTAAATACTCATCTTTTGGAGAAAATATGAGTTTGTGTTATAAATATAGTAAGAGATGAAAGTCTACATGAAAAGTAAGTATGTTTACTTATATTTTAGTTAAGCTCATAAATAAATTACTCAATGAAAAGTAACTTAAAACAAAAACGTTGTCTATTAAATTTTCTTAATGGGGAATCAAATACCGTTTAACCCATCACAAGTTTGTGGATTTCAGATTGTTTACTTTCTCCTGATCATGTTTTCTATCACTCTCCATAAAAACTTGACACTTATTTTCTCCTTCATATCCATGTTTTCATGGGATCCTATTATGGGTTATCTCAGGTGACCATTTTACTTCTCTTTCTATCTTTTAAAGTGATAGTTTTATTGACTCCTTTTCCGATGTAGGGCTTTTAAGGAAGTTTCCAATCCCAATTTTAAAATTGCGAGGATGCAATTCCCAAAAGGGGGGAAGGATGTAACATCCCAGGAAAATAAAGAATATGACATTTTCATATTTCATAATATTTTTGAATAAAATATTAATATGAATTTAATGGGGATGTTATGTTCGATGGGATACCCAATACGCAACAACGAGTTTCTTTGAAGTCTTACGATGCACACTAATAATATAATAATATTATTATAAATGGTAGTAAACGCCTAGCCGTGGTAATAGAGGGAATGAACAGAACAAACTAAAAAGTGATTATATATGTTTGTTAAATATTTTTACATTTATCCAATAAATTTTAGAGGCTTAAAATGTGAATGAATCCAATTTTAAGCATAAATATTATAATATTCTTTAAAAGGTTGATTAACCGCCTTTTGATGAAAAACCCTTTTTAAATCTACTTTTTTCACTTTTATATGTTATATTTGAAAAAATAAAATCCTTCTTTAGAATCAAGACATCAAAATTTACTTTGTGTAAATTTTTGGTATTTTTCCGATAAAGTTCATTTTTTAATGAATAGTGAAAAATGTTGTATTTTAATTCAAAACCTCCTTTTAATATAATTTATTTCTATGGTTATATTATATTATTAATTTATTTTAAAGTGGAATTAGAATATATTTTTACCATTTAATCAAATGGTGGTCATTAGAATTAATTTCACTTTGAAAATGGACAAAAACAAGTGTCAATATTTTGATAGATATTCTTTCTTTAAAACACGCTATTTATTTTCACAGCGGGAATTAACTATATAATTTATTAATGAAACTTTTATGTTTTGAATTTGGTAAAATGGAAATAATTTTTTTAATTTGTAATATCAAATATAGATTATAGTTATTTTTTGGTATTTTTCTGATAATGTTCATTTTTTAATGAATAGTGAAAAATACAGCATTTTAATTCAAAACTGTTTTTTCATCCAAATTATTTATATATTTAGATTGTAATTTTAATTGGTTTTAAAGTGTAATTTAATTATTTTTTTATCACTTAATACAATGTTGGTCATTTTAAGTAATTTTACTTATCAATTGGATGCAAAAACAAGTCAATCTTTTAATAAATTTTACATCTTAAAAACATGTCTTTGGTTTTGACAATGGGAATTATTTTTAAATTAATTACTGCAATTTCTGTGTTTGGAATTTGGTAAAATGGGTTCTATATTTGGAATCAGAAGGTCCAAATTATGTAATTAATACTCTTTTATTTTTGGACATTATGAATAGTAATGATGACAATTATCTTTAATTATCGTGATTAATTAGTAATCAAGTAGTTAAGGGTAATAAAATAATATCATAATAATATAAAATGATCCCAAAATGTGTCCAAATCCTTTTTTTCAAGTCATGTCCGACCATGGGAATATTTATACCAAACTTGAGGGCCGATGGAGTCACATGGGTGTGATAGTGACATTTATGACATTATTTTTAAAAAAGAAGAGAAATATAACAAATGTTTGTATATCCTAAGTAAAACAATTTTAATTTTGTTTACATAAATGATATATTGGACTATAAATATTCATTGGAAATCTAACAATATTTCCTACATCTTGTTTTTTTTATAATTTTTAGACATTAAATAAATAAATTTATTTATGACACCATGATAATGCAGTGATTACCTCATTAATGAATGATTTAAATAAAATGAAAAGATAAGGTAAAATATAAGACTTACACTTGTCTAAATCCTATTGGATGGGTGTATTTCTAACCCTTGTCACCTTATCCTCAAAATATATCATTTTGGGACCTTTAAAATCCGAAAATCATTTTATAATAAAGTAACATTTAAGACTTTCTAAAAGTGACCCTCCCCCCACTTATAAAAAGGCCCCCACATATACCACATTACCCACACCTCTCAAGCCCATGGCTCATCCAACCTCTACTGATATTATCTCTAAAAATCCCTCTATCACTCCTAGAATCCTTGCTTTGGGTAGAATTCTTTCCAAGGAAGCCTTTGGCTCAAATCAAAAAGAGTTACCCGATTTAGAGGTAATGTCTTCTCTCGAGTTTCTTTCTTTAATTTTCCTTCCTCACTCACCACTATCTTATTATTATTTGATTCCATAATAACACCAGTATCGTCAATATACTATTATGTTGTTATTATAAGTATTCTACCTATACTTACACACACCTCTTTCAAATGGTTAAAGAACATACTGTTTCTATGGGTGGCGAATTACTGCCTCACGAAACGATGATTGTTCAATCTTCTTTTAACACCTATCATGGTGGACATTATGATGGAACTATATTTATATATGATATATATTATATTTATGTCCTCTCTCTACTTCTGTATTTTATATTTAAAACATACCTTTATGCTTTTCATGTTATGAAAATGCAATAATTTCATATGAGGAAGTGTGGACAACCGCCCCCTCAAGTGATGTGACTCGTTCATGCCAAACATGGAATTTATAAATAATGTTATAAATGAACTTATGTTTGATATATAACATATATATTATACTGTAATTATAATATATCTATGTCTCATTTAGTTTTAAATTCCATTAATATGACAAAAAATGAAAGTAGCGTTCATGCGTACGTACGGCCTACCGTCTCCATGAACAGTACATTTCATTTATTATCTCTAAAACATTATGGAATATTATTAAATACATATATACTAGTTATATATGATACTTAAATCATTAATACCATTCCCGAGATGATTTAAATATAACTACATGGACAATTCTCTTCAAACAAGTTCATTTTTGACTCATGTACCAAACATCGACAAAACGTATGATATAAACTCACATAATTAACTAATTATTATAACATGATAATATGTTATATGAATTGAATAATAAAATTTAAAGTAAGTCCTTAAGATATTATAAATTGACCATGGTTTATTATTCAGGAATATAAAGAGACAAACAAGACAAGTCGGACTTGAGGTAAGGGATTTCTTATCTCACTTTTAATTATGTGATATTTCCAGTGTTCACCACTTATTTATTTCATGTGATGTATTGTGTACTGAAATTTGATATATATTATCATGATTATATTTACATTCAAGTTATTCTTTGATTCATTTTTTGCTTATTATCTTTTGGTCATACGACTCAATTTTTTACAATGAGGTAAGGAGTTTTTATCTCACTTTTTATTACCATGAGGTTCATGTTATATTTGTCACTATCACCTTTGAGTGGTGTATGTACTGCCCATTATTCTGCTCTTTGAGTAATATACATCCATTTATGGGTAATTATATCTTCATTGTTTGATCCTTCTGTCATGGGGTGTGCGTTTCGAAAGTTACCCAAATCGGTAAGGGAACCTTTCACCCTCCTCTTTTTAAAAGACTTATTTCTTTTAGGTCTTTTAATTTAAATCTTATTATGTTGGGATATGTTCTTATATATCTTTATTGCAGTAAAATTTATATCCAAGTGATGAGATACCCTTTTTATCTCTTATCAACTCATTTTCTGAATTTTAAAGTGACGTCGTTAGGCTATCAAATTTCTGTAAGGGAACTTCTTTACCCAATTTCAATTATTTGGGTTAAACCTCTACTTCTTGATTATGTCGTGCTATGAATATTTGTGAAGTACTATTTTTGTTTTACACTTAATATCCACTTATATTGGGTGTGTCTATATTTTTCACACATAATTATTTCATTGATTTATCCTTAATCAAAGGATACCGTCTTTATAAGGGACTTCGTCTCAATATCCTTTTATTGAGGCATACTTTGATTTATACACGGAATTCTTTTATACAGTGTATAAAACCCTTTTGACTTATCATTTCATTCAAAGGGAATCTTTTCTCTCCAAAGCGTTTTACTAAATGACAAAAAGGAATGTTTCTTTTTTTACGTAAGCGGTGAAGACGACCTTTTCCGCCTTCGCTAGTATTATTTGGTCTTTGGCTTCCTTAACAATCCATAATGTTTTTAAAAAGGAAAATAAATACCATATACTCTTTTTACGTATTTTGGTATTGAAAATGGTTTTTAGAATGGATTTATTATTTCAGTATCTTAAAAATTTATATTGTTATTTCAATGTGGGAATGTTATCTTTCCTTTATACTTATGTTATGTGTTATGTTTATGTTATAGTTCTTGGGAATTTTTTATGAAGTCAGGTGGTTCCGTGATAAACTAAGGGCAGGTGAGCCTGAGATATCTCTCCAATGAATTGGGTAATGCGAAGGAGTTAAATACTAAGGTTTTTTCGAATAGATTTAGGGAATATAATATGATGGGTATTCCAAATATAACCATGAGGGTTACTCCCTACGTAAGAATGTTATAAATGACTCAAGTTACCTTTATGTCTTATGATTTCTATGAGTTATTCATAAATATTATGATTTCATGAGGTATGTTAAAGTGCTTATATTTTATGAGTAAAGTATTATTTCATTGATTCTTATGTATACATGGACTAATGTTTTCTTTCCGTATTTTTATATCCCTTACTGATATTTTTATGCTCATCCCAAGTTTTTGAAATGTTTTCCATAAGACTTAAAGATGAATAGGGTCAAGGATGGGATCAAGGAAAGACATGCTATCTAAAACATAGAACTAGTAATGTTTCTTTTTTAAGAGTTTTTATTTTATGAAAAAATGGAAACTGAGTAGAAGTGTCTACTTTATAATCTTTTGAGATGTAATAGTTATGTCCTAATTCTCTAAAACTTGAAACCTGAAAAGATCCTCAATGTGAATTATTAATTTAATTCAATATTATGTAATTTTCTAACGTCGGTTCCTTATAGTTGGTATCAGAGGTCGGTTTAGACAACTTTAGGGATTAGGAGTTTTTGTTAGACACATGGTTAGTCCCTATGTCTATTATTTCAGTTAAATCATTGTTTTATAACTTTTTCAGATCAAGTAAAGTTAGTTACAAACAGAAGAAGGAGGATCTCAAACGACATTCCTATCTCTTCCTAAGGACATGCTTGCAATAATTATTAAAAATTCATGTTCGGATGATTGTGAAACTTTTTCTAGAATACAACTCACTTGAAAGAAGTTGTTTGAGATATAAAACACCTCCACTATACCTCGTTATCATCATGGATCATGGGTTGTATTTAGACAAATCCTATTTTCACAATATTCTCATATTTTCAAGAAAGGTAAATATTATCAATGCATTTTCAAATATTTTACCTTATCACAAGATTTTGAAGAATATTATGATTTTAAAAAAGGTGCTAAAGAAGGAGACCCTTGCGCAACCAATTTATATTTTCTTTTACAATATAGTCTCTCAGCACATACCTATGGTATTTTAAAAGGAACATTAATTGAATGTTTCAACTGAAATGCGGTCTGAATATTTTATAGAAATCATGTTTTATCAGATGTTTTGAAATTATATGTCATACATGATTATTTTCCAAAACTATTTTTCTATGAACACCCATATGACCCATGTTGTACAAGGTGTATTTCGATGGAGGAAGAAAATGATTTTGAAGGATCTCTAAATCATTATTGCAATGCATGGACCTTCTACTTACGTGAAAAACATGACGATGAAACCAAATGGACACAATGATCAAGGTATGATGTTCTTCATTTGGGGGATCATTTTATTTTATCTTATGGTGGTGAAATAAGACTTCAATAATTAATATGTTGAGATCATAATGAATTTGGATGAAAATGGGAGGTATAAGGAAACCATTGAGGTTAAAACATGTTAGGGTTATTTTTGAGTTTTATAAAAAGGACAACCTGTAGGATGGGTGACAACCCGTCGCATATGGTAAGGCCGTAGGAATCGAACCCACAACCGAAGGTCGACAAGGGCGCATCGCCTACCACTGGCCTACTTGAATTCCTTGGTTAGTATGACTTATTATTTTAGTAAAATGATTTTATGGAACAAGAATAAGTTTATTTTGGGAATTTATGTTTTATCAAATGGATATACTTAGTATAGGAAAATGATTTGGTGATTAAGTGATAAAGGTTGTTGTGAAAGACGTTCTCTCTTTTGACAAAACACTATATCCCTAAGGAAGATAGAATACTATGGGATTTCAATTGTGGAATAATGGTTGAAATTTTAGTTTGGAAGAATCTATGTTTTTATTATGGAAATATGATGATTTGTTTTATTTATGAAAATGATTAACCTATCATGGAGAATATGAGATTAGGTTAATTACTTTCCAATATGAGACTTTGTGAGAAACTGATGTTATTTAGAGATAAATGTTAAGATTTATCTTGTAAGACTATGTAATTAAATCCTTATGATATTTGGGTTTCAATATTAGTTTGGATTACTTTTTAATAATTTTATGGATATTAGTTTATTGAATGTTCTTTGTTGAACTTTGGTTTTTGTTTGAAAAATTTTGGAGATTAAGAGTAGTTTTTCTTTTTGTAAAATATTATCCCTTTTGGGTATTATCTGATCTCGTACTAACCATTTTGGTTTTGGTTAAGGTCTAAAGACATGGGAAATATATAGTTCTCTTTTTTGGATTAGGTGATTTTCTAGAAGTTGATTATAGCGCTCTTAATGTCAATAAGTCATCCTAAATACTCATCTTTTGGAGAAAATATGAGTTTGTGTTAGAATTCTAGTAAGAGATGAAATTATACATGAAAAGTAAGTATGTTTACTTATATTTTAGTTAATCTCATAAATAAATTCCTCAATGAAAAGTAACTAAAAACAAAATTTTGTCTGTTAACTTTTCCTACTGGGAAATCAAATACCGCTTAACCCATCACAAGTTTTTGGATTTCAGATTTTTTACTTTCTCCTGATCATGTTTTCTATCACTCTTCATAAGAACTTGACACTTAGTTTCTCCTCCATATCCATGTTTTCATGGTATCCTAGTAAGGGTTGTCTCTGGTGACCATTTTACTTCTCTTTCTTTCTTTTAAAGTGATAGTTTTATTGACTCCTTTTCCGATGTAGGGCTTTCAAGGAAGTTTCCAAGCCCAATTTTAAAATTGCGAGGACGCAATTCCCAAAAGGGGGGAAGTATGTAACATCCCAGCTAAATAAAGAATATGACATTTTCATATTTCATAATATTTTTGAATAAAATATTAATATTAATTTAAAGGGGATGTTATGTTCGATGGCGTACCCAATACGCAACAACAAGTTTCTTTGAAATCTTACGACGCACACTAATAATATAATAATATTATTGTAAATGGTAGTAAACGCCTAGTAGTTGTAATGGCGGAAATGAAAAGAACTAACTAAAAAGTGATTATATATGTTTGTTAAATATTTTTACATTTATCCAATAAATTTTAGAGGCTTAAAATGTGAATGAATCCAATTTTAAGCATAAATATTCTAATATTCTTAGAAAGGTCGATTAACCGCCTTTTGATGGAAAACCCTTTTTAAATCTACTTTTTGTCACTTTTAGATGTTATATTTTACAAAATAAAATCCTTTTTTAGAATCAAGACATCAAAATTTACTTTGTGTAAATTTTTGGTATTTTTCGATAAAGTTCATTTTTAATGAATAGTGAAAAATGATGTATTTTAATTCAAAATCTCCTTTTAATGTAATTTATTTATATGGTTAGATTATCTTTTTAATTTGTTTTAAAGTGAAATTAGAATATATTTTTACCATTTAATCCAATGGTGGACATTATAATTAATTTCACTTTGAAAATGGACATAAAGAAGTGTCAATCTTTTGATAGATATTGTTTCTTAAAAACACGCTATTTGTTTTGACAGCGGGAATTAACTATATAATTTATTAATGAAACTTATATGTTTTGAATTTGGTAAAATGGACATCATTTTTTAATTTGTAATATCAAATATATCTTAGGGTGATTTTTTGGTTTTTTTCTGATAATGTTTATTTTTTAATGAAAAGTGAATACAACATTTTAATTCAAAACTGCTTTTTCATCCAAATTATTTATATAGTTAGGTTGTCATTTTAATTGGTTTTAAAGTATAATTGAATTATGTTTTATCACTTAATACAATTTTGGTCATTGTAAGTAATTTCACTATTCAATGGGATATAAAAACAAGTCAATCTTTTGATAAATTTTACATCTTAAAAACATGTCTTTGGTTTTGACAACGGGAATTATTTTTAAATTAATTACTTCAATTTCTGTGTTTGTAATTTGGTAAAATTGATTCCATATTTTTAATCAGAAGTTCCAAATTATGTAATTTATACTCTTTTGTTTTTTGACATTATGAATAGTAACAACAACAATTATCTTTAATTATCATGATTAATTAGTAATCGGGTAGTTAAGGGTAATAAAATAATATAATAATAATATAAAATGACCCCAACATGTGTCCAAATCCTCTTTTTGAGTCATGGAGGACCATGGGAAGCTTTATACCAAACTTGAGAGACCATGGAGACACATTGGTGTGATAGTGACATTTATGACATTATTTTTAAAAAAGAAGAGAAACATAACAAAGGTTTGTATATCCTAAGTAAAACAATTTTAATTTTGTTTACATAAATGATCTATTAGACTATAAATATTCATTGTAAATATAAAAATATTTCCTAAATCTTGGTATTTTTTTATAATTTTTAGACATTAAATAAATAAATTTATTTATGACACCATGATGATGCAGTGATTACCTCATTAATGAATGATTTAAATAAAATAAAAAGATATGGTAAAATATAAGAATTAAACTTTTGAAAAACCTATTTTATGGATGGATTTTGAAACCTTATCACCTTATCCTCAAAATATATCATTGTGGGACCTTCAAAATCTGAAAATCATTTTATAATAAAGTAACATTCCAAGACATTCAAAAAGTGACCCTCCTCGCTCTTATAAAAGGCCCCCACCTCTACCCCCTTACTCACACCTCTCAAGCCCGTGTATCATCCAAACTATGTTCATATTATCTCTCCACATCCCTCTATTACTCCTAGAATCCTCACTTTGGTCAAAAGTCTTTCCAAGGAAGCCTTTGGCTCAAATCAAAAAGAGTTACCCGATTTAGAGGTAATGTATTATCTCGAGTTTCTTTCTTTTATTTTCATTCTTAAATCACCACTATATTATTATTATTTGATTCCATAATAACAACAGTATCCTAAATATACTAGGATGTTTTTATGATAAGGATTCTACCTACACTTACACACACCTCCGTCTAATGGTTAAAGAACATACTGTTTCTGTGGGTGGTGAATTACTACCTCACAAAACGATGATTGTTCAATCTTCCTTTAACACATCTCATGGTGGAAATTATGATGGAACTATATTTATATATGATATATATTATATTTATTTCCTCTATATTCTTATGTATTTTATATTTAAAATATACCTTTATACTTTTCATGTTGTGAAAATGTGATAATTTCATATGAGGAAGTGTGGACAACCGCCCCCTCAAGTGATGTGACTCATTCATGCCAAACATGGAATTTATAAATAATGTAATAAATTAACTTATTTTACCAATATAACATATATATTATACTGGAATTATAATATATCTATGTCTCATTTAGTTTTAAAGTCCATTAATATGATAAAAAATGAAAGTAGCGTTCATGCGTACGTATGGCCTACCGTCTCCATGAACGGTAAATTTTATTTATTATCTCAAAACATTATGGAATATTATTAAATACATATATACTGGATATATATGATATTTAAATCACTAACACCATTTTGGAGATAATTTACTTATAACTACATGGACAATTCTCTTCAAACAAGTTCATTTTTGACTCATGTACCGAACATCGACAAAACGTATGATTTGAACTCACATAATTAACTAATTATTATAACAAGATAATATTTGATATGAATTGAATAATAAAATTTAAAGGAATACCCTAAGAAATTATAAATTGACCAAGGTTTATTATTCATCAATATAAAGAAACAAACAAGACAAGTCGGACTTGAGGTAAGGGATTTCTTATCTCACTTTTAATTCTGTGAGATTTCCATTATTCGCCACTTATTTATTTCATGTGGTGTATTGTGCACTAACATTTGATATATATTATCATTATTATATTTATATTAATGGTATTATATGATTTATTTGGTGCTTATTATCTTTTGGTCATACGACTCGATTTATTACAATGAGGTAAGGCGTTTTTATCTCGCTTTTTATTCCCGTGAGGTTCATGCTATATTTGTCACTATCGCCTTTGAGTGGTGTATGTACTGCCCATTATTATACTATTTGAGTAATATACATCCATTTATGGGTAATTAAATCGTCATTTTATGATCCTTCTGTCATGGGGAGTACGTTTCGAAAGTTACCCAAATCGGTAAGGGAACCTTTCACCCTTCTCTTTTTAAAAGACTTATTTTTGTTAGGTCTTTTAATTTACATCTTCTTATGTTGGGATATGTTATTATATATCCTTATTTCAGTAGACTTTATGTACAAGTGGTGAGATACCCTTTTTATCTCTCATCAACTCATTTTTTGAATTTTAAAGTGATGTTGTTAGGCTGTCAAATTTCTGTAAGGGAACTTCTTTACCCAATTTCAATTATTTGGGTTAAACCTCTACTTCTTGATTATGTCATGCTATGAATATGACCTATGTTTGTTTTATACATAATATCCACTTATATTGGGTGTATTTATATTTGTCACACATAATTATGTCATTGATTTATCCTTAATCAAAGGATACCGTCTTTATAAGGGACTTCATCTCATTCTCCTTTTATTGAGCAATCCTTTTATTTATACACAACTTTATTTTATATGGTGTATAAAACCCTTTTGAATTTTCATTTCATTCAAAGGTAATATTTTATCTACAAAGTGTTTTACTAAACGACAAAAAGGAATGTTTCTTTTTTTTCGTAAGTGGTGACAACACCCTTTTCCTCCGTCGTGAGTATTATTTGGTCTTTGGATTCCTTAACAAGCCATAATGTTTTTAAAAAGGAAAATAAATACCATATAATCTTTTTACATATTTTGGTATTGAAAATGGTTTTTATAATGCATTTATTATTTCAATATCTTAAAAATTTATATTGTTATTGCAATGTGGGAATTTTATCTTTCCTTTATGCTTAAGTTATGTGTTATGTTTATGTTATGGTTCTTGGGAATTGTTTATGAAGTCGGGTGGTTCCATGATAAACTAAGGGCGGGTGAGCCCAAGATAGCTCTCCAATGCATTGGGTAACGCGAAGGAGTTAAACGCTAAGGTTTCTATGAAGAGATTTAGGGAATATACTACGATGGGTATTCCAAGCGTAACCATGAGGGTTACTCCCTACATAAGAATGTTGTGAATGCCTCAAGTTACCTTTATGTCTTATTATTTCTATGAGATATTCATAAATCTTATGATTTCATGAGGTATGTTAAAGTTATTATGTTTTATGAGTAAAGTATGATTT
The DNA here is from genome assembly GCA_963277665.1 of Viscum album. Taxonomy (NCBI): domain Eukaryota; kingdom Viridiplantae; phylum Streptophyta; class Magnoliopsida; order Santalales; family Viscaceae; genus Viscum; species Viscum album. Next base: position 1,077,324,464 of record OY728166.1, on the reverse strand, counting down.
CATTAATTCTTATATATACATGGAATAATGTTTTATTTCTGTATTTTTATATCCCTTACTAAGATTTTTATGCTCATCCCAAGTTTTCCAAATGTTTTCCACAGGACTTAAAGATGAATAGGGTCAAGGATGGGATCAAGTAAAGGCATGTTGTCTAAAACATGGTATTAGTCATGTTTCTTTTTTAAGAGTTTTTATTTTATGAAAAAATTGAAACTGAGTAGAAGTGTCTACTTTATAATCTTTTGAGATGTAATAGTTATGTCCTTATTCTCTAAAACTCTAAACCTGAAAAGATCCTCAATGTGAATTATTCATTTAATTCAATATTATGTAATGTTCTAAGGCTGGGTTCTTATACTATGTTCCCCATCATAGTTTTTCATCCAACCGTAAAAATATATTTAAGAATATTGTTATATAATTTCAAGGTTCTTATCATAGCGGGGAACTACCATGACCTTATCAATGCAACAAATACTCTATGACATTATTACATCATAGTCATGCAGAAAAATGAACAATATGTAATAATATGTTTAATATTTAAATACTTTAAATGTCCATGTAATAAAAGTACAACCAGTTGGTTCTAGGATACCAACTCTTACAAACTCCCACTTGGACTAGATCCAACTGCCTACAACTTTTAGTCCGCTAGAAATCACATGGTGATCATGTTTCTATTGGTTCAAGGCTTTAGTTAAGGGGTTTGCCATGTTGTCTTTTCTGAAAATACTGCTCACTACAACTTCAAATCTCTGAGAAAAATCCCTTAAGAGATGATACTTCCAAAGTATGTGCTTTGTCTACTGATGTAACCTTGGATATTTTGCGAGATCCGCCACTATAGTATTATCACAGTGCAGTGTGATGGGACCTTTACTACTAGGTATCACATATAGATCATGGATGAATCTTTATATCCAAACTAATTCTTTATTTGACTTAGAAGCTGCGATATACTCGGACTCTGTTGTAGAATCTACAACCACACTGTGCTTTGAGATCTTCCAACTCACTACACCTCCATTCAAAGTGAATATGTATCCTATTTGTAACTTCATGTCATCTTGATTAGTCAGGAAACTAGCATCTTCATATCCTCTGATGACTAGTTCCTCATCTCCTCCATAAACCAGGAACATATCCTTAGTATGCCTCAGATACTTTAAGATAGTTTTAACTACCATCCAAAGGCAGTCACCTGGGTCAGCTTGATATCTTCCTACTGCACTCAATGCATAGGCGACATCCAGCCTAGTACATAGCATGGAATACATGACTGAACCAATCGCGGATTCGTATGGATTCCTTTTCGTTATCTTTCTTTCCTCATGTATCTAAGGACACATTTTCTTGGAAAGATCAATTCCATGTGATGTTGGCAACAATCTCCTCTTGGATTTTTCCATACTGAATCTATTCAGTATCTTATCAATGTATGAACTTGGAATTAGGCCCAAAAATCTTTTGGATCTATCACGATGGATCTTGATCCCAAGAATATATGTTTCCTCTCCCAAGTCCTTCTTGTAGAAGCATTGATTCAACCATGCCTTAATAGACTATAAGACTAGTATCTAATTTCCAATAAGTAATATTTCATCAACATATTCTATTAGGAAAATGAATTCACTCCCACTAAACCATTTGTAGACACAAGGATCACATTCATTCTTGATAAAACCAAATTTCTTTGTGGCTTCATAAAAATGAATGGTCCATGACTTGTATGATTTATTTAATCCATAAATGGATTTTGGAAACTTTCATACCTTATTGGAATCATTTGGAGTCATAAACCCTTCAGGTTGTGTCATGTAGACATATTCCCAAAGGTTCCCATTATGGAAGGTTGTTTTGACATCCATTTTCCAAATCTCAAAGTCATGGAAAGTGGCAATGGACAATATAATTCTGATGGATTTTAGCATTGTAAGTGGGGAAAAGGTTTCATCATCGTCAATGCCTTGATTCTATTTGAACCCTTTTGCAACTATTTGTGCCTTATATGTGCTGACTTATCCTTCCATGTCTAGTTTCTTCTTGAATACCCATTTGCAACCAACATTATTTACATCAACTGGAGGATCTACCAAAATCCAGACTTGATTTTGGTACATGGAATCCATTTCAGAATTCATGGCTTCTTTCCACTTGGCAACATTTGTGCCACTTACTTCTTTCTTATAGGTTAGAGGATCATTATTATCAACTAATAATGAGTCATCATCCTCATTAACAAGAAAACCATACTGTTCTGGTTCTCTAACCTCTCTTGTACTCCTATGCAGCTCTTGTGTCTCTAGAACAATTCTTTCTTCCATAGAGGTTTGTGGAATCTAATTATGTACCAACCCTTGTGTACCTTGAGCCTCAACTTCATTGAAGTATATCTCGCTCCCACTATCTCTTTTGTAGATGTGCTCCCTCTTAAGGAATATGGAATGTCTCGCCACTATAACCTTTTTTTTGTGGGGTTGTATAGGTAATATCCCCTTTTTCCCTTGGGGTATCCTATAAAGGTACACTTTGTGCCTCGGGGTGAAAGTTTGTTACCTAAAGAGGACTTAACAAATTAATTGCTTCCCCACACATGTAAATTCGATAATATGGATTTCTATCCACTCCAAAACTCATATAGAATACCATTTATCAATTTAGTTGGTACTTGGTTTAGTATGTGCGATGTTGTTTGTAACACATATCCCCAAAAGGATAATGGAAGACTCGCTTGACTCATCGTTGATCTCACCATGTCCAACATGGTGTGGTTCCTCTTTTCGCTCACACCATTTCACTGGGGTGTGTATGGAGGAGTGAGTTGGGATAGGATCATAAACTCCCATAAGTAATCAATGAAGTATTGATTAATATATTCTCCACCTCGGTCTGAGCGGTGTTTCTTAATCTTCTTACCAAGCTGATTCTCAACTTCATTCTTGTATTCTTTGAACTTATCAAAAGAATCCGACTTATACCTCATTACGTAGATATATTTATATATACTAAAATCATCATTAAAAGTTAGGAAGTATGATTACCCTCCCCTTTCTTCAACTGTAAATGGTCCATACACATCAGTATGAACCAATTCAAGAAGTTATTTAGCCCTTTCACCTTTCCCAATAATTGGGGATTTGGTCATTTTGCCTTGTAAACATGCATGACATACACCAAGTCGTTTTAGTTTTAAAGAATCTAAATATCCATATTGATGTAAATTTATCAAGCATTTCTCAATTACATGACCTAATCGGTGATGCCAAAGTTGAGTGTGGTATGAGTCATGTGAAGTATCTTTGTTATCCATTTCCATTACTTGGTTTGTGTAATTCAACACGTAATGACTGTTGTATAAATGTACCATACCAAAACAAATCCTATCTTTGTAAAAGAAGCAACATTCATTTCCAAACTTGAATACAAAACCCATCTTTATATAATTTGGATATAGAAATAATGTTTTTAGTAACAGACAGCACATAATAACAACCATTTAATACCAAGATCATCCCAGTTTTAAACGTGAGGTGGTAGTCCCCGACAGCTACAACAGAAAGTCTGGATCTATTGGATGCTCTTAGATCTTCCTCCCCTCGGCCAGTCTTCTGGAATCTACTTGGTTCATGTATTTGGATACATATGTGAGCACCATAACCTGTATTTAATAACCAATTTGTAGAAACTGATGGATTTCATTCGATAATAAACACACCTGAATATTCCCCTTGATTCTTAGGTTGGGTGAATTTCTTCTTCCAATGACCCTTCTTGCCACATGCGAAACAAAGAGCCTCATGTTCCCTAGCCTCCCCTTTGATCTTCCATTTCTTGTAATTTTGTGAAGAAGCTTTGGGCTTAAATCTCTTCACCTTCCCATTCCTCTTATTCACCATAAGGACATAGGGCTTTTCTCGCTTCATATATTTGTCCACTTGGAGAATGAGGATAAGAAGATCATATAGAGATTTCTCAATGTTTTTCATATTGATGTTGACAACAAAGTTAGAGATGATCTGAGAGAGTGAAGTAAGAATGAGATTGGTGCCTAGTTATTTGGGGAGTTTAATCCCTATAACTTCCAGTCTCTCAATGTAGACAATGATCTTGACTACATGAGTCCCAGATGGGGCACCTTCTCCAAGATTACTCTGAAAGAGTGCCTTAGAGATATCAAACATTTCCTGTCTTTCTATCTCCTGGTAAAGACCACATAGGTTCTTGAGTATGCTATAAGAATTCATGTTTTTGCGAGACTTCATGAGATCACTAGGCATTGATGATAGCATGAAACATTGAATGTTGACCGCATTGTTTATATGTTTCTCATAGACCGGGAAATCCTCATCACTCGCCTCTTTTGCAGGCAGATCAAGTAATGCTAACTCTAGCACGTAAGACTTCCGTTCATGTCTTAGGATAACCCGAAGGCATCTAAACCATTCCTAGAAGTTATTGTTTATGAGGATGTTATCTTTATCCAGAATTTATTGCAGGGATAGTTTGGTTGATGACTTTGTCATTTTTATTAAACAATTTAAAAGAGAAGATCATTAATACTTTCTTTATTACATTTTATAAGAAATAATAAATTTTATTAAGTCTCCCACTATTTTATCAATTCCCAATAGCCATCACCATTGAACTCGGAATGTCCAGTTTCCATGACATTCTAGTGGAAAGGATCCATATTCCCCTTCACATAACCCTAACAAGGGTTTGTCAAGATATTAAAAGGTATTTAGGTAGGTAGTTCTTTTCCAAATATGGCAGATCCTTGATCTGTTGAGTGGACTCCCTAATCCTGAAATCATGACTTTGGATTTCCTCAACTCTTGCCTCCAATATTACACCAAGTCTAGCAAGGGATACTCCTCTTGATGCAATATGCTTAAGTCAACCTGAAACCTTTCATAAGGTCTTCCTGTATAAAAGTATGTGTCCTAATAAGGGTTGGTCAAACACATAGTTTTATCCATTTTTCCCCTTAATCAAGTAATAGAAGGCTTGGTCTAACTTAATATTTTATTTGAGGTATTTTTATCTCTTATACGTGAATTTTTTATTATCATTATCACATGCTTGTTAATATTAAGTGGAACTTACTTAAGTGATTAACCATGTATTGATAATGTTTACACATAAGTCTGGTTTATTTTAGTTCTATCTTGCATGCTTGTTTAATTCATTAATTATGTGACCGTGATAACACATCCATAAAGATAAACCATGAAACTGACAGAAATAAAATAAATAGAATGGTCATGAGATTTTCTAATGGTTATTTTTTCTAGCAGTTGATAAACTAACCCTGACCTAAGGTCAAAACATCTTGATAAACTTACCCTGACCTAAGGTCGAAACATCTTGAACCTTTTGGGTTTGTCTTTACAGAATTCCTCCTATCCACCTCTGTATCTCCTGGGATTGGTTTCGCATCGGCTCCATCTTGAAATACCTCCACTAGCTTGGGAGTTCCATCCATTACATATTCCTTTTTTTTAACTCACATGTAGGTGAGGGGTAAAAATGGGTTTTACATAAAATAAATCTTGGGCACGCAGACCCTACATATTAATGAGAAGAGATGGATCGTAGGCCAACAAATTTAATTTAAATAAATTAATTAAAAGAAACCATCCACATACAAATTTTGAAGGGTGAGGTAAGCTGGATTGGCTCAATGAACACAAAATGGATTCCTCCCTCCATATTTACAATTTTTTGGAGGTTCTATCACAACAAACTTCCTATAGAGGTGAATATTCAATGGATTTGTATTTCATTATGCTCTCGACGTACTCTCTACGGTCAGCATCGAGAAGAAATTGACCACCTGTTCCTATCCTGCAACACGGCTTATGCACTTTGGAACATAGTACTCAACGTTTTTGAGTTGGATCCTCCTAATACATCATCGGATTTACAGTTCATTCACCAACTGCTTGGAGCTCATCAATCAAAACAGATCACTGCATTGTTGCAGGTGGCTTGCGCTGAACTGCTTCATACAGTTTGGCAGGCCCGAAACTACTCTATAAATCGGCATGCAAGATTTAATGAAGCCACTTCTATTCACAGAATCCTCATGGAAATACAAAAATTCTAGCTCACTAATTCATGAACACTATGACGCCTCGATAAGGGAGTTCATGGTTCTCAGAAGACTAAAAGTTGCAGGCCACTATCCCAAACCAAGGGGCATGATGGAAGTGATTTGGATTGCCCCCTTCAATGGGTGGCTAAAATGCAACACAGATGGAGCCTCAAAAGGGAACCCCGGACCATCAGGCTACAGGGTAATCTTCAGGAATCATCACGGGGAGGTGGTGGAATGCAATTATGGTCCGTGTAGGCACACAACAACTTTGGAGGCTGAAATGATGGCTCTCATAAGCACGGTGGATATCATTTGCCAACGGCATTGGAACAACATTTGGTTTGAGAGCGACTCGTCCACAATGGTGCATGCAATTAGAATGGGTCAAACAAGGTTGGCTTGGAAGCTAGCAGGTAAATGGATGAATTGTATCGATAAAATCTCCTCCTTAAACTACTTCATCACGCATACCTTCTGGGAGGCGAATCACATTGCAGATGGACTTGCAAACAAAGGGGTGTCAGAAGGGAGGAGCATCCACATAAACACCATTCCTAATGACATGGTCCCCCTTATTAATAGGGAAAAATGTAAAATTCCTTATTTTCATCTTGTGTGATGTTTCAACTTTATCAATTTAAGAGCCTCCATGCTCATTTTTCTCAAAAAAAATCAATCATTTTATCTGAAACCCTTTTTCTGAATTTCCTTGAGATTCTCATCCATTATAATTTTAAAAAAATAAATTCATTTAAAATTATCTTTGTATGTAACTTGTACCTTGGAGGAAACTCGGTGAATTATTATTCATAACTACCCAATGACTAGAAATAAACATTATATAGATGTTAAATTAAGCAGGTATATATAAAACACCTATCACATGTTGTGCCTCAGCTTTACGCCCACATGATGGTACACATCTCAAGGGTTTGTATAATATGATAATAAATTTTAATAAATCTACATAATTTGGATGAGTACACAGCATGTAGCTCCAACTGTATGTCGTGTACTATTTTTCACCGTCCATCTAATGTACAGACTCGATGAAACAACGTTTGATTGTACTTCATAAATCTTCGAAGTACACAGTGTGTTCAGTGGGCCACATTCCATGTAGTATCTGCGTTACACGGTTTCCAGTCGGGAAATCTGTGTATGAGGTACATGGTCCAACCCTAACCTGAAGGTACTACACGCTGTGTTCAGTGGAATACACAGATTATAATCCAGAAACCATGTGCCACCTATTTCTAGTCAACAGACAGAGTCATTTAAGACTTAGAAAGACTCCAACACACAGATTGGTTTGGCAGACCGGTCTGATGCATTGAATCTTGAATACATGGTGTGTACTACCAAATACACATCGTGTGTTCAGGTTTTGTACATTCAGGAAGCTTTGGAACCTCTGTATGAGATCCTCTTTTTTATTTTAATCAAAATTAAAAGAAAATATCATTTATGTAAGGTGAATGAGAAATGAAAGAGGTGGAATAGATCTCAAGATTCGGATTTTTAGAATGATTAACTTGAATTGAAACAACTAAATAATTAAATGAGTAAGTGATCAACGAAATATTTAAATAATTATAAACTATGATGTAACCCCTCGTATACCACTAAAAGGTTCCAGGTGCAGTAGAAGTGTGGTTGGGATGGAACCCAAATTTTATTTTTACCATGATCAATGATTATTCCAGGATCAATACGATGATTAATGTCAGTCTCCACGAAATAGAATCAAATATTTAGATAAAGAGGGAAGCGACTCAGAACCTTTAGAGAGGATCTTGCACATCATGTTTATAATTAATTTAATTAATTTCATAATGAAAAATAATACCCGTATCTTTATTATTTTTCTTCATTGATGATTTTGATCATCTGGAATGACCCTTCTGGATTATCTCATTGCACTTGTAAGGATTCAAACAATAATCCCTCTAACGGTGATCCACATGTGCCCTTATGGCCTCCGATCGACACCACTCATTCTCTGGGTGCTAGCATGGCGAAGCAGTTGTCTTGTGTTGGTCGTTCTTGATTGGTTGTTCTTCAGCCTTGAAGAACGTGTCTCATTCTTGAGAGGGGTGGGAAGAGGATTCGATAGAGAAATTGTTTAGATCAACAATTCTCAATTCATTGGGTGTACGATTCAGTGTCTTGTGGTGTCTATAACAATAGGCATACTTGTCTATTTATATGCATGGAACTTCAGTTACAATATTTAATCACATAACAACTATTAAATACATTCATGAACTTAGATAAAACCCATGATCATAATAATACCGCGTCTTTATTTATGGTGTGCCAAATTGCGCAAAATGGAATTATAAATAAAATTTTGCATCATAAAATAATAGCAGCATCATTATTATTTTAACTTCTTCCAACTAGTTAAATAATTATTTACTATCTTGTAAATAATTATTTTACCACCGGACCGGCATTGGTCATCTCGAACTCCACTTCTTTTTATTAAACACCTGAATAAATAAATATATAACTTATTCTCTTAAATAAATATTTTATTTACAAACTAGTAAATAAATATTTATTAAATGTTCAATAAAATAAATAAATATATTTTATTTAATTTATGTGATCATTTTAACTTGAATAAAATTATTCCACGATCTTGAGAATTATATTTATTTCATTAATTTAATTCAAATATAATTTAACCAAGACCACAAAAAGCACTTAGTGTGTGACCCTCTAGGATTATTTCTCATTGGCATTAGGTGGGCTTGCCTAAAGTCCAAGAGTACTGTCTAGCAATAGGTCAAGTCACCCAAGAGAAAGAACATAATGTAGCAACAATGACATCCACATACGAATGGTCACTATATAATATAATACCTTTGTTGTAATATCTCATCAAGCATGTTTCATGATAGTGTCATCAACCTGTGTGCTTGATACATCATTATTTGACTAACTGAAATAAACTCGTCGTTACACCATGGTCATGGAATTTCATGTGACGGTTATATTTCAATCAAATTTCTGAGATATCAACTTCCATAAATGGAAGGTACAAATCCTTCCTCGACTTATCCATTAATAAAATGGCACTCATGACGCACTCAACGTACCCTAATTCCCACAAACTGTCTTCATGGAGGTTTTCATCAGTAAATCAAAGTGTGCGATTCATGACACATATTAATGATAATCTTAAAGTTTAAGGATCATTACACATGCTCACAGATAGAAATATCTGATGACACCAAAACATGTGGAATTTCTACTGGCAGGTCTGTTCTCATAATCTGTTTTCCTAGATATTACCAAGTGCGAACTTCATGAGAGGAAGTCTCATCTGCTTACGAGTACTCACACTAGATGGTCTACATGATATGTGTCCCATCATAGTATTTCATACAACCGTATAACTATATTTAAGAATATTGTTATATAATTTCAAGGTTCTCATCATAGTGGGGAACTTCCATGACCTTATCAATGAAACAAATACTCTAGGAAATTATTACATCATAGTCATGCAGAACAATGAACAATATGTAATAATATGTTTAATATTTAAATACATTAAATGTTCATGTAATCAATGTACAACCAGTTGGTTCTAGGACACCAACTCTTACACATATTTTTCATGTAGTTTAGTCTCATATGATGAGTAATAAAAATGTCAATAATTAGGTGTCACATAGTTTCAAATATAATGGGTATGATTCAAAAAGTTTTAACATTGAGGATATTAAATATTCTTTAATGTTTGAATTATGAATTGGGTAAATCATAAATTAAGGAGCTTGAATCAAGGGTGATGAAATAGGGAACATATATAGGGGATGACCATTGACCAAATTTATATAAAATTTTCCACTATAATGGTTATAGGGTGTATGAATATCATATGAAATTCTCTTTAAGATGAGTATTCCTTGGGTTTCTAGGCCAGATTTTAGGTGCATATACAAGATCAAAATTAGGGCATGTATATATAGTCAAGCAGATGTATCCCTCAGGGTTGAATACACTTGTTACTGATATCCATGGAATAATTTTTAGGATTGAAACACTTAATAAATGAAGTAATTTATAGGGATATGGGAATTCAAGGAGGGTTCTAGTACCCAAAATGTTATGTAGACGTGTATTGAACACATATCAAGGTGGAGATTTTAAACATAATTTCCCTTAGCTTTTTCCTAGGCCAAAGGGTTTGGTGAGCATAAATTGAATGTCTCTAGGGACATATAGTTGGACCTATAAGGTTTAAAAATATTATATTCATGATCTATATTTTTCTTAAACATTAAAAATTGGGGCTTAGGGGGTGAAGACTTGAATTTTTATCAGGAATCTGTTTATGGGTTTTCAACTTGAAAAGTTTTATATCTCTTTCACTAGAAGTTGTAGGTATTTAAAACTATAATTACGTGGGCTATATTTTAAGGTCATGCATATTTATCTAACAATAATTGGGTTTATAGTCATAAAATATTTATTAGAAAGTGGTATAATCTTACCGACACAAGCCAAGAAAGACCTCATGTGAATAGAAATGCCCTTTTTTCAACATAGACTATCTCTGGGGAAGGTGAATTCTATTTAAGGTCTTCATTATTGTACTATTAAATAAACGGGTAATGGTACCCAATATTAAAATTTATCTTTCAAGGTCCAAGAGTTCCCCCAATAACTTTTGGACATAGAATGAAGATGATGTAAATCGTGACTCGAGGTTTTTGGATAATAAGTAATGGGATAGGACATGTATACTAGGGAATGACCACTAACCACATTCAAATGATGGGTTATACTAAAAATATTCCAAGGAATAATAATATTATAGGACCTTATATTTATTATGGATATCATATTGTGGGTTCATGTGAAGGATTCGTATAATGGGCATGTATGCATAACCAATAATAGTATCCATTAGAGTCAAATAAACTTGTTACTGATTGCCAAAAAAGATTTATGGTACTTTGAGTCACTCAAGAAGTAAATTATGGTTTATTATAGGGGGATTTCCATGCATGGTGGTGGAGTCATACAAGTCCTAGGTTTTCAATGGATAGGCTTTTGTGGTTCTTTATAAAGGAAGGAAAATGTGAAATGACCTATAGATGAGTCTAGAATATTTTCTTTATAATTCATTACATATATTGAAATAAAAAAATCAAGACAAAATTAGTTCATATAGGACATATTTTACCTATATTTATCGAGATCATATGAAAGGTAGGGTATTAAATAATGTAATCCATGCTTAAATAACCAAGGGACCTCATAAATACACCCAAGGTGACACACCAAGGTATGTTAATCTATGAATGTGGGGGACCCAAATACCAAAAACTTGAGGGGGGATAAAAGGGGAATTTTATAACATTGGTTCCTAATATCACATTCTCAAACATGGATCTAGATCTTATTTGAGGAAATTGGGTTGTATCAAATAAATTACTCTATAGTGTTTAAGGTCATGCAGGTTGGACTATATGTCGTGAAGTTTAACATCATGTGACAAGAACTTCGATGTTGTGAAGTTTACATTATGTGATGTGAACTCGATACCCTACCTTAAAATATGTTGTATCTCAATCATGATCATTAGAGAATTTTTTAGGACTTCTAAGATCTAGTGATTTACACTCCTTGTGACAAATAAGAGCTAATTGAGAAATCATTTAGATTGAATGAGAGTTCATGATAAGAAACATATGTGGGGAATTTTCATCTTGATGTAAGAAAGAAAGATCTATATAGATCTAAATATCATTCATATATTAAAGGTTTTGAATGATGACAACTTTTTATAGGACCTATCATAAAAGGTATAGGTATCACTATATATCCCATAAGAGCAAGAATCAAGCCACATGTAGTTTTGGAATACATATTACTCACATAGATTTTCCTCATTAGTAGGAAAAATGAATTTTTTTTATTTGTGTCTAGGCCTTGGATAAGATATCTAGGTGTCAATACATATTTGTATAGACATTAATCAATAAAAAATTATCTCTAATATTGTATGGTAAACTAGAAACATTAGGATACAATATTAATAAAATGGAATTTTGTCTAGATGCATGTTTTTAGAATCACCCTATATTGGGAACAATTACATGGATCTAGATCTCGTTTAAGGAAATTGATCCATGCAGGCAGACCAATCCAAGTTGTTTAAGTTCGTGCAGGGTGGACCCATATGTCATGCAGTTAAACGTCATGAGATAAGGACTCAAGTGCTATGTAGTTTAAGTTCATATGTTAAGGACCATCATATATAGTCTTGTCATACTTGAATATATACTGTTAGGACCTGGGTAGACTATCACTACAAAAAAATGACCCGGTTATGAGGAATCAGCACTAATGTGCCCGCATACTAATGTTAGAGGTGGTTTTTAAGAACCGTTGGTAAAGTCATAGTCAAATTAGTGAGTGTTAGATTAGAAGGGGTTAAAACCCCCTCCAATTTCATCATGTAATATCATATTAGAGGGGGTTAAAATCCCCTCTAATCTATTTACCTTAATAATGGCATTCGAGAACCACCACTATTTGAATGAAGAAGTTACATATTAAAGGAGGTTTGTAAAACCACCTTTATTTAAGGGTAAATTAGATGGGGGGTTTAAACCTCTATAATAGAAGACATATTAGATCCAGTTTAAAAAACTTCTTCTAATTAGTTATTTTTTAAAATTACACCCAAACACCTCTTCTATTCCTCCTCAGCACCACATCCCCTTGATCGCCCCTCTCATTCTGATCAAGTTGCAGTCGTGCCCCTAGCATCGCACCCATAGAGGCCCTCCCCTTTTGGTTCAGTCCCATCCTATTCCCACTTAGCACCACAGCCCCCTATCGGCCCCTCCCATTCTGGTCCAATCCCACTCCAGTCCCACCCCACACCCCCACATTCCGGTCTCACCACTCCTCCCCTCAAGTGCATTGTGTTGCACCTCCCCCTCCCAACCCCTTTGTAAAATATAAGGCTATTGGGATTTGATTAGCAGACAATCAGTATATAGCCCGCGCCATTGTGCCACTATGCGAGATCAATTTTGTTTTATTAAATAGATATAAATATTTAAATAGAAATAAAGATTTATATTTGATATATTATTTAAATAAATATGATATATTATTTGAATGAATAATATAAATATTTATATATGATATATTATTTAAATAGATATAAATATTTAGGAAAGTAATTCAAATATATATTATTTGAATAAATATTTAAATAGTTATAAATATTAATATATGATATATTTGTGTATAATATTTATATATAATATATATTTTTGTATAATATATATATATATTGTATTTTTGTATAATATATGATGTATATATTTGTCTATAATAAGTATATGTATATATTATATCTGTGTGAATATAATATATATATATATATAATTATATGTACATATATAAATATATATTTATACATAAATTTGTAACTACATTTATATTTGTGTATGTATTTATGTATTTATATAATATTTATAGATATAATATAATTATATTATATATATTTATATAATCATTTTTATATATTTTTATATATATGCATGTGTGTAACAATAATATTATTTATTATTATTGTTTTTATTTTAATTACACATATTTTTTAAACTATAAAAATTATATGTTGTTTTATAAATACAATACATTTATATATTTTATGATTTATATTATACATATATTATATTAAATACATTTATATTATATATTTATGCATGTGGTTATTTACATTTATATTTTATCATATATATATATATATATACACACAAAACTAAATACATTCATATAATTGGAAATATATAATGTAATTAAATGATATATATATATATATATTTACTAAATTAATATATAATTAATATAGTATACTATAATATATTTAAAATAATTATATAATATATATAAATTTATATATAATTAAATATTTATAATATAAATATATAATATATTTATATAATATATATGTGTGTATATTTCTATTTAATTTTGTTTATATTATATATATTTGTATACATAATATAATATAAATGTATGTATACAAAAAATATACAATAAAAATGAATTTAATATAATATATGTATAATATAAATCATAATGTAAATGTATAGTATTTATAAAACCATATATAAAATTTATAAATTTGAATAAATATAGTTATAATTACCTTTATATTATGTATACCAATATTTATATATGTATATATATTTTATATATGTATAAGTATTTATTTAAAGTATTTATATAATGTTATTATATATATATTTATAATGTATTTAAATATATTTATATAATGTTTTTATGTAATATATATACACACAGATGCGCATGCACACATATATATTATAAAATTTGAATGAATATTTGATTTATTTGAAAAAATAAATAAAAATTTAGAGGTGGTTTAAAACCCCCCTCAAATCAAAGGGATTAGAAATGGTTCGTGAACCCCATCAAATTTCTTAAATTATAGGCTATTCAAAACTCCCTCAAATTACATCAATTAGATGGAGTTAAAAACCCTATAATGTCATCAATTAGAGGGGGTTTAAAACCCTCCCTAATTTATTAAATTAGATGGATTTTAAAACCCCCTCAAATCTAAGGGATTATAAGGGGTTCATGAACCCCCTATAAAATCTTAAATTAGATGGGGTGGTAAACCCCCACTATTTCCTTTTAAAAAAATCAATTATATATATATATATGAATATTATATATATATAGCTCCTCTAAAATTCAACTAAATATATAGCACTGCTAAAAATTAAATTAGCAACGGTTTTGACCTAACCACCTTTAAAATAAAACAAAATACTAAAACAATAAGGCTAAAACATTTTTTTAGGGGTTATAAACCCCTTTAAATTGTATTATTAGAGGGGATTGTGCATAACCCCCTCTAAAATGAATTTAGAGGGGGTTGTGCGTAACCCCTTTTAAAAAATCACCGCTAATCTGCTATTTTTTATAGTGTATTAGGACCTGAGAATCATACCCTTAGGATCCTTACAAGGATCCTGTTATGTCTAAGGGTGTTGATCTGTATATGGTAGGCCATTCTCAATAGTGTATGTTTCTTAGAGATTAGACATTACATTATATAGTTTAATATCACATGACCAGGATGAAAGGGAGAACTTTATTCTTTATTCCAGCTAGTAGATAAGGAAATGTGTATCAATATTTCTGAATATATCTAACTCTTGTGTGGGTGGAATATTCATTCTATGTAATTAATTTAATTTTTATAAATGAAATTACCTTTTCAAATAAATAAATCCTTCTTTAAGTAATGATGTTATAGAAAACACGTGCACTAATTTGGTGATTTTGGACTATTATGAGTTATATCCTATCAAATTTAAAATACCATTAAGTATCAGAACCATTTATAATATATCCCTATACCATGACCATTATGATTAGTGTATATTAATTATTATGATAAATTTCAATTTATACAGACTAAAGGATCGATGAACTGAACTAGTAGGATCATACCCTAAGATTCCCATTTGTTAGAGCTTTCTAGGGGGATGGTATCACTGTTCTTTACCCTTGACCAATACCAAGATAATATTCATCAACTAAAACTAGATAAAAACCATTTATAGGATATGTTTAGTCTTATCTATATCACTTCCCAAACAATTTTCTCCCAACCACCCCAAGAAAGTGTCACCATCACACACCTTACGCATAGGGCATACACTAATGTAATAAGGGGTTATGTATCTAGAATCTAATAGTATGAGATTTTATATTTTTATTTTTTAAAAAATAACAAATATATTCATCTTTTTTATTATTTTTTATAAATTTTTAAATAATAAGTTTGATAAAAATTAGATTTTCATATGATGAAACACAAATTGTATTTTTGCAAAATATATAGTTTCAATAAAAAACTCTTTTTGATAAAATTGATAATTTTTTAAATAACTCTCATTTTCCTAAAATATTCTTATTAAATAATATTTAATTAAATATAAATTATAATATACTTTCATGAAGTCAAATATAATTTTAATAAGGGTCATAAGTTATTATCATCGTAAAAACACATATTTAGTAAATGATAATTTTTTATTTAAAAGTTTAAATTTTCATATTTATTGAATTATTTTGATTGAATAAATAATATTTTTGAAATCATGAAATCAAAATTACCTAACAATTATTTTTTCATAATTTTCTAAGATAATAAAATTGTTGGATAAAAGTAATATACGGTAAAAATATATAGTATGTACTATGACATCATGAAATCCCAAAAGTAATGTAATAAATACAATAAATAGTATCCATGAACAAAATTAGGTTTATCCCTTAAAATAATATTTTTTTGAAGTTATTTTATTAATTTTATAAGCACTTAATAAATCATCCAAAACCTATATTATATTTTAATGTTTTAAAATCAATTCATTATAAACATGACTCACTTATGAAGGTTCCGGGCGCAGCGGAAGCGCATGGGTGGATGTGCCCACTTGGCTTTTTTTCATTAACAATGATCAATCCGGGATCAATATGATGATAAATGCCAGTCTCCATGGATCGAATCATAGAAATGGACAAATAAAAGGAAATTCCTAGAACCACAAAGTAGGATCGTTACAGGTTGATTATAATTAATTTAATCAATTGAAAAGAAATACCTTTTGGGTGTTCTTTATTCGTTGACGTTCTTGATCACGTTCCGATGTGATTCATCATTGCGTCGCAAAATCCAGGTGTAGACTTCCTCTAGCGGTGATCCACACGTGTACCTCATATCTCGGGACGTCGCCAAAGGAGTCTCCGGGTGCTAGTGTGGAGAAACCTTTGCTTGCATTGTCCGCCTTAGATCGTCTTGATCTGATGGAAGAGGATCTCTCTCAGTCTTGAGAGTGTTCTTAGAGGAAGAGGTTCTTTCAGCCTTGAAAGAATTATCCAGAGTTGTTGTGCATAACGATTCTCTTGTGTGTCAGAAAAGAGTTGGGGTTGTGAGGATATTTATAATCAGGTTTGAGGTTGTAGAGTTATGATAATAAATAAACACATTATGAGTTTTATTTATTTCATTGACTCTTATTTAAAACCCCATGTCGAATAATTAATTCCTTGACATGCTCCCATACTGATTATAATAAATATCATTTAAAACAATATTATATCCTCAAAATCCAGACTGGAAAAACTACATGGTGTGTACTTTTTTTTCATTAAAAACTACACAGCGTGTACATTCAATGTAGACAGAGTGTATATCTTGTTTTCATTTATTCATTTCCTTTCCATAAAGAAAACAACACTGCGTGTAATGATTAATACATGGCGTGTACTTGTTTTCCCTGAAAAACTACACGTCGTGTAATCTTTAATACACGGCGTGTATATCTTGTTTTTCATTTCCTTCTTCCTCTAATCATTAAAACGATCTAGGATTCCTTGAATAATTATTAAACCATGTACAGGACTAATATTTATTCTACTTTAGATACTTGAATACACTTAGTGTGTGACCTTCTAGGACTCTTTCTCGTTGGCATTAGGCGGTCTTGCCTAAAGTCCAAGATTACTATATAACAATGGGTCAAGGAACCCAAGAGAAAGAAGTTGATGTCGCATTGACGTATCACCTCATATGAATGCTTACTATGTAATTTAATCCCTTTATCTCGATATCTCATCAAGAAGGTTTCATGGCAGTGTCATAAACCTATATGCTTGATTCGTCGTTCTTTGACTTCCTGAAATAAACTCGTCGTTTACACCATGGACATGGAATTTAATGCAACAGTTCTATTTCAATCAAAGGGATTAGATATCAACTTCCATAAATGTAAGGGACAAATCCTTACTCAACTTATCCATTAACAACATGTCACTCATGACACACCCAACGTACCCTACTTCCCGCCAACTATCTACGTGACAGTTTTCATCAGTAAATCTAAGTGCATGAGTCATGACATGAGTTAATGATAATA
Source organism: Viscum album (assembly GCA_963277665.1). Taxonomy (NCBI): domain Eukaryota; kingdom Viridiplantae; phylum Streptophyta; class Magnoliopsida; order Santalales; family Viscaceae; genus Viscum; species Viscum album. The sequence goes on along the minus strand of OY728166.1, from coordinate 1,077,306,350 downwards.
TTTCATTATAAGGACCATTACACACACTCATAGATAGCAATGTCTGATGACACCAAGACATGCGGAATTGCTACTGGCGGGTTTGTTATCATAATCTCCCATCTTGGAGATTATCAAGTGCGAACTCCATGAGAGAGAGTCTCATCTTCTTACGAGTTCTCACACATGAAGGTCTGTATACTATGTGTCATATCTTAGTATGTCATCCAACCGTAGAACTTTATTTAAGAATATTGTTATAGCATTTCAAGGTTCTCATCACAGCGGGGATTTTCCATGACCTTATTAATGCAACAAATATTACAGGACATTATTATATTATAGTCATGCGAAACAATGAAAAATATATAATAAGTGAACATTCATGTAATCAAAGTAAAAAACATTTGGTTCTCAGGACACCAACCCTTACAAACTCCCACTTGGACTAGAGCCAACTGCCTAAGACTTTTAGTCTGCTAGACCTCACATGATGATCACGTTTCTGCTGAGTCAAGGATTTAGTCAAGGTATCCTCCACATTTTCTTCCATGGAAATACTGCTCACTACAACTTTACCTCTCTGAGAAAAATCCCTCAAGAGATGATACTTCTGAAGTATGTGCTTTGTCCTCTGATGTGACCTTGGATCTTTAGAAAGTGCCACCGCTTCAGTATTATCACAATAGAGTGTGATAGGATCTTTACTGCTTGGTACTACATCAAACTCTTGGACGAAGCTTTGCATCCATACTGCTTCTTTAGCTGCCTCAAAAGTTGTGATATACTCGGACTCCACTGTAGAATCTGCCACCACACTTTTCTTTGAGCTCTTCCAGCTCACTGCACCTCCATTCAAACTGAAGATGTATCCAGTCTGTGACTTCATGTCATCTTGATTAGTCTGGAAACTAGAATCTATATGTCCTATGATGACTAGTTCCTCATCTCCTCCATAAACCATGAACATATCCTTAGTACGCCTCAGATACTTAAGGATAGTCTTGACTTCCATCCAATGGCAGTCTCCTAGATCAGCTGGATATCTGCCTACTGCACTTAATGCTTAAGCAACATCTAGCCTCTTACAAAGCATAGCATACATGACTGACCTAATCGCAGATGTGTAAGGGATCCTTTCCATTCTCTTTCTTTCCTCATGTGTCTAAGGACACATTTTCTTGGAAAGATGAATGCCATGTGACACTGGCAACAATCCCCTCTTGGACTGTTCCATACTGAATCTCTTCAGTATCTTGTCAATGTATGTACTTTGACTCAGGCCCTGCATTCTCTTGGATATATCACGATGGATCTTGATCCCAAGAATATATGATTCCTCACCCAATTATTTCATGGAGAAGCATTTATACAACCATGTCTTAACTGACTGTAAGACAGGTACTTTGTTTCCAATTAGTAATATGTCATCAACATATACTATTAGGAAAACGATTGTACTTCCACTAAACCTCTTGTAGACACAAGGCTCACATTCATTCTTAACAAAGTCAAATTCCATTACAGCTTCATCAAAACGAATTTTCCATGACCTTGATGCTTTCTTTAATCCATAAATGGATTTCTGCAACTTGCATACCTTGTTGGCATCCTTTGGAGTCACAAACCCTTCAGGTTGTGTCATGTAGACATGTTCCTAGAGGTTCCCGTTAAGGAATGCTGTTTTGACATCCATTTTCCAAATTTCAAAGTCATGGTAAGCGGCAATGGACAATAGGATACTGATGGATTTCAGCATCGCAACCGGTGAAAAAGTTGCATCATATTCAATTCCTTGATGCTGTCTAAAACCTTTTGAAACCAGTCGTGCCTTTTAGGTGCTGACTTTCCCCTCCATGTCCAGTTTCTTCTTGAATACCCATTTATTACCAATAGGCTTTACATAAATTGGAGGATCTACCAAAATCCAGACTTGGTTTTGGTACATGGAATCCATTTCAGAATTCATGGCTTCTTGCCACTTAGAAACATCTATTCCTTCAACTTCTTCCTTTTAGGTAAGAGGATCATCATTGTCAACCAATAATGAGTCACCATCCTCGGTGACAAGAAAACCATATCGTTCTGGTTCTCTCACCTCTCTCATTCTTCTACGCAGTTCTTGTGTCTCTGGAACAGATTTTTCTTCCATGGGGCTTTGTGGAATCTTTTCTTGTACCAACTCTTGTGTATCTTGATCCTCGACTTCATCAAAGTCTATCTCTCTCCCACTATCTCTTTTGGAGATGTGCTCCCTCTCAAGGAATATGGCATGTCTTTCCACTATAACCTTTTTTTCTGAGGGGTTGTATATGTAATATCCCCTTGTTTCCTTGGGATATCTTATAAAGATACACTTTATGCCTCGGGGTGCAAGTTTGTTACCTGAAGAGGCCTTAACAAATGCTTCGCTACCCCACACATGTAAATTCGATAACATGTCTTTGCGTCCACTCCATAACTCGTATGGAATACCATTTATCGATTTAGTTGGTACTTGGTTTAGTATATGCGCTGATGTTTGTAATTCATATCCCCAAAAGTATAATGGAAGACTCACATGAATCATCATTGATCTCACCATGTCCAACAGGGTGCGGTTATTCCTTTCACTTACACCATTCCACTACGGTGTGTAAGGAGGAGTGAGTTGAGATAGAATCCCAAACTCCCGTAAGAAATCAATGAATTCATGATTAAGATATTCTCCTCCTCTGTCTAAGCGGAGTTTCTTAATCTTCTTACCAAGCTGGTTCTCAAATTCAGTCGTGTATTCTTTGAACCGATCAAAAGAATCTGACTTATACCTCATTAAGTAGATATATCCATATCTACTAAAATCATTAGTAAAAGTTATGAAGTACAAGAACCCACCCCTTGCTTCAATTGGAAATGGTCCACACACATCTGTGTGAACTAATTCTAGAATCACTTTAGCTCTTTCACCTTTCCCACTAAATGGGGCTTTGGTCATTTTTCCTTGTAGACACGCATGACATACACCAAGTGGTTTTAGTTCGAAAGAATCTAAATACCAATCTTGATGTAATTTTTTCAAATGTTTCTCATTGACATGACCTAGACGGTGATGCCAAATTTGGGTGTGGTATGAGTCATGTGAATTAACTTTGTTATTGATTTCCATTACTTGGTTTGTGTAGTCTAACACATAAAGACCGTTATATAAATGTACCCTACCAAAACAAATGTTATCTTTATAAAAATAGCAACATCCACTTCCAAACTTGAAGATGAATCCGTCAGTATCTAATCTGGATACTGAAATAATGTTTTTGGTTATAGAGGGTACATAATAAAATCCTTTCAATACCAAGACCATCCCCATAGTCAATGTGAGGTGGTAGTCCCTGACATCTACAGTAGCAAGTCTGGATCCATTGGCTGCTTGTAGATCTACCTCCCCTCGATCAATCTTCCTGAATCTACTTGGTTCCTGTATTTGTATATATATGTGAGCACCAAAAGAAGTATCTAATACCCAATTAGTATAAATAGATAGATTGCATTCGATAACAAACGCACCTGAAGCTTCCCCTTACTTCCTTGGATGGGTGCAGTTTTTCTTCTAGTGGCCCTTCTTGCCACATGCGAAACAAACAGCATCTTGTTCCTTTGCCTCCCCTTTGATCTTCCTTTTATTGGAAGTCCTTGAAGAATCTTTTAGCTTAAAGCTCTTCGCCTTCCCTTTCCTTTTATTCACCATGAGGACAGAAGGCTTTTCACGCTTCATGTCATTTTCCACTTGGAGAATAAGGATAATAATATCAGACAGAGACTTCTCAATGTTTTTCATGTTGAAGTTAACAAAAAAGTTTGAGAAGCTCTGGGGGAGTGATGCGAGAATGAGATCGGTACCCAGTTCTTCAGGGAGTTTAAAGCCTAGAACCTCTAATCGCTCAATGTAGCCAATGAGCTTGACTACATGAGGCCCAGATGGGGCACCCTCTCCAAGCTTGCTCTGAAATAGAGCCTTGGATATCTCAAACCTTTTCTGTCTTGCTCTCTCCTGGTATAGACCACAGAGGTTCTTGAGCATGCTATAGGAATCCATGTCTTCATGAGACTTAATGAGCTCACTAGACATTGATGATAGCATCAAACATTGAACGTCAAGTGCATCGTTAAAATTTTGATCATAGACTAGGAAATCTTCATCACTCGCCCATGGGGTAGGGGAATCAGGAAGTGAGGACTCCAACATGTAAAACTTTCTTTCATGGCGTAGGATAACCCGAAGGTGCCTAAACCATTCCTGAAATTTACTGCCAGTGAGGATGTTATCTTTATCCAGAATTGATGGCAGAGAAAATGTGGTTGATGTGTTTGTCATTTTGATTCTACAAATTAAAAGAGAAGATTTATCAGTACTTTCATGATTACATTTTATGAGAAATAATAAATTTTATTAAGTCTCCCACTATTTTATCAAGTTCTAATGGCCCTCACCATTGAACTCGGAATGTCCAGTTTCTTTGACATTCTAGTGGAAAGGATCCATATTCCCCTTCGCATAACCCCAACAAGGGTTGGTCAAGCTATTTAAAGGTATTTAGGTAGGAAGGTCTTTTCTAACTGTGAGCTTAAAGTTCCTTGATCTGTTGAGTGGACTCCCCAATCCTGAAATCCTGACTTGGATTTCCTCAACTCTTGCCTCCAATATTACATCAAGTCTAGCAAGGGCTACTCCTCTTGATGTAATATGGTTAAGTCAACCCGAAACCTTTCATAAGGGATTCCTTTATAAAAGTAAGTGTCCCAACAAGGGTTGGTCAAACACATAGTTTTATTGAGTATTTCCCTTAATCAGGTAACGAAAGGCTAAGTCTGACTTAATATCGTATTGAGGGATTTTAATCCTTTATGCATAGTTTTGCATTATCACATGCTTGTTAGTATTAAGTGATACTTGCTTAAGTTATTAACTATGTTCTGATAATGTTTACGCATAGTCCAGTTTTTATTTTATTCAATATTTGCATGCTTGTTCATTTTATTAACTATGTGATCAAGACAACACATACATAATAAATAAACCATGCAATTTAGACAGAAATAAAATAAGATGGCATGATCATGATCTTCTATTGGTTAGCTTATCTAGCAGTTTTGATAAGCTAACCCTAACCTAGGGGAAAACTCCTTGAACCTGGTGGTTTGTGTTTTGCAGATCCCACGTGTCCACCTTTGTATCTTCTTGCATCGGTTTTTCCTCGACTTCGATATTTGAACTGTAACCTCTGGCTTGGGAGATCCTCCATTACATGGGTTTACATTAAAGAAACCATGAGCACGCGGGCCCTACATTTTATTGGATGAAGGCTCGTAGGAAAAAAATTTAAATTAAATAAATTTAAATTAAACCATACACATACAAAGGGTCTTTGTTCTAGATAATGATCATCCATAGCATGCAATGACATTTACGCAAATTTAGAATTCAAATTCTTTTAATCGTTCTTTCATTTAAGATAAGTCGCGCTCGAATTCAATTAATTATGATCTTATAATTAATCAATTATTTATCTTAAATTCATTTCTGAATTTCCTTGAGATTCTTCTCGTCCATATTCCTTGTATAGGTCTTTGTACATTGGAGGAAACTTAGTGAAATTCCATTTCTGGAAAGTACACAGCGTGTAGTTTATAATTTCATGGCGTGTATTTATTTTCACTCTTTATCCAAAGTACACGTTGGGGGCTTTGGCGTGTTTTCTGTACTTTGGAAATTTTGGAGTACACGACATGTAGATAAATCATACATGGAGTGTACTTCCTTGTTACGCGGTAACCAGCCTGGTGATCCCGTGTACGCGGTACGCTGCTTATCCTTGTACACGGTTTCACCTGGGCCAGAATGGACTACACGGCGTGTTGCTCCAACATACACGTCGTGTATTATGGTTCCACGCGTCGTTCAATTCTAGTCAACACGGCATGATTAATACTTAGGAATATTCAATTTACACGGCGTGGTTTGGCGGACCAGTGCCAGTTCATTGAACCTAAGTACACGGCATGTAGTTTTAATTACACGCTGTGTAATCCCATGTTGTACAGACAGAAATAGCGGCTCCTCCGGATGAGTTCCTCACTTTTATTTTAATCAAAAATTAAAACTAAAAGTTAGTTTCTGTGATATGAATTGAGAAACGAATGAGGAAGAACAGATCTCATTTATTCGGATTAATAGAACGATATATTTCTAATTGAATCAAAATAAATGCGTAAATTATCAACGAAAATTAAATAACTATAATCAACATTGTAACCTCGCTCTGATACCATTTGAAGGTTTCGGGTGCAGCGGAAGCGCCTGGGTGGATGTGCCCACTTATCTTTTTGTTATTAACAATGAACAATCCGGGATCAATACGATGATAAACGCCAGTCTCCATGGATCGAATCACAGAAATGGACTAAGAAAAGGAAAGTCCCAGAACCACAAAGTAGGATCGTTATAGGTTGATTATAATTAATTTAATCAATTGAAAAGAAATACCTTTTGGGTGTTCTTTCTTCGTTGATGTTCTTGATCACGTTTTGATGTGATTCGTCGTTGCGTCACAGAAGCCAATTATAGACTTCCTCTAGCGGTGATCCACACGTGTACCTCGTATCTCAAGATGTCACCAAAGGAGTCTCCGGGTGCTAGCGCGGAGAAACCTTTGCTTGCGTTGTCTGCCTTAGATCGTCTTGATCCAATGGAAGAGGATCTCTCTCGGTCTTGAGAGCATTCTTGGAGGAAGAGGTTCTTTCGGCCTTGAAAGAATTCTCCAGGGTTGTTGTGCATAACGATTCTCTTGTGTGTCGGAAAAGAGTTGGGGTTGTGAGGATATTTATAATCAGGTTTGAGGTTGTAGAGTTATGATAATAAATAAATGCGTTATGCGTTTTATTTATTTCATTGACTCTTATTTAAAACCCCATGTCAAATAATTAATTCCTTGACATGCGCCCACGCTGATTATAATAAATATCATTTAAAACAATATTATATCCTCAAAATCCTGACTGGAAAAACTACACGGCATGTACTTGTTTTTCATTAAAAACTACACGGCGTGTACATTCAATGTACACGGCATGTATATCTTGTTTCCATTTATTAATTTCCTTACCATAAAGAAAACTACATGTTGTGTAATAATTAATACATGGCGTGTACTTTTTTTCAATGAAAAACTACACGACGTGTAATCTTTAATACATGGCGTGTATATCTTGTTTTTCATTTCCTTCTTCCTCCAATCATTAAAACGATCTAGGCTTCCTTGAATAATTATTAAACCACGTATGGTAATAATCTTTATTCTACTTGAGATACTTGAATACACTTAGTGTGTGACCCTCTAGGCCTCTTTCTCGTTAGCATTAGGTGGGCTTTCCTAAAGTCCAAGATTACTGTCTAGCAACGGGTCAAGGCACCCAAGAGAAATAAGTTGACGCCTCTTTGATGTATCACCTCATACGAACGCTTACTGTGTAATTTAATCCCTTTGTCTCGATATCTCATCAAGTAGGTTTCATGGCAGTGTCATAAACCTATATGCTTGATCCGTTGTTCTTTGACTTTCTGAAATAAACTCGTCGTTTACACCATGGCCATGGAATTTAATGTGACGGTTCTATTTCAATCAAAGGGTTGAGATATCAACTTCCATAAATGGAAGGGACAAATCCTTCCTTGAATTATCCATTAACAACATTTCACTCATGACGCACCCAACGTACCCTACTTCCCGCCAACTATCTACGTGATGGTTTTCGTCAGTAAATCTAAGTGCACGAGTCATGACATGAGTTAATGATAATATTCCAATCTAAGGACCATTACACACACTCGTAGATAGCAGTGTCTGATGACACCAAGACATGTGGAATTGATACTGGGGGGTATGTTCTCATAATCTCCCATCTTGGAGATTATCAAGTGTGAACTCCATGAGAGAGAGTCTCATCTTCTTACGAGTTCTCACACATGATGGTCTGTATACTATATGTCCTATCATAGTATGTCATCCAACCGTAGAACTTTATTTAAGAATATTATTATATAATTTCAAGGTTCTCATCACAGCGGGGATTTTCCATGACCTTATTAATGCAACAAATATTCTAGGACATTATTATATTATTGTCATGCAGAACAATGAACAATATATAATAAGTTAACATTCATGTAATCAAAGTACAAAATAGTTGGTTCTCAGGACACCAACTCTTACAACTTCCACATCACCAAGGTTATTATTTTAATGTGTTTAGTTTTTTTCCTTCTATAATATTTTAACCCACTCCTATTTGGAAGAATTAGTTGGAAAAAACCTAGATATTTTTTTGGTTTTTATTATTTTATCATATAGAGTCCAAAACATAAGTTTAGAGATTAATAACTAATTCTCACTCTTTTACTATAAAACCCATCCAAAATCCCATTCATCTTCACTAAAAACCATTTGAGCATGAATTTAATCTATCTTTACTACTCTATATCCCTCCACGGATGTTTCCACACTCTTAAGAAGCTTCCCAAAATATTTTAGAATAACCCTCTCCAGGTAAGGGATCATCTCATTCTCATCTTTATTTAAGCACATTCTTTATATTATGCATTTTTATTTAAAATTGTTCACGTTGGGATATGTTTTTACACATCACGCATACTTTACTTATGATTTAAAAGTTATTAGAGACCCCTTTCTCTCTCATTTAACCCTTCCATGAATCTTTATGTACCCTAGTTATGCTGCCGAAATTATCCTACGATTTTCCATGACAAACATTTATATAGTTAACACCCATCCCCATTTCTTCTCAAGGCAATTAAAATAGATATAGTTATCCTTCATTGATCAGGTAATTCCATGTATTTAACATTAAATCTTTAATTTTTCAATTAAAAGTGATGAAATACATCATTATGTCATATGATCTATGTGGAACACTTATGAATGTACATGATATGAATGTGATGGGTGGGACCAAAAATATATAGCCCTCCAATGCATTGGTTAATGTTTTTATCTAATGAGATATCATTTATGGTGCATGAAAGGCTATCCTAAGAACAATATGTTATGATGTCTTAGGGGTCATCCTTGACTTATGTTTATGATGTCATGTTTTAGATTATTTCCACATTCCCATGGTGCATTTATTTAATCATATTATATCATGATCTTATGATCATGTTTATGATTTTCACCCATATTATGTAACCTTGATATTCCTATTTATTCACATATACTACTTTACCATATTATATACCTTGATTATTCCCTTACTAAGATTTATATCTCACCCCTTTCTTATGTTTTTACCCAGGTCATCCCATAATTATTTAGTAGAGCAATGAAATTTTAAGAACATGTTGTAGAGAATTTAAATAATTTTGTTGCAACCAGGTTTCATGTTGTGGTGTTGTATACCTAATTTCCCAAATACACTAGGCCTTATGATATTCTAGGATTTAATTATGTGTACCTTTATGTAATAAATCATTAATTAAAGTGTATTAATATATGGGTTGTATTTGTTGGTATCAGAGGAAGGTCTAGTTAATTTTTTGGGATTATGATTTGAAAACCCTAGAGAACGAATTATGTATAATACTAAACATAGGAAAATATCCATATTTTTTAAGTATAGATTAATTGGTTTCTATGAAAATAAATCAATTTCTATATATTATAAGTGAATGTGGTGATGTCATAGTTGTACCTTGGTACAATAACATCAAAAAGGGCGTATTGGGTTGGACTCAATTATCACCTGGTGCTAGAAAAATAGGCCTTGTTGCACACCTAGTTGACACTCTTAAGGTATATTCTTAAGTAAATACAAAAAATCTTTATGAACCATTATTAGGGGAACCAAAATTAATATATGATTTTATGTTAGGAAATTGACCATGGATAACTTATATTCAACCTTAGAAATTCATAGGTTAAGGAATATATTTCATTTATGAGTTATCCCATTAATGTTCATAGATTACCATTTATGTTTTTAATAGTTTAAGAATTATAATCCCAAACATTCCCTTTATGTTTAGAAAATAGATGTGAATAAGAGGAACATTGTCAAAATTCAAAGTGATGAGCAATGTAATGACTGCCAAATGAGATTATCAAGTTGATGGGAGAAGGAGTCAACAAAGTCATGAAAATACATTATCAATTAACTCATGTTCTAAATAAAAATATGAATCAAGGGAAACCCCAACATCCCCCTAATAAAGAGAAATATTGATTTAAAACCTTTATTTAAAAATTCCTTCGACTTTCATTTTATCTTAAAATACCTTAATCATGGAATAATGGATCAAATCTATTGAAAAAATATTCTATATCCTTAAATTATTTAAATAAGAGGTGATCGTGTTGGTTGTTTATCATATGGAAGGGAAATCTGATCAATGAGGGAATTTTATAGAAAAAATACGATTCCTGAGGAAGAGTTCGATGTGATGGAGTAGAAATAATTCTATAATTTTTTTAAAAAACATTTTCCTCACACTCACTAACATAAAATAGAGAGGTATTTCCTTACCTTCATTTATAAGGATGATGAATCCATCATTGTGTATAAGTTGAACTTCACAAGACTTTCATGATATTCCTTTGGCCTTTTCATCTCCCCTAAAATTAAATTTTACTACTTCTTTGGTGGGATAAAGCCAATTCTAAAAAAATATTTGGTGATTCAAGACCTTGATATCTATGAGGAAATTTTCTAATGTTCCCTCAAAGTCAAAATGACGATCATCAAATCCCTTGGGTCTCATGGGACTGAAGATAGGAAGTGAAGAATTTATTTTTATTCTAGTGGTACGATGGAGAAATATCATTGGGAATAAAATTTAAACATCTCACTTGTCAAAAGTGTGGAAAGAAACATCCCAAAAATTACCTAAAAGGGACAAAGAAAATATTTAGCTGGTGGAAGGAAGGGCACGTAACTATTGATTCCCAATAGGATAAATCCCATAATGCGATGGAAGAAAGGAATACTCTATCAAACCATAATCCTATTTTATAATGTTTCAACTAAAAGGAATAATGACACTATATTAATCAATGAACTAAGATATGGGTTGATGATGAAAACCAATGACAACAATCTCCAAGGCCTAGAGAGTAAGGGTGGCCTTATTCCATCACAACTGTGAAGGTGGATCCAAAAAATGAAGTGGTTCCATGTATGCTTGTAATACATTCAAGGATATAGAATGTACTATTTGATTATGTTTCTATACATTATTTCATATAACACAAGTTTAACAGAACTATTCAAGAACCACCTCAAAACATGGAAGTTGAGTTATTATTGAAGATAGTGGATATGTCAATTATTTTATCCTAAAAATATAACTCACCCTTTATAAAAATTTATGGGATGAATTTACTAGAAAACCATGTGGTAATTCCTTTATAGTAATTCGATGATATTCTATTCATGAATTGAATTTCCATATATAGATCCAACATAAATTTCTTATAGAAGGAAATCACTCTCTATATCGCAAATCACCCTATGTTCTATACATGTACAAGGAGGAGGATAGATCTCATTTGTTATCATCATATCAAGAATTTTTATTATTACCTTGTGATAAAGAACATCATGATCAAATGATTGAGACTAAGGAAAAGATCATCCTTGATGACATACCTATTGAATGGCAATTTGATAATGTGTTTCCCATAGAATTTATTGAACTTCATCATAACTGAGTGGTTGAGTTATCAATAAAACTTATACTGAGAGAATTTCTAATATCCCAGACTCTATAATGAATAGAAATTTTTGAACTTCAAGGGTTTAATAATAAACTACAAGAGAATCTATGTTAACAATTTAAATTCCCAAATAATTCACCATGGGGTGAAACTATCCATTTCATTAATAATATAGATGGTTCAATACACCAATGTATTGATTACTATGATCTTAACAAGATCAAAATAAAGAAAAAGTATCTTATTCCACATATTGACCACTTTTTTAACCAGATACATGAAGATTAGTACATCTCTAAGATAATTTTATGGACAAGATATTATCAAGTATAATTGAAGGAGTATTTTCCCAAGACTACTTTTCATACAAGGTATGTGCACTACAAGTTCATAGTAATATAATTTTGACTCACTAATACTCTAAATATCATTATGGACATAATGAATAGAGTGTGTAGTGATTAACTTGTAAAATATTTTGTATTATTTATATACAATATTCTTATTTACTCTAAAAGTAAGGAGGATCATGAAGAGAATTTGGATGTTGTACAAAAGACCTTGTAGAAGAAAAAGTTATGTGTTAAGTAAAATAAACATGATTTATGGATGGATCATGTAACATTCCTAGGGAATTTTGTCACCAAAAAAGGATATCCATGGATCTTTAAAAAATATAAGTAATTAAAGGATGGATAAAACCAATATATTTAGTGGATATGTATATTTTCCTTAAACAATTTGGGTATTATCATTGATTTTTGTGAAAATTATCATGATTGTTGTAATATCCTAGGTTTTTCTTGAGGTATGGATCCTTTTTTTCTGGATGAAATCTTCTTTTTTTGTCATAGACCATAAGTTGGGTTATGGGTCGGTTGGGTATTTCTTGGGAAGGAAGAGGTTGGAGGCCTATATTTTGGCTACAGGACAATTACATGGCATGTAATTAGAATACATGATGTGTATTTCAATTACATGATGTTTAATGGTCTAGCCAAGACCTTCCATGCAGTGTAAGGGAATTTTTTGGGGAGGGAACCCGTGAGTTACATGACGTGTAAGGTATTTACATGTCATATAAATTCCAGAGTCTAGATAGGGATAGGGACCTATAATTTTTGATATATCCCTCTCTCACATGTAGGAGCACCCCCAAATATCCTAAGTTAGTATTTTCTCCTAGTTTCACATTTGGACTTCATTTCTTTCACTGTCAGTCTCGTTAAATCTATACCGGTATGATCTCGGTTAATTTTTAGTCATTCCTTGTTCTTTTGGATATCAGTTTAACTATTTCGATTTAGGATCTTATGCCCTAATTTATTTTTCTTTATCCTTTATTCATAATTCTCCTAAACCAAGTTTAATATAGACTTGATACTAGATGAGCACTCCACTATTGAGCTAAGGTAGGTGTTATATACTTTTCTTTTGTATTCTGGTGCTTTATAGAGCTATCGGTCATTATTCTACCCACAAAACTTTCTGATGTATCCCGGATATTTAAATGTTAAAGTGAAATATATAAAACATGACCTATTAGGGATTCCCATAGGTTCCTTGAGATGTGTTGGTGGTTGTTTCCCAAACCCTAGGCCACCCATGGGGTGTGACATGCCTTTTCATTGGTTTTGACCTTTGATGAACCACATAAGGGTAGTATTCTTGAGTTTTCTAGTTTAAGGAAGCACAATTATAATTAAATTGTATTGAATTTCATACTTAGGAGATGTTCTTCCTCTTTGACTTGTGATATCGTGATATTTCATGCCTAACTTAATTAAATTTATTAAATGGAATTGGTTAAAAGAGTAGTCATACTCATTGGTTGTTTTTAAATTTCTTAAATAGATTTGTTAGAAATTATGTTAAATGAGTGGGTACACCTATGTGGCTTTTTTAATAGTGAATTATAATTAATGGGTGGGTATACCCATGTGACGTGTTTAATGGTAAATGGTGATAAATGGGTGTGCATACCCTTATGACTTGATTAAATGAGAACGAAGTAAATGAGTGGGTATACTCATGATATATAATTGATTATATGAGTGGGTAGACTCATATGGAATTGAATTGTTAAATGGTATGAAATGGATGAATGTTTTTATATATTCTATATGCATCTCTCCATGGATTAGGAATGTGGTAGTGGATGCCCTGAGTAGTGATTTTTCTTGAGTATCGATTTTGTGGGATGTCATGGACCTTGCTACCCCTTGGATCTGGATTGATTGGAATCACATAGGACATATTAGTACACATCCTCTTAGGACTCCAACCAATGCCTATACCAAGTTTCCATTGAGATGCTCCTAGAACTTGATGAGGATAACTTACTATTCTATATCTTAGATCCAGACTTTCGTAGTCTACACTACATTATATGGAAAGGTATTGGGACATATGAACCTTTGGTTATTATGGAATGGATATGGAAACATGATACATTTGATTATATAGAAAGGCTATGGGATTCTATTATAGCGTCATTATATGGTAAGGCTGTATGGACAAGATATGGAGTGATGTATGGAAATTTCGTGTTTCTTGTTTATATTTCTTGTAGCATCTTTGTTCAGAGATAACACTTATTGTAGGGATACTTGGGAATATTTTTGGTATTACTTGTGTGTGGTGGTTATATTCCTTGGTCATTCACACTTACATTACTGATTACTTACACCTATTTAGACAATTGAATTTTGCTGCTTAAAACTTTATATATATATATATGGGTGGTTTCCTCCTAGAACGTTTATCTCACATGCTATTTAGGCCACCTTAGGGACCCAAATAGAATATATGGTTTCAAGTATTGATAAGGGAAATAACCCTAACACAATTTTTTTATTTCCTGCTTTGGAGAATTGGATCATAGGACCAAGCTGAGGTTTGCGATGCTACTAGGAAACCTTTTTGGCCTTTTTGGTATTTTGGATACTTGCGATGTATTGTATTTCCATGTACTTATTTTGGAAACTTTCTAGATACATGTACCATCATAATTATTATATATGTGACACCTATGAATCTATTATATATTCCTTTCTATATTTTTTTGCAATTATGATTGTTTACCGCTTTTGCTACTTATTACTATTAATATTCTGATGAGTATACCCTTATGATGAGGGAATAGTCTCCCCACTACCACACCTATCCCCTCACTACCAGTCGATAGCCTCTAGAATTTGGGGAGATGTTCTTGAGACCATGTCACTAACCAGGCTCAAGTAATTGTTGAGTGGCATCTAGGTCTGAGATGCTACAAAGTGGTATTAGAAGATTTCTTTTTTGGTTTTCTTTACTCTTTTGCAAAAATAGATAGGTATGTGAAGGAAATTAGTTTAGTAATGATTTTTTCTCAGGTATAGCTAGCCAATGTATAGGAAAAATCCAAATTTCCTCGAATGGATTGTTGTTTTATAGATTTATATAATTAAAGTTGATTTGATTAAACTGTTGGGTGATTCACTTGTGTTGTGTTGTTACTATTGATATGATTTTGGTTCTGCTTTTATTAAAACCCAATGAGATGATGGTATATCATCTCTTTAACCATATAGGTACCTTGAAAGAAATCACATTTCGTGCATTATGCCATGAAATTTAGGATTCATTACTTGACACATGCTATTTTGAAAGGTGCTATGATAGTTGTTCCTGCTATTATAATAGACTTTGTGTAGTGGAAAGATAAGTGACATCATTTTTCGATTCATAAGGTGTATGGGCCCTTATGTACTAGAAAATGATGCACCCTATTAATATTTTGTTTAATGTGAATTGAATGGGATATGGTATGAATTACATGGGAATCAATTTTTTTATGAGGTGTTATGGGCCATCATGGATTGAAACTTGGTGAACTTTCAGTTAAATAATTTGAAAAAATGAATGTTAAATGAAAATGAAATGGAATGAAAAATGACACTTGACCCAGAACCATCTTTTGAGTAGGAAAGAGGAAGAGTTTCTTGTAGTTTTTGGTGGATTTTATTTATATATTTTTAGCTTTAGGAGCAGGTCGTGGTTAATGACTTGGTCTTAGGAGGGTTTTGACATATCCTATGATTTTGAGATGTGACTTTGATATCATTATTTTCTAAAGAGTTTGTTTAGAATTGAAGAGACATGCCACCAGGACGACCTCCAGTGGTATTCCATGAGGGTGGTGATTCCCACGCTTTAGAGATGGTGGTCCATGGGCTACCAATGGATCCTCCATTAGTGCTAGTTGTGGCACCAGCTGTTGTTCCAAACACAAGTGTTGAAGCATAGTTCTGTGAGGGTTTTTATCACTTTATGAAGACTTATCAGGGAGAACTATAACTTGTCTTATCTATGGATGATTTGAATCATGTGTTCCAGTAGTAGCATCCTCCCACATTTTCGGAGTATGGTGGTCCATAGGCTACTGAGTTGTGGCTCGAAAAAATGTTGTCGATATTAAAGCGTCTTGAGACACCTACTGAGAGGAGGGTAAATCTCACAACATATATTCTTTGTCGAGTAGCAAAGCACTAGTGGGATGTATTGAACTAGGCTGACAGGCTGTGAGATATGGGTTGGACTTATTTATAGACCTTCTTCTATGACTAATTTTACCCCAAGACTCTACATGTAGAGTGGGCTAGTGATTTTATTCATCTAGAGCAGGGTGTTATGATGATTGTGGAGTACTTGGAACGCTTTACAAAGCTACAACATTTTGTGATGGTGTACCCTACTGATGAGTTGATGAGAGCGAGATGCTTTCAGTAAGGTATCATATATTCTATTGAATCTAGGTAAACATGTTCAGATTTACTTCTATCACTAAGATTGTGAATCAGGAACTAATTACAAAGTGGAACCTAAGGGAGGCTGGGGGAATAGATTAGGGTAGTTCTATCTCTTGACCTAGTGGTTTAGTGTCGTCAGATAGAAATTGTCATTTTTAGGATTCCTGCAAGACGAATGTTATTAATTCTATTAATACTTGTAACTTAGTGTTTTTTCATCAGTGTGGTAGATGGGGAAACATAAAATAATTAATGGGACTGTGACCTAGTCAGGTGATGAGATTATGATAGGATGAGTCATGTGCAATAGTTTTGTAGGACCTTCCCTCCAACTATGAGTTTTAGGGGGTCATCTCTAACACTAGCTATAGGAGTAGGTTTCTCATATTCACATTATGTAGATATCCAGAGTAGTGTTGGTCATTAGTCTAAGCTATATGTGGTCGTGGCTGAGGCATACAAACACCAGTTACACCTAGACAAAAGATTATACCTACTTCAGGTAGTGAGTTTGTGTCACAGGGTTGTGGTATGATCCAAATCAATTTTATACAGCCTTCCCCTGAGGAACAGGGTGTTGAACCATTTATGGTGAGAGGTACGATCTTAGTAGCCTATACTATTGCGTCTTATCTTTTCTGATACAGGTGCATCGCATTGTTTCATATATTAACCTATGGTGAAAATCCTTGGGATTATTTTTTTGTATTCTGAGAGAATTATGACACTATACACTCCGTTTGGGATTATAACAGAGGTTGTAAGCCAGATCAGGGAGTTCCCCCTTGAGGTTGGTGGGTTTCACTTCATCTAGGATCTTTATGTCCTCGAGATGACAGGGTTTGACATCATACTTATGATGGATTGGATAGTAGCTTATTAATATTACATTGATTGCTAACACTAGAGGGTGACTTACACATCACTAAAGGGTAAAGTGTATACTCAAAATAATGAATGGGATTTACAGGTGAGACGACCTAGACAAAAGTATCGTGGGCTGGGCAGGATGATAGCCCAGATTGCTAGTTTGTATCTAGATGATTAGGGAGTGAGTCAAACGGACTTTCCTCCAATGGTTGATCACTTCAAGGATGTTTCCCCAAATGAATTTTCTGGATTATCTCATAATAGATAGGTGGATTTCTCTATCTAGCTATTGAAAGAAGAAACATTGATATCCATTCCTCTATATAGGATGGTTATGATAGAGTTACAGGAGCTTAAGAGACAGTTGGAGGATTTGGAGGTGAAGGGGTTTATTTGACCCAGTACATCTATGTGTGATTATCATATCCTTTTTACAAAAAAGTTGGATGCTACCCTTATGCTATGTGTGGATTATTGGAATTTGAACCAGAAAATGGTTAAGAACTGATATCCCTGGACATGGATAGATGATTTGTTAGATCAACTTCAAGGAGATCGAGTGTTCTCAAAAATTTATTTGAGATCTAGATATCACCATATATGAATTCAACATATAGGCATACCTTATATAGATTTTCATTATAGGTATGGTCTATATGACTATCTGGTTATGCTTTTAGGTCTCATGAACTTGCTAACAGTTTTCATGGTTCTGATAAACCAAGTGTTCCATCCTTACCTAGACTCTTTTTTGGTTGTTTTCATGGATGATATCTTGGTGTATTCTCAAAATTTACATGACCATTCCAACCATCATGAGATCATTTTGAATACACTAAGAGAGAATAAATTATATGCTAATCTCAAAAAGTTTCACTTCTGGATAGATTAGATTCACTTCCTATGTCACATCATCTCAGAGATAGGAGTATCAATTGACCCATAAAAGGTGATAGTTGTAGTTTCCTAGGAAAACACCAATAATTTTTTTGACATAAATAGTTTCTTGGGGATTGCTGGATATTATAGACGTTTTATACATGGCATCTCATGCTTAGCAGTGCTGCTGACGAGCATAACTAAGAAGGGTATGAATTTTTTATGGTTAGTATAAGGACCCAACCTTACACATTACATAGCAGAGAACCTTTCACTGGTCTAGGTTCTAGAGAATTAGATAAAACCTTATAAATTATCAGAGTTTTAACAAAATAAAATAAAATGAACAAAAACACGGTGTGTGTTAACTCCATAAGAGAATCAAATGCCTTTGTAAATTCTAATGGTCCAGTGAAAAATCATTTAAAACAAAGGGGTGAGCACAAAAATATCTCAGTAAGAGGTTTTAAAACCTCCGATAAATCCTTTTAAAAAAATTATTTTGAAAATTATTTCTATAAAATACATTTTGATATATATATATATATATATCCTTTGTAAACATCATTTGAAATTTATTACGCCTTAAAAATAATATTTCAAAGCTTTGAAAATTAAATACGCTCGAAACTGGCTTAAAAATATTCCAGTGTTTTTCTGAAAATAGTATGCAAGCTTCAGAAAACAAAACACTATTCTAGACCACTTGAATTATTAAAGGCTATTTGGGAATACCCACTTAGAGAAGGATGGGTCTACTCCCCAATGAACTTCTATATTTACAATGATCAAGGGATAGATTTTCTGAAAACGTTTTAAGCTTTCTTTACCTATGTATATATTTTTTGAGTTTTTAACATTGAAATCTCAACACTTCATTAAATTACACATTAAAAAATATATAAGTGAGTACATATAAATATATATATGTATGTATATGAACTTTCATAACACTTGTGAGTTTGGTTACAACCAAAACCCCTACCATAACCTTTTCATGATCTGTCCATGCATTCAAACTCTCTTTCATGTAATACCCATGATATCCATACAAATAGTTGATCATCTTAAAATAATAATAATTAATAACTATGTTTCTCCCATAAAAACTACAAAGGAAATTTTTTAAATAAAACACTTGCAATGAAATCTATGTACTTATTAATTTTGGAATTAATCGTTAATATTTAAATTGAAATTATTAATTTATTATGAATGCCAGGTATGTCAATATTATGCATAAATGCATGGCCAAGATTATATGTAGATGTGACGCCCTTATTTTTAATATAACATGATGACATGATGCGCACATTTTTAGAAACATGACAAATAATATTATAACATGTCAATAAACATTTTATCCTTATATATATATATATATGAAAATAAACATTTCATGCTTATATATATATATATACATATAACATCAAATTTATAATACTCATCATCACGAAAAAAACCATGTTTTAGAAAATGTCGATAAATGAGAATATCCATTGGCATAATAAATATGAAATCAAATTAAAACATAAACATTATAAATAATAATATACATAGTGAGAGATTTATTAAAACGTAATTTTTATTAACATAGCATATTCATTTAATGCGAAATATCAAAACATAATAAAATAATCAAACTAACTACACAACCATGAATTAAAACATGAATTAATAATTAAAAATAGTTCTTTACAATTGTAATCGAAATACTAAAAATATATAATCTACCTTTCATTATAAGTTTAAAAAATAATCTATGTTAGTTATATATATATATATATACATATATATGCATTAAACAAATATTGACAAAAATATAATTTAATCCTTTTGTATAAAAATAAAAATTCACAATTATTATAAATTATGAAAATAGAATAAGTTGATGGATGAATTTACACATATATTCTTGCAAATTAAAACTTGAACAGATGGAATGAAATTAAAACCCTAAAAACACACAACTTAAGAGGTAAAATTAAATAATCCCTTACATAAATTTTATATTTAATATTTAAGACATAATCCCTTGACTCATATATATATATATATATATATATTTATTTATATTTATATATATACTGAAAATAATGAGTTATATATGTGTATATATGTATATATACACATATATAGATGTAACAACCATAATTTGAAAAACTAGAATACACCTTTACCTTATTTTGGATCAAAAGAGGGGCTGCGGGTTTTTACAATTTCCAAAAACATTGCGGCTTGATAGGAAGAGGTTTGGGTGTTCTCCATAATTATAAAAAAAAATCCAGGCCATAATCTTCTCAGAGAAGCTAAGTTATTTTTATTATTTTTTTAACAAAATTAATCAAAGACCCACAGGTTATCATTTTCTTTTTTCTTATTTTCATATCATTCCAATCATGTAATTATAATAATATATTATGTTTATTTTTTCATCATTTTTTATCATTCCATCCCCCTTTTTTCTTATTTTTCACACCTATAATATTAATTATTATTATTTTTAATTCATTTCATTATCTATTTTAAAAATAACATTTTATTTGTTTACCATAAAGTCACATCTCTCTCCACTCACATGACTTCTATTTTTTTCAATCATATATTTTTATTTATTATTTTGTTTTTATTATTATAATTTTACATTTTTTAACTCATTTTTTTACATCTCATTTTGTATTTTCTTAAACTATTCCAATACCTTTTTTACAATCATGACACGTTTTGGTTTTATATCATTTTATCATCTTTATTTATTTTTTTTGTCACATAATGATTACTATTATAATAGAGTTAATTATCATCCCATTTTTAACCTTATTTAAACTTTTTTAATAATTTTTTAACATATAATTAAAATATAACTTTCATTTTTTATAAATAAAGTAAAAAATTTATTAAAGAGTTTAAAATTTAGAATTTAAATAATTATAATACTAACATATTCATAAAAAATAAATTAAATATATTAATTTAATTTAAAAATAATAACTTAATAATTGACACAATTTAATATTTTATAAAACACATTTAAAATAATTACAACTTCACATAATGTATATTAAAAATAATAATAATAAATTTCTTTAAAACAATTTGGTATACCATTATTTGTTATTCTTATTATTATTATCTTTTCCTTTAATTCATAAAAGTTTTTATTAAAAAAAATAATTGTTTTTTTAATATAACTATTTAATTAAATTAAAAGATATATTTAAAAAATTTAGGGTGTTATAGTTAGATTCTTATTAGATATATTTTTAATAGTTGAACGGAAGGTTGACATTAGCACTAGTCCTAATACTACCAAAGCATGGCAGGAGATACATTTTTGTATTGTGATGCATTAAGTATCGAGTTGGAAGAAGTGATGATGTAGGGGGATAGAGTCACAACATACAGGTCTCGGTAGCTAAGGCCATGCAGGAGGAACTATCCAATGCATGATCTCAAGTTAGTTTTGGTTATTCACACATTGTGTTGTTGAAGAAATTACTTAATGGGAGATCATTTTGTAGTGTACACCAAACAAAAAATCCTCAAGTACATATTCACACAGCATGATCTGAATTTGAGGTAGTGAAGGTGGGTGGAGTACCTACAGTCTTTTAAATTTTATCTTGCCTACACGCCTGGTAAAGGTAATGTAGTGGATGATGCATTGAGTAGGAGGACACAAATACAGTAGTGGATCAGGCCAGTAGTGAGTGGATTCTTATGGATTTATTATCTGATATGCACTTAGAGATGCATGATAGTCAGGGGAAGAAGTATATATCATCCTTAGTTGTGACCTCTATCATGCTGGATAGAGTGAGGATGGGGTAGCTATCAGATTCAATAGGCCCAGTCCTATGGGAGAGTGTGATATGTGAGGAACCACCTCTTGTTTGGATGGTAGGTGAGGATGAGATCCTGTGTATCCATTCACCCATGTGTTTACTAGAGGCAGGTGAGGTGGATTTACTAGGATCGTGTCTCATGAAAGAGACTTATAAGCATGTCTAGTTGATTTAAAAGTGGGTGGATACAGCACATTCTTGACAGAAGTCTTACACTACTCACCGCAAATGACCTCAACATTTTGAGGTTGAAGATCATATTTTTTACATGTTTCACTAAGGTTGTCTTAGAGAAGGATCAAGAGAAAGGGTAATCTTTCATTGTGATATGTTAGGCCATTCGAGATTATAGAGTGTGTCAGTTCGATAGCCTATCGGTTTCATTTACCTAAGAAGTATTGAGACATGCATGATGTCTTCCATGTATCACAACTAAATTGTTATCATTCAGACCCATCTCATGCTTTTCAGCCTGAGAAGGTTGAGCTATAGGTTGATGCATCCTTTGAGGAGCATATAATTTTTATCGGTGATAGGAGCACAAAAGTTCTCTAAGGTCAATTAGTTCCTCTTTAATGGGTTCTATGGAAACACAACCGCTTACAAGATGAGTCTTGGGAGTGAGAGGTAGACATATGTGATTAGTGGTCGGAGTTGTTCTCAAATGATCTTAAACACCCTCGAGAGGAAAATTTAAGGATTAATTTCTTTCAGGGGGGAAGTTTGTAAGATCTCGAGTTTTCCTTGAGGTAAGGATCCTTTTTGTCTAGTTTAACTCTTATCTGTTTTGGCTTAGACCCTATGTTGGACTGTGGGCTGGTTAGGTAGTTCTTGGGAAGGAAGAGGTCATAGGTCTGTATTTTGGCTGCAGGATAATTACATGATGTATAATTGCAATACACAACGTGTATTTTTATTACACAATGTGTAATGAACTGTCTAGGAAATTTCACACCATGTAAGGAGATTTCCTAGGGAGGGAACTAGCAAGTTACATGACATGTGATTCATTTACACATAATGTAAATTCCCGAGTCCAGATTTTAAAAAGAAAATAGGTAGGGGCCTCTAAGTTTTTACAGAACTGTGTCTCACATGTAGGAGAATATCCAAGGATATTAAGGTAGGTTGTGCTCTCGGTTGTAAATCTAGAATATGTTTCTTTCACTGTCAGTCTTATTAGATCCACACTAGTAAGATCCCAATTCATTTTTATTTGTTCCTCATTATTCTATATATCTATTGTGCTATTTGGATTTTGGCTCATATTCCATAATTTCTTGTTCTTCATCCATTCTTCATAATTCTTCTAAACCAATTTGAATTAGGACTTGATACTGGATGAACACTCCCCTACCGAGCTAAGGTAAGTGTTTTATACTTTTCTTTTAACTTTTGGTTCTTTATAGAGATATCATCATTTATGCCACCTACCATAAATTCTAGCGTGACCCCAAAATTGACATGTTAAATTGAAATATATGAAACATGGCCTATTTGGGATTTCTATAGGTTCTTTAATATGTGTTGGTGGTTGTTTCCCCAACCCAAGGCCACCCATGGGCTGTGCCATTCTTTTTCCTTGGTTTTTACCTTTGATGAACCACCCAATGTGTGTGTTCTTGAGTTTTAATAGTTTAAGAAAGATCGACTATAATTAAATGGGATTTAATTACATGTTTGGGAGATGGTGTACCTCTTTTCCTTATATTATCATGATATTCCATTCCTAACTTGATTAAATAGATTAAATGAAATTGTTTAAATGAGTGGGTATACTCATTGGTTTTTTAATTTACTTGAATAGATTTGTTAGAAATTATGTTAAATGGGTGGGTATACCCATGTGACTTGTTTAATAGTGAATTGTAATTAATGGGTTGGTATACCCATTTGATGTGTTTAATGTAAAATTTTGATAAATGGGTGGGCATACCCTTGTTACTAAATTAAATGGGAATGGAGTAAATGAGTAGGTATACTCATGAGATGTAATTTATTATATGAGTGGGTACAATCATATGGAATTGAATTGTTAAATGGTATGAAATTGATGAATGTTTATATAGATTATATAGATGGATCTCCACATATCTATAATGCAGTAGTGGACACATTGAGTAGTGATGCTTCTTGGATCTTGATTCTATGGGATACCTTAGGCCTTGATATCCCTTGGAACCGGATTTCTTGGACTCACGTAGGACATGTTAGTACACATGATCCTAGGACTCTAACTAGTTTCTATACTGAGTTTCCATTGAGATGCTCCTGGAACTTAATGAAGATGCCTTGGTCTTATATACTTTGTATTCGAACCATCTTGGTGCACACATCATTGTACAGGATGGTTGTGGGATATATGACACTTTGGTTATTATGAAGTGGTCATGGAAACATGATACACTTCATTATACAGCAAGGCCATGGGATTTTGTTATGGCTTCATTATATGATAAGGCCATGTGGACAGTATATGGGGGATATACAGTGAGTCCATGTTGCTTGTTTATATTTCTTGTAGTTCCCTTGTTAGGAGCTGAAACTTTTTGCAGGGAGACTTGAGAGGATATTTATTATTACTTGTTTTCATTGGTTATATGTCTTGGGAATTCACACTTACATTACTGATTACTTACACTTGTTTAGCATATTGCATTGTGTTTCTTAGAACTATTTAGATATATGGTTGGTTGCCTACTAGGATTCTTATATCACACTTTGTTTAGGCCACCTCGGGGACCCAAAAAAATAATATGCTTACAGGTATTGATAAGGGAAAAATACCATACACAGGTTATTGATTTATTACTTGGGAGTATAAGAGCATAGGACCAAGCTGAGTCTTGCGATGCTACTGGGATACAATTTTTGTCTTTTTGGTCTTTTGGATACTTGTATTATATTGTATTACAATGTACCTATTTTGGATGCTTCCTAAATACATGTATCATTATAATAATTATATATAAGAAACTTCTAGTTTTGTTATATATCCATGTCTTTCTTGTGTTGCAATTATGATTTTTTATTACTTCAACTACTTGTTGATATTGATATTACGTTGTGTATACTCTGCTGATGAGGGAATAATATTTCCACCGACACACCTAGGTACTCGCTTCTAGTTGGAATCCTCTGGCATTTGGGTTGATGCGCTTAAGTCCACATGACCAACTAAACTTGGGGAACTGTTGAGTGGAATCTTGGTCTGAGACATTACAATTGTCAATCCCATTAACCAAGTTAGCTTGGAAGGGGTGATGTTTTTCTAGAATGTTAAATGAAAGAAAATATTTATAGAGTTAAAGAATAGGATAATGACTACACTAGTGCTTAAAATACCCACTGATGGGGTAGGATTTTTTATCTTTAACAATGCTTCTAAAACGTTTTGCGTTTTATAATCATGAAAGATGAAAAATTGACATACTATTCCTCCCACCAATTAATTATATAGGATTAGAACTAAAAAAACGTTATCTATAATTTGTGGCAGTGATCTTCATGTTCAATATTGGAGACATTATCTCTATGGGGAGAAGTGTGACATATGTACGGATCATAAAAAGTTCAAGTATATATTCACGCAAAAGGATATCAATATGAAAAAATTAAGGTGGTAATATATGATCAAGGATTATGATTGTTCAATTCATTACCATCCTGGGATGACAAAAAAAGTGAACAATGCTCTGAGTAGAAAGGATCCCACTACCCTATCCATGATGAGTATTGAAAGGTATCCAATATTATTAGAAATTAAAAGGATGTAAATGGTAATAATAAAAGGATTCTAATCCTAACTTTCTCAAATAAATGATCCACCATCCATTCTTGAGTAGATCAATGTGTCCTAGAAGTCAGTGAGGTTCTACAGAAAAAGAGAGTGACTATTTCAGAGTTAAACTTTGCTAAATATGGAGTTATAAGGTTTGGAACCTAGATATATGTCCCATAAAAACAAATATTGAAGAGGTAAATTCTAGATTTGGAACATAACTCACCCTTCTATATTTATCCCAGAATCACTAACATGTATAGCGATCTGAATAAAAACTTATTATGGGATAACATGAACAGGGAGATTACATAATTTGTATCTCGATTATTAGTATTCCAATTAGTCAAGGTTGATTGAAAAAAAAGTATAAGGTTATGATGAAACTGTTTTCTATGTCAGTATGGAAATGGTAAAATATAAACATGAATTACTTCATGGGGTTCCCTAGGACATATAAATGAAATAACACCATTTGGGCGGTAGTTGATTTCCTTAAAAAGTAAGAACATTTCATTACTATTAAGGAATATTTATCTATTGATCAACTACCTAAGATATATATACGATAAGTGGTAAGAATACATTTAGTTCCTCTCTTTATTTAATTTGATAGAGATATGAGGTTTTCCTCAAGGTTATAGAGAAGAATTCAGAAAGTGTTAGATAAAAAGTACTTTTTTGTACTACTTATCACCCTCAGATGGATGATTAGTTTGAGATAACCATTAAAACTCTATAGGATATGTTGATATCATATTCAATCATTTTCCAAGGATGTTTGGATCAATACCTTACCCTAGTGGATTTCTCATTATTAAAAAATTTCTATTGTTTTAACACCCTAACTCAAGTAACCCAAAGTCTGTGTCTAATTTATTACATTTGTAAAAAACACAAGGGATATCACTATACAGGGTCGGTCAGTTTAGAAGACTTGAAAAACTTGATACATACATGATTCCTATATTACATTGTAAATATAAAATATATATCATAATAAATATTATTTAATCCTTAATATAATTCATAATATCCTTCTTTATATCATGAGGAATGGAAAAAAATAAAGGGTGAGATAAGATACTTAGTAATGGTTATGTACACCATAAGATATCATGAGTAAATGATGCATAATCAATATGGCATGTTAAATAAATAAAAAAAATCTATTTAATTAATATCATGAGAAAAAAATACATCCATGGATAATAGTAATACAGTAATATCAAGGATAATAATAACTAAATTATCAATGAAGGAAATGGTTAATGTTAACTATCATGATTTTAAACATCATGATATATCTACCATCAAATCCTTGAGCAATGATAGTTTAAACTATGGGTACACATACACCAAAAACACATTTAATTTGGCCAAATGATTTTGTTTCATGAGACCTATAGATACATCAAGGGAATATATAATTTTGGGACCCATTCATAACTTCATATCCAATATATTCATCATATATTTAATTTATTTCATAAAAATATGCCTTATCAACAATTTTACATATTGTGTAAAGAATGTGAAATATCAATATGTCCCTAGTTAATCAAATAACTTTCAAATTGAGTCACCATATATAGAAATGTTATATGGTTTAGGAACTAATCATATATATGATATAAGGAATATGGATATTTATGAGAAATGTAATTTCCAATGAAAATTTATCATAAAAAAGTTAATTTTTTAAGAGTGATTTAATGACCACAAAATTAGTAATAGATATAATATGAACATATATTCACTAAAAAGGTATATTTTCTAATAAAATCTCGTCTTTAAAAGAAATAAATAAAATCAAAATGAAATATTTAAAATATGTTTTCATAAAGAAGTTTTCTTTTTAAACCCATTAAAAACTTTTTGAATAAGGTAAATATCATAAAATGGTTATGGCGATGAGAAAATAAACTTGCATAGTATATATTAAAAAAAGTTTCTTTTGACATTTTGTAAATGAAGTTGAAAAGTAATTTTTCTAAAAAAAATTAAAAATATTACATTCAATATAATTTAAAAATATAAGAATAAATTAAGATCTCCATAATAAATCATTTTATTAAATAAAATTACTTTTTTAAAATAAATTTTAAAATTATTGATATGGAATAAAAACATACTCTGTCAAAAAGCGAAATAATATAGTGTTTTATTTTAAAAATTCCTCTTGAAAGAGTAACTTGAATTGAATCACTAATCATCATTAATAAATATATAATCATGTTAAATTTTTCAAAGGGGTAGTATGTAGTATACATAAAAATAAATAGGTGTATAATAAAAAATAAATCTCAATGGAGTGTAAATTGAGATGAAATCCCTTACATAGATCGTGACATTTAAGTGATAATTAATTAATTAAGTGACTATGTGTAATAAATAAAAATACACAAAAAAATTATAAATACAATATAATAAAATAATAGGTCATTTCAAACATTTTCATGGCATAAAATAGTCAATTAATTATAAGTATAACCCAATGAATGCAAATTCAGTTAAGAAACCCCTTAGCTCATGTTCAAATTTCCTTGTAAGCTCTTTTATCCTCATGTATAATAAATTTAGATTTATTATAAATATAAAATTGAACCATATTAATATTTATAACATCATATTTGATAAATTTATAACATTTTATCACATTTTTTAAGAATATTTTATTATTATCATTATTTTGAGTGTTAACTGCTTCATTTTTCATGTATGTTTTGATTCTATAGTTTTGGCCCTTGCATATTGATCGTGGTTATAAAATCTACATATTTATATTCATTATATAAATATCATATATATTATATTATATTATTTATATATATATATATATTTATTTATATTCATCTATAAAATGTACAGATAGAAAAATTAATTACATTGTTCATGTTGATGGTAGGCCATACGTAAGCATGAATGTTGTTTTCACTTTTCAATATATGGAATGAATGAAAGGTAAATAATAATTCACCAATGTAGGATCCTTTTTAAACCATATATATCCTTTATATTCATTACATTTATCTTTATTACCATCCATGCAATGTGGATATAAAAAATAGATCTCATCACTTTGTGGAGGTGGTAGTCTACAGGTACGCACGAATGACGTTATCATTTTCTAATGGATTGTAAGGTAAGAAGTTATATATGATATTATAAATACCAAAGATTATTATGTCATAATTATCATATATATTCATTATTTACATCTTTTTAACCATCCAAGTAATGTGGTGATGAAAAATGAATTACGCCTCTATGTGGGGATGGAAAGTCATACGTATGCACAAGTGATATTTTCACTTTTCATAGGATGGAAAAGGGATGAAATATGGTTTTCTAATTATCATAATAACATCTAATTATATTTATTATACTATATTTATTGGTTTAGGATGGTTACAAAATATTAATAGGAAGCAAAAGATGAAATAAACTGGAAAGAGTTTGTAAAGATAATTAACTCTTCTTCAGTAGACTTTATTTTGATTTCCTATTAAGTTACAAATAGTTGGAATTTTGGAAGGGATGTAATCAATATAAATTATATAAGGATATTTAAAATTTAATAGGGTAGTGTTTAGTATATCTAGGGTCTCAATGTGGTGTAAGGAAAATAGAGAAGGGGTGTCCTTTTATAAGTGAGGTGAAGGAAATTCTAGGAATTTCTTAAAGTAGCCAATTAATATAAATTATTGTTAAGTTCACATGAATATGAATTGATATAATTAAAATATAAAATTAATTTGAGTTTAAATACTCTCATCCAATAAAATTTGGATATGTTATGGTTGTGTTTTTACCCTTGTCATTTAGTTTTAACCCCCATTAACCCTTTTGAGAATTACAATAATATAAAAAGGGTATACCCTTCAAGGCCATTAATGTCACTATAAAAGGACAAAAGAACCATAAATGGACCATAGTTGACTTTGTAAACCATATACAATTCATTTGGATGAATATGATATTTTTATGAATATTAAATATTTTAATAAAATGGTATTTATTTTAAAATATTATTAATGTCATTTTTTACACTATTAAGTTAATTTTACATTAAATACATAAAAATGGGGAAATTAAAATACAATCCTTTCACACATCTATAGAATGTCATATGTATCTATAAAATTCATGAAACAAAATTATTTATCCAATTTGTATTTCTTTTAATATTTTTCAAATGATTTATTTTATTTTTCTATTAATTGAATAAATTTCATGTCGGTGTAGTGTAAGCATTTAATCAAATTATTCAATCATTAAAAATTTAAAATAAATTACTATAATAATAATGATTAATTTATCTTTAAAATAAAATTTTAAAATTGAAAATAATTTATATTTATCCCTATCATTAAATATAATATATTTTAAAAGAATTAAAGTGACATTTTTAGCTATATCTTTTTTTCATAAATAATATAAAGTTCATAATTAGAGAAACGTGACACAATGTTTCCATATTTTCGAAAATTGGATGGAAAATGAAGAAATCCACTCATTCAATATGATAAATGAAAGAGTTAGTGTAACACACTGAGATTTTGTGAAATATATTTTTTCATATAAGTTTTATATTTTTAATATTTTGTGTTCCAAAAAAAATCAATATTAGCTTGCGTCACACACAACCCTTACTTTAGCTTGTGTTACATGCAACAACGAGTTAAATTAAAACATGAATTACTATTAAGAAATTATTATTTAATATGATAGTTATTACTGAGCCGTTGGAATGAAGGGTGCGAATAGGATAAAAAAATTATGAAAATATATGGTTTACACATGTGAATAAAATGAATTATTTTATGACCAATTATTTATAAATGAAAATAAAAACTATTTGAAAATAAAAGGAATATTTTTCTAAAAAACTATTTTTATTGGAAAAAAACATCTTTTATCTCAATAATTTAAATAAATCACTTTTATTTGAATTATTTTAATGAAATTTATATATTATATATTAAATAAAATTTTTAACATTCATATTATGTGTATTATAGATAAAAGATAAGAATAAATAATTTTACACTTAAAATATTATTTTTTTTCTGAAAAGTAGTATTCCCACCTTTTGTGCACTTATTTTAAAATTAATTTTTTTATAATTTTAGAAAATTTATTTTAAAATATAAACTTAATTTTTTAAATAATCATGTTAAAATTATCTTAGGTTGAACTTTTTATAATTTTAATATAATATAAAGTTTTTATGATTATTGAAAAATACTTGTTTTTGTTAAGAATTGTCAATTATTTTAAAGATTTTAACAACATCGAAAATATTTTTGTATCATTTAAAAGGTAACATTATTTCAATTATATATATTATTAATCAAATTTAATTTACTGGAATCAATTTCATATTGAATTTTGATATGAAAACTTTTTAATCTTTTGAAAACCCGCTTTCCAATCGCGTCTATGGGATTAATTTTTAATTAAATTTGGCCACTTATGTGAATGTAATTTAGAAAAATGTATTAAATATTTTGAATATTTATAAATTATATTATCTAATTAATCCAACTTAATCTTTGACTATAATTAATAGTAAAAACAAAAACAAAATATTTACCGTGATTAAGGTGAAAATGGGTTTATCGGTGATTAAACTAAAATGATAAGGGTTAAAAATAACCCAAAACTTATCCAAAATCTCTTTTCTATCCATATTAAGACCTTATATCACCTTTTATACCAAATATTACATTTTTTATCCTTCATTCATGTGAAAAACATGGTTACACCTTTTTATTTTCAAAACATTACAAGCGTCCAACTCACTTCATTTATGAAAGGCCACCCCTTATCCTCTCTTATTCACACTTAAAAAAGAAATTGGATCATCCAATACCTACCGAAATAACTTCATAGATTTAATAATATAATCCTAGAATACTTATTGTGGTCATAAATATAACCTAAGAATAATTTTGGTGAAAATCAAAAGATATTATCTGAAGAAGAGGTAACAACCCTAATTATGTGTTTTATTTTATTTCTTCCTCCACCTCCTTAAATTATTATTAAAACATGATGATATAAAAACCTTAGTATATTCCATATACTGAGATTTGTTTATTTTAAGTTAATTACCTATATCCATACCCTCTTTATTAAATGGGTTATGAAATCATCATTCATGTGTATGGAGGACTACCTCCTCGTGAACCAATGTTATTAGTTTTCCATCACCACCTCTCAAAAAATGATT
Organism: Viscum album; assembly: GCA_963277665.1. Taxonomy (NCBI): domain Eukaryota; kingdom Viridiplantae; phylum Streptophyta; class Magnoliopsida; order Santalales; family Viscaceae; genus Viscum; species Viscum album. The sequence continues at coordinate 1,077,274,206 of OY728166.1, read as the reverse complement.
TAATGATGTATTTATAGTTTATATAAGATATTTATGATATTATTATTCTTATAAAATCATGATATCACTTTTTCCATCTTAATTTCCATTCCATGTGAATACGATAACGTCATTTTTATGTACGGAGACAACCACCTCACAAAGCGATATCATTCATTCACACTTTACATAGAAGGTAATAAGGATTGGTATCATGAAAATATGCGATTTATATGAAATAAAAAAATTTATATAATTATAATATATTATTTACCTTAATTTATTTCATTTCATCAGGAAAATGGAAACAACATTCATGCATATGTATGGCCTACCGTCTCTATGAACAATATATTTCATTTTCTATCTCTAGATTTTATTGATCACTAAAAATAAATGTATAATAAATAAATATGATATTTATATCAAGGTAAACATTCTTGACATAATGGAAACATGATAAAATTAATGGGACCAAAAATAAAAAATTGAAACATACATGAAAAAGAATCAATTATTGGATGAAACGTGACTTTAACATGGAATTATTAACAAATAGGTAATAAAAGGTGATAAGTAAACCATATATGGTATGAAATATAAATTAATGGTTTTGTAATATAATTATAATAAACATATACATATTATAGGTGTTTATAAAATGTATAAAAAAAGTCAATACTTACGGTAAGGGATTTCTGGTATCTATTTTATTTCTGGGAGACATATGTCAATTCACCACGCATTTATTATGTGTGGTGTATATAGTACTCCTTTAGAACTTAATATCGTGAATATAAATAATTTAATTATATTTAAAATTTCATTATATGTTATAATTTATTGGGGCTTATTATTCAAAGGATTACTAAAGAGGTAAGGGATTTTTGTCTCAATTTGCCTTCCTTGAGAAATATGTTATGTTATGAACTTATCTTCTTTTATGAGGTATATACATAGAACCTTTTATGTGTAATATCATGAATTTATTTATTCTCATGATATTTTAAGTTTAATTTAATGTTATTTCTTCATGGGTATTACAATTCAATGCTACCAAAGTGGTAAAGATTTTATGTTACAATCTCATCATTTATTGGGATTGTTTGTGATTATATTTCTGATGATAAAATCTTACGATTCATACCTCCAAAAAATCATTAATTTTCATCCCATATGGTTATATCATTAGAATACATTATTTCAATTCATTTTCATTTTTTTATACTCAATATTATATATGAATGTTTGTAAGAAAAATCATCTTTATTTCTCCATATAATAAAAAACCCTTTTTTTCAAAAAACATGTTTTCTAAAAAAATGTTATCAATTTTTTTTTACATTATAAAAATGAATTATTAAATAAATGTTTAACTATTTTTGACATTTTACAAAAAATTATTGAAAGGAATATTCATTTTTTCTAAATAATTTATATTTGGATTTCACAAAAAAAAATAAAAGGAGTATTTATTATAACATGTATAGTATGAATAGAATTTCACACCATATTCTACTTTAGAGATTAATTTATAAGTTTTTGAGGTTATTTTAAAAGAAATGGGTTTTGAAAATGTTTTATGTTTTAAATTCTTTTTAAATAGGAAATTATATTTTCCTCAAGAATGTTTTAAATGTTTTTTAATTCTTTATTTATAATTTTTCAAGTTTATTTTCCAAGAAAAGGATTTCTAAAGTATTTTATGAATTTTTAGTTTTAAAAAGTTATTTTCAAAGAAAATTTATCTTCCTCAAGAATCATTTCAAGATATTTATATTTCAAAATCATTTTTCCTCTTAGATGAACTCCTTTGATTTAACTTATGATTTACTGGGGATATGAACCAAGCATACCATTATTATTCTTTATCTTAATGGTTTATGATGAAAATATGTTTATTAATCCCATTTATTTTCCAAAATTTATACCATGATAACATTCATATGAAAATTTCTTATTTTTTCGTGGGTTATGATATGATAAAATGATTAAATGATTATGAACCCTGTCTCTTTTCCACGGGTTATGATATAATGAAATGTTTATAAAACCCATTTAATTTTATAGGTTATGATATGAAGAATATTTTATGATATTTTTGAACTCATATATATTATTTTCATTATTTTATGTGTGTAACCTATATATAGATCCAATGTATTGGGTAATGTTTTATATCTCACGAGATAGATAGGACTGGAACAGGGTGTGAACCCAGTTCAGTAAGGGACTTTTTATACTATAATGGTCTCAGTATTGAACCTTGACTACAATAATGGTTTGGATAGTGAACCCATTGCACTATAATATCCTTGGAAGTGAGCCTTGACTACTATAGAAATTATTTTATATGCTTATATGTATGACCCAATTTCATGTCTTATGTTTTTCTCTCATGGATCATGTTCTTTGATTTCTTTATGATTCATGTCTTATGAACTTCCAATCATTAGACCATTACTCAAGATTATGATTTTTGATTTTTAGGGTATGGTTTTAAAATTTTATGTTCATGTTCTCATACACTTATGCTCATGTTATTCTCACATGTATCAATTTTTACCCTTACTTTTCATTTAATCACACCCTTTATTATGTTTCCTTTATCATGTTATAAATAAAGGGTTTAATTAGAGTATGTCTAAGAAGATTACTACAAGAGAAGACATTTATGGTAGATCATTAAGATATTACACCAAATTAGAATATTTTGTACCTAGTCTCGAATGACACTAAACTATAATGGTCATTAGGAAATTTTTTTAACTTGTTGAATTTTCATCTATGAAATGTAATATCTATGTATGAAAGTTATTATATTTGGTATAATAGGATAGGTTTAGTTAACCTTTGGAAACTATGATAATAAAAATTTAGTGATACCCATAAGTATATTATCTAAGGATAATTATAAAAATGAGTCAAAATATAGGAAAATGTTCTGGAATTTTGGTAAATGATAGAGTGGATGGTTTTAAAGAAATTATATCCCAGTATAGATACTAAAAGTAGACATGGCTTGGAAACAGAGGTACCTAGGGGTAATAAATCTGAAAAGGGATTATTGAGATGTAATCGGTCGCCACTTGGTTTATGATAATGGGTCTTTCTACACACTTGGTTTGACACTCTAGGGGGATATGTTTTGGAAATTCACAAAATCTTTATGAACCATCTTGAAGGATTTGAATAATGACCATTGTGACCATGTTTAATCCTATGGTGTTATAGATGGAAAAGGAGAGGTCATGATTTAGATATATTATAAGTGATTTTTTATGATTATGTGGTTCCCTAATATGATTACTATTTCTTACACTATGATTTTTGGTTTTAGTGGATGGATAAAACTCAAAGGAACCATGCCAATGATTAATGAAATAGAAAATGAAAAGATTTTACTACTAAGAAACCAAATTTTATGGGATATGGGATGTAGAACCTTTTTTCTAAGCTCACCCAACTTTCTTAGGCTATGGATCATGCCAAACATCCAAAAAATATAAGGATGGAATAAGGTTCTGTTGATTCCTTCATGAGGTAATGTCCACATTATTTCATGTGTTCTACTAATCCAACTATTTTTTAGAAAAGATTTAGTACCATTGAAAATATATTTTCTATTCTATAGTGTTCAGAGCATGAAAAATTCAGTTTTTATGTCTATCATTTGAAATTCAAAGCAAAATAATGGTGGAATATTATCAATAATATGATTCAATAATATAAAATGGACTCTATTGAGTGGGATAATTTTAAGTGATTATTTTTCAATAAGTACTTCCATCGTATTCTTTATATGAAAATGTAAAAGTAATTATTTGAGCTAAAACAAAAGGATGATGAATATTTTGGTACATATGAGGTAAATTTTAAAATAATTTCAAGGTATGCTTCTTGTATTATCATCCAACCATAAATTAAGGTTAAAAGATTCTTTATAAGATTAAAACCAAGTGTCTAAATGGAATTATTCACAAGGGACTTCAGAATCGATGAAAAACATTGGTTGATGTGCAATCAAGGTGGAAATAGAGGTTAGAGTTACGTATCAATCTATTGGTTTTGATAAAAAAATAATAATGTAATTTAAATGATAATCTAAAACCAGGGAGAGAAGAATATGATATTTCCTTTATATTGGAAGTGTGGAAGAAAACATGGAGGAAATTATCTTAAGGGGACTACTAGATGAATGTTTCAAGTGTGTAAAGGAGAGTCATTGAGCAAATGAATTCAAAAGTGATGGTAAGAAGTTAGTTATTGATGTAAATAAATATAAATATCCGAAGAATGCACCGACCACACTCTAGTGTTTAAAGTTTAAGGAGTTTGGGAATTTTGCGAATCAATGCCCCAATTTGACGGATAATGTGGGTGATAAGACATATCAACCTTTGAAGGAAAATTTAAAAGGTTAAGATTATGCAATCATAATAGATGAATTGAATCGTGATAATTAGGGAAAAATTATTCTCCCATAATTAGTTAGGAAGTTCATGTTTGATATTATATAAATGGGCCATATTAAAATCTTATTGTTCAGCCTTTAGTGAAATTTCATGTGATTATCTCCCTCTACATTAATTATGGAATAATAAAATCGTATATGAGATTCTATCAGTACAAGGATGAACCCAAGATTCCAAATCATTTTTTTATATGATAAAAACTTATATAAGTAATAATGGGTGAATTATATTTTGGAAGTGTATATGTATCTATGTACGATTAACTTAAGAGTTATAAATACCATCTTGGGTTTATGATTTTAAGGTTGATCATAAAGTTCAAAATCATTAACACTTTCTTTTAGGTTTTATGTTATGTTAGTTTATCAAGATTAAGGATGTTTTATGAGACAGTTATAAAAATGAAACCCTTTAGTTTTTTATATAGTGGAAAAGTTATTTGAGGAGTAGTTATTTTACATTTTATGGATATATGATTAAAGGTATTAGTAACCTTTAAAGTTTATCCAATATTTGATGTTGAGTTAATTATGGGTTATAATAGATCACCTTATGAAGTCATAACACTTCGTTTATATCATGGAATATTTATCTTTGGATCCACATTTCATAATATTCATTAAGGAAGTGTTGTCATTGTATGGAGTACCTCATTCAATTGTATTTCATTGGGATCTAGATTTTACCTTGAAGTTTTGGTGAATCATTCAGAAATATCTTGATATGAAGTTGAGTTTCTGTGTTGTTTATCATTTGTAGATGGATGGTAATTTTGAGAGAATAATTAAAACCCTAGACGATATGATGAGATATTTTCTATGGATTTTAAAGGTTTTTGGGTTCATAAACTTCCTATATTTTATTTTTCTTACAATAATAGATTTTAATCAATAATTTATATGATTATTTATAAATAATTTTATGGAAAGAATTTTTTAAATATATTGTACTAGAATGAAGTTAAAAAAATAAATCTATTGGGACCTGAGATAACTGATGGAATGGTAGGGAAGGTTAGATATATTTAGCAACATGTAAGATAAAATTTGATAGAAATATTATGCTAATAACCATCAATGAAATATAAAATTTGAAGGTGGTGAGAAAGTGTTTTTATGAATTTCTCCATGGAATAAATAAGGAAAACTATACCCAAGGTAGATTGGTCCCTTTGAAATTATTGATCATAACAGGGCGGTAGCTTATTAGTTGGTGCTTCAACTAAACCTTTCTCGGGTTAACGACGTGTTCTGCGTACCTATCATGAGAAAGTATATGCATGATCCTTCACATTTACTAAACTCAGAGCTTATATTGTTAGATCATGATATTACTTATTAAGAACAATTGGTTGAGATTATATATCATACAAAGAAATTTCTATGAAAAAATACCACTCACCAAGTTAATGTTTTGTGGTAAAACCACCATCTTGAGTAAGCTACATGGGAACATAGGTATGTAATGAGGTAGAAGTATCCTCAGTTGTTCATATAAAAGTGATGAATTTTGAGGTATAAATTCATTTTAAAGAGGGTATAATGTGACACCCAATATTTTTTAAAATATATTTTTTCAAATAAATTTAATTATTTTGATATTTTTCATTTAATTGAAATAATAAGTTAATCTTGTGTTACATGAAACACTGAGTTTAGCTTTCATTACATGCAACACTGAGTTTAAATGAAACATGACATGCTATTAAAAAATTAATATTTAATTTGATAATTAACACCTAGCCATTATAATGGAGGCTATGAATAGTTTTAACTAAATTATGAAAATATATGGTTTACACCTGTATTTAAATTGATTTATTTTGTGAGAAATTAATTATAAATGAAAATAATAACTATTAGAAAGTAAAGAGAATATTTTTAGAAAAAAATATTTTTAGGATAACAAACATATATTATCTTAAAAAATTAAATAAATCACTTTTGGGGACTTAATTTAATGAAATTTTTATACGATATATTCAATAAAATGTTTAATATTCAACTTTTGTGTTTTCTAGATAAGATATAAGTATAAATCTAATTTTATATTTAAAATTTTAATTTCTCTAAAAAGTATTTTTGTCACCTTTTTTAAACATATTTTATAAATAATTTTTTACGATTTTAGAAAATTAAATTTCATTTTTTAAATAATCATGTCAAATATATTTTAGGGTGAAAGTTTCATAATTTTCTGAGCAGTTAATTTTTTTAATGAATTGTGAAAAATACTGGTTTTATTAATAATTTTCATTTCTTTTAAATAATATAAAAACAAAAAAAACAAGATGGTTTTATTGGTAAAATTAGTTCAAATATATATATTTTAATCTTTTTTTGGTCATTTCAATAAATTTTATATTAAATTTTGATATAAAATATTTACAAACTTTTGAATAATTTCTCTTTGAAAACCCTCTTTATCGTTGGGTCTGTGAGATTAATTTTAAATTAAAATTTTCTACTTCAAATGAATGGAATTTGTAAAAATGGATTCCATATTTGGAATCAACATAATCTATATTATCAAATAAGGACATGTTAATTTATTCCAATAAATAATAGTAGAAATAGTAAAAATTATTTACCATGATTAAGGTGAAAATGGGTTTACCAGGGGGATAAACTAAAGAGATAAAAGGTTAAAAATGACCCAAAACTTATCCAACGCCCATTTTATAGCCATATATAGACCTTATATCTTCTATTAGGGCTAAAGGTCCACTTTAGAGCCTTTTGGAATGTGAAAAACATGGATTCACCTTTTTATTTTCAAAAAATAATAAGTGTTCCACTCACCTCACTTATAAAAGGCCACCCTTTATCCTATTCTCTTCACACTTCCAAAACCCATTCATTCAACCAATACCTAACAAATGGGTTACAAAATCATCATTCGTGTGTATGGAAGACTACCGCCTCACAAATCGATGTTATTAGTTTTCTATACCCACCTCTCAAGGATGGAAGTAATGATAGATTTATTGTTTATATATCATATTAATGATATTATTATTCTTATATAATAATTATATCACATGTTCCTTCTTACATTCCATTATGGGGGAATATGATAATGTTGTTCGTTTGTATGGTGGACTACAGCGTCGTGAAGTGTTGTGATTTGTTCACACTTTACATGGAAGGTAATAAGGATGGACTTAATAAAAATATGTGATATATATAGAATAAAAATGATTTTTTAATTATAATATATTATTTACATTTCTTTCTTTCATTTAATTTGTAAAATGGAAACAACATCTATTGCTATGTACAGCCCACCGTCTTCATGAATGGAGTATTTCATTCTCTGTATCTAACTCGTATGGATCACTATAAATAAATTATATTAAATATATATTATATTTATACAATGGTTAAAATTTTGAAGATTATTGAACCATTATCAAAGTAAGAAGAACAAAAATAATCAAAACATGCATGAAAAAACAAGCTGTTATTGCCTGACATGTGACTTTAACATAGAATTTTTAGTAAATGGGTAATAAAAGGTCATAAGTAACTCATATATAGTATGATGTTAATATTTGTGGTTCTATAATATATTTATAATAAACTTATATATATTATACATATGGTTCAAATGTATATGACAGAATTTTCAACTTATACTAAGAGATTTCTAGTCTCTTTTATTTCTGGAAGACATATGCCAATTCAGGACTCAGTTCTTTTGTATGGTCTATATACTACCCCATTGACATATTATATCATGAATATCATTATTTTCACGATATCTAATGTTAATTTTATTTTATTATTTATTTGTTCTTATGATTCAAAATATTACTAAAGTGGTAAGGGGTTTTGTCTCAGTTTTCATTCCTTGAGACATATGTTATGTTATGAAACTATCTTCTTTTATGGGGTGTATATACAGAAACTTTAACATGTAATATTAGGAATTTATTTATTCTCATGATATTTTATGTATCCTTTAATTTTATTCTTTCATAGGTCTTATAATTCAATGTTACCAAAGTGGTAAATATTTTATGTTACAATCTCATCGTTTATCAGGATTGTTTGTGGTTATGAATACAATGATAAAATCATATGATCAATATCTATAAAAAAACTCAAGAATTTTCTTATACTATTTTTTTCATTATAATAAATTTTTTCATTCATTTTACCCTATTTTTGTTCTCAAGAGTTCAAAATAAGTTTTTAAGAAAATTTATCCTTACTTCTCTCTTTGATCAAAATCCTTTTCCTTGAAAAACCATGTTCTCAAAAATAATTTTTTCAAAAAAAAAATTCACATTCTAAAAATGATTTGTTAATGGAATTTTTACCCATGTTTTATTTTTTACAAAAAATTTTTAAAGTAATTATCATATAATTTTCCATGAAATAATGGTTTTTCATTTATCAAAAACATGAAAGGAATATTCATTATAATGTGTATGACATGAAAGTAATTTACCACTATCATTTTTTTAGGAGCACAATTTATAAGTTTTCAAGGTTATTTTCAAATAAAATGATTTTAAAAATGTTTTATGTTTTAATTTTTTTTCAAAGAAGAAGGAATATTTTCCTTAAGAAATTTTTTAAATGATTTTTAAAGATTCCTTTATAAATTTTCAAGTTTATTTTCAAACAAAAGGAGTTCCAAAATATTTTTTGAATTTGTAGATTTATAAAGTTATTTTCAAATAAAATATATCTTCCTCAAGAAATGTTATATGTGATTTATCTTTAAAAAAATTTAAAACTAATATGACATCCTTTCATGTAACTTCTCTTTTTCTAGGGATTTGAACCAATAATACCATTATTATTCTTTCTCAAACTACTTTATGATGAAAAGGTATTTATGAGACTCGTTTCTCTTCTATAGTTTATACCATGTTAAACTTCATACGAAACCTACTTATTTTTTCATAGGTTATTCTATGATGAAATGATTAAATTATTATGAAACCTATGACTTTTCAACATGTTAAGATGTGATGAAATATTAATGAAACCCATTTCATTTCATGGGATATGATATAATGAATTTTTCAGGATAATGTGGCACACATCTATATGATTTTCATTATGGGATGGGTGGGACCTATATCTACCTCCAATGAACTGGGTAATGATTTATATCTCATGATATAGGTAGGAATGGAATGGGGAGTAAACCCAGTTCAGTAGAGAAATTTATCTGCTATGATGGTTGTGGAATTTAACCTTGACTAATATGATTGATTGGGAAGTGAACCCATTACACTATTATAGTCTTGGTAGTTAGCCTTGACTATTATGGAAATGATTTTATATACTTATGTGTATAAAACAATTCTATGTATTATGTTATGCTCTCATGGATCATGTTCTTCAATTTACTTATGATTCATGTCTTATCAACTACGTATATTTATTCCATGACTCAAGATTATGATTGTTAATATGTAGGGTATGGTTTTCAAATGTTATGTTCATGTTCTCATATCATTATTAACATGTCATGATTACATATCTCCCATGTTTAACCTTACTGAGCATCTGACCTCACTATTTATTATGTTACCTTTCCCATGTGTATGAAGTAAGGTTTTAAGTAGGGTATGTCTATGAATTGTACTATATAATAAGATCTTTATGAGATATATTTAAGATCATTCACCAAATTAAAAGATTATATTCCTACTCTCCAAAGAAACTAAACCATTAAGGACTCAAGTGTGTTTTTGTGTATTGTGCTTAATATTTATCTAAAAATATATAATATATATATATATATGAAAATCCTGGTCATTATAGTTAGGTATAATTTTTAGTCCTTATCATATTATTTTTAACCTTAATTACCTGATTTACTCTTGCCATGATGACAATCATTTACTATGGTTATTATTCATAATGACCAAAAATAAAAGGTAATATTTACCAAATTTGTGCCTTGGGATTTTAAATATGGAATCCATTTTCAATATTCAATTTCTATAAGTGTTAGAAATTTATTTTATATTGATATGAAAAATGTAATGAAAAACATTTTTTCAGAAAAGTTCCTTTTTAAGTATAAACATCTTTTTATAGTAAATAAAACCATAAAATTGATTCCAATGAACTTAATTGAATTATTAAAAATTTAATATAACTAATTTCACTTTGAAACCATTTTAAGACAAAATGGATCTTTTTAAATTTTTGAAAAAAAATAAATGTTTTAATGAAAAAAGTATTTTTCACTATCCACTAGAAAATCAATCTTTTTAGAAAAATATAAAAAAATCAGTTTAATTTAATTATGATATATTTATTTAAAAAAATGAATTTAATTTAAGAAAATTCAATTTATAAAATTTTAAAATTTATGTTTTAATTTAATTTTGAATAAAACTATCTATATTATTCTAATGTTTCTTTAAAAGAAAAAGATTACTATAATTGAAACTCAGGTGTTATATTCTCCCCTCCAAAAAATTCATGCTCTAAATTTCATGAATTTTACCTCATGAAACGTTTGGGTATTTCTTTATCATAATTTATTTAGGTTCCCATGTTGCATGTTCTATCTTATGATCTCTCCAAAGTACCTCTACAAACTGAGTCTTTCAATTCCTAAAAATTTGTTATCTTGAGCCCAAAATATGTATAGGATCTTCATAGTAAGATAAATATGGTTCTAATTCTATTTCCACAAATGTGAGCAGATGTGTTGGATCTAGAATGTACTTTGTTAGTAAACTGATATTTAACACATTATGTACTTTATAGAGGCTAGGTGTAATTTTCAAATGGTAATCCACAAAATCTTATTCTTTCTAGAATTTTAAAAAGTCCAACATACTTAGGGATAAGTTTTCCTTTCTTACTAAAACATAAAACAACCTTTCATAGATGTACTTTTATAGAAACATGATCTCCTATTTGAAATTACAAATCCTTCCTTCAGTTATCAGTATATATCTTTTTCCTAATTTATACTTCTTAAATGTGGGTTTGAATAGTCTTTACCTTTGTTGTTGTCTGCTCAATAATTTTCGGGACTATAATCTTTCTTTCACCTACTTAATCCAAAAAAGTTAGAGTATGAAATATCTTTTCATATAATTCTTCAAACAACGCTAGTTGAATACATTAATGGAAGCTATTGTTATAGAAAAAAATCCACCAAAGGTAGATACTTATCCCACATACCTTGAAAGTCAAGTGAGGATGACCTCAACATATCTTCTTAATTTTTAATAGTCCTTTGAACTGTATAGAGCCTTATAAATACTTTCTAGAATTGTGATGTGAATCATGGATCACGATCAACCACAACTAAACTAGGTTCTCCATGAAGTCTTATGAATTCATTAATATAGAGTATTACAAGGCGCTAAAGACGTAAATTGTATCATATAGATAAGAAATATAAATATTTAGTAAGGTGGTCAATAATAAATCATATTAGATCATTCTTTCTAGGTTTATTTGGTAATCTAATGACAAAGTCCATAGTAATGTTATCTCATTTTCACATAGGAATATGTAGATGTTTCATTAATACTCTATGATTTTGTCTCTAATCCTTCATGTCATGAACCAATGCCTGCCATTATACAACATGCAAGTGGGAATTAATTTTCCACAAAACAAATCAGAAGAAATATAATCAAGTCAATATACATAAAAAAGAAATACCACATGAAGTAATGTACCAGAAGTCAACAAGGCATTAAATTCCAAAGTACTATAACCCAAGTACCAAAGTAGAGGGAAACAACCCAAGTCCCTAAGGACACGACTCGCCATGTACAAGGTTCGAAAGTTTGATCCACCTCCAAGAGATCATTTCCGCTTGTTTAAACCATGAAGAAGATAATCTAAAAACACCTGAAGGCACAAGAAGGGCATGAGATAAAAATATCAGTAGGGTCTCAACATGGATTCCATAACGGAAACCAATAACATATAAACCAAAGTAATTATTTCAATTTTAAAGTAAACAGGTTTGGAATTTTAAATAATATTATAACAAATCATGTTATACAGTTAAAATGATAGAAAATACTATAAGAAAAGGCTTTACAAGTGATGTAATATTTATAAAACAATGGATTAAATAAAACATTTATATAAAATAGTTTATATAAATCTATAAGGGGTGTAAATAAGTTCAACAAAATTGGCATATATTTACATCTCAAATATAGAACAAGCAAGCAACATGGTCATTTACCAAATGGGTAAAAAAGTTCCATCTTATAGGACTACACACTCTTTAAGTGATCATGGAAATATGTATAACATGTATCCCTATAACACTGGCCAAAGGAAACTTTTCACCATCCCATCAGGTATGTGACCTACTATATTTATTTTTTAGAACATTATATAAGCATAGAGTGTGTCCAAATAACTCACAAACTACCTAAGGATTTCATGTTCTCTTACAAAATCAATGATGGGAAATTTATTTCAATACTAATTAAAATAAAATTAAATATAATTCCCCATTTGAAATTAAAATTTTACATTTAAAACTAAAACATGTTTTAATAAAAAAACATTCCTTCTTAACAAGATAAAACCACTGGGTTTATTAAAAAACTTTTTAATCCATTTTCACAAGTTTTAAATCCATTAAAAACAAATTCCATAAATTTCACAATTCATTTCCACAAGTAAATTCAAAATTTTAATTGAAATAGCTTCTATCAAATTTATAATTTAAATTAAATAATTTAAATCACCTAATTTCTATAAACTCTCTCCAATTCAATAGAATTGGGTGGTTTCCCAATTTTCATGCCAAAACCATTTCAAATCTCCCAATTCCCTAGAATTAGTTTTTATAAAATTAATTGAAATCATGTTTGAACAATTGAATTTAAATAAAAAATTTAAATAAATGAAAAAAATCAAGGATAATCAATTTGGCCAACTAGGACGGAATCTCCTAGCGTTTTTCCAAAAAACAACACTCGCAATGGAACCTATCAATGGGAATAAAGGTGTAGAAGACCTAGAAACTAAACCTATAAATGATATCCAATATCACAGAGAATAGATCCATTAATTTCAAGATGATATATTGAAATCCAAGAGGCGGGTAAAGAGATAAATACGATGAACGAAGATAACGATTACTTGGGAATTCACACCATAGACACAACGACAATCAAATGAAAAACAAAAGAACCCAAAAGGGTTGGAGGGATCCAATATTGCCTGGGGAAGGCTTTGGGTCAAGGTAGGTGAATTTGGAGAGTATTGAAAAGATATAGATTGTTCACGCTTCCTGTTTAAAATCTGTAGTTGAGATATTACACAAAGTGTAATCCACTACACGTCATGAAATAATTAAATTTTATAACCACATAAAAACACATCGCTTTAAATGAAAAACCATTAATTAATTACATCAATAAATGTAAGGATTTTCATGAAATGTAACCTTTCATTGTGTAAACCCTCTCACAATAGGCACCTTCTCATGATATGCATATGGCGGCCATTACACATCGTATAACCTAGTTACACAGTGTTTAACCCTCTGGAAACCTATAAAAAAGGTCAGTAAAAGCTGATAGTCCAAAAAATCTATGACCTCACTATTATAGGTATCATATTAATTAATTCTTAACCCTACCCAGTAAACAGAAAGAGAAAACCATGAAAATGTTAAAAGGAAAACATGTCAGATCGGTAACGAGATGTTACAACCTCCCCACCATAAAAATATTTTGTACCCAGAAAGCCTATGAAGAAACTTCAATGACAAAAATATGAGGCCTCTAAAATATCATTAGTACCTTGAATTCCTATGTATAATTATTGTCAAAACCATGCTGCCATAGCACATGAACCAATGGTATCATCCTCCCATAAAATAACTTGGTCTCAGAATCAATTATCCTGATTGGTCGCTCAGTCAAGGATAAATCAGGTTCAATCTCAGGATCACTCTAGCTCAAAAAATTAGATGGATCAGATAAATAATTTATCATTTTTGATACATGGAATACATTATGTATCTATGTCAGCTATGATGGAAGTACTAAATGATATGAAATTTTCCCTATATACTCAAAGACCTCTAAAAGTACCACCAAATGAGGAGGAAGTTTCCCTTGCTTCTCAAGTTGTCGATGACCCAACCAGGGTGAAACTTTTAAGAACATCTAGTCACTAAATAAGAATTCCAAAGGTCTATGGTGATGATCATCATAATACTTGTATCGGATCTGTGTCATCAACATTATCTTAAGAATTAACTAAATATTTTTTATCGTCTCATGGACTAAACTTGGTCCAACCAAGGAACTTTCACCAATCTCTAACCAACACAACAGATATTTACAAGGCCGACTATACAAGGCCTCAAAAAGATCCATTCTGATTACAGAATAGTAAAACTTGTAATAAGAAAACTCAACTAGACCCAAGTGATCATCCCAAGCCCCACCGAAGTCGAGAACACATGCAAAGAGCATATCCTATAGAATCTATATAGTTCTTTATATGTGGTCATCCAACTATGGATGGTAGGTCATGCTAAAACAGAATTGAGATATCGGTGCCTTCTGAAGGTATTTCAAAAATTGATAAGTGAACCAAGGATCACCATCATAGACTATAGAAGATTAAACTCCATGAAGAAAAAAAATATCTTTCACATAGAGATTTCTAAACTCCTCAACTTTGGTTGTATCACAAATGGTTATGAAGTGATATTTATTGGTCAGCTTGTTAATAAAAACCCATATCACATTATTCTTTCTCTGGGTATGAGTCAACCCAACCAAAAATTCTATTAAGATTTCATCCCACATCCAAGTAGGGATCGAAAGTTTTTGAAGTAAACCTAAAGGTTTCTGATGCTATTCCTTGACCTGTTGGCATGTATAATTATGGGAAACAAACTAAGAAATGTCTTATATCATGTCTGGTCACCATAACAACCACCATATATCAAAGAACATCTTAGTAGTTCTGGGGTTCAAAAACCACTCAGAATTATGATTTTCCCCCATCACAGCCTTTCTTGCTGCTAACAGCTCAACAAATTAATTCTAATGGCATAGAACACCCTCTTTGGAGAACAACCACTAGGAAATTTTCTCCCCACCATAAAGAGATTCTCTAATACTATGGAATTCATAATCAAGATATTGATCCTAAAGAATTATCTCTATAAGAGTTATTGTCAACTGAACGCTGGATAAAAAACTTCATCCCCTTTCTCTTGAACTCTATTATGTAACTGTGAAAATAGATCCATTAAATTCCACTCTTCTGAAGATTCTTTCACTACCTAGGTTGGAAGTTTCCTGCTCAACTCATCTACAAAAACATTCCCTTTCCCTGGGGTGTAGTAGATGTCAAAGTCAGAATATTATAGGTACTCCACCTAATGCCTATAGTGGAGATTCATATATTTCTGAGAGAAGATATAACTCATGTTTTTTTGGTCTAAATACATAGTAAACCATTCTCTGAAAATATAGTCTCGCCAACTCTTAAGTGCGTGCATTACATATGCATGTTCAACGTCATGGGTAGGATAATTATTTGTGTATGGCCTAAGCTGAAAATATCCATAAGAAACTACATGATCATCCTTCATAAGAATGCATACCAATCTTGAAGCTAATATGTCATTAGAGACTACATATCCATGTCCGGCCTTTAGAAGATTCAACAACGGTGCAGTAGTCAAAATGTGTTTCAGTTCAACAAAAGAACTTTGTAATTTATCATTCCAAGAAAACTTCACCCCCTTCTAAGTTAGAGTAGTCATCAGAGAATCCAACTTTGATAAGTCTTTCACGAACTGAAAATAATATCTGGTTACGTCCAAAAATCTCTGAATCTCGAAGACATTATGTGGTTACTCCTAAGTCATAACAGTCTTTACCTTATTAGTATCAACTGATATACCTTGTTCATACACCACGTGTCCCAATAATTTCACAACCTAAATCCATAAATACCTCTCAAAATTCTTGGAATAAAATCAGTGATTTCTCAACATAATCAGAACTGTTCTCAAATGATTCATATGATCATAATTATACTTGGAGTACATAAGGATGTTTCCCACAAATACTACCATAGTAGTATCAAAATACTCATGGAAAATCCTCTTCATAAAATCCATAAAAATACATGAGAATGTTATAGAACAAAGGGCATAAAAAGGTACTCATAATGGTCATACCTACTTCAAAAGGAATTTTTCAAAATGTCAAATTTTGGTATCCTCAACTGATGGTAACCAGATCGAAGTTCGATCTTTGAAAAACACTTTGACCCTTTCAACTAATCAAAAATATCATCAATATATGGAAAAAGATACTTTTTATTTACCATAACTCAATTGATATTTTGATTCTCGCTCAAATTTACCCAAGAGAAGAAGGTAAGACGGTCCTTGTAGTTTAGCTTGGGTTATCGAATCCATAGAGACCTAAGAAGAAACCTATAGACACGTACATTCTATGGACTATTTTTGGATATGAAGTGGCCAACTTGGATTTATTTTGGATGGTTTTTAAAGATATCTAATAGATTTAAGTGAATTAAATTTAAAAGAATGAGTTGATCCTAGGTTATCGCTCGGGGTGGATTGGACGTATTTTCTTTTTAATGATTTCAATTTCTTAAATTTGAGATGGGTTCATTTAAGGAGATAAAACAACATCATCACTTACTGTTTTAATGCCTAACCCCTTTAATACTAATCACCTATACACTTGAAGGATCAAAGTTTTTAGCACTTCAAGGTAAAGGTTTGTATTAGTACTTGAAGTGTGTGGCCTTAAATTCAACAAGTACGATGGAGTTTAAAAATCATCAAATAAAAATATCAATTAAAGAAGTGATTATACATTAATTAGGTGATAAATAACATTCAATCCATCCCCTTGCTACTCTCTTGGATCAACCCATAATTGGGTTAGCCCTCCATTGATCCCATGGTTTCAATGGAAGAGGAAAGTAGACTCATGAGAGAGGAAATGGAGAAGTAAAGAAAACAACAAAAATAAAATGATCACTCAACCGTTGTGTGAATAATTTCATAAGGGTTGGTGTGAATAAATTCACACCTTGATCCAACGGTATCAAATTGATATGAAGAACAACAGAATAATAGTATAAGAACTTTTATTAAGAAACTAAAGTGAATTGAACAACTTACATGTGAAAGACAAATTTGAGGCAACAAAAATGCAGCATAACATTACAATTGAACAAAGCATCCAAGATTTCTAACTCCTTCACCACCAATGCCTTAAATAGGAATTTTTAGAGCCTTGGGTAGAGCCTCCAACAGTAAAAATCATATCAATTAATTTTGGTAGGCCATAGGTGGTGGAAAGCTTGTGGAATTTGAACTTTTCCACATTTGACCCGAGGTGGAAGCCAGATTTCCTTCACCGAACAGACGCGTCTGTAAGACCTTATAGACGGTCGAATCGGAGTGTTCCATAGAAGAAGAAAATGGATCTCCGGATTTCGTCTAACCGCCTGTAAAATTTGGGTCCATTTGGAGTTGTGGATTCTGAGATATGATCAAATTAGTGGGCTGTTTTTCTGGGACGCAGAATCTGGCCCAGAATTGTATCTCTAACTTGGGCCGCCTCAATGACCACCATAGAGGCCGAATTAGAATTGGATCATGAAGAGTGATTTGTTCCTATACATGTCTTATAGAATCCCAAGAAATTTGGGATTAATTGGGCCCGTATGTTGGGCCCAACAGTCTCATCAGTGGGCTGGTGTCCAATCAGCCTTCTCTAGAATTGCTGCATTTCATTGCCAAATATCTCCATCACCCTCCATGAATTCTCCATTGATCCCTGAATGAAACATGTTCATATTTGAGTGTAGATAAATTATAAAATTAAAATATGTATAATCAGATGAATCATTTGGTACTTTAAATGATGTTCAAAAATGTACCACATAATAGTGCATTTTAAGAATGTATTACAATCATAATGTGAAATGATGTTCAAAGTGTAAAAAGCACTAAAATGGTATTTATGAATAATAAAGAACATTAAGTGGCCAAATTGGATTGATTTTGGATGGGTTTTAAAGATATATAATATATTTAAGTAAATTCAATTTAAAAGAATGAGTTGATCCTAGGTTATCGCCCGGGGTGGATTGGACGTATTTTCTTTTTAATGATTTCAATTTCTTAAATTTGAGATGGGTTCATTTAAGGAGATAAAACAACATCATCACTTACTGTTTTAATTCCTACACCCTTTAATACTAATCACCTATACACTTGAAGGATCAAAGTTATGATCACTTCAAGGTAAAGGTTTGTATTAGTACTTGAAGTGTGTGGCCTTAAATTCAACAAGGACGATGGAGTTTAAAAATCATCAAATAAAAATCCCAATTAAAGAAGTGATTATACATTAATTAGGTGATAAATAACATACAATACAGCCCTTTGATATTCCCTTGGATCAACCCATAAGTGGGTTAGCCCTCCATTGATCCCATGGTTTCAATGGAAGCAGAAAGTAGACTCGTGAGGGAGGAAATGGAGAAGTAAAGAAAACAACAAAAATAAAATGATCACTCCACCGTTGTGTGAATAATTTCACAAGGGTTGGTGTGAATAAATTCACACTTTGATCCAACGGTATCAAATTGATATGAATAACAACAGAATAAGAGTAGAAGAATAACTTTTATTAAGAAACTAAAGTGAATTGAACAACTTACATGTGAAAGACAAATTTGAGGCAACAAAAATGCAGCATAACATTACAATTGAACAAAGCATCCAATATTTCCAACTCCTTCACCACCATTGTCTTAAATAGGAATTTTGGGAGCCTTGGGTCGAGCATACAACAGTACAAATCATCTCAATTAATTTTGTTAGACCATAGGTGGTGGAAAGCTTGTGGAATTTGAACTTTTCCACATTTGACCCGAGGTGGTAGCCATCTTTCCTTCACCGAACAGACGCATCTGGAAGACCTTCTAGAAGGCCGAATCAGAGTGGACCATATAATAAAACAATGGATCTCCGGAAGTCTTCTAACCGCCTGTAAAATTTGGGCCCATTTGAAGTTGTGGATTCCGAGATATGATCAAATTAGTGGGATGTTTTTCTGGGCCGCAGAATCTGGCTCAGAATTGTATCTCTAACTTGGGCAGCCTCAATGACCACAATATTGGCAGAATTAGCATTGGATAATAAATAGTGATATGTTCCTATACATGTCTTCTAGCATCCCATGAAATTTGGGATTAATTGGGCCTGTATGTTGGGCCCAACAGTCTCAT
Organism: Viscum album; assembly: GCA_963277665.1. NCBI lineage: Eukaryota > Viridiplantae > Streptophyta > Magnoliopsida > Santalales > Viscaceae > Viscum > Viscum album. The sequence continues at coordinate 1,077,254,471 of OY728166.1, read as the reverse complement.
CAGTGGGCTGGTGTCCAATCTGCCCTCTCTAGAATTGCTGCATTTCATTGCCAAATATCTCCATCACCCTCCATGAATTATCCATTGATCCCTGAATGAAACATGTTCATATTGGAGTGTAGATCAATTATCAAATTAAAATATGTATAATCAGATGAATCATTTGTTACTTTAAATTATTTTCAAAAATGTACCACATAATAGTGCATTTTAAGAAGGTATTACAATCATAATGTGAAATGATGTTCAAAGTGTAAAAAGCACTAAAATGGTGTTTATGAATAATAAAGAACATGAATATTATATATATTACCAATGAATATTAGCCTCATTTAGTGGCTAATCATACCCCCCAACTTGAGTTTTTCTAGTCCCGAGCAAAATATATCTCAACAAAATGAAATTCGAATTCCATTTTCCAAAAACATTTTAATACACAATGATCACCAAAAAACCTTATACCAAACAATCATGAAACCCATAAAAATATTTTAATATGAGATAGTTTCATAAGCAGATCCCAATCCCAAGCCCATTCCTTTGTTCAAATTCATTTCCATATTTCATCCAATATCAATTAAGTATGAGGATGTGTTGTGCATCATAATAGGCATGGGGGTTCATCTTTATTCAATGGGGAAATTATGGAAGCGCTAGGTAGAATCACATTTCAATATTAAGATAAGTATTCATTTTTTTTTGTATAATTTTTTTTTTGTTTTTTTTTTGTTGTTTTTTTTTTGTTTTTGCAATTTTGCCAGGGTAATTGAAGTTGCACTCAAAAGAGTCAACCCCTGTAGTGAGACTTTGCCGATGAATCCCAGGCTCAAAGACCTTAGGGCACTAAGTGAAGCCCAGATACTATGGAGTCACAATCCCAAAGTGCCGAAAGCCACACATTAGGTCATTTCATTGCTCTACGCGCAAATTTTTTTTTTTATAATAATTTTAATAAAATTTTTTTTGAATACTCATATTAAACTAAAATGATCACCAAACCTATGATATTTATTTAGGGGACCCCATGAACTCAAACTAATACCCCACTATCCAAGGGACGTGCATTGTGATCTTTTTTTTTATTTGGATGAAAATATAAAAGATGAAATATCACATTGGACAGCCATACTTTCCAAAATCAATGCTCATGAAATTATACAAGGATTAAAATCAGAATCAGGGTATGCTAAATTATTTGATATTCAGTTTCAAAGTGTGCAATGTGTATTACCATGATTAAAGTTAAAGGAATTTTTCCTTCCATTTTATTTTTTTTTCAAATTAGTCTTTTTTTTGACACAAAAGCATTTTTTTATTTTATCTCTCCCCCCAACTTAAAACAACACTGTCCCCAGTGTTTGAAGAAATAAAAATTTAGAAGGAGTAGAGGTAGATAATGGAAGTTCAAAAAGAAAATTGAAACTGAAGATCATGGAATGAAATCACCTAGTGGTTGAAGCTGAAGTTCTTGCTGCTCCAAATTAGTCCTTTGATCTCTTGGGGGATGTAGGCACCTCCTTGATTGAACACGTATCACCCAAAATAGTACCTAAACAAAAAGAAGAACAAACCAGACAAAACAAACAACATAACGACTTATTTAATTCCAAGTATCATCATTTTTATGGTTTTTCCTTTTTTTCCCTTTTTTATTTTTTTTAAATCAAACTAATGATACATTGTCTTCTTTTTAATTTTCTGGGTAAGGTATTACTCAGGGATCACACCGTGTGACATGGATGAATACAATGATCCCCTTTCATACCCATCCATACTCATAATAGAAGAACAAGTCAATAGTCCTTTTTTTAAATGTAAAAATGATTAATTAATCCTATTTAAAATATAAAGTTTATTAAAACAACAAAATGATAAGAAACTTGAAAACCATGGGTTGCCTCCCATGCAGCGCTTTGTTTAACATCGTTAGCCTGACATGGACCCTAAATCTATCAATTTTTTCCTTGTTCATAGGTTGGATCAGTTAACTCAACCTCTATTTTCTGTTTATTGAATGATTCAATGAATGGTTTTAACCTTTGACCATTGACCTTGAAAATGTAACCACTTGTGGGATCTTGAATCTCTACTTCCCCATGGGGGAATACATGATTCACTATGAATGGTCCTGACCATCTAGACCTTAACTTTCCCGGATGTAAATGAAGTTTTGAACTATACAAGAGCACAAGTTTTCCTGGTTCAAAATGTTTGACCTTTATATTCCTAGATTGGTAGTCTTTAACTCTATATTTATTGATCCTTGAATTTTCATAAGCCTCCATATTTAGTTCCTCCAGTTCATTGAGATCTAATTTCCTTTTTGTTCCGGCCAATGATAGATCATAATCCATTTTCTTAATTGCCCAAAAGGCCTTATGTTCAATCTCCACTGGAAAATGGCATGCTTTACCATAAACCAACCTATATGGGGACATTCCTAAAATGGTTTTATATGCGGTTCTATAGGCCTAAAGAGCATCTAAGAGTTTCTCAGACCAATCTTTCCTAGAGGGGTTGACAGTTTTTTCAAGAATTTTCTTAATCTCCCTATTCGCTAACTCAGCTTGACCATTGGTTTGAGGATGGTATGCAGTGGACACTTTATGAGAAATACTATACTTAGACATGAGTTAAGTGAATGGGCGGTTGCAGAAATGGGTTCCTCAATCACTGATTATAGCCCTAGGAATTCCAAATCTTGAAAATATGTTCTCTTTCAGAAATCGAATCACAACTTGATGATCATTGGACTTAGTGGGAATGGCCTCAACCCATTTTGAGACATAATAAACAGCTAAGAGTATATAGAGGTATCCCCGAGATTTTGGGAAGGGACCCATGAAGTCAATTCCCCAACAGTCAAATATTTCAACCACTAAGATGGGAGTGAGTGGCATTTGATTCCTTTTTGTGATGGACCCTACTTGTTGACACCTAGGACAACTTTGAAAAAATGTGTAGGAGTCCCTTGAGAGGGTGGGCCAGAAAAGACCACATTGAAGAATCTTAGCAAATGTTTTCTTAGAGGAAAAGTGACCTCCACATGCCTCACTGTGACAGAATTTAAGTATGGACTCTTGTTCAGATTCTGGAACACACCTCCTAATGACTTGGTCAGGGCAGAACTTATAGAGGTATGGATCATAAAACACATAGTGTCTAACATCAGAAAGAAATTTCCTTCGAGCTTGAGTCCATAAGAATTTTGGAATGACTCATGTCACTAAGAAATTTGTTATGTTATCATACCAAGGGCAGTCACTCACAGAGTATAAGTGTTCATCAGGAAATGAATCAGACACAGAAAGGTGATTTGAGTTGTATTTGAATTCCATCCTAGAGACGTGATCAGCTACAACATTTTCAACTCCCTTTTTATCCTTGATTTTGAGGTCAAATTCTTGTAAGAGAAGGACCCACCTAATCAGTCTAGCCTTAGAATCTTGTTTTTGGAAGAGGTATTTCAGTGCAGAATGGTCAGTGAACACAGTGATGGGGGATCCTAAGAGGTAGGACCTAAACTTCTCTAAGGAAAACACAATAGCAAGTAACTCCTTTTCAGTGGTGGTGTAATTGATTTGGGAATCATTTAAGGATTTTCTTGCATAAGAAATGACATAAGGAGTTTTATCACAACGTTTTCCTAACACAGCTCCTACAGAAAAGTCACTATCATCACACATAAGTTCGAAAGGAAGGTTCAAATTTGGAGATTTCATGATGGGAGGAGAGGTGAGAGAGGATTTGAGGGTTGAGAATGAACCTTCACAGCTTTCTGTCCAAACAAATGGAGCATCCTTTACTAGGAGAGCACAAATGGGATGAGATATTGAACTAAAGTCCTTGATGAATCTTCTATAGAAACCAGCATGTCCTAAGAAAGACCTCACTTCCTTGACAGTTTTGGGTGATGGAAGGTGACGAATGATGTCAACCTTTGCTTTATCAACTTCAATCCCCCTACTCGAGACCAGATGGCCTAGAACAAGTCCCTCTTTAACCATGAAATGGAATTTTTCCCAGTTTAGGACCAGATTCCTTTCTTCACATCTTGACAATACTCTCTCCACATTCTACAGACATCCCTCAAATGTATCCCTAAACACAGAGAATTCATCCATGAAGACCTCTAGAAAATCCCCTACCATGTCTGAGAAGATTCCCATCATGCACCGTTGGAAGGTTCCAGGGGCATTGCATAAACCAAAGGGCATGCGTTTGAAGGAAAAGGTACTGAAAGGACATGTTAATGTAGTCTTCTCCTGATCCTCTAGGGAGAACTCAATTTGATTGTACCCCGAGTACCCATCTAAGAAACAGTAGAAGGTATGACCTTCCACTCTCTCAAGGACTTGGTCAATGAATGGTAAGGTAAAATGGTCCTTCTTGGTGAATGAGTTTATCTTCATATAGTCAATCCAGACCCTCCATCCACTACTCACCCTTGATGGAAGAATCTCTCCATCCTCATTGGTTATCACTGTGATTCCGGCCTTTTTTAAAACCACTTGGATTGGGCTCACCCACTCACTCTCATCTATGGGATATATGATACCAACTTTTAACAATTTCAGAAGTTCTTTCCTTACTACCTCCATGAGATTAGGATTGAGTCGTCGTTGAGGTTGACGACATGGCTTTGAATCAGATTCCAGAACAATCCTATGAGTCCCATCAAGTGGGCTAATCCCAAGAATATCAGAAAGGGTCCAACCAATGGATTTCTTATGCTTCCTAAGGACATATAGAAGAATACTTTCATGATTGGCTTCAAGAGAAGAAGAAATGACAATAGGATGTGTTTGATTTTCCCCTAGGAAATCATACTTGAGTGTAGCGGGAAGTTCCTTCAATTCAAGATCAGGTTGGTTCAGAATTTCAGCAAAAGATTGGGACATTGGATCAAGATAAATTTCTTTTTTTAGAGTTTCAGATATGATTGATTCTCCACATGTAGAAGTTTTATCTACTAGATTGGCTTGATCAGATTTAGGGAAGGAAATTGGAGTGGTCTCCATGAAGGTGGTTTCTTGAAAGGTTTCACTGATTGTTGGACCTAAGACTTCATCATAAGAGTAATTTGAAAATGATTCAAGCCAAGGAGATAAACTTCCTTCATATGAACAAAGGAAATCAATCTCATCCTGACTTAAACATCCATCAAATATTCCTTGATGTTCTATGGATTCATTATCAATGCTTTCTATCATGTTTACTTCATGAATGTCCTCGTCATCCCCTATTTGTGAGCTTGCATTATAGATGTTCAAGTCTAGACTCATGTTCCCAAAGGTGATGGTCATGTTCCAATTTCGGACTCGGATAACAGAGTTGATTGTTGCAAGAAAAGGATTACCAAGGATGATTGGGGTTTGTTCCTTATTTCCTAAGTTTGGATGGTTTTCAAGGACAATGAAATCAGTAGGGTAGATGAAGTTTTCAACCTTTACCATAATGTCCTTCAAAATCCCCTTTTGAACCCTAATGCTATGATCATCAAGTTGAAGTGTGACAGATGTGGGTTGGAGTTCTTCTAAGCCTAACTGGCAGTACACAGCATATGGGATGAGATTGACACTAGCACCTAGGTCACACAAGGACTTGACAACTTTGCTTTCTCCTAGTTCAACATTGATGTAAGGGCAACCTGGGTCTTTCAACTTAGGAGGAATGGTCTCTTGAATTGTGTTACTCACATTAGCAGCCAAAAGGACTGGGTTTTTATGTGAAAATTTTCTTTTAAAGTGCAAAAGTCCTTAAGGTACTTTGAGTAGGTAGGTATGGTTTGGATGGCATCGAGAAGAGGAATGTTCAACTTGACTTGTGAGAAGATTTCCCTCAATGTTTCACTCAGTTCAGGCTTGGGTTTCCCCCTCATGCATTGAGGAAATGGTGCAGGTTGTGGGGTTGTTTGTTGAAGAGTTGTTTCTTTCACATTGTTATCAGTTTCCTCAGTTTGATCTTGTGGTCCATTTGAATTTTCATCCAAGTTTGAATCTTCAGGTGGGTTCTGAATTAGTTGTTCAGGTTTCTCAATTGATTTCCCACTTCTTAAAACAGTCACAGCCTTTAGTTGTTCATGAGTTGTTTGAGTGCAACTTGAATCTCCCCTTGAAGTTGAGGATGGCACCGCCTGAGCAGGCATGGGTGCCTTTCCAGTTTTTATGGTTTGAAGTTCTTGTTTTAGGGAAGAGACTTCTGAGTTCATCCTCTCCATTTGTTTACACAGTTGTTCTAGTAGACTTTGTGGAACAGTTTGGGTGGGTGCTTGAGTAGGTTGGTTTATCCCAGGGGGATATTTTGGAGGTGGGATGGTTTGTTGAAAATGGACTGGTGGCTGTTGGTATTGGATAGGTTGGGTTTGGAACTGGTTATGGGATTGGTAGTTCTGATGGGGGTAAGGATTTTGTCCCTATGGTTGGATAGGTTGTTGGTTATCTTTCCAGCGGAAGCCTGGGTGGTCGTTATACCTAGGATTGAAGTTGTTTGGGTATTGAGGCTTTTGAAGGTTCAAGGAATTTACTTCCACTGCAGGTCCTCCTAAAATAACATCCTTGATGGATGGAATAGTTGGGCAGTTGTCTGTCTTATGGTCATGTTTGTCACAAATTGTGCAAACAAGGTCTACAATTTGGATTTCATGGACTTTCCTAAGGTCTATCTCTTCAACCTTCCTAGAGAGTGCTGCGAGTTTAGCCCTAAGGCTTTACTCTTCTCTAAGTGTATGAATTCTAGTAGTTCTTTGTGGCTTTTCAGAATAAGGTGAAGTTCCCCATGTTTGGTTTTGTTCAGAAAGGCTTTCTAGATACTCGTAAGCATCATTTGGGGCTTTGTTTTTAAAGGTTCCATTACACATCATGTCAATGAATTGTTTATTCCCCGGACCCAACCCTTGATAGAAAATTCTCACTTGTTCAGGAATAGAAAAACCATGGTGTGGAACCATGTTTAGAGTGTCTTTGAACCTCTCCCATGTTTCATAGAATGACTCTCCCTCTTTTTCAAAAAAGTTTTGGATACTCTTTTTAAGTGCAATTGTTTTGTGGTGGGGAAAGTATTTTTTGTAGAATTCTCTTTGTAGTTGGTCCCAAGAGTTTATGGATGATGGTCTCAAATTTTTTAGCCAATTTTTAGCTCGATACTTTAAAGAAAAATGAAATAGCCTCATCTTAGCTGATTCAAGTTGATGTGGGGGACACATGGTTTCTACAATGTCATTGAACTCCTTAATGTGCAGGTATGACATCTCGGACTCCATTCCATGGAATGTGGGAAGGTGGTTTAGGACATGGGGTTTAAAGATGTAGTTGGAATCTCCTAGGGAATTGTGTCTAATGCATGAGGGGGAATTGGTCCAGGAAGGTGTGAGGTAGTCATTCATGGTTTGATCAATTTCATTCCCCAAGTTTGGGGCTACCTCATTTGGGTTTCCATTTTGGTTCCCACCCGGGTTTATGAGTTGGTTTCTTTGAAGACCTTCCATTGAAATTGGCTCAATTTTGGACTCTAGAGTATTAGGAAGATTATGATCTAATGTAATGAGTTCCCTTGGTGAACTTGACTCCCCAACCCCAGGACTATCCACCCTAACTAGACGGTTTGATTGATCGCGGGTGTAGGCGGACATGCGCCAAAAGAAAAAAAACGAGAAAGGGACAAGATAAGAGAATTTGGATGAGAAAAGAAGAAATGGGGGAGAATAGAATGGTTGTTTAGATTACTTACTTGGGTCCTCAAAAATGGCACCAAAATTTGATTCTCGCTCAAATTTACCCAAGAGAAGAAGGTAAGACGGTCCTTGTAGTTTAGCTTGGGTTATCGAATCCACAGAGACCTAAGAAGAAACCTATAGACACGTACATTTTATGGACTGTTTTTGGCTATGAAGTGGCCAACTTGGATTTATTTTGGATGGGTTTTAAAGATATATAATAGATTTAAGTGAATTCAATTTAAAATAATGAGTTGATCCTAGGTTATCGCTCGGGGTGGATTGGACGTATTTTCTTTTTAATGATTTCAATTTCTTAAATTTGAGATGGGTTCATTTAAGGAGATAAAAAAACATCATAACTTACTGTTTTAATGCCTAAACCCTTTAATACTAATCACATATACACTTTAAGGATCAAAGTTTTGAGCACTTCAAGGTAAAGGTTTGTATTAGTACTTGAAGTGTGTGGCCTTAAATTCAACAAGGACGATGGAGTTTAAAAATCATCAAATAAAAATCCCAATTAAAGAAGTGATTATACATTAATTAGGTGATAAATAATATCCAATATAGCCCCTTTATACTCCCTTGGATCAACCCATAAGTGGGTTAGCCCTCCATTGATCCCATGGTTTCAATGGAAGCGGAAAGTAGACTCATGAGGGAGGAAATGGAGAAGTAAAGAAAACAACAAAAATAAAATGATCACTCCACCGTTGTGTGAATAATTTCACAAGGGTTGGTGTGAATAAATTCACAACTTGATCCAACGGTGTCAAAGTGATATGAAGAACAACATAATAAGAGTATAAGAAGAACTTTTATTAAGAAACTAAAGTGAATTGAACAACTTACATGTGAAAAACAAATTTGAGGCAACAAAAATGAAGCATAACATTACAATTGAACAAAGCATCCAAGATTTCCAACTCCTTCACCACCACTGCCTTAAATAGGAATTTTGGGAGCCTTGGGTCGAGCCTCCAACAATAAAAAGCATCTCAATTAATTTTGGTAGGCCATAGGTGGTGTAAAGCTTGTGGAATTTGAACTTTTCCACATTTGACCCGAGGTGGCAGCCACCTTTCCTTCACCGAAAATCCGCGTCTGGAAGACCTTCTAGAAGGCCGAATCAGAGTGGTCCATAGAATAAGAAAATGGATCTCCGGATGTCTTATAACCGCCTGTAAAATTTGGGCCCATTTGGAGTTGTGGATTCCGAGATATGATCAAATTAGTGGGATGTTTTTCTGGGACACAGAATCTGGCCCAGAATTGTATCTCTAACTTGGGCCGCCTCAATGACCACCATAGAAGCCGAATTAGAATTGGATCATGAATATTGATTTATTACTATACATGTCTTCTAGCATACCAAGAAATTTGGGATTAATTGGGCCTGTATGTTGGGCCCAAAAGTCTCATCAGTGGGCTGGTGGTTAATCTGCCTTCTCTAGAATTGCTGCATTTCATTGCCAAATATCTCCATCACCCTCCATGAATTCTCCATTGATCCCTGAATGAAACATTTTCATATTGGAGTGTAGATCAATTATAAAATTAAAATATGTATAATCAGATTAATCATTTGTTACTTTAAATGATGTTCAAAAATGTACCACATAATAGTGCATTTTAAGAAGGTATTACAATCATAATGTAAAATGATGTTCAAAGTGTAAAAAGCACTAAAATGGTGTTTATGAATAATAAATAACATGAATATTATATATATTACCAATGAATATTAGCTTCATTTAGTGGCTAATCATATTTCTATAATCAACACATAAGCAAAGAGAGCCATCATCTTTCTTAGTGAAGAAAACTGGAGCTTCCCAAGGTGACACACTTAGGCGTATAAAGCCTTTCTCAAGAAGATCTTCAAACTTGACAGATCTTCCATTTTAGTTGGAGAAATGTGGTAAGATGTAATAGCAACCGTTTGAGTAAAAGGAATTAAGTCAATGGATAACTTGACCTCTCTTACTAGTGAAAACCCATTGAAATCGAAAGGAAACAATTGGATGGATATCACTGCTCATAGATTTCCACTCCAGATCAAAAGAAAACGCTAATATTACCTTTCCCTACTCTAGATTAGAAGGTTTGTCCCTTATCGACCTTATGTCTCATTCTTCTTGAAATTACAAGAGATACACCACTATGTGTAGTAAGGTAGAGCCACCTAAGATAAAAATCAATCCATAATTTATTTAAAATGATCCAATCCATTCCAAAAATGAAATCAAGAGGTTTTAGGTTGAGGACCAGAAAATTCCAAGCCATATTGAAATCTAATAGAGAGAATACATAAATGGTACTTAGAGACCCCACTCTCTATTTGTTCCAATGGGTGTAGTAATATCTATTTCCCAAGATAAAATATATATAGGAATTTTTATCATATTAACAATATAAATTGAAATAAATGAATGAGATGCACCGGTATCAAATAGAGAACTCACTAATGATGAAGTTTTAGTAATGGTACCTCTCATAGTCATAGGACCCATATCTGCTTCCTCCGGATACTCTTCTGCTTCATAAATTATCTTTATTCTAGATACTGGTGGTTGGAATATGTGAAGCATCTAATTTCTCTATAGTTTTAGGGGGATCTAATGAACATGTTTCACTACGTAGAGTACAAAAGATATGGAAGAATCTTTGTAAGTTTCATGAACATCCAAAAAATTTATAGTTCTTGTGCATCTCAGTGAAAACCCTCATAGAATGTCTTGTCTTTCCACATTGATATAAAGTCAAAGGACTTCCTTCTGGAGATTTATTAGGTCTGGAATGACCCTACTATCGAGAAATTCCATGAGAATCATCACGCTTCCACTTTACCTTAAAGGAACTCACACTTCCACTGGGAGAAAAATGAAATCCCATCAACCCTGAATTTCTAGCTATGTCTATATCAACCATCATCTCCCTATCTAGAAAATCAATATAAGTAGGAAACTTCAGTAAGAAAACCTAATAACAGATATCTGATCGATGACCCAACTTGAACCGTCAAGATTTCATATTATTATTAGATACAATCTTGGGTGAAAACTACACCAGTTCATTAAAGTGGTTTGAATACTCAGTCACAATTCTGTCAGCCTATTCGAGATTGAAAAAATCCATATCCTTGGCTAACACCATTGACTCTAGATAGAACTTATTAGTGAAAATAAACTTGAAGTATTTCTAGGATAAGACCTTATGTTTTTTTTGTCATCATCATCGTGTCCCACTATCTCCTCTTCCTTCCTTCTAGTATGAAGGTGGCACACTTCACCTTGATCTCATCTGGTGTCTCCAATAACTAAAAAATAAGTTCAATATAAAAGATTCACATATAACTTTTTGATATATTTTACACCAAGATTGACCTTCCTATATCCAAAAATTTTGAGTCCATCCTCACTTCCAAATTGAACTAATCCACATTTTTCATATTCTATTCCGATGATAAAATCATTATTTACAGTCATGTATGAGGTATACCTACTGTCTAGAACCCATAAAAAAACTTATATATTGATCTCAAAGTAATCACAAAAATATTTTAAATCTTATTCCATTTTTTCTTCATCTATGATAGTTTAGGAACTTATCTTATGGTTTATATTCCTTTTTATCTCATGGTTTAATAATTTCCTCCTCGTATTGTAAAACTGAGAAAATATTATCATTTTCAGTTTATTTTCTAAATATCCCAATTTTTGATTTACACCTTTACAAGTCTCATAAGTTACTTCTCATTGAACCCTTAAGTAACAATAGGCTAAATAATGTCTAAAACCTTCACAACTAAAACAATTTCCATTGAAATCATAAAAAATTGATAAAAAATTGATTTCTTACCATTAGTATCGATGTACTCTAATTTATTTTCAATGGATCACACATATTGAATGTTTCCTAATTTACCACAATAATAAAACATTAATTTTTTTGTAAGTTATAGTTTGGGATATGTCTAACACTGAGAGGGGGGTATGAATCTGTGTTGGGGACTTTTTAATCTAATTGAAACTTTTTATCACTATACCACTTTGACCCGTTAGGCTCTTGATTCTCATATTCTCTTTTCACTATCGCATGAAAGTATATGAAAGCAGTAAAAATAACACACAATATTTTTAGAATGTTCACTACTCAACAAGAGTAGTTACATCCTTGGAATGGTTAGAAATAATCCTGACCACACAACCACTAGAAAAAAATCATTTTGTGTGGTTATAATGAATAGGATAAACCCTTACACTCATGAATCACTTTTAAATAACTCTAATAGTGCATGTTTTACATCTCTTGGCTGTATCTTTATACTGCCTCCCAAAACAGTCTTCTCCTTGTTGATGAGGGTTGAACACCAATAAATCCCTCCACTAGTTGAGTCCTATAGGATGTCACATTTCACCTTTATTCTTAAATAGCCTTATTCTTTAATTTGTTACTTGAACATCATCATGAAAAGAAACTCCTATTATATCTTACCAGTAGCATACTTTATAACTACAAAATATTATTCTTCTATCAATCACAATAATATGAATGTGTTATATAATAATGAACACTGGATTATCTCTATCTCAAATTATAATCAAACGATATAAATTTGGTAACCAGATCATATTTTGTTCTTTTGTATTTATTCTTCAGTCCAAAACCAAATGCACTGAGATCCCTTCTTCTACTTCTTTCTAGAATCAAAAACTTCCTTTTTGATTATTAAATCAATGAATATCATATAAAAATAGCATCATCATAATTGATATGTCCTAAATAACTTAATATAGATTGGACCCTATATTTTTATTCTTTGACACACAATAATATGGAATAGTAAAGAAATGTATTATTTTGTTACTTCAATACTCAATACCAACACATGAGTGTATCAGTATACTTTCTTCTTCCATGATGTATATATGAGTTTATTTTTACATATGGTTCTTCTTCATTCAAACTATGTGTGTTTGATCTTCTATGTCCATTGTGTATCAATAGGGTATACACATAGTCTCACTTCTAAAAGAACAGTGGGGGTATTATACCTAAGTACTAGTTCACCTAACTTAGATATTCAAAACTACTTTTCACAAAGCCCCCTCATGAAGCTCGCAACCTTTGTGAAGAAAACTGTTATATTTGGCATAACCTTTGAATGCCTTGCAAGAAAATTTTTCACTTTACACAAAAAAATTTCCTTCTTCAAGTAAAACCATCTTCTGAACCACTTTATACTTGTGCGTAACTCTTACGCGCAACTCAATACTTGCACGGAACTCACTTATTCCATGAAACTCACAGCTTGCACTCAACTGCCATCTTTAGCACAACTCCCTACTTACGCGACAACTGACTATTTATGTGGAACTTACTACTTATGAAATACAGGCCTTGAATTATCTCTAAGGGTTGAGCTATCTCAAATGAGGAGGGTAACCTCTTATTTATAGGCACTTTTCTGACCCTACGCGTAGCTCACACAACTTTTCCCTGAGCGTGCATGCCCATTGGTGCAAGTCTCTTTCACACAAACTCACCTTCTACGGAAAATCAATAACTTGCTCAACCTTCTTTACTTTTCCATATTTTGATGTACTAGTCTTGAAATATGAATTGTAAGAAAATTTCCAAACATCCTTAACACTTGAACAAAACTTCCTTTTCCAAAAACAATTTTATCCATTCATCAATTTTTTTACCCAAAAATTTAACACTAGAAAATGGTTCTACCATAAACAAATTTCTTCATAAAGAACACCATTGCTAATTTGTAGTCATCTTGCTTTATTAACAAATATATGATTTCATAAAAAAAAAATATTTCATTATATATTGTCTTTGATCAATCATATTTAGCATCATTATATTTTCAAAGTAATGTATTATAACTTTATAGTCTTCCAGCACCATTCTTCTTTCCAATCAAATCTAAATATGATTAGAAGAACATTTTCTCTCCCTTTCCTTCATAAGGCTTTCATCAAAAGTTCTATAGACAACTTATGATATTTTTGAAATGAAAATCAGCAAATCGTCTTCATATTCACCTTCATGAAAAACCAAATCCAAATGTTCTTCAAGTTCTTACTGCAGTTCTCATGCAACAACTCTTCCTATGGTTCTCATGAAAAAGCTCTTCCTATGGTTCTCATACAACAATGAAATATTGTATGACCCCAAATTCCTCTTATTATTCTAATATTTCATTTCCAAATAACTATTCATATTCCAATTATACTTATACACTATTTTAAATAATTTATCACATATTAAAACTCAAAGTATTCAAAAGATGTCTCTTGAATTACCAAGACATGAGGATTTCATCCAAGATCCATTAACTTTGTAACTAATTCATTATATTGACAGTAATAAGATATTCATATCCAAAAATAATATCTTCATATCTCATAGATCACCATTGAAAACCAATAAGAATCATTTGAAAACAAATTCAATCCATAAACAAAGTATTATCTTCATTTTGTAGTCATCTTTAAAACCTTTATCACTATATCAGAAGCCTTTTGAGACTCTCCCAAGTCTACTTTACTTTGGAGAGTTGATGTCTGTGGTTTAGCATGATCCATGATTATATTATCCTTATGATCATGATCCACTATATATTTACCCTTATTTTTAAAATGATGTACCTATGGGATAAGAATATGTTCTCCATTAGTCAAAATAGGGACTTCAGTAACTTCAGTTTAGGATATTGTCTTGGAGAATCCCAAAAACATGCCATATGTAAGTAGTCTTTATTGATCCTAAATCTTTATTCCTAAATTTATAAATTATTTTTCGAGTTGTTCAATACTTTGAACCCTTTATTTCACAATTTTGGTCATTCCATATATAATTCATGAATATTATTCCACATTAATATTAAACTCCACTTATTTTTCTAAGTTATCATAAATTCAATATTTCTATTTATCAGTATCTTCTTTTACTTATGAATTCTTTTCCTCTTAATTTTTCATATAAATCTTTGAGGCATGAACAACTTCATTTTATTTCTTGATTTTATCCCTCTATTTGTAAAGTTATTCAATAGATACCTCAAGATTAAACTAAAGATACACTCTTTCCAAAAAAAATAATCATTTTTAGAATCATTATCATCAGTTTTTTTCATATCTATAATAGATGCGAAAACACATTCACTAAGGTCCTTGTAATCCTCAATATATTCCACTTCAAACTCATCATATCTTTCATTAAAATATTTTTAATCTTTAATAATTTTCACAATGATTTTATAATTATTTTGTATCCTTTAAAATATTTCTTCATAGATTCTTCATCATTTCCATTCTATATATTTTAAAATCACATAGCAATGAGATATTCTACCTTAACACATCAAAACCAATAAAGTGAAATATTTCCTTTGAATTTACCTTTTACCCTCTTAAGGTTAGAGGAGAGTAAATCCATCACCCAATAAACCTCATATACATCTTGATATAATTTATTGGAAACCTTATTCATTGCCTTGTATGAAACATCTTGTGATTTATCCTTCAATAAGGCATCATTTCCATTATTTCTCATTTATATGTGACAATTTTACAGTGAAGACTATTCAAAGATACATATTACAAAACCTTTTCTTCAAAAATAGATACCTATGACTTAAATTGTGGTATTATACTCTTTAATATTCTTTTAATTATCTTGAAAACATAAATATTTTCTCCAAGACTACTAATGTATCCTATAAGATAACATAGATGATCAAAGAATAAAATAATGATTTTGGTTAGACTTATCCTTAAATATTCCTATTTATTCCATATCACTTGTATCTTTATATCTAAAACTTTGGAATCACCTCCATAAATATTTAATAGATTGTACCACATATAATAAGAGGGTTTACAAGAAATTTCCTTGGTGTAGATAGGGTTTCCCAATTCCCTCTAAATAATTGATTACATTTTCATCTATATCCAATTATTTTTTGTCACTATCAGATAAATCCTTGTATTATATGTTTTTTAATATACCATTAATGACTTCCATGTAAAATTCTATTCCAAATTTCCTAAAGTAGTGTTTTTTTATTTTCTTATATAATTTGAATTTTTTTCCTTCAAAACATTGCATGCCTTTATGATTAACCACTTCTACTACTCCCATACTTCTGAGAGAGATAAAATCACTTCAAAAAACTTGTTTTTATACCATTTGTTTTGTCTATAATCAAGGAATATACCATGGGGTGAATCAGGGTATTTTAGAATAATTTAATTTAGGACCTTGATATTGATATTGTTCTCTAAACACAAGTAACACTTCAATATATCCCTCAAAATCCCTCAAAGATCTTTGAAATTAGTAATGAATACATGTGATTTTACTTGGTTCACCCACACTGGGATAATCCAAAGAGCATGAATGAAAATGTACCAATGCACTAAAAATAATAAAGATCGCTACATGTTGATTATAAATTTAGAGAATCCTCATTACCCTTCTTGGTTTACAACCATGAAAAGATGGAAATCTTACTACTCTCCTTTATCAGGGAACTCACTACTCCTCATGGTTTTGTTTTCTTATTTACAAGATAATGACTGAAATATACACCATTGATGGTGTTTCTCATATGAACTATTGCATTGAAATTTTGGAGAGAAAAGAGACTCTTGTAAAAAAACTCACGCTTTAACTTCAAACTTTAGGAGGAGATCTATAATCCCCTTTAAACATTCCAATGAGAATTGGAATTCCCCTTCTATTTCACACTTTTTTTTTCTACACACTATTGTATATAATTTTCATTGATGAGGAGTCTATAATTTTAAATCTCTACTATCATGAACATTATCCCCTAAGAATTTAATGAAAATTGATGGAGATTTAAAAATGAACCATAATCATTCAAAAACTTGAAGGTTATATATTCTATAAATCCCTAAATAACTATGATGCTTATTCTTCATATTTTTATAATTTGAACATTGAACAGGTAGAAAAATGGCTTGATTCCAGACACCACAAAATGACATTCATGTTTCTAGGAAAAACACCATTTGACATGCCCATCTCCAAGGCCTATTGGTTGTTTTTCCTTCTACCTTTAGAACATAAAACACTCCTACATAGGTCCACTATATTCATTAAAATGATTGACATCTTCTCACCACACTGTAGTGGTATTTCATAATTTTAGGTAACATAAGACAATCATGACAAGTTCTATGCCCATTATGGGCCTCTCCATTACTCTAGGGGGAATCTAGGACACTATACCATGTTAAATGGAATTTTTCTCTTTTTTTGGTAGTTTTGTACATATATACCTCTAAATATTTTATAAAGTAAAATACTTTGACCATGACATTCACTTATGGCACAACAACCATTTTACACTATTCTTTTCCAAACAAAAACATCCAAAAAAATTACAGAGTCACCTAAACCAATCTTCACTCAATCTATTACAAACTATAAAATGAATTGAAAAAGTTCACCACATCAAGGTACATGCCATATTGAAGATATATTTCACCATAAAAGATAAAATTTATAAGCCTTACTTGCTCAAATTACTTCTTCATTCTAGGTAAGTGTCATTTATCAAAATTTTCAACAAAAACAACCCAAAGATTCCTATGGAGGTATTTTTTCTAATAGTATATCATTGGTAATTATTAGTGTAATAGATTATAATAACATGACCCACCAGTATAAAATCCACATTTATATGTGTTAGTGGATGTTTATATCTATAAAAGTGTGTATTGATCCTTAGAGTTCATGATTATTATTAATAGATGTCATTATTCATTTACTTTGATGTATTAATGAAAACCATGATGACGTATGTTTGTGGACAAGTATGATACATTAGGAACGTCATGAGTGATATTTAATTAATGAATAATGAGAGAAAATATTTTTTCCTTCTATTATTTAACATCATTTGATATATTAGTCCCATTGATGGGAATAGAACAACCTAAAAAATCCATGACCATGGTGCTCTGTTTATAAGTTCTTTTCTAAAAATTCAAATAAATATTTATCAAGAACATATGTTGATGAAACCTACATGAAACCTACATGATTAGAGATATCATGATAAAGAGATTATATTAAATAGAGAACATTCATATGAGGTTCTATATCATTGCAACATTTAATTATTTCTCTATGGGTCCGTTGGTGTATTTCAAGATATGAACATTATTAATTATGAATTTCACATAATTCCACTGAGAAAGGGTCCTAGAGGGTCACAAAATAAGGTTATCCAAAATCTCATTCAAATTTTATCTAAATTTAAAAAGTTACAATAAATATTATATCTGATTTTTTTCTTAATAATTATTCAATACTAGTTAATCACTAATATTTTTTCATGGGTTATTTGTAAGAATAAATATGTGGGTTAAAGAATAATAAATATTTATTTTCAATGTTTATTGAATATAGTATTTATTATATTTATCGACAAATAATTTAGTAATATTTATTTGTTAAATATATAGTCATTACTCAAATTTTGATAATTACCAAGGAGGATTAATGGACTGAGTTTAATGGTTTGGCTAGAAATTATATATTAAATATCATTGAAATAAACATTAATTTATTTATTTAAAAAGGATTTTTATTTATCCACAGTTGTTTCACATGTCAAGTAAATAATAATATTATTTATATTATTAACAGACATGAGGTTCTTTATAGATTAAGGGATTGTATAAGGGCATATGTGCAATTACTAACCCTATCCTAGATTTATACATACCCAGTTATATAGAATTCATGGTTTAACTACTTATTGTGCACAAAAATCCTAGGGATAATTTCTCTCCAACCCTAAGAGAGAAACCTACAAAGAACACACTTAAGAACTAGAGTTTCAGTCCTCCTATACTCTCAATTATTTGATAGAAGACAAATAATATTTCATCTATAAAGTGGTTCCTGCTATATTTAATGAAGAAAGATTCAAGCAATCAAGATCGATGGTTCTATAAACTAATTATTTTAGAATGGAGTTATAAGGTTTTGGAGCATGTTTATATCATTGCTTGAGGGACTATTCTCTTTTATTATATGAATTAATGATAGTATGAAGAAATTATTCATCCAAATCATCAATGAATAAAGAATTAAAAATAAATATAATTATAAATATATGTAAAAATTAATTATCAGTTATATGTGATGATACTACCTTATTAGTTCAAACATTCTTAGTCAATTAATCATTGATTTAATTTTATTGGTTATGAAATTCTCTATTATTTACATCATGGATTATTTCTTATTTATGATTAAATTTAAAAGTTTAATATACATAATATGCACTTATCCTTCACCTGGAACCTCTAATTATGATGAGAGAAGGTCTAGTTAATGAATAATTTTCTCTTGGGAGATAGTTTTTTGAGGTGGAACTGAGTACTCTAGAGGCCTAATATGTTGCTATTACTAGTTATTGTAATAAAAAAAATATGAAGGTGTGCCTAGATGAAGGTGGAACATAGAGACATAATGGTGTTATATAGATTTATAAAAATACTATGTAACACTCAAATTCTATGAAAATTGACTTTAAATATAATTTTATTATAGAGAAGGTGGCACTTAGACACATCAAGCTAGAATATATTTCCAATCAAGACTAGTTGGTTGATATTTTCACTGAAGATGTTCCTAATGATAAATTTGTATTCATGATGATGAATATGGGTGTTCAGATCCTCCCACATCATTAAAAAGCCTTGGTATGCACCCCTACCATGCTTTAGAATCTACTAAAAACAGGGAGAAACAATGACTTAAATATCGACAAAGGGGGTAGAGAATTTTTGTAAGAAGTGTACACAATGTTGTCACCCAATGATGTGGAAATGTTTAATATGGTAGGTTGTAGATACCCAAAACCCAGCATCATAGAGCAAGTTCCTTCTACCATTACATTGGCATACGATACAAGGAATTAACATCCTAAAGGACTGAATAGTTTTGCAGTCTTGGTAAACTATATACATACTTTAGTCTTACATTAAATTTGGATAAAAAATTACAACATAATTATTTTTCCAAAAATATCATCATTATCTCTATAATACCCTTTCATATCAATTATAGTACTCTTCATATAATAAAATGGAAAGGAAAAAATAAGGGTTATATCAAATTCCTGGTAAGGGTTAAGAATTGTGGAAGCATTCATGAATCAATAAGAATAATCTATATGAAAATGTAATAACAGAACACACATGCCATATAATAAATAAACTAAAAAGGAAGTTCATATAGAGATAATATGAATGCCAAAATATCATGGATAATAATCAATATGAAAAGGTAAATAACTGAAAGCCCAATCCATTTAATCAATAAAATGAATATCATAATTGGTTAAAAGTATAATTAATATGGAAAGGTAAATAACTAAAAACACATTCCATTTAATCAATGAACTAATAATTAAATAAATCTGAAGATAATTTCATGGAGAAAATATATTAGATAATAAAAACTAAATACTGAATGAAGAAAAGGCTTAATTATTAGACATCATATATCTAGAACCTGATATCACTACCATCAGTACCTTTCAAAAGATGACTTAAACTATAGATAAAAACCCATTTAATGCTTGATTAAATAATTTGTCTCATAAGAATTACTGATGTATTGATGGGATATACAATTTCAAGTCCCACCCATCCATTTATATATAATTAATTCATCATATATCGAATAATTTATTTAATTCATGAATAAATATTCCTTAATTTAAAATATACATATTAAGTAAAGGATATAGATTTTCATTATGTCCCTAGTCAATCAAATAACTTTCAAAGTAAAAAATCCCATATATAAATGAGATATGGTTTAAGAAATAATCATAACCATGATAAATAATATGGATATTTAGGGGATATTTAATGTCTAATGATCACAAGAAAGTGAATATTTCAAGGTAATTTTAATAACTACAAAAAAATGAATCAGGGAAGTGAATGCCAATACTTTACTTAGTCAAAATGATCACAAATTATCCAAAGGAATAATTTGGATGGTATCAATACAATATATACCCATTGGAGTAAGAATAATGGGTTTTTCCATTAAAAATAGAAATACCATAAAAATGTCTTTAAAATGTTATGTGAGGAAAATAAGCTTTTCATTGTGAAAAACATTTTGAAAATCCTTTTATTTAAAAATCATTTTTTTTTAAATCATTAAAAAGATCCTCATAAACAAGAAAAATAATATTCAAATAAGTAAGATCATGATAACAGGTAGTTCCATACATGTTGTAAAATTTAAAAAGAACATTCCTTTTCCACTATAAAAGGTAAGGAAAGTGTCTTGTTTGGAAAACAACAAGAATATTACTTTCACATTTTTGGTAAAAACCAAAAAAGAATTGTTTTGAAAATTATATAAAGATTATTTAGAAACTTTTTTAAAGAGTAAAAATGGTTAAAATTTACTTTAATAAATAATTTTGAAATTATTAAAAAAATTAAATTTTTTAGAAAACATTGTTTTAGAAGAAAAAACATTTCTGATCGAAGATAGAAATGAGTCGTATTTTATTAAAAAGATTTTCTAAACATTTTTAAGTACCAAAGAGTGTAAAAATGGTACATTTTCTTGAAAAAGTTAATGAATATCCATAGTAGAATAAAATTAAAGATTTCATAAAAAAATGATCAAATAATATAATTTAATGTAAATTCAAGTGTAAACAAACCTGATTAAAATGTGATTTTGAAGTAAAACCATGGAAAGATCCTAAAGTTAAAGTCAGAATAAAACAATCAATTTATTAAATTTATAAACAATAAATCCATGAAAAAAGTGGAAATACAACATAAGATAATAAAAATTAATTATACACATAATCTTATAATATTAATGAAAACAATAAAGTAATATAACACAATGAAAAGAAATTGTGTTATGAAATTCTTTACCACTTGGTAATTTTCAAGTAAAATATCCTTAGATGAGATAATTAAAATTAAAACTTAATATAGCATGAATTATTAATGAATTATGGTATAACATGTCATAGGGGAAGTATATAAAACATATAAAATAAATTATGTGCATAATATTATAATATGACTCAATGAAATGACATTGAGATGAAATCCCTAACCTCATAATTACTTTGGGTTAAATGTGATTTAACCTACTTTATTATGGTTTTAATCATGTTAATAACTTATAGCATAACTATAATTAAATTTATAATATCATATATGATCCTATTATAACATTTTATCACTGGTTCGTTAATAATCTTTCATTATTTTCATTGTCTTGGGTGTCAATTTCCTTGTTTTCTCATGCTTGTTTCATCATGAAAGATTTGGTTCTTGTGCATATTACTTAGTTTCATATTCTATTGAAAAATAATAACGACATAATTATAATATTATTTATTTAAATATACATATATATATATATATATATCATCCATGTGTTTTGTTGATGAAAATAGAGTCAAATCGCTTCGTGAAGGTGGTAGTTCACATGTACATAAATGATGTTATCATCTTTACATGTGTAAAATGGAAAGGAATAAAAATATTTATATTATTATTTCAGAATGATAAATATGTAATTAATATCATAATTATTTCATGTACTTAAAATATAATCTTTAATATTATTCCATATCACCTTCTATAAAAAGTGTTAGTGAAAGACAGATCACATCGCTTCACAAGGTGGTAATCTGCCATACACATGAGCGACGTTAACATATCTTCTGCAGAATGAATGGTAAAAATATATATAATATATATTGAATCTAGAGTTATAAATATTTTATAAATATAATATATATATATATATATTATATCAATCATCATACCCAACTATGAAAGGTGGTAATGGAAGAATGAATTACATCAGTTCCCAAGCTGGTAGTCCATCGTACACATGAATGATGATTTCATAACCTATTTGACAGAATTGTGTGGGGTGTTTGGTTATAACCTTAAAATAAAAACATATAATGTTTTTTTAAATAGTGAGATTATTATATCATCATGGTTTGAAAATTATTGAAGGAAGTGTAAAAGGAAATAAAATTAAGATGCTTATTGAAGAACATTACCTCTCTATCGGGTATCCTCTTTAGTTTTTCACTAAATCCTTAAAAGTATAAACTTATTCATGAAATAAGGACTCAATTATGTGGGTAGGGAATTTGGGAAGTTATTTGTGAAGTTATTGGCTGAGAAAATTGGTTTTAAATTTTGAAAAACGGGGGAGAGTGAGTACCCTTTTATAGTTGAGGAGTGATATTCTTGTAAATATTAAAAATTATCCACTATTGGGCGGTATCGCTTACCTCATGTGGATAAAAAATTAAATAATAATGTAATTTAGGGTATATAAGGTCAATGAAAACATCCACCACAAAAAAATAAATACATTTTAATCATGCTATTTTTCAGAATTTAATTTTAATCAATTTTACCCTTTTAGTTTTTACCATGATAACTTGTATCTTTCTATTTACCTAGGTAAATTATTCATTAATAATAAAATTAAAATTATGTTTATTACTTAATTTACAACTAATAATTATAAATATGAAATAAAATTTATTAAATAAATATTTTATGTGTTTTTCATGTTAATTTTAATACAAACACATGTAATGCACAAAAACCCCATTTTAACCTTAATCACGGTAATTAATTTTAACCGAATTCACTAATCATTATGGTCAAAAAAATTAATTTGACCTTATTATAAAATATAAATTATTATTATTAAAAATATTTTATCCATTTTTTTAAATTCCGTTGTCTGAATTTTAATAATTTAATTTAAAATTAATCCCACATACATGATGAGAAAGCATGGTTTTTAAAAGAAAATATTCAAGAGTTCACAAAGTTTTTATATCTAAATTCAATGTGAAAATGATTATAATGACCAAAATTGGATTAATTTATATAAAATTTTACTAATTTTACTTTAAAACCAATTAAAAATATAATTTATCCTTCTAAATTATTTAAACAAAAAAGACGTTTTCAATTAGAATTTATTATTTTTCACTATTCATCAAAAAATGAAATTTCTCAGAAAAATACAAAATATTCACCCTACGATAATTTTGGAATTATGATTTAAAAAATTAATTTTATATTTTTAAATAAATTTTCTAAATTTGGTAAAAATTAAATTTATATTATTTTCACAAATCATGATTAAACTACCTTTTAGAAAAAAATAAATTTTTCATAAACATTATTTTCTATTTTAAATGGTTGTTATTTCATTTATAATCAATATATAATTAATAAAAATGTATAAAATATATATTTTTATAATTTATTAAATCCTATTCATACCTCCCATTTTAATGTTGAGATAATAACTATTATATTAAATAATAATATCAATAATATATTATTTTTTTGGTAAAATTTGGTCTTGTGTGAAACACAATCTATTGAAGAAAATCATTGTTGCATGTAAGGAAAGATAAAATATATGTTTCATGTAATGAAATATATTGAAGTGATTGAATTAATTTACAAATAAATATATTGTAAGGTCTTAGAGTGTTATATTCCCTTATACGCTTGGTGTTGTGTGTCATATATGCTATCAAATAAAATGTACTTATTTTATAATTTTTGGGTGTTGCATTATCCCCACCCTAAATAAATTGGTTCGTCACAATTTAAAATTGATGTTGGTAATCCAGGGTTTGATATTTGAAAATTAATTTGTTTAAAAATCCACATCGTAAAAGGTTTATTAAATTATTCTATAAATAATAGAGAAAGGTAAGTACATAGGTCATATGTAATCACACTTAACAAGGTTTTCAAGTAAAAGAACATTGGTGGAAAGTGAGTATATGGACATGGAAGAAAAGAATAAATAATTATATGGAGTGATATAGGTTATTGATTACAAGAAATTGATTGATCAATGTAATGTTAAGGGGCTCAAAACCATTAATTTGTGATGATTTATAATTACATATGATTGATTAGATATGAATGTAACTAGATAACATTTTTATTTCAAGTTCATTTTTCTTAAAATTGAGGAATTATTTTACTTTATAAGAATATAATGAAATATACTTTCTTGATATATTTCTAATTTATAATCACAATTTCATCCTTTTTTATGCTTCGATAAATTTCTAATTAATCGCTTACTATAAGAAATTAATATCCAAAAATGAATTTTTTATGCCAAAATAATTCAAATTAAATTTTAATGGATTGTAATATCCATAAAAGAGTGAAAAGTATTTTCATTTATCTCTAAATATTTTCAAAAAACAATATGGTTAGAAGAAGTTATCAAATATAATAAATTAATATCTAAACCTAAAAATTAACATTGATGGTTCATTATTAATATTTATTTCTCAAATAGTTTACTTAAAAAAATGGCATATTAAACAGGGCATCGCATAGTTCAATGGTAGGAATGAAACCCTTATCATACTTCAGTTTTGGGTACAATCCCCACTGCCTTTCCGGATGCAATGGGTTGTAACCCAGCATGTGGATTTTCCTTTTTCTAATGTTTTTTTAATATAATTCCTATAACATTCTCAAAAAAATATGATGGAAATACTTGAAATAAAATTAATCATTAAATAAACTTTTTACAACAGTTTTCAATAAAATATTTTTCCACATGAAGGCCAATAATATTATTTGACTATTTTTACAATGTCATTAATGATCACATAAACATTATAGTATATCAATACATTTAAATTTATGTCTATAAAATGTAAAGGAATTATTACTCAAATAATTTTTCTACTAAAACATATGTTTACCCTAAATTTTTCCTAAAATATCCTTAACCTTATGACATTCCTTCCACAATAGTTGTTTTTAAAATGTGTGTTTAATATTTTCAACTTATGATCAATCTTAAACTAATAAACAATTATAGTATCCATAACTCTTAAATTAATTAATACATATATGATCATAAAATTTAATAAAATTCTCATATGTTTCGTGATTCTTATAAAAAATGCCATTTGTAAAAATACTTCAAAAATTTATTTCTTTTTGAATCCTAATACATAAATACTTATTATGTTTTATTTACACATAGGTCGTTCCTTATTCTAGGGTTTAACCTAGATCATTAATATTCATTATCTATTAAAATCCTTCATAATGTTTTTTAAAGAAAATGTGAAATATCCTAATAATATCCCAAGGGAGTGTCCAACCAGGTGTGCATTAAGGTTCGTTGTTGTGTACTAGATAATGCTTGAGTCAATCCTAACACGTCCTTTTCAGAGTAATTACCCCTAGGTTCATATGTTCCAACATTACATCTACTTGTATTGTCCAAATATGTATGTGTTTTAACGAAAAACACATAATCTCAACCTTTACAAAACCTTAGGATGATCTTTTATACTTACCCTCATCATCTATCATTGGGTTATGTTCTATATTATAAAAATTCCTAAATCCAATTTCCAAGGTTGATACTAAACTTCCTTTGATACCAACTCTAGTGATCCTGACCCCAAAATCCTGGATCTAGTGCCTACTTACATTACATTAGCATAAGATATAAGGAATTTTCATCATGAATGATTAAATAGTTTATTAGTCTTGGAAAACTAGATACATACTTGGTTATTATATTACATTTTAATATAAAAAAATACATCTTTTATAAAATCCTTATTATCTCTAGAATATCCTTACATATCAATCAGATTACTCTTCATGCAATCCTAGGGAAAGGGAAAAAAACAGATGAGATCAAATGCCCCATAATGGTCAAATTCAATGAAATAATTCATGAACCAATAAACATAATCAATATAGAAAGGTAATAACTGAACAAACATGCCATATAATCAATAAACCGAAAATAATTTCATCCAAAGATAATATAAATTTGAAAATCTCATGGATAATATTTAATATGGTAAGGTAAATTACTAAAAAACATTCCATTTAATTAATAATAGGAATATCCCAATTGGATAAGGCATAATCAATATGTAAAGGTATATAATTGAAAGAACGTTCCATTTAATAAATGAACTGATAATGAAATTAATCCAAAGATAAATTCATTATGAAAATATCATGCATAATAATAACTGAATACTAAATAGAGGAAATGATTAATTATTGGACATCATGTATCTAGAATGTGATACCACTATTGTTAATATCTATTACAAGATGGTTTAATCTATAGATAAAAACCTATTTAATGTTATCTTAACTGATTTTTCTCATGAGACTTATCAATGCATCGAGGGGTTATATAATTTTGGTCCCCACTATTCACTTCAGGTCCAAATAATTCCTCATATATCGAATAATTGATTTAATTTAGGAATCAATATTCCATAACAAAAAAATATATGTATTGAGTAAAGGATACAGAGCCAATGAGCCCATACCCGAGTGGTAAGGTCTCCTTCTTGGAATCCAAGAGACCCAGGTTCAAAACCGGGTGGAGGTGAATTTCCAGATACTATAGCAATACTGTAGCAGTTACTATTCGGTACTGTAGCAGCCGAAACTATTCACCCGATTTGGGCCTTTGGGCCACCGGTTTGGGCCTACGGGTCTCCAGGGCCTTCGAGTCATAAAATAAATTCGGGCCACAGGGCCTTCGGGCCATGTAGACCATGGAGTTTCCTAGTTCACACAGAACAGGCCCCAGAAGAGGATCAGGGAAACAAGAGTAGCAACCACCAAAAAGCAGAGCTAACTGGATTGGAAGAATGAGAGGGTATGGCAGCCGCCATCGGAACCAGGCACCGTGCAGCTTTGTACGAGAAAATGCTAGCCGATCAG
This sequence comes from Viscum album, assembly GCA_963277665.1. NCBI lineage: Eukaryota > Viridiplantae > Streptophyta > Magnoliopsida > Santalales > Viscaceae > Viscum > Viscum album. Next base: position 1,077,226,889 of record OY728166.1, on the reverse strand, counting down.
AAATACAAGGTGGGGTGCTAGGTGATCAATGACGCAGAAGTTGGGGAGGGGCAGTTCAAGTGGGTTGGGCCTACGGGTCATGTATTGGGCATGGTATACCTCAGGGCCTTCGGGTCATGTATTGCGGGTCATTCGGGCCTTGGGACTTGGGCCTACGGGTCATATATGGGTTCCCCTTCAACCCTTAAAAGGGGGATTATCCATAATAAAATAAAAAAGAAGGCCTTCGGGCCATTCGGGTAAAGGATACAAATTTATCAATATATCCCTAATTAATAAAATAACTTTCAAATTAAAACATCATATTTAAAAATGAGATAAAATTTAAGAAATAATAATATCCCTGATAAATAATATTGATATCTAGAAGAAATTTAATTTATAATGATCTTAGGAAAGTGAATACTTAAAGTGGATTTGAATGACTAGAAAAAAATGAATCATGGAAGTGAATGTCATTAATTTCCTTATTCAAAATGATCATAACCCATATAGAGGAATAATACGAATGGTATAAATACAATATATACCAATTGGAGTAAGAATAAATTTTTATTTTCATTCATGAATATAAATACCATAAAATATTTTTAAAACATTCTTCAGAAAAATATCCTTTTCATTTTGACGAACAATTTGAAATTTTTTTCTTAAAAAATAATTTTTAAAACTTATTCTTTAGGAAGATCCTCATAAACATGTAAATGAAGATTCAATTAAAATATAGTCATGATAGAAGGTTATTTTTTACATTCTATAAAAGTTAAAAATAAAATTATTTTTTAATATAAAAGGTTAGGAAAGTTCCTTGTTTGGAAAATGATAATAGGATTCCTTTTACATTTTTTCTAAAAGGAAAACAGCCATTATTTTGAAAATTATATATATATTCCATTTAAAATATTTTTTTAAGAGTAAAAAAGGATAAAATTGAATTTAATAAATATTTTTTAAAAGGTGAAAACATTTTTATAAAATATGGCCTTAAAATAAAACATATTTTTGATCGAAGAGAGAAATAAAGTCAGCTTTTCTTAAAAACATTTTCTAAAAAATTTTATGTACCAAAGAGTGTAAAAATGATACTATTACTTAAAAATGGTCATGAATAACTAGATCATAATAAAATTAAAGGTTTTATTAAACAATTATAAACTAGTCATCTTCAATGGAAATTCAAGCGTGAACAATACCAATTCAAATTAGATTGTGAAGTAAACCCTTAGTAAGATCATAACTTTGAAGTGAGAATAAACCAATGAATAGATTTTGTGAATCAAATATAAATCCACATTAAAAAATTTAATTAAAAAATAATATAATTAAAATTCATTATAAATATAATCTTATAATATTAACGATAACGAGGAAGTAATATAACCCAATGAAAATAAATTGAGTTATTAAATACTTTCCCACTCGGTAATTTTCAATTCAAATCCACTTGAATTAAATAATTCAAATTGAAACCTAAAATATTATAAAATGAATGAGGTTATAACATGTCAAATGGGAAGTATATACACTGTATAAAATAAATTAGGTGTATAACATTACAATATTCCTTAATGAAATGAAATTTAGACGAAATCCCTTATCACACACTTCCTTTTGGTTGAATGTGATTTAACCTCCTATATTAAGGTTTTAAGAATTTAATTAACTTATAAAAAACCATACTCATATTTATAATATCATATATGACCCTATTATAAGATTTTATCACTCTTTAATTAATAATCTTTCATTATTTTCATTGTTTTGGATGTTAATTACATTATTTTCTCATGCATGTTTCATTATGAAAGATCCATTTCTTGGGCATATTATATAGTTTAATATTATATAGAATAATAATTATCATATAATTATCATATTATTTCTTTAAATATATATATATATATATATCATCCATGTGTTGTGGTGATGAAAATCGAGTCACATCACTTCGTGAAGGTGGTAGTCCACACGTAAACGAATAATGTTATCATCATTACATGAGTGAAAATGAAAGAAATAAAATGATGCATATTATTTTTACAGAATGATAAATATTTAATTAATATAATAATTATGTCATTTATATCACTTATAATCATTAAAATTATTTCTTATTACCTTCTATGAAAAGTGTTAGTGAAATACAAATCACATCACTTCGCAAAGAGGTAGTATGTCGTACACATAAGTGACATTATTGTATCTACTATAGAATGGATAATAACAACATATATATGATATTATGACTCAATAGGTATATATATAATATAAATATCATATATTTACTTTATATCTATCATCATATTGAACCATGAAAGGTGGTAATGGAATAATGAATGACATCGGTTCATGAGGCGGTAGTCCTCCGTACACACAAATGATGATTTCATAACACATTTAATGAAATTTTGTGTGTTTTATGTAATAAAATTAATATAAAAACATATCATTATATGTAATATACTTAGGTTATTATATCATAATGCTTTAAAAATAATTTAAGGTGTTGGAGAAGGAAATAAAATGAAGACACTTGTTAAAGAACGTTACCTCTCCTTCAGGTATGATCCTTAAGTTTTCATGAACTCCTTAAAAGGTTGGATTTATACCCAAAATAAGTATTATAGGATGATGTTAGGGAATTTAAGTGATTTTTTTAGGTAAAATCCAAAACAATGTGGTTTGAAAATGTTAATAATTGGAGAGAGTGAGTTCCCTTTTATAGTTGAGAAGGAGTGGAATTTCGTAAATACTCAAATTTATTCACTATTGGGAGGTCTACCTTACAAAATGTGGATTAAAAATTGAACAATAATTGATTTAAGGGTTTATTTGATGTATAAAAACCTCCAAAAAACAAAAAAAAAATCATGTTATTCCTTAGTAATTAATTTTACTCAATTTTACCCTTTTAGTTTATACCACGGTAATTTGTATCTTTTTATTTACTTATTTAATTTATCCTTTAAGAATATATTTAAAATTATATTTATTAGATAATTTCAACCTAATAATTCTGAATATTAAATATAATTTATTAAATAAAAATCATGTGTGTGTGTGAAATTAATTTTAATACAAACGCATGTAATTCGTAAAACCTTGTTTTAACCTTAATCGCAGTAATTAATTTTAACTATTTTCACTAATCATTAGGGTAATAAAATTAATTTGACCTTGTTAGATAATATATATTATGCTGATTCAAAATACGAAATATATTTTTTCAAATTCCATTCACTTAAGGGCCACAATTTAATTTATAATTAATCCCACAAATGCGATGAGAAAGCAGTTTTTTAAAGGAAATTGTTTAAAAGTTTACTAATATTTTATATCTAAATTCTATATAAAAAAGATTATAATAACCTAAATTTAAATAATTGATATAAAATTGAACTAAATATTACTTTAAAACCAATTAATTATATAATTTAACCTTATAAATTATTTAAATGAAAATAAAGTTTTCAATTAAAATTAAGTATTTTTCATTATTAATCAAAAAATGAAACTTCTTAAAAGAATCCCAAAAATTCAAACTACAATAATTTTGGTATTTTGATTTCAAAAATTATATTTATTTTTCCAAATAAATTTTCTAAAAGTTTTAAAAATTAATTTTAGATTGTGTGCGCAAAGTACAATTAAACCATCTTTTAGAAAAAAATATATTTTTTCAGAAAACATTCCTTTTTATTTTAAATGGTTATTATTTTATTTATAATAAATATATAATTAATAAACATTTGTAGACTATATATTTTAATAATTTTGTTAATACTATTCATATCCTTTATTTCAATAGCTAGGTAATAACTACTATATTAAATAATAATATTAATAGAATATTATTGTTCTGTAAAACTTAGTCTTTTGTGTAATGAAAGGTATTAAAGAAACTAGTTGTTGCATGTAATAAAACCTAAACTCAATGTTACATGTAATGAAATATATTTAAGATATTAAAATTATTTTAAAATTAATATATCATAAGGTCTCAAGGTGTTATATTCTCTTCTATGTTTGGTGTTGCATGTCATATACACTATCAAATACAATGTCTTTATTTTAGAATTTTGGGTTTTTTTAGAGGTTATTAAAAGTGGGAGTGGATGAGTGATTTAAGCGGGAGTTTTATATAAGTCACATAGACACAATTTTTTCAATGAGGGATGAAATTATCTCAAAAACACAACCTTATCTGGTTATATGGTATATGAAACTTATCATGGGAGATAATATATGATTTAATGATTCTTGTCAATATTGATAAGTTCTGAAATAGACCTAACCATATTTAAAATATTTGATTGAAGTTTCAAAAAAATCATAAGGGGTAGATTGAAGTGACATTGTATTAGAGTTATTTATTGTTTTACTTTGTCATCAAAACATAGTTGAGAATATGTGAAGGTTTCGAAGATGTATTGAAAATGTTTTAAAATATTTTTGAGTAGATTAGAGTGTATTTGATTTAACAAGAATCAATTTTGGTATGTATTGAAGAAATTATGTGATTATAGTAAAATATATAAAATATGGTTAAGGACCACCAGTGTAAGTATGTTTTGAAGATGCGTAGGTGTGTAGTATGGCTAAGAATAGGTGTATTTTGAGACAACATAGGTGTTAATTACAATATGCATATGTATCATATGAACATGTGTAACTGTAAACCCATGGTCAATTTATGCGGTCTATTTGTTTGTTCATATGGTTGATACACTACCTCATGTTCAATCGGTATGGTCAATAGTTTGAACATAGGGTCAATCCATTAAGCTAATAATTAAACATGAACTAATATAGGATGGTCTCTTCACATGGTCGATCCTCATAGTAATTATTGTACTTAGAGATTTTTTATGAAGTATACTGGTTGAAAATCCAACTTTCAAGAAGTTATATATTATGAAGTAACTAATTATTACAAATCTTTATTGGTGGTATATTTTTTAAATTTTATGGGCATAGTCAAATCCATGATTCAATCCAAGATTTATAAGATTTTGAATAAGATTAAATGATACGGTTTATGGTTGGTTTTCATGGTATTTGAAATTTTATATTGGAAATTATCTCTTGTGATAAAAGATTTTATTATTTATGGATTATCAATAAAGTATAAAAGATCATAGGATCTTCCATAAATCATTATGGAAAAATATTTTTTCAAATAAATGATAATATAATAGATAAAAGACAAAGAATAAAATCTGTTTGAAGAATTCAGATACAAATGATACTCTTATATAAATAAAAACCTCCTTGTATAGAATAAAATTGATATTGAGAATAAAGAGTAGGAAAGCTTAATCTGGTATTTATCATCTAGGAACATTTTTTTGAAGAGGAAAGTGGTTGATTCATGCATGCATTCTTTTGTTCATAAATAGATCATCCCCAATAATGTGAAAGGTAGATTGATCTGCTTTTCTGGAACTCATACACCTCTTGTAGATGAAGTATATCTTAAATAATATATAATCCCTAATTGAATGGAATCCTAAATAACATTGAATATTTTATTAATTTATGATTTAAGAGGGAATTTTAAAGGCTTTTGGTACCAAGGTAAACATTTTTATTCATCCGTTATTCCTATATAATATCTAGGATGTCACCTTCCATTAAATTCATATTAGTCATTATAAAACTAAACAAGAGTAAAATATGAGCATTTTATATACCTTGTAATCAATATTTTATTATTGATTGTCTAGGTCTTAGAGCCCAACCAATCTTGGAAAGGATTAGGCTCTCTCATTGATACTGAACCTTGTACAATTCTGATTTTCTTCCTGATTTTTATTATTCTTTCATACATTTGAGGAATAGATTTTAAGAGTAGAATGTGACTGTAAAAATTTTCATGATAATAATTCAAAAAAGAAAATATTTTGTAAAAATCATTATTTATTCACCCCCACCCCCCCTCGTTTAGTGGTGTAATGACTGATCCAGGCACTTTAGTATTAAATTCATATCACATACTTTGACTAAATAATTTTTGTGATTCTCATTGGAAAAAAAATGTGAGGTTACATGACATGTATTCCAACTACATTCCATGTACCCTTGTCAATACATGCACCTACTTAATGTTAATATGTGGTGTTTAATAAATAACATACTAAACCCCCACATGACATGTTGTATTTTTTGCAGCTTATCATGGTGTGGTAGACCATGGATACATTAAGAAAACATTCACATTACACACTTTGAATCCATTTTACAAGACTATAATCATAATAACCTCCCAATGAGGTTGTAGAAAATTATTCATTTACTATTGATATATTCTTGTTTATATGAAATCGAAAATGATAACATATCTACTTTGGGATTAAATAATGACAAACATTAAATGAAAAACTAACAATCAAATGCATAATTGATCAAAAAAATAAATAATTATAAATTAATATGTGATTGATCTGATACAACATGAAGGTTTTAAATCATAGAAAAAGTGTATGGTCCCATTAAAAGACATAAGAAAACCCTAGAATGTTTTTAGAGATAATCTTTTCAAAGAGAATTTATAATTAATTTATTGACAAGAATTAACTCTTATTGATAATATATTCCCTATTAATGAATAAAATTGCATTTCTTATCATATTATCGGAGATACAATGAATACAAATCATAAATTCTATAATAGTATCCCCACATGATCCATAAATCTCAGAATATCACTAATGAAACATCAAGTGCTAACATGTAATGTCCCCCAATCTGGAACTCTCTCATGTGGTCGGAAAGGGTTAGTTATGAGACCTAAAGTGCACCTCCCCATCTACAGGAGTATTTTGACTAGCAGCGGGGGTGTGATAAGTATATTGGGGAGACTATAACCCATGGTATTAAGTTTCATAATAGTAGAAACAATTCATAATAAAACATAAATAATCAAAGTAAATACATAGAAGAAGCCAAATCCAAATAAATAATCTAGTAAATAATGAGGAATAATGTAATGATGTGAAATAATGTAACTAAATGTCATGTTGGAAATATATAGGAAAAGGACTAACATAATCCAATAAAAGACTCAAAGTCCCAATTCTTGATCCCCACTTCAGTCCCATATCTAAACTCCATCCCAGTGCAAACACACAATCAATATCAAGTTCCTTTTCCCTTGTCCAAACCTACATCCATGAAATCTACTAGGTACCAAACAAGGGCCGAAATAGTGTGTGAGTATAATTCAGAAAGTTGAAAACATTGTGTCTAAATAGAACTAGCTTTATAATAAGTTCATGTAATAAAGTGGTAACCATGTGTATTAATTAATTTAACAATTAATAAAATACAACAAAATCCTGCTTCGGCCCCATGCCATAATACCTCTGAGTATGTCTTGCGAATATGTCAACCACAACCATATAACCAAGGTAAAATAACCTACTTTAGTTCCATTCCATAATATCTTTGATCATGTATTACAACCATGCCAACCATAACCATGTAACCAAGGTAGAATAACATGTTTCATCATCATACCTAAATATCTTTGAGATGTATTATGACCATTCAAACCATAACCATATAACCATGGTATAGTCACAAAAATATGGTTCAAATACCTATAAGCATTATAGCATCTGGGAAAATCCCTATAATAATTACAACATCTAGGACAAAGCCCTATAAGTATTACAGCATGGGGCTATTCATAGCTCGCTCTCTATAAGTATTAAATAACGGGAATGGGATGATCTCACTCAATATGAGCATTACAACATATAAGTATGAAAGTGCTAGGGAGAGACCAATATATTGGAATTACAGCATGTAACACAATCCCTGTTATACAATATGGATATCATAATATCACATCACAATTCCAAATGGTTATTTAAGAGAATTACCATTCTTTTTTTATATGACACTTGAAATTTAATTCAAAATTTATTAACTAATATATCAATAAGAAATAATCCATAATTTAGGAATTCTATAATGAGAAATAACCCTAAGCCACATGTCATGATAAACATATATTATTTCATTTTCTAATTTAATTATAATCATGGTTCACTCACCCCATGGGAATCCATGATCCAGTTAAAAAACCATTTAAAATCAAAGAAATTTAAGGAATAATTCCATTTTTTTTAAATAATTTGGTTAAAAAAATGATGGAACAATTGAAATATTGCATAAACTTGGAAATTATCAAACCATTGGGTTAATATTTAGACCCTATAACTTTAACCGATGATCCAACAATACTTCCAATGGATAACACCTACAAGAAAGAAGGTGAAGATGATTTCAAAGAGGTTCTTAGATCAAAATTGATCAATATAAAAACCAATGACACAATTGGTTAAAGGATTTCACTACAACAGTTGGAGAAGAATGAATAGAAGGAACAAACCTAACCAAAAAAGACATACCAGGGATCACTCACAAAAACAGGACATCCAAAAGGGAATTTAGCACCCTAAAATCATTTAGATAAATCCCTAGGGTTAAGAGGACAATAGTTGTATCTAAAATAATGATAATTTAGATGCACAACATGTTTAAAATAATATTTCAAGAATTTACACATCGTGTAATGTGATTACATGTCATGTAAATTTTATTAATAGAATACACCAAAAACCCCATCATCTTGGATTTATTATATTAAAACCCTAGAATAATTACATGATGTGTAATCCCTTTATATGACGTGTAAATGTATTATAGTTTATTTTTCACCCCATTTTCCTTTTTAAATAAACTTAACATCTTTTAAAATTTATCAACTCCCTAAGAACCCATGAAATACTTAACCCGTTTATACCCAGACTCCATTAATTCAAACAAGCATACATCCCTGAACTTCGGGTCATTTTCTCCAGAAAATCTCTCCTCGTGAATACTCACTGGTCATTTTTAAGTTTCCTTACAACCCAAGACTACATGTATTAAAATGAAACACTCTGATGATGAAAAAAAAACCAAAATAAAATATTGAGGAAAACTTTAGAGAGAGATGTACCTGGAAAAAAACAGGATCTTACAACCTCCCCACCTTATAATAGCTCATCCATGGGATACTCCAAGTGTCACTATGAGGTCTTAGTAAACAAGTTCAGCCACTATTTTTGCATATCAGACTCCCTCTCCCAAGTCTCAACCTGAACTTTCCCATGATTCCATTAGACCTGAATCAATGGTATAGTCCTACCCAGAAGATAATTCTCACTATGATCCACAACTTGTATCAGATGATTCTCAAAGGACGCATCGACACAAAGCTCAAAGTCTACTATGTCTATCACATGGGATGGTTCTAGATTATATATTTATAGTTTAAATACATGGAAAATTTCATGCATGGAACTGTAGTGCCATGGAAGGTCTAAACAGTACGCCACTAAAATGACCCTTTCCACTATTTTAAATGGACCAACAAAGTTAAGTGCTAGATTTCCCTATTTCTTTATGCAGTGTTTCCTCATCCTAGGTGAAACCCAAAGGAAAACACGTTGACTAGCCCCGAATTCCATATTTCATCATCGATGGTAATCATATGATTTTTTCCAGATCTGCGTGGCCACCAACCATTGTCTAGTCAACTAAACCTATTCAGATGTCTCCCATATGATACTATTCCCAATAAGTTCTAACTCACATACCTCTAGCCAACAAAGAGTTGAGCAGTATGACCTCGCATAAAAACCATAAAAAGGTTCCATTTGGATTGATTATTGGAAGATATTATAATATAAAAACTCCACAAGTGTCATATGATTATCCCATAAACCACCAAAATCCAAAACATAGGCATGTAACATATCCTCCAGAACCTAAATAGTACGCTCAAATTGAACATCAGTTAGTGGATGATTGGTTATTCTTAAAATAACTTATGATACCAGAGATTTATAAATACCCTAATAGAATCATGATGTGAAACAAGGATCTTTATCTAAAATGATACTCCTCATAACACTGTATAACATAACCACCTCATAAATGTAAATATTTCCTAAATCATCAATGGTGAAGGTTTCTCTAATTGGTAAGAAGTGGGATATCATAGTCAGTCGATCAAAAGAAACCCATACATCATCATTATTATGGGTTATTCTGGGTATTATTAACACAAAATTCATCATGACATCATCTTATTCCCACTCAATAATGGGTAAAGGCTGCAAAAGTCCAACTGGCCTCTGATGATCAGCTTTCACCTGCTAAAAAGTAAAGCATCTAGCCATAAATCTTGCCACCACCTTCTTCATTTCTGACCAATAGTATTGTATATGTAGATCATAATACATCTTTGTTAAACCATGGTGAATTTACCATATAGAAGCATGAAACTCCCTCATCAACTCCTTAAGAAAGCCCGTAAGAACCCATACTTGGCCATAGAAAAGAATATAATTATCATAGCTAAGAGTACATCATGATGGAATCTCCCCATCATATAATTTGTATCTCAGAACTGAGACCTCCAAATAAGAAAACAAATTGGTCTTAATCTGGTGCAAAATCATGGTTATAACAGATGTTTAATTCAGATATACTCTCCCATGTGATTCTTAAATATCTAGATGCATGTCTTTAAGGAGTTACATTATGAACCAATCATCACAAAACTTATTTATTACCTTTTTATGTGTCTTTCAGCTTGAATTGTCAACAATTAAGTTTCCATTTCCAACTATATAAGCCAATTAAAAGTTGAAAGACTGCAAATACTCAACCTACCCCTTATACCGAAGGTTCTCTATTCACTAAGAAAATATATACTTGAGGCTCTTATGATCTATGTATTCCACAAACCTCTCACCCATGAGATAGTGTATCTAACATCTCAGGGTATGTACCACTACTGTTAACTCTAGATTATGAGTAGGGTAATTCCTCTCATGTGGTTTTAGCTTCCTGAATCCATAAGAAACCACTCGATCCTCCTACATTAGAATTAATCTATGTCTAACTTCAGATGTGCCATGGTACATGTCATATGAATTACCTAACACATGTAAAGTGATGATAGCTGATGAGGTCAGCCCAACTTTTATCTCCCAAAAATCTCTCCCGCAAGAATCAGACAAAACAAAATTCACCCCTTTCTTGGTCAGCATAGACATTGGTGCTTCAAAATGGGATAAATATTGGATAAAACACAGATAATAACCTGATAATCCCATAAATATCTGAATTTCAAAGATGTTCTTCGATTGTTCCCAATATATCACAACTGTGAATTTCTCTGGGTTTCCTGAAACTCTTTCCTCTGAGATGACATGGCCCGAGAAGTGAACTTCATTAATCCAGAAACTACATTGGGTTAGCTTAGCATAAAGCTGAGGATCTCTCAGTGTACTCAAGAAGATGCCAATAATTTTGGCATGATCTTCTACTAACTGGTATTACACTAAGATATCATCGATGAAAACCACCAAAAATGATTCAAAAAAGGTTTAAATATCCTATTCATTATGTCAATGAATACCTCAGGCACATTAGTCAACCTAAATTGAATCAATATGAATTCATACAATCCATACCTACTCATAAACGTAGTCTGAGGTATGTCCAATAGCCTCAACCTTAATTGATGATATCATGATCTCAAGTCGAACTTGGAGAAGATCTTATCACCTCTTAACTAATAAAAAATATCATCAATGCATGGAAGATGATACCGGTGCTTGACTGTTATCTAGTTCAACCTCCAATAATACACACATAAGTGCAATGATCCATTAGACTTTTTAGTAAATAGAATTTGAGAACCCCGAGGAGATATACTAGGTCGTATGAAGAAATTAGATTCCATATCTTCTAACCAAACCTTCAACTGTTGAAACTCTCTTGGTTCCATTCAGTAAGGTGGGATAAAAACTATATCTTCTCCCAGCACTAACTCGATCATGAAATTGATCTCTCGCTTGGGTGGTAATCTATAGAATTCATCTTGGGGAAATTCCTAAAAAAATCCTACCACTATAGGAAATGAATCTTGATGCATTCCACCATTATCTAGATCAAGACCAATGATCTAAGCTGTGAGAAAATATAATCTTCATTGAATTTCTCCTGTACAGCCAGCCTGAAGATCCCACTCACCTTAGTTAAAATAGCTGCTTCCTTTTGGATATAGGAAGTTAACTCTCCTCATGTAATAGTTGATATGAGCCTGCTATATAACTAACCAATCTGAACCAAGAATCAAGTCGAATCCTATCATTTTTAGCACAAACAGTCCCCAAAAGAAGTGGTAGACACCAATATCTATAGGACACATCTTGTAACATTTGATATTCTCCTACTAAAATCTTTATAGTGTGTCAATGGTTAAAACCCCATATAATATTTCCACATCCATGCCTAAACCATTTGAAAAAAGACTAGATAAAAAATAATGTGATGCTCCAGTATTAAAAAAACACAAGCTAAGGTAGATGATATAATAATTGTACCTCTAGCGATAGACGGTCATGTATCCATGTTAGCTGGAGTATTCTGCATAATGTTCAACTCACTTGTCCCACTTCCATGGGCTTTAGTCTGACTACCCTAATCTATTTCCCTTGCTTGGTATTGATACTCATGAACCAAGGTACCACATTCCCTACCTCGAAATGAATGGCCTATGAAATTCCAGCTACCAACCTACTGAGGGGTATTTAAGCCCCTTCCCAATTTTGGTGCCTGTATTGATCCTCTTCCACTAGTCTTTTGTGGAAAATTAACATAAAACCTTTGAATATGACCCATTTTTTCAAAAATAAGACACTCAATTGTGGGTTAAGGACACTATGGGAACTTGTGAATAAACTTTCCACATTGATATAACTAGAATGGAACATAGTATTGAGATAGTTATCCACTACCCTGACCGCTCTTCCCACTACTATCTTGGTGGAAAATATCATAGCAGTGCTTCTTTTCACTCAAATAAAAACTCCTAGATTTCCCTGCTGAAATAGGATGGCCACTACTTGGGGACTTTGTCAAATTCCCTTCCATGATGAGTTATTAATTCATCATGTATCCAAATCTTCTTAAATGGAAAAATTTTTACTTGTGACATGATCTCATAACGAAGACTATCTTGGTAATGTCTTACTCTAGAGATATTGTCTACTACCAAAGACGTTGAAAAGTGTTGTAGGTTGGTAAAACATCTAGAATATTCCAGTACTTACAAAATCTAATGTATAATATATATTAACACATGATATTTTCCATCCCTCAATTTCTTTGGATAAAAATGGCTTAAGAACTCCATTTTGAAGTTTTTACAAGATAGTTTATCCTACTACCCAGCTTCCTCCAAAATATCCCACTAGTTATTGGCATGTCCACAAAGAATATATGCAGAAAAATTCTCCCTCCTATCCATCAGTTTCTCGAGTTGAATGAAGATCATATGGAAAGACTCAATCTAAAACTTGGCTTCCTAGGGTCCCCCTTCCCCAGTAAACATAGGCAGATGTTGTAGCTGGAAGTCTCTTTTCAGCTAAGGCATCGAATGAATAGTATGAGAAATCTTCCTTTCAATGGTTTGCATGACCCTAAGGACGTTTTTGTGAAGTTCAACATCCATTTTTTCATTTGTAACTACAGGAATATTTTTTTCAGCTGTGTTTGGAGTGTGATAATTTCTTATCTCTCGACTCTCAAGTCAAAGAAGATAAGGATGCATTTCATCTACAAGAAAAACATACACCTTATAAAACTAACTAGAAAAAAGTTCAACCCAACATGTAACTTCAATAGAGAACCACTAACTCTTGGTATCTCTAAACGTGGATTAAAAATATTTTAGCATTACATGACAACTCATTTCATTTATCCAGTGAAACAAACATCTCATGTCATAGTTATATAAGAAAGTATATATCACATGGAAAAATAGATACGCCCCTATCATGAAAAATGCATGTTAGTATATCCATATGTTCCTATTATGATGTATGTATTCTAATATCTATCTATACAAATCCATGAGTACAAATCTCAATAAATAGTAAGATCATAAAACAATAACCTCACACCACATGTGAATCACCCAAGGTGAAATAACATCAACTGTAATAAGCACATAGCACTATAGAAATCCCATCCCTAGGCACTCTAATTTTCCCATATAAATGGGTTAGATAATCCCATGAAAAATCTCATTACCAAGTCCCAACACATCCTAGACTCCTTTCAACCTTTCCTAAATAGTAAAATAAATGAAAATAAAACATACTTCTTTGATAAAAATTTGTAACATCCCCTAATTTAGAACTCTCTCATGTGGTCGGAAAGGGTTGCTTATGAATCCTCAAGCACATATCCCTATATTCTAGATTTTGATGACTATCATCATGGTTTTGATAATTTTAGTGAGGAGACTATACCCCCTGGTATGAATTTTCATAGCAGTAGAAACAATTCACAATAAAATGGAAATAATCAAAGTAAATACATAGTAGAAGACAACAACCAAAGACAACTTAATAATCCAATAAATAATGAGGAATAATGTAATTATGTGCTAGAATGTAACTAAATGGCATGCTAGAACAATAAATGAAAAATAATAGTAGACTCAAAGACATGGGACCCGAACCCCACATCGGTCCCATCTCTAAACTCAATCTCAATGCAAACAAGCAATCAATAGCAAGGTCATTTTTCCTTATCCAAACCAGCATCCATGAAATCTTCTTGGGTACCAAATGGAAACCCAAATAGGGTGTGAGTATAACTCAGTAGGTCGACACCACTATGTCTAAAAAAATGGTCTAATAAGAAGTGTATGAAATAAAGTGATAACTAGGTGTATTATAATTAATAAAATACAACAAAATCCTGCTTCTGCTTCATGTCGGAATATCTCTGAGCATGTCTTATAAGATTTCAAACCACAACCATATAACCAAGGTAAAATAACCTACTTCATTACCATGCTGAAATATCTTTGATCATGTCTTATGACTATGCCAACCACAACCGTATAACCAAGATTACATAACCTACTTTGGTGCCATGTCGGAATATCTCTAAGCATGTCTTAAAACCATTCCAACCACAACTATATAACCATGGTATATTCACAAAAATCTGGGTTAAATCCCTATAAGTATTACAGTATCTGGGAAAAATCCCTATAAGCATTATAATGTCAAGGAAAAATACCTATAGGTATTACAGTATGGGACCAGGCATATCACACTCTGTATAATAATTATAGCATGGGACTAGGCTGAGCTCACTCAATATCATCATTACAACATATAAGTGTGAAAGTCCACTATCTGAGCCTAATATATAAAAATTACAGCATATAACACAATTCATATCATACAACATAGATATCACAATATAACATCACAATTCTCAATGGTTAATTATGAAAATTTACATTATTCTTTCATATTCCACTTGTAATTAAATTAAAAATTGATTAAAAATTATATCAATAAGAAATAAGCCCCAATTTATGGATTCTAAAACAAGAAATCACTCTAAGTAACATGTCATGCTAAACATAATTTAATCTATTTTCCAATTAAATTTTAATCACGGTTCGTTCACCCCATGGGAATCCATGAACTAGTTAAAAATCCATTTGAAACCAAAATAATTCAAGGAATAATTCAATTTGTTTATTTAATTAATTTGGGTGGATGCAACGATGGTGTAATCATAATATTTCATAAAATTGGAAATTATCAAACAATAAGGTTAAGATTTAGACCCCTACCTTTAACTAACGATCCAACAATTCTTCTAACGGTCAATTACCATGAGGAAGAAAGTGAGGATGATTGAAAATAGGTTCCTTGATGAAAACTTGTCAAGATCAAAACCAATAATGCAATTGGTCAAAGTATTTCACTACAATGGTTTGAAAACATCGAAGAGATGGATGAAACATAATCGAAAAGACTTACCAGGGATCTCTCACACAAATGTTACATCTAAAAGGGAAGCTGGCACCCCAAAATCACATGAAGAAATCCCTAGAGTTGAGAGGAGAAGATATGCATTTGAAAAAATGAGAATTCAGCCTCACATCATGTTTAAAACAACAAGTCGGGAAATTTACACATCGTGTACTATGATTTCATGTCGTGTAAATTTTTTTAATGGAATACGCCAAAAAAATCCATTGCCTCATATATTAAAACCCTAAAAAAATTACATAACGTGTAATTCCTTCTCACAATGTGTAAATGTTCTATAGTTTATTTTTCATCCCATATTCCTTTTTAAACAAATCGAACCTCTTTTAAAGTTTCTCAACTCACCAAGAGCACATGAAACACTTAAACCATTTATACCCAGACTCCATTAATTCAAAAAAGCATACATACCAGAACTTTAGGTCATTTTCTCCAACAAAGCTCTCCTCTCGAATAATATTTGGTTCTTTTCAAAGTATCCTTGCTACCTGAGACTAGATTTATTCAAACAAAATACTCTTATGACAAAAACAAATCTGAAAGAAAATATGAATGAAATAATCTGAGATAGAAATACCTAGAAAATTATAATATCTTACATAATTTTTAAGTACCAATCATATTGCATCATTCATTAATGATTATATAAATAATTCCTTCTATTTGGAAGAATTGTTTCCCTTGTTCTATCAATGTAGAGGAGGAAGAATAATTCCTCTAATTATTGAGATCATTCTTGGGAGGTTATTTTCGTATGGGTATAATGATCTTGAGAGAATACCAATGTGAAAAATAAATATCATGACCCTAAATATGATATAAGTAGGGTTATATACTTAGGGTTAAACAATAAGTAATGGAACATAGGCCCTTTACTTAATTTTTTATCCTAAGTAAACCCCACATCAAATGATGATGATGATAATAATAATAATAATAAGTAATGATAATAACATATTCTTATGAAATGTGCTAACTTTCATATATTTAAATATAATTTATTAAATAAATAAGTCAATATTTATTTAAATGATATTAAATAAAATATATTATTTCTATTATACTCTTAACCCGACCTGTTAATCCTCATCGGTATTTATCAAACCTTGAATAATAAATATTTATTCTAAATAAATATATCAATAGTATTTTTTTAATAAATAAATATTATGTTCACTAACTAAAAAATAAATATTTATTTTAATAATCATTTAAATATAAAATTATTTATTTAAGAAATTTGTGGTTTTTTATTTCCTTACAAATAATTAACAAGAGATAAATAATTATTTTATATTTTATAGTTGGAAAATAATATTTATTTAATATTCAAAAGTTATATATTCTAACACAAATAACTGGTGATTAAATTTATGTAAAAAATAAAAAAAAGAATAATTATTATTACCTGATTAAAAGAATAATATTTATTTATAAACTATTAAATTCAAATTGAATTTAACTAAGATTCTGGATACACTTACTATGTGACCCTATGAGCCTCTTTGTTAGTAGAGTTAGGCTAGCTATCCTAAAGTCCAAGATTAGAATCCAACAACACATCAAGGAACCTATAGATAAAGAATTTAATGTCCCAATGATAAAAACCTCATACAAACACTTACTATATAATATAATCTCTTTGTCTCAATATCTTATCAAGAAGGATGCATACTTGTGTTATCAAACTTTGCGCTTGATTATATCTTTCTGTGAATTACATAAATGAACTCATAAATGAACCACCATGACCATAGATTTAATCAAAGAGTTTAATTTCTATAAAAATGCTTGAGATACCTACTACTATTGGAATATAATGGAAAAATAGTTTCCTGAATTATTCATTAATGTACGATCATTAATGACACACCCAATGTATCCTACCTCACCATGAGAATATGTCATTATAGTTTTTTTCAAACATAAAAATACATAATTCATGAAAAACATTAATAATAATATCAAGTATAAGGACCAATAACACATCTGTATATTGGAATATCCAATGACATATAATATATAGAATAACTATTAATTGGTCTATTCTCATAACCTCTCTCCTTTGGGATTACCAAGTGAGAACATCATGAGAATAATTATAAATCTATTAGGATCATGGAACACTTGATATTAAAACATTATCCATGTCATGTTAGGTAGATTCCATTTTACCATATGACATATATTTATGAACATTTTCATAACACTTCAAGGTTCTCATTATAGTGAGGAACTTCCATAACCTTTCGATGTGAAAAATAAAGAATTTATCACATTAATGTTACATAGAATAACACACATCATGTGATAAAATATTAATTAATATTAATGTATTTGAATATACATGGAATAAAATGTATAAAATTAGTTGTTTCAAGAGAACTAACTCCAATAGTGTTGTCAGAGAGACTCAAATTATGTTTATGACATGCTTTATGTTGTTAAAATTTCTTGTTATTTCAGGATTACATGTTCTTATGATACCATTCCTTCTATTTATTTCTTCTATGTGACTAATTTTGAGTCATCACTTTTAATATTCCATTATTAATGATATCTCACCCTCATGTTTTATTGTATTTTTTATTACTAGGATTTTATACTCATCCATTATTTATGTATTTCCCTAGGATATACTTTGTAGTGAAAGTAGAACATTGATATATAGAGGGTAATGATGAATATGTAAACATGGTATTATGTAGTTTTTTTAAAAAAATGTATTTATTCTCCCTAATACACCATAATTCTACTTTTCTTGGTTTAACTTGTGGATATTTATGTTATTTATGATGAATTAATATGTGTATGAGATATAGGTCATTATAGTTGGTTTCATAGAAAGGGATTTCAATTTATTATATTGGGTTAGATATCCTAATAGGAAATACACCATGAATGACTTAGGTTAAAACTTATACAGACATAAGTTAGTATACACAATTATTTTTTGAGTTATTATTTCTATGTCCATAGTTTTTCATTAATATTCTTATTAATTTGAGTATTCCCATCCCAAACATTCCTTTATTTTAGAAAATATACTAAAATAGTAGGAACTATGTCAAAAACCAATGTTATGGGAAATGTAATGATTTACCAAATAAGATTACTAATATAATGGGAGAAGGATTCAAGAATATAGAGACCTTGGGTTCTTATACATGAATGTTACATATTTTTATATTAATATTAATTATATTTCACAAATAAAAACCCAAGGACCATAACACTTTAGTGTCTTTTGAAACATGGAACTCAATATTATTAATTCATGGAAGATATTTAATGTCTCCCATAAATATATTCCCTTTTTGTACTCCTACTTAAAAACATTTCTTTATAACTTAGGGAAATGAAACATAAGATAGGGGTGAACTCAAATGCTCAATAAGGGTAAAAAAGGGAGATATATAAGTATAAAATTAACATAAAGGTTTGGTAACATAAGCATAACATTTTAAAACCCTAACCTATATATTAAGGATAATAAAAATTAGTCATGGAATAAATATTGGTTGTTTATAATACATGAATAATAAGTGAATCAAAGAACATGATCTATGAGAGCATAACATTATCATAAGACGTAGAATTTTTAGAATACCAAAAATAATATAAAATCATTTACCTATTAGTTAAGGTTCACTCCCAAGACCATTATAGTGAAAAAAATCTTGTACTGGATCAGGTTCACTCCTCATTCTAGCTCAGTCTTACTAAATTGGGTTGACTCCCCCTTCCAGCCCTGTCTTATTGAACTGGGTTCACTCCCCCTTCTAGTCTTATCTTACTGAACCGGTTTCAATCCCCATTACATCCATATCTTAATGGAATAGGTTCACTCCCCATTCCATCTTTATATTTATCATGAGATATAAATATTTACCCAATGAACTGGACGGATATATAGGCCCCACACATAATTTTTTATAACATAACCACTTCCCTTGGTTATAATGTAATATCCATCATATAATGAAAATCATACATATGTGTGACACAATATCATAAAATGTTCATCATATAATAAACCATGAAAATAAGTGGGCTTTATAAACATTTTATCATAACATAACCTAGTTTCATACTCATTTCATTATTTTATCAAATCATAAACTATGGAAAAAGAAGGGGGTTTCATAAATATTTTATCATGGTATAACCCATGTAAAATGAATTGGGTTTCTTATGAATTTTATCATGGTATAACCTGTGGAAGATAAATGGGTTTCATAAAAATATTTTTATCATAATAATAAACCATTTATATAAATAATAAGAATAGTATCCTTGGATAATGTCCCCTGTAATGAATAATTAACCACAAATAATGTCATCTAATATAAAAAATAATTTTGAAAGACCACATGGTACATTTCTTGAGGAAAATATCTCCCCTTTGAAAATCAATTTTTAAAAAATAAAACATTATGATAATTATTTTCTTTTAAAATAACCTTGAAACATATAAAGGAATCTTCTAAAAATAATTTAAAACATAAATTATTATGATAATTTTTTTCTTTTAAAATAACCTTGATAACATATAAAGGAATATTCTAAAAAACCATTTAAAAATTTATTGAGGAAAATATACTTACGTACTTAAAAACAACGTTTTATAACACTTTTTGAAAACATTTTTAGAAAACATGGTTTTGGAAGAAATCATATTTCCAACTGAAGAGAGAAATAAAGTTGAATTTTCTTATAAAACTTTTCCCACTTATTTTGATAACCAAAGAGTGGTAAAATGGTAATATTAATTGAAAATATCATAAATAACTAGAGAAGATGAAAATTCATGGGTTTATTAAGATATGAAACATAATATTTTATCATAAAAAGAATAATCATTAATAATATTGATAAATGGTGAGATTTTAAAACAAAATCGTTATCACTTTAATAAAATTGAATCATAAGCCCCATAAGGGAATAAATTAAAATATAACATAAAATATCATGAGGATAAAAATATTCATGCTATTACATGTAAAATGGTTTGTATATACACATCTTGAAAGAATATAGGTGTGTACCATAATATATGTCCTAAATAAGTAATATTGAGACAAAAATCCCTTACTGATTTGGTAACTTTTGAACCGTAAACCCCATGAAAGAGAGATCCTAAAATGGATGTGTAAATACCAAAAAATTTAAGTATAATAATTATAATATACATATATGGGAATTATATATACACCATATAAAATAAAAATGTTGTGAATATGGCTTGTTTCTCATAGAAAATAAAAGTGAGATGGAAATCCCCTTATGTTATGTCTTGACTCCCATCATACTCGTTCAAACTTCCTTTTATTTGGGTATCCTCCTTAGGTTTGCATTAAAATACTTCCTTGGTTGTATTTTTTCCAAACTAATTCTTATATAATGAGGGTAAAGAGGTTATGAAGTGATATGGTCATGGCTTGGCCATACTAAATAGGTTTGAAGGTGTGAAGAAGGGAGGAGGGTGAGTGCCCTTTTATAGTTTATGAGGAGTGATATTTTTGTAAATACCCAAACTAATTCACTATTGGGAGGTAAATATTACCTTAAGTGGCTCCAAAATTTATTATTAATTCAAATGAGGGATTATTTTTTCTAGACACAGCTCCGCCAAAAAATAAAACAGATGTTTTAAACATGTTTTTCCTTAACTTCTAATATTCCTTATTTTTATCATTTTTTCACTATGGTAACTAGTATTTTTAACCTAGTTAGTTTATCATATAAGACTAAATTAATATGATCCTTATTAGATAATTTATACCCATGGATTATAAATATTAAATCAAATTTATAAAATAAAAATCCTATGTTTTTTGAAAATTAATTTTAACACAAACACATGTAACATGAAAAAAACATTGTTTTAACCTTAACCATTCTAACATAGTGTGTACTATTTAAAAGTCAATATAGTCATTATAAAAGAAAAATTGTCCCATGAATAGAACATATTTGATATTTATTTTCATTCAAAAATCACTTGAAAATTTATAGGTTTGTTAATAATTTTAAATCATTTAATAAAATATTATTTACTACAATATAACATTAATGCCAATTTTGACATTATTAAACTAATTTTAATTTAAAAAAATCAATAAAATGATAGAATTAAAATATATCATATTAACTCATATGTAATATGATATAATAATTTATAAATTCAATTTAACCCAATAATTCATTAAATTTACTTCACTTTTAATATTTTTAGTATCATTTATTTTATTTTATTATTAACTAAATAATTCATGCATTGGAGTTTATTAAGAATTTAATATAATTATTTAATATATAAAACATTAAAATAAAATATCATGATTAAAAAAACTCACTTATTTTTCCAAAATATTATCTATAATCTAACATATGATCATTTTGTTCATATCCCAAGGCTTTATAGATATTAAAAGCAATGAAGATTCATTTTTTTCCTTTTCTTTACTTAATGTATTACATAGGTTACATAAATGGAAAAGTATCCCAAAACCAATAAATATAAAACCTAAGTTCATGAGGATTGAACTATTTCCATCCAATGGGTGTTTGAAACTTTTTTATTTCATTTTAACCCCTTATATTTTTAGTATAACCCTCGGTAAACTCATTGTTACCTTAATCGCAGTAATTAATTTTTACTACATTCACTGTTCATTTTGGTAAAATATTAAGTTGAAATTATTATATAATATAAATTATTCTAATTCCAAATATGAAATAAATTTTTTCAAATTTCATTCACAATAGTGGGAAAATTAAGTTAATATTAATCTCATAGACATGATGAGAAATTGGGGTTTTAAAGCGAAAATGATCAAAAGTTTACAAAGTTTTTGTATCCAATTTCAATATGAAATTGATTAAAATGACATAAATTTTATTAAAGGGCTTATAATTTAACTAATATAACTTTAAATAAATTTATAATTTAATTTAACTTTATAAATAAATTAAATGAAACGGAAGTTTTCAATTAAAATTTAGTATTTTTTACTATTCATCAAAAACTGAAACTTTTTAGAAAAATCCTGAAAATTCACCCTAAGATAAATTTGACATTATAAATTAAAAAAATAATTTAATTTTATAAAATTCATTTTCTAAAATTCTTAATAATTAATTTTATTAATTTTTTACAAAAAACATAAAAAACTTTTTTTGAGAAAATTGTATTTTTAAAACATATAAATATTTTAACAAAAATTATTAATTTTATTATCAATATATATTAATTTTATAAAAAAAATATACATAATATTTAAAAATTATTTATTTGTATTCATATCACTAAGTTTAATGACTAGGTTATAGCATTCGTGTTTAAATAATATATCGTGGTTTTTTTAAAACATAGTGTTGTGTGTAATGCATGTTAAGCTAGTGTTTTATATAGTGAAATATTATCTTGGTGTTAAATGCAATGAAATCCATCAAATAAATTTAATTTATAAAAAAAAATCATGAAATCTAGGGGTGTTATATTCTACCCCTTTTAAAATGAATTTCTCCCTCAAAATTCATCTTGGTTATCAAATGTTTAATAATTGAAAGTTCTTTTCATATAAACCCACATCACAAAAGGGTTAATAAAATATACACTTAAAAAGATAAAGGGATGTGAAAAGTTCATATGGAATAAAACATACCAAATTTCCTAATAGGATAACATAGGTAGGAAGTGAAAATATAGAAATAGAAGAGAAAACTGGCACCCAAATGCCGATGGAGAGTGATAAAGAACATGGTTAGTAGAAATTTAATGATCACAAATACATAAACCTTAGAGGATTTAAAAAGATAATTGATGTCATCAAAAATAATGATAATAAGGAAAAAAATATTTCAAGTCCTTTTTTCTAAATCTGATGAATTTTCATGAGAAGATATTCTTAATTGATTTCATTCCATTTCATAAGTACAATCTCACCCTGTGGTTGTTTCTGGATCAATTTCTAGTTCATCTCTTACTCTGAGAAATGGAGGTGAATTTTTTTCCTAAATAACTAATAGATCATAAGATCCATGGATAGAATGATAATTCATTCCATCTATCTTTAGTTTTCATCATCATAAAATGGTTAACACATGTTATCCAATATTCATAAATATTCATATAGAGAAATAATACATTAATCTTTAAAACCTCATTCCAAGTTCAAAATAAACCATTTCATAAATGGTTAACCTTTTGATGCTTATAAAAGATAAAAATATAAACCTTTATAAATAAGGTCACTAAATTTATCAAAATCATCTTAACATTGATCCACCATATACCATAAAGTAACTCTTAATTTTCCCATACAAAACTTATGAATACCTTAATCATGTATTCTATTGAAACATCGTAATAACCATAATTACCACAAAACATATTAAAAACATACATGATTCTTCATCTATTACATAAAAACATATTGTTAGATATATTACTTAAATCCAAAAATAATGTTAACTTTGTCAATGATGGAATATACTAATTTTCCAACAAATCAATAATCATTTATAAGGTCATCAATACTATCCAATTCACTTTATCCATATCAATCATATCTTTATCCAAGAAAAACACAATTTTATCAACATTAGAAACATATTAATGGTTACCATACCTTAATCAAAATATCAACTTTCCTTTAAATCACTTTTCTATGTTATCATCACCCTTCAATATATTTTTAAAAATAATTAATGAAAAACTTATACTTCATGATTCATATAACATAATTATTGAATTCAAATACATAAACACTTCAATCATCCCACTTCATTATCAAAACATTTACTAGGATTCATCAAACCTATTCATTTATACCTCTTTCTGTTGGTATGTTATATGTATTTTAATCATCATCTGTAATATAACAATTACTTATACAAATTTTCTGATTTTCTTCATGAGATTTACCCTTAGGATATCAATTTGAAAAATGACCATACTTTATACATTTAAATAATTCAACAATCTATTATATATTAGGTATACTATTATTCCCATCAATTTAATTAACTTATGATTTTTATTTTTCCTTTTCAATTACTTTATTTGTGTGTTTTTCTATAATCAAAACATCTTCTCGTACCTCTGAGACCTTCCCTTCAGTGCTTCTTACCACATTCCCAATATATAGGAAACAACATCTTCTTTAATCCATGGTCTCTACTACCCGAACACTCATCAAAATATATCCTTATCTTATTTCATGAGTCTGAGAGTTAGTTAAGATGAATTTTTCTAATCATGTTTTAGGATAACTAATTAAGAATAATCATAACATTTTTTACTTGATTCATCATCCAATTTGTCTTATCATATCACAAAATTTTCCATCATATTCAATGTTAACGTGATTTATTATAGTTCCATCCGTTGACTAAAACCAAAGACTTAGTGTAAGGAACACTAATCATAGTGGAAAAATACAAAAAAATTACTTATAGGTTATCTAAATCATGAAACATTATATAATGACTTAGTTTTATCCTATGTCATTCATAGTCATCATCAATTTAAATCATTCATGATGGTTTGTAAAGAGTTTGTGAATTTCTAAATCATGTCCCTTGGGAGTCTCAAACCGGGTGTAAAATAGGGTTCTCTTTTGTGCACTAGTTCTCGATCGAGTTGATCTCAATATGATCTTTTCATGATTTTTACCCCTAGGTAAATCTATGCTAGAGACACATCCACTTATAGTATCCAGATGGGTATTTAATTGCATGGAAACCACTTTCTTTAACCTTTACCAAAATTCTAGAACATTTTCCTATAATTTGATGCATCCTCAGTCTTATCCTAAGAGACATCCCTAGAAATATCCCTATAAATATACTTAGGGGTCTCACTAATGTGTTCTCATCCTAGTTTCTAAAGTTTAACTAAACCTTTCCTTTGATACCAAATATAGAGACTCTAGCTTCTCATACATGGATATCGAATCTTTCTAGATGAATATTCATTGCATTGCCCAAATAAATGCCTGATGACCATAATATTTTTGTTCCTTTGGATACCTAGAACATGATCTTCTTAATTCATAGAATATCTTCAATATTCCCCATAAAGATCATCCCTTTTTGTACTCCTAATTAAATATCGTTATAATTACCTAAGGAAACAATACATAAGAAAGGGTGATACCAAATTCTTATTAAGTGTAAAAAATGGAGATATATAAGTATAATATAAACATAAGGGTATGAGAACATTAACATAGCATTTGAAAACCCTACCTTGCATATCAAGGATCATAAAATTGAGTCATAGAATAAATATTGGAAGTTAATAAGACATGAATCATAAGTGAATAAAATAACATGATCCATTATATAATTACATTGGTATAATACATGGAATTTTTTTCATACACGTAAGAATATAAAATCATTTACATATTAGTCAATATTTAATTCTAATAATATCACAGTAGAAAATTTCTTTTATTGAATTGGGTTGAGTCCCCATTCCATCCATGTTTTACTGAACTTGGTTCACTTCATGTTCTAGCCATGTATTACTGAAGTAGGTTCACTCCCCATTTTATCCCCATCTTACTGAACTGATTTAACTCCTCTTTATGGCCCTGTCTTACTGAATCGGGTTCCCTCCTTATTCTATCCTTGTCATACTAAACCAGGTTCACTCTCTATTTCAGCCCCGTCTATCTTATGTGATATAAATCTTTAATCAATGTGTTATAGGTTGATATAGGTCCCACCCATCTTTGTTTATAATGTAACTACCATCCATGGTTGTAACACAACCACTGTCATATAATAAAAATCATAAATATGTGTTCTAAAATACCATAAAACATTCATCATATCATAACCCATTAAAATAAATGGGTTTCATAAATATTACATCATAATATAACCTGGTTTCATAATAATTTAATCATTTCATCAAATAATAACCTATAGAAAAAGAATTAGGTTTCATAATAATTTTATTGTGGTATAAAACATGGAAAAATAGGTGGGTTTTGTATGAATTTTATGATAGTATAACTCATGGAATAGAAATGGGTTTCATAAACATATTATCATCATATACATAAACCATATAGAAAAAGAATAAGAATTGTATGCTTTGATAATATCCCTAGAAAATCATAAGTAACCTCAAAAAATAATTTTAGATGGAAAATAATTTTTAATGCCCACTTGGGATATTTCTTGAGGAAAATAGATTTTCTTTTAAAATCAAATTTTAAAATGTAGAAAATTATGAAAATCCTTTTCTTTGAAAATAACCTTTAAAAACATATAAATAAATCTTTCAAAAATAATTTAAAACTTTTCTTGAGGGAAATATCCATTATTCTTTGAAAAAAACATTTTAAAACATTTTTAAAAACATTTTTAGAAAATGTGTTTTTAGAAGAAAATGGATTTCTGACTGAAGAGATAAATAAAGTCATATTTTTTTAATAAAATTTTCCCAATTATTTTAAGTACCAAATATTGAAAAAATAGTACTGTTACTTGAAAATATTATTAATAACCAAAGTATAAAAAAATTTATGAGTTTCTTGAGATATAGATCATAATATTTTATCATCGGAAACATAATCATAAATAATCTTTATAAATAATAAGATTGTAACATAAAATCATTACAACTTTGGTAACATTGAATCATAAGCCCCATAAATGAATAACGTAAAATAGAACTTAAAACATTATAAGGATAAATAAACTCATGTTATTAAATGTAAAATGGGATGTATATACACCTTGTGAATGAATATAGGTTCATACCATAACATGCATCTTAGTAATGGAAATTGAGATAAAATCCCTTATCGATTTGGTAACTTTTTAACCACAAATACCATGAAAGAGAGATCCTAAAATGGATATGTAAAAAATAATAATTTTCTATATAATAATTAGAATATACATTCATTTAAAGTATATATACAATAGTTAAAATAAACATGTGGTGAATATAGATTGTGTCTCATGAAAAATAAAATTGAGATGGAAATCCCCTTAACTCAAGTCTTTACTCTCATCATACTCGTTCAAACTTCCTCTTATTTGGGAATCCTCCTTGGATTTGCACTAAGAGCCTTACTTGGTAGGATTTATGTTAAAAATAAGGCTTTTAGGATGAGGGGAGGGAAGCTGGGAAGTGATTTGGGAAGGGATTGGTTGAGCCAAATAGGTGTGAAGGTGTGAAGAATAGAGGAGATTGAGTTCCCTTTTATAGTTGAGGAGGTGTGTAAATTTTGTAAATACTTAAAAGTATTAACTATTGGGAGAGAAATATTCTCTCAAGAAGCTAAAAAATTGATTATTAATGGGAGGGAGGTATTTTTTGGTTGATCTAAACCTCCACCACAAAATAAAACACATTTTTTAAACATGTTCCTTAACTTCTATGTTTCCCTATTTTTACCATTTTGGTTTTTCACTATGGTAACTAGTATTTTTAACAAAGATAGTTTATATTTTAATAATAAATTAAAATGAACCTTATTAGATAATTTGGATCCAATAATTATAAATATTAAATCCAATTTATCAAATAAAAATCCTATGTGTCTTAAAAATTAATTTTAACACAATTGATGTAAGGTGAAAAAACAAAATTTTAACCTTAACTGAGCTAACATGTTTTGTTATTATTTAGTAATCAATATTATCATTATAAAAAAACATTTAGTCTATGAATGGGAAATATTTTATATTTATTATCATTTAAAATCACTTGGTTTAATACTATATTGTTTAGTAATTTTAAATCATTTAATAAAATATCATTTATTATAATATAACATTAATGTCAATTTTTACATTATTCATCTAATTTGAATTTTTAAAAAAAATAAATAAAATGGTGGAATTCATATATATCAAGTTAAATAATATGTAACATTATATAACCATATAAAAATTAATGTAAAACAATAATTTATTCAATTTACTTCACCTTTAATATTTTTAGTATCATTTATTTTATTGTATTATTAACTAAGTAATTATTGCATTGGTGTTTCTTAATCATTTAAAGTATTTGTGCCATTTATAAAAAATTAAAATATATTATCATGATAGAGAAATAATTTATATTTCAAAATAATATATATAACCAAACATATTATGTTTTTGTCACTATCCCAAGGCTTTATAGATATTAAAAGTGAGGAAGGTTTTTTTGTCTGTTCCTTCACTTAACTTATTATATAGGTCACTTTTATAGAATAGTGTCCCGAAACTCATAAAAATCGTACTTGAGATCATAAGGGTCAAATTATGGCCATAAAATGGGTGTTTGAAAAAAGGTTAGGTCATTTTAACCCCTTATCTTCTAATTTTAACCCCTAGTAGACTAATTTTTACATTAGCCATGATAATTAATTTTTACTTAATTCACTATTTATTTTGGCCCAAAATTAAGTTTTCCTTGTTAGATGATTTAATTTTATTATTCCAAATATGTAATATATTTTTCTAAATTTCAATCACATCATTGGTAAAAAATTAATTTAATATTAATCTTGTATATATAAAGAGAAAATAGGGTTTTAAAGCGAAAATGATCAAAAGCTTATAATATTTGTATATCCAATTTAAATATAAAATTGATTAAAATGACCTAAATTGGATTAATTGATTTTTTATTGAACTAATTTAACTTTAAATTCATTTTAAAATATAATTTAACTTCATAAATAAATGAAATGAAAGGGAATTTTTATTTAAAATTTGGTATTTTTCACAATTCCTCAAAAATTTAAACTTTTCAGAAAAATCCCAAAAATCACCCTAAGATATTTATGACATTATGAATTAAAAAATAAAGTTCATTTTATCAAATTAATTTTCTAAAAGTTTCAAAAATTAATTTTATTATTTCTCATAAAAAATATATAAAAACAATTTTTTGAGAAAATAGTATTTTTAAAACATATAAAGACTTTACATAAAATTATGTATATTATTAACAATGTTTTTTTTATATAAAAAAATTATAATTAATATTTAGAAATCGTTCACTTCTATTAATATCAATATATTTAACAACTTGGTAATAATGGTCACATTTAAATATCATATCATGGTTTTGTTAAAACTCAATGTTGTGTGTAACATAAGCTAGGACAGTTTTGTGTGTAGTGCAACATTAACTTGGTGTTTCATGTAATGCAAGACATAAAATAAATTAAATTTATTCTGAAAAAAAAAATCATGAATACTCAGGTTTTTATAAAGAACCTCATGATGGTACTTTGTCAACTAAATTAAGTTATAAATAATAACACGAATGACATATATTTCCCTCCTCTTAAGAGAGATCGAGTTGTGGTCGATTCATTTATATGAAAATTACCTCCATCCTTTGATAAAAATTCTGAAACCCTAACAGTATAGAAATTTATTAATTCCATGAGAAGTTATTTTAAATTTCTAATCCTTCATATAAGAGAAAATTATATTATCCATATATCATCTAAAGGGAGAATCCAAGTAGTTGTTAACACTAATAAAAAATATGATTCTCTAGGAAGACATCAAATTGATAGAATGGTAAGAATTCAAGAAACTATTTTCCACTAAATATTTTCCTCACACTCTCTATATAAATAAGGAAAGGGTGTTTGTTGGGATTCAATAAAGGGATAATGATTCAATTGGGTATTATGAGGAAAAATTAACAAATATTTAATAGTATTACTCAAGATTTTTCATTGACCTTGAATATAAGTCTAAGAGTTTATTCAATCACTTAAATTGGAGTATTCAAAAATAATTAGATATTAAAGAATTTGATATAAATGAGAAATATTTTGATCTGCGTTCAAAGTTGATATGGAGATTGAAAATTCTCAATGGTATCATGGGTCTGAATATAAGAATAGATGAATAGAGTTTGTATTTGGAGTTACAACTAATAACCTGTATAAAATAAAGAAGATCCAAAGACACACTCATCATAAGTATGGGAAGTATCATCCTAGAAACTTCCTAATATGAGTGGAGAAATTCTTCAAGTATAAAAATTAAGGGAATATAATTAATTAAAACAAAAGTTACTTGAATAATCCAATTGGAATGATAGAAATAATAAAGTATGTAATCGATCCTGAACCTATAGTTAAGTGTTTCATCTATAAGAAACATGGAAACTATGAAATTAAATGAAATAATACAATGTTCCTTAAGGATAACCATTGAAAATAACCTCAAAAACTAGGGGAGCAAGGATAATCTTACGCTATCACTATTGTTGTGGAGAATTAGGAAAACAGAGTGGTGATAAGAACATTTTTTATGCATTCAATAATAGAAAAATCACTATTTAATTATCTTTCAATGCATTCTTTTATATCATACAGGTTTGGTAGAAATAATCAAACACCGCCTCAAGACACATAGGTTGAATATTTTGAGAAAACACCACATGATTCAATTTTTGAATCTCAAGTATATAACTCTTTGAAAATTATCATTTACAGGAAAAACCTCTCTATGAATCTTTTTATACTTTGTATAATTAGATGTTATACTAGGAATATACATGTTATATTTGTATAAAGGCAACATCAACTACTGAAATAGGGAGATAACTTTTTATATCCTAAACTACTCTCAATTATATACAATTACAAGAAGAATGATTAATCTCATTTTGAAAACTTCTTCTAAAGCATGGATATTTCTTCCTTATGAGAAACCATATCTAAATCAAATAATTGAGACCACAGAAAATATTATCCTTGAGGGAATACCCATTATGAGTGAATATAATGATATATTCATTGAAGAGTTACCTATTCTCCCTCGTGATTGAGAGGTTGAGTTCTCTATAGATCTTATACCTAGATCACTTATAACAACCCATACATAATAAACCCATAATTTCTATGATTTATAGAAAGGATTTAATTTCCCTATATTCCCATGAGATTTTAAGTTTATTTTTTTAGAGAATTAGTAAATCCATTAAATTAAAAAAGGGTACACTTCCATACAGTGTTCATTTTTTCCACAAAAATAGATCCTTAAATAGACACTCCTATTTCTTTCATGGAATACATACTTCATTCATGAAGAGTCTTAATAACTAAAAGAGAAAACTTTATAGAGTTTTTATACATCCTTAAATCCTATAAAATCATTTTAAAACATAGTATTAGAAAATAAATCTTAGGATGGGATATAAAAAAATGAAACCTATTAGTCCATTAAAAAAACATGAAAACCCATATGAAAATTTCCTATTTTTAAAACAAACATTAAGATTAAATAATCACTTACTTACCCATGAAATCAACTTCTTTTCTGAAACCCTTTTATGGAATATCTTGTATAAAATCATAAATGAAACAATATAATCATGAATGTTACTTTGGAGGTTACAATCATATCACTCTTATAATAACCCTTATAATCGCCCTTATAATGGAATAGACAATGAGGTTAATTCTGAAAACTTCATAGAAGTAACTTATATCCAGTTTCCTTTATCACCATTACCCAATACATTGGAGTGTTAATTCAGAAATTCCCATCATCATATATAATTTTTAAAAACTATAACATGAATAATAAACATAGGGTCTTTAAATTTCATCATAAAACTCATAAATACATTAATTTAAACCCATAAACATAAGAACTTATATTTATCCCATAAAAATTAAAGGAAGTATACTTTTCTTTAAAAACAATTTAAAATAAAAATTTAATAGAACAATGAGAATTGAATTTAAATAGGAAAATCATGAAAACTTTAAAAGTAAGATTTATAAGGAAGAATGGAAATGGTGGTGGGAAAATTTAGTCACATAGTAAACATTAAAAACATTATTTTCACACATTTTTAAAGAAATTCATAAATTAAATATATGGAAAATGTTAAATAGATCTATTTTTAAACCTTTATAAAGAAGGTCAAAGATAATAAAAAATAAATTTAAGAAAGCATTAAATTGTTGAAAAAAATCATAAAAGAATAAGGATATGAGAGAGAATTATTTGAAAGGAAAACTTCAAAACATTTAATATAATATTTAAAAGAAAAATATCTTACCTCGAGTCCCAACTCACTTTATATAGATTATATCCTCCTAAATAATATAATTATTGTAATTATTTACTGGATTTAGAACCCTTTTCAGGTTTATTCCATTATTATTATTTATTTTATTTTATTTATTATTAGTCTTATTTTATTTACTAAATTGGAATAGTTCAAATTGGTCATTTTGGGGTAGTTGGGTTATGATATAGTTAATTTTATGTGAACCTTCCTTGATAAGATTGTTTTTAGTGGTTCAAAGTAACTATGATTTTTCACTTTTAATTGCACTATTATGATGGATATTTCACCATTATATAATCATAAAAATGTCTAAAATTTATAAAAATAATAAATTATTACAAGTATTTAAGTTCTGTTAATCATTCATGACATAAATATTATAACATTGTTATTTTATATGGTAAAACTGACCTAAAGAAGTACATGTTATAGTGACTGAATGAGTAAGAATTTACTATTGTATAGTAATAATATCACTTTTATAGAATATTATTGATTTAAAAAATATTATATAAAAGTGATACATAATATTAAATAACAGTTATATGATGAAGATAAATGAATGACAATGGTGATAAGTTATTACTTGTAAAATGTATTGGTATGCGTGTTTTAGGAAGTTAAATATTACAATGACTATTTATTATTAATATTTTTTTATATAATGGAAATTTTATATTTATATAACCTTAATAATGTTAAAAATAGAATATTTATTTATTAAATTAATTTTTAGAACTATCCAAGAAAGGTTGTGATGAAAAATGAAATACATTTTCTATGGAGGTGGTAGTTCACACGAAACATGATTTCCATTTTAATTTTAAAATATATGATAGAAAGGTAGATAATTCTTATTCCATAAACATAATAAAATTTTAGTATTTTAATGATAAAAATAAAATTATATTTTAATGGTTATAATAGATTTGGATAAGGTATAAGAAGATAAAAGTTGGAAGAACTCGATTAAGATTATTATCTCTTCCTTTGATGCCAAACTTTTTTTTTGTATTTTCAAATAAATCACTTTATGG
Organism: Viscum album; assembly: GCA_963277665.1. Classification (NCBI taxonomy): domain Eukaryota; kingdom Viridiplantae; phylum Streptophyta; class Magnoliopsida; order Santalales; family Viscaceae; genus Viscum; species Viscum album. The sequence goes on along the minus strand of OY728166.1, from coordinate 1,077,192,837 downwards.
CTGAGTTAGAACCTAACAAAAATCAATTTGAGGCTAAGTGAGAACCAAAACAAGAAGAACCACAAGCAAAGCAGTGTGTCCAAAGGGATCCACCATTGAAGACACATGGAAGAACTAGACCAAAACACCAAAATAAAGGCAGAGGATGACCGATGGAAAGAGCTTCATCGAACCACTGAAAAGACACCACCATGCCAAAAGAGAAACCCCAATATATCTGCCTTCACTGAAGCCACCAACACAATCCAAAACATCGTGGAATCCATTGTACCCAACCAAGATGGGGTCGTGTGCGAAGGAGCACAAAGAAATCACAGTAGAAACAAGGAGAAGCAGAGCCATTAGGGCACAAAGAAGCAACAAACGCACACGAAAACTAGGATAAGTAGAGCCATCAGGGCACAAATAAGAAACAAAAGCACCAGAGGAAAAACAAGTATGGAACTGTGAATCCATTTGGTGAGGAGAAGAACACTGACACCGAGCGTTCCTACGACCACCATCCATGTCCGCGTACAGACCCAGGTTGTCGATAATGACCCTGCCACAATATAAATCCAAGTAAACCAAAATAGTCTGCAACAAGGACACACAAAAAAATTCCACTTGAAACATTGCACCACCTGAAGAAGTCGTGCCAAGCCTATGTGAGGAGCACCAAACGCCACATCGACCATTCGTGGAAACTTCAGGCCAGGGTACACCATTTGATATCCTCATTTAATCATCTCCTTATGCCTTCATTGATTGGTATTTTTTGAATAAAATAACCTATAGTAAATGTGAATAATATTTGGTGAAGGATTTTTATAGGTATTGGTTGAGCTAAGGTGCTCAAATTGTGTGGAGAAGTGAGGTGGTGAATGACACCTTTTATAAGTGAGAGGAGTGACACTCAAGTAAATAATTTTTTTCTTAACATATAATAAATTTAATACACTTTAAAAGTGAAAAATGTACACCAATTTATATGATAGTATAAATATGTTCAATATCCACTCAACCAATCAATTAAAGATAAGATTTTATGTCCTTATCACTTAGTTTTAAACCATTTTACATCATTTTAACATTCATTGTGGTGATAGAATTTTTACCTAGGCAAGTTATTTTTATGAAATGAAACTTATTACCTAATTTGTAACTTCTTATTAAAAATATTATTTTTTTACGTATTCAATTTCTATATGTGGTAATATAATACGTATAACACAATAGAAAAGAGTTTTTAGAAAAATACAGTTTTATGCGTAAAAATGAAATTCATACAAAATCATGTTTTTTATTTATTTTTCTAAAATTTATTAGTTTATGAAAAAATTAATGTTATGTGACTTTAAAACTAATCCAAAACCAAATTTTATATTTTGAATACTTTATCAAAGGAAAAGTTACAGAATTTGAGAACACGACATTTTCCACTATTTTCCTACAAAATCAATCATTCCAAAAAGATCCCAAATATTCACCCAAAGATAATTTTGATATGAAGAATCCCAAAATGATGTTAATTTTAAAAAATTGGAATTATAAAATGTAGAAATTATATTTTGAAAAAATCATATAACAAATGGAAAATAATTTAGTTAGAATAAAAATTGTTTCCTTCTCCAAATAAAAAATCATATTCGTATTCCATAAAATAATAAAATTATATCCAAGATTATAATAATAAATATTAATATAAATTCATAGAATTAATATATATATATATATATAATATATTCATTGGTGAAAATACTTGGGTTCCCATATTCTCCCCCTTAAAGAAATTGTACCCTCACAATTTTCTTCGTTGATAAATAGGTGGAGATATTTTTCTCTCATAACCCTTACAAGTTCATATATTACTTATTAAATAATACTATATTTCCCCAAAACATTAACCTAGTGAATTAATTAATTTCACAACACCTTCTCTCTATGATTAAGAATTTAAAATAGGCTTTACTCATAAGAATGATTATCCTTTAACTATACAACTTGAAGGATTAAAACATGAGATGCATCAGGTACATACTTATTTAATAATGAAACATGAAACACCTCATGTACCTAAGATAAACACAAAGGTATATATCTTTGGTAATAATGTGATCCCAATTAATTTATAATTTCAAATAGAATAATAAACCATGGGATTAATTTCACCTTCTTTCCAAAATATATCACACATTTCCATGGAGATATTCACTACTAAAAATATAGCCCTTGTCAACACTAGAAAAGATGATTTACAGTGCTAAAAATCGTTTTTAATATCAGCAAAGATAAACAGGGGGTCCATTTTATCAGTTCTAAAAAAGTACTGATAAAGACCCTTTTTATTAGTGCTAAAAAGCACTGATAAATGGGTCCTTTATCAGCGCTTTTTTAGCGCTGATAAAAGTTAAAAAACGTTAAAAAAATAAAAAATATATATATTTCTTTAATTCAGGGAGGGGCTTTAACAGAGCTTGACCCCCCCCCCCCCCCCTCAACAGCACCACCCCCCACCCTAGCTTTCACCCCCCCCCCCCTTTAATAGTGTTAACCCACCCTTTAACAGTGTTAGCCCTTATTCCACCCGTTCATGCGACATGTCTCCCCCTAGATTCGAACTCAGGACCTGTTACCTAGGTACCTAAGCCTTTACAATTACACCATATTGCTTTACTCTTCATTTATTAATATATCTATTTATTTATATATATATTTAGTTATATTTACTCGTATATTTATATATATTTATATTAATATATATTTATATTTATATTTATATATATATATATCTGTAAATTAATATATATATATATTTATTTATTTATTTATTTATTTATTCGTATATTAATATATATTTATAAGATCAGTTTTAAATACATTTATAAAATATGCTTTTTGTGTGTGTTTATAAATAAATACATACATATATACAACACACACACACAAACATATATATATTATATATTTATTTGTAAGTATAATTATACATATTTATATATATTTACAAATATTATATATTAATATATATATACATATGTTTAGAATATATAAATAATATATATATCAGTTTTTCAATACAGACGCACACACACATACATATATATAAAAGTACACATTATATAGGTATATAAATATTCATATATTTGTATTTTAAATAAAATTGATATTATTTTTTTATTTAGATAAGGCTTATATATTGAGAAATATATTTTATGTGTAAATATATATAATTATTTATTTATAAAATTACATTTTTATGTGTGAATATATAAAAAATATGTATATATTGTTATATATTTGATTATAAATAATTATAAATTATGAAAAATGATAACAAGACCTAAAAACCTAATAAATAGGTAGAAAATGGAGAAACCCTCAAAACCCATTAATACAGTCAGAAAGTCAAATAAACCCTAAACTCAGGGTAACGATGAAAACTTATGATCCGAGAGTCCGTTTTATCTCTATGACCAGTCAAATCAAAGATCATCAAACAATATTTGATATGATAGGTGGTGGAGGCTAAATGGATAGGCAGATCATAAGTTACAGCTATTTGAAAAAACAGCAGACAGGACAAAAGTGCTAGAAATGGGGGCTTGAAAACCCTAACAAACCGCAGAGTCACTAAAACATGCATAAATTCTGATCCAGGTGTCCGTTTTAGCTATGTGACCAGTCAAACCAAATCTCAAGGAATGAACTATGATATAACAGGTGGAAGAGTCCAAAAAGACACATGGATCGAGATTTATTACCATTTTAAGAAAAATTTGACAGGGCACCAGACACGGAAATGGAGTTTTGGAGGCCTTCTGATGGTTTTTTGGATTCTAGGGTCTATGAAGTGATTATAACTTCGTTTGAGTCATTTTTATATGTAGATCTCTTTGATTCCTTCGGTTTGATATGTGGTAGAGCGTAAACATACACCCGGAGTGAAATTTATGATTATTTGAAGTAGGAGTTTTTTTAGAGTGGTATAACTGATATATCATCTGTTTCTTTGATCTTCTCATGGTTTTTATTAGACTTGGTCCTCAATCCTCTCATGATATTCGATTTTACTGGTCGTGATGCTCAAACAGACACTCAGATCAAAAGTTATGGTTTTTTTAGTGAGCTATGGGTTTCTTAGGTTTTTAGGCGCTATGAGGGTTTCTCAATTTCAAACAATCATAACTTATGCTTTGGGTGTCCTTTTTTCATATACTGCATATCAAATCGATCCAAAACATATTTAAAAAATTATATATTATATTTATATCAATATAAATATTCTTATATACCAATATATTATTTTTATGAAACTTTTTTTTGAAATATACACTTTATCAGTGCTAGGAAAAAAAGCGTTGATAAAGCCCCCCTTTACATGCGCTACTAAAAAAAGCACTGATAAAGGGGGACCCTTTAAGAGGGCTAAAAAAATGCTAATAAAGGGGGTGCCTTTATCAGTGCTTTTTTTAGCGCTGATAAATGCATCCCCTTTATGAGCACTTTTTTTAGCGCTGTTAAAGGGTGGCATTGTGAAAACTTAGTTTTGTGGTAGTGATTTTATAAAAAATTTATCCTTGGCCTTAAAAAAACTATCTTTCATCTGGTTATCTGCAAAGATCTTCTATCTGATTTGATATTTCATTATGTGTTGTTAAATAATCCTTATCTTTTAAACCATATCTTCTACCAATTTAGGTCTTAAAATTTTTATCTTACCAACTTCATCCCAACATACTGGAGTTCGATATCTCTTTCCATATAATGATTCAAATAGTTCCATATATATACCTAAATGAAAACTATTATAATAAGAAAATACCCCTAATGAAATGTGTTAGATACCAACTTTTAAATCCCCTTTTAAAAATTGGATGTAGATCTAGGATCGTGGTTAGATATAACAAAGAGGACTCTATATAACCTAATATCTCTTTAAGATAAAATCAAGAAAGCTGATCAAAAGTTATATCATCTCAAATAGGAAAAATAAATATATTTATCCAAATTGTCAAAAAGTACCCATATTTCATTATGACCATGAGATGTTCTTTGTAATATGATATGGCCTTTATTCATTACATTTTTTCACATCCTTTTTAGGGATTTTAATATGCATTTAATTCTAAAATTACTTGAATTTAGTTAATAATAATTTTATGGCCAATTTATAGTGGAATTAATTAAATAATGATTTTTATATTAATAATGTCCATTCTATTGTTCAATATTTAAAATTTTCATTCTTTGATTTTATTTTAAAATATTTTTTTGAATTATTAGTTTTGTTTAACTATTATTTTTAATTAATTCTTTGAGTTTTATTTAATTTTTTTATAGTGTACATAATTTTTATTCACATTGAGTTTTTAGTTTTTGTATATTAATTAATTAATTATTGTTTGAATTTTAAATTAATTTATTTAAACATGACACATTGTTTTGTTTATTTATAATACTTTTCTTTAATATTTTATATTTTATTTATTTATTTATTTATTTATTTATTTAATCAGTTTATTATTTTAAGTTTATTATTTTAAACTTATTTTTTTAATAATTTAAATAGTTACGCATAAGATAATATAGATAAATAAAAATCATTTAATAATAATAATAAATATATAATAATAGTGAATAAAGTAAATCTGCATTGGAAATTTCTAGTACAAAATTAAATTATTTATTTATGTGTCAATATATTCTCACTTAAAATTTAAATATGTATTTATTTTATATTTTTAGTAATAAATTTTATAGTGAAAATTTATAGCATAAAATTTCACTGCAAAATTTAAAATTAATATTTGTTTTATATATATAGTTTTATATATATAGTTTTATATAATAATTTTTTTGTTTAAAAATAAAACAAATAAGGTTTCGATATATTAATATTTATAGCTATTTTTTCATTATTTTACAGGAGAACTATTAACATCGTTTTTTAAAAGAAAAATATAATTATGTCTTGACAATTTTATTTATTATAAGTATAGAAAATATAATGATGATCATTATAATTATTTTTCAGTGAAAATTTACATTTTTATTATATATTAATATATTTTCAATTTAATTTTTTGTGAGAATTTGAACTATAAATTTCCTATTGAAATTTTCATTAGAATTTTCTAGCAGAAATTTGCATTGAAAATTTTCACTAAAAATTACTTTTTTCTTGTATTAATATAGATACCCTAAAAATATAAACATCTATGTATTTAAAGATTTATTTAATTAAAATTACAGTATAGTTATTGTAAATATTAAGTGAAAGTTTTAATTGGAATCTTAAGTGATAATATAAACTGTAATTTTCTATTGTAAAATTATACTAAAAGTTTCCATTAAAAATTTTCAATGCAAATTTTCAGTGAAAATTTAGAATTTCTATTTCTATTTTAATTTATTTACATTGTAATTTTAAGTAGAAATTTGAACTGTAATTTCTCAGTGGAAATTTCCACTATAATTTTGCATTGTTTATTTTTGTATTGATATACTCTCACTTATAATTTAAGTGAAAATCCAAACTGGAAATTTAATATGATAGTTTTATTTTCAAATTTCCACTGAAATTTTCTAGTGAAAATTTTCATCTTTTATTTTTGTATTAATCTATTTTTACTTGTAATTTATTTGGAAACTTGAATTGAAAATTTATGATGGAAATTTTAATCCTACGATCTTAGGTAGTGAAATCAAACTCAAATACATATAAAATCTATCATCAATGGAATCAACATTCAAGGAATAACTTACACCGAAAACAGATCATACTAGGAATTCACTTTCCACAACAAAACGTAGATTCCACTGATTTCTTGAAAATTTCACTATAAATTTTCATTGGAAATTTTCATTGGGATTATGTGACTTTCCAATGTAAATTTTTACTTAAAATTATATTGTATATTTATATTTGTAAATATATATATATGTATGTATGTATGTATACATGAATTCAAATTTTGTACTGTACATTTTCACTAAAAGTTTTTAGTATAGATTTATATTAGTGGGAATTTAGAGTGTAAATGTAAAACAAAAAATTACAATGCAAATTTACATTAATATTTTTATGTATGTACTATAAATTTCCACTGTAAATTTTTACTTGAAGATTATAATATAATATTACCCTATTTAATTGTATTTATATGATTGTCTTTGTGTTTATTTAGTTTTCATTAGAAACTTTCATCACATATTGAAATTTTATTTCTAAATTTGTAGTGAAAATTTACACTAGGAATTTTAAAAGATGTCGTATAGTGGAAAATATACATTGAAATTTTCTACTAGAAATTGGAATGGAAGTTTTCAATAAAAGTTTCCAGTGGAAATTTTCACTGAAGGTTTCTAGTGGAAATTTTCACTGAAGGTTTTTAGTATAAAATTCCAATGAAAATTTCCAATGAAAATTTAGATTTTTTATTTATGTATCAATATATCTTCATTTTAATTTAATATATAAATTTGAACTTCTAGTTGAATTTTTCATAGGAAATTTACAGTGGAAGTTTGCACTGGAAATTTTTCAGGGAAGGTTTGCACTGTAAATTTTTATGGAAAGATTGCACTGAAAATTTCCCTAGGAAATGTCAAGTTCAAAGTTTCTATGAAAAATTAGATTTTTTATGTGTTAATATATTTGTACTGAAAATTTAAATATGAATTTATTTTATTATTTTTATATTCAAATTTTTAGTTTAACAAAAATAAAATTTATGTTGAATTTTTCACTCAAAATTAAATCTTGTGTATAAATTTATACCAATGACTAGAAATTTTCAATTGGATTATGTGACTTTCTAGTGTAAAATTTTACATGAAATTATATTGTATATTTATATTTGTATATAAGTATGTATATATACATTCATTAAAATATTGTACTATAAATTTAAATTGAAAATTTTTAGTATAGATTTATTTGAGTGGGGATTTACATTGTAAATGTAAAACACAAAATTCCAATACAAATTTTCATGGATATTTGTATGTACATACCATAAATTCTGACTATAACTTTTCACTTGAAATTTATAATTTAATATGACCATACATATTTTTATTTTTATTTATCTTTGAGTTTTTTTCTTTAAAAATAGTCATCACACATAGAAATCTTATTGTAAATTTTAAATACAAGCTTGCACTATGAATTTTAACTAGAAATGTCTAGTGAAAAATATACACTAAAAATTTCCATTTAAAATTTGAATGGAAATTTTCACTAAACGTTTCATGTGGAAATTTGCACGAAATGTTTTTATGGTGATGATAGGTACAGAAATTTATAATACTTTTCATTTCCAAATTATACAGATGAGGATATTGGGAAGAGATTCTTTTACTTACACATGCTTTATTAATTCTCTATAGACTTTTAGGAATCCCTATAATTTACACTATATTTTTTCAATACTGGTTTTCAATGAAAATTTCTAGTAAAATTTTGAATTTTTTATTTATGTATTAATATATTTTCATTGAAATTTAAAGTGGAAATTTGAATCTTAAATTTCCAATGAAAATATTTTACTAGACATTTCCAAAGGAATTTTTCAGGGAAATTTACAGTGGAAATTTGCATTGGAAATTTCCAGTAAAAATTTCCACAATAAATTTCTATATGGGGTTTGTATTTTAATTAATAATTGACATATTACAAATATAAACAATCAATATTATATATAATAAATATCATAATGAATTTTATATATATGTGTGTGTATAATAAAAATTATACATATATGTATATAATAATTTTCCATGAATAATAAAAAATATATACTAATTTCATTATAATAAAATTTAAAATATACACAATACTTTTAATTGTTATATTAATATTATTATGTATTTTTTTATTATTAATAATATCAAATAATAAATCTATATAATAAATATCATAGTAAATATATATTTATATATTTTAAATATATATAGTAAATATTAGATTATATATATATATATATATGAAAAATAAGGAGGAGTGGCAAGTTAAAAAAAGAATAAAAAATAGGAGCATTTTTGTCCAAACCCTCAATTTGAGGGTCAGGTCCACAGGCCAACTGCAAACTATTTAAATCCGGAAATGACAAATTTGATTCATATTTTTATTAAAGTCACATGGATAGTGACATAAAATAAAGGAATTATTCTATTTGACGATCACCTACAAAAGTTTTGTTTTTGGAGGGTGTGACCTGAAAAATAAATAAAAGGTTGCTCCTTGAACAATATTAAAAGGGTGGAAACACATTATTCTGTAGGTGAAATTGGAGACAAATAATGGTGACACAACGATAAAAGGAGCAGAGTAGAACAAAAAAGATGAACATTAAGAGCTTTAGACAGAGAGGGAATCAACCTCAATAGAGAAGTTTTCTTTATTTATATCTTGCATGTGTTATTCAATTCTTGAAATGTATTTCTTTAAATTTTTTTTGGTTTTTATTCTGATTATGATCAACTAAATTTTTTAGGGTAATCATATTGTGATGGATTTAAATTATTAAATATTTTTTTATCTTATTGATTCTATCTTTACAATGTAATTTTTTCTCATTGATCTTCATTTGTTCTTAATGAGTATCGGTTATTGCTTTTCTAAGGACTGACAAGTGACAAAAGTGAATCTTTAAACTTTTAAATTTTAATCAAAGTACCAAAAACTAGAAAAGGTTAAGATTCTATTATCCATTAATGAACAAGATTTACTCCTAAATTACGATCGGCAGATTATTTTAAGGGATAGACCACTAAACTATGAAAGTTCATGAAAACAAAAGCTCGATGAACCTTGACTTATTATTTAAGCAGTAGAATAAAAGAAATTGATGAGAATAGAGAAATGAATATTTCTAAATTCAATTTTAATCAATATAATAGCCCTATCTCATCTTTTACTTGTATTTCTTCCTTACGTTTTCACAATAACTATCACAATCAAACATTCAGTTTCACTTTTTTACTTTTTGTTTTTTTTGTTCAGTCACACAAACATTTTTCCTTCCCCGTGGAAATCGATACTCTTAATTAATTATTAACTAGTATTATGTGAGTTTTAAAAAAATAATTAATTTTTCACATTCTCAACGATGATGTGATCAAATTTTGTGACTATTTCCGGGGAAGGCGCCTATGACCAGACAAAAAACATTAAAAACATTAAAAAATACAAATTAAAAGCATTAAAACTTTTCATAAAAAATATGTAAAAAACTTCCATTGAAATTATGTTTATTACTTCAATGTTGTGTTCTATTTTTGAATTATTTTTACCCAAATTCACATACACATAAAGAAAAATTTACATTATGAAATTCAGAAGTTAATTCCTGTAATAAACAAAAATTTATAGCTCTTAAGAAGTTCAAATGTAAAATGGAAAATCCAAATTTTTAAATTCAAAGAGCTGCTAAAAATCTTCATCAAAATCATGATGTTCTTAAACCAAGAAATGAAAATACTAAGAGTAATAGGATTAAAGATTTACATATTCTAACTATATCATTTCATCCTTCATATATACGGTGATCCCAAAGGTCTAGGAATTTTGAAATTAAATAATCTCACCTATTTATGTTTCCCTATTTTAATGAACATCCTGATGATTATTATTTATAGTTCATTAGAGAATATTATGGCGTAATTAAACTATTACATTTTCATGGGTTAAATGATGAAGATATTAGGTTGAGAGTATTTTCTTTTTTATTTAAGTAAAAATGACCATAGTTGGCTCAAAATTTTATATGAGGAAATTTTTGACACATGAGACCAACTTTTCAATTCATTTATCACAAATTTTTACCCTCAAAACACCACCAATGAAGTAAGGCATAAAATCAATGGTTTAATTCAATATGAGGATAAAATTTTCCATGAAACTTAGGGTAAGTTTAAAGGGATCCTTATCCAATGTACTAATCACCAACTTTATCCTCATCTTCTTAAGGATTATATCTATAATGGTCTCACTCCTTACAATCAAAATATTGTTGATAAATTTTCTAGTGGATGTTTCTAAGATATGATAGTGAATGAACTCAATAATTTTTTTAAAAAACTTTCAAAAAAGTACCAATATAAAAGCGAAAGTATGAGAGTTATCCATAGGGATGAACCTAATTCTCAGGATGTTACAGTTAATGAAAATTATCTTTGGGAGTTTTATGCTCATTGTGGTATGTGTGGTCATTCTGAAATATTTTGTCCAAATTTTGATCTCTCTGTGAATCCTGGAGAGAGTTACCAATTTGATCATTATAGGGCTAGAAACCAAGATTTAAATGACCCTTTTTTATCATTTTAATTATGGTTATAAAAATCACCCCAATTTATCATGGAGAGAACAAGGTGTGTTGAAACAACATAGTGCTCATGTTTACCCATAACAATATAGACCTTTGTTTCAGAACTAGTTTAATGTTGAATCATTGAATTATCAAGTTGATGGAAGAGGTATGTTTCAATAGTTAATTGGAATATTTGATTCTCAAAATCTTGAGTTAGATTCCCAAAAGGCTAGAGTTTATTATGATATGGCTGAAATAAATTCTATAATTTATAATCTTCAGTTGAAAATGGGATAACTTGCTAGAAATTTAAGAGGAAGAGGCAAGGGAAAATTACCATGCACAACAGTAATGAATCCCAAGGAAAATGTGATCATTATAACTACTAGATCTGGTATGAAAACTCTATAAAAAATTTAGTGAACATCCTAGGGAAGATGAACATGAAATTTTATAAAATCTTGAAAAAGAAAACTTCAAAAACAAAAAATATATAATTCTACATAACGGTGTCCAAAATAATTTAAATGGTGAATCTTAAAGTGAAAAACCCAAAGAACAAAGGATTATGAAGTGGGAACTTGTTAAGGAAGCAAATAAAATGGTTATGTTTGAGGATGAAGAGAGTGAACTACCAATCTTGAATAATTATGTTCCTCTCATCCTTTTTTTACAAAGACTTAAAAAAGAAAAATGAACTAGATTACTTAAAATTTCCTTAAATGATTTATGATATTTGATGTAAATATCCCCTTTGTTGAGGATTTAAATAAATTTCCTTCTTGGTTTAAATTTCTTATGAGATTCTTGTTGAATAAGATGGATTGAGACAAGTTTTAAATAATTAATTTAAATGAGGATTGTAGTTCCATTGTTCAAAAGACAATTCCTACAAAATTAAAAGTCCCTAATTCCTTTATCAACTCTTGTAAAAGTGGAGTTAGTGAGGAGATTATGTGTCTATGTGATTTATGTGCTACCATCAACCTTTTTCCTTACTCCTTACTCATGAAGTTAGGTATTTGGGAGCTAAAACTAACTTCACTTTCACTATAATTGGCTAATATGTCACATGTTTTTCCTTATGGAAAGGTAGATGACTTGTTAGTTGATGTCATAAAGCTCACACTCCCTATGGATTTCGTCATTATTGAAATGAATAGTGATAATAAAGTTCTAATCATTTTAGAAAGACCGTTTTTAGCAACAATTGGGGCTATAATTGATGTTTTAAATGGAAAAGTGACCCTTCAAGCCAGTGATGATCAAGAGGAGTTCCATATTTTTGAATAATAACCTCTTGAGGTGAGTTTTAAATTTATTAATGTATATGAGGAATTTTTTAGCGAATATATTAGGAAATATACTCGTTGTCCTTTTGATGAAATAATTGAAAGATCTGTTAATGATCATTTTCAAGAAAAAATTATTGAATCTAAGTCCACACTTGAGATGGAAAGGCTATGGGAACTTGAGTACCAAATTAGTAAATATATTTATTAGGACCATGACATGGTCTATCCACACCCAAAACTCCATGTTGAAGGGGTTTCTCAAGCTGATATTCAAAGTTCACAACCCTCTCCTTTTTCCAACTTGGAAACAACTTCTTATTCTCATCAACCTGAGAAGTTTCGAGGTATTTTTAGTGTTTATTATGTTGAAAGTGATTGTTTTAAGGATTTGTAAAGTTGTTGGGATAGTGTTGTTCCATTAGTTATTGATAATGTGTCATCCTAACTTATTCAAATTTAAAAAGTCAGAATCTATGTTGTTTTTCATATCGACATAGAAAGTCATTTCCGACTGATATAAATTGTTTAGAAGAAGATTTTTATGTTCAAGAGTTTAAATAATTCTTAGTGAATATTGAGGAGGTTTCCCTTGTATCATAAACGGGAGTTGAATCTGAAATTTTTTTAATTAGTGGGAAATCTATTGAAACTATTGAGCCATTTTATAATTCTGCTTCATTCCATAACCTAGATGATGAGATCATTATTAGTAACATCAAGAAGTTCATAGATGATCTTGGGGAATATTTCTCTACTTCACCAAGGGAAGTTGTTCCTGAACATCATTCTAAGGATAATAGTGAGCTGGGTGCAGCAATTGTTGTGCCCAATTCTGAATCATTCAATCCCTCAAGTGTAGGGGAGCATCTGGGAAGTCATGTTGTTCCTTCTACTGAAAATACTAGGATGTTTATTTTTGTGTTACATTTTTTGATTAAAGTTACTAACTCAGATGGTGGTGGTGGTATGTGGTTAAATGATAAAATCTTGGAGCATTTGGGAGGAATTTTGTGAGAATATTGTGTGTTTAAATCTTTGAGAGAACAAGCAAAATTTTTCAAAACAATCAATGACATGAAAACTAATAATGAATCATACCCTTTAAATGATCATGGATAGAACATATAAAGGGATAAAGTCCGGATGAAATCTTTAAATTCAGCACTGAATGGGAGGCAACACATGATTTTATTCTTTTTTTTATTTTTCTATTTGATTGAATAAAATTTATTCTTCTCTATTGTGTGTCGCTCTCCATTTTCACAATACTCCCACTTTTTATTTGGAATCATTTTGACGACTTTGTAAGAATGGATTTAATGTTTACCTTTATTTCTTTTTTATACTTCCATAGAAGAGGTCGGGTGTGAAACAATGTTCAAGGAGTTTCATTATTGGTGAAAATTAGATAACACTTCCCTAACTCTTCTGTATGGTTTAATTTTGTTTTGAACTTTAAATTATGAAATTTAGGTTTATATTCTTCATTTTGTAGGAGTTGAATTGTATTTTTCTACCAGTATATTTATTCAAGTATAAGAAAATTTAAATGCAGAATTTTCCTTCTTAGCATGCTCATCTTGGTGCCATTATGATTATATTTCTGAAATTCAAAGTGTTAACCATGCAACCTTTTTGAAAATATTTTTCCGGGTTCTAGAATTGAATTAGTAACAAGTAGGTATTATTTTTCATAGTTTGAATGGTTTTATGTGGAAGATTAATTTTTTAACTTTATTATGACACTTAAGCATAAAAAATACTATTTAATTGAAAATCATTTTGAAATTTTAAAGTCTTAAGTATTCACTCACCTCGAGATCAACAATGGGGACATTGTTGAGTTTTATGTGTAGGGGAGGGGTCTTTAATGTGATAATATTTAATTTATTGAGTGTCCATTAAAAACCCTTACAGTTTTTGGAAATTACATGTTTGTGAGCATCACTTAGGAATTTTTATTGGATGAAAAATTTTCTTTAAAATTGAAGGTTGTGATGCCACTATGAGGAGGTTAATCTTTAATACCTCTTAAATTTAATTAGGTAAATATTTTCTCTTGACCTATTGATAAATTGATTTCAATTAAATGTTTGGGAAATTCATTACTAATATTTTTTACTTTGATCTTTTTAATTTGAATTTAACTCATAAGATATGAATCCAATTGAATTAAGAAATGAAAATCCTAATATGGGTTGAGCCACAAATTATTCATCTGCTGGATGAGTTATCTATCTTGCTTATGATTATGAAACTTGTCCATCCAAGGAGAGTGAAAAGTTATTATGATTTTTAATCACGTGTGTCGACTCACCTGGAGGTAAAAATAATTTTAGAATTTCAATTAGATGCAAATTGACGTTTGTTAAATGTCACAACCCGTCCTCGGGGCCCGTGCCGTGACTACCCCAAGCCCGCCTTCCATAGGCCAGGGGCTGGCGACTAGCACCAAGGCGTGATTCCCGATAAAAGGGAAGGAATTGCCTAGTAAAGTAAACAAACACACAGAGTAAGCAAGCGGAAGTAAACACTAAGTAAAAACTGGGTACAATAGTAAGTGCGGAAAAGTAAGTGGGCCAGAATACAAACCCAAACTGAAAGTAAAGTACAACTAAAAGAGGGCGTACAACAACTGAAAAGTAAAGCTGCAACGTCGATCCATCCACTGAAAGTCCCACTTGAAGGGTGGGTACATATAGCCTCTACAGCTCCTCGGTCCAGCCGTCCGCTCCGAGTACATCCCGCCCAGTGGTCCACCTCTAGGTACCGACCTGCTTCGCAAGCCTCAACCACGATCAGCATTGTCCGTCATCTGCAACCAACACAATGTAGTGCGGGCATAGCCCGTGCAGGGGTGGGTATAAGCTACTCAGTAGGGACCCCGAGACCCCCGAAGGTCTCCCAGAATTCACAAAGGATAATCCACAAAGGAAAGATACAATCACAAAGTAACATCCGACACTACTTAGGTATATTCCCATACATATACCTAAGTCATCAATTCCAGTTCGGCTCCAACATCTGAGCCCAAGTTTGATCATGTCCACACAGGATAGCACAACACAGTCCACACAGGAAAGCAAGTCAATTATATCGAAGATAATGATTGAAAGTCAAGATTCAGCTCACACAGGTATACTTCTTCGTAAGACGATAGAGATGATCAGATGTAGCCACTGATTCATCTAAGTCATCGGACCCACACAGGATCGATAGGTACTAACCCCCGCAATGACCCACAAAGGATCGATAGGTAACTAACCCCCGCAATGACCCACACAGGATCTGACCCACACAGGATCGGTAGGTGCTGGCCCACACAGGACCGCTGAGCGCTGACGCACATAGGATCTGACCCACACAGGATCGGTAGCACTGATCCACGTAGGATCGTTGAGTGCTGTAGTCGTCACCGTCGAATCTACAGAGGATTTCTGTACAGACGTCATCGTCGTCGCAGTTGCAGCCAGCTCTAGGGTTCTCGCACACAGAAAACTCGTTCGGGAGGGTCCGCTCCACGATCCGAGGGGCTGATACATCAACTGATACGTAGTCCGAAGTTGATGTATTCAAAAGTTCTGTATCGTCAACAGGAACTCAACGTCACAGACGGCGCGTCAATCGGACGCCCGGTCTGAGAGTTATTGGCTTTTTCGTCCCAGGGGCCCGGTTGGTTTTTAAGTCAAAACCAACCCAACCATACTTCAACTGCGTCCAAACCTCGAGCAAAGTAAGCCAAAAGGTATGTCTCACTAAGAGGAATCCATCAAAGTCGACGGCACGTCAATTGGATGTCCGGAGCTCAAGTTATAAGTGTTTCCGCTCCGAGGGCCCGGTTGGTTTCGTGTACGAACCAACCCATCCAAACCCAAAGTTCTCTAAAACCTTGAGTGTAATATACCAAAACGACCGTCTCGATCCAAGGATCGCATCGCAGCTGACGGTGTGTTGTTTGAAGGTTTTCATCCCAAATTATGGGAAAAAGACCCAAAGAAGTCCGAGAATAGGGGGTTCGGGCCCGGTCCGACCCGGCCCGATACCCCCTGGGTCGGCCCGAACCGGGTCAACCCAACCCGGGTCCGGCCCATTAGGGCGCGGCCCGGCCCGGTGGGCACGGCCCGGCCCAGCCGGCGCGGCCCAGCCGTAACGGCCGGGCGATGAGGGGGGGGGGGGCGCTGCCCCCCCCCCCCCCCGCGTTGTGAAACTGCGACCCCCATGTGGGGGGCCGCTCCTGCTGGCCAGCCGGGGGTTACGACCCCCGACACTTTCCCCTGATCGGCCGACCCGCACCGGCCGGCTGGTTGCTGCCACCACGGGACCGGGGCGGTCCCGTCCCCCTGCTCCGACGCCGGCGGCCAGAAACCGGCCGTCGTTCCCTGCTCCGCCGCGGCCTTGGTCTGTCTGGCACGGCGCGACGGCGCCGCGCCCCTCCGCCTCGGCCCCGCTCCGGCCGCGGTGCCTTTTTGGTTCTCTGGCGCCGCACTTCTCTGCCCTTCCTTTAATATTTCCTGCGCGGTGCTTCGGCACCGCGTTGCCTTGCTCGTGCCGCAAACAAAATCAAACAACCAAGGGGAGAGGGGGGGGTCGGCCGTGTTCATGCGGTCCGACCTCCTCCCGTTATTGCGATAACAGGCATCCCAATTTGAAATGAAGAATGGTGGCGGTAGTAATCACGAACAAACAATTAAAATAATCCCCTACCTCCAGCGTAGTTGAACTAAGGCTCGTCGCAGGATTTCACGTCGTGGAAGGAGGCGTCACGGGAGGAGGATCATCGCGTCGCGGAGAAAAGATTCGTCGGAGTCGCATCGTCGATCTCTGAGGATCCGGCGTTCTTGTCGACCTTCGTCAGAGGTCGGCGTTCTTCGTGTTCTTCGCCGAGGAAGGAGAACTTCAAGACCTTGAGCAAATCCTCTCAAGCCTTCACGCACAACGAACCCCTTAATAAAACAAGACTTGTCTTATTTTATTAACACACAACCAAACGTCTTTGAAAATTCAAAATTGAATCAATCAATTAATCGAATTAATTGAAATGTTTAAACCACCAAATTAAAAGAGGCGTTTCATAAACAGATAAACGCAAGGGTTGACTTCCACTTAATAGGGGTGCGGGTGCGTTACCTTATTAAAGGAGGGGGTGAAGAAAAGAAATGGTGGGGCTCGTGTGGGACCCACCTCACAAATATCCTACCTAGTGGGTAGGATATTGTGGGTCCCACTCCAACCACTTAGCTTAGGTTAAACAACTTTAAATAAAATAAAAATTGGTCGTACCATTTTTATTTTATTCTTTTACTTAACCCAAAAAAATTTAATAACCACACCCAAGCAAACGCAACTCCGGAAAAGGTGTTTCTGAGCAATTACTGGCATTGCGATTCCATCGGTGTCCTTGGATTTAGATTCCGAGCACCGGTTTAAAAGTTAGGAAAACCCGCTCGTTCGTTTACTGAACATACCCGAGCCAAACTTCGGAAAATGATTCCGGGCACACCGGGCCTCAGAATTAGGTGCCGTCAGAAACTGCGCTCTTGTAAAATTCCAAAGAAAATTAAGAAAAAAATTTCCTTGAATTTTACGGGTCTTTACATTACTCCCACCTCAGGGCTTTACATCCCCGTAAAGATAGATCATAAACTAGGGGAACAAATGTGGGTATTGTGCACGCATCTGAGCCTCCCGCTCCCAAGTGCTCTCCTGGAGGTTCATGTGCTGCCATCTGATGTGTACTAGAGGTATCGACTGTCCACGTAGGACTCGCTCCTGTCGATCCTCGATCTCCACCGGGACCTCCGCAAAAGTCACCCCATCATCAATTTCCAGCTCCCCGTGGTCAATGATATGTGTCGGGTCATGCACGTATCTCCTCAGCTGAGATACGTGGAAGACGTCGTGCACCTGGTGCAACTGAGGTGGTAGATCCAGGTGATAAGCCACCTTTACAATCCTGCTGAGGACCTAGAATGGTCAGATGAAGCATGGAGACAACTTGCTGCCTCGGCCAAATCTCTGTAATCCACGTTGAGGTGAGACCCGCAAGAAGACGTGGTCGCCATCCTCAAACTCCAAGGGCCTCCCCCTCCTGTCAGCATAAGAATTCTGCCGATTCTGAGTTGTCTTCATCCGCTCCTGGATGACCTGGACCTTCTCTGTCGTGGCCTGAACCATCTCTGGTCCAACAAGTGCTGACTCCCCAGGGTCTTTCCAGCACAACGGTGATCTGCAAGGTCGGTCGTACAACGCCTCGTATGGTGTCATCCCGATGGTGGAGTGGTAGTTTTTGTTGTATGCGAACTCCACCAAGGGTAGGTGGTCCTCCCAGCTGCGACCAAAGTCGAGGACACATGCACGGAGCATGTCCTCGAGAGTCTGAATGGTCATCTCTGTCTGACCATCTGTTTGGGGGTGAAAGGAGGTGCTCAGACATAGCTGCGTCTCGAATGCCTCCTGCAACCCCTTCCAAAGCCGGTAAGTAAAGAGAGCATCTCGATCGGAGACGATAGATGATGGTACACCATGAAGTCATACAATATCCTGAATTTAGAGACGTCCCAAGCTCTCCACTAAGCCCTGCTCTCTGATGGGTAAGAAGTGAGCCAAATTGGTGAGTCGGTCGACAATCACCCAAATGGAGTCATGACCTCTGGAAGTGCGTGGAAGTCCAGTCATGAAGTCCATAGATATGTCATCCCACTTCCACTCCGGGACCTCCAAGGGTTGTACCAAGCCTGACGGTACCTAGTGCTCTGCCTTCACCTGCTGGCAGGTGAGGCATCGAGAAACGAACTCTACCATAGCCTTCTTCATGCCCGGCCACCAGTGCCGTCGTCTGAGATCCTGGTACATCTTCGCCACTCCAGGATGTACCGCCAAATGGGAAGTGTGAAACTCTCTCAGCACCTCCTCTCGTGAAGAAAATGGTATCAAGGTACGTCCTCTGAAAAGGACGTCGTGCTCTCCTCCTAAAGAGAAACCATTAGGTGCCTGTCCTAAGGATATTTGTGCATGTCGCGTCTCACAGTCGGCGTCCCGACGCTGTGCCTCTCTGACCCGCTGCAGAAGTGGAGGAGTGACTGTGAGTGACTGAAGAAAGGCTGCTTCATCTCTATCCATGAAGGATATCTGCAAAGCGGCTAGCTACTCTATCACCTCCCCAAGTAGCTGAATGTCCGTCCTCCTGCTGAGAGAATCGGCTACTACGTTCCCCTTTCTAGGAGTATAGACTATCTCAAAGTCATAGTCCTAGAGGAACTCGAGCCATCGCCGCTGTCTCAGGTTCATGTCCTTCTGCGAGAAGATGTACCTGAGACTCTGATGGTCAGAATAGACTATAAAGTGCTCTCCCATCAGATAGTGTCGCCACATCTTCAGAGCGAAGACCACTGCTGCTAACTCCAGGTCATGTGTAACATAGTTCTACTCATGTTGCCTCAACTGTCGTGATCCATAGGAGATCATGGCCCACTCCTGCATCAGGACACATCCGAGTCTGGTCCCTGATGCATCGCAGTAAACTACGTACTCAACTCCCTCTTTCGGTAGCCTCAAGATAGGCGCGCTAGTCAAACTCTGTCTCAGCTCCTGGAAGCTCTACTGACATCTGTCTGACCACACAAAGGGTTTCCTCTTCTTCGTCAAAGCTGAGAGTGGTGCTGCAACTCTGGAGAAGTCTGGCACAAATCTCTGGTAGTATCCAGCTAGTCCCAAGAAACTCCGCACCTCCGTCACGCTCCTGGGTGGCTCCCAAGATAGCACTGCCTCGATCTTTGCAGGATCCACCGAAACTCCCGCCTCAGAGATGACGTATCCCAAGAAGTGGACCCCGCGTATCCAGAACTGACACTTCGAGATCTTACCATAAAGCTGGTGCTCTCGGAGTGTGTCCAGTACAACCTGCAAGTGGTAGGCGTGCTCCTCCTCAGTCGTCGAGTATATCAAAATGTCGTCGATGAAGACCACGACAAATCGATCGAGGTAAGGCTGAAAGATCCTGTTCATGAGGCCCATGAACACTGTTGGAGCATTGGTTACGCCGAATGGCATAACCAAGAACTCATAGTGGCCATACCGACATCTGAAGGTCGTCTTCTGCACGTCCTCGTCCCGAACTCTGAGCTGATGATAGCCTGACCTGAGGTCTATCTTCGAGAACCATCGTGCTCCCTTGAGCTGATCGAAGAGGTCATCAATCCTCGGTAGCGGATACTTGTTCCTCACTTTCACCTGGTTCAGGCGACGATAGTCGACATAAAGTCGCAAGCTCCCATCCTCCTTCTTGGCGAACAATATCGGGGAAGCCCAGGGTGAAACACTGGGTCGGATGAATCCCTTGACCTGCAAGTCCTCCAACTGTACCCGTAGCTCTCGAAGCTCGGCAGGAGCCATCCGATATGCTGGGGTGGATATCAGGGTTGTCCCGGGGTACAGATAAATATAAAAGTCTACCTCTCTGCGAGGAGGTAATCCTGGAACGTCGTCGGGGAAAACGTCTGCATACTGATCCACCACTATAGGAAAACTAGGACTACGTACGTCAACTGCTCCTAGGATGAGGCTATCCAACTGATGAGTGATGGGTTGTCCTCTCCTCTACGAGAGTCCATTCTGTGCTGCGAAGGCTCCCTTCTCGCCGGTGAAGGTGAACCTTATCCCGTCAGTGCGTACACACCGCACCTTGCGCCTAATACAGTCAATCTAAGCATGGACTGTAGATAACCAATACATGCCCATGATGACGTCATAAGGCCTCGACGCCGCTACAAGAAGATCCCAGCCGAAGATCTCACCTCCTAGAGTAATCTCACACTGCCGGCACCAGTGCGTAATCGTCGAGTCTGCTCCCGTAGGAGTCTCTAGCCGTAAGGATCGAGCCAACGGCTCTATCGGAATCTCCGAGCTCCAAACAAGGGCAGCGGCTATGAAAGAATGACTCGCTCCTGTGTCTATAAGAACTTCAGCAAGGGTGGAATAGACACAGATAGTACCTCGAATCATCTCTGGCGCGCCGTGGTCGTAGGCCTCCGCTGCCTGAAGTTGTGCCTATCTCTGCCCGCCAGCTCCCTGGGGTCGGGGTGGACCTCCTGGTGGTGGTGGTGGTGGTAGAGCCTCAAAGCGTCTCCCACCACCTGCTGCTCGGCCAGCTCCTCTGCCTCGTCTGCCTGCTCCCTACAGACCACCACGGTCGACCCTCTGCCTCCGCCTGGGTGGTCCCTCAACCGTCTGCTGCTCCTCGGCACGGCGGGTCGGGCAGTCACGAGCCATGTGGTCCTGCCCGCCGCATGCGTAGCACTGTCTGCCTCTCGAAAGACTGGCTTTGCGCTGTGTGCCCCACACCACTGAGCCAGTGTCCTGAGGTCGTCCGCCTGAGGTTCTGGTCCGCCTGGACCCATGTGTCATCCGTCGACTACCAGCTGCAGAATACTCTGCTACGTGCCGCCCTACGGTAGGTCTCGTTGTTGGTGTAGACTCAGAAAGAAAGCTCTCGATGAGAAGGGTTCGCTCCAGTACCCCTGCCTATGTCAGAATGCTGAGGGAGATCAGAGATGCCCTGATCTCATGCCTCAATCCCTGCTCGAAGGTCCGGGCCCAGAAGAATGGGTCTCGTACCATGTCCGTCGAACAGCGCGAGAGATCAGTAAATCTCGCTGAGTACTGGGCGACCGTCAAGCTGCCCTACCGCAGCTGTAGTAGCTCCTGGATGCGCACCACACGGAGGGTGGCTGAGACGAACTTCGAGCGGAAGAGGCTCTCAAAGTCCGTCCAGAGGAGAGATGCCTCATCGTGTACCTGGAGCATCAAGCTCCACCATCTGTCTGCTGTCGCGTGCAGGAGACTCGCTGCAAGGATCACCATGAGGTCTGATGGTGTCCCTACCAAACGGAAAACTCATACAACTGCCTCCAGCCAATCCCCAGCTGCCTGAGGGTCCGTCTCCCCGTGGAACCTGGGCAGTCGCTGACGCTGAAACTTGTGCAGTGCACTAAGGTGACGTGCATCGTCAGCGGCTGGGGCTGGTAGCATCGGTGGCTCGGCGGGTAAAGGTATCGTCGGTGCCTCTGCTGTCAAAGGGCCCTGTACCGAGGCCTCATCGCTCGGTGGGTTGTCGTCCCGCACAATGCTCGGAACCCTAGCTGGTTGCCGCCGTGGGGCCATCCTGAAAAGAAACAGGTGTGCCACGGTCAAACAGTATACCTGGTGAGCCGACACAAAGTAATCACAAAGAAAACTTGTAACACACATGCAATCAATGTTTCTGTGCATTAAGTCGGAAATCAGAAGTTAGGGTCCTAGTGTACGAATACGTTGGCCACCGCACCAACACTGGACTCCCTGGACTAATAACCACACTCAATACTCTTAACACTATTGCTTCACATAGAAAAAGATCAGAGTCATGAGTTCTGCGGTAGAACCGAACTCCTCTGATACCAATTTGTCACGACCCGTCCTTGGGGCTCGTGCCGTGACTACCCCAAGCCCACCTTCCATAGGCCAGGGGCTGGCGACTAGCACCAAGGCGTGATTCCCGATAAAAGGGAAGGTATTGCCTAATAAAGTAAACAAACACACAGAGTAAGCAAGCAGAAGTAAACACTAAGTAAAAACTGGGTACAATAGTAAGTGCGAAAAAGTAAGTGGGCCAGAATACAAACCCAAACTGAAAGTAAAGTACAACTGAAAAAGGGAGTACAACAACTGAAAAGTAAAGTCGCAATGTCGAGCCGTCCACTGAAAGTCCCACCTGAAGGGTGGGTACAGATAGCCTCCACAGCTCCTCGGTCCAGCCGTCCGCTCCGAGTACGTCCCGCCTAGTGGTCCACCTCCAGGTACCGACCTGCTCCGCAAGCCTCAAACACGATCAGCGCTGTCCGTCGTCTGCAACCAACACAACGTAGTGCGGGCATAGCCCGTGCAGGGGTGAGTATAAGCTACTCAGTAGGGACCCCGAGACCCCCGAAGGTCTCCCAGAATCCAAAAAGGATAATCCACAAAGGATAGATACAATCACGAAGTAAACATCTGACACTACTTAGATATATGCCCATACATATACCTAAGTCATCAATTCCAGTTCGTCTCCAACATCCGAGTCCAAGTTCGATCACGTCCACACAGGATAGCACAACACAATCCACACAGTAAAGCAAGTCAATCATATCGAAGATAATGATTGCAAGTCAAGATTCAGCTCATACAGGTATACTTCTTTGTAAGACAATAGAGATGATCAGATGTAGCCACTAATTCATCTAAGTCGTCGGACCCACACATGATCGATAGGTACTAACCCCCGCAATGACCCACAAAGGATCGATAGGTAACTAACCCCCGCAATGACCTACACAAGATCTGACCCACACAGGATCGGTAGGCGCTGGCCCACACAGGACCGATGAGCGCTGACCCACACAGGATCTGACCCACACAGGATCGGTAGCATTGATCCACGTAGGATCGCTGAGTGTTGTAGTCGTCGCAGTCGAATCCACGGAGGATTTATGTATAGATGTCATCGTCGTCGCAGTCGCAGCCAGCTCTAGGGTTCCCGCACACAGCAAACTCGTTCGGGAGGGTCCGCTCCACGAGCCGAGGGGCTGATACATCAACTGACACGTAGTTCGAAGTTGATGTATCCAAAAGTTCCGTATCGTCAACAGGAACTCAACGTCACAGACGGCGCGTCAATCGGACGCCCGGTCTGAGAGTTATTGGCTTTTTCGTCCCAGGGGTCCGGTTGGTTTTTAAGTCAAAACCAACCCGACCGTACTCCAACTGCGTCCAAACCTCGAGCGGAGTAATCCAAAAGGTTCGTCTCACTAATAGGAATCCATCAAAGTCGACAACACGTCAGTAGGGACGTTCGGTTGGGCCGGGCCAGTTCGGACCGGGACCGATACCCCCTAGGTCGTCCGGAACCGGGTCGACCCGACCCGGGTCCGGCCCATTAGGGCGCGGCCCGGGCGGCGCGGTGCGGCCTGGCGGCTCGGCCGTAACGGCCGAGCGATGAGGGGGGGGGGGGTTTCCCCCCCCGCGTTGTGAAACTGCGGCCCCCATGTGAGGGGCCGCTCCTGCTGGCCAGTCGGGGGTTACGACCCCCGACACTTTCCCCTGACCGGTCGGCCCGCACTGGTCGGTCGGCTGCTGCCGCCACGGGACCGGGGCGGTCCCGTCCCCCTTCTCTGATGCCGGCGGCCGGAAACCGGCCCCCGTTCCCTGCTCCGCCGCGGCCCCGCTCCGACCGTGGTGCCTTAGTGGTTCTCCGGCGCGGCGCGACGGCGCCGCGCTTCTCCGCCCTTCCTTTAATATTTCCTGCGCGGTGCTTCGGCACCGCGTTGCCTTTCTCGTGCCGCATGTTGTACCTCTCGTACCCCTCGTGGTTTAATTTTCATGATCACAATCACTCTCTTATTTATCTAATCTTGTTTTAAGTGTTTTTTGATAGGCAAAAGGTTGCCAAGGAATTGGGCCAAGAAAGCAAAAGCCAAGAAAGCAAAATTGGACTGATTTCAGTCCACCGGCCAACCGGTGGATGTCCACCGGCCAGCCGATGGAGCCTGGACAGAAGGCATCTCCTCTGTCCAGACCACCGGCCAACCGGTGTCCCATCACCAGCCAGCCGGTGGAACCCAGACAAATAGTGACACCTACTGTCTCAGCACCGGCCAACCGGTGGCCTCCTCACCGGCCAGCCGGTGGTGCCTGGGCCGAAGCCCTCTCCCTTTTCCAAAGCACCGGCCAACCGGTGGCCAAGCACCGGTCAGCCGGTGGAGCCAGTCAAACTAGCCGTTGGGATTTGACCAGACTGTTGCACCCCTCTCTCTTGGATTTTAATGATCACAATCACTCTAATTGTATTCTAACTTGTTTTCAAGTGTTTTTGATGATAGGAAATAGGGTGCCTAGAAGCTGGCCCAAGAAGAATTCAAAATGGACTGTTTAAGTCCACCGGCCAGCCGGTGTGAGACCACCGGCCAGCCGGATCCAGCCCATCGGCCAGCCGGTGGACCAGGCAGAAGGCCTTGCCCTCTGCCAGGTGCCACCGGTCAGCCGGTGTCTGGCCACCGGCCCACCGGTGGGTCCAGACAGAATGGCATACCTTCTGTCCAGACCACCGGTCAGCCGGTGTCTGACCACCGGCCAGCCGGTGGAACCCAGACAGAATAGCATGCTTCTGTCCAGACCACCGGCCAGCCGGTGGCTCAGCACCGGTCAGCCGGTGGAGCCAGACAGAAATCCCTTGCTTCTGTCTGGTGCACCGGCCAGCCGGTGGATCAGCACCGGCCAGCCGGTGTGCTCAGTCAAACTAGCCGTTAGGCTTTGACCAGGTTGGCCCACTTGATCCCCAACGGCTCCGAAAGCCCTCCAACGGCTATTTTGAAGTATTTGGGAGTATTTCTCCTATAAATAGACGTCCATGGATGCCGGGAACACCACTGATAATATACCGAAGCATACCAAAGCTATTTTGATCATTTGAGGCTCCTACGACAATTCTCAAAGGCTACTTGAGATCCAATTGCCATCCTTGAAGCTTGGGTTGCCTCTACATCAACTACACTCACCTCTTGGCGCTCAAGGCTTCCTCTAGTTTGTTCTAAATTATTTACTTCAATTGTTTAGTTCTTAATTGGGTTTGTATTAAAACAAACCACCCTTTTTCTTCCTTCTTTCAATTTGGGTTTCTTGCTACAACCATAATAAAAAAGCAAGCTGTAAGAAGGTGATCTAGCCTACCTTAAAACGGCTAGTGGGTTTCTTGCTATAACCATTAAAAAGCAAGCGGTCGTATAAATCTCCCAACGGTTGAGTTGGGAGCGGAGACGTAGGCTTGAGTTTAAAGCCGAACTCCGTTATCAATTGTGTCTTGCCATTTTACTTTCCGCTGCATTTAAATTTGTTTTAAATTGTTAATTAATTTTAAAAAGGCAATTCACCCCCCCTCTTGCCATCACCTCCGACCCAACATTTGGTATCAGAGGGAGCGTTTGTGTAATACCTTAACCGGTTACAAACGAAAAATCCATAGTGATGGCTTCTTTCTCACAAGCACCCGAAGGGTATTCCATGACTCGGGCTCCATACTTCGATGGAACCGATTACACATATTGGAAAACACGAATGATTACTTTTCTTAGAAGCATTGGCTATCCTATATATAGAATTGTTATGCAAGGCTACACTCTTTCTAGTAAGGATGAATCTAAATGGACCCCCGAAGACATTGCCAATTTTGAGCTTGATGGCAAAGCCATGAATGCTCTTCATTGTGGGTTAGATTGTAATGAGTTTAATCGTATTTCTACTTGCACCACCTCACACGAAATTTGGAAACTTTTGGAAGTGACCCATGAGGGCACTAACAAAGTCAAAGACACTAGGTTAGATATGTATCGTCAAGACTTTGAGAGTTTCACAATGCACCCACACGAGTCAATCACCGAAATGTTTACTCGTTTTACTGATGTTTGCAATGGGAGAAAGTCCCTTGGTGATGATGTTTCAGCAGAAACAATGGTAAAGAAAATTCTTTGGGTCCTACCAAGCTCTTGGGCACCAAAGGTGACGGCAATCCAAGAAGCGAAAGATGTCAAGAAGATGCCGGTTGAAGAACTCATAGGGTCACTCATGACTTATGAGATTACCATGAAGAGGCAAGCCGATAAAGAAGGAAAGATCTTCAAGGAGAAAAAGAACATAGCTTTCAAGGTAAAGGAAGAAAGCTCCTCCGATGATAGTGAATCCGAGATGGCTCAACTAGCAAGGAAAATGAGCAAGTTCATGAAGAAAACGAAGAAATTTCAAAAGGCACGAAAGGAAGAGCCAAAGGCGGAGAAAGAAATCACTTGCTTTGAATGTGGAAAGAAATGCCACATCAAACCGGAGTGCCCCATTTTCAAGAAAAGGTTAAAAGAAAAGAAAAACAAGAAGGCCTTCAAAGCATCAACATGGAGTGCAAGTGATGACTCCATGTCTTCAAGCGACTCAAGCGATGAAGGTGGAAAATGCCTAATGGCATTTGATGAGGTATCCTCTTCTCACTCTTCTTCTCACTCTTCTTCCTCATCTTCTTCTTTTGATAATGATATGTCTTATGAAGAACTCCAAAATGCAAGAGATCAATTAGAGGAAGGTTTTCACGAACTTACCTCTAAATTTTTGACCCTGAAAAAGAAAAACAAAACTCTTATTTCCGAAAAAGACAAACTTCTCAAAGAGAATGAGGAGCTTGCCCTTAAAGTCAAAAATATTCCAAATGTAGATTCTTTAAATTCTACCATTAAGGATTTTAAGGAATCTCTTGCCAAGTTCACCCAAGGTGAACAAAACTTAACTAAATTGCTAGGTTCTCAGCGTTCGGCTAGAACCACACATGGACTTGGCTATAACAAGCAATCCACTTTTTCTAGGGCACCCACTACTTTTGTAAGGGGGAGCTCTCAATACAAATTTTGTAATTATTGTAAAAAGACCGGTCACATGATTTATGAATGTGATTGTAAAAATGCTAGGTATGGAAGACCCAAATCCATTACCTACTCAGATGAGTATCATAGAAGGAATCCCTCTAGAACATTATGGGTTCAAAAGTCTCTTTTAGCTAATCTTTCCGGACCCAAACTTATATGGGTACCAAAAACTCTTCTTTCTTGATTTTGTAGGATAAACGCCAAAAGAGTAGGACCTCTAAAGGCTCGTGGTATCTCGACAGCGGTTTCTCAAGGCACATGTGTGGCGATCCCTCCGAGTTCAACTCACTTGAAGAATTCGATGGAGGATATGTCACCTTTGGTGATAACTCAAAAAGCAAGATCGTCGGAATAGGTACCATTGGTTTTGGTAGCTCCTCTTTTATTAAAGATGTTTTATTAGTTAAAGGTTTAAAGCATAATTTAATTAGCATTAGTCAACTTTGTGATAGTGGTTTTTCAGTCAATTTTCAAAATGATTTATGCAATGTGTTTGATTTTCAAAACAAGTTGATATTTTCTGCTTCCTGTTTTCAAAATGTTTACATTATTGATTTAAAATCTCTAGCTAGCCAAAATGTTAAATGTTTAAGTGCTCTTGACAATGAGTCTTGGCTTTGGCATAGAAGATTGGGGCATTGTAGCTCTCATTCACTTCTAAAGCTTAATAAGAACAAGCTCATTTGTGACCTTCCTAAACTTAAATTTAAGAAAGATTTGATTTGTGAGCCATGCCAACTTGGTAAGCAACACAAGTCTTCTTTCAAATCTAAGAAGGAAGTGTCCACCTCAAAATCTCTTGAACTCCTTCATCTTGATCTTTTTGGTCCTACTCCCGTAGCAAGCTTAGGTGGAAAATCCTATACCTTAGTTATTGTTGATGACTTTTCTCATTTTACTTGGGTTTTCTTTTTAGCCCATAAGAATGATGCTTGTAAAACCTTTTTGAAATTCTCTAGGAAAGTAGAAAACGAAAAAGGATATAAAATCATATATCTTCGTAGTGATCATGGTGGTGAATTCGAGAACAAAGAATTCGATGAATTGTGTTCCTCTCAAGGATACAATCACACCTTCTCTGCCCCTAGGACTCCTCAACAAAATGGAGTGGTTGAAAGGAGAAACTGAACTCTCCAAGAAATCGCTCGAACCCTCCTTAGTGAATTCGACCTCCCTCAATATTTTTGGGCCGAGGCGGTAAACACTGCTTGTTATACCATCAATAGAGTCCTTGTAAGACCCCTTCTTAAGAAAACCCCCTATGAACTTTGGAAAGGCAAATTGCCCAAAGTAGGTTATTTTAAAGTGTTTGGTTGTAAATGCTTTATCCTTAACACAAAAGATAACCTAGGGAAATTTGATGCCAAATCCGATGAAGGTATTTTTCTTGGGTACTCCAACTCAAGCAAAGCCTATCGTGTCTTCAATAAACGTTCAAAAACCATCGAAGAATCATCTCATGTCAAATTTGATGAAACTCTTCCAAAACCTCACCCGGTCATTGAAGATGTTGAAGATAAGCTTGATAAGCTTCATTTGAATGATTCCTCTTCTCCTCCCAAGGAGGATGACCATCTAGAACCCTCTTCACCTTCTTCGCCTTCCACCTTGCCTAAGGTTTGGAAACCTTCTAGAGACCATCCTTTAGAAAATGTCATAGGTGACCTTCAAGCCGGTACTCGAACTAGAAGATCTATCCTCAATGAAGTTGAACATCAAGCCTTCATTTCTCACCTAGAGCCTCAAACCATTAATGATGCTATTAATGATGAGAATTGGGTTCTTGCAATGCAAGAGGAACTAAATCAATTCTATAGAAATGATGTTTGGACTCTTGTTGAAAGACCCAATGATCATCCAATTATTGGCACTAAATGGGTTTTTTAGGAACAAACTTGATGATCAAGGAAACATAACCCGGAACAAGGCTCGCCTAGTAGCTAAGGGCTATAATCAAGAAGAAGGAATTGATTATGGTGAAACCTTTGCCCCCGTTGCTAGGTTAGAATCCATTAGGATCTTGTTGTCATTCGCCGCCCACTTAAATTTTAAGCTTTTTCAAATGGATGTTAAAAGTGTTTTTTTAAATTGTTTTATTTCTAAAAAAATCTTTTTTGAACAACCTCCCGGTTTTGAAGATCCAAAATTTCCAAATCATGTTTTTAAGTTAACCAAGGCTCTTTATGGCTTAAAGCAAGCCCCTCGGACTTGGTATGAGCGGTTAACAAAATTTCTTTTAGAAAATGATTTTAAAATGGGTCAAGCCGATTGTACCCTCTTTTTAAAACACACTTCAAAAGATCTTTTAATAGTCCAAATTTATGTTGATGATGTTATCTTTGGTTCTACCAAAGAATCTCTTTGTACTGATTTTTCAGATTTAATGAGAAAAGAATTTGAAATGAGTTTTATGGGAGAATTGAAATTTTTTCTTGGTTTTCAAATCTTTCAAAATTCAAAAGGTATTTCTCTAAGCCAAAGCAAATACACAAACGAGCTTCTAAGTCGTTTTGGTATGGATCAAGTAAAGGAAATTAGTACACCCATGAGTACTTCATGTAAGCTTACGTTAGACGAAGTCGGGAAACCGGTGGATAACAAGCTTTATAGGAGTATGATCGGGAGTCTACTTTACCTAACTGCGACCCGTCCTGACATCATGTTTAGTGTTTGCCTTTGTGCTCGTTTTCAAGCCAATCCTAAAGAATCCAATCTTAAATCGGTCAAAAGAATTTTTAAGTATTTAAAAGGATCCAAAAATCTTGGTTTATTTTATCCCTCAAATACTTCTTTTGAACTATCTTCTTATTCGGATGCTGATTTTGGCGGATGTCAATTAGATCGTAAGAGTACTAGTGGAACCTGTCATCTGCTAGGCAAGTCCCTTGTTTCGTGGAGTAGCAAGAAGCAAAATTGTGTTGCTCTTTCTACTGCCAAGGCCGAGTATGTAGCCGCTGGCAATTGTTGTGCCCAAATTATTTAGATACAACACACTCTCTTGGATTATGGTCTTTCCTATGATCATGTCCCTATTCGGTGTGACAACACTAGTGCCATTAGTATCTCTAAGAATCCAATACAACATTCTAGGACAAAGCACATAGACTTAAGGCATCATTTCCTTCGTGACCATTTTCAAAAAGGAGATATCACTTTGGACTTCATTCCTACTGATTTCCAATTAGCTGATATTTTTACCAAACCGCTCCCGGTTGACCGTTTTGATTTTATTAAAGGGGAGTTAGGAATGATTCGTCAATGAGCACTATTAAATATTTGACTTTCTTGGCTTGCTTATATTTTATTTTTATTAGAATTTTTTTTTTTAACACTTTTTTTTTAATTCTGTTTTTTTATATTTTATGAATTTTAGTACCACCGGTCAACCGGTGGTACATCACCGGTTAACCGGTGGTGTCGGGTTTCTGTTTTTTGGGCCGACCCGAGGAAGGGTTAAAATTAATTTTAAAACCCTTCCTCCCTCATTTCTCTCTTCTCTCTCGGGCGGTTCCTCCTAAAACCGCAGCTCCTCCAAAACCTAGCCTCCCTTCTTGGTTTTTGCCCTCTCAAAACTCCTTTATTCTCTCAATCTCTCTCTTTTTAGCTCCTTTTGCCATCATGGGACCTCGATCTACTCGTAAAGGCAAGGGTATCGCTCAAGAAGCACCTCCTCCTCCTTCAATCCCTCAACTTTCGGACATATGGCATGATAAAGTCATTTTGCCCGGTAGAGTTATTGACTATCCTTGGCTTTCTTCTGCTCGTCTCGAGCTTTTTTCAATTATTGAGTATCAAAATTGGCATTCATTTTTTGAGCCACCCGAAAAGGATGTCATTTATCCTCTTCTTGTCAAAGATTTCTATGCTCATTTGACGTGGTCCGTTTCTGATGACATTGATACCATCTCCTCCACTGCTCTTGGGCAACCCATCACTTTCACTTCGGTGGAAATTGTCCGGATGCTGGGAGTTCCTCATGTCGGGCCTCATGCATTTGCTCAGGGGGAGTTTCCTCGGGACCGTGAGTTTGATATAGCCGTAGCCCTTGAGCATCTCACAGGGCAGCCCACAAATCCCATTGTCAAGCTCTCCCAGCTCTCTCCTAACCATCGTATTATTGAGCGCCTCATTAAAACTTCCCTTGCGCCCCGTATCGGGGATCATGATAATGTCAAATTCATTGATATTTATCTTCTCTCTTTTATCACCAGAGGCATTCACTTCAATTTGGTCCGGTTTCTGTTCCGGGCCATGACTTATGTGGCTGAGCACCCGCGCCGGTCCAAAACTCTACCCTACGGACGCCTCTTGACTAAAATCTTTTCCTTTCTTGATGTGCCTCTTCATGCTACTTCCTTCGAGCATCCAACGAAGGATAGCATAGTGAATTTTATGATGGTGCAACGAATGAACATCCGTTGGCACCCTTGGCGTCAGGAATGGATTGTCGACAAGGACGGTCTTCTCAAGGCCTACTCTCCTCAGACTCATTCCCATCCTCCTGCCCATGCCATGCCTCCTGCTATTGCCGCTGCCTATCCTCTTTCAGACAGTGAGGATAGTGATGATGATGAAGAGGAAGGAAGTGGTGACAGCGAAGGTGAGGCTGATGCTGCTGCTGATGAGGAGGCTGGAGAGGGTGATGATGCACCTGAGCCTGCTGAGGCTGTGCCCCCTCCTGCTGATGCTGGTGGCTTGCCGGTGACGGCTGATCAGTTCCTACGCTTCCAGGATCAGATTGAGACCCGGCTGGACTTGCAGTTTTCTTACTTCAGCTCTCAGTTTGATCAGCTCCACTCTCGGATCGATTCTCTCGATCGTCGCTTCGAGGCGGTCCAGGCTCCTCCAGCTCCTCCGACCTTCAGGCGTCGTCGTCTCCCTCGACCCTCTAGGAGTGAATAGAGCCTTAGTTGTTTTTGATTTGTTTTTGTATTTGTATTTTGGATTCTCCTTGTACCATTTCATCTTATTTAAATTTCAAGTTGTCTTGTCTATCCATTCCTTTTTATCATTGTTTACCTCTTTGATTGTTTTTCTTATTCTCTCTCATAATTTTCCTCCTATTTTGATAATCCCAAAGGGGGAGAAAACCTCTCTATTACATAGAAAACCTCTCTATTACATAGTTATTTTTTAAAATGCTCTTTTTACAAGTTCCATTTTAAGTTATTGATGTCATCAAAATCTGTTTTAAATGGTTAAGTTATTGTTTTCAATTGATTTCTTTAAAAAATGGCATTTGGTTGCAATTTCAAAAAATGACCCTTTCTCAGTATTTCAATGCTTTCAAGATCATTATATTTGGAACGTCTCTAAGTTTTCCAAGTTCAAATTGTTTATTTAAGTTTTCAATTGACATACCCTTTTTTAAAGCTTTCATACCTTTTTTTAAAGCTTTCTCTTTTGTGATTGTGATCATCAAAATAGGGGGAGATTGTTGCACCCCTCTCTCTTGGATTTTAATGATCACAATCACTCTAATTGTATTCTAACTTGTTTTCAAGTGTTTTTGATGATAGGAAATAGGGTGCCTAGAAGCTGGCCCAAGAAGAATTCAAAATGGACTGTTTAAGTCCACCGGCCAGCCGGTGTGAGACCACCGGCCAGCCGGTAAGGGCACCGGCCAGCCGGATCCAGCCCATCGGCCAGCCGGTGGACCAGGCAGAAGGCCTTGCCCTCTGCCAGGTGCCACCGGTCAGCCGGTGTCTGGCCACCGGCCGACCGGTGGGTCCAGACAGAATGGCATACCTTCTGTCCAGACCACCGGCCAGCCGGTGTCTGACCACCGGCCAGCCGGTGGAACCCAGACAGAATAGCATGCTTCTGTCCAGACCACCGGCCAGCCGGTGGCTCAGCACCGGTCAGCTGGTGGAGCCAGACAGAAATCCCTTGCTTCTGTCTGGTGCACCGGCCAGCCGGTGGATCAGCACCGGCCAGCCGGTGTGCTCAGTCAAACTAGCCGTTAGGCTTTGACCAGGCTGGCCCACTTGATCCCCAACGGCTCCGAAAGCCCTCCAACGGCTATTTTGAAGTATTTGGGAGTATTTCTCCTATAAATAGACGTCCATGGATGCCGGGAACACCACCGATAATATACCGAAGCATACCAAATCTATTTTGATCATTTGAGGCTCCTACGACAATTCTCAAAGGCTACTTGAGATCCAATTGCCATCCTTGAAGCTTGGGCTGCCTCTACATCAACTACACTCACCTCTTGGCGCTCAAGGCTTCCTCTAGTTTGTTCTAAATTATTTACTTCAATTGTTTAGTTCTTAATTGGGTTTGTATTAAAACAAACCACCCTTTTTCTTCCTTCTTTCAATTTGGGTTTATTGCTACAACCATAATAAAAAAGCAAGCTGTAAGAAGGTGATCTAGCCTACCTTAAAACGGCTAGTGGGTTTTTCTTTCTATAACCATTAAAAAGCAAGCGGTCGTATAAATCTCCCAACGGTTGAGTTGGGAGCAGAGACGTAGGCTTGAGTTTAAAGCCGAACTCCGTTATCAATTGTGTCTTGCCATTTTACTTTCCGCTGCATTTAAATTTGTTTTAAATTGTTAATTAATTTTAAAAAAGGCAATTCACCCCCCCTCTTGCCATCACCTCTGACCCAACACAGACTTGCCCACTTGACCCCCAACGGCTCCGAAGGCCTCTCCAACGGCTCTGAAGACTCCCAAAGGCCATTTGAGGGTTCCCCCTCTATAAATAAAGGACTAGGAAGCCCCAGAACACTAACCAAGCCATAAGAAAGCCAACGGACACATTTTCCATCATTTGGCAAACCTCTGGCGGATTCCTTCAAGGAAACTCAATTTCTCCAACCCATTTCCACATCCAAGGAGCACCATCAAATAAGTTTGGGAGCGCTCTTCATC
This sequence comes from Viscum album, assembly GCA_963277665.1. NCBI lineage: Eukaryota > Viridiplantae > Streptophyta > Magnoliopsida > Santalales > Viscaceae > Viscum > Viscum album. The sequence goes on along the minus strand of OY728166.1, from coordinate 1,077,157,893 downwards.
AACTTCATCAATCCATTGGCGCCCAAGACTTCTCCTATTACGGTTTTTCTTGTTTTATCATTTTGAGCATCAATTTGGGTTTGTGCCTACAAACCCCTCTTTCTCTCATCTTTCTTTCATTTGGGTTTTCACACCACCTTCAAGGTGTGAAGAGGTTATTCAAGCCTTCCCTTTAAAAGGCTTGAGTCATAGGTGAGCTAGCCTTCACCTTTAAGAAGGCTAGTGGGTTCTTGCTCAACCATTAAAAGCAAGTGGGTTCTTGCTCAACCAATAAAAGCAAGCTGTAATAGGTTCTAGACTACCTTAAAGTCTAGTGGGTTTCTTGCTAAAACCATTAAAAAGCAAGCGGTAGTAAATCTCTCAACGGTTGAGTTGGGAGCGGAGACGTAGGCTTTGGGTTAAGCCGAACTCCGTTATCAAGTTGTGTGTCTTGCCACTTTTATTTCCGCTGCACTTTTTACTTTGATTTTAACTTGTTAATTATTTTTTAAAAGGCAATTCACCCCCCCTCTTGCCATCACTTCTTCCGCCCAACATTTGGTATCAAAGGAAAAATTTGAGTAATACCCTAACCGGTTTCAAATTCAAGATCCATTGTGATGGCTTCATCTTCTTTCGCCCCCGAAGGCTATTCTTTGGGTCGTGCTCCATTCTTTGATGGAACCGACTACACTTATTGGAAAACCCGCATGACCACTTTTCTTAGAAGTATAGGATATCCTATTTATAAAATTGCCATGCATGGTTATACTCTTTCTTCTCCTGATGAATCCAAATGGACTCAAGCCGATATTAAAAATTTCGAGCTTGATGGCAAAGCCATGAACGCTCTACATTGCGGCCTTGATCGTAATGAATTCAATCGAGTTTCCACATGCTTTTCATATCATGAAATCTAGAAACTTTTGGAGGTTACCCATGAGGGGACCAACAAAGTCAAGGATACTCGATTGGATATGTACCATCAAGATTTTGAGTCTTTTTCCATGCATCCTTCTGAAAATATTACTGAAATGTTTACACGTTTTACTGATGTTTGCAATGGGAGAAAGTCCCTTGGTGATGATGTGTCTACAGAGATGATGGTCAAGAAGATCCTTTGGATCTTACCAAGCACATGGGCACCGAAAGTCACGGCAATTCAAGAAGCAAAAGACATCAAGAACATGCCGGTCGAAGAGCTCATCGGATCCCTCATGACCTACGAGATCACCATGAGGAGGCAAGCTGAAAAGGAAGACAATCTCATCAAAGTTCCAAAGAACATCGCCTTCAAAGTTCAAAAAGAAGAAAGCTCCTCCTCCTCATCGTCTTCCTCTTCAAGCGGCGATTCAGAAATGGAGAATCTTGCCCGCAAAATGCACAAATTCATGAAGAAGCACAAAAAGAAGAAATCCCGCAAGGCTCAACCCAACGAAAAATCCGAGCCCGATGTAACATGTTATGGGTGCGGCAAGAAAGGCCATTACAAGCCCGATTGTCCACTCAACAAGAAAAAGGCCAAGAAAAAGGAAAAGAAGAAGGCATTCAAGGCCACATGGAGTGATAGCTCCACATCCTCCTCCTCCTCCTCCTCAAGTGACAACGGTAAAAAATGCCTAATGGCATTCCATGAGGTAACCTCTTCCGACTCCTCTTCCTCTTGTTCTTCCAATTCTTTCAATCATTTATCTTATGAGGATCTCCAACATGCAAGAGATCAATTGGAGGAAGGTTTTCACGAACTTTCTTCCAAATTTGTTGCTTTAAAAAAGAATTTCAAAAAACTTTCTTCCGAAAAGGAACAACTTCTCAAAGAAAAGGAGGAGTTGTCCCTCAAGATCCAAAACCTTCCCGATGTTGATTCTATGGAATCAACAATCAAGGATTTAAGAGAATCCCTTGCCAAGTTCACCCAAGGTGAACAAAATTTGACCAAATTACTTGGTTCCCAATGCGTATCTAGAACCACCCAAGGGCTTGGCTATTCCAAGCAAGCTTCCTCTTCCCATGCTCCAACTATTTTTGTAAGGGGGAGCTCCCAATATAAATTTTGCAACTATTGTAAAAAACCTGGGCACTTAATTTATGAGTGCAATTGCAAAAATGCCCGGTATGGAATGCCCAAAACTTTTTTCTTTAACGATGAATTTAATAGGAGAAGACCCGCCACTAGACAAGTATGGATTGAAAAATCCCTTTTAGCGAGTCTCTCCGGGCCAAAATTTGTCTCGGTTTCAAAATCCTCTCCCCGGTGATTTGTTGTTTTTATTTAGGGGGAGTTATGATCGTTTAAGCTTTTTTGCTTCATATTCAAAACTTTCAATTCAAAACTTTCAATTCAAAACTTTCATTTCAAATTTCAAAAATTTCAATTGGTTTAAAATCTCTATCTTATTTTTCAATCATTCCCTCAATCAAGTTTTATGCCCCGTGCTATTTTGATAATCACAAAGGGGGAGAAATTCTTGGTTGATTGGGGGACAAATCTTTCTATCATGCTTTGCTTTACTTTTCAATTTATCCTTTAAAGCATGCCTTTCATTTAAGTCTTTTACATTGTTTGTTTTGGTGATTGTGATCATCAAAATAGGGGGAGATTGTTGTACCTCTCGTACCCCTCGTGGTTTAATTTTCATGATCACAATCACTCTCTTATTTATCTAATCTTGTTTTAAGTGTTTTTTGATAGGCAAAAGGTTGCCAAGGAATTGGGCCAAGAAAGCAAAAGCCAAGAAAGAAAAATTGGACTGATTTCAGTCCACCGGCCAACCGGTGGATGTCCACCGGCCAGCCGATGGAGCCTGGACAGAAGGCATCTCCTCTGTCCAGACCACCGGCCAACCGGTGTCCCATCACCGGCCAGCCGGTGGAACCCAGAAAAATAGTGACACCTACTGTCTCAGCACCGGCCAACCGGTGGCCTCCTCACCGGCCAGCCGGTGGTGCCTGGGCCGAAGCCCTCTCCCTTTTCCAAAGCACCGGCCAACCGGTGGCCAAGCACCGGTCAGCCGGTGGAGCCAGTCAAACTAGCCGTTGGGCTTTGACCAGACTTGCCCACTTGACCCCCAACGGCTCCGAAGGCCTCTCCAACGGCTCCGAAGACTCCCAAAGGCCATTTGAGGGTTCCCCCTCTATAAATAAAGGACTAGGAAGCCCCGGAACACTAACCAAGCCATAAGAAAGCCAACGGACACATTTTCCATCATTTGGCAAACCTCCGGTGGATTACTTCAAGGAACCTCAATTGCTCCAACCCATTTCCACATCCAAGGAGCACCATCAAAGAAGCTTGGGAGCGCTCTTCATCAACTTCATCAATCCATTGGCGCCCAAGACTTCTCCTATTACGGTTTTTCTTGTTTTATCATTTTGAGCATCAATTTGGGTTTGTGCCTACAAACCCCTCTTTCTCTCATCTTTCTTTCATTTGGGTTTTCACACCACCTTCAAGGTGTGAAGAGGTTAGTCAAGCATTCCCTTTAAAAGGCTTGAGTCATAGGTGAGCTAGCCTTCACCTGTAAGAAGGCTAGTGGGTTCTTGCTCAACCATTAAAAGCAAGTGGGTTCTTGCTCAACCAATAAAAGCAAGTTGTAATAGGTTCTAGACTACCTTAAAGTCTAGTGGGTTTCTTGCTAAAACCATTAAAAAGCAAGCGGTAGTAAATCTCTCAACGGTTGAGTTGGGAGCGGAGACGTAGGCTTTGGGTTAAGCCGAACTCCGTTACCAAGTTGTGTGTCTTGCCTCTTTTATTTCCGCTGCACTTTTTACTTTGATTTTAACTTGTTAATTATTTTTTAAAAGGCAATTCACCCCCCTCTTGCCATCACTTCTTCCGCCCAACACCGCAAACAAAATCAAACAACCAGGGGGAGAGGGGGGGTCGGCCGTGTTCGTGCGGTCCGACCTCCTCCCGTTATTGCGATAACAGGTGGCCTAATTTGAAATGAAGAATGTCGGCGGTAGTAATCACGAACAAACAATTAAAATAATCCCCTACCTCGAGCGTAGTTGAACGAAGGCTCGTCGCGGGATTGCACGTCGCGGAAGGAGGCGTCGCGTCGTCGATCTCCGAGGATCCGGCGTTCTTGTCGACCTTCGTCGGAGGTCGGCGCTCTTCGCGTTCTTCGTCGATGAATGAGAATTTCAAGACCTTGAGCAAATCCTCCCAAGCCTTCACGCACAACGAACCCCTTAATAAAACAAGACTTGTATTATTTTATTAACACACAACCAAACGTCTTTGAAAATTCAAAATTGAATCAATCAATTAATTGAATTAATTGAAACGTTTAAACCGCCAAATTAAAAGAGGCGTTTCATAAACAGATAAACGCAAGGGTTGACTTCCACTTAATAGGGGTGCGGGTGCGTTGCCTTATTAAATGAGGGGGGTGAATAAAAGAAATGGTGGGGCTCGTGTGAGCCCCACCTCACAAATATCCTACCTAGTGGGTAAGATATTGTGGGTCTCACTCCAACCACTTAGGTTAGTTTAAACAACTTTAAATAAAATAAAAATTGGTCGCACCATTTTTATTTTATTCCTTTACTTAACCCAAAAAAATTTAATAACCACACCCGGGCAAACGCAACTCCGAAAAAGGTGTTTCTAAGCAATTATCGGCGCTGCGATTCCATCGGTGTCCTCGGATTTTGATTCCGAGAACCGGTTTAAAAGTTAGGAAAACTCGCTCGTTCGTTTATTGAACGTACCCGAGGCAAACTTCGGAAAATGATTCCGGGCACACCGGGTCTCGGAATCAGGTGCCGTCAGAAACTGCGCTCTTGCAAAATTCCAAAGAAAATTAAGAAAAAAATTTACTTAAATTTTACGGGTCTTTACATTAAATTCTCCTTAAAATATTCAATTTAAATCATTTTTGTAAAATAGTAACCAATTTTTAAGTGAAGAAGTTTAATTCACGGGGGAATTTATATTTTCTTGAAAGAATCCATGATGAAAAATCGCTTTAAAAATCATTTTTTAGTGACATTTATGCATTTCCATTTTGAGATTTATTTTCGACTATTGAAATGTATTGAGTGGTTTCTTGAAGACAAACAAGGTCATAAGTGTGGGGAATTTGATGTGACATTTATTCATTACATTTTTTCACATCCTTTTTGAGAATTTTAATATGTATTTAATGATAAAATGACTTTAATTTAGTTAATAATAATTTCATGGATAATTTAGTGGAATTAATTAAATAATGGGTTTTATAATAATAATGAATGTTTTATCGTTCAATATTTCAATTTTTCACTCATTTATTTTATTTAATAATATATGTTTTAATTATTAGTCTTGTTTAATTTTTTTAATTAATTCTTTAAGTTTTATAAAATTTTCTTTTCTCTGCACATATTTTTTATTTACTTTGAGTTTTTAGTTTTAATATATTAATTGTTGTTTATTTTTTTTAAAAAAAATGATAATTTGTTTCTTTTATTTTTAATTCATTTCTTTCTTTATTTTTATCTTTCCTTTATTTAGTAAATCTAATCAGTTTTGCTATTTTAAGTGTATTATTTTAATCTTGATTTTTTAATAATTTAAATAGTTATATTGAATTTATTTTATTCTATCGTAAATTTATTTTGTTTCGTCTTAATTTGCAGTACAAAACATAAATTCTGAATCAACAGTGCATTTTGGTAAGATAATGGGGGCAATGTCAGCCAAAGACCAAAACAGGTCCTTAATTTCAATTAAGGACCTCCCATATTTTGAAATAAGCTAGAATCTTATTTTTATTTAAAATTCATAAGGTTTTTTGTCCATCGTTTGGTTTTCCATGTTTTTTTTTGACTTAAACTGGCATTAGCTGCCTGTTTTGGTCCTCAATCGTCATTTTCCCTAATCTCTTTTACTGGCATAAGAAAATTTCGCTTCCCTGAGTTCAGACGGAAGAGAAGGGAAACGAAAGAAGGAACCAGGCTCGAATCGAACACAACCGAACCAAACACTGCTCCCGTTTGAAGATGAAAACAAGTGGTTAAAATGAGTGGATGATGCTGCCTTTTGAAGATCCTTCCAATCCAAAGAAGAACACCTGAAATTAGGTCGAGTACGGTTGATGAATCAAGGCGACAGGGTGTTGATCCTGATGAACCCTAGCCGAGTCTGATGCAGATCTCGGATAAACTAACGCATCCTATGGCTGCCCAAGGTTGAAGGTTGTTGAACCCCTCGGTAGGGTTGACCTGATTCTGTCGCTGAAGAAGGAAGATCGAAGGAGAGAGCACCCAGGTTGTGCGAATGGACTACGACCGAAATGTTTTTCACTCTCAGATATGCAAATGATGGTGTTTCTGAACGAGATTGAAATGACCGGCACCAAAAATGGACGAACCGTGAAAACCCCTGATTCGGGGTTCATTGGCCGATCTGTTTCTGACCGATTACATCCGAATCTTCGAAGTATGGAAGACGTGCAGACGAATCACCACTGAGGATGAACCAGATTTGTTCGTGACCAAGCAAGAAGAAGACCGTGGATTTTTGGGGAAGCCCCTATCGATATTGAAGCCGCCTATGAACAGTGCTAATCGAATCGAAACCGACCGCTGCATCGAATTTGTTTGTTTCTTGTTTGCTGTTTGAGACTCTTCATAGATACTCGACGACTGATGAAGCCGCCTAAGAACAGTGCTAATCGAAACCGACCGCTGCATCGAATTTGTATGGTATTGATCTGGGTTTTGATTCTGTTTGTTTGTTTCTTGTTTGCTGTTTGAGACTCTTCATAGATACTAGACGACTGATGAAGACCCGAGCCACTGATTTTGACAGGAGATGACCTTCCGAGATTGACAGTGCTGGTGATGATCCGAGCTGAAGACAAGAACATGTTTGCATTTTGGGACAATTGCCAAAGATTCTCGATTGTACATCCTTCTTGCGAAGGATGAATGCAAACAATTTTTGCTGCAACTCTGAGTTTTTTCAGTTGTGTTAATGGGTCTGATACTAGTGGTTGTTCTTTGAGGATTAATTGACTAAAATGGGAGAAGTGGGGTCTGGATTGCGAGATAGAAGACTTTTGTGTTTGTTGATAGTTGAAGTTATGATTTGTGTAAGTGGGTGCTTCAATTATCAAAGCTTTATTAAAGTCACATGAACAGTGACATAATGAGAAAAAGAAACTTTTCTATTTGATGGTCACATATTGAAGTGGTGAAAAATAAATAAAAAATTGTTCCCTATACAATATCAAAATGGTGGACACACATTATTCTATAGAAAAAATCTTGAACAGAGAGTGGAGACACAATGAGAGCAGAAGCGGAGCAAAATGAAAATTATGAACAACATGAGCTTGAGGCTAAGAGGAAATCAACCTCAACAAGAGAATATTTATTTCTTTATTTCTTTCTTCTCCTGTTCTTAAATTCTTGAAATATAATTTCTTTAAATCTTTTGTGGTTGCTGCTTTGATTATGAGTAGTTAAATTTCTTAGGGTAATCAGACTGTGATGGATTAAAATTCTTAAATATGTTTCGCTCTTATTGATTTTATATTTACAGTTCAATTTTAGTTCAGTGATATTCTTTTTTTTCTTAGTGAGTACCAGTTATTTCTTTTCCAAGAACCGTCAGGTGATGAAATAGTATCTTTAAAATTTTGAATTTTAACAGTACTAAAAACCGGAAAAGGATAATATTCTCTTCTCTAATAATGAACAATATTTACTCTTCAGTGAATATAGAGAGATTATTTCAAGGGAGAGATAATTGAACTGTGAAGGTTCACTAAAGAGAAAGCTTTGTGAACCTATAGTTATTTTATAAGCACTGGAATAAAAGTAATTGATGATGATAGAGTAGATAATATTTTTAAATTCAATTCTAAACACTCTAATAGCCCCTATCTCATATTTTGCTTGTATCTCTTCCTTTTGTTTGCATAATCACCATCATAATCACGCATCCAGTTTCGATTTGTTTCCTTTCTGTTTGTTTCTTTTTGTTTGGTCACATAAACTTTTTGCCTTCCTAATAGAAACTGATACTCTTATTTACCACTTAACTAGTAGTTTGTGAGTTTTAAAAAATAATTAATTTTTCATATTCTAAATGATGACATGATCATTATCCCAACATAAAATCCATGAATATATGCTCCCATTTTCATTCTATAATTGATATCGATTGAAGTATCTCCTTTGTTTGTTGTTACTTATCTTTAACTAGTTGATAAGTCAAATATTTCATGGTATAATCAAGAATATCTTTCTCCATTCCTTCCCACCAACAATATTATGAAAAATCTTTATACATTTTAGTGCTACCAAGATGAAAACAAATATAGAGAGTTGGTAGCTTCACTCAATAATATGTTTTTCAATTGAGAGTTTCCCAGTACACATAACCAATTTCCAAATAGTATAACACATTCTTTTTTAATATTAAACACTAGAAATTTACTTTCTTTAATGAGTTCCACCTTTCTTTGCAAACCACAATCTTCCTTCTGATCATATTTAATTCTTTATAGCAAGGATGATTGTACTGATACTTGAGCCAAAAGAAAAAGGGGTTTTAGATTGACAACTTTTAGTTCTAGTTTAATTAAATTATTAAATAAAAGACCATATTACAAAACTATCATGCTTAATGATGCATTATCCTTTTGGCACAAATCATCTTCTACCTTGTTTTCTTTACCTAGATGACATTGAATCATAAAATCGTAACACTTTATTAGCTCTTACCATATTCTATGCCTCATGTCCAACTCTTTTTGAGTGGATATATATTTTAAAATTTTATGATATATATATATATATATATATATATATATATATATATATATATCACATTTTTACATAAATAAATAATGCCTCCGAATTTTTAAAGAAAGAATTACTACTGCAAGTTCAAGATCATGCATTGGATAAATTTGATCACAGTGTTTCAACTGTCATGATGCATATACTATAACCCAATCATTTGTCATCAAAACACAACCAAGTTCCTTCAAAGGAGTATCACTATAAAAAACAAATTACCCATTTCTTGACGCTGAGTCTAAAGATAGATACTTATCCAATATTCTTTTTAATTATTGAATACATTCATCACATTTCTTTATCTGAATGATTCTAACTCTCTTTCAAGTTAACATGGTTAGTGTGTTAGCTAACTAAGAAATGTTTTCAATAAAACATTGATAGTAACCTACTAGTCCAAGAAATCTTTGAATCTCATAGACATTAGTTGGTCTTGTCCGATCATCCACTAATTTAGTTTTAGAAGGATAAATTATTATGCCATCTTTAGTTATAATATCCCAAAGTAAGAAATCTACAACGACTAAAATTAAAATTTTATAAATTTTACGAACAACTTCTTTTATTTAAGGATCTACAGAACCATCTATTGATGTTTCTCATGATCCTCATAAATTTTAGAATATAATAGAATATCATCAATGACTACCACTACAAATGTATCCAAATACTAACAGAAAACTCTATTAATCAGATCTATAAATATAGTGGTTGAATTTCTTAACCCAAAGTGCATAACCACAAACTCATAATGGACACTCCTAATTTGGAATGATGTCCCCAAAAATGTATTATTCGTTTACCTTTAGTGGATTATATCTAGACCTAAGATCAATCTTCAAAAAATACTGAGTTCCCTGGAGATAATCAAACAAGAGATCGATATGAAGAAACAAATACAAGTTCTTAAAATTAATGTTATTGAGGGATTTATTATAAGGACCCGACCTTAAAAAATTACATAATATTGAATTAAACGAATAATTCACATTGATGATCTTTTCAGGTTTAGAGTTTCAGATAATTAAGACATAACTATTACATCTCAAAAGATTATAAAGTAGACACTTCTACTCAGTTTCCATTTTTTTTCATAAAACAAGAACTCTTAAAAAAAGAGTCATGTCTAGTTCTATGTTTAAGACAACATGACTTTTCCTTGATCTCATCCTTGACCCTATTCCACATTATGTCATGTGAAAAACATTTCAAAAACTTGGGATGAGCATAAAAAAGCTCAGTAAGGTATACACAAAGAAGGAAAACTGTTAGTTTTTCAAAACAACAAGTAAACGATAAATACTTTAACATAAGTAATACTTTTCACCTTTATGAAGTAGTAAATACTCTTCACTGAATAAAAAATCATTACTTACCCTTTTGTAATCAAAAGATTACCATAAAACCCATATAAAGAACACATAACATATAAAGGTAACTTGGGACATAAACATACTTTAATGGAATAACCATACGGTCAACTTCCACACATATCACTAAATGGAATAGCCATACTGCTAACTTCCATACCCAATGCATTGGAGGTTATAACGTAACCACCCATTCTGGTTTTCACAGCACCACCTGTCATATGGTTTATTACGTAACCACCCATTAAATGTCCAAGTAACATCACAACACATAAAATATTGCAAATATAAACATTTCACTAATAACATTTCATTTGAAGTCACAAGAATTAATTTCATGATATTGAAATAATCAATCCATTTTCATAAACCATTTAAAAAGAGAATTCTGAATCAAAGTGTCCCATACCAATTTGAAGCTTTTAATGGAATTATAATTTCAAAACATTAATTTCCATATAAATAAATACTGAAAACCATTTTTAAAACATGGACATTAGAGATAAAGATTTAGAATAGTAAATCTTTAAAACATTTAAAATGATATTTTAGTTAAAGAGTTTTTAACAAAATGAGAGACTCTTGAATACAAATAATTGAGAAATAACATTTAATCAGAACTTTATAATATCACGAGAATAAAGGGATTAATGATATAATATATTAAAGGACAGTATATACACCATATAAGAGTGAATTGGTGCATAACAACAATGGAGTCTCAATGGAAATGTAAATTGAGATGAAATCCCTTATAAAGATGGTATCCTTAAATTAAGAATAAATCAATCTCATAATTATGTGTGACAAATATAAATACACCCAATACAAGTGGATATTAAGTTTAAAACAATCATAGGTCATTCACACATATTCATAGGATGACATATTCAATAAGTACAAGTTGAACCCAAAGAATCGAAATTGGGTTAAGAAGTTCCCATGTAAAAATTCGACATCCTAACGGCGTCACTTTAAAATTCAGAAAATGAGTTGATGAGAAAAAAGGGTATCTCATCACTTGGAAATAAATTTTACATCAATAAGGATATAGAAGAACATATCCCAACATAATAAGATGTAAATTTTTTGGACTCACCTGTTTTGATAATCCCAAATCATATTTAAATATTGATCATGATATATTAAGCCATTTGTTAACCCTTTTTTTAATCTATATTTATATTTTTTATCTTGAACAATTTATATTCTTAGTCTCATGACTTTGTTGCATAAGCTTACAGTTTACATTTATCTAAATATAAGTTCACTATTAACGGCTACTGGTAAGAGCCTTCTGTTCAAGGTCACCGTTATAGCTCACTGTTACTCTAGGTCACTGATCCTAAAAGGTTACTATTGAAGATCTACTGTCACAAGTCTACCGTTGATCTGTTTATCAAAGCTCACAAACAAAGAGTCACCGTCACAAGGTCACTGCTGTGACAAGGCTTCTGTTAGAAGTTCACTGTCAGAGTCTTTCTTAAGTCTTCTGTTGAGAGATTCACTATTCAAGTCTACCGTCAGACATGTCTACCATTAGTAAAAGGCTACCGCTATACAACTCCTACTTTTGATATAGCCTACTATTGTTTAGAGTCTACTGTTAGTAGAAGTCTGCTGATATAAAAACTCCACCATTGATGAAATTACCTGTTGAGATAGTCTACCACTAGAAAGGTCACTGTTGAAGTAGTTTGATGTTACAGAGCTACCGTTAGAAGCTTACTGTTGAAGTCTACCATTGATCAAGCCTACTGACTAAAGCCTATAGTTAAAAGTCTACTATGAGCCTACTGTTGAATAGCCTACTATTGAAGCCCACAGTTGGATAGCCTACCGATGAAGTCCACAGTTGAAGAGACTACAATTGACATGCATCTACTACCAGTCTAATGATAACCTATTCTTTACCAATTTTATTAATACCATCATAACGGTCATGTCTGAACAAATTAATGCACCTGACATTATTTAATGATATTTGCAGGCATATCGGGAAACAGTACGATGTACGAGGAAGACCACACGTGGTTGAAACATTTTTCTTGTCGGCCCCTGCTGAACCAAATGAGAAAAAGCTGAGCTTGAAAAGTGTATATATGTATGAGTAGAGACAGACATCAAGACAGGGGTGAATATATTTAATATACACACATAAGAGAATAAATATACAACATCTGAAATAAAAAGGAATAAGAACACTCGAACACTCATTCTGAAGAACACAGAGCTTCACAAAGATCTATGGAAAGAACCTTTCTCAAGGTGTGGTGGTGTGCTACAAAGATCTTCTGACCCAAGAAGCTAATTATCTCTACATCTAGAAGTCAGAACCTGGAAGTTGCGACACTCTGTTTTGGAGGCAACTTGCAGAGAAGGACCAAAACGTCATTTCCTTCATTCCAACGAGTCCAGAGCTGATCTGCCAACATATAGAGCTTTCTAAATTTCTTTCAAATATCTTTAGCTCTATTGTGTTTTAGTATTTTACATTTGTGAGCAGTGTGTCTGTGTTACACACACTGACTCTTGTGCTTGAACTGAGGAATACTAAAAATCCTCGTACCAAACTCTCTTTACATTTGTTTCCCATGCATAAATGTGGAAGAAGCCTAGTGTGGCTTGGTAGTTTATTTTTCCCATGTATAACTGTGGTAGAGGTTGAAAAACCTGGATAGTTTGTGAAAACTATTGTAAAGCCCGATACAGGATGTGTATCACTTTTTAATATAATTTCTTGGTGGTAGGTGATCACCAAGTGGAGAGGACTAGGTCTTGGCTTAAGACTGAACCTCTTATTTAAATTGTTGTGTTCATCTTTCAATTACTCTGTTTTATATTTATCCACTGCTTATATTTTCAAAGACAGAAATCTATTTTTACATTCACTCTGATAGTTAGTTCTGGTTAGTGTGTATATGTGATTCGTTTAGTAAACTTGTTTCAAAAGTCGAATTAGTTCTCATACTGATTCAATTGAGGAGTAATCAACCTTTGAGAAACCTGTTGAACAATAAGTCACTTATATCTCTATTGCCTTAATTGACTGGGCTATTTTAATTTGGGGGTTTTTAATCCTAAAAGTTTTTAACATAAATTTTAATTGGAACTCAATTCACCCTCCTCTTGAGTATCCACTCCGACCAACATTTGGTATCAGATGAGTTCTTTATTCATACCATCAAACCAGTTTTCAAGATTTTAAATTTCTTTTCAACTATGATTTTAGTTGTATCTTAAAGATCTCAAAATTTATGTTATATCTAAATTCTTAGTTCTTTAATCCTTTAAATTCTATGGATAACCGAGTTGAGGGTGCTGCTACTAACAGACCACCTTTCTTTAATAGTAATAATTATGGTCAGTGGAAATTGAAATTGAAAATGTATCTTGAAAGCTTATGACATGAAATCTGGGACACAATTGAAGAACAACATGTATTACCTACTACTACTAGGGACACATGGACTCAAGTAACTAAAAATATTTATAATAACAATTGTAAAGCAATGAATGCCTTATACGGTGCTTTGGGTGATGAAGAATTCAATAGAATATCTGCCTGTAAGACTGCTTATAAAATTTGGGATACTTTGGATGGTTCTAATGAAGGAACAACCAATGTCAAAGAAATGAGATTAAATAACTATACTATTGAATATGAAAATTTTAAGATAAATCCTGATTAATCTATCTCTGAAATGTATCTCAGGTTCAATGAGATAGTGAACACCATGAATCTTCTTGGGAAACCAGTGGACAATAAAGTCCAAATCATGAGGCTGCTTAGATGCCTGCCTGACAGATGGAGAGGCATGTCTGTATCAATCTGAGAATCATGTGATATCAGAAAGCTACCTGTAAAGGATCTAATTGGAAAACTGATGATGTATGAAGAAGAGATCAAGGTAAATCAAGAAATAGAAGAAGAACCAAAAAGGAAGTCAGTAGAATTCAAGACTTCTGCCTCAAAAATCAAAGAAAAAGAAAAAGTTGAAGTACCTGTAGATAGTTCTACAAGTGAAGAGTCAAACCCAGACAATGATGAGGAAATGGCACAACTTTCAGAAGATTCAAAAGATTCTACCGAAAGAATAAATTCTTTAGGAAGTCAAACTTCAAAGGAAAATATGATCATAAAGGACAATGGAAGAAAGATGGGAAGTGGAATGAAAATGCAAGTGAAATACTATGATATGAATGTAAACGAAAAGGTCATGTGAAATCAGACTGCCCCAAGTTAAAATTCAAGAGAAAATATGAGGATAAAAGAAAAAGTTATAAAAATTCTATAAAAGAAACTTGGAGTGCTTCAGAAGACAGTTCAATTGAATCTGATGCTTCAGACTCAGAACAGAACAAACATGCCAATCTATGTTTTATGACAGAGACATCTGAGGAAAGTTGTTTAAATAGATCTTGTAAGACCCTATGGTACTTGGACAGTGGATGTTCAAGACATATGACAGGAGACTATTCTTGCTTCAAGAGTCTAATTAAAGTTGATGGTGGGCATGTCACCTTTGGTGACAATGCAAAAGGAAAAATCGTCGGCTTAGGCCAGATTGGTAACCCTGATACAATATTAATCTCTAAAGTACTTTTTGTTGATGGATTAAAGTACAATTTACTTAGCATATCTTAGTTATGTGATGATGGCTTTAATGTTAAATTTGAAAATGATGCATGCAATGTTTTTAATTCAAAAAATGATTTAGTTTTCACTACATGTAGAAATGAGAATGTATATGCTGTTGATCTAAATTCCTTAGCCAAAAAAAATGTTTCCTGCTTAAATGCTTTTCATAAAGAGTCTTGGTTGTGTCATAGAAGGTTCAGACACTGCAATGTGAACTCACTTAGGAATCTATCTAAGAAAATTTTAGTTAGGGACTTACCTAAATTAGAATTCCCACTTTATAAAGTGTGTAATCCCTGTCAAAAGGGAAAACAACACAAAGTTTCTTTCAAACCAAAGAAAGAAGTTTCAACTTCTCAAAAACTTGAGTTGGTTCACATGGATTTGTTTGGACCATCAAGAGTTTCAAGTTTAAATGGTAAGCACTATGTTTATGTTCTTGTAGATGAATTTTCTAGGTATACTTGGGTATACTTTCTATCTTACAAAAGTGAATCTTGTTACTATTTTGTCAAATATTCCAAATCTGTAAAAAATCTTAGTGGACTTAGAATTAAGACCCTGAGAAGTGATCATGGCTGTGAGTTTGAGAATCATGTGTTTGAATCTTACTACTCACACAATGGATATAGTCACAATTTCTTTTCCCATAGGACACCTCAAAAAAATGGAGTTGTAGAAAGAAAAAATAGCACCCTTCAAGAAATTGCTAGAACTATGCTTGATGAGTATAACTTACCTGTTTATTTTTGGGCTGAAGTTGTAAATACAACCTGTTATATTATTAATAGAGTTTTAATTAGACCTATTCTAAAAAGGACCCCTTATGAGATTTGGAACAATAAGAAGCCTAAGGTTAATTACTTTAGAGTTTTTGGTTGAAAAGTATTTATTCTTAATACTAAATATAATCTTGTAAAATTTTCTTCTAAAAGTGATGAAGGAATTTTCCTGGGTTATTCTATCTCAAGTAAAGCCTATAGAGTGTTCAATAAGAAAACCAAATGTGTGGAAGAATCATTTCATGTCAAATTTTATGAGATTTATCCACATGAGCCTAAAACCTCTCTTGAACATCTTGAAGAAGATTTGTCAATTTTGAACCTTAATGATAAAAATAGTGAATCCCATGTAAAAGTATCCAGTTCTGGAAATTTTCCAGAATCTGCACCTGTTGATTCTGAACCAACAGACAACAATGAAGAATCTAGTTCAACCCTTCCTAGAGGTATTAGGACTCTCAAGAATCATCCTCTAGATGCTGTTGTAGGTGATTTAAATAGAGGAACACAAACTAGAGCTTCTCTAAGAAACCAGGTTGAACATCAAGTCTTTCTTTCACAGCTTGAACCCAAGAATATTAATGATGCTATCAATGATGAATTTTGGGTAATGGATATGTAAGAAGAACTAAATCAGTTCGAAAGAAACAAAGTTTGGGAATTAGTGGAAAGACCTAAGGACACGTTGACAATAGGCACTAAATGGGTGTTTAGGAAAAAAGTTGATGAGTCTGGGAATATAGTTAGAAATAAGGCTAGGTTAGTTGCATAAGGATACAACCAAGAAGAAGGAATATACTATAAGGATACCTTTGCACCTATAGCTAGACTAGAATCCATTATGATACTACTTGCTTATGTAGCTCATCTTAATTTCAAAATTTATCAAATGGATGTAAAAAGTGCTTTTCTAAATGGGTATATAGTTGAGGATGTGTTTGTTGAACAACCCCTGGTTTTACAAATCCCCATCTTTCAAATCATGTTTTTAAACTTTTTAAAGCTTTATATGGTTTAAAACAAGCTCCAAGAGCATGGTATGATAGGCTCAGATCTTTTCTTATTTCAAAAGATTTTAACAAAGGGATAGGTGATCCTACTCTTTTTATTAAAAGGATTTCCAAAGATGTTTTGATAGTACAAATTTATGTGGATGATATTATTTTTGGATCTTCTAAAAACTCTTTATGTGTTGATTTTTCAAAAATGATGCAAAATGAGTTTGAGATGAGTTTAATGGTAGAACTCAAATTTTTCCTTGGATTTCAGATCTTTCAAAATAAAAATGGCATTGTTTTGAATCAAAGTAAATATATTAAGGATATTCTAAAACATTTTGCTTTGGATGGTAGTAAAGGCAGTGACACACCTATGAGTACCACCTGTAAGTTGGATACTGATGAAGTTGGAGAACCAGTGAATCAAACCAACTACAGAGGTATGATAGGGAGTCTACTCTATCTTACAGCTATCAGACCTGAAATCATGTTTAGTGTATGTATGTGTGCTCTCTTTCAAGCCAATCCAAAAGAATCTCATTTAACTATTGTTAAAATGATTTTTAAATATCTCAAACATACTCCCAATTTAGGACTATTTTATCCAAAAGGATAATCATTTGATTTGTTGAGTTATTATGATGTTGATTTTTCCGGTTTCAAGTTAGATAGAAAAAGCACCTCTGGGACATGTCACATTTTAGGCAAGTCACTAGTATCTTGATATAGTAAGAAGAAAAATTCTGTTGCATTATCCACTACTGAAGCTGAATACATAGCTGCTGGTAGTTTCTGTGCTCAAATTCTATGGATGAAACACACTTTACTGGACTATGGATATCAATTCAAACATGTCTCTATAAAGCGTGACAATACAAGTGCTATTAACATTTCCAAAAATCCACTATCTCATGCTAGGACAAAGCATATTGATGTGAGACATCACTTTTTGAGGGATCGTTATCAAAAGGGTGATATCACTCTTGAATTCATTGGCACTGAACATCAATTGGATGATATATTCACAAAGTCTTTGAATTCTGAGAGGTTAAATTACATCAAACATGAGTTAGGAATGATTAATTTAAGTATAGGAAACATCACAATCAGAACTCACTGTTAGAACTCACCGTTGGACCTCACCGTTGGACCTCACAGTTGGAACTCACAGTCTGACCTCACCATTGGAACTCACCATTAGACCTCACAGTCAGAACTCACTGTTAGAACTCACCGTTGGACCTCACCGTTGGACCTCACAGTTAGATCTCACTGTTGGACCTCACTGTTAGACCTCACAGTTGGACCTCACTGATAAACCTAACTGTTACACCTCACCATTGCACTTCACTGGTGTACCTCACTGGTACATATCACTGTTGGATACCTCACTGTTTGTTTTTATTTTATGCGGGAATCCGAACTGATTTTATTCCTATTTTGATTTTATTTGTTTTAATCCCTAAATGATAAAACTAAAGGCTACGAACATATCTCAATCCACCTTCCTTTCTCAATCTCGAATCTTGCTCTCGAAATATCTAAACCCTAACTCTTCATTTGAGCCCTTGAACCTCTCTCAATCTCCATGGCTAGAACCAAGCGACCCCCGACTATCAATGAAGATGCGCCAAGGATAAAGAGAACTCGAGCCGAATCTAGTGGCACCAGTAATACCCTGACGGGACCTGTCAACCTGCATCTGACCAAGAGAGAAATCTTTGTTGAGAAGGAGTTAAGTGAAGAATGGCTGCTGTTGAGCAAGTCATTAGTGCTGGAACCACTAGATTCCCAAGGATGGACCGAATGCTTTGCCAATAAAAATGGACCATACTACCTGAAGCTTGTGAAAGAGTTCTATGAATATCTAAAGTTCGAAGAGGAAGATGATGTGAATAGGCTAATATCCAGAGTCAATGGCAATGAAGTCATCTTCTCGTCTGCTGAGTGGGATGCCTGTTTGAGAGTTCCTCATGAAGGAGTATATGATTACTATTCTGGAGTAGATCCTCCAGACAGTGATGTTTTTGAGTATGAAAAATCTTTGGAAGAACTGACAAGAAATGGAAAATCAAGGAAGATCATTGCAGCTAAGATGAATGGAGAAGACAAGCTTTTGTTTAAGTTTGTTCAGAATGTGATTAGTCCTAGGAGAGGGGATTTTGCAGTGCTCAAGTATCAAGACATATTCCTGACGTACTTACTGAATCATGGAAAGAATATTAACCTATGTAGGTTACTGATGGCACAATTGGAGGATATGACTAAGGCAAGCTCAAAGTCCAATGCCCTATTCCATGACAAGATAATATCAATAATGCTAAAGGTAAAGGGTGTGACTAGAAATCAAGAAGATATGATAGTGTCTAAGAACAGTGTTTGTATCTCCAAGGTTATTTGAAAATTCATGAAAATTAGCTGGAATCCTTAGAAGAAGGCATGAGTGAATGATGAAGGAAAGGTGTATGAAAAGTTTGACCCTACTACTCACCCATCTAGTCCAAAAGACAAGAGAGATCCAGGCCTGAAGCCTGATGAGCCAGAACCAGATTATTCAGATAATGAGGAGGAAGCTGAAGGAGCTATGGACCCTGAAAGAGAGAACACCCCCATTGATTATGGGAGTTATCCTGATTTTCCTAACAGCCCTGTAAGGACAGTAGCTTTCGGAGCAACTATCCCTCCAAAAGAACTGCCAAGAAGAGAGACTATTTTGAAGGACAGTGATACTGAGACCACTGAAGAAGAAGAAGAAGAAGCATATCAGAATATTGTCTAAGAAACCTCTGAAGAGGATGAGGATACTGAGTCAGATCATTATTCTCATAAGGCAAAGGATTCTTGTGATAAGGATGAAGTAAAGGAGGCTGTTGCTGAAGTTGATGATGAGGACAATGAAGAAGAGGAGCTCAGTTTGATCCCTCTTATAGATAATACAGACAAGAAAGTGTCTGATCAATAAGTAGGAGTGGCATCTACTTCCATTGATATGGAAGTCATTGATGACTCAGTGGAGGATGAGACTCACCCCACAGGTGAACCAACAGAGCAGACAATTATTGAATCTTCTGGAGTTGTAGAGGAGGTCATGGAATTACCTGGAGCAAAACAAATAGAGGATAATTCTTAGGAGAGAGATCCAAGTGAGGGAGAGAATTTTGGTTCTGTATATGTTCTTCATGACATTGAAGAATGGTCAGAAGATCCTGGATATCTGGTACTTGGGCTAGATTATAATGATTTAGATTGTGATATGACAAGCAAAATACATCCTGTACCTGCTGTTTTAGACCCTATCGCAGTACCTCCAGTGGTTCCCCTTCCTGAGAACCTTGTCACTAAGTATGATCTGGAAAAGCTAAAAAACGATCTTCACCAGATGTTTGATAACAGGGCTTCTAAAATGGAAAAGGCAATGGGCTTGATTCAAGAGGTTACTGTCTCTGAGATGGCTAAAGTTCAATCTTACATTCAAGCTAGTTTATCCCAAGATATATCTCAATTCCAGAATCAACTCAAGGATGTGTCTCAATCTGTGGAACTTCTACGACAATCAGTGGTAAACCTGACTGCTCTTATGGCTTCTAAGGGCCAAACATACAAAGAAATTCACTACATCAAAGGTGTGGTGCAATATATGGTTACAGTGTTTGAAAGTTTTAAGGAATCCATGAAAGCTCTGTGAAGGGCCAGGATGAAGATACGAAGAAGCTTATCAGTGGGTTGACTAAGTCTTTTAAGGAAACTATTGATTTCTCTATAAATCCTTTTTCTGCCTCTGCTTCAACCTCCAGTGTACCACCTGTGGACCTGTCAGCTTTTAGGACAGTGGTCACTAAAGAGTTAGCCAAGATTTCTGGTGTTAGTGAACCTGATACTCAATCTGTGACTCATATTCTCTCCACTACCAAAGAAGTTCAGAAGGTAGTAAGTGACTTCATGTGAGAGGCTGCCCAGGACCAGAAGAGTATAAAGTAACAAATTAATTTTTATTATAAAAGGATTTACTCCAAGCATCATATGGATGCTCATTTCAAGCTTCTGTTGGAAAACCTCAAGATTCCAAAAGTCACCAGAGCCTTCAAGGAACAAGTTACTCAGTTGGGATAGTTGACTCCGGCCTTGGAAAAATTTATGGAGAACAAGGATGATTTCATATCAGCTATGGAAAGAGGAGGAAGCATTATTATAGACTTCAAAAACCTTCTTCTACCCTTTCTCCATGTGGATTGCACCCCTGTCATCATCCCTCCTGCATTACCTGCATCTCAAGCCAGTAGTTCTTCCACGATGTATCCTGCTGAAGCCATCAGAAGCCTTACTCCAATGATACCTCATCGATCTACCCTCTACAGACCCACAGGAGCTTCTGTTGCTGCCCCTCCAGTCATTCCTACAACAATTCCCAAACCTGCTGATCCACCTGCTCTTTCTCCCTCTTCTTATTCCAAAGGGAAAGACCACTTGCCTGAGGCTGATGTGGATTGAGTTTGTTTGTGTCTTTTTGATAGGGGGTGTATATTTTTTTTGGATCATGTAATGTCATTTCATTAATAAAAGCTTTCTCTGTTCTCTCTATTTGTGTTTCTTTTCTCTAATCACAAAGGGGAAGAAATACTGTGCTAATTCTAGACTAATCATGTGATTGGGGAGAAATGTGCTAATATATTAATTTGATACTATGTTGAATCTTTTTTTCCTTTCTCTCTGATACCATGTAACAATATTTTCTGGTTTTACACTCTTATTACTCTTTGATACTTTGGACATTTTTGATCTATGTTTAGTAACTGTATTATATGTGATATCTATAATTAATACATATTGGCATAATTTGTGATTATCAAAAAGGGGGAGATTGTTGGACTCCCCTATTTTGATAATCCCAAATCATGTTTAAATATTGATCATGATGTATTAAGCCATTTACTAACCCTTTTTTTAATCTGTATTTATATTGTTTATCCTGAACAATTTATATTCTTAGTCTCATGACTTTGTTGCATCAGCTTAGAGTTTACATTTATCTAAATATAAGTTCATTGTTAAAGGCTACTGGTAAGAGCCTTTTGTTCAAGGTCACCATTATATCTCACTGATCCTAGAAGGTTACTGTTGAAGATCTACTTTCACAAGTCTACCGTTGATCTGCTTATCAAATCTCACAGACAAAGAGTCACCATCACAAGGTCACTAGTGTGACAAGGCTTTTGTTAGAAGTTCACTGTCAGACTCTTTCTTAAGTCTTATGTTGAGAGATTCACTGTTCAAGTCTACCGTTAGTAAAAGGATACCGCTAGACAACTCCTACTGTCGATATAGTCTACTGTTGTTCAGAGTCTACTGTTAGTAGAAGTCTGCTGATAGAAAAACTCCACCATTGACGAAATTACCTGTTGAGATAGTCTACCGCTGGAAAGGTCACTATTGAAGTAGTCTGATTTTACAGAGCTACAGTTAGAAGCTTACTGTAAAAGTCTACCGCTGATCAAGCCTACTGACTGAAGCCTACAGTTAAAAGTCTACTGTGAGCCTATTGTTGAATAGCCTACTGTTGAAGCCCACAGTTGAATAGCCTGCCGATGAAGTCCACAGTTGAAGAGACTACCATTGACATGCATCTGCTACTAGTATAATGATAACCTATTCTTTACCAATTTTATTAATACCATCGTAACGGTCATTTCTGGACAAATTAATGCACCTGACATTATTTAATGATATTTGCAGGCATATCCGGAAATAGTACGATGTACGAGGAAGACCACACGTGGTTAAAATTTTTTTCTTGTTGGACCATACTAAACCAAATGAGAAAAAGATGAGCTAGAAAAGTGTATAAATGTATGAGTAGAGACATACATCAAGACAGGGGTGAATATATTGAATAAACACACATAAGAGAAGAAATATACAACATATTAAATAAAAAGGAAGAAGAACACTCGAACACTCATTCTGAAGAACACAGAGCTTCATGAAGATCTACTCAAAGAACCTTTCTCAAGGTGTGGTGGTGTGCTACAAAGAGCTTCAGACCCAAGAAGCTGACCATCTCTACATCTAGAAGTAATAACCTGGAAGTTGCGACACTCTGTTTTGGAGGCAACTTGCAGAGAAGGACCAAAACTTCATTTCCTTCATTCCAACGAGTCCAGAGCTGATCTGCCACCATATAGAGATTTCTAAACTTCTTTAAAATATCTTTAGCTCAATTGTGTTTTAGTATTTTACATTTGTGAGAAGTGTGTTTGTGTTACACACACCGACTCTTGTGTTTGAACTGAGGGATATTGAAAATACCCGTACCAAACTCTCTTTACATTTGTTTCCCGTGCATAACTGTGGAAGAAGCCTAGTGTGGCTTGGTAGTTTATTTTTCCCATGTATAACTGTGGTAGAGGTTGAAAAACCTGGATAGTTTGTGAAAAATGTTGTAAAGCCCAATACAAGATGTGTATCAATTTTTAATATAATTTCTTAGTGGCAGGTGATCACCAAGTGGAGAAGACTAGGTCTTGGCTTAAGACCGAACCTCTTGTTTAAATTGTTGTGTTCATCTTTCAATTACTCTGTTTTATATTTATCCGCTGATTATATTTTCAAAGACAGAAATCTATTTTTACATTCACTCTGATAGTTAGTTATTGGTTAGTGTGTATATGTGATTCATTTAGTAAACTTGTTTCAAAAGTCGAATTAGTTCTCATACTGATTCAACCGAGGAGTAATCAACCTTTGAGAAACCTGTTGAACAATAAGTCACTTATATCTCTAATGCCTTAATTGACTAGGCTGTTTTAATTTAGGGGGTTTTAATCCTAAATTTTTTTTAACAAAAATTTTAATTGGAACTCAATTCACCTCCCTCTTGAGTATCCACTCCGACCAACAAAATTAAAAGACACCACAAAAAGAATTCGTTTAAAAAGAGGAGGGTAAAAGGATCCCTTACCGATTTGGTAACTTACAAAACATACGCCACATGAAAGAAGGATCATACAATGAAGATGTAAATACTCATAAATGAAAGTATATTACACAAAGAGTACAATCATGTGCAGTACATAAACCACACAAAAGGAAATAGTGGCAAGTATAACATGAATCTCACGAGAATAAAAAGTGAGATGAAACACTTTACCACGTTGTAATCAACTGAGTCGTATGAACAAAAGTTAATAACCACCAAATTAATCATAGAATAACATGAATATAATGATAATCATGATAATATATATCAAATGTCAGTACACAATACACCACATGCAATGAATAAGTGGCGAACAATGGAAATCTCACTGAATTAAAAGTGAGATAAGAAAATCCCTTACCTCGTGTCCGACTTGACCCGTTCGTTCTTTAATATCCTGAATAACAAACTAAAGTTAATTTCTACTTGCTTAAGAACATTTTTCAAGTTTATTATTCCTTTTATATCACTTATTACCATGTTATAAACATTATGTAATCATTCAAGTTAATAATGTTTGTTTTGTTGATATTTGGTACTTGAGTCACAAATGAACACCATATAGTTACAAGTTGTTAACATGGTCAAAAGTTCATTACATCCAGAATGATATTCATGATTTAGATATCATATATATCATATATATATATATATTATATACATGTATTTATAATAGTACATAACATTTGGAGGTAAGAAATGAAATTCTCCGTTCATGGAGACGGTAAGCTGTACGTACGCATGAACACTACTTCCATTTCAATTTCTTATTTTAATGGAATTAAAACATAATGATACATAGATATATTATAATTATAGTATAATATAATATAATATAATTAACTCCATCCTTTATACGTCCCACGTATGGCATGAATGAGTCATATCACTTTGAGGGGTCGGTAGTCCGCACTTCCTCAAATGAAATTATCACGTTTACCCATAATGGAAACCATAAAGGTATGCTGTAAAAGAAAAATACAGAAGAATAAAGAAAAAATAAACATAATATATATCATATATAAATATAGTTTCTTCTTAATGGCCGCCATGAGAGGCGGTAGGAGATATTCGAACAATCATCATTTCGTGAGGCGTTAGTTTTCCATCCACATAAACAGTATGTTCTTCACCCATTAGATGGAGGTGTGTGTAAGCGTAGTTCGAATAATTCTCATAAAAACATCTTAGTATATTGAGGATACTGGTGTTGTTATAATATAAACTAATAAAAATAGTTTAGGGGTTGGAGAAGTAAAATAAAAGAAAAGAAGTTAAGAGAAACTGTTACCTTTAATTTGGGTAACTTCCTTTGGTTTGAACCAAAATGGTTTGTTGAAGTGCCTTCTGCCTAAATTAAGGATTCTAGGTGAAATATAGGGATTTAGGGGGATTAATTTTGCATAGGTTGGACGAGAAAAAAGGCTTGAGAGGTGTGAGGAATTGGTTAGAAATTGTCTCCTTTTATAAGGGGAGGAGGGGCTCTTTAAGAAAGTGTGAAAATATTATTTTATTATATAATGATATTTGGGTTTTAAAGGTCCAAAAATCATTAAAGTCGAAGATAAGATGAATAATGGTCAAAATAAAATCATAAAATAATAATTGGACAGGTTTTGGATGTTATTTTAATATTAATAATCTTATTTAATTAAATAATTTATTAATGGGGTAAACACTGCATCATTATTGTGTCATAAATAATTTAATTTATTTGTTGTCTAAAAATTATAAAAAAATAACATGATTTAGGAAATCCTTTTATATTTCAAATGAATATTTATAGTTGAAAATATAATTTATATAACCCCTTTTAAAAATTAATTTACTAAAAGATATTTGTTTTTGTCATTTTTCCCTTTACTTTAAGATAATTAATCTGAATTGTCATTATCACTTCCAAGTGGCTCAAAGGGGTCCCCAAATCGACCCAAAGATACCCATGGTCGTAAATTACTCAACCAATAAGGTTTGGACAAGTGTTAAGGTAATTTTGAATAATTATAATATTCTTTTTACCTTGAATTACCTACTTACCTTTAACTGCGGTAAATAAAAGTCAAAAATAACTATTCACAAAAAATTATTTTCATCTTATTGAACCACATTTTAATTACTAATAACAACCATGTATGTCGGATTTTTGAAATTCAATTCACAGAATTGGTAAAATATCATTTAAATGAAAAAGTTAGTTTTTTTAACTACTACTATGTGGTTTCACTATTCATCAAAAATTGATGTTTTTCAGAAAAATACCAAAAATTCTGCCTAAGCTTTATTTGATATTCCAAATTCAAAAAATATGTCTATTTTTCCAAATTCAAAACATAAAAGTGGAATTAATTAATTTAAAATTAATTCCCGTTGTTAAAACAAATAGCATGTTTTTAAGAAAAAATAACTATCAAAAGATTGACACTTGTTTATGTCCAATTTTAAAGTGAAATTAATTCCAATGACCAACATTGGATTAAATGGTAAAAATATATTCTAGTTAAACTTTAAAAAAAATTAAAAATATAATATAACCATATAAATAAATTATATTAAAACACAATTTTGAATTAAAATACAATATTTTCACTATTCATTAAAAATGAACTTTATCAAAAAAATCCCAAAAATTTACACAAAGTAAATTTTAATGTCCCCATTCTAAAGAAGAATTTTATTTGGTCAAATAGAATGTATTAAAGTGACCAAAACTAGATTTAAATAGGGTTCTCCATTAAAAGGCGGTAAATCAACCTTTTAATGTAAATTATGCTTAAAATTAGATTCATTCATATTTTAAGCCTCTAAATTTTATTGGATAAATGTAAATACATTTAACAAACATGTATAATCATATTGTAGTTTGTTTTGTTCATCCCTTCTAATACAATGATTAGGAGTTAACTGCCGTTTAAAATAATAATATTATATTATTAGTGTACAACGTAAGATTTCAAAGAAACCCGTGGTTGCGTATCGGGTACGCCATCGAACATAGCATCCCCTTTTCAAAAATATTAATAAATATGAAACGTTTCTTATTCCTTATTTATCTGGGATGTTACATACTTCCCCCCTTTTGGGAATTGCATCCTCGCAATTTTAAAACTGGGCTTGGAAACTTCATTAAAAGTCCCACATCGGAAAAGAGTCAGTAGAAATATCACTTTAAAATAAAGAAATAAAAGTACAATGGTTACTCGAGATAACCCGTACTATGATTCCATGTAGGAGAACATGGATATGGAAGAGAAAACAAATGGTCATGTTCTGATGGGGAGTGATATAAAACATGATTAAGAGAATGTTAACCACTAGAAAATCACAAACTTATGATGTTTTAAATGGTCTTTGATTACCCAATATGAAACGTAAACCAACAACGTTTTTGTTTTAAATTCCTTTTCATAATTTGAAGGAATTAATTTACTACATAGAATAAGAACATAAGGAAATATTCTTACCTTCAAGTAGAGTTTCATCCTTTAATAATTTTTTACCAAAAACTAATCTTTTATCCAAACAAAGAGCATTCGAAAAGACTTGGTCACATCAAAAGAACAAGAATAATCTTCTTGAGAATCACATAATCCACAAAAGAATAACTATATATTTACCTTTTCTTTATATATCAACTAAAACCAAAATAGATAGTGGGAGATTAGATAATACCCAAAAGGACAATCTTTTATAAGAAGAAAAACTACTCTTAATCTCCAAAATTTGTCAAACAAAACCCAAAGATCAATAAAGACCATTAAATAAACAACTATCCCTAAAATTCTTCAAAAGTAATCCAAAATAAGATTGTAACCCAAATCTCATAAGGATTTAATTACATATACTTCCAAGATACATCTTAACATTTATCTCCAAATAACACCAGTTACTCATAAAGTCTCATATTGAAAAGTAATTAACCTAATCACATATTCTCCATTATAGGTTAATCATTTTCATAAATAAATAAAATCATAATATGTCCATAATAAAAACACATATTCTTCATATTTCAACCATTATTCCACAATTTAAATCCCATTGTATTCTATCTTCCTTAAGTATATAGTGTTTCCTCAAAAGAGAGAACATCTTCAACAATAACCTTTATCACTTAATCATCAAATCATTTTCCTATACTAAGTATATCCATTTGATAAAAAATATGTTACCAAAATCAAATTATTCTTGTTCAATAAAATCATTTTACTAAAATAGTAAGACATACTAACCAGGGACTTCAAGTAGGCCAGTGGTAGGTGATGCTCCCTTGTCGCCATTTGGTTGTGGGTTCGATTCATGTGGCCTTACCGGATGCGACGGGTTATCACCCATCCTACGGGTTGTCCTTTTTATAAAACTCAAAAATAACCCTAACATGTTTTAACTTTAATAGTTTCCTTATACCTATCATTTTTATCCCAATTCATTATGATCTCAACATATTAATTCTTGAATTTTTATATGTATTGTCATTTTTTTTATTTTACCACCATATGATAAAATAAAATGACCCCCAAATTAAAGAACAACATACCTTGATCATGGCATCCACTTGGTTTCATCGTCATCTTATTCACGTAGATAGAAGGTCCATGCATTGCAACAATTATTTAGAGATCCTTCAAAATCATTTGCTTCCTCCATCCAAATACACCTTGTACAACATGGGTCATATGGGTGTTTACAGAAAAATAGTTTTGGAAAATAATCATGTATGACATATAATTTCAAAACATCTGATAAAACATGATTTCTATAAAATATTCGGACCGAATTTGATTTGAAACTTTAAATTAATGGTCCTTTTAAAATACCATAGGTATGTGCCGAGAGACTATATTGTAAAAGCAAATATAAATAGGTTGCGCAAGGGTCTCCTTCTTCATCACCTCTTTTAAAATCATAATATGCTTCAAAATCTTGTGATAAGGTAAAATATTTGAAAATGCCTTGATAATATTTACCTTTCTTGAAAATATGAGAATATTATGAAAATAAGATTCTTATAAATATAACCCATGATCCACGATGATAACGAGGTATAGTGGAGGTGTTTGATATCTCAAACAACTGCTTACAAGTGAGTTGTATGCTAAAAAAAGTTTCACAATCATCTGAACATGACTTTTCAATAATTATTGCAAGCATGTCATCAGGAAGAGATATGAATGTCATTTGATATCCTCCTCCTTCCATTTGTAACTGACTTTCCTTGATCTGAAAAAATTATTAAACAAGGATTTAACTGAAATAATAGACATAGGGACTAACCATGTGTCTAACAAAATCTCTTAATCCCTAAAGTTGTCTAAACCGACCTCTGATACCAAATATAAGGACCCGACCTTAAAACATTATAGAATATTGAATTAAACGAATAATTCACATTAAGGATCTTTTCAGGTTTAGAGTTTTAGAGAATTAGGACAAAACTATTACATCTCAAAAGATTACAAAGTAGAAAATTCTACCCAGTTTTCATTTTTTTCATAAAACAAGAACTCTTAAAAAAAATATTCATGTCTAGTTTTATGTTTAAGACAACATGAATTTTCCTTGATCCCATCCTTGACCCTATTCCACATTATGTCCTGTGAAAAACATTTAAAAAACTTGGGATGAGCATAAAAAGTTCAGTAAGGGATACATAAAGAAGTAAAACTATTAGTTTTTCAAAATAATAAGTAAACAATGAATACTTTAACATAAGTAATACTTTTTCACCTTTATGAAGTAATAAATACTCTTCACTGAATAAAAGATCATTACTTACCCTTTTGTAATCAAAATATTACCATAAAATCCATATAAAGAACACATAACATATAAAGGTAACTTGGGACATAAACATACTTAAATAGAATAACCATACGGTCAAATTCTACACATATCACTAAGTGGAATAGTAATACGGCCAACTTCCATACCCAATGCATTGGAGGTTATAATGTAACCACCCATCCTGGTTTTCACAGCACCAACCGTCATATAGTTTATCACGTAACCACCCGTCAAATGTCCAAGTACCATCACAACATATAAAATATTGCAAATATAAAAATTTCACTAATAATATTTCATTTGAAGTCACAAGAAGTAATTTCAAGATATTGAAATAATCAATCCATTTTCATAAACCATTTAAAAAGAGATTTCTGAATCAAAGTGTCCCATACCTCCGAATGGCCTGAAGGCATTATTTTTATTTTATTATAGATAATCCCCCTTTTAAGGGTTGAAGGGGAACCCATACATGACCCGTAGGCCCAAGGCACAAGGCTCTACATGACTCGCAATACATGACCCGTAGGACCAGCCCACAATAACTATCCCTCCCCAGCGTCTTGCATCATTGATATCCTTAGCTCCCCACCTTGCAATGCTGATCAGCTAGCATTGCCCCGTACAAAGCTGCACGGTGCCTGGTCTCGATGGCGGCTGCCATACCCTCTCATTCTTCCAATCCGGTTAGCTCTGCATCTGGTGCCTGCTACTCCTGTTGCTCTGATCCTCTTCTGGGGCCTGTTCAGTGTGAACTGGGCTACTCCATGGTCTACGTGACCCAAAGACCCTGTGGACCGAAGGCCTTTGATGACCCGAAGGCCCTGGAGACCCGTAGGCCCAAACCGGTGGCCCGAAGGCCCAAATCAGGTGAATAGTTCTGGCTACTACAGTACCAAACAGTAACTGCTACAGTGACTGCTACAGTACTACTACAGTACTACTACAGTACCCATAAAATTCGCCTCCACCCAGTTTTGAACCCGAGTCTCTTGGATGCCAAAGCAGGAGCCCTTACCACTCAGGTACGGGCTCGTTGGCGTGTCCCATACCACTTTGAAGCTTTTAATGGAATTATAATTTCAAAACATTAATGTCCATATAAATAAATACTGAAAACCATTTTTAAAACATGGTAATTAATGATAAATATTTAGAATAATAAATCTTTAAAACATTTAAAATGATATATTAGTTAAAGAGTTTTTAACAAAATGAGAGACTCTTGAATACAAATAATTGAGAAATAACATTTAATCAGAACTTTATAATATCATGAGAATAAAGGGATTCATGATATTATGTGTCAAAGGACAATATATACACCATATAATAGTGAATTGGTGCATAACAATAATGAAGTCTCAATGGAAATGTAAGTTGAGATGAAATCCCTTATACAGATGGTATCCTTAAATTAAGGATAAATCAATATCATAATTATGTTTGGAAAATATAAATACACCCAATATAAGTGAATATTAAGTGTAAAAAAATCAGAGGTAATTCACACATATTCATAGGATGACATATTCAATAAGTACAAGTTGAACCCAAAGAATTGAAACTGGGTTAAGAAGTTCCCATGTAAAAATTCGACAGCCTAACGACATCACTTTAAAATTCAGAAAATGAGTTGATGAGACAAAAAGGGTATCTCATCACTTGGAAATAAAATTTACATCAATAAGGATATAGAAGAACATATCCCAACATAATAATATGTAAATTAAAAGACACCACAAAAAGAAGTCTTTTAAAAAGAGGAGGGTGAAAGGTTCCCTTACCGATTTGGTAACTTACAAAACATACACCACATGAAAGAAGGATCATAAAATGAATATTTAAATACTCATAAATGAAATTATATTACACAAAGAGTACAATCATGTGCAGTACGTACACCACACAAAAGGAAATAGTGGCAAATATAGCATGAATCTCATGGGAATAAAAAGTGAGATGAAACCCTTTACCACGTTGTAATCAACTAAGTCATATGACCAAAAGTTAATAACCACCAAATTAATCACAAAATACCATGAATATAATGATAATCATGGTAATATATATCAAATGGCAGTACACAATACACCACATGCAATAAATAAGTGGTGAACAATGGAAATATCACGGAATTAAAAGTGAGATAAGAAAATCCCTTACCTCGTGTCTGACTTGACCCGTTCGTTCTTTAATATCTTGAATAATAAACTAAAGTTAATTTATACTTGATTAATAACCTTTTTAAACTTTATTATTCCTTTTATATCACTTATTACCATGTTATAAACATTATGTAATCATTCAAGTTAGTAATGTTTGTTTTGTTGATATTTGGTACTTGAGTCACAAATGAACACCATATAGTTACAAGTTGTTAACATGGTCAAAATTTCATTATATCCAGAATGATATTCATGATTTAGATATCATATATATCATATATATCCAGTATATACATGTATTTATAATAGTACATAACATTTGGAGGTAATAAATGAAATGCACCATTCATGGAGACGGTAAGCCGTATGTACGCATGAACACTACTTCCATTTCAATTTCTTATTTTAATAGAATTAAAACATAATTATAAATATATATATATTATAATTACAGTATAATATCATATAATATAATTAAATTCATACTTTATACATCCCACGTATGGCATGAATGAGTCATATCACTTTAAGGGGCGGTAGTATGCACTTCCTCAAATGAGATTATCGCGTTTACCCATAATGGAAACCATAAAGGTATGCTATAAAATAAAAATACACAAGCATAAAGAAAACATAAACATAATATATATCATATATAAATATAGTGTCATCTTAATGTCCACCATGAGAGGCGGTAGGAGATATTTGAACAATCATCGTTTCGTGAGGCGTTAGTTTGCCATCCACAGAAACAGTAAGTTCTTCACCCATTAGATGGAGGTGTGTGTAAGTGTAGTTCGAATAATTCTCATAACAACATCCTAGTATATTTAGGATACTGGTGTTGTTATAATATAAAGTAATAAAAAGAGTTTAGGGGTTGGATAAGTAAAATAAAAGAAAAGAAGTTAAGAGAAACCGTTACCTTTAATTTGGGTAACTTCTTTTGGTTTGAACCAAAATGGTTTGTTGAAGTGTCTTCTGCCTAAAGTAAGGCTTATAGATGGAAGCGAGGGATGTAGGGGGATTAATTTTTTAGAGGTTGGATGAGCCAAAAGTCTTGAGAGGTGTGAGGAATTGGTTAGAAATGGTCTCCTTTTATAAGGGGGAGGAGGGGCTCTTTAGGGAAGTGTGAAAATATTATTTTATTATATAATGATATTCAGTTTTTAAAGGTCCAAAAATTATTAGAGTTGAAGATAATATGACTCATGGTCAAAATAAAATCATCCAATAAGAATTGGACATGTTTTGGATGTTATTTTAATATTAATAATCTTATTTAATTAAATGATTTATTAATGGGGTAAACACTGCATCATTATTGTGCCATTAATAATTTAATTTATTTATTGTCTAAAAATTATAAAAAAATAAAATAATGTAGGAAATACTTTTATATTTCCAATGAATATTTATAGTCAAAAATATAATTTATATAACCCCTTGTAAAAATTAATTTACTAATAAGATATTTGTTTTTGTCATTTTTCCCTTTACTTTAAGTTAATTAATTTAAATTGTCATTATCACTTCCAAGTGGCTTAAAGGGGTCCAAAAATCAACCCAAAGATGACCATGGTCGTAAATGAATCAAAAAATAAGGTTTGGACAAGTGTCAAAGTAATTTTGAATTATTATAATATTCGTTTTAGCTTCAATTACCGATTTACCTTTAACCGCGGTAAATAAAAGTCAAAAGTTACTATTCGCCAAAAATTATTTTCATCTTATTAAACCACATTTTACTTAATAATAACAACCATGTATGTCTGATTTTTGAAATTCAATTCACATAAGTGGTAAAATTTTATTTAAATGAAAAATTCAGTTTTTTTAACTACTACTAAGTGGTTTCACTATTCATAAAAAATTGATGTTTTTCAGAAAAATACCAAAAATTATACCTAAGATTTATTTGATATTATGAATTAAAAAATGATGTATATTTTTCCAAATTCAAAACATAAAATTGGAATTAATTAATTTAAAATTTATTCCCATTGTTAAAACAAATAGTGTGTTTTTAAGAAACAATAACTATCAAAAGATTGACACTTGTTTATGTCCAATTTTAAAGTGAAATTAATTACAATGACCAACATTGGATTAAATGGTAAAAATATATTCTAGTTAAACTTTAAAACCAATTAAAAAGATAATCTAACCATATAAATAAATTAGATTAAAACACAATTTTTAATTAAAATACAATATTTTTCACAATTCATTAAAATTGAACTTTATCCGAAAAATCCCAAAAATTTACACAAAGTAAATTTTAATGTCCCCATTATAAAGAAGAATTTTATTTGGTAAAATAGAATGTATTAAAGTGACCAAAACTAGATTTAAAGAGGGTTCACTATTAAAAGGTGGTAAACCAACATTTTAATGTAAATTATGCTTAAAATTAGATTCATTCACATTTTGAACCTCTAAATTTTATTGGATAAATGTAAATACATTTAACAAAAATGTATAATCATATTGTAGTTATTTTGGTTCATCCCCGCCAATATAATGGCTTGGAGTTAACTACCATTTAAAATAATAATATTATATTATTAGTGTGCAACGTAATATTTCAAAGAAACCCGTGGTTGCGTATCGTGTACGCCATCGAACATAGAATCCCCTTTTCAAAAATATTAATGAATATGAAATGTGTATTATTCCTTATTTATCTGGGATGTTACATTTATAATCAATGAAAAGACTAATAGAACTACCTTTATTCTTAACAAAAATAATAGTAGAACCCCAAGGTGATTTTCTAGGATGAATAAGACCCTTATCAAGTATTTATTATATTTTTTTCAACTCTAATATCTTCATATGATCCATTTGATAAAGAGGATTTGAAATTGTATTAGCATCAGGAACTAAGTCAATGTTGAAATAAACCTCCCAATCAGAAATAACATCAATCATATCATCAGAAGAGGCATATTAAAATTCATTTACCACAAGCACATCACTAAGATAAATAATTCTCTTCTTCTCAATGACATGTGAAATATAAATTTCACCCCCAAATTTAATAAATTTCATATTTTCTTGATATTTCATGACGGGAATGAACTCATTCTTATATACAAATTGAAACTCATTCTGAATATTTAACTTGAATTATTTAACTATAAAATCTATATTATCATAATAAACTGAAAGCTAAACCATACACAAAATAACATAAAACACTACTATGGTTAAGTTAACAAGATTTATAGGAAAAAAATACCTAGAAAAATATCGGAAAATGTTTATAAATGCTTATCGTATTAATACATCCACTGAGATTTTTTAATAAAAAAATTCCATTAATTGAGCTAATATTTCTATTTTACTACCATATTTACTAGAAATAAAATAATATGTAGATCCAGAATCAAAAAAGACATTGTTATAATTTGAGTAAACAAGTAATGTACCATCCACCACTTCATTTTAGGGACCAAAATTGGTAGTAGTAGTAGAAACTGACTTTTCCATACATTTATGATTAAAATATTGATGATTTAAACCTTTCAAACTTATATTATGAAACAAATTTTCATAATAACACATCACATTTCAATAAAACATTTGAACTCTAGCTTAACACCATCAGGTTACCCATTAAAATTTCTTATTTCTTTGCAATCACAAGACAAATGTCCAATTTTACTACACTGATAACATTTTCCCAATATAATTATACACTCTCCTAAATGATTTTTACCATATTTAGAATAAGAATAAAATTTAACTTTATTGCCTTTATATTTCCTCTTGTACATTTTCCCCATTAATTTATACCTTGATTTCTTCTTATCCTAATCATTATGAGATCCATAAAATCCAAAAAACATTATCTCAGCATTCTCAACACATTGAAAAATTTCCTTATAACATTTAAACTCATGAGTTACCAAATTGATTCATAAAAATTAATTCAATAATGTGTATAATATATTTATTTTACCTTCATGGTCTTGAATAAAATTTGGTACATACCATGAAAATCTAGAAAACTTTTCTTCATAAGAAACACCTGATTCCACCTCCTTATTCAAATTTGGAAACATTATTTCCATCCTAGGTTGAAGAAATTTAAGAAAATATTTTTCAGGAATAATATCTTTTAATAACATTGATTCTATGGAATAAATATCATCTTTATCCTTAATATTATTAATCAAATACCGCTACTAATTGACTTCACCTTCAATGTGTTAAATGGAAAGATTTACCTTCTGATATTTTGAACAACCCACAACTTCAAATATCTTCTCCAAAGCATTGATGCATCCTTAAACTGACACTGGGTTTGAGGTTCCACTAAAATTCATATTGTGTTGTTTCATGAAATGATATATTATTGACATGTTTCTTTATGGTGAATTTGGTCTCTCTCTTACATGGGTTCCACCATTTATACCTAGTGTTAATTTAGTTAACACGACCATAAAATTCTCATATATAACTCTATCCATTTCAGGTTATTGATTCAGAAGGATATTTTCCTCCTATTTCCTTACTACATCATTCACCTGTTACCTCTGCAAAAAACTATTCTAAAATAAACATATATTAGATGATACAACATGGAAACCCTTAGAGTAATAAAAAAATATCTTATGATAATATGAACATAAATTAAAAACCACATATTTTATTTCCTTATCAACATCCTAACCTCTAATGTTATCTAAAACCTTCTCTGATACCAACTATAATAACCCATGTATAATCAATCCATAATTACATGATTTATAGAAAGGATTTAATTTCCAAAAATTCCAATGATATTTTAGGTTTATAGATTTAAATAATTATAAAAACCATTATATTAAAAAAAGAACACTTACATACATTGTATATTTTTCCCATAAAAATAGGTTCTTAAATTGGTACTCTTGTTTCATTAATGACACACTTTCTTTATTCATGATGAGTCTTCAAAACTGAATGTTTGACCTTACTAGAGTTCTATACACCCTTAAATCCTATAAAATTATTTAAAAACATGGGATGATAATATATATTGTATTAAGTGATATAAAAATAAAGGAAACACATTATTCCATTGAAAAACATGAAATCCCATGAGAAATTTTTCATTTTTTTACACAAAAATTAGTCTTAAATTATCATTTGATTACCCATGAAATAAACATTTTGCCAAAATATTTTCATAAAAAATCCCATTAACATGTGTACATAAAAAAAACACAATCATGAATGTTATTTGGGACATCACATTCATATCACTCTTACAATCACCTTTATAATAATCTTTATAATAGAACAAACTTCCTAGTTAATTCTAACGTCTTGATAAGAGTAACTTATATTTATTGTACTCTTCTATCATTAACTAATGCATTTGAGGACTATATCAAATTGAACCATCATTGTATATAACCTATAAGAATAAACAGTTATAATTATGCCATAGATATAAAAGGAATAACTATTTAAAAAACTCATTGAATAATTAAAATTGAATTCTCTTTGAAAAAACATGTAAACATAAAAAAAAGAGATTCATAAAAAATAATGTACATGATGACAATAAAAAACAGTCATGCGGTAAACCTAAGAAAAATATTCTTTTAACACTTTTGTAAAGAAAGTAACCAATGGCCCATATATAAAATGTTAAAAAGATTCATATTTAAACCTTTATAATTAATTTAAAAGATAATATAATATTAATTTAATAATACCTTGTTTCATGGAAAAAAAGTCTTGAAATAATATGGATATCTGAGGAAAATAGTTAAAAATAAATATTTGAAACATTTAAAATAACGTTTAAAAAGGAAAATCCCATACCTTGAGTCCTAAATCGCTTTATAAGGATTCTATCCTCCTAAATAATATAATTATATTAATTATTTACTTTATTTAGAACCATTTTAATTTTTATTAATTTATTATTATTCATTTTATTTTACTTATTATTTGGTTTCTTTTATTTACCAAACCAGTATAGTCTACATTAGTCATTTCAGGGTCATTAAATTCATAAACTCTAAAATAGATTTTGCATTATAGAAATGGTAAAAATTTCGTATTGAGTGGTTTTTTAAATTCTAGATGTGTTAAGGTATCAGGTTCATATCATTTTAGAAACAAATGAGTTCAAAAAGGTATGATATAGTTACTTTTCCACGAATCTTCCTTAATAAGTTTTTTAATGGTTTAAAGTAACCATGACTGTTCAATTTTAATTTCATTGTTCTAATGGATATTTTAAAATTATAAAATCATGAAAATATATTAAATTTATCATTAGTAAATTAATATTACAGGTATTTAAGTTTTATTAATCATTTGTTAAATAAACATTATTACATTGTTAATATAGGTGGTAAAACTAGCCCAAAAAGAACACATTATAATGACTGAATGAGTAATAATATATTAATTTATAGTAATAATAACAATTTTAACAAAGATTAATGATTTAATTTTTTTTATTAGATTGATTTATTATATATATTAAGAGGAATATAAATAAATGAAATTAAATACAATGGTAAGAAGTTATTAATTAAAAAGTGTCTTGGTATGCTCATTTTAGGCGGCTAAATCAGATGATGACTATTTATTATTAACATTATTTTGGAAAATTTATCTTTCCAAAATCCTAATCATGTAATAAACATAATATTAATTCAATAAATCCTTTTTTATAAATCTCCATGTAAGATGGGGATGAAAAAGGAAATATATCAATCATGGAGGTGGTAGTCCGCAAGTAACACAAATGATGTTTTGATTTTCTAATGGATTAGATGACGGTAGAAAATGGTTGTTCCATTAACATAAAAAATCTAAATATATTAATGATATTAATTTCATTATATTGTGACATTATAGGAAGTATGTGGACCACTTAGGTGGTGTTTAATTAGTGGTAATATATTTTCAATTTCTTTTATCCTGAAATTAACCTTCGCAACCTGTTAAAGTTTCAATACTCTCAGATCTATACCTCTTCTTTACCCATATGGAATGATTATAAAATAATGAAGTGATTTTTTTTTAAAAGTTCCATCTCTATGTGGATTCCTAGTACTTACCATGTTAGCTCCCATCGATCCACCAATATCTACTATATAATGAAAGTGAATACAAATGATCCAACTCGCATCAAGACCCTTTTTTCTCCTGAAAAAAATATCATTGGTTCCCACTAGTTATAATATTTTATTCTACTTTATATCCAATGAAATATTAATACATTAAAATCCGGTCACTATAAAATATTTTCAAAATTACTCTATCTAATACATCTCTATCTAGAAGTTCCCCATTCCAAATTTTTCAGTCCAATTCTTCTTCTTCTAGCAATCCTTTTTCCATTTTACCTATGTATAGTGTGACTTTATCTAGTATGTGTCTATTTGGTATGTATCTATCAGATTTACCTCCATATGTTACACTATATATGATATAACTTTGTTCGGTACACTCAAAATTTCCTTGTAACGTATTTTTATGGTCTTCTCACACTACTTCTTTCATGGGGTACTCTCAAAAAAATAAAAATCTATATCTCCACTATAGCACTTCACAGTGACCTTTCATAACTTTATATACTCATACTTCCTTAAAAAAACAAGTAGAAAAAATGGGCTCTAAATATGGAATTACCTCTTAACTAAACATTGATTGACTGCCTTCAATGCCTCTAATTTTTTTAGAGTCAATATTATTTATAAGATTTTACTTAAATATCGACATCAAAAAATATTTCAAACTTTCCTAAAAATTAAATTTGAATTATGAAATTTCCTTCATGAATTTTAATTCATTGAATGTTCAACTCAACATTGTCAAAATGTTCAGATTGTATAAATATGATGGAAACTCCATTTGTTGATTTTCATTTTTCTCTCTTTGGTGATATATATATAATGGATTTAATAAAGTTAATCCAGAAGACTTAATATTTTTCTATATCTAGTATGACATTTCATTTTTATTCATATGGTAATTTTTTTTTTTATATGTCTGATAAAACTTTGTATTTTTCTCCATATGGCACAAATTTAGATTTTCTTCCATCTGATACAACATTTTATTTTTCTTTATCCTGTATAAATTTGTATTTTTCTCAATATGGTACAGCTTTGTATTTTTATTCATATGATGATGTTCATACAATAAATTCATAAGATTTCCTTCATCTTTTACACCTTCATAATTCTCTCTTTCTGGTTTAACTTTCTATATTTCTATATGGTACAACTTTATTTGAAGATTCTTCATAGGTTTCCTCCATTCGATGGTTTCAATAATGTTATTCTGAAAACCTCATATCTGGATAGTGGATGCATGAACCTTCACTCCAACCATTTTAATGTTTTCGGGAAAGCTTCACAAAATTTAGTGTGATAAGAAAAGTTTTATCTATCTGATACATTCATAAGCTTTCATTCATCCGATCATTACGTGCAACTTCACCACTTCATTGTTGAACTTTGTACAGATGCATCTAGAAAGTTGTACACTATTTATCTATCTTAAATCACCACAAAAAACTCATCTTAAAACATGATAATATTTTAGTAATAATTATTTTAGAAAAATTTAGGATTAGTAAAGCATCACCTGACATAAGAAAGAATAACTCAATCTTCTTCTGATAAGAGAACAAATATTTTTTCATAAATAGAAAAAAATTCATAAAAAAAATGTTGAAAAAAAATAATCAAAAAAAAATCAACCTAAAGAACCCACAATACCCCCTTTGATTTTTTTGGAAACATTATCAATATCTCTATTTTTTCATACTTTTATCAAACCACAATTTTTCTCATAAAGATGTTTTCTGACCCCATACTGTAGGATTAATTTTTTTTTGAAGGAATTCCATCCCTTGGTGATAAGAAATTTTGTAGCCATGGTATTGATATAATAAATATCACCTCTCAGAACATTTACTCCTAATTTATATAAAAAACATTATCATATTTATAAAGATAAAGTACATAGTTTTACTTATTCTCACCCTTTGTTAACAAAATTCAAAGGAACGAGGGGGGGAAGTAATAACTTTCTTAAGTCAATAGTGGAGGCTGAAAATGTAGTTTTATCCTAAATTCATCCCATATTTTCCTTTGTATAAATTTGGTGAAAACATCATTAGTTTGATCATTCATTGAAATATACTCTATCATTATATCTCTACTAAAAACTTTCTCCTTGATTAAATTATATTTAATATTAATTTTCTTAGATCTGAAATATTGTACTATATTTTTAGATCAATCAATTTAACTTTGATTATCACAAACAATTTTCAATGGATTCTTAGTGTTCACCATCAAATATTCCAGACGAACCATTATCCACATCATTTGAGTAAAAACACGGGCTGCAACAGCGTATACATATTCAGTTGTACTCAATGACTCTGAGCTTTGTTTGTTATAATAAAAACAAACACAACACTCTCCCAAGAAAAATGGTTCTTAATATGTTGATTTTTTATCATTAGAATCATTATACCAATCAACATATATGAAATTAATTAAGTTAAATTTATTAATTTTCTTGTACAGTAATCCATAATCCAAAGATCCTTTAACTTACCTTAAAATTATCATATAGGAAGTTATAAAAAATTAGTTAGGATCACTTTGATACCTAGAAAATCATGTTACTGCATAAAAAATATTTTGCCAAGATGCTGTAAGATTGAGTAAACTCCTGATAAACTTTTGAAAGTATTTCAAATTCACAATTTGGAATGATTCGTATTTACTCATATTTACACAAATAGAAATCGGTTTAGAAACTTACTTTGAATCTTAAATTCCATACTTATTTAATAATTCCTCTAAATATTTTTTTTGTGAAAGAATGGTGTATCTTTCTTTTTTTTGAAAGGTTATTCCTAGGAATAAATTAAATTTTCCAAGCATTAACATCTTAATGATCATTTTCATCTATTCAACAAACTCTTCACAATATCATTCCATGCCAGCATAAAAAATTATATCATTAACATAAACAATTAAAATCAGGGCACTCATACTCATATCCTTCATATATATGTCACTACCAACTTTTCATTTAGAAAAGTTCAATTTATTCAAAAAAACATCAAGCATTGAATACTAGGAATGAGTGGAATATTTTCATTTTTAAAATGCTTTCTTTAGTTTGCACACCATGGTTACATCATCACTATTACAAAACACTACTTTAACAACACCGATATTTATCAGCACTCTCAAAATGTACTGATAAAGAGCTCCCTTTATTAGTGCTTTTTTAGTGCTCATAAAGGATACACTATATCAGTGCTTCTTTTAGCACTCATAAAGGTCTAGAATAAAATGAAATAATTAAACAGACAAAAATAAGTTTTTTAACAGTTTCATTTGTTAAATAATTATTGTTAAAAATGTATAAATTGAATATACATATATATAAATTCTAAAAATTAATAAATAATATATATTAAATATATAGATATGTAAAATGAATAAAATCAAATTATTAAACAAATAAAAATTTAAAATGAGTAAATTAAGAAAAATATTAAATATTTTATTAATTAAATAATTATTGATAAAAATGAATAAATTTAATATACATATATATAGATTATAAATATTTATAAATAGTATATATTAAATATAGATATATAAAATGAAAAAAGTGTAATAATTAAAAAAATTAAAAATAATAAATTAAAGAATTATTTAAAAATTTATTAATGAAACAATTATTAATAAAAATTAATAATTAATATATATATATATATTAATTGTAAATAGTAATAAATAATATATATTAAATATAAATATACACAAAATTAATAAAATGTTAAATAAAAACATATTAATGTCTTATTCATTTTTAATGTTGTTTGGTTTTTCAATTTGACATATATTAAACATCGCGTGTTACATTGATTTGACGGACACACACACACACACACACATATATGTAATTAATGCATTTTTATATACAAACACACACAAAAATATATTTACGTAAAATATAGAAATACATACACCTAATATTTATGTAATTTATTCAAATTTTAGTATATTTTAGAATTTCGTTATAACATGATACATTTAATATCTTATATTTTTATTTGGTTAATTTTATTTATTTATTTTAATACTATTACAGCTACAATATTCATTTTTAATATTTTTTTATTTTATTTTTGAATTTGATCATTTCCTATTATATATATATATATATTTATTTACTTACTATGTTTTAATATTTTCAAAAGGTATTCATTCACTTCAATATATATATATATATCAATATATTTTTAATAATTTATATTTAAATAATAAAATTTATCCGTTTTTTCAATATTTTTAAAGTGTACTCATTTTGAATTATTCAATTTCACTCATTTTTAAGATGCATGTATTTAAGATTATATATCCACTAATAATGTTAAAAATATATTTGTAAATAAATATTTATAAATAAATATATTTATAAATGTATATTTACTATATTTATAAATTTATAAATTCATAATTATTATAAATAAATAAATATTATTTTTAAATAAATTTTTATGTAATTATAAATAAATAATTATATATATTTAAAAAATTAAAAAATTATAATAAATTTATTTAAATAAATATAATTATAAAACCTTTATCAGTGCTATTTTAGTACTGATTAATATCCCTTTTATCAGCGCTTATCAATTTAACACTGATAAAAGGGATCTTTATCAGCACTTTTTTAAAAGCGCTATTAACAGTGTCCCTGATCTATTTAAAAGAACCCTAACTGTGACTCATTCACTCTTGATTCTCACGCTCTCATGTAAATCCTATACTTCTGTTGCAACTCCTCTAAATTCCCTCAGATTAATCAAGGCTAGAATCTAATGTATATTATTTTCTACTTTTCCTCTATCATTGTTTGATTTTTTGGGTTTGAAATTTTTCATTTTTTCACTCTTCTTAACCATGACGAACCCTACATCTCATCTCCTCACCACCAAAATACAATGAGTGATTCTATTTCATGTTTTTCCTCTATATAAAATAGTTTCAGAGAAAGAGAAGGATGTTTTTATATTGTAAGGTCAATCAACATATGTGTATGGGCCTATATGGATAAATAAAATAGATTTTGCACCACATGCTATTGCAAAGGTAATGCTGGATTTATAGCATGATAAAATTTAGTTTAGTTGAACTTTGAAGAGTTTAACCCATTTCTCAAACATGTTATATATATCCCTTAGTATTGACACAAGAATTTATTGATCAATAAGTTTGTCTGAGGTGATGTGTTAACCTGAGTTTGGAACTATTTGGGTACACAAGGTCAAAAATGTTAAAAAATGAAATCAGAGTGAAACTAGGGATATTGGTATTGGTTATATCCAAAAGAAAATTTTTCCAAACATAATAAGTAATCCATAAATATTTCTAGATATCATAATTAAGTTGGATACTTGAGTTACCATATGAAGTATAGGTTGTTTTTTTTTGTTTTTTTCCTTGACCTATCTTCTCAAGTCTCATACCTCTTATTTAGGAGTTGATATGTAGGAATCAATAAGAATATATGAAATGTAATCTTCTTATGTGTCTTTGTTTAATTTTTTTCTAGAATCAATTATAAATTTATATTAATAGAAACATGAATAATAAATAAATAATACATTCTTATTCACTTATTAGTGATGATTAGGTTTATTTAACTTATTAATCGATTAAGTTTATTTAGTAACCCCCTTTATCGATACTATTTTCTATTTGTATTTAAAATAATTACTCTAACATATTTTAAATTATATTTAAAGTATGACAAGACTTATTAAAAAGTAAATTAATGAGAGATAGGTCAAGGGGGTTCACATTTAATATAGATTATTTTGTGCCTAATTCTAAAAGATTATTATTTTTTGGAAGAATAAAATTATATGAATCTATACATCAATATAGAATATGTCACCAATATAACCCCTAGATGTCTATAAGAAGAAGACAATGAACATCCTCTGTATGTTAGAAATTATATTGATCCTCATGTCCTAGAGGTAATTACAGATCTACTTCAAGCTATGTGGTAAAATTTTCAATGATGGGAATATATAACATCTATGGTTCCTCTAAGATTTTATGGTAATATATCATAATAATAAATTTAATATTTCATTGAATATATTCATTTCATTTATAATAGTAAAAAAATTCTAGATCAATATTGAGCAT
Source organism: Viscum album (assembly GCA_963277665.1). Taxonomy (NCBI): domain Eukaryota; kingdom Viridiplantae; phylum Streptophyta; class Magnoliopsida; order Santalales; family Viscaceae; genus Viscum; species Viscum album. Next base: position 1,077,113,178 of record OY728166.1, on the reverse strand, counting down.
AAGTTGAAAAATTGTCCCTTTAAAGGGATGTATGTTATTAGAGGGATCTTATGGTGGAATAAAAAAATATCCAAAATTGGAAGGTGAGGAATCCTTGAGTAGACATAAGTGATGTAAAATATAGGTGGGGTGAGATTCATTTATTCAATACCATTAGAGTGAAGGTATTTTAATTCCTCTTCAATTTAAGAGGCTTTTTTAGTGATTCCATCAGTATAGGTTCCTAGGACAATTTAATCCTTATTGCCTCTCTGATATGAAACATTTCTATTGACGTGGTTAGTTGGGAAACATTCAATGGTCTTTTTGAGTTATTCCTTCTAGGAAGGTTCATTAAATATGAATGGTTGATTATTCATGTCTGAGTAGTCTATGGATGACGCTAGATGGGGTTTTTTCTATAGTTATAGGTATAATACTAGTATATTATACTCTTGTTGATGGTCTTAGGACACAAAAACTTAATATTATTTATTTATAAGTATATTATATTTCATATGAGATTTGGATTAGAACTTATTCATAATTTTATTGACATCAATATTCTCTATAAGTAAACATATAGAAAAAGAGTAATTAATGTCAATTTTATACAATATTGGTAGGAAAAAGTGGGTATATCTTCCTGAATTTAAAGTGAAAGTTTCCTCAAAGTTTATGAGTATTGATACAACTAGATAAAATGAATGTAATATGTGGTAGATTTCTAAATTTATATATCATAATGGCTATATATATTAATTTTAAAGGTTTTTATATCATTATTATGATATATTTTGCTTTTATTTTTCACATGAGACCACTGCGAACTACATCTCCATTATCTATTCTAAAAGAAGCATACAACACATAATAGTCATAAAAAACAAAAATATTTTTTCATAAAAAAGGACCGTGGGTTTCAAACATAAGGTTGTGTAAATAGGGATCCATTTTTGGTAATATTGATATACAATATAATAAACTCCATGTATAAAAGTACACAATTTCATGTATCTTGCTTGAAAATTGTTACTATCTTGAATAGAGATATAATACTTCAATACTACAATACAACTAACCTTCACTACATTTATTTAATCCATCCCCGGATGCATGATTGCATTTCATATCTTGATGATGGATTGGACTCACTCTTTCAAACTATCCTTCCTCCCATTATTTTAGTTCCAAATTTCCTTGATGAAATACCTCCTGATCGGATTGTATTCATTAATCTCTATTAAAGCCACTGTCATGGATTTGAATACCGCATATCCCAACTCATTCTTCAATTATTTTATCCTTTCATCCTCATCATTTAATACATCCTAAGAACACAAAAAATGACACCAAAAAATTAACCAAAACATAATGAATTAATTTTTTTTTGGTTTCTTGATATGAATTTTATTATATGACTCACTCATTTAACTTTATAAAAAATTACTTTTATTTTAAGTGTGGTCACATTGGATCCCATTATACCTCCATAGTTAAGCATACTTGGATGATAATACTACTATGATGAGTGACCTACTAAAAATAATCATGTTGCACATTTTTTTATAAAAAAACATACCAAATACACCTTTTGATTCTCTTCCCCTTCACCCTTGATAAATTTAAAAGGGTTCTAATCTGACTCTCAAAGGTATTCCTCCCACAATGAACCGAGCTATCCATGTCTATTTTCATCTTCATCTTCAAGGTACTTTCTCTTGGAATCTTAGAGAAATGGACAACTATTAAGCTCTCCTATCTACCTCACACCAATACCACCACAAGTTTGTATCTCCTATAAGCCCTATAAAAAAAAGAAACATTTCAAAGGAAATGGAAAACAATAAATGTTTGTTAGTGAAAGTAAATAACTTAGAATAAAATTCATGTTGATTTTAATGTTCATTCATTCATTTTTTTAATGTAATATATTATAATCCATAATTAAAATTGCATTTAAGTTATTTTTGAACCTAAGAGGGAACTTTAATTTCATCTTGAGAACATTTTTTTTTCATTTTGTTGCTTGAGACTCATCCCCCATCACTCACCCCCCATATCTTCTATGATGTTTGAACTAATCTGAGTAGTAGTCATAAAAAATGATCACCAGTACATGGTATGGGATGAAATTTAGTTAGAGTATTTCAAGAAACATAGATGGATGTCTATAAAATATGGTAGATAAATATGAAATAACAAAATGAAATAATGACTGTTTGGGAGGTATGTCATCAATGATCTTTGGAACCACAATTACGGGAGGAAGGATAGTTTGAAAGATGGATTACAATCCATAATTTAGAGATATAAGGCAATCAACATCTAAATATGTATTAAATAAAGGCAGTGAAGATTAGTTGTACTGTATTATTGAATTATTATATCTATGTTTAAGACAGTAAAAATTTTCATGAAATATGCTTTCAATTGTGGATTTTTATGCATGGAGTATATTGCATTATTGTTATTGAAGACAAATTATATGTTTAACTAATCATGCAGACAATGTCTTCTGAACTTGATGATGTTATCAATATCAAGGAAGAATAGACCATTGATGATAAAATTGTATAATTATTAGGGTATCAACAAAATGTGGATGAAAAAAACAAAAACAAGGCAACATCAAAGTTTTGGATAAAATTATTAAGGAAAGAAGTCAAGGTATAAAATTTTAGGTTGGTTGGAATCAATGTGGCCAGCCTATTAATCCCAACAAGTCAATGTTCATTAGTTATCTTAGAGTCACAACGAGGATGAATGTGTCAATTGATATTGACTCATGTAACCATGTCCAACCTGTAATAAAGGAAATCCCTTAAAACAATATAATAATAATGTTAAAATATACTTTCTCTATTTTACTGAAATATTATATAATGAAATATTGAATTAATTTTCATTATTCCTTAGAGACTTCATTTATTTTAGAATATTTTCATAAGAAATTTGTCTTAATGGATACTCGAAAATACCATAGAGGATTCCGAACTCTTCTGATGAATTTTTATCTTTGGGATACCAAGGGGAAAATAAAGCCCCACCCTCCACTTAGTTATGAACACATTATAAGGTAAGAAACATTGTCTGCTTTCACGAATCATATCAATGATAAATCATTTCAGGTGCATTTCTGTCGATAATATATTATTTGAAACTATTTAGTTTATCCAACATGATTCAAAACTGTTAATTTTTGAAAAAAATAAAAGAGTGCTGAAAATAAAGGATGTGCATCAAAACCAACATACCCCTATTACAAATGAAGGATGGGGTACACTTCATTAGAGAAGAAATTGATATATATTTTAAATCAATAATAAATGTTTAATTATTTGATATGAAACAACATATGTTCCTTTATTTATATCCAGATTGATGAATAAAAATCTAAAGCCACTTCTATCCCACATCATGTGCTATAGAATAAGGCTCGTGTAAATTAGAAGGGTAAATTAATTGATGAAAACTCAAAATCAATACGGGAAGCATGCGTAAGTATGGCATAATTGTAATTCATTATTATTTAAAAAAATATTTCATAAAAACATCTATTTATGTTAATATTTTTTATATGGTTTAAACATAAGAATTGGTAATGACTGTACCATAAGAAACACTACTTTTAGTAGCTTTGAAGTAACCTAAACAATATGGTCACGTTAGAGTATTAGGTTTTGGTGTCTCTACTTGAAATTTTTTTGAGAAGATAAAACCACATGAAGATACTTATAATATGGTGATATGATTGTAGAGACAAATAGACTCATTGTAATATATTATTTTGTGGTTTGATTTGGCAGACCAATGTATAAGAAAGGATCAAAGAGAAGTGATGGTGGAGAAAATATCTACACATAAACCAAATGATCCCACTAGATTTGAGGCCAGTCATTCCCCCAACCATATAACTTACCCAATGTAATCAATTTTTTTCATTACTCTTTCTTATAAATGTGAATGAAACAACTTCCTATAACTTTATATTACTAAAATTCTTCATGGTACAATTGATTGTGATTTTTATCGATCAACACCCATGTACCCCCGTGTTATGATGGGTACAATGTATAATATCCTGAGAGAATAGCTACATAATAAAGACCTTAAAAAATATAAAATTATAGTGGTTATTGAGGTAGTTTATTATTTGACTACTGAGTTTATTGTTCCACTTTATGGTCCAAATATTACAACGGTCAAAGATGCTATCAGATCTTTCATAGCATCGTCATCTAATATTATAAAGATACATGAGGTTCATCTTTAACAAATTTTTTCATATGAAAAACATGTAACAATTGATGATAAAAGTTTTTAAGTGAGGTATGATATTATAAATGGATAAATAAGTGGATAAATTGAAGGTCGAATTAAGAAAATATAGTGAATCAACTAAGAAAACAAAATAACCTTATAAGGGTACATTCTCCCCACCAGTTCCATAACAACATATATTATCATTATAAATTCACACAGAGACCACATTTAAAGATAAAAATATGTCTTACATTGAATATGAATAAATAATATATAGAGATTCCTTAATAAACCTAATTGGTCTCAAGACTCTAACTTATATTCTCAAGAATGAATGGTTGTGTTTCTTAGTTGTGAATACATAAATAAGATACATTTTCATAATATGACTGTCCAAATAGTGAGATAATATGTTTATTAAATTTAATAACTATTCATATTTTGTACAAGTATTTATATTACAACTATATAAAGGGAATATCTTGTGAATCATGATTTGTATTCATTAATTAATGTATCATTTCTACACTAGAACTTACTTTGAATGAGGAAGCAATTAATATAAAAAAATGAGTTACTCAAAGTGTTTAATAAAAAATCATCAGATGACAAACTCTTTTTAATGACTATAATTAAAAGGTAAAACTCTACAACCTAATCACATAAAATATATTTTTAGTTTTTTAATTACTGAATTGTTTTTGTTTTTTAAGATTCACTGGATGCTGATAGCAGTCAATATGGACACCTCAAATATTTATTTTTTTAATCCAATACATGGATATGAAACCAAATAACAACACATGATGTATATTTTTAATATTTAATAAAATAAAATCAATATTTTATAGATAAAATTTGAATTATATGTTTATTATTTGTTTTAACAAGAATTTTGTTATGATAGATGGGTTTCTCAATATAGGCTAGATCATGGAATAGAGTTAGTGTTTAAAGGGATAAAGCCTGTGGATTACTAAAAATGGAAACAAATTAAGCTATATATATAAATATTTAACTATCAAAAAATTTAAAAACAATTTAATTATTTTGGTCAATGTTTCTATAATGTCTAAAACAAGATAATGACATCGATTATGGATATTATGTTTTCAAATTTATAATAGAAATCATAAATCATGAAAATACCAGCATCCACCAAAAAGTAATTTCTACAGCTAATTACAATTTCATTAAATATATTTCATAATCATTTGTTTTTAAATATTTTCTCAATACTATCAATATTACCAACAACCTATTTACTCAAAAAAATAAATCAATTTGTTTAGAGATGAGTGAGAAACATACTTTTTTTTCCAGAATGTATGCCAACAAAAAATTTTGGTGATTACCTACTACGTTTGTGATATAGTATGATTTATGACATTCGAAAGATATTTGGCATGTGAAAAATTAGTGTCAGAATGCTTATATATTATTTTTGATCTCTTTATCAAGGAGAATAATAATGGAGAAAATCAATTTTTTATAAGTGAAAATCTGTAAACAATACAATTATTAGGAAATCATGGAGGTGGAGGTGGAGGAGGAGGTGGAGGTGAAGGTAGAGGCAGAGCCAAAGGTGGAGGCAGAGTCGAAGTTAGAGACCAAAGTGGAGGAGGAGGAAGAGGTGAAGACCAAGGTAGAGACCATGGTAGTGGATTATAAGAAGCGTTTCATTATAAACAACAAAATTATTGGTAAATTAAGTAGAATGAGGATCATACCATGATTGTATTTGAGAAAAATTGTTTAGAAGTGAACACAACAATTGTCACTTAAGATAAGATCCATTGTTAATGTGTTTCAGGTGACTTATTGAAATAATGTTTTTTCCACTTGTGTAAGTGATTTTATATAGGGTAGTAATCCACCTGTAAGATCATTATATTTTGGAAGCTTTAATTTCTCCACTAGTGTCATTGAAGTAACATCTGTATAACTCTCAATCATAAAAAAAGTATATAATCCAACTTAAATGTTTTAATAAATATGTGTGTAATCAACCACCTAAGTTAACAGGTGTATGATATAGCTATTAGAGAAAATCCAGTGTTGATATATCATGGTCATTGAGGAGGGATGGTGTTAAAGTGTCTGTTATTAGTTTAAAATAGATATTTTAATACAAAAAAGTTTTACTCATTGAAAACCAAGAAAAAATGCTTGGATTGTCTTGATAATTTGGGAAAATGATTCATAATTCATTTGTGATTTGTATGAATCAGTCTCATGTCAAACCCACGCATTATTCCACTTGTATGGATCAAAGTATGTGTTTCCAGTTTAAAATGGCATTTTAGTAAAAAAAGTGGCATGCTCAAAAAAAATTAAACACATTTTGATTGTTTTTATAATTTAGTAAAATAATCCATAATTCATTTGGGACATGTGGGAATCCTCTGTACCTCAATCTGACGCACGGTGTGACTGGTATGACTCCAAGTGTGTGTTTTTATTCAAAATTTACATTAATTTTAGTGAAAAAAACAACTAACATACTCAAAACTAAGAAAACACATTCAGATTGTTTTGGTACTTTAGGATAATGATTCATAAGTTATTTATGACATGTAGGAATCATCCTCACCTCAATATGATACACGGTGTGACCGGAATGACTCCAAGTGTCCATTATCAGTTTAAAATTGGTATTTCAATACAAAAAAGTTTTACTCAGTAAAAACTAAGAAAAAACTCTCAGTTTTTATTGATAATTTGGTAAAATTATTCATAATTCATTTTTAATGTGTATGAATCAGTTTCATGTAAAATACACACACAACGCCACTTGTATGGCTCAAAGTGCGCGTTTTCTATTTAAAATGACATTTTAGTAAAAAACACAAGTGGCATACTCAACACTGAGGGATTTTTTTTGATTATTTTTATACTTTAGGAAAACTATCCATGATTCATTTTGGATGTGTAGGAATTATCCTCACTTTAATTCGATGCACGGTATGAAGGGTATGACTCTAAGTGCGTATTTTTATTCAAAATTGACATTAATTTTAGTGAAAAAAACTAACATACTCAAAACCAAGAAAATAAATTAGGATTTTTTGTTACTTTAGTAGAATTATCTATAATTCATTTGCAACATGTATGAATTAACTGAACCTCAATCTGATACACGATGTGACTGGTATGACTCCAAGTGTCCGTTATTATTTTAAAATTGACATTTTAATACAAAAAAAGTGTCACTCACTAAAAAATGAGAAAACATGCTCAGATTATCTTGATAATTTATAAAAATGATTTAGAATTAATTTGTGATGTGTATGAATCGGTCTCATGTCAAACTCACACATGATTATGCCTGTATGTATCAAAGTGCGTGTTTTCAGATTAAAATGACATTTTAGTAAAAAACACAAGTGGCATACACTAAAATGAGTAAATAAATTAGGATTGTTTTGATACTTAAGTAAAATAACCCATGACTCATTTTGGATGTATATAAATCATTCACACCTCAATCTGACGTATGGTGTGACCAGTATGACTCCAAGTGCATCTTTTTATTCAAAATTGACATTAATTTTAGTGAAAAAATAGCTGATGTACTCAAAACTGAGAAAAAAATTCATATTGTTTTGGTACTTTAGGAGAATAATACATAAGTCATTTTTGATATTTAAGAATCATCCCCACCTCAATATGATGCACGGTGTGATTGGTATGACTCCAAGTGTCCGTTATCAGTTTAAGATTGACATTTTGATACAAAAAGTGTCACTCACTAAAAACTGATAAAACATTCTTGTATTATCTTGATAATCTGGGAAAATGATTAATAATTCATTTTTGATGTGTATAAATCATTATCATGTCAAACCCACACTATATTCAACTTTTATGACTCAAAGTGCATGTTTCTAGTTTAAAATGACAATTTACTAAAAAACACAAGTGGCATACTCCAAACCAAGGAAACACATTTTTATTATTTTGATACTTTAGTAAAATTATACATGAGTCATTTAGGATATATATAAATCAGCCACACCTCAATTTGATCCATAGTGTGACCGGTATGACTCCTAGTGCGTCTTTTTATTCAAAATTGACATTAATTTTTTTTGAAAAAACAACTGACATACTCAAAAAAGATAAAATTCATTTTGATTGTTTTGGTACTTTAGGAAAATGATCCATATTCCATTTATGACATGTAGGAATAAACCCCACATCAATATGATTCACGGTGAGACCGATATGACTCAAAGTGCATCTTTTTATTCAAAGATGACATTAATTTTAATAAAAAAACAACTCACATACTCAAAAATGAGAAAACACATTCATATTGTTTTGGTACATTAGGAAAACAAACCATGAATCATTTTTTATGTATAGGAATAAATCACACCACAATTAAACTCATGGTGAGACCGATATGAATCAAATTGTGCCTTTTTATTCAAAATTTACATTAATTTTAGTAAAAAAAACAACCAACATACTCTATAATAGTGTTTTATTTATTGTATTTGTGTTAGAAATTTAATTTCATTTAAATTCAGTATTTTTATCTTATTTTGGTAATTTATGTTGTTGTTTCTAGTGATGCGGTGTGTTGTTATAGCACACTACACATGTTTCTGGTGATGTAGTGTGTTGTAGCATCACACTACTGTTTTTAAATTTATCATTACTTTTATTTAGCATTGATAAAGAGATCCTTTATCAGTGATTCTAAAAGAAATGATAAATCATGATTTTATCAGTGATTTTTAAAGAGTTTAAAAAGGAATATTTATTAGTACTAAATAAAATCACTGATAAAATTATGATTTATCAGTGCTTTTATTTTTACTAATAAAAGCATTGGTATTTTAACCACACTGAGGTACTTAGTTCTTTTCTAGTGTTGATAAAGGCCTATTCTAGAATTATTAAAGGCGTGTTTTGTAGTAGTGAATTATCAAGTATGATCCCATTAGGTTCTTCAATTTAAAATTCTTCTTCTATTCATCCATTCAATAATACTGAATTAACACCCACATGATAAACTTTTAAATGTATATGAGTTGAAAAATCCATTTTTTTTATGGTTTCAAGTATTTCAATAGGGGAAAATTATTCTCCAAAATCAACAACTTCTATTAGTGGGTAACTTTTACAGACAATGAGAACATTATTCCTTAAAATTTATTATTGTTTGTTAAGTTTATTTATGAAGACCAATTTTTTTCCTATAACATTCTTCCCTCCCAATCAAGGAATAATATCCTTGGTTTTATTCTTCACAATTTTATCTAATTATTCATTCATCAAATCTAACCATTATTTATGCTCAACTACTTTTGAAATGGATTGTGGTTCTAATTATAACATAAGTAATGTTTTATTCTTAGAAATCAATTTCCTTTTTGTATAAATTGGATAATCATGATTTCCAATGATATTATGAGGATTAAAATATTTTTTTATAAAGTCTATTTTTTTATTTTTATTCTGTTTGTACTTTTTCATCATTAGATAAATTGGGTCTATTTATACAAGATTAGGCTTATAATCATCTACCTTATCATTAAATTATTTGGAATTTATCATTTTATCTTCCTTTACACCATCCATATCATTTCTAACAACTTCTATTAATGCAGACTAGTTTTTAATGAATTTTATATCAATGGAATCAAATAACTTATGCAGATTTTTATTCCAGCACTTGTTGCTTCTTCCATTAGAGAATATCCCATAAAATACATTCTTTTTATTTTTCATAAAAATTCTCTAAATATGGATATTTTATTTTCATTAATAGAGGGATAAAAAAATAGTAAAATATATCATTAAAGGCTTCTTCTTATACAACATATTATATATAGTCATTTTCTATTCTGATTGAAGAAAACGTCTATTTTGAACATGAAAAATTATACTTATATCTTCTCTCTAGAGGAATTCTGAATGTTTATATTTAGTGAGAATTCTTCTCCTTATATCAAATATACATCTACATTTTCCTTTCCACAAATCCATTTTATTGAGTAGTATAATGAGTACTATACTGGTGTTCAATTTTATGCATCTTCAGGTAGGAATTAAAAGAGTTACTTATGTACATATTTCCATTTTTCATTCTCAACATCAATATTTATATACCTATAAACTTCTCAAATTTACTTCTGAAACTTTTAAAAAACTTTAAAACCTCTAATTTTTGTTTCTTGAAAATTATAGTGGTCATTCGAGTGAAATAATAAATGAAATTAATAATGTGAAAATCACCCTTTTTAGATTGATGTATAATTGGCTCGAATAGGTAAGAATTTATGATCTCATGAGTTCTAGTGGATTGTATTTTAACATTATTCTAACTTTTAATAACCATAATTCCTTTTTAAAAATTTTTGACAATAAAATCATCTTTCCTCTTTAGTTTTACTAAATCTATTATGAAATCATCTTTTGAAATCTTGCTCATTATTTTCTAGAAAATATTTCCAAGTCTCTTGTGACACAACTTGTTTTCATCCTCAGTAATAAAATAGAAAGAATTACTAAGATTCCCCATATGGAATAGAATTTTATTATCTATTTCTCCCTTAGTCACAAAATTATACATCTTTCAAACATCAGATGATGCATTAATCTTTTTTGAATATAACTTCCTTACCATCATCATAGAGTTGGATAACACTCATTAAGTTGTGTTTATGTTCATCAAAAAATTAAAATTCTATATACATTAACATATGATATTCAATCTCAGTCATACTAATTTCTCTTATTTTTAAGAAAGTACCATTTATAAATGTGACTAATTCTACCTAAAATTATTCATGCTTTTCAATATTTTTTTTATCACCTATCATATGTGATGAACAACCACTATTAAGAATCCATGATTTATTCTTTTTCCTATTTTTAGAGAAATATCAACAACAAAAATATTTTTTCTAGAAATTGTATGCTTTATGTTTCAATATCCCATAACCCCAAAAATATCTATCAAACCTTTACCTTTTATAGAAGTATGGTTTTTCTCTAGGATAAGTTATTTGAGGTTCAGTATACTTCAAAACATCTGATTTCCCTTGGCATGTGGAATCTTTCTTCTAAAATTTATTTTTATTTTCTATTGACGTGATATATTTTTCACATCCTTATCTACCAAATCTATTCCATTGTTGATTCTTAAACTAGCATGGATAGTAGAATCATATAAGGGTTTAATTTTAGTGATTGTAATTTCACCTAATTTTTTTTCTGTGTTCTTCCAGTAGTTTGAGATGTTTAAGCCTTTACACCTAATGCTTTGTTGAAATTATCATTCATTTTATTCAATTTAATTTTAACCTCAAGACATATTGATTGTTTATTAAATTTATATTCTTCTATTTTATGGAGTTTTTCATCAATAAGTTTCACCATTTTTCCTTATTTCTCAATTATCAACTTGATGATTTTAATTTCTTTTATGTACACATATTTATTTTTGATAAATTATTATTTTCAATTTCCTTCTTCAATACCCTAGATGATTTCTTGTGTTTTTTATTTTTATGGACATGAAACATGTTCTGATCTTAACATATATTGTACGTATGTTTCTTCACCTTCTTCATGTTCACTATTTGATGTACCTTATTTTATTTCAATGTGATCTATGAAACTTTTGAATTTATCCAGAACATTATATTATGATAGAATGATGTTAGTGGAGTTATACTCTTCCCTTTTTCTTAAAATATGCATTTTTTTCATTAGATGAACCTTTTCTTACTACAAGTGGATTTATTAACTTTCATATAATTTCTATCTCACTTCATCCTATAAGGTTTTTATTCAATATTATAATTTTTGTAATCTACATATTTCTTCTTTGAATAGTTTATTTCAAAATATATGATTCCCCCATATTAAAAACAATTTAGTGAAATTTATCCATTGTACATACCTCTACCTTTTGGGTAATTCCTAGAGATAAGGGAAATAATCATCCTTTTTTATCATAACATCTTGGATATATTTTGATTCATTGTGGCCTATTACATAATGTTTAGGTTCCTAGATTTTTAGCTTCCTCATAGCTTTAAAAGTTATATCCTCATTAATATTCGTTTTGAATACTAGAGCCTTCCTCATTCAAATGTTATAAAATTATTATGTAGTTTTTCAAGGGGTAAATCATCTCTATATTCTAAATTAGAGAATTTAGGATCAAACCAATCCATAAATTCACTCATCAATTTTTTAACAACTACATAATCCTAGAATAAATCTCTGAATCATATGATATTTTTGAAAATATCATTAACCTGGGTGAAGTAATCATCAATAGTTTCCTATTCCACTATCTTGAAATCTTCAAACTTTCTTCTCTAGATTTTAATCTTTTCTTCCTTTACTTTACATTCTCCTCAAAGATGATTTATAGTTTATCCTCATTTTCATTCATTATTTTGAGACCCATAACCTTTATATAAACATTTTCAAATAAATACATTATAATATAATTCTAAGAATTATAATCAACCTTGAGATTCCATTTTTCAGTTAATGTCATAAAATCATCTTTCTATAAGGGTGAAACTCCTATATAAGCTACATCAATCACCTCTAGTATAAGAGATAAAATATATGGCATCATTCTATTTTTTCATTCAATATAATTTTTTCCATTGAAGGTAGGAATACATTATCTATTAAATGTTTTGATGTTATCTATATAAATAATATAAGGATCTAATAGAGGGAACCTCCACTGAAACTGATTAAAGTTCCAAGGAGTACGTGGACCACTAAAAGTGGAGAGGGGGTTAATCTATGCTGATATTTTTTAATTTCCTTTTCTACTAAAATTAACCTATGTATCTTGTTAATATTTTGATACTCTTAACTTTAAACCTCTTCCTTACCTGTATGTGATGATAAGAGAATAATCCAAGGAGCATAATTTTTTACAAGGTTCTTTCCAAATGAGAGTACCTATTCCTTGTTGTGTCAACTCCAATCAATAAATGAATATACATTATATAAAAAATTAATAAAAATGAGACAACTCCCATCAGGATCCTTCTTTATCTTTATGGAAAATATTACTAGTACCCACAAGTTATAATGTTTTCTTCCAATACAGATCCAATAAAATATTAATACCTTAAAAGATTCTAATGATAAAATATATCCAAAAATCTTATATTTGGTACCTATCCATTTAAAAGTCCCCCAGTCAAAAATCTATAGTCCGATTCTTCTCTATCTGGTACTCCTCCATCTGTGACACCAATGTCATGTGTGCCTTAGTCTATTACATGTTTGGTACATCTCTATCTGGTGAAACTCCATCTGATGCACATATGTCTAATTCACCTTGGTTTAATAAGCTCAAACTTTCCTTAGAACTTATTATTCTGGTCTTCTCACACAACTTCCTTCATGGGGATCTCTCAACAAATAGAAATATCTATCTCCTTATAATCACTTCATTGTGAACTTTTTATAATTTATATACTCATACTTCCTCCCTAAAACAAGAAGGAAGCATGGGCTCAAAATTTGAAATTCCCACCTAAATCAAACTTTGTTTGGATACCATCAAAGCCTCCAATTTACTTGAATTCAACATTATTCATAAAAATTTCCTCAAATATTGGTAGCAATGAAAATTTCATACATTCTGAAAAACTTTTTGAGAATAACAAACTTTATTTTATGAATCTTGTGTCATTTAATATCTAGCTCAGTATCATTAGAATGTTTAGAGAGTATAAACATGAGGAAAACTCCATCTATTAATCTTAATTTTTCTCTATCTGATGATCTCCATCCTATAGATTTAAGAAAGTTCATCTATTAGAATTTAAAATTTTCTCTATCTATTACAACTTTTAGTTTTTCTTCATTTGGTACAACTTTTTATTTTTCTCTATCCAGTACAAGTTTTTATTTTTTCTGTCTAGTATAACTTTCTATTTTCTGCTATCTAGAACAACTTTCTATTTTTATTCATCTAGGAAAACTTTATATTTTTTTATGTTTGGTACAAAATTTTATTTTTATCCACTGGATGAAGTTCATATAGTAAACTCATAATATTTCTTCCATCTAGTAAAAAATTATATTTCTTACTATTAGGTTCAACTTAATATATTTATCTATCTGATAAAAATTAATCCAAAGACTCCTCATAATTTTCCTATATTTAATAGATTAAATAAAGTTCATTTAAAAATATCTTATCCATATGATGGATTCTTTAATATTCACTCCATCTGGTGAAATATTTTCCAGATATCCTTGAAAAAGTTTATCTGAGAAGAATTGTTTTCTTTTTCTGGTATATTCACAAGGTTTCATTCATTTGATCATTAGCTATAACTTCCCACTTCATAGATTGAACATTGTATAGATACATCTCAATCATTGTAAAACCTTTATCTATTGAAAAAAATCATAACAAAACTCAACATGAACTATGATAAACTTTTAGTAATCATGATGTTAGAAACATTAAAGATTAACAAAGAATCATCTGACTTAACAAAGGGTAACTAAATATTCTTTTGATATGGTAGAGAATATTTTTTCTAAAACAAAAAATTATTCATATAAAATATATTGATAAAAAAAATCAATACAAAATAAACCCAAAGAATTGAAATATTATTGTGGTTATAATTGATTTCGAGGAGGTGGAAGTAGAATGAAACTTGAAAGAAATCAGTTAAGAGTATTACTTCTTCCTTGGATATACACATTTAGGCATCTACTTAAGCCTTCATAGATTGGTCGTTTGGGAATACCAAAACCTATAACACATTGGAATGATATTATGGTAAGGATTTTTTCATAGATTTTTCAAGATAAGGTGCTTATAGTGTGAGGAGAAATGAGGTGGTGAAAGTCTCCTTTTATAGGTGAGAGGAGTTTCAATCCTATAAATACATTCTTTATTAATATATAATAGATTTCATGCTTTAGTAAAGTAGAAAAAAATATTCTAATTTAAATGATAAGATAATTAGAGTTGATAATCCACTCAAAAAATTAATTAAAGACAATTTTTTTCCTTATAACTTGAGTTTTATCTATTTTACCTCATTCTAACATTCTCCTTGGTGACTAACCTTTTACACATATAACTTATTTTCAAGGATAAAAATGAAATAGAACTTATTAAGAAATTTTAACCTTTTTATTCAAAACATAAAAACCATTTTAAAATAGAAAATTTATAAAATTAATTTTAATATAAGTACAGACAATGCAATGAATAATTTTTTTAAAAAAATTCCTTTTTAATCATAAAAATTATTATTTTTATAAATTCCATTTAATATTATTCTCATTAAATTTAATAGTTTATAACTAAAAAAAGTTATGTGACTTTAAAAATAATCCAAAATTGTATGGTAACATGTGAATACTTAATCAAGGAAAATTTATTGTATTTGACCCTATAATATTTTTCACTGTTCACATAAAAAATAAAACATTCAGAAAAATTTAAAAAATTCACCATATTATAATTATGATATGATGAATTTATAAACAAAGTTCATTTTATCAAAATAAGATTCTATAATTTAGATTTTTTTTAAAAACCATATAATAAATGGAAATCAATTTAGTTAGAATAAGAGATACTTCCTTTTACAAATGAAAACTCATAATATTATTCCATGAGTTAATAAAATTATTTCCAAGGATATAATAATGAATATTAATATAAATTAATAAAATTAAAATGTATAAAATATAAAATAGATTTATTATCATAAAAACATAAGGCATCACAACTATGCCCATATCCAAGAGTACTTATAAAATAAACCCCATTAAATTGGATCAGCTAAATATGAAACTTCATAAGAACTTAGAAAATAGTTTTATATTACCTAGTGGTTCACCAAAGGGTTCCCCAATCCTATTTTTCATGAATAAGATCATTAGATATATCTCTACATTAATTATCACATGCTCAATAAAATCACGATAAAGAATAAGTATCCTCTTCCACATATTGATGACTTGTTCAAACAACTATGTGGGTATCAGTACTTCTAAAATGTGGAACATAGATCAAGATGACATCAAATGAAGGTAAAGGAAGAGGATATTCTAAAGACTGTATTTTTTATAAAATATAGAAACTATGAGTTTGTAGTGATTCTAATAAGACTCACTAATTCTATAACAATAACTATGGACTTGATGAATAAATTATTCTGAGATTAACTTTAAAAATATGTGGTTATATTTATATATGATATTCCCATATTCTATAAGAGAAAATAAGAACATGAGGAGCAATTTATTACCATGACATAAACTTTCAAAAAGTATAATTTGTTGAAAAGTATAGTAAATATGAATTATGGATAGAGTAATTCACATTATTAGGGCATGTTATTATTAGGTATGATGCAACCTATGATTAAAACACAAGATGTTATACCTTTATAACTTTAAATTCATAAATAAAGTACCAAAATGAAACCTAAAAACTCAATACATTGTAACTTAGAAGACAACCTCTCCTAAAGAACACCAAAATCATTCTTTGTTTCGTGGTGATTTTAATAAAGAGTAATTGATGTAATAAAGTATTTTATTTTGAATAAAAATTCATCTTAAGGGTTTTAAATCCATTTTTATCTCCATATATACTTATATCTAATTCTATAATGCATGACCATTTTTTTGTATGTGAGTGGCAGAGTTCCTTTTAAATTCATAGATTTTTTTTTTCACCATGGCCATTGGATTAATTACATTATATGTTTAAAACTAGTTTAAAGTTGACTATATTTTGATTATTAAAATTACTTAACCATATGAAAATGATATTATTGAGATATAGTGTTTCTAACCAGAATAAGGAATTCATATAAAATCGATTCTGACAAATAAATTATTATATGTATTTATTTTATGATTTACTATTTAATGCACCTAAATTTGGAATTACTTGACACCATTTTCATATTCTCTTCACTCTATTCTAAAACCATCACCATCATTATTTTCTTTGTATTTTAAATTACTTTAGTTTCACCACTTTTTAGGTATTTATTATTAAATTGAATAATTTATCCACCTTCTCCTCATGGGTTCCACCTTAGACTCACTATACCTATAATAACTAATAGTTTAGTGTTTAATGGTTTGTGTTTATAAATTTAAAAATATGTATCAGTTGGTGGGAACTAAAAATTCCTTCTAGGTGTATCAATTTCCAGAATTATTACTGAGGATGGTGACCAAGTAGATTTAAGAGTTTAAGTGTTTTTATTTTACTTTACATGATTTTATTTTTTTGTTTTAGACTATATGTGTTCATGCTATAAATATTTAGTCTATAATTTGATGCACAATCATTATACTCAAGAAAAAGGAAAGGATACTATTGAGCATGAAACTGATATTAAAAGAGGTAAATGAAAGAATAGAAAAGAAGAAACTATGGATTAGTGTAGAATAACAAAACCAAGGTATTATAGGTGTATAAAAATGAGATATGAGGAAATGGATGCTCATGAATTATGGAAGACCATAAAATTTTTGGCTACAACTAGGCATCTTTATATCCCCTACAAAAACAAACAACTTCAAGATTATGAAAGCTATTATATAAATGATTTCACATTTGATACCGTACTACAGGATGCCTCATGAAGATATAAATACACATTTAGGGAGTTTTATTTAATTATATAATAATTTTAAACATCAAAATACTTTGACTAATGCATTTAGTCTACAACTATATCAATTTCCTTCAAGAGATAAAGTGAGGTATTGGATATAAAGCTTTCCACTTCATTTCATCACAATATGAGATGGGTTTGAAAGAAACCTTCTTTCTCGATTATTCCCTCCCCAAAAATCAATAAATATTCACATCAATATTCTTAATTTCAATAAATTTGATGAAGAATAACTTTATCATTCTTGGAATCATTTATAGATCTAATAAAAATATGACCATATCATGGGATTGAAATGTAGATTTGTTGACACTACTTGAGAAATTAACCGAAAAGTCTATGAAGAGAACTCCAAATCTTTCAAATACTCAAGAAAGGTTCGAAAAGTACAAAGGAAAATCAAACAATTATCTCTAAAGAGCTTCAGGACAGAGTAGCTTCACGGATCTACATGGCCAACCTGCACGCCTGACCTCTATGGCGGAGCCTTGTGCCGGACCTCCACGCTGGAAGATTGTTCATGCCCTCCGCAGAGCACCTTTGCAGCGGAGCTGTGCGACTTACCTGTGTAGAGGAGCCCCGCGCCAGACCTCCATGCCATAAGATGTTTGGGGCACCTCCGCGGAATACCTCCACGACGCAGCTAAGTGAAATACCTACATGGGAAACATCTCTTTGACTAGGCCCATTCGTTCCTATAAATAAAACCCTTGGGGTCCCCATTTTAGGACTAAAAAAAGTGAAAGACTCTATGAAGCTCCCATTGAATAGCTCTTTCCCCTAGATCCCTCAAATTATCTCAGGTAGCTCTCTAAACCATGAGATAATAGATAATTAAGTGAGATAGGCATGTTTTTAAGTTCTTCACATTCTTCAATCATCATCCACACCTACACGTCGTACCTGCGCACCGCACCTGTGCGGTATACCTGCGCACCATACCAACACGGTATACCTACGTGGTACATCTATGCAGGGTACCTACACAACATACTTGTGCAAGGGACCTACACGACCAACTCAAGTACCCTTTTTAAAAGCCATTCATGGAAGCATATCTCCTTCCTTGGTTCCCTTATCTGAAAGGGGCTAAGTTGAAGCCCCTACCAAAACCTCATGACTTCTCAAACCTTTGGGAAAGGCACATCAGTGTGTCTCCTATTTGGGTTTGTATTTACACAGTCAGAGGTTTCCCACATTTGTTTCACAATGGGGTTAGGGTTCATGGGATGTTTGTGGGTTTTTATATCTATATTAACATGTAATTTTCTCCCAGAAACAGTGTTGGAAAGTTCCCGGTTTGGAGGAGGGTTGGATCCCTAGCATCTCCTTTCTCAAAGAGATGACCTGGGATCTCAGGTTTTTGGTAGGGAAGGTATGGTTCACCTATTTCTTTTCTAAGGAAGCATAGGAGAAGTCTCCCTCCTCTACCAGGACCAATTTTAGGGCATCCATCATGGTATAAGCCACTCACCTTCACCCATTCTTCCTTACATTGGACCCTTGTACAATGTAAATAGAACAGAGGGAAGGTTCGTCGCCTCACCCTCTCCCACGGTCAACACACCCTCTTCCATCGACATGGAGGAAAAATTTTAAAGTGTGAAGTGTCATTGTTGGATCTTTCAGATCCTCTTGTTTCTCACACCAAGCATGAATCACGTGGCATTAGAGATACGTGATGGTTAAAAAATGTGCACAAACACTTTTTAGAAGGAACTATGATAACTCTGATTCCTATTAAGGATACATAGGAAGCCATCTCAAGGCCCGAGCTCACTGGGTATCCTACTTAGGAAATAATCCCAAACTCATCTTTCTCAGAGGACCATACTCTCCTATGAGATTAGAAGGAACTAAGAGAACTCTGATTCCTGTTCAAACTAGGATATATAGGAATCTCTTTCAGAGCCTGAGCTCACTGGATATCCTCCTTAGGAATCCAACCCTAATTCCCCAAATTTTGGCATCCTCCTTAGGAAATAAGCCCCAAATTCAATCCTAAAATCATCAAGGCATCCTTTTATGGAAGTAAGCCCAAACTCATCTATATCAGAGGACCATAATCTCGTATGAGACTTATCAAACTACATGGGATTTGATTCCCATCCATATGGGATACGTAGAAATCCTCCTTGAGGTTCAAACCCAATACTTTAAATCAACCCTATTCTCTTTGGGCCATATTCCCAATAGGGTCTGATCTTACTTAGAAACCCATATCCCTTCCAAGTTCCTTGAGCTGCTTCAGCATAAGTCCCACACTAAGTTTCAATTAAGAACATTCCACTTAGATGTCCTTATCACATGACCTTAAAAGGTATGATGTGTCCTATTAAACGGCACTGAACTACAAGGGTTCTGATTCCTTTCATAGGGATACGTAGGTAGCCCATTTTACGGGCACGATCCCAAGATCAAAACAAACCTTCATCTCCCTGGATGACAATAAATTCCAGAGTGCCCCACTAAGTGTCTTAAAAACCAGTATCATCACAACGATGATTAAAAGAATATCTAATCAGTATATTAAAGGATACCATTTATGGAAAACCTCGAATACATACAGATATTTCCATTAATGAATAAAATTGAATACATACTGATGATTCTAAAGTTTTATACATGTTAATAAGTGATTATAAATTCCAAAGGATACTTATGATATACTTGGTGAATTAATAAGGATTCATGAAAATATTTTAATTTTACAAAGAGAGTCCTAGAGTAGACAATAATTCCCCCCAAAAGGGTTTGATGTGTCCGACCTCCTATCCTCTCGACCAATGCACGTTCTTAAGTATCATAATGTTCAAAACTTAAAGAACAACTACCTTTTTAAAGAAGGTCCTATTTGTATAAAGAAATATTGGAAGTTTCTAGTTCCATGAATACATACAATGGAAACTGCCTGGAAACAGTGATTCTTAAATCTAGAACACACGTTTCAAGGAACTACAAAACAAAAAAATAGTGAACCCGATGTGAATCCTTAACCAAGTTAATAATGTTACCCATATGTTAGACCCCTATAAATTGATAAAGGAAGGCTAGAAAAAGGAATTAATCACACGTGTATCCATTTAAAAAGATGTTGTTTTAATTAATCTTGTTGTTGTACTTAGTTTTCCACATAATTATATTCAATCCAAAAAATGGATTTCTCCAAGACAACATCTGTAAACTTCCCGAATACTGTTCAAGATGGATCTCCATCCATGGGAAGGAAGTTATCACCAAACCAACATCTTCAACGTTGGGTCTGTAATGTGCTGGTGAAGGAATATCACCAGCACGTTACAATCCCAACTTTGGAGGCTGCTCGACAGGCCCTCCAGGTCAACAACAATCCTCGATCATCTGGCCAATGATGGCCAATGATCAAGAAGTAGATGGTGCCAACCACTGTATCCAACTGTTTGGGGTCCTTATACCTAGAACACAACAACCAGTCCCTCTAGTACTACAGGGAGGTGGATCAAGAGGTCACTCAAGGCCTTAATTCAAGAATGCATGAGTCCTTACTAAGGACTCCCACCAGAAATCGCCTCCAGAATCATGCGGTAGTGAACCCCCAACATGATGGGGGTGTTGCCTCTGGATGTTTAGCCCATGTATCTCAGACTCGGGCACACAAGGCGAACCGCCAGGGACAACGTCCGATCAACAGGAAGCAATTTCTCACCTATGCCTCTTCCAGAGAAGTCCATCGACCTAACTTGATGGCAAACAAAGAGCGGGAACATACACCCGTCCATCCTAATTTTGTTGCTCAGCAGACTCATCTGACAGTAACTCACCAATCCCACTAGATAAACCTAGTGGAATATTGTGAACAGACACATACACCTGCTTACAAGTTATCATCCAGTCAGCAAGCTCGTCTGAATGCATTTAAATAGGCCTTCTAATCTAATATGGTGGGAGCTAGTAAACAAGAACATACACATGTTTAAAATCACTAATTATTTCATCAGTCTCGTTTGCCAATATTGAAGGAAGTCCATCAACCATACTTGATGGAAAATAGTAAGAAGGCACATACACCTGCCAATGTTCATCAAGATTGCCAACAGTCTCGTTTGGTAGCACCCAGAGAAGTCATTCAGAAAGCTCCAATGACAAATTTGGGGTAGACCCAAATCTCTGCCCCCATGTGTGAGTACTGTAAATGCCCATTGAAAAGAAAAGGAGGACATAAGCAGGCACATACACATACTACAGATACAAAATGGATGTATATTCCCATTATGGCTGATGAAGTCACCAAACACATCTTATCAATGGTGAAAGGGCAGACGCATATCCCTTCCCATATTCTGGAAACATGCTTGGATATTTTAACAACTACTTTAGTAGTATTAGGGGAAAATACACATAAATCTGTCCCCACACATGGGATGACACATCATCATGCCATCTTAGAGTAGAAACACACCTCTGTTCCAGTCCAAGAGGGTCATGGGGCATATTCCCCCATATTATACGGACAACAGAATCGGGAACATACACCCTTTCCAATTGGAGTTAATTGGTCTATTCCGGTAACTACTCTAAGGCAGGAACATACACCTGCCCATTATAACCACTTCTCCTAGCAGGTGACCCTAACTAAGTATAAGAGAACATCCAAAAATAAGTCTTGCCAAACACCGTTAAAAAATCAAGAGTCAAGCTGTGATTTAGCTCCTCTTAATGTTGGAGTTCTTGAAGCCCTTAGACATTTATCTATTATAGCTCAAGATACTACCCTCTCATTACCAAATTTTGGGAGTTATAGTAGTGATTCCTAAGTTTCTCACCGAAAACTTCATCATGAAGGCTTGATTTATAAAAATTCAGTCAATCCAGAGTTCCTATCTCTGGATGAGAGCCACAACAACCCTCTGTGTGGCCAGAAGACAAAGGATCAAGAAGATTTATCCCTTGCTGTAATCCACCATGGTGATCCTCCCCATGATGGCATTCGCTGCAAAATTCCTCTCTATAGTAGTATCTTGCATTGTCAAAACAATTTCATAATTGATAATGTAGCAACAAGAAATCCCTCCTATCTCAAGGCACTTGCAAACACAAGGCCAGTCATGTCTGATGCCTTGTCATTTATGGGTGAAACACTTTCTCAGTCAGATAACATCTTATGGGAACGGTCATTATATAAACCTCCCTTCAGTCATTTATCTTCTAATACAGAGCATCCACTTTGGTCAGACCAAGTGGAGAAACCTCTAGTGAAAGATGGCAAAGATGTGTTAAACATGAGGAAACAATTAGCTAAATGAGAATTACCAGTCATGTTCTGGCCTTTGGAAAATTCTCAGTATGATGTTCTAGAATTGATGACAGGAGATTGCATTCATGATATTCGTCTCAACTTATGGAAAACTCTTCATCATTTGAAAACCAAAATTTTTCAATATGATGAATATCAAAATCATGTAAAGGTAATAGAAGGGTTGCAACGCCAAATTGACTTAGAATATCTCTCAGTTTCCCAATATCCAAAGGTTGAAAAACAGAAGAGAACCCTTTAGCGTGCATGTCTCAATGCTCTAAAGAGACTATTCCAGTTAATTTATGATTCCCCATATAGTGTTCACATCAGAGGATATAGTGCATATAGAGCATTGCATTTCACTGCACTCCAAAATTAGAAAAGTCCACCAAAAGTGGTTTCATGCAATGTTATTTCCCATGGATGACCCCAATAAAAAGGTTTTGTATGTAATCAAATGTATGCTCAAGAACAAGCCTCAACTAGTTCTCATCAAAATCAGGCCCAAAGAAAAGAAGTTGTTATGATACTTTTAAATCAAGCATATGGTAATCTTGAACAGGCATCCCGTTTAGATGATGTCAGGCGTCAGAGGATGAAAATGTCTAAAATATCACAACGATCTTCTAAAACAGTTGATTTAAGTGATTTTTGGATGATGCACCCAGCTAATGTCCAAACCAAAATCTACAAAATTAGACGAGCAGTTGCACAAATTTCAGCTATAGCGGTTCAAGAGTCACCCCATCTTACCAGGATGGGGGCTCATTTAATTCAACCTTAAAATTCATTAAAAAATGTTCAAATATTTGAAGAAGAAGAACATGATCAGCCCTAGACTGCAAGGCTGAGGGATTTTTCACATCTACAATCCCCTCCTCAATGGAAGTCAGTTTTCTCCTGATTAGGGAAGAAGTCACAAGGAAGGTGTACAACTGAACTATCCAATAATTCCCTTCATGTTACTCTCTGCCAAAAAGTTCCAGGAAATTCTTCATATAGGAGAAAAAATTCTCATGAAAGACAAAAAGGGATATGATCTAACAAAAACACTGACAAAATGCCATCAATGAATTATGCGTCAGTGAATGTTATTAATACCATTGTAGAAGATCCTCCAGAAAACAAGTTTAGTTCAGAGGAATCAAAAGATGAAGTTCTTGTCCATAATATGGTACACACTAAGGAAAATGAAGAAGGTGTTTGTACTCAAAATCAGGGGCTTACCCATAATTTAGGTATGCCTTCAAATAACCAATTCCCCCCTCTACGAAAGGCATCTAACAAGGGGAAAGAAAAAAGTCAGATCACATCTCACTTTTCCACCAGAGAAGGTCAATCTCTTTCACTCAAAGAGAGATTTTCATAGCAAGAAGAATAAATAAGGGAGTTGAAAAGACTTAACATAGAGTTACTTCGAAGTAGCATTTCTGCTAGACATACTCCCGAGGAAAATCCTCAACTTGAAAATCCTGTAGGAGCTCCTCAGCAAAGGGGATTTGTAGTAACTACAGATGCGGATAATGAATTCCCTCCATTGGGTACACAATCAAGACAGGATCATATACATCCTGATAGAACTATTCCCATGGGTTATCCAAGGCAGATATCAACACCACCATCAGTGGTCTTATCGGTCATTGCACTAGCTCAATCTCCAGTTGCTATACCTGCACAGAATCAAGCTCATTCAGATATTCTCCAAATGCTTATGAACACAATTGAGGCATTAATGACTCGGTTGGAAGCCATAGAGGAACTACGTGCACTAGTTTAGCTGGAAAAGAGAGATTACCCTGAATGGGTAGATTCAATTCCCCCCCAATTTTTTTTGCGAATACCACATTCCTAATCTTTAATGGTTCGAGATATCCGAAACAACACTTAACACATTTTGTTTCTCATTGTGATCCTATGATGGGAACTTCTCAACAACAAGAAGCAGTTAATCATAGATATTTTGTACAGTCATTACAAGGACCAGCTTTTGTTTGGTATAAAAGTTTACAATCTCTATCAATTACTGGGTGGGAAGATCTCCGTTGGAAATTACTTCTTCAATTTAGATCAACGCTACCAAAGACAACAGTTTTTGATCTTACCAATTGTAAACAAAGAGAGAATGAAAGAGTTTAATATTTCATTGCTCGATGGAAGGGATTAACATATTCCTTAAGTTTATCACTCCATCAAGAAGAGTTTCTTCCAATCTGTGTGGAAAATCTACGTGATGAATTATGCATACCATTGATCCCTGTGAAATACACAGGAGGGTTTCGAGACCTTACTTCAATATCTCAGCTGATAGAAGACTTAATTATAGAAACTAAGGCTAAAACTCATGTAATTCTATCAGTTCCATGAAGGATAATAGGAAAGTTAAAAGTTTCTACAATCACACTCAAACATTCACCTGTACCTGCTTCTACTTCAAGACCCTCATCATACCGAAGGGCTCCACCTCCTGAGTATCAACAGCAACGACCACCTCATCAATATGATCAAAGAGATCAAAGGTGGAAAAAGTTTGAGGAATTAAAGAATAAAGTTTATTCTTTCAGGAATGAAAAAGTTCCTGGTTACTTCATCTCAGCCTTAAAAAATAATTTGGTTCAATTGCCAAGACCAAAGTAGTCGAATAAAGACAGAGATGAAGATCGTCCGAATTATTGTCCCTTTCATCAAATGTTGGGACACCCCATTCAGAAGTGATTTGTTTTCAAAGACCTTTTACAAAAGATGGTAGACTCTGGGAAAGTAAAATTGAAAAGTTCATCACCTCATATAGCATGTGTTACTACTACCAATCCAGAGGAAGAAGGATAATGGAAAGAAGTTAAAAGTAAACGTGTGCAAAAATATGATGATTGGATGATCAGGAAAATGATCAACCGGACTCATGCTATTTTACGAACATAGTTGAAACAACCAATTGTGTCTTCTACCACTCCTACTATAGCAAAAAAATATTCATAAAAAGGCCATACCTCAAAGAATCAAAGTGATGATAAAGACAAATAGAAGTCAAAAGAGGATGAGCTCGTGTCAAGGCCAAAGTTTTCCTTAACCCTAGAAGATTTCATGCCATTTGTTTCAAAACCATGGGTACCGCCCCACCAAATGGCACAACCAGAAGTAACCTGTCAGGAAGAATCTTCATCAGATGAGGAATTTATCTTTGTTTATGTTAATGTTATCCATTTAACAGATCCTTATGCCAATGGTGATTCTGATAGTAGTGAACCAGAATTCCTTGTACCTAATCAAAGAACTAGAGGAAGAGGCCAAGGTCAAGGATACAGGGGAAGACGTGGGAATTCCAGAAACCACCATTTTAACTCTACCCCTACTCAAACCATATATGCGATAGAAACTCGTGGAAGAGCCCTTTTTAGAGCTCAACAAGAACAAGGAGTTTCTTCCATGAAAAACAAGTCTAGTTTTGGCACAATTATTTTGGAAGACTGATTAAAAGCCACACCATATTCTTCTCAGTAGACGAATAGACTTAGCTAGTCTAATTTACCAAATCCAGTAGTATTTCCAGCTTCTGCTTCAACACAAAGTACATTTACAATAGAAGTATCAACTTCCAAAGCACCTACAAAACCAATCTCCATGTTGGGAATCACATACCTTTGGATCAAAAGTATGATGTTTTGAAACAATTGGAGCAAGTACTAGCCAAGTTGTCAATTATGGATGCTTTGAATTTATCAAAAGATCTTCTAGAGACACTCATTGAGGCTTTGTCAAGTCCTCAAGAGTTTAAAACAGAAGTTGATGCTACTAAGGTTTACTATATAGAGAATGATTCTACAGAATGTCATGCAGTCATATCTTTCATGGATGAATATGAAGACCATGTGGTACATGGGAATATCAAACCTTTGTATCTGTCTGGAAAGGTCAATGACATAGATATTCGACAAGCCTTCATTGATAATGGCTCTGGGGTCAACCTCATTCCCGTTCATACACTTCGTCGATTGGGCTTGACTAAATATGACTTATCTCCTTCGACTTTAATGTTGCAAGGATACGATAAGTATGAACAAGAACCTCTGGAAAAAATTGCACTTAGAACTCCATTTGGAGATCTTATGTCTAATTCAAATTTCATGGTTGTTCATTAGAACACAACCTTCAATATTTTGCTTGGAAGGCCTTGGTTTCATCAACATGTAGCCGTAACTTCATCATACCATCAATTTCTGAAATACTATTTCAATGGTCAAATTGGGACATTGTATGGTGACAAGGATCCATTAAAAACATGTGAATCTCAATACATTGAGGTAGAGCTTTATCACACAACAAGAACGATGGCCATGACCAAGGATATAACCAGAGTGAATGCTCTAGATAGACTGGAAAAGATCCCAGTAAATCCATTATTGCATTTGAGTATAGATTATGTGTTACCCATCAGTCAAATTGAAAGGGTAAAACCAAATCCATGCACTCATACAATAATTTCCATAATGTCAATTGTGGAGATTGAGCTTGATAACATGGGAGAAATTATTGATGCACCAAGTGATGATGGAATCTTGAATGAAGATGTTTTCATTTCATCTGTTAAAATACAATGAGCCTCTACTTCATTAATCAGAATAGAAGAAATTATATTAAGATTAGAGGAAGAAAAAGGTGTTGATTATCAATCCATCAATCCCTCTTTACCACAGGAAAACCCTTCTTCATCAGTAGGGTTAGATATGGTGGCTTCTTCTTCAAGATGTTCAAATAATGAATCCTACCTTAACTCTGAGAGTATTTTCTTGTCATCTACTATGCAATTGGAAACAGAGGAGGTAACACTTAATAAGTAAGAAGAGGAAGATCTTAGAGATACTTCTCTAGCATTAGAAGAATGTGTCTCTACCACCGTGGATGAAATCAGAGAAATAAATTTGGGAATAGAATAAGATCCATGCCCCACTCTAATTAGTGTGGCCATGACTTCTTAAGAGAAATAGGTGTATAATTCCTTTCTAAAGCAATATCGAGATATATTTTCTTGGAATTATATAGAAATTCCAGGTCTTAATACTGATTTAGCCACCAATCATTTGGGTTTTCTAGAGGAATATCATGGATTCAAGCAAGCAGCAAGAAGGACACACCTAACTCATGCCTCTAAAATTTAAGCTGAATTTGATAAACTTATAAAGGACAACTTTTTCAGGGAAGTTTAGTATCCCAATTGGTTAACCAATATTGTCCCAGTGGAAAAGAAGAATGGACAAATTAGAGTCTGTATTGATTTCATATATCTTAACCGGTATTATCCTAAAGATTATTTTCCAGTCCCAATCACAGAACTTCTAATTGATGCAATGGCTGGCTATGAAGCTCTTTACTGTAAGGGTTGGTGTCCTCAGAACCAACAGTTTTGTACTTTGATTACATGAATGTTCACTTATTATATATTGTTCATTGTTCTACATGACTATAATATAATAATGTCCTGGAATATTTGTTGCATTAATAAGGTCATAGCAGATCCCTGCTATGATGAGAACCTTGAAATGCTATAACAATATTCTTAAATAAAGTTTTGCGGTTGGATGACATACTATGATAGGACACATAGTATACAGACCGTCATGTGCGAGTACTCATAAGAAGATGAGACTCTCTCTCATGGAGTTCACACTTGGTAATCTCTAAGATGGGAGATTATGAGAACAGACCCGCCAGTAGTAATTCCGCATGTCTTGGTGTCATTGGATATTGCTATCTGCGAGCGTGTTTAATGGTCTTTAGACTAGAATATTATCATTAACTCATATCATGACTCCCGCACTTAGATTTACTGAT
Organism: Viscum album; assembly: GCA_963277665.1. Taxonomy (NCBI): domain Eukaryota; kingdom Viridiplantae; phylum Streptophyta; class Magnoliopsida; order Santalales; family Viscaceae; genus Viscum; species Viscum album. Next base: position 1,077,084,156 of record OY728166.1, on the reverse strand, counting down.
GAAAATCGTCACGCAGACAGTTGGCGGGAAGTAGGGTACGTTGGGTGCGTCACGAGTGACATGTTGTTAATGGATAAGTCGAGGAAGGATTTGTCCCTTCCATTTATGGAAGTTGATATCTCGGCCCTTTGATTGAAATAGAACTGTCTCATTAAATTCCATGGCCATGGTGTAAACGACGAGTTTATTTCAAGTAGTCAAAGAATGACAGATCAAGCATATAGGTTTATGACACTACCATGAAACCTTCTTGATGAGATATCGAGACAAAGGGATTAAATTACACAGTAAGCGTTCGTATGAGGTGATACGTCAATGCAGCGTCAACTTCTTTCTCTTGGGTGCCTTGACCCGTTTCTAGACAGTAATCTTGGACTTTAGGCAAGCCTTCCTAATGCCAACGAGAAAGAGGCCTAGAGGGTCACACACTAAGTGTATCCAAGTATCACAAGTTGAATAATGATTATTCCCGTACATGGTTTAATAATTATTCAATGAAGCCTAAGTTGTTTTAAATGATGGAGGAAAAATAAAATAAAACAAGTACACGCTGTGTAGTTTTATTTTAGAAAGGAAATGAATAAATGAAAACAAGATATACACGCCGTGTACATTTAATGTACACATCATATAGTTTTCAATGAAAAACAAGTACACGCCATGTATTTATTATTACACGCCCTGTAGTTTTTTCAGTCGGGATTTTGAGGATATAATATCATTTTATTAAATGATATTTATTATAATTAGCGTGAGCGCATGTCAAGGAATTAATTATTCGACATGGGGGTTTTCAATAAGAGTTAATGAAATAAATGAAACGCGTAACGCGTTTATTTATTGTCATAACTCTACAACCTCAAACTCGATTATAAATATCCTCACAACCCCAACTCTTTTCCTACACAAGAGAATCGTTGTGCACAACATCTCTGGAGAATTATTTCAAGGTTGAAAGAACCTCTTCCTCCAAGAACTCTCTCAAGACCGAGAGAGATCCTCTTCCATCAGATGAAGACGATCTAAGGCGGACAACGCAAGCAAAGGCTTCTCCATGATAGCACCTATAGAATCCTTTGGCGATGTCCAGAGATATGAGGTACACGTGTGGATCACCGCTAGAGGGAGTCTACACTTGGCTTCTGTGAAACAACGACGAATCACATTGACAACGTGATCGAGAACATAAACAAAGAAAGAACACCCAAAAGGTATTTATTTATAATTAATTAAATTAATTATAATCAACCTGTAACGATCCTTGTTTGTGGTTCCAGGAAAAACCATCTTCTTTGTCATTTTCTGTGATTCGATCCGTGGAGACTGGCGTTTATCATCGTATTGATCCCAGATTGATCATTTCTAATGACAAAAAACCAATTGGGCACATCCACCCACGCGCTTCCGCTGTTCCCGGAACCTTCAAATGGTATCAAAGGAGGTTAAAACGTTGATTATAGTTATTTAATTTTTTTTGATAATTTACGCATTCATATTTGATTCAATTCGAAATAAATCGTTCTATAAATATGAATTAACGAGATCTATTCTTCCTCCTTCATTTCTCGATTCATATCATAGAAACGACCTTTTAATTTTAATTTTTGATTAAAATAAAAACGAGGAACTCATCCAGAGGAGCCGCTCTTTCTATCTGTACAACACGGGATTATACGGCGTGTAATTAAAACTACACACTGTGTACTTAGGTTCAACGAACCGGCACTGGTCTGCCAAACCACTCCATGTGAATTGATTATGCCTAAGTTTTAATCACGCCGTGCTAATCATAATTGAACAGCGTGTGGAAACCAGAATACACGGTGTGTATGTTGGATCAACACGCTGTGTAGTCCGTTCCGACCCAGGTGAAACCATGTACAAAGATAAGTTGCGTACCGTGTACATGGGATCGCCAGGCTGGTTACCGCATAACAAGGAAGTACATGCTGTGTATGATTCATTTACACGCCATGTACTCTAAAATTTCCAAAGTACAGAAAACACGCCAAAGCCTCGGCGTGTACTTTGGATAAAGGGTGAAAAGAAAAATACACGCTTTGTAATTATAAACTACACGCCGTGTACTTTCCAGAAATGGAATTTCACCAGGTTTCCTTCAATGTACAAAGACCCGTACAAGGAATATGGATGAGAAGAATCTCAAGGAAATTCAGAAAGGAATTTAAGATAAGAATTGATTAATTATAATATCATAATTAATTGAATTTGTGCACGTATTATCTTAAATAAAAGAACGATTAAAAGAATTTGAATTCTAAATATACGTAAATGTCGTTGCATACTATGGATGATCATGAGCTAGACCAAAGACCCTTTGTATATGTATGGTTTCATTTAAATTTATTTAATTTAATTTTTTTTGGCCTGAGAGCCTTCTTCCAATAAAATGTAGGGCATGCGTGCCCATGTTTTCTTTAATGTAAACCCATGTAATGGAGGATATCCCAAGCCAGAGGAGACAATTCAAATCCTGAAGCCGAGGTGAAACCGACGCAAGAAGATACAAAGGTGGACAGGTGGGAGCTGCAAAACACGAACCATCAGGTTCAAGGTGTTTTCCCTAGGTCAAGGTTAGCTTATCAAAACTGCTAAATAAGCTAACCAAATAGAAGCTCATGATCATGCCATCTTATTTTATTTCTGTCTGATTGCATGGTTTATTTATTATGTATGTGTTGTCGCGATCACATAATTAATGAACAAGCATGCAAAGATGGAATAAAATAAAAACCGGACTATGCGTAAACATTATCAGAACATGGTTAATCACTTAAGTAAGCATCACTTAATATTAACAAGCATGTGATAATGAAAAAATACGCATAAAGAATAAAATCCCTCAAATACCATATTAAGTTAGACCAAGCCTTCCATTACTTGATTAAGGGAAAGACTCAATAAAACCATGTGTTTGACCAACCCTTGTTGGGACACTTACTTTTATAAAGGAAGACCTTATGAAAGGTTTCGGGTTTACTTAACCATATTACATCAAGAGAAGTAGCCCTTGCTAGACTTGATGTAATATTGGAGGCAAGAGTTGAGGAAATCCAATTTAGGATTTCAGGATTGGGGAGTCCACTCAACAGATCAAGGAACTGTAAGCTCATAGTTGGAAAAGACCTGCCTACCTAAATACCTTCAAATAGCTTGACCGACCCTTGTTGGGGTTATGCAAAGGGAAATATGGATCCTTGCCACTAGAATGTCAAAGAAACTGGACATTCCAAGTTCAATGGTGAGGGCCATTGGGACTTGATAAAATAGTGGGAGAATTAAATTTTTTATTATTTCTCATAAAAAATGTAATCAAGAAAGTACTAATAAATCTGCTCTTTTTAAATTGTAGAATCAAGATGACAAACTCGTCAACCACTTTTTTTTCTGTGATCAATTTTGGATAAATACAACATCCTCACCAGAAGTAACTTTCAGGAATGGTATAGGCACCTTCAGGTTATCCTACACCATGAACGAAAGTTTTACGTGCTGGAGTCCTCACTTCCTGATTCCCCTACCCCAGGGGCGAGTGATGAAGATTTCCTAGTCTATGATCAACATTTGAACGATGCACTCGACGTTCAATGTTTGATGCTATCATCAATGTCTAGTGAGCTCATGAAGTCTCATGAAGACATGTATTCCTATAGCATGCTCGAGAATCTCCGTGGTCTATACCAGGAGAGATCAAGATAGGAAAGGTTTGAGATCTCCAAGGCTCTATTTCAGAGCAAGCTTGGAGAGGGTGCCCCAGCCGGGCCTCATGTAGTCAATCTCATTGGCTACATTGAGCGCTTGGAGGTTCTAGGGTTTAAACTCCCCAAAGAACTGGGTACCAATATCATTCTTGCATCACTCCCCCAGAGCTTCTCAAACTTTGTTGTGAACTTCAATATGAACAACATTGAGAAGTCTTTGTCTGATCTTCTCATCCTCATTAGCCAAGTGGACACTGACATGAAGAGTGAAAAGCCTTCTGTCCTCATGGTGAATAAAAGGAAAGGTAAGGCGAAGAGCTTTATGCCTAAAGCTTCTTCAAGGACTTCCAAGAAAAGGAAGATCAAAGGGGAGGCAAAGGAACAGGATGCTGTTTGTTTTGCATGTGGCAAGAAGGGCCACTGGAAGAAAAACTGCACCCAGCCAAGGAAGCAAGGGGAAGCTTCAAGTGCTTTTGTTATCGAATGCAATCTATCTATTTCTACTAATTGGGTATTAGATACTGCTTGTGGTGCTCACATCTGTATCCAAATACAAAAACCAAGTAGATTCAAGAAGATTGATCGAGGGGAGGTAGATCTACAAACAGCCAACGGAGCCAGACTTGCTGCTGTAGCTGTCGGGGACTACCACCTCACATTTCCTATAAGGATGGTCTTGGTTTTGAAAGGATGTTATTATGTACCCTCTGTAACCAAAAACATTATTTTAGTATCCAGATTAGATACTGATGGATTCATCTTCAAGTTTGGAAGAGGATGTTTCTATTTTTATAAAGATAACATTTGTTTTGGTAGGGCACATTTATATAACGGCCTTTATGTGTTAGACTACACAAACCAAGTAATGGAAATCGATAACAAAGTTAATTCACATGACTCATACCACACCCAACTTTGGCATCACCGGCTAGGTCATGTCAATGAGAAACGTTTGACAAAATTACATCAAGATGGGTATTTATATTCTTTTGAACTAAAACTACTTGGTGTATGTCATGCGTGTCTACAAGGAAAAATGACCAAAGCCCCATTTAGTGGGAAAGGTGAAAGAGCTAAAGAGCTTCTAGAATTAGTTCACACAAATGTGTGTGGACCATTTCCAGTTGAAGCAAGGGGTGGGTTCTCATACTTCATAACTTTTACTGATGATTTTAGTAGATATGGATATATCTATTTAATGAGGTATAAGTCAGATTATTTTGATCGGTTAAAAGAATACAAGAATTAAGTTGAGAACCAGCTTGGTAAGAATATTATGAAACTCCTCTCAAATAGAGAAGGAGAATATCTTAATCATAACTTCATTGATTTCTTATAGGAGTTTGGGATTCTATCTCAACTCACTCCTCCTTACACACCACAGTGGAATGGTGTAAGTGAAAGGAGGAACTGCACCCTGTTGGACATGGTGAGATCAATGATGAGTCATGCGAGTCTTCCATTATCCTTTTGGGGATATGCATTATAAATAGCAGCACACATACTAAACCAATTACCAACTAAATTGATAAATGGTATTCCATATGAGTTATGGAGTGGATGCAAAGCCATGTTATCGAATTTACATGTGTGGGGTAGCGAAAAATTTGTTAAGGCCTCTTCAGGTAACAAACTTGCACCCCTAGGCACAAAGTGTATCTTTATAGGATATCCCAAGGAAACAAGGGGATATTACCTATACAACCCATCAGACAAAAAGGTTACAGTGACAAGACATGCCATATTCCTTGAGAGGGAGCACATATCCAAAAGAGATAGTGGGAGTGAGATAGAATTAGATGAAGTCAAGTCTCAAGATACACATGAGTTGGTACAAGAACAGATTCTACAAAGCCCCGTGTAATGAAGCCATGAATTCTGAAATGGATTCCATGTACCAAAACCAAGTCTGGATTTTGGTAGATCCTCCAGTTGATGTAAAGCCTATTGGTAATAAATGGGTATTCAAGAAGAAACTGGACATGGAGGGGCAAGTCAGCACCTATAAGGCACGACTGGTTGCAAAAGGTTTTAGACAACGTCAAGGAATTAACTATGATGAAACCTTTTCACTGGTTGCGATGCTGAAATCCATCAGAATCCTATTGGCCATTGATGCTTACCATGACTATGAAATTTGGAAAATGGATGTCAAAACAACTTTCCTTAACGGGAACCTCCAGGAAGATGTCTACATGACACAACCTGAAGGGTTTGTGACTCCAAAGGATGCCAACAAGGTATGCAAGTTGTAGAAATCCATTTATGGATTAAAGAAAGCATCAAGGTCATGGAACATTCATTTTGATGAAGCTGTTACAGAATTTGGCTTTGTTAAGAACGAATGTGAGCCTTGTGTCTACAAAAGGTTTAGTGGAAGTGCAGTCGTTTTCCTAATAGTATATGTTGATAACATATTGCTAATTGGAAATGAAGTACCTATCTTACAGTCAGTTAAGGCATGGTTTCATAAATGCTTCTCCATGAAAGACTTGAGTGAGGCGGCATATATTCTTGGGATCAAGATCCATCATGATAGATCTAAGAGAATTCTGGGCCTGAGTCAAAGTACATACATTTACAAGATACTGAAGAGATTCAGTATGGAACAGTCCAAGAGGGGATTGTTTCCAGTGTCACATGGAATTCATCTTTCCAAGAAAATGTGTCCTCAGACACATGAGGAAAGAAAGAGGATGGAAAGGATCCCTTACGCATCCGCGATTGGGTCAGTCATGTATGCTATGCTATGTACAAGGCTAGATGTTGCTTACTCATTAAGTGCGGTAGGCAGATATCAAGATAATCCAGGAGACCGCCATTGGATGGAAGTCAAGACCATCCTTAAGTATCTGAGGCGTACTAAGGAGATGTTCCTGGTTTATGGAGGAGATGAGGAACTAGTCATCAGAGGACATGTAGATGCTAGTTTCCAGACTGATCAAGATGACATGAAGTCGCAGAATGGATACATCTTCAGTTTGAATGGAGGTGCAGTGAGCTGGAAGAGCTCAAAACAAAGTGTGGTGGTAGATTCTACAGTGGAGTCCAAGTATATCGCAGCTTCTGAGGAATCTAAAGAAATAGTATGGATGCGAAGCTTCGTCTAAGAGATGGATGTTGTACCGAGCAGTAAAGATCCTATCACACTCTATTGTGATAATACTGCAGCGGTGGCACTTGCAAAAGAGCCAAGGTCACATCAGCGGACAAAGCACATACTTTAGAAGTATCATCTCTTGAGGGATTTTTCTCAGAGAGGTGAAGTTGCAGTGAGCAATGTTTCCATGGAAGACAACGTGGTAGACCCATTGACTAAAGCCTTGACTCAGCATAAACATGATCATCATGTGAGGTCTAGTAGACTAAAAGTCATAGGCAGTTGGCTCTAGTCCAAGTGGGAGTTTGTAAGGGTTGGTGTCCTCAGAAACAACTATTTTGTACTTTGATTACATGTATGTTCACTTATTATATATTGTTCATTGTTCTGCATGAATATAATATAATAATGTTCTGGAATATTTGTTGCATTAATAAGGTCATATCAGATCCCCGCTATGATGAGAACCTTGAAATACTATAAAAATATTCTTAAATAAAGTTCTGCAGTTGGATGACATACTATGATATGACACATAGTATACAGACTGTCATGTGTGAGTACTCGTAAAAAGATGAGACTCTCTCTCATGGAGTTCGCACTTGGTAATCTCCAAGATGGGAGATTATGAGAACATACCCGCCAGTAGTAATTCCGCATGTCTTGGTGTCATCGGATATTGCTATCTGCGAGCGTGCGTAATGGTCCTTAGACTGGAAGATTATCATTAACTTATGTCATGACTTGCGCACTTAGATTTACTGACAAAAACCGTCACGCAGACAGTTGGAGGGAAGTAGGGTACATTGGGTGCGTCACGAGTGACATGTTGTTAATGGATAAGTCGAGGAAGGATTTGTACCTTCCATTTATGGAAGTTGATATCTCAGCCCTTTGATTGAAATAGAACTGTCGCATTAAATTCCATGGCCATGGTGTAAACGACGAGTTTATTTCAGGTAGTCAAAGAACGAAAGATCAAGCATATAGGTTTATGACACTACCATGAAACCTGCTTGATAAGATATCGAGACAAAGGGATTAAATTACACAGTAAGTGTTCGTATGAGGTGATATGTCAATGCGGCGTCAACTTCCTTCTCTTGGGTTCCTTGACCCGTTGCTAGACAGTAATCTTGGACTTTAGGCAAGCCTGCCTAATGCCAATGAGAAAGAGGCCTAGAGGGTCACACACTAAGTGTATCCAAGTATCTCAAGTTGAATAAAGATTATTACCGTACGTGGTTTAATAATTATTCAAGGAAGCCTAAGTTGTTTTAAATGATGGAGGAAAAATAAAATAAAACAAGTACACACCATGTATTATTAAATGTACACGCCGTGTAGTTTTATTTTGGAAAGTAAATGAATAAATGAAAACAATATATACACACCGTGTACATTTAATGTACACGCCGTGTAGTTTTTAATGAAAAACAAGTACACTCCGTGTATTTATTATTACACGCCGTGTAGTTTTTCCAGTCGGGATTTTGAGGATATAATATCGTTTTATTAAATGATATTTATTATAATCAGCTTGAGCGCATGTCAAGGAATTAATTATTCGATATGGGGGTTTTCAATAAGAGTTAATGAAATAAATGAAACGCGTAACGCGTTTTTTTATTGTCATAACTCTACAACCTCAAACTCGATTATAAATATCCTCACAACCCTAACTCTTTTCCTACACAAGAGAATCATTGTGCACAACATCTCTGGAGAATTATTTCAAGTTCGAAAGAACCTCTTCCTCCAAGAACACTCTCAAGACCGAGAGAGATCCTCTTCCATCGGATCAAGACGATCTAAGGAGGACAACGCAAGAAAAGGATTCTCCACGCTAGCACCCGGAGAATCCTTTGGCGACGTCCAGAGATACTAGGTACACGTGTGGATCACCGCTAGAGGGAGTCTACACTTGGCTTCTGCGATGCAATGACGGATCACATTGACAACGTGATCGAGAACATCGACGAAGAAAGAACACCCAAAAGGTATTTCTTTATAATTAATTAAATTAAATATAATCAACCTGTAACGATCCTTATTTGTGGTTCCGGGACAAACCATCTTATTTGTCTTTTTCTGTGATTCCATCCATGGAGACTGGCGTTTATCGTCGTATTGATCCCAGATTGATCATTCCTAATGAAAAAAATCTAAGTGGGAACATCCACCCACGCGCTTCCGCTATGCCCGGAACCTTCATTTAATTTATGGATGGATACTATGGGTATAATAAAATCCATATGGTCCCAGAGGATGAAGAATCTATAGCCTTTATATCCCCTCAAGGTGTGTTTTACTATAGGGTAATGCCCTTTGGCTTAAATAATGCTGGCACAACATACTAACGTGCCATGCACCATATCTTCAAACCCTTCTTAGAGATTTTTGTTGAATTTTATGTGGATGATTTGGTAGTTAAATCTAGATAACGTTCCAACCATTTTTATGATTTGGAAACCATATTCAATAAACTTCAGCAACACAATTTAAAGATGAACCCCTTGAAATGTGCTTTTGGGGTAACCTCAGGAAAGTTTCTTGTCTTTATTTTACGCCATCATGGTATCGAAGTTGATCCTAAGAAAAAAAATCAATCCGTGGTATGTCACCTCCTAGAAATTTGAAATAATTAATAGGAATTCAAGGAAACTTGGCCTATATTCGATGCTTTATCTCCAATTTGGCAGGCAAGTGTTTACCCTTCACCAGATTAATGAAGAAGGGAGTTACCTACAAATGGACTGAAGAGTGCCAAGAATCATTTGATACCCTCAAGAAATATCTCTTGAGCCCACAAGTATTGATGCCACCTATTTAAGGAAGACCACTCATTCTCAATGTGATAGATTTAGAGAAATCACTAGGTTCCTTTCTCACCCAAAAGAATGATGTTGGGAATGAAAATAGACCTTATTATCTTAGTCACACTATGCTTGATGCAGAAACTCAATATTCAAGTATTGATAAGTACTTCTTTTCATTAATCTTTGAAGCTCAAAAATTGAGACACTACCTGCAACATCATGAGGTTCAATTGGTATCTTGTAATAGCACACTGAAATTTATCCTCATTCGTCCTATGCTTACAGGGTGTCTGGAACAGTGGGCGATTATTTTGCAATAGTTTGATATCTAGTTTGTGCCTCAAAAGGCAATAAAGGGCCAAAATCTGACTGATTTCCTTGCTGAGCACCCATCTGCGGAAGATACACCGTTTAATACTAAAATTCTTAATAAAGAGGTCTTATCTATTCAAGATAATTCCCAAACATGGGAAATGTATTTTGATGGTTCTTCTATAATTCCAACAAGAAAGAGAATGGAAAACCATAAACTCAACAAGGTTGGATTTGGAATTGTCCTCATTTCCCCAGAAAAGGTAGTATTGACTTATTCATTCCTATTATCGGAAGGTGGTACCAAAAATGAAGCAGAATACCAAGCTCTCATCGCAGGTTCAGAATTGGACCTTCAGGTAAAAATGGATCATTTAAAGGAAAATTGTGATTCAGAATTGGTAATAAAACAAATCAATGGGGAATATTCTATCAGAAAAGAAGAGTTAATCCCTTTATTTGATTGTGTCAGAGAATTAATGACTGAATTTCCCTCAGAGCCGACATTATCTTATGTCCTGCGATCACAAAATTCCCAAAAAAATGCACTGGCTAATGCAGATACAACCTTGGAAGATCCAAATTGGGATGAAACGATTATCAGCATAACCCATTTTCGTGTGGTCTTACCTTTTGTTAAAACCATAATATAGGAAATCAATGAAATTTTCTCTATTTTTGAACTATATGGTCATACTATGGGATGGAGAACATCCATCATGGAATATATTCAAAATGGTGTACATTCAAGAGCTTGTGGTGACCACCAATCTGGGAACATACTCTCCATTCAGATACGAAGGCTTAGATACTTTTGGCCTTCAATGATGCAGGATTGTACAAATTTCACTAAAAAATGTCATCCCTGTCAAGTGCATGCCAACTTCATTCATCAACCCCCAGAGTTACTACATACACTAAATACTCCTGGCCATTTTCTACATGGGGAATGGATGTAGTAGGGCCTTATCCTCTAGCCATGGCTAAGCAGTTCAAGTATATTCTCACTGCTACTGACTTATTCTCTAAATGGGCTGAGGTAATACCTCTCAAGGAATTCAGAGCCAAAATAATTGTTAGTTTTTTCAAAACTAATATTATCACCAGATTTGGCATCCCTCATACTATTTTGATGGACAATGGCACCAATTTTTGTTCTTCTAAAGTAAAAAAGTTATATCGGGAACATAATATCAAGTCCAACCACTCATCTCACTATCATGCAGTGTCTAATGGACAGATAATGGTTTTCAATAAGAATATATCAAATATACTCCTGAAGATGGTAGATAAAGATATGAAATCATGGCTTGATAAACTTTTGAATGATTTTTGGGCTTATCAGACAACTACCCGTACTACTACCCAAGAAACTCCTTATTCATTGGTATATGGAACTGAAGCAATTTTGCTAATTGAAATACAATTTCCTTCACTTAGAGTTGAAATCTGTGATCAGTTGTCTACAGATGAAATATCTCAAAAATGGTTCAAAGAGTTGGAATGATTATATGAGAAAAGATTGCATACTTTGCATCATCTATAAGTCTATCAGAATAGAATAACATGATATTTTAATAAGAATTTTCATCTTTGTTCATTCCTTCAAGGATAATTGGTATTGTTCCTTAGGACTCCAATGATACTAGGAAAGAAACCTCAAAAACTTGAACCAAAATGGGAAGGACCTTATTCCATACATAAGGTCTATTCAAATGGAGCTTATGCTTTAATCTCAATGGATGGAGAGATCATTACATCTCCAACCAATGAAAGATTTTTGAAGAAATACTTTGTGTAATTACCACCATCATCCCCACTACAAGACTTTAAACTGCACAGTACATCCTTCTCACCGCAAAATTTTAAATTACACAGTATAATGTCCTTTCTGGAAGACTTAAAACTGCACAGCCCCCATGTCCTAGTTGCAAAACATTAAACTGCATAACAACCACCATCGTCCTCATTGCAAGACTTTAAACTGCATAGTACAACGTCCTCACTACATGAATTTAAACTGCAAAGTACAATTTCCTTACTGCATGATTTAAAACTACACAAACCCCATGTACTATTTGCAAGACATTAAGCTACATAACAACCATAAGTATCCATGCTGCATGATGTTAAAGTGCGTAGCATCTTCGTCCTTATCGTATGACGTTAAACTGCATGACATCATTTTTACAACTAATGTTTTATTTATTTGAAGTTAGAAGATTCCATAAGCAAATGTCATTGACATCATCACTGCTCTTTAGTAGTACATGAGTCTCTGTCTTTCCTATGTCGGAGTTAGATCTACATAGATACCATGTTTCAAGAACTAAGTATGGCTTGATTCTCACTTCCAATGAGATATGTAGAGATGCCTGAATCTCTAATTTTGGGCCCAACCACAATCAAAAAATATTCTTATTTTCTTTTTTCTCCTACTGTATATGAATTTGATCTATACAGAGAGTTTCCTAAAGAAATATGATTTGGTCCTTATACCATTTTATATTTTAAGATTTACCATTCTCTCAGAACATGTAAAAAAGCCCCCATTATTCATGTCAAACTCCATTAGCATGAGGAATAATTGTTTCAAGAACTACGTATGGCTTGATTCACATTTTTTAATGAGATATGTAGAGACACCTAGATTTCCAATCTTGGTCCCAACCACACAACCCCCCCTTATTTTTATATATAAAAATCAAATCTTCATAGGGAATGTTTTAAGAAATATGTATGACTTGATTCTTTCCCCAACAATACATATAAGGACACTTGGATTTTATCCCTTAATACAGTTACAATATGTCTTTCCTTTCATATCGGTTCATTTTTGTCCTTACCTCATGACGTTAAACTACATGGAAATATAATACCCTTATTATTCATTTGCATCACCTTTGCATTATAAAATAAACCCTTACTACTCCTTGTTTCTCACAGAGAGCATAGATCACGTGGGCTTAGGAATTGGGTAAATAGATTCTTTATATAAGGTGTTTTAATTTCTTATGGGGTTAATAATGTCCTCACTGCATGACTTAAAACTTCATAGTACAAATTTCCTCACTGCATGGCTTAAAACTGCACAATACAAATGTCTTCACTACATGACTTAAAACTGCACATCACCATATTCATTCAAAGGAAACAAAGAAAGTATCCATTTTAAATATGAGTCAGATCTATGTAAAGGACATCAAACTCATGGTCAATATTGATTCAAATATTTCTCATAAACACTGAACATAAACCCTAGTCTACATTTCACACTCTTAATCTTGAATATTTCCAGATTTTCATAATCTTCTTTACGGTTTCTGGTGACAGAGTTGCTAATATTTAAGATCTCTTTTTCCTGACTATGCAGCACGTTCCCTTAGGCAGCCTTGCATAATTTTCCTACATAATAGGTCTGTCGGCCAAAATATGCCCTTATTTGGCTATGCAGTATATGCCCCAGTTGGCCCTGTATAATACATCCCCCATAACGGGTTTTTCAAGTAATGGTAACTTCATTATTAGTTATAGTATCTTTGTCCCCTTTAATATTTGATGAGAATATACAAGAATCTATATTTTAAAACAGTCATTCAAGTATATTTGTCCCATTATCTTTCTCACAATCTGAAAATCGTCAAGACCATGGTTTACACATTTCCTTCACCATGTGTTTGATGAACTAGGGAATAACCTTGAGTTCACTTGTCCACATATCATATATTTTTTCCATTTTTGGTTCTAGTTGTATGACCTAAAACTACAGACACCATATCTTTTACGTTTGGGTCAGAACTTTATAAAAGTCATGTTCCTCCGATTCATTGGATATCTTGATTGGAAATACCCTTCCCATATTCAGGTACCTTCTGTAGAGACCCGAAGCCTGACGTACATGGACATTACATTAAATTTGCGGAATACTTAGTACATAACAAAAATACACACACAAGGACCGTAATAGTTTAGTGTCTTTGGAAACTCGGAATATAATCTTCTAATCGTGGTGAAAGATCTTCAACATCTCCCATAAAGATCATCTTTTTTTTTACCTAAAACCTTTCTTTATATCCTGGGGAAAAGAAAACATAAAAGGGTGAGCTCAAATGCTCAGTAAGGGTAAACAAAAGAAATATCAATCACATCATATACATAAGCACATAACTTTTGGAAATCTTAACCTGCAAAAAAGATCATAATTTCATAACATGGGGTAAATCATGGCAGTGAAATGTAATCACAATAATCATAACATAAAACATGAAACTTTGTGGCATTCACACATAATCATAGAGAATCATTTCTTGTTAGTCAAGACTCATTGCCAAGACTATCTTAGTGGACAAAGTCCCTTTCTGAATCGAGTAACCCTCGTTTCAGTCCTGTTTCACTAAACCGGTATAACCTACCATTCCAGCCATGTCTATCTCATGAGATATAAAATCTTTACCCAATGAATTGGAGGGAGATATAGGTCCCACCCATCTCATAATGATACCATTCTTATGTGTGCCACAAAATCATAAATCATACATCATTGCATAACCCATGTAATAAAAATGGGATTCTTAAACAACATGACATCATAAAACCATTCATATAAGATAAAGGAATTCATAAACATAATTCCATCACAACATAGTCAAATCAATGGAAAAATATGGATAGAAACAGAACCCTTTATTATCTTAGATGGAAAGTAATTTTGATAAAACACTTGAATTGAATTCTTGAGGAAAATATCCTTTCTTCTTCAAAATCAATTTCTTTTCACAAAACATCATGCAATTTTAAAAGAAATATATTTTATTGAAAATAGTCATGAAATCTTTTAGAGGAAGCTTCATGAAAATAAGGATTTATAAAACCGTAAAAATCCGTTCGTGCCGTATAAGTTAAAAACATTCTTCGTACTTTTGTCGAAAAAGTAAAAAAGTACCTCGTACGAATAACGACAAAATATTCCTTTCATATCTTTTAATAAAAACTCACCAAAGGGTAAAATTGGATATAAACTATTTTATAAATATTACATGTTGAGGAAACATGGATGTGGATGATAAAATACACCCCAGTAAATACCAAAGTATAAACAATCTCGGATAAAAATGAGATTGTGATATTTCCCTTACCTTAGGTCCGATTTGCTTTGTTCGTGTCCGAAGCTTCTGTATAATGGTTTAAATAATGTTATTGACTTATTCCAGAATCATACATATTGATATGATATCATATATGGTCATATTATTAGCTTCTTGTTAGTAATATTTCATTGTTACTTGTTACTCGGGTCTTTATAACTTTTTGTTCTTATGCGTGTTTTGTCGAATAAATTCTTATTCTTATCTTTAGGTTATAGATAATTCATTTACAGAATTGTATTAGTGTAGTATATACCATATTCATTCATTCAAGTCATTTATATAATCATTATGAAATGAAGATCATGTAGAACGAGTCGCATCACATCGTGGAGACGGTATTCCGTACGTACGCACGAGTGATGATATCGTTCCTATGATCGTGGAATTGTATTGGAGTATATATATATATTATTTCAGTATCAATATTACTTCATAATAATCATATATAGTTACTCATTACACCATTATACCCATCCTTGTAAGGTGATGGTGGAAAAATAGATTACACCACGGCGTGGAGACGGTATTCCGTACGTACGCACGCGCGGTGATTTCATTTTTCCGTAGGATGGATAGAAGGTGAATTAGGGTTGTTTCATATTTATAATAACATATCAGTATGTAAGTAATACTGATGTTATTACTTTATCATGAAACAACTAAAGAAGAAGAAGTTGAAGAAGAAAGAAATTGAAAAGATCGGTAATGGATATTACCTCTTCTTTGGAACGCCTCTTTGAATCCTCCACTTAAGGAACTAAGATTGGTCTTTGGAGAAGACCAGGACCTCTAGGATTATTCTAGGGAAGTGGAGATGAGAAAATTTCAGGGGTTGGCCGAGCTTGAGTGCTCAAATTGGTGTGAGGAGGAGGGGGAGGAGGTGCCCTTTTATAAGGGAGGAGAGGGGCACCTTAGGAATATCACAAAATATTATTTTATATTAAAGTCAAAATCGGTTTATAATGGTTCCAAAGGGTCTTATTTAGAAGCTAAAGTGGGGATGGGTCGAAATCCTATCAACCAATAGGATTTAGACAAGTTTAGGGTATTATTTTAACCTTATCAATTAGATTTAACTCTAAGTTAATTAATTTAACTTTTACCGTGTCTTTTTGTTTTCTTTCACTATATGGTTAATAAACTTACTATAACATGCCAAACGAACCCCAAATTGTTTATTATTAATATATATATCCTTATCTAAGTCATTTGGCTGAACCTTAGATTTTTAGGAATACAATAACAATTAATAATATAATATTTGATTTAAAAACTATTTTGTGTCAATTTTGACACTATTTGATATATGATTTTTGTGAAAGTCATAACAGAATTATATGTTCGAACCAAGTTGATTAAATCAACATTAATATATCATAGTAACCTAGAAAATTAGTGTAATTCATAAAAAGTCTCAAATTACATTCATTTGAGCATTTATAACATCAATTATGTTAATATTTCCTTAAAAGGGTAATTACTGCATCATCGTTGTGTCATAAATAAATTAATTTATTTAAAGTATAAAAATTATAAATAAAATATCATTATGTAGGAAATCTTTTTAGCTTTCTAATTAATATTTATAGTCGAATTTATCTTATGTATAACCCCATATTAAAAATGTTTTAGTTATTAAACTTTGATTTTAACTATTTTAACTATTCATTAAATAATATAATATTAAATGTCATAATCTAATCCAAGTGGACCTAAATGGTCATATTATATTCATAAGGTTGTTTTTGGTCGAATTACACTTATCCAATAGAATTAGGACATGTGTTAGGGTAATAGTAATATCATATTTACCCTTAGTTACCCTATTTACTATTAACCGTGGTAAAAAAAGTAAAAAGTTACTATTCACCAAAAATTATTTTCATCTCATTGAACCACATTTTACTTACTGACATCAACCGTGTCTCTCGGATTTTTGAAATTCCATTCACAGAAGCGGTAAAATTAAGATTTATGAAGAAATTAATTTTTTTAACTACCACTTAGTAGTTTCACTATTCATCAAAAATTGATGTTTTTCAGAACAATGCCAAAATTTCATCCTAAGCTATATTTCATATTCCGAATTCAAAAATGAAGTCTATTTTACCAAATTCATATCATAGAATTTGCATTAATTAATTTTATAATTAAATCCCGCTGTTAAAACAAATAGCATTTTTTTAAGAAACAATATCTATCAAAAGATTGACACTTGATTATGTCTGGTTTAAATGTGAAATTACATCCAATGACCAACATTGTATTAAATTGTAAAAATATATTCTAAATATACTTTAAAACCACTCAAATTAATAATTTATCACTATTAATTATTTCGATTAGAAAAGTTGTTTTTAATTATAATTTAGTAATTTTCACTATTCATCAGAATATGAAAGTTATCCGAAAAGTACCAAAATTTCACCTTAGGCTAAATTCGATACTCCGAATCCAAAAATGAAGTTCATTTTGAAAAATAAGATTTACAGAGTTTTAAAAAGTGGTTATTACTATTCATAACGGCTAGTTTTAATAATATTTTAATAGCATATCGTTGTTTAGTGAAACTCGGTATTGCGTATTACACACGCTATCGAGGAAGGTCGTGATTGCGTGTAATGAAAGGCAAGTCAAGGATGCGTGTTGTGCAAGCTCCTTTTGGTGTAGCATACAACACAAGACTTTAATAAAATTAAAAAGAATATTTTTTTATAAAATCTTGGGCTGTTACACCTTCCTCCATAAACCAAACTCTATGATTCAGAAAATATGAATCTCCATAAAATTTCTTCAACTTTTAGTAATAGAATGTCAAACTTCTGAGATCTCTTTTTCCCGACTATGCAGCACATGCCCTTAGGTGGCCTTTCATAAGTTGCCTACATAACAAGTCGGTCAGTAAAAAGATTCCATTATTTGGATATGTAGCATATTCCCTAGTTGGCCCTACATAACATGACCCCCATAACGGGTTTGTAAAGTAATGTTAAACTTCATTATTAGAAAAGACTTCCTCTAATGCTTTTATCCTTTTTCCCATATCATTCCTCAGTTCTGGAAATTCCTAAATAACAGTTTATAGTTTTCCCTTACATACCTGAATATGATAGTATGTTTCCAATCAAATTATCAAGAAATTGGAAGAGTTTTCTCATACCATTGTTCAGATCTAAAGACTTTAAATTAAAGCCACACAATGTCCTCACTGTATGACTTAAAACTACACAGTACCAATGTCCTTACTGCATGACTTAAAACTGCGCAGTACGATATCAGAAATATCCCCTTTTTTGATAAATTTTTAACCATTACTCATACACCAATTTTTTATAAAAATGGTTTTTCTATTCATGAATTATGTTGGTCTGAAATAGCCTTTTTTATACTTAAAATTCATTTCCTTGGAAAAACCACCTATTGTGGTCTTAATTCACCCAAATTTTATTTCCCCCAATCTATTAGCAGAAAATGTTAAATTCATAAAGAACTCTTTTGCTTGACTATGTAGCACGTGCCCTTAGGCGACCTTGCATAAGTTGCCTACATAATAGGCTTGTTAGTCAAAAGATACCACTATTTGGCTATGAAACATATGCCCCAGTTGACCTTACATAATGCGACCCCCATAACAGGTTTTTTAAATAATGGTAACTTCATTCCAAGAAAAGACACCCCTTATGTTGATACATGTTTTTAGATTTAGTGAATATAAAAATCATGACTCAAGATTCCCCTTGGAAATATTTAATGAATATTAAAACAATTCTTAGCCACTAATTCTTGTTTGAAATCTAATTCAAAATTTATAGTTAAAGCTATTAGACCCTAAATATTAGCCCTTTATAATCCAACATGCATGACTCTAAACTGCTAGTAATAAAAGACTCGATACTCATTAAATTGAGAACCTGCAAAGGGAACTCTAAACAAAAGTAGAGTCATAGCACACTAAACATACATCTTTGTAAGATTTAGGTAATATTGAGAAATAAAAAAAGAGGTCAAAAGATACAAAATTTATGGGGTTATCCATATATATCACTACCACAAAACTGGGCTTTCCCGGCACCACCCTTTATCAGCGCTAACGAAAAAGCACTAATAAAGGGGGGTACCTTTATCAGTGCTAAAAAAAGCATTGATAAAGGCACCCCATTTAACAATTATTTTTTTAGCACTGTTAAAGGGTACCCCTTTATCAGCGCTTTTTTTAGTAGCGCTGATAAAGGGGGGTCTTTATCAGTGCTTTTTTTAAAAGTGCTGATAAAGGGGCTAATTTTAAAATAAAAATCATTTAAAAAAATATATTAATATTTAAATATATAGATATAGTTATATTGATATAAATATAATATATATATATTTTAAATATAATTTTAAATATATTTTAGATAAGTATAAATATACAGTTACACTCAATATGTAAGATATTTAGTGAAAATGACTTATAAAAAAATTAAAAAAATATTTTTAATTAATAATTTGCTAATTATTATGGAGTAATAGTCATTTAATATCAATTCAAAGACTAAAAAAATAAAATAAAAATTAAAAAAAGAGCCAAAATATTTTCTTTTTTTTCCTCCTGTATATGAATCTGATCTATACAGAGCGTTTACTTAAGAAATATGATTTGGTCCTTATACCATTTTATATTTTATGATTTACCATTCTATCAGAATGTGTAAAAAAGCCCCCATTATTCATGTCAAACTCTATTAGCATGATGAATAATTTTTTCAAGAACTACGTATGGATTGATTCTCATTTTTTAATGAGATACGTAGAGACACCTAGATTTCCAATCTTGGTCCTAACCACACAACCCCCCCCCACTTATTTTTATATATAAAAATCAAATATGTATAGGGAATGTTTAAAGAAATATGTATGACTTGATTATTTCCCCAACAATACATATAAGGACACTTGGGTTTTATCCCTTAATCCAGTTACAATATGTCTTTCCTTTCATATCGGTTCATTGTCGTCCTTACCTCATGACGTTAAACTGCATGGAAATATAATACCCTTATTCTTCATTTGCATCACCTTTGCATTATAAAAGAAACCCTTACTGCTCCTTGTTTCTCACATAGAGCATATCTCATGTGGGCTTAGGAATTGGGTAAATATCTTCTTTATATAAGGTGTTTTAATTTCTTATGGGGTTAATAATGTCCTCACTGCATGACTTAAAACTTCATAGTACAAATTTCCTCACTGCATGACTTAAAACTGCACAGTACAAATGTCCTCACTGCATGACTTAAAACTGCACATCACCATATTCATTCAAAGGAAACAAAGAAAGTATCCATTTTACATATGAGTTAGATCAATGTAAAGGACATCAAACTAATGGTCAATATTGATTCAAATATTTCTCATAAACAGTGAACATAAACCCTCGTCCACATTCCACACTCTTAATCTTGAATATTTCCAGATTCTCATAATCTTCTTTATGGTTTCTGGTGACAGAGTTTCTAATATTTAAGATCTCTTTTTCCTGACTATGAAGCATGTTCCCTTAGGTAGCCTTGCATAAGTTTCCTACATAATAGGAATGTTGGCCAAAAGATGCCATTATTTGGCTATGCAGTATATTCCCCAGTTGGACCTTCATAATACAACCCCCATAACGGGTTTGCCAATTAATGGTAACTTCATTATTAGTTATAGTATCTTTGTCCCCTTTAATATTTGATGACAATATACAAGAATCTATATTTTAAAACAGTCATTCAAGTATATTTGTCCCATTATCTTTCTCATAATCTAAAAATCTTCAAGACCATGGTTTACACATTTCCTTCACCATGTGTTTGATGAACTAGGGAATAACCATGAGTTCACTTGGCCACATATCATATATTGTTTCTATTTTTGGTTCTAGTTGTATGACCTAAAACTATAGACACCATATATTTTATGTTTGGGTCAGACCTTTATAAAAGTCATGTTCCTCCGATTCGTTGGATATCTTGATTGGAAATACCATTCCCATATTTAGGTACCTTCCTCCATAAACCAAACTCTATGCTTCAAAAAATCTGAATCTCCATTAAATTTCTTCAAATTTTAGTAATAGAACGTCAAACTTCTGAGAGCTCTTTTTTCTGACTATGCAGCACGTTCCCTTAGGCGGCCTTTCATAAGTTGCCTATATAACAAGACTTTCAGTAAAAAGATTCCATTATTTGGATATGTAGCATATGCCCTAGTTGGCCCTGCATGACACGACCCCCATAACGGGTTTGTCAAGTAATGGTAACTTCGTTCTTAGAAAAGACTTCCTCTAAGGCTTTTATCCTTTTTCCCATATCATTCCTCAGTTTTGTAAATTCCTAAATAACAGTTTATAGTTTTCCATTACATACCTGAATATGATAGTATGTTTCCAAACAAATTATCAAGAAATTGGAAGAGTTTTCTCATACCTTTGTTCAAATCTAAAGACTTCAAATTAAAGCCGCACAATGTCCTCACTGCATGACTTAAAACTACATAGTACCAATGTCTTTACTGCATGACTTAAAACTGCACTGTACGATATCAGAAATATCCCCTTTTTTGATAAATTTTTAACCATTACTCATACACCAATTTTTTATAAAAT
This sequence comes from Viscum album, assembly GCA_963277665.1. Lineage (NCBI taxonomy): Eukaryota > Viridiplantae > Streptophyta > Magnoliopsida > Santalales > Viscaceae > Viscum > Viscum album. The sequence goes on along the minus strand of OY728166.1, from coordinate 1,077,062,431 downwards.
TGGTTTTCCTATTCATGATGTTGGTCTGAAATAGCCTTTTTTTATTCTAAAAATTCATTTCCTTGGAAAAACCACCTACTGTGGTCTTAATTCACCCAAATTTTATTTCCCTCAATCTATTAGTAGAAAATTTAAAATTCCTAAAGAACTCTTTTACTTGACTATGTAGCACGTGCCCTTAGGTGTCCTTGCATAAGTTGCCTACATAATAGGCTTGTTTGTCAAAAGATACCACTATTTGGCTATGCAACATATGCCCCAGAGGCCTTACATAACACGACCCCCATAACGGGTTTGTTAAATAATGGTAACTTCATTCCTGGAAAAGACACCCCTTATGTTGATACATGTTTTTAGATTTAGTGACCATAAAAATCATGACTCAAGATTCCCCTGGGAAATATTTAATGAATATTAAAGAAATTCTTAGCCACTAATTCTTGTTTGGAATCTAATTCAAAATTTATGGTTAAAGATACTAGACCCTAAATATTAGCCCTTTACAATCCAACATGCATGACTCTAAACTACCAGTAATAAAAGACTCGATACTCATTAAATTGAGAACCTGCAAAGGGAACTCTAAATAAAAGTCAAGTCATAGCACACTAAACATACATCTTTGTATGATTTAGGTAATATTGAGAAATAAAAAAAGAGGTCAAAAGATACAAAATTTGTGGGAATATCCATATATTTAACTACCACAAAACTGGGCTTTCCCGGCGCCACCCTTTAACAGCGCTTTTTTTAGCGCTGTTAAAGGGTACCCCTTTATCAGCGATTTTTTTAGTAGCCTTGATAAAGGGGGTCTTTATCAGCACTTTTTTTAAAAGCGATGATAAATGGGATAATTTAAAAAAAAAATTAAAAAAATATATTAATATTTAAATATATATATATAGTTATATTGATATAAATATAATATATATATTTTAAATATAATTTTACATATATTTTAGATAAGTATAAATATACAGTTACACTTAATATATAAGATATTTAGTAAAAATGGCTTATAAAAAAATTTAAAAAATATTTTTAATTAATAATTTGATAATTATTATGGAGTAATAGTCATTTAATATCAATTCAAAGACTAAAAAAATTAAAAAAAATTAAAAAAAGAGCCAAAATATGTTGAAAACATAACTCAAACTTCAAACGACCATAACTTTTGATCCGGGTGTCCGTTTGAGCTCTACCACATATCAAATCGAAGCCTGTGACGAGATCTACGTCACTGTAATAAAGGGGGACCCCGATCAACGATTTTTCGAGGCCAAAAGAGGCCCAGAAGGCCTCTAAAACTGAGTTTTTAGTCGGGGTACCCCGATTTTTTAACATTTTGTGGATTTTCAGCCTCGTTTAAGGCAGTATTATTGGATTTTTTTGGTGGGGAATGAATTTATTTTAAGGTATTACATTCATATTGATGTTATGTCTTTGAAATTTTATCGTTTTTTATAATTCACTGCTATTTATAATCAAATATATAACAATATATACATATTTTTTATATATTCACACATAAAAATTAATTTTTTAAATAAATAATTAAAAATATTTATATATAAAATATAGTAGCTTTATCTAAATAATAACTAATATCCATTTTATTTAAAATACCAATATATCAATATTTATATACCTATATATTAATCTAACTATATATGTACCTATATAATGTGTGTGTGTCTATATATTAACAAACTGATATATATTATATATATATATATATATATTCTAACATATGCATATATATATATATATATAAATATGTATAATTATACTTATATAAACACACACATATATATGTGTGTGTGTGTGTTTGTGTGTGTTGTATATATGTATTTATTTATACACACACAAAACAAAACATATTTTATAATTATATTGAAAACTAATCTTATAAATATATATTAATATATGAATAAATATATGGATAAAAAATATAACTAAATAGATATAAATAAATAGATATAACTTAATATTAATATACGAATATACAAATAAATATATAAATATATAAATATAACTATATATGTATATATATATATATATTAATACAACTATATAAATTTATATTAATACATGAATAAATATAACTATATATATATATATAGATATATCAATAATTAGAGAACAAATCAAATTAGAGTAGTGGTAAATGCATAGCGCGCATGGGGGGAGGTCTTGAGTTCAAAACCTGGTAGAGGCAGGCACGGGCATGCACATGGGTGAATTTTCCGGGGGGGGGGGGGGGTGGGGATATAGCGCTGTTAAAGGGGTGTCTAAAAAGTGCTAATAAAACCTAGGGCTCGTGGATGGGGCTTGCGGGGGCACTGATAAATGGGGGGGGGGGGGCAAGCAATGTTAAAATCCCCCTTCGATTTACAGATTTTTTTAATTTTTTTTTAATTTTTTTTTAATTTTTAAAATTTTTAACTTTTATCAGCGCTAAAAAAAATTGCTGATAAAAGTCTCCTTTATCAGCACTTTTTTTAGCGCTGATAAAAGGCCCCTTTTATCAGCACTTTTTTTAGCGCTGATAAAAGGGGTCTTTATCAGTGCTTTCTGAAGCACTGATAAAGGGGACCCCCCTTTATCTTCGCCGACATTTATAGCACTTTTTTAGCACTGTTAAAGGTCTTTTTGAGTGCTGATAAAATCCGTATTTGTAGTGGTAACCCTAGAAATAGTCAAATTATGCTCATTAGGTCCCCCTACTTAATAAGAAAATTTTGAGCACTTCATTCGTATTATTATAATAATGATTGTTTAACATAAAATAATCATTATCATTATTTACCTTTTATATTACAATCATAAAAAACAAGAATGAATATTTTTTATGATTGAAAACAAAATTTATTTCATTCATATGAAAATAGAGTTCCATCCACAAAATGGAGCCTCTCTATCATGTATTAAAATAGAATCTCAACATGAATTTTCATTTTTTGGACCGCTTTATAAGCTCTATCAGCTGCCTGTTGAAGTTGAGATAGGTGAGAAACTCTAGCCTCCTCTACCTGACGAAGTTCTTCCTTAGCAGTTGAAATGGTAGTTATCCCCTTGAATTGGGTTTTTAATAATGTCTAATTCAACTTATCAAGCTTATTATGAACATCATCCAGTTGTTTTTGAAGATATAAAAACTCCTTCATGGCTTCTTTGATTTGTTGGCCAATCTTGAGTGATTTCTTATTATGATTTGCCTCCTCCTCAATTACTGCATCTTGAAATCCCTCAATATTGATGCGTCATTTAGACTCTTCAAAATCATGTTGCAGCTTATGCTCCTACTCCTGTCGGCGAATAGTCTCTTTCATGGAATTGTAGACTGGCAAATAATTAAATCCACCAAATCCCAATATGAAGAATAATGCTGGGAGTTTTGAAAAATGGGACAACAATTCATCTAAAGTATTTCTAGAAATTATGCTCTAGATATGCCACCATGTCCTCTTACGTGCCATACCGAGAGCATATTACATCTCTAAGTCTGAATCTGAGTCACTACCATGAGGTAAAATGTACTCTGGAAACAGGTCGCTTAGGGAGCTTCCTTGTTCTAATTCTCTTGGGACAGTAGAAGCTTCACCTTATGATCTAGAAACTGATAAACCTAAATGGTAAAATCAAGGTCATTATTAGTTTCAAATAGAGGAAAAAAATATGATTCAAACAGTTGATTATATTTACCTAATAATAAGTTAGCTACTTTATTGGATTCATCCCCCGTATTCTTAGCTTTAGTGTTTTGAGAAGATGTTTCTTGAGAGGGGTAACTTCCTTGAATTTTCTCAGTTATGACATTTGAAGGCTCTGGAACATCTCTTGTTGAAAGATCCTCTGTAGGTATTTCTCCGTCCCCAGCAGAAGGATAAGGTGGAACACCCTATTTCCGAAGAGCCTTTGCAACATTTTCTACAGATAAAGCTGCATAAGGTGAACTTTGATGTAAAAAATCAAGTTAAAGAGAAATTATGTATTAAAAAAAATACAAGAATAGGGACTTAAGTAATTTTAATTCTTCACGAAAATCCCCAAACTCCTTGATGGAACCTGGAATATCAATATTTGGATTAAGGGTGTCCATCATTTCAGTGTATACGGCCTGAAATGTTACAACATCCTCACCATTTAAGGTATCCAACAAACATTGGTTGATGCCTAAATTGGATTTGCTGACATTTTGTTCCGTTGTATCTACAATTGGTATGCCAGCATTAGGTCTTTCCAAGTTTGGGTCAACATCAATATTTGTCTTAGATTTCCCAAGATCTTCATTCCTTTCTTCTGAAGCAATAATAATATCAGTGTTGATTATTTCAGGATTCGTTGAAAAAAGAAACTGAGGAATGTATTTAATCTTACCATGAATTTACTCTCTCTAAGTAGATCCAGAAGTAAGTATAGCTGACTCTTTTGATGATTTATATACTAAAATTGTAGATTCTTCAGCATGAACCTGGGTTTACCCTATGGCTTCTTTTTCTGGTCTTGAGGAATTAGATCTTAATCCCTTAAGAGAGGAGAGAGATGTAGATCCTACAAGAGGATAAAACATGGTTACCCGAATATATTGAGAAAGTTTTATGCCCTAAGGATCATATAAATACTTACTCCTTCGGTGAACGCTTTGAATCAATCTCATTGCTCTCTTTCATTTTTTGTTCAAAAGCTTGGGGAGATATTGAAACACTCCTTTTAGCAGGGGAAACTTGAAGTAATGGTTGAGGATTATCTATCACCATTACCCCAGTCATGATTCTTGCTCCTGGAGAAAGTCCTAGAAACCTGAGAGGATCATTTGTTACATCGATAAGAGAGCCTGTAGGACCATACTGAGGTGATTTGAGAATTGTTCAGGATCTTCCTTCTCTACATTCAAGTTGGAAAAATACATATTTTCATCAAGATTAATGATGATAAATGGTAAAGCAAAGTTGAGACAAAATAAAAAGGGAAATAAATTCTCAGTATTAACATAAATATCCCACTCCTCATTAGAGTCGATAATTACCCCTTCGCGGACTCCTAAGTATATCATATGAGATACTCATTTAGAGGCTGGAATTTTTTCTTCAGTTGCATATATAAAAGTATACAGCTTCTCAATATACTTCTGTACTTCAGCCAAGTTATTATACAGATTTAAATCATAAGGTTCCTTGATGTCACCAATATTTGGCATTCGAATTCCATGCTAGAGAAATGACCAGACATCCCTAAGATCATGGGTTACACTCTCCCAATTATGAATGGATAAAGGTAGCACATAATTCAATATTGGTATGATTGAATGTGGAGGAGATTCAACACCTTCTGATTAGAGAACTTCTTTAGGCCTCATTTATTCAGAAAGTTCAATAGATAGAATAAGAATATTTTTTTGATGGTGGCGACTGGATCACCTTGGCATTGGAGGTTTTGCTTCTCTTGCTCTGGTCTTCCTGATATATTTCCTGCGAAGACGTTTTGAGGGCTTTGAATCCTCTGAAACTTTTATATCATCTCTTGACTTGGATTTATTACCACGATTTCTATATGAAACAATCATCATGGCTGCCACTCAATATATTCCTTTCATCAAATCCCCTTGAGGATATGAAGAGGCCCAAGCTTTGGAATACCCAGCTTACAATCCAATCGATGCATCTAGTGGAGGTAGCGTAATTGACAGTTTGGATACCTCTAAAGCTGTTAGGATCCATAATTGTCATGCTACCATTGGGTGTTTCTCCTATCTGACATACGTAGGTGGAAAACTGTTTGATTGTTGAAGACATTTGAACTAATGAGAAAACCTATAGAGAACATAAGCCTCAAAGATAATTTCACCATAAATCCTGGTTGATAATACGCCATCCATGAATTCCATCATATAAGATCTCATCTCATAATTCTTTTCTTTACCATCATCAATAAATATTCCAACTGGTGGGTTACCAAAAGAAAAGAAGCTAAATTCTCCTGAGATATTCAATAACTTCATCACCTCGTCAGGTCTCAAGTTCAGAGGCTTAATACCAGAAACTTTCTGTAAAAATGGGGTGAATCGACCATTCAAAACTCTGACTGAATTCAACTCTAAGTATAAAGAAAAATGCGCTGCAATCCAGCCCCACAACACTTAGAATGGCTCTAAAATCCTAAATGGAGCCTTCCCATTGTACAAATGCAGCAAGATATGGTAAATTCTTGCTAATACAGGGGTTTCTAGCACCAATATACTTCCCCTATACCAATTTAGCTGCAATGATGAAAGTCCCTGATCTTACACCACCTTCGGATTCACAGACTGGAAGAAAATAAACACTTAGCCACATAGAAAGGAAGGAAGCTAAGTGTAACTTTTCATCTATATCAGGTCTGAATTTATATCCCCAGTTCTTATAATCACCTCTTTCCAGTGTAGGCCAATATGTGCCTGAACTACCTTGGTTATCCGCAGAAGGACAAACAGTTGGACGTCCACAAGTTGGATGTTCCTCTATTGTTGGTTCTAAGAAGGATTCCATCCACACTCTAGCATGAATATCTTTATTTTCCTTAAGTAAATTCTTCGCTATATTAAATAATTCATGAGCTAGCAGTGGTGTTCTAAAAGCATTACCCCATGTTTTACTAGGTGGAATGAATTCATCATACATTTCCCCAAGAATGGGAACTCCAACTATTTGGTAAATGACCCAGAGACTAATACCAACTTCACTATGCATCAAATGAAAGGAATTTGTTTGTGGAATCCATCAGCTCAGTAATTCAGGAATGAATTCATTTTTATAAACATAGGTTTTCCCCATCTAGACATCTTCGTAGATATGAACGTCTGATAACTCTTTTCTGAATTATGCACAAGTCCGACGTACCCAGAATGCCCACATACACTCAGGTTTTACACCCCCTCCAGAACGAAGGTCCCAATATCCTTTAGATCCATTAGATTGATCTATTTGAGAAGCCTAAAAAGTGTAATCATAATAATGTGGTCTTGGATCTACAACATGATCTTTCATATCGGGAGTTCAACCACTGTGATGAAGGATGCAGCTAATAGGGACTATTCTTTCTTGTATTAGAACCCCCTTGCACTAATATTCATGTAGTTACAGTTGAAGTATTGAAGAAACCAATTATTTGGAAAGTACTTCTTAATAGATGGAACATGGGAATCTTGCAAAAGCCCATTCCCGCACAAGGGTAAATAAGGACTTTGTGCGTAGTCATGTTGGTATAGAATTAGACCCTTCTATAGCCCAAGAAGAGTACTCTCAACAATTTCATAATAGTCTAGTTTTACAATCTCCATCATTTCATTTTGGAGATCCTTAGCTTCTTCAGTATGATTCATCAAATGAGTCATTTTTTTCCTACAAAATAATTAACAAATTTCTGGGTCATAATTTTAAAGAGGAAATAAAAATTTTAGCAAAGGACACTGTTTGCATAGGTCCTTTGACGAGGCCAGTTGCGTAGTTCCTTCGAAGAGGCCTGCCACATAGGTCCTTCAATGAAGTCCGTCACATAGGTCATTTTCCAAGGATCCTAAAACAACCCCATCAGTGAAGTCCTTTGGCATAGCTCCATCGCGTAATTAATTTTACCTTGAAAAACTTTCAAAGAAATTACGTAAGAGCACAACACAACAAGAGTTGGGAAGACGAGCTACGCAATGAGAGCTACAAAATTTTGGAGAAAGCATAGATGAAGAAAAAAATCATGAAGGGTGAGACCTATTTTTAGGCAATTGAATACCTACATGTTCGGACTGTGCGCAACCCCTTCAATCCATACCTCTGCGAAGAAGCTGTGTGGTAAACCTGTGTTGTTCAGAAACTTTCACCTCAAGACTCAACCCTCTTTGTATGTTTCAGATCCAATCCTAAGGGGGGATTTTGTTGAAACTACTTGAGAAATTAACCAAAATGACTATGAAGAGAACTCTAAATCTTTCAAATCCTCAATAATGGTTAGAAAAATACAAAGTAAAATCGAACAATACTCCCCAAAGATCTTTGCAATGAAGTAGTTTCACAGATCTTCATGGCCGACCTGCATGGCCGACCTCTGTGATAGAGCCCCACACCCAAACTCTGTGCCGGAAGATTGTTTATGCCCTCTGCAGAGCACCTTCACGGCGGAGCTACATGACTTACCTACGCGGAGGATCCCCATGCTAGACCTCCGTGCCAGAAGATGTTTGGGGCACCTCTGCGGAATACCTCCATGGTGTAGCTGCATGAAATACCTGTGTAGGAAACATCTCTTTGATTAGGCCCATCCATGCCTATAAATAAAACCCTTGGGGTACCCATTTTAGGGCTGAAGAAAAAGTGAAAGACTCTCTGAATCTCCCATTACGTAGCTCTTTCACCTAGATCCCTCAAATTGTCTCAGGTAGCTCTCTAAACCACTAGAGAGGAGATAATTAAATGAGATGGGAATGTTTTGATGTTCTTCACATTCTTCAGTCATCATCCACACCTACGTGTCGTACCTACGTGCCACAATTGTGCGGTATACCTACGCACCATACCTATGCGGTACATCTACGCGGGGTACCTACGTGGCATACTTGCGCGAGGGACCTATACGCCTAACTCAAGTATCCTTTTTAAAATCCATTCATGGCAGGGTATCTCCTTCCCTGGTTCTCTTATTTGAAAGGGGCTAAGTTGAAGCATCCACCAAAACCTCCTAACTTCTCAAACCTTTGGGAAAGGCACATCAACATGTCTCCTATTTGGGTTTATATTTCCAGAGTCAGAGGTTTCCCACATTTGTTTCACAATGGGGTTAGGGTTAATGGGATTTTTGTGGGTTTTTATATCAATAATCACATGGAATTTTCTCCCAGAAATAGTATTGGGAAGTTTCCAGTTAAGAGGAGGGTTAGATCCCTGGCCTCTCTTTTCTCAAAGAGATGACCTAGGATCTCAGGTTTCTGTTAGGGAAGGTATGGTTCACCTATTGTTTTTCCACAAAAGCATAGAAGAAGTCTCCCTCCTCTACCAGGACCAATTTCAGGACTGTCATCCTGGCATAAGCCCCTCACCTTCACCCCTTTTTCCTTATATTAGACCCTTGTCCAATGTAAATAGAGTAGAGGGAAGGTTCGTCACCTTGACCTCTTCCACGGTCAACACACCCTCTTCCATCAGCATGGAGGAAAAATTTTAAAGTGTGAAGTGTCATTGTTGAATCTTTCACATCATCTTGTTTCTCACACCGATCATGACTCACGTGGGATTAGAGATACATGATGGTTGCAACATGTGTACAAACACTTATTGGAAGGAACTACGAGAACTCTGATTCCTATTTAGAATACGTAGGAAGCTGTCTCAATGCCCAAGCTCACTGGGCATCCTACTTAGAAAATAAGCCCAAACTCATCTTTCTCAGAGGACCATACTCTTCTATGAGATTAGAAGGAACTATGAGAACCCTGATTCCTATTCAAACAAGGATACGTAGGAAACTCTTTTAGAGCCCGAGATCATTGGATATCCTCCTCAGGAATCCAACCCTAATTCCCCCAATTTGGGCATCCTCCTTAGGAAATATGCCCCAAATTCAATCCTCAAATCATCAAGGCATCCTTTTCAGGAAGTAAGCCCAAACTCATCTATCTCAGAGAACCATACTCTCCTATGAGATTTATTGAACTACATGGGCTTTGATTCCCATCGATATGGTATATGTAGGAAGCCTCCTTGAGGTTCAAACCCAACACTTCAAATCAAACCTATTCTCCTTGGGCCATATTCCCAACAGGGTCCGATCTTACTTGGAAACCCATATCCCTTACAAGTTCCTTGGGCTGCTTCAGCATAAGTCCCACACTAAGTTTCAATTAATCACATTCCACTTAGAGTTCCTTATCACATGACCTTAAAAGGTATGATGTTTTCTATTAAGCGACACCGAACTACGAGGGTTCTGATTTTTTTCACAAGGATATGTAGGTAGCCTATTTTAAGAGCACGATCCAAAGATCAAAACAAACCTTCATCTCCCTGGATGACAATAAATTCCAAAGTGCCCCATTGAGTGGCTTAAAAACCAGTATCATCACAAAAATTATTAAAATAATCTATAATCAGTATATTAAAGGATACCATTGATGGAAAACCTCGAATACATACAAATATTTCCATTAATGAAGATCCTTGACTACATACTGATGATTCTAAAGTTTTACACATGTTAATAAGTGATTATAAATTCTAAGGGATACTTATGATATACTTAGTGAATTAATAAGGATTCATGAAAATATTTTAATTTTACAAAGAGAGTCTCGGAGTAGACAATAATTCCCCCCAAAAGGGTGTGATGAGTCCGACCTCCCATCCTCTCGACCAATACACATTCTTAAGTATTGTAAAGTTCAAAACTTAATGAATTCTTGCCTTTGGAATTTACGTCCTCTTTGGATAAAGAACTGTTGGATGTTTCCAGTTCCATGAATAAATCTAATGGAAACCGCCTAGAAATAGTGATTCTTAAATCTAGAACACACGTTTCAAGGAACTAATAAACAAGATTCTAATTAAATTTTTTTATAAGTTTTTATCTCAGGGAAATAATTCCATTGTTGATATTTTATTAGGAGGATTTTTGATGAAAAAGTCATTGAAAGAGAGGAATAATTTTCTAGATGATATAGTGAGAAATAAATTTTAGTAACAGTCGGAAAGAGTCTATAGAAGGAGAGTGAAAATGGATGATAACAATGGATGGATGGTAGATATAATTAACTATTTGACCTAGAATATGGATACCATTACATCCCAAAACCAACCACATGATACATATACTAAAGATGTATATAATGCTGATTGCAATCATCAAAATAAATTTCAGGGTTGAAAGACACAATAAAAACAAGGTTAATTATTTCAATAAATATCTCCCAAATATCAAGAATAATTAGAACCATAACTTCAATGTAAAATCAACACATTAGAGGATAATTTTTCCTCATTCATTAACATAACCCTGGTAGCTGTTAAAGAGATAAAATATGATTCTAGGGATTAAAATGATACATTACTAAATTTATAATTCATGGTTTTCTATATTTCCAACCTACTTAAAGAGAGTCCTATAGGAGTATTCCCCAATGATGTGAAGGTTATCCTATTAGAAGAAGTGTAGGGAATAATCTAAAGAAGTGAAAAAAACCACTATGTATAGCCCTGAAATGAGTAGAAAATAGTAACTTGTAAACCCATAAAAAGAGTAAGAAAATAAGAAAAAGAGGAAAATAAATGAAAGTAATCTAAAGAATAAGAAAGATAAGGACCACCTCCACCGTAAAAGATAAGAATACTATTTTTGAAAAGGATAAAGTAAGGGAAACATGAAGAATGAAGAGGTAAATTTCTTGAGCAATAGAAAGTTACAAATTAACACCCCCTCCATAGAATTTTGTTCTAATATTCTAACATATGAAAAAATCATGAAAGGGTTTGTGCCGAAATTGAATATTCTTGAAGATATCAGAACCATCCCACTCAGAAGGGAGTGATCCAATATGTTTTTAAAGTATTTATTGAAAAAAAACCTAGGTAGTTTTTGAATTATTATAAATATCAGTTTAAACAAATTTAGGAAAGATCTGTGTGACTTTGGTTCAAGTGTGAACATTATTTTGTTCAAAAAAACTTAACAACCTTGGATGGGAAAGGATGAATAACACTAGATTTCACTCTATCTAGTAGATTTGAGAGTAAAATACCCCTGAGGTATGATTTAATATATTTTGTTCAAAGTTGATAGATTTATCTTCTTGGTGGATTTCTTAGTGATTGATATGGAATAAAAATGAAAAACCCTTATCCTAGGAAGACCATTATTAGCTACTGGAAGAAAATTAATAGATGTATAAAATAGTGATCTATATTTGAGAGTTTGAGGGGAGAAAGTGATCTTCAATATTCACTAGGAAAATAAGAATCTAGTAGATTATGAGGAAAACTAGATAAATAAAATGAGCTAGAGTTTGAAGATGCAGCTATAGTTAATAAAAAGGAAGATACAATGGTTTTCATTGAAGAAAAGAATAAGGTACTAGCTGTACAAAGGAAATAAAAAGTAAAAAATATGAAAAAACATGTAAGTGATGTTTGAGATAGAACTGAAGATTCTAGAATGAATTAAATACCAAAAAAGTTTGAATAAGGCCAGTAAGTTTGGATGGTACATGACCATAGTTTTGATTTTTTAGGTCTAATAAAGAATTTCTAGATCAACTTGATGGAAATGGAAAAAGTGTTACCATAAGGGAAGTAAATATGTTTTCATATGAAGGAAAATGACACATCTATTTAGATATATCTCAAATGATACCATTTATTAGTCTTTATTAGGTTAACTCTTTCTAAAATTCCATCACTTGATCTTAAAATATGTAATTTCGAGCTTAATGAAAATAATAAAATCTAATATGGGAGGAATACTGTGTTTTTTAATGATTTCTTAAGAATCTAATATTATGATTTAGGATGTACAACTCTTCCCCCACATGTTTTTGAGATTTATTAAAATAGTATTGCATGTTTACTTATTGTTTTTTTTCAAAAAATGCATAAGAGAACAAGAACAAGGTAAAAATAAGTGGTGAAGTAAAGAGATTCATTAAAAGTGGAGGTTAATTTTAAATTCTATGTTTTTTGACTACCATATTATGTTTTTAATTGTGTTTTTTTGAATTTTTAATTGGAAAATTAATTCTCCATATTTAGATTGTGTTAATTATTGATATAGTAAACCAAATATACTTAGTATAACCATCATGCTATGCTTTAGATTTATTTCTCAATGAATTTGAATGAGTGAGATAGGTATTAAATATTTATAGTAAATTTGGGGAGAATGGATTTAGAAAATCCCAATTTATGGGAATTGGTTAATCAATATAGATTTAAATTTTCTTATATTTGGAATAATTTGAATTTTTAAAATTTTTATTAATTTGTTTTTGAATTATATGAGTAACTGACCAAATTTATATGTTTTTATCCCTGAGAGGTTTCTAAGAAAATCATCCCCATTCTCTCTAATCATATTTCTTAAGATAAAATCAGGTATGTTTTCTTCTAGAACAAGATTTTAATCTCATTAAAGCTTTGATTGAATGAATTTATATTTAATATGATTGAATAAATTTTGTTTAAGACAATTATCCTTGGACCCACTATAAAATTTATCCTTCTTTAAGAACTTAGAATCCATGAATATCCTTATTAGGGAAGATAAAAATAACAATACAATATAATCCTTTTTTATCCCACTCTTAGTGTTTTTTATGATATTAAATTGAATAAGTATAGGGAATGGGTTGTCCATGGTTAAAGGGGATGATTCATATTATGGTAGAATTTTGGTGATTTCATGGGATTTTGGGGAAAATTTCCTTATTTTATCAGTCATTATATTATATTGTGAAAGTATATTAAAAAAATGAAAAAGGTAAATAAAATAAAAAATGGGGTGTTTCTTTGGAGTGTAAAAAATCACCATTTCTTGACCAATGATTTTGATCATTTGGGGTCAGGTGGTGGATGCACGACTTGTCTTAAGAACAAATTTTGGAAAAAAGGGGGTTTAATTCATTATGATTTATTGTATTCATGAGCCTATGTTTAGTTTTTGGGGAAAAGAGAGATTTCTCTGGGGAAAACCATCACTACCATTATAATCTCAAGACCATCTCGAAAACTGTACCTATAATGCTCTGGACAATGATTGATGACCACTGGATATTGGTTCTACCCTTTGTAAGGATGAATGAATTCTATACATGATGAAGGAGCTCGATCTAACCAATTTGAAGGCCAAATGAAGATAGAGTAGGAAATGAAATTCATAATGATTATTGTCTCTTCCATTTTCATGAAAAACAACTAAATAAAGTAGTTGTTGGTATTAAGAATCTTTCTAAGTTTAATAAAGCTCTCCAACCTAAGCTTACCTGGAACCTAATTCATAATGACCATCCCTCTACAAATTTTCTTAGATCTAGATTTCTCAATTAGCTCATAAACAATTAGGGCCACTTTCTTACTTCCTCTATTTGAACTGCTATTAAAAACACATTCAATTATATTATGGCTAATTACAGATGAATGGATAGTAAGGAATCTAATTTAATATTTTGGTTTGACAATTGGACTGGTGATCCCTTGTTCTCCTTGATGTCCAAGAACCATCCTTCTTCCCTCAAAAATGATACCATAAATAATGTCATGAGAATTCCCAACCTTGAATTTCCCGATGAAATAAAAAAAATTGTTGAGAGGTACCCCTTCACTAACACTAATGATTTACTGATGTGGGAAGATTCACACAATTGAATGCTTGATTCTAAAAACTACTACAATCATCTGTTTAGAAATGAAAACAACAATCACTCCTGGATTAAAAACTTTAATAAACCCTGGCTTAAACCTTCGAGATTCACATTAATTTGGTGCCTTGCTCATTACGGAATCCCCACAGATGGTTGCTTACAAACCTTTGGGATTAATCTTTGCTCCTAATGTCGAATGTGTAATCAACATAGAGAGGATATTAACCATATTTTCCTTTCTTGTAATTTGAAAACTGCTCTCTGGCATTATATTTTTGACATCTTTGAGTGCAGATGGTCCCTGGATAGTTCTATTACTATGCAGTTGCAATGATGCATGGACATTTCTGACTCCCAATAGATCCAAAACCTTCTCCTTGTAGCAGTGTAATAGCTTCTTTATGTAATCTGGTATGGTTGAAATGATTTTATCTTTCGTAATAAATCAATCCAGATTAATGCACGTAAAATTAAAATTCTCATGACCATTCGTGATGCGGCCTCGATTCAAAAGGATCAATGCAGCAACTCGGTTCGTGATTTTGGGATCCTTCATCGGATTGAAGTGAATGGGAATTATCCTCATCCGAAGTCTACCTTTAAAGTGTTATGGCTTCCTCCTCCCCTAGGATAGATTAAAGTTAACGTTGATGGTGCCTCAAAAGGCAACCCCGAACCAGCGGGTTGTGGTGCTATTTTCAGGAATCACCTAGATCAGACTCCTGGATGCTTTTATGGATACTATGGCACTACTTCTGTGCTGTAATCAGAGATGCTGAGTGTTATCCATGCTATCTCTTTTGTAAGGTTCCACAACTGGAAAAACATCTGGATCGAGAGTGACTCCACTACTATTATCCAGGCCATTTGGAGTGGGACCATTCATCTTGCCTGGCCGCTCACTGCTCTCTGGATTGATTGTTTAAACTCTTTCTCTGGGATCAAATTCATCTCCATTCACAACTGCCATGAAGCTAACAGGATTGATGATGGGATTTCCAATATGGGTGTTTCTCATGCTATGATTTGGAGGGATGATCTTCTGCCTGAATTACTCCCTCTCTATGTTAGGGATGTTAACAAAATTCCTTATTCCAGACTTATGTAATTTTTTTATCAATAAATTTTGGTGTTTTGGTCATTGACCAGAACACTACCTTTAAAAAAAATCTCAAGGAATGATAATGAAAAATTCCCAAGTTTTTTTTGCTATGATGTAGTGGTGAAATTTATGTTCAATTTTTTTACGATCTACTCAAATATGAGGTAGAATTTAAAAGGGGGTTTAAACATGATTCTTTAGGCTTAATCAGGATATATTGGATGATTTAAAGGGGATATTTTTTAGGGAAATAGAATTAAATAATATGATACCAAGGTTTTCCTTGCCAATAAATTGATGGATTCAACCAAAGTATAAGAATAGAAGGGGACCTATTGGATTGATGTTGGGTTCAAGTGCTACTACTGCCACTTCTATAGGATATTTTTATCTATATGAAGAATAAAATGATAATATAGCCTCTAATTATTTTTTAGTGACTTCAATAAAGGGGTATTTATGTATTAGAGTATTTTATTCTGACTAAAAACACATCTTGGGGTTTCTACTACCATTTCTATCTATGTGTATCTTTATCTCTTATTCTATAATGCATGAACATTGTTTTGTTGGTGAGTGAGTGTGTGCATTTTTAATGAATTAAATAGAGTGTTGTTTTCACTATGAACACTAAGTTAATTACATTATATGTTTAAAAATGTTTTTAGATTACCTATATTTTGATTATTTGATGTACTTGACCATATGAAAATAAGAGTCTTCAGATAGAGAGTGTCTACTCAGAACAATGGATTAATATACACTTGATTCTAAAAACCAAATGATTTTGTATTCATTATTTAATGATTTTTATATTTCATGTGCCTATATTTTTAATTACATGACACCATTTTCATTTTTTCTTCACTATATTCCAAAACCATCATGATTATTATTTTCTTTTACTATTCATGTAGTTTAGTTTCATCATTTTTGTTTAAGTATTTATTATTAAATTTGAATTATTTCTTTACCTTTTCCTCATAGGATTGAATTCAGACTCAAAATAACTATACTATATTGTATTTTATTATTTAATAGATCCTTTTTATAAATTTATAAATCTTTATTTAATTTGAAGAACCAAATATTCCTTCTTGGTATATTAATTATTCAATATGAAACATCATTAAGAAAACTACAAGAGGAATAAAACCACAAGTAAATAAAAAGACCATGAACATGAGATTATTATCATTATAGTTTTAAAAGAAGATCATACCTATATATATAACTATATAAAAAAGGAAAAACATTAGAAACATAATATATATTTTTAGAATTAAGTAAATAATTAAGATGAATGATTTTAGAGATATATATAAAGATATATATATGAAGGTAATATGACTTTCCATTGGACATATGACCATTGTACATATGGAAGTTGGATATGTATTCATTCTATATACTTGTATCTAGTAGGTATATTTAGGTTGTGTAATTGTTAATACAAAATAAAATTAATAGAATTCAAAAATAATAAATAATTTTGGAGTGTAATAAAAATAATTAAGTAAAATATTTTATTATATGTATATATTTTTTACATATTATTATTATTTTTAAAATGAATGATTTTATATTCTTATAAAATTCAAAGAAATATTACAATACCAATGAATTAATAAAAATAAAATGGTTAGAGTATAAATAATTAATTTTAATAGGATGTGATTAAAATCATTTAATATAAAAAATGTTATTTCTTCTAAAAAAATTGTTTCTTTCATGTGTTGTGTATTTTAATATTAAGAAATTAAATTGATGAATTTTAAATTATTATTCTAATAAAACGTTTCAATGCATAACAAAATCTATTAACACCCATTTAATTAGTAATTTATGTGAAATTTGATTAAGAACAAGTAAAGTTTTAAGAGTCTCTATTTCATTAAAAAAAAATTTAAATATATTTTATTTTTAATTTAAAAGTAAAATTTATCTTATTTATAATTTTAATTAAATTAAATATATTCCAAAATTTTAATTATTATGTAAAAATTAGGTAAGGTCAATTTCATTTATAGTCATAATAATAATTTACTAAGGTAAAAATTGAGTTACCATGCTAAAGGTAAAATAAGGTAAAAGGGTTAAACTAAGTGGTAAAGACTAAATATATCATGAAAACATATTTATAGATTGTGTGTATGAGGGGATTAATAAAATATATCCCTTATGTTTCCACTTTTTATCCACTTTCCTTTTAAAATGACAACCTTATACATTAAAGAATGATTATTTGTGAAAATTCCCCTCAAAAACCACCTATAAAGGACCCCTCCTATACCCATCCAAAACCTATATTTACCTTCAGTTATATCATGAATAATTAAAAATTATTTATCTACTAAATACTTCTATGATGTTAGGTATCTTCTAGTTCCAAGAAGGATACTTAAATCCTTCTTCCCGAAAGAACCCATGTCAAGAAAGAGCGAATTCATCAATGTATATTGGTTATTATCAAATGTTTTAAATTATATTCTCATATAACTATTTATAAATCTCATTATCCAATAAAATTATGTTATATAATCATCATTATTCTTCTTTTAAATTGATACTACTATTATATAACTCAAAATTGTTTCTCATTCATTAGTATAACATGTTCTTATTCGGGTAGGTTCAACTACCTACATGAATATTGTTATACCAAAATCATCATTTTCATCATGAATAAGTATCAAGGAATAAATATTGGTAATATATGATATTAATGAGTAATTTATATAATGAATATGGTTTTATAAGGGTGAAATAAAAAAATAATGGCCATTATAATGTAACTTGTTGTATTGATTAAACAACCTGAAACATGCTCATCATGGATTCCATTCTCACAAACCATGCCAATAAATTAAATAAAATTAAAATTGGAAAAAAAAATAATTGTAACATAATTATTAAACTACCATGAATAATAATAAAATTATTAACTTATTATCAAACAATGAGGATGGATATCTCCGTTATGAAACTCATGTGACACAATTAAAATTACTAACATCTGATGATGAAAATAAACAATAAATAACTAATATAAGTGAAATAAATGATTATAATTGAGGTTTATAAAGGTAAATATATTTGAATAAGTTTATTAAATAAGATATTAACATGGTTATATTTATGACATAGCATTTTAAACCACTCTTATAGAAATCAGTTGTAAAGGTAAGAGTTTCTTTTTCAATATCGCTTTCAAATAGAGATTGAATATCTTTAAATTATAATTTGGAGAAATTATATGTTCTTTTTTTATAAAACCCCATCTATTATATTCCCATACAATTATTTATTTCCTTTGGTTTAAAATTCAATTGAAAAGATTCTTGTAATTGGAACTGATGTTACATCTTCTTTCGACTGAGAATCTTTCCCCTCTATATACATATTATTCATATTGTTTTATTTATATACTTGTCTCTACTTCTATGATTTATTATGTTATTTTTATATTATATTTAATTTATTTACAAATGGATATATAATTTTCATGTATTTTTATGGTCATTTTCTCTTAACTTTGATTATCTTTACAAAAGCGTGAAAAGAATATTTTTAAATTATTTTCACATAATAAATTTTTAACATTGTCTTATTTAGTTTTATTTACAAATATTAATCACTATTTTTTCATGGTTTTCCTAATTAATTTCTATAACAATTTTTTTGAAAATAATTTTATTTTAAAATAAATGTTATCAGAAATATAAAGGGTATTTTTTATTATTAATCAATGTAATTTATAATACTCTTATAAAGTGTTTTCATCTATTTAAATATACTTTAATGTTTCTTATAATTCAATAGGGATATACACTAATGATACATTCCATATTCTTTATTTGGAGGACTTATGATTACGCCTTATGTAAATTTTCATGAAACTTTTTTTTCTTTGGTAAATTAAACTATTATGGAGTTAGGAATGTTTTTATGTTCATGTGGCACACATATGTATGGTTTTTTATTATGTTATTAGTGTTAAAATAATTATATATCCCTCCAATGAAATATGTAAAGATTTATGTCTCATGATATGACATGTAAGGTACTGGAGAGTGAACTTAATCAAATATTGAAATCTATCCTCTATGTTCATGGGAAGGAGGACTGAACCCAATCCACTATGTTATGATTCTTTTAGCATAGATCCATAACATTAGAAATGAATTTATATTCTTATACATGTGTGAAATTATTTTTTATATATTATTTTTTCAGGGATCATGGTTTTTGAATCATGTTTCCACACTCCTACCACTCTTTTCATATGGTATACCAAAATATTTATGCCATGAATCATGATTTATGATCTATGTTTTATTAGGTATGATTATATTATGTTATGTCTATGTACCTTTATTATGTTCTCATACATATATTCTCATCTTATGATCATTTATGATATTTGATTGTTTTCTCTCATGTTTACCCTTACCAAGCATTTTATATGACCATTTTAATGTTTCCAGTCTCTTAGTTATGAAGACTGACTAAAAATTAAAATTTTATTATTTAAAAAAAAATTAATGAAAAAGTGTGAAACGAAACTTCAACCAAAAAAGGATAAAGTAAAGTCATTAAAAAGTAATTTAAGTCTACCATAATCCATTTCCCTCAAAAAATTATAAGAGATAGTGGTTACCTGAGTGCTTAGTTAATCCCTTATTAGATCTTCAAATATTGAGGCCAGCTTGTCCCAGGACTATATGTACTCCTGAAGGATTATCTTCCAATTATTAAATCCCCCAACAAGAATCAAGTCCTATTTTCCAATCTAGTTGTATTTCTCCTCATTTAGATTCACCCTCAGTGACCTCCCCATCATTTTGGCCGCTTCCTCTTAATAAGCATTGAGTAATAGAACCTACTCGATGAATTATTATTCTGAACTCAAAAATAATTCCAAGTATTGTTCACAAAGACCATTGGATTTCTGATGACACACAGCCTCACTGCCCATCTTCTTGAAAATTTTCTTTTTTGCTGATTGGGTCCCCAAAGGGGAGGTGAAGATGATTAATCCTTCCTGCCCTTCCTCCTCTTATTACTCCTATTACTACTTGGGCTTGAAGCTTCACCTAGGATCATTTTCATTGGGATACTTCACATGAACCTCATCTGTATAGGTCGATTCTGTTTTATTTGTGCTCAAACCTTCCACTACAAGGCCTTAAAAGTTGTTACTCAATTGAATTGGATATTGGTTCCTTGGTATAGAACACCATGGATTTCCAAATAAGCTTTGATCATCCACAACCAGGGAAGTCCCCTACCTTCCCTTGCATAGGAAACCACTAACCAAAGTAAAAACCTTCACATAAGAGGCAATAATAAAACCCTCATCACTGCCCACCACTTGAACCACAGTAGCCTTACTCACATATATTTTAATTTCTATCTGAGCAGCATCATTTTGGAAACAGCCCATATGAACTCTATCATTTTCATTGCAGTTATGTTCATTTTTAGTGGAATGTCCATCCATGTCCTATATCAATCTATTAAATACCTTATAGTCCATTGGGTTATCCTGGGACACCACTGCTTGTTTCTCCTTAACAACGTTCATCCTACTCAAACCAGTAGTCTTGCCATCATTATGAACCAAACCATCATAGACCTCAGTTGACTCATTGAAATCCATTGAGACATTGGAAGAAACATCCTCCTCCATAGACCCCTATTTACTCTAAGAAGTAGGAAACAATGATTGAGGAATTCCCTAAACTTTTAGAAAACTCCCTGGAGAGCAAACGACTCGAAAAATACATTCCATACCAATTAGAATCTGTTCTGACAAACCTGACTCAACACAAATCTCTGACACCTTTCCACTTTCATTTCCCACCTTCATTATAAGAAATTGAGACCCTCTTTGACAATAATCCATCGAGTGTCCTAGGTACTTTTAGACCAAATAGAACTCAGTCTATAATTCATAGACCACGTGTTGTTTTCATTGGTACTCCTCACCAACAATAATCCAAACATACTCTAATAGAACTCTTGACACATCCATTTCAATAAAAACACACATGTTAACTGGATGAAAAATATAATCTGTTTGGCTATCTGAGAACTTATATCTACCAACAAGGTTCCCAAACATACGAATAACAATGGGGTTTTTAAACGATAAGGGGAGATTCAGAAAACTCACCGAAATCGCCATTGTAGGAGGATCCTGGTTCATATGAAAATTGAAAGACCATCTAAATAGGTATAATTGAAACCCATTGATTCTATGAGGGGTTCTTAAGTAGGATTTGATAATATCTTCCTCCATTGAAAAATGAATCATAATATGATGGCTGTCCAATAGACCCACTGTTGCCATCTCCTACAAATCCCAAGCTCTAAAGGCATACCTTTCAAACAAATCAACCAACGGGCATCACTGCTTAAAAAAGTGACCAAAGTAAAATTTAGGAGAGCTAAGGATTATGAGGACTCCATGGTCGATATTAGAAGATTAGAGAAACCATCAAGTAAATTCAAAATTTTCAGGAAGATCAAAACTTTAGGGAAAGGTGGAAGAAGGTCATGATTCGAGAAGGGAAGGAAAGAGGAAGCTACTCTATTTTTAGAAGTTGGGGGTCCCTCCCCCACTGGTGGGAGATGGACCATCTTAGTGGCCTATTTCATCATGAAGAGGATAACATCACGACTTCCCCTGAGGATAACCCTCAACCAGAGTCCTATTGGTTCATCCTCTAGGATATGAAGAATCATACTATGTATAATATGTTTAAAAATACATCGTGTGAGAAGACTATTAATGGGATATGCTGAATGTATTGTAAAATAATTTGTTTATATATCTAATCTACAAATATTAAAACATATAGGTTATGGGGTGATATATATTTTTATATATAAGGTTTAAATTATAGAAATGATGTATTATGTATATATGATGTGATTAAGTTGTATCAGTTTGTATCTAACTAAGGTTTTGTTATTTATAGAGATTATGATATGAATAATAAGAGGATAAAATATAAAACAAACTATGATAAACCGAAAGTGATATAAAATGAACCTAAAATGAAATAAGTTTAAATAATAGTATAATAACTTAGAACATCTTAGGAATTATTTTCTTTATCATATGATTTCTTACTTTGGTTATTATTTCTTGATACTCTCTTATTAACCATTTTGGTTTTATAAAACACAATCATTATATTAGGGTATTGATAGGTATGATCAATATATAAGACATCTTATTTTATTATAGTTATATGAATTACAGTATATCTTGAAAATTATCTAAGACAAATAATTCATATCCCCAATGGATAGTTGTTGAATTATCAGTGAAAATTTCTATTGGAACAATGATTACATATTGATTATATAACTCTTTTCAGATATATTTTTCTAGGAACATTATTATTATAATGTTTATTATCCTCCAATTAGTGAAATTTTTATTTGATTTTAGGAATGGATTAACCCTATCTACCTATATCCCATATTAATTTCCAGGACAAGGAAGTCACATTTCATATATCAATCATCATATGATCATATGTTGGTGTAAGGATGATCATGAACTATCTATATAAATTATATAGGTATAAATACCTAATCATGATGGTTATTTAGCTCAAATGGTTAAGGTAAAACTCAATATTGAGGATATGTTGATTGTGAATGAATACTTTGATAGTTTTCCTAAACTGTTCCATGGGATTCCCCTAGATTGTGAAGTTGCAATTTCCGTAAAACTCATACCTGGTATTATACCTATATCAAATAATCCTTATATAATGGACTAGATTTAATTAGAATAATTTAAGAAGAAAAAAAAGAGAACATAGATAAGGGTTTTATATGCCTAATTACTTCATCATGGGGTTTACCAGTACACTTTGTTAAGAATAAAGATTGATCAATGTGTATCTCTGTTGATTATTACAACTTCCTAGTTCCAGAAGCCACCTAGAGGCACCCCATACCCGGTTGGTCACATGACCTCAAGAGCATTTCCATGGATGCCAGAGGCTGCCGACTAGCAGCGAGGGCCTTGGGTGTAATAATGGGGAAACTATGCCCTCATTGGTAGAGTAACACATCAGAAGATAAAAACATATACAATAGTAGAAGTAGTAAACCTCCAACAATAGAAAATAGCAGAAGACTGAGATAAAGAAACAACTAGAGCATACATATATATATAAATGCTCCATGATACATATATGTCTAAGAAAAACATCCAAACAAGTCACAATGCTGAGTACAATACTAAATCTAAGTATAAAAGGAAAATAGATAAACTCCTCAGCATCGCAAGCCTCAGCTTGGTCCCATGATCTCTAGATCCAATGAAATTAAGTACCTAAAGTAGAAGGGCACTTGACCTTATCTATAACTTCAACAATATAATCTGTTTGGGCCCAAAAAGCATGACCCAAACAGGGTGTGAGAATAAATCCCAGTAGGCAACCACCCAAAGATCTTTGCCCAACAGTCAGTGAATATATGAAAAGTAATGTACAGAAAGTAGTAAACAGAAAAGTACTCAACAGTAAACATTCCACATTTCCAATATCAAGCAACAATTAACCGAATAGCTAAACACCAACAGGTAGCCCTCTGGGATGTGCCCACATCCTATCCCCTCTGGCCATACCTAGAAAGTACAAGCAACCCTCTAGGAAACACACTCAGTCTAGCCCCTCTGGTTCGGCTTAAGAATTCATAAAGACTCTCTGAGGAAGCACTCTTAGTCAATTCCCCTTATAGTCTAATGTAGTCAAGGAATCTCTGAGGAAGCACACAAGGTCAATTCCCCTTATAGCCCCAAGGTCAAGAGACTCTCTAAGGAAGTTCACACATTCAATTCCTCTTATAGCCCCAGGTCATTCACAAACTCTCTGAGGAAGCTCACACAGTCAATTCCCCTTATAGCCTAGAATTATTCAAGGTGAATTCAAAGTAAACAAAGACTCTCTAAGGAATCTCACTCGGTCTATCCCCATCATAGTCTATAACATCCAAATAATCTCCGAGGAAGCTCACTCAGTCTATCCCCTGATAGTCTATAATGTCCAAAGACTCTCTGAGGAAGCTCACTCAGTCTATCCCCATCATAGTCTATAACGTCCAAAGACTCTATGAGGAAGCTCACATAGTCTATCCCTTTATAGTCTATAACACTAGGTTATCACAGCCCCGTGTAAGTCAACACATAGTAATTCTATAAGGCCAAGTAAACCTATAGAACTACTTGGATAAATAGTCTATAGCATCTCAACATGTCATAATACAACACTCCATCCTACAATCAATAGGCATAGAAAAATAGGCAATACAGGACCAAACGGTCATAAACAGAACATGCATGGAAAAACATCCAAGCATGGTAATCAATTCTATTTACATCCAATTCACCTCTACATGAGCATACAAGCATGGCAGACAAAACAGAAGGGTAATATGGTAAATTCACAATACCCTGTTCAAGGGTATTTTCACAATTGCACATAATATTCAAGGACCTTAAACTGAAAGGCACAAACCACCTACCTTATAGGGTTTGAAAAAAATGACCTCTTTTCCCAAACGCGCTCCAACCGGGTGGATGCCTCCTTGAAACCACCTCAAAAACCCTTCCCTAACATTAAAAAGGTCAACCTTTAACACACAAAGGAAACATAACCCTAGATCTACATGAAACCCTTGTAGATCTATGAATTTAAGAGAGGGAGAGAGAGAGATAACCCGAACCAAAACCTCAAATAACCAAAAGATGGACTTACCCAAGGAGAACCACCTTCGATCTGCCAAGAAACCCCTTCGATTTGCCTCCAAACTGTGCCAAGAAGCTCCTCCAACCTCTGAAAATCACAACTCCCACGTGAGCCACGATTGGGAGGAGGAATGGTGGAGGAATGGAAAATACCGAGTGGCCTGGGATTTAAAAACCCAAAATTTAAGTGGCCACAAGGTTACCTCGAACGGTTTGGAAAACCATGCGCCAACTGTGTGGTTGCCACTATCTCATCCAGGGATTTTGCACAGCTTGCCCGCACAGTTTGAAAAACCATGTGAAACTTGTGCGGAGCCCACTATCTCATCCAGGGGCTTCACACGACTTTCCCGCATGGTTTAAAAAACCGTGTGTAGCCCGTGCGGAGCCCACTTTCAAGGGTTCACGGTTTCCTGGGCTAGCCGCACGGTTTTTTTAAACCATGCACCAACCGTGCGACCCTGCACAACCTCCAGAAATTTCCTCTTTTTTCTCAAAAATTACCAGAAAAGGAAAATGTACCTGAAAAAAAGGTACAGGTTCTTACAAACTTCCCCCCTTAAAGAAATTTGTCCCAGAATTTCCCTAGCGCGGCATAGAAGAAGCAACCCCGAACAGCTCTGGCCATTGTGCTCGTACATCAACCTCCCTCTCCCAAGTCTCGTCCTGTACTTGCCCGTGCTGTCATAGCACTCGTACTAGAGGAATAGACTGGCCACGAAGAACTTTTTTACTACGATCAAAAATCCGGATAGGATGTTCCTCGAATGATTTATCCTCTTCGAGCTCAACCTCCTCCGGTTGAAAAACATGAGATGGGTATGAAAAGTAACGTCGAAGCTAAGAAACGTGGGAGACGTCGTGCATAGCTCAGTACCTCTGAGGTAACTGCAATCGATAGGAAACCGGTCCAACTCTCTCCAACACCTCAAATGGCTCGACGTACCTCGGAGAAAGCTTACCCTGTCTTCTAATCCTTCTGTGCCCCAACCTCAGTGCGACATGCAGAAAAACCTGATCCCCGACCTCGAACTCCAGAGGTCGTCTCCGCTGATTAGCATAAGACTTCTGACGAGACTGCGCAGTATCCATCCTCTTCCAAATCAACTCAATCTGCTCCGTGGTATCCTGGACAAGACGAGGTCCCATCATAGCTGCCTCTCCTACCTCCAGCCAACATAGGGGTGATCGGTATGACCTACTGTACAAAGCCTCATAAGGTGCCATCTGTATAGTTTCCTAGAAACTATTGTCATAGGCAAACTCCACGAGAGGTATGTGTCTATCCCAAGAACCTCCAAAATCTAGAACACATGCTTGGAGAATATCCTCAAGCACCTGAATCGTACGCTCGGACTGGCCATCTGTTTGGGGATGGTAAGCTGTACTCAAAAGTACCCATGTACCCAAAGCCTTCTGAAGCCCCTGCCAGACCCGAGAAGTAAAACGAGCATCCTTGTCTGAAACAATGGAGTGTGGAACTCCATGTAGGCGTAAAATCTCTCGGACATACAACCGTCCCAGCTCATCAACACTGAAGGTCTCCTTGATCGGTAAGAAGTGAGCAACCTTCGTAAGCCGGTCGATGACAACCCAAAAAACATCATTCTCTTGAGGTGACCTCGGAAAACTGGTCACAAAGTCCATCGCAACATCATTCCACTTCCACTCTAGAATGGGTAACTGCTGAAAAAGACCTGCTGGTCGCTGATGTTCCGCTTTCACCTGCTGACAAGTAGAACACCTCATGATGAAACCAGCTACATCCCTCTTTATACCTAGCCACCAGTACTAACGGTGTAGATCCCGATACATCTTGGTGACGCCAGGATGAACTTCCCAAACTGAGGAATGGAAATCCCACATCAGCTCCTCGCGTATATCTGCTGGCACCCATACACGTCCTTGGAAACGCAAGATCCCATCCTCGCCTACTATCCATCTGGGAAGACGGTCCTCTCCTGACACACCTTCCCGCAAGACTAGTCCTTCATATTCTGATAGCCGCCTTATTCAAATTTGGTAAAGAAGCATAGAGATAACAACTACATAAGATAGAAAGGTATTCCCCTATTTTTCGTGCACCTCCAGATGCATCTCAAAGAACAGAGCCATAAGCTACCACTTGCTGCTGGCTTCCTCAACTTCCTGTATCTGAGTCCTCATACTCAACTCATCAGCCACAACATTGCCCTTTCCCAGTATATAAGAAAGCTCAAAATCAAAGGAATGAAGATACTCAACCCACCTATGCTGTCTTAGATTCATATCATGCTGAGTGAATATGTACTTGATACTATTGTAGTTAGTGAAAACCAAAAAGTGCCCTCCCAAAAGATAATGTCTCCAACATTGTAAGGCATGAACAATAGCCACCAGCTCCAGATAGTGCGTCGGGTAATTCCTCTCATGTGGCCTCAACTACCAAGACCCGTATGCAACAACTCCATCTCCCTGCATAAGCACAGCTCCCAGACCGATACTTGAAGCATTACAGTAAATATTATAGATCTTTCTCGACACTAGAAAGATTAGTATCAGTGCTGATGTCAACCTCCCCTTCAGCTCTTGAAAGGCTGACTCACAAGAATCTGACTACAAGAACATCACACCCTTCTTAGTCAGATCTATCAACGGTGCTTCTAAGCATGAACTGTTCTGTATGAAGCATCTGTAGTATCTGACCAGCCCTAGGAAACTCCGTACCTCAAAGACGTTCTTCGGCTACTCCCAGGAAACAACTGCCCTCACTTTCTCTGGGTCCACTGACACTCCTATCTCTGAGATAACATGACCCAAGAAGTGAATCTGATCCATCCAAAAGTGGAATTTCGAGAGCTTAGCATATAACTGATTCTCTCTCAGTGTAATCAAAATGATATCAAGATGGGTAGCATGGTCGTGTCAAGTGTGGGAGTACACTAAGATATTTTCCACAAAAACCACCACAAAGGAATCCAAGTATGGATGGAACACTCGGTTCATCAGTTCCATGAAAACTGTAGGTGCGTTCGTGAGAACGAATGGCATAACCGTATACTTGTATAGACCATACCTACTCCTAAAAGCTATGAGAGGTATATCATATGGTCTAATGTGCAACTGATGGTAACTAGACCTCAAGTAGATCTTCGAGAACACCCAGGCTCCTCAAAGCTAATCAAAGAGATCATCAATCCTCGACAAGGGATATTGGTTCTTGACCATGAACTGGTTTAGATTTCGATAATCCACACAAAGATTGAGAGTGTTGTCTGCCTTCTTTGCAAATAGGATAGGAGAACCCCAAGGAGAAGTACTGGGTCAGATGAAACCCTTGGCCTAAAACTCCTCCAACTGCTTCTTGAGCTCCCACAACTCAGGTGCAACCATCCTATAAGAACGAATGGACATCGGTGCCACTCCTGGAACGAGCTCAATAGAAAAGTCTACCTCATGCTCTAGAGGCAAACCTAAAAAGTCCTCTGGAAATACATCCTTGAAATGATCCACTACTGGAGGAAAGTCTAACTATGAAGTCCCCTGGTCATCCAGATAAAGACTAGCAATATGGGCTATAACTGCTCCTAACCCATGATGCTCTGGTCCCGATCTGCTCTCCTGGACATCCCACTCTACTTATGAAGAAAATATTCACCCTCTGTTGATATAAAACTCACCCTTCGGTGGTAGTAGTCGACAACTGCCTGGAAGGGAACTAGCCAGTCCATTCCGAGAATGACATCATAGCCAGTCATCTCCAAAACATAAAGATTCTAAAGGAAGTGACACCCACCAACCTCGAGAGGGCACTCCTTGCACTGACATACACTAGCCATTCTAGTCCCCAACAGAGTGTCTAGAATCAAGAAATCAACAGAAGAAAGGATACAGATCCCAAATATATCCACGATAGCAAAAGATATAAATCTATGCGCAGCACCAGTATCGAAAAGAGATGAAGATAAAACTGAGGCTACTAGGATCGTACCTCGAACCATAGAGGGGCCGGGATCCTGCTCCTGATGGGTTTTCTCCACTGCAAAAGTCTAACCAGCTCCACAACCCTGTGACCCTGCCTGACTACTTTGAGTGGGTCCACCCTGTTGTTACTAGAAGCCTGGTGATTGATCGCCATGGTCGCGACCTCCACCTCATCCTGAACGGTTGGAAGAACTCCAGTTCCAAGACTGGTGAGAAACTGATGGGGCTGCTCCTATACGAGGAGTCATAGAAGAACCCCTGTCACCAGCTGCTGGTGAGAAGATCTGACAGAAATGCTACAGATGTCCCATATTGCCACAAGATCGGCACTCCATCGGGTCTCTCTGGAACTGTGGCTTAGTATACCCGTTTCTTTCGCACTGGTAGCACACCACCTGGCTACCAGAAGATTCATCTCGCTTACTCTGGTCTCCTTGAGAAATCTCCCCATGGTTATTTTTGCTATGAAAAGAAGGAACACTAACTCTGGATGTCAAACCGCCCTGGCTTACTGCTCTAGAATCCCTCAGATTGTGTTCGGTGATCAACGCCTGGTTGACGATAGAGGATACCGAAGTCAACCTGAAGATGTTCATCTGGGAATGGATCTACTTCCTGAGTCCATATTCAAACTTCCTAGCCAATAAAAACTCATCACCTATTGGGATAGGCATGAAACTCTGCAGATCCGTGAAATGAGAGGAATACTCCATCACCAAAAGAGTACCCTACTCTAAGCTCATGAAATCAGTGGCTCGGTCGGCCCTCAAGGTCTTTGGGTAGAAGTAATCATAGAAAATACGCTGAAACTCCTCCCAAGCCATATTCTGATGGCATCCCACCTGAGAGATGACATCCCACCACCTCTTAGCAGAGTCTCGGAGAATATAGGTCGCAAGTTTCACCCTCCTCTCTGGTGGTACCTTGATATGCTTTAAGATCGTTAGTGTGGCTTCAAGCCATGACTTTGCAGCCTGAGGTCCTCCTTCCCTTGAGAAGGTGGGTAGATGCTGCTATTGGAAAACCCGTGTCAAATCAGCCATTGATGGGGTAGGAGGCTGCGCTCCCTGGAAGGTCTGCATCATCCTCAAAAAACCCTCCCTAAACTGTGCATCAGCACCTGGGTCAGGTATAACAGTTGGTGCCAAGATTGGCACAACAGGAGGATCTACAGGGAGTCCCTGATCAGCCGTATCCGGTGTCTGGTCACCGCCTTGTGGCTGGCGTACAACCGTAGGATGTCTCAGTGGCATGAATCTGCAAGGTCATATGCACACCTCAGATCAAGATTAAAAGGGACTAAAACAAAGGAGTACACTACATGTACTTAAGAAAAACTATTTCTTCCCGAATAAAAGAACACATGATGTGTAGTCAAAACTACACGGCGTGCATTCTAGGGTTTTCCTGACAGTAAGCCTCAAAAACTACTCCGGAACCCAGAGAACACTGAAACGAACATTGAAAGTGCCAAATTCTGATCCGTGAGGGCCCATACTCCCCACTAATCAAAGTTTGGCATCTTATACAAGTTATAACAAGGAAACAAGCAATGATCCACCAAATTCCGGTCCATGAGGGCCCATAACACCTCAAGAACCAAAATTTGGCGCTCATTCAAAAAAAACTTACACAATCAATGCTCTAACAAGAATCATATATTTTTATCAAGGAATCTATCACAACAACATGCATATTCTACCCAACATCTATCACAACAACATGCAATTGCTAATGCATCCTATATGACACGACAAGAATGCATGACATGTGATTTCTAGCAAGTTCCTATATGATGAATGAGATGGAATACCCTCATCTCATCGGTCTATGACAGAAATAGAGCCTCAATAACATAAATAATAACCATCACAAAACATGTGAGTCACCAACGGTGAAAATAAAGGCAACCATAAACTTACAAAACCAGAAAATTGCATCAACGAGGTAGATTGGATTTTCCCTATACAAGGGTTAGCTACTCCTGGGCACAACTTAATACCAAGTACCTATTATTTCCTATCCCTGGATAAAGGCTCAAAATAGTAAAACAAGAGAAAATAATTCCTCTGATACCACTTTGTAACGTCCCAATTCCAGAAGCCACCCAGAGGTGCCCCGTAGCCGGTTGGTCACAAGGCCTCAAGTGCATTTCCCCGAATGCCATAGGCTGCCGACTAGCAGCGAGGGACTTGGGTGTAATAATGGGGAAACTATGCTCTCATTGGCAGAGTAACACAGTGGAAGATAAACAAATATACAATAGTGGAAGCAGTAAACATCAAACAACAAAAAGCAGCGGAAGACTGAGATAAAGAAACAACTGGAGCATACATACATACATATATATATATAAAGGATTCATGATACATATATGTCTAGGGAAAATATCCAAAAAAGTCACAATGCTCAGTATAGTACTAAATCAAAGTACAAAAAGAAAACAGATAAACTCCTCAGCATCGTAAGCCTCAGCTTGGTCCCATTATCTCCAGCTCCAATGCAATCAAGTACCTGAAATAGAAGGGTGCTTTCCCTTATCTATACCTGCAGCAATATAATATGTTTGGGACCAAAAAGCATGACCCAAATAGGGCATGAGAATAAATCCCAGTAGGCAACCACCCAAAGATATGTGCCTAACAGTCAGTGAATATATGACAGGTAATGTACAAAAAGTAGTAAACAGGAAAGTACTCAACATTAAACAATCCACAGTTCCAATATCAAGCAACAATTAACCGAACAGTTAAACAGCAATAGGTAGCCCTCTGGGATGTTCTCACAGCCTACCCCCTCTGGTCATACCTAGCAAGTAAAAGCAACCCTCTGGGCAACACACTCTGTCTATCCCCTCTGGTTCAGTTTAATCATTCATAAAGACTCGCTGAGGAAGAACTCTTAGTCAATTCACCTTATAGTCTAAGGTAGTCAAGGACTCTCTGAGGAAGCACACAAGGTCAATTCCCCTTATAGCCCCAAGGTCAAGAGACTCTCTGAGGAAGCTCACATAGTCAATTCCTCTTATATCCCCAGGTCGTTCACAGACTCTCTGAGGAAGCTCACACAGTCAATTCCCCTTATAGCCTGGAATGGTTCAAGGTCAATTCAAAGTAAACAAAGACACTCTGAGGAAGCTCACTCAGTCTATCCCCATCAAAGTATATAACATCCAAAGACTCTCTGAGGAAGCTCACTCAGTCTATCCCCTTATAGTCTATAATGTCCAAAGACTCTATGAGGAATCTCACTCGGTTTATCCCTATCATAGTCTATAACGTCCAAAAACTCTCCAAGGAAGCTCACATAGTCTATCCCCTTATAGTTTATAACACCGAGTTCTCACGGCCCCGTGTAAGTCAACGCATAGTAATTCTATAAGGCCAAGTAAACCTACAGAACTGCTTGTCTAAATAGTCTATAACATCTCAACATGTCAGAATACAACACTCCATCCTACAATCACTAGGCATGGGAAACAGACAATACAGGACCAAACGGTCGTAAATAGAATATGCATGGAAAAACATCCAAGCATGGTAATCAATTATATTTACATACAATTCACCTCTACACGAGCATACAAGCATGGCAGAAAAAACATAGGGGTAAGACGATAATCACACAATACCTCGTTCAAGGGTATTGTTGCAATTGAAGATAATATTCAAGGACCTTAAACCAAAAGTCACAAACCACCTACCTATTAGGGTTTGGAGAAAACAACCTCTTCGCCCAAAAGTGCTCCAACCGGGTGAACGCCTCCTTGAAACCACCTTAAAAACCCTTCCCTAACATCAACAAGGTCAACCTTTAACACACAAAGGCTACACAACCCTAAATCTACATACAACCCTTGTAGATCTAGGAATTTAAGAGAGGGAGAGAGAGATAACCCTAACCAAAACCTCAAAGAACCAAAATAAGGACTTACCCAAGGAGAACCGCCTTCAATCCACCAAAAAAACCCTTCGATTTTCCTCCAAACTATTCCAAGGAGCTCCCCTAACCTCTGAAAATTGAAACTCCCACGTGAACCACGAGTGGGAGGAGGAATGGAAAATCCCGAGTGGTCGGGACTTAAAAACCAAAACTTTAAGTGGTCGCACGGTTACCTCGCACAGTTTGGAAAACTGTGCACCAACCATGCGGTTGCCACTGTCTCATCCAGGGATTTCGCACGTCTTGCCCGCACGGTTTGACAAACCGTGTGCAGCATGTATGGAGACCACTATCTCATCCAGGGGCTTCGCACGACTTTTCAGCATGGTTTGAAAAACCATGTGCAACCTGTATAGAACCCATTGTCAAGGGTGCACGGTTCCCTGGGCTGGCCGCACAGTTTGTTTAAACCGTGCGCCAACCGTGCGACCCTGCACAACCTCCAGAAATTTCATCTTTTTTCACAAAAAATGACCAGAAAAGGAAAATGTACCTGAAAAGAAGGTCCGGGTTCTTACAATTATTGTGATATAAAAAAATGATCAATAACAAGTATCCTATACCCTATATTGATGATTTGTTCAATCATCTACGAGGGGCACAATACTATTGAAAAATTTATCTTTTATCGAGATATGATCAATTAAGGGTGAAAATAGGGTATGTACCCAAGATAACATTTCCTATAATATACAAGCACTATGAATTCATAGTTATATCATTTGAACTTTCAAATTCCCATATCTATCACCATGGATCAGATGAATTTTGTTTTTAGAGATTAAACCGATCAATTTATGGTAGTATTTATATATTATATTATCATATATTCAAAGGGAAAGTAATATTATGAAGAATATTTTTGGATATTATTGAATACCATTAGAGAGGATAAGTTGTATTCCAAATTTAGAAAGTGTGAATTCTTGCTATATAATGTATTAATTTTGAGTCTTGTAATCACAAGAGAGGGTATATATATGGATACTTCAATGAAAAATTTTATTGAGGAATGAACTAGACTTACCACAAAAATTGAGATGCATAGTTTTCTTGGATTGGATGAATACCATTGATGATTTTTTATCTATTTTTCAAAAATATCAAATCCACTAAACATGTTAACTTAAAGAGAGTCATGTTTCTTTGGATATATGAATTTGAAGAAAATGTCAAGCCTCTTAAGAAAATGTTTGTTAATACACCTATAGTCAAAATATCCATAAGTAGAGGATGGTTTTTGATAGACAATGATGCATAAAAGAATATATTAGGATGATTCATCAAGAAAAATGACATGGTGTATAATTATTCTATACTTCAATTAAATATTGATGAGAAAAAATAGTTTATATATGATTGAAATAATATTTTATTTAAAGATAGTAAGGCATTATCTCTATGGTGAACAATGTGAAATATATACTATTAAAAATGAATTAAAGTATATATTCAGATAAAAAGAGTTGAACATGAACCAAAAGAGATGGTTGGCATAGATAAAAGATTATGACTACTCAATAAATCAGAATCCTATGAGTGAAAATATGGTGGTTGATTATTTGAGTTAGAAGATTCATTCTTCCTTATCTATGATCATGATTTAAGGAGGCCCAATAGTAATGTATTTTCAAAGGATAGACCTTGAAATCATAAGGGAAGGATAGAAATTATATCTTTCCCAAATGGTTGATCAATCGTCAATCCTTGTGAAAATTAAGGAGGCACATAAGAAGTATATTAGTCTACGTAATAAGGTTTGAAATATTCCAGATTTTGACTTTGACAATGATGGAATTATAATATTTGGGAAATTAATATATATTCCATCAATACCAAAATTGGAGAAGACACTATTATATAATTCACATATATCTTCATTCTCTATCCATCCTGGAAGAACAAAGATGTATAGATATATCAAGAATCATTTCTGGTGGGATAACATAACAAGGTATATTGTAGAGTATATATCTTGATTCTTAGTTTTTCAGAAAGTTAAGGATGCATATCAGAAGTCTGAGGGGGTGGTGAAAATATTTAATATACTTTCATGGAAATGGGAAAACATCACCCTGAAATTCATTTCATGTCTTCCTTATAATTATAAAGGCCATATTTCCATTTGGGTTGTTATTGATCTCCTTAAAAAGGAAAAAAATTTCATTTATATTTGAGAAGATTAATCACTCATTAAAATTTCCTAGATATATATAAAGTAAGTGTTAAGGCTACGTAGAGTACAAATATCAATTGTATCTGATAGTGATATAAGGTTTACCAAGAATTTATAGAGAATTATTCAATAAAAATTTGACAAATAACTAAGCTTAAACACTAATTATCATCCTTAGATTGATGATCAATATGAAAGGAACATTTAAACCTTAGAGAATATATTGAGATACTATTTAATATATTTCCAAAGATGCTGGGATCAACACATGTTCAGTTAAAGAACACTTTTATATAATTTGTTTTGAAAATCAAAATACACTTTATTATGAGTTTGATTTAACATGAGGTTTTTGTTTAATTATTTATTGTGTAGGTTTAATATCCATTACTTTGACATCTTATAAAATGATTAGATATACTAGGTTTTATTACATTTAAAATATGGATTGAAGTATTTTCAGTGGACATTTGTACACTATAATGGCATGGAGAGTTATACACATCAGAAGATAGAAGTAGGGATACGTATATTAAATTATAGAGTACCACATATGATTATAATGTAAATAAACCCCAATATATATGGATCATATCATTAATTTTTTTATATAGTAAATTTATAAATTAAACCTAAATATTTGACTAACATGAACAATAAATGATAATTACATTTTCTGGAAAGTTGACTGCAAGTGAAGCTATGAAAACATATCATTGCCTTTGAGTTTTCACATTAATAATCTTTTTCAGAGTGTCCTAATAGATAATGTATGGTGATGTTTTATTTATAAATCTCGTAGTATTTATTGTTATAATTTTTCTTTTTTGATCTCTCGCAGTCAAGTAGATTTTAGGTTATAGAATATCATTTTTATGATCCTTTATGATCAAGGATCATCTATGTGTGAAGATGTACTATTCAAGGGGTTTAAAATCGATGAAATATAGGTGTAGACTTTCTATTGATCAAGAATTATAGAGGAGTTAGAGGATAGAGCTACATGTTTTTTTACCATAGTGTTGAGGAAGTTTATTTGGAATCTTGATACCTTCTGATAGGTTTAAAACTAAGGAAGTCACGAGGTTGGAATCGAGATACCTAGGATCAGATCAACATATACTCCTTCCACATTAGATAATAGTGAAGGATTCATCTGCATTTGAATTAAATTAGTAATAATATCATTTTGGGGAATTGGAATCATTATTCAATTCATCAATAATTATTTTACTTTATTATTTATTTTTATTTACCATTTGTACTACATTTATCAGTATAGATTTTATCTACTGATAATATTATTTCATATTGTTATTGATTATTTTATTCGACAATGTTTAAATTTTAATAGTTTAATTTTTTCTATGTATACTTTATGTTTACATTTAATACTTTGATCCTATAATTTTATCATAACATAATTTTTCTGATTAAGTAAATTAAATTATTGGTAAAAAAATTATTATTATTTTTTAGACTAAAATTCACCCCCACTTGAAGAACCATATCATATATCTTACAAGAAAACATCTAGTATCAAAGAAATTATACACATATTATATTAACTTTTTACATTTATTAAAAATTATCTATTATAAGTTTGTTTATTGGAGCTCATATCAATTTCCTTACACTAAACATGTAGTATATGAAATTTATTTATTTTTTGATGTGGTAGGTGTGACGAATATTAGTAGTTTGGATAATCTAAATCAAAAAACACAAATTCTATTTAATGGAAACAAGTATAATATTGGGGTTAATGGATGGAAAATTATATCATAAATACTAGAGTATAAAATTATCATATGTTGGCTGGATTCCAGAGAATAATTTCACTAGATTTATATAAGTGGAAATAGTTTAGTTTCAATATAAATTACGTGTGAGTAACACCATGACATGTGAAATTCAATAAAATATCTATATTCAAGTTTCATATTTTTGAAAAACATGGGTAATTTGGTAGAATATTTAAGTTAATCACTTTGAGAGATAAAAATTTATTAAAACCAAATGACATATGTTTCGTGATGATTATATGGAAATTAATTTTCTTATACGAGAATTATTTTCCAAATTCACTAGAGATTAATGCATATAGTTAATAAGCTCCAGCAACATGTGGAATGTTTTATTTCATAAGATCATTTCATTCAAAAATTTATTGATAACTTACCTAAATAATGAGTGTCCCAGAAGAAAAAAATTAGTGATACCAAAAATATTACAAAGAATAGACTTAATGATTTAATTGGAACTCTCATGTGGTATGTGAGGAGATTTAAAATAGATGCTAAAAGTAGGGAAAAAATGGAGTTAAGAAGCACCCATGGATTTGGATAAACATGAGTTTTATTTGTTTTAAATTATAATTAAGTTAATGAGTGTTAAATTATAAAGAGTCAGTATCTATTGTATATAAAAAAGAGAATATATCTCTTATTGGAAAAAGAAGTGAGAAGTTTTCCCATGAATTCCTATAATGGTGACTGATGTTGGTTTATTAGATAGAAACCCATAAAATTAGACTATCAAAGAGTTTTTCCTTAAGTTAAAGACAAATATTGAAGTGTGACCAGTATTTCCTACACCTGTTTGAATGGAATAGTTGATAAAGGAAGATCTTGGTGATGAATTTAAACTAGATAACTTGTATAAACTATATTTAATATGTTTTAAATATTTTAATCACTAGAGAGAGCTAGCTTTAAGTTTTAGAAACCATCATAGCATAACTTAGCAGGAATAATATTGTTTTTAGTGTTGAAAATCATCTATATAAAGGATCAAATACTGTTTTAAGGCTGAATTAAAGTTCATAGAAGATTTTAAAAATTTTCTAACTTGATTATTAATATGCTACCAGAGTGCTTGGGAATGGACATAAAGAGTTTCAAAATTTTTGAAAATTTTAAAAAATAATTTTGATGTTTTTTATGTGTTAAAAATGATCATCAGTTAATTTGAAGAGAATTTGAACTTAATTCAAGAATTTTGGATTTTTTAGTTCAAAGTTTAAATTTGGATAAGTTTGAAAATCATCCATAATCATCAATCATTTGTAAAGACAAATGCTATAAGTATCATCTAGTGTTTATAAACATGATATCAAAAGCATGAATACTGGGAACTATAAGGATAAACAAATCATAAAGATGAATTTATATTTCCTTGTAAGCATCATCTATATAAGTATGAAAGAATAGGTAAGCATTATTTTCTAATACTAGTGATATTATGTAAGCATGGATTAAATTTTTGAGGTTGAATTAATATGAGCTCATAAGGATGAGGTTATATAAGGGTCACTATAACATGGTTGAGATGATTTCCATATGGATGATCATACCATAAGGTTTATTACCATATAAAATAGCTAGTGAGCATGACCCTATAAGAATGAGCCTGTAAGAATCATTTTATCTATATTATATTTCTAGGAATTATATATTTTTCTAGAATTTCATATTCTAATGAATAATAATTGGGTATAATGCAAGAACCATTATTAAGTTTTATAAACATCAGAAACACTTAAATTGACTTCTGATTTATGTATGAAAAAAGGGTAGTATAAAATCAACCAATAGAAAAGAATATCAAATATATAATAATAATTTGATAAAATTTATTGTCTAAAATTTCTGTTTCCAAAAATAAATATTACATTGAAAATAAAATATGGATATTTTGAAGTTGTCCCTTAATATTTTTAATATCATGATTATATTCATAAAAATAATCAAATAATTATTTTATGAGTTTAAATAATATTAAATGATTGAGTTCACTATTTCTATTTATTAATAACTTTCAAATGAGAATATTTAAAAGTCATCATTTGACATAAAATTGGAGATTAATTTGAGATGATACATGAGATGAACATCAGTGTGTTATAAATAATAGAAATAATGTGATTAAAGCTGTTTGACTGAGAAAAGGTAATATTTGGTCATAATAAAGTACAAAGAGTATATTTTACCCTAAAATGATAAATTAAAGTTTTAGTAAATATGGAAATACAAAAGGAAAGCTATTAATACGAGAACCATACTTTAGAATCCTAAACATCACAAAATTATTAGTGATTCAAGTTGAGTTATTTTTGAAGTTTCAATTATTTTTAATCTAAATTTTCAAGAGTTATTGTGCTAAGAATAATATTTTATACTATGTCTATAGTTTTACTAGAAATTTATAAATAAATAAATGAAATTGATTTCTATTGTGTTTTAGTAATATCAAGTAATTTATATTCTTAATGAGTTATAAAATTTTGAAGATGCTTGTTTGGGAAGAATATGAGGAGGAGGGTGGTTATATATAGGAAGTAGTGCCACATGATGAAGTATGAGATAAATCTACATAAAATCATGAGAAAAAAAATCTGGAAATTTTATAATCATTATTTTATCTGGCTTCTTAGAAAATTTTCTTTGTACTCCATTTTAGGAAAGTGAAAATGAGAGGATCAAATTTATTCTCATGGATAGAGTGATTTTTAATATCACATTATTGTATATTGTGTGGGATGAATGTATTTTAATAGTGTATTGATAGTGAAGAAATCTCTCTTTAAGAACATGAGGATCAACTAATACTGTTCTTAATAAGAAGATCTTTAGGTATTAAAGAAGAAGAATAATAATAAGAGACATACATGTTTCTATTGGTCAGAACCATATAATTTAAGTAGTGAGAAAGTAAAATAAATAAGAAGAATAAAAAGAAGAAACTAATTTGATAAAGGGTTTAAGTTTATAAAATCTTACAGATTTACACTTAGAAATCAAAGAATTTGTGTTTGTATTACCATTTTTCAATGATCCAGTGATAAATAATATCTAAAAGCTGAGATACTAGAAATATCAAAGTGCTTTTAGCTATTAAATATTATAATTAATTAAATGAATATTTTTTTAATTTAAAGAAGTGATGAAGAACTGGTGTGATTCCAGTATAAAGAACCTATAAAATATAATACCTAATCACATCTGTAATATAGTGATCTCACACCTCTATAATTTGGGGTGAATGGTTTTAATATACTACATATCTAACATGATTTAATTTGTTAAAAATATTACTAGTGGATAATCCTTTTCTCAATAGGATTTTAATATGATAAGGATTAGGCTTCCCAACATATGTCCAAACATTATAAAAATATCATCTCCTGATCCCTTGTTTATATTTTTAATTCCATTTTGTTGT
This sequence comes from Viscum album, assembly GCA_963277665.1. Classification (NCBI taxonomy): domain Eukaryota; kingdom Viridiplantae; phylum Streptophyta; class Magnoliopsida; order Santalales; family Viscaceae; genus Viscum; species Viscum album. Next base: position 1,077,021,879 of record OY728166.1, on the reverse strand, counting down.
TGAATATTGGGAAAAGATAAAATGGTCTATTTATATCCTAACATATAATAAGGGTTAAATTACTAAATAGGGGATATATTACAAGTATATTTGGACTTTGGTAAAAGGATGGAATTACTTGATTCTCCCCCCTTTCATATGTGTCTGCATGATCCTATTGAGACTTACAATTAGTATCAGATAAAAGGTTCCCTTTAGTTGGATATACTTGTTATTATCACTATGGTATTTTCATTTTCTTATATGAAGTTTATATTTTATATGAGTTTAGAATATATTCAGTTGTATATATATTCATCTATCTCTAAAAAAGTAGATTTAAAAATTTCTGATAGCACTTTGAAGAATAAGAATACAAAATAGGCTAAGAAGAATATAAAAAGTTCAAATAAAAAATAGGTGACCCCAATATTTGATGTCATTCAATGGGGTATCTCATATAATAATGGTACCAATACCAATCCTTGTGGAATATCTAGTTTTATTAGTGAAAAGGATGAATCTACTGATCCATTTAAAAACATCTATAATAATGTTAACAATTACTTGAAGAAATTTCTTGCTGAAAATTTCACTCATATATTTAAGTTTATTTAGGTATTATATGATGAGAACAACCAATGGCTATTAGAAGAAAAGTCCCTGTAAAAAAATCACTGGACAAGAAGTTGAAAGAATACAACATCATCTAACAAACAATGAAATATAGAGTTCAAATTATCTTACTTTTTAAAGAACAAAAACCTCTATATTAATAATAATTCATAAGGGCCACTAATAGTAGATTTAAAATAAGTAAATCTTTTTAAAAAGGATCCATGATTTAGAAGAAATCCATAAATCTATAATTGGTGTCAAGGTTTTAAAATTAGATATCAAATAATAGAGGATAACAGACCTAGATAATTCATTATAGGTAAGAATTATTATGTATGGTGAAATTATTCAAAAGTCAAAAAATTAATTGGAAGATAGGTTGAGATTAGTTGAGTTTGAGAAAAATAATCACATCATAATATTTTTGGAGATGGATATCATATTTAAAAATTAAGATTCTATACAAGTTGAGTCTTCCAAAATAGTTGAATATAGCTTTCCCACTAAAATACCTAAAAATAATCTACTTTTCAAAAGAACTCATACAGACGGAAAAATTATATTGAGAACCTTTGAAGAAAAATCCACCTCAGGCTCATGGATAACGGTAACCCATTACTCATTTGAACCTATTTGTACTAAATCTATCTCAACTATTTATATCTATTTAGATTCAAATACTATATAAACTTGGATGAGGAAAAATGTTGGAAAACCCACCAATATGCTCAGGGTTGAGGTAATAATTTCCTATAAAAATTTCCCCTCAATTAGATCCCAAAAAAGTGTTATTCCACCCTAAAATAAAAAAGGAACAAAATATAGATAGATAATATATAAATATAAACAAATAATATTAATTGGTATATGTTGGTGCTATTTTAAATTTGGGAATTAGGATATTTATTCATGATGCAACATGTTAGTTATTAAAAGTGTTAAAATCCATAAAGATAAGGATGTAAAAGTTGAAAAAATAAGAAACATTATGGAAGAAAAGAGACTCCATAGAAAATAAAAATCAGTTTAGTAAGAACATATTTTAAAGATTAGACAATTTATATGATTTATAAAGAAAATTTGGTTACTTCTATGAGGATTGTAGGAATTAAAAATAACAATAAATTTATAAAACTAACGAGAAAATAATGATACAATAGTAGGTGAAACAAAAAATTTCATTACTTAGGACAAAATCAAGAGGAAAGCTACTAAATAGATTAATCCTAATAAGTTATTAAAAATAGTTGAAAAATATGTCAAATAAAAATTTTTATGCTTATAATATGGAAGTAAAGTCCAAACCACGACCTAATATAAATAATTCATGGACATAAAATTAATATAGACCGTGTTGAGACATAGGGGTGAGTTATTCCAAGATATAAATAGGAGGATTGGAATGGGTTTGGACATCCCTGATGAAGAAGTTTAGAAGATGAAAAAGAAGATAAATCATAAAGTTGATGAATGCATGTGTGTAAGGTTACATTTTTTAAAGGTTGATGTAAAGTCCCCATTTTATTGAACAAAAAAAATATCCCCTTTTGAGAACTAGGTTGATAGGGAACCCATACAAGACATAGAGGAAAGATACCTTTAAGAAACATGACTTGGAGGTCGGACATGTTCCTGAATGATTGAAGGTTTCTACAATAAGAAAGAAGTAAACATATAAATATAAGTTCATGCATATAACCAAAGCATGATAAACCATATGGACAGACTATTTATAAGAGGCTAGGAAGTTGGATAAAGGTACAAATAACATAATTTTTCTGGTTACTAAAGTTGATAATCCTAGTTCATATAAGAATAAATTATAAATAAAGAAGAACAATATACTACAAAAATATAAACAAACTTGTAGAACCAAGAAATAAGAAATCATGAATATGTTTAGATACTTCAAAAAATCAAGTGTGTCTCATGTTTTAGGAAGTTTTCTCTACCCTATGGATCATACTGAGAAGTTGATGGACAACCCACCTTATTCACATGTCTATTCTGTTTGTGTTAAAAAGTTAGGATTTTAAGGTGGAGAAGTTAAAAGATAATATCTTGAGGGTGAGTATTCAAAATATTCAAGTATTATAGATATTTATGAAAATACTTTGAATCTAGAGTTATGGAAAATTCCTTCAACAATGAAGGAAAAGGTATGATCTTCACTCTCCCATCACTATTTTTATTATATTGAATATGTAAAATGGGAGTGATTGTCAAATAGAACAGGGAGAAAAAAATTCATTTCACAAGAATTTTTTTGATGTGTGAGTTCAAGTGAAGTGTAGGTGTAAATGGTAACATGAAAAATCTAGTTGTGCAACCCCTTAAATATGATAATCTCAAAGTTGGTATCACATTGGGTTGTTATATAGATTTTTTTATAAATTTCCAATATTTTCTACTATAAAGGTTTATCCAATAAAGTATTAGAGTTTATGGGTTGACGAGACATTGTTAAATAAAATTTGGTTCCACCCTTCTCTCATGAATTTATGGATAACATTAAAATTGGATGAATAATAAGGGTAAAAGATAAATGGAATTGAATTTGAAAGTAATTGGTATTAAAAACAAATCTAAAGGGGGAGAATGAAGTGACCTTGGATCTGGAGAATCTTGAGATGTATTTGTTTTCAATAGAAAGTTAGTCGGTGTGTGTTAAATTATGAAATTTTTTCTTCCATTGTATATTAAAAGTATTATCATTATCATGTTAGAAAAGGAAGTGAGATAGTTTCCCATGCATTTGGGTAGTGGAGACTGATGTAGGTTTCTTGGGGAGAAACCCACAACATTATATTACTGCAGAGTTATTATTCAAGTCAAAGAGAAGTTATGAAGTGTAAAAATTATTTTCTATATAAATTTTAATGTAAGAGTAGAGAAATTAAGAGTTGAATACTATTAATAAACTTGATAGCCCATATAAGATGTATTTAAGAAGTGTTAAATATGTTTAATGGTTAGAGAGAGATAAATTCAAGTTTTAGAAACCAACTGTAAAGTCACCCATGATAAAGTTAACATAAATATTATAATAATATCAGGATTTAAATTATACAACTAAAAACTAGTCGCATAACCCAAGGATATAAAGGTTTAGTTTCTTAGATATTAGTTATATAAACATCTTATTTTACAAAACAAGTAAATATTTCTGCATAAAAATGATCTTATAAAACATTTTTTTGATATCTCACATGACATAATCATATTCATAATACGAATAATTGAAATATAAAAAATGTGTGAGTTTAAATTCTCAGTAGGATGAAATTAATATTATAAGGCATTAGATTTTAAAAATTAAGATGAATTTGAGGAAGACATAGATATGTTAAAAAAAATCATAATACAATGTATGATAATCATACAACCCTATGTAGAAACATAATATCATAAAAAATATCATTAAGGAATCATAAAAGATATTAAATGGCTCAAAATACATATCAATAATCATAAAAAATGTGATCATGATATGAAAGTACAAAATACTTTAAAAATAAGGCATTAAAATTGTAAAGTCTCATGTTTTTGAACCGAGTTAAAATACAAATGTTTTTGAACTTTTTCATTTTTGTATGGGTTGGCCTTAAAACCAAGCTTCAGGTTGATGTTTCATGATTTTGGACCATTTAAAAGTGTTGATAATAGGATTGTGAAAATTTTTGAGGAGTTTTATGGGTGGTTCAATGGGTTTCGGGAGCACCTAACCTAGCAGTGGCGTTTGCACGAGCTGATCACGATTGGTCAAACTGTGCAAGTCAAACCATGCCGCTTACTAAAGGTGAGACAGAGGCGTTCTCATGGTCTACACATGGTTAGGAAAATCATGTGGGAAAACCGTGTGAAGTAGGTTCCTTAGACATAAGGCCCCGTACGGTTGGTGCATGGTTTTCCAGATCGTGCGAGACAAACCGTGTGGCTTACCCAGTTTCGGGTTTTGGGTTATTTTATTTAATTAAATTCCCGGCCATGAGGGATTTAATTAAATGTTTTTATATGAGGGTTTTTAATTGATTAAATTCATGGTTAAAAAAATGAATTTAATTAATTAATGTAAAAATGAGGTTTTATTTAATTAAATTAATGTGCGGTAATTTAATTAAATGAGTTGGAGTTTTATTTAATTAGATCCAAGTTAATGGATTTTAATAAAATAAAGAATAAATGTGGAGTTGGGGTTTTACTTAATTAATTTCAAGGATAGGATGAATTTAATTATTTAATGAAAAGTGGGGGAAATGATTTAATTAAATTTTTAGTTGGAAGAATTTGATTAAATAACGATGATTTGGAGGTGTATTAATTAAATTTATTCAATGGAATTTAATTAAATGAGTTAAGGAGGAGTTTTTATTTAATTAAATTCATTGGAGAGGAATTTAATTAAGGAGTAATGGGGGAGTTATGGGGTTTATCAAAGAATCATTTAAATTAAAATGATAATAATAATATAGTTATTATTATTATTATTATTATATTAATTATTATAAAACTTTTTGGGGTTATAAGAGGGAGGCACACAGCAGGGTGAGGCGTGACCCCCTCCCCTCGTTCTCCAATGGTGAGGCACACCACTCCCCAACTCGGATGCCTCTCTGCACGCCGAATTGCGGTAGTTCCTTCATGGAAGTTGTTCATCTCGTCGAGGTATGTCATTATCCATATGTTTTGTTCTTCACAACGGCTATTTCATATATTCTTCTCATGATCTCCGTTAGGTTGAAGACCTAAGGCCCGGGGTTAATTCGGTTTGTTCCCTTCTTCCGATTCTAGGTTGTGCAGATAATGTCTCGGGACCCGTTAGTCCATATTTTGACAACCGCTGCAAAAAACATGGCAGTTTGTCTCAATTTGGTTCACCGCTGCCATATTTTGGTAAGGTTTTATACTCGTTAATTGGTTTATCACCCTTGAATTAGTGCTTATGGTGTATTTTGAGCTGCAGTGAATTATTTGGGTGTGTGTTGGTCTCCGCCGCACTATTTATGAGTGTCAGTTAATTGTTTTTAGGTGCAGTGATGAATTCCAAGTGTGTGCATGCTTCTGTGGAGGTGCGTCTGCGTGAGCAGTTTGTGGTTTAAGTTATATATCATTGGTTCGGCCAATTCCTTGAGGTAGGGTCTTCAACAATGATTTTATTTAAATAAATGAAGTTTCTGTTAATATACTGCTTTTGATAAAGTTGATTGCAATATTGAAGAAAATTCCTCATTAGTATAAAACTATTTGTTAGATTAAAAAATCATGTTTTTTAATAAAACCCCTCCAATGGAGGTGCACTACCTTCAAGATAAAAACATCATGTTTAAAGTGACATGTTCATTTAGATTTCAGCCATGTGAATTATTATTTCTGCCCTTTTTTGTTGATGCACTTGGGTTAAGTATAATTTATGAGTACTAGGTGGGATAAGTTGAGATAATTAATCAGAGAATTAATTAAGAGATTTTAATTGGATAAGTTAAGACAATTAATTTGGGAATTAATTATGAAACTAGAAAATTGTAATTGAAATATTGAACGAGTCTTGTTAAGATAATTAATTGGGAGAAATTAATTATGAGAAGATGTTTGGCTATGTAAGATAATTAATGGTGAATTAATTATATTCTATGATGATGATTAAAGATAATTAATTGTGAGAATTAATTATGATAATTTGATATTTGATTTGGATAATTAATTGTGAAGAATTAATTATGGAAAGATGAGATTTAGAATGAAATAATTAATTGTGAATTAATTATGTGCTTGACCTTGAAATATAGATAATTAATCGAGGGATTAATTATAAGATATTTAATTGGATAATTGAGATAACTAATTGGTGAATTAATTGTGATTTGATGCTTTGAATAAAATGAGATAATTAATGGTGTATTAATCATTTGCTCTTGTAGTAATGTTTCAGATAATTAATTATGAAGAATTAATTATTGAATGATAATTTTGTTGATTGATTAATTAGTTGATGAATTAATTAATGGGTTATATGCTTAGTTAATTTATGAATTAACTAATGGCCTTTTAAATGTTTAACTAATCGTTGGATTAGTAAATGAATAATGTGACAAATTCTTATGACTTAAAGAATGATTAAATGGCTGAGATTTTTTGGTGCTAGGTTTGGAATCCTGGACCAATGTAGAAGTTGGGACATGGACATAGTGTTCCTCCCCAATAGTTATCAAATGATGAAAATGAATGAGAATGTGGTGCTAGGTATGGAATCATAGACCAATATAGAAGTTGGGACTTGGACATGGCATTCCTCCCCAATAGTTATCTAAGTGCTTAGATGTAAGGGTGTTAGACATGATGATCTACAACGAATGAGAAATAGGTGTTAGACATGGCATTCTAACACCAATAGTATAAATATATGAATCAGGTTTTTAGGTGCTAGACATGGAGTTCTACACCAATAGTATATTATATGAATGAATTATGTAATGAATGAGAGATATGAATCATGATCAAGTTTAATGTAACTAAATAAAGAAGGATTGAGAATTATTAGAGTTCTGGCATGAGACGAAGTTGGTATTGAGGTACGTGATACCATGGGAACCTTAGAGATAATAAATGATTAAATAGAGAATAAATGGTAATGTATTTAAAGGTATTTATGTTTGATAAATATGCCTATATGATTCTTGAGTAGACTCTTATTCTTGCCATAGGCCGAAGAAGTTATCGTTGTCAGGTGTCCCTTTGGAACCTAGACGAGTTGTTGGTTATTTATTTAGTTATGTTATTACCTTGTTATAACTACACATCATTTGTTATATTGTATTGTCTAGATTGAGCTAGAAAAATGGTGGTCTCGTCCTACTGAGATGTATATCTCACATCCTATTCGGGCCGCCATTGCATTTGGGTACCTGAGTAGACTTTCTTGTTTGCAGGAGTATGGACCTTTTCTGTTGGGTGTTATGTGTACTTTGGAGTTAGAAGCAAAGGACCAAGAGGGAGTTCAGGATGCTTGTGGAGATCTCCCTTGGGGCTTGAGTTCTTTCCTTATTTCTATATTGTAATGTAAATCATGCTGTTTTGTTTACTACTTTTCTATATGTATCACCATGGCATGAATGCATTGTATAAATTGGACTTGGCCTTTTTTATTATCTAGTTGAATATTTTTCTATATGCTTCCACTGTTTTTTGAGTTTATTATCTATTTTGGATGTGCACTCTAAATATCAGGGTATAGTCTCCCTAATGACTATCCATAGAGCCTAAAAACCAGTCGGCAACCTCTGGCATATGGGAAGATGCGCTTGAGGTCATGTGGAGACCAGTCTGGATACCAGTTTGAGGTTAAGCCGAGACGGGATGTTACAAAGTGGTATCAGTGGTTCAGGTTTTGATTCTTTTTTTCCATTGTCTTTCTATTTTGGGTTGGTAGATAGGAGACTAGTAAAGTGTCCCCAATCAGTTAATAATCGTACCTGAGACTGATCACCCCATGTACGGGAAATGACCAAGTGTCCAGGGATTGGAATTTATTTTTATACTGTTTGAGGTTACAGTTGATATGATTTCACCTTGAGTGATATGTGTATTTTCCACTACTTATTGATTTTGAGAATTTTAAAAATTTTCCTTGTCCTGATATGGAAAGAAAATTTTATTACATGCATGATCTTAGGCACTTAGAGATTCACATTCTATGCATATCGCATTCCATGTAGTTGCATTAGTAGGGTGCCAGCTAATTTTGATTGTATGCCTTGGGTAGAATTCCATGTTTTGATTTTCTTTAGAATGCCCCATTAGATAGCATGTGTCAGTGATAGATATAACATACTTGAGTGTTTATATGTCATGATGCCTATGTTATTATCATGTTTTGATGTCGTTCCATGCTTCTGTGTTATAACATGATGTTGTGTTATTGGTATTGATAACTTTATAGAGTAGTTTTTATGTATAAATGGCTGCATGAGTATAATCTTTTTGATTGATTACATCTTCAACGTGATCCAATTTCAGTTGTAAGGTGTATGGGAACCTTATAATTAGGAAAAGGGTAACCCGTGTATTCAAACAATTGAAAAAGTGGCTACTAAAGTTAAAAAAAATGTTAAATGGAAATTAATTATGATAAATGGGAGCCAAATTCCAACAGTCAAGTGTATGGGTTCCTTATTGATTGTTAGATGGCCACACATGTGACTAAGCCTAGTATAACCATAGTGTGGTTGAAAATGGTTATAAATGTAAAACTGTTGAGTTTTTATTGAAATGAATTGTTATAGGGTTTCTTTTTGAAGAACCTATATGTTTTGAATTAAATGGGACCCTCTGAGGTTGCCTTCTGATTAAAAGGAATTTAAATGAATAATTTCCTGTTTAAAAATGAAATGACACTAAATGTTAAATGTTTAAGATGAAGTTTATTATATCTTTCTTGTTTTGTCCAAGGAAAATTGTTTAAATACCAAGTTATTTGTTGTGGAATAATAATTTTGGCTTTGTTAAAATTATTTTAATGTTTATAGGTTGAAATTAATTCAATGAAATGACTAAAATGATATGGGGGATTTTGAGCATAGTGATTTATGTTTTGCGTAACCAAGATATTGGGTTGACGCGTATGATTTGTAAAGGACTAGCCTATGGTAGGTAGCACCCTTAAAGCTTGATATGATTTGTTCTGCTGTGAGCTTTTGATGTTGGTGTCATTATAGTGTCGTTTCCCTTACTATAAATTTTGGGAATTAGGTGTTTTGACATGTCAATAGGTTTAAGTTGCGGCTTTCATATGATATGTTGACGTGGTGATCGTGGTTCGTGGAATGCCACATGTGAATTTAAGGTGTTTCTAAAATAGTGATCTTGTGAGTGACTGATATTTTCTTCTGTGGTATGGAAACTCCTAAGGAGAGTAATGTCGTATTGAAAAGTTTTTCAAAGAATTTTTGTGGTAAGATTTGAAGGAACAAGGATGCCTTGGGGGATGCAGGAATCAAGGTTTGGTTGATGAAGCGTCAGTAGGAGAGGCCAAGCCTTTTTGTAAAGAGTCGATTGGTGATAGTTCGACTGATATTTTGGTTACCTGAGTTTACTCATAGTGTTCTCTTTTGAATGAGATGAGCATGTCCTCTATCTTGACCTCGTCCTGGAGGCACTACTGGAAATAAGCCCATTTGTGACGGGTCAGTTGCGACGGGATCCCGTCGCAAAAGGCTATTTGTGACGGGGGTCCGTCGCAAATGACCCGTTGCGGTAAATGGCGTCGCAACTAACACTATTTACGACGGGTCCATCGCTAAAAATATTATTTGCGACGGTAATATGTCCCGTTGAAAATACTAATCGATATATATATTAAAAAATTAAAATAACACTTTTGTGATGGGCCCGTCGCAAATGTTATTTGCGACGAGCCACAAATACCGTCGCAAAAGAGTTAAATTGTTTTTTCAAAAAAAAAGAAATAAGTAATTGTGATGGGAAAATATTCCCGTCGTAATAGGAAATTTAAAAAAATTGTAAAAAATTTTAATTGCGATGGGATACCGTCCCGTCGCAATTACCTATTGCGACGGGATGATTATCCCGTCACAAATATGTATAAAAAAATAAAAAAAATTAAATTATTAATAAAAAAATTAATTAATATTATAATAGTAATAATACAATTATAATTCATTCAAATATTATAACAAAAAATCATTCAAATATTTAAAAAATTATAATTAAATTAAAATATTAAAAAATTTAAATATATATATATATAAAATTAATATTATAAAATATGAATAATATTATTAATCATATTAATATTGTAATATAAATAATATAATATTATATAAAAATAATAATATACCGAATTCATATTATTATAAATAATTAAAAAATTATAATTTTAATTAAAATTTTTGAAACTTTTTTGTATTAAAAATACTGAATATAATATTATTAAAATAATTAGAAAATAAAAATATGAAAATTATCAACATTTGCAAAAAGAAATATAAACAAATAATAAAATATTAAGAGTAATATTATTATTAATAAAATAAACAAACATTAAAATAAATACCAATAATAAATAATAAAGTATTAAAAATAAATAGAAATTAAATAATACAATATTGACACCTGTATAAGAGAGACAAAAAATCTGAATAGAAAAAATGTCATATTTTAAATTTACAAACTTTATAACATCAAACAATAACTAATCTGAAGGAGGAGGGTAGGGGGGGATCTGCTGGTGGAGGAAACTCCATCCCTAAGGCATGAGTGAGTCGGCGCATGTACTCCATCTGCTCCTACTGCTGCTACTGCCACCAACTCATCTGCTCCTCGTACACCTGTTGCTGTCGTCGGTGCTCCTCCTCATGCTGCTGCTGCTGCCGACGCATCTCCTCCTGCTCCTTTTGGAGACTCTCTATCAACTCAGTCTGAGATCACAACCGATCCTCATACTGTGTAGAGGAAGAAGATGCACGAGCTCCTCTAGAGCTGGACGCCGACATCGCAGCACTGCCATAATAATCTCCAGGAGTCAGTCGAGAGCCGATACCAACTACGCGGCCCTTCTCGAAGGCATATTGGGTCGCCTGCATCCATGCCGCCTCATCAAACTGATGGCCACTGGTCTGATCTGATGCCTCGGCCTGACCCTCAGGCCGGGTATGTGACGCTGCGGTCTCATATGACTCCTGTAGTTGCAATTTAAAATTAAAATTCTGAATATATTATATGCAGTTAATTTTTAAACTTGAAAAAAATAATACTAACCACGATGTGACGCTGGCAATCACCTCTAAGCTCCCCAGTAGCTGGATCACTGTACATCCTCCGATATACGTCGTACTCCGTAATATCAGGGTGCTCGACAGCCTATAAGAATATAAAATAAATTGTTAATATTTAAAGTTATATAAAATATTTATAAAAAATGTACGTACCAAATGCTGTCTATGAGTACTGAAAGTACGACTCCCAGCTCGATGAGTCACCTCCTGTCTCCCCCGATTCTGCCTCCCCACCGATGATCTCCTCTGAAAGCCACCACTCAACCAGTGTGCACATAATCCATCCCATACGTGGGATGAAATGTACTCTGGTCGGTGTGCTCTACATGAATCGTCAAAATCTGACACTCCTGCTTTCTTCATGGGAGATCTTCTTAAATTGTGCAAAAACTGATGAAAGCGATCACGCATGGCCACCTCCCATGCCTCGTGGATGGCGTCACGCATGGTATCCTAGATCGGATACCATAAACCCTACAAATAATTCAAAATATCAAGTTATAAATGAAATAAATTTCGAAATAAAAATTATTTATTTATGTAAGTACCAACCAATGACCAAACATGGCCTGCTGCACCTCAATATAAATATGCTCCCATGTCATCCATGGCTGAGAAAAATAGTTGCGCAAAATAGCGCTGCCCTATCCGACTACTATATGCGGAAAAATGTAAAAACAATAATAAAAAATTTATTATGTAAATAGATTAATGAAATATTAGTAAAATGAACAGGTTATCACACCTCTGGGTGTGTGGATCAAACCCAAGACGTGGATGTCACTCAGGGATGGGGTCAGGAATCATCAGTCATGCAAGACTGCGCCCCCTCCGCGTACTCCCTGAAGCGCCTTTAGGCTGAGGGTCAGGTGCCAGCAACTCGTCTGCATCAAAATATAGGTCAGCATCCACCAACTCACGAAATGTGTCCTCGTCCATCTGAAACAGAAAACTAATTTTGTTAGCAAATAATTGATAATTATTATTATATATACATATATATTAGTTATGATTATATATAACTACCATTGAATTGTATCAATGTTCAGCTTCATCATCATCTTCGTATCTATCAATGTCATCTTTATATTCCTCCTCAATATCATCAATATCCATTTGAGTTCCAGTTGCTTCATCTCTTACCATTTCAAATTCATTTGTGACGTCATTACCATCATCATCATCATCACTGACTCTTAATTGAGGGGTGTCATCATTGATACTCATGTCTCTTTGTAACAAAGATTGATTTTGAGTACTCTCTTGAAAAACTTCAATTCCTTGCACTTCAGTGAAAGCACATTCACTTTGACTAAACTGATTGTCTCGAATTTTCATTTTTATTATGCTCCACCAATCAGTCAAGTCTATTGACTTTGCATAGTACTTTGCATAATAAACTTGATGTGCCTGTTGAGCTAGTAAGAATGGTTCATTTACTGCAAGAACAATTTTACATTTAATATCGATGATTCCATGAGTCGGATGAACACGCACGCCTCTCTCAGTATTTAACCACCGACATTTGAACATCGTTATGTAATGGTTTCCTAGATAATAGAGTTCAATGATTTCATCAAGTATGCCATAAAAGTCAACTTCATTTTCTCTATGATGAGATCCTCTCAAGAAAACTCCACTGTTCATTGTTTTTTTTGATTCCCCATATGCATGTGTATGAAATCGAAAACCATTCACCACATATGCATTATAATATTTAACCATTTTGGATGGTGGGTTACTCAATATACAAAGTCGTTTGTCAATTTTATCAGCATGTTGTGACACCTGAAAATTTGTGAAATAATTATCAATATAGTAAACTATAAATTGAAGGAGATGTTAAAGTATGAAAAATTTATGTTACCAGTATTTGAAACCATTGAGAATTTTTTTTTTCTGCGTTATTCGAGAGCAGCTGCTGTAATTTGTGGAAGTTGTTTCTTGATATGATTATCATACAATCTATAAAAAACAATGTTATTTATTGTAACATAAATATTAGAATAAGTAATAGAATCACTTACAGTACAAATGATGTCATCTCTTCAAAGTTGAGCAGAACATACGTATGAGCTCTGTGATGTTCATCATCTGAAAGCCATCGTTCATAAACTCCACCAAAACCAAGCTCTGACTAGTTAAAAATAGATAATTGATTGTCGATTTCATAAATATTCCTCTCATTCCGTCCCATGCGGTTGTGTTTTTAAGGATACCCAGATTCAAAATAGTGGGAGCAGAAAAAATATATCTCCTCCTACAAATAAGCTTCGACAATAGATCCTTCAATAGATGCTTTGTTACGTACTTTTTTTTCAATTTCTACATGCATCTTTCGAATGGTTACATCCATCGAAACTGTATCAGACCTCCACATTTTGCTTCATATGGAAAATGTAATATCAAATGTTCCATTGAGTCGAATAAAGATGGTGGGAATATTTTTTCCAGTTTACATATAATTACAACAACATCTTCTTCAAATTTGCATAGAGCATCGTAATCTGTTGTCACCACACAAATGTCCTGAAAAAAATATGATACGTCTGTTATGGAATCCCATATCATAGAATTCAACAGACCTCTTAATCCAATGGGTAGAAGTCTTTCCATTATAACATGACAATCATAACTTTTTAATCCGGTAATATGACCATTATTTACACATCCACCCAAATTGGAATCACATCCATCTAGAAGTCTCAAATCTGCAATCCATTGACAAAATAATAAGTGGCTTTATTTGGAAAATGTATAAGATGATTTTGGTTTCATTAACCTTTCTGTTCTGACATTCTCAAACAGTTCGAGTTCTGGACACCTGCAAATTTGAGCAAGATCTAATCGTGCATTTACATTATCTTTGCTCTTTCCTGGTGTATCCAAAACTGTATGAAACAAATTATCAAAATAGTTCTTCTCAATATGCATGTCATCCAACATGTGGCGGACCAGCAAATCAGACCAATATGGCAAATCCCAAAATATACTATGTTTTAGCCAATTGTGTTCTTTCCCAAAACCAGAAATTTTCTGTTGGTTTATTGTGGGTCCAAATGTGATGGGAGGTAATGAATATACAACTGATTTTAACTTCGTTCCTGATAGCATTTTTGGAGGTCCATCCCTTTCAACTGTGCCTTTTCTAAAATGAGATCTGTTTCTGTGAAAAGGATGATTAGCTGGAAGAAATCTGCGATGACAGTCAAAATAGCAAGGTTTTTTTTCCATGGACGAGCATAAATACCTTGTTCTCTCCCATACGGTAAGGACATGATTTCGGCCCATGTGTACTCCAGCCAGATAACATGCCATAAGACGGGAAGTCACTGATTTTCCACATCAATGTTGCTCTTAGTATGAAATTCTGTTTCGCAGCAACATCATAAGTACTGACACTAGTACTCCATAGTATATTTAATTAATCAATCAATGGTTTCAAATAAACATCAATATTCGTCTTTGGATGTCTTGGGATTAGTAAGGTCAAAAAGATATAGGATTACTTCATCAATATCCATGGAGGTAAATTGTACGGAGTTAAAAAGACAGGCCAACATGAATACTGACAACCATAATATCCAAATGGATAGAAACCATCAGTGGAAAGACCCAGTCACACATTTTGGGCTTTTAAAGCAAAGGATGGATGCACTCTATCAAAATTTTCCATGAATCACCATCGGCCAGATGATTCAAGCTTTTACCGGTTGAAATACTCATTTTGTGCCATGACATCATTGTCGCTGTATTCTTAGACATGAATAAACGCTGAAGCCTGGATGTAAGAGGAAAATATCTCAACTGTTTTACAAGAATCAAGCCAGACTTTCCATGTTGAGCTTCTTTATACCTCGATTTCCCACAAGTGGAACAACTATCCAATGACTCATTTTCCCTAGAATATAAAATTCAATCATTTGAACATGCATGAATCTTCTGACAACTAAGTCCAAAATTCCGAACCAGCCTCTTACTCTCATAGTAATTTGCAGGCAAAAAATTTCCTTCGGGTAACAGTGTTTTAACAAAAGAAAATATTTGATCAAAACACATGTTTGACATTCCATTATCTG
Source organism: Viscum album (assembly GCA_963277665.1). NCBI lineage: Eukaryota > Viridiplantae > Streptophyta > Magnoliopsida > Santalales > Viscaceae > Viscum > Viscum album. The sequence goes on along the minus strand of OY728166.1, from coordinate 1,077,006,413 downwards.
ATTTGATAGCCATAAATTTTACAACTGCTTCTAATTTTCTTATCCTGCAACCAGGATATAACGCATCCTCAGTAGACCTCAACAACTCATAAAATTCAGAGTGTGCCAACTCAGGAGTTGAATCAATATCATCTTGAGTTTCTGTATGTTGAATAGATGGACCTACAACATCATGTACTAAATTTTGAAACCGGGATGGATCCAGAATCAAGTTAGTATCACCTTTTGTAGAACTGTGTTCACCATGTTGATACCAAAAAACATAATCTGGTTGAAAACCAAAATGCAAGAGATATACCCCAACTTTGTCAAATGTGTCAAATGTTCTCAATGCACATTTTTTACAAGGACATTTTATTGTGCCTTCTGAAACAAATTCTGGATTTGATGCCACAAATGCTAAAAAAGTCTCCACACCCTCTATATATACTGGATTTAAACCAGAACCATTTGGATTTCTACGTTGATTTATCCATATGCGGTCATCTAATAATGACTGTTGATGACCTCGTTGTTCCATATTTTTCTATAAAATATAAAAGCATTACTGGTTTTGAATAATTTGTTAGAAAAAACACTCAAGCAAGGATAATTATAGAGTTTACATCAAACACGACTCACGCAAACTTTTTATTGGGATAGACCTAAAAATTGACCCTTTAAGAATTGAACATGTTAAGAATAAAGCAAAACCTGTTACAAATATTGATAATTTTAATATTTTATAAATTTTTTATTATTTTAATAATACTAATATTATTTTTTCGTAAATATTAATTATATAATAATAAAATTATTACATTATTAATATTTTTTATTATTAATATTAAAATAATATAATTTTCTATATTATGTTATAATTCTCCTTTCATCTGTGTGTTTAACATTCTATCTCCACATGTAATATTTGCATTCACTTTCACCTCTCTATTGGTGAGTAGGTTGATAATTTTGAAAAAGAATGCAAATATTACATGTGGAGACAGAAGTTTTCTTAAAACCAATACAGAAATGAAAAGATAATTGAGAAAGATAATGATCAAGCTAGTTTTTTCCAACTAGATAATTATTACTAATTATTCCTAATTATTGGTAATTATTCTTAATTATTGGTAATTATTTCTAATTATTGGTAATTATTCCTAATTATTGGTAATTATTACTGATTATTGGTAATTATTCCTAATTATTGGTAATTATTCCTAATTATTGGTAATTATTCCTAATTATTGGTAATTATTCCTAATTATTGGTAAATATTGACAACTATTAGCAATTATTAGTAAATATTAGCAACTATTGGCAATTATTGGTAAATATTGGTTTGTTAATTATTACTAATTATTGTTAATTATTACTAATTATTGTTAATTATTACTAATTATTGGTAATTATTGTTAATTATTGGTAATTATTGTTAATTATTGGTAATTAGTGGTAACTATTGGTAATTAGTGGTAATTATTACTAATTATTGGTAATTATTACTAATTATTGGTAATTATTACTAATTATTGGTAATTATTCCTAATTATTGGTAATTATTCCTAATTATTGGTAATTATTCCTAATTATTGGTAATTATTCCTAATTATTGGTAATTATTCCTAATTATTGGCAATTATTCCTAATTATTGGTAATTATTCCTAATTATTACTAATTATTCCTAATTATTGGTAATTATTCCTAATTATTGGTAAATATTGACAATTATTGTTAATTATTGTTAATTATTGGTAAATATTGGTAATTATTGGTAATTATTACTAATTATTGGTAATTATTTTTAATTATTACTAATTATTGGTAATTATTGTTAATTATTACTAATTATTGGTAATTATTGGTAATTATTGGTAATTATTACTAATCATTGGTAATTATTGGTAATTATTTTTAATTATTCCTAAATATTCCTAATTATTGGTAATTATTCCTAATTATTGGTAATTATTGGTAATTATTTTTAATTATTCCTAATTATTCCTAATTATTGGTAATTATTCCTAATTATTGGTAATTATTCCTAATTATTGGTAATTATTCCTAATTATTGGTAATTATTCCTAATTATTGGTAATTATTCCTAATTATTGGTAAATATTGACAATTATTGGTAATTATTGGTAAATATTGGTAAATATTAGTAATTATTGGTAATTATTACTAATTATTGGTAATTATTGTTAGTTATTACTAATTATTGGTAATTATTGGTAATTTTTACTAATTATTGACAATTATTGGTAATTATTGGTAAATATTGGTAAATATTGGTAAATATTGGTAATTATTACTAATTATTGGTAATTATTGATAATTATTGATAATTATTGGTAATTATTACTAATTATTCCTAATTATTGGTAATTATTCCTAATTATTGGTAATTATTGGTAATTATTATTAATTATTGGTAATTATTCCTAATTATTGGTAATTATTCCTAATTATTGGTAATTATTCCTAATTATTGGTAATTATTCCTAATTATTGGTAATTATTCCTAATTATTGGTAATTATTCCTAATTATTGGTATTTGCAACGGGATCCCCTTCTCCTTTCATCTGTGTGTTTAACATTCTGTCTCCACATGTAATATTTGCATTCACTTTCACCTCTTTATTGGTGAGTAGGTTGATAATTTTGAAAAAGAATGCAAATATTACATATGGAGACACAAGTTTTCTTAAAACCAATACAGAGATGAAAAGATAATTGAGAAAGATAATGATCACGCTAATTTTTTCTAATTAGCTAATTATTACTAATTATTCCTAATTATTGGTAATTATTCCAAATTATTGGTAATTATTCCAAATTATTGGTAATTATTTCTAATTATTGGTAATTATTCCTAATTATTGGTAATTATTCTTAATTATTGGTAAATATTGACAATTATTGGCAATTATTGGTAAATATTGGTAAATATTGGTAATTTATTGGAAAATATTGACAATTATTGGCAATTATTGGTAAATATTGGTAAATATTGGTAATTATTGATAATTATTACTAATTATTACTAATTATTGGTAATTATTGTTAATTATTTCTAATTATTGGTAATTATTAATAATTATTGTTAATTATTATTAATTATTACTAATTATTACTAATTAATGTTACTTATTACTAATTATTGTTAATTTTTTCTAATTATTACTATTTTTTTGAATTATTCCAATTATTACAAATTATATTCATTAATTACTAATTACATTCATTATCTACAAATTACATTCATTAACTACTAATTACATTCATTAATTACTAATTACTATCTTTAATTAAAATTAAAAATATTAATTACTAATTATAGTAACTTAATTATTAAATATTGTTAATTACTAATAATGAAATCTAACAAATCAAATTTAATACCTTAATACAACATAATTATATCTAATAAGAAATAATAAAAACTAATGTAAAAATGTAAAACAAAAACATTAAATAAATATTAAATTAAAATTCAGAAAAAACCTTAAACTGGTTTTCGAGCTTTCGATTTGTTGTACTTATAGGATGATCCCCGCAACCTCCTTGAAATTGACTTGCAAAACAAAACTCACTAAACACATATAAACTAGTAAAAAGTAGTTCAGATTCAGAAAAATTGTCAAGGCTGACTGTATTTATAGGTTAGATTATTTGCGACGGGGTTTATTGCGACGATATTCCCGTCGCAATTGGTATTATTTGCGACGGGGCCGTCGCAAATAACCCCGACCACATTTATTATGGGCGGCAATAAAAGGGATTATTTGCGACGGGGCCCGTCGCAAATAACCCCTGCCGCCAGGTTATTAGCGACGAGAACCCCTTCCCGTCGCAAATAACCTGTTACCGCCGCCGGTTATTTGCGACGAGAAGGGGATCCCGTTGCAAATATCTTTCGCGCGATTTGGCGCGCATTTGCGCCAAACCATTTGCGACGGGTGAGAATATCCCGTCGCAAATAACTCTTTATTTGCGACGAGGATTATGCCCCGTCACAAATACCCCGACTGCGGGGGTTATTTGCGACGAGACATATTCCCGTCGCAAATAACCCGTCGCTAATACCACTTTTTCCCGTAGTGAGGCACTGAGATTGCATCGGTCATACACCGTGCTAATGATATAAAATTTGTTGGACTTGATAAGTGGTTGTTAATTGGGTTGTACATGGGATGTGTGGTTCTTTAGGTTACACTTTTTTTCATGCTGGGAAACAATATTTTTAAGGCATCCTTGAGATGGATTGACTTAGAGAGGTCACCAAAAGTCGAGTGAGGACTTTGGTTACTTGTGGTTGGTGATGGAATATTTTTAAAGGCACATCGTTGAGTTAATGGTGACTGTAGGTTTTTGGGTTGGAAAAATCAATTGAGGATATGATGAAGGGATCATGTATCTAGTAGTGTGGGATTGGTTATGTTATGTTTTTATGTTTTGGGTTGGATTCAGAGCTTTGGATCGGGTTTGAATGGTTTAATTCGTTGGGCTTGTGATTTGGTTAAAGGTGCCTTTGGTGTTTAGAAATTCAATGTATTTGTTTAAATGAGACTTTATGACCTTGGTGGGTCGGTTAATTTTTTATCAGTTCCTGTTATCTTCTTGGTGATGAGAAGTTTTTAAGGTGAGTAAATTGTAAAGTCCCATGTTTTTGAACCGGGTTAAAATACGAATTTTTTTGAACCTTTTCATTTTTGGATGGGTCAGTCTTAAAAAAAAGATTTGGGTTGATGTTTCATGAGTTTGGACCATTTAAAAGTGTTGACAACACGCTTGGGTAAAGGTTTGTGGATTTTTACAGGTGGTTCAATGGGTTTCGGGAGCACCAAACCTGACAGTGGCATTCACACGGGTTCAGCACGGGTTGTCAAACTATACGGGTTAAACTGTGCTACTTGCTAAAGGTGAGATAGAGGCACTCATATGGTCTATGCACGGTTAGGAAAACCATGCGGGAAAAACCATGTGAAATAGGTTCCTAAGACAGAAGGTCTCGCATGGTTGGCGCACAGTTTGTCAGACCGTGCGAGACAAACCGTGCGGCTTACCTAGTTTTGGGTTTTGGGTTATTCTATTTAATTAAATTCCTAGCAATGAGGGATTTAATTAAATGTCATGATATAAAGGTTTTTAATTGATTAAATTCATGGTTAAAAAAATAAATTTAATTAATTGATGAAAAAGGGGGTTTCATTTAATTAAATTAATGTGAGAGAATTTAATTAAATGAGTTGGAGTTTTATTTAATTAGATCCAAGTTAATGGATTTTAATTAAATGAGGAATAAATGTGGATTTGAGGTTTTACCTAATTAAATTCAAGGATAGGATGAATTTAATTATTTAATGAAAAGTGGGAAAAATGATTTAATTAAATTTACAGTTGGAAGAATTTAATTAAATAACGACAAGTTGGAGTTGTATTAAGTAAATTAATTAAAGGGAATTTAATTAAATGAGTTAATGAGGAGTTTTTATTTAATTAAATTCATTGGAGAGGAATTTAATTAAATGAGGTGTAACGGGGGAGTTAGGGGGTTTATCAAAGAATCATTTAAATTAAAATGATAATTATTATTATTAGTATTGTATTAATTATTATAAAACTTTTTGGGGTTATAAGAGGGAGGTGCACAACAGGGTGAGGCGTGACCCCCTCCCCTCATTCTCCCATGGTGAGGTGCACCACTCCCCAACTAGGATCCCTCTCGACGCGCCAGATCGCGGTTGTTCCTTCACAGAAGTTGTTCGTTCCGTCTAGGTAAGTTCTTCTCCGCATGTTTAATTCTTCACATTAGCCATTTAGACTATTCTTTACCCTGTCTCCATTAGGCCAAAAACCTAAGGCCTAGGGTTAATTTGGTTTCTTCCCTTCTTCTGATTCTAGGTGGTGCAGATGATGTCTTGGGACCCATTAGTCCATATTTCGATAGCCATTGCCGAAATCATGACAGTTTGTCTCGATTTGGTTCACCGCTGCCATATTTGGGTTAGGGTTTATACTTGTTGATTGGTTTCTCACCATTGAATTAGTGCTTATGGTTTATTTTGAGTTGTGGTGAATTATTTGGGTGTTTTTTGGTCTCCTCCACAAAATTTATGAGTACTGGTTAATTGTTTTTTAGGTGTGGTGATGAATTCTAAGTGTGCTCCTGCTTTTGTGGAGGTGTGTGTGCGTAAGCAGTTTGCAATTTATGTTAGAAAGCATTGGTTTAGCTAATTCCTTGAGGTAGGGTCCTAAACATTAATTTTATTTTAAAAAATAAAGTTAATTTTAATCTATTGATTTTAATAAAGTTGACTGTAATATTGGAGAAAATTGTTTATTGGTATAAAACTATTTGTTAGATTAAAAAATTACATTTTGTAATAAAACCCCTCCAACAGAGGTGCACTGCCTTCAAGTTATAAACATAATGTTTAAAGTGACATGTTCGTTTAGCTTACGGTAATGTGAATTACTATTTCTACCCTTTTTTGTTGATGCACTTTGGTTAAGTAGAATTTACGAGTATTGGGCAGGATAAGTTGAGATAATTAATCAGAGAATTAATTATGGGATTTTAATTGGATAATTTAAGACAATTAATTTGTGAATTAATTATGAACCTAGAGAATTGTAATTAAATTATTGAATTGGTTATGTTAAGATAATTAATTGGGGTAAATTAATTATGAGATGATATTTGGCTATATAAGATAATTAATGGTGAATTAATTATGTGCCATGATGTTGATTAAAGATAATTAATTATGAGAAATAATTATGATAAGGTGATTTTTGATTTGGATAATTAATTGTGAATAATTTATTATAGAAATATGAGATTTATAGTGGAATAATTAATTGTGAATTAATTACGTGCTTGACCTTGAAATATAGATAATTAATCAGGGGATTAATTATAAGATATTGAATTGGAAAATTGAGATAATTAATCGATGGATTAATTGTGATTTGATGCTTTGAATAAAATGAGATAATTAATGGTGTATTAATCATATGCTCTTGCAGTAATGTTTTGGATAATTAATTATGAAGAATTAATTATGGAATGAGAATTGTGTTGATTAATTAATTAATTGATGAATTAATTAATGGGTTATATTATTAGTTAATTTTTGAATTAAATAATGGCCTTTGAAATTTTGACTAATCATTGGATTAGTAAATGAATAATGTGGAAAATTCTTATGAATTAAAGAATGATTAAATGGATGAGATTTAGTGGTGAGAGGTATGACATCCTATACTAATGTAGAAGTTGGGACTTGGACATGGCGTTACTCCCCAATAGTTACCAAATGATGTAAATGAATGAGAATGTGGTTCTAGGTATGGAATCCTAGACCAATGTTGAAGTTGGGACTTGGACTTGAAGTTCCTCCCCAATAATTACCTAAGATCTTAGATGTAAGGGTGTTAGACATGGTGATCTACACTGAATGAAAAATAGGTGTTAGACATGGTGTTCTAACACCAATAGTATAAATATATGAATTGGGTTTTTAGGTTCTATACATAGTGTTATCCACCAATAGTATATTATATGAGTGAATTATGTAATGAATGATAGATACGAATCACGATCGAGTTGAATGTGACTAAATAAAGAAGGATTGAGAATGATTAGAGTTCTGGCACAAGCTGAAGTTGGTATTGAGGTACAGGATACCATGTGAACCTTAGAGATAATATATGATTAAATAGAGAATAAATGATAAAGTATTGAAAGGTATTTATGTTTGATAAATATGCTTGTATGATTCTTGAGAAGACTCTTATTCCAACCACGGGCCGAAATAGGTATCGCCGTCGGGTGTCCCTTTGGAATCTGAATGAGTTGTTGGATATTTATTCAGTTATGTTATTACCTTATTATAACTGCACATCAGTTTTTATATTTCATTGTCTAGATTGAGCTAGACAACCGGTGGTACCAGCCTACTGAGATGTATATCTCACACCCCATTCCAGGCACTATTACACTGGGGTACCCTAGTAGAATTTATTGTTTGTAGGACTGTGGACCTTTTCCTGTGGGTGTTACGTGTACTTGGGAGTCAGAAGCAAAGTACCTAGTGGGAGTTCGGGATGCTCGTGGAGATCTCCCTTAGGGATTGAGTCCTTTCTTTATTTCTATATTGTAATTTAAATCATGCTATTTTTTTACTACTTTCCGATATGTATCCCCATGACATGCATGCATTATATAAACTAGCATCGACCATTTTTATTATCTAGTTAAATATTGTTTTATATGATTCCACTGTTTTCTGAGTTTATTATCTATTTCCACTGTGCACTCTGAATATGAGGATATAGTCTCTCCACTGGCTATCCATAGACCATCTCTGCTAGTCGGTAGCCTCTGGTGTATGAGTAAATGTGCTTGAGGGCATGTGGAGATCGGTCTAGCTATTGATTCAAGGGTAAGCTGGTTCGAGACGTTACAAACATGAAAACATTGTATTTTATGGAAATTAAATGCATCTCATAAAATTGTTACAAATTCATAAAATACTTAGGAATGTGGCATATCTTTTATAAACACCATGAAAATATGTCACAACATTATAAACTTAAAAATGTGGCACATACATAATAGTATGAAAACATGTGTGATAAAACCCATTATGCCCATTCCTATGTGAACAGACTCATTATTTCATTTCCAGAAAATGTGAGAAAACCCATCATGTCCATGCATGTGTGAACAAACCCATTATGTCCATTCCCGACTATCTCATGAAATATAAGCTTAAAACAATGCATTTGAGGGTTATATGGGACCCCACCCATCATACTCTATACATATGTGTTCCACTTAAAATCAATCATCAACATATATTAAATAATCCATAGAAAAAGAATAGATTTATTAAAAATTAAAATAACATGAACTTAAGAAATCATAGGATATCAAATCTCAATTTTCAAAATGTTTCATAACTAAATAACATATATATGATTATTAAAACATCACTTTATGAGAGATAAAACTTGGATTAAAAAATAAATTGAAAATACCGAGGTCTTCACAAACCCTTTCTAAACATTTTTCTAAAATATAAACTGTGAATTAATTTCAAAAACACATTTTTTAGAAGTTAAAGAGAATAAATTTTTAATAATTTATCCTAAATAGGTCCAAACAAATGATCCTTTAAAAGACACAAGGTTTCAAAAAGGAGAAGTGAAAATACATTAAATACATTTACTTTTAAAAAGACTCTTTAATAAAAAAGACTTGAAAAACAAATAATGATTTCAAAAAGGGATTATGAAAATACATTAAATTTTTTTAATATAAAATGAATGTTTAAAAATGGAAACATGATAAAGAAATAGATATTATCATAAGAAAATATGGGGTGGATGATAGAACCCTTTATTTTGAAATGATAGAAAAACAATTTGAACATCTTATAATAATTTTTTCAAAAACCACATCATTTAAAAAGGATAAATAAAACTTTTAATTAAAATAAAAAAGGGAATAAAAGGATAACTCAAGATAAAAACATTTTGATTTTTCAAAAGGTAAAGTAGAACACTGGTGGGAAGTAAAAATATGGACATGGAAGAAAGATACATTAAAGGTAATGCGAATTATTCTTAACCAAAATAATTTTAAGAAAACATTTAAATCATTGAGTAATAATAATTCAATTTGAAACACGATTTACCTATGAAATGAGGTTTAATACATCCTAAAATCACCATAGGTTATAATATATAAGTTATATAATACAATAGAGAAAGATGAGTTATTATTGCCCAAGGAAGAGAATTGAGTCTTGAAAAACCCCTTACAACTTTGGTAACTTTTGAATCCAAAGGCATTGGGAACTTGAATGTCATATTATTCAATAAATGCCATGGAATAAATCATGGAGTATTTGAAAATACATTCGTGGTTAATATATACACCATAAAAAAAAGAAATTCATGCAAAACATTAAAACACGTCTTGGTAAAGATAATTTGAGATGAAAAAAATTACAACCTTTGTATATTTTGAATCAAAAAATAAAGAGATAATGAAAATGGGAAAAACATCTGGTATCATGAAATATAATTAAATAATTATATAAAATGAAAATGGGGTAGTATTTAAACCATATATTTAGTACCCCAACCCACTTTTCCTTTCCAAAAGTGATCAAGACCGGTTGGCCACTAAGCCCTAGGCGCACCTCCCTATATGCCAAATTTTTTAGGCTATAAGCGAAGGTATGAGAGGTGATAGTGGGGAGAATATACCCTCATATGGTGATAATAGTATTGTTTCATACATATTATAGTAGTAGAAGGACTATAAAAATTATAATCATAACAAACTCAGTAGAAGAATAATTAAACAACATAATTAATATATGTAAGACAAAATGTAGAGACCCAAATCTTGATGTACATGGACATTACATTACTTTTTTATAATACTTAATACATAACAAAAACAAACACACAAGGACCGTATTAGTTTAGTGTCTTTGGAAACTCAAATCATAATCTTCTAATCGTGGTGAAAGATATTCAACATCTCCCATAAAGATCTTCCCCTTTGGTTTTCTTACCTAAAAACTTTCTTTATATCCTGGGGAAAAGATAACTTATAAAGGGTGAGCTCAAATGCTCAGTAATGGAAAACATATAGAACATAAAACAATCCATAAACATTTGAATGCAAAAACTTGAACATAAAATCTAAACATCAAAATCTTGAGTAAAGACATAAATCTTGGAAGTACGTGAGGCATATATCATAAAGGAACATCAATCATGATAAAATAGCATGGTAACAAAACATTTAATTGTGTAAAACCATTAAGCACATGATATGATTTCCATAGTATCCAAGACATTGCTTCCAAGACCATCTTAGTGGAAAAAGTCCCTTTCTGAATCAAGTTCACTCCTCGTTCCAGTCCTGTATCACTGAACCAGATTAACTTACTGTTCCAGCCATGTCTATGTCATGAGATATAAATCTTTACCCAATGCATTGGAGGGAGATATAGGTCCCACCCATCTCATAATGAAATCATTTTTACGTGTTCCACAACATAAACATAAATCATTCATCATAACCCAAAGAATAAAATGGGTTTCATAAACATCATCCCATCATAACATAATACATATAAAAAAATGGATATCATTTCATTATAAGAAAATTGAAACCATTTAAATCATAGAGAAATTATACTTGAAACATACACATATGAAATAATGTCATCTTAGATGGAAAATGGTTTTGAGAAAACACTTGAAATGAATTGTTAAGGAAAATATCCTTTCTTATTCAAAATCATTTTCTTTTCACAAAATACCATGAAATTTTAAAAGAAAAGATTTTTTTTTGAAAATAGTCATGAAATATTGTAGAGTAATATTCATGAAAATAAGTCTTTATAAAACCTTAAAAATCCGTTCATGCCGTATAAGTTAAAAAAACATTATTCTCGTACTTTTGCTAGAAAAGTCAAAAAATACCTCATATGGTAAATAAAAGAAAGATTCATTCCAAAGGATGTGGTAAAAGTAAAAAAAAAGGTAAAAATGACTTTAAACATACATGGAATAAAAGTAAACATTTTATGAAAACATTTTGAGAACATATGGACATGGATAATAAACATAACCCCATTAAATACTTACGAATAAACAATCTCGGATAAGAATGAGATTGGAATAATTATGCCTTACCTTAGGTCTGATATGATTCGTATGTATCTAAAACTCCTGTATAATGATTTAAATAATTTCATTGACTTATTAAAGAATAATATTAATTGTTATGATATCATATATGGTTCAATTATGACTTTATAATACCCGTTATTTTGTAAATTCCATGTTAAAGTAGCGTTTTGGGTAAAATCGTTTCATTTATCGTATGTGTTTCGATTTGTTGTTATTGATATCATTTTTACTTATATCATGATTTAATTACTTACAGAATGTAAATCATGATTTATATATCATATATATTTAGTACATACATATATATATAACAGATAAATGAATGAAATGAAATACACTGTTCATGGAGATGGTAGGCCGTACGTACTCATGAACGTTGTTTTCCTTTCCTTATTGACTTGAATGGAATTCAGTAGATGACATACATATATATATACATAAATCCAGTATCATTATTATGTCATATATTTCATGATTACTTATTATATATACTTTATAATCATTCTTGAATTGTTAACATGGAAAATGAATCTCATCGCGTCGTAGAGACGGTAATCCATACGTACGCACGAGCGATGATATCATTCCCATATTTATTTAATGGAATTAGAGTGGATTATATTATATATTATAATCTGTATTATGGTATAATAATCATATATAGTTATTCTTTATACCATTATACCCATCCAAGTAAGGTGGTGGTGGAAAAACAGATTGCACCACATCATGGAGACGGTATTCTGTGCATATGCACGCACGGTGATTTCGTTTTCTATAGGATGGATAGAAGGTGAAATAGGGTTGTTTCATATTTATAATAACATATCATTATATGAGTGATACTGATGTTATTAATTTATGATGAAACAAATAAAGAAGAATAAGTTGAAGAAGAAAGAAACTTGAAAGAATTGGTAGAAGAGATTACCTCTTCCTCAACGCACCTCCTTTAAACTTCTTCTTAGGGCACTAGAGTTGGTATTTTGAGAAGACCAGAACCTCTATGATGTAACTATAGAGGTTTATAAGATTAATTTTCAGGGGTTGGCCGAGCTTCAAGGTTGAAAAGGGTGTGAAGAGAAGAGGGAAGGGGTGCCCTTTTTATAAGGGAGGAGAGGGGCACCTTTGGAAAAACTTAAAATATTATTTTATAATAAAGTCATATTTTGTTTATAATAGCTCAAAATTGATTTATTTCGAAGATAAGGTGGGGACGGGTCTAAATACTCTCATCCAATAGATTTTAGACAAGTTTAGGTTACTATTTTATCCTTATCATTTAGATTTAACTCTAAATTAAATAATTTAACTTTTACCGTGTCTTTTTGTTTTTTTACACTATATGGTTAATAAACTTACTATAACAATCCAAACGAACCCCAAGTGGTTCATTATTAATATATATATCCTTATATAAGTCATTTTTCCAAACCTTATATTTTTAGGAATAAAATAACAATTAATAATATAATATTTTTTTTAAAAACTATTTTATGTCAATTTTGACACTATTTTGTACTTGATTTTTTTTAAATCATAAAAGAATTATTATCTAAAAAAAGTTAATTAAATAAATACTAACATGTCATATTAATCTATAAAATTAGTTTAATTTATAAAAAGTCTAAAATTACATTTATTTGGGTATTTATAACATCAATTATGTTAATATTTCATTAATAAGGTAATTACTACATCATCATTGTGTCATAAATAAATTACATTATTTAATGTCTAAAAATTTTAAATAAAATACCATTATGTAGGAAATATTTTTATCTTTATAATGAATATTTATAGTCGAATTTATCTTATGTATAACCCTATATTAAAAATGTTTTAGTTATTCAACTTTGATTTTAACTATTTTAACTCTTCTTTAAATAAAATAATAATAAGTGTCCTTATCTAATCCAAGTGGAACTAAATGGTCATATTTTATTCCTAAGGTTGTTTTTGGTCGAATTAAACTTATCCAATAGAATTAGGACATGTTTTTGGGTAATAATAATACAATTTTTACCCTTAATTACCCTATTACTTTTAACTGTGGCAAATAAAAGTAAAAAGTTACTATTCACCAAAAATTATTTTTATCTTATTGAACCACATTTTACTCCCTAATATTAACTATGTCTCTCGGATTTTCGAAATTCCACTCATAGAAGAGGTAAAATTAAGTTTTATGTAAGTTTTCAAAAAGCTCCTAGGAGGTAGGTAAAAGACAGTGAAAAGTTCAATAAAATTTTTATATATCTAAAATTATTATAAAATGACTCCAATGAATTATATTGAACTTATATAGGTATTATGTATCAATTTTTACCTAAAATAAATTCAAATAAAATAAATAATTATTTAAATAAAAAGTCGGTTTTTAAATAGTAACCTAGTGTTTTCACTATTCATCAAAAATTGAAAGTTTTCAGAAAAATACCAAAAATTCACCCTAGGCTAATTTCAATATTACGAATCCAAAAATGAAGTCCATTTTGAAAAATAAAATTTCAAAAAGTGGGTATTACTATTCATAATGGCTAGTTTATATAATATTTTAATAACATATCGTTGTTTAGTGAAACTCGGTATTGCGTACAACACACGCTATCGTGGAAGGTAGCGATTGCGTGTAAAGCAAGCCAAGTCAGGGATGCGTGTAGTGAAAGCTCCGTTTGGTGTTGCGTATAACATAATCAAAACATATTTCATTTATACATTAAACAAAATCTATACTTAATGTTGTGTAAAAGAATTTCCACAAAATGAACTGGAAATTGTGTGTAACAGGAGCCAAGAATAGTGTTGCGTATACTGCAAGCTAATACGGTGTTGCGTATAGTGCAAGATAATTTTTTTGGAGCATACAGCACAAGAAATCAATGAAATTATAAAGAATAATTCTAAAAAAATCTCAGGTTGTTACATTCTACCCCCCTTAAAATGAATTTCGCCCTCGAAATTCGTCGGCGTTGTAAATGGTTTACTACTTGAAAGTTTCTTTCATAGAAACCCACATCGTAAAAATGAACACTAAAAATTAATTTTAAAAAGTGAAGTATGAAACATAACAGTTACCCAAATTAAATCATCACTGGGTTTCCACATAGAAGAACATTGGTGAAAATATGGATATGGAAGAGAAATCTAACCATCAAGTTCTGATGGAGAGTGGTATAGGGAATGGCTATGAAAAAGACAACAATCATAAATCCATAAATTTGTGATGATTTAAGGTACCATCTGATTCATCAGATATAAGAGCACTAGGACAACATTTTTGGTTTTCAACACTAGTAAAAGAATGACCTTTAACGGCCGCCAAAAGCCGTCGCTAAAGGCCTATAGCGGCCACCAAATGGCGGCCGCTTTTGCCCCCTTGCTGTTACTATCAGCGGCCGCCATTTGGCGGACGCTGTAGGCAAGCCGGGATTGGATTTAGCGGCCGCCATATGGCGGCCGCTATTAAATTTTAATTTTTTTTAAAAAAAATTCAATTATACATTAATATACAAAATAAATCCCGGCTGTCATCTTCCAAGCTCCGCATCCATCATCATATATAACTGCATAACAAAATTTAATAACAAACTTAGTACCAAATAAAACCTAGAAAACAAATATTTAACTTCAAACTTACTATAACAGATCTAAAGTATTTGATTTTCAAAATAATATTCATAAATTTGATTACTGTTTTATAAATTTAAAATCATTAATTCTATTGTTCTAATTGGATTGTTGTCCTGTGATTTCAGGTCAATCCGATGTCGTCCGCTAAGAGTTTGACCGTTAGACGCCAGTTTTGTCCGTTTATGACACCAGAACGGCGTTCCCGGTCACCCCGGGCACACGACACGTCCGATTGAAATGCCTTCTGCTAGACCACATCACAATTCACTCACCCTTTTATGTCGTCCTATTTCGGGCCATTCAGACATCGTTCAGCCAGTTTGGACCCCCCATGCGCGTTTATCAAGCACGCGCAATGCTTAAAGAACGCATAATGAGCCCTACCGCGCAGACCGCACGTCCGATTGACGTGCCGTCTATGCGTGCACGTCGCGAATAATAATTTTATTGTTGTCCTGTGATTTAAGGTCAATCCGATGTCGTCCGCTAAGAGTTTGACCGTTAGATGCCAGTTTTGGCCGTTTATGACACCAGAACAGTGTTCCCGGTCACCGCGGGCACACGGCACATCTGATTGACGTGGCGTCTCCTCGACCACATCAAAATTCACTTACCCTTTGATGTCATCCGATTTCAGTCCATTCAGACATCGTTTGGCCAGTTTGGACCCCCCACGCGCGTTTATCAAGAGCACGCAACGCTTAAAAACGCATAATGAGCCCTACCGCGCAGACCGCACGTCCGATTGACATTCATTCTACACGTGCATGTCGCGAATAATAATTGTATTGTTGTACTATGATTTTAGGTCAATCTGATGTCGTCTGCTATGAGTTTGACCGTTAGACGCCCGTTTTGGCCGTTTATGACCCCAGAACGGTGTTCCCGGTCACCGCGGGCACACGACACATCCGATTGACGTGCCGTCTGCTCGACCACATCAAAATTCACTCACCCTTTGATGTTGTCTGATTTCAGGATATTTGGACATCGTTCGGCCAGTTTGGACCCCCCCACGCGCTTTTATCAAGCGCGCGCAATGCTTAAAGAACGCATAATGAGACCTAACGCGCAGACCGCACATCCGATTGATGTGACATCTGTGCATGCACGTTGCGAATAATAATTTTATTGTTTTCATGTGATTTTAGGTCAATCCGATGTCGTCCGCTAAGAGTTTGACCGTTAGACGCCAGTTTTGTCCGTTTATGACACCAGAACGGCGTTCCCGGTCACCACGGGCACACGGAACATCCGATTGACATGGCGTCTACTCGACCACATCACAATTAACTCACCCTTTGATGTCGTCCGATTTCAGGCCATTCGGATATCGTTCATCCAGTTTGGGACCCCCCACGCGCGTTTATCAAGCGCGCGCAACGCTTAAAGAACGCATAATGAGACCTACCGCGCAGACCGCACGTCCGATTGACATTCCGTCTACGTGTGAACGTCTCGAATAATAATTGTATTGTTGTCCTGTGATTTCAGGTCAATCCGATGTCATCCTCTATGATTTTGACCGTTAGACGCCAGTTTTGGCCGTTTATGACACCAGAACGGCGTTCCCGGTCACCGCGGGCATACGGCACGTCCGATTGATGTGGCGTCTGCTCGACCACATTACAATTCACTCACCCTTTGATGTCGTCCGATTTCAGACCATTCAGACATCGTTCGGCCAGTTTGGGACCCCCACGCGCCTTTATCAAGCGCGCACAACGCTTAAAGAACGCATAATGAGCCCTACCGCGCAGACCGCACGTCCGATTGACGTGCCGTCTGCGCGTGCACATCGCGAATAATAATTTTATTGTTGTACTATGATTTCAGGTCAATCCGATGTCGTCCTCTATGAGTTTGACCGTTAGACGCCAGTTTTGGCCGTTTATGACACCAGAACGGCGTTCCCGGTCACCACGGGCACACGGCACGTCCGATTGACGTGACGTCTGCTCGAACACATCACAATTCACTCACCCTTTGATGTCGTCCTATTTCAGTCCATTCGGACATCATTCGGCCAGTTTGGACCCCCCACGCGCGTTTATCAAGCACGCGCAGCGCTTAAAGAACGCATAATGAGCCCTACCGCGCAGACCGCATGTCCGATTGACGTTCCGTCTGCGCGTGCACATAGAGAATAATAATTTTATTGTTTTCCTGTGATTTTAGGTCAATCTGATGTCGTCCGCTAAGAGTTTGACCGTTAGACGCCAGTTTTGGCCGTTTATGACACCAGAATGGCGTTCCCGATCACCGCGGGCACACGGCACGTCCGATTGATGTGGAGTTTGCTCTACCACATCACAATTCACTCACCCTTTGATGTCTTACGATTTCAGGCCATTCGGACATCATTCGGCCAATTTGGGACCCCCCACGCGCGTTTATCAAGCGCGCACAACGCTTAAAGAACGCATAATGAGCCCTACCGCGCAGACCGAACGTCCGATTGATGTGCCGTCTGCGCGTGCACGTCGAGAATAATAATTGTATTGTTTTCCTGTTATTTTAGGTCAATCCGATGTCGTCCACTAAGAGTTTGACCGTTAGACATCAGTTTTGGCCGTTTATGACACCAGAACGGCATTCCCGGTCACCCCAGGCACACGACACGTCCGATTGACGTACCGTATTCTTGACCACATCAAAATTCACTCACCCTTTGATGTCGTCTGATTTCGGGCCATTCGGACATCGTTCGGCCAGTTTGGACCCCCCACGTGCGTTTATCAAGCGCGCGCAACGCTTAAAGAACGCATAATGAGCCCTACCGTGCAGACCGCACGTCCGATTTACATGCCCTGTGCGCGTGCACATCGCGAATAATAATTGTATTGTTTTCCTGTGATTTCCGGTCAATCCGATGTCGTTCGCTAAGAGTTTGACCTTTAGACGCCAGTTTTGGCCGTTTATGACACCAGAACGGCGTTCCCGGTCACCGCGGGCACACGGCACGTCCGATTGACGTGGTGTCTGCTCGACCACATCAAAATTCACTCACCCTTTGATGTCGTCCGATTTCAGTCCATTCGGACATCGTTCGGCCAGTTTGGGACCCCCCACGCGCGTTTATCAAGCGCACGCAACGCTTAAAGAACACATAATGAGCCCTACCGCGCAGACCACACATCTGATTGACGTTCCGTCTTCTCGTGCACATCTCGAATAATAATTTTATTGTTGCCCTGTGATTTCAGGCCAATCCGATGTCGTCCGCTAAGAGTTTTACCATTTGACGCCAGTTTTGGCCGTTTATGACACCAGAACGGCATTCCCGGTCACCCCGGGCACACAGCACGTCCGATTGACGTTCCGTCTGCTTTACCACATCATAATTCACTCACCCTTTGATGTCGTCCGATTTCGGGCCATTCGGACATCGTTCGGCCAGTTTGGACCCCCCCACGCGCGTTTATCAAGCGCGCGCAACGCTTAAAGAACGCATAATGAGCCCTACCGCGCAGACCGCACGTCCGATTGATGTGACGTCTATGTGTGAATGTCACGAATAATAATTGTATTGTTGTCCTGTGATTTCAGGTCAATCTGATGTCATCTGCTAAGAGTTTGACCGTTAGACGCCAGTTTTGGCCGTTTATGACACCAGAACGGCGTTCCCGGTCACCGCGGGCACACGACACGTCTGATTGACGTGGAGTCTGCTCGACCACATTACAATTCACTCACCCTTTTATGTCGTCTGATTTCAGGCCATTCGGACATCTTTCGACCAGTTTGGGACCCCCCCAAGCTCGTTTATCAAGCGCGCGCAACGCTTAAAGAACGCATAATGAGCCCTACCGCGAAGACCATATGTCCGATTGATGTTCCGTCTACGCGTGCACGTCGCGAATAATAATTGTATTGTTGTCCTATGATTTCAGGTCAATCCGATGTCGTCCGCTATGAGTTTGACCGTTAGACGCCAGTTTTGGCCGTTTATGACACCAGAACGGCGTTCCCGGTCACCGCGGGCACACGGCACGTCCGATTGACGTGGAGTCTGCTTGACCACATCAAAATTCACTCACCCTTTGATGTCATCTAATTTCAGGCCATTCAGACATCGTTCGGCCAGTTTGGGACCCCCCCACGCGCGTTTATCAAGCGCACGCAACGCTTAAAGAACGCATAATGAGCCCTACCGCGCAGACCGCATGTTCGATTGACATGCCGTCTGCGCATGCACGTTGCGAATAATAATTTTATTGTTTTCCTATGATTTCAGGTCAATCCGATGTCGTCCGCTAAGAGTTTGACCGTGAGACGCCAGTTTTGGCCGTTTATGACACCAGAACGGCATTCCCGGTCACCCCGGGCACACGGAACGTTTGATTGATGTTTCGTCTACTCGACCAAATCAAAATTCACTCACCCTTTGATATCGTCCGATTTCGGGCCATTCGGACATCGTTCGGCCAGTTTGGACCCCCCCACGCCCGTTTATCAAGCGCACGCAACGCTTAAAGAACGCATAATGAGCCCTACCACGCAGACCACACGTCCGATTGACGTGACGTCTACGCGTGCATGTCGCGAATAATAATTTTATTGTTTTCCTGTGATTGCAGGTCAATCCGATGTCGTCTGCTAAGAGTTTGACCGTTAGACGCCAGTTTTGGCCATTTATGACACCAGAACGGCGTTCCCAGTCACCGCGGGCACACGGCACTTCCGATTGACGTGGCGTCTGATCGAACACATCACAATTCACTCACCCTTTGATGTCGTCCAATTTCAGGACATTCGGACATCATTCAGCCAGTTTGGACCCCCCCCACGCGCGTTTATCAAGCGCGTGCAACGCTTAAAAACGCATAATGAGCCCTACCGCGTAGATGGCACGTCCGATTGACGTTCCGTCTGTGCGTGCATATCGCGAATAATAATTTTATTTTTTTCCTGTGATTTCAGGTCAATCCGATGAAGTCCGCTATGAGTTTGACCATTAGACGCCCGTTTTGGCCGTTTATGACACCAGAACGGCGTTCCCAGTCACCGCGGGCACACGGCATGTCCGATTGACATGAAGTCTGCTCGACCACATCACAATTCACTCACCCTTTGTTGTCGTCCGATTTAAGGCCATTCGGACATCATTCGGCCAGTTTGGACCCCCCACGCGCGTTTATCAAGCGCGCACAACGCTTAAAGAATTCATAATGAGCCCTACCGCGCAGACCGCACGTCCGATTGACGTGCCGTTTACGCGTGCACGTCGCAAATAATAATTGTATTGTTGTCCTATGATTTCAGGTCAATCCGATGTCGTCCGCTATGAGTTTACCGTTAGATGCCCGTTTTGGCCGTTTATGACACCAGAACGGCGTTCCTGGTCACCGCGGGCACACGGCACGTCCGATTGACGTTCCGTCTACTCGAACACATCACAATTCACTCACCCTTTGATGTCGTCCGATTTCGGGCCATTCAGACATCGTTCGGCCAGTTTGGGACCCCCCACACACGTTTATCAAGCGCGCGCAACGCTTAAAGAATGCATAATGAGCCCTACCGCGCAAACCGCACGTCCGATTGACGTGTCGTTTGCTCGAACAAATCACAATTCACTCACCCTAAAAAGATAAAAATATTTAAAGAGTTCTTGGGCTTCTCCCAAGAAACAACTGTCTGGAGTTTATCTCCATCCACTAACACACCTTCCTCTGAAATTATTTGACCCAATAACTATACCTTTATAATCAATACAAAACTGACATATATATAGCTTGACGTATATTCAATAAGTGTAATCTGTATGATGTCAAGATGTTGGGTATGATCATAATCACTCTTGGAGTGCACGAAGATGTCATCCAAAAATATTAAAACAAACTAATCTAGGTAAAAAGGAAAATTATATTCATCAAGGATATAAAAAATTCTAAAGAATTCATCAAGACAAATGAAATTACCTCATGCATGGGGTTCATTCTCATCTGGATCACCAATATCACTGTGATGTCCACCAGATGTATTCAGATCATACAATATATATCAATATTATGTACCTTAAACATATCAATAAAATTCAATCTGAGTATGGTTTGTTTTATTGTTTACCTGTGGCGCCACTTGTTGCGTCGTCATTTCATCGATACGTGATGACATATGTGACAAACACTCCTCATACTCTGCATGTAACTGCTAAAACTGTGAATCAAAATTGCGCTGCATATCCTGCATGGAAGCATCTATCTCAGCCTGTGTGCGCATCCCTGACTCTCTGCATGCACTAATCACATCTGCTCTAACAACTGCACGTTGTGGGACACCGCCACCATAAGTCAAAGAATAACCATGACCGTCACGCCCCACGACACGGTGAAATATTTCATCTCTACGCACAGTACTACGACGTTGCTCCTCTGGAAACTCTGCTAACTGAGCGTCAAACCGAGCCTGTAGCATATAATGAATCAATGAACAAATATTCATAATTTATATAAAATAAAAAAATACATTTATTAATTAGTAAATAATTTTCTTACTATAACACCGGCAACATCGGGATCACCCTCCCTACGAGTCCTCATCCATGTGGACATCCGATCGATTGGCTCGCCGCGTTGGTGTAACTACAATAAAGGGGTTCACCATGTTATACTACAATATTTTTAAAATATGAATGAAATAGTGAATTCTGAACTTACATCATGTCTGAGCTATGACACATGTCGAGTGCCAAGTCTGGAAGGCATGGCCTGCATCGCCCGATTATGTGAATGATGAGCAGACTCAGTCTACATTCAACGTATTTACTTAATAGACATTTGAAAAATTATTCATTTATAGATTAAAAGTAATAAATCTTACCATCGCTGCCTCAATCGACCAAAACGCAACCAAATCCTGCCACTACGCAGAAAGAATGCCCGGAGGGACTCGCTGTAGAATGTCTGGCACACCCGCAAATGGTGTCCAGTGATCTCTCTTCACCCTTGACTTGTAATCCTTCCATAATTTTCTACATTTCGACATACAAACAGCCCGAAACTCATCTGGACAGGATGTCAAATTATCCTGTTAAAAATTTTGTCAGTAGATGGGACAATAATAATAACAATATCATGAAAAATTAAACATTGAATTTACCTGAACCTCCCTCCATAATCTGTCCATCGTATCCTGAGGGAAAGAACTCCAGTCACGAGTCGTCAGAGGGAATCTGTATGAGTCTCATATCATATGCCCAAACTGACGACTCAATGCAGTAGCACCATCTCCAACTGGATGAAATGTGTCGTCAAATAACACATCCAATCGGGCTCCAGAGTTCCAGGATCGAACCCCTCTACCAGGACCCCTGCGTCTGCTGGAAGAAGCAGTAGATCCTGATAAACATAAATTCATAATTCAATAACAATATAAATTAATGATTAGAAACAGTTAGGGAAATATAAACAGAAAATTGCAATCAATTAATTTAGAAAAATGAAAACATACATACCAACAACATCAGGTGAACCATTGTGACCACCCTGTGACATACCTGCATTAAAAGAAATTATAGTTAAATCAAGAAATTTTTATACATATATAACTGATAAATATTTTTACAAATAATAACTAGGAATATAATTAAAATTTCCACTAATCATGCAAGTCTATCGTATCTCCTTCAACCGTCTCTCTGGTCCATTGTATATCTTCATCTCGTACTGCTACTGTTGTTTGGTCAAGTGTTTGATCAGGAAATGCGACAACTTCAGGTTCCTCTTGGTCAATCAGAAAACCCCCTCTTCTAGACATTTTCACCACAACTTTCCAATCAGAATCAATGCCGACAAAGTAAACTTGTTCTGCCTGTGATGTCAGTATGAAGGGCTCATTTCTAACCCAGTCATCTTTATATATCATATTGTTAAAGTTTACTAATGTAAATTGGAAGTTATAAAATTTCGTTCCACGAACTAGATCGACCCAATCACACCTTAACAATATGTGTTTTAAGACACAATCATAAATAACCTCAATAATATCTCTCAACAATCCATAATAATAACCCTCACCAACAAAAGAACAACCAACACCACTATTTTTTGTGGCTCGGTTCATGTCAACATCGCTAATACGAAATCGGAATCCGTTAGCATCCAAAGACTTGTAGCGACGAGCTGTAATAAATGGACCATTAGCTAGTTGGTTGAGTTCTTCGCTCACATGCTGGGTTAAATCACGTAACTTTTGAATCTGAAAATTTCACATATATAGTTTAATGGATAAAGGATTGTGAAAATACAACTTAGTTGCGCTATAAAAATATTAAATCAATTATACGTACATGAGTCTTGAACCACTCATGAAATGTGTTGAAATGATGTTTTTGGATTTGATACTCAGTTGCACGGGGACTTTCACGTTTCAACTCAGCGATATGCATCCTAAATCACAACACAATATAAGGTAAGCAATAAAATAAATATATAAACAAAATACACATCAACTATGAAACTTACTGTATCAATGGAATAACTGATGGAGTGTTGAACAACACATATCGATGAGCTTGAACCCACTCGTCGTTCCGCATATCAAATGTTATTCCTTATCCAATTGGACCCTCGTCAGTCTGGGACGGTTTATCTATCTTTGTTTCAACCTCATCAATATATGAAGCACAGAAATTAGTACACTCATCCATTAAATATACCTTGTCAATTGATGCTTCTAGACGAGCTTTGTTGCGCACATAGCATTTAAATGTATTTAAGTATCGCTATATTGGATACATCCACCTGAATTGCACGGGACCTCCATCAATGACTTCACCAGTTAAATGCACGGTCAAGTGAACCATGAAATCAAAAAAAGACGGCGGAAAGAGTTTTTCTAGGTGACATAGTGCAAGTACAATCTTATCTTGTAGCTTTTTCAAATCACTCATGCGATGATTCCTAGAACAGAGCTGTCTGAAAAAATTAGAAACTCCAATCAACAGATCAACAACTTGGGAAGGTAAGAAATCACAAATTGCTATAGGAATTAACTGTTGAAGCAGAATATGATTATTGTGACTTTTCAAACCCTGTAATGTCATGCTCGTCATATTCACGCGCTTCAAAATATTAGAGCAATAACCATCTGGCACCTTAACAATCTTCAAAATTGATAGAAATGTTTGTTTCTCTTTTTTACTCATTGTGTACTATGAAGCAGGCATGTATGCCCGATTACCTTCACCTAGCTATAAATGTAAAGGTTTTCTCAATCCCATTTCTTGCAAATCACGTCGAGCATTAGCACTGTGCTTTGATTTCCCCTTGACGCCTAAAATGGTGCACAAAATATTATCACATACATTTTTTTCAATGTGCATCACATCTAAATTATGCCTTAAAATATTATATTTCCAATAAGGCAATTCAAAAAAAATACTTTGTTTCTTCCAATTATGACTTCGCTGTCTATTTGCAGCAGGAATAGACGGTAATGCAGGAACCAATAAATCTTGAAAATCATACATTTTAAGGATGTTTTCTTCATCAAGTTGTGCACAAATTTCAACCCCATACAGTATTTGTGGTGATGGGTCAAACTCTCTATTCCTATCAAATGATACACGGTCTTTTCTGAACCTGTGCAATGGAGGAAGAAAGCATCTGTGACCAAGATATGCCCACTTTCTACAGTGCTTAAGCCATATAGATTTCTTACTCTTATTACAACAAGGGCAAGAAAATTCTCCTTTTGTACTCCAACCTGATAAGTTAGTATACGCTGGGAAATCATTAATTGTCCATAACAAAGTGGCCCGAAGTCTGAACATTTCATTTGCTGCCGAGTCAAAAGTCATTAGACCATCGGACCAAAATTCTTGAAGCTCATCAATCAAAGGTTGCTTATAAACATAGATTTTATCACCAGGTCCTCTCGGTCCATCAATTATAATTGACAGTAACAAAAAAGGTTGCTTCATACATACCCATGGGGGAATGTTGTATGGAACCAACACCACTGGCCATGTACTATGTGTCGCACCAACCATGGACCTAAATGGGTTAAAACCATCTACTACCAAACCCAGTCGAATATTACGATCATCTCGGGAAAAGTCTGGGTGTCTCTGATCAAACTCTTTCCATGCCAATGAATCTGCCGGGTGAGTTAATTTATCAACCTCTTTGTTTCTCTCTGAATGCCAAGTAATCAATTTAGCAATTTTAGTGGACAAGAAGAATCTCTTCAGTCTCGGTTTCAGTGGGAAATAACGCATCTGTTTAGCGGCAACTTGTTTCCCTTGATTCAAGACTCTCCAAGGAAGAATCTGACTACCTTGATTAATCTCATTGGTCTTCCACCTAGATGTATAGCAAACAGTACAATTATTTAATTGCGCATTCTCTTTTCTGGACAACATACAATTATTGCGACATGCATCAATTGTATCATATGTAAAACCAAGATCATCGATTAACTTGCGAGCTTGATAGAATGAATCCAGAATCTTCGCTCCAGTAGGGAGTACCTTCTTCAATAATACCAACAACATGTCGAATGAGGTGTCTGACCATTGGTTCAAGGCCTTTAGGTGTAACAATTCAACGATGAACGACAGTTTACTAAATTTAGTGCATCCAGGATATAATTCAATACGCGCATCGTCAATAATTTCAAATAATTTCAATGCTTCTCCATCTGCAGAAGAACAAGGATTACTCAATCCAACGTCGTCATTTACGACATTACTATCTTCAGATTGAAACTGATGCATCATATCATTCAGCATTATGTTCATTGGATCAACTGTTCCTGAATCAACATTCATATGAATATTTTCTGAGCGATGACATGAAACATAATCTTCTCCATGATGCATCCTTGTCTTATAGTTTTTCCAAAACCCATTCAAAAACAAATGTTCTCTAGCACTATCTCATTTGAAGAGATATCTATTTGCACATTTTCTGCATGGACAACTAATCATATCTCTTGGAAATTTGTTGGTGAAATCCATAAATCACTTAATCCCCTCATAATATTCAGCGGAAAATCTATCTTGCATATCAATCCAACTCCTATCCATATCTGTATTTAATAGAAATCAAAAGTGAAATATCTTATTTAAATTCTAAAAAAAACACATATCATTAGAATTTAAAAACCAAATTTGGATAAAAAACATTACCTGCGGAGGACTCGACCAGAGGTAATGGGGTATGACTCGATTGCGGATCCATGAGGGCGCAGTGAATTGACGATAGAGGTTTGATGGCCGGACTCGAAAGGAGCGGAACCGTTGGACCGCGTGGAGGGTTCTACACGGCGGGGCACAATGGACCGGAAGGGTCCAACAGAGGCAGGAGGACTTGCCGGAGGGATGCAACGGGGCCGCGAGGGGACGGCGACGGTGGGGCTGTCCAAAGGTGTAGCGCGGGCAGAGGTGGGGGTTGCTGGGTCGCGGGGGTTTCGGGGTCACGGGGGCGCAGCGCGGAGGCAAGGCGGTGGGGGTCACCGGGGTGCAGCGCGGGCAGGGGGTGTCGGGGTCACGGGGGCGCATCGTGGAGGCAAGGCAGTGGGGGTTGCAGGTGGCGCATCAGAGAGGCAAGGGGGTGGGGATCGCCGGGAGGTCGCCGGGAGGTCGGGGGTGCACGGAGGTCACCGGGAGGTCGGGGTCTCCGGGAGGTCGGGTCGCCGTGAGGTCGGGGGTGGGAGTCGTCGGGAGGTCAGGGTCGCCGGGAGGTCGCCAGCAGCATGGAGGCAAGGGGGTGGGGTCAAGGGGGCGCACCGGGGGTTGCCGAGGTCGCCGGGAGGTCGGGGGTCAGGGTCGACGGGGGTCGGGGTCGCCGGCGGGGTCGGGGTCGCCGGGGGTCGGGGAGGGTCGCCGGGGGTCGGGGAGGGTCGCCGGGGGTCAGGGAGGGTGGCCGGGGGTCGGGGTCGGGGAGGGTCTCCGGGGGTCGGGGTCGGGGTCGTGGGGTCGGGGAAGGGGGGGTCGCGGGGTCGGGGAGCAGAGGGAGGGGAGGGAGGGAAAATTAGGGGTTTTTTTAGGAAAAATTGCAACGGCTGCCATTTGGCGGCCGCTGTTGATGGTATTAGCGGCCGCCAAATGGCGGCCACTATAGATGCCCCGCCTCCAAAACCAAATTTTCTAGTAGTGCAAGATCATTTCCCTAAAGTTGATGAATTTTTACATAAGGATAAATATTAACTTGATTTCAGTGTAATATCATCGTTGGTCATTCCATGAACAATTTCTACTTCATCTCTATTTAAAGAAATGAAGTTGAATTTGTCATTCATGAAGTGTTAGCAGATCATGCGATAGAATGATAAGTCATCCCATCTGTTTCTATCATAAAAAGGTTAGCATAAGTTATTAAAAATACATAAGTCCATCTATGGTGAGATAAATTGTATATGATTCCAACAATGGACTTATACTTCATCTGTCATAATTTTTAATAAAATAAAACTAGTTTCTACTAACCAGGGACTTCTTGTAGGCCAGTGGTAGGTGATAAGGGCATGTCGCACTTCGGTTTTGGGTTCGATTCCCGCAACCTTGTCCGACGCGACGGGTTGTCGCTCATCCTATATGTTGTCCTTTTTCCAAAACTATACTATTATAACATTCCAGAAATAATATCGAAAAAAGTTCTATCCGTAAATAATACTATCTTATGTCCAACATAATCCATTCCAATCTTTATGCTTATCCAAAATACATCTATCCAATCTCACATTATAAAGAAAATGATTACTAGAGAGGTCTTATACCAAGCATGTGAATACCATAATTTATCTCTCATATATCATAAGATGTATCTTGTTGGTCATATTACAAACATGTGAATACCTTAATCATGTATTCTTTTGAAACATGAATTACCATAAAACCTTAGCAAAAACATGAATGCTGTCAAAAGTTAACTCATTCCACATACCAAAATCCCAAAATTTCTATATACTCAAACCATGATATCACTTTGTCCTTATATCAGTCATGAGCTCATGAATACTATCAAAATTTTATTTTCTCTTTATCCCTTCATTATGCACATATCATCTTCTTTCCAAAAATATCTGAATAACCTTTCATGGTTACTAGTACCATTCAACATATACTTTCAAATACATTAGAAAAAACAATAGTGTAACAATCCTTAGATGTTTCTTTATTCCATAGTACCATTAAACTACCTATAAAACATAACTCTTGATAAACATACAATCATTCCACTACCTTCTTAAACCATTGACCAAGCTTCAACACTTCTTTCAGCTCATATATCATTTGTAGTTTCCTCATCATCATCATCCACATAAATACTACCCATATGACCATGCTGATTCTCTTCATGAGATTTTCCCTTAGGTAATTGGTTTGCATAATGCCCATAAATTCCACATTTAAAACATTTAATCATTTTTGATGTCGTAGAAATACCATTATCCTTCTCCATGGTGTTAAATGAACCTTTTCCTTTGCACTTACTGGATTTGTGTCCTTCTTTTCCACACCCAAATCATCTTCCAATTACTTTGAAACATTTTTCTTTATGTCTCTTCCCACATGATTTACATGATAGAAATTGAACTTTCTTTCCTCTATGATCATCATGAAAGTACATCTTTCTCTTATTAGCTGAGCCGGGAAACCTACCAAAGTTGATATTATTGATCATATTATGAGATTTCTGATTAGGCATAATAACAATGTTTGGACTTCCAAATCCAGTTTCATTTGGTTGCTCATGAAGAATATCATTCCATTGTCCATCATATCCTTCATTATCGTGAATCTTCCTATTTCCAGCCATTTTCTAAAATCGAAAAAGAATAGTGTGAGAGGAAAAAATCATGCTAGGGAAAACAAAATAATAAAGGGAGAGTACCATTAATATCTAAAATCTTAGGTTAAATTATAAGATCGTTACCGTAATTCTAGGACTATAACCTATATGTATACTTATTCTTAGGGACATCCCTAGACATACTTTAGAAATACCTCTAGGGGTTTCACTAAAGTTTTCGCATCCTTGTTTCCAAAGGTTAACTAAACTGAACATCTGATACCAACTATAGAGACCCAAATCTTGACGTACATGGACATTACATTACTTTTTCAGAATACTTAATACATAACAAAAACAAACACAAAAGGACCGTATTAGTTTAGTGTCTTTGGAAACTCGGATCATAATCTTCTAATCGTGGTGAAAGATCTTCAACATCTCCCATAAAGATCTTCCCCTTTTGTTTTCTTACCTAAAACCTTTCTTTATATCCTTGGGAAAAGGAAACATATAAAGGGTGATCTCAAATGCTCAGTAAGGGAAAACATAGAGAACATAAAACAATCCATAAACATTTAAATGCAAAAACTTGAACATAAAATCTAAACATCAAAATCTTGAGCAAAGACATAAATCTTGGAAGTACGTGAGGAATATATCATAAAGGAACATAAATAATGATAAAATATCATGGTAAAAAAACATGTAATTGTGTAAAACCATTAAGAACATGATATGATTTCCATAGTAGCCAAAGCATTGCTTCCAAGACCATCTTAGTGGACAAAGTCCCTTTCTGAATCGAGTTCACTCCTCGTTCCAGTCCTGTATCATTGAACCATATTAACTTACCATTCCAGAAATATCTATATAATGAGATATAAATCTTTACCCAATTCATTAGAGGGAGATATAGGTCCCACCCATCTCATAATGAAATCATTCTTATGTGTTCCACAACATAAACATAAATCATTCATCATGACCCAAAGAATAAAATGGGTTTCATAAACATCATCCCATTATAACATAATCCATATAAAACAGATGGATATCATTTCATTATAATAAAATTTAAACCATTTAAATCATAGAGACATTATACTTGAAACATACACATATGAAATAATATAATCTTATATGGAAAATGGTTTTGAGAAAACACTTGAAATGAATTGTTAAGGAAAATATCCTTTCTTCTTCAAAATCATTTTCTTTTCACAAAATACCATGCAATTTTAAAAGAAAAGTATTTTTTTGAAAATAGTCATGAAATATTGTAGAGTAAACTTCATGAAAATAAGGCATTATAAAACCGTAAAAATCCATTCATGCCGTATAAGTTAAAAAACATTCTTCTCGTACTTTTGCCGGAAAAGTCAAAAAGTACCCCGTATGGTAAACAAAAGAAATATTCCTTCCATACGATATGGTAAAAGTAAAAAAAAGGTAAAAATGACTTTAAAAATACATGTAAGAAAAGTAAACATTTTATGAAAACATTTTGAGAACACATGGACATGGATAATAAACATAACCCCAGTAAATACTTACAAATAAACAATCTCGGATAAGAATGAGATTGGAATAATTATCCCTTACCTTAGGTCCGATATGCTTCGTACATATCCAAACCTCCTGTATAATGATTTAAATAATGTCATTGTATTATTAAAGAATCATATTCATTGTTATGATATCATATATGGTTCAATTATGACTTTATAATACTCGTTCTTTTGTAAATTCCATGTTAAAGCAACGTTTTGGGTAAAATCATTTCATTTATCGTATGTGTTTAGATTTGTTATTATTTATATTATTATTACTTATATAATTATTTAACTACTTCAATAATTTAAATCATGATTTATATATCATATATATTCAGTATATACATATATATAATAGATAGATGAATGAAATGAAATACACCGTTCATGGAGACTGTAGGCCGTACGTACGCATGAACGTTGTTTTCCTTTCTTTATTGACTTGAATGGAATTAATTATATGAAATAAATATATATACATAAATAAATCCAGTATCATTGTTATGTCATATATTTCATGATTACTTATTATATATACTTTAGAATCATTTTTGAATTGTTAACATGGAAAATGAATCTCATCGCGTCGTGGAGACGGTAATCCGTACGTACGCATGAGCGATGATATCGTTCCCATATTTATTTAATGGAATTATAGTGGATGATATAATATATTAGAATAAGTATTATGGTATAATAATCATATATAGTTATTATTTACACCATTATACCCATCCAAGTAAGGTGGTGGTGGAAAAACAGATTACACCACGGCGTGGAGACGGTATTTCGTACGTACGCACGTGCAGTGATTTAATTTTCCGTAGGATGGATAGAAGGTGAAATAGGGTTGTTTCATATTTATAAAAACATATCAGTATATGAGTGATACTGATGTTATTAGTTTATGATGAAACAAATAAATAAGAAGAAGTTGAAGAAGAAAGAATCTTGAAATAATCGGTAGAAGAGATTACCTCTTCCTCGACGCACCTCCTTTAAACTTCTTCTTAGGGCACTAGATTTGGTATTTTGAGAAGACCATAACCTCTATGATGTAACTAGAGAGGTTTATAAAAGTAATTGGTAGGGGTTGTCCAAGCTTCAAGGCTCAAAAGGGTGTGAAGAGAAGAGGGAAGGGGTGCCCTTTTTATAAGGGAGGAGAGAGGCACATTTGGAAAAGCTTAAAATATTATTTTATAATAAAGTCATATTCGGTTTATAATAGATCCAAATTGATTTATTTAGAAGATAAGGTGGGTATGGGTCTAAATAATCTCAACAAATAGATTTTAGACAAGTTTAGGTTACTATTTTATCCTTATCATTTAGATTTAACTCTAAGTTAAATAATTTAACTTTTACCGTGTCTTTTTGTTTTCTTACACTATATGGTTAATAAACTTACTATAACAATCCAAAATAATCCCAAGTGGTTCATTATTAATATATATAATCTCATCTAAGTAATTTTTCCGAACCTTATATTTTTATGAATAAAATAACAATTAATAATATAATATTTTTTTTAAAAACTATTTTATGTCAATTTTGACACTATTTGGTACTTGATTTTTTTTAAAATCATATAAGCATGATTATTTCAAAAAAAGTTAATTAAATAAATACTAACATGTCATAATAACCTATAAAATTAGTTTAATTCATAAAAAGTCTAAAATTACATTTATTTGGGTATTTATAACATCAATTATGTTAATATTTCATTAATAAGGTAATTACTACATCATCATTGTGTCATAAATAAATTAAATTATTTAATGTCTAAAAATTATAAATAAAATACCATTATATAGGAAATCTTTTTATCTTTCTAATGAATATTTATAGTCTAATTTATCTTATGTATAACTCTATATTAAAAATGTTTTAGTTATTTAACTTTGAATTTAACTATTTTAACTCTTCTTTAAATAAAATAATAATAAGTGTCCTAATCTAATCCAAGTGGACCTAAATGGTCATATTTTATTCCTAAGGTTGTTTTTGGTCGAATTAAACTTACCCAATAGAATTAGGACATGTTTTAGGGTAATAATAATATCATTTTTACCCTCAATTACCCTATTTACTTTTAACCGTGGTAAATAAAAGTAAAAAGTTACTATTCACCAAAAAATATTTTTATCTTATTGAGCCGCATTTTACTCCCTGATATTAACTGTGTCTCTCGGATTTTCTAAATTCCACTCACAGAAGCGGTAAAATTAAGTTTTATGTAAGTTTGCAAAAAGCTCCTATGAGGTAGGTAAAAGACGGTGAAAAGTTCAATAAAATTTTTATATATCTAAAATTATTATAAAATGACTCCAATGAATTACATTGAAATTATATAAGTATTATGTATCAATTTTTACCTAAAATAAATTTAAATAAAATAAATAATTATTTAAATAAAAATTCGGTTTTTAAATAGTAACCCAGTGTTTTCACTATTCATCAAAAATTGAAAGTTTTCAGAAAAATACCAAAAATTCACCCTAGGCTAATTTCGATATTCCAAATCCAAAAATAAAGTCCATTTTGAAAAATAAAATTTCAAAAAGTGGGTATTACTATTCATAACAGCTAGTTTATATAATATTTTAATAACATATCGTTGTTTAGTGAAACTCTATATTGCGTACAACCCACGCTATCGTGGAAGGTCACGATTGCGTGTAAAGTAAGACAAGTGAGGGATGCGTGTAGTGAAAGCTCCGTTTGGTGTTGTGTATAACATAATCAAAACATATTTCATTTATACATTAAAAAAATATATATACTTAATGTTGCGTAAAATAATTTCCACAAAATGAACTTGAAATTGTGTGTAACAAGAGCCAAGAATAGTGTTGTGTATACTGCAAGATAATACGGTGTTGCGTATAGTGCAAGCTAATTTTGGTGTAGCATACAACACAAGAAATCAATGAAATTAAAAAGAATAATTCTCATAAAATCTCGGGTTGTTACACAAAAGGCATTCCATTTGTAGATATTATAACATGTCACAGTAGTTCTTACAAAATAATAGACATTCAGGGCCACCCACGGTCAACCATATTAGTATATATATATATAAAAGTATTACAAAAGATCAAAAGGAAACCCCATCCTGATTCAAGAACTGCCATGGTCCATTTCCATCCTTCCCATACAAAAGGCCTATCTACGATCACTAATGTACATCTCCCAAGAATGATCCCTTATCTAATCTCAAAGAAATAAAGTCTACAAGCATCTCAAGGGTCCTTTGTAGGGTTTTATAATGTACTCATTAAGCCACCAACAACATGTACCTATATTACATCCATAATTATACAAGTGTTTGATGAATATAAATAAAAAAATCAACACACTACTGTTTATTAATTAAACTACTTCCCTTGTGTTCAACAACCATAAGGAAGAATCTACCAACTTCATCCATCACTGGTATATCTCTTAACACGCACACCCAATTATATATATGGAATAAACTACATGTATTCATATATTAAATTGCAGTGGTGGGGATCCATGTCTTAATACCCATGGAATCCCCTGAAGAATATCATACTAGGTGAACCCTCAGGTTCCTCCCATAAAATATCACCTAGAACCTCATTCTAACCGAAACCTCCCATTCCATCAATCAAGTATCGATGTCACAACTTCACACCCAAAAAATTCCTAGTCCCTCAGACCTCCATACAAATAGTAATCATCAACTTAATATCTCGACATCTTGAGGCACATCGATATCTGTCCTCTAATAAATAAACACCATTGGATCAACGACTGAAGTCTTGTGGTAGGATTATATCCATCCTCCAAATGTCCTTTCCTAGTAGCCTAAAGTGCAACGACGAGCCTCATACCCCAACTGATGGTCTCAACACCATCAACCAATTTTACATCACCATCCACATGGATTTTTACGATGATCACCCTATAATATATCATATGGTCAACACCATCCCCTAAGACTCATAATCTATGAGGGCCTCCACCCACAACAAGTGGTTAACACCACCTTAACTGAGTCATATCTATGTGATGGAACAATAGCCAATAATGGTGAGAAGAAATCACCAAACACACTTATCTACTGTTGGTTAGAGTTAATATCTCAAGAGGGGGTGAGTTGATTACCTAATATTTTTTTTGTCTAAAATGGATTATTTTGAAACCCCCCAAATATTTAAAAACAACCCAGTTTATCAAAATAAGTAGTATGATATAGGCCTTAATCTTTCTAAATATTTCTCTAAAGATTGATTAGGTACCAGATGAATAATTTATAATACTATTAGAACCTTTAGTTTACTTGATCAAAATACTATATGAACATGAATTAAGATAAATAATAAAAGTATATATATATTTTACAGTTAGAATAATTTTCATTTTTAAAGCAGAAATAGAGTAAAAAAATTAAAACACACAATGGAAAGAATGAATATGAGAGGTCCAGTCTTAAGTT
Organism: Viscum album; assembly: GCA_963277665.1. Classification (NCBI taxonomy): domain Eukaryota; kingdom Viridiplantae; phylum Streptophyta; class Magnoliopsida; order Santalales; family Viscaceae; genus Viscum; species Viscum album. The sequence goes on along the minus strand of OY728166.1, from coordinate 1,076,971,300 downwards.
GAGACCCAGTCCTCTCTAATTAGTGTTCACTCACCACAAAATAGTTTATATAAACAAACAAGATGATCCACAAACTGGATCACATTTTAAAATAGTTAACACTGTCAAGGTCACACATGAACTCTTCAATAGTTATTCATGGAAGAAAAGACAAAAAGGTCACACAGGGACCTCTATCACTCTTATCTATTAGAGAAACAAATAAGAAAAGAGTTAAATAAGATATTGAGTATCTTTTAGTTTTTCATAGGAGATAGTGTGCATATAAAAAATATATTATAACACACACTACTCAAATGTAATAAAAAATAGAATAGAGAAATATATAAGAGTAGAGTTTATATGTTCTTGGTCTATTGCAATGTTTCTTGTGACTCATGATTTGATTCAGAAATGAAGCCTCAGTCAGGTTCTCTTGAAAACTTCAAGAAAATAGAGTGTTGCAGACTCTTGTATCATTGACTATAGGAAGTCACTGGATGTGATGATGTAGTTCGTCTTCCTAGTAGAATGTTTGCAGTATGTGATATCTATGTGTTTTCAAGTATTTATAGCTCTCATCTTCTCATTCGTTCACTACTTTTACCACTACATCTATTTTATTCTATCGGTCTTGCATGAGGGAGTGTGCTGAAATTTTATCAGTAGCAACAAAAAAGAGGAAATCTAAATCAGATGCTTCCTCATAAGGTATGGCCTGACACTCTCTTCAATTATTTTTATTGAGTATTTAATATATAGTCATTAAAATAGTAAATGACATTAAATTTAATAAATATAGCTGTTAGAATAATGTAATTGAAAAAGATATGTTGAGAAAACAGTAATGGTGTCTCAAGTTTTGGAGGTGTCTTGTGTTCTAGCAGTGACTCACTCTGACGGTATGACATAGGTGGTATGACACTAGCGGTGTCTTAGAATTAGTGAAATTTCCACTACGCTTGTCATGACTCATCCCCTAGGGCCCGTGCTGTGACTACCCCAAGCCTGCCTTCCATAGGCCAGGGGTTGCCAATTGGCACCGAAAAGGCTTATCCCTAAAAGTGGGAAGGCATTGCCTTTAAACATGAAAACACATAGACCAAGAACACGACAATATGCAAACCACATAGTAAAACCACGGTAGTAAAAGTGTGTACTTAAAGTAAAGGGGTCATAATACAAGCCCAAATGAAAAGATACAACTAAAAAAGAAAATAGCTACTAGGATCATCCACAATGGATCCTACCTGAAGGGTAGGTAAATCTCGTCTTTGTAGCTCTCAACATCAACTAGTCACCTTAGTGTACCGCCTGTTCCTGGCTCCCTAAAGTCTCAGCCAAGCTGTTTTTAATCTCTACAAGACACAACACGGTGCAGTTGAAGCCTGTGTAGGGGTGAGTATAAAAATACCCAGTAGGAAACCTGAGACCCCTAAAGGTCTCTCGGAATTTCACAAAGGAAAACCAAAAAGCATGATCTCAATCAAAAAGCACAAATAAAAAGAATCAGCTCAAACCAGGTAAATAATTCAGAGATCAGGAATAAAGATGATTAGTCTTAAGCTATATTATTTTATTCCGTTAGGAAGTTCCACAACTGAACCACATAGAAGATATTCCATTATCGATCCACAAAAGGTTTTATATCACTGATCCATGACGGTCCTCTCTAAGGATGGTCCTTGTCAGGTCGCGCTTTGCTGATCCACACAGGGTCTCTAGAATGTTGATCTATATAGGGTCACTATGAAGCTGATCCACACAGGGTCGCTAGAATGATGATCCACACAGGGTTGCTAAGATGCTGATCCACACAGGGTCACTGTGATTCTGATCCCCACAGGGTTTCTATGATACTGATCCACATAGGGTCTCTATGATGCTGATCCACACAGGGTCGCTCTTTAATTGACTGCCAGCCACAAGATTCCCAAAACTCGGTACGCTTTAGTTTCGTAGAATCTGATCTTCAAGATATCATTAGTTATCAAAAATCCACGAATTTCCAAAAAAGAGTAACTGAAATTACCACCATGTCGCAAGGGTTTCAACACGACAGACGGCGCGTCAATCGGATTCCTGGTCTGTGAGTTATAAGCGTTTTAGTACCATGGGCCTGGTTAGATTCGGGTTCGATCCAACCCGGCCATACTTCAACTTTCTCCAAAACTTAGGTGGAGTATCTAAAATGGAACATATTGTTATAAGTATTCTATTGTCGTAGATGGTTCATCAAACAAATGTATGGTTTGTGAGATACGACCTTTTAAGCGTATCTGGGTAGAGAAGGGTCCGGGACCGGTCCGACCTGGCCGGACCTCACCGATCAGCCCCGACCTGGGCTGACCCGACCCCGATCCGACCCGAAACATCCAAAAACGGCTGGGCCATGGTGGGATCAGCCCGCTGGGCCATGGACTGGCCTACCTTGGCTGGGCGCGGCCCACCGAGCGATTCGGCCCGGTTACTGGTGCGGTCTGGGAGATGGGTGGCCCGCCCCCTCCCCAAACGACTGAGCCGTTCGAGGTTCTTCAACCGACAACGCTACATGGCACTTCCCACCATCAGTGGGACCCACGGGGTATGGGTCCCCTTCGTCGTAGAGTGAATCTGTGACTTCTCTCCGCAGCGCGCCGCCCTACTGCCACCATGGCCGGACGCCCCCGCTGTCCACTGCGGCGCCTACAGGTGCCGCCTCTCCTCCACGACCGATGGGAGCCTGCCTTCACTGTCACCCACCGGCACCAGCTTCTGTCACCGGTTGTTGTCGCTCAAAGGCGCCGGTCGCCGTCACCCACCGGCGCCGGTCACCACCGCCCGCCGCGCTGGTGCCACACTGATGGGGTTTCTACAGGCCACCGAGTGAGCTCTGGTGGTCCGTTTTTCCTTCTGATTGCATCTACAGGCCTCTCGGGATTCCGACGTCACTGCATGGTTCCAAGATTCAAGATTCCATCAAGTTGAAAATCCTCCCCCAAAGAACATGACAAAAACCAAAGTAGCTGAGGGTCTGAGCTTTGTTTATTTGGGCCACACCCTTCGTGTTAGCATCATATCAAGTGGGTAGTAAATATATAATCAAAGATAAATTAAAAACCGTTCAAAACTCCCACAACAACCATCCATAATTTGATACTAATTGTGGATCAACTCATTTTGGTTGATCCACGTTCGTTATTCTTTTCAAGAACTAGAAATTGAATCGAGAATTTACTTTAATTTAATAACAACCCCTACCTCGGATTCAGAGGAGATGTTGTGGTTGTGGAAGGAGAATCTATATTCATTAAAGCCTCCGACATTCGTCGATCCCAGATCGATTCCTCCAACGACATCGTTCAAGCCTCTGTTCTTCATTTGAGTGAAGTTTGTTCTTTGGTTCTTCATCAAGAGTTATCCCATTATCCACCAATCCTCCTTTTTGCCAACGTTTAAACAATTAAAAGGAGAATTTAAGAGTTTAACATTCCTTTCAATTAATGGTTCATTAATCGGTGTATTTATTGAATCTTATTAATTATAGGAAGGGTTGTTACACAACCTATATGTAATCATACATTTAATATCCCTCACTAAATGATTGAACACCTCTTTGGTACCCGCCACCATCGCTCAAGAGGTGGTAGAAAAATAAAATAACATTTTTATGTTATTTTATTATTCTTCAAAAAGTCTGTAAAACTATATTTTTCTCCCAACTTACTGCGGTCGAAGTTATACTTCCCTTAAGGGAATCCTATCGCTGTGAGTTCAATGATGCCCTATGATTTAAATTCCAAGAACCAGTTCAAAAGTAAGAAATTCCCGCTCACACGTTTATTGATTGTACGTTAAATAATTTAAAAATTCCATTCTAGGCACACCGGTCCTCGAAATCAAGGGCCTCCAATTTTCACAGACTCATAATAATCCCAAATAATTTTATAAAAAAAATTATATATAATTTCTAGTTATTTACAATGCTGGTGGTGTCTCAACTAGCAGTGTCTGGTATGACGGTATGAGGTCTGACGATGTCTCAGACTTAGGTGAAATTATTTATTGGCGATATGACATCCTGATGGTATGAAATCCTAATAGTATGACATCTTAATGGAATCTCATAGTTTTTCAATATTTTAGATCAGCGGTATAACATTATGGCAATGTGATGTCCTGGTGGTATCTCAGACTTAGGGATTTTTCATGATGAAGGTGTCTGTCTCAATAGTGTCTCATACTTAGATAAATTTATCACCTAGATGATAATGCATAATACTTACAAAATAACATGAAACTCATTAATAACATTAGAATCATGATTTTGTGATCATTAAAAATATGAGTTCAACAATCTCCCCTTTTTGAGGATAAAAAATCATGGCATCGAATAATATAAAAAATTTAAAAATAGGTCATCAAAGATATTAAAAAAGTTTTAACATGATATCCCAGGTAGTATAAAGAAGAATATAACTTTCTAGTTATGTGCATATGGTATCAAGAAAAATAATAAAAATAATTAGTATCAAATGTAAGTATCATAAATAGAAAGATTACTAACACATATTAGCAATGAAAACATCTCCAAAAAAGATATTCCATACAAATTATCCCCCTTTTGTGATTAAAAAAAGGTATAGATTAACATAATAAAAAAAGGACAGAGAACATAATAATAAACATCATAGGAAATTAAAATGATTACTAAAAAGTTATTACATTCCAGAATTCCATCAAAGAAAAACTGTCTAATAAAATTAAAAAAGATTCAAGATTTAGGATGTAGTAGAGGGATCTATTGGTTCATTTCCTTTAGATTTAGATTTATCTTGCTGCTTATCTGAGGCAATAAGATCAAACTGAGAAAAAAGAGATGGAACACTAGAGGAGAGACCATCTATTAGTCAAGGATGATCTTCCACTATAACAATTAGCCAGAGTAGGTGAATAACCTGAATATGAGACATTGGAAAAGGTTGTAACGTGGAAGGTAAAGGTGAAAGGGAACCTCGAGTAACACCTAGTTTGATAGAAAACTAAGGAGTAATAGGAATAGCTTCCTGATCCACTACTGCTTAACCAAGAACATGTATAAATAACTTCATCATATTGGTAAAATCCATTATAATTTGGACACCCCTTTCCATTGCATTAAGTAAATACTATTTTTCTTCTAGAAAGAAGTTCAAAACTGGGGTCATCCACTTGAGCCGTCATACTTGTTCTTCCAAAGTCTGAGACATAAGAGGGATTCAGATATTATCAAATAAAAATTTAAAATTGGCATCCATTTCATAATTTGTATAAATTAAAGATATATAGTACTCAATGGACTTAGTAATAGTTTCTCTATATTTATCCATGTCTATGGAATAATTCATGTGCATAAAATGATCATTCTCAGTTCTTTGATCAAATTTACTTATAATTTCTAAAGGAATCACAGGTTCTCCACATGAGGGACCACTTGAGGAAGCTATAACTTCCTCACACACAAGTGTTATTAACTAATCAATATCCATGACCGATATAGAAGGAATAGAAATATTTGAATAAGTATCTTCAAAACTATTAATAATTTTATACAAGTAAGCTTTAAAATCAGATCTAATTTCTTCAAACAAAGACTTGAGGGAGTCTAGTTCAATACTTATCCACTTATTCTCAATTTACACTTGATGAATGTGATGCATCATTTTGGTTGGATATACTACATAACCAACTCAAATATGTACCTTTTATCCTTCTTACAAATGAAATTCTCTTAAGGAGTCCCATTATTTAACTTCAAATAAAAATAAGACATCAAAATATTACCAAAAAAATCCAAGTAACTTTTAGTGACTACATCAACTAGAATCGAAATAGGTTCATGTGAAGGTTCAGAGATGGAGTTCTAACAAAAGAAGATTTTTTCAATATCCCATCAAAATCTACTTGAGTTATCAAGGATCCATTATGATCTCCTTCACTTTGAACCTCAGGTCTATCAGGCATTGGTGAACTCCTACTAAATTTTCCTTATTATTCACACATGGGATCAACCCATCTATCTAAAACAACAACTAATACAAATGTAGTTGTATAAGGTTTCACACCATTAGGAACAACCATAACTATCTCCACATATTTTAGAACATCTGAACTCTATACAGATACAAATTGTACAACGATTACTAAGAATTCTTTCAATTATTGAGAATTTGAGCTCTCAGAAAAAACACCAGAAGACTAAGCTTCTAACTGTGTACCAATAGTAGGAGAATCTAACTTATGAAAATATTTTTGTTTAACAACATTAGTGGATTCAAATTCTATAATCTCATACATTGGAGGCTCATCAACATTTAAATCAACCAACTGTTCATTCTTAAATTCTTCCTCAATAAGATCCCTTTTCTCTTTTTCAGTAACATGTTGTTCTACATCAGTTATAATAATTAATTGTTCCTTTATAGTAGAATTAGATAAGACATGGTCAGTGGAATTTTAGCTAGCCTCAGATTCATCAAAAGCTGCATCTTCATGGAATATTTCAAGAGATGGGGATTTATACTCCTAACAAATGCATCCTAAAGCTATGGATTCATTTCCCCTTCTTTTATTTTGATTCAGACACTAGCACCATTTAGGTCAGAGTCATCATCACTTTCATCATCTGTATCCTTTTTTATCATCACCACCATTCTCACCTTTATCATCCTTTTATTCTTATTAATCCTCCTCCTCCTCCTCATCTTCTACAGTCAACATGGAACTTTTATATTGATATTCTTCCGTAACCTCAATATCTTCTTCATCACTCTTAACCAATTACTCTCTTTTTGGAAACCTCCTAGGTGGACTAGGAGCTCCAAAAGAAATATAATAACATTTGGGAGACAAATCAGGGTCACTACCTACATCTATGGATGGTTCCTTTACCTCTTCAACAATATCTTCTTCTACATTATCCTCAGAGTATTCCATTATTTCATCAATTTACAAAATTAGATAAACTTAATCCTTAGGTCTGGTTGGATGATCAACTGGATTATACTCAGCATATAATTTCTCAGAATCTATAACCCATTTTCTTTTCTAAGGGTTCCAACTTATCTTCATTCTTAAACAAGTCTCACTTATAAGAAAAAAACCACCATAGTTATTACTAGAATACACATCTTCAGCTACTAGGACCTTGGAATTTAACATGACAAAAATCATTTTTGGGTAGATCAAGGAATTAAATCTAGATTATGGATTGGTCATTTCACACATATACACCATGATATATATACAAATATTGATCTTGGGACCTTTTTTAGGAGAAAAATAAGATACACATATTGGTATCTTAGTGGAGAAAAATCACCCTTCATTGGGAAAAGAGTATGCTAAAAAAACTTGAAAAGTATCCTACATTCTCCATCCATCTCAAAGGCAACAGGTCTTCTGGTTGTGCCATCTCTTGTTAATATAGAAAGAGAATCCTCATATATGAACATATCAGTGGCTTCTTGAATACTACATTGATGGTCATCATAGAATCCATCATGAGGTACACTTAAACACTTATCCAATTTTCTTGATGAAAATCCAAGCACTTGTCCTTTTACATGGATTCTGATCCAATCAAAACCATCTTGGTTGAATGAAAATTCCATATTCTGATAAAACTCATAGACCAGATTTAGGTAGAAAGGTATTTTGTTTAAAGAAAACCAATCTAGCCAACCATTATTCTGAATAACTTTAAGAACCAAAGACTTACTGGATAGTAACCACTTCAACTAAACTTCCTTTTCTGCAACAACTACTATGTTGGCAAGCTTAGGATTGATTGAAAAAACTGGAGAAGATGAAGCACTTAATTAGTTCTTCTTCTTCTTAGAGGCTCTCAACTTAGAAGGAGAAACCATAAAATGATGCTTTATTTTCTATATCTAGTTCAGTTCAGTAGGCTCGGTTGAAGGTAAGGGGAATTTTTAAAATGTGGAAGGAAAAGGGTTTCACTAGGATCGAGAGAGATATGAGTATCACATGGGGGTTAAGGTAGGCCAGGAATATACATAATGAAAATTTAATATCATCTAGTATATTAGGTTTTCTATAATTTGAATAATACTTGAAATTGAAATCTAAATAAAAGTAAAAACATGCATCAAGTTTACATAAAATAACATGAACCGGGAGAAATAAATTGGTATTTCAAAAATATAAATAAATAGAAAAATTTGAAAAGGCATGAAAAGAAACAATATGAGGGTACACTAGTATGTCAAAGAAACAACATGATAGACCAACAACATGACAAACCAATGAAATGAAAAACCAATGAAATGACAAGCCAACAACATTAAAAAACAACAACATGACAAACCAACAACATAACAAACTAATGATCATGATAGACCAATGGTGTGCTAAATAAAAATTGAACTTAACCAAAATTCATAATTCCTAACTCATGTTTGATATAGTTCATTATCTCTAAATTAAATGTCTTAGTGAATATATCTTCCTATTGATGTCATGTGACAATAAACTCAAGAGTGATATCTCTTTTTTGAAAATGGTCTCTAAAAAAGTGATGTCTTATATCAATATGTTTTGTCTTAGAATGAGAAACATGATTATTATAAATTTTAATAGAACTTGTGCTGTCATAGTTTATGGGGACATATCAGAATTGATATCCATAGTCTTGTAGAGTGTGTTTCATCTACAAAAATTGTGCACAACAACTGCTTGCATCTATATACTCAGCTTCAAAGTAGATAAAGCAAATGAATTTTTATTTTTACTACACCATGAAACTAGAGACTTTCCTAAAAAGTGAAATGTTCCAAATTCAGTTTTTCTATCTAATTTTCATCAACCAAAATCAACATCAGAATAACTTACTAAATTAAATGCTTGTCCTCTTAGGTAAAACACTCCTAAATTGGTTGTATACTTGAGGTATTTTAAAATTATTTCAACATCAACAAGGTGTGAATCTAATGGATTTTCTTGAAAATGATCACATATACACACACTAAACATAATATAGAGCTAGCTAGTAGTCAAATATAGAAAAATTTAAATAATACCTCTATAACTGGTTTTCTAGCTCCATCAAGATCCAATTTACAAGTGGTACTTATAGGATTATCACTACTCTTAGTGCTATCCAAGTTAAAAAATTTTAAAATATATTTTGTGCATTTACTTTGATTTAAAATAATTTGTTATTTTTTTAAAATATTTAAAATCCAATAAAGAATTTAAGTTCACCCATTAAGCTCATTTCAAATTTATTTTTTTCATCATTTTAGAAAAATAATTACATTGATAATTTTTTGAAGATCTGAAGATAATATCATCAATATAGATTTTTAATACAAATACATATTTTGAAATTGATTTTATAAAAAGGGTAAGATAATATATTCCTTTTTAAAATCCATTTAAAATAATAAAATTTCTATTCCTATCATAACAAGATTTAGGAGCTTGTTTTAAACCATATAAATCATTGGTTAATTTAAAAACTTGATTTGGAAAATGAGGATTTTTAAAACCAAGGGGTTGGTCAACAAATAAATCCTTAACTATAAAACCATTTAATAATGTACTCTTAAAATCCATTTGATAAATATTGAAATATAGATGTGTTTAATAATCAAGAAGTATTCTTATGGATTAAAGTTTGGTCATGGCTATAAAGGTTTCCTCATAATACATTCTTTCATCTTAACTATAACCTTGTGAAATAGTTATAGCCTTTTTTCTAACTATGGTTCTGGATTCATCAACTTTATTCGTAAAAACCCATTTAGTGACAATAGTCAAGGTTTCCTAGGGTATATAAAAAAGTCCCCACACTTTGTTTATTTAAAAATGATTTAATTATTTTTTTCATAGCTTTTACCCAAAATTTATCTTTAATGGCTTCATTGATGTTCTTAGTTTCAAGATAAGACAAGAAAGTTTTATGTTCATCCCGATTTCTTAGAGAAAATCTAGTTTTTGTTCCTCTAATTATATCACCTATAAAAATATTAAAAGGATGGTACTTAATGGTTCTAATGGATCTAGAGAAAGAGGGACTAGTCACTTTTGGATTTTCAGATTCAGGTTCTGGATGTTCTAGAAATTTGTTCGAACTGGATGATTTTTCTGCTCGTTTTACAACTGAATCTAAAAGTTTAGAATTTAAGTTTAAAGAAGATAAATCATACTCAAGATTATATAAATAGGTATTTAGTACATGTGTATCAGTCATATCAAATTTAACATCAACTAATTCTTCTATAGTTTTTGTCTTTTTATTGAACACTCTATAGGCTTTAATAGATATTGAATAACCAAGGAATATTTCTTCATCACTTTTGGAAGAATTTTTTTCAATATTATCTGTAGTATTAAGAATAAAGACATTGCAACAAAAAAAATATAAAGTAATAAACCTTAATAGGTTTTCTTAAGGATATGTTAGATCAAAACTCTATTGATGATATAGCAGATAGTATTAACAGCTTCTGCCCAAAAATAGATAGGAATGTCATACTCATTCAACATAGTTTGGTCTATCTCTTGTAAATTTATATTAATTTTTTCAATATCTCTATTATACTAGGGTGTCCTAGGACAAGATAAGTTATGAGTGTTAACCTTTTGTGAGAAAAAAGATTCAAAATATTGATTTTCAAACTCACAACCATGATCATTCCTTAAGTTCTTAATTTTAAGTCTACTAAGATTTTCTATAGACTTAACATACTTAGTGAAATAGGTACAGACTTCACTTTTTTGAGCTAGAAAACATTCCCAATTATACCTTGAGAAATTATCTGTATGAATATAAGAGTATTTCTTCCCATTAATACTTGAAACTCTAGAAGTTCTAAACAAATCCATGTGAACCAACTCAAGAGGTTGAGAATTTGACACTTATTTATTTAAATTTTAAAAAAACTTTGTGCTGTTTTCCTTTGTGATAGTGGTTACAGAATTTATCAGTTGGGAACTCAATCTAGGTAGACCCATACCTAACCCTTTCCTAGTTATATTTCTAATTGAATGAAATTTTCAATTTCCTAGTCTTCTATACCAAATCCATGACCATTTTTTAATTTCACTTAAGCAAGAATCATTTTGAGAAATCAAAGAATTTAAATCTACAACATAAGCATTTTCATTTCTCAAACTAGTAAAAACTATATAATTTTTGGAATAATAAACACTAAGAGTGTCATTGTCAAACATAACATAAAAAACATATTCAAAAAATTTAGAAATTCTAAGAATATTATACTTTAAACCATCAATATATAAAAATTTAGAAAATAAAACTGAATTTTTGTTACTAATCTAGCCCAGGATGATGATCTTTACTTTTTCATAATCACCAAAGGTGATATGTCCACCATCAACCTTTATCAGGATCTTAAATAATGAGTAATATCTAGTCATATATCTTGAATATCCACTGTCAACATACCATATCTTCTACTAGAGGTCTTTAATCATTTTTTCTATAAAATAATTTTAAACAATAAATAATTTTGGAACCAATTTTTTGGGTCGATAAATGTTAGAAATTATAGATTTGGGAACCCAAATTTTCCACATGGGTTTCCTATAAACATATTGCAAAATTTGATAAATAAAAACCTTATTAGGTCATTTTAAAAACTGATTAGTATTATAACATTTAGGTATGGATTTAGGAACAAAAGGACTTTTAGATATCCTTCTATTTCCAACTTCGTTTCATAATCCAGTAACATGTTTGGGCACAACTTCTTTACCCAAGATTTTTGTGAGTGTCTCTCTACCATTTTTAATATTTTCAATATCTTTCTTTAGTTTCTCATTTGACAGTTTGAGTTTATTTTTTTATTTGATCAGTTGATAATTTTTCTCTTTTTCTATAGATAGTTTAAACATTACATTATAGTTAGATCATGTTGTATTTCAATAATTTTATACTTATCATTTAATTAATTAAATTTATCCTCTATCATGTTGAAATATTAAAATAATTCATCATTTAACATATTACTATTATCATGTTGTTCATTATCAAAATTATCAGAATCATGCATAGGAAAAATACTAGAAAGAATACGTAAATCAAGTACCTCACTAACTTTATCAATGAAACACATTTTTTCTCTATCCATCTTATCTTAAGGTGAATAATTTGAATCATATGAACTATCTTTAGATGCACTCTAGGTGGATTTCATAACCTTCTTGTATCTTATGTCCTTATCTTCATATTTCTTTTTGTACTTCTGCTATGAATAGTCAAATTTTATGTGACCTTTCCATTTTCATTCATAATAGACAACTTCCTTTGAATCATTATCCTTATTCCAATATTTTTTCCAGTTTCCTATATTTTTATACTTTCATTTAGGTTTTGATTTTCCAAAGAACTCCCTCTTTTGGTAAAATTTCTTTAATCTTTTGGCTAGGTGAGTCATCTTCTCATCACTGTCAGAGGGTGATTCACTATCAGTGGAAATAGCAGCTTGTACATTTTCTTTTTCTTTTTCCTTTTTTCCACTTTGGGCATTATTCTTGAAAGATACTAAATTTCTTTTAGACTCTTTATCATCTTCATGATTTACCTTTAATTCTTCTTCATACATCTTAAATTTTATAATCAAAATTTTCACAAGTATTTTTCATATGTAGCATGATTCTACAATTAAAACTAATGTGCCTCTCCATCTTTCTAGTAGGAATATTAGAAATATCATAATATTATCATTGTCTGATACTTATTTTACAAGAGAGGTTATGGTGTTAACAATCTCATTAAACCTGAGATACATGTCAGAAATGGGTTCATCAGGCTTCATTTTAAAATTATCATATTTAATAGTGTAACTATTAAGCATTATCTCTTTAACATTTGAAGTTCCCTCATGGAAAATAGCCAAAGTGTCCCAAATATCAAAATTAGATTTACAAGAAGATATTCTATTGAATTACTCATCTCTTCAATCATAGTAAAAATCATTCATTAGTTTACAATTATTATTAAATGAAACTTTATTAGTTTCGGACCAAGTGGCTCTAACAATATCAGGTAACTCATATTTATTTGCAATGGTAGTCGATATTTCAAAGCCCATACTTTCTATATGAATTTTCATCATAATATTACATTGATAAAAAAATTTCCATTGAGAAAAGGATTTTTGTTGGTAGCATAACCTTGTTGATGATTATCCATTTTAAAGAACTAAATTTATAAATAATAGAAATTCGAGATCTTTAAAGAAAAACTAAAATCACAGTTAAAATGATTTGAAATGCTTTAATACCAAAGAGAGAAACTTTTGATACCAAATTTTGGCCAGAGTGAGTATCACAAGAGGGGGGTGAATTGAGTACCCAATAAAAAATTCTATCAAAAATGGATTATTTAAAAATCCCCCAAATATTTTAAAATATCCCAGTTTATCAAAATAAGTAGTATGATATAGGTCTTAATCATTCTAAATATTTCTCTAAAGATTGATTAAGTATCATATGAATAAAAAAATAATATTATTGGATCCTTTGAAATCAGTTTACTTGATCAAAATAGTATATGAATACGAAATAAGATAAAATTTTAAAGTATATATATTTTATTTACAGTTAAAACAATTTTCAGTTTTAAAGCTGAAATAGAGAAAAGAAAAATTAAAACACCGAGCGGAAAGAATGAATATAAGTGGTTCAGTCCCAAGTTGAGACTTAGTCCTCTACAGTTAGTAATCACTCATCACCAAGAAGTTTATATAAAATAAACAAGACGCTCAAAAACCTAGATCTGGTTTTAAAATAGTTAACATTTTCCAGGTCACACACGACCTCTTCCATATTGATTCATGGGATAAAAGACAAACAATACACATAGGGACCTCTAACACTCTTATCCAAGGGAAAAAAAATAAAAAATATTAAGATAAGATATCAAGTATCTTCCAATTTTGAATAGGATACAATGTGTGTATATAAAATAGAGTATAACACACACTGATCAAATTTTATAAAATCAAATAGAATAGAAAAATATATAAGAGGAGAATTTAGAAGTGCTTGGTCTATTGTAATAAGGATTGCGACACATGATTGGATTCAGAAATAAAGCTTGAGTTATGTTTTATTGAAAACTTTTGGAAAACAAAGTGTCACCGACTCCTGTTTATTTTAATGGAGGAATTCATTGGATATGATGATGTAGTTTGGATTCCCAGTCAAATGTTTGCAGTAAGTGAGCTATATTTGTGTTGAAGTAGTTCAAGCTCTTAGATTCACATTCGTTCAATTATTTTACCACTACATATAGTTTCTTATATCTATATTGCATGATAGAGTGTACTCCAATTTTTTCAGCAATAATAATAAAGTGGAAATATGGATCAGTTTCTTCCTCATATTGCACAACCTAACACTCTATTCAATGATTTCTTTCTATAATTTAAGATACAATCACTAAAATAGTAAATGAACTTATCTTTAATAAATATATATATTAGAATAATGTAATTCAAAAAGATAATTTGAGATAATAATGGTGATGTGTTGGGTTCTAACGGTGTCTTGATTTATGGTGGGGCCTCATGTTAATGGTGAGACACTGGTGGTATAACACTAGATGTGTCTTATAATTATCCAAATTTCCACTCAGTGGCGGCATCTCAACTAGCAGTGTATGGTATGATGGTATGAGGTTTGATGGTGTCTTAAAGTTAGGATAAATTCCAGGTTGGTGGTATGACATCCTGAAGGTATAAAATCCAGACAGTATGACATCCTGACGGTGTGTCATACTTTTTCAATATTTCTGATCGATGGTATGATATTATGGAGGTGTGATATCCTAGTATTATCTTAGACTTTGCAAGATTTTTATGCTGGCGGTATCTGTTTCAACAATGTCTCATATTTAGATAAAGTTTTCACCTGGATCAGAATACAGAATACTTACAAAACAATATGAAACTCATTAATAACATCAAAATCTTGATTTTATGATAATTAAAACTTAGAGGTCAACAATCCCCTACTTTTTTATGACCAAAAATCATGGAATCCAAGAATATTATAAATATAAAAATAGTTCATCAATGATATTATATAATTTTAAACATGATATCAAAGGTTGTATAAAGTAGAGCATAACATTCTAATTATGTGAATATAGTATTAAAAAAATAAGAAAAAGAATAAGTTTCAAATGTAAGTATCATAAATAAAAATATTACAAACACATAGTAGTAGAGAAAACATCTCCAAAACAGATATTCCATAAAAACTATCCCCTTTTGTGATTAGAAAAAATGTATGTTAGAATAATAAATAGAGGATATAGAACATAATACGAAACATTAGAGGTAGTTAAAATTATTACCAAAAAAATTTTACATTCCAAAATCCCATCAATTAGAAACTCTCTAAGGAAACTAAAAATGTTTCAAGATTTAGGATGTATTCGAGAGGTCCATTGGTGCTTTTACTTTAGATTTGTCTTTCTCTTTCTCCTTATCTAAGGCAGCATGATCATACCGAGAAAAAAGAGATGAATCATAATAGGAGAGGACAACTACAGGCCGAGGATGATCTTCAACTATAACAACTGGATGAAGCTGGTTCATAGCCTAAATAAGAGACATTGGAAGAGGTTAGAACATGGTACGTAAAGGTGTAATGGGATCTTGAGTAACACCTAGTCTGAGAGACAACTGAGGGGTAATAGAAATATATTCCTAAGATACTAAATATTGAACATGAACATGAAGAAACATCTTCATCAGATTGATGAAATCAATTATAATTTGGATTCCCTTTTTCATTTCCCTAAAGGAATAATTTTTTATTCCAAAAAGTGGTTCAACACTTGGATTATTTCCATGATATGTCTAAATTTTTCTTGGAAATCCCAAGACATTAGAGGCATTAAGAGATTCTCATCCAAGAATTTAAAATTAGCATCCATTGCATGCTTGGTATAAATTCAAGAGAGATAGTTCTTAATATCCTTAATAATAGTCTCTCTATAATTATCGATGTAATTTTCATACTTCATGATCATCATATGATCATGATCAGTTCCTTGATCAAATTTCCTTATAATTTCTAAATGAATCACATGTTCTCCACTTGGGGGACTAATGGAGGTAGCTGCAACTTCCTCATGCACAATTTTTCTTAACTGATCAACATCCACGGTTGGGGGAGAAGGAATAAAAGTATATAAAGAACTATCCTCAATAATTTTAATAATTCCATCGAAGGAGGATTTAAACATAGATATTATTTCTTCAATTGAAGACTTGAGGGAGTCGAGTTCACCACTTATCCACTTATTCTCAATTTATACCTCATTAATGTGATGAAACATCATTGGTTGGATATGTTGAATAACTAACTTGAACATGTACCTTTCATATTTCTCACAAATGAAATTCTCTTGAGGATGCCTATTCATTAACTTCAAAGAAAAATTAGACATCAATATCTTACCAAAAGCATAAAATTCACTTTTAATGACTACATAAACTAGAACAGAAACAGTTTTTGTTGCAGGTTTAGGATTAGGTGTTCTAACAGAAGTAAATTTTTGAAAAATCCCATCAAAATATACTTAAGATATCAAGGATACCTTAAGATCTCATTCACTTTGAATATCAAGTCTATCAAGAATTGGTGAAATACTACTGAATTTTCCCCATTCTTCAAACATGGGATCAACCCATCTATCTGAAACAATAGTTGAGATAGATCTAGTTGTAGAAGGTTTCACAACTGAAAGAATAACCATCATTGTGTCAATAGATTGGAGAACATCTGAACTCTGTCCAGATACAAACTGTACAATGGCTGTAGGGACTTCTTTTAACTGTTGAGCATCTGATCTTTGAGTATCAACACTAGTAGAATCAGATTTTAACTATGTACCAAAAATAGTATAATCTAACTTCTGAACATATTTTTATTTCACAACATCAGTGGATTCAAATTCCTTAATCTCATCCCTAGGAGGCTTATCAATATTTAAATCAACTAATTATTCATTCTCAAATTATTCCTTAATAAGCTCCCTTTTCTCTTGTTTATAAACATGCTATTCTACAATATCTATAACACTTAAATATTCCTTAATAATAGAATTAGATACTGTATGATCAGTATAAATTGAGATAGCCTCAGTTTTATCAACAGTTGGAGCTTCATAGAATATTTCAACAAATGGGGATTACTCCCCCTTAATAAATGAATCCTGAAGCTCTAGAGGAATTTCCACTTCTATTATTTTGATTCATAAGCACCATTTGGGTTAGATCCATCATCAAATTCATCATATTTATAGTTTTTATCATCATCAATATTATCACCTTCAATATCCCTTTCTTCTTACTCATTAACATCATCGTCATCTGCTTCATCCGACTAAGAACTTTTATATTAATCTTCTTTAGATACCTCAATCTCTTATTCATCACTCTTAACCAATTTATCTCTTTTTAGTAACCTTTTCAGTGGACTAGGATCTTCAATGGAAATAAGATAAGCTTTGGGGAAAAAATTAGGGTAACTACCAATATTTATAGACAGTTCCTTTTCCTCTTTATCAACAAATTCTTCTACTTTATCATCAGAGCATTCCAATATTTCATCAGGTTCCAAAGTCGGATCAACTTCATCCTTAGGTCTAGTTGGATGATCTATTGGATTATAATGAGTCTATAGTTTCTCAGAATATTGAACCAATTTTATTTTCTAAGGATTCCAACTTATCTTCATTCATGAACAAGCAGTACTTGTAAGACAGAAACCACCACAGTCAATACTAGACTCCTCATCTTCAGCTACTAAGCCCTTGGACTTCAACATGGAAGAAATAATTTTTGCGTAGATTAAGTAATTAGATCTAGAGGATGGCTTATTCATCTCACATATATGCACTATGAGATATCTACAAAGATTTATTTTGTGACCTTATGACATAAGATAAAGAAGATACACATCTTAGTATCTTAGTGGATAAAAATAACCCTTCCTTGGGAAAAGAATATGTTGAAAAAACTTGAAAATCATCTTACATTCTCCATACTTCTCAGAGGAAATAGGCCTTCTGGTTGTGCCATATACTATTATCAAAACAATAGCATCCTTTTATATGAACATATCCTTGGATTTTGGAATACTACCTTGATGGTCATCATAGATTCCATAATGAGGTACACTTAAACACTTATCCCATTTTCTTGATGAAAATCCAATCACTTGTCATTTGACATAACTTCTAATCCAATCATCTCCATCCCGATTGAATGGAAATTCCACATTCTCAAAAGATTCATAGAATGACTTCAGGTATCAATGTAATTTGTTTTAAGAAAACCAATATAAAAAACCTTTATTTTGAATAACTTTAAGAAATAGAGACTTACTAGAAAATAACCAATTCGAATCAACATCCCTTTCTAAAACAAAAAATATGTTGGAAAGCTCAGGATTGAGAGGAGACACTGGAGAAACTGGAGCACTTGGTTATTTCTTATGCTTTATAGAGGGTCTTGACTTAGAAGGATAAACCATAAATAAATTCTTGATTCTTTTCATCTAGATCATTTTAGTAGGCTCAGTAAAAGTTAAGGAGAAGGTTTGAAATTTGGAAGGTAAAGGGTTTCAATATTATCGAGAGAGATATGAATATCATGCAAGGATCAAGATAGGTTGGGAATATACATAATTTCAATTTAATATCATTTTAGATATTAAGTTTTCTAAAATCAAAATAATACTTGAAATTGAAATTTAAATCTGACTAAAAACACACATCAAGTTTACATAAAATAATATAAACCATGAGAAATAAACCGATGGTTCAGAAATATGAAGAAACAAAAAAATTCAAAAAGGAATGAAAACTGATGGTATGAAAGTACAATAGTATGTCAAAGAAACATCATGATAGACCAATGTAATGAAAAACTAATGACCTAAATAAAAAACGACATGAAAAACCAATGAAATGAAAAACAAATGGCATGATAAACCAATGATCATGATAGACCAATAGTGTGTCAACCACAACAGTGTGTCAACTGAAAATTGAACTTAACCAAAATTCATCATTCCTAACTCTTGTTTGATATATTTAATTCTCTCTGAATTCAAAGGCTTGGTGAATATATCAGCTAAATGAAGTTCTGTCCCAATAAAATCAAGTGTGATATCTCTTTTTTTAAAATAGTTTCTAAAAAGTGATGTCTTATATCAATATGTTTTGTCCTAGAATGAGAAACACGATTCTTATAAATTTTAATAGAACTTATTTTGTCTCAGTTTATTGGGAAATGTTGGAATTGATATCCATATTCTAGTAGAGTGTGTTTCATCTAATTTTTTTTACAGTAACTGCATATAGCTATGTACTCAACTTCGGCAGTAGACGATGCAATTTTTTTTCTTTTTACTACTCTATGAAACTATAAACTTGCCTAAAAAGTGACATGTTCTAGAGGTGTTTTCTATCTAATTTTTATCCACAAAAATCATCCTCAGAATAACTGACTAAATAAAAGGCTTTTACTCTTCGATAAAACACTCCTAAATTGGTTGTGCACTTAAGGTATTTGAAAATTCTTTTAACAACAACAAGGTGCGACTATTTTGTATTTTTTTGAAAATGAAAACACATACACACACTGAACATAATACCTGGTCATCTAGAAGTCAAGTAGAGAATAATTCCAATCATAGCTCTGTAACTGGTTTGATAAGATGGTTTCCCAGCTTAATCAAGATCAAATTGTTAGGTGGTACTCATAGGAGTATCACTACTCTTAGAGCTATCAAATTTAAAAAAAATTATAATTTTTTTGCATATTTACTTTGATTTAAAATAATTCCTTCTTTTTTTGAAATATTTAAAATCCAAAAAACAATTCAAGTTCACCCATTAAACTCATTTCAAATTCATTTTTCATCATTTTAGAAAAATCAGTACATAGATTATTTTTTGAAGATCCAAAGATAATATCATCAACATAGATTTTTACTACTAATACATATTTTTAAATTAATTTTATGAAAAGTTTAAAATCATATATTCCTTTTGAAAATCATTTTGAAATAATAAAATTTCTAATATTTTTATAACAAGCTCTAAGAGATTGTTTTAAACCATATAAATATTTGGTTAACTTAAAAACTTGATTTGGAAAATGAGGATTTTAAAAACTAGGGTGTTTTCAACAAAAACATCTTCAACTGTAAAATGATTTAAGAATGTAATCTTGAAATCCATTTGATAAATCTTGAAATAAAGATGTTCTGTATAAAAAAGTATAGTTCTTATGGATTCATGTTTGGACATGAGTGCAAAGTTTTCTTTATAGTCAATTTATTCTTCCTAACTATAACCTTGTAAAATAAGTCTAACCTGGTTTCTAACTATCGTTCCTGAATCATTAAATTTATTCCTAAACACCTATTTAGTTATAATAGTGAAGGTGTCCTAGGGTATATCTATATGTTCCAACATATTTTTTCTTTCAAAATAATTTAATTATTCTTTTATAGATATTATCCAGAATCCATCAATGATTGATTCAATAATGTTCTTAGGTTCAAGTTAAGATGAGAAAGTTTTATTTTCAACCTGTTTTATTAGAAAAATAATAGTTTTGTTCCTATAGTTACATAATCTACAACATCATATAAATTATGGTACTTAATTTTTCTAATATCTCTAGATAAGGAGAGACTAGTCAATTATTGATTTTTAGATTCACATTTTGGATGTTATAGAAATTATTCAGAGCCATATGATTTTTCTTCTTGTTTTACAGCTGAATATAACAGTCTAGAATTTTAATTTTAGAGAAGATAAATCATCCTAAATATTTTTCTAAAGATTTATTAGGCTCATGTGGATCAGTCTCATCAAATTTTATATGAACTAATTCGTCCACAGTTTTGTTCATCTTATCGAACACTCTATAGGGGTTTCTAGATATTGAATAACCAAGGAAAATTCCTTCATCACTTTTAGAAGTAAAATTTTCAAGATTATCCTTAGTATTAATAATAATGTTTTTTTAACCAAAAACTATAATGTAATTAGGATTAATGGGTTTTCTTGAGGATAGGTTAGATCAAAACTCTATTGATGATATAACATGATGTATTGATATCTTCTTTATAAAAATTAATAGGAATGTCATACTCATTCAACATGGACTGGGATATCTCTTCTAAATTTCTATTTATTATTTCAATAAATCCATCCTTCTAGGGAATCCTAGGAGTATATAAGTTATGAGTGTATCCATTTTGTGAGAAAAAAGATTCAAAATCATGATTTTCAAACTCACGACCATGATCACTTCATAAGGTATTGATCCTAAGTCCAATAATATTTTCTATAGGATTAGCATACTTGGTGAAATAGGTACAAACTTAAATTTTGTGAGCTAGAAAATATACACAAGTATAACTAGATAAATCACCTAAAAGAACATAAACATAGTGCTTCCCATTAAAAATTTAAACTCCAAAAGGCTCAAACAAATCCATGTAAACTAACTCAAGATATTGAGAAGTTGACACTTATTTATTTAATTTAAAAGAAACTTTGTGTTTTTTTCTTTTTCAATAGGGGTTACAAACTTTATCAGTTGGGAACTCAAGCTTAGGTATATCTCTAACTAATCCTTTTCCTAGTTATATTCCTAAGTGAATGAATGTTTCAATGACCTAGTATCCTATACCAAATCTATGAATCTTTGTGAAAGGCATGTAAGCAAGAAACATTTTTAGAAATAAAATAATTTAAATCTATACCATAAACATTGTCATTTCTCAAAGTAGTAAAAACTAAAGAATTTTTGGAATCATAAATATTGAAAGCATAATTATCAAACTTAACATAAAAATCATCATCACATAATTGATAAATTCTAATAATATTATACTTTAAACCATAAACATATATAAATTTATAAATTAAAACTTAATTTTCATTACCAATTTGGACTAGGCTGATGATCATTCCTTTTGCATCATCCCCAAAGGCGACATGTTCACCATAAACCATTATAAGGCTCTTAAATAATGAATAATATTCTATAATATTTCTTGAACATCCATTTTCCAAGTACCATATACTTATACTATAGGTCTTCAAGTATTTTTCCTACAAAACAAATTTTAAATAAGAAATAATTTTGGTACCCAAATCTATTTGGGTCTAAAAATGTTATAAATTAGTGATTTGGGAATCCACATTTTCCTCATGGGTTTTCTATAAAAATATTTAAAAATTTTAGAAATAAAAACCTCATTATGTCCTTTTGAAAAATGATTAGCAGTATAACATTTAGGTCTGGATTTAATAACAAAGGTACTTTTAGATATCCTTCTCTATCTACATTCATATCATATTCGAGTAACATACATGGGAAAAACTTGTTTAACCAATTTTTTTGAGTGTATCTATACCATTTGTAAACATTTAAATATCTTTCATCAATTTAATATTTGATAGTTTGAGTTCATTATTTTCTTTACGGAGTTGAGAAATTTTCTATTTCTCTATAGACAGTTCAAACTTTACATTTATAGTTAGAGAACGATGTATTTTAAGAATTGTATAATCATCCTATAATTCATTAAATGTGTCTTCTATCATATTAAAATACTCTAATAATTCATTATTTTAAATATTACTATCATATTTTTTTTCATTATCAGAATTATTAGACTCGTGAAAAAGAAAAATATTAGAAAAAACTGGTAAATCAAGTACCCCACAAACTTTAGTCATGAAACACAAGTTTTCACTGCCTGTATTATATTTAGTTTAAGAATCCAAATCATATTAACTATCATTATATTCACTCTAGGTGTCTTTCATAGCCTTCTTGTATCTTATGTATTTATATTCATATTTCTTTTTATACTTAAGCTTTGGACATTCAGATTTTATGTGACTTTTCCTTTTGCATTCATAGGAGAAAATTTCATTTGTATCGTCATCCTTATTACAATATTTCTTATAGTCTCCTATATTTTCATACTTTCTTTTATGGTTTTATATTCAGAATAAAATCTTATTTTGGTAAAATTTCTTGAATCTTCTGGCTTGGTGATCCATCTCATCATCACTATTAGAGGGTGATTCACTATCCCTAGAACTGGAATCTTGTACCTTCTCATTTTATTTTTTCCTTTTGTTGTCTAGGGGTAGTAGTCTTGAAATATAATTAATTTCTTTTAGTCTCTTCATCTTCTTCATGATTTACCATTAATTCTTATTCATACATCATAATTTTTCCAATCAATTCTTTCACAGGAAGTTTTCTCATGTCGCATGATTCTATGATGTGTATTTAATTTTTTGTTTTACTCTATTTTTTTTGGTAGCCAAATATTTATAAAAATTACCCATTTTAAAGAAATAAATTTATAAATAACATAAATTTTATATATTTAAAGAATAATTAATGTCACAGTTAAAATTATTTGAAAAACATTAATACCAAAGAGAGAAACCTTTGATACCAAATGTTGGTCATAGTGAGTATCTCAAGAGGGAGGGAATTGAGTACCCAATAAATATTTCTATCTAAAATGGATTATTTTGAAATCCCCCAAATATTTAAAAATAGCATAGTTTATCAAAATAAGTATTATGATATAGGTATTAATCTTTCTAAACATTTATTTAAAGTTTTATTTTTTCTTAGATGAATAATATATAATATTATTGGATCCTTTGAAATCAATTTACATGATAAAAATACTATATTAATGTGAATTAAGATAAACAATCAAAGTATATATATTTTTATAGTTAAAACAATTTTTATTTTTAAATAAATAATGGTGTAAAAAAAATAAAACTCACAGTAGAAAGTATGGATATAAGAGGTTAGTATCAAGTTGAGACTTAGTCCTCTCCACTTGGTGATCACCTACCACCAAGAATTTAATATAAAATAAACATGTTGATCCAAAACCTGTATCGGGTTTTACAATAGTTGACACTTTCCAGGTCACACTAGACATCTTCCATAGTTATTCATGGGAGAAAAGAAAAAAAAATCCACATAGATACCTCTACCTCTCTTATCCATGGGAGAAAAAAATAATAAAAGAGTTAGAGAAGATATCTATTGTCTTTTAGTTTTTTATTAGAGACAATGTGCATATATAAAATAGAGTATAACACACACTTTTCAAATTTATTGAAAACAAGTAGAACATAAAAATCTATAATAGTACAGTTTAGAAGTTCTAGGCCTATTTCAATGAGGCTTGTGACTTGTGATTTGATTCAGCAATAAATCTTGATTCGGGTTCTCTTGAAATCTTTAGAAAAAAAGAGTGTTGCAGACTCTTATTTCTTTTACTGGAGGAAGTCACTGGATCTGATTATGCAGTTTGAATTCCTAGTCAAATGTTTATAGTAGGTGATCTCTATGTTTTTTCATGTATTTTGAGCTATAATCTTCATATTGATTCACTTCTTTTACCACTACATCTATTTTATTCTATCTGTCTTTCATGAGGGAGTGTACTGTACTTTTATTAGCAGTAATAGTAAAAAGGAAATCTGAATCAGCTGCTTCCTCATACAGCATAACCTGACACTCTCGTCAATTATTTCAATAAAGTATTTAAGATAAAATAATTAAAATATTAAATGGCTTTAACTTCAATAAATATATACATTATAATAATGTAATTAAAAATATAAGTTGAGAAAATAGTGGTGGTATCTCAGGTTTTGGTGGTGTATTGAGTTTTGGTGTTGTATCTCCCTGATAGTATGACACTGGGGGTATGAAATTGGTGGTGTCTTAGACTTAGCCAAATTTTCACCACATTGGTAGGGTCTCAACTAGTAGTGTCTGGTCTAACGGTATGAGGTCTGACGGTGTCTCAGACTTAGGTGAAATTATATGTTGGTAGTATGACATCTTGAAGATATGAAATCCTGACTGTATGATATCCTGATGGTGTATCATACTTTTTCAATATATCAGATTAGTAGTGTGACATTCTGGTGGTGTGATATCCTAGAAGTATCTTAGACTTGGCGATATTTTTAGGATGGCAGTGTCTGTCTCAACAGTGTCTCATACTTAGATAAGTTTGTCAACTGGATAAGTATATATAATACTTAAAGAAAAACATGAAACTCATTAATAATATTAGAATCATGATTTTTTGTTCCTTAAAAGTATGTATTTAACATCAACATCATCCAACACCTCATTCCCCTATGACCATATCACTAAATTCTGATTGTCAACACCATCCAAATTTCTAAGATTTATGACCTCATCCCGACAACCTCATCACCTCAAATCCTAATGACCATGCTTCTTCAACCTGGTGATCATCATCACCAATATATCTCCAACCAAGACCAATATGATGAACCATGTTGTCTCCATCTAGGTGATCAACATCACCCCAATACCCAGGCCTATCCCATCACGTTCCTAATAAACTCAAGCAATTCATATGTTTACAAGTCAATTTAATTAAATTCACACACCTGACATATCCTTCCTATGTTGGTCCAAGACCCTTACTCAGCTTAACTATTTGTAGTTAAGTAATAGAATACGCATAGGCATCTCATATCTTCAATTGAACAATTTAGAAGGCATGCATTAATTAATTCATGTATGACTAGAACAACCCACATGGTCATATCTAGAACATATCCCAAAAAACCCATAAAATTATAGGGAAATCTAGGAACCACCTACCTTATTCTAGTAGTCTCTCACTCATCTGATATTAGACTCTAACTCAAAATTTAATGAGGGAAATTAGTATTTATATGAATGTAGTGAAAATAAGGGAAAAGGGATCACATGGATTTAGAATTCACCATGGTGAGATAACATAAGAAAGAAGGAAATAGGACTGAAGGCCTTACTAATGCAGTTACAATGACATAGAGGGAGTTCGAATCAAAGATTTGATGATGACGTTAGGATAAATCCCAGGTTAAGAAGAATTGGGAGAGACCCCTATTGCATGCGAGTGAAATGGAGGAGGAAGGAGAAAGAAAAACCAAATAAGATGGGAGGGGGGATATAAATTTCACCCATTAAATTTAATTTCATGGTTTGGCCACATGGTTTGACTTACTATGTGCCAACCATACAATTCTCACTATCCAAGCACCACCCTCACACAAGTTAGGTGCACATTTTTTCAAACCACATTCAGGGCATGGATTCCCCTATGCTAAAAAATGCATAGTTTCTTCACAGTCATGTAGCCCCACCCACATGGTTTGAAAAACCTTGTTTGGTGCTATATGTAGGATGCACAATTACTCATGGGAGGTTTTTCGGTTTTATCGAATCATGTACCTCTTTCTATGCTTTCCTAAAATGGTATTTATGGGCTATAATGAACCCAAAACTCAGCTGAAACCTCAAGAAACTTGTCAGGAATTAAAAACCTAATAAAAAAAGGCCTCAAGTCAATAAAAATCTTGGAATTAGGATATGAAGATCAATATAAGATTTGGTCCAACCACCAAACTCTAAAATTCAAACATGTTAAGGAATTTTGACCTGCTCAAAAACCTGGGACATTATAGTCTCCCCAACTTAACATATATCATCCCTAGGATATTTATATTTATATGGATATGGTACTGAACATACCCATATCATATATATTTACCCGATCTACCATGACTAGTCATAGGTCAATTCCCTTTGTGGCACTCCCCACCATAAGAATTACCTACCCGATCACATCCCAACCCAAAACAAAACATACGATGGTACACTAACCCTCCCCGAACATACAAGTCCTCCCATGATGTGTCGTTATTCCTGCACCTTATCAGGTGCTCAAATCATGCCCATGTCATAACTTACACACATCAAGTCCCACATATCCTCATATTCCCATAAGTACCTATACCAAACATGACACTCATAAAAACCCACATCTCATCATATTCCCATAGATCATGCATCTCAGTAGATTCAAAAAAATAATCCTACATAATATATATACACACATATTTTTATGTGGAACATATCCCATATGCCTATGAACCTTATATATAACCCACATCGCATCGATTCCCACAACAAATCTTGGTTCCTACACACCTATTTCATAATATACATCGCATCAATTCCTAGATGCCAACACACCTCATATACATACATATCACACATCATAACTGGTTCTAATCTTCAAAAAAATCTCTTGGTTAGTCAAAAAATAAAATACACATGCACCTCATGCATCAAAACTGGTCATTCAAAAAAACACCCGGTCATGACCATGGAATTCTTCTAACTATCATCGACTCTCAGACCTACTCTACATATGTAATCTTAATTACATGATCCTGGATTGAAGCATGATTTTCCAAGGGTTGGACTCCTAGTAGAGCTACACTAGTAATTTCCTTTGAACGTACTAATAGGTCCCACTATCTCTTCCATGACCTCCATGTGTAGATAAATACTAGCTATCAACTCCTATTATTACTCCCAGTCCTTCCTCAGATCCCTAAGTCTAACCTAATCTTTGGATCCCATCTATGTGAGAAGGATTCATACAAAATCTCTCCAAATGGACCATCTAGTCTCACACTTATCACTCCTTCAGAATCCAATCACACTTGGTCTGAACATTCCCTAGTTTTCCAAATTGAAAAAACACTCCTATAAACCAATCATCTATGGTCTACCTAAATCTTAGGAAGGACTTCCCTGCTAAAACTCCTCATGGACCCACTTTTTGGTATCTAAAGCATCATCACTCAGATCACCTAACACTATCACCCATATCGAATAAGACTGGGCCATTAAAATTCCCCCAATAATCATTTCCTGATTGACCACCTCTAAAAAAGATTCCATATTGAAGTTGTTCACTTGAACCCTAATGGAATTCCTCAAGCCATCCTCAAAACGCCACACCAAAGAGATTTTCTCATCCACCATAGCAGGTGCCAAATGAGGAAGATTAGTGAAATGAACCATATAGTCCATGACATATGTATCCCATTACTGAAGATGAATGAACTCAAAGTATCTATCCACCCTTTAAGTCTCTAAGAAAAAGTTATCAAAGAACCTAGCCTTAAAATCCTACAAACTAGTCTCTCTTGTTTTCCCACCGAAACCTATACATCCCACCAACACTTTGACGTTCCTATGAGAAAATACATCACCAACTTTACCCTCCACACTAGGGGTGTCTCATTCTAGTTGAAGATAGTCTATACTAACTAGACCTAATTCTATTCCTTCTATGGTCCAACCTCAACCTGAAATAGTAGTGGGTGTGGAGATTGGATGTATAGATTCAAATACACCATAGATAGCTCAGATCCCTGAGATCCTCTGTCGACACCCTATATGACTTGTACTAAGATTGCCCTGAGATTATCATCAAGACATGGCCCAAAGTATTCCATATTCTATGACTGCAATTCCTTTACCAGAGCCTCTACATGTGGATCATGATCATCTCGACCCTCCTGGGCCTCATATCATGCACACTCATACAACACCATATCCTCGACCTCATAATGCTCCACAAGAATATTTCTAAGTGGAATCCTACTGAATACCAATCATAATGGTCAAATATACATAACAATATATATATTTATATCACAGATTGAAAAAGCTATAATAGGCAGCACATCTCACAAACCTTACACTCCCATATCGTACCCTATCTAATTACATACGGCCTTAAGGACCCTTACCTACACATATCAGAGTCAGGTATCAAGCATCACTAGGCCTCATGACCCCCTGCCTACCCACATTAGAGTTAGGCATCACATATATTTTGGATTAATGGATCCTTTACTAACCACAACGAAGTTGGGAATCAAAATTCATATATCAATATGAGGTAGTTGAGTAGAATTCTACAAAATATATAGTAGATAAAAACACTATTTAGATTATTAGTTGACACTGTAAATAGATCACCCCTATTACCATACCAACCTATACATAAAAAATTTAAGCCCATATATTACATGAATATAGATGACATACAGATCTTATTGGAATCACAGGCCTGAGCCGACTAAGTAAATTCCACTAAAAGAGGATAAGTAGGAAAACATTGTTTTACATCTTTGTTGACACATTAAACAGACCAACCCAACTTCATGGATTCCAGGTTCCCAATGAAAATCATAGAAAAAACATATCATATGAGCCTAAGTGTCTACATTGATGAGTAATCAAACCTCCCTTTTCCATACTAGGTTAAGGGTTAAAATCCACATTACAGGTAACCATCACACCCAAGTGCACCACTGAAGGTGGAAATCAAATCATATGTAAAAGAACACTACAAAATATAAATTTACCACCTATGGAAACTTGGTCTATCCCAAGTGAATGTGGCTTTATGCACCCAAACATGTGATCTATATCCAATTCTGATAACATCCTAGTATCCATTCTAACATAGCCCAAATGGAAAAACCTAATTAAGAAATGAAAACTCATCTAATACAAATTTTAGCACCCCAACCCGGTTTTCCACCCAAATAGTGCTTTATTTTGGTTGTACACTAGGCCTTAGGCATGTCTCTTTGTATGAAAATGGCCACTAACTAGAGGTGAGGGTATGAGAGGTGATAGTGGGGATACTATACCCTTAGGTGATGATAATAGTAATGGTATAAATAGAAGTATAGTAGAATAAGGAAGACTATAAATAGTAGAAGTAATAACAAACTCAATAGAAGCATAATCAAACAACAAAAATAAAATATATAATCTAAAAGGAATACCATTTGTAGATAATATAACATGTAACAACATGTCATAGAAATTAATATACATACAGGGTCACTCGTGGCCAACCATATCAGTCCATACATATAAAAGTATGCCAAAATATCAAAAGTAAAACCCATCCTGATTCAAGAACCACCGTGTTCAAATATATCAATACCATGAAAGTGGTCCATCTAAGATCACTATGGACCATCTCCTGATCTTGGTCCCTTACCTAATCTCAAATGCATAAAGTCTACACATGTTCCGAGGGTCCCATGTAGGGTGTGATAATGAACTCAGTAGGCCACCACCAACACGTGCCTCTCTTACATAAATAATTAAATAGGTGTATAAAAAATATAAAGGTAAATTCAATGTAAAACCATTTATTAATTAAACTACTTACCTTATTCTCAATATCCATAAGGAAGCGTCTACCTCCTTTGGCCATCACTGATATATCTCTAAACACGTGCCCAAAATTATATATACGGAATACACTACATGTTTACATGTATATAATTATATTTTTGAGGATCCATGGAATATTTCCCAAGGTATACTAGATGAATATCATACTAGGTGAACCCTCAGGTTCCACCAATAAAATATCACTTGAAGCCTCATTACAAATGACACCTCCTATGCCATCAATCAAGTATGGACGCCCCAACGACACACCCAACCACCAAGTCCCAGGTCCCTCAGACCTCTATTAAAATAGTCCCAATCAGCTCAGTATCTCAACATACAGAGGCATAATGATACCTATACTCTAATAAATAAATATCATCAACTCAATAGATGATGTCACAAGGCATGATGATATCCTTCCTCCCAATGTCCTAGTCTAATGACCTCAAGCATAACAGCGAGTCTCATCCCCAAATCGATGTTCTCAACACCATCAAATGATGTTTTTCCAACATCCACATGGATTTCATTCGTGATCAACCCCAAAATATATGATGGTTAACACCATCCCCTAAGCCGCATAATCTAAGGAGTCCTTCACCCACAAAAAGTGGTCGAAACCACCTCAAACGAGTCCTATCTATGAGAAAACAACTCCAACGGTGCTTTGGCCAATAACGGTGAGCAAAAATCACCAAAATACCTAAATCATGTAATTAAGAACCTCATTAACCTATGAAAATGTCACTAAATCTTGATGGTCAACACTATCTAAAGTCCCAAGATCCATTCTATTTTCTTAAAGACCTCATCACATCAAATCTTGACAACCATGTCACCTCAACCTGGTGGTCATCATCACCATTATGTCTCGGGCCAACCCTAACCTGAAAAACCAGGTCACATTCGTTTTAGTGATCAATATCACCTCAATCCTCAGTTCTAGCCTGTGATGTTCCCAAGGAACTCAAAAAATTCATATGCATACAATTCAATTTAATTTAAATCACACACCCAACCTATTCTACGTAGGTTGGTCAAATCCCCTTACCTAGATTAACCATTTTTAGTGAAACAATATTATGACCATAGGCATCTCATATCATAAATTGAACAATTTTTAAGGAATTCATAAATTAATTTGGGTCTCACTCGGAAAACCCACATGGGAGTATTTAGAATACACCCCACAACACCCATAATATTAAGGAGAAATCTAGAAACCACCTACCTTAGGATATTAGATACTCACTTATCTGATAATTTTCTCTAAATCGATCCAAAACAAGAGGAATAGATGTTTTATAAGAACACCCTAAAAATATGTAAGAAGGGATTGTATAGATTTAGCATCCCATATGAAGAGATAACAAAAGAAGAAAGGTAAGAGGACTAAATTTCTTACCGATTCACTTCCAATGAGACCGATTGAGCACGAATTATAGATCAAATGATAAAATTAGGAATTTTTTTTGGAAGAGAATAATTGGGATATCCACATATTTAATGTGATAGAAATGGAGTAGTAATAAAAACAAAATATGTATGGAGGGGAAAATAATAATTTCACCCCCTTAAATAACCCACATGGTTTGTCCACACGGTTTGGATAACCCTATGCCAAACATGTAGTGGTCACTATCAAACAACCACACTCAAATGAATTAGGCACACAATTTTACAAAACACACAAAAACTATATGATTACCATATACTAAAAACTATAGAGGTTTCACACGTCTATGTGCCGCCACTAGCATGGGTTGAAAAACCATTTCTAGTGTTGTAGGTGGGTCACATAGCTACTACTGAGAGGCCACACTATTTTATCATACTGTGAACCTCTATCCATGATTTCAAAAAATGAATTTTTTAGGCACTAACACACCCCAAAGTCACTTAAAACTCTACCAAAACTATGAGGCACATTCTAGGCCTTAAAACCCATAAAAAAGGCCTTGGAACAATAAAACTCTTGAAAATATGTTATGAAGATCAAGAGAAGAGTTGTTCCAACCAAAAAACTCAAAAACTCAAATAGTTTGAGGTATTTTAGCCTGCTCAAAAACTCAGGATGTTACAATATAAAATGAAACATGGTGTATAGCTTAAATGTGTCTCAAGAGATTAAAATTTGAGATAAAGAAACACTTGCCTTGTTTTCATTCTTAACTAGATTCTCTCTAACCTACTATACAATAGAAATAACTATCTTAATATAATATTTTATAACTATATTCATACATAAACATATTTATAATTATTATTTTTAATCATTACTTTCATGTTTATTAGTTATTATTTTCTTATTTTCACACATCAGGTGTTTAATTTTTTTACAATTTGTAGTGGTTTCTTAAAAGCGGTGACTGTGATCATTAATCTTTAAATTTTCATCATTAAAAGATCATTAATGTTTCTATAATGGATGAATTTTAATTATTTTTGGGGTTTAAATTTTCTTTCATGAGTACATTATTCTTTATCCTTGAAGATGAAATCGACAACCAGTATTATTTTGTGATTTTCAACCTATGAAGATTGTTTTATTAATTAATAGTTAAATATTGTTTTATCCTTTAAAAAACCA
Organism: Viscum album; assembly: GCA_963277665.1. Lineage (NCBI taxonomy): Eukaryota > Viridiplantae > Streptophyta > Magnoliopsida > Santalales > Viscaceae > Viscum > Viscum album. The sequence continues at coordinate 1,076,938,531 of OY728166.1, read as the reverse complement.
ATATAAAAACTATTATTTACATATTTATATCATATTATATGAGAAAATAAATTTTCATAATCATACGTGAAATAATTTCATAGAATTGTTCAAGTAAGTAGTCAAAGTGACCAAAACTTAAATACACTTTAACTTGATTGGTGAGTATGGTTAAGGAGGTATTTTTTTCATGAACCCCTCCCTCTAAGAATACCACATTGAGGGGAGAGAGATAATGACCTCTCAGATCTGCCTTCAGTAGGCCCCGAGATAGAGACTAGTAATGAGGGTATAAAAATATCATAAAATTAGAGGCATTACCCTCTATAATAATACAATATTGGGAGATAAGATGAATCATCCAAAAAATACTCCATGGAATATCATAATAGAAACCAAAACCATCCCACAAATGAATGTATAAATAAAAATTATAAAAGTCTCCAAATTAAATACCCCAAAGAAATACTAAAGTACTAACACAACAATTATCCAAAGGTCTAATCTAGTAATTTCTAATATAGTCCACATAATCCTCATGGAAATCAAAATTTTTTTTATATACATAGGGTGAGAATACATGTATACATAGTAGGAAAACCAAAGTCTCTCATGAACATGTGAAAGAATAATAATAATGCACCTGTGAGGAAATATTAGAACCAAAAATAACTAATACAGGTATACTATGCATCCCAACCTCACTAAAGAATTCTCACCAAATAACACAATCCAAGTTATATTATATAATAAGAGTCACATTGATAAAGGGTTCCCCGAACTGCTTTACAGCTAGTATCCTGCTCTCACACTCCAACATTTTACACCCCGACACTTCCATATCTTCCAAATACCACTCCACCCTCAAGCACAGTCACATAACATCATGCTCGTAGACACCTAGGCTCACCACCCCACAAGCACGACCACATCACACATCACCTGAAAACACCTGGGCCACAACACATCCACAACCATAACCAGAGTAGTAGGGTATCATGAACAAGAAGGAAATCAACCTCGTACCCTTATCCTACCATGAAGAAACCCCACCATAATCCACCTCATCCCATATCATCTCGCTCTCAGGCATGTGGGCTATATCACATCTCTCCCGAAGACTCCTAGGATCACTGCCCCACAAGCACATCCACATCACATCTCGCCTGAAGTCACCTATCCTATCACAAAATCCATCTAGTGAATTATCAGAACTCTGACCATCAAAAACTATGAAATACCTACCTCCCATAGAATAGAGAGTGGGAAGGAGAAAGTACACAACCATCTGTACTCCTCATCGGATGTTAGGAAGAACACCCCTTTTATGATGATTTGGGTGTCTTGCTAGCATTCACTACATTATTTGGACCAGACTCTCCTCTTCAGAAGGAGTCTCTTTCTTTCCTCACCAGCCTCTCCCTCTGTCAATAGGGAGGTATTAATATTGTAGAAGCTGAAAATGATTCCTCGATTCTTCGGAACTTGCTGCGTGATTCTACCAACCCTCCCTGGTCGATTACTTGTGTCATCAGAAAGTGTCATGCGTTGATATCTAGTAGTGTTTATCTGAGATACAATTGGAAAGAAGGTAACATAGCGGCTGACCATATGGCACACATTGCAGGTCAGGGTCCCAGTGTGTCTTGTTTTTATAACTTGAATTTTCTAAAAGAGAAGGGTGTGAACATCATTAGGGGGGATGCCCTTATCCTTTACTACTTTAGACCTCCTTAGGTACTGGATCCCTTTTCTTGTCCCTCTGGTTGTTTTCTTTGGTTTCCTCTCAAATAAATAAATAATGTTGATGATGAAATAAATATATTCACACAAAATCCTAAGCCATTCATTCACAACCCATAAATAGTCTACACACAACATTCCCACTTCCATGGAACCTCTAAATGAAAAAACCACACAAGCCATGAGACATAATAAACATTTCATGTTTTCAACCAAACCCAGTATCCAACCAATTCATTTCATTAGTAAGAATTAACCAATTTAAAGAAAATATCCAATAATTTATTTATTCATTAGCCATTTCAATCCTGTTAACCATACCAAATGCCAACCATTTCAATTTAACATCATTAAAAAATTATTCCATCACTACTCAAGCATATAGCACAACCCAACAACACTTTCATGTAGCTTATCATGCACATCACACCATCACCTTGCCACCCAAAAAGTATGAAAAAACCACTACTTGCCGCCCAAAAGCATGTAAAAATAAAAACAACCTCACCACCCAAAAAAATCGCCAAACAACAACCACCACACCATCCCAAAAGCATGTTCAAACTACCACAACCTCACCATCCCAAAATCATGGCCAAACAACCACCACTTTTCTATACCAAAAGTATGGCCAAATTTCATCCATCAGCCCCACATTGCATCACAAACACACATTTCTTCCCCAAAAGCATGACCACACATCACAACACATCAAATACCATTTTATAGATTAAAAAAAAGGATTTTATCAAATTTATATTTACTTTAGGAGTGTTATTAGAAAATCCAAAATCTTGAGGAAACCATTTTATTAGTAAAATATAAGAGGCGAGCCAGTTCCCATTTTAGGGTGATATCACAATAATAAAAAGAGAAACAATTATTTCAACACATATCATCTGGCACAAAAAAATCCCCCAAAGGCCCTGATTTTCAGCGGGGCATTCATCACATACAAACATATCATCATAATAATATCAAAGTAGTAAAAGCATATGAATCATTCCCCATTTTCCCCTTCAATTTCAATTATCCAATTATTTATCTCTGATTAAGCCAACAAAAATATATCTCATAGATAAACAAGAGTGGAACCCTACTACATGATACACAATAAATATAAATAAGGGATTATCTACATCAAATATTATTTCATGACTCACTGTACTCCACTGGGATGAAAAGAAACACTTGAAAACTTTAACCACACTATAAGATCATAGATCGACCTACACCACATAAAATATCCTTTATAATTCATATAATGCCCCAAGGTTTTGAAAATAAATATTTAATGCATTTTATAATGTATCTATTAAACAACACTTTGCTCTACTATGTTTTGAATTTCAAAAAATGGTCATGTAGAGTTGTGGCCAGTAAGTCATTTAGAGTTTGATAGAACAAACTTGATTTTTATTGAATAGTAATATACCCTTATGAATAGTAATATGGATAGTAATATGAACCTTATGAATACTAAATAATGATATTATTTTATTTTCTTAACGTAATAAGATAATTAGATCTTAATTAATTTTTCAATGTGATATAAAACTAATTATACCTTTAAAATTGTTATTTTTTGAATTAACTATGATTTTATTGAAAAATTATATTAATAATATTTAGAAAATTATTTTTTAAAAATGGAGTTCATTTTTGAATTCTACACATCAAAAAATGGTATGGGTGAATTTTTGGGATTTTTCTAAAATACTTGAATTTTTCGTGAATAGTAAAAATAGAGTTTTGAGTTTTGAGTAGTTTAATGATATCATAATGAAATAATAATTAAAATAAAAGGCCGGTAGACTTGTGTACAGTAAAATATGACATGAGGTGTTCGAAGTGGCTAAATCCATGGACAAATACCATGGGAAATCCCATGGTTTTGCAAAAAACCATTAATGAGGTGTTCTTTTGAAATTATTAAAACATTATCTCTCTTTTACTATAAATACCAACTCATACATTAGTTTTATTTCTTTCCAAATCCCTCATCCTCAAATATCTGGTGTATTTATCTCACTGGGAGTCCTCTCAAGGTGTCCTTAAGCCCCCAAGGTCCCAACCTTCAAGTTCTAGGAGTTACTCTACAAGGTAAGGGAATCCTTCACCCTCCTCTTTCAGTCGACACTTATTTTATGTTATCTCTTTGAATTTCAATTATAATATGTTAGGGTTTGATATTATGTATTCTTCTTAATGTAATTTTTATTTCCATTTTATGATATACCCTTTTCATCTCATCAATTAATTTTATGAAATTTTATGTGACACCATTAGGTTGCCGAATTTTCATAAGGGATCTCTCAAATTTTCTTTTATTTTCAAGTTCATCTATTTTCTTTTTCTATTATCACATCCTCTGTCCAAATGACCATGATAACTCTATTATCATCTATATAATATAATTATATCATTTTAATTTAAGAAACATCATCAATATTATTACTCCCTCCCTTTTTTATAAACAAAATCAACGCCCATGAGGTTCCAATTTATAACCTTCATAGACAACGAAGTTTCTTTATTCATTTTGTCCTTAAATATTTGTAATGAAACCATTTAGATGGTTGAAACAGACTATAATATTTGTATTATAACCTAATTATTATTCAGGAACTAGTATATGTACATATTATTAAATTATATGACAAAACTACTTCATAATAATCCAAATACTGCCAAATAATCAAAGTGGTTATCATATAACGATTCATCCTATTTCCATGTAACCAAATAATAGAAATGACCATTAATAATTATGGATGTTCATAAATAATATGTAATTTCAATTCTGTATATTTACAACAATTCCAAATGAATTCCATTACTTAAAAACAAGTGAATCAATTATGAAAATCAAGAAAACACACTTAGGAACGGCGGAATTCAATATAATAACTTATCAATAAGAAAATCAATGAAATAAAAAGAATTATGATAAACAAAATACATGTATATTAGGTTATGAAATAATTTATTAATAAGTATAATTTTATATTCCAGGACCTTAAGTTCAAGAGTAGAACACATTCAGACTTAAGGTAATGGTTTTCCACCTGAACATCCATTTTCATTCGGATTACTTTCATTGTCTAATTAGCTCAATAAAAATCTTATGTATTGTTATAAAATCCTCATAAATTCAGTTTGAGTATTTTATATATGTACACCAACCAGAATAATTTAATATTTTATGTATAGTTACATGTTTTAAAAGAAACTTTCAAAACTGTTTCCAAAATACAAGCCCGATTCAATGGAATTTTTCAAATTCATATCTATTTTCAAGGGAACTATATAATATGTTTTTGGAAATAATTATATTTCTAAAACACTAATTTTATCCTAAAATACTCTCTTACTTCACTTCTGGTTTTATAAAAATATTTTTCCAAAATAACTCCTCTTTTCAAATAAAAGAGTATTTATCTCAAGAATTGCTTAATGATTTTACAAGAGTATTTTTGTATGATTCAACACTCTTGTTGATTCTTATGTATTATTGGGTTTAATAATTTATGTTGTCATCTACCATATTTTATTTAATGGTTTATGAATAATTTTATTGTGGATGATCTATCCTAAAATCATTCACCATATTACTTGGAATGGCTAGTGTTTTATGTTCAATGATTGGGGAAAGTTAGTTACATTTCATATGATAGTTTCAATATTAATGTATATGTTGTTTATGTTTATATCCTACCATATAAGGAATGCATTGGAATTATTATGTGATGGGTGGGGCCCACTATATACCCTTGATGTATCAGTATGTATCATGAGACAAATAGACGTGGAATTGACTGAGGCCTTTCCCAATGTGATATATAGATTTGGATGAGGCCTAAATAATTTTTAGATGTCATGGACGATGCCTTGAAAAAATGTTTCAGAATGTCAGGCATATGAACTTTCCTCATTATTAATATAGTAATTGAAATATCATGTGGTTATTTGACTAGTATAATAACCATGATTATGTTATGGAAATATTTATTCATCTCATATTTCTGCCATATTATGTTCGAGTTTATTTTTAAAGGCATGTGTTTTCAATTATTCACCATGTCTAATATTTATATTATCATCTGTTGTATTTCTTACTCTTACTGATCATTTGATCTCACCCCTTTCTTATGTTCATTTTCCTAGGATATGAAGAAGTATGTTATGAGTGACTTTCAGGCTTAATCTAGGAGACTTGGATGTTTCTAATCTAGAAATATTGGAATAATTTAGTGTTGTTTTTACTTTAATGATGTAAAGTTGAAATTATTTATGTATCTTATTTCTAATAATACTTAACTACTTAGTCCTTCAGGATTCATATTCCTCGTTTATATGCCAATGTAATAAAATAAGGCACCAGCTCCAGGAAACTGGGGTTGGGTCCTTACAATTCTTCCCAACACACACACTAAGAAATCCACACCACTATAGTGGATCTCTGAGAAGATAATAAGAGGAGAATAACCAAGAAAAAGGATGGTCTTACCTTTGAATGCCAATAGGCATCCACGGAATCCAAAAAATCCAAGCGGGGGGAAGGGGGAAAGAAAAACCCCTGAAAATATTATAGGGATAGATGAAAAACTATATGAAGGAAGGTTTGGTTGAATGAGAAAAATAGGATAAGAAATGAATATAAAATTTCGATACCCGCTGGTTTCACATTGCGTAATCCATTACATGTCATGTAATCCTTAGTTTCTGAAAATTATATATTTCAATGAAAAACACATTGACCCAGCCTTTATATAATAAACATCATGAATTACAATTAAATAATGTGAAATCCATATCAAGGTTCCCCCTACTTGATTTACAAGCCTTGAACCATATTTCTACACAATCTATGAATCATATTTACACATTGTGAAATTCACTTACATGATGTGAACACCCTACAGTAGCTCTGCTACATCTCTAAACTCTAATAAAAACTCCCAAAACCTCCCTCAAACACCTCTAACCACTAAATTCGACAATGTAATGGTCCTAGAAGAAATAATCTGTTACATTAGATACCTCTGAAATGATTCCCCCCTCGAGAATCCAAAACCAATCCCATAAGGGAAAGGGGTATAAACAACCACCCTTTGATGTAACACTCAAGGATCTCACTATACCTTATATTATATGACTTACTAAAATCACCAAACTAAACATCCATAACCCATATCTCACAACCTCATAACCACATAGCCATAAATTGACTCCCTATACACAAGCACACTTTCATACAACCATATACACCTCCACACATCTTATCCATTAACCATTAAAACCAACCGACTACAACATTCCAAACACATGAATCAAAAAATTCCATCCTCTATATCAAGATACTATATCCTCTAGGTGGCACTAACTTGGCCACATGAGTTTAATCGCATCACAGTAAATACATATCGATTAGGAATCAGGTTCTCCACTTTTCATATACCAGGACATTATCACGCACCATACATTAAAAACCAAGGAAAAAAACTCATCTCATAAAATAGAAGGATCCAAACATCACATCATAATGCAAAATAATGTGATACAAAACTAAAAAAAATATTCAGGTACTAGGAATACATTAACATATCTCTCTCCCATGTACTCTCCTCTAGGCCACCATGCCTCCAAAATATGAAAACCAAGGGTTTGGTTCGTCCACTCAAGAAAATTTAAAGGCTTGAAAAAATCCCCAGGAACATGATGCTTGAACTTTACCTGTTGGAAAGATAAACACTTTTCAATAAACTCTACCACTTCCTGTTTCATCCCAGGACACCAAAAATGCATCATCAAACCATGGAACATCATGGAAAATCTTAGGTTTACTACCAATGGTGAGGTATAAAACTCATTAAGGACTCCCATAGCACATCACTATCAGAACAACCAACCTCCCATGAAACAAAATCTAGTTATGACTATCCTCTAACCATATCTTAGAAGCATCACCATGGATAACATGATTTCACATAACATCTACCTTTGATCCTCCCCATTGAGAGTCATCCACCTTCTACATCAGAGAACAAATCACCATCATCTAATAAAATAGCCTATACCATCATCCACCCTTGTATCTAAGTGAATTACTACCAAAACCTCCATTTCTCTCCAAGAATACCCAAACTCCTGAAAAAAATCCTTCCATGACTTCCTATTCAAAGAATCAGCCACAAAATTCCATTCTCCCAAGGTGTTAGGGACCTAAAAATCATAATCCGAGAGAAAATTCATCCACCTATATTTCCATAAATTTAGACCATTCTTTTAAATGATATTTCTCAAGATCTTATGATATTTGAAGACTATAAAGCACTCCCCAATGAGGTAATGATACTAAAAATTCAATAAAAACATAATAGTTTGTAGCTATAGATCATGGATGGTATAGTTATAGTCATGGTAACATAACTATATAGACCCATAAGAGATCATTTCCCACTATTGCATCAACATGCATCCCATGACCAAATGGGAAGCATACAAAAACTCCCAAAACATTACACTCTCTTTATGAAACTGAAGAACTTGAGCATTGACCAACTTCCCTTTCAGGTAACCAAACATTTCCTGGTACAGATCAGTCCAAAAAAAAAGGTATTTCCTAGTCAAAGTTATAAACTGGGCTGTAAATTGATAGTAATATGGCATGAAACTATGATAATATCATAAAAGACTAAGAAAAATAGGATCCTAAATCAGATTCTTGGGTGATTCTCAAGAAACAACTACCTTGGAATTAGATGGTTATACTGCCAAACCCTATTGATACACAACATGACTAAGGAAATGCACCTTTCCTATGAAAAAATTATAGTTGGAAAACTTTCTATAGAGATCATAGTTCTAAAGGAATTTCAAAATAGCTCTAAGATGCTCCAAATACTTCTACTCTGACTTTGAGTAGATTATTATATCATCGATGAATACGATGATGAATTGGTATAGGAACTTATGGAACATGGAGTTTATAATCCCTGTGAACAATAATGGTGTATTAATAACACTAAATGACATGAATAAAAAATAAATGTGACCATATATGAATATTAAGGAAGTATACTAGATATCACCCTCTTTCAACCTCAAATGGTCATATCCATACCAAACATAGATCTTAGAAAACCAACTCACCCCTCTTTAGCTGGTTGAAAAGATCATATATCCTTAGAAGAGGGTAGTGGTTATTGATCGTCACCGGATTCAACCTCAAGTAGTTTATAGAAAACCTTGTACTACCATATGCCTTCTTTTTGAACAACACTAGATCACCCCATGATGACACATTGATATAGAGAAAACCCTTCTACATCATATCATATATTTGAATCCTTAACTTCTATAACATAAGAGGCACCATCTGATAAATATCTATCAAAATTAGAGAAGCACCAGGCTAAAAGTATATCCCAAAATAAACATCAAGTTATGGGGTAGCATCACAAACACCTCTAGGAAAACATCCAGAAACTCCCAAACAACCCTAGGGACCTCCACTATCCCTGCATCCATTGATTCCGCCGATAACTTAGTAATTAATGAAAAAAGGGACTCCACACACTAACTGACCACCTAGGAACCCTACTTTACAATGAAAACCACATTCTATCCATCCAAATATGAGAAAAATATTCTCCTTTAGATGAATTTAATAATAGTACATATGTAATAAAACCAATTGATACCTATGATGACATTACATGGCTGCATTTGCTAAAAGAAAATATCCCCATGGGACTAATGTGTCCTCATCATCAGTCTACATCCCTGAAACATATCAAATAAGATGGTATATTCTTGGACTAGAATAGTCAACACTAGAGACACAAGAAGCCTCTCTATGTCTAGTTACAAATATCATATTAGAGCGGGTGTGATAAAGGAGCACGAAGCTCTCAAATCAAACAAGGCATAAACAAGGGTATATGATAAAGAAGCGTACCTTGAACGATCTATGTCCCCTTAGGTTCAACTACCACTGATTCCTATAACTAACCACACCCAAATACTTTGTTTATCTACTAATAGACACCTCTATGACCATAATTAGGTAGAGGTCCTTAAACTTGAGGAACATTCTATGGTTGGCCTCTAACCACCCTATCCACTCTTTTAGGAGAAAAAACCAGGTCTCCCTGCTACTAAATGACCTTGATGGTAACTAATGTTGAGGCATATGCTAAACCCACACACCCATACCAAAATGATCTCGATCATCCATGCAAAATTGATCTTAATGATGGCCATGAACCCCATATACAAAACAGTCTGGTCTCAATTCCCCAAGAGGAGCACAGAAACACTAACCCAAGAAAACCAAGAGGGAACCTGCTAAGGTCATCTAACTTCTAGTCTAATCCTTGAAGGTATTATTTCCTAGGAATTACCATTGAAAACTATACTCATTAAGGAACCCTACTGGTTCCCATCTCATAGTAAACCTCATCACGAGTTCATCTACTCGACCACCTATTCCCACTTCTAAACCTCCAGATATATTGTCAATGTAAAAGGAGTAAATGTATACTGGAATGATCTATGGAGTGCCTTCTCAAGATGTCTCACATGAGACTCCTCATTAGGAAAACTATATAGGGTATAACATATAAGGTCCTTGAACTAGATCCTAATATCCCACATAGACATACTTCCTTTTTGAAGGGAGAGTAGCTCCTGCATCTTCCTAGCCTTCATTTTCAACAAAACAAACTCTACTCAGAACTATTTTTGAAAGTAGACCCAGGAAACATTGGACTCCTTCTGGTAACCTAGATACAACATCTATGACTAATTCATATCTCCCCATATCGGACTAACTTCTAAAGGGATATAGTATCACACTGGGTCCCAAATAAAACTGAAATCAATATCGAGATCCACTAAACACCCCTCTATCTCCACATTTAAATCATTTTCCTTGTACTTCTTCAAATCATGCTATTGTAAAGCATGAAACATCCTCTTCTACTGAACATCCTCCTCCTCAACTAGATCAATCCTCCAGTGATCAACCGAATTATCCTATCAAACCTCAACATCCTGAGAAACTTGTGGATGATGAATAAAATCCATAGTTGAAAATAAAAGAAGAACTTCTTAAGCCTGGTAGTATAAAATTTTATTTATATTCATTTTAATCCACTTTATTCATTTTATCCTTAAAAAAATAACCCATATCAAATAGGAACAAAAGTAATCATGACACATGTACTCTACTGGGTCTCTACGCTATAAACAAGTCTAAGTCACTTAGTCATTCTACAAGATCAGAGTTTGTACATTGGATCACGAGGGGCCCTAAAATCCCGTTTCATAGACAGTATCCTTGGTCTATTTCCTATTCCAAGGTCAAATAGCATTGCTTCCATACAAAACCATGAAATAATCACTGTGCCTATATCTAAAATTTATCCTATCACTCAACCATCACCTATGATGCCACTCTTTCATGAAACCTCCTTCCAAAGATACTATTATGTGGGGAGAGAGATAATAACCCCTAATTCATGCCTCCAGTAGGACTCGGGTTGGAGAATAACACTAAGGGTATAAAAATATCATGAAATGAGAGGCAATACCATATAAAATAATACAAGATTGAGAGGTAGGATGAATCATCTAGAAACTACCCCATAGAATAATAAAAAAGAAACCAAAACTATCCCATAGATGCACGAATAAATAAAACCGATATAGATAAAAGTATCAAAAGTAAATACACAGAAGAAAATCTAAATCATCAAAATAATATCTATCTAAAGGTCTAAGCTAATAATTTGTAGCAAAATCCATGTAATCATCTTAGAAACCTGAAAAAAAATTATATACATAGGGTGAGCATATAGGTATACTAAGTAGGGAAACTAAAGTCTCTAATGCACATGTGAAAGTAGTATAATAATGTACTTGTGAGAAAATAAAAGAACCAAATAGCACATATAAATGTAACTATCCATCCCATCCTCACCAATGCACACTCCCCAAAAAATGAAAGCCTATTGGTATAATATAACGTGAGTCACATTGATAAATCCCACCCTCACTGTTTTCCCACTGTTATGCTTCTCTCACACCCCAACATCATACGTCTTGGAACTTCCGTCTCTTCCAAATAGAACACTAACCCAAAATTACAATCACATCACATCATTCCTGAAGACACATTGGTTTACAAAACCATTATAATGACCACATCACATCTCACTCAAAAACACCTGGGCCATAACACATCTACAACCCTAACATGAGTAGTAGGGTATCAAGAACATAAAGGACATATACTCATTCCTTCCTTCTACCATGAATGATCCCAACCATAATCCACCCCATCCTATCTCATTATTCTCGAAGACACCTAGGCTACTTCATATCTCACCTGAAGACACTAGGGCTCAATGCCCCACAAGCATGACCACATCAAATGTCACCCAAAGTTACTTGGGATATGATAAGAACCATCTAGTGCACTATCAGACCTCTGACCATCATAGTATGTGTAATACCTACATCTCCTAGAAGAGAGAGTGGGGATTATTCGGTACCCAATCATTCTTCCTCCTCACCATATGTTGGAAAAAACACCCATCATGTTGCGATATAGGTGTTGGAAAATAGTTCATGATACAGGTGGGGTGCATATAAAAATCACAAGAATATACATGTATATATATATAGCCACAAAAAATCCCAACTTATGGGTTCAAAAACAAACAATAACCTACTCACAATATTCTAACTTGTGCTTCAACCTCTAAATTCATAACACCCCACAATCCACAAGCCATAATCCACATTTTACGTTTTCAACCAAACCCATTGTCCAACCCATTTGTTTCATTATTAATCATCAAACACATTAAACCACACATCATATAATTTATTTATTCATTATCCATTTACATCCCATTAACCAATCCAAACCACAACCATTTTAATTTAACATTATTAAAAAATTATTCCATCATTACCCAGACATCTAGCACAACACAACATCACATCGCAAGTAGCTCATCATCCCAATCAAACCATTTACTTGCCTCCCCAAAATAATGACCTTTTGGGAAAAAATCCCTCAAGGTATCATTGAAGCATTTTTGAGGTGATTGTGTTTGTTGACAAAGTGGGCCTTCGTGTTGTGTTTGTTGAAAAAGCAAACCATAACGTACAAATTTGTTGACAAAGGAGATCTCATGGTGGCATGTTGAGTTAAAGGGAAGTTGTTAACAATCCATGATTGATTCAAGAACATCGATAAAGGAATGATCGATCTGGAGGCAGTTCAAAAAGAGAAGATACAAGGTGGCGCTATTTTCCATTGTTTTCCAAATATTTTGACCTCAAAACCGACAAATGGAGAAAAGTGTTTTTTGGAAAAGGGAATTGCACGCTAGTGTCTTGGAGGCTTGGAAACTTTCACTCCATATGTTTTCAGGATTAGGACATCAAAATAAGGCAATGGGAAAAGGGGCGCCCAAGTTTTGGGGTTGGTTGCGCAAGTGACTAGGGCGACAGGGACTAGGGTGGCTGGACTTGCGTACTGAGAGGAGACTTACACGTCGTTTCTCAAGGTGTAAAAATGATTATAAATAGAGGTATAAACCTCCTAATTTCTCAGTGAGTTCAACACTTAGAGAAAATCAGAGCTCCCATCGCACAGGTGTTGTGGTCGCGCAAATGGTGGTATGGTCGTGCAAGTAAAAAGATATTCAGAAGTTGCATGCCAATTGATAGTTGCGTGTCCAAATTGGTTTGGGCGAGAAATGGTGAGAGTCGCCCAAGTTTTGAGTTGAAGAAGGGGGTGTTGTGCAGGTGGTTTGGTGACACTTGTGTGCCAGGTTTTGAAGAAGCGCGATAGTTGATAGTTGCGCGCCAAAATTGGTTTGGGCGTAAAAGGGTGTGAGTCACGCAAGTTTGGAGTTGAAGAAGCGAGTGTCGTGCAAGTGGTTGAGGTGAACTTTCACACCAGTTTGAACTTATACGCCGAAACTTGCGCACCGGCTTGGAGAAGCGCGCCAGGTGTGGTAGAAGCATGCCCGTCACTTTTGGGCTTCGTAAAAACTGGAAGATTGCCCAATACCTTCGGTGCAAAGTGATATTCATCTACGGGTGAATGTTGGAATTCAACAGAGCATCTACAAACAACAAAGGATGTATTCATTAGTGATAATGAACAGACATTAAAGTCTATAAACTGTGAGTGGATTCAATCTAGAGCAGTGAGAAAAGGAAGAGGAAGAAGGTGATCCTCTCCACTGGCAGTGAGCTAGAGAGAGAGAAATATGGACTGACCCTTGGAAAAGCAGTGAGCTGACCCTAAACCTTGTAAAGGTAGTGAGCCTGGGAATAGAAGTGATCTATCCCAAACTTTGTAAAAATCAATGTGCTTATAGTGGATTTGGTACATCAACACATTGCCGGTGTATGCTCCTTGGACATAGCCCAGTGAGGGGGAACCAAGTTGTGTCCTATGCATGCTTTACTTTCTGTTTATATTGTGCAATGGTAAAGAGAGAGAAGAGTTATTTTCTTAGCAGCAATACAAGATCAGAACAGGCTTAAACTGTTAAATTAGTCATACCCTGATTCACCCCCCTCTCAGGGTATTCATCCTTGTGGACCTAACACGACCAAACAACCACCCCTATCCTATTGAGACCTAGGATTCTCATACTTGGATATTACATATTTTTAGATTAATATTCATTACATTACAAAAACACACACCCATTGACTAAAATAGTTTTTTACTATAAAAAAATTGGAACATAATCTTATAATTTTTTGAAATATCTTTAACATATAACAGAAAGTAATTCTCACATAGTACTCCTCTTAGGCATACCATACCTAATAATTTCTTGATAACATGGAGAATGGAACATAATAAAGGGTGATATCATATTCTTAGTAAGGGTAAACATAAGAGATATCAATATATGATCATACAAAAGAAAAATACAAGAATAAGGGTGCATGATAATGGTAATGACTTACGAAGTTCATACCGAACCTATTATAGATCATAAACATGATTCATGGCATAAAACTTAATCATTTCAGAAAACATGGTCCATAAGAGTGGAAAATCATCTTAAATGAATCATGAACTATAAGAACATGTCATAAAGGTGTAGAACTATCATAAATATAGAAAAAAATCATGTGTCATGGTTAACTACCAATACCATCAATATATTATTTTAGGATTTACCTATTTCCCATAGTGGATCAGAGTGCACATGTTTCCCACTATGGATCCAGATTCACCCATTCCCATTGTGGACCAATATGAACACATTTTACATTATGGACCAGGATGTACCCATTTACCATTATGGATCAATACCATACATGTGTTTCCCATTTTAATATAATGAGATAGAAATCTTTACCTAGTGCATTGGTGGTGGATATAGGTCCCACCCATCACATAATGAAAACCATATTTCTGTGTGCCACAAGATCATAAAACATTCATCATATAATAAAACATGAAATGAAATTATTATAATAAACATTTCATCATCTCATAACTTATAGAAAAGAGGAATGTTTCATAATCATTTCAACAAATAATAACCTGTGAAATGAAGGGTGTTTCATAAGTGTTTTATCATAATATAACCAATGAAAGAGAAAAATATTTCATAAATATAATTCTATCAAAATATAAACCATTTAGAGAAATAATATAAATGGTATCCTTGGATCATATCCCCAGTAAGGCATATGCAACATCAACAGATGTAATCTTATATGAAAAATTATTTTGAAATATCATTTAAAACATTTCCTGAAAAAATTTCTTTTCTTATTTGAAAAACACTTTCTAAAACATAAATCATTTTAAAACCATTTTTATTGAATATAACTTTGAAAAATTTTAAATTATGCTTTTAAAATCATTTAAAACACCTTTTAAATATAAATAATTTTCGAAATCCTTCCCTTTAAAAATAACCTTTGAAAAATAATAAAATAGGATTTGAAAATTATTTACAAAAATTTTTAAACATACATTTTTAAATAATTTTCTTTGAAAATAACCTTAAATTTAATTTAAAAAATTGAAAACATTTTTAGGAAACATGGTTTTGGAATTAAACATATTTCTGATTGAAGAGATAAATAAAGTTGGATTTTTAAAAAACATTTTCTTAATTATTTAAGTACCAAAAATTAGAAGAATGAAATAATTACTTAAAGATATTTTGAATAACTAGAGGAGAATAAAATTAATGAGAATTATTAAGAGGTATATTATAATATTTCAACTTTGGAGACCTAATCATAGACAATCCTGATAAATAATGAGATTGTAAGAACAAATCTTTCACCACATTGGTAACATTGAATCATAATACCCTTGAAGAAAACAAAATTCTAAAATATCAATAGGATGAATAAATTCATGATATTACATGTTAAAGGGTCTATATATACACCTCATGAAAGATATAGGTTCAAAACCTAACATACGTCTCAAAAAAAGAAAATTGGGACAAAAATACCTTACCGGTTTGTTAACTTTTGAAATGTAAACACCATGAAAGAGAGATCCTAAAATGGATAAGGAAAACAAAATAGTTTTTATTAGAATAATAATAATATAAATTAATCTTAATTATATAAACCACATAAAATAAATAGTTGGTTAATGTGACATGTGTGTCATGAAATTAAAAAAGTGAGACAAAAATCCCTTACTATATAAGTAAATTTTGAATCATGAGATCTAAGAAAGTGTAACACCAATTTAAAATATTGATATAATTAAATAAATGAAACTCATGATATAAAATGTCATATGGATTTATATACAAAAAAAACTAGTAGTGAATATGACATAAGTCTCATACAATTAAAAGCGAGACTGGAAATCCCCTAACCTGAAGTCTTGACTTCTGTCGTACTCGTTAAAACCTCATGTATAATAATTTTAAGTTAATTAAAAATATATTAAATAATAATATTCATATATATCATACAAAATATGATTTTATTATCCCTTTTTATTACCTTTTTATTAACAATTCCATGTTAAAGTTACATTTCAGGTAATAAAAACTTTATTTTTCATATATGTTTTGATTTGTTATATTTTTGGTCCTTTTAATTTAATCATGATTGAAACATCTCTAAAATTATAATAATTATATATAAATATAATATATAGTTAGTATATATGTATTTAGAATAATCTATAAAATCTAGAAATAAGAGATGAAATACACCGTTCATGGAGAAGATAGGTTGTACGTACACATGAATGTTGTTTCCATTTTATTGTTGGATTAAAAGAAGGGAAATTATATGATATATTATAATTACACAATATTTTTTATTTTATAAATATAATATATTTTTTATTAAACCAATATTTAATACATTCCATGTAAAGAGATAATGAAACACATCACTTCATGAGGCGGTAGTTCGCCGTACACATGAATGGAATTATCGTATTCCCACAAAATGAAAATCATAAAGTTATGTGAGATATAATAGTTAAGTAATTATAATAAAATCATAAATATCATAAATATTATATATATACTATACATACATCATTATTATCAACCTTGAAATTTGGCAATTGAAAAATGAATGACATTGGTTCGTGAGGTGGTAGTCCACCGTACACACAAACAATGATTTCCTAACCCATTTGATGAAAGTGTGTGTGATTTTATGTACTAACCATAACATAAAAAAATATAAGTATATGTAATATACCTATTTTATTATATATTCATGATATAGAAAATTGAAGGTGTTTGATGAATAAATAAAATGAAGATGCTCATTGGTGAACATTATTTCTTCTTTAGGTATCCTCTTTGTATTTTCATTAAATCCTTGATTGGTTGTATTTATGTCAAAAATAAGTCATCTAGGATGAGGGTAGGTAAGTTGAGATGTGAATTTGGTAGGATTTTTTCAATTAAAATGGCTTGAGTGGTGTGAATAACTGGAGACAGTGAGTGCCTTTATATAATGGAAAAGGAGTGACATTCTTGTAATTACTCAAAAGTATTCACTATTTGGATGTATTAATTATATTTTTTGGCAAAAAAATTGTATAATAATTTAATATAGGATTTATTTTGTTGGTAAAAACCTACAAAAAAAACATTTTTATCATTTTGTTCCTTAAAGTTTAAGTTTACTCAATTTTACCCTTTTTTGTTTTTAACACGGTAACTAGTTTTCTAACATAGGTAATTTTTTATTTAATAATAAATTAAACTAAAACATATTATAAAATTTATACCCACAAATTATAAATATTATATATAAATTATTAAATAAAAAACCTCTTTTTTGTTGGAAATTAATTGTAATAGATTCACAAGTAACGTGAAAAAACACTACTTTAACCCTAGTCGCGCTAACAAAGTTTTTATTATTTAGTGGTTAATATGTTCATTATAAAAGATGGATTGGTATATAAATGTAATATATTATAAATTTATTAAAATTTAAAAATCACTTGGAAGAATATATGATTTTAAATCATTTTATAAAATTTCATTTATTATAAAAAAACATTAATGTCAATTTTGACATTATTTATTTAATTTGAATTTCAAAATATAAAAAATGATGAAAGTAAAATGTATAATTTTTACATATATGTAACATTATATATTCATCTAAAAAATTAATTTAACTCAATAATTATTTCGATTCACATCACTTTTGATACATTTAGTATCATTTATTCTATTTAATTATTAACTAAATAATTCATGTGTTGGTATTTCTTAAGAATTTAAAGTTATTATTTCATCTATAAAGTTAAAATAAATTATAATGATAAAAAATAAATCATTTATATTTAAAAATAACATCTATAACTAAAAATATTATGTTTATACATATCTCAAAGCTTTATAGATATTAAAAGAAAAAAAGTTAAATTTTTTTCCTTACTTAACTTATTATATTGCTCACTTTCATGAAATAACATACAATTAACTCATAAAAATATAGAATAAGGTGATAAGGGTATAAATATGTCCATCTAATGGGTTTTGGACAATTTTCTAGGTCATTTTACACCGTATATTTGAGGTTTAATGACTAAGTAAACTAATTTTTACCTTAGTCATTTTAAATACCTTTAACTGTTTTCACCAATCATTATGGTAAAAAATTAAGTTGAAATTATTTGATAATATATATTATAATTATTAAAAATATTTAATCCACTTTTCCAAATTTAACTCAGAAAATTGAAAAAATGTAATTTAAATTAATCCCTTATATGTGATGAGAAATCAAGTTTTTAAAGTGAAAATGTTCAAAAGTTTACAAATTTTTTATATTCAATTTCAATTTGAAATTAATTTCAATAAAATAAATTGAATTAATAGATTTATAATTTTACTTATTCCACTTAAAAAAAATTAAAATATAATTTAACATTATAAATAAACTAAACAAAAATTCAGTTTTCAATTAAAACTCTTTATTTTTCACTATTCTCTAAAAAAATAAAACTTTTTAGAAAAATCTTGAAAATTAACCCTAAGAAAAATTTGACATTATGAATTCATAAAAATGTAGTATATTTTATAAAATTAATTTTCTAAATGTTTCAAAAATTAATTTTACTATTTTTCACAAATGAAATATAAAGCATTTCAGTGAGGAAATAGTAATTTCAAACATATAAAGACATTACCGAAAATTAAGTATGTTATTATAAATATGTTTCCTTTGTGTAAAAATAATATAATTAATATTTAAAAACTATTTATTAATATTTAGTTCTCTATTTCTAACAACTAGGTTATTACATTCATGTTTGAATAATATTAATAATATATTATGGTTTTGTTAAAACTCAGTGTTGTGTGTCACACAAGCTAATCAAGTGTTTCATGTATCACAAGATGAAACCCGGTTTTGTGTAACACAATATTAAATTAGTGTTTCATGTAAAAAAATACATTAATGAAATTTAATTTATTGTAAAAAAAATTAATCTATAAAAACACTAGATGTTATATTCTACCCCCCTTAAAATGAATTTTCCACCCAAATTCAACTCGGTCATTAGAGATTTCAAATTTTAAAATTCATTCCTAGAATCCCACATCATAAAAAGGGTTAAAAAATAATATTGAAAAAGATAAATGGATGTGTGGAGGTCATCTAGAATATAACATACTATGTTTCCAAATAAGAGAACATAAGTGGGAAGTAAAAAACTTTAACATAGAAGAGAAAACTAACACCCAAATACTGATGGAGAGTGACAAAGAACATGGTCAGGTGAATGTTAATGATAAAAAATCCATAAACTAAAGAGGATTGAAAAAGGTCATTGATATAATAAAAAATTATGATAACATGACAACATATCATTTCAATACCCTTTTCTAAATGGTGAATAATTTTCATGAGAAGATATACTTACTTGATTTAATTCCATTTCATAAGAACAATCTCACCCTGTGGTTGTGCCTTGATCAATATCCACTTCATCTCTTAATCCAATAAATGAAGGTGATTTTTATTATTCATAATATAGTAATGGATAATAATATTCATAGATAAAATGATAAGTCATTCCATTTATATTTAGTTATCATTAAAATAAAATGGCAAGAAAAACTTAACTAATATGCATAAATATTCATATGGAAAAATAAAAAATTAATCTCTAAAAATTTTCTAAAATTTTAACATAAACCATTTCATAAATGGTTAAATTTATGACACTTTTGAATGGTTAAAATACAAAACATTAGCAAGAAGGTCACTACATTTCCAAAATGAACTTATTATTAATCTTCCAAACATCATGAAATAGTTTTTAATAGTCACATACGAAACATGTAAACACCTTCATAGTGTATTCTCTTAAAAAATATAATTTCCATAGAACCTCAATGAAAACATGAATTATTTATAATTATTTGAATAAACCCATATATTATTTAATACATTCTATAGATCAAATAATTCTGTAAACTCCACAATTATAACATAAACAACTTTTTCAACAAATCCTTTATCTTTTCTAAGATCATAAATACTATCTTATTTACTTTATCCATACCAATCATCTCATTATCCAAAACGAGCACCATTTTATCAATATCAGAAATATATTAATGGTTAGATTACTATAATCAAAATATCACCTTTCCATTGAATCAATATTCTAGTCCTTCAGCATCATTCAATATATTCTTCCAAATCCTTAATGAGAAACTTATACCAAACAATACTTATATATATTTAATAATTCATAATTCTTGAATAAAAAAACATAAATACTTCAATCCTTCCAATTAAATGATTGGAATAGAATAAGTCCTTATTTGGTTTAAAAGTTAATTATTGGGTTAGATCATTGATTTGGGTAATTCCTATGTTCTTTATAGACAAGACATTGAACTCCTTCACAATTTGTCACTTTATGAACCTTTTTTACACACAAATAACATCTTCCCCTATATTTGAGATACTTCATTAGGTTTTTATTCTCACATTGTTAACATGTATTAAGATTCTTCTTCTTTTATCTATATTCATTACCCCCATTAACTTTCATAAAAGTATGTATTCCTATTATTTTATATGTTATAAATATCACTAAATTTCACATTGTTATTCATATATCATGATAAAGGATTAAGAAAAATCATAATATATTACACTCTAGTCATCACCCAATTTGGTTTCTCATAATCACTTAATTTTACATTAGATTCAATGTTAACATGATTACTTTTAGTTTCATCCATTGAATAAATCTATAAAGCATAGCGTGGGCAATGATAATCATAATGGAAAATCACGCAGTCTAAAAAATAATTTAGGTGTTCTAAATAAAGACACATTATTTTTAATCTATGACACCTTAGGTTTATCCTAGGTTATTCATAGTCATTATTTATTTAAATCATTCATGATGGTGAATAAATAGTTTGTGAATTTCAATAGCATAAACCTTGGTAGTGTCAAAAAAAGTATGCAACAAAGCCTATTTTCACACACCATTTTCCAATCAAGTATAACTCAATATGATGTTTTTGAGGTTTTTACCCCTATGTAAATTTTTTCCACAGCTACATTCACTTTTAGTATCTAAAAAGGGATGTAATATATTGGAAACCACTAACACAATCATTTATAAAAAATCTTGGACATTTTCCTATACTTTGATTCATCCTTAAACTTATCCTTAGTGACATCCCTAGAAATATCCTTAGAAATATCCATAATTATCTCACCAATGTTTTCTAATACTAGATTCCAAAGGTTAACTAAACCATTATTTTGATATCAACTATAGTGACCCAGGCTTCTAATACATAGATATTAAACCTTTTTAGATGAATAATCACTAAATTACATAAACACACACCCTAGGAACATGATAGTTTAGTTCCTTGGGAAACTTGTAACATAATCTTTTAGTTTGGTGAAAGATCTTCAACATACCCCAAAAAGTTCTTCTCACATAGTAATCCTCTTAGGAATACCCTACCTAAAAATTTCTTCATATCTTGGGAAAGGAAACATAAGAAAGGGTGAAATAAAATGCTCAATAATGGTTAATATAAGAGATATCAATCTATGATCATATAAAAGTACAAGATAATAAAAAGGGTATATGATAATTATCATAACTTATGAATTTCATACCTAACATATCATAGATCAGAAACAAGATTCATGGAATAAAAAAATTATTATTTTATAAAACATGGTCCATAATTCAGATAACTCATCTTAAATAAATCATGAACCATAATATCATGTCAAAAAAGTGTTGCACCTTCATAAATAGAGAAAACCTTTTCATGTGTGAAGTTTAAGGATGAAGACCATCAACATAGTGAATTAGGATTAACCTATTTACCATATTGGATCAGCATACACCTATTTAACATTATTGATGAGGATGCACCCATTTCCCATTGTAGATTAGGATTCACCCATTTCCCATTGTGGACTAGGATCCATCCATTTCCCATTATGGATCAACCCCATTTACTTGTTTCACATTTTCATCTCATGAGATACAAATATTTACCCAATGCATTGGAAAGAGATATAGGTCCAACATATCACACAATGAAAACCATATTTATGTGTTCCAAAAGAACATAAAAAATTAATCATGTCATAGACTTTGAAATAAAATGGGTATCATAAACATTTAATCATATCATAACCTATGGAAAAGAGTCAGGTTTTACAATAATTTCTTCATAGAATAACCCATGCAAAGAAGCGGGCTTCATAAGTGTTTTTTCATGGAATAACCCATAGAAAGGAAACCAGTTTCATAAACATCATTATATCAAAAAACAAAAATAAACCATTTAGAGAAATAATATGAATGGTATCCTTAGATTATATCCCCAGTGAGGCATAGATAATATCAACAGATGTAATCTTATATGGAAAATTATTTTTGAAGATCATTTAAAATATTTATTAAGGAAAATATCCTTTAAAATTTGAAAAATTATTGTTAAAACATAAAACATTTTGAAAACTTTTTTATTTTAAAATAACCTTGAAAACTTATAAATGGGTATTTTAAAATCATTTAAAAAACTTTGTAAACATAAAACATTTTTGAAATCATTCCCTTTGAAAATAACCTTTGAAAAATATAATGAAGGGTTTGAAAATCATTCAAAACACCTTTTAAGAATATATTTTTTTCAAAATATTTTTTTAAATAACCAAAAAAGATCATTTAAAAAATATTGAAAACATTTTTAGGATACATGGTTCTGGAATAAAATATATTTTTAACCGAAGAGAGAAATAAATTTATATTTTCTTTAAAATGTTTTATTAATTATTTAAGTACCAATGAGTGGGAAAATAGTGTTATTACTTTAAGATATTATAAATAACCAGAGTATAAGAAAATTCATGAAATTTATTGAGATTTAGATTATAATATTTCAAAATTGGAGACATAATCATAGAAAATTCTGATAAATGCTAAGATTATAACATAAAATCTTTTACAACATTGGTAACAATGAATTATAAGCCACATGAAGGAAACATGAAACTGAAAATATCATGAAGATGAGTAAATTCATGATATTACTTTTCAAAGAGGCTATATATACACCTTGTGAGAAAATATAGGTGAATAACATAACATACATCTTTAAGAATGAAAATTGAGACAAAAATATGTTACCAATTTGTTAAATTTTGAACCATAAACCCCATGAAAGAGAGATCCTAAAATGGATATAGAAACCCCAAAATTTTTCATTAAAATAATTATAATATGCATTAATTTTTAGTATACAATCCACATAAATGAAATTGTTAGTGAATGTGACATGTGTCTCATGGAAGTAAAAACATATACAAAAACACCTTCCTACATGAGTAACTTATGAATAATGAGATATATGAAAGAATAACATCAATTGAAACATTTATTATCATGAAATAAATTAAATTTATGGAATAAAATGTCATATGGTAGTATATATACCACAAAGAAGAAACGAGTGGTGAATATGACATAAATCTAGCAGAAATAAAAGTAAGACTTGAAATCCCCTTACTTTAATTATTAACTTCTATTGTACTCATTAAAAACTCTTGAATAATAAATATAAGTTTATTATATATCTATTTAAAAATAATTTTCATATATATATTATACCATATATTATTTTATTATTTCCTTTTATTATCAATTTATTAATAATTCCATGTTAAAATTATGTTTTGGGTAATGACTGCTTTATTTTTCATATATATTTTAATTTGTTATATTTTAGGTTATCTTACTTTAATCAGGATTAAATCATATCTATAATCATAAACATGATATATAAGTACCATATAGAATATTTATATATTTATTTATAATAATCTATAAAATCTAGAAATAGGAAATGAATTACACTGTTCATAGAGACGATAGATCATACGTACACATGAACGCTATTTACATTTTCTTGTTAGATTGAAAGAAAAAAAAGTATATGATATATTATATTTATGGAATAATATTTTATTTCATATATATCATATATTTTTATTAAAACCATCCTTAATACATTCCATGTAAATCATGAATGAACTAGATCACTTCGTGAGGTGGTGGTCCGCCGTAGGCATGAACGACCTTATTGTATTCCTAAAAAATGGAAACCATTAAAGTATGGGTGATATAATAATTCCATAATCATAATAAAATCATAAATATCATAAATATCATATAAAAACTATAAATCCGTCATTATTCCCACCATTGAAAGGTAGTAATGGAAAAACAAACTACATCAGCTTAAAATGCGATAGACTGCCATACACACGAATGATGATTTTGTAACCCATTTTATGGAAGTGTGTGTGGTTATAGGTTGTAAAATTAATATAACAAAATCTTAATATATTCAAGATACTAATTTTATTATTTAATCATGATATAAAAATAATTTATGGGGTTTGAGGAATAAATACAATGAAGACGCTCATTGATGAACATTACAACTTCTTGAGGTATCCTCCTTAGGTTTGCATGTTTGGTTGGATTTATGTACAAGATAAGTATTATAGGATAAGGTGAGGGAGGTTGAAAAGTTATTTTGGAAGGGTTTGGTTGATCCAAATGGATTGATTGGTGTGAATAAGGGGGGATAGTGAGTGGACTTTTATAGTGGAGGAGCGCCACTCTTGTAAATACTCAAAAATATTCACTATTGGGAGGCCTTCTTTACCTCATGTGGATTAAATATTGAATAATAATGGATTTAGGGTTTATGTGGTCGAGAAATACCTCCAAAACATAAAAATAAAATCATTTTTATAATTTTTTCCTTAGTTTTTAAGTTTCCTCGATTTTATTTTTTTTTGTTTTTACTACTATAACTATTTTTCTAACATAGGTAATTTATCCTTTAAGAATAAATTATAGAGTTAATTATTAGAACACTCATAAACAATGATTATAAATATTAATTTTAATTTATAAAATAAAAATATCTTGTTTGTTTTAAATTAATTTTAACAAAAGTGCATGTAAGGCACCAAAATATTGCTTTAACTTTTACTGCGCTAACAAAGTTTTTATTATTTAGGGATCAATATGTTCATTATAAAAGATCAGATGTTCCATTAATGATTTTTTTGATATTTATTAACATTTAAAAATAAATTTTAAAAATATATTATTTTAAATCATTTAATAAAATATCATTTATTATAAAATAATATTAATCTCAATTTTGAAATTACTTATTTAATTTGAATTTAAAAATATCAAGATAATGGTGAAATTAAATTATATTGTTTTCAAAACGGTGTAACATGATATAATAATATAAATGATTAATTTAACTCAATAATTCATTCAATTTACATCACTTTTAATATTTTTAGTATCATTCATTCTATTTAATTATTAACTGAATAATTCTTTCATTGGCATTTCATTTGCATTTAAAGTAATTATTTCATATGTAAAAATTAAAACAAATTATCATGATTAAAATAAAATCATTTATATTTCAAAATATAATTTATAACCAAATATATTATGTTTTTCCCTATCCTAAATATTTATAGATATAAAAGGCAAGGAAGGTTCTTTTTTTGTCTATTTCTTTACTTAACTTTTTGTATAGACCATTTCCCTGGAATAGTATCCCAATAAATCATAAAAATAGGTCCTTAGGTGATATTGTTATAAATATGTCCATAAAATGGATTTTAGACAAGTTGGTAGGTCATTTTATAGCTTATATTCTATGTATAACCACAAAGTAAACTCACTTTTACCTCAATCACTGTAATTAATTTTAACTTTTTTCACTAATAATTATTTCCAAAAATAAAGTTTTCATTATTAGATAATATAAATTATAATGATTCCAAATATAAAATCCATTTGGACAAATTCAACTCACAAGAGTGGAATAATTTAATTTGAAATTAATCTTGTAGGTGTGACGAGAAAGTCGGTTTTTAAAGTGAAAAATGTTAAAAAGTTTACACTGTTTTTATATTCAATTTCAATATGAAATTTATTAAAATAATTTTTTTATTAATAGATGTATAATATAACTAATTAAAATTTAAAAAAAATTAATATATAATTTAAAATTATAAAAAAACTCAATGAAAATGTAGTTTTCAATTAAAACTCATTATTTTTCACTATTCATCAAAAAAGAAACTTTTTAGAAAAACACTGAAAATTCAACCTAAGCTAATTTTGAAATTATGAATTTAAAAATTAATTATAATTTATTAAATTATATTTCTAAAATAGTCAAAAATTAGTTTTATTATTGTTCAAAAAAATAGTAAGCATTTCTTTGAGAAAATAATATTTTCAAATATATAATGACTTTATAAACAAAATTGAGTATTTTATTATTGATATGTTTTCTTTATGTAAAATAGTTATAATTAATATTTAATAATTATTTATTACTATTCATTTTGATAAGTCTAATGAATGGGTTATAATGGTCACATTTGAATAATATTAATAATATATCGTGGTTCTGCTAAAACTCATGGTCATGTGTCACATAAGCTTACTGAGTATTGCATGTAGGGAAATATAACCCAGGGTTGTGTGTAACAAAAAAATGAATTGGTATTTCATGTAACATAATCCATCCAAGAAATTTAATTTGTTTTAAAAAAAAATAATTTTTAAAAACTCAGGGTGTTACATTGCCACCCAAAAGCACGAACAAAAAACCATACTCTCACCAGCCCAAAACCATAGACAAAAAAACACCACCTCACCACCCTAAAAGCACGACTAAAAAATAACTACCTCATTTTCCCAAAATCACAACCAAAACCCCCTACCCTTCCATCCCAAATTCACAACCACATCTTATCCATCATTCCCATGTCGCATCACAAACACACATCGCTACCCGAAAAGCATGACCACGCATCAAAACACATCAAATACTATTTTATAGATTTAAAAAAATGGTTGTTATCACATTTATCATTATTTTAGGGGTGTTATCCCAAAATCCAAAATCCTAGGAAAATAATTTCATTTTCCAAATAAAATTGGGTAGAAAATTTTTATTTTAGGGTGATATCGCAACTATCACAACAAAAAAATTAGTCACAAAACATATCATCCAGCACAAGAAAATCCCTCAACAACCACACTTTTCACCATGTAATTCATCCAATACAAATATATCATCATAATAAAATTAATGATGTAAAAACATGCTAATAATTCCCCCCTTTATTCTTCAATTTTAATTAGCTATTTCATTATCTTTGTTTAATCCAGCAAACCGTATCTCATAGATAAAAAATAGTAACCCCTAGTATAATACAAAATAAAGAGAAATTATGGATTCCCTACCTCAATGAAGCTTTAATGGCTCATTTCACACCATATGAAAGAGAATAAATGATTGAAAACCATAACTGAACCAAATGATCATGGATCAACCAACACCGCATACAAGATCCATAAGAACACAACTTAACTCACACCCCAAACCAAAACTACACCACTATATTAAATATTTAAAAGAATAAAAATAGGAAATGGACCCATAAAAAGGAATTAATTACCACCAATCACCAATGGGTATCCACAAGATCCAACGAATCAAAGCAGGAGGAAATGGGTAAGTAGATCCCTCAAAATCACCTAGGGATTATCATAAAATGAGAGGGAGGAGCGTTTGAATGAATGATAAAAATAAAAAAATAAAAGAAATTAAAAATGGAAACCTACTAATTTCATGTCATGTAATCCATGACATAATATATAATCCCTAGTTTTCAAAAAAATTATCTTTCACCAATTTTTTTCCCACCTAATCCTTTATTTAATACACATAATTAATTCCAATTAAATGATGTGTAATCTATCCCATTCCCCCCATCTTCTTAATTTTAAAGTCATGAACCGACTTTCTACATAAGTATTAAATAACATTTAAACGTCATGAATTCCACTTATACAACATGAATTCCTTACCGCATCTCTGTTGCTGCTTTAACCTCCACAAGAAACTCCCGAAACCTCCTATAAACACCTCCAACCACTAGGAATAGAGAAGTAATGGGTGAGGAATGCATGGAACATTACAATATTGTCATAATATTATCATAATATAATAATAATGATATTATTTTTATATTTATATGATGGTTAACAAAATATTATGATATTTTGATAAATAATTGGAAAATATAAGATAAACGAAAAAAATTCTTTATGGAGGTGGTAGTGTGCACAATGCCTGATTAGTATTTACATTACTAAATGAATTATAGGGGAGATGAGGATAGTAAGTGATCATTTTAGAATAAAAAATACATTATATACATCATATTTATGAACCAAAATCATCATTAAGACCATCCATGAGAGTGGGTGATGAAAAACCTAAAGTGTCGCTTCATGGAGGTGATAACCCAAACACACACACACACAAACTAATAACGATTCTTATTTTGCTTTATAGATGGGACAGAATAAATAATAGTTTCTCCAATATTATAATAACATCTCAACACACCAATAATGATAATTTTATTATTATACTATGGAAATGTTTGGGTTTTTAAGGAAATAATATAAAAATGTTAATAAATTTGTGATACCTATGTTGATACCTTAAACTTATTCTTGATAAAGGCTTTAGATTTGAGGGAATTATGATAATTTATGGTGACTAGGGTAATCATGAAGTTTAAATGATAAAAATTAGATGATATTTGGTCAAAGTTTCAAGGAAATTTAGAATCTTGATTAGTGTATTGAATGGGTGGATGTGATCACTCTTTTACAACTGTGCAATATGGACTTTTACATGAAAAAGAATGATCAGTAAGGGTTAATAATGGGAATACATGAATATTATGTGAGTTAGGTGATGTAAGATTGATAATAAATGTTGGTAAGACTTTAAAACCTTATAAATGATTTCTAGAATTTATAAAGTCCATGTTAATTGATGAAAATTGGATCCACCTTAGATTAGTTATTTAAAAACTTACTACTCTTAATTAAATATTAATCATGCTAATGATTTTATTTCTAAAATTATAAGTATACCCTTATTACCAAATTTAATTTTGTTTCATCTTAATTATTTATCCATTTATCTTAATTTAGTTTTTAAATAGGATAAAATTATCTTTTAATTTTAAACATATAATGTGTTGAAAAAACTATTTTTATAGAAAAGTGTCATTTTAATTATTAAGTGTTATAAGTACTATTAAACATTTATTACACATTAAATGATTTTTAATTATTTTTTATATTTTTTTAAACACCGCATTATGGTTTTAATTTAAAATTGATTCATTTTATTTTAAAAATACACAATATATTGAAAATTATTTTTTCTTTGAAAAAAATTGTTAAAATATATAATATTAAATAAGAGACATATCTTTGGTCAAGAAAATTTATCCTAAGTTTTTGGTCATAAAAGAAACACTATTTTCAAAAATGGTATTTTTTACTATTCACCTAAAATCATTTTTTTGGAAAAATTCAAAAACATTCATATTAAGCTTATGCCGAAATGACAAATAAAAAAAAGCTGTTAATTTTATAAAACTAACATCTTAAAATTTATAAATTTCACTTCAAAACTAAATCATAAAATATCACAAAAAACATTTTTATTGGGAATAATTTTTTAGTATATTAACTATTGTTATAAAATTAGTTATAATCATAAATATATCAAAATAAAAAAATATCCATTTTATAAAATACATTTTTTGTATAAAAAGAAATTTTTAATGGTTGGTTAGCTGTACTAATTGAGTTCTATTTTACGGTGAATTTTATTTTGTTTTGTTTATATATATATATATAAATATTCATTTATATATATTTCATAATTATGTTACCACTATTTATACCTATTAATTATATGGATACCTTATGACTATCCATATTATTGTTTTTCAATATTTCATGTGGAGAAAACCGTAGAACAAAAAATTTATTTAAGGAGAAAAACTCAATTTGTTACATTTTATGCCCCTTAAAGAAATTTAATCCTCACAACTTAATTATAAATTAGTTGAAAGAATCTCTAAAGGTGGTGAAAAAACTTAAATACCACAAGATATCATATTTAATGTGATATAATCCCTAATATAAAAGGAAAGTGTATAAAACACTTATTTTTCCTAACCATTTCAAGGAAATGTGTCTCATTAGTAGGTATTAAAGCCCATATAAAGGATTCAATTTTCTTATTTGATAATTTATAGTTTACATTGAACTAAAATATGATAAAAATTGATTTAGAATGTGTTTTCCCTATTATATAAATTAATTGGGTGTCAAAGTTAATATATAAACACTATTTTGAAAGGGGAATCAATTTTTTTGGGGAGGACATTATGATTTAAAAAAAGTTTATTTCCAAAAAATAATAATAATAATAAAACTAAATGTTTTCCTTAAAATAAAAATCATTGAGGGTGGTGACTTTATGCTCTTAGAAAATATCATAGACACAATAGGTTTGATAGAACCATAATATATACAATAATTCATGGTGGAGGGTAAGTTATTGCCTAATTAACACTATCCTCTTTATCGATATTTATTTAATAGGTTCTTCATTAATCCATGGGAATATGAGGTTTTATATTCTGACCATCCTAATAAATTATTGGATTAGATAATTATCTTGGATAATTCATGTGTTCTCTTCATGTAATACATTTAATTATTAATGGCACCCTAGGTTGTGTTTTATCTTCTTTCCTCTTATTAACTATACTATTCATTTTCACTCAAAAGTTTAATGATCTATGGCCTCATTTACCATGGGTAAATAATATTATAGTCACATTGAGGAAATTTATTTGATGAATATTCCCAATGTTTTGACATATAGGGTGTTGAATATCCTTTCTTTCACTATCTTCATTAAATTAATTTTCATAAGCCTCCATTCTTCTCTTCTATAGTGTAATTAGTATTTCAAATTTTGTTTCATTGTTAATCATGTTTTTTGATGGTTTTTTTGTAATAATAACAAAAAAATTTAGTATATCTCTCATTCTAATGGGTTTATTATTGATGTAATCATCTTATTATCCATTACACAATATTAAATTAGTTTGTTTCTGATTATAACCATAAATAAAGCCAAAAATATTTTACATGAGTGATAAAAAATTTACAATATAGATATATTATCATAATCATAAAAATGAATTGAACCATAAAAAAACATTGTTATTTTACATTATCACATTATCCTATAGTTCCTTTAGTTCAACCTATCTTACATTAAGTTGGATTATCATAAATTTATCAAATTAATCCATAAAACTTAATAGGAAATCAATCCTTTATTGTGGTTCATAATGAGCACATGATAAACAAAATCATATCCCTCAAGAGTGTCAAATTTGGTGTGCACTATTAGGACCACTCATAATTCATCAGG
The DNA here is from genome assembly GCA_963277665.1 of Viscum album. Lineage (NCBI taxonomy): Eukaryota > Viridiplantae > Streptophyta > Magnoliopsida > Santalales > Viscaceae > Viscum > Viscum album. The sequence goes on along the minus strand of OY728166.1, from coordinate 1,076,906,333 downwards.
GTGATGATGAAGATAATTACTAACCAATCCTTTTTGAGGAGATTACCCCTAGGTGGATCTATGACACACCAAAATCCACTTGTAGTATCCATAAATGCATTTAATTATTTTGAATACCATATAACCATGAATTTAAAAATATCTTAGTATATCATCCTATACTAAGATTTACCTATAGGGTTTTTACTATGTTTCACTAAACTAATTCAAAAAAAAAAACTAAACTAATATTTAAGAATAATTAAACCATCCTATAATACATACTAAAGTGGCCAAAGATAAACTAAACATAAATAGTATAATAATACCATGATTTAAATAATTCATATAATAAACAATCACATAATCCAAGGACCAAAAGGTTTAGTATCTTGAATACTATCTATATAAACATGTTATTTTACCACACATATGATAATTTCTCTATAATAATGATCCTATAAACCATTTTTTCTTGATACCTCACATGGAATAATCATCTTCATAACCTGGGGAATTGATACATTAGAAAGGGGTGAGCTTAAATAATCAGTATGAAAAAAAACATATCATAAGGTATTAGATCAAAAACTTGAAGAATAATTAAAGGAAGACATAAATTTATTAATAAAATATCATAATACCATGTATGATAATCATAAATCATAATAAATAATCATAAGATCATAAAAAATATCATTAAGGAATCATAAATAATATCACATGTCTCAAAACAGAAATCAATAATCATAAAACATGTGAGCATGATATAAAAGTTTATAATACTTTAAAAATAATTCATAAAAATGAAAACATGACATTTCATGAAAATTAAGTGCATCTTGTAAAATTAAAATAACCTATTAATGAAAATGGGAATGTGAAAAAATTTTATGGACAACTTGACACTGTGTCATAACATTACAAGAATTAAAATATGGAACATCCATAATAATATGACAATATGTGTTGGAAATCCCATTATTCCCACTCCTATGAGAAAAACTCATTATGCTCATGCCTAAAAATGTGATAAAACCAATTATTGTCATGCCAATGTGAACTAAACCATTATTTTCATGCCTGACTATATCATGAGATATAAGATTAAACCAATGCATTAGAGGGAGATATAGGACCCCATCAATAATCATCCATAAATATGTGTTCCACTTAAAATCAAACATCATCACATGTTACATAAGAACTATTTGTTAAAAATTTATTATAAATAATCCCAAATAAATGATCCTTGAAAAGACAAATGGTTTCAAAAAGGATAAATAAAAATACTTTGAAAACCTTTACTTTTGAAAAGAATCATTTATAATTAAGACTTGAAAAAGACATATTTTCAAAACGGGATTATGAAAATACTTTTAAATGTTTGACATTAAAATGAATAACTAATAATAGAAACAAGATACAAACAAGAAACTAATCAAAATAAAATTTATATTTGGTGATAAAATGTTTTATTTTGAAAAGATAAAAAAACCTTTTGAACATTTTGAAATAACCTTATCAAAAATCCACATCATTTAAAAAGGATAAATAAAAATTAATTTAAAATGATATAATGGGAATAAAAGGATCATTAGAGAAAAAATATATTTATTTTCCACTATTAAATGGAGAACATTTATGGGAAGTAAAAATATGGACATGGGAGAAAAATTCATTAAACGTAATGAGAATTATTATTAACAAAAATGGTTTTTAATAAAATATTAAATTCATCAAGGAAGAAATATTTGGTGTGAAACATGCTTTCAAAATAAAATAATGTAGAATAGATCCTAAAATTATTATATTTTTTATATATAAACCATGGAAGACAATAGATAATGATGAGTAATTATGATCCAATGAAGATAATAGAGTCCCAAAAAACCACTTATGGATTCGGTAACTTTTTAATCAAAAGAAATTTAAAGTTATAAAATCATAGGGTTTTGTAAATACCATGTATTAAATCATGTATTATGTAATAATAAAATATTTAGAAGTATATACAACATAGATATAGCCAATTGGTGAAAAACTTAAAAGATATCTTAATAATAAGAAATTTAGATGAAAACCATCAGAACCTTTTTATATTTTGAATCAAATCCCCAATAGAGAATGAAAATAGAGAAAAAAAATTTAAATAATGAAATAAAATGAAATAATTATACAAAATTAAAATGGGATTATATTTACTTTATAAAAAATGAAACATGGTGTATAACATAAACATGTCTCAAGGGATTTAAATTTGAGACAAATAAACACTTACCTTGTTTCAATGTAATATAGGATGAGTTTTAACCTCTTGTAAAATAGAAATAAGTTTCTTAATATAAAATTTTATAATTATTTTTAGCACCTCATGCTCGGCTGGGGTGGTAAGGGTTGGGAGGGGTTTAGGGCATGGTCTCTGGATCATGTCCCCAGGATAGTGGTTTTTGTGTATTTTATTTGTTGTGTCGTGTGATTCTTTCTCTATTGTACCCAATTTTTTAATTTTTTTAACTATTTTAATCAATAAAAATATATATAATTTTCATTTATAATCATTATCCACATGTATGTTAGTTAATTATTGCATATTTTTCCACATCAGGTGTTTATATTTGTCACCATTTATAGTTGTTTCAAAGGAGTGGTGTCAAAATTAATTCTTATTAAAACTTTCATCATTGAAAGTTAATTAATTCTACTATAATTTATTAATTATGACTTATTATGATTCAATTTCATTTAATGAGTAATTTATTATTTATCCAAGAAGATAAAATCAACAACAAACATTTATTTAAGATTTCAAATCTACGAAGGGTGTTTTCTTAATTAATATGTAATTTTTTTTGTATCCCTTATAAATAAAATAAAAAATATACTTATTTACAAATTTGCATCATATTATGCCCATTATTAATTTTTCAAAATACTCTAACATAATTTTATCGCATTTTTTAAATTGTTTGTTAAATTGAAACAAAATTAAACACACTTTAACTTGATTGGTGAGTATAGTTAATGAGGTGTTTATTTTAAAATAAAATCATTATAAGAGAATAAAAATGATATTATGTTGATATATTTATAATTGTGAACTATATTTTATGTTTTTTTATAAATAATGAAAAACTAGAAGATAACAAAAAAAATGTTTATGGAGGTGGAAGTCTGTATAAGACATGATTTTCTTTTACATTGATCGAAAAAAGAGATGGGGGAGGTGGATAGTATATAAACATTTAAAAATAATATATAAATTATATAATTCATATTTATTCACTACTAACATCATTATTAGCATCCATGAGAGGAGGTGATGAAAAACAAAAACACCGCTTCATGGAGGAGGCAATCCACGCACACACACTAATGGTGATTATTGTTTTTATTAGTTGATGGAAGAGAATAAATAATGGTTTTAAAATTATTATAATTTCCTAACAACAAAATAATAATTCTTATTTTATTATTATATGATTGTTATGATTGTTTTATAATGGAAATAATAATAAGGAAACATTAAGTAAAGTGCAATACCTAATTGGATACCATGAAATTCCACTTGATGAAGGCCTTATATTTGAGGTACTTGGGATAACCATGGGAATTAGGGAGTGTAAATAAATTCAAAGAGATAATATTTAGGCAAGTATTAAGGAAATTTTGAAATAGAAGTGGATTATTGAAATAGTGGAAGTGATCCCCCTTTTATAAGTGAGGAAGAGGGGCCTTTCCATGGAAAAGAATAGAAAGGGGTAAGAATGAAAAGACATGAAAATGAGGTGTGTTAGATTAGGTAAGGTTGGTAATCCATGTAGCTAATAAATTATATCATAAAAATTATTTATATAACATCTAAAATTCAAGTTAATTTTAGAAAAATTTAGCCACATTAGATTATTCATTTAACATATATAACTCCTAATTAAATATTAACCATGTTAAATATTTTTTTAATAAAAATATACATACACCCTTATTACCAAATTTTGATGCTATGAATCTGAATTTTGGATTCTTTTATCCTAATTCAATTTTTAAATAGGATAAAATTAACTTTTGAATCAAAACATATAATGTGTTGAAAACTATTTTTAGAAAAATGTTTTTTTAATTATTAAGTGTTCTTAGTCATATTTAATAATGATTACCCATTAAATGAGTGTTAGTTATTTTTTATATATATTTATAAACATTATATTATTGATTTAATTTAAGATTGATTCATTTAATTTTAAAAATAATGTATATTTAGAGAAGTATTATTCTTTGAAAAATATTTGTTTTACCAAGGTAACTACTATTTACCCAAGGAAATTTTATCATCATGGTTAAAAATAAAAGGACCCTTATTAGTAAATTTGGACCCACTGATTATAAATTTAAAATCCATCTCATTTAATTTAATTGATAAAAACTAATTTTAATATATAAATGTATAATTTATTCAAAATAATTTTTTAGAAAATAATACATTTGTTCTAAAATATCCAATATTTGTTTCTAATTAAATAATGATATTTTATAATATACAATGTTTCTTAATATACATATATTTGGATATTTCTAATTTTTTGTCCTAAAATTAAGGTTATTTTCAGAAACAGTATTTTAAACTATTCACCTAAAATTTACTTATTTTAAAAATATTCAAAATATTCATCTTAATATAATATTACCATGATAAATCCAAATATAAGGTTATTTTAGAAAAATTTAAATCCTAAAATTTATAAAAAATAACTTTAAAATAAATTCATAAAATTTAATGAAATTATTTTATAGGCAATAGAGTTTTTGGTATATTAATTATGCCTATAAAATTTGTGTTAATCCTAAATATATCAAAATTGAAAAAAATATTCATTTTATACGATATATTTTTAGGACAAAAAAATATTTTATTAGTTGTTTAGTTGTACTAATTGTGATTTGTGTTTAATGAATATTTTATCTTGTTTTTCTCATATATATATATATATTCATTTATATATATTTCATAATTATTTTCCCACTATTTATAACTTCTAATTATATGACTGCATTATAACTATATATATTGGTTTTATTTGGTGTTTTGTATAGAGAAAACCATATAACACAATATTTAATTAATGAGAAAAACTCGGGTAAATAGAGTCCTAGTGTAACTAAACATAAAATATGCTAATTTTAGTATATAAAATCACAATAGAGGAAGGTTTTAAGACTATTTATGAAGGATCAAATAAAGTGCAGTGAATATTATTAAAATAGTCTCACTTGAGCATTAATATGCTGCAAGAGTGTTTGGGAATAGTACTAAAGTGTTTTAGAAGATTTGAAAAAAATTAAAAATATTTCTAAAGTGTTTTAATGTGATGTAAATGAGACTATGTTGATTTAAATAGAATTTAATAACAATTCTGGAATTCTTGGTTTTGAAGTTGAAAGATTAAGATTTTTAAGTATGGAACTCTTCCATAAGAAGCAATCACCTATAAGGATGAATTCCACAAAGATTGTCAAACTAATGTAAGAAAGATCCCAAAAGCATGAATTGTTGAAACTTTATAGATGCAAATTTCATAAGGATGAATTCAAATTACTATGTAAGAGTCATCTGCATAATCGTAAAGGAACCTATATGAAACATTCTCACATAATGATGATCTGCCATAAGGGTGAGATGAAGTCGTAAGGATGAATTCTACAATGTCTGTTCGGATAAGGTGTTGTATGGGTCATGGCTATATGGATGAGTTAACTTTCATATGGATAACCAAACCATAAGGATTATATATGTTTTCATGATACTATAAGCATGAACCTATAAACATGAGACTAAAAGTATGAATTTATCCTTATGAGATTTCTGAAATTTTTTTATTTTTTAAAAATTTGAGATGCTAAAGAATGATTTTTTAAGATGAGTAAAGAACCATTATTAAGTTTTTTAAATGTAATAAATACTAAAATGGGTTTTTTATTCATGCCTGAAAACAAGAGGAGTTGATCTCCATGAACTAGAGAAGAATATCAAAGAAAGAAGAAGAATTTGAGATACTTTTTAAAGTCTCATATTTTATTTTACAGAATAAATATTCTTCTAAAAATTAATTCTAAATATGCTGAAGTTACAATTCCAAGATCTAAATGTCATGATTTTATTCATAACCATGATCCAATAATTATTTTATGAATTAAAATAATATGATATGAAGGAGATCACTGTTTATATTTATTCACAACTTTTATATGAGAATATTTTAAAGTCATTATTTATGATGAAAATTTATATTTATTTAATATTATTCTAGAGTTAATAATTAGTTAGTTAAAATAATATAATTATTTTGATTTAATCTCATTGACTAGGAAAATATAAGATTTTGGTAGAATTTACTATAGATAGTTTATTTTATTTAGAAATGAGAAATTTTAGATGTTTTAAATCTGGAATTACCAAAGGAAATATATTGATGTTGGAACTATACTTCAAAGTGATAAACATAAAAAAATACTTTATGATTTTATCTGAGTTCTTTTTAAAGTTTAAGTTATTTCTAAGGTGACTTTTTAATATCTATTTTGCTGAGAATAATCCAGTTTATAGTGACCATAGTATTTTTAGTAATTTTTAAATGAATAAATGAAAATGTTTTTTATTATGTTTTGTAAAGATTTAATGAGTTATATTATTAATGAGTTTCATAATTTTGAAGCATCTTGTTTGGAATGATGATGAACATGAGAGTGGATTTAGAATAATACACACGGTTTTCAGTCCAACATGATGAAGTGGTTGAAAAATCCACATAAATTTAGGGGGAACCAAAACTCTAAATTTTTTAATTGTGATTTCATATAGAAGATTATAAAGTCTTCCTTTTATTACATTTTAAAAAACTAATAATGATATGAGAAAACTAATTCTCTCAACTTTATAGCCTTTTAATATCTCATTATTGTACACTAAGTGGGGTAAAAGACTAAGAATATTGCATTGATATATAATAATATCTCTCATCAAGAATAGGAAGATCAACTGATGTTATGCTTGATAAGAAGAGATTCTTGGTATGAAATTATAATAAGAAAATAGAGATTAATCTATTGTGTTTTTTATTCTAAAGACCATAGAATTTAATCAATGATAAATAAAGGGAAAGAATAAAAATAAAAAAAATTTGGGAAGGGGTTGGTGTAAATATAGTCATATAGATTTACACTTGGTATTCAAGGACACCAAAATTATCTTGAAAGTTTTAAATGATATAATTTTGAAGATGATTTGAAATTTTATCTACTATAGAGAGTGAAGTGATTATATTTTATGAAGATCCTAATGTATTCAAGTACTCTTTGTTTGGATTGAAGAAGTGATGAAGACATATTTTTATTCCAGTATAAAAAACCTGTTTAAGGATATACATGATCACTTGTATAATATAGTGATCTCACACCTATGTAATATGGAGTTAATGATTTTTAGATGATCCCTAGAAAATCCACTTATAATTTAAAACAACATTACTAGTGGATAATATGTCCTCAACTTAATTTGAACATAAAAAAGGAGTATGTTTCCCATATTAGGGATAAACCTTATAAAAATACCATGTGTCGATCTATTGTTTACATTTTTCAATTCATGTGGTTGTGGAATTTTGGGGAAAATATAAAATGATCCATTTATATCTTAATATATAAAAAGGGTTCAATTAACAAAGATAGAAAATATAAAAAATATATTTGGAATTTGGTAAAAAGTTATCAACACCTGATTCACCCCTTCCTAGTTGTGTCTACATGATCCTATTGAGACTTAGAATTATTATTGGAGAAAAGGCCACCTCTGGTTGGATCTACTGGCTATTTTCCTAAGGTGTTTTTACTGGTTTATATGAAGTGTATATTTGAGATGAGTTTAGAAACGATTTAGTTGGATAAATATGTATCCTTACCTATCAAATAATATTTGAAAATTTTTGCTACTATATTAAAGAATAAATTGAGAAAAGTGGAAAAGAAGAATATAAAAAATTTTAAGAAAAAAATAAATAACACCACTTTTTAAAGGCGGTCGAAGTGGTATATAATATAATAAAGGTACTACGACCCATCATTCTCAAAAATATAATTCTAACAGTGAATAGAATGGATCTTCCATTTAAATTGAAAAAATATAAAATAAGGTTAATATTTTTTTTAGAAATTTCCCACTGATGTTTTGACTCACATACTTGAGTTTATTTTGGGACTGGATGATGAGAACACACAACTGATATCAGATGTAATGGCCATAAAAAAATCATTTTCCAAGAAGTTGTAATAATAAAACATCCTCTAAAAAATAGTGAAATATTGAGGGAAAATTATATTAGTTTTTCAAGAAAAATAACCTTTCAAATAATAAGAATTAAAAGGGATACTAATGGTATATTTGAAATAACTAATGATTTTGGAGAAAAGATTAATGATTTTTAAGAAAGTCATAATATTTCAATTGGTGTCAAGGATATACAATTAGATATAAAATCTATGAGGATCATGGACCTTGATAACACTTTATAGTATAAAAGTAAGATATAATCTAATTATATTAATAATTTTAAAAAAATAATGGCAAGTTAAGGTGAGATTATTTCAAGTTGTGAAAAATCATCTCAACATAAAGTGTTTATAGTTGGATATCAAATTTAAAAATCTAGATACTACACAATCCAAGCCTTCCCAAATAGTTTAAAAAGGTGTTCCTACAAAAATACCCAAAATGGACCCTCTTTCCAAAGGAACTCACACTAATGGAAAAAATATACTGATATTATTTATAGAAGAATACAACTCATTCTCATGGGGAAAGATAACCCATAACTTAATTGAATTTGTTTGTACTGAAATTATCTCAACTATTTTAAAAGATTAATATTAAAATACTACAAAAATATAGAGGAGTAAAAACTAAGGAAAACCCACCAATAGTTTAATGGTGGATGAAATCATGTCTAAGAAAATTTTCCCCTCAACTGGAGACCGAAAGAGTGGCTTTTCACCCAAAAAATAGAAAGGGAAACAATTTAGATATATTTCATCTATATATAAATAGAAAAAGATTAATTTTGAGTTGTTGGTGCTATTTTAAATCTGGGTATAGGGAGATTGATTATTGGTACAACATGTTAGTGTGTAAAAGCATAAGAATCCCTAAATATATAGACTGAAAAATTTAAATAAGAAGTTAACTTGATGAATGAAAATAGACTCCACAAAAAATAAAAAATCTATCAAGTAAGAACATATTTGAAAGATTGGACAACTTCTATGATTTATAAAACAAATATGTAACTGATATAGGGAGTATTAGAATGTATAAAACTCATAAAATTCCAACACTAATGAATAAAATAGGTCCATAAGAATGGGTGAAACAAGAAAATAAGAAAAATTTCTTCCTTCAGAAAGAATCAAAAAAAAGAAAACTACTAAATTGATCCATTTATATAATTTATTAAAAGGGATTGAAAAGGATGTCAAACCAATGTTTTGATTATTCTACTATGGAATTAAATGTAACATAATGAACTATTTAAAAGAATTCATGGACATCAAAGTAAAATAAATCATGTTGAGTTATAGGGTAGAGTCAATACAAGAGATAACTTGGATTATTGGAAGGTGGATATTCCTGATAAAGTATTTGAGATTCTTCCCAAGAATAGAAATATAATAGTTGATGTATCTGTGTGTGGATGGTTCAATATGGATTTTAATGTTTCCACTAAATGCATGACGTGTCTAACACACAAAAAATAACTATTAAAAGAAAATGAAAAAACAATTTTGGATCATAGTATCATGGATTCTACCATAAGAAATAAGTTAACACAAAAATATAATGGTGTGTATATACCCAAAGTGTGCTTAACCATATGGACACACTACATGGAGGAGTCTTGGAAGACATAAGAATCTAAAAACAATCTAAATACTTTGGTTTTTGATGTTGATAATCCTAGTCCATCAAATAAGAAATCTTAAATAGAGTAGTATACCATGCTTCCCAAAGATGAAAAAACATTGAGAATCCAAAAATAAGAAATAATTATTTGGTCTAGACACATTATAACTCATGGAAAGATTATATATGTTAAACAATCTTTCTAAGACCTATGAATCAAATTGAGGAGATAATGGAAAACCCATCTTATTCCAAAGTCTCTTTGATTTGTGTTTACATGGTAACACATTAGAGTTGGTATCACATTAGGTTTATATATGGAAATCTTTTTGGTCAAAAGTTATCAGTCTTGTTTTTTATAAAAGGTAATCTCACAAAGACATAGAGTTGATGGGTTTGTGGATAATTATTATGGAAAATATGATGTAACACTTATGCCATGAATTGATAGAAAAAATAAAAATTAGATGAATAACAATGGGAGTATATAAATGGAATTCAATTAGGAAGTGAATGGTATTAACAAAAAAATCCAAAGGGGGAGAATGAAGTGTCCTTAGATTTGGAGAATCTCAAGTTATATATTTTTTTCTAAATAAATTAATTCAATATGTGTTAAAGTATGAAGAGTTTACTGACATTGGATATGAAAAGAAGAATATATCTCATGTTACAAAAGAAAGTGAGATGGATTCCCATACATTTGGGAAATGGATACTCAAGTTGGTTTCTTGATGTGAAACCCATAACATGAGATGATTTTAGAGATATCCCTTATGTCACTCACAAGGGATAAAGTGTGAGAAGTATTTTCTACATCAGTTTTAATGGATGAATTTATAAGGTAATAACTAAATCCTGAACATAAAAATGATGGATTTAATAATCTATATTTACAATGTATTAAATATTTTCAAAGGTTGTAGAAAGCAATATTTAGGTTATAAAAACCATTATCATGTAACTAATCATTAAAGATACAAAATTTAGTGTTAAAAAATATTTTTATGAAGTTTTGAAGATTTCATTTAAAATTTGAATTAATGTGGAGTGAGGATTTTAAAAATTATCTAACTCGAGTGTTAATATGCTACAAGAGTTCCTAAGAATAAAGAAAATTAGTTTTAGTTGTTTTTATACATTTCCAAAAGGATTTTAAAATATTTTGGTGTGTTGGAAATGATCATGAGTTAATTTGAAGGGAATATAAGCTTAATTTAATAATTATGGATTTTTGACTTTAAAGTTTAAAATTTACTAATATCCGGATTCTCTATTAAGAATCAATTGGACATAAGAACAAATCTAGTAAGGATCATCCAACACATATAAGAATTATTCTATAAGGATTAATTTTACCCATCATAAGGTTAATGTCTCCAAAATATGAATACTCCTTACCAAATAATCATTATTTGCATAAGTATGAAGGCACCTATAATAAATATGTTCATATAAAAATGATCTATCATAAGGGTGACCTGTTATCGTAAGGATGAGTTCTACTGAGCCCATACAGATGAGGTTTCATAAGGGTCATATACATACAGATGATACGCTTACTATATATATGAACATAACATAAGTTTGAATACTTTATGCATGATCCCATAAGCATGACCCTATATACATGACCCTATAAGGATCATTTTATTCTTATGAGATTTTTGAAAATTATTTATTTTTCTATAATTTTAGATTGTAAATAATAATAATCATGCATGATGAAAGATACATTCTTAAGTGTTATAAATATAATAGACACTAAAATGGGTTTGTGATTCAAGATTAAAAGCGTGAAGAGATGATCTCCTATAAATGAGAATTATATCAAAGAAAAAAGAATAATTTGAAAGATTTTTTATGTATGAAATATTCTATAATGAATATTATAATGAAAATGAAATTTTAATATGTTAAAGATGTGTTTTTATTTTATGAATATCAAGTTTCTATTCATATCCATGTTCTAAGAATAATTTTAGGAATTTTTGGAAGATGAGATGGAAGAGATATTTATTTCTATTTATTCATGACTTTAAAATGACAATATTTGAAAGCCATCAATTATGATCAAAATAGATATTTATTTTAAATGCTTATAAATCTGAATTTTAGTGTGTTAAAAAATAAATAAATTTTGTGATTCAAGATTCTTGGCTAAGAAAATGGATGATTGAGGAAGGATGAAATATAAAGAATTTATTTTAGTTTGAAATGAGAAGTTCTAGATTCATTAAATATAAAATTTATAAAGAAAATATATTGATATTAGAAGCATACTTTAGAGTTCTAAACAACAAAAAATACATTTTTATTCAATATGAGTTCTTTTATAAAGTTTTAGTTATTATGAAGATGACTTTGAAATAGAAATTATGGTGAGAAAAATCCTTCATATTTAGAAAATAATTTTTCAAGGAATATGTATATACAAAAATTAAAATGATTTATATTTTTTTTTAATTTTTAAATGAGTTACATTCATAATTAGTTTAATTAGTTCGAAGATTCTTATTTGGGATGATAATGAGAAGTACGATACATTTGGAAAATTAAATGTGGTAAGTAGTCCCAAGTGATTGAGTGGGTGAGCAGTCCATGTAAAATCATGGGAATCCAAAATTGTAATTTTTTTAATAATTCTTTTATATGGTGGATCATAAAATTTCTCCTATACTTCATTTTGGGAAACTAAAAATGAAATGATCAAATTAATTCTATTAATTAGAGAGTTATTAAATATCCCATTGGTGTACTGATAGAGGTAATATTTTCTTAATTATTCATATGAATTTCAATTATTTAATCCCCCAAAATTAATAAATTTGATCTCATTTGCACCATTTTAGTATTTTTGGTGAATTTTGGGATAAATTGTGAAAATTGATTAATTCTATGAATTTAACAATTTTCTTGATCATTTGTATTTCTATAATATTTTTTTACAATTTTAATCCAAATTAAGTGATTCATTTTTGTAGGATTCTATTGTTTGTAGGATTCAACGTTTTCATATATACCTAAAACCGATTCGAAACACACAGGCCCATAAAAATCATTTAAGTGAAGAAAATTTCCTAGATTCTATAATGGAATCCACCTCAGTAATGAAGTAATATCTCGACCTAGAGAAATATAAATGTGATGATTACATCTATAGAAGAAATAGGTCTCTGATCCCCATGCGAAAATTAAATTTCATGGATAATTTCCATCATTAAGGCATCCATTGTTTGTAACAAAGTAAATAGACTTGAGAAGTATCTTCGGGTAGAAAAAATTTTCATCAGTAATTTGAGAATATATTTTCTTAAACATGTCCAAATACTCTGACATTTTTTAGGCACATGAAAAATATATAGGGGAAAAATTTTATAAAGACATATCCCCAATATTTAGCCATTTATTATTCCAAATTAACTCAAAATTTAGGAGAAATTAACATGGGGGGAAATTTTCCACCCCTCAACCCTAAATATATATGACTGCCCACTTATATTCAAGGGTGTTGAAGAAGGAGAAAGAGGTTATGTGATCAATAATTAGAAACCTGAATTTATTTAGATTTTAAATTTTTCTTTTATCAGTTTCATAATTATCTCCTCTTCCCCTTCAACTCTATTACTCTTCATATGGAGTGGTAAATATTTTGAGTGATCAGGGAAGGGGGAGTTTTCTTTTTATAATGTCAAATTATTATGATTTAATATAAAACTCTATATTTTATATTGAATGATTTCTGTTTTTAGTATTTTCTTATTCTCATAATGTGATAGTATTTTGGGTTTTGGTGTAACTAATTATTTATAGCTTTGGTTAAAGATCTTTGAACTCCCTTCGCCTAGTGTAGTTTGTCTTAATAGAGCAGATTTTGTTCTGTGGTGAGTGTCTAGAAATCATTGGAACATGTGTGTAATAATTGAATTGTTTCTATATTTATGGATCAAAAATTCCCAATCAGTACATGCCTTATTTATTTGTGAATGGTTTATGAATTTTCATGCACAAAGGAGTAATTTACATTTCTTCCTTCAACCAAAGGTGATTGAAAACTCAATCGAGGAGTCATTCATTTATCATTTAATATGAAGAGAGGGGAAATGATTTTTATAACCATGATAACATTAAAGAAGGTTATCCTACCCTGACCTTATCACTCTCTTCATCCATTTTTGATCAACCTTTATTATTATTTTCTTCTTTCTTTTCAAAATCAGTCAATGTAAAAAATAACCTATACTTATTTCTCTAATTTCAATTAATAATGTGATTTTTGTGTGGTCATGTCTGGAGAAAACCTAGTTTACCCACTATACAACATTTTAACTTAGGAAATATTTTTTTTCACACCACATGACTAGAACATGTCACGTACACTGAGTGGGGTGAAAGTCTAAAAAGAGTGTATTGAGAGAGAAGATTCTCTCTCATGAAGAACATGAATGTCAACTAATAATGTGCTTGATAAGAATAAATTTTTCTATCCAAGAATAAGAATAATAATAATTGGATAATTTATATTTTCAATTTATGACTATTCAGTCGAATTATTGAGAAATAAAACGAGGGAAGAAGAGTAGGCTATGTTGAGAAAGGACCGTTGTGCACGGTGTCCTATAAATTTACACTTGAAAGTGAAATATCTTAATGTTTTTTTTGAGATAGGTCATCAATATAGATTTTAATAAGATCTGAAAGATAATATACTATAGAGAAAAAATTTCTTATAGATGCTTAATATTATAAAAAATTAAAATACTCCATGTTTTGTTTGAGGATGTGCTGAAGAATTGGTGTTATACTAGTACAAAGAATAAGCTAAAGGCAGTACCTAACCACTTGTGTAATATACTGACCTCAAAACAATTTAATATGATGTGGACTTTAATAAACCAATATTTTATGATATATTTCTATTTAAATAATTTTTATTTATTTTATAGATTTATTTTCATGCAACACTGAGTTATAAACGAACCGAAATATACTATTGAATTATTTTTATTTATTGTGATAGTAATCACCCAGTTGTTGGATTGATAGGTATGAATATGATTTACAAAATTTTGAATAATTATTTTTTTCACATGTAGAAAATTAATTTATTTGTTATAAAATGGTTACAAAAGAAAATAAAATATTTTGAAAGTAAAAAAGAGATAATTTTTCTACAAAAAAATATTTTTATGCACGCAATATGTTTTAATATTAATAAATTAAATTAAACACTATTGATTAATTATTTTAA
Organism: Viscum album; assembly: GCA_963277665.1. NCBI lineage: Eukaryota > Viridiplantae > Streptophyta > Magnoliopsida > Santalales > Viscaceae > Viscum > Viscum album. Next base: position 1,076,891,157 of record OY728166.1, on the reverse strand, counting down.
TGAAATGTATTGATTATATATTAAATAAAATATTATAAGATTCATTTTATATTTTTTACTAGAAAAATAATGAAAGTAAACTCATTTTTATGCTTTGAAATACATTTTGCTAAAAATAGTTTTATTATGTTTTTCAAAAATATTTTAAAATGAATTTATGTCACTTATAGAAAATTAATATTTTAAAGTGATTACAATATTTTGAAATATAATAATAAATATTATATAATAATTTCAAATTATTTTTTGGTTATTATGAATAGTAATTGGTAAAAATAAGCCAGTTACCATGGTAAGAGTTAAAATAGGTTAAATAGATTATAAATAAAATTAAATTGTTTAAGATGACATAAAAACTTATCTAAACACTATTTTATGGTCCAATTTAGACATTATAACATCAAAAATTAGAATATTATTCCTTTTGGAGTCATTTGGCTTGAGTAATAATTATATATTTTAATATTTTGAAAAAAATCTAATTGTGTCCTCTCCCTCACTTATAAAAGGAAACCCATTATAAGGGAATGGAAGACAAACTAGTTTTCACCCAAATGTTTATTGTAAGGAAGAATTGTTAATGAAAGGATAATTAGAAATTATAAGGGAATGGAAAATAGTAATTTATGAATTATTATAGTTTTTTAATATATTTATAAAAAATATTTATTTATTATACATGACATTTTAGTGCTTATGAAGCACGATTTTTCTTGAGTTGTGGGATTTATGTTACAATCTCATTTCTTTTTAGGATTGTCTATGATAAATTTTTATTAAGGAAAATTATATGGATATTATCCACTAAAACCAATATATTTTATTATCCTCTAGTTATTCCAGTAATTTTAATTTTTAGTACTATCCTCCCATCTTTATTTCTTAAAATTCTTGAGAAAATGTTTTTGAAGAATAACTGACCTTATTTCCACTTTTTTCGACAAACATTTTATTCCTTGTTAATGATATTAAAATTTTTAATCTAGAAAATTTTACCTATACATGACATGTTTTTAAAATTTAATTTTCATTAAATTTAATTTCATTTAATTTTATTTAAAAGTAATATTTTTAAAGAAACTTGTTTTGAAAAAGTAGTTTTTTACATTTTGAAAAAGTGTAGAATTAATGTTCAATTTTAACATATACAATATTAATGTATTTTCCTACCTTCATGGATATTATTTCATTTTAATAATCCTTTATATGTTTACATGGTGATTTTAAATGAAATAATTTTTCTTAATATTCAAGAGATCTTTAGTTAAAATATTATCAAAATAAAAGGATATTTCTCTCATGTTTTCAAATAAAGGTTAAAATGTTCTTTTAAATGTATTTATTAACTGTGGAATCATACTTTAAGGATTATTATGATTAATTGGTGATATGATATTATGATACAATAACAATTCTTTCTCAAAATAGATTATAATGATAATGATTTAATGATGATTCTATAAAACATGTTTCTTCCCCAGAGGTTAATTAAGTTTTGATAAACAAATTACGAAACACATTTCTTTTCCATGATTTATGATATGATGAAATAGAGAAATGTTTATAAATATCATTTCCTTTCAATGGGTTATTATATGATGATATGATGATGTGATAATTTTTTATTGTCTTATGGAAACATATATATGGTTTTATTTATGTGATGGTTGGGATCTAATTATATATCCCTCTAATGAATTGGGTAAATATAGATATATTAAGAGATAATAAAGACTAGAATGGGGAGTGAACCTACTTTAGTAAGGTACTTTGTCCACTAAGATATTGTTAGGAGTGGATCATCACTAAGGAAATTATAGAATAGAGAGTGAAACCAATCCATTATGATAAACTAAGAAGTGATTCTTGAATAAGGAAATGATTTTATATGCTTATGTGTATTAAAAAAACTTATGTATTATGGTTATTATAAATTCTCATGGATCATGATTGGCTATTAATGATTCCAATAAATTATTAATTATGTATTTTGTTAGGAAAATGCCTTATTCTATGAGTTATGATTACTAATATTTGACTAATTAGGTATGATTATCCTAAGTTATGATCACATTATGATACCCTTATTATTATATTATGTTCACTTATTATAATTGATTAATATCTCCCATTTTTATCCTTTCTGAGAATCCGATATCACCTCTTTATTATGTTTCCTTTCTCTAGTTTTTGAAGAAAGGTTATAAGTATGGTATGTCTAAGAATTCTATTATGTATGAAGAAATTTATGGGAGTTGTTTAAGATATTTCACTAATAATATTACTATGTAACTATTCTCTAAGGACACTAAAACATTATGGTATTTGGGAATTAATTTTTATGGTATTTATTAAATATTAATCTAAAATGATGTAAAATTTATGTATGAAATTCTCAGGCTTCCTTATTTAGTATCAAAGAAGGGGTTTATTATTTTTTGATACTAAGACTAGAGAATTTTTTTGAAAACACTAGGGATAATTTTAAGTATACAATAACATTAATAAGGTTTGATAAAGTAAATATTGTGTGGTTTTCCTATAAAATACATCCCTTCCTTGGAAAAGGTAAGTCGATGCATCATGGAACATATTCACCCAGGGGTAACAACTCTAAAAGGGTAGTGTCACAACCATAAATCTACTAACCCAAATCCAATGTATTCCTTATTATATTAGTACAATATAAAAGTGATCTCACCATGTAGGATTGATTAGATTAGTAGTCTTGAAAAATAAAATATATATAATAAGATCTTATTACATTGTAAATATAAAAAAACATAGTATAAGAAATATTCTCAAATTATTGATATTATTCATAATATCTTTATTCATATCCTAGGGAAAATAAAAAAACTAAAAGGAGATCTTAGATGATTAGTAAGGGTTATGTATAGTGGAATCTATCAAGTGTAAATAATAAATAGTCAATATGAAAAGATAAATAACTGAAAACGCATTCTAATAAATAAATAATTTTTGTATAAAATGAATCCATGGATAATATAAATCAAAAAATCTTATGCATAATAATTAGTGAATTCTCAATGAAGAAAATTATTAATGATTGAGTTCATTATCTCAGACATTATCATATCTTTACCATCAAGTCTTTGTTCTAATATAATATTATCAATGTGTAGGTATTCACCAAAAACCCATTTTTTAAAATTTTAAAACTTTTTTGTCTTATGAGGCCTTTAGAACCATCGACGAGCTATCTATAATCGGTCCCTACCCATCACTGCACTCCCAATGCATTCCTAATTTATTGAATGTACAATTTAATTAATAAACAATATTCTTTTTAAATAAATATTTTTATTGAGTAAATAATACAAAATATTAATATTTTTCTAGTCAATCAAATAAAATTCAAATTCAAACACCATATGTATAAATGGTATACATTTTGGGAAATAATCATATTAGTGATACGAATAATATAGATATTTTGGAGAAATGTAATATCTAATGAGAAATGATTATGGGAAATTGAATGTTTCAATAAAAATTTAATGAAAAAAAATAAGAGATAAAAATAACTATAAATTCATCAAAAATATATTTTCTGTAATAATATCATGTACATTAGAGAAATAAAGAAAATTTAAGAAAAACATAAAATAATATTTCATTAAATATATTTCTTTATAAAACCATTTTAAGTTTATATAAGAATATAAATCGTTTAAAATGGTTATGGTGGATGGAAACCCTGATAAGAATTTATATGTTAAAAATAAACATTCCTTTTGAATATTTTAAAGAAAGTAAAAAATGAAAATTTTATAAAACTTTATAAATATTCCTTTTAAACCATGTAAAAAGTAAAGGATGACATAAAATGTCTTTAATAAATCATTTTAGTAAATTATGATACTTTTTAATTTTTTTTGAAAAATATGGATATGGATGAAAAATATACCATATCCAAAAATAAATAATATAGGAAATTATTTTAAATATATCTTTACATGATTCAACTTCAAAATAGAGGTAAAGTTAGAATAAAACATTTAAAATCTTTGGATATATGGAGGATAAAAAAATAGACGAAGTTTATAAAAGATATATTATAGTATTCCTTCAATGAAAATAAGAGAAATTTGAAAAAATGAGATTATAAAATAAAATCTTACCACTTTGGTATCTTTTAAACTATAAAATCTTAAAAGAGTGTAGCAACCCAAGACGTTTACATATATAATTACATGATTTTAATAAAAATATCTAATAATTAAAACCAAAAGAATGTGACGACTAGTGTCTTTGGAAGAACACGTTCATAATACATAAAATGGAAAATAAAACATAACATATTTAATTTATTCTCCATAATGGGCTCCAAAAATTCTTTGATCTATTAAAACAACATAGGATAACTAGGGTAATACATTAAAGAAATGGGTGATCTATAAATCCTATTAAGAGAATAATAATGTTAATGAGGCATAACATGTGAGTCAAATGGAATAACAAGATATCTTAAAAGAGAAGGGTCATGAATAATAACATGGGAGTGTAATATAAAGAACATGGTACTATTGGATTGTAGAAACATAGGAATATGAAAGAAACATAAAACATTATATAAACATGAGTTAAGGCTAACTTCCATGACAACATCACTTAGTTAATAACTTCTCATAATGGATTAGAATCACTCCTTAATCTCATTCATAACTTCTCATGAGACAAATAATTACCCAATTTATTTGAAATCTATCTAGGTTCTACAATCATAACATGTACATGACTATGTGTTTCACAAAAGGAAATCAATCTTAAGGCATAAATATAAAAATTACCCATGGAAAGAAATGGGTTTCATTTGAGAAAATAACTTTTGGAATGTATTAAAACATGATAGGAATGGAGAATAAGATAGTTATATATGTAATATTCATATATATAATGAATTTAGAATAGTTCTATAAAATTAAAAAGAGAGAAAAAGTGAGATATATAAGGAAAGGTTATAACCCCAAGAAAAATTTTCTTCAGAGTGATTCCATACCTTATTTCAGATCCGTTCTGCACTTGCATCTAATATCCTTGATATTAAAATTAGATTCATTAATTATTTAAATCATAACATTTTCTATATATATTTTATTTATAATCTTTTATTATGTTTAGTTTTAATTATTTTAGTGAGATATAATGTTTAATTTTGTTATCCCAGGAGCATTCATTTCATGGTTCCAAAGTCGGATCACTTGTGGATAATTATTGATGTTCTTTTCAAATGGGAATAAAACTCCAGAAGTGAAATTAAGTAATATTAATTTAGTTACAAAAATTATAATTTTCCAAATACCCATATGTGTTCCGACATAGGGATGATTCACTTAGTGAAAATGTTATTGTTAATTGGTTAGTTCATTTAGATTGATTTACTGACCATCACGAACTAAATCCATTTTATTTAATAAAATGTTTATTAAAACTTTAAATTACACAAAATAACTTATAATATAGTTATTATAAGTTTATTTAACCATAATATTGTTTTCATAACTAGTTTTGAAGGCAGTGGAGAAAAACGAAGTGTGTTATTCAAGGAGGTGATGAACTAACAATATTGTAAACAATATTTTCATTTTAGGAATAAAATAAGGGAATATTTAAGATGAATCTTCCACAATAATAATATCATATCAGTATATTTAGGATACTAATGTTACTATTTTAAGTGTATGGGTATCATATGGGGCTGTTATAATAAGAATAATATTAAAAAATGTTATTCAATATTTTTACCTCTTTCTTAGGTCACCTCCTCTTAAGCTAGCCCTTAATTCTAATTGAAATGGTATTTAGATGTGTCCCATAACACTAGGACTTGTAAAAGAGGATTAGGAATAAATTTTGGTAAAAATTTTGTATACTCCAAGGCTAAGAAGTTGTGAGGATAATGAGTGGTTAGGGGTGATATTTATAAGGGAATCAGAGGGGTGTTTTTGAATATTAAATTAATTAGTTTATTATTTTGGATCAATATTATCAATAGTACTAATTTTGGTGATGATATAAATTAAAAATTACATGTGAGTTTTAAATCAGGGGTTATCACCACATCCATTACTCCTAAATTCACATATTTGTATTATAATGTAACAAAATAAATTTTACTATATTTTACTAATCACCAAAAAATTCAACTATTTTAAAAAAATTCAAAAAATTAACCCAATCCATTTTTTGATGTGTATATTTTTAAAGTGTAATCTATTTTTTAGAAAAAAATTCTATATATGAGAAATTGAATTTTTTAATAAAATCCTTAGTTATGTGAAAAATGCCAATTTTAATATTATGGTCAATTTACGACCCTTTAAAAAATTACTTAAGATATCATAAAATTATATTATCATTAAAATAAAAAATAATATTAATTTATAAATAAATTTTATGAAAATATACTATCTCTAAATATTCTTATTTATTTTAAAAGAGAAATTAAAACAATTATGTTCTATAAAAATAAAAACACTAAATTTACCATTTTTAAAATATTTATTTACATGTACCATGATATAAATATATCATATTTTCATTTTATAATATTTTTAAATATTAGTTTACACTTACATAGGGAAGGATACTGTTCTAACAGTCATTTTACTATTCTGACAGTCATGTTTCTATTCCAACAGTTAGATTTATAATGTTCACATGAGTTCCCTACTTTCTATAAATACCTAATATTTAATTAATTCATCATTAACTCCCATTTTATATCAAGGATATATATATTTTAGTTTTCAAAATTCATATTTCATTACTAATATTCTACTTTATTTATACAGTGTTGTTCGTGAGTGAGATTATTCTGGCGGATCGAGCAGATCCAAATTTTTCCTACTCTTATAGCCTTATTTTCTATATTTTGTCCCATTATAATAATTTCAATTCCTATTGGAATATTTTTCACTAAATTTAATTTTCAAATTATTATAATAATTTTTTTTGGTTTTATCATGTGTTGCATTTTCTTTTCTAAATATGAAAATTTTATATAATCAGAAGGGAAATTCCATTGATAAAATATTTTGGCTATTACATTCTTACCCCCTTAAAAAATTTCATCATTGAAATTTTGTTTTACATACTAAGGTGAAAACAAGTGAGGTTAATTATGCTTTATGTCTTCCTCTAGTTCTCATGTCTCTTATTCATACTCATAGTTTTTCTATAGTACTTTGACTAAGTGATTCGTTTTGTTGAATATAACTTTATCTCTATGGTTCAAGTCTATCATTTTATTATTATAATAAGGGAGATAATTTTCTTGTTGTACCAACTCTAAATTCTATACATGTTATCGATATAGTATTTAATTTATCAATATAGGTATATGGAATATGTCTTGTACTTATGAAAGTGATGGTTGGAGTGGTAGTTGATAGGCCACAACTCTGATGCAATTGATAACCTCAAAGGGGATGATGTACCTAAGACTTAGCTTACCCTTATTCCAAAATATCCTGACTATAATCTATTTATATATGTATAGGAAAATTTTATCTCTAAACACAAACTTTTAGTCTCGTATATGTTTCTAAAAATATCTATTTTGTGGAATTCGAGTAGACCAGTTGTGATACTGAATGATTCTGACATTTTATACCATTTGTTCGACCATTTCAGGTCCATGTAGCTTGTGTTCTACAACTTTATCCTAGAACATAAGAGTTCTACATATATTCCCATAAAGTTATTCATATGGGTCCATTTAGATTCTTGAGTGGAAACTATAATTTAATGATAACTCGACCAGAGGAAGATGCTGATCATATCCTCCTTTGAAGTCCATTGAACATCCTCTCAACATTTATTCCAATTTTTGGTGAGTCCAATCAGATTGATCATCAATTTTGGGATGATAATCCATACTAAAGTTTAACTATATGTTTATATCATGTTGGTGTCTCTTCCAAATCTCAGAGTTAAATCTCATATCTTTTTTAGATATAATCAATAATGGTCTTCCATTCAACCACACCACTTATCTAATGTATATCCTTGAAAGTTTATTGTGTGAGAAATACTATTGAATTACAATGAATTTGATAGTATTTGTAAGATGATCCACCATAACCCATATAGAATTATTTCTTCTTGATGTATTTAGAATACTGGATACAATGTCCTTAGTGATGTTCTCCAAATTCCCTATAGGTATGAGTAATGGATTCATAATCGAATTAATTTTTTTACTTTTATACTTTATTTGCTGACAAACCAAACATTTTGATGTATATTTTATGATCTCATTCTTCATATTATCCCACCAATTTTCATCTTAGAGATCTTGAAACATTTTCATGCTCTATGGGTTGATGGATAAGTTCAAGCTATATACATAATTTAAAATCATCTTATTTATCTTAGGATTTTATGGTACACATAGTTGTGAACCAAATATCACAACTCCATCTTCATCAATTTTAAACTATGAGGATTTATATTTTATTATAGCTTCCTCCTTCTTTATTACAACATCATCTCTTTGAGAATCATTTATCTTCTCCATAAGATATTTTTGAAAAATCATTTGAGAAATGAATAATGTTGTTCGTTCATTTATTATTCCCATTTCTATCATTTGGAATTATAAGAAGATTGGATCATTCTCAATTCTCATCATTGGTATAGTTTTTGGATCCATTATACTTATAAAATTTTTGACACCAAAAAATGAATTTCATGCACTTTTCTACAAAATTCATGGTTGGATTTCCATTTTCCATGATACAAATCCAAAATAAGGGATAAGTTGGAAAGATTCCCCTCAAGAGTAGGCCATGGATTTCCAAGATTAATGAAAAAATGGTGTAAATGAATCAAAATTATATTTATGATATTATACCAAGATGATTTGGTTTATTAACCATGTCAATATGTGTATATATCTTTGAGATCTTTGATTTGACTAGTTGTAGATCCCAAAAAGACTCACAGATCAAAAGTTATGGCTCTTAGAAGTAGAAAACTTTTGTAAGGGGATTTTCATTAGCTTGCATTCCACACTATTGACACTCCTTTCATCACAACTGAAAAGGGGAAATACCTCAAACAAAGAAGATTCATTCTTTGAAGAAACATCAGAAATTAACAAAGGAATGAATAAGGAGAACATTTAGAAATCGGCGCGCAGCTTTCTCTATGGTCGTGCAAGTACACTTGCGCACCGCCTTTTGGTCGCTTAGGTGACTTGCATGCCCTATGTGATTTTTCTCCTAGGGTCTTCAGTAGCCTATAAATAGACCCCGTGGGCCCCCCATTGAGAGAGGATTTTTTTCCAAAATTCAGGTACATATCTCTGAATGCCCAAGTCTCTTCTTCAAGTCTTCTAAACACTTCTAAGGTAATTCTTTACCTAGAATGGAATGTATAAACAAGAGGAATAAGGTCTAAGTGTTATAATTTACTAACACTTACGCGCCTAAGTGTTTTACCCTTAAGAGAAATGGACACACATGCGCACCTCCTTACCTACTCATTGAAACTTGCGCACCACTCTTCTGGAAGTACCTCATGATGATTCTAAAGGCTTTGGTCAAGGATCGACCAAGTATTACTCTACTAGTCAAGGATCTCAAAAGTACCCATGTGCCATGCAAGTATACCTGCACGACTAGAAATTTCGTTCCCACGCAGTACCTGCACGCCTACCAGGACTTGCGCGCCCTTCTATTTTTTGGGTGCCCTTCCTTCCCATTTTAACCCCTCTTATGCCATTCCACTTCTCCTATTCAAGATTCAGTCTTCAAGACACTCTTCAAAGCCATTTATGGCTTTTTTTCTTGATTTACTTCCTTATCCGAAAGAAATTCCGTGGAACATCTCTCAAAACCTAGTGATTTACACATCTTTTTATCACTAAATTTAGAGAGTTTATTCATTCAACCTCATCCTTTAAGATGAGAGAATCCTTAATTTTGGCCTCCTTTTTAGGAATAATCCCCAGTCCAAATTCTCATTTAATTTGGGCCTCCTTCTCATGAGTAAGCCCCAAGTCCTCATTAATTTGGGCCTCCTTTTCATGAGTAAGCCCCGGTCATAATTTCCTTTAACCTGGGCTTCATTCTCAAGAGTAAGCCCCAGTATTAAAGTTCCAAAATATGGGCATCCTCCTCAGGAGTAAGCCCCAACCATGGTTCCCTTAACCTGGGCCTCCTTTTCAGGAGTTAGCCCCAGTCTAATGTCTACTAATATGGGCATCCTACTTAGGAGTAAGCCCCAAGTCCTCATTAATCTAGGCATCCTCCTCAGGAGTAAGCCCCAATTTCAAATATGGGCATCCTCTTTAGGAATAAGCTCCAAGTACCTTAATTTTCAAATCCCTTTAACCTAGGCCTCCTTCTCAGGAGTAATCCCCAGTCTTAATTTCTATTAACCAGTATTAATTTACTTTTGATCTGGGCTTCCTTCTTAGGAGTAAAACCCAATCATGAGTCCCCTCCTAATTTGGGCATCTTCCTCAGGAGTAAGCCCCAAGTTAGAGAACCCAAATCTCCATGAATTACATATACATTTATGGACCTTGTTCCTGAATTTCTTCCCTAAAGTAAATCTTAATCCTCATCTATTTTGGGCAGTCATACATACATAAGCCCCGCATCATTGCATCTTTCGTGGCACAATTTTTTGGTTTCACCAATACCTCTTGTTTCTCACACCGTTCATGACTCACGTGAGATTAGAGTGTAAAAGTAATCATGAAATCTTTCTTTGAGCCATCAATCATGCATAAACATAATACTCCCTTACTCGAACTATGTGGGTTCTGATTCCTTTTTGAAAACAAAGGATATGTAGGTATCCCATCAGCGGGTACGATCCTAACTTTGAAATAATCCATGTCCTTCTGAATGAAAATAAACTTCAAGTGCCCCACTGAGTGGATTTAAAACTAGAATGGTTATCATAATGACCAACAGACTTTTATGTACTGAAGGATACCATTGAATAAGAATCTCTTACAAATACAGATGATTCTCTATCGATGAAGAACCTCAAATACATATAAAAGATTCTCTAAATTTCCTACATATCAATCATTGATTGTTAGATCTAAAGGAAAGCTCATTTTATACTTGGTAATGTAATAAGGATTCATGAACATTACTTAAATCTATAAAGAGAGTCCTGGAGTAGACAATAGTTCCTCTCAAAAAGGTGTGATGAGTCCGACCTCCCATCCTCTCGACCAATGCAAATTCCTAAGCCTCATCAGTCCACAACTAATGAGTGCCTACCTTTTGAAAGTAGGTCCAAATGGATATGAAATCATTGGATATTTCCAGTTCTACGAATAAACTCGTTAGAAACCACTTGGAATGCTTGAATATTAAATTAATGAGATCATCCCCAACTCCAGAGGAAACAAAAAATGGTGAACTCGACGTGAATCCTTAACCAAGTTAAAATAATGCTTTGCTTATATGTTAGGCCCCTATTTTAACTCAATAAGAGGGCCAACAAAGCAATCAATAACATATTTTCTCATCCAAAAGATGTAGTGGCCTAACTTATCTTGATTTTGTATGTTATATTAAACATGCACACTTTTCCAAGATCTTATGCATTTCCAGAATGGATTCTCTTAAATTCACATCTGTGAAAACCTCTGTTGTGAATGCCACTGCTGCTACTCCTGCTGGATCATCGTCCACTCTGAGGATGAAATCACCTACTCAGCATCTTCAAAGCTGGGTATCAAATGCGCTGGTTAAGGTGTACCGTCAAAATGGTACCATTCCAACTCTGGAGGATGCTCGACAAGCTCTCCAAGTGAACAATTCACCCTGGTCGTCCAAACAGCGACGACCAGCGATCAAGAAGTAGGCGGTGCTAACCACCGTCTCCAATCGTTTCGGGTCGTTATCCCCGGAACGCAATCACGATTCCCTCCCATATTCTGGGGAGGTGAATGAGCATGTCCCTCAGGGCCTTAATTCAAGGAGACATGAGTTCTTACCAAGGGATCCTATCAACAATCGCCACCAGAATCGTGCGGAAGTGTGCCCTCAACATGATGAGGGTATCGACTCCAGGCATTCGCCTCAAGTTCCTCGAACCTGAGAAGGCAAGACGAATAGCCAGAGGTGAAATCCGGTCAACAGTGAGCAGGTTCTCATATCTGTTATCTCCAGAGAAGTCCACCAATCTAACTTGGTGGCAAGTAATGAGTGGGCACACACACACCCGTCTGTTTTAATTCCACTGTCCAGCGGACTCGTCTGGCAGCATCACGCCAATCCCACTAGGCAATTCCAGTAGAGTACTATAGACAGGGACATACACCTGTTTATAAATCATCAGCTAGTCAGTAGGCCCGTCTGACTACATATGATGGAGCTCATCAACCACATTCGGAGAAGTGCAATCAGCAGGCACATACACCTTCTAGTATTGATCAATCCTACCAACAATCTCGTTTGGTAGCATTCAGAGAAGTCAGTTGGAAATCTCCGATGAAAAATAAGAGGCAGACTCAACTCTCTGCCCCCACACTTGAGTACTGTCAGGATTCACTGACAGGAAAAGGAGGACAAGAGTAGGCACACACACCTACTCATATCACGGAATGGACATATGTCCCCGTTCCGGCAGCTGAAGTCACCAAGCATATTCTATCAATGGTGAAAGACCAGAAGCAAATCCCTACTCATATTCTGGATGCTTTCCAGGATATTATAACAGCTTCAGCAGCATCTCAGGGAAAGACACATAAATCTATCCCTACCAGTGGAATGACACATCAATAGTTCACTCTGGAACAGAAACACACATCTATTCCAATCCAAGAGGGTTGTGGGGCGTACTCCCCCATATCATATGGACAACCAAGTCAGGTACATACACCTGGTTTGAGTAGAGATAATCAGCCTAACCTGATCATTTATTCTGAGCAGGCACATACACCTGCCATATTGAGTAAGAAGGCGTCTAAGAAGAAGACCCACCCAGCACAGTCAAGAAATCAAGAGCCAATCTATAACAATTCCTTGCTCGATGCTGGAGTTCTTGAAGCCCTCAGACAATTACCTGTTGGAATCCAATATTCTACTCCCTCATTTCCCAATAGTGGGAACATTAATTCAGAATGTATTCAACATAAACTTCCTCATGAAGGCTTGCTTCATGATAGTTCGATCGATCTTGAAGTTTCATCTTCATATGAGAGCTAAAATAACCCTCTGTGTGGCCAGAAGACCAAGGAGCAAGAGATCTCATCTTTTTCTGTAACCCACCATGGTGGTCCTCCCCATGATGATGAATTTCGTTGAGAAAGTCCTCTCCGTAGTAGTGATGCACATTGCTCGGAAAATACTCCAGTGGAAAATGTAGTGCCGAGAAATTCCTCTTATCTTGAGGCACTTGAAAATGAAAAACCAGTCATGTCTGATGCATCATTTCTAGAAGGTGAAATCCTTTCTCAACCAGAAGATAGCCCACGGTGTAGGTCATTCTCCAAACCACCCCTAAGTCATGCATCTTCTAGTTTGATCAGTTATTTCTCTACCAATCTTATTGAATCTGACTAAGCAACAAGGAAACACCAGCTCTGGTCAAATCAGGTAGAATAATATTCATTGAATAATAAAGAGGAAATGATGAACATGAGAAAACAACTGGAGAAAGGTGAAGTGCTAGTCATGTTTTGGCCTCTGGATGACTCTCAGTATGATATTCCAGAGATTTTGACGGAAGATGGAATTCATGAAATTCGTATCAACATATGGAAAACTCTTTATCAGTTGAAAAAGAAAGTATTATCTTATGATGAATATGAAAATCATGTTAAAATAATAGAAAGATTACAACGCCAGATTGATTTGGAATCTCTATCAGTCTCTCGATATCTGAAGGATGAAAAGCAGTAGAGAGACCTTCAACATTCATGCCTTGGCACACTAAGAAGATTGCGCCAGTTAATTTCCAATGCCCCATATGGTATTCATGTTAGAGGATGGGGTGTTCATGGAGCACTACATTTCAATGTGCTCTCCAGTCAGCAAAGCCCACCGAAAATGGTCTCATGCAATGTTATTGCCTGTGGCCGGCCATAGTCAATGGGTTTTGTTTGTAATCAAAAGATTGCCCAAGAACATGCCTCAACTAGTTCTTCTCAAAATCAAGAATACACAGAACAAGTTGTTGAATTACTCCTGCATCAAGCAAATGACAATATTTAACATGCCTCTCGTATGGATCAAGAACATCATCAAGTGACAGAAGTGTCAGAAATCATCCAACGGTCTTTTGAACCGGGTGATAAAAGTGGATGTAGATTGATGCATCCAGCTAATTTCCAGACTAAGATCTGCAAGATCAGGAGAGCTTTTAAGAAAGTCTCATACATAGCATGTCAAGAGCCATCCCGGCTTGCCATACTGGGGACTCTTTTAACCCAACCCTCGGAATCAACAAATAGGATTCGAGGAGTTGAGCAAAGACAGTAGAAACAGCCCCAGTCCACCAGACTGGGGACTTTTTCAAATCATCAATCCCCTCCTCAGTGAAAGTCGGTCTTCTCTCGATTGGGGAAGAATCCAAAAGAGGAACGAAGATCATAATTATCAGGAAATTATCTCCAAATTACGTTTCACCAAGAAGTTCCTGAGGGATCAAATCAACAAAAGGAAATGTCTCATCAGGGGAATGGAAGAAGACAATATCATAGAAATACTGATAGAAAAGATACGATGCATTATGCATCAATTAATGTCATTAATGCCATTTTTGTTGATCCTCTAGAACATGAGGCTCACTCAGGGGACTCAGATGAAGAGGTTCCTACTCCAGAAGTTGTACGCACAGACACAAATGAAGAAGGTGTGCATACACGAAATCAAAGGATTACCCAGAATCTAGGTAATCCTTCAAGTAACTCACTTCCCCCTCTTCTAAAGGGAGCTAACAAGGGGAAAGGAAAGAATCAAGTTACATAACCTTCCTCTGGAGAAGGCCAATCACTCTCACTAGAGAAAAGATTTGCACAACAAGAGGAAGAAATGAAGGAATTGAGGAGGTTGAACGCAGAACTACTTCAAGGTAGTCTTCCTCCTAAGTGTACTGGAGTCAGTCAGCCAAGAGAGTTTGTTACAGCTACTGAGATGGATCAAGAATATCATCCTCTATCAGTACACCCTCATAGGTCTAATCCTACGGGTCAAGTACAACAATAATTGGCAGTGCTACCATCAGTTGCAGTACCAACCACCACATCTGTACCAGCTCCAGTCATTGCACTTGTTCAAGTCCAAGTTCAACTGGATGTTTCTCAAAAGTAAATAACTACCATTGAGTCACTAAAAGATCGATTAGAGACTATGGAAGGGAAGCGTGCACAGGTTCAACTAGAAAAGAGATTTTACACAGAATGGGTAGATTCAATCCCTCCTCCATCAAGTTTTGGGAACCCTTTATTCCCTATTTTCAATGGATCAGGCGATCTTGAACATCATTTAAAGCATTACGTGTCTTTTTGTGATCCTATGATGGGAAATCTGGAACAGAAAGAAGCAGTGAAACTCAGATACTTCGTGCGAACCTTGCAAGGACCAGCTTTTGTTTGGTATACAAGCTTGCAATCTTGGTCAATTACCGGGTGGGAAGATCTTCACCAAAAATTCCTTCTTTAGTTCAGCTCAACATTGCCAAAGACAACAATTATTGATCTTACAAACTGTAAGCAAAGGGAGAATGAAAGGGTCTCAGATTTCATTGCTCGCTGGAAGGGATTAACATGTTCCCTAAGCTTAGCACTCCCTCAAGAAGAACTGTTTCCAATATGTGTGGCGAATTTACATGATGATTTGCGAACACCGCTAATCCCTGTGAAATACACAGGAGGGTTTTGAGACCTTACTTCAATCTCTCAACAGATTGAAGATTCTCTTTTAATGGCTAAGGATAAAGCTCGTGTAATTCCATCAGCTCCAAAAAAGAGAATGGGTAAAGCAGAGACTGCTACAGTTATGCTTAAACAAGCACCTGTACCTGCTTCTACTTCAAAACCTTTATATTCTCGAAGGGCTCCACTTCCTGAGAATCAACAAAAGAGGCCTTTTCATCAATATGATCAAAGATATCAAAGATGAAAACAATTTGAGGATTTGAAAAGTAAGGTTTACTCTTTCTGAAATGAATAAGTTCCTGGTTACTTCATTTCGGCTCTAGAAAATAATTTGGTTCAGTTTCCAAGGCCCAAGAGGCCAAATAAGGAAGGAGATGAATATCGTCTCAACTATTTCCCCTTTTATCAAATGTTGGGGCATCCCATCCATGAGTGTTTTGTCTTCAAATACCTTCTACAAAAGATGGTCGACTCGGGACAAGTCAAATTAAAAGGTTCTTCAGATCATGTAGCATGTGTTACTGCTACAGTTCCAAAGGATGAAGGTGAGTGGAAAGAAGTTAAGAACAAAAATGCACAAAAATATGATGATTAGATGGCCAAGAAGATGATCAACTGAACTCATGCTATTTTGAGAACACAATTGAAGAAACTAATTGTGCCTTCTGCCATAAATGTCGCAGAAAGACCCTCTTTATCAGAGAAAAAAATCCTCAAAGAAACGACATAATTCAAAGAAAGAAAAAGAATCAGAAGAAGATGAGTATGTGTCAAAGCCTAAGATGTATTTGACTCTAGCAGACATTATGCCATCTACTTCAAATTCATGGGCACCACCCCACCAAACGACATAGCCTAAACAGGCTAATCAGGCAGAGTCTTCATCGGATGAAGAGTTGATTTTCGGTTCTGTTAATATGATTCAATTAAAAGATCCATATGCCAGTTGTAGTTTAAATTTTGATGAGCCCAAATTCCCTATATCAAGTAGAGGAATCAAAGGAAGTTCCAGAGGCTCAGGATACAGGGGAAGACGTGGATCTTTCAGAGGCCACTATTCCAATTCTACCCCTGCTAGAATTGTGTATGTGGCAGAAACTCGTGGTAGATCCCTTCAACGAGCTCAACAAGAACAAGCAAGTTCTTCCACACAAGGAAGACTCAGCCCTAGAAAAATTATTCTGGAATATCGGTTGAAGGTTCTGTCTTCTTCCTCTCAGAAAGTAAATAGACGTAATCGGTCTAATCTTCTAAAGCCAAGAGTATTACCAACTCCTATCTCGGTACAAGATGCATCAAATTCCAAAGCATCAACTTCCAAGGCACCTGCTAAACCACATGTTCCTGTTGGTAAACACATAACTTTTGATCAAAAGTATGATATATTGAAACACCTGGCCCAAGTACCGGACAAGTTATAAATTCTGGATGCCTTGAATTTATCAAAGGATCTTCGGGAGGCACTCATTGAGGCTTTTTCAAGTCCTTAGGAGTTTGAGACTGAAATTGCTGCAGCTGAAGTCTACCATGTAGAGAATAATACTACCGAATGCCATGCAGTGATATCTTTCACAGATGAAGATTAAGATAATGTTGTGCATGGATATATCAGACCTTTATACTTATCTGGAAAGGTAAATGGCGTAGAAATCTGAAGATCTTTCATTTATAATGGTTTAGGAGTCAACCTCATGCCCATTAATACACTTCATCTATTGGGCCTCACGAAATCTGATTTATCTCCTTCAACTATGATGTTAAAAGGATATGATAAAAATGAACAAGAACCACTGGGCGAGATTACACTCAGAACTCAGTTTGGAGATCTTGTGTCCAATTCATATTTCATGGTTGTTGATCAAGACTCAGCCTTCAACATCTTTCTTGGAAGACCCTGGCTATATCGATATGTGGATATCCCTTCATCATACCATCAATGTCTCAAGTTTTGTTTTGATGGTCAAGTTGGGACATTATATGGTGATAAGGCCCTGTTCAAAACATGTGAATCTCAATAAATTGAGGCGGAATTCTACCACATGAAGGGAAAGTAGGAATCCACAACAAAGGAGATTACTAAAGATAATGCTCCATATAGTTTGGAAAAGATTCCAGTAAACCCATTAGCACATGTGAGTAAAGATTATGTGTTTCCTATCAGTCAAATTTACAAGATATACCCAAATCAAAATACTCTTATAGAAAGATCCATAATGTTAATCACGACAATCAAGCCAGACAAAATGGGAGAAATTGGTGAGCCACCAAGCAATGATGAAAGCTCAAATGGAGATGTCTTCATTTCATCTGCTGAAATCCAGCAAGTTTATACTTCGACAACCAGGCCAGAAGAAGTTATAGCAAGGTCAGAGGTGAACGATGATATTTATTCTCAATCCATCATCTCCTTTTTATTTCCCAAGGAAGACCCTTCATCATCAATCGGGTCTGAAATGGAAGCTTCTTCTTCAAGATGTTCAAATTTTAACATATCTTCTGATCATGGAAATTATGCTTCATCATCTACTATGAAAGTAGAAACAAAAGAAGTAACACATGCTGAAAAAGAAGAGGAAGATCTAAGGGATGATCCTACAACATTTGAAGAGGGTATCTCTACCACTGTGGATGAACTCAGAGAAATCAATCTGGGTACAAAATAAGATCCACGCCCTACTTTAATCAGTGCAGCCATGACTCTTGAAGAACAAGAGATGTATATTTCCTTTTTAAAGAAAAATCAAGATATATTTTCTTGTAAATATACAGAGATTCCAGGGCTTTATCCTGATGTTTCCACTCATCGTTTGGGTTTTCCAGAAGAACATCGAGGATTCAAACAAGCTGCTAGAAGAACACACCCAACCTATGCTTCCAAAATTGAGGCTGAAGTGGATAAAATTATCAAAGCTAACTTTGTCAGAGAAGTTCAACATCCCAAGTGGTTGGCTAATATTGTCCCAGTGAAAAAGAAGAATGGGCAAATTAGAGTTTTCATAGATTTCAGAGATCTTAATCGGCATTGTCCTAAGGATGATTTTCCAGTTCCGATTACAGAACTCTTGATTGATGCGATAGCTGGCTATGAAGCACTTTCCTTCATGGATGGATATTCTGGATATAATCAAATCCGTATGGCTCCAGAAGATGAGGAATCTACATCCTTCAGAGCCCTTCATGGTGTGTTTTTCTATAGGGTAATGCCCTTTGTCTTAAAGAATGCAGGTGCAACATATCAGTGTGCCATGCATCGTATCTTCAAACCCTTTTTAGGGAAGTTTGTTGAATGTTATGTGGATGATTTGGTGGTCAAATCCAAACAACTTTCAAATCACTTGGCTGATTTGGAAGTCATATTCCGCAAGATTAGACAACATAATTTGAAGATAAACCCCTTAAAATGTGTTTTTGGTGTAACCTCAGGAAAATTTCTCGGCTTTGTTGTACACCATCGTGGTATCAAAGTCGATCCTAAGAAGAAAAATTCAATCCTTGGTATGTCACCTCATCAAAATTTTAAAAAATTGAGTGGACTTCAAGGAAACTTAGCCTATATTCGGCGTTTCATCGCCAATTTGGTAGGAAAAGGTTTACCCTTCACCAAATTAATGAAGAAGGGAGTCACTTACCAATGGAATGAAGAATGTCAAGAAGCATTCAATATTCTCAAGAAATACCTCTTGAGTCCTCCGGTACTCATGCCACCTGTTGAAGGAATACCACTTATCCTATATGTGATAGCTCTAGAGCGATCATTAGATTCCTTTCTTGATCAGAATAATGATGCTGGGAATGAAAATAGCCTATACTATCTCAGTCAGACTATGCTTGAAGCAGAAACCTGGTATTCAAGTATTGAGAAGTGCTGCCTGGCATTAATCTTTGTAGTTCAGAAGTTGAGACACTACCTGAAACATCACGAGGTCCAATTGGTATCTCGTAATAACCCGCTCAAATTCATCCTTAGTCATCCAATGCTTATAGGACGTCTGGTAAGGTGGGCAGTTATCTTGCAACAATTTGATATTCAATATGTGTCTCAAAAGGAAATAAAGGGCCAAGATCTAGCTGATTTCCTGGATGAACACCCTTCAGTGGAAGATACATCTTCAGATATTGAACTCCCTGATGAGGAAGTATTCTCTATTCAAGAAAGTCCTCAAACATGGGAAATGTAATTTGATAGTGCTTCCAGAAGTCCAACATGGTGGAAAATGGAAAATCGTAAATTTAACAAAGTTGGATTAGGAATTATACTCATTTCTCCAAAAAAGGTAGTGTTACCTTATTCCTTCTTATTGTGGGAAGGTGGTACCAATAATGAAGCAGAATACCAAGCTCTTATTGCAGGAATGGAGTTGGCACTTCAAGCACAAGAGAATCACTTAAAATTGAGAGGTGATTCAGACCTGGTAATCAAACAAGTCAATGGGGATTATGCAATCAGAAAAGAAGAAATAATCCCTTTGTATGATTACGTCAGAGAGTTAATGGCAGAGTTTCCTTCGGAACCGACATTTTCTTATATCCCAAGATCATAAAATGCCCAAGCTGATGCACTGGCTAATATAGCCACAGCTCTGGAAGATCCAAATCGAGATGAGACAACCATCAGTATTGCCCACCGTCATACAATTTCACCTTATGTTCAAGCCAGAACAGAGGAAATCAATGAAATTAGTCCCATATCTAAACCATATGGTCATACTATAGGATGGATGACACCTATCATAGAATACCTTCAAAATCGAACACTTCCACCTGATAGAGCTAGGAAAGAACTAATCTGATGACGTGTGGTCAATTTTACTCTTTATGATGGCCCATATCACCTAGAGAAAATTTTCTACAAGCATGGTTTTGATGGAGTTATCTTCAGATGCATTGATGGTGAAGAGACAATGGCTATCAGGAAATAAGTGCATGTAGGAGTCTGTGGTGCCCACCAATCTGGACACAGACTGTCTGATCAGATTTGAAGGCTTGGATACTTTTGGCCTTCAATGATACAAGATTGTGTTGATTTCACAAAGAAGTGTCATTCATGCCAAGTACATTCCAACTTCATTCATCAACCTCTAGAGTTGCTTCATATAGCAAAATACTCGTGGCCATTTGTCACATGGGGAATGGATGTGGTGGGACCTTACCCTTCAGCAACGGCCAAGCAGTTTAAGTATATTCTAACTGATACTGACTTCTTTTCCAAATGGGCAGAGGTAATACCTCTCAAAGAAGTTGGTTATAAAAGTATTGTTAGTTTCATCAAGTCTAACATCATTACTAGATTTGGTGTCCCTCATACCATATTGAAGAACAATGGCACCAACTTCTGTTCATCCGAGGTGAAGAAGTTGTATCAAGAATACAACATCAAATCCAATCATTCATCTTGGTATCATGCAGTGGCCAATGGCCAGATAGAAGATTTCCACAAGACTCTGTCAAATATACTGCAAAAGATGGTGGATAGGGACAAGAAGTCATGCCCTGATAAACTCTTTCATGCTTTATGGGATTATCGAACTACCACCCGCACTGCAACACGGTCAACTCCATATTCACTGGTATATAGAACGGAATCAGTCTTGCCCATTGAAGTTAAATTACCTTCGCTCAGAGTATCCATTTGTGATCAATCATCTATAGATGATCAATCTAAAAAGCTATTGAATGAATTGGAATAGTTAGATGAGAAAATATTGTGCACTCTGCACCACTTGGAAGTCTATCAGAATCGAATAACACGAGCTTTCAACAAAAAAGTTCGTCTTCGTTCATTCGTTCATAGAGAGATGGTATTATTTCTCAGAACTCCAATGATACCAGGAAAGAAACCTCCCAAGCTTGAACCAAAGTGTGAAGGACCATATTAAGTACATAAGGTCTATTCCAATGGAGCTTATTCTTTAATCTCAATGGATGGAGGACTCATCACTACTCACACCAATGCCATATTTTTGAAGAAGTATTTTGTATAAACACAAAATGAACCATTCACGGTCCATGGATATGACCTTAAACTATTTTCATTTCTTTTATCCAATATGACGTTAAACTATATCCCATTCATCATCATATACGACGTTAAACTATACATCCACGGTCCATGCATATGACCTTAAACTATTTGCATGTCCCTTACGTCCAACATGACGTTAAACTGTATCGTCTTTCTTTCATCCAACATGACGTTAAACTATGAAAATATCCCTAATACGTCCAACATGACGTTAAAATTTGTCCTATTTTGTCCTTACTGCCTGACATTAAACTGCACAGTCCTATTTTTTGTCCAACATGACATTAAACTTTATTTTTGTCCCTGCTACATGACACTAAACTATGCAGCACCAATAGTCCTAACTACAAGACTTTAAACTGCATAGTCCCTTCATATGTCCTACATGACATTAAACTGTGCATCATTAAGGTTTTTGTTACCTCTTGTTTCTCACAACGAGTATGAATCACGTGATCTTAGAGAAAATTTCAACCATAACACCCTCTTTGGTCCGCTAACCATGCATAATCCCTAACATCATTTTCTAGGTCATTGTTCCCAAAAACAACTTGATCACTAATTCATTATTTAATTGAACTATGTGGAATTTGATCCTTTCCTTCCAGGCTGGGTACATAGGCAACCTCCCAAGGTTCAAGCCCAAAACCAATCTCTTCACATCAGTTCACCTCCATCTCATACGATGTTGATTCATGAAACCACCCCCAGAATCAATATCTTTACATTGGTTTAGCTTCGTCCTTGATATACAACGTTAAACTGTACAAAAATTTTGTCCTGTATGACAATAAAATACAATATTCTTTGATACCCACACCTGAGAGGGAATCATTATTTACATTTATTTTTAATCATGTTATATTCTAAAAACTTTGTGCATACATGGAAATACCTAAACCTTTTATCTTGGGTTAAACCATCATTGTACTAAAGTCCCCTTTCACCCTTCACATGTACGAACCAAAGTTGTACAGAGGGTATTTATAGAACTACTTGGGCTTGATTCTCATCCTTATGGGATACGTAGGAATTTTCAAGTGTCCCTCAAATCCATCCCCAAGTCTTTTGGGCCTAACCCCAAATTCCTCTTTCAGTCCCCTGTCTGAAAAGTCCCTATGAAAACACACACTGTGTATTTCTTATAATGGTCCAAGCTCTATGAACCTAAACTAATATCTCTCATACTTTCATCCCAAACGATGTTAAACTATATTTCAAGAACTACGTATGGCTTGATTCCCATCCTTATGGGATACATAGTGAAGTACAGTATTTCAATTCAGGACCTAGCCACAACGTGATTATGGTTAGCATTGATCTATGTATATTTAAATACATTTAATAATACCCATTTTTATGTGTCATAAATCTTAAACTTAAACATTTTCAGATCCTCGTAACCTTTTTCTTGACTTCTAGTCACAAAATGTAAAATTTCTGAGAGTTATTTTGCCTGACTATGCAGCACGTGCCCTTAAGCGGTCTTGCATAAACATTCTACATAACGGACCTGTTAGCCAAAAGATTCTATTATTTGACTATGCAGCCAATGCCCTTAGGTGGGCCAGCATAATTCAACCCCCTAATGGGTTTTTCAGATATTGGTAACTTCATTCTTGGGAGGAAAACCTCTTTTGTCCTTATTTGTCTTAATGAAAATATGTAGGGATCCGCAAAAAATAGTCATCCTTAACATATTTGTCCCATATCTTTTTTCATGATCTTAAAGTATTAAAGTCTATGGATTATATTTTCCTTCCCTACGTTTGGGTTAGACCTTCGTAGGAGTCATATTCATCCAGTTCTTCTATAATCTTGTTTGGAAATATCTTCTCCATATTCAAGTACTTCTCTCCATACAGCAAACTCTATGCTTTGGAAAATTTGAATCATCGTAAACTTCCACTGGATTTTTAGCAGTAGAAAAGTAAATTTCTGAGAGTTCTTTTGCCTGACTTTGTAGCACGTGCCCTTAGGCGGCCTTGCATAAACAGTCTACATAATGAACCTGTCAGCAAAAAGATGCTATTATTTGACTATGTAGCCAATGCCCTTAGGCGGCCCTACATAATTCAACCCCCTAACGGTTTTGTTAAATATTGGTAACTTCATTATTGGGAACTACTTCTTCTAATTCATTTTAGATCCTTTTTATATCATTCCTCATATTCAAATTTTCTTATGTCATAGTTTACATATTTTCCCTCATACTTGAGTGTGGTAAAATATTTTCAGATAATTTGTAAAGGAATTGAGTCAATTTTAATCCATTTTGGTCAAAGTTATTTCGAACTTAAACATTAGCCTATTTATGTCTGATGTGCATGACTTTAAACTACCCACAAAAGACAAGGGAACTTTGAATAAAAGTCAAGTTCCAGCTCACTAAACATACATTTTGTATGATTTAGGTAATATTGAGAAATTAAAAGTTTCAAAGTTTGTAAGTTTATTTATAATAATCCTAGTAAAAATAAAACTATGCTTACTAGGCCCATTGGATTAGGTAAGATTTTAAGCAGGTATTAGGAAAATACGTGAACAAGTGATTGAAGATGAAAGCATTCTTTCCATTTGACGCACAAGAATTAGAAGGACATCCACAGATTGTACTCTCTTCTCTTTTCTAAGAAATTACAAGAGGCTATCAACATAAGTCTTCACTTGATGAACAACATCCCGAGCTTCATCATCAGCTACTTGAAGCTCATGCACCTGACCAACTTCACTCTTTTTAGCCTGATGGAGTGCTTTCTTGGCATCCGTAATGGCCTTCATACCATTTGTTTGAGCTCCCTCTAATGAATTATTGAGTTGGTCAAGTTCCCCATTAACAACATCTAACTATTGCTGGTGGTGCATCTGCTGGATGACTTTATCTTTGATTTTATACTTCGGCTTCTTCATTTTGGAAACATAATCAGCCTCAAATCGGGATACTGCAGCCTCAAATTCACGAATATTGGCTGACAGTTTCACCCTGTTCAGATCTTGACGACACTTTTGCTCCTGCTCCCTCCTGAAAATGACCGGTTTCACCGCGTCATGGATCTTTTCATATCCAAAACCGCCAAGTCCTAGAATGAAGAACATGGACAATAATCGAGGGATTTTCTATGATAGCTCTTCTAAAGGAACCTCAGATATGATTTTCCATATGTTGTTCCATGCCTTGCATCGTGAAAAGATGAGCACCTTAAGTACCTATGGGTCTGATTTGACATCATCATCATAGGGGGGCATGTAATCTGGGATTAATGCACTTAGAGAAGTGCCCTGTTCTACTCCTTCCCCCCTAACCTGAGCTTCTTCACTTTCAATTCCCGTTGGGGTGTAGGCTAAACACTTGCCTCTAGATCTAGCCACTACAATTGATGGCCCTGCATAATTAATTGAAAGCTTTGGTTAGTTTCAAAGGATAACAAAAGAATCATTTGTCTTGCAAATTAAGTACAATCACAAATATTGTTATTCCTTACCCAACGGTAGATCAACAGCTTGAGAAGACTCCTACCCATCTTTCCCAATTTCAACAGGATATTCAAGATGGGTCTCAGGAGGGTTTACTGGGTTTAACTCCACTTGAGATAATGTTTCTGCAATGGTAGGGTTGACATCAATGTCCACACCCTCTTCAGGAATTGGCAGTTCATCAACTTCTTTGGATGGAACTGAATATTATTTTCAGTCATGATTAGAAGTGTAAATTATAAGAAAATTTACCGGACGAAGGATAAAACTCACGCCCAAGATCTTCTAAATCACATGATAACTTAGCATGATCAAAACATTCTTCAAAAGACATTCCAAGATTCATCATTTCATCCAATGATATTTCAGAATCCTGGTTAGTCTAACCAGTGGGAGCATTTGATGTGTCTTCTTGGAAACCCTCATTCTGCGACCCCTGAACCTAGATAGCTTATTTAGGAAGGATAAAAAATTCAGTTGTCGTGGCCTCCAATGATTCTGGTGTAGGTGTTATACCTGAAATATCACAAAACGGAATAGTAGGAGGGATACTGGGAATAACTGCTGGCTCTTCTCCAGGAGTAGGCAAGTCAGCTTGAATTTTCAATTGTTCCACAGCACCCTCCATGGTCCTCAAAGGGGGATCAGTTCATTCTCTCAGAGGGGAAATTGAAGAATCTCCTTCAATCCCAAGGAAAATGAGTAATATTTTTCATGATTTAAAATTCATGATTATTCGAAGGACTTACCACTACTAATGAAGCGTTTAGCTGTGGACTTCTTCCTCTGATGCCTTTGCTTATTTGGCTTTTTGGGAGTATCAGCAGTCTCCCCTATAGGCACTTGAATTAGAGAATGGAGGGCCATGTCCAACTCTTCATTCATGGCATGCTGGCCCAGATATATCTCGCCCAACTCACGAGGAGATTTAGTAGCAGCCCCGATGGCGGTACCACCAGGGTTATACTATGGTGAAGGAACTTCAGTAGTTCCTTTCCTTTCAAGATATAGGATAAAGAAAGTAATTTCCTTGAGTAACAAATCATTGACTGAAATCAAGTTGCAAAGTAAACAAGGAAAGAAAACTTACATCTTCAGGAGCCACGTACTCATCCCACTCCTCATCAGTGGCGTCATGATCCATCATTTCCTTCACCCGCTTGGTGATAGGGATAGAATCATTGTTGGCATAAATATAGGTCCTAAACTCTTTGACATAGGCTCTTACTTCATCAGGGTTATACTTGAAATGAATATTTGCAGGAGCCTAAAGAGTCCCTATTCCAAGAAGATGTAGACCTTAACATAGCTCCAGCCAGATAGTTTTAGTATCAAAGTATACATCCCGCCATGTCTGGATGGCCTATGGTCGTAGATATGCAGGTGTACTAGAAGGCTGAGAAGAGGGTCCTACAACCTTGGATTTTAATTTTTTTCTAGATCCTACAACTATAAAAAGAGAATGAAAACTTGTTACTCTATAAAGTTTCTAGCAATTAAATTGCCTCAATAAAGTAACTCACCAGGAGTTTATGGAGTGGATATATTTATTCTGACAGGAGGATTATATACAGTACGTGGACGATTTGACACATTTTTTATCTCCTGAGAATCTGATGAATCATCCTTGGTTGAAGAACATGGTGAACCAGCTTCAGGAGTGGAAGAATCACCTACCACCTGAATTGTTTCTTTCTCAATGGTTCTCTTCTTTTTCCCCACCCGGTAAATAGGTTTATTCAATATTGCCTCAGGATATGATGATACCCAGTTTTTAGCATACCATATGGCCAAGTTACTTACCGCTTCAGCATCTGGTAAGTCAAAAACTGCCCTAGTCCTTTCCATAGCCATTAGCAACCATAGTTGTCAGGAAACCATTGGATGTTGCTCTGACCTGACGTGCACTGGAAGAGATACAACAGTTGTCTGCAGACACTTGAATTGGAGTGAAAATTGATATGAAGCATAGGCCTCACATATAATTTCTCCATCAATTTTGGTGGCCAATACACCATCTCTACATGCCATCATGTAAGACCTCTATTCCAAGATGGCTGATCCATCATCAACAAATCGCCCTGTCGGCGGATTTCCATAGGGAAAGAAGTGGAATTCCTTATGCATACCCATCCCTGGCTTAATATCATAGGCATTGAGGGACAAAGGAAAAACTCCAGAGAAGGCCTGAACAGATGGCCTAAAATAACTTCCGGGAATCTGTATTCCGTTCTTAACAGCATATTTCCGAAAGTGAGTGGCGATCCATCTCCATAAAACTTGGAATGGTACCACTAATCTTAAATGAGACTTAACCATATAGACATGGAGTAAGATCGTATGAATCTTTTCCAAAACTGGGGTAGCCAACCCCACCATCTTCCTCTCAGCCAACTTGACTATAATAACGAAGGTCCCTGGCCTGACGCCTCCCTTCGAATCTCTGACTAGCAAAAGATAGACACTGATCCATAAAGCTAAAAAGCCTTCTAGACGGGTCTTCCCTGGGATTTTATGATTCACTTCATACCCCCATTTCCCAAACTCTCCTGCTTCCAAAGTTGGCCAGAATGTTCCAGGAGAACCTCTCTTATCCGCTCTAGGGTAGCTAGTAGGATGATTACAAGTGGGCCCCTTCTCCCTCTTCTTCTTGAGAAACACATCCATCCATTCGTCTAGATGAATATCCCTTCTATAATGAGTCTTTAAAGTCTTTGGGATTTTGAGCTTATGATAAATCTTCAATAACTCTCGAACCAAATCTGGAGTCTTCTCCAGATCATTCAAGGTTACCTTTGGAGGGATGAATTCATCATACATATCACCCAAAATTGGAACCCCTGAGATCTTGTAGACATCCCACAAACTAATGCCTACTTCTCCATGGGTCATATGGAAAGAATTAGTTTCTGGGCTCCAGTGGCTAAGAAACTCCGGTGCAAAATTATCATTCCTATAAACATACGTCTGCCCAGACCAGACGACTTCATAAATTTCATCTCCCTTCAGATCATCAACAAACTCTTCACAAGTTTGTCGCACCCAATAATCCCACATCCAAGTTGGCTTCACCCCTCCTCCAGAACGGAATTACCATTTCTACTTCCAGCCTTTGGATTGATCCATCTGAGAATTTTGAAAGATTGAGGGATAACAATGTGGTTGCAGCTCAGGTTTGTGAGGTTTCAGATCTAGTGCACACGAGCTATGATGCATTATATAGGATTTCTTTACTGTTACAGCATTAGAAAATGTTCCTGCGATTGAGACATTTGCTGAAGAAAAGTTGGTATATGACTGAAACCAGGAATGCGGGAGATAGTTATTTGCCTCTGGAATATTGACATCTTGCAGATGACCATGTCTATACAGAGGCAGATAGATGCTGTGTGGGAAATTAATATGATCCTTCTTCAAATACTTGGATAATTCTGGGAGAGTACTTTCATAGATGGAATAGTAATCATGTCCAACGATGTCCATCATATCATCAATTATTTTGCTTTCCAGTTAACCAGCCATTCCGATTCTCTTGGGAGCCATTGGATCTGCACAAAAGTTGAATAATTAACTCTTAAAGTAAGTTAATTTTTCATAAAATTTGTGAAGTAATTTTGAAAAAATTGGCTAAGGCATTTATGCGCAAAAGTACCATAGTTGGCGCACAAGTTTCCTTCGGTCGTTCAAGTATTGGGTGCACAGGTATCACCGCGCAAGTCCAAATACCTTAACAGAAGCGCGACACAAGAAACAAGCAGTGCAAACAAGCGAGAGCCAAGAGATCACTTGTGCGACGAGAGCAAAGGACAAGTGGAAGCCAGGTGCTTTCTGCAAAATGTATCCACCTATATATAGGTGAGGTCGTACCCCTACAAGTCGTACCCTGCGCGCCTGAAGCCCACCTACGTGCCGTAACCTGCGCGCCCCAATTTCATTTTGATTCTTGTTTTCCTCAGATTCAAATCCTCATTCCTTTTGGATCCAAATCTGAGGAGGGGACTTTTGTTGACACTCCTTTTGTCACAACTGAAAAGGGGAAATACCTCAAACAAAGAATATTCATTCTTTGAAGAAACATAAGAAATGTACAAAGGAATGAATAAGGAGAACCTTTCACAATGGGCACACAACTTTCTCCATGGTCGCGCAAGTACACTTGAGCGCCGCCTTTTGGTCGTTCAGGTGACTTGCGCGCCCAATGTGATTTTTCACCCAGGGTCTTCAGCAGCCTATAAATAGACCCTGTGGGCCCCCCATTGAGAGAGGAATTTTTTCCAGAATTCCGGTACAGAGCTCTGAACGCCCAAGTCTCTTCTCCAAGTCTTCCGAACACTTATAAGGTAATTCTTTACCTATAATGGAATGTCTAAACAAGAAGAATAAGGTCTAAGTGTTATAATTCACTAACACTTTCACGCCTAAGTGTTTTACCCTTAAGGGAAATGGATACACTTGCGCGCCTCCTTACTTACGCATTGAAACTTGCGTGCCACGCTTCTGGAAGTACCTCAGGATGATTCTAAAGGCATTGGTAGAGGATCACCCAATAATTACTCTACTAGTCAAGGATCGTGCAAGTACCCATGTGCCGTGCAGGTATACTTGCGCGCCCATGACTTGCGCACCCACTCAGTACCTGTGCGCCTACCAGGACTTGCACGCCCTTCTATTTTTGGGTGCCCTTCCTACCCATTTTAACCCCTCTTATGCCATTCCACCTCTCCAATTCAAGATTCAGTCTTCAAGACACTCTTCAAAGCCATTTATGTCATGTTTCCTTGATTGACTTCCTTATCCTAATGGAATTCTGTGGAACATCTCTCAAAAACTAGTGATTTACACATATTTATATCACTAAAGTTGGAGAGTTTATTCATTCAACCTCATCCTTTAAGATGAGAGAATCCTTAATTTGGGCCTCCTTTTCAGGAATAACCCCCAGTCCAAATTCTCATTTAATTTGGGACTCCTTCTCAGGAGTAAGCCCCAAGTCCTCATTAATTTGGGCCTCCTTTTCAGGAGTAAGCCCCAGTCATAATTTCCCTTAACCTGGGATTCCTTCTCAGGAGTAATCCCCAGTCTTAAAGTTCCCAAATATGGGCATCCTCCTCAGGAGTAAGCCCCAACCATGGTTCCCTTAACCTGGGCCTCCTTTTCAGGAGTAATCCCCAGTCCAAAGTCTACTAATATGGGCATCCTCCTTAGGAGTAATCCTAAATTCCTCATTAATCTGGGCATCCTCCTCAGGAGTAAGCCCCAATTTCAAATATGGGCATCATATTTAGGAATAATCCCCAAGTACCTTAATTTTCAAATCCCTTTAACCTGGGCCTCCTTCTGAGGAGTAATCCCCAGTCTTAATTTCTCTTAACCAGTCTTAATTTAATTTTTATCTGGGCTTCCTTCTTATGAGTAAAACCCAATCATGAGTCCCCTCCTAATTTGTGAATCTTCCTTATTAGTAAGCCCCAAGTTAGAGTACCCAAATCTCCATGAAGTACATATACCTTTATGGACCTTGTTCCTAGATTTCTTCCCTGAAGTAAATCTTAATCCTCATCTATTTTGGGTAGTCATACATACATAATCCCCACATCATTGCATCTTTCGTGGAATAATTGTCTGGTTTCACCAATACCTCTTGTTTCTCACACCGAGCATGACTCACGTGAGCATAGAGTGTAAAAGTAATCATGACATTTTTATTTGAGCCATAAATCATGCATAACCATCATACTCCCTTACTCGAACTATGTGGGTTCTGATTCCTTTTCCAAAACAAAGGATACATAGGTATCCCATTAGCGGGTACGATCCCAACTCTGAAATAATCCACGTCCTTCTAAATGATAATAAACTTCAAGTGCCCCACTGAGTGGCTTTAAAACCAGTATGGTTCTCATAATGACCAAGAGACTTTTATGTACTGAAGGATACCATTGACTAAGAATCTCTAACAAATACAGATGATTCTCAATCGATGATGAACCTCGAATACATATAAAAGATTCTCTAAATTTCCTACATATCAATCATTGATTGTCAGATCTAAAGGAAAGATCATTTTATACTTGGTAATGTAATAAGGATTCACGAACATAACTTAAATATATAAAGAGAGTCCCGGAGTAGATAATAATTCCCCTCAAAAAGGTGTGATGAGTCTGACCTCCCATCCTCTCGACCAATGAAAATTCCTAAGACTCATCAGTCCAAAACTAATGAGAACCTACCTTTGGAAAGTAGGTCCAAATGGATATGGAATCATTGGATGTTTCCAGTTCTATGAATAAACCTGTTAGAAACAGCTTGGAATGTTTGAATCTTAAATTAATGAGATCATCCCCAATTCCAGAGGAAACACACACTTACGTACCAATTCACCTTCACCCAGGGTACCATATTTTTCTATAAATAGGACCCTTAGGAATATAATTTTCACAAAAAAATCATAATAAGTCCCTACAGATTTTACACATCATCTTGTGTAGATATCATGTAGGCATCATCTTGCGTGGATAGATTGTATACATCATATTACACACATCATATTGCACAGATAGCTTGCATGAATTAGCTTTCTCATAGCTACTTTCATGAAAATAACTCGTGATCCACCCACTTGTACACCAGAAACTTTCACACCACTCACATGCATTCCAGAAACATTCACACCACACTTGTGCACCAAGTATCCTTTTCCTAGGGTCATATTTTTTTGTTTAAATAGACCCATGTGGTCTTCATTTGTACGAACAAATTTCCCCAAATCCCAATTGGTACTTTGGTCACCCTAGTGGTTTTCCCAAGTCTTACAAAACCTCCCAAGTAGTTCTTTAACACCTAAGGTGAGGGTATTAAAGGAGGATCATAAGAATTATGTCCATTCAGTGTTTTAAATCCATAACACTTGAGTGCCCAAAGCACCCCACATCCCTAAATCAATAACACCTATGTTTCCTCCATTACTTATATAAGAACTTAAGTGACCCACTTGTAGGAATACCTATGAGGTATCTTTAAGTCTTGAACCAAGTTTAATTCAAGTCTTATCCTCTAGGTTGTTCGTCACTTAAGGTGACATTAAATCGCCAAATCCTACTTGTGTGCCCAATACCTGCACGCCAGAGACTTTATCACACCTCTTTAGTTCAACACAACTATTCATCATATCAATCCTTTCATGAAGCCTCCTTAAAATCCATTCATAGAAGATATTATTCTTCATTGGATCCATTTTCTAAAAGGGAATAGTTTGAAACCTTCACCAAGACCTCCCGATTTACAAAACCATAGGGAAAAGAACACCAGTGTATCTCCTATTTGGAATTGTATATATATGGTTAGAGGTTTCTCATAATTCTCCTATTGGGAATCTAGGGTTATTTAAATGTTTGTGTATTTGTATATCTATGGTCATGAGGGGTCTTCTACTATGAACAATGTTCAAAATTTCTTGGTTTGGAGGATTAGGGTTTGGTCCATGTCTGCCACTTGCCTCTAAAACCTGAAGCCTTAGTTCCCTAGTAGGGAAGGTACATTTCAAACCTTATTTTTTTGGAAAAATAAAAAGTATCCCTCCTCTACTAGGATCAATTTTATAGAATACCTCATAGATTAATTCCCTAGTCTTTTAGGCCAGATCTGATGACCTTCACTTTTATTTCACTTTGAAGGGTTTATTACTCTGTGCCCTCATCTACCATCTCCTCAAATTATTTTGCTGTAGGAATGACCTATTCCATCTTGAGAGGATAAAGTGTGTGTTTTATTGAATCTTTCACATCCTATTATTCCTCACTCTGATCATGAGTCGCGTGGTCTTAGAGATTTGTGATGAGTACAACACCAGCACAATCCACCTCACTTCTTGAACTATGATAACTTTAATTCCCACCATAATTAGGATATGTAGAAAGCCTTCACCCTTAGAAAAAGACCACTGGATATCCTCCTCAAGAGTCAAACCCTAACTCTTTTAATATGAGAATCCTTCTTAGATGTAAACCCTGAATTAAACCCCCCCTAAATCTCTATTAGTTAAGATATCTCTCATGGACCCTGTTATAAGGGTATCCTCTTTAGGATTAATCCCCAACCTATTTATCTCAAAGGGAAATATTCCCCTGTGAGACTTACCAAACTAGGTGGGATTTGATTCCCATCCAAATGGGATATGTAGGATGCCTCCCTAAGGTTCAAACCCAACACTCAAAATCAACCCTCTTCTTCCTGGTCTATATTCCCAGTGGGGTATAATCTAACTTGGAAACTCATATCATTTATAGGATCCTTGGGATGCTTAGGCATAAGTCTTATACCAAGCTCAGACTAAGTACCTTACTCTTAGATGTACTTACCACATGATATTAAATAGTACGATTTGTTCCTTATCCCATGACCATAAAAGGTATGATGTATCCCATTAAGTGGCACCAAATTATGAGGGTTCTGATTCCCTTCACGAGGATACGTAGGTAGCCCATTTATGGGTACGATCCCAACATCAAAGAAACTTTTTTATACATGGATGAACATAAATTCTATAGTTCCCCAGTTAGTGATTTAAAAACCATCCTCATTATAAAAATTGATGAATAATATCTAACTATTATATGAGAGGATACCATTGATGGAGAACCTTTAATACATACAAATATATCTATTGATGAAGAACATAAAACACATACAGCTGATTCTGAATTGAATACATGCTAAATAATTTATTTCAATCTCAAATGGAAACCTAAATTATACTTGGTAAATTAATAAGGATCAAGGAACATATCTTAGATTTATAAGAGAGGCCCGAAGTAGGCAATAATTTCCCCAAAAAGGGTGTGATGATCTTGAAATCCATCCTCTCGACAAATGTGAGTTATTAAGTATCGTTGGTCAAACAAACCTAACAAAAACCTATCTTTGGAATATAGGTACCTTTAGATATAGAACTATTGGATGTTTCCATTTCCATAAATAAATCCAATGGAAACCATCCAGAAGTAGTGATTCCTAATCATAACACACATTCCGGGGGAAATTAAAAATGGTGAACCCGACGTGAATCCTTAACCAAGATTATAGTGTTACCTATCTGTTAGGCCCCTATCAATTGATAAAAGAGGGCTAGATAAGAGAAATAACCATTCATGTGTTCATCTAAAAGAAGTTTCTTTTATAGAGTTAATTGTTTTTATTTGTCATATATAAAGGAACTTTCTTTCCAAGAACTCCCGTCATTCCAAATGTCTTACTTCAAGTTTTCACCCATGAGTGCACCAAATGCTGCTCAAGCTAGATCACTATCCACTCTAAAGACATCATCACCAACTCAGCGTCTTTAACGTTGGGAATCTAATGAATTGGTATGATAGTAATGTCAACATAGTACTATCTTGACCTTTGAGGCCGCCTAAAAGGACCTCCAAATAAAAAATAACCCTCAGTCGTTCAGTCAACAAAGACCAGTGGTTCAGAAGTAGATGGTACCAACCACCATCTTCAACTATTTTGAGAGTTTATCCCCAGAAAACAATCACCAATACCTCCCCTATTCTAGGGTGGTCGACCAAGAGGTCATCCATAGCCTCATCCCGAAGACATAGGGGTCCCTCCTGAGGGCTCCTACCAACAATCACCACCACCAACTCCATGCGGTAGTAAACCCTCAACACGATGAGGGTGTCAACTTTGGTTGTTTGGCCTAGACCCCTTAAACTCGAGCATGCTAGACAAAACTACGGGGAAAACAACTAGAAAGGTATTCCAAGTACCTTACCAGTTTCCAAGGAAGGTCTTCCAAGTATAAGAGGTGCTTCCTGGTCATCCCCCATGTCTAGGATGATGACATCAGCAGGAAGGATCAGCCTACCCACCTTGACCAGTACATCCTCCAGTAGTCCCTTCAGGTGTTTGATGGATCGATCAGAAAGTTGAAGGGCTGTACGGGTAGGCTTGAGTGCGTTGAGTCCCAGCTTCATGAAAACTCTGAGGGGCATGAGGTTCACGCTGGCCCCTAAGTCGCAGAGGGCCTTCCCAAACTCATAGGATCCAATCGTACAAAGAATGGTGAAACTACCTGGATCTTGGAGTTTGGGAGGAATGGAATGTTGAACCACCATGAAGCACTCCTTTTTAGTGCAATAACGCCCAAATCCTCCATCTTCCTCTTATTAGAGAGGATTTCCTTCATGAATTTGGCGTAGTTTGGAATCTAAGTCAGGGCCTCTACAAATGGGATGTTGATATGTAGCTTCTTGAACACATCTATGAATTTTCTGAACTGGTGGTCCAGCTTCCTCTGCTTCAATCTTTCCAGAAAAGGTAAGTCAGGCTTGAATGGTTGGATTACTTCCTTTTCTTTATTCTATAAAGCCTCCTTCTACGGAATTTTAGATGAGGAGGGGTCGGTATTGGTACCTTTTTCATCAACAGTGGGTGTGGATGCACCTTGCTGTGCTGATTGGTTATGTTGGATCTCTTTTCCACTCCAGAGCATTATAGTATTAGCCTCCTCTCTTGGGTTCTTTTCTATGTTTCCCAGCAGTGTACTGGGTTTCCTTCCTAAAAGTTGGTTTTCCAGCTATCCAATATGATTCTCCAAGCCTCGAATCAAAGCTTCTTGATTTTGGAACTGATTCTCAGCAGTAGATATGAATTTAGTTATTAGATCCTCTAACCTTGAGGTGTTCTCCTGCTGAGGTGGTTGTTGAGCCAGTGGAGGAGGTGGCTACCGTGGCTGCTATGGATGAGGTTTTTGATACCCTTGTTACTGATAAGGACCCTGCTGGGGTTGTTGAGGCCTTTGGTATTGGTTCTGGTATGGAGGCTGGTTGTAGCTGGGCGGTCGCTGGGGCGGAGGATTCTGCTGTTGTTAGCCCCAGCCTATGTTATGTTGATCTCACCATGCCAGGTTCTGGTACTGCTGGTACTGGTTGGGCCCTCTATTTTGGGCAACATAACTCACCTCGCTCGTCTAAGGGCCTCCAGTCGAACCCGGGAATTCTCCCATGATGTGGTTATAACCACAGTCACCGCATGCTGGATGTTGTGCTGCATGAACTTGAGAGGCTCCTTTGAGGTTCAATGCATCAATTTTCTTGTACACAACATCCAACTGAGCAGCTAACATAGTGGTAGCATCAATATTGTGCATACCTCGCTTTTGAGTCCCCTGCTCGGAGTGCCACTGGTAGCTGTTGGCGGACATGTCTTCCAGTAGTTCAAATAGTTCTTCGGGGGATTTCCGCATCACTGTGCCTCCAGCAGCAGCGTCCACCACAGACATGGTATTCGTGATAAGTCCTCCGTAGAAGGTCTAGACTTGAATCCAGAGTGGGAGTCCATGGTGGGGGCATTTTTGTAACATTTCTTTGAAAAGTTCCCAGGACTCATACAACGACTCAGAGTCGTGCTTATGGAAATTATGGATCTCATTATGGAGTGTCATCGTCTTTGATAGTGGAAAGTACATGGATAGAAACGCTTGGGCTAGCTCCTCCCAGGTGAGGATAGATCGTTGTGGTAGCCCCTTGATCCAGTCTTTCACCTTGTCCCGTAGAGAAAAGGGAAATAAGCGATGATGGATGGAATCTTTGAACACGCCGGTGTACCGAAAGGTGTCGCAGATCTCCAGAAAGTTGGAGAGATGAGCGTTCTGGTCCTCGCTGGCCAGAACTCCAAATTGAACTATGTTCTGGATTAGCTGCATGATAGCAGGCTTGATCTTGAAGTGTGGAACCTGGATCAGGGGACGAACAATTCCCGTATCAGCTCCATGGATTGAAGAAATACCGTACTCTATAAGGGTACGTCTTGGAGGTTGTTGCTGAAGGGGTGGATCTTTCATGAACTACTCTTGAGGGGCGAAGTATGGCCGTGGGAAGAGTTGCTATGGTGGCCATTGGTAATCCCTTGGGGGGAATTCCATGAATGCTCCAGGAGCCTGCTTCGGTAAACCAGCAGCGGGAGGCTGCTGATCCTGGTACTGATGCTCAGTCGCAGCATCTACGTCTGGTGCTACCTCTTCTTTGTTCTCCATGGGTTGTGGTTGATGGTTGTGAGTTTCTGTCCGTGTACGCCGACGATGAAGCAAGTTCCATTCAATTTCTGGGTCAAGAAGAACTAATTCCGAAGACTCGGCGCTTCTGGATCATGTAAGATGTCTAAACATACACTTTAAACTCTGCACAACACAACACAAATACCAGGCGTAACAAGGGGAGAGTAAAAGAGAAAATTTTAAATGGGATTAGAAAAGAGATTTTTGATAATTTTTTATTTTTATTTTCACTTAAATCAATTATTAACACAGTTTAAATATTAACACTAAAACCAAATGCGTTCCCCGGCAACGGTGCCAAAATTTGGTCTCACTTGTCGTTGGTTGAAGTTATATGCGTCCCAAATTAATTACCCGTTATTAGAACTTTAGTATAGCATAAGTTCGGGGTCTATCCACTGGGAACAATGTCATGCATAAATTCAATTGAGTTAATACTTAATTAGGTGAAGTATGCAAAATTTAGAGTTGATTGAGTTGATTTTGGTTTTTTAATTGAAACTAAATTGTTTTACTTTGAATAAATGATTAAAAGTTTTAAATAAAACAACGGGTAAATTTAAAGAGTTTAAAATAGAAAGAAAATACGTGTCGAGGCTGTGGTGATTAATGAGTAATTTTGCAGGTTGTTTAAATGGTTGGGTTGTTCATAATAATTCAATCATTCTAGATTTTGTTTTGTTACAAGATTTACTTGGTCCGGTTCCTCTTGTTTGGAATTAGAGTAGTTGACTCCTTGGTCCGGTAGTCAGTGTTCTTAATTCTTTATTAAGTTCAGTCCATTATTTGAATCGGTGAAATCCTTCCAATGGTCATGGATGCTTTCACTGTTACTTTTCTTTTGTATCGCTGAGAATTCTTTCCTTGGTCCGACTCAGAATTCTCAGTTATATTAGACAGTGGTTTAAGAAGAGTAAAATGAATTACAACAATAAAACACAACTATATAAAAAACACATAAATTATGATCTCATCATCCACATCCCCAACACGAGGGGTTTAGTTACACATAGAAAATGGGAGAGAAACGTCACATGTGATACCTGACAGATTCATCATGTAGGCGTTGAGGTAGGGTGTCAGAAGGTGGAATGGCGGAACTATAGCACCACGGTGGCTCAAGAATGGTAGAAAAAGAGATTCTTCTCTCCTCCAATGGTTTTGAACTCCCAAATCCGTAGTCCAAGGCCTCTTTTTATAGAAAAATAACATACACGGCGTGTATAGAAAGTACACGCTGTGTACTTTTCGTCAACGTGCTTTGGCGCCAATTTCTCCACGGGTAGGCGGCCTAACACGCCGTCTTTGACTTTTGAACACAGTGCCGCCTAGTGGTTAGGTGTACACGGCATGTAGAGCCGCCATACATGGCGTTTAGTGTTATAATTTTAGCCGCCAACCCCTTCTAGAATAGCAGACACGACATGTAGAAATTCAAACACGTTGTGTCTCCTTCAACGACCACATGGGCGTGTAGACTTTTCTCAGCAACCACCGCTTCTAGAAAGTGGTACATGGCGTGTAACGCCGCCTCACACGGTGTGTATCTTCTGCCTGGTGACATGGGCGTGTACTCCCTGATTCGGTCCGTGTCCTTTTCTAGATGTACACGGCATGTATAAAAGTATACGCCGTGTAGTTTCAAAATTTTCACAGACTTCCCTTGATCTGTTTATTTAGCCAGAAAGTTCTTGAAAGTAAACAGATTCACCAAAATCAAAGAATATGTTCATAAAAAAACATATATTTACTGAAAAAATATTTTTATTGTCAATTATATATATGGAAATGTATACACAAATCGGGTGCATCAAGGCCCTTAACCATGGGTTATCTAAGACAAATACCAGTAGCACCACCACCAGTGGTCTTTCCAGTTGTTGAACTAGTTCAAGCTCTAGATGTTGTACCTATACAGGTCCCAACTCATCCAGATATTCCTCCAATTATTATGAATACAATTGAGTCATTAAAAAATCGATTGGAAGATATGTAAAAATGATGCGCACCAATACAACTGGAAAAGAAGGCTTACCCTGAGTGGGTAGATCTGATTCCTCCACTACCAAACTTTGTGAATACCAAATTTACAATCATTAATAGTTCAAGAGATCTAGAGAAGAACTTAATGCATTTCATATTCCACTGTGATCCCATGATGGGGTCCTCTCAACAAAAGGAAGTAGTAAAACTTAGATGTTTTGTGCAATCACTGTAGGGGCCAACCTTGGTCTGGTATACAAGTTTGTAGTCTCGATCAATTACTATATGGGAATACCACCATTGAAAATTCCTTTTCCAATTTAGTTCAATGTTGTATAAGACAATAGTCTTTGATCTTACGAATTGCAAAAAAAGATAGAATTAAATAGTTTCATATTTCATTGCTCAATTGAAAGGATTAACATACTCCTTGAATATAACACTCCCTCATGGAGAGTAGCTACCAATTTGTGTGAAAAATATCCATCATGAGTTGTGCACACAACTAATACCTATAAAATACATAGGATGGTTTCAATATCTTTCTTCAATTTCCCAAAAAATAGATAATTACATTGTGGAAACCAAAGGTAAGTACCATGTAATCCCATTAGCTATAATAAGGAGAACAAGAAAGGCACAGGCTGTCACCGTTACACTCAAGCAAGCACCTATACATGCTTCTATTTCAAAGCCCTCATCATACCATAAGGATCCTCCTCCCGAGCGTCAGCAACAATAAACTCCTTGTCAATATGATGAAAAAGATCAAATGAAAAGACATTTTGAGGAGTTACAGAATAAAGTATAATCTTTTCTAAATGAATAAGTTCCTGGTTACTTCATTTCAACATTGGAAAACAACTTAGTTCAGCTTCCAAGACCCAATAATCTGAACAAAGAAGGAGATGAGGAACTACAAAACTACTGTCCATTCCATAAAATGTTATGAAAACCTATCCAGGAGTGTTTTTTTCAAATATCTCTAGAAAAATATGGTGGGTATTGGACAAGTGGAACTAAAAAGTTAATCAGCCCATGTAATATTTGTTACTGTTTCCAATCTAGAGGAGGAAGGTGAATGACAGAAAGTCTAAATCAAGAATGTACATAATTTTGGTGATTGAATGGTCAAGAAAATGATCAATCAATCTCATACCATTCCACGAACATAGTTATAACAATCGAATTTGCCACCTTCCACTTATACTGCAACCAAGACATCTTCATCAAAAGATCTATCCTCCAAAGTCCAATCTTCAAAGAAGCGACATGGTTAGAAGGATAAAGTGAAGTCAGAAGAAGATTATCTCATGTCATGGATAAATTTTTCCTTGAATTTGGTATATTTCATGCCAACTGTCTCAAAAGTACGAGCACTGCTCCACCAAATGACAGAACAAGAAATGACCTATCAGGAGTAATCTTCATTAGATGAGAAGTTGATATTCTATTATGTTAACATTATACACTCAACGGATCCCTACACAAATGATGATTCTAGTAATGAACCTTAATTCCATATCCTTGATTGGGGAACTAGGGGAATAAGTCAAGGTTAAGGATACATGGTATGATGTGGGTATGCTAAAAGACACTATTTTAATTACACCCATGCTCAAACAATTTACGCAGAAGAAACTTGCGGGAGATCCCTTTAGCAGGCTCATCAAGAACAAGGGAACTCTCCCACATATGATTAGATTAGCCCCAACATGATAATATTAGAAGAACAATTAGTGTCTATATCACCACTTTCTCAGTAGGTGAGTAGGCCTAGTCAGACTAATCCATTAAGAGAAGAAATGTTTCCATATTCTACCCCAACATGGTCCATCTACATCAGGAGCATCAACATCCAATTCACCTTCAAAACTGCATATCCATATTAAAAAATGTAGAACTTTAAACCATAAGTATGAAACTTTGATGAAACTGATAGATGTACTAGCCAAGTTATCAATCTTGGATAATTTGAATATGTCAAAAGATATTTGAAAAGCACTTATTGAGGCTTTTTCAAGTCCTCAAGAGTTTGAAACTGAGGTTGTTGCTGCTGAGATCTACTGTATAGAGAATGATCATGAAAGATGTCAGGTAGTTATATATTTCACGGATCAAGATGAGGATGATATTTTACATGAAAACATTATTCCCTTGTACTAATCTTTCAAGGTTAATGATACAGAATTTTGATGATCCCTCATTAATAATAGCTCAGGAGTCAAACTTATTCCCAACTATACACTTAGATAGTTTGGTCTAATTGAATCTAACTTATCTACATCTAATATGATGTTCCAAGGTTATGAAAAGAATGAACAAGAAACACTAGGTGGGATTACACTCAGAACTCAGTTTTGGGATCTTGTATCTAATTCATATTTCATGGTTTCCTAACAGGACAAAGCTTTCAATATTCTACTTGGAAGGATATGGCTATATCAACACAAGGTCATTCCTTCAGCATACCACCAATGTCTCAAGTATTACTTCAGTGGTAAAATTGGGACATTTCATGGTCACAAGGCCCCCTAAAAAACTTGTGAATTTCAATATATTGATGCATAGTTCTATCAAACAAAGGGAACACGATCTGTGGAAAAAAATATAA
This sequence comes from Viscum album, assembly GCA_963277665.1. NCBI lineage: Eukaryota > Viridiplantae > Streptophyta > Magnoliopsida > Santalales > Viscaceae > Viscum > Viscum album. The sequence goes on along the minus strand of OY728166.1, from coordinate 1,076,849,123 downwards.
CAAGAATAAATGATTCGAATGGTTTGGAAAAGATCCCAACTTAACCATTAAATAATCTTAGTGATGATTATGTGTTTCCAATAAATCAAATTTAAAGGGTAGACCCAAATTCAAGCACTTGTCCAGTGACTTCCATAATGTTAATTGTGGAAATCGAGCTAGAATGAGAGAAAATGTTGATTTACCAAACAATGGTGAAAGCTTAAATAGAGATGTATTTATTTGATCCACTGAAATTCAGCAAGTATTTAATTCATAATCTAGGATAGAATTTTTTTTACATTAATAAATAAAGATAGGGATGCTGATTCCCAACCCATCATTTTCACTTCAATACTCTCAAAATACCCTTCATCATTAGTAGGGTCAGAAATGGTTGCTTCTTCTTCAGGATGTCCAAATACTAACTCCTCCCGTAGATTTGAGTGTGTTGATTCATCACCTACCCTTCAAGATGAAATAGAAGAAGTGACATGTGAGGAAGAGGAAGAAGAGGAAGATCTCACAGATTCCCCTCCTACATTCGAGTAAGGTATCTTCACCATTGTGGACAAGCTCAGAGAAATAAATTTGGTTACAGAGGAAGATCCATGCCCCACTCTAATTAGTGCAGCCATGACTTTCAAAGTTCAATAGGTGTATAATTCATTTCTAAAGCAACACTGAGAAGTATTTTATTAGAACTATACTAAAAAATCTAGGGCTTGACCCTAGCGTGGGCACACATCATTTGGGTTTTCCAGAAGAGCATCAGGGATTTAGGCAGGCAGGAAGAAGAACACACCCAACACATACCTCCAAAATTGAGGATGAAGTCGACAATATTATCAAAGATATCTTTATAAGAGACGTGAAATATCCCAAATGGATGGTCAACATTTTCCTAGTGAAAATTAAGAATGGGGAAATCCAATTTTTCATTGATTTCAGAGATCTTAGCTGAAATTGTCCAAAATATGACTTTCTGGTTCCAATCACAGAACATTTGATTGATCAAACTACTAAATATGAGGCTCTATACTTCATGGATGGATACTATGGGTATAACCAAATTTGAATTTCCCCAGAAGATGAGGAATTTTTAACTTTTAGATCCCCTCAAGGAATAATTTAGTATCGGTTAATGCCATTTGGATTGAAGAATTCTTGTGTGACATATCAATGCGAAATGCACCATATTTTCAAACCTTTATTGTGGAAATTCATTTAATGCTATATGGATGATCTAGTGGTTAAGTCCATGAAAAATTCTAATCACTTTTTTGATATAGATAACATATTCAACAAGCTTTGGCAATATAATTTGAATATAAACCCCTTTAAATGTTCTTTCAAGGTAACCTTGGAGAAATTTATCAGTTTTATTGAATGCCATTATGGAATTGAAGTGAACCCTATTATGAATAAGGATATCATTGAAATGTAACCTCCTTGAAACTTGAAATAATTGAGAGTAATTCAAGGAAACTTGACCTATATCTGGTGCTTCATAGAAAATTTGGCAGGCAAGTGTTTTCCCTTCACAAAAATTTATGAAGAAAGGGGCCACATATCAATGAAAACATGACTACCAAGAATAATTTGATATCCTCAAGAAATAAATCTTGAGACCAATCCTAATGGTTCCACCTATTGAAGGAAATCCACTCATTATTTATGTGACAACCTTGGAGAAATTTATGGGCACATTCCTTGCACAAAAGAAGGATGCTGGGAATGAAAACAACCTTTACTATCTTAATCGAACTATACTCGATATTACGATATTGAAAAAATCTTCCTAGAATTAATCTTTGCAGTTCAGAAATTGAGACACTATTTATAGTATCATGAGGTCCACTTGGTATCTCGTAATAAACTTCTAAAATTTATCCTCATTCATCCTATGCTTATAGGATGTCTAGCATGTTGGGCGGTTATTCTAAAACAGTTTGATATATAGTTTATGCCTCAGAAAGTAGTAAAAGGATAAGATTTAGTATATTTCCTTACCGAGCACCCATCCGTGGAAGATACATCATTGAATATTTAATTTCCTAAAGAATAAATCTTCTCCATTCAAGAAAGTCCTTGAATATGGGAAGTGTACATTGATGTTACTTATATAAGTACAATGAGTAAGAGAATGGAAAACTCTAAAATTAATAAAGTTGGGTTAGGAATTATGATTATCTCCCCTGAGAAGGTAGTGTTTCCATATTCCTTTGTGTTATCAGAATGTGGTACTAACAATGATGTAGAATATCAAGCTCTCATTGCAGGTCTCGAATTAACACTCCAAGTACTAGTGGATTACCTGGTGGTGAAAGGTGATTCAAAATTGGTAATAAAACAAATCAATGGGGACTGAACCATTAGAAAAGAAGAACTAATACCCCTGTGTGATTATGTTCAAGGTTTAATAGTAGAATTACCCTTAGAACCAACATTTTATTACATCCCATGGTCACAAAATTTCCAATCTATTGCATTGGAAAATGCAACCACAACCTTGGTAGATCCAAAGTGGGATGAAGCGATCATTAGCATTTCTCATCATCGAGTGGTTTCACATTTTTTTCAGATAAGAATAGAGAAAATAAATGAAATCAGTCCCATTTTTGAGCCATATGGTCATACCACGTGATGGATAACACCCATTATAGAATAAATCCAAAATGGGGTACTCCCACTAGATAGAATTAAAAGATAACATATCTGGTGATGAGTAGTTAATTTCACTCATTATGATGGCCCATATCATCAGAAGATCCTTTACAGACGAGGATTCGATGCAATTATTCTCAAATGCATTGATGGGGAAGAAACCACAGCTATTATGGAAGAAGTAAATGCAGGATCCTGTGGTTCTCACCTATCTGGGTATAGGCTTTCTGACTAAATCTGAAGGTTTGGATACTTTTGGCCTTCGATGATACAAGATTGCACGTATTTCACTAAAAAGCATCATCCTTTCTAGATGTATGCCAACTTCATTCATCAACCCTCTAAGTTTCTACATAAAACTAAATACTCCTGGACATTTTCTATATGGGAAATGAATGTACTTGGACCCTATCCTCCAGTTACGGATAATCAGTTCAAGTATATTATTAATGTTATCGATTTATTCTCAAAATGGGATGAGGTAATTCCTCTCAAAGAATTCGGGGCCAAAATCATTTTTATCTTCGTCAAAACTAATATCACTACAAGATTTAGTGTCCATCATATCATATTGATGAAAAAAGACACCAATTTTTGTTCCACTAAGTTAAATAATTTATATCAAGAGCACAATATCAAATCCAACCATTCATCTCGCTACCATGTAGTGGCCAATGGATAGATATAGGATTTCAACAAGACCCTATCCATATACTTCAAAAGGTGGTGGATAAAGATAAAATATCTTTTCCTAATAAGATATTGCATGCTTTGTGTGCTTACTAGACCACTACTCGTACTGCAACACAGTAAAACCCATATTCATTAGTGTATGGGACAGAAGCGGTTCTGCCTATTGAAATTCAATTTCCTTCACTTTGAGTTTCCATCTATGATCATATGTATATAGATGAATAGTCTCAAAAGCAATTTGATGATCAAGAATAATTAGATGAAAAGATATTACATACTTTTCATCATTTGGAAGTCTATGAGAACAAAATAACACAATCGTTTAACAAGAAAGTTCGCCTCCACTCATTTCTTCAAGGAGAATTGTTATTAGTCCTCAGGACTCTGATGATACCCAGAAAGAAGGCTCCAAATCTTGAGCCAAATTGGTAAGGACCTTATTCCATACATAAGGTCTACTTAATGGATATTATTACCTAATCACAATATATGGAGAACTTATTATAACTCCAAACAATGAACTATTCTTAAAGACGTACCTTATGTGATCACATAGAGTAATGTCCTAGTTGCAATACATTAAACTGCATAACAACCATATGCATCAATGTTGTATGATTTTAAAAATCATAACATCTTTTTCCTTGTCACATTATGTCAAACTTCACAACATCATTTGTCTTCGCTACATGACATTAAACTGTTCGATTAAAATCTCCTTTATATGACGTTAAGAAATCCCCCAAGATACCACAAACTAGAATTACTTGTTGTTCTTTAACAATGATTATCTTCCATGCACAAGAATTGCTCTCATCATTGATACTCCTTAGTGGCACATGAGTCCCATTTCTCCCAATTATTGAATCAAATATTCATAGAGACCCATTTTCAAGAAATATGCATGGCATGATTCTCATTCCAATGAGATTTGTAGAGATTCCCATATCTCTAATCTTGGGCCCAACCATGACAAAAAAATTCCCCATTCCTTGTGTTTATGAGTCAGATCTTCATAGAGAATATTATTTTCCAGAACATTATATGGCTTGATTCTCGTTCCAATGGGATATGTAGTGACACCCAAATCTCTAATCTTGGACCCATTCATAACCATAAAGAAATTTATTTCTCATTTTCCTCCAGTATATAAAACAAATATATATAGATTAATATTTCAGAATACATGGTTTGATCTTCATATGATATTGTGTCTTGAGTTTAACCATTATTATAGAATGCATTAAAATCCCCTATCTCTCACATCAAACTCAATTGGTGTGGGGAATGATCTTTTCAAGAACTATGTTTTTCTTGATTCTCATTTCAATGGGATATGTAGAGACACATAGATCTACAATATGGGGCCTATCCAGAAAAATAAAAATAAAAGAAGAAGTTGTATTCCCCATGTCATAGCTTTATTTATATAGGGAACAATCTCAAGAACTACACGTGGCTTGATTCTTGCTTCAACAAGATATGTAGTGATGAATGTGTCCTATAACCTAGTTCTAACACCATATAATTATAATACCCTTATCCTTTAATTATTATAACTTTGTGTTGAAGAAGATACCTTTTTTAGTACCCTTGGTTTTGAGTACATAACCCCTTTATTCACATTTTTTAACTAGTGTGTCTTTAATATAGTTACCATAAAATAGAGAGTTTCCATAAAATAGAGAGTCTCCATAAAATAGAGAGTTTACATTAAATAAATAGTTTCCATAATATAGAGAGTTTCCATAAAATATAGAGTTTCCATAATATATAGAGTTTCCATAAAGTTGGGTGTTTCCATAATGTTGGTTGTTTCTATAAAGTGGTTTGTTTCCATAAAGTGGGGTGTTTTCATAATGTGGTTTGTTTCCATAAAGTGGGGTGTTTCCATAAAGTGGGATGTTTCCATAAAAAAAAACGTTTCCATAAAAATGGTAAAGGTAAAGGGTGGGAGAGTTTGGGGGTTTTATAAGGAGTGTTGGGACCAAAAGGAAGGTCTCACGATCCATACATGGATGGCTCAAACCATGTGGTCAAACCTTGTGTAGAGGTCAAATATAGATCCTATTTTCTAAGAGTTTACTTGTTTTTCTTTATATATTTAGTTTTGGATTCAAACACCCCTCTTTTTAGATTAATCTCTCTATAAGGTTGGAGAACCCTCCCCACAGAAGTTGGATCCAACCTAGAGCCTTCCCTTGGTGATTTCGAGTCCGATTCTTCAGGCATGTTACCATTCTTTCATGATTTGTCATTTTTTCTTAGATCTGCTTAGATCTACTTCTCCGATCTCCATTATTTCTCAGATATGAACCTATAGTGGGTAGATATGCGTTTCTGGATGCGAAATAATTCAATGTTGAGTCATGATATTGTTGTTATAAGAGAATTGCATCCATTCTTGGTGAATCGACCTGCTTCCTTGTGCGTTCTTCGTCGGTTGCCAAAGTTTTATCAAAACCTTCGAAGTATGAGGCTTTTCTCTCAACTCCTCTTGCTATACTTGATTTTTATATATTAAAATCGGTTTTTTTAAAATAAATTTATTGTGAAAAGTATGGGAAACTATTGTTTAGTGATTATTTGTGGGTTTTTTGAAATTGTGTGATCTTGGTGAATAGTTGTGCAAAGGGGGTTCAGTTTTATGAATTTAAAATGATGATTTTAAATTAGGGATTTTTTGGAATTTCTAAATGGTTGATGAAAAAGGGGGTTTCAATAGAAACATTTTTCAATAAAAATGGAGTTTTATTTAAATGGTTTGCAATTGAAATGGTTTGGCATCGAAATGGTTTTGACAGAAATGGTTTTCAATAAAAAGGTGTTTTTATTGAAAGAGTTGTTTTGGTATGATCATTGTGAATATGTTGTGTGTGTTCATGTTGCATTTATAGGGCTTGGTTTAAATATGACCTTGTTCTTGGTGACAAAGTTTTAATGGAACATGGTAATTTCATATACAAGGCTTTGTTGAAATATGACCTTGTGCTCGGTGCCAAAGGGTTAATGGAACATGGAAAAGAATTACCTTATGACGACTTGGTATATAGACAAGAAACCGCTCATGAGTATGGAACTATCATAATAGAGCATGCATGGTTGGTATCATGGGTTTGAGTACTGGTTGGGTATGCCGATAATGGGATATTGTAAAATTGTTGTAAAGATTGTTTAGTTGTTTTTCTGAAAAAATATCTTGCTGGGAAAATTGGTTTCAATTGTACTTGTATGTCTTTGGTAATGAATGGTTTTATAAACTTGTTTATATTTAGTTATAAACTGTTTTTGAGAAATTGTTTTATATAAACTATTTTATATAATTTTTTTAAACTCTTCTATCCTAGTGGAGTGAGTAGGAAAGTCATTGGGGAACACCTACTGAGTTTTATACTCACCCCTACTTTGGAACTTTGGTTATTTTTCGGATGCTATATTCTGGGACAAGGGCAAAGGTAATGTTTCACATGTGTTTAGCACTACCTAATGATGTTTGGGCTGTTCGGAGATTGTGGATCTTGGAGATTGTCGAGCATAGAGTCTTGAGGTCTTTTGAGAGTATTGTGTAGTTTATCTGTTGTGTTCTTTGATACTTGGTTATTCTTATGTTGTTGCTTACTTAGATGTGTTTTTGAGATACATGAAGTTGTTGAGTTGTGTTTCATTTGTTCTTGCATCATATAGTGAATGTTTAGTTATGGTTGGTTGGTTTATTGGTTTATTTCTTGAAGGGTAAATCATCCCCCACTTGTGTTTGAAACCCTTCGGCATTTATTTCCAGCGTTTGGCATCTTGGGGGTGTCACTTAAGGCCTAGTAATGACTTGTTGCACTCTCAGGACAATGAGAATTGGCAGGTCATTACAAATGGTATCATCTTGTTCGGTCCTTTATTAATAAGTAGTCATCAATGTTCCTAGTTTTGGAGATGAAATCCCTTGTTGTCTATTCCTTGGGTGGGAATCTTATAAAGGAGTATGATTTTTGGAACTTGAAATGTATAGCATAAAAGGACGTAGATAACCCTTTTATGCTGAACTTCAAGTTACTAGGGAGTTGGGTAAATAAGTGTTTGAAGACACTTCTAGGATTTTGAATCTCATTGTCATGGGTTTAGCTAGTGAGATGAGAATGAAATGAATTGTAGAGGAATAACTTCCCACTAGGAGTGCATACATCATTTCGAGGAATGATTCATATTGTGAAAAAAGTGTTAATTTTTTGAAAAAGTATGGAACTGGTTTTCGAATGAAAGATTTTGAAAAAGAAAATGCTTATCGTATTTTGAAAATGGATTAATTTTCAAAATCATGTGAAGTGGTTTCAAAAATAGTTGAACATGGGAAAATGTTTTTTTGGAAAACAATGTTGTGATAGTTGATTTGATAGAATTTTAAATTCTAAGACAACCGTTTCTAGAGAGTGAGATTAATGGAGTTTGTTGTTAGTTTAGAAAATGGAACCTGGTAGGCGTCATCAAAACCAACCTGAAGAAGCTGCGGAGAATGTGGTTGCACATAAACCAAGAGTGAATGAAGAGTTGGTTCAGAGTATTGTCAAATATTTTCAAGATATGGACACAGGGAACCAGAGGAATGATCCACGACATGTGGATCATACCATCCTGTTCATGAAGTAGAATCCACCTAATTTTAGGGGTGATTCCAAACCTGAGAAGGTAGAGGTTTGGATATATGGGATGAATTGTATCTTCAACTTCATTGGAACACCGGTAGAGCTAATGGTCAAAATGGCGATGTATATCCCCAAGGATCTTGCACGTCAGTGGTGGGATTTAGGGGTGCAGGTTAAATTAGATGAAGGACTTATAGGAGAGGATTTTGAGGAATTGTTCAACAAATGATTCTATCCTCACACATTCAAGATCCAGAAAAAGACAGACTTCTTCAGCCAGAAAAAAAGAGTCTCTCTGTCAAAGAGTATGGGGCTAAGTTCATGAACTTAGTACGCTTTGCACCAGAAGTTGCGGAAAGTGCCTCTTTGAAGGCATGCATCTTTGAATCAGGGCTACGATAGGAGATTCGATCAAAGATTGCAGTACTCTGTATTACATATTATACATAGATGGTAAATAGAGTGACTATGGATGAATGTGATATCTCAAGATCTATGGGAGGAGGCATGATGATACCTACAAAAAATGGTGGGAAATCAATCACTGGGAACAAACGGAAAAGGGACACCTATTTCCCAGGTGAAAGTGGAAATCATAACCAAATGGATGGATTAGTAAACCTTCCTCCAGGACCCCAGAGCAAATAAGGTTGTTTTAAATGTGTTTTTCTTGACCACATAAAAAGAGATTGTATGGAACAACCTAGAAAATGTCATAATTGCAACAAGATGGGACAACTTCAGTGCTATTGTTGCAGTGATCCAAGGTCAGGTGCTCGAGACACTTCTCAAGTGTCGCAAGCATCGTATACTTTGACTGGATGAGGACAACAGAATCAATATCATCAGCAGAGTAGATCTATCCATGGTGATTCTTGAAATACCATGACTCTTCAACTAGGAAAACCTCAACAAGGAAACTTGGAGAACATTGTAGTGAAGGAACAATTGTATGAAGTTTAGAAGATGATTGTTGATGATAAGGCTGAACCATCTATAGTGAGAGGTACGATTATTTTTAATTATAACTTTGTGAAAGTGTTGTTTGATACTGGTGCATCACATTCCTTCATTTCTTCTCATTTTGTTGACTTTCTATGTTTAAAACTGGAAATGATGCCTTCTATTTTGAAACTGCAAACTCCTCTCGGTGAAATAGAATGTCAAGACTTTGTGTGTAGAGCATGTGCTATAACTGTTGATGTATCTGAGATAAAATTGGACTTATCAATGTTGTATATGGATGTATATGATGTAATTATGGGTATGGATTGGCTGAAAACGTTCAAGGATCAAATCAACTGTTATAGAAGAACAGTTTGTTTTATGACTGAGGACGACATCAAGAATCTCTTTAGAGGAGAGAGGATTGTAAAGAAGGGTTCCAATAGCTTTTTGGCACCAATGGTGGGAACAATATCTTACCAATTGGCAGCGTTGACTTTGTAATCAATGGAATAGATCAAGGAAAATAGTTTTTCAGCTGTTGTGGATCAATTTCCAGATGTCTTTCCCATGAAATTCTCAAGGTTACCACCTCTAAGGGAAGTGAAGTTTATGATTGATCTCCTTCCGGGGACTAGTCCTATTTCACTTTCATCATATAGGATAGCACCAATATAGTTATGGGAATTGAAAGTGTTGTTAGAGGAGTTGGAAAGAAAGATTTTCATTTGACCAAGTACGTCTCTATGGGCAACACCGATTTTGTTTGTAAAGAAGGCATATGGAAATCTTCGACTGTGTGTTGATTATAGTAAGATTAACCAAGTTATGATAAATAATAGTTATATACTTCCACACATTGATGATCTATTTGATCAATTAAGGGGATCTCAATGGTTCTCCAAGATGGACTTGCGATTAGGATATCACCAATTGAGAGTTTGGAAAGAGGATATTCCAAAGACAGCTTTCAGAAGTAGATATGGCCACTATGAATATGTATTCATGCCTTTTGGTCTAATAAATTCACCAGTGGTCTTAATGGCATTGAGGAATTGGATATTTCAACAATATCTGGGTTCTTTTGTTGTGGTGTTTGTGGACAACATTTTGGTCTATTCAAAGACAAGGGACGATGATGAGGTGCACCTGGAAACAATGTTACAGATCTTGAGAGATCATCGTTTGTATGCAAAATTAGCAAAGTGTGATTTTTGGATACAAGAAGTACGTTTTCTTGGCCATGTAATTTCTAAGAAAGTCAATTTTGTTGATCCTGAAAAGATATAAGTCATTATCTCTTGGTAACCACCAAAGAATGTTTTAGAGATACAACATTTTTTTGATCTAACTGGTTACTACCAATGCTTTGTACATGATTTATCATGACTAGATTCACCAATGAAAACTCTAATAAAGTATAATGATCCATTCCAATGGATGGAGGAATGTCAGAAGTATTTCTAGGAACTAAAATTTCAGCTTACATTAGCACCAATCTTGATCTTGACAGAATCTGGACAGGGGTATGTGGGGTATTATGATACTTCAGGATCAGGGTTGGGCTATATTCTAATGAAAAGAGATCACGTGGTTTCTTATGGTTCAAGTCATTTGAGAGTGCATGTGAAGAATTATCCAACACATGATTTGGAGTTAGCTGTAGTCATCCATGCTTTGAAAACATGGAGACATTATCTCTTTGGTGAGAAATTTACTGTGTTTACGGATCACAAAAAATTGAAACACATTTTCTCACAATGAGATTTGAATCTAAGGAAAAGGAGATGGATTGTATATCTCTAAATGTTTGACTTTGACTTGATGTACACACCCAGGAAAGGAAATTCGGTGGCGGATGCATTGAGTAGAAATTTATATGCTCAGTTTTCGAAAGAAGATTTAGATGAATGGCAGTTGATGTCGGTCTTAGCCGACATGCATGTGGAATGTGAAGACTGAGGATATGTTGTGGTTTTGTTTTCAGCTATGATTATTATTGATTTAGTAAAAATGATCAAAGAGGAACAAACATCTGGTGCAGAATGTCTGGTTGTAAGTTCAAAACTCAATGGTGGGGAGACCATTGAGGGCTGGAAACTTAATGGGGGTTCAATTTTGTGTTTCAGAGATCGGATGGTTGTACCTATGTTTTTTCAGGAAAAAATCCTTCATGATTACCACCATTCAAGATGGGCGGTACATCCAGGTACATAGAATATGTATAAGGCATTGAAAGCATAATTTTGGTAGAGCAGCATGAAAAGGAATGTGGCAGAGTTTGTCCTGCGGTACTTAACTTGTCAGAAGGTTAAAGAAGAGCATCAGAGACTAGCTGGTATGTTACAATCGTTTCCCATCCTTGTGTGGAAATGGGATCAGATAGGAATGGATTTTTTTACAAGTCTTCCAAGAATGGTCCATAAACACGATTCCATTTGGGTGATAGTGGATCGTCTAACCAAGTCATCCCATTTAATCCCTATTCGTAAAAATCATACGATGGAGGATATTTCAAAAATCTATATTCAAGAAGTGGTAAATTGTCATGTTGTACCAGTGTCAATAGTATTAGATAGAGATCTGAGTTTCACATCTCGTTTCTGGAAATCCCTATAGTATTCCCTTGGGACTCAGTTGACTATGAGCACGACGTATCATCCTCAGACAGATGGAAAATCCGATCAGATGATAAAAACGTTGGAAGACATGTTATGGGATTGTGTAATGGATTTTGGTGGCTCATGGGAGGATAATATACCCTTAATGGAGTTCTCTTACAATAACAATTATCAAGCCTCAATACACATGGATCCGTTTGAAGCATTGTATGGGCGTCCTTGTCGTTCTCCACTATGCTGGGTTGAAATGGGTGAAACTTCACTAGTTGGGCCAAGCCTTGTCCAAGAAACAACTGAGAAGATCCAATTGATTAGAAAGAGGATAGATATGGCTCAGAGTCGTCAGAAATCTTATACAGATCACCATCGAAGATCGTTGTTGTTCGCTGTGGGTGATCTTATCTTCTTGAGGATCTCTCCAAGTCTTGAATATCATCACTTCGGGAAGAAAGGCAACTTATCTGCTAGATACATTGGTTATTTTAAGATACTGGAATGGGTTGGAGAGTTGGAACATCGGTTAGAATTACCACCACTGTTTAGTTCGGTGCATAATGTGTTCCATGTATCCCAGTTGAAAAAGTATCACCCTGCTCCTAACCATGTGATCAGATGGGATCATGTTGACCTAGAACCAAACACATCATTAGTACATATTACATTATGGATCATGGATATACAAGATAATGTCTTGCGTGGGAAAATCATCATCCTAGTGCGGGTGTTATGGCAACATGGTCAGATTCAGGAAGCGACTTGGGAACGTGAGAAGGAAATGAAAGAGCAGTGGCTGGAACTCTTTTGGCCAATGAGGGTTTTCTACTTTCCAAGGATGGAAAGAACAATGGTCGGGATAATTTAGTACCCTTGGTTTCAGGTATATAATCCCTTTCCTCAGATTTTTTTTTAAAATTTGTGTGTCTTTAAGAGAGTTTCCATAAAATAGAGAGTTTCCATAAAATAGAGAGTTTCCATAAAATAGAGACTTTCCATAAAATGGAGAGTTTCCATAATATAGAGAGTTTCCATAAAATATAGAGTTTCTATAATATATAGAGTTTTCATAAAGTTGGGTGTTTCCATAATGTTGGTTGTTTCAATAAAGTGGGATGTTTCCATAAAGTGGGGTGTTTCCATAAAGTGTGTTGTTTCCATAAAGTGGGGTGTTTTTATAAAGTGGGATGTTTCCATAAAAAAATGTGTTTCCATAAAAAGGGTAAAGTTGGATGATGGGAGATTTTGAGGGTTTTATAAATATTATTGGGACCAAAAGGAAGTTCACATGATCCATACACAGTTGGCCCAAATTGTGTCGTCAAACCCTGCGCAGAGGTCAAATCTAGATCCTATTTTATAGGAGCTTACTCGTTTTTTCTCTATATATATTTTTTCGCTTCAAAACGACCATATTTCAAGATTAATCTCCTTAGAAGTCTGGATAACTCTCCCCACATTAGTTGGAGCCAACCTAGAGCCTTCCCTTATTGATTTCGAGTCCGATTCTTGAGGTATGTCACCAATCTTTCCTGATTTTTCAGGTTTTCTTAGATCTGCTTAGATCTAATTCTCCAATATCCATTCATTCTTAGATCTGAACCTATAGTGGTTAGATCTACATTTTTGGATGCCAAATAATTCAATTTTGAGTCTTGATCTTTCTAGGATAAGAGAACAAAGTCCGTTCTAAGAGAATTGACCCGCTTCCTTGTGTGTTCTTCGTCGGTTGCCAAAGTTTTGTCAAAACGTTTGTGGTAGGAGGCTTCTCTCTTGACTCCTCTTTCTAGAATTGATTATAATAGATTAGAATTGGTTTATTTATAATAAATATATTGTGAAAATCATGGAAAAATCTTCTTTAGTGATGATTTATGGTTTTTGTGAAATTGTGTGATCTTGGTGAATAATTGTGCAAAGGTGGTTTAGTTTCATGAATTTAAAATGATGATTTTAAATTATGGATTTTCTAGAATTTATAAATGGTTGATGAAAAAGGGGGTTTCAATAGAAATGTTTTTCAATAAAAATGGTGTTTTATTGAAATGGTTTGTAATTGAAATGGTTTGGAATTGAAATGGTTTTGACGGAAATGGTTTTCAATAAAAAGGTGTTTTTATTGAAAGGGTTGTTTTGGAATGATCATTGGGAATATGTGGTGTGTGTTAATGTAGAATATATAGTTTTGGTTGAAATATGACCTTGTGTTTGGTTCCAAAGGATTAATTGCACATGATAATTTCATATACGGGGCTTGGTTGAAATATGACCTTTTGCTCGGTGACAAAGGGTTAATGGCACATGGGAAACAAATACCTTGTGACAACTTGGTAAATCAATGAGAAACCTCTTATGAGTATGGAACTGTCATAAATTAGCATGCATGGTAGGTTACATGGGTTTAAGGAATGGTTGGGTATACTGATAAAGGGATATTGTGAAATGGTTTTAAAGATTGTTTAGTTATTTTTTTGGAAAAATATCTTGCTGGGAAAATTGGTTTCAATTGCACTTGTATGCTTTTAGTAATGAATGGTTTTGGAAAATTGTTTATATTTAGTTATAAACTGTTTTTGAGAAATTGTTTTATAGAAATTTTTTATATAATTGTTTCTAACTCTTATATCCTAGTGGTGTGAGTTGGGAAGTCATCAGAGAAAACCTACTGAGTTTTATACTCACCCCTTCTTTGGCACTTTGGTGCTTTTGTAGATGCTATCTTCTCAGACAAGGGCAAAGGTAATGTTTCAGACATGTTTAACACTACCTTGTGATGTTTGGGCTGTTTGGAGATTGTGGAGCTTGGAGCTTGTGGACCATGGATTCTTGAGGTATTTTGATATTCTTGTGTATTTTATCCTTCATGTGCTTTGATACTTGGCTATTATTCCGTTGTTTCTTACTTAGATGTGGTTTGGAGATAGATGAAGTATTTGAGTTGTCTTTCATTCGTTCATCCATCATACAGTGAATGTTTGGTTATGGTTGGTTTGTTTATTGGTTTATTTCTTAAAGGGTAAATCGTCCCCTACTTTTGTTTGAAACCCTTCAGCATTTATTGCCAGCCTTTGGAATCTTGGTGATGTCTCTTAAGGTCTAGTAATGACTCATCACACTCTCAAACCAATGAGAATTGGAGGGTCATTACACCTTTTACCACTCCTTATTTCTCACACCAAGCATAGCTCATGTGTGGTTAAGAATTGGTTAAAGAACATATCTATTTAAATAAGGTATTTCAATTCCTATATTGGAATATATGTCGTAATCATATTACAATAAACTGCATGATCTTATTAAAAAACTATCTATATTATGATTATAAATTTGTATGAGATATGTAGTCATTTCACATCAGTTCACCTTTTTCCTCATCACAAGATGTTAAAATTCATGAGAATTATCTTGATTCTCATTTATATGAGATAGGTAGTGACTTCTAGATTTTTAATCCTAGGACCAGCTACAACATGATGTAAAAATCGTCTTCTCTCCCATGTACAAGTTAGATCTACATGAGTAAATTCAAATGCTATTTATAGCAAAGACCCTAATGTCTTTATTGCATGACTTTAAAACTATACGGTACCGAAAGAACTTCATATGGCTTGATTCTCATCCTATTGTGATACGTAGTGAAAACTAGAACTTAGATATTAGTTCTAGAAATGGGATAAAATAAAATTACCCATATCCTATATACAATTAGAAATCCACATAGAAGCCCTTTATTTTAGGTCCTCTTCTTAGAGATCCAACTAAGGAAACAAAAGATATTCCCATTATACATATGAGTCATATCTATTTAAGGGAGTCAAAACTCATGGCCAATCTTGATTCAAATATTTCTCATGTGCATTGAACATCACCCTTTTCAGATTTCACACTCTTAATCTTGAATAATTTCAGATCTTCATAATATTTCTTTAGTTTCTGGTGGCAGTGTTTCTTGATGTTGAGAACTCTTTTTCCTGACTATGCAGTATGTTCCCCTAGGTGGCCTTGTATTAAATTTTCCTACATAACGGGCCTGATAGCTAAAGGATTCTACTATTTGGATATGCAACACATGCCCTAGCTGACCCTGCACAATACAACCCCAATAACTAGTTTTTCAAATAGTGGTAACTTTGTTCTTGGTAGAAGCCTCTTGTGTGCCCTTCAAAATTTGATGATTATATACATGAAACTGTATTTTAAAGCGGTCATCCATTGTATATTTGTACCATATCCATTATCTCGACCTAAAATCCTCCATGACCATGGTTTACACATTTTCCCACTCCATGTGTTCAAAGCATATTGAGGTATCCTTGATCATTTGACCACATGTCATCTATTGTTTCCATGATATTATGGTCCTGGTCATATGAAATAAAACTATAGAAACCACACAATGTTTGGATCAAAAATTCATAGAGAGACTATTCCTCCAATTCTTTGAAAAACATGCTTATAAATATACCCTCTATATTCAGGTACTTTTCTCCAAAACCAAACTTTTTGCTTAGGAAAATCTATATCTCCATAAATTTTTTTTTTGACTTTTAGCACTAGAAAGTCAAATTTTTTATAGAACCTTTATCTGATTATACGGAACATGAACTTAGGTGGCCTTTCTTAAAATTATCCTATATAACAAGCCTATCAACATAAGGATTCTACTAATTGGCTATAAAACATATGCCTTAGCTGGCCCTACATAATACAGCCCCCATAACGGGTTTGTCAAATAGTGGTAAATTTGTTCTTGGAAGATACCTCCTCTATTTGTATACTTCATGTTTTATATTTAGTGACCGCACAAAAAATCATGGCTCAATATTCTACTTAGAAATATCTAAATAATATTGGGTCTTCCCCCAACTATCAAGCCTTGTTTGGGTTGTAATATCAAAATTCATGGTCAAATATATTCAACCTTAAACATTAGAATTATTATTCCAACATGCATGACTTTAAACTACCATCAAAAAGAGATATAGTACTCACTAGGTTAAAAACCCGCAATGGGAAATCTAAACAAATCTTGACTCTTAGCTCTCTAGACCTATAATCTATATAGTTTAGGCAATATCGAGAAATTTGAAAATAAAATAAAAATAAAAGACATAAAGTTTGTAAAGTTTTCCATATGGAACTAGAAACACTCAAACTGTTCTCACTAGGCCCATTGTCTTAGGTAAAAATTAGATCATCTTTCAAAACCTTATATAACTCCAAAACCACAAAACGATGTCGGAATGCATCAAATTTCCCTATATTTACCTTAGATACATATTATTTTAATTCTGAAAAAATATAATTATAAGGGGTGGATTTTTTTGACTCTACCTAATGAATTTAATGCAATTTTCCACAAAATTTATGGTTTGACTTCCATTTTCCTCGATACTTCTCCACAATGAGAGATGATATAGAAAGATCTCACCTCAAGGGTAGGCCATGGATTTCCAAGATCGATGACAAAAAGGTGTCAAGGCATAAAAATGAGATTTATGATTTTCTTATGAGATAATTTGGTTTATTAACCATGTAAATATGTTTATATATCTTCTAGAGAATCAATTATACTATTCGTAGAGCCAAAACAGACTCACAGATCAAAGGTCATGGCTCTTAGAAGTTGGAACAATTTTGTAAATGGATTTTCATCAGCTTGCGCACCACACTTGTGTGCTAAGTCACCTTAAAAAATGATTCCATATTTTCTTATAAATAGGACCCTTGGGAACCTAATTTGTACAATGAAAAATTTGAAATAATTTATACATCTTGCATGCATCAGCTTGCGTGGACAGCTTGCACACATTAGGTTGTGTGCATCAGCTTGCACATACAACTTGCACGCATCAGATTGAACAAAAAACTAGCATGTAGAAGCTTGTGTGGATATAACTTGTGTGCCACCCACTTGCATTCCATACACTAGCGTGCCACCCCATTTAACTCCAAAAACTTGTGTGTTATACTTGCGTGCCAAGTCTCCTTTTCTCAGGGTCTTATTTTTCCTATAAATAGACCCATGGGGTCTTCATTTGTACAGATGAGTTTCTCCAATGCCCAATTTCTACTCTAGTCACCCTAGTTCCTTTTCAAAGTCTTATAAAACCTCCTAGGTAATTATTTAACTCCTAAGGTGAGGGGATTAAAAGAGTATCATAAGAATTAAGTCAATTCTGTGTTTGAAATCCATAACACTTGCATGCCCAATGCGCCCAACCTCCCTAAATTAAGAACACTTGTGCGCCCTCCATTCCTTATATAGGAACTTGATCACCCCACTTCTAGGAATACCTATGAGGTCTCTTTAAGGCTTGAACCAAGATTTTCCCAAGTCTTATCCTCCAAGTTTTTCATCACTTATGGTGAAATAAAGTTTCCCAAGCCTACATGCGTGCCCAATACCTCTGCGCTAGAGACTTGAGCACCCCTATTTGGTTCACCTTGCCTCTTTGGCCTCTTTGAGCCTTTCATGAAGCCTTATTAAAAGCCATTCATGGTAGTGATTCTTCTTCATTGGATCCATTTTCTAAAAGGGATCATGTTGAAACCTCCACCAAGACCTCCTGATTTATAAAAACTTAGGTAAAGTCACACTTGTGTGTCTCCTATTTACATTTGTATCTCTATGGTTAGAGGTTTCTCATAATTGTTCTATTGGGAAGAAAGGGTTATCAAGATGTCAGTGGAGTTGTATCTCCATGGTCGTAAGGTCTCTTCTCCTAGGAATAATATTGAGGAGTTCCCAGTTTAGAGGATTAGGGTTTGGTCCATGTCTGTCCATTATCTCTAAAATCCAGAGCCTATGTTCCCTTGTAGAAAAGATAAAGTTTACGCCTACTTTTCTTTTCAACAAGAAAAGTATCCTCCTCTACTGGGATCAATTTTAGGGAATACCTTATGAAGTAAACCCTGAGTCTTTTAGGCTAGATCCAATGACCTTCACTTCAATTTCACATTGATGGGATCATTGCTTCGTGCCCTCATCCACTGTCACCTCAACTTCTTTCATCATAGGACCAACCTCTTCCATCAATGGAGGACAAAGTGTGTGGTTTGTTGAATCTTTCACAACCTCTTTTCTCTTACACCTATCATGACTCACGTGGGATTAGAGATATGTTATTAGTACAACATTTGAACAATACACCTCACTTATTGAACTATGAGAACTCTGATCCCCACTATAATTGGGATACGTAGGAAGACTTCACCTAGGGTATGAGATCATTGGACATCCTCCTTAGGAGTCCAACCCTAACTCCCTTAATTAGGGAAACCATCCTTGGATGTAAACCCCGAATTAATCCCCCCTAAATCTCCATGAGTTAAGATATCTCTCATGGACCCTATTACAAGGGAATCATCTTTAGGAGTAAGACCCAACCTATTTCTCTCAAAGGGCTATATTCCTTTACAAGACTTACCTAACTATATGGGATTTAATTACCATACAATTGGGATACATAGGAGGCCTACCCAAGGTTCAAACCCAACACCCAAAATCAACCTTGTTATTCTTGGTCCATATTCCCAACAGGGTCTAATCCAACTTGGGATATCATATCCTTTCTAGGTTCCTTGGACTACTTATGCATAAGTCCCACACTAATATTTGACTAAGCACCTTTTGCTTAGATGTCATTACCACATGACATTAAACTATACGATTAGGTCCTTATCACACGACCTTAAAAGGTATGATGTGTCCCATTAAGCAGCACTGAACTATGAGGATTTTGATTACTTTCTCAAGGATACATAGGTAGCCAATTTATGGGTATGATCCCAATATCAAAACAAATTTTGTCTACCTGGATGACCATAAATTCCAAAGTTCCCCACTGAGTGGATTAAAATACAACATCATTGTAACAAAAACTAAAGAATCTCTAAGTAGTATATGAGAGGATACCATTGATGGAGAACCTCAAATACATACAGATATATCCATTGATGAAGAACCTCGAATAGATTCAGATGATTTTGAATTGAATACATGCTAACTAATTGATTCCAATCTCAAAGGGAAACCTACATTATACTTGGTAAATTAATAATGATTCATGAACATATCTTAGATCTATAAGAGAGTCCCAGAGTCTGAAATAATTCTCCCCAAAAGGCTGTGATGATCTCGACCTACCATCCTCTCAACCAATGCGAGTTATTAAGTATCATATTTAAAAAAAACTAATGAATTCATGACTTTGGAATGTACGTCCCTTTGGATATAGAACTGTTGGATGTTTCCGGTTCCATAAATAATTCCTATGGAAACTATCTAGAAGTAGTGATTCCTAATCAGAAATCATGTTCTGGGGGAAAGAATAATATACCACTTAGTTTTAATTTCTAGGATGGTAGTAGATTAAGAATTCGAAATACTTTCTCTACTATAACCATCTCCGCTAGAACATATTAACATTTTTTTTATGTGAACATATACTTGAGGCTCTTATGATCTATATTTATTTCACACTTTTCCCTAAATAGATAATGATGCAAAATTTTCAATGTGAAGATCATTATAGCTAACTCTAAATCATGTGTTGTATATTTCTACTCATGAAATTTCAACTACCTTGAGACATCAACTATCACGTTTTCATTATGTATTAGTACATATCCCAAACCCTTCTTTGAAGAATCAAAGTATACCACAAAAATTTATCCACATGAGGGTATCATGATTACTAGTGTAGTGATAAGAATATCTTTAAATTACTTGAATATCTCTTTATAATAATAATTATAGAACAAATTTACTCTCTTTTGAGTCATCTTGTCCAGAGGGATTGAAAATTGAGAGATGTTTCTCAAAAATAATAGTAATACTCATCTAGTCCATGGAAAATATATATCTTCATTATAGATCTTGGTTTGGGCCTCTCCACAATTGGATTTATATTAGAAGGGTCCACAAATATCCCTTTTATAGTAATAACATACCCCATGAAGGATACTTACTCTATCCATAACTCACATTTACTTTACTTTTCATATATCTTATCCTTTAGCAAAGTTTTTAGCAAAATATTAAAATTCACTTTATCCCCCACCTTGATTTTGGAGTACATAAGAATATAATCTATAAAGGCTACCACAAAATTTTTAAGTTAATCTCTTAATACTATATTCCTTAAGTCTATAAATATTTTTGGAGCATTAGTGAGTATAAAGGGAACAACTATAAAGTCATAGTGTTCATAAATTATTCCAAATTCATTCTTGGGAATACCATATATATTAACCATTAATAAGTGATATAAAGATTGAAGATACAACTTTTAGAAATAACAATACCCAATTAGTTCATTAAATAATTAATCAATCCATGTTAGGGGATACTTGTTCATTGTCATGATTTTTTGAGCTCATGATAATCAATGGAATGGATCATTGGCCAAACATTTTACTTGATGAAGAGGATTGAAAAAATCCATGGTGAATCACTCGGACATATAAAACCCTTATCCATATTCTCTTGTAATTTATTATTAAGTTATTCCAGCTCAAAATATACATTCTATATGAAGTATTGTATATGATTAGATATCCAGGTACAAATTCAATTGAGAACTCAATCTATCAGTCAACAAAAATACCATACAATTATTTAGGGAGTACATTATCATAATCTCTAAAAATGGGAATGTCTTTGAGAATTAGTATCTCTTTATTCTCAATAATTTGAGATATATATTCTTAATCATAAGGAAATATTATCCATACTGTAGATAAATAATCCAAATGAGACTAATCTTCCTCCTTACACTTTTATAGAATCATAGCATGCCTTTGTTTTCTATTCCCAAAGATAGCTCAACCCCCATATTTTGAGGTAGTGTTTGAATAGTTCTACTAAAATTTAAAGATAAAAAATAATATGTAGAACCTGAATTGTAAATAAAAATAACAATTATTAAATGAATAACTAGTATATATATCACTACATCGTTGTCGGGATCCACCTTTGTAATAGTGATAGAATTTTCCCTTCCTTTCTCTCTTTGAATTAGAGGTTGTTTCCATTGATTTTCTTTGAAAAACCTTATATTAAGGAATTGGATTTCATAATTCTAATGTTCCTCATAGTTGAAAAATTTTACCATTTACTAAATGGTGGGCTGAATATTCTTTTCTTCTTATTAAGTAGAGGGATTATTCATATTCCTTCAACATTGATTAGCTTATGCCATTATTTTCCACACTTTAAGCATCATCTGATTGATATAGTTGTTGGGATGATTTTTTCAACACTTTGGACATATGGGATTCTATTTTTTCTTACCATCATAAGATCTATATATTGATCCTTCTAATGAAAACTCCATCTTACACTTTTTATCTCATAGCCCACAAGACCACTCAGAGTCCCCAATATTCATTATCAACCTTGAGAACAAAATATAAAATCTATTAATAGATTTAAAAGTGTCAAATCATTAAATATTTTCATATAATTGGATTTAACACACTAAATAAGAAGTACACCTTAGTTTTGGTGCTAATGGAAAAGTAGAAGTCACATCACGAAACCCTTGTTATGTTTTCTATATACATCCCAATAGACTCCTCTTCCCTTTTAATTAGTCTGAGGAACTACCTCTCCATTTTAAGATGTATATTTTGGGTAAAATATTTATTGAAAAATATTTTCTTAAATAATTCCCATTTAATAGAATCAATTTTCTATTTGGAATTCATGTTCTTGATCACTATCCACCACTGATTGGATTCCTCTTCAAAATAATAGATAACCTACATGACATTCACTTGTTATAAGAATTTGCATAAAAAGAGTAACATATCAATAGAGTTAATCCATAATTATGTGATGATGGAATCGAAAGATCCACTAAAGTTAGGAGGATTTTTTACATAAAGGACCTGATCAAAACATTCAATTTCTTAGGTGAAGGAGGGCGTTCCACATGATTATTGTTATTATTCATAGCACTAGTAAACTATGAAAATACTTCTGTGAATTTCATATCCCCCAATCACATATTTTTAGGAATATAATTAAGTTAATCATCACATTTCTTATCACAGTTGTTGTTGGTATAGTTCCTCATATTTCTCTACATTAAATAAATTAAAGGGAAAATGAGATGAGAATAATTTAACTGACAAACATATAACAGGGAAACTAAAAACTTATAAGGAATAACTTATAATTGAAAATCATATCCAAAATTTTGAGTCTCCATTATTTAATCTAGGTTATCCATGGTATTTTTCCTATTTGGTTTTCTAGCCTAATAATTTGTTCAAATCATTCATAATGGATTATAAAGAGTTTATGGATTTACAAAGAATATCCCCTAAGAGTGTCAAAAAAGGTGTGTAGAAAGGCGTCATTATCATGCACGATGTGAGAATAAATTCAAATACCAATGTTCCATTTTGGGGGTTATTACCCCTAGGTAAAACTATTCTAGATCTAAATCCACTTGTAATATCCAAATAGGGATGGAAATTTCTTGGAAATCACTCACTTTATACTTCACAAAAATTACAGGATATTTTCTTATAAATAGGCATATCACTTGGATTCTCACTAAATTATTCTATTCCTAATCCCCAAAAATAACTATACATTTATTTAATACCATATACAGTGACCCATTCCTTTTACATACATAATTTCATGAATTTTAATTAAAATATCCAATAAGTACAACCCAAAGACCATGAGGTCTAGTGTCTTTGGAAGAATAAGATACTAATTTATTAAAAGGAAAATAAAATATAACATATTTAATTTATTTTCTATAATGAGATCCTAAATTCATTTGAGATTGTAAAACTACAAAGGATAAATAAAGGAACACATAAAGGAATAAATAGAAGAAATTGGTTAGCCAGAAAGCCCAATAACTAAATAAACATGTTAATGAGACATAACATGTGAGTCAAATGGAATAATATGATATCATAAAATAGAAGTCTCGATAATCATCACCTAAGATCATATAGTAAATAAAATGGTATCATAGGATAATGAAAATATAGGAATGTGGTAGTAACATAAAACATAAAATAAACATGATTCAAGGCTAATTGATAAGACACCATCACATGGAAGACAAAGTACTATCATAGATTAGGTTCACTCCATAATCCTATACATAATGTATCATGATAAAAAATACCCAATTCAATGTATTACTATATAGGAACACCCTACATAACATTTAAATTATTATGTGTTCCACCATAGGAAATAAATCTTATGTCATAAACATAAAAATTACACGTGGAAAGAATTGTTTTTTAATTGAGAAAAAAACTTATGGCGGGTATTAACCCATAAAAGGAAAGGGGAATAAACTAGGTATATATGTGAGATTCATATATATACTGAATTTACAATCATTCCATAACATTAAAAATAGTGATAAAGTGAGATATATATAGAAAGGTCATTATGATGAGAAAAAGGGTGGTTCAGAGAGATCACATATCTTTTGGATGAATCTATTCTACACTTTCACCTAACACCATGGATAATAAAATTTGATTCATTAATTAAATAATTAATAAACTTTACATATATATTTTATTTATTTAAATGTTATTATGTTTGTTTATATTTATTTTAGTGAGATATACTGTTTAATTTTGTTGTCATATGAGTATTTATTTAATGGTTCCAATGTCAGATATCTTATTGAAAATTATTGATGTTCTTGTCAAATGGGAATAAAAATATAGAAGTTAAATTAAATAATATTAATTTACTAATAGAAATAATAATTTTCCCAAATACCCATATGTGTTCCGACATTGGGATGGTTCACATAATGAAAACGTTATCGTTAATCAGTTAGTTCATTTTGGTGGATTTACCGACCATCGAAGAAAAAAATCATTTTATTTAATTAAATTTTCATTAAAACATTAAATAAATTGAAATAAGTTATAATATAAAAATTATAATAATATTTAACCATAATATCTTTATACAAGAATCCTTGAAGTTAGTGAAGGAAAAAGAAGTGTGTTGTTTATAGAGGTGGTAAACCAACCATATTATAAACAACATTTTATTTTTAAAAAAGAAATAAGGGAGGGTATAAGATGGATATTAAAACTTAATAATAACATATCAATATATTTAGGATAGAAATGTTACAATTTTTATGTGGATGAGATCATATGGGGGTGGTAGAATAATAATAAAATTAAAAGAGGTTAGTCAATATTTTTACCAATTTGTTTGCTTGCCTCCTCTTAAGACACCCCATAATTATCATTGAAATGGTATTTGGATGAGACTAGTGTAGGGAATGTGTTGATCAAAAAATTTAATTAATTTACTATTAATTTTCTATTCTCACAAAAACCCACACTCAGGTCACTAATGAAGTTACTGTAAGTGAAATTCAGGATATTGATTAATACAATAATTATTTTTTATTCTAGAATAATTTTGTACTTTAATCCCATGAAAGTTAGTTTTCTAAAGATATAATAATTATTCATTTTTTTATAACATCTTGAAACATTATTTATACCCTATGTTTTTAGTGGAATATATGGTTTTTGAACCCTACATTAGGAATTGAATCATACTTTAGTACCCTAAATTTGGAGTGGACATATGGATTAGGAACCCCACTTTTAGAAGAAACCCTATGTTTGAGGAAAAATGTGTTCTTCATTATCCATACTTTTATAATCAACCATAAATTTTCAATGATACTTTTTAAGTTTACCACTATATAGAGTAACCCTACATTTGACTCGATCAATTATAGTGTTTTTAAAATATGGATTATTTCCATGATTTCTTCTATGATATTTCCAAATTTAATAACTATTTTAAATATATTTAAATATCTATTATTAGTTATGTGTTTAATACATTAAATCATTCATTTTTATAAGATAAGTTATTATTTTATCGAAGTGTTCATGTTTAAATTCAATTCATGATATGTGGTTTTATTATCATGATTTATCATGTGATATTTATAGATCTATTTTTATGGAATCAATTAGATTATATTGTTAAATATTGAGAGTTTATTTTTCTTAACAAGTGAAAAATGAAATAATGAAAATAATATTTTGACATTTTCTCTAGTTATATGAGGATATATACATGTTTTGATCCTTCTCTATTTGATCATCATACAGTTATTGCTACCATATTTCATTGTTAAGATTTTTCTATAGCCTGATAAAGCATCTATCAGAGCTAAAATTTGTAGATATACATGTTTGATCATCATCCAAGTGTTTTATTTATTTCAATATTTAGGAATCATATTTCACAATAAATATCTTTTCTACTACAACTTTGTTTTATTGAAGTTCATTTCCTTTGTCAGTTACTAAAAAAACTATAAGCTGAACTTGTTATTCAATAATCACTATCTCAATCTATTTTACATCATAGTGTTGAATAATAATACTCAATCATTGTGGAGTGTTAGATTCTCATACTAATATGTGGTTATTTTAGTTCCCTATAAAAGAACTAGAATTCCTAGTAAAATCCATGTTTTAAAGGTGTAAACTACTTTTACTCTGTTGTAGAGGTCCCCAAAAAAGGTTCTACTCATGAAAATAACCATTCTCATGGAAAGAGAATTTGTGGAGTGGACTATGAGATTTATATTCTTTAAACCACTATACATCATTGTCTTATGTCATTTACTTTATTTATTTCCCTCTCCTTTCTCATATTTATGATAGAAGTAAATGATAACATTAAAAAAAGAGGTAAACTTTTTTATATCAGGATTTTAAAGGAATAAAATTCACCCCTATTGTGTATTCATATTAGTAATTCTAACCCAAAAATTGGTAAAGGATGTTTGGATCTATTGGATATAGTTCTCCTATTATAAATCCTTTAATATTATTCTATTTCTACCTAATACCAATGATTGGTATTAGAGGAAGTTCTTCATTGGATATATTTATTTTTTAGAAATCCCTAAGGATTATATTATTTCTATTAAATACCAAAAAAATTATATAATGGTCATATTAAAGTGGTCATATTTATTTTAACACTAAAAAATCAGAGATAAATATCTATACAAAGATAAAATGAATGACATTAGAAAAGGTGTGTCGATGATCCATGAACCTTATTTTAATGGGGATAATTATGGATTTTGGAATGCACACATGATTATTTATTTGAAAAATATTAGAATAAGAGTTTACTTAAAAGTAATCAAGCCCTATGAAATTCCAAATGAATATTTTGAGAAGTAGAATGATTCTCAAGAGAAAGATTCAAATCTTAATTTGATAGTCGTGAATGCCATTGTCTATATACTTGGTTATAATTAATTTAATCAAGTTTATCAATGTGGTAATATATATTAAATGTGTAATACCATTTATTTTTTACTATGAAGTAACTGATAATTTTATAAAACTGAGGTATAAGATTAAAAAATTGAAATTTAATATATTCAGGTTGCATAAATATAAAAGAATCATTCAAATGAATGGAAGAATAAAAAAATCTGTCAATGATGTTGTTTCCTTAGAAGAAACTATTTCAGATTTTTATAAGGAATTAAAGGTATATAGAGTTTTAACTTCTAAGTGGAATGGAATAACTTATATTATTCATCAATCTATACTATCTATAGAGTTGAATATGAAATAACTAATTGAAACCTTAATGATGTAAAAATATGAGATACATGTAGAAGATGAAAATCATATATCTATAAAAAATAAAGATATTTCACTGAAAATTACTATGGAATAATGTTCTAATTAAATTTATTTGGATTCATGTAAAGGATAAAAAAATCTTGATTTTTTTTGGAAAACAATATAATAAGGTAAAGAAGAAATTAAAAAGGAATAATGAAGACATATGATATGATTTTAATAAGAAGGGTAACATGAGATTTGATTATTTTATGATTAAATCTCAAAGGAACACATATTATAAAAGAAAAGGTAATAAGTTCATGAAGTTTAATTGGAGTTCTTCTTATGATTCAAGTGATAAATCCACTACAAACTCTGAATATGTACATGGAAATAAAATGGTAAATCTATGTTTTATGGATTATTATGATGATGTAAATTATTCTAACTTTCAATATTCTAATTTTTAAGGGTTACCTTATGACACCCTATATAAATATTATTTCATTACCTTCCATCACGCTCAACCCCAAGGTTCCTTCTTTTGAGCAGGGTTTTCCCAAGATTTCTATTTCTTTATAGGAATTCACAGAGGCTTCAGACCTCCATCGACTATCTCTAATGGCTCTCTTTGATTGGAATCGACCATTTTTTGACTCCTTTGATAGATTCATTGACGATTCGTAGGATCTGCATCACCATGATGTAGTAGGGATCCTGGATCCTCGTCATATTCTCATCCGATTCTAGGTGGAGGATGACCTTATTTCCGCCTGGTCCGGTGGCCGAAGATCCTTCAACAGTGTTTGGTTCTTCCTGTCCCACTAGTATTTCGATTACCATCTGCGACGGGACCCTCCGACAATGCCAATTTGGGTCAGTTTCCTGAGCCTTCTATTGTCATTTCAGAACCCTACAATTCTTTCAATTCTTGGCAACATGGTAGGTAAATTTTTGTGCTTTGATCAAAGATCTCGAACCCTTTTCCATTCGATTTATCCTCGTATCTGTGTTGAAATAGATGTCTCTATACCTCCGACTGACTTTGTATGGATTGAGATAGAACATGAATATCAGTTAAAATAGGAGGTGAATTTTGAATATTGGATATATTTTTTCTCTTCTTGTTGTCGACTAGGTCACCTCCAACAAGTCTGCAGGCATGGATCACCCCCAAATCTAGTTCATGATGTGGAGCATGAGGGTAGCAAGAGGTTTAGCTCTTACGCAGCTATGGCCTGTCTGTCATCAAGGGTTAGAATGGGCTCTTCTGATTTTGATAGGGGTGTCAGTCAACACTCCAGACTAGTCCCTAAGGTTTACTCAGTAAGACTTTAACATGGTTCCTCAAAGTCAAAGTTACAGAATATACAGGTTGATATTGTTGTGTACTAATAGGTTCAGGATAATTCTATCTTAGGAGAGTATGAGGAGGTGCATGGGGTTGTTCCAAAGGTGATGGAACCTGTTAGGCAACAAATTTCAGGTGCAGAGTTTAGCTCCGGAGAGGATCAACCCTTGTCTAAGGTGGAAGAGCCACGGGTAGTTGACATATTTTCCCATCAAAAACATGATTTCGGTATAATATCCTTGTATGTGGGAGTAAAGGAGGATTTTCAGTTTGTTAGAACAGAAAATAAGGGTCCCTTGGATGTGGCCCCTGTGGATCTACCGGGTACAACATATTATCTTTGTGGAAAAGGGAGGATAGACGAAGCGAGTGTCTTGGGGACCTTAGACCCAAACACCCTTGGTTCCAACTCTAAAATCCTTACTAAGGCTTGGAATAGTGGGAAGAATAATGGTTTATAGAATAGAGTAGGAAAGGAGGAACCTCTGTGTAAGTAGAGACCCCTTAAAGAAGGCTCGACGATTTAGCTGGGGAACCATTTTGAAGGTCTGGTTATTCAAGAACCACCATTGACTCAAGAGGAGTACACTTCAGGTGATGAAAACTATTGTCAAATCTCGGTGGATAGCATGGACCTAATTCAAAGGAAAGGTCCTTATAACCCTATAAGGAAGAAGGGGAATGAAGGAATGCTAGACTCAAGGAAATGTATTTTGGTCCAAGGGAAAAAACCAACGGGACGCAAGGATTACTCCGACTTTCCAAAACCGATGGAGAAAAGGTTGGCCAAGAAGGGTAGAAAAAAGTAAATCAGTGCCCTGCAAATTGGGGAAAGTGAAGAATCAAGTATAAATAAAAGAGACAGGGAAGAAGAGGATGGAGAGTGCTTGAAACTTATCTTGCACTCCAAGGAAGAAATGATATAAAAAGCTGTCTGACCTAATGTCTTAGAAGAGGAGATTAAAATAATTTATACAAGAAGGCTGAAAGTTGATGCCAATGAGGAGAAAGAAGTTTGGATAGATAAACAAGATCTAATTCTATCATGGGTCTTCAATCAGAGAAAAATTAGAATGGATGAATTTATTCATACAATGGAAAAGATTATTTCTCACTTTGAAGAGCTTATCAGAGAGGATCCTGATATCCAGGTTAGTCTGTTGCAGTGTGAAATATATAGAGAAACTAATTCAAGTAATCTTAGTCTTGTGTTTCATCATTTTGTGAGCTCTTTAAACGCGTAGTGGTGTCTTGTTTGTGTACTATGGTTTCCAATTTGTCCTTAAAATGGCTTAATAAAAAATTTACATTTGGTGGTTATTTAGAAACTTATTCTAAATCTATTTATGAGAAATCTTATAAAAAATTGATTTGGTTTTCTAAATATTTAGTTTCTAACACTTCTAGAAACAAAATCATATTGAACCAGAAGGCATCTGTGTTTGATATTTTATAGATATATTCCACCAAACTCCATTGTTATATATTTTTAGGGTCTCGTAGGAAAATATCTATAAATTCATTTTACCATTGATCAACTTTAAAGTGGTTCATTATCATAAAATAAATAACCTTAAAGCTGAAATTTTAAAATCCAGGTAGTATTTATTTTTAATAAATTTATGGTTTTATATAGGGGGAGTTTTTTACATATTTATTATCTGATTAAATATTTTATTATTATGGAATTAATAAAATTGTTTTCATTATTAATTCTTTTCAAATTCATTATTATTTTATTAAAAAATGGATTATAGATATTTTAAGGACTACTTTTTTTTGAAAAGTCCATATTTAAGGGGGAGTTTGTATTATTACATATATTAATTATATAAATAAATTTAGGTTTATTAAATATCATCATAAATACATTTTCTTCTCTTAATTAATGTTTTTATGTAAACATCATTCTTTTTTAAAACTTATTTTTTATAAACATTGTTTATTTAAACTTATTATTACATAATATTTTCTTATGCAAGAAAATATTTCAAATGTAAAATCTAAAATTATTACACTATTTTTTGGCTTGAGAATCTAAAACATCACCTGAAAACCATCAGACTAGAACCATTATTCTTCCTATTTTTAACCCTAACTCTTTCTAGAACCCTCTGAAAACTTTTTTCTTCCTTCATTGAATTGAAAATTTTAATTAATTCTGATGAATCTAGCCTGAATAGAATGAATGTAGACCCTCAAGATAAAAAAATGTTATTTTCAAAAGATAAGAGTTAAAGGTTTGGATTATTTTATTATTTTTAGTTGTTAATAATATGTTTAAAATATTGAGTTAAAATCATTCTGTAATAAATATAATTCTTTTAATAATGATATGACCGATCTATTTGGAGAAAATTATATTTCTTTGGTTGAGGATTTCATATAAAGATATTCTATAAATGGTACAAAAATCCTTGGTTTTTAAGAACCAAAAGTTAAATCTATTAAGAAAACTAAAGGTGTAATTCCCTCTATAGATTTGATATCTAAGTTAAATATTTTTAAAGGAGAAGGAGTAAAGTTTCATAAAGATATTAAAATCTCCGTAAAATATTATGAAGAGATGGAAAAATATTATGTTTCAAAAAAATATTTTGTTTATATTTAAAATATATATCAAATTTTATTTTAAATCACAATTTTATTGAATATTTTGATTCCCTTAAAGTGTGAATGGTAAGTCAAATTAAGAAAATCAATTGAAATTCTGTTTATAAATCAGATCTGAGTTGAAATATTTTTTGTTATAAATTTGTTCTCGTATTATTTGATATATCAAAGATATTAACATATTGAAAACATAATAGAACTACTAGATAGAGTTCTAGTAGTTTTGTGTAAAAAATTTCATAGTTTGGAGTGTAAATATGAAATGTTTAACCTTCCCAAAAGACATAATTACTTTTCTCTACCCTATCCTATTTGAAATTTAATCCAAAATATCATTTTTTAAGATTGAGAAATAGTTGGTGACCCAACCCACACTCACAAAATTTATTAAAAATATAAAGTCAAAAAGTGTATCTATGAGGTGTAACATTCTTGAACCAAGAAAAGACCTAAATATTAAACATGTGAAGGACAAAGAAGTGTAGTAAAACAAAGACTATAGATAAATTAGAAAAATAAATTACTATGTGTTCATGAAACATCCAATTAAAGCCCCACCAAGTCTACATTATTGAGAGATCATGTTCATGGGTTGCAATATAATTTTTAGATTGATTCCCTGATGTTACATTCTTCCCATTAAGACCACCAGAATGTTTTAAAGAATTCTTAAAAAAGACCACATGAATGATTTTTGTTGTAATGATTTTTTCTTACCCTCTTCCATGTTTGAAGTAAAGAGGTCTACCCATAGCGAAGTTCATTGGGAAATTTATTTGAGGTGATAGATCAGCATCGAGGATATCTTGAGAAAAAAAATCACCAGTAATAGATTCCCTTCCACATTCATCTTCCCAGACCAAAATGTCATACGAGTTAATGAAAATGTGACTTATAATAGCTAATTAAATATATATTTTTGAGTATTCATGAGGAGTACAATAAATAAGATTCATATATTTTAAATTTATTCAAAAATGATGAATTACTTCCCAAAAATGTCCATTCTGACGCAGTTAATATAGAGAAATGAACTAGTAATCTAATGTAACCATCAGTTCCTATTTAACTAGTTAGAACACATTGAAATAAATGATCTAGCATCTAAATTTCATTTAAAAACAATCCTAGAGAAATAAATGACTAATCCCTAGATATTCCTTATAACTGATATGATCTTATAGATTTGGTAACCACCAGATTATGTAAAATATAAAATATTAAGAATACCTAAAATGATTGGTTATTGGTCTAGAAATAGAACTAAAAAACTAGATCATGAAGTAGGCTCATAGTACAATCAGAAACGATAAATTCCTAACAAACTATCAAAATAAAACTTGAAGGATAAAACTCAAATACAAGGCCCATGTCTATATCAGTCTCATATCAAAGAATTCAAAAAACCCCCAAAAGATCAATTATCAGAAGAGATAACCAAGAATAAAATATGCCTTCAAACATAGAATTTAAAAATGTACGGAACTCTAAAACATCATATTCAAGAGGAATCACCAATTTAAATATCCCAAAAAACAACATAAAAACATCAAAAAGTGATTTAAAATATGAAAAGTCTCAAACCAACAAAAGAACGAAGGGTGAAGCACAAAAGTAATTTTCATGGGATGTCTCTATAATTAAAATCATAATTTCATTTGTATTCTTCCATCATTTTAGTAGGCATACTTTCCCCTATTTGAAGGTAGGTTTCTATAGAAATTTCCCGATCTTTTAATTTTAGTAAAATAAAATCATATTTCTTATCCATCCTAGGAAATAATATTTCATCCCTTAGGTCCTCATTGCTCTAATATTCACCAAAATATATCATTATAATTTCTAGGTGTTTTAAAATAAAAAAATTTCTATTGTTTTATTCTTTTCTCTTTAATATTTTTTTTGAGTTTAATATCACCCTTTGTATATCTTACTTTGTTAAACATGCATTAATATTTTTAATAATGTATTTTTGATGTAAAAAAAGGTGGATAAATCAATGGGAAAAAATATAAATAAAAACTGGGAGAAAATTTTAATAAATAAACATCATAAATATAGGTGAAATATGGTGAATAATCACATCATTTATATCACATTTTTATGATGTTTCAAAATTATTATATTTTAAAGAATACGAGAGAAATTATTTATTGAAATTTATTAATTATCCTATTTATAAAATATTATTTCTTATTTTTTAAATCTTGATAGCACTATCATATATATCTCAATGTTATTAGTTATTTAATTCATACCTATATTATTATGTTTATTTTTATATTGTTTTTGGGTTCTATGATTATAAAATGGGGAGATTATTGGGTATGTATTGATCCAAGAAAATTCATTAATTTCTTATTGATTTTCATACTCAAAACAACCATATTTATATTAATTATTAAGTTACATTAAGAGAATTTCAAGATAATGATTATTCGAATAATAATATTTTTATTCTAGAATCATTTCATACTTTAATCCTATAGATGTTATATTTTTAAAAGTACATGTATTCTAAATGTTTTTTTGATAAAGTATACAAATGCTATTTGTACCTTATGTTTTTTAGAAGAACATATGGTTTTTAAACACTACAGTAAGGAACCATACTTTTGTACCCATTGTTTGGAGTGAATGTATAGATCAAGAACCCCAATTTTGGAAACAACACTATGTTTTATAAACAAATATACAGTTCATCATCCCTACTTCTGGAATAAACCATGCATTTTCAACCATAATTTTTTGGTTTACTACTACATAGAACAACCCTACGTTTGAATCAGTCAACTATAGAGTTTTGAAATTATGGATTAACTTCACAATTTCTGCAATAATATCTTAGTATTTAATATCTCTTATATATATATAATTAATCATTCTTAGGCTCATTTTCAATTGATTAAATTGTTCATAGCACATGAGCCTCATCCTAGTTGGTGAGGACTTGGAAAGTGAATCCAAGAGATTTGAGATCAAATCCGGGTAGAGACATATTTCTAGGTTATTATAGAAGTACTTTATACATACTATAGTAGGTATTATATCATGCACTGTTCAGTATTGTAGCAGCTGGAACTATTCATCCATCAGGGCCTTTGGGCCATTGGTTTGGTCCTCGGGTCTTTTAAGGCTTTCGGGCCACCCAAGGCCTTTGGGCCAGTTGTCTCTCAAGGACTTCAGGCTACCTCAAGGCCTTTGGGTCACCCCAAGGCCTTAAAGACACTTGAATATGCTGATGTACTGGTTAGACTATAAGGAAAAGGCACTAGACAAGGATTCAAAGTAGGCGCATCCACCAGAGCATAGCTAACTGGAATTGAAATAATGAGAGGGTATGAAATTGCCATCGGTACCGGGCTTGTACAGCTCTGCATAGGACAACTAGTCGACCAACCATGCGAAAGTGGAGTGCTAATATCATGACATGTGTTGGGGAGGAGCAGTTCCAAGTTTTCTTGTATGGGTGATTTTTTCTAATTCCTACGGGTCATGTAATTGTCTCTAAGACTTTGGGCCTTGTAAGTGTTCCACCTCACCCCTAGAAAGGTGGATTATCAAAAATAATAAAAATGAATTCCTTAGGGACATTTATTTAAAATTGTTTATATTTTTAAGGGAAGTTAATTTTTATATATGAGTTAAAATTAAAATTCAAATCATGATGTGTGGTTTTATTATCAAGATTTATCATGCTATATTTCTAGATTTTTTTTACTTGAAGCAATTCGAGAGAATTTTTAAATACTGAGAGTGCCTTCTTATAAAAAAGGGACTGATGTGCATTTGAAAATAATATTGTGACATCATCTCTAGTTCTCTAAGTAGATACACTTTCTAAATATACATGTTTTTATCCTTTTATTATTGGTATTTTTTTCCACTATTTCATTATTTCTTTGTTAATATTTTCTACATTTTGAAAAAGTATCTATCATAGCTACACTTTTGAGACATACATGCTTGATCATCTGCCAAGTGTTTTATATACTATTGTTTAAATGATTCATGTTTGATATTGAAGATTATTTCTAGATATTCTATGTTTTAATGAAGATAATTTCTTTTTCCATTCGTTGCTGCAACTATAGGGTTAACCTGTTATTAAACAATAATCATCTCAGTCTATTTTATGTTTGAGTGTCCAATTCTCATACTCAATTATGGTGGAGTTTAATATTATCATACTAAAATATGGTTGTTTTCCCTATAAAATAACTATAATTTTTTTTAAATACTTTTTTTAAAGGTGTCAACTGCCTACACTAAGTTGTAGAGGTCCCTAGAAAAAGAATCTACTAATGAAAAGCACTAAGCTCACGAAGAGAGAATTAGTGGAGTGGACTATGCGATTTATGTTCCCTAAATCACTATAAATCATTATGTGAAATTATTTCCTTTATTTATTTTTTGCTACTTACTCATATTTATGATATAAGGAAAATGTCACTTAAACAATATGGATGTTTTGTTTCTGTCTAGTTTCTAAAGGAACACAATTATAGCGTCCCTAACTTTTTCTAAATTACTATTACATCATTTTAAATATAATAAACATAATAGTATTACACATAGAGGATCTAAAGTTTTAGTGTCTTGGGAAAACTAGGACCATATATAACAATTACAACATCAAGCATAAACATTTATTTAATTTCTTCTTCTCTAGCTTCTCATTGGCACTTTTCCTCTCCTTAGTACATGTAGAAACCTGAGGATATACATAAAAATGGGTGATATAAAAACCCATTAAGAGGATATATAATAAGAATATATAATGGGGTGAGAATAATCATGACATAGGCAAAAGATCATGAACATGGGAGGAGCATAAATAAAAGACATGAAATGTGGTAATGCATAAAAATGAAACATCATGTCTTAGTGGTTAACTACCACACATAATTGTGAACCTAGATAGCATATTTTTTACACATCATTTCACATTTACTCATGAGATTAATCACTTTACCCAATGCATTGGATCACTCTATAATTCTAGGTGCACCCATCACATTCAAACATTCAAATTGCGCTATATAATTCCGGGCGCACCCGTCACATCATAACATTATCATTATCATACTTGACACATGGAACATATATCAAAAGTTAACTTAACTAACCCATGTAAAATAATGGGTTACATCTCATAATAACACATTAATAAAAATTGGGTTCCCAAATGAAAGAGGGAATAACATACATGTTACAAGAACCCTCCACTTTGAGAGAGAAGTAAAAGGTATGTTCTTAAAAGAAGAGTTCTTTTGGAAAACATTTTGTTTGACATAAAAACAAGTGAAAAAATTTATATCCTCGAAAAGGAAATAAAATTATGAACAAATGATCTTTAAGGATAAACCATATTAAAAAAATGGATTGAAAGAGGGAGAACCTGAAGGATGAAAGTTGGGTTCGAGAATTTCCCCTTACATTGTATCTGAATGCTTCCTTCTCTTTAATGTCCTGTATAAAGACATTATATACATTAATTAGAAATAAAAAACCTTGTGTACATTAATATGGTTCATTATGGTTTTATTAAGTGATTTTATGTGCCTTTGGATGAGTTATAGAGTTTAAAAACATTGTTCAGAAATGTTTGTTTTTATGGTTTTCTTGAGTGGTTCACTTGTATTCTTAAATTGAAGTTCAGGTAGAACATGGGTAAACATCCAGAACTGATATTTCATGTTATTAATTATATTACAGGAGTTTTAATGATATTATAATGAATTATATTATATCCATTTGGATGTATCATTAGATAATAATTAAATGATGATTGTTTGGGCTAATTTGAGCGATTTTTCGATCATAATGAACTTGTTTTATTTTATCAATATAAATATGGTCATAAGTTAGTTACAGAACTTTAAATAGGAAATAATACATATAACTTGTTCTTTTTAAACCATAAAAATGGTTTCATGACCATATCTGAAGGTTTAAATGGAAGAAGAAAACTTGTCGTTCTTGAAGGTGATAAATTAACACCTCACGAACAACGTTCTCCTTAATAAAATAAAAGGAAGAGGGAAAGGGGGTTGGATGATATAACATCCTATTTGCATCATAAAATTCTAGTACATGTATAATACTGGATTTACAATACCATTTGGATGAATATATATGGAGAGAGATCAAGAAATGAACTTGAACTTGAAAGGAAATTAAAGGATAAGAGGGAGAGAAATTGCCTCTTAAGTATTCCTCTTGAGATCCTCCTTATGAAATCTAGGGTTGGTCTTTTGATGAGACCAGAAGCTCTTGATCGTGGGAGACTGGCTAGGGAGGATTTTTGGGTACAGTTTAGAGAAGTCTTGGAGCTTGAGAGGTGTGTGGAAATGAGGGTGTGAAGGGTGGTTTTTTATAGTGGATGGGAGAGGGGTTTCCTTAATATAAAATTCATTAGTTTATTAATTTCCCCTATGAAAAGGAATAGTGAGTATTCAATGACCAATAAGAGTAATTTTATCATGTGATCCCGAACCAAGTGGGCTTACATCAGCAGAACATCACACATGACTCTATAATTAGATTATTTAGCTTATTTTGTAAATTATGGTATTTCACTATTCATCAAAAATTCAAGTTTCTCAGAAAAATCCCAAAAATTTACCCCAGCCATTATTCAACGTGTAGAATAAAAAAATGAAGTACATTTTTCAAAAAAAAATTCTAAATATTATTAATTTAATATTTAATTAAAATCATAATTTACATAAAAAATAGTTTTTAAAATTAAAACTGATTTTATAGAACTTTCAAAAATTACGTAGGGTATTTTAAAATTATATAAAAACTATATGACATTGATTTGATAATTAATGAACACATTTTAAGAAAATACTTTTTCTTTTAAATTAATTAATTAATTATTAATAATTATTTATGACTTACAAAATACCAAAACATTTACTAAGGTCAAATTGTCACTTTCTAAGATGTCTAAATTTTATTTAATTATTCATGGGTAAGGTTACTCTTATGTTGGATGATTTACTATTCATAAGGGTCATATTACTATTCATAAGGGTATGTTACTATTCATAAGGGTATGTTACTATTCACTGAAAATTATTTTTGTTTTATTAGACTCCAAAAATCATCTTGAACACAATAGTGTATGTCAGATTCTCAAAATTCCCAATACAGAAGTGACAAACTTATGTTTAGAGGTCACTTAGCACTTAATAGTTCATTATGTTGTGTTTTCATGTGATTTTATGACATAATTATAAGAAGGGAATTTCTATTGAAAAACATTGGGTCGTTACATTCTTCCCCTCTTAAGAAATTTCACCTCTGAAATTTCACTTTACACAAACAGGTGAGGGTACTTCCCCTTCATCACCTCCTCCATTTCCCATGTAGCTTCTTCAAACTTATAGTTCATCCACAACACTTTGACAAGGTGTGTTGTCTTGTTGTGTAGCACCTTATCTCTCCGATCCAAAATATCTATTGGCTGTTCCTCCTAAGAGAGATCATCTTCCAACTGTACCACCTCTAGGTTTAGTATATGTGAGGGGTCCGGTATGTACTTCATCAGGAGTGATACATGAAACACATCATGAACTTGAGCCATATTCAGTGGAAGTGCATGTCGATAGGCCATGACTTCTATGAGGTCAATGATCTCAAAGGGGCCAATGCACCTTGGGCTTAGCTTCCCTTTCTTCCCAAATCGCATGACTCTCTTCCATGGAGATATTTGTAGGAAGACTTTATCTCCAACGTCAAACTCCAAGTCCCTTCAAAGGTTGTCAACATATCTCTTTTTCTGACTCTGAGCAGCTTTGATGTGTTTTTGGATGACTTGAACCTTTTCTGTCATCTCTTGCATAAGATTAGGTCCAAGTAGATTTCTTTCTACAACTTCATCCCAACAGTTTGGAGTTCTACATCGATTTTCATATAGTGCTTTATATGTAACCATCTAGATAATCGAGTGGAAGCTATTTTGGTATGAGAACTCATCCAATGGGAGATGATGATCCCATCCACCTTTGAATTCTAGAGAGAAGGCTCTTAGCATATCTTTAGGAGTCTGAATAGTCCTTTCAGAATGGCCATCAGTTTGGGGGTGATAGGCCGTGCTAAAATTTAATTTAGTACTCAAAGCATGTTGAAGACTTCTCTAGAATTTAGATGTGAACCTTGGATCATGGTTAGAGACAATCGAGAGTGTAACTCCATGCAATCTCACCACTTCCTTCACATATATATTTGCAATTTGTTCAAGCAATAGATCTTCTCGAATAGCGATAAAATGGGCAGTCTTGGTGAGTTAGTCAACCACAACCCATATCGCATTATTTCCCTTTGACATCTTTGGGAGATCCATGACAAAGTGCATAGTAACATTTTCCCATTTCCACACGGGTATAGGCAATGGATGCATCATACCTTTGGACTTTTGCCGCTCAGCTTTAACTTTATGACATACCAAGCACCTTGATATATATTCCTCAATATTCTTCTTCATTTTGTCCCAACATAAGTGTTATTGGAGATCACGATACATCTTGGTACTCCCAGGATGGATAGAAAATGTTCAGCTATGTGCATCATCCAATTGCTCCTTTTTTGTCCTGAGTGATGAAGGAACACAAAGTCGTGTTCCAAACCGAATCACACCATCATTGTTGATATGGAACTCATGAATCTTTCATTCCTTTAATACATTAACCCTCTTTTGTATCTCCACATGATCCATTTGTGTTTCCTTAATCATATCTTGGATGCATGGTTGTGCAATCATTTGGGAAAGGTAGGATGTATCCCCTACCCTTATGATTTCCAAATCCATTCTTTGCATATCCAAGAAGATAGGGTCTTTCTCAATCCGCAGCATGGATAGAGTAGCAGGATCTTTTCTGCTTAGTGAATTAGCTACCTTGTTCTCCTTTCTAGGATGATAGTTAATAGAGCAATCATAATCCTTGATTATATCTAACAATCTCCTTTGACGCATGTTGAGCTCCTTTTGTGTGAATATATACTTTAGGCTCTTGTGGTCAGTGTATATGTCACACTTCTCGCCATAAAGGTAGTGCCACCAGATTTTCAAGGAAAAAATCACGACTTCTATCTCTAGATCATGCGTCGGGTAGTTATGCTCATGGATCTTCAACTTTCATGAGGCATAGGATATCACATTATCATTTTGAATGAGTACACAACCCAAGACTTTCTTTAAAGCATAACTGTATATCACAAAACTTTCTCCAATTTTCGTTAGTGTGAGTATAGGTGTAGTGATCAGCCTTCTCTTTATCTCCTTGAAGCTTCCCTCACATTCTTTCATCCAGACATACTTTACCCCTTTCGTTGTTAACTTAGTTAGCGGGCTTGACAATTGTGAGAAGTTTCTCACAAAACATAGGTAGTACCCAGCTAATCCACGAAAACTACAGATTTCTGTGACACTAAAGGGCTTGGGCCATTCCTCAATCACCTTTGTCTTTGAAGGATACCCATAAATTCCCTCACTTGTGATCACATGTCCCAATAATGTGACTTTCTTCATCCAAAAGTCACACTTTCTGAACTTGGTGAAAAACTTCTCCTTTCTTAATGTCTTCAAAAAAAGTCTTAGATGTTCTTCATGTTACTCCTTGCTCTTGGAGTAGATGAGAATATCATCAAAAAACACCACCACAAATTTTTCAAGGTAATGTATAAAGACTATATTCATAAAATCCATGAAGATTTCATGGGAATTAGTAAGTCTAAAGGGAATCACCAAAAACTCATAATGCTAATACCTTGTACAGAAGGAAGTATTCTGAATATATTCCTTCTTCACCTTTACCTGATGATATCCAGAATGAAGATCCAACATTGAGAAGTATTGATCTTCTCTTAACTGATCGAAAAAATCATCAATCCTAGGGAGAGGATACTTTTTCTTTATGTTGATCTTGTTGAGTTCCCAATAATCGATACAGAGCCGCATTGTTCCATCCTTCTTCTTCACAAAGAGCACTGGTGTACCCCAAGGTGATGCACTAGGGCGTATGAACCCTTTGTCCAAATGCTCTTGAAACTACTTCTTTAACTCCTCCAGTTCGATAGGAGCCATCCTATAAGGACACTTCAAGATAGGAGTAGCTCTGGGTATAAGTTCAATTGAGAACTCTACCTCATGATCTGGGGGAATTCTAGGTAACTCTTTGGGAAATACATCATCGTATTCCCTCACGATGGGCATTTCCTCAAGGTTGTCACTTTACTTCGACTCAACCATTTGGGAGAGGTATGATTCTTCATAGGGAATCAACACCCAAACCATTGAAGGATTATTCAAAGGAGATTCATGATCTTCCTTGCATTTGTAGAGGAGAATGGGATGGTTCAGAATATGAAAAGATATTTCCTTTTACCGATAGTTTATATGTGCTCTATATAACGAGAGCCAATCCATTCTCATTATAGCATCAAATTCCACCAAAGGAAGTATTACAAGATTCATTGGAATAATCTTCCCACATACACCAACATGAGAAGATTCAAACACTTGGGTTGCAATGATTGCACCACTTGGAGTTTTTACAGATATCTCTACTTCAAGGTTTTGGGGCTTTGATTCTATAGTTCTAGAAAACTTGCAAGATATAAAGGAATGCATAGAACCAGAATCAAATAAAAATTTTTCCATTCTTGAGTGAATAGGAAGCGTACCATGTATGAATTCATTATCTTGATCCACTTCAGTAGTAGTGATGGCAAAATCCTTCCCTTGTTCCTTTGGCTTGGGTGGCTGCTGACGCTGATTACCCTCGAGAACTTGAGGTTTAGTGCACTAGTTTGCATAGTGCCCTATCTCCCTATAGTTGTAGCATTGAACCATGAGTGGTTCTCTCCTTTCATCATCTACATTCTCCTTCATTTTCATGTCTTTTCGACACTCTTGAGCATGATGTCCTTCTTTCCCACACTTGAAGCATTTCCCCGTCCCTTTGAGGCAGTTTCCATGGTGTAACTTTCCACATTTTTGGCATGTGGGTCGTTGAGTTTTCTTCCCACGTTTATCATTAGATCCACCAGCTTGAAACTCCATATTTCATTTCTTATCACCATAGCAATGTGACCATTATACAAACTCTATCTCCACTTTGAGAGCACACCGAACAACTTCTTTATAACTCCCAAAGTCTCGAATTGCAAGATCCTTTCGAAGGTGTGGTTTTAATACACTAAAGAATCTATCAATTGTGCTATCATTGTTGATAACAAAACCCAAAGTGTACCTTCCAAGCCTTAAGAAATTCGCCTCGTAGGTTTTTAAAGATTCACCTTTTTTTCTTGAGCTCTATGAATTCTCTCTCCATATTTGTGTGAAGAGTTCTTAGGAAATAATTGTTAAGAAACATTATCTTAAAGTCTTCCCATTCCATCTCTTTAATTTCCTCCCTTGGATTTTTGTTCTTAATCAAAGCCCACCATTGATCGGATTCTCCATCTAGATGATAAATAGCTAAGGTCACCTTCTCTGTCTCAGAACAGTGAAGAACAAAAAAGATTTTCTCCATGGAGTTGACGCACTGTTCCTCAGCTAGTGGATCTGAAGATCCATTAAACGTCGGTGGTTGTTGCTGCATAAAACATTTGATAGCCAGTTGCTCCCTATTTGGTGAAGGATGAAATTCACCATTATTATGGTTATTGTTCATAACCTGAGATAATTGGGTAAGGATCTCCAAGAAGTTTTGAACTCCACCTCCCAAATCATTGGGGATGCCATTCATGCAATCGTTTCATTGGCCCTCACAAGAGTTGTTGGCCTGATTTCTCTTGGTTCCCACAATTTTATAAAATAGAAAAGGTTAGAACAAAACACAATTCAAAAATTCATGAATAAATAACTTATTTATTTTCACAATTTATACTAAAAACATAACATATGGTATCCATATATATATACTCCTGTGTGCATATTTGTACTTAGTCTCATGCTAGAGGTTTTCTATAGGGTTCACTAATCGTAATTCCCAAATTAACTAAACCTTTCCTCTGATACCAACTATAGCATCCCTGAATTTTTCTACATTACTATTAAATCATTTTAAAGATAAAGAACATAATAGTATTACACATATAGGATCAAAAGGTTTAGTGTCTTGGGAAAACTAGGACCATACATAATAATTACAACATCAAGCATACACATTTATTTAATTTCTTCTTCTCTAGATTCTCATTGGCACTTGTCCTCTCCTTAGTACATGTAGCCACCTGAGGATATACATAAAAATGGGTGAGCTAAAATCCCAGTAAGAGGATATATAATAATAATATAGCATGGGGTGAGCATAATCATAACATAGGCAAAATATCATGAACATGAGAGGAGCATAAATAAAATACTTGAAATATGGAAATGCATAAAAATGAAACATCATGTCTTAGTGGTTAACTACCACGCATACTTGTGAACATAGCTAGAATATTGTTCACAAATCATTTCACATTTACTCATGAGATTAATCACTTTACCCAATGCATTGGAGCACTGTATAATTCCAGGCACACCCGTCACATTCAAGCATTCAAATTGCGCTATATAATTCTAGGCGCACCCGTCACATCATAACATTATCATTA
The DNA here is from genome assembly GCA_963277665.1 of Viscum album. Lineage (NCBI taxonomy): Eukaryota > Viridiplantae > Streptophyta > Magnoliopsida > Santalales > Viscaceae > Viscum > Viscum album. Next base: position 1,076,805,366 of record OY728166.1, on the reverse strand, counting down.
TCATAATTGCCACATGGAAAATATATCAAAATTGAACTTAACTAAACCATGTAAAGGAATTAGTTACATCTCATAAGAACACATTCATAAACATTGGGTTCCCAAATGAAAGAGGTAATAACATACATGTTACAAGAACTGTCCACTTTGAGAGAGAAGTAAAAGGTGTGTTCTTAAAAGAAGTGTTCTTTTGGAAAACATTTTGTTTGACATAAAAACCACTGACAAACATGTATATCCTATAAAAGTAAAGACAATTATGAATAAATGATCTTTAAGGAGTAACCATATCAAAAAAAAATGGAGTGAAAGAGGGAGAACCTGAAGGATGAAAGTTGGGTTCGAGAATTTCCCCTTACCTTGTATCTGAATGATTCCTTCTCTTTAATGTCCTAAATAATGAAATTATATTCATTAATTATAAATCCAGAACATTTTGTACATTAATATGGTTCATTATGGTTATATTAAGTGATTTTATGTGCCTTTGAATGAGTTATAGAGTTTAAAAACATTGTTTGGGAATGTTTGTTTTTATGGTTTTCTTGAGTGGTTCACTTGTATTCTTAAATTAAAGTTCAGGTAGAACATGGGAAAACATCAAGAACTGATATTTAATGTTATTATAGGATTTTTAATGATCTTATAATGAATTATATTATATCCATGTGGATGTATCATTAGATAATAATTAAATGTTTATTGTTTGGGTAATTTGAGCGATTTTTTGATCATAATGAACTTGTTTTATTTTATCACTAGAAATATGGTCATAAGTTAGTTATAGAACTTCAAATAGGATATAATACATATAAAATGTTCTGGTTCAACCATAAAAATGGTTTAATGACTAGATCTGAAGGTATAAATGGAAAAAAGAAAACTTTTCGTTCTTGAAGGTGATAAATTAACACCTCATGAACAACATTCTACTTAATAAAATAAAAGGAAGAGGGAAAGGGGGTGGATGATATAACATCCCATTTGAATCATAAAATTCTAGTAAATGTATAATAATGAAGTTAAAATATCATTTGTATGAATATATATGGGGAGAGATTAAGAAATGAACTTGAACTTGAAAGGAAATTAAAGGAGAAGAGGGAGAGAAATTACCTCTTAAATCTTCCTCTTGAGATCCTCATTAAGGAAGCTAGGCTTGGTCTTTTGATGATACCAACATCTCTTGAACGTGGGAAAGGGTCTAGGGAGGATTTTTGGGAAGAGTTTAGAGAAGTCTGGGAGTTTGAGAGGTGTGTGGAAATGAGGGTGTGAATGGTGGTTTTTATAGTGGAGGGGAGAGGAGTTTCCTTAATATAAAATTCATTAGTTTATTAATTTCCCCAAAGACAAGGAATAGTGATTCTTCAATGACCAAGAATAATAATTTTATCATGTTATCCAGAATCAAGTGGTCTTACATCAATATAACATCACATATGACTCTATAATTAGCTTATTTAGCTTAGTTTGTAAATTATGGTATTTCACTATTCATCAAAAATTCAAGTATCTCAGAAAAATACCAAAAATTTATGCCTACCATTTTTCAACATGTAGAATACAAAAATTAAGTCCATTTTTCAAAAATAATTTTCTAAATATTATTAATTTAATATTTAATTAAAATCATAATTTACTTAAAAACAGTTTTTAAAATTAAAACTGATTTTATAGTGCTTTCAAAAATTACGTAGGGTCTTATAAAATTATATAAAAACTATAAGACATTGATTTGATAATTAATGAACACATTTTAATAAAATACGTTTTCTTTTAAATTAATTAATTAGTTATAAATAATTATTTATGACTTACAAAATACCATAACGTTTACTAAGGCCGAATTGTCACTTTCTAAGATATCTAAATTTTATTTAATTATTCATGGGTAAGTTTAATATTATGTTTGATGATTCACTATTCATAATGGTCATATTACTATTTATAAGGGTATGTTACTATTCATAAGGGTAGGTTACTATTCACTGAAAATTATTTTTGTTTTATTAGACTCCAAAGATCATCTTGAACACAACCGTGTATGTCAGATTCTCAAAATTCCCAATATAGAAGTGAAAAAATTATGTTTAGAGGTCACTTATCACTTATTAGTTCATTATGTTGTGTTTTCCTGTGATTTTAGGACATAATTATAAGAAGAGAATTTCTATTGAAAAACATTGGGTCGTTACAAAAATTCACCCCTATTTTTTCTTCATCTTAGTCATCACACCTAAACAACCATAAATACTAGTACTTAGGGGAGAAATTTGGGAAGATATTTGGGAATAAATTTGGAAAGCACTAGGGATTATAAGTTTTGAGGAGAAGTGTTGGTGATGGGTTATATTTATAAAGTGAGTAGGGATTTATTTTTAATACTTTATTTATTAGTAATTTATTTTATCTTAAGACTATCAATATTATTGATTCTTATGAATATACACTGTAATTGGTTCGTGTGAGTTCAAACTAATGGGTTCTAATGTCATTCATGACTCAAATATTCATGAATTTAGCTTATAATTTCAAATAACATATTTTAATGTATTTCACTATTCACCATGAAATTCGACTATTTTAAAAAAATATAAAAAATTCACCCTAACCATTTTTAAATTTTTTGATTCTTAAAATATAATTCATTTTATTGAAATAATTTTCTAAATAAGAAAATTTTAATTTTTAATTAAAATCCTTATTTATTTGAAAAATAAAAAATTTTATTTTATGGTCAATTTTCCATCCCATTAAAAAATTACATGAGGTCTCCTAAAATTATATTATCATTGTAATAAAAAATAATTTTAGTTTATAAATCCATTTTATGAAAATAAAAATTCTTTAAATCATTATATTTTTTATAAAACTAAAATTAAAACATTTATGTTATACAAAAATACATATACTTAATTAACAATTTTTAAACATTCATTTACTTCTACCATGACATAAATATATGATATTTTAATTTTATAGGATACCTAAATATTATTTTACACTTTCATTGGTAAGGATACATTTCTAACGGTTATGTTACTATTTTTAATAGCCAAAATACTATTCTAACGGCCAGGTTATTATTCCAACCATCATATTACTATTCCAACCATCAGATTTGAAATGTTTATATGGATTCCTTAATGTCTATAAATACCAAATTTGTCATTCGTTACTCAATTACACCCATTTTCTCACAAATTTTCATGTATTTTCATTCCTGAAATGCATATTTAATTTTAATATTCTATTTTAGTTCTATAATGTTGTTCGTGAGTGTCATTATTCTATGGGATCAAGCAGATCCAAATTTTCCAATTCTTATTGTAATATTTTATATTCATTATATCATTTCAATACTTTAAATTATTAAGAATATATTCTATAAATTTATTGTTAAAATTATTATTATAAAATTTTGGTGGTTTTATCATGTGGTGGAGTGAATTATTAAATATGACACATCTATATAATCAGAAGTAAAATTTCATTGATATAATAATGGGTTGTTACAAATATTAAACTAGAATTGAAAATATATTCATAATTAATAAATATATTTTCAAGTCAAATACATTATAGGTTAATTATATACACCAAAAGAGTATAAATAGGGTCATAATACCAAATATGTCTTAATGGAGTGGAAATTTAGATGGAATCCCTTACCCCAATTTTGACATTCCTTGTAAGTGATTATAACCTCATGTATAATAAATTTTTACTTAATATACTTAAATAAAAGAACTAAATATATTTCTATAATATCATATATCATCCATTTATAACATATTATCACCCATTTGTTAATAATCTTTTATTACTGTCATTGTTTTTGGTGTTACATGCTTTATTTTTATGAGAATTTTGGTTTGGTTATTACGATCCTTGTATATGGATTAATCTTACATCATATGAAATATTTTAATAATTAAATAATTATAATATATATTCATTATATATGTATTTATATTCACCTATAAAAGGAAGAGATATAAAAATGAATGATACTGTTTGTGTAGACCATTGGTCGTACGTACACATGAATGTTGTTTTCACCTTTTGATGGATGAAAGGAACGAACCATAAATAATAATTAACCACTATAGAATAATTATTATATAATATATATCATATATATTCATTAAATATACCCTTATTATGGTCCATCAAAATTAGATATGAAAAACGAATCGCATCGCTTCGTGGAGGTGGTAATCAATACGTACACAAGAGCGGAGATATCATTTTCCAAAAGATTGGAATGTAAGAAGGTAAATGAAAAAATGTTCTTAAATAACCATGAATATTTCTAAATATAATATATTATTATTATTTATATATTTATAACCATCTATGTAAATTGGTGATGAAAAATGAATTACATCGATACGCGGAGATGGTAAGCCGTACATACTCATGAGTGAGGTTTTGTCTTTCTGTAGGATGAATAAAAGGTGGATAATGGTTTTAAAATAATCATAATAACATATCAATATAATTATTATACATTATTTATTATTTTATGATGGGTGAAATAGATTTGATGGAGGTAAAATAAGAAATAATCTTGAAAGAGTCGGTAAATTCGATTACCTCTTCTTTGGTAGACTTCCTTTAGATCCATTATTAAGGACCCATAGAATGGTATTTTAAGAATTAAATAACATTTAATTAATGTATAGAGAATTTTATAAGATAATTGGGTAGGTTTTGTAAATATAGGTTTCTCAAAGTGGTGTAATGAAAAGAAGGAAGGGATGCCATTTTATTATAGAGGTGATTGGCACACTTGTAATTTTTAAATGTTTTAATTATTTTAAGTCACATTATTTGAAAAATGAAACCAAAATGGATCATATTATAATTTTATAAAATTAATATTTAAATAAAACAAAAAATTAAGGATCTATAATGTTTTTAGGTCATTTTAAAACTTATCATTTGGTTTAACCCTTTAATTAAACAATTTTAACCTTAACCATAATAATGACTTTTTCAATATTAAAGGGTTATAATTTTACATTTAAGGTAAAAATTTTCTAATAAATAGATAATGGATGAAATTATATACCAGTTATAATATTACTTATACTCTTTAAATATTTTTATGATATTTAGGTAATTTAATAAAATATCATCTTTCTTGAAATATCATTAATGCCATTTTTAACACTATTCATTTAATTTGACTTTAAAGACTTAAATAAATTTTGGAAGTATAATATAATCCCTTTAAACATAAATAATACATAATTATAAATGTTAAATTCTTTTGGAATCATAATTAATTCAAAAAACATACGTTTTAATGTTTTAAAAATATTTTACTTTGATTTTATATAGCTTCTACAAGCTTTGTGTTAGAATTGTACACGTTTTTAAGGTAATAATATAATAAATAAAAATTATAAATAAATTATAATAATAAATATAATTTCATTAAGTGAAATATAACCTTTAATATTCATTAAAAACATGTTTTTCCTTATTTTAATATGCAATATAATTTTAAAGGCAAAAGAGTGACATTTTGTATTTTTTCTCTACTTAAAATAAGATAAATATCATTATCATATAAAAAGGGCACAAAAATGTCATATATTCAATTTTAGGATGGATATAGTCAAGTATATCTTATAAAATTAGATACATTCATGTTTTGGGTATATTTTTAATGTCGCATCACATTAGTTTTAACTTTAATTACTTGATTTACCCTTTACCAAGGTGATAATTTTTACCATGGTTGCTACTCACAATGCCTAAAAAAGGGACCAATTTACCAAATTTGAACATAATTATTCCAAATATAGAATCCATTTTATCAAATTCAATTTTTATAAGTTTTATAAATTAATTTAAAATAAAATATTCAATATGAATTGAAAAAAATCTAGAAAAATGTGTTTCTATTCCTATAAATTGACTTATATAAAAATCATGTAATGTGATGATACTAATAGAATTAATAATATCATTTTAAATAAATTAGATCTTATATCACTTGAATACAAAATCCAAATTATAATGATACTTTTTAATTACTTTATTTAAAGGTAAGAGATTATAGTTTTATAAACATTTGTATTTTCACTATTCAATGATAATAAATCTTTTTAGAATAAATAAAAACAAATATAATTAAGATAATAATACTATTATGATTTAAAAAATTATTAATATATCTAATAATAATAATTCAATTAGTTATCATATTTTTTTTAACTCATCATTGCATGTAAAGAAACCTGTAAAGGAAAATGGATTTATTTAAAGAGGAATATATCATAAAATCTCAAGGTGTTACATTATACCCCCATTATAATAAAATTTACCTCCTAATTCTATAACACCAATACAATAAAATGAGGATAATTAGGTATTTTCACATCCTCATGTTCCCACACTTATTCCTCAATTTTATGATTTCACCATAAAACATTGACTAGGTGAGTAGTCTTGTTTCATAACACTTTCTCTCTATGATCCAGAATCACCATTGGTTGTTCCTCATAAGATATATATTATTCTAGTAGTATAACCTATAAGTTATCTACATGTGTAGGATTAAGTATGTTCTTTTTCATTATAGATACATAGAACACATCATGAACTTGAGATAGATTCAGTGGAAGTTCCAAACGATTCCAACACCGGTACAATCGTGAATTTAAAAGGGACTGATATATCTAAGGATAATAATTACCATATTTCCAAATCTCATAAACTTCTTCAAAAGGGATATTCATAGTAATAATTTATCATTAACTTCAAAATCTAGATCTCATTTCCATTTTTCCACATAAAATTTATGTTGAATTTGATCTTCCCTTATGTGTTATTGAATGGATACAACATTCTCTATCATTTCCTCAGCTATATCAGACCCCAATAGTTTTATTTATCTTAATTCATCCTAAAAAATTACAGTTTTTTATTTATTACATTGATGGATTCATATGGATCCCTTATAATTATTAATTGATTTTTTATAAAAAAAATTCTACCCAAGAAAGGTTATAATCGCAACCAACTTTTTAATCCATTTATTTTTTTTAAAATGTATTCTATAGTGAAAATAGTCCTCTAAGACTATCCATCTATTTGAGGATGATAAGTAATGCTAGATCTCAAATATATATCCAATGTTTTTTGAAGTATTCTCTATAACATTAATTTAATCCTTATATCTCAATCTGATATGATTGAAAGTGATACTCAATGAAATATTAAAACTTACATAATGTATAACTGAGTAAGCTAGTCAAGAGAGATATCATCTCAAATAGTTTTAAAATGAACTGATTTCAAAAGTATATTGAATAAAACAAAAATAAAATTGTTCCATTTAGATTTTTTGAGGAGTATTATGATGAAATCCTTGGTAATGTTTTCCAATTTACATTATGGTGTGGGTAATTCTTATAACATTCCCTTAGAATTGGTCAATAATCCTTAACTTTCTAAAAAACTAGGCATTGATATATATACTATAAAATATCAATTTTCATTCTTCCCCACATAAATAATATTTTATATATCTATAAATATTTATACTTATTAGATGAATATATAATGAAAAATTATGAGCATAATCCAATAAGTCATTCTCTAAGTCTAATATGTATGGAACATATACTCAGGTTTTAAACCTTATAACTCCAACATGATCATGGTTAAAATCAGGAACATTCCCTACCTTCTTTTGTAATTCCACATATTATTTTTTTCTTTCATATTCCTCTCATAGATGGATGGAAGAACATTCATCTAAGAAATACAAGATTTGTATTCATTTATTAAGTAAAAATGATAAAAGAACTTCAGACCTTGGTTTTAGAGAAGATTCAAAATTTTCCACCAATTATTTTTATATTTATTTCCAGTTTTAAGTAGTGTCTCACTAGATTCAAGAAATTTCACAGGGATCCCTACTCCTACTGTGTAAAATATCATTAGGGAGGATCCTCTAAGGATTCTATCCATCTCGGTTTTGTATGTTCTTATGTATGGTGTTTCTGGCCCTCAATCATTTAGAGGCATTATTTTTGGGTCCCTTTTGTCTTCTCTCTGGTGTAATATTCTTAGAATCCTAGGAATATTATTGTATTATAGGTTTTTGTTAAGGTTGGTAGGTTTCACCACTATTTATCTCTCTTCAAAAGTTCTTGGATATGTTTAGGATTATCACCGATGGATCTTAGTGGACAATTTCAGTCATTACTAACCATCTTTTGCATTCTTTCTTACTTTTGTGGGTTCTTGGGGTATATCCCATCCATCAATAGTGTATTCCATTTCTTGGTATGCTTTATGTATTCATTATTTCTCCAGGGAGGATTTATTTTGTGATTGGTATTGGGAAGCTCATAAATGAATAGATTGGAGGTTCACCTTGTTTTATTTGTCCTAGAAAATCCCTTATGGAAAAGATTCTAGCACAAAAGTTGTGTGGGTTTGGCTTCTGGGACTCCTATTTACTTTTTCAATCCCCCAATCCTTTATAGTGTAGAATAATACCTTGGTGGGTTTCTTTTCATGGATGATGAAGCTATGAATCTTAAAGACTCTTTTATGGTCTGTATATGTGTGTATGTATAACTCTTGGATCCCCTTTCTTATTATGTTTTTATTTGTCTGGGTCTTGGATTCTCATAGTGGAAACTAATTTAGTTTTAGTCTCTACCTCACTTATATGAGATTTTACATATTCAAGTACATTAAGTTCAAGTGTGTAGTCATATTTATTATTCAAAAGGTAAACTCCTTATAGGTTACGTTTTTCAATATCAATTTCTTATCAAGGTTGGGGACAGTGCTCCTGCTCATGTTGGCCCTCCTTTATAATGATCAATGTTTCCCATTTTTTATGCTAGATATCCTTATTCTCCTACACATGATAGCCCCGATTCCTGGTTAGCTAATAAATCTCTATATGGTATTAAGTTACATTCTATATATGGAGACTCCCCCTTTAGTTGTGCCTAATTTCTGGTTAGGAGTTTAGGCTTTCAGGTCCCATGAAGGCTTGATTCCAAAAATATGATTCTACTGAGTTGACATGAAGGTTGGAGGATCAACCCTTTGTGGCTGATCAATCATCTCTCAAAAATGTTAATCTAGTTTATCATTCCTAGGATGGATGATAATAAATTTATGATAGAGATACATCTTCTATTATTCTTCTACTAAGCTCCCCCAATTGTTTTTTAGTTCTTCCACCTTCAGTCATAAAAGGTGATGTTGTTACTAGTTTAATAATGGGATCTTAAACTCATGGGTAGTGTCAAGACTTGTCTCTATCTAGAGGTAGAGTTACTCAATATAAGGACAAATAGGCTTTCTGTCACTCTATTTTATTACCTTATTCTTCCAAGTGTAAGATCCAAATGGCCAACAATTCCTCTAATAGATGACCAACTTCATCATATGGAATGAAAGAGGCCTAGGGATGTGTGGTAAGTCTACCTTCATTTTTATGATGTTATAAACAATCAGGTTTTTGTTCTAGATATTCTTGAACGCAAACAGAATGAATAAAAAATTAATTATTTTGAAAGAAATCTTGTTTTTTCTAACTCGATCCATGGCTGCCCTCATAACAACCATGTTTGGATATTCTAGAAACATAATGCGGCTGTAAAAATGGTGGAGGTATCAGTGAAACGTATTACTATGAAGGTGTCAACTGATGATGAAACTCTTTTTTTCACATTTTTCTATGTGAGATGTTAAGTGAATGAGATCAGAAGAATGTGTATTATGTTATCAGAATATCAACCAAGGATTATTCTCTTATTCATGGGAGGGTATTTTAATTCTATCATAGACCCATTAGAGAAGAAGGGGGATTAGATACTCTATAATATTGATGAATTCTTTCAATGAATTTCTTTCTAGAAATAGTCTGATGGACATGGGATTTTTGGGTGATCCTTTTACTTGGTGCAATAACAAAAAAATAAGTGAAATAATATGGATCAGGTTTGATATATGCTTATGAAACTGTTAGGGATTCTACTCATATGCTTATACTGAGGTTACACATCTCCCTAAAGCTTTATTAGATCATTCTCTATGCTATTCCAAATAAAAAGAAAATAAATAAGGTCACCAAACTTATAATTATTAGGGAGTTGGAATCAAATTAAAGGATTCTAGTAGGTGGTTACATGTTCATGGGATCAACCGGTCAGGGGTACCACTTGGAACAAACTCAGTGACTGATTGAAGATATTAAGGGATCTTCTTCAGGAGTGGTTTAATAGTAGACCCAACTATTATTTTCTACTTGAATAGTTGAATAATGACATCATCATATTAGAAGAGAAGTTACAGGAAATATTGGGATGATGAGGTTTTTTCAACAACATAGGACAAACAAAACATCATGGCTGGGAAACTTGTGAAGATCTAAAGGGAGGAAAGGGATAAGTCAAGGGATCTCTAACTCAAGGAGGGGGATAAAAGCATGGGTTTATTACATGGATTCATGAATTAAATTTTTTTTATTGAATCTATAAACATCATGCTAGACAATGTATTATTCACAGTGAATCTGGATATGGTTGGAATATTTGTAGAGAATCACTTTGAAAGCATTATTACAGGGCTGATTCTCATAGGTGATAATAGATATTTGAGGGGTGTAAGGGATTATAAAATCTTGAAAATCATCAAAATAATGGTCACTAATGATGAAAATAATGATATGGAAGCCATTACAAATAAAATGGAAACCAAGGAGGATTTTTTTTCTTGAACACTAAAAGTTCACTAGGTCCAGATGACTTTCTAGGTACGTTTTATTTTTTTTCATTATATTTTATTAATGTTAAAGTCATTGAATACATATAGAAATTATTTTGGGGAGGATCTATAACAATATCCATTACTTCCTCCAAATTTTTCCTTATTCCAAAAGTGATGGAGCCCATTAATTTGAATCAGTTCAGGATTATTTTTCTCTACAATTTCTCGAACAAAACTATAACCTCCATCATCAATAAAAGGTTAAACTGAATGCTTCCTAAGATAATCTCTGGTGAACATCACAGCTTCATGAAGGGGCAGAGTATCTAGGGGGAAATTTGTATTATGATGGGAAGGTTAACTACACCAATAAGAAGAGACTTTGATCTAACATAATGATTAAGGTGGAAATGTATAAGGTATAAAGACACATGGATTATAGTTTCATACTAAAGGAAATCAATATATTTAGATTTAATGTCTATCCCATGATCACATTTTTAGGTGATTTTCTTCACTATGGGTTTTAGTGCCATTATTTTGGAGATACTTATATTCCTTTAAATCAAACTAAGGTCTGAGGAAGGGATACCTTCATTCAACTAGCCTCCTTATCCTCTTATAAAAAGTTATCTCAAGAAATACTAAGATTGAATTGAAAAAGGATCCATACATTTCTAGAATAACAAAATAATATGGTACCATGTCCCATTTGAAGTATGTGAATGGCATATTAATTAATGTTAATAGAAGAGGAAGATCAATTGATGGGTTTAGTAATATTATGGAGATGTGTAGATTCTAGAGTGGACAACATATCAAATTAGAAAAGAGCAGTGTGTATCTTCTGAATAATTGTTTGAACAACCATATAAGGATTATTCAAGAAACACTATGCATTTAGAAAAGGTGTCTTCTAATGGAATACTTGGGAGATATAATTTTTTATGGTGGAATTAAAAAATCTCTATTTGATAAGTAGTTCATTTACATTATAGTTCATATATTCTACTTGAAAAATAAATTTATCTCTTTCAATGGTAAGATCATGTTGGTGAACAATGTTCTTACAGTGATTCCCATGCATGTATTCTTGGTGATAAATCCTCTGAAGGGTTACATTGATAGAATTAAAAATGTTTTTAATTAATTCATTTTGTACCCCAAAGGTGAGGGTAATTCCATTGATCTTTGTGGAAGTAGATAGAAAGACCTCTTACGAGGGGGGGGGGTCAACCTGAGAAGCATTGCCAACTCCATTCTAGCCTTGAAAGAGAGACTAGAATAAGACATTATAAAAGGAAAATAATTATGGAAAAACTTCATGAGAATTAGATACGATGAGTTATGGGGTCCTTGGGATAAGAATATATGAAAATTTTCCTAGATGATTTGGTGTATGAGAGAGCATCTCAGTTGGATGGATGATAAGGTGTAGTGGGTGATCAGGTAAGAAAATATCGGGAATTAGAAAGACAATTGGGTGATTCAGAACATCTTATTTATAGGATAACCAGTTCTAGATGTCTCATTTAAATAAGAGATAATCCATATGTGGTTTATTATATTCACAATTGATGAGGATAAAACCCCTTCATTGAAGAATTATCCTTGTGGATAAACTAGACATATGCATGTTTACAGTTTCAATGATAAGAGATTTCAGTTATCATCATTTTTTCAAGATCATTCCTCCCATTCATCAAATGGATAGGTGGGAAATAAAGTTATGTTGTAAAGATATCCCATCCAAGATTAATTTTCTCATTTTGTGGTTACTTAAAAATTCCATACTTATAGACGACAACGTTCAAAGAAAGGGAATCAACCTGGTTTTGAGGTGCATGTTATTTGAGAATCAAAGTACCAAATATATGTGGAAATTATTTTTTGATGGTGTTTGGGATCATTTTTCATGTGAACTAGTTAGTAAGAGTGTTAGGATTTGGGCACAAGGTAGGTGATTTTCATAAGTTCATCTCCATATGGTTCTAGATAATAGAGACTCAAGCACCATAAATAATGATTAATGGGATGACGTTTGACTCAATTTTTTGGGATATATAGGAGATGAGGAATAAAGGTAGAGAATAGATTCATTATTTTATTAAAATTATTAATATTAGAGTTCATTCCCTGGTTTCAGAGCTGGTTCCACTCATTCATGGAAGTGAGTCATGGGTTGCTGAAATATGCCTTATTCCCAAACTATCAAGACCCGACAGAAGTGATTCTCTTGGGAGGTGAATCCAATGAACCCACTTATTTTAGGGTATAAACTCAATGTAGAAGTGTCATGTGTTGAGGTATCTATGAGATTAGGAGGACTTATTTGTGATAACATAGGGTTAATGTTCATTGGGTTCAATACTTTTTATAGACCAACTAATGCAATAGGGCCAAAGACTCGATCCCTCTTCAGTGGAATATCCTTATGCAATATTTATAAGATAAAGATTGAAGTGATGGAATCCAATTATAAACATCTATTTAGTTTTATCTGGGAGAACAATAACACTCCTTAGTACCTCATTTATCTTATCAAGAAGTTAACAACCATCATCGATAATGGTATAGAGGTCACTCAAACCTTAAGGGAGTGGAAATTCACTACATATATCCTTGCTATAAAATGAACATCTGATGATAGTATTATAATATATTATATCATTGGAGACCTTCCCTGGGATTTTAATTTAATTTTTAGAGGTGATTCATGGGTTTTACATCACTCCATACCTCCCTGATGGATGTTTTATTTCATAATAAATATTTATTTTTTAGTGTGTATTCTTTCATCAAGATTTCAAGATCTATTATTTTAAAATACACAAATATTTGATGTCTTTCAATAATTATCATTGAAAAAATAGCATAATATTTCTGACTCAGGTAATTATCTACCTCGTTCACCTTCCTAGGGTGGTAATGTATTAAGAATTCATAATCCTTGATTAACTGAAACCAGCTTCTCTAGCACATATTCAATTATTTCTATGTAAATATACAATTCAATTTCTAATGATAAGTATAGATATTACACCTTACTCTATACAGATAATTATTATACATATTCAATGTAAAAATTAATGCTACCAAATCCAAATAATGAGTTGTGAAATTTTTCTCCTTAATTTTCAATTGGTGAGAGCCATAAGCTATTACAATGTCTACATGAGGAAAAATCCCAATCCCTTATTTGATGCATCACTATAGATCATAAACCATACTCCATTGTAGATTATAGTAACCGTAGATTCACTAACTAACCTTATATTCAATTCTGTGAAATTTTATTCACATTCATTTATCTATAAGAACTTAATCCATTTCTAAGTCAACTTGGTTAGTGGATTAGATTTTCAGGATAAATATCTCACAAATCATTTCTAGTATCTAACCTAATCAAGAAAACTTAGGATCTCAGATACCAAGGTTATTCTATACCATTTATCAATAACATCTTTATTTTAAGGATCCACTGATATACCCTAACTTAAGATTATATGACACAAGAATGGAACATTTTTAATCCAAAATTCACACTTGGAAAATTTTGCATAAAATTTTTCCTTCCTCAGGGTCTTCAATAGAATTCTAAAATGTTATTCATTATCTTCCATGAAATTAAAATATATAAAAAATACCATATATAAATACTACCACAAACTAATTAAGGTAATCTATAAATAAACTCATTATTAAATCCCTAAGGAAAAAAATAGAATAATTGGTAAGATAAAAATGAAATTATAATAAATTCATAATGAACATACATTGTAAAGATATATATATTGGGTATATCCCCCTTTTTAACCCTTACCTAATGATATATAGACCAAATATTAATCATGGGAAAATATTGAGCTCCTAATAATTGATAAAATAGATTATAGATATAAGGTAGAGGATACATGTTTTTAATAGTGATTTTTTATGTTCTTGATAATATATAAAAAGTCACATTGACAAATATTTATTCTTAACAAAAAGAATAGGTTAACCCAATGGTGAAGCATTAAGACAAATGTATCCCTTATAAAGATTCTCTTAGTGTTGGTTCTTCAATACCTAAAACTCAATCAGGACCATTCTATATAGATTCTTCGAAATAGGGGAAGGACTAGATATGAGTTCTATTATAAACAAAAGTTCACGATTCGGTTGAAGACTAGAAAAGTATTATAGAAATACATAGATAGAATCCTATAAAATAGGTATATATATAATTTTGAGTCTATCCCCAACCATATAAGATAAATATCCATCATTAATAGGTAATGAAACTCATATTATGGAAGTAATTTCCATTAGAAGTTCAAGTTCAACCTCACACTGATATGCTACCACGGGTTGATTCAGAATATCAAATGTAACTTCCCTTACTTGAAAATTGATATAGTATCCATACTAAGAGAGCTAAAACATGCCCAAAATTTCACCAAATTTATCTAGAGGAAGAATAAAAATACTTTCATGAACAAAATTCCCACAAACTTCTGTCAGAGTGGAGATATACACTTGAGATACAATCATTATACCATTAGAAGTTTTCACTTCCAAATAAACATTTAATAATTGTGATGGTGATATGATACCATTAGATAATTATTAAAATATGAAATATTGGGTTGAACCTAAATAAAATAAAACATTTTAACTTATAGACTTGATGATATGTTTACCTTTTTCCACATCACATGAAACATCCGCTTCATTTATAGTAATTCCATATAATTTCCCTTCTCCCCTTAGATTCTTCTATGGTAATTTCAATTAATTCTTGGGTATGTAGTTTGAATAGTTACCTATATTATTATTTTTTAAGCATTGTAAAAAATATTATTTATTTTAATTACATTAATTATCTAGATGACCCTAATTACCACACTTGTATCAAACTCTCACGACCTTCAAAAATTTTCTAGGATGCTTCCTTATATAGTTTTTACATGATAATAATTGATTCATTATTTTCTTTTCCTTTGAAACATTAAATTTTTTATAGGTTCTTAGATGACCTCTTCTTCTCTTTATTTCTCTTGATTATATAGGATCTAGGAAATTATTTCTCAATATTAATATCACTTGTTACTATATCATCATATGATGAAAACATTTCAGAAATTAGTTGTATTCAGATACTTAGATTAAGATCATTAAATAAATAGTCAATATTACTTTCTGTATGACATATATAGTCTAAAACATGCCTGGATAATCTTATAATGTTAGCCTCATACTTTGAGAAAAATTTCTCCTTCCTTCTATTTCAAAGTGAAGAATTTACTATCCATTTTTTCTCAATTTTCTTGAGGTAAGTATTTATAAAATCATATAACTTTAAAATTTCTCTATTTAATGCTTTAAATTTCATTAAATTATTTTAGTGTTATTGATAAATTATCACCACTAATCAATATCCCTTCTAAAACAATACACTACCAAAATAAACTTTTCACATTCATTACATCCCAAATAAGGGAATATATTTTCATGGGACTTAATCCATTGTTCAGCTACCAGTGGATTAATAATTTTATTAAAATAAGAAGAATTATGTAACATGAAGTGATACAAAAAAGGTGAAACATGATATGTAATAACATGTTTCTCCAAACAGAAAATGACATGCATCATAACCTGAGACAGTTGCTCAATATTGCCATGGTCTTCTCAGTTCCAACACTAGTTTTAATAGCTTTATTATTAAGGAAATACATGAATCAACTATATGTGTTGTTATATTTATTCCATTAGGATCCATCAAAAAATAATTGAACACATTTTTTATCTTACAATCATAATGAATATTTATCCATAAAATAAAAATTACTATTATGGTAAAACATTTCAATTACTATAAGGGATTATCATAATTCTCATGTTAGCTATGTTCATTCAAAATATAGTTCCCAAGGTTTCAACTAAACATTCTTTGATACTAATTGTAACAACCCCAAACTCTAGTAACCTAGAGTTTGTATCTTATTTTTTAAATTGGTTTAAGATATAATGGATCTCACCATGTTGGATCGATCAGTTTAACAGTCTTGTAAAATTAGATACACACATGATTCTAATATTTCATTGGAAATATATTAAAAAAACATGGAATAAGAAACAGTATAACCTCCAATATAATATTCTTAATATCCTTCTTCATATATAAGGGAAAAGGAAATAAATAAATAGTGATAATAATTTCACAGTGTGGGTTACATATAAAATATTCTATCATGAGTAAATAAAGCATAATCAACATTTCAAGGTATATAAATGAAAACACATGAAATTTTATGAATAAATTGAGCATGAAATGCAACCATGGATAATATAAAATAATAAATCTCATGGATAATAATTATGAAATTCTCAATGAAGTAAATTCTTAATGATGGATCTCATGATCTCAAATATCACGATATCTTTACCATCAAGGCCTCATGTCAAAATAATATAATAAATGGGTGGGCATTCACAAAAAACACATTTAATATGTATGGAAAACTCATTTATCTCATGATACCTGATGATACAATAAGGTACTACCTATAAATGTGTCCCAATAGTCGCTATATGTCTAATGAATTCCTCATTTATTAAATGATCAACTTCATTCATAGACACTATTACTTATCAAAAAAAATATACATTGAGTAAAGAATATGGAATATTAATATTTATACCATGATAAAAATAATTTATATATTTAAGGTAAGTGTATTGTCTAATTAGAAAATATCATAAGAAAGTTAATATTTCAATATAAATTTAATGACATAATTAGTGATCAAACATAACTATCACTTAATCATAATTATATATTTTTTAATAAAACAATGTCTTTGAATAAATAATGAAAATGAAATACAAACATTAAAATAATATTTCATTAAAATATTTTTCTTTTTAAAACTATCTAAAAATTATAAATGATGATAAATCATATAAAACATTTATAGCTGTGGGATAATCTATTAATTCTGTATATTATAAAAAAATATTCCTTTTGACATTTGCAAAGAAATTTGAAAAAGAAACTTTTATAAAATTTTATAAAGATTCATTTAAAACCATATAAAAAGTCAAGTATAACATAAAATTTCATTAATATATGATTTTAATAAATAAAAATAATTATTTAAAACTTTTTTTTGAAAAATATTCACATGGAAGAAAAATATACTTAATCAAAAGAGAAATAAGATCAGATTTATTTTACACATTTATCTATTTGATTAAAGTGAAAAAGAGAGGTAATGTCGTAAGGAAACATAAAAACTAATTAAATATATTGACGATAATAAAATTTATGGATTTTTTGAAGGATATATTATAATATCCCTTCAATGAAAATAATGGAAATTCCAAAAAAATGAGATTTAAAATAAATTATTTCCACTTTGGTAACTTTTAAATTGTAACCCATTCAAAGAGTAAACAGTAATTGAAAGTTAAACCATCATAAATACATATATTTTAATTTTAATTAAATAAATTGGGTATTAAATACATCATATTAAAATAAACATGTTCCTAATACAAAATATGTATTAATGATGTGAAAATTGAGACAAAATCCATTACCTCTAGTTCAACTCTCCTCGTTAGTTCTTATAACCCCATTTATAATAAATTTATATATATTATAATTATATAAAATAACAAAATACATATCTATAATATCATATATGATCCATTTATAACTTATTATCACCCATTTGTTTATAGTATTTTATTTTTATCATTAGTTTGGGTGTTAACTGCTTCGTTTTTCATGAGAATTTTGGTTCTAGAGCTCTGATCCCCGTAATTTTATTATAGATCCATAATCTCCAAAATTTAAATCCTGAAATAAATATAATATATATTCATTATATATATATATTTATTTATTCATCTATGAAATATATATATATATATATATATATATATTTATAAATTAATTACAACGTTCATAGACACGGTATGTCATACGTACGAATGAATGATGCTTTCAATTTTCAAAGAATAGAAAAAAAGGTAAATAAAAATAAACTTTATATATGAATTATTATATAATATATTTCATATATATATTTTAAATATAACCTTATTACCATCCATGTAAATCATAAATGAAGAACGGATCACAACGCACCATGGAGGTGATAGTCCACATTTATATATGAGTGATGCTATCATTTTCCAAGGAATTTGAAGGTAAGTAGGTAAATGATATATTATATTTAACGAACCATAATTATTTAATAAATATAATATATAATATTTATTTCCATATTTTTAACTATCCAAGTAAAATGGTGATGAAAAATGAATTACACCACTACATGGGAATATTAATCCATACATACGCACGAATGATGTTTTCTCTTTCTGTAGGATAGGAAAAGGTAGAAAATGGTTTTACCATAATCATAATAACATATAATTATACTTATTATACATTATATATTAATTTAGTATGGATTAAACTTATTTACAGGTATTATGAGAAGAAATGATCTTGGAAGAGTTGGTAAAGATGATTACCTCTTCAACGGTAAACTTTCATTAGATTCCCTCTTAAAGATATTTTTAATGGAATTTTAAGAAGATTGGAACCTCTAATTAATGTATAGAGAAGTGTATGATATAATTGGGTAGGTTTTGGAAGTTCTAGGTCTCTCAAATTGGTGTAATGAAAAGAGAGAAGTGATGTCCTTTTAAAATTGAGGCTAGTGGCACACTATTAATGTTTCAATGTTGTAAAATATTATTAAGTCATGTTTTTGAAACAATGGATCCAAAGTGACTTATATTATAGTTGGATAAGTTTAAGGTTTATACACAACCAATAAATTAGGTATAGAAAATTTTTTAGTCCACTTTAACCCTTATCTTTAGGTTTAACCCCGTAGTTAAACAATTCTAACCTTAACCGCAATAATATCTTTTTAAATATTAAAGAGTTATAATTTTACATATAAGGTAAAAATTTACTCATAAATGTAAAATGTTTTAATATTTAAAAAATTTAGGATCCTAATTATCCACTTTAAATATTATTATTAATTTTAAATAATTTAATAATATATATTTTTTCATAAAATATCATTAATGCCATTGTGACACTATTCATTTAATTTGGATTTAAAGAAATCAAGAAAAAGATGGAATTATAATATAAAAATTTTAAACATAAATAATACATTATTATTATTATTAAAACTATTATTCAATTATTATTAATACCAAAAACATAATTTTGAATATTTGTAAAATTATTTACATTTATTTTTCCACTAATTCTACAATCAGCGTGTCAGCGTTTTAGAATTGTTTAAGGTAATTATTTGATCACTAAAAATTAGACATAAATTAAAATTATAAAAATAATTTAATTAATGTCAATATAACCTTTAATATTCAATCTAAAATTATTCTTATCCCTATGAGAACTTATAAGAAAAGTTTAAAGGAAAAAGATTGACATTTAGTATTTTTCTTTACTTAAAATAATATAAATGTCATTATCAAAAGAAAATGGTTCCAAAATTCCATATATTAAAATTTATGATGGATATGGTAGAATTAAACTTATAAAATTAGATAAATTAAGTTTTTGGATATATATTTAATGGTGTATTACATTATTTTTAACATAAATTATTAGATTTACCCTTTACCAAGGTGGTAAAGTTTACCATAGTTATTATTCATAATGACTTAAAAATAGAAATGTTTACCAAATTTGAACATCATGATTCCAAATATGGGATTCATTTTATTAAATAAAATTCCTATAATTTGGAAAAATTAATTTTAAAATAAATCCACAAAATGCGTTGAAAAATGATTTTATAGAAAAAGTATTTTTGAGCCTAAAAATTGATTTATATAAACATCATGTAAAGTGATGATACTAATGTAATTAATAATATTATCTTAAATAAAATGGATCTTATATCACTTTAATATAAATTAAATATAACAATGACACTTTTAAGTTGATTTATTTTAAAAAATAAGGCTGTTTTATAAAAAAAATTATTTTTCACCATTCACTGAAAAATAAACCTTTTTAGAAAAAATAAAAAAATAATACTTAATATAATACTAAGATATTGATTTCAAAAATTATTAAAATATATCATAATTATATTTTAATATTTTTTTGTGTTTGTTTGAAATCGGAGTTTCTGGTAATGAAAGATATCAAAGAAATTAGATTTATTTGAAGAAGAATATATCATAAAATATCAATGTGTTACAAGAATATTGGGTATTAACTCAATCATCACTAGTGAATTATGATAATACCTAATAATTCGCACTTTCTTGAAACTCCCAGTGGATATTATTGAGTTAATAAACATTTTATTTATAAACCATTATGATGAATGAGAGAAAAAAATCTAGGACAACATTTGATATGCCATAGTGATATGAGTTAAAATTAAAGTGTCATGGGTTGAAATAATGTTGAATAATTCATGACATATTAGGAATTATTTTAGGATTATATTATTGACCACTCTAATTAAAGATTCCTATTTTTAATGCTAACCATTTTAGTTTTAGTAAGGGATTGAAGATAGAATGATAAAGTTGTGTTGGTGAAAGGTATGCTCAAATATTGAAGTACTCTATTTGAGCCTAGTTTGGTAAATTCCAGTATATCTTGAAAATTATTAAGTAATGTTAATTAATAACCTCAATAATTATATTTTATTATATCATTAAAAACTCCTAATGAAAATATGATCACATGTGATGTTTATTGATCCTCTAAAATAGAAGTTCGTGGGAATGTGCTTCCTGAAAATCTTGTGATTCTCCATCTTGTTGAATTTTATGTGATTTTGAGAATTAATAAGATATATATATATATAGATACTATATCAATTTATGATTATGGGAAGTCAATTTTGATATTTCGAATCAACCCATGTCTTTCTTTTCATGCATGGATAAATATGAACATTTAATAGAAGTTATTATATTGTATGGGTCTTAATTATTTTTCACGAGGGATATTTTTCTCAAATGATTGCAGAGAAAATCAATATCGAATATATGCATATTTTCTGGGATTATACTGATGTATTTCTTAAGGAATTTACCAGTATTCCCCCAAATCATGAAGTTGAGTTTTCAATAGAACTCATACCTAGTGCTACACCTATTTTAAAAACTCCATATAAAATATCCTTGATTGAGTTGAAGGAATTTAAAAATAAATTATAGGAGAATCATTATATGGTATTCATAATGACTAGTGAATCACTAAGGGTTGAACCTTTTTTTAATAAAAGTAATGAATAAATTCATCTTTTTATTAATTACCAAGAACTTAATAATATCACTATCTAGAATAGGTATCCTCTACCCTATAGTGATGACTTGTTTGATCAACTGCACTTAGCTGGATACTTTTCCAAGATATGCCTTTATTGTGAATATTATTAATTGAAGATCAAGAATTATGATACACCTACGACAACCTTTTTTATGAGGTATGATAAATATGAATTTATATTAATTCCATTTGTAATTACAAATTCTCTTTCTATCTCCATGTATTTAATGAATAGAGTCTTTAGAGAGTGCCTCCATCAGTTTTTGGTATCCTTTATAGATGATATTATTAGATATTCCAAGAGAAAGGAAGGTAATTATGATCATTTGAGGATTTTATTGAAGACCTTGAGGAAGGATAAGTTAAATGGAAAAAATCAACAAGTGTGAATTTTGGAAAAAAAAGTTTCATTATAGGGTTATATATGTTGGGCGGAGAAGTGAGAAGTGATGGAAAGAGGGGGGGGGGTGAATTGCCTTTTAAAAAATAATTAACAATTTAAAATCAAAGTAAAAGATGCAGCGGAAATAAAAGAGGCAAGACACAAAATTGATAACGGAGTTCGGCTTAAACCCAAGCCTACGTCTCCGCTCACAACTCAACCGTTGAGAGATTTACTACCGCTTGCTTTTTAATGGTTTTAGCAAGAAACCCACTAGACTTTAAGGTTGGTCTAGAACCTATTACAGCTTGCTTTTAATGGTTGAGCAAGAACCCACTAGCCTTATTACAGGTGAAGGACTAGCTCACCTATGACTCAAGCCTTTTAAAGTAAAGGCTTGACCAACCTCTTCACACCTTGAAGGTGGTGTGAAAACCCAAAGAAGAGAGGATGAGAGAAATGAGGGGTTTGTAGGCACAAACCCAAATTAAATCTCAAAATGATAAAACAAGAAAAACCGTAATGGGGGAAGTCTTGGGCGCCAATGGATTGATGAAGTTGATGAAGAGCGCTCCCAAGCTTCTTTGATGGTGCTCCTTGGTTGTGGAATTGAGTTGGAGCAAGTGGAGGTTCCTTGGTGGAATGCGCCGGAGGTTCGCCAAATGATCAAAAATGTGTCAGTGGGCTTCCTTATGTTTCCGGGGCTTCCTAGTCCTTTATTTATAGAGGGGGAACCCTCAAATGGCCTTTGGGAGTCTTCGGAGCCGTTGGAGAGGCCTTCGGAGCCGTTGGGAGTCAAGTGGACAAGCCTGGTCAAAGCCCAACGGCTAGTTTGACTGGCTCCACCGACTGACCGGTGCTTGGCCACCGGTTGGCCGGTGCTTTGGAAAAGGGAGAGGGCTCGGGCTCAGGCACCTCCGGCTGGCCGGTGAGGAGGCCACCGGTTGGCCGGTGCTGAGGCAGTAGATGACACTATTCTGTCTGGGTGCCACCGGCTGGCCGGTGGTGGGACACCGGTTGGTCGGTGGTCTGGACAGAAGGATGCCTTCTGTCCAGGCTCCATCGGCTGGCCGGTGGTCGTCCACCGGTTGGCCGGTGGACTGAAAATCATCCCACTTTTGGCTTCTTGCTTTCTTGGCCCAATTCCTTGGCAACCTGAAATCATGCCTATCATCCAAAAACACTTAAAACAAGATTAGATAAATAAGAGAGTGATTGTGATCATGAAAATTAAACCACGAGGGGTACGAGAGGTACAACAATCTCCCCCTATTTTGATGATCACAATCACCAAAACAAACAATGTAAAAATGAAATGAAAGGCATGCTTTAAAGGATAAAATGAAAAGTAAAGTAAAGCATGAGAGAAAGATTTCTCCCACAATCAACCAAGAATTTCTCCCCCTTTGTGATTATCAAAATAGCACGGGGCATAAAACTTGATTGAGGGAAAGAGTTGAAAAACAAGATAGAGATTTTTAAACCAATTGAAATTTTTGAAATTTGAATTGAAAGTTTTGAATTGAATGTTTTGAAATGAAATTTTGAATTGAAAGTTTTGAATTGAAATTTTGAATTGAAAGTTTTGAATTGAATGTTTTGAAATGAAATTTTGAATTGAAAGTTTTGAAATGAAATTTTGAATTGAAAGTTTTGAAATGAAATTTTGAATTGAAAGTTTTGAAATGAAATTTTGAATTGAAATACGCAAAAAGGCTTAAACGATCCTAACTCCCCCTAAATAAAAACAACAAATCACCGGGGAGAGGATTTTGGAACCGAGACAAATTTTGGTCCGGAGAGACTCGCTAAAAGGGATTTTTCAATCCATACTTGTCTAGTGGCGGGTCTTCTCCTATGAAATTCATCGTTAAAAAAAATAGTTTTGGGCCTTCCATACCGGGAATTTTTGCAATTACACTCATAAATTAAGTGCCCGGGTTTTTTACAATAGTTGCAAAATTTATATTGGGAGCTCCCCCTTACAAAAATAGTTGGAGCATGGGAAGAGGAAGCGTGCTTGGAATAGCCAAGCCCTTGGGTGGTTCTAGATATGCGTTGGGAACCTAGAAATTTGGTCAAATTTTGTTCCCCTTGGGTGAACTTGGAAAGGGATTCCTTTAAATCCTTGATTGTGGATTCCATAGAATCAACATCGGGAAGGTTTTGAACCTTGAGGGACAACTCTTCCTTCTCTTTGAGAAGTTGTTCCTTTTCGGAAGAGAGTTTTTTGAAATTCTTTTTTAAAGCAACAAATTTGGAAGAAAGTTCGTGAAAACCTTCCTCCAATTGATCTCTAGCATGTTGGAGATCCTCATAAGATAAATGATTGAAAGAATTTGAAGAACAAGAGGAAGAGGAGTCCGAAGAGGTTACCTCATGAAATGCCATTAGGCATTTGTTACCGTTGTCGCTTGAGGAGGAGGAGGAGGATGATGTGGAGCTATCACTCCATGTGGCCTTGAAAGCCTTCTTATTTTCCTTTTTCTTGGCCTTTTTCTTGTTGAGTGGACAATCGGGCTTGTAATGGCCTTTCTTGCCACACCCATAGCATGTTACCTCGGGCTCGGATCTTTCGTTGGGTTGAGCCTTGCGGGATTTCTTCTTCTTGTGCTTCTTCATGAATTTGTGCATCTTGCGGGCAAGATTCTCCATTTCTGAATCGCCTCTTGAAGAGGAAGATGATGATGAGGAGGAGCTTTCTTCTTTTTGAACTTTGAAGGCGTTGTTATTTGTAACTTTGATTGGTTTGCCTTCCTTTTCAGCTTTCCTCCTCATGGTGATCTCGTAGGTCATGAGGGATCCGATGAGCTCTTCTACCGGCATGTTCTTGATGTCTTTTGCTTCATGGATTGCCGTGACTTTCGGTGCCCATGAGCTTGGTAAGATCCAAAGGATCTTCTTGACCATCATCTCTGCAGAAACATCATCTCCAAGAGATTTTCTTCCATTGCAAACGTCAGTAAAACGAGTAAACATTTCAGAAATATTTTCAGATGGATGCATGGAAAAAGACTCAAAATCTTGACGAAACATATCCAATCGAGTATCCTTAACTTTGTTAGTCCCCTCATGGGTAACCTCTAAAAGTTTCTAGATTTCATGTGATGAGGTGCATGTGGAAACTCGAATGAATTCATTACGATCAAGGCCGCAATGAAGAGCGTTCATGGCTTTGCCATCAAGCTCGAAATTTTTAATATCGGCTTGAGTCCATTTGGATTCATCGGGAGAAGAAATAGAATAACCATGCATGAAAATTTTATAAATAGGATAACCTATACTTCTAAGAAAAGTGGTCATGCGGGTTTTCCAATAGGTATAGTCAGTTCCATCAAAAATGGAGCACGACCGAAAGAATAGCCTTTGGGGACGAAAGAGGTTGAAGCCATCACAATGGATCTTAAATTTGAAACCGGTTAAGGTATTACTCAAATTTTGCCTCTGATACCAATTGTTGGGCAGAGAAGTGAGAAGTGATGGCAAGAGGGGGGGTGAATTGCCTTTTAAAAAATAATTAACAATTTAAAATCAAAGTAAAAGATGCAGCGGAAATAAAAGAGGCAAGACACAAAATTGATAACGGAGTTCGGCTTAAACCCAAGCCTACGTCTCCGCTCCCAACTCAACCGTTGAGAGATTTACTACCGCTTGATTTTTAATGGTTTTAGCAAGAAACCCACTAGAATTTAAGGTTAGTCTAGAACCTATTACAACTTGCTTTTAATGGTTGAGCAAGAACCCACTAGCCTTCTTACAGGTGAAGGACTAGCTCACCTATGACTCAAGCCTTTTAAAGGAAAGGCTTGACCAACCTCTTCACACCTTGAAGGTGGTGTGAAAACCTAAAGAAGAGAGGATGAGAGAAATGAGGGGTTTTTAGGCACAAACCCAAATTAAAGCTCAAAATGATAAAACAAGAAAAACCGTAATGGGGGAAGTCTTGGGCGCCAATGGATTGATGAAGTTGATGAAGAGCGCTCCCAAGCTTCTTTGATGGTGCTCCGTGGTTGTGGAATTGAGTTGGAGTAAGTGGAGTTTCCTTGGTGGAATACGCCGGAGGTTCGCCAAATGATCAAAAATGTGTCTGTGGGATTCCTTATGTTTCCGGGGATTACTAGTCCTTTATTTATAGAGGGGGAACCCTCAAATGGCCTTTGGGAGTCTTCGGAGCCATTGGAGAGGCCTTCGGAGCCGTTGGGAGTCAAGTGGACAAGCCTGGTCAAAGCCCAACGGCTAGTTTGACTGGCTCCACCGGCTGACCGGTGCTTGGCCACCGGTTGGCCGGTGATTTGGAAAAGGGAGAGGGCTCGGGCTCAGGCTCCACCGGCTGGCCGGTGAGGAGGCCACCGGTTGGCCGGTGCTGAGGCAGTAGCTGACACTATTCTGTCTGGGTGCCACCGGATGGCCGGTGGTGGGACACCGGTTGGCCAGTGGTCTGGACAGAAGGATGCCTTCTGTCCAGGCTCCATCGGCGAGCCGGTGGTCGTCCACCGGTTGTCCGGTGGACTGAAAATCAACCCACTTTTGGCTTCTTGCTTTCTTGGCCCAATTCCTTGGCAACCTGAAATCATGCCTATCATCCAAAAACACATAAAACAAGATTAGATAAATAAGAGAGTGATCGTGATCATGAAAATTAAACCACAAGGGGTACGAGAGGTACAACAATATAATCTCAAGCGAGGGTATGTCAGTGGATTTTTCAAAGATGAAGGTTATTGGTAAATAGACTAGATCAATGATGGTTATGAATATCCATTGTTTTCTTGGGTGTCTATATAATACTGACCCATTTTGAGGGATTTATCAAATCTATTTTGTCTAATAACAAAGTTTAATCACAAGGGAGCCAAGTTCCTTTGGATAGATGAATGTGAAGAAAATTTGGAGGATCTAAAATGAAGGTTAGTTAGTTAACCTATGATTACACTAATCTATAGTAGAGAAGGGTTTATGATATATAATAATTCATTGAAGAATATTATAGGATTAATCAAAATTTAAAATTATATAGTGATAGCTTATGCCTTGTACTAATTGAAAACTCATGAGAAAATTACCCAAATGATGATTTGGATTTGGTACAAGTAATTTTTTCCATTTAAAATATTGAGGGAATATATTTATAGAGAAAGGGGTGATGTATATAATTAAAATAGTATATTTGAGTATATATTCACTCAGAAATATTTGAATATGCTCTAAAGGATATGGTTGCAAAAGATTATAAATTATGACTACTCAATATAGTATCACCATTGGAAGGTGAAAAAAGTGGATGATGCTCTATATATTAAATATTAAGATAGTTTTTCCATGATAAAGACTTAAATAGATCTATTATTTTTTTATTTAAAGAATATAGTTCTTAAAATCATTATTAAATGGGACATATCATATCTTTCTCATATGAATGTAAAACCAACCATCCATGTAAGAGTTAATGATGCATAAAAGGAGGATGTGGAACAATATAAGATGATGAGAGATGTTCTGAAGTTAAACCATAATAGTTATGTAATGATAAAGTTATGGAACCAAGTATGTGTCTTAATAGTAAGATATCTGAAGGATCTATTTCATGAAACTCATAGATCATCATTCTCTATTCATCTCAGAAATTATGAAGATTTATTGAGATTTAAAAGAGTAATTTTGTAGCAAAACATGAAAAGATATATTGTAGCATTTTTACCTTGTTTCCTGGTATTTTAGAAAGATAAGGATGAGATATAGAAGTCTAAGAGGATATTATAACCATTAACCATACCCGAATGAAAATGGGAAAATATTTCCATTTTTTTCATCATCAGACTCCCCAAAACATCTAAAGGGAATAGTGTTATTTTTCATATAGTTGATTACCTTATGAAATGAACAAATTTCAATACCATTAGAGAATATTTCTCTATTGATATTATTTATAGGATATACATTAATGAATTTATAAGGATTTATGGAGTACCACATTATATTGTATTTGATTGGGATGTGAGGTTTACCTCGATGTACAAGAGAAGTCTTCCACAAGATTGGAAAATCGAGTTGAACTAAATCAGATCATATCATCCTCATAAAAATAGAAAGTTTGAGAGGACCATTAAAACCCTATAGGATATACTATGATCCTATTCTATTGGTTTCAATGGTAGTTGGGATCAACACCTTTTTGTTGTAACGTCCCAGACCCAGATGCCACTCAATAGTGCCCCAAGCCTGATTGGCCACATTGCCTCAAGAACATCTCCCCAAATTCCATAGGTTGCCGACTAGAAGTAAGGGCCTAGGTGAGTAATTGGGGAGACTATGAACTCATTACCAAAGTATATCACAACGTAATTCAATCATATTCAATAGTGGAAGAATAAAAACATGCAGAAAACTGGAAAGTAAAAAAAGACAGGAGTAAGTAACAACCATAAGTTTCTTATATATAATGATACAGATGATACATGTATCTCGAAATCATCCAAAATTGTTACATGTAAATACAATACAATATAAGTATCCAAAATGATAATAACAAAATTCTCAGTAACAACACAAGCCTCAGCTTAATCCCATGCTCCCATGCTCCAAAGCCACAATCAACAACCTGTGTTAGTGAACATGCCCCTATTATCACCTGAAACCATATAATCTGTTTGGGACCCCATGGAGGCCCAAAAAAGGTTTCAGATAAACATCCCAGTAGGTAACCAAACAGAAGTTTATACAATTCTAATCAGCACAAGATGTATGTTGAAAAACTGTAAGTCCGAAGGTATCAAAATTAATGTTCCCACGACACGTATACACTATAAGAAAGTGATACTAAATAGCCTCCTCAGGCTCTATGAAAAACATGTGTTATATCCTAACAATGTAGCTACATGAAATATAAATAAACAACATGGCCTCACCCTACTTCCCTATGTATCTTGTCCACACATCCTTTCCACATAAAGAAACCATATCAAAACCCATGACCATATTTTATAACCAAGCATGTAATATATCCCATGGTCAATTCTTACAATGAATTGTAGACCAAAAAGGTCCAAATCCAAGGTATAAAGGACCAACTCATCCTCATTGAGACTTAGGATCATCTCAGTGGAAACTCAGCGTAGGAACTAGTTGGAGTCTTAGGAACATGTATACAAACATGTCTTATACTAGTCCTAGAAAGATAGATCCACAGGGTAACAACGCCTGAGGTATCCCACGGAATTAAGTCCCAAGGGGCATACTTTACCCAAGGTGTCCACTACTGCATTCTAGATCCATGGAGAGCCATCCATGGAATCTATACAAAACATGCATTCATTCATAACATTAATAATTCAATACCATACGAGTCTTCCGACTCTATAATCACATTCATTAAATTCCATATAATGAGTATACCCACTGATTTATTACATTTCATACCAAAACATCACATGAGTATACCTAATTATATATATTCCACTTTTTTAATCAAGTCACATGGGTATACCCACCCATTTATCATCCATTTCAATTAAACATATCACATGGGTATACCCACCCATTCCATTCATTCCATTTATTCCATTTATCACATCACATTTTACATAAATCATTTGATAAATTCAACAATTAATGAATTCATGTTCAACATAATATATCAAGGCAAGGGAGGAAAACCATCTCCTAATCAACCCATTCAACTCATTCCATTTGTAATTGGATTTGTATAACAAGTAAAGCCCAAAACACACCCCTGGGTGGTTTAACATAGAATTAACATGAAATTTTCATAATGTGTAACCCATGGGTGTCCTTTGTTTAGTAAATGGGTATTAACACATCACAATAGATCCTTTGGGCATCCCTAATAGATTTTATTACATCTATTTCAAGTAACTCATTCAAAATTGGGGTCCCGTTGGAAAGTCCTGCGAGAGGTGTAATGGACGATAGCTCTAAAAAGAACCAAAATCTGATAGAAAATTATATAAAAAATACCTTAGCTTGGTAGTGGAGTGATTTTATAGTATTAAGTATTGATTCAACTTGGTTTACGATAAATCTTAAGAACAAACTAAGAATAAGAAATTAGGGTATACTAGCCTAAAACCAAATAGTGAAATCATTAGCCAAAAGAATTGAGAATGGATAAAAGGGAATGTAGATCTTACCAATGCAGATCTGATGAGACAAACCATGCTTGAATCAGAGGTCGAGTGAAGAGTCGATCTAAATTCAAAGGATAGACTCCATTGATAGCTTCAATAAAGGCAAGGTTTTGTGCGTGGAATGAAAATAGAGAATTAGGTTTTAAATATATTTTAATTAAACTTAAAATTATTTTAAAACCAAAAAATATAGGGGCTTCACATTTTAGGATCATGTTTTAGAAAACTGTGCACCGATAATGCACAGTTCCTATAGGCCAAGGGGCACCCACATGGTTTACAAACCAAGCAGAAACTGTTCATAAATCCGCTATCCAAGTCTACAAAAACTACAAACTAGGTAAAAAGGGATTGAGCCTCATCCTGCATGATTTCCTCAAATTGCATGGCATATATAACCACTCTGTACAGCCTCATACAGTTTAGTCAAACCATGCGGCTTACCCCACATGGTTTTCACTTATCACGTGTCAGGCCATTTTCAACATAATACCTGGTTCTAGGCTCTAAATAAGCCTAGGGAACCTCAAAAACACCTATGATCATGATGGGAACTCACATAAGGCTATATTTGATCATTCAAATTGAAAAATATGGGACTCTTACCTCATAAAAAACCTCGAGTTCTTACTATCTCCTCCTTTTATAAAAATTCATCCCTGAATTCATCCCTGTAGGGTGCTCAAGATTTGTCTAATAAAAACTCTAGCCACTGAGCACATATGTCAGCCTCCAACTCCCAAGTCTTATCTTATAAATATCTATGCTTCCATAGCACCCGTACTAGAGTAACTGACTGACCTCAGAGAACCTTCGTGCTCCTACCAATGATATGAATTAGACTTTCATCAAAGGACACATCAACCTATAACCAAACCACCTCAAGAAGAAAAGTGTGATATGGATTTGAATGATAGTTCCATAGCTAAGATATGTGGAAGACATCATGCTTGTATTGGTACCTCTGAGGTAACTGCAATCGATAGGCTACGAACCCGACTCCCTCTAAAATATCAAATGACCTGACATATCATGGTGAAAGCTTAACCGATCTCCTAATCTCTCGTGTCCTGACCTCGGTGAAACAAAAAAAAGACCTGATCCATGACCTCAAACTCTAGAGTTCACCTACAATGATTAGCGTATGATTTTTTCAAAAAATGTGCATTAGCCATTTATTTATGAATTTATTAGATTGGCTCAAATGTATCCTTAACGAGATGCGGTTCCAGTAAAGCTGCCTCACCATCCTATAGCTAGTGTAGGGGAGATCGGAATGGACTGTCGTACAAATCCTCATAAGGTTCCATCTGTATCATCGCTTGAAAAATGTTGTTGTAAGAGAACTCATCCAGGGGAATGTGCCTCTCCCAAGATCCCCCAAAATTCAAGATGAATGCTTGCAACATTTCCTCCAGCACCTGTATCATACGGTCTGACTGACCATCAGTCTTAGGGTGATATTTGTTTCTCAGAAGCACCTATGTACCCATCTCCCTCTGAAAACTATACCAAAAATGATACATAAAGTGGGCATCCCTATCTAAAACAATAATGAGTAGAACCTTGTGAAGTTGTACTATCTCATAGATGTACAAACTTCCAAGATCATCAACACTAAAGGTCTCCTTTATCAGAAATAATGATATACATTCGTGAGCCTATCAACCACAACCCATACAACATTATTACCTCTAGGTGACCTTGGTAAGAAAGTCATGAAATCCATCTTGACATCATCCCATTTATACTTTGGAATAGGTAATTTTTGTGAAATTCCAAATGGTCTTTGATGTTCTACATTCACCTTCTAACAGGTAGAACACCTTGTCATAAAACTAATTACCTATATCTTCATACTCAACCATCTGTACTACAATGCAAGTCATGGTACATATTGGTGACTCTAAGGTGCACTGCCCAAGATAAATCATGAAAATTATTCATCATCTCCTTTTGTATATACACTAGAACCCAAACATATCCATGAATATGAATGTTCTTACCCTCTATTACTGTACAACTAGGGAGTGCGTCCTCAACTTACACACTATCCCATAGGACTAGGCCCTCTGAATCTAATACCTACCTCATCCCCACTCTATTCTGTAGGGTAGAGTTCCCAGCTATGTATGATAGATAGGTATTTCCCTAACTATCGTGAACCTCCAAATGTATCCCATAGAAAAACTCTATAAGTTTCCACTCACTACTAGCCTACTTCCCTACCAATATTTGAGTCATCCTGCTTAGTGAATATACCACTACATTGAATTTACCAGGAATCTTGGAAAGATTGAAGTAAAAAGACTAAAGATACTCAACCCTTCTTTGCTACCTCAAATTTAGATCATGAAGAGTAAAAATATACTTGAGGATTTTTTAGTCTATGTACACCATAAAATTGTCTCCTAGGAGATAGTGTATCTAACATCACAATGAATGAAAATCTAGAGCTAGATCAGGACAGTGCATCAGGTAATTCCTCTCATATGGCCTCAGTTTCTGAGACCTGTACACCATGACTCTATCTCCCTGCATCAACACTACTCCCAACCCAATACCTGATGCATCAAAATACACAGTGTATCTCTTTCTCTAAATTGGTAATATCAGGACTTGTTCTTATTTCAGCCTTCTATTCAACTCTTGAAAGGCTATTTTGCAATAATATGACCATAGAAACTTCACACCCTTCTTTATCAAGCATTTCAATGACACTACTAAGCATGATACATCCTATATAAAACAGATGTAGTATCCAACTATACTTAGGAAACTCCGTATGTCAAAAATATTCTTGGTATATTCTCAGAAAATTGCATCTTTCACCTTCTCTAGGTCCATTGATACTACTGTCTCTGAGATGATGTGACCCAGGAAGTGAATCTGATCCATCCAAAAGTGGAACTTTGTGAGCTTAGCATATAACTGATGCTCCCTCAGTGTATTAAAAATGATCTCAATATGGTTTTCATAGTCATGAAGATTATGAAAAAACACCAAGATATCATCCATAGAAACCACCAAAAAAGATTATATGTAAGGATCGAACACTTGTTTTATCAAATCCATGAAAACTATTTGCATTTTCATGAGACCAAATGGTATAATTAGATACTTGTATAGACCATACCTACTATGAAAGGTTGTATGATGTATTTCTGTAGGTCTAACACACACTTGGTGATATCCTAACCTCAATTTGATCTTCAAGAACACTTGGGCTCCTCAAATCTAATCAAATATGTCATATATCACAGGTAAGGGATATCATTTTTTAAATGTTAGTTGGTTCAATTTTTGATAATCCATTAATAGACTAAGAGATAGGTCCTCCTTTTTTTGAGAAAAGTATCAGAGAGCCTCATAGAGAAGTAGTAGGTTGAATAAACTCCTTCACCTATAATTCATCAAGTTGCCTCTTGTGCTCCTACAACTCCTTTGTGGCTATCTTTTATGGAGGAATGGATATTGACACATCTCCTAGAACAAGATCGATGGAGAATTCCACCTCTCTATTTGGACATAATCCAAAAAAATTCATCAATAAAATATTTCCATGAAATGCTCAACCATTGGAGGAATGTACTCCAGACTTTCTCCCTGATCATATACAAATAAACTAGAAAACTGGGCTATTATTCCACCCAACCCACTATGCTCTGGTCTAGTTTTTCTTGCCTGGACATCCCATTCAACCTTGAGAGCAAACACTTCACCATATAGTGATGGTAAATTCATCATTTGGTGATAGTAGTCAACATAATATCGATAATAAACTAGCCATTACTACCTGATAATGATTTCAAACCCAGTTATCTCAAGGACATAAAGATCCTAGATGAAGTGACAACCACCAACCTCAAGGGTAAACTCCCTACACTGATGAATATCCTCTGTTATGATTCACAATGGTGTTTCTATGATAATAACATCCTTAGAAGATAAAAAACAATACCAAGGATTGTCACCACCAATGAAGATATAAAACTATGTGATGAACCTATAACAAAAAGGACAGATGCAATAGTAGAGGCTATTAAGAGCGTGAACATCACTATAGATAGTTAGTCACCCTGCTCCTTGGGGTTGGCTGTATAGAATAGAACTAGAATGCACCAAGACCCTGTGACACAACCTCACTTCTTAGAGGATACCCACTCTGATTTCTTGGTGTAACTAGTGTCTGATTCCCTACCACGACCACCACTACTTCATCTTGATCGACCAACACTACTCCATCTCCCTTCTTGACATGAAGATGAAGAACCTACTCTTGAACCTGACACTAGATATAACCCCCTACCACTCACATCTGAAGGGAGGATCCTACAAAAATATTGCACATGCCCCATCCCACCACAAGAATGAAACTCGAATAGGTCATAGTCGTGTTGATTCTTCATGTGGCCTCTCCTACTAAACTGATGACAAAAAAATGAGCTACCAAAAATCATAGACTAACTGTAACTCATCTCATGGGAATCCTCAAGACAAAAATTCCTACCTAAATACATAGAACCACTGGGTCTAGAAGTAACACTACCCTTCTCTATACTCCTAGATCCCTTCATGTCATACTTTGTAATCACCACCTGATTCACAATCATAGTGATAAGATTCAATCTGACACCTTAACATGAGATTCGATAGAATGTCTCAGACCTTCCTCAGAGTGTCTCTCTCTTGATAGCTCATCATCAAGGTACATCATTGATAAATGTTGTATCACTATAAATCATGTTGAGTACTTCATAACTTTCATTTCACCCTGCTCCAGATGCATGAAATCACTTTCCCACTATGCCCCTGGAGTCTCAGGGTAAAAGTAGTAATAGAAGCAGGACTAGAAATCAGTCCAACCCATATCTCACAACCTTTCATACTGGTTTAGAACATCCCACTAGCACTTTACTGCTCCACGTAGCATATATGTGGTGAGATTGACCCTTCTTTCAGGAGTCATCTTCATATTCTCAAGATAGCTAGTGTGGTGTCAATCCACAACTCAACAGCCTATAGACCACCATCCCCACAAAATATGAGAGGATACTATTGCTGGAGAACCCAAATCAACTCATCCATAGTCAAGTCAGGTTGTGATGCTCCCTAAAAAGTCTACATATAGCGAAAGAACCCCTCACAGAACTTTTCCTCATCTCTAATGTCCAGAACATTCTACAGTTCTGTAGCTGGGACTAAAGGAGGATCGATTAGTAACCCATAACCCACCGCCTCTGAAGAGTGGTCATCACCTCTATTGCGGGATATGACTTGAGGTATTCATGGTGGCATCCCTCTACAATTACAAGCACACATCTTTGAAAATATTGATACTAAGTTTCACATCTCAAAATCATAGGATAGGTCAAAACCCTCCTAAAACAAGTCATACCCCATAGCCTACTCCTATATCTAGGATTATACCAGGAACAACTACTAAAAGCACTAGAAAATATGTCTCTTGACCACTCAAAAGCTAAGTCTATGTCAAGTCTATATTTCCATTTAATTTCCATTTAATAGTCATTTGTTCAAATGACTTAATTGATGGTCCCCAAAGTTCTAATCCACAGGGGACCATAACGCCTTATAAACCAAAATTTGATGCCCATATAATCCATACATATCAAATTCACTGAAAAAATTGAATTTAAAAGGTGCTTCATTTTCCAATCCATAAGGGAACATAAAACTTATGAATTAAATGATAATGTCACTTCTCTATACACTACACAAGTTCTGTCACAAAAGAAGGTACAACTATCACAACACCTATCACAACAACATGTGTCAATTAATGCATCCTAAAAGGTATAGCATAATGAATGGCCTGTGATTTATAACAAGGTTTCTATATGAGGCATGATATGGTATAACCTCATATCATCAAGTTGAAAAATAAGTATAACCACAATCATAACACTAGTAATGTCATGAATCTAGTGCCTCAACCAATAGTGGAATCAAATCTATTATAATAGTCAAATCCTGAAAATAATAATTCTATTCATTGTAATTTGGATTTTTCCTATATGTGAGGTAGCTACTCCCATACAAAACTTATTAAAAAATTCCATTTCCTTCCTATCTCTATCTATTTTTTATAAACAGTAAAGAAAACCATGAAATAAGGCCTCTGATACCACTGTGTAACGTCCCAGACTAGGATGACACTCAATAGTGAACTGAGCCTGATTGGCCATATAGACTCAAGTGCATCTTCCCAATGCTAGAAGTAGACAACTATTAATGAGGGCCTAAGTGATTCATTGGGGAGACTATCTCCTCCTTACCAGAGTATATCATAGCAGAATTCAGTCATATTCAATAGAGGAAGCATATAAAAAAGAAGAAAAATAGAATGTTAACAAGATAGGAATAAGTAACAACCATAAGCGTCTCCTATATATGATGCAGATGATACATGTACATAGAAAACACACAAAATAGGTACATGGAAATAAAATATAGTACAAGTATCCAATATGAAAAAAGACAAAAATTCTCAGCAGCTTCAGAAGCCTCAACTTGGTCCCATGCTCCCCTTCTCTAAATCTATAATCAACAAATTGTGTTAGGGAAATTTACCATATTATCACCTATAATCATATAAACATTTTGGGTCCCCAAGGACTCTCAAATGGGGTTTTATATAAACATCCTAGTAGGTAACCACCTAGAAGTCTATACTATTCTAAGCAGCACAAGCAGTATTCTAAACAAGTGTATGTAAGTAGGTATCAAAAGTAATGTACCCATGGCACATATCCACTATAAGTAAGTGATACCAAATAGCCTCCTAAGGCTCCCTAAAAAACATGTGTCATCTCCTAAAATTTAATATATAAGAAATATAAATAAACAAAACGTACTCACCGTACTTCCACTTGTATTTTTTCCACATGACCTTTCCATATAATGAAACCATATCAAAATACACGGCCTTTTCGTATAACCAAGCATGTCATATATCCCACGTTCATGCCATATAATGAAGTGTAGACCAGAAAGGGCCAGATATAAGGTTTAAATGACCAAATAATATTTTTTGAGTCCCAAGATAATCTAAGTGGAAAATCCATGCAGGCACTGGTTGGAGTCCTAGGAACATGTATACCAAAACGTCCTACACAAGCCCAATCAAGTTGGATCCATGGTGTAGCAAATCTTGAAACATACCATGGAATCAAGATCCATGGGGCATACTATACACAAGGTTTCCACTACCACATTCCATATCCATGGAATCTATACAAAAAATATATTCAATCATACCATTAACAATTCAATTCCATATTAGTCTGCCCACTCATATAATCACATTCATTCAATTCCATATAATGAGTATACCCACTCATTTATTACATTTCATACCAAAACATCACATGATTATACCCACTCATATATTCCATTTTAATTTAATAAAGTAACATGGGTATACACACCCATTTATCATCCATTTAAATTAAACATAAAACATGGGTATACACACCTATTTATCACCATTCACAATTCAACAAATCCCATGGCCAGCCCCACCCATTCCATTAATTCCATTTATTCCATTTAGCACATCACATTTGACACAACTCATTTGATCAATTCAATAATTAAAAAATTCTAGTTCAATATAATATATCAAGGTAAAGGAGGGAAACCATCTCCTAATCAACTCGTTCAACTCATTCCATTTTTAATTGCCTTTTTATAACATGAAAATACAAAAACACACATGTTGGGTGGTTTAACATGGAATAAGCATGGAATTTTTATAAGGTTCACCCCATGGGTGGACTTGGTTCGGGAAACAGGTATCAACACATTACATCAAATCCTATGGAAATATCTAATAGGACCGATTAAATATATTTCAAGTAACCCATTCAAAATCAGAGCCACACCACAAATACCTATGGGTGGAGTAATGGAAGATAGTTTTAAAAATCACCAAAAGATAAAATAAAAGTATATACCCACAAATTTAGCTTGGTAGTGGAGTACTCAACTAGTATCAAGTCTTGATCCAACTCGGTTTACGAAAAATATAAAGAACGAATGAAGAATGATAAATTAGGTTATACGAGCCTAAAACAAAATAGGAAAATAGGTATCTAGAAGAATTTATAATAACTAAAACTAATGTAGATCTTATCGATGAAAATCAAATGAGACAAACCTCACTGAAATCAGAGGTTAGATGAAGGGTTAATCTAAATTTGAATGATAAACTCCTTTGAGAGATTCAATGGAGCTGGGGTTTTGTGCATAGAATGAAAATAGAAACATAGGTTTTAATTATATTTTTATTAAACATAAAATTATTTAAAAACAAAAAAATATATAGTATAAATGATTTAGATGCATGGTTTAACCAACCATGTGTCGATCTTGCATGGTTCTTGTAGGCCAAGTTTAACCTGCACAGTTTACCTAAACGGTTTAAAAACATTTTGGAAACTATGAAAAAAGCCATAATGAAAGTCTGAAAAAAATGTAGTCCAGGACATATGGGAATTTGCCTCACCTCGCATAGTTTCTTAAAGCTGTGCGGCCTGTATACCCCATATCTCCAACCTTTGACGGTTTAGTCAAACAATGAGGCCTGCCCTACACAGTTTTCACTCACCGTATTCCATGCCATTTTTAGCCCAAAACCTAGTTCCAGGTTTTAAAAAATCCCCAAACACCTCAAAAACAACCTTGATCAAGTTTTTCACTCACATAAGGACATATATAATCATTAAAATTAAAAACTATGGGATTAATACATCATAAGAAAACCCAATTTCTTACATCTATGGTAAAGTTTTCTTACAATAATTACTTTCACTTGATCAATCCGGCAAATATTTATGAATCCCTATATGGTAGTAAGTGTAGAAATCAATTGTTCTAGGATAATGTTCAAGAATGAAATCTGTTGATACATGATTTATGTAAGTAAATGGAATATAAGTTTTGAACCATTCAGTATCACATCTGGGTAGCTCCAAGTTAATCGAAAATTTATGTTGACAATGATCGATGAGATCTAGAATTTAAAGATGGAAAAATTTATTAATATGAATATCTCATTAGAATAAGTTTATGATATTTGTAAATAAGGGTAAGATAATTTTTAGATATATTATCCCCCTTGAAATTCTTGATCATATCCGGACAATTTATTATTTTTGGCGCTTCAACTAAATCTCTTTCAAGTTCATGATGTGTTCCATGTATCTTCCTTAAAGAAGTTTAAACCTAATAATTCACATGTACTGAACTTAGAGGTCATACAACATGATAATGATGTATATTATGTATCAAAAATTATGGGGATTATATATATAAGAGATAATGTTCTTTGAAATAGACCACTCACCTAGTTAATGTTTTTGTGGTGAAACCATAAATTTGATGAAGCTATGTGGGAACTCGATGATGTGTTGGGAAAGAAGTATTATCAATTACTTATATCAACATGAAAAATATCTTTGGAGAAATTCTTATTATGGGGTAAAATGTAATAACACAATTTTCAGATTTCATTTTAAATAAATTTGATTTCATTGATATCTTTCTATTCATGAAACATCAAGTTTAAACAGACCCCAATATACTATAAAATTATTATTATTTAATGCAAAAGATATCACCTAAAAATTGGAAAAGAGGGAATGGACAGTAATAATTATATCAATAATTTTTTTAACATGGATAAAATTAATTCATTTTTTATAAATTGGTTAGAAAATAATCTAAAATAATTTGAATGTAAAAAAGAAATTTTCTTGAAAAACTATTTTTATACTAGAAATGTGTTTTTTATTTTAATAAATTAAATTATTCTCTATTAATCAATGATATAAATAAAACTTATCTAATAAATATTCAATAAAATATTTTAATGTCCATTTTATATTTTTTTACTAGGAAATGAATGAAAGTAAACTCAGTTTTATAAAAAAATGGATGTTTCTAAAAATTGTTTTCTTGCATTTTGCACACTTATTTTAAAATTAATTTCTTCAATTATAGAAATTTTTATATTTTAAAAAATATCCCATATGTTTAATTCATATAATTAATATTATATAATAAATTCAAGTTAAATTTTGGTCATTATTAATATAATCTTTGTTATAAAAAGTTTAGTTACCTTGATAAGAATGAAAACAGGTTAAAATAGTGAATATAAAAATGATAAGGGATAAAATGACCAAAAATATTGTATAAATGATATTTTATTGTACCATTTAGAACTTTTATCATCTAAAATTTGAATATGAGTCATTTTTTATCCATTTTTTTAGATTAATACATTGATATATTTTAAACTTTTTAAAAATTCCACATGGGTCATCTCCCTCACTTATAAGAGGACTTCCCATCTCCTCTCTTCTACAAATTGAAAGATCCCATTATCTTAGAAAATAAGCACCTAAATCCTTTAATAAAATTCATACCCACGCATTATAGGTCTATTTTTGTTCAATATACCTTCCTAAAATTTGTTTTAGTATAAAAATGAAGAGGTTTTCTAAAGAAGAGGTATAGTTCTAAGCAGACATTTTCTAATAATTTATTATACCTCCTTAAATTATATGTAAAGAATGATATATAATAAAATAAATATATTTAATTTATTGAGAAGTTATTATTTCAATTTAAAAAACATTATTCATATCTTTCTCTATCAAAAGAGAAACAAAAGCATCATTCCTGCATACATGAAAACTACAACCTTGTGAACTGATGTATTTTGTTTTTACTCGCTACAATTAATGGTTATTTATTATGATGGATTTAATATTTATATATTATATTCATTACATAATTTTTATTATATATTTATAATATCTTATCAACCTTCTCATCTTACCACCCATTATAAAGTGATAATGTTGCTCATGCGTACGTGTGGACTACCACCTCTATGAAGCAATGTGATTCATTTTTCATTTCTATTTCACTAGGATGTTCATAAGGATTATTTAAAGAATATATTTTAAATTTATGATATAATATTTATTTTTCAATGGTTAATTATTATTTACCTTTATTTCATTCCATCAATTAAAAATTTGAAACATCACTCATATGTATGTATGGACTACCATCTCTACGAAGTGATGTAATTAATTTTTCATCACTACTTTATATGAATGATTATAAAATTGTATATAATGAATAAATATGATAATTATGTTATGATTAATATACAAGAGATAATGAAACCATTAAAAACTTTCAATTACTATAACCATCAAACCTAAACATGCATGGAAAATAAACCAATTTTACACCGAATGTCCATTTTAAGAAAGAATTGTTAATGAAAGGATAATTAGAAATCACAAAGGAATGGTATATAGTAAGTTATATATGAATATTTTTAAAGAGATATATATATATATAATAAATTGATATTTATTAAATATTATATTTTATTGTGTATAAATAATGATGATCTTGATGTAAGGGATTTATGTTACAATCTCATTTCTTTTCATGAAATTATATACTAAATTTACATTGAGGGAAATTATATAGATTTTATCCTTTTAAACCCATATATTTTATTCTATTCTGGTTATTCCTAGAATTTTTTATGTATTGGTACCATTTTACTCTCTTTAATACTTAAAATTTTCATGATTTTTTTTAAAGAAAATCCATACTTATTTCTTCATTGATTGACTAACATTTTCTTCCATGTACATTATCTTCAAAAAAGAATTATTGATGATTTTACATACACTTTAAATTTTTTCAAATGTTCATTTACATTACCTCTTACTTAATTTATAATGTTTTTTAGGTAATCTGTATAAAGAAAAATTTATGAGCATGTCGTTTTTGGACTTTTTGTATAAGTGTAAAGATAATGTTCCCTTTTAACATATATTGTATAAACATATATTCCCACTATCATGACTGTTGTTTTTTAAGATTTCATTACAAGATTACATAATTCTTTCTAATTAAAATAATTTTCTCAATATTAATGGAATTTTTAATTAAAATTATATCTTTAGAAAATGACATTTATGTCATACATTTAATGAATGGTTTGAATTTTATTTTAATGGTATTTTTTAACTATGTTAATCTAGGAATTTTATGATTAAATGGGGTTATTATCTTTTGATACCATAAAAATTATTTCTCTATATGTCTTATGATGATGATAATTAAAGAATTTTTCTATGAAATTTGTTTCATTCCAAAGAGTTAATTATGTTATGATGAAACCTTTATGAAACTTGTTTCTTTTCAAAGGGTTACCATATAATGAAATTTTAAAATGTGAATGAAACCCATATACTTTCCATAGGCTATATATGATGACATAATGAATTTTTAATGGTTATATGACATATAAATCTATGATTTTAATTATGTGATAGGTGGTCCCAAAATTATATTTCCCTCCAATGAATTGGGTAATGGTTGAAAT
Organism: Viscum album; assembly: GCA_963277665.1. Taxonomy (NCBI): domain Eukaryota; kingdom Viridiplantae; phylum Streptophyta; class Magnoliopsida; order Santalales; family Viscaceae; genus Viscum; species Viscum album. The sequence continues at coordinate 1,076,762,290 of OY728166.1, read as the reverse complement.
ATCATGAGACGATAATGATCAAAATGGGGAGTGAACCTATTTTTATTGGGAACTATGTCCACTATGATAGTCTTAAGAGTGATCCTTACCCATGGATGTGATGGAAGAAATAGTAAACACAATCCACTATGATAGTATTATAATTTATACTTTTCTAAGTAAATAATTTTCTATGAAAATGTGTATACCAAAAACATATATATTATTATATTGATATATTTTCATAGATCATGATTGATTATTGATGATTCCACACACTTATGTATTATGTTATTTGATATAACAAATATTTATAAAATGATTTATGATTTATGATATTTCACTGATTGGGTATGATTATTTTAAGTTATGATCATGTTATCATACACTTATGCTTATATTATGTTTAGTTATGACCATTGACTGATATCTCCCATGTTTACCCTATCTGGGTATCTAAGCTCACAATTTTTTTATTTTTTATTTCCCTAGGTTATAAATAAAGGTTTTAAGTATGGTATCTCTTATAAGTATAATATGTATCAAGAATATAATGTGATGATTTATTATTTAGATCATGTTTTCATGTGGTTGTGGAATGCTAGTTAAAAGATAAAACAATCCATTCGTATCCCAACAGATAACAATAATTCAATTACTAAAGGGGTGAAAATATTATAAGTATATTTAGAATTTGGTAAAAAATTTAAAACACCTAATACACCCCTTTCTTACATGTTTCTATATGACTATATTGGGACTTTTAGGTTAATTTTTTTTTATCAAATTTTGGTTTTTTAAATTTTGAGGGAAATACATCAAGATCGAGTACATTGAAACGAATATATAATAAGTGTTCAGATGATAGTGACTTGAAACCTACTTATCAAGAACTAAAAAACATGGATTGATCTATGTTTAAAAATATTAATTTCTAAAGAGATTACTAAAAGGATATAGGAGATAAAAAATATAAATATGATAAGAAAAAATCAATAGAAACTATCTAATATGAATGAAAAAATGGCACACATGACCTAAGTGTCCTAGGTTGAAGAATAAAGACAAATATTCTAAAAGAAATTATAAAAATAAAGAAATAAGAAAATTTAGGGACAAAAATAATACCCAGAGTATATGTAAAGAACCATATTCTGACTATTGATTGGATAATAGTGATGTTAATAGAAATAATATTGGATTCAATGCTGAATCTAATTATTCCCATATAAATAAAAATTTCTTCATGCGATAAATATAGGTAGATTATCTATCCAATTTACCTTTGAGATTATATGTTTCATTTTTAATATATACAAAATTAGAATAATATGATCATAAAAATGTTCCTAAAAAATGATGAAATGAAAGAATTTTTTGTGGAGCGTGAATACATGTACCCAAAACCCTACAATAAATATTCAAAACTCCAGAGTGATGTTTCTTAGAAGAAGAATGATCTTTATAAATTAATAGATAAATGAACTATGGTGAAAAATAAAAATCATATATTATTTTAGAGTTAGATTAGTCAAAATGTAAATTTCTAAAATTAAATTCTATGAATAAAGTAAATTTTTTATATTTTATGGAAGACAAAAAGGATGTTGTTAAGGTCAATTCAGAAGTTTAATTCTTGAAAATTTTTCTTTCAAACATCAAAATTGGAAGAGTATGTTTTGAGAAGTTGTATAAAAAATTGAGGCATAATAGAACGTATTATGGAATAGGAAGTTTTTATATCATATCCTACATTAACAATGAGGTTAAAATTGAAAGAAATAATTATCTTTAAAGAGAGTCCAATCATTCAGAAAACATTATTCTTATATTTTTAGGGATCTTATTGTTATAGTGTACATGAGAGCTAGTCAGATTTGGGAACTTAAACTACTATTTTAAAATGCTTATGGAATAAAAAATGTTTGGATATGATGAATTTAATTTCCAAATAATGAAATTTCAATATTTATCAAGAGATTAAATCTTATATCTGGTACCTAGTAATGTTTTATTTAATTTTACTTTAATAAAGATTATTATAAGTTACTCTTTAGTTTTTATCTTTTAAAGTTTTTCTTTAAACTTTAACAACTTTGTCTAGGAACATTTTGTTTTATTTAGATAAATTTCATGTAGATTATATTTTATCTATTATTATTTTCAATGGGATATTGGAACATGGTATTTTGATATCTTCCAGAACCATCGTCGATGGAAGAATATCTATTGTTATTTTCAATGGGATATTGGAACAATGATATTTTGATATCTTCTAGAACCATCTTCGATGGAAGAATATCAAGTTCTCATGATAGAAAATGAAATTTGGGAGGTTAAATTTCTAATTATTATCTGATTATTTTTGTTTATCTACTTTTTTTACATTTTATAGTTTTAAAAATTATAATAATATTTTTATTTAATTTGAGTAATTATTTTCATTAAATGAAATTTATTTTATTTAAAAATTAGAAATATATTATTTGAAAAATAATTTTGGATCATATATTTGTTTAAAATTAATATAGACCATTAGATCAATACATATAAATGATTTCTAGTTTATCCTATTTAAATAGGTGTGGACCCTAATTTAGTTAGATGTATTAATTGAAAACATTTATCAGTATGATATTATATGTCTTGAAAATTCACTGACATTTTCTATTTATAATATCTTCATCCATAGATACTACTCTGAGATAAATTATACTTGAATATATGATCAGTCATGAATGGTTCTTGAAGTATGATTCGATTATGAAGAGAGACATCCTTTTCTAAGTATAGGAGTCTATAACCTAGACATCTAGAAAATGGAATATTTTCTACCCTAACCTTTCTTGTTAGTTTTATATAATATTTTTTTGATAATACAGATGTTTTAAAGGTAATGTAGTTTAAAGACCAGGAGAAGGATTTTGAGATTTCTATTAAGAATTTCACATACAGAATTAAAATTCTTCTTCAAGGAGAAAACTATTTTTTCCAATATAATTTCATATTTTTGAAAAACATTCAATATGTTTTAATAAATGTAATACATATTCTAGGTAAATGATATGATATATATTATGAATCATTTATATCAATAAATTGGGATTATATTCCAATGAGTTCAAGTGTTTCTGTTACCATAAAAAGAGAGACAATAAGTAAATTAAAAATGAATATTCTATATCTCAAATTTACTCAATGTGAAGATTTTTTACATCATCAAGTTTATTTAGGATTAAATTTAGGTGGTTTACAATGGTATCATGAAGTTGAAATTTTTTCCATATGCCCCGGTGTTAAACCAGAGTTTAATGAAATCCGTAGAGCAGTCTAAAATCAAGGATTTTAGTTTTTCTAAAATATAGAAGGAGACTCCATTGAATTATGAAACTAGTTCTCAAATGAAGTTGTTTTATCTTCTTGATGATAATAAATTTATTAAAAATAATCATAATATAAATTTTCAACAACTTAAATGTTGCAACAAGTAAAGTGTGGGAATGTGTTTTTAGTAAAATAGAGAATTAATACATCAAATTAAAAGAGTAAAGAACCAAAATCTTCTACAATAATTAAATATTATTCTTAGAATAAAAGGGAAACTTTAGACAAAATTCCTCAAATACATATTGGTAAGTACAAACTATACATTCAAATAAAATCTAAAGATCATAGAGAGAAGAATGAAGTGAAGTATAAAAAGAATTATTTTGGTTCATTTGAAAATAAAAGGTGATATTATTTGATTATTAATAATTATTAGAATTTAATTTATCTAATAACCACAAAAGAATCTACTGGAGAGGTAAAATAGATGAAAAATAGGCAGATAAAACTCTCATAAGATAAATTAATAAAGGGGAAGTAGTTTTTAAAAGAAGTATGAGAATATTTTTCTTTATGATTTATCATTACCCCCAGTATATAATGAAGAGTGTATCAATACTTATGAATAATTGGGGCTTTGAGTTGAGCCTCTCTACCTATAAATCCTCAAGAATAAAATTTTTATTTTTCCTTTGAAAATTCATTATCATCTTTAAAATAAAAAAAGTTCGTAAGTTCATCAAGAATATATATCCCAAAGGAATAGATCATGTTTTTATAGAGGTAATAAGAAAACTAATAAATCTCACTGGGAATATTCCCCCACTCACAAAAATATAGTGGATTCTTTGGAATTTGATAAATTTAAAACTACAATAGAAAAAAGCTGAGATAAAATAGATAATGAAAATATTTATGAAGTAAATTCATTATGTCATATTGGTATTATGGATGTCTTACATGGAGATAAGGACTAACCAGATAGTACCCTATGGGATTAAGGGACTTTATTTAATTATAAAATTTATTATAAATAATTTTCTCCTAAGGATAGTTTATTAATGTATAACCCTTAAAAACTGATTATTAAAAAGGATAAATGTTACTACCCTTTTCAGAAAGGTCCACCTTTAATTTTAGGAGATGAATAGATTAAACTGCATAATTAATAACTCTTGTCCTAAAGTAGTTATAGGCATGGGTGACATTTGGGGAAATTTTCTAGGGTGTGTGTGAATGAGGACAAAACACACTGAATAAAATTTTATTGGCCTGTGGGGATAGTAATTAGTATGATAAGATACCTTAGTGAGTAATATCATATGGTTTCCTAGGAAGGAAACCAAGGTATCACATGAGATCCAAGTTCTCAAACGACTAGGTTCATGGCCCAAGAAAGGATGAGTCATGGAAAGTGGTATCAGATCCAATACCCATCCAAATGTATAATTCCACTGCCTGGGTTTGGTGTGTATATTCCATAATGAGGTCATTGTTCTTTAAAGGTCTATATATTTTAACACCATTTAAAATTTAGAATTAAAAGGCTACATTTTACTAAGCATGTCAATAAGGTGCACTTTTATTTCAGGATCCAACCTGATTAGAATTCCACAGTTAAGCATGCTTGGACTAGATTAGTGATCAAGATGAGTGTCCTTCTGGTATGTTTCTCAGGGCGTGTGAGAGTGAGTAAAAAACACAATAAAATAACACATGTTTTCCTATTAGTAAATTCATTCATTTGATAAGTGATTTTAGTGAGTAATAACATGTGGTGTTCTTAGAAGGCAACCAAGGTATTACCGGAGACCCATGGGGTCATATGACTAAGTTCATGGCTTGGGCTAGGCAAGGTGGTGAAAGTTAAATCTACATATGGTTTGTAACACCCCAATATTTTATGAAATATTTTTTCAAATAAATTTAACTTCTTCAATAACTTGTGTTACATGAAACACTGAGTTTAAAAGAACCGTGATATTCCTTTAAAATAGTTTTAATTAAATTGAAAATTATTGCCTAACCATTGGATTGGTGGGTATGAATATAACTAGATAAATTATGAAAAAATTATGGTTACACATGTATAAATTTAATTCAATGATTATAAATTTATTATAAAAATCATTTTAATGAAAAAAATATTTTTTTGAAAAAATTTATCTACGCTTGTAATGTATTTTTATCTAAATAAATTTAGTTAATCACTTTGGGTGGATGATTATTATGGAATGAATATATTATATATTTAATTAAAAATTTTAATATTTATATACTATTTTTATAAGAATATAGTAAGTTTTATGCTTAAAAATTTAATTTTATAAAAAGCGATTTTCATCACATTTGGGTGATTATTTTAAAATTAATTTTAGCTATTCATATGTATTGAATTTGATAAAATGGATTATATATTTGATACCAATAGCCTTAAATTTTTTGGACTGTGGGGACAATCATTAGTGTGATAAGAAACCATAGTGAGTAATAACATGTGGTGTGTTGGGAAGGCACACAAGGTATTATAGGAGACCCATGGGGTTAGATGACTAGGTTTATGGCCCAGGGAATACCGGTTCATGATAAATGTTACCAGAGCTGATAACCAGATGGAAGTATAGTAGCATTTCCTGGGTTTGGTGTGTGTGGTACACAATGAGGGCGTTCTTCTTTAATGGAGTGGAGAGTGTAACACCCCTAAAAAGTGATACATAAAAGGATAAATGTTAATACCCATGTTAACATGGTGTAGCTTTATTTTTGGTATCATATCTAATTAGAACTCTACAATTAACTATGATTGGACTAGAGTAGTGATCATGATGGGTGTTTTTCTGGGAAGTTTCTTAGGGTGCATGTGAGTGAGAAAAAAACACACTGAAATAACATGTGTTGGACTATGGGTAAAATCATTAGCTTGATAAGCATCCTAAACGAGTAATAGATTGTGGTGTGCTAAGAAGGAAACCAAGGTCTTATAGGATACCCATGGGGTCAGAAGACTAGGTTCATGGCTCAGGGAAGGCCGAATGTTGAAAGTTAAGTAGTAGGATGGTGTGTAAAACCCCAATATTTTGTGAAATATTTTTTCAAATAAATTTTATTTCTTTGAGTGTTTTCATTACATGAACCACTAAGTTTAAACGAACCATGATATTCTATTAACATATTATTATTTATATTGATAGTTATTTCCTAACCATTGGATTTTTGGGTATGAATAGGATGTATTAAATTATGAAAAGTTCATGGTTACACATGTATAAAACTAATTCATTGGTTATCAATTGATTATAAAACTAATTTGAAAGAAAATAAATATTTTTCTAAAAAAAGTATTTGTGCTTCAATGTATTTTTATCTTAATAAATTAAATTAATCACTTTGGGTGAATGATTTGCATGAAATTAATATATTATATATTCAATAAAATATTTTAATATTAATTCAAAATTTTTCTATGTATGTGATAATAATAAAATAAGTTTTATTCTTAGAAAAATTATTTTTCTAAAAAGCAGTTTTCATCAAATTTGGGCGATTGTGTTAAAATTAACCATTTCCACTTATATGTATTAAATTTGATAAAAATGGATTCTATATCAGATTCCACAAGGCTCGATTTTTTATACTATTTGGATATTCATTTGTCTCATAATACACCTTAGTGAGTAATAACATGTGGTTTGATGGGATGGAAACCAAGGTATTATAGGAGACCCATGGGGTCAGATGACTAGGTTCACGACCTAGGGAATAACGGATCATGAAAAATGGTATCAAAGCTAATACCAATCTAGAAGTGTATTATCACTTCATAGATTTTGTCTGTGGGGTCCACAATAATAGTTTTGTTCTCTAAAGTGGCTAAGGGTGTAACACCCCAAAAAAGTGAGACTTAAAAGGATAAATGTTACTACCCATGTCAACAAGGTGCAAGTTTGTTATTTGGATCCAACAAGATTAGAAATCCATAGTTAACTGTGCTTGGCCTAGAGTAGTGATCATGATGGGTGACCTTTTGGGATGTCTTATAGGGTGTGTGTGATTGAGGAAAAAACACGCTAAAAGAACATGTGTTGGCCCATGGGTACAATCATTAGTTTGATAAGTGACCTTAGTGAGTAACAACATATGGTGTGCTGAGAAGGCAAACAAGGTTTTACAGGAGACCCATGGGGTCATATGACTATGTTAATGGCATAGGTAATGTTTATACATGAATTATAAGTGGGAATAATGTGTGTAATACCTTAATATCTTATAAAATATTTTTTCTCAAATAAATTTAACTTCTTCAATAGCTTGTGTTACATGCAACCCCGAGTTTTAACAAACCATGATATTCTATTAAAATATTATTATTTAAATTTAAAGTCATTTATTAACCATTGTATTGGTGGTTATTAATAGGGATATCTAAATTATGAAAAATTTACGGTTACTTATGTATAAAATTAATTCATTGTTTATTGATTGATTATAAAAATCCTAAAATGAAAATAATTTTTTTCTTCTAAAAACTATATTTTTTCTTGAAATTTGTTTTTATCATAATAAATTACATTAATCAATTTTGGTGAATACTTTTTATGAAATTAATATATCATATATTCAATGAAAAAAATTTATTATTCAATTACTATTTTTCTAAGTATGTGATAAGAATAAACATTGTTTTATGCCTTTTTTTTCTTTTTAAAAATTGGGTTTCAACACATTTGGGAGATTATTTTTGAAATTAATTTTTCTCACTTATATGTATTGAATTTTATAAAATATATTCCATATTTTATGTTAGGAGGCTCACATTTTTTAATTATGACCCTTTTATTTTTGACCAATATGAATAGTAGCCGTGGTAAAATTTATCATCTCTGTAAGTGGTAAATTTGGTTAATATTAGTTATAACTAATTGATAAGTCCAAAAAAATTTCATCATTATTCTAATTGGATGAATTTAATTTGAACCCTATAACATAATCCAATAAAACTTTTTTAACTGAAAAATTTCCCTAAAAATGACATATATTATTTAAGTCAAACAAAGTTACAAAAATGTTACTCGCTTAGTTTTAAATACACATTATGTGTTCACATAGAGAAAAAACTATTTATGAATTAATATTAATATTAATTATTTTATTATAAAATTATATTCATGATTTTAATTTATTTATAATTTTTAGGTATTATATAATTTTCTTAAATGCTTACACAATGCCAAAACAATATTTATTCAATTAATGGAAAAATTAAATAAATGATATTAAAAATATTAAAAGTGATAAATTTTGAGTAATTTATAGTGTTAGAAAATAATTATAGGTTAATAAGAATTATTAGTGTTTTTAGATGATTATATTCTAATTACATTTTTATGTCTTTTAATTCAAATTATATGAATAGTATAAAAATTGTCAATAATGATATTTTATCAAAATATTTTTTTATTAAATTATTTAAAAATACTAAAACAAATTAAACTAAAAAAGTAGAATATTATATTGTATAAAATTTCATAACTTGGCCATTTATGGGTCAATTTTCACCTTATAATTAAAAATTACAACCCATTAATATTGAAAACTTTTTTTACCATAGTCAAAATTAAAATTTGTTAACCAAAGGTCAATCAAAATGATTTCCTTTAAAATGATTCCAAAATTTTTCTAGATTTTATTAATTTATAGTATTACAAACTTAATCTAAATTATATATTAATCCCTACCTATTTTGATTGATTTTTATTGACAATGGATATATTATAATTTAATATTTTGAGAAACACCAAAAATTACCCTCACCTCATTTATAAAATGAAACATCATCCATTATTTCTTTTCACCACTTTGAGAGTTATATATCAGAAATAAATTTCAAAAATACATTTTAAACTTCTCTATACACATTCTATAGTTTTGATCTTCCCAAAAAGACAAACTCCAGGGTACTTATAAGGATATACAAAGAAGTTCTTTCAAAGAAGAGGTAATCTCCTTAGCTGATCACCTTTTTTTCTACTTCTTCTTTACCTAATCTAAATCTATAGTATTTATCATAAAAATTTAATTCCATTATATTTAATATATTAAAATTTTATTATGATTATTAAACCACCATTATTCACCCTCTTTCCCATCAAATGGGAAGAGAAAGTGTCACTCGTGCATACATATGACTTACCGTCTCTACATAGAGATACTATTCAACTTTCATCTCCATATTTTATGGATGAGTATTATGATGGTTTTATTGTTCATATATAATATTTATGAAATAATTATAATTATATAATTATAATATTTTATTGAAATTCTTACCTTACTATTCTTTGGAAAACTATAACGCTGCTCGTGTGTATGTGTGAACTACCACCTCCATGAAGTGATGTGATCCATTTTCCATTTCTATTTTACCTGGATGATAATAATGATATATTAAATCAGTATATATGATATATATATATAGATAATTATTCTATAAATTTTTATTTTTATTTACCTTTCTTTCATTATATCTGTCAAAAAATGAAAACAACATTCATGAGTATGTACAACCTACCATCTTCCAAAATGGTGTCATTCATTTTCTTGTCTATAAATTTTATGTATAGATATAAATATGAATTTAATTAATATATATGATATTTATAACATTAATAACATCTTTAATATTACTTGACTATGATCGAAGTAAATGGACCCAAACTACTGAACTTAAATACTCATGATAAACGAAATAGTTAAAACCTAGAAATTATTATTATAAGGAATTATTGATAAAAGGGGTATTAAAATTCTATAAAGGGATATTGTATGATATTATAAGTATATGTATGGTTATGTTATTTTATTTTAATAAAGCTAATTTATTATAAAGGAGGTGTTGAAAGTGGGTACCCAAGACCCAGCTTATGTTGTACTTTTATTACCACTACATGTATGTAGTTTGTTATAAATACATGTGTTTATATTTACACAGTACTTTAGATACATATAAATAAACTTTGTTTATGGAAATTTACTTAGGTTTCATTTCATGTCAAAGGGTTACAACAGATCCCATGCTATAATGATAACCTAGAGATGCCATAACAACAATCTTAGGGTAATGTATTATGTCCTGGTTACATCATTAGATAGGGGATCATAATCATTGAGTCTTATTCTCATGAATTTTTCACTTAATGATCTCTAGTAGTTGAGATCACGAGGACTGACCCACATAATAGGAACACCACATGTTTCAGGTGTCATTGGTCGTTCCTATCTACAGACATGTGTAATGGTCTCCAGACTTGTGGTCATTATTAATGTATGTCATTTAATTGTTTACTTTGATGCAAGGAGAAAAACATAGAAATGAAGTTGTGGAGAGGTAATTAGTGTTGGTTACCTCATTGGTGACATCACATTGATTGAATGATCAAGAAAATATTTGTCACTTATGAGTTGAGGAAAAGATATCTTGGGACTAGTTGATTAGGATGGTAAAACCTTAATAAAATCCATATCCATGGTAGTCAAAGTTAAGAATATCCAGATATATCAAAAAATAAAATAAATCAAGATAAAGGATAATGACACTAGTGTGCATTCTGATTTATTGAGATATCAATGATGAGGAGATAATGTTACATAGACCATGTTCGTTGGTAGGTAGTCATTGATTTGACTTTACTTTGTCTCTATAGGGACCTCAATGGGTTTATTGACCCTTCTCTTGTTCGGTGAATATTATTCACTACTATTGAGAGAAGGTCCTAGAGGGTCACACACTATAGTACTTTGAGAATCTACCTTATTATGTGGAATAGGAATATAGAACTTGGTGGTCCCTGTCACGGGGTCTGAGTATTATCCAAGTTATATAGATCACCAAGTAATAAATAAATTCTTTAGTTATTCATGTTTGGAATAATTTGTTGAGTTTATTTATAACATGTATTTACAAGTGATTAAGTATATAGAATGATAAAATATTATTCGAACGAGTTTAAAGATCCCAAGTTCATTTAATATTTTCAAAAGACATGACTTAAGTTTAAGAAGCAAGTTTATCATGCAATATATAATTAATATATATATATTGTAGTTAGTGATAAAATTATAAATATTATTTCTGTAATAATTTAATTTTTCATAAATAAATATTTATAATACTTATACTGTGAATATCTATTATATGGGGGTCAGAGACCCATACTTGGTATTTTAGACATTCCCTATATAAATAAGAGAGAGGTTCTTCCCATGAAACTATTCATGTGTTGGTATTGAGAGCCTCTATCTATTCTTGAATTCTAGAGAGAGATTATCTCAAGAAAGAAAGATCTTTAAGTTTATTCTTCTTGGATCGAAGACTCTTGCATGAAATGATCATCACTGCATCGAAGTGGTCGTCAGTGTACCCCGCTAGCACCTGGATTCTGATGAATGACGTGCAATAATATTTAAGAGGTGTGTTTGGATTATCTAAAGGGATTTTATGTAGGAGTCTTTGAGCAATGGATGCTGAAAACTAGTGACAGACTCACACACATCAGATCTAAACAATGTACACGTTTGAATTTTACTTTGTGATCTATTAAATCCATGTGTGTTCCTCAGATCCTATTGGGATAATATCACTAGATTCGACATTGTTACGTCATTCTGGTGATGCAAAAAAAATTAATTTCCCAGTCCATCATATTTTGATGCCCGTCTCAGTACCTAACAGGAGGTTATATTGTTTTCTAAGTAAGGGAAATTCATGGTACAATTTTTTATGTTATAATATTATTGTTTATCAGGATTGTTTATGATGAAGTTTATAAGGATTAAATATTATGACATATCTCTAAATAATGTTATAAATTTTCTTATCAAATTTTTATATATTTTTAATACATTTTTTCTTTTCATATCACTATCTTAATGTACTCAAGATACAATTTTTTTTAAGAAAAAACAATTTTATCTCTCTCTTCAGTCGAACAACCTTTCTATTCCATGTCCATGTTTTCAAAAAAAAAACTATTCAAGAATGATTTTACTATTATACAAGGATTTTTTAAAGTATCTTTTACAAATTTTTGAATTTTTTTCAAAATGTTTTAAAATGAATCATCTTGTTATTTTCTGAATGATGTATTTTTTGACATTTTTTTTACAACAATGTGAATGGAATGTTTTATTTTAACGTATACGACATGAATAAAGTTTCTAGTTGTCATGACCACTCAATGATTTGATTATTAGTTTATAAATTTCCAAGGATATTTTCAAATAAAATTTATTGTATAAATTATGATAAGATTTTTTATATTTAAAAAATTATTTTTAAAGTAGAATGTGTATTTTCCTCAAGAAGGTTTTAAATATCTTTTAATGATACTTCTATTCATCAAGGACAACGAACCTTGATTTTATAAATGATTTAATAGTGATATAATATAAGGATACCATCCATATAATTTTTCTATATGCTTTATGATTATGATGATAACATGTTTATGAAACATGTTTCTTGTCTATGGGTTATTCCATGATAAAATGATGAAATGTTTATGAAACTCATTTATTTTCCACATGTTATAAAATGATGAAATGTTTATGAAACCCATTTATTTCCATGGGTTATGATATGATGAATGTGTTATGATCATGTGGAACACATATCTATGATTTTCATTATGTGATGGGTGGGACCTGTATGTCCCGCAAATGCATTGGATAAAGATTGAAATCTCATGAGTCAAACAAGACTATAATGGGAAGTGGACCTAGTTCAGTATGGTACTATCTCAACTATGATAGACTTGGGGGTGATAATTTAATATAAATATGGTCTGGGGAGTGAAAACAATCCACTATGATAGTATTAGACGCGATCCTTGACTACTAAAGAAATGATTTTCTATGCCTATGTGTATGCCACAATTTCATGTCCTATGCCAGTGTTATGCACTACTGAATTATATTATTTGATTAATTTATGATTTATGTCTTATTAACTTCCATGATTTATTCGATGACTCAATATTATTATATATGAAATTTATATTATTATTTAAAAACATTATACTAATGTTCGAATTCCCTTATGTTCATGTTACACTTATGTGTCATTCCACTATAGATGATAATCATGGAAATGAATTTATTGCCCAGAATCATGGATCAAGTGATAAAAAGGTAGGAACATAGGTCATAAGCCCAGCCTCTCGACTTATAAATGAGGTAGAGACCTAGGTTAGGACTGCTCAAGGGGTTAGATTCCTAGAGGCCGATAGTAGGGGGACTGAGAAGACACAAGTACAAGTAGGTAGGCACTTAAAATCTGAGGGCTAGTAAATAGATTTAGCGGGTAAGAAATAAATTTCATCAAGGAAATGAAAGATGATGGAGGAAAAAGGAAAGGGGGGCCTCACCTCAAAGTTAAATTAATATGAGGATCTTTTTTTGGAATTGTCAGGGTCTAGCCAATCCTGATACTCAAAGTTCTATCAGGCTCCTAAAAGGCAGGTAAAAACTTGAAATCATAGGCATTTCTGAGCCAAAGATAATCTGTGATAAGTTGGGAACCCTAATTAGCATTAAAGGGTGTAAAATTCTGGGCTCTACTAAGGCAAACAACTCTACGGATAGAATCTGGCTCCACATTCATGGAAGTTTGGACAATCCTAATATTTTTTTTGAGTACAATCAGATAATCACTTTTAGCTTCATTGAATCTAGAAAGAAAATGATTTGTTCATTATTTTATGATAGAAATAATTACACTGATAGGAGGTTACTTTGGAACCACATTATGTAGCTTTAAAATTAGATATTAGAGCCATTGATCATTGCAGGGGTATTCAATGCCATCCTGCATGCATATGAGAATATTGGCCTTGTTATCAATGCAATCTCAATCAAAGATTTTAGGGATTTCATTGAGGCAACGGGGCTGAATGAAGTCAATCTTACTGGGGAAAAATTTACATTGTATAGGTGGAATTACAACGGGATGAGAGCCTACAGGATTGATAGTGCTTTTTTCAATGTTTCCTCCCTTACCGAATGGAAGTCTATTGCTTATGTCACCTTGGAGAAACATAACTCAGACCACCAAACAATTCTGCTAAGCCTTCTCAATAGTGCAGGTAAACTACCAATTAATTTTAAGTTTAACAATGCATGGTCCTCTATTTTGGAATGCTCACAAATAATTCAGGATACTTGGGGTATGAGAACTAGAAATGGGTGTCCCCTGGTCTGTATCTTAACACTAAAAATGTTAAATTAAGGCTAAAAGATTGGATCAAGAACAAATTTAGCTCAATTGATGCAGAAATTGATGGAATAGAGTGCTCTCTTCATGATATTTAGGAAGAAAATACTAGGGATAACTTTTGTGGTGACACAGAAAAAAAGGTCAAAACCTCAGACAAGCTCCTAAAACTCATAAGGCTTAGAGACAGTATCAAGAAAAACATCTTCAAAACCAGGTGGATTTATGATGGGGATAGAAATAAAAAGTTATTCAATACCCTTAAAAGGGTTCAGAGAGAAAATATGCCCCTTGATTTTCTCAAAGAGGGAGATTGAATTTTGGTGGAAAGGCAAGAGCTAACTGACCATATCATCTTTTTTTACAAGAACCTCTTCAACGGTCCCCCAAGGACTGAGATACTAAGGGAAAATTGTAACGACCCGCAATTTTGAATAAATCTTATTTCCTAATTTTCTGTGTTATTTTATTTTTATACTCAACAAAACTTTTTCATTTGATAACATGAGTATAATTAAATTGAGATTGTTGGGTTTCGACTGTTATATGACCATTGGTCAATATGACCATTTGAAACTAAACGTTTCAATTATTGTCTCTAAATACAAGTGATCTTGGTTAATTAATATAGAAAGAAGATTTGATGGCCTCATCTAGTAGTCTTGGACCAATCGAAGCCCATCTAACAGAACATGGGAAGGAGGTAGCACCACTGGGCTTTGCTCTGGACCAAAACCAAGCCAAACTTCATCGTGTGAAGCTAGAACGGAATCGCCTTCGTGAGAAGTTCAAACTGATAGAAATTACTACTCGTGTGATGTTAGCCGAGTCACCCTCAGATTATCTCACCTTAGCACACCTTACACTTTGGTCATATGCTGGGGTTATAAGGGGCTATGTAAGGAGACCATAATCCTTTGTTATAAATAAAATTGTTTTTTCTTCTTATGGTGAATTTTGTAAATTTTCAAATTTTCGGATAAATTAAGGATGTATATTATTTATGAATTTGAAAAAAAGGATATTTTAAAATATTTTTGTAAACCATAAATAATTAATGATGTGTAATTATTTTCAAAAAATGGTCTCCTGCAAATGTGTTCAGTAAGAAATTTAGAGTCTAATAAGATCAACTTGATTTTTGATGAATAGTAAATTATGAATAGTGATTTTACACTTAGGATTAGTAATGTGACCAAATGGATTAGTAATATCACTTAAATAAAGCATTAATATAATATAGGAACCTTGATTAAATAATATGATTAAATAAAATTGGTAAATAACTATTTCATAAATTATTAGTCAAGTATTAGGTTTTTCAGGTGAATAGTGTTTTTTAATTAAAAATTAAATTAAAATTATTTATAAAATTATTTTTATAAAATGGACTTTATTTTTGAACATAGAGCATCGATATTATGTTAAGGTAAATTTTGGGGATTTTTCTGAAAAAAATGAATTTTCGGTGAATAGTGAAAATACCGTTTTTAAGTTACGAGTGTTTAATGACATCATTAAATGACGTTTTAAGTATGTAATCAATATGATCGACTTTTGAATAGTAAGATAAGGTATAAGGTGTCCCAAGTGGCCAATACCATGGGAAAATACCAAGGGAAAGCCCATGGTTTTGCCAATGCCACCATTGAGGGTTCCTTGGCCATTAATGCCTTGTCCCCTCACTTTCCCTATAAATACCAACCCTTTACTCCTTTATTTTTCACTCCCAACTCTCCCCCAACGAAGCTCTGGTCTCATTAACTCCCAAAGAGTCCTCCCAAGGTGCCCCCAAGCCCTCAAGGTCCCAACCTTTGAGTTTTAAGAGTTACGTTTTAAGGTTAGGGAGCCAACCTCTCTCTTTCTTTTCAAATACTCTCTTTTAAGTCATTTATTTTATACTCCATGTTCTTATGTTGGAGGATGTTCTTTTATATTCCTCTTAAATCCCTTTTCATTTTCATATGATGAGATATCCCCTCTTACTCTAATCATTTAGTTTTATGAATGTTTAAGTGGCGCCGTTAGGCTGCCGAAATTTTTGTAACAGATTCTTTCACCCTTCTCATTTTCAAGTTCTATTTTCTTATCAAGTCTTTCAAGTAACTTTTTATTATGTTGTGGTATGATCTCTATATCTATCATACTGATATTTTATGTCCATATTATGAGAGACCCTATTTGATCTCGTCAATTCATTTTTTTTGAAGTTTAATTGAAGCTGTTAGGCTGCCGAATTTTTAAGTGATTCTTTCACCCTTCTCATTTTCAAGTTCTATTTTCTTGTCAAGTCTTTAAAATTCCTTTTTATTGTGTTGGGTTATGATATCTATATCTATAATACTGATCTTTTATGTTCATATTATGAGATATCTATTTGATCTCGTCAATTCATTTTTTTTGAAGTTTAATTGACGTTGTTAGGCTGCCGAATTTTTAAGTGATTCTTTCACCCTTCTCATTTTCAAGTTCTATTTTTCTGTCAAGACTTTCAAGTTCCTTTTTATTATGTTGGGGTATGATATATATATCTATCATACTTATATTTTATGTTAATATGATGAGAGACCTTATTTGATCTCATCAATTCATTTTTTTGAAGTTTAATTGACGTCGTTAGGCTGCCGAATGTTTAAGTGATTCTTTCACTCTTCTCATTTTCAAGTTCTATTTTCTTGTCAAAACATTCAAGTTCCTTTTTATTATTTTGGGTTATGATATCTATATCTCTCATAATGATCTTTTATGTTCATATGATGAGAGACCCTATTTGATCTCGTCAATTCATTTCTTTGAAGTTTAAGTGATGCTGTTAGGCTGCCGAATTTTCATAAGAGAAATCTTATTTTTGTCTTCCTTTCATGTTCTTAATTTAATATGGTATATCTTTAAAATTTCATTACCATTTTCTTAAATCCTTTATATTATTTCCTCTTACTATTTTATGGATCATTTATGAGTGGTTTACCCATGTCCCCTCTCTTTTGAATGTTTTCTAAAACCCTACAACATAGCTGTTATGCTGCCGAATTTTCATCTCAAAATGTTTGTCTCTTTTTCTAAAATTATTTCATTTTATTAAGTTAATACTCAAACATATTTATTATAAAGGGGTATTCACATGTATACCAAAATGTTATATTTTAAATTCTGGGATTTACATACATGAGACCCTCTTTCCTTTTCCGTGGGTTTAAAGTGACATAAAGATCATGTCTTTAAAGCAGTTTTTAAAACGTTATGATTATGAAATGAAACCCATTTATTTTATGCTATATGGGTTATTTATGAAATGTTTGATGATGATATATGTGGATCACGTGATAACAAATTCAAATTTAAGGGTGCGCCCTGATAGCGCTCCAATGCATTGGGTAAAGACTTAATCTCTAGAGATGACTATTTTTAACGATATCTTGGTGAATAACCTTGGTAATTTTTAATTACACCTTGGGTATGGACCTTGGTGAAACAGAAATTATTGTCTAAGTTAAATGTTTTAGCCACATCTTCAAGTTATGAAATACGTTATTTTTATTATGATATGCCTCATGATTTCTTTCTCATGCATTAAAGTTCTTTTTCATGACTTTATTGATGTATCTCATGTTCACATATTAATTGTTTCCATTGTTTCCCTTACTGGGACTTCTTCTCACCCTCTCTTTTGATGTATTTCCCTAGGTTATGAGATGTATTAATGAACCTAGGATGAACATAAGGATAATACTTTCAAGTGTTTAAGAAGAATGTTTTATGTTTTCATGTTTTGAGTTCCTGGTTTCCAAGACACTAAACCTTAAAGATCCTCAGTTTTGTATAATGTAATGAAAGTTTATATGATAAAAAGGTGGGATTCTATAGTTGGTATCAAAGGAAGTTTTAGTTATTTGTGGAAATTAGGATATGAAAACATTAGGAAGAACCCTATATAAATGTTTAAATATAGGAAATCTTCCTGGTATTTTGGTGAGTATTGAGTAAGGGGTTGCCAAGAAAATACATCCCTATCTGGATACGAGAAGGTAGAGGTGGCTCTGGCACATATGTACATTGGGGTAAAACACAAGAACACCGCTTTGAGCTAGACTCGAATGGGAACCGGTACACGACAACGGGCCTTTATGCACTCTTGTTTATGATACTCCCGTGGGATATGCTTTGGTAAATTCATAAGCTTAGTATGAACCATTATTAAAGGAACAAAGATAAAATAAAATAACGATTCACATAAGAATATATGATCATGAATAACCTAGATTAGAACCTAGGGGATCACAAGTTAGTGTATACCTTCCTTTTACAAGTTTATCCTTCTATTCTTAAAGTTTCCTTTTAATGATTATTGGCTAAGTATTTAAGCCCCTAATTATACTTTCTTTTCTTAGTTAATGGCGGGAAATGGAAGAACATATCCCAACAACCAATGTGATAAGAAATGTGATGATTACCCTATTAATGTGATAGAGATGATGAGAGATCAAGTTGAACATATTGTGATTATGCCAAACCAGCTATCAAAAATCAAAATTAATAATTGGTACCTATTTGAATGCCCAAATTCATCAAGGAAGAATAAGAAAATGTCTCAAGGATGTTCATCTGATAAAGTTGATAATGGAAATAAGACCCAATTTTTTTTTTGAAAAAAGTGTGGGAAGAGGCACCAAGGAGAATGTCACAAAGGAACCGGGAGATGTTTTAAGTGTAGGAAGATAGGGAATAAAGTATCCAATTGCTTTCAAAAAATGGATAATGTGATGAATGGAGATAAGGTTCAATCTAATGTAAGTTATACTATTCAATGTGGTAAATGTGGAGAAGTTGGAAATTATCCAAGGCAATTCTCTCTTGTAAGGGATGAGAGGCATGATGAGCGTCAACAACATTCAAGGACAAGGGAACAATGCAAGTCCTATGCTGAGATGGATCATGATGACTAAAGTACATGCAACTTCTTCGCAATAATTGTCTATGTCATGTTGTATTTTAGTTCGTGCTCCATGAGCATATCTTTAATGTTTTCTAAGAACATCGAGTCACTACCTAAGATGGTTTTATATCATTAAGGAAAACATCTATTGTTATGTACCACATGTTGATTTAGTGAAGCAGTTCTTCTTAAAAAAAGGTGATTAGGGGATAAAAAGATGATTATTATTTTGGAAGACATTCAATATTTTGAGAACCCTATATGATCAAGGTAAATAGATTACTATGGTATTTTATTTTAGGAATAAAGGTTGGCTTATATTTTGAAGAATTTAAGAATTTAAGGTGAAATTATGCTAATATAGGTTACTTATGGAAATGATTAACCTATCTTGGGGAAAATATGTTTAGGTTAGCTACTTTTTTTATAAGATGATAGGAGTGGTTGATGTTGTTTGGAGATGAATGATGAAGTTTATTTTGGAAGACTATGTTATCAAATACTTCTTGTATTTGGGTTTCAATATTAGTTTGGTTTATTTTGAAGAATATTAAGGACAGTTATTTATGGAATGGTCTATGATAAACTTTGGGTAGTACCATGGAATTTTGAATATTTAAAAGTAGTTTCCCTTCCTATGAGGTTCCTTATTTTGGAAGAGTTGTTTTATCTTACCCTTTCTATTTTTGGGATAATGTTTAAAGATAGAAGAAATAGATAGTTAATATTTTGTGGATTATGTGATTCTATAGAAGATGATTCTTTTGATTTGATGAGACCAAGTAGTTTTGAATGCTCATAGTTTGGAGAAAAGATTAGTCGTGGTAGAAACTTAATAAAGGATGAAACTATAATTTAAGGTAAGTATATTTCCTTGTGTTTTTATTCTATGTAGTAAATAAATTCCTAAAATCACCGTAAAACAAAAACGTTGTTGGTTTAAGTTTCCTAATGGGTAATCAAATACTGTTTAATCCATCTTAAGTTTGTGATTTTCTTATTGTTAACTTTCTCCTAATCATGTTTTCTATCACTCTGCCTCAGAACGTGACCCTTTGTTTTCTATTCCATGTCTATGTTTTCCTACATGGAATCCTAGTATGGGTTTACTCTAGTGACCTTTGTACTTCCCTTTATTTCTTTTAAAGTAATAGTTTTACTTACTCCTTTTCCAATGTGGTACTTTCAATGAAATTTCCAAGACCAATTTTAAAAATTGCGAGGATGTAATTTCTTAAGGGGGGAAGATTGTAATGGCCTGAAATTTTGAATAAATCTTATTTCCTAATTTTGTGTGTTATTTTATTTTTATACTCAACAAAACTTTTTCATTTGATAACATGAGTATAATTAAATTGAGACTGTTGGGTTTCGACTGTTATATGACCATTGGTCAATATGACCATTGGTCAATATGACCATTGGTCAATATGACCATTGGTCAATATAACCATTTGAAACAAAACGTTTCGATTATTGTCTCTAAATACAAGTGATCTTGGTTAATTAATATAGAAAGAAGATTCGATGGCCTCATCCAATAGTCTTAGACAAATCGAAGCCCATATAACAGAAATTGGGAAGGAGATAGCACCACTGGGATTTTCTCTGGACCAAACCCAAGCCGAACTTCATCGTGTGAAGCTAGAACGGAATCGCCTTCACGAGAAGTTCAAACTGATAGAAATTACTACTTGTGCGATGTTGGCTGAGCCACCCTCATATTCTTTCACCTTATCACACCTTACACTTAGGTCTTATGCTGGGGTTATAAGTGGCTATGTAAGGAGACCACAATCCTTTGTTATAAATAAAATTGTGTTTTATTCTTATGGTAATTTTTGTAAATTTTCAAATGTTCGGATAAATTTAGGATGTATATTATTTATGAATTAAAAAAAAGGATATTTTCAAATATTTTTATAAACCTTAAATAATTAATGATGTGTAATTATTTTCAAAAAATGGTCTTCTGTAAATGTGTTCAGTAAGAAATTTAGAGTCTAATAAGATCAACTTGATTTTTGATGAATAGTAAATTATGAATAGTGATTTTATGCTTAGGATTAGTAATGTGACCAAATGGATTAGTAATATCACTTAAATAAAGTATTAATATAATATAGGCACCTTGATTAAGTAATGTGATTCAATAAAATAGGTAAATAACTGTTTTAGAAATTATTAGTCAAGTATTAGGTTTTTTAGGTGAATAGTGTTTTTTAATTAAAAATTAAACTAAAAATATTTATACAAATATTTTTATAAAATGGAATTTATTTTTGAACTTAGATCATCGATATTATGTTAAGGTAAATTTTGGGGATTTTTCTGAAAAAAATGAATTTTCAGTGAATAGTGAAAATACAATTTTTAAGTTACGAGTGTTTAATGACATCATTAAATGATGAATTAAGTATGTAATCAATATGGTAGACTTGTGAATAGTAAGATAAGGTATGAGGTGTCCAAAGTGTCCAATACCATTGGAAAATACCATGGTAAAGCCCATGGTTTTTCGAATACCACCAATGAGGTGTCCCTTGGCCATTAATGCCTTGTCCCCTCACTTTCCCTATAAATGACCACCCTTTACTCCTTTATTTTTCACTCCCAAATCTCCCCCAATGAAGCTATGGTCTCATTACCTCCCAAATAGTCCTCCCAAGGTTCACCCAAGCCCTCAAGGTCCCAACCTTTGAGTTTTAAGAGTTATATTTTAAGGTAAGGGATCCAACCTCTCTCTTTCTTTTCAAATACTCTCTTTTAAGTCATTTATTTTATGCTCCATGTTATTATGTTGGAGGATGTTATTTTATATTCCTATTACTACCCTTTTCATGTTAATATGATGATTGATCCCCTCTTACTCTCATCATTTCGTTTTATGAATGTTTAAGTGGCACTGTTAAGCTGCCGAAATTTTTGTAACAGATTCTTTCACTCTTCTAATTTTCAAGTTCTATTTTCTTGTCAAGTATTTCAAGTTCCTTTTTATTATGTTAGGGTATGATATATATATATATATATATAATACTGATCTTTTATGTTCATATGATGAGATACCCTATTTGATCTTGTCAATTCATTTGTTTTGAAGTTTAATTGACGTCGTTAGGCTGCCGAATTTTTAAGTGATTCTTTCACCCTTCTCATTTTCAAGTTCTATTTTCTTGTCAAATATTTAAAATTCCTTTTTATTATGTTGGGGTATGATATCTATATCTATAATACTGATATTTTATTTTCATATTATGAGAGACCCTATTTGATCTCGTCAATTCATTTTTTTTTTGAAGTTTAATTGACGCCGTTAGGCTGCCAAATTTTTAAGTGATTCTTTCACCCTTCTCATTTTCAAGTTCTATTTTCTTGTAAAGACTTTGAAGTTCCTTTTTATTATGTTGGGGTATGATCTATATATCTATCATACTGATATTTTATGTTCATATAATGAGATACCCTATTTTATCTCGTCAGTTCATTTTTTTTGAAGTTTAATTGACGCCGTTAGGCTGCCGAATTTTTAAGTGATTCTTTCACCCTTCTCATTTTCAAGTTCTATTTTCTTTTCAAGACTTTCAATTTACTTTTTATTATGTTGGGGTATGATATATATATCTATCATACTGATCTTTTATTTTCATATTATGAGAGACCCTATTTGATCTCATCAATTAATTTCTTTTAAGTTTATGTGACATCGTTAGGCTGCCGGATTTTCATACGAGAAATCTTATTTTTGTCTTCCTTTCATGTTCTTCATTTCATATGGTATATCTTTAAAATTTCATTACCATGTTCTTAAATCCTTTATTTTCTTTCCCCCTACTATTTTATGGATCATTTATGAGTGGGTTACCCATGTCCCCTCTATTTTGAATGTTTTCTAAAACCATACTACATAGTTGTTATGCTGCCAAATTTTCATCTCAAAATGTCTCTCTCTTTTTCTCAAATTATTTCATTTTATTAAGTGAATAATCACAGCTCTTTATTCTAAAGGGGTATTCACATATATACCAAAATGTTCTATTTTAAATTCTGGTAATTACATACATGAGACCCGCTTTCCTTTTCTGTGGGTTTAAAGTGACATAAAGATCATGTCTTTAAAGCAGTTTTTAAAACGTTATGATTATGAAATGAAACCCATTTCTTTTATGATATATGGGTTATTTATGAAATGTTTGATGATGATATATGTATATCACATGATAAAAAAGGAAAATTTAATAGTGCGCCCTGATAGCGCTCCAATGCATTGGGTAAAGACTTAATCTCTAGAGATGACCATTTTTAACGATATCTTGGTGAATAACCTTGGTAATTTTTAATTACACATTAGGTATGGAACTTGGTGAAACAGAAATTATTGTCTAAGTTAAATGTTGTAGCAACATATTCATGTTATAAAATACGTTATTTTTATTGTGATATGCCTCATGATTTCTTTCTCATGCCTTAAAGTTCTTTTTCATGACTTTATTAATGTATCTCAAGTTCACATGTTAAATGTTTCCCTTGTTTCCCTTACTGGACCTTCTGCTCACCCTCTCTTTTGATGTATGTCCCCAGGTTATGTGATGCAGTAATGAACCTAGGATGAACATAAGGATAATCCTTTTAAGTGTTTAAGAAGATTGTTTTATGTTTTCATGTTTTTTGTTCCTGGTTTCCAAGACACTAAACCTTAAAGATCCTCGGTTCTGTATAATGTAATGAAAGTTTATTTGATAAAAAGGTGGGATGCTATAAAAACCTCAATCCGAATCTGATCACAGAGGAAGACAACCATGTCCTTACCACGATTCCAATAGACTTTGTGATCAAATAGGCTTTGTTTGGTCTTAAAAATGATTGTTCCCCAGGACTGGATGGGTTCACTAATCATTTATTTCAATGCTATTGGGATAATATTCAGAATGAGGTTAGTCAGCTTGTAAAACATTTCTTCAATGGTGGAATTTTTTCCCAAGGATTCAATGCTCAGTTCATTTCACTTATGACAAAGGTTGAGAATGCAAGAGAGATAGGACAATTCAGGACAGTTTCCCTAGTCAACGCACTTCATAAAGTAATTAAAAAAATCCTTGCCACAAGACTTGCTCGGGTCATAGAGAAAATTATCACTTGGAACCAGTTTGGATTTGTGAAAGGAAGAAATATTCAGGATTGTTTGATTACTACCTCATAGTGTGTGAACCTTCTCCAGAAACCCACTAGAGGGGGGAACATTTCTCTCAATCTTGATATCAAAAAATCCTTTGAAACAATGGATTAGGGGATCATTGGGAGAGCTCTACATAGTTTTGGATTTAGCACGACCTTTATTAAATGGATAAAGGTGATTCTTGATTCGTCAAGCATATATATACTAATCAATGGGTCTCTGGAGGGATATTTCACATGCTTAAGGGGGGGTGAGACAGGGGAACCCACTCTTAGTAGTTATATTTTTCATTGTAGAAGACTACCTAAGAATACTTATATTGAACATGGTTCACAGGGGTGAGTTGAAGTGCATCAGAGCTGCCCGAGGTATATATGCCCCCTCTCATCTATTATTTGTTGATGACATTGTCATTTTCATGCAGGGGGATAAAAGAAACATTAACAAACTAAGAAAGGCTCTCCAATATTATGAAAACGTATTAGGTCAAGAAATTAACTAGGAAAAATCCTTTATTTATTTATTACAACATCTATAAAGGATAGACTCATTAGTGAATTTAGACTAAAGGAGGGGTCCTTTCCTTTTGTCTACCTGGGCGTTCCCTTGTTCTGGGGAAAACCTCATACAATGCACTTTTCAAATGCACTTGATTAGATCTGAAAAACTCTTTCTTCCTAGAAGGGGAAATCTCTCTCAATAGGAGGCTGCATTTTCTTTGTCAAGCATGTGGTTATATCAAACTTGTGTACTCATTTATGGTATATATCTGGCCTACATATATCATAAACAAATTGAATACAATGATGAAAAATTATGTATGGATTGGAAGTATTAATGAAAGGAGAATCATTACTGCCTCGTGGAAAAAATGTTTTCTGCCTCACAATCTTGGATGGATGGGCATAAGAAATCTGAAGCTCTTTAATCAGTCCTTGCAGAAAAAGTTCATATAGAAGTTATTCAATAAAAAACATCCTGATCAAGATTTTCTTAGAAGCAGATTCATTGACAGACTCTTCTCAGGAAACAGAAGCTATCTGGAATCTTCAGCATGACCTGGAGTCAAACTGGTCTTCAAGAAAATCATTACAAATACCCGCTAGATTTCTGGTACGCACTCTTCTTTAAGATTTTGGTTTGAAAATTTGACATGTGACTCACTCATTAATAGAGTTATAAATGAGGAAAATGTAATTATCTAGAATATCATCATAAGGGAACAACTGTAATGCTTGAATTCAGTTCAACCCGACATTTCCTCTATTGTTATAAACTATGATTTCATAAGTCAATAAGATATGATTATCTAGAAGGGTTATCAAATGGAGTCCTCAAATCAAAGAGTTTCTATAAACATCTGCTCCATGGTGACATATAGTGGATTGGTGAGTGGAACAAAAAAGTGGATGACTCCCTCTAGGTACACACTCATTTGGAGGCTGATGTCAAATAAACTATCGGTGGATGTGAGTCTACAATGATTTGGTATTTCTCTTTTATCCAAATGTGTTTTATGCAATCAACACCATGAGGATGTGAACCAAATCTTTATGAGCTGAAAAACTGCATCTTCTTATGGAAACATGTGCTCCAGATTTTTGATATCAGGTTACAGTAAAAAGATTCAGTTTATATTTTTATTACAGAAATTCATAATGTCGTTCTCTCAAAGAATCTCATGGTAATCCTAAGAGTTTCATGTATGAACTGATTTACTTCATATGTAATAGCAAAAATTCAGCTATCCCTAGTAGAGTACACTTCAATGCTGATCTTGCAATGGGAAACATACATGCTGCAATGAAGTCTGCCAATTTTTTATATTCTGAAAAGTGTAGTAACTCAGCTGCTGACCTCCTGATCATATGAAGGATTTAGGTTCCAGGTAATTTTTCAATCCCCCAAGGAACTTTGGAGGTTTATTGGATACCCTCTTTTTCTGGTTGGATAAAATGAAATACAAATGGGGCTTCAAGGGGCAACCCACGCCCATCAGGTTATGGTGAAATTTTCAGAGACCAACATAATGATGTGATTTAATATCTATATGGCCCTTGTGGCATAGCCACTGCACTAGAATCAGAGATGATGGGATTTATAATGGTGGTTGATCTTTCTCTTAAAAGAGAATAGAGATGCATATGGATAGAGTGTGACTCATCCACTCTTATGAAAGTGGTAAGAGAAGGCCAGCTCCACATAGCTTGGAAGCTAACTGAAAAATGGGTGATATTCTTGGAAAGACTCTCCCAAATTAACTACATCATTACTCACTCCTTCAGAGAAGCCAACTATATTGCTGATGGGCTTTCCAATGAAGGGTCAATGCTGAATGATGTCTCTATTCAACCACTCTACCCGGTTACATGTTACCCCTTTTACTTCATGAAAAATGTAAAATTACCTCTTTTAGACTTGTGTAATCATTCTTCGACTTAATGCAAGGGCCACAGAGCCCACTTTTCTCAAAAAAATGTTACACATATGTGATGATTAATATGTCCCTAATTACAATTACCATGAATCTGATCTCGCCCTTTCTTTTCTTTCCATTCCCCATATTATAATGAATGTTATTAAGTATGATATCTCTATAAAGGGTGTTAGTCATGAATAAATTTATGGGAGATGATGTATATCTTTTATGAATTAGTTGTTTATGTTTCCATTTTTGAAAAGGCACCAGACCTATATGATTCAGGAATGGATCATTATATTATGTAATAAATATTCATCTACTATGATGTGATATCTATGTATGAATAACCTCATTTGACAGAGTTTCTATTAGATAAAGTCTTATTAAACCTTTGGAAACTATATTAAGAAAACATTAGTGATAACCTTGAGTATACGTTTAAGTATAAGATAGCATACTAATGTTTTGGTAACTATTATGAATAACCCATGATAAACCTATGGTGTTATAGAATAGGTTTTTAGGATTTAGACATCCTATAAACGAGGTTTCATGATTATATTATTTTACGCTATGATTATTTTTTTTCCATATTATAATTTTGGGTTTTATTCAATGGATGAAACCTAAATAAATCATGTTAATGCTGAATGGGATGGGAAATGTAATGATTTTGCTCATAATAAAACAAATGTTATGGGATATGGAATGAAAAATGCACTGTTGTGATCCCAAAATTTTTTCAAGATATGAATAACACTGATCTTCCAAATGAGAAAATGAAGGAACAATATTATATTGAGTCCTTTATGCAGATATATCCACCATATACTAGTGGATCCACTGATCCACTAGTTTTTGAGAAATGGATCGGTACCATTGAAAAAACACTTTCCATTTTATGGTCTTTAGAACATGAGAAATCTATTCTGGATATTTATCATTTTGAAGTTGAAGCAGATCAATGGTGTATTCTTATCATGAACACTAGGTAACATGAAGAAATTTACCCAATTTAGTGGGATGATTTTATGATTTTATTCTTCAATAAGTACATTTCTTATATTCTTTTCATGATAATGGATATGAAATTTCTTTAGATTAAATAGAAGGATAATGAATCTGTTAGTACCTATAAGGAAAATTTTACATGAATTTCTAGGTAAACTTATGGAATTATCATCTAACCTAAAAAAAATTTGATTGATTATTTAGTGGTATTAAAGAAAGTATCCTAAGAGTATTATCCATATGGGACTTAAATAACTATGAAGAAATCATTCGATGTGCTATCAAGGTAGATATAGAGATTGAAATCTATTATCTATCTCATAGTTTTTAGAATAAAAGGAAAATGAAATTTAAAAGGAATTCTAATTATTATATAGATATGAAGGTAGTATTTCTTTTAGGCACCAAGTGTGGAAGAAAACAAGGTGAAAATTTTATTAAGGGGATTGGTAAATGTTTCAAGTGTGGAAAAGAAGTTCATCATGAAATCAAAAGAAAAAGAGATGGGAAGTTGTTATCTAATGACAATAATAGAGACATATATGCATAGAATGCACCACCCCCACTTCAGTGTTTTAAATTCATGGAATATGGGAATTCTGATAAACAGTTTCCAAACATGATGAGTAATGAAGATGATCGATGTCAGCAACCTCTTAATCTCAGATACAGAGGGAAGTCTCACACAATCACTATTGGTGATGTAGTATATGGTAACAAAGTGGTGAAAAGTACACTTACCATCCACTTTATAACTAATAATGTCATATTTGATTATGAATATACCCACTCATTTGTACCTGAATAATTTTATAAGGGTATCATAGTACCAACTCATTAATTAGATATTGAATTAGATGTAAAACCCCATATGGTATGATGATCACATCATAAGAAAATGAATCTTCTCTGTTTGATGTTTTTGGGAACGCATTTCCTATAAATATTATAATCCTACTTTTATTTTAATTTGATGTTATTTTGGGAATGTATTGGATTTTTTTTACATAAATACCACGTTAATTTCTAAGTAAGGGAAGTTAAGTTTTATATTCCAAACTAACCTATGATCATATATCATTACGATAAAAAACCGAAACTTCAAATGAAAATTGCATCCATTTTATGGGTCATGATTCATATTCAACTAGGTTTTTTATATCAAATGGTTGGGGAGAAACTCAACATCAATGATATTCTTATTGTATGAGATTTTGTGGATGTATTTCTTAAATAATTTTCTAGTCTTCCACTAAATTGTGAATTTGAGTTCTTGATTGAAATCATACCTAGTTATAAAACTATTTCAAAGTCTCCATATAAAATATCCCATATTTAGTTATAGGAATTGAAGAAGAAAATGTAAGAGGATTTTGACAAGGGATTAATTATTCTATGTGTACCACCATGGGGGGAACCAGTTCTTTTGGTTTAAAATAAAAATAGATCAATGTGACTCTGTATTTATTATCGAGATCCTAACTAGATCACTATCAATAAAAAGTATCCTCTAACCCATATTTATGACTTGTTTTGTAAAGACCCATAATTACCGTGGATATTTTTTAATACATGGGAATTTTATGAGTCTGTATTTTATAACGGAGCTTGATTCCGAGGCCCGGTGTGCCTAGAATCAATTTATGAAGTTTTTTTCGGGTACGTTCAGTAAACGTACAAGCGGGATTTTATATCTTTTGAACTGGTGCTCAGAATTGGAATCTGAGGGAACCATTGAACTCACAACGCCAGTTTTCTCTTAAGAATACATTCACCTCGACGGCAGATGGTCGGTAATAAAAGTTAGTTTTTGCCTTCTTATAAAAAAATAATAAAATAAAGTTTAGCCGCCCTTTATTTTATTCCAGCCGCCATGTGAGTGCGGGTAGTTGGAACCTCCACTTGGGAGTTAGTGGTGGGACTGCCACACCCTAACCTCCCATGAGAGGTTATGGTGGTGAGGCCTACCCGAAACCAACCTCCCATGTGAGGTTAAATGTGGTGGGGACCACACGAGGCCACCCAACCCCTCTTTAATGGAAGGAGACCTTAACCTCTCAACTCTCCCTCATTAATGAGGGAGATCCTCTTCACCTTTCCCCACCTTAATGAACCAAACCCCCCTAATTTATTGTGACAATACACGTTATTTAATTGGGTGGAGCTGGTTTATTAATTCACCCTTTTGAATTACGTGCCAAAACATAAAATAATAGGCAAACTATTATTTTATTTGGGTTGGCATTCTCTTTTGGTGGGATTGTTGGAAAAAGCTCTCAATGGAAAACCGTTCTTCTAACGAAGAACGCGAAGAACATGAAGAACGCAAAGAACACGAAGAACACCAGAGACACTCTTCTTCTCCGACCTTCTTCCTTGGACCCCTTCGACGTGAGATGTGATCATCTACCATGGATTGTCGGCCATCCTTCCGCAACGTTAATGATTGAAAACCAGCAGATCAAAGGTAGGGAGTTTTGGGTTATTTTTAAATTTGATTATAAACCACATTCTAAGTCGAACAAAGATATGGTATGAGAATCACCAATTTCTATCACCGTAATGTGGAGGGCTAGAGCTGCACAAACATGGTCCGGCCCTCCCCTTGTTTGTTCTTGTTTGATGAAGACGGATTAGAAAAGAGGAGACGACGGTGAAGACGAAAATAAGGGCCTCACTACACGTGACCTCCACAAACCACAGCCCCCACACGGTGCCCCAGAGCACTTCCTGCGCCCCGCAGGCGTGCTGGATGACGCCCCACCGGTGCGCTGCCCGGCGCCCCCCGCCCCACCGGCACGCTGCCCGGCCCCCCTCGCGCCCCGCCGGCGTGCTGCCTCGCGCCCCCGTGTGTCGTCGACGCATGCTCGGTGCCCCCGCGCCCTGCCGGTGGCCTGCCCGGTGCCCCCGCACCCTACCGACAGCCTTCCCGGCCCTTGCTATGGGCCTCCCCAGAACCCCGGTGCCCGGTGCCCTGCCCGGTGCACCCGCGCCATGCGCGGCCTGCCTGCTGTCCTCCCAGCCACCGGACTCCTGAGCCGACCCGCAGCGTCCCCCGCGGTGTCTCTAGCCGAACTGGCCTGGTCTACCAGGCTGAGTTACCGAGCCGCCTACATGGTGACTACTGGGCCGAACCGCCCTCGCGGTCTGCTGGGCCGGGCCCAGTGGACTGTGTCAAAACATAGCAGATTGACCCACCCAATGGGCCAGGTTAGACCCAGCGAGTTTGATTGGGTCGACCCAGACTGGGTCGGCTCAGACTGGGTGTGGCCGAGTCGGTCCGACCTGGTCAAACGAGACCCGGGCCCATTACTGACCCATTACCTTCTTGGGCCATATCTTTGGCACCGGACGTCTGTTTGATGAACCGTCAGCGGTGCTGATATTCTTAGAGCGTAGCCATCCCTTTGAGTATACCCCAATAGAGTTAGAGGTATAGTTGAGTCATAGTTAGGTTGGTTCGTACACAAATCCAACCGGGCCCCCGGGACTAAAATGCTAATAACTCACAGATCGGGCATCCGATTGACACGTCGTCTGTTGCATTGAGACCCCTATGATGTAGAGATCCTCTAAGGTACTTTTATGTGAGACTTCGTGACACTTGGAGTATCAACCAGTATCTCATGGAGCAGATCCTTCTGGTAACGAGCAGTCAGAGTGCGGAGACCTAATAGTTGTAGACCTGACGACTGCTTGATCGATTCGACTCGGAGTGATTCAATTAGCCCAGTTGACGGAGCGCCCAGTATTTGGTGGCAGAACCATGGTGGATGGAGCACCTGGTAGTTGGTATCAGACCCGCCATACTCAACAGGAGGAGTACCTCTATAGGCTATTAGGGGGAGTTCCCGGTATTTGGCGGCAGACCCACAACGGACGGAGCACCTGGTAGTTGGCAGCAGACCCATGGTACTCGATAGGAGGAGTACCACAGTAGTCTAAGGTTAATGAGAAGAACCTCGGTGTTGCAATAGATCCAATGTACACGATAGAGGAGGATTTCTCTAATATCCATGGTTTCGATAATGAAAATCCTGGTTTGAGATGAGTCAATGACCTTTGTGTTTTCTTCACGATTGAGTTGGGTTACTTTATAACTTAGGTATATGTATAGGCATATACATAAGTAATGTTTATCCGTTGATTTCATGCTTTGTGTTTTATCCTTTTTGGATTTTGTGAGACCTTGAGGGTCTTTGGGTCTCTACTGAGTATTGTTATACTCACCCCTGCACAGGCTATGCCCGCACCTCGTTGTGTTGGATGCAGACGACAGACAACGCTGACCGAGGCGGAGTGTACGACGACTGGACGGTACCCAGAGGTGGACCTCATGACGAGTTGGTACTTAGTGGAGACGGAAGGACATGGAGCACTAAGGAGGTTATCTATACCTACCATTCATGTAGGATCTGTGGTGGATGATCCAGGAGATGCTAGACACCTTCTAGCTGTTTGTCTTTTTGGTTTTACCTGTTTTTCCATTCCTTGTACTTTACTGTTGGGATTGTATTTCCGGACCCTTTACTTTTAGCACACTTTTTATACAGATTTTACTTAGAGTTTGATTCCTCTTGTACTCTGGTTGTGTGTGTTTATGATTTTTAAAGGCAATGCCTTCCCAGTTTTTAGGAAATTACGCCTTTGGTGCTAGTTTCCAGCCCCTGACCTATGGAAGGCGGGCTTGGGGTAGTCACGATACGGGCCCCGGGGGACGGGTCGTGACATGTTTGATTAACCGTGAAAAGCTCAATACATTTATAATATTAATATCTATTCTAGATACCATCAATTATGGGTAAATAAGTACGATATATCCACGAAAAAATTCCATAAAAATTAAGGACACTATGAATTTATAATGATTCCATTTGGCCTTAATAATTCCCCAATTATCTTCATGGATTTAATGGATATATTATTTATATATTATCCTTATCAGTTTTTAGTAGTATTTATAGATGATATTCTTATATATTCAAAGGGAATGTAAGGGCATGAATATCACTTGATAATTTTATTGATGATCTCAAGAAAGGAGAATATTTATGATTTTTTTCCAAGTGGTAATTATGGATTAAAAAAGTCCCATTCAAGGTTCAAATAATCTCATGTAAGGGTTTATTAGTAGATCCTTCAAATAATTATGTTATTAAACATTAGACCAGACCAACCACTATAACTATGATCAATAGTTTTGGTTTCTTAGATGGATATCATTAGATATTTTTTTAGAATTTATCATCACTTTCTAATCCACTCACAAAGATAACTTGGAAGGGAGCTAAGATTCATTAGAAAAAATAATGTGAATAATATTTCAAGGAACTGAAGAGAAGGTTAGTAGGTGGACTTATTCTTACTGTACCATATACTATAGAAGGATCTATAAAATATAGTGATTCATCAAGTAATGGATTTGGATGAATTCACATGAAAAATGATTTTGTGATATCTAATTCCTTATTCCAATTGACGGTTCATGTAAAAAATTACCCAAATCATTATTTATAGTTATTTGTGGTAATTTTTTCATTAAAGGTATGAATTAATTAATTTTAAAAATAAAGGTGTTATTTATATATATGCTGATTATAAAAGTTGAAATTATATTTTCACACCAAAAGATTGGAATATGTTCCATAGAAGATAGTTAGAGATAATTAAATACTATGACTGCTCAATAAACTACCACCATGGGAAAGTGTATAAGGTTGTAAATGATTTGAACCAAAAGGATTATACTAGCTTATCTATGATGATGATCACAAAATATCCAATATTTATGGATTTTGAAAGGATATATCATGAAATATTTAAGGAAGGAGAGAAATATAATCTTCCTTATATGAGTGTTGAACCCTCTATCCAAGTGAAGATTAAAGAGAAAAAAATAGGAATATATGGAACTAAAAAATAAGGTAGGAAATGTTCTAGAGTATAACTATTATTGTAATGGAATGATAAGATTTATGAACCATTTATGAATTCATTCCATTCCAGATTTGAAGAAGGAGATATTGGATAAATCTCACAGTTCACTATTCTCTATTCATATAAGAAGTATGAAGATGTATAAGGATATGAAATAGTATTTCTAGTAGAAAAACATGAAGAGATATTTTATTGATTATGTATCGCGGTGCTTGGTATGTTAGTAAGTTAAGGCTAAGAGACAAAAGCCTAAGTTGATGTTATAACTATTATCTATACCATAATGGAAATGGGAAAACATCACCATGGATTTTTTCATTGGACTAGCCAAAACATTGAAATGGATCAATGCTATATGAGTTGTATTTGATATCATTTTAATGTAAGCACACATTATTTCCATTAAAGAATATTTATATCTAGATCCTCTTTTCATAAATTCTGTTAAGGAATTGGTAAGGTTTAGTGTAGTACAATATTCAATTATATCTGGTCGAGATATAAGGTTTACCTCGATTTCCTAGATAAGTATTCAATTGGATATGGATACAAAGTTAAGTTTTAGTACGATTTATCATACTCATAAATATGTTTAGTCTGAAAAAATGATTAAAACCCTATGGGATATGATAAGATCCATTTCTATGGATTTCAAAGGTGTTTGGGATCAACACTTTCTTCTAATTGAGTTTTCTTAAAATAATTGCTTTCACTCAAGAAATCGGATGGATTCTTATAAATACCTATATGAAGAAAAGTCTATAAATACAACAATATAAGGTGATAATAGAAAAATAAATCTATTATTAATTGAGATAAATGAGAAAATTATAGATAAAGTGAAATCTATTCAGTATCCCATCAATACTTCTCAAAGCCGACAGAAAAGTTATGCTAATAATTGTTGGTGTGACCTAACATTTAAAGTTTGCAAGAAAGTGTTTTTTAAATTTATTCATTTAATAATATTATGAGATTTAAAAAAGTTAAATCTGAGCCTTAGTTATATTTTACCTTTTGATATTCTTGATCAATTAGGGATCGTAACTTATCACTTGATGCTTCCATAAAACCTCTCTCAAGTATACGATGTGTTCCATGTATCTCTCATGGGGAAGTACATACCTGATCCATCACATGTTCTAAAATGAGAGGTAGTATCACTAGAAAATAATTTTATTATGAGGAAAAACTAGTATAAATCATGCATTGTAGGTATAAATTTATATGGAATAAGAAAACTCATTCGGTTAATGATTACTGGAGAAATCACAAACTCAAAGAAGCTACATAGGAAACTGAGGATGTGATGAAACAAGTCTATCCTCATTTTTTCTATCAAATTGTTGATTTTTTAGGGTTAAATTAATTTTAAGTGGTTATAATGTAACTTCCCATGATATTATGAAATATTTATTTCAAATAAATTTAATTTCCTTCGTAACTTTCATTACACACAACAATGGGTTTAAACGAACCGTGATATTTTATTATATTATTATCATTTAATGTTTCATTTATAGCCTATCCATTGGATTGTAGAGTATAAATGTGAATAAATAAATTATGAAAAATTTATGGTTATAAAAATATATAATTAATTCATTGGTTATTAATTGATTATAAAAATCATTTTAAAGGAAAATAAATATTTTTTCTGAAAAAGGTATTTTTCTGTGCAATGTATTTTTATCCTGAAGAAATAAATTAATCAATTTTTGGTATTTTTATATATTTAATTTATATTTTATATATTTAATCAATTTTTTTGACATTCATTTAATATTTTTCAAATCATGGGATAATAGTAAAATAGTTTTATACTTAATAATTTATTTTTTTCAAAAAAAAATTTATCATCACATTTTGGGATATTATTTTAAATTTAATTTTTTCCACTTAAATATGTTGGATTTGATAAAATTTATTCCATATTTAGAATTATAATATTCCAATTTGGTAAATACTCCCCTTTTATTTGACCTATATTAATAGTAATTGTGGTAAAATTTATCACCTTAGTAAAAGGTAAATCAGGTTAATCTAGGTCAAAACTAAGTGATTAGGCCATAATTTTTTCATCTTAATACTTATTAGATTAATTTAATTAATACATTATCACCTTAACCTCTCAATTTAGTTTTTAAGGGACACGTGTCTATGAGAATAACTTATATATTATTTAAATCAAAGAAAGTTACAAAATGTAACTCTCTTAGTTTTAAATATCCATTATGTATTCACATAGAGAAAATATATAGTTATGAATTAATATAAATAGTCATTTTTTTCTTTATGAAATCGTCCTAATTATGGTAATTTTTTTATAATTTTTAGTTATTACATAATTATCAAAGGCACTTACACAAATCCAAAACAGTATTTAATCAATTAATGGGAAAAGAAAAGTAATGATATTAAAAATATTAAAAGTGATATATTTTGAGTAATTTATAGTATCACATTATTTTTAAAGGTTAATAAAACATATTAGAGTTTTTAAAAGAAATTATATTATAATTACAATTTTACCTTTATGTATTTTTTTCAAATTAAATGAATAATGTAAAAATTAACAATAATAATATTTTTTTTTTCAAAATAATATTTTATTAAGTTATTTAAAAAGAATAAAAACATTATGTATGACAAGGTGAATATTATATGCTCTAAAATATCTAAAATGGTCATTTATGGGCCAATTTTCACATTATAATTAAAAATTACAACTCTTTAATATTGAAAAAGTTGTTACCATAGTTAAAATATAAATTTGTTAACCACATGTTATTAAAAATGATATGGATTAAATTGAAAAAAATTGTATATATTCTATTAGTTGGTATTATTACAACACTTTCATATATTATCTTTGAATATCTGTCCATTTGGAGGAATTTTTATTAATAATGAATTTATTATAATTTAATCTTTTGAGAAATTTTAAAAGTACCCCTAGTTAGAGTTGGTACCCTAGAACTAACTTCTGTGTACTTTATGGTAACTTGTATTCATGGTTTTGAATATTAATAAAATATTTT
Organism: Viscum album; assembly: GCA_963277665.1. NCBI lineage: Eukaryota > Viridiplantae > Streptophyta > Magnoliopsida > Santalales > Viscaceae > Viscum > Viscum album. The sequence goes on along the minus strand of OY728166.1, from coordinate 1,076,725,201 downwards.
TCACATCATGATTGTTCTTGTACGTGACATAGTATATGGTAATTTCTTAAGAGTATTTGTCACACTAAAAGGTCATAATAGTTCCCCGCTATGATGATAACCTAGAAGTGTTGCGACACTATTCTTTGATAAATGTTCCATAGTCTGATGATATCATTTGAGGGAAAGAAATGATACAAGGTATCATTATTAGAGACTCATAGGACATTGAGGAAACTACTCATGGTATACGCCCATGGTAATATCCAGTAGGGTATTATGAGAATGAGACCCGCAAGTAGGAACTCAACATTTATATGTCATTGGATGTTCCTATCTGTGGACATGTGTAACTATGATTAGACATTAAGTTTATTATTAATGAATATCATTATTCATGTACATTGATGTATTGAGGAAAATTATGAAAAAATATGTTCGTGGTAAGGTAGGATACATTTGGTACGTCACGGGTAATATTGTATTAATAAATAATGCGAGAATGGATTTTTCCCTTATTTTCTTTAACAAAAGTTGATATCTTAGGCACTTTAATGGAACTTATATAGCCTAAATAAATTCATGGCCATGGAGTTCTTTAATAAAGTTCAATTTTCTTGAAGTAAAATAAAGATACATCAATTATTAGGTTGATGACACCAGAATGCAACCTTCTTGATTAGAGATATCGTAATAAAGGGATTATATTACATAGTAAGCATCTGTATGAGGTATAATGTCATTTTGAAATTAACTTCCTTATCTATGGGTTCCTTTCCATGTTCTTAGATTCTAACCATGGACTTTAGGCTGCTTCACCTAATGCCACTAAGAAAGAGGCCTAGAGGGTTCCACACAAAGTGTATCCATAATATTAGTTAAATAATAATATTATTATTTATTATTTAACAAGTTAAGTAAATATTATTCCTATACATTTTTTAATAATTATTCATTTTTTCTTTATCTCATTTATTTCCTCACCAGTTATTCGAGAGAATATAATGTGAGTGCAATATTTAATAATTTTTTATTTTCAATTTAGTGAATGTAATATTTATTTATTTATTGAAGAATAATGAAGTGATATTTATTTAAAAAATAAATAGTCATTATTCAAAGTCCAATAAATGTTGTGGAGGAATGTAGGACTGATCTTAAATGGTATGGTTGAAAATAATAAATATTTAATATTATTTAATTAAATAAAATTTAATTTAATTCAAAAGTTAAAAACATGTCCGGAAATATTATTATTATTATTATTAAAATTATTTGACATGGGGTTCCACAGGGATTAAATAAATAATAAGGGGAACTTATGCAATTATTTATTTCTAACACTAGAGATATATTAACCCAGTTATATTATTTTATCTAAGAACCAATTCATTATTTTTGTTGTGCATAATGAATTTGGGGAATTATTTCAAGCCTTAGATAGCTCCCTTCTCAAATATTTCTCCAAAGAATCGAGATAGATCTTCCTAAACATCCCACTCTCATTCCAAGAGTGACCCAGGAGAACTATTTAGAATCGGGTTTTAAGGTGATCAAATGAGGATGAAATAAGTGATATGATATGCTATTCTAGTACCTAAATAATCCTACAACGATGTTCAGAGATTTGTGGAACATGTGTGGATTACTGCTAGAGGGAATCTTCTTTTATTCCTACAATTCAACGATCGTACATAGTAGATATGTTTTTAGATTCATCATTAAAGAAAGAACTACATAAAGGTAATTATATAATTAATTAAATTAACTATAAATGTTATGTGATGACCCTCTTTTATGTTCTATAATTTTATCCATTATCTATTTAAATGGTTTAATTATATTGATCACAACATTCAATGTTGTGTAATATCTTGGATTAATAATTGATCACGGAAAAAAGAAAACATGGGAACAACCAATCTCACACTTACTCTTTTCCCATAACCTATAAGTTATATTAGAGTGGTCACATAATTATTTATAATTATATAATATCATTGTTTGATTTATAAATTTTTTATTTAGTTTTCAATTCAATTTTAATCATTCTTTTAATCCAAATTGTGATATCTTCTTCTTCCTCATTCGTTTCTCATAGATCTAATCAACATAATTAATTTTATGAATGAAATAAAATCAAATATCCCATTTGTAGTTGAAAATTATTATGTATGGATAACATGAGATTACATTCCATGTAACCGGAGTTACATGTCATGTAATTGTGTTCAATGAATCAGGAATTAATTTGGAAATTAATTCAAATTGTGTGCATTGATGATGCCCGATTCATTTATTACTTACATCATGTGTTGACCAGGCCAGAGTGGTGCATGGTAAGTCGGAGTACACATCGTGTAGCCCACATACATGAAATTAAATACCTTTGAGTCACAAATGGGCCATGTATTACTATACATATCCTACCTAACTAGTGACCGTGAAATTCAGAGACCACACACCATGTATCCCATTGGACATGCTGTGTAGTCCCTTTTTCCAAGGCACGATTTACATGATGAGTCCATAGGTGTGTGCATTAGATAGATGGTGAAAGATGTACATTACATGTAGCTCACTTATACATGCCATGTACTTATACCAGATTATACAGAATTAAAATTTATTTATTATATTATGTAAACCTTATTGACATATTCTTGTGTGTGGTCATTAAGTTTATAAAATATACCATGTGATGGGTTTTAATATTTTTTTTATATATAATTTTAATTAACATCTGCATAATTTTTTGATCTACATATCATGTATGAGTTGTATTACAGTTGTTACTCTATAGGCATTGAAGCATAACACTTGACCAAAAAATCAAATAATTTGTGTAATCATTAAGTTGATACCAAACATCATATTGTACGTGATAAGTAGAGTAATCTATAGGTCAAAAGAGTATACAATATATGAGTATAATACATGTTGGGTAGATTTGTATGAGTATTCTCTATTTTTACTCCAAGTTATATTTATGTACACATTTAATTTTAAATAAATTTATTTAATTTGTCTAAAATTATAATGGATGAGGATCTCAAAGGAAATTTAGAGGATAATTAAGATAAAATAATTGATTAATTAAAGATAATAATTAATTGATTCGAGTTCTATTTCTATTAAATAATAATGATTAAGAACTTAATGCTAGTTTTATTAAATTTGTAATTCGCTGAATGCATATGAATGATCATGAGCATAAACTATACCATTGTATGTGATTGGTTTCATTTAATTTATTATGAAATTAAATTGTTGGTCAGTGTTCCTTATCTCCTATTATTATATAAGGGCCTATGTTCCCCTAGTTTTTTTATTTAAACACTTTTACCCTCACCTTTGTGAGAGTAATAGAATATGTAATGGATGGAGATCCTAAGCTAGTGGAGGTAGTTCAAGTTTGGATCCGAGGCAAAACTAATCCATGGGAGATACATAGGTGGATAAGTGTAAATCTGTAATGAAAACCTTTACTAGTTCAAGCTATTTTAACATATTTTAAAAATTATTTTATCAAATGCTAGATAAAATTACCATTAGTAAACGTTCATGATTATACCGCTTTATTATATTATTTCTGTCAAGTTTCATGGTTGTTTCATTATGAATGTTTTTTCGTGATCCCATTAATTATTGAAATTAACAAGCATATGAGATAGAACTAAAATAAATTTTCTTATGCATAAATATTTTCTAAGAAATGGTTAATCACTTAAGTAAATCCACTTAACATTAAAAATAATTTTATAAGGATAATAATTTTCAATTTCCACATAAAGGATAAAATCCTTCAATTATATATATTAAGTCGGTATATCATTCCATGACTTTAGTTAAAATAGAACCATAGTTCAAAGTTCATAACCATCAAAAGTTTGGGTGCTTTCAATTATCAGTGAATTATAACTATAATTTTTGGGTTTACTTAACTTAGTTCATATCAAGGGTTGATTTCCAAATCAGGACTTGGTGTAACTTAGAGGCAAGGGTTGAGGAAATCCAATTTAAGGATTTTAAGATTAGGGAGTCCACTCAATAGATCAAGGAACTATGATTTAATGAATTTTTTATTTGGAATGACTACCTGAAACCATTTGAGTTTCTAGACCAACAAAAGTCGGGGTAATGATAAGGGGAATATTGATCCTTACACATTATCCTTCACCCTAAAAGGAAATTGTATGTGTTAGAAGAACCTATTCCTACTGGGCCTGGTAATGAGGCTAGTAATGAAGAGATATCTCTCTAGGATAAATATCTAAATGATGCTATATATGTTCAATGTTCTATTATTTCATCCATGACAAATTATATTTTGAAGAAACATGAGGATACAAATGCATATGTCATGATATATCACCTTCAGGATCTCTATCAAGGTAAGGAGAGATAAGAGAGTTACGAGATCTCCCATGCATTGTTTACAACTATTATTGAAGAGTCTATACCAGATGGTGCTCATGTAGTCAATTTTAGTGGACTCATTAAACACTTAGACATATTAGGGATTAAATTATCAGATGATTTGTGGAAAAATCTTATTTTTTCATCACTTCCCAAGACCTTTTACTATTTTATTATTAACTAAAATATGGGAAATAATGAGAATGTATTTTAGAACTTCTTAATTTCATTTTCCAAGTGGATAAGTACAGGGATCATGATAAACCCACAATTCTTATGGTGAATAAAAAAAGTACGAACAAGGAAAATGGGCCCAATACTCATAAAAAGTCTAAATATTCTGAGAATCATCCTTTCAAGAAGAGGAAGATCTAGATATAGGGAAAGAAAAAGGATACAATATGATTTGAATGTAGAAATTCAAGCCACTGGAAGAGTAAATTCACCCAGAAGCATGGGTATGCTAAAGGTACATTTGTTAACGAGTGTAATATTTCAAAATCTAAACATTTGGTATTAGATATATCTTGTAGTGCTCACAACTATATCCAAATACATAAACTAAGTATATTTAGAAATATTTTAAGAGGAAAGGTGGATCTAAGAGCTAATAATGGTTTGAGGATGGATGAACTAGCTATTGGTGACTACCACCTTCCATTTCCAACATGAATGATTTTGGTTTTAAAGAATTTTTATTATACACTAACAGTTTCAAAGAACATAATTTATGTATTATTCATAGATGCATATGGTTTTATTTTCAGATTTGGGAATAAAATTTGTTTCTTTTATAAGGATAACATATATTATTGTATCAAACATTTAAATGATAGTCTTTATGTATTAAATTATGAAAAACAAGTGTTGGAAATTGATAAAGAATCATGTTCACATGACTCATATAACATCTAGCTATGGCGTCACTATCTTGGTCATGTAAATGAGAAGTGTTTGATAATGATTTATCAAGATGGTTATTTATACTATTTTGATCTAAAACCACTCTAAATATTTCATTATTGTTTATACGGAAAAATGACTAAACCATAATTTGATGGATAGGGTGGAAGGGACACATAGCTTTAGGATTGGTACACACTGATGTATGTGGACCATATATAGTATAATATAGAGGTGGATATTCATAATTTATAACTTTTACTGATTAATTTAGTAGATATTGATATATCTACTTAAATAGGTATAAGTATGAGTCCTTTAATAAATTCATAAAATCCAAGAATGAAGTAGAGAATCAACATGTAAAAAAGATAAAGAAGCTTCGATCAGATCAAGGTGGTGAATATCTTAAAAAATCATTTATTGACATATGATAGGTTGGGATTATATATCAACTCACTACACCTTACAAATAATAGTGGAATGGTGTTAATGAAAGAAGGAATCCTACTTTATTATAGATGGTAAGGTCGATAGCAAGTCATGAAGATATTCCATTATCCTTTTGGGGATATGCATTACAAAATGTGGAATACACATTAAATTGATTACCAACTAAAGTGGAAAATGGAATTCACTTAGAGAAATCGAGTGGAAATAAACCTATTTTGTCATATACATGTGTATAGGGTTGTCAGAAATTTGTTAATGCTTTCTCAAAAGAACTAGCACCCCAGGGCACATATTGTATCTTTATAGTGTATCCTAAGGAAAAAATGGATACTACCTATACAACCTCTCAGTAAAGAAAGTGATTTTCACCAAAAATATGTATTTATTGAAGTGGATAACATCCTAAAAAATGATAGTGGGAGAAAGATTTACTTTTATGAAGTTTATGATCAATATACACAATATTTAGTATAGTAATAGATTCCATAGATCCCTATGGAATAAGTATTTTCTGTAACATAAGTACTACATATGAGCATAATAAAGGAAGGAGAACTAAATAGATATGGTTTTCTTGTCATTGAAGATGGTGACTCATTATTGGTTGATAATGATAAACCTCTATCCTACAAGGAGGAAGTAGAGAGATCAAAATTAATAATATGGAATGAAGTTATGAATTTTGAAATGTATTCCAAGTATCAGAACCAAGATTGGGTTCTGGTCGATGCGCTAGTTAATTTAAAGCCTATTTTATGAAAATAGGAATTCAAAATGATAATAGATATGGAAGGTAAAGTAAATACCTTTAAATCAAGTCTAGTGGATAAAGGTTTTAAAAATAATCAAGGAATTTAATATGATGAAACATTTTAACCACTTTCCATGTTTAAATCCAATAGAATTCTAATTTCAATAAGTGCTTACCATGATTATGAGATTTGGAAGAAGGGTGTCAAAACTGTATTCTTTCATGAGAACCTTTATAATGATGTCTATATGACATAACCCAAAGGGTTTGTGAATCCATGTGATTCCAAAAGAATTTTCAAGTTTCATAGATCCATTTATGGATTGAATAAATCATCTAGGTCATGAAACATTCAATTTGATAAATCCATACAATAATTTGGCTTCATTAGGAACAGATTTGATCCATGTGTTTAAAATCGGTTTATTGTGAGTTCAGTAGTTATTATAGTAGTATATGTTGATGACATATTACTTATTAGAAATGAAATACCATTATTATAGTTTGTGATGGACTGGTTAAAAAAGTGTTTGTCCATAAAGGGATTAGGTAAAGAAGAATATATTCTAGGGATCAAGATCATTCATGATAAATCCAAGAGGCTTCTTGGACTAATTCAAAGTATATATATTGACCACATACTAAAGGAATTTATTATGGAATAATCCAAGAGGTGATTTGTTCTAGTGTCACTTGGTTTATATATTTCTAAGAAAATGTATCCTTGGAAACAATAGGAGAAAGAGAGAATGGGTGAGATATCATACTCTTCAGTGATATGATCAATATTTTATTCCATATTATGTACTAGAATTGATGTTTCCTATGCACTGAGCATGGTAGGAACATGTCACAAAGATATAGGAGAACATCATTGGTCTACTATTAAGGCTATCCTTAAGTATATGATAAGAACTAAATATATGTTCCTTGTGTATGGAGGAGAAGATTAGATCGTTGTTAGGGTTTAGGTTGATAGTAGTTTTAAGTCAGATTAGAATGATTTGAAGTCGTAGTCAGGATATGTTTTCTATCTCAATGGGGTAGATGTGAGCTAGAAGAGTTCAAATTATCTAGTTTTCACTGATTCTACAATGGAGATCGAGTATATAGAGGCTTATGATATAGCCAAGGAAGATGTTTGGATTTGTAACTTTATCTAGGATCTTTATATAGTACCTAGAAGTAAATACCCTATCACATTGTATGGTGATAATATTGCAGCGAAGACTCTTGTAAAAGATAGAAGGTCACACTAATAGAAAACAAATACTCCAAAATGATAACCTCTTAAGGAATTTTGATCATAGGGGTGGGTTATAGTAAGTAGAGTACCCATGGAAGAGAACATGGAAGACCCTTTTAGTAAATTCATATCTTAGAATAAGCATGAGTATCATGTGAGAGAAAGCGGACTGAAGGTTATTAGTAGTTGGCTATAATGACAATGGGAGTTTGTTCGATTTGGTGTCCTAGAACATACTTCTATATACTTTATGATAACTTGTACACATGGTTTTGAATATTAATAAACCACTTGTCACATCATGATTGTTCTTATGTATAACATAGTATGTGATAATATCATAAGAGTAGATGTCACACTAAAAGGTCATAGTAGTTCCCCGCTATGATGAGAACCCGTAACTACTATATCACTATTCTTAAATAAATTTTCTATAGTTGTTTGGTATCATTTATAGGATAACAATGATATAGGATATTAGGTTTGGAGACTCATTTGACCTTGAGGCACCATCTCATGGTGTACACCCTTGGAAATATCCAGTATGATATTATAAAAAAGAGACCATCAAGTAGAAAATCCACATTTCTAGGTTTCATTGGTTGTTCCTATCTAAGGACATGTGTAATGATACTTATAATTTAATATTATTATTAATGAATATTATGAGTTGAGTACTTTGAAGTATTGTTGGAAACCATGATGAAATATGTTTGTGGTGAGGTAGGATACGTTTGGTGTGTCACGAGTAATATTGTATAAATAAATAATTCAAAAAAGGATTTTTCCCTTATATTATTTAACAGAATCTAATATCTTAGATAATTTGATGGAAATGATATAGCCAAATAAATCCATGGAATGATGTTCTATAGGGAAGTTCAATTTTGAAAAATTAAAAGAAAGAGATGTCAAGAATATATGTTACCGGAACCTGTATAGAACCTACTTGATTAGAGATATCATGATAAAGGGATTATATTACACAAGAAGAATCTGTATGGGGTATAATATCATAGAAACATCAACTTCTTTCTATGTGGGAATGTTGGCATGTTTCTAGATTCTAACCTTGGACTTTAGGCTACTTCGCCTATTGCCAATGAGAAACAGGCATAAAGGGTCACACAATAAGTGTATCCATAATCTTAATTCAATAATAATAGTATTTTTTATTATTTACCAAGTTTAATAAATATTATTCCCACATGTGGTTTAATAATTATTTAGGTTTTCTTGATTGCATTTATTTTGTCACCAGTTATTCAAGAGAATATAATGTGAATAAAATATTTAATTAATATTTATTTTCTATTTGGTGAATAGAATTTTTATTTATTTATTAGTGAATAATGAAGTGATGTTTATTTAATAAATAAATTATCATTATTCAAGGCTTGATAAATATTTTGGAGGAATTATAGACTGAGTTTAAATGATCTGGTGAGAAATAATAAATATTGAATATTATTTAATTAAATAATATTTGTTTTAATTCACAAATTAAGAGCATGTCGAGAAATAAAAATAAAAATATTATTATTTTACCTGGGGTTTTATAGGGATTAAATAAATGATTATGGGCACTTATGTAATTATTTATTTCTAACCCTAGCGATATATAAACCCAATTATAGTATTTTCTCTAAGAGACAATTCATTATTTTGGTTGTGAAAAACAGATTTGGAGAAATATATCAAGAATTATTGATCTTCCTTCTCCCAGAACACTCCAAAGAATAAAGTGCAATCTTACTCCACTTCCAACTCTAAATCTAGGAGAGATCCTAGAGAACACTTTGGAAGCAGTCCTTGATGCGATCAATGGTAGACAACACAAGCGATAATATCTGCCATGCTAGCACCTAGATAGTCCCGTAGTGGAATTCAGAGATTTGTGGAACACACCAAGATCGCCGCCAAAGTTAATATACTTTTATTCCTACAAAATAATAACTATATAATTTATATCTATTTTCGGATTCATTAATAAAGAAAAAATTTTATCAAGGTAATTCTTTAGTTAATTAAATTAATTATAAAGAATATGTAATCATCCTCTCCCTGGTTCTATAATTCTATCCCTTTTATATTTATTTATTTTTATTATATTGATAAAAAAGTTCAACATTGTGTAATATCTTAGATTAATCATTGATCATGGAAATAATAAAAGTTGGGCACAACCCATTGCACGCTTCTGCTACGCTTAGAACCTCCACCCCTCACCTAAATTACTAAAGACACCTCCTCCATCACATATTTACACCACATTGATACTTATAACTTTAACACCCCTACCATAATACCTTATTAAATTCTCTTGATACATTCTATATTTTTTGGTATTCCTAAAATACTAACTATTGGGTACATAATAGTTATTCTAAAGAAGTTATTTCAAAAAATAGGTAATCACCATAACCGATCACTTTCTTTTCTACTTCTTCTTTATATCATATAATTCTATGGATTTTTTCATAAAATAATAAATTTATTATCCAAAATATACTGAAATATTATTATTATTATTATTATTATTTAATATCTATTATTCACCCTCTTTATAATCAAATGGAAAGTGAAATCATCTCTCCTTCGTACGTACGACTTACCGTATCCAAGTAGTGATACTGTTCATTTATCATCACCATATTTTATGGATGAGTATTATGATGTATTTAATGATTATATATGATATTTATGACATAATTATATTTATATAATTATAATATTACATATAACTTCTTATCTTCTAATCCATTGGAAAACGATAATGTTCCTCGTGTGTATGTGTGGACTACCACCTCCACGAAGCGATGCGATCCGTTTTTCATTTACATTTTATCTGTAAGACTATAATGGTTGATTAAATGAATATATATATGATATATAAAACATAAAAATGATGTTAAAAAGTGAATTATTATTTACCATTATTGTGGTCTATTTGTCGAAAAATGAATATAGTGTTCATGTGTTTGTACGACCTATCATCTCCAGGACCGGTGTAATTTATTTTTCAATATAAATTTTTTTTGATGACTCTATATATATATATATTATATTTAAATCAGGATTAAAATATTTAATATTATGGAACTATGATCATGGTAAATGAAATAGAACTACTGAACTGAAGTACTCATGAGAAGAAAATAGTTAACACTCAAAAATTTCAATTTTAAGGAAATATTTGTAAAAAGGGGTGTTGAAATGTTATAAAGGAATAATATATGATATTATAAGTATGTTTATGATTATTTCATATAATTATGATAAATTTAAATTTATTATACAGGAGGTTACTGTTCTTTTGAAATAAGGGGAACTCAAGGTAAGGGTTTCATGTTACAATCTCTTTGTTTATATGGATTATTTATGATGATGTTTCTAGTGATAAAATATTATGATATACATCTATATAATCTAAAAAAATTTATTATAATATTTTATTTATTTTTAATACATTTTTCACTTTCATTTTTTCCTCTTAAATAACTCAAGTGACCAAAAAAACATTTTTTAGGAAAATTAATGTTATCTCTCTCTTTGGTTGAAATACCTTTCTCTTTCATGTCCATGTTGTCTATTTTTTTCAAGAATATTTTTACTATTATAAAAGGATTAATTAAAGTTATTTTTACCCATTTTTACCTTTTTTCCTTTTAACACATACAACACAATTCATCAATGATAATGCACTATGATTTAACATATTCTTTACTGAGGATATGATGCAACGATACCATCATTATCTTTTATCTATATGGTTTATTCTTATGATTATAATATTTTTATGAAACACATTTCTTTTCCATGGGGTTTTCCTTGATAAAATGATGAAATATTTATAAAAAAAATTATTTTCCATGGGTTGTCAAATGATGAAACGTTTATGAAACCAATTTTATTCCATGGGTTATGATATGATGAATATTTTGATATTGTGGAAAATATATGTATTATTTTCATGATGTGTTGGGTAGGAATTATATCTCCCTCCAATTCATTGGCTGAATATTGATATCTATTGAGATAAACAAGATTGGAATAGGGAGTAAACCCAGTTTATTAAGAGACTCTATCCACTATGATAGTTTTGAGAGTGCACCTCGACTACTATAATGGATGATGTAGCTAAACCAATCCACTATGATAGTCATTGAAGTGATCCTTGAATAATATAGAAATAAGTTTCTCTACTTATCACTATTCCACAATTACATGTATTATAAGAATGTTATTCTCTAATGGCTCATGTTCTTTGTTTCCTTTGTGAATCATATCCTATGAACTATTAATATTTATTCCATGAATCATGATTTCAATATATGATATAAAATGAAAAGTTTTCAAATGTTATGATCATGTTATCATACCCTTATGTGCATACTATGATTATGTGATCATTTATATTTCCCTTATTTACCATTAATGATAATCTAAGGTCACCGTTTCTTATGTTTCTATTCTCAAGGTTACAAAGAATGTTACTAAGAATGATATTTGTAAAAAGGATGCTAGTTATGAAGAACTTAGTGGGAGAAGATGTAGATATTTTATGAACCAGTTGATTATGAGTCCATACTTTCAAAGGAACTAGACAGATACAATTCTATCATGGATAATTATGTTATGTAATGAATATTCATATACTAAGATAAGATGTCAATGTATGAAAATATAGGGTTTTTATATGGTGAATCAATATGTATAAATGGTTGAATAACCACTCAGAATATCTAGAAAAATAATTTTTTTTTTACCGTAGATGGATTCATGACTTTCTAAAATTTAAGATTTTTCTTTTGATTCTTAATTATCACGTAAAATAATTCATATCATTAGTAAACAAACTGGGTTGAAAGAATATGTAGTAAATTTTAACAGAGTCTATGAATTCCACTTATAGAATATCAAAAGGATAAGGAATTATAAAAAGGTTTAGTACATTGACATCCTAGACCCAAAAAGACATAAATTTCTCTTTGATAATGGATATTTATCAATTCATCATTAAATATGGACATTAGGATTTTTTATTGGTATAAAAATATCAGATATTAGTAAAGAAACAAAAAGTTAAAGGATCATGATCAGAAATATAAAGAGTAAGAGAAAATATTGACTAGATAGAAATAAGAGTTGAAATATTTTAAAAAGAATGTAAATAATTATAAGAGTTCACAATAAATTTTATAGAGTAGGTTGTTAAAGATAGAAAATATGACGGAAAAAAATATTAGAAAAGAATAAATTTTCAATTATTTTTCCCTTCTCATGATTTTATGAACTCTTTTTTTGTGAATAGATTACTTAATGATTTAATTTTCTATTCTCAAATGATATTATTTTTTATTATTTGAATTAATATTTTAGTGTTTAATACAAGTAGAGAATTTTCAAACATTAAAAAAATGAGACATTATAGAAATTATAATATTTATATTTACATTTATTGAAAAATTAATTGACATTTATCCTTGTGGGAGAGGTTTTCTTATAATTTTTGTATAAATAGCGATGAATGTACTTGGGTAGAAATTGAACCAAGATAGACTATATATCTATTTTCCTTTGATTATGAAAATTATTATAAATCCTATATTTTATTGAAATATTAATGGGATATTTGATTACACTTTCATATGTTTTAAACTCATGGGGAGTTTCATCTAAAGGTATATACATTTTTACTTTTAAATCTAATTCAAACATATCCAATCTTGAGTATCTTTTTATTATAAAAAGGGGGGAATTATCAGATCAAATACAAATTTCATATCCTTTGTTTTGAAAATCACACTACACTTTATTATGATTTTGATTTAACTTGAGCTATATTTTTTATGTTTTTTATCCATGTTTAATGTTTGTTACTTTAATCTCCAGTAACCCTTTTCAATCTACCAATGTTCTTGTATATTTAAAATATACACTGAATTATTTTTAGTATACATTATTAAAATATGATAATATGTATATTTACACACATAAGATGATAAAATAAGGGCAAAATCCATCAGAAAATAGAGTACAACATCCAATACTTTTTTAATTGAACCTAAAGATCTCGGAATCTAACTATTGATGTTTGTTACAATGGAAAATGTAAAAATTGTACCTAATTATTTGTGTAACAATCATAAAAAAATATTATTACATGTTCTAGAATTTTGATTGCAAGTTAAGTTGTGAAAACATCTTCTTTACTTTAGGTACTCGCGTTTTTAATATTTTTCTTAGTGTTCTAAGATATACCTCATGGTGTGGGTTTCTTTGTAAAGATGTTATAATTTTTTAATCATTTTTTTCATGATCCCTCATGATCAAGGAGATTCTTGGTTGTGGAATCTAGTTTTTCCAATCCATAGAGATCTATGAGCTTATATTAGTGATGATGTACCATCCCATGGGTTTACAATTGACTATATCCAAGTGTGGACTTACTATCAATTAATAGATTGAGAAGAATCTTAGGTATAAATCTACCTAATTCTAACTAGTTATTGAATAAGATTTTATAGAATATTGATACCTTCAAATATATTTATATATGAAGATATTTTATGGTTGGAACTACGATGCCTAGGATTAGGTCTACAAATCAACCTGCTGCTTTGGATAAAAGAAAATGATTAATATGAATTGAAAATAGTTTAATAATAATTACCTTTATGTGTATTTCAATTTTTATTCGATACTTCGATTATTATTTTAGTTATATGTTCATTTTTATTTACCGTTTTTATATACATTTATCATTTTAAATCCCATTTATCAATACTCTTATTTTATAGTGTGCTTAATTATTTTATCAAATAATTCTAACATTTTGATAATTCAATTTACAAGATAAATATTTCCTATTTAAATTGTATAATTTGATACTCTTATTTTATTTGAACATAATTTTTCTGATCAATAATATTTTAGAGTTTAATGAAATTTTATAGTGTGTGTTTTGACTACAATTAATCCCCATCTTGTAAAGTCTTATCATAAATCTTATGGGACAAAAACACCTTCCCTTGGTAGAGTTATCATATAAAAATAATTTCAATTATAGCATTACAATGTCACTATATAAGGGTATATATGAGAAGAGGTGAATAAATCTAGTTTGTTGGGATAAATTTAGAGAGAGAGTAACCTACTAGGATTAGATCATTCCCTATAAATATTTGAGAAGATTCAGACCATTTTACGACACAAAATATTTACCCAAAGTCAATAGATGAGCTATGACGATAATAAATTATGATATATTTATTTTGAAGTTATATATAAGGTATTATTCTGAATATCACCATGGAAGGGGTTATGAGATTCATTAAAAAGGGAAAGTTGATCCCTAGATACATTTTCCCCTTAAAAATCCTCAATCATGTGGGGTTTGAAGCATATCATCTCAAAATTCCACTGAACCTCTCCCAAGTGCATGATTTATTCTATATATTCATTTTTAGGAAATACTTACCTTACTAATCACATTTTTTAAACTTGGATATAGTACAAATGAGAAATCATATCTCTTATGGGGAATAATTTGTTGATATATTTGATTATAGTGATGAATTACTATGAAATGAAACTACTCCCATAGTTAAAGTTCTCTAAAGGAATCATAATTTTTATAAAGATACATGGGATCCGAAACATGTAATGGGAAAAATCAACATCCTTTTTTTCATATGAGTAATTATATTTCTAGAGAGAAATTATTTTAAGGGGGTTAGAGTGTAACACATTATTATTTTAGTATGTATTTCCCTTCAAGAAAATTTTGTGTGTACGATATCATTTACTATATAGAACACCGAACTAATGAAACATGATAAATTTTATTGAGATGAAATATTAAAATCAGAGATAAAAATTAATAAATTATGATAATAAAATACGAAACATCATTAAGAAAATTACAAGAGGAAAAAATGAAAAGTAAATAAAAATACAATGAATATTAAATTGTTTTGCTCTTGGTTTGCATTGAAGATCATACCTATGATAATAACTATAGAAATAAGAAAAAAATTATAAACTAAATATAAATTTTGATAATTAAATAAATTAATAGGATGAATTAATATATAGATGCTTGTAAGGATATATATAGGAATGTAGTATGATCTACAATTAGACATGTGTCCATTTGATATATGCAGATTGGAAATAAGGTTGTTGAATATATGGTCATTTTATATACTCGTATCCAATATGTACTTTGATGTTTTGTATTTTTTAGTAATATATTAAAATTAATATAATTCACTAATAATAAATAATTTTGTATAGAAATAAAAACAGTTAATTAGAATATTTTATTATATATATATATATAAATTTATCATAAAATATTATTATTTGTATTATTTTCAGAAAGAATGATTTGATGTTTCTAGAAAATTCACTAAAATATAATAATATAAATGGATTGATAAAAATTAAATGGTTTGAGGATAAATAATTAATTTTAATGGAATGGTATTAAAATCATTTAATGCTAAAAAAGGATATATCTTATCAAAGATATAATGCCTCGACCCCAGTTACCCAGAGTCGGTGCATTATTGCGTAACATTGGCATGATCAAAAAAGATCAAGTCTCGATAGACCGATTAGTTTATTAGTCTTGGAAACACTAGATACATTCATAAGTCTTACATTACATCATAAAGTAAAACAAAACTAAAAAAACATCATGTCTTCTTATCCCCTTATATAATCCTTGTAGGTCATTCATAATATACTTCATCACATCCTAGAAAAATTAAAACATTGAAAGGGGTGAGCTCAGATGCTCAGTAAGGATAAAAATATATCAGAATCTTTCATAAATAAACATAAACATTAAAGGCAATGTATAACTAAAACAAAAGCCTTTTAAACTTGAAGTTCAACATAATATGGTAAAAGTAAATTGAGATAATTCCATTTACTTATTCACATGGATATTCTACTAGTTGAATAATCACATGAAATATCAATAACCACTCTCATAATGATGGAATGCATAATGCCAGACTATCAAAACCACGTAGCCAAGGCCTTGTGCCAAGACTAAAAATAATATTTTGTCAAGGCCTCATGCCAAGACACTAGTTTGTCTCATGAGACTTGTCGATGCATCGAGGAGCTATAGCGGGCTCCACCCGTCACATATTACGTCCAATGCATTCCTCATATGAACAAGTTTAAAAATATCATAAACCATAACATAATCATATCACATAAAACATGCATAAAGGAAACATAACATTTCCACATTTCAATCACAAGATATCTACACAAAACATTTATATAATAAAAAAACACTTTCAAAACCATTTTCAATACCAAAATAAAAGAAAATTAAAACTTGGTATTTATTTTTCATTTAAAAAAAGTTATAGCTTGTAGAGGAAGCCAAAAATCAAATAATGGTCACGGCGGTGGAGAAATCATTGTCGCCGCATACGTACGACAAAAAAAAATTCCCATTTTTCATTTAGTAAAACGATTCATATAAAAAAGATTCCTTTTGAATAAATGTAAAAGTCAAAGGGGTTTATACACCGTATAAAAGAAATTTGTGTATAAACAAAATATACCTCAATGAAAGAAGATTGAGAAGAAGTCCTTACAAAGATAATTTTTTAAATAAAATAGATCTATTATGTGTATTCACTATAAGTACACATAAAGAAAGTAAAAATACAAGATAGGACATAATAATATCATGACATAATTTGAAAGTAGCAGATTAACCCGAAGAACGGAAATTGGGTTAAGAAGATCCCTTACAAAGATCATCTTGTAAATAAAATAGATCTATTATGTGTATTCACTATAAGTAAACATAAATAATGTAAAAATACAATATAGGACATAATAATATCATGACATAATTTGAAAGTAGGAGATTAACCCAAAGAACAGAAATTGGGTTAAGAAGTTCCCTTAACTCGTGTCCGACTTGACTCGACCGTTCTTTAACCTCCTGAATAATAAACTAGAGTTAATTTATAATTTCTTAAGAACCTTTTTCAAGTTTAATAATCCTTTTATATCACTTATTACCATGTTATGAACATTATGTAATTATTTATGTTAATAACGGTCGTTTTGTCGATCTTTGGTACTTGAGTAAAAAATAAACATATAATTAAAAGTTGTTCATGTGGTAAAATATCCATTATATCCAGAATTATATTCATGATGTAGATATCATATATATCATATATATCCAGTATATACTTGCCTTTATAATATTACATAACATTTAGAGGTAAGAAATGAAATGCACCGTTCATGGAGACGGTAAGCCGTACGTACGCATGAACGCTACTTCCATTTCTATTTTGTATTTAATGGAATGAAATTATAATTATATAAAGGTATAATATAATTCCAGTAAAATTTAATGTATAATACCATTTACTCCATCCTTTATACATCCCACATATGGAATTAATGATTCAAATCACTTTGAGGGGGCAGTAGTCCGCACTTCCTAAAATGAAATTATCGTGTTTACCCATAATGGAAATCATAAAGGTATGCCATAAATGAAAAATACAGAATCATAAGGAAAACAGAAACCTAATATATATCATATATAAAAATATTGTCATCATAATGGCCACCACGAGAGGTGTTAAAAGAATATTGAACAATCATCGTTTCGTGAGGCAGTAATTCGTCACCCACAGAAACAGTATATTCTTTAACCATTAGACGAAGGTGTGTGTATGTGTAAATAAAATACTTCTAATAAAAACATCCATGTATATTGAGGATAGTTGTGTTGTTACAAAATAAAGTAATAAAAAGATTTTAGGGGGTTGGAGAATCAAAATAAAACAAAAGAACACAAGATAAGACATTACCTTAAAATCATGTAACTCTTTTCAATTTGAGCCAAAAGATTACCTGGGAAGACTTCTGCCCAAAGTGAGGCTTCTAGGAGTTATAGAGGGAAGTTGAGAGAGTATTTGGGCAGAGGTTGTCCGAGCCAAATGGCTTGGAAGGTATGAATAAGGTGGTAGTGGTAGGGGCCTTTTATAAGATCAGAGGAGGGGCACTCTTGGAAAGTCATGAAATGTTAATTTATTATATAATGAGTTTCAGATTTTAAAGGTCCCAAACTTATATATTTAAAGGCTAAGGTGATAAGGGTTTTAAATATACTCATCCAATAGGTTTTTTACAAGTGTATGTCTTGGATTTTATATTATCTTTTTAGTTTATTTAAATCGTTAATTAATGAGGTAATCGCTGCATCATCATGGTGTCATTAAAAATTTAATTTATTTAATGTCTAAAAATTACAGACAAATATCATGATGTAGGAAATCTTTTTATCTTTCCAATTAATATTTATAGTCGAAAATTTAACTTATATAACCCCATGTAATAATTTTTTTAGTAAAACAACATATGTTTGTGACAATTTTATTTTTACTTTAATTAAAAAGTTATTAATGTCATTTTCTTACCCAAGTGGCTCCATGGGGTCCCCAAGTTGACCCATGGATTTTCTTGGTCGGACATGACTCATCCAATAAGTATAGGACAAGTGTAAGGGTATTTTCATATTTTTATAATATCATTTTTACCTTAAATTTCACTAATTACCTTTAATCGTGATTAATTATACTTAAAAGTTACTATTCACCAAAAAATTATTTTAATCCCATTGAACCACATTTTACTTCTTAATGACAACCATTTATTTCTGATTTTTGAAAATAAAATCACAGAAGTGGTAAAGTTTCATTTAAATGAAAAATCAGTTTTTTAACTACCACTTAGTGGTTTCACTATTCATCAAAAATTAAAGTTTTTCAGAATAATGCCAAAATTTCACCCTAAGCTATAATTGATATTCCGAATTCAAAAATGATGTCTGTTTTAAAAAATTCCAAACATATAAGCTGCATTAATTAATTTTATAATTAATTCCTGTTGTCACAACAAATAGCGTGTTTTTAAGAAACAATATATATCAAAAGATTGACAATTGTTTATGTCCAATTTCAAAGTGAAATTAATTCTAATGAACACCATTGGATAAAATGGTAAACATATATTCTAATTATACTTTAAAACCACTCAATAGTATAATTTATCATTATAAATTATTTTGATTAAAAAAGTTGTTTTTAAGTATTTTTCACTATTCATAAAAAATTGGAAGTTCTCAGAAAAATACCAAAAATTCAACTTAGGATAATTTCGATATTCCGAATCCAAAAATGAAGTCCATTTTGAAATATAAAATATATATAATTTCATTCATAATAGATATTTTGATTGGTCGCGGTGTGTTAGAATCTCGAACTTGCATACAATGCAAGCTATTGCATTATTGAAAGAGAAGCGTATCGTGGAAGCTCGGGGTGTTACATTCTCACCTCCTTCAATAAATTACATCCTCGCAATTTGAAATTTTTCTTTGACAATAAAAGTTTGAAAATAGAAAATACCTTTGTGGAAAACCCACATCGGAAATAGGGTTAATAAAAATATAACATTAAAAGAAATAAAGATAAGTACAAAGGTCACCTGAGATAGCCCATACTAGGATTCTATGAAAATATGGATATGGAAGAAAAACAAACAATCAAGGTCTGATGGATAGTTGTAGAAAACAGGATTAGGAGAATGTTAACCACAAGAAAATCACAAACTTGTGATTGGTTAAACGGTCATTGAATCCTCAGTTAGAAAAGTTATCAGGCAACGTTTTTCTTTTAAGTTACCTTTCATAAAGTTGAGGAATTTATTTAAGATATTTACTAAGAACGTAAGGAAATATACTTACTTGTCATGTAGACTTTCATTCTTTAATAAATTTTTACCCCAAACCCATCTTTCACTCCAAAAGGTAATAGAACTCAAAAATATTCTATTTATCCTAATTGTATAAGGTTCTAAATATTAACACATGCCATTTAGATTAGGAAAAATATTTTGTAATTACCAGGGACTTCCTGTAGGCTAGTGGTAGGTAATAAAGGCATGTCACACTATGGTTGGGGGTTCGATTCCTGCAGCTTTGTCCGACGCGACGAGTTATCCCCCAACCTGCAGGTTGTCCTTTTCCTAAAACTATAGTATTATAATATTCCAAAAATAATCTTCATAAATGTTTTAACCTTAAACAATACTATCCAAAGTTCAACTTAATCTATTCCAACCTTTATAGTTATCCAAAATACATCTGTCCAGACTTTCTCTAAAAGGTCTCTAAATTCCAAAATCAATTGTAACATCAGATTCCCCAAACAAAGTAAAGTTTCTCTTATTGTCACATACTAAAATATGATTACCTTCATCATATTAAAACCTTAATGAAAACAACAAGTACTGCAGTACAATCCTTATATATATCACATTATTCTTATAACCAGAATATAATCCTTGAGTCCAAAAGCACCAATACATTAATTATTCCACTTCAACTGTAGTAACAACATAAAATTGTCCTTGATCCCTTGGCCTTTTCTGAGGTAAGTTTCCCTGACGTTTAGGACATTCATTTGTATAATGCCCCATTTCCCTACAATTATATCATTCAACATTGATATCCTCTTTCTTTCCCTTGCAATCACGAGCCTGGTGACCTTTTTCTACACATTTATAACAAACTCTCATTCCTTTTAGGTAGGTACCGGGGTGATTCTTCCCAAAATTATCGCATAATGGAAAATCCTTCTTTCCCTTTTTCCCTTTATCTATCTCTTGTTCCACCGTTCTCTTCTTCTCTTACTTTACTTTATTGTCATAAGACTTAGAGAATTCCTTTTCTATCTTGATAGCACATGAGACAATATCTTCATACGTTGAGAAAGATTGTGATACTAAATCTCAAAATGATAAATGGTTTTAACACATCAAAGAAACGATCGATATTACTTATTGGGTTATGTATATAATCTGAAGCATGCCTCACTATCCGTGTAAAGTTAGACTCATACTTTGAAACATTCTCATCCTCCTTTTGCTTCAGACTCAGAAATTGCCTTTCCATATCTGCTCGATGGTCATGAGGAAATTATTTTTCTAAGAAAATCTCTTTGAACTCACTCCATTAAATATTTAATACTTCTCCATCTTCCTTTGTGTTTTGAATCAGTGACCACCATTGATCGACATCTCCAGTGATGCGATAAAACACTTAACATAAATTGAACTATAATCATAAAAATGTTTTCTTTGAGGAAGTATATACTCATAAACCCTTCATAATGGTTTGTAAAAAAAATGAGAATTATCCTAACCATGTCCCCCGGGAGTGTCGTAACTAAGAGTGCAGCAATTCCCATTATCGTGCACCAGTTCCCGTTCGAGTCTAGCTCAAAGCGGTGTTTTTGGGTTTTACCCCTAGGTACATCTGTTCCAGATCCGCCTCTACCTGCTCGTATCCATATAGGGATGTATTTCTCATAAAACTCACAAAATCTCTATAATACCAAAATTCTAGGAAGTTCTTCTATACTAATCCTCAAAGTCTATCTTTGGGCTATGTGCTCTAATCAGAGTTTATCTAAATCTAGCTTCAAAGGTTAGTACTAAAATGCCTATGATACCAACTGTAACACCCCGACCCCAGTTACCCCGAGTCGGTGCATTATTACGTAACATTGGAATGATCACAAAAGATCAAGTCTCAAAAGACCGATTAGTTTAGTAGTCTTGAAAACACTAGATACATTCATAAGTCTTACATTACATCATAAAGTAAAAAAAAACTAAAAAAACATATTGTCTTCATATCCCCTCATATTATCCCTGCAGGTCATTCATAATATACTTCATCACATCCTAGAAAAATTAAAACATTAAAAGGGGTGATCTCAGATGCTCAGTAAGGATAAAAATATAGCGGAAGCTTTCATAAATAAACATAAACATTTTATGCAATGTATAACTAAAACAAAAGCCTTTTAAACTTGAACTTCAACGTAATATGGAAAAAGTAAAATGAGATAATTCCATTTACTTATTCACATGGATATTCTACTGGTCGAATAATCACATGCAATATCAATAACTACTTTCATAATGATGGAATGCATAATGACAGACTATAAAAACCACGTAGCCAAGGCCTTGTGCCAAGACTAAAAATAATATTTTGTCAAGGCCTCATGCCAAGACACTATTTTGTCTCATGAGACCTGCGAATGCATCGAGGAGCTATAGCGGGCTCCACCCGTCACTTATTAAGTCCAATTCATTCCTCATATGAACAGGTTTAAACATATCATAAACCATAACATAATTGTATCACATAAAACATGCATAAAGGAAACATAACATTTCCACATTTCAATCACAATATATCAACACAACACATTGATATAATAAAAAAACACTTTCAAAACCATTTTCAATAACAAAATAACAGAAAATTAAAACTTGGTATTTATTTTTCATTTAAAAAAAGTTATATCTTGTAGAGGAAGATGAAACTCAAATAATGGTCATGGCAGCGGAGAAGTCGTTGTCACTGCATACGTACAGAAAAAAACATTCCCATTTTTCATTTAGTAAAACGCTTCTTATAAAAAAGATTCATTTTGAATAAATGTGAAATTCAAAGGGGTTTATACACCGTATAAAATAAATATGTGTATAAAACAAAATATGCCTCAATGAAAGAAGATTGAGATGAAGTCCTTAAAAAGATAATTTTTTAAATAAAATAGATCTATTATGTGTATTCACTTTAAGTACACATAAAGAAAGTACAAATACAAGATAGGACATAATAATATCATGACATAATTTGAAAGTAGGAGACTAACCCGAAGAACGAAAATTGGGTTAAGAAGTTCCCTTACAAAATATCATCTTGTAAATAAAATAGGTCTATTATGTGTATTCACTATAAGTACACATAAAGAATGTAAAAATACAATATAGTACATAATAATATCATGACATAATTTGAAAGTAGGAGTTTAACCCAAAGAACATAAATTGGGTTAAGAAGTTCCTTTACCTCGTGTCCGACTTGACTCGACCGTTCTTTAACCTCCTGAATAATAAACTATGGTTAATTTATAATTTCTTAAGAACCTTTTTCAAGTTTATTATTCCTTTTATATCACTTATTACCATGTTATTAACATTATGTAATTATTTATGTTAATAACGGTCGTTTTGTCGATCTTTGGTACTTGAGTCAAAAATAAACTTCTTATAAATACAAGTTGTTCATGTGGTAAAATATCCATTATATCTAGAATTATTTTCATGATGTAGATATCATATATATCATATATATCCAGTATATACTTGCCTTTAAAATATTACATAACATCTATAGGTAAGAAATGAAATGCACCGTTCATGGAGACGGTAAGCCGTACGTACGCATGAACACTACTTTCATTTCTATTTCATATTTAATGGAATGAAATTATAATTATATAAAGTTATACTATAATTACAGTATAATATAATGTATAATACCATTTACTCCATCCTTTATACATCCCACATATGGCATTAATGATTCAAATCACTTTGAGGGGGCGGTAGTCCGCACTTCCTAAAATGAAATTATCGTGTTTACCCATAATGGAAATCATAAAGGTATTCCATAAATGAAAAATATAGAATCATAAGGAAAACAAAAACATAATATATATCATATATAAAAATATTGTTATCATAATGGCCACCATGAGAGGTGTTAAAAGAAGATTGAACAATCATCGTTTCGTGAGGCAGTAATTCACCACCCACAGAAACAGTATGTTCTTTAACCATTAGATGAAGGTGTGTGTATGTGTAAATAAAATCCTTCTCATAAAAACATCCAAGTATATTTATTATACTGGTGTTGTTACAAAATAAATTAATAAAAAGATTTTAGGTGGTTGGAGAAGCAAAATAAAATAAAATAACACAAGAGAAGACATTACCTTAAAACCGGGTAACTCTTTTCGATTTGAGCCAAAGGATTCCTTGGGAAGACTTCTGCCAAAAGTGAGACTTATAGGAGTAAGAGAGGGAAGTTGAGAGAGTATTTGGGCATAGTTTGGCCGAGTAAAATGGCTTGGAAGATGTGAATAAGGTGGTAGTGGTGGGGTCCTTTTATAAGATGAGAGGAGGGGCACTCTTGGAAAGTCATGAAATGTTACTTTATTATATAATGAGTTTCGGATTTTAAAGGCCCCACACTTATATATTTATAGGATAAGGTGATAAGGGTTCTAAATATACTCATCCAATAGGTTTTTGACAAGTTTACATCTTGGATTTTACATTATCGTTTCATTTTATTTAAATCGTTAATTAATGAGGTAAACGCTGCATCATCATGGTGTCATAAAACATTTAATTTATTTAATGTCTAAAAATTACAAAAAAAAATATCATGATGTAGGAAATATTTTTATCTATCCAATTAATATTTATAGTAAAAATGTTAACTTATATAACCCCATGTAATAATTGTTTTAGTAAAACAACACATGTTTGTGACAATTTTATTTTTACTTTAAATAAAAAGTTATTAATGTCATTTTCTTACACAAGTGGATCTATGGGGTCCCCAAGTTGACCCATGAATTGTCTTGGTCAGAAATGAATCATTAAATAAAGTTATGACAAGTGTAAGGGTATTTTTTTATTTTTATAATATCATTTTTACCTTAAATTTCACTAATTACCTTTAATCGCGATTAATTAAACTTAAAAGTTATTATTCACCAAAAAATTATTTTAATCCCATTAAACCACATTTTAATTACTAATGACAACCATTTATGTCAGATTTTTGAAAATCAAATCATATAAGTGGTAACATTTCATTTAAACGAAAAAATAGTTTTTTAACTACCACTTAGTGGTTTCACTATTCATCAAAAATTGATGTTTTTCAGAACAATGCCAAAATTTCACCCTAAGCTATAATTGATATTAAAAATTCAAAAATGATTTCTATTTTACAAAATTCCAAACATATAAGTTTCATTAAATAATTTTATAATTAATTCTCGTTTTCACAACAAATAGCGTGTTTTTAAGAAACAATATATATCAAAATATTGACAATTGTTTATGTCCAATTTCAAAGTGAAATTAATTCTAATGAACACCATTGGATAAAATGGTAAAAATATATTCTAATTATACATTAAAACCACTAAATCGTATAATTTATCACTATATATTATTTTGATTAAAAAAGTTGTTTTTAAGTATTTTTTACTATTCATAAAAAATTGGAAGTTCTCAGAAAAATACCAAAAATTCAAATTAGGATAATTTCAATTTTACAAATCCAAAAATGAAGTCCATTTTGAAATATAATATATATATAATTTCAAAAAGTGGGTATTAATATTCATAATGGCTATTTTTATTGGTTGTGGTGTGTTAGAATCTCGAACTTGCATACAATGCAAGCTATTGCATTATTGAAAGAGAAGCGTATCGTGGAAGCTCGGGGTGTTACAAAAGAATTGATTTTTAAGTGTTAAATATTTTAATCTTAATGAAATTATTTGATCACTATAAAAGGTTAATTATAATAAAATGTTTCAATTTATAAAAAAATATATGAATAATCATTTAAGTATTAATTAATATGAAATAGTACTGAAGAAACTTAATGTTTAAAAAGTCATTTTTTCTATAATTGGTTATTATATATTTTATATTTTCATTTAAAAGATAAATTTATGATATTTATAAATTGGATTATATTAAATTGATTAAATTTTTTAAATAATAATGTAAAAATTAGGTGGGAAGTTAAATTTCATTTTTAGGCATAAAAAAAAGTTAACGAGGTAAAATGAGTAAATATGGTAAAGGTTAAATGAGGTAAACAGGGGTAAACTAAGAAATAATGCCTAAAATATCATGAAACATTATCTATAAATTGAATTGATGAGGGTATTATTGGACCATATCCATTATTTTTCACTTTGTATCTATGTTAATTTTTAAATGGAAATCATATACATTAAGAAACAAGTATTTTCATAAATTCCACTCAAAACAAACATATTAAAGGACCCCTCATATACCAGTACCAAAACATTATTTAACTTTGGTTATCTATTTAATACCTAAATTTTTTTCCTCTCCTAAATAATTCTTATACATTAGGTAGATTCTAGCTTCATAAATGAGACCTAAATCCTTTATTCTGAATGAATCCATGTCGAGAAGGATCAAATTCATCAAAGTATCGAAGTTATTAAAAAAAAATCAATTTCATTCTCATATAAACTCTTTATAAATATAATTATCTGATATTATTAATTTATATTAACATAATCCTTATTCTGTGAAAACAATAATACTAATATATAACTCTAAACCATTACTCATTCACTAGTATAACATGTTCATATTTGGGTCAGTTCAAACACAAACATGAATAATGTTACACCAACATCATAATTTTCATCAAGAATAAGTTTCAGTACATCAATAATTGTAATATGCGACATTAATGATTAATTTATTGTATTAATTTATTTTTATAAGTGTGGCACAAAAAAATAATGGTCATTATAATGTAACTTGTAGTTATATGGAATTTACCTTAAACATGATCATTATGGATTCTATTCTCACAAACCATACCCATAATTTCCATTAAAATAAAATGGTTTGGAATAAATAATTATAAGATAATTATTCCACTAACTTGAATATATTTGGTATGATGAAAGTGTTATCAATGAATAAGGATCGACATCACTATTATAAAACTTTTATGAAATAATCAAGACGCCTAACATTCGATGATGAAAATAAACAATAACTATTATTTTTGTAATAAATGATTATAATTAAAGAATATAAAAGTTAATATATGTGAATATGGTTATGACATATGTAATTAACATGGTTTGTTTGTTATACAGGAGTTAAATCACCTTTTTGATAACCAGAAGTAACGATAAGAATGTTTTTCCAATCTCGCTTTGAAATTGAGATTATATAAGTTTATATTAATATTTGGAAGAATTTTACGTTATTTTTATCTAAAACCCAGTTTATTTTATTGTAAAATGGTTATTTATATGTTTTATATATCTTATTATCATTTCAAATCCCTTGGGTTTACAATTAAATAAAAAGGATGCCTGTAAATGGAACTGAGATTTTCTCTTCTTTTTTTTCAAGAATCCTTCTTCTATATGCTTATATTAATTATATTATTTTATGAATATCATTACATATATTTTTATTATTTATTAAGGAATTTTTATATTTTCTTAAGCTAATTTATAAAATAAAACTTCATCTAACGTTACTTATATGGTTGTTTTCTTCCAAATTTGGCCTTCTTTATAAAAGTGTAAAAGAATATTTTTTATCCTTTTAAAATGGATCCATTTTACTATAAATATATATATATCACTCTATATGTTTTAATGGTTTTATAAAGTAATTTATTTACCATATATTTATATATAATTATCTTTTAAATTAAATGTTTTCACAAATGTATGTGGTATTTCTTCTTATTTTTCAATGAAATTTTTAAATACTTTTAGAAAGTGTTTGTAATATATTTTAATATATTTTAATATTATTAATTATTTTCTAGGGATATTATATAATGATACCATTCACCTTATTTATCTAGATGAATTATGAATATGCCTTATTTAAATTTTCATGAAATCTGTTTCTTTTTCATGGGTTATTAAGTTTTGATGGAATTAAAAATGTTTTCATGTTCATCTAGTATATATATGTTTTTTTTAATTATTTTATGGTTGGAACCAATTATGTATCCCTCCAATTAATTAGGTAGTTATTTATATCTCATAATATGAAATTTAAGGTATTGAAGAGTAAATACAATCCACTATGGGATTTTTTTCTACTCTGTTTATGGGAGTGGAGAGTGAACCCAATCCACTATGGAAATATATCCACCATGTGATGATGTTCTTGGTAGAGATAATTGATATAAGAAATGATTTCCTATTATTATTCATGTGTCACATTCTTATGCTTATATTATTATCTCATGGCTCGTGACTATTTACTAATGTTTCCACACTCTTATTACACATGTCTTATTTCCTGAAAAATTCTTTATTCCTTGAATAATGATTTATGATCTATATTGTATTGGGAATGATTCAATTATATTATTTTCATGCACCTTTTCTATGTTCTCACACCTATATTCTCCTCTTATTCTCACTTATGATCTTCAACTATTTTCTTTCATTTATAACCTTACTAGGAATCTAAGCTCACCATTTTTTGTTTTTTATTCCCATGTTATAAAGAAGAATGTAAATTATGATATTTTTACAAGGGTATCTTGTGATAAAATTAATTGTGGGAGATTTTGAAGAAGTTGTAAAAGAAGTTGGTTACATATATAATCTTTAAATAAACTAGAAATATAAGTTCTAGGATGTGATTTATCATGAAATGTAATGTTTAAATTATTGAAAAGATTTATTATGTATGTATGTTGTTTTTGGGATATTTCACTAACCCTTTAAAATGATGATTGAAATGAATCTCTAGACTCTATGATCTAAGAATCAAGTAAACCAGAGGAAATTAGAAGTCGACTACTCATATATTCTGATATTGGATTTCAAAATGCACATTCAGAAGAATATAAAATGGAGTTAACCCTTATATTACTTAAATATTTCTTTTGGCTTCCTTTTTCCCCAAAATTCTAATTCATGGGTCTATCTTCTACTGATATACTTTTGAATTTTATTTATTCTTCCATTTACTTTTTCAGAAAACATATACGATGAATAAAATCACTTAACCTTTCACACAATATGAATTTCTAATAGATTCCTAGATCACCTTTCTAAGAATTTCTTTGTTTAATATAAGATCTCTAACATCCGATGACACTAAGTCTATCTTGCCACTAGAGTTACCCACCATAAAAACCATCACATCCATATATATAAAGAGTGATGACAGTAGAATTAGTTTCCACTTCATATCATAAAATATCACCTTTAACAATCTCAGTTTACTCAATATGAAAAAAGTTTTGATGTGATAATCCATATATTTTACTTACTATATTACCATGCCAGACAATGTCCTCAATAGGAACATGTTTTTCATTTCCTTCATGTTTTCATACATATCGGTATGATTTTTCTATTCTATGGAGATATCTTAACCTCTTGAATGTTATAAAACCCTTTTCAATCTCTTGAAATTTAGAGCATAGTGAGTGATTTATTATATAGTCTTCCCCATTCTTACATATTCATCAATTCAAGTTTGGTACCTATCGATTATCTATCAATATCCTCATACTGTATAAAATCCTCTATCTAAATCTTCTAAAATTAAAAATAATTCACATCAAACTTATCCGACTAGACATTCCCCTCATCCAACACCATTCCATAGATATTAAACTCTTAATAAATTCTAGACCACATATAACTGATTAGGATAATTTACATAAATTATATTAAAAGAAAAAAATATAGAATGATTCTACTAAAATGAGCTCCAAAACCCTTTCTCCATATTCTAGTTATCTATATATGTATAAAAAATATATAATATGAATTTTGTGTTAGATTCAACCTCTGATTAAAACATCAGATGCTATGCCTCTATAATATAGAAGGTGGAAACAATGTGTTTAAATGAACCCCAATAACTCAATTAAATAGAAATTAGACTTAAGAAAACACATAAGTAACTACACTAAATTACACATGACACAAACTAGGAAAAAATATCAAAAAGGAAATGATTGAAATAAATAAAGTAAAAATATCAGATAATGATTTTATGTTTCCCGTATGTGAATCATAGTCCACAGGGGGAATGTTGTAATAATTTTATAAAAAAAAGAATGATGATAACAATTTTCGATCATTGAGGAATACAAACTATTAATCCCTACCAATATAGAAGATTATAGCTAGTTAAATATATCACAACCATGTTTTAATATTCACAGTGATAAGTCTATATAGATCCTATGTCCACATTTATCCCTCCACTCATTCAAATATTCCAATTTCCTCGATTACATATTGTGGTACATAGATCAAACTTTCAAAAACTCCATGAATTTACTCTAATATATCACTATAAAAATATTAAAAAAAACCTTTTTCCTAAATAAATCAAATGAAAAAACCATCATAATGACTTCATGTATCTAAGAGTTACTTTAATGTATATCCTTTATGTCTCCACACTTAATACATAAAGATCTTATGAGGTAACTTCATATTCCCCATCATCTAACTTCCCTCACACATCCATCCTATATCCATACATCTAAAAATTGGTTTTACCACTCCACCATCTCCTTAAAACATCAAAATTTAGACTACCAGATTCACCTTCTAGTAAATCTACAAGTTATCTATAGAATCATTTTCACATGGTTGGATCCTAACAATAATCACAAGAAAGGGTCCATTTATAGATCCTTCAAAGATAAAAGAGGCGATGGAGTGTACTAGACCCACATTTATAATATATATATATAGTTTTATTAGATAATTTGTGTAATACCAATGTTTTGTAACAAAAATATCATGATTTTTGAACCCACTAATCATGTTAACTCAAAATAGATTGAATTGTATTTGGAATGATGAATGTGAAGAGATCATTAAAAATTTTAAGAAGAGTATAATCAATACCCATGTACTCACACTACCCTCAAGTGGGAATTTTTTTTGATAAACTATGATACATAAAAGAAGGTATTGTGATGTGTAAACATGGAAAATGATAAATTTAAAGCCTATTCTATAAGATCATTGAAGGTTAATGAGAGAAATTAACCGACATATAATCTAAAGTTGACTACAGTAATCATCTCATTAAAGATTTAGAGTGTTTTTCTATATTGAGATAACTATAAAATATATATGGATTATAAAATTATAAAGTATATATTTACATAGAAGGATCTCAACATGAACCAATGAATAAGGTTACAACCAATCAAGAACAATGACTATACAATCCATTACCATCCTAGATAGGAGAATAAAGTTGAATATACTCTAAGTAAAAAAGATCTTACAACTTTATATACTATGAGGATTGAAAAGTGTTCAATATTTTTCAATAAGAAAACAATTTAAATTAGAGTAAAAAGGGTAGGGGAAACATCCTAACTAACTTAAATAATATCTCAACTATATAAAACTTAGAATATTAAGGTATCTTATTGGGATTATGTAGATATAAAAAAGAATCTGGAAGTAATAAGGAAGTCGAAACACTGAAAGTTTAATTTTGATTAAGATGGAGTTTTAATATTTGAGACATAATTATTAGTACCATTATATCCATAGATAAAGAAATAATTATTAGATGATTCTGAGAGCTCAATATTCTCTATCCACCCAAGGAGAACAATAATGTATAGAGATCTCCAAGAACAGTTCTAGTGGTAAAATATAAAGGAGGATATTTCTATATATACATGAATATGATTTTTATTCCAACAATATAACGAGTAATGGAAAAAATACAAGGGGATATGCCATAAACATTTCACATATGAACATGGAAATATGAGAACATCACCATAGATTTTTCCATGGGTCTTCCAAAGACATCCAAAAAAAAACAATTCCATAGGCATAGTGGTGGATAATCTTACAAATAATGATCAATTCATCTACATTTGAGAATAATTATGAATCAATAAAATTACCAATATATACATTAGATAAATAGTTAGGTTTCAAGGAACACCACTATTGATTTTATCTGATTAAGATCTAAGGTTCGTGTAAAAATTAGTGAAGTGTATTCTATATTCCTTGAATACAATGTTGAACACTAGTATGACCTATCACCTATATAATAACTTTCTATATGAAAAGAATATCCAAAACATTGTGAATAAATTGATATTTTTCTCTATAAACTATAAATGGTTCTTGAATTAACATATTCTTTTGGTAGATTTCTTATAAAAAAATAGTTTCAACTCATGAATTTTGATAGATCCATTTGAATCCATATATATAAAGAAGTGTAGAACTCAACCATGTTAGGATGAAGTTGAAGAGAATAATAAATTAGGACAAAAAAAAGTGGAATAAATGAAATATAAGGTCAAAACTATTTAGGGACACATCCAAGTTGCAAAATGTTGGAAAAAAAGACTTATTTGAAAATCATCAACATAATATAGAGTTTGTTGTCAGAGATGAATTATTCCTTTTTATATCTCCATGAAATAGATTCATGAAGTTTGAAAAGAATGGAAAGAAAATTCAAAAATAAATTAACCCCTTTATGAATCTTGAGGAAGTATATACCATATCCCTCACAAATTATTCATCTAGGGGTGGACTCATTAGAGATTGATTTATCTTGCAATTTGTATCCAGTGAAAATATTGTATTATAGAGAAATACTTATATGTAATAAGTCAACCCATATTATCCATGTACTTTAGAAAATCCGTAAGTATAAAGAGGTAACTTGGTAACCTGATGAGGCAGTTAAAAAAACTATTATCATCTATTTTCATGTTAGAGTAAGAGATGAAATTTCATTAATGAATATTATAAAGGGGGAAGAATGTAATGATATAAACTCTTTATATATGAAATATCATTCTCAATATAAATATATATGTGTTTGAGTGTGTGTGGGTGTAAGTTATAGTTTAAATAAGTTACATTCACTATGTAATAAGAACCATTAATACATTATCTTATAATATGGAATGTTACAGATTGAGAATAAATATACTCTATAAAATTGAAAGTGGTGAAATTGTATAATAAATACCAAAAAATAACATGATAATAATTTGATATTCTTGATCTTCATGGTCCCCTATAATTATAAAGTTCTTGAACAAAACTATAAAAGAAACAAAAAATTAGTAATATAATAAACATTTTGAAAATTAATAATATAGAATATTGAGTGTAATTATAGTTAATTATAAATGATTAATATAATTATTATTTATATGATATATAAAACCAATATAACTATTGGGATATTAATATGTCCTTTGTGAATATAAACGCGACTATTAAGAATATTAACCTACTCATTAAGGAATATTAACTTGACTATTATAATATTAAAATGACTTGTTAATAGTATTTGATATAAAAAATATATGTAAATATAATTATTAAAATAAAATTAAAAAATTTAACTGGAAAACTAAAAAATAAATATAAGCACATTTATAATAATTTCAATTTAACATATTTTGAAAACCCATATTTTTAATATTATAAATACTTAACATAGAAAATAATTTTGATAAATTTAATTTCATTTTTGGAATCATCACATCTAAGTGAACGAAGGGTTTTTTTGGGGTTATTGTATGAAAAATGTGAATTTTAGGCGAATAATAAAAATAAAAATTTGATATATTGATACTTTATGATGTAAATTTTATGTAAAAATGATCTAATTAATCCCAAATAGTTATATCAGAAAAAAATATATTTAATAACATAATCTTTTTATTTGAAAAAAAACTCAACTTCCATACCTATAAAAGAATTTTAAAAGTCCAAATTTTAATAAAATTTATTTTTTGATTATTTTATTTAAATAATATATTAAAATAATGAAATTCAGTTTTGAAATTTTATAAATGAAAAATATAAATTTTATAATAAAAAAAATTAATCATCTCAAGAAACATTATTATTCATAGTATTGAGATAAAGTTACAAAATACTTAACATTTTATTGAAAAATCTCATCTCCTTGACCTATATATATACCATTACTTTAACCCATTAATATTCAATTTAAAACATATTTCATATCCCAAAATATACCAAAATAACTCCCCTAGCATCCCTCACCATAGTCTTGAGTCATTTTCCCAACCAAAAAAACTAACCATTGAGGTCTTAAGGAGTAGTCCAAGGAATGATCTCCATTGTAGGTAGGTTTTCTCTTCACATTTTTTTTTTAAATTTTCATTTACTTCTAACACCTCTTAAACCACATGATAAACTCTAATAAAAGGAGTCCACTATTATAATTCTAAAATAATGATACTACAATAACACTTAAATTATTATTTTTCTTCTCTTTACTTTATTCTTAAAAACACCACTCACACCATAGTGGATTTATACCACCTATGTGAGTGATGATTATTTTCATCAGTACATTAATCTTATAAATTCCATATTTTATTGAACAATTATAACATTAGTAATAAAATTAACTTGTTTTTAAGATTCTTAAATTATAAAATTGTGTTGATATTAATAATTCTAAATATAAAATTTCATAATGAGTTTAACTGCTTAATAAGAGGTGCTTACTGAGAAAAACATTGCAATTTGAATCAATTTTGACTATCTACATAACTATTTATAAATCAGAGTAATATTATATCATGGATATTTACTTTGACATTATTTAAACTCATAGAATCAAGGGGTGTTTATTGATAACTGATATCATCCTACTAATGTAAACATGGTACCATGAAAAAAATATTTAAATGATTGAGAAAAGAAAAAATAATAATAACAATTAATTGAATGGTATATAAATAAAAATGAATAAAAATATTAAAAGTAAAAATTAAATTAGTTCTAAATAAACTAATTTTTAACATTAACTTGATTATTTAGTTGGTTATAGGATTTGTTCATAATGAATTAGACTCAAGGTAATGGGTTATTTCCATGTATTTATTCTGGTTCAAGTTTTTAATCCCTTATTGAATTCATATATTCTATTCTTATCTTATACTCAATTTTAATCTTTACCCCTTGTTTTAGCCAGATCCTTTTAGGGATGTGCATTTATTTATTATTCTCATCCTCTTTTTCTCAAAAAACAATTATTATGTCAAATGTAAAACACATCAAATTTATTTATTCATCTCTTAAATTCTTATATATTTTTTATTCAATAAGATACCATATATCCATGATCTATAATAATTTACTCCATGTTTACCCTATGCAATATCCCATTACCCGCATTCAGGTAATTCCTTTATCTTTAATCGCTTTTATATTTAATTGGGTACTTCTTGGGACTACGAGGATGGAGGGAATGTGTCCAAAAAATGAACTAAAGTTTAAGTATATATGTTAGTATGAATTAATGGAGTCTGGCTATAAATTTATTAATGGATTTTTGGGTTTCTACCTGAGTTTGGAGAACACCTGATTTGGTTTGAGGTTTTTGTAAAGAATCTTCTATTTTTAAAGTCTATATGGAAAATACATATCATGTAATGGGAGTACACAACGTGTAAGTTCTATAGGGATAATGAATTGAATCTAGTATAAAATGTGAAGGGATTAAAAACCGTGTATAGATTACAATCCATGTATTTCTAAAATGTTGATTTTTAATAAAATATGATGGGTTTATGGCATATCGGAATCCCAAGGATTACATGTCATTTAAAGGGATTACATGTTGTGTAAATGTCATAGTTTTGAATTTTAGTGTGCTGATCAGATGAAATTTTATTTCATTCTCTTACATCTCATTTTTCTCTCAACCTAGAGCCCTAATCTGGTGATTTTGGAAGTCTCATTTCAGTCTGTATTGAATCTTTCAATGATTGATAACCATTTCATTTGGTTTTCATCTATCAGGGTTAGTAATTTCTTCTAATTATTTAGTCATGGTTTCACCATTGTGATACTTTATTGGATCCATTTACCTATAGTTATGATTCTTACTATTTCATTCTAGATTCATTATGTGATATTGTTCCATAGACTATTTGTTTTTTGGTTATGGTATAGTGGGTGTGTTTTATTAAGGGTCTCTTTTTTGTTTTTTAGTCCTTTCTCATGGTGGGTTACATTGTGGGCATGTGTGACCCAAGTTTGAGGTAGGTGGTTTTGTCTCTATCCTATGCTAGTAAATTGAATTACTTATATTTTTCTATAAATTGTTTTATCAAATGAAATAACATGATTGATTGATTTTTTGTGTGTGTGTGGAACTGAGTTTTTATAAAATATGATTTCCCCTAGTTTTGGTACATGGAAAAGGGTTTTCAAATAATTGTGAAATTTTTTTGTGTAATGGTTTTCAAAGAATGGTTTGATAGAAATTTCTTGATGAATTTATTTTAAAAAATAAAGCACATGGGAAGCTTTGTGTACTTAGGTGGAAGGTATAGTAATAAGTATTCTCCACTGTCAGGGGATTTTCTCAAGGGTCATTCCTCTACTCCCTAGGTATGTTCTCTAGGGAATTGTTATACCTGTTCGGAGGTTCACTTGTTGGGGTGTTCCTCTGATATCTATACTCGATGCATTTGTCTAGTGGATTGATACATACACGATTGCCTATGTTAGTTAAGAGTTTCCTAGTTATCCCGACCTAGTGTGATCTCTGACATGATGTTACCCGTACTTCTACTTTTGGCTTGTATTCATTTTTTGTACTTCCATATGTGATATGAAACATGATTTTATTTATTTTGACTTGATATATCTATTGTGATATATGGATTTGAAATTACTTAAAACTAATTTACCAACATTATTTGTAAAAGTGGAAAAATGAAAAATTAAACCATTTTTCCTTGCTTTTCTTATAAAAACTGTTAAACTATTATCATGCCTTATTTTCATTAAAGTTGAGAATGATTGGATTATTATTTAGAGACTTTATATGGAACACATGGGTGAGACCATACTGATCTTGTTAGCTTAATCCATTCATACCCCTTTGACGGTGAAAAAATTTAGTCATGTATTTTGATACATGGAAAGTCAAGGAACTGCTATGAGAAGGTGTGGTGTTATGTTAGCTGAGTTTTGTAGATGGTGGTGAGATGGTGGGAGTCTACCCATGCTATCACATGGAGTAGTTATTTTTCCTATTTTGGAAGTTCCTTGTGGTTGGACTTGTGCTTGGATATTTATTCTACTATTGAGTTGTTAAGTTTCTATTATATAATATATTTATCTTTTACTCTATTTTACCTTTCGTATACATATTCCATGATGTTGTTTTATGTTGGGAGAAATAATTTCTTATTTTTGTTTTTGATAGATATCTTGGTTCTAGTCACCATCCGATGGGGATCGGGAACACCCTTTGTGTATGTGAAAATTTTGATTCGGGTACCAATTTATGAGGGTATTTGGGTTGGGTTGATCATAGTTTGGTATCAAAGGTGGTATATCCTCAAGATTCCTTATCTTGGGACATTTGGTAGACTGGATATATGATTATCAGGTCTTAAGAGGTATACTGTAGTGAGTGTATAACCAGATCTTTTTAATATGAAACTCAAGTTACCATGAGATGTTGGGATATGTATCTCCTGACTTGAGTTCATGATGTTAATATTAGTTTTTTATTGTGGGGTTTCTAGTTTGAACTAATATTTATATATTATCTAATCATTTATTTTATTTTAGTGTGCAATACTATGATTCTAAGATTTGTTCTGTGAGTTATTATAGAGGGTGAAACTGATGCTCCTTAATGAAATCATCTAATAGATAAAAACTTTATCGAGGATATCATTCAATCAATCCATATTTTTGACCAGAATGTGACATAAACTCAGAACATCGTTTTTGAGGTACAACTAGGATCTGTAGGAGAATGTGATCGATCACGGGAGTTATTGAGTGAGAATCCATTGTCACTTAAAGGTATGAATGAAACTTAATAGGCAGAGGACTGGCTTGATAATAATGATCAAATATTTTAATTCTATGATACACCAAAGAGTATCAAGGTGAATTTTTCTAAATTCAGAGTTGAGGGTCCTAAACAATTCTGGTGGGATTCTATTATACATGAATATAGGCACAAAGTCTTGGACTATAAGGTTTTAAAACTCTATTACTATATATGTTTTGTAAAATATAACTAATAATGGAGAAGTCCATGGAGTTAATATCTTTGCAACATAGATATTTTTTTATGCCGACTTACACCAATTGATTTTATAAGCTGAATAGTTTTTCACCAGAGGTTGTAAATAATAACCAGTTGAAATCTCATAAGTACCTATAGGGTTTGCGACTAGATATCATATCATAGGTTTTTATGCTAAATCTTTAAAACTATGCATAGATATTGGGAAATGCTATGATGGACGATACAAATATGACATACAAGGTTAGATATTACACCCCTTCTCTTCCACCTAGTTGTGGATTTAGTAGCGTACCAAGGGAAAAAGGATGTGGTAGGATAATCGTAGGAGTGTTGGATGTAGTTCCCAGTAGTTGGAATCTTAAGCACCTCCAGATGTAGCTAGTTGTGTGCCTGTGACTTTCTATCTATATGAAAAAGTCAGACACACAAAATTTTCTTGTCCTTTACCTATAAATATTTGCAATGGTTATGGATGTTATGTTCATCTGCAATGTTTTTGTTAGTCTAGGTCTACTCCTCGATATGGTCAGGGATCATAAACTCTAAAGGATGCTACGACATAGTTAGATGATTCAATGACTATAGGGCTCTAGCCACATGCCTCATGAGTAAAGCACCTTCATGTAGTATATGAGTTTCCAATAGAGTTGGATACAGATCCAGTGACTATTATAGGTACCATGTTTATTGCATCCTCTATAGTGATTTATTTATTTGATACTATTGTTTCCTACTTGTTTAGATCTGGATATTTTTTATATGATTAAATTTCTAATGGAACTCATTTCCATTTTTATGGAGTTAGAGACACCTCTTAAGAAGAGGAAAGAGAAGGGGTGTCAGTGTCCTTGTTGTGCAGTATTTATAGTTGATTTGAAGTTGGTCTGAGATTTTATTATTCTCATTTTTGATTTGTTTGACATCATCATTGGGATGGATTGGATTTTTTATCATCATGATGAGGTCGATTTCTATCATCGGCTTGTCTCTTTTCTTATGGACTATGGGAGATCATAGGTGTTTTAGGGAGAGTGGGGTCTAAGGTCTAGCCGTGCAGGACCTTCCTACCAAGATCTTAGGAGTTTTTTGTCTGTTGTTGTAGTTAATCCCAATGACGCGTCTTCTATTAATGATCTTCCCTTTATTCTATAGGATTCTCCTAACTTTTTCCCAGATAATTTATCCATCATTTCTCTAGATAAGAAGGTGGAGTTTTTGATTTACCTATTTATAGGGACCCATTTTATATGAATACATTCTTATCATACAGAACCAAAAAATCTAAAGACCCCAAGATTCAATTAGGTGACTTGGTGAAAATGGTTTTTTTTTCACCCTAGTTTTTCACCTTGGGTAGACCCAATGCTCTTTTCCATGATGTTAGATGGTTCACTATAGTGACCCTTATTTTTCTTACATGACTATTAAAACATTTTAAAGATAAAAAACATAAAATTGTTATAATATATGATCCAAGAGTTTAATATCTTAAGAAAATTCAGATCAAACATAAAATTTAAAAAATAAAACATAGACATTATTTAATTCTTTATTCTATAGATTCATATTTACCCTCATGTACCTACTTAGTATAAGTAATCACCTAAGTATATACATCAAAGAAAAGGGGAACTAAAATACTAGTAAGAGTATATATA
This sequence comes from Viscum album, assembly GCA_963277665.1. Classification (NCBI taxonomy): domain Eukaryota; kingdom Viridiplantae; phylum Streptophyta; class Magnoliopsida; order Santalales; family Viscaceae; genus Viscum; species Viscum album. The sequence goes on along the minus strand of OY728166.1, from coordinate 1,076,684,940 downwards.
AGAACATGAATCAATATAAAATGGGATAGAATAATCATTATAATCATAACATAATCATGGGATCATCATCATCATCATCATGATAGGAACAATTAGATATAGGAACGGAATGTAGAAATTCATAAAAATGAAACATTATGTCTTAGTGGTCAAATACCACAAATAGTTGTGCTTGAAGTTGGCATCATGTTCATGCATTAAATATATTCATAATCATAACATCATCATCATTGTGAAAAAATATGTAATCAAGATCACACATATTTCACATTATATCATGAGATATATTACATTACCCAATGAATTGGAGAACTATATAATTTCGAGTGCACCCGTCACATCATAACATTTACATAATAATCATGCATGCCACATAGAACGTATAAAAATATTTGTCATAAAATAACCCATTGAGTGTAAATGGGTTTTATGAGAATTTCATAAATCATTCATTCATGCATAAAATTTTGGGTTCCCAAAAAAACATTCAATAGCATACTTGGTATAAGAATCATCAATCTTGAGTGAAAAAGAAACAATCTTAAGAGAACTATGAGATGAGTTTTTTTAAGAAGAGTTATTTTTGAAAAACATTTGAATTTTTCATAAAATAAGATTGGAGGAATGTATATCCCAAAAAATAATAGTTAAGGATAATGAAATTATATTTAAGGAACATTTAACTAAATATCCACATAAAAATTTTGAATGAAAGAGTGATAACCCAGTGAAAGGGAGTCGTGTTTGTGAATCCCCTTACTTTATGTCCGAATGCTTTCTTCACTTTAATATACTAAATAATAAAATTAGATTAATTAATTATTAAATCTAGAAACTATTATATATTTATTTATTCATTATAATTTTATTTATTAAGTTCATTTATTTCCATTTTTATGATTTATAGAGTTCAGTTTCATTTTTTGGTAGTGTTCATTTTCTTGGTTTTCATGATCAGTTCACTAGTATACATGTATGGAAGATCATGTAAAATGAAAATAATTATCTAGAATTGAAATTATAAGTTATAAATGAAATTATAGAAGTTTAAAAGGTCTTATGTGTCATATTTTTTTAGATATTAGGATGATTCATTAGATAAAACATTAATGATAATCATTTAGAATAATTAGACGGGTTTTCGATCATCCCGAACTAGTTTTATTTTATTATTTAGCATTATGTATATATTTTAGTTCTAGAAAAATAAAAAGGTTATATAATAAGTTTAAAAAAAATCGATCATTATATTGGTTTTATGACCATATTTGAAGGTGGTAAAGAAAAATTAAAACTTATCATCCTCGAAGGTGATATATTAACAACTCACAAACAATGTTTTCATTTTTTAAAAATAAAAGTGGGAGGAGAAGAGGTTTGATGAAGTATTATTCCATTAACATAATAAAATTAAATTATATATAATATTTTGGATTTTTCATGCCACTTGGATAAGGGTATGTGAGTAGATAATAATAATAGAAAATAAATCAAAAAGAAATTAAAAGAAAATGAATGAAGATTTTACCTCTGGAATTATTCTCTTTGAGAACCTCCTTATGGAAATTGGATTTGGTATTTTGTTGAGATGAAAGGATTATATATGTGTGGGAGGTGTAACACCCCATGCTTCAATGGTACGTTTCCCTCTGAATAATACAGTAGCGTGTGTTATACGCAACTTCGAGTTCTAACACACATCACAACAAATCAAACTAGCCGTTATAAATAGTAATAACCACTTTTTGAAATTATATACATTTTATCTTTCTAAATGGAATTCATTTTTGGATTCAGAATAGCAAAATTATCTTAGGGTGAATTTTTGGTACTTTTCTGATAACTTTCATATTTTGATGAATAGTGAAAATTACTAAATTTTAATTAAAAACAACTTTTTTAATCGAAATAATTAATAGTGATAAATTATGAATTTGAGTGGTTTTAAAGTATATTTATAATATATTTTTACCATTTAATACAATTTTTTTAATTGTACATAATTTCACATTTAAACCGGACATAAACAAGTGTCAACCTTTTGATAGTTATTATTTCTTAAAAACACGCTTTTTGTTTTGACAACGGGAATTAATTATAAATTAATTTCTGCCACTTCTGTGTTTTGAATTTAGAAAAATGTATTCCATATTTAGAATCAGGAGATACAAGTTGTGTAAATAGGTAACTTTTATTTTTAGACATTTTGAATAATTACTTCGGTAAATATTTTATTTACCGTGGTTAAAGGGTAAATCCGGTAAATAAGGGTAAAAAATAATATTATAAATAAAATAAATTACCCTAACACATGTCCTAATTCTATTGAAAAAGTGTATCTCGACCAAAAACAACCTTAGGAATAAAATATTATCATTTAAGTCCACTTGGATTAGATTAGGACATTTATTATTATTTAATTCAAAGAAGAGTTAAAAGAGTTAAAATCAAAGTTTAATAAATAAAACGTTTTTAATATAGGGTTATACATAAGATAAATTCAATTATAAATATTCATTATAAAGATAAAAGAATTTCATAAATAATGGTATTTTATTTAAAAATTTTAGACATTAAATAATTTAATTTATTTATGACACAATGGTGATACAGTAATCACGTAATTAATGAAATATTAAAATAATTGATATTATAAATATCAAAATAAATGTAATTTGAGACTTTTTATGAATTACACTAATTTTATAGGTTAATATTACATGTTATTATTGATTTAATTATGTTTTTTTGAAGTAATCATGCTGTTATGATTTTCACAAAAATCAAATACCAATAGTGTCAAAATTGTCATAAAAGAGTGTTTAAAACAAATATTATATTATTAATTGATATTCTATTCCTAAAAATCTAAGGTTCGGACAAAAGACTTATATAATGATAGGTGTATCATTAATGGACCACTTGGAGGTCTCTTGGATGTATATAGTAAGTTTATTAACTATATAATATAAAAATACAAAGTGACATGGTAAATGTCAAACTAATTAACTAAGAGTTAAAACTAAAAGATAAGGTTAATATAATGAAAAAAACCTATCTAAAATCTATTGGTTAAAATTATTTCGACCCATACCCACCTTAGAATTTGAATAATATACTTTGGATCCATTAGAAACTGAATATGAATTTATTATAAAATAATACTTTAAGTTTTTCCTAAAGAGCCCCTCCTCCCCCTTATAAAAGGACACCACTTCTAACCAATTATTCATACATTCAAAGCCTTTTGGTTCGGCCAAACCCTTCCCAAATATCCTCTAAACTTCCCTCACTAAAATATAGAGGCCATAGTTTGATCATAAAGCCAACCTAAGGAGCCCTTTTGATCAAATAAAAATGAAGAACCCGAAGAAGAGGTAATGTTTTCACCACACTCTTTCAAGTTCCTTTCTTATTAAACTTCTTCTTTATTTCTTATTTCCATTATAAAACAATAACACCAGTATATTATATATATTTTCATGTTATTATAAATATGGGAAAACCATATTCAATATTCTATCCATCCTTTGAATGACATGTCACCATACGTGCGTAGGTACGACTTGCCGTCTCTACGTCGTGGTGTAATTATTATTCAAAACATTATTATTTGGATGGGTATGATATTGACGTGTAATTGAAGTAAATAATAAATATAACATTATAATTATTATTTATATATAATATACGATCCAATTATACATTATTTTAATATCAAAATAATGATATCGTCGCTCGTGCGTACCTACAGACTACCGTCTCCACGAATGCGATTAGATTCATTCCCCATCGTATCCATTCAAGTCTAATTATCATTTGATGATTAAAAATAATGTTTAAGGACTTGATATCATTCTATATATGAATAATATACAACCTATCCATAACAAACATGGCTTATGTAACAACATATATAAAAGAAAACGAGTAAGTTAACACCCGAAACGATGATAATACTAAGATATTATTAACAAATCAATATTAAAGGATCATATATGATATCATATTAATGTATATGATTCTTGTATAATTTAATAACAATTATTTCACCATTATACAGGAGGTTAACCTACCCTCAACCAAGTAAAAGTACAAGGTAAGGGATTATTTTACAATCTCTTCATTATCCGATGTTATTTATACGTAATTAGCTACTGGGACCTCTTTTTCATTCACATCCATGTTTCTTAAAAATTTATTTCAAAACATTCTTACTATTTTACATAATATGGGTTAAATACATTTATACCCTTGTTTGAATTTTTATAAGAAGTTTATAAAGTAATCTTTCTGTCTTTTTCCAAACAAGGTTCTTTTTAACCATTTCGACAGAATTAAGGTAAGAATGTCTTTTTTTTAACTTATATGGTGGGTGTGGCTATTTTCCACCGTTATAAGATCTTATAAGATTCCCTTACAATATTATAAGGATATTTTCAAAGTAAATGTTTTATTTTATAATTATTTGACTTTTAAATGATTTCAAAAAAAGAGATATCTCTCTCAAATAATTTTGATTTCATCTATGTCAACATCCTTTGATGGATTTAAGATTATTTGAAGTTGATTTATTATGATAAAAAAATTCCATATTGTATTTAAGGTTTTGTGATATGTTTGAATATGGATGTGTTATTTTTATACCATTCATGGTTTATGGAGAAAGTATTGATATTTTGTATGCTATTTTTAGTACGAATGTTTATGTTATGTTTAAACCTATTCATGTGAGGAATGCATTGGACTTAGTAAGTGATGGGTGGAGCCCGCTATAGCTCCTCGATGAATCAGTAGGTCTCATGAGACAAACTAGTGTCTTGGCATGAGACCTTGACAAAATCGTATTTTTAGTCTTGGCATGAGGCCTTGGATACATGGTTATGATAGTCTGGCATTATGCATTCCATCATTATGAAAGTGGTTATTGATATTGCATGTGATTATTTGATTAGTAGAATATCCATGTGAATAAGTAAAAGGCATTATTTCATTTTATTTCTTCCATATTATGCTGAAGTTCAAGTTTAAAATTATTTTGTTTTAGTTATACATTTCCTTAAATGTTTATTCTTATTTATGAAAGTTTCCGCTATATTGTTATCCTTACTAGGCATCTGAGCTCAACCCTTTCTATGTTTTATTTTTCCCAGGATGTGAAGAAGTATTTTATGACTAACATGCAGGGATAGTCTGAGGGGTTATGAGTGTGGACTATGGAGACTATGTTGTTGTAGTTTTTCACTTTATCATGTAATGTAAGACTTATGAATGCATCTAGTGTTTCCAAGGCTACTAAACTAATCGGTCTTTCGAGACTTGATCTTTTTTTATCATGCCAATGTTATGTAATAATGCACCGAATCTGGGTAACTGGGGTTGGGGCATTACCGAGAGGTTTGGGAATAGTATTGTGCCTAATTTGGAAAAAATTAAAATTTTTAGATGTGTGAGGAGAAGAGGTGGTGCGGGGTGGTATTTATAGGGAAAGAGAGTTTTGTTTTTGGTTATTTTATTCATTAGTTTATTATTTTGGCTTAAGAATATGAATAGTTTGAAACGTATCAACAAATATATTACATAATTATGGATAGTTTGAGATTACTGTGCTTAAATCATCAATTACATAAGAAATAGTGAATTTAACTTATAATGTTATATATCGTAAATTAACATATATCATTATTAACCAAAAACTCAACTATTTTAGAAAAATTCCAAAAATTCACCCTAACAATTTTTTGAAATGGAGAATTCAAAAATGAACTCTATTTTATGAAAATAATTTTCTAAACATGAGAAATTTAATTTTTATTTAAAATCATTTATTTATTAAAAAAATCAATTTTAAAATTATAACTGATTTTATGACACTTCGAAAAATTATATAAGGTCTCATAAAATTATATTATAGTCATAAGAGAAAAAATATTATTTTATGAATATTTTTTAGGAATGTAATTTTTTTAAATAATTATATTAATTATAAAATTATAAATAAACATTAATATTTAATAAAATTACCAACACTTAAATTATCATATTTAAAAAAATTATTTACTTATACTATAATATAAATATATCATAGTTTAATTTATAATATGGCTATATTTTATTTATATCTAAATAGATGAAGTTATTATTCTATTTCATAGATTATTATTCCTAATAGTCATGTTGCTATTCCAATGGTTAAGTTATTATTCTATTAGAATAGTTTCGTTAATTTCTATGAAAAACATATATTTCATTCTTGAATTATGAAAATAATGTTTTATTGGGATATATATGATATTTACTTGTTTTATGACATATAACATGATTATAATAAGGGAAAATTTCTATTTTTAAAAGTTTAAGTTTTTACATTATTCCCCCCTTTTGAAAATTTGTCCTCAAAATTTAATTTCACATACTAAGATAGAACATGTGAGGGTATTTCTCCTTCATTTCATCCTTTGGTTCCCGTATTGCCTATTTTTACTTATGATTCTACCATAGTACTTTGACAAGGTTAGTAGTCTTGTGGTATAGAAATTTATCTCTATGGTCCAAGATCGTCACAGATTTCCCCTCATAAGGGAGATCATTTTCCAATTGTACCATATTTGAATTCAGTATAGGTTAAGGATATAATATGAAATTCCAAAAAAAGGATACGTGGAATACATCTTGTTCTTGAGATATGGTTGTTGGAAGTGCTAGTCGATAGGACAATGCTCCAACACAATCAAGAATCTCAAAGGGGCTGATGTACCTTGGACTTAACTTTCCTTTCTTACCAAATCTCATGATACTATTTCATGGAGGTATACAGAGGAGTTCCATGTCTTCAAAATTAAACTTTAGGTCTCATCGATGATTATATTCATAGTTCTTATGTCAACTTTGGGTATCCCTGATATGCTGTTGATTGGTTTTCACCTTTTCTTCCATTTCTTCGACTATTTAAAGTACCAGAAACTTCTATTCACTGAATTCATCCTGACATTCCATTGTTCTGCATCTTTTCCAACAAAGGGTTTCATATAGATCCATTTTTATTCTAGAGTGGGTACTTTTGTTGTAAGAGTACTCAACTAGAGGTATATGTTGGTCCCAACCTCCTTCTACGTCCATATAACATTCTATCAATATGGTTTATTGTGTCTATATATTTCATTCATATTTTTCAATAGTTTGAAGATGATAAGTCATACTGAAGTTCATCTTAATGTTTAGATCATGTTCGATACTTTTCTATAACGTGGGAAAAAATATTGGATATCGATCTAATATAATTTATAGTGGTACTCCATGAAAACTTACACTTCTTTGATGTATATCTATGAAATTTGATCTTGTGAGAAGTCATCTTGAATTATGATAAAGTGATAAGTATTTGTAATACGATCTGCAATAACCCAAATAATATTATTTCCTCTGGATGTCCTCAGAAGTCCAGTGACAAAGCCCATGGAAATGATTTCCAATTTTTATGTTGGTATGGGTAATGGTTTCATCATCCCCTTAGAATTTTTTATTTTAACGTTCACTTGTTGAAATACCAAGCACTTTAATGTATTTTCAACAATAGTTTTTTCATATATTTCCACCTATAGTTATATCAAAGATCTCGATAGTTCTTTGTTTTCCCTGGGTGAATAGAGACGGTTGAGTTATGTGTGTCATTCATAAGCTCGTTCTTTATATCTGGATTATATGGTACATATATTCATGACCCAAATCTTACAACTCATTTCTCATTAAATTTGAACTGTAAGGATTTCCATTTCTGATAACTTCCACATTTTTCTGAATTTTCACATCATTCCTTTGAGAATAATTTATTTTCTCCATAAGGGATAGTTAAGAAATTCTTTTATAAATTATTGGCGATGTTCCTTACTTAATTATTCCCATATCTTTAATTTTCAAATCTAAGAAGATTGGATCCATCTCAATTCTCATCATTGATAATGTCGTAGCATCTTTTTTACTTAGAGCATATGCCACTTTATTTTCCTTACTGGGATGGTAGTGTATTTAGCATTCATAATCCTTGAAGACCTATAACCATATTCATGGGAGCATAATAATTTCCTTTTTTGTGAATATATATTTAAGGATCTTATGATCAATATATATCTCACACTTCTCCCCATAGAGATGTTTCAGATAGATTTTCAATGCGAATATCACAACTACCAACTCCAGATCATGTGTGGTATATTTTTACTCATGAATTTTCAATTGACTTGAGGCATAGGATGAAACTTTATCATTTTCACCAGTAAATAGCCTAATAACTTCTTTTAAGCATCATTGTAAACCAAAAATATTTCCCCACTTGTTGGTAGTGTGAGTACTAGTGCAGTGAGAGGATTCATTTTCAACTCTTTGAAGAAGTATTTACATTCATTGGTCCAAAAAAATTATCCCTTCCAAGACAGTTTGGTTACTGGGTTTGAAAATATTGATAAGTTATTCAAAAATAACTAGTAAAAACAATCTAGACCAAAGAAACTACAGATATCTATTACAGATGTTGTCTTGAGTCACTCTTCAATTTACTTTGTTTTGGAAGGGTCCACATATATTACATTGTTGGTGATAACATGACCAAAGAATGATAATTACTCAATCTAAAACTCACATTTACTATACTTTTCATATAAATTCTCTGTTCTTAATATCTTTAGAAAATTATTCAAATGATCCTCATGTTCCTCCTTACTCTTGGAGTATATCAGAATATCATTAATAAAGGCTACCAGAAATTTTTCTATGTGTTATCTAAACACTATATTCATTAATTCTGTGATTATTTCTAGAGAATTAGTGTGTCCAAAATAATCACTATGAACTCATAGTTTCCATACCTCATTCAAAAGTTAGTCTTGGAAATATCTTCCTTCCTCACCTTTAATTGGTGGTGTCCTGACCGAAGGTCCACCTTAGAGAAATACATGGCCCAACATAGTTGATCAAAAAATTCATCTATTTGTGGAAGGGGATACATGTTCTTTATAATGATTTTTTGAGAACATGATAATAAATGTAGAGTCACATTGATCCATATTTCTTCTTAACAAAGAGTAATGGTGCACCCTATGGTGAACAACTCAGGCATATAAAACATGTTTCCAGATTCTCTTATAAGTGCTTCTTCAGTTCCTATAAATCAATGGTTACCATTATATAATGTGTATTTAATATAGAAAGATATCTAGGAATATGTTAAATTAAGAACTCAACCACTCTTCCAAAAGGAATACAAGACAATTTTTCAGGGAACACATCAATGTAGTCTCTCATAATAGACATTTCCTCAAGAATGATTCTCTCCTTTCTATCAATTATTTGAGCTAGATATGATTACTAATAAGGAAATAGTATCCACACTTCAGATGATGATTCTGAAAGAGATTCATCCACATCCTTACACTTGTACAAAATTTTTGGATACCTCGAGATGTGAAGAGTGATCACCCTTTCCTAGTAGTTGATGTTGGCTTTGTATAAAGATAGCTAATCCATGCCAAATATAGAATCAAACTCCACCAAATAAAGTAAGAAAAAAATTTCTAGGAGGTTCACTCCACAAACATTAATGGAGGAGGAGTTATATAATTTTGAAGGAATAATTTATACTTTTAATGTTCTTAAAAATAACTCAACCTCCATATTTTGATGTTGTTTTTGAATAGTTCTACTAAACTTGAAAGATATGAATGATTTTGTTTAACCAGAATAAAATAATATGTTCACTATTCTTGAATAAATAAGTAGAGTTCCTATATATACATCATTGTTAGGCTCTAACTTAGTAGTATTTATGGAATAATATATTCATTTCTCTTTTGGATTTGGTGGTTGTTGATGTTGATTACCCTTAAGGAGTCAAAGTTTAGTGAACTAGATTGCATAGTTCCCTTGCTCTCTATAGTTGAAACATTGAACCATGGGTGATGATATCCTTTACTCCACCACATTTTCTAGATTCCTCATGTATCTTTAATATTCATGAGCATAACGGCCTTCTCTACCACAATTGAAGAATTTCCCCATCCCTTTGAGTCAATTCTCATGTTGCTTCTTCCCAAATTTTTGGCATGTGAGTGGTTTAGTTTTATTTCCACCTTTGTACATAAATCCTCAATATTAAAACACTATCTTACATTTCTTATATCCATATCCATGATACCACTCTCAAAAACTCTATCCCCACATTAAGAGAACATCAGAAAACTTCTTCATAACTCCAAAAATCCCAAATTTCTAGAGCCTTTCAAAGGTTTGGTTTTAAACCACTAAATAATCTATCTATTTTGTTGTTATTATTGATAACAAATATTGATACATACCTTGAAATCCTTGTAATATTTTCTTCATAGTTTTTTAAATATTCACCTTTATTTTTTATTATCTCTAAGAATTATCTCTCCATATTTGTACTTAAAATTCAAGGGAAATACTTGTAATAGAAATTTTCGTAAATCCTTCACACTCCATATATTCAATTTCATCCATTATCTTGGGGTTACTAATCAACCCCCACTGTTGATCATCCTATCCATCTAAATGATAGATGGATAGAATCACCTTCTCCTTCTTAAAATAATGGAGCACATAAAATATCTTCTCCATTGAGTTAACCTACTATTCCATAACAAGTGAATTGAAAGATGCACTAAATGTCAGTGGTCCTTGAAGAATAGTTTTGAACAAAGCTAGCATTATGTTCATGCATGACATATGTGAATAATCAGAACATCATCATCATGGTAAAAAATCTAGATTCATTTTCAAGAATATTTCACATTATATCATGAGATAAATCACATTATCAAATGCATTGGAGTTCTATATAATTCCTAGCACACTTATCAAATCATAACATTTACATAATCATTATTTCCACATATAACATATAATAATCATTGCCTTAAAATAACCCATGTAAAGGAAATGTGTTTCATGATAGTTTCATAAATCATTCATTAATGAATAAACTTTTGGCTTCCCAAAATTAAAATGGAATAACATACATGGTATAAGAATCATCAATCTTGAGCGAAGAAGAAACAATCTCAATAGAATTAAAAGATGTTTTTTCTTAAAGAAGAGTTCTCTTAAAAAACATTTTAATTTTTCAAAAAATAATATTGGAAGAATTTATATTATATTAAATAAAAGGTACAAATAATGACATTATATTTAAGTAACATTTAAGTAATTATCCATACAAAAATTTGGAATGAAAGAGTGATAACCCACCTAATAGGATTTAGGTTTGAGAATCAACTTACCTTATATCTAAATGGTTTATTCAATTTAATTTCTTAGATAAAAAATTAGATTAATTAATTAATAAATAATAATACTATTCTACATGTATTTTTCTATTATAATTTTTTTAAATTAATTTCTTCCTATTTTTATGAGTTATAGAGTTCAATTTCATTGTTCAGGAGTGTTGGTTTTCTTGGTTTTCATGTTCGGTTCACTTGTACACATGTACGTAAGATCATGTAAAATGAGAATAATTATCTATAATTGGAATTATATGTTATAAATGAACTTATAAAGGATTAAATAGCATTATATATTATTATTTTTTAAGATATGAGGGTGATTCATTAGATAAAACATTAATGATAATCATTTAGATTAATTTGACAGTGTTTCAATCATCACAAACTAGCTTTGTTTTATTATTTAGTATTTGTATATATGTTAGTCCCATAACAATAAAAAGGTTATAAAATAAACTTTACAATATTTTTCTACCATTATAATGGTTTTATGACCAGCCTTTAAGGTGATAAAAAAGATGAAAACTAGTCGTCCTTGAAGGAGATATATCAACTCTTCATGGACAATGTTTTTATTTTTCTAGATTAAAAGGGAGAGTTGAGGTAGTTTGATGATAGATTATTCGATAAAAATTATGAAATTAAAATATATATAAGATAATGGAGTTATCAAACCACTTTTATAATGGAATGTGACGATATAATAAGAAAATAAAAGGAGTTGAAAAGAAATTAAAAGAAAAACAAAGAGTATTTTACCTCTTGAATTATTCTCCTTGAGAACCACCATAGAGAAATGGTATTTTGTCTTCTATTGCAAAAAAGGATCCTAGGTATGGGGGAGAGGCTTGGGAAGATTATTGGGTATAATTTGTAAAAGATTAAAATATTTGAAGGTGTGTTGAGAAGAGGTTGTGAGGGGTGGTATTTATAGGGGAGGAGATGGGTGTCTTTTGATTATTTTATTCATTAGTTTATTATTTTACCTCAAGAATATGAATAGTTTCAACCTTATCCCTAAATATATTAAATAATTAAGAATATTTATATATTATAGAGATTACATTATCCATAAATCAAGAAATAGTTAATTTAACATATAATTTTTTATACCATAAATTACCATATTTCACTATTTACCAAAAATTAAACTATTTTAAAAAAATACCATAGAATCAACCTAACCATTTTTATATGTGTACAATTAAAAAATTAAATAAATTTTCTGAAAATATTTTTATAAATGAGGGAAATTTAATTTTTAATTAAAATCATTATTTTTTAAAAAAATATCAATTTTAAAATTATAACTGATTTTATGACAGTTTGAAAAATTAAATAAGGTCTCATAAAATTAAATTATAACCATAATAAATAATTATTAAATTATGAATATATTTTAGAAAATATAATTTCTTTTAAATCATTTTATTAATTATAAAATTATAAATAAAAATTTATGTTTTACAAAAATACCAAAGCTTAAATTGTCATTTTTAAAACATTTATTTACTTATACTATGATATAAATATATCATATTTTTAATTATTAGATTGATAAATTTTATCTATACTTTCGTAGGTGAGTTTACAATTTTATTGGATGGATTACTATTTCTAATGGTCATGTTACTATTCCAAGGGTCAAGTTATTATTCCATCGGTATAGGTTCCTTAATTTCTATGAAAACCATTTATTTCATTCTTAATATATAAAAATAATGTTTTTATTGAGATCTATATGATATTTATGTGTTTTATACTATAAAACATTATTATAGGAAGGTAAATTACATCGATAAAAGTTTGGGTTGTTATATTCAATCTTATTATGTGTGGACTATTAGAAGTTGTACCAGGTAACCATTAAGAACAAGTATCATTTTCCTCATGTCGAAGATTTTTTTGGTCAATTAAAGGGTGAAATTTGGTTTTTGAAGTTTGATATTTAGTCAGGTTATCACCAAATTAGAGTTTAGGAGTGTGATATACTGAAGAAAAATTTCAGAAGAAGGTATCACCATTATGAATATCTTGTGTTGTGGTTTGGTCTGACAAGCACTCTTGTAGTATTTTTTGGAATTGATGAATCAGATATTTCATCAGTATCTCGACACTTTAGTGGTAGTGTTTGTAGAAGAAATTTCTATTTATTCAAGACCTGAGTGTGAGAACAAGTGCCATGTATGTTTGGTGTTGGAAACCCAAATGATCTACTGTTTGTATGGAATAATTTCTAAATGAAACTTATATATTTAAGAAGTGAAATTCTTGGTTCACGTGATTTATTATCATGGATTATCAGTAGATCCTAAGAAGGTAAAATTTGTCTTTTCTTGAGAGTATCCATGGAATGTATTTTAGATTCATAGCTTCCTTGATCTTGATGGATAATATAAAAAATTCATCAAGGATTTCTCAAAGTTGGTGTAACATTTGACTGCTAGTTCTAATAAAGGGGTGAAATTAACATGGAATGCAATGTGTCATTATTATTTTGATGATCATAAAACAATTATAACATTGACTCCAATTTTGATCTTACATGTTCCCAGTAAGGGGTATGTGGTTTTCTATGATGCTTCTGGCACTGGTTTGGGTTGTGTGTTCATGAAGGATGACCATGTGGTGAATTAAACATCTCTTCAGCTTTAACACACATGAGTAGAATTACCCACTCAAGATTTATATATTTCCATAATTATTAATGTTTTTATGTGTTGGTGTCATTATATTTTTGTGGAAAGATTCACAGTATTTTATATCCATAATATTTTCAGATATATCTTCTCCCAGAAGTACTGGAATCTTAGACAGAGGTGGTGGGTGGAATACCTTAAGATGTTAAAATTCAATATCGCTTATACCCAAGGGAATTGGATTTTTTTTGATGATGTTTTAAGTATGAAAGTTTCATCACAAGTTTTTTAGGAATCAATGGAAGAGTGGAACATTATGGTTTTTTTATCAATTGCATCTAAGTGATCAGGAGGATGTTTTAGGCATGGTTTTGACTAGTGTACAACTATCATCATCTCTCCTTGAGTCTATTATGAAGATTCAATAGTGGGATGTTGCGTTCAGAGGAATTCAAGAAACCCTGTATGATGGGGATACCATTTTAGGTTGGTCTCTCTCTTCAGATGGTGTTCTCAATCTTGGAAATCTGGTTGTCATCATATTATCTATGAGGTGCTCGATTTTTTTTTCATAGTTCTTCATGGTCTATTTATCTGAGAACTATTAAGATGTATTATGAAATTATATAATGATTTTGGTGGCTTGGTATAAAACATAACATTTCTGATTATGTGTCCCATGATTACATCTTCCAACTAATTAAAATAGAGAATTCGAAACCTTTTGGTTTTCTCCAGCCACTTCCAGTGTTGGTTTGGAAATGGTATGAGGTAACCATGGATTTTTTTATTACCATGGAAACAAGGAGTGATAAATTCTATCTAGGTGGTGATTGACCAGTCAAAAAATTCACCTCATTTTATTCTGATCAAAGACACCACAAAAGTAAAAGATCTGGGTAAACTGTATGTGATGTAAATTATGAGGTTACATGGGGATCCTTCAACCATTGTTTCAGATAGTGATACTAGGTTTACTTCGAGCTTATGGAAAATGTTTCTTAGAGGAAATGAGGTCTTAGGTCAGATTGAGTACGACATATCATCCAAAGATAGATTGTCATATGAAGTGTGCTATTCAGATTCAAGATGATATGCTTTGTGCATCTTGGGATAACCATCTGGGACTAATGATTTTGTTTATAATCAAAATTGTTGGTTTTCAATCAGAATGGATCCCTTTGGGGCTTTTTATGGTCACTCATGAAGATCAACCCTTTGTTGGGTAGAGGTGGTTGAAGCTTCTTTGGTGTGATTGAGTTTGGTATAGGATACACTCATGAGGATTCAGAATATACATATTCATTTAGTTACACACAAAGTTGGTAGAAATTGTATGGGTATCAATAACAGTATACTTTGGATTTTTCCATAGGTTACCATGTTTTCTTGAAATATTATCCTCATTTGGTTCACCATCAACTTTGAAAATATGGAAATCTGGATCAGAGATATGTAGGACCATTTGAGGTCAT
Organism: Viscum album; assembly: GCA_963277665.1. NCBI lineage: Eukaryota > Viridiplantae > Streptophyta > Magnoliopsida > Santalales > Viscaceae > Viscum > Viscum album. The sequence continues at coordinate 1,076,669,529 of OY728166.1, read as the reverse complement.
TGAGCGGCTTGTGAATTTTTTTTTATCGTTTGGCATTTCCAGTTCAGTTGACTGAAATTTATTATTTTTGCCACATATCACTACTTATGAGATTTAATCCTTACCCCTATCATGTTTTGAGTTGGGAAGATATTGAGTTAGAGATTGATTTTTATGTTGTTGAGCTGTCAGTTGAGATCATTGACTCTCAAGTGAAAGTCTTTCATGGGAAGTAGATTTTATTGGTCAGAATGTTATGACAGAAAATATCATATTATATTGAGACATTGAAGTGAGATCCATTTATGAGGGAGGATTGGCCTCATCTATTTACTAGAATTCATTCTTCCAAATGACTTCTATGGTATAGAAATTATTATGGTTGGTAGTTTGTAATATAATGTTACCCACTTCAAATTAATACTCTTCTCTTTACTTATTTGACACTTTAATTGGGAGAGTCTTGGGACTCCTGAAGATGGAGATAATTTTATAGGAAAAATGACCTAAATCTAGGGCATATATATTGGTTTGAATTAATATATTCTGGGTATAAATGTGTTAATGGATTTTGGGGGTTCTCTCTGAGTTTGTAGAATTCTTGAGTTGGTCAGAGGTTTTTTAAAGAATCTTTAGTTTCCGTATTTTTTTGGGTAATACATGTCATGTAATGGGAGTACAAGACATGTAAGTTCTAATTGACATATTCCTTGAATTTGGTACACGTCATTAAGGGAGTACATTTCATATAACAAATACACGTCATGTAATATTAAACGGTCAATTTTTAATAAAAAATGATGAGTTTTTCAGCGTATCTGAGTCCTAAGGATTAAAAAACTTGTAAATGGATTACACACCATGTAAATTTTGTGGTGTTTTATTATAGGGTTTCATTTGAATGAAATTTTATTTCATTATTCCACATATCCTTTGGACATAGACCTAGAGGCCTTCTCTAGTGATTTTTAGAGTCTCTATTTGGTCTAGATTGATTTGTTTGATGATCTATTACTATTGTGGTTGGTTAGCATCTCTCTGAGGTGAGTGATCCTTTCTTCTTCTTCATTTATTTGGTCATAGTAGTTCCATTTCATTTCATTATCGGATCTATTAACCCTTGGTGGTGTTCTTCTTGTATCCCTCTAGATTCGTTTGTCGGTATTGTTCTAAGGTCCATTCGATTATTGTTTATGGTGTGGCGGGTCTACATTCTTGAGAGCCTCCATTGTAATTATTGAATCCTTTATCATGTTTGGTTTTGTTGTGACCATGTGCGACAATAGTTTGAGGTAGGGGTTTCCATCTCTATCCCATGTTGGTGAACTTCATTGCTCTTGTTTTTGATAAATTGTTTTATTAAAAGAAATGGCATGATTAATTGGTCTGTTTGGTGCATGTGGAACTAAGTTTTTATAAAATATGGGTTTATTATATTTTTAGAAAATGGAAAAGGGTTTTCAAATCATTTAGAAATAGTTTTGAAATAATTTTTTTTATGGAAATTATTTTATGAATTAATTTGAATATATAGCACATGGGAAGCCTTGGGTAATTAAGTTGAAGGTATAATAACTGATATCATCCACATTTGGGGGTTTTTTTATTGGGATTTTATCTTCTCCCTAGGCCTGTTGTTCTAGGGACTTGTTAGACCTATTGGGAAGTTCATTTTTTGGGGGTGTTCCTATGATCTCTATACTTGGTTAATATGTATAGTGGCTTGATACACAAATGATTTTCTATGTTAGGTAGAAGTTTCCTATCTATCATGAGCTAGTGTGATCCTCAGAGTGATGTTACCTGTGCTTCCATTTTTGGATTGTACTAATTTATTATACTTCCATAGATTTTTTATGAGATACAAAACATGACTTTATTTGTTTTTAATTGATATATCTATTGTGATCTATAGATATGGAATTCTTTGAATCTGATTTTCCTTCTTTATTTGGAAATGTGGTAAATGGGAAATTAAACTATTTTTCCTTATTTTTTTATAAAAACTATTAAGATGTTATCATTCCTTATTTTCTTTAAATTTTATCATCCTTGTATTACCGTTAAGATACATAATATGTAACACCTTGGTGTGACCCTATTGAGCTTGTTAGCTCACACCCTATGTACCCCTCAGTGGGGCATAAAACATGTTATGTATTTTGATGTAGGGAAAGGCAATTCACCATAGCGAGGTGATGATGTTTTATGTTAGATGAGTTGAGTAGCTGGTTGTGAGATGGTGGGATTATGCCCATGCTATCACATGGAGTTATTGTTTTCCAATTTTGGTCATACTTTGTGATTGGAATTGTATTTGGATATTTGTTTAACTCTTGATTTTTTTGGTATCACTTATGGAAAATATTTATCTTTTCTTCTATTGTTCATTATATATATGTGTGTGTGTGTGTGTGTCTGTGTGTGTGTCTGTGTGTGTGTGTTTGTGTGTGTGTGTGTATATTTTTTCTTAGGGTTGGGTGAAATTATTCCCTATAGTTTTTCTATTCTTGGGTGCGAGTCACCAGCCTGTGGGAATCGGGAAATCTTTTCAGGTATGTGACAAATTTGGTCTAGGTACCAATTTGTGAGGGTATTTCGGCTGGGTTCAACACACTCTAAACATGAATATACAATATGAAACGTTCCATCTTCTATTTTGGGTACCTATGTGATTCATCGACTCGTTTTATGATAGCATTTTATAACCCATTTTCTTTTTGTGGTTTTATTTTAGGATTATGATTAATTATTGATTTTTGTTTCCATATATGAAACATAAGCATGATATGTTTTATGGTGATGGGTGGTACTAACATTATATCACCAACTAATCAATTAGGTGATGTTTTCATCTCATTGGTTACTATATATGGTACATGGGTAGTTAGCCTATCACGTCATGGCATGGTGTCTTGTAAGAAAGAATTGACTTAGGTTTATGACATGTATTATGTTATGAAAATTTCTCAAGATTTCATGATTAAATGTTTTTATGACACCATTATTTCTATTCCTTTCTTCCATGTGGATACATATGATCCATCTATTTCATGATTACATTATTGATGATATCTCAACCCCATGTTTTCTTTTATTACCCCTTAATGGTATTTTATGATCACCCCTTATCTTTATATGTCCCCATGATATCCCATATAGTAATAAGAGCATGTTGATATATAGTTTTAAATAATTATGATAAAAAAGAGATATTATGTATTTTTTTTAAATGTAGTGTCTAATCTTCCATAGATGCGAGAATTATAAATTTCCTGATTTATCTTATGAATATTAATGCTAATAAAATTTTATGAATATATATATATATGAGAGATAATGATCATTATATTTTTGGTGATGATCCTTAAAATATAATTTTTCTCTCATTTCTTATGTCTGTGCCACATTTATATGTCATGAGAAAAGGGTTTCTATTAGTGATAGTGGTAAGAGTCTTTACCAAATAGAATATCCACCCATAGAGAGCTCTAATAAGTATATTATATGTTTTTAAATATATACTTTTATGGAACTTATGATATGAAATATGATTATGTTATATTGTTTCATTTTCACATCTTATGATTTGATGATATTCTTCCATTACTCATTAAATTTCTCACATGATCATGTCTCTATTTTTTGTGATATATTGATAACTCCACTATATATCATTATTAATGGTATACCCATTACTGATTGTTTCATCTCATCCCTTTCATAAATTTCCTTGTTTCCCCATATGATCATAGATGAAAAGATTTTTTTATTAGATTATAGTAAGTTTAAGGTAAATTATTTTGTTAAATTTTATAGGTTGAATATATAAAATGTACCTAGTTCAAAAAGTCACTAAACATTGGATTATGCGGTTCAATTCTAATTCATGTTATGCTTAAAAATTATTTATCTTTAGCACCAGATATGGATGTGGCAATCTATGGTCATATCAATTGGTATCGAAATTTGTTTTGGTCATTTATATGAATTAATATTGAGAAAAATTTGGGTATTTATAACCATTAGATCTTGAGTACTAGGTTAAGTATAACTAGTATAACTACACAAGGATTAACATTTACCTTCCATATAATTTGATTTATATTATAACCATATCGTAGTTAATGATTAAGATAAAATAATATTAAACTTATAAGTTTTTTTAAAATAGGAGACAACATTAATAACTATTAATCAATAAGTAAAAAATTTCAAAGACATCATTTCTTAAATGGGTCAAATGTAACATCCCCAATTTCCATTGAATAGTTTTATATATTTCCCTTCATAAATTTTATATTTAATTTTTAAACTCATTTATATATTTTTAATGATATTAAACAAAAATTTATATACATATTTATCACCTCTAAGTAGATTCCTTTATTAAATATATATCCTTCTTCAAAATATTAATTGAATAATAAAATAATTCAATGAATAATAATTATACATAAAAATGGTTTTATAAAGTCTCTTTTAAGGTATTCACAAATATTATCACACAAAAGGATTAATTTGATAACAATATTACTCTTATTGATAGTTTTTTTATATTTTCATTTAAATAGTAATTTATTAATAGTGATTTAATTTTTAACATAGTGTTGTATATGTTTAATAGTTATATTATTGAAATATATTAACATTAAAATAAAATTAATATATTTTAACATAATATAATATTTTATGTACATAACATGGTAAAATAAAAGGTTAAATACTATTTTTACATAGAAATAATAATTTATGAGGAATATATAATTTAAGTAATAATTAATTTAATGCTTAAATTATTGTTTTTGTATTTTTATAGTATAGAAATATCCTTCTAAAATAATATAGAAACACAGTATACATTAAAAAACATATTAATTATTTATTATATTTATTTTAAAAATTAATTTCACATATAAATAATGTATAAGTAATCCAAAATATACAATAATTGTATATAATTATATCAATATAAAAGTAAAATGGTCACAGAATTAGTATTGGTACTATGATGAGTAATGTTCATTAAAAAAATTCTTTTTTCATAATTATTTAATTAAATGATAAATTTAGATTTATCAGAAATTAATTTTATATAATGGATATTATATTGGAAATTTATAACAAATTAATTATCAAACATATAATAATTGATTAATAATAACAAATATAAATGTAATAAATCATAAAAAATAAATAACATTTATTCTGAATAATTTTTTTATATGTACTATATGATTTTATATAAAAGTTAAATTTATAATTTTTAGAAATTAAATTTAATAATATATAATTCAGTTTAGTAATTATCATGTTAAAATTAGCATATGGCTGTTTTTTTGTATTTTTTTTTTGAAATAGATTTTTTTAGTGAATAGTAAAAAAATATAGTTTTTAGGAATACAATATGTTTTATGATAAAATCCTGATATAAATATGACATAGAAATTTATAGAAATTTTTTAATGACCTAAAAATTATTTAATTAGTAAAATAATGGATTAGAAAATAACAAACTTAATTTTTAAATCTATAAATCAATTTTCAAAACTGAATTTATATTTTATTCGAATGAAAAACAATATTTGATTCTTTACATTGTATAAAATATCTTAAAGAATTATTTCAGGTTTAAGTGTGTTATATTTTAACAAAAAAACATTCATTTCATAATTATAGACTAACAAAATTAATATGAATCAATATTATTCGTCACATTTGGCCTAAATAATAAAATAATCAATACATTTTTATAAAATTATACCCTTTACTATATAAACCCCCCTCATCATACACTTCATCCTCACTTCCAAAACACTCTCCCTGACTAATTATCTACCCAAATACCACTCTACAATCCTATATCTGTGTCCCTATGGATCTATTCTAGCTAAAAGTCAGTCATCTTAATGATTTAGACATAATCCAAAGGAGGTGACTCAATGAGTAAAGTAAGGATTCTTCATCCTTCCCATTTATTTTTTTTAAAAAATTAAATATTTTTTAATGCATTCTTTATAGTCTTCCATTATAATAATTTCATTTAAATATCATCATTAATATATTATTTATAAGATAATTACACATTCCCTCTCATCGCACCCATTTCTTAAGTCATTACTATATTAAAATAAGGGTTCCCCAATCTCTCATTCCAATATTATTTAAGAATAATTTTCAATAAAAATTCTTTAAAAATCCTAATATTTTGAGGCTCATAAGGTTGAAAAGGATTGAAAAAAGTTTTCTAAAAAGGTATTTAATAAAAATTTGGGTAAAAAAGATAAAAAGTAGTGTAGAATTTGGAAAATGGAAAAATTATTTATAGTGCCTACCATACTTCACAAAATACCATTACATTTATGAGGGACACATTTGAAAAGTGCCAATGTCAGTCTACATTGAACCTTCTCTTTCATGGAATTTTTATTTGTGGTTGGAAGGAGTCATTTTATAGCCTCCCACATACATGTTTTTATTCCAAAAATTTAGAAATAGTAGGGTGTCCACATAGCACATTTATCCCTTCATAAACCCTTCTCCCACATGACATTGTTATTTCTGGAAAGGAAATAATTTTAGGCACCCTGAAAACCATTTTCACTTGTTACATGGATGTTGGGTTTTTTATTCTATTTCATAGAACTATTTCCACCACAAGGACCCTTGGGATATGTTAAGTCCTATGCAGACCCTATGGTTCATGAATTTCTATGAGGACCTCTATTTTGGGAGAGCGGTTAATCAGGAAATTCTTATTAGTAAAGAATAAAGAAGGGGATAAAGGGGGAGAAGAAGGAAAAGGCTTTAAAATTATAGAAAGTTGAGACTTGAATCTAACTCTTTGTAGAACCATCATGTAATTGGGACACTAAAAAAAGGGTGAAGAAAACAACCATAAAATACCCTCAAATAATAATTTCACTATAAAGGAGACTATTCTAGAGCCATTATCAAAGGAATTATATCACATGCCCTTTGCGAAATAATCTTATTGAAATTGATTGATAAAGAAGCTACTTACATGAGAAAACCCTTTACACATGGACCATTTTTTATATCAATTACCCTTAGAAAAATAGGGTGTACATAATATATTTTTTACTCCCATATTAATTCTCTCATCCCATAAATCATTTGTATTCACCATAACCCCTTCAAATAGAATGTAAATGATCCCAATGGTTTTTTCTCACCAAGAAAAAAATCATATCCAGACTATTAATGGTATTTTCATTGTCACTCCTTTCGTGGAATCTCTTTCCTGAGATTCATGGAGATAAACTAAAAAGACTAGAATACCCAAAGCATGATGTTAAACTATGTAGAAAAAATCCTTATCATATGTTATAAAACTAAAATATTATCAAATTCAATTAGAATATGATTCCTTGTGAAATGAACATAGGATGCCTCATGTCATGAGCTTAAGATAAATTTCACTCATAAAAAATATCAATATATAATTCTAATTAAAATTAATTTTTTAAATTCATACAATACACTCAATCTTATATTATATATAGTTTTTCACTCTAATCACCACTCATGTGAGCTTAGGGATTCAAGTAAATAATGTAATTAATATAATTAAAATGCCTCTAATTGGGCCTCTATTAGGAATAAGTCTCAAATTTATCTTACTTTCTAGGACTACTCTTATATATAATCCCCAAATTTATATTCATTTGACTCATCTTCCAAGTCATGCATCTAAGGGAAACTCATGCATAAGTTGTAATAAACCTCTTATTGTATCCCATTTTATGATAGAGGAATCCTACTTTAGAATCACTAATTATTAAACCCTATTCAATTCATTACTGTGAACTATAATGTAATACAAATAATTTTATATCTATTATTTATCACACCAATAATGGATAACTTGATCCTATAGGTTTAATTAATCTTTCCACTAGAATAATTGAGATGCATCATAGTAATTAATCAGTATTCCATGTTACATGACTTTAATATTCCTAGAACACATCCTTACCACATGATGTTAGACAACATGGACTGATCCTTGTCAAATGACCTTAAAAGGTTAAATATGTCTCTTTAAAAGAAATCAAATTACAAAATTTATTTTTTAATTTCACAAGTATATGTAAGAACCCCCTTTCATGGGGCCAATCCCAACACCATGAAAACTTACCAACTCTATTGATGGAAATAAACTTCAAAGTTCCCAAATATGTGGATTTAGACTATAGATCCTTAAAAAAACATCACTATGTAATTATGAAACAATATGAATAACCTCTTATACATACATATGGTTAAATTAATGGATAATATTTGATACATAAATTTGTTAACACTGATTTAGAACCTATGACATGTAAATATGTTCATATTGATAGAGAACCTATAATATATATAAATTTTTACACTAATGAAGAACCTATGATACATATATATGATCATTTTGATAGATAAAATTTGATACATATATATTATTACATCCATACTTGATAACAACCAACTACTAGAATGAGGGTAACCTATTACATACTAGGATGTGTGAAAGATTCAAGAAAACATTTTCTAAATCTTTAAGAGAGTCCAGAAGTAGGTAAGAATCCACTAAAAAATGTGAGATGAGATTGAACCTAAAAAATCTAGACTAATGTTCATTCTTAAGAATAATTGGTAAGAAAAAAATCTAGTGACTATATAACTTTGTGTAGTATGACCACATGAAATATCGTATCATGGATATTGGAGCTTTTGGGAATTTCATGTTTTGTGAATACACCCTGTCATACCTTGATTGAAAAAACATGGTGTACCTGAGGTGAAACTTTCAACTATGTTATCCTATCATAATTGAAAACCAAGAATTTCTCAAGAAAAATAAAATTTATTGACATGAAAGCTTTAACTACAAAATTAATTGGTCAAACATCTCTTTTTTATTTGTGATTCTATATTGACAAGTTTTCTTGTCTTTTTTTATTACATTTTGAAAAAAACTCCTTCAATCCAAATTATTATCATTTCCCTAATGAAAAAACTATGATTTAACTTTTGTAAGAGTTAGAGCTTCATAAAACTAGAAAGAGTTTTAACCAACTTAGTGACTTCAGTTCTAGGTGGTGAATGAACTCATTTGGGAGTACCACATCAATTGTATAATCTTGATCTTGGAGATAGCATGAGAAGCATTCATCATTATTAAACCTCAACAATCATCTTATCAATGATGGATCATGAAAAAACAGGTTGAACCTACCAATAAGATCAAACATTTTAGGTTTTTCTCCCTAGAACACCCAAATATACACATACCTTATCTTAGATAGGCCAATCAAGAGGCTTACTACAACTTTATCATGGATCAGGAGTTTTCTATAAGGATTTTTTTCAACCATAGTTGTTAACATTTTGTGGGATAAACCCCTCAATAGTAAAATGGAGATTACATACAATAAATTCATGCTCTAATCACTCAGAATATAGCATTCGAGAGATCTCTATAGGCATGATTATATTCCAACAATATGAGAATGAAAACATTCCTTAGTAGGTTTATATTATCACTTATATTGAATATGATTTCCAACACACCTTAGTAGTAATCTAGGAGCATGAACACATTTCTATTTCCATACACCATCCCCCACCCCCACCCCCCAGTATACTCTAGTGGCATCATATGAAGCCTATTGGTATATCCCTAAAATAACTAGTGAATGGGAACACATTCATGCACCCACACATGGTGATTATTGGCATATACTGGTATAAATATAGTACATGAGCCAAAATATACATCCACTCCCATCATGTAATGAGAACAAATTCTCATTCATGATGCATAATCACATCAACACATTTTAGTAGAAAAGGATTTGTAAACATATATTCCCAACCATAGTATACAGAACTTTTAGCATATCATGGTAGTTGAAAAAATATGATTTTTGAAATATCCCAATAGAAAATAGGGGAATACACATATTATATCCCCTTACAACATAGTTTATCCTCAACATATATCAATAGAAACTCAATAGGAGGCACGCATCTCTACTCCCATTCAGGAGGATCATCAACACATCCCAATGAAGAATGGTCAACATAATAATGAACACAATCCTTTTCCAATTAGAGAATAATAACCCATTTAAATGGAAACTTTAGGATAATCAGATATTCATGAAAAATATTATAGTAATTTCTAAAAAATCCAAACAATCATTCCAAATAATTTATACATTACTTCTCTCAATAAATTTAGGTAATTACATCAATATATCTTGGAGGGAACTAAGAAGAAGGCACACATTCTCACGCATTATAAAAATCCCATTGGCCTAGTTTAATGATAAAGAGAAGGTCACCTAAGGAGGAAACATTATGCAATTCATTGTTCACAACACATGACTCTGGATATTCAATAGAGAGCCATATCTATGTGAGGGTACCTAATGTAGGTTGTCTTTCCAAACAAACATTAGGATAAAATTCCCCTTTATTAGTGATTTATCATAATGTTTGGCACATCCCGTACAAAATAAATTTTTTTTCTGGATTAACTTTTGATACATGTAATAACTCCATGATTATTCCCTATACATAATTATTAATTAATTAATAACCCATCCAAGGGAACCATGTCATCCTATTTATGATTGGAAAAAGTTTAAAATACCACCATTATTCCTTTTGAACATTCTTTTTAATAAATTTAACTTCATTCTAAAACTATCTTGGATTATCACAAACCTTTTCCTTAATATTGGTAATGATCTCATTTAACTCCAAAGGAAAATTATAATTGAATATTCAAATTATACCCATTATATGGATCTACATAAGTGCCCCTGTTATGGCCTCCAAACTGGAGGCATCATTATCTTCATGGTGAAGATCCTCTAATTTCTATATGCCTTCATAACATCATAGTGAAACACATATTTCAAATATATTCTCCATTCATCCATTACATACCTACTCCATGCCACTACTCTTGATCAAACACCCTTAAGTTGTGATTTATGACATCATCACTCCCTATTCAAAAGGTGTTGAGACATATTTAAAATTTGGGAACAATTTGGGTTGTTATTATTATTTAATCAGTCTATGCATTGTAACCATAAACAGTATGCACCCCCTTGATATAGTCTGTAGTAAAATTAGGACCTCTATTCATGTCGGGTCAACTTTTCCCTTTTTTATACTAAATGGATTTTCTCAACCCCTTTTGGTCTAAGCACCATGACTTCAAACTGTGTGTACTTATTCTTTGAGATATTCCATACAAGTTTTGGGATCTCTATTCACATTGTTTTTTTCACCTTTACCTTCCCATTTAGGTTGTCCCATATCAGATTAAGTTAATGTTGTAAGACCTTAAAGACAACATGTGTTATTCAAGGTTGTACCACCTTAAATTTAAGCCCCTCAGTGGTCCAAAACATAAGATCCTAAACTATAGGTGAAAATGATATAAAACTTCTTAGTCTAAAAACTCATAAAAGGATGCATGAGAAAATGTAAATTATCCTCTCTATAAGACTCCCATTTTTAGGTCTTAGGAACATTAAAACATAAATTGAAAAGGTATAAATCATGTTGGGACTATTATATAGATCTATAAAACGTTAATCTATGCTCAATATACTTACTAGTTTAGGTAAAAGTTAGTGAGGTGACACATCAAATCCCTTTTTCATGATCATGTGGCCCATAAAAGTTGGAATTTCCTTTTGGGTCCTAAAACCCTTCTAGAATATAATTTTCTTTCTTGAACCTGCTTCATTTTTCAAGTGTTTGAATCCTTGAAAACCTTTCCTTGATTATCTATAATGTGTTTATTAAAATCTAAAAGACACATCTACTTAAATTTGTAAAATATCCCCCTGATATTGCTCTACATAAGCTCTCATGATATAAAATATCAAGAAAACAAATATTTGTCCTAAATAGAAGTATCCTTTAACCCCCACAAACCCTGACACCACTATAGAGGAACCCATGTTCTGAATATGGTCTATGGTCACCCCCCATATACGTGTATCATCTCATCACTCCTAATTAAAACTCATTGGGTCACAACTTACAAACTCATTTGGTCTGTGAAGACTTGGTATCTCTGTTGTCTTGTTTATTTTAGATCTATATAGGTATGTTGTGGTTTTTTTGGTTGATTTTGGTTCTCGAAGGATTATTGTCATTGTTGCTTTGGTAATTTTGGGATCAAGAAGGCATGGTTATGAAGTTTGCTATGATTTTTTGATTGTGATGGCGGTGGAAACATGGATTCCATCGATGAAGGTCAGCATGTTCTCTGACTTTAAGGAGGAGGTGACAAGGCTGTGGTCAAATTTTTCCGGTGTGCCAACGGTGAGGGATGCTGGTGAATGCGATGATGTTGAGTTTGGATGCAGAAGGTGGGAGGCAGATCGGTGTGTCGTGGATAGACCGATGGTCTCACCAGCGACCTGTAATGAATTGTGACGCTTGATGATGGGCTAATGACTCGAGGTTGACATGTGGTATGGAACATGAACCATGGTTTGGTCACGGTTCTTGAAATTTTGATTTTTGATTTTTTTTTCTTTGGTGGTTGTAAGCTTGGGTACCAGATACCCATAAACCTGCTTTCTTGAAAATGAAAAAAATGGTTTGCAGTGCATAATCAAATTATTCAATTGGGTTTGATACACTTGATGATTTTTAATTGTGCACCAAACTCATTTTCTGAGGTGATAGTCTATAATATTTACCTTGAACATTTAATTGGTTATCTTCAAGTGGATTCAAAACCATATAATATAATGGTCCAAAAATTATGACTATAAAATAATTTCTATTTTTAAAATGTAGTCTCTTTTAGTAAATAAATATTCATTAATGTTGGGACTTTCACTTGTTAGGGGTATAGTACAACCTATGTTTTCAAATCCATATTACTATAAAAACATGAATATGTGGTCTAAAAACCACTATCTTATACTTTGTTCACTATTGGTTAATTTAATATGACCTTAATCTAGATTTATATTTTGTCTATGTGTCATAACCTTAAACTATGTGTACTTAGGTTAAACCAATAAAACCTTAAAAATTAACAATTTCAACCTAACTTTGAAATCCTAAATCCCCCTAAGGAATGAGATATAGAACTTACCAATTTCAAAACCTATAAATGTAACCCTAGGCAAAAGCCATTTCACCACACACTGGACACGCCCCTCATGTTGTATAGAAAAAATTGAGCATGTTAAAATGAAAAGAGGTGTAAAGATTATTAGGAAAAAACTATAAAGGGAAACCTATGAAAAATACAAGTCACTACCTCTATGAAATGTGTGAATACATAAATTTAGGGTGATTTAACCCTTTGAAATAATGGAATCCTCATTGCAATATCCCTCTTCATGATCCTCATCATTTTGAGTCAAATAAATCTTCCAAATGGACCAACTTTAGTTTTATGGAGATGGTAGATATGCCTTTACCCATCCATGATCCATGTCCAGGAGGAAAAAATTCATCCAAATGAACCAAATATATTATTACAATGATAGTAATTATGCCTATACTCATTTTTGATCCATGAATAAGAGTCAATAATTCATATAAATAAACCAAATATAGCTTTACAATAATGGTAATTATATCTATACTAAAATATAAACTGTTAGTATAAAGATATACCTCATTAAAATGGACCAAAAATAGTGTTATGTTGATAGTACTTATACCTATACCCATTCATGATCTATGAAAAATTGAAAATATTTCTATCTCAATCATTTTAAGAACCATGTTTGACTTCACCCATTCTAAATTCAATGTTTACTTAGTTATATATTATCTTAAGTATGTCTTTTCTTAAAGATTCATAGATTATTATAATGTGAAAATTGATTTGAAATAGAACCCAAGGAATGAAAAACAATTAATTATGAATAAAAATAATATTCATTAATTGGACAAAACAAAAGATAGTAGAATTAATAAATTGGAGTCTCTCCTATGAATAAAAAGATAGTTTTATTACAATACATGCTCAACATACTCATTAAGTTAAAAAATTATTTTCATAGAGCAATCCATAACTTGGATTTGTCTTGAGAGCATTGAAATATCTCCCTATATATTAGGTCATAGGTGATCTTATCTTGTATCGACATCAATACCTACCTTATCTACTTCTTCGACCAGTCACTATTCATCATCATTTAATTTTTAAGATCCATTAGTTCTTAATAAAGCTGATCCAACTGCTAAAGAAAATGAGACAAAAAAATTTAGACACACCATAAGGGAATGCTTCTCCACTACTCAAACATTCTGATTTGTTTCCACCCTATCATGCTTATAAGATTTATCAAGCATGACTTTCTTGACTGAAAAAAGGGACATAGATTTTGAAAAATTGGTCTTTTACCGGAGTATGCTAGTTAATTATTGAGTGTAAATAATCTCCTTCACTTTGGAATTAACATACCAGTAATCATACCCTTGAAAGAATAGGTTGATGAAAATTTATTAGAGGTGATGTTTTTTGGCATCCAAGTTCACTAAGGGGGGTCTCTAGGATCAATTTTGAGATCCTATTCCACACATAAAACCCTAATTTATGTTGGAATAGTATCTTATTAGGGTCTATATAAAATGTGGTTGAAATTAATGATATATCTCCTAGAACCACATTACTTAAATAAGGTCTAATGTAAACACCTCATGAATCCTATAACACCCAACCGATCCGCATCCCTATGGTTTCTTATGGTTGAGGCATGGAGATAATAAATATTTTATTTTAAATAGATAATGGTAGTTTTTATTTAAATCTTACCCGAAATACACTAATATAATAATTTAGAAATGGTATATAAATATGTGATAATAGGTGACAACATTAACCTTCACCAACCAAACCCTTCATCCACTCAACTAATTTTTCCCCATAAGTAAGTTCAATGGTTAGATACCCTTGTCACAAATCTTATATTAAACCCAAATATTCTACCTATTTTATCATAGAAACTACAACTATGAACCTTATCAAGGTAACCCCATCCTATATGAGAAAACAGACCCAAAATGAACCTCTAACATCAAATGTTATGAGTTACCAATGTTAAAAGTTATATGTAATTTTTTAAAAGATCAGAATGGTTATACAAAAGGAAAGAAAAGAGGAATGGATACATAAGTCTCAATAGTTAGTAAAATTATTTCATGGGTATTGTTATTTCATTAATATTGATTTTCAAATAGACAACTAGGTCTTTAAACCCCATCAAATTATCCACCTTTGTTGAAAAGGGGACTTGGATTATAAGTGAAGTGTGATCCTATCTAGGATATAACCATTTCTACCTCCTCATTCACCAACATCTTCCTAGGTGTCCATCCAAAATTATATGAACTATTTGTTAAGGTATGGTATACATTACTAAATATTAAACCTTGGTGGCATCATTCAGCAGTTTCTATTTAATGAGAGTATGTGTTGGGTCAATTAGATCAAATACCTCTTACTCTTCACCTACTATAACCACTTTAGAAACTAATTATGGTAGTATAGAGGCCACTTGATCATGGGATATCAACATTATAATATCTAAATCCTTTATAACATCATTTTCCAATATTTGTTTTGGATGATGATTTACATAGTTGAGTCTGGCCTTTCTTATGGTTCACCCTCCACCACTCTAGTGGAATTTCTTTCTGTATGGAAAGGAATGGTGGTTCCATGGGAGGTTTATTCTATAAGATCAATCACTAATAGTATTCCAAACAATAATCTTGAATATATAAGATTAATGATCGATATAGTCAGATCCTCATCTATTTCAAACCTCCATAGAATTTGTTCTATCACTATATCTATAGTCACCCTTTATAAAATAGTAGAAGTTGAAAACTCTTTAAAATTGGTACTTTTAGGTGTATATAACCTATGTCAAGATATGAATGATATCACTAATTAGTTATAAATCACTAGTATAATTAATGAGTTATGTGAGAAGGTGTAATACTCACTTGTTTTCCTTGAGTGAAGGCTTATTTTATGCCTTTTCACCAATGTCTTCAAGGTAAATTCCTATGAAGATAATCTCACTGGGGGGAATTGATGGTGATGGTGGCTGAAAAACTTGTATAGGTTCATAGATTACTACCTAAATGTGTTTATCTATGATAGTATATCCCTCCTCTATAACTATTTTATTAGTAGGGTCATCCATTCCATTCATCATCCCTCTTTCTATTTATTGTGGGGAAGGAATGGATAAGTGATCCGATCTAATATCTAATAAGTGAATGAAATAATTAAAATCAAATTAATATTGAGAAGAATAAAATTTTTGGAATCCATTATACCTCTTCCTCAATGTTAGTTTATTCTACTCTTAATGTTAGTATTTCCCTCACACGGTTTGAGGAATATATCATACCCTTGAAGGAGTGGATTTGAGTGTCTATCTCTGAAAGATAATAACTGACCTCCTTATGGTGTTTTTTTGAAAGATACATGAAACATAGTAGTAACATGACCAAAAATATTCAAATTGATATCCTCCACTTGAAGCACCTTCCATGAATCTTCATCAAATAATATCTTTCTCTAGGATTCCCATTCCTTCTAGGAACCAAGAAATTATACCATCATAGGAATGGTTAATAATGAATGTTCTAATTCCATCAAGGGGTGGGATCTATATGAATCACTTATTTCCTTATCATCTTCGATGTCATTATTTTCCTTATATAATATCATTTATGAGGTCTTAGTTATAGAGGTATAATTTATCATATTAGGTCATTTTTTGAAAGAGATTTTTCTTAATTGGCCTCTTGAGTAAATAAAATATAACTAAATATGATGAGATCATACAATTGTAAAGTGGGAAACTGTCATACATATCATTGGGAAGCATCATCACTAACCTATCCTTCCTCATTCTCTCTATTACAAGCCCTCCACATTTGAAGAACTCATTCTGAGTAAAATATTTTTCATTTTAGTGTATGGATATAGGTGTTAATGTATTGGAAGAAATATTCCACTAAATAGGGTTTTTATGGTAAATAATCCTATGTATAGATATATACCCATATTTTATCAAGAAAAAAATATTTCCTTAAAGAAAATAGATATTCACCTAGTGGGAAATGAGTTCTTTTAGAAATACCATTCTCTCTATGCCATTGGGAATGCATCATTTCTAGGGAAAATTGGGTGGGAAGATGTCCCTAAAATATATGAAGCAGGGCCCTAAAACATCAACTATGTCTTTGCTATATTATAAATAAATGGCTTACATGGTGAAATTATTTTTCATTCCTAAACACTTCCCTAGGTTAGTCTCTTTATTCCTCTTCAGTGGTCACTAAAGAACCATCAACTAAGGTAACCATTTGATATTGTAGTCCATATGGGTAAAAGAGAATCAAAGACTAAACATAATTTTTTACAATACCATTCATAAACTTAGTGGGAGGAATTTCCACTTGAATGCATGTATCCTCCCATGTGAACATGATCCAGAGTTGTTGAGTGATCATCAAGTTCTTCTATATCCTCACACTATTTAAAGAAGAAGGAAATGTTTTATAGAAGAAAAATAATTTCTTTAAAGAAAATATTGGTCAGGTATCCCTCACAAATTAGATCTTTATTGATCCTAGTTGAACAAAATACATCCCCTTAAAGAAATGAGATACCCTCATGGTGTATGGATTTTAGATGCATTATTCACAAAAACACTGGTTAGAGGAGTGTGCGGGGTATAAATGAAATGATCAAGATGATTTAATATACACTTAATGTAAATTGGTTCCAATGAAAGTGGGTTGACCCCACTCATGCACTAAAGATATGGCCTGAATCAGGCTTCTAGAATTGGATGATCATTGATGAACTCATATCCCCCATTTCAATCTACCATCCCACCCTATAAGACCTGAAATGGGATGATAATTTATGCAGGGTTTTTTATTTTTTAGATATTTACTAGTTTTTGGTGCATATTTTCTATAATAAGTACAACTAGATGAAAAAACATTTAATTTATAATTGGATTACCATGGAAAAAGTCACAAACTTAACACCAGTATGAGATTCATGAACTGGTAGTAAATAGCTACTTAAAATCATTGATAAAAAGTTTCTAGTCATAAGAGTTGGTCAACCCTTGGAGTGATTATCCAACCTCATGTGGTAAAAATACCCTCATCTAGCATTGGATAATATGTACCTATAAGACTCTCAGTATTTAGGGTGGGGAAAGTCATTATTATCCTCATATATGGCTCATGACCATTAAGTATAAAAACACTTGAGCCTAATCAAAGAAGGTAATATATATCATATAATGAGGTTCCTCCTTTATAAGTCTTTTATCTACAGTTATAAATTCCATTACAAGTTATGAATTCATCTATACATCAACCCATATAGAACCAGGGGGAAGAAATTCATTATACATTTCCCCATGATCAGCACCCCTATGACCATAAAAATGTTCCAAATAATAATTCTAACTTCTCCATGCATCATATAGAACATAATAGTTTCTATAATCCATGTTTTAGGTATGTTTAGAAGTAATAACCTATTACCATGAGAAAAAAATTTAAACACCTAAACATATACATATTTCCCCATGCCCCTCAACTCTATCTCAAAATAACTATAGAATTAATGAAACCAAAATGGAAAACCCTAATCCATGATAAACAAACACCATGGAGAAGGTCCAACTTCAGTACACACCCTAGTTTAACATGGACCATAAAAATATTTAGGATGGATTTATATTAATAAATTTCTAGTTCATGTGGTCATAAATCCTCTTCCAATGATAATGAATCGTAGACTAGAATGAACCCATTAGAAAAATCCTCCCTGATATATATTTCCTTTACAAAAATATTTGATTGTGGCGCATTATGATAACTATTTATCCAGTAGAGAAGATGATTCCCATAACATGGTGCATAAATAAGGACATTAGTCAGTAACATGATTCGTTATATTAGAAACCTATCTAAGACATGATAGTCTTGAAATCTTGAACCCATGAGTTTCATTACGAATAAATGATTTAGATGTGCAGGACGTCTTGTGTTAGACTGAACAATCTCAATCATAGATTTCCTTCTCTCATTTGTAGGTAAAATTACTTATTCTTGAATCATTTTATATAATAAATGAGACTTAAATAGATTTCAAAAAATTTGGACTGAACGCAGTTAACAAATTCAAAAATTATGCATATCAAAATAGGTGTTATGTGAACCGTATAACACCTAAATCAATATATAGTCCACATAATTTCCATACAAGATGATCATTTTGGATAGATAATATATTATATTTATCATGAAAAGTATTCTATATTATACCGATATGTGAACTGATCTGAGTATATAGAAGAGGTCAACCACAAAAGAGAATCACTATGTAATAAATAAATTTAACAGTGAACTATTAGCTGATCAAGAAGGAATTCAATCACTATGTTAGAAATGATATGTAATGGGACCCTATTTATAGGGTTTGTCCATCCTATAGATACACTATCATATCAGAAATAACCTTATAAGGCCAATTTTCATCCTTATAATTAGATCCTTTTCATTTCTCCCAGACCCTAGTCCGAGGGGTGGAATTTTTCGTGGTATGTAATATTGTAGAGATGTGTAAAAAGTAATAGAAATAAGGTAATTACCAAAAATTTGGATTATTAAGATAAAAAATTGGCTAAATTTTGTAAAAGGGATAAATTTTTCATTGTTCATACTATTGTTCACAACACAGTAACTCCTTTTTGTGGCCCTCAATTTTAATGCATCAATGTCGATCTACAAATCACCTTATCCAACATAGAATTGTCATTTATTATTAGATGAAATCTTTTTATGGATTTCTAAATAAAATTTTCTATTCTAAAAATTTGGAAAAGGTATGGTGGTTATGTAATGGATGGATCTCTCCATAAACCCATTCTATAACATGGTATTATCATTTTTAGAAATCCATGAATTTTTCCCCCACAAACCATTTTCAATTGTGACATAAAGTTATGGATTTTGATCCAATCACATTTTTCTATTTCCACTACATATCCCCTCATAAAGATTTAAATCATATGTTGCTCATGTGGTTTATGAACATCCATGGGAGGGAGTTTTACTAGGAAATTACAATAATTATAGAATAAATAAGAGGAGAACGAGGGAAGAAAGCAAAAAATGATCAAATTCCAGAAACTTGAGACTCAAATTATCCTATTTGTAAAACACTCAGGTAATTAGGCTACCAAAAAATAAGAAGACAAATCCTATTTAAAAGTAATCCCTCATTAAATTAGGTGATTTTCAATCCCTTTTCATAATAATTCCATCATAATCCCTCCATAAAGTAATCTCCTCATAAGACTTTCATAAAGAATTAACTTTAATGAGGGACACCATTTTCACATTCCCCATTTCAAATATAAAATCGCATATATGAAATGGGGGTGTTCGTAGGCTATTCAATACCCCCTTTTAATAATATTATACCACATAGGATTTTGATTCACCATATCCCATTCATGTAGCATCTAAATAATCCCTAGTAATTTCTCTAAGGTCAAATTCATGTCATGTCAATTAATGGGCCCTAAATTGTCAATCCTTTCATAGAATATCATGTTTGAGTTGCATGATAATGAACTACATAACATAACATCCCTATAACATGGTGTTAACCTGCGTAGCTAATTCACTCAATATAAGATGTAAAAATAAAATCTTATCCAATGCAATGAGCATATGATTCCTTTTGTAACAAAAACCATATTCTTCATTTCATGAGAATGAAATAAAATTTAACTTGTGGGAAGAATCAAAATATAATCCCCATTCAGATTTTTTTTAATTTCATACAATGCAGTTGATCTTCTGTTATCTCTAGTTTCTTACACCATGCATGAATCATATGAGAATAGAGATTTAATTTTATTGTATCATCAATAAAATTGAAATGCATCTAATAGGGCCTGATACTAATAATGAATCCCAACATTATATTACAACATAGGTATACTCCTAGATATAATCTCTAAATATATATTCACTTGAATCATTTACCAAGTCAATAATCTCATGGAAACTCATGCATAAGTCCTGACCACCCTCCTATTATTTCCCTTTTTAAGATAGAGGAATCCAATCAGGGAAGCACTAATGAGTAATACCTATTGAAGGAAAAATCTTTTTTAATTCTCAACAAAACCACATTATGGTTGAGCATGGGATTTTAAAATAAATAGGATGATAAATTCAAATTTCATAAAACAAAAAAATTCTTGGGCAGAAAACACTAGGGGATGTCGATGCTTGATTACACACGGCAACAAAAGTCACATTGGTAGCAATCATCATCATTAGATCACCATCATCATCTTCATCTACCTAACACCAATAAAGATAAAAAGAAAAAACAATATTACGAAAAACAGTACCAAGGAAAAGCTTCAAAACACTATCGAAAAAAGACACCTTCAACCTTGTTGTCATCAATCCACCATCGACGTTACCAAGATCCAACAATAACATCCCAGAGTAGTATCAGTATCATTGAAAGAAAACTAAAACCTTATCAATATCCTTTCATTGGTATCACCAAAATATGAGATAAACACATTATCATAAATTTGAAACACACCATAACCTTCATTGATGGACACTCACCTCGATGCCACGTATTCATTCCACACATCTTCCACCATCACTACGCAGCACAAAAATAAATTAGTTCCTATAGAACATCATAATCCACTCGAAAAACACATCCCAAAGCTTACATGATAAGAACTACACTATACTATATTGGGGAGAAGAGATGGGAAATGAAGGTAGGGTAGAGTTAAAGAGGCTTAAATCCTATATAGAGAGTTAATAACTTTTCTAAGAACACATACAACAACACATCAACCAAATCCAAACAAATACATACAACAGAATCCATCCAAAAAAACCATTAATGTTGAAAAACAAGTCTAATGAAAACTGAAATAAATTACTAGAAATAACCTTTAAATAGTAGAATAAAGAGGTACCAAACAAACGAGATGAATAATCCAATTCTGAATAAAAGAAAGAGTTAAGATCTCTTCTATTCCACCTCCAACACAATCCTAAGATGTCATGAAACCCACATTGATCCCAACTAAAAATGGGGTCAAACACGATGGATTTTCTAGTAAGTTTTGTGGAGAGGAAGAACATTTCATTCCACTACCAACGCTGACCCAAACCATCTGAAGAACCACCATGCAGACCCCAAATAGAGGTTTGATGTGCAGGGTTAGGTAGAAAGAGGGGTAGTGAGAGGAATCTAATACATGCACAAGAAAACAACACCATCAAATAAGGGGGGAGAAAAAGAGGATAATAGGATAAACCGAGTCTAAATATAGAGAGGAGATCCATCACTGTTGAATGGTGCTGTAAAAAACCCTAGAGGAAGAGGATTATGAACAAGGAAGCTTCGATTCCACAAGAAGTTTATTCCAATTCATAAGCATCAGGATATTAGAAGGGGTGGAGAGAACTATCAATATATAGAGGAAGGTAATGGGAAGAGGAGAAACCCTGATTTTCAAGAGAGATAATTCCCCAAGAGAGAAATCAACCATCCAGTAACCCTGCGTAAGACCTATTCAATTTTTTTTATTCACTCCAATGTAATTAAAATGATCTTCTATCTCTAATTTCTCACACAGATCATGAATCAGATGGGATTAAAGTTTTAATTAATCTTTCTAATAAAAAATGAGATTCATAATAGTAATTTCATAGTAGTGTGGGTTTCATGAATTTAAATTTCCTAGCACATTTTCTTAACATAAAATGTTAAACTGCACGGATGAATCCTTGTATCATTAACATAAAAGGTATGATGTATCCTATTAAGTTTAATTGAACTATGTGGGGTATTATTTCTTTCACAAGGATATATAAGAACCACCTTTCATGTGAATGATCCCAACACCATGAACACTTACCACCTCCATAGATGGAAAAAAACTCCAGAGTTCCCAGCTATGTGGATTTAAACCATATATCCATAAAACTAAACATCACCAAGTATTCATGAAACATTATTTAGAAACTCAAATAAATATATATGGTTCCATTTATGGATAACCTATTATATATATAAATTTTCACATTTATATATAACCTTTGATGTATAAATTTTTTCACATTGAGAGAGAACATCCAATATATAAATATTTTTACACTAATAAGGAACCACTAATATATGTTGATGTTCATATTGAGAGAGAAGCTTGAATACATATATATGATCACATCGATAGATGAAAAAAACCAAATAATTTCATGAATGTAACTTATTATACACTTGGATATCGTAAAGATTCATGAAACATGTGTTAAATCAATAAGATAGTCTAAGAGTAAGAAATAATCCACTGAAAAATGTGTGGTGATCCTAACTAACTCCCTATAAAAAATAAAAATTCATAATATCCATTGGTAGTAAAAAACCTATTTACCACATAACTTTAGAAGAAGGACCACATGACATCTCATGAGACTGATATTGGAGTTGTGGGTTGTTTTCAATACCATAAATACACCCCATCAGACCCTGACTGAAACAGTGATGATGTTTTATTTTTCACAAATTACATTCATGGTTATTATTAAAATTTTATTTCATAACTAGATATAAAATTATAATCAAATTATATTTTTTTAATTTTTTTTAATGATAAAATATTCATGATAATTATTATGTTAAAATTCAACAATAAAATTCATTTTAACTTTTTTAAAACAAGCTTACAAAGGAAGATTTTATGAATTGTAAATGTATATGGAACAATTTAACTTCATTACTTTTGTAATGACATAAAAAATATACCATAACACTTTTTTGTGATTATAGAACCATTGGATAAGAAACATTGACCATTACCATGATACCATATAAATTATGGATTTATAGACCTAATGTACCCAAATGATTAACATAAAAATTATCAAAATAAAAATAAAATAATGTATGGATTAAAAAGAATAATAATGATTCAATAAACCTTAAAAAGGTTTATAATCAAGTAAATAATTAATAAAATTTTATTATTTAGGAAGTTATAGGATATAATAGGTGACCCGGGAATTGAGGTAAGGGAGTTTTATTTGAAATCTCAATTCCCTTCAAGTATTGTTCCTCTATTATGTATCATCTCTTCTATGTAACATATCCAAGCTATTGAATATATACCTTACTATTTAACTGTAATTTATGATAATTTATGTTCTCTTTTTCTTTCTTATGGATTTATATTAGATACCTTACATATTTTATATTGGTTCTTTCCCATTCTTGATGATATGTTCTCTTTAACACTATACCTCTATATCTCACACTTTCTAACATTCTCATATGATTTCTCTATGTCATTTATCATTATTCTTCATTTTTTATAGAGTTATGTATTTTTTTAATCTTTTTTTCTTTTTATTTATTTATGTTAATAACTATGATATTTATAATTAAATATTTTCAAATATATATATTCCTATACATGATTCATCTTCATTAACTCTAAATATTTTCAGTGTTCTATTATTCTTAAATTTAATAAAAATAATTTTTTAAAGGCCATTGTATCACCTTTTTAATTTTTTTCAAATTTATTTATTTCTATTTTGTTTGTGATAACATCTCCAATTTTTTTGAAAAATCATATTTATATTTATCTTCTATTTATCTCTCTATTGTTTTAAAAATAATTTTCAAATAATTTATATGCATTACATGTTATAATAAATAATGATTATTAAAATATCATTTTATTATATTTATGACATTTTATAAAAACGATGTTTTTTATGTTCAATGTCTTATACAATCTATGAAATGGTTTTCTTAAAACATATTAAAATTTTAATATTCCATTTTAGTATTTTCATTCATTTCAATACTATTTTATATTGTACATATTTTCAATTACTTATGTTTTATTTACATGGACGGTATATTTTTTATAAACAAATACTATATCAATATTAAGACTCTAATTTATTATCTAAGATACTATATATATATGGTGTAGTGATAATAAAATCCATATGAGATAAATAATTAATCACTAAAATTGTCATGCCTTATCATCAAATATGGATAATGATAACATTTCTGCCAAAGTCTTTCCTTTGTAAATACCCTATACTCCCTTATTCTAATTGAAGGATGTTACCCTTAATATCCATACATTCAATTGAATAGGGAAACTATTAACATAACTATATATCCTTTATTCCCCATGATATGAATACCATTATGTTTAATTATCATTATTGAATCATTTTTACCTAGAAAAATATATTATATCTTGAAATTTCTATTTGATTTTTAGGGGATAAAAATGATATGATTTTGAAGAATTTATGATTTTTTTTCATATTTATGTGGAAGAAACACACACACACACATATATATATATCATTATGATGATGGATTGTACCAGAATTATATTTCCCTCTAATGAATTAGATAAATATTTATATTTTATGAGATTATTATGTGTGGGATAGATGTAATTTCTATTGTACACACTAATATACATGGTCTTGTTGTGGGTTTCCTTATCCATAATGTTATGATGTTTTCATTAGAGATACTTGACATAAGTTATTATTTTTAATGATCATGTATGTGTCACATTACTATAATTGGAGTAAAGGGATTCCATTAGGGATGATGGTAAGAGTCTTTCCTAGAAGATGTTTCCTCCCATGGAGTACTTTGATAGGTGTATTATATGTTTTCAAGATCAAAAATTTATGGCATTTATTTCATGGTATATTATTATAATATCATGATTTATTTTCAGTTATTAAGATTTTAAGGTCATATTCAATTAATCAATCCATTTCTCATGTGATCATGTATCTCATTTGTTAATGATCTATCAATAAATCATATATATCTCATTGTTAATTTTTTCCCCTCACCAAGTGTTTGGGAACACTCATTTTCTGTTTCTCCATTTCGCCAAGCTATTATAGATGATAATGATATTTTAATCAGATTATATGGGGCATGATATAAGGGATTTTAATAAATCATATAGGTTAATAATGTAATATATTCTTAGTTTCAAAATAAATTAAACATGGTATTCTAGGAGTTCATTGTAATCCATGTTATGTGTATAAATTAGGTATGTTTAGTACCAAATTTTGAGGTGTGACTGTAGAGGAATCTCATTCTTGGAAACTTTTACTAAAATTAAATAACTAAATATTTTGGTATCCAAACTTACTTGGGTTTAGAAACATTACCAAAAAATTTATTAGGTGTTCACATTCTTTAAACTCATATATTTTGGTTAATATTATATTCCTTAGATATATAGAACTTAACTATTCATAAATTTTACATCATTATCAATGAGAATAACCTTTTTCATTGCCAACCCATTTAAAATATTTTATAAAAAATGGTTCACTTTTAAGAAAAAAATTGTTAAAATAAAAAATTATACTTACAATAATAAAAATAAAAAATTCTAGATGAATCCCAAATAGTTTTAAAGAAGTCTAAAATATTACCAAAATAGAAATAACATTAGAAATTAATTTCTCACCATTTATAGATACATCTTATATACCCATCATATAACCTTGTGCATTATCTCCAAAAACTACATTTCCACCTTAAACTTTTTATAAGTTATGAAAGCTAGAACTTTTTGTGGTCATGTGTCAATAATAACTTATGTCCTAGTACAATGTTTTTCAATCACCAAAACTCAATATTTTTTCTAAAATAATATAATTTAATATTTCATTAACTAAAGTTTATTGGATCCAAAAACATTTTCAAACACAACTTTAGGCACTCAAATCTTACAAAATCTTATATTTTGAATAGATATAAGTTTATTATATATATATAATATTTATCTATTACAAATTATTTCATATTTATCTAATAATATCTACCTTTCTATTTCCCACCCAAATTAAATTTATTATAAAATGGTGCAATTTTTAAGGTGAAATAGTTGGACATAAAATGTGACTTCCTTGAACAATAACTTCCAAGTTTATATAAATAATTATGTCGTTTCATTATCTCTAGTGTTTATGAAAAAATTTCCAACAATCCAAAATGTTTAATAACATTTTCTCTAGATTTTTAAATTTTTATTTTAATTTTATAACTTTATCCCAATCACTATTAATCAATTAAACAAATATATATTTTGAATTAGGGTCAGAAGTAATTTTTGAAATAGACTTATCCAGATTAGATAGGTTTTCCTTAACAAAATTATATTTATTAAATAAAGTTTTGTTGGTTTTCTCCAAGTCAACTATATATTCACATATTTAATCAATTTATGGAGAATTATAATCATTATCCTCCAAAAAATATGAATAATTTAAATATTTAATAAAAATAGATTTATTAAATATTTTCTTGATTTGATTTTCATTTTGAGGAATTTTCAAGGGAATGAATATGAAAATATTTTTGCAATCATCACTATATAATGTAATTTTATAAGTAGAATCTACATTGGCACTCCATATGTTAGTATACTTAAAAAAATAATTTTCTTTAAACATTAATTATCTACTAGAATATTTATCCTACCTTTTTAATCATGGAATATTAGGATTTATATGACCTAGTTTCCTATATTCAAAACAAATCACATAATTTGAATCTTTTCTAT
Organism: Viscum album; assembly: GCA_963277665.1. Lineage (NCBI taxonomy): Eukaryota > Viridiplantae > Streptophyta > Magnoliopsida > Santalales > Viscaceae > Viscum > Viscum album. The sequence goes on along the minus strand of OY728166.1, from coordinate 1,076,641,795 downwards.
CATATCTGATTTCATGTTTATCATATCACTCCTTTTATTATTTTCTGTTGTTATTTTTTTTATAAATTTTTCTTCTAAAAAATTATATAGATCTATTATTATAATTGATTTAATTAATTATCACTTAATTTATTATCACTTTCATTCATATAATTCTAACAATTATAAGTAGTTTTTTAGTATGTTTAGAAGTAGTAGTTGTACAAGTAGTAGAAAAAGAAAATATATTCCTCATTTTCTTTTTCTCAACATATATCTTAAGCTAATTTTCATACTACATCAGGGTTTTAAGAAGTTCATATAAACTCAAACCCATAATATGTTTAGTGTCTTTAAAAATATTCTTTTTAAATTCTCATTTTTTCATAAGGATACCAACAATCTTCTCTCCCATCTATTATAAATGATATCAGATTATCCCTAACATTATAAACTATTAATGATTGTCATAAATTATTGATACATATATTCGACATGTTCTTTATTCAAGAAATAATAATCTTGATAGTCAAAAAATTATATATCTTCTAGTTTCCATAATATTTTATGTTAAAAAATTATATAATTTTTACTTTTTTTAAATTACATTAGTAGTTTCAGATGAAAAAACTTGAAAATAGATATTCTTTTACATATAACATAAAATTGTATTATGAACTTTGTAGTTTAACTAAAACTATTATTTTTATTCTCTAAATAAATTACATATGGGTTTATCTATAATCATGTATTCACTAGAAAATATATCATAATTTTAAACTCTATTATTGATAATACGAGTCTTTATTTTGTCTCATAAATATTCCAAATTAACACCAATTATAGGTATCCCATTCAGATTGAGATTTTATAATGTTTTAATCAACATATTAGATAGAGTAAATAATTTTTCTATATTATACATAAGTTTAAAAAAATTATAATTTTTAAATACCTAGACCTAAACATCACAAAATCATGTGTCTTTAGTCTATAACAAACTTTCTCTAGTTATGAATTATCTTTTATGACTAATGTTTTTGAGAAATAATCCATAACCCTTACGTAACAAAAAAAATATTTTACAAATTGAAAACTTTTGTTTAGTATAATTTTTTAACACAATATAAAACCATTAAAATATAACATGTGTTATTTTCATGAAAAATATTCAAGCCTTTTAAAATTACTTATTCCTTTTCCCAACTCATCCTTAAACCCTATGGAAAATATTTTAAAATGTGGAATGAAAAAAAAAGTTCAGTCAGTGACATAAAATAATTATATCTACTAGATTATTTAAAAACATTAAAACCAATAAAATAATTACCTTTATCACATTAATCTTTAATCATATTAAATAAATCATTTCTATATAAAAAATATACACTTTATACTCAAAGGAAAACTTTTAAAACCCATATAAAGAATAAATAATACATATAGAAAACCAAGGGAATTATTTTCATATCATTATTACTTACACATGTAATAACTATAATATATATACTTGGAGTATTTATCATAGTTAAATATTAAATAACAATCATGGTTACAATTGGAATAATCATTGTAGTATATTCCTATAATCTCTTAGGAGAAACCTATTTGGATAACTTTGTCCCTTTACCCAATTCATTTGAGATCTATAATGGGATAACCCACTCTTGGTTTATAAATTAACCACCCACCATCATATAAAATTCAAAATAATCATAAAATAATCATAACATATAAAATATTGCATCATAAAAACATTCTTTTCACCCATAAGAAAGTATTTGTATACATTGATATAGTTATTTTATGTAAAACCTGATTTTCAAAACTAAAATTATTAAAATAAAGGTAAATAATGGGTTTCATTAAATAAAACATGGAATATTATAAAGTAATACAAACATAAATTAATGGTTGAGGTGGTGTTAAAAGTTTTTGTTACCTATAGGTTAAAATAGAACTGTCCCTTTTTTCTTTTTTATTAAGACATTAAAACATTTCGCAAAAGAATCATTTTAAAAACACTAAAAGAAAGTAAAATAAATATAAAATTTCTATTAAAATTCAATTATATCCATATAAATACACCCTTAAAATAATTTTCAAAATATGGATAATGAAAAAAGAGTTTTAAGGGAATCTTTAACAAGAATATGCTTTAAAATAAAGCCCCTTACCTTGAGTCTAAATAATCCCTTACATTCATTATATTCTTGAAAAATAAACTTATGTTAATTATTTAAAATCTTAAGAACTTTTTTTTAGTTTTATCATTCCTTTTATTTTACCTCTTACCTTACTATATTTATTTATTAAATAAATTAAATTCACATAGAAAGTTTTGCTGCTATTTGGTTCATAAGTCAAAAAGGACTTATTTATGCAAGATATGGTAAAAGTGGTCATTAATCTACCATATCTAGAATAATAATCATGAAATAATTATCAATTTTATTACATTTAAATCTAACCATTAAATATTTTTAGAAAAAATTAACTATGTTACAAACATTTAGACGATAGGTCATGTGTATGCTTGAGTAATATTTAGTTTTTTCAATGATCATTATAGAAAGAATATAAGTATTATTTTAACTTTTCAAAATGATCGTAATATCATAAATAGAAAATTAATTATTTTAGAATACATATATATATCATTCATTTCATATGGTAACAAGAAAAATAGAATCACATTTATTCTTGGAGGCAGTAATCCAAACATACGCACGAACATCGTTATCATTTTTTAGTGAATGGAATGTTATGAATTTTAACAATATATTAATGTTTTATAATGATAAATATATCATTAATATAATATATAAAAATTAAATCCATCATTATAACAAGTCTTTAGATATGATGATGGAGAATAAATTACATCGGTTCAAAAGGTGGTAGTCCACCATACCCACAAATGATGAATTCATCTCCCATTTGATGGAGGTTGAAGATAGGTTATGGATATTAAATTAACATAAAAAAATATCATTGTATTTGGGATACTGGTTTTCTTATTTTATCATGTCTTAATAAGATTTTACAAAGGTGTAAAAAGAAATAATACTAATACGTGCAGTTAAAACTGTACATATTCTTTGAGAAGTCCCCTTTGATTAAACCCTTAAACCCTCTAAGGTTAGTATTATGTGTAAAATAATAACTCTATAATGAGGGGAGATATTCTAGTAATGTATTTGGGTAGGTAGTGGCTATCATAAATTGTTATTTAATTGTGAGGTAAATAGAATGAGAGATTCCCTTTTATAAGAGGGGAGGAATACTCTTGGAATTTCTCAAAAATATTAAACTATTATAAATTACTTTTAAATTTTAAAATGGATCCCAAATTATTTATTTAAAATATAGGATGATTATGGGTTAAAATAGTATAATAAAATAAAAATTAGGCATATTTGTACTATTTTTTTACACTTATCATTTGGTTTTAACTCTTTATTAACCCCATTCACAGTTACCGTGACAACAAGGATTTATATAATTTGAGGGTCAAGGTAGTTATAAAAATTGAAAAAATATAACATAAATTGAATGCGGTTGATATTATAAACCACATAATAATTAATTTTATTAATATGTGGTTATTCATAATTTTATATCATTTAATTAAATATTATTTACTATAAAATATCAATAATTTCAATATATAGAAATATTCATTAAATTAATATTAATAAAATCTAAAAAACAAGTAAGATTAAAACAAAAATATCTTAAAACATCCCCAATATTTCATTAGAATCTATAAAATTCATGGATTGAATTAATTATCTCAAATTATAATACTTTTAAAATTTTCAATATCATTTATTTGATTTTTCTATTAATTGAATAATTACTATGTAAGCATTGTGTAAACATTTAAGATAATTATTTATTCAAAAAAATAATATAATAGAGATAAATAATTTATATTTAAAATTAATATTTATAATAGAATATATACTTTGGTTATCCCCATGTTAAAAATAACATAATTATTAAAAAATAAAGTTTGAAATTTTTAATTGTTTTTATATAAAGTATAATAAGGGCCATAATCATACCCATATATAAAAAAGGTCATATAACCAAATCATGGAAGTTTATGGAAAAAATGGGCTCATCTAAAAAAACTATGCATGTTTCAATGTTATTTTATTATCTTCATCATTTGATTTTTTCCCATAATTACCCTATTTACCATCAACAGAGGCAAACAAATTTACTAAGTTTTCTATTCATTTTGAAAAAATATAAAAATGAATCTACTTAAAAATTTTGATATTTTTTATTCCAAATATGGAATCCTTTTTTTTAAAATTCAAAACATAAAATTTATAGAATTTAATTTAAAACCAAACAAGAAAAACATGATGAATTTTTTTTTCACAAAAATGATCGTTCTAAAATATAAAAAGTTTTTATAATAAATTCATTTATTAAAAAATTTAATAAAATATTTAGATTATTTTAAATAAAAATTATATAATTATATTTTATCATTAAAATTATAAAATTAAAATTCAATTTCTAGTAAAAATTAGTATTTTCACTATACATTGAAAGTTCAGGCTTGTATGAAAATTTTCAAAAATTCAACCTAAGATAATTTTGACATGCTAAATTAAAAAATAAAATTCATTTCTACAAATTAATGTTCAAAAAAAATAAAAAATTTATAATAATATTCAATCATAAAAATTAAGTAAACCATTTTTGAAGAAAAAACATTTTTTAAAGAATAAATTGAATTATCTAAAAATATATCACTTGTTTAAAAATCATTAATTAATACATAAAAAATGAGTAGGACCATTATATATATTATATTTTTGGTAATATTTTTAATTCTAAAAAATTTAACAGTTTGGTTATAATTATCGTATTAAAATAATAAAAATTCATTGTTTGTTTAAGCTTGGTGTTGCATATCTTGTACATTGTCAAAGGTAGTGTTCCATTTTAAAAAAATAAGATATTAAATTTCCCACTTTTAATAAATTTAATCCTCACAATTTATACTCAAGTTCATAACTCGGGTTTAACTTTTCCAAAAACATTTTTTGAAAACCTAAATCATAAAAGGGTTAATAAAACATCTTATTGATAAGTGAAAAAGAGAAGTATGAATGTCATCTCTAATAACACATAGTCAGATTAAAAATAGTATAAAATTATTGGAAAGTGAAAATATGGATATGAGAGAAAAAAATAACTCTTAAGGACTGAAAGAGAGTGATAGAGAACATGGCCGGAAGAAAGTTAACCTTCACAAAACTGTAAATATGTGATGGGTTAAAAGGTTATTGATTTTCGGTAAAAAAATTAAACCAATAATGTTTTTGTTTAAAAATACTCTCCTGAAGATTAGGAATTATCTTATTACCTATATTAAGAAAATAAGTAAATATACTTACTTATGAAGAATAATTTTAAATTTTAATCAATTCAACCAGAAACTAATATTTGTTTCACTAAACCATGAGTATTCAAGATTATTATTACATGCCTAAAGCACTTGAATCAACATATAATTTACCACATAATCCAAAAAAAGTTAACAATAAATTCCTCCAATATATATACAATAACCAAAAAAAATGTCTTTGAAAATAAAATACAATTCAAAAAATTAATAAAAAATCATATGATGAAAAACTAATTCAATTTTCAAAATTAAATAGTAATACCAAATGTTTATCTTAGATAATTTAATAAATAACTGTCCTTAATTTTTTCAAAATATTATAGACTATGATTGAAACCAAAAAATGATAAGGATTTGATCACATAGTCTTTAAAGATTAATTTAATATTTATCTCTATAAAACATCAATCACTCTTAACATCTCATTCCAAAAAAGTATATACCCTAATCATATAATCTCCAAGATATGTTAATCATTTCCATAAATAATATTAATCACAATAAATAGACATTAAAATCACATATGAATTCATAATATAATTCAAAATTTATTTCTTAATTAAAATACATTTATATTCTATTTACCTTAATCATATAAGGTTCCCAAAATAGTGCACTATTTCTGAAATAACATTAATCACATAATCACTGAATCACTTCCCATATCATTGTTATCTATAGAATAAAACATACATTTATTAAATTATCTTAATATATTTATGTAAAATCATTTAAAGAAAGAAAAATTATGTCATACTAACCAAGACATCTTGTACACCAATAGTAGAAAATGTGCCCCTATTGCTCTTTAGTTATGGGTTCAATCCTCAAAGACTTGGAAGATGCAACGAGTTATTGATAGGACTGAGGGTTTTACATTTTCTAAAACAATATTAATATAATCCTTATAATATCTCTATAAATTTAATAAATAGCCTCAAAAATATCTTTAATATATTCAATATTAAATAAATGTTTTAACCTCAAAGTTTTTCTCATACCTTTTATTTTTCATCCCCAAAATTATGATAACCCATAATTAACCCAAAATCAAAGATCATATAAACCCTAAAGGTTATTCATACATTTAAAATTATTTCCAAAAAATTAAAAAATATCATTATTCCTCAAATAATATTTTCCCATAATAAACTTAAGGGTTATATATACCTCAAACATCTATCAAAACTCAATAAAAGTCTCCCAAAGTACTACCATCATCAAAGGATAAATAATTTTTTAAAACTTATGATCATAATTAAATCTACCATAACTCTTGAATCCATTATATGTATACATCATAATCATTCATAATTATCTATAATATAGTAACCATGATTTGCAATCTTATTCCTTAATACTTGTTTCCAACAAACAAAAATATACATACCTTTTAAATGTCATTTGTAGTTTCCTCATCATAAATTGTAATGTAATTTTGTATTCCAAAACCGATATATATATAGTCTTGATGATCCCATTCATTATCCTTCCCCTAAGGACATTTATTTTCATAATGTCCACTCTCCCCAAATTTAAAATGTTCAATTGGTACTTTAGGATGAACTTATTTTCCCTTCATAGAGATAACTGAAAACTTTTTTCCCTTAGAAGATTATTTATTTATAACCTCATTTACAACATATAAATCACATTCCTATTATTTTAATACATTTATTTGTGTGCTTATTTCCACATTCATGACATATTGGTTGTTGAATATAATTGACTTTATGATCATTATCATCTAAAATTCCATGATGCTTCATGTCTCTCGTATTTTATGAATTAGGAAACTCGCCATGATTGATGTTGGTAGTCATTATTCCTAATATATAGTTAAGAATAACCATAAGAGTTATCACTATCTCTCCAATTCTGTTTGGTTTCAAATTCCAAAAATCACTACATTTTCCTTTACATCCATTATTACATTTGTTCCTACAGAATGCATTCATTTACAAAAACCAAAAAGGTTATTGTGAGAATATCAATAAATTCATAATATACCATCTTATGAGAGGCTAAACACTAAAATATCCTTATTCATGTTATCTTAAATTATTTCAATTTATCTAAAATTACTATGATTCTACTTAACATATTATCTATTGTGGTTATAATGGACTATTAAATTTTTCTCCAACAACGTCCTTTCTTATAAATTTATCTAAAACCTAATTTGATATCAACTATAAAGGCCCGGACTTAAAAATCACATAATATTGTGTCTTTATACTATAATTAAATTTTTTTCACTCCTTTTTATTTTTTGGTTTAGAGTTTTAGAGAAATAGATAATAAATATTACATACCAAAACTATATTTTATAATGTGGAAACTTCTAATATGTATAAATTTTCACCATAATATAAAACCATTAAAATATAAAATGATATATTTTCATGATAAATCATCACAACTTTCAACTTGAATTCTTCCTTTCCCTTACCCATCCTTAAACCCAGTGTAAAAAATTTAAAAATTTAGAATGCACACAAAAGGTTCAATAAGGGACATAAAATAAAGAATTAGGTTAGTCCAGCAAAAAAAATGAAAAACCACAAAATAATTACTTTTATAACATTAATATTTGAGATTATAAAATAAATCACTTCCACATGACAAATACACACTTTATGTCCAATGGATCCTTTTAAAATTAATAGAAAGAAAATATAAAAAATTTAGGAAACTTAGGGCACCATTTTCATATCATTATGGATTACTCATGAAAGAACCTGCATGGTTATACTTGGAGTAACCATCATAGTTGCACTTGAAATAACCTAAATGGTTATACTTGGAATAAATATAATAGTATATTCACAAAATATAATAGGAGAAACCTATTTTTTTAAGTTTTCCCCTTTACCCAATGAATTTGAGAGATATAACAGGATCTCCTACACTTCATTTATAACGAAACTACCCATCATCATAAAAAATTCTCAAGAACTATAACATAATTGTAACACATAAAATCTTACATCATAAAAACATTCTTTTCACCCATAAAAATGGTTTTTTGTATATTGAAATATCAATTTTTTTAAAACATTTTAAAAAAAAATTCATTTATAAAGGGAAAGAATAGTTTTCTTTAATGAAAATATGAAATATTATAAAGGAAGAAAAACATGAAATAATGGTTATGGTAGCAGGAAAAGTTGTTTTAACTATATATGTTACAATAAAACATTCCCTTTTGTCTTTTTGTGGAAGATGTTAAAACACTCCGTAAAGGATTCCATTTAAAAAACAATTATAGAAATTCTAAAGAAAAATAAATTATTGTTAATGATTCACTTATATACATTAAAATACAACTATAAAATAAATTTAAAAATATGGATATGGAATAAAATAAGGTTTTAAGTGAAACTTTAAAAATATTTTTTAAGGAAATAAAGTCCCTTACCATGAGTCTGAATTATCATGTATTGTCTCTATCTTATTAGATAATAAAATTAGGTTAATTATATATATTGTTACGAAATTTGTCAAAGTTTTATATTAATTTTATTTTAACTCTTACTTTGCTATATTTATTTACTTATTCAATTAAATTCAGGTTGTCCGTTTTGATGATATTAAGTTCATAAGTCCAAAACGGCATAGGCATGTTTACTATGGTAAACGTTATCCTTACTAAACCATATCCAGAATAATAAACATTACATAATTATAATAGTTTTATATCAATTATAATTTTAAATCAAACCATTAAATATGGTTATGAAAAATTAACTGCCTAACAATACGGGAGATATTAAGTTGTTCATACACATGAGAAACATTTTCATTTATCAATGATTCTTATGGAAAGATGGTAAATAGTATTTTATCTTTATAGTATTATAATAATATCATATATATAATATTAATTTATTTAATATACTTATATAAATCATCCATGTGATGTGGTGATGAAAAATGAATCACATTTCTTCATGGAGATGATAATCTATATGTACACATGAACGGTATTATCATTTTTCAATGAATAGAATGGTAAGAAGGTAAATAATATATCAACATTTTATAATGATAAATCTATCTTCAATATCATATGTTAAAATTAATTCAATCAATATAACTAGTCTTCAAATATGGTGATGAGAACTGAATTACATTGGTTTGCGAGGTAGTAGTCCATTGTACGCACGAATGATGAATTTCACTCCCATTTGAGGGAGGATAAAGATGGATATTGGTTATTAAATTAAAATAATAATATATTAGTATATGGAGGATGTTTTATTAATTATTTTATGATGTTTTAAAAAGTTTTTATGAAGTATTAATAATAAATAAAACAAAAACATAGGGTTAAAACTATACCTCTTCTTTGAAATGTCTCATTTTATTAACACCTTAAACCCTCTAAAAATGGTATTATGCCTAAAAAGGACCCATATAATGAGGTGATGGATTATAGTATGGGATTTTCAAAGGTATTGGCCAAAAATATAGTTCTTATAGTGTGAAGTAAATAGAAGGTTAAATTTCCTTTTATAAGAGAGGGGTGGGCCACTCTTAGAAATTATCAAAATATTAAAAAAATATAGATTAAGTTTTGATAAAAAAAATGGATCTAGAATGATTTAATTCAAAAATAGGATGACTATGGGTCAAAATAATTTCATAAAATAAAAATTATACAAGTTTTTAATATGATCGTTCTCTTGTCATTTGGTTTTAACCCCTCGTTAACCATTTTCACACTTACCTTGATCACAAGGGTTTTTACTCTTTGAGGGTAAAGATAATAAATATAAATGATAAAACCACCCATAAATGGAACAGGAAAGATATTATGAACCATATAATAATAAACTGAACACATATAATATTTTTAGAAATTTTATATCATTTAATAAAATATTATTTATTATAAAATACCAATAATATCAGTTTGTAGAACTATTAATTACATTGAATTTAATAACATCAATAAAATAAGTAAAATTAGAAAAAAATATTTTAATACATCCATAAAATTTGATTTTAATCTATAAAATTCATGTATCACACTAATTTTCTCAAATTATAATACTTTTAATATTTTTAATATCATTTATTTGATCATTCCATTCATTGAATAATTATTATTTCGATGTTGTCTAAGCATTTAATGTAAGAATTTATTCATTGAAAATTTTAAAAAAAATACCATGATGAATATAAATAATTTATATTTAAAATTAAAATTTATAAATTAACATATCCTCTAGTTATTACCTTGTTAAAAATCTTATATTTATTAAAAACAAGAGTGTGACATTTTTTACTTTTCTTCACATAAAATATTATATGGTTCATAATCATACCCAAATGAAAATAAAAGGTCATACAATGGAATAATGGATTATTATAGAATAAATAAACTCATAAAATTAAATTTACTCAATTTTTGGGTCATTTTATACCCTTCATCATTTTATTTTTAACCCTTAATTATTTAATTTACCTTTAATTGAGGTAACCAAATATACTAAGATTACTATTCATTTTGACTAAAATTAAAATGAATATATTTAGAAAATTTTGAAATTATGATTCCAAATATGGAATATATTTTTTGAAATTCAAAATATTCATGTTTAAGAATTTAATTTATAATAAAACCGAAAAAATATGATGAAATATGGTTTTTCAAAAAAATCACCCTTCCAATATATAAAATTTAATTTTACTAAATAAAAGTATAAAATAAATTAAAAATATTATCTGAATAATTTTAAATAAAAATGAAGTAATTAAACTTAAATTTTTTAAAAAATAAATTAAATATTTTTTTAATAAAAAATAGTATTTTTCAATATTCGTTGAAAAATCAATATTTTCATCAAATTATAAAAAGATCATATTATGATAATTTTGACATACTGAATTAGAAAATGAAATTAATTCGATCAAATAAATTTTCTAAAATTTCCAAAAAATAATTATAATATTCACCCATTAAAATCAAGAAAACACATTTTTTAAGAAAACACATTTTTGACGAAAACACATTTTTTAATGAATAAAATGACCTTACTAAAAATCAAGTGCTTATTTAAAAATAATAAATTTATACATTTACAATGATTAACACCATTCTATATTTTATAATATAGTTAGTATTATTCATTCCCTCCCATTTAATAGTTGTGTTATAATAGCCACATTTATATTATAATAATTCGTCTTTTTTAAGACCAGTGTTGCATACCCTTTACACTATCAAACAAAGTCATTATTTTTAAAATAAAAAAATATTACTAAATTTATCTAATATAATGTTTTTATATGGTACATAATTCTTGGGAGGGTGGGTAATTGAAGATTTTTATAATCTTATAAAATTAATTTTCTCATTAAGAAATATATGAATTTTCCTAGTCAGGATTCAAGTATCACTGAGAAGGGGAGGGGGTGAATCAGTGATATCTTTTTTTAAGTTTCCTTTATTTTGAAACAACCTTCACCTACTATTAAATATTTATTTCCTTATTGAGCACAAATAAAACACACATCCACAGAAACATAAGAATTTACAATGTTCAGTACTCAAAAAGAGTAGCTATATCCTTGGTATGGTTTGGAAACAATCCAATACCACACAGTATACTAGAAATAAATCATTTGATATGGAATAAAATGAGTAGGATATACCCTTACACTCATGTGGAACTATGAAAAAAATCCAATAGTGTGTGTGCTCCATCTTAGCACAAATAGAGAAAAACAATGTTTTAGTGCTTGTTGAAAAACATTACCAAATTTGATCTCTCAAAACACTTCTTCTCTTTCCTACCCAAAAGATGGTAGGAACATTTTGTCACAACTCACAACTTGCATTCCACTCCCAGTTTTAACTCCACTCACTACTTGTGTTCCACTTTTGTCTTACACAAAACTTACTGCTTGTACACCACTCAATTATCGTGTGCCACTTTCTACTTCGCTCAACTCAATACTTACGTGAAACTCACTGCTTACGCATAACTCACTACTTAATCACAACTCTTTGATTGCATGCCAATATCTTCTTATGCACCACTCACTAACTTTGTGATTCAGTGCTCATATTTTCTAGAATTTTTTATCATACTCAAATGGGGGTGGGGGTAGCCACCTATTTATAGTCATTTTCTATACCTTGCACGCAACTCAGGAAACTTTCCCCCCGAAAATGAAAGTCTCATTCGCACAAGTCCCTTTATCCCAAAATCACCTTTAATGCAAATCCATACCTTGCACTACTGTTCTTCCTTTTTAATATCTATATCTAATGATTTTTGAAAAGAGTCTTGTGCACAACTTTCCAATCCTCTTAAACACTTGCGCACAACTTTCTTTTCCAAAAAATCTTTTATCCATTCTCCAATTTTTAGACCAACAAATTTGGTAAACACTAAAAAATTGAGCCACCTTAAAAATATATTTTAAAAACACCAACCATAATGATTCATATTCATCTACTTTCATCACAAACTTTTTCAATCATGATATATAACCTTTAATCGATAACCTTTATCATTGTCGAATTTTATAAGGAAGTATTGTAACTTTCCTGTCTTCCAGCACCATTATTCTTTCTAATAAAACCAGAATATGATTGGAAACAACTTTTCTACACCTTTCCTTTATAATTATTGTATCACAAGTTCTCCAAAAAACATATGTTATTTGTGAAATACAAATCAGCAAAGAGTATCCATATTCTAAAAGTATTTTACAAAGTGAATTGATTTATCCTATTTGAAAACAAAAGACAACACTTTTTAAAAGAAAAATATTCTTACATCCTTGTTTATCTATATTTTTCTCAATAATATAATATTTAATGACTATGTATTAGGTCTAAAGGGGACTATACCACCATTAGGGGGTGAATTGATGGTTACCAAAAAAAATCTCACTTTTAAATAATGTTATTCCCATATCCAGTTAGTGTGAAATGGTCTAAATAGTGGCAATATAATGATTAAGTAATCAGATAAATATAACACAAATAAAACCAATGGTTTTTATAAGGTTCAATCGCTCTTTTTATCAAGTGTATAATCCTTAGTTTTAACCAATTTTAATCTATCTACCCATGGTTCAAATTTATTATCAAAAAACAAGGAAAAGAGAAAGAATATTATCTTAAACTCCAATTATAGTATAAATAATTATAACCAACATGTTTCATGATATGAACTTCTCTTACCTCAAGTGATAATGAAATTTTTACTTTGGGTGGAACCTTGTTCTCATTATCAAAATATAGATAAATCCCTAATTTAATTCACCTATAATATGTGTCTCTTTATTTATTTTATCATACAATCACTTTTATTGGTGGGTGAACTATCTATTTATGTCTATTACATTGGTTGCAGTGTGACTCCATTAATTGTGGTGTGATCCATTGAATGTGGAAAAATTTCGCCTAAGCCATATACTAAAAAATTAACATATTGTGGATTGGATCCCCACCGAACGGCATGCCTTTTTATCTTCACCAAACATTATGGTGTGAACCAATGTCACACAATTAAGTATCTCTTAACTCCCAAAATTAGTGTGATACTTTATTCTCATTAGATAGACATTGTGACAAAATCATATTCTCATTATATCCTCAAATTCAATATTGTAATCGAATCATATCTACTATAATGTGATTAATATCACATAAATAGATCATCCTCCTCATGTCCGGTTAACTTTAATACAAAACCCTCATATATGATTAACTTATTCCTCTAATAAACACCATCGTATCACAAAAAATATCATGTGATATTTATTACATGAGATTAATCCATTTATTAATAAGAATAAATCATATATGATTTCATATAATGATATGAAAATTCTTCACCATGTGATATTTTCTTAAATAGACTATATTGTGATCAAATATTTCACACTACAATTTGACATCCATAGAAAAACTTCACTCCTTTCATTTAAATGAATCTTCACATAACTCTAATGTGATTCCAACTCATCCATGAGAATATATCCAATGAATATGAAACAAAACATCCAAATTTTAGGAATTATTTACTTCAATAAAAAATTACAATAATTTATTTAATAAAATTTTCTCCAAAACACCTCATCATATGATAGAATAATGATTCTGAGAGAAATCCATCCCTCGTCATAAGATCAATTCTATATTGTCTATAAATTAATTGAGATAAATTCAAAATTTCCTTTATCAATTCAAGTTAATGATATATATACATGCATCAATCACTAAATGTTTTCTATCTCCCTAATTTTATTTTTTAAACATGTGAATGTGAATCAATTAATGTGAAATTTATCAAAATCCACTCAACAACACCTCAATATTCCCCTTATTTAATAGCTCATCTCCCCCATGATTATCACCTAAAATAAAACCCAGACCCTCTCCCCCATTGTAAAAAAAATATATTTTTAATTCTCTCCTATGTCAACCAATTCAGTGGAGTGAATGATAAAAAATAACAATGAATGAATTTCATGGATTTTGGAAATAATACACCTCTTAAAACACTCTAAAGTTTCTAAAGGCACCTTGGTTATAGGTTTTTTTAAGATAAACTTAACTTCATCATTTTTTGAAACATATTACCATAAAATATCACTATACTACACCTTATTCTTGATAATGTAGTAATTGATGTTAATATTATTAGACCTCAAATATTAAATCAAATTCATTGACAAGTTGATTTTACTTTGATTATCATACCCAATCACCAATGGGTATTGAATATCAACCCTCATGTATTCAAGATGTATCATTATTCATATCAATTTAGTTATGGCTTTTGATTCCATAATATACACATATTACATTAAGATAATAGTGACATAATGTCACTTATTATAGTTTTAGGCAACACATGGGAGGTAGCATCATAGGGGTTCACCCTTGACCAACACTAAGTAGAGCTTCAATAGGTAATTCTCAGGTGAAATCGATTATAGCGGAATTTCAAGTTATTATAGATCACCACTAGATAAATGTTAGTTGATCCACCTCATGAAAGTATCACCATATCACACTTTAACCTTATGTAGATTCTAGTGTAATAGGAATTTATGTATCTAGAACACAATATTATAGGGTGTAATTTTCATTTTAGAAATGAAATGATAGTATCTTAAATCATATTTTCATTATTATTTTATTTACTAAAAAACACATGAATATATAATGAATATGATAAATATATTTATTGATACAAATAAAACATATTTTTTTGAAATAATATAATTAATAAAAAATTTCATTATAAATTCAGTTACTTTAAATGTAAAATTTTTATAAAATACTATTTATTTAAATATAATTGAAAATGTACTTTTATAACATCCTGTATAATTTTTTTAAGTGAAAGAATGTGGGTTTTCTATTGAAAATATTATTTTTCACTAAATAAGTATTTCATTTTTTTTAAAATAAATTCCTCTTATTTAGAAAATTTTCTTGAAAAAATGAATGTTATTTTTAAAATAATCACATTGAAATTATCTAGTGGTGAATGTTTCTTAATTTTCCGAGAAAGTTGAATTTTTAGGTAAAAAGTAAAATAAATTAAAAGATATAATGATAGTATTATGACATCATAATTTCATAAAAGTTAATTAATAAATACTTTATTTTCTTTATTAACCAAAAAAGTGTTTTCTCATTTAAATAATTAATTTTAAAATAATAATATTAATTTTACAAAAAATAAATAACCATCCATTACCTAAAGGATATTTAATTAATTTAAAAACAATTTTGTATGAACATAACTTATTTCAACATCATCATCAATATTATTTTAATGATTTTGGTTTTATAATGAATAAAATATTAAAAACCAATTCTCCTTGGAAAATACCATGGGAATAAACTTTGATAACATTTATGGTTTTGTATTTTTTATTAAATAGGAGTCTAGGGACAATGTTTAGAAATTAAGAAACAATTCCCACTTTTTTCTATAAACCCCCACCCATTCTCCAATTTCTCTCCCTTCAAAAGACTTTTAGAATGATTTATCTCTCAATTTCTCTCTCTAGAGTCTTTCTAAGTAGTTATTAAGGTTCCAATAATATCTTACCAAGATTTATGAAAAAAACCTCTTAAACTAAAGGGTTATCTTCCTTATCTTTTATCTTTTATAATTTCTATTGTTATAATACTTTAGATATCAAAATAATTATGATTTCATATGTTGATGGACATAACTTACTATTCAAATAATGAGATTTCGCCATAATCAATCATTAAAACATTCCATGAACTTTTATATTCACCAATTGCTGCAATAATTATCCCTTTATTTTCGATGAAATATTTTTATAAATACCCAACCCTATATTTTATAAAGGGTAATCATCTACATATAACTATACTTCATTGATTGGGTACATCCTTTTATAAAACTAAAATTCCTTAATCATGGGGAAAAATAATGAGAAACATTTTTATGTTATATGATATATGTGGAACACATGAATTTATACATATGTATGGTGAATCCTAAGAGATATTCAATTCATTGGGTAAAGATTTTATATATAGAGATTACGTGTTTATAAAACCTTAGTGAATAAACTTTGTAATAAGTTTTTATGACACCTTGGTGATGAACCTTGGTGATATGATTATATATGTATCATCTTAATGTTATAGCCACATTTCTATGTTATTCCTCATATACTTATTATCATAACCTTACATTATGACACATTTACTTATGATCATTGAATCATGTTATACTTTATATATTTATGACCATGATATATTGTTATCCCTATTGAATTATCCATGGTCACTTACTTCATACTTCATTTTTTATCCCTTACTAGGCTCTATTCTCATCCTCTCCTTTGATGCATGTCCCCACAAAATATTATATAGTTAGGTAAACTACTATGGGATTAAAGTAAGATTTCATGAGGAATAAATATTGTTTATGTGAATCATGTATTATGTTCCTAGTTTCCAAGACACTAAAGCTCAAAAGCACCTTTGAAGATATTTATGTAATATTTTATCATGGAATTTTGTTAAAAATCATATATGAAAATTCAGGGTCTCCATAGTTTGTATCAAATGAAAGGTTTAGTTCTTCATGGAAATTAAGACTATAAAACATTATTAATAACCCTATGGATAAGTCTAAATATAGGAAAACCTCTAAAAATTTTGGTACAATATAAATAAATTAGTTACAAAGTAATCAAATCCCTATCTATAGACTACAAGTGGATGTGGATTTAGGATAGGTGTATTTAGGGGTAATAAACCCGAAAGGGATAATTAGGTATTAATTTAACCTATACATGCTTCAGGATAAAGATTCCTTACTGCATGTCTAGTTTGACAAACCTGGGTGATATTCTTTGGTTAATTAGATAATTTTTATAAACCATTATGATATATATATATATATAGAATTTATTTTTAAGAGTTATGTATAATATATTAAAATAGTGTTATTATAAAATATTAAGATTAAACTTCCCTTTAAAACTATTATAATATTAATAATAATAATAAAAATTTTATCATTTATGTTTCATTCTTATAGAGAAATGTTGGGTAATAGAAGACCTCCTATGAATACTAGATATGATGGATTATGTGACAATGGTATTAGAAATATAATGGATGAATGTGTTGAAAAATTCACGATGATGATGAATAAGTTAACTTAGGTCATAAATAACAACCAGAACCATGTGGAGTATCTAAATTCACCAAGGAACAACCCCTATTTGAACCCTTCACATGTCAATGAATATTTGTTTTTAGCATAACAATTGATCCAATAATCTAAGAAAAAGTTACCAATACTATAGAAAAAATATTTTCTACTATTCACTTTTATGAGAAAGATAGTGTTACTTTGGTAATATATCTTATAGAGGGAGAAGCTAATTAGTGGTGTACATTGATCAAGAACCCAATATAAAAGGATGTGGTTGAAGCTATAAACTGGGAAGACTCTATAAATCCTTTTTCAATAATTGTTTTACTGAAACCCTAAAAAAAGATGGATAGGTAATTCCATAACAAAAAGAAAAAAGAGAATAAATAAGTGGTAATTTATGAGATAAACATTAAAAGGATTTAATGATATACTTCATTCTTTTTCAATGATTCTGATGGGATGATTAATTGATTCTTTGGGAGGATAACACCTCATCAATATAAATCTATTATAATAAAAGTATTTGATAGTTATGAGGAAATAGTGTAGAGTTCCCTCAAATTGGAAATATAGTTTATAGATTAATAGTAATCTCATGGAATAAATTATAAGAAGATGATCATAGTTTATAATTTTGAAAATAATTTTAACAAGGAAATATAAGGGAAGAGATAACAACTCTTTATATGAAAGAAGTGTTTGTATAAGTATTTTTAGATATTTTTTCATATAAGTGGAAATTTTTACATGTCTATAAGAGAAGTACATGTATGTCAAAGATATCATGGAGATGGAAAGCCTCAAAATATAAATTCCATTAAAAAATGAATGATGTTGTAAGTAAAACCTATAATAAAATACTTTATTGTGTGGAGATAAATGACATTTAAATAATCAACATCCAAACCAAAACATAAAGGAGGGAGTTACCATCAACTCCAACAAAGAAAAATGGAGCAAGGGAATTCTTTTTTCAATCCTAATAGATATGGTCGATGCTCAAAATGATATAGTGGCATGTATTCTCATTGTAATATAAAATATGTAAAGTACATTTTTATTCTAATTTTATGAATTCCATTGTTTAATTTAATTTTACAAAAAATCATATTACACCCTGAAATTCTAGTTATGGAATTTTTGGATAAAAGATCTAGTGGAACCGCTCAAAAATCAATCATTTATAAAGATTACACTATTATATTTGGTGAGTTCAATAAATCTGAAAAATTAGTAGTCATTCTAATAGTGAAATTTGTCATAATAATTAGGATGGATTGGTTGGAAATGTTTAAATCCATGATCAATGGTATAAAAAATAAAAGTTTAGTTTTATTGAAGTGAAAACATATAATTATCTTAAATGGAGAGATATACCATCCTCTGTCATATGAAGAGCCACCTCCCATTTCCTTTTTTATAGAAATGATTGGAGAGGGAGAAAAATGAGAAAATATTTAGATAGGACATATATCCATTATTCAATAATCAATTGATGTATTACAAGAAGAGTTACCTAGAAATCACCCATAAAAAGATATATAGTTCTAAATTAAACTCATACTTAGATAGATTTCAATATCAGAGACCCCATGTTGAATGATATATAATGATTTATAATAATTACATAATAAAATTCAAGATATTTTGGAGAAGTGTTGTATTCAATCAAGTGTGTCCCCATAGGGAGGAATTATTCTATTTGGGAATAAGAATGATGGATCCATGTGATTATCAATCTATTATATAGAATTTAATAGGTCCCAGTGAAAAAATACCCTCTTATAAGGGTTTATGAATTCTTCGACCAGCTTCATGAGTCTCAATTATTCTTTAAGATTGACCTTTGATCAGGGTATCATCATTTGATGGTGTTAAAAGAAGGTTTTCCAAACACTACCTTCCAAAAATATTATAGAAACAATGATTTAGCTATTATACCCTTTATATTGAATAATTATCCTACCACATTTATAGATTTTATGAATATATTCTTTAAGGTCTTCCTTGATAAATATGTGGTTCTCTTTATTTATGGAATTTTTATATAATACAAAAGTGTTATATAGTATAAGGATCATCTAAGGTTCATATTAAAAACTCTGATAAAAGTGATTCTTCTAGTTAAAATTATAAAATATGATGTATGGTTGAAATAAGTCACATTATTTGGACACTATTTGACTAGTGAAGGAATTTTAGTTGATCCAGTAAAGACAAAGGATTTAGTGTAGTGGACTCAACCAATAATACTAACTGAGATTCATAGTTTCCATAGTCTAGCTAGATACTATAAAAGGTTTGTGAAAAAAAATCCTTGATTTCTAATCTACTAATAAAATTAACATAAAATGGAGTTCATTTTATCTAGATAAAGTAGCATGAATATAGTTTCCATGAACTAAAAAAGAGGTTGGTCAGTTAAAATAGGAAAAAATACCCTTTAATGGGAAGTATTTTTCATTTATTATGATGCATCCTTGAAGGGGTATGGACTTTTACTAATGAAAAAAGAAAAAATGATCAAATATTCATCATGATAGTTAAAATTCATAAGAAGAATCATATTACCCATGATTTAGAGTTAGTTATATTTATAGTTTCATTAACAATATGGAGGAACTATCTTTATAGGGAGAAGTGTGATTTATACTATAACCACCAGACTTTGTAGTATATATTCACACAAAAGGAAAAAAAATAAGAAAAATGAGATGGTCAAAGATTCTTATGAACTATGATTTTTCCATTCATTATCACCAAGGAAAATAAAAAAACTTAGTGATGTGTTGAGATGGAAATACCCTAGAGTTCATGAGATGATGAGGATTGAAGGAGTCCAATTGATCAAGGACCTTGTAAAGATAGAAATGTAATTCATAAGAAAAGAGACATCATCAATACTATCCCAAATGATTTCACAACAATCACTACTATGGAGGATAAAAAAATAATAAATATAAGATCCTAAGTTAAAAAATAAGATAAAATTTGTGAAAAAAATGTGAAGATTTCTGAGTTCAATGTTGATCAAGAGGGAGTACTAAGGTTTGGAACATAACTATGTATCCCATCTATTATAGAGTTAAAGATTTAGATGATTGATGAAGCTTATATCTCTATGTTTTATATACATCATGAAAGATCCAAAATGTGTTAGGATCCACAAAGTCATTATTGGTTGGACAACATGAATAGTGGGATTGATGATTATACAACAAGATGTTTGTTATGTTAGTAAGTAAAGGCAGAGCGATGACTACCAAACAGGTGTTTCAACCACAGACCATACATGTATAGAAGTGGGATAACATCACTATGGAGTTTTATAATGAAACATATAAGGAAAATAAATCTATATAGGTAATCATTAATTATTTAAAAATTTATACACATTTAATTTAATATGATAGGATTTCTCCCATGATCACTTTGATCTATCGTATATTCAATAAGTGATGAGAAGTTATACAAAATCACTATCAATTTTTTAATAATATTATCCAAAATTTACATATATGTTATATAGGAGACTTAAAAATGATACCAATAATAAATTAAACCTTAGAATAACTAATAAACCTAAAACTTATGGGTAGTTTGAGTGAACTATTTAAAAATTAGAAGAAATGGTGAGGGATATCTCACTTGATTTTTAGGGGAGTTAAGACAAATATCTTCTACTTTTTCAATTCACCTATAAAAATAGTTTTGACTCAATTATTAAAATGGATTATTAAGAATAACTATATGGGAAGTGTATAAAAATTAAATATGTTGCTAGAACTATACATTATTTATGGATAAGATACAAGTGATCCTAAAACATTAATGGTTTTTCAAAGTTGAAAAAGAGTTTTACTGGATATAAAAGGAAAGACTAAGAGTTTCATTTCAAGGATCATTTATTCCCTATAATATCACCATATAAAGGGGTCATGATATTTTTAAATAAAGGGAAACCTAATAGAAAGAAAGTTGTACAACTACAGATACTATAGAATGTTGGATCACTTACATATCAGTAAAAATGACCTCTAAAATTTTCCATTGTCCATAATGTCTTTAACATGTCCCTATTAAGAAATTAAATATCATACCCGATATATATATTAGACACCAATGGTATGGAATTATAACCACACCTATTATATAAATAATAACCATTCCAAATTCTCAATAAAAGGGAACAAATATTGAGGAAAAACAAAACCCAACTCAAGAATGTTTGTTGAGAAATTAAAATTTAGTAGAAGAAACCCAGGTGCCTGAATAAATGATGAAAGAGAAATAAACCTATATATTTTATGGAGGGAAAAATTTTTGAGGGAAAAATTTCTTAATGGGGTTAATTTAATGACCTAAAAATTTCCTTACTAAAATAACTCATGTTTCAAAATGATTATTTTATTATGTTTTACATTAGATGCATATATAAAGTCTTTTTAATTTAATTTCATATAACAAATTAATATTGACCATTATATCTATAAATAATAATTGGAGATAAATGAAAAAGATCAATGCACACACTAATGTTTACTCCATAGGCAT
The DNA here is from genome assembly GCA_963277665.1 of Viscum album. Taxonomy (NCBI): domain Eukaryota; kingdom Viridiplantae; phylum Streptophyta; class Magnoliopsida; order Santalales; family Viscaceae; genus Viscum; species Viscum album. The sequence goes on along the minus strand of OY728166.1, from coordinate 1,076,619,133 downwards.
AAATTATCCCAAAAGGATTTATCTTGCTATAAAAATACTAAAAATAAATATAATATTTAAGAATATGATATACATTATCAAGGTAAGTGTATAACCTTCATAATTGAAGTAGATAATGATGAAGTATGAGAATATTGGACTAAATATATAGTGTGTAATGTGAAACATAATCATTAAGATCTGAACATTACATGTTCAATATAATCATTAGTCTATATGACCATTGGTCAGTATTACCATTGGACAGTATGACCATTAGTCAGTATGATCATTGGTCAATATAACCATTGGTCAATATGACCATTGGGAATTAAGACCCTTGGAATTAGTTTATATAATGGTTAATGAAAAGATATTATTTATTTAGAAGGGATAAATGATAGCCTTAAATAGTATGATCATGCCTTTTGAATCCTATCTATCAAAACGAGGGAGGTAGGATCATTGGGGCTCTCCCTTGACCAATAAAAATCAGACCTTCAAAAAGTAAGGCTCAAGAGAAATTGAATACAAGATAAGTTCAAGTTAGTGGAGATCGTCCCTAGAACAAAATTAGTTAATCCACCCCAAGAAAGTACCACCATCGTTCACCTTACCCATAGGTCATATGATAGTGTAATAAGGGTGTCAAGTATCTAAACCTTGGATAATTTTATTTTTATAAATTAAAAAGCGGTCTCGCCAATACCATTTTCATTATTATTTCATTTAGTAAAACACACATGAATATAGGATGAATATGATATATATAATTTTTCATAAAAAACATAATTGATTTTTTTTAATGTATAATATTTTAAAAAATATTATTAATTAATGTATTTTAAATACAATTCATTTTAATGTAATGGTCTTATAAAACACTATTTATTTCAATATAAAATATTATATAATTTTATACTGTCATAGATAATATTTATAAGGGTAATAAAGTTGGTATTATCATAAAAATATTATTTTTCAATAATGAAGTATTTTATTTTAAAAATTAAGTTTCTTATATTTATTGACTTTTGGAGATAAAATCAATTTCATTTTTGAAATTAGCATGTCATAATTATCCAATGGTAAATTTTTTATAATCTTCCAAGATAATAGAATGTTTTGGTAAAATTTAAAATATGGTATAAATATAAAGTAACTATTATAACATCATAAATGAATAAAGTGGTGTAACAATAATTTTAATCACTTAGTTGAGCAAAAAAAATATTTTATCCTTTAAATGATTTATTTTAAGGTAATAATATTAATTTTACAAACTTATAAAAACATCTAAAACCTAAAGGATATTCTATGATTTTAAAGACAATTATTTATGAACACAACTCAATTCCACATCAAAAATGATATTATAATAAGGATTTTGGTTCCTAAACTAATAAAATTTTATAATACACTCCTATTTTGAAAATATAATTAGAAAAAAATAGGGGAACTTGTATTATTTTTTAACTACATGTCCCATGAATAATTATAGAAATTAATTAATAATTTTCCCTCTTGCAATAAGAACCTTTAAATTTTCCAATTAATCTCCACTCATAAGACATTAAGTATGAATTTCCTATCACTTTATTTCTATAGAGTACTTAAAAGAAAATATTTAAGTTCTAATAGATCTTCCCAATCATTAAGAAATAACCTATCAATCTAAGAGGTTATACCCCTTCTCTTCTCAATTCAAGAAATCAGTTTTTTATAACACTTTTAATTTCAAAAGAATGATATTTTAATCTATTCATAGACATCCATTACTACCAAAACAATTAGATACTAACTTTCTCTCTCATTAAACCATTACATGAACAATTATGTACACCATTATACTACAAAAATTATCCTTTAATTTACCATGAAATATTTTTTTTAATCATTAATTGATATCTTATATCAAAGTTATTCAAAAAAATATAATTTTTTATAATTGATTTGTAAAACCCCAATATTTTATGGTATGTAATTTTTTAGATAGTATACGTTGCACGCAACACCTAGCTTAAACGAACCATGATATACTATTAAATTTTATTATTTTTAAACTAGATGTTAAGTTAGAGGTTATGAATAGGATTAAAAAAATTATGAAAATATAGTTTATAATTTTTTATAAAAATAATTCATCGAGAATGGAAATAATAACAAATTTAATATAAAGGATTTTTTTATTAATAAAACTATATTTATACCCATAATGATATTTTATCATAATAAATTAAATTAATCACTATTATTAAAAGATATTAATGAAATGTATTTGTTATATATTCAATTTTTTTAAATTCATTCAATAAGTTTGATAGGCTTAAGATAATAATAAAACCAATTTTAATCAAAAAAGTTTATATTTTCCTGAAGGTAGTTTTATTGTATTTTAAGGGAACACTTATTTTAAATCAAGTTTTTTGAAATTTTATAAATTATATTTAAAAAAATTATTATTTAAATTAGGAATATAAAATTTTAGTTTGGTTTATTTTTTGGTATTTTTCTGACTTGTTTCATGTTTTAATGAATAGTAAAAAAATATTGCATTTTAATTGAAAACAAATTTTTCATTTAAATAATTTATAATGATAGAATATATTTTTTATTGGTTTTAAAGTATAATTAGTTAATTTTTTATAATTTAATATAATTTTGGTCATTTTAATAAATTTCACATTTAATTTGGAAATAAAAACATTTCAATCTTTTAAACATTTTTACTTTAAAAACATGTGTTATCATTCTGTAAATGAGATTAATTTTAAATTAATTATTTAAACTTATGTGTATTGAATTTTGAAAACTGGATTCCATATTTGTAATAAGTCAGTCCAAATTATTTAAATGGTTTTCTTTACTTTTTGGGCATTATTAATAGTAACTTTAGCAATTTTTTTATTAACATGGTTAAAGTTAAATCAGGTAATTAAGGGTAAAAATAATATTATAAGTTTTATAATATTACTATAAAACTTGTAATAAATTTTTTGGATGTATTATTGTTGACCAAAAAAATCATTGGGCTTATTTTATGGCATCTTAGAGCCACATGGATGAAAATATTTCATTAATAGTATTTTATTCTAAGGAAAGTAAAATATGCCATACTTATATTTTTAATAAGTGTTACATTTTTATATATGGTTATTCAGAAGATAAATTTGACTATAAATAGTCATTTTAAGTATAAATTTTTTATCTTCATCGTGATAATTTATTTTAAATTTTTAAGAAATAAATATTTAAATCAAAGGCTTTTACAATGATGATGCATTAATTGTTTAATTAATGGACATATCAAACAAATGTTATTAAAAACATTAAAATATATATAATTTGATATAATTTATATCATATAAAACTTTCATGGATTACATAAACATATTATGTATGTGTTAAAGGTTTTCATTTGAAGTTATCTTGTTGTAGGGATATTTTTTAAAAGTCAAGTCATGAATAGTTTCAAAATTGACACTAATGATATTTTAAAATAAATAATAATTTATTAAATGATATAAATTTCAAAAAAAATATAATATTTGGAATCGTTATTATGATACGTTTCAAAATTCATCCATAACTCATTTAAGGTTTTTTTTTCTTTTTATAGTAACTATATTAATGCTTATAGAGTAAAAACACTTGTTGTTACAGTAAGAGGTAATGTGGTTAAAATAAGGGTTAAAATCAAACGATAAGGGTAATGTTGAGATATAAATTGTATAAAATTTATTAGTTGAGATAACTTAGACCCATAATCATCTCATATTCTAAATAAATCAATTTTGAGTCATTTGGAATTGAATTTTAATTTATATTAATTTAATATTTTGAGGGTTTCGTAAAGGGTCCTCACCTCAATTATAAAAGGGAACCTTCTCTCTCATTTCTTCCCTCCACTTTGAGACTTCTTCATAAATCTAAACCTTACCATTTATCCTTGAAACACCCTTATAAATGTTATGGATTTCTTGTTCTTCCAAAAAAACGAACCCTTGATATGTTGGTAAGAGATCTAAAGAGAGTCCACCAAAGAATATGTAATCATTTTTACTAACTCACCTAAGTTAGTTTCTTTTTATACTTCCTCTTCATGAGTTGTTTACAAGATAAATTAATAACTCCAGGACCATCTATAATATGATATTTTATTACGTTTATGCTACAAGAATATTCTATGATTTATCCATCCTATGAAAAATGAAATTAACACTTGTGCGGACGTACGACTTACCGTCTCTACGCTGTAGTGTAATTTTTTTTTCATAACCACTTTATTTGGATGGGTATAATGAGGGATATATTGGATATAAATAATAAATATGACATTATATATTTTATTTATAATTAATATACCATCCAATTTTCTACCCTTTCACCATTATGGGAATGACACTATCACTCTTGCACATGTATGACATACCGTCTCCACGAAGTGATGTGATTCATCTTCGATGTTAACCATTCAAAAATGATTATAAAAAGGCATATAATTATTAAATATAATATATATGAGATTAATAATAATATGGATATAAAATAAATATATCCTATTCAAAATAAATAGGACTTAAATGAGAAAATATGCATAGTAAAATGAAGCAGTTAACACCAGAAACAAGGACAGTAACAAAGTATTATCAACAAACAAGTGACAAAATAATATAATATGATCATATATGAAATAATATATATGATTAAATTTCTAATATAAGTTAATAACATTCTTAAAACCATTATACAGGTTGTTAAATTACATTGAACTAAAGGATGTGTAAGGTAAGGGACTTTGTCTCAATCTCCTTTCATTAAGGCATGGTTTGATTTATACATACACCTTCTTTTATGAGGTATATATACAGTCCCTTTGACTTATAAATTCATTAATTTATTTATTATTTTTTTATTTAAGGTTTTGGTAAATTTTATTCTTTCATGGGGCTTATTATTTAAATATTCAATGTTGTATAGGGCACCTTGAATGTTTAAAATATAATTATCATAAATTTTTTCCCATGTAATTTTTTTCTATAAAGATGTTTTACAAAAAGATTTCAATATTATCTGAATTTTTTTAATTAATCATTAACTCTTTTTTAATTTTTGGAAAATTTATTAAAATGAATATTTTTTCATTTTCTAAACAAGGTTCTTGAAACTTTTCTGAAAAAAATAATGAAAGAATGTTTTTTTTTTGACTTATACGACATGAGAATATTTTTCCACGGACATGAAACTTGAATGTCTTTAAGCTTAAATTAAAATCTTACAAGACTATTTTCAATGATAATTTTTTATTTTAAATTTATGTAGCCTTTTAAATAAATTATTTCAATATATAAAGGGTTATTTCTGTCATGAAATGTTTTATGATTTTATTAGAGTATTTTTATCTTTGTCAACATCCATTGATAGATATTATGATTAAATGTGGTTGATCTCTTATTATATCATTTACCATATTTCCTTGAATGGTTTATAATTAATTTTTACTTTGAATGTTCTATTTGGATACAAATCATAGTTTATGGTTAAAGTATTCACATTTTGTATGCTAGTTTTTAATACAAATGATTATACTGATTATGTTTCTCCCTTTTCATAAGAGGAATGCATTGGACATAGTAAGTGTGAGGTGGGGAACACTATATCCCCTAAATTCATCGGTAGGTTTCATGAGATAGATTAGTTTGGGTTTTGGGTAATGTCTTACCTGATTATGTATGGTGTTTTGGTCGAAGCCTTGTCGAAATATTTGTATTGTCCCACATTACACATTCTTTTTTTATGAGATTGGTTATTGATGTTCCATGTGATTATTTGGATATTAGAATATCCATGGTTAAGTTTTATTATCATGTGATTATTTATATGGAATTAGAAGATAATATTTCATTTATGTCATATTATTCTCAGGTTAATGATTAAATGGAATGTGTTTTAGTTAATCACCTTGCCAGAATAGTTGTGCTTATTTATGATAGTTTATGTTGTATATATACTCTTTTAGATAATAATACATCACACCTTTCATATGTTTCATTTTTTCCTGGGATTCAAAGAATTAGATTATGACTAATATGGAGAGTTACACTAAGGTGATTAATGGAATGCTCGAGAAAAAATTATTTGGGTATTTTATGTTTTAAAATGTAATGTAAATTTCAAGTATCTATCCATTTTACCAATACTAATAAACTATTTGGTATTTTGGAATGTGATCACTTGTATCTTATGCCAGTATAATAATATAAGGCACCATATCTGAGCTACTTGGGCTAGGGTCGTTACAGTTGATATCAGAACAAGTTTAGTGGAAACCTTAGAAACTATATTTAGGGAATAATATATTAGAAAACACAACCCTATGACTAACTTTGAGGATATTTATTAGTATAGTATAATATCTTATAGATTTGGTGATACCATGGATAACTTAGGTTAAACCTATAAACCCATTTATTGAAAAAAATATGTCATGATGTAGACATCCTATATATGATTCTTCGTGAGTTTATCACTATGACTATTGTTGCTCACATTGTACTTTGGGTTTTTTCTAATGGTTAGAATCAACCTGATTATACAAGTAATGGTTATAATGCTGATAATGAAGATACTACAAAATAAAAATGAAAGTAATGAGATATTAAGGAATAAGATGATGAACAGTAGTTAATGGTTTAATAATTAAGTATTAAATTTTGTGTGTTTTTGGATTCAAGAATTATTTCTTCAAAGGTGATCTAAGAAACATGAGATATATAAGGATTATACTTAAATACATACTCTTTAAGTATTTAGAAGAATTAAAGTTATAACTATATTTTTAATGGTAATAATGGTATTCATATATTTGGTATGTGAAAAAATATCTACATTATGTTGTTTGGGGAATCTGATGTTAAGATTGATTTTGGAAATTTAGAGACCTATTTAGATGAAGCTTATAGTTTGAATGGATTAAGATGAACATTAGATGTTATTTGTTTAGGTTAATTTTTGATTTATTTGATACCTTATGATAACATTTTTTGTTTCATTAAACATTTAGTGGATAAAGAAAATACTTATAGACCTTATGATTCATCAAAAGTACTTCAGGAATAAAAATCCATCTTGAATATCCATCTTCCGGTGTAAAAAATGAAATGAAAATAGATTGAAGAACAACCAAAGTATAAGATTGTTCTTATAACACGGAAATAAATCAATTAATTTCTTATATAGATAGTAAAATAATCACTCAACTATAGAAAAATAATTTAGAATGAAAATTCTATTCATTAGGTTTTCTTATTGAGAAATCAATGGCCTCTTTAACCCATCATAGATTTACAATTTTTTGTTGGTAGACCTTCGGATAAACATGTCCTCTAACACTCTCCATAAAAACATTATTTTTTGATTTCTCCTCCATGTACTAGTATTCACTTTCCACTAATTATATTATATTCTAAATCTTAATTTTGTGTTGACATTCACATATTTCTTTCCTTTATATTAAGAGGATGTTTTATTCAACTTATTTATATTGTGGGTTTCCCAAAAATTAATTTTCAAGTATCAACCTTTGATTTTCGAATTTAATTTCAAATTTTGAGGTAAAATTTATTGAAGGAGGGTATAATGTAATAACCCAAGATCTTGCGTTATGTAATTTCTCAGATAGTATACATTTCACACAACACTAAGCTTAAATGAACTGTGACATATTGTTAAATATTATTATTTTCACACTAGCTGTTAAGTTTGTGGAGGTGAATAGTATTAAATAAATTATGAAAATATATTTTACACATATTTATAAAATGAATTCATCAAAAATTGAAATAAAAACCAATTGAATATAAAGGAAGCATTTTTATTAAAAAAGCTATATTTATGCCTACAATCTTATTTAATAATAATAAATTAAATTAATCACTATTAGTGAAATATATTAATGAAATTTATATTTTATATATTCAAACAATTGTTTTTAAATTCATCCAATACGTTAGATAGGATTAGGGTAAGAATTAAATCAATTTTAAGCATAAAAGTTTATATTTTTCTAAAGGTACTTTTATCGCCTTTTAATGGTGCACTTGTTTTATATCAAGTTTTTGAAACTTTTAGAAATTATATTTTAAATAATAAACTTTTTTTTTATTTATAATATCAAAATTTAATTTATTTGAATATTTGGTATGTTTCTGAAAAGCTTCCTATTTTGATGAATAGTAAAAAAAATATTGCATTTTAATTGAAAATAGTTTTTTCATCTAAATAATTCACGGTGTTAAGTTATATTTTTTTTTAAATTATAATTAGTTAAAAAAATTATTATTTAGTCTAATTTGGGTAATTAGAATCTATTTCATATTGAATTTGGATAAAAAATGATTTCAATCTTTTGAACGTTTTTACATTAAAAAACTCATTTTATCATTCCTTCAATGGTATTAATTTTAAATTAAATATTACAACTTATGTGTTTTAAATTTTGAAAAATGGATTCCATATTTTGAATAATTGGGTAACAATTATTTAAATAGGTTTCTTGTATTTTTGGGCATTATGAAAAGTAAATTTAGTAGTGTTTTATTAACATGGTTAAAGGTAAATTGGGTAATTAAGGGTTAAAATAATATTATAAGTATTATAAAATTACCATAACACTTGTACCAATTTTATTTGATGAATTATTGATGACACAAATTATTATTGGGAATATTTTATGGCATCTTGGATCCACTTGGATGAATTTATTCCTTTTATAGTATTTTATTCTAAGAAAAGTCAAATATTCTATACTCATGTTTTTAGTAGTGATGCTTTTTTTATAAATGGTAATTCAAAACATAACTTTGACTATAAATAATAATTTAAAATATAAAATTATTATCTTCATTATTATTATTTAATTTTAATTATTATGGGAAAAATAATTAAATTAAAGGATTTCACAATGATAATTCAGTAATTGTTTAATTAATGGACATATCAAATAAATGTAATAAAAAATATTAAAATAAATATAATTTGATATAATTAATGTCATCCGAAAATTTTATGGTAGAAATAGACATAATATGGATATATTAAAGGTTTTATTTTGAACTTATCACATTGTTATGATATTTTTAAAAATTCAAGTAATAAATAGTGTCACAATTGACACTAATGATATTTAAAAATAAATAATATTTAATTAAATGATATAAAATTCATAAAAATATAAAATTAGTTCAAATTATTGGGATAAAGTTAAAAATTGATTCATTAATAATTTAATGTTATTTTTTAATTTTATAGTAACTATATTAACTTTTAAAGAGTAAAAACACATGTTGTCACGGTAAGAGGTAAAGGGGTTTAAATAAGGACTAAAACCAAAAGATAAGGGTAATAATGAGACCTAAAATTGTATAAAATTTATTTTTTGAGAGGATTTAGACCCATCCTCATCTCATATTATAAATAACTCTCTTTGGATTCATTTTAAATTTAAAATTATTTTATATTAATTTTATATTCTGAGAGTTTTCTAATGTAACCCTCACCTCAATTACAAAAGGGAACATCCTCCCTCTCTAATTGACACCACATTGAGCCTTATATATTTAAAAAAGTATCAAAATTTCTCCTAAAAAATTCCTTATCGATGTTTTTGAGTTCTTGAAATTTCAAACATACCTACCCTAGATTCTTTGAGAAGTGATCTAAAGCAAGTTCTCCAAAGAAGAGGTAATCATTTTTAACAACTCATCCAAGTTCATTTCTTCTTCTACTTCCTCTTAATGAGTTATTTATGTGATAAAGTAATAAATATAGTATCTTATATATTATTATATGTTATTATTATTATGGTAAAATCATATTCCATGATTTATTCATCCTGTAAAAAATGAAATTGACACATGTGTGTAGGTACGACTTACCATCTCCACTCCGTGGTGTAATGTTTTTCATCACTACTTTATTTGGATGGGTATAATGAGGGTTATAATGGATATATATAATAAATATGACATAATATTTACTATTTATAATTAATATACCATCCAATTTCTTACCATTTCACCATTAAGGAATGATATCATCGCTCATGCGAACGTACGACCTACCATCTCCACGACACGGTGCGATTCATTTTCCATGTTAACCATTCAAGAATGATTATTAAAATGTATATAATGAGAAAATATAATATCTATGAAGTTAATATCATTTTAGAGATGAAATAAATATATCCTATGCATAATAAACATAACTTACACGATAAAAGTGCATAGGTAAATGAAGTAGTCAACACCCAAAACAAGGGTAATAAAAGAATATTATCAACAAATGGGTGATAAAATAAAATAATAAGATCATATATGATATCATAAATATGGATAAAATTATGATATAAGTTAACAAGATTCTTAAAACCATTATACAAGTGGTTAAATCCCATTATACTAAACTAAGCATAAGGTAAGAGACTTAATCTCAATCTCCTTTTATTGAGGCATAGTTTGATTGTAACACCTTGAGATTTTATGAGAAATATTATTTTTAATTTCATTGGTGTCTTGTGTTGTAAGCTACAGCAAGATTAGATTTCACTATACGCAACACCGTATTAGCTTGTACTATATGCAAACACTATTCTTGGCTTGTATAGCACGCAAGAGCGACCTTCCTCAATAGCGTGTGTTTTATACAATACCGGGTTTCACTAAACAACGATATATTGTTCTAATATTATTATGTACTAGACGTTATGAATAGTATTAACCAAATTTTTAATTTTATAACAATATCATTCACCTTACACATATTCTAGAACATGGTATGAGAACAAAATAATTTTTTCAGGTAAAATAAGTATTTTCCAAAAAATGTAGTTTTGCCACTTTTTGAGGGTGCACCCATTTTAAATGTAAAATTTTGACAAGTTTATAAGTTCAATTTTACAAAATTAACTTATTATTTTGAATAAATATATAAAAAATTACATTGTATAAAGTTTTGATATTTTTCTGACAACGTTCTTATTTTGATGAATAATAAAAAAATGCTAAATTTTACTTAAAAAAACTTTTTTCATCAAGATAATTTATATGGTTAAATTATAATAGTAAATGGTTTTAAAGTATAAACAGAATATATTTTTACCATTTAATATAATTTAAGTCATTATCATTAATTTTACATTGAATTCATAGGTAAAAACATTTCAATCTTTTGCAATGTTTTAACTTTTAAAACTCATTTTCTCAATAGCGGGATTAATATTAAATTGAATACTAAAACTTATATGTTTTGAATTTATAAAAATGGACTCCATATTTGGAATCAGTAGGTCCAAATTATGTTAATAGGATACTTTTTATTTTTAGGCATTATGAATAGTAACTAAGGTAAATTTTATTTACCACAGTTAAAGGTAAATCAAATAATTAAGGGTAAAAATAATATTATAAAATTATCCTAACACTTATATTAATATAATTGGATGATTATATTTCTCTATAAAACATACTTGGGTCCAAATGTAATCTATTGGAACCCACTTGAATGTAATTAAGACCATTAATTTATTTTATTAAAGAAAGTGAAATATATCCCACTAAAACTTTAATAATTAAAGTATTTTTAATATAAGGTTATACAGAATATAAATTCGATTATAAATAACCATTTTAAATATTTTTTTTATTATGGTAATTTAGTTTTAATTTTTAATAAATATTTAATTACCTAACTAGCTTATACATTAATGATGGAGAAATTATTTATTTAGTGAAAAATCAATAATATAGTTTTTATTAAAATAATAATACCCATCAAAAGGCCGAGAAACTTGACCAAAACTTATTTTTATAGTATAGATATACCATAATCATCCAAGGGTCTACTTTTGGAAAATTTGGAGCCTTGTAAAATATATTATTACATTTATATTATTTTATTTTAAATGATTTCAAAGTTGTCACCTTCATACTTTAATAAAGATAAAATTTTAAAAGTTGGTTGTTTTAGAAGATAAATTTGAATAAAAGTATTATTATGAAATATATTAGATGTATATTCATCTTAGTATTTTATTTTTAATTTTTATGCAACCAATAAGTATACTAACTAATTATATAAAATATTGTAGTAATAATTTTATTAAGAGAAATACCCAAAAAATGGTGTCAAAAATATTAAAATAAATATTATATGAACTAATTAATGTACTACACAAATTTTATAGATAAATATGATATGTTAGGAATATATTAAATATTTATTTTTGAATATATCTTTTTTTTGGATTTTATTTAAATTAGAATAATTGAATAGTGTCAAAATTGACACTATTGATATTTTATAAAAATAACATATTAGTAAATTTTTTAAAAATCACAAAAATATTTAAAAATTATAAATTTAAATTTATATGGTCTATAATGTCATAAAGTATCCAATTATGGAAAATTCACAACACATAAGTAAGTATTTATATCCATTTAAAATTGATAACATTATTACCACAAATAAAATTAAATAGATTAAATAAGGATAAATCAAAATGATAAGGTTTAAAATAAAATCAAAACATGTCTAAATTTGATTGGTTGATTATATTACAACCCTATCGTATCTCATATCCTAATTTGAGTCACTTTGGAAGTTTTTATGTAGGGTTTGAGTTTATTTTAAATTAATATTTTTGAGGATTCCAAAAGTGCCCCTCTCCTCTCCTCTAAAAGGGAACCTCCTCCCTCTACTCTTCACAACATTTTGAGCCTTCAAGATCGGCCAAAAACTGTCCATTTTGCTTCTACACTTCACTAAAACATACTAGAGGTCATGGTATTCTTCAAAGACCAACTTTAGTGCTCTAAGAGGAGGTTTAGAAGAGGAGCCTCAAATAAGAGGAGTCTCGAACACATACGGAAGAAATTGGACATAATGTAAGGGATTATTTTTTCTCACTTTTATTTCTATGAGACATATGCCTTAATCATAATATATTTATTTTGTATGGTGTTTATGCTTCCCATGAATGTTCTCTGATTTTTATTATGAAGGATATTATATTTAAATATGCATATAATTTTCTTTATTTTATGACACGTATGATTTCACCAATCATAAATGGTAAGGGATAATTATTCCAATCTCGTTCTTATCAGAGATTGTTTATTCGTAAGTATTTACTAGGGTTATATTTATAATCCATGTACAAGTTTTCTAAAAATGTTTTCATGTATGTTTAAAGTCTTTTTTACCAATTTTTGACTTTTACTAGATGGTATGTAAGGAATCTTTCTTTTGATTACCATATGAGGTACTTTTTTACTTTTCTGGAAAAAGTATGAGGAGATTGTTTTTTTAACTTATACAGCATGAATATATTTTTACAATTTCATAATGTATTATCTTCATGAAGCTTCCTCTACATGCTTTCATGATTATATTCAACAAAATCCTTTTCTTTTAAAATTACATGGCATTTTGTGAAAAGAATATGATTTTGAAGAAGATTGGATATTTTCCTTAAGAATTAATTTCAAGTATTTTATAAAAACTACTTCCCATCTAAGATGACATTATTTATTATTATTATGTTTCAAGTATAATTTCTTTATTATTTAAATGTTTTGATTTTTCTTATGATGAAATTATATCCATTTGTTTTATATGGATTATGTTAATATGGGATGGTGTTTATGAAATCCATTCTATTCTTTGGGTTATGATGAATAATTTATTATTGTTTTGTGGCACACTTTATAATGATTTCAATATGATATGTGTGGGACCTATATATCCCTCTAATGAATTGGGTAAAAATATTTATGAGATAGAGATGGATGTAATAGCAAGTAAATCCAGTTCAGTAATACAGGGTTGTAAAAGCAAGTAAACCTGGTTTAGTAATGTAATTTGTCCACTGTGATGGTCTTGGAAGCAATGCCTTGGCTACTTTGGTAATCATATCATGTGCGTAATGGTTTTCCATAATTACATGTTTTATTCCCATGCTATTTTATCATGATTGATGTTCCTTTATGATCTATGTCTTACGTACTTCCCAGATTTATTTCACAACTCAAGATTTTGATGTTTAAACTTTATTTTCATGTTTTTTTAAGATCAAATGTATATTTTTTGTTTTATTTTTTCCATTCATACCATTAATGATCATTTGAGCTCACCCTTTATATGTTTTCTTTTCCCCAGGATATAAATAAAGGTTTTAGGTAAGAAAACAAAAGGGGGATATCTTTATAGGAGATGTTGAAGATCTTTCACCATGATTAGAAGATTATGTTCCGAGTTTCAAAAGACACTAAAATATTATGGTCCTTGGGTTTTTGTTTTTGTTATGTATTAAGTATTAAACAAAAGTAATGTAATGTCCATGTACGTCAAGATTTGGGTCTCTACAGTTGGTATTAGAGGAAAGGTTTAGTTAAACTTTGGAAACTAGGATGTGAAAACTTTAGTGATATCCCTAGAGATATTTCTAAGGTATGTTTAGGGATATCCCTAATGTTAAGTATAAGTATAGTCTACAGTCCTATAATTATGTTAACGGTCATGAATAACCTAGGGTGAACCTAATCTTTCATATATTAAAGAAGGTGTCATAATTTATACATCCTATAAGTGAATTTTTATGATTATGTGGTTCCTCATTATTTTAACTATTTATTACAAAATGGTTTCTGGTTTTAGTTAATGGAGGGAACCAGAAAGAATCGGGTTAAAATTAAATTCAATGGACAAATTGGTGACTATGAGCAGTGAAATTGCGTAATTACTAGAGAGAAAGATATTGTGATTTTTACGAATCAATCATCGCGATATATGATTAATAATGTAACGCCCCGACCCCAGTTACCCAGAGTCGGTGCATTACTTCGTAACATTGGCATGATCACAAAAGATCAAGTCTCGAAAGACCGATTAGTTTAGTAGTCTTGGAAACACTAGATACATTCATAAGTCTTACATTACATCATAAAGTAAAAAATCACAATAACATAGTCTCCATTTTCCACACTCATATCCCCTTCAGACTATCCCTACAGGTCATTCCTAAAATACTTCTTCACATCCTGGAAAAATTAAAATATTGAAAGGGGTGAGCTCAGATGCTCAGTAAGGATAACAATATTGCGGAAGCTTTCATAAATAAACATAAACATTTAAGGCAATGTATAACTAAAACAAAAGCCTTTTAAACTTGAACTTTAGCATAATATGGAAAAAGTAAAATGAAATAATTTCATTTACTTATTCACATGGATATTCTACTGGTCAAATAATCACATGCAATATCAATAACCACTTTCATAATGATGGAATGCATAATGTCAGACTATCATAACCACGTAGCCAAGGCCTCGTGCCAAGACTACAAATAATATTTTGTCAAGGCCTCATGCCAAAACACTAGTTTGTCTCAAGAGACCTGTCGATGCATCGAGGAGCTATAGCGGGCTTCACCCGTCACTTATTAAGTCCAATGCATTCCTCATATGAATAGGTTTAAACATATCATAAACCATAACATAATCGTATCACATAACACATGCATAAATGAAACATAGCATTTCCACATTTCAATCATAAGATATCAATACAACACATTGATATAATAAAACATTATCAAAACCATTTTCAATACAAAAATAAAAGAAAATTTAAAACTTGGTATTTATTATTCATTTAAAAAAGTTATGGCTTGTAGAGGAAGCCGAAACTCAAATAATGGTCACGGCGGTAGAAAATTCATTGTTGCCGCATACGTACGACAAAAAAAACGTTCCTTTTTTCATTTAGTAAAATTCTTAATATAAAAAGATTCCTTTTGAATAAAGGTAAAAGTGAAAGGGGTTTATACACCGTATAAAATAAATTTGTGTATAAAACAAAATATGCCTCAATAAATGGTGATTAAGACGAAGTCCCTTAAAAGATCAATTTTAAATAAAATATATCTATTATGTGTATTCACGATATTTAAACATAAAGAAAGTATAAATACAAGATAGCACATAATAATATCATGACATAATTTGAAAGTAGGAGATTAGCCCAAAGAATGGAAATTGTGTTAAGAAGTTCCCTTACCTCGTGTCCGACTTGACTCGATCGTTCTTTAATCTCCTGAATAATAAACTAGAGTTAATTTCTATTTGCTTAAGAACCTTTTTCATGTTCATTATTTCTTTTATATAACTTATTAACATGTTATGAACATTATGTAATTATTTATGTTAATAATGGTCATTTTGTCGATCTTAGGTACTTGAGTCAAAAATAAACTTCTTATAATTACACGTTGTTCATGTGGTAAAATATCCATTATATCCAGGATTATATTCATGATTTAGATATCATATATATCTTATATATCCAGTATATAAATTCATCTATAATAGTACATAACATTTAGAGGTAAGAAATGAAATGCACCGTTTATGGAGACGGTAAGCCGTACGTACGCATGAATGCTACTTTCATTTCTATTTTGTATTTAATGGAATGAAATAATAATGATATAAAGGTATATTATAATTCTAGTATAATATCTTGTATAATATCATTTACTCCATCCTTTACACATCCCACATATGGCATTAACGATTCAAATCACTTTGAGGGGGTGGTAGTCCGCGCTTCCTAAAATGAAATTATCGCGTTTACCCATAATAAAAATCATAAAGGTGTTCCATAAATGAAAAATAAAGAAGCATAAGGAAAACATAAACATAATATATATCATATATAAAAAATAGTGTCATCATAATGGCCACCTTTGAAGGTGTTATATGAGTGTTGAACAATCATCGTTTCGTGAGGCAGAAATTCGTCATCCACAGAAACAGTATGTTCTTTAACCATTAGATGTAGGTGTGTGTAAGTGTAGCTCGAATCATTCTTATAAAAACATCCTAGTATATTGAATATACTGGTTTTGTTACAAAATAAAGGAATAAAAATAGTTTAAGGGTTTGGAGAAGCAAAATAAAACAAAATAACATAAGAGAATACATTACCTTAAAATCGGGTAACTCTTTTTTGATTTGGGCCAAAGGCTTCCTTGGGAAGAATTCTGCCCAAAGTGAGGCTTCTAGGAGTAAGATATGGAATTTTATAGAGTATTTGGTTAGAGTTTGTCCAAGACAAATGGTTTGAAGGTGTGAATAAGGTGGTAGAGGTGGGGGCCTTTTATAAGAGGCGAGGAGGGGCACTCTTGGAAAGAATGAAATGTTACTTTATTATGACATGATTTTCGGATTTTAAAGGTCCCAAAACGATATATTTCTAGTATAAGGTGATAAGAGTTCTAAATATTCTCATCCAATAGGTTTTTGACAAGTGTAAGCCTTAGATTTTACATTATCTTTTCATTTTATTTAAATCGTTAATTAATGAGGTAATTGTTGCATCATCATGGTGTCATAAATAATTTAATTTATTTAATGTCTAAAAATTATAAAAAAATTATCATGATGTAGGAAATCTTTTTATATTTCTAATGAATATTTATATTCAAAAATATGACTTGTATAACCCCATTTAAAAATTGTTTTAGTAAAACAACTCATGTTTGTGACATTTTTATTTTAACATTAAATAAAAAGTTTTTAATGTCATTTTCCTACCAAAGTGGCTCCATGGGGTCCCCAAGTTGACACATGGATTCTCTTGGTCGGACATGAATCATCCAATAATTGTAATACAAGTTTAAAAGTATTTTTATATTTTTATAATATCATTCTTACCTTAAATTCCACTAATTACCTTTAATCGCGATTAATTAAACTTAAAAGTTACTATTCACCAAAAAATTATTTTAATCCCATTGAACCACATTTTAATTCCTAATGACAACCATGTATGTCCGATTTTTGAAAATCAAATCAAAGAAGTGGTAATGTTTCATTTAAATGAAAAATTAGTTTTTTAACTACCACTTAGTGGTTTCACTATTCATCAAAAATTGATGTTTTTCAGAACAATGCCAAAATTTCACCCTAAGATATAATTGATATTCTGAATTCAAAAATGATGTCTATTTTAAAAAATTCCAGACATATAAGTTTCATTAATTAAATTTATAATTAATTCCCACTGTCACAACAAATAGCATGTTTTTAAGAAACAATATATATCAAAATATTGACAATTGTTTATGTCCAATTTCAAAGTGAAATTAATTATAATGACCACCATTGGATAAAATGGTAAAAATATATTCTAATTATACTTTAAAACCACTCAATAGTATAATTTATCACTATAAATTATTTTTATTAAAAAATTTGTTTTTAAGTATTTTTCACTATTCATAAAAAACTGGAAGTTCTCAGAAAAATACCAAAAATTCAACATAGGCTAATTTCGATATTCCGAATCCAAAAATAAAGTCCATTTTTAAATATAAAATATATATAATTTCAAAAGGTGGGTATTACTATTCATAATGGCTGTTTTGGCTGGTCGCGGTGCGTTAGAATCTCAAACTTGCGTACAATGCAAGCTATTGCATTATTGAAAGAGAAGCGTATCGTGGAAGATCGGGGTGTTACAAACAAGGTGAAATTTAGTGGTATTACTAAGTCATAAAATAAGAGTAATATGGAATTTTATGCATGTTGTCATGGATAGGAACATAGAAGAAGGAAGATTAAGCTTTCTACATATCAAGAAGAAGGGAAGAAGAACCTTGAGGAATACCTCAAATGGAGGGGAAGATGTTATCTGTGTGGGGAAAAGGATCATAGAGTGACAGACTATTATGGAGTTCACTGTCTTATATGTGGAGAACATGGGCATTACCCAACTCAATGCCCTGACCAAATAGGTTACCTCTAAATCGAGGAAGGACTTATTCCATTACTATCATTGAAGAGTATGGATTGAAAGGTATTATGTATTGGAATTCAATAATAATGTTGTTGAGGTACTTTTATGGTATATTAAAATATCTATGGTCCATTGTAGTTTTCAATAATTATATGGTACTGGTAACCATGAAAAGTGATTGAAATATTTTTGGAAAGTAGATGATATGTGCATAATGAAGGGATAAGGAGATAATGATATGTTTGATAGTATTAATGAGCTATTGACTGTTATAAGCACAAAGTGATATCATGGTTTGAGTATATAGATTTTTTTGGGATTTTGTATGTGGAAAGAGTTAACTTTTGATAGCATTCATGTTTTCACTAAGGTTATATGGTAACTCGTGTTTCAAGAAAATACATGATTAAGGTATTTACATGTTTGGAATGTGACCAACAAGATATATCTTTTGATATATGGGGATAAATGATGGTATTCACATGCTCAGTAGATGACCTTTCTAGTAATTATTTTCTTTACACAATGAGATTGGACAGAAGTATTTTGGATAATCCTAAATATTGGAATGGATTAAGTTGGACATCAAATAGTATTGTTTAAGGATAGAACTTTTTGATATTGTGATAGTATAGTTTTAGAAAACGGACAATCCATAGGATGGGCAAAAACCCATCATGTTGGACAAGGATGCGGGAATCGGACCCACAACCGAAGTGAGACAGGCCTTTATCATCTACCACTGGCCTACATGAAGTCCCTGGTTAGTAGAAATTAGTTTTATTTTATTAAGCGATGTGATAGTTGAATTATAAGTCCATTTTTGGAATCATATATGGTTAATCTCACCATAGATGGACTTATGTATATTTAATAACATTTGCTGACTTTTTGTTTGAGACAAATAGAATAACCTATCATTCTATCACATGATCTTCTAACATTTCAAGAAGGAAAAATTCAAATTCCTTTCTTTAAATAAGATATAAAGTGGAAATTGTTCATGGAATGACCAACGATGATATTACACTGAAATCAAGTATGTATTTATCCTTATGCAAAAATTGATCAACTTTAGGGAAATGATCTTGAAAACCAAAAATGTTGTCCTAGTACCCTCATATCCGATGAATCAGATGGTACCTCAGATCATCACAAATTTATGGCTTTGTGATTGTTTGATTTTTCATATCCATTTTCTCTACCACTCTCCATCAGAACTTGATGGTTAGATTTCTCTTCCATATCCATGTTTTCACCTATGTTCTCCTATGTGGAAACCCAGTAATGAGTTAATTTGGGTAACCGTTACGTTTCTTACTTTACTTTTTAAAATTAAGTTTTAGTATTCCTTTTTACGATGTGGGTTTCTATGAAAGAAATTTCAATTAGTAAACCATTTATAACCCCGACGAATTTCAATGGTGAAATTCATTTTAAGGGGGGTAGAATATAACGCCCTGAGATTTTATGAGAAATATTATTTTTAATTTCATTGATGTCTTGTGTTGTATGCTGACACAATATTATATTGAACTATACATAACGCCGTATTAGATTTTATTATACATAAACACTATTCTTGGATTTTGTTGCACGCAAGAGCGACCATCCTCAATAGCGTGTGTTGTACACAATACCGAGTTTCACTAAACAACAATATATTATTCTAATATTATTATGAACTAGACATTATGAATAGTATTAACCACATTTTTTATTTTATAACAATATAATTCATCTTACACATATTTTAGAACATGGTATGAGAAAAAAATAATTTTTTCAGGTAAAATACGTATTTTTCAAAAAATGAAGTTTTTCCACCTTTTGATGGCGCACCCATTTTAAATCTAATTTTTTGAAAAGTTTATAAGTTAAATTATAAAAAATAAACTTCTTATTTTGAATCAGGATAAAAAAATTACAATGGATAAAGTTTTGATATTTTATGACAACGTTCTTATTTTGATGAATAGTAAAAAATGCTAAATTTTACTTAAAAACAACTTTTTCATGTAGATAATTTATTTGGTTAAAATATAATTGTAATTAGTTTTAAAGTATAAATAAAATATAATTTTACCATTTAATATAACTTAAGTCATTATCATTAATTTTACATTGATTTCATAGGTAAAAACATTTCAATCTTTTGTAATGTGTTAACTTTTAAAACCCATTTTCTCAACAATAGGATTAATTTTAAATTAAATACTCCAAATTATGTGTTTTGAATTTAGAAAAATGTATTAAATATTTGGAATTAGTAGGTCTAAATTATGTTAATATGATACTTTTTATTTTTAGGCATTATGAATAGTAACTACGGTAAATTTTATTTAACACAGTTAAAGGTAAATCAGGTAATTAAGGGTAAAAATAATATTATAAAATTACCCTAACACTTGTATTAATATAATTGGATGATTATATTTCTCTCTAAAACATACTTGGGTCGAAATGGAATCTATTGGAACCCACTTGGATGTGATTAAGACCATTAATTTATTTTATTTAAAGAAACTGAAATATGTCCCACTCAAACTTTAATAATTAAAGTATTTTTAATATAAGTTTATACAGAATATAAATTTGATTATAAATACTAATTTTAAAGCTAATATTTTTTCTTTATTATTTTAATTTAGTTTTAATTTTTAATAAATATTTAATTACCTAACTAGCTTATACATTAATAATGCAGAAATTATTTATTTAGTGAAAAATCAATAATATTGTTTTTATTAAAATAATAATACCCATAAAAAGGACCATAAACTTGACCAAAAATTATTGGTCAAGTATATCTATAACATAATTATCCAAGGGTTGACTTGTGGACCATTTGGATCCTTATTAAACATATTATGACATTTATATTATTTTATTTTAAATGATGTCAAAGTTGTCACCTTCATACTTTAATAAACATAAAATTTTAAAAGTTGGTTGTTTTAGAAGATAAATTCCACTAAAATAATTTTTATGAAATATATTAGATTTATATTAATCTTAGTATATTATTTTTAATTTTTATGCAACAAATAAGTATATTATATAATTATACAGAAATGTAGTAGTAATTATTTTATTAAGATAAATATCCAATAAATGATTTTAAAAATATTAAAATAAATATTATATGAACTAATTAATGTTCTAAACAAATTTTATAGATGAATATGACATGTCATAAATCTATTAAATATATTTTTTCGAATATATCTTCTGTGTGGATTTTATTTAAATTCAAATAATTTAATAGTGTCAAAATTGACACTATTGATATTTTATAAAAATAACATATTATTAAATTGTTTAAAAATCACAAAAATATTTAAAAATTATAAATTTATATTTATATGGTCTAAAATGTCATAAGGTATCTAATTATGTACAATTCACAACACATAATTAATTATTTATATCCATTTAAAATTTATAACATTATTACCACAAATAAAATTAAATAGATTAAATAAGGATAAATCAAAATGATAATGTTTAAAATAAAATAAAAACATGTCTAGATTTGATTGGTTGATTAGATTACAACCCTATCTTATCTCATATACAAATTTGATTCACTTTGGAAGTTTTTATGTGGGGTTTGAGTTTATTATAAATTAATATTTTTGAGGATTCCAAAAGTGCCCCTCTCCTCTCCTATATAAGGGTACCTCCTCCCTCTCCTATTCACAACATTTTAAGCCTTCAAGATTGGCCAAACCCTACCCATTTCTCTTCTACACTTCCCTATAAACATACTATAGGTTCTTTTATTCTTCAAATACCAACTTTAGTTCCATAAGAGGAGTTTTAGAAGAGGTGTGTCAAAGAAGAGGAGTCTCGGACACATACAGAAGAAATTGGACATAAAGTAAGGGATTATTTCGTCTCACTTTTATTTCTATGAGACATATGTCTTAATCACCATATATTTATTTTTTATGGTGTTTATGCTTCCCATGAATGTGTTATGATTTTTATTATGAAGGATATGATATTTAAATATGCATATAAATTTCTTTATTTTATGACACGTATGATTTCACTGATCATAAATGGTAAGAGATAATTATTCCAATCTCGTTCTTATCCAAGATTGTTTATTCGTAAATATTTACTGGGGTTATATTTATCATCCATGTCCATGTTTTCTAAAAAAATTCATGTATGTTTAAAGTCATTTTTACCAATTTTTGACTTTTACTACATGGTTTGTAAGGAATCTTGCTTTTGATTACCATACGAGGTACTTTTTGACTTTTCTGGAAAAAGTACGAGAAGAATATTTTTTTAACTTATACGGAATGAATGGATTTTTACAGTTTCATAACGCCTTATTTTCATGAATATTCCTCTATATTATTTCATGATTATTTACAACAAAATCCTTTTCTTTTATAATTACATGGCATTTTGTGAAAAGAAAATGATTTTGAAGAAAAAAGGATATTTTCCTCAAGAATTCATTTCAAGTGTTTTATCAAAACTATTTCCCATCTAAGATGACATTATTTAGTTTGATTATGTTTCAATTATTATTTCTCTATTTTTTACATGGTTTGATTTTTCTTATGATGAAATGATATCCATTTGTTTTATATGGATTATGTTAATATGGGATGATGTTTATGAAACCCATTATATTCTTTGGGTTATGATGAATGATTTATGATTGTTTTGTGGAACATGTAAGAATGATTTCAATATAAAATGGGTAGGACCTATATATCCCTCCAATGCATTCGGTAAAGATTTATGAGATAGACATGGCTGGAATGGCAAGTAAATCTAGTTCAGTAATATAGGGCTAGAACGACAAGTAAACCCGGTTCAGTAATGGACTTTGTCCACTATGATGGTCTTGGCAGCAATTCCTTGGCTACTATGGAAATCATATCATGTGATTAATGGTTTTCCACAATTACATGTTTTATTCTCATTCTATTTTATCATGATTGATATTCCTTTATGATCTATGCCTTACGTACTACAAAGATTTATTTCACAACTCAAGATTTTGATGTTTAAACTTTATGTTCATGTTTTTTTAAGATCAGATGTATATGGTTTGTTTTATTTTCTCCATGCATACCCTTACTGAACATTTGATCTCACCCTTTATATGTTTTCTTTTCCCCAAGATATAAAGAAAGGTTTTATGTAAGAAAACAAAAGGGGAATATCTTTATGGGAGATGTTGAAGATCTTTCACCATAATTAGAAGATTATGTTCTGAGTTTCCAAAGAAACTAAACTATTAAAATCCTTGGATGTATGTTTTTTTTATATATTAAGTATTATTCAAAAGTAATATAATGTCCATGTACGTCAATATTTGGGTCTCTACATTGATGTTATACACCCACCTTCTTTTTTTAGGAGTATATACAGACCCTTTTGACTTATCGTGTTAATAAATTATTTATTATAGTGTTATTTAATGTTTTTATAAATTTTATTCTTTCACAGGGCTTATTATTTAAATATTAAAAGTGGTATGGGACACCTTGAATGTTTAAATATTTAATTATCACTACTTTTTCTCTATGTCCATGTTTTCTAAAAAATAAAAAATGTTTTTACTATTCTCCAATGATTGTTTGAAGTCATTTTTAATACTTTTTTAATTTTAAAAATTATTTAAAATGGATATATTTTCGATTTTTAAACAATTTTCTTGAGACTTTTTCGACAAAAATACAGAAGGAATGTTTTTTAACTTATACGGCATGAGTTTCCTTTTACACCATCATGATAGTTTAATATCTTGAAGATTCCATAACAAGTTTACAATATTCTTTTCAATGAAAATGTTTTCATTTAAAATTTATTATCCTTTTATATAAATGATTTCAATTTCAAAAGTTTTATTTCTCTCATGAAATATATAATGATTTTATTAGATTATTTTCATCTATTTCAACATCCTTTGTTAGATTTTATAATTGATTGAGGTTTATCTCGTATGATATAATTTACAGTATTTAATTGAATGGTTTATGATTTAGTTATACTATGGATGTACTATTTTAATACCATCCATAGTTTATGGTTAATGTATTAAAATTTCATATGCTAGTTTTTAATAAAAATATTTATGTTGATTATTTTTTACCCTTTTTTATAAGAGGAATGCATTGGACTTAATAAGTGTCGGGTGCGGCCCACTATAGCCCCTTGATACATCAGTAGGTCTCATGAGACAAATTATTTTGGGATTTGGATAATATATTACCTAATTTTATATGGTTTCTTGGTTGAATTCTTGATGTTATTTTTATAATGTCATGTATTATGAATTACCTCATTATGAGATTACTTATTGATATCACATGCAATTATTTGACTAGTAGAATATGCAAGGTTATGTTTAATTATCATGTGATTATTTATATATAATTACTTGATCATATTTCATTCATTTTATATGATTCCCATGTTAATGATTAAATGGAATGTGTTTCAGTTAATCCCATTTCCATAATCTTTATGCTTGTTTATGTTAGCTTAAATTGTTTGTATAACATTACTGAGCATATGAGCTCACCCTTTTCATATGTTTCATTTTTCCTTAGGATTCCAAGTAGTATATTATGATTTAAATTTAGTTTTAGAGTTATGGGATTAATTTAATGATCAAGAAAAAATCCTTTGGGTATTTTTTTTTTAAAATGTAATGTGAATTTCAAGAACATATATAGTTTACCAATACTACACTAAACTATTTGGTTCTCTGGGATGTGATCGCTTGTATCTTATGCCAATGTAGTAAATTAAGGTACCAGCTTTGAGATACTGGGGTTGGGGTCATTACATGATTGGGGACTTCAATTTATGAAACCAAAATTCCTTACTAGCGGGTTAATGTGATGGAAAATGTTTTTTTTGTTATATGATCTATGTGGGACACATGAATTATGACATATAAAGTGTGCATCCAAATAGTGCTCAATGCATTAGGTAAAGAATTAATATATATAGGTAACATGTTTATGATAACATGGTGAATAACCATAATAATATGTTTTACAAAACCTTTATGATCAACCTTGTTGATATTCTTATAAATATATCATATTTATGTAGTATCCATATTTCAATGTAATGCATTATGTGCATATGATAATGATATTATGTTATACCTCAGGTAATTGTGATCATGCTCTTGTAGTATGCCTCATTTATTTATGATCAT
This sequence comes from Viscum album, assembly GCA_963277665.1. Taxonomy (NCBI): domain Eukaryota; kingdom Viridiplantae; phylum Streptophyta; class Magnoliopsida; order Santalales; family Viscaceae; genus Viscum; species Viscum album. The sequence continues at coordinate 1,076,593,086 of OY728166.1, read as the reverse complement.
TCTCTATTATTATTCCCCATGAATTATCCATGGTCATGTACTTCATATTTCCTTTGTTATATATTATTAGGATTTATGCTCACCCTTTACTATGATGTATGTGCCCAGGAAATATTTTTCAATTAAGTGAACTATGATAGGATTAAATGAGTATTTTAAGAGGATTAATTTTTTATCTAATTCATGTATTTTGTACCTAGTTTCTAAGTCACTAAACCCTCAAATTAATTATGATGTTATTAATGAAATATTTTTTTCGATGAATTATGTTAAAAGTAATGAAAGATTAAGGAGTTTCATCGTATTTTGGGTTGATCAACCTTATTTTATTTTTATTTATTATCATGGAAACCAAAAAAAATTGACTAATTTTTCAAAATTTAAAATACATAAATAGAATCTTTCCTCTATATGTTCCTTTTTATCACTACATTCGATTTATGAAAAAAGTCATTTTTCATCAAAGTCCATGAATTCATCTTTTACATTTGTTTATTTTTCATGATACTTAATTGAGTTACCATGATTTGAGTCATTGATTACTTTCAAAGATTTCTAATTTTCTGATTTTTCTTTTTATCTTTAAATAGAAACCACTTCTTATCCCATAATTGATCAATACATTATAGTTTGTTTCAATGGTCCACTCATCCATGTCTTGATTCCCATGGGATAAAATCTTCACATGAAATTTATCTAGGAGAATTATGATAATCTTATTCACAACAGTATAATCTTCAAGATTTTAAATATAGATTTGAATCAAGATACCTATTCATTTCACAATAATAAAATAATTATTCATTTGATTCATTATCACCCATTATATATCTATAAATTAATCATATTAGGTTTGTAACTAAGACTTTTTCACCTAATTTTATCTATCATGGATATCTTGAAGGTTTTTTTCTAGATTACATTTTCTTTCTCAATTCCAATAACTCGTGTAAAATATTTCATTAAGAGTGATGAGAGTAATACATTACATTTACTTCCATCGGATTCAATATTATTCTTATCAATTTGAGTATATGAAATCCTTGTTTCAAGAATATTAAAACTTTTCTCAGTGATGTCAAGAAATTCAAGGATGAGTGATGAAATAAAAAGAATTATTCTCTCTCTCTCCATATATAGAGTACATATCTAAAAAAACATATGAGATATATTTTAGTTAATTCTATTAAAAGAATCTATGAATCTCACTTATAATTGATATGTACAATTATAAACAAACATAGATATTTAGGATAACACCTCAAACCACTACCTAAGAATTTATCTAAAACGAATTGTAAGGAATCTAATTTTTAAATTGTTAAAAAATATCTTGAAGAAACCTCACACTAATACCAATTTTTAGGAGTGATAGGTTCAAAGTGATGAGAAATATCATCAAGTAATTTAGTTTTGATACCACTTATTAGGCCCATGATAGAATATACCACCACTATAGCAGGGGTGAATTAATGGTGTTTGAAAACATAAAATCTCACATTCAAACAATGTTATTCTCATTTCTATTTTGTGTCAAAAGAACTCATTGGTGATTATATAAATATGATATAATTAGTGAGAAATAAAAAATAGATATAAAAGAAATTTTACTAGGTTCTCTCTCCCTTAATATAATGTTGATAGCCCTTAGTGTGCACTAGTTGTGATCTTACTACCAATAATTATAATTTATTAACAAAGGAACAAGAAAAAGAGTATGAGGATTATCTTGAACTTTAATTATGATATAAAAATTATGAAGAAAAAGTCAAATGATATATGTTTCCCATACATCAAATTCATTAGGAATTGGGATTTGGTGTGAACCATTATTCCTCTCCTCAAAAGACTACTAATCACTCCTTGATTTCCCCTATAATTGGTGGATCTCTCTATGTTTCGTAACACACATAATTTTCTTTGATAGTTACCTATTTATTTTTTATAATTAAATACACTACAACATGGATACCTTAAATTCTAAATGATATTCATATCCTAGAATACTAAATCAAAATATTCTTAAAGTATGTCAAAATATATTTGAATGGCATCAAAACATGATCCATTAATTACAGTGTGGCTCCTTTTATTTCTCTAGAACCAAAAATCCACTAATGAAACTAATTTCCACATGGGAAGTTATATGTGGTGTGTCCTTATTCTCTTTACTAACCATTGTTGTGTGAACTAGTTTCTAATGGTTTAGGATCAACTAACTCCCAAAAATAACATGATACTCAATTCTCTTGAGGTGGTCATCACAGTGCATTAAACTTCCCCTTATCTCATTATATACATCATTGAGACTCTATATTATTTATTTTTTCATGATTCATATCATGTTAGGTTAAAAACTTCCCCATTTCAGATTAATTTTTCTATCACAACCCTCGTCTAATATTAACTCATTCTTTCAATAAGTACCACCATAAAAACGACCTATATTCAAAAAGATCTTTCATGTACGAGGTTAATACAATATTATGTAACAATAACATAGAAATTATTCCTTCTCACTTTATGTAAACTATTCCTTTAATGAGATTAAATTATAAAAACTTTGGGGTGATTATCTCCTTCACACTATGATTTGACATCTACAAAATAACTCCACACCTTTCATTTCTATGCATCTCTATGCAACTTTAAAGTGATTCCAACACATATATGATTATTTATAAAATGATAAAAACATAAAAACACACCAAACTGATGAAAAAATTTCTTTAATAAATAATTGATGTCATTCCTTCAGTAAAAATGTTATCTAAACAGCTCACCATAAGGTAGAATTATTATTATAAGAGAACTTCATCCCTCGATGTAAGATCAATTCCATATTGAACATGTCTTAATTAAGATAAAATTATATCTACCTTTAACAATTAAATATCATATGGGTTCAATATTCTATAATCACTCAAAGGGATATTAAATGTCCTCATTCATATCTACTGGAATCATGAGAACATGAATCGACACATGAGATCTTCTGCAAACTCTATCTACTGACACCTCAATCTAACCCTAAGTTGTAATACTTATTATCTTCAATCACACATAATTATCACATAAAAAATAACATAGACTATCTCCCTAATTAATAAAATATACCATTTTTTATTCTCCACCTTTGTCCACTAATGAAAAGAAAATATATATATAAAGACACCATTAAATAATTACATGGATTTTGTTAAATAATACAATACCAATGACACTCTGAAGTAATGGAATTCATCCTTAGTAAGTGTATTAATAAATATATCCATGAATTTTAACTTGGTTTAAACATATTCCAATGAAATATCACCATTATCTACTTTCTTTTTATTGAAGTGTCACTTGATTTCAATATGCTTGGACCTAGAATATTTCACCGGATTCTTAATAAAGTTGATTGAACTATTACGTTAACACCCAATAACCAATGGATATGAAACATAAAATTTATTATCTTCAAGTTTTTACTTCTTCCATATCATTTGAGTTTTGGTTTGTGATTTTGGAACATTATAATATTTTATTGATCTTTGAGTGGTAGAATTTTACTCCTTGGAGTGTCACACATCACATATTCTCCTAAAAAAGAATTCACCACCAAAAGTAGACTTTTGATCATAAACATATCATACCCAATATTTATCGATATAATAGTAAAGGTTTAATGATATACCCTTATCATACCTCATGGATATATTTAGAACTTTAAGTCCAAAAAATATTTTCATCTCATCAGTTATTGAAATTTTTTATGCAATCCTCATTTGATAAAAAAAATCCTCAAAATAATCTTCTTTTTTTTATAAAAACAACTTTTATTGACATACACAATCACAAAGAGTGATTTTGGGTCATCTCACTTGAAATAAATATTTTAATCCACCATTGTTTTATTTAATTTCTTGTTGTTCAAGTTATTTTGTATATTTTAATATCATTATAATGATACATTCTTGATCTCATAAAGTATCTTATCTAGATTTCAAACCCATGAACCATCACCATGAATGATAAACCCTTCTAGTTTTTCAATATAGACTTCATCCTCACATTCATAATTATGAAACACAAACTAAAAATCTATGTAAAAAATAATAATTTTGTTGAGAAAAAATCAATAGAAATAATCAAATTGGTTCAATCACTCTGACTACAGGAAATGTCTCATCATAATAAATACCCAAAATTTTAAAGTATCCCTTCTATACAAGAATATCATTTTTCTATTCCACTTCACCAATCTCATTAATCTAATTATGAAAAAACCATTTTATTTTGATCATATTTTTTCTTTTGGATGTGAAACTAATTCACAGGTTTCGTTATTCTTAATTTGTTTCAACTCATATTTCATTATTTAAATTCAATGATCATGTTATAAGGACTAATCTATACTCTTTAGTTCAATGTAATAAATTAATCTAGTTTTATTAGAAATTCTCATGGTTCTTTGGGTTTATGCTCATTTGTGATGAGTGTATCCTTACCACTTTATTTATTTTGTTGATTGTAACAACATAATTATCTCAAAATTTCTATATTTAAAAAATTTGTTCATTATCATTGTATTATTTTTTTCAATCATTGGATATTATTCTTCTAAAATTAATCTTCTAAAGGTTTCAAAATATTATGTTATAAAGAAGTGTTTTCTAGAAATTATGAATAATTAGAAGAATTTTATCTATTAGAACTTCTCAAACTGGTATACTTTTACATATTGTAAGTTTTATAATTAATTAAATTCATGAATTTTAAACATTATAGTGGAATTTAATAATTAATTTTACATATAGATAATTCATTAAGGATGAATTTTATGATTTCTGTAAAAGTTTTTAATTTTTTATATAGATAATCACAATTTCAAATCTAGATATTTCATGGACCCTTATATACTAAGATATTACTTTTATGTATGAGGTCAGATGTGAAGAATCATCCTAGTGTATTACTTTTTCATATATTCAAACTAGGAAAATTAACACTTATATATTAAATTTTCAAGAAGTGTAAGGATCTAATGTATTCATATGAAGATAGTGTTTCACAAGATAAGCTCAAAATGATTCAAATATTAAGAACTCGGAAGATATACTCTTACATATCATCAGTGTGATGCATGATGAATTATTTATCTCTACTAATGATAGGACTATAAATCATATAAAATGACTGATAATTTGGATTTCAAGATTAAAATTTAAAATGTTTTTAATTTAAAATAATTTTTATTCATCTAATTATTTGGATTCTTTATAAGTTATTAAATTTGGATTATTATAGAATAATTTTAATAATATTTCTAAATAAAACTTTTTATGGAGAAGGTGAGAGTTATTATCAAGATTATTTGACTGATTACTGCATTTATCTTAGTATTAATTAAAGTAATTATATTACTATATTATTTATTTTTATTAAAATAGTTATATTTTATTGGTTTCTTCATGTGATGATTATCATTGATCTTTAAAGAAGGGTCATGGAGTTTTTTGTTTTTTTCTTATAAAAGGGTTGAATTAATCCTAAAGAGAGATACATACAAGATTTTATTATTCAATACTGAAGATTGATATCCAAATATCACTTTTTTATATCAGTACCTTATTTTTAAATTCTAATGGTTTATTTGTTTTTTGATTTTTTATTATTTAATTTTTTTCTCACAAAAAAAATCATAACACACTGATTATATCACTATTAAAAGTTATCATTTGTTTCTAAAATAAATAGAAAAACATTTGTGGGTTATTCTTGATCTAGCTAAAATAACTCGGTTTAAGGATTCTCTATGAAAGTATGAGGTTGGTATAAACCCATGTAAAAGGTTGGGTTTGGTCCTCCACCCTATTAATAGGCTATATTTAGTGAATATCTATTCTCATGGGATAAGAGTGTGAAGAGTAGATATAGGATCATTTGGATCTATACAACTTTAAATCACTTGTGCTTATTTTTTCTATTACAACTTTTATTCTTCACAAATCCTTTGCATATCTTATTTATGTTTGAATTATTTAATCCTTTTATAAAACCTATTATGAATTATAGTTTATGTTACTCTTATTATTTTATGATTTATCATTACCCCCTCTTGTGTTTTCTATATCCATTATGGGAATAGAAAATTTATTGCAATTTCCAAAAAATATTTTCAAGATTAATATTTTTTCTACATATTTTAAACTTAGAACTTCCTTACTATAGTACATTAAAATTAAAAGAAATTTAAGCCTCATATTGAGATGTATGGAAAATTTATTATATTTACAAAATATCCTCATTCTTTCTAGTTATCTTTTTAAGGGATATTTTAATTTTATCATCAACTAGTAATGGTTGTTATGTGACTTATAATTTTCTAACACAATTACATAAAATATATCAAAAATATTCCTTAGATTCTTATTTAATCACTGAAAACTTCTTCATCTATGTATTTTCTAAATGAATATTCTTTTTTTCCCTCTTATCAAACATTCCCCAATAATTGATTTTAATCTTTTTAAAAAATGGGTTTCAAAATACATATAAATTTTTCATGAACAGATTCCTTCCAAACCTTAACTTATATGGTATTTTTCCTAAATTGGGTTATAGTAATTACTGATTCTAAATATAAATATTCAAAGTTTTGGAATATATTAAAAATAATTTTCATGTTCCATGTTCCAGAATCCTTATTCTTCAAACCAGGGAATTCAATATTTTAGGGTGTCTATGGAGAATTATATTCATTTATTATCCCAAAATTCTCAAAGTATTCCTTAAATTATTAATTCTCATAATGATATCCACTTTTATATCATAATGTTTTAATGATATGCCTTATTTTGTTCTCAATAACATTCCAAAAATATTTTAATTCCACAAGATCTTGTGATTTACTTTATATAAATAAGATACCATTCATATGAGTAAAATCATAAAAAAAATCATGAAATACTAATTTCTATTAGTTAACTTTTGTATCATTATCCCACGCACCCTTGATTACACTAACTCGATAGGTTTATTCATTTCAATTTCCCCTGGTCTATGACTCTTACTAGTAATTTTTCACATATGGCATGTGGAACATTTATTGAGTGTTTCACATTTAAGAGTTAAAATATTTATCATATATTTACATTTGAAAATATTAACCATATTATTTTTCTCAAATGGACAAGTCCTCTATGAAAAATCTAGTTTTACTCTTTTATGCTCCTGAAACATTGATTTTTATCATTGTAAATTTGAAAAAGTTTCTATTTTTTACTTACCCTCAATGTAATCATTATATATTTCATGTTTTTTATGATAAACTCATTCCTCAAAAAGATTATCTCATTACCATTACCTAATATTTTTTATGTACTTAGAATATTAATACTCTATGCATTAATAAGGATAACATTTATATATTATCACTTAATAATATTAGTTTATCTAATAGCTTATATATTTAGGGGTCTAGAAATCCCAAAATCTATAGTGAATCTATTATAACAATGTATTTGTTTTAATATTTTTTTATTAATAGTCTTGTGTGGTGAGAAACCACTATCAAGTATCCACCACTTCTCACTTTCTACAGCCTTATGGGATACCTTAACAAACATTTCATGTCATTTATTGTTCCTTATCTTAAATGATTTGGAACCATTTTTCTTTATCTTCTCCAGTAACATGAAAATATTGTTTTTGGAGGTGTATTTAGATTGAACACACCTTTCACATATTTCATCTAGAGAATCAAAAACGTATTGCAATTATACCATATCTTTTGGATAATGTTTCAGATCACCTTTATGATGTTTATGTTTACTCCCCATTGAATCAATGATTATATTCAATTGAGTGTGTGATAAATTATTCCTTCCCACATAGGCTTTATCCCCAAATACTCTACAATACAAATACCTTTCCTCAGAGATAAACATCCTCAGATAGAAAATTATATCTTCAAAATTAGCTAATTTTATATTTGATCTACATTTTTTTGTTTTCAATATTCTCGTGTTTGGAAGACTTATTTTTACCTTGAACATTCCCTCAGTCTAGATATCAACAAAATTCTCTTTCCACTCTTATTTCCATTTTTAATTTTTAGTACCATCATTTATTCCATAATTGTATATATCTTTTTCTAAGTGATGAAATCACATTTTTATTTCCCATTTCATTGCTACTAATGATGATATTGAAATTCCAATTTCCCAATATAATTTTCATTGTCACCATAAAACAATAATAAGGACTCCTAGTAGCATAATAAACCTCATACCCTATTTTTTATCTCTTACCAATATCTTTTATTGAGATATTAAACTCCTTATATTTGGATTTTCATACAGAATATTTAGCTTGAATCATATTTGATTCTGGAGCCATCTCTTCCTCTTTATTGGAAATTAAATATTCCATAAAATTTTAAATTGATATATCCCATCTTTTATTGTAGCTCAATTTCTATCTCTGCAATATATTTTTATTTTAACTCATTAAGGGGTATAATTAACGAATCACTATCCATATTCCATATTTTCTTCTCTCTTTCAATTATCATATGTTCTTTCATGAACATAACGAGTTACAATAATATTTTAAACTCCATTGGTGACTCTTCATAATGACATTCTTATTTACTAATACATTTTTTATTTATTAATTGATAAAATTTTGAGTTATTTTGTTTTTTCTATATTGTTTTTTTTTTCACCCTTTGATTCTTCTTATTCTATTTAACTTTCATTATCAAAGGATATGACTTCATGCTATGAGAAATTATTTTTCTTATTTTTTGTATTTATATTTCTATTTCAGTTAAAAAAAAATCCTCCATTTCATCCTATAATTATCATTATCTTCCTTTATGATATTTTGTGTTGGTCAACCTTATAATTTTATTCTTTATTCTTAGAGAAATCTTGTGAAAACTAATGAGTCTTTCCATAATTATTGTACTTAAATAGAATGTTTCCTCTATATTTACCATTTCATCACTATATGCCTTTTGGGATTAAAGAGATATATTATAAAAATTCAATGGAATAATATTTAAAATTAGTTTACTCCTAATGATATTTCTCTAACTCAGCCAAATTTGAGTATTTTATTTCTTTGAAATCTTTATTTTTTCTATTTTTCTTCTCCTCCACAAATAAAATCTACTTTTAATATTCTAACCAGTCAAAATAGTGTTGATTTTTTAGTGGTAAATTCATCTATGTATTGATTATTAAGGGATAGAATCTTCACATAAAATTTATTTAGGATGATTATTAACATAGTTTTCATAATGGTAGAATATTTAATCTATTCAAACATCTTCTAATCAAGCTCATTGTTTTGTTCACTTCAATAAAGAATATATCTAATAATTCATCTAATTTTATTCAGATGTATTCAAATTGATCCCAAAAGGTTTTTAACCAAGATTATTTCACCTCATTGTCTCTATCATTGATATCTTGGAGCTTTATCAAGATTATATTCTCTATCTTTATTCTATAAACTCTTTTCAAATATTTCTACAAGATTGATGAGAGTAACACTTTATACACTCTCCTATCATATTAGAATTATTTTTTCTCATTTTATTATAGGATATATAATTTTATAGAAGATTAAAGTCATTCTATATAATGTATATAACATATATACCAAGTAATAGAACATACATAATCATCCACTCTCTCTATAGATGAAATATATTTCTATAAAACATAGAAACTCATTTATTTTTAGTTGTATTAAATGAATACATGAATATAATCAATCAAATATATAAATAATTATAAATAACCTCGTATATTCTGTAATAATACCTAGAACCACTCCTTGATAATTTTTCAGAAATCAATTCAAATGACTCATATGTCCAAAAAACTAAAAATGATCTTCAAGTAACATCACTTTTGTACCAATTTTTTGGAATCATATGTTCATAGTACTGAAAAAATAATCAATAAATGTGGTTTTCATAATAGTTATTAGTATGATGAGAGAGTATAACACAAACCCTCTATTTAAAACAAAAATATACTCATTGATTGTTTGTATGAAATGGTCTCTGTGGTGATGGTGTGATGATACAAGAATGAGTGATAAAGAACACACATAGACATTAGTGTTTTTAAAAGATTTAATCAACCTAATTATTAGTTTACTAAACCTTTATTCTTAGTAGTTTAAATCATACTACCAATAATTTTAAATTATTATCAAAGGAACAAGGAAAGAAGAAAGTTTATTTTCTTGAAATCTGATTACAAGATAAATGATGAGTTCCAAAAAGTAAAAATATCTCAAATTAACATGCCTCGCGTTCCTCTAAAATTTGAAATTCAATTGAACCTTTATTATTACCCTAAAAATTCACCCAAATACCTCTTAGAACTCTATTATAATAGATGTAACTTTCCATATTTCATCAAACACCTACTTTTCTAGATTCCTTTCATATTTATTTATGGAAATGGCATAAGTTGTAGTCAGACACAATTATTTATGGCTTGATCCTAAAATCTGAAATATTTGGAATACCAAATCCAAATTATATTAAAATATCTCAACATATCTTTTAATATCTTCAAAACATGATCCATTGATTCTAGTGTCTCACCTCCAATTTATTTAAAATTAGATATCCACTAATAAAACTCATTGTGATATGGAACCTTCCTTGTGATGTAGCATTATTCTCTTCGCTTCCCATTATAGTGTGAACCAGTGTGTGATGATTCTAGATGAATGAAATACCAAAAATAATGTGACACTTAATTCACTCAAGTTGATCTTCACGACACAATCCAATTCTTCTTATCTCCCTATATATTTTATTACATAGAAATCATCTCTACTATGACATGATTCATCTAATGCTAGGTAAAATAATTCCTCATATCCGATTAACTTTATTGAATAAATATTATATACAATTAACTAATTTCTATAATAATCACCACCATATTATTTCTAAATCTATTGTGACATGGTCCATTTTTCATGAGGAGAACCTATTTTTAGGAAATAATAACTCTCACATTCTTACTTACCACAGTTGGTAAATTCATCCCTTTTTCGGATTAACTCAGACCAACTACAGTATGATCAACTCCACCCCATTAATTTTTATGCATTTCCATTATTCAATGATTGGATATCTTTAATATATGTCTACTCATTTCATTACTATGATTCTCCATTGAACACTAAAGATATTTAAACACTTCCAATAGAATGTTTCTAGTGAATAAAACATGAAAATGAACCAAACTCGTGAATGAATTTCCTCAAGAAATAATTCATACCATGACTTCAATACAAAGTCTATACAAATACCTCCCCATATATAGAATGATTATTATGAGAGAACACAATTCCTTAGTGTAAGATCAATTCCGCATTGACCGTGCCTCAATTGAGATGAACTCATCTATCTCTTTCTCAATTCAAATTCATAAGGGTTATACAAGATTAAATCTCTCAAAGGAGTCTCTAATATACCCCATTATATTTTTTGGAAACAAGTGAATTTAAATAGATACATGGGAACTTCTACAAACTCTAACTATCAACACTTCAAGACCCCGCAAATTCAAAAGACTTTTTAGAACCTATTCTATATAATGATAACCTGAAAAAAAATATAGTCACTTACTCATTTAAATATGAGAACATTTTGTACTATCATCTATTTAAAAAATGAAAATAAATTAAAGAGGTAAAAACAATGATATAATTATTTACTTTTTGGGTAAAATACACTCTAAATAACACCATAAAGTACTGGATGGAATCATTGGTTAGAGGATTGGTTGAAACATATTCTAATGAAATATCTACATGGATCACCTTATCCTAATTAATTGATACTTGGTTTTAATAACCTTTGATGTCAAATACTTTACCACATTCTTTGACAAGTTTATGGATCTTGTATTATCAAACCAAATCAACAATAGGTATGCAACATCAACCCTTATAGATTAATGCTACAAATTTATCCATATAATTTGAGTTATGTATTGTGATGTGGAATCATAATAACCATACATTGATAATAAAGTGACATAATTCTACTTATTGGTGTGTTATGCACCACAAATTTCTATGATAAGGAAATAACCCCCAGAATTAGACTTTCGACCTCCAATATCTCTTGCCCAATTTTCATCGGTATAACTAAAAGAATGTTGGGAATTTTCCATTCCTCAGGGTTTTTGATTAACACTTGAAATCCCAAAAACAATTTCCTCTCGCCAATCATTAACATTTTGAAATGTATCCTCACTTGGGTAGAAATATACTGATAATACTCTTTATTTTTTATGACATAAAGTTTTTCATGGACATACATAATCCCAAAGAGGAAGTTTTTACCATCTCCCTTGAAATAAATATTTTAATTAACCTTACCTTCTTCAATTTCATGATCTTTAAGCTATTTTCCATATTTTAATACCCTTCTATAAGTTCCTATTTTATCCCAAAAAGTTTCTACTTTATATTTTAAATTTAACAACCATCATGATCAAGAATAAAACGTTCAGATTGTTCAATATAGACCCATTCTTTAATTTTACCATTAAGGAATATATTTACATCATATTTATTTAGAATCTTTTTTAATTTCATTCATCATAAATCATAAAAATATATGAATTGTTTCATTACATCTGTCTACAAAAAAATTATCATCAAAATAAGTAACTTAAATTTTAGAGTATCATTTGAAAACAATATTATCTTTGTTTTTCAAAACATAATCTTTTTCATTAAGATTATTCCAAAAAATCCATTTTTCTATAAAAAAATTCTTTTTTAATTGAAATCAATTACCATGTTTCATTCTTATTAATTTAGTTTATATCTTCTTCCATCATTGAATTTAAATTCTTATGTTGTAAGGCCTCATTTACAATCATTGGTTTTTCATGTGAAAGAAATACAGGGTTACTATAAATTCTCAAGACAATTTTTATTTTTACCTGTTTTTGTTGTCTCCAAGAGTATCATCAATATTAGAAAATTTTCTCTATATTTGGAAATTATAAATTCCTTGGTGAATGAATTTCACATTACTAGAATTTTTAGATGCATCTTGAGAAGTTTTTAAATCTCTTATATATCTAAAATATCCTCATGTTGATCGGTTCTCTATTCAAGGTATTCTTAAATAGTTTTATATAAAAGAAATGAATTTTTTGATGAATTTTAATTTTACAACATAATTACAACATAGATATCAAAAAACTTACTCATATTATTATTCTATAACTGGTAAATTCTTCCACTAGGTTTTTGCCTAGTAAATATTCCTTCAAATTACCTCTAATCAAGCTTTCCCAAACACCTTAAATTAATATTTAAAAAACATAGGATATCGAATAAATTTAAATTATTCACACAAAACACCTTTTAAAACCATAAATAATATGGTGTTTTGAAAAAATATAGTCAGAGTAAGCACATATTCAAAATATAGAAAGTCAGAGATTTGGATTGTATTTGAAATAATTTTTAAGTGCCATGCTATAAAATAATTATTCATCCCATTTACATAGAGAATTCATTATTCCTTTGAATTAATTGTTTTTTTTGTGGTGTGAATCAAGAACTAGTTTTATATTTAATTCCATGATTAATAAGGTACACCTAAAGTATTTATTATTGTATTGGGATTGATTATTGAATGAAGAAATTTTGATGACATATTCTTTTTAATTCTCTATAACTCTATTATATAAAAAATCCTCAAATTTTTTTGATTTATTAGTCATAAATTTGACATAATTAATATGAGTAAAAAATAAATAAAATTAATGAAATAATTATCTCTATTTCTTGACATCAAGCTCATCAACCCACACACAACCATGTGCACTAACTTAAGAGGTTTATTCATTTGGATTTCAACATTTTTATGACTCTTAACACTATTTTTCCCTAATAAATTTGTTAAAAGTTTTAATTCTTTAAAATTTAAGCATTGGTAGTATTCTCACTACTTCATGTTTCCAAATCTTATCCATATTATTTTTCTCCAAAAGGCCAGGTCTTCTATATCAAAGATAGTTTCCTCTTTTATTCTCATGAAACATGAATTTTTATTTTAATAAATTAAAAATAAATTTTTATGTGTTCATTAAAACATTAACAAAATCATTCTATTATTAATGATTCTTATGAAACACTTACTATTCTAGATAATCACATCATTCCAAATATCACAAAGTTTAGAAGCACTTAAGATATTATTCTTCAACCCATTGGTAAGGATAACATCACGAGATTTCTTATTAACAATATTGATGTATACAATAACTTGAAATTTGAGTGATCCATCATTACCAAAAGTGATAGTGCCTCCATTATACCATTGAATTTCATTCAAGATATTATTTTTACCAGTCTTTGGTGATCAGCAACCACTCTTAAGTTTCTAGGACTTTTCTCTTATTATATACTTTTAGGACAAATCAACTATTGTTTTATGTTCTTTATTGTTTCTTATCTTCAAATATTTTTCTCTTTTTTTCTTTAGATACTCTGGTAGTATAATAATACATTTATTGGAAGTGAATTTTGATTGATAAAGCCTTATACAATTTTACTCAAGATAATCAGAAGATTTTTTCAATTATACATCCCTTTTTGGATATTATTTCATATTTCCTTTGAATTTCTAGTTTAGTCCCCCTAAAATCAATTTCTCTCTTAAATTTAGGCTGTAGGAGATTATTCAAGCACACATAAGCTTTATTCTCATATATTAAACAACAACATCATCTTACCTCAATGTGAAATATAATGAGATAGAAAATTATGTCTACAAAACCTATTTATTTCCAATTTTATTTGCAATAATATTTTTAAATCGTCTCATTATTGGAAGAATTTTCCTTTAAATGTACCTTTAACTTAGTCTCAAACTAAGATAACATACATTTACAAACCTATTTGTATTTTTAATTTTTGGTACCATCATGAAGTTTGGTGTTTGGTGCATCTTACTTTTTTGGTGAAGAAAACACATTATTCTTTCCTTTTTCACTACTTCCATTTTAAAAATTGGATGCTCCAATGTAACACCCCAAGATATTATGAAATATTTTTCCCAAATTAATTTAATATTTTTGATATTTTTCTTTCCAGGAAACACTATGTTTATCTTGATTTACATGTGAAACTATGTTTAAATGAAACATAACAAATTATTAAAATATTATTATGACAGTTGTCACCTAGACATTGGAATGGTAGTTATGAATAATATTATTATAAATTTTACGCTTAAAACTCATGTTTTTCTAAAAATCAGTTTCATCCCCTTTTTGTAAAGTTATAATAATTTTTTTTTGAAAATTTTATAAAATTAATTTGATAAAATTAACTTTGTCTCTTAAATAATAATTTCTGAATTATATTAGGTTGAATTTTTGGGATTTTTCTGAAAAGTTTCATTTTATAATGAATAGTTAAAATAGTGTATTTCAATTGAAAACTATTTTTTCGTGCTAATTATTTATAAAGTTAAACTATATTTTGAATTGGTTTTAATTTAAAATTATTTATTTTTATATCAACTAATTGAATTTATTAAATTTTATTCAATTTCATATTGAATTTTTATATGAAAACATTTCAAACTTTTGAACGTTTTCTCTTTAAAAACTCGCATTATCATAACATATACATGAAAAAATTTAAATTATATTTTTTCAATAATATGAATTGAATTTTTAAAAATGTATTACATATTTTGAATTAGAATAAATCTTAATATCTAATAATTTCAAATTAAGTTTTTACCAAAATGAATAGTGAATGTAGTAAAAATTAATTACTACAGTCAAGGTAAAAATGAGTTTATTGGGGGTTAAAATAAAAAGATAAGGTTAAAATGACCTATAAACATGTAAAAACCTATTTTAAGGATATATTTTGACCATTACACCTCTACAGTTCTATAAGGGACTAATTTGGACCCTTTTGGACATATAAAAAATGTGGGATCACTTATTTCCTTTCAAAATACTAAATGTGTTTTCTCCCCCACTTATAAAAGGCCACACTATATCCTCTCTTATTAACACGTTAAAACCTATTTGGTTTAAAAAATCCTATATTAACAACATTCCTGCTAAAATTATAAAAGTATTATTGTGTAAATAAATCCAACCTAGGAAAAATTTAGTGTAACCCTAAGAAGGATACCGGAAGAAGAGGTAATGTTCTTCAACAAGTGCATTAATTTTATTTCTTTCTAAAACTCCTTTAATTATTTTTTAAAACATGATGATATAATAACCTCAATATCTTCCATGTAATGGGATTCTATTATAATAATTTTATGACTTACAACCTCCTCTACTTCCATTAATTGGGTTATTAAACCATCGTTCATGTGTACACCAGACTATCACATCGTGAATCGATATCATTTGTTTTTTTGATTAACACCTCTAATAGTTGGAAATAATGATGAAGTTACAATTTATATATGATATTTATGATATTATTATTCTTCTAAAATTATCATATCATGTAAATTTATTTTTTCTATTTTTTTGGAATATGTTAACGTCACTCATCTATATGGCTGACTATTGCCTCACAAAGAGATGAAATTCATTCATGATTTATAGGGATGGTGATAAGGGTAAAAGTAATAATTATATGTGTTTTAAATAACATAATTATAATATTAATTACATATTTATAATTCATTAAAGATTATATATCTAATTTTATTTCTTACTTTTTCACTCAATTACAGATGATAATGCCGATTGTGTATATGTAGAGTACTGCCTTCACAAAGCGATGTGACCCTATTTTAATAACCACAACAAATGTATAATATGTATAACTATATATAAAAACATTAGTATATTATTTTCATTCTAGAAATACAAGATATAACTTACCTGTTTTCCATAATGATCATTGAAAAGTGGAAACATTACCCATGAGTATGTACAACCTACTCTCCCCGTAACGTACTTCGTTTCTGAAAACCATATTCCATGATTGGAATTAAAGTTATATTTTATAAATAAATATTATAATTATTTCATGATAAATATTTTTTAATTTATAGAACCATTATTAATGTATGAGGACCAAAAATAAAAAACCATAACATATATGAAAACCAAAGTAGTTATTACCTAAAATGTGACTTTAAAATAGAATTGTTAATAAATAGGTAATAAATGGACATATGTAAATAGAATATGGTATGATACATATAATAATGGTTCATTAATAAATTTATAATAAAATTATATTTATTTTATTGTAAATTTAAAATTAATGTGGAGAAAGTAAAAACTTAAGGTAAAGATATTTCAAGTATCACTTTTATTTCTGAGAGACTTATGCCATATTCACCACTCATTTTTATGGTGTTTATAATAAAATATGACATGATATATAATTAATATAAATCATTTAATTATAATTAAAGTTTCTATTTATGTTATTATACAAAAGTTACTCAAGCAGTAGGGGATTTTTGTCACAATTTACCTTCTTTGATATGTACGTTTTTTATGAACTTATATTATTTCATAAGGTGTAAATACATCCCATTTGATATGTAATATCATTAATTCATTCATACTCATGATATTTTAAGTTTCATTTCATTTTATTCCTTTTTGGGGATTATTATTCAAAGTTACCAAAATAGTAAATATTTCATGTTATAATCTCAACGTTTATCAGGATTAACTATTATTGTGTTTCTAATGATAATATATTATGATCCATAAATCAAAAATTATCATGAATTTTCTTCTCCTCTAGTTATTCATGATATCTTCAAGTAATGGTGACATTTTCCCACTCTTTTTAAATAAAAATAATTAAGAAAATGTTTTTAATAAAATTCGGATTTATTTATCTCTTCAGCCAGAAATTTTTTTTCATCTAAAACCATGTTTCTAAAAAATTTATAATTTTTTTTATTTTTTGATTATTCTTAAAAAAATAATTTTTTTTAAACATATTTTAATTTAAAAAAAATTAATTGGAATATTCTCACTATTTTTATAAACAATTCCCGTTTGGTTTTAACATGAAACATGGAAAGAATATTTGTTTTTTAACATGTATGGAATGCACTATATTTTCCACTATAATGGATACTCAATTATTTCTAGCTACCCTTAAAATTTTCTAATTTATTTTCAATTAAAATTTATTCTTTAATATTTGGTGAAGTTTTTAGACTTTGAAAAAATTATTTCCAAAGGAAATGATTTTGAAATTGTTTTATATTTTTTTAAAAATACTTCTTAAGGTGGATAAGATATCTTCACACAATAAATGTTTCAAATGATCAATAAAAATCATTTTACATATATTATTTCATGCATTTATGTTACCTATTCTTTATTAGGGATATGATCCAAATATACCATTCTTATTCATTATCTGAATAGTTTATGTTTATGATGACAAGTTATTTATGAAACTCATTTCACTTTATGGGTTATACAATAATACAATTCCTATGAAACCCTCTTATTTTCACAGTTTATTCTATGATTAAATGATTGTGAAACCTGTATATTTTCCATATTTTATGATAAAATGGAATTTTATGATACCCACTTCATTTCAGGGGTTATTATATGATTAATTTTTATGATCTTGTGGAACACATAAAGTTTCTTTTCATTATGTGATGAGTAGGACCTATATATCCCTCTAATGCATTGGGTAAAGATTTATATCTCATTAGATAGAAAAGACTAGTATGGGGAGTGAACTTGTTTCAATAAGTGAATTTGTCCGCTAATATGGTCATAGGAGTGAACCACGACTACTATGATTTTATGTGTGGATCTCTATTTCATATCTATAATATTATGTGTGAACTTGATTACAGGTTCACAATATTATGAATGAATCTGATTATATGTTCACAGAGTTATTTTTGAACCCTTTTGTCATATCCATAAGGTTATGCATGGACTTGGTTACACGTCCATAAGTTTGTGCAAGGGCCTAATTTCATCTCCACAACATAATGAATGAACATGTTTCTATTTATAAATTTTCAAAATATAATAATATTATGTGTATGCCAAAAATCCATGTATTATTTCATTGTTATGATATCATGGATCATGTTCTTTGATTTTCATAGGATTCATGCCTTCTAAACATCCAATCTATATTCCATGACATAATATTATGATCTTTGATATGTAGGGTATGGTTTTCAAATGTTATGATCATGTTCTCATACCCTTATGTTCATGTTATGCTTATGTATATCTATTTTTATCCTTACTAAGCATCTTATCTCACCCTTTCTTATGTTTCCTTTCCCCTATGTTTTGAAGAAATATTTTATTTAGGGTATATGTATAAAGAGTACTTAATTGGAAGATATTTATGGGAGAAATTAAAGATATTTTTTGGAATTAAAAAGATTTTGTTCTGAGTTTCTAAAGGCTCTAAACTATTATGGTCCTCATGCATGTGTTTTTTGTAATATAATTGATATTAATATAAAGGATTTAAGATCCATGTTGAAGAATCATGGGTATCTATAGTTTGTATCATAGGAAAGGTTTATTTAGTATTTGGAAACTAGTATAATAAAAACTTATTGATATCCCTGAGTACATGTCTAATCATAAGTCTAAGGATAAGTCAAAGTATAAGAAAATGACCTAGAATTTTGGAATTGGATATAGCATGTAGTTTCCTATAAATATATCCTATTCTTGGTACTAAAATTGGATGTGTATTTGGAAAAAATGTATCGTGTAATAACCTTAAAAACCAATCATTGAGCTAGACTCGATCAGGAAATGGTTCACAAAAATAGGCCTTATTGCATGCGAGGTTTGACACTCCTAAGGGATATTCTTTCCAAATTCACAAACTATGTAAAATGCATAATTAATTATTTAAATATATAATGACCATGAATGGACTTGAATAATCCTATAATGTATTATATTGAAAATCATGTTTCATGATTTTGACACCCTATTAATTATTTCTCATGATTATGTGGTTCCTCGCTATGATTATCATTTCTCACAATATACTTTCTGGTCTTAGTGAATTAAAGGAACCAGAAGGGACTATATTTACATTGAATGTGATGGAATGTTTTTTTATGAGAATCCATATGGGATGGTTATTTGATTAAATGATATTGTGATTATTCCTAATAAGTTTCCATGGAACATGATTAACAATGTGTACCTTAACCAACTCTCAGACTCAACAAGTATGATAAGGAAGGATTTAACTAAGAGTTCTGGTGATGGTAACCATAGAGGAAATAATATTAATCTTTCTATATTTTGAGAATTTTTAAATAAGAAGTCAAGTGAATGTATCAAAGGAATGGGAAAATGTATTGATAATAGAAAAGAGGGACACAAAGCATGTAACTATAAAGGTAAAATTAAAAGTTTAGTTAATGTAATAGAAGAGAATATCGGTCTCCCTAAGATATCATTGAGTCTTTAATGATTTAAATGTAGAATTTATAGTAGTTATGAAAATTGATGTACTAGTGGGAAATCTCGAGAAGATAATCATCAAGGTGGTATGAGTAACTGGTACACTGCTCATAATGAAGAGACTTTGAATGATGTGTGAAAAGAAAGTGGTACTAGGTACTAAGATGAGGAAGAGAAGTTAATAGATTAAGTATGAGGTGGAATAGTTGAAGTTTTTATGCATTGGATTTAAATAATAATGAAATATATATGTATAATTCAGTATAAGTTTTCTATTAAGGATTTGAAAGAATATGTTGAATGGTACTGATAACCTTGAAAGGTGATTTAATGTAAAGTTTTTTTTTGAAAAACACATGATTATGGGAAGGTAACCCTTAATATGTTCCTAATGTTAATAAAATAGATTTTAACATGGAAAAACATATCATTGATATGGATATTTTAAATTTGATAGTATTGATGAACTCAGAACTAATAAAATATTTGTTTAAAAAGTTTTTTAGGTTATCATTGACTGATTTTACCAATTTATTGGATCAATAGAATAAATTTAATAATTAGTGGTTTTATTCAAAAAGTTAAGAATAATGCATTCTTTCGATAAGGTTTTATGGTAATTTAGTTTATTACCATGTTTCAAGAGAATACGTGATAAAGGATTCACATGTTTGGTATGTGACAATCAAGATCCACATTATAGTGTATGGGAGATTAATGATAAGTTGATTTTGTAAATTTAGATAACTTGTTTATAAAGTTTTGGATTTTAAACTTTTATAAGGGTCATAAAGTTGAACATTTATGGAATGGTTTAAGTTGAATTTTGTATGATCCCTTAAATATTAATGTATTACTTTACCATATAAAGATTTATCCATATTGGATAATGAATGTTAACTTTTTTCAACTGGAGATAGAAGGAATATATTTTCATTCTATTATAGATCTTATGATCTGTTAGAGAATCACGCATAAAAAATTCACATTAATTTCTTAGATTAAGAGATGAATTGGAAATTTATCAAGTAATAACCAAAGGGGGAGATTTTTCTTATTAATTGGAATTAAATCAAGAAATTATTTCTTCCCATAAAAAGTATAGAAATAAAATTTTGTCCTTTTATAACTATTTTTAATGATATTAATGACTTTTTTCAAGCCTCTTTGTTTTATGGATTTATGGTCTCTAACCTTCTCTAGATCACCAAATTTCATGTGACCAATGTTCTCTATCAGTATCTGTTAGTATTTGGGTGCTAGTTTTATATAATTTATCCATGTTTTCACTTCCCACCTAATTTCTCCCTTTATAAACCTAATGCACATCCAATTCTATTTTTTGAATAATTTTTTTATTAAACCACTTTAAGAAGTGGGTTTAAATTATAGAATTTTCAATTGTTAAACCATTTATGTCCAAGATGAATTTTTATGTAAAAAACTAATTTAAGGGGGGGTATAATGTAACACCCTATGGTTTTAGGAATTGTTTTTAATTTAGTTTAATATCCAATGACCCTGACCCTAGTAGACCATATCTGGTGCTTTACTTTATTACATTTTCATAGATATAAGGTATCAAATATTTAAGGACTGAATATTTTAGCAGTTTTGGAAAACCATATACCTACATTATACACATTTTATATTTGTAATATAAAATAATACATAATGCATAAAAAATATAATAAACTAAATCCTTGAAAATTAATTAAAATATCAATTCTAGATAAAATTCTCAGTAGGGGTTAAGTACAATGGAATCTATTATGAATCAGTAATGTATAATAATTATAAGAAGGTAAATAACAAAAATAAATTACATTTGAAAAACTGGATAAGTCATAATCAATATACCAAGGTAAATAAGTAAACACACATGTCTTTTAATCAACATGTTGAGAAGGAAATACAACCTTTTATTTTTTTTCATAGTGAATATCTCCTAGATAATAATAATATAAATCTTAATGAAGTAAATTCTTAATTTTTTTTCCATGTTTTCTGGGTACATGGAACCTTTACTATACAGATCTATTCTTAAGATAGTTTAAAACAACTGGGTAAAAAGCTATCTGATTTGGATTAATAATTCATCTCATGAGACTACTGATGTATCTAGGGGATATAATAAATTATCCCCTACACATACCTTCAAGAAAAAATCATTCATAAAATATCTATTAATTAATTTAATAATGTACCTTATCATTAAATATCCTTATTGAACAAAAAATAAGAATTTATTAACATTTCCCCAAATATAAAAAATAAATTTCAAAATATACATTATATGCAGAAATCATATACATTTTAGTCTATAATCATATCTATTATAAAATAATATTTATATTTAAGATAAATTAAATGTCTAATGATAAATTATTATAAGTCATTTATTGTTGCAAATGGAATTTAACAATCATAAAAGAAAGTGAGATGGCATAATAACTTTTACCACTTGTTAATTTTCAATTAAAATCTACTTGGGTAAAATAATTCAAATTTAAAATTAAAATACCATGAAAAATGAAGTAATCATGATGTTACATGTCAAAGGGGTAGTATGTACATCATATAAAACTGAATTGGTTCATAATAACAAATGAGTCTCAATGGAATGTAAATTGAGATGAAATCCCTTATATTATGTTTCCTTTTGTTTGAATGATATTTTACCTCCAATATAGTGGGTTTAAACATTTTATGTGTTATATAATAATTATATAAGAATAAAAAAATCATATAAAGAATATATAAACTATAAATCAAGCATTATTCTCAACCTTGATGGGTGGTAATGGAAGAACAAATGACATCAGTTTATGATGCGGTAGTCTGTTGTAGACACAAACGATGATTGTGTATCTCATTTGATATAAGTGTGTATAGTTTTAGGTCATAAACTTAATACAAAAATATATAGGTATATTTAATATACTTAGGTTGTTATATAAGTATTATATAATTGTAATTATGGTATATGGAGAAAAAAATAAAATAAAGCATTTGTTGATGAATGTTGCCTCTTTTTAGGGTATATCTTTTTAGTTTTCACAAAAGTCCTTCCTTGGTTGGATTTATGACCAATGTAAGGATTCAGGGATGAGGGGAGGGAAGTTGGGAAGTTAATTTTTTAGGTTATGGATGATCCAAATGTCTTGGGAGGTGAGAAAAAGTGAGGGGAATGAATTCTATTTTATAGTTTAGGAGGAGTGGTATTATTGTAAAAACCACAAAGTAAACACTATTGTAAGATATCCCTTCATGTGCCTCCAATATTAAACCATTTTCCAAACAAAATGTGGATATGGCCTAAATATGGCCATAAATTAGGTTTTGGACAATTTTATATGTCATTTCCCCCTTAATAATAAATATTATTCCCTTAGTAGACTCATTTTTCTCTTAATTTTTATAGTTAATTTTAACTGGTTTCACTCTCATTTTGGTTAAAAATTAATTTGAAAAAATTAAAAATTAAAAATTATGATGATTAAAAATATGGAATCCAAATTTTTCCATAAAAAAATAATAGAATTGGCAGTAATTATTTTAAAATTAATCACATCGACGAGATGAGAAAGTAGAGTTTTAATATGAAAATATTAAAAAAAATTACCAATTTTTAATATCTAAATTCATTTTAAAAATGATTATAATGACCTAAATTTTATTAATAGATGTATAATTGATCTATTTTTATATTAACACTAATTTAAAATATAACTTAACATTATAATTTTCCTATATTAAAAAAAATCAATTAAAATTCAGTATTTTCCCTATTCATCAAAAAATGAAACTTATCAAAAAAAATAAAAAAATAAACCTAATATATTTTTTCAATTCCAAATTAATAAATAAATTTTATTTATTCAAATAAAATTTGGAAAATTTTCAAAATTTAGTTTTAGAACAAGTGTTCCACAAAAAGGCAAAAAACTTTCTTTACAAAAATACACCTTTCTATGGAAAAAAAATGATTTTTTTCTAATATTATGACTATAAAATAATTTGGATGAATATAAAAAATTTTATTGAATATATAATATATAAAATTAATAATGAAAATTCAATAATAGTAATTAATTTAATTTATTAATATAAAATTGTTTCCGCACATAAAAATATCTTTTTATAAAATTATTTCCTTTATATTCAATTGGTTTTCATATTAATTTATAACTAATTGGTTACCAATTAATTCAACCATATGTTTTCATAAGTTAGTTAATCCTATTCATTATCCCAAATTTAATAGCTAAAAGATAATTGTTCTTTTAAATAATAATATTAATAGTATTCAATAACACACGCTCTTGTGTGTAACACAAGATATTGAAAAAACTATTTATTGTGTGAAATGAAAGATAACTCAATATTTCTTACAATTAAATATATAAAATAATTTTATTTTATTTTAAAGAGTAAAAACATCATAATGTTTCAGAATTTTATATTCCTTTTTACATGTAAGGCCCCATCCTTTTTAGAGATGTCTCAAGCTTGTTTTCAGGTACTCATTTGCCTTGTTTTATGAATATCTTTTTTGGGTTTTACCATGGGGAGTTTTTGGGTGAAATTGGATAATTTTGGAGGGAAAATGCTTGTTTGGTTCACAGTTTTCCCAAACCATTATCCCAGGCTATTAAACTTTGTGAACCCAAACATAGGGGATTCAAACAATTGGTGTATGATTTTTCAAACTTCTTTCCCTTATAGTAGTAATAGTGTGACTCCCTAAGAGGAGGCACCCAGTTTGGTGCATGGTTAGGTTAAACCATGCTCCTCATACAGAAAACCCTATGCGCCGAAATTTAATCCCTACAAAATTCATTAAATATTTCCCAAACCCTTGTATTATAGCCATAAACCCCCTTGCTCAACCTTAAACCAATTTTTCCCATTTTTTTAAAGTTCCTATATGAATTCCAAGGCCATACAAGCTTTTTTATTGATGTATTAAAGATCCGTAGATAGATCTGCATCTATCATTTTAAGGGATTATCATCCAGTATGGTTCCTTCTCTCTCATGCCTCTATAAAGGAAAAGAAGAGTGTTTTTTCTATTATAAAGTGGTTAGATCTAGTTTATGATAAATATAACTTTGTTTGATCTTGGATCTAGGTTTTGGATCAATATTGTGTTCTTCGTTGTGATCTTGGTTTTTTCGCTTCAATTGGGGATTTTTGTTGGTGAGCATCCATAAATGATCTTGAGGTGGGTGGTCTAAATTGAAAATGTCATAGTCTTGATTTAATCCAGTGTATCTAATTTTGAAATTGTGATTTATATGATTGGTAAATTTTGTTGGTGATTGAATTTTATTTATTTATTTTTCATGTAAAAATGAATTGGATTGAAATTGGGACAATTGGAATTGGTGACATTAATTAATTAATTAATTAGTTAATAAATTAATGGAATATTGTGATTTTTGGAATTTATGGGACATTGGGATTTTTTGATTGGTTAATTAATGGGATTTTAAATTAATTGAAAATGAGTACTATGATATGGTTAGATTAACCTTAATGGGATAATGGTTTATATGGTTTAAATAGTGTATAATAGTTTTATGGTGAATTGTGTATATAATTAAATGTTATTAAGTATAAGAACTGTGTTTATTTTGATAAATTGAAATGGTATACCATGATATTAAATGGTTATTAAAGGGTTAATATTGATTTACCTTAAATGATGTGATATATGATGATATATTAGACCCTCTCTATTAGCCAGAATCCTCTGGCATATGGTGAGGTTAACCTGAGGTCATGTGATTGACCAACTCAAGGCACATGTGTGTGGCACCCAGTTTGAGACGTTATAAAGTGGTATCAAAGTCCATTTTCTTTTCTTCTTTATTTGTCTCTCTATTTGGGAAAGGTAGGTAGAATATCGGTAAGAGTCATACCTTGGACATGTACTCATGTATGGGATTAGTTAACCCATGTATGGGAGGAAAACCCAAGTACCCAGTGTGGGATTATTGTTATTGGTGTTTGTTATTATAGTAAGATGTTTATTTTACCTTGGGTGAAGCACTTTCTATGTGATGTGATAATTTTTTTTGATATTTACTAAGATTTGAATTGTGACCCAGTATGGAATAATATATGAGTACACATGCATCCTTCTAAGCACTTAGGATTATTATGTGGCATGCATCATGTTATATACGCATGGGAAAATCATGTTTGAGTACATTTTTGAAATTGAAATTTGTTTCCTTGCTTGTGTAATTGAACTAAAAATGGGGTAGATGTGAAATTGAAAGCTGTAAAATGATAAAAAGTGAAATAATTAGGTGTATAATGAAAAAAAAGGAAAATGAGAATGTGTTTACCCTTTCTAACCATGAACTATATATAGGATGGTTAAGGGTAGTGATAGTGCCTCGGTTTTGACTATGTGGAAGAGGAAGGGTAATAAAAAGTTATAGATCTATGTAAATCACTCTTGTTAAATGTGTTAATGATGTGAAATATATCTTGAGGCATGAATTTTGAATTGTATAAATATGCCTCTATGAAGATTCTTAATGATAGGATGGCTGAAGGTTATGGCTTGAAATGATCCACATGTAGTGGAACCTGATGCACCGATAGTGTTGGGTGAAGGAGCCAGAGAGAAATTCCATTAGAAATTTGATCGCTTCATGAAGTTTATGGAGAGATACCCAGATAAGTTTTTCAATAGTATTCCCTACTCGACTCGGGAGTTTTATTTACAACACCCTCTAACTTTTACCAGGGAGGATGGACTTGAGGTAGCTGAGTTATGGATTGAGTCCATTCAGACTATACTTGACCATTTGGATACTCCTACAAAGAAGAGGGTAATGTTGGATACTTATATGTTATAAGGACCAGAAAAACACTCGTGGGATGTCCAGTCTCAAACTGGGCAGACATATGGTATAGAATGGAATGACTTTTTGGATAATTACCTGAAGCACTTTAATCCAGAGACACTGAGACAAGAGTGGGAAGATGAGTTTATATGATGGTCTCAGGGGAGTATGTCTATGATTGACTATGCTAGTTTCTTTACTGGTATTCATCTCTTTGCTCTGGAAATGGTAGGGGATGATATGGCTACAACAAGGAATTTTGTAGGATAAACTTAAATGTGAGATGAAATTCCATGTTAACACCTTTTGGATGAAGAATTTTTCTGAGGTGGTGGATCAGTATATCGTATCAGAGGGGAACCTGAAGAAGGCTTATAGTAGAGAACATGTGGTTTCTTATAAATGATAAGGAGGTATGTCTTCTGAGGGTTGGAAGCATCACAATGATAATATTGACCAAAGTAGTGGACAGAAGAGTGGCCAGTGGAAATGATATATTACTCTAAATCTTAGTGATTTTCGACTAGTGGAGTAGGCCGATCACTTTTGTAGGCATTGTCCCAAACCACTGATAGAGTTCTGATCTTGTAGAATTATGGGACATCTATAAAGGTTCTGAAGTAACCCATGAAAAATGGTCAGTGATGGAGCAGCTAGTCCATACCAGAGTGTGTGAATGGGATCTTTTACACTATATTGTACTCATAGTTAGATATCTATTGGGAATAGTGATTGAGGTATTGGATGTGGTGATTTTGGAAAAGGGAACCAATACCAGCAGAGTGGTCCAACAGAGGGGACTTAGACTGTACCACAGGGAATATGGGTAGGATAGTTTCATGTAGTTCAACCTACACTTATGGATAGTGAGGATGGTCCATTGATAGTTAGATATACTATTATTATAGATTCTATACTATCTAATGACTTATTTGATATGTTTTTCTCTAATTCTACTATATCTACACAACTTGTTAATGGTTTGATTCGAGCAATAGAGTTCATGAGTGGGGTTATGAAAATAGATACACCTTTGGATGTATGGTCCAGAGACATCTGTTTGTTCAAGGGGTGTTCTCTTGAGGTTTTGGAATATCATTTCAATTTGGATTTTTATATCCTTGACATGTTAGTCTTTGACCTAATTATAGGTATGGACTAGTTGGTAGAATATCTAGCCCACATTGATTTCTACCAAAGGAGAGTGAATTTTATGTCTCCTAATCATAATAATTTTTTCCCCTTGGAGTGTGGGATATTTAGGTAGGTTATGCATGGAAAATTCATTAGAAACAAGAGGATCTCGCCACCTAGGTTGTTAGTCTTTTTCTAGATTATGGTTATTTGAAGCATTATTTCTTTCCACTCATATTTGACAAGTTTTAGGACTTGTTTCCTGAAGACATATTAGGGTTTCACCTGAGAGAGATATTTAATTTACAATTGATCCCATATCAAGGAGGAGATATTTTCTATTACACTATATATAATGGAACCAATAGATCTTCAAGAGTTAAATAATCAAATAAAAGAGTTTATGGATAAGGGTTTTATCCATCCGAGTACGTCACCTTGGGGTTCTCTAGTTTTGTTTTCAAAGAATTCTGATAGGATTGTATGCTAATGTATCGATTATTGAATGTTAAACTAGATGATAGTGAAAATAAATATCCTCGTATGCATATCAAAGATCTCTTTGAATGTTTTAGGGGAGCTTGTGTATTCTAAAAGATTGACCAGAGATTATGGTATCGTTAGTTGAGAGTTAGAACTTCTGATATACCAGGGACTACTTTGGAAATCACGTATGGACTTTAAGAGTTCTTTGTGATATCGTTTGGGTTGAAAAAATTCACCAGTAATATTTATGGAAATAATGAATATAATTATCCACCTGTAACTAGATAATGTTTTGGTTGTGTTTGTGGATGAAATCTTGGTGTACTCCAACACTCATGATAATCAATCCCAACAACTTGAAAACTCCCTGAGTACATAGAGAGAGCATCGACTATACACCAAGTTATCTAAGTTTCATTTCTGTATTGACCAGGTAAACTTCTTTGGTCACATCATCTTGGAGGAAGGTGTGTCATTTGAACCATAGAATCTTCATGCAGTTGTTTCTAGGGAGCATCCCATGAATATTTTCAAAATTTGCAGTTTTCTTTGATTAGAAGCATATTATTAGAGGTTCATCCATGAATTTTCCCATATGGAAGAACCTATTTTGAGTTTAATATTAATGGAGTAAAATTTTAATGGTTGGGAGTATGTGATAATGCCTTCTAGGAGTTGAACAAGCACTTCACAATAGCACCAATCTCTACTCGAGCTAGGTGAAGAGTATATGGTATTTTTTGAAACATATAGGATAGTTTTTAGAGAAGTTTTGATGCAAGAAGATCGATTTGTGGTATATGGTTCATAAAATATGAGGAAAAATACATGGAATTTCCCTACACACAACCTCAAGTTAGATATATTGGTTGATTATTTTAATTGTTGGAGGTATTATCTATTGGTAGAAAATTTTACTGTGTATACTGATCACAAGAGTTTAAAGTAAATCTTTTCACATGAGATTTGAATCTCTAGCTGCAGAGATGGGTTGAGTATATGTAGTCATTCAACTTTAATCTAGAATATATGCTCGAGAAAGGAAATAGTGTTGTTGATGCTTTGAGGAGGAAAACTTAGACTCAACCAGTTAATGAGTCTAATGTTGAGTGAAAATGGTGGATTTACTAGTTGAGATGCATGTTGTGGTTTAGAAGGGTTAGGAGCATATGACTCTCATATCAGTTTCAGTAAATTATAATCTTTTGAGTCGGATCATGCAAAGGCAGTATGAGTATCTATAATTTTTAGCCTTGATGAAAATACTAAAAGGCGGGGAGACACCTTCAGATTGGAATATAGATAAGGATGAGATCATCTATGCTAGTAATCAAGTTGTTATCTCTACTATTATGTGGGAGGATTTGATGCATGAATTTAATGCATCGAAGTGGGTTGTTCATCCAGGTGTGACCAAAATATATTATGACCTACAATGAAAGTTTTGGTGTCCAGGCATGAAAAAGGGGATAATAGGGTTCCTGACACAATTCTACACCAATCAACATTGAAGGCTGATCATTAATGACCTGGTGGTTTACTACAATTGTTTCCCATTCCGGAATGGAAGTGGGATGCAGTTACTATGGATATAGCGGTGGGTTTCCTAAGGACACCTCAAAATAATGAAACTATTTGGCTGATTATTAATCGATTGAATAAGTTATTTCATTTCTTACTTATACGGGATACTTTCTCAATGGATCAGTTGGGATACATGTACATTCGGGAGATAGTCTATCTACATAGGCTGCCATGGAGTATGGTTTAAAACCATGACTCACATTTTACTTTGTGCTTCTTTCATGGATTTTAAAAGTCTCTTGGTATAAAAGTTTCACTGAGTATATGTAAGAACTCGGTTCTTATTCTTGAGGCACGGGTTTCTTCTTTTCTCCTTTCCTTAAGTATTTTTGAGAAAATAAGGAAAATGTGGAACAATCCTAAATTTTAGGACTACACACCGTGTACTTTTCCACATGTCGTGTAATTTTGTCCGTGTGGGATGAGTACACAGGGTGTGTAGCCATGTTGGCGACTACGGGTGTAAAAACTGACTACACGCCGTGTAGTGGTCCTTTACACGTCGTGTAGTTAGTCGACAGACGAAACAGTAAGGTGGTAGAAGTAGCCGCCAGCTGGGTGATAGTACACGCCATGTAGTTGGAAATACATGCCGTGTACTCATGTCGACGGATGAACAGTTTGGCGGTGCTGCCAGATGAACAGTTAAATGAAGGAAGTACACACTGTGTACTCAAAAGTACACACCATGTACTTTGTTTTTTTGTCTTAAAATGGGAAGTATCCAACCCTGTTCATAGAGAAGGCTTAGAACCGAATGGGAGCTCGGGAGGAGACGACGGAATCTTTGAGGATCTTTAGATCGAGTATTGGGAATCTGTTTTTGCCTCGGACGATCTCGTTGGAACTGCACGGGTAAGCCCTCTCATCTCCTGGCGTAGTTCTTTCCAATTCCTCATCTAATAGAAGTTATTTGGGTTTAAGAGAGTTTTCTTTCACCTCAGATCTACCTCGTTCTGGTATTATTCGTGGAACTTCGTTCGAGTGTATTGATCAGGGGTGTTTAAGGTAGGTGGCTTGGTGTTAAATTTCCAACAGTTGTGCGTTTGTGTGTATTTTTGGGATACACGCCCATGAATGGGGTGTCTTATGGCTCAGGCCTTGTTGAATTAAATACCTAGAATTTTATAGGTGATTAAATGTGATAATAAACTACTGTTTGGGATCGCCGCTTGGATCCAGGACCACCCCAGGGGTGCGTTCCTCTGTTTATCCATTTGGCCAGGATACCTGAGGGTATGCCTTTATAATAATAATTATAGAATTTCCTTGAGAGGAATTTCTTTTGTATTGCATGTGTATTTCTTGTTTACATTTTGGGCATGTCTTGGTTACTTGTTTAGCCTGAGGGCAGTGTTGTGATTATCCTGTGGGCAACGTACTACTTAGCCTGTGGGAAACTTCTTCTGTGCCTGTGGGCTGTTGATTCTGTGCCTGTGGGCGATACCTCGTACGCCTGTGGGCAATATTTGATATGTCTGTGGGTAGATTCCTATGTTGGATTCTTTTTACCTGAGGGTAAGGGATTACGCATCTGAGTACACTGATTGTTTACATAGAGATTCACTGTGGTGGTTTCTTAATAATAAATAATTAAATAAATGTTAAATGGAAATATAACTGGTAAAGTTAGTTACTTTTGATTACTGTATAGTTTATTACATTTACTTTTGCACACTGGTGTTGCATGTTTACACACAATTGAGCACGGGCCTTTGGTGGGTGCCTACTGGGATTTATTTCTCATACCCTATTTGGGTCATGCTTTTCGGCCTAAACAGATTACGTTTCTGTAGGTATGGATAAGGGAAAAGGTCCCTTTATAGGTACTTGATTGCTTCTAAGGAGTAGGAGAGCATGGGACCGAGCTTAGGCTCGTGATGCTACCAGTTGTTTTGTTTTTCTTTGCTGTATTTTATTGTTGTGTAACATGTTCTGTATGTTTTCTTAGAACTTGAGGCATGTTATAAAAACATTATATATGACTTTTGGTTGTTTTACTGCAGTTTTTTATCTTAAATGTGTATGGTTTATTACTTCCTCTATTGTTGTAGGCTATTTACTTTATTCTGTTGTGCTTCACTTTGACAAATGAGAGCATAGTTTCCCCACTATCAGACCTAGGCCCTCACTGCTAGTCGGTAGCCTCTAGCATTTGGGGAAATGCGCTTGAGGTCACGTGGCGAACTGGGTTCAGGGTACCCATAGAGTGGTACCCAGAACCGGGACGTTACAAAGTGGTATCAGATGGGTTCTTTTCTTTGACTTACTGTTTGGATCCTTATTCATGGATAGGACGAGAATGGTAGTTGGTAATAAGTTGTTCCCAGGCGTAGCTAACCCATGTATAGGGAAAAGCCAATTTACCTCGTGTTGCAATTTTTCTAATTTTTCAAATTTTACAGTTGATTTGATTTCACCTTTGGGTGACGCACTTGAATTGTGCTTTTTTATATTTTATCTATGGGTTCTATTTAGTTGAAACCCGATGAGATGAGGGTATTCCATCTCATGCATCATTTAGGCACATGCCAGAAATCACATGCCATGCAGAGTTTCCATGTCATGTAGGTGCATTAGAAATTGCATGCTGTTGTGATAGTTGTTATGCTAGAAAAGCATGTTGTTGTGATAACTGCTTTGAGAAATACTTGTTATTTGATAGGGTATTATTGTGTAAGAATGTTTATAGAATAGACGCCAAAATTTGGTTTTTTGGGAGTATGGGCCCTTATTGACCGAAATTTGGTGGATCATTGACGGTTTATCCGGTTATAACACATATAAGATGTCAAACTTTGATTTGCGGGGAGTATGGGCCCTCACAGATTGGAATTTAGCACTTAGGTGTTGTTTTTTCAGTATTTTCTAGGTTTCGGAGAAGTTTCTAAGGCATACTTTCCAGAAACCCAGTATACATGCCGTGTAGTACCTTAAACATGTCATGTATGTTCTTCTATTTGGGGAGAAAAGAAACCCTTTTGAGTACACATCGTGTAGTCTAAGTACACGTCGTGTAGTCTCTTCCTGTGTTATAGACCATGTGGGTGGGGACACGGGGAAGGGAAATGCTCGGGGCGAACACGCCGTGTAGCGGAAGTACACTCCGTGTAGTGTTGACCCGGAGTCCGGCCGTGTAACTAACAACACGAACAGAGGAGACCTTACTATATACACATCGTGTCCACTATGGAACATGCCGTGTAGTCTGACCTGGGGACCCGGCCATGTAACTAACAACACGGGTCAGTGTAACCCCTTTGTGTACACTCCGTGTGCATATTGAACACGCCGTGTAGTTGGAGCCGTGTATCCGGTCGTGTAACAAACAACATGGGTCAGCAAAGATCATATAGTACACGTTGTGTACCTGTGGGACACGCAGTGTAGTCTTGACTAGTGACAGACCGTGTGGACTTAGCCATGTGGCTGGGAAATGGGGAAGTGTACATGTCGTGTGTGGGTGTAACAGGCTGTGTAGTATCAAGCTGAGTAGTCGGCCATGTCACAAACAACACGGGTAGTTATAAAATTACACCATACACGCTGTGTAGAGTATATACACGTTGTGTAGTTTTGATAAATGGGAGCTGTGTGGAATGGCCATGTAGAAGGACCCAGGCAGGGGAAGAAAAGTCATGTACGCTCCATGTAGTCAGTATACATGTCGTGTAGTCTTGTTGTGCAAACTTAAATGCCTTCTTCCTCCTGTTTCCCTTTTGGTTTCTTCGTTTTCAGACTATGACAATCTTGATCTAAGGTGTGTGTTTGACCTTGTAGTGTCATGCCACCGAGACGTTCACGTGTTTTTTTCCAGGAGAGAGGCAACGAGTATACTCCAGAGATGGTGGGCCATGGGCTACCAGTTGATCCTCTAGCATATCCAGATGCGGTGCCAGCCGTTTTACCCGACACAGGCATGGAGGCGCAGTTCTTTGAAGGCTCTATGCGGTTCATACAGACCTTTCAGGGAGCACCGTCGGCTGCCAAATCTATGGCCGAGCTGACTCGTATCTTCTAGCAGCAGCATCCGCCTACGTTTTCAGGGGATGGTAGACCACAGGATGCGGAGTCTTGGCTGGGGTCGATGCATACTATTTTCGAGCACCTTGAGACGCCTCCAGGGCGGAGGGTCAAGCTCACGACTTATATGCTATGTGATTCTGCTAAGAGATGGTGGGATGTTACCACCCAGTCAGAGCATCACAGAGACATGGCGTGGGAATATTTCCAGATATCCTTCTATGACTTCATCTTCCCAGAGACTCTGAGGGTAGATCGAGCTCGAGAGTTCATGAATCTACAGTAGGGCGCTATGTCAGTGATGGATTATTCTTCTCGCTTTACTGAGATTCAGCATTTTGCACCCGTTCTGGTGAGCGATGAGATGTTGAGAGCCAGACGCTTTGAGGATGGTCTTTGATATGACATCCAAGCACTGATGAATGTTTTTAGGTTTCCTTAAGTACATGATATTGTGAACCAGGCACTGATTACAGAGAGGAACCTACGAGAAGCTAGTGGTGTGGGCCAGGGCGGTTCAACACTAGTTTTTGGTACTATTTCTACTAGTAAGAGGAAGAGACAAATTGAATTCTCTTAGGGTGGCAGTACAAGTTAGAGGAATGTTTCAGGTGGCCAGTTCATGTGCTACCAGTGTGGTAAGGAAGGGAATAAGAGACCTCAGTGTCCACGAGACCCAGTGGAGTGCCGACCTTGCGGCAGGATGGGTCATCTGCAGCGCTTTTTCTGGGCGTTTCCATCAGTGGCTAGTGAGGGGGGTTCTGTACAGACTCCACGTGCGGGGGTAGGACCAGTAGCTTCTTACCAGTCGGGGAACTGTAATACGTCATGGTGTGTAGGTATAGATGGTGGTCATGGTCATGGTATCCATACATCAGAATCTCAGAGGTAGCAAGGCGGGACAGCTCAGGGTAGCCAGGCTGTGTTGCAGGGTCGCGGCACTGGGCAGGCATATGCAGTGCAACATACCTAGCAGGAGCAGGATCCCGGACCTTCTACTGTCATAGGTACTATTCTGGTAGCTTTTGTCTTATCTTTAGTAATTTTTGATACGGGCACTATGCATAGTTTCATATTTGTGCCCGTTATGGAGAGCATTGGGCTCTGTGTTTCTACTTCTTATGCAGTTATGACGTTAGACACTTCGTTGGGGGCTAGAATGGCTAGTGTGCTTCAGTGCAAGGAATTCCCCATTGAGGTTGGTGGGTGTCACTTCCTTTGGTACCTCTATGTCTTAGAGATGTCGAGCTATGACATCATTCTCGGGATGGACTAGTTGGTTCCCTTTAGAGACTTTATGGATTTCTATCATCGCAGGGTGAGTTTCATGTCACCAGAGGGCAGAGAGTTTCTATACAAGGGTGAATGGGATGTTTAGGCAAGTCGATCTGGACCAGAGCATCATGGGCGAGGTGGATTCAGAGCCCAGATTGCGAGCCTATATCTGGATGACTAGGGGACTTTTAAGAAGGATTTCCATCCAGTGGTTGATCGTTTCTGGGATGTCTTCCCGGACAAATTTTCATGTATTCCTCTGGAGCATGAGGTGGATTTCTCTATTGAGCTTGTGCCAGGAGCATCACCGCCAGAGTTGCAGGAGATCAAGAGACAGTTAGAGGAGTTACAAGCAAATGGGTTCATCCGACCCAGTACTTCTCCTTGGGTTTCTCTTGTCCTTTTTGTGAAGAAGTCGGACGGTACCCTCAGACTCTGTGTGGATTATCGGAAGCTAAACCAGTTGACGATAAAGAACCGATATCCCTTACCGAGGATTGATGATCTTTTTGATCAACTTCATGGAGCACGAGTGTTCTCGAAGATTGACTTGAGATCAGGATATCATCAGCTGTGCGTTAGACCATCTGATATACCTCTCACAGCATTCAGGAGCAGGTATGGTATATACGAGTATACGGTTATGCTGTTCGGACTCACGAATGCACCAGCAGTTTTTATGGATCTGATGAATCATGTGTTGCATCCCTATCTAGATTATTTTGTGGTAGTATTCGTGGACGATATCTTGGTGTACTCTCACACTCAACACGACCATGCCACCCATCTTGAGATCGTATTGAGTACACTGAGAGAGAATCGGCTATATGATAAGCTCTCAAAGTGCCACTTTTGGATGGACCAGATACACTTCCTGGGTCATATCATCTCAGAGATAGGAGTTGCAGTAGACCCAGAGAAGGTGAGAGTAGCAGTTTCCTGGGAGAAGCCTAAGAACGTATTTGAGATACAGAGTTTCTTAGGGATGGCTGGTTACTACAGGCGCTTCATACAGTACTTCTCCCACTTATCAGTGTCATTGATGGTTTTGACTAAGAAGGGTGTGAAGTTAATTTGGTCAGAAGCTTGTGAGATAGCCTTCCAGGAGCTGAAGGGAAAGTTGACATCAGCACCGATCCTGATACTCCCGGAGCAAGGGAAGATCTATACAGTTTACTATGATGCATCAGGTATTGGGCTAGGAGTTGTGTTGATGCAGGGTGATTGAGTAGTTACATACAGGTCTTGACAGTTGAGGCCGCATGAGAGTAATTACCCGATGCATGATCTCGAGTTGGCTGCAGTTGTTCATGTGTTGTGTTGTTGGAGACATTATCTCTTAGGAGAACATTTTGTGGTGTTCATGGACCATAAAAGTCTCAAGTACATCTTTACCCAGCATGACTTGAACCTGAGACAGCAAAGGTGGGTTGAATACCTTCAGTCCTTTGATTTTGAGCTTGCCTATACACCTGGTAAAGGTAATGCAGTAGCTGATGCACTGAGCAAGAAGACTCAAATACAGGTAGTTCAGGAGGCTAGTGGTGAATGGAAGCTTATGGATTTATTCTATGAGATGCATTTGGAGGTGCATGACATTCAGGGGTAGACCAATCTTTCATCTATAGTTGTGACCTCTGCCCTCCTAGATAGAGTGAGAATGAGACAGCTATCTGATTCAGAAGTCCTAGTTCTATGGGATTTGGTGGAAAGTGAGCAGTCTCCTCCTGGGTGGATGATAGGCGATGATAAGGTACTGCGTTTGTGTCACGACCCGTCCTCGGGGCCCGTGCCGTGACTACCCCAAGCCCGCCTTCCATAGGCCAGGGGATGGCGACCAGCACCAAGGCGTAATTCCCGGTAAAAAGGGAAGACATTGCCTTTGTAAAGTAAAAAAACACCACAGAGAAAGAAAGTAGTATAAGTAAACACTAAGTAAAAACCAGGTACAACAGTAAGTGCGGAAAAGTAAGTGGGCCAGAATACAAACCCAAACTGAAAGTAAAGTACAACTAAAAGGGAAAACATCAACTGAAAGTAAAGCCGCAACATCGAGCTGCCCACTGGAAGTCCCACCTGAAGGGTGAGTAAAGATAGACTCTGCAGCTCCTCAGGTCCAGCCGTCCGCTCCGAGTACGTCTCGCCCAGTGGTCCACCTCCAGGTACCGTCTTGCTCCGCAAGCCTCAACCACGATCAGTTTTGTCCGTCGTCTGCAACCAACACAACGTAGTGCGGGCATAGCCCGTGCAGGGGTGAGTATAAGCTACTCAGTAGGGACCCCGAGACCCCCGAAGGTCTCCCAGAATCCACAAAGGATAATCCACTAAGGAAAGATACAATCACGAAGTAACATCCGACACTGCTTAGGTATATGCCCATACATATACCTAAGTTATCAAATCTAGTTCGCTCCAACCTCCGAGCCCAA
This sequence comes from Viscum album, assembly GCA_963277665.1. NCBI lineage: Eukaryota > Viridiplantae > Streptophyta > Magnoliopsida > Santalales > Viscaceae > Viscum > Viscum album. Next base: position 1,076,554,791 of record OY728166.1, on the reverse strand, counting down.
GTACAACCCAGTCCACACAGGAAATCACAACCCAATCCACACAGGAAAGAAAAACGTAATCCACATAGGATAGCACAACACAATCCACAAAGGAAAGAAAAATAGGATTCAGCTCAGACAGGTATACTTCTTCGTATGACGATAGAGATGATCAGATGTAGCCACTGATTCATCTAAGCCGTCGGACCCACAAAGGATCGATAGGTAATAACCCCCGCAACACCCACACAGGATCGATAGGTAACTAACCCCCACAAAGACCAACACAGGATCAGACCCACACAGGATCTGTAGGCACTGGAACACACAGAACCGATGAGTGCTGACCCACACAGGATCGAACCCACACAGGATCGGTAGCACTGATCCACGTAGGATCGCTGAGTGTTGTATTCGTCGCCGTCGAATCCACTGAGGATCTCTGTACAGTCGTCATCATCATCACAGTCGCAAACGCAACCAGCTCTAGGGTTCCCGCACACAGTAAGCTCGTTCGGGAGGGTCCGCTCCACGAGCCGAGAGGCTGATACATCAACTGACACAAAGTCCAGAGTTGATGTATCCAAATGTTCTGTATCGTCAACAGGAACTCAGCGTCACAGACGGCGCGTCAATCGGATGCCCGGTCTGGAAGTTATTGGCTTTTTTGTCCCAGGGGCCCGGTTGGTTTTTAAGTCAAAACCAACCCGACCGTACTCCACCTATGTCCAAACCTAGGGTGGAGTAAGCCAAAAGATCCATCTCACTAAGAGAAATCCAACAAAGTTGACGGCACATCAATCGGATGTTCGGAGCTCAAGTTATGAGTGTTTCCGCTCCGAGGGCCCAGTTGGTTTCGTGTACGAACCAACTCGGCCAAACCCAAAGTATTCCGAAACCTTGAGTGTAATATTCCAAAACGACCGTCTCGATCCAAGGATCACATCGCTGCTAACGGTGCATCGATCGGAGGTTCGTAGCCCAAGATATGGGCAAAAGACCGAAAAGGGTCCAGAAACAGGGGGTATGGGCCCGGACCGACCCAGCCCAACCCCCCCTGGGTCGGCCCGAACCTGGTCGACCCGACCCAGATGGTGTGGCCCGACCCGGTCTCCAGGCGGCTCGGCCATAACGGCCGAGCGGTGCGCAAGGGGGGAACCGCCCTCTTGAATGATCTGCGGCCCCACGTGGGGGGCCGCCTCTCGCCAACGGATGCGGTCGGGGTGCCGCGTCCTGCCTTCGCCGGTCCCGCGCGGTCGCGGGACGGCCGGCCTGCCGCCACGGCTTCTGCCGCAGCGGTTCTCCCCAGCGGCGCGCCGGCGGGTTGCTCCGCGGACCACCGTACGAGTTCCGGTGGTCGGAATTGCTCGTCGTCTTCGCCAATGGCCCTCCTGGGGTCCGTCCTTCACTGCGAGGACCTCACATCGCCCGTGCGGCTTGTTTTGACGTCGTTCGCCGTTCCGCACACCAAGAACGAAAAGGGCGGTGGGTTCGGACTTGTTCGTTGGTCCGCACCCACCGCGTTAGCGGTTTTAAAAGTCTCACAAAAATCATTTAAACAAACCGCGGATATAATCACATAGATTAAAAAGAACAAGAACCCCTACCTCGTCGAACAAGTTGGGTGAGGATTCGTCGCGGAGATAACTGTCACGGAGGGAGACGTCGTGGAAGGAGACGTCGCGGAAGGAGACGTCGACCTCCGAGGAATCCGGCGTTCTTCGCGTTCTTCGCGTTCTTCGTGTTCTTCGACGAATAAGATGAAGATCTTCAAGCCTCCCTTATCTTCTCTCCCAAAGCTCTCAAGCAACAAGCCTCCAAACCAAAATAAAATAAGTACCTCACTTATTTTATTAACACAACTTAAGTTTGAAAATTCAAAAGTTGAATTTAATCCACACAATTAATTAACTCAAGTTGTCAAATTAAATAAAGGGTTATGGAAGGTTAGGGAAGGTGAAGGGGTAGGGTTTGTGTGGGCCCCACCACCCTCATAACCTCTAAATGGAATTTGGCTAGTTTCCCCCAACTTCCACCCAAAACTTTAAACCACTTAGAGAAAAATAAAATTGATGCTTAATTTTATTTTACCTTCCACAAAAATTTAACAACTTCTCTTATGTAAAAGAAAATCCAGAAAAGGTGTTCCTAAGAAAATATCAGCGCTGCGATTCCATCGGTGCCCTCGGAATTCGATTGAGCACCGGTTCAAGAGTTAGAAATTCACACTCGTTCGTTCACAGAACGTACCTGAGCTAAACTTCGGATAGAAATTTCGGGCACACCGGGCCTCAGAATCAAGTGCCGTTAGAAACTGCATTCTTGTAAAATCCCAAAGAAAATTAAGAAAAAAATTTCCTTGAATTTTACGGGTCTTTACATTACTCCCACCTCAGGGATTTACGTCCCCGTAAAGATACATCAAAAACTAGGGAAACAAAAGTTGGTATTGAGCACGCATCTGAGCCTCCCGCTCCCAAGTGCTCTCCTGGAGATTCCTGTACTGCCATCTGATGCGCACTAGAGGAATCGACCGTACACGTAGGACCCGCTCCTGTCGATCCTCGATCTCGCCTGGGACCTCTATAAAAGTCGAACCATTATCAATTTCCAACTCCCCATGGTCAATGATATGCATCAGGTCGTGCACGTATCTCCTCAACTGAGATACGTGGAAGACGTCATGCACCAGGTGCAACTAAGGTGGTAGAGCCAGGTGATAATCCACCTCGCCAATCCTGTTGAGCACCTGGAATGGTCTGATGAAGCGTGGAGACAACTTCCCGCCTCAGCCAAATCTCTATAATCCACATCGAGGTGAGACTCGCAAGAAGACGTGGTCTCCATCCTCGAAATCTAGTGGTCTCCGCCTCCTATCAGCGTAAGACTTCTTCCGGCTCTGAGCTATCCCCATCCACTCCTGGATGATCTGGACCTTCTCTGTCGTGTCCTGGACCATCTTCGGTCCCACAAGTGCTGACTCTCCAGGGTCTGTCCAGCACAAAAGAGATCTGTAAGGTCGGTCGTACAACGCCTCGTATGGTGTCATCCCGATGGTGGAGTGGTAGCTGTTGTTGTATGCAAACTCCACCAAGGGTAGGTGGTCCTACCAGTTGTGACCAAAGTCGAGGACACATGCGCAGAGCATGTCCTCGAGAGTTTGAATGGTCCTCTCCGTCTGACCATCCGTCTGAGGGTGAAAGGCGGTGCTCAAACGTAGTTGCGTCCCGAATGCCTCCTGCAACCCCTTCCAAAGCCGGGAAGTAAAGTGAGAATCTTGATCGGAGACGATAGATGATGGCACACCATGGATCTACACAATCTCCTGAATGTAGATACTTCCCAATCTCTCCACTGATCCCTGCTCTCTGATGGGTAAGAAGTGAGCCGACTTGGTGAGTCGGTCGACAATCACCCAAATGGAGTCGTGGCCTCTGGAAGTGTGTGGAAGTCCAGTCACGAAGTCCATAGATATGCCGTCCCACTTACACTCTGGGACCTCCAAGGGTTGTACCAATCCTGCTGGTACCTAATAATCTACCTTCACCTGCTGGCAGGTGAGGCATCGAGAAACGAACTCTGCCACAGCCTTCTTCATGTCTGGCCACCAATGTTGTCGTCTTAGATCCTGGTACATCTTCGCCACTCTAGGATTCACCGCCAAAGGAGAAGTGTGAAACTCTCTCAACACCTCCTCTCGTAAAGTAACTGGTACCAAGGTACGTCCTCTGAAAAGGACGTCGTGCTCTCCTCCTAAGGAGAAACCATCAGGTGCATGTTCTAAGGATATTTGTGCATGTCGCGTCTCATAGTCAGCATCCCCACGCTGTGCCTCTCTGACCCGCTGTAGTAGTAGAGGAGTGACTGTGAGTGACTGAAGGAAAGCTGCTCCATCTCTATCCACAAAGGATATCCGCAAAGCAGCTAGCTGCTCTGTCACCTCCCCAAGTATCTGAATGCCCGTCCTCCTGCTGAGATCATCGGCTACCATGTTCCCCTTCCCAGGAGTATAGACTATGTCAAAGTCATAGTCCTGGAGGAACTCAAGCCATCATCGTTGTCTCAGGTTCAGGTCCTTCTGACATAAGATGTACCTGAGACTCTGATGGTCAGAATAGACTGTAAAGCGCTCACCCATTAGATAGTGTTGCCACATCTTCAGAGAGAAGACCACTGATTCTAACTCCAGGTCATGGGTAGTGTAGTTCTACTCATGAGACCTCAACTGATGTGATCCATAGGTGATCACTGCCCTCTCCTACATCAGGAAACATCTGAGTCCGGTCCCCGATGCATCGCAGTAGACTACGTACCCTACTCCCTCCTCCGGCAACCTCAAGATAGGTGCGCTGGTCAATTTCTGTCTCAGCTCATGGAAGCTCTTCTAACATCTGTCTGACCACACAAATGGTTTCCTCTTCTTCGTCAAAGGTGAGAGTGGTGTCGCAACTCTATAGAAGTCTGGCACAAATCTCCGATAGTATCCAGCTAGACCCAAGAAGCTCCGCACCTCAGTCACACTTCTGGGTGGCTCCCAAGCTAGCACTACCTCGATCTTCGCAGGATCCACCGCAACTCCCGCCTCAGAGATGACGTGCCTCAAGAAGTGGAACTCGCGTATCCAGAACTGACACTTCGAGAGATTACAATAAATATGGTGCTCTCGGAGTGTGTCTAGTACAACCCGCAGGTGGTAGGCGTGCTCCTCCTCAGTGGTTGAGTAAATTAAAATGTCATCGATGAAGACCATGACAAATCGATCGAGGTATGGCTGAAAGATCCTATTCATGAGGGCCATGAACACTGCTGGAGCATTGGTTACTCCAAATGGCATAACCAAGAACTCATAGTGGCCATACCAACACCTGAAGGCCGTCTTCTTCACGTCCTTGTCCCGAACTCTGAGCTGATGATAGCCTGACCTGAGGTCTATCTTTGAGAACCACTGTGCTCCCTTGAGCTAATCGAAGAGGTCATCAATCCTCGGTAGCGGATACTTGTTTCTTTCTATCACCTGGTTCAGGCGACGATAGTCGACACAAAGTCGCAAGCTCCTGTCCACCTTCTTGGCGAACAAAATCGGGGAAACCCAGGGTGAAACACTGGTTCAGATGAATCCCTTGCCCTGCAAGTCCTCCAACTGTACCCGTAGCTCTCGAAGCTCAGCGGGGGCTATCCGATACGCTGGAGTCGATATCGGGGTTGTCCCGGGGTACATGTCAATATAAAAGTCTACCTATCTACGAGGAGGTAGTCCTGGAACATCGTCAGGAAAGACGTCCTCATACTGATCCACCACTGTAGGAAAACTAGGACTCTGCATGTCAACTGCTCCTAGGATGATGCTAGCCAACTGATGAGTGATGGGCTGTCCTCTCCTCTGAGAGAGTCCATCCTATGCTGCGAAGGCTCCCTTATCACTGGTGAAGGTGAACCGGCTCCCGTCGGTGAGTACACATCGTACCTTGCGCCTAATACAGTCGATCTGAACATGGACTGTAGATAACCAATTCATGCCTAAGATGACGTTGTAAGGCCTCGATGCCGCTACAAGAAGATCCCAACCGAAGCTCTCGCCTCCTAGAGTAAGCTCACACTACCGGCACTAGTGCATAATCGTCGAGTCTACTTTCATAAGAGTCTCTAGCCGTAAGGATCGAGCCAACGGCTCTGTCAGAATCTCAGAGTTCCGAACAAGGGCAACGGCTATGAAAGAATGATTCGCTCCTGTGTCTATAAGAACTGCATCAAGGGTGGAATAGACATAGAGAGTACCTCAAATCATCTCGAGCATTCCGTGGTCGTAGGCCTTCGCTACCTAGATCTATGCCTGTCTCTTCCCGCCAGCTCCCTGTGGTCAGGGTGGACCTCCTAGTGGTGGTGGTGGTGGTGCCTCAAAGTGTCGCCCACCACCTGCTGCTCGGCCAGCTCCTCTGCCTCGTCCACCTGCTCCCTGCGGACCGCCACGGTCAACCCTCTGCCTCTGCATGGGTGGTCCTTCAACCGTCTGCTGCTCCTCGGCACGGCAGGTCGGGCAGTCACGAGCCATGTGGCCCTGCCCGCCGCATGCGTAGCATTGTCTGCCTCTCGAAAGACTGACTCCGTGCTGAGTGCCCCGCACTACTGAGCCAGTGTCCTGAGGTCGTCTGCCTGAGGGTCTGGTCTGCCTAGACCCATGAGTCATCCGTCGACTTCCTGCTACAGAATACTCTGCTACATGTCTCCCTGCGGTGGGTCTCGCCGCTGATGTAGACTCGGCAAGAAAGCTCTCGATCAAAATGGCTCGCTCCAGTACCCCTGCCTGTGTCGAAATGCTGAGGGAGATCAGTGATGCCCTGATCTCTTGCCTCAATCCCTGCTCAAAGGTCTGGGCCCGGAAGAATGAGTCTCATACCATGTCTGTCGAGTAGCGCGAGAGATCGGTAAATCTCGCCAAGTACTGGGCGACCGTCAAGCTGACCTGTAGCAGCTGAAGAAGCTCCTGGATGCACACCTCATGGAGGGTGGCTGGGACGAACTCTGAGCGGAAAAGGCTCTCAAAGTCCGACCAAAGAAGAGATGCCTCATCGTGCACCTAGAGCATCAAGCTCCACCATTTTCCTGCTACCCCGTGCAGTAGGCTCGTTTCGAGGATCACCATGAGGTCTGCTGGTGTCCTCACTAACCTGAAAACCCGTACAACTACCTCTAGCCAGTCCTCGGCTACCTGGGGGTCCGTCTCCCCGCGGAACCTGGGTGGTTGCTGGCACTGAAACTCGTGCAGTGCACTAAGGAGACGTGCATCGTCAGCGGCTGGGGCTGGTAGCATCGGTGGCTCGGCGGGTAGAGGTACCACCGGTGCCTCTGCTGTCAAAGGGCCCTGTACCGAGGCCTCGTCACTCGGTGGACTGTCATCACGCACAACTCTTGGAACCCTATCTGGCTGCCATAGTGGGGCCATCCTGAAAATAAACAGGTGCGCCACGGTCAAACAGTATACCTGGTGAGCTGACATAAAGTAATCACAAAGAAAACTTGAAACACACATGCAATCAATGTTTTCATTCATTATGTCGGAAATCAGAAGTCAGGGTCCTGGTGTACGGATACGTCGGCCACTGCACCAACACTGGACTCCCTGGACTGATAACCACACCCAATACTCTTAACAATATTGCTTCACATAGAAAAATATCAGAGTCCTGAGTTCTGCGGTAGAACCGAACTCCTTTGATACCAATTTGTCACGACCTGTCCTCGGGGCCCGTGTTGTGACTACCCCAAGCCCGCCTTCTATAGGCTAGGGGCTGGCGACTAGCACCAAGGCGTAATTCCCGGTAAAAAGGGAAGGCATCTCCTTTTTAAAGTAAACAAACACCACAGAGCAAGCAAGCAGTAGAAGTAAACACTAAGTAAAAACTGGGAACAACAGTAAGTGCGGAAAAGTAAGTGGGCCAGAATAAAAACCCAAACTGAAAGTAAAGTACAACTGAAAGGGAAAACAACAACTAAAAGTAAAGCCGCAACATCAAGCCGCCCACTGGAAGTCCCACCTGAAGGGTGAGTACAGATATCCTCTGCAGCTCCTCGGGTCCAGTCGTCCGCTCCGAGTACGTCTCGCCCAGTGGTCTACATCTAGGTACTGTCCTGCTCCGCAAGCCTTAACCACGATCAGTGTTGTCCGTCGTCTGCAACCAACACAACGTAGTGCGAGCATAGCCTGTGCAGGGGTGAGTATAAGCTACTCAGTAGGGACCCCGTGACCCCCGAAGGTCCCCTAGAATCCACAAAGGATAATCCACAAAGGAAAGATACAATCACGAAGTAACATCCGACACTGCTTAGGTATATGCCCATACATATACCTAAGTCATCAAATCCAGTTCGCTCCAACCACCAAGCCCAAATACAACCCAGTCCACACAGGAAATCACAACCCAATCCACACAGGAAAGCAAAACATAATCCACACAGGATAGCACAACACAATCCACAAAGGAAAGCAAAATAGGATTCAGCTCACACAGGTATACTTCTTCGTATGACGATAGAGATGATCAGATGTAGCCACTGATTCATCTAAGCCGTCGAACCCACAAACTATCGATAGGTACTAACCCCTGCAAGACCCACACAGGATCGATAGGTAACTAACCCCCGCAAAGACCCACACATGATCGGACCCACACAGGATCTGTAGGCGCTGGCTCACATAGAACCGCTGAGCGCTGACCCACACAGGATCGGACCCACACAGGATCGGTAGCACTGATCCACGTAGGATCGCTGAGTGTTGTAGTCATCGTCGTCGAATCCACTGAGGATCTCTGTACAGTCATCGTCGTCGTCACAGTCGCAAACACAGCCAGCTCTAGGGTTCCCGCACACCGCAAGCTCATTCAGGAGGGTCCGCTCCACGAGCCGAGAGGCTGATACATCAACTGACACAAAGTCCAGAGTTGATGTATCCAAAAGTTACATATCGTCAATAGGAACTCAGCGTCACAGACGGCGTGTCAATCGGACGCCCGGTCTGGAAATTATTGGCTTTTTCGTCCCAAGGGCCCGGTTGGTTTTTAAGTCAAAACCAACCCGACCGTACTCCACCTATGTCCAAACCTCGGGTGGAGTAAGCCAAAAGATCTGTATCACTAAGAGGAATCCAACAAAGTCGACGGCACGTCAATCGGACGTCCAGAGCTCAAGTTATGAGCGTTTCCGCTCCGAGGGCCCGGTTGGTTTCGTGTACGAACCAACTCGGCCGAACCCAAAGTATTCTGAAACCTTGAGTGTAATATTACAAAACGACCGTCTCGATCCAAGGATCACATCGCCGTAGACGGTGTGTCGATCGGAGGTCCATAGCCCATGATATGGGAAAAAGACCGAAAAGGTTCCGGAAACGGGGGGTCTGGGCCCGGACCGACCCGGATGGCGCGGCCTGGCCCGGCCGGCGTGGCCCGGCCCAGCCTGGTCGCAGCCCGGCCCGGCTGGCGCGGGCGCGGCCCGATCGCCAGGCGGCTCAGCCGTAACGGCCGAGTGGTGCGCAAGGGGGGCGCCGCCCCCTTGAATGATCCGCGGCCCCGTGTGGGGGGCCGCCTCTCGCCAATGGATGTGGCCGGGGTGCCGCGTCCTGCCTTCTCCGGTACCGCGCAGTCGCGGGATGGCCAGCCTGCCGTCGCGGCTTCAGCCACGACGGTTCTCCCCGGCGGCGCACCGGCGGGTTGCTCCGCGGACCACCGGATGAGTTCCGGTGGTCAGAATTGCACGTCGTCTTCGCCAATGGCCCTCCCGGGGTCCGTCCTTCACTACGAGGACCTCACATCACCCGTGCGGCTTGTTTTGACATCGTCCGCCATTCCGCACACCAAGAACGAAAAGGGCGGTGGGTTCGGACTTGTCCGTTGGTCCGCACCCACCGCGTTAGCGGTTTCAAAAGTCTCACAACAATCATTTAAAAAAACCGCGGATATAATCACATAGATTAAAAATAACATAAACCCCTACCTCGTCGAACAAGTTGGGTGAGGATTCGTCGCAGAGATAACCATCATGGAGGGAGACGTCGCGGAAGGAGACGTCGTGGAAGGAGACGTCGACCTCCGAGGAATCTGGCGTTCTTCATGTTCTTCACGTTCTTCGTGTTCTTCGACGAAGAAGATGAAGATATTCAAGCCTCCCTTATCTTTTCTCCCAAATCTCTTAAGCAACAAGCCTCCAACCCAAAATAAAATAAGTACCTCACTTATTTTATTAACACAACTTAAGTTTGAAAATACAAAAGTTGAATTTAATCCACACAATTAATTAACTCAAGTTGTCAAATTAAATGAAGGGTTATGGAAGGTTAGGGAAGGTGAAGGGGTAGGGTTCGTGTGGGCCTCACCACCCTCATAACCTCTAAATGGAAGTTGGGTGGTTTCCCCCAACTTCCACCCAAAGCTTTAAACCACTTAGAGAAAAAAAAATTGATGCTTAATTTTATTTTACCTTCCACAAAAATTTAACAACTTCTCTCGTGTAAACGCAACTCCGAAAAAGTTGTTTCTAAGAAAATACGGGTGTTGTGATTCCATCGGTGCCCTCAGAATTCGATTCCGAGCACTGGTTCAAGAGTTAGAAATTCCCGCTAGTTCGTTCACTGAACGTACCCGAGCTAAACTTTGGATAGAAATTCTGGGCACACCGGTACTCAGAATCAAGTGCCGTCAGAAACTGCGTTCTTGGAAAATCCCAAAGAAAATTAAGAAAAAAAATCCTTGATTTTTATGGGTCTTTACAGTTTCCATGGACAAGTTTGGGTTCTAGGGGGTATACGCGAGGATCTGATGCGAGAGTTTCATGCTTTAGCTTGGGTAGTTCATCCCGGAGTTACCAAGATGTACCGTCACTTGAGACGTCAGTACTGGTGGCCAGGTATGAAGAGAGAGGTAGCTGGTTTTTTTACGAGGTGTTCCACCTGTCAGCAGGTGAAGGCGGAGCATCAGAGGCCAGCCCGACTGTTACATCAGTTACCTATTCCAGATTGGAAATGGGATGATGTCGCGATGGACTTCGTGACTGGGTTTCCAAGGTCACTTCGAGGCAATGATGTCGTGTGGGTTGTTGTAGATAGACTCACAAAGGTATCTCACTTTTTTCTGATCAAGGAGACCTTTGGAGTTGACGAGCTCGGGAAGCTGTATATCTGAGAGGTCGTACGTCTTCATGGGGTCCCTCGTTATATCGTTTCAGATAGGGACACTCATTTTACGTCTCATTTCTGGAATAGTTTTAAGAAGGCACTGGGTACACTGGTGCTTCTGAGCACAGCTTACCACCCTCAGACTGATGGTCAGTCAAAGCGTACGATACAGGTGCTTGAGGACATGTTGTGTGTATGCTTCCTAGACTTTGGGGGCTCTTGGGAGAAGAATATAACCCAAGTCTAGTTTTCCTATAATAATAGTTTTTAGGCAACTATTGAGATGGCACCTTACAACGCTTTATATGGTACGCCATGATGATCACCCTTGTGCTAGTTAAAGGTAGGTGAGGCAGCTTTACTGGGACCACGTCTCATGCAGGGGACTTCTGAGCAGGTCCAGTTGATTCAGAAGCGGATGGCTACCGCGCAGTCTCGTCAGAAGTCTTATGCTGACCGTCGTAGATGACCTTTGCAGTTCGTGGTCGGGGATCAGGTTTTCTTGCATGTTTCTCCAAGTTATCGACACAGGTGGATCAGGAGACAGGGTAAAATTTCACCGAGGTATGTAGGGCCATTTGAGATTCCGGAGAGAGTCAGACTGGTTGCATATCGGTTGCAGTTTCCATAGTGGTACTGATAGAGCGCTTTCATGGGCGCCCTCAAATGATTAATGTGATTTTGGGGTACTTAGGTGCAGCAGAGTGGCTGACCAAGGTCGTCTCTCAAAGGAGGAAGTGAATTTAACAACTTATTAAAGGTATTCTAAAAATAAAATAAAAGAGAATAAAATAAAAACACTACTTTAAAGGATTCGGGTTTATTTATAGTTTATGAATCTAGAAGAAGTTTGCTGGAAGAAGATTGTATATTTTTTTGTTTTTAGTTTTGAAATGAATTTCGATTAGAATGACACAACAAGAAGATGTTTTTTTAGAAATCTATTTTAAAAGGCGTAATCGATCTAACTCTAAATCTTCATTCAATTATTAATCATTATAATTTAAATCAATATCCACTTAATTATGATCCCCTAAATTGTTATCCCTCGAACCCTACGAGAGTTAACTTAACCACAAAGATGAAATTACTTAAACCCTAGGCTAGCTTCGGAACACGCAATCGTAGCACTCTGCTTTGATTGTTATTCTAAGTATAACTTATGGTCAGTGGTTAATTAGAGCACATATCCATTCTGGAAATAAGGATGAATTTTGTTTAGGGATTATATTTGAACTCTACAAATTTATCTCATGTGGTCTTGTATTACCGATTAAGATTACACTCTCATAATTTACACAAAATCCCGACCTCGCGTGTTTTTGTGTTAATTGTTCAATTGCTTGCTTAGTTTCTTGTAATTTAAAAAAAAATAAAGGATCATATTATGTGAATTACATTAGCTCATTGATTCAAAATAATTAAATGAAGAGGTTAGAAGATAGATCAATTACTAAAAGACTACTCTTCCATGGGTGGCGTAATCATCGTAGAAGCGTTTTGCATGTGCAAAGGTTTATCATGGGTATAACCCAATAACGCTTCTACTCAAGAATTACAGCCCAAATAGGAAGATTAATAGAAGAATAAATTTAAACAAAACAGAATAAAAGAGAAGAAATAAAAGAAGAACAACGAAGTTTATTACACAAATGAAAACATTACAAAATGAAGAAGAGAAGGAGGCTTCGATGAGGGGATCCTTGCTTCAAGAGCTACCCCTCTTACAATGGTTAGAGAATTTGGGTGAAACAAATTATCCTCTTCCTACAATCTCCTAATTCACGTCCCAACCCCTCCAAATGAGAAAAACTCCAATTTATAGATTGGAGAGGAGGCTAGGTTTAAAGAGGTTTCAAGTGTGAATGGGAAATCTCGGCCAAATATTTTAATACAACTTGAACCGCCCATTTGAACTCCAAAACGCGTGAACCAGCTCTCCTTCTAGAAGGATGATTTGTGTAAAAATGAATCCCCGATATCCTATACAAATATGGACTTACTCCAAGACTTGATGAAGAAGATATGACCCAAATACAGAACCCATGTCCATTCTGCCGATTCCAGCCCACCATTGGATTAATGTCCCATTTACTCCATCCAAATTCCATTTTTAGATCTAGTTTCCTACATGAAAGTTGTATAAAATTAAGTTAGAAACCCTGTTACAAAATTTCAAATTACAATGATAATTATAAAAATATTTATCTTCGAAATACTACAGTGCACTATAAAGGATAAAACTGGAATTTTCACCAAATTTTCAAATGAATGATCAAATCCCAAATATTTTATAAATAAACATATTTAGCACAATGTGGGGAAATTATATCATTTATAATCAATAAAATATTCAAAAAAATAGTGTTTTATCAACTCCCCCACACTTACCCTTTTTCACTCCTGGGCAAAACCTCATATCAAGTAAACATTATTATCAAATCAAAACCAATTTTAAAACACATATCCTTGAGATCAATCAATTTCGCACCAAGAATCAAAAGATATCATGCCTCATAAAAACAACCTTATTTCAAGTTCTACATTTATATCATTCAATATATTTCCACTTCATTTATCCTCCCATTCACAAAACACTTACCTCGCTTGAATTTTCTCTCATCACTCAAATATCAATTTTTTTTGCAATGTCTTTCTCATCCAAACTCATACAAGGGTCACCACAGGATTGATAAATTCCTGCATCGCCACCCGATGTGAGTTAAGGACAATGTTTATCATGAGGACTTTTCAGGGTTGTTCTGTGGCTTTCGGTTGGTAGGATTAAGATGTGAAAAATTCTGAGGCTGAATGAGGAGGGCTTGACTCTTTTTGAAGCAAAATTGCATTAATATAATTTTCACTTAAATATGGTCTACTCCTCAATCCACATAGTATCAATTCAGATCCATCATCCTAAAAAGTCATGAAATTTTTACACCATTCATCATTTGAGCATCAAAAATTTCAATATTCTCAAACATGATTTTCTTGAAAGCTCCAGATGGGCACAACTTTCCACCTCAATTAGAAGCTCCAGAAAAGGCACAGCTTCACTTGTCATGAAATCTCCAGAAAAGGCACAGATTTCAATATAATGGCTTTCTTCAGTAGAAAACACATCTCTTCAGAATTTAATTTTCCACCCAAAGTATCACAGAATGTGGTGGCACAACACAAGACAGCTGCCCCCATACTTAAGCTCAACTAGATTATGCAATTTCACTTCAAGAGATGGATGGATAGGGAAAATTGGCTTGTAATGTGGCTAACCTAACAGGTTGTGCATGGATTCTAAGGGATACAAGTGTTGTACCTCTCGTACCCCTCGTGGTTTAATTTTCATGATCACAATCACTCTCTTATTTATCTAATCTTGTTTTAAGTGTTTTCGGATGATAGGCATGATTTCAGGTTGCCAAAGAATTGGGCCAAGAAAGCCAAAAGGCAAAATGGACTGATTTCAGTCCACCGGCCAACCGGTGTCCCACCACCGGCCAGCCGGTGGAACCCAGACAGGCCGGACAGCTACTGTCTCAGCACCGGCCAACCGCTAGCCTCCTCACCGGCTAGCCGGTGGTGCCTGGGCAGAAGGCCTCTCCCATTTTTCAAGCACCGGCCAACCGGTGGCACTGTACCGGTCAGCCGGTGGATCCAGTCAAACTAGCCGTTGGGCTTTGACCAGCCTGCTCCCAACGGCTCCGAAGACCTTTCCAACGGCTCCGAAGACCCCGAACGGCCATATGAGGGTTCCCCCTCTATAAATAAAGGACTAGGAAGCCCCGGAAAATCATGGAAGCCCACGGGAACATTTTTTGATCATTTGGCGAACCTCCGGTGCATTCCTTCAAAGATCCTCAATTACTCCAACCCACTTCCACATCCAAGGATCACCATAAAAGAAGCTTGGGAGCGCTCTTCATCAACTTCATCAATCAATTGGTGCCCAAGACTTCTCCACATTACGGTTTTTCTTATCTTATCATTTTGAGCATCAAATTGGGTTTGTGCCTACAAACCCCCATTTCTTTTATCTTCTCTTTTGTTTGGGTTTTCACGCCACCTTCAAGGTGTGAAGAGGTTAGTCAAGCCTTCCCTTTAAAAGGCTTGAGTCATAGGTGAGCTAGCCTTCACCTGTAAGAAGGCTAGTGGGTTCTTGCTCAACCATTAAAAGCAAGTGGGTTCTTGCTCAACCATTAAAAGCAAGCTGTAATAGGTTCTAGAATACCTTAAAGTCTAGTGGGTTTCTTGCTAAAACCATTAAAAAGCAAGCGGTAGTAAATCTCTCAACGGTTGAGTTGGGAGCGGAGACGTAGGCTTTGGTTTAAGCTGAACTCCGTTATCAAGTTTTGTGTCTTGCCTCTTTTATTTCCACTGCACCTTTAACTTTGATTTTAAATTGTTAATTATTTTTTAAAAGGCAATTCACCCCCCCCCCTCTTGCCATCACTCTCCACCCAACATTTGGTATCAGAGGCAAAATTTGAGTAATACCTTCACCGGTTTCAAATTCAAGATCCTTTGTTATGGCTTCAACTTCTTTCGCCCCCGAAGGTTATTCATTGGGTCGTGCTCCATTTTTTTATGGAACCGACTATACCTATTAGAAAACCCACATGACCACTTTTCTTAGAAGTATAGGTTATCCTATTTTTAGAATTGTTATGCAAGGCTACACTCTCTCTAGCAAAGATAAGTCTAAATGGACCCCCGAAGACATTGCTAATTTTTAGCTTGATGGCAAAGCCATGAATGCTCTTCATTGTGGGTTAGACCGTAATGAATTTAATCGTATTTCTACTTGCACCACTTCTCATGAAATTTGGAAGCTTTTGGAGGTAACCCATGACAAGCCCGATTGTCCACTCAACAAGAAAAAGGCCAAGCAAAAGGAAAAGAAGAAGGCATTCAAGGCCACATGGAGTGATAGCTCCACATCCTCCTCCTCCTCCTCCTCAAGTGACAACGGTAAAAAATGTCTAATGGCATTTCATGAGGTAACCTCTTCCGACTCCTCATCCTCTAGTTCTTCAAATTCTTTCAATCATTTATCCTACGAGGATCTCCAACATTCTAGAGATCAATTGGAGGAAGGTTTTCATGAACTTTCTTCCAAATTTATTGCTTTAAAAAAGAATTTCAAAAAACTTTCTTCCGAAAAGGAACAACTTCTCAAAGAAAAGGAGGAGTTGTCCCTCAAGGTCCAAAACCTTCCCAATGTTGATTCTTTGAATTCAACTATTAAATATTTAAGGGAATCTCTTTCCAAGTTCACCCAAGGTGAACAAAATTTGACCAAATTGCTAGGTTCTCAACGTTCGGCTAGAACCACACATGGACTTGGCTTTAACAAGCAAGCCACTTCTTCTAGAGAACCCACTATTTTTGTAAGGGGGAGCTCTCAAAATAAATTTTGTAATTATTGTAGAAAAACCGGACATATGATTTATGAATGAAATTGTAAAAATGCTAGATATGGCCGCCCCAAAATCATTACCTACTCGGATGAATATCTTAGGATGTATCCCTCTAGACAAGTGTGGATTGAAAAATCCCTTTTAGCGAGTCTCATCGGACCAAAATTTGTCTCGGTTCTAAAATCCTCTCCCCGGTGATTTTTTGTTTTTATTTAGGGGGAGTTAGGATCGTTTAAGCCTTTTTGCGTTTTTTCTTTCAAAACTTTCAATTCAAAACTTTCAATTCAAAACTTTCAATTCAAATTTCAAAAATTTCAATTGGTTTAAAAACTCTATCTTTTTTTTCAATCATTCCCTCAATCAAGTTTTATGCCCCGTGCTATTTTGATAATCACAAAGGGGGAGAAATTCTTGGTTGATTGGGGGAGAAATCTTTCTCTCATGCTTTGCTTTTCAATTTATCCTTTAAAGCATGCCTTTCATTTCAGTCTTTTACATTGCCTATTTTTGGTGATTGTGATCATCAAAATAGGGGGAGATTGTTGTACCTCTCGTACCCCTCGTGGTTTAATTTTCATGATCACAATCACTCTCTTATTTATCTAATCTTGTTTTAAGTGTTTTTGGATGATAGGCATGATTTCAGGTTGCCAAGGAATTGGGCCAAGAAAGCCAGAAGGCAAAATGGACTGATTTCAGTCCACCGGCCAACCGGTGTCCCACCACCGGCCAGCCGGTGGAACCCAGACAGGCCGGACAGCTACTGTCTCAGCACCGGCCAACCGCTAGCCTCCTCACCGGCCAGCCGGTGGTGCCTGGGCAGAAGGCCTCTCCCATTTTTCAAGCACCGGCCAACCGGTGGCACTGTACCGTTCAGCCGGTGGAGCCAGTCAAACTAGTCGTTGGGCTTTGACCAGCCTGCTCCCAACGGCTCCGAAGACCTTTCCAACGGCTCTGAAGACCCCGAACATCCATATGAGGGTTCCCCCTCTATAAATAAAGGACTAGGAAGCCCCTGAAAATCATGGAAGCCCACGGGAACATTTTTTGATCATTTGGTGAACCTCCGGTGCATTCCTTCAAAGATCCTCAATTGCTCCAACCCACTTCCACATCCAAGGAGCACCATAAAAGAAGCTTGGGAGCGCTCTTCATCAACTTCATCAATCAATTGGCGCCCAAGACTTCTCCACATTACGGTTTTTCTTATCTTATCATTTTGAGCATCAAATTGTGTTTGTGCCTACAAACCCCCATTTCTTTTATCTTCTCTTTTGTTTGGGTTTTCACGCCACCTTCAAGGTGTGAAGAGGTTAGTCAAGCCTTCCCTTTAAAAGGCTTGAGTCATAGGTGGTTCTTACTCAACCATTAAAAGCAAGCTGTAATAGGTTCTAGACTACTTTAAAGTCTAGTGGGTTTCTTGCTAAAACCATTAAAAAGCAAGCGGTAGTAAATCTCTCAACGGTTGAGTTGGGAGCGGAGACGTAGGCTTTGGTTTAAGCCGAACTCCGTTATCAAGTTTTGTGTCTTGCCTCTTTTATTTCTGCTGCACCTTTAACTTTGATTTTAAATTGTTAATTATTTTTTAAAAGGCGATTCACCCCCCCTCTTTCCATCACTCTCCGCCCAACAACAAGGATTAAATATTCAAGGTAGGACATTATAAAAAAGGATTCTTTGAAATAGGGTCTTTAATACCAAACAAATGCCTCAATCATTTAAACATATGTACCTCAAACCCTCGTGTTTTGATAGGAATAGATCAAATTCTGGTTAAATCAAGCATGGTTTGGTTCTCTCAAGAAGTGAGGTGAATGTAAAGAATATGAAAATAATGGTTCAGAAGCCTCACAGGAAAGTGATTTCAAATATAAAGATAGTGAGATGTGGCATGGGATTCAAAATTCAGTGTACTTTTCATGAAATTACTAAATATTTGAACTTGAAACAAATTCATTTCAGCATTCATTTAAGCTTAGTTTCAAGGGATAAATCGTTTCACTCATTGATATGCATTTCAAAATTGTGATGAGAATCATTTCAGCTCAAAATTTTCAAAAACACAAAGAAAATTGAAAAATAAACCCACAAAATTTGAAAAACACACAAAAAAATTTTTTTGGTTTTTTTTAAATAGGAAAACAATTTAAATTACTAAACTAAAAGGTTCCCTCCCCCACACTTAAAATATTGCATTATCCTAAATGTGAACCCATGAATTGATATATGCACATGAAATGTAGAATTTTTAAATTGGACAAATAATATAAAAGTGAAAGGGTTAGGAACATCCTGATGTGCTCAAGTGATGATGGGGTCATGCAGTGTGATAAAATCCACTGCATCAGTAGGAAGTCCCTCAATGTATCTATTCAATCGTTGCCCATTGACTGTAAATATCCTTCCAGTGTCCTCTTGTGTGATCTCCACTACACCATAAGGAAAAACATTATATACAATATAAGGACCTAACCATTTGGAACGCAACTTACCAGGCATCAGCTTCAGTCCTGAACTGTAGAGAAGGACTTTCTCTCCAACATGAAACTCCCTTTGTTGGATCATTTTGTCATGAGATGCTTTTGACCTTTCCTTTTAGAGCCTTGAGTTCTCATATGATGACAGTTGAATCTCCTCAAGCTCTTGAATTTGCAACTTTCTTTGAATTCCAGCTTGGGCCAAATCCATGTTGCATTTCTTTATAGCCCAATATGCCCGATGCTCGACTTCCACTAGGAGATGACATGCTTTCCCAAAATAAATCCTAAATGGGGACATAACAAAGGGTGTCTTGTATGCTGTCCTATAAGCCCACAATGCATCATCCAAGTGCTTTCTCCAATCCTTCCTATTTGGCTGCACTGTTTTCTCCAATATTTGTTTCAACTCACGATTTGAAACTTCAGTCTGGCCATTTGTTTGGGGGTGGTATGGTGTTGATGTTTTGTGTGTCACCCCATACTTTCGAAGGAGGGAAGCAGAATTCCTATTGCAAAAGTGTGTCCCTTGTTCACTGATGATGGCCTTTGGTACTCCAAACCTGCAAAACATCTGTGCTTTGACAAAGTCCACAACAACATGAGAATCATCAGTCCTGGTGGCCTTGGCCTCCACCCATTTACTCACATAATCAACAGTAACCAAAATATACAAAAATCCAAATGAACTAGGAAAATGACCCATAAAATCAATGCCCCATACATCAAAAATCTCACAGAATAGTATGGGTTGTTGGGGCATCTCATGTCTCCTAGAAATATTACCAGTGTGTTGGCAATGAGAGCATGACTTACAAAACACATGGGCATCATGGAATAAGCTAGGCCAATATAATCCAGAGTCCAAAACCTTCCTAGCTATCCTTTGGGGTCCAAAGTGTCCACCACAAGCAAGTGTATGACAGAAATGAAAAACAGACTCAAACTCATGATCGGGAAGACACCTCCTAATGACTTGGTCACTACACATGCGCCAGAGGTAAGGATCATCCCACACATAATACCTAGACTCACTTTTTAATTTTTGTACTTGATATTTCTTTAACTTTTCAGGGATTTTAGAGGAAAAAATGTAGTTCACTAAATCAGCATACCAAGGATGCGTACCTGAGATGGAATAAAGATGCTCATCAGGAAAAGTGTCTCATAGTAGTACCTGGTCCAAGGTGTCATCCTCTAGTGTGTGAGTAAGCCTACTCATGTGGTCCTCCACCAAATTCTCTGACCCCTTCTTTTCCTTTATCTCAAGGTCAAACTCTTGAAGAAGGATCATCCAACGGATAAGTCGTGGCTTTGCATCTGGCTTCTTCAGGAGGTACCTCAAAGCTACATGGTCAGAAAAAACAACTACTTTAGAGCCCAATAAATATGAACGGAATTTATCTAAAGCAAATATGACAGCAAGAAACTCTTTTTCTGTGGTTGTGTAGTTTGATTGGGCTGAATCCAATGTCCTTGATGCATAGGCAATCACATGTGAACGTCCTTCCACCCTCTGAGATAAGACTGCCCCAACCGTGAAGTTGGAGGCGTCACACATAAGCTCAAATGGAAGGTCCCACCGCAGGGGCTATATGATCGGTGGAGTGGTCAGACACTTATTTAGCTCATCAAATGATACCCTGCATGAATCATCAATATTGAAGTCAATATCTTTTTGAAGCAATCAAGATAAGGGTAGAGCGATCTTACTAAAATCTATGATGAAGCCTCGATAAAATCCAGCATGTCCAAGGAATTATCGAACATCACACACACATGTAGGATATGGAAGGGATGAAATAATGTCTACCTTAGATTTATCAACTTCAATTCCATGTTTGTGAGACTATATGACCTAAGAAAATTCCCTTTTCGACCATGAAATGACATTTTTCAAAATTTAAGACCAGATTCTTCTCAATACAACAATGCAACACATCACTCAAACTAGAGAGACAATCATCAATTAAGGATCCATAAACTGTAAAATCATCCATAAATACCTCCATGCAGGTCTCAATGAAATCTGAGAAAATACTCACCATGCATCTCTGGAAGGTACCTGGGGAATTGCAAAGTCCAAATGGCATCCTTCTATAAGCAAAGGTACCGAATGGGCAGGTGAATGTCGTCTTCTCCTGGTCCTCTGCTGCAATGGGAACCTAAAAATAGCCAGAGAAACCATCCAAGAAGCAATAATGCATCCTACCTACAAGTCTCTCAAGAATCTAGTCAATGAATGGAAGTGGGAAATGGTCCTTACGTGTGTATTGATTCAGTTTCCTATAATCAATACACACTCGCCAACTATTTTGAACTCTCATAGGAACTAACTCATCATTTTCATTTTTTAAAACAGTGAAACCAGTTTTCTTAGGTACAACCTGAATTGGACTTACCCACTGAGAATCTAAAATAGGATAGATTATACCTGCCTCAAGCAATTTTCCAACTTCTTTTTTAACAACCTCCAAAAGTGTTGGATTGAGTCTCCTTTGTGGTTGCCTCACCGGTTTATCCCCATCCTCCAAGAGAATCCTATGCATGCAAATGAATGGGCTAATACCTGATATGTCTGCCAATGTCCAACCAATTTCCCTAATGTTATCTCTCAATAGATTCAAAAGTTTTTCTTCATGTTCAAAAGAGAGATTGTTAGAAATGATAACAGGTAATCTATCACCACTCATCAAGTATGCATATTTAAGATTTGGGGGCAATGGCTTGAGTTACAATGTAGGGGGGTGATGTATGGATGGATAAATTGATGCAAAAGACATATCTACACAATGAACATCAGTATTAGAATAAAAATCATCACAATCAGAGAATAAAGCATCAAATCCATCAGCATACTCAACATCCATGTCATATTCAGAGTGAACATGATCCAAATCAGAATATGAATCCACATCAAAATCAAATCCAAGAAAGGATTGTGTATCAGAAACATGTGTGGAAGTTCTCTTAGACATAAAACTTGAACCAATACTAATAATCTCCCTAAGCATAAGACAATCAAATTCTATGGAGTTTTTATTTGGTGGTTCAAAATGGTAGATAACAAAAGCAGAATGGTCCTCTGAGGGGTACTTCATGGAATCCATAACATTAAATATCACAACTTCATATCCAAATTCCATGGAAAGTGTACCCTCATTGACATTTATGATAGTTTTTGCAGTTTTGAGGAAGGGCCTACCAAAGATAATGGGGGCATGAGAACTTACCTGATCATCCTCCATGTTAAGCACATATAAGTCTGCTGGGAATATCATGTCTCTTACCCGGACAAGTACATCCTCAAGGACTCCCGCTGGATATGTCGTAGCTCTATTCACCAATTGCACCACTACTCTTGTTGGATTCAACTAACCAACCTGCAAGGAAGAGAATACAGAGTGAGGAATCACATTTATTGAAGCTCCTAAATCACAAAGAGCATCAGAGAAGTGCAACTCCCCTATGGTACATGGGATGGTGAATGTCCCGGGATCCTTGCACTTTGTTGGCATTGCTAGAGTTGGTGTAATGAGTGCTGAGACATTCCTTCCATGTTTGATCCTCTCATTTCCCTTGAGCCCTCTTCGATTGGTGAAAAGTTCTTTTAAGAATTTGGCATACCTTGTAATTTTCTTAATGGCTTCAAGTATAGGAATTTTGATCTCCACGCGCTTGAATGTGTCCAAAACCTCCTTTTTCATTGCTTCTTCAGCCATATTCTTGGTTTGAACAACCCTGTTTGGAAAAGGAAGGGGTTTAGGAGGAACAGCATCAATCTTTTTCTTACCTTTATCTTTCTCCTTGGATTTCTCATCAGTTGGTATGGAATGCGGCTTCTCTAGAGTTGAGGTGAATCCCGGTGGAATGGTAGGTACAGATGTATCGTTAATTTGCTTCCCACTTCTCAATGTGATGGAACTAACATTCCCCTTTGGATTTGGAGTGGGTTGGGAAGGTAGATTTCTGGAATTCTTACTTACAAGTTCATGGAGGGCGGTGGCAATCTGGCTCATTTGAGTCTTCAACTCCCTCAGCTCTGAACCTTGACTCTTTAGCTCATTCTGTTGATTAAGAACAATTTGCTTCAAAAGGTCATCAGTGTTAGAATCTACCTTGGGTGGGGGATTCCCTTGTTGTTGGCTTGTTGATGTTTGAGCTTCAAATATCCTTTGGGGTTGTTGGAAACCCTGCTGGTAAGATGGAGGCTGCAGGAAGTTTGGTTGAAAAGGGGGCCTTTGTTGTTGTCCAGAGCCATACCTCATGTCCGACTGATCTTTCCACCCTTGGTTGTATGCTGGATCAAACTTCTTTTGGGGATATGGTTGTTGTTGTTTCTGCTGATATGGTCTCTCAAGGAACACTGCTGCACAATCTTCTGTTTCTTGGAGTTGTGGGCAACAGTCAGTTGGGTGGCTTGTCTCAGTGCAAATACCACAAGGCCTTGAAAGAGGGGGTAGAGATGTATTTTGTTCCAAAGAAATTTTCCTCACCATAGTGGTCAATTCTTACAACTTGGTATCAATCAAATGACTTTCATGAGAGGAAGGACTTACCTGATGTACTCCCCTGACATGTGGTGCACCTCTATCGCCAAATTGTTGGGAGTTTTGGGCCATCTTGTCGATCAACGCACGTGCATCTACTGGTGTCTTGTCCACCAATGCTCCTCTAGCCGCAACATCCACCATGCTCCTCTCCATGGGTGTGAGTCCTTCATAGAAGTACTGAATGAGGAGTTTCTCACTGATTTGGTGATGCGGACAGCTTGCACACAACTTCTTGAATCGCTCCCAGTACTCATACATCGACTCCTCTTGTGCTTGATTGATCCCCGATATCTCTTTTCGAATGGAATTGGTCCTTGATGCTGGAAAAAATCTCTGCAAGAAAAGACGTTTCAAATCGTTCCGACAAGTTACATCTTCGGGTTGTAAATAATACATCCAGTCTTTTGCAGCTCCATCAAGTGAGAATGGGAATGCTCTTAATTTAATTTGATCTTCAGAAACATTTCTTGGTTTAAGGGTTGAGAAAAACACATTAAATTCTTTCAAATGTTTATTGTGATCCTCACCAGAGAGGCCATGAAACTTTGGAAGTAAGTGAATTTACCCAGATTTTAGTTCATAGTCTGATTCGAGATTTGGGTATGCAATACAATTTGGTTGATAGTTAATATCAGGTGTAGCCAATTCTCGAATGGTTCTATTAAGTTCATTTACATTGTTTTCAGCCATTGGTTCTTCTTTTATGTTTGAATTTGAATTGCTTCCAATTTCAATGTTTTCATAAGAGAGGAATTCACCAACTGGTTGAATATTGAAACTTCCCGTGGATTGAGAATGTCTGATTCGTGCCCTAAGGCTACGTTCAATCTCAGGGTCAAGATCTAAGAGATCTTCGGGATTAGTTCGTGTCATAGATAAAATAAAAATGAAAAGAAATAAAGTGGACCATAGTGAAATAAAAACTAGAATTTTGAGTTTATGGTCCAAAAAAAGTAGAAGAAAATAAGAGAAGAAGAAGAAAAATCAGATTGGGTAAAGAAGGAAAAAAGAAGAGAGGAAGAGAATAAAATGTAAAATAAAATAAATACCTCTAATTGGTTGAAATAATTACTTGCCTCCCCGGCAACGGCGCCAATTTTATAGAGCACTGTCGTGGGCGTCCTCAAATGATTAATGTGATTTTGGGGTACTTAGGTGCAGCAGAGTGGCTGACCAAGGTCGTCTCTCAAAGGAGGAAGTGAATTTAACAACTTATTAAAGGTATTCTAAAAATAAAATAAAAGAGAATAAAATAAAAACACTACTTTAAAGAATTGGGTTTTTTTTATAGTTTATGAATCTAGAAGAATTTTTCTGGAAGAAGATTTTATATTTTTTTGTTTTTTGTTTTGAAATGAATTTCGATTAGAATGACACAACAAGAAGATGTTTTTTTAGAAATCTATTTTAAAAGGCATAATCGATCTAACTCTACCTATTCATTCAATTATTAATCATTATAATTTAAATAAATATCCACTTAATTATAATCCCATAATTTTTTATCCCTCAAACCCTACGAGAGTTAACTTAACCACAAATATGAAATTACTTAAACCTTAGGCTAGCTTCGGAACACGCAATCGCAGCACCCTGCTTTGATTGTTGTTCTAAGGATAGCTTATGGTCAGTGGTTAATTATAGCACATATCCATTCTTGAAATGAGGATGAATTGTGTTTAGGGATTATATTTGAACTCTACAAATTTATCCCATGTGGTCTTGTATTACCGATTAAGATTACACTCTCACAATTTTCACAAAATCCCGACCTCGCGTTTTTTTGTGTTAATTGTTCAATTGCTTTCTTAGTTTCTTGTAATTTAAAAACACAATTAATGGATCATATTATGTGAATTACAGTATCTCATTGATTCAAAATAATTAAATGAAGAGGGTAGAAGATAGATCGATTACTAAAAGACTACTCTTCCATGGGTGGCGTAATCATCGTAGAAGCGTTTTGCATGTGCAAAGGTTTATAATGGGTATAACTCAATAATGCTTCTACTCAAGAATTCCAGACCAAATAGGAAGATTAATAGAAGAAGAAATTTAAACAAAATAGAATAAAAGAGAAGAAATAAAAGAAGAAAAAAGAAGTTTATTACACAAATGAAAATATTACAAAATGAAGAAGAGAAGGAGGCTTCGATGAGGGTATCCTTGCTTCAAGAGATACCCCTCTTACAATGGTTGGAGAATTTGGGTGAAACAAATTCTCCTCTACCTCCAATCTTCTAATGCACTTACCAACCCCTCCAAATGAGAAAAAGTCCAATTTATAGAGTGGAGGGGAGGCTAGGTTTAAAGAGGTTTCAAGTGTGAATGGGAAATCTCGGACAAATATTTTAATACAACTTTCACCGCCAATTTGACCTCAAAAACGCGTGAACAAGATATACTTCCAGAAGGATGATTTGTGGGAAACTGAATCCCCGAACTCTTATCAAAATATGGGCTTAATCCAAGACCGGATGAAGAAGATATGGCCCAAATACAGAACCCATGTCCATTCTGCCGAGTTCATCCCACCATTGGATTAATGTCCCATTTACTCCATCCAAATTCATTTTTTAGCTCTAGTGTCCTGAATGAAAGTTGTATAACACTAAGTTAGGAACACGGTTACAAAATTTCAAATTACAATGATAATTATAAAAATATTTATCTTCGAAATACTACAGTGCACTATAAAGGTTAAAACTAGAATTTTCACCAAATTTTCAAATGAATGATCAAATCCCAAATATTTTATAAATAAACATATTTAGCACAATGTGGGGAAATTATATCATTTATTATCAATAAAATATTCAAAAAAATAGTATTTTATCAAATCCCCCACACTTACCCTTTTTCACTTCTCGGCAAAACCTCATATCAAGTAAACATTATTATCAAATCAAAACCAATTTTAAAACACATATCCTTGAGATCAATCAATTTCGCACCAAGAATCAAAAGATATCATGCCTCATAAAAAAACCTTATTTCAAGTTCTCCATTTATATCATTCAATATATTTCCAATTCATTTATCCTCCCATGCACAAAACACTTACCTCGCTTGAATTTTCACTCATCACTCAAATATCAATTTTTTGCAATGTCTTTCTCATCCAAACTCATACAAGGGTCACCATAGGCTTGATAAATTCCTACATCGCCACCCGATGTGAGTCAAGGAAATATGTTTATCATGATGACTTTTCAGGGTTGTTCTGTGGCTTTCAGTTGGTAGGATTAAGATGTGAAAAATTCTGAGGCTGAATGAGGAGGGCTTGACTCTTTTTGAAGCAAAATTGCATTAATCTAATTTTCACTTAAATATGGTCTTCTCCTCAATCCACATAGTATCAATTCAGCTCCATCATCATGAAAAGTCATGAAAGTTTTACACCATTCATCATTTGAGCATCAAAAATTTCAATCTTTTCAAACATGATTTTCTTGAAAGCTCCAGATGGGCATAGCTATCCACCTCAATTAGAAGCTCCAGAAAAGGCATAGCTTCACTTGTCATGAAAGCTCCAGAAAAGGCACAGCTTTCAATATAATGGCTTTCTTCAGTAGAAAACACATCTCTTCAGAATTTAATTTTCCACCCAAATTATCACATAATGTGGTGGCACAACACAAGACAGCTTCCCCCACACTTAAGCTCAACTAGATTATGCAATTTCACTTCAAGAGTTGGATGGATAGGGAAAATTGGCTTGTAATGTGGATAACCTAACAGGATGTGCATGGATTATAAGGGATACAAGGATTAAATATTCAAGGTAGGCCATTATAAAAAAGTATTCTTTGAAATAGGAGCTTTAATACCAAACAAATGCCTCAATCATTTAAACATATGTACCTCAAACCCTCAAGTTTTGACAGGAATAGATCAAATTCTGGTTAAATCAAGCATGGTTTGGTTCTCTCAAGAAGTGAGGTGAATGTAAAGAATATGAAAATAATGGTTTAGAAGCCTCACAGGAAAGTGATTTCAAATATAAAGACAGTGAGATGTGGCATGAGATTCAAAATTCAGTGTACTTTTCATGAAATTACTAAATATTTGAACTTGAAACAAAGTCATTTCAGCATTCATTTAAGCTTAGTTTCAAGGGATAAATCGTTTCACTCATTGATATGCATTTCAAAATTGTGATGAGAATCATTTCAGCTCAAAAATTTCAAAAACACAAAGAAAATTGAAAAATCAACACACAAAATTTGAAAAACACACAAAAAAATTTTTTTGGTTTTTTTTAAATAGGAAAACAATTTAAATTACTAAAATAAAAGGTTCCCTCCCCCACACTTAAAATATTGCATTGTCCTCAATGTGAACCCATGAGATGATATATCCACATGAAATGCAGAATTTTTAAATTGGACAAATAATATAAAAGTGAAAGGGTTAGGAACATCCTGATGTGCTCAAGTGATGATGGGGTCATGCAGTGTGATAAAATCCACTGCATCAGTAGGAAGTCCCTCAATGTATCTCTTCAATCATTTCCCATTGACTATAAATATCCTTCCAGTGTCCTCTTGTATGATCTCCACTGCACCATAAGGAAAAACATTAGATACAATATAAGGACCTAACCATTTGGAACGCAACTTTCCAGGCATTAGCTTCAGTCGTGAACTGTAGAGAAGGACTTTATCTCCAACATGAAACTCCCTTTGTTGGATCATTTTTTCATGAGCTACTTTTGATCTTTCCTTGTAGAGCCTTGAGTTCTCATATGATGACAGTCGAATCTCCTCAAGCTCTTGAATTTGAAACTTTCTTTGAATTCCAACTTGGGCCAAATGCATGTTGCATTTCTTTATAGCCCAATATGCACGATGCTCGACTTCCACTGGGAGATGACATGCTTTCCCAAAAACAATCCTAAATGGGGACATACCAATGAGTGTCTTGTATGCTGTCCCATAAGCCCACAATGCATCATCCAAGCGCTTGCTCCAATCCATCCTATTTGGCTGCACTGTTTTCTCCAATATTTGTTTCAAGTCATGATTTGAAACCTCAGCCTGGCCATTTGTTTGGGGGTGGTATGGTGTTGATGTTTTGTGTGTCGCCCCATACTTTCGAAGGATGGAAGCAAAATTCTTATTGAAAAAGTGTGTCCCTTGGTCACTGATGATGGCCTTTGGTACTCCAAACCTGCAAAAAATCCGTTCTTTGACAAAGTCCACAACAACATGAGAATCGCCAGTCCTGGTGGCCTTGGACTCCACCCATTTACTCACATAATCAACAGAAACCAAAATATAAAAAAATCCAAATGAACTAGGAAAAGGACCCATAAAATCAATGCCCCATACATCAAAAATCTCACAGAATAGTATGGGTTGTTGGGGCATCCCATGTCTCCTAGAAATATTCCCAGTGTGTTGGCAACGAGAGAATGACATACAAAACACATGGGCATCATGGAACAAGCTAGGACAATATAATCCAGAGTCCAAAACCTTCCTAGTTGTCCTTTGGGGACCAAAGTGTCCACCACAAGCAAGTGTATGATAGAAATGAAAAACAGACTCAAACTCATGATTGGGAACACACCTCCTAATGACTTGGTCACTACACATGCGGAAGAGGTGAGGATCATCCCACACATAATACCTAGACTCACTTTTTAATTTTTGGACTTGATATTTCTTTAAATTTACAGGGATTTCAGAGGCAACAATGTAGTTCACTAAATCAGCATTCCAAGGATGCGTACCTGAGATGGAATAAAGATGCTCATCAAGAAAAGTGTCCTGAAGTGGTACCTGGTCCAAGGTGTCATCCTCTAGTGTGTGAGTAAGCCTACTCATGTGGTCCGCCACCAAATTCTCTGACCCCTTCTTGTCCTTTATCTCAAGGTCAAACTCTTGAAGAAGGAGCATCCAACAGATAAGTCATGTCTTTGCATCTGGATTCTTCAGGAGGTACCTCAAAGTTGCATGGTCAGAAAAACAACTACTTTAGAGCCCAATAAATATGAACGGAATTTATCTAAAGCAAATATGACAGCAAGAAACTCCTTTTCTGTGGTTGTGTAGTTTGATTGGGCTGAATCCAATGTCCTTGATGCATAGTAAATCACATGTGAACGTCCTTCCACCCTCTGAGATAAGACTGCTCCAACCGTGAAGTTGGAGGCGTCACACATAAGCTCAAATGGAAGGTCCCACCGTGGGGGCTGTATGATCGGTGGAGTGGTCAGACACTTCTTTAGCTCATCAAATGATACCCTGCATGAATCATCAAAATTGAAGTCAATATCTTTTTGAAGAAATCGAGATAAGGGTAGAGTGATCTTACTAAAATCTCTGATGAAGCGTCGATAAAATCCAGCATGTCCAAGGGATGATCGAACATCACGCACACATGTAGGATATGGAAGGGATGAAATAATGTCTACCTTAGATTTATCAACTTCAATTCCATGTTGTGAGACTATATGACCTAAGACAATTCCCTTTTCGACCATGAAATGACATTTTTCAAAATTTAAGACCAGATTCTTCTCAATACAATGATGCAACACATCACTCAAACTAGAGAGACAATCATCAAATGAGGATCCATAAACTGTAAAATCATCCATAAATACCTCCATGCAGATCTCAATGAAATCTGAGAAAATACTCACCATGAATCTCTGGAAGGTACCTGGGGCATTGCAAAGTCCAAATGGAATCCTTCTATAAGAAAAGGTACTGAATGGGCAGGTGAATGTCATCTTCTCCTGGTCCTCTGCTACAATGGGAACCTGAAAATAGCTAGAGAAACCATCCAAGAAGAAATAATGCGTCCTACCTACAAGTCTCACAAGCATCTGGTCAATGAATGGAAGTGGGAAATGGTCCTTATGAGTGTATTGATTCAGTTTCCTATAATCAATACACACTCGCCAACTATTTTGAACTCTCACAGGAACTAAATCATCATTTTCATTTTTTAAAACAGTGAAACCATTTTTCTTAGGCACAACCTGAATTGGACTTACCCACTGAGAATCTGAAATAGGATAGATTATACCTGCCTCGAGCAATTTTGCAACTTCTTTTTTAACAACCTCCAAAAGTGTTGGATTGAGTCTCCTTTGTGGTTGCCTCACCGGTTTAGCCCCATCCTCCAAGAGAACCCTATGCATGCAAATGGAGGGGATAATACCTGATATGTCTTCCAATGTCCAACCAATTGCCCTAAAGTTATCTCTCAATAGATTCAAAAGTTTTTCTTCATGTTCAAAAGAGAGATTGTTAGAAATGATAACAGGTAATCTATCACCACTCATCAAGTATGAATATTTAAGATTTGGGGGCAATGGCTTGAGTTTCAATGTAGGGGGTGATGTATGGATGGAGAAATTAATGCAACAGACATATCTGCACAATGAACCTCAGTATCAGAATAAAAATCATCACAATTAGAGAATAAAGCATCAAATCCATCAGCATACTCAACATCCATGTTATAATCAGAGTGAACATGATCCAAATTAGAATATGAATCCACATCAAAATCAAATCCAAGAAAGGATTGCGTATCAGGAACATGTGTGGAAGTGCTCTTAGACATCAAACTTGAACCAATACTCATAATCTCCCTGAGCATAGGACAATCAAATTCTATGGAGTTTTTATTTGGTGGTTCAAAATGGGAGATAACAAAAGCATAATGGTCCTCTGAGGGGTACTTCATGGAATCCATAACATTAAATATCACAACTTCATATCCAAATTCCATGGAAAGTGTACCCTCATTGACATTTATGATAGTTTTTGTAGTTTTGAGGAAGGGCCTACCAAAGATAATGGGGGCATGAGAACTTACCTGATCATCCTCCATGTTAAGAACATAGAAGTCTGCTGGAAATATCATGTCTCTTACCCGGACAAGTACATCCTCAAGGACTCCCGCTGGATATGTCATAGCTCTATTCGCCAATTGCACCACTACTCTTGTTGTCTTCAACTAACCAACCTGCAAGGAAGAAAATACAGAGTGAGGCATCACATTTATTGAAGCTCCTAAATCACAAAGAGCATCAGAGAAGTGAAACTCCCCAATGGTACATGGGATGGTGAATGTCCCGGGATCCTTGCACTTTGTTGGCATTTCTAGAGTTGGTGTAATGAGTGTTGAGACATTCCTTCCAAGGTTGATCCTCTCATTTCCTTTGATCCCTCTTTGATTGGTGCAGAGTTATTTTAAGAATTTGGAATACCTTGGAATTTGCTTAATGGATTCAAGTAGAGGAATGTTGATCTCCACGCGCTTGAATGTGTCCAAAACCTCCTTTTTCATTGCTTCTTCATCCATCTTCTTTGTTTGAACAACCCTTTTTGGAAAAGGAAAGGGTTTAGGAGGAACATCATCAATCTTTTTCTTACCTTTATCTTTCTCCTTGGATTACTCATTAGTTGGTATGGAATGCGACTTCTCTGGAGTTGAGGTGAATCAAGGTGGAATGGTAGGTACAGATGTATCTTTCATTTGCTTCCCACTTCTCAATGTGATGGAACTAACATTCCCCTTTGGATTTGGAGTGGGTTGGGAAGGTAGATTTCCAGAATTCTTACTTACAAGTTCATGGATGGCGGTGGAAATCTGGCTCATTTGAGTCTTCAACTCCATCAGCTCTGAACCTTGACTCTTTAGATCATTCTGTTGATTAAGAACAATTTGCTTCAAAAGGTCATCAGTGTTAGAATCTACCTTGGGTGGGGGATTCCCTTGTTGTTGGCTTGTTGATGTTTGAGCTTCAAATCTCCTTTGTGGTTGTTGGAAACCCTGCTGGTAAGGCGGAGGCTGCTGGAAGTTTGGTTTAAAAGGGGGCCTTTGTTGTTGTCCAGAGTCATACATCATGTCCGACTGATCTTTCCACCCTTGGTTGTATGCTGGATCAAACTTCTTTTGGGGATATGGTTGTTGTTGTTGCTGCTGATATGGTCTCCCAGGGAACACTGCTGCACAATCTTCTGTTTCTTGGAGTTGTGGGCAACAATCAGTTGGGTGGCTTGTCTCAGTGCAAATACCACAAGGCCTTGAAAGAGGGGGTAGAGATGTCTTTTGTGCCAAAGAAATTTTCCTCACCATAGTGGTCAATTCTTCCAACTTGGTATCAATCAAATGACTTTCATGAGAGGAAGGACTTACCTAATGTACTCCCCTGACATGTGGTGTACCTCTATCGCCAAATTTTTGCGAGTTTTGGGATATCTTGTCGATCAACCCACGTGAAGCTACTAGTGTCTTGTCCACCAATGCTCCTCCAGCCGCAGCATCCACCATGATCCTCTCCATGGGTGTGAGTCCTTCATAGAAGTACTGAATGAGGAGTTGCTCACTGATTTGGTGATGCGGACAGCTTGCACACAACTTCTTGAATCGCTCCCAGTACTCATACATTGACTCCTCTTGTGATTGCTTGATCCCCGATATCTCCTTTCGAATGGAAGCGGTCCTTGATGATGGAAAAAATATCTTCAAGAAAATACGTTTCAAATCATTCCAACAAGTTACATCTTCGGGTTGTAAATAATGCATCCAGTCTTTTGCAGCTCCATCAAGTGAGAATGGGAATGTTCTTAATTTGATTTGATCTTCAGAAACATTTCTTGGTTTAAGGGTTGAGAAAACCACATTAAATTCTTTCAAATGTTTATTGGGATCCTCACCAGAGAGGCCATGAAACTTTGGAAGTAAGTGAATTAACCCAGATTTTAGTTCAAAGTCCGATTCGAGATTTGGGTATGCAATACAATTTGGTTGATAGTTAATATCAGGTGCAGCCAATTCTCGAATGGTTCTATTAAGTTCATTTCCATTTTTTTAGCCATTGGTTCTTCTTTTATGTTTGAATTTGAATTGATTCCAATTTCAATGTTTCCAGAAGAGAGGAATTCACCAACTGGTTGAATATTGAAACTTCTCGTGGATTGAGAATGTCTGATTTGTGCCCTAAGGCTACGTTCAATCTCAGGGTCAAGATCTAAGAGATCTTCGGGATTAGTTTGTGTCATAGATCAAATAAAAATTAAAAGAAAGAAAGTGGACCATAGTAATATAAAAATGAGAATTTTGAGTTGATGGTCCAAAAAAAGTAGAATAAAATAAAAGAAGAAGAAGAAAAATCAGATTGGGTAAAGAAGGAAGAAAGAAGAGAGGAAGAGAATAAAATGTAAAATAAAATAAATACCTCTAATTGGTTGAAATAATTACTTGCCCCCCCCCCGGAAAGGGCTCAAATTTGATAGAGTGTTGTCGTGGGTTCCCTCAAATGATTAATGTGATTTTGGGGTACTTAGGTGCAGCAGAGTGGCTGACCAAGGTCGTCTCTCAAAGGAGGAAGTTAATTGAACAACTTATTAAAGGTATTCTAAAAATAAAATAAAAACACAACTTTAAAGGATTGTGGTTTTTTTATAGTTTATGAATCTAGAATAAGTTTGCTGGAAGAATATTGTATATTTTTTTGTTTTTAGTTTTGAAATGAATTTTGATTAGAATGACACAACAAGAAGATGTTTTTTTTGAAATCTATTTTAAAAGGAGTAATTGATCTAACTCTACCTATTCATTAAATTATTAATCATTATCATTTAAATCAATATCCAATTAATTATGATCCCCTAATTTGTTATCCTTCGAACCCTACGAGAGTTAACTTAACCACAAAGATGAAATTACTTAAACCCTAGGCTAGCTTCGGAACACGCAATCGCAGCACCCTGCTTTGATTGTTGTTCTAAGGATAGATTATGGTCAGTGGTTAATTAGAGCACATATCTATTCTGGAAATGAGGATGAATTTTGTTTAGGGATTATATTTGAACTCTACAAATTTATCCCATGTGGTATTTTATTACCGATTAAGATTACACTCTCACAATTTACACAAAATCCCGACCTCGCGTGTTTTTGTGTTAATTGTTCAATTGCTTGATTAGTTTCTTGTAATTTAAAAACCCAATTAATGGATCATATTATGTGAATTATAGTAGCTCATTGATTCAAAATAATTAAATGAAGAGGGTAGAAGATAGATCGATTACTAAAAGACTACTCTTCCATGGGTGGTGTAATCATCGTAGAAGCATTTTGCATGTGCAAAGGTTTATAATGGGTATAACCCAATAACACTTCTACTCAAGAATTCCAGACCAAATAAGAAGATTAAGAGAAGAATAAATTTAAACAAAATATAATAAAAGAGAAGAAATAAAATAAGAACAAAGAAGTTTATTACACAAATGAAAACATTACAAAATGAAGAAGAGAAGGAGGCTTCGATGAGGGGATCCTTGCTTCAAGAGCTACCCCTCTTACAATGGTTGGATAATTTGGGTGAAAAAAATTATCCTCTGCCTCCAATCTCCTAATTCACGTCCCAAACCCTCCAAATGAGAAAAACTCCAATTTATAGAGTGGAGGGGAGGCTAGGTTTAAAGAGGTTTCAAGTGTGAATGGGAAATCTCGGCCAAATATTTTAATACAACTTGCACCGCCCATTTGACCTCCAAAACAGGTGAACCAGCTCTCCTTCCAGAAGGATGATTTGTGGGAAATGAATCCTCGAGCTCCTATCAAATTATGGGCTTAATCCAAGACCGGATAAAGAAGATATGGCCCAAATACAGAACCCATGTCCATTCTGCCGATTCCAGCCCACCATTGGATTAATGTCCCATTTAATCCATATAAATTCCCTTTTTATCTCTAGTGTCTTGAATTAAAGTTGTAGAACATTAAGTTATGAACACTGTTACAAAATTTCAAATTACAATGATAATTATAAAAATATTTATCTTCGAAATACTACAGTGCACTATGAAGGGTAAAACTGGAATTTTCACCAAATTTTCAAATGAATGATCAAATCCCAAATATTTTATAAATAAAAATATTTAGCACAATGTGGGGAAATTATATCATTTATTATCAATAAAATATTTATAAAAATAGTGTTTTATCAGGTACCAAGCCATGCAAGACATCTTCCAGGTATCTCAGTTGTGTCGCTATCATTTAGACCCATCTCACGTCTTTTAGCCTGAGAAGGTTGAGCTTGAGGTAGATGTGTCCTTTAAGGAGAATCTGATTCATATCATTGATAAGAGCACAAAGGTTATCTGAGGTTAGTCAGTTCCTCTCATACGGGTGTTATGGCAGCATGGCCGAGTGCAGGATGAAACCTGGGAGCGGGATACTGACATACGTGCTCAGTGGCCGGAGTTGTTCACACCTATATCTTCACCACCCTTAGAATGGAGATTTAGTGACGAATTGATTTAAGAGGGGAAGTTTTTAAGAACCAGGTACTTATTCTTGAGGTACGGGTTTCTTCTTTTATCCTTTCCTTAAGTGTTTTTGAGAAAATAAGGAAAATGGGGAACAATCCTAAATTTTAGGACTACACGTCCTGTACTTTTCCACACGCCGTGTACTTTTGTCCGTGTGGGATGAGTACACAGGGTGTGTAGACATTTTGGAGACTACGGGTGTAAAAACTGACTACACACCGTGCATTGGTCCTTTAAATGTCATGTAGTCAGTCGGCAGATGAAACAGTAAGGCGGTGGGAGCAGCCACCAGCTGTGCAATAGTACACATCATGTACTCAGGAATACACACTGTGTACTCATGTCGACGGATGAATAGTTTGGCGGTACCACCGGATGAATAGTAAAATGAAGGAAGTACACGCTGTGTACTCGGAAGTACACACCGTGTAATTTTTTCTCGCTTAAAATGGGCAGTAGCCAACCCTTTTTATAGGGAAGGCTTAGAATCAGACAGGAGCTCGGGAGGGGATGGCCGAATCTTCGAGGATCTTCAGATCGAGCGTCGGGGATCTGTTTCCACCTCGGACGATCTTGTTGGAATCACGTGGGTAAGACCTCTCATCTCCTGGTGCAGTTCTTGTCAATTCTTCCTCTAATGGAAGTTATTTGGGTTTAAGCAAGTTTTCTTTCACCTAAGATATACCTCGTTCTGGGACGATTCGTGGAACATCGTTCGAGTATACTGATCAGGGGCATTTAAGGTAGGTGGCTTGGTGTTAAATTTCCAACTATTGTGCGTTTGTGTGTATTTTTGGGATATGTGCCCATGAATGGGGTGTCGTATGGCTGAGGCCTTGTTGAATTAAATACCTATAATTGTATAGGTAATTAAATGTTATAATAAACTACTGTTTGGGATTTCCTCTTGGATTCAGGACCACCCTGGGGGTGCGTTCCTCTGTTTAGTCATTTGGCCAGGATACCCTTGGGCACGCCTTTATAATAATGATTATAGAATTTCCTTGAGAGGGATTGATTTTTTATTGCATGTGTATTGCTTGTTAACATGTTGGGAATGTCCCGGTTACTTGTTTAGCCTGAGGGTAGTGTTGTGATTAGCCAATGGGAAACGTACTACTTAGCCTATGGGCAACTTTTTCTGTGCCTGTGGGCAGTTGATTCTGTGTCTGTGGGTGACACCTCTTACACCTACGGGAAATATTCGATATGCCTGTGGGCAGATTCCTGTGTTGGATCCTCTTTACCTGAGGGTAAGGGATTACGCGTCTGAGGACACTGACTGTTTACATAGAGATTCATTGTGGTGGTTTCTTAATAATAAATAATGAAATGAATGTTAAATGTCAATATAACTAGTAAAGTTAGTTACTTTTGAGTACTGCTTAGTTTATTGCATTTACTTTTTCACACTATTGTTGCATGTTTACACACAGTTGAGCACAGGCCTTTGGTGGGTGCCTACTGGGATTTATTTCTCACACCCTGTTGGGGTCATGCTTTTTGGCCCAAACAGATTACGTTTCTAAAGGTATGGATAAGAGCAAAGGTCCCTTTACAGGTACTTGATTGCTATTGAGGATTAGGGGAGCATGGGACCGGGCTTAGGCTCGTGATGCTACCGGCTGTTTTGTTTTGATTTGTTGTACTGTATTATTTTGTAACATGTTCTAGCTGTTTTCTTATAACATGAGGCATATTGCATCAACATTATATATGAATGTTGGTTGTTTTACTGTAGTTGTTTATCTTAAATGTGTATAGTCTATTGCTTCCACTATTTTTGTAGGCTATTTACTTTATTCCGCTGCACTACACTTTGAAAAATGAGGGCATAGTTTCCCTACTATCAGACATGGGCCCTCACTGCTAGTCGGAAGCCTCTGGCGTTTGGTGAAATGCGCTTGAGGTCACGTGGCGAACTGGGTTTAGGGCACCCGTGGAGTGGTAACCGGAACCGGGACGTTACAAAGTGGTATCAGATGGATTATTTTCTTTGACTTACTATTTGGAGCCTTAGTCAGGGATAGGATGAGAACGATAGTTGGTAATAAGCTGTGTTCGGGCGTAGATAACCCGTGTTTAGGGAAAATCAAATTTACCTCGTGTTGCAATTTTTCTGATTTTGCAAATTTTACAGTTGATTTGATTTCACCTTTGGGTGACGCACTTATATTGTTCTTTTTATATTTTATCCATGGGTTCTATTTAGTTGAAACCTGATGAGATGAGGGTATGTCATCTCATGCATCATTTAGGATCATGCTAGAAATCACATCCCATGCAGAGTTTCCATGCCATGTAGGTGTATTAGAAATTACATGTTGTTGTGATAGTCATTGTGCTATAAAAGCATGTTGTTGTGATAACTGCTTTGAGAAATACTTTCTATGTGATAGGGTATTGATATGTAAGCATGTTTATAGAATGGATGCCAAACTTTGGTTTTTGGGGAGTATGGGCCCTCATTGATTGAAATTTGGTGGATCATTGACAGTTTATCCAGTTATAACACATATAAGATGTCAAACTTTTATTTGCGGGTAGTATGGGCCCTCACGGATTGGAATTTGGCACTTAGGTGTTGTTTTTTCAGTATTTTCTGGGTTCCAGAGAAGTTTCTGAGGCATACTATCTGGAAACCCAGTATACACGCCGTGTATTACCTTAAACATGTCGTGTATGTTCTTCTATTCGGGGAGAAAAGAAAACGTTTTTAGTACACGTCATGTAGTCTAAGTACACGTCGTGTAGTCTCTTCCCGTGTCATAGACCTTGTGGGTGGGGACATGGGGAAGGGAAATGCTCGGGGCGAACACACTGTGTAGTGGAAGTACACACCGTGTAGTGTTGACCTGGAGTCCAGCCGTGTAACTAAAAACACGGACGGAGGAGACCTTACCATATACACGTCGTGTCCACTATGGAACATGCTGTGTAGTCTGACCTAGGGACCTGGCCATGTAACTAACAACATGGGTCGGTTTAACCCCTTTGTGTACACGCCATGTGCATATTGAACACGCCGTGTAACTGGAGCCATGTATCCGGACGTGTAACAAACAACACGGGTCGGCGAAGCTCGTATAGTACACGTCGTGTACCTATGGGACACACCGTGTAGTATTGACCAGTGACAGACCGTGTGGACTTAGCCGTGTGGCTGGGAAACGGGGAAGTGTACATGCCGTGTGCGGGTGTAACACGCTATGTAGTATCAAGTCGAGTAGTCGGTCGTGTCACAAATGACACTGGCAGTATGAAAATTACACCATACACACCATGTAGAGTATATACATGCCGTGTAGTTTTTTTTAACGGGAGTCATGTGGCTTGGCCATATAGAAGGACCTGGGCAGGGGAAGAAAAGTCAGGTACACACCATGTAGCCAGTATACATGTCGTGTAGTCTTGTTGTGCAAACTTAAATGCCTACTTCCTCCTGTTTCCCTTTTGGTTTCTTCGTTTTCAGACTATGATAATCTTGATCTAAGTTTTGCATTTGACCTTGTAGTGTCATGTTGCCGAGACGTTCACGCGTTGTTCGCCAGGAGAGCGGCAACAAGTATACTCTAGAGATGGTGGGTCATGGGCTACCAGTTGATCCTCCAGTAGAGCCAGATGCGGTGCCAACCGTTATACCGGACCCAGGCACGAAGGCACAGTTCTGTGAAGGCTTTATGCAGTTTATACAGACCTTTCAGGGAGCACTGCCGGCTGCCACATCTATGGATAAGCTGACTCGTATCTTCCAGCAGCAGCATCTTCCTACATCTTCAGGGGATGGCGGACCACAGGCTGCGGAGTCTTGGCTGGGGTCAATGTAAGATATTTTTGAGCACCTTGAGACGCCTCCAGGGTGGAGGGTCAATCTCGTGACTTATATGTTGTGTGATTCTGCCAAGAGATGGTGCGATGTTACCACCCAATCATAGAATCACAGAGACATGGCATGGGAAGATTTCCAAATATCCTTCTATGACTTCTTCTTCCCAGAGACGATGAGGGTAGATCGATCTCGGGAGTTCATGAATCTGCAGTAGGGCATTATGTCAGTGATGGATTATTCTGCTCGCTTTACCGAGCTTCAGCGTTTTGAACCCATTCTAGTGGGTGATGAGATACTGAGATCCAGACGCTTTGAGGATGGTCTTCGATATGACATCAGAGCACTGGTGAATGTTTTTAGGTTTTCTTTAGTACATGCTATTATGAACCAGGCACTAATTACAGAGAGAAACCTGCGGGAAGCTAGTGGTGTGGTCCAGGGCGGTTCATCACCAGTTTTTGGTACAATTTCTACTGGTAAGAGGAAGACACAGATAGACTTCTCTCAGGGTGGCAGTACCAGTCAGAGGAATGTTTCAGGTGGCCAGGTCATGTGCTACCAGTGTGGTAAGGAAGGGCACAAGAGACCTCAGTGTCCACGAGACCCAGTGGAGTTTCGAGCTTGCGGCAGGATGGGTCATCTATAGTGCTTTTGCAGGGCGTTTCTATCAGTGGCTAGTGAGAGGGGTTATGTACAGACTCTGCATGCAGGGGCAGGACCAGCAACTTCTTACCAGTTGGGGAACTGGAATATGTCAGGGCGTGTAGTCAGAGATGGTGGTCGTGGTCGTGGTAGCCAGACATCAGGATCTCATAGGTAGCAGGGTGGGACAGATCAGGGTAGCCAGGCAGTGTCGCAGGGCCACAGCACTGGGCAGACATATGTAGTGCAACAGACCCAACAGGAGTAGGATCCCGGACCTTCTACTGTCAGAGGTACTATTATAGTAGCTTTTGTCTTATCTTCAGTGCTTTTTGATACGGGCGCTACACATAGTTTCATAACTGTGCCCATTTTGGAGAGCCTTGGGCTCTGTGTTTCTACTTATTCTGTGGTTATGACGTTAGATACTCCGTTAGGGACTAGAACAGCTAGTGTGCTTCAATGCAAGGAATTCCCCCTTTAGGTTGGTGGGTGTCACTTCCTTTGGGACCTCTATGTCTTACAGATGACGAGCTATGATGTCATTCCCGGGATGGAATGGTTGGTTCCCTTTTGAGCCTTTGTGGATTGCTATCATCTCAGGGTGAGTTTCACGTCACCATAGGGCGGAGAGTTTCTATACAAGGGCGAATGGGATGTTCAGGCAAGTCGAGATGGACCAGAGCATCGTGGGCAAGGTGGAGTCACAGCCCAGATTGCGAGCCTATATCTGGATGACTAGGGGACTTGTCAGAAGGATTTCCCTCCATTGGTTGATCATTTCAGGGATGTCTTCCCAAAAGACTTTTCAGGTATTCATCTGGAGCGGGAGGTGGATTTCTATTTTGATATTGTGCCAGGAGTAGCACCGGTGGCCATTCCTCCTTATAGGATGGATACACCAGAGTTGCAGGATATCAAGAGATAGTTAGAGGAGTTACAAGCAAAGGGGTTCATCCGACCCAGTACTTATCCTTGGGGTTCTTCTGTCCTTTTTGCGAAGAAGGCGGACGGTACCCTCTAACTTTGTACGGATTATCAGAAGTTGAACCATTTTACGGTTAAGAACCAATATCCCTTTCTGAGGATTGATGATCTTTTTGATCAACTTTGTGGAGCACTAGTGTTCTCGAAGATTGACTTGATATCAGGATATCATCAGCTGCGCGTTAGACCATCTGATATACCTCTCACAACATTCAAGAGAATGTATGGTCTATACGAGTATAGGATTATGCCATTCGGACTCACGAATGCACCAGTAGTTTTTATGGCTCTGATGAATCGTGTGTTCCATCCCTATCTGGATTCATTTTTGGTAGTATTTGTGGATGATATCTTGGTGTACTCTCACACTCGACACGACCATGCCACCCATCTTGAGATTGTATTGAGTACACTAAGAGAGCATCGGCTATATGATAAGCTCTCAAAGTTCCACTTTTGGATGGACCAAATACACTTCCTAGGTCATATCATCTCAGAGGCAGGAGTTGCAGTAGACCCAAAGAAGGTGAGATCAGTAGTTTCCTGAGAGCAGCCTAAGAACGTATTTGAGATACAGAGATTCTTGGGGCTGACTGGTTACTACAGGCACTTCATACAGGAATTCTCCCACCTAGCAGCGCCGTTGAAGGGTTTGACTAAGTAGGGTGTGAAGTTATTTTGGTCAGAAGATTACGAGACAACCTTCCAGGATCTGAAGGGAAATTTTACATCAGCACCGATCCCGATACTCCCAAAGAAAGGGATGAGATATATAGTTTACTATGATGCATCAGGTATTGGGCTAGGATCTGTGTTTATGTAGGGCGATCAAGTAGTTGCGTACGGGTCTCGATAGTTGAGGCCGCATGAGATGAATTACCCGACAAATGATCTCGAGTTGGCTGCAGTTGTTCATGTGTTGCGTTGTTGGAGACATTATCTCTTGGGAGAACATTTTGTGGTGTTCACAGACCAAAAAAATTCTCAAGTACATCTTTACCCAGTGTGACTTGAACCTGATACAGTGAAGGTGGGTTGAATACCTTCAATCCTTCGATTTTGAGCTTGCCTATACACCTGGTAAAGGTAATGCAGTAGCTGATGCACTGAGCAGAAAGACTCGGATACATGCAGTTTAGGAGGCCAGTGGTGAATGGAAGCTTATGGATTTGTTCTCTGAGATGAATTTGGAGGTGCACGACATTCAGGGGAAGACCTATCTTTCATCTATATCTTTGAACTCTTCCCTCCTGGATAGAGTGAGGATGAGACAACTATCTTATTCATAAGGCCTAGTTCTATGGGAGTCGGTGGAAAGTGAGGACCCTCCTCCTGGGTGGACGACAGGCGATGATGAGGTACTGCGTTTCCATGGACAAGTTTGGGTTCCAGGGGATATACGAAAGGAGCTTATGCGAGAGTTTCATGCTTTAGCTAGGGAAGTTCATCCCTGAGTTACCAAGATGTACCATGACTTGAGACGTCAGTACTGGTGGCCGAGTATGAAGATAGAGGTAACTGGTTTTGTTATGAGGTGTTCCACCTGTCAGCAGGTGAAGGCGAAGCATCATAGGTCAGCCGGACTGTCACAAAAGTTACCTATTCCAGAGTGAAAATGGGATGATGCCGTGATGGACTTCGTGACTGGGTTGCCAAGGTCACCTCGAGGCATTGATGTTGTGTAGGTTGTTGTGGATAGACTCACAAAGGTACCTCACTTTTTTCTGATCAAGGAGACCTTCAGAGTTGACGAGCTCGGGAAGCTGTATATCTGAGAGATCGTACGTCTTCATGGGTTCCCTCATTCTATCATTTCAGATAGGGATGCCCATTTTACGTCTCGTTTCTTGAATATTTTTCAGAGGGCATTGGGTACACAGGTGCTTCTGAGCACAGCTTACCACCCTCAGACCGATGGTCAGTCAGAGCGTACGATACAAGTGCTTGAGGAAATGTTGTGTGCATGAGTCCTAGAATTTGGGGGCTCTTGGGAGAAGCATATACCCCTAGTCCAGTTTTCCTATAATAATAGTTTTCAGGCAACTATTAATATGGCACCTTATGATGATTTATATGGTATGTCATGCCGATCACTCTTGTGTTGGTTAGAGGTAGGTGAGGCATCTTTACTGGGACCACGTCTCATGCAGGAGACTTCTGAGTAGGTCCAGTTGATTCAGAAGAAGATGGCTACCACACAGTCTCGTCAGAAGTCTTATGCTGATCACTACAGATGACCTTTGGAGTTCGTGGTCGGGGATCAGGTTTTCTTGTGTGTTTTGCTGAGGTTGGGACACAGGCGGATCAGAAGATAGGGTAAACTTTCACCGAGGTATGTAGGGCCATTTGAGATTCTGGAGAGAGTCGGACCGGTTGCCTATCGGTTGCAGTTACCACAGAGGTACCAAGCCATGCACGACTTCCTCCATGTATCTCAGTTGCGTCGCTATCATTCAGAACCATCTCACGTCTTTCAGCTCGAGGAGGTTGAGCTTGAGGTAGATGTGTCATTTAAGTATCATCTGATTCGTATCGTTGATAGGAGCACGAATGTTCTCCGAGGTTGGTCAGTTCCTCTCGTACGGGTGATATGGCAGCATGGCCGAGTGTAGGACGAAACTTGGGAGTGGGAGACCGATGTACGTGCTTATTGGCTAGAGTTATTCACGGCTATATCCTCCCCGCTCTTGGAAGGTCAATTCGGGAAAGAATTTCTTTAAGGGGGGAAGTTTGTAAGAACCTGGTTCTTATTCTTGAGGTACGAGTTTCTTCTTTTCTCCTTTCCTTAAGTGTTTTTGAGAAAATAAGGAAAATGGGGAACAATCCTAAATTTTAGGACTACACACTATGTACTTTTCCACACGTTGTGTACTTTTGGCCGTGTGGGATGAGTACACAGGGTGTGTATCCATGTTGGAGACTACGGGTGTAAAAACCGACTACACGTCGTGTAGTAGTCCTTTACACGTCGTGTAGTCAGTCGGCAGACAAAACAGTAAGTTGGTAGGAGCAGCCGCCATTTGGGTGATAGTACATGCAGTGTAGTCGGGAATAAACGTCGTGTACTCATGTTGACAGATAAACAGTTTGGCGGTGCCACCATATGAACAGTTAAATTAAGGAAGTACACGTCGTGTACTCGGAAGTACACGCCGTGTACTTTGTTTTTTCTCTTAAAATGGGCAGTAGCCAACCCTGTTCACAAGGAAGGCTTAGAACCAGATGGGAGCTCAGGAGGGGACGGCCAAATCTTTGAGGATCTTTAGATTGAGCATCGGGAATCTATTTCCGCCTCGGACGATCTATTTGGAACCGCGCGAGTATGCCCTCTCATCTTCTGGCGTAATTCTTTCTAATTTATCCTCTAATGGATGTTATTTGGGTTTAAGAAAGTTTTATTTCACCTCATATCTACCTCGTTCTGGGATGATTCGTGGAACGTCTTTTGAGTATACTGATCAGGATTGTTTAAGGTAGGTGGCTTGGTGTTAAATTTCCAACTGTTGTGTATTTGTGTGTATTTTTGGGATACACACCCATGAATGGGGTGTCATATGGATGAGGCCTTGTTCAATTAAATACCTAAAATTTTATAGGTAATTAAATTTGATAATAAACTGCGGTTTGGGATCACCACTTGGATCCAGGACCACCCCGGGGGTGCGTTCCT
This sequence comes from Viscum album, assembly GCA_963277665.1. NCBI lineage: Eukaryota > Viridiplantae > Streptophyta > Magnoliopsida > Santalales > Viscaceae > Viscum > Viscum album. The sequence continues at coordinate 1,076,510,263 of OY728166.1, read as the reverse complement.
CTATTTAGCCGTTTGGCCAGGATACCCGAGGGTATGACTTATAATAATGATTATAGAATTTCCTTAAGAGGAATTTATTTTTTATTGTATGTGTATTTCTTGTTTACATGTTGGGCATGACCCGGTTACTTGTTTAGCCGGAGGGCAGTGTTGTGATTAGCCTATGGGAAATGTACTACTTAGCCTGTGGGAAACTTCTTCTGTGCCTATGGGCAATTGATTCTGTGCCTATGGGCGACACCTCGTATGCCTGTGGGAAATATTTGATATGCTTGTGGGAAGATTCCTGTGTTGGATTCTCTTTACCTGAGGGTAAGGGATTATGCATCTGAGGACACTGACTGTTTACATAGAGATTCACTGTGGTGGTTTCTTAATAATAAATAATGAAATTAATGTTAAATGGCAATATAACTAGTAAAGTTAGTTACTTTTGAGTACTGTTTAGTTTATTGCATTTACTTTTGCACACTATTGTTGAATTTTTACACATAGTTGAGCATGGGACTTTGGTGGGTGCCTACTGGGATTTATTTCTCATACACTGTTTGGTTCATGCTTGTCGGACCAAACATATTACGTTTCTGCAGGTATGGATAAGGTAAAAGGTACCTTTACAGGTACTTGATTGCTGCTGAGGAGTAGGGGAGCATGGGACCGGGCTTAGGCTCGCGATGCTACTGGCTGTTTTTTTTCTTTGTTGTACTGTATTGTTGTGTAACATGTTCTAGCTATTTTCTTAGAACTTGATGCATGTTGCATCAACATTATATATGACTGTTGGTTGTTTTACTATAGTTTTTTTTTTATCTTAAATGTGTATGGTTTATTTCTTCTACTATTTTTGTAGGCTATTTACTTTATTCTGCTACTCTACACTTTGACAAATGAGGGCATAGTTTCCCCACTATCAGACTTGGGCCCTCGCTGCTAGTTGGCATCCTCTGGCATTTGGGGAAATGTACTTGAGGTCATGTGGAAAACTGGGTTCGGGGCACCCATGGAGTGGTACCCGGAACCGGGACGTTACAGTATAAATTTCCACCAATAGTAAAATGGGTAGTCAGAGCGTAAAATATAGGTTCTTGGGTATTTTCTTCTAGAATTTTTCCTAACCTTTTATGGGTCTTGGGAGAAGCACCTATCATTGGTGGAGTTTTCCTATAAAAATAGTTATCCAGAAACTATAAAGATGGAACAATATGAGGCACTTTATGTTTCATTATATAGATCACCTCTATGTTGGATGGAGGTAGCTGAGTTTGGACTATTAGAACTGAGTCTCGTGCAGTAGACATCAGAGAAGGTTCAGTTGATTCAGAAGTGTACGACTACAGCTCAGAGTAAGGAGAAGTCATATGTTGATCGACGTCGATGACCCCTAGAGTTTGTAGAGGGTGATCGTATATTCGTTCGGGTGTCACCTATATTGGTTCACCGTCATATTCATAGATAGGTCTAGTTGGTGCCTGGGTTCATTGGATCGTTTAAGGTTTTAGATATAATCGGGCTAGTGGCGTACCAATTTTCTTTTCCATAGAGGTGTAGTACTATGAATGATGATTTTTATGTGTCTCAACTTCAGTGGTATCACCCCAACCATTCTAATCTGACCTATGTGGATTATATTGAGCTTGAGACTGATGTATCCTTTTAGGATCATCTGATACTTTTGTTGGATCACAGTAAGAAATTGTTTCAGATAAATATTGTTCCAATAGTTCAAGTATTTTGGAAACATGGGCTTGTTTAGAAGGAAAATGGGAGAGGAAAGCAGATATGTGGGCTTAGTGGACCAATATTTTTACTTGGGAATCTTACAGATACTTGGGAGTACAGCCCGAGGATGATCTGTTATAAGGTGGGGAGATTGTAATATACCAACCTTTTCTAGAGATGTCATGAACTCATTTTCAGGTACTCCTTTTCATTTTCTTGTATATAATTTGTTTTGGTGTTACCTTGGGTTGTTTTTTGGGTGAAACTGGATAATTTTAGAAGGAATTGTGGTAGTGCATGGTTGGTGCATGATTTCCCCAAACCATGTGCCCAGGCCAGTAAACCATGAGAACTCAAACATAGGGGATTTTCATTGATGGTGCATGGTTTGTCATATTTTACCCCCTTATAGTAGTAGTTGTATGACTCCCTGATAGGATGAAAATATTTATGCACATGGTAAGGGAAAACCATTTATATGAAACCATGAACATGGAAATTTAATCCCCCTAAAATTCATTAAAAATTTCTGAATCCCCCATATTATATCCCTAAACACCCTAGCTTGATCCTAAACCAATTTATATAATTTTTTGAGGATCCCAAATGGATTAAAAGGCCTTATAAAATTTTTTATTTATGAATCAAAGATCCGTATATAGATATGCACCAGTCTTAGTAATAGATTCTTAACCCATGCAGTTTCCTCTCTCTCATACCTCTCATTATAGGTGAAGAAGAGTATTTGGTTTATCATTGGTAAGATATCAGTTCTAGCTTATAATAGATCTAAATTTGTTTGATCTTGGTTCTAGGTTATGGATATAGATCATATTCCTCATTATGATATTATTAGTTCGAATTCAATTGGGGATTTTCATTGGCGCACGTCCATCAACGATCTTGAGGTAGGTGGTCTAAATTAAAAATCACTTTATATTGATTTAACTAAGTGTATATAAGTGTGAAATTTTTATTTCCATGATTGGGAAATTACATTAGTGATTGAATTCAATTAATTTAATTTCCATGTGTCAATTAATTGGGTTAAAATTGGGGAAATTTTAATTTTTGAGATTAATTAATTAATTTTTTAATTAATTAATGGATTATTGTGATTATAGAATTGGTCATACATTGGGATTTCATAATTGGTCAATTAATGTGATTATGAATTAATTAACAATTAGGGTTATGATATTATTGGATTAACCTTAATGGGATAATGGGTGATATGGTTTAAATAGTGAAAAATATTTTAATGGTGAATTTTTCTTATCATTCTATGTAATTAAATTGAAGAACCATTTTTGTTGTGATAAATTTTAATAGTATACCATGATTTAAAATGGTGATTAAAGGTTTATTTTTTATTAACCATGAATTATGTGATATATGTTGATATATTAAACTCTCGCTACTAGTCAATAGCCTCTGTCATACGGGGAGGTGCGCCTGAGGTCATATGACCGACCAACTTGGGGCACCAGTGTGTGTCACCTGGGTTAGGAAATTATACTATTATTTATATTGCATGTCATACACACTATCGAATATAGAGTTATTCTTTTATAATTTTTAGGGTGTTACACTCTCCCCAACATAAATAAATCATTTCTTTATAATTTAAACTTGATCTCATTATTCTAGTGTTTGAAATTTGGAAATACCATTATTGAAAATCCCACATTGTAAAAGAGTTAATAAAATATCTACTTAACAAGAGAGAAATGTATGTACAAATTTCATCTGTAGTAATTACATAACTATATTTCCATATAGGATAAAATAGGTAGAAAATCAAAACATGGATTTGGAAGAGAAAAATAACACCCAATTACTGATATAGAGTGATAAAGAACTTGTTCCAGAGAATTTTAATGACCAAAGAGCCATAAACATGAGGTATGAAAAGGTTCATTGATATCATAAAAAAATATGATAATAGGAAAACATTTTTGTTTTAGAACCCTTTTTCCTAGAGTTGGGAAATTATTTCAATCTCTTGGTATATAAGGAAATATACCTACTTGATAAATTTATATTTTATAAGCACAATATCATCCTTTCATTGTTCCTTTAGCTATTTCCACTTCATATCTTATCAAAGGTTGCATCATATGGTGAAGTAGTACATTAATCTCTAAAAAAATTCCAAAGTTCAACTTACACTATTTCATAAATGGTTAACCTTATGCCTCATCCAAAATATCAAGTTCCAAAACATTAAAAGGTCATTGAATTTAAGAAATTAACTTATCATTAATCCAAACAATATGAAATTCTCTAAATCGTCACATAACAAACATGTTAATACATTCATCATGTATTATCTTGAAACATGTTAATAACCAAAATTACCATAAAACCTTATTAAAAACATGCATGCTTCTTTGTTACTTAGTTAAATCATATATTATTAGATATATTCCTTAAATCCAAAAATGTTATAAAATAAATCATTGATGGTATAAACCAATTTTTAAAAAAATCATTAATCAGTTCCATGGTAGTTAGTACATTCAAATTTAATTTATTCATATCAATCATCTTTTTATACCAACTTAATTATCTCAACATTCGAAACATATTAAGGTATATATTTCCATCAGTCATGTTTCTTCCAAGAAGCCAAATTTTCACTAAATTATTTTTCTTGGTTATTGGTGCTATCTAATATTTTTTCTCAAATCCTTAATAAAAAAGTATTGCAGTAAAATCCTTATATATTTTCTGATTCTCATACCTAGTACACCGTTGATAGAATACCCAAATGACACAATTATTGAATTTAAACACAATACAATTAATCATTCCTCTTTGATTATATCAATAGTATAAGCGTGACCTTGATTCCTTTGATTATTATAAGGTATATTTATTTGATGCTTGGGGAATTAATTTTTGCAGTGCCTTGGGTCCCTATATTTGAAGAATTTTAAATTTGAACCATTTTTATTTCCTTTACAATAAAAATCATGGAGTTATTTTCTCTCCAAACTTATAGAAAACCCTCAATCTTTTTAGTCAAGTTCTTGGGTTTTTATTTCCTCAATTATCACATGTAAAAAATTATTATTTACCTTATTCTATTTATCCAACTTTTTCCCAGTTGTCTTATTATTCTCATGATTCCCTTCAAAACCATAATACTTTGATAATTATTTCTCTGTCTTGTTATCACATGATATTATGTCCTCATACAATGAAAACATTTGTGCAACGTACCCCAATGTAGTACTCTCTCACATGGTCAAAATGGGTTTTTTATAGGACCTCCAGCATGCCTCCTCATATTCCAGATGTTACCGACTAGAAGTGAGGGTGTGATACTTATAGTGGGGAGACTATAATCCCTATTTTAATAGTTACAACATAGTGGAATAATCATAAAACAATCATAAATAAAAATCATAGTGTGTAAATAATAAAAATGATACAATACAACGAGAAAATCCAACTAAATAATTCAATAAATAATAAAGGGATAATGTAATGTCATACTGAAATGTAAATAAATTTCATTATAGAAGTAATAAAGATAAAAGACTAAAAAACTCAAAATACCTCGGTTTCAAACCCCACATTAGTCCCATCACCAAACTCCAAACCATCTATTAAGAAAAAAATCATCACAAAGGGCATTTTCCCTTATAAAATATTGCATTCATGTAATCTACTCAGGTAACAAATGGTAGACTAGGTAAGGTGTGTGTATAACTCCGTAGGTCGAAACCACTGTGTCTAAACATAACTGGTCTTATAATAAGTGTTTGAAATAATGAAAATATTTGTGTATTAATTAATTAAACAACTAAATTAATACCACGTCAATATTATTCAACACCATGCTAGAATATCTTTGACAATGTCACCCAAAAATGCCTACCATAACCATATAACCAAGGTATAACATAACCTACATCAGCACCATGTCAGAATGTCTCTTAGCATGTCTCACAACCATGCCAACCATAACCTTATAACCAAAGTATAAATAAAAAAATCTAGATCAAAACATGTTATATAATGATTTCAACATTTAATCAAGGATGATATCGGTATATAAGAATTTTAGCATGCATCAGGGCCAAGCCCTGTGTATAATAATTTCATCATGTGTCACTAGGCATAGCCCACTATATAAGAATTTCAGCATGTCTCAAGGAATAGCTTGGTATATAAAAATTTCAGCATTTCTCAAGGCATAGCTCGGTATGTAATAATTTCATCATGTGAACTAGTCTAATGCCCTATATAAGAATTATAGCAATGAAATCACAACACATGTAATAGAAATAATGATATCAAAATATCACATCATAAGGTTCAATGGTTAATTATATGAATTACCATTTATATTTTAATTACATATTTCATTTATCATTTGGTATTAAACCGATTACATGTCAATTAATTCAATAATCGGGTCATGAAAAGGTGAATCTATATAAAGAAATAACCCAAATACCATGTCATGTTAAAAAAACTTTAATCTGTTAAACAATTTATTTATTATTATATGTTCTCTTACCTAAATAGTATCTCAAATCCTGGTATTTAACCAAATGTATCCAAAGGTATTCCAAGGAATAATCCAATTCAATATTTAATTAATTCAATCACATGCTATATTATCGCAATTTCTATATTCCACATACTTTGAAATTAAAAAACCATAGGGTTAAGTTTTAGTCCCCATGACTTTAACTGATGATCGACCAATGATTTAAACATGATTCTCCAACAAGAATGATGGTGTAGATGATCCTAAGAAGATTATTTGATCAAAACTAATTAAGATCAAAACCCAAAACAAACCATGGTAATAATATTACATTTCAATGAATGGAGAGAAAAAGGAGGGAAGGGAATACTAAAGAAAAACCACTTACCACTGATCAGAATGATCCCGTCATCTAAAATGAAGAGAGGAAATCAAAAATCAACTAAAATCTACCCTTGGTTCAAGAGGATAAATCTACACATGAGGAGAAAATAAAATAATCTGTATAGAACTATTTAGAACTATAGGTCCTTAAATTACATATCAAGTAATTCCATTACATGAAATGTATTTATTTTTTGAGGGATGTGCTGAAAAAAATTTCATTAATGATTATTTTTAACCCTGCTCAAGTTTTAGAAGACCTGAACTTGTTATATGACATGTACCTACTTCACACCATATATTGATATCACGACATGTGTCTGGAAGAATTTTAAACATCACAAAATACCTTTACATGGTGTTTAATTCTCCCGCATACATATTCATCCTGATTCTACATAAGGACCCAAACCACCTCCAAAGAAATTCAAAGCATGGAAAACCCCTCATGAACCCATTCAACACATTTATACCTAGAATCAATTAATTCAAAAAACATATATCCCTGAACATTAGGTCATTTTACATAACAAAGGATCTCCAAATCAAAATAACACTCGACCAAGAAGGCTTAAACGAAGGCTCAGAGGGAAAAACCTAGAAAAATATGAGATCTTACAACCTCTGCACCATATAATATGTTGTCCCTGAGCTTCTCTAAGCAATACAGTGGGTTCTTTGCGAAAAATCCTGGACACTATGCTTGCATATCAGACTCAATATCATTCATATCCTCTTGAACTCTCCCATACTACCATGGAACTCAAACCAAAAGAATCACCTTACCCAAGAGATACATATCACTAAAGTCCATACTTTGTATTAGATGATCCTCAAATAAATTATTAGCACAAAGCTCAAATTATACTACATCCATCATAGGAGGAGGGTATGAATAATATCTATGATTCTGAGTCACATGAAACATGGTGTGTGTAGAACTATAGCATCGTGGAAGGGATAATCAGTATGCTACTAGACCGACCCTATCCACTATCTCAAACGACTTGAAAAACCTAGGTGATATCTTTCCTTGTTTCTTGGAACATCATTTCCATAACCTATGTAACACCTAAAGGAAAACATGATGACCAACCTCAAACTCTAGATTTTATCTCTGATGACCAACATAAGATTATTTCCTACACTACATAGTCAATAATCATTGTCTAATCAACTAAACTTTCATAGATGTCGCATGTCCCAGACTAGGCCCTACAATCACGGACTCACCTACCTCCAACTAATGAAGGGAAAACAAAACATCCTATTAATAAAATAATTGAAATGTTTCATATGTATTGATGCCTAAAATATTTTATTATATTAAAACTCCATGAGTGGAATATGATAATCCCAAGAACCACTAAAATCATAAACATAGGCTCATAACATATCCTCAAGAACCTGAATAGTTTTCTCAGATTGACCATCAGTTTGAGGATGATAGGACAAAATCAATAGGAACTGTGATCCCTGAGCCTTTTGAAGACCAATCCATAAATTCAATGTGAAATGAGGATCTCTATCTGAAATGATACTCCTTGGAACACCATACAATCAAACTACCTCTCGTATATAAAGTCTTCCCATATCATCAATTATGAAGGTATTCCAGATAGGAATGAAGTGGGATACCATCTTCATCCGATCCAAAATCACCCATAAAACATCATTATTATGGGTTTTACAAGGTTATCTTGTCCCAAAATCTATATTTACATCATCCGATTTCCACTCTAGAATGGGAAAAGGCTAAAAAATCCTAGATAGCCTCTTATTCTCACCATTTACATGTTGATAAGTGAAACATATCACCACAAATCCTTCTTCATTACTAACCATGAGTATTATCTAAGAAGATAATGATACAACTTTGTCAAACCAGGATGTTTCAACCATTTAGAAGCACGAAACTCTCTCATAAGCTCCTCACTCAAGCCCATAGGAACCCATACTCAGCCATGGAAAAGAAGAGAGTTGTGAATGCCAGTAGACTATCCTAATAGTATCTCCCCACCATATAAGCTACCACTCAGAACTAATCCCTCTATATTGGATAATAACTCTATCTTGATCATGTCTAAAAGAATGAGTATTACATAAGTCAAAGCCAAAGCTACTCATCCCTGAGACTCTTGAACATTTAACTGTATGTCTGCAAAGAGGTCCATCACCCTCTACTTTTCATAAGACTCTCGTACTACCTCTATCTAAATAATTTGGATCAATTCATCAGCAATGACATTTATATTACCTAGTGAATAATCTAAATCGAAGTCAAAATACTCAGATACTCAACCAACCTCCTCTATTTAAGGTTTAGGTCTCACTAAGAAAAGATGTACCTGAGGATCTTATAGTCCGTTTATGCCACAAAATTATCACCCATAAGGTAATTTCACTAGTATCTCTGTGCATGTACCACTAATACTAACTCAAAATCGTTTTTAGGATAATTACTCTCATGTATTATCAATTTTCTGGACCCATAAGAAACCACTCGATCCCCCTGCATCAGAACTACTATGAGTCTAACTCCGGATGCCTCACAGTACATGGTATATACTTTACCGGGAAAACATAAATTGAGGATAGGTGTTGAGGTTATCCTATCTTTTATCTCCAAAAAATATATATCAATCATCTAACCAAACAAGATCCACTCCATTTGTTTTCATCCTTGAAATTGGTGCTTCTAGATGGAAAAAGTCTTATATAAAGCACTGATAATAACATACTAAACCCAGAGAGATCCAAATTTCAATGATATTCTTCGGATGCTCCCGTGCACCACAACTACAACTTTATACGTGCCCAATAACACTCCTCTCTCTGAGATTACATGGCCAAATAAGTGGCCTTTATCAATCCATAATCTACATTTGGTTAGCTTGAAATAATGTTAATTCTCTCTCAATGTACTTAGGATGATGTCAAGATGTTGGGCATGATCGTCTAATAACTGAGATTACACTAATACTTTGTCGGAAAAACCACTACAAACCCATCCCAAAAAGGATGAATGATCCTATTTATAAAGTCTATGAATATCTTTCGTTCATTAGTCAAACCAAACAGCATAACTATAAACTCATACAATCCATATCTTCTCATAAAACCAGTATGAGGTATTTTTGATGGTCTCAACCTCAACTAGTGGTATCCTAATCTCAAATCGATCCTGGAGAAGATCTTTGATCCTCTCAAATGATCAAATAGATCCTCATTCCCTAGATGAAGATAAGATTTATCGACTATCATATGATTCGATCTTTGATAATCCACACATAAGCGCAAGGAACCAACAACCTTCTTGGAGAAGAGAACTAGATAATACCAAAGATATGTACTTGTCCATATGAAAACATTTGATTCCATATTTTCCAATAGAAATTTCAAGTCTCTAAGCTATTATGGTGTCATTCTATAAGGTGGTATAGAAACTAGCTCTGCTCCCAACACCAACTCAATCCTAGACTCAATCTCTCGCTCAAGAGGTAAATTGTAGTAATCACCAAGAAAACATTCTAAAAATAGTCTACCACTAGAGGAAAATAATCTTGATTCATTCCACCCTCATCTATCTAACAAACAGAGATATGAGAAAATCCAATATCCACTGAATTGGTCCTACACAGCCAGCCTGATGATCCCACGCACCTTAGTGAGAATAGCTGCCTCCTTATAAAAATAAAAAAGGTAACTCTCCTCCAATAATATTCAATATGATCCTGTTATAAAAATTATCAATTCATACCATTAATCAAATATAAACTTGTCATTTATAGATAAAATTATTCTAAAATAAAATTTTAACCACCCATCTCTAAAGAACGCGCCTTGAAATAGTTGGTATTCTTTGAACACACTCCCAATGGTGTATCAATTTTCAAAAAATCATCCATGATTTCCACATCTAAGCCCAAACAATTTACAAAAATAGTGGTAAAAAGGAATGTGACGTTCTTGTATCAAATAAAAAACAAGAAAGGGTAGATGATACAATAATCATAACTTTGATAGTAGATGGTCCTACATCCACAATAGCCAGAGTAAACTTAATAATTTTAAGCTAGATAGTCCCTCTTCCCTAAGCTCTAGCCTAACTCTCCTAAGTTATTCCCTCTTCCTGGTATTTTCATTCCAACACTAGGGAACCATGTTCCCTTCCACAACCAGAATGTCCTATGGAACTCAAAGAACCTATCTTCTGGGGAGTAGCTGAGTCCTTCCTAGAATCAAGTACCTCTTCAAATACCATTCCACTTCCCTACTACTACATTCCAATAAAAAACCTATGTAGGTGGCCCAATATGTCATAAGTACAACACTTAAAAGTGGGGTATGGATACTTAGAACATTTTTAGCCCATATTTCCACATTGATTGCTCTATAATGTAACATGATACTATGATATATACCCAATTAACTAAATTTTTTTTCCAATATTACCTTAGAGAAAATTGTCATAGTGATTCTTCTTTCCACTAGAAGAAGAGTTCACATTTTTTCCTAATGAAATAGCTGGTTACTGCTTTGTACCTATCTCAAATTCCCTTCTGTGATGAGTGCCTAATTCATCACATATGAAAAACTACTCAAACAGAACATGTTCACCTTCTACCTAATCTCATTATAAAATAAATCCTAAAAATGTCTTTCCCTATAGATCTCATCAGCTTCCAAATATGGTGCAAAGAGTTATAGGTCGATGAAATTCTCAAAATAGTCCAGCAATGACATAACCTCCTATGTATGGTTCATAAACTCACAAAACTTCTCAACCCTTAGTGTATCAGGATTGAAATTCCTCATGAAATTCATCTCAAATTACTTCCATGATAACTCATCTTTCTGTCCTTCTTACTCTAGAATGTCTCACCAACGCTTGGTAGGTCCATGAAGCATATACAGCTAAACCTTCACCCTCCTATATGTGGGTGTCTCAATATGCTTAAGGATCATCTAGAATGACTCAATACAGAACTCAACTGCCTATGTGCCTCTCTACCTAGTGAACATAGGTTGATTCTATATATAGAACTCTCTCATCAACTTAAAAATTGAAGGCATGGTGCGAACTATCTTTGTTTCCATGGACCACATTGTAACATCCCGGTTCCGGGTTCCACTCAACGGGTGCCCCGAACCTAGTTCACCACGTGACCTCAAGCGCATTTCCCCAAATGTCAGAGGCTGCCGACTAGCAGTGAGGGCCCAGGTCTGATAGTGGGGAAACTATGCCCTCATTTGTCAAAGTGCAGTGCAACGGAATACAAATAAAACATACAATGAACAGCGGAAGAAGTAAATCATACACAACTGAAATAAAAAACTGCAGTGGATATAACCAACAGTAGATAAATAATGATGCTACATGTCTCATGTTCTAAGAAAATAGCCATATCATGTTATACATCAATACAGTACATTCAAAAGCAGAGTACAGCAAAACAAAGCAAAATAGCTGGCAGCGACATTGCAAGCCTAAGCTCGGTCCCATGCCCTCCTACTCCTCAACAACAGTCAAGTACCTGTATAGGGACTCTTTCCCCTATCCAACCTACAGAAACGTAATCTATTTGGGCCGAAAAGCGTGACCCAAATAGGGTGTGAGAAATAAATTCTCAGTAGACACACACCAAAGACCCATGCCCAACTGCGTGTAAGCATGCAATGACAGTGTGCAATAGTAAAGTGCAATAAAGTAAGTAGTACTGAAAAGTAACTAACTCAACTAGTTATGTTTCCACTTTAATATTCTTTTTAATCGTTTAATTTAAAATACTACCTCAGTGAATATTATAAGTAGACATCCAAAGTCCTCAGTCACGTCCAACTCCTACCCTCAGGTAAAGAGAAATCAAACCCAAAATCTGCCCACAGGCACACAGTATTTTCCCACAAGCGTAAGAAGTGTCCCCCACAGTCACAGAATCATCTGCCCACAGGCGCGGAAGAAGTTTCCCACAGGCGTAAGAAGTACAATGCCCACAGGCTAATCACAACACCGCCCTCAGGCTAAACAGGTAACTGGGCCATTCCCAACATGTAAATATGTAGTAAACAAGCAATTCCTCTCAAGTCAATTCTACAATTACTACTTTTAAGGCATACCCTCGGGTATCCTGGCCAAACAGCTAAACAGTGGAACACACCCACGGGGTGGTTCTGGATCCAAGAAACGATTCCAATCAGCATTTTAATATCATAATTAAATATCTAATCAATTCAGGTGTTTAATATAGCAACGGCCTCAGCCACACGACACCCCAACATGGGTTCGTGGCACGAAAACGCACAAAACACACGATAGTTGGAAAAACAAAAACCAAGCCACCTACCTTATACGCCAACGGGCAGTATACCCGAACGTCGACTCCAGAAACGCCCAAGAACGGTGTAGATCGAACGAAGAACAAAACCCTCTCAAATGTAAATAACTTTCTTTAGGAGAAGAATTGGTAAGCAAAACACTAGGAGAAGAGGGGGATTACCCGCGCGGTTCTAACGAGATCATCATAGGTGGAATCGGATTCTAGACGCTCGATCGGTGGATCTCCAAAGGTTCAGCCGTCCTCTCCTAAGCTCCCTTCCCGTTCTAAGCCTTCCCTGTGAACAGGGGAGGCTACTGCCCGATTTAAGCAAAAAAAAAACAAAGTAAAAGGTGTGTACTTCCAAGTACACGGCATGTACTTCCTTCATTTAACTGTTCATCTGGCGGCACCACCATACTGTTCACCCGTCGACATGAGTACATGGCATGTACTCCTAAGTACACGACGTGTACTATCACCCAGCTGGAGGCTGCTCCACCGCCTTACTATTTTGGCATGTCGACTGACTACACGGCATGTAAAGGACCACTACACGGAGTGTAGTCGGTTCCTACACCCTTTGTCGCCGACATGGCTACATGCCCCGTGTACTCATCCCTACACGGCCAGAAGTACATGGCGTGTGGAAAAAGTACACGGCGTGTACTTCCAAAATTTAGGATTTTTCCCCATTTTCCATATTTTATTAAAAACACTTAAGGAAAAGAGAAAAGAAGAAGATCATACCTCAAAGATAAGAACCGGGTTCTTACAAACTTCCCCCCTTATATCAATTCATCCCTGAATTTCCCTTCCAAGGGTGGTGAAGATATAGCCGTGAACAACTTCGGCCACTGAGCACATATGTCGGTCTCCCGCTCCCAGGTCTCGTCCTGCACTCATCCATGCAACCATAGTACCCATACGAGAGGAACTGACTAGTCACGAAGAACCTTCATGCTCCTGTCAACGATACGAATTGGATGCTCCTCAAAGGACGCATCTGCCTCCAGCTCAACCTCCTCGGGCTGAAAGATGTGAGAAGGGTCTAAATGATAGCGACACAATTGAGATACATGGAATACATCTTTCATGTCTCGGTACCGCTGTGGTAACCGCAACCGATAGGAAACCAGCCCGAATCTCTCTAGAATCTCGAATGGCCCCACATACCTCGGTGAAATCTTACCCTGTCTCCTGATCTGCTTGTGTACCAGCCTCGGCGAAACACGTAGAGATACATGATCCCCGACCACGAACTCCAAAGGTCATCTGCGGCGATTATCATAAGACTTCTGATGAGACTGTGTGGTAGCCATCTGCTTCTGAATCAACTAGACCTGTGCAGAAGTCTCCTTCACGAGCTGTGGCCCCAGTAAAGCCGCCTCACCTCCCTCTATCCAGCATAAGGGTGAACGGCACGACCTACCGTATAAATCCTCGTATGGTTCCATCTCAATAGTCACCTATAAGCTATTGTTATAGACAAACTAGACTAAGGGTATATGCTTCTCCCAAGAGCCCCCAAAGACTAGGATGCATGCAAACAGAATATCCTCTAGCACCTGTATCATATGCTCTGACTAGCCATCGGTTTGAGGGTGGTAAACTATGCTTAAAAGCACCTGTATACCCAGTGCCATCTTAAAACTCTACCAAAAACGAGACGTGAAGCAGTTGTCCTTATCAGAAACGATAGAATGAGGGACCCCATGAAGACGTACGATCTCTTGGATATACAGCCTTCTGAGCTCGTCAACACCGAAGGTCTCCTTGATCCACAAGAAGTGAGCTACCTTCGTGAGTCTATCCACAACAAACCACATGGCATCATTGCCTCTAGATGACCTTGGAAACCCTGTCATGAAATCCATCGTGACATCATCCCACTTCCACTCCAGAATGGGTAGCTACTGTAACAGTTCAGCTGGTCTCTGATGCTCCACTTTCACCTGCTAACAGGTGGAACACCTCGTAAAAAAACCAGCTACATCTCTCTTCATACCCGGACACCATTACTGACGTCTCAAGTCACGGTACATCTTGGTAACCCCAGGATGAACTGCCCAAGCTAAATCATGAAACTCTCGCATCATCTCCTCACGTATATCCCTTGGAACCCATACTCATCCATGGAAACGCAAAACCTCATCGTCGCTTATCGTCCAACCAGGAGAAGGGTCCACACTTTCCACCGACTCCTGTAGAACTAGGCCTTCTGAATTAGATAGATGTCTCATCCTCACTCTATCCAGGATGGTAGATGTAACAACTAAAGATGAGAGATAAGTATTCCCCTAACTGTCGTGCACCTCCAAATGCATCTCAGAGAACAAAGCCATGAGCTGTCACTCACCACTGGCCTCCTGAAAAGCCTGTATCTGAGTCTTCCTGCTCAGTGCATCAGCTACTGCATTACCTTTACCAGGTTTATAGGCAAGCTCCAAATCAAAGGATTGTAGGTACTCGACCCACCTTCACTGACTCAGATTCAGGTCACGCTGTGTAAATATATACTTAAGGCTTTTGTGGTTGGTGAAAACCACAAAATACTCCCCCAATAGATAATGTCTCCAACAGCGCAACGCATGTACAACTGCTGCAAACTCGAGATCATGCGTTGGGTAATTCTTCTCATGTGGCCTCAACTGCTGAGACCCGTACGCAACAACTTGATCGCCCTGCATCAACACTGCTCCCAGCCCAATACCTGATGCATCACAGTAAACTGTATAGCTCTTCCCCGGATCTGGGAGTATCAGGATCGGTGCTGATGTCAATCTTTCCTTCAGGTCCTGAAAAGCTGCCTCGCAAGCTTCCGACCAAACGAACTTCACACCCTTCTTAGTCAGACCTATCAACGGTGCTGCTAAGCGGGAGAAGTCTTGTATGAAACGTCTGTAGTAACCAGCCAGCCCTAAGAAAATATGTATCTTGAACACGTTCTTAGGCTGCTCTCAGGAAACCACTACTCTCACCTTCTCTGGGTCTACTGAAACTCCTACCTCATAGATGATATGACCCAGGAAGTGAATCTGGTCCATCCAAAAGTGTCACTTTGAGAGATTATCATATGTCTGATGCTCCCTCAGTGTAATCAATACAATCTCAAGATGGGTGGCATGGTTGTGTAGAGTGTGAGAGTACACCAAGATGTTGTCCATGAATACTACCACAAAAGAATCAAGATACGGATGGAACACATGATTCATCAGAGCCATGAAAACTTCTGGCACGTTCGTGAGTTTGAACGGCATAATCGTATACTCATATAGACCATACCTACTTCTAAAAGCCATGAGAGGTATATCATATGGTCTCACGCGCAGCTGATGATATCCTAATCTCAAGTCAATCTTTGAGAACACTCGTGCTCCACGAAGCTGATCAAAATGATCATCAATCTTCGTTAAGGGATATCGGTTCTTAACCGTCAACTGGTTCAGCTTCCGATAATCCACGCAAAGTCTGAGGGTATCGTCCTCCTTCTTCGCAAAAAGGACCGAAGAACCCCACAGAGAAGTACTGGGTCAGATAAAGCCCTTTTCCTACAACTCCTCCAACTGCATTTTGAGCTCCTACAACTTAGGTGTCTCCATCCTATATGGAGGAATGGACATCGGTGCTGCTCCTGACACAAGCTCAATAGAGAAATCCACCTCACGCTCTAGAGGAAGACCCGAAAAGTGGTTCGGGAAGACATCCTTGAAACGATCAACAACAGGAGGGAAATCCGCTTGACAAGTCCTCTGGTCATCCAGATATAAGCTCGCATTCTGGGCTGTGACTCCACCTCGCCCACAATGCTCTGGTCCAACTTGATTCACCTGAACAGCCCATTCACCCTTGTATAAAAACTCTCTACCCTTTGGTGACGTGAAACTCACCCTAAGATGATAGCAGTCCACAAAGGTTTGAAAGGGAACCAACCAGTCCATCCCAAGAATGAAATCATAGCTCATCATCTCCAGGACATAGAGGTCCCAAAGGAAGTGACACCCACCAACCTCAAGGGGGCACTCCTTGCACTGACGCACACCAACCGTTCTAGTCCCCAATAGAGTGTCTATCATCAAAATATAATAAGATGAAGAAACACAGAGCCCAAGGATCTCCACAACGGGTACAAATATAAAACTATGCATAGCATCCATATCAAAAAGTACTGAAGATAAGACATAAGCTACTAAAATAGTACCTCTGAAGGTAGAAGGTCTGGGGTCCTGCTCATGCTGGGTCTGTTGTACCGCATATGCCTGCCCAGTGTCGCAGCCCTGCGACACAGTCTGGCCACCCTGAGCTGTCCCACCCTACTGCCTCTGAGATCCTGGTGTCTAGATACCACGGCCACGACCACCATCTCTGCCTGTAGGCCCTGATGTATTCCAATTCCCTGACTGGTAAGAAGCGGTTGTTCCGGCTCCTGCTCGCGGAGTCTTCACAGAACCCCTCTCACTAGCCATCGGTGGAAACGCCCAACAAAAGCGTTGAAGATGACCCATCCTGCCGCAAGCTCGACACTCCACTGGGTCTCATGGACATTATGGCCTCTTGTGCCCCTCTCTACCACACTAGTAGCACATAACCTAGCCACATGAAGCATTATTCTGACTGGTAATGCCACCCGGAGAGAAGTCTGCCTATCTATTCCTCTTTCCAACAGAAAAAGTACTAGTAACTGGTGCTGAACCACCCTATCCCATACCACTAGATTCTAGAAGGTTCCTCTCTGTGATCAGCACCTGGTTCACAATGGCGTGTACAGTAGGAAACCTAAAGACATTCACCAGCGCTCAGATGTCATACTGAATACCATCCTCAAAACATCTGGCTCTCAACATCTCATCACCCACCAGCATGGGTGCAAAGTGCTGAAGCTCCGTAAAACAAGCAGAATAGTCCATCATTGACATAGAGCCCTACTGCAGATTCATGAACTCTCGAGATCTATCTGCTCTCAACTTCTCTGGGAAGAAAAAGTCATAGAAGACTGCCTGAAATTCTTCCCACGCCATGTCCCTGTGATGCTCTGACAGGGTGGTAACATCCCACCACCTCTTGGTGGAATCACGTAGCATGTAAGTCGTGAGCTTGACCCTCCACCCTGGGGGCATCTCAAGATGCTCGAAAATAGTCTGCATCGACCCCAGCCAAGACTCTGCAGCCTGTGGTCCGCCATCCCCTGAGAACGTAGGCGGATGCTGCTGCTGGAAGTTACGTGTCAGCTCGGCCATAGATGCGGTAGCCTGCGGTGCTCCCTGAAAGGTCTGCATGAACGGCAATAAGCCTTCACGGAACTGCGCCTCCGTGCCTGTGTCTGGTATAACAGTTGGTGCTGCATCTGGCTCTGCTGAAGGATCAACTGGTAGCCCATGGCCCACCATCTCCGGAGTATTCTCATTGCCGCTCTCCTGGAGAACAATACACAGTCGTCTAGGAGGAATGACACTACAAGGTCAAAAACACGCCTTAGAATAAGATTATCAAAGACCGAAGATGAAGAAAACCAAAAGGGAACAGGAGGAATAAGGCATTCAAAATTTTCAAAACAAGACTACATGGCGTGTATACTGACTACACGGTGTGTACTTCACTTCCCCTCCCCTTCCTGGGTCATTTTGCACGGCTAAGCCACACAGCTCCCATTTGAACAAAAACTACACGGAGTGTATTTCATATACACAGTGTGTATGGTATTATTTCCAACTGCCCGTGTTGTTTGTGACACAGCCGACCACTCGGCTTGACACTACATGGCCAGTTACACCCGCACACGGCGTGTCAATAACCCCGTTTCCCAGTCACATGGCTAAGTCCACACGGTCTATCCTCGGAAAATACTACACGACGTGTCCTAAAGGTACACAGCGTGTTCAAGGAGAGG
Organism: Viscum album; assembly: GCA_963277665.1. NCBI lineage: Eukaryota > Viridiplantae > Streptophyta > Magnoliopsida > Santalales > Viscaceae > Viscum > Viscum album. The sequence continues at coordinate 1,076,491,449 of OY728166.1, read as the reverse complement.
TGACACCGACCCGTGTTGTTTGTTACATGGCCGAGTCCCCAGGCCACACTACACGACGTGTACATTATTGACACGACGTGTTCTGTGAAGGAGTTCACCGACTCGTGTTGTTAGTTACACAGCCGGACTCCGGGTCAAAACTACACGGCGTGTATATCTGGTACACGGCGTGTTTTACCCAAGCTCTTTCCAACCCCGTGTCTCCACCCACATGGTTTGTGACACCGGAAGAGACTACATGGCGTATACTCAGAGTACATGGTGTGTACTTAAAAAGTTCATTTTTCTTCCTGAACAGAAGGTCATACATGGCGTGTGTAAAAATACTACACAGCGTGTATACTGGGTTTCGAGACAGTATGTCTTAGAAACTTCTCCGGAACCCAGAAAATACCGAAAACCAACACCGAAGTGTCAAATTCTGACCCATGAGGGCCCATACTCCCCACGAATCAAAGTTTGACATCTTATCTGTGTTATAACTAATAAAAAGTCAATGATCCACAAAATTCAGGTAAATGGGGGGCCATACTCCCCAAAAACCAAAGTTTGGCGTCCATTCTATAAATAGGCGTACACAAAATACCCTATCAAATAGCAGGTATTTATCAAGAAGCTATCACAACAACATGATTTTCTAGAACAACTACTATCACAACAGCATGCAATTTCTAATTCACCTACATGGCATGGAACTATGCATGGAATGTGATTTCTAGCATGTGCCTAAATGATGCATGAGATGGCATACCCTCATCTCCTCGGGTTGCAACTAAATAGAACCCACAAATAAATTATAACAGCTCAATATCAAGTGTGTCACCCAACGGTGAAAACATATCAACTATAAAATTTGCAAAATCAGAAAAATTTCAAAATACAAGGTAGATTGGCTTTACCCTGTACACGGGTTAGCTACGCCCTGGCATAACTTATTACCAACTACCATTCGTCCTATCCCTGACTGTGGCTCTAAATAGTAAGTCAAAGAAAACAGCTCCTCTGATACCACTTTGTAACGTCCCGGTTCCGGGTGTCACTCAACGGGTGCCCCGAACCCGGTTCGCCAGGTGACCTCAAGCGCGTTTCCCCAAATGCTAGAGACTACCTACTAGCAGCGAGGGCCTAGGTATGATAGTGGGGAAACTATGCCCTCATTTTTCAAAGTGCAATGCAGTGGAATAAAAATAAAACATACAATGAACAGCGGAAGCAGTAAATCATACACAACTGAAATAAACAACAGTAGTGGATATAACCAACAGTAGATAAATAATTATGCTACATGTCTCAAGTTCTAAGAAAAAGGTCAGATCATTTTATACATCAATACATTACACCCAAAAGAAGAGTACAACAAAACAAAGCAAAACAGCTGGCAGCGGCATCGCGAGCCTAGGCTCGGTCCCATGCCCTCCTACACCTCAAAAACAGTCAAGTACCTGTATAGGGACTCTTTACCCTATCCACACCTGCAGAAACGTAATCTGTTTGGGCCAAAAAGCGTGACCCAAACAGAGTGTGAGAAATAAATTCCCAGTAGGCACCCACCAAAGACCCGTGCCCAACTACGTGTAAGCATGAAATGACAGTGTGCAATAGTAAAGTGCAATAAAGTAAGCAATACTGAAAAGTAACTAACTCAACCAGTTATGTTGCCACTTTAATATTCTTTTTAATCATTTAATTTAAAATACCACCTCAGTGAATATTCTAAGTAAATAGCCAAAGTCCTCAGTTATGTCCAACTCCTACCCCTGGGTAAAGAGAAATCAAACCCAGAATATGCCCACAGGCACACGGTATTTACCCACAGGCATAAGAAGTGTTTCCCACAAGAATAGAATCATCTGCCCACAGGCACGAAAGAAGTTTCCCACAGGCGTAAGAAGTACAATTCCCACAGGCTAATCACAACACCACCCTCAGGCTAAACAGGTAATCGGGTCATGCCCAACATGTAAATAAGCAGTAAACAAGCAATTCCTTTTGAGGAAATCCTACAATTACTACTTTTAAGGCATACCCTTGGGTATCCTGGACAAATGGATAAATAGTGGAACACACCCATGGGGTGGTTCCAGATCCAAGCAACGGTCATAACCATCATTTTAATATCATAATTAAATACCTAATCAATTCAGGTGTTTAATATAGCAATGACCTCAGCCACACGACACCCCAACATGGGTTCGTGGCACGAAAATGCACAAAACACACGATAGTTGAAAAAACAAACACCAAGCCACCTACCTTATATGCCAATGAGCGGTATACTCGAACGTCGACACCAGAAACGCCCAAGAACGGCGTAGATCTGATGAAGAAAAAAACCCGCTCAAACATAAATAACTTATGTTAGGAGAAGAATTGGTAAGCAACACACTAGGAGAAGAGAGGGCATACCCATGCGGTTCCAACGAGATCATCTGAGGCAGAATCGGATTCCAGACGCTCGATCGGTGGATCTCCAAATGTTCGTCCATCCTCTCCCGAGCTCCCTTCCCGTTCTAAGCCTTCCCTGTGAACAGGGTAGGATCCTACCCGATTTAAGCAAAAAAAAAAAAACAAAGTACACGGCGTGTACTTACAAGTACACGGTGTGTACTTCCTTCATTTAACTGTTCATCTGGCGGCACCGCCATACTATTCACCCGTCGACATGAGGACACGACATGTACTCCTAAGTACACGGCATGTACTGTCACCTAGCTGGCGGCTGCTCCACCGCCTTACTATTTTTGCCTACCGACTGACTACACGGCGTGTAAAGGACCATTACACAGCGTGTAGTCGGTTCCTACACCCTTTGTCGCCGACATGGCTACACGCCCCGTGTACTCATCCCTACACATCCAGAAGTACACGGCATATGGAAAAAGTACACGGCGTGTACTTCCAAAATTTAGGATTTTCCCCATTTTCCATATTTTATTAAAAACACTTAAGGAAAAGAGAAAAAAATAAGTCCATACCTCAAAGATAAGAACTGGGTTCTTACACACATGATCCTCAAAAATCATTCGTGAAGCCTAACACCTATCTGATTCTTAGGATCTATAAGAATATTTTTTTATCATTATTAGGATCATATTTATTTCCACTCTCCTGACACTCAAATCAAAGATATTGAGGATTAATTTTATATACAAGACAAACATACTATTTAGAAAAATGGTTACAACAACAAGGTTATGCTCAAAAAGTGATAAAAATAGAGAACTGTTTCTACTAGTCTCTCTTAACATGAATTACAACTATTTTAGAATGACATAACTGTTTATTTATTTCACTTATTTCAGATATAATAGGTATCTTACATAATAATTAAAAAAGGAAGTATATATCACATTCAATAGATATGTTCCTATCATGAAAAATACATGTTATATATATCCCTATGTGCCTATCACGATGCATTCATACTCACCGTGCACCACACCAGATCAAAAGTATAAATTTCAAGAACCAATAATATTATTAAATAAAAAACTCATGCAACATGTGAATCAGTTAGGGTGAAATAACATCAATTATGACAAGAATGTGGTATAAATATCAATCCACCCATGGGAACTTAGATTTTTCACCATACATGGATTAGCTACTTCCATGAACAATATCATTAACAAGTCTCGACACATCATAGTCTCATGTCTACCTTTACCAAAGAATAATGAAATAGAAAGGAAACCTTGTGTTCTCTAATACCACTTTGTAATGTCCTCTGATTCATCACTTTCTCATGTGGCCGAAATGGGTTGGTTACAAGACCATAATTTCACCACCCCTTATACCATAGGCTAAAAAATAGTAGTGGGGGTGTGATATTCATAGTGGGGAGACTATACCCCCAGGTTATAGAGTTAAAAAACATTGAAATAATTATATAACAATAATAAATAAATATCAAAGTATGGAAATAATGAAAATAATACTATACAGTAGAAAAGAAATCAATAAAAGCCAACTAAATAATCCAATAAATAATAAAGGGTTAATGTAAGGTTTTATTGAAATGTAAGTAAATTTCATGCTATAAGTAATACAAATAAAAGACTAGCAGGATCAAGAAACCCTGATCCCAAACCCCAAGTCGGTCTCGTCTTCTACTCCATCCTAACAAATAAGAAACAATCAACAAAAAGGTCCTTTTCTCTTGTCCAATCATACATCCATGTAATATAATCAAGTACCAAATAGTGGCCTATGTAGGGTGTGAGTATAACTTATTAGATCTATGGCGCTTTTTTCAACATAACTAGCCTGATAATAAGTTCATGTAATAATGAAATAACAGGGGTATTAACTAATTAAAAAAATTAAATTAATGCCACATCAATCTACTCCGGCACCATTCCAGAATATCTTTTTATATTTCTTACAAACATTCCAACCATAACCATATAACTAAGGTATAGCATAACCTAACCTAGTTACATGTCGGAATTTCTATGAGCATATCTCACAACCATGTTAACCATAAACTTATAACCAAGGTATAAATCACAAAAACAGTTGGGTAAAAACCCTCTACATAATCATTTCAATATTTAATCAGGGTCGAGCCTAGTATATACGAATTTTAACATGTATCAGGGCCAAGCCCAGTATATAAGCATTTCAGTATCTTACACTAGGCATAGCCCTCTATATAATCATTTCAGCATATCTTAGGGAAAATCCTAGTATATAATATTTTCAACATGTTTTAATGTATATCACAGTATATAATAATTTCAACATGTAAACTGGTCCAATTCCCTATATAAACATGATATCAAATAAATCACAACACATTTCAGGGTAATAAATATATCACAGTATCACACCATAAGGCTCAATGGTTAATTATGTGGATTTTAATTTATCTTTCAATTACACCTTTCATTTATCATTTTTTCTTAAACTAATAACATGTCTGTCACTTCAATAATCTGACCAATCCAAGGTGAATCTATATCAAGAAATCACCCAAATATCATGTCATTTTGAACGCACATTAATCCATTAAAAAAATTCATTTATAATCAAGTGTTCTCTCACCTAAACTATATCCAAAGATATGTCATTAAAAAAATGGTTCCAAATAGATTCCAAGGAATAATGAAATTCAACATTTAATTAATTTAATCACACACTATATTGGCACAATTTCTATTTTCACATACTTTGAAATTAAAAAGACCATAAGGTTATTGTTTAGTCCCCTTCCTTTAACTGTTGATCAACAAACACTTTCAATAAGAGTCTCCAATAATAACAAAGGCACATATGACCTCAAGAAGGATATTACATCAAAACCAATCCAGATCAAAACCCAAAACAAACCACAGTCAAAATATTACACCAAAATGACCAGAGAAAAAATGGTAATAAGGAAAACTAATGAAAAACAACTTATTAGGGATCATATTCATGATCCAAACATCCTAATGAAGAGAGGTTCTCCAAAATCACCTAGAAGATCCCCTAGGATCAAGGGGATTAATCTGCACATAATATAAAAATAAAATCATCCATTTGGCACTATTTTAAACTGAAGGTCGGGAAATTACTTGGTGTGTAATTCCTTTACACGTGTGTTTTGTTTTAGAGGGATACACCAAAAAACCAGCATCAATGATTAATTTTAAACTTTCTCAACTTTTCAATGATGTGAACTTTTTATATGACATGTAATCACTTCACACCCTATATTGGTTTAGTAAAATGTGTCTGGAATAAATTTACACATCACATAATAGCTTTACATAGAGTTTAATTCACATGTATACAAATTTCATCCCAAATTCTACATAAGGGCTCGAACCACCTACAAAGAGTTACAAAGCATGTAAAACCCCTCATAACCCCTTCAACACATTTATACATGGACTCCATTAATTCAAAAAAATATATATCCCTAAACATTAATTCATTAATTCAAAATAGATAGTATATTATAGTTTGAGATGCTATTTACCTTCAAAATATTGGATTAATCCCATAAAAGACATAAATATTCTTACTCTTTGGATTATATTAATTTTTGAGGTTCAGATTCCTTCTTCTATTTTCTATTTTTAAATGACGATATACACTAGATTATATCATATCATTATGAAACATAATTTATAATACCAAAACTAGTGATATACTTAACCTAAATTAAAAATTTTATCCATACCTAATCTTATAATCATAAACATGCTTTCTTTGGGATGTTATTATATAATTATCTTTAAATTATATCATAGGTTTATGTTCTATACTCTACATTTTCATTAATCAAATTTCTAAGCTTTATACTAAACTTTCTCTAATACCAACTATAATGACCCCGATCCCAGTAGCCTGGAGCTGGTTCCTTACTTTATTACATTAGTATATGTACAAGGTATCAAATATCAAAGGACTTAATAGTTTCTAGTTTTGGAAAACTAGATACATACATGAAACTCATTTTACATTGGGAATAGGGAATAATACATATTACATAAAAAACCTAACGAACTGCATCCTTGAAAACTAATTCAAAGATCTCTTCCTCATAACTTGGGGAAAGGAAAATGAATAAGGGTGAGCTCAAATGGACAATAAGGGTTAATTACAATGAGATATATCCTGAATAAATATTGAATAATTGGTATGGAAAGGTAAATAACGGAACACATATTCCATTTAAATAACTAGATAAGCCATAATACATATGTCAAGGTAAATAAATGAACACACCTTCCATTTAACTAATAAGATAAGAATGAAATGCATCCATAGAATTTTTCATACTGAAAATATCACAGAAAATAATAACTAAAATATAAATATAGAAAATGGTTAATTATTGGACATCATGTTTCCTATGTACATGGAACATTTACCGTCAAGATAAATTTTCATGAAAGTTTAAAACTACTGGGTAAAAACCCATCTGATTTGGACAACTAATTTATCTCATAAGACTACTGATGATTTGAGGGGATATCATTAAATAGGACCCACCCATGTCTTCAGGTCCAAATAATTCCTCAAATATCAATTAATCAATTTAATAATATTCCTTATCATTAAATATCTATATTGAGTAAATAATATGGATTTATCAATATTTCCCCATATATAAAAAGTAAATTTTAAAGTATAAATTGTATGTAAAAATGGTATACATATTAGGAAATAATCATATCCATCATTTAATATTATGTATATTTAATACAAATTAAATTTCTAATGATAAATTATTACAAGTAAGTGATTGTTGCAAATTAAAGTTAAAAATCACAAAAGAATGTGACATTGTAGAATAACTTTTACCACATGATAATTTTCAAGTAAAATACCCTTCGATAAATTAATTAAAATTTAAACATAAAATACCATTAATAATGAATTAATAATGATAATAAATTTCAAATGGGTTGTATATACACCATATAAAATTGAATTAGTGCATGATAACATATAAGTCTCAATGGAATGTTAATTTATAAGAAATCGCTTACCATACATTTCCTTTTGGTTGAACGCTCTTTAAAATTATTTATAATGGTCTGAAACATGTTATAAACTTATATAGTAACCATATTAATATTTATAATATCATATATGATCCTTTTATAACATATTTCTACCCGTTCGTTAATAATCTTTCATTATTTTCATCATTTTAGGTAATAACTGCTTTTTTCAAATATTTTATCACTTGTTTATTTGTTCCTATTACATAGATCATGATTTAATCATCTCCATATTTTAAAAAATGATATAGATATAATATTTATTTATTTATTTATTTATATTAATCCATAAATTTAGGGATAGGAAATGAAATACACCGTTCATGGAGACAGTAGGTTGTACTTACGCATGAACGCTGCTTCCATTTTTTTGTCATATTAAAAAAATAAAATTAAGTGATATATATTCATATTATCATTAAAGTATCATATTTATGTTATAAATATCACATTTTTTTATTAAACTCATCCTTAATGAATTCCATGTAATGTGTGAACGAATCACATCACTTTGCAAGGTGGTAGTCCGTCGTACACACGAACGATGTTATCATGTACCCAAAAATAGAAAGCATGAAGTTATTTGTTTTATACTAAACAAATAATCATAAATACATCATATATATCATATAGAAACTATAAATCAATCATTATTACCAAACTTGAAAGGTAGTAATGGAAGAACAAATGAAATCATTTCGTAAGGTGGTAGTCTGTTGTAAACACGAATGATGGTTTCCTATCCCATTTGATGGAAGTGTGTGCGGTTTTAGGTTTTAACCTTAACATAAAAACATCTCAAAATATTTAATATAACATGGTTATTATATAGTAATTATATAATAAGAATTGATGTATGTGTAGAATGAAATAAAATAGAACATTTGTTGATGAATGTTACCTCTTCTTTGGGTATCCCCATTTGGTTTTCACTAAAGGCCTTCCTTTGTTAGATTTATACCAAAATTAAGGCTTTTAAAATGAGTGGAGGAAATATTATAAGTGAATTGGCCAGGGGTTGGGTGATCCAAAGGCTTGGGAGGTGTGAATAAGTGGGGGGGAGTGAGTGACCTTTTATAATGGAGGAGTGAAATTATTGTAAATACCAAAAAGTAAACACTATTGAGAGTAATCTATTACTACATATATAAGGACTCACCATTAAACATAACATAATATTTATTTTTATTCAATAATTTATATTTTTTTAACTTTTAGGATATGTTCAGTGTTATAGTTTTGGGGAATTATTCCATAACTCAAACATATCAAAACTATAAAAAGTGGACACTTTTTATTAGTATCCATTTTTCTCATAATATAAAACTTTTAAAATAAATAAATATTTATTACATGTAAATCCTCTATGAATTTCAACTTGAGTAATTAATTTTCCCTACCCATCTTTAAATTTTGTGAAAAACATTTAAAAACATGGGATGATCATGAAAATATTAGTAAGGTATACACAAAGAAGGAAAACCATTAGTCTTGTTAAAACATGAAAACCCATGAAATCATTATCATAAAGTAATTATTTCTATCCATAATAATTATTAGATAATTTTCTTTTTAAATAATATAATTTATTACCCTTTTTCTTAATCACAAGATTACCATAAAACCCATAGATATCATAGATAAAACATATTGGTATCTTGGGACAACATTATTCTTTTCACCCTTATAAATGAAATAACCATTAAGTCAACTTCCATATATCTCACTCTTACAAATTTAATATCGATACTACCAAATTCCACACCCAATTCATTTGAGGGATATCATAGATCCACCAATTATTGGTTTATCATGGAACCACCCGTCATTGGTTTATCACATAACCACCCGCCAAATGTCCGAGAACCATTATATAATCATAACACATAAAAGAATTTAATTTTTAAAATTTCACTCATAATATTTTCATTTTCACTATATATACCCAAATCTTGACATAAATGGACGTTAAATTACTTTTCCAAAATACTTAATACATAACAAAAATAGACACCCAAGGACCGTAATAGTTTAGTGTATTTAGAAACTCAGAACAAAATATTCTAATCATTTTGAAAGATCTTCAACATCTCCCATAAAGTTATTCCCCTTTTTTTCTTACCTAAAACCTTTATTTATATCCTGGGAAAAATAAAAAATAAAAAAGGGTGTTCTCAAATTCTTAGTAAGGGTAATCATGGATAACATCAAACAATCCATAAACATTTGAACATAAAAACATGAACATAAAACATGAGTAATGACATAAATATTGGTAGTACATAAGGCATAGATCAGAAAGTAACATTAATCATGATAAAATATCATGGGAATAAAACATGTAATTATAGAAAAACATTAATCACATGATATTATTTCCATAGTAGCCAAGGCATTGCTTCCAAGACCATCATAGTGGACAAAGTCCATTACTGAACCGGGTTTACCTGCCCGTCCATCCATGTATTACTGAACCAGATTTTACTTACAGTTCCAACCATATCTATATCATGAGATATAAATCATTACCGAATGAATTTTAGGGAGATATAGGTCCCACCCATCTCATAATTAAATCATTATTACATGTGACACAAAATAAACATAAATCATTCATCATAACCCAAAGACTAAAATGGGTTTCATAAACATCATACCATCATAACATAATCCATATAAAACAAATGGATATAATTTAATCATAATAAATATCATACCATTTAAATAATAGAGATATTATACTTGAAACATAATCATACTAAATAATGTCATCTTAGATGGGAAATATTTTTGATAAAACACTTGAAATGAATTTTTGAGGAAAATATCCTTTCTTCTTTAAAATCATTTTCTTTTCAAAAAATTCCATGTAATTTTAAAATAAAAGGATTTTGTTTAAAATAATAATGAAATAATGCATAGTAAGCTTCATGGAAATAAGGCGTTATGAAACTGTAAAAATCTGTTCATTTCGTATAAGTTATAAAACATTCTCCTCATACTTTTGCCGGAAAAGTTAAAAAGTACCTTGTATTGTAAACAAAAGAATGATTCCTTACATAACACATAGTAAAAGTAAAAAAGGGTAAAAATGACTTTAAACATACATGGAATAATATTAAAAACTTTATGAAAACATTTTTTATAAAACATGGACATGGATGATTAATATAACCCCAGTAAATACTTACGAATAAACAATCTCTGATAAGAACGAGATTGGAATAATTATCCCTTACCTTATGTCCAATTTCTTCCATATGTGTCTGATACTACTTTATAGTGGGTTTAAAAATATTATTAACTTATAATAGAACCATAATAATATTTATGATATCATATATGATTCACTTATGACTTTATATTACCCTTTCATTTGTTAATTCCATGTTAAAGCAACGTTTTGGGTAAAATCGATTCATTTATCGTATGTGTTTTGACTTTTAATTATTAATATGATTACTTAGATCATGATTACTTAATTAAATAATGTAAAACATGATTTATATATAATATATATTCAGAATATATATATATAATATATCGATAAATGGAATGAAATACACCGTTCATGGAGACAGTAGGTCGTACGTACGCATGAACGCTGTTTTTGTTTCCTTATTAAATTGAATAGAAGTAAATGGAATATATATATACATAAATCAAGTAGAATTATTATTTCATATATTTCATGATTACTTATTATATATACTTTATATTCATTCTTGAATGGTTAACATGGAAAATGAATCTCATCGCATCGTGAAGATGGTAATCCGTACGTACGCACGAGAGATGATATCGTTCCCATAATTATTGAATGGAATTGGAGTGGATGATATAATATATCAGAATTAGTATTATGTTATAATAATAATATATAGTTTTTATTTCTACCATTATTACCATCCAAGTAAGATGGTGGAGGAAAAATAGATTACACCACGGTGTAGAGACGGTAAACCGTACGTACGCACGCTCGGTGATTTCATTTTTCTTAGGATGGATAGAAGGTGAAATAGGTTTGTTTCATATTTATAATAACATATTAGTATATTATTTATACTTATGTCATTACGTTATAATTAAACAACTAAATAAGAGGAAGTATAAGAAAAAATAAAGTTGAAATAATCGGTAAAGGATATTACCTCTTCTTCGACGCGCCTCTTCTAAACCTCCTCTTAGGGCACTAAAGATGGTCTTTGAAGAAAACCAGGACCTCTAGTGTGTTTATAGGGAAGTTTAGAAGAGATATGGATAGGGTTTGACCGAGCTTGAAGGATAAAAATGTTGTGAATAGGAGAGGGAGGAGGTTCCCTTTTATAAGAGAGGAGAGGGGCACTTTTGGAAACCTCCAAAATATTAATTTACAATAAACTCAAACCCCACCTAAAAACTACCAAAATGACTCAAATTAAAATATGAGATGATATAGGGTTGTAATATCATCAACCAGTAAAATTTATACATGTTTGGAATTTATTTTAAACCTTATCATTTCGTTTTCTCCTTATTTAATCTATTTAATTTTATTTGTGGCAATAGGATTCTAAATTCTAAATTGTTATAAATACTTACTTATGTGTTGTGAATTGTATATAATTGGATACTTTATGACATTTTAGACCATATAAATTTCAATTTATAATTTTTAAATATTTTTTTGATTTTTAAACAATTTAATAATATGTTCTTTTTATAAAATATTAATAGTGTCAATTTTGACACTATTCAATTATTTGAATTTAAATAAAATACACACAGAAGATATATTTGAAGAAAAATATTTAATAGATCCCTAAAATGTAATATTAATCTTGAAAATTCTTTTAGAACATTAAATAGTTCATATAATAATTATTTTAATATTTTTAAAACCATTTATTTAATATTTCAATCAATAAAATAATTTCTACATCACTATTGTGTCACCATTAATGATAATTATTTAATTCCTAAAAATTCTAAATAAATTCACATGATGTATATAATTTAATTATATTTCTAGTTACTATTTATGTTCTAAGTTTTATGAATTTTAACACTAAATTAAAATTATTACACTTATAAGATATAAGAGAGTGATATGTTGTCAATTTCTTTGGTTTTAATAATAATTACATCCTTTTCATGGTAAAAAGTCCATGAAATGAATCCATTACAACCATTAGGTGATATGGGTCTACTTTTATTCATCTGATAGAATTTTTTTATGTGTTAGGGTAATTTTATAATCTTATTTTTACCCTTAATTACCTGATTTATCTTTAACTATAGTAAATAAAATTTACCGTAGTTACTATTCATAATGTCTAAAAATAAAAAATATCCTATTAAAATAATTTGGACCTACTTATTCCAAATATGAAATCCATTTTTCCAAATTCAAAACACAGAAGTTGTAGTATTTAATTTAAAATTAATCCTGCAGTTGAGAAAATAGATTTTAAAAGTTAAAACATTGTAAGAGATTGAAATGTTTTTACATATGATATCAATGTAAAATTAATGATAATGAATTCATTTATATTAAATGGTAAAAATATATTATATTTATACTTTAAAACCATTCAATATTATAATTTTACCATATAAATTATCTTGATGAAAAAAGTTGTTTTTAATTAAAATTTAGCGTATTTTTACTATTCATCAAAATATGAAAGTTAATAGAAAAATATTAAAAAATTATCCAAAGTAAATTTTTATAAACTTATTGTAATTAATAACTTTATTTTTTCAAATTTAACTCATAAACGTGTCAAAAACTTGATTTAAAGTGGGTGCGCCATTAAAAGGTGGCAAAACTATATTTTTGGAAAAATATTTCCTTTATTTGAAAAAATTGATTTTGTTCTCATAACTAGTTTTAGAGAATTATTAAGATGAATTATAATGTTATAAAATTCAAAATGAGTTTAATAATATTAATAATGTCTAGTTTATAATAATATTAGAACAATATATTGTTGTTTAGTGAAACTCGATATTGCGTACAACACACGCTATTAAGGAAGGTCGCTCTTGCGTGCAACACAAACCAAGAATAGTGTTTACGTATACTACAAGATAATATGGTGTTTCATATAGCGCAAGATAATCTTTGTGTGGCGTACAACACAAGACATCAAAAAAATTAAAAATAATATTTCTCATAAAATCTAAGGATATTACATGCTACCCCCCTTAAAATGAATTTCTCCCTCGAAATTCGTTGGGGTTATAAATGGTTTACTACTTGAAAGTTTCTTTCATAGAAACCCACATTGTAAAAAGTAATACTATAACTTAATTTTAAAAACTAAAGTATGAAACGTAACGGTTACCCAAATTAACTTATCACTGGGTTTCCACATAAGATAACATTGGTTAAAATATGGATATGGAAGAGAAATCTAACTGTAAAGTTTTGATGGAGAGTTGTTGAGAACATGGCTATGAAAAATCCAACAATCACAAAGCCATAAATTTGTGATGATCTAAGGTACCATCTGATTCATCAAATATGAGGGTACTAGGACAACGTTTTTGGTTTTCAAGATCATTTCCCTAAAGTTGATGAATTCTTGTATAAGGATAAATAATTACTTGATTTAAGTGTAATATCATCATTGGTCATTCCATGAAAAATTTCCACTTCTTCTATTATTTAAAGAAATGAAGTTGAATTTGTCCCTCTTGAAATGTTAGCAGATCATGCGATAGAATGATAGGTTATTCCATCTGTCTCAAATAAAAAGTTATCAAAAGTTATTAAATATACGTAAGTCCATCTATAGTGAGATTAGCCGTATATGATTCCAAAAATGGACTTATACTTCAACTATCTTACATATTAACAAAATAAAACTAATTTGTACTAACCAGGGACTTCCTTTAGGCCAGTGGTAGGTGATAAAGTCCTGTCGTACTTCGATTGTGGGTTTGATTCCCACATCCTTGTCTGACACAATGGGGTTTCGCCCTTCTTACATGTTATCATTTTTCTAAAATAATACTATTATAACATTTCAGAATTCATATCAAAAAGTTCTAGACTTAAAAAATACTATCTGATGTATAACTTATTCTATTACAATCTTTAGGCTTATCCAAAATACTTATGTCCAATCTCATAGTATAAAGAAAAATATTACTAGAGAGGTCATATACAAAGCATGTGATTACCATCATTTATCCCCCATATATCATAAGATATATCTTATTGGTCATATTCCAAACATGTGAATACTGTAATCATGTATTCTCTTGAAACATGAATTACTATAGAACCATAGTGAAAACATGAATGTTGTCAAAAGTTTATTATTTCCACATACCAAAATTCCAAAATTTCTATATACTCAAACCATGATGTCACTTTGTCCTTATATCAGTCATGAGCTCATTAATACTATCAAACATATTATTTTCTCTGTGTCCCTTCATTATGCACATATCATCTTCTTTCCAAATATATTTCAATCACTTTTCATGGTTACTGGTACTATACAATTATTGAAAACCAATACATAGATATTCCAATATTCCTAATACTATAAATGAGCTTCCACAACACTATTTTGGAATCCCAATACATATAAACTTAATCATTCCACCACTTCGTTGTCATATTCAAAATCACCTATAGTGATTGAATGTGACTTCCCATTGTCCTTTTCCTTAAGAGGTTGTTGATGTTGATCATCATTAACCCTTGGATTAGGGCATTGGTTAGCATAATGCCACATTTCCTTTCACTTGTAGCATTGAAGTGTTGGTGGTGCGTTCTTTGTAGTCTTTTCTATATTCACATCATTAGATACCTTTTTTCCATTACTTCGACACTCAACTGCTCGATGACCTTCTTTTCCACACTTAAAACATTTTCTAGTCCCTTTCAGGCAATCCCCACCATGGTTCTTTCCACACTTTGATCATAAAGAAACATTCGTCTTCTTTTCACCATTGTTTTGAGATTTTTCCTTGAACTCCATCTTTCATTTCTTGTCCAAACCATGAGATGGATATATAACAACAACTTGAAGTTCTACCTTGATAGCATAATGCACAATTTCTTCATAGCTACTGAAGTCTCTTATAGCTAATTCACTTCGAAGACTTGGTTTTAAGCCACTGAAGAATCGATCAACTTTACTTTCAGGTTAGATGATAAAGCCAGATTCATACCATGTAAGCCTTGTAAAATTTTCCTCATATATAACAACAGATTCATCATCCTTTTTCTTAAGCTCATGGAACTCCTTTTCCATATTTGTTCAAAGAATACGAGGGAAGTAATTATTGAAAAACAAGTTATTGAGATCATCCCATTCCATGGATTCAATTTCATCTTGGGGCCTTGTATTCTTAATTAGACTCTACCACTGGTCTGCTTCACCTTCTAAATGGTAAACAAAAAAATGATTTTTTCATGTTCTGAACAGTGAAGTATGGAAAATATATTTTCAATGGTACTGATCCATTGTTCAGAAACAAGTGGATCAGAAGACCCACTGAAAGAAGGTGGATGTTGCCTCATAAAGGACTCAATAGAATATTGTTCCTTTCTCTACTCATTTGGAAGTCTAGAATGATTCATATCTTGTGTAAGTATAGAAATAATATTTTGCACTTCATTTCCCATAACATTTTGTTGTTCAGAAGGACAATCATTGCATTGCCCAGTGCATTGATCATTAACACAGTTTCTTCGGGTTACAACAATTATCCAAAACCCAAAAAGAATAGTGTGAGAGGCATAAATCATAATAGGAAAACAACATAATAAAGGGGAATTACCTTCATTATCTAACAACTTAGGTTTAATTCTAAGATCGTTACTGTAATTCTAGTACTATAACCTATACTTGTACTTAACCTTAGAGACATCCCTATACATACCTTAGAAATATCTCTAGGGATCTCACTAAAGATTTCACATCCTAGTTTCCAAAGGTTAAATAATCCTTTCCTCTGATACCAACTGTAGAGAGCCAAATCTTGATATACATGGATGTTAAATTACTTTTGAGGAAAACTTAATACGTTACAAAAATAGACACCTAAGGACCATAATATTTTAATGTCTTTGGAATCTCGAAAAAAAATCTTCTAATCATGGTGAAAGATCATCAACATCTCCCATAAAGTTCTTCCCCATTTTTTTCTTACCTAAAACATTTATTTATATCTTGGGGAAAAGAAAACATAAAAAATGTGAGCTCAAATTCTTAGTAAGGGTAAACATGGAGAACATCAATCAATTCATAAACATTTGAACATAAAAACATGAACATAAAACATGAGTAATGACATAATTTTTGGCAGTACATAAGGCATAGATCATTAAGGAACATTAATCATGATAAAATATCATGGGAATAAAACATGTAATTGTGGGAAACCATTAATAACATTATATTATTTCCATAGTAGCTAAGGCATTACTGCCAAGACCATCATAGTGGAAAAAGTCCATTACTGAACCAGGTTTACTAGTCGTTCTAGCCCTGTATTATTGAACTGGGTTTTACTTACCATTCCAGCCATGTCTATCTCATGAGATATAAATCATTACCCAATACATTTGAGAGATATATAGGTCTCACCCATCTCATGATTAAATAATTCTTACGTGTGTCACAAACTAAACATAAATCATTCATCGTAACCCAAAGAATAAAATGGGTTTCATAAATATCATCCCATCATAACATAATCCATATAAAACAAATGGATATCATTTCATCATAAGAAAAATAAAACCATGTAAATAATAGATAAATTATACTTGAAACATAATCATACTAAATAATGTCATCTTAGATGGGAAATATTTTTGATAAAACACTTGAAATGAATTCTTGAGGAAAATATCCTTTCTTCTTCAAAATAATTTTATTTTCACAAAATGCCATGTAATTTTAAAATAAAATGATTTTTTTGAAAATAATAATGAAATCATGTAGAGGAATCTTTAAGAAAATAAGGCGTTATGAAACTGTAAAAATCTATTCATTCTGTATAAGTTAAAAAACATTCTCCTCGTACTTTTGCCGGAAAAGTCAAAAAGTACCTCGTATGGTAAACAAAAGAATGATTCCTTCTATACCACATAGTAGAAGTCAAAAAGGGGTAAACATGACTTAAAACATAAATGGAATAATAGTAAAAACTTTAGGAAAACATTTTTTATAAAACATGGATATGGATGATTAATATAACCCCAGTAAATACTTATGAATAAACAATCTCTAATAAGAACGAGATTGGAATAATTATCCCTTGCCTTAAGTCTAATTTCTTCCATATGTGTCTGAGACTCCTATATAGTGGGGTTAAACATATTATTAACTTATAATAGAACCATAATAATATTTATGATATCATATATGATTCACTTATGACTTTATATTACCCTTTCATTTGTCAATTCCATGTTAAAGCAGTGTTTTGGGTAAAATCGTTTCATTTATCGTATGTGTTTTGAATTTAAATTATTCATATGATTACTTAGATCATGATTAATTACTTCCATAATGTAAAACATGATTTATATATAATATATATTCAGAATATATATATAATATATCGATAAATGAAATGAAATACACCGTTTATGGAGACGGTAGGCCGTACGTACGCATGAACGTTGTTTTCATTTCCTTATTAAATTGAATGGAAGTAAATGGAATATATATATAAATAAATATATTAGAATTATTATGTAATATATTTCATGATTACTTATTATATATACTTTATAATCATTCTTGAATGGTTAACATGGAGAATGAATCTCATCGCATCGTGGAGATGGTAATCTGTACGTACGCATGAGTGATGATATCATTCTTATAATTATTGAATGGAATTGGAGTGGATGATATAATATCTCAGAATTATTATTATGTTATAATAATCATATATAGTTATTATTTCCACCATTATACCCATCCAAGTAAGGTGGTGGTGGAAAAACATATTACACCACGGTGTGGAGACGGTAAGTTGTACGTACGCACGCGTAGTGATTTCGTTTTTCGTAGGATTGATAGAAAGATAAATATGGTTGTTTCATATTTATAATAAAATATCAGTATATTATTTATACTGATGTTATTATTTTATAATTAAACAACTAAATAAGATGAAGTAGAAGAAAAAATAAATTTTAAAGAATCAGTAAAGGATATTACCTCTTCTTCGACGCACCTCTTCTAAACCCCCCCTTAGGGCACTAAAGATGGTCTTTAAAGAAAACAAGAACCTATATTATGTTTCTAGGGAAGTGGAGAAGAGAAATGGAAAGGTTTTTTCCAAGATTGAAGGCTCAAAATGTTTTGAATAGGAGAGGGAGGAGGTTCCCTTTTATAAGAGAGAAGAGGGTCACTTTTGGAAACCTCCAAAATATTAATTTAAAATAAACTCAAACCCCACCTAAAAACCTCCAAAATGACTCAAATTAGAATATGAGATGATATAGGGTTGTAATCTAATAAAACAATAAAATTTAGACAAGTTGGGAATTTATTTTAAACCTTGTCATTTTGTTTTATCCTTATTTAATCTATTTAATTTTATTTGTGGTAATAGGATTCTAAATTCTAAATTGTTATAAATACTTACTTATGTGTTGTTAATTTTCCATAATTGGATACTTTATGAAATTTTAGACCATATAAATTTCAATTTATAATTTTTAAATATTTTTTTTATTTTTAAACAATTTAATATTATGCTATTTTTATAAAATATTAATAGTGTCAATTTTGACACTATTCAATTATTTGAATTTAAATAAAATCCAAACAGAAGATATATTCAAACAAAAATATTTAATATATACCTAACATGAGATATTAATCTTGAAAATTTGTGTATAACATTAAATAGTTCCTATAATAATAAATTTAATATTTTTAAAACTGTTTATTTGATATTTCAATCAATAAAATAATTTCTACATCACTATTGTGTCACCATTAATGATAATTATTTAATCCATAAAAATTATAAATAAAGTCACATGATTTATATAATTTTATTATATTTCTGGGGAATATTTATTTTCAAAGTTTTTTGAATTTTATCACTAAATTAAAATTACTACACTTATAAGATATAAGAGAGTGACATGTTGTCACTTTCTTTGGTTTTAGTAATAATTACATCCTTTCCATGGTAAAAAGTCCATTAAATGAATCTATTATGACCCTTAAGTGATATGGGTCAACTTTTATTCATACAATAGAATTTTATCAAGTGTTAGGGTAATTTTATAATCTTAATTTTACCCTTAATTACCCAATTTACCTTTAACTGTAGTAAATAAAATTTACTGTAATTATTATTCATAATTTCTAAAAATACAAAATAGCCTATTAACATAATTTGGACCTACTGATTCCAAATATGGAATCCATTTTTACAAATTTAAAACACATAAGTTGCAGTATTTAATTTAAAATTAATCCTGTTGTTGAGAAAACGAGTTTTAAAAGTTAAAACATTGTAAAAGATTTAAATGTTTTTACCTACGAATTCAATGTAAAATTAATGATAATGATTTAAATTATATTAAATGGTAAAAATATATTCTATTTATAATTTAAAACCATTCAATATTATAATTTAATCATATAAATTATCTTGATGAAAAAATTTGTTTTTAAATAAAATTTAGCTTATTTTTACTATTCATCAAAATATGAAAGTTAACAGAAAAATATTAAAAAATTATCCAAAGTAAATTTTTAAAAACTTATTGCAATTAATAACTTTATTTTGTAAAATTTAACTCATAAATGTGTCAAAAACTAGATTTAAAGTGGGTGCACCATCAAAAGGTGGCAAAACTGTATTTTTGGAAAAATATTTCCTTTATACGAAAAAATTGATTTTGTTATCATAACTAGTTCAAGAAAATTATTAAGATGAATTATAATGTTATAAAATTCAAAATTCAGTTAATACTATTAATAAAATCTAGTTCATAATAATATTAGAAAAATATATCGTTGTTTAGTGAAACTCAGTATTGCGAACAACACACACTATTGAGGTAGGTCACTCTTGGGTGCAACATAAGACAAGAATAGTGTTTGCGTATATTACAAGATAATACGGTGTTGCGTATAGCACATGCTAATCTTGGTGTAGTATACAACACAAGACATCAAAGAAATTAAAAATAATATTTCTCATAAAATCTCGGGGTGTTACATTCACTCCTAATTGAACATTTCAAGTTATTGATATAATCAATTAGTTTTCAAAACACATTTTTGATAAAAAAAATACTCAAAAAGGAAAAGGGGGGTTTCTTTTTCTTCAAAAAAACATGAATTATTGTAGAGAAATCTAAATATCAAAATAAATATAAAGTCTCCTTTATAATCATTTTATATTCATATAAATAAATATTCAAAATAATATCAAGAATATTTACATGGAGGAAAATTTTATGAAATTAAATCTTAAGACATTTAAAAGGAGATTTTTAAAATCAAATTGTCAATTACCACTTAAAAATATTTGAATCATACGCGCCATGATGGAATAAAATTTAATAAAACAATAAATTACATGAAAATAGATATATTTATGATATTATATGTCAAATGGGATGTATATAAATCTCATAAAATAAGGTGGTTGTATAACATCAAGATATTCCACAATGAAAGGATATTGAGATGAAATCCTTTCCCTTAAGTATGAATTGTCACATGTGTCTTTATATTCATAAATAATAAACTTATATTAATTATTTACTTGATTGAGAAACTTTTAAAAAGTTGAAATTACTTTTATTTTAAATATTACATTTTTTTATACAACAACTTAAGCAATTAAGTTTACATCAGGTGTTTTGACCATATTCAATTTATGTGTCAAAAAGGACTTTGGTAGGTCGACTAAGGTTAAAGTGGTAATTATTTAAATATCTTCAAAATAATAATAATGAAATAATTATCATATTTATACAAAAATTATACTTTTAAAACAAATCATAAAATATGGTTATGAAAAATGAACCAATGTTACAATCATGGAGACTGTATCTAGGTCGTACGTACGCATGAGTAACGTTCCCATTTTTCAATGATGATTTTTGGAAAAGAGGTAAGTAACATTAATATTTACAGAGAGATAATTATATATTAAATATCATAATATTGAATAATATATACTTATATACATATAATTATTGTGATGTGGAAGGAGTCTTTTTGCTTTGAGGAGGCGGTAGTCCACACATGCATGAATGACGTTATCCCTTTTTTAGTGTGTCAAAAGGAAATAAAGAAAATGATATATTATATTTACATAAAGGAAATTATTTCATGAATTTAATATATGTGATATTTATATCACATATTTTTATTAAAATAATCCTTAATATATTCCATGTAAATATTGAATGAATCAAATCGCTTTGAGGAGGCGATAATCCACATGTCCACAAACGATGTTATCGTATTTCAGCAAAAAGGAAAGCATAAAGGTATGTGTTATATATAAATTATAGAAGTATTAAGAAATAATAAATATAATATATATCATATAAAATAGTATGTAAATTATAATTTCCAACCATGATAGGTGGTAAAGTAAAAATGAATGACATCGTTTCACGAGGCGGTTGTTTGTCGTACAGACGAATAAAAGTTTCATTACCCATTTGATGAAATTGTGTGTAGTTTTAGGTTGAAACCTTGTAATAAAAACATATAAGTATATTTAGGAGACATATTTTAGTTTATATTAATGTAATAATAAGTATTTAATGGGTTGATATTGAAATAAAACAGAAATTTATGTTGAAAAATGTTGCCTCTTTTTCGGGTAACCCGTTTTGGTTTAAACCAAAGGGATACCTTGATTGGATTTATAATCAAATTTAGTCTTATATGATGAGTTGAGGGATGTTATTAATATATTTTGGAAGTTTTTGGATGATCCAAAATTCTTGATAGGTGTGAATAATTGATGGGGGTGAGTGCCCATTTATAGTTGAGCGGGAGTGGCATTTTGTAAATATAAAGGGGTAAACACTATTAAGAGGTATCCCTTACATTATGTGCCTCACATAATGGTCAATTTTTGAGAAAATGGATTATATGGTATAATAATATCCATAAAATGGGTTTTCTAAAGTTTCTAGTCCTTTTTTACATTATGATTAAAGTTTAACCACTAAGTAAACTCATTTTTACATTAATCTCATTAATTATTTTTAATTAGTTTCGTTAATATTTTTGGAAAAAACTAAGATGACCTTATTAAAAATTATAAATTATTCTGATTATAAATATTTAATACATTTTTATATATTTCAATCACATAATTGGTATAAATTAATTTAAACTTAATCTTGTATAAGGGACGAGATAATGGGTTTTTAAAGTGAAAATATTCAAAAGTTTTATTGGTTTTTATATCCAATATCAATGTGAAATTGATTAAAATGACATAAATTATTTTAAATGATATAAAATTGATCATAATATACTTTAAACCAATTATAAAAATAATTTAAATATATAAATAAATTAAAAAAAAT
Source organism: Viscum album (assembly GCA_963277665.1). NCBI lineage: Eukaryota > Viridiplantae > Streptophyta > Magnoliopsida > Santalales > Viscaceae > Viscum > Viscum album. The sequence goes on along the minus strand of OY728166.1, from coordinate 1,076,468,397 downwards.
GCAGTTTTCAATTAAAATTCAATATTTTTCACAATTCATCAAAAAATGAAACATTTCAGAAAAATACCAAAAATTCACCCAAAGTAAATTTTGATATACAGATTTCAAAAATGAGTTTTATTTGTTCATATAAAAATTATAAAAGTATCAAAACTTAGTTTTAAAATAGGTGTGCAATTAAAAGCCGGTAAAACTTCTTTTTAGAATAATAGAGTTTTTAAGTGTAAAATAGTATTTATTCTTATATTATGCCTATAAAATCTATTAGATGAATGTAAAAACATTTTATAAATATATTTAAACATAATATAGTTATTCCTATTCATTACTAGCTAAAAAACTACTTGTAAATAATTATCATATTAATATAATATTAATAGTATATTATTGTTTGGTATAACTCAGTCTTGCATGCAACATAAGATTTCGAAAAATTTATTGTTATGTGTCATGTATGCTATTGTAAATAGTATCCATTTTATTTTAAAATTGATATATAATTTATAAATATTAATAAATATGAAAAATACTCATTCTAACATTACCTGAGTTGTTACATATTTCCCCCTTTTGGAAATTATGTCCTTGAAATTTTATTCACTTATCAAATATGTAGAGATAACTTTCACTCATATAATTTTATGATTCCAATTTTTCCTCTTAAATCATAAGGTTTTTCCTTAAAACCATAACCTGATGAATTACCTTATCTTGTAACACTTTCTCTCTATGGTCAAGAACCTGAACTAGTTATTCCATATAAGAAATTTTTTCTTCCAAATGAACTACTTTAGGGCTCAAAACATGCGATGAATCAGGTACATACTTCCCTAACATTAAAATATGAAATAAATTGTGTACCTAGGACAAACTCTAAGGTAAATTAACTTATTAGGAAACTGATCCAACTTTCTTTAGAATTTTATATTGTCCAATAAACCATGGACTCATCTTCACCTTATAACCAAAATGCATCACACTTTTCCATGGAAAATATTTTAGAAAGACGTGATTATCTACCTTGAAATAATGATCTTTCCTCTATTTATTTACATAAATTTTATGCATGATTTGAGTTATCCTCTCATTTTGTTAAATCAATTGAAATTTCTCTATTGTTTTATCTTCCAAATCTGGTCCCATCAACTTCTTTTCTCCTACATCATCCCAAAATAATGGGGTTTAAAACCACTTTCCATATAATTCCTTGAAAGGTTCCATATTTATACTGTATTGAAAGAAAATTTTATAATAAAACTCTCTCAATTAATTATGTCGATCCAAAATTCCTTGGTAATGCATTGTGTAAGAATGAAGCAAATCTTCTAAGGTTTGAATTGTCTGCTCATATTATCTAATAGATTGAAGATGAAAATTTATACTGAAATTTAATCTAGTACCCAATGACATCTGGATTCCTTTTCAAAAAAAATTATGAACCTAGGATTTCAATATAATACAATAGAGATATTCACTCCATGTGACCTGAAAATATCTTTTAAATATAGTCTAGAAATATGATCTAAAGATATTGTATCTCGAATGGAAAGGAAATGTGTATATTTAGTTAATCGATCAATAATAATCCAAACCATATTATTACCATGATAAGTATTTGAAATAACACAACCAAATCCATTGATATGTTCCCCCATTTCCACCCTAGAATTGGAAAAGGTTGAATCATCTCCTTTGGTAACTTTCATTATACTTTAACCTGGTAAAAATTCAAACACTTCATAGAAAATTCATCAGTATCTATTTTCATTCCATCCCACCATTAATACTCCAAAAGGTATATATACATCTTATTAATATCAAGAAAATTGTAAAATAGGGAACTATTAGCTTCGATAAAAAAATATTCCCTCAACTTAGAATAATAAGGAACACATAATCTTTGTTTATATCATAAAAAACCTTCTTCGTCGATATTAAAATCAGGAAACATACCCTTCTTAATAGATTCCATCCTATATTGTAAAGATTGATCCACCTTTTGAGTCCTGTTAATTCTTTCTGAAAATTTCTACTACACAGAAACCTATGAAAAATATAGGATTTCCCTTCATCCACAACTTCTAGGACAAAATTCATCAAATAATTAACCAAAGGGTCATATTCCAAACGTAACATGGTTAGTGTAGAATTAATTTTATGACTCAAACCATTAGCCACCTTATTTTATTTTCCACGATGATAATTAATCATGCAATCAAAATCCTTGATAAGTTCTAACCATCTTCTCAGTCTCATTTTTAACTCTTATTGTGTGAATATATAATTCAAACATTTGTGATCGGTATATATTTCACACTTCACTCTATGAAAATGATGCCTCCAAAATTTTAATGAAAAACCAATTGTATCTAATTAGATATATTTTTAGGATAATTTAACTCATGATGTTTCAAATTACATAAATCATAAGAAATTACCTGATCATTATGCATTAGGAAACAACCTATTCATTTAAATGAAGTGTAATTATAAATGATGATTTCCCCATTTCTGTAAGGCAAGGGAAAAACTAGAGCATTGAACAATCTCATTTTTAGTTTTTGAAAAAAAATCCCATTCTCTTGTCAAGATAACCCTAACTCACTTTCATGTTAACCTAGTTAGTAGGATAGATAACTGAGAAATATTTTCAAGAAACCATTGATAATAACCCGATAATCTAAGAAAACTATGAATCTCTGTGACATTGGTAGGTCTTGGACACTCTTTAAAAACTTTTGTTTTATCAATTTCAACAGTTACACTATATTTAGAAACAATATGTCCAAGTAATGAAATTTTCTGTCAAAAAAATTCTCTCTTACTAAGAATTCCATATATTTTCTTTTATTTTATGTTTTTCAAAACAATACTTAAGTGCCTTTCAGGTTCCTCATGGATTTTAGAATATAAAAAAATATAATCTATAAACATAAACAAAAAGTGATCCAAAAAAATATGGAAGAATCTATTCATAATATTCATAAATACATTAGGTGAATTAAATAACCCAAATGGAATAACTACAAAATGATTATGCTAATATCTCATCTAAAATGTTGTATTGAAAATTTAATCCTCATTCAGCTTCAGCTGATGAAACCCAAACCTCAGATAAATCTTTGAAAAACACTGATCTCCCTAAATCAGATCAAGAAAATCATCGATATGAGGTAGAGGATACGTTTTTTTAATAGTGATATTATTGAAATATATAAAATCAATGAAAATTATCATGGAACCATTTTTCTTTTTCACAAAGAAAATAATAGCACCCCATGGTGATGTGATAGTTCAAATGAAACCTTTATCAGGGAATTATTTTAATTGGTTTTTCAATTCCAAAAGTTCTACTTGATCCATTGGATATAAGGGTTTAGAAATAGGCTTATAATCAGACACTAAATAAATAGTAAATTTAACTTCTGGATTAGAAAGAACATGAGGAAATTCATTAGTAAATACATCCTTCAATTCATTCATAATTGGGATGCAATAATTAGAACTATTTATTTATTTTCAAAAACACGATCTAGATAAATTTCACTTCCATATTTCAAAAATCTCATAGATTCTAAGTATGTTATCAAAGGTATTAAATCATTTGAAAAAACATTATTTTCCATGTAATCTATTTTATCATAATAAACTAAAATCTAATACATACCCAAAATGATATCAAACTTTACTACGAGTAGTTCAAAATGATTTTCAAGAAATACCATCCCACTAATTATAATATGAATATTCCTATAAATCTAGGTTTCTTTAACACTTCCACCCAGAGTTTTCACAAAAAGTTATATCTCTATTTTATTAGTATATACTCCCAATTTACATGAAAATTTCTCATAAATGAAAGAATATGATGATCCGGAATCAAAAATTGTATGGAAATAGTTAAAATAAACTAGAAACATGCTTTTCACCACTTCATTTGATAGATAAAAATCAATCACAGTACTAGAAAAAATTCCCACACCCTTTATATTTTGATCTTGATGGTTTCCACCCTAGGTAGTCAAATTTGGACACATTGGAATAATGTCCTAACTTATTACAACTAAAACATATTACATTTGGATTTTTAATTTATTAACTAATAATATACCTTAAATTCATTTTTCATATAACCAAAATTACCACATTGGAATCAATTCCCAGAATTTGAAAGACATTCTCTAGGATTCTTTCTACCACAGGTCTCACAAGTTGGGAATTTGGGTTTCTTATCTCCAGAATTATTTGATGAATTCTTTCCCATTTCCTATCAACTTGAAATAATTATTTTTATTGTCATGGGACACATGTTCATTGACAAACTCCATTTATACCTTCTCAACACATTAAACAAGATTATAATATCTCTTAAACTCATGAGAATCAAATCTCATTTTATATCTTGGATTTAATTCCAAGTAAAACTGATTTGTCTTACTATAAATATCTTGGATAAAATTTTGGGAATACCTCTCCAATAGAGTGAGGTATTTTCTTATGAACCCACTAAATCCATCGTCATTTTTCTCAATTCCAATAATTTTATTTCCATCCTAATTTTAACATCCTTGGGGAAATATTTCTCAAGTAAAATATTTTTAAATTTATCCCATTCTAAGTCATCAATCTCTTCACTTTCTCTGATTTTCTTAACTATTGGCCACCAGTATTCAAATTCAACTTAAAATTGATAAATTGAAAGAGTTTACTTTTGGTGATCTGAATAATCCATGACATAGAATATCTTTTCTCAATCTTTAATACATCCTTCATCTAGCATGGGGTTAGATGATCCTCTTAATGATGGTGGATTTTATCGCATGAAATGATCCACTATCACCATGTTCCTCTCTAGTATATCTATTTTATCTCTTGAATGGACACCACAACCATTTATAGTTAGTGTAAACTAATCCATCACTATAAAAAACTACTTAGTTCCAATTTCGACCATCTCAGGATGCTAATTTGGAAATATAATTTCCTCTCGATTCCTTCCCACTACAGCTTCCTTATTTCATCTATGGAAAATCATTCTAAACAAACATAATTTAGATAAATAAACAGGGTAATATTTAAATGACATATCATTCTAACTTAACCATAAAGTAAAATATTATATGGTAATTTTATTAACACAATATAAACCTCTAAATTTATCTAAACCTTTCCTTTGATACCAACTATAACGACCCAACCTTAAACATAAAATAATATTGTGTTTTGTTCCAGAACTTATTTTTTCACTTTTAGGATGCTTTATGGTGTAGAGTTTTGTAGAATTAGGCTATAACTCATACATAAAAAACCATAAAATACAATGTGGGAACTTATGATTAGTATCCATTTTTTCCATAATATAAAACATTTAAAATAAACCAAGATTTATTTTATATAAAATATCTAAAACTTTAAACTCAACCCCTTCCTTTCCCTTACCCATCCGTAAATCCTATGAAAAACATTGAAAAATGTGGGATGAGAATAGAAATCTCAATAAGGGATACAAAAATAAGTAAAACCATTAATTCTATGAAAATATGAAAACCCATGAAAAAATTATCACAAGCTAATACATTACATACATAATAAGTAGAAAATACTCTCATTTTAAAATAAGTTCATTTCTTACCCTTTTTAATAATCACAATATTACCATAAAACATATTGAAATCATAGATAAAACATATTGATATATTGGGACCTCAGTATACTTGTCACACATATAAATGGAATAATCATGCGATCAACTTCCATACATGTCACTCTTACAAATAGAATATCCATATAGGAGACTTACATACCCAATACAATGGATGGATATTGCAGACCCACCCATCATTAGTTTCTCACAGAACCACACATCATTGGTTTATCACATAACCACCCACCAAATGTACAAGTACCATTATATAATTATAACACATAAAATAATGAAATTTTCAACCTATAACTCATAATATTTCATTTTCACTTCTAATAAAACATTTCAAGTTATTTAAATAATCAATCCATTTTCAAAACCCATTTTCAATAACAAAATACCCAAAAAAGAAAAGTGGGGTTTTTTTTCTTTTAAAAAAGGGAGGCTTGTAGAGGAAGAAACATATAAATATATATATAAATTTTTCATTTATAGTCCTTTATATCCATATTTATAAATATATACAGTAATATATATAATATTTAAATGGATGTATATATTTTTAAATTAAATATTAAGACATCTAAAAAGGATTTTTTAAATCCTAAGTGTCACATACCACTTTGAAATATTTAAATCATAATCCCTGTGATGGAATACAATTTAATAAAACATTAAATAACATGATAATAGAAAAATTCATGATATGATTTTTCAAAGGGGAGATATATACACCTCATATATTTTTTTGGTTTTATAACATCAATATATGCCTCAATGAAAGGAGATTTGGAAAAAATCCAATCCCTTAAGTCTGACTTGTCACAAGTCTTTATATTCTTGAATATTAAACTTATGTTAATTATTTACTTTATTCAAAACCTTTTAAAAGTGTATAATTAATTTTATTTCACATATTTAAATGTTTTATAAAATAACTTAATCAATTAAGTTTATGTTGGGTTTTTTTATCATATTTGGTTTATTTTGTAAAAAACGACTTTGGTAGGTTGACTAGAGCCAAAGAGGTCATTATTTAAACATATCAATAAAAATAATCATGAAATAATTATCATATTTATTAATAAAATATTATTTTAAAACCAATCATAAAATATTGTTATGAAAAATGATCCAATGTTACAATCACAGATATGGTAGTTCATACCTACGCATGAGTAACGTTCTCATTTTTCAATGATCATTATGAAAAAAGTGGTAAGTAACATTTATCTTTCCATAATGATCATTATATATAAAATACCATATTATTTAATCATATATGCATATATATATATATATATAATTATTGTGATGTAAAATGAGTCACATCCCTTCACGGAGGTGATAGTCCTCACACCCACGAACGATGTTATCACTTCTTCAGTGTGTGAAAAAAGTAATAAAGAAAATGATATATTATATTTCTAGAAATTTAATTATTTCATGAATATCATATATATATATATGTGTGTGTGTGTTATTTATATCACATATTTTAATTAGAATAATACTTAATACATTCCATGTTAATCGTAAATGAATCACTTAGCTTTGAGGTGGCAGTAGTCGACACGTCCACAAACGATGTTATCATATTCCCACAAAATAGAAAGCGTGAAGGTGTGTGTTTTATAACAATTAAATAAGTATTAAGACATAATAAATATCATATATATCATATAAAAGTTGTATTTCCATCATAATTATCAACCATTAAAAGTGGAAAATGAAAAACAACCAACATCATTTCGCAAGGCGGTAGTCTGTCGTACACACGAACTGTAATTCCGTTACACATTCGATTAAAGTGTGTGTAGGTGTAGGTATAACCCTTAGAAAAAAAATATATTATTATCTTTAGGATAATAATGTTATTAAATAATAATTATATAAGAAGAATTTAATGGGTGGATAAATAAAAAAAATGCACATTGAATAATATTACCACTTTTTCTGGTTTTTAAAAGTGAAAATGTTCAAAAGTTTGTCTGTTTTTATATCTGATTTTAATGATCAATTGATTCTAATTACCAAAAATATTTTAAATGATATAAAATTTATCGTATTATAATTTAAAACTGATTAAAAACATAATTTTACTATATAAATAAAATAGATGAAATGCAGTTTTCAATTAATATTTGGTATTTTTCCCAATTCATCAAAAAATAAAACAACTCAAAAAAATACAAAAAATTCAACCAACTTAAATTTTCATATTCATATTTTAAAAATGAAGTTTATTTTTTCATTTAAATGTTATAAAATTTTCAAAATTTAGTTTTAAAATAAATGCGTCATTAAAAGGTGATAAAACTGCTTTTTTGAAAAATAGAGCTTTTAAGTGTAAAATTAGATTTATTCTTATATTATGACTATAAAATCTGTTGGATGAATGTAAAAACATTTTATATACATGTGTAAATATAATATAGTTAGTTCTATTCATTGCTACTTATACAACAACTAGGCGATAACTTTTATATTAAAATAATAATATTAATAGTATATTATTGTTCGATATAACACAGTCTTGCGTGAAATGAAATATTTTGAATAAAATAATTGTTTTTTCTTATGTAATTTATTTTACATAGAATCCATTTTATTGTAAAATTACTATCTCATTTATAAATATTAATAAATATGAAAAAGACCCATTCTATCATTATATAGTTTATTACATCATGTGCCTCCAATAATAATATTTTTCGAGAAAATAGGGGATATGGTCTAGATATGGTCATACAATGGATGTTTTGTAAGTTTTTAGTTAATTTATCCTTAATTTTCATGTTTATTCCCTTGGTAAAGTCATTTTTCTCTTAATTTTTGAAATTAATTTTAACAAATTTTACTAATCATTTTGGTCTAAAATTAATTTTACCTTATTATAAATTAAAAATTATGGTGATTCCAAATATAGAATCCATTTTGATAAATCCAAATCACATTAGTGGTAGAAATTAATTTAAAATTAATCCTCTAGATAGGTCGAGAAAATGGGTTTCTAAAGTGAAAATCTTCAAAAGCTTACTAAGTTTTTATATCTAAATTCAATATAAAAATTATTTTTATAACATAAATTGGATTAATAGATTTATATTTGATATATTTTATCTTTAAAACTAATTAAAATTATAATTTAACATTATAAATTTTTTAGATGAATAGTTAGTTTTCAATTAAAATTCAGTATTTTTCACTATTCATCTAAAATTTAAACTTTATGGAAAAATACCAAAAATTCACCCTAAAATAATTTTGACATTCCAAATTCAAAATTTTATTTTATTTTTTAAAACTAAATTTATAAAAGTTTAAAATTTTAGTTTTAAAACAAACCCACCATTAAAAGGCAGTAAAACTGTCTTTAAAAAAATATATCTTTTTTCATAAAATTTGATTTGTTTTTATCTTATGCCTATAAAATCTGTTGGATGAATGTAAAAAGAATTATTGAATATATAATATATCAATTTCATTATTATCATTAAATAATGTTAATTAATTGAATTTATTTAGATAAAATTTCTTTGGTCCATAAAAATAGTTTTTTGTAAAAAAAATTATCTTATATTAAATTGTTTATATTATTCATTTCTAATTAATTGGTAACCAATGAATTCCACCATATTTTTTCATAAGTCATTTAATCCTATTAATTTACTCTAATTTAACAGAAATGATATAATTTTTCTTTTAAATAATAATATTAATAGTATTCAATAAAACCTGATATTTCATGCAACACAAGCTATTCAAGAAACTCATTATTGTGTGTAATACAAGATAACCCAGTATTGTATGCATTGTAATCTATAGAAAAGAGTAAACTTATTTAAAATATTAAATATATCGTAAAGTCTTGGGACATAATATTCATTTTTATGCTTGGTGTTGCGTGTAATACATGGTATCAAATAAAATGTTATTCTTTTAGAATTTTTTCGGTGTTACATAATCTTATTGATATTGTTATTTACACACAATATATGTTTATTTTGAGTTACACACAACACTGAGTTTAAATGAAACATGACATATTATTATTATATTATTATGATAGTTGTAACATAGACATTGGAATGATGGTTGTGAATAATATTAACTAAATTATAAAAAAAAATTACAAATGTATATAAAATTATTTATTTGGTGACAAATTAATTAGAAATGAAAATAAAACCCTTTTGAAAATAAAAAAAATTGTCCCTACAAAACTATTTTTATGCATCCATGCGTTTTTTATATCAATAAATTACTAAAAATAAATTTTGATTAATGATTTTTGAATATATTATCTATTCAAAAAAAATTAACATTATTCATATGTGTTATCTAGTTAAAAAATAAGAATAAATCTAATTTTCTGCTAAAACAAATATTATTATAAAAGGAAATTTTGTATCCTTTTTGAACACTTATAATATAAATATTTTTTAAAAAATTTAGAAAATGAATTTGTTAAAATAAATTACATTTTTGAAATAATAATTGAAAAATTATATTTGGGTTAATTTTTGTGGTTTTTATGAAAAGTTTTATTTTTTATTAATAGTGAAAATGCTGAATTTTAATTGAAAAATACTTTTTTGTTTAAATTATTGATAATGTTTAATTATATTTTGAATTTTTTAACGAAATATTATTTTAATTTTATATAGGTTAATCTAATTTAGGCCATTGGATTCAATTTCATGTTGAATTTTGATATAAAAACATTTCAAACATTTGAACTTTTTCTCTTTAAAAACCATCTTTCTCATCACATCTACGATATTAATTTTAAATTAAATTATGACACTTATGTGAATAAAATTTGTATAAATGGACTACATATTAGGAATTGTCATAATTTTTAATTTCTAATAAGTTCAACTTAATTGTTTTTCAAAATGAATAGTGAGTGTAGTAAAAATTAATTAGCATTATTGAGGTAAAAATGGGTTTATCGGGGGTTAAACAAAACATATAAGGTTAAAATGACCTATAAAGTTTTATAAAACTATTTTATGGGACTATTTATTCCCTTAAAACTCTAAGGTTAAATAATGGCCTAATTTGGACCCTTTTTACATATTAAAATTTTGGGAGAACTTATTTTTTTCCAAAAATAAAAAGTGTGTCCTCTCCCCCACTTATAAATGGACTCCCTATCTCCTCTATTCTTCACACCTTAGAAACTATTTTTAGGATAATAAATAAAAAAATAACTTCCATAATTTCATCCTATAATCCTTATCGTGGAAATAAATCTAACCTATAAAGTCTTTATTGGAAACATAATGAGGATACCCAAAGAAGAGGTAATGTTCTTCAGCGAGCACCTTTATTTTATTTCATTATCCACCAACATAGATTAATTTTAAGCCATTATAATATAATAAAATTAGTATCTTAAATATATTATATTCAGTAATAATAATTTAATTACCTAAAACCCTCTCCACTTCCATTAAATGGGTTATGAAATCATCATTCGAGTGTACGGTGGACTATCACCTCATGAACCGATGTCATTCATTTTTATATTACCCCCTATAATGGTTGGAAATAATGATGGATTTATTGTTTATATATGATATTTATTATATTATAAGGGTTCTGAAATTATTATATCACATAACTTTATGCTTTTTATTTTGTGGTAATACGGTAACATTGTTCGTGTGTATGGAGGACTACTTCCACACAAAGCAATGTGATTCATTCACGCTTTACATGGAAGGTGATAAGGGAAAAATTTAATGATCATGTGTGATATAAATGAAATAATTATGATATTAATGACATATTTATAATTCTTTAAAGAAAATATATATCATTTTATTTCTTAACTTTTCACATAATCAAATATGATAATGTCGCTCGTGTACATGTGGACTACTTCCTTCACAAGGCAATGTGACTCTATTTTCATCACTACACCATTTGTATAATATGTATAACTTTATTTAAATAAATAATATGTTTTTATTATATTATTATCATTTTATAAAGATAATATATTACTTTCCTCATTTCCATAATGATTATTGAAAAATGAAAATGTTACTCATGTGTATGTACGTCTTAACATCTCCATGATCGTAACATACTTCATTTATTAAAAAAACCTTTCATGATTGGTATTAAAATTATATTTGATAAATAAATTATTTAATTATTTAATTATTATTATTCAGTAATTTATAGAACCATGATCAAAGTAATAGGACCAAAAATAAAAAATCAAAACTTATTCGAAAAATAAATTGGTTATTACCTGAAACATGACTTTAACATAGTATTGTTAATAAAATGGTAATAAATGGAAATAAGTAAATAATATATGGAATTATATATATAAGTATTTTTATTTAATAAATTTTTATTTATTTTATATTTATTATTTAGGAGGTTTGAATGAGTGAAAATAAATTCCAAACTTAAGGTAAGGGCATTTATAGCCTCGGTTTTATTTATGAGGGACTTATGCCATGTACACCACTTGATTCTTTTATGTATTGTATATACTACTATATGAAATTATATATCATGAATATACCTCATTTAATTATAATTAATGTTCATATTTAATTTATTCATTCACATAGATTACAATTCAAAAGTTACTCAAGTAGTAATGGATTTTGTCTCAATTTTCCTTCTTTGATACGTACACTATATTATGAACCTATATTATTTCACGAGGTGTATATACAAACCATTTGACTTGTAATGTAATGAAATTATTACTACAAATGATATTTTGAGTTTTATTTTATATTATTACTTCATGGGGATTATTATTCAAAGTAACCAAAGTGGTAAATATTTCATGTTACAATGACATAGTTTATTAGGATTACATATAGTCATGTTTCCTATGATAAAATATTTTGATCCATTGATAAATAATTATCTTTAATTTTCTTATAATATTTTTATTTATGATATATTCATGTAATGGTACCATTTTTCACTCTTTGGTAATTAAATTTGTTAAGAAAATGTTTTAAAAAAAAATCGGATTTTATTTTTCTCTTCGATCGGAAATACATTTTCTTACAAAACCTTATTTTCTAAAAATGTTTTCAAAATTGTTTTATTAATCCCTTATTATTTTTAAAAATAATTTTTTCTACCCATGTTTTACTTTTTACCAAAAAAATATATGGAATCTTCATATCATTTTCAAAAATAATGCATGTTTGTCTTTTATCAAAAATGGGAAAAGAATCTTTATTTTTAACATGCACAACATACACAGTATTTCCTGCTATCATGAGCGCTCAATGATTTCTATATTCACTTAATATTTTTAACAATTATTTTCAAAGAAAATATTTTCCTTGATATTTGGGGAATTTATTATATTTTAAATAAATGATTTCAAAAAGTAATGATTTTTAAAATGTTTTAAATTTTGAAAAAATGATTTTCAAAGTGGAATGGATATTTTACTTAAGAAATGTTTAAAATGATCGATAAAAATAAATTTCCATATAATATTTATTATTTTTATGTTACTTATGACTTACTGAGTATATGATCCAAGGATACCATTATTATTCTTTCTCTGAATGGTTTATTTTTTTAATGATAAGTTGTTTCTGAAACCCGTTTCTCTTCCGCGGGTTATACCATTATAAAATGATTATGAAACCCACATATTTTCATGTTTTATTTAATGATTAAATTATTATGAAACCTAACTATTTTCAAAATTTTATTGTATGATGAAATTTTTATGATACCCACTTAATTTCATGGGTTATGATATGATGCATTTTTATGATCATGTGGCTCACATAAAAATGGTTTTAATTGTGTGATAGGTGAGACCTATATATCCCAAAAATGAATTGGCTAAAGATTTATATATCATAAGATAAATAGGAATGGAACTGGGAGTGAACTATGTATAGTAACAGACATCTCCCACTATGATTATCTTGGGAGTGAACCTTAACTACTATGATGTTATGTGTGGAACTGTCTTTCATGTCCATAATGTTATGAATGAACCTGATTACATCTTCACACTATTATATGTAAACCTGATTACATGTTCACAATGTTATGTGTTAACTTTTCTATCATATCCATAATGTTATGCATGAAACTAGTTACATGTCCATTATATGAGGGCTAATTTCAAGTCATTAACTTAATGAGTGAACTTGTTTCTATTTATTCATGTTCACAATGTTATAAGATAATGTGTATTCCAAAAATACATATATTATGATCATGTTATAATCTCATGGATCATGTTCTTTTATTTCCATTATGATTCATGTCTTGTGAACTGCCAAAATTTATGACATAACACAAGATTATGATCATTGATATGTAGGGTATGGTTTTAAAATGTTATGATCATGTTATCATACACTTATATTCATGTTATTCTTTTGTATCTACCTTGTTTAACCTTAATAAGAATCAGAGCTCACCCTTTATTATGTTTAATTTACCACAGGTTATAAATAATGGTTGAGGTATGTTATATCTATGAAGATTACTTAATGGAATGATCTTTATATGATAAATTGAATATCTTTCAGGAATTAAGAAGATTATGTTCCATGTTTCCAAAGGCACTAAACTATTATAGTTCTCATGCATGTTCTTGGTTAATCTAATAAATATTCACTTAAAGGATGTAATACCCATGTATGAGAATCTTAGTTTTTATATGAAGTTTCCAAAAAAACCATGTAACAATCACCAGGTTTCCTAGTAGCATTATAAACCTCACTATTTTAGATCTCTCAAAAACCTCATTTACTAATCTTTTAAACTATATAATTTTTAAATTTATTATGGAATTTCTAGCTTTAATTAGCTTTTCATAAAGTGCCTATGACTCCACATTCTTGGAAATTAAATTTAAATCAATAATATTAATAATTTTTTATCATGATTCAAGAATTACATTGAGGTCTACCGTCAATTATTTAAACTCAATTTCTATCTCTGTGATATCTTTAGATTTTGAATCATTAAAATATTTATTTAAAAATCATTCATCATATTCAATGAATTCATATCTCTTTGAAGAAAACTATTTTATTTTAATCATGCCATGAAATCTAATCATTATCAAAACTCTTTTGGTGTATCGCCACCACTACTTTCTTCTTTACTACTCCTTTATTATTATTTATTACTCAAGTAATATTTAATCTATATTGGTTTCTTCATAAAGGATATTATATGTTCACCCTATGAGTATTTTTATTTTATTTTACTTTCATGATCACAGTTTGTGGCTTCAAGGTATGAGAAATTATTTTTCTTCTTTATTGTATTTAATTTTTACTTTTTCATTGAAAAATAAATCTTCCATTATGTCCGCTAGACATTTTTCTCTTACTTGATGATCTTTTGTCTTGATCCTCCTTTTTCACTTCTTCTTTCTTTGAGGGGAAAAATATTAAGAAATGGAAAATATTTAAATATATAAAGAAATTAAATGTTTGATTGCATCTATATTTACCTTTTCATTGTTTCATTCCTTTTGGGAATAGATAGAAAAATTATTCAAAGACTATGAAATCATCTTAGAATTAAAATTCCTCCCCATGATAATTCTTTGACTCAACATGATTTGAGTCATTTATTTATTTGAAAAAAATATCCTTTTCTGATTTTTTTGAATTAAAAATATCCCTAATCTTATCTTATTAAGGATAAAAACATTATTGATATTTTAGATGGTACACTAATCAATGTATTGTTAATCATGGGATGAAATCTTCATATCACATTTATTTGGAAGTATTCTTATAAAATTCATCACAATGGTAGAAACTTCAATATTTTCACCATATATTTGAATCTAGGTCATTGTTTTGGCATAAAAATAGCATATTCATCCACTTATTCATATATTCCCATTCATAAGTCTTAAAATTTATCCTAAAATGGTTTTAATGAATACTTTTTCACCTTCTTGAATCCTTCATGTTTATCTTAGTGTTTTTCCCAGATTTGGTTTGTTGTTTTTATTCCCATAACTCGTGTCAAAGCTTTCTCCAAGAGTGATGAGAGTAATTCATTGCATTCAATATAATTGAATTTTACATTTTTATTTTCAATTTTAGTACAGTCCATCCTAGTTTTAGAATAATTAACACCATTCTCGGTGATGTCAAGAACAACCAAGTTAGTTAATAAAAAAACGAAATCATCCTCTCTCCCCATATATGGAATCACTTTCTATAAAATATAAGAACTTATAACTTGTTTATTATATTCAAATAGATAATAGATCATGTCGATCAAACATGCAAACATTAATAAACAACCTCAAATATTTTATTATCATACCAAGAACAACTAGTCAAGAATTTATTTGAAACAAATTTAAATGAATCTGATGTTCAAAGTGGTAAAAATATTTATCAATAATTTCCAAAAAAATACCAAATATTACTTTCCAAAAACATGATTATTTTTACCATTTACTGAAAAAAAATATCTTTGGTGATGATGTGATGATGAGATAATGAGTGAGAAAAAACACACACATGTATAAGTATTGTTACAAGGTTAACTCTCCCTTATTATCAGGTGGTTAATCCTTAGGGTGGAACAATTATAATAAAACTACTAAAGGTTATAATTGTTTATCAATGGTAACATGAAAGAATATATATAATCTTATTTAATATTTATTATCAGATACGTGATGAGTGATAGAAAGTCAATTGATATCTGTTTCACATACCACAAGTGCCTCCAGAATTTTGAATTGATGTTCAACTGTCACGACCCATCCTCGGGGCCCGTGTCGTGACTACCCCAAGCCCGCCTTCCATAGGCCAGGGGCTGGCGACTAGCACCAAGGCGTAAATCCCGGTAAAAAGGGAAGGCATTGCCTTTGTAAAGTAAACAAGCACCACAGAGTAAGCAAGAAGAAAAGTAAACACTAAGCAAAATAGAGTACAACTGTAAGTGTGGAAAAGTAAGTGGGACATTATACAAACCCAAAACTGAAAGTAAAGTACAACTCGAAAGGGAAAACAGCAACTAAAAAGTAAAAGCTGCTATGCCGAGCTGTCCACTGGAAATCCCACCTGAAGGGTGGGTACATATAGCTCCTCTGCTCCTCAGGTCCTGCCGTCCGCTCCGAGTACGTCCCACCCAGTGGTCCACTTCCAGGTACCGTCCTGCTCTGCGAGCCTCAACCACGATCAACGTTGTCCGTCGTCTGCAACCAACACAATGTAGTGCGGGCATAGCCCGTGCAGGGGTGAGTATAAGCTACTCAGTAGGGACCCCGAGACCCCTGAAGGTCTCCCAAAATCCACAAAGGATAAACCACAAAGGAGAGATATAAACACGAAGTAACAACCGACACTGCTTAGGTATATGCCCATACATATACCTAAGTCATCAATTCCAATACGCTCCAACCTCCGAGCCCAAGTACATCTCAGTCCACACAGGAAAGTATACGTATTCCACACAGGAAAGAAAACGTAATCCACACAGGATAGCACAACACAATCCACACAGAAAAGCACAGGATTCAGCTCACACAGGTATACATCATCGAAAAGGTGAAAGAGATGATCAGACATAGATACTGAATCATCTAAGCTGGGACCCACATAGGATACAAGACCAGTTGTCTTCATTGTTTCATCTATGCTGGGTCCCACATAGGATACAAGACCAGCACTGAACCATCAAAGCTGGGACCCACATAGGATACAAGACCAGCACAGCTAGGACCCACATAGGATACAAGACCAGCTGTCTTCATTGATTCATCTATACTGGGACCCACATAGGATACAAGACCAGTACTTGAATCATCTAAGCTGGGACCCATATAGGATACAAGACCAGCACAGCTAGGACCCACATAGGATACTAGACCAGCTGTCTTCATTGATTCATCTATACTGGGACCCACATAGGATACAAGACCAGTATTGAATCATCTAAGCTGGGACCCACATAGGATACAAGACCAGCACAGCTAGGACCCACATAGGATACAAGACCAGTTGTCTTCATTGATTCATCTATACTAGGACCCACATAGGATACAAGACCAGTATTGAATCATCTAAGCTGGGACCCACATAGGATACAAGACCAGCACAGCTAGGACCCACATAGGATACAAGACCAGCTGTCTTCATCGTCGCAGTCCACTAAGGATCTCTGCACAATCGTCGTCGTCGAAGTCACAGCCAGCACTAGGGTTCCCGCACACAGCAAGCTCGTTCGGGAGGGTCTGCTCCACGAGCCGAGAGGCTGATACATCAACTGTCACATAGTCCGAAGTTGATGTATCCAAAAGTTCCGTATCGTCAACAGGAACTCAACGCAACAGACGGCGCGTCAATCAGACGCCCGGTCTGAGAGTTATTGGCTTTTTCGTCCAAGGGGCCCGGTTGGTTTTTAAGGCAAAACCAACCCGACCATACTCCACCTGCATCCAAACCTTGGGCAGAGTATGACAAAAGATCCGTCTCACTAAGAGGAACTCAACAAAGTTGACGGCACGTCAATCAGACGTCCGTAGCTCAAGATATGTGTGTTTCCGCTCCGAGGGCCCGGTTGGTTTCGTGTACGAACCAACCCGGCCAAACTCAAAGTATTCCGAAACCTTGAGTGCGATATACCGAAACGACCGTCTCGATCCAAGGATCACATCTCCACTGACGGCGCGTCGTTTGGAGGTCCATATCCCGAGTTATGGGCATTTGAACCTAAAAAGTTCGGTATCGGGGGTTTCGGGCCCGGGCCGACCCGGCCCGAGACCCCCCCCCCCCCCCCCCCCCGGTCGGCCCGGACCGGGTCGACCCGCCCCGGAAAGGGTCGAACCGGCCCGGCCCGCCCTCGGCCCGGCCTGGCGGACCGGTCGGGCGCCGGTCCAGCTGGGGGCAGCGCGCCCAGCACGGCTTCGGCCGAGCTGATTGAAAAAGAGGGGGGCGCCTTCCCCCCCTCATTATGGGGGGGGTTTAACTGACCGGGGGAATTTAATTCCCCCGGGTTGCTTCTTTCCGGCCGGCCCAACCTGGCCGGCCGGCTCCCTCTCAACGGGACCGGCAAAGGCCAGTCCCCTTCCGGCTTCTGACACCGGCGGCCTGGCTGGCCGCCGGTAATCTTGATCCGCCGCATACCGGAACCGACCGCGAACTTTGCCATCCGGCGCAGTGCGATGGCACCGCGCCCCTCCACCGCGGCCCCGCTCCAGTCGCGGCGCCTTCGACTTCCTTCGATGCGACGCGACGACGTCGCGTTCTTGAATTTCTTTCCACGGCACGGCGCGACGGCGTCGCGCAATACTTGCCGTGTGATACCCGCGTGGTGCGACGGCACCACGCCATCCCGTTCCATCCGCAAGAAACAATCATGAACAAAGGAGGGTGCTCGGCCGTATTTGTGCGGTCCGACTCCCCTCTCGTTAACGATAACATTTTAGCTGATTAACCACAAAGTTCGACATGCTTGAATCAAGAACGGAAAAATTTAATAAAACAACAATAAACCCCTACCTCGGTTTCAAGTGCGGAGCATGTCAACAAGCCGCGGAAGACAAGCGTCGCGGAGGTCGGGCGTCGCGGGAATTGAACGTTGATTTTTTTGACATCGAGGTGCGTACGAAGAGGTAACATCGCTGGAGAAGCTTCGTAAGCTGACGAAGAAAGCCCGAGGAGGAAGCGGCGTCTCCTTTCGTTGACACGGGAAGAAGATCGAAAGAAGCGGCATCGTTGATCTTCAGAAACACACCGGCTGCGAAGAAGAGAAGAGACGACACGTCTTTCTCTTCTTATGGTGACGACGTTCTTCGTTGGAGCCTAAGTGTTCTTCGCGTTCTTCGTCGTGGTTAAAGAAGAAGAAGAAGAAAGCTTCCCAATCCTCTCAAGGTGGCAAAAGAAAACTAACCAAAATAAAATAAATCTAAGGATTATTTTATTTACACAACTAAACCACTTTGAATTTCAAAAGTTTGAAATTAAGACACTCATCTTAATTAATAACACAAGTTGTCAAAATTAAAAAGAGAGGAGTTATTGGGAGTTTTAAGGGGAGTTTAAGAGTTAGGGTTCGTGTGGGCCCCACCACACTTAATCCTCTCAAGGGAGGTTAAGTGGATGTGGATCCCACCTCTAACTCCCTTTGGGAGGAAATAACCAACATGGATAAAAATAAATTGTGTTTCCACAATTTATTTAACTTCATTTAATTTCCCCCAAAACTAACTCTCAACCCGCATAAAACGAACCCTCGGAAAAGGTCTCCTTAAGCGAAAATCGGCACTGCGAGTTCATCGGTTCCCTCGGAATTCAATTCCGGGCACCGGTTCCAAAGTTAGAAATTCTCACTCGTTCGTTCACTGAACATACCCGAGCCAAACTTCGGAAATTGATTCCGGGCACACCGGGCCTCGGAATCAGGTGCCGTCAGAAACTACGTTCTTTTAAAATCCCAAAGAAAAATTAAGAGAAATTTTCCCTTGAATTTTATGGGTCTTTACATTACTCCCACCATAGGGCTTTACGTCCCCGTAAAGCTTCAACACAAACTAGGGATACAAAGGCGGTAGAGCTAGGCGGTAAGCCACCTCGCCAAATCTCTGTAATCCACGTCGAGGTGAGACCCGCATTAAGATGTGGTCGCCATCCTCGAACTCTAGTGGCCTCTGCCTCCTGTCAGCACAAGACTACTGTCGGTTCTGAGCCGTCCCCATCCGCTCATGGATGACTTGGACCTTCCTGGTCCTACAAGAGCTGCTGAGATTTCTTCCTCACTGATAAGAGAAATCTGGTCTCATCCTCTGGATGAACCATGTTCTTTGCCTAATACAGTCAATCCGATATGGATGATACTAATCCATACCAAGGATGACGTCGTAAGGCCTCGACGCTACTACCAAGAGATATAACTATTACTCTCGCCTCCAAGGGTTGAGTCACACTGTCGGCATCAGTGGGTGGTAACTGGGTCTCCTCTAGTAGATGTCTCACAAGTGAGGGTCAAGTCAACAGTCAAAACTGGAACCTCTTAGTAACAACACAAAAGAGGACAGGAATAAAAACATCTCAAGGGTATGCGTCTTTTATTATTGCAGCTCATAATACAAAGACGCTACACAATAGAAACAAGGAACTAGAAGTACAAAGTACGTATCCACTAGTTCTGCTCCTGTCCATTTGCTCCCAGAGATCCATGATCGAAGGCCTCAGCTGCCTGAAGCTGAGCTCTCCCATGTCTACCAACTTCCTGCGGTCGGGGCGGACCTCCTGGTGGTGGCAGTGGCAACACCTCGAAGTGTCGCCCACCATCTGCTACTCGTCCAGCTCCTCTGCCCCGTCCGCCTGCACCCTGTGGACCACCGTGGCCGAACCTCTGTCTAGGAGGTCCCTCTACCACCTGCTGCTCATCTGTAAGACGAGTCGGGCAGTCTCGAGCCATGTGACCTCGCTCGTTGCATGCGTAGCAATGCTTGCCCCTCGTGTAGCTGGCTCTCCTTCGTGTGCCCCGCACAACCGAATATTCATCCAGTGACTGCCCATCTGATGGTCTGGACCGTTTGGACCTCTGTGTCACCTATCTACTGCCAACTGCAGAAGACCCTGCTACGGGCCATCCTGCGGAGGTCCCTGTCACTGGGGCCTGCTCGGCGAGAAAAATCTCTACTAGAAGGGCTCTCTCCAACACCTCTACCTGTGTCAGAATATTGAGGGAGATCATCGAAGCCCTGATCTCATGCCTCAGTCCCTGCTCAAAGGTCCGGGTCCGGAAGAACGGGTCTTGTACCATATCTGTGGAGTAGCGTGAGAGATCAGTAAATATCAACGAGTACTGGGCCATTGTCAAGCTGCCCTGCTGCAGCTGAAGAAGCTCCTGAATGTGCACCGCACGGAGGGTGGCTGGGACGAACTCGAAGCGGAAGATGCTCTCAAAGTCCTTCCAGAGAAGAGATGTCTTGTCGTGCACCTGGAGCATCAAGCTCCACCATCGGCCCGCTGCTGCGTGTAGTAGGCTCACCACGAGGATCACCATGAGGTCTGCTGGTGTCCTCACTAGCCTGAAAACTCGTACGACTGCCTCCATCCAGTCCTCGGCTGCCTGGGGGTTTGTCTCCCCACGAAACATGGGTGGTCGCTGGTGCTGAAACTCATGCAGTGCGCTGAGGCGATGTGCATCGTCAGCGGCTGGTGCTGGAAGCATCGGTGGCTCAGCGGTTAAAGGTACCGACGGTGCCTCTGCTGACAAGGATCCCTTCACCAAGGCCTCGTCGCTCGGTGGGATCTCGCCACGCACAACGCTTGGAACCCTGGTTGGTTGCTGTCGTGGGGCCATCCTGAAAGAGAAACAGGTGCGCCACGGTCAGAACAGCATACCTAGTGAGCTGATACAAAGTAATCAAAAAGAAAACTTGAAACACACACGCAATCAATGTTTTCGTGCATTAAGTCGGAAATCAGAAGTTAGGGTCCTGGTGTACGGATACGTCGGCCGCCTCACCAACACTGGACTCCCTGAACTGATAACCACACCCAATACGCTTAACACTATTACTTCACATAGAAAAAGATCAGAGTCCAAATTTCTGCAGTAGAACCGAACTCCTTTGATACCAATTTGTCACGACCCGTCCTCGGGGCCCGTGTCGTGACTACCCCAAGCCCGCCTTCCATACGCCAGGGGCTGGCAACTAGCACCAAGCCGTAAATCCCGGTAAAAAGGGAAGGCATTGCCTTTATAAAGTAAACAAGCACCACAGAGTAAGAAAGCGGAAAAGTAAACACTAAGAAAAACAGAGTACAACTGTAAGTGCGGAAAAGTAAGTGGGCCAGTATACAAACCCAAAACTGAAAGTAAAGTACAACTCGAAAGGGAAAACAACAACTAAAAAGTAAAAGCTGCTACGCTGAGCTGTCCACTGGAAATCCCACCTAAAGGGTGGGTACATATAGCTCCTCTGCTCCTCGGGTCCAGCCGTCCGCTCCGAGTACGTCCCACCCAGTGGTCCACTTCCAGGTACCGTCCTGCTCTGCAAGCCTCAACCACGATCAACGTTGTCCATCGTCTGTAACCAACACAACGTAGTGCGGGCATAGCCCGTGCAGGGGTGAGTATAAGCTACTCAGTAGGGACCCTGAGACCCCTGAAGGTCTCCCAAAATCCACAAAGGATAAACCACAAAGGAGAGATACAAACAAGAAGTAACAACCGACATTACTTAGGTATATGCCCATACATATACCTAATTCATCAATTCCAATACGCTCCAACCTCCGAGCCCAAGTACATCTCAGTCCACACAGGAAAGTATACGTATTCCACACAGGAAAGCAAACGTAATCCACACAGGATAGCACAACACAATCCACACAGGAAAGCACAGGATTCATCTCACACAGGTATACATCATCGAAAAGGTGAAAGAGATGATCAGACATAGATACTGAATCATCTAAGCTGGGACCCACATAGGATACAAGACCAGTTGTCTTCATTGTTTCATCTATGCTGGGACCCACATAGGATACAAGACCAGCACTGAACCATCAAAGCTGGGACCCACATAGGATATAAGACCAGCACAGCTAGGACCCACATAGGATACAAGACCAACTGTCTTCATTGATTCATATATACTGGGACCCACATAGGACACAAGACCAGTACTTGAATCATCTAAGCTGGGACCCACATAGGATACAAGACCAGCACAGCTAGGACCCACATAGGATACTAGACCAGCTGTCTTCATTGATTCATCTATACTGGGACCCACATAGGATACAAGACCAGTATTGAATCATCTAAGCTGGGACCCACATAGGATACAAGACCAGTATTGAATCATCTAAGCTGGGACCCACATAGGATACAAGACCAGCACAGCTAGGACCCACATAGGATACAAGACCAGGTGTCTTCATTGATTCATCTATACTGGGACCCACATAGGATACAAGACCAGTATTGAATCATCTAAGCTGGGACCCACATAGGATACAAGACCAGCACAGCTAGGACCCACATAGGATACATGACCAGCTGTCTTCATCGTCGCAGTCCACTGAGGATCTCTGCACAATCGTCGTCGTCGAAGTCACAGCCAGCACTAGGGTTCCCGCACACAGCAAGCTCGTTCGGGAGGGTCCGCTCCACGAGCCGAGAGGCTGATACATCAACTGTCTCATAGTCCGAAGTTGATGTATCCAAAAGTTCTGTATCATCAACAGGAACTCAACGCAACAGACGGGGCGTCAATCGGACGCCCGGTCTGAGAGTTATTGGCTTTTTCGTCCGATGGGCCCGGTTGGTTTTTAAGGAAAAACCAACCCGACCGTACTCCACCTTATTCCAAACCTCATGCGGAGTATGCCAAAAGATCCGTCTCACTAAGAGGAACTCAACAAAGTTGACGGCACGTCAATCGAACATCCGTAGCTCAAGATATGAGCGTTTCCGCTCCGAGGGCCCAGTTGGTTTCATGAACGAACCAACTCGGCCGAACACAAAGTATTTCGAAACCTTGAGTGCAATATATAGAAACGACCGTCTCGATCCAAGGATCACATCACTGCTGGCGGCGCGTCGTTTGGAGGTCCGTAGCCCGAGTTATGGGCATTTGAACCTAAACAGTTCGGTATCGGGGGTTTCGGGAACGGGCCGACCCGGCCCGAGACCCCCCCGGTCAGCCCGGACCGGGTTGACCCACCCCGGACAGGGTCGAACCGTCCCGGCGCGGCGCGGCCCGGGCCGGCCTGGCAGACCGGCCGGGCGCCGGTCCGGCTGGGGGCAGCGCGCTGCCAGCTCGGCTTCGGCCGAGCTGATTGAAAAAGAGGGGGGCGCCTGCCCCCCCCCCCTTGTGAACTGAGGCCCCCCCTCATTATGGGGGGCCGTTTAACTGGCCGGGGGAATTTAATTCCCCCGGGTTTCTTCTTTCCGTCCGGCCCGACCTGGCCTGCCGGCTCCCTCTCAATGGGACCGGCAAAGGCCGGTCCCCTTCCGGCTTCTGACACTGGCGGCCCGACTGGCCGCCGGTAATCTTGATCCGCCGCGGCCTGGAACCGGCCGCAGCCTTTGCCGTCCGGCGCGGTGCGATGGCACCGCGCCCCTCCGTCATGGCCCCGCTCCAGCCCCGTCGCCTTCGACTTCCTTCGACACGACGCGACGGCGTCGCGTTCTTGAATTTTTTTCCACAGCGCCGCGTAATACTTGTCGTGTGATACCTGCGTGGTGCGATGGAACCATGCCATCTCGTTCCATCCACAAGAAACAATCATGAAAAAAAGAGGGGGCTCGGCCGTGTTTGTGCGGTCCGGCCCCCCTCTCGTTAACGATAACATTTTAGCCGATTAACCACAAAGTTCGACATGCTTGAATCAAGAAAGGAAAAATTTAATAAAACAACAATAAACCCCTACCTCGATTTCAAGTGTGGAGCACGTCAACAAGCCGCGGAAGACAAGCGTCGCGGAGGTCGGGCGTCGCGGTAATCGAACGTCGATTCCGTTGACGTCGAGGTGCGTCCGAAGAGGTAACGTCGCTGGAGAAGCTTCGTAAGCTGACGAAGAAAGCCCGAGGAGGAAGCGGCGTCTCCTTTCGTTGACACGGGAAGAAGATCGAAAGAAGCAGCGTTGTCGATCTTCGGAAACACATCGGCTGTGAAGAAGAGAAGAGACGACACGTCTTTCTCTTCTTATGGTGACGGCGTTCTTCGTCGGAGCCTAAGTGTTCTTCGCGTTCTTCGTCGTGGTTGAAGAAGAAGAAGAAAGCTTCCCAATCCTCTCAAGGTGGCAAAAGAAAACTAACCAAAATAAAATAAATCTAAGGCTTATTTTATTTACACAACTAAACCACTTTGAATTTCAAAAGTTTGAAATTAAGACACTCATCTTAATTAATAACACAAGTTGTCAAAATTAAAAAGAGAGGAGTTATTGGGAGTTTTAAGGGGAGTTGAAGAGTTAGGGTTCGTGTGGGCCCCACCACACTTAATCCTCTCAAGGGAGGTTAAGTGGATGTGGTTCCCACCTCTAACTCCCTTTGGGAGGAAATAACCAACATGGATAAAAATAAATTGGGTTTCCACAATTTATTTAACTTCATTTAATTTCCCCCAAAACTAACTCTCAACCCGCATAAAACGCAACCTCGGAAAAGGTCTCCTTAAGCGAAAATCGGCGCTGCGAGTTCATCGGTGCCCTCAGAATTCGATTTCGGGCACCGGTTAAAAAGTTAGAAATTCCCGCTCATTCGGTCACTGAACATACCCGAGCCAAACTTCGGAAATTGATTCCGGGCACACCGGGCCTCGGAATCAGGTGCCGTCAGAAACTGCGTTCTTGTAAAATCCCAAAGAAAAATTAAGAAAAAATTTCCCTTGAATTTTATGGGTATTTACATTAACCTTGTTCTTCTCCTCAAAATCACTCTAAATCCTTATTTAAATGAGCTGGGAAATGATGATTCTCTCTTTATTTTATAACACTCTCAATTTATCAGGTTTGTTATCTATATCTTTATGGGAATTATAAAGGTTGTGATTTAACTACCATAAATGGGGTGTGATCCTCATATCTAAAATATATATAAGACTAAATCCCAGGAATCACAAAGTATCTCAGCATATCTTCATCTAGCTTCATAACATGATCCATTGATTTTGTAGTGGCACCTTTTATTTATCTAGAACTATAGATCTGTATAGTTTTTTTCCTTTAATGTTTTCAAAACATTCCTTAAGTTCCTTTCATGTTACTCATGGATTATAGAATATAGAAAAATATATTCTTTAAACACAGCAACAAAGTGATCCAAAAGATGATGGAAGACTTTATTCATAAGATTCATAAATACATAAAGTGCATTAAATAACCCAAAGGGTATAAATACAAACTTATAATGACTATATCTCATCTGAAATGTTGTCTTGATAATTTTATCCCCCTTTCAACTTTGTCTGACAGTACCAAGACCTCAGATAAATCTTTAAAAAACACTAATCCCCAGGGATCCAATCAAAAAAATCATCGATATGAGCTAAATGATACTTTATTTTAATTATGATGTTATTTAATAATCTATAATCAAATAAAAGTGTCGTCAAATCATATTTATTTTTCACAAATAAAATAAGAACACCCCATAGTGAAGTCCTAGTTCAAATGAAAACCTTATCAAGAAATTCTTGTAATTAGTTTTTCAATTCCACAAGATATACTTGATCCATTTGATATAGGGGTTTAGAAATAGTATTATCATCAGAGACTAAATAAACAATAAATTTAACTTCTTATTCTGGAAACACACCAGAAAATTCATCTAGAAAGACATCGTTAAATTCATTCACTACAGGGATGTCACTAAGTAAAGTTTTTTCTTTATTTTAAAAAACATGAGATAGAGAAATTTCACTTTAATATTTCAAAAATTTCTCATCTTATTAGTATGTTATTAAAGGTAAGAAATCATTTAATAAAACTTTATTGTCTATGTAATATATTTTATCATGATAAATTTAAAGTCAATCCATACCTAAAATGATATCAAAATCTATTATGGGAAGTTTAAAATGATTAACAGTAAATACCATCCCAATAATGACAATAAGAAGATTCCTATAAATCATGTTTTATTTAACACTTCACCTAGAGTTTTCACCAAACATTATATCCCACATTCATTATCTGATACTCCTAATTTACTTTAAAATTTCTCATAAATTAATGAATGTGAATATCCCATATCAAACAAATTATTGTAATAATTAAAATAAACCAGTAACATTCCTTTCACCACTTCATTTGATATCCAAACATCAACTAATGTACTAGAAAAAAATCCACAACCTTTTTATTTCAATCTAGATGGTTTTGTCCCTGGGTAATCAACTTTGGATATACATTATCATAATTTTATAACTCATTGTCACTAAAACGTATTAATATTGGATTTTCATTTCTTTTCTGATCATTTTCCTTACATTCACGAGCCATATAACCAAACTTAATGCATTAGAATCACTTACAAAACATTGAAATACATTCTCTAGGATACTATTTACCACACATATCACAAGATGGTAATTTGGTTTTCTTACCTCAAAACTTCTTTGATGAATTCTTTCCAATCACCTTTAAACTGGACCCCTTCTTTGTCTTATTATCATTGGACACATGATCATTGAAAAAATCCATTTTTACCCTCTCAATACATTGAATAAGATTTTAATATATTTTTAACTCTAAATAATCAAATGACCTTAAATATATTTTCTTCAATACTGAGTAAAACTAATTTATCTTATTATCAATATATTGGATAAAATTTGGGATGTGCCTCACTAATCAAGTGAAGTTTTATTCACATGAAACCAATGAATCTTTATCATTTTTTCTCAATTACAAGAATTTTGTTTCCATCTTAAGTTTAAAATTCTTAGGGAAGTATTTCTAAAGGAAAATATTCCTAAATTCATCCCATTCAAATGCATTAATATCTTCACCTTCTCAGATTTTCTTAACCATTTACCACCGCTGGTTGGATTCACCTTCAAAATGATAAATTTAAAGTGTTTCATTTTTGTGATCTGAATAACACGTGACATAAAATATATTTTCTAGGGATTTAATCCATCCTTTTGCTACCACAAGGTCAGATGATCCTCTGAATGATGGGGGATATTGTCATATGAAATAATCCAATATCATCATATTACTTTGTGGTAGATCCGATTAACCTCTTTCATGGAAACCACCAATATTTATAGCCTATTTCCACTGATCCATCACTACAACAAACTTATTAGTTCTAATTAAAACCATCTCAGGATTCTGATTCAGAAGGATATTTTCCTCTTGATTCCTTCCCACTATAGCATCCATATTTAGTCTACATAAAACCATTCTGACAGACATAATTTAGATGAAGTAAATATTTAAATTCTATATCATTTTAACTTAACCATAAATCAAAATATTCTAATGTAATACTATTAATTATATCTAAACCTATAAAGTTATATTAAAAATTACTTTAATATCAAATTAAAGGACCTAACCTTATATATAACATAATATTGTGTTTTATTCAATAATTAATTTTTTTCACTTCGAGGATCTTTTTTTGGTTTAGAGTTTTATATAATTGGGCCATAACTCATAAAAAACCATAAAATAAAATTTAGACACTTATGATTTGTATCCATTTTTTCTATAATATAAAACTTTTAAAATAAAGCAATATTTATTTCTTGTAAAATCTCCAGGACTTCAAACTTTACTCCTTCCTTTTCCTTACCAATCCTTAAATCCTATAAAAACATTTAAAAATGTAAGATAAGTATAAAAAGCTAAATAAGGGATAAAAAAAGAACAAAAACCATTAGTCTTGTGAAAACCTGAATATCCATGAAAACTTTATCATAAAGTAACACTTTCCATCCATAATAATGATTAAATACATTCATTTAAAATAATCTCATTTATTGACTTTTTTTGTAATCACAAGATTACCATAAAAACCATAGATATCATATGTAAAACATACTTATATCTTGGTACATCATTATACTTATCAAACTTATAAATGGAATAACCATGCATTCTACTTCCACATATGTCACTCTTATAAATTGAATATCCATATGGATAACTTCCATACCCAATGCATTTGAGAGATATCATAGACCCACCCATAATCAGTTTATCATAGAACCAATTGTCATTGGTTTATCACATAACCACCCATAAAATGTTCAAGTACCATTATATAATCATAACACATAAAATAAAATAAAATAAAAAAAATTCATAATATTTCATTTTCACTCCTCAAAAAAACTTTTAAATTATTGAAATAATTAATTCATTTTCAATAAAAAAAATACCAAAAAAATAAAAGAGGGGACTTTTTCTTTTAAAAAAATAGAAAGTCTTGTAGAGGAAGAAAAATATCAAAATATACATAAAATATAATTTATAATCCATTTATATATATATATATATATAAATAAATATATAAAATAGTATCTACAATATTTACTTGGAGGGAAATATTTTGAAATTAAATCATCAGCCATTTAAAAAGAGATTTATAAAATCAATTTTTCCCATATCACTTAGAAATATTTAAATCATAAGCCTCATGATAGAATAAAATTTAATAAAAAATTAAATAAAATTATTATAGAAAAATTCATGATATGATATCTCAAAGGTGAAATATATACACCTCCTAAAATCATGTGTGTTTATAATATCAATATATGCCTTAAGGAAAGTAGGTTGGGATGAAATCCCTTACCTTGATTATAACTTGTCACGTGTGTATTTATCTTCCGGAATAATAAACATACATTAATTTTTTACTTTCTTAAAAACATTTTCAAGTTTATAGTTACTTTTATTTCACTTATTACAATTTTTAATACAAATACTTAAACAATTAACTTTACATCAGGTGTTTTGACCATATTGGGTTTATTTGTCAAAAATGATTTTGGTAGGTTGACTAAGGTCAACGATATCATTATTTAAAAATATACATAATAATAATCATGAAATAATTATAATATTTATTCATCAATTATTCTTTTAAGAACAATCATAAAATATAGTTATGAAAAATGAACCAATGTTACAATCATGGAGATGCTAGGTCGTATGTACGTATGAGTAATGTTCCTACTTTTCAATGATCATTACGGAAAAGAGGTTAAGTAACATTTATCTTTCCATAATGATAATTATATTTTTAATATGATATTATTAAATCATATATACTTATATATAAATTTATTGTGATGTAAAATTAATCACATCCCTTCAAGGTGGCGTTAGTCCAAACGTCTACGGACGACTTTATCACTTCTACAATGTGTGAAATGAAAATAAATAAAATCATATATTATATTTATATAAATGAAATTATGTCATGGGTATCATATATATTTTATTAATATCAAATATTTTCATTAAAATCACCCTTAATATATTCCATGTAAACCATAAATTAATCATACCACCTTGAGGAAGTGGTAGACCAAATGTACACAAACTATGTTATCATAGTCCCACAAAATGGAATGCATGAAGGTGTGTATTGTATAAAAATTAAATAAGAATTAAGAAATTATAAATATCATATATATAATATAAAAATATTATTTATATAATAATTTCTAACCATTAGAGGTGGTAAAAGAAAAAACGAACGACATCATTTCGTGAGGTGATTGTCTGTTGTACACACGAACGGTAATTTCATTACCCATTCGATGGAAGTGTGTATAGGTGCAGGTATAAACCTTACAAAAATAATATATAATTATTTTTAGGATAATAATGTTATTATATAATAATTTTATAATAATGATTTAATTGGTGTAGAATGAAATAAAATAGACATGCACGTTAAAGAACGATACCACTTTTTTAGGTAACTCCTTTTCAATTGCACTAAAGGGATTCCTTAGTTGAATTTATAACCTAATTAAGGATTATAGGATGAGTTAAGGATTTTTTAAATCAATTTTGGAATTTTTTGGATGATCTAAAAGGCTTAATAATTGTGAGTAATTGAGGGGGGGGTGAGTTCCCTTCTATAGTGAACGAGGAGTAGCATTTTTGTAAATATAAAAAGGTAAACAACATTGAGAGGTCTCCCTTAAATAATGTGCCTACAATAATGTCCAATTTAATATAAAAGTTATTATATGTTATAATAATGTCCATAAAATAGGTTTTGGACAAGTTTCTAGTTCATTTTCCCCCTTAATATTAAAGTCTAACCACTAAGTAAACTCGTTTTTACATTAATTGTTGTAATTAATTTTAATTACTTTCAATAATATTTTTGGTCAAAAAATAATTTTACAATATTATAAAAAATAAAATACTCTGATTAAAAATATGAAATGCATTTTTTAAAATTCTAATCACATAAGTGGCATAATTTTTTTAAAAATTTATCATGTGGATGGGATTAGATAATGGGCTTTTAAGTGAAAATATTCAAAGGTTTGCTTAGTTTTTATATCTAATTTTAATTATAAATAGATTATAATGACCTAAATTAATTTAAATCATATAAAATTTATCAAATTATATTTTAAAACCAATTAGAAATATAATTTTACTATATAAATAAATGATATGAAATTCTAATTTTCAATTAAAATTCAATATTTTTTACTATTCATCAAAAAATGAAACTTCTCAAAAAAATACCAAAATCTCAGCCAAAGTAAATTTTTATATTTCACTTTCAAAAATCAAGATTATTTATTCATATAAAAATAATAAAATTTTCAAAAATTAGTTTTAAAATAGGTGTGTCATTAAAAGGTGGTAAAACTATTTTTTAGAAAAATATAGCTTTTAAGTGTAAAACTGAATTTATTCTTATATTATGCCTAAAAAATCTATTGGATGAATGTAAAAAAAATTATAAACACGTGTAAACATAATATAGTTAGTCCTATTCATTTATTCCTATAAAATGGCTAGGCGGTAACTGTTATATTAACATAAAAATATTAACAACATATTATTGTTCGGTATTACATAGTCTTGCATTCAATGCAAGATTTTGAATAAAATCATTGTTTTTTTTTGTGTATTATATTTTTCATAGCATAAAATTTATTTTAAAATTACTATCTAATACATAAATATTAAAAAATATAAAAAAGACTCATTTTATCATTATTTGGGTTATTACATCATGTGCCGCCAATAATGAAACATTTTTTAGAAAAGAGGGGATGTGGGTAAGATATGGTCATCCAATGGGTGTTTTACAAGTGTCTAGGTCATTTTTTATCTTAAGTTTAAAGATTAGTCCCTTGGTAAACTCATTTTTATCTTAATCAATGTAAATAATTTTAACTACTTTCCCTAATAATTATGGTCAAAAATTAATTTTAACTTATTATACAATATAAATTATGGTGATTAAAAATATGGAATCCATTTTGATAAATTCAAATTACATAATTGGTAGAGATTAATTTAAAACTAATCCCATAAACGGGATGATAAAGTGGTTTTTAAAAGTGAAACTCTTCAAAAGTTTACTATGTTTTTATATCTAAATTCAATTTAAAAATGATTCTTTTGAACTAAATTGGATTAATATATATATATATTTATTTATTTATTTATATTGTATTTTTAAAAATAATTAAAAATATAATTTAACATTAAAAATTATTTGTATGAAAAGTCATCTTTCTATTAAAATTCAGTATTTTTCACTATTCATCCAAAAAATAAAATTAAAAGAAAAATACCAAAAAAATCACCCTAAAAAGATTTTTCCAAATTAAAAACTGTAGTTTATTTTTTCAAAAAAAATATTATAAAATTTTAACAAAAATAGTTTTAAAAAAAGTATACCATTAAAAGGCTGCAAAACTATCTTTAGAAAAATAAATCTTTATTACATAAAATTGGATTTTTTTTATCTTATGTCTATCAAATATATTGGATGAATGTAAAAACATTTGATTGAATATATAATATATAAATTTTATTATGATCATTCAATAATAGTAATTAATTTAATTTATTAATATACAATTTCTTGAATGCATAAAAATAGTTTTTTTATAAAAACATTTCTTTTATATTCAATCGGTTTTTTTATTCATTTCTAATTAAATTGTATCAAATTAATTCAACCATATATTTTCATAAGATAGTTAATACAATTAATTAAGACCAATTTAATGTCTATGAGATAATTTTTCATTTAAATAATAATATTAATAGTATTTGTTTACACTCGATCTTGCATGTAACACGAGCTATTGAAGAAACTCATTGTTGCGTGCAACACAAGCTAACTCAGTATTTTGTGCATTACAATCTATAGAATTGAATGAATTTATTTAAAATAGTAAATATATCGTAATGTATTTGGATGTTATATTCCCTTCTATGCTAAGTGTTTCCTATAATACATGCAATCAAATAAAATGTTGTTCTTTTAGATTTTCTTTGTTGTTATATAATCTTTTTGATATTTTTTTTACACGCAATACTATGTTTAGATTGAGTTTCACACAACACTGAGTTTAAATTAAATGTGGCATATTATTATGATAGTTGTAACCTATAAATCAGAATGGTGTTTATGAATAATATTAATTCAATTATGAAAATATAGTTTATAAATTTATATAAAATGAATTAATTTGTGAAAATTTAATTTGAAATAAAAAAGAAACATTTTTAAAAATAAAATGAAATTTGTCTTTGAAAAACTATTTTTATACGTGTAAGTATGTTTTATATCAATAAATTAACAAAATATTTTTTGTTTAATTATTTTTATTAATTTAATATTTTATATATTAAAAATAATTAACATTCATCTTATGTGTTTTGTAGTTGGGAAATAAGAATAATTCAAATTTTATGCTCAAAATAATATTTTTCTAAAACAAGGTTTTGTCTCCTTCTTGTGAACTTATAATATAATTAATTTTTATCAAATTTATAAAATTAGTTTTATAAAATAAGATAATTTTTTAAAATAATAATTTCTAAATAATATAAGGGTGAATTTTTTAGATTTTTCTGAAAATTTTCATTTTTTGATTAATAGTAAAAAATATTGAATTTTAATTGAAAATGAATTTTTTAAAAATTATTTATAATGTAATATTATATTTCTAATTATTTTTAAAGTCAAATAAGTTAAATTTTATATAAATTCTCCCAATTTAGGTAATTTTAATAAATTTCATATTGAATTTTCATATAAAAACATTTTGAACTTTTGAACTTTTTCTCTTTAAAACCTATTTTTCACATCGCGTCTACAAGATTAATTTCAAATTAAACTATGAAACTTATTTGAATAATATTTGGATAAATGGATTGAATATTTTTAATTATCATAATTTTTAATTTCTGGTAAGGTCAACTTAATTTTTTACCAATATGAATAGTGAATGAAGTAAAAATTAATTAGCATGATTAAGGTAAAAATGGGTTTACTGAGGGTTAAAACAAAAATATAAGGGTAAAAATGGCCTATAAAGTTTTCTGAAACTATTGGATGGAAATATTTCTTCCCATACACCTCTACAGTTAAATAATTTCCTAATTTGTACCCTTTTTACATATTAAAAATGTGGGAACACTTATTTCTTTCCAAAAATACCATGTGTATCATCTCCCCCACTTATAAAAGAACTCCCCATATCCTCTCTTCTTCGCCCATTAAAAACTATATTTATAGGACAATACCTACACAAATAACTTCCCAACTTCCCTCCTACCATCCTAGAATCCTTATCTTGTATATAAATCCAACCTAGAAAGTATTTAGTGAAAACATAATAAGGATACCCAAAGAAGAGGTAATGTTCTTCAAAAAGCGCCTTTATTTTATTTCATTGTCCACCTACTTTTATTATTTTTAAAACATGATGATATAATAACATTAGTACCTTACATATACTGAGATTCTGTAATAATAAATTAATGAACTAAAATGTATCCACTTCTATCAAATGGGTTATGAAATCATCATTTGTGTGTATAGTGGACTGGATACAATTTTGTTAAAAGGATGATCCCATAAAGGGAGTAGCGGATTGGGTCTCCATCTTGTCGTTCTCTTCTTTCTAGCTTCATTCGGATAGTGGCGGTTCCTCCTTGGTCCTCCCAGCATGCTCGAGGTGCGATGGCCGCTTTTGCGGTGAATGGTGGACTCGATCTAGAGGCTCGGGGTTCGGTCTTCTATGGAGAGGGTGTTTGGGATTCTTCTGGCCTCGAGGTGGTGCTCCTGCTCTTTTGCGATGTGGGGTCTAGATTCGGTGCGGCGTTAGGTTCGCAGACCTTCTTTGTGGTGAGGGGGTTTTCGTTTTAGTGCATCGGGGTCGTGGTTTAGTTCTCTGCAGAGGTGTGGTCTTGATCTGGTGCATCAGGGTCTTATCTTTACGGTGAAGGGGATTATGATCCAGTGCATTGGGGTAGAGATTTTCTTGTTCTGCGACATTGGGGTTGTGCTCAAGTGCATCTTGGGGTCGTGATTTAGTGCGTCGTGGGGTCATTCTCTAGAGGCGTGGGTTGTGACCGCCTGTCCATGGTGATGGGGTTATGATCTAGTTTTTTCTCAGGGCTATGACCATCCTCTTCTATGTCCATGGAGTCCAACCCTTATTCCACAGTGTGGATCATGATCTGGTCATCCTGTGTTAGGGCCTTGATTCTGATCCTTGGTGAAGGGGCTGGGATCCATTGTCTGTGTCGTGCTCCAGCAATGGGTTCCTTGGTTGGAATTTTTTTTTCTCTTTGTGGGTTTGATGGCAGCTATGGGGCATTCACATGATGATTTTATGAATAAGAATCCAATTTCTTTCTGTGTTTAACCTCCTAGTTTGCGTTGGTTGATTTGGAATGGTGGTAATTGTATACTTGTATGGCTTGTTTTTCGAAGGTGGGAAGTTTGTGATACCTGATGTGACTTCATGAATAGACTTCAAAGGAGGTTTCATAGCTGGTGATTCAGATTTAAAGAGTTTTTTGGATTTGGTTGTTAGACAGGGTTTGGAGTCAACCATTTGATCAGACCTATGCTTTGACACAGGACACTTGACTGTCTATTAGCCTTGCAACGGTGGAGAGCTTCTTCATGATTAAATGATGGGGAGGAGTAGTTCAGTGTTTTCATTTTGGTTTTAATATTTCTATCATTTTAGTGTGATGGTCCTATTTCTATAATTTATTTGGGTTTCTACCCCCTTCATCCCATAAAATGGGGCTTTGTCATATAATAAAAAAATTGAAGGCCTTCGGGCCATTGGAGGAGTGTACGGTGGACTACCGCCTCACGAACTGATGTCATTCAATTTTCAATTAACACCTATAAAGTTTTAAAATAATGATGGATTTATTATTTCTATATGATATTTATGATATTATTAGGAATCTGAAATTATTATATCACATACCTTTATTCTTCCCATTTTGTGGTAACACGATAACATTGCTCGTGTGTATGGAGGACTACCACCTCACAAAGCGATGTGATTCATTAATGCTTTACATAGAAGGTGATAAAGGTAAATTTTATTATTATATGAGATATAAATAAAATAATTATGATATTAATGACATATTTATCATTTTTTAAAGATAATATATATATTTTATTTCTTAAATTTTTACACAATGAAAGATGGTAACACTGCTCGGGTACATGTGGACAACTAGCTTCATGAAGCGATGTGAGTCTCTTTTCATCACCACACCACATGTATAATATATATAACTATATTTAAATAATTATTTTTTTATTATATTGTTATCATTATATAAGTATAATATATTACTTACCTCATTTCCATAATAAATATTGAAAAATGAAAACATTACTCATGCGTATGTACGGCCTACCATCTCCATGACCATAACATACTTCATTTCTCAAAACCATATTTCATTATTGGTATTAAAATTATATTTTATAAATAAATACTATAATTATTTCATGATTATTATTCATTAATTTATGGAACCACAATCAATGTAAGAGGTCTAAAAATAAAAAATCAAAACTTATACAAAAAAAGCGATTATTACCCGAAACATGAATTTAACATATACAAGGGTAATAAAAGGACATAAGTAAATCATATATGTAAGGATATATATAATTATTTTTCTGAAATAAATTTATAATTAAGTTATATTTATTATATTGGAGGTTTTAATGAGTGAAAATGAAGTCAAGACTTAAGGTAAGGGGATTTCTAGTCTTAGTTTTATTTATAAGAGACTTATGCAATGTTCATCACTTTATTATTTTTTATGGTGTATATACTACACTATGAAATGATATATCATGAATATAACCCATTTAATGATAATTAATGTTTCCATTTATGTTATTATTTCACATATCTTACAATTCAAAAGTTACCCAATTTGTAATAGATTTTTGTCTCAATTTTATTTCTTTGAGATGTATGTTATATTATGAACCAATATTCTTTCACTAGGGGTATATACAGGCACTTTTACTTGTAATATCATGAAAATATTTATCCAAATGACATTTTAAGTTTCATTTTATGTTATTTATTCTGGGGATTATGATTAAAATTTACCAAAGTGGTAAATATTTCATGTTACAATGTCATCATTTATTGATAATTCATATGGTTATGTTTACAATGATAAAATATTATGAACCATTAATCAATAATTATCATTAATTTTGTTCTCTAATTTTTATTCATTATATATTCATTTAATCGTACCATTTTTCACTCTTTGGTACTTAATATAAATAAGAAAATGGTTTTAATAAAATCTGAATTTATTTCTCTCTTTAATAAAAAATCAATTTTCATCCAAAACCTTGTTTTCTAAAAATGTTTTCAAAAAAAAATTATTACCCACTTATTATTTTTAAAAATAAATTTATCTAACCATGTTTTACTTTTTTTTAAAAAAATTATAAGGAATATTCATATCATTTTAAAAAATAACACTTGTTTGTCTTTTATTGAAAATGTGAAACAAATCCTTCTTTTTAACTTGCACAACATGAATATTATTTCCCACTATCATGACCACTCAATTATTAAAATATTTAATTAATATTTTTGAAAAAAAATTCAAAGAAAAATTTTTCCTTGATATTTAGGTAATTTCTTAGTTTTCAAAGAAATGCTTTCAAAATGTTAGGATTTTTAAAATGTTTTATGTATTTAAAAAATTATTTTCAAAGTGGAATGGATATTTTACTCAATAAATTATTTAAATGATATGTCAAATTAATTTTACATCTAATACTTCTTCCGTTAATGTTACTTATGCGTTATTGAGTATTTTATCCAAGGATACCATTTTTATTGTTTCTTCGAATGGTTTATTTTTATGATAAAAAAATGTTTCACAAACTTGTTTCTCTTCCATGGGTTACACCATGATAAAATACATATTAAACCCACTTATTTTCATGTTTCATTCTATTATTAAATGATTATGAAACTTATCTCTTTAAAAAGGTTATGATATGATGAAATGTTTTTGATACCCACTTTATTTCATGGGTTATGATAATATGAATGTTTATGATCATATGGAACACATAAATATGGTTTTCATCATGTGATGGGTGGGACCTGTATCACCCTCTAACTCATTGGGTAAATATATATATATCATAAGATAAATAATATTAGAATGGGGAGTGAAACCAATTCAGTAAGGGACTTTTCCCACTATGATTGTCTTAGGAGTAAACCTTAACTAATATGTTGTTATGCATGGAACTGTCTTTCATGCATATGATGTTAGTCATGAACTTGATTATATATTCATAATGTTATATGTAAACCTGATTACATGTTCGCAATGTTATGTGGGGAATTTTTTACATGTCCATAATTTTATACATGGAACTGGTTACATGTCCATTATGTGAGGTCTAATTTCATGTCCTTAACTTAATGAGTGAACCCATTTCTATTTATACATGTTTAAAATGTTATAAGTTGATGTG
Organism: Viscum album; assembly: GCA_963277665.1. Classification (NCBI taxonomy): domain Eukaryota; kingdom Viridiplantae; phylum Streptophyta; class Magnoliopsida; order Santalales; family Viscaceae; genus Viscum; species Viscum album. The sequence continues at coordinate 1,076,429,237 of OY728166.1, read as the reverse complement.
TATACCAAAAATACATGTCATATGAAAATGTTATGCTCTCATAGATCATGATATTTTATTTCCTTATTATTAATGTCTTTTTAACTTCCAATATTTATGCCATCATACAATATTATGATCATTATTATGCTATGTACGGTTATAAATGTTATGATCATGTTATCATACCCTTATATCCATGTTATTATTATGTATATCCCTTTTTTATCCTTACTAAGAATCTGATATCACCCTTTATTATGTTTTCTTTCCCCTAGGTTATGAAGAATGGTTTTAGGTAGGGTGTATCTTTCAAGAGTACTTAATTGGAAGATTTATGGGAGAAATTGAAGAAATCTCAGGAATTAAGATGTCTATGTTCCATGTTTCCAAAGGTAATGAACTATTATAGGCCTCAGGCATGAGTTTGGGTAATGTAATGAATATTTACCTAATGTATGTAAAACCCATATATGATAATTCTTGTGTTCTATACGAAGTGTCCCAAAAAATATTTTTGGCACCATGGAACAATCACTAGGTTTCCTAGTAGAATTATAAACCATGCTATTTTAGATTTATCAAAAACCACATTTTATAAAGTTATGAATTCCATAATTTTTTAATTTATCATCAAATTTTTATCTTTAATTATCTTTTCATCAATATACTCTTACTCCACATTCTGGGAAATTATGTTTTCATCAATAATATCAATCATTTTTCATCATGATTCAAGAATAACGTTGAGATCTACTATCACTCATTTGAACTCAATTTCTATTTCTGTGATATCTTAAGCATTTGAATCATTAAAAATTTCTTAAAAAATCATTCATAATCTCCAATGAATTCATATCTCTTTTATGAAAACTATTTTCTTTTAAGAACACCATGAAATACACTCATAATTAAAACTTTGTTGGTGTATCATCACCATTACATTCTTTATCACTACTCCTTTACTCGTCTTTATTACACAAGTAATATTTGAGCAGTATTGGTTTTTTTATAAAGAATGTTTTATGTTCACCCTATGAGTCTTTATATTTTATTTCACCTTCATTATCGCATGTTATGGATTCATGTTTTGAGAAATTATTTTTCTTCTTTATTTTATTTATTTGTTCTTTTTTTCTTTGAAAAAACATATTCCATAAAGTACACTAAACATGTTTCTATTAATTGATAATCTTTTGGGTTGATCCTCCTTATTCATATTATTCTTTATTATAAGGGAAATCTATCAAGAAATTTTAAATCATTCCATAATTAAATAACATAAATGCATGACTTCATCTATATTTACCTTTCCCACATTTTTAGAATAGAAAGATAAATTCTTCAAATCCAATGGAATAATTTTCAAATTAAAATTCTTCCTCATTACAATTATTTGAATAAACATGTTTTGATTTCTTTATTTAATTGAAATCCATAATCTTTTATGATTTTTTCTATTTAAGGTTATCCCTCTTCTTATCCTGTAAGTGATAAAAATATTATTGAGTTTTTAGATGGTCTACTCATCAAAGTATTATTAATAATGGGATGAAATATTCATATCAAATTAATTAAGTATGATTCTCATAAGATTATTTAAAATGGTATAACCTTCGATATTTTCACCATAGATTAGAATCTAGGTCATTTTTCTTCATGAAAATTAATAATTTATCCACTGATTCGTACATTACCATTTAGAAGTCTTAAAACTGATCATGAAAAGTTTTTAATGAAAAAAATTTCACCTTATTGTATCATTCATGTTTATTGCAGTGTTTTTTCCAAATTTGGTTTGTTGTATTTTTTCCCAATACTCATGTCAGCATTTTATCTAATAGTGATGAGATAAATTAATTGCATGCTCTCCCATTGAATTTTATATTCTTATTATCAATTTTTTTATAGTTAATACTAGTTTTTGAATGATTAAAACCATTATTAGTTATGTTAATAATAACCAAGTTGAGTGATAAAATATACAAAACCATCATATCTCTCCATAGATAGTATCCCTTTCCCTCAAATATAGGAACTTCTAAATTGATAGTGATATTAAAAGACAGCATAGATCATGTTGATAAAACACACAAACAATTATCAGTGGTTTCTGAAAATTCCAAATCTTACTTTCCAAAAACCTTATTATTTTCAACATTTAGTGTGAAAGAATATCGACGGTGATGATGTGATGATGAGAGAATGAGTTAGAAATAACACCCACATGCATAAGTATTTTTACAAGGTTCACTCTCCCTTATTATCATGTGGTTAATCCTTGGGGTGGAATGATTATAATACTTCTACAGACAGTTCTAAATTATTATCAAAGGTAAAATTAAAGGAGATATATGATTTTATTGAACATTTATTATAAGATAAGTGATGAGTGTTATCAAGTCAAATGATCTCTATTTAACATACCTCAAGTACCTTTGTGATTTGGACTTGGTGTTCAACCTTTTTCTTCTCCTCAAAATCATGCTAAATCCTTCTTTTAATTATTTGGGAAATAATGATTATCTCTTTGTTTCATTACACATTCATTGTATCAGGTGTTTCATCTATCTATTCATGGTAATTACATACTTTTTGATGTAACAAACATACATGTTTCATGATCCTCATATATAATATATATATAAGGTTAAATACTAGGAAACTCAAAGTATCTCAACATATTTTTTACTAGATTTATAACATGATTCATTGAATATGGTTTGGAACATTTTATTTTTACAGATCTATAGATACCATAATTGAACTCATTACACCATGGATCCTTCTTTTAGTAATGTAATCAATCTCTTTACTACCCATTGCGGTGTAAATGAGTGTCTCATAACACATGGTCTCTTAACTTTGAAAAATTATATGACACTTAATTCTCCTAAGACGGTTTTAATAGCATAATCCAATTCTCTTTACCTCCTTAGATACTTCATCATGGTTCAATCATCTCTTTTATGGTTTCATTCATATCATTTCACTATAAATCCTTCCCCATATCATATTTACAATATAAAATAACTCACAAGTAGGATTAACTCATTCCTCTAATAAGCACCACTACATTGTAACCAAATTGATTTAAAACTGATCTATTTCATGTGTGGTTAATTTGTTTCTATGTAAGAATAACTAATATATTTAATATCTTGACATTAGATAAATTCTTTCCTATGTGATATTAACTTAGATAAAAAATGGAGTGATAAACTCCTTCACACCTTGAATTGACATGTATAGATGAAATTCACTTCTTTCATTACTAATAATATCCTCCAAACTCTAAAGATATTCAAACTCACCAATGAGTATATTTAAAATGAATACAAAATTAAAAAAATAAAAAACTCATGAATAAATTACCTTATTAAAAAGTCATATTATGTGTTTTAAATATATTTCATTTAAACAACTAACCATAAGATAGAATAGTGATTATTAAGTAACTCCATACCTTAGTGTAATATCAATAACACATTGGCCATTTATAACTTTGTATCAAATCATTTACCCTTTTTTCTATTCAATTTCACCAGTTTTATGAAATATTTAATTTATTTAAGTGATCTTCGGTCTTCTCCTTTATATTTGATGGAAACATGTGAATATGAATAATAACATGATATCTTATCCAAATTATAACAATTAACACCTCAAGATTCTATTATTTTGATGGATTATCAGCTCCACTCTCTATTTATAATAACTTATGAAATAACTTATCATCTCTCACCCTTCACAACAATTAAAACTTTTATATTATCCCCCTTTGTAACAAATTCAATGTAATGAGAGAGTTAAAACAACCATGAAATAATTATAAGTATTTTAAGTAATAATTTAATCCCAAAATCACTCTAAAGTGTTATAAGTAATTCTCTGTCAATGTATTAGTCAATATATCCCTAAATTTATTCATGGTTGAAACATATTTTAATGAATTCTATAAATGATACAACTTTTCCTTGATGTAGAGATGCAAGATTTCAATGTACTTTGATATTGAATGTTTCACCAATTTCATCGATAAGTTTATTTTTTATTCATTATCACAACCAATAAATAATGGGTATAAAACAAAAAACCTCTTATATTTAAGTTGTGACACTATCCCTATCATTTGAGTTATTTTTTATAATGCCACAATATAATAATTCTCCATTGATCTAAGAGTGAATGAATTCTTCTTTATGGATTTCCATGAAACACATCTTCCTTAGATAAAGAAGGCACCTCCAGAATTGGTCTTTTGATCTCTAATATCTCATTCCAAATTAGAATTGGTATGATAATAATTCAATAATATTGTACCTTTTCATACCTCAGTATTGTATATACAACTTACACTCCCAAAAAAATTAATCTCACCAATCACAAAAATTATAAAAAGTCTTCTCATTTGGGAAACAAACACTCACTAGATTTTTCTTTTTTTATGAAATAAATTATTTCATCAACATAAAAACCCATAAATAGTGAGTTTTTGTCATCTCCCTCAACATAAAAATTTGAATCCACCTTTCATTTCTTTAATATTATTCTATTTAAGTTGTTTTCCTACTTTAGGAATCATACTCTAGGTGCTTGTCAAATCCCATGGAGTTTTTTATTTAGTTATCACACATAAGAACAATCATTATCAAGGATATAAAATTTTGGTTATTCAATGTAGACCTATTATAAAAATTAACTAATATGTAAGGTAGTCATCACATCTATTTGTAAAACCACATAATTTCATTGAGTAAAAAACAAAAAATAAAATAAAATTATTTAAACACTTGTTACTAGAGAAAATTTATCATAAAAATAAATACCATGATTTTACAAGTATCCTTTTTAAAATTATATAAAACAAATTCTATGTAACTTCACCTTTCTCATTAAGATTATTTAAAAATAATCCTTTTATCTTGATCAAATTTTTTTCTTTTCTAGATGAAACCAATTCCTAGGTATCATTATTATCATTTATGTTTAGTTATTTTTCCACCACTAAAATCAAATGGTCAAGTTATAAGTCCTAATCCACACTATTTAGTTAAAAATTGATAAAAGTAAGCTAGTTTGGATATAAATTTTCAATCTTATTTAGGTTTGTACTATATTTTTATACCTCCAAGAATGTTTTCAAGATAAGTATGTTTTCTATTCCTTAATAAGTAAGATCTTCTTTTCTCTAGTAATTCATCATTTTCAGAATTTTAAAACTTATCCTGAAAAGTTTTAAAATCTACATGTATATCCTGAATCTCATAATTCTACCCAATCATCTATTCAAGGTATTATTCAATATTATCAGAAATGAGAAATGATGTTTTGGGGGAATTTTTATTTTGAAATATAATTAAATAAAATCTTTCAATAATATATCATAAAATTATTATTTTAGCACTAGTAACTTCTTCCCTATGGTGTATACACATGAAATAATCCTTCATCTTTACTCTCATAGAACTTTCCTAAAACATGTCGTTATTCATGATAAAAATCGGCTACTGAATAACATGAAATTATTCATAGATTAATTCTTTATAAAACACAAATTATATTATGTTTTGACTGAATTAAGTTAGAGATGAGACTGATTTAGAATATATTAAACCAAGGTTGCTTCTTGTCTCTAAATGAATTTTGAAGTTTTATTCTCTGAACGAATTTTACTTCCCATATCCACTAATGTTAGATTATTCCTCTAAGTGACGTATGGATCAATATATTCAAGACGTAACCCTTGATTCTAGAGGTATTAATTAAAGTATTCATTCTTATATTGGGACCTAATTTTAGATAAAAATATTTTGAAAACATGAAATTTTTGGTTCATAGAGAATCCACAAAATTTTTTGAATTTCTCAATAGATTGTGATTTACTTGACATAAAGTTGAAATTAGTCAAATGAGTTGAACTATAAAAACAATAAGGAAATACTTATCTGCAATGGTTTACTTCATTCTCATTTCCACACACTCATATCAGAGTACTAACTCAAGAGTTTTGTTTATTTAAATTTATTTAATTTTGGTAATCTTTCTCACCATTTTTTCATTATGAAATGAGGAACTTCTGTTGAGTCTTTCACATTTAAGCTTTCTCATATTTCTAAAATTTTCATGTTTAACAAGTTTAGATATATTCGTTTTCCCAAAATGGACAAGTCTTTTATTCCAAATCCAGTTTTCCAAATTTTTGTTCATGAAAAAATAATTTCATTCATCATAAATTTAAAATCAATATTCCTTTTTTCATATACCCTTCAATATAATCATGTAATATATTTATCTTTTTTTAACACACTCGTTTTCTAGAGGATCAACACATTACCAATATCAAAAAGTTGAGAAACAAAAATAATATTATAAAAACCCTGATCATTATTACACACTTAAACATAATTCATTACATAAACCTGTACTTAAGAAAACTTTGAGGATCAAGAGGCCTAGTGTATTTTGAAATTATGAATATTACATGAAAACTTAAGACATAAAAAACAACATCTTTATTGAAAACTTCTTTTACATGACCACAACATTCCTTCATACTTAGCATTGCATGGGATAACCTGAGGAAACGTAAAAGAAATGGGTGAGACATAAAGCCCAGTAAGGGAGTAAATAAGTCATAACATGGAGAATATAATGCATTCTAGACAATAGGTATATCAATGTATCATGAGAGAAACATGAACATAAAGGCATGATATAGCATTATAGTCATAACATGGAAATGTGGCAACAAAATTTAACCAGATATTAGCATGAGACAAGGATAATTACACATGGATCATGAGTAAAACCTTATTTAACTTGAATTAGCATGAGTAAACCCTCATTTCACTTGATGTATCATGATACTATTCTTTACCCAATGCATTAGAGCGCTATCAGGGCACACCCTTTATAAACATTTCATTCCATGCATAAGTGTGATACATGGATTCATTAAGCATCATAATTTATTCCATGAATAAGAGATGTGGGATACATAAATTTAAGTAATAAATCAAAAAGTACACGTGAATAAATTTCAATACCCTTTATAGATAAATGTGTATGATATTTACTTACACGATGATTTTGGCATGGGAAATTTTGGTGTAACTTCGGCAACATAACGGCGTCAAATAGAAATCGTAAAATGGGTTGATGAGAGATAAAGGGGTATGTAATCATTTATACATGAAATGGAAATTAATTTGGTAATGGAACATAATATCCTAACATATTTAATGGAAATTATATTCATAATATAAAAGAATTTCTTGAATGTAAATGAGGAGAGAGAAGTTACTTATAGAATTTTGGCATGGTAACAGGTGTACATGGGAGGAATTAATGAGAGATAAAGATATATATCATCATTAAATAATAATTAGGGAAATATGGGGGAGGTTGGAAATAGTACCCCAACATTTTTAATTGAAAATAAAAGGGAATAACAACATAAAGAAACTTGGACAAAAATGAGAAAGGATGAAATCCCTTGGAAGTGTGATCCCACGGGCTTGGAGAGGCTTGGGAGAGGCTTCTTGTGAGCTTGGAGTTCCTTTAAAGGATAATATAGAGAGGAGGGAAGAGGGTGGCATGATCCAAAGGTTTTTAGGGAAGAGGAATGGGAGAATGAGTGAGTTTATATTGGAAAGGAGAGGGAATTATTTATTATTTAGGTTTTGGACACTACACATTAAACTAATCAGAACCACAAACCATACCATGGTTTTTGACCAAGGTTTCTGAAAAATGGTAGTGGAAAACATTATTTTATATGGAAAATTTTAGAAATTATAAAAATATTAGGCTTTCTTATGTAGAGGTGAGTCACACTCTCAAGAAAATCATTTTAAAAAGATAAAATGACTTATTAGCCTTGGAGGGTCCACTAAGGCACCATAAAATTAATCAAACAAATATAAAATCACATTATTTTAAATTTAAAACATATATTGGCCTAAAATACCTTTTATAGTATTTTATTACATCACTATTGGGTCATTATGATGTCATAAAACACATTATATATTAAATGGTATTTAATTTTTACCCAAAAATTTGATTGTCTCAGAAAATTATGAAAAATTCACTGTTAGATAATTTCAATATCCAGGATCCAAAAATGATATTAATTTTATCTAAATAATTTTCTAAATATTTGAATTTTATCTTTTAAAATAAAAACTGATATTTATTAAATAATCATGGGTTTTGACAAAACAATTTTCAAACCTTAATAAAAAATTTAACTGTAATCATAAAAATTATACAGCGATTTATATTTAATAAAAAGTAATTTGGTAATAATATTTTATTAAAATATTATTTAATTAAAAAATCCATTAATTCATCAAAATAGATTTCCTAATTGAATATTAACTAAAAATACTATTTGTGCTTTAAAAACCATTTACAAAGTAACAATAATAAAATGAATATATATTATTTATTATATAAAAACATAATTCACATAATAATAGTGTTAGGGCCTTGTTACATAACCTCTTATAACACCCACATAAGACCTACGCGTAAGGTGTGCAATGGAGATAGACTCTTGGGGTGGCTCAGATAACATCGCTCGGGTGGTAATCTCTATTAACTTCCACTTCTCCCATAGGCGGTTCCTTTAAATATTAATGTATTGATTCTTAGATTGGGATTGCTCAAGAGTCAAGCCCAATGATGCTACCTTCTTTACGATCTTCAAAAATTGGGTGTCGTATGGAGCAATTCTACTGGATGAAGCCATCGCTTCCTTTGTCTAAGTAAATTGGATTTTTTTAAAGACCTGTATTTATAATAATCATGTGATCACTTTTCAATGGCTATATTATAAATGGTAACAATTATTAATGGTATTTTAAAATAACAAATCATAAAACAAAGGAATTGCATGTGTTTTATATAACCATTTTACATAATAATGAATTTAATTAGATCAAGAGTAATTTTAATTAATAAAAGTTTGGGTCGTTAAAATCATCCCCCCTTAAGAAATTTCTCCCTCAAAATTTTATTTTCCCATAATAAAACACAAAAGGGTAACTCTTATTCATCACTTCCTCCAATTCTCATTTCACCTCTTCAAACGTTTTGCCTCACCACAACACCTTGACGAGGGGTATTGTCTTATTTCATAGAAATTTTTCCCTATGATCTAAGATCTTCACTAGCTTCTCTTCATAGTAGAAGTCATTATAAAATGGTACCACCTCCGAATTGAGTACATGTGATGGTTCAGGTATGTACTTCCCCAAGAGTGATACATGTAATATATCATGTACTTGAGACAGGTTCAATGGGAGTGCTAGCCGATAGGTCACTACTCCAATGCGATCAAGGATCTCAAAAGGGCTGATGTACCTCGTACCAAGCTTTCCATTCTTTCCAAATATCATAACTCTCTTTCACAGTGATATGTGGAGGAATACCAAGTCCCTAACATCAAACTCTAGGTCTCATCGATGATTATCAGCATAACACTTTTGCCGACTCTGAGTAGCTTTAATGTGTTGCTAGATGGTCTTAACCTTTTCCACCATTTCTTAGACCATTTCTAGACCTAAGAGTTTTCACTCCCCAACTTCATCCCAACATGCTGGTGGTCTTCACCTCTTCCCATAAAGGGATTCATAATGATCCATTTGGATGCTTGAGTGGAAACTGTTATTGTAAGAGAACTCAAATAGAGGAAGATGTTGATCCCATCCCCCATTGAAGTCTATTGCGCATACTCTCAACATTTCCTCAAGTGTTTGGATATTCCACTCATATTTTCCATAAATTTGAGGATTATAAGCCAAACTGAAGTTCATCTCAGTATTCAAAGCGTGTTTGAGACTCTTCTAGAACTTAGAGGTGAATCTTGGATCTCAATCAGATACAATCGATAATGGTACACCATGCAGCCTTACCAATTCTCTGGTGTATATCGGTGCTAGTTGATCCAATGAGAAATCCTCTCAAATATAAATGAAGTGTGTAGTATTTTTAAGACAATCCACAATAACCCAGATAGCATTGTTTCCTTTGGATGTCTTCATAAGTTTGGTGACAAAGTCCATGGTGATGTTCTCCCATTTCCATGCCGGTATGGGTAATGGTTGCATCATCCCCTTAGACTTATACCTCTCAGCCTTCACTTGCTAACATATCAGTCACTTTGATGTATACTCATTGATCCCCTTCCTTATGTTATCCCACCAATAATTCTCTAAGAGATCTTAATACATATTTCTGTTTTCGGGGTGAATGGAAAAATTCAAACTATGTGCATCATCAAAAAGATCATTATTTAACTCCGAACATGATGGAACACATTGTATTGACCCAAATATCTCAATTCCATATTCATTAACACTGAACTCTAAGGATTTACCTTTACTGATAGTTTCTACTTTCTTCTGAATTCCCACATAATCCTTTTGGGTATTCTTTAACCTTTCCAAAAGAGACGGTTGAGTAACCATTTGTGAAACGACTAATGATGTTACCTTCTTTATGATTCCCATGTATATCTTCATCAAATCTAATAATATTGGATCCTTTTATATTCTCATCAATTATATAATTGTTGGGTACTTTCTACTTAGATCATCCCCCACCTTTTTTGCTTTCCTATGGTGGTAATGGACTGAGCAGTCATAGTCTTTGATCATATCTAACCATCTTCGTTAGTGCATATTCATCTCTTTCTGTGTTAATATATACTTGAGGATTTTGTGATCCATATACATTTCACACTTCTCCCGAAATAGGTAATGTCTCTAAATTTTCAAAGAGAAGATTACTACAACCAACTCTATATCTTGGATGGTTTTTCTCATGAACTTTCAATTGCCTTGAATCATAAGCAATGACATTGTCATTTTTCATCAAAACACAGCCTAGGGCCTTCTTCGAAGCATCACTAAATACCAAAAAAAATTCTCCACTTGCAGGTAGGGTGATCATGGGCACAATGATAAGCCTCTTTTTAACTCCATAAAGTTATCTTCACATTCATCACTCCAAGAAAACTTTACTCCCTTCAGGGTTAGCTTGGTAAGAGTTTTTGACAATCGTGAGAAATTTCTCACAAATCGGCGATAATATCCAGCTAACCCCGGGAAGCTATGGATATATTTCAACGATGTTGGCCTTGGATATCCCTCAATTGCATCTATCTTGGAGGTATCCATAGATATCCCATTACTTGTGATGATATGACCCAATAATGAGACCTCCTTCAACCAAAAATCACACTTGTTGTACTTTTCATAGATCTTCACCTTTCTAAAGTTCTCTAGTATAGTGCTTAGAATCTCTTCATGATATTCCTTGGTTTTAGAGTATATTATAAAATTGTCTATAAAGACTACCAAAAATTTGTTGAGGTAATATCTAAATACTTTATTCATCAAGTACATAAATATTTCTGGAGAATTATTGAGTTTTAAAGGAATTACTATGAATTCATAGTGCCTGTACCTTGTACAAAAAGTAGTCTTGGGGATATACTTCTTCTTCACCCTTACATGGTAATATCTAGACTGTAAATCCACCTTGGAGAAGTATTTTGCACCACATAACAGATCGAACAAGTCATCAATTCATGGAATAGGATACATGTTCTTTATCATGATTTTGTTGAGCTCGCGATAATCAATGCAAAGGTTAATTGACCCATCCTTCTTCTTGACAAAGAGGACTGGAGCACCCCATGGTGAAGCACTTGGGTGTATAAACCCTTTCTCTAGATTCTCCTGTAGTTGTTTTTTCAGCTCCTCAAGCTCCACAAAAAAACATTCTATATGGAGTCTTGGATATTTTCAATGCCCCAGGTATAAGATCAATCAATAATTCAACATCTCATCTAGGAGGAAGATCAAGAAATTATTTAGGAAACACATTAGTGAATTCCCTCAAAATAAGCATGTCTTCAAGGATGGTTGCTTCCTTAGACTCAATCATCTAAGAAAGATATGAGTTCTCATAGGGAAATAATATCCACTCTTGAGATGATGGTGTTATAGAAGACTCATCCTCCTCCTTGCACTTATACAAAATTAGGGGTTGATTCTCTTTATGGATAATGATTTTCCTCTCAAGGAAATTTTTGTTGGATATATATAAGGAAATCCAATCCATGCCAATAATTTCATCAAATTCCACTAGAGGGAGTATGACGAGGTTTGCCAGAAAGTTCATTCCAAAAATTATGAAAAGGGAGGAGTTATACTCACGGGATGTAATGATTTCCCCATTTTTTGTTCTTACTGACATCTTTACATGCGTGATTTATGGTGGTGTTGTGATTTTTCTACTAAAATTTCAGAATATAAAATAATGCGTAGAACCAGAATCAAAAAGTATGTTCACTATTCTGGAATTAATAACTAGCATACCTGTCACCACTTCATTTTCAAAGTTCACTTCGGTGGTAGTGATGGAAAAAGCTCTCCCTTTCTACCTTGAAGGTTGTTGGTTGCCTCTAAAAACACTTGGATTAGGGAACTGGTTTGCAAACTACCTTGGTTATTTGCGGTTGAAGTAATGAAAAATGCATTGAGGGTCGAAATGAGGGTTCTTCTCCTCTATCTCATGAGCGGGTTTTTTTTATTGGTAGTTAATGTCTATGTTCCCTTCTCTTCCACACTTAAAGCATTTCCTTATACCCTTAAGGCAATTTCATGGGTGCTTCTTTCCACTCCTTTGGCAAGTGGGGTGCTGGAATTTCTTAGCACCATTTGATTTATCCATTGTACATCCAGAATTAAAGTTCACATTACACTTCTTATCCTAATGATACCCCTGAGATTCACCAATATCCATTTCAACTTTGAGGTCACATCGTACAATTTTCTCATAACTATTGAAGTCTTGGATCACCGAGTCTTTTCATAGGATAGGTTTTAGCCCATAAAAGAAGCATTGAACCTTACATTAGGGGGTAACGACAAAGTCAGAGATGTATCGTACAAGCCTTGTGAAGTTTTCCTTGTATGCTCTGATGGATTCAATGTCTATTTCATGAGGTACAGGAAGTCCCTTTCCATCTTAATTCGGAGGGTGCGAGGAAAATATTTGTCATTTTTTTTTGAAAATACTTCCATTCAAAAACCTAGATCTCTTCCTCAAGCTTTGTATTTTTGATCAATTTCAACCATTTATTAGCTTCACCCTCCATATGATAAGTAGTAAGAATAACCTTTTCTTTTTCAGAACATTGAAGGATATAGAAGATCTTTTCAATGGAGTTGATCCATCATTCATTAATTGAGAGATTAGATGATCCATTAAAAGTATAAGGAACTTTTCTGATGAAACTCTCAATTGGGGATTGTTATTTCTTAGGGGGTTAGATGATCCTGTTGAACCATGTTTCTATTCAAAACATGAGTTAACTGAGAGAGTAATGCGACAAATTTTTTGATTCCCTCTCCCATCGGTTTGGGAATCTCATTAGGACAGTTGTCACATTGATCTTCACATCTGTTTTTTGCCTAAGTCCACCTATTACCAGTCATTGGATAGAACAAAAGGAAAGTTAAGGTTAACACATAAAGGGGAATACAATGAAAAAAAGATATAACTTATAAATTACATTTATTTCCTTAAATTATGAATTTATATGCTTTAATCTATGTTATCCATGATCTACTTCCCAACATATATTCTTAGGGGCATTTTTTTATTACCTAAAGAATGGTTCATACTAAGCTTATGATCTTACCAAAGCTTATCCACCAGGATTTTCATAACCAAGAGTGTAGCAAGGCCCATTATCATACACCAGATCCAGTTTGAGTCCTGCTCAAAGTAGTGTTTTTGGGTTTTTTCCTTAGATACATCTGTTACAGAGCCACCTCTAATTGTTTGTATCCAGAAATGGATGTATTTTCTTAATAAAACACTTACTCTATACTCATAAAAATTTAGGTATGTTGTTATTATACTTAGTCTTATCCCTAAGGATTTCACTAGGGTTTTCTAATCCTAATCCCCAAAATAACTAAACCTATCATCTAATTCCAACTATAACAACCCTGCACTTTATTAAAAACTTAAACATAATTCATTACATAAACTTGCACTTAAGAAAACTTTGAGGATCACAAGGTATAGTGTCTTGGGAATTTAAGAGCATTAAATGACAACTTAAGATATAAAAAACAACATATTTATTGAAATCGTCTTTTACATGACCACAACATTATTTTGTACTTAGCATTGTATGGGATAACCTGAGAACATGTATAATAAAAGGGTGAGCTATAAATCCCAGTAAGGGAGTAAACAAGGCATAAAATGAATAATACAATACATGTTAGACAATATTAATATCAATGGATCATAATATAAACATGAACATAAATGCAGGATATAGAATGATTATCATAACATGGAAATGTGGCAACAACATTTAACATGATATTTGCATGAACCAAGGCTCATTGCACATGGTACATGAGTAAAACCTCATTTCAATTGAATTATAAAGATTAAAACCTCATTTCACTTTACTTATCATGATATTATTCTTTACTCAATGCATTGGAGCACTATCATGGCGCACCCTTAATAAAAATTTCATTTCATGCATAAGTGTGCCACATGGATCATACAACATGGATTTGTTAAACACCATAATTTATTCCACAAATAAGAGATGTTGAATACATATATATAAGTTCTCAATCCAGAAGTACATGTTCATAAAGGTGAATACACTTTATAGATAAATGGGTATGGTATTCACTTACATGATTATTTTGGCACGGGAAATTTTGGTGTAATTTCGGCAGCATAACGACGCCAAATAGAATTTGTAAAATGGGTTAAGGAGGTATAAAGGGGTATCTCAAAATTTATACATGAAATGGATAGTAATGGGTCATGGAACATAATATCCCAACATATTTAATGTAAATTATATGCATAATATAAAAGAATTTCTTAAATGTAAATGAGAAGAGAGAAATTCCTTACAGAATTTTGGCATGGTAACGGGTGTATATGGATGAACACACACTTAGGATTCAGAAGGATTCGGTGGCTTGTATATGTATCTCCATGGACCTATATGTCTCCCCTCCTTCTCACATGCTTCTCATAGTGGAAGGGTCGATCAAATGGTGGCAGCCCATCTTTTATCCATTTCTGCCTCAGTTTTGTGTGTCTTGTCACATCCACAGACATTCTGTGTCCGTATGCTAAAAGAAGAAGTCTTATTCTTGTTTCCTTCATCACATAGAGCTGAAATCAGATGGAGATTCCTTGTTCTCAGTGGATGGAGTCACCAGGTCATCAGTAGCTTATGGTGGGTCTATCCCTGGCCCTCTGTGTCCCTCTATCCCTATAGAGTTATCAACCCCTTACCCTGAGCGGTTGTCTTGAGAAGTCGTTCCCTCATCTTCCACCTGTATGGTGTTGGTTTCATTTCAACTGCAGGTCTCCTCACATCCTTGGGATGGATGGTTGCCTCTAATCCTCTTCTGCCCTAGCGGTTTTTCTTTCCAAGATCCTCCTATGGCCCCATTCCCTTTCTTCCTCCCCCTGCCTTCCTTGGGCGTCTTCTCTCTCCTTAATCCCCATTTCTAAAAGATTCAGTGCGTTATATCAGGTTCTCTTCAGTCCCCCTCCCTCTTATGTAACCTCATCCTCTCCTCCTACCAGAACCTCATCCTCTTTTTTGGATGGCGACCCTCGGTCTCATGTTTCTCCCTCTTCCCTCCTGAATGGAATATGCACCAGTTCATGTTCCAGGTTGTTATATTTATGCTCTCCTTCTATTTCTAAGAGCCATCAAGTGACAGGGTCTAAATCCAGGTGTGTCTTGCTTCAATGATTTCATGCATTATTTGTAATGCTCTTGGATTAGGTGCCTGAGTGAAGACCGAATTTCTCTCCAATGATATATCTAGGAAAAAATATTTCCATTTTGCAGTGCTTGATTCAAAACAAGATTTCTCTAAGTTAGATGTTTTTTTCAAAATAATGGTCATGTGATACCACATGCATGGAGAGCCTGTCAACAACCACATGTGGATATTCTAGAAGTCTTCTATCTCAATGGTAAAATTGTTCTCATCGGAGCAGAAAATCACTGTGAAGGTTTTTTTGGGCTATTCAGAATGAATTTTTTCTTTTTTCTATAAAAAGTGTGAGGTTAGCTCAAGAGATAAGTTATGGAGCGATCTGGAATCCATCAACACCAGAAGATTATTCTGGATGGTAGGAGGTGACTTTAATACTATCATGGAAAAATCAGAGAAGAAAAAAGGTGGTCCCTATCCCCAAAAAGATAGGTTTTTGTTTTCCTCCTTTGTTTCTTGTTTGGGTCTTCTCAACCTTGGATTCACTGGAGACACTACACCTGGTTCAATAATCAACAAGTCATTCACCGCACTTGGTGTTGGCTTGACCAATGCCTCATCAATGTACAGTTTATCTCATCCATCCCAAATGTTGTTGTTCTCTATTTGGTTCATTCCATTTATGATCACTCCCCCTTACTCCTCACTCTAAAAGAAATGCGAGATGGTGGAAACCGTTTCCTCTTCTCCAACCACTGGCCACACTATCCCAACTATCACCATACTATGCAAGATTCTTGGAAAACATTCATGCAGGGTAGACCCTGGATTGGCCTTTAAAATAAGCTACGGCACTTAAAAAATTATTTATCTTCTTGGAATACCTCTCATCCTGTCAACTCCCAATATCTGGATGATCTCAAAGCAGATATAGCATGTGGATAATCCAATCTGGAAGATATGTGGGACATAAATACATTTTCTTCTCTTAATCTTAAGAAGGAACAACTTAATGATATGTTGTTGGAACAAGAGAGGCTGGCTTGGGAACACTCCCAATCCACTTGGCTCAACTAAAGAGACAAAAACACTGTGTACTTCCATGCTTGCTTAAAGGAAAAGCATCATGGCTGCACTCCCAAGATTCTTCTGGATGAAGGTTCCTTTTCCAGTGAACCAATGGTTGTGGGCATTATGGTCAAGTCTTATATCAAGTCTCTTCTTGGTTCTTCTAAAACTTGTACGTAGAATGGCTATCCAGATGGGCAAGGTGACATCTTCAATTCTCTCCTAAATGTTATCTCTCCAGAAAACAATAACACTCTAGAGATCCTTTCGGATGAGAATGAAATTTGGAATGCGATTCGATCTCTCAATCCTAAAATCTCCCCTGGGCTAGATGGATTTCTAGGATCCTTAGATATGAACTCTTAGGAGATCATTAAAACTGACCTCATTCAATCCATTCATGAATTCTTTCAAGGTTTTCATCTCCCTCAAGTTTCAAGTGCCACAACAATGGTCCTCATTCTGAAAGTGAAAAATCCCAATTTTATATGGTAGTACATACCTATACTCATGTGTAACTTCCCTTATAATGTCCTGGATTCTATTATCAATAAACAACTCTCCAAATTCATAGATTGGTTTCAAGTGAGAAACATGGTTTCCTCAAGGGAAGATCCATTCAAAGTGCTATTGGCATCACTCAAGATATGATAGGGGACATTAATAAGAAAACAGTGGGTTCCAATATCATTATTAAAGTGGATATAGACAATTCTTATGATAGAATTGAGTGGAATTTCATTATATGTGCGATTAAGCATATGGGTTTCTCAGAACATGTTGTTGACATTCTCTTTTGTTGCTATAATTCACTGTGGTTCTCAAGTATCTTCATGGGAAAATCTTGCAGCTTCTTCAAGTCGGTCTAGGGGCTATGGTAAGAATATCCCCTTTCTCTCATAATTTTCATTATGGTGTAGGATTCCCTCAGTAAATACCTTGATCACTACATGATTCTTGGTTACATCATTCCCTTTCACTACAGACCCCAATTCCATGAGGTCTCTCACCTCCTCTTTGCTGATGACATGGTGTTCTTTATTAATGGGTGTAGATATTCCATTAAAGGCTTCATCAATCTCATGGAAGAGTATTATAAATGGATTGGGAAAGTCATCAATCATAATAAGAGCTGTGTATATTTATCCTCCTCCTACTCATAGCAGCGTGCTAACTGTATTAAATACATTCTTAGTATTTGTAAAAGGTCTTTTCCCATGGAATTTATGGGAGTCCCTCGTGCTCCTGGACATATCCATATTTGTCACTTTGAAGGTGTATTTGACAAGATTTCTAATATACTTTCTGATTGGAAGAATCATTTCCTTTATATTGGAGGAAGAACCACCCTAGTTAATTGTGTCATGACCTCTATTCTGATGCACATTCTCTATATTCTCAAGGTCCCCAAGGAAATTCTTCATGGTATTGAGAAGCTCTTGAACTTCTTTATTTGGGACACCCATGATGATAGTAGATTCCATTGGGCTTCTTGGAACAATCTTGCTAAGTACCCCTCCAATGGAGACATTAATGTAAGGAATATTGTGGAAATGATTACCTGTTTACAAGTTAAAATGGCATGGGAAGTGATAGAAGGTCACTCTCTTTGGGCTATATTTATCATCAACAAATATGGAAAATACCTGAATTCACCTAAAGGCAAACTATCCCCTCTTTGGAAAAACCTTAAAAGGGACATCCTGACT
Source organism: Viscum album (assembly GCA_963277665.1). Classification (NCBI taxonomy): domain Eukaryota; kingdom Viridiplantae; phylum Streptophyta; class Magnoliopsida; order Santalales; family Viscaceae; genus Viscum; species Viscum album. The sequence continues at coordinate 1,076,410,675 of OY728166.1, read as the reverse complement.
CTTCAGATTCTTTCTTGCTAGATTGTTGGGAGGGGGGATATCAGCTTCTAGAACCACAACTGGGCGGGTTAAATGTTGGGCTATCTAGGCTATCATGCTCTGGATATGTCTTTCCATGAATCTAGATGCTACCCATCCTTCATTCAGGTTATGTTGGACCGCAACCAAAAAATTATTTTTGATAGCATTACCATGTAGGACACAGAAGACTTAAGTATTTTCTCAGGCTCCTCTCAGGGCACATTTATAGAAAAGTCTTATAGGAGATCACTTTATGCTTCCTCCAACAACAATCCATGAGGTGATATTATTTGGTGTAAATAACTCCCTACCAAATATAGCTTCCTTCTCTGAAACATCTACAACCAGGCCATCTCTACTGATATGGCTGTGAAAGGTCAGGGGGTTTGTCTCATTTCCAGGTGCTCTTGATGACAGGTTCAAAAGGAAGAATCCACCATGCACTTGTTCTTTCAAAGAGACTTGGTGATCGGGCTATGGAAGACATTAGTGGAATTCATTAGTTTCACCTCACCTGCAAACAACATCAATGAGTTTCTGGTCCTATGGTTCAACGAAGCCGGTTCCAACTCGACTGAATAGAAGGTTCATTTTCTCCTCCTTGTGGTGGTTTTATATTGTATTTGGGATGCGTGCAACCGGGTTCTTCACAATAACTTCCATTCCTCAGGCTCGGCCTTGATCATCAGGGCCAGATGCCTTGCCTCCAAGCTCTCAGTCTTATTAACACACTGGTATGAGGCTCCTTCTCTGAATAATATTGTTTCGAATAAGAATTCAATTCCCTTGGACAATCTCCATGTCCAATGGATCTTTTGGATTCCCCCTCACTACGACTTTAAACTCAATACGGATGGCTCATGTGGTGGTGGCATCATGTGGGGTAGAGTTGTTGTTGGTGATCACAATAACTCTGTGCATCTTGTTTTTAGTTCAACTATGGACAAGGTGATTCATTGGGTGTGGAGGCTCATTCCATACTTAGTGGTCTTGCCCTATTTCATTATAAAGGCATCACCTTAACAACAGTTGAATCAGATTCCAAAATTATATGTGACTCTGTCAAGGGTCTCTCTCCCACTCTGTGGAAGATTTCTTATGTGATATGTAATTGTAAGAAGTTAATCAGTAGTAGTATTGTTATTACTCACACTTGGAATGAAGGGAATAGTATATCTGACTTCCTTACCTCAAAGGAACCCTCTGACTCTTCTCTAATGGTATACACCAGAACTGGCTCCCTCCCCTTAGGATGTTCTTATTATGTAATTGGGGACTCCCTTGGTCTGCATCATTTTAGTCCCCCTTAAAATTTTTCCTCTGCTTCCCCCTTTAATAAAATAAATGTTGTTTTCATTCAAATATAATGATTAAAGTATGTGGGGGTGAAAAATCATACACCAACATTTGTAATTGAAAGTAAAATAGAATAACAACATAAAGAATCTTGGTCAAAAATGAGAAAGGAAGAAATCCCTTACCTGGAAGTGTGATCCCAAAGGCTTAAGAGAGGCTTTAGAGGAGATTCTTGAGATCTTGTGGTGACTTGGGAAGATTATATATAGAGGAGGGTAGTGTTTGGTCTAGATAAAAAGGTTTTAAGTGAAGAATAATGGGATATTGAGTGGGTTTATATGGGAAAGTGGAGGGAATTCTTTATTATTTTAGTTTTGGACACTACACATTAAAATAATCAAAACCACAAACCATACCATAGTTTTTTACCATAGTTTCTACAAAAGGTGAGTGGAAAAAATTATTTTATAACTCCAATGGATGAACTTATTAAAATATTAGGTTGTCCTATGTGGTGGTGAGTCACACTCTCAAGGAAATCATTTAAAAAGGTTAAAATGTTTTATAATTCTTGGAGGGTCCACTAAGGCACCATAAAATTAATCAAACAAATATAAAATCACATTATTTTAAATTTTAAACATATATGTGCTGAACAACCCTTTTATAGTATTTTATTACAACACTATTGGGTCATTATGATGTCATAAAAAACATTATATATTAAACGGTATTTATTTTTTTCCCAAAAATTTGACGGTCTCAAAAAATTATGAAAAATTCAACACCATATAGTTTCAACGTCCCAAATCCAAAAATTATATTCATTTTATCTAAATAATTTTCTAAATATGTGAATTTTTACTTTAAAAAAATGACATTTATCGAAAATTCATGGGTTTTGACAAAAATAGTTTTCAAACCTTAATAAAAAATTAAATTGTATTCATAAAAACTTATATGGTTATTTATATTTAATAAAGAGTAGTTTAGTAATAATATTTTATTAAAATATTATTTAAGTCATAAATCCATTAATTCATCAATATATATTTTTTAATTGAATATTAACTAAAAATACTATTTGTGATTTAAAAACCATTTACAAAGTAACAATAATAAAATGAATGTATATTATTTATTATATAAAAACATAATGCACACAATCATAGTACTAGGGTCTTGTTATATAACCCCTTATATAACCTGCACAAGACCTAAGGGTAAGGTGTGCAATGGTGACAAACTCTTGGGGTGGCTTGTATAACATCACGCAGGTGGTAATCTCTATTAACTTCCACTTATCCTGTATGTGGTTCTGTTCAATATTAACTTGTTGAAGCTCATCTTCGGCTTAGTCTAGAGCAAAGCCCAGTGAAGCTACCTCCTTTACGAGCTCTGAAAACATGCTTTGTATGGAGAAATTCTACTAAATAAGGTCATCGCTTCCTTTTTTTGAGTAAATTAGATTTGTTAAAACCATATATTTATACTAATCTCATGATCACTACTCAACGGCTATATTAGCAATAGTAACAATTCTTTGCAGTGTTTTAAAATCCAAAAACATAAAACCAAGGAAGTGCATGTGTTTTATATAACCATTTTACATAATAATACATTTAATTAGATCAATAGGAATTTTCATTAATAAATGTTTGGTTCGTTACAAATATTGTTCCTCATACCATTGAAAAAAAGACCATTGTTGTTTAACACCCTATAATGATAAAGGGTTAAATGACTAAATTATATGACTCATGTCAAGAAGGTGCACCTTTCTTTTTGGGATTATACTTGATTATAACTCCACAGTTAATCATGACTGGCCTAGATTTGTGATCAGGATGGGTAAACTTTTTAGAAGTTTCATTGGGTATTTATGAGTGAGGAAAAATCACACCACAAATAACATGTTTTGTCATGTGGGGATATTCATTAGTCGGATGACCCGTTAAGGCATATAGGTGATCCCCAAGTTGGGGAACACATGTCTATAGGGAAACTGGTGGCACTTGAAAGGCTAGAACCCAATGACCATATTCAGGAAGGGTGTGTGTGCTATCAGTAGATCCCATTTGTAAAATTGGTGTCAGATCTAGAACCCATCCTTAAGTGTAGTGTCACTACCTTGGTTTAGATGTAGGGTCCACAAGGAGGATTTTGTGTTGTAAATGGGGGTTAATGTAACACCCCATAATGATAAAGGGTGAAATTATTAAATTATATGACTCATGTCAACAAGATATACCTTTATTTTTGGGAGCCTACCTGATTAGAACTCCACAGTTAAGTGTGCTTGGCCTAGAGTAGTGATCAGGATGAGTGATTTTCTAGGAAGTTTTTTAGGGTGTGTGTGAGTGAGGAAAAGGAACATTAGAAAGAACATGTGTCGACCTATAGATACATTCACTAGTCGAATGACCCGTTCCATCACATGGGTAGGCCCTAGGGGAGGAACACATTTCTATGGGGAAATTGGTGGTACCTAGCAGGCTAGGACCCAATGACCATATTAAGGAAGGGTTTATGTGCTGTTAGCAGGGCCCAATTATCACAGTTGGATTTATTCTTTCTAATATTGGTGTATAAAATTCAACACATGTTGAGTGATAAATCATTTCAAAAAGTGGTAGTGTCCCCATTATACCATTAAATTACTTTCAATAATTTTTTCCACTCACTTATGGAGAGAAATCACTATCATGTATCAACAACTTCTCCCTTTTTAAGGATATGAATTCTACCTCAATCACCATTTCAAGTTCTTATTTGTTTCTTATCATAAAAAATTTGGAATATTGTTTTCTCCAGTTATTATTGTGTCATGGTAAGAAATTTTTTTGGTGATGTTTCATGGTTGATCACACCTTCCACATTTTTTCCCAATAGAATCAAAAAACTTTTTCAATTTTACCTTCTCTTTTGGATATTGTTTCATATTTCCTTTAAAAAATTTATGATTACACCCCTATAAATGAGTTCCTATCACTGATTTAAATAGTGATTGGTTATTCTAGTACACATAATAGTTGTTCCCAAATACTCCAAAAAAACAGCATTTTCACTCAAATAAAAATATACTTAGATAAAAAAATCACATCTTCAAAATATGCTTGTTTAAAATTTATTGTACACTACTATTTTTCAATATTATCATTTTTGGAAGAATTATCCTTTACCTTGAATATCCACTTAGTCTTGGTCACAACAACCTTCTCTTTCAACACCTATTTTTCCTTTTAATTTGTAGTACCATCATTATGTTTGTAATTGGGTGCATATTATTTTTTTGGTGAAGAAACGATCTTCTTATTTAATTTTTTGTAGAAACTACCAAAATCAGAATATCAATTGATAAAAATTTATTATTAGCACTGTGTAATAATAAACAAGATTTATAATGGTGTTAAAAACTTCTATAATAATTTTTTATCTCTCACCAAACTTATGAATTAAGATTTTGAAATCCAAATATTTGGATTTTCTAAATGAATTTTCAGTTTCAATTAGATTTTCATCAAGATAATTCACTTCCTTATTCTTGAAAATTAAATTTTTAGTGGTAATATCATTAATTTTATCTATGGCCTCATAAAATTCATTTATATATCATGTGTTTCATTTGATTTCAATTTTTATCTATATAATAACGTTAGCTTTTGAATTATTAAGGTGTTTCCTTAATGTATCATTCTTTATATTCAATACCTTATTATCTCTTTAAAATCTAAAATTTAATTTCAAGAACACATTATCTCTAATAATTATTGAATCTACTTTAGTGTTTCCTCATCACTTCTCTCATCATCACTCATCCTTTCATATTCTTTGCAACTTTAGTAATCTTTGGGATATTTTTATTTTTCAAAAATTTATATTTTCCTAACACCCTTTTTGTTTTATTGAAATATTATTACAATATGAACAATGAGTGCCAATAAGTCAAATGATATCCACTCCCTATACATCATGTTCCTATGAAATTTATACAGGGTGATCACCCTTGTTCTTTTCTATAATAATTTACTAAATACCTCTTGGAATGGTTCTAAAATCATAGGCTCTCTCTTTAATTCATTAAAAAATCACTTTTATAGGAAAATATACTGTTTTATTATGAGAATTTCATACATTGAAACATTAATCCCATTATTATGGAATGATCCAAAGACTTAAAAGATATAGAATACCTAATTCCAAATATCTTGAAGTTTTTTGACATCTATGAATGGATTCACGGATTTATCTATTAATTGTATTATGGCACATTCAATTTATTTAGATCAATAGATCTATAACTAGAACATATTTCGACATGGATAATTATATAAGGTTTATACTACTCTTCACTAATTATTACAATGTGATGTAGTGTCTTAAGATGTAGGATCACGTAACACCCCCAAAAATGACAATTAATTATAATGGGGTAGTTTACATGGAACAATCTCCTTCTCCTTATCTCCTCATATAAATCATTATGAAATAATCATCTCTATTATGGAATGAATCATATCACATTAGGTGAACTTCTTATTCAAGTTACATTAACTTTGTATCATAACTATCATGTAGGATTAACTGATTCCTATAATAAGCTCCACCATTATTAAAAATACCTAATTATAGTGTGATCAATATCGTATGATATTAATCTATTTCTATATAATAATAACTCAATGGTGGTACCTTATTGTATTTGGAAATGTATTCCTTTTGTTAGATTGAAAAATAAAAAACTATGAAATGGTCAGTTCCTTCATGTCATGATTTGAAATATGTCATATAACATATCTCTTTTAATTCTTATGCATATCCACTCAACTATATAGTGATTCTAACTCATCTTTAAACATGTTTCCAGTGAATACATTATGAAAAAATCCATAGATCATGTATGAATTCCCTCTAGAAATAATTCATGACATGAATTAAATTCAAATGTTATATAAAAACATTACCATAGGATAGAATAGCGATTGATAGATATAAAAATACACTATATTAATATCAATTCCATTTTTACCATTTTTCAAAAGATATCAAAATAGAACACCTTTTTTAATTTAACTTCATGAGGGTCCTATATGATTCAACCACTTGAAGGGATATTTATTTGGTGTGATAGATTAAAAAAAGTAATAACAAGATTAATTGGTATAATTGAAATAAAATATAACTTAAAATTTATACACAAACCTTGAATAAATAAATAAAATATATTATAGAAAAGTAAAAAAATTGAATGTAAAAAACTAATGGGGTTCTATATTATAATCCATTAATCCATTAAAAAATATATTTAGTAATGGATTCTAATTTTATTATACTTGGGGATTGTGTCTTGTTATTTTTTAACCCAAAGTGGAAGGAGGATCAAAACTAAATCTAATAATATTGGGTTCTTAAATATACCTTCTCCAGTCTTAAAATATCATAATCACAATCAATTTCCCTAGTGCTTCTTTAAGAAAAAGATTAAAAGAGACAATTCCTTACCACAAGACTTATTCAACCATAAAAAATAATAAATAGAATGATTACCATAAGAAAACAGTGTTCTTTATAATTAATTCTAAAAAATGGAGTCACTATATCACTATTAAATTATAAATAGACATAAAAAATTATAATCACAGATCTCATGAATAGAATCTTTAATATTAATTAAATAAAACATCAACGATATGGACTCATTTCATGGTCTTATATTTAAAATATTGTGTTTTCAATAAATTTCTGAGATATTTTTTATGCAAACTATCACTCTAACAACTTATTTTTACCATGGAAATATCATCCATTAATAGTTGAATTAAGAATTTATTTGAGTTTATTTAGACTAACTAAAATTGTGAATAGACAATATTTAAAATTAATTAGATTCATAAGGACTAAACTTGTAAAATTACAACATAAACCAATAAAACATAAATCCTATTAGAACATATAATGTATTTTTTTTTATCAAAATCCAAATTTAGGTGATGTCATTTTAGAAAAATGACTCAATGGTTTTGAGTTATTTTCATGATGTGGATTCATGGATGATTGATTCACTTCTCCAAATTGATTCTTAATTTCCCTAAATCATATAATAAGTAAAAAATAATATTGTATTGATCTAATTGATTATATTGAAGAAATGTTGTTTGGAATTTGAAGTGTTTATTGAATATTGAATTTGAAATTTGAAATTTAATGAAAGTGGGATGTCTTTCATTACACTTATGGTGAAAAACTATTGTGTAGTATGAATTAGAGAATAAAGGGAGTGAAATAAGAAGAAAAAACACCCTAAAAATCCTACTACTAATTATCACCAATTCCTAAAGATGAACATTTGGAAAATTATAACTGAATACTTGCTTTCAATAAGTTGGTATAAAATGGTTGTGTAGAGAGTTTCTGAGTATATTCTTACTATTTGATGATAAATATTTTTTATATAATTATATATATATCATTATAAGAATAAATAATATATTTGGTAGTCTAGATAAAGTGTCTAATTATATAATTTTTGAGTTTTACTGATCAAAGTGAAGAAGAAATTGTGATACTTTATTGATAGTGGACTCAATGATTCTTTTAGGGTATTAATTATCCTTATTATTTTTTCGAGTTATATTGAAGATTAAATAAGAACATGATAATTTTTTGGAGGAATTTTTACACAAAAAAATTATGGATAAACTATACTCATTATAATCATTCAGTTACTCTAGTAGATTGTGTGATAGCTGATGATACCAATCTATATAAAGGATATAGTTAATCATTTTTAATTATAAATCTTTTGCATCATTGTGTTATTATTTATTTTCTGGATGTGTAAATGGGATTAATGAAATAAAATTATTGACATATAAAGGTTCATTATTAAATAAGAAATTTTAGTGATATATTATTTATCATCATTCTAAATAGTGTCAAAGTTTTAATGGTGGAATAATTATAAAATGCTATTATTCACTAATTAACCACTCTCTTTAAATACTTTCTATGGGACTATTATATATTGGTGGAGGATTCCACTAAAAATAGCCCATCACATAATGAAATGTGGTATGAATATTCCTCATAGATATTACTTCCATAATCCATTATTTGTTTAATTGGGAATTTTTAAGAGATGTAGTTAAACATTTAGGAATTCCTTATAACAGTGATAATTCCCCACATTTCCGTATTACCAAGTAACTAATAAAGATTATTAATAAAATTGGCCTAAATATAGAGTTGGGAATGAATATATAATTTTATCACTCATACCAATTAAGATACATCTCTAGCCACCTATGAAAAAATAAAAATAAACTACATATTTATTATAGTGATATTATTTCATGAATATGATTTAATTTATAATAAACCTTCTCTAAAACTAGTGTGAATTTGACAACTCCCTCACTCTAGATGTTCTTAAAGGAAAATATTAATTGACCTAACTCTATTTTATGATTCTTGTACTGGTAGTAACTAACTAATAAGAAATATATAATGAAATCCTAACAACTAAATATTTGGTGTCACTTAATGAAAAATTATATATCTCCAGTACTTATATCCTCCCTCTTATAATCTTTTTCACTAGAAAAAATTGAGTCCATTGGTACACAAATACTAAAAAACTTTCATCCTCTTAGCATATAACTATAATACACATGTCTCTAAGAAAAAATCAGTCCATTTATTAAATGTGAATTTTAGGAGGACATGAGGTTCCTTCATTTTGTTATCCTTTTTTGTAAGAAAAAAATTATTTTTAAAATACTGGAGTTTTTATGGAATCATTCCACGCACTTTATATTAAGATAAATTCATCTTACATGTCACCTAAGATAATGATCCTTTCTATCCTATAGATATCCAACAAATTAGTATATACTTTTCTATATAGTATGTAAAAAGTGTTAATCATAGATCTATAGTGGATGATGAGTTTTGTAACCAAATCATCATTTTATAAAGAAAAGAACAATTAAAACTAGAAAATTTAATATAATATTTTTTCCTTAAATTGTTTTCTGAATTCAATATAACTTTCATACTTTTAGTTTTTATAATCCTATTTTCTCTTCATTTTTCTTTTGGGAGGATATACCAACATGAGATCTATATTTTCTACTGGAATATTATACAAGGAATAAAAATGTATTAATAGTTGTTGATAGTATGCTCAAAGCCTTGAGGATAATCATCCATGGTCATTGGAGAGTTCCATAAGCTATATGTCACTCTAATATTCTCTAACTTAATAAATTTTATGGTAAAATATATATTTTCATGTGCATGTTCTGGTACATATGTGAACGACTCCATTACTAGATTATTACATGTTATAATTTCTTAACCTGAGGTCCTACTATACACCATAGGGGTGAATTAGTATGTATTCATGTTTTTTCCTTTCTTAAGATTAACTAGATCATGTCTATGTGTTTCCAAACAAATCTATAATCTCTTACATTGGTCACACACAAGTAATAGAAAAAATGTTGGATAATAAAAGTGCATGAACATGATAATTCTATATGGTTCACCTACGATAAGATACATTCATGGATTAAAGAAAAATAATGTGTTGATATTCTAAATTATAAATACTCCACTGTTTTTTTATTGTAATATTTAGTATAAGCTCACTACCCATCCATGGTCTATAACCTCTTACTCTCTTCCACTCACTTATTCTCAAGAGGTTTACAAAATATAATTTATATGTGATGGTCAAACTCACAAAGATGTAAATAAATGGTATAAAACCAAAAAACAATGGGTTTTCTTCATGATGTTATATTCTTTTCTTATAGAAATTAAATAATATAGATATAAATTGTTTACATCAAGGACTAATATTTAGTAGAATTCATCTTAATCTTAATTTAATTTTAATTATAGATATTAAATAATATTTACTATCAATGAAAACATATTCCCAATATTCAATATGAATTTATCATATCATTATGTTTCACTTTTATACTTATGTTCATTGTGTTTAACTTAATTTTGAAATTTTAGAAATTAAAATTTTAAATTTCAATTAGCTTTCACCAACCCCAACTTCAAATCAAACAATGGGACCATTATAAAGAGAATCTCTCCCATTGATTCATGAAATAGGTAGTTGATATATTCACAAAAAAATTTACACCTTACTTGATATATCCATGTCATCAAATATCTTCAGATTATATAGATTACTCTAATAATGATTTGGAAACTATCATCATGGTGTGACACATCGGATCATTTTTTTGTTTTCTTTAATAACTAGTTGCATCAGTGTGTGACCTAGATATTCATGGTGTGAATTAATGTTTTCATCCAAATAGAACCAAAAAAAACATTCATGAACTTGTTTCTTTCTTCATGTTCTAGCCTTCATGGTGCGATTTCCTTTAACAAGACATGATAAAAATATTCTAAACATGTTGTTGATTATTTTTAAAGAACATAACAAGGCTTAATATTAATGACCTGACTATCATAGTGCAATTACTTTAATCATGGCATGGACGTTCCATTATGTTATGATTTATTTATAGATAAAAAATAACTCCATGCCTATTATAGTGTGGCTCACTTTGTAGAAACCCCAAATCTAGTAAACTAGAGATGGTTTCTACTTTATTACATTGTTATAGATACAAGGTATCTCACTAGGAAAGATCAAAAAGTATAATAGTCATGGTAAATGAGATACATATATGATTCCCATATTAAATTGGAATGATATAATACATAGTATAAAAACATTCTTATATCTTTTATATTATTAATAATATCCTTCTTCATATCATAGGGAAAAGAAAACAAATAAAGGGTGATATTAGCTTCTAAGTAAGACTATGTACAGTATAATTTATCTTGAATCGATATGGAAAGTTAAATAACTAAAAATACATTCCACTTAATCAATAACATAATTATGAAATGCATCCATATAAAATATTAATGTAGTAATCTCATGGATAATATTAACTAAATTATCAATGATGTAAATTATTAATATTTGACATTAGTATTTTAGACATCATGATATCTGTACCATCAAACCCTTATGTCGATATAGTTTAATCGATGGGTAGTTATACACTAGAAAACTATTTAATTCTAGATTTATGATTTAAATTATGAGTCTTATCGCTTCATCGAGGGTTTATAATTCTAAGCCCCACCCAACACTACATGTTCAATGCATTAATCATATATCAAATGATCAATTTAATTCATGAACAATATGACTTATCAAAAAATATATGTATTGAGTAAGGAATATTGAATATCAATATTTCCCTATTAAATCAAATAACATTAAGTTAAAAACATTGTATGTATAAACAATATATATTTTAGGAAATAATCATATCCATGAAGAATATTGAAGGAAAATGTAATCTTTAATTATCACAATAAAGTGAATGTTTCAAGTGAATGATAATAACCACAAAATTAATAAGATATAAAATATTCCATTATATTCATCATAAATAAATTCTTTGAAATAAATTTAAATATTTTGGAGAATAAAATAAAATTAGTGGAAAAAAATTTCCAAAAAAAAATTATCCCTATATATTTTGAAATATTATAGAATAATCTAAATAGTGTGAAATTGTTATGGCAGTAGAAAGGCCCATTAATGTTGTATAAGTTTAAAAATAATATTTTTCACTTTTTTAAAAAGAATTATGAAAATGATGCACTTCTAGGAAACATTATAAATATTTATTTCACTACATGTAAAAAGTAAAGGATAACATTAGATATATTTTTTAAATCATTTTTTATAATAAAAATGGTTTTTGTAGAATATTTTTTAAAAATGTTGACATGAAAGAAAAATGTACATGATCTAGAAGATAAATAAGATCAGGTATTCTTTTAAACATTCCTCTTAAAATAATAAATATAATTGAATCATTAATCTTCATGAATAAATATATATGAATGTTAAATAAAAATGGGAAATATATACACCACATAATAGTAAATTGGTGTATATTACTAAATATGTCTCAATAGAGTGGAAATTGAAACAAAATTCCTTACAAAGATCATATAATTGAAAAGGGAATTATTTTTTTAAGAGAATATGTTTAAAAAATGTTAGTCCACACATGATAAGTTGATATAAAACATAAAACAATCAAATATAATTTATATATAATCTTTATAAAATAGAATCAATAGAGAAGTGATATAACCCAATGAAAGTAAATTGATTTAAGATACCCCTTACTTAAGGTTTGGCACATCACATATGTTCTTTATATTCCTAAATAATAAAATAATATTAATTATTTAATTTTATAATAACTTTATTCATATTTATTATTAAATTTATTTTATTTATTACCACATTATTTTAAATTACTTACTCAACTGAGTTCACATTGGATGTTTTCACGATATTCAGCTCATATGTCCAAAATGAAGTCTGCGTACTGATTATGGTCATAGATAAAATTATTACATAATCTATAGAATAATATTACTAAACTAATTATCATTTTTATACATAAATTATACTTTTAAAAACAATAAAAAATATTGTTAAGAAAAATTAACTCTATTATAATCATGGAGATAGTAGGCCATACGTATGCAAGAGTAACATTTTCCATTTTAAAGAATCTTGATTTAAAGAAGTTATGTATTATTTTATATTTTAATAATGATAATTATGTCATAAATAAAATATTATTTCATTAAATAAACTTATATACACTAATAATGTGACCGATGGTGAAAATTGAATAATATCACTCCATAGAGGTGGTAGTCCACACGTACGCACGAGCAACACTGTCATTTTTCAATGAATGGAATGGAAAGAATATATATGATATATTAATTTTATCTTATGATAAATATTTAATTAATATCGTATATATATATATATGATGAGTTTATGGAAAATAAATTTTATCGGTTCACAAGGTGGTGGTCCTCCATGTACATGAAAGATGGTTTTGTTTCTCATTTGATGGAAGAGGAGATAGATGTTGGTTATTTCATTAACATAATAATATATTTGTATCTGGTATATTATTATGTTATTATATTTTCATGGTTTAATAATATTTAAATGAGTTGGAAGAATAAATAAAATAAAACTCTTGGTTAATAACAATACCTCTTCTTCAGATAACCTCTTTTGGACTATACTTGTAGCCTTCCTATATTAGAATTATGATCAAAAAGGTAAATAGAATATTGGTAGGGATATAAGTAAGTTATTTGGGTGGGTATTTTTAGAACCAATTTTTTTTAAGTATGAATGAAAGAGGATATGTTTTTTCCTATTTCAAGTTAAGGGAGGGTCACTTTTCCAATTTCATAAAATATTAAATTAATATAAAATAATTTTCATATTAAAATAGATCCAAAATGATATAGTTAGAATAAATTATGATTATGGATCAAAATACAATCATATATGAAAAAATTTAACATATTTTGTTTATTTTTTTACCATTATATTTTAGTTTTACCCCCCCCCCATTAAACCCTTTGACTATTATAAAAGTATTGATGTTTTCTACACTTTTAAAGTCAATAATGTTATTATAAAATGAAAAATGACCCATAAATGGATCGTGGTTGATTTTTTGAACCATATAACATTAATTTGGCCTAATATAATAATTTTAATAATTTTTAATTATTTAATAACATATTATTTATTATAAAATATCATTAATCCCATTTTTGTAACTATTCCTTTAATTTGACTTCAAATACATCAAGAAAAAGATGGAATTTTAATATAATCCTTTAAAACATCCCTAAAATGTCATATATGAGAGGACCAGTTTGGGATATTCCTAACATTGAGAGGGGGGTGAATTAGTGTTGGGTACTTTTTCAACCAATTTATTCTTTTTATCCCTGTACCTCTTGACCTGTTAGGATCTTGATTCTCTTTTTCTTTTTTCCTTGTCACATGAAATAATATGAAAGAAGTAAAAATATGCATAAGATATTTTTACAAGGTTCACCACTCAATAACAGTAGCTACATCCTTTTCGTATATGGTAATGACCAAAGCACAGATTCTCCACTATAATGTAGTAACTGTTACAGTGGGTTAGCTGGGAAAACAATCCTCTAGCCATTGTGTCTCCCTACACTTGGAGGAGGGAAGGAAATAATCACATCCAATTATTTCTCCCTAAACTTGGAAGGGGGAAGGTAAACAATCCTCTTATAACTTGCAAAGAGTAGGATATACCCTTGCACTTTCTGGTTCTTTATATTTCCAGTGTAAACAGTCTCTTATATCCTTTAGCTAGTTCTTTTTAATACCTCTGAAGACAGTCCTCTCTCTATTCAAAGAGTTTGAAACTCCAAAAAAATATTCCACTTGTTGAGACATGTTGGATGCTACAGTGATACTTTGTTCTTCCACAACCTTCTTCTTCTCCTTATTACTTACTAAGCATCATGCATGTAACCAACCTCTTTTTTCTCTGAAGCAAGCCTATAAGCTACACAGTCTTCTTATTTTATATCTTCAATGTAAAACTAGGTGCACAGAAACCTACTATTCTTCACACTTTCTCTTTCAGTGCAAAACCAACTACACTAAACTCTTATTATTCTTCTTCTTGATAGAATAACAAGTTCTCTTTGTTATTGTTAAATCAATGAAGTCCAGCTCAACTTAACATCATCACAATTGACCAAAAACTAGTATGAACTTCTAGCAAAACTCATAGCTTGTGCACAAATCCCTGCGTTCATGGCACCCTACTTGCATTCCTCTTGGCTTTCAATCCTCCCTAATTGCACACCACTAACTACTTGCATGCCACAATTGTTCATAACTCACAACTTGCAAGCCACTTTGGGATTAGACACAATACACTTTTTGCACACAAATCCTTACTTGTGCACCTCTTACAACTTGAGTGCCACTTATGATTGTGTACAACTCTACTTGCACGCCTCCCTACTTGTGTTCCTAATAAATAACTCCCAACTTGCATGCCATGTCATCTTTCACGCCACTTTCTACTACTTGCGCGATCAAAGCTCAAATTTTCTCTTAAGTGTTGATCTTTGAAAAATGAAGAGGGTAGTCGTCTATTTATAGGAATTTTGGTAACCCTGCATGTGAGGCATGAAACTCAACTTGCACATGACTTCATGACTTTCACACCACTCTATCACTTGCATGTTGTTCCATCACTTGCGTACCACTTTCTTTCTTTTGTCATATTATGAAGTGATGATGTTAAATTATGAATTTCATGCAACATACACTTGTGCTCCACTTAGACTTGTGCGCCACACTTGTGCGCTAATCTTTAACTTGCACACAACTTTATTTCCTTTTTCAAAACACTTATTTACTCCCCCTATCCTTCATAAGGCTTGTATCATAGGTTCTCCAAACCTACGATATTTTTGAAATATAAATCTATAAAGCATCATCATAGTTTTTTTCATTCTAATAGTTTCAAGACCATGCACTACTTCATGTCTTCTATTCATCTTCAACAATCATCATTCTCTCTTCTTATACTCTTTGGAATATTAATTCCAAATTACTTCTTCATCCTCACTTCACATCCTCAATTCCTTTTTGTATTGTTAATTCCAAAGAACTCTAATCATATATCTTTATCTAAAAGTGGAGGCTTGAAGCTTCTTAAAACACATTTAATGTTATAAAAAATGCATCAACTTTGATACATGTATTTGGAACTTAAAGAAAAGTGCTACAATCATATTATTTCAAGGAAATGTGCAATTTATGACCATATTAGAATTCCAAGACCTTCCACACTCAATCTTATTCTTCATCCATAATTTTCTACTTCATGAAAATCATATGATTCTTTTATTCAAGTAAGCTCTTGTATGGTTCTCATGCAATCATGAATCATTTCATGGTCTTCTTCAAATCCCCATTCTTATTAAATCACCCTTAGATGGATGATACTTATACATTCTTCATTGTTGTATACAATGTGTCATCTTTGACACAAGTTCCTTGAACTTAGGATCAGTTCAAAAATCATCTGAATTGTATTCCCCATTAACTATGGAGACCTTCTTCATATTCTTCTTTATTTTGACCAGTATTGACAACTATTGACAACAAATAAAATCTTCATACAAAAATTGGTCCCAAAAATCTCCCCCTTTGTATTTTTTTTGTCAATACCTTAAAGATCTCAAAAAATGAATGTGTCAATTTCAAAATGAGAATCTTCTCTCTCCCCTTTACTTATTTCTCTCCCACATCACTTTTCAAACTTTCATTTCACTTTCTATCCCACTTATTGAGAAGAAATACAAATTCCATAGGAAAAGGGTATTAGTACTTTCTTAAGAAATTTACCATCAACCATTTCAATCTAAGTTTACTTGAGAAATTCTCATTGTAGAAAACAAGAAGATTTGATTTAGACAAAAAAGTTGTCCATTATCCACTGATCATGATACCTCATGATATGAGATCTCAAACACTTGTCTTCAAGGGTTTTCCACTTTCATTACAGGATGAAGAAAATGAATGTGATAGTAAATAATCAACATGAAATTCCTGCACTCACTTCAACAAACGGATCAAAAACATTCAAGTGCAATTGGCAGGATAAGTGGACTTGGGGAAATTTCATTCTTCTTATGTCCTTGATTGACTTAGTTACTCCCCCTTTGTAAAAATATCTTTATTTTGAGTAACCAAGGATGAGAGATTAAGAAACGACATACCTTTTCCAATGACATTCTATTCAAGCAATTTCTAGAGTAATTGAATTTAATAACTACTGAAGTTGATACTGATTGAAATAACAACTCTAGAAGCTTCTTCATATGTCTCCCCCTCAAGGGAACACTCCTCATCATATTCATCAATGGTGATCCCTCGTCATATTAATATTTCAATATCAATTGGAGAATATTCCACGGATGAAAACTTCTTCAACTTTTCTATCAAGAGTTGATAGAAATCAGTGCTTCTCATGTTTCCCCTTGAGAGATTGTTTCACCTTCAATTCCTAGTATTATCAGAACAAATATAATAAACAAAGATTTAAGGGAATAAGGTGGATCCTCCTTGCTTCTTCAATGTGAGCAAGAAGGCTGGGATGATTTTATCAACCAAGATGCTCCATTTTCTCCACTCCTCACACTTGAACATATAATCTTTAATTCTGACTATGGTTGTGTAAATCTCAATACTTCTATTATTTTTGTGTGTGTGAATCTTCTTTCTTTAAGAGATTTCTAAGCATTAGAATCTCCTAGTGCAATTTTCATCCTTTCGATAAATTTTTCATGGGCTGGAATAAGTTCAATGCAATTTTCAACAGTGTGACCATCCTTGTTGTACCTCACACATAGAACTTCCTAAACATAAGAGTTTCATTTTGTTTGTTACTTATTATTCACCTTTTATTTAGCATGTGGAATATTCTTATTACTTTTTGTACTAGACTTAGCATTTTCATCTTCCTCCTTTATCATTATTTCCAAATCTTTAGGAAAGATAACCAATATGTATTTAGGAATTTTGGAAGCATGTTTGTAATTTCCACATCGATTATTCAGAGGGTCATCCTTCTTGATTGTTCTTTTGGATACACTACCCATCAACTTATTGGATTTAGAATCCAAGGACTTCTCAATTTTCCTCCTAACAATATTCTTGGGATAATTTTCTTTTGTAACATACTTCTGATTACTTCCCAAGATAGATTCTTAATTCTTCACAAGATTCTATGGTCTTATATTTTTATTAGCTTTGAATACATTCTGAGATAAGCATGCACCATTCTTGTGACCACTCCCATTTCATAAATCACAGATGTTGTCCAGCATTCCAAATCTATTTGTAGTATATAGATGCTTATGGATCTGTGGATGTTTCTTCTTCTTTTCTATATTTCTCCCCCTTGAGATGAACTTTATTTGTGCTTTTACATTTAAGGTACTGTACCAACAATATAGTTCACAATTCTAAAATCTGTTGCAGCACCAACATTGACCCACAAATATTGAATTCTTGATATCTTCTGTATTATATTGTTGAGCCTTCTTCTTAATTTGTTGTGATCTATATGGGGAACCATCTTCCATATTCTTCTTCCTATCCACCCTATCCACGGTAGTAGGCATATCATCACCTTTCCTCATCCATACTTTTTAAATTTTTTCTTCCAACCTGTACTTTTTATAGAAATAGTTTTAGAAACATTAGTAAAAGTTGGCATGGATGGTACCTTCACATTCTCAGCTTCTTGTGATACATCAATGAGTGAATCCATGATCTTTTTATCACATGTTGGAGGTCTTTTGATAGTAGAATCCTCCAGTGACCACTGAGTACTTGAAACAACTGTTTACTTCTTTTGTGAAGACTCAATATGTGTCTTCCCAACATTGGTCAACTGAGCTTCCAACTATAGACAAATCATATTGAGAATGACTTTTTTGTATTCAATCATAGTCATATTATCTTCACCATCCTTCTTCAATCTTTCAACTTCCTTTTCATGCATCTTTACTTTTTTTTCTAACAAAGAGTCAAGTTCCTTGATCTTCTTGAAATTTTCTTCCAGATATAACTTTTTTACTTTTGTGCTTCTTTTCTGCTCATCTTCAAGTGAATGGATCTTTTATTCCATGGTCTTATTGACTACCTCTTTCTCCTCAAATTCTTTGATCCATTTTAAGGAACTTATTTTAAATTCTCTCTTTGATGCTTCAAATGATCCAACCTATCTAGAGAGCTTTAGACATTCAAAAAAAATTTCTTGCAAGCCCTTCTCCAAAACATCATTTTCTTCTTCCAGTTGGGTGACATCTTCCTGCATACATTAAAATACTCTAAAAAAATGGATTAACTTTCCTTAGGGATATCATGAAGAATAGATATTAATCTTTCAACTGATAATTCTTGAGAGGTTTTAGATTGATCATAATCACTTGTGCTTGCATTTTCATCATGAGAATAGCTTTCAAATATACTAAAACATATCTCCTGATCACTAAAGGTGGTAAGGTTTTCCATATTGTTGGTGAAAACATGAGCCACAATCTCATTACTTTACATGTCTAATATTTTCTCATTGTCAGCAAGACATGGAGATACGGATACTTACACTTCTTTAGATAATTGGGAATTCTTATTCAGCTTTCTCTTCTCCTTATTTTTACTGTTCATCATGGTTTTTATAGATATAGAATTTTGTTCAGAGATAACCGACTCTTCATCAAAAAGTCACTCTATTTTTGACTCAGGAAATAATCTCAAGTATTTAAAAGAGAATATCTTCAATGTAGAGATTCCAACAGAGGTAAATTTTTCCTTATGATACTAATTAAGAGGACCAAATTGGGATATTCCTAACACTGGGAGGGGGGTGAATCAGTGTTGGGGAATTTTTCAACCAATTTCTTCTTTTTATCTGTGTACCTATTGAACTGTTAGGATCTTGATTCTCTTATTTTATTTTCCCTATCACATGAAATAATATAAAATCATTAAAAATATGCACATGATATTTTTACAAGGTTCACCACTCAATAAGAGAAGTTACGTCCTTATCATGTATGGTAATGACTAGTGCACAGATTCTCCACTATAATGTAGTAACAGTTATAGTATGTTATCTAGGAAAACAATCCTCTAGCCAGTGTGGCTCCCTACACTTGGAAGGGGGAAGGAAATGATCACTTCCTTGTGTTTCTACCTATACTTGGAAGGGGGGAAGGTAAATAATCCTCTTCCAACTTAAAATGAGTAGGATATACCCTTACAATCGCTGGTTCTTCATACTGCCAGTGTAGACAATCTCTTTCATCCTCTAGTTGGTTCTTTATACTACCTCTGAAGACAGTATTCTCTTTGTTCAAAGAGTTTGCAACACCGAAAGAATCTTCCACCTATTGAGAATTTTTGGATGCTACAATGCTACTTTGTTCTTCCAAAACCTTCTTCTTCTCCTTGTTACATACTAAGCAGCATGAAAGTAACCAACATCTTCTTTATCTGCAGAAAACCTATAAGTTGTACAGTCTTATTATTTTTCTTCTTCAATGAAAAACCAGTTCCACTGAAACATAATCTTCTTCACACTTTCTCTTTCAGTTCCAAACCAACTACACTGAACTCTTATTCTTCTTCTTGCTAGAATCACAAGTTCTCTTTGTGATTGTTAAATCAATGAAGTACATCTCAGCTTAGCATCATCACAGTTGACCAGAAGCTGGTAAGAACTTCTAGCACAACTCACAGCTTGCATGCCAATCCCTACTTGTGAGCCACCCTGCTTGTGCGCCTCCCGCTTGCACGCCTCCCGACTTACATGCCTCCAACTACTTGCGTGCCACAATTGTGCACAACTCACAACTTGCACACCACTTCAGTATTACACACAAAACACTTTTTTCACAAAACTCCCTACTTGTGTGCCTCTTACAACTTGCCCACCATTTCTGCTCACGTTCCACTCTGCTTGCGCACCTCCCTACTTGCGCGCCTTATAAATAACTCCTGACTTGCGTGCCACTTCATCTTGTGCGCCACTTTCTACTACTTGCATGATCAGAGATAAAATTTCTCTTAAGTGTTGATATTTGAAAAATAAAGAGGGTAGCCATATATTTATAGGCATCTTGGTGACCCTGCGCGTGAGGCATTCAACTCAACTTGTACACCACTTCATGACTTGTATGCCTCTCCATCACTTGTACGCCGCTCCATCACATGTGCGCCGCTCTATCACTTGTGTTCCACTTTCTTTGATTTGTTCTATTTTTATGTGATGATGTTAAAATATAACTTATGTGAAATATACACTTGTGTTCCATTTAGACTTTCTCACCACACTTGCGCGCCAATATTTAACTTGTGTGCTAATTTCTTTCCTTTGTCAAGAAATACTTATTTTCTCCCCTTTTCCTTCATAAGGCTTGCATCACAAGTTCTCCAAACATATGATATTTTTTAAATAAAAATCATAAAATCATCGTCATAGTTTTGGTCATTCTCATAGTTCCAAGCACATGCACTACTTCATGTCTTCTCTTCATCTTCAGCGATCATCCTTTTCTCTTATTATACTCTTTGGAATATAAATTCCAAAGTACTTCTTCATAATCACTTCAAATCCTCAATTCCTTTTTGGAGTGTTAATTCCAAAGAACTCCAATCATCTCTCTTCATCCAAAAGGGGAGGCTTGAGGCTTCTTCAAACACCTTTAATGTTGTATACAATGTATCACATGTGATACATGTATTTGGAACTTAAAGAATAGTGCAACAATCATTTGATTTTATAGAAATGTGTAATGCATGACCATATTAGAATGAAAATCCCTTACACACTCTATCTTATTCTTCAACCATCAATTTCTACTTCATGCAAATCATATGATTCTTTTCTTCAAGTAATCTCTTACATGGTTATCATGCAATCGTAAATCATTTCATGGTCTTCTTTAAATCCTCATTCTTCTTCAATCATACTTAGATGGATGATACTTATCCATTTTTCATTGGTGTATACAATGTGTCACCTTTGACTCAAGTTCTTAGAACATAGGATCAGTTCAACAATCATCTGAATTGTATTCTCTATTAACTATGGAAACCTTCTTCACATCCTTCTTCATTTTGACCAGTATTGACAAATATTGACAACAAATACAATCTTCATACACAAAATTTGTCCCAACAATATATATCTATAAAATTATTGGAAAAAATTAATTAATTCAAATTATATCATTTTTAATATTTTTAATATCATTTATTTTATTTTTTTATTAATTGAATAAATGTTGTGTGAGTATTGTGTAAGCATTTAAGGTAATTATTTAATGACTAAAAATTAGAAGAAAATTACCTTATTAAAAAATATCTATATTTAAAATAACTATTTATAATTGAAAATATCAAATAATTATCCTTATTCCATAAAAATATAAATAATAAAACAAATAGAATGAAATTTTTGACTTTTCTTTAAATAAAATAATATAATATTCAAAAGCATAGCCAAATAGCAAAAAAAGTTCATATATTTGATCATTGTATGATTATGGATGAAATGGGTTTATAAAAGGAAATTGATGTATTTTTTAGGCTCTAGTCCTTATTATATTATTTTTAGCCTTAATTACCTTATTTAACCTCACTATGGTCAAAATTATTTACTATGGTTAGTATTTATAATGACTAAAAATAAAAAGGGGAATATTTAACAAATTTTATTAAGAACATAACCCTAATAGCATGGATCCAGTCATTGTTTCATTAAATTGGAATAAGATATAAGGAATCACATCCCGAAGGACTAAATAGTTTATTAGTCTTGGTAAACTTGATACATACTTGATTCATTACATTTGAAAACAAAGATTACAACATAATTTATTCTCGAGAATAGCATTATTACCTATAGAATATACTTACATGTCAATCATAGGTCACTTAATTGAATCTAGTGGAATGAAAACAAAATAAGGTAGATATAAAATGTTCATTGAGGGTTAATTACAATAGAAGGTATAATGAATCAAAGAGAATAATAAAAAAAAGTAAGGTAAATTACTGAACACAAATTCAATTTAAATAATTTGACTATAATGATCAGTATGGAATGGTAAATAAATAAAAAAAAATTAAATTTATTCAATAACATGAATATAATAATGGAATAAAGAATAATCAATATGTCAATATAAATAATTGAAAATACATTCCATTTAATCATTAAATTGAGAATCAAATGCATACAGATATAATATCATAGAAAAAATATCATGGATAAAAATTAATAGATTACTAATGATGGAAATTATTCATTATTGACATTCTTGTTTCCTAGGAACATGATACCTATACCATCATGATCTTCCCTCAAGACAGTTTAAAATTGATGTGTAGAAACCCATTTGAATAAGGCTAGCCAACTAATTCGTCCCATGAGACTACTGATGCATCAAGGGTTTATTTATAACCAGGGGACACCTATATATTTCCTACCCGAATAATTTCTCATATATTTAATAATTGATTTAATTCATCAACAATTTTTCTTATCATAAAATTTATATATTGAGCAAAGAATACAAATTTATCAATACATTCAAGATAAAAAATAACTTTCAATAAAGAACACCATATGTATAAATGATATATGGTTTAATAAATAAACATATTAATGATAAATAATTTGAATATTTAGGTTATATTTAATGTCCAATGATCATAGTAAAGTGAAAATTTCAAGAGAAATATATTTACTACAAAAAAATAATCAAGAAATTGAATGTCAATACTATCCTTGGTCAAAATAATCATAAACCATCTTCGTGGAGAAAACTAATGGTATCAATAAAACATATACCCAATGTATTTTATGTAAAATAATCGATTTTTTCCTTTTATGAATATAAATATCATAAAATACCTTTAAAACATTCTTCAGAAAAATATACTTTTTAGAATGAAAATCATTTTTTAAAACATTAAACATTTTGAAAACACTATTATATGAATATCACTTTTAAAGACTAATAACATCCAGAATATTATAAAGAACATTTTATTTAGAAATTACATTTCAAAATTTCAAATTTATAATCTAATAAATGATGTTTATTTTAATAAGTAATTACATACATGTCCTACAAGTTAAAAAGAACATTCATTTTTCACCGTGATGAGGTTAGAAAAGTTCCTTATTTGGAAGATGAAAATAATATTCCATTGAAAATATTTTTTTAAAAGAAAAAATTGTAAAAAAATTAATAAATAATTTTTATAAGTTTAAAAAAAATTAAATCATTTTTAGAAAACATGGTTTTAGAAAAAAAACAAATTCCTAATTGAAGAGAGAAATGATGTCTAATTTTATTAAAAAATATCAATTATTTTAAGTACCAATGAGTGTAAAATTGGTAATATTACTTCAAAATATAATTAATAAACATATTATATAGAAATTAAATGGTTTCATTTATAAAATTATCAAATAATTTCCTTCAATTTAAATTCAATAATAAACAATCTCGATTTTTATGAGATTGTGAAATAAACCCTTAAATGATCATTACGTTGAAGTGGGAATTAGTTAATGAAAACATTAAGTGTATAAAATGTAAATACAAATAAAAAAGTGTAAATAATATATAATATAATAAAAATTCTTTTCACAAATAATCTTAGCATGACATAATCACTAAAGTATAAGTTTAACCCAATGAATGGAAAATGAGTTAAAAATTATTTACCACTTGGTAACTTTTAATTCAAATCCCATTAGATGAAATAATTCAAATTAAAACCTAAAATACCATCAATAATTAATGAATCATGATATTACATGTCAGATTTGAATTATACACACCATAGAAAAGTTATTAAGTGTATACCATTATAATATGCCTCAGTGAAAGGGAAATTGAGATGAAGTGTCTTTCCTCACACTTCCTTCCAGTTGAACATACATTAAACTCTTTTATAGTGGTTTTAAGTATGTTATTAACTTATTAAATAATAATAATAATAAAATTTATAATATTATATATAATACTTTTATAACATTTTATCACCTGTTTGATTATAATATTTCATTATTTTCATTATTTCGGGTTTTAATTGCCTTGTTTTCTCATGTATATTTCTTCATAAAATATCTAGTTCTAGTGAATTTTATATATTAATTTAGTTTAAATAATAATAATCATGAAATAATTATCATATTTTTAAATAAAGTATACCTTTAAAACCAATCATGAAATATTGTTATGAAAAATGGACTATGTTACAATCTTGGAGACGGTAATCCATACATACGCATGAGTAACATTTCCATTTTTCAATGATCATTGTGGAAAGAAGGTAAGTAATATTTTTTATTAAGGAATTATCATAATATAATAAATAATATATTATTTCATTAAATATTCTTATATATTTCATTTATATGGTGTGGTGATGAAAATAGAGTCATGTCATTTTGTGAAGGCGGTCGTCCACACATATATGAATGATGTTAGCATATTTTAGTGAGTGAAAAGGTATGAAATAAAATGATATATATTATCTTTTAAGAATTATAAATATTTCACTAATATCATAATTATTTTATGTATATAACATATATTTCTTAACATTATCCTATTACCTTCCAGGAAGAACGTTAGTGTAAAATGAATAACATCGCTTTGTGAGAAGGTAGTCCACCGTACACATGAGTGACATTATTGTATCCCATATGGAATGGAAGCTAAAAAAGGTGTATAATATATAATGACTCAAAAGGTACAATTATGTTATAAATGTCATATATATATTTTTATATCCATCATTATAACCAACTGTGAGAGGTGTTAATTGAAAAAAGAATAACATCGGCTCATGAGGCTATAGTTTGTCATACACATGAGTAATGATTTTATAACCCATTTGATGGAAGTTCATATGGTTATAGGTCATAAAATCAACATAAAAAATATAAATATTTTTAGGATAATCATTTTATTATATCATCATAGTTTAATAATAATTGAATAATGTAAAGTATGAAATAATATAAAAACGCTCATTAAAGAACATTACCTCTTCTTTGGGTATCCTCAGGTTTTCAGAAAAATCCTTATTATGTGGGATTTATACCCAAAATGAGGCTTCTAGGATGAGATTAGGGAAGTTTTTAAGTTTTTCAAGTATGTATTGGTTGATTTAAAAGGGTTTTAATGTGTGAAGAATAATGGAGAGGGTGGCCTTTTATAAGTGAGGTGAGTGACACACTGGTAATTTTTTGAACAAATTCAATAATACCCACGTTTTTATCTTACCACAAGCCTCAAAAATGGTCCATCATAGAAACAATAAAATATAAGGTCGAAATATGGATATAAAATGGGTTTTTACTAGTTTTTAGTTTATTTTTGACCCTTATATTCACAGTTTAACCCCATGTAAATCAATTTTTACCTTAACCACATTAATTGATTTTTACTGTTTTCACTAATCATTTTAGTAAACAATTAAACTGAAATTATTAGAAATTGTAAATTATTATTATTTGAAATATGGAATACATTTTCTCAAATTAAATTCACATAATTGATAGAGTTTATTTTAAAATTAATCTCATAGACACGATGAGAAAGTGAGTTTTTAAAGAGAAGATATTAAAACATTTACAAAGTTTTTTAAATCATAATTCAAAATTAAAATGATAAAAATGGCCTAAATTGTATTAATTTATATATAATTTTACTAATTTTACTTTTAAACCAATTTAAAATATAATTTTTCTTGAAAAATAATTTAAACAAAAGTCAGTTTTCAATTAAAATTTAGTATTTTTTCACTATTCAGCAAAAAATAAAAATTTTCATAAAAATAAAAAAAATTCACCATAATATAATTTTCACATTATTATTTAAAAATAGTTTTAATTATATCAAATAAATTTTCATAAATTTTTGAAAAATAATTTTAAATTATGTGGGAAAAATATGTTTAATCAGTCTTTTATAAAAATACAGTTTTTCAGAAAATATTTCTTTTTATTTTAAATGATTTTTATTTTATTACTAATCAATAAAAAACTAATAAAAAATATGAAAACTAAATATTTTAATAATTTATTTTATATTGTTCATACTTTTCATTCTAATTTCTATGTGATATTTTAAAATATAATGTTAATTGTATATTGTTGTTTGGTAAAACTTGGTCTTTAATGAAATAAAAAAAATCAAAGAAACTCATTGTTGTGTGTAATGAAAAATAAAATCATTGGTGAGTGTAATAAAATATATTGAATTTATTTAACACTAAATATATCTTAAATTCTCCGGGTGTCATATTTTCTTTTATGCTTGGTGTTACGTGTCATATACGTTATGTAATAAAATATTCTTCTTTTATAATTTCAGGGTGTTACAATCTCTCCACCTTTAATGAATTGCATCTTATAAATTTAAACTTGATCACAATAATAAAGGGTTTCATATTTTAAAATAAATTTATTTAAATCCCATAATGTTATAATGGTTGATAATGTTATGACCCATCCTAAAGGGGCCCGTTTCGTGACTACCCCAAGCCTTCCTCCAATAAGCTAGGGGATGGAAACCAACACTGAGTATGAATATCCCACAAATAGGAGGCATTTTCCTAAAGTATATATACACATGCACACATCTCTAAGACACAAAATTCTGAAATGTTAACAACTGAAAAATTCATTGCATACATCGAAGACCCCACAAAAGAGTATGAAATTGAAAGTATTGTAAATAGAAAATTGGTCAAAAACAAGCCCAACCAAAACTACAAGTAGATCAACTGACTCAAAGGGCTAGGACTGAGTCAAAACTACTCTCTCAGTAAACACCTCGGTCTTCCCTTCTCCAACTATGCTTCATCTGCTTCATGTCCTCCTAGGACACCATCAAGGGATTTCGTCTACAAAAAACACGACACATGCGGGGAAATACCATGCATGTGTGAGTATAAAAATACTCAATAGGACACCCAAAAAACACTAAACATGAAGAACCAAGTATAGTCATCTCAACACAATGTGTAATGACATATCACAAATACAAGAAGTACAAAAAGAACAAAGATATACTCAAGAAAGACACCACACCATTAGGAAGTCATAAAAAACTATCATCCATAAGATTCTACTCGAATAAATTTTCATTCCAGGAGCCATGATATTATTTGAGACACTTGATGAAGCGGTATATCTCATTTGGGCCTCGCCTAAAGAGAACATATTGTTCTGATAAGACTATGATTCACAAAGAGGGGGTCATGCCCAGAACTGCTAGGGGACATCATGAACCTGATCTCGATCAACCTTGATACACAGATAGGGGTCACACCCAGAACCATTGGGGGACACCACGAACCTAATCTAGATCAAACCGCTATATAGGGGATCATATGCTAATGATTCCAAAAACCCTACTGAGGTGTCCCTCTAGATAGAAGATCAACATTCTACTCAGGGAGATCACATTGATTCTACAACTATGGATGATAGAGGATCTCACTCCAGTCTCACGGAGGGAGACCAAAATTCTATTTGAGACTCAGCCTCTATAAGGGTTTACAATCCAATTATGTGTATGTAATTATGCACTATACCCTAGAGGAAATGGACCGAGGTAACGCACTCAAATATACTAGTCCAAACAAGGAAAAATAAGAGACACAAGAACTCTTAATGGGAGTACATAGCGTGTCCCAGGTGGTACATGATGTGTCCAGATATCCCAAGTCTTTCATGTGTCAAAGAACCTCAAATATCATGTAGTCTCAAAATGCATGGCATGTAAGATGGGTACATGGTGTATCCTAGGGGGTACATGGTGTTTCCACCTATCCCAAGTCTTAACCATTTGTAAGAACCTAAATTGACAAGTAGTATCAAAATATATGGCATGTAGGATGGGTACAGACATGTAGAGACACACGGTTTCCTACCAGTGTTACCAGGTTGAGTCTGTGTATCGAAGTAGTGTTCGTGTACCAGTCTGTGTACTCCAATTTGTGTTCTTGTCTAAGTACATGACATACCATCTGGATATGAACTATTACTAGTGTTCTTGTACTATTCATATTACACGTAGAGTTATATAGGGTGGGTCACATTCTGTGTGATAGGGGTCACATTCCATGTGATCATCATATCCTTCCTAAAACCTTATCTGCTGTTGATGGGTCCCCACATGGAATGTAGTAAAAAGTACACACCATGTTTCTCTAGATTTTCTTGATCCAGAGTTCTTCTCTGTTTTTCCTCGTGCATTTCTTCTACCTCAATTTCCTGCTGAAATCACTATGTAGATCTCAAATCTATGTCGATCGTGCCTTACTGCTGGTAGATTATCGTAATCTTGCCTCGAAACACATTGGGAACTCACCCCTAATGTCCATTTTCCATTCACCTCCCAATAAAGGTATAGAACCCCATATCCACTCCCATTATTCCCTGATCTACCCATCACCATCATCGAATCCTTGATCCAAAACCATCTGCACATTCTGTACCCATAGTTAGGATTCGTTGCACCGAAGAATGGTTGTACAACGATCTGGAACTGGGTATCTATAAAATCATTGGCCAATGGATTTCCAATTATTATCATGAAATCAAAATTGGGGATAAATCCATAAACCATGAAAGTTAGGAATGAACCTTATCCATTGTTTTTTTGGCCTTGATTCATTATCCTTGAAGGAAAATTGAAAAGGGGAAATCAATAAACCAAAATTTAATAATTATATCCAATTAAATATATTGATGATTAATGGATCAATTTGTATTCATTGAATTGACCCAAATTATTCTAGTATTAATAAAAGTATGAAATTCAAAAAACAAAATACCCTACCTGGAGTTTGTATTGATCGCTGACTAAGAACAGTTTCATTTCCACCGTTGACAAGATCCTCCTGTTCTGCTCACATGACGATCCATGATCCGATCTTGACGCATTGTATTCTTCCAAGAATGCTCTCCTCTAATGGAAAATAGGTATTTAGGGTTTAAAATATATAAATGAGAAAAAATATATATTCGTATACTTATAGAGGAGAAATTCACTACATTGAAGAAAAATAAAATAAATCTTTCAATTAATTTATTTTATTAATTTCGCACCCCAAAAATTTTTTTACAATGACCCGCACCAACCGATGTTGAGTCACTACTAGTATAAAACCTCCATTCTGAACTCAACGGTTCCCCCATATTTTTTTATCTGATATCCCATTTAGGATTTATTCTACTTTTTCAAAAAAACCATGTGTAAGGGATACTACATATTTTAATATTTTTGAGAAAACAATTTTGGGCACACCGAGCCTTGAAATTGTACTCTATCTCATCACCTGGTCTCAAAATAAATCCATATAATATTTAAAAAAATACATGGAAAATATGAGTCTTTACATTCTCCCCACCTTGGGCCTTTACATCCTCAAAATCCAGAGTAAGGGCTTCTCAAATAGATGATCGCACTGAGTAATCTGAGCCTCATATTACCATGTTCTCTCCTAGAGATTGTCATACTTCCACCAGACACATACTAAAGGAATAGACCACCCATGAAAGATACTCTCCTACCAATCCCCAATCTCTACTAGGTACTCAATAGAAGTTACTCCATCCTCGATGACCATCTCGCCCCAGTTGATGATGTGTGACGGGTCATGCCCTTACCTCCTCAACCACATCACATAGAAGATTTCATGTAAATGATTTATCTACAGAGGTAGAGCAAAGAAGTATTCCACCTTAACAACTCTACATAGTATTTGTAAAGGGCAAATGATCCTCATAGATAGCTTTTTGAGCTGACCAAATCTCTACAATCCCCATAGAAATGAAACCCGAAGGAGCACATGGTCTCCTTCCTCAAACTCCAAAGTCCTACATCGCCTCTCAGAATAAGACTTATGATGGATTTGTACAGTCTTTATCCACTCCTAGATGATATTCACCTTATCTTTAGTAGCTTGCACCAACTCTAGGCCCATGATTACTGACTCTCCTAGGTCAGTCCAGCAAAGTGGTGACCTACAGGGTCACCTGAACAAGGTCTAGAATTATGTCATACTAATGGTGGGATGGTAGTTGTTATTGTATGAAAACTCCACCAGTGTTGAGTGATCTTCCCAACTACTAACAAATTCTAACATGCAAGATTGCAACATGTCCTCCAAAACTTGAATAGTCTGCTCAGTCTGGTCGTCCTATTGTGGGTGAAATGTTGGGTTCAAGTGTAATTATGTCCCAAATGCCTCTTGTAATCCCTTCCACTACCATTATGTAAATTTAGCATCATGATCTGAAGAAATTGTCAATGTAACTCCATGTAGTCAAATTATCTCATGTACATAGAGGCATATAAATCTTTCTACTGAATTCTACTCTCAGTGATCTAGAAAGTGGACCGACTTGGTGAGTCGGTCAATGATCACCTAGATGGTATCATGTCCCCTAGATGTACATGGTAATCCTATAATGAATTCTATCAATATACCATCCCACTTCTATTATGGAATCTCAAGGGGTTGAGTTAAACTCGCTGGAACATGGTACTCAACCTTCACTTGCTAACAAATAAGGCAGCGAGAAACAAACTCTGAAACTCAATTATTCATTCCTGGCCACCAAAACAGACGTCAGTGGTCATAGTACATTATCACTAAACCTGGATGTACTTATAAAGGGGAATTATGAAACTATATCAGAACCTATTTTCACAACATCCCTAGTACCATTATGCATCCTATGAAGAGAACAATGTGCTCCCCACCTTTAGAAAATCCA
Source organism: Viscum album (assembly GCA_963277665.1). Taxonomy (NCBI): domain Eukaryota; kingdom Viridiplantae; phylum Streptophyta; class Magnoliopsida; order Santalales; family Viscaceae; genus Viscum; species Viscum album. The sequence continues at coordinate 1,076,379,005 of OY728166.1, read as the reverse complement.
TCAAGAGCGTATCCAATGGATATTTGAGCACATAGGGTCTCACAGACATTATCCCCATGATGTGCCTCTATTACATTATATAAGAGTGGAGGGGTGAAAAAAATCCACTAGAGGTAAACTACTCCATCTCCATCCACAAAGGATAACTGTAACGAGGACAACTGCTCTGTTCCCTTGTTCAGTAACTGCAAACTAGATCTCTTATTAAGAGCATCTTCCACCACTTCTCTCTTCCTAGAATTATATAAATATCAAAGACATAATCCTAGGGTAATTATACCCATAAACTCTATCTCACATTTAGATACTTCTAATAGAATATATACTTGAGTCTCTTGTGGTCATAGTAGATGAAAACTCACTCTCCCATCAGGTAGTGTCACCACATCTTCAAAGAGAAGACTATAACTGCTAACTCAAGATCGTGAGTAGCATAATTCTATTCATAAGGCCTCAAATATTATGAACCAAATCCAATCACTTCTTGAATATCCACCAGGACACAACCAAGCTCAATTCCTGATGCATCACAGAATACCATGTACTCGAAACATTCATCTGGTAACCTCAAGATGGGAGCACTTATCAACCTTTGCCTTAGCTTAAGAAAGCATTGTTGGTAATTTTCAGTCCACATGAAAAGGATTCACTTTCTTATTCAAAGATTCCAAGGGTTCTTCCACTCTATAGAATTCGGGTACAAACCTTATACAGTACCCTACCAATCCAAGGAAACTTCACACCACGGTAGCACTATTGGGTGGCTCCCAAGAAATCACTGCCTCAACCTTTGCTGGATCCACTACAAATCCATAATTCATGATGTCATGTCCTAGAAAATGGACCTATAAAATAAAAAAATGGAACTTATAGAGATTTCTATAAATTTGGTTCTCTCAGAGTGTGTCTATGACCATCCTCAAGTGTCTTGTGTTCTCCTCCTCGGATTCCAAATACACTAGGATTTCATCAATGAAGACCCCCATGAAACGGTCTAATAAAGGTTGAAATATCTATTTCATGAGTCCCATGAACACTACTAGGGTGTTTTTCATACCAAACAACATCACAAAGTACTCATAGAGACCATAATGACATCTGAAGATCATATTCGGTATATCCTAATCTCGTACTTGTAGTTGGTTATAGCCTGATCTGAGGGAAATCTTTGAGAACCATTGCGCCCCTTTCAATTGATCAAAGAGGTCATAGATCCTTGATAGTGGATACTTGTTCTTTATAGTCACCTATTTTTTGCACTGGTAATCCACACATAACCTCAATATCCCATCTTCCTTCTTGGAAAACAAAACTAGTGATACCCAGGGTGAAACATTGGGTCTCATGAATCCCTTATTCTGCAAGGCCTCCAACTATAAACTCATCTCACAATGCTATGTGGGAACCATACAATATGTAGGTGTAGATATTTTTGTCATCCCAAGGTGTAGATAAATGTAGAATTTTATCTCCCAATGGGGAGGTAAACCTAGATCATCTTCAAAAAATACTTCATTATACTCCACCACCATTGAAGGAAACTGAGGACTCATATCATCCATTGCACCGAGGGTGATTCTAGCCAACTAATGAGTAATCGGATTCATCCCACTATGTGTGATTCCATCCTATGCTTCTTAGATTTTCTTTTCACCAAAAAAGGGGAAAATCCCATCACTATGAACACACTACATTATTCTCCAAAAAAAGACAATCTAAGAATGAACTTTGGATAACCATTCCATACAAAGAATGATGTAGTAAGGCCTCGATGCCTCTACCAAGAGATACCAACCAAAACTATCACATCCAAGAGTCATGAAACACTATCTGAACCAGTGTGTGATCATCAAGTCACCTCTAGTAGGATTCTCCAAGCGTAAGGGTCAAGTCAATGGTTCAACCAGAATCTCTGAGTCTCGAATAAGATTCGTGGCAAGAAAAGGATGACTATAAACTATTTCTATAATAATTTAAGCTAAATTAGAAAAGACATATATTATACCATGAATCATTTCTAGAGCCCCTGGGTCATAAGCCTTTATAGACTGCAATTGCCATCATCCTTATCCACTAGTTCCTTGAGCCTTGCATGGACCACCTAGGGTTAGTGGTGGTAATTGGTCGAACATCTAACCACATACTGCTTTCCTACCATCCCCAATGACACGTATTCCACCCTATGGATCACCCTACTCCTATCACTATCTCTGTCTTGGTGATCCACTGACTATCTCTCGATCATCTATACAATGGGTCAGGAAACTCATTCAGATGTCCCTAATCATCATAAGAGAAACAACGCCTATCAATTAGTTTGTTCGAGTCACCCTGAGAGCCCTACACCACTGTCCCTAAGTCATATGATCTCCTCCTAAATCACCTGACCCGCTTGGACCCCTATGACTACCATAAGAAACCTTTTGTCGAGGTCTCATCTACCGAGTGATCACCGTTAGCTCCTCTAATAGGTTTCTGCTCTGCAATAAAAATTTCCACCAATAAGCCTCGCTCAAGTACTCCATCATAAGTAGAGATTCTAAGGGATTCCACTAATGTCCTGATGTCCCCGCACAGGCCCTAAATAATTTTTCCTTCAAAATATCCAAATAATAGTGTGAGAGATCAGTAAACCTCGTTGAATACTCTGCCATGGTCATGTGTCCCTGTTGTAGATGTAGTATCTCGTGTATGCATACCAATCGCAACACATCCAGATAGAACTCTTATATAAAGATAAGCTCAAATCCTATCTAGGATAGAGTTTTCTCATCATGTGACTGAGTCTAAAAACTCCTCATCTCCCTATAGAGCCCTGAAAAAGACTCATGGTAAGGACTGCCATCTAATCGGTAGGTGATCTCACAAGGCGGAAAACACTGGTGACTGTCTCTAGCCAATCCTCATCCATCAAGGAGTTTGTATCACCCTAAAACCTAGGATTTCTCTACCTATGAAACTCATGAAACACACTCAGCCTACGTACATCCTTAGATGGTAGTCTCAATACCACAAAACTGGGTTTCTGTAACGCTGCCCTTTATCAGTGCTAAAAAAAGTGATGATAAAGGGGGTGCCTTTAACAGTGCTAAAAATGCTATTAAAAGTGATATCAACACTTTTTCTTAGCACTAATAAAGGAACATCCTTTATTAGCTCTTTTTTAGCACTGTTAAAGGGGACCCCTTTATCAACACTTTTTTAGTCACGATGATAAAGGGGGGGCTTTATTAGCACTTTTTTCTAGCGTTGATAAAGTGTATATTTCAAAAAAAAAAAAAATTCATGAAAAATAATATATTGATATATAATTATATTTATATTGATATAAATATAATATATATTTTTTAAATATGTTTTAAATAAGTCTAAATAGGCTATTAGATTTAATATATAAAAAATTTAGTGAAAATTGCATTAAAATATTTTAAAAAATATTATTAATTAATAATTTTCTAATTATAATCGACTAATAATCATTTAATAACAATTTGAAGACAAAAAAATAATAAAATAATAAAATAAGTTGAAAATATAACTCAAACATCAAACAACCATAAATTTTGATCCAGGTGTCCGTTTAAACTCTACAACATATCAAATAGAAGCCTGAGATGATCTCTACGTGCTAGTGATTGAAGGGAACCTTTTGTCACATTTTTCGAGGCCAAAAAGGCCCAAAAGGACTCCAAAACTGAGTTTTTAGTCGGGATACCCCGATTTTTTAACATTAAAATAGCTATAACTTCTGATCTGATTGTCCTCTAGGCTTGTACCACATATCATATCTAAGATTGTTTCATTTTCTTCAATTTTACTGGTTGTGGAGTTGAAACAAACTTTTGGATTAGAATTTATGGTTGTTTTAACATTCTATGGATTTTCAAATACACACACACACACACACACACACATATATATATATATATATGTTTATGTGTGTGTGTGTGTATGTCTGTGTGTGTGTGTATTGTATATATGTATGTATTTATTTATGTATTCATTTATTTATAAACACGCATAAAAAATATATTTTAAAAATGTATTTAAAACTAATCTTATAAATATATATTAATATAAAAATAAATATACAGATAAAAAATTATAACTAAATATATATATATAAATATATATAAATATATGAATAAATATATATATATATATATATTAATATATGAATAAATATATATGTATTAATATAACAAAATATATTTATATTATTATGAATCTATATTAATATATGAATAAATATAACTATATATATATAAATAGATATATCATTAAATTGAGAAAAAAAACTAAATGTCTTAGTGGTAAAGGTGAAGGCACGTGAGGGGGGAGGTATTGGGTTCATGTTCTAGTGGAAGCAGGGGCGCGTGGTCAAGTGGGAGGGGGTTGCGTGGGCAAGTGCAATGTGCGGTGAGAGGGAGGGGGCTCCGCCTAACACTGATAAAAGGGGGGTCAAGCACTGTTAAAAGATCCCCACATTATATATTCTTTTAATTTTTTTTTTCTTTTATAAACGCTGATAAAGGATGTTTTTATCAGTGCTTTTCTAAGTGTTGATAAAAGGGACTCCCTATCTTTGCCTCGATTAACATCTCTTTTCTAGCACTGTTAATGCCCTTTTCTAGCACTGATAAAGGCCATATTTGTAGTAGTGTTTTGGTAGTTTTTTATGCTTGATGGGTGGTGGTATAACTGTTAAACCACCCAAAGGGGCTATCTCTGGTACAGGCCCATGTACCAATGCCTCATCACTTGGAGGATCATCCTCGTGATCACACAGAGAAATCCTAGCTAGCTGTTTATGTAGAGGCATCCTGAAATAAAACAATATGAACCACGGTCAATAGATTATATCTTAGGAGATGACTCAAGAAGGAAATTGAAAAACACAATCATTCCTATATGATGCATGTTCCATTGTTTTTTCCTACAACCAGTGTTATAATGTACTGAGTTGAAAATCAGGTGATCAGAGTCCTGTTGTATGGATACGTTGGCCACCACACCAACACTGGAGTCCCTAGCCTGAAATCCAAACTCAAAACACTTAAAATTGTTTCCCCAAAACAATTTCACGGACTCGGTTCCTAAGATAGAAGATCCCTCTGATACCACTCTATCATGAATCGTCCTATAGGTTTCTATAGTCACTACACCAATACCGCCTCTAATAGGCTAGGGGTTGGTGACTAGTGCTGAGTAGGCATATCCCACAAATGGGAGGCATTAGCCTAAAGTACATATACACATGAATACATCTACAAGACATACAATGATGAAATGTAAACAACTGAAATAATTAAACAATACATCTAAGATCCCACAAGAGAGTACAACAATGAAAGTATTGTAAATAGAAATGGAGATAAAAACAAGCCCAACCAAAACTATAAAGAGTCGAACCTATTCTAAGGGATAAGACTATTTAAAAAAGAAAACACCTATTAAACACCTTGGTTTGTCCATCTTTAGCTATGATCCACCCACTCCCTTTCCTCCTAGGACATTGTTAAGGGTCATCGTCTACACAAGACATGACACATGTGATAAAATTTTGTAAGGGGTGAGTATAAATATACATAGTAGGACACCCCAAAAACACTAAAAACGAATCACCAGGTGTAGTTTTCTTAATAAAATATGTAACAATGTATGAAAAATACAAACAGTACAAAAAACCTAGATATACTTAGGAAAGACATCATGTCGTTATGCAGGCATAGCCAACTACCATCCCTAACATTCTTATCGAAGTAACATTCATTCTGGGATAACTCACTTCATGGCCCATGATATCAATGGAGACACTCAATGAATAGTTCTAGCTCATTTGGGCCCCTCCCAAAGAGAACGTACTAATTTGAGAAGTATATGATACACAGAGAGGGGGGTCATGCCCAGAACTGTTGGGGGACACCACAAATCCGATCTGGATCAACCTTGATACACCTATATGGGTCGTGTCCAGAACTGCTGGGGGACACCACGAACCCAATCTGGATCAACCGGCTAAATAGCAGATCATATGCTAACAATTCCACAAACCCTACTAATGAAGCCCACTAGGTATATGATCAATGTTATACTTAGGGAGGTCACACTGATTTCATAAACTCCACTAGGAATGATAGAGGATCACACACCAGTCTCACGGAGGGACACAACGACTCTATCTAAGACTCGACCACTAAAGGGGATTACAATCCAATGATGTGCATGTAATTCTGCATTACACCCTCAACGAAAAGAACCAAGGGAATGCACTCAACCTATACTGGTCCAAACTAGGAAAATGAAGAGCCTGAAAAACTCTTTATGGGACTACACGATGTGTCTTAGGGGGTACACAGCATGTCCATCTATCCCAAATCATTCCCATGTAGAAGAACCTCAAATGACATGGAGTATCAAAATACACATCATGTGGGACGGATACATGGCTTATAGAGACACATAGTTTCCTGCCCAGGTTTTCTGGATGTGTCTATGTACCGAAGCCATTTTCATGTATCAGTCTGTGTACGCCAAGCCATGTCTATGTCTAAGTACACAGTGTTCCATATGGATGTGTATTTTTACCCATATCCATGTACTCTCTAGAGTACACATTGAGTCATCCGAGGAGGGTCACATGTCATGTGATAGGGGGTACACATTGTGTGATCATCATCTCCCTCCCAAAACTCTAAACACCACTAAAGCGGCCCCACACGATATGTAGTACCGAGTACACACCATGTAGCTCAATATTTTATAGATGCATAGTTCTTCTTTGTTCTTCCTTGCATGCCACTTCTGTCTCGATTTCCACCTAAAATCTCTCTTTAGATCTTGAATCTACATCGACCATGCCGTTCCACCACTAGCTCGCCGGAATTCGGCCTCAAATTTCCTCAGGAACTCGCCTCTGACATCCACTTCTATGCACCACCTGAGAAGCGTATGGAACCCTAGATCCACTTCTGTTCATCCCTGATCTACCCCATCTCCACCATCAAAACCACAATTAGAAGCCATATTCATGTTTCATACCCACATTTTGGATCCTTTGTGCTGAAGAATGGTTAAGCAATGACCCAAAACCTGGTATCTGTCAAACCATTAGCCAAGGGATTACAAATGATGATCACGTGAAGAAAATTATGGATAAATACATGAACAATGAATGTGAGGGAAAAACTTGGCCATTTTTGGATTGGCCTTGATTCATTTTCGTAGAATGATAATCAAAGAGGGGAAATCAACATACCAAAATTTAACAATTCTATCCAATTAAATCTAATAATGATGAGTGGATCAATTCTTGTTCATTGAATTAACCCATTTTTATTCAGGATTAAAAAAAATATGAAAATCAAAAAAAAAACACCATACCTAGTGTTTGGATCGATCTTTGGTGAGGAACGATTATGTTGCCTCTGTTAACGAGATCCTCCAATTCTGCTGGTGCGACGATCCATGACCAGATCCTGACCCATTATCATCCTCCAAGAACACTCTCCTACAACGATGTCTAGGTCTCCAGGTTTTAGTATCCAACCCAGAAAAAAAAATCTATAGTTGTATACTTATAGATTAGAAATTCTTTGCCTTGATGAAAAATAAAATAAATCTTTCAATTAATTTATTTTTTTAATTTCATTCCCAAACAACTTTTTCACAAGAAACCCATGCTGACCAATGTTAAGTTTCACCAATGCTAAAACCTCTATTTTGAACTCAATGATGCCCTCAGATTTTTTATCCTGGTAACTTTTTAGGAGTTATTCCACTTTTTCAGTAAAACTACATCCACGTGATACTAAATATTTAAATATTTTTCAAACATTTGTTCTAGGAACACCGGGCCTCGTAATCACACGTCGTCTTAGTTCCTGGTCTCAAAATCAATCCATATAATATTTAAAAATAATAAACCAAAAATATGATACGTTATAGGAAAAAACCCCTCTTAATAAGAGATAAAGGGATGTATAAAAGTCATATTGAATAACACATTACTAAATTTCAAAGTTAGAGAAAATTGGTGGAAAGTAAAGATATGGACATGGAAGAAAATCATAAATAATTATAGAGAGTGATTGAGGTTAGGTGAAAGATCAATAAAAAGATAAAGGCCTCAAAAACATAAATTTTTTCTAATTTAAATGACACTATGATCCATCGAATATAAATGTAAAAGGATAACATTTTTGTTTCATGATCCTTTTCCTAAAGTTGAATTATTCTTTTAATATTTGAGAATATAAGAAAATATTCATAAGAAAAATTTCATCATTTCTTTGTTCTTTGATCAATTTCTAATTCATATCTTACTCCAAGAAATGAATTTATAAAAATGAATATTTTTATGCTTGAATCACTAAAATTAACTTTTAATGGATCATAATATCTATAAAAGTGTGAAAAGTCTTTCCTTATATCTATAAATATTTTCAAAATCCAATATGGTTAGAATAAGTTATCCAATATAGCAAATTAATATATAAATCTCAAAAGTAGCACCACTAGTTCATCATTAATATTTATTTTTCAAAAAATTTAACTAAAAAAGGGAAAAATTAACTAGGACATCATGTACTCCCTTGTTAGGCACTAAACCCTTATCATTCATTGGTCATGGGTTATGACATTTCCAGACATGATGGTTTTTTAACTAGCATGTGGGTTGTCCTTTTTATGAAACTAAATTAATATAATTAATATAATGTTCCAAAAAAAATATTATTTACATCATTGTAATAAAATTAATCATTATATAAAATTTTTACTATGTTTTCAATAGAATTTATTTATTTTAATTTATTTCACAAAGTATAATATATTTATTTGACTATTATTACAATTTCATTAATGATCTTATTAACCCTAAAGTCTATCAATATTGTTAAACTTATTTTTATAAAATATAAATGCATTATTCCTCAATTGACTTTTCCACTAAAACATAAACTTTCCATAAATTTCTCCAAAATGTCTTTAATCTTGGTAGACTCCCATCATAAAAAAAATAAAAAAAACATGTTTAAGACTTTGAACATATGATCAATCATAAAATCACAATCCATGATGGTATCCATAACTCTTAAGTTAATGAATAAACATTTTACTATAAATTTAACCCAATACATAGATGTTTCATGATTCTTATACCAAAATACCATTAGTAAAAATACTTCTAGAATTTAATTCTTGAATACCGAAACAAAAACTCTTCATCTATTTTATTTTAACATAGGTCCTTCCTTGGATTACAATTTAACCTTTATAAGTGGGAATTGACTCAAATAATTCCTAGGATCTCTACATTTAATAAAATTAACTATAAATGGATTCCTATGATGATATTTATTTCCTTCCATCGTACTCTTCATTTCTCCTTGGAAATTATTTTCTTTATGCCCTTCCTTTCTAAACATAAATCATTTACCCATTCCATTGATACACTTTCCTAGGATTATCTTTACACATATCATACATGATGGAAAAAAATACTTTTATCCTCCATGGTTTCCATCACTCAATATCTTGGTAAAATCCATCCTTTACTTCATTGGAGAGTTTGGGTGTTGTTTAAGGTATATGTTGTTAATCTTATTTTGGAAAAAATAATTAGGAATAATCACAATATCTTTACTTATAGTCATAATCTCATTTAGTTTCCTATATTCACCAACTTTTCATTCATATTAAATGTTAACTTGATTCCTTTTGGTTTCAACCATTGACTAAAACCAAAAATTATAGTGTGATAAACAATATTCGTAGCGAGAAAACCATATAATCATTTATAGGATTTATAAATTAAGAAACCACATTTTTTTAAATCTAATAAACCTTAGGTTTAACCTAGGTCATTAATTTTCATCATCTATTGAAATACTACATAATTTATTATAAATAAAATAAGAATTGTCCTAAGAATGTACCCCAAGAATGTCAATCCAGGTGCATAGTAAGGCCCGTTGTTGTGCATGAGGTGATGATCCAGTCAAGAGAATTACAACCATTTTTGAAATAATTACCCAAAGTTTCATCTTTGAAAGAATCATGTCTACTTGTATTATTTATAAAAGGTTGTATTTCAAGGATAAACCATATAATATTTATATCAACCAAACATTTTCTTTCATAACTGTTACATCATTTTAAAACAAACAACATAATATACATACAAATCCATGATCAAAAGGTTTAGTGTCTTGGGAAAATTAGGCTCATATATAAATTTTATATAATAAAACATTATTTATTTTTTAAATCCTTATTATTTATCCTTCTAAAATCTCATATTCTACTTAGTACATGTAATCACCTGAGGAAATACATCAAAGAAGGGGTGATCTAAAATCCCCATAAGAGGATGAATAAAATACATGAATCAATATAACAAGGGTGAACATAATCATAATAATCATATCATAATAATAGGATAATCTTTAGTATCATGATGGAAACATGTGACAAATGAAATGGAATATAGAAATTCATAAAAATGAAACACCATGTCATAGTGGTAAAATACCACAAATAGTTGTGAATAAAGCAAGCATCATGTTCATGCACAACATATGTGCATAATCATAACATCATCACTGTGAACAAATCATGAATCATTTTTATGAATATTAATCATTATCACATGATATAAATCACATTATGCAATAAATTTTAGGGATATATAATTCTGTTCCCATTGGTCACATCATAATATTTACATAATCATGCATGCCACATAGAATGTATAACATTCATAATCATGAAATAAACCATGGAAAGGAATAGTTTTCGTAAGGATTTCATAAATAATACATTCATGAATAAACATTTAGGTTCAAAAAAGAAAAATTGAGATCATACATTGGAGTAATAGATAATTTTTCTTGGATGAAAAATAACACATGAGGAGTCAAAAATTTGTTTTGGAAAGAAATATCTCTTTTTGGAAAATGATTTTATTTGGTTTAAAAATCAAGGTGGAAACATTTATATCCCCACAAATAAAAATTAAGAACAATAAAATGATATTTAAGTAATATTAATGGAATATTCACATTGAAGATTTCATAAAATGGGGATAACATAAATAAAATGAATTGGGTTTGAGAATCATTTTACCTTAATTCCTTCTTTATTTCGTCACTTTTTCACCTCATGAATAACAAACATAAAATTATTAAAACATTGATAGAAAATTGGAGTATTGTAATTTTTATCAATATTTATCAATTATAGTAATTTCATTATATTTATTAATTTCATTGGTTATATTTTAGTCATTTTGATATCCTGTTTTACTTAAAGATTTCCCATTTTTCTTCGATTTATTTATTTTGTTCAATTTAATTTATATATTTGTAGAATTAATTACAAAATATTATAATAAATATAATTACATGTTTATATATTATATATAATTCAAAATATCCATCCATGATGATGGTTATAAGTGTTGACATGGAAATGTAACCATAGGAGGTTTAACCGTCCTTTGACGGTACCTTGTCAGGAGAGCAGGAAAGAGAATTTTGAAATTAATATATATATATATATATAGTAAATATGATACTTACAGTACATTAAAATCATTTAAATAATGTTAAAATACTACCTAATTAATATTATAGGTTTTTAAAGGTTTGATATAAAAATAAACTGAATAATAAGAACAAATATAAAAGATAAGTGTTGATCAAAACTTATTTAATCCTCAGTGTAGCTCATCTTGTATGATACTAGAACACCCTTGGTGTTTGGAGTTGATTTACTCTATAACATACCTAGGTATTATAAGGGTCTTGAGAGAGATTATTTTGGAGGTGTTTTGTATTTGGTAAGAAAGTGATGAGTGGTTTTTCAAGGGGAGGGAGTGGGGTTATTTATGCTTGAGGAGAGGGGAATTTTTAGAATAAAATATTAAATAAAATAACATATTAAAAGAAAACCTCATAATAGTAAATTTTCGACTATATAAATCATATATAAATATAATATAATGGTTTTTATGAATTTAAAAATCTTTATAATTCTAATTCATTAGTTTATTAAAAGGAAAGTGGAAGGAAAAAAATTATTTTAAGGAATCGCTTTTGACTTTAGGTTTTAGATAATTCATTTTAGGTTTGAAAATTATGTTTAGTTTATTTTAATGACTTTTTAGGAAATAAAATATATCATGGTTGAAAATAAAGTTATATAAATTATTAGTTCATTATTATGTCATGAATTATGCGATTTAAGATACACTCATTATGTAAAAACACTATTTCTACTATTCGTGGAAAAATTGAAGTATTTTAGAAAATTATCAAAAACTGACCCTTGGATAATTTCAATGTGATAATTTCAAAAATGAATTTTTTTTTAAAAAAATATAAAAAAATAATTTTAATTTATTATATAAATTTATTGGTTTTTACAAAGTACTTTAAAATAAAGTTTATTAAAAATGTGTTTATATTTTCTTTGAGTTTTTTATTCATGATATTTATTTTTTAGCATGATAAAATTTATATTTACATAAATTAATCCTGAAAAATATTATTTATATAAAAATTAATTATTTTTAGGTAAAATTATTATTCCAACGGTCATGTTATTATCCCCAATTGTCAAGTTACTATTCACAACAGTAAGGTTACTATTTCCAATAGTTAGGTTACTATTTCAAACATCATATTACTATTATAATGGTTACATTACCTCCAAAATATACCAATACATTATTTCATTCAATATGAAACTCAATTCCTCTCAAGGTTCTATATTTCCATTTTCAATAATTTTGATTAGTTTACTAATATTTGTTTCCTTGTTTATAGTATTTGTAGTGGGGTCGATGATTCTATAGATTTGGGAAATCCATATTTTCCCATTTTATCATTTTTATTTTATATTTTTTGTCCATGTGTAATGTTTGTAATATTAATTGGTTTCATTGTTGATTAATGTAAAATTATTTATTAATGAAATAATATTTTTTTGGTTTCTTTATGTGTATAATACTATATAGTATATCATAACGGATATTTATTTCAATAGACAAATATAATTTATAAACTCTGGGTTGTTACATTATTCCTCCATTTATAAATTTCATCCCCAAAATTTCAATTCGTATTCACAGTTTGAAATAGACAAGGGTACCTCTATTTCATTTTTTTCCTCTAGCTCCCATATCGCATCTTCATACTTATGGTTCCTCCATAACACTTTTACAAGGTGAGTTTTCTTATTGCATAGAAATTTGCTTTTAAAGTATAATATCTTCACTAGTTTCTATTCATATGGTAGGCTATTCTCTAGTTGTACCACCTTTGGATTCAGTACAAGTGAGGGATCAGGTATTTACTCCATCAAGAGTGATACGTGGAGCACATCATGAACTTGATACATACTTGGTGGAAATGAAATCTGACAGGACACTACTTCTATGTAATCAAAGATCTCAAAGGGGATAGTGTACCTTTATCTAAGCTTCACTTTTTATCCAAACCTCGTGACTCTCTTCCATGGTGATATTTTAAGGGAAATATTGTCTCAAACATCAAACTCCAATTCCCTTCAATGGTTATCAACATAACACTTTTGATGGCTCTGAGTATATTTTATATGTTGTTAGATGGCTTGAACCATATCTAGAATCTCTTGTAAAAGATTAGGTCCAAGTAGATTTAATTCCTCAAATTCATCCCAACAAGTTTTAGTTCTACATTGATTCCCATACAAAGTATCATATGGATCTATTTGAATACTTGAGTGGAAGTTTTTTTTGTATAAGAACTAAAATAATGAGAGCTATTGATCCCATCCTTAATTAAATTCCATTGATAAGGATCTTAAAATGTACTCAAATGTCTAAATAGTCCCTTTAAATTGGTTATCATTTTGGGGGTGATAGGCTATGCTGAAATTAAATTCAGTACTTAAATTAGGTTGAAGACTTCTCTATAATTTAGATGTGAACCTTGGATCACAATCAGAAAATATTGAAAGTGGAACCCCATGAATCCTCACCACATACTTTACGTATATCATGTAAAGTTATTCAATTCATAAATCTTCCCAAATAGTGATAAAGTGGGAATTCATGGTGATTCGATCAACCACAACCCATATCATATTGTTTTCTTCAGAAGTTTTCAAGAGAATAGTAATAAATTCCATAGTCACATTCTCTAATTTTCATGTGGTTATAGGAAATGGTTGCATAATCCATTTGAATTTATTTACCTCTTCTTTAACTTGTTTTCATACCAAACACCGTGAGATATACCCTATAATATCCTTCTCCATTGTGTCCCACGAGAAGTGTTCTCAAAGATCTCAAAACATCTTGGTACTTACAGAATGGATGGAGAAAGGTGAGATATGTGCATTATCCAATATCTCCCTTTTATCTCAAGTGATGAAGGCACAAAAATCCACCTTCCAAACCAAATCGCAATTTCATCGTTGATGTAGAACTCTTGTTGCTTCCCTATTATTTCCTTCTTTTAAAGATCAAAGTCTTCCCTTTATACCTCCTTGATCTTATCTAGGATAGATGTTTAGGGAATAATTTGTTAAAGGTAGGATGTATTCCCCACCATTATGATTTCAAGATTCATCCTTTTCATATCCAGGAAGATAGGTTCTTTCTCAATCTGAATCATGGATAGAGTAGCATATTATTTTCTGCTAAGAGGATTACCTACCTTGTTCACCTTTCCCAGATGTTAGTGAATAAAGAAATCATAGTCCTTTATTAGCTCTAACCAAATTATTTGATGCATGTTGATCTCCTTTTGCATGAATATATACTTTAGACTCTTTTGATTAGTATATATATCACACTTTTCACCGTTGAGGTACTTTTGAAAAATATTCAGAGAAAATATCACATTGCCAACTCCAAATCATGTGTTGGGTAGTTATTCTCATGGATCTTCAACTATCATTAGGTATAGACTATCGATTTATCATTATTCACGATTACACAACCTAATACTTCATTTAAAGCATCATTATATATCACAAAACACTCTCTACTTTTTGATAGTGTCATTACAAGTGTAGTTATTGGAATCTTCTTAGGCTCTGTAAAGTATTCCTCATATTATTATATCCATACATACATTATCCTTTTTCATGTTAACTTTGTTAATGGACTAGAAAATTTTGAGAAATTTCTCACAAAACATTGTTAGTACTCATCTAAGCCAAGAAAAATTTGGATTTCTATGAAACTAGTGGGTTTGGGTCATTTCTCAATTGCTTTTTCCTTCAAAGGGTCCAAAAAAATTCCCTCAATTGTGATCACATTCCCCAAGAATGAGACTTATTATATCTAAAAGTTGCACTTATTGAACTTATCATACATTTTATCCTTCGTTAATATTGCTATCACAATACTTAGATTCTATTCATGTTCCTCATTTGTCTTGTTGTAAATGAGAATATCATCGATAAACACTACCATAAATTTTTCAAGGTAGTATCTAAAGACTATATTCATCAAATCAATTAATATTATAGGGAAAATAGTAAGTCTGAAGGGAATCATTATGAACTCAGAGTGCCCATACATTGTAAAAAAAATAGTCTTATGAATATATTTATTCTTCACTTTCAGTTGTTGATATCCATAATGAAGATCCACCTTTGAGAAGTACTGGGGTCCTAATAGTTGATTGAAAAAGTAATCTATCATTGTAAAAAGGATATTTATTCTTTATGGTGATCTTGTTGAGTTCTCGGTAATCGATACACAGCCAAATTGATCCATCATTTTTCTTTACAAAGAGAAATATAGAAACCCAAGATGATTCACTAAGTCATATGTACCCTTTGTCCACATTCTCTTCTAGTAGATTCTTTAACTATTCTAGTTTGATCAGGGATATCATGTAGGGTCACATTTGGATAGGAATGGATTTAGGTACAATCTCTACTAAGAACTATACCTCATGATCTGGGTGAATTCTAGGTTACTCTTTGGTAAATATATCAGTGTATTCCCTAATAATGGGAATTTTCTCTTAGTCGATACCTTTCCTTGACTCAACCATTTGGGAAAGGTATGCTTCTTCAAAGGGTATCAACACCCACACAGTTGATGGATTTTCCAATGGAGAGTCATGGTCTTCCTTACATTTTTAGAGGAGCATGGGATGATTCAGAATATGAAAAGATATTTCCATTTCTCTATAGTTGATGTGTGCTCTATATAATGAGTGCCAATCCATGTCGTGTATAGCATCAAATTCCACTAAGGTAAGGATTGTGAGATTCGCTGGAAGAATCTTCCCACATACACTAATAAGAGAAGAGTCCAACACTTATATTACAATGATTGCACCAGTAAGTGTTTTTATAGATATCCCTAAATCAAGGCATCAGGGATTCAATTCAATAGTTATAGTAAAATTGTAGGATATAATGGAATGCATAGAACTAGAATAAAATGATATTTTTTTCCAATCTTGAGTGAATAGGAAGTATACCTTTTATGACTTCATTTTCATACTCCACTTTAGCTGTAGTAATGGAATAATCTTTCACTTGCTCCTTTGGATTTAGTGGTTGCTGATGTTGATTACCCTCAAGGACCTATGCTCTAGTGAACTGGCTTGCATAGTGTCTTTTCTCCATACTGTTGAATCATTAAACCATGGGTGGTGAATTAAGAGGTGTATTTATTTCTTGCATTATGTCGGCCAACTTCTTCATGTCTTCTCAATGTTCATGAGTATGGTGTCCTTCTCTCCCACACTTGAAGCATTTATCTATCTCTTTGAGTCAATTCCAATGATGTTTCTTCCCACATTTTTGATATGTGGGTAGATGGATCCTCTTTCCTCTTTTTTCATTTGACCTACTAGCTTGAAAACTCAATATTCTATTATTATATCCATAACCATGGGACCATTCTCCAAACTCCATATTTACTTTGAGATCACATAGAACCACTTCTTTAAAACTCTTGATGTCTTAGATAGCTAGATCCTTTAAAATTTTTGGTTTTAAACCACTAAATAATCTATTTATTTCCCTATCATTATTGATAACAAAACCTGAGGCATATATAGAAAGCCTTGTGAGGTTTTCCTCGTAAGCCGTGATAGATTCACCTTCCTTTAGTTTCATCCACTACTAAAAAATAGACCTTTAAGAGCACCGACATTTGTTAGCACTAGCAAAAAGCACTCATAAAGGGTACATTTTATCAGTGCTAAAAAATGTTGATAAAGGGTACCCTTTATCAGGGATTTTTTTTTATGATAAAGGGTATCCTTTATTAGTGATTTATTTTTAGCATTGATAAACGATACCCTTTATTAGTGCTTTATTTTTAGCACTTAAGTCTCTATCATTGCTTTTTTGCAACTCATAAAGGTCCAGAATAAAATGAAATAATTAAATTAAAAAAATTAAAAAAACTAACAATTTTATCAATTAAATAATTATTTATAAAAATGAATAAATTTAATATAAAAATACATAAATTATAAATATTAAAAAATAATACATATTTAATATATAGATATATAAAATGAATAAAATTAAATAATTAAAAAAATAAAAAATAAAATTGAGTAAATTAAGAAAAATATTAAACATTTTATTAACTAAAAAATTATTGATAAAAATGAATAAATTTAATATATATATATATATATATATTATAAATATTAATAAATAGTATATATTAAATATAAATATATAAAATGAATAAATTGTAAAAATTAAATAAGAAAAATTACAAAATGAATAAATTAAAAAATCATTAAAAACATTATTAATGAAATAATTATTTATAAAAATGAAAAAGATTAATATATATATATATATATTAATTATAAATAGAAATAAATAATGTATATTAAATATAAATATATAGAAAATGAATAAAATGTAATCATTAAAAACATAGTAATTTCTTATTTATTTTTTATGTTGTTTGATTTTTCATTTTAACATATGTCAAATGTGTGTTACATTGATTTCACATACATATATGTAATTAATGAATTTTTATATAAAACAAACACACATAAATATTTACGCAATTAATGAAATATAATCTAGAAACACATACAGCTAATATTTATGTAATTTATTCAAATTTTATTATATTTTTGAATTTCATTATAACAAGATACATTTAATATATTATGTTTTTAATCAATCAATTTAATTTATTTATTTTTGATATTATTATAATTAGGTATTATATATTCATTTTTAATATTTTTTAATTTTTATTTTTATTTTCTTGAATTTAATCATTTTCTATTATTTATTTATATATATTTATTTATTATGTTTTAGTATTTCTAATATTTATTCATCTTTAATTAAATATATATATATATATCAATATTTATTTAATAATTTATATTTAATTAATAAGACTTGTCCATTTTTTCAATATTTTCAATGTGCACTCATTTTTAATTATTCAATTTCACTTATTTTTAAAATGAATATATTTAAGATTATGTATTCATTAATAATGTGAAAAATATATTTATAAATAAACATATATAAATAGATATATTTTTAAATGTATATTTATAAAAAAATTATTTATAATTATTATAAATAAATAAATATTATTTTTTAAAAAGTATTTATATAATTATAAATAACTAAATATATATATATTTAAATAATTATAAAATTATAATAAATTTATTTAAATAATGAATATATTATATTTATATTTATATTTATATTTATATTTATATTTATATTTATTTATTATATATATATAATAGTTAAGGTCGAAGACTCAGTTTATTCGGGAAAGAGGTTACATTACAAAGAAAATTAGATAACATACAATGCAGGGATGTACTCAGTGAGACTCAAACACAGGACCTCATTGAGACCCATACGGGTAGTTATCACTGAGATGCACCCTATGGGCCATATATATATATACTAAAGCATTTCAGATCATGGATTTGGTAACCCAAAATCATGACCCGGTAAATTTTATTGAAAGAGGTAAAAAACAACACACACAAATACATGGGATTTAGAGCCCTAAAATAAAATTGGAGACCAAAAAATTCCCAACCACATGGTTGTAGGAGCCCAAAAAGTTTACATGCCTAAAGCCCCTCCATCACAACCCAAAACCCATATCAAGTAACGCATCGGGTTAGTCATTCTTCCATATGAATGAAATTCATGAAAATCCCAATGGAAGCCTGCCGTTGTCTTATGTCAAACAGATCAGCATCATCCTACCTCCAAACTCATCACTGCCCCCAAGTCACCCATACCCCGCTATTGTTGGCACATGCATGAACATCCCGATGTCCCGTCCCGAAGTCATTCCGCATCCTGATCACGTTGGACTATCACCTGCAACGTGTCCATCGATCATCACCATACCACTTCCCAACATTTACAACTGCACCAAATCCCTCCAGCCTATAGCCCACCATTTCGTAGGAAAGAACCTCACTTACCGATATCACCATCGACCTATACATGAACCCCACCATCGGGTGGATAAGTTCACCATCCAACAGACGATATCGTTTCCTGATTATTCCTTAGAGCATTGCCAGAAAGATTCTGGCTACCATTCCTACCATCGGTAGAGGAGCACTGTGAAAGAAATATCCACCACCCTGACTATCTAAGCGGGGCTCCTTCATCATCCGCAGAAAGCACAAATCTTTAATCAGGCCAACTGCTATTCTTACCCACACCTAATTATAGATCTGATTGCCATAGTAATCCCCTTCAAAAAGGGATCCTTCATCAATATAAAACACATCACCAAAAATATTAAGTTTCTTCTTAACTGGGTGGTCAGTACATTGATTGATTGATTGATTGGAGAGCGTTCCTCCGATTCTTCATGGTTAGCCACACCCCAATATTTGATTTGAGGATGAAATCCACCACATGCAGCAAACATTTCATAATGCCCAAAGATTTCTACGCTTGAGTGCAGGGCCAGATTTAGAGTCACCAAGAGAGAGATGCTCTCTATTATAGAGAGAGGTTCTCTCCAATTGAGAATATATATATATATAATGATATAAATATATAAATATAAATTTTTAAAATTTATTCATATATTATATAAATAAATATTTATATATTTAAATATTTAAAAAATTATAAGAAATATATTTAAATAATTTATATAATTAATATTTTTATATTTTAATATATTTATTAAATATATATATATAAGTATATAAATATATATAATAATATAAATATATTCATATTTATAAAATTATAATTAATATATTTAAATAATGAATATATTTACTATATTTATATTTATATATATTTATTAAAAATATATATAATTATATAAATATATATAATGATAAAAATATATTTATAATAATAAATAAATAAATTATAAATAAATTTATAAATGTATAATTAAAAAAATATAGTTTAAAAAAAATATGTAATTATTAATAAATAATTATGAATTTAAATAATTATAAAATTATAATAAATAATTATATAAATTTTTTGATAATTTTTTTTATTTATAATTATAATTATAAATCTTTTATCAAAGCTAAATTTTTAATGATGATAAAGAGGACAGTTTTTCAGTACTAAAAACGATGATAAAAGGAATATTTATGGGCTCTAAAATATTAGTGCTGATAAGAGTGTCCCGGATATATTTAAAAGAATCCTAACTGTAACTTATTCAGTCGTGCTTCTCAAGCTCTCACAAAACTCCCCTACTATCAGTGCTCCTCCTTTATGTTCTCTCAGAAGAATCAAGGATAGAATCCAAGGTATGTTATTTTCCCCTTTGCCTCTCTTGTTGATTTCTTTTTTCCAGGTTTTTTGCACTGTTCTCAACCATGATGAACCCTACTTTCTCATTAGACAACAATGATTCTTTATTCTTATTGACTTTGGAATGTTCTACAAAGGGTTTCAAACCTTCCCATAAAGAGCTTCCCATTTATCTTAGTCAAATTGGAAGTCTAACATAGTGACTGTTTCATCGAGATCCTGAGTGCGTGGATGGGATCCACTCGATGGTTTGATTGTGGGGGGGGTATATGCTTTTCAAAATCATGAACATTGGGTTACCATTATCTCTATCACCAGAAACTCCCAATGGTTCCCCCATCCATAGTTGGGTACAAACCTACTTCCCAAGGCAGGTAGTCATCTGGATTTATAGGCCTAATGACTCTTGGGGACTCACATTAGTTGAGAGGATGGGAGGTCGGGCTCATCGCACCCTTTTTGGGGGAATTATTTCTTACTTTGGGACTCTCTTATAGATTTAAGATATGTTCATGAATCTCTTCCTAATCCCTATACGGGACCGGTTACCCTAAAAAATGATTATGGGTGAATTCCCTTTTATGTGGAAATGACTGTGAATATCATCAATGAACAAAGGAAAGGGAATATCGTTAGTGAATCCATCTGCATGAATATGAGGTTCTCCAACATTTTCTAATAACAGGAAGTTGCTCATGTGTTGAATCTGTATAACCAAGAGCTTCAGAATGTGTTGCCATGCAAGGAGGTGATTAATATTCCTATGAGGGTATGAAGCCATTATGAGGAATCCTACGTATCTTGGTTATGACAGGAATCAAAACTCACATAGTTCGTTGAACTCGTGCAGTTTAACTTCATGTGAAGAGGACTTATAGGGGTGCTCTGAGACATTGGGTGTTCAATATCAAGTCCTGGAAGAGTGTCCTATGTATAAGTATTAGGGTGATAATCAACATTTTTACAGTTCATTTGTTTGGGGCTCACACATTAAGGTTTCCCTTATCATTATAGAGACTTATGGTACATATTACATGATTATTATAGTTCCCTAAGCCCATGTGAGATATGCATGGTGTGAGAAATAAGGGGAGGAAAATTATCATTTTCATTGCATATGATGAGGTAATTATGTGATGGAACTTCCCTAAGAAGATTTATTATAGATATCAAACCTCTAGAAGGCATCCTACATATCCTTGTTATTGTAGGAATAAAATTCATCATAGTTCAGTTTATTTTTCAATCCACTGATGGATGAGGTAGAGTGATCATCTCATGAGATGATTAGGTCCTGATGGTTGAGATATCATTTACATAAGTCTTACATTGAAGTGGATGTTTATTTGAGTTCCATCCTTAGGAAGGCATCCTACATATCTTGATTATTTCAAGAATCAGAGTTCTCATAGTTCAATTGTTTCTGGCTTACACACTAACATTTCCCTTGTAACGTGGGGGTTTATGGTGCAGATAAAATGACCAATGAAACTCCCTAAGCCCGCGTGATCCATTCTTGTTGTGAGAAACAAGTGATGGTAAGTGATCAATGTCATTTCTTGTATAGATGGGACTTATATACTGGGATCTCCATGTATGATGAATATGAAGACCGAACCTTGAAGAGGTGGCCTATGTATACTGAATATGGTAGGAATCAGAGTCACCGTAGTTCCCTTGTTCGGGGCTTACACACTAGGGTTTCCCTATTGATCGGGGCTTACACACTAAGGATGGATAATTATCTCAAGTCCTGGGAGTCCCTCATGATCTGGACTACTTTTCTAGAGGATGTCGTGTGACCCTGCTAACTTTTCTAGAGGACATCACAAGACCTGGCTTACTTTTCAAGTGGGTGTCATATGATCCAGTTGACTTTCCTTGGTGTCATCGCGAGAGATGACTGACACACATGAAGGTTAGCATGAGAGTCAGTATAACATGTCTCAGAGGATGTCACATGTCTTAGATGACATCCTTGGAGGGAATCACGAGTCCTAGCCAATATGTCTGGAGGACATTGCGAGTCTTGGCTAACACACCCAAAGGGTTTCGTGAGAGCTGATTTGACATGTCCGAACATGATCACGAGACTTGGATGACATGAGCGAACACTGTTATATGAGCCAGGTGACATCTCTGAAGGACTTCGTAAGGCATGGGAGACAAGTCCATGGGGGATTCATGAGACTAAGGTGTCACACCTAGGTGGACAATGTGACTTTCTCTAACATGTCCATAAGATTTCTCTTGACCCATGTAACATGCTAAAGTGGTGTCGTGCAATATAGGTGACAATTTTTGGTGTTGTCTCATGTTCTGAGTGGGATATGCGAATTGCATGAGGGTCAGCGTACATGCCCTTTTCTTAAGTATTCCACCTATAGTTTTGGTTCTAGAATTTATATTACGATTGACTTGGATTTATTCAGTATCAATTCATTTTAAGTCTCACGTGATCTAGCATATGTGTGGGATTTCCTACATGTGCCTCGTCAGAGATCCTTCACATGATCTATGAATGATCACACGAAGTGCTTTATGTATGGTGTATGATCACTCTAGCTATTTTCCAGAATATTACCTGATAGAAGACTTTTTGGTAACAAGATCAGTTGCTTTGATAAATATACCATGGTTCTTATGTGTGCTGATGTTCCTAGATGCAAAAAAAAACAACCAACCCCCATAGAATCGTAGTCGCGTGGTAGCCAAGAATTTTTCATGCAGGGATGGGGGATTTATAGGCCTCTCTACCCCAATTGTTTAACAATTTGTACATTGTATCTAGCGTGAATCCAAGATAGAGTTGGTGAATTAATTAGATACCAAATATCTTTGTAAATCTCTATCATGGGTCGCTCGTGAGGGTGTCTCGTGATTTTTAGCAATCATGATTCCCTTCTGTCAATGTTTCCATTATTGTATTACTTCCAATAAATGTGGACTTGTTTGATCATGCGGTCATGTCAAAGGAATTCCATATTTTCATATTTATATGTCCAAGGTCCTTCACGAGATCAAAGTGCATGTTTAAAGGAATCTATGAGATGATTGATGCCTTGCCTAGGACATTTTTTAAGGTAATGGTGACTTGTCTGGGGGTCTCTGCATGATCTGGGTGGCTTGTCTATGAGTCTCATAGGACCATATTGTGGAATTTCATATCACATCATAGTCTCTTTATGACCGCAAGAGGATTTTTCATCCTCCTTCTTTTATTCCCATTATTTTATTTTACAAAGGTTGGGGAGTCATGTGAGATTACATGAGTAATGTCAAAGGAAATTATTATATTTTTTGATGATGCATCGTATGACCAATAGGGGGATATGGGGGTGCACGATTATTTCATGGATAGCTCCATCGTTTTACCCATAGGGAGAAAAGGGGTAAGCACATTGTTTCCTAAACATACCCAATGCCTTCCATGCGATGAGGTTGACAAGACAAAGGGATTTTGTAAGATGATGTAGGCATGTTGTCAGGGACTCACGGTGTCTTGTGGGCCTCTATGAGCATGTCATGTGGCTTTTATGACCACGAGTGTCACTTTACTCCTCCCTTTTTATTTATTTTTTATTCTACAAATCTTTGGGGGTCTCACAGATTCCCTTGGACATTATAAAGGATAATTACCCTTCCCAACTATGATATGTTGCATGATTTTTATGACTTCTACGGGCCTCCACCTTTTGGACATTTTCTCCCATTTTCAAAGGTTTTTTGGTTGGGTTGTCAAGTGCCTATTGCAGACAAACCGCGTAGCCTAGGGTAATATACCTGGTTGTTGTCACATGACAACTAGTTGTCCATGAGTGCACCACATGATCAATATGGGATCTTGCGATGGTGTGCTCTTCTTGTCTTTTTTAGTCGTCCTATTTTTCTATGGTGCATCACATGATATATGTTGGATATTGCGACGACATACAAACATTTAAGGGAAAATTTATCTTATAGACTTTGATTCACTAAGTGTTCATTGATGGATCTCGTGATGACATGAAGGAATTGTCAGGGAAAGTCACTTTTCTTGCCTTTGATATGTCATGTGTTCATGGATGACTGGGGTTTTTTTCATGTTAAAGACGATGTCAAATGGTAATGGAAAGTTACTTCCATGACAATGTGTGTGATGAAAAATTATGAGTGTAAAAATCCCCCCTAGAATTAGATTCATTTGGGAAAAAAATCTTATTCTAAGGTAAATATAAAACACCTTTCTATATATCTAAATGGTTATGGATTCCTCCTTTAGTATGCTATCAGTGAATAGATCTTCTGAAATTTATATATGTTTTCCTGTTTCCCTTTCATCCATTATATAAATGAAATTCCATTTCTTTGATATTATGATAATCTCCAATGCTTCCGATCCTTTTCCTATCATCAAGTAAAACTGAACATCTAAATATGAATATTTAAATCATAACATATTATTTTTGAGAAGTACGCATGAATTCCCACCAACACGAGGCTCTCTACTGAAGATCCATTCCAGTTATCTTGAGATCACCTGATTTTTAGAAGGATTACTTGGGTAGGATACAAGACCCATTTAGAGAGTTCTATATCTTATTCTAAAGGTTAAAGGTTTGGCTAGAGTAGATCAATGTTTCTAAGGCCATATAGTGGTCCTTGCAAGATTTTGTATGCTAAATTTTTTTTGTATTGTAGTTTAGGGTCTTTTAACTCAGACATGATACGGCTTTAGTTTAAGGTATTTTATCTCAGACGAATTATTTCTTTAGTTATGGTCTTTTATCTTGCACCTGATGTTTATTTTGATTAAGGTCTTTTATCTCAAACCTTGTATCTCTTTAGTTTAATATATTTAGCTCGAACCTGATATTGATTTAGTTTAATGTATTTTAGATCAGACCTTATATCACTTTAGTTTAAGGTCTTTTAGATTGGACCTGATATTTATTTAGTTTAAGGTCTTTTAGCTCAAAAATTTTATCACTTTATTTTTCATTCTATTATCTCAAACCTGATATTGCTATAGTTTAAGGTATTTTAGCTCAGATCTGATATTACTTTAGTTTAATGTCTTTTAGCTCGGACCTTGTATCACTTTAGTTTAAGGTATTTTATCTGATACTTGATATTTATTTAGTTTGATGTCTCTTTTATCAAACCTGTTATTTATTTTGTTTAAGGTCTTTTATCTCAAAACTTGTATCACTTTATTTTAAGTTCTTTTAGCTCAAGACATATATTGCTTTAGTTTATGGTATTTTAGCTCAGACCTTCTATCTCTTCAGTTTAAGGTCATTTAGCTCAGACCTGATATTGATTTAGTTTATGGTATTTTAGCTTGGACCTAATATTGATTTAGTTTAGGTTATTTTAGCTCAGACTTTCTATTTATTTAGTTTAAGGTATTTTATCTCAAACATGATATGTCTATCATGGAATATGGTGTATACATGCCAGGAATTACCAAAAAAATACTGAGGTGATAGATTTTTCTATGGTGTTTCAAGGGATCACAACGATTAGTAATCCCTTTTTCCATAGTCACTCATTTGGTTTACGACCATAGGAACATATGTAAGAGCCATAATAATGCATGAATAGTCAAGAAAAGGTACCTTGAAGCTATTTATCCTTTATAGGGGCTATGGAAGATTTATAAAGGTAATATGGTTGAGGGAGAAATATTGGGGAAGTTAGGTCCACCTAGAAAGTTGGATTATAAGATATGTAAGTCACAATCCAAAAGTTCGAGTTGTGAATATGAGAGGGAGAAGACATTCCAGGTATGTCTCAGGAAATTATGAGATGTCAGGTTCTGTTGTGGTGTTGCCATGGCTCACAAGGACTAAAGATCCATTCTAACAAGGAGTATATTCCTTTAGTTGGTGGGTCAGGATCCATATGTGTCGGTATTATGGCTAAGAAAAATATGATATCCACTTATTTTTGAGGTCCATGAAATATATATAAAGACTTAAACATCCATATTATGAGATTGGGTATAGAAAGAAAGCTATCCATGAAGGGTTATGACACCCTAGGGCAGTTCTGCTCTTGATTGTGAAGCTTGAGCCCTATGACATGTGGCTTTGAATCATGAGGTGTGGTCTATAAAAATGTTTAGGGATGGAATGTCACATTTCAATTTTGATAAAATGTACAAAACACAGTGACGTAAGGATGAGGATGTAAAAACCACATGGATAGTTTGTCACAAAGATTGTAAATCATGGTTCAAAGTACTTAGATCAGGAGGATGATATGCAACAGTCATACTAGGAGTAGTTCAGACACACTGAGGTGTTAAGTGCTTCTGTGATTATGTCAGTGCTCACAAGGATTGGAATTTCCTTTTTTCAAGGTGACACATTTTATTTACATCCATAAGTTCATATGTATGATCCATAGACATGTATGTATAGTCATTAAAAGGGACCCTTGAAGCTGAATATCTTTTCCATGGGCCATGAACAGATTACGGTGATCTGAGGCACCCAAATCATGAAGTGTTATTTATGGAGAATGTAATATCCAAGAAGGGTTCGAGTTCCCTAAAAATTGTGTCACCGCCTAGAGAACATATTATTGCAGAGAGGAGATGTGACTGATCATTTATCTAACTTTTTCCTGGACCAGGGGGTCCAACAAGCATATGTTAGCTTTTACTAGGGCCACAAATTAGTACTTATGAGATTTATGCTTTATTTATTTGTGCCCTAATTTTTCATAAACTCAGAAGATGATGATTTCAGCGAGCGAATAATTGACTTTTGTTTAGGACACCCTTTGCAGGTTTTCAACTTGAGATGTTTTGTGTCTCTTTTTCTAGCAGTTTAAGGTCTTGTGATTTAGACCATCATAGGCTAGGATTAATGTTTGTTCAGCCTTGACCAAGGTGCGGGTAGTGTAAATTCATGAAGCACATGGACTTAATATGGGGGATGTAATAAAAGATCCCAATTAGGATACCCTGGGACAAGAATACTTCAACATCCTTCTAATTGAGAGATGTAAATGTTTATAGTCATGGATTGAGGTTCTAGGGTCATGAGTAATGATATGATATAGTCATACTAGGAGTAGTTCAAATACACTTAGTTATAGAGTGATACCACGATGATTTCAGGGCTCAAAATGATTAGAATATCCTTTTTGAAGAGTAACATATTTGGTTGATATTTATAGGCACATATGCATGATCCATAGGCATGCATGAATAGTCAAGAAAATGGTCACTTGAAGCTTGGTATCTTTTCCAGGGGAAATGGAAGGTGTATGGTGATCTGATCCACCCAACGCATTAAGTGTGGATTATGGAATGAGGATCCTTTAAAATATAGAAAAAGAACCTCATACACTGGTTGATCGAGGTATGTCTCTTATATTCCTTTTATAGGGAATAAAAAATGGGTGATGATCTGTATAGCTTATCATCATGCAGTAGGTTCATTTTTTCATGAAATTTAACATCATGATGTTGTTTTGTAGTTCGTTTAAATGTGTGTTCTAGTTTTAATAATCACTGCTTTTAGGAGGTTTCCATTGGATTAATTCATGGAACTAAAAACACACAATATTTATTTATCCAAAATGGACCTTCTTTCCAAAGGCACGCATTTTTTATGTTTGAACTATACAATACTTAAGAACATGCATTGGTCGAGAGGATGGGAGGTCAGACTCATCACACCCTTTTGGGGGAAACATTGTCTACTTTGGGACTCTCTTTATAAATTTAAGATATTTTCATGAATCCTTATTAATTTACCAAGTATAACATAAGTTTCCCTTGGAATTTTCAATCACTTTTTAACATGTGTGAAATTTAGAATCATCCTTTTGTATTCAAGGTTCTTTATTAATAAAGATATCCATATGTATTCGAGGTTATCCATCAATGGTATCCTCTCATATAGTATTTAGAGATTATTTTGATCATAGTTATTATGATACTGGTTTTTAAGACACTCAGTGGGGCACTCTGGAATTTATTTTCATTCAGGGAGACAAATTTTTGTTTTTATATCGGGATCTTACCCATAAAATGGGCTACCTACGTATCCTTATGAAAGTAATCATAACCCTCATAGTTTTATGCTGCTTAATGGGACACATCATACCTTTTAAGGTCATGTGATAAGGACCTAATTGTACAATTTAATGTCATGTGGTAAGGAAATCTAAGAAAAAGGTGCTTAGTCAAATTTTGGTGTGGGACTTATGCTAAAGCATCCTAAGGAACTTGGAAAGATTATGGGTTTCAAATTAATATTAGACCCTGTTGGGAATATGGCCCAAGGATAATAGGGTTTATTTGAATTTTTGGGTTTTAACCTCAAGGAGGCTTCCTACATATCCCATGTGGATGGAAATCAAAGCCCACGTAGTTTGACAAGTCTCATAGGAGAGTATAGTCCTTTGAGAGAAATGAGTTTGAGTTTAGTTTCTAAAAAGGATGCCTTGATAATTTAGGGGTTTAATTTGGGGCTTATTACTAAGGAGGATTTCTAAATTTTAAGAATTAGATTTGGATTCCTAAATAGGATGTCCATTGAGCTCAGACCCTAAGAAGTCTTCCTATATATCCTGGCTTGAAAAGAATCAGATTTCTCATAGATCATCATCTATGCAAATATTGTGATTATGAAAAATCTCTAAGCCCACGTAAGTCATGCTCAGTGTGAGAAACAAAGAGGATGTCAAAGATTCAATAAATTCACCCACGATTTTCCTCCTCTATTGGTGGAAGAGGGCGTACCTATGGTGGCTAGGGTGGATGAGGTCGAGGAGATTGGGGAAGAGGGTGATGCAAAGAGCCCTCCCTCTATTCTCTTTACATTGAACAAGGGTCCAATGAAAGGAAGAAGGGATGAAGGATGGGGGCTTACACCAGGATGGCTACCCTAAAATTGATCCTGGTAGGGGATGGAGACTTTTCCTTTGCTTGAATGGAAAAGAAAGTGTGAACCGTACCTTCCCTACTAGAGACCTAAGATTCTGGCTCCTTGAGAAGGGAGAGGTTAGGACCCAAACCCTTATCCTCAAATCTGGGAACTTCCCAACATTGTTCCTGGTATAAAGGTCCATGTGAATGTGGATATACAAACCCATTTACATTCCATGAATCCTAACCCCATTATGAAAAAAATGTGGGAAACCTATGACTACGGATATACAAACCAAAATAAGAGACATGATTATGTGTCTTTCCCAAAGGTTTGATAAGTCAGAAGGTTTTGATGTAGGTCTCAACAGAATCCATTTTAGACAAGGGAGATAATGAATAAGAAGCCTTTCCATGAATGGATTTAAAGAGGGATTGATGGCATGTAGAATGAAGAGATTAAGTGAATCAAATAGGGGTTCCCAAGTAGATATTGGCACACAAGTATGTGCATGCAAGTAGGCTTGGGTGACCTGACGTTCACTTAAGCGATGAAAAACCTGTATGTTAATACTTGGGTGAGACTTGGCTCAAGACTTAAGCAGTATTAACAGGTGATCCCAAGAGTGGTGTTATCAAGTTCTTGTGAAAGGAATAGGTGGCACACAAGTGTTTCTAATTTAAGGAGGTTGGGATCTTTAGGCACGTAAGTGTTATGGATTTAAAACACTAAAAGTACTTATGTCCTATAATCCTCCATCAATTCCTCCTCTTTGGGTGTTAAAGAACTACCTTAAAATTTTCAGAGGACTTGGATGAAGCACTAGGGAGACCAGAGCAGCAATTGGGCTTCAGGGAAATTCTTCCATAGAAATAAAGTCCCCAAGGGTCTATTTATAGGAAAAAACAGGACCCTGGGAAAAATTAAATTGGGATCGCATGTAGGGTGTGTGAAAAATGGGTCATTCAAGTAGGATACGCGACATATGGGGGTGTGCAAGTAGGTTGCTCTCCGACGGCCCCATGGCTTGACTAGGGCGACCCAAATCTTGTGCCTTTGAAAATTTTGACTTTCTTCATGTGTTTCTACTCTTTTTTTCTAAGGTATTTCTCTTTATCATTTTTCTTTAGACTATGTGATGAAACGAAGTGTAAAAAAAATCTCCCCCTCATAATTAGACCCATAATGAAAAGAGGATCCTATATTGAGGTAAAGTAATGAAGGAGAAAGAAGAGGGTACTGGGGTGCACAAGTTTTAAGAATTCAGGGCAGCTGGTCGTGCAAGATAGTAGCGCGTAGGATTCCAGCACATAGGGTGACTTGCATTGCTTATATATAGAAGCTCAACTTCCACAAAAAGTCATTTTCTTGTGGAATTTTAGCTTTCAATGCGCAAGTCCTTCTTTGCTTGGCCACTTTTGTTTTCTCCGTGCTTCTTCTGTATGTTTTTAGTTGTACACTACAACTGGGGTGCCACACTTGTGCTCCAGTTTACATTTTGTGCACCGAGTTTTATACGTTCACGCCTTAATGCCTTTTCCAATTTTTTTTAAAATTATTTCATCAAACATCAAGAATGAATATACTTAAAAGACAATTTTTGATCTTTATATAGGTTCAATGGATCCCAAAAGAACTGGAACTGCTAATGAACTATCCAGTAAGAGGATTGATAAAATGATGAATGTCGTCGGTCATGACTACTTCTATGTCTGTGACACCACCCTTCTAGACATAGAAAAATATCTGAAGAAATATCACTTGAACATTCCCTGAAGCACTTCTCTACCTCTGTATAGCTATGGCCATCTGCATGATGTCAATATTATAGACCCAAAGAAATATTTCCCACATTCTTGGTTTCAAGATTATACCAATTTCTCATATACCAATGTTTCTTTTAGGGGCTCATTTTCTAATGCTGGGACAGCATAAAAAGATCATATCATGCATCACATTACATGTGCTCCATATTTGAAACCACACACACCTAATCTCTAGCCACACTGTTATTCATCCATCTATCGAAATTCTCAGATGGACAAATCAAAAGGTAGGAAGAAAATTTAGGATTTCCACCCAGGAGGAGGTGTAAAACTTGCATGGATGTGGGTATATTGGGTGCGCAAAATGTGTACAGAATTTACAGATGAATTAAAAGGTGTTGGGATTTATGAGGTTTTTTGGGTTGGGAAAACCTATGTGTATAAGAATGATGATTTCATGCCGGAGTTACTAATTCGATAGATCCTATAAACTAACTCCTTCCATTTAACACATGGAGAGGTGGGAATCAACTTATGGGACGTCTAAAAATTTTCTAGAGCTCCACTCCTTTGAGATATATATGATGAGCTTATTCCTCCCAAGGTGACAAGGAATGACTTGGAGAAGACACCAGATTTTGTTTGTGAGTTGATGAAAATATTTAACAAACTTAAGAATGATACCACCATGAATTCTTTTCCAAGAAGGGATATTCATACAAATTAGTGGATAAAAATATTCCGAGTAAATAATAAAGAAAAGGATCCCACCTGTACCCATCTGAGCAGTTGTCCAAAGGTTGAGAGGAGAGGTACCCCTAACACTTTTTGGCCAATATTGGAGAAAGGATAGTTTGATAAGTGGGGATATGAAGTCAATTCAAATATTCCTACAAATAAATGTTTGTTAGGTTTCCTATCCATGTGGATCAGTGTGTACTTATTACCAATCTAATATTCCAAAAGAGGTGTAAGGCCATGAAATTTTGTTATCGTGGCCAAGTTGTCTAAGAGAAGGATGATAAGGTTGGCCACTATGGTTTTGGATAAAATCCATATGATCTTACTGCATATTTACAGAGGGAAGTATCCTTTTAGGATAGCGGGACCATTCCAAGTATTATGGGGATTAATTTTTACTCACTTCATAACTTATGTTATACAAAGTGGGGTACAGGTCTTTAGAAGTTCCTTCCGACCATCTATTTAGGATTTCTATAGTATTTCACCCTTATCTCTGAATTCTTACAATATCAAGGGAAGGTTGAGTATGCATAAGTAATTTCATTTCTTCCCTTATGGGAACCCGCCTATAGGGCGATTTTTTGATGATGGGACAACCAGTTTAGAGTTGAGGGAATACATGCTAGCTTGCAGAGATGGAGTATTGGCCACTAGGATCAATAGAGAAATCATATGTCAGGCCTATTCTCCTTATAGATTTGCACTTCAATTTAAATTTCTACAAAAAAATACTGTATCCCCCCCCCTGTGCATGTCATATTAGAGAAATATATGATGGTTTCCCAAAAATTATGGTTGTTGATGTCTGTGGAGAAGACTGGGGTAGTATTTAATTGACCTAACACTGATGGAGTAAGCAGATTGACTATCTGGTTCGTTGAAAACTGAGTCGTGTCTTACCCTGAAGGGGTATTAAACCATGTTTTTCCTTGAGTGGGGGTAAATAGAAGTAGTAGGATAGAACCCCTTCATTTGGAAGTTAGTTATTCAACATCAGGGGCTGACTCATTAGATTTAGAGGGTGGAGGTGATGAGGCTCCAAATTCACTGAAGAGACCTCGTGCCAAATATAATCCACCTACCAGAGTTAATAGAGCCACCCCATTAATCCCTAATGAATATTTAACAAGGTAATCTAGTAGCCATCATTACAAAGAGTGGCGATCCCCATTCTCTCATCCCCCATTTCCGACTAAGGGTGTTGGAAAGAAACTTAAATCCAAGGATGTAGGAGCATATTCACAAACCTCGGACATAAACTCTAAATATATACAACCAGAGGCTATTCAAACGTGGAAAATTTTATATTGTGATTCTGAAATCATGTGGATGGATCTGTGTGAAGGGTTGTATAATATGGGAGTAGGGGATCTAAATTCCTTTTCTGACATTCTATTTGTGTAAAATACCAATAAAGTGAGGACTTACATCTGAGAGCTGTAAATTCTAATATATGAAACCTATGAATAAATTCCCACCACGAATAAGGTGAAGGAAATGATAGATCGTGGTACCACTAAAGGGATTGTTCCTTCATTATATGAAGAATGACATGATTTTGTGGATCCTGAAGATGTAAATTTCCTTTTTCTCACATTCTCTTATGCTTTGAAATTTTAATTTATTCAAATCATTATTACTTAGGGGAAATACCATCTTAACTTGAATTTGGTAAAAGGAAAATCAACTAAAGTTCCCTCACTAAGGCATATCCCTGGAGGAACTACTATTGGAGTTACCAGATCACCCCGTGAATCAAGAGAAATATTTCTAGGAAAACAGGACATGGAGGATGAAATGGAAAGGGTATTTCTATCTCCAATACCTATCTTTGGAGATTATGATTCAAGTACTCTTAAGAAGGCGAAGAAACAAAATAATCTAAGAAATAAATCCCTAGTTAAACAATGTGGTAATACTTACAGATAATCATGAATTTTAGCCTTATTTATGAAAAAGTGTTTAAACTTCTTGGAATTACAGGGGATTCTTTTGTTTCTTCTTTGAAAGAAAATACTGATAAGCTTCAAGGAACCATGGATATTTCTGCTGAATAAGAACCATTTTTTGCTAATCTTGTGGTTTCTAAAGAGGAATTGAGGCCAAAGGAACCAACATATGTTCCTAGAACTTCTCTCATTTCTGCTATTAGAGGATAAGAGGCTTCTGGTAAATCAACAATGTTTTATAATAAATCAAATGTAATAACAACTAATTTCCATCCTACGATAATTTAGGTTCTTCACGTGCACCAAAACATCTGACAACAACTTATGTTGACCCCACAACAGTTGTTGAGGAAGCTATTTGGGGTCAAAGGTTATCGGAGGAAGGTTGTGAAGCAAACATTCCAAGTGCTCCAATGGGTGAGAGTAACATGGGATATGGGATATCATTAGATGATATGATGAAACCTTGAATTTCTTTTAAAGAAGTATTAGAACATGTTAATATACCAAATTCTTTAAAAGATTTCGAGGTTCCTTGTATAGAATCAACTGGATGTGAGTTTTCATTATTCATCCTATTAATCTTCTTATGATTAAATTTCTAACCATGTTTGGTTGTAAAAATGCAGTTCCATCTAAGGAAATGGTTGTCGTAATAATAATTGAAAGAATTATTGATATTAATGTCAATATCATAATTGTAGATACATTGTATTAGGGGAATATTGAGACAAAAAAAATTCCTATGATTCAGTTTGAGGATCCTAAGCCAATTAAAGATAGAACCCCCCACCCTGATACATCAAGCAAAACTATTTATACTAAGAATATTGGGGAGGAGTCTTCTCAAGCCACTAACCTACTTTTAGGTAAGAGATACTGCTATTGTGATTTCACTTACTTTTTTTATCCCTTGAATCTAACCACAACCATATTTTTTGATTTACTATATAGGGCTATCAACTTCAATGGATAGGTATGGAGATGAAGCCTCTGCATCATACCAAACATTACTAGAAGGTGAATCAGTCATTTCTCAGGAAGGAGCAGAATATGGTACTTATTTAAGTGAATTAATCCTAGAATAAATCCCTCCTTATGACAGTGACTATGAATCAGACCTAGAACTACAAAAGTTTCTTCATCTTACACATCATAAGGTAAGGCATAATATATGGAAGATAATATCTGAGATACCCCTTGAGAAACTGCCTTCAAGAATTCCATGACTCTCATCTTTTTTTATCACGTTGGTATTTGGCAGTTTTGAATACCATGAAATTCATACCAAGGTGAAAGGTATATTCAAAGGAGGGAGCAAGAGAAAAAGCTTCAGCAAGACTTGATAAAATCTAAACTATTGAACAACACCAAATAATTACAAGTGGTTATTTCCTGAGCTGAGGCTAATTATACTGCAAAGTTGAAGGAACTAAAGTAGAAGATCAAATAAAATAATGTTCAGTAGATGCATCTTCAACAAAAATTAGATATCATCATAGGGGATCTTGACCAGCTTCATAGCTCATTAGGAGAAGTCTAGAAGGATGGTGAAAAATCCATTGCAGATGATAAAGAAGCACTTCATCATGCTGAAGAGAGTGGATCTGGTCAACTAAACGAGCTTCAATGGCAGCTGATGGGTCTCAAGAGGTTGTTAACCAAATGAGGAATTATGTAGGAAACATTTTGTGATTTCTGATAACATAGAGACTCCAATTTTTAGACTCTCCTCTATGAAATTTGATTCATAAATGGAAAAGAATTTTTTCTTCAATCATCTGTGTTTTTATTCTCGCTAGCTTCTTTTGTTTTACCTAATCCATTGGGCCTCGTAAACATAGTTTTATTTTTTCTAGGGTTATATGGAAAACCCCACATACTTTGTATCTTTTGACTTTTTATTACTCAATATTACCTAAATCATACAAAATGTATGTTTAGTGAGTTGGGACTCGACTTTTGTTCAGAGTTCCCTTTGCGGGTTCGCAATCTGGTGAGTACCACATCTCTTGTTGTTGGTAGTTTAGAGTCAAGTATGTTGGAATATAAAGGGATAATGTTTAAGGTCAGATAGATTTGACCATAAATTTTAAAATTAGATTCCAAAAAAGACTCAGTGGCTAAGAATTTCTTTAATATTCTTTAAATATTTCCACGGGGAATCTTGAACAATGATTTTTATGGTCACCAAATTTAAAACTTGTATCAACAAAAGGGGAGTATCCTCTAAGAACAAGGTTACCATTATTTTACAAACTCATTATGGGAGTTGTGTTATGAAGGTCCAACTAAGTAATATGATGCATAGCCAAATAGTGGCATCTTTTGATTGACAGGTCCGTTATGTAGGAAAATTTTATGCAAGACCACCTAATGGAACATACTTTATATTCAAGAAAAAGAGATCTTAAGAATTTAACTTTTTTACTATTGATAGACAATGTAAAATAATATTTGGGTGACTCAAGACCACAGTGGGTGGTTTTTCCAAGGAAATGAATTTTGAGAATAAAGGGTTATCTATGCCGACATATGTTATGAATAGGAAAATAACTTCTACACAAATTTAGTGTATAAGGAATGGTTAAAATTTTTCATAAAGAAGAATTTTTGATATCATATTGTGTATATTTAAGCCATATAGTGAGGACATTGTACTGTGAAGTTTTAAGTCATGTAGTCAGGACATTGTACTGTGCAGTTTTAAGTCATTCAGCGAGGACATTGTACTGTTTAGTTTTAAGTCATGTAGTGAGGACATTGTGTGGTTTTAATTTAAGGTCTTTTTCTCTGACCAAAGGAATGATACTCTCCCAATTTCTTGATAATTGTTTTGGAAACATACTACCATATTCAGGTATGGAAGGTAAAATTGTAAACTGTGATTTGGGAATTTATGGATATGAAGAATGATATGGGAAAAGATCTAAGATCATTATAGGATGTATTTTCCAAGAATGAATTTACCATTATTTGACAAACCTATTATAGGGGATGTATTATGCAGGGCTAACTAGGGCATATGATGCATATCTAAATAGTGTCATCTTTTTACTGATAAGACTATTATGCAGGAAAATTTTATGCAAGGCCACCTAAGGGCACATACTGCATAGTTATGAAAAAGAGCTTTCAGATGATTGAAATTATATTGCAAAAAGTTGATGAAATTTTATGGAGATTCAGATTTTCCAAAGTACATATTTTTTTGTGGAAAAGTACCTTAATATGGAGAGAGTATTTCTAATTAGGATTTTCAAAGAATTGGAGGAATAGGATTTATACAAAGTTTTGACCCAAACATAGGGAGTATGGTGTTTGTAGTTTTAGGTCATACAACTAGGACTAGAAATGGAAATAGTATATGATATGTGGTCAAGTGATCCAAGGTTATTTCATATTTCTTTGAACACATAGAGAGAGAGATGATTAAACCATGGTTTTGAAGACTTTCAGAACGAGGGAAAGATAATTGGACAAATATACATTAATGAATGTTTTAAAAATACATATTCTTGTATATTGACATCAATGTTTGAAGGTTACAAAGACACTATAACCAAGAACAAAATTTATATCACTTGAAAAACCCATTATGGGGGATGTATTATGTAGGGTTAACTGGGGCATATGATGCAAAGCCAAATAGTGGAATATTCTGACTAACATGCCTATTATGTAGGAAAATTTTATGCAAGGCCACATAAGGGAACATACTACATAGTCAAGAAAAAGAGTTCTCAGATATTAGAAACTCTGTCACCAGAAAATGTAAGAAATATTATGAAGATCTAGAAATATTCAAGATTAAGATTGTGAAATATGGAAGGGGGTTATGCTCAATGCACATGATAAATATTTGGATCAATATTGTCCATGATATTGAAGTCATTTACGTGAATATGACTCATCTGTACAAACAAATACTTTCTTTGTTTCCTTTGAATCAATATTATGCTATGTAGTTTAGAGTCATGCAGCGAGGACATTGTAATGTGTAGTTTTAAGTCATTTAGTGAAGACCATTGTGATGTGCAGTTTTAAGTCATGTAGTGAGGACATTGATAACCCCATTAAAAATTGAGACACCTTATTTATACAGAGAATACTTTTACCCAATTCCTAAGCCCACATGATCCATTCTCAGTGTGAGAAACAAGAAGTAGTAAGGGTTTCTTCTATAACACAAAAGGTGACACAAGTGAAGAATAGGGGTATTAGATTTCCATACAGTTTAACGGCATGCAGTAAGGATGAAGATGAATCTATGTGAAAAGAAATACATATTGTAACTGGACTAAGGGGTAAAACCCAAGTGCTACTAGGTGTCTTGATGGGGGCAAGAATAAAATCATACGCAGTTCTTTAAACATTCCCTATCCAACTTTGATTCTTATATAAGGAATAAAAAGGGGGGTTTTATCATGGTCGAGACTAATATTGGAGATCTTTGAATCTCTACATATCTCATATAGATGATAATCAAGATGTACGTAGTTATAGAAACATTCATTTCCCACACCAATCAATTTTGACATGGAAGACGATAGCTTTTAACACATTCTAGAAGAATTATTAAATTTAAGACACATGATGGTATAAAAACCAAACCATGTATCTTAAAAGATAATTCTATATAGATCTATTTCATATACAAGAGAATAAAAGGGAAATAAAAATTTTTGTTTCTTGTAGCTGGGCCCAAGATTGGAGATCTAGGCTTCTCTACATATCTCATATGAATTTGAGTCAAGCCACACGTAGTTCTTGAAATGAGGTCTTTATGCAGATTTGACTCAAAAATTGGGAAGAAAGGGACTCATGTACCACTAAGAAGCAGCAATGATGTCAATGATTCTTGCATATGAAAGCTCCTAACATCAAGTAGTGAAGACGTTATCTATACAATCTAATGTCATGTAACAAGGACAAATGATGTCATGTAGTTTAATGTCGTGCAACAAGGACAAAGATGTTACGCATTTTATCGTCGTTCAACATGGGAACTTATGGTTGTTATGTAGTATAAAATCTGGTGACTAGGACCTTGTGTTGTGTAGTTTATAGTCATTCAGTGAGGACGTAATGTTCAATTACACAAAGTATTTCTTCAAGAATCTCGCATTGGTTGGAGTTGTAATAAGCTCTTCATCCATTAAGATTAATGCATAAGCTCCATTCCAGTAGACCTTATGTATATAATAAGGTCCTTCCCACTTTGGCTCAAGATTTGGAGGTTTCTTTCTTGGAATCATTGGAGTCACAAGGACCAATACCAATTATCCTTGAAGAAATTAACGTATGAGAACTTTCTTGTTAAAGGATCGTGTTATTATGTTTTGACAGACTTCTAAATGATGTAAAGTATGCAATATTTTTTTGTCTAATCACTCTAGCTCGTCAAATAGTTTCTGAGACTTCTCATCTATAGACAATTGATCAAATATTGCAACTCTGAGTGAAGGAAATTGAATTTCCATTGGAAAAAATACTTCTATTCCATACACTAATGAATAAGGAGTTACCTAGGTGGTAGTATGGGTAATAGTCCAATAATCCCATAAAACATGAAAAATGTTATCATTCCAATATTTCTTATCTTTATTCACCATCTTCTGGGGTATATTTGATAGGGTTTTACTAAAATACTATATCTGTCCATTTTCTGCCACGTGCTAGCGAGATGAATGGTTGGATTTGATATTGTGCTCTTCATATGACTTCTTTACTTCAACAGAATATAAATTGGTTCCATTGTCCATAAATATTGTATGAAGAACACCAAATCTATTTTTGATGTTAGTTTTTAAAAAACTAACAATGATTTTGGATCCAATTTCTTTGAGAGGTATTGTGTCAGCGCATTTGGAGAAGAAGTCAGTTGTAGTAAGAATATACTTGAACTGCTTAGCTGTAGCTGGCGGATAAGGCCCTACTATATCCATTTCCTATTTGGAAAATGGATATAAGTATTTTAGTGTATGTATAAACTCTGGGGGTTGATGAATGAAGTTGGCATGCACTTGGAAGGGATGAAATTTCTTAGTGAAATTTGTGCAATCCTACGTCATTGAAGGCCAAAAGTATCCGAGCCTTCAGATTTGATCATAAAGCCTATGCCTAGACTAATGATCACCACAATCTCTTGAATGTACTTATTTCATGACAGTTGCAGTTTCTTCTCCATCAATACACCTGAAGAGGATTCCATCGAAGCCCCATTTGTATAGGATCTTCTGGTGATTCGGACTATCATAAAGAGTAAAATTGGTCGCTCACCATCAGATCTATTTTTTTCCAGCTCTATTTAATGGAAGTACTCCATTTTGAATGTATTCCATGATGGGTGTTCTCCATTACATGGTATGAACATATGGCTTAGAAATATGACTAATTTCATTAATTTCTTCCATTATAGTTTAAACTAAAGGTGAGACCATACGACGATGGATTATACTAATGACTGTCTCATCCTGGTTTGAATCTGCCAAGGCTGTATCTGCATTAGCCAGTGCATTATCATGGGCGTTTTGTGATCGCATGACATAAGACAATGTCATATCTAAGGGAAATTCAATCATTAACCCTATGACATAATCACACAAAGATATTAATTCTTCTTTTATGATGGAATAATCCCCATTGATTTGTTTAATCACCAACTCTAAATCACCTTTCAATTTCAAGTGGTTTACTTGTACCTAAAGTGCCAATTCCAGACATGCAATGAGAGCTTGATATTCTGCTTCATTATTGGTTCCTCCTTCTGAAAACAGGAAGGAATAAAGAAACACTGCATTTTCTGGGAAGATAAGTACAATTCCTAACCCAATTTTTTTGAGTTTAGGGTTTTCCATTCTCTTCCCTATTGGACTTCTAGAGGTACCATCAAAGTACATATCCCATGTTTGGGGATTATCTTGAATAGAGAATACCTATTCATCGGGAAGTTTAGTATTCAATGATTTATCTTCTATAGATGGGTGTTCATCAAGGAAGTTGGCTAGATCTTGGCCTTTTATTTCCTTCTGAGGCAGAAACAGGATATCAAACTATTTCAAAATAACTGTCCACTGTGCTAGACACCCTGTATGCATAGGAAAACTGAGGATAAATTTGATCAGATTATTGCAAGACACTAATTGGACCTCATGTTGTTGCAGGTAGTGCCTCAATTTTTTAACTATAAAGATTAATGCCCAACATCACTTTTCAATACTTGAAAACTGAGTCTCTGCCTCAAACATAGTTCCACTGAGGTAGTAAAGGTTGTTTTCATTCTCAGCATCATTCTTCTGGGTAAGGAAGGAACACAGTGATCACTATAAAGATATCACATAGATAATAAGTGGTATTCCTTTAACGGGTGTTATTAATACCAGTGGAATCAAGAGATATTTCTTGAGGGTATCAATGCCTCTTGGCAGTCTTCATTCCATTGATAGGTGAGTCCCTTCTTCATTAATCTGATGAAGGGAAAACACTTGCCTTCCAAATTGGCAATAAATCACCGAATATATGCCAAGTGTCCTTGGAGTCCTTTTAATTCTTTAAAATTTCTAGGAGTTAACATGCCAAGGATTGATTTTTACTTCTCAGAATCAACTTTGATACCATTATGGCATACAATGAAGCTGCGGAACTTTCCTGGGGTTACCCTGAAAAAACATTTTAAGGGGTTCATCTTCAAATTGTATTGCCAAAGTTTATTGAATATGGTCTTCTATCAACCAAGTGATCGAAATGTTGTTTTTATTTAACTATAAAATCATCCACATAACATTCAACAAATTTCCCTAAGAAGGGTTTGAAGATATGGTGCATGGCATGTTGATATGTTGCACCTGCATTTTTTAATCCAAAGGGAATTACCCGATAGAAAAACACACCTTAGGGGATATGAAGACTGGATATTCTTCATACTCTAGGGCCATGAAAATTTTATTATACCCATAGTAACCATCCATGAAATAAATATCTTCATAGTTAGATGTTTCATCAATTAAAAACTCTATGATCGGAACTGGAAATCCATCTTTAGGACAATGCCAGTTAAGATCTTTGAAATCAATGAAAACTCTGATTTTCCCAGTCTTCTTTTACACTGGGACAATGTTGGCCAGCCATTTAGGATATTGAACCTCCCTGAAAAAGTTAGACTTTATAAACTTATCCACTTTAGCTTCAATTTTAGAGGCATGATTTAGGTGTGTTCTTATTGTCACCTACTTGAATCCTCAATGTTATTCTAGAAAACCCAAATGATGAGTAACTACATCAGGATTAATTCCAGGGATTTCTATATAATTACAAGAAAATATATCTCTATGTTTCTTTAGAAATGAAGTATACGCCTCTTGCTCTTTAGAAGTCATGGACGCACTAATTAGAGTGGGGCGTGGATCTTCTTATGTACCCAGATTTATTTCTCTGAGCTCATCCACAATGGTAGAGACACCTTCCTCAAATGCTGGAGGAGCATCCCTGAGATCTTATTATTCTTCCTCATTACGTGTTACTTCTTCTATTTCTACTTGAATATTATATGATGAAGAAAAACTTCTATAGTTAGGGGAGGAATCAATATTTGAACACCTTGAAGAAGAGGCCACCATTTATGACCCTATTGATGATAAAGGTTCTTCCTAGGGTAATAAAGAGGAGATGATGGATTGGTAATCAACATCCTTTTATTTCTATCGTATTGTTATAACTTCTTCTATTATGATTGAATAAGTAGAGTCCTGCTGAAGTTCAGTGGATGAAATGAAGACATCTCTATTTAAGCTTTCATAACTGCTTGGTGGATCAATAGTTTCTCCCATACTATCAGGCTTGATTGCTACAATTGATATTATGGAATTCACCGGAAGAATGCTTAGATTTGGGTTTACCCTTTCAATTTGATTGATAGGTAACACATAATTTGTACTCAAATGTATGAATGGGTTTACTAGTATCTTTTCCAAGCCATTTGGAGCATTGATTCTGGTTACCTCCTTTTCCATGGACTTCATTCCCTTTGTGTGATAAAATTTTGCTTCAATGTATTGATATTCACATGTTTTTAATGGAGACCTATCACCATACAATGTCCCAATTTCACCATTGATATAGTATTTGAGACATCGGTGGTATGACGAAGGTATAACCGCATGTTAATGTAGCCAAGGCCTTCCAAGAAGAATGTTGAAGGCTGTGTCCTAACGAACAAGCATGAAATATGAATTAAACACATGATTCCCAAATTGAGTATGAGTGTAATATCTCCTAGAGGTTCTTGATCATTCTTATCATAACCTTTCAAAATTAAAGTGGATGGAAATAAATCAGATTTAGTGAGGCCCAATAGACAAAGTGTATGAATAGGAATGAGTTTGAATTTTGAGCCATTATCAATGAAGGCTCATCGGATGTCTATGTCATTGACCCTGCCAGATAGATATAATGGCCCGACACTCTGCAGAATCATTCTTTATACGGTAAACCTTAGCAGCAGCAGCTTCAGTTTCAAACTCTTGAGGACTTAACAAAGCCTCAATAAGTGCTTCTCAAATATCTTTTGACAAACTTAAGGAAACCAAAATTAACTGCTTAGGCATTAATTAAGATATCTGTTTCAAAATAACATAATTTTGGTCTAGGTTTCTGCGTTTCCCAACATGGGGATGCAGTTTTGCAGGTTCCTTGGAAGTTTATGCTCCTGATGTGGATATACCCTGTGTCAGAGATGAAGCTGAAAATACTCTTGGATTTGGTAGATTAGATTGACTATGTCTATATATCTTCTGAGAGGAAGATGGTGTAACCTCTAATCAGTCCTCCAAAATAATCATGTTAGGACCAAACCTATCATGCATGGAAGAATCTCCTTGTTCTTATTGATCCCGCTAAAGGGCTCTCCCATGAGTTTATACCTTATATACAGTTCAAGCAGGGGTAGAGTTAAAACAGTGTCTCCTATAATTCCCACATCTTCCCATGTATCCTCGACCTTGGCCTCTTCCTCTAGTTACTTAGTTAGATACAAGGAACTCTGGCTTATTATAATCAGAACCACCATTGGAATAAGGATCCATTAAGTCGATAATGTTGATAGAACCAAAGATTTATTATTTATCTGATGAAGATTCTGCTTGATAGATCAGTTCTGGTTGTGTCATTTGGCAGGGCGGTTCCCATACTTTTGAAGTAGATGGCTTGAAATCTGCTAGAGTCAAAGAAAACTTTGTCCTTGACATGAT
This sequence comes from Viscum album, assembly GCA_963277665.1. NCBI lineage: Eukaryota > Viridiplantae > Streptophyta > Magnoliopsida > Santalales > Viscaceae > Viscum > Viscum album. The sequence goes on along the minus strand of OY728166.1, from coordinate 1,076,334,639 downwards.
ATCATCTTCTTTTGACTGCTATTTAACCTTCTGATCACGTTTCTTCTTTGAGTATTGACCTTTGGAGGACTGATCTTTTGATGAAAATGGTTTTGTTGTGATGGAAGTAGCAGAAGACAAAATCGGTTGATTCAACTATGTTCATAAAATATAATGCATTTGGATGATCATTTTTATGATCATAAAATCATCATATTTCTGTGCATTTTTACTTTTGACTTCCTACCATTCTCCTTCTTCCTCTGGATTAGTAGAAGTAACACATGATACTTTGGCTGAAGAACTTTTCAATTTCAATTTTCCAGAGTCTACCATCTTTTTTAGGAGATCTTTTAAAACAAAACACTTCTGAATGGGATTCCTCAACGTCTAGTGAAAGGGAAAATAGTTCATAAGATCTTCATCTCCTTATTTGTTTGGCTTCTTCAGCCTTGGAAACTGATCCAAATTATTTTCCAAAGCTGAGATGAAGTAACTAGGAAACCGTTCATTCTGGAAAGAATAAACATTGTTCTTTAACTCTTAAAACTATTTTCACCATTGATCTCTTTGATCATCTTTATGAGGAGGTTGTTGTTGTTGACACTTGGGAGGTGGAGCCCTTCGATATGATGAAGTTTTTGAAGTAGAAGCAGTTATAAGTTCTTGCTTAAGTGTAACTGTAGAAGCCTTTGATTTCCCTATTCTCTTTCCTAGAGATAATGGAATTACATATGTTTTATCCTTAGTTTCCATGATGGAATCTTCAATCTATTGAGAAATTTAAGAAAGGTATTGAAACCCTCTTGTGTATTTAACAGGGATCAATGGTGTGCGTAAATAATCATGCTGATTTATGACACAAATTAGCATCAACTCTTCTTGAGGGAGTTCTAGATTTAAGGAATATGTTAATCCTTTCCATCGAGTAATGAAATCTGAAACTCTTTCATTTTCCCTTTGTTTACAATTTGTGAGATCAAGAACTGTTGTATTCGGTAGCATTGAGATGAATTGAAGAAGTAATTTCTGACGGAGATCTTCACATCCATTAATTGGTCAATATTTCAAACTTGTGTACCATACAAAAGAGAGTCCCTATAATGACTACACAAAACACATGAGATTTACTACTTATTTTTGTTGAGTAGACCTCATCATGGGATCAAAATAAGAAATAAAATGTGTTAAGTGTTGTTCTAGATCTCCTGAACCATTGAAGATTGGGAATGTGGTATTCAAAAAATTTGGTGGGGGAGGAATCAACATCCACCCATTCAGGGTAAGATTTATTTTTTGGCTGAACTGGCACACACCATTATTTCATGGCTTCCAATCAAGTTTTTAATGCCTTAATTATGTTCATAAGCACTTGGGGAATATTCAGATGAGCTAGGACCTGTACAGGTACAGCAGCTAGAGGTTTAACTGGTGTAATGACCGACAAAAACACTAGTGGTGGTGCTGGTATTTGCCTTGGATAACCCACGGGAACAAGCCTATAAGTATGTGTTTGATCCTACCCTGGATATGTACCCAATAGAGGGAATTAATTATCTACATCTGTAGTTACCACAAATACTCTTTTCTAAGGAGCTCCTATAGGATGTGAAAGTTGAGGATCTTCCTGGGGAGTATGTCTAGCAGAAATGATGCTTCGAAGTAACTATGTATTGAGTCTTTTAAACTCTTTAATCTCCTCTTATTGCTGTGAAAATCTCTATTCAAGTGAAATAAATTGACCTTCTATAGTGGAAAAGTGATATGTAATCTGACTTTTACTTTTCTTTTTGTTAGATACCTTTTAGAGGGGTGGCAGTTGGTTATTTGAAGGCATACCTAGATTCTGGGTAAGCCACTGATTTTAGGTACGTACACCTTCTTAATTTGCTTTAGTTTGTACCATATTAGGGATAATAACTTCATCTTATGATACCCCTAAGATGGACTCATTTTCTATAGGATCTTATGCAATGGGGTTAATGACATTTACTGATGCATAATGCATTGATGGAATTCTATCAGTATCTTTGTAAGATCTTCTCCCTCTGTGTCTTTCACGAGACTCTATTCTCCTAAATGATAAACTCCCGAGAATTATTTGGTGGACAGTTACCCAAAGGGAATCCTTGGATAGTTTAGTTGTATGCTCTTTTTTTGGCTTCTTCCCTAATTGGAAGAAAACTGAATTTCATTGAGGAGGGGGTTTTAAATGTGAAAAATCCCCCAGCCCTACAGGTCAGGGTAGTTCCTATTCTCCTTCTTCAAACCTTTGAACTTTGTTTAACAAATTTGAAAATTGAATTAAACATGCCCCCATCCCTGAAGCTAGGGTGGCTCTTGAACTTCTATGTCTAAGATTCACATATCTTCTCTTATGATTTTACAAATTTTGGTTCGGACAATAGCTGAGTGCATTATCAAACAACCACTCAAATCACCTGCTTCAAAAAATCATTGTTCTATTTTAGACATTTGCATTATCTGATGGTTGAAATCCTCTAAGAGATATTACTACTCAATATTACCAGATGATTGATGCAAAATTAACTCAACAACTTGTTTCCTTTGGGCATGACTCTGAGGAGATCTAGTTGATACCTGTTCTTGTGCGTAAATTTGATTGCATAAAAAATCTGTTGATTTTAGTTGGTCGTGGGAAATAACATTGCATGAGACCACTTTTGGTGGGTTTTTTTAATTCCGGAGTGCAGTAAAATGAAATACTCAATTTGCACCCCATCCTCTGATACAAACACCTAATGGGGTGTCAGAAATTAATTGGCGCATCCTCTTTGAGTATTGAGGCATGCACACTGAAGGGTTCTTTGTTGATTTTAAACCATTGGATGTTGGAAAAATGAGAGATATTCCAAGTCAATTTGGAATTTAAATCATTTATTACCTTTAAATGATTTTTATACTGATCATATGGTAATACTTTGGTTTTCAAATGATGAAGAGTCTTCCATAAGTTGAGGTGTATATCATGAATGCAATCTTCTTACATCAATTATGAAATGTTATATTGATAATTTTCCAAAGTCCATAACATTACTGGTATTTCTCCTTTAGACAATTTTTTTCTCATGTTTAATATATCTTCATAATCTTTCACTAGAGGTTTCTCCACTTGGTCTAACCAAAGTGGGTGTTTCTCGATTGTTTTATTAAAAACAATGAAGTCAGTCTCTTTTTCCTATACTGTATTAGAAGAAAAGTGACCCAAAGAAGGTTCAGAGAATGACCATTCCCTTAATATGTCTTTTGGTTGAGAGAGTATTTCACATGTTAATGACAAGGCATCAGACATGACTAGCTTTGCGTTAGCAAGTGCCTTGAGATAATAGGGATTTCACATTACTACATTGCCAATTATATAATTATTGTGACAATGAAAAATACTACTATGGAGAGGAATTTTGCAGTGAATTCCATCATAAAGAGGACTACCATGGTGGATTAAAGCAAGGGATAAATCCTCTTTCTCCTTGGTCTTCTGTACACAGGGAGGGTTTTCGTGGCTCTCATTTAGAGATAGGCTCTCTGGATTGATAGAATTTTTATGGATCAAGACTTCATGATGAAGTTTCTGATAGAGAACTTTATAATTACTACTACCACTCCCATAATTTGGTAATGAGGGGGTGGGATATTGAACTGCAATAGATAAATTTCTAAGGGCTTCAAGAACTCTATTATTAATAGGAGTCATATTGCAGCTTGACTCTTGATTTTCCAACTATGTTTGGAGAGAATTATTCTTGGATGTTCTTTTACACATAGTTAGAGCCACTTTCTAGGATAAGTTATTATCATTGGTAGGTGTATGTGCCTGCCTTAGAATGGTCACCAGAACGGACCGATTACCTCCAACTAGAAAGGGTGTATGTTCCTGATCCTGTTGTTCGTATGATATGGGGGAGTATGCCCCATGACCCTCCTAGACTGGAATATAGGTGTGTATCTAATCTAGGATGACATGATGATGTGTCATCCCAAGTGTGGGGCATATTTATGTGTCTGTTTCCCTAGTACTACTAAAGTAGTTGTTATAATATTATTTCATGCTTCCATAATATGGGCAGAGATTTATGTATTCCCTTTCACCATTGATAAGATATGTTTGGTGACTTCAGCAGTCGTAACAGAAATATAAATCCATTCCATATTGGGAGTAGGTGTATGTTCCTACTTCTATTTTCCTTTTACTATCAATGGGTATTAACATTACTCATGTATGGGGGTAGAGAGTTAGGTCTACCCTAGATTTGTTGTCGGATCTTTCTGACTGACTTCTTCGGGTACTGCCAAAGGAGATTGTTGGAAGGCCTGATGAACTCTAGTATGTGTATGTTCCTACTAGTTGTTTTCCATCAATCATGGTTGAAAAATTTCATTCAATACAGACAGAAGAGACTACTAGCATAATTGATGATTGTAAGGAGGTGTATGTTCTTGTTTACTATTTTCCACTACATTTGATTGGTGGGCATCTTTAAATGTGGTCAAACGAGCCTACTAACTGGCTAGTAATTTTTAAATAGGTGTATTTGCATATTCATGGTACTCTACTAGATTTTTCAGGTGGGATTTGTGGGTTGTTTCCAGATGAGTCTGTTGGGAAAAGGAATTAGGACAAATGGGTGTATGTTCCCGCTCATTGTTTGTCATCAAGATTGGTTGATGGACTTCTCTAGAGGAGGAAGAGGTAAAAACTGGATTCCTATTGACCAAATGTTATCTCCAACGTTTCGGCTTGAATTCTTGGGTTTGAGAGACCTGGGCCGAATGTCCAAAGGAAACACCCCCATCATGTTGGGGGTTCACTACTGCACGATTATGCTAGCGGTTATTGTTGGTGGGAGTCCTCAGGAAGGACCTATGCATCCTTTAATTGAGGCCCTGAGTAAAATCTTAATCCACCTCCCTGTATTATGGGAGGTACTGATTGTTGAATTCTGAGGATAAGGACCCAAAATGGTTGAAAATGGTGGTTAGAACCATCTTCTTCTTGATCATAGGTCATTGTTCACCGAACAATTGAGGATTATTATTGACCTAGAGATCTTGTCAGACAACCTCCAAGGTTGGTATTGTACCATGATGATGGTAATATTATACCATCATGTTGTAGACCTAGCATTGAAGAAGCTGGGTGGGTGGTAATGTCCTTCCCATGGATGAGGATCCAGCCTGAGTAGCGGTTGGGAAGTTCACAGATGTCGTCTTGAAGAAATCCATTTTTGAATGAAGGGGTTTCTAAGAAAAAAACATGAAAACAAAAATAAAAATCATTAAAGTGACATATTTTATATGTATACATGCTTGATTGATTCTTTTTTATGGCCTTTCTTTATAAATTAATAGGGTCCTAACAGGTGGGTAACATTATTAACTTGGTTAATGATTTACGTTGGGTTCACAATTTTTGTTTCTTAGTTCCTTGAAACGTGTGTTCTAGTTTCGAGAATCACTGTTTTCAGGAAATTTCCATTGGATTTATTCATGTAACTAGAAGCACCCAACAGTTCTTTATCCAAAAGGGACCTTCTTTCCAAAGGAAGGAATTCTGTAAGTTTTAACTTTACAATACTTAATAACCTTTATTGGTCGAGAGGATGGGAGGTCAGACTCATCACCCCCTTTTGGGGGGAAATATTGTCTACTCTGGGACACTCTTTATAAATTTAAGATATTTTCCTGAATCCTTATTAATTTACTAAGTATAACATAATTTCCCTTAGAATTTTCAATCACTTATTAACATGTGTGAAATTTAGAATCATATGTATATATTCAAGGTTCTTCATTAATGGAGATATCCATATGTATTCGAGGTTCTCCATAAATGGTATCCTCTCATATACTATTTAGATATTCGTTTAATCATTATTATCAGGATACTGGTTATTAAGCCACTCAGTGGGACACTTTGTAATTTTTTTTTTTTTATGGAGATGAAGTTTTGTTTTGATATTGGGATCGTACCCATAAAATGGGCTACCTATGTATCCTTATGAAAAGAATAAAAACCCTCCTAGTTCAGTGTTTCTTAATGGGACAGATAATACCTTTTAAGGTCATGTGATGAGGACATAATCTTACAATTTAATGTCATGTGGTAAGGAAATCTAAGAGAAAGGTGCTTAGTCAAAGTTTGGTGTGAGACTTATGTTGAAGCAGACCAAGGAAATTGGAATGAATATGGGTATCCAAGTAAGATTTGACCCTGTTGGGAATATGGACCAAGGAGAATAGGGTTTATTTGAAGTGTTGGGTTTGAACCTCAAGGAGGCTTCCTACGTATCCCATGTTGATGAGGATCAAAGCCCACGTAGTTCGATAAGTCTCATAGGAGAGTATAGTCCTTTGATAGAAATGAGTTTGGGCTTACTTCTTGAAAAGAATGCCTTGATGATTTGGGGGTTTAATGTGGGGATTATTCTTAAGGAGGATTCCTAGATTAAAATAATTAGAGTTGGATTCCAAAAGAGGATATCATGTGAGGTCGGTTATTAAGAAGGCTTCCTACATATCCAGTTTTGAACAGGAATAAGAGTTCTCTTAGTTCATTATCTGTGAAAATGTTGTGATCATGACAAATTTCTAAGACCATGTGAGTCATGATTAGTGTGAGAAACAAGATGATGTCAAATGTTCAACAAAGGCACCAAGAAATTTCCTCCTCCATTGGTGGAAGAGGGCGCACCTATGGAGGCCAGGGTGGATGAGGTCGAGGTGACCTGGGAAGAGGGAGAGGCAACGATCCCTCCCTATGTTCTCTTTACATTGGACAAGGGTCCAATGAAAGTATTAAGGGATGAAGGTTAGGGGTTTACACAAGTATAGATTCCCTAAAATTGACCCTAGTAGGGGAGGGATACTTTTCCTTTTCTTAAATGGAAAATTAAAGTGTGAATTGTACCTTCCCTACTAGAGACCTAAGGTTCTGGCTCTTTGAGAAGGGAGAGGTTAGGACCCAAACCCTTATCCTCAAAACTAATAACTTCCCAGCACCATTACTAGTATAAATTTCCATGTGACTGCAGATATACAAACCCACAGACGTTCCATAAATCCTAACCCCATTGTGAAACAAATGTGGGAAACCTCTGACTGCGGATATACAAACCCAAATATGAGACACACTGATGTTTCTTTCCCAAAGGTTTGATAAGTAAAGAGGTTTTGATGGAGGTCTCAATATAATCCCTTTCATACAAGGAATACAATGAATAAGAATCCTTTCCATGAATGGATTTGAAGAGGGCTTAATGGCTAGTAGACTAAAGAGAGTAAGGGAATCAAAAAGGGGCACCCAAGTAGATACTTGTGCACAATTATGGGCACAAAAATAGGCTTGGGTGACCTGAAGTTCACTTAAGTGATGAAAAACCTATATGTTAATACTTGGTCAAGACTTGGATCAAGCCTTCAGTAGTATTCAAAAGTGATCCCAGAAGTGGGGCGCTCAAGTTCCTTTGAAAGGAATAAGTGGTGAGCAAGTGATTCTAATTTAAAGAGGTTGGGCGCTTTAGGCGCACAAGTGTTATGGATTTAAAAAATTAAAAGGACTTAATTTTTTTGACCCTCCTTCAATTCCTCTACTTTAGTTGTTAAATAACTACTTTGAAAGTTTCAGAGGACTTGGGCAAAGCACTAGGGAAACCAGAGCAGCAATTGGGATTCAGGGAAATTCTTCTGTACAAATGAAAGCCCCAAGGGTCTATATATAGGAAAAAACAGGACCCTGGGAGAAATAAAATTGGGTGCACAAGTAGGCTACCTGACAACTGGGGTGCGCGCAAGTAGGTTGCACGACATATGGGGGTGCGCAAGTAGTTTGTGTACTGACGGACCCTTGGCCTAACTAGGGCGACCCAAAGCTCATGCCAATGAAAATTTTTATTTTCTTCATGTGTTTCCCCTATTTTTTCTAAGTTATTTCCCTTTATCATTTTATTTAGACTCTGTGATGAATTAAAGTTTCAATATATGTAAGGAAATTTTCCATGCATTTTATCATCATGCGATAAGGACACATTTTTTGTGCAGTTTCAATGTCATGAGATGAAGATGTTTCCCTTGCAGTTTAATTTCATGAGGTAAGTACATAATTCCATGAAGTTTATCATCACGTGGTAAGGAAATGGGATCCATAATGAATGGATGAAAATGTTACCATTGGGCCCAAGAGTAGAAGTCAGGGAGTCACTACGTATCTCATGAGAATGAGAATCAAACCACATGTATTTCTAAAATGTCATGCAGTTTAATATCATGTATTAAGGATGTGGATCCCCTGATGTGAAATGATATTATTTCATCTTGGGCCATGGATGGAATTATGGTTGTCACTACATATCCCATGGTGATGGGAATCAAGATACACATTTTTCTTACCAAATTTCCTTATATAGGTCTGACCCTTATGCAAAGAAGGGGTTATATTTATATTTGATTTGGTGTGACTAGTCCAACTTTTGGAACTTAGATAATCACTACATATACTATGAAGAAATTAATCATGTTACATGTAGTTCTTTAATGGTAAATACTCTATGTAGGTCAGATCCATACGTAGAGGTGGGTGTTATTTTTGTTAGTTGTTGTAGTTAGTCCTAGAATTGAATACCCATGTGTCACTATAGATCCTATAATGATAGGAATCAATCCATACATAGTTCATAAGGAATTGTTCCATTTAACATAATGTGGAAAGGATAAATATGGATCGACATGGAAAAGTGGTTATGCTATGGCTGGGTCCCAGGATGGAAGTCTAGGCGTCACTATGTATCTCATGAAAATGAGAATCATGACACAATTAGTTCTTGATTAACTATGTTGTTTGACATCATGCATCGAGGAATCATCATATACCTTTTATGGTCTTTCATTAATAACCATGATGGGCTTGTAGAAAGTTGTTATGCCTTATTTGTGTGAGGAATCCCTTATTGAGACTACTAATCCCACGTGATCTATTCTTGATGTGAGAAACATGGAACAAAAAGGGTACCTCTCAACATGGAGAGGAATTTAAGAGTATGATAAGGGAATTTTTTATCATGTGGTGGTTATACCAAGATATAATATTGAGGCATCCCTATATATCTCATTGAAAATGAGAATCAAGTAGTACATAGTTCTAGGAAACCCGTGCAGTTTATCATCATCCAGTAAAGACATGGATATCACAACTTAAAGGAGAAGGGAAGTTATGGGTATTTATAGTTTTATGTCATATGGTAATGACATTTTCCTAATTTTTTAGTGTAATGAGGTAAGGACATTAGATTTCCCCACATGCAAGGGAAGAAATCCTATGGATGGGCTTGAGAATAGAGTTTTGGGCATCACTAAATATCATATTATAGAAAGAATTAGACCATACATAGTTATTAATAAACCATTCAATTTAACATCATTTGGCTAGGAAAAAATCCGTACATTTTATCTTCATGTGTTCAGGATGAGTACCGTATATTTTAACGTCATGTGGTCAGGACTAGAACCGTACAATTTAATGTCATGTGGTTAGGATGAGATCTATATAGTTTAACATCATATGATTAGGATGATCTCTATACATTTTAATGTCATGTGTTCAAGATGTTCTATGTATAGTTTAACGTCATGTGTTCATGATGAGCTCTGTACAGTTTAATGTCATGTGGTCAAGATGAGCTCTGCACAGTTTAATGTCAATTGGTCAGGACGAGATCTATACGGTTTAATGTCTTGTATTCAAGACTAATGACATTAATTACTTTGATGTGGATTCCCCTTATGTCAGCTATGAAAATTATTTCTTGATAAATATCTCATTAGTGGGTAGTGTGACACACTCCATATCTATGGTGTCCAATGAGTAGGCTTCATTATGATAAACCTTATATATGATATAAGGCCCTTCCCACTTGGGTTATAGTTTTAGGGGATTCTTTCTTGGTATAATTGGGGTTCTGAGAGCCATCACCTATTATCTTTATAGGATTGAATAAAGGTAAAACTTTTTATTAAAGGAACGTATGATCTGATTCTGATGGATCTCTGGGTTGTGAAGCGTGCACAAATTGTTCTCATCTAGTCATTATGATTCATCCATCTGCTTTTACAATTGTTCATCATCTAAGAACATTCCAAAAATGGATATTAATAGTGAAGGTATCTAGACCTATATGGGTGACACTGCCTCAGTTCCATACACCAATGAGTATGGTGTTGCCTATGTGCTAGTACATGTGGTGGTATGGTAGGACTATAAAGCATGAAGGAGTGTTTTTGGAAAATACTTCTTATCCTTATTCACCATCTTCTAGAGTATATTCGATAGAGTCTTATTGAAGTCCACTATCAATCCATTTGTTATTTCATGATAGAGAGAAGAGTGATTGGACTGGATATTGTACTCCCTGTACAGTTTCTTTAACTCTGTAGAATAGAAGTCGGTGTCTCTGTCTGTCAGTATTGTATGAGGGACACTGAATCTGGTTATGATATGGGACTTCATGAATTTGATGATGTTATTCATCCTGACTTCCATGAGGGTTATTACCTCATCCCATTTATAAAAGAATTATTTTTAAGTAAGGATGTACATGAACTGTGTAACTGTGGCTGGGGAATATGGCCCCATGACATCCATCCCCCAAATAGAAAATGGACAAGATTATTTAACTGTATATAGAAATTCTAGGGGTATGATGGATGAATTTTTCATGAATATTCTATGAATAACATTTCTTGGTGAATTCCACATATTCATGTATCATGGTTTTCCAATAATATCCCAACCTCTTTATTTGATGGGAGATTCTGGTCCCAGACAAATGGGTATTGAAAGAGCCTACATGGACTTCCTCAATGATGGTAGGAATCTCTCCTACTATGCATCTGATAATTATTCCATAAAATCCACACTTATAGAGGATTTTATTCTCATTTGGACCATCCTACAGAGTGAAATTTTCTGCATGACACTAAATATTCTTCTTTCTAGCTCAATTTTTTGGGAGATTCCCATTTTGGAGATAACCAATTATGGGCTCCATCTATCCAGGGTTGGTCATTGGCTCATCATGATCTAGTGTGGTGTTTAACTTATTGATTTCTTCCATATTGAATATGATGATCGATGATACCATTATTCGATGTGTGATACGAAATATTTCTTACCCCTTATCGATTTCATCCAGGATGGTGGCTTTATTAGGCAGTGCATCGGCACGATCATTCTATGATAGATAAACATAATGCAATGTGGGATCAAAAGATAATTCTTTCATCATTCCCCTAACATAGCTAGTGATAGGAGCTAGTTATTTATTTTTAATGGATTATTCTCCATTGATCTACTTTATCACTAGCTCTCAGACCCCTTTGATATTTAGGTAGGATATTTGTAGTTTTAGGGATAATTCCAAGACAAAAATTAGGGATTGTTACTCTAAATAGTTATTTTTGAAGCCTTCGGATAGTTATAAAGAGTAGGAAAAAACTTATTTTTCATGAGGTACAAATACTACCACTAAGCTAACCCGATTCAGCTTTGGGTTTTCCATCCTTTTGCTAATAGGACTTCGGGAGGCACCATCAAAATACATATCCTTTGTGTGATGGGTTTCATGGGCATAGAAAACCTCCTCATCTGGAATCTTGGTGTCCACAAGTGTATTTTCTATGGTAGGATGTGATCCAATAATATAATCCAAGGATTTCCCTTTCACTGAATTTTGTGATATGAACTGAATGTTGTGTTATTTAATAATGACCACCCATCGATCCAAATACATAGATAAAAAATTAAGAACAAGGATTTACTTTAGTGGATCAATATGAGAGATCATATGGACGTTATGGTACTATAAGTAATGCCTCATATTTTTCACTACAATGATGAGTTCAAGGAAGTTCTTCTCAACATAAGATTATCATGTCTCAGTACCTAGCATAGTCCAACTAAGGTAGTAGAGACTATTATCAATCCTGCATCATTCTTCAATGCAACGAGGGTTTATAGTGATCATTATATAGTGGCCACATATAATATGAGTGGTCTCCCTTCTAGTGGTTTCATCAAGACTAGTTGGTATAGCAGGTACTATTTGAGTCTTTTGAAGGTTTTTTGACACTCATCATCTCATTGATAGATGATTCCCTTCTTCATTAGCCTGGTGAATGGGAGAACTTTTTCAGCCTGGTTGGATATGAATCTCCAAAATTAAGTGAGGTTTCTGTGGATCCCACTCATTTACTTGATATCTTTGGGGGTGACATTGCTAAGATAGAACTAGTCTTATCTAGGCCAACCTTGATGTCGTGGTGGCATACCAAAATACCAAGAAATTTCCCTCATGTTACCCCAAAAGTGCATTTCAGTGGATTCATCTTTAGGCTGTGATTTCATAGCTTGTTGAAGACTATATAGAGGTCATTGAAGTGATCACATCACTGTTGGAATTTAACAACCAGGTTTTTGAAACAACATTCAAGTATATTTCCAATGAATGTCTTAATGATATGATTCATGGATTGTTGATATTTGGCAACAACATTATTTTTCCCAAAAGGCATGAACTAATAGTAGAAAATTCCCTAATATTTTTTGAAGTTGGTGGCTTCTTTGTCTTTGGGGGATAACTTTATCTGATTATATCTTGATTACCCATCAATTAAGAAAAGGGCTTAGAATACATCAGTTATATCGATAAAGATTTATGTGATCGGCAATGGGAAATTGTTTTTTGGGAAGTGCAAATTAAGCTCTCTGAAATTGACACAAACCCTAATATGCCCATTATTTTTTTTGACAGGGATTATGTTAGCATTCTATTTTGGGTATTTCACTTCTCTAAAAAAATTTTCTTTGATTAACTTGTCAACTTCTGCTTCTACATTGGTGGCATGAGAGGGGTGCATCCTTTTAGCTATCTACTTGAAGGCTCAATGCTCATTGGGTAGTCCGAGATGGTGCATATCCACATCTGGATCCAGCCCAGGAATTTTTGTGTAGTTCCACATGAACACATATTGGTGGTACTTCAAAAATTTGATATACATCTATTGCTCTTCGAAATGTTGATGATACTAATCAAAGTGGGTCACGGGTCTTCTTATGTCCCCAAATTTATCTGCCTAAGATCATCGATGGTGGTGGAGACACATTACTCAAATGAAGAAGGGATGTTCCTAGGTTCATTCTCATCCTCCTCAATGTATGATTCTTTGGAGACATTTCTAGAAAAATATGCAAATCTTGGGGCTTCTCCTTCACTTTTGGGGTTAGGGAGACCATTACAAGAGACATTATCATCCCTTTTTATCTAAGTAATTGTAGAAAGATTCCTAAGCTAATTTTCTTTTACAATTTCAATAGGGATAGAAGGGGATTAGACCTATGGGACTAGATATGTGACATCGTCTAGATTTATAGGGAGCACGTAATCACCATTGAGTATACTCCAAGGATTCACAAGGGCGATCCCCAATCCATTGGGAGATGAAACCTCTATATCATCATATTACTTTGGCTACTTGTATACCGTTTTATAGAAATATGCTTCAACATATGTGGCTTCACAAGTATCGAAGGGGTAGTTGTCACCATATAGTATGATGACTTTTACATCCATGGGATACTTCAGACATTGATGGAACGTTGAAGGTACTACCATGTGGCTATGGAGCCAGATACTTTATAGTAGGACATTGTATGTGGTGTCTTGTTAGATAACCATGAACATAGAATCAGATGTGAGTTACCAAAATTGGTCTTTTAGTTTTATCATCTTGATAGGTATTTTCTCACGTTTATCATACCCTTTAATGGTTAGTCTTGTGGGAGAAAGGTCTCACTCGTTATATCCCATACATCATAGGGTTCAAATTATAATTATATTTATCCTAGAACCATTATTAATTAAATACATTTGGAAGTTGAAATTATTGATTCTCCCCAATAAATACAGGGGTCTGATGTGATCTTGGATGGACTCTTCCTGATATTGATCAGTGAATGAGATGGTGAAATTTCATTCTGAGGACATGTTCTCCACTCAATAGACCACAACCGTATCAACTTCTATCTCAAACTCCTATGGGCTCTAGAGAGCATCAAAAAGTTCCTCCCTAAGTTCCTTTGAAAGATGGACTACATCAAGGATTGATATCTTGGTTTGGACCACCGTTATCAATTTTATAACATCATACTTTTGTGCCAAAGGTTTGTGCTTCCTGATATGGAGTTTCTCCTGAGCATGCAGTTTAGGAGCGGTGGAATCTAAGGTAGATGGTCCTGGTGCTTGTAAAAAACTAGATAGAATATATGCTTCTAGTGGTGTAGGTCACACCAGCCATCCCCGCTACCTAGTTTGATCGGATTGAACCCCTGCTAAGTGTTCATGCAAGAAAATTGGTTGTGGGTGATTGTTGGAGGGTTCTAAGATATGTCCTTGCTTATTTTGAGTTGGCTAGAGTTCTTACCCATGAGTCTCAGCTACATATATGTTCTCCATGGGGGTATGGTTGGAATATTTGTTTCAACCACATCCTTGTTGTCCCCTATATCCTCAGTTTCGACGTATGTGGCCTCCCATTCCCTAGTTAAATGCAAGGAACTCATATTATGAGGCATACTCATCATCGGAGAAGAGTTATTCCAAGTGTATAATGTTGGAAAAACCAATGATGAACACCTATTATGATTATGATTCCATTTGTTAGGGTGATTCCCATGGTGTAGATATTGCTGAGAAGAAGTTTTTAGGAGTTATGGATTTCTTTGGAGAAGAATATGATTCATTCTTGTCTATTTATTCATTCTTCTAGTGGTCACACCCACCTACGGGAGGAATATTTTATGTTTACCCCTTGGTTTGTGGATCTATTTTAGGTTTTTTAAGATGTTATCTCGGGGTGGTGAAAGCTCGATCAGCTATTTTTCAAGTCATCTAGTTGTTGAATTTTTGCGTATGCATGGATGGATCTTTCTTCCAACCATCTTCTTCTTATGATCGGAAAATGGTTATGTAGGCCACCTACTATAGGGAGTTCTCTAACACCACCAGTGCAGAATCGACCATGTCTTGAATCACCTCTTTGAATATGAAATAGTTCTGGATATTATGACCCATCCTTTGATGGTAAGGGGAGTAGTTATTATAGTCAGTGAGGTTGACCTCATTGGGCTTCCTAGGTTATGGAAGATTGATCAAGTTATTATCCATGGCCTCCATGAAATAACTAGAGACTTGTTCATTTCAGAAGGAGTACACTTTTTTCATCCATTCATCAAATCTTAGGGTGACCATGATTCTTATATTCTTCTAGATGAGGGTGATTTTTGGTTATCGTTGATCGACAAGAGATTCTGGGAAGTTTGGAACCTTCCTAGGTGTATGGATGGGAATTGTTGGCATCTTGAGAGCGATGACTACAACTTCAAATATACCTGGCCTTTTCTCCTGTGTTGTGGGAATGTGTAGAGAGTTGTATCAGGTATACTAAATGGCCTACTACAAACATTGGTCCATTTCTATGAACTCTCATAATCCACCTAGATACGTCATGGGTATCAAGGGTGTCTGCAACTCATCCTTGATATTTTCAATACAAACTTCCAGCAGTTTCTATTGTGAGAGAGGGATAATTAGAGAATAGTTTAAGCCTTTGTATCTTGATATGAAATCAGAAAACATCTCATTATCATGTTTTTATCTTCATTTTCTTCAATGTTGAACTAAACTGATAAAGGAATTGAAGATGAAGGTCTTCCCATAGTGAAACTGATCCTACTGGCAGGTTGTTGTACCAATCAAAGGTTGGCCCTGTCAGAGTATATATGAAACACCTCTGATTTTTCACCTCTTGTTGGTCTTGAGGGCCCATCATAGTCCCACATTGGGATACAAAGTGTGTGAGATGTTTTTTTGGGTTCGCTCGCACCATCAAAAGTAGAGAAGGTAGGATTTATGAAGTTTGGTGGAGGTGGAGTATCATCCAACTATTTGGGATATGGCTTCCTCTGAGGCTACAAAAGTGTGTGTCACCATTCCATTGATTCTATTCAAGTATTCATGTACACGATGACATTAAGAAACTTTGGGGGAACTACTTTCGGATCCATCTTCCATCCATAGGGAGTGGTTTTGGGGTCGATGAGGTGGCCTCTCTTTCATATCCCACTAATTTGTGATTCATCCTATGAATGAATGATTACCCTGATAGGTTGTCATTAAAATGGATAGAAGTCATGATTATTTTCAACTTACTCATTTATGTAGACATGATTTCTATATCCAGAGTAAATCTTATGCTCATATTTCTATCTTACTAGAAGATCAACCATAGGATGGATAATATTCATCTTTACCTAAAGACAATACCCAGGGAGAATATTTCCCCTAACTGGATCCTCTTTGATCTACTTGAGAGGTTTTAACTCACTCTTGTATTGTAAAAACTATTCCTCTATGGAAGAAACCTCAACTATTTTAGATTTAAATTGGGATGTAGTTGTGCCTTTCCCATTTTCTTTGACAGTGTTATGTCTTGTATGTGGAAACTTTGTATTCAGAGGTTCTAGGTTTTAGAGTCATCTCTGGTTCTGGGTGCATGCAGCCTCATTCAGTGAATCCAAATAACCCTTCTCCTGGGGTATATTTTCCATGTTTAGACCCCATATATTTTCATACTTATCAATTTCTATCATGTTTATAGTGATGACATTCATAGAGGCATATTGGAAAATGGTGGTTGTACCATTACTTTTAACACAACATGATGATTTTGCACTAATTTCATTAGGGTCATTATTTGAACCCTTTTCCATATTGGAACATTTTTTATTGCAACCCCAGTGGGGTCTGGTCACCTTTTCCATAAGATCCTCCCATCTTAATATATGAATAGTACCTTTAGGGAGTTTTTGATTATGATTTCTAAACAAGCATCGACCTGAAAAGGTTTGTCTTGTGGTATCCCCCCCCAACCTAGAGAAGGATTATTCTCTTTGTGGTGATGATGATGATGAAAATTCCCCAAGCCCTATGGGGTGGGGGTCATTTTAGGCAACAATTATCAATGATTGGTCTGATTTTTGATGATCCAATAGCTCTAATTGGGGACTTAAAGACTCCTGGGATGGACATAAAGATATAAATACCCCAATACCAGTGGGGTGGGGGTGATTTGGAACCACCATTGATGTCTCCAAGGTCCTCTTGGGGGATGATGAACCTGAAGATGGCGATTGAGATATAAATTCCCCCGGCCCAGAGTGATAAGGTTCACTTATAGCTGATGATGATATCCCCTTAATCCTCTCAAGAATTTATGATCTCAAGGGTGGATATAGTGGAAGATATTCCCATAGAATAGGGGGTCATGTTTTCTCCTGAATGGATGATATGAAAGTTGCTACTATGATCCATTTGATGTGGTACAATTGTACTCACGTGGGAGCTAGATGCTATGGAATCCTGTGATAAGAACTATTCTTTACAAGAATTTGTCCGAATGATCAAAAAATCATTCTCTATCTCCTAAATTCATTCTTACTTATTCTAGGGGCCTAGTTCAATGACTTTTTTACTATTATATCTCCTCATTCAAGATGTTTGGGTATCATTGAAGTGGGAGTATTCTGTTGTAGTGACCAACTAGATCAATCATTAACCAATATCTTGATTTTTCCATAGTCTTTAACATTATAGGATGATGAATATAAGGGTTTCTATTATTACAGTGGTGTGAAAAAGTGTAACACTCTATACTATCCCCATCCTTGAATATGAATGTCATAATGTGTCTTTGTAGATCATTTTTCAAAGAGTTGTGATGCAATGGTGACAAACATGTTGCAGATTTTCATTGTTCTTTTTCAGTTTTAGATCCTGGTCCATGGAGATAGCAGTCAGGTCTAGCTGACAATAGAATACATTGATTGTCTAAAGGTGACACTTTTATCCTGGATAAGGGAGATATCCAGCCTTTAGTCACTGATTAGTATCCCACATAATATGTCCTAGATAAGGCATGCACTCCTTTTCTAGGGCATTTGGGATCTCATAGTTAGAAGTAGCAAGGGGCCAGAACATAACGGGGAGGTTTTTTCCCATTAACTCTATCCATATTTCAATGTTGGACTCCTCATCATCATACTTACACATATCCATCTAGTCGGACCATAAAATATGGGTTTAATTGCTGCCTATTGACGAGAGTGGAGTGCTGCTAGAAGTTGATGGGGAACTGTATACCATTGACTATGATGTTTTGAGCACCTCTCTATAATATGGTGTCAGAGTTTGGGATGCCTCTCTATACAGAGGTGTCTAGGAAATGGGAGTATTTCTTTATCAGTGATAGATATCATTGTGGGAAGTTCAAACATGGTGGATGTTATGAGTAGAGTCCCTATTATCCATATCCACACTACCATGAGGAGGACTATCATGGTAATGATCGTATTCTACTTCATCTTTGATAGAATAGTCAAAAGACCCTTTTGGTGTTGAGAATGTGTCTCGAATGACCTCAAGGAAACTAACATTGAGAATATTAGGAATATGGGGCATGTTAGGCATCATGATTTAAATATTACAACCTACCTTTTAGAATTGTATAGAAATATGAGCCTACTGTATGATGGTTTTAAAAACTTATATATAACCATTTAGTGTTGTTGGAGTATGAGTCCACTGCTAATAAGATGTTGGAATATGCCGATGAGCTATCTATTTACTGACAATAATATGAGTATATCCTGAGGCATGTTACATTTTCACTTGGTGAGCCTCAGTCATTATGGGAGGGTGAGACCTATCTTAAGACTTTGGGATATACTACTAGTCTTTCTTGGGAGGAGTATGATCCTTCCTTGAGGCACGTGAAACTCTCACATGATGATCACCGATTGGAATATGATTATGATCCTGGTATGACTATTCATTACCTGCCAGAATATGTCAACATACCTTTGAAATGGGAGAAGGGATATGATCATCTTTATATATTTCCTTAGAATAATGATGGAAGAATCATTAATTGGAAGAAGTAGGAATGTGAACATGGAATCCATGATCTGATAAAATATACCAGCCAGATTCACTGACAACAATATGATCTTGCCCTGAGGCTTGTGAAATTCTCACTTGGTTATCCCTAGCTATAATGGGGAGATATTCCCAATATTGGACCTTTGGAATATTCTTATAGACTTCTTTTATAGGAATATGAGCCTATCTTGAGGGTTTTCCCCTCTTACATGGTGAGCCCTAGCCAGAATGGGGATATGAACCCAATTCTGGGACTTTGGAATACATTGCCGGACATTTTCAATAGGCATGTTCCCATGTCCCGATGTATGTGTCGCTCTCACCTGGTGAGTCCCGATTGGAATGGTATTGTGATCCTGGTCTTATGCCTCATCATTTATCATAATATTCCAAAAATCCTCCTAGACAAGAGCAAGAAGGTGAATTTGATCTGGTACAACCACTTGTTCATGATTATCATAGTGCTGAGTTTCCTAGGTTGTAGGGATTGGAATATGCACCTATCCCTTTATCTATAATAGTGTTGGAATATGTTGGTAGATTTATTCAAATATTGCTAAAATATATTGGAATTTTATCAAATTCTATGTAGGGATATAGTCCTACACATTTTCTGTCTCCATAATATATCGTCATATGTATTTGATTGAAGTGGGGATATGCACCCACTTTTTTCCTCCTTTTTCTATCAGAATATGTTGATGGGATTCATGGATGGGGGTATGTATATTTTTCTCCCTCTTGCCTCTTGTGGGAATATGTCGGCATACTTGTTTCGAGCTAGCAGGGATATGAGCCTGCTTACTAGTTCTTTCCAGAATATGCCAATAGGCATCATCAGTAGGAGTGTGGATAGGAACCCTATCCTAGATATCTAGTGCCTTCATCCTCTAATGATACCTACTTTTTTTCTATCCATGAGCATCATAGGTGGAATCATGTCAGGTGGTACCCTTATTAGGTGACTGGTGGGTACCGACGAGATGATACTGGCGGTGGTGGTTGATAGGGTCTCTATTGGGAGGTCCTTGAACCGAAAGGGAGCTATATTTGGCTTCCTAATCCACCTCCATTGATGATTTAAGGTGGTAGTTTTTTCACTTTGGGGATAAGCTCCTAAAGCAGTTGATTATAGCGATAAGGGCTATTGGTTTAGCAATAGTCTTTCCTGGGTGATGTGGACTCACCGTTTTCCATTCTTAGAAAACCTCATGGGAATCATCCATTTTCAGGATTATACTGCGTCGATGGTACTCCCATACCATCTTGTTTGTCACCTATTTTTGGATTTTTTTTAGAAGGTAAGATCGCATTGCAAATCGTGGGGGTTGCTACCAAAGATGATTTACCGGAGAGAACATTGGATGATGATGAAATTGTCTCAGATCGAGATGTTGTCAATATCTTTAGTCATGCAGACAACAAGGAACAAGATCTCAAATTAGTGTAATATCTTAGGTATAATTTGTTCAGTAAAATATGCATGGTTAAAATAATTTTTTTGATATTATTGATCTTTTCATTCTTCTCATTTTGGACTTTTCAAAACAAGGATGTATTTTTGAGAACCCTGGTTACAGAGGATCTTCTATAAGATCAAGTTGGTATTACTACTTTTTTGTATAGGGTATGAAAAATAAAGTGTCTTCTGTTATTCACATCGGATCTATTAGTTCTGTTTTCATATTTAATGCAAAAAAAATGGTCTGATGGATTATAAACCAATCATTTTTTATTAGAGAGATTCATATCGAGTTCATCATTTTTATTTTGTATGGGGGAATACAAAATGGCCTGATGAGTAATAACCAATCATTTTTTATTTTATATATTCATGTCGGGTTCACCATTGTTTTTTTCATATGGGGGAAAATTAAATTTCCCACTGGATAATAACCAAACATTTGTTATTAGATAGATTCACATCAGGTTCACCATTTTTTTTTCATTGGGATATTGAGTTTCTGGATGGAATCCACCTGATAATTTTATTGTGGGGGTATATTTTGTTCAAAATCATGAAGATCAGGTTACCATTATCACTCCCAACAAAAAATCCCAATGGTTCCCCCATCTGTAGCTGGGTATAGAACTACTTTCCAAAGGTAGGTTTTCATCTAGATTTTTAGGCCCAATGACTCTTAGAGAATCACATTGGTTGAGAGGATGGGTGGTTGGTACCATCACACCCTTTTGGGGGGGAATTATTTCCTACTCTAAGACTCTATTATATATTTAATATATGTTTTTGAATCTCTTTCTAATCCTGATATAAGACCAGTTACCCTAATAAAACAATTATGGGTTAATTTTATTTTATGTGCAAAAGACTGAGGATCTCATCGATAAACAAAGGAAAGGGGATCTCGTTGGTGGATTCATCTGTATGTATCCTAGGTTCTCCATAATTTTCTAATAATTTGTGGTTGATAATGTGCTAAATACCTATAACCAAGAGCTTTGGAATGTGTTTCCACGTAGGGAGGTGATTAATATTTTAATGAGAGGATTGAGCCATTACGAGGCATACTATGTATCCTGGTTATGACATGAATCAAAACCCATGTATTTTGTTGAACCTATTTATTTTAACATAATACAGAGAGGAATTATAGGGGTGTTATGGGAAACTTTTTATTCAATATCGAGTCCTAGAATGATGTCCTATTTATCCTGATTATGGAGAGAATCAGATTTTTCATAGTTCATTTGTTTATGTCTCACACACTTAGGTTTCCCTTGTCATTATAGAGACTTACCAAATGGCTTGAAGGCCTAAATGTTTTATTATTTTTGATAATCCACCTTTTAAGGGGTGATGCGGAACCCTTTACAAGGCCCTAAGTCTTAGATACAATTACATAACCCGTAGTTCTTAGAGGGAATCACCCAGACAAGACAACTTGGAACTACTCCTCCCTAGAAAATGTCATTTTAGAGACTTATGATACAGATGAAATTTTTATTTTAGTTCTATAAGCCCACATGATCTGTGCTTGGTGTGATAAATAAGGGGTATAAATGATAATTTTAATAGATTATGATGTGAGACTTATGTGCTGGAACTTCCCTAAGGATATTTATTATAGAGTATGGGCCTCAGGAAGTCGTCCTATGTATCCTAGTTATTACAGGAATCAGAGTCATCATATTTCAGTTTATTTCTCAGTCCGCTGATGGATGAGGTAGAGTGATCAACCATGTTAATGATTGGGTCCTGATGGTTGAGGTATCATTGACATAATGATTACATCGAAGTGGATGTTTATTTGAGCTCGGGTCTTAGGAAGGGATCCTACATATCCTGATTATTGCAAGAATCAGAGTTCTTATGGATCCATTATTTGGGACTTACACCCCAAAGTTTCCCTTATAACCTAGGGTTTCATGGTGTAGATAACATGACCAATGAATCTCCCTAATCCAACGTGATCCATGCTCATTGTGAGAAATAAGGGATGGTAAGTGATCAATGTCATTGCTTGTAGATATGAGACTTATATCTCAGGATCACCTTAGATGATCAATATAGAGCTCAAACCGTGAAGAGGTGGACTATGTATCTTGAATATGGAAGGAATCATAGTTTTCATAGTTCCCTTGATCATGGGGTAAAAATTGGGGTTTTCCTATTGATTGGGATTTACACGTTGAGGATGGACAATGCTACTAAGTCCTGAGAGGCCCTCGTGACATAGCCTACTTGTCTAGAGGATGTCGTATGACCCTATTGACTTGTTTGGAGGACATATCAATACCTATAAGGCTTTTCAAGAGGGTGTATCATGATCCAGATGATTTTCCATGGTGTCATTACGAGAGCTGAATAACTCACATGGAGGGTATCGTGAGAGTCAGTATGACATGTTTCGGAGGGTGTCACATGTATTTGTTGAAATCCTTAGAGGGTTTCGTGATTCCTAACCAACATGTCTAGAGGGAATTCATAGTCTTAGTTTAATCACCCATATGATGTTGTAAGAGATGATTTTACATGCCCGAGCATGACCATGAGACTTGGATGTCATGAGTGGGTGTCATTATATGAGTCAGATGATGTATCTAATGGACATCGCAAGATTGGGGTTACAATTCCATGGGGGCTTCATGAGACTAAGGTGGCATGCCCAGGGGGACTATGTGAATTTTTTTGACATGTCTAGAAGATTTTTCATGACCCAAGTAACATGCTAAAGGGGCGTCATGAGATCTGGGCGATATGTCCAAGTGTTTTTGTGTGTCCTGAGTGGGCTGTGTAAAATGCATGCAGGTTGGTGTACATGTACTTTGATTAAGTCTTACACCTATAGTATTGGTTATATCCTTTATATTGTGAGTTCCTTATATATATTTAGTATTAGTTAATTTTAAGTCTCGTGTGATCTAGCAGATGTGTGGGATGTCCTTCATGCGTCTTACCAGAGATCCTTCACATGATCTATGAATGATCATGTGAAGTGCTTTAAGTATGGTTCCTAAAAATTACAACTATTCTTTAATATATTACCTGATTGAATACTTTTCAATCATGAGATTATCTACTTCTATAAATCTACTCAGGTACTTGGGTGTACCAATACGCCTGGATGAGAAAAAAACAACCAACCCTCAGAGCATCTTGGTCATGTTGTAGTTGTGTATTTTTATGTTGGGGTAGTGGATTTATGTCCCTAACCACCCCAATTGTTCTCCGTTTTGTGTTTAGTATCTAGAGTGAATCCAAACTGGTGTAGGTGAAGTGCTCTGGCACCATGAATCTTCTTGAATCTATGTTGTAGTTCACTCCTGACGGCATCATCTCATTTTCAGCAGTCACAAGTCCCTCTCATCAATGATTCCTTTATTGGATTACTTCTAATTAATGGGGGCATTTTTTATCATGAAGTCATGTTGAAGGGCTTACATATTTTCATATTTACATGTCTATGGGCCTTTACAAGATCAAAGTTCCCATTGAAAGGCATACATGACATGATTTATGCCTTGAATGGGAAATTTTGTGAGGCAAGGGTGGCTTGTCTGGGGGTCTCTCTGAGATTAGGGAATCTTGTCCAAGAGTCTCACGGGACCATGTTGTGGACTTCCTAATCATTTCATAGTCACTTTATGACCACAAGAGGCTTTCTACACCTCACCCTTTTATTTCCTTTATTTTATTTTTCAATGTTTGGGGATTCATATTATATTAGATAAGTAATGTCAAAGGAAATTACTCTATTTTTTTATGATGCATCATGTGACCAAAATGGGTCATATGGGGTGTGGGACCATTGCATGGAAAGATCCATCTATTTATCCTTAGGGAGATTAAGGGGAAGTGTATGGTTTCTTAGACATACATGAGGCCTTATGTGCGATGAGGCTGACAAGACAAAGGGCTTTTGCGAGAAGAGATGGGCATGTCACTAGGGAATCATTGTGTCTTCCAGTCTATTAGGAGTATGTCACGTGAATTTTATGATAACGATTATCTCATACCTCATCCCTTTTTATTTATTTTTCTATTCTATAAAGGTTTGAGGGTCTCACTGATTATATTGTATGATTTCAAGGATAATTATTCTTCTCATCGGTGATATGCCGTATGATTTTTACTACCTCCAGGGGCCTGTACCTTTTGGACATTTTTGTCCAATTTTCAAAAGGATTTTTGGTATGGTTGTCAGGTGATTTCTTCTATCTAACTGCACATCCTAGGGGAACTTACCCGGTTGTTTCAACACGACCATTGGTTGTCCATGAGTGAGTCGCATGATCAATATGGGATATTGTGATAGTGTGATCGTCTTGTCTTGGTCAGTTATATTATTTTTCCTATGGTGAATCACATGATCAGTGTTGAATCTTGCGACGATATGAAAAATGTAGTCAGGGATAGTTTCTCTTCTTGCCTTTGATGCACTGCATGTTCATTGATAGATCTCACGATGATGTGTGGACATTTTCAGGGACAATATCTTTTCCTTACTTTGATATATTGTGTGTTCATGGATGACTGAGGGTATTTTCATGTCAAGGTTTCAATCCAAAGGGTGCATAGAAAGTTTCCTTCCATGGAAAAGTGTGTGATGCACAATTATGAGCATCAACAGTGGCCAATACAACATGATCCATTCTTACTGGCCATTTCCACTTCAAATGGACTTTATGTAGTCTAATTTACCTTTACACGGTGCCATAATTTTTTACTTAGCTTAGGTTCATTTTTATCATGGTTATCCTCAAAGAAAATTAGTTTGTTTTATTACCTTACACTATTCCCACGATCCTTATAGTACAACCCTTGAACTGTGTGTGGTGTTCTGAGTGATTTATTTAATTTTATATATTGTATAGAGTGGTATTTGGATGTCACTTAAATATTCATGCATTATATTCCCTCCTATATAAAACTTTAAAGAATTATTAGTTGACTTAGGATGCTAATTAGGTTTATCAAACAACATATTTGATATATGGGAAGTTGTATATTTTTTCCACTATGTCATTTATTTTTTAATCTCTAGTGTGACTTTATAATTCATTTCATATCCTAACACACATGGTACCATTATCTAAATTCCATTTATACATTAAGACAATTGAAGAATAAATCATTATAATATCCAATTTCTTGGATAACTAGATATTCCTAGAAATATGGTTTAAAAAATGAAACTACATATTTTTCTAACAAGGCAGATAACAATGTTAGAGGTGTACCATGAATGAATGATGAATTTTTCCTCTTATATTCCAATATATTGATTTTCATTATTCACGGGGATTGAAAATTCTCTCTTTATCTGGGTCTAATGTATAGAGGGAAAATATTTATTACTTGATTTTTTCTTAAATTACTTCAACACTATCAATTTTACTTCATCCACCAGCATTATACTCTTAATGGATAAAAATAATTCAAATTATTATTCAAATAAATAGTATAAAATTATAATAAATTTCTCATACTCTAATAAATAAATCGTGAAAATTATCATATCCATATAGTTAATACACTTATCTATAATAAATTGATATAAGGATCCACTAAATAAAATTAATTATTTTTCCATAATGATTTCAATGTAAAATTTTTTATTATTGGGTGAATTTTTATGTTCCATATGATTTAGGTTATTTTTTATAATATGGAATATATTAAGTACTAACATGTGTTTTGGAACTCAATAATTTACTATTTTATAAATGTCTTTTCGAAATAAATGAATTTCACATTACATGTGTTGTTTGGTTAGTTTATCCTTATCCCAACCATTTTGTAAAATAGAAAAGAATATATCACAATATAAGTAGTAAATATTTATGTCTAAAATTTAAATTTTAACCATTTCATTAGACTACATATGTGATTTTTAATAATTAGTAAATTTTTAGTAATGTTTTTTAGTGGTTTTAATTATTATGAAATACTATAAATTAGTTTAAATAATTGATTTATTGATTTATTTATATAATTTATTTTTCATTGGTAATTTTTGATAACTATATTAAGTGATTAATTTTGTTATTATGGATGTTTAAAATATTATATAGATTATAGGGAGTATAATTTTATTATTAAATGAACTCATTAGGGAAATTGTTAATAGATTTATTTCATATTTGGAATGAAAAGCAAAACACATTTAATTAGAAATTTAGTAACCATTTAAATGAAAAAAAATTCTAGCAACTAAAATGTCATATCTATTTTTTTTGGATCCATAATACTATTTTTAATATACACTCACATTTTATTTATATTATATAATGATTTCCCTTTAAATCCATGTATCAATTAGGATGAGAGAATTGTAGACTGAGAAGTGGATTTGATAAATAGTTTTTGGTTATTGAGGATTGTAAATAATCATGAAATTTTGGTAATTAATTTATATTCTCATATTTGTATAGAATT
Organism: Viscum album; assembly: GCA_963277665.1. Taxonomy (NCBI): domain Eukaryota; kingdom Viridiplantae; phylum Streptophyta; class Magnoliopsida; order Santalales; family Viscaceae; genus Viscum; species Viscum album. The sequence goes on along the minus strand of OY728166.1, from coordinate 1,076,307,696 downwards.
TTTAAACAAATATATATATATATATGCTGTTCTCGAATGGGTGCATAATTCATGAAAATTCCAGATGATGATTATGAAGTTAGATTATATATAAGTTATTATGAATTTGATAGTGATGAAAAATAAATTCAAATTAAATTAATTGGATCAATAAGAATTTATACATGGTTGACTCTTCTGAGTTTTAATCTCATGGTACTTGTGATGTGGTTATTTACAAAGGGATATAAATAATTTTTTCTCCTACTATGATTCAAATGTTAACCTTTTATTAGTGAAATGATTTGAATGTCAGGTTAAACCTATGGTATAAACTTATGATATGATTAGTATAATTTACTGGTATGAAATAAAGTTGGTACATTTAATTATCATGGTGTCATGGTTAGTAAACAATGACTTGAATTACATGTGTTTTTTGAGTTTTAATACTTTAAAAATATACTCAAATATATGCATTTTTGTATATTTTAGGGGCTCTTTTAGTATTTACATGTTTATTTTTATACTCACACCCAAAAAATGGATGCACACCAATAATTTTACAAAATATAGTAAAGATGGATTTAAATAGTTCTTCAAGTGTTCAATAGAGCATACATACGACCCTTCCCAAATCCTTTTTCCCTGTTTATGTTGTTGTTATTCAATAAAAATTGAATGTTTAACTACTCATGTAGAAAATTTCTTCTAAACATGATGATATTACCAATATTAAGGAAGAAAAAAATATTGATGATAAAATTTTAAAATTATTAAGTGATCAATTGCATGTTGATGAAAAAACAACAATGATTCAACGTCACCGTGTTTAATAAAATTATCAAGGAATAAGTCAGGGTATAAAATTTTTAGTTGGTTAGAATCAATGCACCCAACCTATTAAACCTAAAAAGTCAATCTTAATTAGTTATATAGGGTTCATAATGAGGATGAATGTGCTGATTGATATTGATTCATGGTGCCACGTCCAACCTATGATGAAGGAAATCCTTTACAAATATATAATGGTAATTTTACAATATACTTTCTCTAATTTACTGAAAAATTATATAATGAAATGTTGATTTAATTTTCATTATTACCTGTAGAGTTCATTTATTTTATAATATTTTTGTATGAAATTTGTATCAATGGCAACTAGAAAACCCCACAGAGGCTTCCAGACTCTTCTTACAGAGTTACATCTTAGGAATGTTGAGGGAAAAGTAAAGATTTACCCACCAGTTAGTTATGCACACATTATAAAGCAGGAAACATGGACTTCATTCATTGATAATCGCAATGAGAAACCATTTCAGGTGCATTTAAGTTGATAATATATTATTTTACATTATTTATTTTATTCAATTTGATTCAATGTTTTAATTTATAAAATATAAAAAGAGTGCTAAAAATAAATAAAGTGCATCAAAACCAATGTACCCCTACCGCAAATAAAATACTGAGTACGCTTCACTAGATAAGAAATTGGTGCGTATTTAAAATAAACAAAAAAAATTTTATGTGATATGAAACAACATATGTTCATTTTATTATATATAGATTTATGAATCAAAATCTAAAGACACTTCCATCCCACATCATGTTCTGTGAAAGGAGGCTCAAATAAATAAAGAGCGTAAACTAGTTGATGAAAACACAAAAACATTATCAAAATCATGTGTAAGTATGAAATTAAGTAATTAATTATACTTTATAATAGTATTACATAAAAATATTTATTTATGTTTATATTTTTTTAATATGGTTTAAACATAAGAATTGATAGTGAATGTAATGGAATAAAAACTACTTTCAGTAGCTTTGAAGTGGTCGAAACTTCATAGTTGTGTTAGAGGATTATGTGTTGGAGTGTCTCCTAGAACATTTTTTGAGAACACAAAACCACATGAAGATACATATAATATTTTGAAATGATTTTAGATACAAATAGACTCACTGTAAGATATTATTGTACAATATTGTTTAGAGGAACAATGTATAAGAAAGGATCAATGTGAACCGGCAGTGGAAAAAATATCCACACATGAACCAAATGACCCCACTATATTTGAGGCTTTTCATTCCCCCCAACCACATAACTTACTTAGGGTAACCAATTTTCTCATTAGTCTTTATTCTAAATATGAATCAAAAAACTTCTGATTATCATAATATTACTAAAATTCTACAGGTTACATTTGTATATAAAGTGTACCGCCTTGTTTTGAGTGGTATGGTGTATAATATCCTAGAAGATAAGATACAACATAAAGACCTCAAAAATATCACATGATATTGGGGATTTTGGAATCTCATGAGCTAACTGCTGAGTCTTCTATTTTACGTGATATTCAGAATGTTATAATTGTCAATGGTGTTATTGTAACTTTCATAGCATGGCCATATAATATTATAATGATACATGAGGTGTGTCTTTAGCAAATTTTTTCATATGAAAAACCTATAATAGTTGATGAAAATAGGTCTGATGTTACTAATGGATAAAGTGATGGGGAAATGGAAGGTCAGATCAAGACAGTTTAGTGAATCGACCAAAAAATCAAAATAACCTTCTGGGGGTACCTTCTCCCTGGTAGTTCCATAGAAACATTTATTATCATTACAACTTCATTCAGAGACCACATTTAAAGATTTCAATTTTACTTACATTCCATGTGAAAAATGAATATATGGAACTTTTATGATATATGTAATTGGTATCAAAACTATAAATGAAATTCTCAAGAATGAATAGATGGGAGTTTCATTTTTGAATACATATATAAGGTACATTTTCATAATACGTCTATAAGAATAGTGAGTTAATAGGTTTATTAAATTTAATAACTATTAATATTTCCCACAAGTATTTATATTACTACTATATAAATAGATAAACATACGAAACACAATTTTGATTCTTTAATAAGTGTATCATTTCTATGGAAAAACTAAATTTGGATAATGAATAAATTAAGAAGAAACAAGATGAGCTACTTGAAGTGTTTGAGATAAAATATTAGATGAAAAAATATTTTTGATGCCTAAAATTTATAAGTAAAACTCTATAATATCATAACATAAAATATATTTTTATTTTTTTCATTACTTATTTGTTTTTGTTTTTGTTTTTTTATATAGAACTGGATACTAATCGTGGTCTATCTAGGTACCCTAAATATTTATTTTTTGGATCCGATGAATGTATATCCAACAAAAAGACCACACAAGATGTGTATTATGAATTTTTAATATAATATAATCAACATTTCATACATAAACTTTGAATTATATGTCTTAGTCTGTATTTTAATAAGAATTATTTTTTGATAAGATTGTCACTAAATATAGGCTAAATCATAGCATGAAGTCAGTGTCTGAATAGATAAATCCTATATATTACTAAAAATGGAAATTAATTAAGGTATATATAGAAATATTTAACTATAAAAATATATTTCAAAAAAATTACTTATGTTGTTCAATGTTTCTGCAGTTTCTGAAGAAATATAATGACACTGATTGTGGATATTATGTTTATAAATTTATAAGAGAGGTCGTAAATCATTAAAATACCAATATCCTACAATAGGTCATTTTCTAAGGTAATTATAATTTCATTAAATATATTTATTAATCATTTTTTTGTTTATATTTTCCCAATACTATCAAGATTTTTGAAAACCTTCTTACATAAAAGAAGAACTAAATTTGTTTACAGATGAGTGGGAAGCGTACATGTTGTTAGAATGTTTGCTGACAAGAAATTTAGGTGATTACCTACTATGTTTTTTATTTAGTACAATCTATAACCTTAGAAATATATTTGGGGTGTGAATAATTAGTGTCAGAGTGCTTATATATTATTTTTTATCTATTTCTCAAGGAGAAGTATAATGGATGAAATCAATTTATTTAGAAGTATTGACCTGTAAGAAATAAAAAATTTAAACAATGGAGGAGTCTAAGGTAGAGTCTGGGTCAGAGACCGAGGTAGAGGATGAGGCACATACAGAGAATGGGGTGGATATTGGGGTGAAAGAGGAGACAAAGTGTTGGCTTACAGATAATAAAACTCTTAGTAAATTGAGTATAATTAGGATCATACCAAGTTTGTGTTTGATAACAATTATTGAAAAGTTTTCAAAACACTTTTCACTTAAGATAAGATCCATTGGGAATTTTTTTCCTATGGATTATTGAAAAAATAATTTTTACCACTTGTTTATGTGAAAGAAACCCCTCACAAAGAAAAAACTGAACAAAAAAACCAAAATAGATGCAGTTGCTTGTCCATAAATTCTCTACACTTAAAATAAAGGGTCTTAGTGGTGGATCCAATGGTCACTTGAGATTCATAAAACACCAATAAAATAATAAAGTATTTATATAATCCAACCCAAATGTTTGATTAAATATGTGTGTAATCTACCGCTGAATCTGGAAGGTGTAGAGAGAACTATTGGAGGATAACCAACACTGAGTGGTCATGGTCATTGATGAGGGTTCTTGTAAAATGAAACACAAAATCAAATGAAAATAACATTCCTTATGAAGAAATCCCTGAAAATGAAAAACTTTCTTCAAATGAAATCATGAAGAACAAAAAACCAAATAAAGACCGCTATGAAAAAGAAGCTAGTAGCTTTATCCCAAAAATCTATAAAACCAAAAAATAAAAAATTTCATCGACTAAATCATGAAGTTTCATAAAAGAAAAATATATTGGTTTAACTTTGGTGAGTGGTGTAATTTTTTGGGAAATTTGATCATAAATTAGATGCATAATATAATATCACAAATTCTTTTGAAATCCATAAAAGTAACATTCGTTATGAATGTGTAAATTCATTATATAAAAATGAACAATGTTCACAAGATTATTAATAAAAAAACTCATCATCATTCTAAATAAAAAAATATTTAAGAAAAGAGATAATATAATTTTTATGAAAAAATAATTATGATTTTATATTAGAGTTTATCATCACTTAGAAAATTGAAAAGGATATACTAATCTATAACACAATACAAGAATAATTAATGGATGCAGTATATTTTAGGGTCATTTTAATGCTATAAAGGGATATACTAATGTTTAATACTATAAAAAGTGGTAAACAATTTATAATGGATTTTATTCTATTATGAAAATACATAATGGGTCACCGTGAAGTTTTTTCATCCAAGAAGGTAAATGGTTTATCATAGAGTTTTTACACTCTATTTTAGTGAAGGGGTAAGATATATTTTATTATGTTCCACAAAAACTCATATGTAAATATTTATTTTATTTCAATCAATTAATGTTGATAGGTTTAAAGTAATGGTTAATTTTTTCTAAGAATAAATGACTTCATCAACAAGTATGATTCACTCGTGTACTATGATCATGCACTCAATAAGGATGATTCACTCATGACGATGCAATTTTATTTTTATTCTCTGTTGAATTAAATATTCTAGGTTATCTAACTAAAATATTGTTATGTGACCCATAGTTTTGAATTAATTTTAGGATAAAAATACATGGTGAAATAAATTATACCTCAAATAAATACATGATGTACCCAGTATGACTCAAATTGTGTGTTTCAATTTAAAATTGGCATTTTATTAATATGTTGTTTCATATTTATCTTTAATTTATTTATTTATAATATTAATAACAAAATAATTGTATTATTATAGAGGTGAATTATTTTTCTCGAGTCTGGGTGGTTTTTTTGAATTTTCTTATTCTCATGAGAGATTACACTTCAAGGATGAAACTTAGATAACAACAAACAAAAATAAGTCAACAATTTATACAACCATCATGAAAAAGTGAATTCATAATACTTATTTAGTTATTTGTGTCACCATTTTATGTATTATTTTTAAGTTAATTTCATTATCATTTTATTTAATATTTTTTTACATGGATCTTTTGGGAAGCCATCTTTTTTCCTTCAATCATCTGCAACAATCCAGAAAATAGAGAACACAGTGGTTTCAGATGAGGCATTCTAGGCAACATGATGTTTCTTATTCTATCTAAATGGAACATTTATTTCTTTTATGTATTGTTTTATATGGTTGAAATAAAAACACACATCACATACTCAATCAGCCACGCCTCAATCCGATGCACAGTGTGATCGGTATGACTCAAACGGTATGTTTTTAGTATATAATTTTCATTTTAGTTCAAAAAACACATCACATAATCAAAACCAAGAAAAAACATTCATATTATTTTGATACTTTAGAAAAACAATCCATAATTCATTTGGGATGTGTAGGAATAATCCAAACCTAAATCTAATACATTGTGTGATCAGTATGACTCCAAGTTCATATTTTTATTTAAAATTGACATCAATTTCAGTAGAAAAGAAAACATACATAATCAAAACCAATAAAAGGAATTTTTATTGTTTTTATACATTAAGAAAATGATACATAAGTAATTTTTGGGGTGTAGGAATTAGTCACGCCTCAATCCGATACATGATGTGCCTAGAATAACTCAAAGACTCTGTTATCAATTTAAAATATGCATTTTAGTTCAAAAGGTTTCACTCACTTAAAAATAAGAAAACATTCTCATATAGTCTTCATAATTTATTAAAATGATTCATAATTCATTTTTAATGTGTATGAACCATTCTCACATCAAACCCACACACTATGTGGTTGATATCTCTTAAAGTTCGTGTTTCCATTTTAAAATAAAATTTTAGTAAAAAAATAAGTGGCATACTCAAAACCAAGAAAATTCATTAACATTATTTTGATACTTTAGTAAAATGATCCATATGTAGTTTTGGATGTGTAGGAATCATCCATATCCCAATATGATGCATGGTGTGATCGGTAAGACTCAAAGTGAGTCCTATTATTTAAAAGTGACCTAAATTTTAGTAAAAAAGACAGTTGAAATACTCAAAACCAATACAATGATTTCACATTATTTTTATACTTTAGAAAAATGATCCATAAGTAATTTTTTATTTATAGGAATCAGACTCACCTCAATCTGATACATGACGTTTATGATATGACTCAAAGTCTTTGTTAGCAATTTAAAATTGACATTTTACTTCAAAAAGTGTCACTCATGGAAAACTGAGAAAACACACTTGAATTTCCTTGATAATTTAGTAAAATTATTCATAATTCATTTTTGATGTGTAGGAATAAGTCTGACATCAAACACACATAGGATGTGACCAGTATAACTCAAACTGTGTGTTTCCAGTTTAAAATGACATTTTAGTAAAAAATATAAGTTTCATAATAAAAATGAGGAAATAAATTTATTTTATTTTGATACTTTATAAAAATGATTCATATTTTATTTTGGATGTTTATAAATTAGAATCATTTCAATATAACACATGATTTTACTGGTATGACTCCAATTATGTCTTTGATTTAAAATAGACATCAATTTTAGAAAAAAAGACAACTGACATTCTCAAAACCAAGAAAACACACTCAGATTGTTTTGATACTTTAGGAAAATGTTCCATAAGTCAATTTTGAATTTTATAAATCAATATCACTTCAATATAATACATTATGTGCCTGATATAACTCATAGTTTCATTATTAATTTAAAATTTTCATTTTAGTTGAAAACATGTCGCTCACTAAAAACTGAGAAAATGCACTTATATTATCTTTATAATTTAGGAAAATGATTCATAATTCATTTTTGACATATTGGAATTATTCTCACATAAAACCGACACACAATGTGACTAGTATGACTCAATGTACGTGTTTCCAGTTTAAAATGGAATTTTAGTATAAAACACAAGCGACGTACTCAAAACTAAGGAAACACATTCATATTGTTTTCAAACTTTTGTAAAATGATTCATAATTAATTTGGTATGTGTTTTAATCCTCCTCACATCAATATGACACATGGTGTGACTGGTATGACTCTAAGGGTGTCTTTTTAATATATAAATTTCATTTTAGTTTAAATCATGTATCACATTGTCAAAATCGTTCGAACAATCCTAGATTGTTTTCTCATCATTCTATCTAATATTACTTAATTAATTTACTTAAAAATTTTATCTTATATTTATTTAGTTAATTTTCATATAGATAATGCTTGGATATGAACAATAAATGGTGTGATGTGCAAGAATCAACTACAACTCAATCTAATACACAGTGTTCCTGGTATATGACTCAAAGATTAGTTTAAAAATAATACTTTCCATTTAATTTATATTTTTATATTATTACAAAAATAATAATTGTTTTATTTATATGGATATATTCTTTTTCTCAAATAGTGGTGGTTTTTTTCTTTATACATGTGCATTATTTTTCTCTATAGTAGTTTTTTTCTTGTATTTGCATTGTAAATTTTATTTCATTGAAATTATGTATTTGTATCCGATTTTTCTAATTTTTTGTAATATTTCTTGTACTGCAGTGTGTTTTTATAGCACACTACAGTATGCCCTATTTATGGTTCTGTGTTGTTCTATAACAACACATTGTAGTATTCTCATTTATCAGTGTTAAATACAAGAACTGATAAAAGTCTTGGGCTTTAAACTATGTTGTGATAGTTAGTGCTTTTTTAGCATTTATAAAGGTCTATTCTAGCACTATTAAAGGCCTCTTTTGTTGTAGTGAGCTCTATGAATTCCCACTCCATATTTTTTTGAAGAGATTTATGGAAATACTTAATAATAAATATTTTCATAAAGTCTTCCCACTCTATCTCTTCTATTTCATCCATCGGCTTGCTATTCTTAATCAATGACCACTATTGATTGGCCTCTCCATCTAAATGATAAACTTCTAGAGTCACCTTCTCCATATCAGAATACTAGAGCACAAAATATCTTCTCTATTGAGTTTACCACTATTCTACGACTAGTGGATTATAAAATACACTAAATGTGGGTGGTTTTGCTGCATAAAAGACTCAATGGATAGTTGATATTTCTTTGATAAAGGAGGATGTTCCACATGGTTCAGGTTGTTGTTCATAGCCTAGGATAACTGGGTAATAATTGATATGAAGTTTTGAACTCCACCACTCATGGAATTTGGGATTTCATTTGGGAAATCAATTCATTTTTCCTCACACGGGTTGTTGTCATAGATTATCTCGGTTCTCACTATTTTTTACAATATAAATGGTTTAAACATATATAAAAAAATAATGAATAAATAATTTATTCTTTTAAGAAATTTAACACTGAATGAATATATTATTTGATCCTTATGTTTATCCTTTTTATAAAACCAATATTTATGGATATTTACATATAATTTGACTAATCCTAATGATTTTCACTAACATTATCTAATCATAATTCACAAATTAAATAAATCATGCTATGTTATCAACTATAGTGACCCTACTTTTTCTTTCATAACTATTGTATCATTTAAATATAAATGACATAATAGACATACAAATATAGGATCAAAATTTTTAGTGTATTGGGATAATTAAGCTTATACGTAACTTTTACATAATAAAAATAAGCATTTATTTAAATACTTATTCTTTATCATTCTAAAATATTACATTCTCATTATTTCATGTAACCACCTTAGGATATAATTCAAAGAAAGGGGTGACATAAAACCCTAGTAATAGGATGAATAAGGGACATGAATAAATATAACACGGGTGGGCATAATCATCATCAACATATCATAAGAATAGAATCATCATCAATATCATGATGGAAACATGTGATAAAGGCATGGAATTTGGTAATGCATAAAAATTAAAATCATCTCATAGTGGTGAAATACCACACATAGTTGTGAACAAATCTAGCATCATGTTCACGTATAACATAAGTGAATAGTTATAAAACCATAATTTTGAACAAATCTAGCATCATGTTCACTCATATTAAACCTTATATCATGAGATAAAACACATTACCAAATGCATTTAAGGGAAATATAATTTCAGTACCACCCATCTTATCATAATATTTACATAATCACGCATGCCACATAGAACTTATAACAGTCATAATCATGAAATAACCCATGGAAAGCAATGAGTTTCATAAGGATTTCAAAAAGAATACATTAATTAATAAACTTTAGGGTTCCAAAAATAAAAAATGGAGATCATACATTGGAGTAAGAGATCATTTTTCTTGGATGAGAAATAACACATGAGGAGTTGAAGATTTATTTTGGAAAGAAATGTCTCTTTTTTGGAAAATCATTTTATTTTGTTTAAAAATAAACATGGAAACATCTATATCCTCAAAAAGAAATGGTAAGAACAATGAAATTATATTTAAAGAACATTAATGTAATATCTACATCAGAGATGTTGTGAAATATGGATAACCCAAAGAAAAGGAATTGGGTTCGAGAATCCCCAGACCTTAATTCTCGCTTTATTTTGTTTCTTTTGTTCTTACTAAATAATAAAAATAGATTTATTAAAAAAAATATCCCAAATTGAATTATTTTAATTTTTATCACATTTTATCAATTATATCAATATAATTATTTTTCTTAATTTCCTTGGTTATAGGGTAGTAATTTTTATATCATGTTTTACTTAAAAATTTACCATTTTTGTCTCGATTTCGTTATTTTGTTCAATGTAATTCATAAATTTGTAGAATTAATTACATAAGATTATAAAATATATAATTATATGTCTATATATTATATATAATTAATAATATTCATCAATAATGATGGTTTTATGTGGTTTTATGGAAATATCTTTGTAGGTGGTTAACCGACCTTGAATGAGACATTGTTGAGAGAGAGGGAAAAAGAATTTTGAAATTTATATATATAGTAAATATGATACTTTTATTACATTAAAATAATTAATATAATGTCAAAAAACATACTATTTATTCTTATAGGTTTTGAAAGGGGTGGAAAAAAAAGAAAGATAAGAAGAATAATAAATAAAAAAGAGAAGATTTGATTGAAACTTAATCCTTGGTGATGATTCTCTTGTATGACACTAAAACTACCTTTATGTTTGGAGTTGGTTTACTCTAGAAATTCCCTAGGTATTATAAGGATTTTTAGAGGTAGTATTTTTACATAGTATTATATTTGATAAGAGTGGTTTGAGTTTTTTTCAAAGTGAGGGAGTGGGGTTATTTATACTAAAGGACTAAGGTATTTTATAATAAAATATTAAATAAAACAATATGTCACATGTAAAACTTATAATAGTGATTTTTTTACAATATAAATCATTTATAAATATAATATAATGGTTTTAAATACTTTAATCATATTTATAATTTGAATTCATTATTTTATTAAAAAGTAACGTGGAAAGAAAGAAAAAATGTTATTTTAAGGAAACACTTTTGACTTTAGGTTTTGGAAAATTCTTTGTAGGTTTTGAATTTATATTCATTTTATTTTAAGTAATTATTTATGAAATGAAATGTATCATGTAAGAAACTCAAGTTCTAGAATCATTATGTCATTATTACATCATGAATGTTGTAATTTAAGAAACATCGATTATGTGAAAATTTTTATTTTTACTATTCACCTCTAAATTGAAATATTTTGGAAAATTACCAAAAAAGTACCCTTGGATAATTTCAAAAATATGATTTAAAAAATGATATTAATTTTATCAAAATAAAATTTTAAAATATGTAATTTTTTTTAATATAATAATTATTATTTTTACAAAAACAATTCAAATACAATTTATTAAAAATGTGCTTATATTTTCTATGATTTTTTTAATCATGATTTTTTTTTGAATTATAAAATTTATATTTATATAAATAAATAATGATAAATAATATTTATATCATAATTTATTATTTTTTTGTAAAATTATTATTCTAACAGTCAGGTAACTATTTCCAACAATCGTGTTATTGTTCCCCATAGTCAGGTTACTATTCCCAATGGTCATGTTATTATTACAACGATCATGTTACTATTATCATTTTCACATTACCTCATATATATATCACTCCATTATTTTATTCAATATTCAACTCAATTCCTCTCAAGGTTTTATATTTCTATTTTTTATAATGTTAGTTGGTTTATTTATATTTTGTTTCTTTTCTATAGTGATGGCAGTAGTGGTGATGATTCTAATAGATTGGGGTGATCCATATTTTCTAATTTTATAATGTATAATTTATATTTTTTTCCAATTGCAATGTTTATAATTTTAATTGGTTTCAATGCTGATTGTTTCATCCTCAAATGTTGGGTGGGGTTGGAATGAAATTTTGTGGTGTTGGTGGAAAAACTTTCACATCAAACACATACACCCATGTCCCATCAGGGAGGTTTTATTGGGGTTAAATGATGGAACCATAAATGCCCAATGGTTCTCATTTATGTGATAACCCATAGACCTACATTCCAAAGGTAGGAGCTCAAGGGAAACTTGGCCAACGATGATTAAGAACTCACATTGGTCGATAGGATGGGAGGTTAGCCTAATCATACCCTTTTTGGGGGGGATTGTTATCTAATATAGGAATCTATTATAGATTTACTAATTGTTCTTGAAACCTTCATTAATTTCTTAGTATGACGTGGGTCACCCTTGAATTAACAACCAGTTATTAGCATGTATAGAATATAGAATCGTCTATATGTATATGAGGTTCTTCATCAATGAAGATATTTGTATGTATATGAGGTTCTATATCAATGGTACCCTATTATGTACTAGTTATGGAATCTTTTTTCGTCTTATGATGGTGTTTTTTTTGAGCCACATAGTGGTACTCTCTAGAGTGTATTATTATCCAGGGATATGAGAGTTTTTTTTATATCAGGATCAGAATCATAAGATTGGATTCCTGCATATCCTCATGAAAGGAATCAGAACCCACATAGTTTGATGGCACTCAATGGGGAAATCTTACCATTTAAGGTCGTGTGATAAGAACCAAACTATGCAGTTTTATGTCACACAATAAGGAAACCTAGGTAAAAGGTTCCTAGTTAATGTTTTTTGTGGGACTTATGCTGAAGAGGCCTAGGAATCCAGAAGAGATACGGTCTCCCATGTTTGATAATACCCTACTAGGAATGTGTCCTAGAGAAAATTAGGGTTGATTTGGGGTTTTGGGTTTAGACCTCATGGAGGCTTCTTGTGTATCCCATTTGAATGGGAATCAAAGACCCCATAGTACAGTTGTGAGGACCCATGCCTATAGAGGCCCTACAAAGGTTTGTCTCATAAGGGATTATGGACCTTTAAGAGGATTGATTTGGCGCTTACTACTAAGGGGGATGCCCTTATTTGGTTTGGGTATTACACTTTAAATGATGCCCATTGATCTCGGACCTTAGGTATGCATCATACATATCATGATTAGAGTAGGAATCAGATTTCTCATAGTTTAATTATATCTGGGATTACACACTAAGGTTTACTTTTTTTAAGGTTTTATAGAGACATGGATGTGGATTACACCTAAGGAGTAAGCCCATGAATGGTTGGGGCTTACACTTGAAATGATTCCCTAAAAGGTTTCAGATTGGGTGGATGTCGCGATCAACACCAACCTCTAAGACTATGTGATTCATGCTCGGTGTGAGAAACAAGAGGAAGCCATAGATCTTAAAAACCACAAAATTTGTTTTCTTTTCTGGTGGATGAGGCCTAGGCCCAAAGGTAAAGGGAAATAAATAATGATCTGATGCATATCCCCTCCCGTCATTGTAACTTGGGCCTAAAGGGAGAGATAAAGAAAGGGATTTGAGGTACCCATATCCTATTTTGTTTTGGAATCCTCGATAGCCACATTGAATCCTAGCGAGGACATTGGGATGACAAAGAGTATAAATAGTGGCACCTCCTTCAAGAAATACTAAGGGATCACTCTAGGAGGGTTTCCCTTAACCTTGGTTCCATATTAGGGATGGGGATAGTGCACTAATACTCAAATGGAAAAGAAATCATTATACTCACCCTCATTGCATGGAACTAGAGGTCCCTAATCATATATATGATGAGGGAAGGACATGTTTCTAACCCTCATATCCAAGACTATGAAATCCCTAACACTGCCCCTAGATTCGGGGTCCTCGTGATAATGGGAATGCATTTTTTAATTCACCCCAAGGACCTTACCCATCAGCTAAGACAAGTGTGGGACACCTCTGACCATAAGAATGCATATCTAAATAGGATACATGCTAGTGTTCCTCTTACCATGGTTTTTAAAATCCTAATCCTTTGGTGGAAGATTTTATTTGGTCCCCCTCAGATGAGGGATCCAAAGAAAGAATGAATTTTCTATTTTTGTATTTAAAGATGGCTAAGAATGGTTCTATTCAAGTATCATCTTGACAAGCAAGTGCTTCACACAGGTCCTTGGAGGAGCTAGAAGTTCTTAACTGTAAAGACCCGAAAAATTCAAGGAAATTTTTTTCTTAATTTTCTTTGGATTTTTATAAGAACGCAGTTTCTGACGGCACCTGATTCTGAGGCCCGGTGTGCCCAGAATCATTTTCCGAAGTTAGGCTCAGGTACGTTCAGTGAACGGACGAGCGGGTTTTTCTAACTTTTGAACCGGTGATCGGAATCGAATTCTGAGGGCACCGATGGAATCGCAGCGTCGGTAATTTCTTAGAAACGCCTCTTCTAGAGTTGCGTTTTCTCGGGTGTGGTTTTTAATTTTTGGGCTTAAAGTTAAGAAATAAAATAAATTGTACGTCAAACTTTATTTTATTTCACTTAAGCCACTTGGAAGCCACTTGAAGCCACTTAAAGCTGCTTAAGCTGATTTGTTGCAGATAGGGTCCTATCCAAAAATATCCTACCCTCTTGGTAGGATATTTGTGAGGTGGGGCCCGCATGAGCCCCACCGTTTCATTCCGCTAAGTAACGCACCCGCGAAAACCCGTCATTATGGAAGTCAACTGACGCATTTTCTTATTTTCTTAACGCACCAATTAATTGGGCGGTTTTATTCATTGAATTAATTGGGCAGTTTTATTCGTTGAATTAATTCTATGAATTAATTTAATCATTTCTTAACCTGTTTTCAATCCGTTGGCATAATAATAAAATAAGACCAACGCACGACTTCTGGAAAAATGTTCGTTGAGAGGATTTGACAGAAACCAAGAGTTATTCATCCTCCTTCGCGAAGAACACGAAGAACGTGAAGAACGCGAAGAACGCCGAGCCCTCGGAAATCGACGACGTGACGCCAAGTTCCACGACGCCGGCGATTCTTCTTCCGCGACGTTCTTCCGCGACAATCCAACCCCGCGACAACCTTCGATCGGCAGTGACAAGGTAGGGGGTTGCGCTCTTTTTTTTAAAAAAAATCCTTTGTGGATTAAAACAACAATATGGATTTAATTATTATTAATTAAATCTATTGTTTCTTGGTCCTTGGAGTTCGTCGACGCAACGCCGGATACCGCGACGACGCGACGATCCCCTCCTTCCGCGATGATCAATTACACGAAGAACGCGGGTGCGACGACTTGACGAGGTAGGGGGTTTTTATTTGAGAACAATATTTTTTCCTGTGATTGTTTCTTTTAAAACAAAGAACCTGGTTTCATAAGAACAATTTTAATTCATTAAAATTGTTTTGGTTATGTTTTATATGTGTTGATTAATCCTCCCAACTGTTATCGCCTAACGCGGAGGGTGCGGGTCAAACGAACACAGCCCGACAACCCTCTGTAGTTCTTCGTTGATGCGCGGATTGGTGGGCGATGATAAAACATGCCGCAGGGACGATCCATTGATTCCGCAGTGAAGAACGGGACCCGGGAGGAGCTTCGGCATAGACAGGAAGGAAAACGGACCATCGGAGCAACATTAAGAACATATTACGGTTCATCTTTCCCCTAATCTTGTGTTTTCCAAAAATATTACCTTACCATTAATTCACTTTTCTTGGTCTTCAGTAACATTCAACATAACATTTAAAATCCTTAAAGAAAAAACTAATATATTACAATCCTTATATGTTTCGTGGCTCTTATAACCAAAATTTCATTTATAAACACAAATCTTAAATCAAAATACACAATCCCATTAATCGTTTCATTTCAGTTGTGGTAATAGAATAGGTTTGTCCATCAGTCCTTGATGACCAAGGCACTAGTCTGAGTAACGGTTCATCTATTTACATATGAAACATTAGATAATAGTGGATTCTTTCTTTTTCTTATAGTTATTAGTTATATGGCCCTTATCTCCATACTTTTAACAAACTCCTATACCCGTCAATAATTTTCTAGGATGGTTCTTTCCTCAATTTTTACATGATAGAAATTGATTTATTTTCTTCTTATTCACTGATGCTTTACTTTTTTATAGTCCTCAACCGACCTATTCCTCTCTTTATTTTCCTTTAATATATAGTATCAAGAAAATTAAATCTATATTTATGGAACTTGATACTATATCATCATATAATGAAAACATTTTAGAAACTAGTACCCTTTATAGATTTAGATTATTCCCATAAAAGAAACTATCAGTCTTTATTTCTTGATTAATTACTTAGTTTGAAGAATTTATGGCTAATCTTTTGAATTTGAACTCATATTCTTCCACACATTCTTCCTTGTTATGATTTAAAGTGAGGAACATCCTTTTCATTTCATCTCACTATTCTTGAGAGAAGTATTTGTTAAAGAAACCTATTTTAAAACTTTCGCATTAATTTTTTCCCTTTATTTATCCTCTTTATTTTCCTGTATCAATGACCACCATTGATAATAATCTCCTTTAAAACAATAAACTACTAGAATAACCTTTTTACATTAATTACATCCCAAAGATAAAAATAATTTTTTTACATATTTAATATATTGCTCAGCGACCAATGAATTAGTAGTTCCACTAAAATAAAGAGTATTTTTTCACATGAATTTATACAATATAGGTGAATCATTATTTAAAAAAAAATTGTTCCAGAGGTCATGTTTATTTGTGATTACATGTATCAGCTTCCCTAAAATGGCAGTGATCTACTCAGTTCCAATACCAACTGTATTGGTTTTCCATTTGGGAAATCCCTATATTGTCTATGTGTGTTGATTCCCTTTATTCTATTAGGTTATATCACTGAATATAGGCACACGCTGATCTTATAATCATCATGAATATTGATCCATAAATTGAAGTCCCTATAATTTTGAAAGTTTTCAAATTCAATTTGGGATTATCAAAATTCTCACATTAGTTATGTTTATTTAAAATATAGTTCCTAAGGTTTCTACTAAACTGGATCTGATTTTAAATGTAACTACCCCTACACTAGTAACCCAGATATGGTGTCAACTTTATTACATTGGAATAGATACAAGAGATCTTCTCATGTAGGATCGAAAAAATTTTAAGTCTTGGAAAACTAGATACATACCTGGTTCCCATATTATTTTGGAAATAGAAAATATATAGCATAAAATAATTCACATATCTTTGATATTATTCATAATATCCCTCCTTATTTTCTATGGAAAATAAAGAAAATAAAGGGTGGTCTAGGATGCTGAATAAGATTTACATAAAACAGAAGCTATCATGAATCAATAATTCATAATCAATATAGAAAGATAAATAACTAAAAAAACTTTCCATTTAATCAATAACATAAGTACAAAATGCATCCATAGATAATATCAATGTAGTAATATCATGGATAATAATAACAAAATTCTCAATAAAGAAAATACTTAATATTAGACATCATTATTTCATACATCATGATATCCATACCATAAAATCCTTATTAAAAGATAGAATAATCAGTTGGTAGATATACACTTGAAACTTATTTAATGCTAGATTATTTATTTTTCTCATGAGACCTATAGATGCATCAATGGACTATATAATTTTGGAACCCACCCTGATAGAGATAATATTTCTAATATTTTTAATTTCTATTTAAATTATTTAAACCTAAAAAATTTAACAATTTGATCTTATTTATAACAATTTTGGATTTAGAGTGTGTTTTGGGATAAAAAGTTTAAATTGCATAATTCTGTATTTTTTAACAGATTTTTATCACAGGGTTATTTTGGTCATTTATCATAAAATATATTTCAAAATTCTGTGATTCAAATTTTTTTAGAATACTTATTTTATTTTCATCATCTTTGTCTTCAGGCCTAGGAAATTATTCATGCATCTTGATGCCCAAAAAAATCAATGAAGTTGACAAATGTTCTGGGCGGACTGCATAGACTCCACCATAGTAATGGAAGCAAATTTCGGCCTAAACACCTCTAAATGATGCTATTCTACATGGATAGGATATAGGACTCCAAAAATCGTCTCCACAATTAATTTCAAGCCGTTTGGAATCCTTTATGATGGCAGTTGAGTGATATAATTTTGAAGAAAACTTCCAGGAAGCTTCATCCAGATAAAGCGATCTTCAATAGAAAAATCATAACTCCTTAAATACGTATCTAATTAATCTTAAATTTGTAGGGTGGACGTAAAACTCATTTATGAACAATATTTATGAAGATGTCCACGTGTGAATCGGCCAATTAATGGGTCTAAAACGCGACAACTTTCTGATGATGAAATCTTCCTATAAAAGGAGAGGGGCTCCTACCTCTCAAAATATTCCATTCTTCACCACACCATCCGTCACAAAGGTTGTTATCTTGAGAGAGTGAAGGGGAAGGTGGAGATTTTGATCCTTAAGAAGATGAAATACTTTTAAGAATCAATAGAGAATATGAAGGCTTCTCAAGTGATGGAAGGCTAAGTGGCAAGTGGTTGCGGACGGCGAAACCCGACGGACACTCTCTTCCGAGTTTAGATTTTAATGTGTAATATCTTTTTGAATTTCTCTTGAACCTATATTTTTTAATGAATCTGGTTGTTTTCTTTCTTAAATATATTTTCAACACATTTTTTTTATCTTTGTTCCATCTATAAAGTAGAACAATTGACTTCGCTATTTAAAATTCTTTGGTGAGGTTTTGCCATTGAGCATAGCGAATTCAATTAGGTTCAATTACTTGGAGGTATTTAAGTAATTGAATAACTTCTATAGGCAGGACAATAATCATATTGAAGTCTTAAATATGGTGTATTTTCAAATTTTAGTGTAAACATGGGGGTCCTTGGGGGTATATTTAGGAATTTAAAATAAGAGATATTTTTATTATACAAGGAAGAGGGGAGTGTCCGAGAGGGTGAAGCTTGTCTGCGACTGCTGTTTTTATTCTTGATTTCAAACTCACATTATCTTTCCTTTAAAATTGTTTCAGTTTAGTATTTAATTAAAATTTTATTTTCAAATTGTTAATGAAATCCCCATTTTCATTTCTTCAAAAACAAAAAAAATAACAAAAGTGACAGTTTTACAACTCGAACTGCAACCTCCTCGAGAGACAACCTTATGGTCACAACTGTGCTACATTAAAAGGGAAAATTTTGATTGAGGTTTTCACGAAAAACTCTCACATCAACTGGCACCGTTGCCGGGGAGGTTCCTAGAGTTGATTTTATTTTAGTTATTTTTTTCTCTTGCATGACCCGAACTTCTGAACTGAACTTGTTAACTTTAGATTCAGAAATTGATAGAACTTTTCACACTAGGGTTAGAGGTAATAATTCACAAGTTGCAAGTTGTGAATCTTCCACCAATACACCTAGGAGGGACTTAGTTGAAACTGAAATCCAAATGGCTGAAAATAGAACTTTGAAAGAACTGGTTTCGTCCTATGAAGAAAATCACAAGAATCCTATTGAGTACCCTGATTCCCCTGCTGGATTTGAAATCAAGTCTGGTTTCATCCACCAGCTTCCCAAATTCAATGGGTTGCCTGGTGAAGACCCACACAAACACCTCCAAGAATTTATTTACCTGTGTGTCAACATGAAACCTCATGGAGTTGATGTCGATCAAATGAATCTTAGGTCATTTCCTTTTTCTCTAGATGGAGTTTCTAAGGAATGGTTTTTCTATTATCACTCAACCTTGATTAGAAATTGGAATGAATTAAAAAATATTTTCATTGAAAAAAATTTCCCTGTGTCTAGAACTGCCTCCATTCGAAAAGAGATTTGTGGAATTAGGCAGACACAAGGAGAAACACTTCACAAATACTGGGAAAGGTTCAAAATTCTTTGTTTTAGTTTCCCCCATCATCAAATCAGTGACCAGCTTATCATTCAATACTTTTATGAAGGATTGTGTCTCACAGATAGAAGTATGATCGATGTTTCTGCAGGAGGAGATTTAGTTGATAAGACACCAGCTGCTGCTAGGATTTTAATTGCAAATATGGCCCAGAATGCCCAACAATTTGGAACCAGAGGCCTTATTCATGTAAAAGGTGCACAAGAATTCCCTACTACTAGTCCCGAAAACAACACAATTGCAAGTCAACTATCTGATCTTACCACCATGGTAAGGTCAATAATGTTGTCTAACACCCCACCAACCCAACCCAAACCTGAAGCGGCTTTCCAACTACATGTCCACTGTGGGATTTGTTCTTCGAATGAACATTTTAGTGACCAATGCCTGCAAATGCAAGAGCCTCCTGAGAATTGCAATGTATTTTTTCCTGGAAGACCATTTCAACCAAACCAGCAAAGACCATTTCAAAACAACCAAAATTTCAATCAAGGATGGAACAACAATTCAAATGAAAGATTTTTTCAACCTGAACAACCAAGATGATTCTTCCTAGGACAATTAAGTAATTCTCAACCAAGATATTTCAATGAGCAAGCCAATGCTCATTCTGGAAGCAATTTTCACCCTACCCCTCCCACTCAAAACTCTGATAGGAACCTTGAAGAAGCAATGAGGAAATAACAAGAGGAAATGAGGGAACTAAAAGAATACACAAAACAACAAGATAACAAAATGAATACCTTGATGACTCAAATGGGCCAACTTGCCTCTGGTATTAATTGCATAAAAAATAAAATGAGTGGTGGTTTACCCTCACATCCACAAGTAAATCTGATGAATAATGGGAAGGAAAATGTGAGTGCAATTGAACTTAGGAGTGGAACAAAATTGAAAAACCCTCAGATTGAGAACATCAAGCCTTCTGCTGATACTGTTGATGAAAATCCTACCCTTGATAAAAATATTGAAAAATATAAAGTTGATAGAAACTCAAAGTCAAGAGAGGAAATATTGTTTGAAAGAACAAAGAATGATTGGAAGAGGATGTATGGTCCTTATGTTCCTCCAAAACATACTCAGAATACCCTAGAAACATTCAAACCTCCACTGCCTTATCCAAGGTGTGAACCACCACCAAATTCAAGTGCTGAAAAAGAATTAGATAAGGAGGTTTTGGAAACATTCAAGAAAGTCCAAGTCAATATTCCATTGCTCGATGTTGTGAAACAAATTCCGAGGTATGCTAAGTTTCTGAAAGACATGTGTACCAACAAGAGAAAGTTCAAAGGGGGTCAAAAAGTAAACTTAGGAAGGAATGTTTCATCGATGATTCAACAAGAACTTCCTATCAAGTGTAAAGACCCTGGGACATTTACCAATCCCTGTACCATTGGGAAATGTGAATTCAAAGATGTGATGTTTGATCTAGGGGCCTCCATCAATGTCATGCCACATTCTGTCTACTCATCTCTTCAGGTTGGAGACTTGAAACCCTCTGGAATTATCATTCAACTCGCAAACCGAAGTACCACCAAACCTGCTGGAGTTATATAGGATGTTCTCGTTCAAGTGAGAGACATGATTTTTCCTGTTGACTTCTATGTTTTGGATATAGAAGATGATTGGTTCAGCACACATGCTCCCCTCATCCTAGGGAGGCCATTTCTAAAAATAGCAAAAGAAATCGTCAATTTTCACAAGGGAACACTTTCACTAGAATTTGGAGGAGATGTTGTTCATTTCAACATTTTTCATTCAATGAAACACCCAGTTGAGGATCATTCAACTCCCCATGTAAACATGATTGATTGGTTTTCATCTGGCATGTTACCTGATTTTTTCTGCGATGAAATACCAACTGATGTGGGAAAAGATAGAAATTTGTATGATACTAAATCAGATCAAAATGAGGATGAAATTGGAAACTGTGAAAATTATTGGGATGTTGAGACTGGATATCTGAGCAATGATGAAGATGAATTTCTAGAAACCACTGAATCTGTTAGTGGTATTCTAGGAGAGGTTTCCAATTTTTCACATGAAACAAGTCTTGAGATCATA
Organism: Viscum album; assembly: GCA_963277665.1. NCBI lineage: Eukaryota > Viridiplantae > Streptophyta > Magnoliopsida > Santalales > Viscaceae > Viscum > Viscum album. The sequence goes on along the minus strand of OY728166.1, from coordinate 1,076,285,530 downwards.
GAAAGAGATCACCATGATGAACATGGAGCTTCACTAAACAACCTAACTTCTGAATAGTTCCTTGTTATCAATGAAACCAACCCACTTTTTTTAGAATTAAAACCCCTTGCGGATAACCTCAAGTATGCCTTCTTAGGTCATAATGAACAATTCCCTATAATCATCTCAAAATATTTGTCAGAAGTCCAGGAAAACCAAATGTTGGAAGTTCTCAAGTCCCACAAGGAAGCCATAGGATGGAATCTCTCTAATCTAACAGGAATCAGCCCTTTGGTTTTCATGCACAGAATTTTACTAGAGTAGAATTCTAGACTGGTAAGACAATTTCAAAGAAGACTGAACCCAACACTTTTTGAGGTTGTGAAGAAAGAATTCACCACCTTGTTGGCTGCTGGAATTATTTTTCCCATATCTGATAGTCAATGGGTAAGTCCAGTCCATGTTGTTCCTAAAAAAAGTGGATTTACAATCTCAAGGAATGAATTTGGTGATCTTATCCCCATAAGGCTTCCAAATAAATGGATAATGTGCATTGATTATAGGAAACTCAATTTGTTTACAAGGAAAGACCACTTCCTGTTACCATTCCTTGATCAAGTCCTTGAAAGACCAGCTGGAAAAACTCACTATTATTTTCTGGATGGATTCTCTGGATATTTTCATATTCACATTTTACCTGAGGATCAAGAGAAAACCACTTTCACATGCCCATTTGGAACTTTTTCATACAGAAGGATGCCCTTTGGTTTATGTAATGCCCCGTGAACATTTCAAAGGTGTATGATAATAATCTTCTCTGGATTTTTGGAAACTTTCATGGAAGTTTTTATGGATGACTTCACTATGTATGGATCATCTTTTGCAAGTTGTTTGAAAATCTTGGAACGTGTCCTTAAAACATGCATTGAAAATAATCTTGTTCTAAATTATGAAAAATGTCATTTTATGGTTGCTAAAGGGATCATTCTTGGACATGTTGTGTCTCGTGATGGAATTCAAGTTGATAAATCCAAAGTTGAGGTCATTTCTTCATTACCATACCCAAAAATTGTGAGAGATGTGAGATCCTTCCTTGGGCATGCTGGATTTTACAGGAGATTCATTAAAGATTTCAGTACGATTGGTCTTCCATTTTCTAGATTACTCCAAAAAGATGTTCCATTTGTCTTTGATGAGAATTTCATAAATTCGTTTCATGATCTGAAAAAAAGATTGATAACCCCTCCCATTGTTCAACCTCCTAAATGGGACATTCCCTTTGAAATAATGAACGATGCATATGACTTTTCTCTTGGATAAGTATTGAGTCAAAGGACAGAAAAGAAATCTCATGTGATTTCCTATGCCTCCCAAACTCTTGATCAAGCCCAATAAAACTACACAACAACTGAGAAATAACTGTTGGCTATTGTCTTTTCTCTAGACAAATTTAGAAGTTATCTGCTAGGCTCCAAGGTGATTGTTTTTACTGATCATTCTGCAATCAGATTCTTGATGAAGAAACATGATGAAAAACCAAGACTTCTGAGATGGATTCTGCTTTTAAAGGAGTTTTATGTTGAAATAAAAGATAAGAAAGTATGTGAGAACCTTGTTGCTGATCATTTGAGCAGGATACCATCTATTGGGAATAGAAAATTTCATTTGTGTTCCCCAATTAAGGAAACCTTTCCAGATGAGGATTTATTTTCTACTCAAAGTGAAATACCATGGTTTTCTAATCTTGTAAACTATTTGGATTCTGATGAACACCCCCACTGGTTTTCCAAAAATCAAATTGATAAACTTGTGAGTGATTCAAAGAAATACATTTGGGATGATCCTTATTTATGGCACATTGGTAGTGATCAAATGATACGAAGATTCATTCCGAACTCTGAATTTCAATCCATCTTACATTTCTGCCACACATTAAACTGTGGAGGACACTTTGGACCACAGATAACAGCAAGAAAAGTTCTTGATTCTGGATTGTATTGGCCCACCCTTTTTAGAGATGCTTTCAAATTCTGCAAAACCTGTAAAAATTGTCAATTCCAAGGAAACATTTCCAAGCAGAATGAGATGCCACAAAACCCACTTTTGTTTTGTGATGTTTTTGATGTATGGGGAATGGATTTCATGGGGACTTTTCCTAATTCATTTGGATATCTCTACATCTTGTTGGCTGTTGATTATGTGTCCAAGTGGGTAGAGGCTATCCCCACCCGAACTGATGATGCAAAGATTGTGTCTAAATTTTTTAAAGGAAATTTGTTTTCAAGGTTTGGATTTCCAAAGTTTCTAATTACAGATAAAGGTACCCATTTTTGTGATAGGACTTTGGAATCACTTTTAAAGAAATACGGTGTTAATCATAGGGTCTCTACACCCTATCATCCTCAAACAAATGGAATGGATGAGTTGTCTAATAGGGAGATCAAACAAATTCTAGAAAAAACAGTGAACCCAAATAGAAAGGATTGGAGTTTGAGACTTGATGGTGCTCTTTGGGCCCATAGAACTGCTTTCAAAACCCCCATTGGAATGTCACCATTTACATTGGTCTATGGAAAATCCTGTCATCTACCAGTTGAGTTAGAACACAAATCCTTTTGGGCTGTAAAAACATGTAACATGAACCTATATTCAGCTGGGAAAGAAAGAAAATATTGTTTACAGAAGTTGGAGGAGATCAGAAATAATGCATACGAAAGCTCCAGGTTATACAAAGAGAGAAGAAAAGCCTTTCATGATGGGAGGATTCACAACAAAAACTTCAAGGAGGGAGACAAAGTTCTGCTATTTGATGCCAGATTGAAACTCTTCCCAGGTAAATTTCGTTCCAAATGGTCTGGCCCATTCATTTTTACTCATGTTTTTCCTTTTGGTGCAATACAGATTAAAGATCCAGACAAAGAGACATCATTCACTATCAATGGGCATCGGTTGAAGCTATTTCAAGAAAATTTTCAAGATCCTCCAGGGGAGGAGATTCAACTTCATGATGCATAATATAATTGATGCCAGGTTGTGTCTTTCCTTATCATTTATTTTTTCTTTGTCTTTAATTTCTTGAATTTCATGCTAAAAAAACTACACAATGAGCAAATTGCATAGAATAAGTGTGGGGGACATAATGATGGGTAGAGTAGATTTTTACGAACTTTTTTTTTGAAATTTTTTGTTGTCAAAATTTCTTTCCATTTTTTTTTCTTTCTTCATGTTTATTTTTCAAAAAAAAGGTTTTGGAATTTCTTGAATTTCATTTTGAACTCATGCTAAGGAGTGAACCAACTGATCCTTTGAAACTGAACATAAATGAATGCTTAAAATGACATTGTTTCAAGTTCAAAAATTTGTAAAATTCTTGAAATGACCACTGATTTTTAAATCTCATGGCACATATCACTGGCATTTTGATTGAAATTCTCATTCCTGTGAGGTCTTTGTACCCATTTTTATATCTTCTTCACATTTACCTCTTTCTTGAGAGAACCAATTCGTGTTTGTTTAAACTAGAACTTGATTTATTTCTATCAAAACTTGATGGCTGAGATACTTGTGATTAAAATGATTGAGGCATTTTTTTGAATCTTAGAGCCTCCTTTTCATGATTATCCTTTTTATTTTGGCCTTCCTTGAACATTTTATCCTTCTTGATCCCTTAGTAGCCATGTATAGCCTGTTAGGTTGGCCACATTACAAGCCAAATTTCCCTTTCCAACCTGCTCTGGATGTATAAATGCATGATCTAGATGAACTTAAGTGTGGGGGGGGGGAAGATGACTCGTGATGTTCTACCTCATTTGGTGTTGCATTGGGAGAACATTTAAACATTGAAGGCGTATTTGTGATGCTGGAATATATTTTTCTGAGAGTTGTGCCTATCTGGAGCTCTCAAATGAAATGGAGTTGTGCCTATCTGGAGCTCGCAATGGAAATAAGTTGTGCCCAATATGGAGCTTTCAAAAAAAAGTCATATTTACTACTAAAATATTGATGGAATGGGGTGGAAAATAGAAGATCAGAGCTGATTATTTTAGGAGAATATGGAGGAGACCATACTTGAGTAAAAATTAGAATCATACATTTCTACTTCAAAAAGAGACAAACCCTCCTTATTCAGCCACAGAATTTTTCACATTTGAAACCTACCAACCCAAATCCACAGAAAAACCCTGTAAATTCCTCATGATAATCACATGTTCTTGGTTCAATCGGGTGGAGATGTAGAAATTTATCAAGCCTATGGTAATTCTTGCATGAGTTGGATGAGAAAAGCCTTGTTGCAAATCTATATTGTGTGCTGATAGAAAATGAATGTGAGGTAAGTGTGTTGTGTCCATGAGAAGACAAAATAAGTGGAAATGTATTAAATGATTTAAATTTAGAATTTTAAATATTTTACTTTAATGAGGCATGATATCTTTTTAATTCATTGTGGTAAATTGGTAAACTACATTGGTATGTGTTTTATTTTTCTTGATACCGTGCTCACTTGTCCAGGAGTCCAAGAGCCAAGTGTGGGGGAATTGATAGAGCTAATATTTCCAATATTTTTAATGTCTATTTAAATTATTTAAACCTACAAAATTTAACAATTTGATCTTATTTGTAACAATTTTGGATTTAGAGTGTGTTTTGGGATAAAAAGTTTAAATTGCATAATTCTGGATTTTTTAACAGATTTTTATCACAGGGGTATTTTGGTCATTTATCATAAAATATATTTCCAAATTTTGTGATTTGGATTTTTTTGGAATAATTATTATATTTTCATAATCTTTGTCTTCAGACCCCAGAAATGATTCATGCATCTTGATGCCCAAAAAAATCAATGAAGTTGACAAATGTTCCGGGCGGACTGCATTGACTCCACCATAGTAATGGAAACAAATTTCGGCCTAAACACCTCCAAATGATGCGACTCCACATGGATAGGATAGAGGACTCCCAAACTCGTCTCCACAATGAATTTCAAGCCATTTGTAATCCTTTATGATGGCCGTTGAGTGATATAATTTTAAAGGAAACTTCCAGGAATCTTCATCCAGAGAAAGCGATCTTCAATAGAAAAATCATAACTCCTTAAATATGCGTATAATTAATATGAAATTTGTAGGGTTGGCGGAAAACTCATTTATGAACAATATTTATGAAGAGGTCCACGCGTGAATCGGCCAATTAATTGGGATAAAACGCGACAACTTTCTGATGATGAAATCTACCTATAAAAGGAGAGGGGCTCCTACCTCTCAAAATATTCCATTCTTCACCACACCATCCATCACAAAGGGTGTTGGCTTGAGAGAGATAAGGAGAAGGTGGAGATTTTTATCCTTAAGAAGATGAAATACTTTGAAGAATCAATAGAGAAGATGAAGGCTTCTCAAGTGACGGAAGGCTAAGCGGCAAGTGGTTGCGGACGGCGACACCCGACGGACACTCTCTTCCGAGTTTGGATTTTAATGTGTAATCTCTTTTTGAATTTCTCTTGAACCTATATTTTTGAATGAATCTGGTTGTTTTCTTTCTTAAATATATTTTCAACACATTTTTTTTATCTTTGTTCCATCTATAAAGTAGAACAATTGACTTCGCTATTTAAAATTCTTTGGTGAGGTTTTGCCATTGAGCATAGCGAATTCAATTAGGTTCAATTACTCGGAGGTATTTAAGTAATCGAATCACTTCTATAGGCGGGACAACAATCATATTGAAGTCTTAAATATGGTTTCTTTTCAAATTTGAGTGTAAACCTGGGGGTCCTTGGGGGTACATTTAGGAATTTAAAATAAGAGATATTTTTATTATACAAGGAAGAGGGGAGTGTCCGAGAGGGTGAAGCTTGTCTGCGACTGCTGTTTTTATTCTTGATTTCAAACCCACATTATCTTTCCTTTAAAATTGTTTCAGTTTAGTATTTAATTAAAATTTTATTTTCAAATTGTTAATGAAATCCCCATTTTCATTTCTTCAAAAAAAAAAAAATAACAAAAGTGACAGTTTTACAACTCGAACTGCAACCTCCTCGAGAGACAACCCTATGGTCACAACTGTGCTACATTAAAAGGGAAAATTTTGATTGAGGTTTTCACGAAAAACGATCAGATCAACTGGCACCGTTGTCAGGGAGGTTGCTAGAGTTGATTTTATTTTAGTTATTTTTTTTCTCTTGCATGACCCGAACTTCTGAACCGAACTTGTTACCTTTAGATTCAGAAATTGATAGAACTTTTCACACTAGGGTTAGAGGTAATAATTCACAAGTTGCAAGTTGTGAATCTTCCACCAATACACCTAGGAGGGACTTAGTTGAAACTGAAATCCAAATGGCTGAAAATAGAACTTTGAAAGAACTGGCTTCGTCCTATGACGAAAATCATGAGAATCCTGTTGAGTACCTTGATGCCCCTGCTGGATTTGAAATCAAGTCCGGTTTCATCCACCAGCTTCCCAAATTCAATGGGTTGCCTGGTGAAGACCCACACAGACACCTCCAAGAATTTAGTTACCTATGTGTCAACATGAAACCTCATGGAGTTGATGCCGATCAAATGAATCTTAGGTCATTTCCTTTTTCTCTAAATGGAGTTGCTACGGAATAGTTTTTCTATTCTCACTCAACCTTGATTAGAAATTGGAATGAATTAAAAAATATTTTCATTGAAAAAAATTTCCCTGAGTCTAAAACTGCCTCCATTCGAAAGGAGATTTGTGTAATTAGGCAGACACAAGGAGAAACACTTCACGAATACTGGGAAAGGTTCAAACGTATTTGTTTTAGTTGCCCCCATCATCAAATCAGTGACCAGCTTCTCATTCAATACTTTTATGAAGGATTGTGTCTCACTGATAGAAGTATGATCGATGCTGCTGCAGGAGGAGCTTTAGTTGATAAGACACCAGCTGCTGCTAGGATTTTAATTGCAAACATGGCCCAGAATGCCCAACAATTTGGAACCAGAGGCCTTATTCATGTCAAAGCTGCACAAGAATTCCCTACTACTAGTCCCGAAAACAACACAATTTCAAGTCAACTATCTGATATTACCACCATGGTAAGGTCAATAATGTTGTCTAACACCCCACCAACCCAACCCAAACCGGAAGAGGATTTCCAACTACATGTCCACTGTGGGATTTGTTCTTCGAATGAACATTTTAGTGACCAATGCCTGCAAATGCAAGATCCTCCTGAGAACTGCAATACATTTTTTCCTGGAAGACCATTTCAACCAAACTAGCAAAGACCATTTCAAAACAACCAAAATTTCAATCGCGGATGGAACAATAACTCAAATGAAATATTTCGTAAACCTGAACAACCAAGAGGATTCTTCCGAGGACAATCAAGTAATTCTCAACCAAGATATTTCAATGATCAATCCAATGCTCATTCTGGAAGAAATTTTCACCCTACCCCTCCCACTCAAAAGTATGATAGGAACCTTGAAGAAGCAATGAGGAAACAACAAGAGTAAATGAGGGAACTAAAAGAATACAAAAACTAAAAAGATAACAAAATGAATACCGTGATGACTCAAATGGGCCAACTTGCCTCTGGTATTAATTGCATAACAAATAAAATGAGTGGTGGTTTACCCTCACAGCCACAAGTAAATCCGATGAATAATGGGAAGGAAAATGTGAGTGCAATTGAACTTAGGAGTGGAAAAAATTTTAAAAACCCTCAGATTGAGAACATCAATCCTTCTACTGATAGTGTTGATGAAAATCCTACCCTTGATAAAAATATTAAAAAATATAAAGTTGATAGAAACTCAAAGTCAAGAGAGGAAATATTGTTTGAAAGAACAAAGAATGATTGGAAGAGGATGTTTGGTCCTTATGTTCCTCCAAAACATACTCAGAATACCCCCAGAAACATTCAAACCTCCACTGCCTTATCCAAGGTGTGAACCACCACCAAATTCAAGTGCTGAAAAAGAATTGGATAAGGAGGTTTTGGAAACATTCAAGAAATTCCAAGTCAATATTCCATTGCTTGATGCTGTGAAACAAATTCCGAGGTATGCTAAGTTTCTGAAAGACATGTGTACCAACAAGTGAAAGTTCAAAGGGGGTAAAAAAGTAAACTTAGGAAGGAATGTTTCATCGATGATTCAACATGCACTTCCTGTCAAGTGTAAAGACCCTAGGACATTTACCATTCCCTGTAACATTGGGAAATGTGAATTCAAAGATGTGATGCTTGATCTAGGGGCCTCCATCAATGTCATGCCACATTCTGTCTACTCATCTCTTCAGGTTGGAGACTTGAAACCCTCTGGAATTATCATTCAACTCACAAACCGAAGTACCACCAAACCTTCTGGAGTTATATAGGATGTTCTCGTTCAAGTGAGAGACATGATTTTTCCTGTTGACTTCTATGTTTTGGATATGGAAGATGATCGGTTCAGCACACATGCTCCCCTCATCCTAGGGAGGCCATTTCTAAAAATAGCAAAAGCAATCATCAATGTTCACAAGGGAACACTTTCACTAGAATTTGGAGGAGATGTTGTTCATTTCAACATTTTTCATTCAATGAAACACCCAGTTGAGGATCATTCAACTCCCCATGTAAACATGATTGATTGGTTTTCATCTAGAATGTTACCTGATTTTTTCTGAGATGAAATACCAACTGATGTTGAAAAAGATGGAAATTTGTATGATACTGAATCAGATCAAAATGAGGATGAAATTGGAGACTGTGAAAATTATTGGGATGTTGAGACTGGATATCTGAGCAATGATGAAGATTAATTTCTAGAAACCACTGAATTTTTTAGTGGTATTCCAGGAGAGGTTTCCAATTTTTCACATGAAACAAGTCTTGAGATCATAGAAAGAGATCACCATGATGAACATGGAGCTTCACTAAACAACCTAACTTCTGAATAGTTCCTTGTTATCAATGAAACCAACCCACCTGTTGTATAATTGAAACCCCTTGCGGATAACCTCAAGTATGCCTTCTTAGGTCATAATGAAAAAATCCCTGTAATCATCTCAAAATATTTGTCAGAAGTCCAGGAAAACCAATTGTTGGAAGTTCTCAAGTCCCACAAGGAACCCATAGGATAGAATCTCTCTAATCTAACAGGAATCAGCCCTTCGGTTTTCATGAATAGAATTTTACTAGAGGAGAATGCTAGACTGGTAAGACAATTTCAAAGAAGACTGAACCCAACACTTTTAGAGGTTTTGAAGAAAAAAGTCACCACCTTGTTGGCTGCTGGAATTATTTTTCCCATATCTGATAGTCAATGGGTAAGTCCAGTCCATGTTGTTCCTAAAAAAAGTGGATTTACAATCTCAAGGAATGAATTCGGTGATCTTATCCCTATAAGGCTTCCAAATAAATGGAGAATGTGCATTGATTATAGGAAACTCAATTTTTTTACAAGGAAAGACCACTTCTCGTTACCATTCCTTGATCAAGTCCTTGAAAGACTAGCTGGAAAAACCCACTATTATTTTCTGGATGGATTCTATGGATATTTTCATATTCACATTTTACCTAAGGATCAAGAGAAAACCACTTTCACATGCCCATTTGGAACTTTTGCATACAGAAGGATGCCCTTTGGTTTATGTAATGCCCCGGGAACATTTCAAAGGTGTATGATAAGCATCTTCTCTGAATTTTTGGAAACTTGCATGGAAGTTTTTATGGATGACTTCACTATGTATGGATCATCTTTTGAAAGTTGTTTGAAAAGCTTGGCACGTGTCCTTAAAACATGCATTGAAAAGAACCTTGTTCTAAATTATGAAAAATGTCATTTTATGGTTGCTAAAGGGATCGTTCTTGGACATTTTGTGTCCCGTGATGGAATTCAAGTTGATAAATCCAAAGTTGAGGTCATTTATTCATTACCATACCCAAAAATTGTGAGAGATGTGAGATCCTTCCTTGGGCATGCTGGATTTTACAGGAGATTCATTAAAGATTTCAGTACGATTGGTCTTCCATTGTCCAGATTACTCCAAAAAGATGTTCCATTTGTCTTTGATGAGAATTGCATAAATTCGTTTCATGAGCTGAAAAAAATATTGATAACCCCTCCCATTGTTCAACCTCCTAAATGAGACATTCTATTTGAAATAATGAACGATGCATCTGACTTTTCTCTTGGGGAAGTATTGAGTCAAAGGACAGAAAAGAAATCTCATGTGATTGCCTATGCCTCCCGAACTCTTGATCAAGCCCAATCAAACTACACAAAAACTGAGAAATAACTGCTGGTTGTTGTCTTTTCTCTAGACAAATTTAGAAGTTATCTGTTGGGATCCAAGGTGATTGTTTTTACTGATCATTCTGCAATCAGATTCTTGATGAAGAAACATGATGAAAAACCAAGACTTCTGAGATGGATTCTGCTTTTACAGGATTTTGATGTTGAAATAAAATATAAGAAAGGATGTGAGAACCTTGTTTATGATCATTTGAGCAGGATACCATCTATTGGGAATAGAAAATTTCAGTTGTGTTCCCCAATTAAGGAAACCTTTCCAGATGAGGATTTATTTTCTACTCAAAGTGAAATACCATGGTTTGCTAATCTCGTAAACTATTTGGCTTCTGATGAACACCCCCACTGGTTTTCCAAAAATCAAATTGATAAACTTGTGAGTGATTCAAAGAAATACATTTGGGATGATCCTTATTTATGGCACATTGGTAGTGATCAAATGATACGAAGATGCATTCTGAACTCTGAATTTCAATCCATCTTACATTTCTGCCACACATTAAACTGTGGAGGACATGTTGGACCATAGATAACAGCAAGAAAATTTCTTGATTCTGGATTGTATTGGCCCACAATTTTTAGAGATGCTTTCAAATTCTGCAAAACCTGTAAAAATTGTCAATTCCAAGGAAACATTTCCAAGCGGAATGAGATGCCACAAAACCCACTTTTGTTTTGTGATGTTTTTGATGTATGGGGAATGGATTTCATGGGGACTTTTCCTAATTCATTTGGATGTATCTACATCTTGTTGGTTGTTGATTATGTGTCCAAGTGGGTAGAGGCTATCCCCACCCGAACTGATGATGCAAAGATTGTGTCTAAATTTTTGAAAGGAAATTTGTTTTCAAGGTTTGGATTTCCAAAGTTTCTAATTACAGATCAAGGAACCCATTTTTTAATAGGACTTTGGAATCACTTTTGAAGAAATACGGTGTTAATCATAGGGTCTCTATGCCCTATCATCCTCAAACAAATGGAATGGCTGAGTTGTCTAATAGGGAGATCAAACAAATCCTAGAAAAAACAGTGAACCCAAATAGAAAGAATTGGAGTTTGAGACTTGATGGTGCTCTTTGGGCCCATATAACTGCTTTCAAAACCCCCATTGGAATGTCACCATTTACATTGGTCTATTTAAAAGCTTGTCATCTACCAGTTGAGTTAGAAAATAAATCCTTTTGGGCTGTAAAAACATGTAACATGAACCTATATTCAGCTGGGAAAGAAAGAAAATATTGTTTATGGGAGTTGGAGGAGATCAGAAATAATGCATACGAAAGCTCCAGGTTATACAAAGAGAGAAGAAAAGCCTTTCATGATGGGAGGATTCTCAACAAAAACTTCAAGGAGGGAGACAAAGTTCTGCTGTTTGATGCCAGATTGAAACTCTTCCCAGATGAATTTCGTTCCAAATGGTCTGGCCCATTCATTGTTACTCATGTTTTTCCTTCTGGTGCAATACAGATTAAAGATCCAGACAAAGAGACATCATTCACTATCAATGGGCATCGGTTGAAGCTATTTCAAGAAAATTTTCAAGATCCTCCCGGGGAGGAGATTCAACTTCATGACGCAGAATATAATTGATGCCAGGTTGTGTCTTTACTTATCATTTATTTTTGATTTGTCATTAATTTCCTGAATTTCATGCTAAAAAACTATACAATGAGGACATTGCATAGAATAAGTGTGGGGGGTATAATGATGGGTAGAGTAGATTTTTACGAACTTTTTTTTGAAATTTTTTGTTGTCAAAATTTCTTTCCATTTTTTTTCTTTCTTCGTGTTTATTTTTCAAAAAAAGGTTTTGGAATTTCTTGAATTTCATTTTGAACTCATGCCAAGGAGTGAACCAACTGATCCTTTGAAACTGAACATAAATGAATGCTGAAAATGACATTGTTTCAAGTTCAAAAATTTGGAAAATTCTTGAAATGACCACTGATTTTTAAATCTCATGGCACATATCACTGGCATTGTGATTGAAATTCTCATTCCTGTGAGGCCTCTGTACCCATTTTTATATCTTCTTCACATTTACCTCTTTCTTGAGAGAACCAATTCGTGTTTGTTTAAACTAGAACTTGATTTATTTTTATCAAAACTTGAGGGCTGAGATACTTGTGATTAAAATGATTGAGGAATTTGTTTGAATATTGGAGCCTCCTTTTCATGATTATCCTTTTTATTTCAGCCTTCCTTGAACATTTTATCCTTCTTGAGCCCTTAGTAGCCATGTATAGCCTGTTAGGTTAGCCACATTACAAGCCAAATTTCCCTTTCCAACCTGCTCTGGAAGTATAAATGCATGATCTAGTTGAACTTAAGTGTGGGGGGGAAGATGACTCATGATGTGCTACCTCATTTGGTGTTTCATTGGGATAACATTTAAACATTGAAGGCGTATTTGTGATGCTGGAATATATTTTTCTGAGAGCTGTGCAGCTCTCAAATGAAATGGAGTTGTGCCTATCTGGAGATCTCAAATGAAATGGAGTTGTGCCTATCTAGAGCTCGCAATGGAAATAATTTGTTCCCAATATGGAGCTTTCAAAAAAGTGTCATATTTACTACTGAAATATTGATGGAATGGGGTGGAAAAGAGAAGATCAGAACTGATTATTTTAGGAGAATATGGAGGAGACCATACTTGATTAAAAATTAGAATCATGCATTTCTACTTCAAAAAGATCCAAACCCTCCTTATTCAGCCATAGAATTTTTCACATTTGAAACCTACCAACCCCAATCCATAGAAAAAACCTGTAAAGTTCTCATGATAATCACATGTTCTTGGTTCAATCGGGTGGAGATGTAGAAATTTATCAAGCCTATGGTAATTCTTGCATGAGTTGGATGAGAAAAGCCTTGTTGCAAATCTATATTGTGTGCTGAGAGAAAATGAATGTGAGGTAAGTGTGTTGTGTCCATGAAAAGACAAAATAAGTGGAAATGGATTGAATGATTTAAATTTATAATTTTAAATATTTGACTTTAATGAGGCACGATATCTTTTTAATTCATTGTGGTAAATTGTGTTTTATTTTTCTTGATATCGTGCTCACTTGTTCAGGAGTCCAAGAGCCAAGTGTGGGGGAATTGATAGAGCTAATATTTCCAATATTTTTAATGTCTATTTAAATGATTTAAACCTAAAAAAATTAATAATTTGATCTTATTTGTAACAATTTTGGATTTAGAGTGTGTTTTGGGATAAAAAGTTTAAATTGCATAATTCTGGATTTTTTAACAGATTTTTATCACAGGGGTATTTTCGTCATTTATCATAAAATATATTTCCAAATTTTGTGATTCGAATTTTTTTGGAATCCTTATTTTATTTTCATAATCTTTGTCTCCAGGCCCAGGAAATTATTCATGCATCCTGATGCCCAAAAAAATCAATGAAGTCGACAAATGTTCCGGGCGGACTGCATTGACTCCACCATAGTAATCTAATAAAAGTTCGTCCTAAACACCTCCAAATGATGAGATTATATATGGATATGATATAGGACTCCCAAACGCGTCTCCACAATGAATTTCAAGCTGTTTGGAATCCTTTATGATGGTCGTTGAGTGATATAAATTTAAAGGAAACTTCCAGGAAGCTTCATCCAGAGAAAACAATCTTCAATAGAAAAATAATAACTCCTTAAATACGCGTCTAATTAATCTGAAATTTGTAGGGTAGAAGGAAAACTCATTTATGAACAATATTTATGAAGAGGTCCACGCGTTAATCGGCCTATTAATGGGTCTAAAACGCGACAAATTTATGATGATGAAATCTGCCTATAAAAGGAGAGGGGCTCTTACCTCTCAAAATATTCCATTCTTCACCACACCATCCATCACAAAGGGTATTGGATTGAGAGAGTGAATGGGAAGGTGGATATTTTGATCCTTAAGAAGATTAAATACTTTGAAGAATCAATAGATAAGATGAAGGCTTCTCAAGTGATGGAAGGCTAAGCGGCAAGTGGTTGGGGACGGCGACACCCGACGGACACTCTCTTCCGAGTTTGGATTTTAATGTGTAATCTCTTTTTGAATTTCTCTTGAACCTATATTTTTGAATGAATCTGGTTGTTTTCTTTCTTAAATATATTTTCAACACATTTTTTTTTATCTTTGTTCCATCTATAAAGTAGAACAATTGACTTCGCTATTTAAAATTCTTTGGTGAGGTTTTGCCATTGAGCATAGCGAATTCAATTAGGTTCAATTACTCGGAGGTATTTAAGTAATTGAATCACTTCTATAGGTGGGACAACAATCATATTGAAGTCTTAAATATGGTGTCTTTTCAAATTTTAGTGTAAACCTGGGGGTCCTTGGGGGTACATTTAGGAATTTAAAATAAAAGATATTTTAATTATACAAGGAAGAGGGGAGTGTCCGAGAGGGTGAAGCTTGTCTGCGACTGCTGTTTTTATTCTTGATTTCAAACCCACATTATCTTTCCTTTAAAATTGTTTCAGTTTAGTATTTAATTAAAATTTTATTTTCAAATTGTTAATGAAATTCCCATTTTCATTTCTTCAAAAACAAAAAAAAATAACAAAAGTGACAGTTTTACAACTCGAACTGCAACCTCCTCGAGAGACAACCCTGTGGTCACAACTGTGCTACATTAAAAGGGAAAATTTTGATTGAGGTTTTCACGACAAATGCTCACATCACACCCATCACTACATGTATAATGTATTCATTATATATTGGATGATAAATTTAATTCATGAAAAATAAGCCTTATAAAAAAATATCCATATTGAGTAAGGAGAATGGAATATCAATATTTCCCCGATAAATGAAATAACTATCAAAGTAAAACAAATTATTTTGAAATAGTATAATTTTTAGGAAATAATAATATCAAATATAGATATTTAATGAAATTTTAATGTCTAATTATCACAAGAAATATATTTTTTTAATATAAATCAAATAACCACAAAATTAAGAAGAGATAAAATATAACCTTCAATTCATCAGAAATATATCTTTTAAAATAAATTCATGTGTATTAGAGAACAAAATAAAATGGGTGAGAAAATAATTATCAAAATATTTTTCATTTTAACATTTTTAAATCTTATAGATGAATTTAAATATTTTAAAATGGTTATGTTGGTGGGATGGTCCGCTAACATTGTATAATTTAAAGAAATTATTTTTGAATTTTTTGTAAAGAAGGTTTAAAATGAAAAATATTGGGAAAAAACTATAAAAAATTCTTTCACATCATTTAAAAACCCAAAGATAACTTAAAATATCCTTTATAAATCACTTTTTAAAATAATAATTATTTTCGTAAAATAATTTTGTAGAATATTAATATGGAAGAAAAATTTACCCAATCTATAAGATAAATAAGATCAACTTTTATGTTAATCATTTATATTAAAAGGGTTACTTGAATTGAATCATTAATCATCATGAATAAATATATATTCACATTAAATAAATAAAAATAAAAATATATTCACCATATAAAAATAAATAGGTGTATATTACCAAATATGTCCCAATAAAGTGGAAATTGGGTAGAAATTCCTTAAAAGGCCATATCATTGAAAAGGAATTTAAAAAATGAAGACATTATGTGTAAAATATGTAAATAAACACAATATATATAATTACCCAGCCTTAAAACATTACATAATATTGAATTAAATGAATAATTCACATTGAGGATCTTTTCAGGTTTAGAGTTTTAGAAAATTAGGACATAACTATTACATCTCAAGAGATTACAAAGTAGACACTTATACTCAGTTTCTATTTTTTTTCATAAAACAATAGCTCTTGAAAAAAAGAGTCATGTCTAGTTCTATGTTTAAGACCGCATGACTTTTACTTGATCTCATCCTTGACCATATTCCACATTATGTCCTGTGAAAAACATTTCAAAAACTTGGGATGAGCATAAAAAACTCAGTAAGGGATACACAAAGAATGAAAACAGTTAGTTTTTCAAAACAACAAGTAAACGATGAATACTTTAATATAAGTAATAATTTTCACCTTTATTAAGTAATAAATACTCTTCACTGAATAAAAGATCATTAATTACCCTTTTGTAACCAAAAGATTACCATAAAACCCATATAAAGAGCACATAATATATAAAGGTAACTTGGTACATAAACATACTTAAATGTAATAATCATACGGTCAACATCCACACATATCACTAAATGGAATATCCATATGGCCAACTTCCATACCCAATGCATTGGAGGTTATAACGTAACCGCCCATCCTGGTTTCCACGGCACCACCCGTCATATGTTTTATCATGTAACCACTTGTCAAATGTCCAAGTACCATCACAACATATAAAATATTTCAAATATAAACATTTCACTAATAACATTTCATTTTAAGTCACAAGAAGTAATTTCAAGATATTGAAATAATCAATCCATTTTCATAAACCATTTAAAAAGATATTTCTGAATCAAAGTGTCTCATACCACTTTGAAGATTTTAATGGAATTATAATTTCAAAACATTAATGTCCATATAAATAGATACTGAAAACCATTTTTAAAACATTTACATTAAAGATAAAGATTTAGAATAATAAATCTTTAAAACATTTAAATGATATTTTAGTTAAAGGGTTTTTAAAAAAATGAGAGACTCTTGAATACAAATAATTGAAGAATAAAATTTAATAAAAACTTTATAATATCATGAGAATAAATGGATTCATGATATAATATGTCAAAGGACGGTATATACACCATATAAGAGTGAATTGGTGCATAACAACAATGAAGTCTCAATGGAAATGTAAATTGAGATGAAATCCCTTATAAAGATGGTATCCTTAAATTAAGGATAAATCAATCTCATAATTATGTGTGGAAAATATAAATATACCCAATATAAGTGGATATTAAGTGTAAAACAATCAGATTTCATTCACACATATTCATAGGATGACATATTCAATAAGTACAAGTTGAACCCAAAGAATCAAAATTGGGTTAAGAAGTTCCCATGTAAAAATTCGACAGCCTAACGGCGTCACTTTAAAATTCATAAAATGAGTTGATGAGACAAAAAGGGTATATCATCACTTGGAAATAAAGTTTACATCAATAAGGATATATAAGAAAATATCCCAACATAATAAGATGTAAATTAAAAGACACCACAAAAAGAAGTCTTTTAAAAAGAGGAGGGTGAAAGGTTCCCTTACCGATTTGGTAACTTACAAAACATATGCCACATGAAATAAGTATCATAAAATGAAGATGTAAATACACATAAATGAAATTATATTACATAGAGAGTACAATCATGGGCAATACATACACCACACAAAAAGAAATAGTGGCAAATATAGCATGAATCTCACGGAAATAAAAAGTGAGATGAAACCATTTACCACGTTGTAATCAACTGAGTTGTATGATCAAAAGTTAATAACCACAAAATTAATCACATAATACCATAAATATAATGAGAATCATGATAATATATATCAAATGTCAGTACACAATACACCACATTCAATTAATAAGTGGTGAACAATGGAAATCTCGTGGAATTAAAAGTGAGATAAGAAATCCCCTGACCTCATGTCCGACTTGACCCGTTCGTTATTTAATATCCTAAATAATAAACTAAAGTTAATTTATACTTGATTAAGAACCTTTTTCAATTTTATTATTCCTTTTATATCACTTATTACCATGTTATAAACATTATGTAATCATTCAAGTTAATAATGTTTGTTTTGTTGATATTTGGTACTTGAGTCACAAATGAACACCATATAGTTACAAGTTGTTAACATGGTCAAAATTTCATTATATCCAGAATTATATTCATTATTTATATATCATATATATCATATATATCCAGTATATACAAGTATTTATAATAATACATAACATTTGGAGGTAAGAAATGAAATGCACCGTTTATGGAGACGGTAAGTCGTACGTACGCATGAATGCTACTTCCATTTGAATTTCTTATTTTAATGGAATTAAAACATAATGATACATAGATATATTATAATTCCAGTATAATATCATATAATATAATTAACTCCATCCTTTATACATCCCACGTATGGCATGAATGAGTCATATCACTTTGAGGGGGTGGTAGTCCGCACTTCCTCAAATGAAATTATCGTGTTTACCCATAATAGAAACCATAAAGGTATGCTATAAAAGAAGAATACAGAAGCATAAAGAAAACATAAACATAAAATATATCATATATGAATATAGTTTCATCTTAATTACCACCATGAGAGGTGGTAGGATATATTCAAACAATCATCGTTTCGTGAGGCGTTAGTTTGCCATCCAGAGAAACAGTATGTTCTTCACCCTTTAGATGGAGGTGTGTGTAAGTGTAGTTTGAATAATTCTCATAAAAAATCCTAGTATATTGAGGATTCTGTTGTTGTTATAATATAAAGTAATAAAAAGAGTTTAGGGTTTGGAGAAGTAAAATAAAATAAAAGAAGTTAAGAGAAATTGTTACCTTTAATTTGGGTAACTTCCTTTGGTTTGAACCAAAATGGTTTGTTGAAGTGTCTTCTACCTAAATTAAGGCTTATAGGTGGAAGAGAGGAACGTAGTGGGATTAATTGGTAAGAGGTTTGATGAGCCAAAAGGCTTTATAGGTGTGATTAATTGGTTATAAATGGTCTCCTTTTATAAGGGGGGGAGGGGCTCTTTAGGAAAGTGTGAAAATATTATTTTATTATATAATGATATTCGGTTTATAAAGGTCCAAAAATCATTAGAGTCGAAGATAATATGACTCATGGTCAAAATAAAATCATACAATAATAATTGGACAGGTTTTGGATTTTATTTTAATATTAATAATCTTATTTAATTAAATGATTTATTAATGGGGTAAACACTCCATCATTATTGTGTCATAAATAATTTAATTTATTTGTTGTCTAAAAATTATAAAAAAATACCATGATGTAGGAAATCATTTTATATTTCCAATGAATATTTATAGTCAAAAATATAATTAATATAACCCCTTTTAAAAATTAATTTACTAAAAGATATTTGTTTTTGTCATTTTTCCCTTTACTTTAAGTTAATTAATCTGAATTGTCATTATCACTTCCAAGTGGATCAAAGGGGTCCCAAAATCGAACCAAAGATGCCCATGGTCGTAAATGACTCAACCAATAAGTTTTGGAAAAGTGTTAAGGTAATTTTGAATTATTATAATATTCATTTTACCTTGAATTGCCCTATTTACCTTTAACCGCGGTAAATAAAAGTCAAAAGTTACTATTTACCAAAAATTATTTTCATCTTATTGAACCACATTTTACTTACTAATAACAACCATGTATGTTGGATGTTCAAAATTCAATTCACAGAAGTGGTAAATTTTCATTTAAATGAAAAAGTTAGTTTTTTAACTACTACCAAGTGGTTTCACTATTCATCATAAATTGATGTTTTTCAGAAAAATACCAAAAATTCAGCCTAAGTTTTATTTGATATTCTGAATTCAAAAATTATGTCTATTTTTCCAAATTCAAAACATAAAAGTGGCATTAATTAATTCAAAATTAATTCCCGTTGTTAAAACAAATAGCGTGTTTTTAAGAAACAATAACTATCAAAAGATTGACACTTGTTTATGTCCAATTTTAAAGTGAAATTAATTTCAATGACCAACATTGGATTAAATAGTAAAAATATATTCTAGTTAAACTTTAAAACCAATTAAAAAGATAATCTAACCATAAAAATAAATTATATTAAAACACATTTTTGAATTAAAATACAATATTTTTCATTATTCATTAAAAATGAACTTTATCAGAAAAATCCCAAAAATTTACAAAAAGTAAATTTTAATGTCCCCATTCTAAAGAAGAATTTTATTTGGTTAAATAGAATGTATTAAAGTGACCAAAACTATATTTAAAGATGGTTTGCCATTAAAAGGTGGTAAATCAACTTTTTAATGTAAATTATGCTTAAAATTAGATTCATTCACATTTTAAGCCTCTAAATTTTATTGGATAAATATAAATACATTTAACAAACATGTATAATCATATTGTAGTTAGTTTTGTTCATCCCCGCCAATACAACTTCTAGGAGTTAACTACTATTTAAAATAATAATATTATATTATTAGTGTGCAATGTAAGATTTCAAAGAAACCTGTGGTTGCGTATCGGGTACACGATCGAAAATAGCATCCCCTTTTCAAAAATATTAATAAATATGAAATGTGTCTTATTTTTTATTTATCTGGGATGTTACAATATAAGTGGAAATAAAACATAAAACAATCAAATTTAATTTAACACATAGTCTTGAGATAATATAATCACTACAGAAGTGATATTACCCAATGGAAGGAAATTGAGTTAAGAAACCCCTAAGGTTAGGTCTGACTTGTCACGTGCGTTCTTTATGTTCTTGAATAATAAAAATATATTAATTATTTAATTTATTAATTTATTAAGAATATTTTTCATGTTTATTATTCGTTTTATATTATTTACTACCATGTTATATTCAATTACATACTCAATTAAGTTCATGTCAAATGTTTTGATGATATTCGACCCATATGTGCAAAATTACTTCGGTAGGTTGACTATGGTCAAAGAGATTATTATAAAATTATATATATAATAATAATCATTAAATAATTATAATTTTCATATATTAATTATACTATTAAAACTAATCAATAAATATGGTTAAGATAAATGAAATGTTTTAAAATAATGGAGGTAGAAGGTCATAGGTATCATGGGTAACATTTTCCATTTTTTAGTGACCATGTTGGAAATAAGGTAAGTATTTTTTATCTTTATAGAATTATAATTAAATAATAAATAACATATTATTTATTTAAATAAATTTATTGTCACGACCCCCTCCCACCAAAGATACCCCTACTGAGCTGGCAATGGTAAATGGGAGATAATGACCCCTGAGTCCCGCCTCTAGCACTCAATCCTCGGCCATAACCACATCTCAACCCATATCCCGCTGGCACTCAATCCTTAGCCATAACCACACCTCTTCCTGAAGACACCTGGGAACCACATCACATCTCATCCTGAATACACTTGGGAACATATCACATCCTCTTCCCAAAGACTCCTGGGAAAAATCTGTCGTAACCTGCCCGAAGGATCTTGGGATATAGAACCTGGAAGAGGGAGCACAGAGAAGAACAGTAATCATCCATCCTTTTGATGTTTGGGAATCTCACCCCCCCAACCCACGGGTGTTCGGCACGTAGTTCTCAACATGGGTGGGGTGCGTAAAGAAACATAAAACGTACAGATTTATAATATTATATCAACCACTCAGCCCATCCTAAGGTTTCTACACAAAAGATCTGATCACATGCCTCGGCACTGCTACCTCGAAAGTAAGCACACAATAAACAGCCCCAAACCCCATTAAGCTTTTCATGTTTCAACAGTTTTAGTTTATTAGTTACTTAAATATCGAGAAACTAACAATAACCAAACCAGATCAATCATTCTTAAAACATATCCCTGCCAACCACAAATAAAGTTAGGGAAAACACAAGCAACACGATACCATTTTATTTTATAAGCCAATCAATTCCATTGATTTTTCTTATTTAATCAAATATCATGCCCCACAATTCATTAGTTAACTCTTCCACTTTTATTCATATGCACAACTCATCCCTGCAGCCCTGCTGCCAACCACCATAACCACAAACACATCAGAAACAAAACTCGTACCACATCATCATTCCTTTGATACCATTTACCGCAGCTCCACTGCCCATCACAACCATATCATACATGCCAAGCCACAACCCAACCAACCGCAGCCCCGCTGCTCACCCATTCCACAGCAACCCATGAAACACCCCTTCACATAATTAAACCCCAACCAGCACCCACAAATTCATTCTTTCATTTAGTTTAACCAGGGTGATCATGCAAGGGTTCCAGGAATTCATATAATCAGCCAACTTTACATGATTAACCAATTTCCACATTCTATGAAATTCCATCCACAAAACAATCCAGAAAAACAGGGCCACATTTAATTGCACAAGAAAATACCCCCAACGACCGTGATTTTCAGTAGGCATAAGCATATTCAATTCACAACACAATCAAAGGGTAAGCATTGATGGAAATAAAACAACAATAATAACAAAATTTCCCCAAACCCGTTCTTTATCCAGTTATTATATTTATTTACTTTTTCAACCGTATCTCATGAAAACAAGAGGATTCCCACCCCGCATGATGCACAAAAAGAGAGAGAGAGAGACGAAGGTAAGATCCCTACCTCAAATGTTTTTGACGAAAACCCCAACAAACGAAGAACACACAAGAAAGTCGGGCTGATCCTCCAAGGATCATCCTTAGATCTCTTCTCCTAACACAACCAAGACCAAATGTCATCATATTTGTCATCCACACACTTAGATCTACCCATAACGGGCATAGATCTAGGAAACTGAGAGAAGAGGAGGAGTAAATCTAAGTAGATCTAACAACCAAAAAATAACAATCACATACCTCAAGAAACTAGCTTTGATTTTCTAAGGGAAGCCTTCAAATCGCCTCCAAAATGCTTGGGAGAGGTTCTCCTATCTTCAAGGGAGGGTAATCCCGAGTTATGGCCGCTTAGGAGATTAAACAAGCAAGTTAGAGGCAAAATGGTCAAGATCCACAATTTTAGGATCTAGTTTAAGTGGTTGCACAGTTAGCACACGGTTTGTTAAACCGTGCGCTAACCGTGCATTAGCTACTGCATTGGCCACCCTTCTCGCACGGTTTGGACATATGGTTTAGACAAACCATGCGCCATTCGTGTGGGAGCTACTGCCTCCAAGCCAACTATGCATGGTTTGGCCGCACGGTTTAGACAAACCGTGCGCCGCCCGTGCAAAAAATACTACCCTTTAGTGCTCCTAAAAAGTTCCCCCAAGTGCACCCCCAAGACACTACTCCAAAATAGAGGTAGTTAGAAACATCAAAAGTACCTAAAAACATAATGCGATGTTAAATTTCTCAACTGTCTACCATTGAAATGGTTCATCAAGAAGGAAGATTTTGGAAAAGCATTGGGGATAAGTTACCTTAACCTCTGGAACACCTCTAACACCACATTTTCACAAAGTAATGGACCAGAGAGGTCCAGGCCATTACATCAGATACCTCTCAAACTATTCTCGCCCTCGAGAATTAAAACCAGAGCTGAAGAAAGGAGAGGGGTCGAACAACTCCCCCTTGAAAGATATCTCTCAGGAGCAAACCTCCTTGTTACCAAGGAGCACCCCCTTCCTCACCTATCTCCTGAAAAATCACCAACATACCGCTCCTCTCCCCTGTGCAACCACGCAAAGAAAAAGATTAAACTATCTGGTCATGTGGGTGAGGGGTTTTCCTTCCTCCATGTTAAGATATTATCCTCTTTAGGCAGCACTGACTCGCCTGCACGGGTTTAGGCACATCCACTTTAATGCGTCTTAACTAGGGATCAGTTCCTCCACACCCCACATTTCAAGACACTTATTACGCAATTGAAACACATTTCATAGTTAACCAGGTCAAGCATTACATCGTAAATAGGTACGAAAAAGAATAGGATAAAACTCAAAACAACTCCAGGTACTGGGCATACATCTGTGCTTCCCGTTCCCAGGTACTCTCTTCAAGCCCACCATGACTCCATAGCACACAAACCAAAGTAATGGTTCTTCCATGAAGTACCTTCTCTTCATGACCTTCGATCATCACGGGTCACTCCATGAACATTGCATCGTCCCCGATATCTAGCTCTCCTCATTTGAGGACGTGTGAATCATCGTGCAGGTACTGACGGAGCTGAGACAAATGGAATATGTCGTGCACCCTTTGTAGTGGTGGCGGCAATGCCAGTTGATAAGACACCTCGCCAACCCACCGCAAAACCTCGAAGGGCCTGACAAACCTGGGATAAATCTTGCTTCCCTTTTCGAATCTTCGATGCCCGCACCGAGGAGAGACCTTAAAGAACACGTAGTCCCTGACCTCGAACTCCAAGGGTCTCCTCCTATTATCAGCGTATGACTTCTGCCGGTCCTGAGCTGCCTTCATCCTCTCTCGTATAAGATGAACCTTCTTCGTCGTACTCTGCACCACCTCTGGGCCATGAACACCTACTTCTCTGACCTCTGTCTAGCATACGGGTGAGCGGCACGGCCTCTCGTACAAAGCTTCGAAAGGAGCCATGCCAATGGTAGAGTGATATCTGTTGTTGTAAGAGAACTCTATCAGATGAAAGTGTTGTACCCATGATCCTCCAAGGCCCAAAACACGTTCTTGTAGCATATCTTCCAAATTCTGGATGGTGCGCTCTGTTTGCCCATCTGTTTGGGGGTGGAAAGCAGTGCTGAGGCATAGCCGGGTGCCAAAAGCATGTTGCAATCCTCTCCAGACCTGCGAGGTAAACCGGGTATCCTAGTCGAAGATTATAGATCTTGAAACTCCGTGCAACTCCACCACCTCATTCACGTACCTCTGAGCTAGGGCCTCAACCGTACTTGACTCCTTGATTGCTAGGAAGTGGGGTGATTTTGTCATCCGGTCCACCACTACCCAGATGGCGTCACAACCCCCTTGAACTCTGGGTAGCCCCGTGACGAAATCCATCGAGATGTCGTCCCACTTCCACTAGGGGATATCTAAAGGTTGTAACAGACCTCCTGGGATGCGGTGTTCAGCCTTCACCTGCTGACACATGAGGAACTTTGCTACAAACTCTTCTATTTCCTGTTTCACCCCAGGCCACCAGAACTGCCCTCTCAAGCCCTGGTACATCTTGGAATATCCCGGGTGTACTGCCAGGGGTGAGTTGTGGAACTCACCAAGAACTATCTCGTGCATTTCCTCTGGAACAAACAACTTCCTCCGAAAAAGCATCTGATTCAGACCATCCTCCGACCATCCTTCCGGAGCATTGCCCTGGCTAGCCCGATCGCGCATCACTTCACTCTCTATGTCTCCCCACTGAGACTCCTCCACCTGTCGTAGTAGGAAGGATTGCACTGTCATCTGAAACAGACAACCTCTATCACCATCTTCCCATACATTGAGGTGTAGTGCATCCAATTATTCCATCACCTTCCAGACATCTTCCGACTTTCAAACTGCATCCTTCCTCCTACTCAAAGCATTAGCCACCACATTTCCCTTTCCTTTGTGTAGGAGATTTATAAGTTGTAGTCCTAGAGGAACTCCATCCACCTTCATTGCCATAAATTCAGGTCCCGCTGGGAGAAGATATACTTCAAACTCTTGTGATCAGTGAAGACCATGAAGCGCTTCCTGATGAGGTAATGCCGCCACAACTTCAGTGCGAACACAACCACCACAAGCTCTAGATCGTGGGTGGAATAGTTACATTCATGAGAACATAACTGCCTAGACCCATAAGAGATCACCTCTTACTGTTGCATTAGAACGCACCCTAAGCCTTGGCCTGAGGCATCACAGAATACCTCAAATGTTACTCCCTCCTCTGGTAATCTCAGCACTGGGGTACTAACCAACTTTCCCTTTAGATAGCTGAAGGCTGCCTCACACTGCTCATCCCACATGAAAGCTCGATCCTTCTTCGTCAAGGCTATCAAAGATGTTGTAACTCAGGGGAAGTTGGGCATGAACCTCCGATAGTAGCCTTCTAGTACAAGGAAACTACGAACTTATGCCACGTTCTTGGGCGCTGCCCAAGAAACAACCGCCTAGACCTTTGAAGGGTCCACCACTACTCCCTGCTCGGACACCACGTGTCCTTGGAAGCATACTTCTCGAGTCCAAAACTTGGATTTGGACAACTTCCCATAAAGTTGGTGTTGTCGTAAGACCTATAAAACCATTCTCAGGTGCCCATCATGATCCTCCTATGATCTTGAGTAGATCAAGATGACGTCAATGAAGACGACTATGAACTGGTCTAGGTATTCCCGAAAGATGGAGTTCATGAGTCCCATGAACACGGCTGGTGCATTTGTAATGCCTAACGGCATGACCACAAACTCAAAGTGCCCATATCTTCACCTGAAGGCAGTATTTGAGATGTCACCTTCCTTCACCCTCAACTTGTGATATCCAGACCGTAGATCGATCTTAGAGAACCAACATGATCCCCTCAGCTGGTCAAAGAGATCGTCTATCCTCAGGAGGGGGGTAAAGATTCTTGACGGTTACCTGGTTCAGTCTCCGGTAGTCTATGCACAGCCTGAGACCACCATCTACCTTCTTTAAGAATAAGGATGGTGCACCCCATGGTGATGCACTCGGTCGAACAAAACCCTTCCTCATCAGATATTCAATCTAAATCCACAACTCCCATAGCTCTGAAGGTTCCATCCGATAGGGGGCCATCGAAATCAGACGGGCACCAGGTTGTAAGTCTATTCCAAACTCAATGTCTCGTCGAGGGGGTAGAGTCACCACCTACTTGGGGAAGACGTCCATGAACTCACTGACGATCTCGGAGACTTCTACCATTTCTGTATCTGCTGACTCAATTGATATCTTGACTAACGAGAAAAGAAAGGGCTCCCCTCACCAGATGCCCTCCTGGAAACCTCATTCACTGATGAAAGTCACACGTCGGCCGCCCATGCCTAAAAACACAACCCTTATTCAGAAACAATTGATGACGGCACACACTGAGAACAGTCATTCGATGCCTAGAATGACGTCATATGGCTGCATTTGTAGTAAAAGGAGGTATCCACTGGATTGGTGTGGCCCTAACATCAACCCACATCCCGGAAAACACGAGACAAGTTGGTCTGACCTTCGACTGGCGTATTCAAAACCAGGGGTACGAAAAGTGTCTCTATGTCTAGGCCCAAGGAACAGGCTAGACTTGGTGCAACAAAGGAGTGTGAAGCTCCTGAATCAAACAAGGCATAGGCAAGGGTACTAAACAAGCTGATTGTACCTCGAACGACTTCTATCCCTATTGGAATCGTTGCCTCTGCGGCATGCAACTTCCCATTCCCAACTCCTCTTCCTCTCGGTTGTCAACCACCTCTCTGACCACGCCCTAGTCGAGGTCCCTGAGGAGCACCCTGAGGTCAGCCTCCTCCTGCAATGTCTTCCCTCGGAGGAGCGGGAGCTCGCTGCCCCTGCTGCTGCTGCTGCTGGAAGGGCCTAGCTGAAAACTGTTATGGCTGAGGCGGGTGTTGTACTAGTCCACCTCCATTGTACTGTACTCGGTTTGGGCACTGGTTCCGAAGGTGCCCATGCCTGCCACAGATAAAACACCTTGGTCCCAGGCCTGAAGGAAAAGGGCGAGGACCGAGAGATCGGAACTGAAACTGTTGATGCCTTCTCCCAGCTGGTCGGAACCTAGAGGGCCCTGATGCTGGAGGCCTGCTTCTAATGGCTTTCCCCTTTGACGATCCCAATTGGATTCCCTCTCGCAACACGCCTCCCAGCATGTGCATTCTATCCACCACTTCATCCTTCTTCTAGACCTCCAAGTACGTCGGTAGGGTGAAGGGAGTAACAGCATATTGGAGAGGAGGTCGAAGTGCCTCCTCCAAATGTCTCGCCCGAGACTCCTCATCTGGAAAGAGGTCCGGAGAAAAATGGAGGAGATCCTTGAACTTGATCCCAAACTTTCTCACCGACATGCTCCCCTGTTGGAGGGAGAGTAGCTCCTTCCTCTTCTCAGCCTTCATTGTGGAAGAGAGGAATTCCGACCGGAACTCCCTCTCGAAATCTGCCCATGTAACCTCAGTCTCCCTCTTCTCCCCGAGATAGAGCATCCACCACTGACACGCCACTCCCCACATCTGGCTCATAGCCAGAGAAACCCAGTACTCCACCAGATCCCGAATCAAGCTGAAAGCTATCACCAACTCCTCTTTCCAGCTCTCTATCTCCATGTCAGAGATGATGCCCTTGTACTTCCCAAGGGTCTACCGCTGAAAGGCACGAAGCATCTTCTTCCACTGATCATCCTCCTCCTCTCGGTCATCCCTCCATCGATCATCCAAGCCAACCCCCTGGGCCTCGTTCTCCCCCATTACTCATGGTCGTCTCCCAGGTGCCATAGCTGTAAGGTATATAAGGAATGTCTAAGACTGAGTAGTGTAGAATATTGTTCTTAAATTTTTCTTAGACTCCTTATTCATTTTAAATCCCCAAAATACCCCAGAAACATAAGAACACAAGTCATTATGATGCATGTACCTTTCCTAGGGTCTCTACCCTGCAATCAATGTAGCCTCACTTGGTCGTTCGGCAGGTCCAGAGTCCTTGCATTGGATCACGGGGGGGCCTAAAATCCCGTGTCCTAGCTGGTCTTCCCTAGCCTACTTCACATTCCAAGATCACTCGACATTGTTGCCCTACCATCCCATGCAATCCTCACTATGCCTAAGTCTAGACTCTATCCTATCTCTCAACCTCTACCTTTGATACCATTCTGTCACGAACCCCTCCCAACAAAGATGCCCCTACTGATCTGGAAATGGTGAAAGGGAGATAATGACCCTCGATTCCCGCCTCCAGTAGTCCCCGAAGTGGTGACTAGCACCAAGGGTATGAGTTTTTACAAATATGGGAGGCATTACCCTTTTTATTATTTAAGATTGGGAAATAGGATGAGTAAAACACCAAAATAAAAAGGAACAGGTAAACAAAAATAAACCCAAAACCAAACCCATATGCATGTTTTATACAATACTGAAACAAAAGTAAAAGTACAAGAAAATCTCCAAAGTACGATACCAAAAAAAAAAGAAAAAACTGCAACCAGCAAACTCCAACGCCCAACTAGTAAGGTCCTGCATGGTCCCGAAAGTCCTCCTGAAAACCTGAAAGTAAACGTAGGGTGATCATACAAGTATACTCAGTAGGAAAACATAAATCTCTCATGCACAGGTGGGGAGACATCCTAATGCCCCGTAAGAAAACAGAATGAACCAAAGCCTAGCAAGGAATCTATCCACCCAACCTTACAAGCCACACTCCCCAAATATTGAAAGTCAATAGAGTAGTATAGTAATATTATCAAAGTATGGGTACCCCACACCACCTTCCCACTGAATATTACTCAATCCCTCACGCCCAACGCTCTGATGCTTCCCCCTCTTCCTGAGCTAGTGTTGCAACTTGGCCATACGAAGCTTGAGCTAGTGCCGCAACCTAGCCATACAAAACTCATAGTATCCCGCCGGCACTCAATCCTCGTCCATAACCACATCTCATCCCATATCCCACCGGCACTAAATCCTCTTCCATAACCACACCTCATCCCGAAGACACATAGGAACCACATCACATCTCATCCCGAATACACCTGGGAACATATCACATCCTCATCCTGAAGACTCTTGGGAAACATCTGTCGTAACCTGCTCGAAGGATCTTGGGCTATAGAACCTGGAAGAGGGAGCACAGGGAAGAACAGTAATCATCCATCCTTTGGATGTTTGGGAATCTCACCCCCCCCCCTCGTCCCATGGGTGTTCAGCACGTAGTTCTCAACATGGGTGGGGTGCATAAAGAAACATAAAACATACAGATTTATAATATTATATCAACCACTCAGGCTATCTTAATTCTTCTACACAAAATATTTGAGCACATTCCTCGACACTACTACCTCAAAAGTAAGCACACAATAAACAGCCCCAAACCCCATTAAGATTTTCATGTTTCAACAGTTTTAGTTTATCATTTCCTTAACTACCGAGCAACTAACAATAACCAAACCAGATCAATCATTCTTAAAACATATCCCTGCCAACCACAAATAAAGTTTGGGAAAACACAAGCAACACAATACCATTTTCTTTTATAAGCCAATCAATTCCATTGATTTTATGTATTTAATCAGCTACCATGACCCACAATTCATTAGTTAATTCTTCCACTTTTATTCATATGCACAACCCATCCTTGCAGCCCTGCTTCCAACCACCATAACCACAAACACATCGGAAACAAAACCCGTACCACATAATCATCCCTTTGATGCCATTTAACACATCTCTATTGCCCATCACAACCATATCATGCATGCCAAGACACAAGACAACCAACCGTAGCCCTGCTGCTCACCAGTTCCACAACAACCCATGAAACACCCCTTCACATAATTAAACCCCAACCAGCACCCACAAATTCATTCTTTCATTTAGTTTAACCAGGGTGATCATGCAAGGGTTCCAGGTATTCATTTAATCAGCCAACTTTACATGATTAAAAAATTTCCACATTCTATGAAATTCCATCCACAAAAAAATCCAGAAAAATAGGGCCACATTTAATTGTGCAAGCAAAGGCCCCCAACGACTGTGATTTTCAGTAGGCATAAGCATATTCAATTCACAACACAATCAAAGGGTAAGCATTGATGGAAATAAAACAATAATAACAAAAAAAATTCCCCAAACCCGTTCTTTAACCAGTTATTATCTTTATTTACTGTTTCAACCATATCTCATGAAAACAAGAGGATTCCCACCCCGAATGATGCACAAAAAAATAGATAGAGATGAAGGTAAGATCCCAACCTCAAAGGTTTTTGACGAAAACCCCAACAAACGAAGAACACACGAGAAATCTGGGCTGATCCTTGAAGGATCATCCTTAGATCTCTTCTCCTAACACAAATAAGACCAAATCTTATCATATTTGGAATCCACACACTTAGATATACCCATAACGGGTGTAGATCTAAGAAACTGAGAGAAGAGGAGGAGTAGATCTAAGTAGATCTAACAACCAAACAAGAACGATCACATACCTAAAGAAACTGGCTTTGATTCTCCAAGGGAAGCCTTCGGATCGCCTCCAAAGCGCTTAGGAGAGGTTCTCCTATCTTCAAGGGAGGGTAATCCCGAGTTATGGTCACTTAGGAGCTTAAACAAGCAAGTTAGAGGCAAAACGGTCAAGATCCACATTTTTAGGATCTAGTTTAAGTGTTCGCACGGTTAGTTCGCACGATTTAACAAATAGTGTGCTAACTGTGAGTTAGCTACTGCCTTGGCCACCCTTCTCGCACAGTTTGGCCGCATGGTTTATAAAAACTGTGCGCCGTCCATGCGGGAGCTACTGCCTACAATCCAACTACGCACGGTTTGGCTGCATGGTTTAGACAAACTGTGTGTCACCCGTGCGAAAGCTACTACCCTTTAGTCCTCCTTAAAAGTTCCCCCAAGTGCACCCCCAAGACACTATTCAAAAACAGAGGTAGTTAGAAACATCAAAAGTACCTAAAAATGTAACGTGATGTTAAAGTTATCAACTGTCTACCATTGAAACGGTTCATCAAGAAGGAAGATTTTGGAAAAGCGTTGGGGATAAGTTACCTTGACCTCCGAAACACCTCTAACACCACATTTTCACAAACTAATGGACCAGAGAGGTCCGGGCCAATACATTTATATATATATCAATCATGTAATGGGGTGGTGAAAAACAAATCTCATCACTTCTTGGAGGTGGCAGTCCACACATATGCAGGAATGACGTTATCATTTTTAAATGAATATGAAGGTAAGAAATTATATGATATATCAATTTTATAATATTATAAATATTTCCTTAATATAATGTATATATATATTAAATCCATTATTATAACCAATAGTGATAGGTGGTTATTGAGAACGAATTACATTGGTTCACGAGGCGGTAGTCTGCCGTACACATGAGTAGCAGATTCGTTTCCCATTTAATAGAAGATGAGATAAATGTAGGATATGAAATTAATATAATAAAATCTCAGTATATGGTAGATAAAGATTTAATTTTATTGGATAAGTTGAATAATATTTAATATAGGTGGAAGAATAAATAAAACAAAAACGTTTAGTAAAGAATGATATGTCTTATTTAGACAACCCCTTTAGGATTATAACTAATGCCTTCCTAGATTGGATTTATGATCAAACCAATAAATCTAGGATGTGGGGAAGTATTTAATGAAGTAAATTGGTCAGGTATTTTTTGAAACAAAAGTTTTTTGAAGTGTTAAGAAAAAAAGATATGTGGTTCCATTTAATAAAGAGGGTAGGGGCACTTTTAGAATTTTATAAAGTATTAAATTAATATGAACTAATTTTCTTCTTTAAATGGATCCAAACTAATATAAATATAAATTATAATGATTATGGATTGGAATAATATTATACAATAATGTTTTGAAATTGTTGGGTTATGTTCTTTCCCTCATCTTGAAGTTTTAACCCCCATAAACCCTTTTGAAAATTCACGTAATATTAAAGTTATGTACAAGTTAAGGGTCAATAATATTATAAAAATTTAAAAAGACCCATAAATGGATCATCTTTGATGTTTTAAACCATATGAAATTCATTTATCTGAATTTAATATTTTTATGAATTGTAAATTATTTAATAAGATATTATTTATTATAAAATATAATTAATGTCATTTTTGACATTATTCATTTAATTTGACATTAAATACATATATAAAAAGGTAGAATTTAAATACAATCCTTCAAAAAATCCCTAACATGTCATATAGGTCTATAATATTCTTTGGATACATTAATTCATTGAAACAGTATCACTTTTAATATTTTTATAATCATTTAATTAATTTTTCTATTAATTGAATAAATATTGTGTTAGTGTTTTGTAATCATTTAAGGAAATTACATGATCACTAAAATTTATAAATAAATTACCATAATAAAAAATATTTATATTTCAAATGGGTATTTATAATTGATCATAGCCTCTGTTTATCCTTATTTGAAATTTTTAAATATAATAAAACAAAGTGAATAATATTTTTTACCTTTTTATATAAAATAATATAACTGTCAAAATAATAGAAAAATGTCAAAAAGTATATATATTTGATTATTGGATGAGTATGTATAAAATAGGTTCATAAAATTAAATTAAGTTAAGTTTTATGGTTATTTTATAGGCGTTATCAAATTATTTTTAAAGTTAATTACCTGATCTTCCCTTACCGTGTTGGAAATTATTTAATATGGTTACTATTCATAATGACCATATATAAATGAGGACTATTTTAAAATTTCAGAACTCCTAATTAAAAATATTTAATCAATTTTCAATATTTAATTTCTATAAGTGGTAGTAATTAATTTTAATTCAAAACACAAAATGCAACAAAAAATAATTTATCAAAAAATGTATAAAAATGTTTATATAAAAAATTAAATCATAAAATGGATTATAATAAACTTAATTAGATTATTAATTATTTAATTAAAATAATTTCATTTTAAAATCATTTTAAAATAAAAATTAACTTTTTGAATGCTTGAAACAAAAATATAGTTTACAATAAAAAGAAGTATTTTTCATTATTCATTGAAAAAAAACATTTCAGAAAATTCCCAAAAAAGTACCCTAAAGTAATTTCCAAACACTAATTTAAAAATTTATATTAGATTAATTGAAATATTTTTCTAAAAGTGCAAAAAAATTAATTGTATTGTTTTCTCACTAAAAGCAATAAAAATCATTTTTGATGAAAAAATATTCTTGAAGAATTAAATGATTTTACTTAAAACTGAGTGTTTATTACTTATGAATTAATAAATAAATTTTTATTTAGTATGAAATAAATATATATTTCATAATTTGGTTATTTATATTCAAACCTTCTAATTAAATATCTAGATTATAAAGGTCATATTTAAATAATAATATTGTGTCATACATTGAAGCTCGGTGTTGCATGTTGTACATGTTATCGAACATATTATTATTTCAAAATCTTGGTGTGTTACACACCCCCATGATGTTGGTTTCTAAAATTTAGTAAAACCATTTAAATTATACCAACTCCATTCATGAAATGATTAACATGACGCAACGTTGTAGAGTTCATTCAAATAATATAAAATTAGAAAACCTATGTCTTACAGATGTGCCTTAAATATAATTTTATATATTATTACGTATCAAGATGTTATTTAACACTTAGCTTAATTTAAAAAAATTATTTTGTATAATGAAACTAAATTCCATAGTGAGATAAAATTTTCTCCAAAAAATAATAAAGTACAAAAACATATGATTGGAGAGAAGATCTTTATGCATTTAAGTAATTATCCATTTTTCTAATAGCATCATCATTCATGTGGTGACTTGTAAGCTTATGTTGTAGAATATTCTTTATTATTCTATAATTGTCCTAATTAATCTCTAAGAATCTCAAATCCACTTAAAATATACTTATATACTTCAAAATCCTACCAATTAACTTTTAATTATAAATAAAAATCCAATAATTAAATCCCAATGTTGCAATATTATCTCCCATTGCATTTTTTATCAATCATCACTCCTGTATATTTAATAATTTTATTCATGCACCCCCTAATACTCTATATCCATTATAAAATAACATTATTGTAATATTTTTACCCATTTGATAATAAAATGAAAAGTTTTATCCTGTTATAGTTTTATTTGTTAAAATAATTCTTGAAACTACCACAACTCCAAAACTAAACAAAAAGATTTTAACTAATTTTATAAGCCTACATGAGTCTAAGCTCATTATTGGTAATTAGATAAATAAAAAATTTCTATATTTTTTTTATAATTACAAAGAATATTTCTATTCTGCTACATAATACCCATGCACAGTGTCTCCCCCTTTCATTTTATACTCAATTGAAGATGTATTCATACAAGAAAAAACATTACCCAAATAATTTATTGTGTATAATGGGAAGATGAAAAATCAAACCTTATTATTTTGAGAATATTAGTTTAGCCCCATGGTTTTCCTATGTTTTTAAAACAAAAGGTAATCTAATGGTCTTGTAAATCTATCTTTCAACTATTTTTTAGTTATAACAAACTCAAATTTCATTATATTATGTTCCACCTTATTTTTTATAAATTGGTAATGAATCTTAATATGCTTCATTTGAGAGTATTGTACCAAAATATTTCCAACTAAATGTCATTCTTATTGTCAAATATAATTGTAATTGGTTGTAAAACCACTTCTACAAGATCTTTAAACTATTTATACATCCATATAAATTATGTAAAAACCTTATTATTTGAAATATATTATTCCTATAATGAACTCAAGGATACATTGTGATGTTTTTTTACTTAACCAAACATTATAGTTTCTTCCAATGAATAAATCTATTCCCCTTTTGGTCTTTTGATCTAAAATATATCCACCCCAATATGTATCAGAATAAGATATTAAATCTAAATATTTTCCTTCTTTGATAACCAAAACATCTTTTAATGTTCCTTGTTTGTTCCACATTATATTCTTTTAAACTAATAGATTATATTCATTCAAAGAACACAAAAAATGTGATTCTAAGAACATTGTAATGAATATGCGAGGCCTTATAATTGTAATATGGAGTAAACTTCTAACAATTATTCTATATAATGTTTATTATACTCCCTTTTTATCATCATTCTTCTAATTTTTATTCTGGCTACTATTAGAGTTGAAATTGGTTTTCCTTTTTCCATTATAAACTTCCTAAACACATCTATTTATTATTTTACTCATGATATGAATGTGTAATATTACCTTTTATGAACATGTAAATAAAAAAAAGAATATCTCTCTAACAATATATATCTCAAATTCTAATCACATCATATTTGGAAACCTACCCAAAAAATTCTTCTTTTTTTAGGCAATTAAGATATCATACACATACACTATACCTATGAACTATTCATTATAATATATTTTAACATTGTGTTTGTTATTAGACCCTCCACTCTTAAACTCAAACATTCTTATATATGAGTCCAATCATGTGTACCAATAATGAGGTGCTTACTTTAGTCCATAAAACACCTCTTTCAATCTATACACATTTGAATCATAATTTCTAATAAGAAAAACTATTAGTTGTTCGATGTAAGATTATTCATTAAATCATAAATTCAGAAATTATTTATTCATATCCATTTGATAAAATATAAACCTTCTTTGAACAACCACAACTAGAAAGAATATTATTTATTCCTCCATTACACAAGAGTTAATTTTTACTTTACATCAACTCCTTAAACATGTGACATGTCCATTACAAACTATGTGGGACTTATTATGAACCACTCTTCCATGTTAGTCAAACTTGTCTTTAAAGAACCATTTTGTAATGGTCACATTAGGATGTTTTGGTCTATCTACAAGCTCCAATGTTTGGTTATAGTTATTCTGATCTAACTCATCATTCATGGATTTCACCCATGATTCCCCTTTCAATTATTATTCAAATACAGTTGGATATATCATTGATAATATATCTTTATGTTGTATTCATATCATTCCCTAGGTTTGTGTTCGAACATATTTTTCTCCAATGACATTTCAAGAATCATCCCAAACTTTACTTATCCTTTTTTGAGTCACATGTTGAATCCCTTATTCACCTTGTTCTTTATCAAATTAAACTTTAGAATTATTATCAATCAGATTTTTTTAATTATCATGAATACTTTCTTATCCCTGCTTCATTTTTCACCCACTTATTTAGAAAAAAATCTAATAATTTTTCTTGAATGCATATCCAAAAACATTCACATTATTTTTCTCAATGATTTTTTTGGTCCTTTTATTGAAACATTTTTTGGATTTACTTTCTGATGAGTATCCCAAAAATATTCCTTCATCTGATGAAAAAAAATACAATCATGGATTTACCTATTCATTATGAATGAAACATTTTCATATGAATAATCAAAGATAATTTAGTGAAATTTTCCTTCTACTCCACATGTCATATGGAATTTTATCTTTTTTATGAATAAGAAATGATTGATTCTAAGAATAGACAACCACTTACACAACTTATTTCCATTAGTAGTGAGAAATTACACTTTCTATCAACATTATCTAAAAAATATTATTTATCATGTGGTTTCTACTTTAAATGAATCCATTTTATCAAGGATTCCTTACTATAACTTTATTCTATATTTGTCACGAACCAGCCCGGGTACCCTGGTAACCCGATAACCGAGCCAGCCTTGACATAGCCCGAAGGGCGTTCCCGATCCCCATGGGTCGGTGACTAGCACCTGGCATCACACAACATGAAAGTGGGAATGATTTCTGCCACAAGAATGCGGAAGCAAAAGAAAAAAGACAGCATGCATAACAAAAAGAAACTCCACTATGAGTAATGTACCAGAATACAAGGGGGCATAAATGTAACGGCCCGAAATTTTGAATAAATCTTGTTTCCTAATTTCATGTGTTATTTTATTTTATTTTTATACTCAACAAAAATGTTTTATTTGATAAACATGATTATAATTAAAATGAGATCAGTGGTTTTTGACTATTATATAACCATCGGTCAATATGACCGCTGTGAACAAAATGTTTTGATTATTGTCTCTAAATATAAGTAATCTTTGTTAATTATTATAGAAAGAAGATTCGATGGCCTCACCTAGTAGTCTTGGACCGATCGAAGCCCATCTAACAGAGCTTGGGAAGGAGGTAGAACCATTGGGCTTTGCTCTGGATCAAATCCAAGCCGAACTTCATCATGTGAAGCTAGAACGGAATCGCCTTCGTGAGAAGTTCAAACTGATAGAAATTACTACTCGGGCAATGTTGACTGAGCCGCCCCAAGCTTCTATCACCCTAGAACACCTTACTCTTAGGTCCTATGCTGGTATTATAAGGGGCTATGTAACGAGACCGTAACTGCCTTGTGTAATCCTTGTTTTAAATAAAAATTGGGATTTCTTCTTATGATGAAGTTTATGAATTTTGAAATGACCGGATAAATATAGTATGCATATTTTTGATGAATTTTAGAAAAAGGATATTTTAAAAATGGTTGTGTAAACCTTAAATAATTAAAAATGTGTAATGATTTTCAAAAAAAAGGTCTTCTACAATTATGTCCAGTACGAAATTTGGAGTCTAATAAGATCAACTTGATTTTTGATGAATAGTAAATTATGAATAGTGATTTTATGATTAGGATTAGTAATATGACCAAATGGATTAGTAATCTAACTTAAATAAAGTTTTAAAATAATCTAGGCACCTTGATTAAGTAATGTGATTCAATAAAATGGTTAAATAATGGTTTCATAAATTATTATTCAAGTATTAGTTTTTTCGGGTGAATAGTGTTTTTTAATTAAAAATTTAATTAAAATTATTTAGAAAATTATTTTTATAAAACAGATTTCATTTTTGAACTCAGAGCACCGATATTATGCTATGGTAATTTTTGGGGTTTTTTCTGAAAAAAACGAATTTTCGGTGAATAGTGTTTTTATTTAAAAATTAAATTAAAAATATTTAGAAAATTATTTTTATAAAATGGAGTTCATATTTGTAATCAGAGCATTGATATTTGATTATGGTGAAATTTTGGGATCTTTCTGAGAAAGTTGAATTTTCAGTGAATAGTAAAAAATGCAGTTTTAGGGTTTCGGTATGTTTAATGACATCATAGCTGTGTCATGATGATTTCATGAGTTATTTTAAGGGTTGGCCGGCCAAGGGTGATGAATTATTGTTTTGGGGGCCCCATGTGGCCTAACTCCATGATAAATTCCAAGGGAGAGCACATGGGTTTGAGAAAAGCACATGTGAGGTGTCCTTTGGCCATTAATGCCTTGTCCCCTCACTTTCCCTATAAATACCAAGCCCTCCTCTCATCCATTCGGCTCCCCACTCATTCCCAACGAATTTATGGTCTCATTACCTCCCAAGGAGCCCTCCCAAGGTGCCCCCAAGCCCTCAAGGTCCCAACCTTTGAGGTTTAAGAGTTACATTTTAAGGTAAGGGATCTGATCTTTCTCTTTCTTTTCAAGTGATCTCTTTTATGTCATTTCTTTTATGCTCCATGTTCTTATGTTAGAGGATGTTCTTTTATACTCCTCTTACTGCCCTTTTCATGTTCATATAATGAGAGTCCCCTTTTTACTCTCATTATTTCGTTTTATGATGTTTTAAGTGGCGCCGTTAGGCTGCCGAAATTTTTGTAACAGATTCTTTCTCCCTTCTCATTTTTCAAGATCTATTTTCATGTAAAGTATTTCAAGTTCCTTTGTATTATGTTGGGGTATGATCTCTAAATTTATCATACTGATCTTTTATGATCATATGATGAGATACCCCATTTGATCTCTTCAAGTCAGTATTTTGAAGTTTTAAGTGGCGCCGTTAGGCTGCCGAATTTTTAAGTGATTCTTCACCCTTCTCGTTTTGAAGTTCTACTTTCATGTCAATTCTTTCAAGTTCCTTTTTGTTATGTTGGGGTATGATCTCTATATCTATCATACTGTACTCTTATGTTCATTTGTGAGAGACCCCGTTTGATCTCTTCAATTCAGTATTTTGAAGTTTTAAGTGGCGTTGTTAGGCTGCCGAATTTTTAAGTGGTTCTTCACCCTTCTCGTTTTGAAGTTCTACTTTCATGTCAATTCTTTCAAGTTCCTTTTGTTACGTTGGGGTATGATCTCCATATATATTATACTGGACTCTTATGTTCATATGATGATAGACCCCATTTGATCTCTTCAATTCAGTATTTTGAAGTTTTAAGTGGCGCCGTTAGGCTGCCGAATTTTTTTAGGGGATTCTTTCACCCTTCTCATTCTTTTCAAAGTTCTACCTTCATGTCATGTCTTTCAAGTTCCTTTTTAATTATGTTGGGGAATTATCTCTATATCTATCATACTGAACTCTTATGTTCACATGATGAGAGATCCTATTTGATCTTTTCAAATCATTTTTGTTGAAGTTTTAGTAACGCCGTTAGGCTGCCGAACTTTCATAAGAGAAATCTAATTTTTGTCTTCCTTCCATGTTTTTCATTTCAAATGGTATGTCCTTGAAATTTCATTACCATGATCATGTATCATTCTTATTCTGTCCCTCTACTGTTTTATGGGTCAATTATGATTGTTCGACCCATGTTCCCTCTCTTTTCAAAGTTTTCTAAAACCTTGTAACATAGTCGTTATGCTGCAGAATTTTCGTCTCAAAATGCCTCTCTTTTCTCAAAATTATTTTATGTTATAAAGTGAATACTCAAAGCTCCTATTTCTACAGGGGTATTCACATATATATGAAAATGTTCTATTTTAAATTCTGGGGTTCACATACATGGTACCCGCTTTCCCTTTCCGTGGGTTTAAAGTAATGTAAAGATCATGTCTTTAAAGCAGTTTTTAAAACTTTATGATTATGAAATGAAACCCATTTATTTTATGCTATATGGGTTATTTATGAAATGTTTGGTGATGATATATGTTGCTCACATGATAATAAAGGCAAATTTAAGGGTGCGCCCTGATAGCGCTCCAATGCATTGGGTAATGATGTAACCACTAGAGATTACAATTTTCACGATACCTTGGTGAATAACCTTGGTAATTTTCAAATGACACCTTGGGGATGGACCTTGGTGATATGTTCATGATTGTCTATGTTAAATGATGTAGCCACATCTTCAAGTTATGAAAAATTTTGTTTTTATTATGAAATGCCTCATGATTTCTTTCTCATGCCTTAAAGTTCTTTTCATGTCCTTATTGATGTATATCAAGTTTACATGTAAAATGTTCCTCTTGTTTCCCTTACTGGGCCTTCTGCTCACCCTTTCTTTTGATGTATGTCCCCAGGTTATGAGATGCAGTAATGAACCTAGAATGAACTTAAGGAGACTCCTTTCAAGTGTTTAAGAAGAATGTTTTATGTTGTTTTCATGTATTATGTTCCTGGTTTCCAAGACACTAGACCTTAAAGATCCTCAGTTTTGTGTAATGTAATGAAAGTTTATGTGATAAAAAGACGGGATGCTATAGTTGGTATCAAAGGATGGTTTAGTTATTTGTGGAAATTAGGATATAAAAACTTTAGGAAGAACCCTATAGAAAAGTTTAAATATAGGAAATCTTCCTTGTATTTTGGTGAGTATTGAGTAAGGGGTTTCCAAGCAAATACATCCCTGTCTGGATACGAGCAGGTAGAGGTGGCTCTGGCACAGATGTACATAGGGGTAAAACCCGAAAACACCGCTTTGAGCTAGACTCGAACGGGAACTGGTACACGACAACGGGCCTTGCTGCACTCTTGGTTACGACACTCCCGGGGGATATTCTTTGGTAAATTCATAAGCTTAGTATGAACCATTGTTAAAGGATCAAAGATAAAATAAAATAAAGGTTCACATAAGAATA
Source organism: Viscum album (assembly GCA_963277665.1). Lineage (NCBI taxonomy): Eukaryota > Viridiplantae > Streptophyta > Magnoliopsida > Santalales > Viscaceae > Viscum > Viscum album. The sequence goes on along the minus strand of OY728166.1, from coordinate 1,076,244,047 downwards.
TATGATCATGGATAACCTAGATGGGAACCTAGGGGATCACAAGTTAGGGTATACTTTTCAACTACAAGTTATCCTTATATGCTTTAAGTTTCTTTTCTTGATTATTGGCTAAGTATTTAAGCCCCTAATTATAGTTTCTTTTCTTAGTTAATGGCGGGAAATGGAAGAACATGTCTCAACAACCAATGTGATAGGAAATGCTACGATTGTCGTATTAATATGACAGAGATGATTAGGGGATTAAAATATGATTTTTATTTTGGAATACATTCACTATTTTGGGGACCCTATATGATCGAGGTAAATAGATTACAACGGTATTTTCATTGAGGAGTAAGGTTGATTTATATTTGAAGAATCGATGAATTTAAGGTGGATTTATAGTAATTTAGGTTACTTTTGGGAATGATTAACCTATCTTGGGTTAAATATGTTTAGATTAGATACTTTTGTTATAAGATGTTAGGAGTGGTTGATGTTGTTTGGAGATGAACAATGAAGTTTATTTTGGAAGACTATGTTATCAAATCCTTCTTGTATTTGGGTTTCAATCTTAGTTTGGTTTATTTTGAGGAATTTTAAGGACCGTTATTTATGGAATGGACTATGATGAAATTTGGGTAGTACCATGGAACTTTGAAGATTTAAAAGTAGTTTCCATTCCAATGGGATTCTTTCTTTTTGAAGAGTTGTTTTACCTTACCCTTTCGGTTTTTGGGATAATGTTTAAAGATAGAAGAAATAGATAGTTGATCTTTTGTGTATTATGTGATTCTCTAGAAGATGATTCTTGTGTTTTGATGAGACCAAGTAGTTTTGAATTCTCATCGTTTGGAGAAAAGATTAGTTTTGGTAGAAACTTATTAAAGTATGAAACTCTACATGAAGGTAGATATATTTCCTTATGTTTTTGTTCTATGTTGTAAATGAATTCCTCAAAGTTATTAAAAGGAACATAAAACAAAAACGTTGTTGGTTTACGTTTCCTACAAGTTAATCAAAGACCGCTTATACACATCATAAGTTTGGGATTTTCTTATGGTTAAAGTTCTCCTAATCATGTTCTCTATCACTCTCCCCCAGAACATGACCCTTTGTTTTCTCCTCCATGTCCATGTTTCCTACATGGAATCCTAGTATGAGTAAACTCGGGTGGCCTTTGTACTCCCTTTTATTTCTTTTAAAGTAATAGTGTTACTGACTCTTTTTCCGATGTGGGACTTTCAATGAAATTTCAAAACCCAATTTTAAAAAATTGCGAGGACGCAATTTCTTAAGGGGGGAAGATTGTAACGGCCCGAAATTTTGAATAAATCTTGTTTCCTAATTTCATGTGTTATTTTATTTTATTTTTATACTCAACAAAAATGTTTTATTTGATAAACATGATTATAATTAAAATGAGATCAGTGGTTTTTGACTATTATATAACCATCGGTCAATATGACCGCTGTGAACAAAATGTTTTGATTATTGTCTCTAAATATAAGTAATCTTGGTTAATTATTATAGAAAGAAGATTCGATGGCCTCACCTAGTAGTCTTGGACCGATCGAATCCCATCTAACAGAGCTTGGGAAGGAGGTAGAACCATTGGGCTTTGCTCTGGATCAAATCCAAGCCGAACTTCATCATGTGAATCTAGAACGGAATCGCCTTCGTGAGAAGTTCAAACTGATAGAAATTACTACTCGGGCAATGTTGACTGAGCCGCCCCAAGCTTCTATCACCCTAGAACACCTTACTCTTAGGTCCTATGCTGGTATTATAAGGGGCTATGTAACGAGACCGTAACTGCCTTGTGTAATCCTTGTTTTAAATAAAAATTGGGATTTCTTCTTATGATGAAGTTTATGAATTTTGAAATGACCGGATAAATATAGTATGCATATTTTTGATGAATTTTAGAAAAAGGATATTTTAAAAATGGTTGTGTAAACCTTAAATAATTAAAAATGTGTAATGATTTTCAAAAAAAAGGTCTTCTACAATTATGTCCAGTACGAAATTTGGAGTCTAATAAGATCAACTTGATTTTTGATGAATAGTAAATTATGAATAGTGATTTTATGATTAGGATTAGTAATATGACCAAATGGATTAGTAATCTAACTTAAATAAAGTTTTAAAATAATCTAGGCACCTTGATTAAGTAATGTGATTCAATAAAATGGTTAAATAATCGTTTCATAAATTATTATTCAAGTATTAGTTTTTTCGGGTGAATAGTGTTTTTTAATTAAAAATTTAATTAAAATTATTTAGAAAATTATTTTTATAAAACAGATTTCATTTTTGAACTCAGAGCACCGATATTATGCTATGGTAATTTTTGGGGTTTTTTCTGAAAAAAACGAATTTTTGGTGAATAGTGAATTTATTTAAAAATTAAATTAAAAATATTTAGAAAATTATTTTTATAAAATGGAGTTCATATTTGTAATCAGAGCATTGATATTTGATTATGGTGAAATTTTGGGATCTTTCTGAGAAAGTTGAATTTTCAGTGAATAGTAAAAAATGCAGTTTTAGGGTTTCGGTATGTTTAATGACATCATAGCTGTGTCATGATGATGTCATGAGTTATTTTAAGGGTTGGCCGGCCAAGGGTGATGAATTATTGTTTTGGGGGCCCCATGTGGCCTAACTCCATGATAAATGCCAAGGGAGAGCACATGGGTTTGAGAAAAGCACATGTGAGGTGTCCTTTGGCCATTAATGCCTTGTCCCCTCACTTTCCCTATAAATACCAAGCCCTCCTCTCATCCATTCGGCTCCCCACTCATTCCCAACGAATTTATGGTCTCATTACCTCCCAAGGAGCCCTCCCAAGGTGCCCCCAAGCCCTCAAGGTCCCAACCTTTGAGGTTTAAGAGTTACATTTTAAGGTAAGGGATCTGATCTTTCTCTTTCTTTTCAAGTGATCTCTTTTATGTCATTTCTTTTATGATCCATGTTCTTATGTTAGAGGATGTTCTTTTATAATCATATTACTGCCCTTTTCATGTTCATATAATGAGAGTCCCCTTTTTACTCTCATTATTTCGTTTTATGATGTTTTAAGTGGCGCCGTTAGGCTGCCGAAATTTTTGTAACAGATTCTTTCTCCCTTCTCATTTTTCAAGATCTATTTTCATGTAAAGTATTTCAAGTTCCTTTGTATTATGTTGGGGTATGATCTCTAAATTTATCATACTGATATTTTATGATCATATGATGAGAGACCCCATTTGATCTCTTCAAGTCAGTATTTTGAAGTTTTAAGTGGCGCCGTTAGGCTGCCGAATTTTTAAGTGATTCTTCACCCTTCTCGTTTTGAAGTTCTACTTTCATGTCAATTCTTTCAAGTTCCTTTTTGTTATGTTGGGGTATGATCTCTATATCTATCATACTGGACTCTTATGTTCATTTGATGAGAGACCCCATTTGATCTCTTCAATTCAGTATTTTGAAGTTTTAAGTGGCGTCGTTAGGCTGCCGAATTTTTAAGTGGTTCTTCACCCTTCTCGTTTTGAAGTTCTACTTTCATGTCAATTCTTTCAAGTTCCTTTTGTTACGTTGGGGTATGATCTCCATATATATTATACTGGACTCTTATGTTCATATGATGATAGACCCCATTTGATCTCTTCAATTCAGTATTTTGAAGTTTTAAGTGGCGCCGTTAGGCTGCCGAATTTTTTTAGGGGATTCTTTCACCCTTCTCATTCTTTTCAAAGTTCTACCTTCATGTCATGTCTTTCAAGTTCCTTTTTAATTATGTTGGGGAATTATCTCTATATCTATCATACTGAACTCTTATGTTCACATGATGAGAGATCCTATTTGATCTTTTCAAATCATTTTTGTTGAAGTTTTAGTAACGCCGTTAGGCTGCCGAACTTTCATAAGAGAAATCTAATTTTTGTCTTCCTTCCATGTTTTTCATTTCAAATGGTATGTCCTTGAAATTTCATTACCATGATCATGTATCATTCTTATTCTGTCCCTCTACTGTTTTATGGGTCAATTATGATTGTTCGACCCATGTTCCCTCTCTTTTCAAAGTTTTCTAAAACCTTGTAACATAGCCGTTATGCTGCAGAATTTTCGTCTCAAAATGCCTCTCTTTTCTCAAAATTATTTTATGTTATAAATTGAATACTCAAAGCTCTTATTTCTACAGGGGTATTCACATATATATGAAAATGTTCTATTTTAAATTCTGGGGTTCACATACATGGTACCCGCTTTCCCTTTCCGTGGGTTTAAAGTAATGTAAAGATCATGTCTTTAAAGCAGTTTTTAAAACTTTATGATTATGAAATGAAACTCATTTATTTTATGCTATATGGGTTATTTATGAAATGTTTGATGATGATATATGTTGCTCACATGATAATAAAGGCAAATTTAAGGGTGCGCCCTGATAGCGCTCCAATGCATTGGGTAATGATGTAACCACTAGAGATTACAATTTTCACGATACCTTGGTGAATAACCTTGGTAATTTTCAAATGACACCTTGGGGATGGACCTTGGTGATATGTTCATGATTGTCTATGTTAAATGATGTAGCCACATCTTCAAGTTATGAAAAATTTTGTTTTTATTATGAAATGCCTCATGATTTCTTTCTCATGCCTTAAAGTTCTTTTCATGTCCTTATTGATGTATATCAAGTTTACATGTAAAATGTTCCTCTTGTTTCCCTTACTGGGCCTTCTGCTCACCCTTTCTTTTGATGTATGTCCCCAGGTTATGAGATGCAGTAATGAACCTAGAATGAACTTAAGGAGACTCCTTTCAAGTGTTTAAGAAGAATGTTTTATGTTGTTTTCATGTATTATGTTCCTGGTTTCCAAGACACTAGACCTTAAAGATCCTCAGTTTTGTGTAATGTAATGAAAGTTTATGTGATAAAAAGACGGGATGCTATAATAAAAATCCCAAAGTACTACAACCCAAGTACAAAAAAAATGAGAAAACAGCCCCAAGGTCCCTAAGAACACAACTCACCAAGACCAAAGATCAACAGCTGGATCCACCTCCAAGAGGTCCCTTCCCTTTGCTCGATCCTGGAAGAAGGAAGTCTAAAAACACCCGAAGGAAAAAGTAGGGTGTGAGCCTAAGCCCAGTAGGACACCATCAAAGATTCCGTAACAGATGCCAAATATAGATTTTCCAAAGAAAATCTTTCAATTTTCAAATAAATAGGTTTGGAAACTCAAAAGCATATTTTAACAAAACATGCTATACATTTTCAAATGATGGAAAAAATACTTTAAGCAAAGGCTTTACAATTATGGAATGTTTCTAAAACAATGGATTAAACAAAACATCTATATAAAACAGTTTATATAAATTCAGCAGGCATGTAAACAGTTCAAAATCATTGGCATACATTTATATCTCAAATATAAATAAACAAGCGAGCAACATGGTCATCTGCCAAAAGGTATGATAGTATTAATCAGTTATAGTATTCTACACTCTCTATGTGAACTCAGCAAATGTGTATACACACGTCCCTATGACACTAGCCAAAGGAGACTCGTCACCAACCCGTCGGAGATGTGACCCACCACAAGTATGTTTTAGAACGTTGTCATAGCATAGAGTGTATCCATATAACTCACTAACTACATAAGGCTTGCATGCGCTCTTACATGATGGGCGAACTATTTTAAGAATGCTTAAAATACGATCAATCCCATTCTTCCATTTAAAAAGTGTCAATTTCATTCCATTTAAAACCAAAACAGGTTTTATTCAAAACATGCATTTTTCACAAGATAAAACCACTGCGTTTCTATCAAATCATTTTAAGTCATTTCCACCAGTTTGAAATCCATTCAAAACCAATTCCATCATCACACAATTTATTTTCACAATTAAATTCAAAATTGTAATCGAAATCATTTCCATCAAATCCACAATTTAAATTGAACAATTTAAATCATAAAATTTCCATAAACACACCCAATTCAATGGAATTGGGGTTTTCCAAATTTCCATGCCAAAATCCTTTCAAATATCTTGATTCACTGGAATCGAGTTTTTATCAATTTAATTGAAAGAAAACTTGAGAAATTTAATTTAAATCAACAATTGAAATAAATAAAGCAAATACAATGATAATCAATTTGGCAAGTCGGGACGGAACCACCTACCTCGAAGGTTTTGACCAAAACCACAACGGTCCAGGATGCTTAAGAAAACTGGGTTTCTTCTTCAAGAACCCGCCTTAGATCTCTTCTCCTAGAAATATCAAGACCAAATCTCATCAAATTTGGTACCACACACTTAGATCTACCCATAACGGGTGTAGATCTAAGAAACTGAGAGAAGAGGAGAAGTAGATCTAAGTAGATCTAAGAAACCGATCAAGAACGATGAAGAACAATCACATAACTCAAGAATCCGACTTCGATTCACCAAGAGGAGCCTATGGATCGCCTCCGGAATGATGGGAGAACCCTCTATGACCTTAAGAGAAGACAAATCCCGAGTTACGGCCGCTTAGGAGGAAAAATGAGGCACCTAGAGGCAAAACTGAGCGAGATCCACAATTTAAGGATCTCATTTAAGTGGTCGCAAGATTAGTTCGCACGGTTTGACAAACCGTGCACTAACCGTGCATTAGCTATTGCCCAAGTTTTCAAGGTTGGAACGGTTTGGTCGCATGGTCTGTCAAACCGTGCGCAAACCGTGTGGACCTCTCTGCCCAGTTCTGCATGGTTGGCACAATTTGTCAAACCGTGCGCAAACCGTGCATAACTCACTGCCCTTTAGATTTCTTTAAAAGTTCACCCAAACACACCCCAAGTTGCTACTCCACAACAGAGGTACTTAGAAACATCAAAATTACCTTAAAACTTAAATTGATGTTACAATATTCCATGATTTCCAAGATAATTTTCAACATCTATTAAAGTATATTTTGTTCCCTTTTATGATTGTAGAATCTTCATTGTTCTTCTATTTTTATTTTCACTCTTTTTAATAATATTTTTACATAGTCCATAAATTCTCTCATTTATTGTATAAAAATAGCAAGTTATATTGAAATATATTCATTAATAAATAGAATGAATTACTTCTCATCATAAGTTCTATCATGAATGATTAGATCACATACCTTAATGTGAAACAAAACTAGCATATTTCATGCTTGTGAATTCATGGTAAGGGTTTCTTACCATAGTTACCCATAAGAATGAATTATATATCTATTATTTATTCCTCTTCAGTAAAGTAATGTCAATAACATATTTCAACTTTGATAGAGTCTCTATAGTCTACTGATTATTGTGGAAAATCCTCTGGATCCATAAAGTGTTCTTATCTTCTATAGTAAGGACACAACTTTTCAATTTTCCACAAAATATATATAATTTTCCATTTGTTCACCATAAATATATAAGTGAATTTCTATTCTTTCATTTAATATTGAAACCCTTTCAGTTGAATGTGATATAAAAAACCCAATCACATAACTGATTTATACTCACCAGATTATGTTAAAGGTCATCAATATAGAGAACTCAAGTATTCATAAAATCATCTCATTCTAGATTAATCTTAAAACTCTCATGGATCTTTATATCTCCACCATTTCCAAACCTAACAATTTTGTAAAATATTCCTTTCATATTCTTGAGAAAATTCATGTTACCTTCCATATAAGGAGAGCAAGGGTTCCAAGCACCGCAGAAGCACCAATTGTGTAGTTTCTAACTCATATATTTGTTTCACTAAAAGATTATTATAAGATATACATGATGAAAAATTTCATGACCAATAAACTTAATTTATGGAATCACTGGAACCAATAATTGATTATTATATATATATATAATTTATAATTAATCTATTTAAATAAAGAATTAACTTTCAGTTGGTTCCTTAGTCATTGACTATGGTCTGATCAATTCCTCTCTTCATACCATCATCATGTTAGTGTAATTAAGTGTATATTTCCTCTTGTGGTGATCCACATGTGTTTCAAGAACTTTTGATCATCATCATAGAATCCTCTACTTTCCAGTGCATATAGTTATAATGACTGTGTAAATCATTGTTGATCACTATAGAATCCATCAAAGAGAGAATGAATCGATCTACTGGACGAGGATAATTTCTTTTTATTCTTCAAAGTGTTTTAGAGGAAGAAATCCCTAGGAATTGAGAGGATCCTCTATATGAATCATTATTCATAATTATTAGAATGTGGCTAGGGTTTTAGAAAATTTCATAACCAAGTTTAAATAGATGTTGGGTTAGAAACAAGGCCCCTTATTATTTTCCTAATCCATGAAAAAAACCCATGTCTAAATAATAATAGAATTATTATTATTTACTTGACATGCACTAAACTAATAGATAAAATAAATATTATGTTCTTGAATATATAAGTTAATATTTATTCAACTAATATTTAATATGACGTTTCTCACTACACCACTAAACTTAGTCCCCTAATCCACATCAATATTTATCAAATCTTGAATAATGACTATTTAATAAAGTAAATAAATATCATTTCGTTATTTTTCCAATAAATAAATAAAAAATATATTTAAAAACTAGTAAATATATATTTATAAAATATTTATATCTTTTAAAAGAAACCAGGGTAAATAAACAGTATATATTTACATAATTAAATAAATAATTTTTTAGTAAATAAATATTAATTAAACAATAAACTCACACACACATATATATATATATATATATATTCCCTTGAATAACTTATAATTTAATATTTTCTATCTAACTAACATGAATATTTTTTAAACCATGTATGGGAATAATATTTATCCAACATGTTAAATACTTAAAGAATTTAACCAAGGTTCCAAATACATTTAGTGAGTGGCCCTCTAAGCCTCTTTCTTTATGGAATTAGGACACTCCACCTACTGTAAAAGGTTAACATCTAACAACATGACAGGATTACAATATAGAAAGAATTTATGTCACGATGATATAAATCCTACTATGAATAAACACCATGTAATATAATCCCTTTATCTTGATATTTCAAACAAAGAATATTTTATACTGGTGTAATAAACATATTCTTTAGATTTTCATTTCTTTTCCTTCATAGAAATAAACTTTCCAAATACAATTCCATAGACTTGGACTTAATTTGGAAGTTACACTCCCATAAAAGGTCATATGATATTAACTTCCATTATACTAGGAAAGGAAAAAATCTTTTCTCACATTATTCATTAATATAGTATCACTCATGATTCTCCCGATATAACCTACTTCGCACAAACATTTAACATTATAGTTTTTATCATCAAAATATGCAACTCATGATATTCATTAATAATAATCGTAAAGATTAAGGATTAATATTCATGTCCATATATAGTAATATCTAATTCCACATATAAATGTTTATTATCTACTTGCGGGTTATATTCTAAAAAAACACTTTCAATGAAGATTATGAAGGGTTTAAACCATCAGAAAGTGTTTCAAACTTTTATGAGTCTCCACCCCTAATAGTATATATCATTTTTGTACCATATAATGATATCATCCATATTTAGAATATATATAAGAATACCTTCATGGAACTTCTAGGTTCTAATCATAGTGAGGAAATCAAATGATCTTTCAATGTAACAATTACCCTTTGGACCTAATCACATGAAATTTCAAACATAATAACAATCATGATGTTATAATAACTTTATTAATATTCAATAAAATGAATATCTATAATCATAAAGTATGTAAATGTTGGTTCTAGGGAAATAACACCATGAGACTCCCACATTCCCTAGATCCAATTGCTAACAACTTTTAGTCCACTAGATCTAAAATGACATTAATGATTTTCCTAAGATAAATCCTTAGTTAAGGGGTCCTCCATGTTTTACATTATGGAAAATATACTCATCACGCCTTCAAACCTATTAAAAAAATCTATCAAGAGGTGATACTTGTAAAGTATGTGATTTATACTTTGATGTTACTTTCGATCCTTTAAGAGAGACACCACTATAGTATTATCACAATATTATGTGATAGGATTACTACTGATAAGAACCATATTAAACTATTAGATTATATTATGAATCCAAACTAATTATTTGGATGTGTTATAAGTTTAAATGTACATAGATTCTACTATAGAATAATAACAACTGCATTCTTTTAACTCTTCTAGTAAACAACCTCTCTGTTAGGACTAAATGCATATCCTGACTGTAACATAATATCATTATGATTTGTTTGGAAACTAGAATAAGTATATCCTATAATGAATTGTTCCTTGTATCCTTTATATTCCATGAACATATCCTTAGTACTTCTTAGATACTTAAGGATATCTTTAACTACAGACCAATGGTGTTATCCTAGATCAAATTTATATCTACCTTCCATGATAAAATCATAAGAAATATCAATCTTAACACATAACAAGGATTAAATAATTTATCCTATCATAGAATCATATTAGATATTACTCATTAATTCTCAATCATATTAGGTATAAGGACACATTTTATTGAAGATATGTATTCCATGTGATATTGGAATCAATCCACTCTTGTATTAATCCATACAAAATATCATTATTATCTGGTCAATATATGTACCTTAAATTAGACCAAACAACCTTTTGGATCTATCATGAATGATCTTGATTCTATGGATATACATTGATTCACCTATATCCTTCATGGATAAACACTTATTTAACCATTATATAACTGATAATAACTCTGGAATGTCATTTCTAATATTTAATATGTCCTTAAAATATACTACTATGAAAATGACCACACTACCACGAAATCCATTATAAACACCGAGGTCACATTATTTCTTTAAGAAGAAAAATTATTTTATGGCTTCATAAAATTGAATATTCTATAACCTAGAAATTTTATTTAAATAATAGATGGATCTATGCAATTTGAAAATCTTTTCAGAATTACTTTTATCTATTAATCATTTAAGGTATTTCATATATACAACTGCATGAAGGTTCATACTAAGGAAATTTGTTTTGACATCCATTTTATAAATATCATAGCCATGGAAAGATACTATATAAATTTAAATTATGATGGATTTAAACATAGAATCTGAATAAAAGGTTTAATTATAGTCAATTCCTTGACATTTTTTAAACCCTTTATCCACCATGCATTCTTTATAGGTTTTAACTTCACCTTCCTTATTTATTTTTCTTACCCATTTGTGACAATGTGCTTTAAATAAACTAGAGGATCAATCAGAACCCATACAAGGTTTTTCTATATAGAATCCATTTCAAAATCCATGGATTCATTCCATATTGCATCTTATGGGTTATCTACAACCTCCTTATAGGAAATATGATCATTATTTTCAACCAATAATTTGATACCATCCTCAGTGACTAGAAACCCATTTTTTTCAGGTTCTCTAACCTCTTTGATGCTCCTATTAAGTAATTTTTTTAGGAATAACACCTTCCATGAGGACATGTAGAATATTTTTCTATACAAAATCTTGTATATCTTGAGCATCAACTTCATTAAAGTCAATCTTTCTCCCACTATCCATTTTAAGAAGTTCTCCCTCTCAATAAATTAGGCATGTTTTGCGACATTTAATTTCTTATCTGAGGAGTTGTATAGATAGTATCATATTATTTCCCTATGATAAACTATAAAGATAAACTTAATTCCAAGAAGTTCCAATTTATCTATAGTAGTGGCCTTAAAAATGTCTCACATCCCCATACATGTATTCTTAACCGCAAAAATTTCCTTCTAGATATTAACTCATATGGTATACCATGGTATGATTTAGTTGGAACCATGCTTAGTTTGTAGGCTATAGTGTGTAGTGAATATCCCCAAAAGAATAATGGAGGATATACATGACTCATCATCAACCTTATAATATCATTAAAGGTATAGTTCCTATTTTCACTAACATCATTCCACCATGTTGTATAAGGTGTAGTTAGATGATATAAAATCCTATATTTACTTAAATTTTTGATAAAATATTGCTTAATATATTTTCCACCTCAATCAAATCGAATCTTATTTGTCTTCTTACCATGTTGAGTCTCTACTTAATTCTTGAAATATTTTAATTTCTCAATGGAATTAGACAAATACCTCAATAAGCATATATATATATATATACAATTAAATCATTAGTAAAAGTAATGAATTATGAATAACACCCTCCATATTCTACTAGAAAAGGTTTGAACACATCATTGTGTATTAAAAACTCTTTAGAAAGAAACACGGTATTGTTTCATGTTTTAACAACATAACTTTTACTCGATCTCATCCCTGTCTCTATTCTTCTTTATGTCCTGTGAAAAACATTTCAAAACTTGGGATGAGCATAAAAAACTCAGTAAGGGATACATAAATAATGAAAACTATTAGTTTTTTGAAAACATGTAAACCAGGAATACTTTATCATAAAGTAATAATTTTCACCTTTAAGAAGTAGCAAAACACTTCACTGAATATATGCTCATTGCTTACCCTTTTGTAACCAAAATATTACCATAAATATCATAGAAAGAAACATATATCATATAAATGTAACTTGGTACATAAATATACTTAAATGAAATAACCATACGGTCGAATTTCACACATATCACAAAATGGAATAGTCATACGGCCGACTTCCATACCCAATGCATTGGAGGTTATAATGTAATCATCCATCCTTGGTTTATCACAAAATCACCCATCATTTGGTTTATCATGTAACCAATCATCATTGGTTTATCATGTAACCACCCGTCAAATGTCCAATTACCATTATATAATAATAACACATAAAATATTTCAAATATCAACATTTCACTAATAATATTTCATTTGCAATCATAAGAAATAATTTCAAGATATTGAAATAATTAATCCATTTCAAAACAAAATTCATTACCAAAACACCAAAAAATAGAATAAGGTATTTCTTTTCCTTTTAAAAACATTAAGTCTTATAGAGGAAACCAAATATCAAATAACGATTACAGCAGTAGAGAGGTCGTTGTCGCTGCATACATTAAAAACATTCTTTTTGTCATTTAGTAAAATGATTCATAGAAAAAATATTTCCTTTGAATAAAATTAAAAGTAAAATGGGTTTATTATACACCGTATAAAAAGAAGAAGGTGTATATTATCAAAATATGCATCAACGAAAGGAGATTGAGACGAAGTCCCTTACCTTGAGTCCAAATTGTCACGTCTGTTCCTTGTTCTTCCTAAATAATAAACTTAAGTTAATTTTTACTTGATTCAAAACCTTTTTAAAGTTTATTATTAATTTTATATTACTTATTATCATGTTATAAAAATTACATAATTATTTAAGTTCATATCGATCGTTTTGTCGATATTCGGTACTTGAGTCGAAAATGAACTTGTTTGATGTAAATTGTCCATGTAGTCAAAATTCCATCATATCCAGAATGATATTCATGATTTAAATATCATATATACCCAGTATATATGTATTTATAATAGTCCATAACATTTTGAGATAAGAAATGAAATGCACCGTTCATGGAGACGGTAGGTCATATGTACGCATGAACGCTACTTTCATTTCTTTTTCATATTAAAATAATAACAATAAAATGATATAAATATATATTATAATACCAGTATTATATTAATTTAATTTATGTATTATAGGATTAATAAAACCATCCTTTATACATTCCATGTATAGCATGAACGATTCATATCACTTTGAGGGGGCGGTAGTCCACATTTACTAAAATGAAATTATCATATTTACACATCATGGAAAGCATAAAGATATATTGTAAATAAATATTATAGAAGTATAGAGTCAATGTAAATATAGTTCCATCACAATGGCCACCATGAGAGGTGGTAGAAGAAAATTGAACAATCATCCTTTCGTGAAGCAGTAGTTCACTGTACATATAAACAATATGTTCGTATCCATTAGATGGAGGTGTGTATGAGTGTAGTGTGAATCCTTCTCATAAAAACATATTAGCATATTGAGGATACTAGTTTTGTTATGTAATCAAATAATAAGAAGAACATAGGGAGTGAAGAAGGAAAATAAAGGAAAGGAATTTGAGAGAAGACGTTACCTCAAAATCGGGTAACTTCTTTTGATTTGATCAAAAAGGATTTCTTTAACTAACTTATGCCCAAGGTAAAGATTCTAATAGTAAGGGAGGGATTCTAGGAAGAGTATTGGATAGAGTTTTTCTGAACTAAAAGTATTTGGAAGTGTGAGATAAAGATAAGAAGAAGTTTCCTTTTATAGAATAGGTGAGGGTCACTTTAGGAAAGTCTTGAAATATTAATTTATTATAAATTCAATTTCGATTAAAAACATTCAAAAAATCATTTAGTTATAAGATAAGATGATTTTGGTTCAAATTAATATCATAAAATAAGTTTTAGATAAGTTTTTAATATTTTTTTATCCTTATATTTTTGGTTTAACCCTTATTTTACCCTTTTTAATCCTATCGTGATATCATGTTATTCACACATTGTGGGTTAATGTAATTATCATATCATTTCAAACGAACCTAAAAAGTTATTTATAACATATTTGGACTTATATTAACTTTTTGGATGAATCTTATATTTTTATTAATTTAATATCATTAAACTATTTTATATTTTAAGTTATAAATTATGTCAATTTTGGACACTATTCATACATCCCTCTTTTAAAAATTAATAACCTGATTCCTTCAAAAAAAACATTGAATCAATATTAACATGTCATATTCACCTATAAAATTTGTATATGGCATTAATTATGTCAAATAATATTTATTTTAATATTTATAATATCATTTGTTTGAATCCTTTATTAATGAAGCAACCATTGCATCATTACTGTGTCATAATTAAATTTATTTATTTAATTTATAAAAATTATAAATAAAATATAATGATGTAGGAAATATTTTTATATTTATAATTATTATTTATAGTTGAAGAGATCACTTATATAACTCCATATAAAAATTGATTTAGTAAGACGATACATGTTTATGTTATTTTTCTCTTTACTTTAAATTAATTATTATAACATGTCATTATCACACCCATGTGGATTCATGTGGTCCTAAAGTCGACCAAATGATGTATGTGGTTATCCATATGTCATCCAATAGGATTAGGATATGTGTTAGGATAGTTTTATATTATTATAATATTATTTTTTACCCTTATTTACCATATTTACCATTTAACCATAGTAAATAAAAATAATTACTGAAGTTACTATTCATAATGTCCAAAAATAAAAGGTAATTATTTACAAAATTTGGACATTATGATTCCAAATATGGAATATATTTTTCCAAATTCAAAACACAGAGTTTTTAGAAATTAATTTAAAATTAATTCCTATTGTTAAAACCAAAAAGCATGTTTTTAAGAATTAAAAACTACCAAAAGATTGACATTTGTTTATATCCAATTTCAATATGAAATTACTTATAATGACCAACATTGGATTAAATAATAAAAATATATTCTATTTATACCTTAAAACCATTAAATGATATGATTTAACCTTATAAATTATCTCGATGGAAAACGTTGTTTTTAATTAAAATTTAGCGTATTTTTACTATTCATCAAAACATGATAGTTATCAGAAAAATATCAAAAATTTATCCAAAGTAAATATTGATTCCCCGATTCTAAATAAAAAGTTTATTTTTCCAAATAGAACATGTAAAGGTTTCAAAAACTAAATTTAAAAAGGGTTCACCATCAAAAGGCGGTAAAACTGCATTTTTAGAAAAATGCTACTTTTATCCTAAAAATTGAATTTGTTCTTATATCATATCTAGAAAAAATATAATATCAATTTAAAAAATTACATTGAATATATAAAATATATATTTCATTAAATAAAAATCCATAAAGGGTGATATGATTTTATAAACACAATTATTCTCTTTTAAAAAGGTTTTCATAAAAACACATACTTTATATTCAATTGGTTTTTATTTCCATTTATAATAAATTTGGTAACCAAAAAATCATTATTTAAACATTTTTAAACCATATTTCAAAATTCAGTTGATATTATTCATTCTCGTCATTCCACCGGCTAGGCATTAACTACCATTTAAAATAATAATAATATTATTGTATTATTTTTTGGTATAACTCAATATTGTGTGCAGTGTAAGATTTAAAAGAAACTCGTTGTTTCTTTTCGAGTACGATATCAGAAAAAGCGTCCCCTTTAACGTAAAATTAATATATTGTTCATAAATATTAATAGAAAAGAAAAAATTATTATTCTATAAATACTTGGGTCGTTACATCATTCCCCCCTTTTGGAAGTTATGTCCTCACAATTTTAAAATTAGGCTCAGAAATATCATTGAAAATCTCGCATAGGAAAAAGAGTCAATAAAAATATCACTTTAAAAGAAATAAAAATAAGTACAAAGGTCACCAGAGATAACAAATATTAGTATTCCATACAGGAAAACATGGATATGGAAGAAAAAACTAACTATCAAGTTCTGATGGATAGTGATAGAAAACATGATCAGGAGAAAGTTAACTAGAAAAAAACCATAAACTTGTGATGGGTTAAACAAAATTTTATTTCCTAGTAGGAAAAGTAAACAAAAAACGTTTTTGTTTTAAGGTCCTTTTCATAAAGTTGATGAATTATTTTACTATTTTGGATAAGAACATAAGGAAACATACTTACTTGACAAGTAAAGTTTCTTTCTTTAATAAATATCTACCACAAACTCATCTTTTCTCCAAATGATGAGTATTCAAGATGAATTGGTCACACATGAAGTGCTAGAATCAACTTCTAAAGAATCACATAATCCTCAAAAGATCAACTATCTATTCATCTTGTCTTGAAACATTAACCAAAACCAAAATGGTTAGTATAATATTAGATAATCCCCAAAAGGATAATCCTTTATAAAAATAAATACTAGTCTTAATCTCC
The DNA here is from genome assembly GCA_963277665.1 of Viscum album. Classification (NCBI taxonomy): domain Eukaryota; kingdom Viridiplantae; phylum Streptophyta; class Magnoliopsida; order Santalales; family Viscaceae; genus Viscum; species Viscum album. The sequence goes on along the minus strand of OY728166.1, from coordinate 1,076,227,061 downwards.
AAAATTCAACAAACAATACCCCAAAGTTCAAAAAAGATCATTCAATAAACAATTGTCCTTAAAATTTATCAAAGTATTCCAAACTAAGATTGAAACCAAAAAATTCATAAGGATTTGATCACCTAGTCTTCTACGATAAATCTTAGCATTTATCTCTAAATAATATCGACTACTCTTAAAGTACCATACTTAAAAGTAATTAAACTAATCACATATTCTCCATGATAGGTTAATCATTTCCATAAATAACCCAAATCATCTTTTGTCCACAATAAAAACATAGATTCTTAAAAAATAAAATTCAACCATTACTCCTCAAATAAAATCTCATAGTATTATATTTTCCTTATGCATATAGTGTTCCCAAAAGAGTGAACATTTTCCAAAATAACATTTATCACTTAATCACCAAATCATTTTCATATACTAAGGATATCCATTTGATAAAATATAAGTTCCCAAAATCAGTTTATTCTTGATCCATAAAATCAGTTAACTAAAGAGAATAAGTCATACTAACTAGGGGATTCACGTAGGCCAATGGTAGGTGATGCGCCCTTGTCGCGTTTCGGTTGTGGCTTCGATTCTCGTGGCCTTGCTGGACGTGATGGGTTGTCACTCTTCCAGTGGGTTGTCTTTTTCCTAAAACTATATAATTTTTAAAACATTCCCAAAATGAGATAAAATCTTCAAAAATAACTATAACATATTTTAACCTCAAAGGTTGTCTCATACATTGCATTTTTCATCCCAAAAAGTAATAACCCTCAAATTCAAGAATCATATAAACCCTAATGGTTCTTTATAACTATATCCATAAAAGAAAAGGTAATTATTCTTCAATTAATATTTTTCTAAAACAAACTTAAGGGTTAAAAATACTAGAAGTCTTCCAGAGTAATCCCATTATTAATACATTTAAACATATCATCATCCATAGATCCAACATAACTCTTCAATTCCTAAAATGTAGACATATTAATCATCGAACATTCTTCATGATCCTTTATCCTTGTTTTTTCCATCTTATTCTTTTATACTTCTTTCCTACAAAAAAATCACGCATAATGTCCTAAGATTCAATAATGTCGAAACATGAGATAAGAAATAATCCATACCTTTCATAGATCATTTTTAATTTCCTCATCTTCAATTAGAATGGAATTAGGTAATGGTAAACATATATTTTTACGGTCCTACTGATCCCATTCCTGAACCTTCTTTTTAGGACATCTATTTGCGTAATGACCATGCACACCACATTTAAAACATTCAATTGATCCCTTAGAAATAACTTATTTCCCTTTCCTAGAGCCAACTGAACGCTCCCTTTTTCCATGACAGGTTATTGCTTTATGACCTTCATTACCACATCTATAAAATATTCTCATCCATTTCAAACATTTTCCTAGGTGTTTCTTTTCACATCCTTGACACATAGGTTTTTTAATATACTTACCTTTATGATTATTACTATAACTTCCATAGGGATTCTTTTCTCGCATATACGGTGCCTTAGAAAAATCACCAAGGTTCGAGTGTTCAATCATTAATCCAGATAGTTACTTAAGAATAACCACAAGAGTTCTCATTGCAGCTCTCATTTCATTAAGTTGCTTATTTAGAAAACCACCACAGTTTCCTTCACATCCATTATTACTTTGGTGTCTACTAGATCCATCCATTTACTAAAACCAAAAAGTTCAGTGTGATTATATCAGTAAAATCATCATATAATATCTTATGAGGAGGGTAAACACTAAGATATACTTATTCATGTTATCTTAAACTCATTCAATTTATCTAAAATAACTATGACTCTTTATAATATGCTAACCACTGTGGTTATATAAAACATGTCACTTATGCTTAAATAACACCCTAACCTCTAAAGTTATCTAAACCGGCTTCTGATACCAACTACAAGGCCCCAGCTTTAAACATTACATAATCTTGAGTTAAGTCAATAATTCAAATTTTAATCACATTAAGGATCTTTTCAGGTTTTGAGCTTTAGAGAATTAGGTCATAACTCATACATAATGACTTAAATATTATAAGTAGACACTTCTACTTACTATCCATTTTTTTATAAAATAAAAACTCTTTAAAGGACCTGAACTTGTGACAAGGAACCTATGTCAACACTACTGAACCTATCCACATCCCCAATAATCTCCTCAAATCAATTAGGAATAAACATCTCGGGAGCTCGCACACTACCATGGGCTATAAAAAGGTTTCTAGCTCATTACCCACTATCCTCTTGGTATAAATGATAGGGTGTAGTTAGAAAATATTCCCTAGGAATCCCAATGCTAAAAACTAGGGATTTCTCTCATATAGGTCACTTATTGTATTCTTAGGACTCCCATGACAATTCAAATAGAGTTTAAGAATCAAGAATCACAAGCAGTAAGTATAAAACATTTTAAAGTACTCACACCTCATCTCCCATATCATCACAAGCAACAAACCCAATCACATATTCATATAAAAGCATAACAAAATTCATTCCAATATAAATCATCCCCCCATGGGGTCAAAAGATACAACATAAAAAGTAATCCTTGATCTCAAAGAGGGTCTCACACATTTATAAAATCATTCCACATAAAGTGTCAATAGGGATTTCACAAAACCGCTCAAGAAGCCAAGCCATTTTCACACCATTTGAAAAGAGCTTTTCAACTTTGAAAATTGTTTAAAGAAACCACAATTGAAAGTAAAATTGGACATTTAACCATGTCTATAAAATCAATTTTGAGGTAAACACACCCCCTTCTCAAAAGGAAACCAATTGGTGCTAAGAAACCCCTTTCAAAACTACACCACCCAATTAAAAATAATTTAAAACCACTATACGACCCCACAGTCTCAAAACCATTTAAAAATAAAGAAGTTCAACTCCATTTTATTTCCAAATAATCCATTTAAATCATCATGCACATGATTTAAAGATAAAACCGGTGTCAAAAACCCCTTTTAAAATATTTAAATACCTTTATAAAATCAACTTAGGCATTTTAAAAAATACTTGGCATGCGACATGAGTTCATATCAAGCCTTTAAACCAATTTCAAGCAATTAAAATCCAAAAAGGGTTCATCATTTCAATGAAATTTCATAAGAAACCATTTATGAGAACATGAATCAATTTTAAAGGATCCACTTGGGCCTGATCACAAGTGTTTGGCATGTGACGCAATCATGCCAAGCACAAAAACCATTTAAAAATCATTATTATCCTACCATGAGCCCATAAAATACTTACAAAATCATAATAAGAAATTTAAAATCATACATGAAAATTATAACATTCATCACAAGAGAATTCCTAGAAACACCTGCCTCATTTTAAGTAGAACCATTCAAAACTCATTACCTTCAATGGCAAACACCCAATCAAGCTAAGAAATGACCTTCTCAAACCTAGAAAACCCAAAACCAAATCACTATAACCTACTCAAACCCTAATATGAACCCATACAATGGTTATCGATCACATAAGTGAGATAAATAGAGAGGTGGGGTGAGGGTAAGAGAAGAAAAGAGGAATATAAGATAACAAGGGGCTTACCACTAGGATTCCACTTGAAAATGACAGGGAGAGAGCTTGAAAACCATGGAGGAGGAGGAAGAGGATATCCTTGATGTCTGCCCCGTGCTATGCTGAATGAGAGGGAAGATGAGGGGTTCCCAACCACTTAAAATCAATATGGGTTAAAGGGTAAAATAACCCTTTAATGAAATATGGGTTGGTCACATGGTTTGGTCGTACAGTTTTCCAAATCGTGTGCTAACCATGTGGTAGACATTGCCTAGAAAAAATAACCTTACAAAGTTATTAAGGTAACCCCACATGGTTTGAATAATCATGTAAAAACCATTCCAAATGGAACTATAAAATTATAGATCTAACTCACATGCTTGTCGCACAGTTTACCAAACCGTGTGCAAGAAGTGTGTCGGTACCCAGACCTAAAGATGACTCACATGGTTTCCCCCAGGTAATGCATGGTTTAGACCAAACTGTGCACTAATCATGTATATTAAACCATGAACATTCAAAATGATTTGCATGTAAGGGAATTAAGGGTCCACATAAGGGATATCACATAGTTTACCCTAAACGGTGCACCCCAAACCATGCACGGGAATAAAAATTCCCAGAAATTCAAAAATTCAAAGCCAAAACTCCCAAAAATTTAGATTACTCTAAATTAAAATAAAATAATACATAATAAATGGTAAAAGTGACATGTGGATGTCACAATTATCACCACCATTCCACTGTCTACCCCAAAAAGTCCCGGGTCAAACTAAAGTAGCAGAAAAAGGGGAAAGGTCCACTACTCCTTTATAAAAAGCAGAATGATCATGGACAACTCAAAATATCACAAGATCACAAAAGCACCAACCAAGGTCTATTCCCTAAAAGAACCACTAAAAACCTTAAACAGCACAAGAAACCTCAAACAGGAATCAACCATGAGAATCCAATAAGGGATTTTAAAAGAAGTGTAATAACCCAAAATTTTATAAATGAAATTCCCTTTATGAATGAATAAATGTCTTTTTACGTAATGTTGTTATAGAAAACACATGCACTTATTTGGTTATTTTTTAATGTTACATCATATTGGATTTAAAAGGCCATTAATAATCATAACTATTGATAATACATCCATTTAATAGTGATCATATGATTAATATTTACATAGGGTTATGATAAAGTCCAAGTGATATAGATGAAAGAAGCGATGACCTCCACCAGTAGGATTGTACCCTATGAAGCCCATTTATCGGAGCTTTCGAGGGAGATGGTGCCATTAGGATTTTCCCTTGATCAAATCCAAATTGAGATTCAACAAATAAAACATAATAAAAACCATTTACATGAGAAGTTCAAGCTTATTGAGATCACGATCCAAACCATGTTCGCTAAATCACCCCATGAAAATCTCACGATCGAGCACCTTACTCTTAGGGCATTCACTGGTGTAATAAAGGTCTATGTATCAAGACCCTAATAGTATGAATTTATATATATTTTTTATAAAATAATTATTATATCTATCTTTTATGATGATTATTATTAATTTTTTTAATGATTCGATAATGAGTTGATAAAAATTTGATGAAACACAAATTTTCTTTTTTTTTTTTTGGAAATGGATAGTTTCAATCAAGATGCTCAATTTTAATGAATTCAAGAATTTTTTAAATAAATTAAATTTTAATAAAATATTATTATTAAATAATTTTTATTAAATATAAATGATAATATAATTTTACGAAATCAAAAATAATTTTTATAAGGGCCAGGAAACTGTTATTGTAAAAAAAACCTAGTATTTTTCAATAAATGTGGATTTTTGATTTAAAAGTGTAAATTATCATAATTAGATATTATTTTGAATAAAATAAATATTTTTTTTAAATTATGACACTGCAATTATCCAATGATGATTTTTTCATAATTTTTGGAGATAACCAAATTTTTAGGTCAAAAATAAATATGGTATAAATATACAGTGTGTATTATGACATCATAATAACCCAAAAGTGATACAATATAAGCCATAAATGGTATCCAAGACCAAATATATATTTAAAATTTAAAATAATGTTTTTTTTAGGTTATTTTATTATTTTTATAAACCCTTTATGAATCCTCTAAAACTTATATTATATATTAAGGATTTAAAATCAATTCCTTATGAAGATGACTCATTTACACATCACCAAGGGTAATAATTTAATGATACTGGTTCATAAAATTGTAAAATAATTAAAACCACTTCAATTTGGTAGAATCCATGGTCAAAAACCATGGTAAGGTTTTTGGTTTTGAATACTTTATTGTATAGATTCCAAAACCTATGTTTTGAAAATAAAAAAAAACTCCCCACTCTTTTTGCTATATAAAACCACCCAAACTCTCATTTATCTTCACTTAAAAACTTCAGAGCACAAAATTATTCGACCATTTTATCTCTATATTCCTCCCAAGGTTCCCCCAAGCTCTTAAGAATCTTCTCCCAAGATTTTAGAAACACCCTCTCAAGGTAAGGGATCCTCTTCTTCTCTTTATTCAAGCATATTCTTTGTCTTATGCCTTTTTATTCCCAATTGTTCATGTTGAAATATGTTATTAAACATAACTCTTAATTACCTTATTATTTACAAGTTATTTGAGATCCATTTCACTCTTATTAATCTCTCCCATGAATCTTTGAGTACCCCCGTTATGCTGCCGAAATTATCCTGTGATTTTCCATGCCAAACTTTTGTTTTGTGAATACTCATCCACATTTACACTCAAGGTTATTCACATAGATGTAAAAATACTTTATTTATTGGTTACTTCCAGGTATTCATCCCACACTCCTTAATCTCAGGATTAAATGTGATGAAATATGATCCTATGTTGAATGATCTATGTAGCACACTTATGCTTGTACGTGATATGAAAGTGACAGGTGGTCCAGGAATTATATAGCCCTCCAATGCAATGTGTAATGTTTTAATCTCATGAGATGACATGTATGGTGAGTAAGAGGTTATCTTAAGCATTCTATGTTTATTTTTTGTAGTTATCCTGGACTTATGTTTATGATGCCACGTTTTAAGTTGCTTCCACATTCTCATGTTACCTTTATGTTATATTGACTGAAAGTTATTGTTTTATTATAAAAACCTTAAAACCCAGGGATACATGTCACGGAGGACAGAAGTAGTGAAGGCCAAGGGCTTCCTTTCGGATTACATTGACACATTTGAGTGGCAAAGAGTTAAGGCTATCATAAACTATCAAGGTCTCCTCTGGCCTGCCCCCACGGGCCATCGTATCAGCCGCAAAGTTGGATTCCCGTACACTATGATGGACCATCCTACCCTGGTTGGTCTCCGATTTTCACCTTCTATAAATATACACCAGGTTCCAAGCAATGTCACAAGCCCCCTGAAGAGATCTGACCAGAACCTCCGAATCAGATTCGACCTCTGTCACCCGAAGACCTCTCCTCCTACAAAGAGTGACACCCGAGAGTAGGGCTCCAAACTCCACGCCCATAGAAGAGCATGGTCCATAATAAGCACTGAACGCAATGTGCATTGAACCCCAACAATCCCGGAGAACACCACCGCCCCTCATGATCCCCCCCATACATGAACCGTCTACATTCAGTTTCAACCCGCTGGCCGGAGGTTTCCACCTTACCCATCTCCCTCTCTGCAAGGTCTGCGTGCACCGTCCCTTAACAAGGTTCCCTAGTATACCTGCATGCACTCCATTCTTGAAAAGAGAGGCAAGTTCTACAATGATCAACCTCATACGGACCTGTAAAGCTAACAAGGATCTCCGGCCTCCTAACCGTACCTGGTTACGAGCTTCCCAAAGGGTCCAGCATACAGAAGTCGGGATGATAATGCCTACCGAACGCTCCTCTGTTCTGTTACCAAAACCCGAAAACCAAGATATAAGATGTTCACGAACTGAAAGATGCTCCCCAGGAGGAAACCTGAAATGAGAAAACTGGGACCAGAGGAACACTGCCCATCTCCCCTGAAAAAACAAATGTAACGTTGATTCCAAGTTCGGTCTCTCACAACAGTAGCAACGCGATGCCATGGATACCCCTCTCTTTTGAATGTTTTCCTCTGTGGGTACCGCTCAGTTTTGAATCTGCCACACTAGGAAATTCATTCTCGTTGGGATTTCTTTACACCACGTGAGCGTCTCCCCTGCCACCCCATTACTGCTCCTCTGCTCAATTCTCCTGAATCCATTTAAATTAAAACGCCCCGACCCAACTTCTGTAAAGCAACAACGGTCTGGTTCATCTCTCATGACAACACTGTTAAATAGATTAAGTTGCGATGGGTTAAGGTTTTCATGAATAAAATCATACCTCCCGCATGCCTCCCTGAAAGATATGTCAGGAAGAGGGAATCCCTCATAACAGAGCCTCTCCTCCGTCCAAGCATCTCCCCAAAAACTGATCTCCCCACATCCAATCACCCATCTGGTGTAGTCCTGCAGCACCTCCATATGTGAGATTATACACTTGGTGAGGCCCGTCGCACCGCACATGCAAAAATCTCCATGCACACCATATCTTGATTTGAAAAACTTTGCCCAAAGAGTTTTACCTGCAATCACCTCCCAAGCCAATCTTGCTTGCAATCCCCGGATAGATCCCTGGATATCCCGAAGACCAACCCCACCCTCTTCCACTAGATGGGCCATCCTCTTCCAAGATGCCCAGTGGCATCTCCCCTCCCTCTTCGCATCCCATAGGAACGACGTGAGAATATGCTCGATCTTATGTATGTCTCTAGGTTATCCCGTGCTGTTTTAAAAGAGAAACAGAATTTTAGAGCATGTTAAGGAAGTTTTCAATAATGTTGTTGTATCCATGTGTCAAGTTTATATTCTATGTATATAATCTCCCAGATACAATAGGATTCATAATCTTTTGGGATTGTTTTATATGTACCTTTATATAATAAATCATGAAATAAGGTGTATTAAAGACTATGGGTTTTTATAGTTGTTATTAAAGAAAAGTCTATTTGTTTTTGGGATTAGGATTAGAAAACACTAGAGAAAGCCTTAGGGATAATACTGAACATATGAACACATCCCTAAATTTTGGTAAAATATAGATTAAGTGGGTTCTAAGAAAATAAATCCCTAACTAGATACTTCAAGTGGATGTGGCTCTCACATTGATGTACCTAGAGGAAACAACCCTAAAAATAATATATTGAGCTAGACTAAATCATTAATTAGTACAGTAAAATGGGAATTGTTGAAAACATGGCTTGAAACTCCTGGGGGATATGATTGGGTAAATTAAAAGGCTCATTATGAACCATTATTAAGTGGATAAAAATGCCCACAATATTTTATATTAGAAAATAGATTATTGATAGCTTAGATTGAAGCCTAAAAAGTCACAGGTTAAGAAATATATGTCATTTATGATTTATCCCTTTGATTTTCATGGTTTCCCATTTTTTTGTTTAATATTTTAAAAATAATCATCCCTAATTTTCCCTTTATTTCTTACCAATGGCTGGAAATATGAGGAACTGAGTCAACAACCAATACGATGGAAAATGTGATGACTACCCAAATGAGATGCCTAACATGATAGGAGCTCAAGTAAGACATCTTGTGATTATGCCAAACCAGCTATCAAAAATCACGATTAACAACTAGTGTATAGTTGAATGTCCAAACACATCAAAGAAGAAGAGGATGACATCTCAAGGAAGTTTATCTGATAAATGTGGAAAAGGAAAGAAGACTCAATATTCTTTATGCAAAACATGTGGAAAGAGGCACCAAGGGAAATGTAACAAAGGATTTGGGAGATGTTTTAAGTGTGGAAAAATAGGGCAAAAATTACCCATTTTCCATTAAAAATGAATAACATGATGTGTGGAAATGAATTTCATTATAGGGTACCATATACAATTTTACGTCGTAAATGTGGAGAAGTTAGACATTATCCAAGCCAATGCTCTATTCCAAGGGATAACAAGCATGACAAGCACTAAAAATCTCCAAGATTAATGTAACAAGGGATGTATTATGTAGAGATGGATCATGATTAATGAAGTAAACAAAACCTCTACTCTAGAGTTGTGTATGTTTTACTATATTTCAATTCATGCCACATTTGCAGATCTTATAAGTTTTCTAAGAACATTGAGTCGCCACCAAAAATGATTTGATATCTTTGGGTAAAACTTCATATATTATTATACCACAAGTTGAAGTTTGTGGGGATTTTCATCATGAAAATATTATTGTTCTCCCTTTAGATTAATTTGACGTAATTCTGGGTATGGATTTTCTTTCCTAATATAGAGTCAACATAAATTACTGAGAGAAGGAAATCACCCTTCGTATCATGAATCACCCTTTGATTGTATACATGTGTAAGGAGAAGGATGAATCTACTTTGGTACCATCATATCAATAATGGATATTATTGCATTATGAGAAAGTGTATCTAGATTAAATGATTGAGACTAAAGAAAAGATCATCCTTGATGACATGACTGTTGTAAAGGAATTCACTGTTGTATTTCTTGAAGAATTGTATAGTCTCCCTCCAAAATGAGTGGTTGAGTTCTCAGTTGAACTTTTACCTGGAATAAGCAACCTTCCTGGGGCATGTTATCACCAGATCCTTTAAAAATAGAGGCAACTGAAAGATGGTCAAGACCAACCTATTTGATGGAAATCTGCATTTTCCATGGATTGGCTGGGTATTATCATCGATTTTTGAGAAACCTATCATGATGATAAATCCCCTCAACCAAGATAATTCATAAAGGATTCAAGTTTGTCTGGAATGATGAATGTGATGAAAGTTTTAAAGAGTCCAAGAAGAGTCTAATCACTACACATGTGCTCACATTACCCACTAGTGGGAAATTATTTGTGATCTACAGTGATGCATCTAAAATGGGATTGGGTTTTATACTCATGTAAGATGAAAAAGTGATAGCTTATGCCTCCTTACAACTAAATATCCATGAGTATAACTACCCAAATCATGATCTAGAATTGGCTACAATGATCTTCACATTAAAGATTTGGTGGCATTATCTCTGTGAGGAGAAGTGTGACATATATACAGATCATAAAATCCTCAAGTATATATTTATACAAAAGAAGATTAATATTTTCCAAATAAGGTTTTTAGAGCTGGTAAATGATTATGATTGTTTAATACATTACTATCCTGAGAAAGAAAACAAAGTGATAGATGTTCTGAGTAAAAAGGATCCTACAACTCTATCCATGATGAGTATTGGAAGGGATCTAATATTATTGGACATGAAAAGGATGGATATGAGAATAATAAAAGGATATTCATCCCACCTAGCTCAAATAAGTACTCAACCATGCATTCTTAATAGGATCAAAGAGTATGAGAAAGATGATGAGGTGTTACAGAAGAAGGGAGTGAATATACAAGAGTTCAACTTTGTTGAAGATGGAGTTATAAGGTTTGGAACCTGGAATGTGTCCCATCAAAACCATAATTAAAGAGGGAACTTCTAGATGATGCGTATTGATCATCTTTCTCTATTCATTTAGGAAGCACTAAGATGTATAAAGATTTGAAGAAAAAAATTTTATGGGATAACATGAAGAGAGAGATTGTAGAATTCGTATCTTGATGATTGGTATGAAAATAATTCAAGGCTGAACAACATAAGTATAAGGGTATGATGTAATCATTTCCAATACTAGTATTAAAATGAGAAAACATAACCATGTATTTCATCGTACGACTCCCCAAGACATCTAAAGACAATAATTCCATCTAGGTGGTAGTCAATCACTTTAAAAGTCAATGCTTTTCATTTCTATCAAGAAAGATTTCACTCTTTACCAACTTTCCAAGATATAATTAAATTTAATGAATTCAGTATTTTTTGAAATAAATTATATTTTAATAAAATATTATTATTAAATATTTTTTATTAAATATAAATGATAATATAATTTTATGAAATCAAAAATAATTTTTATAAGGGTCAGAAAATAGTTATTGTAAAAATCCCTATTCGAAAAATACTCATGTTTTTAAAACACCTCACCATTTGGAAATCTTCTTATTCCATTTGAAATTTCATTCCATCAAGGTAATTTCAAAATGTTCCACCTGGATTTTAAAAACCACTAATTCATTTAAAAAATATGGAACCAACCTAAGCTTCTTGAATCCCATTCATTAAAACATTTCAAAAACATTTACCACTTCACTTTCATTAAGTGAAAATAACCAATTCTCCAAAATCACCCCACGAGGTTCCAAATTACTTTATAATTAAACAATAAACGAGTTTTAAAATAAAAATGTTTTTCAAATTCCATATCAAAATAAACCGTATAAAAACAATAATGCCCAATACTTTTCCAGAAAACTAGTTTCATTTTATAAATAAGCTTGAAGGATTAACCCCCAAACCAAAATTCTTGCATGAAATTCAAACCCATTTTATAAAAAAACACCAAAGGCTTCCTCTCAAACCAAAATAATATTAAATAAGATACTCCTTTTTTTATAAAACTATTTTTCACAACAATCACACCCAAAAAGGAGGCACACCGCCATTCTCAATTCATATCATCAAAAGATCACAAGACTGGCCTTGATTCCCCCCCCCCCCTTTATTAAGGATCTCTCAATATTGGTCTAAATAACAAATCAAATGGGATGTGAAACTATGCCACAATCGACTAAATTGTTTGATGGGTCAGGGTCTGGTCATAAAATAATCACCATAAAGTTTGTAAGATCAAAATTTTAGTTGATGTTTGGTTTATCGGGTCACACAATGCCAATGTGGATCAACACACCAACAATGAAAAATCCAATAAAATATCTAATTCAAAATTCAAACCCCACTACCCCTAGTAACTTGGGCATCACCATGAAGGATGGTTATCAAGAACCCACTCATGACCAACTACTTGAGTCCCAATGATGATCCTAACTCAATATTACCATAATACACCCAAATAATAATAGGTCTACTCATGAAATATCCTAGTTTCCTATTGAAAAAAACCCTACTTTGATACAATTTGTAACGAACCGGCCCAGGACTTCCATATGAACCAACACTGAATTGGATCACTATTAGCCTGAAGGGTGTTCCCAATCTCTACAAGCTAGAAACTAGTTCCTGGGTCTCAAAAAAATCTACTTGGGAATTATTTCACTCTCAGTTAACATTATAAAATGAACAAACAATGGAAATAGATAAAACATCCAACAAGGGAAACTATAAAACCAAAATAAATAAATGGAGGAAGAAGATACATAAACATCTTAGGCCAAAGAGGCCAATACAACAACCCAAAACAAAAGGATAAAGAGAAAAGGAACCTGAACAGCTCCAACTACACCACTACTGACCTCCGGTCACTCATCATATCCCATTATTTCATCCATGGATGGACCCAAACCAAAGAACTAAAATAGAGATAGGTATTCGGAACCTATAAAATATATTTATAGGCATGAACTAAATAACCTAGTAGGTCTCCACCCACTAATAATATGGAAATTCCCTTAGTAATACAGTTCATAAAATGAAAGTTTGAACATATGATAAAAATAGTTTTTTAACATGATTTATAAAAAAAAGTGCAATAACATGCCACTGATAATTTTATAAACAACTTCCCTTTTCTTTCATAAAACAAATATAGTTAAACCTTTTAAATAATTAATTTCACACCAAGGGAAGAGGGACTTTTCAAATCCATGGAAAACAATTTAAAATACCATTTATCTATCTTTCACAACTTTTCATGAAATCTCCCTTTTCACAAATAATCTCAAGGAAAACCCCATTCCTAAAAACTATTTTAAGAAAACCTAAACCATTTTCATTTATAAACCAAAATTTCAAAACATATAATTTTTTTTAAAGTAAACCAACACAAACCCAAGGTGAAGCATAAACCATAAAAAAGGCACCAAAGCACCAAGGAAACACAATCCAAGAAGTTCAACCAAATAATGGTGTCAATACAAACAATCAAGTTAGGGGATAAAATCAAATCATAAAATGAAATCCCCTAAATCATCCAATGAAGGACCTAAGCATCATGGGTGTTGTCCCTAGACTCTAGTAATAAAGGACCTGCACTGGAGACAAAGAACCTAGGTTAAAACTGTTGAACCTATCCATGTCACTGGTAGCCTCCTCAAACTAATTAGGAATAAACATCCCATGAGATCACATGCTACCACGATCTATAAAAAGGTTTCTAGATCACGACTCACTACCCTCTCAGTATAACCGATGGGGTGTAGCTGGGAAACATTCCCTATGAATCCTAATACCAAACACTAGGTATTTCTCTCATACATGTCACTTAATATATTATCAGGACTCCCATAAAAAGTAAAATGGAGGTGAGAAATCAATAATCACAAACGAAAAGTATAAAACATTTAAAATTACTCGCACCTCACCTCCTATATACTCACAAGAAACAACCCCAATAACATATTTATATATACAAATCACAAAATGAATGCTAATATAAAGTATCCCCCCATGGTTTCATGAGCCATAATAGGTAAAGTAAACACATTGGGATCAAATAGGGTCTCACACCTTTATACAATCATTCCATGTAAAGTGACAAGGCTTTCACAAAATCACTCATGAATCCAAGCCCTTTTCAAAAAAATTTGAAAACCAATTTTCAAACAATTTGAAAACTACTTTTCAAATATCATTTGAAACCCATTTAAAGAAATAAAACTTAAAAGATAACTTGGACACCCAACCATGTCCATAAAATCACTTTGGAAGGAAACACACCCCTTTTTCAAAAGGAAACCAATTGGTTCCAAGAACCCTCCTTTTCAAAACCGACCTCCCAATTCAAAATAATTTACAACCACTATGAGAGCCCACATTCTAAAAAATATTTAAAAAGAATAAGGCCAGCTCTATTTAATTTCTAAATCATGCATTTAAAACATAATACACACACACTTTAAAGATAAAACCCATGTCAAACACCCCCTTTAAAAATATTTAAATGCCTTTGACAATGACACTCGAGCATTTTAACAAATACTTGGCACATGACATGGGTCCATTCCAAGACTTAAACCAATTGCAAGCCATTAAAAACAAAAAATGATTTATTGTGCCAATGTAATTCCATAAGAAACCATTTGTAACACTTAAAACATTTTTAAAGGATCCACTCTGATATTATCAAAAGTTCTTAGCATGAGACACATTCATTCCAAGATTAAAAACCATTTAACAATAATTTTTAACTTACCATAGGCTCATAAAATAATTCTAAAATCATAATAAGGCATTTAAAATCATACAATAAATTTATAACATGCATAAAAAGAGAATTCCATTGAAACACCTACCTCATTTCAAGAGAAACCATCTGAAACCCATAGCCTTTGATGGAGAATTCCCAACCGAGATAATAAATGACCTTATCATCCCTAGATAACCCAAATCCCCATCATTAGAACCTCTAGGAACACTAATCCAAACCCTAACAATGGTTAGGGTTCGCGATAGTGAGAGAAATCGAGAGGGATGGAAATGAGAAGAGAAGAGAAGAAGAATATAGGAGAAATAGGGGTGAACCACTTGGATTCGACTTGAAAATGAGATGGAGAGATCTTGAAAACCAAGGAATAGGAAGAGGATGATCTCCTCCAAGTGAACCCCTTACTATGATAAATAAGAGGGAAGAAGAGGGGTGTCAAACCCCTTAAAATTGATAGGGGTAAACAAGTAAAATAACCCTTTAATGAAATCTGGGCAGGTCACATAGTTTTCACAATGTGTCAATCATGTTGTGGCCACTAACTAAACAAACCAAACTCACATGGTTCCCTTGGAAACCTTGTATAGTTTGATTAACCATGCGCAAATCGTGCTAAATGAAACTATTAAATTAAAGAGCTAACTCACACACTTATTGCACGGTTTACCAAACCATGTGTAAGATGTGCACCAGTACCCTGATCCAAAGATGAATTGCATGGTTTCCATACCACATGGTTTATATAGAATTATGAGCTATCAGTGTAGAAAAAACCATACAATTTCAAAATGAACTGCACATAAGGGAATCAAAGGGGCGTGTAAGTGTTATTGTATGATTTACCCTAAACCATTCACCCCAGACCATGATCCAAAACAAACATTCCTATAAATTCTAAAATTCAAATCCAAAACTCTCATAAATTTAGATTACCCTAAATTAGAATAAAATAATACAAAATAAAAGGTAATGGTGACATGTGTGTGTCACAATTATCCCCACCATGACACTTTTTACACCCCATAAAGTCCTTGATCAAACAAAAGTAGTTGAAGAAGGGGAAATGTCCACCACTCCATTAAAAAAATTTGAAATATCATAGGTAACTCAAAATATACCAAGATCATGAAAGCATAAAATAAGCTCTATTCCCAGATAGACTCGTTAAAAACCTCAAACAACATGAGAAACCTCAAATGGGAATCAACAAAAAGAATCTAATAAGTGATTCTAAAATAAAGGAGACTAAACAAAGGTCTCCCCGCTATTTAGAACCAATCTAAACAGTGAAGAAACACACCAACCACTCCTATAATGGGGAGAGACACCAAGACAACTATGATTCCAAAAATACAATAAGTAAACAACTAGATTCCACCAACCATGAACATCAAAAAACGAGTTCATCTTCAAAAAGGAAGCATAACCCATGGAATACTCAGAGGTACCTAAATCCAAAGAACATATATGATCATAAGATCATGTTTAGAAAAAAATACACAACTATCACACCCCAAACAACCAAAGGTCGTGAGACCAAGTTACATAAATCACTACATCTCAAACATCCAAGAAACACAATGATAAAGACATGCCTCAAGAAAAGAAATGATATGGCTCTAACCTAGGATCACATACTAAGAAAAGGGGGTGGAATAGGACCTTATACCCGAGTTACACACTCACGGTAACCCCAACCAAATTTAAAATGACACTAGCCAGTGCATAATCTCAACTGGTTCCATGCCTATCCTAGTCACCTGAAGCACACTCTAAGGTTATTTTGTATTCAAGAAATGAGCCAAACCCCAAGCATGGCCCCCAACACAAGGCCACTCTCACCAAAACGACCATACAAGGCATGAGTAAAGCCAAAGAATCCTTTACTAAAATAAGAGAAACCTAAAGAGAACCTAAGGATCATGACAATAGAATCCACATCAAGGATACAAATCTTTGACTTCATCAAGCACAAATCCTCAAAACTGAACACCACCCCCAAAAACACAAGGTGAGCGTTGCTTATCATGTCACCCAACTTAGTGTTCAAGACTCAACTATGATAGTCTCCCAAATAGAACTGGTGGGTAATAATCCACCACACCATCAAAGGGGATAATGGCATTCATCACTCCACTCAAGGAACCTTCAAACTTTCCAAGACCTAAAGAAATTGTTTCTTCTCCACATTTGTCATCAAATAACAGGAAAAAGGAACATTCCACTTATTTTGACCAATTAACTCAGGATGAAGCCTTGCTCTTATACCTCAATCCATCAAATCATGACGAGACTACAAGTCGTCTTTTGTTTTGCCTTTGACATTTAAAATATTAGCAAGTAACATCTCACAGATGTTTTTCTCGATATGCATTACATCCAAACAATGACGTAATAAATTTGATGACCAATATAGTAACTCAAAGAATATGTTTTTCTTTCTACAATTGCTATTGGAATTCAAATTAACATGTTTTCATTTTCTGATATTTGATTTGACTTTTTCCAAGAACATAATTAAAATCATTAAGTTCTTTAACAATATCATTCTCTGACATTCGTTGAGGTGTCTCATCCGTCTTGATGACATTATCGAACTATCTCTGATTTTTCCTGTATGGATGATCCATCGGTAGAAATCATCGATTCCCTATGAAGCTGAAAGTTCGTCGAAACTTTAATCTTCGGGAACATGAATTTTTCATACAAACAGACCGGGATAATTTCCCTTTAGTACTCCAACCAGACATCATTCCGTAGGTAGGAAAATCATTTATTGTATATAATAAAGTTTCACAAAACATAAAGTACTCCTTAAATGCATCATGTGCTTGTGCACCAACAATCCAAAGCTCCTTTAACTCCTCTATTAATGGCTGAAAGTATATATCAATATCATTTCTAGGAACACTAGGTCCAGATATCAATATACTAATGATAGTAAATGGTTTCTTCATACACATCCATGAAGGAAAGTTATAAATGTGAATGAAAACAGGTCAAGTACTGTGTGCAGTATGCATTTGGAGAAATGGGTTGAAACCATCACAAGATAATCTCAATCTAACATTTTGTGGGTCAGCTGCAAAATCAGGATGTAACCTATCAAATTTCTTCCAAGCCAACCCGTCTACAGGATGAACTATTTCATCATTATCCTTATTTCTTTCATCTTTATATCTTCTCATATTCCTTGCCATTTGTTCTAACATAAAAAGTTTTTGAAGCCTGAGAATTAAAGGGAAGTTCCACATCACTTTCTCTGGTATGAGAGATTGAGTTGTGTCTTTATTAGTTTTCCATCTTGATGTGTCACACTGTTTGCACTGACTCAACTCTGCATTTTCTTTCCAGAACAGACAACAATCTTTAGGGAAAGAATGAATCTTAATAGATGAAAATCCAAATTTTTCAACCAACTTTGATTCCATGTAATCATTTTCTAGAATAAATGCATCACCAGGTAGTAAATCCTTAATAAATGTAAGAAGATAGTTGACCACAGTATTACTAAATTCATACAATGTTTTCCCATGATATAATCACATTAAAAACTCAATTTTCATCATTTTTTCACATGCTTGATATACTGGGGTATTTGCATCTTCCATCAGTTTTCTAACACTCTCAACATCATCATACTGATTAATATACGAAAATTGTGTTCTAATATTCATTTCCTCTTGCACTAGTCTACATGAGGAGCTGGATTCAAAAACAAAAGCAAATCGATCAGAAATCAGATTTTTTGTACCAATCATTTCTGTTAAATCGATGTCATTCACCACTTGAACTTTTTCTCCATTGTGACACCACACAAGATAACTTTTTTGGAAACCATGTTTAGTGATATGGTAACTCACTTCCTCACGAGTTAACCATGGTCTTCCAACACAATCAAAACACAGGCATCAAATCAATATGTCATCCGGATCATTAGTGAATGCAAAGTCCAAAAAATATCATAACTCCTGAAATTCATGAGTGATCCGGTCAACATTGTACATCCAATATCTATCTATTCTGAGGCATATAAACATACATTAAAAAATTATCTAGAAAATGACTTAACATTATATGTATTGTTTTATAAAATAATAAGTAATCATCAATAACATGTTAATAAAAAATCATAACAAATATATTAAAATTACGGTTTAGGGAATTTATAAATGTTTTAAATTATAAAAAATCATGAATAGTCACACATAAGTTCCAAGAATGAGGATTGATTATAGTAAAAATAGTTTATATGAAATCTAAGAGATAATAATAATCAATTCCCAAAAATGTTTGGATGGATTCACAATGAGTTGAGATATTTTATATTAATTCTATAAAGATTTATTGAAATTTAGAGATGTTTTGAAAATTTAAACCATATCATATACCAGTGTGTAGAAGGATGCCAATATACCATAATGTGTTGAAGGACATCATTCCATTGTTGATTTTTAATCATGGAGTATAACACAACATCTTGGTGAAAATGGGAATGAGGGCCCACTTCTAAAAGAAACTATAAATAACTAAGAATTAGAGGCCACTAGCATCATCACCAAGTCCACATGGGCATTATGTTCCACGGATTGGTTGAAATTACATCACAGAATATGTGGGTGATGAAAAATATCTGGAAAAAATATTCCATCTCAAGATTCATGATGAAAATGGAAAGTATTCCCCACACCATGTAGAGAGTAAACACATTATCAAGGTCAACACATGTCATTTGTCTCATTAAAACAAATTGTCATATCATCTTAGGTCATAGGATTAACATAGTGAAATGGAAGAACACCTCATAATTGAACATCATATCAAACAATGGGCATCTCATCAATCTCATAATAGAATAACAAAACTGGGAATTTATACCAATAACATTTCCACAACTAAAAAATCATAATTAATTGCCCAAGGGAGGCATATAATAAAAGAACAATTCATTTTCTATAACTACAAACTCACTCTTTACCACATGCATGGTCTTCCCTCACATGTAAGGGTTAGGAAATATTTATCACAATCCCACTAGCCATGCCAAAGTAGTGTTTGAAATTTAAAAAAAAATGATCCAACATTGCAGCAGTGTAGGAGAAAGGCACCACCATGAGGAATAACCAAGCTCAATTGTAGTTCCAAGAAAGACAGAAAAAAGAAGTTAACATAATAAATCATATCAAGGGAATAGTAATTTCCATAGAATAGGTTGTAACTGTGGATAATAGATCTATGTGGGGTGGCATGGTGACCTACCAGGACTTGTTGGGACCTAAGGAATTTTATGGTGATTTGATCTCATGTACAAGGTAATGAAGAAGCCCTCGCCCAAATGAAAGATCAATATGGGATTTGAGAATTACAATCCATGTCACACGACTATATCCACACTACATAATATAGTGTTTTTAATGAACATAAGTAATATTTTTTGTCTATAATGTAGAGGAAGAGGTTACACTGCATAGATGGATAGAATTATTTTCAATCGCACTAGACATTTGGCAATGTCCATGATGGATTATATTCAATGAGATGTGAGGGGTGTGCATTTAGAAGTTTGAAAGATTGTGTTTTTTAATTCTAGATGAATTTACACCATGGAGATTTTTATTACACCATAGTCAAGATGGAGAGGAATTATTATACACCACGGAAAGGATTGAATCATGAAGGGTAAGATTTGGGAAGTTATATTATTGGGTTATCTATCAAGTGTATAGGTCATTAAACCATGAGGATGTTCTCCATGATGTATCCTTAGTGTTTTCAAAGGCGTTCGGCGCAATAAGGCGCAAAGACCTCTTAGGGACACAGCGCGAGGCGCAATTAAGGCACACATACACAAAATTAATTATATATAATTTTTAACAATATTATAAATTTTAAAAAAACTTAAATTCAATAAAAAAATAGCCAAAATCATTATCAAATAATCAATACTTAGAACCTAAACATCAAAATCATGGTGCAACAAGGTGAGTGACGCAACATGTTTTTATAGTGTATGTTATGTTTTTTAATTAATATATTAAATGTTATATTTAATAGAATTAATTCATTCCTTCCCCAATTTCAAGCATCATTCCTTCTTCCCCGATCTACGCGATCACCCTCAGCCTTGATTTCTAGCATCCTTCCCAGCCACCCCCAATTTACAGCGTCCTTCCCAGCCACCCCCAATTTCCACGATGTCCGCCAATCGCCCTCACCCACCCACCCCGTTTGTACCCCCGATCTCGGCCGATCGCCCTCACCGCCAGCAACCCCGGATTTTTTTCCATCCTACCTACCACGATCTCCGCCAGCACCCCTATTGTCGCTCACCCCCAGTCTCTGTCGCCGCCTGTCTGTTGTACAATCTCGTCGCCCTCGATCCCAATGACCACCCGTGCACCTTGCGCTTTTAGCACCTCATGGTTTGGCGAGAGAGGTGCACGCCTTTGGCGCGCCTTAGTGAGGTCGCACTACCTCACCAGTATTGAGGCGCACCAGGTGCGCTTTGCCTCACCTCACGCCAAGGCACGGCAAAGCGAGTGCCTTTGACATCACTGTGTATCCTTTATTGTAATTGAAAAATGGTTATGTAAAAACTGACTTATCATGCCACAAATGGATTTGCTACACTATAAGGTATGGATCCTACATAATTCAAACATCATTGCTAAGGTGGATTTAACATGGAGTTTTGGTGGTCAATTAAACATATTAATCTACAAAATTAGAATGGAATGAAGGATATCTGATTGAGGAAGATCCAAAGGTTCGATTCAAGGTAGAATTAAGCAACATTTAGGTTATTCAATTAAGCAAAAATTAATTTGGTTATACCCGCTTCAGAGGAGGATCCCAAGGAGGTGGGGTAGACGCGTCGGACGCACGCTGGAGGAGGAGGTGGGGCGACTGTCTCGGAGCAGCGTCGGCGAGGTGGTCGCATTGGGTGGCAGCGTCAGGGGAGGCCGCCGTGAAAAATATTGATCGGGGTGCTCATCGATCAAAATTGAGTGTGCCTCCTACTACTGAGGAGTTCTTATGAGAGCAATGGATTGGGTTAACTAAAGATGAAAACAAAGGAGTCATAGCTAGGTTGTTGCATCTTTAGAGTCAAAGAGTTGAGTAAATCAATTTTACTATTTCTAGAAGCTAAGACTTCACTCAACAGTCCAAAAAGTCATGAGTTAATGTGATTAGTCAGTCAAACGTCTACCTTAAAACTATCTGAGTAGTGGTGTAGCCATACCTTAGATAATGAAGGGAGGTTTCAAGGATATTTGCCACTAGAATACTTAAGTGACTGAGTATTCTGAATCTAGTAGTGATGGCTACTAGGGTTTGATAAAATAGTGGGCGACGTCTAACAATTTAATTAATCAGTAACGTCTAATCGGTAATCAGTATAATGTAATAATCTACTAATATTTTATTTTGTAAAAAATGGCAAGTAATACCACATATACACTACGATTGCTATTGGAGAAAGAACATGCCCACACCGACGCGAGTTTCCAAGAGTAATACAGGCATTTTCACAAAGTACTAAGATACAGAAAATTCTATGCTTTGGAGTCTCAACTAACTATTGATCCACCTCAGGAAGCGAGGGTGTGAAAATGCTTACAGGAGACTCATGTACAATGCATTTGATGTTTACATCGTAATGGTATCATCAACATCCAATGAGTTGTGGAAACATCAAGGCATATATGATATCACATGTTGTCACATTTTCGAGAAGTTTGCGAGGAGAAAGAGAAGCGCGATATGGATAGAGTGATGGTTACACCAAATATGTGTAAATTGAAAGACAGATCGTGGTCTTTCAACACATCCCTTTCTTATATCATCCTCACCCAATTAAGGCAAGCAAGTTATAAGTGACATGGATGATATCACGATATTTCGTACCCAGCTGAAATGATTGATTCATGGGGCCTCCTCATTGTAGTCGGCGACGAGTTAGTGGCGAGGCAAGTACAGTTCCCGTGAGGTATCATCTCGGGCAAACTTATATTGTGCCTCATGTTTGATAGAAATCAGCAATGGTAGAGACAGTTTTCAATGGTTCATGTTGCTTATCTAGTTTTACATTTGTAAACACTAATCTTGTGCACAAGTATTTCTTTATTTTTATAATGGTTTTGTTCGATTAACATTCGGTTTATATTGTTTTATTTTGAAATAACTTCAGTTATATAAGGGGAGATGCAAAAAAATGATCAGAAGTCATGGGGGTATCGTTTGTAGACATGTCACTAAGGAAATTGTGATTTCATCTTGATTCAATTATTCCTTCAATTGAAGAACTGGAAGCAACATGGTTGAAATTAATGTTGTGTTGTTTTTAAAATTATCTTTTTATGTGACGAAGATATTGGAGGAATCAAATCTGTTAAGGCTAAGATTCTTGGGTTTGTAATTTAGTACACATGTTATGTATACGGTTTTGTTCATTGTATAACCATTTTTATTTTTTCGCTAATCATTGTATCGTCTAGAGTAAACTTTATTAGCGGCTATGGTTTGTTGGACTTGATTTGTTCATCAAGTATTGGTATACCGATCAATGAATGCTCAAACCTTACTGATCATAAAGATACATTCCTTCAAAAGAAGGGTGAAAAAGTTGAAGATATGACTATTACACCTTCAATTGAAGCACTAAAAGCTTGTATGTTGAAAGGTTTATCATCGATGAAAAGGGATGATTCCAACTTCTCAAAAGACAAGCTCGGTAATCTACCAGTGGTATGTGTGTTATTTTTTACTTGTTATAATCTCACATTTAATCCTTAAAAATGATTTTATGTTACACTACATAATTTTATCAATGTTTTTTTCAGGTGATTGAACTTTATAATTGGTTCTCATATTAGGATTCTCTTATAATAGGGAGAAAGTTCGGTGTAGATTTTAAAAGTGTTGTGTTAATTAATGACTCTATCATAGGGAAAATCTATGTCAAACTAGTTACGCATATTCTTAGTTTCAAGACTCATATTGTATATTTGAAAATCATAATTTTAGGAACATGAATTTGATTTTGAAATAAATTTTTTTGTTTGTGTCATGTAGTTAATTCATGGTAGTGAGGTTGACACAATCTTGTAAGAAATAAACATGACTTGGTTGGTTTGATTTAATTTTCATTACTGGTTTTAATATGAAAAATTGAGTGAAAACATGTCATTAATTATCTGTTGATGATGTCACAGTGAAAACTACTCAAAGATTGCCTTTATTGTCAACAACATTGATGATAGTCAAGGTTACTTAAGTGATCTCAACACGAATATCAAAATTTCAAAAATCCTGATTATTTGTTTTTGTTCTAACTACAAAAGTCAGAAACGGTAAGCCCTGTAGAAAGATGTTTATTTCTCTGTATCGAAAAACGAGTCATAGAACAAGTTCTTTATCAATTTCTCTTATGTGATATTTTTTATTGAAGCATTTAGTCCACTTTATCATTGTAATGTTTCTGTCTTTGATGTGTAAATCTGCATGCATTCAATCGTATCAATGTTTACACATCATAATTTGTTGTTGGGTTATATTTAGCGTTTGCAATAAGGATTGTAGACTGATGATTTTAAATTGTGTTCGCTAATATCTAGTTTTTTTCTCTAACAGTTGAAGAATTTACATGACATTGCTATAAGTGAATGTATTCTCGAGGAAGAGGTTTTTTACCCTTTATTATCCTGGCCTTTTATTTTTTATTTTATATACTCATATATATATTTGTCTTTTAAAATTAATAGAAAATAGATATATGTGATGGTCGCACTTCCATTTTTCTAAACATTAATGTAAAAACGTACAGAAGAAGTTGGTTCAGATTTGTGGTTCATGTTAAACAATTTTCAGGATGTGAGGGTGCTCTTGGAGTCGAAACCTGTAAGATACGACGAGGATGAAGTTGTCACTGCATTCAATGTTGTGGATAAGTATGTATAATTTTCATGATGAAGTTATAGAGAATGTGATTGGATCAATCGATTCATATGGGATGATGACATCAGGGGTGGTCGGGCCCATTGAATGGCGTGCCCTAAGCAGTGCGACACACATTAGTTGAGGCGCTGAAGCAAAGGCCTCGAAGGAAGGAAATTGTGTGTTGATGTGGATGCTGCTATAAGAAAAGAAGGGGATGAATTTTCAACGCACGCTCGTCAACGGATCTGGTCACCCCTGATATCATCGTCCCATATGAATTCATTGATCCGATCACATTCTTCATAGCTTCATCAAGAAAATTGTATGTACTTATCCACAACATTGAATATAGTGACAAGTTCATCCCTGTCATATCTTACAAGGAGGCAGGAGAAAGCTCATAAGTTGCAAGATGGCAAGAAACCATGGATTTTAAGATGAATTCCATGTATCAAAACCAAATATGGGTTATGGTCGATCTGTCACCACATGTAAAGCTTGTTAGGTAGAAATAGGTATTCAAAAGAAAACTGGACATGAAAGGCAAAGTAAATACACGTAACGCACAACTAGTGGCTAAAGGATTCAAACAGCGTCAAGACATTAACCACGAACAAACCTTCTCTCAAAGCCTCAGATCGCCATCTGAACCTTGAGTGTCGTCTAAAACCTCCTTTTGAACGTCCAAAGGGTCGAACCCCTAGCCCAAACCTCGATCCTCAAAATGGACCTTCCATCAAAACAAAAACTCAAATTTTCTTGGGAATTTTCCCACCTGTAACGACGTGGGTCGTTACAACATTACCTGGAATCACAAATCCTTCTGGTTGTGTCATATAGACATCTTTCTGAAGGTTCCTGTTAAGAAATACATAATGAATCTTTGGTCATTAAAAAATTGACACGTTGTCGTGCCTCCATTGGGCTTCAAAGACGATGATGGACCGAGGGGAGAAACTCAACTGGGGAAGGATCGGTGAAAAAGGGCATCTTGATGTGTTAATGTAGGCAAATTTATTTCACTCTATTTTTCCAATATTAAGTGTTTGGAATTAGATGTCATTGAGGTGTGCTAATCAAACGATCTTGATGTGTTAATGTTGCAAATTTATTTCACTCTTCGTTTTTTCAATTTTAAGTGTTGGAAATTAGATGTCGTTGAGGTGTGTTAATCAAATGCCAGGATCAAAGAATGCCTGACAAAATGGGAAAGGATTAAAATGACGAGGGAAACAAATCTTTATTGGGCAGTTGACCATTACCCTCACTTATCCAACCTAACCATGATCCATACAAAGTCATTCATATTTTAATAATAAGTACCGGTGTCGCAATCGAGTATTCTTTGAACATTATCTTGGAGAAAACTATCATATGGAGGGATTGGGATGGGTCCATTAACATAGCTTAAACTTCTTTTTTCAAGCATTCTGAAAAAAAGCAAACAGGCGACGTAAATCACACTTTCCAAGCAATGTAAACTAGGATAAAATTGGACAGTGACCAGCACTTTACTTTTTCTGTTCAACGATCTCTCTCGGAGCATCATGTTTTTCCACTACACCGTTTATTTTTTAATATATGGGAGGGGGTTGGAAACAAAACCTCGGAACTTCAAAAATCTCTCGAACTGCAAAAGCTTAATTAGCTACTGTTTCAAACAAAGAATGAAATTACTGGACGCAAAAAAAAAAACATAAAAACAGCCATAAACCATATCATTATCTCAAAAGTTCAAAGTCCAGTGATCTGGGCAATTTCACGGAGTAAACAAAAATTATTAAATCCATCCTAGCGGTGCTGGTCAGCTGCAAGCAAACTTCAACTGCCATCCTAGCGGTGCTGGTCGGGAATCACAGACTCTGACGGGCTTTCCGTTGAGACATCCATGGGAGCAGTCACTGGTGAGTGCTACATCGGAGAATAAAGCGCCCCGACAACAATCAGAGAGGATCCGCCAGATGATCTGGTGAACCCAAGGTATGGAGTCCGGGAGGAACATGCTTAGAAAATGAGCGCGAAATGATCCCAACAGAAAATCAGGTTCAATTGGTATTTGTAAATCCGGTATGACCCGTTTGCCCAGCAGAAATCCGGACTCGAATTCCTTTACACAGGCCAGTAATTGAAGGGGGTTTTTTCTATAATAAAAAATAAATACATAAATGTTTTTAAAAAATGGATTTTACTTTCAGTTCACAGATTTTTTTAAAAATAAAGTGGATTGCATGAACGGTGTTCACTCAATCTCCTTATTTTAGACAAAACTTGAGTTTACGCAAACCATTTTATATTTTAAAATTTTCTATTTTATGTTTTGTTTGTTTATATGTGTAAATAAAATTTTAAATATAATTTAATTTGATATTGTTTTAATTAAAGTAATCTGAAAATTTAACTAAAACCTCACTCAATAATTCATTTTATAAATGTCCTTGCCACAACCCGCCCCCCATTGTGAATCTCTCATGAGCCTGCACTGAAAAAAAAAAAGTTAACCCCAAAACTCAATTCTAATAGGGCATGAGTTGTGACTAGCATCGATGATATATCACACATAAATGGGGGATATTGCCCTCATAATCTCATGAATATAAAATAAATCATCAATCTAACACCATTTAATATGGAACAAAACCAATGCCCTGCAAAATGCATGAAGTGTCATGCGTAAGATAAACTTCAAATGAAATACCAAGACACCTCTTGTGGCAGTAACTCACAAACTCCACAAGCTTGTAATGTTCAATTTGTGCATCAACTATGTCCCGCAAATCTGAAAAACATATATATATAGAATGGGGTGAGCATACACATATGCTTAGTGGAATAATCCTCGAAACCTCTCATACAAATGTGGAATAAGCATACTAATACCTCAATGGACAAACAAAGGTCAACTGCTACTCAACCTCCCCAAGATTTACTCACCCAATACCGCATCAAGTGTATAGTAACATGATATCGAAGAATATATCAAGAAGATACTTCACAACCACTTCCCCACTGATTAGTTTGCTCTCATACCCACGTCTTATGCTTCAATCTCTTTCATACCTACATAATCACACAACCACATGCCGCATACCACAACCATATAACACCCGAACATCACATCCCCATCACAGTAGGGAATCATGAACATGACGGATATCAGCCCAATGTCCTCCCACCGTGCTTGACACCGTTATGTACCTTGCCACTCCCCAACCTCACTTTCTATCATTATTTTATTCATTTATTGATTTTCTATTTTAATTTCTCAATTTAATCATTTTTTCGAAGATTGTGGCGTTCTAAGTATTCTGAAATTCTGGGTGGCAGAAGGCCACGTCGTGGTCCAAAGGCATCACAGTGTGACAGGTGACAAGAGTCAGATTTTTTTAGTCTCGTGAGTGAGAGCAAGTCACGTCGTGGCGTGAGGGTGCCACGCCATGATGGAGATTTTTACACATGGGCACCCTCTACTTAAGGTTTCTGCCTTTGGAAAATATGATGAGGGTGAAAGACATGTTGTGGTAGGAGTGTCTCGTCATGGTGGTTATTCTTAATAATTAAGTTATCTTTGTTTTTCCTTTGTAATAAATTGAAGAAGGGGGGAGTCACGTCGTGACGAGGATAGGTCATGTCGTGACCATGTGTTTGGGGCACCATGCATAAAGTTTTACCCTTACATGAGGTTTTTACCTTTGTGAAATTTTGGGTGGAGGTTAAGTTCACGTTGTGGCCAAAATGCATCGCCACGTGACGATGAGTATGATTTTGAAAACCTTATGTATAGACACCCTCATGCATGAAGTCTTTGACTTTGTGAAATTCAAGGAAAGGTTGAGCACAACGTGGCAAATTGTGTCATGCCACCGCGATGAGTGTGTGGCGGGCGAGGTTGCACGAGGGAGGAAGGCCATAATGTGGGTGTCGGGAGCTTGAAATTTTTAACCATGCCCTAGGGAGGCATGGCACATCGTGAGCCCGAGGACAGAAGGTTTCGAGTGCAGTGGAAGTTGGTCGGGCATATGTCTGTTTTTTTTTTGTCGTTTTCAATGAATAAATCATAAGAACATGACAACGAACCATCATGTTTAACGAATTAATCTGAACAAAGAATCCTGAAACCGAGGACGGGGATCTTTCACATTAAATTTATTATTAATCTAACAATCAAAAGTATACCTTGGTCTCGAGATCCTTCTTCGATGTGGATATTGAACACACAAATCTGATTTGAGTGGTACCATCGTTGCTCTAAGAGGACCCAAAGCAGAATCCCTCCATTGGTGATCCACACGTGTTCCACAATCTCTGAACATCACCATGGGATCTATAGGTGTTAACGCAGTGGCACCAATCACCTTACATCGTTCAAGTTGATCATTGGATGTGATCCATCGTTCTTCGTTGAGAGAATTCTCTAGGAAGGATATGTTATACACAACACAATCTTTTCTATGATATTTGTTAGGTGTCGCGCCAACATATCTCCCGAACAAATACTTTGTAAATATTAAGAGCAACAACATCAAGAATTGCAAAGGGGGAAGTAGAAGGAGAATGAACAAGAAGGCAACTCGGGAGAGACTCTCGCCCAAACCAAGCCACTAAGGTCGGCTCCCAAGCCAATGGCTGAATTCGCTAAGCAGGCCTGAAATATAATTTCTCACGATGCCCCTCTCTCATCATCTTCCCTCTGTAACTATACTGCTCTCCAAACAAACTAATAATATTCTTCAGAATATTCCCCTGACCTAAGGGCATATTCCCCTCTTATAATGACAGTATTACACCCCTAGTTCCTATCATTGGCGTTGTCCTAAAAAGCCACCTTGTCCTCAAGGTGGTGGATCTCACAAGCAAGCCAAGCGATCTCTCTCATACCAGCCTCGCCTCATGGAACCAACGGTCATACCGCGCAATCTTCCATATGCTCTGTATTGTTAAATGGAACAACAATTTCTGAAGCAACTGCCAGAAAAAAAAAATTCAGCGGGCTGGATATGTTCCGTGAATTTCCCAAGTGCGGGTGGATCGTCTTTGGCCAGTGTCGACAACATCGCTTTGTCACAGCAGTGCGCTGCTTCCATCGCATCAAACATCGCGCAATGCACTTAAAGCGGCGTCGGTGTCATGGCAGGCAATAACACCTCATCGCAAAGTGTGTCCCCCATGATCGTTGTGTATTGGGTGTTACCCTCAGTTGGCAACCCAACCATCAGTACCGGAGCGAACGTAATGGGCTTCCTCTGTTGTTGCAGGGTTGGCGCGCAAGTCGTCTGTTGCTCTGGCACCCCTACGGCCCAAGACAAAGTTGATGGTCCAAGAACTTTGCTCGGGCATCTGTCTCAGACTACCGTTCAGAAAGTCATCGCTAGTTCGTGGTCTAGCTGGCGTTGTTGGATCGAGGCGAGAGTAGTTTGAAGCTGCTTCAGTTGCTGGAGCACCTCATCTCTCGGCATCATCATCATCCCTTTATTATTCTTACTATTATTATTATTATTTTTTAAGACGTGATCTGGTACCGGCCGCCTCGGCCGCGCGAGATGAAATCGTCTGCGGGGCGCTGCTCCTTAGCGAGCGATGCATCTAAGAACTGAGTGGCTAGAAAACGAGCATGCTTCTCTCTCCTCCACTGAAAAACCAACCACGGTGAGCCGCCTCTCTCATGCGAGCACAACAGTGCAGAGCGCGGCGTGTCTGAAATCGAGTTGAAGGGCGATCTGCTTCTAAAAATCTTTCGTGCAGCTCCCTTTTCATAAAAATCTTACGCAATCCGAATCTCGAATTCTCACCAAGTGTTGAGCCACTTCGAATGAGGGGGGTCACCTCTTATTTATAGGCGTCGCCAACCCCGGCGAGGAAGATTCACCGCGTCGCGCAAGATCCTCTTTGAGCGCACAAGTTTCTTTCGCGCAACCTTATCTGTTCTTTTGTACCGCCTCCAGATTAACCATTCATTTGTCATGGTTCTTTGTGAACATAGGTTTACAACAATATATTTGGAACTCGACAACGCACCATGAAAACCCCCTTTGTCAACAAACAAGCCCGTTTTGTCAACAAACACAGTCAACCCAAAAATACTTCAATGTTTCCTTGAGGATTTTTTCCCAACAATCGCACCAGCAGTAACTCCCAAACAGACACTTGGTAAATATTAAGAGCAACGTCAGCAAGAATTACAAAGGGGGGAGTAGAAGGAGAATGAAGAAGGTAACTCGGGAGAGACTCTCGCCCAGTAGGGTTGTGGCGGCATTGGGTATACGATCCCCTACTTAGCAGATGATTTCAGTAGGCATTGTGATATCGTCGGTTATATGATCCCCTGTTTAGTGGATTGTTCCAAATGGGGTTGGTGGAATCATTGTGACCAACACCACACGGACGACGAACCCCTATTTGGGCGATATGATCTCCAGAGTACCAGATTGGGTCTGTGGTGTCCCCCAGCAGTTCTGGGTTGGATCCCCTATCTGTGAGATGAGATCTTCAACATTTTCAGTAGGGTTCGAGGAGTCTCCCATTGCGGATGGGTGGGATCCTCTAGTTGGGTATCAAGATCCGCTGAGTGACGGCGTGACTTCCTTTGTGGCAAGACCCCGACGAGCGTGTTATACTCACCACTACATAGGCTCAGCCCGCACATGTTGTATCATGTGCAGACGATAGGCCTTTCGACAGAGTCCTGGGAGGACTCGGAGCAGGCGGAGCTTAGCTAACGAGAAAGACCGAGGTGTGTTAGTGGTTGCATTTGACAACAGTCTCCTCCTCCTGAGCAGGTCGGACTCTTGCAGTTTTTGGTGGGCTTGTATTTGCTCTTTTTATGCTTCAAATACTTCTATTGTACTATGATTGTGGGATAGATGTATGCATGTATTTTTTGTTTCAGTTATTATCACTACAGTGTTGCATGGAGATGAATGTGTGTGTGCGCGCGTACAGCTACCATAGGCTAAGGCCTCTCATGCGTGTGATATGTCTACTCGGCGCTGGACATCAGTCCCTGACTTATTGGAGGTCAGTTTGGGGTTGTAGCGGTCTGACCTTCCTCCGGGCAAGTAGGCCTCGGTGGGTTGGGTTGTGACAATTACCCCAAGGCATTTTGTATAACACCTCAAGGTTTAAGAATTTATATTATTTAAATAATATATTCGCTTTGCAACTCTCATTTCTTTTATTTAAATCAGGTGATTTAAAAGTCTCATTCTGTTTGAGATTTGATTTTAAAGTAACATAAGATCCATTTGATTAAACATAACCTAAATAATGTCATAGGAACCAACATTATATTTGATTTTGACATAAGTTTATTTTTGTGCTTAAAAACACAATTTTCTAAAATTGTTTTTCATTGTGTTTTGCACACATAAATTAATAGTAATTTCTGCCGCTTCTGCAAATTAAATCTTGAAAAATGGATTTCATATTTGGAATCAGAATGTTCGAATTTAGTAATGTGGTCAATTTCATTTTTTATCATTATGAATAGTAATTGTGGTAAAAATGGATCACTACGGTAAATGATAAATCAGGTTGATTAAGATAAAAACTAAATGATAAGGCTACAAAATCATATCGCAATTCTTATTGGATGATGAGATTTCGACCCTCATCACCTTAGATTTGAAATTTGATAGCTTTTGAGTCACTTGACCATGAGTAAGACATTTATAATAGTTAAAAGTTTAGAAAAATTACAAATTTGTTTAATTTCTCTCAATTATAAGAGGATGCATTCTCTACTCTTTTCCCCACACCGTTTGAGCACTCTAATTCGGTCAAGCCCCACCCAAATCTCTCCCTAATATCCCTCCCCACGTCCAAGAGGTTTTAGTCTCACCAAAAGATCAAACCTAGAAGACTTAAGGTGTAAGTCAAAGAAGGATTTTTAAATAAGAGGTATAATTCTTAACCGAGTGTTTCATGTTTATTACTTCACCTGCCTCCTTCAAATCTTCTAAAATCATGCTGAAATAATAACATCATCATCTTTCATACATTGTAATGTCATTATGATTATGATACAACCCTTTTTCATCTCCTTTATCCAATTGAAAATGAAATCATTGATTGTGCATCACAAAGCAATGTGTTTCATTTTTCATCACCATATCATATGAACTGTTAAAATGATGAATCAGATAAATATATACCATATTTATGACATAATTATGCTTCTGGAAATATAATATATTACTTATCTTTTTACCCTACCATCCGTCGAAAAATGATAATGTGGTTCGAACGTGCGTGCGGACCACCACCTCCCCAAAGTGATATAATTCATTTTACATTACTGCCTCACATGGTCGGTCATAAAAATGAAAATAATGAATAAATATGACATTTATAACATTATTAAGATCCTGGAAAAGTAAAATATTATCTACTTTATTTCTTTTCCACCTAGTAGAAAAGTGGAAACGTCACTCGTGTGTACGTGCGAGCTACCGCCTCCATGATACGATGTATTTCATTTTTCAGGTCTGTCTTCCATGGCTGGTTATAAAATCATATTTAATATATAAGCATGATAATTATGTCATGATTAATAATCCAATGATGATGGAACAATGACTCATTTGATCACAGTTAACCTACCAAAGCTATTTTGGGATTATGAACCGAATGTCCTCAAAACATCCAACGTAAACTTAACTGATTAACTAAATAAAACATGGTCACAAATGCATAAAAGAGATAACGATAGGTTCTTGAGCAAGTAAATAATTGATATAAGTTTATTATACAGGAGTTAAAAAACATACATGGCAAGTAGGGAGACGAGGAAAGAGATTTTATCTTCCATATCTATGTTCTTCAAAATGTCCCAAGAATGTTCTTATTTATACACCAAATATTGTTAGAAGTCATTTGCAACTACTTTTGACTTTCTTTTTACAAGTTTAAAAAGATTTTTTTAAAACATTAATCGTACGTCATTTTGATGTTTTTTTCCTGTGTAAAAAGAATGTTTGTTTTAGCGTATACGGCTTGACTTCTTTCTTCCGACGTCATAACTGTTGTTTATCAGGCTACCTCTACAAGTTTTCATGTTATTTTCAAAGAAAAGCTTTCTCAAAATCAATCTCTCTTTTATCCTATCTGCATCCTCTTGAGAAACATAAATTAGCAAAGCCTCCATCAACATTTCTTCCTCTGAGTGAAGGAGAAGCTCGCAAGGCTTCGCTTTTTCCCCAACCACCTCACCTGCTGCCCATTGTGTGACGGTCATAAGCTCCAATGGTGTATCTTCATTTGCAGTCGCCTTGCCTATCGGCCCCTGAGGGAGAGACAGAGTATGCTCTATAGCCAAAGAGTCTCCCTGCATCTGAGACAAATCTTCCATCGTGCCACCCACCTGCTCTAGATCTTGTCCCTTTGAATCATCACCTTCGGTCATTGGGCTTTTACTCAATAGGTTTGAACTCTTCTTATGCACCTGATCATTCTTAGTGGGATCGCAATCCAACGCCTTGGACCTAGCTTTTTTTGTCGGCCTTATCACCATTGGTTTAAGTGGGAGTAGTCCTTACGCCCTTTCAATTTCTTCCTCTTGCTCACTATGCAACTCCTCGGATCCCCGTTTTCCTTCTGCCCCTTCTTTCTCTTTGGGGTGAAGACCTCTACCATGTCCTCCATTAGCACTGTCATCCGAGAGTTGGTCCGAGCTCTCCTCGTGAATCTGCCCCTGAGAAACATTGTCCTTCATTGGAGTTCTTTGCCTGTATTGGATCTCTTTGATCCTAACCAAGGCCTTCAATTCCTAGACCTTCAAATTGGTTACTAAGATTAATAAATGACACTGTCATCAGATTTCGCATGCCCATTGCATTCACCAACCCCCCCTACACAATTGGTGAGACCTGCATTAAATTCTCATGGCCCTTGCAGGCCACTGGCCACTGGACATCCCTCACTTGTCGCCTGGATGACCACCTCATGCGTAGTTTGCTCGCCATATCGAACAACTTATGCATAGGATGAAGCCTTTGTAATATTGATATATGGTTCTGAAGGAACAGTTGCAAGCATCCCTCTAAATTCCCCCTAACCCCGACAGATACTGCACTGCAGAATTGCGTTCAGCCAAATCACTTCTCAACCAATCGAATATGTCAACCACCTTCGAATCAGAGTTCGACGAACTTGCCTCTTTCTGATTGGTAACAGCAAATGTGGCATCCTTACTACTCAACTGATCCACAGCAAGGGCATCCAAAGCCTCCGGCCCTAATGACTAGCTATCGAATCAAGCACCCTCTGTCGATCCCTAAGACGACAACAGAATTAGGAGAATAGGTGGCCCAGAAGTTTATAGGACGAACAATAATCAATCCAAGATTCAAGGACCACCTATTGTTTGCATCGGAATTCTTCCTAAGTTGCGATCCGAATCCACTCCACTGACGGTCTTGAGCTATCAACTTCGATACATGCACGCGGAGATATCGGGTGAATGTAAGGATATTGTTTCAAGATACCTAATCTATGCTTGCGAAACGTTTTTATGGAAACCCTTTGATTTCATGAGAAAGGTTTATGAACTTTTAAAGGTGAAATATTTGTTTTTCAAAGAAATATTTTCATGAAGCTTAAATGGTTTTCATATGCTTGCTAATGAGTTTCAAAGGTCCTCTTTGAGGAAAGTTAGATTTTCTCATGTGAATAAGTTTTATTTATGTGCTCAAAGTTTTATTGTGAAAAAGGTACATTATCATGAGTTTTCATATTTTTAACTCGACTAACAGGATTCTTTTATTTTTATATCCTTTACTGAGCTTTGTTTTCTTCATCCCAAATTTTTAAAGGTTTCTCACAGGGCCTAAAGATTGGTAGAAACAGTTATGAAGTTTAGCACCAAATAAAGGAAATTGGTCTTGAACAAAACAAATGTGTCATGAATGAAACAGGAGTGTAAACTTAATAATCCTATTTTTGTGAAAAAAAAACAAATACTATGTGAAAGTGTTCACTTTCTTGTATAATGTTTTTACATAATTCTCTAAAACTCTAAATCGAAAAGATCCTGGAAATGTAAGAAGGTGCAACCCTTGTTATAAATCATGTAATTATGGGTTGGTTATGTTACAGGGCGTTATATTTTGGGCAAAAGCAGTAAACGTGGCAGCATACCTGATAAATCAAGGTCCATTTGTACCGACATGGAGAGAAAATTCTTGAGGTAGAATGGACTGGAAAGGAGGTAAATTCAGCGCGTCTTTGGTTGTCTATCTTATATTCATGTTGATTCAAGTTTTAGGAATAAATTGGATGCTAAATCTCAAAAAAAATGTTTCTTCGTTAGTTATGGTAATGAAGAGTTTTGTTATCACTTTTGGAATGATAAAAATAAGAAAATCATTAGAAGCAAAAAATGGTATCTTTGAGGAACATGTTTTTCTCAAGGATAGACATGTTATTGAATCTAATAGTGAAATCTAATGAACAGGTTGAGCTTGAAAGGATGTCAAGGGATGAGATAGTTCGTCCACAGGTTGAGCATAAAGGGATGTCAGAGTATAATATAGTTTATCCAGAAGTTTAGCTGAAGAATCCTCTACCTCAAAAGAGATCGAACAGGGCACACAGATTGGCATAACGATGAGTTGTCATTGCATTATTTGTTATAGACTGGCGGCAGAGAACTCAAGTGCTCTGAGGAGGCAATGCAAGTGAATGATGCAAGCAAGTGGGAGTTGGCAACAAAGGGTGAAATTTCATTATTGCATGCATATCAAACTTGAAAGTTTATATATTTACCAACAAAAAAGAAAGCATTGCATAACAAATAGGCGTATTGGGTCAAAGAGCAGCATGATGACGATAGAAAGTACAAGGCCAGACTGGTTGTGAGATTTCAACAAAAAAGGACATTGATTATACTAAAATTTTGTCTTATTGTTAACCACTATCAAAGTTTGGTTGAGGATTGTAGTTGCAGACGAGACTGGATACATTGGACCGGGTGCGAGCTGCGATACGAGTCGGACTCCACTCAGGAATTTACCTCTGGGGTCGCGGTTGATCCATTTACGCTCAATGGATCAATCAGTGATAAAAGCTCATGATCGGTCGTTTCTTTTATTTATTTATGCATAGTTTATTATTATTTTGTCTTTGTGCATGCATACGCGATCACATAAAATAATAAACATGCATAGATAAAATGAACATGCACAATGAATGTTTTCTATTTAATGCACGGCCAAGTTGTATCACACAACACATGCATATCAAATAGAAAATGATTACATTCATCGAGAAATAATAAAAACTCTCAAAGTAATATTAAGTAGTAGCACCTTCCATAGTTTGAATTTGAACAAAACCGGGTGTACGGGGTGCTCGTCGGTCATAATTGAGAGTGTCGCCTACTACTGAGGGATTCTTATGAGAGTGATGAGTTACTTAACTAAAGATGACAGCAAAGTAGTCATAGCTAGCTTGTTGCATCTTTAGAGTCAAAGAGTTGAGTAAATCAAGTTAACGATTTCTAGAAGCTAAGACTTCACTCAACAGTTCCAAAAGATGTGAGTTAATGAGGTTGGTGAGTCAAACACCAACCTTGAAACTCTCTCAGTGGTGGCGAAGCCATGAGCTATGAAAGGAAGTTTCAGGGATCTTTGCAACTATAATACTTAAGTGACTGAGTATTTTGAAGTACGGGCTACTAGGGTTCGATAAAATAGTGGGAGACGTCTAACGATTTAATTAATCAGTAATGTCTAATCGGTAATCAATATAAAGTACTAATCTTCTAATATTTTATTTTGTAGAAAATGATAAGTAATACCACAGATACACTGCATTTACTATTGGACAAAGAACATGCCCACACTGGCGTGAGTTACGAAGAGTAATATAGGCACTTGCGCAAAGAACTACGATATAGAAAATTCTATGTTTTAGAGTCAGATGTTGAGCCACCTCAGGAATCGAGGGTGTGAAAATGCTTACACGAGACTCGTGTATGGTGCATTTGATGTTTACATCTTAATGGTATCATTAATGTCCAATGAGTTGTCGAAACATCAGGACATGGATGACATCACAAGTTGCCACATCTCCGAAATGTCTGCGAGGAGAAAGAGAAACGGGATATGAATAGGGTGATGGTTATACTAAATGTGTAAATTGAAGGACGGATCATGATCTTTCAACACATCCCATTCTTATATCATCTTCACCCAATTAAGGCAAGCAAGTTATAGATGACATGGAAGATATCACGGTTTTTCATACCCGACTGAAATGATTGATTCATGGGGGCTCCTCATTGCAGTCGGCAGCAAATCAGTGGCGAGGCAAGTACAGTTCTCCTAAGGTATCATCATGGGTCCGTCCAGTCATGTTGGGGCATACTTACATTGTGCCTCATGTTTGATAGAAATCATCAATGAAAGAGACAATTTTCAATGTTTCGTGTTGCTTATCTAGTTTAACATTTGTAATCACCAAACCTCGGCACAGGTATTTCTTTATTTTTAAAATGATTTTGTTCAATTAACAATTGGTTTATTTTGAAATAACTTCAGTTATAGAAGGGAAGATGCAAAAAAATTGATCAGAATGGGGTTATCGTTTGTAGATATATCACTAAGGAAACTATGATTTCTTCTTGATTCAGTCATTCCTTTAGTCGAAAAACTGGAAGCGACGTGGTTGAAAATAATGTTGAGTTTTCAGAATTATCTTTTATGCGACGAAGATACTAGAGAAATCAAATCTGCTAAAACTAAGAAGTTTGGGTTTGTAATTTAGAAGTACACATGTTATATATCTGATTTTGTTCCTTATATAACAATTTTTATTTTTTCATTAATCATTGTGTCATCTAGAGTAAACTTTATTAGTGATTACTGTTTGTTGGACTTGATCTGTTTATCAAGTATTGGTATACCAATCAATGAATGCTCAAAGTTTACTGATCATAAAGATACATTCCTTCAAAAAGAGGGTAAAAATGTTGAAGCTTACTGATCATAAAGATACATTCCTTCAAAAAGAGGGAGAAAAAGTTAAGATATGACCACTGCACCTTCTATTGAGTACGTGAGTTGAGACTAAGATTCCTTAGGTCATTTTGAATCTAATGTCTTTGAAATCTTGAATGGATCACTTGC
Source organism: Viscum album (assembly GCA_963277665.1). Lineage (NCBI taxonomy): Eukaryota > Viridiplantae > Streptophyta > Magnoliopsida > Santalales > Viscaceae > Viscum > Viscum album. The sequence goes on along the minus strand of OY728166.1, from coordinate 1,076,188,133 downwards.
TTTCATAAGCATCTAGTTTCACTTGTTGAAAAATTTTAGCTTCTCATTATCAAGGATTGATTACAAAATTTAGTTTGATGATGATGGTGATATGATTGACAACAAAATCTTTTATTATATGAGTATCATGTATTATTGGCCATTTAATAAGGATTTTTATTAAATGGGCGCCCACTGAAATGATGATCCCTTTTTAAAACTCGTCATATCCATTAGTGGATCAAGATCTATATTTCACAATGACTTACCCCGGTTGTCACGTAAATAAACCATGACTATATCTGACAACAATTGTCAATAATATCATATATCACTATTGGATAGTTGAGCGGACAACACTTTTTCCAATCCATCATATGGGTAAACTCAACTTTATTCCACTGATATTCTAACTTTAAATGTTTCCCAACTAATTGTAATCCAAAACAAACGCTAAGAATAAGACAATGAAGGATAATCAAGGGATACTCGTGCTAAACTCGACAATACTGTCAAGATAATCAAAAGTCACTTATAACTTGTTTGTCTAATACAAGATAATCCAGAGGTACTTGTGGTGAGCTAAACAATACTCAGTCATGGATAATATCACAATCTTTCATACTCGACTGCAATGATTAATTCATGGAGGCTCTTCATTGCAGTTGGTAACGAGTCAGTGGTGAGGCAGGTACAATTCCCTTGAGGTATCATCACAGGTCTGTCCGGCCACGTCGAGCATGCATATATCGTGCTCCATGTTTTATAGAAATCATCAATGAAAGAGACAGTTTCGAATGTTTCGTGTTGCTTATCTGGTTTTACATTTGTAATCACTAAGTCTCTGCACAGGTATTTCTTTATTTTTATAATGATTTTGTTCAATTAACTTTTTTTCTATTGTTTTATTTTGAAATTACTTCAGTTTTAGAAGGGAATATATAAAAAAAAATTGATCAGAAGTCATGGGGGTATCGTTTGTAGACATGTCACTAAGGAAACAATGATTTTCTCTTTGATTCAATCATTCATTTAGTTGAGAAACTGGAAACGACATGGTTGAAATTAATGTTGCGTTGTTTTCATAATTATCTTTTATACAATGAGAATATTGAAGGAATCATGCTTAAGAAACTTGAGTTTGTAATTGAGAAGTACACATGTTATGTATGCGATTTTGTTTATTGTATAACCAGTTTTATTTTTCATTAATCATTGTGTCATCTAGAGTAAACTTTATTAGCGAGCATGGTTTGTTGGATTTGATTTGTTCGTCGAGTATTGATATGTCGTTCAATGAATATTCAAAATTTACTAATAATAAAGATACATTCCTTCAAAAAGAGGATGAAAATGTTGAAGATATTAGTATTACACCTTCTATGAAAGCACTACAAACTTGTATGCGGAAAAGTTTATAACATCGATGAAAAAGAATGATCTCAATTTCTCAAATGACAAGATTGGTAATCTACCAGTGGTATGTATGTTATTTTTTGCTTGTTATAACCTTGCATCGTAGCGGAATTCTTAATTGATCCTTGAACTTGATTTTATATTACACTACATTATTTTGTCATTTTTTTCTAGTGATTGAACTTTATAATTGAATTTCATATTAGTATGCTCCTACAATAGAGAGAAAGTTCAGTGTAAATTTTATAAATGTTGTGTTAATTGATGGTCCTACCATAAGAAAAATCTACATCAAACTAATTGCGCAGAGGCTTGGGTTCAAGGCCATTGAGGTATTATATATTTGACAATCATAATTTTAGGAACATGAATTTGATTTTAAAATGAATTTTTTGTTTGTGTCGTGTAGTTAATTCATGGCATAGGTTGATACAGTCTTGCAAAAAACCAACATGACTTGGTTGGTGGTTGATTTATTTTCATTACCAGTTTTAATATGACAAATTGAGTGAAAACGTGTCATTAATTAGTTGTTGATGTCACAATGAAAACTACTCGAAGATTGCCCTGATTGTCAACAACGTTGAAAGTTACTTAAGTGATCTCAACACGAATATCAAAATTTCAAAGATCCCGGTTCTAAGTTTTTGTCTAAACTACAAAAGTCAAAAATTGTAAGCCTTTAAGAATGTTGTTTATTGCTTTGTATTGAAACACCAGACAAAGAACAGGTTCTTTATCAATTTCCCTTCTGTGCTGTTTTTTATTGAAAGATTTAGTCCACTTTATCATCGTAATGTTTTCGTTTTTAATGTGTAAACCAACATGCATTCAATTGTATCGGTGTCTGCACATCTTAATTTGTTCAGTTATATTTAGTGTTAGCAACAAGGATTCTAGGCTGATGATTTTAAATTATATTCGCTAATATCTGATTTTTTTATGTAAATTGAAGAATTTATATAACATTGCTATAAGTGATTGCATTCTCAAAAATGGGGTTTTTTGCCTTTTATTATCTCGGTTTTTTATTTTTCATTTTATATCCTCAGATATATACTTAACATTGATAGATAATAGATAAATGTGATAATCGAGCTAATTGAGATTTGTGTTTGATATTAAACAATATTCAGAATGCGAGAGTGCACTTGGAGTCGGAGCTTGTAAGATACGACAGGGATGAAGTTGTCACTGCATTCAATGTTGTGGATAAGTACATACAATTTCCATGATGAAGCTACGAAGAATGTGATTGGATCAATGGATTCATATGAGATGATGACATCAGGGGTGGCCAGATTTGTTGAAGGACGTGCCCCGAAAATCCATCCCCTCCTTTTCTTATAGCAACAGCAGCACACAATTTCCTTCCTCTGAGGTCTTTGTTTCACGACCTCGACTAACGTTTGTCGCACCGCACGGGGGACGCCATTCAACCGGTTCAGCCGCCCCTGATGTCATCATCTCATATGAATCCATTGATCCAATCGTATTCTCCATAACTTCATCACTAAAATTATACGTACTTATCCACAATATTGAATGCAGTGACACCTTCATCCCCGTTGTACCTTACAAGTTCCGACTCCAAGAGCAGCCTCACATCCTGAAAATTGTTTAACATCAAGCACAAATCTCAACCTACTCCTGCATGTATGTTTTTACATTGATGTTCAGAAAAATGGAAATAAAATCATCACATCTATCTATTATCTATTAATTTTAGAAGACAAGTATATATCATAACATATAAAATGAAAAAATAAAAGGTCGGGATAATAAAGGGCAAAAAACCTCATACTCGAGAATACATTCACTTACAGCAATGTCATATAAATTTTTCAAACTGTCGTAGAAACAAATTCAAATATTAACGAACACAATTTAAAATCATCATTTACAAGCCTTGTTGCAAATAATAAATATAACCGAACAACAAATTAAGATGTGTAAACACTGATACGATTGAATACATGCAGATTTACACATCAAAAAGAGAAACATTACAATGGTAAAGTGGACTAAAAGTCAAGTATATATCAAAAGATATAAAATGAAAAATAAAAAGACAAGATAATAAAGGGCAAAAAACTCCATCCTTGATAATGCATTCACTTATAACGTCATATAAATTCTTCAACCAACATAGGAAAAAAAATCAGACATGAGCAAACACAATTTAAAATCCTCAGTCTACAATTTTTATTACAAACACTAAATATAACCCAACAACAAATTAAGATGTGCAAACACTGATACGATTGAATACATACTGGTTTACACATCAAAAACAGAAACATTACAATGATAAAGGAGACTAAATGCTTCAATAAAAAACATCACAGAAGGGAAATTGATGAAGAACTTGTTCTTTGTCTGATCTTTCGATACAGAGCAATAAACAACATTCTTAAAGACTTGACAATTTTTTATTTTTGTAGTTTGAACAAGAACTATGAACCGAGATCTATAAAATTTTGATATTCGTGTTGACATCACTTAAATAACTTTAACTATCATCAAACCCATCAAACGTTGTTGACAATGAGGGCAATCTTCAAATAGTTTTCAATTTGGCATTAACAGCTAATTAAAGACATATTTTCACTCAATTTGTCACATTAAAATCAGTAATCAAAATAAATCAAACCACCAACCAAGTCATGTTGGTTTTTTTGCAAAACTGTATCAACTTATGCCTTGAATTACCAACAGGACAAACAAAAAAATCATTTCAAAATTAAATTCATGTTTCAAAAATTATGATTCTCGAATATACAATACCTTAAGGGCCTTGAACCCAAGCATTTGCGCAACTAATTTGATGTAAATTTTCCGTATGACAGGACCATCAATTAACACAGCATTTTTAAAATCTACAGTAAACTTTCTCCCAATTGTAGGAGCATACCAATATGAAAACCAATTATAAAGTTCAATCACTAGAAAAAAATGATGAAAAAATAATGTAGTGTGTTATAAAATCAAGTTCAAGGATCGATGAAGTTAAGAACTTTGTTATGATGCAAGATTATAACAAGCAAAAAAATAACACACATACCACTAGTAGATTACCAATCTTGTCATTTGAGAAATTGAGATCATTCTTTTTCATCGATGTTATAAACTTTTCCGCATACAAGTTTGTAGTGCTTTCATAGAAGGTGTAATACTCATATCTTCAACATTTTCATCTTCTTTTTGAAAGAATGTATCTTTATTATTAGTAAGTTTTGAATATTCATTGAACGACATATCAATACTCGACGAACAGATCAAATCCAACAAACCATGCTCGCTAATAAAGTTTACTCTAGATGACACAATGATTAATGAAAAATAAAAATGGTTATACAAGGAACAAAATCGCATACATAACATGTGTACTTCTCAATTACAAACTCAAGTTTCTTAAGCCTGATTCCTCCAATATCCCCATTGTATAAAAGATAATTATAAAAACAACACAACATTAATTTCAACCATGTCGTTTCCAGTTTCTCAACTAAATGAATGATTGAATTAAGAGGAAATCATTGTTTCCTTAGTGACATGTCTACAAACGATACCCCCATGACTTCTGATCAATTTTTTTTATATCTTCCCTTCTAAAACTAAAGTTATTTCAAAATAAAACAATATAAAAACAAAAAGTTAATGGAACAGAATCATTATAAAAATAAAGAAATATCTGTGCAGAGGCTTAGTGATTGCAAATGAAAAACCAGATAAGCAACATGAAACATTAAAAAAAGTTTCTTCTATTGATTTCTATCAAACATAGGGCACAATATATGCATACCCAAGCGTGGTCGGACGAACCCGTGATGATACCTCAGAGGAATTGTACTTGCCTCACCACTGACTCGTCGCCGACTGCAATGAGGAGCCCTGTGAATCAATCATTGCAGTCGGATACGAAAGATAGTGATATCATCCATGACCGAGTATTGTCGAGCTCAACACGAGTACCTCTGGATTATCTTGTGTTAAACAAACAAGTTATAAGTGACTTTAGATTATCTTGACAATATTGTCGAGTTTAGCACGAGTATCCCTTGATTATCATTCATTGGCTTATTCTTAGCGTTTCCTTTGGATTGCACTTAGTTGGGAAACCCTGACAGTTAGAATGTCAGAGGAATAGAGTTGGGTTTACCCATGTGATTAATTAGAAAAAGAGTTGCCCGCTCAACTATCCAGTAGTGATATATGATATGATTGACAATTGTTGTATACATGGTATAATCATGGCTTATTGATGTGACAACCGAGGTAAGTCATGGTGAAATATGGATCTTGACCCACTAATGATATGATGGGTTTTAAAAAAGGATCATCATTTTAGTGGGAGCTCATTTAATAAAAATCCTTATTAAATGGTCAGGAATACATGATACTCATCTAATAAAAGCTTTTGTTGTCAATCATATCATCATCATCATCAAACTAAACTTTGTGATCAATCCTTGATAAGAAGAAGATTAATGTAAGTAGCTCTTAAAACTAGTAACTTAAGAAATATTCTTAAGCAAGATTGGTGATTTAAGAAAAATTCTTAAGGAAAAATTTGATGTGACAGAATCCAAGTGCTAAGATTTTTCAACAAGTGAATCTAGATGCTTATGGAAGCATAGAGTGATTCATTCAAGATTTCAAAGACATTAGATGCAAAATGACCTAAGGAATCTTAATCTCAACTGATGTACTCAATATGATTAGGTACATCAATGATGATTTAAGGAATTTTAGTCTAATATACTCAATACGATTTGATATGTCAAACGATATTCAATATGATTGAATATGTTGATAACTTGATGAGACTAAATGTATTCTTAAAACTTTATTGGTTATAGAAATCAATTCTATTATTCTAACAAATATTTGATATCGACTGCATGTTTTACAAAGTGCTTTAAATATACAGAAGGTCAAAAGATGAAAAGAATAGAAACTTGAAGTTGTTTTCAAAGTAATGGAGCAAAGGAGTTGTTGCATTGATAACTTGGGTACTTCAATCTTGGATAAACTTGTCATAAGATGTGTATTTTTATCTCATTTAGATCTTGAGAAAGCATGTAAACAATAGTCTAAATTAAATGAGATGGGTGTTTTTAATACACATGGTTTGTGATATGTTTAATTCTATAACATACTTTAAGAGGAGACTAGTAATGTTTTGTTCTGGTTAAGGGATTTATCCTATTGTCATCTATGGAAATGTCCTGACAATATGATTGAATTCAAAAAATGTTTACCCGATATTCTTGAAGTGTTGGGAATAGATATGAACTAGGCATATCATGTCTAGGTTCTAAAGTATTGTATAAACAATACAAGTAGGTAAAAGTTCAAACCAAAAGAAGAAAAATCGATTGGAACATTCAACAATATTTCTTCAAGAAACCAATCGAGGTCATTGAAACCGTTAGGAATAATGATAGCGCAAGGGCCGCCTCAGCACCTTGGAAGGTTTATTCCAGGCGTGGGAAGAGCGTTGCAGCCTCTGAGAACTCTCCAGCACAGCTGGCATTGGTCCCCCAACAGCACAACCGCCTAACCATCCAGCACAGCTGGCAGTGGTCCCCTTAGCAGCACAACCGCTTAACCATCCAGCACAGCTGGCAGTGGTCCCCTCAGCAGCACAACCGCCTAACCAATCGGTTGGAGTGGTCCCCTCCAGCTCAACTGCATAACAGAATGGGCGGAGGGATTCCAGGGAATAACAGAATGGACCCCACAGTTGGGAGATCCTTTCTGGGTTGTTCAGTTATAAAAGGGGTGGAAAAGGGAAAAAGGAAAAGGGGAGGGTAGAAACGAGCAAGTCGGCCAAGGGCTTGGGCAGGAGTTCTCTCCTGAAGTGTATCCCTTTTTTCTGTCTTTTTTCTGCTCTGTTTTGTAATTGTTGCTGCTATTAATTTCCAGAAAGTGTTGCCTCATGTCCTAGTTCTTTATCAATTTGGTCTGATCTGCCGGATAACCTCACACTATTTCCCCCCCGCACCCACTATGGAGACCCGTACCCACACAGGAATGGATTTGGTGGAGCAGCGTCTGACTGCCTTGGAGACTGCCATCGCCGACATGTCTGCTGCTTCCGACAGAGAACGCAAGGAGCAGGCGGCTTTCCGGGCTTCTCTGTCTCATCTAGTTTGTCTCCTGGAGAAGACGCCACAAGGGGATCCTAACCTTCCCTCAGGTTCGAATGTTGTTCGTGAACTGACTTCAGCAACCACCGGCAACCACGAATTCCCTGCGGATAACCCAAAAATTGTCCCCGGACTTCCAGCCCATTTCTCTCCTCCCTTGCCAACTTCACGACAGGTTAAACTGCCCCTCTTTGACGGCACTGACCCACGCGGCTGGCTGACACGAGCCGAACTCTATTTCCGCATCAACAACACCCCAGCTGATTCAATGGTCCCCCTGGCCCAACTGTGCATGGAGGGTTCTGCAATTCATTGGTTTACAATCTTGGGGGAGGCTCTCCCTCACGTCAGTTGGACAACGTTTAAAGAAGAACTCATGCAGCGATTTAGTGGGCTCGAAATTCAAAATCCCTATGAAGAACTAGCGGCTCTCCAACAAGTTGGGTCCATCCAAGACTACATTGAACACTTTGAATATATGGCCTCCCTGCTACCGCGCCAGCCAGAACAACAATACGTCGGATATTTTCTTCATGGGTTGCGCGAGGATGTCCGCAGCCGGGTACACATTCATAACCCCGATACTCGGCTTCAAGCCATGCGCCTGGCACGCCATGTAGAGCTGGATATTACCAACAGTGTCAGCTCCCAGTTTCGCACTAGCAGTGCGCGTCCATCCATACCCTGCAACACCAGTAACTAGCAGCCAACGTTTCGCCCCCCCCACTTCAACCACAACGGGGCTATTCTACACGCCCGGATAGGCGCTCCAACTTCACTCCAGAAGGCGCCCAGCCCGCCCCCTCTGCTGGCCGGGGGGTTCGCCACCTCTCAAATCAAGAATGGGAGGAGCGTCGCAAAAAGGGGTTATGTTTTCGTTGTGATCTTCCATTCAATCCCATGCATAAGTGTCTTGATGCTAAGGTATGAGTGGTCCTGTTAGGAGAAGATGACTCTCCTCGTAACGGTGATTATAGGGAAGCACTGGGTGAATTACAACATCAAGACAATAATGAAGCCGTTGAAGTGAAGTGTCAAGTATTGAACCATTTTGAAGCAAGCACTTATTTCCACAGCCTAAGCGGCGACCAGCTGACATCAATGAAGGTCGCAGGCAGCCTCGTTGTCATTCCCATTTTGATCCTTTTGGACAGCAGGGCAACCCATAATTTTATATCTCCAACACTAAAATCCTTGCTGAGATTGGAGGCCCTCGACACTTTCATTCACCCGGTTAAGTTAGGTGATGGTCACAAGTTATGGACTCAAGGATTCTGCCCACAATTACCTTTGACTATTGGTCCCTACTCTTGTCGCGTTGATGCTCATGCTCTGGACATTGGTGGACTGAATTTAATCCTTGGCATTGCGTGGCTACGAACTCTCGGTGACGTCAATATCAATTGGAAATCGATGACAATGCAGTTTACTCATGGCAGCCGGACGTATACCCTCCAGAGTACAGCCTCCGGCGGCCTTTCATCTTTGCAGCAGCTTACTGCACACCCAGTTGGCAGCCCCACCACTTTGTCAGCCGAGTCCAGCCGGGCGTCTATGACTTCCAGGCAGAACCACCAGCTTCAAACGCTTCTTTCCCGGCTCCATATAATCTTCCTCGAGCCCTCTGGTCTGCTTCCCCGGCGATCTACTGATCACAAGATTCCTTTATTTCCTGATCAAGGCCCTCTTTCAGTCCGCCCCTATCGGTACCCTCACTCGCAGAAAACGGAGATCGAAAAACAGGTCCAGCACCTCCTTCAGCAAGGTTATATTCAGCCCAGTAACAGCGCATATTCTAGTCCAGTTCTGCTAGTGAAAAAAAAGGACAGCTCTTGGCGAATGTGTATTGATTACCGGGCTTTAAACAAAGCAACGGTGTCCGATAAATTCCCCATTCCAGTGGTAGATGAGCTAATAGAGGAGTTACATGGGGCGATTTTTTTCTCCAAGCTAGATCTCATCTCTGGCTACCACCAAATCCAGATGCATGACGCGGACATCCACAAGACAGCTTTTCGCACTCATAATGGGCACTACGAGTACTTGGTGATGCCTTTTTGGCCTCACCAACAGTCCTTTCCTTTCTACCCAGCGAAGTTCGCATCGAGGCAGTCACCAAAGCTTTACAAGATCGGGATGAGGCACTTACTCAGCTGAAGCGCCATTTGCTCCGCGCCCAATCCCTTATGAAACTTCAAGCCGATTGCTCTCATCTTGACATCTCCTTTATCATTGGTGATATGGTATATGTGAAGCTGCGTCATCACCGCCAACAGTCCCTTGCTCGACGCATTTCCCAGAATCTTGCCCCCAGATTTTTTGGGCCTTCTCCTATTCTCCAGCAGGTTGGCTCAGTGGCCTATAAACTCGCCCTTCCTCCAGGCATCCGTATTCACCCAGTTTTTCACGCATCCCAACTCAAAAAATTCATTGGTCCTCATCCGCCCCCTCCCCACCCTTCCCACTGGTCTTTCGGGTGATGATGTTGCCGCCCCGGAACCTGCAACGGTACTTGGCCACCGCACCACTTCGGTCGCCTCTGGCTCGGTCCCTCAATGGTTAATTCAGTGGAGAGGCCAACCTGCTGACGATGCCACATGGGAGGATGAGTATGTTCTCCAAAACCAGTTTCCCTCTTTCAGTCTTGAGGACAAGACTGCTCACTCAGGGGGGGCGAGTGATAGTGCAAGGGCCGCCTCAGCACCTTGGAAGGTTTATTCCAGGCGTGGGAAGAGCGTTCCAGCCTCTGAGAACTCTCCAGCACAGTTGGCAGTGGTCCCCCCAGCAGCACAACCGCCTAACCATCCAGCACAGCTGGCAGTGGTCCCCTCAGCAGCACAGCTGGCAGTGGTCCCCTCAGCAGCACAACCGCCTAACCAATCGGTTGGAGTGGTCCCCTCCAGCTCAACTGCATAACAAAATGGGCGGAGGGATTCCAGGGAATAACAGAATGGACCCCACAGTTGGGAGATCCTTTTGTGGGTTGTTCAGTTATAAAAGGGGTGGAAAGGGGAAAAGGGGAGGGTAGAAACCAGGAAGTCGGCCAAGGGCTTGGGCAAGAGTTCTCTCCTCAAGTGTATCCCTTTTTTCTGTCTTTTTTCTGCTCTGTTTTGTAACTGTTGCTGCTATTAATTTCCAGAAAGTGTTGCCCCCTGTCTTAGTTCTTTATCAAATAAAGAGTAATAATTCAATATGATTGATTATCCAAGATATACCCTAAAGGAGTTTGTGAAACTCCACGGAATGTCCATGTCAAATATGGATGTTATAGAAATTAATACTTCAATTTTGAAAGGTATGTGATACCGAATGTATATTTTACAAAGTGTTGTAAATATACAGGAGATCAAAATCGAAGAAATACTTGAATGAGTTTTTAGTTTATATTCATGAGATGAAGTAAATAGTTACTACATCAAAGATTTGAATTAAAGGATTTCATCAGATTCTATAACATGTTCAGAGGAGAAGATGTAGATAAAAGTGTTTAACCTGGATAAAAGTGTATCTAGTTTGTTAAAATATGAGGGAATGTGTTCCCGCCACTTGTTAGCGATATATTTTAACAAAGTTTTATTCTCAAAGGAAAAATGCTTCAAATACATAGAATACCGTATATGATATGAAAATAAGATGTTCTCACTTAAAGGAAATAAGTGTTATTTTCTAAACACAAAGTAGCTTGTGTTGAATCTTAGCGAGATATTCTGAAAAAAAATAGTGTCTAAGAGACTAGTGGGGGTATGTTTGGACTTAGAGAAGTTCGAATTTAACAAATAAAAGATTACGCCAATCTTAATGTGATTTCCACTTAATATGCTAAAATGTTTAGAATATGTGATGGTAAAGAAAAATGTAAAGTGTTACATTTAGTTACCATTTAGAAAGAGAATATCACTATTTCCTAAAGGATTATCTTAGTCTAAAATTAATGTGTTTTTCACTCAATATACTAAAAGAGTTTAGAAGATGTGATGATAAAGAAAAATGCAAAGAGTTACATTTAATTACCGTGAAAAGTGAAAGACGCTATTTTTGAAGGATCGGACCGATCAAAAATGAAAAGGGAATTACACTTGATGTCCTAAAAGAGTTTAGAGTATGGCAGTAAAGAGAAATGTAAAGAGTTACATTAGTTTTCGTAACAAAGAAGTCTTCGCTTTATCCTAAAAGAGTTTAGGAGGACCGGTAAACAATAATGTAAGTAGTTCTATTATTTCAAAGGAAAAAAGTTTGATGAAATAGGGTTCGATGATGAACTTAGAAAGAGTTGTAAGTAGACAACAGAAGTTAACATCGTAACATTTGATGTTGTGAAGTTAAGAGGTTTGAATATGTTAAGTAGATGAACAATTAAGAATATGATCCCTAAGTCTCATCATTATTCAAACTAGCTTATTTCATAGATGTTTCACACCAAGGAGTTTAGTGGGAGGGTTTAATCAAATGGTCAGATAGAGATGTGACATGGATTACATATGATGTAATGTGTTAACAAAACCCAGAAAGTGTACCAAACATTAGGCTGATCTAGCACTTTATCATATATGATATGATAAACCGGTGTTTATGTTGGGTTTGTTAAACATTCTTAAAGAGTTTAAGAATATTAAAATGTATCATATTAGAGGCAACCTCCACTTTATCATTCTTTCATGTTGGCTGCATAATTGTATATGTAGATATACATTTCGTGAAATGTAATGATAACTGACCACTCAAAGTGCGACATTAAGTTATCTCTAACCGATGTTCATTGTGGAGTATTATAGATTATGACGAAATGTTAAGGTTAGCGTGAGTGGGATTCTTATATAGAGATACAGAAAATGCTCATGAGGCACAAAACAAAGAATATGATTTTGTGTGTGTTGGATGACCTACTAAGTATACCACAAGGAATGTGGTGTACTAGGGGTGCGTGGATCATATTTGAGTCCCCATTACCTGAGATTGGTGAGATACCTTGCATGAGTCTTCATACTTTGACACCCTACTTACGCTAGTCTACATATTGAGTGGTTGGATATGTTATTAATCATGTCGTCGGATGAAGCTTAACCAAGATGAGATTTGTTCTCTTGTATGACGAGTATGACATATGGGCCCTCGATTGAAGCAGATTGTGGGAGTGTGCAACTGCACTTAGATATTGCATATCTATCTGGATTAGGGACATGTGATGTGTTTATCCATAAGGATGAATGACATGTAATGTATTCATCGATCGAATCAATCTACACTCAAAGAATCAAGAACAAATAAGTTAGTCATAGGGGATTGACATGCTCTGTATCCCTTGGTCACTTGAAGTCTTGAAAACGGGAAAATATGAGAATGCACATTTGCATATGATGCAGACTAGTGGACACAAGTATAGAGATATATGTGTTTGATAGAGATCACGCCAGATCTCTTTATAGCTTGGGAAGCATTGACACTTTGCTAGAGGTTGCTCTTTGTTTACTTAAGTGGATCTAGAGATTCATATTTGTTGTCGACACTATAAAGGCCCATGGGTCGCACTATTTTGTTAACTAAATGGGGATTGAGATTGACTCCAAGAGTTATTGTTTTAGAGTTAATCCAAAAGTGTTTTGAATGGATATTCATAAGATCTTATATATGATGTGATACAAGATAAGTTAATGACAACTTTCTATAAGAGTTTTGAAAGATATCCAAAAGGAGTTTTGGATATGGTTTCACTATATATAAGTACCAGATATGGAAAAGGTTCAACTCCCTGAGTAGTTTCAATTCAACTCGTTCGATAAACTAGGTGGTGAAACGGATGGGTACCTTGGTATGTCCTGGTCATTTCTCGGTATAATATAGGTTGTAGACACTGGGATACTTCATGTATTCCAGGTCCTCCCAGGTCTGGTCAGACAAGGTATGGTCAGACAAGGTCTGACTAGTTATTGTCTACGATACAATATAAGGTGAAATACCTCCATGGATTAGCTTAATGGCAAAGAGCCCTGTGGGGTTCAACTCCCTGAGTAGTTATTCAACTCGTTCGATCGACTAAGTGGTGAAACGGATGGGTACCCTGGTATGTCCTGGTCATTTCTCGGTATAATATAGGTAGTAGACACTGGGATACTTCATGTATTCCAAGTCCTCCCAGACAAGGTCCTGACTAGTTATTGTAAACGATACAATATAAGGTGAAATGCCCCATGGATTAGCTTAATGGAAAAAGGCCCTGGGGTGTGGGGGGTCTTGGGTTCAAGTCTCCATGGCTTCTTACATGTGTGTGTCTGTGTGTTTCTTTGTAGCTTTGTAGTTCTCCTTCCCCGACCGTTTGTAATACAATATAAGGTGATGAAATGGCACATGGTCTTTTAGGCTTTAGTGCAAATGGGATATTGAAGGAGTCGGTATGCCCTAAAGTCGTTTGTATATGATACAGTCTTCCACCTAAGTTGTCATTAAGAGTTGTTACATAAGATGTAATGGATCGGGAGTACATCATTCATGCATTTATGCATGAGTTGGTCGAAGCATCGTTTACTCGTGCGTTATAAACGCAGTGAAAAGTGGTGCTTTCATGATGCTTGGTCGAAACTCCCCGAGACCCAAAGCTCTCTTCCTTCTTTGCATACAAGATGCTAGCACATCGTGAATGGAAGAATGATCTCATTCGAATGTCGAATGATTCTGCTCGGCCTGTAGATACACTACGAAGAGGGGATGTCTTTTGGCTGCCTTTGGTGATCTTTATCAAACTCATGTAATGGTGTTTGAAGATGTTGCAAATGCTCTTTGGTGTTAAGTACGTCATTTACAACATTTCTTCATTTCAGTTTTACACGCAAGTTTTATATATCATGCATGGGAAATCCTCAGACAAGGGTTTTAATCATTTGTACTTCATCCGATAATCGTTATTAGACTCGTTCGAAACCTTTCAATGGATATGCCTATTTGATGAGGTATAAGTCCGAGCCCCTTGAGAAATTCAAAAAATTCAATAATGGAGTAAGAAATCGACTTGGTAAGAAGATAGAGAAGTTTTGATTTGATGGAGATTGTGAATATCTTAACCAATAGTTTATTGACTTTCTACGGGAGCTTGAGATCTTATCTCAACTCACTCAACCTTATACACCACAGTGGAACGATGTTATTGAAAGGAGAAGTTGTACCTTGCTTGGCATGGTAAGGTTGATGATAAGTCATGCATATCTTTCATTATCCTTTTGGGGATATGCATTACACATTACAACATACACACTAGCGTACCAACTAAAGCGACAAACGGTATACCCTTCAAGTTATGGAGTGGAAAGAAACTCGTTTTGTCACATACTCGAGCGTGGGGATGCGAGGCGTTTGTTAAGGTCAACTCAGGCCACAAACTAGCACCCTGGGGCAGGAAGGGTATCTTTATAGGGCATCCTATGAAAACAAGAGGATACTATCTATACAACCCCTCAAACAAGAAGGTAATCGTCGTAAGACGGACCATCTTTCTTGAGAGAGCACATCCTCAAGAAAGATAGTGGGAGCAAGATCGACTTCAATGAAGTTGATGCTCAAGATACATAAGAGTTGATGCAGAAATAGATTCCACAGGTCTTCGTGGAAAATGTTCCTGAAACACAGGTTCTGCATATGAGTGATCGCATGCGATTCAATGTTTTATTTCACCCTTACACCACTGTATTAAGCTGGTTTTGTATTGAAAATTCCAAATATAATAACAAATTGTACTTCAGATTTGATTCAATTACTTAATGTTTATCCCTGTTAAAAACATCAATTTTACTTGTTTTGATAATTACATTGTAAGAGGAGGTGATTTGAAGGGCCAAAGATGATGTAGAAGGAAAATGGGTCAAACTGCGCAGGATTTCAAGGATACATGTAGACTCAAACACACACTACTGCTAATCCGGCTGAAATTTTGTGTGCTGATCCAAAATTCAGTGGGCTACAACTCTTCTCAAAACACTCAAGCCCAATTCATCCATCTAGTGGCCTAACCGAACTTATCTGTCCAGGGAACCAAATCCGCTCGAAGTCAGAAATTTGGTTGGGTAATTTGACAACATCTCTCATTCTAGATGTCCAATGACTGCCAAATTTTCGATAGAGATAGTCAAGAGGTGGAGCAATAACTTTGTAATTTTGTCAAAAGCAAGATAAGACTGTCTGGACGCCCAAAAACAACGCTCGAAGTGATATTTAGAAATCTAGGTGCCCAAAACCACCATCCGCTTTCCTATAAATTGGCACCTTGGGCATCCCTTTTGTAAGTTCGACCACGAGGCAATGCGATGGTATTTTGGAGTCCCAAATGAGTCATCTAATCCATTTGGAGGTTCTGGAGCTCCCTATCCTCATAGGAAGAGCTGAGATGAAGTTGGAGTTCCACACGAGCTTCCTCCTCTCGATGGTGGGCAAAACGATGGGCGTTCTTTGTAAGGGAGCTACACACATGTCAAGAGAATTCCAACGCTTATATTAGCAACTGGTTCAGAGTAAAATGGGTTTTAAAACAACTCATTCCACGTATCTTACATTATTTCACATTTGAATGTTTGTTTTGATGCATGTGATTCGTATGCTCTTAATTTATAACCGATCAGTGTGAGATTTTGAGTGCGTGACTTGTGTTGTTCCGATTGAACACACAAGAATCTTTTTCTTACCTTTCTTGAGATTTCAATTTGATTTGGAAACTCTTATACCATGCATAAGGGTTGGATCTTGGTTACACGATTGTTATGTCAAGGTTTGGTTCTACATGCATGAATATAAAAACTTAGAAATTAATCGAGATTTCGATTAATTTCAACCAAAGATTTACTCCAAACCTAAATGAATCTCTAAGAAAAATGAATTTGAAATGTATGCAGTGAACTCACAACGACCCCTTTTTCTCATATTTTTCAAAATCCACTTTGTTTTTCAACTATTAAACTCTTCAAATTCAATTATTTTGTTAAAACTGTTTTCAAATCACCCCCCACTTTTTAGTTCTTTTTATTGAAAATACAACTAACCACCAACGCTCCTTGAGAGACGACCTAAGGTCTGTCCTAGACTACATATAATCATATAAAACCAATTCAGTTTGACGTGTCACGACAACGCGGTCTAGAAAGGTTAAAAAACGAGAAAGATATAATTTTCTAGTCACCGATGATGGCGACTCATTATTGATTAACAATGATGATCCTCTCTCCTACAAGGAGGCAGTGGAAGCTCAGAAGCTGCAAGATGGCAAGAAGCAATGAATTCTGAGATGAATTCCATGTATCGTAACCAAATCTGGGTTATGGTCAATCCGTCTGTACATGTAAAGCCTGTTGGGTAGAAATAGGTATTCAAAAGAAAACTGGACATGAAAGGCGAAGTGAATAGATGTAACGCACAACTACTGGCTAAAGGATTCAAACAGCATCAAGGCATTGATTACGACAAAACCTTCTATCCAGTAGCCATGTTTAAATCCATCAAAATTCTACTTGCTATAGTAGCTTTTCATAACTGAGATTTGGCAGATGGATGTCAAAACAATATTCCTTAACAGGAACCTTCAGAAAGATGTTTATGACACAACCAGAAGGATTTATAACTCCAGGTAATGTTGTAACGACCCATGTCGTCACAGGTTGGAAAATTCCGGAGGAGATTTGAATTTTTATTTTAATAGACGATCCATTTTGAGGACTGGGGCTCGAATTTGGGGTTCGACCCTTTGGACGTCCAAAAGAGAAGTTTTTAGACGGGACTCAAGGTCTGGATGGCAACCCGAGGCTTGGAAAAAACCAACAAAGGCAGGCCAAGCTGGTCGGGTTGCTGCCGCAGCCACCGGCTCGCCGGTGGTCTGCTCAGTGGCCTAGGCGCATTGCATGGACTCACGGCTAGCCGATGGTGTCCAGCGGCTAATCGGTGGGGCCGTTGGGTGATTTTAAATGGGAGAGCCTTGTCTTTTCCCTCGGACCCCCTTATTTCCCCTCCCCTCTTCTCCCTCATCCTCACTCGAACCAGATGAAGAAGGGGGCTCCTTCCATAGCGATTTTGGACCCCTCCCTCATTTCTTGGGTGTTTGGAGCGTCGTTTCTTGCGATTGATTCGTACGAGTAAAGATTAACCCCATCCTTGCCTTAAACCTATGTTTTCTTCTTGTTTTCTTTCACTGGAACCCTAATTCGACGAATTTAAGACTGTCATTGGATGTTCCTATCTACGAACGTGTGTATTGATCCTTAGACTTTAAGATTATTATTAATACATATCATAAGTCGCGTACTTTGATGCATTGATGAAAAATGTGGGGACATGTGCTCGCGACGAAGTATGATACGTTGGGTGCGTCATGTGATGGTCGATGTCTGTGTAAGCTCACTCGTGCATTCTTAGCCGAAACTCCCTCAACCCTAAAGCTCTCTTCTTCCACCTCCTTTGCATCTCGAGGCACTAGCATGTCATGGAGGATGGAGGGTCTCGCTTGTACGACGAGTGATCAGCTCATCCCGGAGGGATGTTTTTGTCTCTTGTGATCTTCATCAAGCTCATAAGATGAAGATGATACAGTAGCTCGACGTTGTAATGTACACATGAACACTATTCTTCATTTTACATTACAGCGCAGTTTCATCATTCATGCATGGCATCCCTGGTTTTGGGTTTCTATGTTGTTTTCACTGCTTGGTTTAAACACTAAAAGCCCCCCACAGTCGGCTAGGGCTGGGGTGTGGGGCGTCAGTCATGGGGTCGAGTCCCCAGGCCGTTTTCTTGTAGCGTGCGTAACAATGTAACCCACCTTTTTAAACACTAAAATATCCTAAGAAACCCAACAATGTTTATACCGATTGAGGTATAGTTGTGAGTTGGGTGTCACAATTGCAGAAGATAGTGGCACTGTCTACCATGGAAAAAGAATATGTTGCGGTTACAAAAGTGAGTAAAAAGATTATATGGTCGATGAATTTGTTTTAAGAGGTGAACAAAGAGCAAGGAGAAAACGTATTATTTTCCAATAGTCGTGGTGTAATGCACCTTGCAAAAAATCCAGCTTTCCATTCCAAAATCAAGCATATTCAACTTAAATATAATTATATCATAAATTGCATAATGAATCTTTGGTCATTGAAAAATTGAGACGTTGTCGTGCCTCAATTGGGCTTCAAAGATGAAGGACCGAGGGGAGAAACTCGACCAGAGAAAATGATCGATGAAAAGGAGTATCTCTGGAATCAATCTCCAAGTTGTATATTGTTTAGATATGGGGAGCCTAATTAAACATTATCCGAACTATACAACGAAGTGGTTTATATTTATTTCACATGGAGGCTTTGAACACCATATAAGGCCATCATTCTAATGGTATGTACATGATGGAACATTTATTTCACGTGGAGGTCAACATTCACTGTATCTGTAAATTATGGAAAATTTATTTCACGCGGAGGTTAGCATTCGCTTGATGTGTTAATGTTAGCACATTTATTTCACTCTTTGTTTTTCCATCTATTTATTTGTGGTCGGGGCGAATGAAAAAATGTACCTCTATACCCTGAAAAGCACATATATGTTCTCCCAAAAATAGTGGAATTTGTTGCTCCCATCCGTGGATGTAGGGGCATTACCCGAACAACATAAATTGTTGTGCATCATTTTTTTTCTTTCTGCTTTCTATTTTTTGTTCCGTAATATTCATAAAATTGTCAAACCTGAAAAATAGCTCAACATAATTAGAAATGATAGTTAAGACAACAAAAAAATATCTGATCAGTGATGACTTGGTGAGCATAACAAAAAAAAGTTTGAGAACGGATCTTGTGCTAATTAATTACGATACTTAAATGAAAATTGTTGGCTTTCCATTAACGTGCACATTGAAAGATAGAAAACTTTCTATATTTCAACTACATTGGATGCAGAAAATTAAATTCAAACATATGTAGAACATAATAAAAATACTAAAAAAAGATCAAAACCCCTTATATAATACATTATGCAATATACTTGCAAATTACCTGAAATACATGCACAATTGGCTTCACTTACCAAAATAGAAGAACATGGTGATTCCCGGCCCACTCATCTAAAGAAATCAATAGATCGGATTTAAGTGTTGGAAATTTGATGTTGTTGAGGTGTTAATCAAATGCCAGGATCAAAGAATGCCTGAGAAAGGAAAGGAATTAAAATGACCAGGAGGGAAACAAATCATTAGTGAGCAGTTGGAGACCATTACCCTCACTTTTCCATCCTAACCATGAAAGTCATTCATTTTTTTATAATAGGCACCTGTGTCGCAAATGAGTATTCTTTGAAAATTATCTTGGCGAAAACGATCGTCTGGCGGGATTGGGATGGGGCCATTAACAAAACTTAAACTTCTTTTTTCAAGCATTCTGAAACAAAGGAAACAAGCAACGTAAATCAAACTTTCCAAGCATTGTAAACTAGGATAAAATTGGACAGTGACCAGCACTTTGCTTTTTCTGTTCAGCGATTCTCTCTGGAAACAAAACCTCGGAACTTCAAAAATTTCTCAAACTACAAAAGCTTAATTAGCTACTGTTTCAAACAAAGAATGGAATTACTAAGAGGCAAAAAAAAACAGCGATAAACCAAATCATTATCTCAAAAGTTCAAAGTCCAATGATCTGGGCAATTTTATGAAGTGAACAGAAAAATATTAAATTGAGAATCGCTGGAATCCACACGAGAGCTCACCTCTCAATTGATGATCGAACGTCTTCCATCATAGCGGTGCTGGTCGGTTTCAAGCAAACTTCAACTACCAAAGCCCCACGCAAAAAATAATCCAGAGAATAACAGCTTGAAACTTAAGGAGCGTGGATAAGTGAGTCGAATGGGATCTTCCGCACCTGAAACATTAACCGTATCATGTGTGACGACCGAAGAGGGGGCTGCCTCCAGGACGTCGGCGGTGTGTTCGGGAATCGTGGAGTCTGACGGGTTTTCCAAAAGACATCCATGGGAGCACTCACTGGTGAGTGCGACGTCGGAGAATAAAGCACCCCGACGACAATCAGAGGGGATCCGCGGTGAGCTCAGTGAGATGATCGGATGAACCCTAGGTATGGAGTCCGGGAGGAACATGCTTTGAAAATCAGCGAGAAATGACCCCAACAGAAAACCGGGCTCAATGGGTATTTGTAAATCTGGTCTGACCCGTTTGCCCGGCGGAAATCCGGACTCGAATTCCTTTGGCGCGAGCCGGTAATTGAACAAGGGTTTTTTTTATAATAAAAAATAAATACATAAGTGTGTTAAACAAATGGATTTTGCTTTAAGTTCACACAAAACGTTTTTTATTTTATTTTTTAAATGAAGTGGATTCCATGAACGGTGTTCGCTCAATCTTCTTATTTTCAACACAACCTCTGTAAACGCAGTTCATGCAAATCATTTTATTTTTTTAAAATTTATATTTTATGTTTTGTTTGTTTATATGTGTGTAAACAAAATTTTAAATATAGTTTAATTTGATATCGTTTCCATTAAAGTGATCTGAAAATTTAATTAAAACATCACTCATAATTCATTTTATAAAGGTCCTTGCCACAACCCACCCCAACTGAGAACCTTTCATGAGATTGCAATGAAAAAGAGAGTGAACCGCGAAGCTCGATTCTAACACGGCATGAGTTGGTGACTAACATTGATGATATATCACACATAAATGGGAGACATTGTTCTCATAATCTCGTGAATATAAAATAAACCATCGATTAACTCCATTTTATATAGAACAAAACCAGTGTCCTCCAAAATGCATGAAATGTCATACATAATATAAACTCCAAATGAAATATCAAAACAACTCATGTGGCACCAACTCACAGGCTTCACGAGCTTGTAATGTTTAGTCTATGCATCAACTATTCCTCACAAATCTGAAACACACACACACACACACACATACAGAATGGGGTGAGCATACACATATACTTAGTTGAATCATACTCGAAACCTCTCACGCAAAAGTGGAATAAGAATGTTAATACCTCAATGAACAAACAACATAATCAACTTGCACCTATCAGGTCAACTGCCACTCAACCTCCCTAATATTTACTCACCCAATATTGTGTCAAGTGTATAGCAACATTATATCAAAGAATATACCAAGATACTTCACAACCGCTTACCCTATAATTTGGTTGCCCTCATACCCCAACAACACACATCTTATGCTTCAATCTCTTTCATACCTACGTAATCACACAACCACATATAACATACCACAACCATATCACACCCACACATCACATCCCCATCACAATAGGGAATAATGAACACGATGGATATCAACCGAGTGTCCTCCTCCCACCATGCTCGACCCCGTTATGTACGTTTCCACGCCCCAACCTCGCTTTCTGCCATTATTCTATTCATGTATTGGCTTTCTATCTTCATTTCTCATTTTATTCATTTTTTCAAAGATTGTGGTGTTCTAATTCCGAATTTTTGGGGTGATAGAAGGCCACATTGTGGTCCGAAGGCATCATAGTGTGACAGGTGTCTAGTGGGGTCAAATTTTTCTAGTCTTGTGAGTGAGAGCAAGTCACGTCGTGGCGTGAGGGCACCATGCCGTGACAGAGATTTTTACACATGGGCACCCTCTTACGCAAGGTTTTCACCTTTGAAAAAATATGGTGAGGGTGAAAGACGTGTTGTGGTAGGAGTGTCGCATCATGGTGGTTATTCTTAATTATCAAGTTATCTTTGTTTTGCCTTTGTGAGAAATCAAGGAAGGGGGAATCACATCGTGATAAGGATATGTCATGTTGTGACCATGTGTTTGGGGAACCATGCATAAAGTTTTACCCTTACATGAGGTTTTTACCTTTGTGAAATTCTGGGTGGAGGTTAAGTTCATGTTGTGGCCAAAATGCATCCTAGCGTGACGATGCATATGATTTTGATAACCTTATGTATAGACACCCTCATGCATGAGGTTTTTGGCCTTTTGAAATTAAGGGAAAGGTTGAGCACACTGTGGAAAACTATGTCATGTTACAATGAGGGTGTGACAGGTGAGGTTTCACCATGAGGGAGGAAGGCCATGATGTGGTTGTTAGGAGCCTGAGATTTTTGACTATGCCCTAGGGAGGTGTGCCACATCGTGAGCCTGAGGACTGAAGGTTTCGAGTGCAGTGGAAGTCGGTCGAGCCTATATCTAATGGCGTTTTTTTGTCGTTTTTGATGAATAGTTCATAAGAACATGACAATGAACCATCACGTTTAACGAATTAATCTGAACAAACACAATGAAAGAACCTTGAAACCAAGGAAGGGGATCTTTAACATTAAATTTATTATTAATCTAACAATAAGAAGAATACCCCAGTCTCGAGATCATTGTTTGATGTGGATATTGAACACATAAATACGATTTCAGTGGTACCATCACTGCGCTAAAAGGGACCAAAGAAGAATCCCTCTATCAGTGATCCACACATGTTCCACAATCTCTGAACATCACCATGGGATCTCTAGGTGCTAGCGCAGTGTCACCAATCACCTTACATCATTCATGTTGATCATCAAATGCGATCCTTCGGTCTTGAAGATCATGTCTCTTATTCTCTGGGTCTTGAGAGAGAGGAAGAGGGGAATCACTTCTCTCATTCTTGAGAGAAACCCTAGAGATGTTCTTCATTGAGAGAATTCTCCAAGAAGGATATGTTATGCACAACACAATTGTTTATATGATATCTCTCCAAAATGATTTAACAGAAATATATATAGAGTTGGGGTTTAATAATGCCAGATGTGCAAGGGCCCTTAATCATTTATTAAACCCAATATACTCCCCATGTTAAATAATAATAACAATATTATTATTTTATGTCATGGCATGTACTAACTTGCACAATGATGAACATTAATATATTCATAATCCTAAAAATTAATATTTATCATTATACTGATAATTTGGTATGTTCATCCTCATTAGTATTTATTGAACCTTGAATAAAAATTCAATTAAAATAAATAAATATTATATTCATAGTCTTGAAAATAAATATTTATTTTGTATCCGCATAACTAAATAAATATTAATATTTATTTATTACCTTGTGAATAATTAACAAGATATAAATAAATATTTTATTCAATGATCTTCCGAATAAATATTTATTTAATATTTAACTCACTTATAGTGAAAAAATATTTGCAATCAGAAAATCCTGAATAAATAATGTTATCAGTCTTGAGAATATTATTTATTCTAACTGTTAAATTAAAAAAAATTAGTTGAGATCATGGATACAATGTATGGACCTCTTAAGCTTCTTTCTCAGTGGAATTAGGCATTCCAACTTAAAGTCCAAGATTACAGTATAGCAACGGGTCAAAACACCCATAGTGAAAGAAGTTATGTCATAATGACAACAACAATATGTAAATGCTTACTATGTAATATAATCCATTTATCTCGATATCTCTAATCAAGATAGTTGTATATTTTATGTCATCAATCTATGTGCTCAAATTCTCTTTCTTTGAATTTCAAGAAATGAACTAGTTAGTCACCAAGACCATGGATTTTATCTGACTGTACAATTTCAATCAAAGGTCCTAAGATACCAACTTCCATAAATCCAAAGGAATAAATCATTTCATAACTTATTCATTAATGTCGTATTACTCACGACATACCCAACATATCATACCTCGTTGTGAGGATATGTCTCCATGGATTTCATTAATACATCAAAGCACATGACTCGTGATATGCATTAATAATAATCATAAAATCCAAGGATCACTACACACATTCTAAGACAAGAATATCCAATTACATATAAACATGTGAATTCCTATTAGTGGGTTTTTTTCCTCATAACCTCTCATCGTGGAGATTACCAAGTTCTTGAGACCTCAGATGTAGTTTCATCCACTTATAAGTAGTAACACCTAATAATTAAAGTATATTATTTATCCCACTATAGAATGTCGTCCTAACTATAGGACTATGTTTAGAACATTGGCATAACACTTCAAGGTTCTCATTATAATAGAGAACTTTTATGACCTTTTAGTATAATCAATACATGGGGACATTATCACATTAATGTAATGTAAAAGTATAATCATCATGTGATAAGATAATATTTTAATATTAAAGTATTTGAATATACTTGTAATCATAAAGTAAAAAGTGTTTGGTTCTATGGAACCATCTCCAACAAGGGCCATGATGTGACGGGTCTTGAGAAGGGGTGTCACATCAAGACTGTCAGGGTCATTCCATAGAGTTCTATGCCCATATTTTTAATTTTATAGTTTTCCACTTCTACCCTTGACATGTTTAAGTTTAAAGAAGACTCTCCACCTCCCCATTCATGTGTCTCAGCTGGGAAAGTTCCAGGAGTGACTTTTCTCTCTTCCTCCATGGTCTCTTGGTCTTCACTTCAATTTTGGGTAAAGTTCTTCAAAGCTAGGATTTATTTTCTTATCTTTTAATTTCTTCTCCCATTATATCTTCTTGGTCTTCCTCTCCTCTTCATTTATAGTCGTAGGTGGTCATGAAGACCTAGGGTTCATCATGGCTCAATTTTTATTTTTATTTTTGTTTCAAGGACCCTCTTGGTTTTTTGGGGATTTCTCTCACCTTTTGGGGTGGATTAACACTGTAAATCACTAAGGCAATGGATTAAGGTGGGTTTCTCTATACATAAATCTTTGAATTTAAAAAACACGAATGCTTGCTTATTTGTATGCCTTGTTTTTATTTTATTTTTTAAAATAATAATAAATGTACCCATATGTTCATGCCATGGGAAATGGTTTTCTCCTCAATTTTCAATGAATATTGAATAAGGGGTTTTCTTATGGTTAAAGACTCAAGACTCTTTTTGAATTTATATATAATTCCCCAGACTTAAACATTACGTAATCTTGAGTTAAGTCAATAATTCGACTTTTAATCACATCGAGGATCTTTTCAGGTTTAGAGCTTTAGAGAATTAGGTCATAACTCATAAATAACGGCTTACACTACTAGAAATTCTACCTTTCCCAAAACTTCTATACCAACAGTTCAAAATAACCGTTGGTATAGATTTCCTTTACCAACAGTTTTAATAAATCATTGGTAAAGGTGTGTTTAGGGAAGGATTTCCCAAAGGTTTGAAGAAACCGTTAGGAAATCAATGTATTTTCCAATAGTTTTTAGTAACCGTTGGGAAATCCATTATTTTTCCCAATGGTTTTTAATAACCATTGGAAAAAAAACCCCCAAATTCACTCAAACAGAACCCCCTGACTCCCATAAGTGCCCCATTTTCATAACCACATTCTATACTCCTAGAAGCGGCCGCCCAGGTGAACCTCTTCCATCCGATCAGCTACAAATCCCACATTCAGGTTAGACTCCTTCAACCTCTTCTCATATTAGCTAAGGATGTCCTTCTATTCTCAACATTTCTCCATTTATTTCACTATTTAGAAAGATCACGTCATTTTGCCCTATTTATAGGGATTTTGGAAAATTTTATGATTCACTACTCCCTTCATGAATTGTGTACTCAAATCACTACATCAATATACACATTGTCCAATTAATGTTTTCATTACACATATACATTTATAAGGGCATGGTCTCTTTCTTGTGTTCTAATTTTAAAGATTCATAGTTCTTTTTTTAATCTCAATGCTCCAAATACTACAGCTTCATGTATATGAACTCATAAGAAACTGTTTGTAATATTTATTCATAGTATTTCATGAAAATCACTCCTTTAATTAAGATCATGCCAAACATGAAGATCTTATTCATCTTAATTTTTGTACACTATGCGTGTTACATAACAAGTATGTATCATGTTTCTATCAAAATCTTTATATACATAAAATGACACATTGTTCACTTATCCTTTGCACAATAGAACATATAGAGTATCTTCTTCAACTTTGTAAAATAGTATGTGGTCCCTAATTATTTTTTCACAGAAGAAATAAGAAATACTTAACCGTACATTCCAATGTTCTTTATGAATAAAATATCTAAAAAGGGAACTCTCGGTGGGACCCCTCCTTCTCCCATGTAGTACTTCTTCCTTCTTCATGAAACTAATTCACAAAAAACCCTTTTAGTTTTTTTCTCCGAAACCATAGAAAACCCTTTTAGATTTTTTAGTTGTCGCTTTAATTTATCATATCATTATATTAAAATGTTATATAAATAGACTGGATAGTTATAGACCAGTCAGTGGTCACCTACATGAATTGTATCTCACACATTGTTTGAGATGCAATTAGAAGCAACCTGTTTATTACTTATGATGAATCCAATAGCTCAATTGTCAGAGTTGATTGTAAACCTGAAGTTGTGGTGGGAAATATATATAATCATACAGTCGTGTTCTCACCTACATGTTTCACCTACATCATTCAGAGTGTGTATCCCAGTACTTACCTTCAAACCACCATAAATCTTCTTCTTCTTTATGTTTTTTTTATCAGAATGGTTTTTCTATATTTTGTTTTTTGGGTTACACATTAGTTATCTGTTTCTAATTACATCCATATTTGTTTTCATTGCGGGAAATGACACCCATTGAAGAGATGTGGCGGAAAAAGATGACAGAAAATAATTGTCGCGTGACACAGATGGGCGTTCCTCCACTCATCCCTGTTGTGAGTATTTTATTTCAAATATATATATTTCAATAACTTATAATATCATGTGTTTACTTTTGTGTTAAACTTTTTTACAGGATCCACCCCCTAGATGAGAGATATCCGACAAGGAGCCTGATATTTCTCCCAGTACAGAGGCTGGTGGTAGGAGGGGGGTGGTGTCTGAGTTAGACGGTCATATGGTGGTCCTGGTACTGAGGCTGGTGGTACAAGGGCTCGTGGTGTGAGAGTTAGACGATCCACTGGTCATACCCGATTGGAGTTTTCCCCCACCACAGATGTATCTTCTATGCCCCATTTTGATCCGGGTGTGTCTTTAGGTACACATAGGATATTTAGGCCTCCGATGTTTACACTACCAGTTGTCCAAACATCTGTGCCATCATCTTTTAATTTTGGTTTATTATCTCTGAGCTATTATATTCCACCTTCTTCGACTCCTGCTCCGACATAGTATGTGGTTGAGGAGCGTACACTGAGGGACACTCCACCTGTACAGGATATTCCTTTAGCTTTTGCACATCCAGTGACGCCCATTGATCCGACTACCACAGGTATATTTATATAACTCTAACAAATTTTTATACCAAAATTTATTTTTATTATAACTTGTACTGATATTTTTTTTCTTTAATAACAGATTCATCTACTGATAGGAGGCGGGGGAGGGGTCATACTCACTTGCGTGCAGTATGGAACCGCCCGACATAGTTGATGGTTGAATACAATGATGATGGATATATGATTGATAAATCTGGGCAGGAATGTCGGGGTTTTTTGGTGACGCTAGCCAAATACTCCGACATCATTCCGGTCAACCCTCTCTCTTGGAGACATCTGCCACACGAAGTCAAGGATAATGCGTGGGCACAAATATGGGTAAAAAATATATTGGATTTAATGTAGTATTTTTTTATTTATATGAATTAATCTATTAAGTGTCAGCTTCAGTTTAACTTCCCTGATGGCAAAGGTGAACGACCAACACGTTTAAAGGAGCTAGGAGAGATTTGGAGAGCTTATAAGCATGAGCTGTATATTGGCTGGTGTGATAGAGTGGGCATGGAGTTGGAGACAGTCCTATCGTGGATGACTTCCTGATAGAGCAATATCGCCAAATGATTACCCATTGGGCGACTGCCAAATTTAAGGTATTAATCCCATTTGAGGTATTTAAATGACAATTTTCATATTTTGCATTAATATTATCTTATTTATTATTAAACATTATTTAGGAATCTTTTGAAAAAAATCAAAAAAAAAACATTGATTCAAAGCAATACCTCCACAATTTGGGGTGCACTACTATGTCAAATCATGAGAGGCAGCTGGTACGATATAGTTGTTTATAATTTTTCTTTAGGACTTGCCCTTTTTATTGTTTCCTACTTAAATTATGTGATTTATTGAATATTTAATATATGATTATACTTGCACTTTATATTGTTTCAATGTCATTACAGAAGCACAAATTGAATATTGAAGGACATCTCCCTTGAACAAAATTGTTTTCCTCGAGTAGAAGGGAAAAAGATGGAACTGTGGTTAATAAACCGACACAAGAAAAGATTGTAAGTTTTAATTTATTTATTTCAAAGTTTAATATCTATTTTGAAATTTTATAATCTATTAATATTTTTAATAGGCTGCTTTAGAGGCCCTTGATGCCCAGGAGCCTGAAAATTTAGGGTCACACAATCATTTATATCAGGTTTTGGGAGATGAGCACTCTGGTCGAGTACGTTGCCGAACTGGTAAGAATATAGTCCCGACGAGGTATTGGTCCTATCCAGGTATCCATTCTTGAAGAACCTATGTGGTGTTTTGTTTTAACAAAGTTTTGTATTTGTTGACAACTAATACTTTTTTTGAATAATGTTTTTGAGTCACAAAATGTTGAAGTTGCTGGTTGCTGGAGATTTCCTTAAAGAAGATTTTATTGGAGAGTAAGAAGTCAGAAGTTAAGAAAGTATCTCAAACTTTCTTAACAAAATCAGACGATGCTTTTCTGATCTTAAAGTTCTCACAAATCATGAAAAGTTTCATGATAAAAGTTGTTGAAGAAATAGGTGAAGAAGATTGATGTTTTTCTCTAAGAAAAATTCTGAGGAAGTTCAGAACCAGAAATTCGGAGTCTACTTATTCAGCCAGAATTTCGAAGTCTACTTCCTGAACCAGAAATTCGGAGTGTACTTCCTGAGCCAGAAATTCGGAGTGTACTTCCTGAACCATAAATTCGGAGTGTACTTCCAGGACCAAAAATTTGGAGTGTACTTCCTAAACCATAAATTCAGAGTGTACTTCCTGAACCATAAATTCAGAGTGTACTTCCTGAGCCAGAAATTCGGAATGACAATCCTGAGGAACATGATGAGAAATTCGGAATGAAAATCTTGAGCAACATCCTGAGAAATTCGGAATGACAATCCTGAGGAACATGCTGAGAAATTCGGAATGACAATTCTGAGCAACATGCTGAGAAATTCAGAATGACATTCCTGAGCCAGAAATTCAGAGTCTACTTCCTGAGCCAGAAATTCAGAGTCTACTTCCTGAACCTGAAATTCGGAACCATTTTTCCTGAACCTGTTTTCCTAAACCTGTTTCCTGAACCTAAAATCAGAACCAAGATCCAGCCTTATCATTCTGAGGAAGATATAAAGAGTTCAAGAAAACCTGAATTTCAACTTTGCATAAATCTTAGAGAAATTTAAGAAGATTTGAAGAAGTTAAAGATTTAAGATTAAATGTGAGATATTTACGGAGTTTTTGAGATTTGAGGAAGCAGAAAAGTTTTTCAAGATTTCCACCTTTGTTTTCTGAGTTTCCTATAAATATGTGCTCAGATCATTCGCTCATTTGCAACTTTTGACACATGTGTAAAAGGAAGAGCGCTGGAGAATTCAAAGTGAAAATCATCTACCATATTGAAGAAGTTTTCTTGAGTGTTTGAGAAGAAGAGAATTAGAGCCATTATTTACTTGCTGAGAAGTTCGGATTCAGAAGATCAGATCCAAGAAATTCAGATTGAATATTCGGAGTGGTCATTTATTCAGAATCATTTTTATCTTGCTGAGAAGACCGGTTTCAGAAAATAGGATTCAAGAAATCCAGATTGAATATTCGGAGTGAGCATTTGTGGAGCAGTTTCAAAAAAGTTCTTTTTCTTATGAGTGGCTCATTTGTTCTTTAAGAAAACATTGTAAACTGACGGGAGTCAGTATAATCTTTCCTATTGGGAGATAGAAGGTGTTTAACGGGAGTTGGCACAAGTTGTATTCACTTCTTCATCATAGTGGATTTCCATAGACCCACGAGAGTGGATATGGCAAGGACGTAGGTTCTCTTATTGAGGTCGAACCTTGTAAATCTTATGTTCCTTTCTTTATTTACCTTTCTTGCATGCTTGAGTTTCTTGCTAAATATTGATAAGGAAATAAATCTTAACAGGTTGCAAGGGTTGAGTTTCTTAAAGTTTTGAAACTTATAAAAGTTAAAAAACTGATTCAACCCCCCTTCTCAGTTGTTATTCGATCCTTGGAACTTCAATTCTAGTACCACCGAGTTGAAATAGGTCAAGGAGCATGCAAGACAGTCTGATAAAAGGGTCATAGAGTTGGAAGAACAGGTTCAAACGAGGGAGAAAGAATTTATGAAACTGATCAAATATTTATCTTCATCACTTCCACCAGAGGCCAGCGCAACTTGTCAGACATATATGTCATCGATGGGTGCATTATCCAATACACCAGGTGGCAGTTCTAGTAGTGGCCGAGATGATGACGTTCCTGGTGATGAAGAGGATGCTGAAGAGGACGAGGGCGAGGATGAGGATGAGGAAGAGGGTGAGGATGGGGCCGAGGGCGAGGATGGGGTCAAGGATGAGCATGGGGACGATGACAAGGACGACGACGAGGACAAAGATGGCGGTGAGGATGAGGCTGATGATGACAGTGGTGATGGTGATGGTGATCAGGGGCAGATTGATCCATTACATTTTTGAATTCTGTATAACTCTTTATTTTTGAACCTAGTTTTCACTCTGGTATGGATATTTTTGAATTCAGTATAACTCTTTATTTTTGACCAAATATGGAATCCTAATGATGTTATAATGGTTTATGGGGCTTGTTCGGAGCTCGGAACCCCGGTCGGCGTAGAAAAACACTATGCCTCACGGTTAGTAAAAAATTTAAGTCCATCCCACAAGGTATCTACCAACCATATAGGGATATATATTAGAAGAAATGTGCATGATTTTCCCTAACCATGCACCAGGGGATACACATCATGCACAATGTCTATAGTTTTAGTATAAGATATTATCACTATTGTTGCACAATTTGCCTAATTGGCATACAAAAAACTGACCAAACGCATTTGGATTGTGTTGATACTTTAGGAAAATGATCCATGAGTCATATGTGATGTGTATGAGTCATCCCCTCCTCAATCCGAGGCACGGTGTGGCCGTTATCACTCAAATTGCATCTCTTTTGTTTAAAATGAACACCCTTTTAAGTAAAAACAACTGGCATACAGGAAACCGACCAAACATATTTGGATTGTGTTGATACTTTAGAAAAATGATACATGGGTCATATGTGATGTGTAAGACTCAACCCCACCTCAATCCGAGGATGGTGTGGCTGGTACCACTCAAAGTGTCTCACTTTTATTTGAAATGTACAACATTTTAAGTGAAAACAACAACTCACATACGGAAAACGGACCAAACATATTCGGATTCTGTTGATACTTTATCACAATGATCCATGAGACATTTGTGACGTGTAAGAGTCAACCCTGCATCAATCTGAGGCACAGTGTGGCCGGTACCACTCAAAGTGTCTCACTTTTATTTGAAATGGACCAGATTTTAAGTGAAAACAACAACTGACATACGGAAAACCGATCAAACGCATTCGGATTGTGTTGATACTTTAGGACAACAATACATTGGTCATTTGTGATGGGTACGAGTCAACTATTCCTCAATTCGAGACATGGTGTGTCCAGTATCACTCAAAGTGTCTCACTTTGATTTGAAATGGACAACATTTTAAGTGAAAACAACAACTGACATATGAAAAACAGATCAAACGTATTTGGATTGTGTTGATACTTTAGGACAACGATCAAATGGTCATTTGAGACGTGTACAAGACAAATCTGCCTCAATCCAAGGCACAATGTGGCCGGTATCACTCTAAATGTCTCTCTTTTGTTTAAAATGGACACCATTTTAAGTAAAAACAACTGACATACGGAAAACCGACTAAACATATTCGGATTGTCTTGATACTTTAACACAATGATCCATGGGTTATTCTTGAGGTTTACGAGGAGACGACACATCATTCTTACGCGCGGTTTGCGCGGCACAGCTGGATATGTGTTTTTTAGGTGTTTGGCGTGCTTGGAAAGCATGCGTGGGGTGGTCAAAACCGGCCGAACGACCTCAGAATTCCATGAAATTAGACGACAATAAAGGTTGGGTGAATTGTGAAATGGTCGGCCATAGTTTACGTCAATCAGAGGTGTTGTGTGACCGTGATGGCTGAAAACGCACTCCGCGTGTCATAAATGTCCAAAACATGCGTTTAACGGTCAAATGCATACTGAACGACATCAGAATGACTTAAGATCATACAAAAAACCCTAATTATTATTTTTGAGGTGTATGAGGAGACCACACGTCATTCAGATGCGCGATTTGCACGACACGGCTGAATATGTGTTTTTTAGGTGTTTGGTGCACTTGAAAAGCGTTCGTGGGGTGGTCAAAACTGGCCGAACGACCTCAGAATTCTATGAAATCAGACGAAAACAAAGGGTGGGTGAATTGTGAAATGTTCGGTCATATGACATGTCAATCAGAGGTGTCGTGTGACCGCGGTGGTTGAAAACGCACTCCGCGTGTCGTAAATGGCCAAAACATGTGTTTTACGGTCAAATACATACCCAACGACATATAAATGACTTAAAATCACACAAAAACACCCTAATTATTATTCGTGAGGTGTATGAAAAGTTGAAACGTCATTCAGATGCGTTGTTTGCACGACACGACTGAAGATGTGTTTTTTAGGTGTTGGGCGCGCTTGAAAGGCGTGTGTGGGGTGGTCAAAACTAACCGAACGACCTCAAAATGCCATGAAATCGAAATAAAACAAAGGGTGGGTGAAATATAAAATGGTCGGCTAGACGAAACATTAATCAGAGGTGTCGTTTGACCGCGGTGGCCGAAAACGCACTTCGCGTGTCGTAAATGGCCAAAACATGCGTTTAACGGTCAAATGCATACCAAACGACATCGGAATGACTTAAAATCACACAAAAACACCCTAATTTTTATTTGTGAGGTGTACTAGGAGACGATACATCATTCGGACGCGCGGTTTGCACGACACGACTAAATATGTGTTTTTTAGGTGTTTGGCGCGCTTGAAAAGCGTGCGTGGGGTGGTCAAAACCGGTCGAACGACCTCAGAATGTGATGAAATCAGACAAAAATAAAGGGTGGGTGAATTTTGAAATGGTTGGTTATACTACACGTCAATTGGAGGTGTCGTGTGACCGCGGTGTCCAAAAATGCACTTCGCGTGTCGTAAATGACCAAAACATGCGTTTAACGGTCAAATGCATACCGAACGACATCAGAATGACTTGAAATCACATGAAAATACCCTAATTATTATTCATGAGTTGTAAGAGGAGATGACACATCATTCGGACGTGCGGTTTGCACGGCACGACTGAATATGTGTTTTTTAGGTGTTTGGCGCGCTTGAAAAACGTGCGTGGGGTGGTCAAAACCGGCCGAATGGCCTCAAAATGCCATGAAATCAGACTAAAACAAAGGGTGGGTGAACTGTGAAATGGTCGGCCAGACAACACATCAATCAGAGGTGTCGTGTGACCGCGGTGGCCGAAAACGCTCTTCGAGTGTCGTAAATGGCCAAAACATGCGTTTAATGGTCAAATGCATACCGAACGACATCAAAATGACTTGAAATCACACAAAAACACCCTAATTTTTATTCTTGAGGTGTATCATGAGACGAAACGTCATTCGGACGCGCGGTTTGTGCGACACGACTAAATATGTGTTTTTTGGATGTTTGGCGCGCTTGAAAAGCGTGCGTGGGGTGGTCAAAACTGGTCGAATGACCTTGGAATGCCATGAAATCAGACAACAACAAAGGGTGGGTGAATTGTGAAATGGTCAGCCAGACGACACGTCAATCGAAAGTGTCGTGTGGCCGCGGTGGCCGAAAACGCACTCTGCGTGTCGTAAATGGCCAAAACATATGTTTTACGGTCAAATACATACCCAACAACATCATAATGACTTTAAATCACACAAAAACACTCTAATTATTATTTGTGAGGTGTAAGAGGAGAAAACACGTCATTCGGACGCGTGGTTTGCACGACACAACTGAATATGTGTTTTTTAGGTGTTTGGCGCGTTTGAAAAGTGTGCGTGGGGTGGTCAAAACTGGATGAACGACCTCATAGTT
The DNA here is from genome assembly GCA_963277665.1 of Viscum album. Lineage (NCBI taxonomy): Eukaryota > Viridiplantae > Streptophyta > Magnoliopsida > Santalales > Viscaceae > Viscum > Viscum album. The sequence continues at coordinate 1,076,153,407 of OY728166.1, read as the reverse complement.
CCATGAAATCAGATGACAAAAAAGGGTGGGTGAATTTTGAAATGGTCATCTAGACTTCACGTCAATCGGAGGTGTTGTGTGACCGCGGTGGCTGAAAATGCACTTCGTGTGTCGTAAATGGCCAAAACATGCATTTAACGGTCAAATGCATGCCGAACGACATCGAAATGACTTGAAATCACACGAAAACACCCTAATTATTATTAGTGAGGTGTACGAGGAAACGAAACGTCATTCAGACACGCGGTTTGTGCGGAACGACTGAATATGTGTTTTTTAAGTGTTTGGTGTGCTTGAAAAGTGTGCATGGGGTGGTCAAAACCGGCCGAACGACCTTTGAATGTCATGAAATCAGACGAAAATAAAGGGCGGGTGAATTTTGAAATGGTCGACCATAATTTCAATCGAAGGTGTCGTGTGATCGCGGTGACCGAAGACGCACTCAACGTGTCGTAAATGGCCAAAACATGCGTTTAACGGTCAAATGCAAACCGAACGACATCGGAATGACTTGAAATCAAACGAAAATACCCTAATTGTTATTCGTGAGATGTATGAGGATACCACACGTCATTCGGATGCGCGGTTTGCACGACACGACTGAATATGTGTTTTTTAGGTGTTTGGTGTGCTTGAAAAGCGTGCGTGGGGTGGTCAAAACCGGCCGAACGACCTCAAAATGACATTAAATCGGACGACAACAAAGAGTTGGTGAATTATAAAATGGTCGAGCATACATCATGTCAATCAAAGGTGTCTTGTGACTGTGGTGGCCAAAAACACACTCCGCGTGTCGTAAATGACCAAAACATGCGTTTTACAGTCAAATACATACCAAACGATATCAGAATGACCTCAAATCACACGAAAACACCCTAATTATTATTCGTGAGGTGTAAAAAAAGATGAAACCTTATTCAGAGGCAAAGTTTGCGCAACATGGTAGAATGTGTGTTTTTTAGGTTTTTGGCGCACTTGAAAAGCATGCGTGGGGTGGTCAAAACCGGCCGAACGATCTCAGAATACCATGAAATCGGATTACAACAAAGAGTAGGTTAATTGTGAAATGGTCGGCTAGAAGACACGTCAATCAGAGGTGTTGATACTTTAGCACAATGATCCATGGATCATTTGTGACGGGTACGAGTCAACCCCACCTCAATCCGAGGCACGATGTGACTGGTATCACTCAAAGTGTCTCACTTTTGTTTGAAATGGACAACATTTTAAGTGAAAACAACAACTGGCATATGGAAAATCTTCACAAGGCTACACATAGATTCTTGAAATTAAGGGAAAAAAAATAAAATATGGTCTTTTGGTCATACGTTATTAGAAGAAAATATTCACAAGGCCTAGATTGAAACACAATGGGTCATAGTATATATAGAAAAACATGAATTATATTAGAAATGAGTCTCGACATCCCATCATGAACATGCACCAACACTCATGTTCTAATTCTCAATCACGGGTCATTCATTCTATACAATAACATACAACAAATAAATATCATATAGTGATTTCATATGAAACCTATGAACACTCAAGCATACCATATAACAAATTGGTCAACAAGGCTACACATAGATTATTGAAACATAAGTTTCAAAGTCTCATAAAAATACCCCAATGGTGAGGAATACATATGGTGACACCATAGCCCCATGGATCACCTCAATCCCATCCTCAAACAGTGGGTTCTAGGACCAAACCAAAGTCCCTTTAGGAACCCAATACCAAAAAATTAATTGAATATTCATACCCACTACCCAAGATGGGGATTCATCTCACATCACACCCAGGAGAACAAATTACAATTAGCCACATACCCCCTTATTCTAATTGAAAAGTCTATGAAAAACATGTAGGCTATTCAAGTAACCCATCTCATATGTCGAGATTGGCCAATTTTTCCCACTAACACATCAGGAACCATTTATACATGGATACATAATCATTAGAGGAATATAAACATCCCATGTGCTTCCTATAACTCATCCTAGGTCTAAGCACATGACCACTACCATTGACTATCTTATGGGTATCACGATCCTTGTTCACTCTACCCAAGTTTTTTTGTTGGTTTTAAGATACTCAACCCAAGACCATGACTAAACATCCCATGTGCTTCCTATAACATGTAGGTTTTTTCTCTTGTGTGTATTGGTGTTGTGGTTTGAGTGAGGAATGAATTCTAAATTTTGAATACTCTTATGTGTGTTGGTGTTGTGGTTTGAGTGGGGAATGAATTCTAAATTTGGAATACTCTTATGGGTGCTATTGCATTTCCTATAACATGTAGGCTTTTTCTCTTATGGGTGTTATTGCATTTGAATTTCTAAATTTCTAAATTATGTAATGAATTCTATATTTTGAATACTTTGAATGGGGATTTTGTATTGGTGTTGTTGCAAGTATGGAGAGTGGGAGGTGTGTTGTTGTGTTATTGCAGGTCTAGAGAGGGGAGAGGGGCCTGCTGCTGTGGAGTTGAGCAAATCTATACCAATGGTTTTGCAAAACCGTTGGTATAGATTCTATAATATAACTATACCAACGGTTTTGTTATAATCGTTGGTATAGGTTTATACCAACAGTTATAACAAAATCGTTGGTATAGCCTTATGGCTTGCTATATACCCTCTATACCAATGGTTTACAACCGTTGGTATAAGTGTAACACACACATACCAACGGTTTCACAAACCGTTGGTATACCTTCTATTTTGACACCTATACCAATGGTTTTCACAGAACCGTTGGTATAGGCCTATTGTCAAAGCTTACTTGGCCACCGTTGCGGGAACCGTTGGTATACTATATACCAACGGTTTCCAGGCCTTTACCAATGATTTTGAACCATTGGTAAAGTGTAAAATTCCAGTAGTGTTAAATATTACAAGTAGACACTCCTACTCACTATCCATTTGTTTTCATAAAATAAAAACTCTTTATAAAGAAACATGGTATCGTTTCATGTTTAAACAACATAACTTTTCCTTGATCCCATCCCTGACTCTATTCCTGTTTATGTCCTGTGAAAAACATTTCAAAACTTGGGATGAGCATAAAAATCTCAGTAAGGGATACATAAATAATGAAAACTATTAGTTTTGTGAAAACATGTAAACCATGAATACTTTATCATAAAGTAATACTTTTCACCTTTAAGAAGTAGCAAAACACTTCATTGAATATCAGCTCATTGCTTACCCTTTTGTAACCAAAAGATTACCATAAATCTCATAGAAATAAACATATAGCATATAAAGGTAACTTGGTACATAAATATACTTAAATGGAATAACCATAAGGTTGACTTTCACACATATCACTAAATGGAATAACCATACGGCCGACTTCCATACCCAATGAATTGGAGGTTATAACGTAACCATCCGTCCTTGGTTTATCACAAAAACACCCATAATTTGGTTTATTATGTAACCAACCATCATTGGTTTATCATGTAACCACCCTTCAAATGTCCAAGTACCATTATATAATAATAACACATAAAATATTTCAAATATCAACATTTCACTAATAATATTTCATTTGCAATCATAAGAAATAATTTCAAGATATTGAAATAATTAATCCATTTCAAAAAAAATCATTACCAAAACACCAAAAATTGGAATAAGGTATTTCTTTTCCTTTTAAAAACACTATGGCTTATAGAGGAAACCAAATATCAAATAACGATTACAGTAGCAGAGAGGTCGATATCGCCACATACATTAAAAACATTCCTTTTGTCATTTATTAAAATGATTCATAGAAAAAATATTCCATTTGAATGAAATTAAAAGTAAAATGGGTTTATTATACACCGTATAAAAGAAGAAGGTGTATATTTTCAAAATATGCATCAATGAAAGGATATTGAGACGAAGTCCCTTACATTGAGTCCAAATCATCACGTATGTTCCTTGTTCTTCCTAAATAATAAACTTAAGTTAATTTTTACTTGATTCAAAACCTTTTTAAAGTTTATTATTCATTTTATATTACTTATTATCATGTTATAAAAATAAAATAATTATTTAAGTTCATATCGATCGTTTTGTCGATATTCGGTACTTGAGTCGAAAATGAACTTGTTTGATGTAAATTATCCATGTAGTCAAAATTACATCATATAAAGAATGATATTAATGATTTAAATATCATATATACCCAATATATATGTATTTATAATAGTCCATAACATTTTGAGATAAGAAATGAAATGCACCGTTCATGGAGACGGTAGGTCATATGTACGCTTGAACGCTACTTTCATTTTTTTCATATTAAAAGAATAACAATAAAATGATATAAATGTATATTATAATACCAGTATTATATTAATTTAATTTATGTATTATAGGATTAATAAAACCATCCTTTATACATTCCATGTATAGTATGAACGATTCATATCACTTTGAGGGGGTGGTAGTCCACACTTCCTCAAATGAAATTATCATATTTACACATCATGGAAAGCATAAAGGTATATTGTAAATAAATATTATAGAATTATAGAGTCAATATAAATATAGTTCCATCATAATGTCCACCATGAGAGGTGGTAGAAGAAAATTGAACAATCATCGTTTCGTGAGGCAGTAGTTCGTTGTACACATAAACAATATGTTTGTATCCATTAGATGGAGGTGTGTATGAGTGTAGTGTGAATACTTCTCATAAAAACATATTAGTATATTGAGGATACTAGTTTTTTTATGTAATCAAATAATAATAAGAACATAGGGAGTGGATAAGGAAAATAAAGGAAAGGAATTTGAGAGAAGACGTTACCTCAAAATCTAGTAACTTCTTTTGATTTGAGCCAAAAGGCTTTCTTGAACTGACTTATGCCAAAGGTAAAGATTCTAATAGTAAGGGAGGGATTCTAGGAATAGTATTGGATAGAGTTTTTCTAAACTTAAAATATTTGGAAGCGTGAGATAAATATAAGAAGAAGTTTTCTTTTATAGAAGAGGTCAGGGGCACTTTAGGAAAGTCTTGAAATATTAATTTATTATAAATTCAATTTCGATTAAAAATGGTCAAAAAACTCATTTAATTATAAGATAAGATGATTTTGGTTCAAATTAATATCATAAAATAATTTTTAGATAAGTTTTTAATATTTTTTTATCCTTATCTTTTTGGTTTAACCCTTATTTTACCCTTTTTAATCTTATCGTGATATCATGTTATTTACACATTGTGGGTTAATGTAATTACCATATCATGTCAAACGACCCTAAAAAGTTATTTATAACATATTTGGACTTATATAAACTTTTTGGATGAATCTTATATTTTTGTTAATTTAATATCATTAAACTATTTTATATTTTAAGTTATGAATTATGTCAATTTTGGACACTATTCATACATGCCTATTTTAAAAATTAATAACAACCCGATTCCTTCTAAAAAACATTGAATCAATACTAACATGTCATATTCACCTATAAAATTTTTATATGGAATTAATTATGTCAAATAATATTTATTTTAATATTTATAATAACATTTGTTTGAATCCTTTATTAATGAAGCAACCATTGCATCGTCACTGTGTCATAATTAAATTTATTTATTTAATTTATAAAAATTATAAATAAAATATAATGATGTAAGAAATATTTTTATATTTATAATTACTATTTATAGTTGAAGAGATCACTTATATAACCCCATATAAAAATTGATTTAGTAAGACGATACATGTTTATGTTATTTTTCTCTTTACTTTAAATTAATTATTATAACAGGTCATTATCACTCCCATGTGGATCCATGGGGTCCTAAAGTCGACCCAATGATGTATGTGGTTATCCATATGTCATCCAATAGGATTATGACATGTGTTAAAATAGTTTTATATTATTATAATATTATTTTTACCCTTATTTACCATATTTACCCTTTAACCTTGGTAAATAAAAATAATTACTGAAGTTACTATTCATAATGTCCAAAAATAAAAGGTAATTATTTAAAAAATTTGGATGTTATGATTCCAAATATGGAATCTATTTTTCCAAATTCAAAACACAGAGTTTTCATAAATTAATTTAAAATTAATTCCTATTGTTTAAACCAAAAAGCGTGTTTTTAAGAAGTAAAAACTACCAAAAGATTGACATTTGTTTATGTCCAATTTCAATATGAAATTACTTCTAATGACCAAAATTGGATTAAATGATAAAAATATATTTTATTTATACCTTAAAACCATTAAATGATATGATTTAACCATATACATTATCTCTATGGAAAACATTGTTTTAATTAAAATTTAGCGTATTTTTACTATTCATCAAAACATGATAGTTATCAGAAAAATATCAAAAATTCATCCAAAGTAAATATTGATTCTCCGATTCTAAATAAAAAGTTTATTTTTTCAAATAGAACATGTAAAGATGTCAAAAACGAAATTTAAAATGGGTTCACCATCAAAAGGCGGTAAAACTGCATTTTTAGAAAAATGATTCTTTTATCCGAAAAATTGAATTTGTTCTTATATAATATCTAGAAAAAATATAATATCAATTTAAAACATTAAATTGAACATATAAAATATATTTTCCATTAAATAAAAATCCATAAAGGGTGATATGATTTTATAAACACAATTATTCTCTTTTAAAAAGGTTTTCATAAAAACACATACTTTATATTCAATTGGTTTTTATTTCCATTTATAATAAATTTGGTAACCAAAATATAATTATTTAAACATTTTTAAACCATATTTAAAAATTCAATTGATATTATTCATTCCCGTCATTCCATCGGCTAGGCATTAACTACCATTTAAAATAATAATAATATTATTGTATTATTTTTTGGTATAACTCAATATTGTGTGCAACGTAAGATTTCAAAGAAACCTGTTGTTTCTTATTGAGTACGATATCAGAAAAAGCATCCCATTTAACGTAAAATTAATATATTATTCATAAATATTAATAGAAAATAAAAAATTATTATTCTATAAATACCTAGGTCGTTACATCATTCCCCCCTTTTGGAAATTGTGTCCTCCCAATTTTAAAATTAGGCTCAGAAAATTCATTGGAAATCCCACATAGGAAAAAGAGTCAATAAAAATATCACTTTAAAAGAAATAAAAATAAGTAAAAAGGTCATCTGAGATAACAAATATTAGAATTCCATATAGGAAAACATGGATATGGAAGAAAAAACTAACTATCAAGTTCTGATGGATAGTGATAGAAAACATGATCAGGAGAAAGTTAACTACCAAAAAACCATAAACTTGTGATGGGTTAAACAATATTTGATTTCCCTGTAGGAAAAGTAAACAAAAAGCGTTTTTGTTTTAAGGTCCTTTTCATAAAGTTGATGAATTCTTTTACTTCTTTGGATGAGAACATAAGGAAACATAATTACTTGATAAGTAAAGTTTCATTCTTTAATAAATATCTACCACAAACTCATCTTTTCTCCAAATGATGAGTATTCAGGATGAATTGGTCACACCTGAAGTGCTAGAATCAACTTCTAAAGAATCACATAATCCTCAAAAGATTAACTATCTATTCATCCTATCTTGAAACATTAACCAAAACCAAAATGGTTAGTACAAGATTAGATAATCCCGAAAAGGATAATACTTTATAAAAAGAAATAATACTATTAATCTCCAAAATTCAACAAACAATACCCCAAAGTTCAACAAAGACCATTCAATAAACAATTGTCCTTAAAATTTATCAAAGTAATCCAAACTAAGATTGAAACCAAAAAATTCATAAGGATTTGATCACCTAGTCTTCTACGATAAATCTTAGCATTTATCTCTAAATAACATCGACTACTCTTAAAGTATCATACTTAAAAGTAATTAACCTAATCACATATTCTCCATGATAGGTTAATCATTTCCATAAATAACCCAAATCACCATTTGTCCACAATAAAAACATAGATTCTTACAAAATAAAATTCAACCATTACTCCTCAAATAAAATCTCATAGTATTCTATTTTCCTTAGGCATATAATGTTCCCAAAAGAGTGAACATTTTCCAAAATAACATTTATCACTTAATCACCAAATCATTTTCCTATACTAAGGATATCCAATTGATAAAACATAAGTTCCCAAAATCATCTAATTATTGATCCATAAAATCAGTTAACTAAAGAGAATAAATCATACTAACTAGGGGCTTCATGTAGGCCAATTATAGGTGATTCACCCCTGTCGCGCTTCGGTTGTGGGTTCTATTCCCACGGCCTTGCTGGACGTGACGGGTTGTCACTCTTCCTGTGGGTTGTCCTTTTCCTAAAACTATATAATTTTTAAAACATTCCCAAAATGAGATAAAATCTTTAAAAATAACTATAACATATTTTAGCCTCAAAGGTTGTCTCATACATCGCATTTTGCATCCCAAAAAGTAATAACCCTCAAATTCAAGAATCATATAAACCCTAATGGTTCTTTATAACTATATCTATAAAAGAAAAGGTAATTATTCTTCAATTAATATTTTTATAAAACAAACTTAAGGGTTAAAAATACTAGAAGTCTTCCAGAGTAATCCCATTATTAATACATTTAAAAATATCATCATCCATAGATCCAACATAACTCTTCAATTCCTAAAATGTAGACATATTAATCATCGAAAATTCTTCATGATCCTTTATCCTTGTTTTTTCCATCTTATTCTTTGCACAAGAGCCTCAGCCTAGTTGGTGAGGACTCGATAGGTGCATCCAAGAGACCCGAGATCAAATCTGGGTGGAGGCATATTTTCGGGTTACTGTAGTGGTAATGTAGCAGACACTGTTCGGTACTGTAATAGTCGAAACTATTCATCCATCTGGGCCTTCAGGCCACCAGTTTGGTCCTCAGGTCCTGCAAGGCTTTCGGGCCACCCAAGGCCTTCGGGCCAGTTGATTCTCAAGGCCTTCGGGGCACATGAATGTAGGCCCCAGACACACTACATAAAAGGAGCATCCCCAGAAGAGGATTCAGATCAGGTGGAGTCACCAGAGCAGACCCAAATGGATTGTTATAATGAGAGGGTATGACTATGCCATCGGTACTATCCTGTGATTGCACGGGATGCCTCGCCAGGTGATCATGAAAAGGTGAATATCTACTATCAAGATACAGATGTTAGGGAGGGGCAGTTCCTTGTAGATAGTCTGGTTGAATTCCCTAAGACCTTCGGGTTATGTAATCTCTTAAGCCTACGGGCCATGTAATCTCTGAGCCTACGGGCCTTGTAAGGGTTCCCCCTCATCCCTTGAAAGGGGGGTTATCAAAAATCAATAAAAATGAAGGCCTTCGGGCCATTCAGGCCATCTTATTCTTTTATACTTCTTTCCTACAAAAAAAATCACGCATAATGTCCTAAGATTCAATAATGTCAAAACATGAGCTAAAATATAATCTATACCTTTCATAGATCATTTTTAATTTACTCAACTTCAATTGGAATGAAATTAGGTAATGATAAAAATATATTTTTACGGTCCTACTGATCCCATTCCTGAACCTTCTTCTTAGGACATCTATTTTCGTAATGACCATTCACACCACATTTAAAACATTCAATTGATCCCTCAGAAATAACTTATTTCCATTTTTTAGAGCCAACTTAACGCTCCCTTTTTCCATGATAGGTTATTTCTTTATGACCTTCATTACCACATCTATAAAATATTCCCATCCCTTTCAAACATTTTCCTAGGTGTTTCTTTTTACATCCTTGACACATAGTTTTTTTAATATACTTACCTTTATGATTATTACTATAACTTCCATAGGGTTTCTTTTCTCTCATATATGATGCCTTATAAAAATCACCAAGGTTCGAGTGGTCAATCATTAATCCAGATAGTTACTTAAGAATAACCACAAGAGTTCTCATTGTAGCTCCTCTTTCATTCAGTTGCTTATTTAGAAAACCACGACAGTTTACTTCACATCCATTGTTACTTTGGTGCTTGCTAGATCCAGCCATTTAGTAAAACCAAAAAGTTCAGTGTGATTATATCAGTAAAATCATCATATAATATCTTATGAGGAGGGTAAACACTAAGATATACTTATTCATGTTATCTTAAACTCATTCAATTTATCTAAAATAACTATGACTCTATAATATGCTAACCACTGTGGTTATATAAAACATGTCACTTATGCTTAAATAACACCCTAACCTCTAATGTTATCTAAACCGACCTCTAATACCAACTATAAGGCCCCAGCTTTAAACATTACATAATCTTGAGTTAAGTCAATAATTCGAATTTTAATCACATTGAGAATCTTTTCAGGTTTTGAGCTTTAGAGAATTAGGTCATAACTCATACATAATGACTTAAATATTATAAGTAGACACTTCTACTTACTATCCTTTTTTTTATAAAATAAAAACTCTTTAAAGGACCTGAACTTGTGAAAAAGAACCTATGTCAACACTACTAAACCTATCCACATCCCCAATAATCTCCTCAAATCAATTAGGAATAAACATCCTGGGAGCTCGCACACTACCAAGGGCTATAAAATGGTTGCTAGCTCATTACCCACTATCCTCTTGGTATAAACAATAGGGTGTAGTTGGACAATATTCCCTAGGAATCCCAATGCTAAACACTAGGGATTGCTCTCATACAGGCCACTTATTGTATTCTTAGGACTACCATGACAAGTCAAATAGAGTTTAACAATCAATAATCACAAGCAATAAGTATAAAACATCTTAAATTACTCACACCTCATCTCCCATATCATCACAAGCAACAACCCCAATCACATATTCATATATAAGCATAACAAAATTCATTCCAATATAAATCACCCCCCCATGGGGTCAAAAGACACAACAAAAAAAGTAATACATGATCTCAAAGAGGGTCTCACACGTTTATACAATCATTCCACATAAAGTGTCAACCGGGATTTCACAAAACCACTCAAGAAGCCAAGCCATTTTCACACCATTTGAAAAGCGCTTTTCAACTTTGAAAATTGTTTAAAGAAACCACAATTGAAAGTAAAATTGGACATTTAACCATGTCTATAAAATCAATTTGGTGGTAAACACACCCCCTTCTCAAAAGGAAACCAATTAGTGCTAAGAACCCCCTTTCAAAACTGCACCGCCCGATTAAAAATAATTTAAAACCACTATACGACCCCACAGTCTCAAAACCATTTAAAAATAAAGAAGGTCAACTCCATTTGATTTCCAAATAATCCATTTAAAGCATCATGCACATGATTTAAAGATAAAACCGGTGTCAAAAAACCCTTTTAAAATACTTAAATACCTTTAGAAAATCAACTTAGGCATTTTAAAAAATACTTGGCATGCGACATGAGTCCATATCAAGCCTTTAGACCAATTTAAAGCCATTAAATTTCAAAAAGGGTTCATTATTTCAATGAAATTTCATAAGAAACCATTTAAGAGAACATGAATCAATTTTAAAGGATCCACTTGGGCCTTATCACAAGTGTTTGGCATGCGACGCAATCATGCCAAGCACAAAAACCATTTAAAAATCATTATTATCACTACAAAAAAATTGGTTTTAGCGGCGGTTCTGGTAACCACCGCTAAACGTTTCTTTAAAATGGTTTCGGGGAGGTTTATTATAAACCGCCGCGAAACATTTTTTTTATTTTAACGCACCCCCCCCCCCCCTGACCCTGCTTCTCCCCGCTGTCCCCGCTTCCCCCACGACCCCGACCCCCCGTTACCCCTGCAACCCCGCGACGCTGGAAACCCCGCGACCCCAGCCCCCCGCGACCCCGGCAACCCCGCGACCCCGGCGACCCCGCGATCCCGGTGACCCCGGCCCCCCGTGACCCCAGCGACCCCGCGACCCTAGGTGGTATTGAAGATTTTTCTCATAAAATTTATGTATTATATGAGTATGTGGTTGTTCCAATTTAATTCTTTACTATGTTTTGTGTTCCTGAGTTAGAAAAGTGAGATTAGGACTTAGATTGATGTATTAAACCCTCGAAGGACTTTATTGGGACCATTGATGTTTGAGATCGTACCTAGGTCTACCCTTGGGTTATGAAAACCCCTTAAGGTTGGTGAAATATTTTTTAAAATGGTGCAATAATATAATTATGAAAGTTAATGGGTAGAGAATTGTAAGTTGGTATGTAGTCAAGGTTAATGGGATATTTGAAATATGGAATTGGTGTTTTTTTGAAATGGCTAGTTGGATTCTGAAATGGATTAAAATAAGAATTTTTTACTTTGATTTGGTTATGGTTTTCCATGAAGGACAACAATGTTTTGAAATTGGGTATTGTTTTGAAAAGGAGGTGTTGACCTCAATGTTATAGGAAAAAAGGGCTATCTTAATAGATTTCAAATGGTGATTAGAAATGAGGGTGTGGTTTCCCTTTTTTGAAAATTATTTAAAATCTCCTTTTATAGTTGTAAATAGAAATAAAATTATTGGGACATGTTGAGTTTTTAAAAGAGGAAGACTCGTTTTTTGAAGGGTGGATTCAAGATTATTTCAATTGAGTATCTTGAATTGTGTTTTATTCCATGATTTGATTTTAAAGATATGTTGAGAACATAGTCATTTAAATGATATATGGGTTAGTGAGATAGAACCCCCGACAATTAGGTTGGCATGTTAACTTGTTTTATTAAATGAAATAAGTGATAAATGTGTTTTGTTGATGACATAACATAAGGGGGCATTTGATATAATGTGATTGTGTTAAATGGGTTAAGGTATGGAATTGATATATGTGATAAATGAGTTGCGATTGTAAATGGAATATATGTTAATGGGTTATTCATATAAATGGGACACAAATAGTCAGTTATGGGAATGATCGTTGAAGTAGATTGATATAATATATTATTTCATTCTTGGATGGTAACCTAGAGAAATCATTTGGAAAGATGTTGGTGTATCAATACACTATGATAGGAAGAGTTACATTTCATGTTTCATTAGCAGCAATCAAATTTTTTAACCCCAACTGGTCCTTGATTTTTCCAACCACAATTAGTATATCTTTAGTTCTAACTGTATTTAGAACTAAATCCCAACCAAAAAGTTTAGGGCACAAAGCATCCCGAACTGAACTGTGGTTGGATGTTCACAAAAAATCAGATGGAAGTTTTGTTAATGAGTCTGCCAAATAAGTTGGGGTATGAAGTCAATTTTTTATTATAATAACTTATTATCAGTTTTTACTATGTTAATATATATTGATATTTAATTTATACGTAAAAATTAAAGAACTATGGAATTCCAATCCTGGGAAGTCCTACTCAGTCTCCCAGGATGACCCAGTTGCTAAAGTCCTTTGGAAGGAGCATCCTGGTAGAGTGTGCGGGATGGGTTTTAGACCCGTACCATCTGAGGTCTTTGGCATGCCACCAGGGATTCTAGCTGCATCTACTCCTGGTTATAGTCAGTCCATACCCAAAGATTCTTAGAGGGATATTGCTTCTCTACGAACCACAGTTCAAGATCAGGGGGCTCAAATATCCGCTTTGCAGCAAGCGATGACTGCTATACATCAGCAGATGAGAAGATATGCCCCCGGTGGTAGTGAATCGACTGGTGGTCAGTAGGTAAATCACAAAAAATCAAAACCATTTAGTTTGGAAACTTTCATTGGTTTTAAGTTTTAATATAAATATGCAACAGTATTTAATTTTTAATATAATGTTCTCACAGGTGACAACATAAAGTAGAGATGGAGGTGGAGAGGGTGACGATGCATCATCGGACCATGAGTAGAGTTGTATTGTTGATGTGTTGAACAAATATGGGAACAATTGGTTTGTATATGTACCATGTGTGGCACATAGTTTCCACCACACATTTTCATGTCCTAACATTTTCTTGATTTCTCATGTTTCCTTTTATGCATTTTATTGATTTATGATGTTTCCTTTTATGTATTGATTTCTTAAGTGTGGTATACATCATTCCAGTTAGGCCTGTTTTTGAATTGGTAGTCGAGATTTTGGATGACTAGGAGTTAAACCCATTGTTGATGTGTTGAATAAATTCTCGATGCTTAATATTATAATATGTAATTATTCAATATCATCATCCAAGAAGGTAAACCCTTCTGGCATTGGTATCCCATGACACCATGAATCACAAAAACATGTGGATTGATAAATCTTTATTAGGAACTATTTTCTATGAAACCAATAGAAAATGATTTTCATTTTCCATAACAAAAACATAACCTTGTTTTCTATTTGATCCTAATATGATTCATGTTATATAAATCCTGATTTCCTAAAATTATTCATGAATATATAAAAAATTACATGTAGTTCCATGAATAAAACCTTAGAAAACAATAATATCTCAAATCTAGCGTATCAACCAAGGTGAAATAACATCCAAATATAACATCAAACAACAAGAACAACAATCCCACACCGAGGAACCTGGGTTTCCCCCCATATATGGGTTAGATAATCCCACAAAAAAACACATTACCAAGGACCTAAACACCTTAATATCATATAAAACCTTCAAAAAAAAATTTTCAATCGAAAATAAAATGGATTTGATACAACATTATGACGCCATTACCTAGGTTCCACTAAACTAGTTCCCCAAACCAATGTGCCACATGACCATAGGAATGCCTCCTCATATACAAGAGGCTTCCTACTAGTATTAAGGGTCCAATGAGGTATGTGGGGATAATATACCATCTTTACCAGTGTAAAAGAATAGTATAAATCAATTTAAATGATAACCAAGTATGTTATAAGAATAATCATGCATGATGTATTCAATTCCAAAAATTGGGTAAATCCCCGCAACCAATATAGTAAACATGTTAGTTCATACAAGTGTCATGTGTTAAGGAAAAAACAAAATAAAAAACCCCATAAAAATACTAAAATGGGTCTCGATGTCCATCCAATTCCCTCATACATGCTCTATACCATATCCCAAACCAACCACCTATCAAAAAGATTTTTTCCTTATACTTCCCTACAACCATGAGATCTACTCAGGTATCAATGGAATCCTAAAAAGGGTGTGAGTATAGGTTAATAGGACACCACCAATAGTGTCTAAACAAATAAATATTACAATAACAATAATACTATATGCATAAGTACAATTAAATAATGAACAAGGAAGAAAAGGTAAACAAGTTCCATAATTAAATATCAAGCATTTAACCCTGTATATCCTTCGGTTTTATGATGACATCAAATCCCACCAAACCTTCTTCAGCCATGTCAAAATTATATTCCATTAATATAAATGGGTTTTAAATTTTCATTAACAACAATGGTAATTCATTAATCATTTCAAATTCATATATTGTGGTGCACTAATCAGTTCACTCATATCATACACATAGGCTTTAGTGCCTGGAAAGCTATATCAATACACTATCCAAGCATAGGAAACTCCATGTACATCATATCAAGTCCATTATGTCAAATTTCATGTCTAGCCATCCCACATCAAAGATAAGGAATTCCTTGTAAAAAAATTCTTACCCATGGGTGGGATCTACTGTGTCCCTCATCATTTACTAATCCATCAATACACATTCCACAAGGTCAAACACACTTGACCCTTTTAACAAATTAAAATATCAAGGGTGAAACTATTTCATTTCACCAATATTCACATAGTTTATCACTTTCACTGCACTTAACGTAATTCTATAACTATTCTATTTTACTATTCATTAATAACAAAAACCATTGTACATATTTTCAATTCCATCTTATAACATGGATATTCCCACATTTTCCATTCATTATTTATCCCCTTATTTATCTCACAACCCATTTAACCATAAAAGTTTTGATAAACAACCACTTATTCCAAATTGATATCCTTGAAAGGTCTAAAAAATCATTGAGTTGATGTTATTTTATGAGATTGCGTCTGGTTTGATTTGTTTTTCAGGTCAGTGGTGCACTGGAAGCAGCAAATTTATTTTTTTTCTGGTCAACTTTTTGGGGCGGTTTTAACCGCCGCGAATAGTATGCAGGTAAAACTGTAGCGGCGGTTTTAACCGCCGCTATAGAGCCGCATCCCCCACCTGCATTCCTTGGCGGTTATCGGGACTTTAGCGGCGGTTCTTACGAAACCCGGATTTTATTTTATGAGCGGTGGTTATAACCACCGCTGATAAAATAAAATCCGGGTTTTGTAACAACCGCCCCTAAAGTCCCGATAACCGCCGCGTAATGCCTTAGCTACGACGCTTTTTTTAAACCGTCGCTAAATAGAAAAAACCACCGCTAATAGTTTTTCGACGCCAAATTTAGCGGCGGTTTCTATAAACCGCCGCCAAACCATGTAGCGGCGGTTTAAACCGCCGCTAAACGCAAAAAAAAAACCACTGCTACATGGTGATTTTCTTATAGTGTATCCTACCACGGGCCCATAAAATACTTATAAAATCATAATAAGAAATTTAAAATCAAACATTAAAATTATAACTTGCATCACAAGAAAATTCCTAGAAACACCTACCTCATTTTAAGCAGAACCATTCAAAACTCATTGCCTTCAATGGCAAACACCCAATCAAACTAAGAAATGACCTTCTCAAACCTAGAAAACCCAAAACCAAATCACTATAACCTAATCAAACCCTAATATGAACCCATACAATGGTTATGGATCTCATAAATGAGATAAATCGAGAGGCAGGGTGAGGGTAAGAGAAGAAAAGAGGAATATAAGAGAACAAGGGGCTTACCACTAGGATTCCACTTGAAAATGACAGAGAGAGAGATTGAAAACCACTGAGGAGGAAGAAGAGGATATCCTTGATGTATGCCCCATCCTATGCTGAATGAGAGGGAAGATGAGGGGTTCCCAACCACTTAAAATCAATAGGGTTTAAAGGGTAAAATAACCCTTTAATGAAATATGGGTTGGTCACATGGTTTGGTCGTACAGTTTTCCAAATTGTGTGCTAACCATGTGGTAGACACTGCCTAGAAAAAATAACCTTACAAAGTTCTTAGGGTAACCCCACATGGTTTGAATAATCATGTGAAAACCATTCCAAATGGAACTATCAAATTATAGAGCTAACTCACATGCTTGTCGCACAGTTTACCAAACCGTGTGCAAGAAGTGTGTTGGTACCCAGACCTAAAGATGACTCACATGGTTTCCCCCATGTAATGCATGGTTTGGACCAAACTGTGCACTAATCATGTATATTAAACCATGAGCATTAAAAAATGATCTGCATGTAAGGGAATTAAGGGTCCACATAAGGGATATCACAAATTTTACCCTAAACGATGCACCCCAAACCATGCACTAGAAAAAAAATTCCCAGAAATTTAAAAATTCAAAGCCAAAACCCCCAAAAATTTAGATTACTCTAAATTAAAATAAAATAATACAAAATAAATAGTAAAAGTGACATGTGGATGTAACAATTATCACCACCATTCCACTGTCTACCCCAAAAAGTCCCTGGTCAAACAAAAGTAGTAGAATAAGGGGAAAGACCCACTACTCCTTTATAAAAAGCATAAAGATCATGGACAACTCAAAATATCCCAATATCACAAAAGCACCAACCAAGGTCTATTCCCTAAAAGAACCACTAAAAAACTTAAACAACACGAGCAACCTCAAATAGGAATCAACCATGAGAATCCAATAAGGGGTTTTAAAAGAAGTGTAATGACCCAAAATTTTATAAATGAAATTCCCTTTATGAATGAATAAATGTCTTTTTACGTAATGTTGTTATAGAAAACACATGCACTTATTTGGTTATTTTTGAATGTTACATCATATTGGATTAAAAAGACCATTAATAATCATAACCATTGATAATACATTCATTTAATAGTGATCATGTGATTAATATTTGTATAGGGTTATGATAAAGTCCAAGTGATATAGATGAAAGAAGTGATGACCTCCACCAGTAGGATTGTACCCTATGAAGCCCATTTATCGGAGCTTTCGAGGGAGATGATACCATTGGGATTTTCCATTGATCAATTCCAAGTTGATATTCAAAAAATAAATCATAATAAAAAACATTTACATGGGAAGTTCAAGCTTATTGAGATCATGATCCAAACCATGTTCACTAAATCACCCCATGAAAATCTCATGATTGAGCACCTTACTCTTAGGGAATTCACTGGTGCAATAAAGGTATATGTATCAAGACCCTAATAATATGAATTTATATATATTTTTTATCAACTAATGATTATATCTATCTTTTATGATGATTATTATTAATTTTTTTAATGATTCGATAATGAGTTGATAAAAAATTGATGAAACACAAATTTTCTTTTTTTGGGAAATTGATAGTTTCAATCAAGATGCTCTATTTTAATGAATTCAAGATTTTTTTAAATAAATTAAATTTTAATAAAATATTATTATTAAATATTTTTTATTAAATATAAATGATAAAATAATTTTACGAAGTTAAAAATAATTTTTATAAGGGCCAGTAAACTGTTATTGTAAAAAAACATGGTAATTCTCAATAAATGTGGATTTTTGATTTAAAAGTGTAAATTATCATAATTATATATTATTTAAATTATCACACTGCAATTATCCAATGATGATTTTTTCATAATTTTTGGAGATAACCAAATTTTTAGGTCAAAAATAAATATGGTATAAATATACGGTGTGTATTATGACATCATAATAACCCAAAAGTGATATAATATAATCCATAAATGGTATCCAAGACCAAATATATATTTAAAATTTAAAATAATGTGTTTTTTAGGTTATTTTATTATTTTTATAAACCCTTTATGAATCCTCTAAAAATTATATTATATATTAAGGCTTTAAAATCAATTCCTTATGAAGATGACTCATTTACACATCACCAAGGGTAATATTTTAATGATACTGGTTCATAAAATTGTAAAATAATTAAAAACACTTCAATTTGGTAGAATCCATGGTCCAAAACCATGGTAAGGTTTTTGGTTTTGAATACTTTATTGTATAGATTCCAAAACCTATGTTTAAAAAATAAAAAAAAAACTCCCCTCTCTTTTGCTATATAAAACCAACCAAACTCCCATTTATCTTAACTTAAAAACATTAGAGCACAAAATTACTCTACCATTTCATCTCTATATTCCTCCTAAGGTTCCCCCAAGCTCTTAAGAATCTTCTCCCAAGATTTTAGAAACACCCTCTCAAGGTAAGGGATCCTCTTCTTCTCTTTATTCAAGAATCTTCTTTGTCTTATGCCTTTTTATTCCCAATTGTTCATGTTGAAATATGTTATTAAACATACCTATTAATTACCTTATTATTTACAAATTATTTGAGATCCATTTCACTCTTATTAATCCCTCCCATGAATCTTTGAGTACCCCCGTTATGCTGCCGAAATTATCCTGTGATTTTCCATGCCAAACTTTTGTTTTGTAAATACTCATCCCCATTTACACTCAAGGGTATTAAAATAAATGTAAAAATACTTTATTGATTGGTTACTTCCATGTATTCATCCCACACCCCTTAATATCAGGATTAAATGTGATGAAATATGATCCTATGTTGAATGATCTATGTAGCACACTTATGCTTGTACATGATATGAAAGTGACAGGTGGTCCTGGAATTATATAGCCCTCCAATGCATTGGGTAATGTTTTAATCTCATGAGATGACATGTATGGTAATTAAGAGGTTATCTTAAGCATTCTATGTTATTTTTTTGTGTGGTTATCCTGGACTTATGTTTATGATGCCGCGTTTTAAGTTGCTTCCACATTCCCATGTTACCTTTATGTTATATTGTATATCATACTTTGATGTTCATGCTTATGATTGTCATCACTTTTATGTACCATTTAATTGCCTATTGACTAACATGTAATAATTTATTTATGTTATGATTTGTTTATTCCCTTACTGGGCTTTATATCTCATTCATGTCTTATGTATGTCCCTAGGTTATCCCGTGCAGTTTTAAAAGAGCAACAGAATTTTAGAGCATGTTAAGGAAGTTTTCAATAATGTTGTTGTATCCATGTGTCAAGTTTATATTCTATGTATATAATCTCCCAGATACAATAGGATTCATTATCTTTAAGGATTGTTTTATGTGTACCTTTATATAATAAATCATGAAATAAGGTGTATTAAAGACTATGGGTTTTTATAGTTGGTATTAAAGAAAAGTCTATTTGTTTTTGGGATTAGGATTAGAAAACACTAGAGAAAGACTTAGGGATAATACTAAACATATGAAAACATCCCTAAATTTTGGTAAAATATAGATTGAGTGGGTTCTAAGAAAATAAATCCCTAACTAGATACTTCGAGTGGATGTGGCTCTCACATAGATGTACCTAAAGGAAACAACCCTAAAAATAATATATTGAGCTAGAATCAATCATTAATTAGTGCAGGAAAATGGGATTTGTTGAAAACATGGCTTGACACTCCTAGGGGATATGATTAGGTAAATTAAAAGGCTCATTATGAACCATTATTAAGGGGATAAAAATACCCACAATATTTTATTTTAGAAAATAGATTATTGATATCTTAGATTTAATCCTAGAAAGTCGCAGGTTAAGAAATATATGTCATTTATAATTTATCCCTTTGATTTTAATGGTTTCCCATTTTTGTGTTTAATATTTTAAAAATAATCATCCCTAATTTTCCCTTTATTTCTTACCAATGGCTGGAAATATGAGGAACTGAGTCAACAACCAATATGATGAGAAATGTGATGACTACCCAAATGAGATGACTAACATGATAGGAGATCATGTAATATATCTCGTGATTATGCCAAACCAACTATAAAAAATCATGATTAACAACTAGTGTATAGTTGAATGTCCAAACACATCAAAGAAGAGGAGGACGACATCTCAAGGAAGTTTATCTGATAAATGTGTCAAAGGAAAGAAGACCCAATATTCTTTATGCAAAACATGTGGAAAGAGGCACCAAGGGAAATGTAACAAAGGATTTGGGAGATGTTTTAAGTGTGGAAAAATAGGGCATAATTACCCATTTTCCATTAAAAAATGAATAATATGATGTGTGGAAATGAATTTCATTATAGGGTACCATATACAATTTTACGTCGTAAATGTGGAGAAGTTAGACATTATCCAAGCCAATGCTCTATTCCAAGGGATAACAAGCATGACAAGCACTAACAATCTCCAAGATTAATGTAACAAGGGATGTATTATGCAAAGATGGATCATGATTAATGAAGTAAACAAAACCTCTACTCTAGAGTTGTGTATGTTTTACTGTATTTCAATTCATGCCACATTCGAAGATCTTTTAAGTTTTCTAAGAACATCGAGTCACCACCAAAAATGATTTGATATCTTTGGGGAAAACTTCATATATTATTATACCACAAGTTGAAGTTTGTGGGGATTTTCATCATGAAAATATTATTGTTCTCCATTTAGATTAATTTGACGTAATTCTGGGTATGGATTTTCTTTTCTAATATAGAGTCAACATAAATTATTGAGAGAAGAAAATCACCCTCCATATCATGAATCACCCTTTGATTGTATACATGTGTAAAGAGGAGGATGAATCTACTCTGGGGCATGTTATCACCAAATCCTTTAAAAATTTTATATATAGAAAAACTGAGGGAAACACCCATAATTTAACCATAATTCTATAAAACTATTCAAGGTTTAAGGAATAAAAAGTGAAAAAATATTGGTAATTTAAAAATATAAGTTTGAATATCATATCATCCATTTATTTTCAGATAAGGTAAGAGTGATTTAAAGCATTTATTTTTTACTTTTATCATATTAACCAGATTAACATGGACTGTAGTAAGTAACACATTTTACCAAATTTTTATGTTTCAAACCTAAATTTAATCTCCTTTTTATCTCATTAAATTTCTAAATGATGGAAATTTTTTATTTTAATTAAAAAAATTATATATAGAAAAATTGTAAGAACCCGGATCTCTTTTCAGGTATGTTTTCATTTTTTCTGGAGTTTTTGAGAAAAATGAATTTTCTGGAAATTTCAGAAGTACACGCCGTGTAATTTCCTAGTACACGCCGTGTACTCTTTCCCCGGCTCGAAGCCGTGTGCTGGCCATGTCCGGGCCACACACACGGTGTGTAAGGATGAGGTGGAGGCCGGTTATTTCGGAGTACAGAAAATTCGAAGTACACGTCGTGTACTCCAAAAGTACAGGCTGTGTACTTTATTTTTTTCATTAAACAGGCCGGGGTCGCGTCTAACCCCCATATCCGTCTTCTTCTTCAGGTTTCGACCGTCTGAGAGAGACCGTATGGTCGGATCTTCGACAGACGACCGCCTCTCCGTCCGTTCTCCGATTCGAGCACGGTCAGTTGCATTGGAATCGCAGCGATGAGATCTTCCTTCTTCTTTAGCCTTGTTTCTTGATTCCTCCTAGTTTCCAAGTTATCGTGGGATGAATTTTTTGTGCGTTTTCTCAGATCTACGTCGTTCTAAGGGGAATCTGTCATCGAGATTCACGTTTATCGATCTCCTTGGATAGAGGTAGGTGGTTTGTGCCTTTCTGTTGAAAGTCGATGAGTATTATGTGAAAATTCCACCAATACCCGTGAACGGGGTATCACGTGTTTCCTGTTTTGCCCTTGTTGCTTGCCTGCATTGCTTGATTGCTTTAGTAGAGGTTATTGCTTGTGATTAGAGTATTTTGTTTGTGCTCAGTTTGCTTTTCCATGCCTAGCTATTGGATTGTGGACTGTTGTTTTACTATTGTTGTTGAGCCTTAGTTGATAGCCAAGTAGTTCTTGAGGTTTACTTGGACTATATACACGTGCTGAGCATGTTTAGTTATACTCAGGATTGTGAGAACCTAGAGTAGTAGACCAAATGGAGAATTGACGAAAGGGCTTCTCCAGAGTGTCTTTTTAATCACGATGCGAGACCAAGGGGAGAATTGACGGAATGGATTCTCCAGAGTGTCTTTAACTACGACGCGGGCCACAGGGGGAATTGACATTGAGTGCTTCCCCAGAGATCCTTTAGCATGATACAAGACTATAGGGGGAATTGACGGTGAGTGCTTCCCCAGAGAGTCTGCTTAATTACGTAGCTGAACCAGAGGGGTGAGACTGTGTGTGCATCCCAGAGGGTTTCTAGTTCTGATAGGTTGAACCATAGGGGTTAGACTATGAGAGATACCCAAAGGGTTACCTGTTTCTTCTTTGTTGCTGGCTGTTTACTTGTGTACTTTATTTGCTAGAAATATGGATTGTAGCTGCTTGTGCTTTTCTGTTTACTGCTTCTTGTTTGTTACTGCCATCTATTCATTGACTGTTAGGCACAAATCTTTGGGTGGTTGCCTACTGGAATTGTATCTCACACCCTGTTTGGGCCATGCTTTTGGGCCCAAGCAGACTATGTTGCTGCAGGTATATACAAGGACAAGCGCCCTTCTACTTCAGGATCTTGATTGCACCGGGAGCTGGGGAGCATGGGACCGAGCCATGGCTCGCGATACTGAGGAGCTTACTTTATTTTTCTTTTGCACTTGGTTTCAGTTGTATTTAAGCACATTGTTGTGTTTGCTGTTTTCCTTAGATACTTGTACCTGCTGCATCTTCGTCATCACAGTTATATATATATACATTGCTTCCACTGTTTGGTTTCTGTTGTTATTGTTGTTTTTTTACCTTGTATACCTTACCGAATGAGGGCATAGTTTCCCCCACCGACTCACCAAGGCCCTCACTGCTAGTTGGCAGCCTCTGGCATTCGGGGAAACGCACTTGAGGTCATGTGGCGAACCGGGTATGGGCACCAGTGGAGGGGATCCAGACTCGGGACGTTACAAGGTGGTATCAGAGGAGGTTTTTTTCTCTTGATTTACTGTTTGGAGACCTTAGCCAGGGATAGGACGGATTCGGTACTTGGCATTAAGTTGTGCTTGGGAGTAGCTAACCCGTGTATAGGGAAAAGCCATACTACCTCGTTAATTGTAGTTTTCTGGTTTTGGGATTTTATAGTTGATCTGATTTCACCTAGAGTGATTCACATGACTTGTGTGGTTATTATTTTGGTATTGCGGTTCTATTTATGTTGCAACCTGATGAGATGAGGGTATGTCGTCTCATGCATCATATAGGCACTTGTAGAAATCACATGTCATGCATTCTTGCCATGCCATCTAGGGTGCATTAGTGATCACATGCTGTTGTGATAGGCTCTGTGTAGATTATGCATACTGTTGTGATAAATGCTTGATAGATTCTCTGCTGTTGTGTTAGAAAACTGTTTGTTTTGTTCTTTGCTTAAAGTGAATGCCGAAGTTCGGTTCTTGAGGTGTTATGGGCCCTCACGGATCAGAATTTGGCATCTCTTCCGTTGTTTTTAGTGTTTCTGGAATTCTGCGCAGTTTCTGAGCTACTGCCCAGAAAAACCCAGAATACACGGCGTGTACTTTTGGGATACACACCATGTAGTTTTCAGGCCGTGTCACTGACCGTGTGAGCAGAGCACGGTGTCGTAGGAGTAACTTCGGGAACACGTCATGTACCATTGGTACACGCCGTGTGAGTTCGAAGCCATGTACCCGGCAGTGTCACTAGTAACACGGGCTGGGGAAGCTCGGGTAGAACATGCTGTGTCCGTAGGGAACACGCCATGTAGTCTTGTCCAGGTACCCGACCGTGTCATGAACAACACGGGACGACGTTACCTTCTTTTCCACACGCCGTGTTTTTTTCAGAACACGCCGTGTAGTCTTTCCCAGGTACCCGGCCGTGTCACGAACAACACGGGATGGTGTCACCTTCGATTATACACGCCGTGTTTGTTTGGATCACGCCATGTAAGGTTCAGCCGTGTAGACGACCGTGTGCTTAACAACACGGGCCACCGAAGCCTTGTCTAGTGCACGCCATGTTTGTTTCGAACACGCCGTGTAGTCTCGGGTTGAGTCGGACCGTGTGGGTTGGCCGTGTCAGGAGACTCGGGCAGGGGAATAGTTTTCATGTACACGTCGTGTGTGGTTGTTAACACGCCGTGTAGTTTGAGGTGTACACGACTTGTAGGGAAGGAGTACACGCCCATGTTAGTTGTTCCAAAAGACACGTCGTGTAGTTTTATACACGCCGTGTAGTCATGTTTTGCAATATTGTGTGTTTTTCTTCCCCTGTTCCCGTTTTGTACTCTTGTGTTCTCTGTCCTTGTTTTCCTGATCTAAGGTGTGCTTTTGATCTTTCAGAGCTATGCCTCCGATACGTCCTTCGGTCATTCATCTGTCGTCGGGCAGTGATTAGACGCTAGATAGGGCTGATCAAGGACTTCTTGTCGATCCCCCAGCCGAGCCAGCTTTGGCACCGGTTGTTGTACCAGTTGCAGGCGCTGATGCGCAGTTCAGGGAAAATTTCATGAGGATGATGCAGGCCTTCCAAGGAACACCGCCTCCTGCCTCGTATATGGCAGACTTGACGCGGGTTTTCCAGCAGCAGCATCCTCCCACGTTCTCGGGGGAGGGAGGACCTCAGGCTGTAGAGTCATGGCTGGAAGCCATGCTGACTATATTTGAGCATCTGGAGATGCCTCCAGAGAGGCGGGTCAAGCTTTCCACCTACATGCTCCGAGACTCCGCCAAGAGGTGGTGGGACCTAATATCATAGGTGGGTCAGCAGCAGGCTATGACTTGGGAGGAGTTCCAGTGCGTGTTCTACGACTACTTCTACCCGGAGACCCTGAGGGCCGATCGAGCCCGGGAGTTCATGAGCTTAGAGAAGGGTACTCTATCTGTCATGAAGTATTCCTCTCGTTTCACTGAGCTGCAGCGTTTTACACCCCTTCAGGATGGGAGTGGGGTGTTCTTGGCGAGGAAGTTTGAGGATGGACTCAGGCGGGAGATCCGCTCGCAGGTGAAAATCTTCCAGCTGACTTCCATTACTTCCATCGTCAACCAGGCACTGATTGCGGAGCGTAATCTGAGAGACTCTGGAGCTTCAAGCCAGGGCGGTTCTGCTTATAGAGTTATCTTTCCTTCAGATGACAGCAAGAAGCGCCGTAGGGAGCCTACGCGCGGTGATTTGAGGAAGTGAGACGCATCATCAGGCAGCCAGGTGACATGCTATCAGTGTGGCCGGACATGGCACACGAGGCCGTAGTGCCAGAGGGACCCAGTGGAGTGCCGATCTTGCGGCAAGATGGGTCACCTTCAGCGTTTTTGCCAGGTTTTCTCACCTGCAGCAGGTGACCGGGGTTCTTCCATGACTCCTCATTTAGGAGCAGCCCCACCAGTCTCTCACCAGTCAGGGAACTGGAGTTCTTCTGACCGTTCGAGCTGAGGTGGAGGTCGAGGACGTGGTGGTCAGCCACCAGTTCCTCAGCACCAGCAGGGTGGTTCAGCTCAGAGTGGTCAGCCAGGGGCACAAGGCTACGGTACAGGCCAGTCTTTCGCCGTAGAGAAAACTTATCATGAGCAGGATCCCGACCCTTCTACTGTTCGAGGTACGATTTTAGTAGCCTCAGTTTTATCTTCAGCCCTTTTCAATACTGGTGCTATGCATAGCTTTATCTCTGTTGCTGTTGTGGAGAGCATTGGACTCTGCATCTTTTCTTCTACTGACTCGTTGACACTAGACACACCCTTGGGGACGAGGACATCTAGTGTACGCCAGTGTAGAGAGTGCCCTCTCGAGGTTGCAGGGTATCGCTTCTTATGGGATCTCTATGTCCTGGAGATGACAGGCTATGAAGTCATTCTCGGCATGGACTGGTTGATTCCCTTCCAGGAAGTCGTTGACTGTTATCGTCGCAGAGTCAGTTTCATTTCACCAGAAGGTGAATCTTTCCTTCATAGAGGCGAATGGGACGTTAGGGCGAGTCGGGCGGGACTCGAGCATCTTGGGCTAGGAGGGGTGACAGCACAGATTGCTAGCCTTTATCTGGATGATCAGGGTACTCCACGGTTGTACTTTCCTCCAGTGGTAGATCGCTTCAGGGATGTCTTTCCAGAGGACTTTTCAGGTTTGCCTCCGGAGCGTGAGGTGGACTTATCTATTGAGCTCATGCCAGGAGCGGCACCGGTGTCCATTCCTCCCTATAGGATGGCCGTACCTGAGTTGCAGGAGCTCAAGAAGTAGTTGGAGGAGCTACAGACTAAGGGTTTCATCCGACCCAGTACTTCTCCTTGGGTTCGCCTGTTCTGTTTGCAAAGAAGGCAGACGGTACCCTTCGGCTTTGTGTGGATTATCGGAAGCTGAACCAGTTGACGGTTAAGAACCGATATCCCTTTCCACGGATTGATGACATTTTCGATCAGCTTCGAGGAGCCCGGGTGTTCTCAAAGATCGACTTGAGGTCCGGTTATCATCAGTTGTGCGTTAGACCATCAGATATACCTTTGACAGCCTTTAGGAGTAGGTATGGTCTATACGAGTATACATTCATGCCGTTCGGTCTCACGAATGTGCCTGAGGTTTTCATGGCACTGATGAACCGAGTGTTCCATCCTTACTTGGAATTTTTCATCGTGGTCTTCATGGATGATATATTTGTGTACTCTCACACTCGACATGACCATGCCACACATCTTGAGATCATTCTGAGTACACTGAGAGAGCATCGACTTTATGCTAAACTCTTGAAGTTCCACTTCTGGATGGATCAGATTCACTTCTTGGGTCACGTCATCTCAGAGGCAGGAGTATCAGTGGACCCAGAGAAAGTGAGAGCTGTAGTTTCCTGGGAGCAGCTGAAGAACGTCTTTGAGGTACGGAGTTTCCTAGGGATGGATGGATACTACAGACGCTTCATTCAGGACTTTTCTCATCTAGAAGCACCTTTGAGAGGTCTGACCAAGAAGGGGGCGAAGTTCTAATGGTCAAATTCTTGTGAGTCAGCCTTTCAGGAGCTGAAAGGGAGGTTGACGTCAGCACCGATACTAGTCTTGCCAGAGCCAGGCAGGAGCTACACTGTTTACTGTGATGCTTCGGGTATCGGGCTGGGAGCTGTGCTTATGAAGGGAGATGGAGTCGTTGCGTACGGGTCTCGGCAGTTGAGGCCACATGAGAGGAACTACCCTACGCACGATTTGGAGTTAGCTGCTGTTGTTCATGCCTTACGCTGTTGGAGACACTATCTTCTGGGAGAGAACTTTGTGGTCTTCACTGACCACAAGAGTCTTAAGTATATCTTCACTCAGCGTGATCTGAATCTGAGGCAGCACAGGTGGGTCGAGTATCTTCAGTCTTTTGATTTAGAGCTCGCCTATACGCCGGGAAGGGGCAACGCCGTGGCGGATGCGTTGAGTAGGAGAACTCATATTCAGGCAGTTCAGGAGTCCAGTAGTGAGTGGAAACTGATGGCTCTGTTCTCTGAGATGCATCTGGAGGTGCACGACAGACGGGGACAAACTTTTCTATCTTCTGTAGCTGTTACCTCCACGTTACTTGATCGGGTACGGATGAGGCAGCTATCAGACTCAGAAGGCTTAGTCCTGCGGGAGAGTGTGTCAGGAGGGGACCCTATTTCTGGATGGACAGTGGGCGAGGATGAGATCTTGCGTTTCCAGGGACGTGTATGGGTGCCAACAGACATACGCGAGAAGCTGATGCGGGATTTCCATTCCTCTGTTTGGGCAGTTCATCCTGGCATCACCAAGATGTATCAGGACCTTCATTGCCAATACTGGTGGCCAGGTATGAAGAAGGATGTCGATGGTTTTGTTATGAGATGTTCTACTTGTCAGCAGGTGAAAGCAGAGCATCAGCGACCAGTGAGGCTTTTACAGCAGTTACCCATTCCGGAGTGGAAGTGGAACAATGTTGCGATGGACTTCGTGACCGGGTTGCCGAGATCACCTTGGGGGAACGATGCTGTTTGGGTTGTCATCGACAGGCTTACTAAGGTTGCTCACTTCTTGCCGATCAAGGAGACCTTCAGTGTCGATGATATGAGACGACTTTACATCAGAGAGATCGTTCGTCTGCACGGAGTTCTGCACTCTATTGTTTCAGACAGAGATGTGCGCTTTTCCTCTCGGTTCCAGCAAGGACTTCAGAAGGCCTTGGGTACACAGGTACTTTTGAGTACAGCTTACCATCCCCAGACTGACGGCCAATCTGAGCGCACGATCCAGGTGCTTGAGGATATGCTCCGAGCTTGCATCCTTGACTTTGGCGGTTCTTGGGAGAAGCATATTTCTCTGGTGGAGTTCGCCTACAATAACAGTTTCCAGGCAACCATTTAGATGGTGCCATACGAGGATTTGTACGGTAGGCTATGCCGATCACCCTTATGCTGGCTGGAGGCAGGAGAGGCATCTTTGCTGGGACCTCGTCTTGTTCAAGCGACTTCAGAGCAGATAGAGATGATTCAGAAGAGGATGGCTACAACGCAGTCTCGACAGAAGTCTTATACTGATCAGCGGAGGTGACCTCTGGAGTTCGAGGCCGGTGATCAGGTTTTCCTACGTGTCGCACCGAGGTTGGGAAACAAGAGGATTCAGAGACATGGTAAGCTTTCACCGCGATACGTCGGGCCGTTTGAGGTCTTGGAGAGAGTGGGACCGGTTTCCTATCGGTTGCAGCTACCTCATAGGTATCGGGCCATGAATGACGTATTCCATGTCTCTCAGCTCCGACGCTACTTTTTAGACCCGTATCACGTCTTTCAGCCTGAGGAAGTCGAGCTCGAAGAGGATGCGTCGTTTGAGGAGCATCCTATCCGGATTGTTGATCGTAGTACAAAGGTTCTCTGCGAGCGGTCTGTTCCTCTGGTACGAGTGCTATGGAAGCACGGGAAAGTACAGGACGAGACCTGGGAGAGGGAGACCGATGTACGATCGCAGTGGCCAGAGCTGTTCAGGGTTTCTCCTTCTCCACCTCGTTAGGGAAATTCGGGGACAAATTTCTTTAAGGGGGGAAGTTTGTAAGAACCCGGATCTCTTTTCAGGTATGTTTTCCTTTTTTCTGGAGTTTTTGAGAAAAATGAATTTTCTGGAAATTTCAGAAGTACACACCGTGTACTTTCCTAGTACACGCCGCGTACTCTTTCCCCGGCTCGAAGCCGTGTGCTGACCGTGTCTGGGCCACACACACAGTGTGTAAGGCTGAGGTGGAGGCCGATTATTTCGGAGTACGGAAAATTCAAAGTACACGTCGTGTACTCCAAAAGTACACGCCGTGTACTTTATTTTTTTTCATTAAACGGACCGGGGTCGCATCTAACCCCCATATTTGTCTTCTTCTTCAGGTTTTGACCGTCTGAGAGAGACCGTACAGCCGGATCTTCGACGGACGACCGCCCCGCCACCCGTTCTCTGATTCGAGCACGGTCAGTTGCGTTGGAATCGCAGCGGTGAGTTCTTCCTTCTGCTTTATCCTTGTTTCTTGATTCCTCCTGGTTTCCAAGTTATCGTGGGATGAACGTTTTGTGCGTTTTCTCAGATCTACGTCATTCTAAGAGGAATCTGTCGTCGAGATTCACATTTATCGATCTCTTTGGATCGATTTAGGTGGTTTGTGACTTTCTGTTGAAAGTCGATGAGTATTATGTGAAAATTACACATATACCCGTGAATGGGGTATCGCGTGTTTCCTATTTTTCCCTTGTTGCTTGCCTGCATTTCTTGATTGCTTTAGTAGAGGTTATTTCTTATGATTAGAGTATTTTGTTTGTGCTCAGTTTGCTTTGCCATGCCTAGCTATAGGATTGTGGACTGTTGTTTTACTATTGTTGTTGAGCCTTAGTTGATAGCCAAGTAGTTCTTGAGGTTTACTTGGATGATATACATGCGTTGAGCATGTTTAGTTATACTCAGGACTGTGAGAACCTAGAGTAGTAGACCAAAGGGAGAATTGACGGAAGGGCTTCTCCAGAGTTTCTTTTTAATCACGATGCGAGACCAAGGGGAGAATTGACGGAAGGGCTTCTCCAGAGTGTCTTTAACTACGACGCAGGCCACAGGGGGAATTGACGTTGAGTGCTTCCCCAGAGAGCCTTTATCACGATACGAGATTATAGGGGGAATTGACGGTGAGTGCTTCCCCAGAGAGTCTGCTTAATTACATAGCTGAACCAGAGGGGTGAGACTGTGTGTGCCTCCCAGAGGGTTGCTAGTGCTAATAGGTTGAACCATATGGGTTAGACTATGAGAGCTACCCAGAGGGTTACCTGTTTCTTCTTTGTTGTTGGCTGTTTACTTGTGTACTTTGTTTGCTAGAACTGTGGATTGTAGCTGCTTGTGCTTTTCTGTTTACTGCTTCTTATTTGTTACTGCCATCTATTCATTGACTGTTAGGCACAAATCTTTGGGTGGTTGCCTACTAGGATTGTATCTCACACCCTGTTTGGGCCATGCTTTTGGGCCCAAGCAGACTATGTTGATGCAGGTATAGACAAGGGCAAGCACTTTTCTACTTCAGGATCTTGATTGCATCGGGAGCTGGGGAGCATGGGACCGAGCCGTGGCTCGCGATGCTGAGGAGCTTAATTTGTTTTTCTTTTGCACTTGGTTTCAATTGTATTTCAGAACATTGTTGTGTTTGCTGTTTTCCTTAGATACTTGTACCTGCTGCATCTTCGTCATCACAGTTATATATATATACATTGCTTCCGCTGTTTGGTTTCTGTTGTTATGCATGTTGTTTATCGTTTCCGCTGTTATTGTTGTTTTCTTACCTTGTATACCTTACCGAATGAGGGCATAGTTTCCCCCACCGACTCACCAAGTCCCTCACTGCTAGTCGGTAGCCTCTGGCATTCGGGGAAACGCGCTTGAGCTCATGTGGCGAACCGGGTACGGGCACTAGTGGAGGGGCTCCGGACTCGGGACGTTACAAAAATTATATTTGTAGAAAAAACAATGTTTTCACCATTAAGTGTTCTTATTATTATTTAGTATTGATTAAACACTAAATGAGTGTTCATTGAAAATGGAGTTTTTAAACATTATGTTTTCTTAATATTATTTTATTTAAAATTCTAATTTAAGCGTGGTTAATATATTAGTCCATATAACATAATATTTTAAACGTGTAACTTTATTTTAATAGAAAAAATAAACAATCCTCAATAAAAATTTTTTGAAAATAAATATTACTTTTATAAAAAATATGCTTAAACAAAAAACATTAGTTATTTATTTATATTCTAAAATTTAATTTTTCTACTCCATTGATATTGAAATATTTATTTTCATTTTATATATGAATCATATCATAGTTTAATAATAATAATAATAATATTTACATATAACATGTAAATATATGTGTGTGTGTGTGTGTTCATATAATATTCTAATATCATATTTGTATATCAATGTGAGTTATATTGTTTAACAACACAAAAAGTGAGTATACATATTTAATATATGACGAATGACCGTATTTTTAACAACCAGATTTCATAACTATATATAGACTTACTAAATCATTCCTTCATTTCAATATCACTTCACAAGGCACATTTCTTATTTCATATTATCTATTTTATATTATGATTTCTCCTTTCATAGAGATCTTTATCATTTTTGGTTTTTTGGCTATTGGTGATCCTTAAGGTTGAATATGTTCTTGTATATTTCCTATTCATTATGATTTTATTATTTTATATCTATTTCCACCTATTTATTTATTCACTTTTAACGTATTTACATCAAATATGGTGAGTAATAATCCATGGTGTTCAATACATAGTTTGATTTTCTATTGTAATGTTCCACTTATTAATGGATAAAGTGTTGTTAGTTTAACTCATATCTTATTTTGATTTATTTACTAATTAATTTTAATTCCATTAAAAAAATTAGAATTATAAACATATGTTTTGTAAAAGGAATAAGATTCCTAAAGACTGGTGGAATCACATTCTCCCCCCTTAAATAAATTGTGTCCTCAAAGTTTTAACAATTCCAAAATAATAAATGCACGTGAGGGTATTCTTAATATATTCATCATTTAGGAAATAACTTATAATATGACATTTTACTTGCATTATTATGCAATACCAAAATACCCATCACTCCTCAAACAACATTCATCATTCATAAAATCATGTACCCAAGTATGTATATACCCTAATCATATATTCTCCAAAACATACCTTTCCTGAAACAAATTGAATTTCCAAGACATTAAACAATAGAGAAATCATATATTCTATAAAAAATTAACACTTATATTCAACCATTATTTCATAAATTACCACACCAGTATATATATATATATATATATATATATATATTAATCCAAAAAATGAGATAATATTCATAAAAAATATCATGAATTAATTATTAATCCTAAGGTTAATAATACTTTCCTGCTTACTTTATCAAAATCAGTAAACCCTTTATCACTTCAACATCAATAACATATTAATCCTAAGAGTTATACATACCTAAATCACGTGTTCATTAAAGTTATCCCAAAAAATATAAACATGTAATAAAATAAATTTTCAAGATTTTTAGAACTATTTAATATATGTTTCCATACTAATAAAGTAACACTATTAATGAAAAATCCTTAGATGTTTCACATAACCCTAATAAATTTTGAAATATTCTAGCATACCATTGATCAATATCACTCAGTGATGAAAATATATATGATTAATTTATATTATGGTATTAGCCTCATTACCTTAGGTAAGACATGGAAACAGACTTTTTCTATCCAAACATGAAAATACTATGATTCTCAACTACTTAAGTATAATCCCTTATTCAGTTATATAACATAGTGGTTTTGAGATATATACCTTTAATATCTTTATCCTCATGATCCCGTTTCAACCAAATACTAATACTAAAATGTATATGATAATATCCAAAATAATCAGTTTACATGAATATGAAAATTCAGTGCAAAAATATTTTCTCCAATGGCACTTTCATTTCAACCTATGAAACACTAATTTCAACTATTTCATACTTAGTTAATCTTATAATTCTCTTGGTTGTACCTAGGTTACATTAAGATATACTCTCTCTTACTTATTAACATAATCCCTTAATATAAATAATAAATTATTCCTTCATAATAGTTTGTAAATAGAATTTTATTGACCAAAGAATATCCCCTAGAAGTGTCTACCCAGGTGTGAAGTTATGCCTCTTTATGATGCACCATGTCACATTTTGGTTAATACCTAACATTCCCCCTTCAAGGTTATTACCCCTAGGTAGAACTTTTCTAGGTACTTCCCAATATCCAAATATGGATTTAATTTTTGGGAAAATGATAAAATATCTATATTAATAACACTTAAGGATGTTATACTATAAAAATAATTGTCCCTCAGACTTATCTCTTGGTTTCTCACTAAATTTATCTTTTCACGGTCCTAAAAATATTGAATTTTAACACAATGAACCTAAAGGGGTTTTTATTCCTTAAAAATTATGACAAACCAAAACTTATGAAATTTTGTTAAAATTTATAGATCTTAAATTATCCTAAAATAATAACATCATAATCTCTAAAGATGCCTAAACCCTACCCTAATAATAACTACGATAGACCAAAACTAATCGTATAGTTAATACATAACTTAAGAAAATATTTCATTAAAATATATTCTTGGTACCTTTTAGGTTTATAGTTTTAGAGAATTAGGATAAAACATTAACTAACAAATCTCATGTATTTTTCAACTAATAGACAATTTTCTATTATATAAACAATAACTTAATCTATAAAAAGGATTTAACATATCCATTAAATTATTCTCATAAGATACCCTTCTAGATACATATCACGTATTACTTTTATTTATATTCTTTGGAAATGGAAACATATGAAATTGGTGTGATAATATGACCAGTAATGGTAAATATAAGTGAAAACAATCAATGATCATAAGTGAGAATAATATGAGAATATAAGTAAAGTCAAGATATATAAGAACATCATACTGAAAAAATATATATCATAAAACATGTGTCCACAATCATAATATATATATATATAATCAAATGATCAAACATTTACCATATAATTAGAAAAAAAAACATGATGCATAAATCATGATCCATGAAATATAGGAAAGTGTGTGGAACAATTATAAGCATTGTATTTATTATCCTTGTGAAATGGTTACCCACCAACTTATTCACATGTGAAATTGTGAGTAGATCTACCCTCCATCATACTCATGCTTTGTGAATATATATACTCTCTAAAATATTCATAGAACATTTATATCTCATGATATATAATCATTTAACCAATTCATTAGAGGTATATATGGGTCTCATCCATCTCATCATCCAAACATTTTTGTTCCAATTAAAAACAATCAATACATCCTAAAATAATCCATTGAAATAAAATGGGTTTCATGCCATTTCTAAATCATCATATGAATAACCCACGTAAAGATAATGAGTTTCATGTCCTTTTTCATATGAATAGCTATAAAGTAAGTATTAAAATTTGCATCAATAATTATGATAACCCCAAGGAAAATAAATGTGTATCAAATGAAATAAAAAAAAATTATAGGTAAATACCCTTAAAATTATATAACATAAGGTATTTACACCATACATGTAATGCGTATATATTTAGAAAAAACATTCACCAATAAATCAATGTTTAAGAAACTTTTCAATCAAAGGAATCAATAATAGGGTATTCATAGAGGAAATGCAATAAAAGAAAAATAATTCTTATCCAGATTGGATGATTAGAGAAAAAAAGGTAGTATAGAATCATTTATTTGAAAGAAAAAATATTTGATAACCTATCTTAAGAAATAATATATATAGTATCATTTAACAAATATCTTCAATTAGAAATAAGATATGTTAAATTAAATAGACATAAATTAAAAAAAAGGGATCATTTGGGAAATCTTAGAAAAAAATATACCTGATTTATTAAAATTATTTTAAAATCAACATTTTATAAAACATTAATATATTAGATTTCATTTTAAAATCATGAAAATGTATTGATTAAGTTTCAATGAAAATGAAAAAGCAGGTAGAAATATTTCTTTACACATAAAAATTAAAACATGATTCCTATTTTTTGAAAATGCACCATACAGAACATGTCAAAAGATTTTTTTTAAATTATTTTTTAATAAATTCAAATTAATTTAAAATAAACATGGTAATTTTTTTTGAAACAAATAAAGGAATTTCCATGAAATATATATTTGAATATAAAATTATGTGTAAAAATTATGTTTTTAAAATACCTTTACTAAAAAACCACACCATTTAAAAGATTTGAAAATATCCAATTTAATATAATATAAAAAGAAATATAAGTTCACTAAATATATCTAGATGATAATAAAATTATATGGGTGTAATAATTAATGAGAGTAGAATTTCTCAATATTGATTATCACATTTGAAATATCTCTATTTTTAGAAAGAAGTTTAAAATAAATTTTTAAATATTGCGTAATTTTTTTTTAAAAAAAATAGAAAAGGAAAGAGATTGAAATTGAACTTAAAATAAATTGAATAAAAAAATAATTCATAATATTATATATAAAATTAGTATTAGACACACTATATAAATAATAAATTTATGCATAACATTAAAACATGTCGCAATGAAGAGAAATTGAGATGAAAAACCCTTACCATGTTTCTTTTATTTTTTGATAACACTCTAACATTGTGAAAAACAAATTTTTATACCTTAATAATATATTTCATAAACATATTAATATATATTACCTTTTATATCTCTCATTCAAAATTATTTATTTTGGGTATATTGGTTAGTTAAAGCTTATTTAAACCATCAAGTGTCAATAATTTTAAGTGTTTGTGCATGATTTATAATGTTTAAATCATTAACCATTTTTTGATACCAATTTCATAATTATTATATCACTTAAGATACTTAAATATATAAATTATATTAATTCATAAAGCTCTTATACCATACTAAATGTGTTTTAGTTAAGTTTTATTCAAATGGAATAAGTGTTGCCTTATTTTGGTGATTTTAGTGAATGAAGAAGATACTTTAATAATAAGTTAAATGATTAATACAACCATTACAGACCCATATAAAAATAATTATTTTATTTTTATATAATAATAATATTATTACTTACGTTTTTATAGTCACCCATGATATATTTTAACAGCATCATTCATGTAGGTGATTAAATCGACCCAAAGTTGAACACACATTAACTCGGAAGGTGAGTATGGTTAAGGAGGTGTTTCTATTAATATTATATCATTTTAACAAAATAATAATGATATTTTTTTTTTATTTTTTATGATGGAGAACCATATTTGAATATGGATAAATATTGAAAATCTAGATGAAAAATGAATAATGATTCTTTGTGTCTACAATTGTCCATGCGCACACAGGATTGATGTTCCTTTGTTTTTATAAGTGAATGGAAATTAAAAAATAACGTTTGTACCCTTAATATAACAATATATAAACATAATAATGACAATTAATTCATTATATTATTATGTTGATCATATAATTGAAATATTATATTAATAATAAATACATTAGAAGAAGATAATACTTACTTTGGATACTTTATCTTTCCTAGGAATACTCCTTGGAATTGGAAAGATTATGATATATTATTGTGACTGGGGGATTTATAAAATGGGTTTGGGTAATATTTGGAGAAAAATTTAATAGTTAAAAGGTTGTATTTTATGTTCAAGTATAAATTTGAAATGGTGGAATCTGTATCCTTCTATAATAGAAGAAAATGGTACTTTTGAAAATACTCATAATTTTTCATTAATTTCATGAAACTATTCAATGGTCGATTGATAACAGGTTGAATAATATGGGGATTGAAAAAATATAAGGTTTCTACTCCTATAATACATTAATTTAATGGTAAGTTAAGAGTGATTTTAGGATTTTATTTTTTACATTTAACCTTTTACCCAAATTAACATTTATTGTGGTTACTAGTGTTTTAAACTAAGAAATTTGATATCTTATTAAATATAAAACATCACAATACTCACTTAATATTTATGTGATAAGACTAAATTTAATCTAAATATAATATATTTAAATTTACAAATTATGGAAAATTAACATTTAAATTTAAAGATATTATATATAGAAAAACTGTTTTGTGGAAAAAATATGTTTTCAACATTTAGTGTTCTTAATCTTATTTAGTATTTATTAACCAATGAATAATTTTTAATATATATATATGTGTGTGTGTGTGTGTTTAAAAATAATTTTAGAGTCATAATTTAAAAACATTAATATAATTTATTATATAAAAATTAGATTTTTTCATTAAAACAACTCAAAAATAACCATTTCACAATTAACCTGTTATTAAGCACTAACCATGGTAATCCAATTTTTATACCTAAAAATTAAATTATAAAAATTAAATAATATTAAAATCATAATCTCAAATTTTATATACATTTTATCAAATTAAATTTATACGAGTAGGAAAATTAAGTTTAATGTTAGCGTATATACGTATAAAAACACATTTTTTCAAAAAGTGAATTTTTATGTATAAAGATTATGTATAGAATAAAATTATAAGAATTATTAATTATAATTATATTAATAAGATTATTTTGGTTTAAATAATATTTATTTCACATTAAAATAAATCCAAATACCAATTTCCACATTTGTAAATTTAATTAAATAAATAGACCAAAATATTTTTCATAAAACATTACATGATTTTCAAAAATGTTATTTGTGGATTTTATAAATTAAACATAGTATTTTTAAATTATTTATTTTAATTTATAATTATATATTTTCTATATAAAAAACTTTTAGAAAACTTATTAGTCATATAAAAGTGATGATAATAGAAAAATTAATATTTTTCATTATTCACCTAAAAATCGACCATTTTAAAAAAATCCAAAACATTCATCCTAAAATAATTTTGAAATAATGAATTAAAAAATGAATTTTATTTTATAAAAACATATTCTAAAATTATTTATTTATCTTTTAAATGAAAAAAATAAATTATAAATAAATATATTATTATTGAAAAATAGTGTTTTAAAACATTATTTGTTCTTAATATTATTTCTTGTCACTTTCTAATTTAAGTGTTTTTAATATATTAGTATATATATAATAATATTTTAAAATTTAATATTCAATTTATTATGAAAAAATCTATAATACTTAATAAAATAGTTCTTCGAATATTAATATTACTCTTATACTAAATATGCTTTAACAAACAACATTAATTAATAATTTATACTCTAAAATTTAATTTTACTGCTCCATTAATATTGAAATATTTATTGGAATATTATATACAAATAATATCATATTTTAATAATAATATTAATAATATATATACATAATAATTAAATAAATAAATAAATATATATAATATTTTAATATCATATTTGTATTTCATTATGAGTTTTATTTTTCAACAAAAAACAAATTTAGTATACCTATTTTATATTTGAACAAAGACCATAGTTCCCATAATCTTATTTGTAAGGACAACATTTAGAACATCCAAATTCCATTCCTATATATATATATTTACTAAATTATTCGTTCATTCCACTCTCACTTCAAAAGGCATATTTATGATTTCATATTATAGAT
Source organism: Viscum album (assembly GCA_963277665.1). NCBI lineage: Eukaryota > Viridiplantae > Streptophyta > Magnoliopsida > Santalales > Viscaceae > Viscum > Viscum album. Next base: position 1,076,113,803 of record OY728166.1, on the reverse strand, counting down.
TTTCCAAAAAAAATTCTCATTTCATGGTGTTATTACTCATTATAGGATTTTTTGTCTATTGGAGATCCTAAATATTGATGATGATACCTAAGATTTCTCAATTTTTAATATTTTATTTTTTTCAATCAATTTTCCTTTATTGATTTATACACTTATAATGGATGTGCATCATCCATGATGTTCAATATATAGTTTTATTTTCTTTTTTAATGTTCTACTTTTGAATAAATAAATAATTTTTATTTTAATTCTTATCTCATACAACTTATTTCCTAATCAATTTCAATTCCTTTAAAAAAGTTGAATTATAAACCTGTGGTTTATAAAAGGAATAGTCATCCTAAAAAACTTGGGTATTACAATAAATAATTTCATAACCAATGAAATTAAATCAAAGATTGATTGATGGAATTTATGGAACCAAGAGGAGATAATCTTTTCACATATAATTTTTTAGTTTATTTAATTAAATAAATAAATATTTTTTGTTGAATTCTTTCTTAATTTTCTATGATCGGATTATGAAATCTTTTAATGTCATCATTATATCAGAGGAATAAAGGGAATATTCCCTTTAGTAATGATCCACAAATGTTCTGAAAACCATCAATCACCATCGTAGAATTATCCATGAGACAACACGATTAGTTTTAATGCTTACATCCATCATTGTTGGTCACTGAATAATCCTTTATAGTGAGAACAAATTCTATTTCAGCAGAGGAGAATTTTTCTGTGTTTATTAATTCATTCTGGAGGTATTACTCTCTTGGGATGAAGAGATTCCTTTCTATAACTCATTGTGTAAAATGATTATAATGTGGGTTGGGTTTTGGAAAATGACATAGACAGGTTTAAATATAGCTAGGGTAGTAAAATAATAATTTCACAAGGGCCCTTATTTGATTCTTAATCTCTTAAAACCCCAATGTCTAAATAATAATAGAATTATTATTATTTACATGACATTCACTACACTCATGGAGAAAATAAATATTATTTCATTAAATAACTAAATTATTATTTTTCAAACAATACTTAATATGAAATTTCTTGCCTGATCATTAAATTTGTTTCTCCAATACTCGTTCATATTTATCAGGCCTTGAATAATGAAAATTTATTTAATTAAATAAATATCACTATATAATTTTATAATAAATAAATAAATATTTTATTCACAAAACCTATGAATAAACATTTATTAAATATTAATGTAACCAATTATATAAATATTTTTTTACCTTTGTGAATAAACCAAAATAAAAATGTATTATATATTCACATAATTTAATAAATAATTACATACTGAATAAAAATTTATTAAATATTCAAATCAGATATATATACTCTTGAATTACTAGATATTGAATATTTTTCATATAACTAACATAAATTATTATTAAATCACATATGAGAATAATATTTATCCTACATGTTAAATTCATATAGAATTTAACTCAGGTTTGGAATAAAATTAGTTTTTGATCCTCTTCAGCCTTTCTCAGTGGAATTAGGTAACACATTCTAAAGTCTAATGTTAACATCTAACAACATAATAAGGATACAAAAGTGAAAAAAATAAATATTAAAATTATATACATCCTCTTAAGAATGTACACTATGTAATGTAATCCCATTATCTCAATATCTTTAATCAAGAAAATTTCATAATGGTGTAATCAACCTATGTGATCGGTTTATCTTTATTTGAATTTCTAGAAATTAACTCGCCAAATATATTTAAACACATATGGAATTAATTTGGTTATTAAACTCCCATAAATGGGAATGAGATATCAACTTCCACTATACTATGAGGGGAAAATTATTTCTCAAATTATTCAATAATAATGTATCACTAATAACATACCTAACATATTATACTTCCCAGAAATATACAACATCATGGTTTTTTTAGTGCCCCAAAGAACATGACTCATGATATAAATTATTAATAAGAAAAAAGTATAAGGATTAATACACACATCAAAAAATAAGAATATCCTATGACACATATAAATGTAGATTTTTGACTGCGGAGTCATGTCTAATTAATCTCTACATTGAAGATTATCAAGGGCGTACACTATGATATAGTGTCCCAATGTCCTATGAGTCTCCACCCCTAATATCTTATATCATTTTGTCCAATAAAATGATATAATCCATCTATGAAACATATATTTAAGAATACATTCATGGAACTTTTATTTTATCATCATAATGAGTAATTAATAACACCTTTCAATGAGATAGTTACCCCTAGGACATTATCACTTACTATGTCATGTAGAAGAAAAATAATTATGTGATAATTTTTTTATCAATATTTAAAAAAATTGAATACAAGTAATCATAAAATATGTTGAAGTTGGTTATATGGAACCAAATTCATCATTGAACACTCACTATTAAGAATCCACTTGATACCATTCTTTACAACTTTCAAAACTATCTCAGTAATAATAAATCTCATTTTCATCTTTATAGTATTCTCTTTCCTTGAAATTCTAGAATGAGTTGAGATATTTGTCAATTTCTTATCATTTTATTCATCATAAGAAAATAGATCATATTATTCTTCCTCTAATGAGTAGAATCTATTTCTAAAAGGAATTTAATTGGATTTTTTTACCATTCATTCTTCTTTGTATTCAATAGGAAAAAATCTACTTATTTCCATAGAGTAGAAAACATTATTCCCAAAAGCAAGGCAGTTAAAATAGTACCCATAGAATGAGTTTCTATTCTAACATGAAGGATATGTTTCTATTATCCTTTGTTTTATTCTAATAGCTTTTCCTATCAAATAACATTCATCTTTAATAATACATTCTATAACTTATGTATCCAAATAATTAACACTTTATTAGAGGAAAAACATCTTTTATTCCACCTCTCCACATATCTCTTAATTTTGAATAAATCATCTTTTATTGGTAAGTTCTCAATGATTGTGAACTTTAACATTTTATTATAATCCATTACCTCTTAAAATATGTTGTATTATATTTTAATTCTCTAACATCAAATCTCAAACATCTTCTACCCATGAAATTGGATCTTTGAGAACTCAACACTTCCTCTAAGGTTCTTATTCGTTGTTTAGACCTTTCCTTTAATAATTTATCTAAAAACTTCCCAAACTATATATTCATCCTTGAACAATAAATTTTTTTGTTTCATATTTAAAATTATTATAAAATATATAACTTTATCTTCATGTGTTTAAATATTCTTATCATTCTCCTCAATGAAAATATTATGATCATCAATGATCTTTGTTTGTTCCTCAATTTTTAACATGTACATATACCTCCTTCACTTTACTACCACCTTCATAAATAATAATAATATTTTACTAAATTACTTTATCTATTTTGAAATACATCACATTAATTTATTTATAATTAGAAAACACTTCAGGAAATATATTCAGTGTCTTTGAATCATCATTCATGAATTTCTTATAAACTTTCATCATTGAAATTTTAGTAAAATCAATTCATTGAATTTAAAGGACCAGTGTTGAGCAGAAATCAATACAAAGAGATCATAAATAATATTTAATTCTATTATTCCACACATAAAAATTAGAATCATAAAATATAGGTACTGCCTTTTTATTTAAAACATTATCCGTAATGAAAAATTCCTTTGAAATTTTCTCTAAGAAATAACCAATGGATTTGATATCACATTTTATAACATGAGGTCCCACTATACACCCAAGGGAGTGAATTTGAGTGTCTTTAAATTTTTCTTAAAATTATATTAATTTAATCTTTTATTCATGTGAGAAAATACACCTTGCATATGTTAGGATGATCACATACAACTAATAATCAAATATCGAAAAATAAAGAAACACAAACACAATGATTTTACTTGGTTTAACAACACTATGATATATATAAAAAGGGAATGTAAATAATGTATCAATATACTAAATAATAACTGCTCCACTAGTTTTTTATTTTGATATTTAGGATAATCTCACTACTCATCCAAGGTTTGAAACTTCTTACTATATTATGCTCACTACCTCTAAAGAGGGTTATAAAAGATAATGTCAACACCAAGCTGAACACAAAAAGATTTCAATCAAAGGTATAACACCGAAAAAAATAGTGCTTTTCATGATACTTTGTTCTTTAAATCCATCTCCTTAATGATATTTAAAACAACTCTTTACCAAAAAATCTTGATCTTCAATGGATTTCATCCCAATCTCACTTTATTTTTAATTACAAATATTCAATAATATTCATCATTTTTACACTCTTATTTTTTATCTTCAATATAACTATATCTTTTTTTGTGTTTCACTCTTATCATTATATGATATAGGTTCAACTAAATCCATGGAATTTTTAAATTCAAAACTATCATTTCAATCATTTCCAACAACCTATATTTCAAATCCAACCATTGGATAATTACTAAGAGAATATCCACCGTTGATGATCAAATATGTAGAATATGGATTTACAAAAAATTTCTAAACTAACTTAAGAAAGACAGGTTATCAAACCTCTTTGGATTATTAAGATTCTAGTAGTTATTTAATGGAAACTATCATCATAGTGTGAATAATTAGTTCCTTATTTTTTTCTTTATCTTCCAGTAACATCACAATGTGAAAGAGGGATTTATGGAAAGACCTAATTACTTCATCAATGAATCCCAAAAATAAATTTATATCTCCAAGCTATTTTCCACACAATATAGCCTTCATGGAGTGATTTCCTTAGTTATCGTGTGATATAAATATTCATGATGTACTCTTGATTGTTGTTGTAAAACAACTTAAGGTTTAATATTCAAATCCTAACCATCACAACATGGTTCTTTTAATTATTAAATGTACATTACATAATGGAGTAAATTATTTCATGAGAAACTCAAACTCCGTAATTATTGTGGCATGGATCACCTCCAAAGAGTGGGTGAATTAAAATTTCTATAACCATTGAAATTCACCAAACTCCCTTCATGGTGTGATTGTAATATTGAAATGAGATTGATATTCTTCATGTATTAGAAAAGTATAAAACCTATATTTCATAGATGACCATTATGTATAATTTTATATATTTTTGTGTGTCATATTATTCTTCAACACTTAGATACATTTCATAGTTTTCACATCGCAGAAACACACTTAATACCATGCCATGAAGAACTATTATCATCTAAATTACAAAGAAAAACAACTAAATCATAAAAAGAACAACCTTATGCATTTTAGGAGTTATCCAATTTTTTGACTAAAACTTCAATCATGGAGTAATATATGAGAACACATCATGACCTATTTATGATTCTTCTATAATTATTAGAACATATCTCTATAAATATAAACTCAATTCCAAACATCTTGACATTCTTCAAACTATGTGAAATTGAAAATAGACTCAATTATTACAACTTATAGTGGAAATATTCTCTAACTTTGGATTTTTTTTCAATCCTCACTCCTTTATATTTAAAAATTCTATTCATGCACTCCCTTTATAACTCTACATTCTTTCTCCTTCTATATAAATATAGTCTTTCTTCCACTTTTATAATAAAATTCAAAGTGTTTTATTATTCCAGTTGTATTAAATTCTAGAATTATTGAAACATTCACTACACCAATAGTAAACAAAAATCTTTTAGCTAGTTCTTTATGACTACGTGAGTCTAAACTTGTTATAAGAAACAAGATAAATAATTGATCATTTTAGTGTTTTCCATAATTACTGAGTATATTTTTATTCCACTTACAAGTCCAAATAGATAGTGTCTCTCACTTTATATTTATACCCAACTAATGATTTATTCCTATAGGAACAAACATTATATAAATATATCATTATGTCCAATGGGGATACAGTCTATAAAACATCCTTTGTCTGAGGTGATTAGTTAAAATATAAGGATTAAATTATGTTTCTCAAAAAAATTATATCCAATGATTTAGTAAATATATCTTCCACCTATTATTGAGTTTCAATACACTTTAATTTTATAATATTTTGCTCTACCTTATCCTTTTGAAATTGGTAATCGATCTCAATATTCTTTATGTAAGAGTGATATATGTTATTCTTTATTAACTCAACAAAATTCTTGTTTACACACTAAATTGAGATTGATTTTTTTACCACTTATCCAATGTCATCTGACTATTTTATCATCTATAACAACTGTGTACACACCTTAGTAAATATATATATATATATTCTTCTTATGTACACACGGATATATAGTCCTATTTTTCACTAAACCAACTAATATTATTTATTACCAAGAGGAAAGGCCTACCATATTTTTATTTTTAATCAATAATATATCCATCCTAATTGGCATCAGAATAAGCCTTCAAATTTAGATCTTTCGCTACTTTGGAAACCAAACCATTTTTTAATATTCCATGTGTATACCTTAGTTTTCTCTTTATTGCCAAGATATTCTATTTCATTAGTGAACACTGAAAAAATGTTTTCAATAATATTGAAAATAATATATGAGGCTTTGTAGCTATAAGATAGAGTAAACATCCAATGATTCTTTTATAAAATTTTTATTCTACTTCCTTACTGTGCTCATGATTTCCGAGTTTTGTTCTAACTATTATCACAGTTGAAACTGGTTTTCATTCATCCATTATAAACTTCTTTAACACCTATCTTTCACATTCCACCTATGAGATGAATGTTTAACCTTACCTTTAATGAATTTTTAACCTTAGAAATTAAGTCCACTCTTTAATTATAGACATCTCGAATTTTGATCACATCATATTTATAAACCTATCAGTGAAATTACTCCGGTTACCATTGAATATGATATCATCCACATAAACTATCAGCACTAAATGATACTCATATAAGAGTTTCACATTGAGGTTATGATAAGACCCACATCTATTGAAAACCAAAATTCTTAGATATGTGTATAATCATTAATACTAATCATGAGGTGATTAATTTAGGTCATACAATATATTTTTCAATCTTCACACATTTGAATAATCATTTTCAATAAGAAACCCTATTGGTTATTCTATATAGAATTATTCATTAATGAATCCATGTAGAAATTCTATATTTAAATCCATTTTGATAAAATATATGATTTAATTCAATGGAAACTACTGTAAAGAGTCTTATTGATTATATTCTTTCCACTAGAGAAAATTTTTCCTTAACATTAACTCATTAAACTTGTGGATATCCTTCACACAGTAGCCTTTATTTGTTATGAACCACTCTTCCATCTTTACAAAGCTTGTTTTTGATTTTTTTTATAAAAATAACATTTTTATGTTTAAATAGTTCTATAATCTTCTGAGTTTTGTTCTTTTCAATATGGTATAACTCTTCATTCAGGATTTTTACCCATGATTCATCATTTTTTGATTATTTAAATGTAGTTGGTTATACCTATAATAATAGAGAAGTGTACTTTATTCTTCATATTCTCCAGTTTTATGTTGGAGAAAATTTGTCTCCAATAATGTATCTTGGATCAACCCCAACTTTACATATCCATATTAAAGTCATAGTCTGAATCCATTCTTCACCCTATGATTCTAAGGATATAAATCAAGAATCATTATCAATTGGAGGATTTTGATATTTCTTAAATCATCAATTATTTATTCTTTATCTTCACCCAAGTTTTTAAGAACTAATATTATATAATTTTATTTGACACAAACTTAAAAAAATCACATCATTGATCTCAACTATTTTTGTGCCTTCTTTGAAAATTTTATAAGATTTAATATTTGATTAGTAACTTTAAAATACTCTTTCATCTATCATAGCAATATACAGTACCTAATTTCCCTCTTTATTATGAAGTAAAAAAATTCATCTGAATACTCTTATATGCTTTGGTGGGGTTTTTTTCCATGCCACATTTCATATGGAATCATCTCTTCTCCATGACTAAGTAATGATCGATTCTGAGTATAGACAACCACTTGCACTGCTTCTTTCCAATAGTTATGAGAAATGAATAATTCTATAAAAAATTTCTTTTCCATATAATTTAGCATTCAGTTCCTCCTTCATATGACTCTATTATATTGGTGATTTCTATTTGTTAAAACTTCAAGATTTATTCCATGTGTTTTTTCATATAATTTTCAACTTTCATTGAAGTATATTTAGTTCTATTGTATGATCAAAGAATATTAATTATTCTTCTAGTTTTATATTCTTCTCTTTATCAGAATCTATTGATGAAGTCTAACACTTCACTTTATGTCCACAAAAACATAACACATACTATCCTTCCATATTCATTAACAAATTTAATGAAGTATTTCTCACCATAAGTTATTGTCTGGGTGATTGGACCACATAAATTCATGTGAAAAAAATTACAAAAATTTGATTCCCACTTATTCTTTGGATGGTAAAAGATTTTTACTATCTTTTTCATAAATCATGAATCAAAAATATTTTATCTATTATTATTTAGTGAAGTAATATCAATGTTTACCTTACACATTGATAAATTCTCTATACACTCTTTATTAATGTGACCTAGCCTTCGATTCCATATAATGCCCTCAATTGTAAAGAGATAAGAATTCTCATTGTTGTTTGTAGAATATAAATTCATGTTTTCTCTCTATCCTTTTATAAGAGAGTATCCAACCTTTCCATTGATATTATAGGATTTCCAGTTAAATGTGACTTCCAAAAACGAGTCATGTAACTGAATTACTATCAATAGATCATGTAAAAGTTCATAATAATATAGAACATAAAAATTCTTCAATTAATCTCTATCTAGGTGAGTTTTACTACTCCCTTTAATGTTTAGGTCTCTATTAATTCCCAAATAATATATTCATCAACCCTTCCTTTTATATTCTTGAGAAAATTCATGTTACTCTTCATATGGGATGAGAGCCTACTATCAAGAATTGACTTCCTACCATCTTTATAAAATTAAAATCTATCTCTATAAGAATACATTTATCATTAATATTGATATTATTATCTTTATATGAAAATTTTACAATCAGTTTTCATTTTTATCAGTCTCTTTAAATTTTATTTATCATAAGAAAATAGGTTATTTTCTTCTTCATTGAATTGATAGAATATGTTTCTCAAGGTAATTGAATTGGTTTATCCTACATCCACTATTCTTTATCTTACATATAAATAACATAAATTTATTTTCCTTTAGTTTATAATTCTATTCCCAAAGACATTTTATTTTAAAAATTATCCATATAATGTGTTTTTATTCATATATGAAATATATTTTCCCATTCCACTTTGTGAGCTTCTAATTTCTTCTCTAAAATATCATTCATATTCACCAAAATAAGAAATAATGTGGCTTAAGTTGGCATATAATTAGAATTTTATTATAAGAAATATCATATTTATTAAATATATTCACATATATTTTTTTTTGAAGAACTCTTAGATTCTTGGTGTGTTTTTAATGATTGAGAACTTTCTCCTTTTATTTGGTTCCCTTTTCTCTTCAATTTTTTATCTTAGATTTTTAATTTCCAAAATAAAATCCAAGACCAATTTTACACATGATATTGTGTCTTTGAGCACTCAAAAACATAATCAACGGTTCTTATGCATATTTCATCCATTTCTTACAATACTTCATTTGAAAACAACTTAAATTATATCTCCTTCCTTGATCCATTTATCATTGTTTCAAACTCAAGTTTCATTATCAAATATACAACTTCCACTTCAAGTGTTTAAATATACTTATATTTTTAATTAATGGATACATTAATATCATCAATGATATTTTTCTATTCCTTGGTTATAAACTCACAGCTTCTACATCACTTTTCTATCAAATTTAAAAATAAAAAAATATTATCCCAATTTCCTTTAGCTATGTTTAAATTCATCATGTTCATGTATATCTAATCTAGAAACACTATATACAAGGAATTAATTTCCTTTTCATTATAATTCATTAATTCCTATTCACTTTCATCAATAAAAATTCAGCATAATCACTTAATTAAATTCCATGGACTGCTACCATGTAAACATATAGAAAAAGAGATCATAAAGGGGATCTCATTCTACTCTTTTATAATTAAAATTTCATCCATAAAATAGAGGTAATCCATTTACATATATAATATTATTTATGATGATAACCTCCTCTGATAGATTCTCCAATAAATAATCAAGGGTTCTAAAACCACTTGTTGTAACCTAAGGTCCCACTATAAATCCCAAGAGAGGGTGAATTTAGGGTGTCTTTAAATTTATTATTTTCTAAAGATTAACACGGTCTTATCTTTCCATTAGTAAAGTCGTATTGAATCTGTTAAAATGATAAAAAACAAGAACTGAATGTAGGAAGATAATTTAACACAAAAAGGATGATTTTACTAGGTTTTCCCACACTAGCCTACATCCAAGGAGTACATATCAATGATGCATTGATATAATAAATAATAACTAGTTCATTGGTTTTTTATTACAATATTAAGGAAAAGTTGAATTCTCATACAAGGTTCATGGCCTCTTACTATATTTATCTTAATACATCTCAATAGGGTTAAAAAATATAATGTCAATATTCTGGTTAAACTCAAAAAGACTTTAATCAAATGTATAACACTGAACAATAATGGTTTTTTTTTCTATAATTCCCTATTCTTCACTTATTTATCTCTAATGATGTGCACAAAACAATTTTAAATTAAATCCTGATCTTAAATGAAAATTTTCTCAATCTTAATTAAATGTTAGTTCAAGATAATCAATAATATTGATTGTTGATACACCCTTCTTCTTGATCTTGAACATACCTCTATATTCTCTCTATGTTCCACTCTTATCCTTTTTTGAAGGTGTTTTTACTTAATCGAGGGAATTTTGAAATTTAAAATTTATATTTCAATCAACTTCCCCAACATCAACATTAAATCCAACCATAATATCATTACTAATAGAATATCTACCATTTATATTAAAATAGGTAGTTAATGGATGAACCAAAAACTTCCCATATAACTTGATAAATAATTCATAAAGGATTCAAGTTTGTCTGGAATGATGAATGTGAGGAAATTTTTAAAGATTCAAAGAAGAGTCTAATCACTACACATGTTCTCACATTACCCACTAGTGGGAAATTATTTGTGATCTACAGTGATGCATCTAAAATGGGATTGGGTTTTATACTCATGTAAGATGAAAAAGTGATAGCTTATGCGTTCTTACAACTAAATATCCATGAGTATAACTACCCAAATCATGATATAGAATTGGCTACAATGATCTTCACATTAAAGATTTGGTGGCATTATCTATGTGAGGAGAAGTGTGACATATATACAGATCATAAAATCCTCAAGTATATATTTATACAAAAGAAGATTAATATTTTCCAAATAAGGTTTTTAGAGCTGATAAAGGATTATGATTGTTCAATACATTACTATCCTGAGAAAGAAAACAAAGTGATAGCTGTTCTGAGTAAAAAGGATCCTACAACTATATCCATGATGAGTATTGGAAGGGATCTGATATTATTAGACATGAAAAGGATGGATATGAGAATAATAAAAGGATATTCATCCCACCTAGCTCAAATAAGTACTCAACCATCCATTCTTAATAGGATCAAAGAGTATGAGAAAGATGATGAGGTGTTACAAAAGAAGGGAGTGAATATACCAGAGTTCAACTTTGTCGAAGATGGAGTTATAAGGTTTGGAACCTGGAATGTGTCCCATCAAAACCATAATTAAAGAGGGAACTTCTGGATGATGTGTATTGATCATCTTTCTCTATTCATATAGGAAGCACTAAGATGTATAAAGATTTGAAGCAAAATTTTTGATGGGATAACATGAAGAGAGTGATTGTAGAATTCGTATCTCGATGATTGGTATGAAAATAATTCAAGGCTGAACAACATAAGTATAAGGGTATGATGTAATCATTTCCAATACTAGTATGAAAATGGGAAAACATAACCATGTATTTCATCATAGGACTCCCCAAGACATCTAAAGACAATAATTCCATCTAGGTGGTAGTCAATCACTTTAAAAGTTAATGCTTTTCATTTCTATCAAGAAAGATTTCACTCTTTACCAACTTTCCAAGATATACTCAATTTTAATGAATTCGTTATTTTTTGAAATACATTATGTTTTAATAAAATATTATTATTAAATATTTTTTATTAAATATAAATGATAATATAATTTTATGAATTCAAAAAAATTATAAGGGTCAGAAAATATTTATTGTAAAAAACGAGTATTTTTCAATAAATGAGGATTTTTTATTTAAAAGTATTAATTCTAATACTTAGATATTTTTTTTGAATAAAATAAATATTATTTTTTAAATCATCACATCAAAATTATCCAATGGTTATTTTTTCATAATTTTCAGAGACATTCGAATTTTTGGGTCAAAATTAAATAAGGTATAAATATACAGTGTGTATTATGACATCATAATGACATAAAAGTGATGAAATATATTCCATAAATGGTATCCATGAAAAAATATATATTTACCCTTTAAAATAATGTATTTTAAGGTTATTTTATTAATTTTATAAACCCTTTATAAATCCTCCAAAACCTATATTATATATTACGGTTTTAAAATAAATTCTTTATGAACATGACTCACTTCCACATCACCAAGGTTAATATTTTAATGAGACCAATTATTAAACTTTTAAAATAATGAAAAACGATTCAATTTGGTAGAAACTATGAGAAGGTTTTTAGTTTTGAATACTTTATTATATAGATTCCAAAACCCAAGTTTGGAAAATAATAAAGAACCCCCCTCTCTTTTTCTATATAAACCCTCCCAAAATCTCATTTCTACTCACTAAAAAACCCTTCGAGCATGAAATTAATATATAATTTCCTCTCTATATCCCTCCCAAGGTCCCCATAATATCTTAATAAGATCCTCCTAAGCTTTTGAAAACACTCTCTCAAGGTAAGGGACCCTCTCCTTCTTTTCTTTATTCAAGCACCTTATTTGTCTTATGCCTTTTTATTCATAATTATTCATGTAGTAATATGTTATTACATATCCATATTACTGACCTTATGATTTATAAGTGAGTAGAGACTCATTTCACTCCCATTAATCCCTCCCATGAATATTTGAGTACCCTTGTTATGCTGTTAAAATTATTCTGAGATTTTCCATGCCAAACTTTTGTTTTTTGAATACTCATTCCCATTTACACTAAAGTGTATTAATATAGATGTACCTATAATTTATTGATTAGGGAATTTCATTTATATATCCCACCCTCATTAATCATGGGATAATATGTGATGAAATATGATTCTATGTTGAATGATCTATGTGACACACTTATGCATGTACATGATGTGAAAGTGATAGGTGGACCTATAATTATATAGCCCTCTAATCGCATTGGGTAATGTTTTAATCTCATGAGATGACATGTATAGTGAATAAGAGGTTATCATAAGAACACTATGTTATGTTGTCTTGGTGGTTATTCTGGAATTATGTTTATGATTCCATGTTTTAAGTTTCTACCACATTCCCATGTTGCCTTTATGTTATCATTGTATATCATACTTCGATTTTAATGTTTATGATTCTAACCCCTTTTATGTCCCATTGAAATTCCTGTTAACTAACATGTAATACTTTATTCATGTTATGCTTTGTTTATTCCCTTACTAGGATTTATAAATCACCTCTTTATTATGTATTTCCCCAGGTTATCCCTTACAATTTTAAAAGAGCAATATAATTTTAGATCATCTTAAGGAAGTTTTCACTAATTTTGTTGTATCCATGTTTCAAGTTGATATTTTATGTACCTAATCTCCCAAAGACACTAGGATTCACGATCTTTTGGGATTGTTTTATGTGTACCTTTACTTAATAAATCATGAAATAAGGTGTATTAAAGTTGTGAGTTCTCATAAGAAGGGTGACTGAAAAAAGGTCTCCCCACAATTTAGAACTGATCTAAATGGTGAAGCAACACATGATCACTCCTAGAACGAGGACCATCACCAAGACAAATATGATATGACAAATCCAATAAGTAAATAATCAGATTCCATCAACCATGTACATCCACAAATGAGCACATCTCTAAAAATGAAGCACAACCCATGAAACACTTGGAGGAACCCAAATACAAAGAACATATAAGATCACAAGATTAGGTTTCCAAAACAATCCATAACCATCACACCCAAAACAAAAAAGGTTACAAGACCAGGTTACCCCAAACCACTGCATCTCAAACATCCAAAGCACACAACAAAAAATACACACCTAAAACAAATAAACAATGTGTCTCTAACCTGGGATCACATACCAACAAAAAAGAGAGGGAATGGGACCTCATACCAGAGTTACCCTCTCATGGTAAACCCAACTAGATTTAAACTGACACCAACTAGTGCATAATCTCAATTGGTGTCATGACTATCCTAGTTACCCAAATCACACCCCAAGGTCATTCTATATCCATGTAACAATCCAAACCCCAAGCATGGCTCCCCCCACAAGGTCACCCTCACCAAAGAGACCATACAAGGCACACAAAACAATGAGGCATGAGCAAAGACAAAGTATCCTCTGCTCAAACAAGAGAAACCTAAAGAGAACCCAAAGATATGCTAATAAAATCCACCTCAAGGATACAAATATCTAACTTCATCGAGCACAAATCCTCAAAGTTGACCACCACCCCAACAACCCAAGGTGAGCGGTCATTATCATGTCACCGAACTTGTTGACCAAGATCCACTTAGGTCAGTCTCCCAAACAAAACTGGTGGAAAATACTCTACCACGCCATCAAAGGGGTTAACAACACTCATCATTCCACTTGATGGGTCATGGTCTAGTCATAAAATAATCACCATAAAGTTTGTAAGATCGAAAATTTGGTCGATGTTTGGTTTATCGGGTCATGTAATACAACCTCAAACCACCAATCCACTTTCCATTCCCATCCCAAAATCCAACCTGACCCCCAATATAACTCACACAATGCCAATATGGATCAACACACCAACAATGAAAAATCCAATAAAATATCTAATTCAAAATTCAAACCCCACTACCCCTAGTAACTTGGGCATCACCATGAAGAATGGTTATCAAGAACCCACTCATGACCAACTACTTGAGTCCCAGTGATGATCCTAACTCAATATTACCATAATAAACCCAAATAATAATAGGTCTACACATGAAATATCCTAGTTTCCTATTGAAAAAAACCCTACTTTGATACAATTTGTAACGAACCGGCCCAAGACTTCCATATGAACCAACACTGAATTGGATCACCATTAGCCTGAAGGGTGTTCCCAATCTCTACAAGCTAGAAGCTAGTGCCTGGGTCTCAAAAAATCTACTTGGGAATGATTTCACTCTCAGTTAACATTATAAAATGAGCAAACAATGGAAATAGATACAACATCCAACAAGGGAAACTATAAAACCAAAATAAATACATGGAGGAAGAAAATACATAAACATCTTAGGACAAATAGGCCAATACAACAACCCAAAACAAAACGCTAAAGAGAAAAGAAACCTAAACAGCTCCAACTACACCACTACTGACCTCCGGTCACTCATCATATCCCATTATTTCATCCATTGATGGACCCAAACCAAAGAACTAAAATAGAGATAGGTATTTGGAACCTATAAAAGATATTTATAGGCGTGAACTAAATAACCTAGTAGGTCTCCACCCACTAATAATATGGAAATTCTCTTAGTAATACAGTTCATAAAATGAAAGTTTGAACATATGATAAAAATAGTTTTTTAACATGATTTATAAAAAAAGTGCAATAACATGCCACTGATAATTTTATAAACAACTGCCCTTTTCTTTCATAAAACAAATATGGTTAAACATTTTAAATAAATAATTTCACACCAAGGGAAGAGGGACTTTTCAAATCCATGGAAAACAATTTAAAATACCATTTATCCATCTTTCACAACTTTTAATGAAAACTCCCTTTTCACAAATAATCTCAAGGAAAACCCCATTCCTAAAAACTATTTTAAGAAAACCTAAACCATTTTCATTTATAAACCAAAATTTCAAAACATATATTTTTTTTAAAGTAAACCAACACAAACCCAAGGTGAAGCATAAACCATAAAAAAGGAACCCAAGCACCAAGGAAACACAATCCAAGAAGGTCAACCAAATAATGGTGTCAATAAAACCAATCAAGTTAGGGGTAAAATCAAATCATAAAATGAAATCCCTTAAATCATCCAATGAAGGACCTAAGCATCATGGGTGTTGTCCCTAGACTCTAGTAATAAAGGACCTGCATTGGAGACAAAGAACCTAGGTTAAAACTGTTGAACCTATCCATGTCACCGGTAGCCTCCTCAAACTAATTAGGAATAAACATCCCATGAGATCACATGCTACCACGATCTATAAAAAGGTTTCTAGATCACGACTCACTACCCTCTCAGTATAACCGATGGGGTGTAGATGGGCAACATTCCCTATGAATCCTACTACTAAACACTAGGTATTTCTCTGATACATGTCACTTAATATATTATCAGGACTCCCATAAAAAGTAAAATGGAGGTGAGAAATCAATAATCACAAACGAAAAGTATAAAAAATTTAAAAGTACTCGCACCTCACCTCCTATATACTCACAAGAAACAACCCCAATAACATATACATATATACAAATCACAAAATGAATGCTAATATAAAGTATCCCCCCATGGTTTCATGATCCATAATAGGTAAAGTAAACACATTGGGATCAAAGAGGGTCTCACACATTTATACAATCATTCCATGTAAAGTGACAATCAGGCTTTCACAAAATCACTCATGAATCCAAGCCCTTTTCAAAAAAAAATTGAAAACCAATTTTCAAACAATTTGAAAACTACTTTTCAAATATCATTTGAAAACCATTTAAAGAAATCAAACTTGAAAGCTAACTTGGACATCAAACCATGTCCATAAAATCACTTTGGAAGGAAACACACCCCTTTTTCAAAAGGAAACCAATTGGTTCCAAGAACCCTCCTTTTCAAAACTGACCTCCTAATTCAAAATAATTTACAACCACTATGAGAGCCCACATTCTAAAAAATATTTAAAAAGAATAAGGCCAGCTCTATTTAATTTCTAAACCATGCATTTAAAACATAATACACACACACTTTAAAGATAAAACCCATGTCAGACACCCCCTTTAAAAATATTTAAATGCCTTTGACAATGACAATCGATCATTTTAACAAATACTTGGCACATGACATGGGTCCATTCCAAGACTTAAACCAATTGCAAGCCATTAAAAACAAAAAATGATTTACTATGCCAATGTAATTCCATAAGAAACCATTTAAGAAGACTTAAAACATTTTTAAAGGATCCACTCGGACATTATCAAAAGTTCTTAGCATGAGACACATTCACTCCAAGATTAAAAACCATTTAACAATAATTTTTAACTTACCATAGGCTCATAAAATAATTCTAAAATCATAATAAGGCATTTAAAATCATACAATAAATTTATAACATGCATAACAAGAGAATTCCATTGAAACACCTACCTCATTTCAAGAGGAACCATCTGAAACCCATAGCCTTCGATGGAGAATTCCCAACCGAGATAATAAATGACCTTATCAGCCCTAGATAACCCAAATCCCCATCATTAGAACCTCTCAGAACACTAATCCAAACCCTAACAGTGTTTAGTGTTCGCGATAGTGAGAGAAATCGAGAGGGAGGGAAATGAGAAGAGAAAAGAAGAAGAATATAGAAGAAATAGGGGTGCACCACTTGGATTCAACTTGAAAATTATATGGAGAGAGATTGAAAACCAAAGAATAGGAAGAGGATGATCTCCTTCAAGTGCACCCCTTACTAGGATAAATAAGAGGGAAGAAGAGGGGTGTCAAACCCCTTAAAATTGATAGGGGTAAACGAGTAAAATAACCATTTAATGAAATCTGGGCAGGTCACATAGTTTTCACAATGTGTCAATCATGTTGTGGCCACTAACTAAACAAACCAAACTCACATGGTTCCCTTGGAAACCCTGTATAGTTTGATTAACCATGCGCAAATCGTGTTAAATGACACTATTAAATTAAAGAGCTAACTCACACACTTATTGCACGGTTTACCAAACCATGTGTAAGATGTGCACCAGTACCCGAATCCAAAGATGACTTGCATGGTTTCCATCCCACATGGTTTATATAGAACTATGAGCTACCCGTGTAGAAAAAACCACACAATTTCAAAATGAACTGCACATAAGGGAATCAAAGGGGCATGTAAGTGTTATTGTATGATTTACCCTAAACCATTCACCCCAGACCATGATCCAAAACAAACATTCCTATAAATTCTAAAATTCAAATCCAAAACTCTCATAAATTTAGATTACCCTAAATTAGAATAAAATAATACAAAATAAAAGGTAACGGTGACATGTGTGTGTCACAATTATCCCCACCATGACACTTTTTACACCCCATAAAGTCCTTGATCAAACAAAAGTAGTTGAAGAAGGGGAAATGTCCACCACTCCATTAAAAAAATTAGAAATATCACAGGTAACTCAAAATATACCAAGATCATGAAAGCATAAAATAAGGTCTATTCCCAGATAGACTCATTAAAAACCTCAAACAACATGAGAAACCTCAAATGAGAATCAACAAAAAGAATCTAATAAGTGATTCTAAAATAAAGGAGACTAAACAAAGGTCTCCCCACTATTTAGAACCAATCTAAACAGTGAAGAAACACACCAACCACTCATATAATGGGGAGAGACACCAAGACAACTATGATTCAAAAAATACAATAAGGAAGCAACTAGATTCCACCAACCATGAACATCAAAAAACGAGCTCATCTTCAAAAAGGAAGCATAACCCATGGAATACTCAGAGGTACCTAAAGCCAAAGAACATATATGACCATAAGATCATGTTTACAAAAAAATACACAACTATCACACCCCAAACAACCAAAGGTCATGAGACCAAGTTACATAAATCACTACATCTCAAACATCCAAAGAACACAATGATAAAGACATGCCTCAAGAAAAGAAATGATATGGTTCTAACCTAGGATCACATACTAAGAAAAGGGGATGGAATAGGACCTTATACCTGAGTTACCCACTCACGGTAACCCCAACCAAATTTAAAATGACACTAGCCGGTGCATAATCTCAACTGGTTCCATGCCTATCCTAGTCACCTGAAGCACACTCTAAGGTTATTTTGTATTCAAGAAATGAGCCAAACCCCAAGCATGGCTCCCAACACAAGGCCACTCTCACCAAAACGACCATACAAGGCATGAGTAAAGCCAAAGAATCCTTTATTAAAATAAGAGAAACCTAAAGAGAACCTAAGGATCATGACAATAGAATCCACATCAAGGATACAAATCTTTGACCTCATCGAGCACAAATCCTCAAAACTGAACACCACCCCCAAAAACACAAGGTGAGTGTTGCTTATCATGTCACCCAACTTAGTATTGAAGACTCAACTAGGATAGTCTCCCAAATAGAACTGGTGGGTAATACTCCACCACACCATCAAAGGGGACAATGAAATTCATCACTCCACTCAGGGAACCTTCAAACTTTCCAAGACCTGAAGAAATTGTTTCTTCTCCGCATTTGTCATCAAATAACAGGAAAAATGAACATTCCACTTATTTTGACCAATTAACTCAGGATGAAGTCTTGCTCTTATACCCCAATCCATCAAATCATGACGAGACTACAAGTCATCTTTTGTTTTGCCTTTGACATTTAAAATATTAGCAAGTAACATCTCACAGATGTTTTTCTCGATATGCATTACATCCAAACAATGACGTAATAAATTCGATGACCAATATAGTAACTCAAAGAATATGATTTTTTTTCTCCAATTTCTATTGGAATTAAAATTAACATGTTTTCATTTTCAGATATTTGATTGAATTTTTCCAAGAACATAATTCAAATCATTAAGTTATTTAACAATATCATTCTCTGACATTCATTGAGGTGTCTCATCTGTCTTGACGACATTATCGAATTATCTCTGATTTTTCCTGTATGGATGACCCATCGGTAGAAATCATCGATTCCCTATGAAGCTGAAAGTTCGTCAAAATTTTAATCTTCGGGAACATGAATTTTTCATACAAATAGGCCAGGATAATTTCCCTTTATTACTCCAACCAGACATCATTCTGTAGGCAGGGAAATCATTTATCATCTATAATAAAGTTGCACGAAACATAAAGTACTCCTTCCTAAATGCATCATGCGCTTGTGCACCAACAATCCAAAGCTCCTTTAACTCCTCCATTAATGGCTGAAAGTATATATCAATATCATTTCTAGGAACACTAGATCCAGATATCAACATACTAATGATAGTAAATGGTTTCTTCATACACATCCATGAAGTAAAGTTATAAATGTGACTGAAAACAGGTCAAGTAATGTGTGCAGTATGCATTTGGAGAAATGGGTTGAAACCATCACAAGATAATCCTAATCTAAAATTTTGTGGGTCAGCTGCAAAATCAGGATGTAACCTATCAAATTTCTTCCAAGCCAACCCGTCTGCAAGATGAACTATTTCATCATTATCCTTATTTCTTTCATCTTCATGTCATCTCATATTCCTTGCCATTTGTTCTAACATAAAAAGTTTTTGAAGCCTAAGAATTAAAGGGAAGTGCCACTTCACTTTCTCTGGTATGAGAGATTGAGTTCTCTCTTTATCAGTCTTCCACCTTGATGTGTCACACTGTTTTTACTGACTAACTCTGCATTTTCCTTCCAGAATAGACAACAATCTTTGGGGAAAGAATGAATCTTAATAGATGAAAATCCAAATATGTCAACCAACTTTGATTCCATGTAATCACTTTCTAGAATAAATGCATCATCAGGTAGTAAATCCTTAATAAATGTAAGAAGATAGTTGACCGTAGTATTACTAAATTCATACAGTGTTTTCCCATGATATAATCACATTAAAAACTCAATTTTCCTCATTTTTCACATGCCTGATATACTGGGGTATTTGCATCTTCCATTAGTTTTCTAACACTCTCAACATCATCATCCTGATTAATATACGAAAATTGTGTTCTAATATTCATTTCCTATTGCACTGGTCTACATGAGGAGCTGGCTTCAAAAACAAAAGGAAACCGATCAGAAATCAGATTTTTTGTACCAATCATTTCCGTTGAATCGATGTCATTCACCACTTTAACTTTTTCTCCATTGTGATACCACACAAGATAAATTTTTTGGAAACCATGTTTAGTGATATGGTAACTCACTTCCTCACGAGTTAACCATGGTCTTCCAACACAATCAAAACACGGGCATCAAATCAATATGTCATTTGAATCATTAGTGAATACAAAGCCCAAAAAATATCATAACTCCTGAAATTCATGAGCGATCCGATCAACGTTGTACATCCAATATCTATCTATTCTGAGGCATATAAACATACATTAAAAAAATTATCTAGAAAATGACTTACCATTATATGTATTGTTTTATAAAATAATAAGTAATCATCAATAACATGTTAATAAAAAATCATAACAAATATATTAAAATTATGGTTTAGGGAATTCATAAATGTTTTAAATTATAAAAATTCATGAATAGTCACACATAAGTTCCAAGAATGAGGATTTATTATAGTAAAAATAGTTTATATGAAATCTAAGAGATAATGATGATGAATTCCCAAAAATGTTTGGATGGATTCACAATGAGTTGAGATATTTTCTATTAATTCTATAAAGATTTATTGAAATTTAGAGATGTTTTGAAAATTTAAACCATATCATATACCAGTGTGTAAAAGGATGCCAATATACCATAATGTGTTGAAGGACGTCATTCCATTATTGATTTTTAATCATGGAGTATAACACATCATCATGGTGAAAATGGGAGTGAGGGCCCACTTCTAAATGAAACAATAAATAACTAAGAATTAGAGGCCACTACCATCATCGCCAAGTCCACATGGGCATTATGTTCCACGGATTGGTTGAAATTACATCACACAATATGTGGGTGATGAAAAATATCTGGGAAAAATATTCCATCTCAAGATTCATGATGAAAATGGAAAGTATTCCCCACGCCATGTAGAGAGTAAACACATTATCAAGGTCAACACATGTCATTTGTCTCATTAAAACAAATTGTCATATCATCTTAGGTCATAGGATTAACATAGTGAAATGGAAGAACACCTCATAATTGAACATCATATCAAACAATGGGCATCTCATCAATCTCATAATAGAATAATAATACTGGGAATTTATACCAATAACATTTCCACAACTAAAAAATCATAATTAATTGCCCAAGGGAGGCACATAATAAAAGAACAATTCATTTTCTATAACTAAAAACTCACGCTTTACCACATGCATGGTATGCCCTCACATGTAAGGGTTAGGAAATATTTATCACAATCCCACTAGCCATGCCAAAGTAGTGTTTGAAATTAAAAAAAATGATCCAACATTGCAGCAGTGTAGGAGAAAGGCACCACCATGAGGAATAACCAAGCTCAATTGTAGTTCCAAGAAAGACAGAAAAAAGAAGTTAACATAATAAATCAGATCAAGGGAATAGTAATTTCCATAGAATAGGTTGTAACTGTGGATAATAGATCTATGTGGGGTGGCATGGTGACCTACCAGGACTTGTTGGGACCAAAGGAATTTTATGGTGATTTGATCTCATGTACAAGGTAATGAAGAAGCCCTCGCCCAAATGAAAGATCAATATGGGATTTGAGAATTACAATCCATGTCACAAGACTATATCCACACTACATAATATAGTGTTTTTAATGCACATAAGTAATATTTTTTGTCTATAATGTAGAGGAAGAGGTTACACTGCATAGATGGATAGAATTATTTTCAATCGCACTAGACATTTGGCAATGTCCATGATGGAATATATTCGATGAGATGAGGGGTGTGCATTTAGAAGTTTGAAAGATTGTGTTTTTTTAAGTCTAGATGAATTTACACCATGGAGATTTTTACTACACCATAGTCACGATGGAGAGGAATTATTCTACACCACGGAAAGGATTGAATCATGAAGGGTAAGATTTAGGAAGTTATATTATTGGGTTATCTATCAAGTATATAGGGCATTAAACCATGAGGATGTTCTCCATGATGTATCCTCAGTGTTTTCAAAGGCGTTCGGCGCAATAAGGCACAAAGACCTCTTAGGGACACGGCGTGAGGCGCAATTAAGGCGCACGAACACATAATTAATTATATATAGTTTTTAACAATATTATAAATTTAAAAAAACTTAAATTCAATAAAAAAAATAACCAAAATCATAATCAAATAATCAATCCTTAGAACCTAAACATCAAAATCATGGTGCAGCAAGGTGAGTGACGCAACATGTTTTTATAGTGTATGTTATGTTTTTTTATTAATATATTGAATGTTATATTTAATAGAATTAATTCATTCCTTCCCCAATTTCAAGCGTCATTCCTTCTTCCCTGATCTACGCGATCACCCTTGCCCTTGATTTCCAGCATCCTTCCTAGCCACCCCCAATTTACAGCGTCCTTCCCAGCCACCCCCAATTTCCACGATGTCCGCCAATCACCCTCACCCACCCACCCCATTTGTACCCCCGATCTCGACCGATCGCCCTCACTGCCAGCAACCCCGGATTTTTTTCCATCCTACCTACCACGATCTCCGCCAGCACCCCTATTGTCGCTCACCCCTAGTCTTCGCTGCCACCTGTCTGTTGTACAATCGCGTCACCCCCGATCCCAACGACCACCCGTGCACCTTGCGCTTTTAGCACCTCATGGTTTGGTGAGAGAGGTGCACGCCTTTGGCGCGCCTTAGTGAGGTCGCACTACC
Organism: Viscum album; assembly: GCA_963277665.1. Classification (NCBI taxonomy): domain Eukaryota; kingdom Viridiplantae; phylum Streptophyta; class Magnoliopsida; order Santalales; family Viscaceae; genus Viscum; species Viscum album. Next base: position 1,076,089,789 of record OY728166.1, on the reverse strand, counting down.
TCACCAGTATTGAGGCGCACTGGGTGCGCATTGCCTCACCTCACGCCAAGGCGCAGCAAAGCGAGGGTCTTTGACATCATAGTGTATCCTTCATTGTGATTGAAAAATGGTTATGTAAAAACTGACTTATCATGCCACAAATGGATTTTCTACACTATAAGGTATGGATCCTACAGAATTCAAACATCATTGCTAAGGTGGATTTAACATGGAGGTTTGGTGGTTAATTAAACATATTAATCTACAAAATTAGAATGGAATGAAGGATTTCTGATTGAGGAAGATCCAAAGGTTCGATTCAAGGTAGAATTAAGCAACATTTAGGTTATTCAATTAAGCAAAAATTAATTAGGTTATACCCGCGTCAAAGGAGGAGGATCCCAAGGAGGTGGGGTGGACGCGTCGGAGGCACGCTGGAGGAGGAGGTGGGGCGACTGTCTCGGAGCAGCATCAGCGAGGTGGTCGCGTTGGGTGGCAGTGTCAGGGGAGGCTGCCGTGAACAGCATCGATCATAGGAGGATGAGGGTGCAGAGAGGTCGAGGAAATTGGAGGCCACCGTGAACAGCGTCGGCCAGAGGAGGAGGAGACCGCTGTGAATAGCATCGATCGGAGGAGGAGGAGGAGGGCGTGAAGAGGAGTGGCGGCGTTCGACGGGGAGGAGAGCGCAGAGAGGTTGAGGGAGGAGGAGGGTCACAGATCGAAGGAGGAGCCCGACGCGTACGGAAAAAATAGGTTGCCACGGTTTTTTAATTAAACTGTGGCTATAGATTCGTGGCTATCGCTTAAATTTATAGTATTGGATGCTAAATCTCAAAAAAAGTTTCTTTATTAGTTATGATAATGAAGAGTTTGGTTATCACTTCTGGAATGATAGAAATAAGAAAATCATTAGAAGCAAAAATGGTATCTATGAGGAACATGTTTTTCATAAGGATAGATATGTTATTGAATCTAATAGTGGAAGAAATGAGGCATTTTCTAATGAACAGGTTGAGTTTGAAAGGATGTCAAGGGATGAGATAGTTTGTCCACAAGTTGAGCATAAAGGGAAGTTAGAGGATGATATAGTTTATCCAGAAGTTCAGCTGAAAAATCCTCCGCCTCGAAAGAGATCGAACAGGGCACACAGATTGCCACAACGATGAGTTTTCATTGCATTATTTGTTATAGACTAACAGTGGAGAACTCAAGTGCTCGGAGGAGGCAATGCAAGTGAATGATGCAAGCAAGTGGGAGTGTGTAATAGAGGGTGAAATTTCATCATTGCATGCATATCAAACTTAGGAGTTTACATATTTACCATCAAGAAAGAAAGCATTGCATAACAAATAGGCGTATTGGGTCAAATAGCAGCACGATGATGATAGAAGGTACAAGGCAAGACTGTTTGTGGGATTTCAAAAAAATACATTAATTATACTGAAATTTTGTGTCATATTGTTAACCGCTATCAAATTTTTGTTGAGGATTGTAGTTGCAGACGAGACTGGATACATTGGACTGGGGTGTGAGCAGCGATACGAGTCAGACTCGACTCAGGAATTTACCTTTAGGGTCCCGGTTGATCCTTTTACGCTCAATGGATCAACCACTAATAAAAGCTCATGATCGATCATTTCTTTTATTTATTTATGTATAGTTTATTATTATTTTGTGTATGTGCATGCATACGTGATTACATAGAATAATAAACAAACATGCATAGATAAAATGAACACGCACGATGGATGTTTTAATTTACTACATGGTTAAGTTTTGAGTGTGATCACACACCACATGCATATCTAATAGAAAATGATTATATTCGTCATGAAATAATAAAAACTCTCAAAGTAATATTAAGTCGTAACACCTTTCATAGTTTGAATTTGAAAAAAACCGGGTTTACGGGGTGCTCATCGATCATAATTGAGTGTGCCTCCTACTACTGAGGAGTTCTTATGAGAGCAATGGATTGAGTTAACTAAAGATGGCAACAAAGAAGTAGTCATAGCTAGGTTGTTGCATCTTTAGAGTCAAAGAGTTAAGTAAATCAATTTTACGATTTCTAGAAGCTAAGACTTCACTCAACAATCCAAAAAGTCGTGAGTTAATGTGATTGGTCAGTCAAATGTCTATCTTAAAACTATCTGAGTAGTGGTGTAGTCATACCTTAGATAATGAAGGGAGGTTTCAAGGATCTTTGCCACTAGAATACTTAAGTGACTGAGTATTCTGAATCTAGTAGTGATGGCTACTAGGGTTCGATAAAATAGTGGGCGACGTCTAACGATTTAATTAATCAGTAATGTCTAATCGGTAATCGGTATAATGTACTAATCTACTAATATTTTATTTTGTAGAAAATGGAGAGTAATATCACATATATACTACGATTGCTATTGGACAAAGAACATGCCCACACCGACACGAGTTTCCAAGAGTAATACAGGTATTTTCACAAAGTACTAAGATATAGAAAATTCTATGCTTTGGAGTCTCAACTAACTATTAAGCGAGGGTGTGAAAATGCTTACAGAAGACTCATGTACAATGCATTTGATGTTTACATCGTAATGGTATCATCAACATCCAATGAGTTGTGGAAACATCAAGGCATATATGATATCACATGTTGTCACATTTTCGAGAAGTTTGCGAGGAGAAAGAGAATCGCGATATGGATAGAGTGATGGTTACACCGAATATGTGTAAATTGAAAGACAGATCACGGTCTTTCAACACATCCCTTTCTTATATCATCTTCACCCAATTAAGGCAAGCAAGTTATAAGTGACATGGATGATATCACAATCTTTCGTACCCAACTAAAATGATTGATTCATGGGGGCTCCTCATTGTAGTCGGCGACGAGTTAGTGGCAGGCAAGTACAGTTCCCGTGAGGTATCATCTCGGGCAAACTTATATTGTGCCTCATGTTTGATAGAAATCACCAATGGTAGAGACAGTTTTCAATGGTTCATGTTGTTTATCTGGTTTTACATTTGTAAACACTAAGCTTGTGCACAAGTATTTATTTTTATAATGGTTTTGTTCGATTAACATTCGGTTTATATTGTTTTATTTTGAAATAACTTCAGTTATATAAGGAAAGGTGCAAAAAAATGATCAGAAGTCATGGGGGTATCGTTTGTAGACATGTCACTAAGGAAACTGTGATTTCATCTTGATTCAATTATTCCTTCAATTGAAAAACTGGAAGCAACATGGTTGAAATTAATGTTATGTTGTTTTTAAAATTATCTTTTATGCGACGAAGATATTGGAGGAATCAAATATGTTAAGGCTAAGATGCTTGAGTTTGTAATTTAGTACACATGTTATGTATACGGTTTTGTTCATTATATAACCATTTTTATTTTTTCGCTAATCATTGTATCGTCTAGAGTAAACTTTATTAGCGGCTATGGTTTGTTGGACTTGATTTGTTCATCAAGTATTGGTATACCGATCAATGAATGCTCAAAACTTACTGATCATAAAGATACATTCCTTCAAAAGGAGGGTGAAAAAGTTGAAGATATGACTACTACACCTTCAATTGAAACACTACAAGTTTGTATGTCGAAAGGTTTATCATCGATGAAAAGGGATGATTCAAATTTCTCAAAAGACAAGATCGGTAATCTACCAGTGGTATGTATGTTATTTTTTACTTGTTATAATCTCACATTTAATCCTTAAACTTGATTTTATATTACACTACATAATTTTATCATTGTTTTTTTCAGGTGATTGAACTTTATAATTGGTTCTCATATTAGGATTCTCCTATAATAGGGAGAAAATTCGGTGTAGATTTTAAAAGTGTTGTGTTAATTGATGACTCTATCATAGGGAAAATCTATGTCAAACTAGTTGCGCATATTCTTAGTTTCAAGACCCTTGAGCTATTGTATATTTGAAAATCATAATTTTAGGAACATGAATTTGATTTTGAAATAATTTTTTTTTGTGTCATGTAGTTAATTCATGGTAGTGAGGTTGACACAATCTTGTAAGAAATAAACATGACTTGGTTGGTTTGATTTAATTTTCATTACTGGTTTTAATATGAAAAATTGAGTGAAAACGTGTCATTAATTATCTGTTGATGATGTCACAGTGAAAACTACTCAAAGATTGTCTTGATTGTCAACAACATTGATGATAGTCAAAGTTACTTAAGTGATCTCAACATGAATATCAAAATTTCAATGATCTCGATTCTTTGTTTTTGTTCTAACTATAAAAGTCAGAAACAGTAAGCCCTGTAGAAAGATGTTTATTTCTTTGTATCGAAAGACGAGTCATAGAACGTGTTCTTTATCAATTTCTCTTCTGTGATATTTTTTATTGAAGCATTTAGTCCACTTTACCATTGTAATGTTTCTGTTTTTGATGTGTAAACCTGGATGCATTCAATCGTATCAATGTTTACACATCATAATTTGTTGTTGGGTTATATTTAGCGTTTGCAACAAGGATTGTAGGTTGATGATTTTAAATTGTGTTCACTAATATCTAGTCTTTTTTTTTCTCTAACAGTTGAAGAATTTATATGACATTGCTATAAGTGAATGTATTCTCGAGAAAGAGGGTCGCACTTCCATTTTTCTAAACATTAATGTAAAAACGTGCAGAAGAAGTTAGTTCAGATTTGTGGTTCATGTTAAACAATTTTCAGGATGCGAGGGTGCTCTTGGAGTCGAAACCTGTAAGATACGACGATGATGAAGCTGTCACTGCATTCAATGTTGTGGATAAGTATGTATAATTTTCATGATGAAGTTATGGAGAATGTGATTGGATCAATGAGTTCATATGAAATGATGACATCAGGGGTGGTCGGACCCATTGAACGGCGTGCCCTAAACGGTGCGACACACATTAGTCGAGGCGCTGAAGCAAAGGCCTTGGAGAAAGGAAATTGTGTGTTGTTGATGCAGATGCTGCTATAAGAAAAGAAGGGGATGAATTTTCAACGCACACCCTTCAACGGATCTGGCCACCCCTGATATCATCGTCTCATATGAATTCATTGATCTGATCACATTCTTCATAGCTTCATCAGGAAAATTGTATGTACTAATCCACAACATTGAATATAGTGACAAGTTCATCCCTATCATATCTTACAAGGAGGCAGGAGAAAGCTCGTAAGTTGGAAGATGACAAGAAACCATGAATTCTGAGATAAATTCCATGTATGAAAACCAAATATGGGTTATGGTCGATCTGTTAGCACATGTAAAGCTTGTTAGGTAGAAATAGGTATTCAAAAGAAAACCGGACATGAAAAGCAAAGTAAATACACGTAACACACAACTAGTGGCTAAAGGATTCAAACAGCGTCAAGACATTAACCACGAACAAACCTTCTCTCAAAGCCTCAGATCGCCATATGAACCTTGAGTGTCGTCTAAAAACTCCTTTTGAACGTCTAAAGGGTCGAACCCCTAGTCCAAACCTCGATCCTCAAAATGGACCTTCCATCAAAACAAAAACTCAAATTTTCTTGGGAATTTTCCCACCAGTAACGACGTGGGTCGTTACAACATTACCTGAAGTCACAAATCCTTCTGGTTGTGTCACATAAACATATTTCTGAAGGTTCCTGTTAAGTAATACATAATGAATCTTTGGTCATTAAAAAATTGACACGTCGTGCCTCAATTGGGCTTCAAAGACGATGATGGACCGAGGGGAGAAACTCAACTGGAGAAGGATCTGTGAAAAAGGGCATCTTGATGTGTTAATGTTGGCAAATTTATTTCACTCTATTTTTCCAATATTAAGTGTTTAGAATTAGATGTCATTGAGGTGTGCTAATGAAATGATCATGATGTGTTAATGTTTGCAAATTTATTTCACTCTTCGTTTTTTCAATTTTAAGTGTTGGAAAAGTGTTGGAAATTAGATGCCGTTGAGGTGTGTTAATCAAATGCCACGATCAAAGAACGCAGGGAAAGGATTAAAATGGCCAGGAGGGAAACAAATCTTTATTGGGCTGTTGACCATTACCCTCACTTTTCCAACCTAACCATGATCCATACAAAGTCATTCATATTTTAATAATAAGTACCTGTGTCGCAAACGAGTATTCTTTGAACATTATCTTGGAGAAAACTATCATATGGAGGGATTGGGATGGGTCCATTAACATAGCTTAAACTTCTTTTTTCAATCATTCTGAAAAAAAAGAAAACAGGCGACGTAAATCACACTTTCCAAGCAATGTAAACTAGGATAAAATTGGACAGTGACCAGCACTTTACTTTTTCTGTTCAACGATCTCTCTCGGAGCATCATGTTTTTCTACTACACCGTTTATTTTTTAATATATGGGAGGGGGTTGGAATCAAAACTTCGGAACTTCAAAAATCTCTCGAACTGCAAAAGCTTAATTAGCTACTGTTTCAAACAAAGAATGAAATTACTGGACGCAAAAAAAAAAACATAAACAGCCATAAACCATATCATTATCTCAAAAGTTCAAAGTCCAGTGATCTGGGCAATTTCACGGAGTAAACAAAAAATTATTAAATTGAGAATCTCTGGAATCCACACGAGAGCTCACCTCTCAATTGTTGATCGAACATCTTCCATCCTAGCGGTGCTGGTCGGCTGCAAGCAAACTTCAACTGCCAAAGCCCCGCGCAAAAAAGAATCCACAGGATAACAACATGAAACTTAAGGAGCGTAGAGAAGTAGGTCGAATGGGACCTTCCGCACCAGAAACATTAACCTTGTCATGTGTGACTACAGAAGGAGCTGCTTCCGGGACGTCAGAGGTGTGTTCGGGAATCGCAGAATCTGACGGGCTTTCCGTTGAGACATCCATGGGAGCACTCACTGGTGAGTGCTACATCGGAGAATAAAGCGCCCCGACAACAATCAGAGAGGATCCGCCAGATGATCTGGTGAACCCAAGGTATGGAGTCCGGGAGGAACATGCTTAGAAAATGAGCGGGAAATGATCCCAACAGAAAATCAGGTTCAATTGGTATCTGTAAATCCGGTATGACCCGTTTGCCCAGCAGAAATCCGGACTCGAATTCCTTAGGCACAGCCAGTAATTGAACAAGGGGTTTTTTTCTATAATAAAAAATAAATACATAAATGTCTTTAAAAAATGGATTTTACTTTCAGTTCACAGATTTTTTTAAAAAATAAAGTGGATTGCATGAACGGTGTTCACTCAATCTCCTTATTTTAGACAAAACTTGAGTTTACGCAAACCATTTTATATTTTAAAATTTTCTATTTTATGTTTTGTTTGTTTATATGTGTAAATAAAATTTTAAATATAATTTAATTTGATATTGTTTTCATTAAAGTAATCTGAAATAATTCATTTTATAAATGTACTTGCCACAACCAGCCCCCATTGTGAATCTCTCATGAGCCTGCAATGAAAAAGAAAGTTAACCCCAAAACTCGATTCTAAGCACGTGAGTTGTGACTAGCATCGATGATATATCATGCATAAATGGAGGATATTGCCCTCATAATCTCATGAATATAAAATAAATCATCAATCTAACACCATTTAATATGGAACAAAACCAATGCCCCGCAAAATGCATGAAGTGTCATACGTAAGATAAACTTCAAATGAAATACCAAGACAGCTCTTGTGGCAGTAACTCACAAACTCCACAAGCTTGTAATGTTCAATCTGTGCATCAACTATCTCTCGCAAATCTGAAAAACATATATATATAGAATGGGGTGAGCATACACAAATGCTTAGTGGAATAATCCTCGAAACCTCTCATACAAATGTGGAATAAGCATACTAATACCTCAATGGACAAACAAAGGTCAACTGCTACTCAACCTCCCCAAGATTTACTCACCCAATACTGCATCAAGTGTATAGTAACATGATATCGAAGAATATATCAAGAAGATACTTCACAACCACTTCCCCACTTACTAGTTTGCTATCAAGAAGATACTTCACAACCACTTCCCCACTAATTAGTTTGCTCTCATACCCACGTCTTATGCTTCAATCTCTTTCATACCTACATAATCACACAACCACATGCCGCATACCACAACCATATCACACCCGAACATCACATCCCCATCACAGTAAGGAATCATGAACATGACGGATATCAGCCCAATGTCCTCCTACCTTGCTTGACACCGTTATGTACCTTGCCACTCCCCAACCTCACTTTCCGTCATTATTTTATTCATTTATTGGTTTTCTATTTTAATTTCTCATTTTATTCATTTTTTCGAAGCTTGTGGCGTTCTAAGTATTCTGAAATTCTGGGGTGGCAGAAGGCCACGCCGTGGTCCAAAGGCATCACAGTGTGACGGGTGACTAGTGGAGTCAGATTTTTTTAGTCTCGTGAGTGAGATTAAGTCACGTCGTGGCGTGAGGGCGCCACACCATGATGGAGATTTTTACACATGGGCACCCTCTTACATAAGGTTTCTGCCTTTGGAAAATATGATGAGGGTGAAAGACATGTTGTGGTAGGAGTGTCACGTCATGGTGGTTATTCTTAATTATTAAGTTACCTTTATTTTACCTTTGTAAGAAATTGAAGAAGGGGGGAGTCACGTCGTGACGAGGATAGGTCATGTCGTGACCATGTGTTTGGGGCACCATGCATAAAGTTTTACCCTTACACAAGGTTTTTACCTTTGTGAAATTTTGGGTGGAGGTTAAGTTCACGTTGTGGCCAAAATGCATCGCCACGTGACGATGAGTATGATTTTGAAAACCTTATGTATAGACACCCTCATGCATGAAGTCTTTGACTTTGTGAAATTCAAGGAAAGGTTGAGCACACCGTGGCAAATTGTGTCATGCCACCGCGATGAGTGTGTGGCGGGCGAGGTTGCACAAGGGAGGAAGGCCATAATGTGGGTGTCAGGAGCTTGGGATTTTTAACTATGCCCTAGGGAGGCATGCCACGTCGTGAGCCCGAGGACAGAAGGTTTCGAGTGCAGTGGAAGTTGGTCGGGCATATGTCTGTTTTTTTTTTTGTCGTTTTCAATGAATAAATCATAAGAACATGACAATGAACCATCATGTTTAACGAATTAATCTGAACAAAGAATCCTGAAACCGAGGAAGGGGATCTTTCGCATTAAATTTATTATTAATCTAACAATCAAAAGTATACCTCGGTCTCAAGATCCTTCTTCGATGTGGATATTGAACACACAAATCTGATTTGAGTGGTACCATCGTTGCTCTAAGAGGACCCAAAGCAGAATCCCTCTATTAGTGATCCACTCGTGTTCCACAATCTCTAAACATCACCATGGGATCTATAGGTGCTAACACAGTGGCACCAATCACCTTACATCGTTCAAGTTGATCATTGGATGTCACAAGCAAGCCAAGCGATCTCTCTCATACCACCCTCGCCTCATGGAACCAACAGTCATACCACGCAATCTTCCATATGCTTTGTATTGCAAAATGGAACAACAATTTGTGAAGCAACTGCCAGAAAAAAAATCAGAGGACTGAATATGTTCCGTGAATTTCCCAAGTGCAGGTGGATCGTCTTTGGCCAGTGTCGACTACGTCACTTTGTCATAGGAGTGCACTGCTTCCATCGCATCAAACATCGCGCAATGCACTTAAAGCAGCGTCGGTGTCATGGTAGGCAATAGCGCCTCATCGCAAAGTGTGTCCCCCATGATCGTTGTGTATTGGGTGTTACCCTCATTTGGCAACCCAACCATCAGCACTGGAGCAGACGTAATGGGCTTCCTCTGTTGTTACAGGGTTGGCGCGCAAGTCGTCTGTTGCTCTGGCACCCCCACGGCCCAGGAGAAAGTTGATGGTCCAAGAACTTTGCTCAGGCATCTGTCTCGAGCTGCGACATCTGCTCCCAGCGACGTTCTACAACTTCGAACAATTCTCATACTACCGTTCCGAAAGTCATCGTTAGTTCGTGGTCTAGCTGGCGTTGTTGGATCGAGGCGAGAGTCGTTTGAAGCTGCTTGAGTTGCTGGAGCACCTCATCTCTGAGCATCATCATCATCCCTTTATTATTATTACTATTATTATTATTTTTTTTTTAAGACGTGATCTGGTACCGGCCGAGCATGCTTCTCTCTCCTCCACCGAAAAAAGAACCACGGTGAGCCGCCTCTCTCATGCGAGCACAACAGTGCAGAGCGCAGCGTGTCTAAAATCGAGTTGAAGGGCGATCTGCTTCTAAAAATGAAACTGACAGTGTGTGTTGGCCAGTTGTGCGCGCTATCGTTAAACGTCAGCCGAAAATGCAAGCCTCCTCTAGACGGAAGACGGCTAATCGCAACAGCGGTGCGCGACACGTCTGATCGTGAAGAGAACCTGAAGTGTTCTTTCCAGGCGTGCACGGTCGAGGGAAATCGCGAATTGGTTCTCCCAATCGCGTCACCTCAAAATTAGAAACTGACAACGTACAGGTGTGTTGTTTCCCCCGCTGATGAAGACTATCACGACTTACAGGGTGCGTACCGAAGATGAAAGGAAGTGGAAGGAAAACCGGCAGCAGCTCGCGCGTCCGAGGAAGAGGACATAGAACGGCAGGCCGAACCAATTGTTAGGTGTCGTTGTTAGGTCAACTAGGCTAGATACCTTGAGAGGGGGGTGAATCAGGGTATGACAGATTAAAACGATTGCCTTTTTTGATCTTGTTTCGTTGTTAGACAAAACTATCTTCTATCTCCTTCCCGTTGCAGAGTATGAACAAATCTTAAAGCATGCACAGGACACAGCAATTTTACTTGGTTCACCCTCACTGGGCTACGTCCAAGGAGCATACACCAGCAAAGTGCTGATGTACCAAATCCACTATAAGCGCACTGTTGTTTACAAGTTCGGAGTGGACACATTGTCCCTCCTAGTTTACAACCAATCACAATTTGAGAGCTCACTGATCTCTCAACTGAAGTGTGCTAACTGCTTCTTCAGAAGATTCACTCACAGTTTATAAACTTCTAGGTCCCTTCATTATCTCTGCTGGAGTCTGCATCCCACCACATCGGACTTGAGGTCCGGTGTGGTCTTTAACATTTGCTATAAAATAATCCCAAGGGCTCCTTTAGAGAGAACACCTTGGGGGTTCGGGTCTCTTATTTTATCATTCTACATGGTATTAGAGGGAATATAATCCTGAACCCTCCCTCCCATATTTTTTTTAATCCCATTTAGGGTTCCTAATAATTTCTCTCGGTTGGGGGGCGACGGCCTCCATGGCCAGCGAGCCATAGGTATTCTCCACCGCCCCCCCTGCCGGCTATCCCTCCCGAGCGCCGCTCAGCCACTATCCGGCGAATCTTCCCCCGATCCCAACAGCTCCTTCCTCTCGTCGCGATCCAGATGGCTTTCCCTCCCTCCGGCAGATCCCTTCTGGCGGTTCCATCCCGGCGGAATCCTCCTGATGGCTCCATCCCGAGGGAATCCTTCGGCCCCCCTTCTGTGCAAGACTCCCGGTGCCGGCTCTCACATCTCCCCTCGTTCAGGCGCGCTCCGTCCCGACCTCGTCGCACTGCTCCCTGGCGGCTTCCCCCGACGGCCCGGCTCTTGCGCTGCTCCATGCCGGCCTTGTCCAGGTGCTCGCCCGACGGCTCCTCTTCCTCCCGCGGCGCTCCTCCCGCTCCCGATCCCGACGTTCTTCTCTCCCGGCGAATCGGCCCCTTCAACAAACAAACCTGTTTTGTCAACAGACAAAATCAACCCAAAAATACTTAAATGTTTCCTTGAGGACTTTTGCCCAACAATCGCACCAGCAGTAACTCCCAAACAGACACTTGGTAAATATTAAGAGCAACGTCAGCAAGAATTACAAAGGGGGGAGTAGAAGGAGAATGAAGAAGAAGGTAACTCGGGAGAGACTCTTGCCCAGTAGGGTTGTGGCGGCGTTGGGTATACGATCCCCTACTTAGCAGATGGTTTCAGTAGGCTTTGTGATATCGTCGGTTATATGATCCCCTGCTTAGCAGATGGTTTCAGTAGGCTTTGTGATATCGTCGGTTATATGATCCCCTGCTTAGTGGGTTGTTCCAGATGGGGTTGGTGGAATCGTCGTGACCAACACTACACGGACGGGGAACCCCTATTTGGGCGATATGATCTCCAGGGTACTAGATTGGGTCTGTGGTGTCCCCAGCAGTTCTGGGTTGGATCCCCGCAGTTCTAGGTTGGATCCCCTATCTGTGAGATAAGATCTTCAACATTTTCAGTAGGGTTCGAGGAGTCCCCCATTGGGGATGGGTGGGATCCCCAATTTGGGTATCAAGATCCGCTGAGTGACGGCGTGACTTCCTTTGTGGCAAGACCCCGACGAGCGTGTTATACTCACTACTACATGGGCTCTGCCTGCACTTGTTGTATCATGTGCAGACGATAGGCCTTTCGACAGAGTCCTGGGAGGACTCGGAGCAGGTGGAGCTTAGCTAGCGAGACAGACAGAGGTGTGTTAGTGGTTGCATTTGACAACAGTCTCCTCCTCCTGAGCAGGTCGGACTCTTGCAGTTTTTGGTGGGCTTGTATTTGCTCTTTTTATGCTTCCAATACTTTTATTGTACTCTGATTGTGGGATAGATGTATGCATGTATTTTTTGTTTCAGTTATTATCACTACATTGTTGCATGGAGATGGATGTGTGTGCGTGTGCGTAATATGTCTACTCGACGTTGGTCATCAGTCCCTGACTTATTGGAGGTCGGTTTGGGGTTGTAGCGGTCTGGCCTTCCTCCGGGCAAGTAGGCCTCGGTGGGTTGGGTTGTCGCAATTACCCCAAGGCATTTTGTATAACACCTCAAGGTTTAAGAATTTATATTATTTAAATAATATATTCGCTGTGCAACTCTCATTTCTTTTATTTAAATCAAGTGATTTAAAAGTCTCATTCTGTTTGAGATTTGATTTCAAAGTAACATAAGATCCATTTGATTAAACATAATCTAAATAATGTCATAGGAACCAACATTATATTTGATTTTGACATAAGTTTATTTTTATGCTTAAAAACACAATTTTCTAAAATTGTTTTCCATTGTGTTTTGCACACTTAAATCAATAGTAATTTCTGCCGCTTCTGCAAATTAAATCTTGAAAAATGGATTTCATATTTGGAATCAGAATGTTCAAATTCAGTAATGTGGTCAATTTCATTTTTTATCATTATGAATAGTAATTGTGGTAAAAATGCATCACTGCGGTAAATGATAAATCAAGTTGATTAAGATAAAAACTAAATGATAAGGCCACAAAATCATATCGCAATTCTTATTGGATGATGAGATTTCGACCCTTATTACCTTAGATTTGAAATTTGATAGGTTTTGAGCCACTTGACTATGAGTGAGACATTTATAATAGTTAAAAAGTTTAGAAAAATTACAAATTTGTTTAATTTCTCTCAATTATAAGAGGATGCATTCTCTACTCTTTTCCCCACACCTTTTGAGCACTCTAGTTCGATCAAGCCCCACCCAAATCTCTCCCTAATATCCCTCCCCACGTCCTAGAGGTTTTAGTCTCACCAAAAGACCAAACCTATAAGACTTAAGGTGCAAGTCAAAGAAGGATTTTCAAATAAGAGGTATAATTCTTAACCGAGTGTTTCATGTTTATTACTTCACGTGCCTCCTTCAAATCTTCTAAAATCATGTTGAAATAATAACATCATCATCTTTCATACATTGAAATGTCATTATGATTATGATACAACCCTTTTTCATCTCCTTTATCCAATTGAAAATGAAATCATTGATTGTGCGTAGGTACGAAATATCGTCTCCACAAAGCAATGTGTTTCGTTTTTCATCACCATATCATATGAACTGTTAAAATGATGGATCAGATGAATATATACCATATTTATGACATAATTATGCTTCTGAAAATATAACATATTACTTATCTTTTTACCCTACCATCCGTCGAAAAATGATAATGTAGTTTGAACGTGCGTGCGGACTACCACCTCCACAAAGTGATATGATTCATTTTACATTACTGCCTCACATGATCGGTCATAAAAATGAAAATAATGAATAAATATGACATTTATAACATTATTAAGATCCTGGAAAAGTAAAATATTATCTACTTTATTTCTTTTCCACCTAGTAGAAAACTGGAAACGTCACTCATGTGTACGTGCGAACTACCGCCTCCATGATACGATGTATTTCATTTTTCAGGTCTGTCTTCCATGGTTGGTTATAAAATCATATTTAATATATAAGCATGATAATTATGTCATGATTAATATTCCAGTGATGATGGAACAATGACTCATTTGATCACGGTTAACCTACCAAAGCTATATTGGGATTATGAACCGAATGTCCTCAAAACATCCGACGTAAACTTAACTGATTAACTAAATAAAACATGGTCACAAATGCATAAAAGAGATAACGATAATGGAATAAACCTGAAAAGGGTTCTTGAGCAACTAAATAATTGATATAAGTTTATTATACAGGAGTTAAAAAACATACATGGCAAGTAGGGAGACGAGGAAAGAGATTTTATCTTCCATATCTATGTTCTTCAAAATGTGCCAAGAATGTTCTTATTTATACACCAAATATTGTTAGAAGTCATTTGTAACTACTTTTGACTTTCTTTTTAAAAGTTTAAAAAGATTTTTTTAAAACATTAACCTTACGTCATTTTGATGTTTTTTTCGTAAGTGTAAAAAGAATGTTTGTTTTAGCGTATACAGCTTGACTTCTTTCTTCCGACGTCATAACTGTTGTTTATCAAGCTACCTCTACAGGTTTCCATGTTATTTTCAAAGAAAAGCTTTCTCAAAATCAGTCTTTCTTTTATCCTATTGCATCCTCTTGAGAAACATAAATTAGCAAAGCCTTCATCAACATTTCTTCCACTGAGTGAAGGAGAAGCTCGCAAGGCTTTGCTTTTTCCCCAACCTCCTCACCTGCTGCCCATTGTGTGACAGTCATAAGCTCCAATGGTGTATCTTCATTTGCAGCCGCCTTGCCTATCGGCCCCCTAAGGGAGAGTCAGAGTATGCTCCATAGCAAAAGAGTCTCCCTGCATCTGAGACAAATCTTCCATCGTGCCACCCACCTGCTCTAGATCTTGTCCCTTTGAATCATCACCTTCGGTCATTGGGCTTTAATCAATAGGTTTGAACTCTTCTTATGCACCTGATCATTCTTAGTGGGATCGCAATCCAACGCCTTGGACCTAACTTTTTTGGTCGGCCTTATCTCCATTGGTTTAGGTAAGTGGGAGTAGTCCTTACGCCCTTTCAATTTCTTCCTCTTGCTCACTATGCAACTCCTCGGATCCCCGTTTTCCTTCTTCCCCTTCTTTCTCTTTGGGGTGAAGACCTCTACCATGTCCTCCATTAGCACTGTCATCCGAGAGTTGGTCCGAGCTCTCCTCGTGACTCTGCCCCTGAGAAACATTGTCCTTCATTGGAGTTCTTTGCCTGTATTGGATCTCTTTGATCCTAACCAAGGCCTTCAATTCCTAGACCTTCAAATCGGTTACTAAGATTAATAGATAACACTGTCATCATATTTGGCATGCCCATTGCATTCACCAACCCCCCTACACAATTGGTGAGACCTGCATTAAATTCTCATGGCCCTTGCAGGCCAATGGCCGCTGGACCTCCCTCACTTGTCGCCTCGATGACCACCTCATGCGTAGTTTGCTCGTCATACCGAACAACTTCTGCATAGGATGAAGCCTTTGTAATATTGATATTTGGTTATGAAGGATCGGTTGCAAGCATCCCTCTAAATTCCCCCTAACCCCGACAAATACTGCCCTGCAGAATTGCGTTCACCCAAATCACTTCTCAACCAATCGAAGATGTCCACCACCTTCGGATCAGAGTTCGACGAACTTGCCTCTTTCTGATTGGGAACAGGAAATGTGGCATCCTTACTACTCAACTGATCCACAGCAAGGGCATCCAAAGCCTCTGGTCCTAATGACTAGCTATCGAATCAAGCACCCTCTGTCGATCCCTGAGACCACAACAGAATGAGGAGAATAGGTGGCCCAGACGTTTATAGGACGAACAATAATCAATCCAAGATTCAAGGACTACCTCTTGTTTGCATCAGAATTCTTCCCTAGTTGCGATCTGAATCCACTCCACTGACGGTCTTGAGATGTCAACTTCGATACATATACGTGGAGATATCGGGTGAATGTAAGGATATTGTTTCAAGATACCTAATCTATGCTTGGGAAACGTTTTTATGGAAACCCTTTGATTTCATGAGAAAAGTTTATGAACTTTTAAAGGTGAAATGTTTGTTTTTCAAAGAAATATTTTCATGAGGCTTTCATGGTTTTCATATGCTTGCTAATGAGTTTCAAAGGTCCTCTTTGAGCAAAGTTAGATTTTCTCATGTGAATAAATTTTATTTATGAGTTTCATGTGACTAACAGGATTCCTTTATTTTTATATCCTTTACTGAGCTTTGTTTTCTTCATTCCAAATTTTCAAAGGTTTCTCACAGGGCCTAAAGATTGGTAGAAACAATTATGAAGTTTAGCACCGAATAAAGGAAATTGGTCTTGAACAAAACAAATGTGTCATGAATGAAACAGGAGTGTAAACTTAATAATCCTATTTTTGTGAAAAAAAACGAATACTATGTGAAAGTGTTCACTTTCTTGTATAATGTTATTACCTAATTCTCTGAAACTCTAAATCGAAAAGATCCTGGAAATGTAAGAAGGTGCAACCCTTGTTATAAATCATGTAATTATGGGTTGGTTATGTTACAGGGCGTTATATTTTGGGCAAAAGCAGTAAACGTGGCAGCATACCTGATTAATCAAGGTCCATTTGTACCGGCATGGAGAGAAAATTCTTGAGGTAGAATGGACTGGAAAGGAGGTAAATTCGGCGCATTTAAACGTCTTTGGTTGTCTATCTTATATTCATGTTGATTCAAGTTTTAGGAATAAATTGGATGCTAAATCTCAAAAAAAAAAGTTTCTTCATTAGTTATGGTAATGAAGAGTTTGGTTATCACTTTTGGAATGATAAAAATAAGAAAATCATTAGAAGCAAAAAATTGTATCTTTGAGGAACATGTTTTTCTCAAGGATAGACATGTTATTGAATCTAATAGTGAAAGAAATGAGGCATATTCTAATGAACAGGTTAAGCTTGAAAGGATGTCGAGGGATGAGATAGTTCGTCCACAGGTTGAGCATAAAGGGATGTCAGAGTATAATATAGTTTATCAAGAAGTTTAGCTGAAGAATCCTCTACCTCGAAAGAGATCGACCAGGGCACACAGATTGGCATAACGATGAGTTGTCATTGCATTATTTGTTATAGATTGGCGGCATAGAACTCAAGTGCTCTGAGGAGGCAATGCAAGTGAATGATGCAAGCAAGTGGGAGTTGGCAATGAAGGGTGAAATTTCATCATTGCATGCATATCAAACTTGAAAGTTTATATATTTACCAACAAAAAAGAAAGCATTACATAACAAATAGGCGTATTGGGTCAAAGAGCAACATGATGACAATAGAAAGTACAAGGCGAGACTGGTTGTGAGATTTCAACAAAAAAGGACGTTGATTATACTAAAATTTTGTCTTATTGTTAACCACTATCAAAGTTTGGTTGAGGATTGTAGTTGCAGACGAGACTGGATACATTGGACTGGGTGCGAGCTGTGATACAAGTCGGACTGGACTCAGGAATTTACCTCTGGGGTCGCGGTTGATCCATTTACGCTCAATGGATCAACCAGTGATAAAAGCTCATGATAAAATGAACATGCACGATGAATGTTTTCTATTTAATGCATGGCCAAGTTGTATCACACAACACATGCATATCTAATAGTAAATGATTACATTCATCGAGAAATAATAAAAACTCTCAAAGTAATATTAAGTAGTAGTACCTTCCATAGTTTGAATTTGAACAAAACCGGGAGTACGGGGTGCTCGTCGGTCATAATTGAGAGTATCGCCTACTACTGAGGAATTCTTATGAGAGTGATGAGTTAATTAACTAAAGATGACAGCAAAGTAGTCATAGCTAGCTTGTTGCATCTTTAGAGTCAAAGAGTTGAGTAAATCAAGTTAACGATTTCTAGAAGCTAAGACTTCACACAACAGTTCCAAAAGATGTGAGTTAATGAGGTTGGTGAGTCAAACACCAACCTTGAAACTCTCTCAGTGGTGGCGTAGCCATGAACTATGAAAGGAGGTTTCAGGGATCTTTGCCACTATAATACTTAAGTGACTGAGTATTCTGAAGTACGGGCTACTAGGGTTCGATAAAATAGTGAGAGATGTCAAACGATTTAATTAATCAGTAATGTCTAATCGGTAATCAATATAAAGTACTAATCTACTAATATTTTATTTTGTAGAAAATGATAAGTAATACCACAGATACACTGCATTTACTATTGGACAAAGAACATGCCCACACTGGCGCGAGTTTCCAAGAGTAATATAGGCAATTGCGCAAAGTACTACGATATAGAAAATTCTATGTTTTAGAGTCTCAAATGTTGAGCCACCTCAGGAAGCGAGGGTGTGAAAATGCTTACACGAGACTCATGTATGGTGCATTTGATGTTTACATCTTAATGGTATCATCAATGTCCAATGAGTTGTGGAAACATCAGGACATGGATGACATCACAAGTTGCCACATCTCCGAAATGTCTACGAGGAGAAAGAGAAGCGGGATATGAATAGGGTGATGGTTACACAGAATGTGTAAATTGAAGGACGGATCATGATCTTTCAACACATCCTTTTCTTATATCATCTTCACCCAATTAAGGCAAGCAAGTTATAGATAACATGGAAGATATCACAGTTTTTCATACCCGACTGAAATGATTGATTCATGGGGGGGCTCCTCATTGCAGTCGGCAGCGAATCAGTGGCGAGGCAAGTACAGTTCTCCTAAGCTATCATCGCGGGTCCGTCCAGTCACGCTGGGGCATACTTACATTGCGCCTCATGTTTGATATAAATCATCAATGGAAGAGACAATTTTCAATGTTTCGTGTTGCTTATCTGGTTTTACATTTGTAATCACCAAGCCTCTGCACAGGTATTTCTTTATTTTTAAAATGATTTTGTTCAATTAACAATTGGTTTATTTTGAAATAACTTCAGTTATAGAAGGGAAGATGCAAAAAAATTGATCAGAATGGGGTTATCGTTTGTAGATATATCACTAAGGAAACTATGATTTCTTCTTGATTCAATCATTCCTTTAGTTGAAAAACTGGAAGCGACATGGTTGAAAATAATGTTGTGTTTTCAGAATTATCTTTTATGCGACGAAGATACTGGAGAAATCAAATCTGCTAACACTAAGAAATTTGGGTTTGTAATTTAGAAGTACACATGTTATAAATGTGATTTTGTTCCTTATATAACAATTTTTATTTTTTTATTAATCATTGTGTCGTCTAGAGTAAACTTTATTAGTGATTACAGTTTGTTGGACTTGAACTGTTTATCAAGTATTGGTATACTAATCAATGAATGCTCAAAGCTTACTGATCATAAAGATACATTCCTTCAAAAAGAGGGTGAAAATGTTGAAGCTTACTCATCATAAAGATACATTCCTTCAAAAAGAGGGAGAAAATGTTAAGATATGACCACTGCACCTTCTATTGAGTACATGAGTTGAGACTAAGATTCCTTAGGTCATTTTGAATATAATGTCTTTGAAATCTTGAATGGATCACTCTATGCTTTCATAAGCATCTAGTTTCACTTGTTGAAAAATTTTAGCTTCTCATTATCAAGGATTGATTACAAAATTTAGTTTGATGATGATGGTGATATGATTGACAACAAAAGCTTTTATTAGATGAGTATCATTTATTACTGGCCATTTAATAAGGATTTTTATTAAATGGGCGCCCACTGAAATGATGATCCCTTTTTAAAACTCGTCATATCCATTAGTGGGTCAAGATCCATATTTTACGATGACTTACCCCGGTTGTCACATAAATAAACCATGACTATATCTGGCAACAATTGTCAATAATATCATATATCACTATTGGATAATTGAGCGGACAGAACTTTTTCCAATCCATCATATGGGTAAACCCAACTCTATTCCACTGATATTCTAACTTTAAAGGTTTCCCAACTAATTGTAATCCAAATCAAACGCTAAGAATAAGACAATGAAGGATTATCAAGGGATACTCGTGCTAAACTCGACAATAATGTCAAGATAATCCAAAGTCACTTATAACTTGTTTGTGTAACACAAGATAATCCAGAGGTACTTGTGCTGAGCTAAACAATACTCAGTCATGGATAATATCACAATCTTTCATATTCGACTGCAATGATTAATTCATGGGGGCTCTTCATTACAGTCGGAGACGAATCAGTGGTGAGGCAAGTACAGTTCCCCTGAGGTATCATCACGGGTCTGTCCGGCCACGTCGAGCATGCATATATTGTGCTCCATGTTTGATAAAAATCATCATTGAAAGAGACAGTTTCCAATGTTTCATATTGCTTATCTGTTTTTTCATTTGCAATCACTAAGTCTCTACACAGCTATTTCTTTATTTTTATAATGATTTTGTTCAATTAACATTTTTTATATTGTTTTATTTTGAAATTACTTCAGTTTTAGAAGGGAATATATAAAAAAATTGATCAGAAGTCATAGGGGTATCGTTTGTAGACATGTCACTATGGAAACAATGATTTCCTCTTGATTCAATCATTCATTTAGTTGAGAAACTGAAAACGACATGATTGAAATTAATGTTTTATTGTTTTCATAATTATCTTTTATACAATGAGGATATTGGAGGAATCAGGCTTAAGAAGCTTGAGTTTGTAATTGAGAAGTACACATGTTATGTATGTGATTTTGTTCCTTGTATAACCATTTTTATTTTTCATTAATCATTGTGTCATCTAGAGTAAACTTTATTAGCGAGCATGGTTTGTTGGATTTGATCTGTTCTTCGAGTATTGATATGTCGTTCAATGAATATTCAAAACTTACTAATAATAAAGATACGTTCCTTCAAAAGGAGGATGAAAATGTTGAAGATATGAGTATTACACCTTCTATGAAAGCACTACAAACTTGTATGCGGAAAAGTTTATAACATCGATGAAAAAAAATGATCTCAATTTCTCAAATGACAAGATTGGTAATCTACCAGTGGTATGTATGTTATTTTTTGTTTTTTATAACCTTGCATCGTAGCGGAATTCTTAACTTAATTGATCATTGAACTTGATTTTATATTACACTACATTATTTTGTCATTTTTTTCTAGTGATTGAACTTTATAATTGATTTTCATATTTGTATGCTCCTACAATTGGGAGAAAGTTCAGTGTAGATTTTAAAAATGTTGTGTTAATTGATGGTCCTACCATACGAAAAATCTACATCAAACTAATTTGGGTTCAAGGCCTTTGAGGTATTATATATTTGACAATCGTAATTTTAGGAACATGAATTTGATTTTAAAATGATTTTTTTGTCTGTGTCATGTAGTTAATTAATGGCATTGGTTGATACAGTCTTGCAAAAAACCAACATGACTTGGTTGGTGGTTTGATTTATTTTCATTACCGGTTTTAATGTGACAAATTGAGTGAAAACGTGTCATTAATTAATTGTTGATGTCACAATGAAAACTACTCGAAGATTGCCTTGATTGTCAACAACGTTGAAAGTTACTTAAGTGATCTCAACACGAATATCAAAATTTCAAAGATCCCGGTTCTAAGTTTTTGTAAAATTGTAAGCCTTCAAGAATATTGTTTATTGCTTTGTATCGAAACACCAGACAAAGAACAGGTTCTTTATCAATTTCCCTTTTGTGATGTTTTTTTATTGAAGGATTTAGTCCACTTTATCATCGAAATGTTTTCGTTTTTCATGTGTAAACCAACATGCATTCAATCGTATCGGTGTTTGCGCATCTTAATTTGTTGTTGAGTTATATTTAGTGTTAGCAACAAGGATCCTAGGTTGATGATTTTAAATTATATTCGCTAATATCTGATTTTTTTATGTAAGTTGAAGAATTTATATGACATTGCTATAAGTGATTGCATTCTCAAGAATGGGATTTTTTGCCTTTTATTATCTCGGTTTTTTATTTTTCATTTATATCCTCAGATATATACTTGACTTTTAACATTGATAGATAATGGATAGATGTGATAATCGAGCTGATTGAGATTTGTGTTTGATATTAAACAATTTTCAGAATGCGAGAGTGCACTTGGAGTCGGAACTTGTAAGATACGACATGGATGAAATTGTCAGTGCATTCAATGTTGTGGATAAGTACATACAATTTCCATGATAAAGCTATAGAGAATGTGATTGGATCAATGAATTCATATGGGATGATGACATCAGGGGTAGCCAGATTTGTTGAAGGGCGTGCCCCGAAAATTCATCCCCTCCTTTTCTTATAGCAACAGCAACACACAATTTTCTTCCTCTGAGGTCTTTGTTTCACGACCTCGACTAATGTGTGTCGCACCGCACGGGGGACGCCATTCAACGGGTCCAGCCACCCCTGATTTCATCATCTCATATTAATCCATTGATCCAATCGTATTCTTCATAGTTTCATCATGAAAATTATACGTACTTATCCACAATATTGAATGCAGTGACACCTTCATCCTCGTTGTACCTTACAGGTTCCGACTCCAAGAGCAGCCTCACATCCTGAAAATTGTTTAACATCAAGCACAAATCTCAACCTACTCTCGCATGTATGTTTTTACATTGATGTTCAGAAAAATGGAAATGCAATCATCACATCTATCTATTATGTATTAATTTTAGAAGACAGGTATATATCAGAGCAAATAAAATGAAAAAATAAAAGGTCGGGATAATAAAGGGCAAAAAACCTCATACTTGATGTTGGAGTCTGTATCCCACATCGGACTTGAGGTCCGGTGTGGTCTTTACCATTTGTTATAAAAGCACCCCAAGGGCTCCTTAGAGAGTACACCTTGGGGGTTCGGGTCTCCTATTTTATTCTTCTACATGGTATCAGAGGAGGTTCTTTGAACCCCCAATCCCACCCTCCCTATTTTTTTTTCTTTCTCCTTCCTTTAGGGTTTCCCGTCCGGGGGGCGGCGGCCTCCAGGCCCCGTAGGGTTACCGCCGCCGCCCCTCCGCCTCGTCCCAGCAGGCCTTCGCCCGGCGCCCGCGCCCTCCCGGCAGCTCTCCTGCATGGCGCGGCTCCCCTTCCCGGCGGCCTTCTCCCTCCTTCCCGACGGATCCAGCTCCGTCGGCCGCCCCCGTCCCCCTCCGCTCCTCCTCCTAGCCGCCTCCTCCTCCGGCGGTCTCCTTCCGGCGGCTCCTCCCGCCCGTCGCCTCCCTCCCTCGCGACGGCTTCCCTCCCGCGCGGCTTCCGGCTCCCGAGCGACTTCCGGCGCGGCCCGCGGCTCATCCCGACTCGACTTCCGGCGCGGCCCGCGGCTCATCCCGGCGGATCTCCTCCTCTCCCGTCGCGTCGCTACCCGTCGCCGGCCCTCCACTGTGCGCGACGACCCTCCCGCACGGAACTCTCCAGACGCTGTCTCCCTCTCTGCGCGCGGCCCGCTCCTCGCCGCGACTCCCGGCGCACCTCCCGCGCGACGGCCCCCGCCTTCCCTGCGCGCTCCCGCTGTCCGCTCTCGTTGTTCCTCCTGAGCGCTACCCTCCCGCTTCCCGCAGCCGGCCTCCAGCTCCGGCCGGCGACCCCTCTCCGGCCGGCGACCCCTCTCCGGCGGCCTCTCCCGTCCCGCTCCCCTCCCGGCGACCTCGCCTGCTGCTGTCCGGCGGCCAGATCCGGACAGCTCCGGCCGAATCCAGCCGGATCCGGTGATTTCCGGCCAGATCCAGGCTACTCCGACCGGCTCCGGCCTGATCCAGCGATTTTCGGCCAGTTCCGGCGATATCCGGACTGTTCCGGCCTGTTCCGGGCAGATCTGGACTGTTCCGGCCAGCAACCGGCCTCCACCCGTGCTGGCCGCTCCACGCAGGGGGCCTCCTCCGGTTTCCGGCGCCGCCTCCCGGCCTCCTGCACCCTCGCCGGCCTCCTCCTGCAGATCCCCGCCTCGCCGGCATCTCCCGCCACCTCCCGGCACCTCCCGGCAGCGGCATCTCTCTCCGTCGGCACGTCCATTCGCTGGCGCAGTAGCTCGACATCCTCGGATTTGGGCCCGTTGGCGCCGCCAGTCCCGCAACAATTCTGCGGAATCCCCGCCTCCCGTCGCCGGCCCCGCAAGTGCGGTTTTCCCGGTGCTAGTTTGGATTTCCCGGCGTTTCAAAGACCGGCCCCACTAGTGCGGCATTCCTGGCGTTCCGTCAACCAGCCGATCTGAGTGGTTTCTTCTGCTGCGCCCGCAACCTCATCCATCCATCATCTTGAGGGGGAGCTTCGATCGTGAGGGGGAGCAGCAGCCTTTGCAGCGTTCTTTTTATTTCGTCTGGTTTTGTAATCAAGCTGGGCATGTCCAGCTTGAGGGGGAGTGTTAGCGTCTGTTTTGTTGTTTTCTTTTCATTATGTGTCCAAGCTAGGTTCACCTAGCTTGAGGGGGAGTGTTGGAGTCTGTATCCCACATCGGACTTGAGGTCCGGTGTGGTCTTTACCATTTGTTATAAAAGCACCCCAAGGGCTCCTTAGAGAGTACACCTTGGGGGTTCGGGTCTCCTATTTTATTCTTCTACACTTGAGAATACATTCACTTACAGCAATGTCATATAAATTCTTCAAACTGTCGTATAAACAAATTCAAATATTAACGAACACAATTTAAAATAATCATTTACAATCCTTGTTGCAAATAATAAATATAACCCAACAACAAATTAAGATGTGCAAACACTCATACGATTGAATACATGCAGGTTTACACATCAAAAAGAGAAACATTACAATGGTAAAGTGGACTAAAAGTCAAGTATATATCAAAATATATAAAATGAAAAATAAAAAACCAAGATAATAAAGGGCAAAAAAGCTCATCCTTGATAATGCATTCAATTATAGCAACGTCATATAAATTCTTCAACTAACATAGAAAAAAAAATCAGACATGAGCAAACACAATTTAAAATCATCAGTCTACAATCTTTATTACAAACACTAAATATAACCCAACAACAAATTAAGATGTGCAAACACCGATACAATTGAATACATACTGGTTTAAACATCAAAACAGAAACATTACAATGATTAAGGAGACTAAATGCTTCAATAAAAAACATCACAGAAGGAAAATTGATGAAGAACTTGTTCTTTGTCTGGTCTTTCGATACAGAGCAATAAACAACATTCTTGAAAACTTGACAATTTTTTACTTTTGTAGTTTGAACAGGAACTAAGAACCGAAATCTATAAAATTTTAATATTCGTGTTGAGATCACTTAAATAACTTTAACTATCATCAAACCCATCAAACGTTGTTGACAATCAGGGCAATCTTCAAGTAATTTTCAATTTGGCATTAACAGCTAATTAAAGACACATTTTCACTCAATTTGTCACATTAAAATCAGTAATGAAAATAAATCAAACCACCAACCAAGTCATGTTGGTTTTTTTGCAAGACTGTATCAACTTATGCCTTGAATTAACAGGACAAACAAAAAAATCATTTCAAAATCAAATTCATGTTCCTAAAATTATGATTCTCGAATATACAATACCTTAAGGGCCTTGAACCCAAGCATTTGCACAACTAGTTTGGTGTAAATTTTTCGTATGGCAGGACCATCAATTAACACAGCATTTTTAAAATCTCCAATAAACTTTCTCCCAATTGTAGAAACATACTAATATAAAAACCAATTATAAATTTCAATCACTAGAAAAAAATAATGAAAAAATAATGTAGTGTATCATAAAATCAAGTTCAAGGATCAATGAAGTTAAGAACTCTATTATGATGCAAGATTATAACAAGCAAAAAAATAACACACATACCACTGATAGATTACCAATCTTGTCATTTGAGAAATTGAGATCATTCTTTTTCATCGATGTTATAAACTTTTCCGAATACAAGTTTGTGGTGCTTTCATAGAAGGTGTAATACTCATATCTTCAACATTTTCATTCTCGTTTTGAGGGAACGTATCTTTATTATTAGTAAGTTTTGAATATTCATTGAACGACATATCAATACTCGACGAACAGATCAAATCCAACAAACCATGCTCGCTAATAAAGTTTACTCTAGATGACACAGTGATTAATGAAAAATAAAAATGGTTATACAAGGAACAAAATCGCATACATAACATGTGTACTTCTCAATTACAAACTCGAGCTTCTTAAGTTTGATTCCTCCAATATCCACATTGTATAAAAGATAATTATGAAAACAACACAACATTAATTTCAACCATGTCGTTTCCAATTTCTCAACTAAATGAATGATTGAATCAAGAGGAAATCATTGTTTCCTTAATGACATGTCTACAAACGATACCCTCATGACTTCTGATCAATTTTTTTTATATCTTCCCTTCTAAAACTGAAGTTATTTCAAAATAAAACAATATAAAAACAAAAAGCTAATGGAACAAAATCATTATAAAAATAAAGAAATACTTGTGCAGAGACTTAGTGATTGCAAATGAAAAACCAGATAAGCAACATGAAACATTAAAAAAAGTTTCTTCTATTGATTTCTATCAAACATAGGGCACAATATATGCATACCCAAGCGTGGTCGGACGAACCCGTGATGATACCTCAGAGGAATTGTACTTGCCTCACCACTGACTCGTCGCCGACTGCAATGAGGAGCCCCTGTGAATCAATCATTGCAGTCGGAAACAAAAGATCGTGATGTCATCCATGACCGAGTATTGTCGATCTCAACACGAGTACCTCTGGATTATCTTGTGTTAGACAAACAAGTTATAAGTGACTTAAGATTATCTTGACAATATTGTCGAGTTTAGCACGAGTATCCCTTGATTATCCTCCATTGGCTTATTCTTAGCGTTTTCTTTAGATTACACTTAGTTGGGAAACTCTGACACTTAGAATATCAGAGGAATAGAGTTGGGTTTACCCATGTGATTAATTAGAAAAAGAGTTGCCCGCTCAACTATCCAATAGTGATATATGATATGATTGACAATTGTTGTATACATGGTATAATCATGGCTTATTGATGTGACAACCAAGGTAAGTCGTGGTGAAATATGGATCTTGACCCACTAATGATATGATGGGTTTTAAAAAAGGATCATCATTTTAGTGGGAGCTCATTTAATAAAAATCCTTATTAAATGGTCAGTAATACATGATACTCATCTAATAAAAGCTCTTGTTGTCAATCATATCATCATCATCATCAAACTAAACTTTGTGATCAATCATTGATAAGAAGAAGATTAATGTAAGTAGCTCTTAAAACTAGTAACTTAAGAAATATTCTTAAGCAAGATTGGTGATTTAAGAAAAGTTCTTAAGGAAAAATTCGAGGTGACGGAAAGTGCTAAGATTTTTCAACAAGTGAATCTAGATGCTTATGGAAGCATAGAGTGATTCATTCAAGATTTCAAAGACATTAGATGCAAAATGACCGAAGGATCTTAATCTCAACTGACGTACTCAATATGATTAGGTACATCAATGATTTAAGGAATTTTAGTCTAATATACTCAATACGATTTGATATGTCAAACGATATTCAATATGATTGAATATGTTGATAACTTGATGAGACTAAATGTTTTCTTAAAACTTTATTGGTTATAGAAATCAATTCTATTATTCTAACAAATATTTGATATCGACTGCATGTTTTACAAAGTGCTTTAAATATACAGAAGGTCAAAAGATGAAAAGAATAGAAACATGAAGTTGTTTTCAAAGTAATGGAGCAAAGGAGTTGTTGCATTGATAACTTGGGTACTTCAAGCTTGGATAAACTTGTCATAAGATGTGTATTTTTAACTCATTTAGATCTTGAGAAAGCATGTAAACAATAGTCTAAATTAAATGAGATGGGTGTTTTTAATACACATGGTTTATGATATGTTTAATTCTATAACATACTTTAAGGGGAGACTAGTAATGGTTTGTTCTGGTTAAGGGATTTATCCTATTGTCATCTATGGAAATGTCCTGACAATATGATTGAATTCAAAAAATGTTTACCCGATATTCTTGAAGTGTTGGGAATAGATATGAACTGGGCATATCATGTCTAGGTTCTAAAGTATTGTATAAACAATACAAGTAGGTAAAAGTTCAAACCAAAAGAAGAAAAATCAGTTGGAACATTCAACAATATTTCTTCAAGAAACCAATCGAGGTCATTGAAACCGTTAGGAATAAAGAGTAATAATTCAATATGATTGATTATCCAAGATATACCCTAAAAGAGTTTGTGAAACTCCATGGAATGTTCATGTCAAATATGGATGTTATAGAAATTAATACTTCGATTTTGAAATGTATGTGATACCGAATGTATATTTTACAAAGTGTTGTAAATATACAAGAGATCAAAATCGAAGAAATACTTGAATGAGTTTTTAGTTTATATTCATGAGATGAAGTAAATAGTTACTACATCAAAGATTTGAATTAAAGGATTTCATCAGATTCTATAACATGTTCAGAGGAGATGATGTAGATAAAAGTGTTTAACCTGGATAAAAGTGCCTATCTAGTTTGTTAAAATATGAGGGAATGTGTTCCCGCCACTTGTTAGCGATATATTTTAACAAAGTTTTATTCTCAAAGGAAAAATGCTTCAAATACATAGAATACGGTATATGATATGAAAATAATATGTTCTCAAAATAAGTGTTATTTTCTAAACACAAAGTAGCTTGTGTTGAATCTTAGCAAGATATTCTGAAAAAAATAGTGTCTAAGAGACTAGTGGGGGTATGTTTGGACTTAGAGAAGTTCGAAGTTAACAAATAAAAGATTACGCCAATCTTAAAGTGATTTCCACTTAATATGCTAAAATGTTTAGAATATGTGATGGTAAAGAAAAATGTAAAGTGTTACATTTAGTTACCATTTAGAAAGAGAATATCACTATTTCCTAAAGGATTATCTCAGTTTAAAATTAATGTGTTTTTCACTCAATATACTAAAAGAGTTTAGAAGATGTGATGATAAAGAAAAATGTAAAGAGTTACATTTAATTACCGTGAAAAGTGAAAGACGCTATTTTTGAAGGATCATACCGGTCAAAAATGAAAAGTGAATTACACTTGATGTCCTAAAAGAGTTTAGAGTATGGCAGTAAAGAGAAATGTAAAGAGTTACATTAGTTTTCGTAACAAAGCAGTCTTCCCTTTATCCTAAAAGAGTTTATGAGGACCGATAAACAATAATGTAAGTAGTTATATTATTTCAAAGGAAAAAAGTTTGATGAAATAGGGTTCCAAGGATGATGATTAACTTAGAAAGAGTTGTAAGTAGACAACAAAAGTTAACATCGTAACATTTGATGTTGTGAAGTTAAGAGGTTTGAATATGTTCAAGTAGATGAACAATTAGGAATATGATCCCTAAGTCTCACCATTATTCAAACTAGCTTACTTCATAGATGTTTCACACTAAGGAGTTTAGTGGGAGGGTTTAATCAAATGGTCAGATCGAGATGTGACATGGATTACATATGATGTAATGTGTTAACAAAACCCAGAAAGTGTAGCAAACATTAGGTTGATCTGGCAGTTTATCATATATGATATGATAAACCGGTGTTTATATTGGGTTTGTTAAACATTCTTAAAGAGTTTAAGAATATTAAAATGTATCATATTAGAGGCAATCTCCACTTTATCATTCTTTCATGTTGGCTGCATAATTGTATATACAGATATACATTTCGTGAACTGTAATGATAACTGACCACTCAAAGTGTGACATTAAGTTATTTCTAACCGATGTTCATTGTGAAGTATTATAGATTATGACGAAATGTTAAGGTTGGCGTGAGTGGGGTTCTTATATAGAGATACAGAAAATGCTCACGAGGCACAAAACAAAGAATATGATTGTGTGTGTTGGATGACCTACTAAGTATACCACAAGGAATGTGGTGTACTAGGGGTGTGGGGATCATATTTGAGTCCCCATTACCTGAGATTGGTGAGATACCTAGCATGAGTCTTCATACTTTGACACCCTACTTACGCAAGTCTACATATTGAGTGGTTGGATATGTTATTAATCATGTCGTCGGATGGAGCTTAACCAAGATGAGATTTGTTCTCTCGTATGACGAGTATGACATATGGGCCCTCGATTGAAGCAGATTGTGGGAGTGTGCAACCGCACTTAGATATTGCATATCTATCTGGATTAGGGACATGTGATGTGTTTATCCATAAGGATGAATGACATGTAATGTATTCATCGATCGAATCAATCTACACTCAAAGAATCGAGAACAAATAAGTTAGTCATATGGGATTGACATGCTCTGTGTCCCTTGGTCACTTGAAGTCTTGAAAAAGGGAAAATATGAGAATGCACGTTTGCATATGATGCAGACTAGTGGACACAAGTATAGAGATAAATGTGTTTGATAGAGATCACGCCAGATCTCTTTATAGCTTGGGCAGCATTGACGCTTTGCTAGAGGTTGCTCTTTGTTTACTTATGTGGATCTAGAGATTCATATTTGTTGTCGACACTATAAAGGCCCATGGGTCCCACTATTTTGTTAACTAAATGGGGATTGAGATTGACTCCAAGAGTTACTCTAAAAGTGTTTTAGAGTTAATCAAAAAGTGTTTTGAATGGATATTCATAAGATCTTATATATGATGTGATACAAGATAAGTTAATGATAACTTTCTAAAAGAGTTTTGAAAGATATCCAAAAGGAGTTTTGGATATGGTTTCACTATATAAGTACCAGATATGGAAAAGGTTCAACTCCCTGTGTAGTTTCAATTCAACTCGTTCGATAAACTAGGTGGTGAAACGGATGGGTACCCTGATATGTCCTGGTCATTTCTCGGTATAATATAGGTAGTAGACACTGGGATACTTCATGTATTCCAGGTCCTCCCAGGTCTGGTCAGACAAGGTCTGACTAGTTATTGTATACGATACAATATAAGGTGAAATACCCCCATGGATTAGCCTAAGGGCAAAGAGCCCTGTGGGGTTCAACTCCCTGAGTAGTTATTCAACTCGTTCGATCGACTAGGTGGTGAAACGGATGGGTACCCTGGTATGTCCTAGTCATTTCTCGGTATAATATAGGTAGTAGACACTGGGATACTTCATGTATTCCAAGTCCTCCCAGGTCTGGTATGGTCAGACAAGGTCTGACTAGTTATTGTATACGATACAATATAAGGTGAAATGCCCCATGGATTAGCCTAATGGCAAAAGGCCCTGAGTGTGGGGGGTCTTGGGTTCCAGTCTCCATGGCTTCTTACATGTGTGTGTCTGCGTGTTTCTTTGTAGCTTTGTAGTTCTCCTTCCCCAACCGTTTGTAATACAATATAAGGTGATGAAATGGCGGCACATGGTCTTTTAGGCATTAGTGCAAATGGGAGATTGAAGGAGTCGGTATTCCCTAAAGTCGTTTGTATATGATACAGTCTTCCACCTAAGTTGTCATTAAGAGTTGTTACATAAGATGTAATGGATCCGAAGTACATCATTCATGCATTTATGCATGAGTTGGTCGAAACATCGTTTACTCGTGCGTTATAAACGCAGTGAAAAGTGGTGCTTTCATGATGCTTGGTCGAAACTCCTCGAGACCCAACTTTCATGATGCTTGGTCGAAACTCCCCGAGACCCAAAGCTCTCTTCCTTCTTTGCATACAAGATACTAGCACGTTGTGAATGGAAGAATGATCTCATCCGATTGTCGAATGATTCTGCTCAGCCTGTAGATACACTACGAAGAGGGGATGTCTTTTGGCTGCCTTTGGTGATCTTTATCAAACTCATGTGATGGTGTTTGAAGATTTTGCAAATGCTCTTTGGTGTAAAGTACGTCATTTACAACATTTCTTCATTTCAGTTTTACACGCAAGTTTTATATATCATGCATGGGAAATCCTCGGACAAGGGTTTTAATCATTTGTACTTCATCTGATAATCGTTATTAAACTCGTTTGAAACCTTTCAATGGATATGCCTATTTGATGAGGTATAAGTCCGAGCCCCTTGAGAAATTCAAAAAATTCAAGAATGGAGTAAGAAATCGACTTGGTAAGAAGATAAAGAAGCTTTGATTTGATGGAGATTGTGAATATCTTAACCAATAGTTTATCGACTTTCTACGGGAGCTTGAGATTTTATCTCAACTCACTCAACCTGATACACCACAGAGGAACGATGTTATTGAAAGGAGAAATTGTACCTTGCTTGGCATGGTAAGGTTGATGATAAGTCATGCATATCTTTCATTATCCTTTTGGGGATATGCATTACACATTACAACATACACAGTAGCGTACCAACTAAAGCGACAAACGGTATACCCTTCAAGTTATGGAGTGGAAAGAAACTCGTTTTGTCACATACTCGAGCGTGGGGATGCGAGGCATTTGTTAAGGTCAACTCAGGCCACAAACTAGCACCCTGGGGCAGGAAGGGTATCTTTATAGGGCATCCTATGAAAACAAGAGGATACTATCTATACAACCCCTCAAACAAGAAGGTAATGGTCGTAAGACGGACCATCTTTCTTGAGAGAGCACATCCTCAAGAAAGATAGTGGGAGCAAGATCGACTTCAATGAAGTTGATGCTCAAGATACATAAGAGTTGATGCAGAAATAGATTCCATAGGTCTTCGTGGAAAATGTTCCTGAAACACAGGTTCTGCATATGAGTGATCGCACTGCGATTCAATGTTTTATTTCACCCTTACACCACTGTATTAAACTGGTTTTGTATTTAACTGGTTGTGCAGGATTTCAAGCACACATGTAGACTCAAACACACACTGCAGCTAATCCGTGCATCCAATTGGGCTGAAATTTTGTGTGATGATCCAAAATTCAGTGGGCTACAACTCTTCTCAAAACACTCAAGCCCAATTCATCCATCTAGTGGCCTAACCGAACTTATCTGTCCAGGGAACCAAATTCGCTCGAAGTCAGAAATTTGGTTGGGTAATTTGACAATATCTCTCATTCTAGATGTCCAATGACTGCCAAATTTTTTATGGAGATAGTCAAGAGGTGGTGCAATAACTTTGTAGTTTTGTCAAAAGCAAGATAAGACTGTCTTGACGCCCAAAAACAATGCTCGAAGTGGTATTTAGAAGTCTAGGTGCCCAAAACCACCATCCACTTTCCTATAAATTGGCACCTTGGGCATCCCTTTTGTAAGTTCGACCACGAGGCAATGTGATGGTATTTTGGAGTCCCAAAGGAGAGTCATCTCATCCATTTGGAGGTTCTGGAGCTCCTTATCCTCATAGGAAGAGTTGAGATGAAGTTGGAGTTCCACACGAGCTTCCTCCTCTCGATGGTGGGCTAAACGGTGGGCGTTCTTTGTGAGGGAGCTACACACATGTCAAGAGAATTCCAACGCTTATATTAGCAACTGGTTCAGAGTAAAATGGGTTTTAAAACATCTCATTCCAAGTATCTTACATTATTTCACATTTGAATGTTTGTTTTGATGCATGTGATTCATATGCTCTTAATTTATAACCGATCAGTGTGAGGTTTTGAGTGCGTAACTTGTGTTGTTCCGATTGAACACACAAGAATCTTTTTCTTACCTTTCTTGAGATTTCAATTTGCTTTGGAAACTCTTATACCATGCATAAGGGTTGGATCTTGGTTATACGATTGTTATGTCAAGGTTTGGTTCAACATGCATGAATATAAAAACTTAGAAATTAATCAAGATTTCGATTAATTTCAACCAAAGATTTACTCCAAACCTAAATAAATCTCTAAGAACAATGAACTTGAAATGTATGCAGTGAACTCACAACGACCCCTTTTTCTCATATTTTTCAAAATCCACTTTGTTTTTCAACAATTAAACTCTTCAAATTCAATTATTTTGTTAAAACTGTTTTCAAATCACCCCCCACTTTTTAGTTCTTTTTATTGAAAATACAACTAACCACCAACGCTCTTTGAGAGACGACCTAAGGTCTGTCCTAGACTACATATAATCATATAAAACCAATTCAGTTTGACGTGTCACAACAACGCGGTCTAGAAAGGTTAAAAACCCAGAAAGATATAATTTTCTAGTCACCGATGATGGCGACTCATTATTGATTAACAATGACGATCCTCTCTCCTACAAGGAGGCAGTGGAAGCTCAGAAGCTGCAAGATGGCAAGAAGCAATGAATTCTGAGATGAATTCCATGTATCATAACCAAATTCGGGTTATGGTCAATCTGTCTGTACATGTAAAGCCTGTTGGGTAGAAATAGGTATTCAAAAGAAAACTGGACATGAAAGGCAAAATGAATAGATGTAACGCACAACTAGTGGCTAAAGGATTCAAACAGCAACAAGGCATTGACTATGACAAAACCTTCTATCCAGTAGTCATGTTTAAATCCATCGGAATTCTACTTGCTATAGCAGCTTTTCATGACTGAGATTTTGCAGATGGATGTCAAAACAATATTCCTT
The DNA here is from genome assembly GCA_963277665.1 of Viscum album. Classification (NCBI taxonomy): domain Eukaryota; kingdom Viridiplantae; phylum Streptophyta; class Magnoliopsida; order Santalales; family Viscaceae; genus Viscum; species Viscum album. The sequence goes on along the minus strand of OY728166.1, from coordinate 1,076,055,179 downwards.
AACGGGAACCTTCAGAAAGATGTTTATGACACAATCGAAAGGATTTATAACTCCAGGTGATGTTGTAACGACCCATGTCGTCACAGGTTGGAAAATTCGAGAGGACATTTGAGTTTTTATTTTAATAGACGGTCCATTTTGAGGACTGAGGCTCAGATTGGGGGTTCGACCCTTTGGACGTCCAAAAGAGGAGTTTTTAGACGGGACTCAAGGTCTAGATGGCAACCCGAGGGTTAGAAAGAACCAACAAAGGCAGGCCAAGCTGGTCGGGTTGCTGCCGCAACCACCGGCTCGCTGGTGGTCTGCTCAGTGGCCTAGGCGCACTGCATGGACTCACGGCTAGCCGATGGTGTCCAGCGGCTAGTCGGTGGGGCTGTTGGGTGATTTTAAATGGGAGAGCCTTGTCTTTTCCCTCAGACCCCCTTATTTCCCCTCCCCTCTTCTCCCTCATCCTCACTCGAACCAGATGAAGAAGGGGGCTCCTTCCATGGCGATTTTGGACCCCTCCCACATTTCTTGGGTGTTTGGAGCGTCGTTTCTTGCGATTGATTCCTACGAGTAAAGATTAACCCCATCCTTGCCTTAAACCTCTGTTTTCTTCTTGTTTTCTTTCACTGGAACCCTAATTCGACGAATTTAGGACTGTCATTGAATGTTACTATCTGCAGACGTGTGTATTGATCCTTAGACTTTAATATTATTATTAATACATATCATAAGTCGCATACTTTGATGCATTGATGAAAACTGTGGGGACATGTGCTCGCGACGAAGTATGATACGTTGGGTGCGTCATGTGATGGTCGATGTCTGTGTAAGCTCACTCGTGCATTCTTAGCCGAAACTCCCTCAACCCTAAAGCTCTCTTCTTTTACCTCCTTTGCATCTCGAGGCACTAGCATGTCATGAAGGATGGAGGGCCTCGCTTGTACGACGAGTGATTCAGCTAGTCCCGGAGGGATGTTTTTGTCTCTTTTGTGATCTTCATCAAGCTCATAAGATGAAGATGATACAGTAGCTCGACGTTGTAATGTACACATGAACAATATTCTTCATTTTACATCACAACGCGGTTTCATCATTCATGCATGGCATTCCTGGTTTTGGGTTTCTATGTTGTTTTCACTGCTTGGTTTAAACAATAAAAGCCCCCCACAGTCGGCTAGGGCTGAGGTGTGGGGCGTCAGTCGTGGGGTCGAGTCCCTGGGCCGTTTTCTTGTAGCATGCGTAACAATGTAACCCACCTTTTTAAACACTAAAATATCCTAAGAAACCCAACAATGTTTATACCGATTGAGGTATAGTTGTGAGTTGGGTGTCACAATTGCAGAAGATAGTGGCACTGTCTACCATGGAAAAAGAATATGTTGCAGTTACAAAAGTGAGTAAAAAGATGATATGGTCGATGAATTTGTTTTAAGAGGTGAACAAAGAGCAAGGAGAAAACGTATTATTTTCCAACAATCATGGTGTAATGCACCTTGCAAAAAATCCAGCTTTCCATTCCAAAATCAAGCATATTCAACTTAAATATAATTATATCATAAGTTGCATAATGAATCTTTGGTCATTGAAAAATTGAGATGTTGTCGTGCCTCAATTGGGCTTCAAAGATGATGAAGGACCGAGGGGAGAAACTTGACCAGAGAAAAGGACCGATGAAAAAGAGTATCTCTGGAATCAATCTCCAAGTTGTATATTGTTTAGATATGTGGAGCCTAATTAAACATTATCTGAACTATACAACGAAGTGGTTTATATTTATTTCACATGGAGGCGTTGAACACCTGATAAGGCCATCATTCTAATGGTATGTACATGATGGAACATTTATTTCACGTGGAGGTCAACATTCACTGTATCTGTAAATTATGGAAAATTTATTTCCCGCGAAGGTTAGCATTCGCTTGATGTGTTAATGTTAGCAAATTTATTTCACTCTTTGTTTTTCCATCTATTTATTTGTGGTCAGGGCGAATAAAAAAATGTACCTCTATACCCTGAAAAGCACATATAAGTTCTCCCAAAAATAGTGGAATTTGGTGCTCCCATCCGTGGATGTAGGGGCATTACCCGAACAACGAAGTGGTTTATATTTATTTCACATGGAGGCGTTGAACACCTGATAAGGCCATCATTCTAATGGTATGTACATGATGGAACATTTATTTCACGTGGAGGTCAACATTCACTGTATCTGTAAATTATGGAAAATTTATTTCCCGCGAAGGTTAGCATTCGCTTGATGTGTTAATGTTAGCAAATTTATTTCACTCTTTGTTTTTCCATCTATTTATTTGTGGTCAGGGCGAATAAAAAAATGTACCTCGATACCCTGAAAAGCACATATAAGTTCTCCCAAAAATAGTGGAATTTGCTGCTCCCATCCGTGGATGTAGGGGCATTACCCGAACAACATAAATTGTTGTGCTCAGTCATTTTTTTCTTTATGCTTTCTATTTTTTGTTCCGTAATATTCATAGCATTGTCAAACCTGAAAAATAGCTCAACATAATTAGAAATGATAGTTAAGACAACAAAAAAAGATATGATCAAGATGACTTGGTGAGCATAACAAAAAAATGTTTGAGAACGGATCTTCTGCTAATTAATTGCGATACTTAAATGAAAATTGATGGCTTTCCATTAACGTGCACATTAAAAGCTAGAAAACTTTCTACATTTCAACTACATTGGATGCATAAAATTAAATTCATACATATGTAGAACATAATAAAAATACTAAAAAAAGATCAAAACCCCTTATATAATACATTATGCAATATACTTGCAAATTACCTGAAATACATGCACAATTGGCTTCACTTACCAAAATAGAAGAACATAGTGATTCCCAGCCCATTCATCTAAAGAAATCAATAGATCGAATTTAAGTGCTGGAAATTAGATGTTGTTGAGGTGTTAATCAAAGGCCAGGATCAAAGAATGCCTGAGAAAGGAAAGGAATTAATGTGACCAGGAGGGAAACAAATCATTAATGAGCAGTTGGAGACCATTACCCTCACTTTTCCATCCTAACCATGAAAGTCATTCATTTTTTTATAATAGGTACCTGTGCCGCAAATGAGTATTCTTTGAACATTATCTTGGCGAAAACGATCGTCTGGCGGGATTGGGATGGGGCCATTAACATAACTTAAACTTCTTTTTTCAAGCATTCTGAAACAAAGGAAACAAGCACCGTAAATCAAACTTTCCAAGCATTGTAAACTAGGATAAAATTGGACAGTGACCAGCACATTGCTTTTTCTGTTCAGCGATTCTCTCTGGGAGCATCATGTTGCTCCGCTACACCGTTTTTTTTTAATATATGGGAGAGGGGGGTGGAAACAAAACCTCGGAACTTCAAAAATTTCTCAAACTGCAAAAGCTTAATTAGCTACTGTTTCAAACAAAGAATGAAATTACTAAGAGGCAAAAAAAAACACCGATAAACCAGATCATTATCTCAAAAGTTCAAAGTCCAATGATCTGGGCAATTTCATGAAGTAAACAAAAACAATATTAAATTGAGAATCGCTGGAATCCACACGAGAGCTCACCTCCCAATTGCTGATCGAACGTCTTCCATCATAGCGATGCTGGTCGGTTTCAAGCAAACTTCAACTACCAAAGCCCCACGCAAAAAAGAATCCAGAGAATAACAGCTTGAAACTTAAGGAGCGTGGATAAGTGAGTCGAATGGGATCTTCCGCACCAGAAACATTAACCGTATCATGTGTGACGACCGAAGACGGGGCTGCCTCCAGGACGTCGGCGGTGTGTTCGGGAATCGTGGAGTCTGACGGGTTTTCCAAAAGACATCCATGGGAGCACTCACTGGTGAGTGCGACGTCGGAGAATAAAGCACCCCGACGACAATCAGAGGGGATCCGCGGTGAGCTCAGTGAGATGATCGGATGAACCCTAGGTATGGAGTCCGGGAGGAACATGCTTTGAAAATCAGCGAGAAATGACCCCAACAGAAAACCGGGCTCAATGGGTATTTGTAAATCTGGTCTGACCCGTTTGCCCGGCGGAAATCCGGACTCGAATTCCTTTGGCGCGAGCCGGTAATTGAACAAGGGGTTTTTTTATAATAAAAAATAAATACATAAGTGTGTTAAACAAATGGATTTTGCTTTAAGTTCACACAAAACGTTTTTTATTTTATTTTTTAAATGAAGTGGATTCCATGAATGGTGTTCGCTCAATCTTCTTATTTTCAACACAACCTCTGTAAACGCAGTTCATGCAAATCATTTTATTTTATTTTAATTTCTATTTTATGTTTTGTTTGTTTATATGTGTGTAAACAAAATTTTAAATATAGTTTAATTTGATATCGTTTCCATTAAAGTGATCTGAAAATTTAATTAAAACATCACTCATAATTCATTTTATAAAGGTCCTTGCCACAACCCACCCCAATTGAGAACCTTTCATGAGATTGCAATGAAAAAGAGAGTGAACCTCGAAGCTCGATTCTAACACGGCACGAGTTGGTGACTAACATTGATGATATATCACACATAAATGGGAGACATTGTCCTCATAATCTCATGAATATAAAATAAACCATCGATTAACTCCATTTTATATAGAACAAAACCAGTGCCCTGCAAAATGCATGAAATGTCATACATAATATAAACTCCAAATGAAATACCAAGATAACTCATGTGGCACCAACTCACAGACTTCACGAGCTTGTAATGTTTAGTCTATGCATCAACTATTCCTCACAAATCTGAAACACACACACACACACACATATAGAGAATGGGGTGAGCATACACATATACTTAGTTGATTCATACTCGAAACCTCTCATGCAAAAGTGGAATAAGAATGTTAATACCTCAATGAACAAACAACATAACCAGGTTGCACCTATCAGGTCAACTGCCACTCAACCTCCCTAATATTTACTCACCCAAAATTGTGTCAAGTGTATAATAACATGATATCAAAGAATATACCAAGATACTTCACAACCGCTTCCCCTATAATTTGGTTGCTCTCATACCCCAACAACACACATCTTATGCTTCAATCTCTTTCATACCTACATAATCACACAACCACATATAACATACCACAACCATATCACACCCACACATCACATCCTCATCACAGTAGGGAATAATGAACACGATGGATATCAGCCGAGTGTCCTCCTCCCACCATGCACAACCTCGTTATGTACGTTGCCACACCCCAACCTCGCTTTCTGTCACTATTCTATTCATTTATTGGATTTCTATCTTCATTTTTCATTTTATTCATTTTTTCAAAGATTGTGGTGTTCTAAGTATTCCGAAAATTTGGGGTGATAGAAGGCCACATTGTGGTCCAAAGGCATCGTGGTGTGACAGGTGTCTAGTGGGGTCAAATTTTTCTAGTCTCATGAGTGAGAGCAAGTCACGTCGTGGCGTGAGGGCACCATGCCATGATGAAGATTTTTACACATGGGCACCCTCTTACGTAAGGTTTTCGCCTTAGAAAAAATATGGTGAGGGTGAAAGACGTGTTGTGGTAGGAGTGTCGCATCATGGTGGTTATTCTTAATTATCAAGTTATATTTGTTTTGCCTTTGTGAGAAATCAAGGGGGAATCACATCGTGATAAGGATATGTCATGTTGTGACCATGTGTTTGGGGCACCATGCATAAAGTTTTACCCTTACATGTGGTTTTTACCTTTGTGAAATTTTGGGTGCAGGTTAAGTTCATGTTGTGGCCAAAATGCATCCTAGCGTGATGATGCATATGATTTTGATAACCTTATGTATAGACACCCTCATGCATGAGGTTTTTGGCTTTGTGAAATTAAGGGAAAGGTTGAGCACACTGTGGCAAACTATGTCATGTTACGATGAGGGTGTGGCAGGCGAGGTTGCACCATGAGGGAGGAAGGCCATGATGTGGTTGTCAGGAGCCTGAGATTTTTTACTATGCCCTAGGGAGGTGCGCCACATCATGAGCCTGAGGACTGAAGGTTTCAAGTGCAGTGGAAGTCGGTCGGGCCTATATCTAATGACGTTTTTTGTCATTTCTAATGAATATTTCATAAGAACATGACAATGAACCATCATGTTTAACGAATTAATCTGAACAAACATAATGAAAGAACCATGAAACAGAGGAAGGGAATCTTTCACATTAAATTTATTATTAATCTAACAATAAGAAGAATACCCCAGTCTCGAGATCATTGTTTGATGTGGATATTGAACACATAAATCCGATTCCAGTGGTACCATCACTGCGCTAAAAAGGGACCAAAGAAGAATCCCTCTATCAGTGATCCACACATGTTCCACAATCTCCGAACATTACCATGGGATCTCTAGGTGCTAGTGCAGTGGCACCAATCACCTTACATCATTCATGTTGATCATCAAATGCGATCCTTCGGTCTTGACGATCATGTCTCTTATTCTCTGGGTCTTGAGAGAGAGGGAGAGGGGGATCAATTCTCTCATTCTTGAGAGAAACCCTACAGATGTTCTTCATTGAGAGAATTATCCAAGAAGGATATGTTATGCACAACACAATTGTTTCTATGATATCTCTCCAAAATGATTTAACAGAAATATATATAGAGTTGGGGTTTAATAATGCCAAATGTGCAAGGGCCCTTAATCATTTATTAAACCCAATATACTCCCCATGTTAAATAATAATAACAATATTATTATTTTATGTCATGGCATGTACTAACTTGCACAACGATGAACATTAATATATTCACAATCCTGCAAATTAATATTTATCATCATACCAATAATTTGGTATGTTCATCCTCATTGGTATTTATTGAACCCTGAATAAAAATTCAATTAAAATAAATAAATATTATATTCATGGCCTTGCAAATAAATATTTATTTTGTATCTGCATAACTAAATAAATATTAATATTTATTTATTACCTTGTGAATAATTAACAAGAGATAAATAAATATTTTATTCAATGATCTTTCGAATAAATATTTATTTAATATTTAACTCACTTACAGTGAAAAATATTTGCAATTAGAAAATCCTGAATAAATAATGTTATCAGTCTTGAGAATATTATTTATTCTAACTATTAAATTGAAAAAAAATAGTTGAGATCATGGATACAATTAGTTTATGGACCTCTTAAGCTTCTTTCTTAGTGGAATTAGGCATTCTGACTTAAAGTCCAAGATTACTGTATAGAAACGGGTCAAAACACCCATAGTGAAAGAAGTTATGTCATAATGACAACAACAATATGCAAATGCTTACTATGTAATATAATCCATTTGTCTCGATATCTCTAATCAAGATAGTTGTATATTTTATGTCATCAATCCATGTGCTCGATTTCTCTTTCTTTGAATTTCAAGAAATGAACTAGTTAGTCACCATGACCATGGATTTTATCTGACTGTACAATTTCAATCAAAGGTCCTAAGATACCAACTTCCATAAATCTAGAGGAATAAATCCTTTCATAACCTATTCATTAATGTCATATTACTCATGACATACCCAACATATCATACCTCACTGTGAGCATATGTCGCCATGGATTTCATCAATACATCAAAGAACATGACTCGTGATATGCATTAATAATAATCATAAAATCCAAGGATCACTACACACATTCTAAGACAGGAATATCCAATTACATGTAAACATGTGAATTCCTACTAGTGGTTTTTTTCCTCATAATCTCTCATCATGGAGATTACCAAGTTCTTGCGACCTCAGATGTAGTTTCATCCACTTATAAGTAGTAACACCTAATAATTAAAGTATATTATTTATCCCACCATAGAATGTCATCCTGACTATAGGACTATGTTTAGAACATTGGCATAACACTTCAAGGTTCTCATTATAGTAGGGAACTTTTATGACCTTCCAGTACAATCAATACATGGGGACATTATCACATTGATGTAATATAAAAGTATAATCATCATGTGATAAGATAATAATTTAATATTAAAGTATTTGAATATACTTGTAATCATAAAGTACAAAGTGTTTGGTTCCAAGGAACCATCTCCAACAAGGGCCATGATGTGACGGGTCTTGAGAAGGGGTGTCACATCAAGACTGTCAGGGTCATTCCATAGAGTTCTATGCCCATATTTTTAATTTTATAGTTTTCCACTTCTACCCTTGACATGTTTAAGTTTACAGAAGACTCTCCACCTCCCCATTCATGTGTCTCAGCTGGGAAAGTTCCAGGAGTGACTTTTCTCTCTTCCTCCATGGTCTCTTGGTCTTCACTTCAATTTTGGGTAAAGTTCTTCAAAGCTAGGATTTATTTTCTTATCTTTTAATTTCTTCTCCCATTGGATCTTCTTGGTCTTCCTATCCTTTTCATTTATAGTTGTAAGGACCCGCACTTATTTCATACATATATTTCATACATAATCTTTAATTTAATCAAGAAAAAACTTCATTTTACATTGAGGACCTTTTCAAGTTTAGAGCTTTAGAGAATTAAGACAAAACATTCATAACATTACACATTGTTACATAGTGGATACCATAAAATCAGTTTCCATTTTCCTCAGAATATAAAACATTAAAACATAAAACAAGACTCCTTGACAATTCTTCAACATTTAACATGTCTTCCTTCCTTGTATTATTCATCCATTAACCTGTGAAAAATCATTTAAAAACTTGGGATGAGCACAAAAGCTCAGTAAGGTATGAAAAAGAAGGAAAAATCTCATTAGTCCATGAATACACAAGACATATGAAAACATTTTTAAAATACATGATTTACACCCATAAAATCTTACTTTGTGTAACATGAGATTTACACAAGATCAATACAAACATAATTATAATCATAAAGGTATATTGGGGCATTACTTACATAATCTTGTAACCATCTTGGCTACCTTAAAATTTGTAACCCTCACGGCTACCTTACTTTGTGTAACCATCACAGTTACACTTGGAGTAACCATACGGTCGACCTCCAACTTACTCATACCCAATGCATTGGAGGGAAATATAGGTCCCACCCTTCATCATAAACAATGCCCAATAGCCAAAACATAATCATTCAACATAAATAATATCATAAAAACATTGCCTTTGAATCTTATAAAACAGAATTTTAAAAGAGGATTTTAGAAGAAAAGTCCCTTATAAACATCATATACTTGAAGTGATACTTAATTGAGTGGATGGAATATGTATATACTCTGTAAATACACATAATTAAACATAATATAAACAGAACCCATCACACAAACAATTTAAATAGCACATAAATTATAAAGTAGAAGGTTAACCCAAAGAATGGAAATCGGGTTAAGAATTCCCTTACCTTGGGCTTGTCTTACTTCAAAATTGTTTGAACCTCCTGTATAATGGTTAAAAGAGTGTTATTAGTATTTTAAAGAAACGTGTTCATGTTTATAACATCTTATATGGTCATTTCATAACCTCATTTCACCCCTTATTTGTTAGTATTTTGTTCCTTGCATTATTTTGGGTGAGGTCTTTTGTGATTTTCACGATCGGTTCATGAAGAATCGTTCTTGTTGATTGGAAGTGAAACTCCAGAATTGGAATGGAGTATTAGTTACATAACTCCAGTACCATAAATTATACCATTCATCACTTTGGTGCTTTATATGATGATGATTTATAAGTTAAAACATTAATTATGTTCGTTTAGATCATTTAAGTGGTTCTTTGATAATTACAACTTCATTTAGTCTTATAATTTGAATCATGAGTACAAAAGAATTCCAGAACCTTATATGAGTCATAAAACATATATTATAACCTGGTTCAACCATATAAATGGTTTCATGACCAGACTTGAAATAATTAATGGAAATTGAAAATACATCGTCCACGATATCGGTAATTCGACACAAATGGACAATGTTTTTTGATTCTTTAAATAAGTGAAAGAGGAGAGGAATAATGATTTGTAATTTTCCATAAACATGAAAACATCCATAATATACATGATTCTGTAGATTTCATGCCTCTTGGATAAGAGGGGGTGAAGAAAGAAGAGGAAGGAATCATGAAATAAAGAAAACATGAGAAATTTCTTACAAAAAATTCGGCAGCCTAACGGCGCCTCTTAAAATTTCATAAAAACAAGATTGATGAGAGGAATGGAATATCTCATCAATCATAAAAAATTTGGACAGTAAGGGAAATATTAAATGAAATATCCCAACAAAAGACAAAGGGAAAGGAAGAGAATAACATAAAATGGATGGAAAGAATGAAAATGAAAGAGGATATTTACCTCTTGATCTCTTCTCCTTGAGATCCTTCTTAAGGGCTTTGATTTTGGTCTTTTGGTGAGACCAGCAGCTCTAGGACGTGGGGAAGAATATTGAGGAGGGAATTTGGCAGAAATTAGACAATGCTCAAGGCTTGAGAGGTGTGGGAGGAAGAGGGGAGTGAGGGTGGTATTTATAGTGGAGGAGGGGAGGTATTTTAGATTATTTTAATTATTATTATAATATTTTTATCAAGACTATGAATAATCTCAAAACAAGTGGCCTTAATTAGTGAAAATATCATGTGATTTCGAAGCAAGTGGCCTTGCATCACTTATGATGTCATAAATAGTGCATTTTTACTGATAAATTGATTATACGGTATTTTACCGTATTTCACTATTCACCGAAAATTCAAGAGTTTCAGAAAAATACCAAAAATTTACCCCAACCATTTTTCGACGTGTAGAATTCAAAAATGAACTCCATTTTTCAAAAATAATTTTCTAAATATTATTAATTTAATTTTAAAATAAGGTCACAGTTAATTCGAAAAATAACAAAATTGAAGTGCAATTAGTTTTATGTGACATTGGAAAATTAATTATGATCCCATTATCCTATTTCCATGGGAAAATAAAATAATAATATTATTTACTATTCATGAGGTCATATTACTATTCATATTACTATTCATATTACTATTCATTAGGGCATGTTACTATTCACCAAAAAAACAAGTTTGTTCTATCAGACTCGAAATAACATACTGAACACAATTGTAGATGATAGTTTCTTGAAATTCAACACATAGAAGAAATAAAATTATGTTTAAAGGATACTTATAAATATATACCTTAAACAAAATTTCAAGCATTTTCAATTTATTTTTAGAAAACCTTGGGATGTTACATTATCCCCACCTTCTTGAAATTGCGTCCTCGCAATTTTATTTACTTATTAAACAACTGAGGGTATTTTTCCCTCATAGCATTTTCAGACTCCCATGTTGCTTCTTCAACCATGTGGTTTCTCCACAAAACCTTTACCTGGTGGATTACCTTATTCCGCAATACCTGTTCTCTTCGATCAAGAATCTGAACCGGTTTTTCTTCATAAGAAAGGTTCTCTGCTAGCTGGACTTCTTCCGGCCTCAAGACATGTGATGAATCTGGAACATACTTTCTCAACATCGAAACATGAAAAACATTGTGTACCTGAAACAAGCTCGGAGGCAAAGCTACGCGGTACGCAACTGTTCCAACTTTATCCAAGATTTCAAAAGGACCGATGAACCGTGGACTTAGTTTCCCTTTCTTACTGAAACGCATCACACTTTTCCAAGGAGATATTTTAAGGAAAACATGGTCACCTACCTTGAAAGAGAAGTCTTTCCTTCTGTTATCTGCATAACTTTTCTGCCTGCTTTGAGCTATCCTCATGTGTTGCTGGATCATCCTCACTTTCTCAGCCACTTCTTCTACTAATTCTGGCCCCATCAACTTTCTTTCACCGACTTCATCCCAAAACGCAGGAGTCCGACACCGCTTTCCATACAAGGCCTCAAAAGGTGCCATCTGAATACTGGAATGGAAACTGTTATTATAAGAAAACTCAACTAATGAAAGATGCTGATCCCAACTTCCCTGATAGTCCAATGAACAAGCTCGAAGCATATCCTCCAAAGTTTGAATCGTTCGCTCTGACTGCCCATCTGATTGAGGATGAAAAGTTGTACTGAAATTCAACTCTGTGCCCAAAGACTTCTGAAGTCCCTTCCAAAATTTAGAAGTGAACCTGGGATCTCGGTCAGACACAATGGAAAGAGGAACTCCATGTAACCTGACAATCTCTTTGAGGTACAATCGAGAAAGCTGATCTAATGTCATTGTATCTCGAATAGAAAGAAAATGAGCAGACTTTGTTAGCCGATCAACAATAACCCATATCGCATTGTTACCTCGAGAAGTCTTTGGTAGTCCCACCACAAAATCCATGGATATATTCTCCCATTTCCATTCTGGCACCGGCAAAGGCTGAAGCATCCCCTTCGGTAACTGTCGCTCTGCTTTAACCTGCTGACATGTCAAACATTTCATTGTAAAATCAGCAATATCTCTTTTCATCCCATTCCACCAGTAATACTCTCGAAGGTCTCTGTACATCTTAGTACTTCCAGGATGAACAGAAAATGGAGAACTATGAGCTTCACACAACAATTCTTTCTTCAGCTGGGAATCACAAGGCACACACAACCTTTTTCCAAACCTTAAAACACAATCTTTATCAAGATTAAATTCTGGAAACTTACCCATTTTAACCAATTCTACCTTTTTCTGTAGCTCACAGTCTTCCCTCTGCGCTTTCATAATTCTGTCTGACAACGAAGACTGCACTGAAACCTGAAACAAAACAGATATATTCCCTGCGCCAACAACTTCCAAGCCAAAATTTATCAAATCATTAATCAAGGGATCACGTTCCAAACGTAGCATGGTTAATGATGCATGATTTTTCCGACTTAAGGCATCCGCTACTTTGTTTGCTTTTCCAGGATGGTAATTAATCGTGCAGTCATAATCCTTTATCAGTTCTAGCCATCTTCTCTGCCTCATGTTTAATTCCTTCTGAGTGAATATATACTTAAGACTTTTATGGTCAGTATATATTTGGCATTTGGTTCCGTATAGATGATGCCTCCATATTTTCAAAGCAAAAACCACAGCTGCCAATTCCAAATCATGTGTGGGATAATTCATCTCATGAGGTTTAAGTTGTCTCGAGGCATAGGCAATTACCTGATCATTCTGCATCAAAACACAACCAAGTCCCTTCAAAGAAGCATCACTGTAGATGACAAACTCACCATTCCGGGAAGGTAAGGCCAAAACTGGAGCATTCACCAATCTCTTCTTTAGTTCCTGAAAACAAACATCACATTCCTCTGTCCAAACAAAATTAACCCCTTTCCGTGTTAACTTAGTTATTGGGCTAGATAACCGTGCAAAGTTCTCAACAAAGCGTCGGTAATAACTTGCTAAGCCCAGAAAACTACGAATCTCTGTAACATTTGTGGGTCTTGGCCATTCATCAACTACTTTTGTTTTGGCAGGATCAACTGTTATTCCATCCTTATTTACAATGTGCCCAAGAAAAGAAATCTGTTGTAACCAAAAATCACACTTGATGAATTTTCCATATAGTTTCTTTTCTTTTAAAGTTTGTAAAACAACCCTTAGATGTTTTTCATGCTCCTCTTTATTTTTAGAAAAAACCAGAATGTCATCAATAAATACCACCACAAACTTATCCAAGAACTCATGAAATACTCTATTCATAAGATTCATGAATACAGCAGGTGCATTAGTTAACCCAAATGGCATAACAACAAATTCATAATGCCCATATCTAGTACGAAAGGCTGTTTTCGGGATGTCATCCTCCTTCACCTTCAGCTGATGGTATCCGGATCTCAAGTCAATCTTGGAAAAGTACTGAGCTCCCTGGAGCTGATCAAACAAGTCATCAATATGAGGCAAAGGATACTTGTTTTTAACAGTGATGTTATTCAAAGCTCTATAATCAATGCAAAGTCTCATGGAACCATCTTTCTTTTTAACAAACAAAACAGGGGCTCCCCATGGTGAAGTACTGGGACGAATGAAACCTTTGACAAGCAAATCCTGCAACTGATTTTTCAATTCAAGAAGTTCTATTGGAGCCATACGATATGGGGGTTTTGAAATTGGCTTAGCATCAGGAACTAAGTCAATTGTGAATTCAACTTCTCGTTTAGGTATGACACTGGGTAACTCCTCAGGAAAAACATCAAGGTATTCATTTACCACTGGCACATCATTGATTTGAATAGTTCCCTTGTTTTCAACAATATGAGCTAGATAACTTTCATTTCCATCTTTCAGTAGTTTCTCAGCTTCTTGATATGTTATCAATTGTATGGGTTCATTCTTGTATACAAACTGAAACTCTTTCTGAAAAACAACTTCTTTAGCTCTACAGTCAATCTTAGCATGATAACCAGAAAGCCAGTCCATCCCCAGAATAACTTCAAACTCGACTAAGGGTAAAACAACAAGGTTTGCAGGTAAAGTCTTTCCACATACCACAATAGAAATATTCTTATAATTCCTCTTTGCTATAACATTTCCCCCTGGTGTTTTAACAACAAGTTCGGGTATCATTTGTTGAGGTGATATTTCCAATTTACTAGAAAATTTCTCAGAGATGAAGGAATGTGTAGACCCCGTATCAAACAAAACTTTAGCAAAATCTGAGTGAACAAACAAAGTACCTGATACAACTTCATTGGATGGCCCAACATTTGCTGACGTAGTCGCAAAGGATCTCACTACACCTTTCTGCTTGTAGTCTGGATTCTTTGCATCATTTGGATCCCTCTTTGGACAGGCATTTGCATAGTGACCCATCTCACCACATTTAAAACACTTTATAGTTTGCTTATCAGGATTAGTCTTTGGATCATTTTCATTGCAATCTCGGGCCATATGTCCAAACTTACCACATTTAAAACACTTCCCAGTTTTGATAAGACATTCCCCAGGGTGCTTCTTGCCACACTTTTCACATACTGGAAACTGTATTTTCTTACCATCAGATTTCATTGGTTGATTCTTACCCATTGCTTTCCAATTTGTCCTCTTCTTCTCTTTGTTTCCAAATTGCATGTGATCGTCAGCAAACTCCATCTCTACCCTCTCAGCACATCGGACAAGTTTCTCGTAACTTTTGAATTCACGGGAGGCCAACGCCCTTCGATACCTTGGCTTCAATCCTGAGTAAAAGCGGTTGATTTTGCTATCGAGATCCAGAATAAGATTCGGAGCATACCTCGCCAGTCGGGTGAAGTTCGCCTCATACATAGCCACTGAATCTTCCTCCTTTTGTTTCAGTTCAAGGAATTGTTTCTCCATTCTAAGTCGCACCACCTTAGGAAAATATTTTTCAAGAAAAAGACTTTTAAATTCATCCCATACTAAGGCATCAAAATCCTCTCTACCCCTGATATTCCTTACCATTGACCACCACTGATCAGCTTCCCCTTCAAAACGATAAATGGCAAGACTTACCTTTTGATTGTCTGAACATCCCATAACATCAAATATCTTTTCAAGGGCCTTAATCCATCCTTCTGCTGCCACTGGGTCAGAAGATCCACTGAATGCAGGAGGATGTTGTCTCATAAAATGTTCCACCACTGTCATGTTCCGTTGGGGTACATCTATTTGTCCTCTTGCATGGATGCCACCACCATTTATTGCCTGTGTTAGCTGAGCCATTACCGTCACAAACTGCTCGGTTCCAATCCCTACCATTCCGGGCTGTTGATCAGGAAGGATGTCATTCTGTCGGTGCCTATCCTCTTCAGCATCCATGTTCCTTCTGCGGACAACCATTCTAAACAAACATTTCTTAGATGAAGCAACATGGTAATCTTTAAATGCTATAACAAATTAAACATAGGGTGAGAATTATTTATGGTATTCTATTAGCATCACCTTAACCCCTAAAGTTATCTAAACCATCCTCTGATACCAACTGTAAGGACCCGCACTTATTTCATACATATATTTCATACATAATATTTAATTTAATCAAGAAAAAACTTCATTTTACATTGAGGACCTTTTCAAGTTTAGAGCTTTAGAGAATTAAGACAAAACATTCATAACATTACACATTGTTACATAGTGGATACCATAAAATTAGTTTCCATTTTCCTCAGAATATAAAACATTAAAACATAAAACAAGACTCCTTGACAATTCTTCAACATTTAACATGTCTTCCTTCCTTGTATTATTCATCCATTAACCTGTGAAAAATCATTTAAAAACTTGGGATGAGCACAAAAGCTCAGTAAGGTATGAAAAAGAAGGAAAAATCTCATTAGTCCATGAATACACAAGACATATGAAAACATTTTTAAAATACATGATTTACACCCATAAAATCTTACTTTGTGTAACATGAGATTTACACAAGATCAATACAAACATAATTATAATCATAAAGGTATATTGGGGCATTACTTACATAATCTTGTAACCATCTTGGCTACCTTAAAATTTGTAACCCTCACGGCTACCTTACTTTGTGTAACCATCACAGTTACACTTGGAGTAACCATACGGCCGACCTCCAACTTACTCATACCCAATGCATTGGAGGGAAATATAGGTCCCACCCTTCATCATAAACAATGCCCAATAGCCAAAACATAATCATTCAACATAAATAATATCATAAAAACATTGCCTTTGAATCTTATAAAACAGAATTTTAAAAGAGGATTTTAGAAGAAAAGTCCCTTATAAACATCATATACTTGAAGTGATACTTAATTGAGTGGATGGAATATGTATATACTCTGTAAATACACATAATTAAACATAATATAAATAGAACCCATCACACAAACAATTTAAATAGCACATAAATTATAAAGTAGAAGGTTAACCCAAAGAATGGAAATCGGGTTAAGAATTCCCTTACCTTGGGCTTGTCTTACTTCAAAATTGTTTGAACCTCCTGTATAATGGTTAAAAGAGTGTTATTAGTATTTTAAAGAAACGTGTTCATGTTTATAACATCTTATATGGTCATTTCATAACCTCATTTCACCCCTTATTTGTTAGTATTTTGTTCCTTGCATTATTTTGGGTGAGGTCTTTTGTGATTTTCACGATCGGTTCATGAAGAATCGTTCTTGTTGATTGGAAGTGAAACTCCAGAATTGGAATGGAGTATTAGTTACATAACTCCAGTACCATAAATTATACCATTCATCACTTTGGTGCTTTATATGATGATGATTTATAAGTTAAAACATTAATTATGTTCGTTTAGATCATTTAAGTGGTTCTTTGATAATTACAACTTCATTTAGTCTTATAATTTGAATCATGAGTACAAAAGAATTCCAGAACCTTATATGAGTCATAAAACATATATTATAACCTGGTTCAACCATATAAATGGTTTCATGACCAGACTTGAAATAATTAATGGAAATTGAAAATACATCGTCCACGATATCGGTAATTCGACACAAATGGACAATGTTTTTTGATTCTTTAAATAAGTGAAAGAGGAGAGGAATAATGATTTGTAATTTTCCATAAACATGAAAACATCCAGAATATACATGATTCTGTAGATTTCATGCCTCTTGGATAAGAGGGGGTGAAGAAAGAAGAGGAAGGAATCATGAAATAAAGAAAACATGAGAAATTTCTTACAAAAAATTCGGCAGCCTAACGGCGCCTCTTAAAATTTCATAAAAACAAGATTGATGAGAGGAATGGAATATCTCATCAATCATAAAAAATTTGGACAGTAAGGGAAATATTAAATGAAATATCCCAACAAAAGACAAAGGGAAAGGAAGAGAATAACATAAAATGGATGGAAAGAATGAAAATGAAAGAGGATGTTTACCTCTTGATCTCTTCTCCTTGAGATCCTTCTTAAGGGCTTTGATTTTGGTCTTTTGGTGAGACCAGCAGCTCTAGGACGTGGGGAAGAATATTGAGGAGGGAATTTGGCAGAAATTAGACAATGCTCAAGGCTTGAGAGGTGTGGGAGGAAGAGGGGAGTGAGGGTGGTATTTATAGTGGAGGAGGGGAGGTATTTTAGATTATTTTAATTATTATTATAATATTTTTATCAAGACTATGAATAATCTCAAAACAAGTGGCCTTAATTAGTGAAAATATCATGTGATTTCGAAGCAAGTGGCCTTGCATCACTTATGATGTCATAAATAGTGCATTTTTACTGATAAATTGATTATACGGTATTTTACCGTATTTCACTATTCACCGAAAATTCAAGAGTTTCAGAAAAATACCAAAAATTTACCCCAACCATTTTTCGACGTGTAGAATTCAAAAATGAACTCCATTTTTCAAAAATAATTTTCTAAATATTATTAATTTAATTTTAAAATAAGGTCACAGTTAATTCGAAAAATAACAAAATTGAAGTGCAATTAGTTTTATGTGACATTGGAAAATTAATTATGATCCCATTATCCTATTTCCATGGGAAAATAAAATAATAATATTATTTACTATTCATGAGGTCATATTACTATTCATATTACTATTCATATTACTATTCATTAGGGCATGTTACTATTCACCAAAAAAACAAGTTTGTTCTATCAGACTCGAAATAACATACTGAACACAATTGTAGATGATAGTTTCTTGAAATTCAACACATAGAAGAAATAAAATTATGTTTAAAGGATACTTATAAATATATACCTTAAACAAAATTTCAAGCATTTTCAATTTATTTTTAGAAAACCTTGGGATGTTACAATAGTCGTAGGTGGTCATGAAGACCTAGGGTTCATCATTGCTCGTTTTTTATTTTTATTTTGTTTCAAGGACCCTCTTGATTTTTTTGGGGATTTCTCTCACCTTTTCCCAATGGTTTTTAATAACCGTTGGGAAAAACCCCCCCAAATTCACTCAAACAGAACCCCTCGACTCCCAGAAGCTCCCCATTTCCAGAACTACATTTCATACTCCCAGAAGTGGCCGCCCAGGTGAACCTCTTCCATCTGATCAGCTGCAACTCCCCCATTCAGGTTAGACTCCTTCAACCTCTTCTCATATTAGCTAAGGATATCCTTCTATTCTCAACATTTCTCCATTTATTTCACTATTTAGAAAGATCGCGTCGTTTTGACCTATTTATAGGGATTTTGGAAAATTTTATGATTCACTACTCCCTTCAAGAATTGTTTACTCAAATCACTACATCAATGTACACATTGTCCAATTAATGTTTTCATTGCACATATACATTTATAAGGGCATGGTCTCTTTCTTGTGTTCTAATTTTAAAGATTCATAGTTCTTTTTTTAATCTCAATGCTCCAAATATTACAACTTCATGAATATGAACTCATAAGAAATTATTTGCAATATTTATTCATAGTATTTCATGAAAATCACTCCTTTCATTAAGATCATGTCAAACATGAATATCTTATTCATCTTCATTTTTGTACACTATGTGTGTTACATAACAAGTATGTATCATGTTTCTATCAAAATCTTTATATATATAAAATGACACATTGTTCACTTATCCTTTGCACAATAGAACATATGGAGTATCTTCTTCAACTTTGTAAAATAGTATGTGGTCCCTAATTATTTTTCACAGAAGAAATAAGAAATACTTAATCGTACATTCCAATGTTCTTTATGAATAAAATTTCTACAAAGGGAACTCTCGGTGGGACCTCTCCTTCTACCATGTAGTACTTCTTCCTTCTTCATGAAACTAATTCACAAAAAAACCTTTTAGATTTTTTCTCCGGAACCATAGAAAACCCTTTTAGATTTTTTAGTTGTCGCTTTAATTTATCATATCATTATATTAAAATGTTATATAAATAGACTGGATAGTTATAGACCTCTCAATGGTCACCTACATGAATTGTATCTAACACATTGTTAGAGATGCAATTGGAAGCAATCCGTTTATTACTTATGATGACTCCAATAGCTTAATTGTAAGAGTTGATTGTGAACCCGAAGTTGTGGTGGGAAATATATAGAATCATACAGTCGTGTTCTCACCTACATGTTTCACCTACATCATTCAGAGTGTGTATCCTAGTACTTACCTTCAAACCATCATAAATCTTCTGCTTATTTATGTTTTTTTATCAGAATGGTTTTTCTATATTTTGTTTTTTGGGTTACACGTTAGTTATCTGTTTCTAATTACATCCATATTTGTTTTCACTGCAGGAAATGACACCCATTGAAGAGATGCGGTGGAAAAATATGACAGAAAATAATTGTCGCATGACACAGATGGGAGTTCCTCCACTCATCCATGTTGTGAGTATCTTATTTCAAATATATATATTTCAATAACTTATAATATCATGTGTTTACTTTGTGTTAAACGTTTTTACAGGATCCACCCCCTAGACGAGAGATATTCGACGAGGATCCCACTACGGGAAAAAGGGTTTATTGCGACGAATTATTTGCGACGGGACATATTCTCGTCGCAACAGGTCCGACGAAAGGCTTATTTGCGACATGAATATATTCTCGTCACAAATAACTGATCATTTGCGGTGGGGACAATGTCACTGTCGCAATAGGTTTGACGCGGATTTCACGCCAAAATGCGGGAAAAGTATTTGCGACGGGTGGCTACTCCCCGTCGCAAATACTCTGCCACGGTAAATACTATTTGCGACGGGTAAAGCCGCCCGCCGCTAATGTTATGTCGGTTTACAAGTATTTGCGACAGGCTTGTCGCAATAACCTTTTCATGGACGAGGGTATTTGTGATGGTCCGTCGCAAATACTTATCGACAGACATAATATTAGCGGCATGCAGCTTTACCCGTCGCAAATAGTAATTGCGAAGGGACCGTCGTAAATAAGTAAATAGTAGCGACGACGGATTTACCCATCACAAATAGTATTTACCGCGTCAGGGTATTTGCGACGGGAAACTCCGCCCGTCACTAACGTTATGTCGGCAGGTAAGTATTTTCGACGGTTCCCGTCGCAAAAGTCTTTTTAAACATCGATAAGTATCGTTAAGTATGGTTTTTTGTTTATCAATCAAATAAATCCTTGTCTGGATACGAACAAGTAGAGGTGGCTCTGGTACAGATGTACCTAGAAGTGAAAACTCTGACAAGGGGTTTCGGGCTTGACCCGGGGTATCCTGGTACATGACAACGGGCTTTGCTGCACTCTTGGTTTGACACTCCCGGGGGATATTTATTTGGTAATAATTAGATTTAATTAGAAATTTGTAAATAATTAAAATAATTTTCAAATAATTAAAATAATTTTCAAATAATTAAAATAATTAGATTTATTAAAATAATTAGATTTATTCAAATAATTAGCAAACAATTAAAATAAATAGTGATTTAATTCAAATAATTAAAAATAATTAACAAATAATTAAAATAATTAGCAAATAATTAAAATAATTAGTAATTAAAATAAATAGCGATTTAATTAGATTTATTCAAATAATTAGCAAATAATTAAAATAAATAGCGATTTAATTCAAATAATTAATTAAAATAATTAGCAAATAATTAAAATAATTATCAAATAAAATAAATAGTGATTTAATTCAAATAATTAGGAATTAAAATAAATAACGATTTAATTCAAATGATTAAAATAATCAGCAAGTGATTAAAATAATTAGCAAGTGATTAAAATAATTAGCAAGTGATTAAAATAATTAGTGAGTGATTAAAATAATTAGCAAGTGATTAAAATAATTAGCAAGTGATTAAAATAATTAGCAAGTGATTAAAATAATTAGCAAGTGATTAAAATAATTAGCAAGTGATTAAAATCATTAGCAAGTGATTAAAATCATTAGCAAGTGATTAAAATCATCAATAAGTGATTAAAATAATTAGCAATTGATTAAAATAATTAGCAAGTGATTAAAATAATTAGCAACAAACGTGATTGACCACTCATCCACCTCAATTCTCTTTTCATCTATGTGTTGATGCTTGATAGAAAACTTCTGTCTCCACATGTAATATTTGCATTCACTGTCAAAATCAACCTGCCAGTGAATGTGAATATTACATGTGGAGAGAGAAGTTTCTTGTCAAGTGTCAACACATAGATGAAAAGAGAATTGAGGTGGATGAGTGGTCAATCACGTTTGCTTTTCCATTGAATGAGTGGTTAATCACCTGGTCTCTGCATATCTTCCCATTACTAATTAGTAACATAATTAGTATATAATTAGTATATAATTAGTATATAATTAGTAACATATGTTATTATTATATGATTAATATTTATGAAAAATAATATTAATATTTAGGTCATGTTCAATAAAAATTTTGCATCAGCCGTGTCCAATGTAAACTCTATAATTGTCATTGCTTGGTTGATCACCTCGTAAGTAGCATTGCAATAAGACGATCCAATTCATGTCTTTCTCATCTATAAGAATCATATCACATGACCCTTTACATACCATTATTCCTTGAAAATTTTAGGGATTAAATTTTTAAGTAAAATTATCTATGTAAACGGTAATGCGAGATGATTCTTAGAGATGTGAACGACATGACTTGGGTCGTCTTATTTCAACGCTACTTGCGAGGTGATCAACCAAGCACAGACAATTATAGAGTTTACATTGTACACAGCTGACACAAACTTTTATTGAGCATGACCTAAATATTAACGACCCTTTAAGATATGAACATGTTAAGAATAGATCAAATCATGTTTCGAATAATTATCAGTAATTACCGATAATTACCAATAATTAGCAGTAATTAGCAGTAATTTCACTGAAAATTGTGTCGCTCGTAAGTAGTGGTAATTATTAAGAAGTAGTTCTAATATCTTCTCTTTTTGGGGATTTTTCTAAGTTAACATTGTACACAACTAACGCAAAATTTTTATTGAGCATGACCTAAATATTAAATACCCTTTAAGATTTGAACATGTTAAGAATAGATCAAATCATGTTGCGAATAATTATCAGTAATTACCAATAATTAGTAATAATTACCGATAATTACCAATAATTAGTAATAATTACTGATAATTACCAATAATTAGCAGTAATTAGTAGTAATTTCACTGAAAATTGTGTCGCTTGTAAATAGTGGTAATTATTAAGAATTAGTTTTATATCTTCTCTTTTTGGGATTTTTTCTAATATCAAATTATTCAAAACCAGTAATGTTTTAATGTTTTGTAGAAAAATATAGAACAACGAAGTCGACAACAGTCATTATTAGAAGACCGCGTATGGATAAATCAATGTAGAAATCCAAACGATTCTGGTTTTAATCCTGTATATATTGAGGGTGTAGAGACTTTCTTATCATTTGCATCATCAAATCCAGAATTTGTTTTAGAAGGAACAATAAAATTTCCTTGTAAAAAATGTGCACTGAGAACGTTTGACACATTTGATAAAGTTGGGGGACATCTCTTGCATTTTGGTTTTCAACTGGATTATGTTTTTTGGTATCAACACGGTGAACTCAGTTCTAGAGAAGGTGATACTAACTTGATTCCAGATCCATCGTGGTTTTAAAATTTAGTACATGATGTTGCAGGTCCATCTGTTCAAAATACTGAAAATCAGGATGATATTGATTCAACTCCTGAGTTGGAACCATCTGAATTTTTATGAGTTGCTGAGATCTGCTGAGGATGCATTATATCCTGGTTGCAAGATAAGAAAGTTAGAAGCAGTTGCAAAATTTATGGCTATCAAATTAGATAATGGAATGTCAAACAACTATTTTGATCAGATATTTTCTTTGGTTAAAACATTGTTACCCGAAGGAAATGTTTTGCCTGCAAATTACTATGAGAGTAAGAGGCTGGTTCGGAATTTAGGACTTAGTTGTCAGAAGATTCGTGCATATTCAAATGATTGCATTTTATATTCTGGTGAAAATGAGTCATTGGATAGTTGTCCCACATGTGGACAATCGAGGTATAAAGAAGCTCAACATGGGAAGTCTGGCTTGATTCATGTAAAACAGTTGAGATATTTTCCGCTATCTTTCTTTGACTCAATGAAACATTTGATATTACATTTTCCACATGAAGCAAATTGTGGAGGTCCAGTACAATTTTGATGGATGTACCCATTCAAAAGATGCATGCAGAAGTTGAAAAAAAAGTACGTAACAAAGCATCTGTTGAAGGATCAATTGATGAAGATTATTTGCAAGAAGAAATAACTTTTTTCTGCTCTCACTGTTTTGAATCTGAGTATCCCTCAAAACACAACCGCATGGGACGGAACGAGGGGAATGTTGATGATGGAATGGACAATCAATTATCAGTTTTTAATCAGTCAGAGCTTGGTTTCGGTGGAGTTCATGAATGATGGCTTTCGGATGATGAACATCACAAAGCTCATATGTATGTTCTGCTCAATTGTGAAGAGATGACATCATTTGCACTGTAAGTGCTTCTATCACTTATTCTATCATTTATGTTACAATAAGTAACTTTATTTTTTTTAGGTTATATGATAATCATATCAAGAAACAACTTTCACAAATTACAGCAGCTACTCTTGAAGAACGCTGACAGAAAAAATTTTCTCTGTGGTTTCAAAAACTGGTAATATAAATTCTTCATGTTTTAACATCTCATTCAATTTATTGTTTATTATATTGATAATTATTTTACAAATTTTCAGGTGTCTCAACATGCTGATAAAATTGACAAACGTCTGTGTATATTGAGTAATCCACCATCCAAAATGGTTAAATCTTATAATGCATATGTGGTGAATGGATTTTGATTTCATACACGTGCATATGGGGAATAAAAAAAACAATGAATAGTGGAATTTTCTTGAAAGGATCTCATCATAGAGAAAATAAAGTTGACTTTTATGCCATGCTTGATGAAATTATTGAACTCTATTATCTAGGACAACATTACATAACGATGTTCAAATGTTGGTGGTTGGATACTGAGAGAGGATTTCGTGTTCATCCTACTCATGAAATCATCGATATTAAATATAAAAGTCTTCTTGCAGTAAATGAATCATTTTTACTGGCTCAACAGGCACATAAAGTTTATTATGCAAAGTACTATGCTACGTCAAGAGACCTGAGTGATTGGTGGAGCATAATAAAAATCAAAATTTGAGACAATCAGTTTTCTCAAAGTGAAGCTTGTTTCACTGAAGTGCAAGGAATTGAAGTTTTTCAAGAGACTACTCAAAATTCATCTTTTTCACAAAGAAACATGAGTATCGATGATGACATCCCACAATTAAGATTCAATGTTGACGATGATGTTAATGATGTCACAAATGAATTTGAAATGGTAAGAGATGATGGAACTGAAACTCAAATGGATATCGATGATATTGAGGAGGAATATGAAGATGACATCGTCAGATATAAAGATGATGATGAAGGTGGACATTAATACAATTCAATTCTAGTCATGTCACGACCCGTCCTCGGGGCCCGTGCCGTGACTACCCCAAGCCCGCCTTCCATAGTCCAGGGGCTGGCGACTAGCACCAAGGCGTAAATCCCGGTAAAAGGGAAGGCATTGCCTTTGTAAAAACACCACAGAGTAAGCAAGCGGAAAAGTAAACACTAAGTAAAAACAGAGTACAACTGAAGTGCGAAAAAGTAAATGGGCTAGTATACAAACTCAACTGAAAGTAAAGTACAACTCGAAAGGGAAAACAACAACTGTAAAGTAAAAGCCGCTACACCGAGCTGTCCACTGGAAATCCCACCTGAAGGGTGGGTACAGATAGCTCCAAGGCTCCTCGGGTCCCGCCGTCCGCTCCGAGCACGTCCCGCCCAGTGGTCCACCTCCAGGTACCGTCCTGCTCTGCAAGCCTCAGTCACGATCAACGCTGTACATCGTCTGCAACCAACACAACGTAGTGCGGGCATAGCCCGTGCAGGGGTGAGTATAACGATACTCAGTAAGGACCCCGAGACCCTCAAGGTCTCACTAAAACCAACAAGGATAACCACAAGAAGATCTCAACAGATAACCTCTACTTAGATATATGCCCATACATATACCTAAGTTATCAAGTAACCCATCTCAATCATGAGGCAAACACAAGGTCAAAAGTCTCAGATCAAACCAGGATTTTCATCATTGAAACCGTAACTGCTGAAGAGCTCCGTCTCTGGAGTGTACAGTGGTCCTGTCACAACTCCGAGGTACTGCTCACTAACTTAAGACTGTTGTAGCACTCCACCTATCGAGTAATGCGGGTCAGCCGCTACCACCAAGCGCTCCCATGTGCCGCTACAACCAAACGCACCTCTTTCGTGGGTCTGCCGCTACAACCAAGCACTCCCATGTGCCGCTACAACCAAGTGCACCACTGTCGTGGGTCTGCCGCTCCAACCAAGCGCTCCCATGTGCCGCTACAACCAAGCGCACCTCTGTCGTGGGTCTGTCGCTACAACCAAGCGCTCCCATGTGCCGCTACAACCAAGCGCACCTCTGTCGTGGGTCTGTCGCTACAACCAAGCGCTCCCATGTGCCGCTACAACCAAGCGCACCACTGTCGTGGGTCTGCCGCTACAACCAAGCGCTCCCATGTGCCGCTACAACCAAGCGCACCTCTTTCGTGGGTCTGCCGCTACAACCAAGCGCTCCCATGTGCCGCTACAACCAAGCGCACCTCTGTCACACACCGAGTCGTTCGATCAGCAGTCGTCGGGTCTCAGTCAGCTACACGGTCTCCGTGCTCCGCCCGCTCGTCTCCGGGAGGGTCCGCTCCACGAGCTACTGGTCGATACTCCAAGTATCACAAAGTCCCGCAAGGAAGTATCTCGAAGGACCACCTCGTCATTGGGGTCTCAACGCAACAGACGGCGCGTTAATCGGACGCCCGATCTGTGAGTTCTTAGCCTTTCCGTCCCAAGGGCCCGGTTGGTTTCGTGAGCGAACCAATCCGGCCGTAACTCAACTATACCCCGAACACTCACAAGGTATACTCATAGGGACCGTTTTTCAACGTGATCACCAATGCCACTGACGGTTCGTCAAACGGATGTCTGGTCTGAAAGATATCAGCTTTTTCGTTCTAGGGGCCCGGTTGGATTTCAGTGCGATCCAACCTGGCCACTATCCATCTGCATCCAAAACTCGGGCGGAGGATGCCAAAAGTTCCGTCTCATCAAGAGGAACTCAACGCAACAGACGGCGCGTCAATCGGACGCCCGGTCTGAGAGTTATTGGCTTTTTCGTCCCAGGGGCCCGATTGGTTTTTAAGGCAAAACCAACCCGACCGTACTCCACTTGCGTTCAAACCTCGGGCGGAGTGAGCCGAAAGATCCGTCTCACTAAGAGGAAACTAACAAATCTGACGGCACGTCAATCGGACGTCCGTAGCTCAAGATATGAGCGTTTCCGCTCCGAGGGCCCGGTTGGTTTCGTGTACGAACCAACCCGGCCGAACCCAAAGTATTCCGAAACTTTGAGTGCGATAAACCGAAACGACCGACTCGCTCCAAGGATTGCGTTGCCGCTGACGGCGAGTCGTTTGGAGGCCCGTAGCTCAAGATACGACCATTTGAACGAAGTCCGTCCGAAGACGGGGGGCCCGGGCCCGGGCCGACCCGGCCCGACCCCCCCTGGTTGGCCCGAACCGGGTCGGGTCCGACCCGGTTGGCCCAGCCCAGCCCGGCCAGGGCCGGTCCGGCTCGGCTCGGCCGAGCGGCCGACGCGGGGGAAAGCCGCCGCCCCGCGTGACACCCCCGCGGCACCCGCGGCACCCGCTGGGTGTCGCGCTGGACACCCGCGGCACCCGCGGGGTGTCGCGCTGGACACTCGCGGCACCCGCGGGGTGTCGCGCTGGACACCCGCGGCACCCGCGGGGTGTCGCGCTGGACACTCGCGGGGTGCCGCCGCCTCCGGCCGCCGGCGCCGCCGTGCCGGCGACCCGCGCCGCCACCGGCTTCCGCGGGCCGCCGGAGTCGCTCCGTTGGCCCGTTTTCCTTCCCGTCTGCGTCGTTGTTCCTCCCGGGTTCCGTTCTTTACTGCGGGATCATCAAACACCCGTTGCGGCACGTTCTGTCGTCGCCCGCCAAACCCGCAAAACACGAAGAACGACGGAGGGTTGTCGGGTCGTGTTCGTTTGACCCGCACCCTCCACGTTAGATAAAAACAACGGGAGAAAATAGAATGTTCAACACATGAACCAACAATTTTAATAAAATAAAATTGTTTCTTTGATTCCGGTTCTTTAATTTTTAAAGAATGTTGACGGGAATATAAGGAGGGGTATTTCCAAAATATAAAATCCCTACCTCAAGCGTCGTCGAGCGAGGGTTCGTCGCGGATTTTCTCGTCGCGGAAGAAAGCGTCGCGGGAAGGGAATCGTCGATGTCACGTCGCGGTTCAGTGTCGCGGAAGAGGATTCGTAGATGAAGACGGAGGTTGTCCGAGGTGGAACAACGTCTCCCTTCCTTTGATGTGGAAAGAAGAACGAGGGATGGCCCGTCGTCGTTCTTCGGAAGAAGGACGTGACGATGTTCTTTGTCGGAGACCGATTTGTTCTTCACGTTCTTCGTCGTTGAAGAAGATGTTCTTCAAGCCTCCCAAATCCTCCCAACGTGACAAGACTCAAAAAAATAAAATAAGCCCAAGTCTTATTTTATTAACACAAGATAAGAAATTGAATTTCAAAAGAAAAGAAACGATCAATTAATCTCAAATAATTAATTGTAACAAATTAACAGCCCAATTAAATGGGGCGTTTCTTAACCAGAAAAACGCACGGTTGACTTCTTTTAATAGGGGGTGCGGGTGCGTTACTTAAGAAGAAAAGAAACGGTGGGGCTCGTGCGGGCCCCACCTCACAAATATACTACCAAGGGGGTAGGTTATTCCTGGATAGCACCCTATCCGGTTCAACTCAGTTCAAGTCGCCTTTAAGTGGCTTCAAGTGGCTTAAGTGAAATAAAATAAAGTTGTCGCAAAATTATTTTATTTCTTAACTTTAAGCCCGAAAATTAAAAACCACACCCGAGCAAACGCAACTCCGGAAGAGGCGTTTCTAAGCGAATACCGGCGCTGCGATTTCATCGGTGCCCTCAGAATTCGATTCCGGGCACCGGTTCAAAAGTTAGAAAAACCCGCTCGTCCGTTCACTGAACGTACCCGAGCCAAACTTCGGAAAATGATTCCGGGCAGACCGGGCCTCGGAATCAGGCGCCGTCAGGAACTGCGTTCTTGTAAAATTCCAAAGAAAATTAAGAAAAAAATTTCCTTGAAATTTACGGGTCTTTACAAGTCATATATAATCATAACTTATATATATGTATATATAATAATAATTTTTAATTATTTGCTAACAACATTCATTTTATGTTTCAGATGAATGATGAGTTATTTCGTCAATTGTCAGAGGCTGACCTACCTTTGGATGAGGATGATTTAGGGTCATCTGACCCTCAGCCTACTAGCGCTTCAGGGAGTACGCGGAGGGGGTGTGGTCTTGCACGAATGATGATCCCTGACCCCATCCCCGAGCGACGTCCGCGTCTTGGGTTCGATCCACGCACATAGAGGTATGATAACCTATGCATTTTATTAAGATTTCATTAATTTATTTACATAATAAATGTTCAATTATTTTTTTACAGTTTTCTGCATATAGCAGTCAGACAAGGCAGTGCTATTTTGCGCAACTATTTTTCTCAGCTATGGACCACGTGGGAACAGATTCTCATTGATGTGCAGCAGGCCATGTTCGGTCATTGGTTGGTACATAAATAAATAGTTTTTATTTTGAAATTTATTTCATTTATAACTTGATATTGTAAATTATTTGTAGGGTTTATGGTATTCGATCGATGATACCATGCGTGACGCCATCCACGAGGCATGAGAGGTGGTGATGCGTCAGCGATTACGTCAGTTTTTACACAATTTAAGAAAAATGACCATGAAAAAAGCTGGAGTGACCGTGTTTGATGAGTCCTGTAGAGCCCACCGACCAGAGTACATTTCATCCCACGTATGGGATGGATTATGTTCACACTGGTTGAGTGGTGACTTTCAGAGGAGATCATCGTTGGGGAGGCAGAATCGGGGGAGACAGGAGGTGACTCATCGAGCTGGGAGTCATACATTCAGTACGCATAGACAACATCTGGTATGTATATTTTTAAAAAATATTTTATATAACTTTAAATATTAACAGTTTATTTTATATTCTTATAGGCTGTCGAGCAGCCCGATATTACGGAGTACAACGTATATCAGAGGATGTATAGTGATCCAGTTACTAGGGAGATTAGAGATGATCGCCAACGTCAGATTGTGGTCAGTATTATTTGTTTTTCAGTTTGAAAATTAACTGCATATAATATATTCACAATTTTAATTTCAAATTGCAACCGAAAGAGTCATATGATGCCACGACGTCACAGACCCAGGCTGAGCGTCAGGGCGAGACATCTGATTAGACCAGTGTCCATAATTTTGATGAGGCCGCATGGATGCAAGCTACCCAGTATGGCTTCGAGAAGGGCCGAGTAGTTGATATCAGCTCTCAGTTGACTCCTGCGGCTTGTTATGGTAGTGTTGTGATGTCGGCGTCCAGCTCGAGAGGAGGTCGTGCATCATCTTCTGCATCACAGTATGGGGATCAGTTGCGATCACCGACTGAGCTAATAGAGAGTCTCTGTAAGGAGCAGGAGGAGATGCGTTAGCAGCAGCAGCAGCATGAGGAGGAGCGCCGACGATAGCAGCAGGAGTACGAGGAGCAGATGAGTCGGTGACAGTAGCAGCATCAGGAGCAGATGAAGTACATGCGTCGTTTGACTTATGCATTAGGGATAGAGTTTCCTTCACCAGCTCCTCCAGATCCTCCAGCTCCCCCCCTCCTTCAGACCAGTGACAAGCTCCCCCCTCCTTCGGACCGGTGATTTATTTTGATGTTATAAAGTTTTTTGAATTCAAAATATGAATTATTCTCTATTTATAGTTTCTGTCTTTTTTATATTGGTGTCAATGTTGCATTATTTAATTCATATTTATTTTTAATAGTTTATTATTTATTATTAGTATTATTTTTTTTAATGTTTGTTTATTTTATTAATAATAATATTATTCTTACTGTTTTATTATTTTTTTATATTTTTTTGTTGCAAATATTGATAAAAAATTATGATTTAGTATTTAAAAAAATTATGATTTATTATTAGTATTATTTTTTTAATGTTTTTTTATATTTTTTTTTGAAAATATTGATAATTTTCATATTTTAATTATTTTAATAATATTAATAATAGATTTTCATAAATATTAATAGTAATAATAACATTATTATATTATATAATATTATATTTTTTATATTATAGTATTATTATGATTGTTAATATTTTTTAATATTATTCATATTTTATTATATTAAGAATTTTAAATATATTTAAAATTATAATTAATTATAATGTTTTAAATATTGGAATTTTTTTTTATTTTAATATTTGATTGAATTATAATTTTATTATTATTATTAAAATATATTTTTTTATTATATTATTATTATTATTTTTTTATTTTTTTATACTTATTTACGACGGGAATAAGGACCTGTCGCAAAAGGTATTTGCGTCGGGCCCGTCACAAATAGTTATTTCGAAATAACTATTTACGGTGGGAAAAGAGGCTCATCACAAAAGGTATTTGCGACGGGTTCGTCGCAAATAAGGTTTTTCGAAAAGGTATCTGCGGCAGGAATAGGAGCCCATCGCAAAAGGTATTTGTGACGGGCCCGTCGCCAATAGTTATTTCGAAATAACTATTTGCGGCGGGCAAAGATACCCATCGCAAAAGTTCTTTGCAACGAGCCCGCCGCAAATAGGTTTTTTAAAAATAACCTGAGAAGTATTCGTGACAGTAATCTTTCCCATCGCTATTAATATTATTAGCGACGAGACCGTCGCTAATAGTTTTAATTGTGATGCCATTTTCCGCGACGGGTTATTTGCGACGGGATCCCGTCACAAATAACTCGTCGCAAATACTCTGATTTCTTGTAGTGGCCTAATATTGCTCCCAGTACAATGGATGGTGGTAGGAGGGGGTGGTGTCAGAGTTAGACGATTATCTGGTGGTCCTGATACTGAGGCTGGTGGTACGACGACTCATGGTGTGAGAGTTAGACGATCCACTGGTCGTGCCTGATTGGACTTTTCCCCTACCACATACGTATCTTCTATGCCCCTTTTTGATCCTGGTGTGACTTTAGGGACACACAGGATATTTAGGCCTCCAATGTTTACACTACCAGTTGGCCAGGCATCTGTGCCATCATCTTTTGCTTATGGTTCATTATCTCCGAGCTATTATATTCCACCTTCTTCGACTCCTGCTCCGACACAATATGTGGTTGAGGAGTGTACACTAAGGGACACTCCACCTGTACAGGGTATTCCTTTAGCTTATGCACATCCAGTGATGCCCATTGATCCGACTACCACATGTATATTTATATAACTCTAACAAATTTTTATACCAAAATTTATTTTTATTATAACTTGTAATGATATTTTTTTCTTTAATAACAGATTCATCTATTGATAGGAGGCGGGGGAGGGGTCGTACTCACTTGCGTGCAATATGGAACTGTCAGACATAGTTGATGGTTGAATACAATGATGATGGACAAATGATTGATAAATCTGGGAAAGAATGTCGGGTTTTTTTGGCGACGCTAGCCAAATACTTCGACATCATTCCAGACAGCCCTCTCTCTTGGAGACATCTGCCACACGAAGTCAAGGATAATGCGTGGACACAAATATGCGTAAAAAATCTATTTAGATTTAATGTAGTATTTTTTTGTATTTATATGAATTAATTTATTGGGTGTCCGCTTCGGTTTAACTTACCTCATGGTAAAGGTGCACGACCAACACATTTAAAGGAGCTAGGAGAGCTTTGGAGAGCTTATAAGCATGAGCTGTATGTTGGATGGTGTGATAGAGTGGGCACGGAGTTGGAGACAGTACCTATCGTGGATGACTGCCTGATAGAGCAATATCGCCAAATGATTACCCATTGAGCAACTGCCAAATTTAAGGTATTAATCCCATTTGAGGTATTTAAATGACAGTTTTTATATTTTGCATTAATATTATCTTATTTATTATTAAAAATTATTTAGGAATCTTCTGAAAAAAAAAACATTGATTTAAAGAAATACCTCCACACTTTGGGGTGCACTACTATGTCAGATCATGAGAGGCACCTGGTACGATATAGTTGTTTATAATTTTTCTTTAGGACTTTCCCTTTTTATTGTTTCCTACTTAAATTGTGTGATTTATTGAATATTGAATATATGATTATACTTGCACTTTATATTGTTTCAATGTCATTACAGAAGCACAAATTGAATACTGAAGGACGTCTCCCTCTAGCAAAATTGTTTTGCTCGAGTAGAAGGAAAAAAGATGGAACTACGGTTAATGAACTGACACAAGAAAAGATTGTAAGTTTTAATTTGTTTATTTCAAAGTTTAATATCTATTTTGAAATTTAATAATCTATTAATATTTTTAACAGGCTGCTTTAGGGGCCCTTGATGCCCAGGATCCTGACAATTTAGGCCCACACGATCATTTATATCAGGTTTTGGGAGATGAGCACTCTGGTCGAGTACGCTACCGACCTGGTAAGAATATAGTCTCGATGAGGTATTGGTCCTCTCCAGGTATCCATTCTAGTACCACCGAGTTGGAACATGTCAAGGAGCATGCAAGACAGTCTGATAAAAGGGTTATAGAGTTGGAAAAATAGGTTCAAATGAGGGAGAAATAATTTATGAAAATGATCAAATATTTATCTTCATCACTTCCACCAAAGGCCAGCATGGCTTGTCAGACATATATGTCATCGATGGGTGCATTATCCAATGCATCGGGTGGCGGTTCTAGTGGCAGTTGAGATGATGACGTTCCTGGTGATGACGAGGATGCTGAAGAGGATGAGGGTGAGGATGAGGATGAGGACGAGGGAGAGGATGGGGCCGAGGGCAAGGATGGGGTTGAGTATGATCATGGGGACGATGACGAGGACGACGAAGAGGATGGAGATGGCAGTGAGGATGAGACTGATGATGACAGTGGTGATGGTGATGGTGATCAGGGGCAATTTGATCCATTAAATTTTTGAATTCTGTATAACTCTTTATTTTTGAACCTGGTTTTCACTCTGGTATAAATTTTTTTGAATTCAGTATAACTCTTTATTTTTTACCAAATATGGAATCCTAATGATGTTATAATGGTTTATGGGGTTTCTGGGGCTTGTTTGGAGCTCAGAACCCCGGTTGGCGTATAAAAACACTATGCCTCACGGTTAGTAAAAAATTTAAGTCCATACCAAAAGGTATCTACCAAACATATAGGGATATATATTAGAATAAATGTTCATGATTTTCCCTAACCATGCACCAGGGGATTCACATCATGCACAATGTCTATAGTTTTATTATAAGATATTATCACCGTTGTTGCATGATTTGCCTAACTGTCATATGGAAAACCGACCAAATGCATTCAAATTGTGTTTATACTTTAGGAAAATGATCTATGAGTCATATGTTATGTGTACGAGTCATCCCCGCATCAATCCGAGGCATGGTGTGGCCGGTATCACTCAAAGTGTCTCTCTTTTGTTTAAAATGAACACCCTTTTAAGTAAAAACAACTGACATACGAAAACCCAACCAAACATATTTGGATTGTGTTGATACTTAAGGAAAATGATCCATGGGTCACATGTGATGTGTAAGACTCAACCTCACCTCAGTCTGAGGCACGATGTGGCCGGTACCACTCAAAGTGTCTCACTTTTATTTGAAATGGACAACATTTTAAGTGAAAACAACAATTGACATACGGAAAACGGACCAAACGTATTCAGATTCTGTTGATACTTTATCACAATGATCCATGGTAAATTTTTGATGTGTAAGAGTCAACCCATCATCAATCCGAGGCACGGTGTGGCCGGTACCACTCAAAGTCTCACTTTTATTTGAAATGGACCGAATTTTAAGTGAAAACAACAACTGACATACGAAAAACCGATCAAATGCATTCGGATTGTGTTGATACTTTAGGACAATAATAAATTGGTCATTTGTGATGGTTATGAGTCAACTCATCCTCAATCTGAGACACGGTGTGGCCAGTATCACTCAAAGTGTCTCACTTTGATTTGAAATGGACAACATTTTAAGTGAAAACAACAACTGACATACGAAAAACAGACCAAACATATTTGGATTGTGTTGATACTTTAGGAAAACGATTCAATGGTCATTTGAGACGTGTATAAGAAAAATCCGCCTCAATCCAAGGCACGGTGTAGCCGGTATCACTCTAAATGTCTCTCTTTTGTTTAAAATGGACATAATTTTAAGTAAAAATAACTGACATACGGAAAACCGACCAAACATATTTGGATTGTCTTGATACTTTAACACAATGACCCATGGGTCATTCATGAGGTTTATTAGGAGATGACACATCATTCAGACGCGTGGTTTGCGCAGCACAACTGGATATGTGTTTTTTAGGTGTTTGGTGCGCTTGAAAAGCATGCGTGGGGTGGTCAAAACCAGTCGAACGACCTCAGAATGCCATGAAATTAGATGAAAATAAAGGGTGGGTGAACTGTGAAATGGTCGGCCATACGACACGTCAATCGGAGGTGTCGTGTGACCGCGGTGGCCGAAAACACGCTCCGCGTGTCTTAAATGGCCAAAACATGCGTTTAATAGTCAAATGCATACCGAACGACATCAGAATGAATTAAAATCACACGAAAACCCTAATTATTATTTGTGAGGTGTTTGAGGAGACCAAACATCATTCAGATGCACGGTTTGCACGACACGACTGAATATGTGTTTTTTAGGTGTTTGGTGTGCTTGAAAAGTGTGCTGGGGTTTTCAAAACTGGTCGAACGACCTCGGAATTTCATGAAATCAGACGACAACAAAGGGTGGGTGAATTGTGAAATAGTCAGCCATACGACACATCAATCAGAGGTGTCATGTGACTGCGGTGCTCAAAAACACACTCTGCGTGTCGTAAATGGCCAAAACATGTGTTTTACGGTCAAATACATACCCAACGACATAGGAATGACTTAAAATCACATGAAAACACGCTAATTATTATTCGTGAGGTGTATGAAAATATGAAACATCATTCAGATGCGCGGTTTGCGCGACACGACTGAATATGTATTTTTTAGATGTTTGGTGCGCTTGAAAAACATGTGTGGGGTGGTCAAAACCAGCCGAACGACCTTGAAATTCCATGAAATCGGTCAAAAACAAAGGGTGGGTGAACTGCAAAATGGTCGGCCAGAAGAGACGTCAATCAGAGGTGTCGTGTGACTATGGTGGCCGAAAACACACTCCGCGTGTCGTAAATGGCCAAAACATGCGTTTAACGATCAAATGCATACCAAACGACATCGGAATGACTTTAAATCACACAAAAACACCCTAATTTTTATTTTTGAGGTGTACGAGGAGACGACATGTCATTAGGATGCGTAGTTTCCACGACACGACTAAATATGTGTTTTTAGGTGTTTGGCGTGCTTGAAAAGCGTGCGTGGGGTGGTCAAAACCGGCCGAACGACCTCAAAATGCCATGAAATCAGACGATAATAAAGGGTAGGTGAATTGTAAAATGCTCGGCCATACGACAGGTCAATCAGAGGTGTCGTGTGACTGCGGTGGCCAAAAATGCACTTCGCGTGTCGTAAATGGTCAAAACATGCGTTTAACAGTCAAATGTATACCAAACGACATCATAATGACTTGAAATCACACAAAAACACCCTAATTATTATTCATGAGGTGTAAGAGGAGACGACACGTCATTTGGATGCACGACACAACTGAATATGTGTTTTTTAGGTGTTTGGCGCACTTGAAAAGCGTGCGTGGGGTGGTCAAAACCGGTCGAACGACCTCGGAATGCCATGAAATCGGACGAAAACAAAGGGTGGATGAACTGTGAAATGGTCGGCCAGACAACACGTCAATCAGAGGTGTCGTGTGACCACGGTGGCCGAAAACGCACTCCGCGTGTCGTAAATGGCCAAAACATGCATTTAACGGTCAAATACATACCGAACGACATCAGAATGACTTGAAATCACACGAAAACACCCTAATTTTTATTTTTGAGGAGTACGAGGAGACAAAACGTCATTTAGACGCGCGGTTTGCACGACACGACTGAATATGTGTTTTTTGGGTGTTTGGTGCGCTTGAAAAATGTGCGTGGGGTGGTCAAAACCGGCCGAACAACCTCAGAATGCCATTAAATCATATGAAAAAAGGGTGGGTGAATTTTGAAATGGTCGGATAGACAACACGTCAATTGGAGGTGTCGTGTGACCGCGGTGACCGAAAACGTACTCCGTATGTCGTAAATGGCCAAAACATGTGTTTTACTGTCAAATACATACCCAAAAACATTGGAATGACTTGAAATCACACAAAACACACTAATTATTATTCTTGAGGTGTACGAGGAGACAACACTTCATTCAGATGCACGGTTTGCGCGGTTTGCACGACACAATTGAATATGTGTTTTTTAGGTGTTTGGCGCATTTGAAAAGCGTGCGTGGGGTGGTCAAAACCTGACGAACAACCTCGGAATGCCATGAAATCAGATGACAACAAAAGGTGGGTGAATTTTGAAATGGTCAGCTAAACGTCACGTCAATCGAAGGTGTCGTGTGACCGCGGTGGCCGAAAACGCACTCTGCGTGTCATAAATGGCCAAAACATGAGTTTAACGGTCAAATGCATGCCGAACGACATTAGAATGACTTGAAATCACACTAAAACACCTTAATTATTATCAGTGAGGTGTACTAGGAGACGACACATCATTCAGACACGCGGTTTGCACGGCACGACTAAATATGTGTTTTTAGGTGTTTGGTGCGCTTGAAAAGCGTGTGTGGGGTGGTTAAAACTGGCCGAACGACCTTTGAATGCCATGAAATCAGACGACAATAAAGGGTGGGTTAATTTTGAAATGTTCGGCCATACGACACGTCAATCGGAGGTGTTGCATGACCGCGGTGACCGAAAATGCACTCAGCGTGTCGTAAATGGCCAAAACATGCGTTTAATGATCAAATGCATACCGAACAACATCATAATGAATTCAAATCACATGAAAATACCCTAATTATTATTCTTGAGATGTATAAGGAGACCACACGTCATTCGGACGCACGGTTTGCACGACACGACTGAATATGTGTTTTTTAGGTGTTTGGTGCGCTTGAAAAGCGTGCGTGGGGTGGTCAAAACCGGCCAAACGATCTCAGAATGCCATGAAATCGAACGAAAATAAAGGGTTGGTGAATTGTGAAATGTTCGGGCATACAACATGTCAATCAGAGGTGTTTTGTGACCGTGGTGTCCAAAAACACACTCCGCGTGTCATAAATGACCAAAACATGCGTTTTACGGTCAAATACATACCGAATGATATCAGAATGACTTCAAATCACACGAAAACACCCTAATTATTATTAGTGAGGTGTAAGAAAATATGACACGTTATTTGGAGGCACAGTTTGCCCAGCTTGGTAGAATATGTGTTTTTTAGGTGTTTGGTGCGCTTGAAAAGCGTGCGTGGGGTGGTTAAAACCGGCCAAACGACCTCAGAATACCATGAAATCGGATGACAACAAAGAGTAGGTTAATTGTGAAATGGTCGGCTAGACGATACGTCAATCGGAGGTGTTGATACTTTAGCACAACGATCCATGGATCATTTGTGACAGGTACGAGTCAACCCCACCTCAATCTGAGGCACGTTGTGACTGGTATCACTCAAAGTGTCTCACTTTTGTTTGAAATGGACAACATTTTAAGTGAAAACAACAATTGGCATTTGGAAAATCTTCACAAGGCTACACATAGATTCTTGAAATTAAGGGATAAAATATAATATATGGTCTATTGGTTATACGTTATTAGAAGAAAATATTCACAAGGCATAGATTGAAACACAATGGGTCATAATATATATAGAAAAACATGAATTATATTAGGAATGAGTCTCAAAATCCCATCATGAACATGCACCAACACTCATGTTCTATTTCTCAATCTTGGATCGTTCATTCTATACAATAACATACAACAAATAAATATCATATAGTGATTTCATATGAAACCTATGACCACTCAAGCATACCATATAACAAATTGGTCAACAAAGCTACACATAGATTCTTGAAATATAAGTTTCAAAGTCTCAAAAAAATACCCCAATGGTGAGGAATAAATATGGTGACACTATAGCCCCATGGATCACCTCAATCCCACCCTCAAACAGTGGGTTTTAGGACCAAACTAAAGTCCCTTTGGGAACCCAATACCAAAGATTTAATTGAATTTTCATACCCACTACCCAAGATGGGGATTCATCTCAAATCACACCCAGGGGAGAAAATTACAATTAGCCACATACCCCCTTATTCTAATTGAAAATTCTATGAAAAACATGTAGGCTATCCCGGTAACCCATCTCATATGTCGAGATTGGCCAATTTTTCCCACTAACACATCAGGAACCATTTATACATGGATACATAATCATAGAGGAACATAAACATCCCGTGTGCTTCCTATAACTCATCCTAGGTCTAAGCACATGACCACTACCATTGTATATCTTATGGGTATCATGATCCTTGTCCACTCTACCCAAGTTTTTCTATTGGTTTTAAGATACTCAACCCAAGACCATGACTAAACATCCCATGTGCTTCCTATAACATGTAGGTTTTTTCTCTTGTGTGTATTGGTGTTATGTTTTGAGTGAGGAATGAATTCTAAATTTTGAATACTCTTATGTGTGTTGGTGTTGTGGTTTGAGTGAGGAATGAATTATAAATTCGGAATACTCTTATGGGTGTTATTACATTTCCTATAACATGTAGGATTTTCTCTTATGGGTGTTATTGCATTTGAATTTCTAAATTTCTAAATTTCTAAATTCTAGAATGAATTCTAAATTTTGAATAATTTGGATGGGGATTTTGTATTAGTGTTGTTGCAGGTCTGGAGAGGGGGAGGTGTGTTACTGTGTTGTTGCAGGTCTGGAGAGGGGAGAGGGGCCTGCTGCTGTGGAGTTGAGCAAATCTATACCAACGGTTTTGCAAAACCATTGGTATAGATTCTATAATATAACTATACCAATGGTTTTGTTATAACCATTGGTATAGGTTTATACCAACGGTTATAACAAAACCGTCGGTATAGTCTTATGGCTTGATATATACCCTCTATACCAATGGTTTACAACCGTTGGTATATGTTATATTTAACTCACATATGCCAATAGTTTGTAGCAAACCATTGGTACACCTTCTATTTTGACACTTATACCAACAATTTTCACAGAACCGTTGGTATAGGCCTATTATCACGACTTACTTGGCCACGGTTTAGGGAACCGTTGGTATACTATATACCAACGATTTCCAGGCCTTTACCAATGGTTTTGAACCATTGGTAAAGTGTAAAATTCCAGTAGTGTTAAATATTACAAGTAGACACTCCTACTCACTATCCATTTTTTTCATAAAATAAAAACTATTTAGAAAGAAACATGGTATCGTTTCATGTTTTAACAACATAAATTTTCCTTGATCCCATCCCTGACTCTATTCTTCTTTATGTCCTATGAAAAACATTTCAAAATTTGGGATGAGAATAAAAAGCTCAGTAAGGGATACATAAATAATGAAAACTATTAGTTTTGTGAAAACATGTAAACCATGAATACTTTATCATAAAGTAATACTTTTTACCTTTAAGAAGTAGCAAAACACTTCAC
This sequence comes from Viscum album, assembly GCA_963277665.1. NCBI lineage: Eukaryota > Viridiplantae > Streptophyta > Magnoliopsida > Santalales > Viscaceae > Viscum > Viscum album. Next base: position 1,076,014,435 of record OY728166.1, on the reverse strand, counting down.
TAAATATAAGCTCATTGCTTACCCTTTTGTAACCAAAACATTACCCTAAATCTCATAGAAAGAAACATATAGCATATAAAGGTAACTTGGTACATAAATATACTTAAATGGAATAACCATACGGTCGAATTTCACACATATCACTAAATGGAATAGCCATACGGCCGAATTCCATACCCAATGCATTGAAGGTTATAACGTAACCATCCATCCTTGGTTTATCACAAAACCACCCATCATTTGGTTTATTATGTAACCAACCATCATTGTTTTATCACGTAACCACCTGTCAAATTTCCAAGTACCATTATATAATAACAACACATAAAATATTTCAAATATCAACATTTCACTAATAATATTTCATTTAAAATCATAAAAAATAATTTCAAGATATTGAAATACTTAATCCATTTCAAAAAAAATCATTACCAAAACACCAAAAAATTGAATAAGGTATTTTTTACTTTTAAAAACATTAAGGCTTATAAAGGAAACCAAATATCAAAATATGATTACAGCAGCAGAGAGGTCATTGTCACCGCATACATTAAAAACTTTCCTCTTGTCATTTAGTAAAATGATTCATAGAAAAAAGATTCCCTTTGAATGAAATTAAAAGTAAAATGAGTTTATTATACATCGTATAAAAGAAGAAGGTGTATGTTATCAAAATATGCACCAATGAAAGGAGATTGAGACGGAGTCCCTTACCTTGAGTCCAAATCATCACGTCTGTTCCTTTTTCTTCCTAAATAATAAACTTAAGTTAATTTTTACTTGATTAAAAACCTTTTTAAAGTTTATTATTCATTTTATATTACTTATTATCATGTTATAAAAATTACATAATTATTTAATTTCATATCGATCGTTTTGTCGATATTCGGTACTTGAGTCAAAAATGAACTTGTTTGATGTAAATTGTCCATGTAGTCAAAATTACATCATATATAGAATGATATTAATGATTTAAATATCATATATACCCAGTATATATGTATTTATAATAGTCCATAACATTTTGAGAAAAGAAATGAAATGCACCGTTCATGGAGACGGTAGGTCATATGTACGCATGAACGCTACTTTTATTTTTTTGTCATATTAAAAGAATAACAATAAAATGATATAAATTTATATTATAATACCAGTATTATATTAATTTAATTTATGTATTATAGGATTAATAAAACCATCCTTTATACATTCCATGTATAGTATGAATGATTCATATCACTTTGACGGGGCGGTAGTTCACACTTCCTCAACTAAAATTATCATATTTACACATCATGGAAAGCATAAAGGTATATTGTAAATAAATATTATAGAATTATAGAGTCAATATAAATATAGTTCCATCATAATGTCCACCATGAGAGGTGTTAGAAGAAAATTGAACAATCATCGTTTTGTGAGGCAGTAGTTCGCTGTACACATAAACAATATGTTTGTATCCATTAGATGGAGGTGTGTATGAGTGTAGTGTGAATAATTCTCATAAAAACATATTAGTATATTGAGGATACTATTTTTTTATGTAATAAAATAATAATAAGAACATATGGAGTGGAGAAGGAAAATAAAGGAAAGGAATTTGAGAGAAGACGTTACCTCAAAATCGGGTAACTTCTTTTGATTTGAGCCAAAAGAATTTCTTGAACTGACTTATGCCAAAGGTAAAGATTCTAATAGTAAAGGAGGGATTCTAGGAATAGTATTGGATAGAGTTTTTCTAAACTTAAAGGATTTGGAAGTGTGAGATAAAGATAAGAAGAAGTGTCCTTTTATAGAAGAGGTGAGGGGCACTTTAGGAAAGTCTTGAAATATTAATTTATTATAAATTCAATTTCGATTAAAAATGGTCAAAAAAATCATTTAATTATAAGATAATATGATTTTGGTTCAAATTAATATCATAAAATAATTTTTAGATAAGTTTTTAATATTTTTTTATCCTTATCTTTTTTGTTTAACCCTTATTTTACCCTTTTTAATCTTATCGTGATATCATGTTATTTACACATTGTGGGTTAATGTAGTTACCATATCATGTCAAATGAACCTAAAAAGTTATTTATAACATATTTGGACTTATATTAACTTTTTGGATGAATCTTATATTTTTATTAATTTAATATCATTAAACTATTTTATATTTTAAGTTATGAATTATGTTAATTTTGGACACTATTCATACATGCCTCTTTTAAAAATTAATAACAACCTGATTCCTTCAAAAAAAAAATTGAATCAATACTAACATGTCATATTCACCTATAAAACTTGTATATGGAATTAATTATGTCAAATAATATTTATTTTAATATTTATAATATCATTTGTTTGAATCCTTTATTAATGAAGCAACCATTGCATCATCAGTGTGTCATAATTAAATTTATTTATTAAATTTATAAAAATTATATATAAAATATAATGATGTAGGAAATATTTTTATATTTATAATTACTATTTATAGTTGAATATATCACTTATATAACCCTATATAAAAATTGATTTAGTAAGACGATACATGTTTATGTTATTTTTCTCTTTACTTTAAATTAATTCTTATAACAGGTCATTATCACTCCCACGTGGATCCATGGGGTCCTAAAGTCGACCCAATGATGTATGTGGTTATCCATATGTCATCCAACAGGATTAGGACATGTGTTAAGATAGTTTTATATTATTATAATATTATTTTTTACCTTTATTTACCATATTTACCCTTTAACCATGGTAAATAAAAATAATTACTGAAGTTACTATTAATAATGTCAAAAAATAAAAGGTAATTATTTAAAAAAATTGGACATTATGATTCCAAATATGGAATCTATTTTTCCAAATTCAAAACACAGAGTTTTCAGAAATTAATTTAAAATTAATTCCTATTGTTAAAACCAAAAAGCGTGTTTTTAAGAAGTAAAAACTAGCAAAATATTGACATTTTTTTTATGTCCAATTTCAATATGAAATTACTTCTAATGACCAAAATTGGATTAAATGATAAAAATATATTCTATTTATACCTTAAAACTATTAAATGATATGATTTAACCATATAAATTATATCGATGGAAAACGTTGTTTTTAATTAAAATTTAGCGTATTTTTACTATTCATCTAAACATGATAGTTATCAGAAAAATATCAAAAATTCATCCAAAGTAAATATTGATTCCCCAATTCTAAAGAAAAAGTTTATTTTTTCAAATAGAACATGTAAAGGTGTCAAAACTAAATTTAAAAAGGGTTCACCATCAAAAGGTGGTAAAACTGCATTTTTAGAAAAATGCTTCTTTTATCCGAAAAATTGAATTTGTTCTTATATCATATCTAGAAAAAATATAATATCAATTTAAAATATTAAATTTAATATATAAAATATATTTTTTATTAAATAAAAATCCATAAAGGGTGATATGATTTTATAAACACAATTATTCTCTTTTAAAAAGGTTTTCATAAAAACACATACTTTATATTCAATTGGTTTTTATTTCCATTTATAATAAATTTGGTAACCAAAAAATCATTATTTAAACATTTTTAAACCATATTTAAAAATTCAGTTGATACTATTCATTCCCGTCATTCCATCGGCTAGGCGTTAACTACCATTTAAAATAATAATAATATTATTGTATTATTTTTTGGTATAACTCAATATTGTGTGCAACGTAAGATTTCAAAGAAACCCGTTGTTTATTATCGAGTACGATATCAGAAAAAGTGACCCCTTTAACATAAAATTAATATATTATTCATAAATATTAATAGAAAATAAAAAATTATTATTCTATAAATACTTGGGTCGTTACATCATTCCCCCCTTTTGGAAATTGCGTCCTCACAATTTTAAAATTAGGCTCAGAAACTTCATTGAAAATCCCACATAGGAAAAAGAGTCAATAAAAATATCACTTTAAAATAAATAAAAAGAAGTACAAAGGTCACCTGAGATAAAAAATATTAGTATTCCATATAGGAAAACATGGATATAGAAGAAAAAACTAACTATCAAGTTCTGGTGGATAGTGATAGAAAACATGATCAGGAGAAAGTTAACTACCAAAAAACCATAAACTTGTGATGGGTTAAACAATATTTGATTTCCCAGTAGGAAAAGTAAACAAAAAATGTTTTTGTTTTAAGGTCCTTTTCATAAATTTGATGAATTCTTTTACTAATTTTGATAAGAACATAAGGAAACATACTTACTTGATAAGTAAAGTTTCATTATTTAATAAATATCTACCACAAACTCATATTTTCTCCAAATGATGAGTATTCAAGATGAATTGGTCACACCTGAAGTGCTAGAATCAACTTCTAAAGAATCACATAATCCTCAAAAGATTAACTTTCTACTCATCTTGTCTTGAAACATTAACCAAAACCAAAATGGTTAGTACAAGATTAGATAATCCTCAAAAGGATAATCCTTTATAAAAAGAAATACTACGCTTAATCTCCAAAATTTAACAAACAATACCCCGAAGTTCAACAAATACCATTCAATAAACAATTGCACTTAAAATTTATCGAAGTAATCCAAACTAAGATTGAAACCAAAAAATTCATAAGGATTTGATCACCTAGTCTTCTATGATAAATCTTAGCATTTATCTCTAAATAACATTGACCACTCTTAAAGTATCATACTTAAAAGCAATTAACCTAATCACATATTCTACATGATAGGTTAATCATTTCCATAAATAACCCAAAATCACCATTTATACACAATAAAAACATAGATTCTTACAAAATAAAATTCAACCATTACTCCTCAAATAAAATCTCATAGTATTCTATTTTCCTCAGGCATATAGTGTTCCCAAAAGAGTGAACATTTTCCAAAATAACATTTATCACTTAATCAAAAAATCATTTTCCTATACTAAGTATATCCATTTGATAAAACATAAGTTCCAAAAATTAGCTTATTCTTGATCCATAAAATCAGTTAACTAAAGATAATAAGTCATACTAACTAGGGGATTCACGTAGGCCAATGGTAGGTGATGCGCCCTTATCGTGCTTCAGTTGTGGGTTCGATTCCCACAGCCTTGCTGGACGTGACGGGTTGTCACTCTTCCTGTGGGTTTTCCTTTTCCTAAAACTATATAATTTTTAAAACATTCCCAAAATGAGATAAAATCTTCAAAAATAACCACAACATATTTTAACCTCAAAGTTTATATCATACATCTCATTTTGCAACCCAAAAAGTAATAACCCTCAAATTCAAGAATCATATAAACCCTAATGGTTCTTTATAACTATATCCATAAAAGAAAAGGTAATTATTCTTCAATTAATATTTTTATAAAACAAACTTAAGGGTTAAAATTGCACCACCTGATTAAAAATAATTTAAAACCACTATATGACCCCACAGTCTCAAAACCATTTAAAAAGAAATAAGGTCAACTCCATTTGATTTCCAAATAATCCATTTAAAGCATCATGCACATGATTTAAAGATAAAAACGGTGTCAAAAACCCCTTTTAAAATATTTAAATACCTTTAAAAAATCAACTTAGGCATTTAAAAAAAATACTTGGCATGCGACATGAGTCCATATCAAGAATTTAAACCAATTTCAAGCCATTAAAATACAAAAAGGGTTCATCTTTTCAATGAACTTTCATAAGAAACCATTTAAGAGAACATGAATCAATTTTAAATGATCCACTTGGGACTTATCATAAGTGTTTGGCATGGGACGCAATCATGCCAAGCACAAAAACCATTTAAAAATCATTATTATCCTACAACAGGACCATAAAATACTTATAAAATCATAATAAGAAACTTAAAATCATACATGAAAATTATAACATGCATCACAAGATAATTCCTAGAAACACCTACCTCATTTTAAGCAGAACCATTCAAAACTCACTTCCTTCAATGACAAAACACCCAATCAAGCTAAGAAATGACCTTCTCAAACCTAGAAAATCCAAAACCAAATCAATATAACCTACTCAAACCATAATATGAACCCATACAATGGTTATGGATCACATAAGTGAGATAAATCGAGAGGCAGGGTGAGGGTAAGATAAGAAAAGAGGAATATAAGAGAACAAGGGGCTTACCACAAGGATTCCACTTGAAAATGATAAGGAGAGAGCTTGAAAACAATGGAGGTAGAAGAAGAGGATATCCTTGATGTCTGACCCATGCTATGCTAAATGAGAGGGAAGATTAGGGGTTCCAAACCACTTAAAATCAATAGGGGTTAAAGGGTAAAATAACCCTTTAATGAAATATGGGTTGGTCACATGGTTTGGTCGTACAATTTTCCAAATCGTGTGCTAACCATGTGGTAGACACTGCCTAGAAAAAATAACCTTAAAAAGTTCTTAGGGTAACCCCACATGGTTTGAATAATCATGTGAAAACCATTCCAAATGGAACTATCAAATTATAGAGCTAACTCACATGCTTGTCACATAGTTTACCAAACTGTGTGCAAGAAGTGTGTCGGTACCCAGACCTAAAGATGACTCACATGGTTTCCCCCAGGTAATGCATGGTTTAGATCAAACTATGCACTAATCATGTATATTAAACAATGAGCATTCAAAATGATCTAAATGTAAGGGAATTAAGGGTCCACATAAGGGATATCACATAGTTTACCCTAAACGGTGCACCCCAAACCATGCACTGGAATAAAAATTCCCAGAAATTCAAAAATTCAAAGCCAAAACTCCCAAAAATTTAGATTAATCTAAATTAAAATAAAATAATACAAAATAAATGGTAAAAGTGACATGTGGATGTTAAAATTATCACCACCATTCCACTGTCTACCCCAAAAAGTCCCTGGTTAAACAAAAGTAGCATAAGAAGGGGAAATGTCCACTACTCCTTTATAAAAAGCAGAAAGATCATGGACAACTCAAAATATACTAAGATCACGAAAGCACCAACTAAGGTCTATTCCCTAAAAGAACCACTAAAAACATTAAACAACATGATCAACCTCAAACAGGAATAAACCATGAGAATCCAATAAGGGATTTTAAAAGAAGTGTAATGACCCAAAATTTTATAAATGAAATTCCCTTTATGAATGAATAAATGTCTTTTTACGTAATGTTGTTATAGAAAACACATGCACTTATTTGGTTATTTTTGAATGTTACATCATATTAGATTTAAAAGACCATTAATAATCATAACCATTGATAATACATCCATTTAATAGTGATCATATGATTAATATTTATATAGGGTTATGATAAAGTCCAAGTGATATAGATGAAAGAAGCGATGACCTCCACTAGTAGGATTGTACCCAATGAAGCCCATTTATTGGAGCTTTCGAGGGAGATGGTACCATTGGTATTTTACCTTGATCAATTCCAAGTTGATATTCAAAAAATAAATCATAATAAAAACCATTTACATGAGAAGTGAAAGCTTATTGAGATCATGATCCAAACCATGTTCGCTAAATCACCCCATTAAAATCTCACGATCGAGCACCTTACTCTTAGGGAATTCACTGGTGCAATAAAGGTTTATGTATCAAGACCCTAATAGTATGAATTTATATATATATATTTTTATAAAATAATGATTATATATATCTTTTATGATGATTATTATTAAATTTTTTTAATGATTCGATAACGAGTTGATAAAAAATCGATGAAACATAAATTTTCTTTTTTTGGGAAATGGATAGTTTCAATCAAGATGCTCTCTTTTAATGAATTCAAGAATTTTTTAAATAAATTAAATTTTAATAATATATTATTATTAAATAATTTTTATTAAATATAAATGATAATATAATTTTATGAAGTCAAACATAATTTTTATAAGGTCCAGGAAACTGTTATTGTAAAAAAACCTAGTATTTTTCAATAAATGTGGATTTTTGATTTAAAAGTGTTAATTATCATAATTAGATATTATTTTTAATAAAATAAACATTATTTTTTAAGCTATCACACTGCAATTATCCAATGATGATTTTTTCATAATTTTTGGAGATAACCAAATTTTTAGGTCAAAAATAAATATGGTATTATTATACGGTGTGTATTATGACATCATAATAACCCAAAAGTGATATAATATAAGCCATAAATGGTATCCAAGACCAAATATATATTTAAAATTTAAAATAATGTTTTTTTATGTTTTTTTATTATTTTTATAAACCCTTTATGAATCCTCTAAAACTTATATTATATATTAAGGATTTAAAATCAATTCCTTATGAAGATGACTCATTTACACATCACCAAGGATTATATTTTAATGATAATGGTTCATAAAATTATAAAATAATTAAAAAAACTTCAATTTGGTATAATCCATGGTCAAAAACCATGGTAAGGTTTTTGGTTATGAATACTTTATTGTATAGATTCCAAAACCTATGTTTAGAAAATAATAAAAAAACTCCCCTCTCTTTTGCTATATAAAACTACCCAAACTCCCATTTATATTCACTTAAAAACTTCAGAGCACAAAATTACTCTACCATTTTATCTCTATATTCCTCCCAAGGTTCCCCCAATCTCTTAATAATCTTCTCCCAAGCTTTTAGAAACACCCTCTCAAGGTAAGGGATCCTCTTCTTCTCTTTATTCAAGCATCTTCTTTGTCTTATGCCTTTTTATTCCCAATTTTTCATGTTGAAATATGTTATTAAACATACCTCTTAATTAAATTATTATTTACAAGTTATTTGAGATCCATTTAATTCTTATTAATCCCTCCCATGAATCTTTGAGTACCCCCGTTATGCTGCCAAAATTATCCTATGATTTTCCATGCCAAACTTTTGTTTTGTGAATACTCATCCCCATTTACACTCAAGGGTATTAACATAGATGCAACAATACTTTATTTATTGGTTACTTCCATGTATTCATCCCACATTCCTTAATCTCAGGATTAAATGTGATGAAATATGATCCCATGTTGAATGATCTATGTAGCACACTTATGCTTGTACATGATATGAAAGTGACAGGTGGTCCTGGAATTATATAGCCCTCCAATGCATTGGGTAATGTTTTAATCTCATGAGATGACATGTATGGTGAGTAAGAGGTTATCTTAAGAATTATATGTTATTTTTTTTGGTTATCCTAGAATTATGTTTATGATGCCACATTTTAAGTTGCTGCCACATTCCCATGTTACCTTTATGTTATATTGTATATCATACTTTGATGTTCATGCTTATGATTGTCATCAATTTTATGTACCATTGAAATGCCTATTGACTAACATGTAATAATTTATTTATGTTATGATTTGTTTATTCCCTTATTGGTATTTTTAGCTCATCCATGTATTATGTATGTCCCTTGGTTATCCCGTGCAGTTTTAAAAGAGCAACGGAATTTTAGAGCATGTTAAGGAAGTTTTCAATAATGTTGTTGTATCCATGTGTCAAGTTTATATTCTATGTATATAATCTCCCAGATACAATAGGATTCATGATCTTTTGGGATTGTTTTATGTGTACCTTTATATAATAAATCATGAAATAAGGTGTATTAAAGACTATGGGTTTTTATAGTTGGTATTAAAGAAAAGTCTATTTGTTTTTGGGATTAGGATTAGAAAACACTAAATAAAGCCTTACGGATAATACTAAACATATGAAAACATCCCTAAATTTTGGTAAAATATAGATTAAGTGGGTTCTAAGAAAATAAATCCCTAACTAGATACTTTAAGTGGATGTGGCTCTCAAAAAGATGTACCTAGAGGAAACAACCCTAAAAATAATATATTGAGCTAGAATCAATCATTAATTAGTGCAGGAAAATGGGAATTTTTGAAAACATGGCTTGACACTCCTGGGGGATATGATTGGGTAAATTAAAAGGCTCATTATGAACCATTATTAAGGGGATAAAAATTTCCACAATATTTTATATTAGAAAATAGATTATTGATAGCTTAGATTGAAGCCTAGAAAGTCACAGGTTAAGAAATATATGTCATTTATGATTTATCCCTTTGATTTTCATGGTTTCCCATTTTTTGTTTAATATTTTAAAAATAATCATCCTTAATTTTCCCTTTATTTCTTACCAATGGCTGGAAATATGAGGAACTGAGTCAACAACCAATATGATGGGAAATGTGATGACTACCCAAATGAGATGCCTAACATGATAGGAGCTCAAGTAAGACATCTTGTGATTATGCCAAACTAGCTATAAAAAATCACGATTAACAACTAGTGTATAGTTGAATGTCCAAACACATCAAAGAAGAGGAGTACGACATCCCAAGGAAGATTATCTGATAAATGTGGAAAAGGAAAGAAGACCCAATATTATTTATGAAAAACATGTGGAAAGAGGCACCAAGGGAAATGTAACAAAGGATTTAGGAGATGTTTTAAGTGTGGAAAATAGGGCATAAATTACCCATTTTTCATTAAAATAATGAATAACATGATGTGTGGAAATGAATTTCATTATAGGGTACCATATAAAATTTTACGTCGTAAATGTGGAGAAGTTAGACATTATCTAAGCCAATGCTCTATTCCAAGGGATAACAAGCATGAAAAGCACTAACAATCTCCAAGATTAATGTAACAAGGGATGTATTATGTAGAGATGGATCATGATTAATGAAGTAAACAAAACCTCTACTCTAGAGTTGTGTATGTTTTACTGTATTTCAATTCATACCACATTTGCAGATCTTATAAGTTTTATAAGAATATCGAGTCACCACCAAAAATGATTTGATATCTTTGGGGAAAAATTCATATATTATTATACCACAAGTTGAAGTTTGTGGGGATTTTCATCATGAAAATCTTATTGTTCTCTCTTTAGATTAATTTGACGCAATTCTAGGTATGTATTTTCTTTTCTAATATAGAGTCAACATAAATTACTGAGAGAAGAAAATCACCCTCCGTATCATGAATCACCCTTTGATTGTATACATGTGTAAGGAGGAGGATGAATCTACTTTGGTACCATCATATCAATAATGGATATTATTGAATTATGAGAAAGTATATTTAGCTTAAATGATTGATACTAAAGAAAAGATCATCCTTGATGACATGAATTTTGTAAAGGAATTCACTGTTGTGTTTCTTGAAAAATTGTATAGTCTCCCTCCAAAATGAGTGGTTGAGTTCTCAGTTGAACTTTTACCTGGACTAAGCAACCTTCCTAGGGCATGTTATCACCAGATCCTTTAAAAAATTTATATATAGAAAAACTGAGGGAAACACCCATAATTTAACCATAATTCTATGAAACTATTCAAGGTTTAAGTAATAAAAAGTGAAAAATATTGTTAATTTAAAAATATAAGTTTGAATGTCATATCTTCCATTTATTTTCAGATAAGGTAAGAGTGATTTAAGGCATTTATTTTTTACTTTTAACATATTAACCAGATTAACATGGACTGTAGTTAGTAACACATTTTACCAAATTTTTATGTTTCAAACCTAAATTTAATCTTCTTTTTATCTCATTAAATTTCTAAATGAGGTAAATTTATCATTTTAATTAAAAAAATTATATATAGAAAAACTATATTTGTATAAAAAACAATGTTTTCACTATTAAGTGTTCTTATTATTATTTAGTATTGATTAAACACTAAATGAACGTTCATTGAAAATGGAGTTTTTAAACATTATGTTTTCTTAATATTATTTTATTTAAAATTATAATTTAAGTGTGGTTAATATATTAGTACATATAACATAATATTTTAAACGTGTAACTTTATTTTAATAGGAAAAATAAACAATACTCAATAAAACAATTTTTTGAAAATAAATATTACTTTTATACAAAATATGATTAAACAAAAAATATTAGTTATTTATTTATATTCTAAAATTTAATTTTACTACTGCATTGATATTGAAATATTTATTTTCATTTTATATATGAATCATATCATAGTTTAATAATAATAATAATAATATTTATATACAACATGTAAATATATATTTGTGTGTGTGTCTGTTCATATAATATTATAATATCATGTTTGTATATCAATTTGAGTTATATTGTTTAACAACACAAAAAGTGAGTATACATATTTAATATATGATGAATGACCTTATTTTTAACAACCAGATTTCATAACTATTTATAGACTTACTAAATAATTCCTTCATTTAAATATCAGTTCACAGGGCACATTTCTTTTTTCATATTATCTATTTTATATTATGATTTCTCCTTTAATAGAGATATTTATCATTTTAGGTTTTTTGGCTATTGGTTATCCTTAAGGTTGAATATGTTATTGGATATTTCCTAGTCATTATGATTTTATTATTTTATATCTATTTCCATCTATTTATTTATTCAATTTTAATGTATTTACATCAAATATGGTGAGTAATAATCCATGGTGTTCAATACATAGTTTGATTTTCTGTTGTAATGTTCCACTTATGTATGAATAAAGTGTTGTTAGTTTAACTCATATCTTATTTTGATTTATTTACTAATAAATTTTAATTCCATTAAAAAAAATTAGAATTATAAACATATGTTTTTTAAAAGGAATAAGATTCCTAAAGACCGGTGGAATCACATTCTCCCCCCTTAAATAAATTGCATCCTAAAAGTTTTAACAATTCCAAAATAATAAATTCACATGAGGGTATTCTTAATATATTCATCATTTAGGAAATAACTTATAATATGAAATTTTACTTGAATTTTTATGCAATACCAAAATACCCATCACTCCTCAAACAACATTCATCATTCATAAAATCATGTACCCAAGTATGTATATACCCTAATCATATATTCTCCAAAACATACCTTTCCTGAAACAAATTGAATTTTCAAGACATTAAACAATAGAGAAATCATGTATTTCATAAAAAATTAACACTTATATTCAAACATTATTTCATAAATTCCCACACTAGTATATATATATATATATATTAATCCCAAAAATGATATAATATTCATAAAAAATATCATTAATTAATTATTAATCCTAAGGTTAATAAAATAAATTTTCAAGATTTTTAGAACTATTTAATATATGTTTCCATACCAATAAAGTAACACAATTGATGAAAATTCCTTAGATGTTTCACATAACCCTAATTAATTTTGAAATATTCTAGCATACCATTGATCAATATCACTCACTAATGAAAATATATATGATTAATTTATATTATGGTATTATCCTCACTACCTTAGGTAAGACACAGAAACACACTTTTTCTATCCAAACATGAAAATACTATGATTCTCAACTACTTAAGTATAATCCCTTATTCAGTTATATAACATAGTGGTTTTGAGATATATAACTTTCATATATTTATCCTCATGATCCTGTTTCAACCAAATACTAATACTAAAATGTATATGATAATATCCAAAATAATCAGTGTACATGAATATGAAAATTTAGTGCTAAAATATATTCTCTAATGGAACTTTCATTTCAACCTATGAAACACTAATTTCAACTATTTCATACTTATTTAATCTTATAATTCTCTTGATTGTACCTGGGTTACATTAATATATACTCTCTCTTACTTATTAACATAATCACTTAATATAAATAATAAATTATTCCTTCATAATAGTTTGTAAATAGAATTTTATTGACCAAAGAATATCCCCTAGAAGTGTCTAGCCAGGTGTGAAGTTATGCCTCTTTATGATGCACCATGTCACATTTTGGTTAATACCTAACATTCCCCCATCAAGGTTATTACCCCTAGGTAGAACTTTTCTAGGTACTTCCCAATATCCAAATACAGATGTAATTTTTGGGAGAATTATAAAATATTTATATTAATAACACTTAAGGATGTTATACTATAAAAATACTTTTCCCTTAGACTTATCTCTTGGTTTCTCACTAAATTTATCTTTTCACGGTCCTAAAAATATTGAATTTTAACACAATGAACCTAAAGGGGTTTTTATTCCTTAAAAATTATGATAAACCAAAACTTATGAAATTTTGATAAAATTTAGATATCTTAAATTATACTAAAATAATAACATCATAATCTCTAAATATGTCTAAACCCTACCCTAATAATAACTACGATAGACCAAAACTAATCATATAGTTAATACATAACTTAGATAAAATATTTCATTAAAATATATTCTTGGTACCTTTTAGGTTTATAGTTTTAGATAATTAGGATAAAACATTAACTAACAAATCTCATGTATTTTTCAACTAATATAAATTTTTCTATTATATAAACAATAACTTAATCAATAAAAAGGATTCAACATATCCAATAAATTCTTCTCATAAGATACCCTTCTAGATACATATCACGTATTACTTTTCTTTTTATTCTTTGGAAATGGAAACATATGAAATTGGTGTGATAATATGATCAGTAATGGTAAATATAAGTGAAAACAATCAATGATCATAATTGAGAATAATATGAGAATATAAGTAAAGTCAAGATACATAAGAACATCATACTGAAAAAAAATATATCATAAAACATGTGTCTATAATCATAATATATATATATATATATAATCAAATGATAAAACATTTACCATGTAATTAGAAAATAAAACATGATGCATAAATCATGATCCATGAAATATAAGAAAGTATGTGGAACAATTATAAGCATTGTATTTCTTATCATTGTGAACTGGTTACCCACCAACTTATTCACATGTGAAATTGTGAGTAGATCTACCCTCCATCATACTCATGCTTTGTGAACATATATACTTTCTAACCTATTCATAGAACATTTCTATCTCATGATATATAATCATTTACCCAATTAATTGGAGGTATATATGGGTCTCATCCATCTCATCATCCATACATTTTTGTTCCAATTAAAAACAATCAATACATCCTAAAATAATCCATTGAAATAAAATGGGTTTCATGCCATTTCTAAATCATCATATGAATAACCCACGTAAATATAATGAGTTTCATGTCCATTTTCATATGAATATATATAAGGTAAGTATTAAAATTTGCATCAATAATTATGATAACCCCAAGGAAAATAAATGTATATCGAATGAAATCAAAAAAAATTATAAGTAAATACCCTTAAAATTATATAACATAAGGTATTTACACCATACATGTAATGCGTATATATTTAGAAAAAACATTCACCAATAAATCAATGTTTAGGAAACTATGTGAATACTTTTCAATCAAAGGAATCAAGAATAGGGTATTCATAGAGGAAATGCAATAAAAGAAAAATAATGCTTATCCAGATTGGATGATTAGGGAAAAAAGGTAGTATAGAATCATTTATTTAAGAGAAAAAAAATATTTGATAATCTATATTCATAAATAATATATATAGTATAATTTAACAAATATCTTCAATTATAAATAATATATGTTTAATGAAATAGACATAAATTAAAAAAAATTAGGGATCATTTGGGAAATCTTAGAAAAAAATATACCTGATTTATTAAAATTATTTTAAAAGACACATTTTATAAAACATTAATAGATTAGATTTCATTTTAAAGTCATGAAAATTTATAGATTATGTTTCGATTAAAATGAAAAAGTAGGTAGAAATACTTCTTTACACATAAAAATTAAAACGTGATTCCTATTTTTTGAAAATTCACCTTACAGAACATGTCAAAAGATTTTTTTTTAATTTTTTTTAATAAATTCAAAGTAATTTAAAATAAACATGGTAAATTTTTTTTGAAACAAATAAAGTAATTTCCATGAAATATAGATTTTAATATAAAATTATGTGTAAAAATTATGTTTTAAAAATACCTTTACTGAAAAACCACATCATTTAAAAGATTTGAAAATATCCAATTTAATATAAGATAAAAAGAAATACAAGTTCACTAAATATATCTAGATGAGAATACAATTATATGGGTGTTATAATTAATGAGAGTACAATTTCTCCATATTTATTATCACATTTGAAATATCTCTATTTTTAGAAATAAGTTTAAAATAAATTTTTACATATTGCGTAATTTTTTTTAAAATAAATTTGAAAAGGAAAGATATTGAAATTGAATTTAAAATACCTTTAATAAAAAATAATTCATAATATTATATATAAAATTAGTATTAGACACACCATATAAATAATAAATTTATGCATAACATTAAAACATGTCTCAATGAAGAGAAATTGAGATGAAAAACCCTTACCGTGTTTCTTTTATTTTTTGATAACACTCTAACATTGTGCAAAACAAATTTTTATACCTTAATAATATATTTAATAAACATATTAATATATATTACCTTTTATATCTCTCATTCAATATTATTTATTTTGGGTATATTGGTTAGTTAAAGCTTATTTCAACCATCAGGTGTCAATAATTTTAAGTGTTTGTGCATGATTTATAATGTTTAAATCATTAACAATTATTTGATACCAATTTCATAATTATTATATCACTTAAGATACTTAAATATATAAATTATATTAATTTATAAAGCTCTTATACAATACCAAATGTGTTTTAGTTAAGTTTTATCCAAATGGAATCAGTGTTGCCTTATTTTGGTGATTTTAGTGAATGAAGATGATACTTTAATAATAAGTTAAATGATTAATACAACCATTACAGACCCATATAAAAATTATTATTTTATTTTTATATAATAATAATATTATTACTTATGTTTTTATAGTCACCCATGATATATTTTAACAACATCATTCATGTAGGTGATTAAACCGACCCAAAGTTGAACACACATTAACTCAGAAGGTGAGTATGGTTAAAGAGGTGTTTAAATTAATATTATATCATTTTAAAAAAATAATAATGATATTATTTTTATTTTTTATGATGGAGAACCATATATGAATATGGATAAATATTGAAAATCTAGATGAAAAATGAATAACGGTTCTTTGTGTCTACAATTGTCCATGCGCACACAGGATTGATGTTCCTTTGTTTTTATAAGTGAATGGAAATTAAAAAATAACATCTGTACCCTTAATATAACAATATATAAATATAATAATGACAATTAATTCATTATATTATTATGGTGATCATATAATTGAAATATTATATTAATAATAAATACATTAGAAGAAGATAATACTTACTTTGTATACTTTATCTTTCCTAGGAATACTCCTTGTAATTGGAAAGATTATGATATATTATTGTGACTGGGGGCTTTATAAAATGGGTTTGGGTAATATTTGGAGAAAAATTTAATATTTAAAAGGTTGTATTTTATGTTTAAGTATAAATTTGAAGTGGTGGAATCTGTATCCTTCTTTAATAGAAGAAAATGGTACTTTTTGAAAATACTCATAATTTTTCATTAATTTCATGAAACTATTCAATGGTCGATTAATAAAGGTTGAATAATTTGGGGATTGAAAAAATATAAGGTTTATAATCCTATAATACATTAATTTTATGGTAAGTTAAGAATGATTTTAGGATTTTATTTTTTACATTTAACCTTTTACCCAAATTAACATTTACTATGGTTACTAGTGTTTTAAACTAAGAAATTTGATATCTTATTAAATATAAAACATCACAATACTCACTTAATATTTATGTGATAAGACTAAATTTAATCTCAATATAATATATTTAAATTTAAAAATTATGGAAAATTAACATTTAAATTTAAAGATATTATATATAGAAAAACTGTTTTGTGGAAAAAATATGTTTTCAACATTTAGTGTAATCTTATTTAGTATTGATTGACCAATGAATAATTTTTAATATATATATATGTGTGTGTGTGTGTTTAAAAATAATTTTAGAGTCATAATTTAAAAACATTAATATAATTTATTATATAAAAATTAGATTTTTTTATTAAAACAACTCAAAAGTAACCTTTTCACAATTAACCTGTTATTAAGCACTAACCATGGTAATCCAATTTTTATGCCTAAAAATTAAATTATAAAAATTAAATAATATTAAAATCATAATCTAAAATTTTATATACATTTTATCAAATTAAATTTCTACAAGTAGGAAAATTAAGTTTAATGTTAGCGTATATACGCATAAAAACACATTTTTTCAAAAAGTGAATTTTTATGTATAAATATTATGTATAGAATAAAATTATAAGAATTATTAATTATAATTATATTAATAATATTATTTTTGTTCAAATAATATTTATTTCACATTAAAATAAATCCAAATCCCAATTTCCACATTTGTAAATTTAATTAAATAAATAGACCAAAATATTTTTCATAAAACATTACATGATTTTCAAAAATGTTATTTGTGGATTTTATAAATTAAACATAGTATTTTTAAATTATTTATTTTAATTTATAATTATATATTTTCTATATAAAAAACTTTTAGAAAACTTATTAGTCATATAAAAGTGATGATAATAGAAAAATTAGTATTTTTCATTATTCACCTAAAAACTGATTATTTTAGAAAAATCCAAAACATTCATCCTAAAATAATTTTGAAATAATGAATTAAAAAATGAATTTTATTTTATAAAAACATATTCTAAAATTTATTTATTTATCTTTTAAATGAAAAAAATAAATTATAAATAAATATATTATTATTGAAAAATAGTGTTTTAAAACATTATGTGTTCGTAATATTATTTCTTTCCAGTTTCTAATTTAAGTGTTTTTAATATATTAGTATATATGTAATAATATTTTAAAAGTTAATATTCAATTTATTAGGAAAAAATCTATAATACTTAATAAAATAGTTCTTCAAATATTAATATTACTCTTATACTAAATATGCTTTAACAAACAACATTAATTAATAATTTATACTCTAAAATTTAATTTTACTACTCCATTAATATTTAAATATTTATTGGAATATTATATATAAATAATATCATATTTTAATAATATTAATAATAATATATATACATAATAATTAAATATATATATATATATATATATATAATATTTTAATATCATATTTGTATTTCATTATGAGTTTTATTTTTCAACAAAAAACAAATTTAGTATACCTATTTTATATTCGAACAAAGACCATAGTTACCATAATCTTATTTGTAAGGACAACATTTAGAACATCCAGAATTCCATTCCTATATATATATATTTACTAAATTATTCGTTCATTCCACTCTCACTTCAAAAGGCATAATTATTATTTCATATTATAGATTTTCCAAAATGTTTTCTCATTTCATGGTGTTATTACTCATTATAGGATTTTTTGTCTATTGGAGATCCTAAATATTGATGATGATACCTAAGATTTCCCAATTTTTAATATTTTATTCTTTTCAATCAATTTTCCTCTATTGATTTATACACTTATAATGGATGTGCATTATCCATGATGATCAATATATAGTTTTATTTTCTTTTTTAATGTTTTACTTATGAATAAATAGATATTTGGTTATTTTAATTCTTATCTCATATAACTTATTTTCTAATCAATTTCAATTACTTTAAAAAAAGTTGAATTATAAACCTGTGGTTTATAAAAGGAATAATCATCCTAAAAAACTTGGGTATTACAATAAATAATTTCATAACCAATGAAATTAAATCAAAGATTAATTGATGGAATTTCTAGAACCAAGAGGAGATAATCTTTTCACATATAATTTTTTAGTTTATTTAATTAAATAAATAATTATTTTTTGTTGAATTCTTTCTTAATTTTATATGATCGGATTATGAACTCTTTTAATGTCATCATTATATCAGAGGAATAAAGGGAAAATTCCCTTTAGTAATGATCCACAAATGTTCTGAAAACCATCAATCACCATCATAGAATTATCCATGTGACAACACGATTGGTTATAATGCTTGCATCCATCATTGTTGGTCACTGAATAATCCTTTATAGTGAGAAGAAATTCTATTTCAGCAGAGGATAATTTCTTTGTGTTTACCAATGAATTATTGAGGTATTACTCTCTTGGGATAAAGAGATTCCTTTCTATAACTCATTATGTAAAATGATTATAATGTGGGTTGGGTTTTGGAAAATTACATAGATAGGTTTAAATATAACTAGGGTTGTAAAATAATAATTTCACAAGGGCCCTTATTTGATTCTTAATCTCTGAAAACCCCAATGTCTAAATAATAATATAATTATTATTATTTACATGAAATTCACTACACTCATGGAGAAAATAAATATTATTTCATTAAATAAATAATTTATTATTTTTCAAACAATACTTAATATGAAATTTCTTGCCTGATCATTAAATTTGTTTCTCCAATACTCGTTCATATTTATCAGGCCTTGAATAATGAAAATTTATTTAATTAAATAAGTATCACTATATAATTTTATAACAAATAAATAAATATTTTATTCACAAAACCTATGAATAAATATTTATTAAATATTAATTTAACCAATTATATAAATATTTTTTACCTTTGTGAATAAACCAAAATAAAAATGTATTATATATTCACATAATTTAATAAATAATTACATACTGAATAATTTTTTTTAAATATTTAAATCAGATATATATACTCTTGAATTACTAGATATTGAATATTTTTGATATAAATAACACAAATTATTATTAAATCACATATGAGAATAATATTTATCCTACATGTTAAATTCATATAGAATTTAACCCAGGTTTGGAATAAAATTAGTTTTTGATCCTCTTCGGCCTTTCTCAGTGGAATTAGGTAACACATTCTAAAGTCTAATGTTAACATCTAACAACATGATAAGGATACCAAAGAGAAAAATTAAATATTAAAATGATATACATCCTCTTAAGAATGTACACTATGTAATGTAATCCCATTATCTCAATATCTTTAATCAAGCACATTTCATAATGGTGTAATCAACCTATGTGATCGGTTTATCTTTATTTGAATTTCTAGAAATTAAATCACCAAATATAATTCCACACATGGAATTAATTTGGTTATTAAACTCCCATAAATTGGAATGAGATATCAACTTCCACTATACTACGAGGGGAAAATTATTTATCAAATTATTCAATAATAATGTATCACTAATAACATACCTAACATATTATACTTCCCAGAAATATGCAACATCATAGTTTTTTTAGTGCCCCAAAGAATATGACTCATGATATAAATTATTAATAAGAAAAAATTATAAGGATTAATACATACATAAAAAAATAGGAATATCCTATGACACATATAAATATAGATTTTTGACTGTCGAGTCATGTCTAATTAATCTCTACATTGAAGATTATCAAGGGCGTACACTATGATATAGTGTCCTAGTGTCCTATGAGTCTCCACCCCTAATATCTTATATCATTTTGTCCAATAAAATTATATAATCCATCTATGAAACATATATTTAAAAATAAATTCATGGAACTTTTATTTTATCATCATAGTGAGTAATTAATAACACCTTTCAATGAGATAGTTACCCCTAGGACATTATCACTTACTTTGTTATGTAGAAGAAAAATAATGATGTGATAATTTTTTTATCAATATTTGAAAACATTGAATACAGGTAATCAAAAAATATGTTGAAGTTGGTTATGGAAAACCAAATTCATCATTGAACACCCACTATTAAGAATCCACTTGATACCATTCTTTACAACTTTCAAAACTATCTCAGTAATAATAAATTTCATTTTCATCTTTATAGTATTCTCTTTCCTTGAAATTCTAGAATGAGTTGAGATATTTGTCAATTTCTTATCATTTTATTCATCATAAGAAAATAGATCATATTATTCTTCCTCTAATGAGTAGAATCTATTTCTAAAAGGAATTTAATTGGATTTTTTACCATTCATTCTTCTTTGTATTCAATAGGAACAAATCTACTTATTTCCATATAGTAGAAAACATTATTTCCAAAAGCAAGGTAGTTAAAATAGTACCCATAGAATGAGTTTCTATTCTAACATGAAGGATATGTTTCTATTATCCTTTGTTTGATTCTAATAGCTTTTCCTATCAATTAACATTCATCTTTAATAATACATTCTATAACTTATGTATCCAAATAATTAACACTTTATTAGAGGAAAAACCTATTTTATTCCACCTCTCCACATATCTTTTAATTTTGAATAAATCATCTTTTATTGGTAAGTTCTCAATGATTGTGAACTTTAACATTTTATTAGAATCCATTTCCTCTTAAAATCTGTTGTATTATATTTTAATTATCTAACATCAAATCTCAAACATCTTCTACCCATGAAATTGGATCTTTGAGAACTCAACACTTCCTCTAAGGTTCTTATTCGTTGTTTAGCCCTTTCCTTTAATAATTTATCCAAAAACATCCCAAACTATATATTCTTCCTTGAACAATCAATTTTTTTGTTTCATATTTAAAATTATTATAAAATATATAACTTTATCTTCATGTGTTTAAATATTCATATCATTCTCCTCAATGAAAATATTATGATCATCAATGATCTTTGTTTATTACTCAATTTTTAACATATAGATATTCCTACACTATCACCTTTATAAATAATAATAATATTGTACTAAATTACTTTATCTATTTTAAAATACATCACATTAATTTATTTCTAATTAGAAAACACTTCAGGCAAGATATTCAGTGTCTTTGGATCATCATTCATGATTTTTTTGTAAACTTTCATCATTGACATTTTAGTAAAATCGATTCATTTAATTTAAAGGACCAGTGTTGAGTAGAAATCAATCCAAAGATATCATAAATAATATTTAATTATACTCTTCCACACATAAAAATTAAAATCATAAAATATAGGTACTACATTTTTATTTAAAACATTATCCGTAATGAAAAATTCCTTTGAAAATTTCTCTAAGAAATAACCAATGGATTTGATATCACATTTTACAACATGAGGTCCCACTATACACCCTAAGGGAGTGAATTTGGGTGTCTTTCAATTTTTCTTAAAATTATATTAATTTAATCTTTTATTCATGTGAGAAAATACACCTTGCATATGTTAGGATGATCACATACAACCAATAATAAAATATCGGAAAATAAAGAAACACAAACACAATGATTTTACTTGGTTTAACAACACTGGGATATATATAAAAAGGGAATGTAAATAATGTATCAATAAACTAAATAATCACTTCTCTACTAGTTTTTTATTTTGATATTTAGGATAATCTCACCATTCATCCAAGGTTTGAAACTTCTTACTATATTCTGCTCACTACCTCTAAAGAGGGTTATAAAAGATAATGTCGAAACCAAGCTGAACACAAAAATATATCAATCAAAGGTATAAAAGCGAACAAAAATTGATGTTTTTCATGATACTTTGTTCTTAAAATCCATATACTTAATGATATTTAAAACAACTCTTTACCAAAAATCTTGATCTTCAATGGATTTCATCCCAATCTCACTTTATTTTAAATTACAAATATTCAATAATATTCATCATTTTTACGCTCTTATTTTTTATCTTCAATATAACTATATATTTTTTTGTGTTTCAGTATTATCATTATATAATATAGGTTCAACTAAATCCATGGAATTTTTAAATTCAAAACTATCATTTCAATCATTTCCAACAACCTACATTTCAAATCCAACCATTGGATCATTACTAAGAGAATATCCACCATTGATGATCAAATATGTAGAATATGGATTTACCAAAAATTTCTAAACTAAATTAATAAAGACAAGTTATCAAACCTCTTTGTATTATTAAGATTCTATTAGTTATTTAATGGAAACTATCATCATAGTGTGAATAATTAGTTCCTTATTTTTTTCTTTATCTCCCAGTAACATCACGATGTGAAAGAGGGATTCATGGAAAGACCTAATTACTTCATCAATGAATCCCAAAAATAAATTTATATCTCCAAGATATTTTCCACACAATATAGCCTTCATTGAGTGATTTCCTTAGTTATCGTGTGATATAAATATTCATGATGTACTCTTGATTGTTGTTGTAAAACAACTTAAGGATTAATATTCAAATCCTATCCATCACAACATGGTTCTTTTAATTATTAAATGTACATTACATAATGGTGTAAATGATTTCTTGAGAAACTCAAACTCCATAATTATTGCGGTTTGGATCACCTCCATAGAGTGGGTGAATTAAAATTGCTAGAACCATTGAAAATCACCAAACTCCCTTCATGGTGTGATTGTAATATTGAAATGAGATTGATATTATTCATGTATTAGAAAAGTATAAAACCTATATTTCATAAATGACCATTATGTATAATTTTATATATTTTTGTGTGTCATATTGTTCTTCAACACTTAGATACATTTCATAATTTTCACATCGCAGAAACACACTTAATACCATGCTATGAAGAACTATTATCATCTAAATTACAAAGAAAAATAACTAAATCATAAAAAGAACAACCTTATGCATTTTAGGAGTTATCCAATTTTCTGACTAAAACTTCAATCATGGAGTAATATATGAGCACACATCATGACCTATTTATGATTCTTATATAATTATTAGAATATATCTCTATAAATCTAAACTCAATTCCAAACATCTTGACATTCTTCAAACTATATAAAATTGAAAATAGACTCAATTATTACAACTTATAGTAGAAATATTCTCCAATTATGGATTTTTTTCAATCCTCAATCCTTTATATTTAAAAATTATATTCATGCACTCCCTTTATAACTCTACATTCTTTCTCCTTATATATAAATATAGTCTTTCTTCCACTTTTATAATAAAATTCAAAGTGTTTTATTATTCCAGTTGTATTAATTTCTAGAATTATTGAAACATACACTACACCAATAGTAAACAAAAATCTTTTAGCTAGTTCTTTATGACTACATGAGTATAAACTTGTTATAGGAAAAAAGATAAAGAATTGATCATTTTAGTGTTTTCCATAATTACTGAGTATATTTTTATTCCACTTACAAGTTCAAATAGATAGTGTCTCTCACTTTATATTTATACCCAACTAATGATTTATTCCTATAGGAACAAAAATTATATAAATATATCATTATGTCCAATGGGGATACGATATATAAAACATCCTCTTTATGAGGTGATTAGTTAAAATATAAGGATTAAATTATGTTTCTAAAAAAAATTATATCCAATGATTTAGTAAATATATCTTCCACCTATTATTGAGTTTCAATACACTTTAATTTTATAATATTTTTCTCTACCTTATCCTTTTGAAATTGGTAATCAATCTCAATATTCTTTATGTAAGAGTGATATATATTATTCTTTATTAACTGAACAAAACTCTTGTTTACACACTAAATTGACATTGATTTTTTTACCACTTATCCAATGTCATCTGGCTATTTTATCATCTATAACAATTGTGTACACACCTTAGTAAATATATATATATATTCTTCTTATGTACTCATGGATATATAGTCCTATTTTTCACTAAACCAACTAATATTATTTATTACCAAGAGTAAAGGCCTACCATATTTTTATTTTTAATCAATAATATATCCATCCTAATTGGCATCAGAATAAGCCTTAAAATTTAGATCTTTCGCTACTTTGGAAACCAAACCATTTTTTAATATTTCATGTGTATACCTTAGTTTTCTCTTACTGCCAAGATATTATATTTCATTAGTGAACACTAAAAAGATGTTTTAAATAATATTTAAAATAATATATTAGGATTTTTAGATATAATATAGAGTAAACATCCAATGATTCTTTTAAAAAAAATTTAGTCTACTTCCTTATTGTCCTTATAATTTCCGAGTTTTGTTCTAACTATTATCATAGTTGAAACTAGTTTTCATTCATCCATTATAAAATTCTTTAACACCTCTCTTTCATATTACACCTATGCGATGAATGTTTAACCTTACCTTTAATGAATTTTTAACCTTAGAAATTAAGTCCACTCTTTAATTATAGACATCTCAAATTTTGATCGCATCATATTTATAAACCTATCTGTGAAATTACTCCGGTTACCATTGAATATGATATCATCAACATAAACTATCAACACTAAATGATACTCATATAAGAGTTTCACATTGAGGTTATGATAAGAACCACATCTATTGAAAACCAAAATTCTTAGATATGTGTATAATCATTAATACTAATCATGAGGTGATTAATTTAGGCCATACAATATATTTTTCAATCTTCACACATTTGAATAATCACTTTCAATAAGAAACCCAATTGGTTATTATATATAGAATTATTCATTAATGACTCCATGTATAAATTCTATATTTAAATCCATTTTGATAAAATATATGATTTAATTCAATGGAAACTACTATAAAGAGTCTTATTGATTATATTCTTTCCACTAGAGAAATTTTTTCCTTAACATTAACTCATTAAACTTGTGGATATCCTTCACATAGTATCCTTTATTTGTTATGAACCACTCTTCCATCTTTACAAAGCTTGTTTTTGATTTTTTTTTATAAAAATAACATTTTTACGTTTAAATAGTTCTATAATCTTCTGAGTTTTGTTCTTTTCAATATGGTATAACTCTTCATTCAGGCTTTTTACCCATGATTCATCATTTCTCGATTATTTAAATGTAGTTGGTTATACCTATAATAATATAGAAGTGTACTTTATTCTTCATATTCTCCAGGTTTATGTTGGAGAAAATTTGTCTTCAATAATGTATCTTGGATCAACCCCAACTTTGCATATCCATATTGAAGTCATAGTTTGACTCCATTCTTCACCCTATGCTTCCAAGGATATAAATCAAGAATCATTATCAATTGGACGATTTTGATATTTATTGAATCATCAATTATTTATTCTTCATCTTCACCCAAGTTTTTAAGAACTAATATTATATAATTTTATTTGATGCAAACTTAAAAAAATCACATCATTGATCTCAAATATTTTTGTGCCATCTTTGAAACTTTTATAAGATTTAATATTTGATTAGTAACTTTAAAATACTATCTCATCTATCATATCAATATACAATACCTAATTTCCCTATTTATTTTGAAGTAAAAAATTTCATCTGAATACTCTTATATGCTTTGGTGGGTTTTTTTTCATGCCACATTTCATATGGAATCATCTCTTCTCCATGACTAAGCAATGATCTATTCTGAGTATACACAACCACTTGCAATGCTTCTTTACAATAGTTATGAGAAATGAATAATTCTATAAAAAATGTCTTTTCCATATAATTTAGAATTCATTTCCTCCTTCATATGACTCTTTTATATTGGTGATTTCTATTTGTTAAAACTTCAAGATTTATTCCATGTGTTTTTTCATATAATTTTCAACTTGCATTGAAGTATATTTAGTTCTATTGTATGATCAAAGAATATTAATTGTTCTTATAGTTTTATATTCTTCTCTTTATCAGCATCTATTGATAAAGTCTAACACTTCACTTTATGTCCACAAAAACATAGCACACACCATCCTTCTATATTCATTAACATATTTAATGAAGTATTTCTCACCATAAGTTATTGTCTGGGTGATTGGACCACATAAATTCATGTGAAAAAATTACAAAAATTTGATTCCCACTTATTCTTTGGATGGTAAAGGTTTTTTACTATATTTTTCATAATTCATGAATTAAAAATATATTATCTACTATTATTTAGTGAAGTAATATTAATGTCTACCTTACACATTGATAAATTCTCTATACACTCTTTATTAATGTGACCTAGCCTTCTATTACATATAATTCCCTCAATTATAAAGAGATAAGTATTCTCATTATTGTTTGTAGAATATAAATTCATGTTTTCTCTCCATACTTTTATAAGAGAGTATCCAACCTTTTCATTGATATTATAGGCTTTCTAGTTAAATGTGACTTCCAAAAACGAGTCATGTAACTGAATTACTATCAATAGATCATGTAAAAGTTTATAATAATATAGAAAATAAAAATTCTTCAATTAATCTCTATCTAGGTGAGTTTTACCACTCCCTTTAATGTTTAGGTCTCTATTAATTCCCAAATAATATATCCATCAACCCTTCCTTTTATATTCTTGAGAAAATTCATGTTACTATTCATATGGGATGAGAACCTACTATCAAGAATCGACTTCCTACTATCTTTATAAAAGTCAAATATATCTCGATAAGAATACATTTATCATTAATAATAATATTATTATCTTTAGATGAAGATTTTAAAATCAGTTGTCATTTTTATCAGTCTCTTTAAATTTTATTTATCATAAGAAAATAGATTATTTTCTTCTTCATTGAATTGATAGAATCTGTTTCTCAAGGTAATTGGATTGGTTTATACTATATCCACTATTATTTATCTTACATATAAATAACATAAAATTATTTTCCTTTAGTTTATAATTTTATTCCCAAAGACATTCTCTTTTAAAAAGTATCCATATAATGTGTTTCTATTCATATATGAAATATATTTTCGCATTCCACTTTGTCAGATTCTAATTTCTTCTCTAAAATATCATTCATATTCACCAAAATAAGAAATAATGTGGCTTAAGTTGGAATATAATTAGAATTTTATTATAGGAAATATCATGTTTATTTAATATATCCATATATAATTTTTTTTGGAGAACTCTTAGATTCTTGGAGTGTTTTTGATGATTGAGAACTTTCTCCTTTTATCTGGTTCCCCTTTCTCTTCAATTTTTTTATCTTAGATTTTTAATTTCCAAAATAAAATCCAAGACTAATTTGACACATGAAATTGTGTCTTTGAGCACTCAAAACATAATCAATATTTCTTATGTATATTTCATCCATTTCTTACAATACTTCATTTGAAAACAAATTAAATTATATCTTCTTCCTTGATCCATTTATCATTATTTCAAACTCAAGTTTCATTATCAAATATAAAACTTCCACTTCAAGTGTTTAAATATACTTATATTTTTAATTAATGGATATATTAATATCATCAATGATATTTTTCTATTCCTCAGTTATAAACTCAGAGCTTCTACATCACTTTTCTATCAAATTTAAAAATAAAAAAAATATTATCACAAGTTCCTTTAGCTATGTTGAAATTCATCATGTTCATGTATATCTAATATAGAAACACTATATACAAGGAATTAATTTCCTTTCCATTACAATTCATTAATTCCTATTCACTTTCATCAATGAAAATTTAGCACAATCACTTAATTAAATTCCATGGACTGCTACCATGTAAACATATAGAAAAAGAGATCATAAAGGGGATCTCATTCTACTCTTCTAAAATTAAAATTTCATCCATAAAATAGAGGTAATACATTTACATATATAATATTCTTTATGATGATAACCTCCTTTGATATATTCTTCAATAAATAATCAAGGGTTCTAAAACCACTTGTTGTAACGTAAGGCCCCACTATAAATCCTAAGAGGGGGTGAATTTAGGGTGTCTTTAAATTTATTATTTTCTAAAGATTAACACAATCTTATCTTTTCATTAGTAAAGTCGTATTGAATAATTTAAAATGATAAAAAACAAGAACTGAATATAGGAAGATAATTTAACATGAAAATGATGATTTTACTAGGTTTTCCCAGACTAGCCTACATCCAAGGAGTACATATCAATGATTCAATGATATAATAAATAATAACTAGTTCATTGGTTTTTTATTACAATATTAAGGAAAAGTTGAATTTTCATACAAGGTTCATGGCCTCTTCCTATATTTATCTTAATACATCTCAATAGGGTCAAAAAATATAATGTCAATATTCTGGTTGAACTCAAAAATACTTTAATCAAATGTATAACACTGAACAATAATGGTTGTTTTCTATAATTTCCTATTCTTCACTTCTTTATCTTTAATGATGTGCACAAAACAATTTTAAATTAAATCCTGATCTTAAATGAAAATTTTCTCAATATTACTTAAATGTTAATTCAAGATAATCAATAATATTGATTGTTGATACACTCTTCTTCTTGATCTTGAATATACCTTTATATTCTCTCTATGTTCCACTCTTATCCTTTTTGAAGGTGTTTTTACTTAATCCAGGGAATTTTGAATTTTGAAATTTATATTTCAATCAACTTCCCCAACATCAACATTAAATCCAACCATAATATCATTACTAATAGAATATATACCATTTATATTAAAATAGGTAGTTAATGGATGAACCAAAAACTTCCCATATAACTTTATAAATACAATTAATTGAATATATTCAGATTCCCTAGATTCTAGAAGTCATATAGTTAAAAAAAATAATGATATAGAGTCGGACAAGTTCTTTCTTTAGTTTTTTTCATTTTTCGGTAACATAATAGAATGAGACAAAGATTCATGGTATACCATTATTCTTGAAATAAAATTGACTGAAACTAAACATTAATGGTTCCACTCATTTCTTTATAGTATAGCCTTTCCATTGTGATTTCATCAACCATTGCATGATATCATGAAATTCTCTTGATTATTGTTGAAAAAAATATCAGGGGTTAATATTCTTTGCCAAATAATAATGATATGGTTACTTTAATCATTATCTTATTTATTTCTTGATAAACTCAAACTCCATACTTATTATAGCATGAATAACCTCTATAATTTGGGTGACTTCAAAATTTTAAAATCACTAAAATTCGCTAAACTTACTTTATGGTGTGAATGGTTTTTTACTTCTTTGTATGGTTTCATAAACTATATAAAATTAGAATATATATATATATATTATATTTCTATTATGTATGATTTTTTTATATTCTTATGTATGCTAGTTTTCTTCAACACTTAGCCACATTTCAAACTTTTCAAGTGGCAACATGAAACTCTATTCTAAGGAATGACCAAATTTTCTCCTCAAAATGATAAGTAAAAAAACTTATTCCTAAATAGAATAAAGTTATGAATTTTTGGAAATTTCCATTTTTTTACTATAACTTTAATCACGACATGACACGTGAGTTCATGGATTGACCTATTCCTACTTATTTTGGAATTTTCAAAATATATTCCCAGAGGAGGATTCAGAGCAGGTGCACTCACTAGAGGAGAACCGACAGATTTAGAAGAATGAGTGGGTATGGAAACGCCATCGGGACCAGCCTGTTCTTGTACGGGAAGCTTATCCGGACGACCATACAAAGGTGGAGGGCTACCATCATGATGTAAATTTCTGGGGAGGGTAAATTTCATGTAGTTATAGTATGGTTGAATTCTCTAAAGCCTTCGGGTCATGTAATGTCTCTTAAGACTATGTTCCCTATAATATATTAATCCTACAAGCCTTGTAAGGGTTCCCCCCTTTCCCTTGAAAGGGGGGTTATAAAAATCAATAAAAAAATATGGCCTTTGGGCTATTTAGACATAAAATCTAGGTTGGTTGTCTTTTTTCCTACATGAAATTGACTAAAATTAATTTTTCAGCATACATTGACTTGTTTTACAAAGTCAGTCTATTAATGTAGCTTCACCAGTGAAACTTTGGATGCACCCTGATCAAGAGGATAGGAGGTTGAGCTCATATGACCCTATTAGGGGGAATCATTTCATAATCCAAGATTATCTTATAGTTTCAAGATATGTTATATAATCTTTCTCAAATCCCTATATGGGATTGGCTACCACTATATTGATTATATGATAAAGACCATGTATTGATGTGAACATCTGTATGTATCATAGTTTCACTATGTTACTTTTACTTTTTGTGATGCAATGTTTTAAATCCTTAGGGTTGGGAACTATATATTTTATTGACATCTAGAAAGAGGGTATGTGAATTGAAGTTAGGATCATTCCCATGAAAAGGGATTCCTACATATCCGTATGAATGGAATCAGAACCCATGTAGTTTAGTTTGACTTATTAGGACACATCATACCTTTTAATTTCAGTAAAAAAAGACTATCATGGTTCCTTTTGAGGTTATAAAACCACTGTGTGAAGAGGTTTTAAATGTTTTCCATACAAGACCTATGGGATGTTGTGATTGTACCTAAAAGAGGATTCCAATGTATCCAGGACTATAGGAATCTAAGCCCATATAATTTCGGTTGCATAGTAGTTGGGGTAGTAACTGAGTGGTAAACCCTGCAATATTGCATCAAAAAGATCAGGGTTCGAATCCCAAAAATACCCCTTTGGGATTTATGATGGATGTGGTGACACAAATATGATACGAGAAGGTAATGACGTAGGTATTATGTGGGGTTAGTGATACAGGAATGAAGATGCAAGCATGACGATGCACAAGAACTTCAGTCCATGTTCAAAGACCACTTGGCCTTGGGTCTATGGGCCATTTAATGGGTCTCCCTCTACCAAAATTGAAAGATGATTTTTTTCATAATAAAAAAGTCTCCAGCCCCACCTTTTAAATAAATTGGGTTTCATAGTTCAAGTTTGTGTGTTAGGACCATATCGTGCATTTTATATCATGAAACAAGTACATTTTTGTCACAAATGGGATGGAAATAAAGGATTGAGTGAGGTTTCAACATGGGTGGACCTTTCTGATTCATCTTATTTATTTCTAACTATATAGGAGAAGATGTGGTTAGATTTCAAGGAATATAGTAATTTGAGAAGGATGGATCATAGGGAATGTGACCCTTTGAAAGGAATTGGGGGAATACACATTGGTTTTCTTTAAGTATATTCTATGTAGGGAATATAAAAATTTGAAGTAAATGACACACATGCAATATAACCCTTTTAAGGATGAGTTCAGGCTTGTGCACGATAGGCCCACAATATGATTAGAAGTAACAATGATATGTGATGTTGTTACACATATGTTGTATTAACATTCCTAACCTGAGGAGTATCTCAGATGATTGAGGGATTTTAGTGTTTACACCTATTAATAAGACCACAAAAGCATCCACTCTGAATTTATTGATAGTTTTATAGAAGAAATACTATACACATAGGGGATATAGCCCCATGAGAAGGAGGTTGGGGATTAACCATATGTCATTCAATGAGTGCTTGGGCATAACATGCATGGATGCTTACCTTGAGTACCAATCCTAGTGGGTGACCTAGGTGGAGGGATTTCAAAGATTATATATTTTAGGGGGATATTTTATAGATTTACCTAGAACATTGATGAGTCATAGTGATGAAATCATTATTGGTAACATGATTGGGAAGCCAATATTGGCATCCTGAGATAGGGGAGGTTTCAATGATGTTTTCATGATAAGGTTCCTTATTATCAAGGTGATAAATGATTATAAATCCCAAAATACACAATCAATTAGATATTATAAGAAAGAATTTTATTTAATCTAGGGAATACATTTTCAACGAGGTGCATGTTGGTGTGAACAAACCAATCATGTAATTCAGGTGGCTATGCAGAAACATAAAAAACATCAAAAAGGTTTTTTTGGTCAATCTTATTATCCCATTTAAAAAAATCAAGTGAAAAATTATCTCAGGAGAACTTTATAAAAGTTTGGAATAAGAGACTAGTAAAATAGTTCACAAGTTGGGATTCCTAGGTGATGTGGTAACCCTAATAAGGTTACGGTGAAGTGGCCACACTTTAGAGGACTTGGAGAAGTGGACACCCTAGTGAGGAACTAGGGAGAAGTTTCACCCTAGTGAGGATGCATGGTGAATATGGATCCCTAATAAAGGTCTAGAAAAACGTTTCTACCAAGTAAAATGCTAGGGTGAAGTCTCACTCAAATAGATACCTATGGTTAAGTGTCACCAAAGTGGATAACTATATTTAAGTGTTACCCCAAGTGAAATTCTAGCTAAATTTTCTTCTCTTATTTAAGTTAGTGGATAATTTTCACCCTAATGTAATTCTAAGACAATGTTTCTCCCAGGTAAAAAACAAAGTTGAATATGTCACCCTAATAGAAGACTAAGGTGACGTTTTACCTTAATTATAAGCTCCTAGGGTGATATGGGTGTGTGAAACCTTATTACAAATCACCCAAGAGGGGTCCTTTACCCAGGTTTTGAGGATAAGTGGATAAGTGGTCTTCCACAAAGGTTTTAGTAGTTTAAAACCACATTTAAATCAATTACCATCATTTTATGGTAATTTTACATAGGTTTTATTTTAATAAACAACATGAAGGAATACCTGGGCATGGGGAGTTTTTATAATCCATTCATCTTTCCAACTCTTGGGAAATGAGGACCCTTGAGTGTCTATTAATAGGGCTGGGATGAATGGGGTTCATGGTTAACATAGGTTACTTGTGTGCCCAAAGTGGGTGTGTCGATATATCACATGGTAATAGGGATAATGTGTGGATGATCTCACCGTGATTCACTGTTTCGTTTTCACCCTTAAACCACTATACTAAACTAGTTTTATATTGAAAATTATAAAAATAATAACAAATTTCACTTCATGTTTTATTCCATTATTTTTAGTTTATCACTTTTTAAAAGGTAAATGACACTTTTTTGATGAATTCATTGTAGGAGGAGGGGATTTAGAGGCCCCAAATATGATCTAGAAGAAAAATGGACCAAACTACATGGAAACCCATGGACATCTATCCACTATTTTGAACATTATGAGAATTACATGCCTCAAAATGGGATGAACTTTTGTGGTCCGCTCTGAAACATCATGGTCTACAACTCTTCCCAAGGAACCCATGTCCCATTCGTCAAGTAAGGGGCCCATCCGAACCATTCTATCCAATGGATAGAATCTACACGAAGTCAGAAGTTTGGTTTGGTATTTTGAGAATATCCCAATACAGATGTTCAATAGCCACCACCTTTGACAAGGATACATTCCAGATACCTTCCAAAAACTCTTATATTTTTTCCAAGTCGTGATATGTTCATTTACTTGTCCAAAACTGAGACTAAAATGGTATCACCAAAATTGGGTGCCCAAAACCACTTACCATTTTGGCTATAAAAGGACACCAAGGGAACCTCATTTGCAAGTTCGACCTGGAGGTAAATCTCTAGTATTTTGGAAACCCAAATGAGTCCCATAATCATCTAATAAGTTTTTTAGGCCCCTATCCTCATAGGGGGACCAATAATGAATATGGAGTTCCACCCGAGCTTCCTCCTCCTCCCAATGTTGAGCTAAGTGGTGGGTGATCATTGTGAGGGAGATACACACTTGAAGAGGGAGTTCTAGCACACAATTATCTACTATTTTGATGTATATTATGTTTTTAATTGTTATTTTATATTTATCAAAACTTTTTTTGATGCATTTAATTGTAACACATCTTATTTTATAACCGATCTGTGTGAAATTTTCAGTGTGCGACTTGTGTTGTTCTTATTGGACAACATAAGACTCCCCTTATTTCCCAAACAGTTGAGATTTCAGTGTTCCTTGACAAACCTTAATTCATGATTAGGGTCTGTAACTTGACTATACAACTTTTGTGTCATGTTTTACTTCTATTTGCATCATTTTAGGGGTTGTGGGTACCCAAGATCTTGGTTTACCCTCAATCAAAGGATTACACAAAAAACCTAATAATTAACTAAGAACAATGAACTTTTAATTGGTGTAGTAACTTAGAAATGATCACATACCTATAATATATTTTTAAAATATACTTCTTTCTCTACTATTAAACTCTTTAAATTAGTTTAGTTTTATAAAACTATTTTCAAAATAACCCCCTTTTTAGTACTTTTTATTAAAAATTCATTCTCTAAACCTATCAATGCTCTTTGAGAGACGACCTAGGGTCTACCCTATACTATAAATCAACCTTAAAAAAATAATCAATTTGACGTGTCACGAAAACATGGTCAACTTTTGGCGTTGTTGTCAGGGAGCGCTTCAGTTTTTAGTGCATGTTTTTTATAAGATATTTGTAAATTTTTGTGAATATTTATTTGTTTTGTCATATACCTTTACCTATCATTTTGTGTTCTAGTTTATTTATTTTGTTGGTTCTATTAATGACACGTTCTACTTTGGGAGACCTACCACCATTTGAACCTAAACTGAAGTGGATCTTACATCAATGACACTGAGACTTAGAAGAGAACCCTTTGAAGGAGGACACACAAAACATCGAAACTCTTATTGATCCTTATTATTCTTCTTCTATAACCAACATCAACACTAAAATAAAAATGCATAACATGGCTGAAAATAATAGGAAATGAAAATAACCAACCTCACCTGATGTTGATATCCAACCCACCTATATTTAAATATATAGTGAGGCACCAAATTTTGAATTGAAATCTAATTTGATTCATTTATTACTAAGATTTCATGGACTTGATAGAGAAGATATGCATTTACACATAAAAATAATTTCATACTATATATTTAACCTTAAAACATAACAATGTGGATGAAGAACAAGTTAATCTTAGATCATTCACCTTTTCTTTAGAAGATACAGCAAAAGATTGGATTTACTATGTTAATTCACCAGTAAGAGGTTGGGCGGACATGAGATGCCTTTTCTTGAAAAATATTTTCCAGCCTCTCAAACTGCAACAATAAGGAAAGAAATATGTGGTATAAGACAATCTCAAGGGGAAATACTTCATGAATATTGGAAAAGATTTAAAATATTATGTTCAAGTTGTCCACACCACCAAATAAGTGATCAACTTTTAATACAATATTTTTATGAAGGTTTAATTTAAATTTATCATAACATGATTGATGCTGCTACAGGTGGTGCACTGATAGATAAGACCCCAATTGCAGTAATAACCCTGATTGAGAACATGGATAAAAATACTCAGTAATTCGGTTCAAGGTCTAGTGTACCCATTCGAGGTGTCCATGAGGTGCAAAGTATTGAATTCAAGAAGAAGGTGGACATCAAGTTCAAAGAGGTAAGTACTCTTATTCGACAACTTTCTCTTTACTAATATAAATACAAATATCCTCCTCCCATCCATTGTGGTATATGTTCTTCTGACACCCACTACTCTAACCAATTCCCTCAATTGAGAGAAACTTCTAAGAGTTGTGAGGCAATCCTTCTAGGCCACCCCTATAAACTACCTTTTAGGCACGAACCTATCTATCCATCCAAACTTGGGTGGAAAGAAAACCAAGATTATAGCCAAGGGGGTATTCAAACCAACCTCAATAACAATGGAACCAAGAGGGTCAGAGTAGTCATCCACCACTACCACCCAAAAAATATCAACCACCCCAAAGGCCTTTACAACCACCCCCTCCAAAAATCGAGACAAACATAGAATATATGATGAAAAAAATGGCTTCCAACAATCTCCAATTCCAAAAAAACTAGCCAAGAAGCCATACAAGACCTAAAAACCCAATTAGGCCAACTAGCTAACTCTATGGGGGAAATTCAAAGTAATGTGTTGGGTAAACTACCCTCTCAACCAGTAGTTAACCCTAAGGATAAGGGAAATGTTAGTACCATCACCCTTATGAGTGGGAAACAACTTAAAACCCAAATAATCCCTCCAGTAGATTCATCCACTCCCGAGGAAACCACCATCCCAACTATTGAAAATGGTCTAAGAGAAGAAAATCCATGTCCTGAGAGAAGCCCTTCCAAAGGAAAGAGTGTTTCTTTTGATGATTCACCTAGCCCAACCATTCCTCTTCCTTTTCCCCAATGGGCCACTCAACCAATAAAACAAAATGAAACTAAACTAGATAAGGAAATATTGGACACTTTAAAAAAAGTGCATGTTAATATTCCTTTGATTGATGTCATCAAGAAAATTCCAAGATATACCAATTTTCTGAAGGAGATGCGTACACACTGAAGGAGACTTCGAGGATATGAGAAGGTGAGCTTGGGGAAGAACATCTCAGTATTAATAGATCCATCACTTCCCATAAAATCCAATGATCTTGGAATATTCTCAATTTTGTGCAGCTTAGGGGAGTATTATTTTTCTAATGATATGATTGATTTGGGTGCTGCTATAAATGTGATGCCTTACTCCGTTTACTCTTCATTATAGGTTGGATAATTAAATCCCACAAGAATTTTTTTTTTCAACTTGAGAACTGAAGTATTTTACACCCCTCTGGTGTGTTAGAGTATGTTCTTATGAGGGTGAAAATTTTATTTTTTCCTACTGATTTTTATGTGATAAAAATGGAAGATGAGAGGATGAATGGACACACCACAATTATATTGGGGAGACCTTTCTTGAAAACTAAAAAACCATAATTAATGTCCATAATGGTACATTATCTATGGAATTTAGTGGTGACATAGTTCATTTTAACATCCTTGATGCCATGAATCAACCCTCAAAAGAACATTCCTCTCTCTCTCGATAAATTCAATTGATGCACTCACTTCCCCTGAAAACACATCTTTTCATTCCCCCAACCCCTTTCTAATTTTTCATCCTTGATTGAAATTATCGGTAATGAATCATGCATTTATTGTTTTAGTGTTCTAGAAAAGTATCATGTATGTTTATTAATTGATAATTTCTTGAACACTAAGGGTCCAATAACCATTGATGACACTGATAAGCTTGTAAAATCTCATTCATCATCTAAGGATGATACCATTGAGAAGTTATATGAGATTAGTGACCTATAACTTTCACACACACTCTCATAAATCCAAAATCTACCTAAATTGGAACTGAAATAACTGCCACAAGATTTAAAATATTCATATCTTGAGAATGGAAACAAGTTTCCTGTCATAATTGGTAGTTCACTACCTCCTGAGCATGAATTTCGACTGCTTGAACTTTTGAGGGAGTATAAATAAGCCTTGGGATGGACACTTTATGACATTCCTAGTATTATCCCATCAATTTACACACATCATATATTGTTAAATTATGAGTCTAAACTAGTGAGGAAGGCACAACGACGACTGAACCCAGACATCCTATATGTTGTTAAAAAGTATTTAACAAAACTATTGGTTATTGGAATCATTTACCCATCTCTAATAGCCAATGGGTTAGTCTAGTATAAGTGGTTCCTAAAAAAACTAATCTTACTATAATGAAAAATGAAAATAATGAATTGGTTCTAACTCATGTGTAGAATAGTTGGTGTGTCTATATATACTATCACTGACTAAATCAACACACTAGGAAAGACCATTTATCATTTCCATTCATTAACCAAATGCTTGAGAGGCTAGCAGGGAGGTCCCATTACTGTTTTCTTGATGTGTATTTTGAATATTTTCAAATCTATATTTCCCCTAAGGATCAGGAAAATACAACCTTCACTTGCCCCTTTAGCACATTTTCATATAGAAGGATGCCATTTGGTCTGTCCAATGCTTCAGGTACGTTCCTGCAATGCATGGTTAGTATTTTTTCAGATTACATGGAGAATTGCATGGATATATTCATGTATGATTTCACAGTTTATGGATTATATTTTGATTAATGATTGAGTAGTCTTGGTTTAGTTCTAAATCACCTTATTGAAATTAATCTTGTATTAAATTAAAATAAATTCCATTTCATGGTGCGACAAGGTATAGTTTTGGGAGAGGTAATTTCTGGGGATGGTATCCAAGTAGATAAATCAAAAGTGGATGTTATTTCTTCCTTACTAATCCTGAAAAATGTATGCGATGTGCGGTCTTTCCTAGGTCATGCTAGATTTTACCATTATTTCATTCGTGACTTTAGTAAGATTTAACTCCAACTCTCCTGGTTAATCCAAAAATAAAAGGAATTTATTTTTGATAAATAATATGAGGAAGCTTTTAATTAGTTAAAATAGATTCTCAATTCCCCCTAGTAATCCAACCACCTAGGAGGTATTTACCATTTAAACTCATGTGTGACGCCTCTAACTATGTAGTTGGGGCAGTATGATCACAAAGGGTCAATTGAGCTCCACATGTAATTGCCTATGCCTCATTTACTTTGGACCCTTCCTAAGAAAAATACACCAAAACTGAAAAATAATTCCTTTCCATTGTGTTTTCCTTGGACAAATTCAGGTCATTCCTTTTGGGGTCCAAAGTTATTGTGTTCTCAGATCATGCAGCCCTCTGGTATCTCTTCAAGAAACTGGAAACCAAACCACATTTCATTTTCTAGATACTTATCCTTATGGAATTAAACATAGAAATTAGAGATAAAATAGGAGCATAGAATTTAGTGGATGACCATATCAGTAGGATTTACACATCCTCAAACATTGACTCATCCCCCTGTATTCTCATAAATGATATGTTTCTAAATGAGCAATCGTGTTGAGTGTATGATGTTATTCCTTGGTATGCTGAAATTGTAAATTATTTAGTAGCATCTTACATTCCCATTGATTTTAATAAAAACCAGGATGATCGTCTAAAACATGAGTCTCGTTGGTACATTTGGGATGACCCCTAACTTTGGTGCACATGTAGTGATCGATTCCTTAGGTGTTGTGTCCCCGATAGAGAGTCTTTGTCTGTCCTTAGGTTCCGCCACAATCTTGCTTGTGGGGTCCACTTTAGTCCCCAATGGACTGCTCACAAGTTCCTTGATTCTGGTCTCTTTTGTCCCATATTGTTTTGGTATACCCATGACCTTTTTAAATCTTTTCCTCACTGTCAAAGAATGGGGAATGTCTCTAAAATAAATGAGATTCCAAAACAACCCTATCTCTTCCATGAATTTTTTGATGTTTGGGGCATTGACTTTATGGGATCTTTCCCTAATTCATTTGGGAACCTATACATTATTTTGGCATTGGATTATGTTTCAAAATGGGTAGAGGAATGAGCTATAAGGAATGATGATTGTAAGGCAGTTGTGGAATTTTTGAGAACCCAAATCTTATGTAGATTTGGATTACCTTGGTTCATCATTAGTGATCAGGGTTCTGATTTCTACAACCAAACAATGAAATCTCTTTTGCATCGATATGTGGTCAAGCATAGAGTGTCTACTACTTATCAGCCATAAACCAATGGTCCAGCCGAGCTGTCAAATAGGGAGGTAAAACAGATTCTTGAAAAAATGGTTCAACCAAATAGAAAAGTTTTGAGTCGTAGACTCGATTATTCCTTATGGTCTTACCATACTATTTTCAAAATTCCCATTGGAATGTCACCATATTGACTAGTGTTTGTAATGAGTTTTCACCTACCTGTTTAGATTGAGCACCGAGCCTACTAGGACATCAACCAATTCAATTTTAATCTTTTTGGTGCAGGTTCTCAAAGGAAGTTGCATATTCAGGAGATGAAGGAAATGAGAAGAGACGCATATAAAAACTCCATGATTTATAAGAAGCGATCCAAGGCTTCCCATGACCATCTCATCCTTCATCGTCAGTTCCACATTGGGAATAAGGCACTTCTCTACAATGCAAGGATGAAATTTTATCCAGGTAAGCTTCGTTCCTATTGGTTTGGACCACACACTGTTACTAATATCTCTCCATTTGGTTTTTCTTAGGTTCAAAATGAAGAAACTATGAAAACCTTCACTTTCAATGGGCAGCGACTGAATCACTTCTAAGAATCTATTTTAGAGTCCTTGGTGGAGGAACTCCATGTTCAAGAAGAAATATATGAATGTCACTCACCAAGTTTTATCCTTCCTTCCCACATTCTATTTTATTACAGTGAGGACACTGCACAATTTAGCTGTGGGGTGGGGGGTGGGTGGGTGGGTGGGTGGGTATATTTCTAGGTTAGGAATTTTCATCATCTTTCTTATTTTTAACTTTTTAGCTTGTTGAATTGTATTGTTACTTTCCCACCTTCCCCTCTCACTCAACTTTGTTCCAAAATATTACTTTTTTAGGCCCACTTTGTCAAGGAAAATGATGTCCTCTTTAAAATAATTCCAAATCATTTTTTTATTCTTGAGTCGATTATGTGAAAAAATCCATTATTTTTGGAAAAATGTTTTTCAAATGAATGTTGATATGGAGTATTTTTCTATAATTTGTATTTTCAAATCATTCTTAGATGTTTAATGGATTTTTGAATCCCATGCCTCATTAGAACTGACCAATATTTTAATCCCTTACCCAAGAGACATTCTAAGCACTTTATTACATACTCTTCCTTTTAATCATTTTCTTGAGAGTCTCGAGTCATGTAGAGAAACTAAAACTTGACTTGATTCTATTTGAAGCCATAAGATTCAAGTATGCTACATTCATGACAGAGGCAATCATTCATTGAAAATCCCTTTGTACAATTATCCTATATTTTCAAACACATTTACATTTTATCCTTATTAAGC
This sequence comes from Viscum album, assembly GCA_963277665.1. Classification (NCBI taxonomy): domain Eukaryota; kingdom Viridiplantae; phylum Streptophyta; class Magnoliopsida; order Santalales; family Viscaceae; genus Viscum; species Viscum album. Next base: position 1,075,972,255 of record OY728166.1, on the reverse strand, counting down.
CTTAGAGACCATGAAATGATTGTTAGGTAGCCACATTACAAACTAATTTATCCCTACCTACCCATCTCTTGTCTATATTCTTGTTTTATTTTCAGCAACTATGGGAGAGAGGGTGTTTCCATGGGAATTCTAGGAAGAGAATCATTGTTATGGGTTGATATAAAGTGTGCCAACATTTTCCTTGGGAAACAGGTTCACAAGACATATTAAATCATTATTTTACACATGTTTCCCTATTTATATAAAAGAACTATATATTAAAAAATTAGTATTTTAAATTGAAAAAAAATATAACAAAAGAATAAATGGAGAAAAAAGGATGTTTACTCATTATTATTCACTTCTTGGTTGTGACCCGCACAAATGGACAATGGGGATAGTGAGGTGGAAGTGATACACGTTATAAGGGGTTGAGTGTGTAAATTCATTGTGAACACCTGATGAATTTTGTCATGTTTTTTACTTAATAGATTAAACACTCGTCTTCTGCCTTATATTTTTTTATACATTAAATCCTACCAACCCTTGAACCTTAGAAAAACCTGTTGGAAGTCCCCTTGAGTAGCACACTAGTTTCTACCGGTAGAGAACTTAGAATCATGGAAAGCATAAGGTAAGATCACATAGACTTTAGGAAAAGATAATAACTCCACTTTCATATGTTCCTTGAGTGAAGAGGGAAAATTTCTAAGTGAGGTAGGATGTGACATGTTGTATGGGTGAACATATGAAGTTAAACAAATTCAAATGTGAGATAAGAAAAATGATAGGAAGATTGATTTCATAAAGATACATGATGAATTTCATTTTAGAAGAATCTTTGAACTTTTCCCACCATTGATTTAGGAATGAGACTTGGTTAGGATATAATACTTTTCCCAGGAGAGCAAATATTTAGGTCGGGGGTGTGATCACACTGTGATTCACTGTTTCATTTTCACCTTTACACCACTGTGCTAAACTAGTTTTGTATTGAAAATTATAAAAATAATAACAAATTGAATTTCATATTTGATTCCATTAATTTTTTATCACTATTAAAATGGTAAATATTACTTGTTTTGATGAAATCATTGCAGGAGGAGTTTATTTGGAGTCCCTGAAGATGATATAGAAGAAAAATGGGCCAAAGTGCATGGAATCCCATGGACATCTGTCCACTGGTTTGAACATTACGCGAATTATGTGACTTTAAATGGGATGAAAATTTGTGTTATGATCTGAAAATTCATGGGATACAACTATTCTCAAGGATACCAAGCCTCATTCATCCAGTAAGAGGCCCATCTGAACCATTTTTTCTTGGGGATAGAACCTGCATGAAGTCAGAAGTTTGGTTCAGTATTTTGACAATATCTCCCAATAGAAATTTCCAATGGCCTCCATATTTGATAGGGAGACATTCAATAGTCCTTAAAACAACTCTTATATTTTTTCCAAGTCATGATATGGCTATTTACTTGTCCAAAACCGAGACTCAAATGGTATCACCAAAATTGGGTGCCCATAACCACTTACCATTTTGGCTATAAAAGGGCACCAAGGGAACCTCATTTGAAAGTTAGACTAGGAGGAAAAGATCTGGTATTTTGGATACCCAAAGTAGTCCTATCCTTATCCAAGAAGTTATAGAGTCCACAATCCACATAGGGGGATCAATAATGAAGATAGAGTTCCACCCAAGATTCCTCCTCCTCCTGATATCAAGCTAAGAAGTGGGTGATCGTTGCAAGAGAGCTATACACTTGAAGAGGGAGTTCCAGCACATAATTTTCTACGTTTTTTGGTTTATATTGTGGTTTGGAATTTTTCTTTCATATGTATCTTAACTTTTTTGATGCATTTAATTGAAAAACTTCTTATTTCATAATAGATCGACGTGCAATTTTAAGTTTGTGACTTGTGTTGTTCTGATTGGAAAACATAAGACTCCTCTTATTTCCAAAAAAATTTATATTTCAGTGTTCCTTGAAAAACCTTAATTCATAATTAGGGACTGGTACTTTACTATACTATTTTTATGTTATGTTTTAGTCCTATTTACATCATTTTTGGGGTTGTGGATACCCAAGATCTTAGTTAACCCTCAACAAAAGGATTACACCAAAACCTTAATAATCAATTAGGAACAAGGACCTTTTATAGGGGTGTAGTAACTTAGAAATGATCACATACTTGTCATATATTTTCAAAATCTACTTCTTTCTCAACTATTAAACTCTTTAAATTAATTTATTTTCATAAGATTGTTTTCAAAATCACCCCTATTTAGTACTTTTTATTAAAAATGCCTACTCTAAACCTATCAAATCTCATTGAGAGAAGACCTAGGGTCTACCATATACTATAAATCTACCTTAAAAACATAATCAATTTGATGTTTCACAATAACGCAATCCGTGGAAAGAGAAGTAAGTTACATGCATAGGTAGAGAAAATCACTCAGGAAAATAACCAGGGTAAAAGAATATGGGTGTAAGGATCTAGGCATATGTACTTGGGCCAAAGTTATGTTCTGTTTTTGATAATTTCCTTTAGATTGTGCTTATTTATAAAGTGGATCACCAAAAAATGACCCCTCAGAATGGATTCTATTTGAATAAAGACATTCATATTTTAAGGTAATTGAATTTTTTTCAGAAACATGGTAACGTTAGATGAATATGGAACCCAACTGATTCATGTGACCAATGTGAGGACACTATTCACACTAGTAGTTGAGTGCAAAGCACAAACTAGTACCTAATCACATAGCTTGAATACCCTATAAATAGTAGAGGTCCACTATAGTATCCCACCCCAATTCATTGTATTAAGAGGAGGTAGAGATGCTACTAGCCTCAGGATACATCCCTAATACCCCAAAGGTTGGTAATAAATTCCAAGGGATTATAAGAGACTTGGGGGATGATTTTTAATTTAGATAAAAAATAATCTTTCCATATAAGATATAAATATCAAATCATCCTATATGATTCTTTAGTTTGAGAAATAAAACTCAAACACAAAACTAAAAGAACTACAATATCAGAGTGACAACGAAAGATGGAATATCAACTGATAAAACCAAAAGGACAAAAAGACTCAGTAACATCAAGTTACATTTTCCCAAATGCCACCTTAACAATATCCAAGTTCCAGCACCACTTGTAATGCCTATGGTTTCAATATGAATCTCTATAAAAATAAGATAACTTTATCTTTCCTATGTCTCGATATATGAAATATTAAAATTCATTGAAGTACACAATAATAGGGTGAGTATAAACTCTATAAGAATTCCATAAAGGCTTCCAAATACATTCCACTAAGATAAGAACTAGTAGAAAAAATTTATATAAAAAAATATTTTAAATAGGTATACAATTTATATAAACCCCAAAGTGAAATCTAGGTGAGAAAAACTATAAAAATGCTTAGCACCATTCATAGAAATTTGGGATAACTATTCCCATGTTCACACACTCACACACATCCATCCATACTCCCATGCTTGGTGTTACCATTGATGGTGGTACTCCATGACCATAACCCATCTAACCTTGATGGTGTCATTTTCTACCAAACCTAACCCATTTTAACACATGTCAAATAAATGATTCCAAATTCCATGCTAAAATATTTCATATAAAACAATTCTTCATTTGAAATAAATCCATCAAAAAATTTTATATGTCTAAACCATAACATAAATATTGAAATAATCATTTTAAAATTGTAAGAAAAGGGTTTTTTCTAAAATACATCCAATTCATTCCATTTTTCCAAACACAACCCGAAATGGGGTTCCTATACAAAATCATACAACCTTTCCATAGAAAATTCAAAATAAAATTTTAAAACAAACTATGCCTTAACGTTTTATAATATTGCAGTTGAGAGGGAAGACACCTATCTATCAATGGATGGTGAACATGAAGAATAAAACTTATAAATTCTAGACCCAGATTCATAAAACATTCTCTTATATGAATTCAATAATATACCATAAATATCCGCATCATATCACATAGATCAATCTATATCAGACTATATATATGGCTCCAAGATAGAGAATAAGTGCATATCTAAGAAAAAAAGGAAGATGAAGGGAGAACAATAAATTAGAAACAATTTTGGATCTACAAGGCACTTTGATTCACCCAAATGTCACTTATGGGTCAAATGAAATAACTAAGGGAGATTGGGGAGAAATGGGAGTTCAATACCCTAGAAGAATTAGAGAAAATGTTGATTTCGGGGCCTTAATATGATTTAAAATCTAATTTTTAGGTCATTTACTACATGCCACTTGGTTTGGTTGCATGGTTTGTCAAACTATTTGATAAAACATTAAAATACTTCTAGACATCACCCAAGTAGCTTCAAAGTTAGGCCACATGGGTTGGAAATCATGTACTATCCATGTGGTTCTATTATCTCAAGGGAAACCCCTCACATGGTTGGATCACACAATTTTTTAAACCATTCACTAACCATTATTTTCCCCTATGCCTCCTATCACACAGTTTCACTTGGAATTCACTTGGTTTTTAAAACCTATGCTCCAAATATGTGCCTTCCCTATAACTCTAAAAATATATTTCTCTATTTAATAGAGATAGTTCACGATTTCTACTAACCATTCTAAAATCTTGAACTTCTAGAAACACTTATAAAACACTCTAAAACCTTCAAGAACCTTTATAAACCTAACCTAATGATTACATAACATGAAAATGTACAAAAAAAGGTAAAATACCTAAAAATTATGGTGTTACATTCTCTCCACCATTAGCCTTTTTCCATGGAATTTGGAAGAGTGATGTTGTTTTGGAAGAGCTCGTTTCATTTCTCTACCATTTCCTTTTCATTTACCCAAATCTCTTCCAAAATCTAACCATGCTTATATAAAACCTACACTAAACCAATTATTTTACAATTAAAACTCTTTTCTTACCTATCTATAATCATTATTGGAACATTAATCAATGTATCATCCTATTCGAGGTTAACATGGACCCATTTAATGACATGGTTAAGATCACACTGTTACTTCTTCAATTAAGATACTTGAAATAGATTATTCATATAATTAAAGCATAGTGATAAAGATTACTGATAAGACACATATACAACTCATTAAAGTGTCTCAAAAGAGCTATTTTATTGAGGAGAAAACATAACTTTCTTACCAAAACAATGATGCTATAAAATTGGATAGATTCTCAAGAAAACATGATCAGCCATCGCAAATGATAGTGGTCATCAACGATGATCCACATATGATTTCTAAAGACACTGATCTATCATAAAACTATTATCGATCTAATAAATTTTCTATAAAATCTCATCCCCACAGCTATTTATGATAATTTAATTATTATATTTTTTCATAAAAAAGTAGGGGATGATAAGAATGACCATACAATGCTTTAGAAGGGTCTATTTGTTTTTAGGACTGATAACTGTTATTGTATGAGAGAAATAATAATGGTGTATAATCTTACCATGAGCCTCCAAAATCCATCACAAAATATTGAATATCTTCTTCCATTTTTGAATCACCCTCTCAGATATTACATCTATTTGAGGATGATAATCTATACTCATGGTTAACTGAGTTCCAAGGGATTTCTATAAGGACATCTAAAATAGAGATGTAAACATGGGGTCCTGGTCAGAAACAATTGAAGTATAAATGAGATGAATCTTTACAAATTCATATATTTAGAGTTTGGAAAATCCATCCAATTTATTGGATTCAGTAATAGGAATGAAGTGTGATAATAGATCCACAATCAGCCATATGGAATAATGTTTTTGAACCATTATTGGAATACCTATGACAAAATACCAGGCTATCTATTACCATTTCCACATGGGATTCAATAAATAATGAAACATAACAGCTGGTCATTTGTGTTCTCCCTTGACCTGCTGATAGGTGAGGTATCTTGAGAAAAAATCAACAACTTTTCTCCTTATTCAATCCCATAAAAAACTATTCTTTTATTTATTTATGCGTCTTTTGGTTTCTAAGATGAATAATTCATCTCTAATTATGGCAGGTAGAAAGAATATGTTCCTTATAGGTTGGAAGAACCATAATGTAATATCTATAACACAATATAGATCATCCATCCAGCCTTTATTCCTTAATGGAATCCCTGCCATTGAGTGTTGACATCATGGTTAGACATTTAGAATTGGACCTCTAAGCCTCTTTAACCTGCTCAACCAAATCCAAAACAAGAGAGACTGAAATGAAAACCATGATATATCCTTGTTCATAAAAATCTAGATTCATATCATTTATAATCAACATTAAAATCCATTGATCTGAATCCTCTTTATCCAACAAATTATATAACTTCTTACTCAATGCATCCATGAATAAACTTCATTTACATGGAGAATACATCATGTCTATTCCATACATATGCAAGCATCTCAACCATTTGTGTTGTGTTAGGTTAAAATCCATTTGTTATAAAATGTTTTTAAAGATCTTATGATCCATAAAGAAAACTAACTTTCTCACCAAAATGATAATAAAGCCTAATATTTATGGAATGAATAACAATAATAAATTGAAAGTCATGTGTTAGGTAGTTTTTATTATGAACACTCAACTATAATAAAATATAAACAACAACATGGATTATTTTCATAATGAAACACTCCAACCCAGATCAAGATGTATCATAATAGACCACATACCCCTATCATGACACAAAAAATGCAGCGATAGTTGTTGATGTAAGGAGAAAATTTATCTCTAGAAAAGATTTTTGGAACTCATTTCTCTATTTTAAAGGAACACCTTTACTTGTCAAAGTATTTATTGTTGGGTTAAGTCATGAAAAATCATGAACAATGAATCAATAATATCCAAATTAACCATAGAGGAAAGGTATCTCAAAGACATTTTTCATTGGATTCCAAGAGATAAAAGCTTCTACATTTTCAATATCTATAGAAACTCCTCTTCTAGAAATGAAATGAACAAGGAAACATAAAATCTATATCCATAAATCACATTAAGAGAGATTAGAATAAAGTTAATATTACTATAAGATACCCATCCCTATATCTAATTTGTTTTCATGATCAGATTTTTCCCTAGAATACACCAGAATTTCATAAAAAACACCACTATAGAGGAATCATGATAACTTAAAAATATTCAATTCATAAATTAAATAAACATGAATGGTTAATTCATAAAACCAAATATCATAAACAAGTATTAATAATGTCCATATTGACTCTAGAATTCTATATTTAGAATATCTACCTTTGGAACTTGCAGTTGGTGATAACCTGATTGTAAATCAATCTAAGAGAACCATTCTGTCCCATAAATTGGTCAAAGAATCATTTATTAATGGAAGAGGATACCAATTATTTACCATTACTTGGTTTAGTATATTATAATCCACACAAATCCTAAGTTTTGCATCTATCTTCTTGAAAAAAAGAGAGGAACTGGTGCTTCTCAAGGAGATGTGATCTATTAAATGAACCCTTTTCTTTTGCAACTATTCTAGAAATACATTCAATTCCCTCAATTATTTTTTCACCATCCTATAAGTAATAATTGAAATATAAATGTTCCTAAGTATGATAACAATTGTAATTTATCATTCTATTTTGGGTGGAAACCCAGATAAATTGTCAGGAAATATGTTAAGAAATTGATCAATGATGGACGAGAAAACTATATGTATTATTTTATCAAAATATTAAAAATTAACCACTAATAAATAGTAAGATATTGTCCAAACTATTGGTATTGAATTTCCTTTTCTACTTGCATTCAAAATATTATCTCATTTAAATTTGTTCTTAACACCATCAAGAGATATGAAATTCACATGTCATGTATAACAATCTATATAGGTCTTGAATTTCATCAACCAATCCATACCCAAAATTATATAATGGATTTCCATTACAAGGATCAATAAATCACAAACCAATTCATCCCCATTGATTTTTATATAACACCATGTACACTTAAAATCTCTAAATTCCCATTTTCCCAACAATGTTTGATGTTTCAAAACATAATGAATCCTTTCAACATTTAAACCCAAATGATCCATGACATGAGAGATGATAATAGATTGGGATTCACTCATATCAAATAAATATTTCATGAGTGAAAAATTAAATATAATCATACTTGACATCATCTAATGACCATATTGATCAATAATGATCATATGCTCGACATAATTGAGCTTCTCATTAGCTCATCCTTGATCATTTTTTCCTTATTGAGATTTCATAACTTGTGGAGTCATGGTGTTACAGTAATTACTTTGGCTCACTCATTTCTAAGTACAAGAGTTATTATGGAGATATCACCCCATTGAAGTATAGGATGTATTAGAAACATGTGGTGCATCTCAATGACAACCCATATTTTAATACACTTTATTTATTGGTTTATTTCATAAATATACACTTAATAAAACCTTATAATATCATTTGGAATAGTTTGTTTGTGTCATTAGGTAAATTAAATAACAACATGTAATATAAATATAAAGTTGTAAACTAAAACTCCATAATATAACCTTAAATTTCCTTGATCTTCTAAAAGAGCACATGATAACCTAGGGATGTACATAAGAAATGGGTATTCTATAAAGTATAGTAAAGGAATAATCAAAGAATAACATGATGAAATTAATACATCTGATTCAATAGGTATACCAAGGTAACATAATAGGAGTGATAATCATAACATGAATATCAAAGCATTATAAATTATCATAATATAAAGGTAACATGAGAAATATGGAAACAATATAAAACATGACATTATAGGCATAAATAAAATCTAACTACCAAGAAATAATAAAATATTATGATTATGATAACCTCCCATGAACCATACATTTAATCTCATGAGATAAAAACATTACCTAATGAATTAGAGAGCTATATAATTCCAGACCCACCAATCACATTCATATCATGTACTTTCATAAGAGTGACACATAGATCATACAACATAAGAACATATTTCATCACTTTTAACACCATTATTAAGGATTTTGGGTTATAGAAATGTAATTCCCCAATCAATTAATTATTCGAACATCTAGTTTAATATCCTTGAGTAGAAATAGGGATGGGTATTCCCTATATAAATGTTTTTCATAGAAAATAGTAGGGTAATTTCAGCAACATAACAAGGGTATATAATGATTCATGGAAGGGTTTAATGAGAGTAAAAGATATATATAATAACTTGGAAATAATAATTGAAGTAATAATAATGTGAAAAAACATATCCCAACATGAACAATTGGAAATAAAAAGGCATAACATATAGAAGGTGCTTGAATAAAGAGGATAAGAAGTCGATCCCTTGCCTTGAGAGGGTGCTCCAAAAACTTGGGAGGAGTTTATTAAAAGATTTAGGGAACATTAGGTGGTCTCTATAGAAGGAAGGGTAGAGTAACTTCATGCTTCAAGGGTTTTTATGGAATATTAATGGGAGGTTGCATGAGTTTTTATAGTAAAGAGAGGATAATTCTTCATTAATTTCTAATCTTAGGTTTTAGAGTCTTTATGAAAAATTAATCCAAACCAAAAAACATCCTATGTTTTTTTCTAATGGTTTCTTCCACAGTGGATTATATTTCATTATTTTATAATTCTAATAACCTAACCCATTAAAATAACACCCTTGGTGATGTGGAAGTGAGTCGTGTTAATAAAGAATTTATTTTAAAATCTTAATATATAATATAAGTTTTAGAAGATTATTTAAGGGGTTATAAAATTACTCAAATAAATTAAAAAACATATAATTTTAAAGAGTAAACATACATTTGGTCATGGATACTATTTTTTGTATTTATACGATCAATTTTGGGCCTTTATTATGTCATAATATGAACTATATAATTATACCATATATATTTTTTATCTAAAAAATCGACTATCTTATAATATTATGAAAATTTACTGTTGGATAATTTCAATGTGCTAATTTCAAAAATAATATTTATTTTATCAAAATAATTATATAAATATAAAAATTTACAGTTTAAAAAAATTCCCATTTATTAAAAAATACTCATTTTTTATAATAACATTTTTTAGACCCTTAGAAAAATTTCATTTCATTTTATAAAATTATATTATCATTTATATCTAATAAATAATATTTAATAATAATATTTTCTTAAAATATCATATATTCCAAAAATTCTTGAATTCATTAAAAAGAGTCTCTTGATTAAAACTATATATATCCCAAAATTAATATGTGTGTATCATCATATTAAAATATAATTTTTATCAAAATTTATTATTTAACCATTTTAAATTAATAAAATATAAATATAATCATTATTTAATAAAAAATATAAAATATAAAAAATTATATTTTCGTGTTCAGGATACAATGAAATTTAATACATAAGCGAATGACCTAAGGTTAAGGTGTACGATGGTGACAATTCTTTGGGGTGGTTTTGGAGAATGTGGTTTGGTCCATGATCTTGATGAGCTTGAACTTATCCTATAAACAAATTGGATAGTGCATTAGTTGTGTAATCATAAATTTTTGTTGGTTATTGTAAAATCTCAGTGATGTTATCTCCATCAGAAGTTCTTATAAATCAGCTTCATAGGGTGTGATCCAAATGGTTGAGGCCATCGCTTCCTTTTTCTATGTCAAATGGATTTATCATAAACCTATATATAAACTAATCATACGTTCACTATATAACAGCTATACTATCAATGGTTATTATGCTTAAAATAATTTTTAATCTAATGGGATATAACTTATAAAGGTCCAAATATAACTAAATTAGTTGATGTGTTTTTTATAATTTCATTTCATAATAAGTCATTTACTTATTTAAAAAGGGAATTTCATCTATAAATGTTTGATTCATTACATTAATTACCATTAATAAATATTTTCCCTTGAAATTTATTCTATATACTAAAATAGATGAGAGAACTTTTGTTTCATCACCTCTTTTAGTTCCCACATTTCTTCCTTAAATTTTTGGTTTTACAACATCACTTTGACCAGGTGAGTTGTATTGTTTCTTAGAACATTGTATCTAAGATCTAATATCTTCACATCATTATCCTAATATTAAATATCATTCTCTAAAGGTACCAATTATGAATTTAGTACACATGATAAGTCTGGTATGTACTTACTCATGAGAGATACATAGAATTTATCATGTAATTGAGATATCTTAAGTGGGAGTTCCATTTTACGGGACACCACTATGATGTAATCAAGGATTTCAGAGGGGTCAATGTATATTGGAATAATCATTTTATTATTCCCAAAACTCTTATATTTATTCTATGGCCATATATGAGGAATATTTTATCTTCGACCTCGGCTTCATGCCTTATTGATGATTTTTTACATAGAATTTATATCAACTTTGTGTGGATTTTATATGACGCTAAATGGTTTGAAACTTCTCTATCATCTCATTGATAAGATCAGGTCCCATTATCTTCCACTATCTAACTCCATCCCGGCATGAAGGAGTCTAAAACATTTTCCCATACAGATCCTCATAAGGTGAAATTTTAATGATAGAATTGAAATTGTAGTTATATGATAACTCCACAAGGGGGAGATGTCGATCCCAATATCCTTTAAAATACATTGAACAAGATGTTTTCATATTGTCTAGAGTTTGAATGGTTCTTTCAGAATGAACATCTGTTCGAGGGTGATAAGCACTTTTGAAGTGTACTTCTGTATTCAACACTTGTTTAAAGCTTCTCTAAAAACTCAAGGTAATCCTTGGATCTAGATTGAATACAATTGAGATTGGAACTCCATGTAGTCTGACCACTTATCTTATATATATCTAGGTGAGTTTTCCAATAGTGAAATATTTCTTGATAGCAATGAAATACACTGATTTGGTAACGCAATTGACTACCACCAAAATGAAGTTATTGCCTTTAGGGTTCTTGGGGAGTCCTATGATGAAATCAATGGTTATGTTTTCCTATTTATATATTGGTATAGGAAATGGTTGAATCATTCCCTTAGATTTCTATCATTCATCCTTGACTTTTTGGCATACCAAGAACTGTGATACAAATTCTGTAATCTCCCTCTTCATGTTATCCCAGTAGAATCTTTTCTTCAAATATCTATACATCTTAGTGATTCTTGTATGAATAGAGAAGGATTATTTGTATGTATCATCCATAATTTTATACCTTATTTTTGTCTTTGATGGGACATGTATCTAGGTTCCACACCTTATATCTCCTTCTTTAGTGAAGTTGAAATCTACAATATTCACTACCATTTTTTTAGCACCTCATCATCCTTCTAAGCCTTCTTATACCTCCCAATAATTGATGGTAGAGTAGTCATTTGAGAAAGGTAGGATGAATATTTTTTTATTCCAATATATATCCTATTTTTCTTCAAGGATATTGGATCCCTTATAATTCTCACCTTGGATAGGGTTGTGGGATCCTTTCTACTTAGTGCATCTTCCACATTGTTCACATTATGAGGATGGTAATGGATGGTAAAATCATAATACTTGATTAGTTATAACCAAATTTGTTGGAACATATTGAGATCATTTTGTTTTAATATATATTTGGGTATTTTATGATCTGTATATATGTCATGCGTCTCCCTATAGAGTTACTGTCACAAAATCTTTAATGAAAAGATCACTTCAGCCAATTCTAGATCATGTGTTGGCTAGTTATTTTCATGGATCATTAATTAGTAAAAGGTATAGTATATCACTATTTCATCTTTAATGAGTAAAATTTTCAATACCTTTTTATATTCTTCACTATAGATCACAAATCCATCCCTAATAGGGTAATGTGAGAACATGTATAATGATTAGCCTCTTATTTAGCTCTTTAAATATTTATTCATGTTCATCATTCCAGAAAAATTTCACCCCCTTTCGAGTTATCTTGGTTAGTGTTCTTGAAAATTATGATACATTTCCCACAAATCACTGATAATACCAAGCTAATCTAAGGAATCTATGGATTTCCATCACATAGGTTGGTCTAGGGAATCCTTCAATTACCTATTTTTTAAAGGATCCACATATATCCCTTTTATAGTGATAATATTACCTAAGAATGTGAATTTATCCTTATATGAGTTCTATTGATAACTCCACCTCTAGTTTACAAGGAAGACCAAGCCATTCATTGAGGAACATATTCTCTCATAATGGGCATGTCATAAAGGATTATCTTTTCCATATTCTCAATCATTTTATCTAGATACGGTTGATCATAATTCAATAACATCCATGATTTAAATTATTATTCCAAATGAGATTCATCCTCTTTAATACACTTGTATAGAATAATAGGGTGAGTTATTTTTTCAAAAAAATTATATTTTCTCTACACAAGTAAAAATAATCCAAAACTAGGATAACATTAATTTTTTTGAGTAGAGAATGATAATATTTTAAATAAAAACATCCCCACAAACATAAACTTGTTATAAAATAATCATAGATATTTTTATTAATGGTATAAAATTATTTAGGTTGGTGACTCAATGTTCTTATAAAACATACAACATATGCAAGTGTGACATGATTTTAAATACAACAATACATACACAAATCTATATTAGAGGTTTTGTATACTCCAATTATCATGAATATCTTATCATATGACCTTCCTTTTTCCCTTGTGCTTGGTGATTTTAAGTGCTCATCATTATTGTAATCCCATGGATTAGATCATTTTCTTGGATAATTCCCATGTTCCAAGAATTTATTACATATAACTATTAATGGTATCTTTGATTGAACTTTATTTTCAATCATGATTTTATCATAATTATTCATTTTTCCATGAAAATTATCTACATTATGCCTCATTTTCTCACACCCAAAACATCTTTTAGTTCTTTTGTGAAATTTCCCTTAGCGCCACTTTCTAAATTTTTGACACATGGGAAATTGATTCATCTTTCCTTTATCTACTTTATCATAGGAACTTCCACAAGACATTTTCCTCCCCTTCTTTTGGTGTACTTAGAGACTCAACTATATGCAATTGTTTTATCTTACTTTATGATATATAGTTTTGAATAATCCCAATACATCTTACATTAGTCTTTTCATGTTAGGAATATCATTTGGACTATCATTACATCACCCATAACATTGGTTATAGACTCAGTTTCTCATATTGCAATACATTGACTAAAATGAAAAGAAAAATTATGGTTGAAAATTTTTAAACCATTAAACACATAAATTGGAGACCATGAAAATTAAATAGACCACTCATAAATGACATATATTACTTAACTTATGAATTTTTAGGTTTCAATATAACTTATTCATGATCTATTTTCTAACATAATGTATTATGGTCATTTTTTCACCTTAATAATGGTTCGTAATAAGCTTGTGAATTGTCCAAAGAATATCCCCTGAGAGTGTTAAACTAGTTTTGAAGTAAATCATCTTTTTCATGAACTAGGTGATGATTGATTCAAATTCAGTGCTACCTTTTTGAGGTCATTACCCCTATATATGACTATTCTAGAATCACTTCCACTTATTATATCTCGATAGGGATGTATTTTCTAGGAAACATCATTCTAACTACATTACAAAAATTTAGGTCTATTTTTATATGTTTATTAATATCCATAAGGAATTCACTAGAGTTATTTAATCCTAATAGCTAAAAATAACTAGACTTTACTCTAACACCAACTATGAAAATTCACATTTTAATAAACTTTATTTCATCATGTTTTTAATAAATATACAATTAATACAACCCCATAAGACAGTGATTATAATATATTTTTCTTAATTAAGTACACATTATAAAAAATTGAAACATAAATATATATACATAAACTAAAACTCCATATCATGTGCTTAAATTTCCTTAATATTCTAAAATTGTATGGGATATATTGGGGATGTACATAAAAAATGGGTGACCTATAAAGCCCAATAAGGGGATAATAAAAGCATAAAATGGTTAATGTATTACATGTGAGTCAATTGGAATATAAAGGTGGCATAAGAGGGGGGTAACCATAAAATTTAATATATAAGTATGATAAAAGAGGATAACATAAAGTCAATATAGAGATGTGGAAACAACATAAAACATGAAAACATAATCATAAGTCAAGGATAACCACTATAAAATAATAACAGTGTCCTTATGATAACCTATATTTAAGAAAACATGGAATCACATAAGATAAAATCATTAACCAATGCATTGGAGGGCTATATAATTTTGGAATCACCTATCACATTCATATCATGTACATGCATAAGTGTTCCACATAGATCATACAACATAAGAAAACATTTCATAAATTTTAACCCTATTAAAGAGTTTGGGTTACATATATTTAATTAACCACAAAATTGTGGATATGTACATCTAGGTGAATACCCTTCAGTGGAAATGGGGATCAGTATTAAATTTGGCATAGAAAATGGTATGATAATTTTGGCTGCATAACGGGGGTACATAAAGATTATGGAAGGGTTTAATGAGAGTGAAAGGGGTCTCCCATTTATTAAAAATTATAATGATAGTAATATGGATGCAAAAAAACATATTTGAACATGAAAAATTGTAAATCAAAAGCATAATATATAGAATGTGCTTGAATAAAGAGGATAAGGAGAGGACCCCTTACCTTGAGAGGGTGCTTCTAAAAGCATGGTAGGAGCTTCATAAGATCTCAAGGTCACCTTAGGAGGGGTATAGATAGGTAAGAGAAGAATATATTCATTCTAAAATGGTTTTTAATGAAGTTTAGTGGGAATTTGGGTGTTTTTTATAGAAAAATAGAGGATAATTCTTTATTAATTATTATTCAATGGATTGAGACTATATATGAAAAATAAATACAAACTACAAACCATCCAATGGTTTTTGCCCATGGTTTCTACAAAATAAGAGAGGATTTAATAATTTTATAAGGATAAGAAACGAAATCCTTAATATAACACCCTTAGTGATGTGTAAGTGAGTTATGTTTATAATGAATTGATTTTAAAACATTAAAATATAATATAGGTTTTGGAGGATTCATTATGGTTTAAAAAAACCAAATATCTTAAAAAACAAATTATTTTAAATTGGAAACATAATTTAGATTTTGGATACTATTTATAGTATTCATTAAATTAATTTTGGTATTTTATGATGTAATAATACATAATTCATAATTATACAGTATTAATTTTTTAGTCAAAAAATTCAGCAGTGTCCAAAAATTATGAAAAATTAACCGTCAAATAAATTTTATGTGATAATTTCAAAAATAAAATTTATTTTATCAAAATAATTCAATATATATGGTAATTTATGATTTTAAATAAAAATTCCCCATTTATTGAAAAATACTGATTTTTTACGACAATAGTTTTTGGACCCTTATAAAAATTATGTTTGACGATGTAAAATTAAATTATAATTAATGTTTAATAAATATTATTTAATTATATTATCATTTATTTATCAAATTCTTGAATTCATCAAAAACTATATTGATCGAAACTATATATTTAAAAAAATACAATTTTTACTTCATCATATCAAAATCTAATTTTTATCAAACTTTATTATTTAAACATTATAATGTAAAAAAGATAAATATAATCATTATTTTATTAAAAATAAAAATAAAATAATTCATACTATTAGGGTCTAGATACATATCCATTTATTAAAATAGTGAATTCTGTAAGGGTAAGGTGTGAGATGGTAAGATTTTCATAGGGTGGTTCGGCGAACATCTATTGGGTCATGATATCCATGAGATTTAAATTATATTGTAAATGGTTTTGATTGTAATTTATTTTTTGAATCTTGTCTTGGGCTTTGTCAAGTTAAATTCCTTGTGATGAAATCTCCCTCTAAATCTCTAATAAATGGGATTCATAGGGTATGATCCTACTAGTTAAGGCTATCACTTTCTTTGTATGTGTCGAATAGATTTATCATAACCCTATAAATATACTAATCATACAAAAACTATATAAATACTATACTATTAATGGTTATGATGCTTAATATTATTTTAAATATGATAGGATATAACTTATAATGGTTAAAAATAACCGAAGTAGTTCATGTGTTTTCCAAAATTTCATTTCTTAATAATTTGTATACTCATTTTAAAATGGAATTTCATTTATAATTTTTTGGGTTATTATGATCTTCAGTGCCAAAATTTAGAGTGATATGAAAATAATGCTAGAGATGTCACACATAATTATATTTGTAACATGCTCGAGGTAGTTTTATATAGTCTCACATTTTCATGGGATGTAGAACCACATTGTAAATTACTAGTAATTATATTGGGTTATGGGGGGAAATTAATTGATTCTATTTTTTGATTCTATGATACTCTACAACATTGGATGTAGGTGTTCCTATTCTAATTATTCACAGTGTTATATTTCCACCTGTTCCTATGGTGATAAACATACCCCCTCTTGCCAAATTTTCTGAAATATCTCTTTATGATACCATTTATATATTTACCATATTGATATAATCCATAATACAAAAATGACTATCTTAGATCAAATTTCAAATCATAGACCAGACTAAATGATCCATGCCTTAAAGGATGCACTAGAAGTGACTTCTAGGGAAAATAAAACTAAGTTCATAAAGATAATATATAATTTGTCACAGATAGATTATCATGTTTCAGGTTGAATAAATCAGTTTTTTTTTGTGATCTTTAATGTGCGTGGATAGAATTATTTGTTGAATAATTCTTCAAAGTCCTCCCATTTAATTCCTCAGTCATCCTTAGCTTGGATAACTAAGTCCGACCAATCATATTCGAGATAATCGATCATATAGGTTTCTAAATTAACCTTTATCCCGACTAGTGTTCCAAAAAATTCAAAGAACTGATTCATTTTATTCATAAATTCTTCCTCCTTCTTAGTATAAAATTCCCCATAAAAACATGGGTAGGTTCTATTTATAAAACTGGATAGAGTGTTCCACTTATCATGGATAATCCTTCCTATTTCCTCTATAAACAACTCAAAAACACCTAATGACACTTTGGACTAATTGTTGAGTTACCTATGGCTTAGCTGAAATCTCATTTTCAGCATCCTCTTCTTATTGATTCTTACAACATCTACCTAGTTCTATTCTCTATAATTAGAAAATCTCTATTTAGTTATCACTCAATAGAATTTTAAGGGTTAAAAAATTCAAAATAACCATAATAAACATGCATAACATTCTATATTTCAAAAAATCAACCATTTCTACCATTTTTATATATCATTAAACTCAAATGAAAAAAAATTCCTAGCAGGAAGTCACATTAACAGTGTATGCAATGAAACACTCATCAATTAAACCCATGAAGATAAGATAAAAATACACCTAGATGTTTATTAGAACATTTTTAAACCTTGAAACATTGGTAACTTGAAGTTTGAAAAAAATAGATATGTATTTTTAATCTAATCATTTCAATTTATGGAATTTTTATCTCCCTAATTCCATCCTAAGAGATAGATAGACCTACCAAGGCTAATATAATTTGTAACATTCCACCCCAACCTAGTGGATTGATAATAGGTAGAGATTCTATAGCCTAAGGTGACATCCCAAATACACCGAAGGCTGAAAATGAATTATAAGGGATCATAATAACATTGGGGGATTATTTTCACTTTAGAGATAAAATAACCTACCAACATAAAATATAAGCATTCAATCATACTATATGATGCATTATTTTATAAAATACAACCTAGAAATAAAACAAAAAAACTACAATATCATAGTAACAATGAAAAATGGAATATCAACTCACAAAACCAGAAGGATAAAAAGACTCAAAGATATCAAGTTACATGGTATCAAACAATATCTGAACTAGCTACACACTTCAACACCACCTTCTATTCCTATAGTATCAAGATTCATCACTAGAGAACTAATATATCTTTCCCTTTAATATGTATTGGTATATGAAATATGAAAATACACCAAAGTTTCCAAGAAGGGGGTGAGTATAAACTCAATTGAAATTCTCTAGAGACCTCCCAAAACATTCCACTAGGATAGGCACTAGTTAACAAAATTTATATAAAAATTTAATAAAATAAGTAAATATTTTACATAAATCCAAAAGTAAAAGACATTTTAGAAAAAATTTAAACTAGATCATTACCATTCATATAAATTTGGAATAATTTCTCCTATGTTCACACACACACATCCATTCATAAACCAAATCTTGGTGTTACCATTGAAAATAACACTCCATGAAAATAACCCATACTACATTGATAGTGGAACTTCTGATAATATTCTTTCCCTATAAATAGATGCCAACCCAATTATCTCAAATTCCATGATAAAAAACCACATAAAATAGTTCTTCCTTTGAAATAATTTCATCAAACATTTTTTACCCGTCAAAACCATAACATAAATTCTAAAATCACTATTTTAAAATCGTAAGAAAATAAGGGTTTCAAAATTCCATCCAATTATTTCCATTTTTAAAAAACAAACTAAAAAATATTTCCTTAATTAATTAAACTTATTGTTTTGTTAAAAATCCAAAAAAAATTAAAATCAAACCAAGCCTTCATTTTATAGAAAAAGAGAGATGAGAGAGAAGACACATATCACTCAATGGACGGTAATAATAAAGAATAACACTTAAAACTTTAGATTTGGGATGACAACATGTTCCTTTAAATATATCCAACAATATCACCTAAATATTCACATGATAGAACAAATATTTATCAATATCGAACTAGATCTATGGATATGATAAAGAGGATAAGAGTATATATAAGAAAATAAGAAAAAATGGAGAATAAGAAATTACTGATGTTTTTTGGATTTCCAACACACTTTCATTCATCCAAAAGGAACTTATAGGTAAAAATAAATTTCCAAGGTAGCCTAGGGTGAAAGGGGATTTTGAGAACCAAGAAGAATATGTAGAATGAGATTTTTGAGTCCTTGATATGATTTAAAATCTAATTTATTGTACATTAACTTCATGTCATGAGGTTTGGTCAGATGATTTGTCAAACTATGCTCCAAACATGGACAAGATACTAGAAATTACTAAGGTAGTTGCATGGTTAGGTCATACAGTTTGGAAAATTGTGTTACAAACATGTCATGTTACTATATCAGTTCCAATCCCTCATATGGTTGGATTGAACTATTTGAAAAAAACCATGCACCAACCATGATTTTACCCTATGTCACCTGCCACATAGTTTCTCCTAACATGCACTTGGTTTTGAAAAAAATTATTATAACCATGTGCCTACCCTATGACTCCCAAAACCTATCAAATGTTTTCTTGTAAATAGTGGATAGTTTCTACTAACCATGCTCAAAATTTTCATCTATATAAATACTTCCACAACACTCTAAAACCTTTCTGAACCACCTAAAACATAACCCAATCATTATGTAACTTGAAAATATAAAAAATAAGGTCAAATTACCTAAACTTGAGGGTGTTATATCTACTGCCTTATTTTGTACACTAACCAACTTTAATGAAGACTATATATTTTCTCTGTCTATCTCTCCCTCCATTCATTCAGTCTAGAAATATGAGAGCATGCCTCTAACTCAAATATACCATAGTACATCACATTTGTATGAGTGAAACTCTTCTAACTTGGTGAATTTTACCTAGAAATAAGAGGTGAATGAAGATAGTTTTGGTTAGTCGTTTGGGTGATTCACCTAGGTAATAAAACTGGGTGAAATTTTATCCTTTGATGAATTTATAGGAAATTTTTCATACTAGTATTACTTCACCATGATTTTTTCCACTCATTTATGATTTTTATCTTATGACCAGTAACATTTTTGTATTCCTTATAGGAAAATGATGACTCATACTTTGAATAACATCTGAAACACCAAATCCTCTACCTATATTGATCATTTAGTTTAGGACATTTGAAAAGGGTACATCCTCCAATACAGACCACACATATCAGCTCTCATGAAAACCATGTGGAAGCACCACCAAAATTACCTAATGTTAGAGTTATTAATATTGTATAACCATAACCTCTTGACAGACGTGGATGTCTCTAAGATATATGATAACTCTCCAGGATCATGTATTGTAGAGTACACAATCTTGGGGGAGCCAATATATCTTTTAAAGAATCATATATCAGCTAGGGTAATTCACCTCTACGTATAATTGTATCTTTCCATGGATTCCACTAACAATTGTGCCTATGTATTAGAGCCTTAGATGCATTGTTACAAATAAATATTCTACCAATAACTCACAAAATAACTTAAATTCTGGGTAAAAATTGGAGTCTATAGCCTAGTGTAAGTTTGAAGAATTAATATATATGGATGTATTGGGTCTTCAGAAATGAAAAAACAATTGAGGATGAGTTAAGGAAAATATAAATTTATGAAACTATCTGGATATCAGAAACTTACATGTATAAAACCGCCGACTTCCTTCCTAAGCTTCTCAGTCACTGAAGTCGAAAAAAAGACATTTCATTTCATCCATGGAAAAGTTGTAATCAATCTATGGTACATATAAAATTTATCTGAGGAAACCATCCTTAGGGCCATGTATGGAAAACAAATTCCCCTAGAGAAAAATTAGGGAGATCTCCAATGAACACCCTCATTTTCTCAGGTGTTATTGAGGAAAACTATAAATTCCATAGAGAATGAACCAATTCCATGAATAATTTTTTTTGAGACATGGGTGAACATATTTTTTGTCCATCAAGAAAATATACCATTCCCAATATTCCCAACAAGGTGATGTATTAAGTATAAAAAAGGACCCCTTGAACATTTTGGCCAGAATTGGACTATAAAAACCAAACAAAATCAAGGTCATTATATTTTGGAGGAAGCTTGATCTATTGATCTAGGGAATGGGTAGTTATGAGAATCAATAATCAAGGAATTTATTCCTATTTGGTAGATATTTTTTAGACATGGAATGAGGTTTTTTGGTGGTTTAGGTGCTTGAAGATGTATCAGAAAAGGGTTGGGGTAACCCGAGTGGAAGTATGTGGATACTAGCTAAAAACCACACTACTTACCTATACATAATGTCCTTGTGAGGGTTTTCACCCATTGAAATATTTTATAATGGGAGGAATACCATAATTTTTACCAAAGGGATAATCTATGGATGTGGTGTGTGAGGGTTCAGATGACCCTTATATAGAAGGAGACCATAACTCAGCCCAAAGATATATTACACGATAGTGTTTCATGAGGGTTATATATGATTACCCTTATAAAAATGAGAGGGATGTAGTGGGAAATGATGTAATGGATGATGCTTAACCATATTGGGATCCTCATTTTCATATCTTGTGGTGTTATCCTAGGGGTCATTCCATAGATTGGGTGGCCCTAGGGGATGAGAACCTTACCCTAGATGGATACACCATAACATAGGGGCCACATGATATCATAACTCTATCCTAGTTTAGGAGGACTGTAGTGAAGCCTAGGCTACCCCATGGTAAGAGAGAGAGGGATGTAGGGTGGTCTTATTCACTTGGGGTTGGACACTCCATAACCAATGAGTCCAATGTTACAACCCTAAAGTTTTTTTCCATTGTATGGGGGATCTTTTGGACTTACCTTAAGAGGGATATGGAATGTATCCCTTATCGATGCCACAACTGGGGGCCTACATCCTATCCCTAGGGGGTATATTTTAAGAAATCCCCCCACTAAGTTTTCTTAAGTGGGGGAAGACTGGTAATTTAATTGTTTACCCCCTTTATTTTTGTGTGTAGAGGTCCATAGAGAGATATAATTTATCAAGACCACTCCCCAAATAATCTCCTATGAATACCACATGGTTTGGGGTGCTTTTTAGAGTGATTATATAGTGATTCCATGGACATTTTTTCTCTCCTCTATTCACATTATGATTTTTTAGGCTAGATGCTAATTTTGGATGAATTCATCTAGGGTTTTTTTATTGACTCTAAAATAGAATGGTCAAGTAGGGTGAGTAAGATGATGGGTTTTTTCATCATTATGATAGGAGGACCCAATAGGTTCATCGTATGTCATCAGAAGCAGTTTTTTTGAAACAATAATGCATGATGAGTTTATTAGAGATTATGCCTATTTAATTTAATTTAAATAATTAATTATAACGATTTATAATTAAATATTTGTTTTTATTGGTGGGATATAGGTAATCGATAGTGTGGATGAGATTATTCTAGGATTAGTGGATCTTGGAGATGGGTTAGCTTCATGTTCCATGGAGGTGGGCTATATGATACAAAATCATATGCATATCATTTTACGATAATTCATGAATGCATACTGCATGAGGTTTATGTTAGATTTTATGGACCTAAGGTGCCCTAGGTACATAAAATAGGACATCATTAGTCATTATAATCTTGGAATACATGTTCTAAAGAACATAGGTTAATTGGGATCACCTAGTTAGTATGTAACAAATGGAATAGGTATGTTTCCATATAGATTCTTAGTGGAATTATTCTTAAATTAATAGTTTTGTTGCTTGGGTAACCCTTATGAGGGTTTAAGAAATAAGATGGCCTTGTGAATGGTATTAAGTTTGGATATTGAGGGTAGGATCAGTTGAATTCCTAACCTAGTTGAATCTAATTGTTCTTTCAGTGGCGCGGTGGGAGAATGGTTAAATTCTCAGGATAATTGAACAACACCCATATTGTGGGTGATCATTTGGTCAGCTTTTAAATGACCAGGATACCTCAAGCTATTTTGTGAGGCTGGTCTATGATATGTGCATGTTTAGTTGGTTAGGTGCATGGGACAAGGTTTGGTTAGATGTAACTCCCTGAAGTATGAGTCAAGGTGTGTGATGAGGTTGCACGGGAGCATACAACCATTGGGATCAGTTGAGATCAAGTAGGATATCAATTTAAGACCTATGAAAGTGTTCTTGGTGGATCAATATTACATAATAAGTATAATTATCTTGGTGAATATTTTTGGTAAAATTAATGTTGTGTGAGGAAATGTGCATCCTTGGCATGCACGGTGGCCATTTGAGTTATGGATCGATGAGAAAGCGAAGTGTAGGTCTTCTAAGTGCTGTTTAGGCTATGGATAGACCTGAGTAGTTCTATAAAGATAGTGTGGTGGTGATATCATCATGGGTATAATGGAACAAGGTATCTAGTGAGCCTAAGGATATACCTCTATTTTAGGAGATGATGTCAAAAATGGATCAGGTTACTATGGAATAGTATACCTGAGTGTGTTCCTTGGCATGAATTTTTAAAGAGGTGTGGTGTTAGGGAATATTTTGGTCGACACTAGAGAAGTCATGTAAGGGAATCCATATTGTGGGTAGTACATAATAGATTGTTAAAGGAAATGATCCATAGTGAAAGAGGTTTATTGAACATTGAGGATTCATTCCAAGTAGGCCAGGAATGAGAATCAATTATCATTTTTCATTAATTCTTAAGAAGGAGCGGGTCACCTATGTCTAGTCATTGTTTTCAATAATTGATAGAGCATGGGACATGGAGTTTGGGTTTTGGTTCATTAGGGTGATAATAACGATACTCCAATGGTGGAGATTATCATATCAACCATTAGTGAATGACCCTTATGTCAGATGTGTCATGATTATAGTAATTCTAATCGATGAATGGTCGAGATGAAATTAGAATACTAGTGTGTTGTATGATCCGATTTTATATTGTTAATTGGTATATAGAATATTCAGAGTTTTTACATGGAGTCAGGTGGATTTGGTGCATTAACATTGGGCTCTGGGTGATTTTTAAGTGATTTTAGGATTAATGTGATCGAAGTTACGTCTGTACTTGGGGTGAGAACATGATAGAATGCGTAGGCGATTGTTTATCCAACCATATAATTGCACTATAATTCATGTTAGTAATACAATATGGGTGTTAGAATGATCTCTTGATGCCTCTAGAAGTCTTTGCATCATGATCAAGTAATGTAACAATGTTTCAATGGGTGTGGATAAGTATTTTCAAGAAAAGTATGTTATAGGTGGATAGACTTGTCTTTTTTTGGGGAATTGGATGAGATGAGGTGGAAATTTCACCATGATAATTTTTTGGCACACTGGTTGTGTAATGTTTTAATATTTAAATGGTATTTTCTATGAGATTCCTATAGAGGGAGTATCATGGTTCAAATTCAAATTTTGAGAGTGGAGATTTATGAAGGGGATCATCATAAGGCTCAGGATGAATCGAGTAGATACAAATAGATTTATTGGTAGAGATTACTTCAGTGAGTATCATATCATTTTTGGAACTTGTGGTGAGTATATTCTTCATATTTTAATGAATAAATAACTTATATGGTTATATTTTTACAATTGAATAATGTTTGTAATTCAAAGGTGAAATGTGGAAAGTTATCAGTGAATATATGACCAAGGTTAGTCGAGATATGTGGTTAGAGGACTACCATGACTTCTCAGGGATGAGAATAATTATAGTGTGTACTTTGTAACACCTCAAATTTTTTTGGTTCATTATGTTTTGGGGTAATTTTGAATATTTAATAAAAAATAGTGTTCATTTCATTAATCATGACTTAGATTGAGAGTCTGATCATTTTTACACCCCCGATAGATTTTTTTGGAAATGGAATGGGGCCCATTTGGTAGTTTAGTTGATGAAAAAGGCATTATTGAAGGGTTGGGGTGACCTATGGAGTTGGAGGTGGATATAGAAAATAGACCATTCCATAGACCTGTATGATGTGGTGTGGTGAGGGATGTGGGATTTTGTGATTTTTCACAGATGTGGAAGATCATGACATAGGCCAAAGGGATATTCCATGGTGGTAGTGCTTAGGGGTTATATGGGATGACCCTTACACCTAGGATAGGGATTTAGGGAGGCTACAATGCAATGTAGGATTTTATTCCATAGAGGGATACCTAGTGTGATGTATTTTAGTTTTACCCTAGGGACCACATTACAAAGGGGGGAGGCTCTTGGTTTTGGGAACTGTACCTTGGGTAGCTTCATTATAACCTAAGGCCCACTCTGTAACGTAAACCTGGTCTGTTCAAGGAGGACTATAGTGTAGCTGGGGAAAAATTGTTGAGATGGAGAGGGTATATGAGGTGGTCTATCCCCTTGGTGGCTAGCTATGAAATAGATAAGGTGTCCATGTTTTAGTGAATCCTAAAGATGAGGCCTACTACGCAACACTATAGGGTTGCGCCATATGAGAGGGGTCCCTTTAGGGATACCCTAAAGAGGTCCATGGAATGGATACTTTCTATACATATTAATTGGGTGCCTATGATGGGGACCTAGTTTCCCCACACAATTTTCTTATGTAGGAGGAGATTAGAAATTTACTAATTAGACTACCTATATTTAAGGTGCATAGGTGGTGGGTAGAGATCATCCAATGGAAATTCTACCCCTCACTTATCTTTTGAATTCCTTTTGTTTTGGGGTGAATTTTAGTGTTATTAGATATAGATTTCAAGTATATTTCTCCTTTAGTCACATTATTTTTGTATTCCATTTTGTTGGCCATTGATTTTCATTGAATTTGTTTAGGGTTTTATTTCCAATTCCATAGGACTGTGGAAGAGTCAGGAAAGGATGATGGGGGTTTTGTTATGATTGGAGAGAGGAGGTATCGAGAGGATGATCACATGTTATTTGAAAAAATTTCTATGAAATAATGATGCATATTGTTTTTTAAGTTATCATACCTATTTAATTTAATTTTATAATTAATTTTAATTTTGTATAATTAATTAATTGTGTCTCTTGGTATGAGATAGGCTCTCAGGAGCAAGTATGGGATTAGTTTAGGCTTGGTGGAACTTGGTGATGGGTTAACTCTGTTTTCTAGGTAGGTAACACCTATAATAAAAGATCATATGCATGTATATTCATGATCATCCATTTTTGAACACTACATGGTGTTTCATATAGAGATTTAGGGACTGAGGGTGTTATGGTTAGTTGAAATAATATTGAATTATGAATCTTATGTCTAAAATAAGTTCTCTTAAATAATTAATTTTATTGAGAACTATCGGCGACTATGACACTAAGGGGTGAGGGTATTATTTAAGTTTAAATGAGGCCTTAGGTAGAACTCATGGTATGATTATTGACATAGATATCCTAGGTTTTGTTCATAGTGATAGTGGAGGCATGAGAGTCTTGGGGATGAGTGATGATGAGTGATTTGGTCATACATCTCTTAAGTGACTGTGAAATGCCTATTGAGGTCAAAGAATAATCTTGGTGTTTGATGCGAATAAGATAATTCCTATAGGAAAAGATATCTCTAGAAGATAGGGGTATACTTCAACTGATGAGTTGATATATCTCCCTTAGGATATGTGAGACAATTCTTAGGTATGTTTATTGAGAAATTTTATATGGACATATAATTTAGATTCCAATGGGGTTTTGTATGGGATTTGAACCCCACCTATTGAGGCCTAGGTGAGGTAGAGCATATTGACATGGGAAAGTACCTATGTTTCATAACCAGGAGTTAAGGGGGATTCACATATATTAGACCTGGCCTTGTGTTTTGGGTGAGGATGAGCCTATGGAATATGGTGTCATTGAGGGGTGATAGACTTGGGGTGGTATCAATAATTGGGATGAGGGGTTGGGTACTGAGTGAGTAGTTCCCTGGTGATAATATGGAGAGTTTTGTGATGGATTGTGGGTACTATGTGTTACTATGTGTGTGTGTGTGCTTTTGATAAGAGATAAACCTAGTGAGAGAGATAATAATGATATCTGGACTTGTATTGAGTGAGATATCATTGGCTTGACTATCGTGGGTGAGGTGAAGTTATCATGTGAATGGTTTAGACCTTACCTCAAAAGTCTTGGGTTTTTGTGGTGGATTATACCTTGATAAGTCTTGGGTCATGAGAATGTATCTCCTCAAGTACGAATGTTAGGCTATAGTATGATGTGATATGTAGACGATGGAACCTATCTTGAGTGATAAGGTAGTGGTTCAAGATTTGTATGTATGACCCTGTACTATTTCTTCTAGAAGTGGTTCAAGATTTGGAGGATGTATCACCCTAAGTCTTCAGGTACGATATGGAAATTCGTTACTATAGAAAGGGGAATGGTGATGAATTTATTATATAATTTCATTAATGTAGGTACAATTGGGAAATATAGTGGCCTAATTAGTATATGTTGTCTTGATGGGCATGTATACCTTATTATGTGTCGTGGTAGCCTGGTTAGCACACAAAGACCTGACGAGCATGTTTATTTGTGTATTTTTTTCCCTTATTCATACACTCACATATAAAGGGGTATATTATGGATTCTTGGTGTAACTCTACTATGTTATATGATCACACCCTACCAAGGAAACTTGTTGTGCCTGCAGACATTATGTATTATTTCATGTTGAGTACGAGACATGCAGTGGATTGGGATGAGGCGACTCAATGGGTTTTGGATACAGGGATAATGAATGACCCGAGGATGGAATTGGGGCCATTTTTGTATTTTGATTTTTTTTTTATTTATATATGTCACTATACTTGTAGGAGATCATTTAATGTGTATTTTATGACCATGGGTCCATGTAGCTTTATTTTTCCACATGAGACATTTGATATAGCATTATGTTTATTGGTGTTATGTACTTTTATGCCTGTTATGAATGATTATTTAATTATTTCTCATTATTGTATGAATCTATTTCGAGGTCAAATTATACCAATATTTTGATTATACATTCACCTATAGTCAAAATTATTTGGAATATATGAAGGCGTAGTTGAGGAAACATGGAACTCAAGCTCAGATGAGATTTTTTGGGATGGTGTGTTACATAGAGAAAGGATGATACATGAACTAGGGTTATGATTTCAACCAAGAAATACATCGTCAAATTCAGATAAATTAATTCCATACCATTTAGCTGAGTGGGTATATTATTAGGTCGGAATAAATATGAAGACATAATAGGGGTGAATTGTGTCCTTTTAAAAAGTAGTATAATTTTATAAAACCAATCCCATTTTTCAACTTGGAAAGCAATGTTGTTCAATTTTATTTAACTAAATATGTAGTGAAAATAAAAGTTAGAGAATACAAGAAATTTTTACTGTGATTTTTTTTGAAAAATTGGTCCCCTAGTCCACTCTGCCAACACTCTCTAGGCGAGATTAGTGATTTTCACTAGTATATCCTTTTGCAAGGGATATCGATATTTGAGTGTAATAATATATAACTTGTAACAAAAACTTGTAAAAGTATTTAATAATAAGACTAACAATATCCCTCAAAACACTGAACACCCAAGTGTTTAGACAAAAAGTTATTATAATTGGTAGGATAAATTCTCATTTTAATCATTCAGATGCAAATGATGTAACTAATAAATAGAGAAATATTTATAGGAATATATGAATAAATTCAAATAAATATCCTTATGATGAATCTAAAAACTCATTATAGAGAATATATTTAGATAGGTAAGAAAAAAAATTTAATCTTCAAAGCACTAGAAAAAACACAAAACTTTATTTATAACATGTATTTCTCCAAAGTGTTTCCCTAAAATACTTCAAAAAACTACAACAGGTGAATAACAGGTTTGAATAGAAGTAGTTGTAGAATAATGGATAATATCTTATTTAACCTGAAATATCCAATGTAAATTCTGAGTAAGAGATTCATATCATTGAGCTTATAAGAAAATATATCATTACTGAAAAATATCAACTCTTTTAAAAATATATCCATATGAGAATTAAATAAGCATCACGATTTAATTCTAGTCAAGTAGATCCAAAAATATCTCTAGATAAATCATGATTTCAAAACACTCATCATTTTGGAAATTTTATTTTAATAAAACATTGAAAATAATAACTCCTTATAGAAAATGGAATTAATTAATTCATTGGTGAAGATCCTAAGAAATAGAATTTTAATTTCTTTATTGAGATATTTACTCAAGAAAAATCATAGTAGAAGTTTCATAAATAATAAAAAATTTAAAAATGGTAGAATATTGGTTCAACATGGGGTTTATCTATTTGTGGATAACTTTAAATGAGTGGTTTATATCATTATTTTTATTCCAAACACGGTCTTCCAGAAAATAGAGTATGATACTAACACAATTTTCTACTATTAGGTATATTTTAAATGTGATGTACTCAAATGTAAGGTTCCATGCCTAAAGTTAGGTTCCATAACATAACATTTAATACAAACACGACGTTCCAAAAATGATGTTAGGTAATCAAAATTGATGTTACTTATCCAAATATAGGTTCCCAAACAAATAATTCACCTTAAACATGGGGTTAAAAAATGCTTTGTTGGATACCAACATTATGTTGTAGCATCACTTTTTTAACAAAAATTCTAGAATTATTCAAAGCATCAAGAATAATTTTTAGAATAATATTTATCCCAAAATAAATATAAAAAAATACCTTTATAATTCTAGGGAAAATAAAATAATTATTTAATTAAATTTAATTCTAAAATCCACTCAACATAGCTTTATTTGTAAAACAAAATATGGTGTTTTTGAGCATCAAAATCAATAAAAACATAAAACAACATATATATTCTAAAAATTATCCCCCTTTTGAGGATCAAAAAACCTATAAACCAAAAAAATGTAAACATAATAGGCTTGTAATTAATATTTTTCAAAGGATATCAAAATCTTATTTGAAACTTTTATGTCCATCCAGATTTCTCCCACTTTTTGTGAGATAAAAAATAATTTATAATAATTGAATAAAATAGAGTTAATGTTGCCCAAAACTATATGTGAATGTCATATAATCCAATAATAATAAAATTCTAAAAATGGATACAAGTATTAGAAAAAAAATAAACATCACACCAAAAATATAAAGAAACAATAAAATAAAATAAAAATAACTTTTTTTCAGATTACATAGAATATCATATGATGGTAAAAAATTATGCTTTAGAATGAGAGGTAGGATTAATATCAGGTTGATATTCATAAGTATAAGAATTATAGGTTTGTGAATCTCTAGGATTCTGTTGCACATCTATCATATCCTCCATAAGCTCTTTGAATTTTTTTCTCAGTGGTGTAACCCACTCTCTCAAAATTTCCCTTGAATCCTAACTCACATTTAATACTTCAAATAAATTAATATTAAAATTTTTCTTAATAGACTCAGAAAATTTAACATATTTATCCATTATTCTTCTCATTCGATTGAGAAAATATCTAATACCCGGTTCTATAGAATTAATTTTTTTTAAAACAGTTCTTTCTAGATGTCTAAAAGAGTGTATGGTGGTACACTATCACAATAAAAATAATTAATATATCCATATATTATAAAAATATCATTAGATAGAAGCTCTAACCTTCTTAACACATCATCAGACCCCACTCCTCTAGATATGGACCCTATTACCTTACTAGAACTAAAGACTCTTATAGATACAAACTGATTTGAAAAAAAATAGATCATTGAAATATGAATTTGAAACAATATCACCATGGATATTTCCAACCAATTTAGTGATATAATTCTCAAAATAATCAAAATATTCACTATAAATTTATATTTCCATTAAACATTGATATTATGTTAAGAGAGAATCATAATCTCTTTTGGAAACTAATTCATTTATCAAGTGTTCAACAACCTTCCAATAACTCTTAAGTTCAGTTTAAAGTTTTATAACCACATATTTCAATAGATAAAATATTGGGAAAATGATTTTAGAAAAATTTTGGGCATGAGCTTCAAAAATTTAATTATCCTTAGATTTATAGTGTACTTCATCAACCCTTACAGAGGGTTCTCCAACATCAACTAATTGAAATGATAAAACTTCTAAACCTTCATCGAATATAGAGGATAATATTATGATTACTTCTGTAACTTATGTATCTTCATCAAAAGTTATTTCCATGGACCTTTCAACCAAGGAAACTGATTGATCCTCAATCGATTTAGTTACATCAGTCATAAGAAAAATAATTTTCTCAACATAATGATCTTCCTCTATTCTTTCCAACCAAGTAGATTGAGAATATTCCTCAAATATTTCTTCCTCCACATGAAAAACTTTCTCTTTTATATCTTCAGCAAAAATATTAACAACCCACTAAACCCCCTTCTTCCAAAGATGTAACTTGTTAATAAAATTCACTAAATTTATCAATAGGTGTAGGTACCACTCTTCTCAGAGGCCTCTGAATAATAACATCATTATCTTCCTCAGTAAATGGTTCATGATAATATTTATAAAACCGAAGTACTCCCCCAATCTTGGAAGGAATATTCTCATCTATGACTTGATTCCTTATTGTGCTTATTGGGATATTTTTTCCACCCGTGGATAAATATTCTAAACCTATATCCACTTTTGGTCTAACAAAATCTCCTTCCACTTGATATTTTGCAATATCAACTACATCACACCTTGAAAATATAGAAGAATTGAAACTCAAATGCTCCACCTTAGTATGAGCACCGGATGGATCATCTACTTCTACACCAATATGAATAATATTTCCCTTGGTTACACACTAAAAGAAACTAATTTTTTAGGTTCTATAAAACTGAAAAATGTTGTGATGACATCTTAAACAATTCATAATGTCCCCAATCATCACTATCTTGTAATGAGTAGGAGATATTAGATTACCATTAGGATAAAGAGACACCCTTTTATCCTTTTGACAATATTGGTTAATGTATCATAACATGTACCGATTTACATTGAAGTTGACAGAGCTCATAAAGAGGAACATGATATAAATGTCTTGAAAAAGAATCTTTTTAACCTCGTTAATCCTTGGAAAAAAATCTCTTCAAATGATCTTGACTAGCATATTCTAATTATTTTCTAAATTCTTTACGAACATATTTTTATCTTGGTTTATTCTAAAAAGAGAGTACATATTATCCTCAAACTTTTGAAATTAATCTCCAATAGATATTAGGATAAAATTAAAATTACCTTCATGAGAACACTTAAATATCTGATCCATATCCACCATGGAAACTAAAAACTCCATATCATTCACCTTTAAAGAAACGACATCCTCACTATTACCAAATATAAACAGGTCATTCTCATAGAATTAATTTAATCCACATTCAATGATATGTTCATAATTTCCTCCATGAAAAATTTACTCCAACCCTTAAAATATTAATGCTTAATTTGTTAACATATTAGTCTCAAAAATCTATTCAAAGTTAACAACATTTACTTGAAGCACCCAATGATCTATACTGAAAATTTTTTTCTACTTCACACCACTAAGATAAGTCTAATCAGTTCTCCAGTTTTCACTATTTTCATAAGTAGTATGTGGTTTACTGTTTGAAAAATATAGGTTTTAAAACATAGAGAGTTGAGGAGATCAAAAGTTTGAGGGATTAAAGGTAGGATAGAGATAATGATTCAAATTGATGGTTTTATGCGATAATTCCATTTCTCAAGATGATTATTCATTTTAATAGTTTAGGTTTTTAAAAATAAAAGATAGTTTTGGAAAATAAAATATGTAAACTGAAATTTTAATAAAAAAACTAAAAATAGAATAAATATTTCTTTAAAAACAAACATTTTAAAATATAAATAAATTAAAATAAAAACATTGTAAATAAATATTTATATATAAATTAATAAAGTAAATAGAGATGAAAAAAAATTAAAACTTTTACTTAAAATTAAATAAACCTAACTCCCCTTTAATAAAATCAAAAATAGTTGTGAGAATTAGTTTAGTAAAAATTTCATCAAGTTGATAATCAATATTACCAAATTTCATAGAGATATCCCTTTTTTGGACTTGATCCCTTAGAAAGTGATATCAAATATCAATACTCTTAGTTTTAGAATTAATATTTATATTTTTTGAAATAATTTTAGAATTATTATTATCGAATAAAATTGGAACATTATCAAAATTAACTCCAAAGTCCAAAAGTGTGTGTTTTATACACAACACTCATTCACCAAAAACACTAGAAGATATGTATTTTTATTCAGTAGTTGACAATGAAACAGAATATTTCTTCTTATTAGAAAAAGAAACAAGGGATTTATTTAAAAATTGATAGGATCCTAAAGTGGGTTTTTATCAAATATATAGCCTCTAAAAATACCAACTGGATATGAAAGTAAATTATAACAATAAGTTTTTATATAAAGGAAATTTAGAGAAATTGTTCCTTTTAAAATCTCAAAACCCTTTTAACAATAATTAATCGATACTATTTTGGATTTGATTTTAATTCTACACAAATAAAAATAGAAAAAATAATATTCAGCCGATTAGTAGTAAGATACAACAAACTAATAATCACAACTCTATACAACTTGTTGCTAACTGGTTTACCAACTTCACCAAAAATTATGTTTTGTATTAGTACACATAAGAGTTGTATACAGATTACGGTAAAAAAATTCAATAAATAAAAAATTAATTTCATTTTATTTAAAACATTTCCAAAACCCCTTTTGATAGATTTTTAATTTAAGAAGGAAAATTAATTATCTCATAATAATCATTTAAAAATCAATTTTCATAGGTTTTGAAAACTCGTTACAAATATTTTGATTAATAGTATAAAAAATAAGACAATGTACATAAATTTGAACTAAAAAAATATCAATAGAATAAATTTTATTAAAAATATTAGGATCTTACAAATCTATAAGAAATCCATTCTATACATGAAAAGTGCTTAAACTCAAATACTAAGCCCTTGGTTCTTGTTTAAGTATATAAAGAGCTTTAATGTGTTTAAAAAATGAATTTGGAAAATAATGATTTTCAAAACCTGGGGGATGTTCAACATAAATTTATTCCATTAAATATCTATTTTAAAAAGTAGATTTTACATCCATTTCATATTATTTAAAATTCATATGATATATATAGGCTAAAAGGATTCTAATTACATCAAGAATAGAAATAGGGTAAATGGTCTCCTCAAAATTTATTACTTCATCCTAACTATAAAACTTAGAAACTTTTCAATACTTGTTACTATTAATTATACATTGATCAAATTTCTTATTCTTAAAAACCCATTTATTTCCTATTACATGATGGTACAAAGGTCAATAAACTAATTCCAAAACATTGGTTCTATTAAATTGATTTATCTCTTCTTGCATGGAAAACATCCAACACTCAACATCTAAGGATTCTCCTATATACATAAGTTCAAACTTATATAAAAAGTTTGATAACTCAAATAGGTTTTCAAAATTCCTTCTATTCAAAACCCTTTAATCTTGACCCACTATACTATTCTCTAAAGGATGGTATTTCAAAATCAAAGTTTTTCTTAGTAAGACAGTTTCAAGTTCCTCAATTTCATTTTCTTCAAATTTAGATTGATTATAATCATGTTATAATTTAATTTCAGACTTATCATTAGAAAAATCAAGCCTAAACTTATTTAAATAATCAATAACATCATCTTTTTTCATTTTATTATGATCAAATGGAATAATCTCATCAAACATTACATGAATAGATTATTCAATTATCTTTTACACTTTATTAAACACTCTAAAAGATTTATATGTAGAATAATATCCAAGAAATATTCCTTCATTAACTTTTGGATCAAACTTACCAAGATTTACCTTAATATTCAAGATATATAGCTTGAATCCAAAAACATTAGAGTATCCAACTTTGGGTTTTCCATTATTCCATAACTCATAAGGTGTATTTTTAAGAAGTGTTCTTATTAAAACTATATTAATAATATTACATATTTTATTGATAGATTCTTAAAAAAATTAATAATTAAACTATAATCATTTAACATAGATCTAGTCATTTATTGAATGATTTTATTTTATCTTTTAGCTATCACATTTTTAGGTGTTCTTGGAGCAAAAAAAAAGTTTAATAACCATATTTGAGAAAAAATAATTAAATTAATGATTCTAAAATTATCCTCTACGATCACTTCTCAATTATATTATTTTAAAATATTTTTCATTTTTAACCAATATACAAAAACTTATAAAATAGTAAAATCTTCACTTTTAAACTTTAAAAAGTAATCCCAAGTAAATACAAAAAAACATAAAATAATACATAAACAAATAATCATCTAGCTAATCTTTCTAATATAGAAGGTCAGAAAAAATCCATGTGACTGAATTCTAAAGTTTTAGATGAAGAAAATTTATTTATTGTTTTGAAAGATGAACTATGATTCTTGATTATTTGGCATGCATCACAATGTATTTTCTCATAAAACTTAAGAGAACACAGATAAAAAATAAAATTCTTATTAGATAATTTAGATAGAGAAAATATATTACAATGAATAATACTTCTATTTAATTTATAGGATTCACTAACTTCTACATTTAAATCATTCACATTTTGTTCACATAAGGAACTAAGTTCCAAATTATAACAAATTTTTATGTGATTCAAACATAATTAGTATATCTATAAATATAGAAAATTAATTACTAGATAAATTAACATTAAATCCATCATTACAATGTTGATATATACTTACAAGATTTTTCTTTAGTCATTAATCATATAGAACCTTGTTGATCATGATAAATTTTGGGTCTCCAACTGACCCAACTCCAATGATCTTCCCTTTAGCATTTTTAACAAATGTAACCAAACCTCCATTTAAATTAAATAGTGCCTTAAAGTTGGAAAAGTATCCACATATATTCCTTTAAAACCCACTATCCATATACCAAAAATTATTTTTTCCTATTTCATTTTACATATAAAAATATAGACAACAATTTGGTTTGGTATCCAAATGATTTTGGGTCCTACAGTGTTAACAACCAATGAAATGAAAAAACATATCTGTTTAATTTTACCAACAACTCCAAAATTAACTCTTCAAATGCCTCTAGAAATGTATTATTTCTTTGCACTACCTATTTCTAGATCTCTTAAGAAATAATTATTAGTATAGTGACCATTAATTACATAATAAAACCATGTAACATTAGACAAGTTATGATTTTTTTAACTTCAAAAAAATAATTTCTATACAGTTTAGGTTTTTTATAATAACTACCAATTCTATATTTTCAATTATATAAACAT
This sequence comes from Viscum album, assembly GCA_963277665.1. Lineage (NCBI taxonomy): Eukaryota > Viridiplantae > Streptophyta > Magnoliopsida > Santalales > Viscaceae > Viscum > Viscum album. The sequence goes on along the minus strand of OY728166.1, from coordinate 1,075,935,088 downwards.
TATATCAAAGAATTTTATTTAGAGACTCTTCACCTCCAGTAAAAACACATGTATTAACCTTTAAATATTATAATTAAGAATGCAATTTATTAATTTTACTTTCATGTTCTATATATATTGAAGCAAATTTTATTAATTTTGATTTCAATTGTGATTGTTCTTTTAGCATTGTATATTTATCACTTTGGAAATAATTATGATTATTCTTAAAATATTTATAGTTTTTTCATCAGAGGTTCATATTTTTATTATTTAATAAAATAATATTTAATTAATTTACTATTAGAATAGTTCTCAAAATCAGAATTAGAAATAAAATAATAATACAATTGTACCTCATATTTTTAGACACAATCCACATATTTTATTTTTGGTTTGATTATTATTTATCAGATTCAATAAGTGAAGAAATGATGGAACTTTCAAATAAAATCTAGGTATCCTTAATATCTTTATTAACTTTTCACTCACACTCAACTTTCATTTGAATCTTTTTATCCTTCTTTACCATTGGTCTCCTTTCCTTTATCTGTTGACAATCAGGTTTGATATGTCATAACTACTTGAATTTATAATATCTAATTTCTTTTAGACCACACCCAATTTTCTTATAGTTATTAAAAATTTTCTTAAAACATTTCTGATTTTTATAAAAATTATGGAACCTTCTATCTAGATAAGAAATTTACTCTACTAAAGTTGAACAAGCTGAATCATCAGATTAAATAACATCATGTTTTAACTTCTTTTCACCTTTGGGAATAAAAAATTAAGTTTAGTGTTTTTATTTTTTATAATTCTATGATCCTAAGCCTCGACTTGCATATTAGAACTATACATCATAATAGTGTTAATAAATTCATTTTCTTTAATTCTTTAATAGGATTTAACTGTCTAATTGTAGATGGAATTCCAATCCATATATAAAGGTAAAACCTTAATAACTTTCAAAGATTGACCAGGTTTAGTATCTTTTGTTTTTAGAGAATAAAAACCATTTACTATTTCTATCAGTCTTCTATTCATCTTGGTAATACTTTCACTTTCACGCATTATAAAAGTATAAAAATTTTATTTAGATGTATTGTATCTAAACTGCCTAACAATGTCAACCCCTTTATAATAAATAGTGATTCTCTACCATACTTTATACAGAATAACATATTGAGAGACATGATTAAACACATATGGACCAAATATACAAATAATATAATTTATAACTATTGAATTTAGATTATATTTACCTTCTTTAGTGACTCCCATTTTCTTGGTTAGTCATTGGGAATTTCATACAACCTGAAATCCTTTTGAAAAACATTCAATCATAGATTCATCAAATATATTACCATTTTTTCTTTCCAACATCCATAATTTTCACCATTGAAATATAGAACCATGATAATTTACATACCTTATTTGAGATCAACTAATGACATCTTCCTTTATCTTGATCTTTAACTAAATATTACTAGAGATTAAGAGAAATATTTAATAGATCACTCCTCTGATACCAATTGTTAGGTTTAAATGAAGACAAAAACATAATAGAGTGGTGAATTGTGCCATTTTAAAAACATATGAATATTTTAGAGCTGATACCAATTTTCAACATGAAAAGTTCTATTGTAAAATTTTCTTTAATAGAATATGTAGTAGAAATAAAAATAAAAGAACATAGTGAATTATTATAGTTTTTCAGGGAAAAAAGGTCACATATACAACTCCAAAAACTCTCTCAACAATCTTGGTGATTTTAACTAGCATATCATTTTCCAAGAGATCTCAGCGGTTGAGTGAAAGGAATTGAAACTTGTTCAAATAGCTTTTACAAGGCTTTTAAAATAAGTCAAAAACAGCCCCTGAAACACTGAACCCTAGAATTTTATAACCAAAATAGATTATATTTGGTTAGAAAAGATCACTTTGAAATCATTCATATTTAGATTATGAAATTAAAAGATGAAGATATCATTAAACTAATAGATAAATAAAAATAAATAAATATCCTTATGAAGAATATCCAAACTTATTGTAGAGAATATATTCAGATATAAAAGTAACAAAAAATGAATCATCATTGTAGTAATAAAAACACACATCAACAAATAGACCATGTATGTATCTAGATTATAGTCCTAAAAATCTTTAACAAACATCCAAATATGAATAATAGATTTTAATAATAGTAGTTGTAGTATAAAGGATAATATCTTCTATAACAAGAAATATCCAAAGAAAATTTGGAGTAATAGGTTCAGATCATTGAGCTTATAAGGAAACAAATCATTAGTGAAATAGATCAAATCTTATACATATACATGTATTCAAAAATTAATTAGTAATCCAGATTTAATTCTAGTTAAATAGATTCATAAATATCTCCAGATAAATCACTCTTTCAAAACTCTCAACATTTTTGGAACTTAAATTTAATCAGAAAATAAAAAAATAACCTCCCTTAGAAAATTTCATGAATTAATGAATTATTTAAGATCCTACGAAATGAAATTTTAATCTCATAATCATGATATTTACTCATACAAAATCATAGTAGAAATCTTGGAAATAATTTAAGATTTAAAACTCATAGATGATTTTTTCAACATGGGGTTTCTCTGTGTGAGGATAACTTTAAAAGTATAGTTTCAAACATTATGTTGATTGAAAATATAGAGTTACATAACATGGACTATGATAACATTGTGAGGTTTCTTGAATTGGGTATATAATAAACATCACGTACTAGAATGTGAGGTTCTTTACCAAAAGTTATGTTATTGACCATAACATTTAGCACAAACATAAGGTTCTAAACATGCTGTTAGGTTATCAAATGTGAAACTTATTAACAAAAGTTAGGTTCCCAAAAAAACATTTGGATTAAAAGTGGGGTTCCAAACATAGGGTTGAATAATAACATTAGGTTGTAACAAAACTTTTTGAATAGTGATTCCAGAATTCTTTAAAGTTGTTATAATAATTTGCAGAATAATATTTCACCCAAGATAAAGATAAAACAAGAGACTTCCATAATTCTAGGAAGAATAAAATAATTATTTAATTAAATATAAACCTAAAATCTAATCAAAGTACATTTATCATTAAAACAAATGACCAACATATATTTTATTGATTTGTGATTCAAACAATAGAGTACGATTGAGTATATGTTTGGTAGAAATTGAGTTATATGAGGGGAATTACATTGGCCTAGTAGGTTCAATATTGGTGAGTGTACTTTAGTGATTTATGAATATATGTAAAGGAAAATCTCCCCTCCATATCATGGGACCATTTCATGTGTTGTGGAAAAGGGTGGAAACACACTTCAACACATATGATTATCTCGGTGATTTTAAAATCCCAAGGTGTATATTTAGACCATTTATCCAAGTTATATTTTCTATTCTAACACTAATATTGAAGGGTGATAAGACTCTGAGGTAGCTGATTCTACACTCAAAAATCATTTCCCCCTAATAGTGATCCTCCCACTAATACAATCATAGATGATGATAGTTGAGAATAAAAATATTGATCATATAATATTTCCATGAGATACTGTATTATATAATCCTAAATTGATTTTGACATCATTTTTGAGGCCTATGCACCATATCATTTTTCATTTCAATTCCAGTTCATCCAAAATATGGTATTAATTCCACCAACAAACATATGAATATAGCAAAACTAAATGGTGGTCATACATCTATAGATAATGGACTAGGAAAACATTAGTTCCATAATTAAGCTACCTTCTTTGGAAGCCTTCATCTATTTGAAACCCAGGTATATCCATCCATCCTTTTATCTGAATGTGATACAAGAGACTAGTGTTCCCAAGGTCTCTGTATCCACCTTCCAAGGAAGAGGAAAATGGGTGACCAAGAAGTTTTATAAAAAGGGAACTACCAGTGAAGTCTCTAAGCCTACTAACCAATATCAACCACAAAACTCCCAATAGTCTCATATCAAAGATCTTCCACATCGAGAGTTGAATAAGTGATGGTCTATCCCATGATAATGAAAAAATGCTCTAACTGAGGATGAATGTCTAGAAATGAATCTGGTGATGAAGGAAGACGAGTCTTCCTCTACTCATAAGAAAGTGTTATCTAGTGCTCCCTTAAGCTTTTTATATCCCGGGTACACTCACTTATGGTAAATTTGGAAAGAAACTTCAAATGCTATAGACATATGTGATTCCCTTCAATGTGGTGTCTATCTTCTCCAACTTGGAAACTTAAAGGAATATTTGTAATTCAACCTTAAGACCAACCTAATTAAAGTTGGATTACATATCATTGAGTAAGATATGTTATTATTTTCTATTTAAAAAGGGTTTACTACCACAAAATGGGTCCATGATATGGGTAATTGGGATACCATTGAGGGAGTTATCAACCAATCATAGGATGAAGAGTGGGAAGAATTCATTAATCCTAAGGATGTAGTCAACGGTTCCACTTTATTAATACTATCATTAACATTCATGTCTATGCTGAAAACTTTCACCTGTCCCTTTCTTATGAAGAACATGGACAATTGGTGCACCCCTAGAATATCCAAAATACACTACAGGTGGCTCCCGAGAGGCATTATAGAAACAAGCAACCTTGGGGGTGAGGATATTTCATCAATTGAAGGGTCAGTTCAGGTAGAGGAGGGACTAAATCCACTTCCCATATTACCATATTTGGGTCCTTCTCCCCTTATATAATGACCAAATACCCCTCCACAGATGATTAGGAATTTGTGGATTTCCCATATTTTGGATAAACATATACAGATTGGTTAGAGATGTTAACATTTGAATCCATTTTATACTTATGTATTTTTCACACAGACACACACACACACACACACACATATATATATATATATATATATTGGAATACTCACATTATGAATATTTGATTAGAATCTCACTTCTTAGATAGGGCACCTTATGAGGTGATCCCAGAGGATGTCAAAGGGGAATCTCAAGGAGAACCCCTAGTTATCGCTACAAAATTATCTTCAATAATATTAATGGTGTCATTGACAGTTCCCTATCCAACCACCCCTACTAGTAGAGGGGTGGATGGAATAGGTAGAATCATTATGTAAAATCATCATAATTCATACAATATTATTATATCTCTATTTCATGATAGGGTCAATTGAACTCATTGATACTATAACTATAATGTAAAACCTTTTTTAAATCATTTTTGTGCCTCCATGGATGAATTCATGGATTTTAGAAAGGAGTTGGATGGGAATATGTTCTCCTCACTTTGTCTGATCATTTCTCTATAAGAAACACTACTTCTGAGCATCTTGCTTATATAGATCTTTTTATATTTAGTATATATATGTCGATTCAACATTAAGATGTTTTAACCATCACAAATCTCTTTTTGGAGAAATCGACAACTACAGAGTTGGTGAGGGTAGATCCATCCATCATACCCAGAGAAGTATATGATCATTCCTTTAAGGATCATCCCCTTCTAGACATATTTACTTAACAAAATTATGGGGATAACATCATATAATGGGATCATGAATCTATAGAAAGACAAGATGTCACGAATCAACTCGGTTCGACCTTGAACCGGTCACCCGAGCCGGTCCGCGACATGGCCCGAGAGGCGTTCCCGATCCTCCCGGGCTGGCGACAAGCGCCAGGACATCAACAGAGGCTGTGGGAATGATTTCACCCAATATAAATAAATAAGGCAGAAGAAATAATACAGAGCAATGAAGAATAAATAAACCAAATAAAATGACTAAACAGGAACAAAAGAAAATAAAACTGACCAAACACGATGTCTGAACTAACCCCGTGTGACCTCGCGGGTCAATCTCCGACTCAACGGTCAAGTGTCACCCAAGGAGAGCGCACTCAAGCTGTAGCATGCACAACCACTAAAAACAGAAAAGAACTATAGGCATGAGTATTAAAACTCAGTAGGCTAGCCTGATATCTATTCCCAATGCACTACCTTTAAAAAAAAGAAACATCATCTCAAGTTTGAACTACAATTTATAAAAGTATGTTTTTCTAAATATTTTACTTAAAAACAAAGTACGAACCATTGCCCTTAACCATTCCAAAATTTGGGTTCATTTCATTAGTGTCAATGGCTTTTTAGAAAGGGAAAGTGATGTTTATATTTTTCAAATTTTCACAAAGAGGATTAAACACTTTCATTTGAAAACAATTTCTAGAAACCAAGTCAAAACCAATTTATCACTTTCCAAATAAAATGATATACAAAAATGCACAAGAGTAAGTACACAACATGGGCAATGTATAAATACATAAAAGTACCAAATCATCACTACAAATAACTGAAAAGTTACAGACATGTGTGAACCTAGGAGATCAAGAATAAACCAGAAGACAACAATACATGAGATATCATCCTCGTTGACATGTCACACACGATGAAATCAAAACTCCCAATACGCTCGACCATCCTTTCTCAGGCAGGCCGTGGGAAAATCCCTTAGTAATAAACCCAATATATCCACCTACTATGGGCCACTGGTCAGTACCATAACCTACCAGTGCAGCAATCATTCTTAGAATATTCTCTCAATATGCCAAATTCTCATGTCTTAAGTATTTAGGAAAGGGGGTGAACCAACCGATGCCAAACGAGCATCCAATCACACACACACACACATATAAAGCAAAATAGGCATCACCCCGAGCCACTCCATGGGACAACCTCTTGCCTTTAAACTACTCAAGTACCCGGGTGCCTCTAAGCATGGCCTCCCAAACAATCAATTGCAACCAAGGCAAGAGAGTTATCCTAGGAGGGTTTTTATCAAAACATTTTCATCGTTTTCCATAAAGTGCCAAACGAGCATTAAATACATTTCACAATCACCACTTTAAAAGGAACCAAAACACTTGTTCATGCTTGAGAAGAAATCATTTATCATTAAAACCAAAACTATAATTGAAATTCTGTGAATTAAGTTTAAAATCCAAACTGGCATTCTTTCACTACTGGGTGTCCGTTCATCAAGAAAATATTTCGAGTGTCCTCTATAAAATAAACGATTCATTTTACACTAGATAATCATTTAAAAATTAATTGTCTTATATTATCTCACATTTACTAAAATTAATAAAATATTTAATCTGAACAAATAGTGTGCGCAAACAGCAGGAAATAATGTAACTTAAATTTTAAAAATCAGTGAAATGGGAACCTACCTCAAGGTGGAACCAAGCCGTCCACTCAGCTCTTGACGCTTTCTAACTAAAAGAAGCTGCTCCTAAAGATGAAAATCCGAAACTACTTCACCTATACGCATATACATTTTCATATATATGTATATATACCTTTTAACCAAAGTACATATTCCCCACACCATGAGGGAATATATGCAAGGAGGATATACATATATACATGCTTACCCATGTATATATCTATAGGTCTTTGTCACTGATGACCAAAACCCACATCGTGAGGAGCAAAACACCCTACAACGATGAAAGGAAGTCCAATAACCACCAAAGGCTCCAAACACAACTAAAACAATTTCACTTCCCATAAAATAATATAAACTAAGAACACATGAAAAAATACACCTTTCATGGAAAACATGCCACAAGGCCAATTTACATCACACTCACAACTTAATAAATCATTCACATAATTAATAAAACTTTTCCAAGATACATAACAAAGCTTCCAAAAAAAAAATACTTCGGCTTCCCTCTTTAAAATTAAACTCACACTAAAACATTTTCCTACACATGGTGCATACACTTCACAAGATTTGATAAACCACTTAAAAAAAACAAATTCATAGAAAAACTATTCACAAACATGTTCCGCAATGCAAACTCCATTTAATAAATCATTGACACAATTATTTAAACGTCTCAAAAGAACACAACAAGGGCTTGCATCAAGATTACACCAAATTTTTTCCATGTAGAATCCACTTTAAAACTTATTGCATATCAAGCCTCTTCAAAATTACTTTTTCGCCATTATATAATTTAATAAACCATAAATAAAAGTTTATAAAACAACTTTCAGGAAGTGACACTTGGCCTTACCAACAAAACTCATTCAAAAACTTGTTTTATGACCAAACACACCCCAAAAACATATCAAAACAGAATCTGCAACCCCTATAATATTTAATAAACTAGTTGCACAATTTACAAAACACCAATTAATAATGAAATATGAGTTTTCATCCAATACGCACCACAATTCACATGAACATGCCACTTTAAAAATCAAACGCATAATAAACACGCATAAAAACTAATCCCGCACCAAGCAAACTAATTAATAAACATGATAGATTAACTAAATGAAAAAATTAATCCATTAAACAATATTTATACGTGGAAACACTAACCTTGATATAGACCAAACACTGCAAAATTCGTGTGCAAAATCCACCGCACTTCAATCGCACTACAACCAAACTCAGATAAGTCCTAATTCAAAAATCAGGCCAAACATATCACAATTGGACTATAAAAAAAACATGGAACTCTAACCCCGCAACACTGCCAAATGGAAAAGAACACCCATCGGTGTAGCACACACCTATGACGAGGGGGAGGAAGGTTGGACGAGCAAAAAGCGGGGCTTCCAGAGGTGCACCACGCCGGAAAATCGGCCGGAAGGGAGGGGCGTCGTGGGTCCGGACGTGCGAGGCAGCGGGGGAGACGCGGGGGAGCCTGAGGCAAGGCGGGCGGCGCGACCGGCCAGAGAGGGAGGAGGAGGGCAGGGCGACACCAGTCCGGGAGAGGGAGCGGAGGTGGTGAGCGGTCCGACGAGGAAAAAGGGAGTAGTGGCTAGGGTCAGGGGAGGAGAGGCCCATGCGAGAGAGGGGGAGAGAATGAGAGGGGGAGAAAAAAGAGAGAGAGAAAAGAAAAAGGGAGAAAAAAAGAGGAAAGAAAATAAAATAAAAACAAAAATAAAAATAAAATTAAGGATAAATTAATAAAATATTAAATTCAAAATTTAACATTAATAATAAAACGAAAATAATAAAATCAACCAATATAATAAAATTATTTATTGAGGATGAACACCGCGCAGGGTCACGCGCACGGTCTCCGCGCATGGTCGAGTGCCCACAAAAGAACCCAAAAATAATCAATTTAAAATAAAGCATCAGTCGGGGTGTGACAATTCTCCCCACCATGACACTTTCTTCCCCCAGAAAGTCCCAAAAAGACATGGTTAACCAAAGGTTCCAAGAAAGACTGAGAAGACCGTAAGGTATTTTAAACAAAACCTTCATCGCTCGAAGACCGAGCATTTAAGACACCCATAACATGAAACTCCAAAGATCTCAAAAACATAATTACCAAGAAACATAACCAACAGAAAGGAATACACCTCCAAACACCACCACAACATGGATCACCCTAACCCCTAACTTAGGGATCACCAGGGCCGCTCGAGATCTCCAAGATCACTCGTCAAGAGACCCACTACCCAAGCTAACCAATTAGCATGGTCGAGGTCGAGCGGAGCAGAAGTAAGGGGTTACTCCTCCAATCACACTTTGAAAACAGAGTCTTCCACAAGTTCGTCCTATGGTGGTCTCCCCACCATATTAGGGTTCTCGTCAAACATTGGTTCTTCAAACCAAAACAACTCACCAAACCAGACAAACATATAACACTGTCTTGACCATCCAAGCTCCCTAAGTTTAACCAACCAACACAAGAGGGGATGTCAGCAAGATCTGAGGTGGGTCTCCCCACCATTTTAGAATTTTCCTAACACCACGACACCCGCGCGGGTATTCCCAATTTACTTTGAGCGATGCAGACTGAACTGCTCATCACAAACCCACCAACGTAGGTCAACCTGCACTGATTATTCCTGTAGTGGACAACACTCCCCTTCATGAGGTGGTTTTGATAGCGGAAACCCATAACCTAGCGGCAAACTTGACAGACGCGTGTCAATTCCACAAGACAAGAATCTCTGAAATGAATACAATTTTGATCCATAACCGACCACGAGAAGGTTCACAGAGCACGACCTCCAGCTTTACAAGAATACTGATTCTTTAGACCTCTTTAAGACCCAAGAGGAACTACCATAAATTAAGACCACAACAAAGATACAAGGCTTTCAGAGACGACACTACAATAGGGGAAATTTAAGTCATCCTCATCTCGTCACTGCAAACTTAAGTCGAACCAAGGTCATCCCATGTCTGATGAGTTTTGACTGCGCGCAAGCTTCACTCCGAGACCTATGGCTGGGGCCCTGATGTCTGAAGCATCTATCGCCTCGCAGTCATAAGTTGACCACCTCTGACTGGAGCTTCCTCCTCTGGAAAAGCAGCCTGCATACTTCTCCTCGTGTCCCGCGCGACCACTCTATCAACATACCAACTAAGAATTGCAACGAATGACTTAGAGTGTCTGACTGACCACACTAGAGATAGGAAGTTGAGCAGTCTATCCGACACGCAACACGAACTGATAGAAGGAGCGCTCCAAGAACATGCCCCTTTGGTTCACACTCCTCATCGGATGAGGAACCTTCACTTACTTAGGTACAACCATGGGATGAGGTTAGTCTTAAGGATCACTCAAGACATCCTTATTCGCAACAAAAATAAAGCAATAGCCATTCACTGGTTTAGTGCCGCTCCACCAGGCGTACTCGAGACAACTTACACCCACACAACTTTTGGAGTTCTTCCAAAACCGGATACACTCCTGACTTTCCCAAATCATTCAACGATATCCAATCGACCTCGACGTCTTCAAACAGTCAACACAATCGAGCAGAACCCAACTCCGCCACTCCACTGGGAGTCTGGGCTGAGCCAAGAATCGAGAGACTTGCTGGAAACCCATGGAACATTTCTAGGGGGCATATCCCAAACAAGGAACACAAAACAACCTTCCAAAAATCCAAACAGATCACAAAGCAAACATCCATATTCCAAACACAAATCCAATAATTCCAATCTAAAACATCAATTCATTCTTAAATAAAAACACCCGCTTGAGAAACCAAACACAATACAATAAAACCCAACAACTCTTTTTCAATTCATCGATTTCACTCCGGAATCAAAACCATTTTCCATTTTCCAAAACCATTTAAGCACAAAAACTCATTTTAGAGAAAACCCCACTTTTCAGGAAATAAGATGCAGCTTTCAAAATCAATCACTCACCACTGATATTCTTGAATGCCTCGCAGATTTGCATTTTCATGCCTCCCAGGAACCCATCCACACAATCCACCAACTATCCATTAATCACTTCCACAAGCACATGAGAGCACCCATAGGAATGCCATTGGAAAAGAAACAAGGATCTTGCGCTTTCAAAACAATACATTCCCAATTTTCCAAAATACCTTTTTTCAACTATTTCAAAAACTCAAGACAAATTTCCAAAATAATTTCCATTTATAAAACAACCCACTCCAATTTCAAAAAAAAACCCAAGACATCCTTTTAGAAATTCAACTTCGAAAAAACAACGTCAAATTCTAAAAACAAGGTCTAAGAGAAACGCACCCCAAATATCATGTCAACCGCACACCAAAATAAAATAAGAGTAGCACCAAAGTCCACTTCCCTTTTTAAAGGAAAACAATCTCGCGCCAATCCCAAAATTGAAGCAAGATATCACAAACATTAAAGCACTTGGGCGGAGGACTAGTGGTCGTGTCTAACCCGGCTACATGGTTTAGCAGACCATGCCCTAGGCAAGCACTAACCACTAGGAGTGTCGAACCGTACTCTCGGGCATCACATGGGTCGCTACTCAATGTGAGATCGCGCGCAGTACCGGTTTACTCCCATTTTCATCCCCCATCCACAAAGACCAAGGCCAAAACTTAAATCCCAAACTACCCCTGGTTACTCGAGGGTCGGGACGAGTAAGAGTTCGCGGCGCTCTCCCCACACCTACCACTCGAGCACCGACAGTCCTATCTTCGATCTACCTGACACTCCAAATAACAAGAACAAACCTCCCTCTAATACCATTTTGTCATGAACCAACCCGGGTCGACCTTGAACCGGTCACCCGAGCCGGTCCGCAACATGGCTCGAGAGGCGTTCCCGATCCTCCCAGGCTGGCGACAAACGCCAGGGCATCAATAGAGGCTGTGGGAAAAATTTCTCCCAATATAAATAAATAAGGCAACATAAATAATACAGAGCAACGTAGAATAAATAAACCAAATAAAATGACTAAACAGGAACAAAAGAAAATAAAATTGACCAAACACGACGTTCGAACTAACCCCGTGCGACCTCGCGGGTCAATCTCTGACTCAACAGTCAAGCGTCGCCCAAGGCGAGCGCACTCAAGATATATCCTACACAACCACTAAAAACAGAAAATAACTATAGGCGTGAGTATTAAAACTCAGTAGGCTAGCCCGATATCTATTCCCAATGCACTACCTTTAAAAGAAAAGAAACATCATCTCAAGTTTGAACTACAATTTATAAAAGTATGTTTTTCTAAATATTTTACTTAAAAACAAAGTACAAACCATTGCCCTTAACCATTCCAAAATTTGGGTTCATTTCATTAGTGTCAATGGCTTTTTAAAAATGGAAAGTGATGTTTATATTTTTCAAATTTTCAAAAAGAGGATTAAACACTTTCATTTAAAAACCATTTCTAGAAACCAAGTTAAAACCAATCTATCACTTTCCAAAGAAAATGATATACAAAAATGCCCAAGAGTAAGTACACAACAAGGGAAATGTAGAAATACATACAAGTACCAAATCATCACTGCAAATAACTGAAAAGTCACAGACATGGGTGAACCTAGGAGATCAAGAATGAACCAGAAGACACTAATACATGAGATATCATCCTCGTTGACATGTCACACATAATGAAATCAAAACACCCAATATGATCGATCATCCTTTCTCAGGCAGGCCGAGGGAAAATCCCATAGTAATAAACCCAATATATCCATCTACTATGGGCCACTGGTCAGTACCATAACCTACCAGTGCAACAATCATTCTTAGAATATTCTCTCAATATGCCAAATTCTCATGTCTTAAGTATTTAGGAAAGGGGGTGAGCCAACCGATGCCAACTGAGCATCCAATCACACACACATATATATAAAGCACAACAGGGATCACCCCGAGCCACTCCATGGGACAACCTCTTGCCTTTAAACTACTCAAGTACCCGGGAGCCTCTAAGCACGGCCTCCCAAACAATCAATTGAAACCAAGGCAGGAGAGTTATCCTAAGAGGGTTTTTATCAAAACATTTTCATCGTTTTCCATAAAGTTCCAAACGTGCATTAAATACATTTCACAATCACCACTTTAAAAGGAACCAAAACTCTTGTTCATGCTTAAGAAAAAATCATTTATCATTAAAACCAGAACTATAATTGAAATTCTGTGAATTATGTTTAAAATCCAAACTGGTATTTTTTCACTACTAGGTGTCCGTTCATCAAGAAAATATTTCGAGTGTCCTTTATAAAATAAACGGCTCTTTTTACACTAGATAATCATTTAAAAATCAATTGTCTTATATTATCTCACATTTATTAAAATTAATAAAATATTTAATTTGAACAAATAGTGTGTGTAAACAGTAGGAAATAATGTAACTTAAATTTTAAAAAGCAGTGCAATGGGAACCTACCTCAAGGTGGAACCAAGCCGTCCACTCAACTCTTGACGCTTTCTAATTAAAAGCAGTTGCTCCTAAAGATGAAAAACTGAAACCACTTCACCTATACGCATATACATTTTCATATATATATATATATATATATATATATATACCTTTTAACCCAAGTACATATTCCCCACGCCATAAGGGAATATGTGCAAGGAGGATATACATATATACATGCTTACCCATGTATATACCTATAGGTCTTTGTCACTGATGACCAAAACCCACACCGTGAGGAGCAAAACACCCTACAACGATGCAAGGGAGTCCAATAACTACCAAAGGCTCCAAACACAACTAAAAATATTTCACTTCCCATAAAATAATATAAACTAAGAACACATGAAAAAAATACATCTTTCATGGAAAACATGCCACAAGGCCAATTTGCATCACACTCATAACTTAATAAATCATTCACATAATTAATAAAACTTTTCCAAGATACATAACAAAGCTTCCAAAAAAAAATACTTCAGCTTCCCTCTTTAAAATTAAACTCACACTAAAACATTTTCCTACACATGGTGCATACACTTCACAAGATTTGATAAACCACTTAAAAAAACAAATGCATAGAAAAACTCTTCACAAACATATTCCACAATGCAAACTCCATTTAATGAATCATTGACAAAATTATTGAAACATCTCAAAAGAACACAACAAGGGCTTACATCAAGATTACACCAAATTTTTTCCATGTAGAATCCACTTTAAAACATATTGCATATCAAGCCTCTTCAAAATTACTTTTTCTCCATTATATAATTTAATAAACCATAAATAAAAGTTTATAAAACAACTTTCAGGAAGTGACACTTGGCCTTACCAAGAAAACTCATTCAAAAACTTGTTTTATGACCAAACACACCCCAAAAACATATCAAAATAGAATCTACAACCCCTATAATATTTAATAAACTAGTTGCACAATTTACAAAACACTAATTAATAATGCAATATGAGTTTTCATCCAAGACGCACCACAATTCACATGAAAATTCCAATTTAAAAATCAAACACATAATAAACACGCATAAAAACTAATTTTGCACTAAGAAAACTAATTAATAAACATGATAGATTAACTAAATGAGAAAATTAATCCATCAAACAATATTCATACGTGGAAACACTAACATTGATATAGACCAAACACCACAAAATTCGTGCGAAAAATCCACCGCACTTCAATCGCACTACAACCAAACTCAGATAAGTCCTAATTCAAGAATCAGGCCAAACATATGACAATTGGACCATAAAAAAACATGGAACCCTAACCCCGCAACACTGCCAAATGAAAAAGAACACCCATCGGTGTAGCACGCACCTACGACGAGGGGGAGGAAGGTTGGCCGAGCAGAAAGTGGGGCTTCCAGAGGTGCACCACGCCTGAAAATTGGCCGGAAGGGAGGGGCAGTGCGGGTCCGGTCGTGCGAGGCAGTGGGGGCGACGTGGGGGAGCCCGAGGCGAGGCGGGCGGTGAGGCCGGCCGAAGAGGGAGGAGGAGGGCAGGGCGGCGTCGGTTTGGGAGAGGGAGCAGAGGCGATGAGCGGTCCGATGAGGAAAAAGGGAGCAGCGACTAGGGTTAGGGGAGGAGAGACCCGCGCGAGAGGGGGGGAGAGAATGAGGAGAGAAAAAAAAGAGAGAAAAGAAAAAGAGAGAAAAAAAGAGGAAAGAAAATAAAATAAAAACAAAAACAAAAATAAAATTATGGATAAATTAATATCGTATTAAATTCTAAATTTAATATTAATAATAAAATGAAAATAATAAAACCAACCAATATAATAAAATTATTTATTGAGGACGGACACCGCGCAGGGTCGCGCGCAGGGTCGCCGCGCATGGTCGCGTGCCCGCAAAAGAACCCAAAAATAATCAATTTAAAATAAAGCATCGGTCGGGGTGTGACACAAGATATAACATGAGTGAGGATATTCTCATAGTGCATAATAACATGATAACATCAACATCTGACACCCTCGCTCTACTTAATGAGGAATAAGACACTGGGGGTGATTCTCCAGTTTTAACAGAGGATCAGAATAACTTGGAGAGGCTAGTGATACAATAGAGATGAGTGATTATTTATAACACATCATGTTGTCTTTAGTACCCAAAAATTATCATATATATCTCTTATATTATCTAAATCACTATCATCACAAGTATAGGTACCAATTGAAGAGGATCCCATCCCAATAATCCAATTGTCAGAGTATATAGATGATGTGACTACTTTGGTGTTGAATAGCTCAAAGGGGAGTGATTATATATTCTCTATGAGTGATATGGTTCAAGAGGATATCTCAGTATTTGGAAGTGACTCTTATTTCAACTAGGATTCTATGGATTTTCAATGCAACTTATGTTATCACACATGAAAAAATATATGAATATTGAATCATAATTTCCTTATAGGGGGTCTGAGCAAGAATTTTCACTAATTTCACCACACGTTTACAATCCTAGGATTTAGGGGGATTAAATACCTAGAAATTTATGCTACTATAAAGAAAATTATATTGGAGTGGGAGCTTTTGTAGGTGTCCCTATCATCCCTCTCCTTGGTAGATTCAATAACACAATCAGAGGGTTTTAGATCCAAAACACGCCTAAGAAAAGGGTGGGATAAACTTGACACCATTGAGAAAACCTGACACCACAAACATAGAAAGTCTCATGGGAAGGTTCATACAGTTTACATTCTTGATACTCAAACAATAGATATTTTGGGTCAGAAATTTTTGACCAAAATATAACATGTCTAGTATATTAAGGGAAGGGTGAACACCCGATGTGAATTTAGGCTAAATACTAGTACATACCATAATGGAAATAGGGGAAAAAGTTTAAGGAGGTTGGGTTTGGACCATCATGTCATATGGTTTATGGTTACATGATGAGGACTGGAATAGGTTCATGGAAATCATTTCATATCCTTTTTTTGAAATAGGGTATGATTCATGAATGGGTGACATATAGGGTATTCAAATACACTTGAATATCTAGATTGTGGGGTGTGTAAATCATAACTTGAGATATTTGACTTAGGAAATGATAGTATGGAAAAAGTATAAAAATGATGAACATAGGACACATTCAAATAATGATTTCCTATGCGATATGGTCAAGGTGTTCAAAGATTATAGGACCTTATCATTTGGATAACAATGAGTCTAGTTGGCAGTGTCGAATATGGAGGCATGGACATTACTAAGAAAAGGTGTTCTATAGATTTGAATATAATCGTTAATGATGTCCAATGAAATGATTATGATGATTCAAAACGATAAAAAATAGGGGAGTTTTATGGGGAAAATGATGTTAGGGATGTTTCTATGTACCCTAAAGGTTACACTATCATTTATAAAACACATTTTCAAAGTGAATGGATATGAAATACCCATAAGAGTTGGAGATAAATAGTTTACTCGAACTTTTTCATGGTCCAGTGAGTCCAATGAGCATAGCTTGTCTTTTGGTAGGGCCATATTGTTGGCCCTAAAATATTTATGACTTGTTCTATTTTCACATTATATTTTTCCTAGGTCATCAAAAGGTTGACCTAGAAATTAAAGACTTAAATTATACTCAGTCTCCCCTTTATGGGGTTTTGACCTAAATTTTTTTATGTTTTTTTCATCTATAGTTTAAGGGTAATATAATTTAGAAAATTCAGGGCTAGAGTATAAGGTTATATATCTTTAAACAAATATCATTGGGGTTTGAGGGTGTACATATTTGATAAAAATGGGAGATATTATAAGCAATGAGGGAATAAAAAATCTAATTTTAATAGGGTGCCTGATGGAAATTCAGATCACATTGAAAGGGGATGCACATATTTTACAGTCATGGTGCTTAGACCAATAATGGATGAGTTTTATGGTCACATAGCTTTGAATAAAAGAGTGATACATCCTATATTACAAGTTTGAGATAAAATATTCATAAATGGTAAAAGACAATACTGATATAGATTATCCAAAGGAGGTAAAAAAATAGTTTAATTTCCTAGTTCTTGGACCATAGACAAGGGGGACATAATACGCCAACCCCGATGGTGGTAAAAATTTTAATTTTCCCAACACCACATGAAAATGGAAGGACAATTATGTAAATCATGAACCAAGGTAATTTAATTTTTAAAACAAAATGGTATAAGTATGTTGAGGGTCACTGCTACCTAACATTCTAATAATAAGTTCCATGATAATGTTGTCATAGGTATATATAGATTAGATGACCTTATCATTTGATGTAGATATTATTTTGGTTACTCGGGATAAATATGGTGCTGCTAATATCATTACCACATAGAGGTATCCCTTGGAGTCAAATACACTCATTACCAATATCCTTGAAAGGTTTATGGAAATTCTAATCACTCGAGGGATGCAGTGTGATCCCTAGGAAGGGTCATTTAGAAGTGTATGTGAACTATATAGTCTCATGTTATCCCTGACTAGGATATTTATGGATGATTAGAGGGGATTGTTCTAGATAGTTGTTTTCATCCATGTCCGACATATATTGTTCATACATCACTATATATCCTAAAATAATAGTAATCAATCTATACAAAGTTCTTTATATGTAATATCCCATTCATTGGTGTAGATCACATGTAGTGGTTATTTTCATATCCTTGTATGGTGTTGGAAATAGAAGAAAACCCATGATTGTAGCCAAGAAAATACACTGGTTCATAGAAAAATATGAATATACGTATCCCAAACACCATGATTCATAGGGAAAATTGGGCATTTTTCTTTAGTGCAAGGTCCCATATGTTGTACACCCTTACATAGATATGACTCTCATGTAGGGTCACATAATATGGATCATTATATTAAGTTTAAAGTCTTATAGGATGGATTGTCTTCCATGCATCTTAATAACATGCAACAACAATGAAGATATTTTAATGTTTAAGGTTTTATGTTGAGTGCATATGCCATGCAGTTTAAAATCACGCATTAAGGATGTTTGTGAACCCCATGTGAGTTGATAAGATCATATACACCAGGAGTAAAATCCATAGAACTCACGATTGGGATCAGAATAGATAATCTAAGTTTCACTACATATCCATAAATTCTTGGAATCAAGTCACTTATTGTTCTTTAAGAAGTCTCTATAAGGATCTAACTCATAAAAAAGGAAAAAATTAGGCATATTAACTTTAGTTATATGTTATTATATGAAATCAGACATGAATGAGTAAGGACCCAATCACTTAGAGTGAAAATAGTAGTATTTGTGGCTGGATCCAAAATTTGGATTTTGAGTGTCACTATCTATTTAAAAATAATAAGAATCAATTCATACATAGTTCTGATAAAGAACTTTCATTAGGGGAATTTTCTCTTACATACATCAATCTCTTACCTATAGGGAGAAGTTATAACTTGAGATCACATTGATTGTATTACTCTAGGTAGTTTAAGGTCATATGGGGTAAACAATTTGAATTAGTTTGAATTCATATGGGATGAACATTATGTCATACAATTTAACATCATGAAACAAAGACTCAAGTTTCATATTGTTTAAGGTCATATGACAAGGACCTTTTGTTTGGGATTTGTGGTTTGTTCTAGTTGACTAGATTTCACTACATATCTTCTACTAGAAAGAATAAATCCATACAAAGATCTTAATAAAATGGTCATAGTGTAGCATCTATTAGAACACACTCAATGTGAATGAGGAAGCCCAAAACATTTTGATGGAAGATGATTGAAGTTAATATAGATTCATAGATAAGTATGAGAAGGAGGATCCCAGTGTCACTACATATCTAGATTTAGTAGTTATCAAACCATATGTAGCTCTTATAAAGGGGAAATTTATGGCTATAAGTTAGGTGAACCATAACATCATGGTCAGATAATACAGTAATGACCATTGAATACCCATAGAAAGGACATGGTCCCCTATGTTGATCGATCTCTACCATAAAGGAGAGAAATTTTTTATCTGGGTTATATAGAATAACCTCCTCTATGTATTTTAATTTCATACAAATTGTATTGTTTGTTGTGAATTTTAATTTCATGTGAATACGAATTTTCTACTATGTATTTTATAGTTGTACATCTAGAAAATTTCTTTGGGGTTTTCCATAGATCTAGATCATGTATAAAAATGATATGGATTCATGTCAATACTAAAACTATGGAATTAAAACCACCATGAATTAGAGGTCCCAATTATCGGAATGAATCATGGATTTGATTGGAATTTGTGATTGGGCCCTGGATAAGTTATTTGAGAATCACTATATATATTGTGATGATAAGAAACCCTGATGAAGATCAGGATATTACCAAATGGGGGGAACTCTTTATCAACAAGTATTCAAGAATAATAATTTTATATCAGAGTAATTCTATGCAGATATGTCTCATATATAGGAGAAAGTGAAATAATAACATCATAATATAAATCCATTAAAGGAAGAGTCCCAACTTGGATGGGAAATATCATGACATTAAGATTCTATTTCGAATAGAAATGAAATTGTTATCACATTTTTGGATTACAAGTAATAATTTCCAAACTAGTGGGGTTCCTACATATATTTGGATCTTATAAAAGAATATTAGGCCATGTAGAGTAGTCCATTGTAACTAGTTTAATGTTATTAAATATATATTTCATTCCATATAGTTTATCATCATGGTACATGGATGTAGATGTTTTGTAGTTTAAGGTCATATGAAGAGGACCCCTTTGTGATGAGGAATTAGATGTTCTAGCTCACACACAAAATATAATCACCTTATATTAGTTTTTATTATGGAATTAAACTTTATATGAATGAATAAGGGATATGGTACCATGACAATGTGGGGAGAATAATTAGAATTGGGCTTATGGACAAGACTAATAGTCTAGATGTCACTATGTGTCATGTAATTAAAAGAATGAATCCATACATAGTTCTCATATAAATGGGGTATTTCATACCATTATATAGTGTTATCCTAGTTTAGAGTATAATATTTAAAAAGTCTTTATATGATTGATAAGACCATACACTAAGAGGTGTTTGAGTATTTGGGAATTTACAACTAAGACAATAATTAAAGATCTAAGAATCGCTATGTATCTCAAGATAATAGGAATTAAGCTATACATAGATCTTGAATTAAAGTCACTATCCACAAATTTAGATAATGTATAGGAGAAGGGGTAAAATGTATGGTCACCCTGGTGGAAGAAGGATAGATGAAACATGATAGGAATTGGTAATGGTATAACCAACAATGAATAACCATTTTGTTAGTGGAATATATAGCTAGACCTAGTGTAGACAATCTTTTCATCACTACGTATCCCAAGACAAAATGAATCAATCCACACATAGTTCTTATATGGTGAGGGAAAATTATCTTAATACATACTGATAAATATAGTAACGGAACATGCATTGAGAATCCTTACATGGATCTAACTCTCTTATAAGAAGTATGGGTCCATAAACAAACCAAACAAATAAATTTTAAAGGTTGTATATTGTGGACATTATTTTTGGTCTAGACTAAAATAAAATGGAAAAGTAGAAGAATGACCGAGAAATAAGGCAGATGAGCTTGCACCAAAATAGCATCATTAATAGAAATAAAAATGAAAAAACGATCCTAAGGAGTGAATCACTTACCGGTAGCTATCCAATGAGATGATCAGATGATGAATCAAAGTTTGAATGGAGGAATTATCCAAGAACCTAGGTTAGTGGGAGAATAAAATCAAAAGGGAGGAGGAAGGTTTTATTTTACACTGGTGGAAGAAAGGAATAGGGATGTTAAACATATAAATAATTAAGGGAATTTATTCAATTTGACCAATTTTAAATAGGCGCACAGTTTAGATTCATGGTTGTCCAAACCATGTTCCAACCATGCACCATGAACTATCTCAATAGGGATCTCACACGATTCATGTTCACAGTTTTCAAAACTATGTGTAAACTGTAAATTTTTCCTCTGCTAAAAACTACAGAGCTCTCACATGGGTGTTTGGTCTGGGTCACACGGTTAGGGAAAACTGTGTGGCCCACTTATTCTCAATGAAACTCCCCACATGGTTTGAAGAAACCATGCCTACTGAGAAGCATGGTTTCTACTAACCATATGGCCTATATGATCCTACCACTGGCCAAGGTTCCAGGATTTGAACAAGCCTCGGACACCCTCATTTTCTCCATAACCTCATTAGGTATCAATACAAGGTTTAAACAAAAGAATTAAATCAAAAATTAAATGATATATACCTCATAGAAAAACTGGGTTCTTATAGTTTCCCCCCTTAAAGGAACTCAACCCCGAGTTTCCCTTCCAAGGGTGGTAGAATGTTGTTTGGGAACAACTCTGGCCATTGAGCATGTTTATTGGCATTCCGCTCCCTTGTCTCTTCCTACACATGGCCATGAGTCTATATCACCCATACTAAAGGGATAGAACAACCTCAGAGAGCCTTTATTCTCAGATCATTGATGCATATTGGATACTCTTCAAAATGAGCATCGATATCTAATTTGATATCCTTTGGATCAAATGTATGAGATAGGTCAGCATGATAATGGTAAATTTGTGAAATGTGGAAGATTTGATGCATGGAATGGTACCTCCAAAGTAATAAAAATCAATATGCTACAATCCTGACTCTATCCAATATCTCAAAAGGCCTAAAAAGACGAGGAGACAACTTCCCTTAACTCTGTATCCATATATTCCCATGTCTAGGTGATTCCCACAAGAAAACACGGTCCCTGACCTTGAACTCCATAAGTCATTGATGGCAATCGGCATAAGATTTATGTTTGGAATGAGCATTATCCATATTTTTCCTGATCAATTGTACCTACTCCAAAGTCTCCTTCACGACATAAGGACCTAGTAGCACTGCCACCTTACCTCTATCCAATATAGAGGTGAATAGAATGACCTACCATATATGGCCTCATACGAAGTCATACGAATTGTTACTTGAAATCTATTATTGTAGGAAAACTCAATGATATGGATATGCTTCTACCATTAAACTTTGAAATCAACTATGTATGATTGGAACATGTCCTCCAGTACATGTATCATCAGTTCCGAAAGACCTTACGTCTAGGGGTGAAAATCTATTCTCAAAAGCACCTATGTACCCAAATATTTCCACAACCCCTTCTATAACCTCAATGTAAAATGAGAATCCATATATGAAGTGATAGTACTAGGGACCCCATGTAGTCATATAATATCACAGACATACAATATTCATAGATAATCAACTAGGAATGTCTCCATGATATAAAAGAAGTGGGATACTTTCATTCATCCATCCATAACTACCCAAACTGTGTCACTACCTCAAGGTGAACTCTGTAATCCAGCCCCAAAATCCATTGAAACTTCATCCCCTTTCCATTTAAAAACTGTTAATGGTTGTAACAAGACAATAGGCCACTAGTGCTCTGTCTTTACTTGCTGATAGGCGGAACACTAAGTGATAGACCACAATATGATGTTTCATCCTAGGAAACCAATACTGGCAACGTATATTATGATACATCTTAGAGATACCCGGATACACTTCCCACTGAGAATAATGAGACTCTCACATAAACTCCTCTCTCAATTGTGTAGGAACACATATATTCCCATGTATATGTAAAATTTTGTCTCCATCAGCAGACCATTCCATAGGAAGGTCCTCACAAGAAATACTCTCTCATAGGACCAAGACTTTAGGGTCTAAGAACTTCCTCATCTTCACTCTCTCCTTAAGTGAATAGTTCACTGATAGTGATGCAAGTACAGGCTACCCATGATGGTCCTAAACCTTTATGTTCATCTTAGAAAACAGGTCCATAAGTTTTCACTCACTACTGGCTTCCTGAACCATCTATGTGTGAGACTTCCTACTCAGAAAATCAACAATAGCATTTCCCTTCTTGGGAATATAGGCTAGATCAAAATCAAAGGATTATAGGTATTCAACCCTTCATATCTACCTAAGGTTAAAGTCACTCTTTATGAAAATATACTGAAGTATTTTTTGGTATGTAAACACCTCTAAACACACTCCCATCAGGTAATGCCTCCAACAACGCAATGTGTGAACAAAAAATGCCAAATCTAGATTGTGCATTGGGTAATTATGCTTATTAGGCCTCTTCTACTGCAACCCATATACAATGACTCTATTTTCTTGTATTATAACTTCTCCTAGAATGATACTTGATTCATCAAAATACACTGTATAGCTTTTTCCCAGATCTAGAAGAATCTAGATCGATATTAAAGTAAGTCTCCCTTTCAGCTTCTAAAATGCTATCTCATGGGATTTAGACCATATAAACTTCACACACTACTTAGTAAAATCTATAAGAGGTGATTATAAGCATGAAAATTCCTTAATTAAATTCCAATAATAACTAGATATCCCCAAGAAAATCCATATATCAAATATATTATTGGGATTCTTCTAGGTAACTACAGTAATCACCTTCTCTAGGTCAACTGCTACTCCCACCTATGACATAATATGGCTTAGGAAGTGAACCTTATCAATCCAAAAGTGGAACTTTGTGAGATAAGCATATAATTGATGCTCTCTTAGTGTATTCAGAATTATCTCAAGCAGTTTTTCATGCTCTCTTCGAGTATGAGAATACAACAAGATGTCATCTATGAAGAACACCACAATGAATCAAAAAATTGGTTGAAAATAAAATTTAGAAAATCCATGAAAACACCTGGCATGTTTATGAGACCATACGACAGAACTAGATACTCATATAAATATTACTGACTTCAGAAAGATGTATAAGGTATATATGAAGGCCTAACTCAAACATGGTGATAGCCTGATCTTAATTCGATCTTTGAGAACGCTCTATCTCCTTAGGGATGGTCAAAAATATCATCAATTTAATATAAGGGATATCGATTCTCCACAATAATCTAATTTAGCCTCTGGTAATCCACAAAGATCCTAAGGGTTTTGTCTGCCTTCTTAGAGAAAAGGATTGTTGAACCCCATGGAGAAGTATTAAGCCATATAATACCCTTATCTTGCAAATCCTATACCTACCTATTGAGTTTCTAAAACTTAGTTGTAGCCATCCTATATGGAGGAATGGATATCAGTGCATATCTTGGAACTTGATCGATAGTAAACTCTATGTATCTCTCAGGAGGTAGCCCACAAATTTCATTGGGGAAAACATATATAAAACGATCAACTACAGGAGTGAATTCAGTCTGATGCAATCCCTAATCATCCATATAAAGACTATAAATCTAGGAGGTCAATCCACCAAACCAAATATGCTCTTTTCTAACTCTACCTACCTTTTTATCCCACTCACCCTTGTGTGTATAAGTACCGCCCTCTGGTGATTTGAATGACACCCTCCTGTAATAATAATCCACATAGGTGTTATAGGGGAACAACTATTCCATCCCAAGAATAAAATCAAATCATATCATCTTGAGGATGAAGAGGTCCCATAAGAAACAATATCCTCAAGTATCAAGGGGTCACTCCCTAAATTGTTTTAACACTCTCTAAACATATACCGAAAGGGGTGTGAAGGGTAATCACACTATAGAAATAATCAACATAAAGCCCAATGCATTCCAAAATAGCCATAGAGATTAAGGAATGTGAATCACTCATGTCAAATAATAAAGACACAATAATAAATGCCACTAGAATAATACCTCTAATAGTAGATGGGACGACACCCTACTCCTCCGGTATAGACTAAAATAAATTAATTTGGCCTGATCCACAACCTTGTGCTGCAACCTAACTACCCTGAGCAGGTCTACCCTGATAGTGTTGTGTATCTTAAGCTCAGATACCTCAGCCATGACCAACTCCTCTAACTATATGGATAGTGGTACTATAGATACATGTATGGTGATGTGTTCTTGATCCCCCTCTTAAAGGTGGAGTTGACATGGATCTTCAACCACTAGGAATAGATAGGAAGGACTTGCAAAAAAATTGAAGATGCCCCAACCTGCCGCAACCTTAAAACTCAACAGGGTCTCTGGGACACTGGGGATTCTTATTCCTGGGCTTCCCAAACTGGTGAAAAAATCATGTAACTATTACTGGGTTTCATCCGAAAACTGCTTCTCACATGTGTAGTCTCAAATCATCATTTTTGAATTCTAGTTGAACCACTTACTTATCTCAGTTCTGAAATGACCTGGCCCACACTATCTTTTTCCCTCAGGTTTTGTACGGTGATGAGAGATTAATTCATTGTATCATACATGATATTCAACTGAAAAAACTTTACATAAGATCTAAGAGGATTCTTAAGACCATCCTCAAATTGTCTCACTTTCACTAGATCATCAGCGGTATAGATACGCACAAAGTATTGAGCTCTTTAAAATGAAAAAAACATTGCATAACATATATAGAATGCTACTACAGGTTCATAAGCTCCTTGGAATGATCTTACCTTAGGTTCTCAAGGAAGAAATTGTAATAGAATCTAGATTGGAAATCCTTACAAATCACTTCCTGATACTGACTGGCTTGGTTCAGAATATCCCCCCAACCTATGGTGGATCCTCGATTCATATAATTAACAATATTTAATCTCCTCTCATGAGGTGTCTCAAGATTCTCAATGATAGATATGACTATATCTACCAAAAACTCTATAGACTAAGTGTCACGACCCGACCTCGGGGCCCGTGCCGTGACTACCCCAAGCCCGCCTTCCATAGGCCAGGGGCTGGCGACTAGCACCAATGGCGTAAATCCCGATAACTGGGAAGGCATTGCCATTACAAAAGCAAACAAACACCACAGAGTAAGCAAGCGGAAAAGTAAACACAAGCGAAGAAAAGTAAAAGGGCCGGAAATACAAGCCCAACTGTAAAGTACAACTCGAAAGGGAAAAACAGCAGCTGGAAGAACGAAGCGGCTCCTGGGTCGTCCTCCTCGATTCCTACCTGAAGGGTAGGTACAGATAGCTCCTCTACTCCTCGGGTCCTGTCGTCTACTCCGGGTACGTCCGCCCAGTGGTCCTCCTCCGGGTACCGACCTGCTCCGCAAGCCTCAACTGCGATCTGCGCTGTCCGTCGTCTGCAACCAACACAACGAAGTGCGGGCATAACCCGTGCAGGGGTGAGTATAAGCTACTCACTAGGGACCCCGAGACCCTTAAGGTCTCACTAAATCCAACATGGATATCCACAAAGTAAAGACAACAATCACGAAGTAACATCAGACTCTACTTAGGTATATGCCCATACATATACCTAAGTCATCAAGTAACCCATCCAATCACAAGGATACACAAAAATCATGAAATCAACGGATAACCATCACCCAGGTATATGCCCATACATATACCTAAGTTATCAAGCGACCCATCTCAATCATGAGGAAACACAAAGATTCATTGACTCAGCTCAAACCAGGATTTTCATTATCGAAACCGTAACTACTGAAGAGCTCCGTCTCTGGAGTGTACAGTGGTCCTGTCACGACTCCGAGGTACTGCTCACTAACCTAAGACTGCTGAGGTACTCCTCCTGTCGAGCACCGCGGGTCTGCGGCCAACTACCGGGCGCTCCGTCCGCTGTGGGTCTGTCGCCAAATACCGGGCGCTCCCCCCAATAGCCTACAGAGGTACTCCTCCTGTCGAGTACCGCGGGTTTGCGGCCAACTACCGGGCGCTCCGTCCGCCGTGGGTCTGTTGCCAAATACCGGGCGCTCCGTCCACTGGGCTAGTCGACTCACTCCAAGTCGAGTCGGTCAAGCAGTCGTCAGGTCTCAGCCGGCTACACGGTCTCCGTACTCTGCACGCTCGTCTCCGGGAGGGTCCGCTCCACGAGCTACTGGTCGATACTCAAAGTATCACAAGGTCCCGCAAAGAAGTGTCACAAAAGTCCGCCTCGTCACAGGGGTCTCAACGCAACAGACGGCGCGTCAATCGGACGCCCGGTCTGTGAGTTATTAGCCTTTTCGTCCCGGGGGCCTGGTTGGTTTCGTGAGCAAACCAAACTCGGCCATATCTCAACTGTACCCCGAACTCTCATAGGGTAAGCACATAGGGACCGTTTCTCAACGTGATCACCAACGCCGCTGACGGTTCGTCGAACGGACGTCCTGGCTGAAAGATATCAGCTTTTCCGTTCCAGGGGCCCGGTTGGATTTCGGGTACAATCCAATCCGGTCATACTCCGACTGCATCCAAAACTCGGGCGGAGTATGTCAAAAGTTCCGTCTCATCAAGAGGAAGTCAACGAAACAGACGGCGCGTCAACCGAACGCCCGGTCTGTGAGTTATTGGCTTTTTCGTTCCAGGGGCCCGGTTGGTTTCGTGTACGAACCGACCCGACCGTACTCCGTCGGCATCCAAACCTCGAGCAGAGTAAGCCAAAAGTTCTGTCTCACTGAGAGGAATTCAACAAAGCTGACGGTACGTCATTCGGACGTCCGGAGCTCAAGATATGTGAATTTGACCGAAATGGTCCGAAAACGGGGGGGTCCGGGTCCGGGCCGACCCGGCCCGACCCCCCCTGGGTCGGCCCGAACCGGGTCCGACCCGGTTGGCCCGGCCCCGCCCGGCCAGGGCCGGTCCGGCTCGGCTCGGCCGAGCGGCCTGACAACCCCGCGGCACCCGCGGGGTGTCGCGCTGGACACCCGCGGGGTGCCGCCAGACAGCCCCGCGGCACCCGCGGGGTGTCGCGCTGGACACCCGCGGGGTGCCGCCTGACAACCCCGCGGCACCCGCGGGGTGTCGCGCTGGACACCCGCGGGGTGCCGCCTGACAACCCCGCGGCACCCGCGGGGTGCCGCGCTGGACACCCGCGGGGTGCCGCCTGACAACCCCGCGGCACCCGCGGGGTGCCACCCTGGACACCCGCGGGGTGCCACCCTGGACACCCGCGGGGTGCCGCCGCCTCCGGCCGCCGGCGCCGCCGCGCCGGCGACCCGCGCCGCCGCCGGCTTCCGCGGGCCACCGGAGACGCTCCGGTGGTCCGATTTGCTTCCCGTCTGCGCCTACGGTCATCCCGGGACCCGACCTTCACTGCGGAGGCCTCAAAATTAACTTGCGGCCTCGTTTGTCGTCGCCCGTCAATCTGCGCTCAAGAACAAAATAAAATTAATTTAATCTGCGGCCTCTTTGGCGCGGCGCGACGACGTCGCGTGCTTGATCGACTTCTCGGCGTGGCGCGAAGGCGTCTCGATCTTGTTTGATTTCGTTCCACAGCGCGGCGCGACGGCGCCGCTCAATAGTTGTCGTACGATTCCCGCGTGGTGCGACGGCACCACGCCATCTCGCTCCATCCGCAAGAAACAACAAGAATAAAGGAGGGGGGGTTCGGCCGTGTTTGTGCGGCCCGACCCCCCTCGCATTAGATTGATAACAATCGGCCTTTCTAGAACGATAATCCATCACAATCTTTTTAAAAATAAATAAAAAGATTCGGAAACAAGGGCCGACAAAAAAAAAAGGAACCTTCAAGATCGAAGGAAAGATCAACAACTTTAAAAAGGTTTAAAACCCCTACCTCAAGCGTTGTCGCTCGCGAGTTCGTCGAGGAAGAGGACGATCGTCGCGGAAGAAACGTCGCCGGAGAAACGTCGTTGATTCCGTTGTCGTCGAGGTGCGTCCGAAGGGAGAACGTCGCTTGGAAAGGAACGATCGTCGCGGAAGAAACGTCGCGGAAGAAGCGTCGTTGATTTCCGCGGTTTCGGCGTTCTTCGCCGGAGGCCGGCGTTCTTCGCGTTCTTCGCCGAAGAAGAACGCTCTCCTCCAAATTCTCCCCACGCCACAAGCTTCCACCCAAAATAAAATAAGAGTAATCTTATTTTATTAATGCACAAGCAACGATTAAAAAAAAGAAACGAACAATTAATTCCAAGAATTAATTTACCAAAGAAACCGCCCAATTAATTGGACGAAAGAAACAGCCCAATTTAATGGTCTGTTAAGAAACTAAGAAACCGCGTCAGTTGACTTTCAGTTTCTTTGACGGGTTTTCGCGGGTGCGTTACTTAGCGGAAGAAACGGCGGGGCTCGTGCGGGCCCCACCCACAAATATCCTATCAAGAGGATAGGATATTTTAGTTGCACCCTATCCGCTTCAACTAAGCTTAACCAGCTTAATGTGGCTTTCAAGTGGCTTCAAGTGAAATAAAAATAAAGTTGTCGTAACAACTTTATTTTATATCTTAACCTTAAGTCCCAAAATTTAAAAACCACACCTGAGCAAACGCAACTCCGGAAAAGGCGTTTCTAGGCAAAACCCGGCACTGCGATTTCATCGGTGCCCTCAGAATTCGATTCCGGGCACCGGTTCAAAAGTTAGAAAAACCCGCTCGTCCGTTCACTGAACGTACCCGAGCCAAACTTCGAAACATGATTCCAGGCACACCGGGCCTCGGAATCAGGTGCCGTCAGAAGCTGCGCTCTTGAAAAATTCCAAAGAAAATTTAGAGAAAAAAAAAATTTCCTTGAAATTTCCGGGTCTTTACATTACACCCACCTCAGGGCTTTACGTCCCCGTAAAGTTTCAACCCACACTAAGGAAAACAAAGCGGTACTGAGCACGCATCTGAGCCTTACGCTCCCATGTGCTCACCTGGAGGTTCTCGTGCTACCGGAGAAGCACACCAGAGGAATCGTCCGTCTACGCAGAACCTGCTCTTCTCGATCCTCGATCTCTACTGAACCTCCGAAAAGGTCGCCCTGTCATTGACGTCCAACCCCCCTGTGGTCGATGACGTGGGATGGAACAAGCACGTATCTCCTCAGCTGAGATACGTGGATGACATTATGCACCCGGTGCAACTGAGGTGGTAGGGTCAAGCGGTAAACCTCCTCGCCTACCCTGTTAAAGACCAGAAGGTCCGTCGAACATCGGAAGTAACTTGTCACCTCAGCTACAACTCCATAAACCTCGTCGAGGTGAGACCCGTATAAGAACGTGGTCTGCCACCCTCAAACTCCAGAGGCCTTTACTTCCTGATTAGAACTGAAACTCAAAACTCCTGCTGCCACGAAGGTAAGGTGGGTCGACCCAAGAATGATCGGCTACACCCTCCTGTGCATGAGTTTATCTTGAGCTGCCCAGGGTTTCCTTTTCGCCGACCAAGGAAAACCTATCCCAACGTTGTAGATAAACCACAACCTTTTTGCCTAAAACAGTCAACCTGGGTATGATCTGTGAATTCGATCCATAACCAGACCAACGTCGCAAGGCCTCGACGCTGCCACCAAGAGATTCCAACCGAAACTCTCGCCTCGTGGTCAGATCACACTGTCGGCGTAAGTGTGATTATCGAGTCTCCTCCCAAAGGTATCTCCAGACGTGAGGGTCAAGTCAACGGCTTACCCGGAACCTCTAGGTCTGGGACAAGATTCGTGGAAGGAAAGAATGATTGGTACCTATGTCTAAAGATATGGCAGCTCATAGTAGACATAGCCCGTACCCCGAATCATTCTTAGAGCCCCTGGGTCACACTACTTGACCGCATGCAGCTACTCTCCTTCCCAGCCCTCCTGCTCCCTGAGCCTGGCGGGGATTTCAAAGGCGGGTGGTTGTAACATGTTGAGATGTACACCACCACCTGCTGCTCTCAAGGCCCCACTTCCACGTCTGCTACTCCGCAGATTCATCTGTCCTTTAAGCTTCCCCATCTTTAAACATTTAACACGCTCGAGTCTCTAAGACTGGAGTCGGTTCCCTGCTTCTTGCATTGTGCAGTCTTCATCCGCTCCTGGATGATCTGCACCTTCTTTGCCTGCGATCTGAAAGAGCTGCTAAAATTTCTCCTTTGCCGAAAAGAGAAACTCGGTCTCATCCCCTGGATGAACCACGCCCATTGCCTAATACAATCAATCCTGACATAAATTTCGCATTCATGCCATGGACGACGTCGTAAGGCCTCGACGTAACTACTGAGAGATCCAACTGTCACTCTCGCCTCCAAGGGTCGAGTCACACTGTCGGCATCAGTGTGAGGTCACTGGGTCTCCTCCAGTAGAAATCTCGAAAGTGAGGGTCAAGTCAACAGTTTTTTTTTTAACCGGGACCACTCAGTATTAACCAAACAAAGGACAGGGAAGTGAACATCAAAGAGATAAGTGTCTTCTTTATTATTGCAGCTCATAATACAAAGACACGAATACAACAGCATAAAGGAACTAGAAGTACAAGGGACGCATCCACTAGTTCCGCTCCCGTCCACTGCTCGGCTGTTGCTCAAGCGCTCAACGCTGCCTCTGCCTCAGTGGCTCCTCCAAAACCTGCGCATCATCTGTACGAGGCGTCGGACAGTCACGTGTCAGGTGACCCTTTCCGCCGCAAGAGTAACACAGTCTGCTTCTGGCACGCCTAGCTCTGGCCCCACCCCGGCTGCCCCGCACCACCGGTCGTAAAACCCGAGACCGTCTAACTGCTGGTCTGGTCTTTCTGGGCCTCTGCATTATCTGTCTACTGCCCACAGATGACTCGGCTTCTGATCGAGAAGCACGCGACAAAGGCAGCAGCTCCCGAACACGCTCGGGGTGTAGAGCTACTGGCACATACTCCAACCTGAAGGAGGTCTCGAAGTCTTCCCAAGAGAAGGTCATCCCACGGCAAAACTGGAACAAGTGGCTCCACCACCTGCCTGCTGCTGCCTGAAGAAGGCTAGCCGCAAAGATCGCCATAAAGTCTGCTGGCGTCCCCACTAGCCTGAAGACTCCCACCACAGCCTCCAGCCAAACCTCAGCCGCCTGCGGGTCCGTCTCTCCCTGGAACCTGGGTGGCCTCTGGCACTGGAACTCGTGCAGCGCTCTCAAGTAGCGTGCATCGCCTACCGCTGGGGCTGGGGCTGGTGGCATCGGTGGCCCAACGTATGGTAGTACCGCTGGTGCCTCTGCTGGTGCCTCGACTGCAAGAGGGCCCTGAACCGAAGCCTCGTCGGTCGGCAGACTGTCAGTACGCACATCCCTCTGGGCTAAAGCTGGTCGTCCGAGAAAAGGCATCCTGAAAGAAACATTGTAACACGGTCAAACGATTAAACCTGGTGAGCTGACCTGGTTTGAGCTGACATTTTTAAACTTTGGAAACACACACGCAATCAGTGTTTTCGTGCACAAAGTCGGAATTCAGTTGTCAGGGTCCTGGTGTATGGATACGTCGGCCGCCCGCACCAACACTGGACTCCCTGAACTGAAAACCATACTCGGTACTCTTAACACTATTGCTTCACAGAAAAGGAAACATCAGAGTCTACGGTAGAACCGACCACCTTTGATACCAATCTGTCACGACCCGACCTCGGGGCCCGTGCCGTGACTACCCCAAGCCCGCCTTCCATAGGCCAGGGGCTGGCGACTAGCACCAATGGCGTAAATCCCGATAACTGGGAAGGCATTGCCATTACAAAAGCAAACAAACACCACAGAGTAAGCAAGCGGAAAAGTAAACACAAGCGAAGAAAAGTAAAAGGGCCGGAAATACAAGCCCAACTATAAAGTACAACTCGAAAGGGAAAAACAGCAGCTGGAAGAACGAAGCGGCTCCTGGGTCGTCCTCCTCGATTCCTACCTGAAGGGTAGGTACAGATGGCTCAGCTCCTGGATCGTCCACCACGGATCCTACCTGAAGGGTAAGTACAGATAGCTCCTCTACTCCTCGGGTCCTGTCGTCTACTCCGGGTACGTCCGCCCAGTGGTCCTCCTCCGGGTACCGACCTGCTCCGCAAGCCTCAACTGCGATCTGCGCTGTCCGTCGTCTGCAACCAACACAACGAAGTGCGGGCATAGCCCGTGCAGGGGTGAGTATAAGCTACTCAGTAGGGACCCCGAGACCCTTAAGGTCTCACTAAATCCAACATGGATATCCACAAAGTAAAGACAACAATCACGAAGTAACATCAGACTCTACTTAGGTATATGCCCATACATATACCTAAGTCATCAAGTAACCCATCCAATCACAAGGATACACAAAAATCATGAAATCAACGGATAACCATCACCCAGGTATATGCCCATACATATACCTAAGTTATCAAGCGACCCATCTCAATCATGAGGAAACGCAAAGATTCATTGACTCAGCTCAAACCAGGATTTTCATTATCAAAACCGTAACTGCTGAAGAGCTCCGTCTCTGGAGTGTACAGTGGTCCTGTCACGACTCCAAGGTACTGCTCACTAACCTAAGACTGCTGAGGTACTCCTCCTGTCGAGCACCGCGGGTCTGCGGCCAACTACCGGGCGCTCCGTCCGCTGTGGGTCTGTCGCCAAATACCGGGCGCTCCCCCCAATAGCCTACAGAGGTACTCCTCCTGTCGAGTACCGCGGGTTTGCGGCCAACTACCGGGCGCTCCGTCCGCCGTGGGTCTGTTGCCAAATACCGGGCGCTCCGTCCACTGGGCTAGTCGACTCACTCCAAGTCGAGTCGGTCAAGCAGTCGTCAGGTCTCAGCCGGCTACACGGTCTCCGTACTCTGCACGCTCGTCTCCGAGAGGGTCCGCTCCACGAGCTACTGGTCGATACTCCAAGTATCACAAGGTCACGCAAAGAAGTGTCACAAAAGTCCGCCTCGTCACAGGGGTCTCAACGCAACAGACGGCGCGTCAATCGGACGCCCGATCTGTGAGTTATTAGCCTTTTCGTCCCGGGGGCCCGGTTGGTTTCGTGAGCAAACCAAACCCGGTCATATCTCAACTGTACCCCGAACTCTCATAGGGTAAGCACATAGGGACCGTTTCTCAACGTGATCACCAACGCCGCTGACGGTTCGTCGAACGGACGTCCTGGCTGAAAGATATCAGCTTTTCCGTTCCAGGGGCCCGGTTGGATTTCGGGTACAATCCAATCCGGCCATACTCCGACTGCATCCAAAACTCGGGCGGAGTATGTCAAAAGTTCCGTCTCATCAAGAGGAAGTCAACGAAACAGACGGCGCGTCAACCGGACGTCCGGTCTGTGAGTTATTGGCTTTTTCGTTCCAGGGGCCCGGTTGGTTTCGTGTACGAACCGACCCGACCGTACTCCGTCGGCATCCAAACCTCGAGCAGAGTAAGCCAAAAGTTCCGTCTCACTGAGAGGAATTCAACAAAGCTGACGGTACGTCATTCGGACGTCCGGAGCTCAAGATATGTGAACTTGACCGAAATGGTCCGAAAACGGGGGGGGTCCGGGTCCGGGCCGACCCGGCCCGACCCCCCCTGGGTCGGCCCGAACCGGGTCCGACCCGGTTGGCCCGGCCCCGCCCGGCCAGGGCCGGTCCGGCTCGGCTCGGCCGAGCGGCCTGACAACCCCGCGGCACCCGCGGGGTGTCGCGCTGGACACCCGCGGGGTGCCGCCTGACAGCCCCGCGGCACCCGCGGGGTGTCGCGCTGGACACCCGCGGGGTGTCGCCTGACAACCCCGCGGCACCCGCGGGGTGTCGCGCTGGACACCCGCGGGGTGCCGCCTGACAACCCCGCGGCACCCGCGGGGTGTCGCGCTGGACACCCGCGGGGTGCCGCCTGACAACCCCGCGGCACCCGCGGGGTGTCGCGCTGGACACCCGCGGGGTGCCGCCTGACAACCCCGCGGCACCCGCGGGGTGTCGCGCTGGACACCCGCGGGGTGCCGCCTGACAACCCCGCGGCACCCGCGGGGTGCCACCCTGGACACCCGCGGGGTGTCGCCAGACAACCCCGCGGCACCCGCGGGGTGCCACCCTGGACACCCGCGGGGTGCCGCCGCCTCCGGCCGCCGGCGCCGCCGCTCCGGTGGTCCGATTTGCTTCCCGTCTGCGCCTACGGTCATCCCGGGACCCGACCTTCACTGCGGAGGCCTCAAAATTAACTTGCGGCCTCGTTTGTCGTCGCCCGTCAATCTGCGCTCAAGAACAAAATAAAATTAATTTAATCTGCGGCCTCTTTGGCGCGGCGCGACGACGTCGCGTGCTTGATCGACTTCTCGGCGTGGCGCGAAGGCGTCTCGATCTTGTTTGATTTCGTTCCACAGCGCGGCGCGACGGCGCCGCTCAATAGTTGACGTACGATTCCCGCGTGGTGCGACGGCACCACGCCATCTCGCTCCATCCGCAAGAAACAACAAGAATAAAGGAGGGGGGGGGGTTCGGCCGTGTTTGTGCGGCCCGACCCCCCTCGCATTAGATTGATAACAATCGGCCTTTCTAGAACGATAATCCATCACAATCTTTTTAAAAATAAATAAAAAGATTCGGAAACAAGGGCCGACAAAAAAAAAAGAACCTTCAAGATCGAAGGAAAGATCAACAACTTTAAAAAGGTTTAAAACCCCTACCTCAAGCGTTGTCGCTCGCGAGTTCGTCGCGGAAGAGGACGATCGTCGCGGAAGAAACGTCGCCGGAGAAACGTCGTTGATTCCGTTGTCGTCGAGGTGCGTCCGAAGGGAGAACGTCGCTTGGAAAGGAACGATCGTCGCGGAAGAAACGTCGCGGAAGAAGCGTCGTTGATTTCCGCGGTTTCGGCGTTCTTCGCCGGAGGCCGGCGTTCTTCGCGTTCTTCGCCGAAGAAGAACGCTCTCCTCCAAATTCTCCCCACGCCACAAGCTTCCACCCAAAATAAAATAAGAGTAATCTTATTTTATTAACGCACAAGCAACGATTAAAAAAAAAGAAACGAACAATTAATTCCAAGAATTAATTTACCAAAGAAACCGCCCAATTAATTGGACGAAAGAAACAGCCCAATTTAATGGTCTGTTAAGAAACTAAGAAACCGCGTCAGTTGACTTTCAGTTTCTTTGACGGGTTTTCGCGGGTGCGTTACTTAGCGGAAGAAACGGCGGGGCTCGTGCGGGCCCCACCCACAAATATCCTATCAAGAGGATAGGATATTTCAGTTGCACCCTATCCGCTTCAACTAAGCTTAATCAGCTTAATGTGGCTTTCAAGTGGCTTCAAGTGAAATAAAAATAAAGTTGTCGTAACAACTTTATTTTATTTCTTAACCTTAAGTCCCAAAATTTAAAAACCACACCTGAGCAAACGCAACTCCGGAAGAGGCGTTTCTAGGCAAAACCCGGCGCTGCGATTTCATCGGTGCCCTCAGAATTCGATTCCGGGCACCGGTTCAAAAGTTAGAAAAACCCGCTCGTCCGTTCACTGAACGTACCCGAGCCAAACTTCGAAACATGATTCCAGGCACACCGGGCCTCGGAATCAGGTGCCGTCAGAAGCTGCGCTCTTGAAAAATTCCAAAGAAAATTTAGAAAAAAAAAATTTCCTTGAAATTTCCGGGTCTTTACACTAAGGGCCACCATCCCCTAAAAAAGTGGTTGGATGATCTTGTTGAAACTCCCGCATCAACTCTACCATAGAAGGGGAAAGCTTTGGAGCTCTCTATATAGTCTGCATATTCCAAAGAAACTCCCCTCAACATCAGATATCATTGCCTATATAATATATAATAGGTGGTGTTATAGGTGGAACTTTGGAGGTATCACTAGTGGCTCAGGGCCCACCATCTCTGGAGCATGTTCACGACCACCCTCCTAGCACATGACTAGAGTACATCATTGCAGAATAAATATACAAATTCCAATCACATGCCTCATATTAGATTTAACAAAGATAACATCGAAAAACATGAATATGATTGTCACAATACATCCTATATAAAAATCACACCCCTCTTCCTTCCCCTAAAGTCGATGTTGGGTAATAGGATTGATCATAGAAGAACACAAAAGACACTACCTACTTCCCACTACTAAGGTCAGGTCTGGGTCAAACTCTGTGTTCCACTGTAAGGGTCTTGGTAAAAAAAGTGTTAATCGAATTTTATAGATAAAAAACCCTTTAAATTGCAATTGAAATCCCTATTTATTGATGGAAATTTCATTTAGTAATCAATTTCATTTAATTTCATTCTCATTTATATAACATTTCTCTCTAAATGGTTGAACTATATGAATCAAAACTTCTAATTTATAAAGGCCCATACCCCTTATAAATTGAAGCATGGTGTCTATTTAATCACAATCGCTCAACTATCAAGTCCCTACATGAAATGTTATTACAATTCATGGACATATAAATAAAGCACCAAAACATGATTCATGTAACGTATAAAGTAAATAAATATATAATGGAATAATACATGACATATAAATCCTATAAGGGGCCTAAAATGATGAATGATCAATGCTTAATTTTCATATCAGGCCAAGGAAAAATATAATCCTTAATCATAAAAATAAACATTACACATCATGTGTATCGCCCAATGGTGGAATCAAATCAACAGTTACTGACATAAACCAGAACATCATATCCCATCCTAGGTAATATGTTTTTTTTTCTATACATGGGTTTGCTACTCCAAGGCACAAGCTCATTACCAAACTCTGAAACATTCTTAATATCCTTTCAAATATTCCCAAATATTAAGACAAAAGAAAATAGTTTCTCTGATACCACTTTGTGACATCTTGACCAGGATTCCACTAAACAGTTCCTCGATCTAGTGGGTCACATGTCCTCAAGAATGACTCCATTTATAATAGAGTCTTTTGACTCACAATGAGGGTCCAATGTGGTATAATGGAGATACTATACACTCATGATCAGAGTAGCACAATCGTGAAATAAATAGTTAAATAGATAAATTGTGGATGAATAGTAAATGATAACTAATAGTGGAAAATAAATAATCCAAATGTTTTTTTAAACGAGCAAGAATCATGGCTTAAGGTATTGAAAAAAGAGTTACAAGAGTTGAAAGGAAGGAAATTTACATTTATCCATTTGAAGAATATCAATCAGCTCAGAAGGGATACTAGAATAGTGGACACACATACTGATGAGGACCCCCTTGTTTTCAAGATAGTCAACATGCTGATTAGCTTCCCGATAGATGTGTGTGATGATATAGTTCACTAAGGAATGTTCTTTGAGGCATTTATTCCATTTGGAGGTGAGCTTCCATGCCATATGGAGCTATCCAATTCTGACTGCATTGAAAATTTTCATTGAATAACTTTCAAACCACACATTACTCCAATTTCTTTGGCGTGCAGCCTCAACCACTTTGATGAATCCCATCATTTCATCTTTGAGAGTTGTGGCAGTACCGTAGGGGCCATGAAGACCCTCAATAAAATCTCCATTGTTGTCCCGGAAGGTGACTCCATATCATTCTGGTCCTGGGTTACCGTTTGAGGCACCATCTGTATTGCATTTGATCCATCCCTCAAATGGAGGAGTCCAGAAGACTTCAATGCTACCTCGAGGTTGAGGGAAGTTACCTTGGATATGTATCATCTGTAGGAAAACAAGATCCTTGACCGAATTGTCACAACAGTCCTTGTGTAGTGAGTTAGCATGTTGAACTTCAGATAGAATCTCCAAGAGTGTGATAGTAGGATTGAAGACAGCGCCTTCATGAATTATTTTGTTCCAGGCTCTCTAGAAATGGTGAAACACCTCTGTACAAGCTACCAAAAAAAGAATGTGTACCTACGGTGAGAGGTGGACTGCAAGCAGGCCCAAAATAAAACCTGAGGCTTCAACATTCTGCAAAGGATGCAACCTGAACCAGTCAAAAACCAATTTCAAGAGAGAATTGGTTGTGTTTTAGGATAAGAACAGGTGGTTAACATCATCACGATGTTAACATCATCACGATGTTGCTGGCACAATGCACATCATGAACAGAGGGAAATCCACACCCACTAGAGGTTCACCTCAACCGGTAGTTTATTGAGGAAGATCTGCCACAACAAGGTGAACCGAGATGACAATAACTATTTTTTTTATTTAAGGCTTCCATCCCAGTACTGGGTCCTTAAATCAGGTGGTTATAATAGCTCTTGGAGTCAAGAGTACCATTTGGACTAGGTTCCCATATAAGTATGTCATCAGTGTCCAGAAAATCACAATTGGAAATAGTGAGCTCAATGTGAGGTGGAAACATGTCCCTTTGAGCAATCTAATCTTTAATGGAGGAGTCATTGTCAATATTCTTCTCATTGTTGTCAACACTATGAATAAGGGGAGCATCAGTCCAATTATCTCTCCAAAATTTCAAAGAAGATTGGGCATTAACTAACCAATGAGAGTGGTTACTAATATCCTGAAAGACCCTCTTTAGTCCAAGCCAGATAGAGGATTGAATATGAGTCATGTTTTCTTTTTACCAGCCTGCTTAGGAGCTTGGAGTGGAGAAAGTCCAGGGAGGGGTATTTACCATTAATGAGTCTCCAAATGAAGTGTGCCTGCAGGGAATGATTAAAAGATTCAACGTTCTTGAGTCCAAGACCCCCCTGCAACATTTTTTCCTCAGTGGTGTGATAACTTTCCTTTTCCGAGATACTCCCTCTCCACACAAAATTCCTCATGAGGGAATTTATGGTTTTTAAGGTGGAGGCAGGACAAGAATAAACCATAAAAGGGTAAACAAGCTTTGAGGTGACCACATGTTTAACAAGACACATTCTTCTTGCCATTGAAAGGGCTTTTCCCTTCCAAGAGGAAAGGGTTCTTCGAATTTGGCTCAAAACCTCCAGAAAGTGATAGGTGAGAGGCCTTCCATGGTACATGGGAACTCCAAGATAATTGAAGGGTAAAGACCCTTCTTTAATTCCAGGATCACTTATCATGCTGGATTTCAGGGAGGGTGAGATGTTTTTTCCAAAAAAAAATAAAGGACTTTATCCAATTAACTTTCTGTCCAGAGACTTTTTCATAATGAAGAAGGACCTTCTTTACGCAAGTAATTGTTCTTTTATCCCCCTGGGAAAAGATAATGATTTCATCTGCAAAGAGAAGGTGAGAGGGAGTAGCAATACCCAGAGCTTCTCTGATTTTACTTATGTCACCCTTGTTGACCATGTAGAGAAGAATCCTGCTCAAATAATCCTCAACAATTGCAAAAATGATGGCAGAAAGAAGATCCCCTTGTCTCACTCCTCTGTATCATTTAGTGTATCCCTCTGGGGAACCATTAACAAGAATTGGAATTTGAGCAGAGCTGATAAGATCATTGATTCTTTGAATGAAGCTCCTTTGAAATCCA
Source organism: Viscum album (assembly GCA_963277665.1). Classification (NCBI taxonomy): domain Eukaryota; kingdom Viridiplantae; phylum Streptophyta; class Magnoliopsida; order Santalales; family Viscaceae; genus Viscum; species Viscum album. The sequence goes on along the minus strand of OY728166.1, from coordinate 1,075,894,333 downwards.
AACTCATGAATAACTCATCCAATAAAGCCCCGGTCAATAGTGTCAAAAGCCTTCTGAATGTCAAGTTTGAGGCCAATATTTCCTCCTCTGGTAGACTTTTGAAGAAGATTCACACATTTAGAGGCAGTTAAGAGGAAATCCTGAATTTTCCTCCCTTTGACATATCCAAACAGATTACCTAAGATAATCTTTCCAAAAACATGAGAGAGACGATTGGAAAGAATATTGGTGATGATCATGTAAATAGTATTAACCAAATCCACTGGTCGGAGACATCAATAGAATTCTCCACCTTAGGAATTAAAGTAATGAATTGAGCATTAATTCTTTGGTAAAAAAATCCATCAATGAAAAAGTGTTTCACTAATTTGCACACATCAATGTTAATGATATCCCAGTAGAACTAGTAGAAGTGGTTCATAAAACCATCCGATCCTGGTGAGCTATCTTTTTTAAGACCAAAAACAGCATCTTTGATTTCAAAATCAAGAGGAACTAAATTAAGCAGCATGTTATCAGCCTCGGTAACAAGTTTGGGAATGTTACCTTCCATTCGTTCCTCATTTTTCCTTGGGCCATTGAAAAGATTCACATAATAAGAGACAATATTATGTGAGAGGCTTTTTCTATCATCCAAAATTCTGTCTCCATCCTTTAAAATAGATAAAGGTCTATTAGCCTTTTTGTACCTTTGAAGGGAATTAAAAAAATTGGTATTTCTATCGCCATTCGTGAGCCACTTAACTATGAACATATCTCTCATAATGCTTTCCTTGAGTCCGATAAGCTTTCTCAAATCAGAGGACATTCTGGATTCTTGTGAAAGGTCCCCATTGAATTCATCCTTAGTGACAGACTCTTGAATCTAATGAAGAGAGTGCTCAAGAGTGTCAATCTCTTCATCAAGGAGGCTGAATCTTTGCTTTCTCCACTGTTTCATCTTGATTTTTAGGGCCTTCAGTTTGAGAATACAGGCTAAAGGATTCCCATTATGATCTTCCATGGCCCATGTGTCTTTGACAATTTGAGAGCACTTTGGAAGGGCAGTCCAGGCAGTATTATAACAGAAAGGGGAGAGGAAGCTCATCCCCCTTAGCTACTAAATTGAGTAAAATAGGATGGTGGTCCAAATTATGCCTTGCAAGGGTGACACAATAAATAGCTTTCAGTCATTGCCAAAGGCACGGTCAATCCAGCTAGCTCTCATGTTATTGAGATGCCTCTGATACCAAGTATATTTGGCTCCCACTAAGTTTATTTCAATAAGATTGGACTCATCTACACAAGCTATGAAATTACTAAGGGACATGCCACCTGAAACATTCCCAGTTTTCTCATCTGCATATAGAATGGCATTAAAGTCTCCCATGAAAACCCATGGGTCAGATATTGTACTAGATAGTCCCTTGATTTGCGCCCATAAGGATCTCCTATCAATATAATTATTGAAAGCATAAACCATTGAGCAATACGTAGACTGACCTGAAGTGAGGAACTTGGAGGTGATGATTTTATCATCCACTTGAACCAGAGTAGGATTAACAATGCTGTTATGAACCAGAACCCATAGTCTGTCCAGAATAGAAGAATACTGAACAAAACAAAGCAATGAGTAACCCTTGCTTTCCAGTTGAGATTTTTTGCTGATGTAGTTTGTTTTAGGCTCACAAATTCCGATAATCCCAGGTTTATACTTCTCAGCCATAAGCCTGAGGGAACTTAAAGTACTTGGGTTGTCCAGCCCCTAGAAGTTCAAAAAGAGGAGCTTCATGATGATTTTTCTTGGGGGAAATACCCCCTTTTTCTTTTACTTCCATCTCTTTCTTCATGGAAGATCTTCTTGGGACTGCATGCCTGGGAGCAGCAGAAAGCAGTATTTGTTTTGGGTGATTCTCATAACCATCTAGAGAGATCTCCCCTCTCATTCCTGTGGTATGTACTTGGGTGGGGTTACGTGCTATATGTGAATCAATTCCCCACAAATGAAGATCATTTGATGTTTGCTCGAGAAAAGGGGCCCGGTTATGCTTCCCTCCTGCAATGCATTCTGTTTCAGAGGCATTAAGTAGTTGTAGGCTTACAAGATCCAGTGTGAACTCCTCAGCTTGCATACTAAGAACCAATGTAAGGATTTCATCTGATAGTTCCTGATGCACCAGCTCCATGTTTCCACTATCAATGCATATACCACCTATTTCAATTTGAGTACCATCTACATTCAGCTTCTCAAGACATTCTTCTGCCTCTTCTTGATCCACCAAGTCAGCCCAATTTTTGCTCGTGCCAGCTTCATTGCACCCTGTCAACTCTTTCAAGCCAACATAGGTTGTATTTTTAACATACTTTTGTGTGACATGATTCTTTTCCTTTGAGATATCCCTCTGTGAGGCGTCGCTTGGGGTTGGCTTTATAATTCTCTAGAGAACTCTGCAATTGTCTATGATATGTCCTACCATCCTGCAATGATCACAATATTTCGGGAGATTCTCAAATTCAAAACATACCTCTATCAGGTGATCATTGACATCTAGTGACACACGCTCTGGGGGTGATGTTTCCGTATCAATTTAAATGATAACTCTAGTTTAAAGCCCAAGATCACCACCGATTGTGCGCTGATCAATTCTCAATGGAGTCCCAATGCCAGAAACCAAGTCATTTAATATCTTAAGATGCCATTAAATCCATGAAAGTCCATGGATTCTAGCCTAAACTTGCGTAATGTAGTGCTTTTGAGTGAGAGGATTGAAGTTTATATCCCATTCCAAGAGGCGGAAAATGCCCGACTTCAAATTTAGGGTGCCCAGATGCGAGACTGTGCTAAGATCTTCTTGACTCTGCAAGACGACATCGAAATAACCTTTTCCAATCGGAATTAGTCTCCATCGGGAGAAGCTCCAACAATGAGAAATTCGCACTTTTAGAGCCGCATAGGTCCATGGTTTAGCTCCTCTTTCATATGAGATACGGCCAAGCACTGAAAATTTTCATGATTCTAACCTTTGCTTAATCGCTTCTAGGTCCGCTACCATAGTGATCGCACCTTCACCTGTACGCTTGATAATGGGGGGTTTATTTTGAATCGACGCTATGGAGGGAATTTCTGCAATAGCATCTGCAAAGGAGATCGTTCTATGGGTAATAACAGAGGATTCCAATTCCACTGGATCTTTTTTATGAGGCTCAAACGATCTTTCCCCCTCTGGATTAAACAAATCATCCAAATGTAATAACTAACAAACAATGAAAATATCCAATATCGTATAAAAAATGTAGTAATGTCATGTAACTATCAAAAGGAAACAACAAGGCATGGAAGAAATCATGCAATACAATACATTTATAAAAATAATAGAAACACCAGAAGGACTATCTTCAATAACATCATGATCCATATCTCGAACATGTGCTTTCCTGCTCTCACATTATAATCAATCAAGCATCAAAACCTGGGGGCTTTCCCCTTTCCCTAATTGCATCCACATAATCTTCTTGGATACCATCAGTGATCTGAATAGTCAGTGAGATAAAATCAGTAGTATTCCACCAAAGGTGTATACAAATACTCAATCAGTGCATATAATATGATTCGTGTACAAATAATACTCAGTAATAAAAAATTGTAATGAGTCGGCTCTGGTTCCTGAAGGACACCAAGTAGACACTACATGCTGTGGTACATGCCAGATAATCTTTGAACAAGTAACCACATGTATACATATATATGGTGTATTATGTAGTGACTTTTATAGCCATATATTTGGGTACTGCTACTAGTTTGGACCCAAGTCATAACTTTGAAATCCATGAGAAGTAGCATGAGTCTCACAAGTGTTAAGGGATTTCATCCCCTGTATCATAATAATAAGGGACGCCATGCCCAATATCACATGTATAAGAGACGTCATACATGTATCATAATAGTAGGGTCACTACGCAAGATCATAACTATAGGGACATCATTCCCACATATCATAATTCATAAGTATCTATATTCCCACTCATTATAATTCATAAGGGTCTCCATACCCATTCATCATAATTCATAAGGGTCACCATGCCCATTAATTATAGTCTGTAAGAGTCACCATGCCCGTATATCACAACAGTAGAGGGGAGGCCATGCCTGTATGGCACAGTAGTGTAAGGGACTCCATGACCTTATATAACAATAGTATAAGGGATGCCATGCCTCAATTATATTTCTTAAGTAGTGTAAGGGATACCACATCCTTTTACAATAATAATAGAAGGGACACCATTCTCTTATATCATAAATCAGATGGAACACCATGCCCATATACCATAATAGTAATAAGTAATCAAAGTCTTTAGCAAGTGCTAACAGATAATCTGTAGATCATTAACAGTATTCCTTAACAAGGTCATAACCATTGTTCCATTAAAACAAATAAAGTGGTTGTACCACTCATTTCCCATTTAATTCAATATAGTTTGATAAGAGTGCTAGCCATTCTAAACCACTATGATTATCCATTATCATCAATTATATCACCAATTAGAAATCAAACCAAACACACAAATGGTTGTTTTGGTCACATAACCATGAATGTAAAAAGTCATATGAAGGCCACACCCAATGTGTTGGATCATGTTGAGGTTGACGGCCTCCAACATCATTTGGGATCTAAAGGATTCATTAGGTTCTAGAATTGGAATCCAATTTAAGGTAGTTTCACTTTAGGGTAAATGAATGGTGAAACTAGCATGAACTACACAATGAATAATATAAATCACCATAACTACAACGGATAATTACTAGACCACCTACCTATGTCTGTAGAGGATAGCTCATCCAATATCGTCCTTTAGTTTGGTCCAGAACAGAAGAAAACAATAAAATAGACAAATGCCCTGGAAATAAGGCATATGATCTCACAACAAACTAGCATCATTAATAGAAAGGAAAATGATAAAATTATCCTAGGGATTGAATCACTTACCGGTAGTTATCCAGTGATATTGATAGATTTTGAATTGATATCTGGATGGATGAATTATCCAAAATCATGGTTGATGGGAGGAGAAGCTCAAAAGGGAGTAGGAAGGTGTTGTTTCTCGCTAGAGGAAGAAAGGAATCAAGGTGTTAATCATATAAAGAGGTAAGAGAATTTTAGGAACTTTTCCAAATTTTAAAGTTTTACATAGTTTGGACACAAGGTTGGCCAAACTGTGCACAAAACGAATTCCATGAACAGTCTCAAAGGGAGATCAGATGGTTCATGAGCACGGTTTGGGAACCCATGCTCAAACCAAGTGTTTTCCTCATCTAAAAACTATAGATATTCTGCCGAATCGTGCATCCTGGAATGGTTAGGAAAAACCATGCATCTCACTTTTTCTCACTGAAACTCCCCACATGGTTAGGATAAGCCATTTGTAATGGGTGGAATGGGTTCTACTAACCATGCGACTTATATGCTTATTCTACTAGTTCGGGTTTTGTTCTTCAAACAATACCCATACACCCCCTTTTTCTCTATAGCCTCACTAGGTATCCATATTTGGTAAAAAAAATAATTAAATAGAAATTTAAAGTATCCTTACCTCATAGAAAAATTGGGATCTTACATCAGGAGTTTCTTCCCAGGTATCATCATTCATATCAAAATTAATACCAGTTTTTATTACAGGAATGAGATTTGGTGAACCTTCCTATTGAGTGCTTGTAAAACTCAGTTTTGGTGGATTTCATGTTTATATAGTGTGTGTAACCTTTTCCCACATAGTCACTCTAAATCATCTAAAAAAATTGAGACTAATGATCTTCAAATAATTGATTGTACCAAAAATTTGAATCAAGGGTATCTGAAACACAATGGAAAATACTAATTATGTCTTATATACAAAAGAATATAGGGTACCCTACATAATATATGGGTTGTGGTTTTATTACCCTATATAGAATGTAATATTTTTTCTACCTAATACTTATTATCCCTGCCCACTATTTCTTGAGTATATTAAATAATTTTTCATTGAAGTCATCTATCTATCCATTCTCAAGTACCTAGTAGAAGGATTAGTGGTTAGACTGAATGTTTCATTCATAATACAACCATTTTAACATGGAAGAGAATAAATGAATTCCATTTTCCATCAATATTGTGTAAGGGATTCAAAATATGTAAATATTATTAGTCTTCATGAATCTTATGACTATCTTTGTCTCTATTTCCTTGAGGGGTATATCCTCAACCCATATAGAGAATAAATTAGTGAAAGTAAGGATATACCTGAACTGACTTGTTGTATTTGGAGGATATAATCCCATGAAATTTAGTCTCTGTAGGAAAAATATCTTGGTGTATTTAGTTTTATGAAAGAGTTATGGGGGTTGATGAATTAAATTTTCATTTATCTAAAAATCATGGATATTCCACATGAACTCCTGCAGTCTTGCATTATTGATAGATATAAGTATCCAAGTCTATTGATTAGATGGAAGAGAATAAATCCTAATTAATGGGTGTTTTGGATGATATCATAAAATTCCAATATAACCACAAAGAACTATAAGAAAATTTCTATATGACCATAGTTATGTAGTCACGGTTGGAAGAATTGTAGTTTAGAAAAGCCGAATACCACATTCCTTAATGTACCATGGTAGTAATACTACCTACATTGACCTACATCCATGGTCTGCATGGAATGTGGCTATAGTCCCACCTACATTCATGATCATGTGTGTTCATAGAGGTAGGATGACATGGGAAACATAAAATGTCCATGGGAAATACATAGGAAAGGGATACAACCAAGGTCTATGTTGATAATGGATGTAACCTAGGCTATAGCTACGGTGCTTGTGAACCATGGTTGTGGAACTACCACCAAAATCCATGTGAAACCTGAATATAAAATAGGTTACAACCACATTCCACATCAGATGTGATTTTAAGTTCCGTCTATAGATGTGGTCCACCTGAATCCTGGCTATAGGACAATATTAGAATGTATTCCACATGAACCGTGACCATAGGCATAGTATACCAATAATATTTTCTATTTTTTTGAAAAGAAGAACAATTATAATTTTATATAATTATATATAATTATATATATTTATTCATATAAAAATAAAAATAACTTGTCACAACTCAGTGGTAGATTCTTATAGAAATATAGAAGTTTTTGGGAGATGAAACCCCCACATGTAGATATTTTTTCGATGGTTATATCCATGGTCGCCAACCCTGGTTGTAGATGAATTATGACCAATGTTTCAGAACATGGTTGTAGATACCCTATGGGTATAGTCTCAGACTTTGGCTATAGGCCATTCTCTAATCCCACAAAAATAGATCCAATGATCCTTGTACACTATGTCCATAACCTATTTCCATATTCATGGGTCATGTTTCCATGGTCTTCACCCATGGAAATAGGTCCATTTTCTAGTTGTGAGGGTCTATCCTCCTTCAATGAATCTAAGTAGGAATCCTTAAAAGCCTCTCTTATAAAGTACTTTTGGAAATTTGGACTACTATGAAGGATGAAGTTCATTTCCCATCATCAAATCTATTCCATCATGGATTGATCCATTGGGAGAATTATGCTATATAGGTAGTTCATTATGCGAGAAATCCATCAAATCATGTTATCATTTAGTGAGGATATAGGCTCACCTTTATTCAGGGTGGTTTTTATTTCATTGATTTATTCTATTTCATTACTGATGAATTGAGAAAACACCCAATGATGTAGATAATAAAAGATTATCTTATCCTAGTTTGGAAATTCCAGGGTTGTGGATGAAATATCTATCACATCAAATCAACCATTTATAAAAGTTTTATGTGAGACAACATTGTCTTTGATGGGAATTCTACCATCAAACCTCATTTTCTTGAATATTCAATTTTTATTGATTTTTTTAAAAATCCACAACACCAGAGGGAACCGAAATAAAAGTAAGAAAATACAAATTTCAAAATTCAAAACACTACCACAGTCACATCGCTAGCATTCATTATGATCACCATTGATGTCATCACTGTTCTAACACCACCACCATTGTCTCAATCCTCACGCTACCCCAGATCACCAGAGTTAGCCATCCATCAGATTCCACCGTCACCAATGTAAACCAAACCACAAGCATAGAGATGCCAAACACATCACAACACCACCAAAAATAGCTTGTCACTATCATAGATCGGCAAAAACCACCACCAAAACCAAAAACGAACACCGCCCTTCAAAACACTGAACAAATCTGACAAACCAGAAACATCACCATGAGTGAAGCCAATGCCAACACAGAAAGTCTCTGTCACCGAAGGAATCGAGCTAGGAATAAAGTCCACCTAACCACACATCCCAAAAACCTCATTGTTAGATTGGATTCAGGTTTTAATTGGAGAGAAGTAGAGGAATGTAAGACCAGAGCAGAGGATAAAGTGACCTAGGGTTCCACACAAATACATTGACGAATTTCGACAGATTTGCCTTTGGACGGTGCCGCCCCCTTGCATCGTCAAAGGGGGTGGGCTGGGTAGGTGGTGGGTGGCCAAACCCCACCAAGCCTCCAGCGGGAGAAGAAAGCAGGAGGGGGGAGATGCAACCTATAAAAGGCAGGAGCCTCCTCCCATATCTTTCATCAGCTTCACCATCTAATTATCAACATCCTCTGGTTCATTAATTATCCAGATATTTGAGCGGTTTTAGTGAGGCGGTTTCCCCATTTACTCAAGAGATATTTTGCAAGGTTTTTCTCCTTGTAATAGTGAGGGAGTGTGCACCCACTTTTACCCCATAGTGATCCTTCTATTTTCCCGTGGTTTTTTACCCCTTCCATTTGGGGGTTTTTCCATGTTACATCTGGTGTCCTTTTATTTCCGCATTTTTTACTTTATTTTTATCTCACAATTATCACTGCACTAGTGGGCCAATCATTTACGGTCCCAACAAGTGGTATCAGAGGCAAGGTTCTGGCCCGGTGCTGTTCACATTTTCGGGTATTAATAATTCTCATAAATTTGAGTATGCTCTATGATTACAACTCCGGTTGATCTTTCACATCAAAAAAAATTTATTAAGATTATTAAATACACTATTGTGAAACAGAGGAGGTTCTATACTGACAGCGTGTCCAGATGGCGGTGAAATTTGAGATTGAAAAATTTAATGGGAATAATTTTTCATTGTGGAAAATGAAGATGCAGGCAGTGCTGCAGAAGGAAAATTGTCAACTGACAATTGATGAAAGACAGAAAGATGTGACGATGGAGCGTGGTTCCAATGGGAGCCAAAATTGTGACATGGAAAAAAATGTGTTGAGTACTTCTGGAAGTGGAGATATACTAGTCAGTGAAGTGGCGACGACTGCTGGAAGTAGGCAGCATCTCAACGATGCATGGATTATCGACTCAGGAGCAACATGGCACATGACGTCTCAACGGGAATGGTTTGAGCAATATGAAACCATCCCAGAAGGACTTGTGTACATGGGGAAATATCACACTCTAAAAATTGTTGGAGTCGGTACCATCAAACTGAAGATGCATGATGGTATTGTTTGGACCGTCCAAGGAGTACGTCATGTGAAGGGCCTGAAGAAGAACATATTGTCTTTGAGACAATTTGATGATAACAGATGCAAGACTCACACCGAGAATGGAGTGATGAGAATCGTGAAGGGCGCGCTTGTGGTAATGAAGGTAGAGAAGATCTCAAAGAACCTGTATGTGCTTATGGGTGAAACGTACAAGGAGGTGGAGATAGTTGTTGCATCAACTACCTCGACAGAAGCATTGACGACGTTATGGCATCAGAAGCTTGACCATATGTCAGAACGAGGCCTGAAGATTCTTGCGGATCAAAAGTTTCTACCTGGGCTGACAAAGGTATCCTTACCATTTTGTGAGCATTGTGTTTTGAGAAAGCAACACAGGTTAAAGTTTGGGACGTCAACAGCAAGAAGTCAGGAGATCTTGGAGTTGATCCATTCCGATGTTTGGCACACACTAGTTATATCCCTAGGAGGAGCAAGGTACTTTGTATCATTCATTGATGATTATTCCAGGAGATGTTTGGTGTACCCAATCAAGAGGAAGGCATATGTTTTTGAAGTCTTCAAAACATTCAAGTGCAGAAGGAGCTTGACTCTGGAAAGAAAATCAAGTGTCTGAGGACAAACATTGGTGGAGAATATACAAGCGAGGAGTTTGATACTTTTTTTCAATGAGAAGGGATCAAGAGACAGTTCACAGTGGCGTACACTCCTCAGCAGAATGGAGTGGCAGAGCGGATGAACAAAACCCTATTGGATAGAATAAGGGCGATGCTGAAGACTGCAGGTATTGCCAAAACTTTCTAGGCAGAAGCAGTGAATACCGCCTGTTATGTGATCAATCGATCTCCTTCAATAACGATTGAGCTGAAGACACCGATGGAGATGTGGACTGGTAAATCTGCTGACTATTCCCGGTTACATACTTTTAGATGTCCTGTATATGCATTTTTTAATGACCAGGAAAGATCGAAGTTTGATTCGAGATCCAGGAAATGTATCTTCTTGGGGTACGCTGATGGTGTGAAGGGGTATCGTTTGTGGGATCCCACTACCTACAAATTTATCATCACCAGAGATGTCATTTTTGCAGAAGACAAGGTGCAAATGACAACTAATCAAGAAATGGAGAAGGAGAATACAGAAACTACAACAGTCGAAGTAGAGGACAAATCCAAGGAAGAACCAGTTTCCTCTGAGGTATTACCAGAGCATGATGATCAATTACTGGTTGAGTCTGGACCACGACGGTCAACTCGAGAGAAAATAGCACCAGTATGACACTCAGACTATGTCACTGAGAGCAATATTGTGTATTGCTTATTGACAGAGGATGGAGAGCCATCTTCTTTTGTGTAGGTGACCCAGAGTCCAGATGTATCCTCATGGATGGTGGCGATGCAGGAGGAACTTGAAGCCCTGCATAGGAACAAGACTTGGGATCTTGTTCCATTACCTCATGGAAGGAAGGCTATCAGAAACAAATGGGTCTTTAAGATCAAGTGGGATGAAAAGGAACAGGTGGAAAGATATTGTGCAAGATTGGTGGTCAAAGGATTTTCTCAGAAAGAAGGTATTGATTTTAATGAAATATTTTATCCTGTTGTTAGACTGACGACTGTTCGGTTAGTTTTGGTGATGTGTGCAACATACAACTTACATCTAGAGCAGCTAGATGTGAAGACTGCTTTTCTCCATGGTGATCTTGATGAAGAGATCTATATGCTCCAACCAGAAGGTTTTTTAGAAGAAGGGAGAACTTGGTTTTCAGGTTGAAAAAATCTCTGTACGGTCTCAAACAGGCGTCGAGGTGTTGGTATAAGAGATTTGATTCCTATATCATGAGCCTTGGATACAATAGACTTTATTCAGATCCTTGTGCATATTTCAAGGGTTTGGATGGTAATGATTTCATCATTCTTCTGTTGTATGTTGATGACATGTTGGTTGCAGGCTCCAACAATGATCAGATCCAGGAGACGAAGGCACAATTGGATAGGGAGTTTGATATGAAGGACTTGGGACCAGCAAACAATATTCTTGGGATGCATATTTACTGAGACAGAAATAATGGGAAGATTTTTCTATCACAGAAGAGTTACTTACAGAGAGTCTTGAAACACTTCAACATGCAATAATATAAGCCAATATCTACCCCTCTTCCCGTTAATTTCAAGTTATCCTCCACGATGAGTACTAGCAGTGAAGCAAAGAGGATGGAAATGTCTCAAGTACGGTATGCATCAACAGTGGGTAGTCTAATATTTGCTATGGTTTGTACTAGACCAGACATTGCACATGCAGTGTGAGCAGTTAGTTGGTACATGGTGAGTCCAGGATGGGAGCATTGAAGCACAGTGAAGAGGATCCTGAGATACATCAAGGATACCTCAGATGCTGCATTATGTTATAGAGGATCCAATTTTACCGTTAGAGGATATGTTGATTCAGATTTTGCAGGTGATTCTGACCAGAGGAAATCCACTACTGGTTATGTGTTTACTCTTGCAGGAGGGGCTGTGAGCTGGATTTCAAAGTTACAGTTAGTTGTGGATTTATCCACGACAGAGGTGGAGTATATGGAAGCTACACAGGCTGGAAAAGAGGCGATTTGGATGAGAAGGTTGTTGGAGGAGCTCAGGCACAGACAGGAGAAAATTCCATTGTTTTGTGACAGTCAGAGTGCCTTTCACATTGCAAGGAATCTATATTTTCATTCCAAAACAAAGAACATTGGGGTACAATATCACTTTGTCCGAGATGTGGTGGAGGAAGGAAGTGTGGATATGTAGAAGATTCATACTAAAAAAAATCTGGAAGATTTCCTGACGAAGGAAATTAACTCTGATAAGTTCAGATGGTGTAGATCCTCGAGCGGCCTTGCAGATACTTGAGCAGCATGTTTGGCAGATAGAAAGGATGTGGAGATGTGATTGGTTCTCAATCAAATCTCTAATTGGGAGATGTGTCGGCAGATTTTCCTTTGGATGATGCCACCCCTTGCATCATCAAAGGGGGTGGGCTGGGTAGGTGGTGGGTGGACAAACCCCACCAAGCCTCCAGTGGGAGAAGGAAGCAGGAGGGGGAGATATAGCCTATAAAAGCCATGATCCTCCTCCCATATCTTTCACCAGCTTCATCATCCGATTATCAAAATCCTCCAGTTCATTAATTCTCCATATATTTGAGTGGTTTTAGTGAGGCAGTTTCCCCATTTATTCAAGAGAGATTTTACGAGGTTTTTCTCCTTGTAATAGTGAGGGAGTGTGTACCCACTTTTACCCCATAGTGATCCTTCTATTTTCCAGTGGTTTTTTACCCCTTCCATTTGGGGGTTTTCCACATTACATCTGGTGTCCTTTTATTTCCGCATTTTTTACTTTATTTTTATCTCGTAATTATCACTGCACCGGCGGACCAATCATTTACGGTCCCAACAACAAAGAGCCAGAAAACTAGTAGAAATAAAATGATAGACTTCTGACTCAGTTATAGGCTTTCAACCTGTCAATCGCCAAACCAAAAATCCCAAAACCCCTATGTTACCTATACTCCATATCCGACTTGGAGAGGCCCAAAGTAACATGAGGTCAGAGCAGGTTGAGTGTCCAAGGATTGAATGGAAAACAACCATCATGAGGATCTAAAAAAACCTTGAAAGAATCCATCAACGTTGTCAACTCAAAAGGGAACCAGAGCACCTTCGCCTTAGTGGATGTGAGAAACCTGACTTGAGGGAAGACAAAAACCAGGAGCAAACAGCTGATAAATACACTCCCACGGAGCATCCATGTTGTCGAAGTAAGACAAAGGTGGAAGGATGTGAAGTAGGGGAATCAATAAAGGAGAATAAGAACCGTCGACCCTGCGACGAAGGGTTTTAGGAGGAAACACTAGGCAGAGGCCCGAGGATGAGTGGAGGAAATCTGGGAGAGAATGGAGCCATCCCTAATTTATAACCAAGTAATGTAATCAATTCCTCCATCTTAATTGATTATTCTATATTGATCTGATGGATTACCTGCTCTGAATTGCCTTTGATATTTAATCTATCCACTGGTATCTATTGAGCTAAATCTAACACTATAATGGGGGCTTGATATTCTATATCATTATTTTTGAATACTTCTATATGTAGGGAGGATCATGATAGAGATTCTTTGGCTAGGGATATAGGTTCAATCCCCTGTCCAACCATGTTATTCTTTGATTTTTCCATCCTTTATCTTGTTGGGATTCTAGAATCACCATAAAAGTACATATCCTGTATTTAGGGAGTGTCACTGATAGAGAATACCTCTTTATTAGGGAAATATGTATTCAGTAGTAAATTCCCTAGGACATGAAATTATATGAGGAAATTATCCAATTCCTATACTTTTTTTCCTTTTGAGGCACAAATAATATGTAAAACAACTATAAAATGACCTTACACAATTCTAGATTCCTAGTTAGAATCATGAAACTAATGATGTATCTGAGAAGATCCATACAAGAGACAAGATAAACCTTGCGATTCATAAGGAATGCATCATCATTTTCACTATGAAAATAAATTCTAGGAATATTATCATGATATCATAGTATCAAGTCTCTGCATCCACAATGGTTCTACTATGATAATAGAGAATGCTCTCATTTCCTACATCATTCTTTCAAGTGAAGTGAGCATCGAGCGATCAATCTATTATCACCACATAATTTATGAGTGAATTTTATTCTACTGGTGGCAACAGTATTAACGGACATAGAAGATACATCATGATTTTTTTGAAATTATTTTTACAATATTCTTCCCACTAATAGGTTACTCAGTTCAATATCAATTTAATTAAGGGTAGATATTTAAGGGTGAGATTAGTAATTAAGTATATGATATTAGAAAATCACCCTTGGAGTCTTCATATTTCACTGAGGTAACATATCACATATTTCCCTAATAATATTTTTTTAGACCTTGATATTTTGATGGTGCACTGTGAATCCAAGAAATGTCTTTGATTTTAACCAAAAATAACATTTTGAGGGGTTTATATTGTGTTTCTAAAGTTTATTGAAAATTATTTGAATACTATTAAGATTAAAATAGAATTTTATTGATACATGAACACTAAATCATCAAAAAATAATTATAATATCTTCCATATGAGATACTTGAAGATACAGTGCATGACATGTTTGTATGTAGCACTAGTGTTTTCAAGCCAAAGGGAATTTCTTGATTTTAATTTACCCCTTGGGATTCCCTAAAGGTAGTGACCTCATCATCAAGGTCCATCAATATTTAGTTATATCCTGGGTATTAAACCATAAAGTAGAGGCATTGAATTCCATCCAACACAATGATTAATAGCTATATGACCAGAACTGTAAAAATAATCCTTTAGCCTATTTCAGTTGAGATCTAAAAAATTGATACAAAAAAATATTTTCCCTTTCATATTCCTAAGATGGAAAATATTTTTGATTAATTTTAGATAGTGAACTTCCACACTAAAGTTTTCCTTAAGGATTTTCAAGCCTCAACTTCTAACTTGGTTGTATGGGTTATATGTATCCACATGGATTCCTGTTTAAATCCATGGTGGGTGTCTATAAAGCCCATATAACAATATATAATAATTACCAGTAGG
This sequence comes from Viscum album, assembly GCA_963277665.1. Classification (NCBI taxonomy): domain Eukaryota; kingdom Viridiplantae; phylum Streptophyta; class Magnoliopsida; order Santalales; family Viscaceae; genus Viscum; species Viscum album. The sequence continues at coordinate 1,075,879,162 of OY728166.1, read as the reverse complement.
CTATAACTGATACATATTAGATCACTCCATGGGAATATATACGTCCTTGGTGGGACTCATACCACTATCCCTAGTGGTAACCCTTTCCTCATGAATTCCTTGGTTGGAGATCCATGCATCACCCAACATTCATATGTGAGAGTTCCCAAGGACCAGATCCCTTCAGTTTCTCTTATAACAACTATACTAGACAATAATTTTCATTCATAATTTTATATTAATATTCATTACATAACATTATACTCTATGCTAGTACTATAAATGTGTAGTGTGTTTAGAGAATAGATACAAAAACCTCTTATTTAATGAAATATCTCCAACACCTCCCACAAATACCTTCCCAAATAGACCATTTTAAGCCATTTTCTACATAAAACCTTTATTCATAACTTAGGTAAAGGAAATATAAGAAGGGGTTATATCATAGTCTCAGTAAGTCTAAGAAAGTGAGATATCAAAGAACACTTAATCATAACATGATCATAAGGGTATGCTAACCTAACATTTGAAAACCACATCCAGTATATAATAGATCATAAGCATGAATCATTATATAAAGAATGATAGTTTATAAGAGATGAATCCTAGAGTAATTAAATAACATGATCCATGAGAGTATAAAATTGGCATACGATATAAGTTTTTGGCATACACATAATCAAAAAAATCATTTCTTTAGTTGAGGCTAACCTTAAAGAATATCATAGTGGATTGGGTTGACTCCCAATTCCATCATATCCTTAGTCAAGGATGAAACTCAAGACTATCACAGTGGAAGAATTCCCTTACTAAATAGGGTTCACTCCCCATTCAAGTACTTATTATGTTATGAGATATCCTTCTTTACCCAATGCATTAGAGTGATATATAATTTTGGCCCCACTTTTAACATAATTAAAATCATAAATATTTGTGCCACAAGATCATAAAAAATTCATAATATTATAACTCATGCAAAGGAATTGGTTTTCATAAAAATTTCATTATTTTATCATATCATAAAATGTGGAAAAGAAATGTGTTTCATAAAGGTTACATTATAACTTAAATAATCCATGGAAAAGAAACAGATTTCAAAGAATCATACTTAAATAATCATAATCAATCCGAATAATAAAAGTGGATGGAATCATTGGATCATATACCCATAAAAAACAAAATTAACATAAATGGATGTTATCATAAATTATTTTTTTAAAAGATCATTGTAGTATTTATTAAGGAAAATACCCTTTTCATTTTGAAATAACCTATTAAAAATATACTATTTTCTAAAATATTCAGGATTTTTTTGGAAAGATCCTTTGAAACCTATAAATGAATCTTAAAATCATTGATAGTTCATGATAGAAGTAAATTCAATTCATGTTGAGTGTGTTAAAAAAATATTCCTTTTACATTTTCAGTAAAAAGTCAAAAGTACATCATTCATAAAATGACAAGAAGATTACATTTAATAATTTTTTAAAAGGAAATTATCAATAAAATTGAATTTAAGAAATAAAATGATAATAAAAAAACATTCTCAAATATAGTTTTAGAAAACATGGATATTTAAGAAAAAGGATTTTCGACTGAAGAGAGAAATAAAGTATACTTTCCATAAAAAAGTTTATTTATGTCTATAAATTTTATAAAGATAATAACATTTAAGGAAAACATGTAATATATTGAAATAAATAGAGTATAATAAAATTGATAATATTATTGATAGGTGGATCCTAAAATTTTATCATCAAAAACTTTTTCATAAACAATATCAATAAACAATGAGATTGTGACCTAAATCCCTTATGTTAAGTTTCACTTCTTGAAAATCATTTTAGACTCCTATATAATAAATTTAAATTTATTATAAGTATATGATATAGTTATTTACATACATATAATATCATATATGATATAATTATAATATTTCAACACCTATTTATTAATAATTCCTTATTAAAATTATCATTTCTATGTGTTAACTGTTTTGTTTTTCATGAGAATTTTGGTATGGTGGTGTCGATACATATACATTGAACATGGTTACATCATATCAATAATATTAATCATGAAATAAATTTCATGAATATTATTTATATATTAATTTAGATTCATCTATAAAGTATAGATATAGAAAAAATAATTACACCATTCATAGAGATGGTAGGTCATACCTGTGCATGAATAATGTTTTCCCTTTTCAACATTGAATGAATGGAAAAAAAATAATAATTAACCTTTTCATAATCATTATTATATCATATATATTTATTAAATATATCCTTACTACCATCTATTTAAAAAGTAAAGGAAAAAATAAAACACATTGCTTCATGGAGGTGGTAGTTCACATGCACACAAGAGTGACACCATTGTTTTCCAACTAATGGGATGGTAAGAAGGTAGATATTATATTAAAATAAAAAATGAATAATTTAATTATAAATATCATATATAGAAATTAAACTAATCATAATAAACATTCATGAATAATGGTGATGGATAATGAATTGCATCGCTACGTGGAGGTGGTGGTCCACACGTACGCACGAGCGATACGTTCACTTACCAATTGATGGGAAAAAGGGTGTATACAGGTGGTTACATAATAATAATAATATTTAAGAATATTTATGATACTGAATTAATTATTTTATGAATTGATACCATAGATTTAGATTAGGTACAAGAATAAATAAATTGAAAGGGTTAGGGTATGATGATTACCTCTTCTTTAATAGGAGTCCTTTAGATCATTTCTTAAGGACCCAGGGAATGGTATTTTAAGAAGAATATTATAATAGACCTGGTCTGGTTCTCCCTCAAGTGACCTAGCTGGTTGGATACATGACCTAAAGCACCCCTCCCCATATTCCAGTGGCAGCCGACTAGCAGCTAGGGTCTAATGAATATAGTGAAGAGACTATACCCTCTAGTAAGAGTTGTAATAAAAGAATAAATAATAGCAAAGTAATAAAAATAATAGAAACAATTTAAATAAATAATCAGACATCCAAAACTAAGAAATGTACAAACTTAAAAAATCCAAATAATAAAAGAATAATGTAATGATAAACACAATGTATCTAAATGACATACTGAAAGTCATAAAAATAAAAGAATAAGGAGACTGAAATAAAAACTCCAAAACCCTGGTCCAAACCCCATGTCAACCCCATCTCAAAGCTCTAACCCATCCAGCCTGCTATAAATCAACTACAAGGTCTCTTTCCCTTTTCTAAACCTGCATCCATGTAATCTGCTCGAGTACCAAACAACATCCCGAATAGGGTGTGAGTTAAACTCAGTAGGTCAACAACACCGTGCCTAAAAAAATATTGTCTGAGAGATGTAGTGCATAAAAAATATTGATAAACAAGGTATTAATTTGATATATTGATACTGTATAATAAATAAACCTCATGACACTCAGGTTATGGGTTAATAACTAAGGCAATCCAAACCCACTCTAGCACCCTTTCAGGGATCCCTGTTTGAGGGTAGATCCTCTGTATTAGGATGGATCACCCTAAATTGTAGTTTATTCACCTTTCAAGGATGACACAGTCATAAAATACCATAAACATATGGACTCTACCCTTAGGCTAACCAAAATATCACCCTCAGGCATAAGTATAATCTCACCCTGAGGCATCATGTGACTGTGCATCTGGACCTCAGGTATCCAAAATAATCATATACTCTACCCACACTCATCTAGTTATAGAGCACCAAACCCTCAGGTGGTATGAAAACATCCACAAAGCCCTCGGGCGATAACACCAATCATGAGTCGTATCCAAATAAACTCAACACGCCAAATAGTATCAAACCCTCAGGTATCAATCACATTGATAAAATATAATCTCATAATATAAGCAGGAAAAATCACAAGGATAGTTTCTAACATACCATATTTATCATTATAAGACATAATGATCAATTTATAAAAATAACCATATTTCTAACCAAGTCATCTCATTAATCTAGGTTATTAATTATCATCATAATTGTATCAAACCTGTTTAATTAATCGTTAAACCCTAAGGTCACTAAAATATAAATTACCACTTCAACAAATGTGATTTTACCATAAAAAATCAAACATATTTATTATTTTTCCAATTAAAAAGATTAAGCTAGCAATCAATCAAATTCACATAATTAATTAAATGATTAATTTTTCCCGATTCACAATCCCAAACTCACATAATTAATTCAAAAATTAATTATTCAATTAGAAATATCAATATCTCATAATTAATTCAACAATTAATTACCCAATCAATGATTTTATAAACACAACAATCTACATTAATTAATTAAAAAATTAATTAATAAAAACTCACCAATCATAACATTATATCCATTAATTAATTCATCAGTTAATTAATTCCATAAATCCAGTTATTTAATTCAATAATTAAATAATCACATAACTCTTGTTAATTAATTCGTCAATTAATTAATATTATTATTTAATTGAACAATTAAATAATCACATTGCCCACATTAATTAATTTGTCAATTAATTAATCACATTGTATAATTCAGCAATTAAATAATCTCATTACTCACATTAATTAACTCTTTAATTAATTAATACTATTATTTAATTCAACAATTAAATAATTACATTGCTCACATTAATTTATTCACCAATAAATTAATCTCATTATTTAATTCAACAATTAAATAATCACATTACTCGCATTAATTATTTCATCAACTAATTAATCTCATTAGTTAATTCAATAATTAAATAATCACATTACTCACATTAATTAATTCGTCAATTAATTAATCTCATTATTTAATTCAACAATTAAATAATCACATTACTCACAAATTAATTCTTCAATTAATTAATACCATTATTTAATTCAATAATTTAATAAACACATTACTTACATTAATTTAATCATCAATAAATTAATCTCATTATTTAATTCAACAATTAAATAATCACATTTCTCACATTAATTAATTCTTAAAATAATTAATCTAATTATTTAATTCAATAATTAAATAATTTCATTGCTCACATTGATTAATTAGTCAATTAATTAATCTCATTATTTTATTCTATAATTAAATAATCACACTACTCACAAATTAATTCTTCAATTAATTAATCTCATTATTTAATTCAATAATTAAATAATCTTATTCCTCACATTAATTAATTATTAAATTAATTAATCTCATTATTTAATTCAACGATTAAATAATCATATTGCTCACATTAATTAATTAGTCATTTAATTAATATTATTATTTAATTAAATAATTAAATAATCACATCAGTAACATTAATAAATTTTCCAATTAATTAATCTCAATATTTAATTCAAAAATTAAATAATCACATTGCTCACAATAATTAATTTATAATTTAATTAATCTTCTTATTTAATTAAACAATTAAATAATCTCATTACTCATATAATTATCTCATCAATTAATTAATGTCGTTATTTAATTCAATAATTAAATAATCACATTACTCTGATTAATCAACTAATCAACAAATTAATATCATTATTTAATTCATCCATTGAATAATCACATTTCTCACATTAATTAATTAATACCATCATTTAATTTAACAACTAAATAATCATATTTCTCACATTAATTAATTCATCAATTAATTAATCTCACTATTTAATTCAACAATTAAACCATCTCATTACTCACATTAATCAACTAAATATTCCATCATAAACAATTCAATAACCCCAATTAATTCATCAATTAAATGTTCCACCTCAATCAATTTGATATCCCTAAAAAATTCCTCAATTAATTATTCTATCTCAATCAATTCAATAATCATAAAAATGTACAATCATTAATTATTCAATTAATTATGAAAATTCAATAACTTCAATATAACAATAATTAATTATATAATTAATTATTCAATTTCAAAAATCTTCATATCATCATATTTAATTTAATAACTAATTATTCAAAATCACAATTTCATGATCCCAACCATTCCCATTAATTAATTCTATAATTATTAATCATGTTCAACAATCTCAATATTCCCAATTTCCCAATTTCTTCAATTAACCAATTCTCCAAATTAATTGATTTAATCAAAAACTTAGTTGCTAAAAACCAAATAGTAATTCTAAAATTACAAACACTTAATCAAAATTCAATACTATAGGATTAATTTTTTGACCACCTACCTTAAATATGATGAACACACGATATAAATCCAACATCGTTGATGACACATTATTTGAATGACCATTGAAGGAGAGATTAAGTATGTAAGCATGTCTAGTTTAATAAAAATCTGCTCAAAATACCTCATTTTTTATGAAACAAATTAAAATACACCATCCTCTTATCAAGATGAATCCAATGCTTTTAACAACGTATTATTCAAATCAATATTGTGGTAGATACATAAGTTTTGATAGTTTTAGGGAGAGAAAAAGAATATGAGAGAGATGGAAAGAGAGGGGAGAGAGAGAGGCGTGACTCTCCACCCCATGTTTCCCCATCCAGAAAGGTACATCCTCACTTTATATTAATAGATTTTTTATTCCATTTAATATGATTCTATTTGTTCATTTACAACTCTCATTAATTTTTTTCTCTCTCTCATTTGGTGCGCCTCCCCTAATCCCTCTAACACATTATTCTCTTTTTATTCCCTTCATTCATTATCTCTTTACATTTATTTACCTTTATTTTTCCACCATTTATTATAACTTCCATCAACCTCATTTATTTAACATTTAACATTAATTAATTAAAATCCATCATCAAATATGTTTTTAGTGTCGGCCATTTATATATAGTGAACCGCACACACCCACACACCCACACACACACACACACATATATAAAACTAATATATATATATATATTCACATAAATACTAATAATAATAATAAATATTTATATTATTATTATTAAATATCTCATATCATTTCCACCATTATTATTCCAACAATAACATCCATTAAAACTTTGAAGCAATATATTTCATTAAATTTTAACAATAGTAATAAAACTATTTATTACACACAAGTTTTCATTTATTCAACACAATTAATATCATTTTTCATAATAATTAGACAATATCTTACCACATACTCATGCATTTATATATCACAATTACTAATCATATTATTAATGTTTTACCACCCATAAAATATTGAAACTCTAAAATAATATTTGTTTATTAATTTATACAAAACCATAAATACTTAATAAAATTCTTCACTATCAAATTTTCCATCATAAAAAAATCTAAAAATTGAAAACAATATGGTTTTTTACAATCTCTCCATTATAATACTTATCTCCCTTAAGAAGCATTTCAGATCATGGAACCACTACTCCCCACTATAAGTGTTTCCATATATGAATAAATTTTTTAGTTATATAAATTTCAAACAATTCAAATATCGATCAAAATAAAATTTTCTCCCAATTATAATATAATATTCATTAAAGAATTTCATTTTTTACTACCATCCAAATAAGTCCTAAAAATTCTTTTTCCAAACCTCACCATATGGTCAAAATCGATATGCTATCAGTACCCTTAACCATAATACAACAAGGTCTTGATTATCATTGGGTATTCTAATTCTCAAATTCATGTTTCTCAAAAGACACCCTTTTCCACATTTTGTAGTACACACCATTTTCAGTTCAAATTTCACAAGCAAGGGAAACAATTAATGTTCAATAACTTACCCAAAACATGTTTTTACATGTGTGTCTAAAATAATGCATGTCACAAATAGTCTTGAGTTCCTAGAATGATTCATGTTTACTCAACTATCATACCTTACAAGGCCACAAATCAATCCTCATAAAATCTAAAAAACAATAATCACATCACAGAACAATTACATCACTCAAGGTAAAATAACATCAACTGTAATATCACACATCAATAACAACAATCCCACCCTGAGCACTTGCATATTACCCCCATACATGAGGTAGATACTCCCATGCATGATCTTTTAACCAAGTCCCGAATCATCCTAGTATTATGTATAGCTTTCACAAATAGTGATAAAAAAGAAAAGAATAGAAACACCTACCTTTAATACATCTTTGTAATGGCCCTGACCTGGTGCTCCCTCAAGTGACCGAGCTCTTTGGATATGTGACCTCAAGCGTGCCTCCCCGTATTCCAAAAGCATTCGAATAACATTGATCATCTAATGAATATAGTGGAAAGACTATACTATCTAGTAATAGTTTCAATGAAAGCAGAAATAATATCAGATTAGTGAAAATAATATAAACAATATAAGTAAATAATCAGACATCCAAAGATAAGAAAGGTACAGATTGAATAAATACAAATAATAAAAGAATAATTTAATGATAAGATGAATGTATCTAAATAACATGATAACGTTCATATAAATAAAATAATAAGTATATTCAAATAAAAACACCAAAACCCCAGTCTGAACCCCATGTCAGCATCATCTCTATGCTCCAACCCATCCAACCTACTACAAATCAACAAAAGGGTCCCTTTCCCTTGTCCAAACCAGCATCAATGTAATCTTATTGGGTATCAAATGGGGTCCCGAATAAGGTGTGAGTTAAACTCGGTAGGTTAACACAACATTGTCTAAAAAAATTCAATCTGAGATATATAGTTCATGCAATATGGAGATAAAAAAGATATTAATTTAATAAATTAATACTTCATAAGAAATAAACCTGGTGACACTAAGGTTATGGGTTAACACTTGAGGCCATAAAAACCTACTCTAATTCCTTTATAGGTATTCCTGTTTGAGGGTAGATCCTCCTATATTAGGATGGATCACCCGAAACTGTGGTTGATTCCCCTATTGAGGATGAATCACTCATAAAATACCATAAAAATATGGACTCTTCCCTCAGGCTAACCAAAATCTCACCTTCAGGAATAAGTAGAATATCACCCTCAGGAATCATTTTATTGTGCATTTAGACCTCAAGAATCTGACATAATCATATAGTCTTCCCTCAGGAATCCAATACCATTGCGTCAATCCCTTAGGCGATACGAAAACATGCACCACGCCCTCAGGAATCAACATCAACCATGAGTCATATCCCGAAAAACTCAACATGACAAGCAGTATAAAACCCTCAAGAATCAATCGCATCGATAACATATATGCTTATAAGCTAATCAAGAAAAGTCAAGATCCTAGTATCAAACATACCAGATTTATCATCATAAGACACAATGATCAATTTATAAAAATTACCATCTATATAACCAATTCATTTCATTAATATAGGTTCCTAATTATCATCATAATTATATCAAACCTATTTAATCAATCGTTCGAACCTATGGTAATTAATATATAAATTAACCACTTCAGCCAATGTGATTTTACGATAAGAAATCAAAAAAAAATTATTACTATGCCTATTCAAATGATTAATACATCAATTCATTAATTTCAAATAATTTATTCAATGATTAATTATTCTAGATTCACAATCCCAAACTCACATAATCAATTAAAAAATTAATTATTTAGTTGGAAAATATCAACATCCCATAATTAATTCAATAATTAATTATCCAATCAATGATTATATAAACACAATGATATAAATTAATTAATTCAACAATTAATAAATCAAAACACACCAATCATAACATTACATCCATTAATTAATTCATCTGTTAATTAATCTCATCATTCCCATTATTTAATTCAACAATTAAATAATCACATAACTCTCCCTAATTAATTCGTCAATTAATTAATCTCATTATTAATTTCAAAAATTAAATAATCACATTGCTCACATTAATTAATTTTTTAATTAATTAATCTCATTATTTAATTCAACAATTAAATAATATCATTACTCGCATTAATTAACTAATCAATTAATTAATACCATTATTTAATTCAATAATTAAAAACTGACATTGCTCACGTCAATTCATTCAATAATAAATTAATCTCATTATTTAATTCAATAATTACATAATCACATTGCTCACTTTAATTAATTCGTCAATTAATTAATATTATTATTTAATTTAATAATTAAATAATCACATTACTCACAGTAATTAATTTGTCAATTAATTAATCTCATTATTTAATTCAACAATTAAATAATCACATTACTCACATTAATTAATTTTTCAATTAATTAATCTCATTATTTAATTCAACAATTAAATAATCACATTACTCACAAATTTATTCTTCAATTAATTAATACCATTATTTTATTCAATAATTAAATAATCACATTTCTCACATCAATTTATTCTTCAATAAATTAATCTCATTATTTAATTCAATAATTGAATAATCACATTTATCATATTAATTAATTTTTCAATTAATTAATCTAATTATTTAATTCAACAATTAAATAATTACATTGCTCACATTAATTAATTCTTTAATTAATTAATATCATTATTTAATTCAATAATTAAATAATCACATTACACACAAATTAATTCAGCAATTAATTAATCTCATTATTTAGTTCAATAACTAAATAATCTCATTCCTGACATTAATTAATTCATTAATTAATTAATCTAATTATTTAATTTAATAATTAAATAATCACATTGATCACATTAATTAATTTAACAATTAATTAATCTAATTATTTAATTCAACAATTAAATAATCACATTCTTCACAATAATTGATTTTTCAGTTAATTAATATCATTTTTAATTCAAAAATTAAAAAATATCCTTACTCACATTAATTATCTCATCAATTAATCAACACCATTATTTAATTCAATAATTAAATAATCACATTGATCACATTTTTAAAGACCCATAAATTTTAAGGAATTTTTTTTCTTAAATTCTTTGGAATTTTACAAGTCTGTAGTTTTTGACGGCACCTGATTCCGAGGCCCGGTGTGCCCAGAATAATTTTTCTAAAGTTTTGTTCGGGTACGTTCAATAAACGTACGTGCGGGTTTTTCTATCTTTTTAACCGGTGCTCAGAATTGAAATCCTAGGAAACCGATGAACTCGCAGCGCCGGTATTCTCTTAAGAGGACTTTTACCACAGTTGCGTTTTATACAGGATGAAAGTTATATTTTGGGGTTTCTACTTAAAAGTTAGAAATTAAATAAAAATGTGTAGTAACACATTTTTATTTGGTGGTGGTTATTTTCTCCAAAGAGAAGTTGGAGGTGGGGACCACACCCCACATAACCTCCCATGAGAGGATAATGTGTGGTGGGGCCCACACGAACACCAAACCTCTCAACTCCCCTTGAAACCCCCTTCTAACTCTCAAAACTCTCCACCTTCTCTCTTTTAATTTTAACCTTCCATCTTCTCTAATTTAAGATGCCAACACTCTCTCAATTAAAATTCTAGCATGCAATTAATTAGTTGTCTCATATATTTTGAATTAATTTGAATTCATTAAGTGAGCATAATAATATGGGTTATATTATTATGTTTGGGTTGGCATAATGTTTTTGGTTGGGAGAATTGGTGGAGCCTCAGTGCAATAGGAAGAGCCTTCCTCTAACGAAGAACGCCTATTCCACCGAAGAACGAAGACACGTCTTCTTCTACCTTCTTCAACTGGGGCAAGAAAGTGAGGCGACGCCCACAAAGAACGCCATCTACTTTCCTCTTCCTCTGCGTCAAGGGAGAAGACGCCGCCGTTGCCAATAACAACATATTTCCCTCCAACATTGATGGAACGACGTCCGTTTTCCATGATGCCCGACTTCCGCGACGCCATCTTCCGTGACTTCGACAATGCTCTTGAATTGAGGTAGGGTTTTTTTTTATAATTTTATATATGTGAATTATACCCTCGTACTTGGGCGATTATATGTTGGATAACTGTTTGAGCCTCTAACGCGGTGGGTACTGGCTAATGAATAAGTCCGGATCCTCCGCCTTTTTGTTCGTGATGTGGGGTTTGTTGGGAGATGTGTTAACGGAAGGGAAATGACATTTTTAGACTGTCGTAGTGAAGAGAAAGACCCAAGGAGGCCGTAGGTGCAGACGAGAGGCAAAACGGACCACCGGAACGACTCCGGTGGCTCGCGGAAGAGCGCGGCAGTGCCGGCGATCGGAGGTGGCGACCGACCGCCTGGGGGCAGCGGCCCCCCTTGTGTGACATCGGTGGAAGACCGCCACGGCACCGGCTGTGGCGATAGAGCGAAACCCGCGTCCGCGGGTTCCAGGAGGCACGAGCGGTGCCAGCTAGCGCCGCCGTTACAAAAACCGGGGGGCCGCCCCCCACCCCCGCTCCGCACTCGGCCAGCTAGCCGAGCCGTGGCCGGCCACCGGGCTGGGCCACCCTCGCATGGGATGGGCCACAGCCTCCGAGCCGGGCCATGCCCTACCGGTCCAAACCCGGACCTGGGTCGGGTCGACCTGGGGTGGGTGGGGCCGGGTCAGACCGGACCCAGACCCCCCTCTTCGGATTACATTTGGTTTTTTCCCCATAACTTAAGCTATGGACCTCTGATCGATGCACCGTTAGTTGAGTTGGATTCCTTGGATTGAGATGGTAGTTTCGGTATATAACACTCAATGTTTTGGCAAAGTTTGGGTAAGGCCGGGTTGGTTCGATCCCGAAACCAACCGGGCCCTCGGAGTGGAAATGCTTATAACTCTCAGACCGTGCATCTGATTGACGCACCGTATTTCGCATTGGGTTCCTTTTTATGAGACGGAACATCGGGATACATCAAATCTGGACTTCATGATATTTGATGTATCGACCCCTTTGCTCGAGGAGTGGACCCTCCCGGAATCGAGCGTGCTGTGTGCGGGAACCCTAGAGCTGGCTGCGACTGCGATGACTACTGTACTGGGATCCTCCGTGGGTTCGGCAGCGACGAATACTATACTGGGATCCTCCGTGGGTTCGACAGCAACGAATTCTGTACTGGGATCCTCCGTGGGTTCGGCAGCGACGACTACTGTACTGGGATCCTCTGTGGGTCCGATAGCTTAGCTGGTCTAGTATCCTGTGTGGGTCTGACATCTTAGATGAATCAGTGACTACATCTGATCATATCTATCGCTTTATGAAATATGTATACCTATGTGAGCCAAGTCTTGACTTTCTACCATTATCATCGTGGTGATTGAATTTACTTCCTATGTGGACTGGGTTGTGTTTGGGCTCGAGAGTTAGAGTCGGGATGTGATTGGTAACTAGGTATATGTATGAGCATATACCTAAGTAGGGTTAGTTGATACTTCGTGACTGTATCTTTCTTTTGTGGTTTATCCTTCATGTATTCTGGGAGACCTTTGGGGGTCTTGGGGTCCCTACTGAGTATATTTATACTCACCTGTGCACGGGCTATGCACGTACCTCGTTGTGTTGGATACAGACCACGGACAACGTTGACGGAGTCCGAGAGCGAGCCAGGACCGGACGGTACCCGAAGGTGGACCACACATCGAGACGATACAAAGAGCAGACCGATAGACGTGGAGTGCTGAGGTGGAAATCTGTACCTACCCTTCAGGTAGGATACTCGGTGGACGTTTCAGGAGCTTCCATTTTCAGCTATTGTCCCTTTTTCAGTTGTACTTGTTTTCTGTTATACCTATAATTTACTGTTGGGCTTGTATTTCCGGCCCCTTTTACTTTCAGCACTACTTTTTGTATACAATATTCACTTAGTGATTTTCTTCCATCTTACTTTGTTTGTGTGTGTGTTACTCCTATAAAGGCAATGCCTTCCCAGCTTAGGGATTTATGCCTTTGGTGCTAGTCACTAGCCCCTGGCCTATGAAAGACGGGCTTGGGGTAGTCACGACATTAGTCCCGAGGATGGGTCATGACAACATTAATTAATTAATAAATAAAACAATCTCATTAGTTAATTGAACAATTAAATAATCAAAATGATTACATTAATTAATTCATCAATTAATTAATACCATTATTTAATTCAAAAATTAAATAATGACATTGCTCACATTAATTAATTCATAAATTAATTAATCTCACAATTTAATTCACCAATTAAATCATCTCATTACTCACATTAATCAACTAATTATTCCAGATTAAAAAATTCAATAACCCAAATTAATTCATCAATTAAATTTTCCACCTCAATCAATTAAATATCCCCAATTAACTCCTCAACTAATTGTTCTATCTCAATCAATTCAATAATCATAACAATCTACAATAATTAATTATTCAATTAATAATTCCAATTCAACAACTTCAATATAAGAATAATTGATTCTATAATTAATTATTCAATTTTGAAAATATCTATCTCGTCCTATTTAATTTAATAACTATTTATTCAAAATCACAATTTCATAATCCCAACTATTCCCATTAATCAATTTTACAATTAATTAATAAATTTCAACAATCTCAATATTCCTAATTTTACAATTTCTCAAATTATTCAATTCACCAAATTAATTAATTTAATCAAGAACTCAGTTGATAAAAATCAAATATCAATTATACAATGACATACAATTAATTTAAATTCAAGACTATGGGATTTAGTTTTAGAACACCTACCTCAAAAATGATGAACGAGTGATATGAATCCAACACCACTAACGGTACGTTATTCCGATGACTATCAAAGGAAAACTAAATAAATAAGAATATTCAGTTTAATTAAAATCTACTCAAAATACCTCATTTTCTATGAAAAAAACTTTATACACACTATACTCTTATCAAGATGAGTCCAACACTTCTGACAATGCATTATTTGGATCAATATTGTGGGAGATACATAAGTTTTAATAATTTTAGGGAGAGAAAAAAACATATGGGAGATGGAAAGAGAGGGGAGAGATAGAGGCATGACTCTCCACCCCACACTGCACCATCCAAAAAGGCACACCCTCACTTTAAATTAATATATTTTTTATTCCATTAAATATTATTCTATTTGTTCATTTATAACTCTCATTCATTTTTTCCCGCTCTCATTTGGTGTGCCTCCATTAATCCATATAAAACGTTTTTCTCTTTTTATTCCCTTTATTAATTGTTTATTTTCCTTTATTTACCTTTATTTTTCAAGAATTTATTATATGTTCCATCAACCTCATTTATTTTACATTTAATATTCATTAATTAAAATCCATCATTAAATATGTATATATTGTCACCCATATATATATAGTGAACCATACACAAATATATATATATATATATATATAGCCTATATATAAATATATATATATACCTTTTATTTCCCATATAAATAATAATAATAATAATAATAATAATAATAATAATAATAATAATAATAATAAATTTTATTATTATTAAACATCACATATCATTTCCACCTTTATTATTCCAACAATAACATCCATTAAAACATTCAAGAAATATCTTTCATTAAATTACAACAATAGTAATAAAACTATTTATTACTCATATGTTCTCATTTATTCAACATGATTGATATTATTTTCTATAATAATTAGAAAATATATAACCACATACTCACGCATTTATATAATAGAAGTATTGATCATATTATTAACTTTTTACCACCCATAAAATATTCAAACTCCAAAATAATATTTGTTTATTAATTAAAAAAACCACAAATATTTAATAAAATTCTTTACGATCAAATTTTTGGTTGTAAATTTTTTTTGAAAATTGAAAATAACATGTTTTTTTACAAAAATAACCTCTAAATAATGAATAGGGTAACTAGGAAGATAATTTGGTGGTTTTTTTCATATTATATAGTTCAATGTAGTGTAATGAAAAGAGAGAAGAGGTGTCCTTTTATAAGGGAGGGAAAGGACACACTTGGAATCAAAAAGAGTATTTAAATATAAATATTGTATTTCTCAGGTATAATGCTTTCAAATATCTATGAATTCAATGAAAAAGAGTATACAATAAAATAATCATTAGAAAATGAAATTTAGATAGGTTTTTGTGTCATTTTAAACCTTATCATTTTCTATAACCACTTTATTAATCAATGTAAACCATAACTGCGGTAACCACGTTTTCTATATTAAAGAGTTATAATTTTAATTATTTGGTATTTTTTTTCATAAATTTCCAAGAGATGAAATTTTTGACCATTTATAATCATACTTGTCCTCTTTAATTTTTTTTATTATTTTAAAAAAAATTAATAATATATTATTTTTATAAAATATCATTAATTTCATTTTTGATATCATTCATCTAATTTGAATTTAAAAACAACATTATAGTAAAAAATTAGTGTAAACGTCCCGGTTCCGGAAGCCACCCAGAGGCGCCCCGTACCCGGTTGGTCACATGGCCTCAAGTTCATTTCCCCAAATGCCAGAGGCTGCCAACTAGCAGCGAGGGCCTTGGGTGTGATAGTGGGGAAACTATTCCCTCATTAGCAGAGTACGCAGTGGAAGAATAATAACATACAATAGAGGAAGTAGTAATAACCAACAATATAACAGCGGAAAACTAAATCATCAAACTGGAGAACATATGTATATAAGAAAAGATGCATGCTATATAACTAGGAAAGCAGCCAAACAAGTCACAATGCTGGAAAGCACTACAGTACCAAAGAAAGTACAAAATAAAAGTAAACAGCTCCTCAGCATCGCGAGCCAAAGCTCAGTCCCACACTCTCCTGCTCCAAGCAATCAAGTTCCAGAATTCAAAGGGCGCTTGCCCTTGTCTATACCTACAACAACATAGTATGCTTGGGCCCAAAAGAATGGCCCAAACAGGGTGTGAGATAAAATCCCAGTAGGCATTCACCTGAAGA
The DNA here is from genome assembly GCA_963277665.1 of Viscum album. Taxonomy (NCBI): domain Eukaryota; kingdom Viridiplantae; phylum Streptophyta; class Magnoliopsida; order Santalales; family Viscaceae; genus Viscum; species Viscum album. Next base: position 1,075,862,400 of record OY728166.1, on the reverse strand, counting down.
TCTGTACCTAACAGTCAGTGAGTATATGACAGGTAAAAGTGCAATAAGCAGTAAACAACAACAACAAGCAGAAGGCATTAAGTAGTAAGCAGTAAAACAGGATGATACATAGCAACAATCAATCCACAATAAACCAACAGCAGTGAAAAAAATAGCTAATAAGCTAGAAAACCAATGGGAAGTACTCGCAGCCATCCCCTCTGGTCCTATCCAAGATGTACCACAATCCTCTGGGCAGTGCACTCAGCCTAACCCCTCTGGATTAGTCATATGAATTTATGAGACTCTATAAGGAAGATCACTTAGTCAATTCCCCTTATAGTCTAGGCTAGTCAGGGACTCTCTTGAGTAAGATCACGTGGTCTAACCCTCTTAGCCCCAAGGTCTAGAGACTCTCTGAGGAAGCTATCTTGGTCAATTCCTCCTATAGCCTCAGGTATACCACAGACTCTCTGAGGAAGATCACTCGGTCAATTCCCCCTCTAGACTGGTAAGGTTCTTAAAGAGATTCAAACAAGGTAAGACTCTCTGAGGAAGCTCACCCGGTCTACCCTCCTATAGTCTATAAAATCCAAGACTCTCTGGGAGCTCACTTGGTCTATCCCCTCTGTAGTCTATAATATCTAAAATTCTCTGGGAATCTCACTCGGTCTATCCCTTATAGTCTACAACACCAGGTTCTCTCAGCCCCATGCCAGTCTGTGCATAATATTGCTATAAGGCCAAAGTACACCTATAGAGATACTTGTCTAACCAAAGTACACCTATAGAGATACTTAGCTAAACAGTCTACAAGGCAACAATCATGTCATGAATTTCACTTCAACCTATAACTGCAAGGAATGAAAATAGGTGTAACCGCCAAAGGAAACCGAGACCCAAAGGTCATAAACAGAAAGAAGCAAGGAAAATACATTCAAGCACCAAAATTTATCCTCTAACATGGTCAAATTACCTCTACACAAGCATACAGGCAAGGCAGAAAAAACAACGAGGTAAAAAGGTAAACACGCAATACCCCGTTCACGGGTATTGGTGGAATTTTCACATAAAACTTAGAGAATTTGAACGATAAGGCACAAACCACCTACCTCGATCCTAGGAGATCTATATACTTGAACCATGATGGCTAATTCCCACTAGAACATCGTAGATCTTAGAAAACGCACAAAACGTTCAACCGTAGATAACTTGATAAATATGAAGAATTGGAAAACAAGGCTCAATAAGAAGGAAGAACTCACCGCTGCGCTGCCAACGCAATCGACCGTGCTCGAATCGGAGAACTTATGTAGAGGCGGGAGCTCGGGGAAGATCCGGCCGTACTGGTCGTTCTCGGACGAACCAGACCTAAAAGAAGAGGTTTATGACGCTGAGGCGCGACCCCGGTCCATTTAGGGAAAAAAAGAAAAGTACACGACGTGTATTTTTAAAGTACATGGCATGTAGTGGGTCTTTCCATACTCTGCCAAAATCGGCCTCCACATCACCCCTACACACCGTGTGTGTGACCCGGGCATGGCCAACACACAGCTTCGAGCCGGGGAAGAGTACACGGTGTGTACTTCAAAATTTTCCAGAAACTCCATTTTCCCTTAAAAACTCTAGAAAAGAAGGACATACCTGAAACAAAAAATATGGGTTCTTACAAACTTCCCTCCTTAAAGAAATTCATCCCCGAATTTCCCTAGATGGGCGTAGAAGAAGAAACCTCAAACAGCTCCAGCCACTGTGATCGAACCTCGGCCTCCCTCTCCCAAGTCTCATCCTGTACTCGCCCGTGCTTCCATAACACTCGCACCAGAGGAACAGACCAGCCTCATAGAATCTTCGTACTGTGATCGACAATCCATATGGGATGCTCCTCAAACGACACATCCACTTCGAGCTCAACCTCCTCAGGATGAAAGACATGAGACGGGTCTGAGAAGTAATGTCGGAGCTAAGAGACGAGGAAGACGTCATGCATAGACTGATACCTCTGAGGTAGCTGCAACCGATAGGCAACCGACCCAACTCTCTCCAAAACCTCAAATGGCCCAACATGCCGTGGTGAAATCTTACCCTATATCCGAATCCTCTTGTGTCCCAACCTCGGTGCGACACGCAGGAAAACCTGATCTCCGACCTCGAACTCCAAAGGTCATCTCCGTTGATCAGCATAAGACTTCTGTCGAGACTGTACTGTAGCCATATTCTTCTGAATCATCTCTATCTGCTCAGAGGTCTCCTGAACAAGACGAAGTCCCAGCAAAGCTGCCTCTCCTGCCTCCAGCCAGCATAAGGGCGATCAGCATGACCTACCGTACATAGCCTCATATGGTGTCATATGAATGGTCTCCTGAAAACTGTTGTTGTAGTAGAACTCCACCATAGGGATATGCTTCTCCCAAGAACCGCCCAAGTCCATAATGTAAGCTCGGAGCATATCCTAAAGCACCTGGATCATGCGCTCAGACTGGCCATCTGTCTGGGGATGGTATGCTGTACTCAAAAAGTACCTGTGTACCCAACGCCTTTTGAAGTCCCTGCTAGAACCGAGAGGTAAAGTGCGCATCCCTGTCTGAGACAATGAAGTGTGGAACTCCATGTAGATGTACAATCTATTGGATGTAAAGTCGTCCCAGATCATCAACACTGAGGTCTCCTTGATTGGAAAGAAGTGTGCAAACTTCGTAAGCCTGTCGACGACAACCCAAACAACACCACTTCCTCGAGGTGACCTTAGTAAACCGGTCACGAAGTCCATCGCGACATCATTCCACTTCCATTCCGGAATGGGTAACTACTTTAAAAGCCCTGCTGGTCGCTGATGCTCTGCTTTCACTTGCTGACAAGTAGAACATTTCATGACAAAACCAGCAACATCCTTCTTCATACCTGACCACCAATACTGGCGATGAAAATCCCTATACATCTTGGTGAGGCTAGGATGAACTTCCCAAACCGAGGAATGGAAATCCCGCATCAGCTCCTCGCATATGTCTCCTGGAACCCATACGCGTCCCTGGAAATTCAAGATCTCATCCTCGCCCAATGTCCATCCAAGAAGAGGGTCCCCTCCTGACACATTATCCCGTAGGACCAAGGCCTCTGAGTCTGATAGCTACCTCATTCGTACCCAATCAATAAGTGTAGAGGTAACAACCACAGATGAAAGAAAGGTCTGTCCCTGCCTATCATGCACCTCCAGATGCATCTCAGAGAAGAGGACCATAAGATGAAACCCACTACTGGCCTCCTGAACTGCCTGAATTTGAGTTCTTCTGTTCAACGCATCTATTACTGCATTTCCCTTTCTCAGCGTATAGGCAAGCTCGAAGTCAAAGGAATGAAGATACTCGACCCACCTGTGCTGTCTCAGATTCAGATCATGCTGAGTGAAGATATACTTGAGACTCTTGTGGTCGGTGAAAACCACAAAGTTCTCTCCCAGAAGATAGTGTCTCCAACAGCGTAAGGCATGAACAAAAACTGCCAACTCCAGATCGTGCGTAGGGTAGTTCCTCTCATGTGGCCTCAACTGCCGAGACCCATATGCAATGACTCCATCTCCCTGCATAATCACAGCTCCCAGCCCAATACCTGAAGCATCATAGTAAACAGTGTAGCCCTTGCCCGGCTCTGGAAAGACTAGTATCGGTGCTGATGTCAACCTCTATTTCAGCTCCTGAAAGACGGACTCACAAGAATCTGACCATAATAACTTCGCCCCCTTCTTGGTCAGACCTGTCAATGGTGATTCTAGGCGCAAGAAGTCCTGAATGAAGTGTATGTAGTATCCATCCATCCCTAGAAAACTCCTCACCTCAAAGACGTTCTTCGGCTGCTCCTAGGAAACTACATCTCTCACCTTCTCTGGGTCTACTGACACTCCTGTCTCCGAGATAACATGACCCGAGAAGTGAATCTGATCCATCCAAAAGTTTCACTTTGGGAGTTTAGCATACAACCGATGCTCTCTCAGTGTACTCAGAACTATCTCAAGATGTGTGACATGGTCGTGTCGAGTGTGAGAGTACACCAAGATATCATCCACGAAGACCACGACAAAGGAGTCTAAGTACGGATGGAACACTCGGTTCATCAGTTCCATGAAAACTGCAGGCGCATTCGTAAGACCGAACGGCATGACTGTATACTCGTAAAGACTATACCAGCTCCAGAAATATGTCAGAGGTATATCTGATGGTCTAACGCGCAACTGATGATAACCGGACCTCAAGTCGATCTTCGAGAACACCCGGGCTCCTCGAAGCTGATCAAAGAGGTCATCGATCCTCGGTAAGGGATATCGGTTCTTGACCATCAACTAGTTCAGCTTATGATAATCCACACAAAGCCAAAGGGTACTGTCTGCCTTCTTTGCAAATAGGACAGTCGAACCCCATGGAGAAGTACTGGGTCGGATGAAACCCTTCGCCTGCAACTCCTCCAACTGCTTCTTGAGCTCTTGAAATTCAGGTGTAGCCATCCTATAAGGAGGAATGGACACCGGTACCGCTCCTGGAACAAGCTCAATCGAGAAGTCTACCTCACGCTCTGGAGGTAAACCTAAAATTCATCTGGAAAGACATCACTGAAACGATCCACCACTGGGGGAAATTCTAACTATGAAGTCCCCTGGTCATCCAGATAAAGACTGGAAATCTGGGCAGTAACTTCCCCTAGCCCATGATGCTCGGGTCTAGCTCTACCTTCCTAGACATCCCACTCGCCTCTATGAAGAAAAGATCCACCCTCTGGTGATACAAAACTCACCCTGCGGTGATAGAAATCGACGACTACCTAGAAAGGAACTAACCAGTCCATCCCGAGAATGACGTCATAGCCCGTCATCTCTAGGACATAGAGGTCCCATAAGAAATGATACCCCGAAACCTCAAGAGGTCACTCTCTACACTGACGTACGCTAGATGTCCTCGTTCCTAAAGGTGTGTCAAGAGTCAACAAGTCGACATACGAAAATATACAGAGCCCAATGCTCTCCACGACAGCAACAGAGATAAAGCTATGGGAATCACCAGTATCGAAAAGGGATGAAGATAAAACTGAGGCTACTAAGATCGTACCTCGAACTGTAGAAGGGTCGGGATCCTGCTCCTGATAGGTCTACTCCACGGCGAAAGATTGGCCTGCACCGCGACCCTGTGCCCCTAGCTGACTTCTCTGAGCTGATCCACTCTGTTGTCACTAATGACCTGGTGACTGACCATCACAGCCGTGACCTCCACCTCGGCCTGAATGGCCGGAAGAACTCCAGTTCCCTGACTGGTGGGAAACTGGTGAAGCATATCTAGAACTCGGGGTCATAGATGAACCCCTACTACCAGCTGAAGGTGAGAATATGTGACATAAACACTGAAGATGACCCATCTTGCCGCAAGACCGGCACTCCATCAGATCTATTCGGAACTGATGCCTAGTATGCCCACTCCTACCGCACTGGTAGCATACAACCTGGCTACCAGAAGACGCATCCCGCAAACCTCGATCTCTTCGAGAAGACTCTCTGCGAAGCTTACTACTGTCCGTAGGAAGAACACCAGCTCTGGATGACGAACCGACCTGGCTCACTGCTCCAGAATCCCTCAGATTACACTCAGTGATCAGCGCCTGGTTGACGATGGAGGATATTGAAGTCAGCTAGAAGATATTCACTTGGGAATGGATCTCCTGCCTGAGACTGTCCTCAAACTTCCTAGCAAGGAAAAACTCATCACCTGTTGGGATTGGTATGAAACGCTGCAGCTCAGTGAAGTGAGACGAGTACTCCATAACAAAGAGAGTACCCTGCTGAAGACTCATAAACTCCCGGGCTTGATCGGCCCTTAGGGTCTCCGGATAGAAGTAGTCATAGAAGGTGCGTCAAAACTCATCCCAAGACTTATCCTGCTGACGCCCAGACCATGAGATCACCTCACACCACCTCTTGGCAGTTTCCCAGAGCATATAAGTAGCCACATTTACCCTTTTATCCAAAGGGATCTTTAGGTGCTCAAAGATGGTCAGTGTGGCCTCTATCCACGACTTTGCAGCCTGAGGTCCTCCATCCCCTGAAAAAGTAGGAGGATGCTGCTGCTGGAAAACCCGCGTAAACTCAGCCATCAACGGGGCAGGAGGCGGTGCTCCCTAGAAGGTCTGCATCATCCTCAGAAAACCTTCCCTGAACTACACATCGGTGCCTGCGACTGGTATGACAGCTGGTGCCAAGGCTGGCTCGACTGGAGGATCGGCAGGAAGTCCCTGATCAGCCATATCTAGCGTCTGATCACTGCCTGACGACAGACGTACAACTGGAGGACATCTCGGAGGCATAACTCTAAAAGATCAAAAGTATACCTTAGATCAGAAAAACAAGGACAGAGAACACAAGAGTAAAAAACAGGAACAGGGGAAGAAAAACACACAAGTTTACAGAACACAACTACACGACGTGTATAAAAACTACACAACGTGTCTTCTTAAGCCACTGACATGGGCGTGTACCCCTGTCCTATAGGTCTTGTAACACCTAAAACTACACGGCGTGTTGACCAAACACACGACGTGTACTTGAAGACTATTCCCCTTCCCGAGTCTCTTTACACGGTTGACTCACACGGTTCAAACTAACCTCAGACTACATAGCGTGTTCCCTGGGGACATGGAGTGTACTAGAAACTTACTCAGAGGCCCGTGTTGTTAGTTACACGGTAGTCTACACAGATGGCCCTTACATGGCGTGTTCCGAACAAACACGGCGTGTATAAGAGAAGGTGACACCGTCCCGTGTTGTTCGTGACACGACCGGGTACCTGGGAAAGACTACACGGCGTGTTCCAAAAGCAACACGGCGTGTCTTAGAGAAGGTCACGCTGACCCGTGTTATTCATGACACGACCAGGTTCCTGGAAAGAACTACATGGCGTGTTCTTCACTCACATGGCGTGTTCTACTCGAGCTTCCCTGGCCCGTGTTGTTAGTGACACGGCCGGGTACAAGGCTCTACACTACACGACATGTACATACCGTACACGACGTTCTCCTGATGTTATTTTCACAACACTGTGTTCCTACACACACAGTCAGTAACACGGCCTAAAAACTACACAGCGTGTAACTAGAAAGTACACGCCATGTATTCTGGGTTTTTCTGGGCAGTAGCTCAGAAACTGCATAGAAACCCAAAAACACGGAAAACAAGGCAAAGAGGTTCCAAATTCCGATCCATGAGGGCCCATACTCCCTGCCAATCAAAGCTTGGCATCCCCTACAGTCATGTACAAGAGGAAACATGATCATGATCCACCAATTTCCGATTCAAGAGGGCCCATAACACCCCAAGAATAAAAATATATCATTCATTTAAATAAAGTACAATACAAAAAATTCTCTAACAAGCAGTAGAGATTCTATCAATCATCTATCACGACAGCATGCATAATCTGCACAACGTCTTTCATAACAGCATGCAATCGCTAATGCACCCTAAATGGCATGGAAAGAATGCATGACATGTGATTTATACAAGTGCATATATGATGCATGAGATGGCATAATCTCATCTCATCAGGTTGCAACATAAATAGAACCGTAATATCAAAACAATAACAGTACAAAGCATGTGAATCACTCTAGGTGAAACCGTATCAACCGTAAAATCTCAAGACCAGAAAACTGCAATAAACGAGGTAGTATGGATTTTCCCTGTACACGGGTTAGCTACTACCGGGCACATCTTATTAACAAGTACCGAATCCATCCTATCCCTGGATAAAGTCTTCAAATATTAATGCAAGAGAAAAGAATTCCTCTGATACCACTTTGTAACGTCCTGGTTTCGGAAGCCACCCAGAGGCACCCCGTACCCGGTTGGTCACATGGCCTCAAGCGCATTTCCCCAAATGCAAGAGGCTTCTAACTAGCAGCGAGGGCCATGGGTGTGATAGTGGGGAAACTATGCCCTCATTGTAAAAGTACGCAGCAGAAGAAGAATAACATACAATAGAGGAAGCAGTAATAAACAACAATATAATAGAGAAAAACTAAATCAGCAAACTGGAGCACATATGTATATAAGAAATGATGCATGATACATAACTAGTAAAGCATCCAAACAAGTCACAATGCTAGAAAGAACTATAGTACCAAAAAAAGTACAAAATAAAAGTAAACAACTCCTCAGCATCGCGAGCCAAAGCTCGGTCCCACGCTCTCATGCTCCAAGCAATCAAGTTCTAGAAGTCGAAGGGCGCTTGATATTGTCTATACCTGCAACAATATAGTCTGATTGGGCCCAAAAGCATGGCCCAAATAGGGTGTGAGATAAAATCCCAGTAGGCATTCACCCAAATATCTATGCCTAACAGTCAGTGATTATATGGCAGGTAAAAGTGCAATAAGCAGTAAACAACAAAAGCAAGCAAAAGGTAGTAAACAGTAAGCAGTAAAACAGGATGATACATAGTAGCAATCAATCCACAATAAACCAACAACAGTGAAACAAACAACTAATAAGCCAGAAACCCACTGGGAAGTACTCGCAACCATCCCCTATGGTCCTATCCAAGATGTACCACAATCCTCTGGGCAGTGCACTCAGCCTAACCCCTCTGGATTGGTCATACGAATTTATGAGACTCTCTAGGGAAGCTCACTTGGTCAATTACCCTTATAGTCTAGGGTAGTCAGGGACTCTATTGAGGAAGATCACGCGGTCTAAACCTCTTAGTCCCAAGGTATAGAGACTCTATGAGGAAGATATATCGGTCAATTCCTCCTATAGCCTCAGGTATACCACATACTCTCTGAGGAAGCTCACTCGGTCAATTCCCCCTCTAGCCTAGGAAGGTTCTTAAAGAGATTCAAACAAGGTAAGACTTTACGAGGAAGCTCACTCGGTCTACCCTACTATAGTCTATAAAATCCAAGACTCTCTGGGAGCTCACTCGGTCCATCCCCTATGTAGTCTGTAATATCTAAGACTCTCTAGGAAGCTCACTTGGTCTATCCCTTATAGTCTACAGCACCAGGTTCTCTCAACCCCGTGCCAGTCTGTGCATAATAATGCTATAAGACCAAATTAAACCTATAGAGCTACTTGGATAACCAAAGTAAAACTATAGAGATACTTAGATAAATACTCTACAAGGAAACAAGCATGTCATGAATTTCACTTCAACCTATAACTACAAGGCACGAAAACAGGTGTAGCTGCTAAAGGCAACCGAGACCCAAAGGGCGTAAACAGAACGTAGCAAGGAAAATACATTAAATCATAACAATTAATCCCCTAACATGGTCAGATTACCTCTATAAAAGCATATAGGCAAGGAAGGAAAACAATGAGGGTAAAAAAGTAAACACGTAATACCCCGTTCACGGGTATTGGTAGAATTTGCACATAAAACTCAGAGACTTTGAACGGTAAGGCACAAACCACCTACCTCGATCCTAGGAGATTGATATACTTGAAACACGATAGATAATTCCCCCTAGAACATCTTAGATCTGAGAAAATGCACAAAACGTTCAACTGTAGATAACTTGAGAAAGAGGAATAATTGGAAAACAAGGCTCAAGCATAAGGAAGAAATCACCGTTGCGCTTCCAGCGCAATCGACCGTGCTCGAATAGAAGAATGAACAGAGAGTCCGGATCTCAAGGAAGATCCGGCCGTACGGGTCGCTCTCGGACGAACCAGACCTAGAAGAATAGGTTTATGATGATGAGGCACGACCCCGGTCCGTTTAGTGAAAAAAAAGAAAAGTACACGATGTGTATTTTTAAAGTACACGGCATGTAGTGGGTCTTTCCGTACTCCGCCAAAATCGACCTCCACGTCACCCCTACACACTGTGTGTGTGGCCCAGGCACGACCAGAACATAGCTTCGAGCCGGGGAAGAGTACATGGTGTGTACTCAGAAAGTAAACGGCGTGTACTTCGAAATTTTCCAGAAACTCCATTTTCCTTAAAAACTCCAGAAAAGAAGGACATACCTGAAATGAAAAATCCGAGTTCTTACAATTAAAATATAAAACTTTCACACATTCTCAATATGTTATATTTATCTATAAAATTCATGTAACCCTAAAAATTAACCAAAAATTGTTACTTTTAGATTTTTAATATAATTTACATGATTTTTCTACTATTCGAACAAGCATCATATTAGTATTACATAATAATTTAAGGTGATTATTTAATCAAAAAAAATTAAAAATAAGTTACCATGTTAAAAAATTCATTAATCTTTAAAATAACCATTTATAATAAAGAATAAGTGGTTTTTATCCCTATCACAAAATATTATAGATATTAAAATAAAAAAAGTGACTTGTTTGACTTTATCTTCTACAAAAATATTATAAAGGTAAAAATCAAGGTTAAATGGAAAATAGACTATATTTTTTAATAACGGATAATTTTATATGAAACTTACTCATAAAATGAAACAAATTAATGTTTATGATTGAATTTTAATCCTTATCACATTATTTTTAACCCTAATTAACTGATTTTACGTTCACTGTGGTAAAAATATTTATTATGGTTAATATTAATATAGATAAAAAAATGGGAAATATTTGAAAAAAATTCAACCCCTTGATTCAAAAAATGGAATCCATTTTTCAAGGTTTAATTTCTATAAGTTTTATAAGTTTAATTAAGATAAAAATCCAAATACAATGAAAATCATTTTAATTCATAGAAATGCCTTTTATGTACAAAAATGTTTTAATATAAATTTGAACCATAAAATTGATTACAAACAAACATAATTATATTATTCATAATATAATAAAACTAATGTTACTTTTAATCCATTTTAAAACAAAATTAAACTTTTTATATTATTGAAACAAAAATAAAAATTAGTATTTTTCACTATTTACTAGAAAATCAATCATTTCAGAGAAATAAAAAAATCTAATATAAGTAAATTTTGATTTAATGATTTAAAAATGTGATTATTTTAATTTAAGAATTTTTTAAAAGTTCCATAAATTAATTCTAATATTCACATAGAAAAATAAATAAAAATAATTTATGCATCAAAAGTATTTTGAAGAATAAAAAGACTTTACTAAAAATTGAGTGCTTATTTCCTTAGAATTTATCAATAAAGTTTTATTAATTATGACTTATATATATATTTTATAATTTAGTTACATCTATTCATACCTTCCAAATCAATGACTATGTTATAATGGTCATAAAATAAAAATATTTTGGGGTTTGATAAATCTTCGTGTTTCTTTTTGTATACACAATCGATCATAATGTTATTTTAAAATATTTGGTTTTTTTATTCTACCAATTTAATAAAATATGTCTGCACAATTTAAACTTATTCTCAGTAATCAATGGTTTTATATTTCAAAATTCCTTTTTTTGAAAACTCACATCATAAAAATGGTTAATATAACATCTTCTTAAAAAGGGGAAAGGGAAATTGATACTCATCTAGAGTAACACATAACTATGTTTCCAAATAGAGAAAATTAATGGAAAGTGAAATAATAGACATGGAGAAAAAAATTGATGTCCAAACCATGATAGAGAGTGATAGAAAAACATGATCGTAAGAAATTGAATGACCATGAAAAAGTTAATGAATACAAACCCATAAATCAATAAGGTTTGAAAAAGATTATCGATTCATCAAAAATGAATGTAATAGGATAATTTTTTTATTTTGAGATCCTTTTCCAAGAGTTGGGAAATTACTTGACCATATAGACTAATAAAAAAAGGAAATATACTTACATGAAAAGTAAAATTTTATTCTTTAATCAATTTCCACCACAATATCACCTTTTTCTTCAAATAATGAGCATTCAAGATAAAATTTTCAAGCCTGATGAACTAAAATCAACTTCTAATGGATCACAAAATCCACAAAATGATAACAAGATATTAATCTTGTAATTAAATATTAACAAAAAATAAAATTGTTAATATATTTTAATATAATATCACAAATGTACAAACCTTCATATGTAAAAATAATACATTTTACTTCAAAATTTCCACAAAAAAACCAAAATTTTAACATATATTATTTAAAAAATAAATAAACCAAAATATAAATTAACCCCAATAACCTCAAAATTAAAAAAAATTAACTTGAATGAGATCTTATACCTTTAAACTTAATCCCCCTAAAATTTAATTTCATTCTTCCAAAATATTATTTCATGTTAAACCACATATTAATCCTAAGGGTAACATATAACCCAACCTAATGAACTATCTACCAAAATATCATTAATCACTATGTAAATCACTATATAATCTTATAATGTAGTGAAATTCACCAAACTATCATGAATAAAATTTAGGTACTAGCTTGAATGGAAATCTTTAATTATCCGTAAATATCTCCAAAAATATCACTGTGTCAATGAATCACTTTTCAACCATGATGATTATCTATATCCCATAATCCAATAGAACATAATTAACATAACATGATATCATATACTATCCTAAAGGGTTATTTAATCCTTAATAGATTATTATTCTTAAAACATAGTAAGAGTTTCAAATCACATCAAAATACCATCACTTAAAACTTAAAAAGTGGTATCTATGACTTTGAACTTATGATCAACCATAAACTTATAAACTCATGATGGTAACCATAACTATTAATTTAACCTTTAATGAAAACATATATTCTTTAAAAAATTAACACAATCCTTATTCCTCAAAATAAATCAGAAACTATTGAATATATTTCATAAATCCAAAAAATTAATAAAATTCATCCAAGATAACCTAAAACACTTTGACATAAAATCACTAACCAATTTCATGGTCAAAAATAATATCCTATTTACTTCATCATTTTAAATCATCTCATTTTCCAAAATAAAAATTATCACCTTACTATTAAATTACTTTTCTTAGTCATTGGTACCATTAAAGATATGTTTTCAAATACATAAATAAAAAATATTATGGAATAATCCATAAATGTTTTATGATTATTATATTTAAAATATAATTAATATAACACTTCTACAACATAATTATCGAATCCCAATACATAAAGGCATAAATCATTTAACTTTAAATATAGGCATAAAATATGTCCTTATTTGTTTTAGGAGTTAACACTCAGATTAGGGTATTTTCTTGGATAATGCCTATATTCCCCACACATAAATAATTGGACTATAAATTATACCTTAGTAATAATTTCATTTACCTCCATCAAAATTTTTATTTTTACTTAACAATTACTTTATTTATTCCCTTATACTACACACATAAAACATCAAATCATTTGTATGAGATATTTCCCTAAGTGCTTCACCCCACATACTTGAGATATATGAAGATGAATCTTTTTCCCTCCACAGTCTTCCTAAAATTAGACTTTTCTCTTATTACGTGTGTTAGGAGGCTCACCCAAGTTTATATTGTTAATGATATAAAAATATAAATTATAAGGCATAATCGCATGGTTTCACCTTATATCTCTCATTTTATTTGGTTTCTCATAAGGAAAATCATTCTATTCTATGTCACATTATGAATTCATATGAATACTCCTAGTTCCAAAAATTGACTTAAACCAAATAAATATCACATTATAAGAAAAACATTAAACATATAATCATGAAGATTCATTCTAATTTATGAAATTTTACTTTAAATTTATGAAACCTCATGTTTAATCTAGGTCATCCATGATCATGATTTATTAAAATACCTCATAATTATTTATAAGAAAAACATGAGTTAACCCAAAAATATCATTGAGAGTGTCAAACCAGGTGTGCAGTATGGTAATGATCACTATTCACTAGAATGGTGGTCGAGATATATTTAACCAAATCAATTATCAGTTATTAACCCTAGATCCATCTATTCAAAAATCACATCCACTTAGAGTTTCCATATATGGATTTATTAGTAAGAAACCCACATAATCTCTATCTTATCAAAACACTATGATGTTTTCCTATAGTTAGGTTTATCCTGAGATTTTTCACAAAATTCATCTAATCATAATCTCTAATGATTGACTAAACCCTACTTTGGTACTAACTATAATAGTCTAGGCATATTACTAGTGGGATATAATTGATACCTATTAGATCACTCCATCCGTAGCTACAATTAATAGGAAACATTATTAACACTATCCTTGGTGGAATCCTTTTCCTAATTAAGACTTTGGGTGGAGATCCACACTTCACTAAATGTTCATATGTGAGAGTTACCAAGGATCAGATCACTTCCTTTTCTTTGATACCAACTATCAAAACCCGTACTTTTTATAAATAATTTTAGATGAATATTCATTGCATAGCATTACAATCAATGTACGAACTATAAAGGTTTTGTGTATTTTGAGACTAGATACATGATCTTCTTATTTCATGAAAAAAATCAACATATTTGATAAAGATATTCCAACATAGTACTCTTTTTAGAAATATAATACTTAAAAATTCATCATAACCTGATAAAATTAAACATAAGAAATTGTGAGCTCATATGCGTAGTAATGGTATGCAAGAGAGATATAAATGATAACTTAATCCTAACATGATCATAAGGGTATGATAATATGGTTTTAACTTTTGAAAACCGTACCCAATATATCATAGATCATAATATTAGATCATGGTATAATGATTCATAATTCATAATACATGAATCATAAAAAATTAAATAACATGATTCATGAGAGTATAGCATTGGCATAAGAAATAAGTTTTTGTAATAATATTAAGAATAGAAAATCATTTATTTACTAAAGTCTCAATACCAATACTATCATAGTGGATTAGGTTTAATCCCCATTCCATCATATCCTTACTCAAGTTTCACTACCAAGAATATCGTAGTAGAAAAATATCATTACTGAATGAGATTCACTCCTTATTATAGTCCTTATTATCTCATGAGATGTTCATATTTACATAATGCATTGGAGGGATATATAATTTAGACCCACCCATCACATAATTAAAATCATATATATGTGTGCTACAAGGTAATAAAAAATTCATAATAATATCACCCATGGAAAAGTAATAGGTTTCATAAACATTTCATCATTTTATCATAGCATAACCTGTGGAAAATAAACATGTTTTAAAAAGGGTTCATCGCAACTTAACTAAATTGTGCGAACGAAATGGGTTTCATAGATTCATTATTAAATAAATTTCACTATAAGCCACACAAAGAATGAAAGTGGATGGTTTAATTGGGCCATATCCCCAGTAAATTATAAGTAACATCAAAGGATTTTAGTATACATGAAAATTTCCTTTAAATTATAACTGGAAAATTTATTGAGGAAAATACCCTTTTTAATTTGGAGAACTTTTTTAAAATATAAAAATTTCCCTGATATGAAGGAAAAAATTTTATCCAAAAAAATCTTGGAAACCTGAAATGGGATATTAAAGGAATTTAGCGGTTAGGATGGTAGGAAATTTATTTCATTCCAATTATGTTAAAACAAATATTCCTTTCACATTTTTGGTAAAAAATTAAAAAGTATATCATTTAGAAAATGACCAGAAGATTTTATTCAACCCTTTTTTGTAAATAGTTAAATGTCAATAAAAATGAATTTAAAAAATAATAATAGAATAAAAAATATTTTTGAAAACATTTTTAGAAAACATGAATATAGAAAAGAAATTATTTTTGACCTGATAGATAAATAAATAATTTTACCTTAAAAAATAGTTAGTCACTAAATTTATTGAAGATAGTAAAATGAAAGGAAAATATGTAATATTTAAAATTAAATACAGGAAAATAAAATTCATGATATTCTTGAGAGGTATATTATATATTTTTTCATCAAGAAAATATTTATAAAATATACTGATAAAAAATAATATTAGAACATAAATTCTTTATATCAATTTCAAATTATATCCAATGTTATATAACATCCTATATAAAAAAATTTAAAATTATTATAATTCTATAAAATATTCATTTAAATACTTATAATATTATATATCATCCACTTACAATATTTTAACACCCATTTATTAATAATTTCTTATTAAAATAATTATTTTCAGGTATTAACTATTTCATTTTTTAAGAGAATTTAAATTTGGTAGTTCTAGTACTTGTACTTTGATCACGATTCCATCATATAAAAAAATATAATCCTAATATAAATATCACATGTATTAATTATATATATATATAGTAATCTATAAATTATAGAGATATAAAAATGTCTTACACCATTCATAGATTTAGTAGGTCTTACATACACATAAACGTTGTTATCACTTTTCAATGAATGGAATGAAATATTGTTAAATAATAATTAAAAATTATAATATTATTATTATATAATATATTAAATACATATATTCATTAAATATATCCTTATTACCATAAATACAATGTGAAAATGAAAGTCGATTCAAATTGCTTCATGGAGGTGGTAGTCCACACTTACTCATGATCAACAATATCATTTTCCAACGGATGAGAAGATAAGATAAAAGATAAGATATTATAACTATAAATAAATAATTTTATTATAAATATAATATATAAACACTAAAAAAATCATAATAACTATACATGAATGATGGTGATGGAAAATGAATTGTACAACTACGTGGAGGTGGTAGTCCACAAATACGCATGAGCAATACTTTCACTTACCATTTAATAAAAAGGATGTTTAATACTTGTTTTTACATCATAATAATAAAATTTCATTATATTGAGGTAAATATATTCATTATTTAATTTTTAATATTGTATATTTTGAGGTGGTAGAAGAATAAATAAATTAACAGTGGCCAGGTTGGATAATCACCTCTTCTTCGATAGGCCTCCTTTAGATCCTTTCTTAAGGATAATAATAATGTTATTTTTAGAAGACTAGTACCTATAATTTATAGATAGGTGAGTTTATATGAGAATTTTATAGGGTTTGGTAGAGATATATTTTTTTAATTTGGTGTAAGGAAAAGAGATAAGGGGTGTCCTTTTGTAAGGGAGGGAAATGTCACACTTTGAATTACATACAATATTTAAATATAAATACTGTATTTATTATGTATAATGATTCCAAATAGTCATGTATCTAAAAAAATAGTATATGGTTGAAATATCATCATCTAATGAAATTTATATAATTTTTTGTGTTATTTTAAACCTTACCTTTTGGTTTAGCCCCTTCTTTAACTAATTTTAACTTTAACTGTGGTAATGACTTTTTCAATCTTAAAGGTTTATAATTTTACTAATAAGGTGAAAATTGGTTTATAAATGACCATGCGATGAAATTTAAGGCCATTTATCAACATAACTTTCCTATTTCATTATGTTCACTATTATTAAATAATTTAATTTTAATTTATTTTTATAATATATTATTATTTTCATTTGTTACACTATTCACTTAATTTGAAATTAAAAAAAATGAAGAAAATTATTTAGAATATAAAACATTAAAACAATAAAAATATTATATATTTATCTAAAAAATTCATTTAACACTATAAATTACCCAAAATTCTTACTTTTGGTGTTTTTAAAATTATTTTCAAGATATTTCTACTGCTTGCAAAAGCACCAAGTCATCATTGTGTAAGAATTTAAGGTAATTATTTTGTCAATAAAAATTAAAAATAAATTAAAATAATAATAAAAAACATTCATAGTTAATATAACAATTTATAAGAAAACATAATATATTTTTATCCCTGTCACATAATATAATAGATATTAAAATCAAGAAATTTACAATTTAACTTTACCTTGTACTTAAATATTATAAAGTTAAAAATCAAAGATAAATAGTAAAGGGTCATATTTTATAATTTTTTATGATTATGGATGAAATATACTCATCTAATGAAATAAATGAAAGTGTTTGAGTGAATTTTATTCTATATCACATTACTTTTAACCTTAAATAACTCATTTTACTTTTACAGTGGTAACAAAAATTTACTATGGTTAATATTCATATTGGTCATAAATGGAAAGGAAATATTTACCAAATTTTTAACTCCTAATTCAAAATATTAAATCCATTTTTCAATATTAAATTTCTAAAAGTTTCAGAAATTAATTTAAGATAAAATTGAAACACACAATAAAAAATTATTTTTTCAGAAAATTTCCTTTTATGTATAAAAATATTTTTACACAAAATTCATCAATAAAATTGATTGAAATAAACATAATTGGATTTTTAATAAAATAATTGAACAAATTATAATTTGAAACTTTTTTAAAAATAAATGGAACTTTGCGAATTATTGAAACAAAAATAAAAATTAGTATTCTTACTATTCACTAGAATATCAATCTTTTTAGAAAAATCACAATAATTAAACCAAAGATAATTTTTATATGATTATTTCAAAAATGATATTATTTTTATCAAGTAAAATTTATAAATTCTATATAAATTAATTATAATATTAACTCACAGAAAGTAATAAAATTGTTTTTTAAGAAAACATAATATGAACAATAAATGACTTTATTAAAAATTGATTGTTTATTTTTAGAATTTATCAATGTATTTTTTTCATTATTGTAATACCCCAAGATTTCATAGTACGTTATCTCATTAAATTAATTCAATAGCTTGCGCTATATGCAACACCGAGATCGAGCGCACCACAACTTACCAAACTAGCCGTTCAAAAAGCATTTATGAATAGTATTAACTAAATTTTGATTATTATATACTCTATATAATTTTAACATCCAAATTATTTGTTTCTTAGATAAAATAAAAGAACAAATTCATTTTTTTCAAATAAAAGAATTATTTTTCGAAAAATGCAATTTTACGGCCTTTTAACAGTGAACCTTTTTTAAAACCAATATTTGACACTTTTATATATTCAATTTAATGAAATTAAATTATTCTTTAGAATCGGTACATAAAAATTTAGTTTGGATAAATTTTTTGTACTTTTCGGATAACTTTCATATTTTGATGAATAGTGAAAAATACTAAATTTTAATTAAAAAAACTTTTTTAGTCGAAATAATTTATATTGTTAACTTATACATTTGAGTGATTTTAAAGTTTAATTAGATTATATTTTTATCATTTAATATAATTTAGGTCATTGGATTTAATTTCACATTTAAACTGGATATAAACAAGTGTCAATCTTTTGATAGTTATTATTTCTTAAAAACACACATTTTGTTTTGACAATGGAAATTAATTTTAAATTAATTTATTCCACTTCTTTGTTTTTAATTTGGAAAAAATGGATTCCATATTTGAAATAAAAAGGTCCAAATTGTGTAAATAGGGAACTTATATTTTTATACATTATGAATATTTACTTCAGTAAATATTTTATTTACCATGGTTAAAGGGAAAATCTGGTAAATAAGGGTAAAAAAATATTATTATAATGATATTAAATTACCCTAAAATGTGTATTATTCCTATTTGATGATACATTTTTGAACATGAGCTTACTTGGGTTAATTTTGGGACCCCATGGAGCCACTTGAGAGTGATAATGACATTTTATATTATATAATCTAAAGTAAAGACAAAAATAACAAAAGCATATATCTTTTAGTAAAATTTTTTTTATATGAGGTTATATAATATATCTATTCAACTATAAATATTTATTATAAATCTAAAATTATTTCATACATCATGATATTTTATTTATAATTTTTATAAATAAAATAAATATATTTATACATGACACAATAATGTTGCAGTATTTTCCTTATTAATGAAAGAATCAAATAAATGGTATTATAAATATTAAAATAAATATAATTTCAATGTTTTTATGAAATACATGAATTTATAGGTGAATATGAAATTTTAGGGTTGTTTCAATTTATTTGGTTTGATGTAATCAAGTTGTTATAACTTTCACAAAAACCAAATACTAAATATTGTGAAAATTGACATAAATGAGCTTTTAAAACAAATATTATATTATTAAATTATATAATAGTCCTAAGAATCTAAGGTTCTGCCAAAGAATTTATATAATGATAGTTATATACTTAGTGAACCACTTGAGGTTTTTTTTTAATTTTATAGTATATTTATTAAAAAATTATTATAATAATACAAGAATACATGGTAAAAGTTAAATTATTTAACTAAGAGTTAAATCTAAATGATAAGGTTAATATGGTGAGACAAACCTGTCTAGAACCTCTTGGTTGAGTTTTTTTAACCCATATCCACATTATACTTGAAATAAATCATTTTGGAGCCATTATAAACATAAAATGATTTTATTATAAAATAATATTTCAATCTTTTTCTAAGGTGCCCCTCACCTCTCTTATAAAAGGGCACTTCCCGTTATCTCAAAATCACATCTCCAAATCCATTTGGCTCAGCCAAACTTTGTGGAAATATTCACCCAAATTTCCTCAAATAAACCTATAGTCCTTAATTTGATCATAAAGACAACCTAAGGATCCCTTTTGATCAACTCAAAAGGAAACACTCGAATAAGAGGTAATAATTCACCACCCTCTTTAAAGTTCTTTTCATCTTCCACTTCCTCTTTCTTTGTTGTTTCCATACCAAAATAATAACTCCAGTACCTCCTACATAATATGATGTTATTATAAATATGTTACGACAATATTCCTTATTCTATCCATCCTATAAATGACAAAGTCACCATACACGCGTACGTACGACTTACCGTCTCCACGTCGTGGTGTAGTTTGTTATTCAAACACTTAATTATTTGGATGGATATAATAATGAGTATAACTGGTGTAAATAATAAATATATCATGATAATGATTTTGTATATATGATATACCATCCAATTACATATTATTTCACCATCAATATAATGATATTGTCTCTCGTGCATACGTACGGATTACCGTCTCCACGACGCGATGAGATTCATTCCCACATTCACCATTCAACGATGATTATAAAAATATATATTATTAATAAGTATGTAATATATGACATAATAATTATACTTGAGATATACATATATATTTATGTATGTACTTACATATATCTTATTCACTTACTTCCGTTCAATACGATATGAAAACAGAAACAACGTTTATGCGTACATACATCTACCATCTCCATAAACAGTGTCTTCCATTTCATATATCTATCTATTATAAATATTTATATTTTAAATATATATGATATATAAATCAAGGTATATATTATTGAAGTATTTAAATCATGATCTAAATGATACGATCAAGAATAACAAGTTAAAACACGTATGATAAAGAAAGCGATTATTACCCAAAATGTTAATTTAACATGGAAATAATTATTAAATGGGTAGTATAAAGTCATAAATGAATCATATATGATATAATAAATATGAATATGGTTTTGGTATAATTTAATAACATACTATGGTAATTAAACAGGAGGTTAAACTTACCGTCGACCAAAGGAAATTGCAAGGTAAGGGTTATTTCCTCAATCTCATTATTATACGAGATTGTTTATGTGTAAGTATTTACTGGGACATATTTATCATAGATACACTAATTTCATAAAAAAAATTTCAAAAGGAATATTTTAATGTTTTATTGGTGGATCTATTTAACTAGTTCATCATTTTAAATGTTTAAAGATTTATCTTTCTAAATCCTTTTAATTAATGTCCATGTTTTCAAAATGATGTTAAGGATTTATTTATATAGACATGAATATTTTGAATTGATAATTATTTTAAAAAGTTTCAAAGTGTTATAGGACACCTTGATTCAAAAATCTATTTTAAATTACTTCCTTTATAAATGTGTGACTTTTAAATGATTTCGAAAAAAGGGATATTTTTCTCAAAAAGTTTTATTGATCATTTTCAACTATGTTATCATCCTTTACTAGATATTATTCTTGATTGAGGTTGATTTATTATGATAAAATATTATATATTTTATTGGATGAGTTATGATATGTTTGACTGTGAATGTTCTATTTTTATACAATTCATTGTTTATGGTTAATGTATTTACATTTCGTATGCTTGTTTTAATACGAATGTTTATGTTATGTTTCAACTTTTTCATATGAGGAATGTAGTGGACTTAGTAAGTGACGAGTGGAGCCTGCTATATCTCCTCGATGCATTGATAGCTCTCATGATACAAACTAGTGTCTTGGCACAAGGCCTTGACAACATTTTATTTGTAGTCTTGGAAAAAGGCCTTGACTATGTGGTAATGATGTCTGACGTTAGGCATTCCCTCATTATGAAATTAGTTATTACATGTGATTATTTGACTAGTAGAATATCCATGTGAATGTTTATATGGAAATGTTTGATTTATTTTTTCCATATTATGTTCAAGATTATGTTTAAAAAGGTTTTTGTTTTTATTACACATCTTTCCTTAAAAGTTTATAGCTTCTGCTAAATTATTTACCCTTACTGAGCATCTGAGATCACCCCTTTCTCATGTTTTATTTTCCCAGGATTCCAAGAAGTGTATTATGATTCATAGGCAGGTTTAAGATAAAGGGAATAATGGCGTTCTCAAAGAACTATCTATGCTGTGTTTTATATTTGGAATTTTAATGTAATGTTAATGTATGTAATATATTTTCCAAGACTGCTAAACTGATCGGTCCTTTGGGACTTGATTCCTTGCAATCATGCCAATGTATTAAAACAATGCACCGGCTCTGGGTAACTGGGGTTGGGGCATTACAGTTGGTATGATAGGAAGTTTATCAAAAACTTTGTAAATAGATTTAGATAAATTCTAATTAGATAACATTACACTAATATAGACTTTAAGGATTAGTATAGAAGAACTTCCTAGAATTTTGGTAATGTAGAGATTTTGTACATTTTACAAGAAATACATCCCTTTCTGGATATGAGTAGGCAGAGGCGGCTCTGGAACAGATGTACATAGGATTGAAAACTATGATAAGGAGTTTCGGGCTTGACCCGGGGTATCCTGGTACACGACAACGAGCCTTTCTGCACTCTTGGTTATAACAATCCCATGGGATATGCTTAGGATAATTCACATTTTCATTACAAGCCATTATGATGGATTTAGGACTAAATAAATTCTCAAAGAATTTTTTTTATGATTATAGATTATATGCATAATCTTTTTAATTTTCGTTAGGTATTTTAAAAGTTTGGAATTATGCATTGTGAATCATAAACTAACCTAGTGTATGCCATTGTTTAGAAATGGTGCCTAGTAGAGGGAATGAGAATTCCAACAATACGCATGATCGAAAGATTAAGAAGGATCATATCTTTCATGGTATTAATCCAAAATTTATAAGGGAAATAGTCTCCCACATATTCTCATCATATAAATAAATAGTATCATGTGTTAATAATATAAGTAAATAATTCTCTGAGTCCTATGGATTTGAGGGGAAGCAAGAGAATAAAAGAATGAAATAGAGAAAGATGGATAAAGGGAAGGGGGGAAAGAAGGATTTTCCCATATGTGATAACTGTGGAAAGAATCACCTTGGTAATTGCTTGAATGGAATGAGATTTTGTTATATGTGTGGAGAAAAAGGACACCAAGTATGTGATTTCAAGGGTAAGAAAAAGGTTTCAAATATACAATGCTTCATCTGTAAGGAGTTGGGAGACTACGCGAATCAGTGTCCAAATCATTAGAGTATACCCCAAATACTGCTATTGGATAATAATTAAGTTATAATACTACCGAAGATGAAGATGAATGATTAGAGTGATTGTGTTGTTATTAAATTATTGTGTCATTTGAGTATTGTATTAATGATGTACATGTTATAATAATTATAGAGTATATAAGGATTGTACTACAGTACTATTTCATTAAGGACTTGAGATTGTGTGGACCCAAGAAAAGTGACTGAATAACAGGTT
This sequence comes from Viscum album, assembly GCA_963277665.1. NCBI lineage: Eukaryota > Viridiplantae > Streptophyta > Magnoliopsida > Santalales > Viscaceae > Viscum > Viscum album. The sequence goes on along the minus strand of OY728166.1, from coordinate 1,075,838,546 downwards.
TGTTTTTTTTGGAAAATATATGGTTGAGAGAAAGATAAACCATAATATGGTTCTGATATTGAGGTAGTAATTTTTGAATAATATATGATTGATTTGGATAAATTATATTGGATATTCTTGACTACCTTGAAACTAATTATTGATTGGTATATTCCATCATTGTTGGTGTTTACAACATTTTTGGATATAAGGATTATATCCATTATTCTATAAAGAATAAGGGAGCATGAATGTAATCAATATGGATTTATGGTAATTTAGGGTGTTACCGTGCTTTAAAAGAATACATGATGAAGGTATTCACATGTTATTATGTGACAAAAAAGATCTTCATTGTGTTTACCTTACTTATAAATTTTGGACTGTGAGTTTGGACAGAAGTATTTTGGATAAGAATAAAGGTTTGAATGAATTAAGTTTGTCATTGGATACTATTTTTAAGTTTAATGAATTTATTAATATATTTTTTGGATTGTTATGAAAAAGAAAACCTGGAGGTTGGGAGATAACTCATCACGTCCGGCAAGGCCGCGAGACTTGAACCCACAACCGAAGGGCGAAAAGGGTAATCACCTACCACTGGCTTACGTGATGTCCTAGTTTGTATAATGTAGTTTTTTAAATAGTCTGACAAATGAATTATAAATTCATTATTTTTGTAACCCTATACAATTAGGATAAATGGAATATTTTTGTATTCTATTATCTTTTGGAGCGAAAGATGAGTTTATAGTAGGAATTAGTTGAAGGATGAAACTCTACTTGTCAAGTATATTTTTTCTCTTATTCTATGGATAAATTAATTATTAAACTTTAGGGAAGGGATCTTAAAACCATAAATTTTTTATCCTAATACCTTATGTTTTGTTAAACCGATGATATTTTAAATCATCATATATTGATGGCTTTGAGGCCCTCAATTTTATACATGTTTGTGATTGATGACATCAATCACTACCTATAAATATTTAAGTTTTACTCCAATTATGTGTCTCTAATTTTTACCAATGTTATCCTAATCGAGATCATAATTTGGTGGTGACTTTTTTATTCTCTTTTCATCTTATTAAGACTAAATTTTATTAACCCAATTTCCGATGTGGGTTTTCCACAAATGTATTTTTCTATTTTTAACCTTTTATTTTCAAAGACAAATTTCAAATTGCTAGGATGAAATTTATTGAAGGAGGAGAGAATGTAACACCCCAAGATTTCATAGTATGTTATCTCATTAAAGTAATTCAATAGCGTGCACTACACGCAACACCAAGTTCGAGCGCACCACAACCTACCAAACTAGCTATTCAAAAAGAGGTTATGAATAGTATTAAATGTATTTTGAATCATATATACTCTACATAATTTTAAAGTCCACATTATATGTTTCTTAGACATAATATAAGAACGAATTCATTTTTTTCAGATAAAAGAAGTATTTTTCAAAAAATGAAATTTTACCGCCTTTTAATGGTGAACCTTTTTTAAAACCAATATTTTACACTTTTATATATTCAATTAAATTAAATTAAATTATTATTTAGAATATGTACATAAAAATTTAGTTTGGATAAAATTTTGGTACTTTTCTGATAAGTTTCATATTTTGATGAATAGTGAAAGATACTAAATTTTAATTAAAAACAACTTTTTTAATCGAAATAATTTATAGTGTTAAATTATACATTTGAGTGGTTTTAAAGTATAATTATATTATATTTTTATCATGTAATATAATTTAGGTCATTGGATGTAATTTCACATTTAAACTGGACATAAACAAGTGTCAATCTTTTGATAGTTATTATTTCTTAAAAACACGTTTTTTGTTTTGACAATAGGAATTAATTTTAAATTAATTTCTGCCACTTCTATGTTTTGAATTTGGAAAAATGGATTCCATATTTTGAATTAGGAGGTCCAAATTGTTTAAATAGGTAACTTTTATTTTTAGTCATTATGAATATTTACTTCAGTAAATATTTTATTTACCATGGTTAAAGGGTAAATATGGTAAATAAGGGTAAACAAATATTATTATAATGATACTAAATTACCCTAACATGTTTCTTATTCCTATTCACGGATACATGTCAGACCATAGACATCCTTGTATAGATTTTGGGACCCCATGGAGGCACCTAAGAGTGATAATGACATTTTATATTAAATAATCTAAAGTAAAGACAAAAATGGAAAAAGCATATATCTTTTAGTAAAACAATTTTATTTAAGGTTATATAATTGAACTATTTGAATATAAATATTAATTAGAAATATAAAAAAATTTCCTACATCATTATATTTTATTTATAATTTTTATACATATAATAAATATATTTATATATGACACAATAATGATGCAGTATTTTCCTTATTAATGAAAGAATCAAATAAATGGTATTATAAAAATTAAAATAAATATAATTTCACAGTTTTTATGACATACACAAATTTTATAGGTGAATATGACATTTTAGGGTTGATTCAATGTATTTTTTAAGCAATAAGGTTTTGATGACTTTCACAAAAACATAGTACTAAATAGTGTCAAAATTGACATAAATGACTTTTTAAAAATAATAATATATTATTAAATTATATAATAGTCTTAAAAATAAAAGGTTCTATAGAAAAATTATATAATTATAGGTATATAATTAATGAACCAATTTATGTTCACTTGTCATTTTATAGTATGTTTATTAACCAATTATTATAATAATACAAGACTCCATTGTAAAAGTTTAACTATTTAACTAAGAGTTAAATATAAATGATAAGTTTAATATGGTGACCCAAACCTTTATAAAACCTATTAGTTGAGTGGTTTTTGACCCATCCCCACCTTAGCCTCGAAATAAATCATTTTAGAGCCATTATAAACCTAAATTTTTTTTATTATAAAATAATATTTCAATCCTTTCCTAAGGTGGATCTCACCTCTCTTATAAAAGAGAACTTCCACTTATCTCAAAATAACACCTCCAAATCCATTTGGCTCAGCCATACCCTAACCAAATATCCTCCTAAAATCCCTCAAATTAACCTATAGTCCTTAATTTGTTCATAAATCTAACCTAAGGATCCCTTTTGATCAACTCAAAAGAAAACACCCGAAGAAGAGGTAATAATTTCACCACTCTCTTTCATGTTCTTTTCTTCTTCCACTTCCTCTTTCTTTGTTGTTTCCATACCAAAATAATAACTCCAATACCACCTAAATAATAAGATGTTATTAAAAATATGGTACAACAATATTAGTTATTCTCTCCATCCTATAAATGACAAAGTCACTATATGCTCGTACGTACGGCTTAACGTCTCCACATCGTGGTGTAGTTTGTTATTCAAAAACTTCATTATTTGGATAGGTATAATAATGAGTATAAATGATGTAAATAATAAATATCACATGTTAATGATTATGTATATATGATATACTGTCTAATTACATATGATTTTACCATCATTATAATGATATTGTCACTCGTGCATACGTACTGATTACCGCCTCCACAATGCGATGAGATTCATTCCTACGTTCACTATTCAACAATGATTATAAAAATATATATTATTTATAAGTATGTAATATATGAAATAATAATTCTACTTTAGATATATATATATATATATATATATATGTATTTACTTAGATATATATATCTTATTCACTGACTTTCATTCAATACGATATAAAAACGGAAACAAAGTTTAGGCGTACGTACGGCCTACCGTCTCCATAAACGGTGACTTCCATTTCATATATCTATCTATTATAAATATTTATATTTTAAATATATATGATATATAAATCAAGGTTTATATTATTTAAGTATTTAAATCATGATCTAAATTATACGATCAAGAATAACAAGTTAAAACACGTACGATAAAGAAAGCGATTATTACCCAAAATGTTAATTTAACATGGAAATCATTATTAAAAGGTTAGTATAAAGTCATAAATGAATAATGTATGATATAATAAATATTAATATGGTTATTTTATAATTTAATAACATACTATGGTCATTATGAATGTGGTTAAACATACCCTCAACCAAAGGAAAGTGCAAGGTAAGGGTTATTTCCTCAATCTCATTATTATCTGAGATTATTTATATGTAAGTATTTACTGGGAAATATTTATAATTGATAGAAATATTTCATAAATTTTTTTTAAAAAGGAATATTTTAAGGTTTTATTGGTGGATCTATTTAACTATATCATCATTTTAAATGTTTTAAAGATTTATTTTTCTAAATCCTTTTAATTAATGTCCATGTTTTCAAAATGATTTTTAAGATTTATTTATATGGACATGAATGTTTTGAAATGATAATTATTTTAAAATGTTTCAAAGGGGTATGGGACAATTTGATTAAAAAATATCTTTTAAATTAATTCCTTTATAAATGTGTGACTTTTAAATGATTTCACAAAAAGAGATATTTCTCTCAAAAAGTTTTACTGATCATTTTTAAGTATGTGAGCATCCGTTAATGGATATTATTCTTTATTGAGGTTGATTTATTATAATAAAATATTCCATATTATATTGAATGAGTTATGATATGTTTGATTATGAATTTTATATTTTTATACCATTCATGGTTTATGGTTAATGTATTGACATTTCCTATGGTAGTTTTAATACGAATGTTTATGTTATGTTTCAACTTTTTCATATAAGGAATGCAGTGGACATAGTAAGTGATGAGTGGAGCCTGATATAGCTCCTCGATGCATCAGTAGGTCTCATGAGACAAACTAGTGTCTTGGCACAAGGCTTTGACAAAAATTTTATTTGTAGTCTTGGCACAAGGCCTTGACTATGTGGTAATGATGTTTGGCATTAGGCATTCCCTCATTATGAAATTAGTTATTACATATGATTATTCGACTAGTAGATTCAAGATTATGTTTAAAAAGGTTGTTGTCTTTATTACACATCTTGCCTAAAAAGTTATAACTTCTGCTAAATTATTCACCCTTACTGAGCATCTGAGGTCACTCCTTTCTCATGTTTTATTTTCCTAGGATTCCACGAAGTGTATTATGATTGATATACTGTGTTAAGCTAAATGGAATAATGGAATTCTCAAATAACTACCTATGCTGTGTTTGATGTTTGGAATTGTAATGAAATATTAATATATGTAATCTATTTTTCAAGACTGCTGAAATGATCGGTCCTTTGGGACTTGATTCCTTGTAATCATGCCAATGTATTAAAAGAATGCATCGGCTCTAGGTAACTGGGGTCGGGGTGTTACAGTTGGTATCAGAGGATGTTTATCAAAAACCTTGGAAATAGATTTAGATAAACTTTTATTATATAACATTACCCTAAGATAGACTTTGAGAATTAGTATAGAAGAACTTCCTAGAATTTTTGTAATGTAGAGATTTTGTGTATTTTCCAAGAAATACATCCCTGTCTTTGTAAGAGAAGGTATAGGTGGATTTGGAACAGATGTAACTAGGAGTGAAAACTCAGACAAGGAGTTTTGAGCTTGACCTGGGGTATCTTGGTACATGACAATGAGCCTTGCTTCACTATTGGTTACGACACTCCCGGGGGATATTCTTAGGATAATTAAAATTTTCATTACAATCCATTATGATGGATTTAGGAGTAAATAAATTCTCAAAGAAAACATTTTATGACTATAGATTATATGAATAATCTTTTTTAATTTATGTTAGGTATTTTACAAGTTTGGAATTATTCATGTGATTCATAAACTAACCTAGTGTATGCCATTGTTTAGAAATGGTGCCTAGTAGAAGGAATGAGAATTCCAGCAAAACGCATGATTGAAAGATTAAGAAGGATCATATATTTCATGGTATTAAGCCAAAATTTAGAAAGGAAATAGTCTCTCACATATTCTCATCATATGAATAAATAGTATCATGTGTTAATAAGATAAGTAAATAATTTTATGAGTCCTATAGATTTGAAGGTAAGTAAGAGAAGAAAAGGATGGAAGAGAAAAAGATCGATAACGAGAAGAGGGGAAAGAAGGATTTTCCCATATGTGATAATTGTGGAAAGAATCACCTTGGTAATTTCTTGAATGGAATGAGAGTTTGTTATAAGTTTGGAGAAAAAGGAAACCAAGTATGCGATTTCAAGGGTAAGAAAAAGGTTTCAAATGTACAATTCTTCATCTGTAAGGAGTTGGGACACTATGCGAATCAATGTCGAAATCATCAGAGTATTCCCCAAATACTGATATTGGATAATAATAAAGTTATGATACTACTGAATATAAAGACGAATGATTAGAGTTATTGCGTTGTTATTAAATTATTATTTCATTTGAGTATTGTATTAATGATATCCATGTTATAAGAATTATAGAGTATATAAGGATTGTACTGCAGTACTATTTCATTTAGGAATTGAGATTTGTGGAACCAAGAAAAGTGACTCAATAGAAGGTTAATTTTTTTTGGAAAATATATGGTTGAGATAAATATAAACCATAATATGGTTCTGATACAGAGGTAGTGATTTTGGAAAAATATATGATTGATTTGGATAAATTATATTGGATATTATTGACTACCTTGAAACTAGTTAATAATTTGTATATTCATCATTGTTGGAGTCTAAAACATTTTTGGATATAAAGAGTATATCCAGTATTATATAAAGAATAAGGGAGAATGAATGTAATCAATATGGATTTATGGTAAATCAGGGTGTTACCATGTTTAAAAAGAATACATGATGAAGGTATTCACATGTTATTACGTGAAAAAAATATCTTCATTGTGTTTACGTTCCTTATAAATTTTGGACCGTGAGTTTGGACAGAAGTATTTTGGTTAAGAATAAAGGTTGGAATGGATTAAGTTTGACATTGGATACTATTGTTATGGTTAAAACATTTTTTAAGATTATTTTTGGATTGTTATGAAAAGGAAAACCCAGAGGTTGGACGATAACCTGTCACGTCCGGCAAGGCCGCGAGACTTGAACCCACAACTGAAGGGCGACAAGGGTAATCACCTACCACTGGCTTACGTGATGTTCTAGTTTGTATAATGAAGTTTTTTTAAATATTCTGACAAATGAATTATAAATTCATTATTTTTGGAACCCTATACGATTAGGATAAATATAATATTTTTGAATTCTATTATCTTTTAGAGTGAAAGATGAGTTTGTGGTAGAAATTAGTTGAAGGATGAAACTCTAATTGTCAAGTATATTTCTCCTCTTATTCTATGAATAATTTAATTATTAAACTTTAGGGAAGGGATCATAAAACCAAAAATGTTTTATCTTAATACCTTATGTTTTATTGAACCGATGATATTTTAAATCATTATAGATTGATAGATTTGAGGCCCTCAATTTTACACTTGTTTGTGATTGATGACCTTAGTCACTCCCTATAAATATTTATGTTTTTCCTCCAATTATGTGTCTCTAATTTACACCAATGTTCTCATAATCAAGATCATAATTTGGTGGTGATTTTTTCATTCCCTTACCCTCTTATTAAGACTAAATTTTATTAACCCAATTTCGGATGTGGGTTTTCCACAAAGGTATTTTTCTATTTTTAACATTTTATTTTTGAAGAACAATTTCAAATTGTGAGGAAAAAATTTATTGAAGGATAGGAGAATTTAACACCCCAATATTTCATAGTATATTATCTCATTAATGTAATTCAATAGCTTGTGCTACATGCAACACCGAGTTCGAGCACACCACAACTTACCAAACTAGCCGTTAAAAAAACAGTTATGAATAGTATTAACTGAATTTTGAATCTTATATAATCTATGTAATTTTAACATCCATATTATGTGTTTCTTAGAGTTAATATAAGAACAAATTCATTTTTTCAGATAAAAGAAGTATTTTTCAAAAAATGAAATTTTACCGCCTTTTAATGGAGATCCTTTTTTAAAAACAATATTTGACACTTTTATATATTAAATTTAATGAAATTAAATTATTATTTAGAATTGGGACATAAAAATTTATTTTGGATAAATTTTTGGTACTTTTCTGATAACTTTAATATTTTGATGAATAGTAAAAAATACTAAATTTTAATTAAAAACAACTTTTTTAATCGAAATAATTTATAGTATTAAATTATAAATTTGAGTGGTTTTAAAGTATCATTAGATTATATTTTTATAATTTAATATAATTTAGGTCATTGGATTTAATTTCACATTTAAACTGGACATAAACATGTGTCAATCATTTGATAGTTATTATTTCTTAAAAACACGCTTTTTGTTTTAACAACGGGGATTAATTTTAAATTAATTTCTACCACTTATGTGTTTTGAATTTGGAAAAATGGATTCCATATTTGGAATCAGGAGGTCCAAATTGTTTAAATAGTTAACTTTTATTTTTTAGACATTATGAATATTTACTTCAGTAAATATTTTATTTACCATGGTTAAATGGTAAATTTGGTAAATAATGGTAAACAAATATTATTATAATGATATTAAATTACCCTAAAATGTGACTTATTCCTATTTTATGAACCATGTACAACCATGGTCATCCTTGTATCGATTGTGGTACCCCATGGAGCCACTTGAGAGTGATAATGACATTTTATATTAAATATTCTAAAGTACAGACAAAAATAACAAAAGCATATATCTTTTAGTATTTTTTTTTAAATGAGGCTATATAATTGATCTATTAGACTATAAATATTAATTAGAAATCTAAAAATATTTCCTACATCATGATGTTTTATTTATAATTTTTATACATAAAATAAATATATTTATATATGACACAATAATGACTCAATATTTTTTTAATTAATGAGAGGATCAAATAAATGGTATTATAAATATTAAAATAAATATAATTTCAAAGTTATTTTGACATAAAAGAATTTTATAGGTTAATATTACATGTTATGGTTGATTAAATGTATTTGTTTCGAAGTAATCGAGTTGTTATAACTTTCACAAAAACTAAATACTAAATAGTGTAAAAATTGACATAAATGAGTTTTTAAAACAAATATTATATTATTAAATTATATAATAGTCCTAAAAATATATGGTTATTTAAAAGAACTTATATAATTATAGTTATATAATTAATGAACCACTTTATATTCTCTTGGCATTTTATAGTAAGTTTATTAACCAATTATTATAATAATACAAGAATACATGGTAAAAGGTAAACTATTTAACTAAGAGTTAAATCTAAATGATATGGTTAATATGGTGACCCAAACCTATCTAAAACCTATTGTTTGAGAGTTTTTAGACCCATACCCAACTTATCCCCTAAATAAATCATTTTGGATCCATTATAAACCGAAAATGATTTTATTATAAAATAATATTTCAATATTTTCCTAAGGTGTCTCTCACCTCTCTTATAAAAGGGCACTTCCCCTTATCTGAAAATCACACCTATATAGCCATTTGGATCTGCCAACCCCTGCCCAAATATACTCCCAAATTTCCTCACATTAACCTATATTCCTTAATTTGATCATAAATCTAACCTAATGAGTCCTTTTTATCAACTCAAAAGGAAACACCCGGAGAAGAGGTAATAATTTCACCACCCTCTTTCAAGTTCTTTTCTTCTTCCACTTCCTATTTCTTTGTTGTTTCCATACAAAAATAATAAATCCAGTACCTCCTACATACTATGATGTTATTATAAATATGGTACAACCATATTCGTTATTTTATCCATCCTATAAATGACAAAGTAACCATATGCGCGTATGTACGTCTTACCGTCTCCACATCGTGGTGTAGTTTGTTATTCAAACACTTCATTATTTGGATGAGTATAATAATGAGTATAACCAATGAAAATAATAAATATAACATTTTAATTATTCTTTATATATTATATACCATCTAATTACATACAATTTAACCATCAATATAATGATATTGTCGCTCGTGCGTACGTACGGATTACCGTCTCTACGACACGATGAGATTGATTCCCAAGTTCACCATTCAACGATGATTATAAAAATATATATTATTAATAAGTATGTAATATGTGACATAATAATTCTACTGGATATATATATATATATGTATGTATGTATGTACATACATATATCTTATTCACTTTCTTCCGTTCAATACGATATGAAAACGGAAACAGCGTTTATGCGTACATACGACATACCGTCTCCATAAATGGTGCCTTCCATTTTATATATCTATCTACTGTAAATATTTATATTTTAAATATATATTATATATAAATCAAGGTTTATATTATATAAGTATTTAAATCATGATCTAAATGATACGATCAAGAATAACAAGTTAAAACACATATAATAAAGAAAGCAATTATTACCAAAAATGTTAATTTAACATGGAAATCATTATTAAATGGGTAGTATAAAGTCATAAATGAATAAATTATGATATGATAAACATTATTATGATTCTGGTATAATTTAATAACATACTATGGTCATTATATATAAGGTTAAATGTACCCTCGACCAAAGGAAAGTGCAAGTTAAGGGTTATTTCCTCGATCTCATTATTATCCGAGATTGTTTAGGTGTAAGTATTTACTAGGACATATTTATCATCGATACACATATTTCATAATTTTTTTTTCAAAATAAATATTTTAAGGTTTTATGGGTGGATATATTTTACTATATCATCATTTTAAATGTTTTAAAGATTTATCTTTCTAAATCCTTTTAATTAATGTCCATGTTTTCAAAATGATTTTAAGGATTTATTTATATGGACATGAATGTTTTGAATTGATAATTATTTTCAAAAGTTTTAAAGTGTTATGGGACACTTTTATTCAAAAATATATTTTAAATTACTTCTTTTATAAATTTGTGACTTTTAAATGATTTTACAAAAAGGGATATTTCTCTCAAAAAGTTTTACTGATCATTTTCAACTATGTCAGCATCCTTTATTGGATATTATTCTTGATTGAGGTTGATTTATTATAATAAAATCTTACATATTGTATTTAATTATATATGATATGTTTGATTGTGAATGCTCTATTTTTATACCATTCATGGTTTATGATTAATGTATTGACATTTCATATGCTAGTTTTAATATTAATGTTTATGTTATGTTTCAACCTTTTCATTAGAGAAATGCATCGGACTTAGTAAGTGACAGGTGGAGCCCGCTATATCTCAACGATGGATCGGTAGGTCTCATGAGACAAACTAGTGTCTTGTCACAATTCCTTGACCAAAATTTTATTTGTATTTTTGGCACAAGGCCTTGACTATGGGGTAATGATGTCCGACGTTAGGCATTCAATCATTATGAAATTAGTTATTACATGTGATTATTCGACTAGTAGAATATCTATATTCATGTTTATATAGTGATGTTTGATTTATTTTTTCCATATCATGTTCAATATTGTGTTTAAAAACGTTTTTGTATTTATTACACATTTTTCCTTAAAAGTTTATAGCCTCCGCTAAATTATTTACCCTTACTGAGCATTTGAGCTCACCCCTTTCTTATGTTTTATTTTCATAGGATTCCAAGAAGTGTATTATGATTGATATGTAGGGTTAATATATTGGTAATAATAGAATTCTCAAATAACTATCTATGTTGTGTTTTATGTTTGAAGTTGTAAAGTAATGTTAATGTATGTAATCTATTTTGCAAGACTACTAAACTGGTTGGTCCTTCAAGACTTGATTCTTTGTAATCATTCCAATGTATTAAAATAATGCACCAGCTATGGGTAACTGGGGTCATGGAGTTACAATTATGACCATTATATATATTTCATAATTTGGTTACTTCTATTAATAAATACCAATTCAATGACTATGTTATAAAAATCATGAAATAATGACATTTCATGGTTTGTTAAAGATCGTTGTTTCTTGTTCTATATGCTATCAAATATACTATTCTTTTAAAATATTAGGGTATTATAGCACAAATAACAGGTAGCTACATCAGGATCAAATATAGGTATCTCTTTATTGTTCCATACAAAGACATCGTAATTCTTCTTGAGGAGGGAAATATATGTTTCTTATTCTTTAGGGGATATAGCGATACTAATCAATGTATTTCACAGATCCTCCTCAATACCCAAATTAACCTGTATGAGTTCATCGATGGTGGTTTAGAAACCTTATATGAATCCATGAGTGGAATATTTAAGGTCTTTCTATTCTCTTTATTCTACCATAATGTTAACATAATATTAATATGGAAAGGAATTTGGATATCTGATGGATGGTATAGGGGAATATTTAGAACCTAAGGATGATGCGGGTGTATCGAGGATATTATCCCCTTACTAATAACTATCATTTAAGTAATATTTTGTACCAATATTTTGAGCCTTAGAAAATGACATGGGGAAATTTTTATTAGGGGAATTATTATGTTTTATTGGATCACATCACGCCTCTTCATTGTTGTTTGTAATAGAGACAACAAATACCATTAGGATATAAGAAAATTTGGAAAGACCCCATGATTTATTTCTTCTCCTTAGATTTATATCCACATAGTCAAAGAGAATTAGATATGTTGAATGAGGGTGAAGACCATTTAGACCTATACAAAAATACATACTCTATAGAGATAGGTTGATATGAATGAATTACTAGGAAATATTTTCTTTCCTTATAAACAGTTACTCCATGAGGACATATTCCTAGAAAGTATATGAATGTGTTTGAATTATTTATCTTATTATTAAGAAAAACTAATATGACTCAATGTCTTTCCAAATTAATAGTGGTTGACTCAGTTCAATTGATTTTCTACACATATTCTTTTTCTAGTTCACCCCATAGATAAACATGGTCTATTTCTTAGCCATTAAGGGAAGTAATTTGAATGGTGTTATCTACCACTAACTTGTCCCCATATATCTTATCTAACATGTTGTTTATATATTGATATTCATAGGATTCAAATGGGTTATAATCACTGTACCATAACTTATGTTATCCATTTATAGAATATTTGATCCATTGATGGTATGTTGATGGTAATACCTCATTCTTGTGGATCTATTAACATTCTAACAAAAAATTGAAGTATATGTCTTGGAAGATCAAAATGAATTCAGAGTAAAATGTGAGGTTGCTAAACTGGGCCTTGTGATTGATCTTCCCATGTGGATTCTACTCACTCTTTTATTATCCTTTAATTTTTAGGTTGGATGTAGTTAGGTATACCTCACTATATCACAATATACAGAGGGTCCATGCTGGTATAAGGTTGACACTATAACCATTATCAATCAAGGCCCAAAATATGTAAATGTCACCCAACATTACAGATATATAAAAGGGCTTGATGTGTCCAAGTCTGACTAATTATTGATATTTCTCCATAAAGGAGATGATCATGTGACACCTGATAAGACCAGTCTCCACATGATATACCTTGGTTATAATGACTTTTTTTTATCAAACTCTTAAGGTATCAAAATGGACTCAATAAGGGTTTCACTGAGTTCCATTGAGGGGTGAAGAGCATCTAAATGAAGATCATGTTTGAATCATTGACCAACAACTTTAATATAATATTTTTGGACTAAAGTGTTATAATTTGTATCTTGAGGTGGTTCATTGTCTTAGGATTTGGAGTCCACTATTGATTGTGTTGGTGATTCCTTTACTTGATTAAAAAATATATCATTTTTATAGTTCATATGTTGGGTTTATATAGACATATTATAATCTATTATTGACTATAAAAATTCATTATTGTAAGTTAGGTATCTAGTATAATTGATTTCATGTGAGCCCTGAATGATTCAGTATTAGATCGATGCCCCTATTGGGCTCATTAGAGTGCTTTCCTATCGGTATATAGGGTGTATATACCTATAGTAGAAAAGAAACCTGAATATTGGGGTCAATTTAAAACCATATTCCATAACCTAATTAGCCTCTATGACTTCATCCCGGATTATGGATGGGGATTATAGATATTTAAAGGTTCATACCTTTGATAGTGAAGCGGTCTTCCAGGAGAATGATGTTTAAAAAAAATATTGTGATACCTACTCATATGGGGATTTTATTTGGTGGGTTTTTTCATGTTGTCTCATTTGGTGAGATGATGACCATCCTCACAGTGATAATGCTAGGAATTCTTAAAGAATAATGACTGAATTAGGTTCTAATAATGACTCCTCCTCATCTATCTTGTTTCACTAATAATGATTGCATCTACTTTTAGGACATTGAGATAATGATGATATCATCTATGATATTATAGGGGGTATAGGTTTAATATGGTTTTTTCAACTGTTCATTGAGTATAGTGCAATCTCTAGTTGACTGATTTTCTAGTCACCCAATCATTAAATTTCAATTCATGTATGTTTGTTATTACCTTTGATTCTCCTTCTTCTAGTATAGTGGTATAAATATTGGTTACATATACTAAGGGTTTTAACAACATGAAATACCTAGAATCAGCCATATTCTAGAGTATATCATTAAAAACAAATAAGTCTTGAATATCGTTCCATAGTATCCTATGGAAAGGTTAGTAATCACATAGTTCATTTTGATAGTATTTATCCAGATTCATGAAATCTATAATTTTTAGCTAGTTTTTTCAATAGCCATGATAATGCACCTCATAACCTTCTCTCTTTGGAATGAATATGTTTTATCCTTTGATCCTAATACATTGTTCAAGAATGATACATCTTCCCACCATTATAATGTCACTTTTATTACTGCTATCTCTTGGGGTGGGGGAGTTTCCATGTGATATTATATGGAATTATAATTTATAGTTAGTGTTAGAGTTAACTTTAGTGTGATATCTATATCCTTTTCTATGCATGGTTTCTTTCATTGTGTTAAAATCATTGACCAAGATTTTTTCTTAGAATATAAAATACCATCCTTCAAGTGTTGTGAAACTGAATAAAAATTTTATAAAGCACCATGATACTTCAAGTGAATTTAAAACTTATTTAGTTCATCACATAGATTATATATAATATACACCTGATGAATCTTCATATTCAGAGAGTATGTTAGTCTATTCCAACCAATGATGAAATTCATGAACCTGTCATTTTTTTACTATTTTCAATTAGATAGGTCATGGATAATTATATTATTCAAAATAAAATTGAAATTGTAAATGAACTACATCCTAAAACCTTTCAAATTGTAAATGGATCATTTCTAGTGGGTTTTTATACCTAATGAATGATGGTCCCTATAGGGACTAAAAAAATAATCTAAGACCTTTTATCTATTATTTCTATAATTTTCCCACCATGGGACCATATCTAGACATGATGTGTGTTAGGTTCTACACTAGGAATATCATTATGTTGAAGATAGGTAAATTGGGATTCGCCAAATTGATGGAGTAGTAGTATCATTCACCCACTTGGGATAAAACTACCTCTATAATTATACTATAACAGGCATCCTTTCTATATATTTCATTTAATAAGAAAGAGAATTGATGGAGTCATAGAGATCCTATATAAATATAACTTTGGTTGATGCCTTGGTGGGAGAAATAGGTAGAGCCTATTATAGTTTAATCACCAGTTTCAGGTGTTTGTGTCATGTTTGGGTTATCCTCGGATAATCTTCTTAGAATAATGTTGGTTGTCCTTGTGTGGGAAATACTTGATACTATTTTACCATTGTGTTTAAATAAATTAATTGTTTAGACCTAGACCTAGCTATGTTTTTAGGCTATGATCTTATTGTTAGATCAATTCTTTCCCACTGAATACACATTTAAAGAGATACATTATCCTCTTCTTGGGAATTATACTCATTAGGAATATTTCCTTTAAGTATTTCAATATTGGTACACCCTTGTTATTTTATCTCAAATTCATATTAGGGGAACCATTCCTAGATAAAAAGGGATTCAACTTCCTATTGTAGTGGGTACACTATGGATACAGCCACACCTTCCCTTTTTCTTTAGATAAATAACACTAAGTAGGTTTTAGTTGATTATTGGGAAGAGATCCTAGATTTTGTGCCGACCACTAGTTTCAGGTGCACACACCATCTTCTTCAATACAGACCATGACTCGGGATGGAAACTCTTCATTCTGTCCTCCCACACCAGGTAAATACTCAAAGTTATTTGTGATGGTGAGACTAATTATTTTTATTGATGAATATAATGTATCATATATCATCTCCTCATCCACCTCAGAGTAGTAATTGGATTTTATACCCTCAAAATATTTTTCTAGGGGAAGATCAATACTGTAATTATCATTTTCTTTCTTAGTGGACTATTTTTGAATTTTTGAGCCCTATGAGGCTTTATCTACCCTCCTTGAGGGATGGTGACTTTGAGAGAGTTTCCAGAAACTTTCAATGATCACTACCCTAATTAATGAGATATATTATTCAATGGGAGGAACTATTAGGTTGTTTTTTGTGGTTATTCCCCCAGCCTAGGGATGATAGATTTTATTATATGAGGGGGAACAGGTGATATAAATTCCCCTAGACCTATGGGTTATATTAGAGTTTTTTATATGAACATTACACCCTAGATGTGTGGTGTCTTTTATTATCCTGGGGTGGTGGTAGTTATAAGAAATCCCCCAATCCCTATAGTCTAGGGTTACTCATGTATTGTTGTTGTAGTGGATGTTATCACAGCCTTCCTTAAATTTTTGGCCTTTACTCAGGCATGGTTCAGATTTAGAGAATTTACAGGGTAATAGTTTCTTTCTATTACAAATTGATCCAATATTTCAGGCTTGAATCACCTCAAACAAGATTTCTACATTACATTATTATCAGCCTAATGCAAGAGACATTTATTGTATTTATTCTTCCAAATATGCAATTTCTATGATTTAGGAAAAATGAGATTTCATTAGGTAGACCAACTGAAAGCATAGAGCTCAATACTAAGACTTAAACTAAGGTAATGACATTATATGTCATGCTTCCTAAGGAACTAGGTTTACCAACAAGTAGGGTGAAGTGTAGAAACCCATACTCTTCCCCAACCACTGATGTGGATTTCAGGTGGAGTATCCATGATTATCTGGTGGAGTTCCTTCATGCAATTGGGGCATGAATTCTAGATGATATCCTACTATAATGATAACTTATGATTTTATCACATTGAGAAGGTGTAGAAATGAACTTAATGGAAGAGGTCTCTCATCACCTTGATGTGGTCAGAGTATTCCCTATAGATTATATGTTATTCCTTGTGATATAGGAGAGTATCCCATATGTTCAGGCGTAAGTAGGGTATTCATTCCTCTTTCAATGACTATAAAATTTTATACTAGGGAGTGCGAAAGGTCAACAACCTGATCAATATATTTTCCTCATCCAGATCTTTCCACATAACCATGGAATTCTCCTTATCCTTGGTGAGGGATTT
Organism: Viscum album; assembly: GCA_963277665.1. NCBI lineage: Eukaryota > Viridiplantae > Streptophyta > Magnoliopsida > Santalales > Viscaceae > Viscum > Viscum album. Next base: position 1,075,821,133 of record OY728166.1, on the reverse strand, counting down.
ATGAACTTGATCTAACCATAAAGGTCATTTCCCCACTGATTTATCAATGGGAGTGGGATCGTTTATACATTCCTCAATTTCATCTTGAGATTAAATGGTCTTGGGGAGGTTTTGATTATGGCCATATCCTCAAGATATCCTTCAACATGGATGATATATCACTAGTCAATGATGAGACACTTTGTGGAAATAACATCGAACTCTTTAATTCCTCTCGATATGAGGGTATTCTCAGATAAGCTTTGATAAGGGGAGGATCTTATTACCAATAGAAAATGATTTTATGGGGTAGACCTTCACAATGAGTACTCTGGAGAGGAACTCTAAGGTTGGCCTATATATTACCATGGAGAGGACCTCTATGGCAAGTACTATGGGATTTCCCTCTAGAGTTACTAGTTTCTACACCATGGGGAGGACCTTCTTTCCCACTATTTCTTTCCTTAAAATATAAGAAGTAAATTAATTCTTGATCCAATATCCAAATAAATTGAAGGGATTAAAGAATTTTAGCATTGGTTTGGGCATGAATATGAGAATTCTCTTGGGTTTTATGGTGCCATTGACAAGACAACCTAGATCTTCATGGCTAGAAAAATAGGGTTGGAACCTTGATCCAGATTATAGTATCACAGTGTTGGAAACAACCATCATGCATAAGAAACCTCCCAGTAAAAACCCTTATGGTTATTGGAATATAAGAACATCTCCCTTGGGTTATTTCATGAATAATATGGAATGCCTTACAAGTATTGGAAAGTACATGGATATGAGCCTAATGTTTATCTTTAATCATTATCAAAATACTCCCACAGAACTCCTATGCAAGGATAACAATATTATCCTACCTATTAACATGTTCAACCATTATATTATGGTGGGATTATATAGTTTGGGTGAGAATATAATCCAACCCCTATTTTTTCCAGAACAAGCCACTGATATCCTTTAGAGAGTTAAAGAATATGAGTTATATCTCAAGCGATTTCCAAGCTATTCCAACAATACAATGTGTTATTTTTAAGGATATAAACCTATCCTTAATTCATCATAGAAGCATTATAGTGAACTTTATTTGGAATGGGAATATGGGAAAAATAATATATTTATTACTTACTAGTATATTCTGATGATCCTTCTAAATGAGAGCAAAAATATGGGCCCACTCATGAGTATCCACCATGCTATGCTAGAAAGATGTTTCAATATGGGTGGGAGAGGGAATATAGGCCTACCCCTAATAGGATCCAAAATATGGATATGATCATCTTCCATTACTACTAAAATATAATGGTAGATTTCCATGATGTTGGATAGAATAAAAAATAATAATTAAAGGCTTCATACCTGAAAACCAAATCACGGGTTTGACAAAATGGGAGCTACCCCCATGCATGAGGCATATTAAAAAGATGTGAGGAAGTGAGAAAAAGAATAAAATATCCTATATGGAGGGGTGAAATGATTTTTTTTCAAAAATATATTATAGGGAGAAGGTTTGAACCACTTGGGTAACACAGAGGGTGAGATGTCAAGATACAGGAGGTCAATGATCCTTGAGGTTCATAACACAGGATTATCCTCCCTCCTGTGTGGCTGTTGAGTGTCACAATATGACCCTAATTGGTTCCATCATGATGCTGCATTCAGAATCCCACATGGTGAAATGGGGAGTTTTATTCTTTATATATATACTATATAGGATATCTCTCCCTATACCAGCCTTTTCAAAATCCCTGATATAGTGAACCAAAGTGAACATTATCTTGTTTGGAGGGGCAGAAACCACTGTTAGTAATTTTTGAGACCAAGATATGTTTTAGAGATATTTTTGATCCCATTAATAAGAAATTGAGATTTGGGTATATTTTTGAGACTTCAAGAGATCTTTCTATGATAGAAAATTGATGAAGTGTCCTTTAGGATGTAGTATTTTTCTTGAGAAAAATAATTGGAGAATAAGTAGTGGATATATTAGTTTTCATAGATTTTGATGTCAATATATAAATAATATTTAAACATATATAAAATAGTGTTTATTATGTGAGGGTAAGTATATTACATGGTTTTTGAGTGTTTTAATATGTTTGGAATGAGTTTAGAACTATTTTGAAATAAACATGAAGTGTTTTGGATTTGAGTAGATTTGGAATAAAAATCATGATAAATCCTTTATATTCTTAAGAGTCATTATGATCTGCATATAAGTTGGTCTCAATATATTATTTTAAATGTAATGAATTATATATTTGGTAAGTGTATCTCTGTTGGTTTGTATGAGTAACTCTGAGAATATTAGGGGAAATATGACAAATTTCATATTTCATAAGAGTACCTCTGCTGGTTTGTAAGAGTAACTCTAAAGAGATATGTGAAAATGTGAAAACATTTGAATTTAATTAGAGAAACTCTATAGGTATATATGAGTGAATATAAAAGGATGGTTTAGAAATATGTAAAGTCCTAAAATGTATGAGTGGTTTTCAGTATTCATATGATTCATCTCTATAGAAACAGATTTTCATAAGATTAATTTTAATTTTTATATGAGTCATTTAAGTGGAAGAGGTTTTTATAAGGGTCATTAAAATTTTTATAAGAGTAATCCTAATATGATTTTAAAAAATTTACTAAGTCTCATTTCATAAGATTTATTTAGAGATTTCATAGGAGTCATCTTTTCAACAGATAATTTTAATAAGTGTTATTCTGAGCAATTGTTAGAGTTCACGACATAGACAAAATATGTATTTTTTAGAAATAATAAAAGATATTTTGTTAAAAGAATTATTTTTTAAAATCAATAAGTATTCCAAATATGTAAATCAGATGATTATGAATCTTCAATTTATTGATAAAATATCAAAAACAAAAATCATGGTTCAATTAATGATATAAAATGTTTCATGTTGTGAAAATTTTATTACACTATAACTATGAAATCTTGGTGAATAAAAGAAGAGTCTCACATCCCAAAGAGCAACCTTGATAATTAAATTTTGTACTATTTTAATAGAGAAAAGTGATTTCACCATGAAGAAGCTTGTTTTACCATTAGGGAAGAAGAATTTTCAATTTAATTGAAGAATTTTTTTTCCTTCACCATGATAAATGAATCCATGAAATAAGTAATTTTTTAGTCCACTTGGAAATATATAATGGTTGAAATAGAAGAAGAATAAGAAATTAAAGAGATGTTAAAGAATCATTTGAAGGTTATTGGTGGTTTAAATTTGAATTTTTAATTCAAATTTTAATGTGAAGAAGTGGTTGTTTTTTGCACAATATTTATGAAAAACATATTACATGAAAAGATATATGAAGAGGAACACTATGTGTTGTATTAAAGATAAATTATGTAAAAAAATGACAATGTAGTGTGGTTCACACAAGAAGAAGATAGAAGAGGAAGATTGGTTAATTGTATCAGTGAAAGTGGAAGAAGAAGAAAAATAATACATCATTCCTTATTTATCAACACATATATATCATATTGTGAAAAATAATGAAATAACACATAATATATATAGTAAATAAGTGAGGTAGAGATATAATATTGTTGGGAGAAAATTATCAGAGGAAGAAAGATAATACCTACCTCAACTGCACACAATAAAAATAAATTTTTCAGGAGACATATCGAGTGATGGTGCTACTAAACTCTTATATCATGAGTAAAGGATCTTTAATTATAATTTATACCTATAATAGTGATTCTAATGGATTATATATTATTGGGTGAGTCTGTATCATTCCAAGGATCATCCACTCAATTTGAGTAATGATTAGTGTACATCAAGTGGACTTTTTTTATTTATTTCCTTGGTGTGTGAGTTAAGCATAGAAAATGATTACTCTAATAATTTATGGAGGTTGAAATTATGTTAAATAATAAAAAAATAAAATAAACTATTGTTTATTGATTCACCACCCCTTTCAGTGATCCTTAATTTTCCTGGGATGACCACAATTGGTATCAAAGGAACAAGGTTTCCTTCAAAGAGAATAATATTTATAGTTTTCTACTTTTATGGTTTTTAAACACTATTGATATAAGAGTTTTTATCTTTCTTTTAGAATCAAATAATTTTATGAGTTTATTTGATGAAGGTGTTTGGTTGAGTTAGTTTTGGGATTATAATTTTTACATACAGTATAGAAAATATTAATTCAATAAAAATCGATGGATTTCACACATGTAATGGAAAAAAAATTAAATATTTTGATGGAAATAATTCTACTATATTTTTTATTTTTGGGTATGAATGTTAAATAAATTATGTCTAAGGTTTTATAAATGTTTCAAAAGGATAATATTTGACTAAGTATACTAGGAAGAGTTTATGGTTTGATGAACATATAAGAAATTCCATTGTTTCTTCACTCTTAGAGATTGAATTTTTAATATTTATGTGACTCGAGAGTGAAAAAATCATTTGGGATAAGTTATAAAATATACATGATGGAAATGATAAATTAAAAAATTATATGTTTCATATTTTACCATTGAATTGTGGAGGTATTCATATGATTGAAGGAGAATATGTAGACGATTTATTTACTAGGATCAATGATGTGGTCAACACTATTAGAGGATTTGGTGAGACTCTTAAATATTAAATGATGATTGAGAAGATACTTTGTATCTTACAAGACAAATTTGATTCAAATTTTTTAGATCTATAGGATCATGATCTTAACATAATTCCTTTATTGGAATTGCACATCATTATGATTTCATGTGAGATGATAAATTAATGGTGCCAAAAGAAAAAGATTTTTAATGAGAAGGAAATCTCATTCAGATCCATGAAGAAATAAATTCCCTTAAATAAAATTAAGTAAGTTGAATATGATGAAGACTGTGTTATAATTTTAGATATAAATAATGATATTAATGTTATGTTCAACAAGATCATGTTACTCATCTCAAGATATTTCTAAAGAGGAAAAGGCAATTTCCATGGTAATTCATCTTTAAAGTGTTTCAGATACATGGGTATTGTAAATGTCACTATAAAGTTTCAAAATATGGAAAAATATAAAAGATTAGATGAGGAGGGATCCCCTAAAGAAGTTTCAAGGAAGAATTCCAAAAATTTCAGAAGAGGTAAGATTTTTTCATGTTCAAGAAAAAACTCTTATTTTAGTAGGAGTTTTTTTTTCAATAGGGATGAAACATCATGTTATCACAGTGATAGAGTTTGTTCCTCAAGTAGAAGAGGCTAGAAAAAAATTCATTACAATAATGCATGAATAAGAGTTAAGAAGTGAATATGTCTCAAAAAAAAGAAGAGGTTTCATCATGCAGTGATGAGGAGTTTCATGAATCTCAAATTGAGTTCACATTGAAGATTTAATTAAAGAATCAAATCTTCAAGGTTGTTTAGTTTGAAAAAGAAAAGAAAATAATGAATAATGAATCCAATAATTAGCAGTAATTAGTGGTAATTAGTAATAATTAGTGGTAATTAGCAGTAATTAGAAATAAATAGTAACAAATAGTAATAAATATAAATAAATAATAATAATTAGTAACAATTAGTAATAAATAGTAATAATTTTTAATAAATAGTAATAAATAGTAATAATTAGCGGTAATTGTAACTCCCTGACCCTAGAAGCCCAGAGTCGGTGCATTATTACATATCATTGGCATGATCACAAAAGATCAAGTCTCTAAAGACCGATTAGTTTAGTAGCCTTGGAAGTACTAGATACATTCATATGGTTTACATTACATCATAAAATGGAAAACTACAACAACATTATTTCCATAGAAAACACTAATATCCTATAGACTATCCCTGTAGGTCAGTCATAATATACTTCTTCACATCATGGGAAAAATAAAACACAAAAAGGGGTGAGATGAGATGCTCAGTAAGGATAACAATATAGCGGAAACTTTCATAAATAAACATAAACATTTAAGGTAATGTATAAGACTAAAACAAAAGACTTTTAAACATGAACTTTAGCATAATATGACAAAGATAAAATAAAATATTGCCATTTACTTATTCACATGGATACTATACTAGTCGAATAATCACATGAAATATCAATATCCACTTTCATAATAATGGAATGAATAATGCCATAATTTCATAACCACATAGTCAAGGCCTTATGCCAAGACTACAAATAAGATTTTATCAAGGCCTTGTTCCAAGGAACTAGTTTGTCTCATGAGACTTACTGATGCATCGAGGAGTTATAGAGGGCTCCACCGGTCACTTAATAAGTCCAATACATTCCTTATATGAAATGTTTTAAACATAACATAAACATTCGTATTAAAAATATCATATGAAATGTCAATACTTTATCCATAAACCATGAATGGTAGAAAAATAACACATTCACAGTCAAACATATCACAAAACCTTCAATACAAAATGGAAGATTTGTATCATAATAAATCAACTTCAAACAAGATTAAAATCCATTAAAGGATGTTGACATAGATGAAATCAAAACTGTTTGAGAGAAATATCTCATTCATTTTTTTAAATCATTTAAAATTACATAATTAAAAAGGGAAACATTTATTTTGAAAATATTATTATAATCTTGTAAGGGAAGCTTTGATGATGTTATAATGGCAGAAAATAGCCGCACCCGCTGTATAAGTTAAAAAAAACATTCTTACCTTAATTTTGTCGAAAAGGTCATATAGTACCTTGTTTGGAAAATGACAGAAAGGTTCCTTTAAAACCATTTTATAAAAATTCAAACAAGGGTATAAATGAATTTAACCCATAGTCTAGTAAATATTAAAAATGTTTTGGAATACATTTTTAAGAAACATGGATGTGGATGATAAAGTGGTCCCAATAGATACTTACGTAAAAAAAACCTCGGATAATAAAGAGATTGTGCAATTAACCCTTACCTTGCACTTTCCTTTGGTAGAGGGTAGGTCAAACTCCTGTATAATGGTGAAATAATTTTTATTAAATTATAAAAGAATCATATACATTAATATGATATCATATATGATCTTTTAACATTTTTTATTAATAATATCTTAGTATTATTGTCGTTTCAGGTGCTTACTGATTCGTTTTCCTTTATATACATTGTTACGTAAGTAATGTTTGTTATGGATAGGATGTATCTTATTCATATTCATAATGATATTAAGTCTTTAAACATTATTTTTAATCATCTAATGAAAATTATTCTAGAATGGATACGATGGGGAATGAATCTCATCGTGTTCGTGGAGACGGTAATCCGTACATATGCAGGAGTGACAATATCAATATTTTGATATTATAATAATATATAATTGGATGGTATATCATATATATAGAATCATTATCATTTTATATTTATTATTTACATCATTTATACATCATTATTATACCCATCTGAATAGTAATGTATTGAGTAACAACTACACCACGATGTGGATACGGTAAGCCATACGTATACACGTATGGTGACATGTCATTCAAAGTATGGATAGAATAACGAATATGGTTGTACCATATTTATAATCACAGTATATAGAAGATACTGTAGTTATTATTTTATAATGGAAACAACAAGGAAAGATGAAGTGGAAGAAGAAAAAACATGAAAGAGGTGGTGAGATATTTACCTCTTCTTCAGGTTCTTTATTTTGATTTGATCAAAAGGGCTCCTTAGATTGGATTTATGACTAAAGGAAGGCCTCTAGGATGAAGGGGGGATAGTTGAGAGGGTATTTGGACAGGGTTTGGGCGAGCTAAATGGATTTGAAGGTGTAAATTAGAGATAAGGGGAAGTGCCCTTTTATAAGAGGGGTGAGGGGCACCTTAGCAAAAGCAAGAAATATTATTTTATAATAAAATAATTTTCGGTTTCTAATGGATATAAAATGAATTATTCAATGGATAAGGTGGGTATGGGTCAAAAACCTCTCAAACAATAGGTTTTAGATAGTTTTGGTTCACTATATTAACCTTATCTTTTAGATTTAACTCTTAGTTAAATAGTTTGACATTTACCATGTCTCTTTGTATTTTTATATTATATGGTTAATAAACTTACTATAAAATTCCAAGAGAACCCCAAGTGGTTCATTAATGATACAAATATAATTATATAAGTCTTTTGGCTGAACCTTAGATTTTTATCATTATTATATTAACCAATAATATTGTATTTGTTTTAAAAACTCATTTATGTCAATTTGACATTATTTAATAATTGATTTTTTTAAAGTTATAAAAACTTTATTACATAGAAATAAATAAATTTAATCAACCATAAAATGTCATATTAACCTAGAAAATTAGTGGAATTCATTAAAAGTCTCAAATTAAATTTATTTGGATATTTATAATATCAATTATTTTAATCTTTCATTAATACAGTAATTATTACATCATCATTGTGTCATAAATAAATTTAATTATTTAATGTCTAAAAATTATAAATAAAATACCATTATGTAGTAAAGGTTTTTAGTTTTCTAATGAATATTTATAGTTTAATTTATATTGTGTGTAACCCTATATTAAAAATGGTTTAGTTACTAAAATTTGAATTTAACTCTTTTAACTCTTCTTTAAATAAAATAATAATAAATGTTCTAATCTAATCCAAGTGGACCAAAAAGGTTCATATTTTATTTCTAAGGTTTTTTTGGTTGAATTATACTTATCCAATATAATTAGGACATGTTTTAGGATAATAATAATATCATTTTTACCCTTAATTACCCTATTTACTTTTAACCGTGGTAAATAAAAGTAAAAAGTTACTATTCACCAAAAATTATTTTCATCTTATTGAACCAAATTTTACATACTGATATCATCTGTGTCTCTCGGATTTTTGAAATTAAACTCACAGAAGCGGTAAAATTAAGTTTTATGTAAATTTGCAAATGCTCCTAGGAGGTGGGTAAAAGACGGTAAAAAGTTCGATAAAATTTTTATATATCAAAAATTATTATAAACAGACTCCAATGAATTACATTGAATTTCTATAGGTATTATGTATCTATTTTGACCTAAAATAAATTTAAATAAAATAAATAATTATTTAAATAAAAAGTCGGTTTTAAATAATAACTCAGTGTTTTTCACTATTCATCAAAAAATGAAAGTTTTCAGAAAAATACCAAAAATTCAGCCTAAGATAATTTTGATATTCCGAATTCAAAAATGAATTATATTTTACCAATTTAAAAACATATAAGTTTCATTAATTAATTTAAAATTAATTCCCGTTGTGAAAATCAAAAAGCGTATTTTTAAGAAATAATAACTATTAAAAGATTGACACTTGTTTATGTCTAATTTCAAAGTGAAATTACTTAAAATGAATATAATTGGATTAAATGGTAAAAATATAATCTAATTATACTTCCAAACCATTAAAATATATAATTCAACACAATAAATTATTTTGATTAAAAAAGTTGTTTTCAGTTAAAATATAGTATTTTTCACTATTCACACAAATATGAAAGTTATCAGAAAAACACCAAAAATTTATTGAAACTAAATTCTTATGTCCCGATTATAAAGAAGAAGTTTATTTTGTCAAATTTAATATATAAAAGTTTCAAATATTGGATTTAAAAAAGGTTCACCAATAAAAGGCGGTAAAATTGCATTTTTTGAAAAATACTTCTTTTATCTGAAAAAAAGAATTTTTTCTTAAATTATGTCTAGGAAACTCATAATATAGATTCTAAAATTATAAGGATTATATAAAGTTAATAATTCAGTTAATAAAATTCATAACCGGTTTTGAACTGCTAGTTTGGTAAGTCGTGGTGCGCTTGAACTTAGTATTCCGTGTAGTGCAAGTTATTAAATTACTTTGAAGAAATAACGTACTATAAAATATTGGGATGTTACATTCTTCCCTACTTCAATAAATTGCGTCCTCGCAATTTGAAATTATTCTTCGAAAATAAAAGGTTGAAAATAGAAAATACCTTTGTGGGAAAACCCACATCAGAAATTGGGTTAATAAAATTTAGTCTTAATAAGAGGAAAAGGGGAATGAAAAAGTCACTATCAAATTATGATATCGATTAAGAGAACATTGGTGGAAATTATAGAAACATAATTGGAGAAAAACATAAATATTTATAGGGAGTGATTGAGGTCATCAGTCACAAACAATTGTAGAATTGAGGGCCTCAAAGCCATCAATCTACGATGATTTAAAATATCATCGGTTCAAAAAAACATAAGGTATTAGGATAACACATTTTTAGTTTTAAGATCCCTTACCTAATGTTTAAGAATTAATTTCTTCATAGAATAAGAGAATAAAAAATATATATACTTGACAAGTAGAGTTCCATCCTTTAACTAATTTCTACCACAAACTCATCTTTCACTCTAAAAGATAATAGAACTTAAAAAATATTTTATTTATCCTATTCGTATAGGGTTCCAAAAAAATGAATTTATAATTCATCTACCAGACCTTTTAAAAAAACTACATTATTCAATCCAGGACATCACGTGGGCCAGTGGTAGGTGATACACCCTTGTCACTCTTTGGTTGCGAGTTCAAGTATCGTGACCTTGCTGGACAAAACGGGTTGTCACCCGACCTCCAAGTTGTCCTTTTTATGGAAATCCAAAAATAATATCAAACTAGAATTATCCAAAATACTTCTATCCAAACTCAAAGTCCAAAATTTATAAGGAAGGTAAACACAATGAAGACATTTTTTCCACGTAATAACATGTGAACACCTTCATCATGTATTCTTTTAAAACACTACAACATCCTGAATTACCATAAAACCTTATTGATTACATTCATGCTCTCTTATTCCTTATAGAATACTGGATATACTCCTTCTATCCAAAAATGTTATAAACACCAATAATGATGGAATATACAAATCATTAATCAGTTTCAAGTTAGTCAAGAATATACAATATAATTTATCCAAATCAATCATGTATTATTCCAAAAATTACTACCTCAGTATCAGAACCATATTATGGTTTATCTTTCTCTCAACCATATATTTTCCAAAACTTTAACCTACTATTGAGTCACTTTTCTTGGTTCCACACAATCTCAAGTCCTTAATTAAATAGTACTGCAATACAATCCTTATATACACTATAATTATTATAACATGTACATCATTAATACAATACTCAAATCACACAATACTTTAATAAAAACATAATAAATCTAATAATTCCTCTTCATATTTGGTAGTATCATAACTTTATTATTATCCAATAGTATCATTTGGGGTATACTCTGATGATTTTGACATTGATTCGCGTAGTGTCCCAACTCCTTGCAGATGAAGCATTATACATTTGAAACTTTTTTCTTACCCTTACAATCACGTACTTGGTGTCCTTTTTCTCCACACTTATAACAAACTCTAATTCCCTTCAAGCATTTACCAAGGTGATTCTTTCCACAATTATCACATATGGGAAAATCCTACTTTTCCCTCTTCTCTTTATCCATCTTTCTCTCTTTCATCCTTTTCTTCTCTTGCTTCCCTTCAAATACATAGGACTCATATAATTCTTTACTTATCTTATTAACACATGATACTATTTATTCATATGTTGAGAATACACGGGAGACTATTTCCCTTCTAAATGTTGGCTTAATACCGTGAAAGATATGATCCTTCTTACTCTTTGGATCATACATATTTATGGAGTTCACATTCCTTCTACTGGGTTCTATTTCTATATAATGGAATACACTAGATCAGTTTATGAATTGCAATGAATAATTCCAAACTTGTAAAATATCTAATGTAAATTGAACAGTCTCTGGATATAATAAATAATCATAAAAATATTATCTTTGAGGAGGTATATACTTGTAAATCCTTCATAATGATTTGTAAAGAAAATGAGAATTATTCTAAGTATATCCCCCAGGAGTGTCGTAACCAAAAGTGCAGCAAGGCCCATTGTCGTGCACCGGTTCTCATTCAAGTTTAGTTCAAAGCGATGTTTTTGGGTTTTACCCCTATGTACATCTATTCCAGAGCTGTCTCTACCTGCTCATATCTAGACAGAGATGTATTTTCTTGTAAAACTCACAAAATCTCTACAGTACCAAAATTCTAGGAAGTTATTCTATACTAATCCTCAAAGTCTATCTTAGGGATATGTGCTCTAATCAGAGTTTATCTAAATCTAGTTTCCAAGGTTTGTACTAAACTTTATCTGATACCAACTGTAATTCCCCGACCCCAGAATCCCAGAGTTGGTGAATTATTACGTATCATTAGCATGATCACAAAAGATCAAGTCTCGAAATACCGATTAGTTTAGTAGCCTTGGAAGTACTAGATATATTTATAAGGTTTACATTACATCATAAAATGTAAAATTACAACAACATTGTTTCCATAGACAACACTGAGATCCTATAGCCTATCCCTGCAGGTCAGTCATAATATACTTCTTCACATCCTGGAAAAAATAAAACATAGAAAGGGGTGAGCTCAGATGCTCAGTAAGGACAATAATATAGCAGAAACTTTCATAAATAAGCATAAACATTTAAGGAAATGTATAAGACTAAAACAAAAGCCTTTTAAACATGAAATTTAACATAATACGGAAAAGGTAAAATCAAATAATTTCATTTACTTATTCACATGGATATTCTACTAGTTGAATAATCACATGCAATATCAATAGCCACTTTCATAATGATGGAATGCATAATGCCATACTTTCATAACCACATAGTCAAGGCCTTGTGCCAAGACTACAAATAATATTTTGTCAAGGACTTGTGCAAAGACACTATTTTGTCTCATGAGACCTACCGATGCATCGAGGAGTTATAGCAGGATCCACCCATCACTTAATAAGTCCAATGCATTCCTCATATAAAATGTTTTAAACATAACATAAACATTTGTACTAAAACTAGCATACAAAATGTCAATAATTTATCCATAAACCATTAATGGTAGAAAAATAACACATTAATAGTGAAACATATCACAAAATATTAAATACAAAATGGAATATTTGTATCATAATAAATCAACTTCAAACAAGATTAAAATTCATTAAAGGATGTTGACATAGATGAAATCAAAACTGTTTGAGAAAAATATCTCATTATTATTTTTTGAAATCATTTAAAGTTACATAATTAAAAAGGGAAACATTTATTTTGAAAATATTCGTATAATATTGTAAGGGAAGCTTCGACGATGTTATAACGGTATAAAATAGCCTCACCCTCCGTATAAGTTAAAAAAACATTCTTACCTTAATTTTGTCAAAAAGTTCATAAGGTACCTTGTTTGGAAAACGATGAAAAGGTTCCTTTAAAAACATTTTATAAAAAGTCAAAAAAGGTTATAAATGACATTAACCCATATTCTAGTAAATATTAAAAAAATTTGAAATACATTTTTAAGAAAGATGGATGTGGATGATAAAGAGGTCCCAGTAGATACTTACGTAAAAACAATCTCGGATAATAAAGAGATTGTGAAATTAAACCTAACCTTGCACTTTCCTTTGGTCAAGGTTAGGTTAAACTCCTGTATAACGGTGAAATAATAATTATTAAATTATAAAAGAATCATATACATTAATATGATATCATATATTATCTTTTAAAATTGATTTGTTAATAGTATCTTAGTATTATCGTCGTTTTGGGTGTTAAATGATTCGTTTTCCATTATATGATTTGTTACGCAAGTAATGTTTGTTATGGATAGGATGTATCTTATTAATATTCAGAATGATATTAAGTCTTTAAACATTATTTTTAATCATCTAATGAAAATTAGTCTTGAATGGATACGATGGGGAATGAATCTCATTGCGTTCGTGGAGACGGTAATCCGTACGTACGCACGAGCGAGAATATCATTATTTTGATATTAAGATAATATATAATTGGATGGAATATAATATATAAATAATCATTATCATGTTATATTTATTATTTACATCATTTATACATCATTATTATACCCATCCAAATAGTAATGTATTGAGTAACAACAACACCACGACATGGAGATGGTAAGTCGTACGTACGCACGTATGGTGACATGTCATTCAAAGGATGGATAGAATAATAAATATGGTTGTAACATATTTATAATCAACGTATATAGAAGATACTGGAGTTATTATTTTAGAATGGAAACAAAAAGGAAAGAAGAAGTGGAAGTAGAAAAAATATGAAAGAGGTGGTGAGATATTTACCTCTTCTTTAGGTTATTCCTTTTGATTTGAACAAAAGGGCTCCTTAGGTTGGATTTATGAATAAAGAAAGGCCTCTAGGATAAAGGGAGGACAGTTGAGAGGGTATTTGGGTAGGGTTTGGCCGAGCCAAATGGCTTTGAAGGTGTGAATTAGAGAAAAGGGGAAGTTCCCTTTTATAAGAGGGGTGAGGGGAACCTTAGGAAAAGCTAGAGATATTATTTTATAATAAAATCATTTTCGGTTTCTAATGACTCCAAAATAAATTATTCAAATGCTAAGGTGGGGATGAGTCGAAAACATCTCAACCAATAGGTTTTAGACAGGTTTGGGTCACTATATTAACCTTATCTTTTATATTTAACTCTTTGTTAAATAGTTTGACATTTACCATGTCTCTTTTTATTTTTATATTTTATGGTTAATAGACTTACTATAAACTTCCAAGAGAACCCCAAGTGGTTCATTAATGATACAACTATCATTATATAAGTCTTTTGGCCGAACCTTAGATTTTTAGGATTATTATATCAACCAATAATATTGTATTTGTTTTGAAAACTCATTTATGTCAATTTGACATTATTTAATAATTGATTTTTGTTAAAGTCCTAAAAACTTCATTACTTCAAACTAAAAACATTTAATCAACCCTAACATGTCATATTAACCTAGAAAATTAGTGGAATTCATTAAAAGTCTCAAATTAAATTTATTTGGGTATTTATAATATCAATTATTTTAATCTTTCATTAATACGACAATTACTGCATCATCATTATGTCATAACTAAATTTAATTATTTAATGTCTAAAAATTATAAATAAAATTTCATTATGTAGGAAATCTTTTTATATTTCTAATTAATATTCATAGTTGAATTTAAATTGTGTGTAACCCTATATTAAAAATGGTTTAGTTATTAAACTTTGAATTTAACTCTTTTAACTCTTCTTGAAATAAAATAATAATAAATGTCCTAATCTAATCCAAGTGGACCAAGAGGTTCATATTTTATTCCTAAGGTTTGGTCAAATTATAATTGTACAATAGAATTAGGACATGTGTTAGGGTAATAATAATATCATTTTTACCCTTAATTACCCTATATACTTTTAACCGTGGTAAATAAAAGTAAAAAGTTACTATTCACCAAAAATTATTTTCATCTTATTGAACCACATTTTACTTACTGATATCAACCGTGTCTCTCGAATTTTTGAAATTCAACTCACAGAAGCGGTAAAATTCAGTTTTATATAAATTTGCAAATGCTCCTAGGAGGTGGGTAAAAGATGGTAAAAAGTTCAATAAAATTTTTATATATCTAAAATTATTATAAACTGACTCCAATTAATTACATTGAATTTCTATAGGTATTATGTTTCTATTTTGACCTAAAATAAATTTAAATAAAATAAATAATTATTTAAATAAAAAGTCGGTTTTAAACAATAACACAATTTTTTTCACTATTCATCAAAAATTGAAAGTTTTCAAAAAAATACAAAAAATTCACCCTAAGCTAATTTTGATATTCCGAATTCAAAAATGAATTCTATTTTACCAATTTCAAAACATAGAAGTTGCATTAATTAATTTAAAATTAATTCCCGTTGTCAAAACCAAAAATCTTATTTTTAAGAAATAATAACTATCAAAAGATTGACACTTGTTTATGTCCAATTTCAAAGTGAAATTACTTAAAATGACCATCATTGGATTAAATGGTCAAAATATAATCTAATTATACTTCCAAACCATTAAAATGTATAATTAAACACTATAAATTATTTTGATTAAAAAAGTTGTTTTCAGTTAAAATATAGTATTTTTCACTATTCACCCAAATATGAAAGTTATCCGAAAAACACCAAAAATTTATTGAAACTAAATTCGTATGTCCCGATTCTAAAGAAGAAGTTTATTTTGTCAAATTAAATATATAAAAGTTTCAAATATTGGATTTAAAAAAGGTTTGCCATTAAAAGGCGGTAAAATTGTATTTTTTGAAAAATACTTCTTTCATCTCAAAAAAAAAATGAATTTGTTCTTACATTTTGTCTAAAAAACTCATAATATGGATTCTAAAATTATAAGGATTATATAAAGTTCAAAATTCAATTAATACTATTCATAATCGCTTTTGAACGGCTTGTTTGGTAAGTCGTGGTGCGTTTGAACTTAGTGTTGCGTGTAGTGCAAGTTATTGAATTATTTTGAAGAAATAACGTACTATGAAATCTCGGGGTGTTACAGTAATTAACATTAGTTAGTAATAATTAATAATAATTAGCAGTAAATAGTAATAATTAGCGATAAATGGTAATTATTAGTAATAATTAGTTGTAAATAGTAATAATTAGTGGTAAATAGTAATAATTAGTAATAATTCGTGATAATTAGTTATAATTAACAGTAATTAGTTATAATTAGAAGTAATTAGTTATAATTAGCGGTAATTAGTAAAAATTAGAGGTAATTAGCAGTAATTAGTAATAAATATTAATAAATATTAATAAATAGTTATAAATAGTAATAAATATTAATAATTAGTAATAAATATTAACAATTAGTAATAAATATTAATAATTAGTAATAATTAGTAATAATTTGTAATAACTAGTAATAATTGGTAATAATTGGAAATAATTCGTAATAAATAGTTATAAATAGTAATAATTAGTTATAAATAGTAATAAATAGTTATAAATAGTAATATATAGTAATATATAGTAATAAATAGTAATAAATAATAATAAATAATAATAAATAATAATAATTACTAATTTTTAGTAATAATTACAAATAATTACTTATAATTAGTAATAATTAGTAATAATTAGTAATAAATAGTAATAAATAGTAATAAATAGTTATAAATAGTAATAAATAGTAATAAATAATGATAAATAGTAATAATTAGTGACATTAGTAGTAATTAGTAGTAATTTATAATAATTAGTAATAAATGTTAATAATTAGTAATAAATATTAATAAATATTAATAAATATTAATAAATATTAATAAATATTAATAAATATTTATAATTAGTAATAAATTGCAATAAATAGTACTAAATAGTAATAATTAGCAGTAAATAAGAATAATTAGCGGTAAATAGTAATAAATAACCGTAAATAGTAACAATTAGTGGTAAATAACAATAGAGGTGATTAGTAATAAATAGCAGTAAATAGTAATACTTAGATGTAAAAAGTAATAATTAGCAGTAAATAGTAATAATTAGTAATAATTAGTAATAATTACCAATAATTAGAGTTAATTAGCAGTAATTAGTGGTAATTAGTAGTAATCAGCGGTAATTAGCAGTAATTAGCGGTAATCATTAGTAATTAGCAATAATTAGTAATAAATAGTAATAAGTAGTAATAAGTAGTAATAAATATTAATAATTAGTAATAAATATTAACAATCAGTAACAATTAGTAATAATTAGTAATAATAAGCAATAATTACTAATAATTAGCAATAATTAGTAATAATAAGTAATAATTAGTGATAATTGGTAATAAATTGTAATAAATAGTAATAAATAGTAATAAATATTAATAAATATTTATAATTAGTAATAATTAGTAATAATTATAAATAAATTATAATAAATTATAATAAATATTAAAAAATAGTAAAAAATATTAATAAATAGTAATAATTAGCAGTAATTAGTAATAATTAGCGGTAATTAGCAGTAATTGGCAGTAATTAGTAATAAATATTATTAATTGGTAATAATTAGTAATAATAAGTAATAATTAGTAATAATTAGTAATAAAGGGTAATAGATATTAATAAATAGTAATAAATAGTAATAAAGAGTAATAATTAGCGGTAAGTGGTAATAATTAGTGGTAAATATTAATAATTAGAAATAAATAGGGGTAAATATTAATAAATAGTGGTAAATAGTAATAATTAGAGGTACATAGTAATAATTAGTAATAATTAGTAAAAATTAGTAGAGTCCTATTATGCGATGGGCCCGTAAGGGGCGTTGCGTGAGAGCTCTCCCCACGGCGACCTAGGGTTCCGATTCCTAGGGTTTGTGCCGACTTTATCCCACCCGCTGGTGGATTCACCCGTGACGGGATCGTTCTGGCTCTCGACCCAGCAACCGCCTCTTGGTTCCTTTCACCGATGATGACCCCACGACATCCCCAACACTGTCCGAGTGGCGTTGATCGTGACGACCTCCCTCCTGGATCCTGCCTTCGCGAGGTTGCTTCCATCGAGCGCGCCTCGAGAGCGTTGTCCATCACTGACCACGCCTCACCTTGATCCCTCCACCGCAAGGCCGACGTCGTCGTGCGCCCTTCGGCCCCCAGATCCAATCTGTTTTGTTGGTTCTCTTCTACTTCGACTTTGGGTCGGCTCTTCTAATGTGCGGGATCATCGGTAGGGTTTATATGGGCAGCCGCGCTGTGGGACGCACGCAGGCTCTTTCATAGACACCGGCTGTTCAACCTGGGACCATTTTGTAGCTATTGCAGATGTCGAGGAGTTCTGCACTAGGATGATTCTGCATTTTCTTGATTCCCTATGCCATTGCATCATGTTCCATCGTGCACGACCCCAATTTGGTTGGGTTCAATGGATTCCATGATTCTTTGGATTGTGCAGGTGGTCATGGTGATGATTGAACTTTCCGAGTGCTCTCTTGTTGGTTTTACGTGTTGAGGTGTTTTTTTTGGTGGATTTGGTCCTGGACAAGGTTCTTTTCCCAACCTACCAATGGTTTTTGTTGTCATTCTAGTTCTCACTTTTCCTTAAAGTGATTTTGGTTGTTGTTGTTTGGTTTCTCTTTTGGGCGGGTCAGGACTTGGGTGTGGTTCCAAAGCCAACTCGCCTATAGTTCTCATTTCATGTCCGGTTCTCACTAACCAAAAAAGTGACTTATTTGAAAATCAAAAAAGAAGAAGTTTCAGTCAGTCTAGTAATAATTAGTAATAATTAGTAATAATTAGTAATAATTAATAATAATTAGTGGTAATTAGTAATAATTAGCAGCAATTAGTAGTAATTAGTCATAAAAAGTGAAAAATATTAATAAATAGTAATAATTAGTAATAATTAGTAATAATTAGTGATAATTAGTGATAACTAGTAATAATTAGTGATAATTAGTAATTATTAGTAATACACAGTGTTAATTAATGACAATTAGATGTAATTTGTAATAATTAGCGGTAATTGGTAATAATTAGCAGTGATTAGTAATAATTAGGTATAATTAGCGGTAATTAGGAATAATTAGCGGTAATTAAGAATAATTAGAAGTAATTAGGAATAAATATTAAAAAATAGAAATAAATATTAATAATTAGTAATAATTAGAAGTAATTAGTGGTAATTAATAATAATCAGCAGTAATTAGTAATAATTAGTAGTAATTAGTAATAATTAGCAGTAAATAGTAATAATTCACAGTAAATAATAATAAATAGAAATTAATGGTATTAATTAGAAATATTTAGTAATAATTGATAATAATTTGTAATAATTAGCAGTAATTAGTAATATTTAGCAGTAGTAATAATTAGTGGTAAATAGTAAAAATTAGTTGTAAATAGTAAATATTAGCGGTAAAGAAATATAATTTTTAAAAATAGGCAATAATTGGTAAAAAATGTTATTATTTAATAAAAATTAGTAATAATAAGCGCTAATTTGTAGTAATTAGTAATAATTAGTGTTATTTAGTAATAATTAGTGGAAATTTCTAATAAATAGTGGTAATTAGTATAAATTATTATAAATTAGTGTAGATTAAAATAAATTTTAAACAATTTACTACAAATCACTATGAAATAATAGAAATTATTGAAAATTACTAGAAATGTGAAAATAAAATAGGTCATCAATTTTCAGGCCATGATCAATAACAAATTTGTACATACTTGGTTGACACAAATTAGTCATTTTTCATGGGCTGACGATTGTAAATTTTATGATTTGAACCTTTTTATTAATTTAGAATATATTTTATTACTTTATAGTAATTTATAACAATATTTATTAATTTATAAAAGAATCTGTTAATATTAGTGACAATTAATAAAAAAAAATTAGTAAAAATTAGTGGTAATTAGTAATGATTAGTAAAAATGAACAATAATCATCATATTTAGTAAAAAGTAACAATCATTAGTAAAAATCCGTGGAAAGTAAATAAAATTGAAAATATTTAAAAGTAAATTATGATTGTTTTAATTTTTAGGTTTTTTTGTCATCTTTTCCTTATATCAAATTAATCATATTTTTTTTTATTTTTTTAGAGTAATATAGTGCAAGGAAGTCGAAAATAGTCTTTATTACATGATTTTGATTGGATAAATCATCGTAGGAATCCAAACAGTTTTTGTGTAAATCATGTATATATTGAGGGTGTTGAAACTTTTTTATCATTTTCATCATCAAAACCAGAAGTTGTTTCAAAAGGGATAATTAAGATTCCATGCGAGAAATGTGATCTGAGGAGGTTTGACACATTTGAAAATGTTGGGGTCATAAATTATGATTTGGTTTTTGAAATGATTATGTTTTTTTGGTATCAACATGGTGAATGTAGTTCAAGCAGAGATACTAATAATTTGGTTCTAGATTTATCACGGTTTCAAAATTTAGTACATGATGTGACTGGTTCGTCTTTTCAGCAAACTAAAACTGAGGATGATATTGATTCAACTTCAGAGTTTTAACCATCCCAATTTTATGAGTTGTTGAAGTCTGTGGAGGAAGCCTTATATCCTGGTTACAAAACAAGTAAATTTGAAGTAGTTGTAAAATTTAGGGATATTAAATCTGATAACAGTATGTAAAATATCTATTTTTATCAGATAATATCTTTGGTTAAAGCACTATTACCTGAAGGAAATGTGTTTCCTACATATTTCTATGAGAAAAAGAGGCTTGTTCATGATTTATGTCTTTGTTATCATAAAATTTATTGATTACATCTTATATTATGCTAAAAATTAGTCGTTCATTAGTTGTACTATATATGGACAATTGAGGTACAAAGAGGCTCAACTATGTAAGTATAGATTATTTCTTATAAAATAATTGAGGTATTTCCCTATTACACCTAGATTACAGTGTTTATTTATATCTCATAATACAATGTCATTGATGTCATGCAACAAAAACAATATTTCAATCGGTAAAGGTTTAACCATCCCATTGATGGTGATTCATGGAAACATATTGACCAAGTACATCTCTCTTTTTATTCAGAAGATTGAAATTTTCTATTAGGTCTTTCTATGGATAGTTTCTATCCATTTGGTTCTTACGGTAGTTAATATTCTTATTAGACCATTTTTATAACTTCTTATAATTGACCTCCTTGGATGTTGATGAATGAGTCATATATCTTTTTGACCTTATTAATTCCAGGACATCCGAAAAATAATCTCTATGTTTATTTGAAGCTATTGATTGATGAGTTAAATTTATTATGGTGTAATGGTGTCATTATATATGATGTTGTTGTGAAACCAAATTTCCTACTGAAATCTGCAATAATGGGGACAATTAGTGACTTCCTAGTATATGACATGTTATCTTATTAGAGTAAACATGGTCCAAGATCTTGTCCTTACTGTATGAGAGACAACAAATCATTTATTATCGTTAATATAATAAAACCTTATTTCTTTGAATTTCATCGAAGATTTATTCTGAATGATCATCCTTTTATGAGGAACAAATATCATTTTAGAAAAGGAAAAATTGAAAGATATGGACCTCCAATAATGATTTCATGTAATGAGTTAAATTTCATTGTCTCTTCATTACCTCCTACTATATTGGGACAGACTATAAACCAATAGAAAATTGATGTCTTTGGGAAAGAACACAATTGGATAAAAATAAGCATTTTTTAAGATATTCCATATTAGTATAATTTCTTAGTTCATTACATGTTGGATTTTATGCATATTAAGAAGAACTGTTTTGATAATTTATTTTATATAGTTTTGGTCACACCAGGTAAGACCAAAGATAATGTAATGGAATGATTGGATCTTACCCAAATTTATAAGTGAACATAACTTGAACTATTTAAAAATAAAAGATCAAAAAATTTAATGAAGCCAAAAGTGACTTATACAGTTTCAAAATAACATCTTTTATTATTTTATCAGTGGATTTCATATTTGAGGGTTCCAGATGGTTATGTTTCCAATTTAGCTAGATGTGTTAGAAATGTTCAAATTACCAAAGTAAAAAAGTCATTACTATTATGTTATAATGGAAAGAATTATACCGATTAGATTTAGAGGTTTGTTGAATTCTATGATTTGGGATGAACTAATAGAAATCTAATATTTTTTTCGTGACATTTTTGCATTGAAAACAGACTATGATGCACTAAGTAGTCTACAAGAAGATGTTGTTTTAATTTTATGTAAACTGAAAAAAATATTCCTGTCGGATTTCTTTGATTCAATGAAGCATTTGACATTTAATTTGTTGAAAGAAACAAAATGTAGAGGTCTGGTATAGTTTTGATGGATGTACCCATTCAAGATATGCATGCATAAATTGAAGAAAAATGTACATAACATAGAATTGGTTGAAGGATAAATTATAGAATATTATTTATAGGTGGAAATTTATTTTTTATTATCTCATTATTTTCCATCTAAATATCCCCTAAACAAACCCACATGGGCCGTAATGAGGTAAATTTTGATGATGAAATGAGAAATCAATTATTTTTTTATAATCAGACCAAATATGACTTTGGTGGAGTTCATGAACGATGGATTTCAGATGATGAACATCACATGTATCCTATATATGTTCCTCTCAACTGTAAATAAATTAACCATTTTTATTTTGAGTGCTCTTATCACTTATTCTATAATATTTGTTATTGTAAATTAATATTATTTTATTTCAAGATTGTATGATAATCATATCAATAAATAGTTTCCACAAATTATAGTAGTTTCTCTTGAAGAACATCAGCAAAATAATTTTTTTACTGGTTTAAAAAATTGGTAAAATATATTGTTAATGGGTTGACATATAAAATAAATTTACTTATTGTTGTATTGATAATTGTTTTAAAATTTTTTAGGTATCACAACATGCTGATAAAATTGATAATCTATTGTGTTTACTAAGTAACCCACCATCTAAAATGGTTAAATCTTATAATGCATATGTGGTGGATGGTTTTCAATTTCATACACTTATATATGGGGAATCAAAAAAACAATGAATATTGGTGTTTTATTGAGAGGATATCATCATAGAGAAAGTGAAGTTGACTATTACAACATGCTGGAAGAAATAATTAAAATGTGTTATCTATGAAAAAATTTGGCAATGACGTTTAAATGTCAGTGGTTGGTTACTAAGAGAGGCTTGCGTGTTCATCCACGCCATGAAATAATTGATATTAAATATAAAAGTCTTCTTGGGTTAAATGAACCATTTTTATTATCTCATTAGGCACATCAATTTTATTATTCAAATTATTATGCTACTTCAATAGAGTTAAGTGATTAGTGTAGCATTGTCATGCCCGAACATTTAAATGTGTTTTATTTTATTATTTCTTAGATTTGGTTACTCTCGTCAAGGTTCAGGCTGGGTCCCAGTTTAAAAATTTTGACGTTTAATGACATCGTTGGGATTCTAATTGGTACGCGGGCACCGTACGGTTGGTGGTAGCCACACGGTCAACCGAGGTGCCCATGCAAGATGTCTATCGTTCAAAATAAACAAGGTTTTATGTAAATAAAATAAGATAAATGTTTAAAACATATTAATGACAATATTATTGTGTAAATAATTGTATTGTTATTATTAAGAATTGTTAATAATAATATTATTATTATTTAAATTTTTTATTAATATAATTAATAATAAATTGTTATTAAAATCTTTATTATTTAAAGTGAAATGCATGAAACTATTACTATTAGTATAATTGTGACTGAATTTTTTTTTATTATCAAAACACTTTTGAGGGAGAAAGTGAGAAACCACAAGTCTGAAAAGATCCAAACAACACATGCAGAAAAGGAAAACCAAGCAAACCACCAGACCTAACCCACCCCAGCAAATGATCCTGCAAACAAGCCTTCACCTATGCTTGGCCCTTCAGCAAGCAGTCCCGCAAACAAGCCTTTATTATTATCATCATCATTATTATTATTACTATCATTATCATCATCATCATCATTATTATTATTTTTTAATAAAAATGATTATATTTATTATAAAAACAATTTATTATTATATAAATGGTATTATTATTATCATTATTATTATTAGATTTTTTTTCATTATTCTATTATTGATATTATTATTGTTATTATAATTTTATTATTATTATTATTATTATGAAACATAGAAAAATAAATTTATCAAGCTAGCGTTACCCCCTGCTGGCGGCGTGCCTCTCCCCCACCCCACCCACCCCCTATTGTGTTTTCTCCCTGCACAGTGCACCTCCACGACATTCCTGTCTTCCTTTCGACCAGTCCTCACCCCTTCATCTATCGACCCTCACCCCTCTGCCTGTCGACCAGCCCCAGCTGACTCCCTCTTCCCTGCCCGCATGTTGCGCACCAGCCCCAACCCGCACCCCCTACTCTCCTTTGCTCCAGCCAGTAGTGCACCTGACCCCCATCAGCCCCTGCTCTTGTTTTCTCCGGCTGTCAGTGAACCAGGAAACCTCTGGTTTCACCCCTTCATGCTTCATCCAACCTCCACCGACCCTCATCTCTGGCATCCAACAGCGGCACGAAGCCTCCCCTCTTACCTCATCCTCTCTTCCAGACGGCGTCCCAACCTCTCAGCTCCACGCCAGCCTCGGCCTACTGTTTGGCCGCTGACATGATCCCCTGATCCCTTGTGTGACTATTCCCCAACCCCAAACCCCTTATCTTCTACTCTGAACAGCTCCCCATCCAGCCGCGCCCCTTTCTCTGGCGCATCGTGCCCTACCACCTCCTTGCGCCATGTCCCAACAGCCACCCTTTGGCCTATTCCCAATAATGAAAACCCCTTTCTCGGTATATTTATTTATTTTTGGTGTTTTTATAAAATTAAACATACCTTAATACTTTGATTTGTTATTAGAGCGTTATTATCGTTGATTAGAGTCTGCGGTTGGTCCGTTGGGGATTTTTTGTCTTTCCACAGAAGTGTTGTTGTGTCCGCACTTGGTTTGAGGTAGGCGAATCTGGGTTTATCCTTTACAATGCATTCCTTTGACATTTGTATTCTTAAAATTATTTATCTTTTCTAATTCGAAGCTTTATTTTTCTCTTAAATGGTTTTCTATGCTGTTTTTAAATTGTTAGAAGTTGTTAAAAAAAGTTTTAGTGTGTTTCTTTAAGTATGATTATCTGCACCAATGCGAAAGGAGTTTGATTAATTACAATGATTTTTTCAATAAATTTTTTATATGGTTTTCAATTTTTATAATTCTTGTTTCAACAAATATTTTTATGTGTTTATGAACCAAAAATATTTGATAAAATGACTTTTCACTTTTAAGGTGAAATTAGGGGTTTTACGAACCATTAGCTTTAATTATGTTGCGATAGTATCTTATTGTTAGTAAACTTAGTCTAGCGCATATGGTTGGAGAATATTGTAATTTGAAATTATGTTAAAAATGACTTGAAAATGTGTTTTATGGGTTTAAGGGGATCGTTTTTTTGTTTTATAAATAATGTGAATGGTTGGGTTTTGTTTTAAATCAAGTAGTATTTTGTGGAAATGGTCATTTTTTGTTCCTTATTGGATAGTTGTTGAGCCATTTTATATTAACACAAACATGGGAGCACTAGGTGAAAATATGGATGTTCCCTCAAATGAAGACGACACCTTTAAAATAGTGTTGTATTAAAACCATTATTTTCTATTTGTTTTTTGCTTCTTAAACAAGGTTTGATCCTACATGTGGATTTTATGAATGGTTTGAAAGGTAATCTAAAGGGTTTTACCATTTGGAATTTAGTGTGTGTTTCGATGAATGTTAGGATCAAGGGGTCATTTGGTCATTTCATAAGATTGCGTGTTTTTATTTAAGAGTTTGTACGGTTTTACTAAAAATGAATTAGAGACTTTGGACATAAAGGCCTATTTGGATCTTCCAACTCTTAGGTGAAGTTGTGTTAACTTTTAGAAAGGTTTGTGTTTGTAAATTGTGTGTGTCTGGTTGGAGTTTTAAATGTTTTTAGAAAATGTTTTCAATATAGATATTACATGATGACTCAGTTATTACCTTGGATAATACAACAAATACATGTATGTTATATGTATATATATATATATATATAGTGTTAACCTCTATAAGGGGATATCCCATTACGGGTTATCATATAGTGTGTTGTGTTTGGGGTAGGCAAGTGTGGTGGCAACAGGTAATGTGGGTCATGCGTACGAGGGCCTCCCACTTACATAGTATTATTATAACCACCATGGGTTCTTTGAAGTCTTTTAGATTATCGAGTGATGGTTGATAATCAACCCCGATTAGATGGGTTGGTACCACCTAATTTTTCTGTTAGTCCAGGTGTGCTTTTCCACTGGATTTGGTCAGTTTTCAGCGGCCATTTGGTTATAGACTTTGGAGATTCACCATATTCCGGAAAGTGGTTCTGAACTGAGTACATCTAGGGGTCTTCTAGGGGTTTTTAGGATCACTCATGGTTACAAAATAATTTTTATTTCCCATTTAATTTATGTTGTACTAGTTTATTTCCATCTTTCATTGTTTACCTATTCTACTTTATCCCATCTTTGGTATCTTTTGTTTTGGGTTCTATTTATAAAATAGCAAATGGTTTTGGAAATGGTATATAGCGTGTGTTGTATTTTTAATTGGGGAAAAAATGTTGCTTATTTTAAAATGTGAAAACCCTACTTTTCTATTTGTATTTCAAACTCATGTCATTGGATTGTTTTGGGAAGGGAGATTCTTTGATTATGTGGTTTATCTTGGAAACTATACTATGAATTTTAATGCTCATACTTATTTTATTAGTTCAGTTACAGGTTCCATTTTCTTAGGTTCTCCTAGATAGATTGATCATTATTGGAACTAGGTTGGTCTTTGGTTGGGTGGTGACCTAGATGGTTACATGGAGGTATGTTTGGTTTTATTTTCTTTCCACTACTAGTTTTTAATTTTATCATTAGTCTTTATTTATTTGGTTATCTTTTTTTCTTGGTAAAAATCACTACCTCACCTATACTTTGATGCCCAACATTGGTTTTCATCACGAGGGGATTGAGAATGCCCTTATAGAAATGTCATAGACTAGCTTTGGTGACCGATTTAGGGTTAACCCGGTATTGGTTCGTGACAATAATAAAAATAAAATCTTGGAAAAATCAGTTTATTCGAAATGAATTTGGATATGCTTAAGTGAAAGGAATTGAATTTTTTAAAGAGACTACTCCAAGTCCATATTTTCCACAAAGAGACAAGAATATTGATGATGGCACCCCACAGTTAAGGGCCGATAGTGACAATGATGTTATTGATGTAAAAAATGAATTTGAAATGACAAGAGATGATGAAACTAAAAATCCTATAGAAATTGATGATACTAAGGAGGAATATGAAGACATTGACACCGTTAGATTTGAAGATGAGGATGGAGATGAATATTGACACAGTTAAATTCTAGTTATAATCCTATATAATATATATCAAGATATAATAGTTGTTTTCAACTATTTGCTAATAATAGTCATTTTGTGTTTTAGATGGAATCGAATCTGTTTCGTGAGTTGCATAAGGTTGATCTACCTAAATATGAGTATGATGTTGGATCATCTGGACCTCAGATTGTTGGAGGTTTTGCAAAGACTCAGAGGGTTCGTGATCTTGTGAGATTGATGATTCCTGGTCCTATACCTGAGTGACGCCTACGTCTTGGCTTTGACCCATGCATGCATATGTATGTTTACATGTGTATTTTAATTTTTTTCATTAATTGTTATTAATTTATTTTTATAATAATTTTTTGGTTATTTTTTCTTTTTTTACTTCTTTTTTCATATAGATGTTGGACATGGGAGTTCTATATTGTGAAATTATTTTTCTAGAGCATGGGTTACATGGGATCAAATTCCCATTGATGTTCAGCACTGCATGTTCGATCATTGGTTGGTACGTAAATAAATAATATTTATTTTTTTAATTTATTTAATTAATAACATGATATTATTAATTATTTATAGGGTTTATGGTATCTAATCGATGAGATCATGCATGACTCTATTTGGGAGGAATGAGAGAGTTGTACACGTGATTTTTCCCATCAGTTTTTGCAAAATTTGAGGAGGAAAGTAATGAGGAAAGTAGGAGTCACAGATTTTGACCAGTCTTGATGGGCCCACCAACCAGATTACATTTTATCTCTTGTTTGGGATGGATTATATTCACACTAGATGGGTGGTCATTTTCATAGGATATCATCTGTAGGTCGACAAAACTGGGGGAGATGGGAGATGACACATCGAGATGGTTTTCATACATTCAGTACGCATAGAGAACATATGGTAAGTACCTTTTTTAATTAATTTATATAACTTTAAATGTAAAATTTATAATTTATATTCATATAGGAAGTCAAACAGCCTAATATTATGGAGTTCAATTTGTATAGAAGGATGTACAATGATCCTGTCACTGGAGAGATTAGAGGCGATATTCAGTTTCATATTTTGGTTAGTATAATTTCTTTTTGATTTTTATAATTAACTATAAATAATATTTTAACTATTTTAATTTTAATTTTCAACTAAGGATTCATATGAGGTCGCGACATCTTAGACAAAGACTGAGACTTAGGTTGAGACCAAGGATTAGACCAGTGTAATAAGATTTGACGAGGCAGCATGGATGGAGGCTGCCCAGTATTCCTTTGAAAAATTATGAGTTGTTGGTATCGAATCTCAATTGATGCCTAAGTGTTATTATGATACCATTTTAATGTTGGTGTGAAGCTTGTTATGAGCTCATAGATAGTCATCATCATCTACTACTCAGTATCAGGAGCTGTGAGCTCATGGTGAGATTATAAAGTGTATTCATAGGGAGCAGGAAGAGCTCTGTTGACAATAACATCAACAGTAGGAGGAGATGCATCGATAACAGTATTAATAGAGCAAGCATACGATGAAGTACATGAGACGTTTGACTCATGGTGTAAGGATGAGGTACTCTCCACCATCTTCTCAAGCTCCTCCAACTCCTCCAAAAGACCCTCCCCCTCAATGAGGTATCTACTTTTTATGATAAAGTATTTGAATGTAATTTTTTTGTAATGTTATATATTTAAATTTCTATAGAGTGCATTTTTTATATTGTTGTAAATATTGTGATTTTTATTATTTTATTTATTTTATTTATTTTTTATTTTTTTTATTTTATTAAAATTATTATTATTTATTTTATTATTATTATTATTTTGTTATTATTATTATTTTTATATATTTTTGTGAATTTTTTGGTTTTTATTATTTTATAATTTTTTATATTATTATATTATTATTATATTATTATTTATTATTATATTATTAATATTATTTTATTATTATAATTATTATATTAATATTATTTATATCATTATTTTTTTGTTAATATTATTTTGTTTTTATTATTATTAATTTATTATTATTATTATTTAATATTAATAATATTAATATTATTTTATTAATATAATTAATGTTATTTTATTAAATATTATTAATATTTTTTCTATTTTTTATGTTTTTTTATGACAGGTAGGTTGTCCTATCATAAAAGGTTTTTTAGAAAAACTCAGAGAAACTATTTACAATGTCTTTTCCCCCATCGCAAATGCTCTGTTGTAGATAACTCAATTTTCAGTAGTGAACACCAAAGTGTGAAGTTGAAGAACCATTTTGAAAACTTGAATGCAGTGTGTATGAGATGTGACCTACAAGATCATATTGTAGGAGAATTCCTCAATATAATAATGTTCAAATAGTTAAAAAAAGAGTCTAAAGAATCATATATCAGAGATAAGAGAAAAATAGTGAAGAAGAAGATGCCTCATCGGATGAAAAAATAATATTTTAAGAAAACATTGGAGAATTTTGAATTTAAAATGAGTGAAAAAACATGTCTACTCAAAAAAATGTAGGATTGAT
The DNA here is from genome assembly GCA_963277665.1 of Viscum album. Lineage (NCBI taxonomy): Eukaryota > Viridiplantae > Streptophyta > Magnoliopsida > Santalales > Viscaceae > Viscum > Viscum album. The sequence goes on along the minus strand of OY728166.1, from coordinate 1,075,790,746 downwards.
CTTAAAGAAAATTTATTATATAATGAAAGATATATAAGGTGCTTTCATTTTAGGATAATAATGTAAATGTTAAAAAATGATGAATTCAAGAGAATCAAAAAGAAATAATCTTTATCATATCATTTTTTTGAAGTTAAGAATAATGTGACTTCTCCTGATCTAGAAGAAGAGTTGAAGAATAAATTGGCTAATCAGAGTAGTGTTCATTCAATGAAGGAGTTGAATACCATCAATAGAGTTCGAAGAATAATTTTTATCCATCATTCATCAAAATGTAAGTTATAGAAATTTCATCCCCTCTCTCACTCATTCTCAATATATTATTGTCAAAGGGGGAGAAAGACAACATAAATGCCTCTTTATGTTTATTCCTTTATATATTTAAAAAATCTATTTATAATGGTGGATATAACTATATTATGTATAATCTAAAGATACATTTTTTTCTAATGGGGGAAGAATCTTTAATTTAGGGGTATTGTATATTTTGAGAGAGTTTTTAAATGGGGTAGGATATGAATTCACCATTTAAATTATTCTAACATGTTTTGTGAGAATTTTTAGAATGGTTTTATAAATAGGTTCAAGGGATAGTTTTGATAAATGAAAGAATAATTGATTATAAATTTTTATATAGAGGTATTTATGTCTAGAGGTTTAAAGTTAAATGATTAAAAGGATGTAAGTCAATGTTTATGGATACCATGTTATTATTATTCAAAGTTCATATTCCCATGGTTGATAAAAAATACAAAGGAGGTGATTTTTGAGACTGAGAGATGTTTTGGGAAGATATTTCATCCCATGAATATGACATTGAACTTAAAGTATATTATTGATACCCAAGTATGGTTTTCTTGGATATGAAATTGAATAAGTATCCTCTTGCATGTGGTATTTTTCTAGAGAAGAATAATTAGAGAAGAAAACATTGATATGTTTATTTGTTTCATTCTATTTCAATATATAAATCATATTCAAACTCATATAAAATTATTTATATTATGATATTATAAGTATATTCCTAGGTTTTTAAGTATTTGAATATTTTTGGAATGAGTTTGGAATAGTTTGGAAGTAATAGTGAAGTGTTCTAGAAATGATCATATTTAGAGAAAAAATGACTGAATTTTATATTCATAATATTTTTTATTCTCTATATACAAGTTAGTCTAATAAGACACATAGAAATGTGAAAAATTCTAGATTTTTTAAGATTAACTCTAGTTAGATTAGTGTAAATGTGACAATATCAATATTGCATAAGAATGACTATTTTAATTTGTATGAGTAACTCTGAAAAGATTAGTGAAAATACTATAATTTTTAGATTTTGTATGAGTAACTATGCTATTTCATATGATTAAATATTATTAGATGGATTTTAAATATGAAAACGTTCACAAATGTTTGGGTAATTTTAATAATTCATAATAGTTATCTTTGAGGAAATGACTTTTCCTTAGAGTTATTCCCATTTTTATATCAGTAATTTTTGTGACATAGATTTTTTGTAAGGGTCATTCCTATTTTCATAAGGTCCATTCTGAATATATTTGATAAAATTGGCTAAGTTTAATTTTTTAAATGTTAATAATTTATTTTTAAGAGTCATTTCTACTAAATAGTCTTATCCTAAGGAAAATTCAGAGAAATCATAAGAGTTGAAGGATATGAAAAATATAGTGTTCTTAGAAATTATCAAAGAGAATTTTCAAAAGAATATTTTTGTAAACTAATTAGTATCCCAAATATATAAATTAGATGATCTTAAAGTTTTTATTTATGTATAAAATATAACAATAAAAAGCCATGTTTCAAGAAGTAGATGAAAATGGTTCACGTAATGGAAATTATATTTCCCACAACCATGCATCCTTATAGAATAGAATAAGATCCTTTCACCATGATGAGAAACCATGTGAATTATATTTTTGGTTGTTTTAAGGGATCATGATGGTTTATACCATGAAGTAATTTTTTATGTTATGAAGGAAGAGGATGATTCATTTTAGTTTAATAGAACTAGTTTACTTCATTATGATATGTAAATACATGCCACATGTTATTTATAAGTCTACCAAGGAAAATATTATAACTGGAATAGAAGTGGAAGATGATAAAGAGAAGTTTGAGAAGTAGTTGAAGGTAGTTGGTGGTTCAAATTTTAATTTTAAATTCAAATTTTAATATTAAAAAGAGGTTTTTGATGTGTGGGATATATGAACAGGGTATTACATTAAATTTATTCTAAAGAGTATCATTGTGTGCTATATCTAATTTAAATTGAATAGAATGTAATAGGAGTGTTTTTAGTATAGTTCACATAAGGATAAGAGAGAATATGAAGAATGTCAATTCTAGTATTGCAAGTAGTAGAAAAATAAGACAAAGAACGTGCTAGTTTGTGTATCATCATCACAATTTTATCATGTAGTAAATAATAAGGCATCCACACTTTTTTATACATTGATAAAGTATATGGGAACAATAATTATATTGATAGAAAATCATTATAGGAATAAGGATAATACTTTCCTTAGTAGTACAATACAACCATGCATTTTTTAGGAGAATTTTAAGGAGATTGTGCCATGATATTCTTGTATCATAAGTAAAGGATATTCCCTACACATTTCAACATATAATGGTGATTCTAGTGGATCATATGATCTCATTTGAGCCCAAATAATTCCAAGGATTGGCTACTCATTTTGAGCAGTGAACCATATACATTGAGTATCCTCCTTTTATTGATTTCCTCAATATTTATGAATTAAAAAGTGAGATCACTCCTTCTAATAATTATAAGAGGTTAATTTTGTAATAAATCATAAAATTAAAGATATATATTACTATAAGATAATTCCACCCCCTCGTAGGGAACCTCACTATGCCTAGAGACACCATAAAATAAATATAAATCGATCATAAATATGGAATAAAACCATGAGTTAAATAATGATTCCAAATGGTTTTATCAAATATTAATTCATGAATATACAAAAAATAGGAAAGGAATATATCATATAAATGATAAAAGGTAGGATTAATATAATAAAGAAATATTATATCCCATAGAGGAATGAATAATCTTAGTGGAAGAAACCTATAAAAAAAGATGATAATATGAGAGAAAATGGAAAAGTTTCATTTGTAAACATTATAGGACTAACTAAAAGAAGAAAAAGGAAGGGAAACATAAAGGCAGGTAGATCCCCAAAATAAAAAAGGAAAGGAATCATAAAAAAATAAAGATGGATAATAAAAAGTGAAATGGATGAATGGAGAGAGGTAAAGTGTGATAGATAACATAACCCCCAAAATGAAATAGATTTGGATTGAACCCTTATAAACAAGATAAGGTATAAAATATAAATCAATAAGATATTTAAATAGAAATATAAGTCCTCAAAATTAAACTAAAAACATTAACATTGTCTCCACAGAATTTGCATATGAGTCTTGGAAGATAATATAGTCAATAATTAAATATTACATGATTAGAATGAGAACATGTAAGGGAACCCTTATCTCAAGTCTTGACTTGCTTCAGATGCCCCATTAACCTCTTTAATAGTCTAGTTATGTTTATTAAATGATTAATTTAAAACCATATTCATATTTATTTCAATTATATAATATATGAATTATTATTTTTATTTCACTTATTAAATTAATATTTTTCACTTCAATATTTTTTAGGTCATTTCATCCATGATTCCAAATTTGTAATACCTGAGAAATTCTATTAATAAATAAGAATATTTTTATTAAAAATTACATACTATAAATCAAAGATACAAATTTACTAAAATATATATAACCGATAATATAAATAATATAAAAACAAATAATGAAAGTATAATTTAGAAGTATTCTTAATCATATTCTGTAATGAACATCACAACTATGAAAAACGTAGTACAAAATAAAAATAATACAAGGCATGAAATTGATGTATTGAATGAACTAAAAATGAAAATTGTTATTTAGGATATTGGTTTGAATAAATTTATTGGAATTAAATATGACCATCACATGAAAATTTAGCATTATAACTAAATAGCCCGAAGGCCTTCATTTTTATTGATTTTTGATAACCCCCCTTTCAAGGGATAAGGGGGAAACCTTACAAGGCCCGTAGGCTCAGAGATTACATGGCTTGTAGGATTAAGAGATTACATGACCCGAAGGTCTTAGGGAATTCAACCAGACTATCTATAAGGAACTGCCCCTCCCTAGCATCTGCATCATGATAATAGCTCTCCACCTTCACATGTACATCTGACTAGGCTTCCTGTGAAATAATAGGCTAGTCCCGATGGCATAACCATACCCTCTCATTCTGAAAAATCCATTTGGCTCTGCTCTAGTGAGTGCACCTGCTCTGAATCCTCTTCTGGGGCTGCTCCTTTTTTGTAGTGTGTCTGGGGAAACTGCATGTGGCCCAAAGTCCTTAAAGGTGGCCCAAAATCCCTACTAACTCGAAGGCCTAGGTGGCTCAAAATCCTTAAGGACTCCAAGCCCAAACCGATGACACAAGGTGAATAGTTACAGCTACTACAGTACCGAACAATAACTGCTACAGTGCCTGCTACAGTATTCGCACAATGTATAGTTCTGCTACAGTACTACTACAGTACCTACTAGAGTACTGCTACATTACCCCTGGAAATATGCCTTTACATGGTTTTGAACCTGGGTCTTGTGGATTCACTTAAGGATACCTCACCAATTGGGCTTAGGCTCATGTACAACAATTTGGCATTATGATTGTTTAAGATATAACTATTATAATGTGACAATTAGAATTAGTGTATATTAAGGGTAATAATAAGGTATAATAGATCCATAATGGAGAAATCATGTACTTAAATAATATTAATATACCTTATGAATATCATTTTTTAGATATTTGGAAGGAGGTAGCCTTACTATGGTTTTCCATGAGCAAACCCAAGAATAACTTCAATAATTGAGGTTCGAGAAGAATTTTCTATAAGAGAAGTTAAAGATAGGGGATATCACTACTAGATCACTGTTATCATAATAACCAAATGAAATTACCACCATTTAATTCCTTACCATTAATTATTTTTCTGGTTCGATAAATAGGTATGTATCTAGGGGTTAAGTATTATTAATGTGTAAATTCATTTAGAAATGAAATTATGTTTTATCCGATACCACATTTTTATCAAATGTATCACCCATATATAAAAGTTAAAATTTTCATAATTATTGGTAGAATTTTATAAAATGTATTAAATATTTGAAATTATGATTTCAAAATTAGCAAAGGGGTTAAATTAGGTAGTTTTGGTAAAAATGGGAAAATATGGTAAATATGACATCATATATATGTAAACATGAATCAACTCAGAAAATATAGATATATTTGACTAATTTTGGAACTAACCATTATAGTGGATCACTAAAGGGGGTAATGTAGAACTATGGGGGTAGTAGGACACTTAAGATAAAATAAAAATAAAATACTCATTACTTTATTCTATGAAATTCCACTCACCACACCTATAATTAGTAACCCATTTTTCTCATTTATCCCACACCAAATTAGAAGTTATATATTATTATCTCTCTCTAGGAGTATATTCCATATCTCTATCTTAAATTTTAAATGGCTTGGTTGGTTCTAAGTTTTTTCTCTTAGCTAAGAATTGCAAGATAGGTAAGGGTCCCTTTTCCTTATCTTTTCAATTCCTATTTACATTTACATTATAGTATCCTTTTCAATTTACAATTTTTTATTAAACTATTTTTTTAATATTGATTTATGTTTTTTATTTTTTATATCTTATACATGTGATATACCATTTCACACACATTATACTCCATTCATATGTCGGTGTAATGATGAAATTCATTAAAGAGGTATTAAACTATATATTGTCCCATGATAAAAAAATCCATATGTTTTAAATATATTTATGGTATTATAGATGTATAATTTATAATAGGTTTTATTTGTCTAATTAATGATGAAAACCATGTAGGTAGTGTATCCTATTTTGGTTCCCAAGTGGATTAAACTCGATTTTGGCACAAGGTCACCTTTTCCATCAATGAATTCTGACCTTGAATTCCTCCCTTGAGGAAATTGTATATCTATAGAGCATATAAAATATGTATTATTATATAATCAATATTCTGTGAAAATTTATCCATAATTTATTTGGTCTCCTATCATTGCAAATACATGCATTCGATCGATTAAACACATTGATCATCTTAATATATTTAATTACCTGATAACTACAGTTTCATATCATTTACCTAATAATGGTAATTATTTGAACATCGTGAATCTAAAATTATACTTAATAAGTTTAAAGGGAATTTACATATACATACTTATTAATCAATTAACTGGGGAAATATATTGACATTCTTTTATAATCCTTCACTCAAAATAGGAAAATCTTATAAGGAAAGATTTATTGAAAAAATAATTCTATGAATTTATAAGCTGTTCATCATTGAAAATTATTTCATATTTTACCTATGAAATTTTAGTATATGATGTAATTAATTAAACTTTTATTTAAGGGGTATCCTAGTATTATATATCCCCTTAGTTCATCGGTAGGACTCATGAGACAAATAAGATATGGTAATGGGTCTTTCCTTACCCTTTATGTATTTTTCATGGAACATGGGCTCGATATTATGTATATAATGTCCATACTTATGAGTTCCAATAATTTACATCATTATGATATCATTTAATTTTTTTCCACAGTATTATGTTATGCTTATGTATCAGTTAATATCACATTATTTTTTTTGTAACTCTTGATATATTTCTTATTATATTATTATTTCATGTTAGCTTCCACTATATGGTATCCCTTACTAATAATTTGTTCTCACCCTTTAATTTTATTTATCATTTAACCAGGTAATATATTGTGATATTATGTATGATTAGACCTATAGATAACATTAATAAATAATTATTTGTACCAAATGATGTAATATTCCATGTTGTAATGTAATAATTAGGTATCGAGTCTCTTAGGGACTACAAAACCTTGATCCTGGGAATGTAATTCCATATAATTTCATTACCATATAATCAATAACCCATCATATCTAGGTAAACATGGTTGGGGTAATTTTAGTTGGTATCATAGAATGGGTTGGCATAAACCTTAGTAACTAAACTTAAAAAAACTTAGGTAGAGAATATAGATTTTACTATTATAAAATTATTTATATTATTCTAATTTTTTTTATTGGTATCCCATGAAAAAGAAATTATTTTAGGAAAAATTATATATATAGGACATGTTTTATAAATTAGTATAATATAATATTACAAATAAATTTATATGTTTTACTAGATAATGGAACATGATAGAAGGAATAAAAAATAAGAAAAAAATCAAGGAAAATGGGAGGAATTTTTGGATAATTGGGATAATGGAGTTAATGATAGTTCTACATAAATTATTAATCTCCTGGGTAAATTTACTCGAGTTATGAAAAATAACCTTTCCAGCATGTAGCAACCAATTACCCCACAATTTGGATCAAACTCTTTATAATGTCTTATAAGGTAATGAACTTCATCATTTAGTTGGTTGACTAATCTGAAAATGCTAGAGAAATGGATAAATTATCAAGAGTATGTCTGTATGGAATTTTGGTGTTCTAAAAAGGAAAATTTTATCATGTCTGAGTATAATTTTAGTAGAGATTCTGAAAAATGGAGGTCCTAGATTCAAAATACTAAGAAGGATGTTTATAAATAAAAACATGATGTGGGATGAATTTAAGGTTATTTTTGGAGGTTCTGGGTGTAGTGGAAGTGCGATATGGTCTTATACCCAACTTTTAAAATTACCATAATTGATGACTAATCTGGGATCAATACGATGATAAATGCAAGTATCTATAGAATTGAATCAAATATAAAAGACAAAGAAGAGAACCCGTAACCGGGAAGAGAGGATCGAAATATTTTGTTTATAACCTCCAAGGTGATTCTTTCCTCATTGATGCGTCCGACCGTGGTTCCGAGGTGTACGTTCATTGCAATGTAGAATCCCAGGATAGGTTTTCTCTAGTGATGATCCACACGTGATCCACATATCTCTGTATGTCGTTAAAGGAGTCTCCAGGCGCCAGTGCATAAGATCCTTGCACTTGCGATTTCCACCTTCGATCACCTTGATAAAGGATTCCAAAGTGTTCTATATGATCCAGCATAGGAGGATATCTCTTATTATTGAGAGCATTCTTATAGAGGTAATAGTTCTCTAGGATCGAGAGCTTTTCTCCAAGGATGTTGTGCACATAACCATTGGTTAGCCAGTGGTATGACCCCTTGGATAATTAGAGAATAATAATGTAACAGGGAATTTAATTCACTAGGTAATAATAAATAATAACCACAAGTATAATTACTTATTTTATTATTCCATGTGAAACCCCATGTCAAATAATAATATCAATGTTATTATTTCCATGACATGTGATTAACTTTCATGGTATATTTAAATATTATTTAACCAGATAATATTTAATATTATTTCTCACTGGACCCCTAACTTGGTCCTCTAATCCTCTTCAATATTTATTGGGACTTGAATAATGAGTATTTATTTATTAAATAAATATAACTAAATTATTCAATGATAAATAAATATTATGTCCATAATATATTCTCTCGAATAACTAGTAATGAAATAAATGTGATTAGGAATAATTGAATAATTATTAAACCAAAATCAAGAATAATATTTATTCAACTTGTTAAATACTAAATTATTTAACTGAGATACTATCTATACTTAGTGTGTGACCCTCTAGGCCTCTTTCTCATTGGAATTAGGAAGGGTTGCCTGAAGTCAAAGATTATTGTCTAGAAACAGGTCAAGGCATCCAAGAGAAAGAAGTTGATGTCATAATGACATTTCAGCTCATATGAACACTTACCATGTAATATAATCTCTTTGTCCTGATATCTCCAATCAATTGGGTTTCATACAAGATCCATAAACCAATGTGCCTAATTTATCATTCTTTGACTTCTCAGAATTTAACTTTCTTAGATAACACCCTAGACATGGATTTAGTTAGAATATATCATTTCCATCACAGGGCTTGGGATATCTACTTACGTAGAAGTGAAAAAAATTATCGTATTATTCATTAATGTAGTATTAATCGTGACACACCCAACATATCCTACCTATTTACGAACATCTTTCATCATGGTTTTCATCAAAAAATCTAAGTGTGTGAGTCATAATACCCATTAATAATAATATTAATGTTTAAGGACCAATACACACTTCCACATATAGGAACATCCAATGAAACTTATGAATGTGGATTTCCTACTGGAAGGCCTTGTTCTCATAATATCCTCCTGGATATTACCAAGGGCACAAACCATGAGAAGGTGCCTCAAATTTTCATGAGTCCCCACCCCTAATAGCATGTATCGTTTTTGTCCCTTCAAATGATATCATCTGGTCATAGAACATATATTCAAGAATAGTGTCATGGCACTTTCAGATTCTCATCATAGAAGGGATCCGCTATGACCTTTTAGTGTGATATATATTCTTAAGACATTATCACATACTAAGTTACACAAAATAAAAATCATGATGTGATAAGGAGTTTTTTAATATTAATCAAATGAATACATGTTTATCATAAATTAAAAATAAGTTGGTTTCTAGGTCACCAACTCCAACAGACTCCCACATTCACTAGAGCCAACTGATAACAACCTTTATTCTACTAGATCTTACATGATATTCATGCTTCTACTGAGATAGGTATTTAGTTAAGGGTTTTGTCACATTCTCTTCCATGGAAACTCTTCTCACTGTAACTTCACCCCTTTGATAGAAATACCTCAAGAGGTGATACTTTCAGAGTATGTTCTTTGTCTGTTGATGTGACCTTAGATCCTTTTCAAGATCTACCGATGTAGTATTATCACAATACAATGTAATGGGATCTTTACTTATAGGTACCACATCAAGCTCTTGGAAAATGTTCTGAATCCAGATGGATTCCTTGGCTATATCAAAAGACGCTATATATTCCGACTCCACTATATAATCAGTGAAACCTGATTTCTTTGAACTCTTCCAGCTCACAACTCCTCTATTGAGACATAAAACATATCCTGATTGCGACTTCAGATCATTCTGATCTGTCTAAAAACTAGCATCATCATACCCTATGATGACAACCTCATCGTATCCTCTATACACCGAGAACATATACTTAGTTCTTCTTAGATACTTAAGGATAGTCTTGACAGCATTCCAATGCTGTTATCCTAGATCTGGTTGACATCTGCATACCTGGATCAATGCATAGGAAACATCAAGTCTAGTACATAACATGGCATACATGATATATCTTATCACTGAAGCGTATTGAATCATACTCATACTATCTTTCTCATGTTTTGTCTGTGGATATGTTTTCTTGGAAAGATGTATATCATGTGATGTTGGAACCAATCACCTCTTGGATTGTTCCATAACTAAATCCCTTTAGTATCAGGTTAATGTATGTACTTTGACTTAGTCCAATCATCCTGTTAGAATATGTCATGAATGATATTGATCCCTATAATGTAGTCTACTTTGCCTAAGTCCTTCTTGGAGAACCACTTGTTCAACCAGTCCTTGACTGACTGCAAGACTTGTATAATGTTTCTAATAAGCAATATGTCATCAACTTGCATTACTAGGATAAGGAACACATTCCCAATAAAACACTTATAAACATATGGCTCACATTCATTCTTAATGAAACCAAATTCTCTTATGGCTTCATAAAATCGAATGTTCCACAACCTGAATGATTTCTTTAATCCATAAATGGATGTATGAAACTTTCATACCCTTTTAGCATCACTTGGTGTAACAAAACATTCTATTTGTGTCATATAGACATCTTTCTAATGGTTCCCATTAAGGAATGCAGTTTTGACATCCATCTACCAAATCTCATAGTCATGAAAAGATTATATGGAAATTATGATTCTTATGGATTTAAACATGGAAACTGGAAAAAAGGTTTTATCATAGTCAATTACTTGATTTTTTTTAAAACCTTTAGCCACTATCCTTTATTTATAGGTACTAACTTGATCTTCTACTTTGAGTTTCTTCTTGAATACCCATTTACACCCAACATTCTTTACATAAACTGGCACATTGACTGGAACCCATAATTGGTTTTGATACATGAAATCTATCTCTGAATTCATATATTATATCCATATTGTTGATTTTGAGCTCTCTACTATTTCTTTATAGGAGAGAGGTTCATCATTATCCGATAATGATGAGTCACCATCCTTGGTGATAAGGAAACCATATCTCTCTGGTTCCCTTACCTATCTTGTACTCCTACACAGTACTTGTGTTTCAGGAACTATATCTTCTATGGGGACCTATGGAACTTGTTCCTTTACCAACTCCTATGTATCTTGAGCATCAACTTCATCAAATTCAATCTTTCTCCCACTATCCTTTTTGAGGATGTTCTCCCTCTCAATAATGACAACATGTCTGGAAATAGTCACTTTATTGTCTAAGGGGTTGTATAGGTAGTATCCCGTTGTTTCCTTGGGATACCCTTTAAAGACACACTTCATGCCCTATAGTGAAAGTTTGTTTCATGATAAATCCTTAACAAATGCCTCACATCCTCATACACGTGTATGCGACAAAGTGGATTTCTTTCAAGTTCATAGCTTGAAGGGAATCCCATTTTCCACCTTAGTTAGTACTTGGTTTAATGTGTATTCCTTAGTTTTCAATTAATATCACCAAAAGGATAATGGAAGATCTACACGAATCATCATCAAACTTACCATGTCTAATAAGGTATGGTTCCTCATTTCACTAACACCATTCCACAGTGGTGTATAAGGTGGAGTGAGTTGAGATAGAATCCAAGACTCCCGTAAAATATTGATAAACTCTTGGTTAAGATATTATCCACCTCAATCCGATCAAAGCATTTTTATCTTCTTACCAAGATGATTCTATACTTCACTCTTAAAATACTTGAATTTATCAAAGGACTCAGACTTATACCACATTAACTAGACATAGTCATATCTACTCACATCATCAGTAAAAGTAATGAAGTAAGAATATCCACCTCTAGCTTATAATGGAAAAGGCCTACACACATTAGTGTGTACCAATCCTAGAATCTCTGGGGCCCTTTAACCCTATCCACCAAATGGTGGTTTGATTATTTTCCCTTTTAAACAAGCGTGATATCTATCAAGTGGTTTTAGCTCAGAAGAGTCTAACTAACTATATTGACAGAGCTTTGTCAAATGCTTATCGTTTACATGACCGATATAATGATGCCATAACTAGGTGTTGTATAAGTCATGTGAACTTGGTTTGTTATCAATTTCCAACAGTTGGTTCTCATAATTTAATACATACAGACCGTTATTTAAATATGCCATACCGTAACATATGTTGTCTTTATAAAAGTAACAATATTTTATTCTTAAATTGAAAATAAATCAATTTGTATCTAAAATTGATATAGAAATTATGTTATCGGTAACACTTGGTACATAATAATAGTCACGTAAAACCAAAATCATCTCGATCAGCAATGAAAGGTGGTAGTCACCAATTGAAGGAGTAGCCAACCTTGAACCATTGGTCGCTCGCAGATCAATATCTCCTATGAAAATTTTCCAAAATCTACTTGGTTACTGAATTTGAATATAGATGTGAGAACCACAAGCTATATCTAATACCCAATGTATAGAAATGGAAATATTGCACTCGATAATGAAGACACCATTAGCTTCCCCTTTCCTCTGGGTACAGTTTCTCTTCCAATGGCCTGACTTGCCCCATGAAAAGTATACTTCCTCCTTTTCATTTACTTACCTTTAGATATTCTTCTTCTTGCTTGGATGATGCTTGGGAGCTTTAGAATTTTTATAAATCTTTGTCCCCTTTATCTTGTCCTTCCCCTTCCTATTCACCATAAGGACCGTGGGTTTTTCATGCCCCATGTCCTTATCCACTTGGGGAATCAAGGTCATAAGTTATGACAATCTCTTCTCATTATTTCTCATATTATAATTCACAATAAAACTAGAGAAGGTATTGGGTAGTGATGATATTATGAGATATGTATGCAACTCATCAAGTAATTTAATCCCTAATATATTTAGATGCTCAATGTATCCAATAATCTTGACTACATGGGATCCTGCTGGTGTAAACTCTCCAAGCTTAGTAATGAACACAGTTTTAGAGATCTCATACCTCTCTTGTCTCACCTTCTCTTGATAGAGATCCCAATGGTGAGATATCATGGTATAAGCATCCATTTTCTCATATTGCTTCAAGATCTCATTGGTCATGGATGATAGCATGAGACACTGAACATAATTAGTTTCATTCATATGTTTCTCATACAAATAGAGTTCCTCGTCACTCACCTCATTTCTAGGCACAACTAATAAAGGCTCTTCTATCACATAGAGTTTCCTCTCATGGAGAAGGATAACATTTCCACTTCTAAAAATCAGTGTCAGTGAGAAAGTTTTTCTTCTCGAGTATGGATCACAATGATATGTTTGATTTCATTTTTATTTTTGTTTCTACAAATTAATATGAACAGAGTTTTAGTAATTTATCTTGATAAATTTAGACAGATAAATAAATTAATATTTATTAGTCTCCCCCTATTTTGTCGAAACCCAATATCCCTCACCATTGGATTCGAAATATCATATTTCTTGGATATTATAACATTAAGGATCCATATTTTCCTTGAAATTACCCCAAATAGGGTTGGTCAAGAAACTTGAAAGGTTTTAGGTAGGTAATCCAAATCTCAACTGCATTAACTCACATCTCCTTGATCTGTTGAGTGGACTCCCCAATACTGAAATCCTTAAATTTAGATTTCCTCAACCCTTGCCTCTCAATTACACCAAGTCATACTAGGGAAGTCAACCCTTGATGTAAACTAAGTTACGTCAACCCAAAATCTCAAATTAGAATTCCCCAATAATTGAAAATACCCCAACTAGGGTTGGTAAAGCACTTTGAACTATGGTTTGATTCTAACTGAAGTAATGGAAGGCTATAGTGAATTAATATTTAATTGAGAGATTTGATCCTTTATGCATAAATTTAAACTTATTACCTTTTCACATTCTTGTTAATATTGACTGAGATATACTTATTTGAGTAACCATGTATAGATAATATTTATGAATAATACATTTTATTTTAGTTCCATCTTTTATGCTTGTTAGTTCATTAATTATGTGATTGCGTCAAACATCCGTAATGAATAACCATAAAATTAACAAAAATAAAATAAAGGTTATGATAATGAGATTTACTATTGGTTAGTTTATCTAGTGGTTGATAAACTAACCCCAACCTAGGTAGAAACACCTTGAACTGTTTAAGGTTCATGTTTACCGCTTCCCACCTATCCACCTTTGTATCTCCGTGGATTGGTTTCTCCTCGGATCCTAACTTGAACTACCTCCACTAGCTTGGGATCTCTATCCATTACATAATCTTTTAACTCAAATGAAGTAAAGGGATAAAAGGGGTTTTACATAAAAGAAACCATGGGCATGGAAAAACTGCATATTAATGATGAGAAGGAACACAAACCAACACTTTTAATTTAATACATAAATTAAAAGGGAACCAATCACATACAAATGTATATCCTAGATCATGATAATTCACATAAATGAAACTAATTACATATTTAATAAAACTATAATTCAATAATTTAATAATTCTTATTAAGATAAATTATGCTTGAATCGATTAATCATTATCTTTAATTAGTAAATCCTTTTTATCTTAATCCTTTTATGAATTTCCTTGAGATTCTCATCCATAACCTTGTACATAACTTGTACCATGGAGGAAACCCAGTGAATATTCATCCAAAACTACCCAACATGTATTTATACTTGAATACACTTTATTATTTATGACAGTAGCATGCATGTAGAATTATAATTGCAATACAACTCATACATGATGTGCAGATCTTTGAACATTACGCAAATGTTAATTAAAAATATATATATCAAACACCTATCACATGTTGTGTCCTATATTTAAACCCACATTAAGGTACATGTCTCAAGGGTTATATGATATAATAATAATTTTTTTTAAATCTGTGTAATCAGAAAACGTTACACGACATGGAGATCCGACTACACGACATGTACCCTCCTCACCTTCCATCCGAAGTACATACCTGGGGAAATGGAATGTGAGGTGTACTTAAAAAATATTTGGATTAGACAACATGTACAGTGGTCCATATGCCATTTAGACTCTACGTTACACAGTCACCAGCTGAACAAGCTATGTATGGGATACACGACTTGACCCTCACCCGAAGGGACTACACTTCATGTCCAGTAGGCTACACGACATGTAGTCTGGCTGAATGTGGGCCAATCTTTCCTGGTCAACATGCAGTGTAAGAATTAACTAAACCACATTTAATTAATGCACACGACTTGAGTAACTTCCGAATTACTCCAGACGCGTTGAAAAAAACTACACGGTGTGTAATCTGAATTACACAGTGTGTGTGACAGATTACACGGTGTGTAATTATGAATACATGGCATGTACTATCGTGTTACCTAGACAGAATAATTGATTCCTCCTAATTATATCCTCGATATAGTTTTAATTTGAAAATTATTCATTTATATTAGATCTGCGAGAAACGAAAGAGGAAGAATAGATTTAAAAATTCATATTACAAGAATGATTAAACATGAATTGACAAACTAAATTATTAAAGATTAAAAAATCAAATAATTAATTAAACAATTATAAATGAAAATATGAATGCTTTGATACCACTTGTAGGTTCTGGGTGCAACGGAAGCATGGTATGGGCATGTACCCAACTTTGAAAATTTCCATGATTGATGATTAATCTAGGATAAATATGAAGATAAATGCTAGTATCCATGGAATTGAATTAATGATAAAATAAAAAGGAGATAACTTGTAATTGAGAAGAGAAGATCAACATATTTTATTTATAATTAATTTAATTAAATTAAATAATTACCACTAAGTTGATTCTTTCTTCACTGATGTGTTTGACCACGGGTCTGAGGTGCGACTTAGTTTCTATGTAGAATCAAAGGATATGATTTGTCTAACGGTGATCCACATGTGCTCCACGTATCCTTGGAAATCTATGAAAGGGTATTCGGGTGCTGGAGTGGAAGATCCTTGCGCTTGTGATGTCCACCTTTGATCACCTTGAGAATCGCTTCCCAAGCATTCTCCTCGATCCGATGGAGGAGGATCTATCTCGTTCTTGAGAGTGTTATTGGAGAGGGAATATTTCTCTAGGCTTGAGATATTTTCTCCAAGGATGTTGTGCACACAAACATTGGTTAGTCGGTGGTATGACCACTTGGCTAATTAGAGAATAATAAAATAATGGGGAATTTAATTCACTAGGTAATAATAAATAATTAGTACAAGTACCATTACTTATTTTATTATTCCATGTGAAACCCCATGTCAAATAATAATAGCAATTGAATTCTTTCCATGACATGTTCTTAACTTGCACATTATTTTTAATTATTATTTAACCAAATAATATTTAATATTATTTCTCACCAGACCCATAACTTGGCCCGCCAATCCTCCTCAATATTTATTGGGCCTTGAATAATGACTATTTATTTATTAAATAAATATAACTAAATTATTCTTCGATAAATAAATATTTTATCCATGATATATTCTATAGAATAACTAGAGACAAAATAAATGAGATTAGGCATACTCAAATAATTATTAAACTACAACTGGGAATAATATTTATTCAACTTGTTAAATAATAAATTATTTAACTGAGATGATGGATACACTTAGTTTGTGACCCTCTATGCCTATTTCTCATTGGCATTAGGAAGGCTTGCCTGAAATCCAAGATTACTGTCTAGTAACGAGTCCAGGAACCTAAGAGAAAGAAGTTGATGTGGAAATGACATGTCACATCATATGAACACTTACCATTTAATATAATCCCTTGGTCCTGATATCTCCAATCATGTGGGTTGAATGCATTTTCCATCAACCCATGTACTCGATTTCTTACTCTTTGACTTCCCAAGATGGAACTTGCCTATAGAACATCATGGACGTGGATTTAGTTAGGCTATATCATTTCCATCAAAGTTTCTGAGATATCTACTTTCATTGAAGTGATAAATCCTTTCTCGCATTATTCATTAATGCAGTATTACTTTTGACACATGAAATATATCATACCTCGCCGCGAACATATGTTACCATGGTTTTCATCAATACATATAAGTGCGTGAGTCATAATAACCATTAATAATAATCTTAAAGTCTAAGTACTAATACACACGTCCGTAGATAAGAAAATACAATGACACTTATGAATGTGGATTTCCTAATGGAGGGTCTTGTTATCATAATATCCTCCTGAATATTACCTAGGACACACACTATGAGAAAGTGTCTCAAAGTTTCAAGAGTCCCCACCCCCGATAGCCTGTATCATTTGTGTCATTTCAAATGATATCATCCGAACGTAGAATATATATTCATGAATAGTGTCATGGTGCTTTCTAGTTCTCATCATAGCAGGGATCTTCTATGACCTTTTAGCGAGACAACTATTCTTAGGAAATTATCACATACTATGTCATGCAAAATAACAATCATGATGTGATAAGGTGTTTATTAATATTCATCCAATGAATACAGTTTTATCATAAAGTACAATGATGTTGGTTTCTAGGGCACCATCTCCAACAATTTTTTGGAGAAATATTTTCCTTAGGGAGAAATGTGTTGAGATAGAAAAATAATACTTAAATTTAAGACAAAAGGGTTAAGTGATGGAGGCTGATTATGGGGATAATGTAAAAAGGTTAGAAAGGTATGTTGTGGATTATCTATGAAACCTATAAAGTAAGATTGATCATTTTATTAATGGTTTAAATCCATGTATTGTAATATCATTAATCTCTCAAACTTTTTCATCACATAAAGAGACTATAACTAGTGCTATCAAGATAGAAAAATAGTTTTCTAAATCATTTATTTTTAAAGGGAAACCTGAGAATAATAGTATGGAAATTTTCCATGTTTAAAGAACAATCAGAAGATAAAATAAAACAATAGTGGAGTTCCGTTTATAAAATAAATGTGGGAAGAAACACCCAAGGAATTTCTTAAGTGGTCTGGGTGTATGTTTTAAATATAGAGAGAATGGTCATCAAGATCATGAGTGAAAAATAAAGAGAGAATAAATTAAAGTGAAATGATTCAACTATAAAGAGATGAGACATTACTATAATAAATTTCCCAAGAAACATGGGAATCATCCCTAGAGGATATTTTTTTTATTTTGGTGACGCTTTAGAATAACAACAACTGGTGTTGAATAACTAAATGACACGATAGAAGGAATTTTAATTATACACTAAAAGTTAGATAATAAATTATTTGATTCTATATATATGAAATCTTTTATATATTACATGATTTCAAAGAATATTAAACCATCCTTGATGACTTAAAGAATTATTTATTAGTTAGAACATTATGTAGTATTTTGATTGTAATAATGATATACAATTTTTTTTCAATTTAGAATACATGATTGTTCTATGTTTGAAAATATAATAATCATAACTATTATAGATTTTGATATGATCTTTTTGATGGATTGGATCTTGAATTATAAAGTACCAATTTATTATATAGAGAATGATGTTATAATTAGTGAGGAAAGTATGAATTTACTTGTTTTTAGGGGATATTTAAATACCAAAATCTCTTCAAGAACACCACCAATAACTCACCTTAATGAAATTATTAGGTAAGTAATAAATGAAATTTATTCTATGAAAGGGATGGAGGTTTCAAAAATAGATTACATACCCAATGTGCATGAATATATTGATGTATTTCCTAATGAAGTACCAAAATTTACCCTTAATAGAGAAGTTTAAATATTTATTGATATTACCATTATTGAAAAACTCATATCTAATTGACCATATAAAATGCATCCAATGGAGTTAGTTGAGTTAAAGTAGTAATTAGAAGAATTATGTGAAAAATGTTACATTATTCCAAGTGTTTCAAAATGTAGATAACCTATCTTATGTGTGAATAAAAATATTGTATAATGATTTTATTCATTGATTATATGTAAAAAAATGAAATTAACATAAAGAAAAATTTCCATGAACCAACTCGAGTCAACTCTGAACCGGTCACCCGAGCTGGACCATGATAAGGCCCAAGAGGCATTCTCGATCCTATCGGGTCAACAACTAGTGTTGGGCATCAAAGATGAAACATTTTGGAATGATTATCCCATAAAGATCCAATAGATAATGTAAGATAAATAATGTAGCATAAAAAAGATAAATGAAAAACCACTTATCAAAAAAATACATAAACACATCCAAATAAAACTGCATTGGAAAGAAATAGAAAGATAAAACAAAACTCAGAGCAATCATAACTGACATGATCTCCATGTTACCTCTTGGTGAACACTATCCATAGGACCAACCCACATCACATGAAAACTTGAATAAAAGATAAACCTGCAAAAAATATCGAGTCTACCGACATCGAGTGGAATGAGTAGAGTGTGAGAATAAAAAATCTCAATAGGTAATCACAATAGAATTCATACAAGCCCTTTTTCAAAATAGTTCATAAATGATAGTTTGAAATGAATTTAAGAAAATATGTTTTTAACATTTAAAAGTGAAAATAATATTTTATTTTAAAAAAATAGTTTTGAAACTAAAATAATGAAGTGAGAAAACAATCCAAGTGATGCATAAAAAAAGAAAATATGATCTAGGAACAAGAATAAGGATATATAAAATAAGACCATAAAATAAAGGGAATGACATGAGTACAAGTAGAAAAATATTAATAAGATAAGAAACCATGTTTTTTATAACAAAATAGAAACATAAATGTATGTAATCATTGGAGTTTACTAAACATACCAATAAGTAATCCCTAAATGCACCCAGTTTAGACCCACCCACCGGTATGTGGTGCACCTCCATAGTCAATAATTAACCTAGATTCTCTAAACCAGACTCACAAGTATAAAATCAAACTTGTCCTATCCTCTTTCTAGGAGGTTCTAATCCTTACAACCAGGACTAGAAATAAATCATCACTCAACCCTTTAGATGAATTCCATGAATACCATGATAATAGTATAAAATAGAATGAGGAGTTCATCACATTCTTAGCATTAAACATATCTCACTTATTCCACTATGCATGTCTTTCCCAATCCTTGACACCATCTATGCAAAGGACCTATCATCAGAAAGACTACCATAGGGGTTCCTATTATATATATAACCATTTAAAAGTACCAACTAGTCTACATGTCATATAAGTTTTAAAAACTATTTCCAAAACATCACAAAGTACCAACCATGCCTTCACATTTACAAATCTAAAACCATTTATAAATGAAATACCTTTCTCCTCAAAACCATTTCCAAAGTCAAAATAATAACATAATTCATGCTCAGAAGGTTCCAAACATGAATCTATTTAGAAAAATCATTTTAAAATCCTACTCTAATTCATTGGAAAAAAAAAATACATTTAGAAAAAATTGGGGGTTTTATAAAACCATCTGGGAGAAGGAGTGGAGGATAGACAACAAATGGGGGAAAGAGTGTTTCGAAAACTGGAGTTTCAAGATGGGAATATTTATGGAGTCACCAAGTATTTGTGTGTTGTTATCTATACATGAACCCTATGAACATAAATATGCCCACATTCACTAGAATATAAATGTATAACCATAATGAGGTCCATGGGTCCAATAAAGAAGCACATAGAGTGTCACATCATATCACAAGAGTTCACATATAGGAAATGAACCATATAAAATTACCAAAACCACACATAAAGATCAATTCAAAAGAAAACAAAACTACCAAAACCCAATTAAGGCTGAACACAACCCTTAAGTGCTCAAATTAATTTTAAAAGGAATCAAACACCTTACATGCATATACATATAGGTATAATTATAGAAATACCTTAAAAGACCATTTTTATCAGTTTTACAACATGAAAACAACACAATGAATCAAAATAGAACATCAATAATATAAATAACACATTTATATATTATTAAATAAATATCAAGAATCAAATGGAATGTTTCATAATGAAAATGGATAGAAATATCTACCTCAATGGTGTGTGAATATAATAAAACTACAAGAGAGGGAATAACCAAGACCAAGAAGAAAACCGACAAACCTATCATCAAATGAAACACATTCTATCATAAAATATCTACCCTTAGGGTTTTACAATAGGAATCCAAGCCAAGAAAAACCAAGTTTCAATAGAGGAAGTGAAGAAGAGGGGAAATGACCCAAAAGCAAGAGAAAATCAATTAGAAACCTTGGGGACAACAAATGTGGGAATGAGAGACAAGGGAGGAGGCTTTGGGATATCACATCATGTGAAAAAACCAAGAAATATGTGAGGGTAAATTTGGGGTTAAAATATAATAGGGGAAAACTTATAAATTCAGGTTTTCAAGATTACAGTCAAGTTGCACAATTTGGCAGTACAGTTTACCAAATCATGCACCAACTGTGTGCATCCTACTAGAAGGAGGGGACACCTGTAAAAACCTAGAGTTTATAAATTATATCTTTCTCTTGAAATAAACGTGTGTTATAATATACTATATAATATTATACATATAAATAAAGGAAAAAAATATTTCATTAATAAATAATATTACATTAATCAGCAATGAAACCAATTAAAATTATAAACATTACAATTGGAAAAAAATATAAAATAAAAATGCTAAAATGGGAAAATATGGATCACCCCAATCTACTATAATCATCGCCCCTAGTTTTAACACTATAGAAAAGAAACAAAATATTAGTAAACCAATCAGTATTATAGAAAATGGAAATATATAACCCCAAAATGAATTGAGTTGAATATTGAATGAAGGAATGGATTGGTATATTTAGGAGGTAATGTGATTAATTTAATAGTAATTTTAAAATTTAAATAGTAATGTGACTATTGGTAATAGTAACCTGATTGTTGGGAATAATAACCGAATCGTTGGGAATAGTAACATGGCCATTGGGAATAGTAATCTGACCATTGGAATAGTAAGTTTTCCAAAAATAATAAATTGTGTTATATATAATATTTATGATGAATAATTTATGTAAATATAAAATTTTTAATTTCAAAAAATAAATATCAAGATTAAAAAACTCAAAGAAAATAAAATCACATTTTTAATAAACTGTATTTTAAAGTATTTTGTAAAAATCATTATTTTTATATTAAAAATTAAAATAACCTATTTTTGAAATTTATTTTTATAAAATGAATATTATTTATGAAACTATAATTTTTAAATTTTCTAAGGGAGATTTATTGAAAATTTTCTGAAATAATTTAATTTTAAGGTAAATAGTAAAAATATAGTTTTTCACATAACTGATGTATCTTAAATTACATCATTCATGATGTAATAATGACCTAATACTTCCTAGAAATTGAGTTTCTACCACGATATATTTTATTTCACAAATAATTCATTAAAATTAAATAATCTTAAATTCTAATCCTAAAAAGCTTTTTCCAAAACCTAAAGTCAAAAGTGATTTTTTAAAATAGAAATTTTTCTTTCTTTCTACCTTCCTTTTTAATAAACTAATGAATTAAAATTATAAAAATGTTTAAAGTATTTAAAACATTTAAATTATATTTAAATATTATTTATATTGTTGAAAATTCACTATTACAAGATTTACCATTGAAATATTATTTTATTTAATATTTTATTCTAAAATACCCTTCTCCTCAAGTATAAATTACCTGACTCTGTACCCTTGTAAAACTACTCATCCATATCCTACCAAATCCAATACTATGATAAATACACCCTCTAAAGACCATTATAATACCTAGGGAAGTTTTGGAGTAAACCAACTCCAAACATCAAGGGAGTTTTAGTGTTGTACAAGAGAAGCTACATCGGAGATTAAGTAAGTTTCGATCAACTCTTATCTTTTTTATTTATTATTATTATTCCCTTTATTTTTTTCACCACTAATTTCAAAACATATAAGATTAATTAGGAAGTATGTTAACATTATATTAATTATTTTAACATACTATGAGATTCATATTTACTATATATATAAATTCAAAATACTCTTTCTAGCCCTCCCGACAGTGTCTCGTCAAAGGTCGGTTAACCACCTACGGAGACATTGCCAAGTCAACACTTATAACCATCATCATGTATGGATATTATGAATTATATATAATATATATAAAAATGTAATTATATGTATTATAAGATTCCGGAATTAAGTATACTAATGTATAAATTAAATTGAACAAAATAATGAAATCATAGAAAAACAGGAAATTATTAAATAAAACATGATATCAAAATGACTACCCTATAACCAAGGAAATTAAGAAATATAACAAAATTACTATAAATGATAAAAAGTGATAAAAATTACAATAATTCACTTCTATATCAGTGTTTAAATAAATCTCTGTTCATTATTTAGGAGCTACAAAAGTGATGAAATAAAGCAGAAATTAACGTAATGGGATTCTCAAACCCAATTCCTTTTCTTTGGGTTAACCATATTTCATGACATCTTCAGTGTGGATATTCCATTAATGTTATTTATATAACATTTCATTGTTATTACCTTTTCTTTCCAGGGATATACATGTTTCCACCTTGATTTTTAAACCAAATACAATGATTTCCTAAAAGGACACATTTCTTTCCAAAACAAATCTTTGACACCTCATGTTCTATTTATCATCTAAGAAAAATGATATCTTACTCCAATATATGATCTCCATTTTTCTTTTTAGAACCCCTATGTTTATTATTTAATTTATTATCAATGAAATCCTTATGAAACCCACTCATTTCCAAGGGTTATTTCATGATTATGTCTCTTATATGTTCTACATGGCTTGCATGATTATGTAAATATTATGATGAGATGAGTGGATCTAGAATTATATATCCTTTCAATGCATTGTTTAATGTTATTTATCTCATGATACATTGTGTAATATGCATGAACATGATGCTAGATTTTTTTACAATGATGATGTTATGATTATGCACATATGTTATGTGTGAACATGATGCAAGATTTGTTCACAACTTTGTGTGGTATTTGACCACTATTAAATGAGGTTTAATTTTTATGAATTTCCACATTCCATGACTTCATAACATGTTTCCCTCATGATGTTTATGATGATCATATGCTTATGATATGATGATGATTATTAAACTCACCCATGTTATATTGATTCATGCCCCTAATTTATCCTCTTACTAGGATTTTAGATCACCTTTTTCTTTGATGTATATCATCAGGTTATTATAGGTACTAAGGAGAATGTGATATTTTATAAGGATAAAGAATAAGTATTTAAATAAATTTTTATTTTATATTATGTGAAATTTATGTATGAGCCTAATTTTCCAAAGTCACTAAACATTTTGATCTTGGATTTGTATGTCTACTATGTTATTTATCTTAAAATGATGTAATAACTATGAAAGAAAAATCAAGGTCATTATAGTTTTTATTAGAGCATAGTTTGTTAATTTGGGAATTAGGATTAGAGAATGTTAGTAACAACCCTCAGGATAAGTCTAATTACATGCAAATATACATGAAGCTCTATTTTAGAAAGAGTCTAAACATAGGGATCAAAAAAGATAGTCCTTTAGTGGTAAATTTTTAAAAAGAAGAAATTATTTATTCATAATTTTTTGACTTATGATCAAGCCATTTTTATTTTAGAAAATGGTGTGAACTAGAAGAAACCAAGCCAACAACCTATGTGAGGTATAATGCAATGATTGCCTGGATGATATCCCCAATCCCATGGGAATTGGAGTTCCAAACTTCATGGAAATGCTTACCCAAATGTCTTAGGATTTGAATAATAACTTGAACCATGTGGAACATCTTCCTTCACCCAAGAAGGATCAACTATCCATTTATTATTTTATATGGCACCAACCACCATCATTTAGTGGGTCTTCTAATCCACTAGTTGTGAAATTGGGGGTCAACTCAATATAGAAGATCTTTTTTATGATCTACTCTTATAAGAAGGAGAAGGTGACATTGGTCGTTTATCATTTAGATAAAGAGGTTGATCAGAGGTGAGTGTTGATTAATAACACTAATCCCAAGGATTAAATATAGGATATGGGGTGAGTAGTATTTAAGAAAATATTTCTTAACAAGTATTTCCCTCGAAATCTTAGAGAAAATATGAAGAGAGAATTCATAGAGATGAATCAAAAGGAAGGTGAATCTATCATGGATTATAAAGAAAACATTACAAGGCTTTACAAATATTCCTTGGGATTTGTTATCAACAATGATAGAAAAATAGATAGATTCTTTAGTGTTTTAAAACCACACCTTTGAAATTATCTAGCTATCCAAGGCTTTGGGAGTTATGAAGAAGTGGTTTGATGTGATCTTAAAGTAGAGATGAAGTTTAGAGAATAGTCTCAAGATTATGGATATTAGAAGAGAATAATGGATTTTAAGCTGGTGGATCAAATGAAAAATGAGGAAAAAAGATCCAAATATCCACATATCAAAAGTATGGTAAGAAACATCATTATAATTCTTTCAAAGGGGCAGAGAAATGATTCAAGTGCGGGAGAGAAGGATACCAAAATCATGAATATCAAAGAGACATGAAGATGTCAGACAACATGATAGAGGAAATTAAGGCACCTCTTAATGAACCACCCATGGTTCAAAGATTTAATTGTAGGGAGAAATGGAATTATGCAATCCAATGCACTAAAACATGGGTCATTGAGGGTAATCAACATCAGCAACGACCAAAGCCAAAGGGACAAGGGAAAGATTGTTCCATCAATACAACTGAAGTGGACCATGAAAATGAATTCATACAAGGTACACTTACTATAAACTCAATAATTGAGAAAGTCTTATTTGATTATGGTTCTACACATTATTTTATATCCTGTATGTTTTCTATAACTGTTGAATTGAAGCCCCGATACGTTAAAGTAGAGATATATGTAAAAAAACATTATGGTGTAACAATTGAAACCCAAGTGTTATACTCTTCTTATATTAGTGCATGTGGGAATATTATTCCCAAAATTATTGTAATCCTTCCCTTTGTAGAATTCAATGTTATACTGAGCATGGATTGGATCTCATTATATAGAGAACACACCAATCATCAGGAAAATGAAATCTCTTTTCATATTTCGTATCATCCCATGCTCCTCTACAAATTCAAGGATGATTATGAATCTCATTTATATATATATATATATCAATAGTATGGGTGTTGATACCCTGTGAAGAAGCATAATTTTCCCAAATGGTTGAGTTAAAGGAAGGTATCAACCTGGAGGAAATTCCTATTATTAGAGAATACACTGATTTATTTCCTGAAGAGTTACCTGGACTTCCCCCAGATTGTGAGGTAGAGTTCTCAATAGAGCTCATAACCAGATCCAATCTTATCTCAAAATTCCCCTATAGGATATCCCTAGTCAAATTGGAAGAGTTAAAGAAGTAACTGCAAGATCATTTGGTCAAAGGGTTCAAACACCCTAGTGAATCACCTTGGGGCATGACAGATCTCTTTGTAAAGAAAAAGGATGGATCAATAAGGCTGTGTATCTATTAATGGAAACTCAACAGGATCACCATAAATAACAAGTATATTCTTCTTGTAGGTTTTGGGTGCAGTGGAAGCGCATTGGTGGGTGTACCAAACTTTAATTTTTATGTTAAAAATTATCAATCTGAGATCTGTCATGATAATAAAACTTTGTATCTTCTAAATATAATGAATAAAGAAAGAACATAAGGGAGTCTCAGAAGCATAGAGGGAATCATCATATGAAGGTTTAATTAATTTAATTAAAATACAAGAATTACCTTGAGGCAATTCTATCTACTTTGATGTTTCTTATCACGATCTGATGTGATCCGTCATTGTAACACCCCGAGCTTTCACGATACACCTCTCTTTCAATAATGCAATAGCTTGCATTGTACGCAAGTTCGAGATTCTAACACACTGCGACCAATCAAAATAGCCATTATGAATAGAAATACCCACTTTTTGAAATTATATAAATTTTATATTTCAAAATGGACTTCATTTTTGTATTCGTAATATCGAAATTATCCTAAGTTGAATTTTTTGTAATTTTCTGAGAACTTCCATTTTTTTATGAATAGTGAAGAATACTTAAAAACAACTTTTTTAATCAAAATAATTTATAGTGATAAATTATAATATTGAGTGGTTTTAAAGTCTAATTAGAATATATTTTTACCATTTTATCCAATTGTGTTCATTATAATTAATTTCACTTTGAAATTAGACATAAACAATTGTCAATCTTTTGATATATATTGTTTCTTAAAATCACGCTATTTGTTGTGACATCAGGAATTAATTATAAAATTAATTAATGCAACTTATATGTTTGGAATTTTTTAAAATAGACATCATTTTTGAATTTGGAATATCAATTATAGCTTAGGGTATAATTTTGGCACTATTCTGAAAAACTTCAATTTTTGATGAATAGTGAAACCACTAAGTGGTAGTTAAATAACTGATTTTTTCATTTAAATGAAATATTACCACTTCTGTGATTTGATTTTCAAAAATCCGACATAAATGGTTGTCATTAGGAAGTAAAATGTGGTTCAATGTGATTAAAATAATTTTTTGGTGAATAGTAACTTTTAAGTTTAATTAATCGCGATTAAAGGTAATTAGTGAAATTTAAGGTAAAAATGGTATTATAAAAATATGAAATGACCTTTAAACTTTTCCTACCTCTATTGGATGAGTCATGGACGACCAAGAAAATACATGGGTCAACTTGGGGAACCCATGGAGCCACTTTGGTAGGGAAATGACATAAATAACTTTTATTTAAAGTTAAAATAAAAATGTCACAAACATAAGTTGTTTTACTAAAAATTTTTTTAAATGGGTTTATACATGTCATATTTTTGACTATAAATATTCATTAGAAATATAAAAATATTTCCTATATCATGATATTTTTTTTATAATTTTTAGACATTAAATAAATTAAAATATTTATGACACCATGATGGTGCAACAATTACCTCATTAATTAACGATTTAAATAAAATGAAAAGATAATGTAAAATCCAAGGCTTACACTTGTCAAAAAACTATTGGATGAGTAGATTTAGAACCCTTATCACCTTATCCTGGAATTATATAAGTGTGGGACCTTTAAAATCTGAAACTCATTATATAATAAAGTAACATTTCATTACTTTCCAAAAGTGCCCCTCCTCTCCACTTATAAAAGGCCCCCACCACTACCACCTTACTCACACTTTAAAAGCCTTTTGACTCGGAAAAACTATTCCCAAATACTCTCCCAACTTCCCTCCCTTACTCCAAGAAGCCTCACTTTGGGCATAATTCTTCCCAAGGAAGCGTTTGGCTCAAATCAAAAGAGTTACCCGATTTTAAGGTAATGTCTTCTCTTATGTTATTTTGTTTTATTTTTCTTCTCCAACCCCCTAAACTCTTTTTATTAATTTAATTTTTAACAAAACCAGTATCCTAAATATACTAGGATGTTTTTATAATAAGGATTCAAGATACACTTACACACACCTACATATAATGGTTAAAGAACATATTGTTTCTGTGGATGGCGAATTTCTACCTCACGAAACGGTGATTGTTCAACACTCATATAACACCTTAAAAGGTGGACATTAAGATGTAACTATATTTATATATAATATATAATATGTTTATGTTTTACTTAAGGTTATTTATTTTTCATTTATGGCATACCTTTCTTGTTTCCATTATGGGTAAATGTGATATTTTCATTTTAGGAAGTGCGGACTACCGACCCCTCAAAATGATTTGAATCGTTAATGCCATATGTGGGATGTATAAAGGATGGAGTAAATGATATTATATATGATATTATATTGGAATTATAATATACCTTTATATAATTATGATTTCA
Organism: Viscum album; assembly: GCA_963277665.1. Taxonomy (NCBI): domain Eukaryota; kingdom Viridiplantae; phylum Streptophyta; class Magnoliopsida; order Santalales; family Viscaceae; genus Viscum; species Viscum album. The sequence continues at coordinate 1,075,761,508 of OY728166.1, read as the reverse complement.
TTAAATACGAAATATAAATGAAAGTAGCGTTCATGCGTACATACGGCTTACCGTCTCCATGAACGGTGCATTTCATTTCTTACCTCTAAACGTTATGGAATATTATAAATGCATGTATATACTGGATATATATGAGATATATGATATATATGTCATGAATATAATTCTGGATATAATGTATATTTCACCACATAAACAACTTGTAATTATAAGAAGTTTATTTTTGACTCAAGTACCAACGATCTACAAAACGACCGTTATTAACTTAAATAAATACCTAATGTTCATAAAATGGTAATAAGTGATATAAAAGGAATAAAAAACTTGAAAAAGGTTCTTAAGAAATTATAAATTAACTCTAGTTTATTATTCAGGAGGTTAAAGAACGGTCGAGTCAAGACAGGATGCAAGGTAAGGGAATTTCTTAACCCAATTTCCAATCTCTGGGTTAATCTCTTACTTTCAAATTATGTCATGATATTATTATTTCCTATATTTTATTTGTACTTTCTTTATGTGTAAATATAGTGAATACACATAATATATCTATTTTATTTTAAAAATGATCTTTGTAAGGACTTTTTCTCAATCTCCTTTCATTGAGGCATATTTTGGTTTTATACACAACTTTCCTTTATACGGTGTATAAACCCCTTTGACTTTTAAGTTTATTCAAAAGGAATATTTTTATACGAAGTGTTTTACTAAAAGACAAAAAGGAATGTTTTTCTTGTCATACGTATGAGGTGACAATGACTTATCCGCCGCCATGGCCATTATTTGGGTTTCGGCTTCTTCTACAAGCCATAACTTTTTTTAAATGAAAAATAAATATCAAGTTTTAATTTTATTTTATTTTGGTATTGAAAATGTTTTTGAAAGTGTTTTTATTATATCAATGTGTTGTATTGATATCTTGTGATTGAAATGTGGAAATGTTATGTTTCCTTTATGCATGTTTTATGTGATACGATTATGTTATGGTTTATGATATGTTTAAACCTGTACATATGAGGAATGCATTGGACTTAATAAGTGACGGGTGGAGCCCGCTATAGCTCCTCAATGCATCGGCAGGTCTCATGAGACAAACTAGTGTCTTGGCACGAGGTCTTTACAAAATAGTATTTTTGGTCTTGGCACGAGGCCTTGGCTACGTGGTTATGATAGTCTGGCATTATGCATTCCATCATTATGAAAGTGGTTATTGATATTTCATGTGATTATTCGACCAGTATAATATCCATGTGAAGAAGTAAATGGAATTATCTCATTTTACTTTTTCCATATTATGTTGAAGTTCAAGTTTAAAAGGCTTTTGTTTTAGTTATACATTGCCTTAAATGTTTATGTTTATTGATGAAAGCTTCCTCTATATTGTTATCCTTACTGAGCATCTGAGATCACCCCTTTCAATGTTTTAATATTTTCCAGGATGTGAAGAAGTATTTTATGAATGACCTGCAGGGATAGTAAGAAGAGGATATGAGTGTGGACTATGGAGACTTTGTTATTTTAGTTTTTTTACATTATGATGTAATGTAAGTCTTATGAATGTATCTAGTGTTTCCAAGACTACTAAACTAATCAGTCTTTCGAGACTTGATCTTTTGTGATCATGCCAATGTTATGAAGTAATGCATCGACTCTGAGTAGCTGGGGTTGGGTCATTACAGTTGGTATCAGAGGAAGTTTAGTACTAACCTTGGATTCTAGATTTAGATAAACTCTGATTAGAGAACATAGCCCGAAGATAGACTTTAAGGATTAGTAAAGAATAACTTCCTAGAATTTTGGTATTATAGAGATTTTGTGAGTTTTCCGAGCAATACATCCCTGTCTGGATACGAGCAGGTAGAGGCGGCTCTGGCACAGATGTACCTAGGGATAAAACCTGAAAACAGTGCTTTGATCTAGACTCGAACGGGAACTGGTGCATGACAACGGGCCTTGCTGCACTCTTGGTTATGACACTCCTGGGGGATATGCTTAGGATAATTATTAGTTTATTTACAAAACATTATGAAGGGATTATGAATATATACTTCCTCAAAGAAAACATTTTTGTGATTATGGATTACATCCATAAATAGTTCAATTTATGTTAAGTGTTTTTCAAGTTTGTTATTATGTATTTAGATTCATAAACTAACCTAGTTTATTCTATTTTATAGAAATGGCACCCAGTAGAAGGAATGTGAACTCCATCAATACGTATGATCCAAAGAGTAAAAAGGATCATATCTTTCACGGTATTAATCCAACATTTAGAAGGGAAATAGTCTCCCATGTGTTCTCAACATATGAAGAAATAGTATCATCTATTAATAAGATAAGTAGAGAATTCTCCGAGTCTTATGTATTTGAAGGGATGAAAGAGAAGAAAAGGATGGAAGAGAGAATGATGGATAAAGGGACGAGGGAAAAGAAGAATTTTCCAATATGTGATAACTGTGGGAAGAAACACCTTGGAACTTGCCTGAAGGGAATGGGAGTTTGTTATAAGTATGGAGAAAAAGGACACCAAGTGCATGACTGCAAGGGTAAGAAAAAGGTTTCAAATGTACAATGCTTCATCTGCAAGGAGCAGGGACACTATGCAAACCAATGTCCAAATCATCAGAGTATTCCCCAAATGATGTTATTGGATAATAATCAAGTTATGATACTACCACTGATGAGGAGGAATGATTAGAGTTTTTATGTTGTTATTAAATAATTTTGTCGTTTGAGTGTTGTATCAATGATGTACTGGTTATAATAATTATGGAGTATATAAGGATTGTACTGCAGTACTATTTCATCAAGGACTTGAGATTGTGTGGAACCAAGAAAAGTGACTCCACAGCAGGTTAAATTTTTGGAAAATATATGGTTGAGATAAAGATAAACCATAATATGGTTCTGATACCGAGATAGTAATTTTAGAATAATACATGATTGATTTGGATAAATTATATTGGATATTCTTAACTTCCTTGAAACTGATTAATGATTTGTATACATTTTTTTGATAGAAGGAGTATATCTAGTATTCTATAAGGAATAAGGGATCTTGAATGCAATCAATAAGGATTTATGGTAATTCAGTATGTTGTAGTGTTTTAAAAGAATACATGATGAAGGTGTTCACATGTTGTTACGTGGAAAAAAGGATCTTCATTATGTTTACCTTATAAAATTTGGACTGTGAGTTGGAAATAAGTATTTTGGATAACTATAAAGGTTGGAATGGATTAAGTTGATCTTTGGATAGTATTGTTTAAGGTTAAAACATTTCTGAAGATTATTTTTTGAATATTATAATACTATTGTTTCAGGAAAAGGATAACCTTCAGGGTGGGGCATAACCCGTCGCGTCGGACAAAGCTACAGGAATCGAACCCACAACCATAGTGCGACATTCCCTTATTACCTACCACTAACCTACAGGAAGTCCCTGGTTATTACAAAATAGTTTTCCTAATCTAAATGGTATGTGTTAATATTTTGAACCTTGTACGATTAGGATAAATATAATATTTTTGAGTTCTATTATCTTTTTGAGTGAAAGATGAGTTTGTGGTAGAAATTAGTTAAAGGTTGAAACTCTACTTGTCAAGAATAAATATACATATACCTATCTCTTATTCTATGAATGAATTAATTCTTAAACATTAGTAAAGGGATATTAAAACAAAAAAATGTGTTATCCTAATACCTTATGTCTTGTTGAACTGATAATATTTTAAATCATCAAAGATTGAAGGCTTTGAGGCCCTCAATTTTACAATTGTTTGTGATTGATGACCTCAATCACTCTCTACAAATATTTATGTTTTTCCTCCAATTATATGTCTCTAATTTCCACCAATGTTCTCCTTATCGAGATCATAATTTGGTGGTGACTTTTTCATTTTCCTTTCTCTCTTATTAAGGGTAAATTTTATTAACCTTATTTCCGATGGGGGTTTTCTACAAAGGTATTTTCTATTTTCAACCTTTTATTTTCAAAGAAAAATTTCAAATTGCTAGGCCTCAATTTATTGAAGGAGGGGAGAATGTAACACCCCGAGCTTTCACGATACGCCTCTCTTTCAATAATGCAATAGCTTGCATTGTACGCAAGTTCGAGATTCTAACACACTGTGACCAATCAAAATAGTCATTATGAATAGTAATACCCACTTTTTGAAATTATATAAATTTTATATTTCAAAATGGACTTCATTTTTGTATTCGTAATATCAAAATTATCCTATGTTGAATTTTTTGTAATTTTCTGAGAACTTCCATTTTTTTATGAATAGTGAAGAATACTTAAAAACAACTTTTTTAATCAAAATAATTTATAGTGATAAATTATACTATTGAGTGTTTTTAAAGTCTAATTATAATATATTTTTACCATTTTATCCAATGGTGTTCATTATAATTAATTTCACTTTGAAATTAGACATAAACAATTGTCAATCTTTTGATATATATTGTTTCTTAAAAACACGCTATTTGTTGTGACAACGGGAATTAATTATACAATTAATTAATTCAACTTATATGTTTGGAATTTTTTAAAATAGAAATCATTTTTTAATTTGGAATATCAATTATAGCTTAGGGTAAAATTTTGGCACTATTCTGAAAAATTTTAATTTTTGATGAATAGTGAAACCACTAAGTGGTAGTTAAATAACTGATTTTTTCATTTAAATGAAATATTACCACTTCTGTGATTTGATTTTCAAAAATCCGACATACATGGTTGTCATTAGGAAGTAAAATATGGTTCAATGGGATTAAAATAATTTTTTGGCGAATAGTAACTTTTAAGTTTAATTAATCGCGATTAAAGGTAATTAGTAAAATTTAAGGTAAAAATGGTATTATAAAAATATGAAATGACCTTTACACTTGTCCTACCTCTATTGGATGAGTCATGACCGACCAAGACAATCCATAGGTCAACTTGGGGACCCCATGGAGCCACTTTGTAGGGAAATGACATAAATTACTTTTATTTAAAGTTAAAATAAAAATTTTACAAACATAAGTTGTTTTAATAAAACAATTTTTAAATGGGGTTATAAAAGTAATATTTTTGACTATAAATATTCATTAGAAAGATAAAAAGATTTCATAAATCATGATAGTTTTTTTATAATTTTTATACATTAAATAAATTAAATTATTTATGACACCATAATGATGCAGCGATTACCTCATTAATTAACGATTTAAATAAAATGAAAAGATAATGTAAAATCCAAGGCTTACACTTGTAAAAAACCTATTGTATGAGTATATTTCTAACCCTTATCACCTTATCCTAGAATTATATAAGTGTGGGACCTTTAAAATCCGAAAATCATTATATAATAAAGTAACATTTCATTACTTCCCAAAAGTGCCCCTCCTCTCCACTTATAAAAGGCCCCCACCACTACCACCTTAATCACACTTTCAAAGCCTTTTGGATCGGCCAAACTCTTCCCAAATACTCTCCCAACTTCCCTCCCTTACTCCTAGAAGCCTCACTTTGGGAATAATTCTTCCCAAGGAAGCCTTTGGCTCAAATCAAAAGAGTTACCCGATTTTAAGGTAATGTCTTCTCTTATGTTATTTTGTTTTATTTTTCTTCTCCAACCCCCTAAACTCTTTTTATTAATTTCATTTGTAACAAAAAAAGTATCCTCAATATACTAGGATGTTGTTATAATAAGTATTCGAGCTACACTTACACACACCTACATCTAATGGTTAAAGAACATACTGTTTCTGTGGATGGTGAATTTCTGCCTCACAAAACGATGATTGTTCAACACTCATATAACACCTTAAAAGGTGGCCATTAAGATGTCAATATATTTATATATGATATATAATATGTTTATGTTTTACTTAAGGTTCTTTATTTTTCATTTATGGCATACCTTTCTTGTTTCCATTATGGGTAAACGCGATATTTTCATTTTAGGAAGTGAGGACTACCGACCCCTCAAAGTGATTTGAATCATTAATGACAATGTTATGGCCTGAGTAAAGTATAGGTTTGTATCTGGTCTGGGTTTGTTCTGACCAGGTCTGATCGACCCGACCCGACCTTTCCTGGGTCGACCCAGTTCGGGTCAACCCAGCCCGACCAGCTGGGTCAAGTCTGGATTGGCCTATTGGTCAGTCTGGTAGACCACGAGGGCTGCGGGAGGCAGTGAAGGCAGTTGGTGTCGTGGGGCGGCTTGGCTGCAGACAGAGGCTTAGCCTCGAGGGTGCCACGAGGGAACGGGGTGGCTCCGCTAAGTGGTGTCATGAGGGCGTTGGGTGGATCTAATGGGTGGTGCCTCGAGGGCGTGGGGCGGCTCGGCCGGGAAGGCGGAGGTTGCAGGGCGGCAGCCTGGCTATGGGGCGATGGAAGCTCGGACACGGGCGGCTGCTCGGTCGAGGAGGGTGGCGGCTCGGCCGCGGGGCGGCGGCCCGACCGTGGGTGGCGGCTCAACCACAGAGGGTGTTGGACTGACTGTGGATGGCGTGAAGGCTGCAGGTAGTGGTGTCGTGAGGTAGAGGGCGGCTCGACCGCGGTCTGCGGCTCGGACACAGAGGGAGATGACCCGACAGCGGACGACACAGAGCCTGTAGGCAGCAGCTCCATGAGGCATGGAGGCCGCGAGGCGGTAGTGGCTGCGAGATGGTACCGTTTCTCTGGTGCCTTCGTCATGGATGGTGGTGGTTCATGTCGCTATTCTTGTGCCCCACCGTGGTTCATAGCCATTCCTCCATCATGATCAACAATTAACCACAAGGTTTGTGGAGAGGATGGTCCATGTTTGTTTGTACCACACTCTCCACATTAGAGCGGTAGCTAAAATCTATAATTCCTTCTTGAATTATGAGAAATTATCAAGAACATAATGGGAGAATAATTTCAAAAAAACCACCCTACAATTTCCCAAAAATAATAATTCCCAAATAAACCCCCACAAGATACCCTGCTATATCCTCCCGCAAGGACAAATGAATCGCGGGTCCACCCATTATTTGGTTGACTGAATTCTTTGTATAAATTCTAGAATGGGGAAGAGGAAGTCAAAAAATCCCAAACGAAAATAATCCCCTACCTTGGATTTTTTTTTGACGTTGGCGTGAGAAGGATGTCGAAGATGGTGAAGTGAGTGCAAATGATCATCGCTTCCAACCATTCTTCGATTTCAGGATCGCTCATCGTCCTCTTCATTGACTTCCAAAGAACGTTCTTCGATGATGTTCTTTGTTGGAGTAGTGAAATCCTCCCAATATTACTCATATCCCCAAATCCACCAAAATGAAAAGTACCCAAAATCATATGTTTCCCCAATTTAATTGTTGGCACAATTTCAAATTGGGTTAATTGATTACATAGGTTGGAATAATATATTTAAGGCGGTGGCACCATTTATGTGGGGGATGTTTAAGAGGATCCCCCACACTTATGAGGCAGTTCAAGGGGTTTTAAACCTCGAGTGGTCCCCAAATGTGAAATATCCACATGGGTGGCTTCAAAATAAAAAAATAAAATAAAATGTTACACCATTTTATTTTATTTCATTCCTTCATGAAAAACCCAAAATCTATCGTTCACTCTCAACCCACTACAATTGAGGATAATATCTCTATAAGAGAATACTAGAGCTATGTGTTCAACAGTGTTCTTAGATTTCAATTCTGAGCACCAGTTCAAATTTTAGAAAAACTTGCTCGCATGTTTACTTAACATACCCGAAAAAAAGTTCAGAAATTCATTCCAGGCACTCCGGGCATTGGAATCACGCGCTGTCAATTTATGAGGACTTGTAAAATTCCCATATATTTAAAAAAAATTATATGGAAATTCCGGGTCTTTACATTCTCCCCACCATAGGGCTATACATCCTCGTAAGCCACAACTCAAACATGGTAAACAATTGGGGATACTGAGCACATATCTGAGCCTCCCGCTCACATGTGCTCTCCTGGGGGTTTCTATGCTGCCAGCGAACGTGCAACATAGGTTTCTATCGTACACGAAGGACCCACTCCTGTTGATCCTCAATATCTATTGGAACCTCCATAAAATTCTCCCCATCGTTGTCATCCAGCACTCCATGGTCGATGATGTGATAAAGGTCATGCATGTATCCCCTCAGCTAGGATACATGGAAGATATCATTACCCTGTGCAACTGAGGTGGAAGAGATACGTGGTAAGCCACCTCGCCAACTCTGTTGAGGACCTAAAAAGGTCTGATAAAACTCCGAGATAACTTTCAACCTTGGCCAAATCTCTGCAATCATCATTGTGGTGAGTGTAACACCCCGATCTTCCACGATATGCTTCTCATTCAATAATGCAATAGCTTGCATTGTATGTAACTTCGAGTTCTAAAACACTGCGACTAATCAAAGTAGCCGTTATGAATAGTAATAACCACTTTTTAAAATTATAGAAATTTTATATTTCAAAATGGACTTCATTTTTGGTTTCGGAATATCGAAATTATCCTATGTTGAATTTTTGGTATTTTTCTGAGAACTTCTAATTTTTTATAAATAGTGAAAAATACTTAAAAACAACTTTTTTAATCAAAATAAATTATAGTGATAAATTATACTATTTAGTGGTTTTAAAGTATAATTAGAATATATTTTTACCATTTTATCCAATGGTTTTCATTATAATTAATTTCACTTTGAAATTGGACATAAACAATTGTTAATCTTTTGATATATATTGTTTCTTAAAAACACGCTATTTGTTGTGACGGAGGGAATTAATTATAAAATTAATTAATGAAACTTATATGTTTGGAATTTTGTAAAATAGACATCATTTTTAAATTCGGAATATCAATTATAGCTTAGGGTGAAATTTTGGCATTGTTCTGAAAAACTTCTATTTTTGATGAATAGTGAAACCACTAAGTGGTAGTTAAATAACTGATTTTTCGTTTAAATGAAATATTACCACTTATGTGTTTTGATTTTCAAAAATCCAACATACATGGTTGTAATTAAGAAGTAAAATTTGGTTCAATGAGATTAAAATAATTTTTGGTGAATAGTAACTTTTAAGTTCTTAATCGCGATTAGAGGTAATTAGTCTAGTTTAAGGTAAAAATAATGTTTTAATAATATGAGATGAGCTTGAAACATGTCCTACCCTCATTGGATGTTCCATGGACGACCAAAAAAATCCATGGGTCAACTTGGGGACCCCATGGAGCCACTTTAGTTGGAAAATGACATAAATACCTTTTATTTAATGTTAAAGTAAAAAATGACACAAACATGAAATGTTTTTCTAAAACAATTTTTACATGGGGTTATACAAGTCATATTTTTGACTATAAATAGTCATTTGAAAGATAAAACTAGTTCCTACATCATAGTATTTTTTTAATAATTTTTAGACATTAAATAAATTAAATTATTTATGACATCATTATGATGCAGCGATGACCTCATTATTTAACGATTTTAATAAAATGAAACGATAATGTACAATCCAAGGCTTAAACTTGTCCAAAGACTATTGGATGGGTATATTTAGAACCCTTATCACCTTATCCACGAATTAAATAAGTGTGAGACCTTTAGAATCCTAAAATCATTGTATAATAATGTAAAATTCCCTTACTTTCCAAGAGTGCCCCTCCTCTCCCCTTATAAAAGGCCCCCACCTCTACCACCTCATTCACACTTTCAAGCTATTTGGCTCGGCCAACCTCTGCCCAAATACCCTCCCAACTTCCCTACCTTACTCCTAGAAGACTCACTTTGGGCAGAAGTCTTCCCAAGGAAGCCTTTGGCTCAAATCAAAAAGAGTTACCCGATTTTTAGGTAATGTCTTCTCTAATGTTGTTTTGTTTTATTTAGCTTCTCCAACCCCTTAAACTCCTTTTATTCATTTCATTTGTAACAAAACAAGTATACTCAATATAACAGGCTGTTGGTATAAGAAGGATTCGAGCTACAACTACACACACCTACATCTAATGGTTAAAGAACATACTGTTTCTGTGGATGGCGAATTTCTGCCTCACGAAACGATGATTGTTCAAAACTCATATAACACCTTCAAAGGTGTCCATTAATATGTAACTATATTTATATATGATATATAATATGTTTATGTTTTACTTATGCTTCTGTATTTCTCATTTATGGCATACTTTATGATTTCCATTATGGGTAAATGCGATAATTTCATTTTAGGAAGTACGGACTACCGCCCCCTCAAAGTTATTTGAATCGTTAATACCATATGTGGGATGTATAAAGGATGGATTAAATGGTATTATACAATATATTATACTGGAATTATATTATAAATTTATATCATTATGATTTCATTCCATTAAATACGAAATATAAATGAAAGTAGCGTTCATGCGTACGTACGACTTACCGTCTCCATGAACGGTGCATTTCATTTCTTACCTCTAAATGTTACGTAATATTATAAATCAATGTATATACTATATATATATATGATATATATGATATCTACATCATGAATATAATTCTGGATATAATGGATATTTCACCACATGAACAACTTGTAATTATAAGAAGTTTATTTTTGACTCAAGTACCAAAGATCGACAAAACGACCGTTATTAACTTAAATAATTACATAATGTTCATAACATGGTAATAAGTGATATAAAAGGAATAATGAACATTAAAAAGGTTCTTAAGTAAATAGAAATTAACTCTAGTTTATTATTTAGGAGGTTAAAGAACGGTCGAGTCAGGACAAGACGCAAGGTAAAGGAACTTCTTAACCCAACTTCCATTATTTGGGTTAATATCCTACTTTCAAATTATGTCATGATATTATTATGTATTATTTTTTATTTTTACTTTCTTTATGTGTCCCTATGGTGAATACACATAATAGATCTATTTTATTTTAAAAATGATTTTTTTAAGGACTTCGTCTCAATCTCCTTTCATTGAGGCATATTTGGTTTTATACACAACTTTCTTTTATACGGTGTATAAACCCTTTTGACTTTTACATTTATTCAAAAGGAATCTTTTTATACGAAGCATTTTACTAAACGACAAAAAGGTAATGTTTTTCTTTCCGTACATATGCGGCGACAACGACTTCTCCGCCGTCGTGACCATTATTTGAGTTTCGGCTTCCTCTACAAGCCATCATTTTTTTAATGAAAAATAAATACAAAGTTTTAACTTTCTTTTATTTTGGTATTGAAAATGGTTTTTAAAGATTTTTTATTATATCAATGTGTTGTATTGATATCTTGTGATTGAAATGTGGAAATGTTATGTTTCCTTTATGCATGTTTTATGTGATACGATTATGTTATGGTTTATGATATGTTTAAAACTATTCATATGAGGAATGCATTGGACTTAATAAGTGACGGGTGGAGCCCACTATAGCTCCTCGATGCATCGGTAGGTCTCATGAGACAAACTAGTGTCTTGGCACGAGGCCTTGACAAAATCTTATTTGTGGTCTTGGCACGAGGCCTTGGCTACGTGGTTATGATAGTCTGACATTATGCATTCCATCATTATGAAAGTGGTTAATGATATTTCATGTGATTATTCGACCAGATGGAATTATCTCATTTTACTTTTGCCATATTACGTTGATGTTCAAGTTTAAAAGGATTTTGTTTTAGTTATACATTGCCTTAAATGTTTATGTTTATTTATGAAAGCTTCCACAATATTGTTATCCTTACTGAGCATCTGAGCTCACCTATTTCAATGTTTTAATATTTCCCAGGATGTGAAGAAGTATATTATGAATGAAATTCAGGGATATTATAAGGGGATATGAAGAGAAGATGTTGTAGTTTTTTTACTTTATGATGTAATGAAAGACTTATGAATGTATCTAGTGTTTCCAAGGCTAATAAACTAATCGGTCTTTCGAGACTTGATCTTTTGTGATCATGCCATTTTTACGAAGTAATGCACCGACTTTGGGTAGCTGGGGTTGGGGTGTTATAGTAATGGTGTCCTAGAATACAAGTGTAGGAATCCTCTAGCGGTTATCCACATGTTCTCCACATATATTTGGATGTCGCCGAAGGGATCCCTGAGTTTTATCACTGAAGAGCCTTCTCTTGCGATGTCCACCATAGATTGCCCTGAGAGTTTCTTGCAAAGCGCTCTCCTTAATCTAGTGGAGGAGGATCTCTCTCATAGCTTGAGACTATTCTTGGAAGAAAATAATTCTCTCTTGTCTTGAGAGCCTTCTCTAGATCCATTGTTCACAACACCAAAAATGGATAGGCTAATAATAATTATATAATTGGTATTTTAATTACTTAGAATAATAAAATGAATTAATTACCCGAAAGCATTTATTTATTTCATTTAATTCTTCGTAAGACCCCATGTCTAATAATAACAGTTGACTATTATCATTACTTGACACGTGCCCAGTGAATTACACTTAATATTACTTAATTAAATAAATAATATTATTTCTCAAAAATCCCCAGAAAAACTACACGGTGTGTAATTTTGTTTTCACATTTTCTTTATTTCCTCCACCACATTTATTAGACCTTGAATAATGGCTATTTATTTTTCAAATAAATATCATTGCATTACTCGATAATAAATATATTATTTCACCCATAATATATTCTATCGAATAACTATTGTAAAATTAAATGCGATCATACATCATTGAATAATTATTAAACCACAACTGAGAATAATATTTATTCAACTGGTTAAACTAATATTTAACTGAGATACTTGGAAAAACTTAGTGTGTGACCCTCTAGGCATCTTTCTTAGTGGCATTAGGCAGAGACTGCCTAAATTCCAAGGTTAGCGTCTAGAAACATTCCAAGGCACCCATAGAGAAATAAGTTAACATTGCAATGACATGTCGCCTCCTACTAATGCTCACCGTGTAATGTAATCCCTTTGTCTTGATATCTCGAATCAAGTGGGTTTCATGATAGTGACATCAACCCATGTGATCGATTATTCTTTCTTTGAATTTCCAGAATTGAACTTTCCCATTCCTTACCTTGTACATGGATTTATTTAGGTTATATCAATTACATCAAAAGGACTGAGATATCAACTTCCATTATTAAAATGGAAGGGAAAATCCTTTCTTGCATTATCTATTAATACTGTATTACTCATGAAACACCCAACAAATCCTATCTCGCTGCTAATAGTGTGTCATCATTATTTTTTTCAAAACATCTAAGTACCCAAGTTGTAATACCCATTAATAATAATCTTAAAGTCTAAGGACCAATACACATGTCTGTAAATAGGAACATCCAATGACACTATGAAATGTAGATTTCCTAGTGGAAGGTCTCATTATCATAATATCCTCCTAGATATTACCAAGGGCACACACCATGAGAATGTGCCTCAAAGTTTTATGAGTGCTCACCCCTAATGGCATGTATTATTTGTGTCCCACAAATAATATCATCCAGACATAAAACATATATTCAAGAACAGTGTTATGGAACTTTTAGGTTCTCATCATAGTAGGGATCTTTTATGACCCTTTAATGAAACATCTATCCTTAGGAAATTATCACATGCCTTGTTACACAGAAGAAAAATCAATATGTGATCAGGTTTTTATTAATGAATAAAGTACAAAGTAGTTGGTTCTAGGAAACTAACTCCAACAGACTCCCACTTGGACTAGAGCCAACTTCTAACAACATTTAACCCACTAGCTCTCACATGATATTCATGCTTCTGCTGAGACAGTACTTTAGTCATGGGGTCTGCCACGTTCTCTTCTGTGGACACTCAACTCACTACAACCTCACTCCTTTGACAGAAATCCCTCAATAGGTGATACTTTTAGAGTACGTTCTTTGTCCATTTATGGGACCTTGGTTCTTTTGCAAGAGACACCGCTGTAGTATTATCACAATACAATGTGATAGGATATTTATTTCTAGGCACCACATCAAGCTTCAAGACAAAGTTACAAATCTAGACGGATTCTTTGGATGTATTAGAAGCCTTTATATATTCAGACTCTATTGTAGAATTAGCGATAACTAGTTTCTTTGAACTCTTCTAGCTCATAGCTCTTCCATTGAGACAGAAAACATATCCATATTGTGACTTAAAATTGTTCAGATATGTCTAAAAACTAGCATCAACATACCCTCTGATGAAAATCTCTTTGTATCCTCCATACACCAGGAACATATCCTTAGTTATTCTCAGATACTTAAGGATAGTCTTAACAGAAATACAATGTTGTTCTCCTAGATCTGATTGATATCTTCCTACCATGCTCAATGCATAGGGAACATCAAGACTGGTATATAACATGGCATACATGATGGATCCTATAACAGAAGTGTATGAGATCTTACTCATTCTATATTTCTCATGTTGTGTCTGAGGACATATTTTCTTATAAAGATGTAGGCCATGTGACACTAGAACCAATCCTCACTTGGATTATTCCATACTAAATCTATTTAGTATCTGGTCAATGTATATACCCTAACTTAGTCCAAGAAACCTCTTGGATCTATCACGAATGATCTTGATCCCTAGAATGTAAGCTGCTTCACCTAAGTACTTCATGGAGAAACACTTGTTCAGCCAGTCCTTAAATGACTTTAAGAATGGTACATCGTTTCCAATAAGTAATATGTAGTCAACATATACTACTAGGATAATGACTATATTCCCATTAAACCACTTATAAACACATGTCTCATATTCATTCTTAATGAAACCAAATTCTTTTATGGCTTCATCAAATCGAATGTTCCATGACCTGGATGCTTTCTTTAATCCATAAATGGATTTATAAAACTTGAAAACTAGTTTGGCTTCACCTGGTGTCACAAAACCTTCTAGTTATGTCATATAGACATCTTCATTAAGGTTCCTGTTAAGGAATTCCATTTTGACATCTATCTTCCAAATCTCGTAGTCATGGTAAGATGTTATGGAAAGTATGATTCTTATAGATTTAAACATGGAAACTGGCGGTAAGGTTTCATCATAGTCAATTCCATGACACTGTCAGAATCCTTTAGCGACTATCCTTGATTTATAGGTGCTAACTTGACCTTTAATGTATATCTTTCTCTTGAATACCCATTTGCATCCAATAAGATTTACATCAACTAGCTCATTGACCAGAACCTAGACTTGGTTATGATATATGGAATCCATCTCAAAATTCATAGCTTCTAGTCATCTTGAAGCTTCTGAGATTTCTACTACTTCCTTGTAGGAGAGAGGTTCAACATTTTCCAACAATAAATATTCAGCATCCTCGGTGACTAGGAAACTAAATCTCTCTGGTTCCCTTACTTCTCTAGAGCTCCTACACAGTACTTGTGTTTTTGGAACCTCTTCCATGGGGAAATGTGGAACTTGTTCCTATACCAACTCATGTGTATCTTGAGCATCAAATTTGTCAAAGTCAATCTTGATCCCACTATCCTTTTTGATAATGTGATCCCTCTCAAGAAAGGCATCTTGTCTGCCAATAATAAATTTCTTGTTTGAAGGGTTATATAGGTAATATCCTTTAATTTCCTTATGATATCCTATAAAAATACACTTTATACCCCGAGGTGCTAGTTTTTTTCTTAAGAAGGCCTTAATAAATGCCTCACATCCCCATACATGTGTGTGCGACAAAATGGGTTTCTTTCCATTCCATATTTCAGAGGGAATTCCATTTTCCTCCTTAGTTGGTACTCGGTTTAATGTGTATGTTGTAGTTTGTAATGAATATCCACAAAATGATAATGGATGATCTGCATGACTCATCATTGACCTCACCATGTCCAACAAGGTGCGGTTCCTCCTTTTACTAACACCATTCCACTATGGTGTATAAGGAGGAGTGAGATGAGATAGAATTCCAGACTCCCATAGAAGATCAATGAACTCTTGGTTCAGATATTCTCCACATCGATCCAATCGAAGATTATTTATCATCTTACCAAGATGAATCTCTACTTAATTCTTGAATTCCTTAAATTTCTCGAAGGACTGAAACTTATACCTCATTAAGTAGATATAACCATATATACTCAAATCATCAATAAAAATAATGAAATAAGAATATCCACCTCTATCTTCTACTAGAAATGGTCCACACACATCCATGTGCACCAATCCTAGAATCTCTGTGACCCTTTTACCATATCCACTAAAATGTGGCTTAGTCATTTTACCTTGTAAACAGGTGTGACATCTATCAAGTGGTTTTATATCAGTAGAGTCTAAGTAACCATCTTGGCAGAGCTTCTCAAGCGCTTCTCATTTACATGACCGAGACAGTGATGCCACAACTGGGTGATGTATGAGTCATGTGAGTTTGTTTTGTTATCGATTTCCAACACTTGGTTTTCATAATTTAATACATAAAACTATTATTTAAATGTTCCAGAACATAACATATGTTTTTCTTATAAAAGAGACAACCCTTATTTACAAATTTAAAAATAAATCCATCCATATCCAAACAATATACATAAATTATGTTCTTGGTAACAATAGGCACATAATAACAGTTATGTAAAACCAAAAGCATTCTAGTTGGAAATTAGAGATGGTAATCGCCAATGGCCAACATAGCTAGCCTCGCACCATTGGTATCTCTAAGATCTGCCACTACTATGGAAATATTTCTAAATATACTTGGTTTCTACATTTGAATATATATGTGAGCCCCAAAAGATGTATCTAATACACAATATGTAGAAATATAAATATTACACTCGATAACGAACACACCTTTAGTGTCCCCATGCTTTTGGGCATAGTTCCTCTTCCAGTGGCCTTACTTGCCACATTCAAAACATACCACCTCTCTTTCCTTTCCCCACCTCTTGATCTTCCCCTTCTTGGAGGGATGGTGCTCAGGGGCTTCAGACCATTTATGAATCCTTGGCCCCTTTTTCTTGTCCTTCCTTTTCTTATTCACTATAAGGACTGCGGGTTTTTCATGCCTCATGTCCTTATCTACCTGGAGAATTAAGGATAGAAGTTCCAATAGAATCTTCTAATTGTTTCTCATGTTATATTTTACAATAAAGATATAGAAGGTCTTGGGAAGTGATGATAGGATGATATCTGTACGCAACTCATCTAGGAACTTAATCCCTAATATGTCTAGGCGTTCAATGTAGCCAATATGATTGACTATATGATGCCCAGCTGGTGCAGAATCTCCAAGATTAGTTTTAAACAAAGCGTTTGAGATCTCATATCTCTCCTATCTCGCCTTCTCTTGATAGAGATCCTTAAGGTGAGACATCATGCTAAACGTATCCATGTTTTCATGTTGCTTCAAGAGCTCATTAGACATTTCCGATAATATGAAACATTGGACATGTAATGTATTATATTTTTCCATATATTATTTCAGTATTATATGGGAATTATTTTGAGACCAGGCTTTGAGACAACGTGTAGTTCTGAGGCCCGGTGAGTCTAGAAAAAATGTCTGAATTTAATTAAATAATTAAATTATGCACATGTATGGTTTTCCTAAAAAAGTGGAATAACTCTAGAATAGGTGCTCAGATCAGAAATCTGAGGGCACCATTGAGTTCAGAACATCGAGTTTACCTTAGGCGAGACCTAACATCAGATGACACAGGTCGGTGGTGAAATCTAGTTTTTGGACGTAACCGTAATAAAATATTTAATAGAAATATTCTATTAAATATTTCTACAGCGAAGTATTTTAAATTAAAGATTTCACAGGGTATCAAGGTTACTCTCATAACCCTAAATTTCCCCTGGAGGTGCTGGGAAGCTCTGGAGAAAACCTCCCAAAGCAGCGACGATGTTCTTGACGAGTTTCACCAGCGACGATGACGTGACGACCAGATCTTCACCAACGAACTCCACAGATCTAGGTAGCACATTTTGATTTTTGTTTCCTTTCCCCGTTCTTGATTCTTATGACGAATGCAGACTAATCCTCGAATAGATTAGACCGCAGATCGATCATATTTGCAGAATGGGATTTTTGCGGGGATTTTGAGGAAGATCTTAATACTTTTAATTTAGATTTGATAATTGTTTTGAGGATCGTTCTTACGGGAACATATTGAGGCCATAATGAACAACGGCCGAGGTTCGTTCCTCAGGTTGTTTCTTTGTGAATTCTTTTCCCCATTATTTCTGCCTATACATTCTTTGTTCTTCATGGGATAAGAACAATGATCGATTGCGCCTTTGATCTATGGCGTAACGATATGATATTATAGATCTGACACTAGGATGAACCGAAGGAGCTGTGATGACGACAATGACAGATGGATCTAAGTGATTCGGGAGAAATCTCTCTTCGAGCGTAATTTCATTGGAAGATCATACGTTGTTCGTCGAGCCAATTGAGGGCCTGAAAGGCTAGGATTCAGTGCTAGGGTGTTGGGACGACCCCTGATCTTGAGTTTCGCAGTGAACAGATCATGGAAACAGAAACCAGAAGATCGTTCGAGGTGAGAAGATGAAGAACAACATTCTAGAAAAATTTCCAACTACATGACATGTAGTATGGGCTACACTGTGTGTGTTCATTGGAAGACCACCTGGCGTGTACTCTGAGAGTACACAGACATGGGTTGGGTACACAGCGAAGGAAACGACGTGTATACCCTTCCCCGGCCAGACCCAACCAGATACACGGGATACCCCGTGTACTGGTACACAGGCAGAGCGACACGAGTTGAGGCTGTGTACGGGCACATGGCCAGCGTACACGGAGCAAACCCCAGACACTCGGACACGGCGTGTAATCCTTCTACACGCCGTGTAGTTACATTTTATATAAAAATCCTTAAGACACGAGCTGTTTTACATGGGCAGTACCCGGAGTCAATGAACACGGCGTGTGACCCTACTACACGTCGTGTAACCCGTTTTACATGGCTTGAGCCATTTATATTCCATGACTTGGACTAGATTTGTTGGGGTTCTTACCCTTGGTCTTTCATCTGAAGGGTTCTGGTATCATTTCCTACATACAAGAGTATGATCCCTTCAACAGGACTTCCTGAATAGAGCTATTGGAATCCCCTCTATGAGACTTAGATCCGGATCCTCTATTCCTTCCTGGTACCCTAGGTAGAGTTCTTAGTATCGACGTGACCTACCTTACCCGGACCCCGATCCTCTTCTTAGCAGATTAGTTCAGACTGAGTTGTTGGAATCACCCCATAGCTATTGGTTGTGATCCTCATCTGAGTATCGTATTCTTAAGTACTCGTGGAGTGAGTTCTCTCGGAATGAGTGCATCATATCTCTCTCTTCAGACCTAGGAGTATATTCTCCCTGTTACATGCTTAGTGGAATCTTCGAGCTGGATCTTAGTGGTGGTTTCCTGATAGTCGATTGTGTATGAGTATATCTAGATATTCTTGTTATATGTTCTGTAAACATATATTATGTAGATATGAATATATAATTACTTTGTGGTATATCCTTTGTTGTATTCCTTTGTGGTTTTCGGGGTGTCCTACTGGGTATTGTTATACTCACCCCTGCATGGGCCTTGCCCGCACGTGTCGTGTCTTGTGCAGATGAGCAAGCCTTTGACATGATTCTAGGTGGACCAGGACTGGATGGTGCTCAGTGAGATCAGGCAGGCCGAGGTGTGTTCCTATGGCTATGGATTGCAGTCCCAGTACCTTTCTTTATAAATTGGACTTTGTTTCAGACTTTCTTTTGGTGGGTTTGTACTTTTGGCACAGGGTTTACTTTACTGTAATTTACTGTCATGTCATACTCTATTGGTTGGTATTTTACTGTATGCATCCATTTCCATTTTTTTCAGTAGTTTTTACTTTCGGCTTTGTGGGCTTGGAGATGTGTGTGTGTGTGTAAAGGTTTATAGGAAATGCCTCCCATGTTAGTGACATGCCTACTCGGTGCTAGTCACCATCCCTTGGCCTATTGGAGGAGGGCTTGGGGAGTTGCGGCATGGGCCCCACTGGGACGTGTCGTGACAGAGTGATATTAGAGGTGGTCAGTTCTACCTTAGGGCCGAGAGTCTATGAGTTCGTTTGGGGCAACAGTGTTAAGTTTTTCAAGTTCTGCTTTCAAGCTAGGGACCCCAGTGTTGTTACGGGTGGCTGACGTATCCATACACCAAGACTCTGATAATTTTCTTTTCGACTCGTAAAATGATAACATTAGTTGCAGGGGAAAATAATGGTACATGCATCATGTAGGAATGGGTTATGGTTTCCATGTCCTTCTTGAGTCAGCTCTCCAGATATACTCACTGACTGTGATACATCCTGTTTCCTTACAGGATGCCTCTGTGACGCATACCTGCTAGGATCCAGTAGATCGATCATGAGGATGACCCACTCAATCATGAGGCTTCGATACAGGGTCCAGATCCCCCAGTTTTACCTCCGGGTGGTGTGCTAGTTATTCCACCACCTTTGGAGCGGTGTTTAGTGCCTTCTGTACCAGTAGAGGAGGAGCACAGGCTGAGCACACTCTACGAGTTTCAGAGATAGATACCCCATAGGTTTCGAGGCGAGACTGACCCTCAGGTAGCAGAGGACTGGCTTGAGGCAGTGGCCGAAGTCTTCTGTTTGGTCAGGACACCTGCAGACCAGATGGTGATCCTGGCAACGAGCCTTTTGCAGGGCTCGGTAGGGCGATGGTGGAGTTTGGTTATCCAGACTCACGATGAGGCAAATCTTGCATGGTCAAAGTTTGATCATCTCTTTAGAGAGGATTTTTCACCGGTTACCCTAAGAGAAGTACATATACAGGAGCTTATTCAACTTCATCAGGGGACCATGACGGTGGATGACTATTCATCGAGGTTTACCGACCTCTCACGGTACTCGATGGATATGGTCAGGGATCATTATTTCAGAGCTCGGACTTTTTAGTGGGGATTGTGTAGAGAAATATGAGATATAATCATCCCTATGAGCATTACTACTTATGTTGGGGTTCTCGAGAGGGATTTGGTGGTCAAGAGCTTCTTAGCAGAGTAGAGACAACCAGCGGTTGTCGGTAGTGAGTGAGATGAAGCAGAGACCTCGGCAGCAGGGAGCTGACATCAGGGACCCAGGCATGGGAGACGTTTTTAGATGAGATCCCAGGATAGGGGATCTACCATACAGGGTTCGCAGGGTGCATCCAGCCAGCCTCGAGAGAGGCGTTGCTACTCATGTGATGGCAGGGGACATCTCTCTCGAGATTGTCTGACCCACCGTACTACTGGAAGGGAGACAATGGATGGACCACCGAGGCAGAGGCAACACATAGAGAAGACAGATCCACGAGGTTGCATACGTGGAAGAGGAGCTGGGAGAGCAGCGTGAGGTGGTCGACACTTTGATCCTTTACCACCACCACCCCCAGGAGGTCCACCCCAGGCTCAGGTAGCTGGTGGACAGAGGCAGGGACAACTGCAGGCAGTAGAGGCTTATGACCCAGGCACTCCCGGAATGATTAGAGGTACCATTTGTGTCTTTTATACTTTGGCTTCCCTACTGATAGAAACATGTGATAATCATTCTTTTCTTGCTGCTTATCTTGTTTGAGACCTTGAGATTTCAGTTGAGCCGTTAACTCGACCCTTACGCTTAGAAACACCGACTAGAGAAGATTCAGAGATCACAAACCTTTGCAGATAGTGTGACCTGACCCTTGGAGGTGAGAGTTTCAGTTGAAACCTCTTGGTGGTAGCGTTGAGGCCTTACGATGTCATTCTTGGTATGGATTGGCTATCCACAGTTCATGCCCAGATTGACTGTTTTAGGTGAAGGGTGTGGTGTTTCCGCAGTTATGGGATGAGTTTCTCCTTCGTCGGTGAAAAGGATACCCAGGCAGCATAGGATGGACTCATGTGTAGGAAGGTATAGCCGATTTCACATCAGTTGGCTAGCCTATCACTTGGCGTAGCAGGTGTTACGAGTTTCCAGTTTCCAGCAGTAGTGGATGAGTACGAGGACATCTTTCCGGAGGATGTCCCCGAACTACCTCCCCATAGAGAGATAGATTTATGCATTGAGTTGCAACCCGGGACGACAGAAATATTAGCATCAACATATCGGATGGCTCCTGCAGAGCTTCATGAGATTAGAGTGAAGCTGGAAGAATTGCATAGGAAGGGCTTCGTGAGACCCAGTGTTTCACCCTGGTCGGCCCCAGTGTTGTTTTCCAAGAAGGCAGACAGGAGATTGAGGCTGTGTGTGGATTACCGACGCTTGAATCAGGTGACCATGAAGAACCGGTATCCACTATCGTGGATCGATGAAATCTTCGATCAGTTAAGAGGGGAATGATGTTTCTCGAAGGATGATCTACGATCTGGCTATCACCAGTTGCGAGTACGAGATGAGGATATACCGAAGATAGCTTTTATATGTCACTACGGTCACTATGAGTACTTGGTTATTCCCTTCGGCGTGACAAATGACCCAGAAATGTTTATGGGACTCATGAACTGGATCTTTCAGCCCTATCTAGATCGGTTCATGGTGGTCTTAATCGGTGATATCTTTGTGTACTCTACGTCCGAGGAGGAGCTTGTGAGACACCTAAGGATGGTTCAGGACACACTCCGAGAGAACCAGTTGTATGGGAAACTCTCAAAGTGTCAATTCTAGATACAGGAGGTCCACTTTCTGGGACACATTATCTCAGTAGATGGTGTAGCAGTGGACCCATCCAAGGTAGAAGCAGTGTTAGCATGAGAGCCACCCTGGAGCATGATGGAGGTGCAGAGTTTCCTTGGTTTGTCATGCTACTATCGGAGATTCATTCCCAATTTCTCCATGATTTCATCACCCATGAAAGCTTTGACCCAAAAGGGGCAGTCTTTTGTGTGGAACGAGAGATGCCAGTAGGCTTTTCAGCAGTTGAGACAGAGTCTGACGAGCACCCCGATCTTGAGACTACCAGAAGAGGGTTTCAAGTACGTGGTGTTCTACAACGCATCAGGAACCGATCTTGGTTGTGTCATGATGAAGAGGCAAGCGGTGATTGCCTATGACTCACGTCAGTTGAGGCCACATGAGCAGAACTACGCGACCCATGATCTTGAGTTGGCAGCGGTAGCCTTCACATTGAAGATGTGGCGGCACTACCTGATGGGAGAGCGGTTTATCATCTACTCTAATCACAAGAGTCTCATATATATCTTTTCTCATAATGATCTGAATTTGAGATAGAGTCAGTGGCTTGAGTTCCTGTAGGATTTCGACTTTGAGATCGTTTATACTCTTGGGAAGGGGAATGTTGTGGCAGATTCTCTCAGTAGGAAATCTAGTTCGTAGTTGCTGGATGAGGCAACGAGCCAGTTGACATCTTTATAGTTATCCTTCGTGGATAGAGATGAGGGAGATTACCTACAGTTGATGGTTGTTACCCCTCCACTTTTACAGTGAGTCATGGAAGCACAACTCAAGGATTCTATCTGTGAGACTCTACGTGCTCAAATATATACAGGTGATGCTGGTAATGTATATTCAAAAGGTGGGGAGCATGTTGTTGTTTTTAGAGGGCGCACAGAAGTACCAGTGACATTGAGGGAGGGGGTTCTGAGGGAGTTCCATACATCTCCTTTGGAGGTGAATCCAGGTGTGGAAAATATGTACTAGGACCTCCGATGTCAGTTCTGGTGGCCAGGAATGAAGAAGAGTGTGGCAGAGTTTGTTTCTCAGTGGCTTACTTGTCTGTAAGTAAAGGCTGAGCACTAGGTTCTAACAGGTTTGACTCAACCCCTTGAGGTGCCAGAGTGGAAGTATGATGATATATCTACGGACTTCATGACGGGTTTACCATGTATGTCTAGGGGACACAATGCCATCTGAGTGATCGTTGACTGACTCACCAAGTTGGCCCACTTCCTAGCCATACGGGAGTAGAGTTTAGTAGAAATATTGGGATGCCTCTACATGCAGGAGATAGTTTAACTTCATGGAGTTCCATCAACTATCATCTCAGATCGCGATTCTCATTTCACATCCTGTTTGTGGAAGGGATTGCAGGAAGATTTTGGGACTCAGTTACGCTTGAGGACAGTGTTTCATCCTCAGACTGATGTCCAGATAGAGTGGATCATCCAGGTTCCAGAGGATATGCTATGAGCTTGTATACTTGAATTCGGTCATATCTGGGAGGATCACCAACCAATGGTGGAATTTTCTTATAACAATATTTATCATTCCACTATTGGTATGGCACCATTTGAAGATTTATACAGGCGACCTTGCAGGTCAACACTTTGCTGGACTGACCCAGGAGAGTCAGCACTCATGGGCCCAGAGATGTTGCGAGCTACTACGGAGAAGGTTCAGGTCATCCAGGAGTGGATGAAGACTGCACAAATTCGGCAGAAGTCTTATATCGATAGGAGAAGGAGGGACTTGGAATTCAAGGAGGGAGACCATGTGTTCCTCCGGGTCTCACCTCGATGGGGATTGTAGAGATTTGGATGAGGCAGAAATCTATCTCAGAGGTTCGTTGACACTTTTCAGATTCTGAGTAGAGTTGGCGAGGTGGCGTATCGCTTAGCTCTACCTCCTCAGATGGACCGGGTACACAACGTTTTCCATGTGTCATAGCTACAGAGGTACGTGCATGATCCATCACACATTATAAACTAGGGTGAGCTGGATATCGATGATGGAGTGACCTTTGATGAGTACCCAGTGGAGATCAAGGATCGGAAGGAGAAGATCCTTCGTGGGTGAGCTATTCCCTTGGTCTGTGCCCGATGGCAGCACGAGAATCTCTAGGAGAGCACGTGGGAGTGGGAGGCTCAGATCCGTGCGCAGTACCCACATCTTTTTGAGTAGCCTTTGTTTTGGATTTTTGGGGACATAAATCCATAAGGTGGGGAGGATAAAATGTCTCGTATTTTTCCGTATATTATTTCAGTATTATATGGGAATTATTTTGAGACCAGGCTTTGATACGGCGTGTAGTTCCGAGGCCCGGTGAGCCCGGAACAAATGTTTGAATTTAATTAAATAATTAAATTATGCGCACATATGGTTTTCCTGAAAATGTGGAATAACTCCTGAACAGGTGCTCGGATCAGAAATATGAGGGCACTGTTGCGTTCAGAGCAGTGAGTTTACCTTAGGTGAGACCTAACATCGGCTGGCGTAGGTCGGTGGTGAAATCTAGTTTTTGGACGAAACCGTAATAACATATTTAATAGAAATATTCTATTAAATCTTTCTACAGTGAAGTATTTTAAATTAAATATTTCACAGGGGATCAGGGTTACTCTCATAACCCTGAATTTTCCCTGGAGGCGCTGGAAAGCTCTGGAGAAAACCTCCCAACGTGGCGACGATGTTCTTGATGAGTTTCGCTGGCGATGACGACGCG
This sequence comes from Viscum album, assembly GCA_963277665.1. Lineage (NCBI taxonomy): Eukaryota > Viridiplantae > Streptophyta > Magnoliopsida > Santalales > Viscaceae > Viscum > Viscum album. The sequence goes on along the minus strand of OY728166.1, from coordinate 1,075,736,165 downwards.
ACGACCAGATCTTCACCAAATAATGTTGTGGATTCAGGTAGGACATTATGATTTTGGTTTCCTTTCCCCATTCTTTATTCCTATGATGAACGTGGACTAATCCACGAATAGATTAGCACACGGATCGACCATATTTGCGGGGATTTTGGGGAAGATCTTAATCCTTGTAATTTAGATCTGATAATTGTTTTGAGGATCATTCTTATGGGAATGGATCGAGGCCAGAATGAACAATGGCTGAGGTTCGTTCCTCGGGTTATTTCTTTGTGAATTCTTTTCCCCATTATTTCTGCCTACGCATTCTTTGTTCTTCATGGGATAAGAAAAATGATCGATTATGCCTTCGATCTACGGCGTAACGATCTGATATTATAGATCCGACATCGGGACGAACTGGCGGAGCTGCGATAATGATGACGACAAACAGATCTAAGTGATTTGGGAGAAATATCTCTTCGAGCATAATTTCATCAGAAGATCATAAGTTGTTCGTCGAGCCGATTGAAGGCCCGAAAGGCTAGGATTCGGTGCTAGGGTGTTGGGGCGACCCCTGATCTTGAGTTTCGCAGCGAACAGATCATGGAAACGGAAAAAAAAGATCGATTGAGGCAAGCGGATGAAGAACAACATTCTGGATAAATTACCGATTACATGGCGTGTAGTATGGGATACACAACATGTGTTCATTGGCGGACCACCTAGAGTGTACTCCGGGAGTACACGGACATGGGTTGGGTACACAACCAAGGACACGGCGTGTATACCCTTCCCCAGTCAGACTTGACCAGATACACGGGATACTCCGTGTGCTGGTATATGGGCAAAGTGACACGGGTTGAGGCCATGTACGGGAATATGGACAGCATACACGGAGTGAACCCTGGACACTCAGACACGACGTTTAATCCTTCTACACGCCGTGTAGTTATATTTTGTACGACAAGCCTTAAGACACAGGCTGCTTTACATGAACAGTACTCGGAGTCAAGGAACACGGTGTGTGACCCTACTACACGTCGTGTAACCAGTTTTACATGGATTGATCCATATGTCTTCTGTGACTTGGACTAGCTTTATTTGGGTTCGTACCCTTGGTCTTTCCCCTGAAGGTTTCTGGTATCATTTTCCACGTACAGATGTATGATCCCTTCAGTAGGACTTCCTGAATAGAGTTGTTGGAATCCACTCTATGAGACTTAGAGTCAGATCCTCTATTCCTTCCTAGTACCCTAGGTAGAGTTCTTGGTATCGACGTGACCTACCTTACCTAGGCCCCGATCCTATGCTTAGCGGATTAGTTCAGACTGAGTTGTTGGAATCACCCCATAGCTATTGGTTGTGATCCTCATCTGAGTATCGTATTCTTAATTACTTTTGGAGTGAGGTCTCCCGGAACGAGTGCATAATATCTCTCTCTTCAGACCTAGTAGTGTGTTCTCCATATTACGTGCTTAGTGGAATCTTCGAGCTGGATCTTAGTGGTGGTTTTGCGATAGTCAATCGTGTATGAGTATATCTAGATATTCTTGTTATATGTTCTGTAAACATATACTTTGTAGAGATTACTGTATCATTACTTTGTGGTATATCATTTGTTGTATTCCTTTGTGGTTTTTGGGGTGTCCTACTGGGTATTGTTATACTCACCCCTTAACGGGCCTTGCCCGCATGTGTCGTGTATTGTGAAGACGAGCGAGCCTTTGACATGATTCTAGATGGACCAGGACCGGACGGTGCTCAGTGAGATCAGGAAGGTCGAGGTTTGTTCCTACGACTACAGATTGTAGTCCCAGTACCTTTCTTTATAGGTTGGAATTTGTTGCCGACTTTCTTTTGGTGAGTTTGTACTTTTGGCCCTGGGTTTTACTTTACTGTACTTTACTGTCCTGTCGTACTCTATTGGTTGGGATTTTAGTGTATGTATGCATTTACATTTTTTTCAGTAGTTTTTACTTTCATCTTTGTGGGTTTAGAGATGTGTGTGTGTGTGTGTACATGTTTATAGGCAATGCCTCCCATGTTAGTGACATGCCTACTCAGTGCTAGTCACCAACACCTCGCCTATTGGAGGCGGGTTTGGGGAGTTGAGGCACGAGCCCCACTGGGATGGGTAGTGACAGGATAGCTGTAGCATCATCCATATGTTTCATATAGAGAGATATTTCCTCATAACGGGTCTCTTTTCCAGGCACAACTGGAATAGGCTCCTCTAGTACATACAATTCCCTCTCATGGTGAAAGATGACACGTAAACGCCTATTCCATTCCTGGAAATTGGTGATGGTGAGAAGGATTTCCTTCTCAACTATGGTTCGAAATGATATGTTTGAAGTCATTTTTCTTTCCATTTATACAAATTAATATGATCCAAGGTTTAGTACTTTATCGTGATAAACTGAGACAAATAAATAAATTAATTCTTATTAGTCTCCCACTATTTTATCAAAATCCAATAGCCCTCACCATTAACTTCATAATATTTTGTTTTCTGAATATTCTAGTGGAAAGGATCCATATTTCCCTTTGCATCACCCCAACTAGTGTTGGTCAAGAAACTTTAAGGGTTTTAGGTAGGCATTCCAAATTCCAACTGCATTAACTCACAACTCCTTGATCTGCTGAGTGGAATCCCCAATCCTAAATTCCTTTTATTTTGGATTTCCTCAACCTTTTCCTCCTGGTCACACCAAGTCTTGATGTGGCAGTCAACCCTTGATGTGAACCAAGTCAATTCAACCCAAAACCTTGAATTATAATTCCCTAATAATTGAAAGAACCCAAACTATGGTTGGTCAAGCACTTTGAACTATGGTTCAATTCTAACCAAGATTATGGAAGGCTATACCAACTTAATATTTTCTTTGAGGGATTTTATCCTTATACGTAAATTTCCATTTTATTATATTTACTTACATGCTTGTTAATATTAAGTGGGATATACTTAAGTGATTAACCATGTCTAAGATAATATTTACACATAAACCAGTCTTATTTTAGTTCCATCTTGTATGCTTGTTTAATTCATTAATTGTGCGATCGTGACAACACACCCACAATAAATAAAACATGAAATTGAAAAATATAAAATAAATGGTATGATCATGAGCTTGTTCTATTGGTTAGTTTATCTAGTGGTAGATAAACTAACCCAAGACCTAGGGAAAAAACACCTTAAACCTTTTGGGTCCATGTTTACATCATTCCACCTGTCCACCTTTGTATCTCCTTGGATTGGTTTCACCTTGGATCCTATCTTAAGCTGAATACACTATATTGGGAGATCCATCTATGACACATTCTTTTATCTCACTCACAGGTGAGGGGTAAATGGGGTTTTACATAAAATTATCCTTGGGAACGCAGACCCTACATATTAATGAGGAGAAGGCTTGCAAGACAAAAAATTTAATTTAAATAAATAAATTAAAATAAACCATTAATATACAAAGGTATTGGTCATGCTGATGATCATCCATACATGCAACGATATTTATGCATAAATAAAACTAGAATTCAATTCTTTAATAGTTCTTGTTTAAGATAAATCACGTTCGAATACATTAATTATCATTAATTAATCAATCATTATATATTAAAACCTTTTTTTGAATTTCCTTGATATTATCATCCATCATAATTTTAAACAAATAAATTCATATAAAATTATCTTTGTACATAACTTTCACATTGGAGGAAACCTAGTGAATTCCCGTTCATAACTACCCAGTGAGTAGAAATGAACATTACACAGATGTTAAATTCAACACACACATATATATATAACACCTATCATGCGTTGTGCCTCATCTTTACTCCTGCACTATGGTACACATCTCAGGGGTTTGTATAATATAATAATAAATTTTAATAAATCTGCGTAATTTTGATGAGTACACGGTGTGTAGTTCTGACTACATGACATGTACTTTTGTTCACCATACATCTGAAGTACATGCCTGAGGACATGACGTGTAGATGTAATTCTGAAATCTTCAGAGTACACGGTGTTTCCAGTGGGACACACGCCGTGTAGTATCCCTGTTACATGGTTTCCAGCCAGGCAAGCCATGTATGGGGTACATGGTCTAACCCTAACCCAAAGGTACTAGATGTCATGTTTAGTGGGGTGCATGGTGTGTAATCCAGTAACCATGTTCCACCTATTCCTAGTCTACACATAGAGTCTTAAATACATAGATAAAATCCATTGACATGACCTGGTTTGATGAATAGTCTAATTCATTGAACCTAGACTACAAAGCATGTATTACAGAATACACATCATGTGTTCTAGTGTTATATGACCAGGAATGTTTGGAACCTCAAGATGAGATCCTCTATCTTATTTTAATTAAAATTAAAAGAAAAAATAATTTCTGTAAGGTGAAAGAGAAATGAGAGAGGAGGAATAGATCTCAAGATTCAGACTTTTAGAATGATTAACTTGAATTGAAACAAATAAATTATTAAATGCGTAAATAACCACGAAAAACTAAATAATTATAATCAATGATATGACCGTTCTGATACCACTTATAGGTTCTGTGCATTGTGAAAGTGCATTAGTGGGTGTACCCAACTTTAATGTTACCATTAACAATGATCAATCCGAGATCCGTCACGATAATAAAACGCTGGATCTTCAGAATAGAACAAATAACGAAAGAAAGAAAGGAAGTATCATAACCATAGAGAGGATCATAATATGTTGGTTATAATTAATTTAATTAAAAGACAAGAATTACCTTGATGAAATTATCTCTCTATTGATGTTTCTTGTCATGATCCGATGTGATCCTTCATTGTGTCATAGAATCCAAGTGTAGGATTCCCCTAGCGGTGATCCACATGTTCTCTATGTATCTCTAAATATTGCTAAAGGGATCTTCAGGTGCTAGTGCAGAAGAGATTTTTCTTGTGATGTCCACCTTATATTTCCTTGGGAGTTACTTGCAAAAAACTCTCCATGATCCGGTGGAGGATGATCTCTGTCGTAGCTTGAGAGGGTTCGTGGAAGAAAATAATTCTCTCTTGTCTTGAGAGATTTCTCTAGATCCTTTGTGCACACCACCAAAAATGGTTAGGCTAATAAGAATTATATAATTGGGATTTTAATTACTTAGAATAATAAAATGAATTAATTACCCAAAATCATTTATTCATTTCATTTAATTCTTAGTAAGACCCCATTTCTAATAATAATAGTTGACTATTATTATTACTTGACATGCACCCAGCGAATTACACATAATATTATTTAATTAAATAAATAATATTATTTCTCAAAAATCCCAAGGAAAACTACACAGCATGTATATTAATATACACGACATGTAATTTTGTTTTTCTATTTTCTTTATTTCCTCCACCATATTTATTTATCCTTGAATAATAGATATTTATTTCACAAATAAATATCAATGCATTACTCTCTAATAAATATATTATTTCACCCAAGATATATTCTCTCGAATAAATAGTTTTGAAATAAACGTGATCAAGCATCCTTGAATAATTATTAAACAAAAATTGAGAATAATCTTTATTCAAATTGTTAAATTAATATTTAACTAAGATACTTGGACACACTTAGTGTGTGAATCTATAGGCCTCTTTGTTAGTGACATTAAGTAGAGCCTGCCTAAAGTCCAAGGTTAGCGTCTAGAAACACGCCAAGACACCCATAGAGAAAGTAGTTAACGCCGCAATGACGTGTCACCTCCTATGAACTCTTACCGTGTAATGTAATCCATTTGTCTCGATATCTCGAATCAAGTGGGTTGCATTCTAGTGTCATCAACCCATGTTCTATATTATTCATTCATTGACGATGGTTATAGAATTGATTTCATGGAATGAATGGATGATCTGAGTCTCCTACTCCCCCAGTGGTGATGTCTATATCCACCCCTTCTAGAGTATTCTTCTCCGCTCGCCAGGTCCTGTAAGTGCTCCAGGATGACATCTATTGCCTACATGTTGCATATTCACTATGCCACATCCTCCTCATCAGGGACCAAAGAATAAACTCCCTCCAATAGAATATCCAACTCTTCAAGGATACAATCCATGTAGCACACTCCCGCCAACACAACAACCTGATTCCAAAATCCAATAGTCAAAAGAAAAAATGCCAAAAAACAACAAATGGGCAACTATGAATTGAAATTATTATTATTAATTATATTAATGGTTTTTTTGGTATTATTACTATTATTAAAAAAAATTAAAACTATTTAAAAACAAAAAAAAACTCATTAAGAAAATGAAAATTTATATAAACCTATAATTATTACTACTAATATTATTAGAAATATATATAGATATATAAATACTATCATATTTATTTGTTTATATTTACTATTATATATATATTGCATAATTTAATTATATGATTATTAAATATGTACATAAATATATGTATTTATATATATATCTATTTACTATTGTTAATATATTTATATTTATTTATTATTACTATTTATATTAATTATATTAATTAAATTATTTGGGGTTTATATTATTATTATTATTTTATTTTTCTTTTTTTGCTTCTTATCTATGCCACGTGGGTGGGTGGGGGGGATTTTCCATGGTTTCTTCTCCATAAACGGTGGTGGCTTTCTCCGGTGACTATCATCCATGGTGGCGAGTCTTCGATGCAGTGATTCACGAGTGCTCTAGGAGACACCAGAAACTTCTTGAAAGTTGGGATCTTCAGGTGGTGTGGCTTCAAATGAAAAATGTGTTATCTAGCATCGCATGATGGTGCATCTGGTTCGACCTTCTTCAAGCGGCAGTGACTGATGGAGGTTGGATTTCCTTAGATTGAGGCTCAGTTTGGCTTTCCTTGGACAGATTTTAGCAGATGCAGTTCAGTGGTGGTCCTCTAATGGTGTGTGGTGGTCATGAGCGGTAGTTGAGGTGGTGCGGGTTCAAGACAAAATTAAAATACTTAAAATTGTTAAATATGAACAAAAATTGAATTTAAATTTAGAAAAAAACAAAAAATGACATTCAACTATTAAATATTACAATTTTCAAAAAAAAAATTAAATAAAAAAATAAAAATTTAAACATAAAATTATTTATTTTAGAGTCAAAAGTATGAATTAATTAAATTTATGAATTAATTGAAATTCGAAATATAAAAATTAATTAATTACAAAAAAAGATTAATCACTCAAATTAAGATTTATTAGATTGAAAAATAATTATATAAATAATTAGTCCAATAAAAGAATAAATGAAATAACTATTTTGAAAAACATTAAGAATAAAGAAAAAAAATGAAATAACACATGAATTGATGGAAATAAAAAATTATCATTTAAATGAAAATAGAAGAACACAAAAAGAAAGTTAAAACCGAATTAATTAATTAATTTTATACTATTCAAAATTACTAAAATAATCAATAAAAGAATTTTTTCACAAAAAAATTGTTTTAACAATTTAATACAAAAACAAAAAAAAAATTATAATTATTAAAAAATAAATTATTTTAATAATAAATAGGCAATTAATTATAATAAAAGGATGTGAAAAAAAGTGTGAAAAATAGACAGACCAAACTCACCCACACTTAATCAATTGCAATTTCAGGAAATTCAATGCATTTTATTTAATTAAAAATACTCTTAATATCAAAAAATGTTTATCCTTCCCATTTCAATTGGACATGCCTGAATTAATGAAAATAAAAAACTCTTGTATTTATTTTAATTGTCCCGTATCCAATGAAATTAACACTTACTATTATAATCTAACACAAATTTGAATTCCATCTTTAAGTGTGCTGGCCAGTGAGATTTAAGTAGAATTGAAACTGTCACAAAAAGAACTACCAGCTTTCACTCTCTCCCAAATATCTCAAGTCATGGTTAAACTTCCCACTTTATTGATACAATTAAAAATAATTTCATATAAATAAATTGTCTTCTTTTACATTTGAGTTCAATATTCCTCTTATCTAAAAAAGTTCATTTTTGACAGGGGCCTTTACTTAATTTTTTTCAGCCAAAATTCTTGTGCAAAACACTATACACATCCCTTATTGAGTTTGACAATATTTATTAAAAGAAAATCACCTAGGGTCCTTGTCTCAAAAACTCATCATGGGACCCCAATTTTCTATTTTACTCCATATTCAAAATATATATATTACTCTGAATTGATTTGGCTCCCTAAAGTTTTCCCTTTTACCTTGCATAAGATACTAGGTACAAGTTTAAACTTCATCCTTCATCAAGTTGTACATACAATTCCACAAAAATCTAAACTACCACACTTCTCTTACTAGTTTTCAAAAAGTATTTTCATAAAAACAATGGATGAAATCACTTAGACTTTAATCAATTCTAATAATTTCCAAACTAGTGAAAACCCTTAAAATAAGCATGACATTTTTTCCTAGGCAAGCCACAATGAAATTTTCATTTGTTTTTTGTTTTTTGTTGATTCCATTTAAAAAAACATAAGTATTTATAGTTTGATCAGGATAAAATTCTAAAAAAATTAAGGGCTTTTTTATGTTTTATCAGTAAAGACCAGTTTAGCTTAATTAAGACCCCTCCCCCGCACTTAAAACTCAACAACATTCCCATTGTTAAATCTCAAGGTGACAAACACAGGTAAATAACTTTGATTCTAAACTATTCAGCAATGAATCATAGACAAGATTATATTTTGAGGGGTGAAACTAAATAGAAAACCAAAATTTTCACCTAATAATCAAACAAAAACATATTAAATACAAGGGAAACCTACCATCCATTACTAGAATTTCAAGTAAAGACAATGATTATAAAAAACTTTTCATGTTATAGGTGAGTTTATGAATAATTTTCAATGGAGTAGAACAAAAAAAATTCAAGTGAAAGCACTACTTTATTCAATGGTAATTTGAAAATGTAGAAGTGAACAATAAGAATACAACACATAATATAGCACATAAATTAGATTTTTAGAAAAAACCTGCAGCAACACAAAAAATAGTTAGAAATAAGTGAAATAGTTACTCCCTAGGTATGTAGAAGCTCTATGAAATGTTTAACATCAAATGTGTAAACTTTACCATAGTAATGAAATGTTCATCTAGTTGAAAATTTGAAGTTCCTACAAGATGAATAGATTAACATGATAATTTTGTGTTGAAAGTAGAATTTTAAATTGACTAGAGTTTGAGTTGATAGAAGTTTTATCCCATGTTCTCCAACTATCAACTTCTTTTGTTAGTGGAGTTCCAAATACTCCTTCCACTGGAAAAAATTCTAACATCCAACCATATCCACAAATCGCAGACCACATGAACCTCATGATAGCTTGTAACCAACAATTTTAAACAAGATCTTATAAAAAAAGTAAGAATAAGATCTTAATAATATCTCAACAATGGTTCACCAATTCAGAGAGACACATAATCAAGCAAGGGGAATTTATTAAAATAGAAATTTAAAGATAAAAAACAAGAAAACTCATGGGTTTCCTCCTATACAACACTAGGTTTAAAGTCACAAACCAAAATTTGTTCTCCTAAAAATTTCTAACCATGACCATTCAATCAGTATGAATTATTAATGGTTTAAACTTCACTATTGTTAACAAAATTAACAGTAGGATCTCTCAAGATTTTTAAACCTTATCCAAGAAGTAAAATTCTCCCAAAATATTCCTACAGAATAGTAGGGGACATGTTCTCTAGTTTAACAAGACCTCTGAAAACCAATTTCTCAGTGATTTAAAATTTATCAGTAATATCAAATTTTTGTTAGAAAATTCCACCCCATCTTCCACATACTTAGTGGATTGTAAACACCCACATAAAGAGAATATTCAGCAATAACCTCCTCATCTTTTTCATAAAAACTTCCTAAAAAACATATAAAGAAGTAAAATCAGAATAATCCTATTTGAAGGAACTATATTCAGCTTCCAAAAGATACTTACCAATGTCTAAAAAAGACTAAAATTATGTTAACCTTTCATGTTCTTATTAGAATTTATCATATCCACCATAAAACTCAGTTGTTAAGAAGTTTTCAAGAAAATTCACTTGTTCATAGTGGTAATCATCATGTTTTTCATTAGGTTTCAACCCATAATTTTCTACAGTAAAAGTAAAATTCAAACATTCAACTTGGAAAAGGAAACTTTCAAAAACACATTCATACATATTAGGAAAAATATTGTGACTTAAACTCCTCAATGGTTTCCAGAGAAATAATTTCCTCATCAACAAATAGATGAGGGTAAAGAGCAGTAGTCTGAGTAAAACTTTTAGCGGTATGAAGATTCAAAATCTTGATGACTTTAAGAGGAAAAGAACTATACCTTGATCCAAACTCTATTTCTAAAAGATGATTCTCTGCAACATCAATCAGGTCATAGCTATCCTCATGGTTGGCCTTTTCAAAAACTATAATTTCCTATACATCATCCACAACTTGGAGGGTATGTTTTCCCTTAAAAACATCAATGATAGCACCCCCAGTATCAAATAATGTTCTTCCTAAGGTTATTGAGAACTTTTCATCAAATTACATATCAATAATTATAAATATTTTGGAAGTGTTCATTTTCCTACACTCACTAATAGGTCATCCACCCTTCTATAGGGATGAGAGAGTGACCTATCTATGAGTTGAAGGGGAAAAGTTGTTGGTTTCAAATATATAAGGCCTAGTTTTTTAAACAATGTGTAAGGAATCAAGTTATTACTCTCTCCTACTTCACATAAATAATTCAGTAGCCAAATTCCTCCTATTTGGCATTGAATAACAAAACTACCAGATCCCATCAACTTTGGAGGAATCTTCCTTAATAAAACCAAAAAATATTCCTCATTGAGATTGATGGTATCCAATTTATTCTAATACTTTTTGTAATCCAGAAACCTATTTGTGATTTTAACATATGATGAGATTTTATACAAGGCTTCTCTGAATGTAATATTAATGCTGAAGGTTCAAATCATTTTTAGGTATCTCAAGTAGTTAGGTTCGTCATTATTTTTAATCATTATAAGAAGATAATGAGAGGGGACAATGTTTTAAAATGGGTTTATGCACACATAATTTTTATACCCAACTTTATTCTTCCCTTATTTAATCAATTCCCACTTAATTTTCTTTGGTTCTTTGGTTCTTTCAGGTGTGGGTTCCACATTATGTTCATTTTGGGCCAAACATTACATATTTACAAATTGATATTTTCTTGGTTTTCATTATTAGATTCATCTTTTTCATCATTTTTAACTTCTATAGGAAGTTTCTTTACCTGATCATCGGTTAGAAGGTCGAATGTGGTGGTGACATCCATGAAATTATCTCTTGGATTAGGAATTGTAGTTATAAGAAGCTTTACCTTGTCTATACCACCTATGTCTCTAGCCATTTGACCATTTTGAAGTTCTAAACTATGAATATGGGTGTATATATCTTTGCTTATTGCACCGATCCCACATAAAACCTATTGTAACATCCCCTTTAACTTCTATTGATAATTAGATGGCTCCTCTCCATATTGATTTTGGAAAAACTATTTGGGTTGTGGTTTTTAATTTGGGGTATTGTGTTGTTTAATGACACCCCACACTTTTTAGGATAGGTTGGGGTTATTTTTTTCATCCATAGTTGTATTGGTTTAAAAATAGATCATTTCTCCTTGATTAATATCTCTATAATCCATGATTTGGGAATTATCCTCAGGTTGTACATGGAGATCAATGTTGGGACAATATCTTTGAGTATGGTCGAACATCCCACACTAACAACAATGCTCCCTAAGAAATCTACCATCAATAGAAGCAACATGGGGTTTGTTTCAGCTCTATAGATGAATTTATTTCTTGTGAACTTGTACATATATTTTTTTCAATCTTATCAAACAATCATTTAATCTCATCAATAGTGTAGTTAAAGAAGTTTCACCCATAATAATGGTCAACTAGATTCTGGTTGTAAGGGGTGAGAGCATTGTAAAAAGCATCCATGAGTAGGTGGGGAGCTAACTGATGGTTGAAGATCTTCCTAGGATAACTTATAAACCTATAGCATGATTCATGAATCAACTCACCTTTATCCTGAAAAAACCCAGTGATCTTATGCCTTACTACTATGATGGTGTTCCTATGGTAGAATTTTGAGACAAAAATATTAAACACCTCATCCCATGTTTCAAAAATTTCTTCATCTATGTTTTGGAACCAAGTAATAACCTTACCCTCAAGGAATAATAGAAACACCATCAACCTCAACTCCTAGTCACTCATATATCACAGAGGTAGTTTTTAGAAAGAACTATAAATGTATCTAACAAACTCAAGTGAGTCCTCTGCAAGTAGACCATTGAAAGAATAAAACCAAGAGAGATGAGACTATTTTATATATTAATTCCTATACCAATCAGAAAATATTATAAAATAAATATTTCTTGGTATAGTTGTAATTTGAAACTCCCTAAGTATAGGCCTCTTAAGGGAATGAACTAGTGGTTGTGGAACATTTATGGATTGATTTTAATCTCTTCATAAATATTTATTTTCCAAATTTTTTATTTATAACTTTTTTTTCTATGTATAGAATAGTGTTGATTTATCTCTTTAATTAGAGTTACATGTTATGACTTATAGGTTCTTGTGTGAATAAATTTTCAATATAATAATATTTGAGAATTTTTTGTATAGTTTTTATGTTTTGAATTTTTTAGGATTTTTATTTTCTTATTTATCAGTTTTTGTTATATATATATATATATTTTTGTTTTTACCTGGTTTCATGTGACTTCCCTGAAAATGATGTCAAATTTGACTTCAAGTTCATTGAACTTGCACAAATTTAATATTTATAAAAATTACTTACTCTAGTACCATGGTAAGAAGGGTTGAACCAAATAGAATGTTTAGTGATTGTGATAACCAAAACAAAACTAAATACAAGAAAAAAACATAAAAAACTAAGAGTGAACATTGAAATGGTAAATAAGTGGGTGAAATAGAGTGGTTCAGGGGAAAAAAGTTGAGAGAACAATATAACAAGGTGTTCAGTTAGGGGAACTAGATAAAAATTTATCGATTAAAATGACAATGATCTTGAATAGAACCAATCACAATGGTAATGAGGTTTTTTGGATAGTAATGAAATGTATAACTATCATTTGATAAATCAACCAAAAAAATGATCTCTCTTAGGAACAATTATTTTTAACAGAACCCAAGAAAGTGATGCTTCCTTATGGAGAAGATCCGACCATAACCTTTTCCAAATTATTACTTCGGTTGTGGTCACCAAGGAATAGGGATAATATACCCTTCCCCTCTCAGTACTTAAGGTAGAGTGGAAGAATTCTCATGAGGATAGAAAAATAAATCACTAGATGAAAATCCATATACCACTTATTAGTAATTCAATTGCAAGAGAAGATGAAATTAAATAAGTTCCATCCATCTGATCCAACCCCCTAAACAACTTATAAAATCATAATAAAAATAGTAGAATTTTTTTTAAAACATCTCATTACTATTTAACAGGTAAAATGACAAGGGAGAATAAGACCTCATGGTATAAATGGATTCTTCTTTTATCTAAAACTCCATAGTACTCTTTCTCCCAGTGTTCTCCCTACTTGATCTCATGCTTCTTTCTATATATATAAGGCCACAACCTTAAAAATTACTTAATCTTGAGATAAGTCAATAATTTGAATTTAATTCACATTGAGGATATTTTCATGTATAGATATTTATAGAATCAGGTCATAACTCATAAATAACAACTTAAATATTACAAGTAGACACCTCTACTCACTATCCATTTTTTTATAAAAAACCCTTTAAAAAGAAACATGGCATCATTTCATGTTTTAACAGAATAACTTTTCCATGATTTAATCCTTAACTATATTCCTCTTTAAATCCTATAAAAAACATTTCAAAACTTGGGATGAGCATAAAAAGCTCAGTAAGGGATATACAAAGAAGGAAACTATTAATCTTGGGAAAATATGAAAACCATGAATACTTAATCATAAAGTGATACTTTTCACCTTTACGAATTAGTAAATACTCTTCACTGAATATAAGATAATTTCTTACCATTTTTATAAACAAAATATTACCATAAACCCATATAAAGCAACATATATCATATAATGTTTACTTGGGATATAAACATACTTAAATTAAATAACCATACAATCAACTTCCACACATATCAATAAATGGAATAGTCATATGGCTGACTTCTATACCCAATGAATTGGAGGTTATAACGTAACAACCCATCCATGGTTTATCACGGAACCAGCCTTCTTTGGTTTATCATGTAACCACCTGTCATTAGTTTATCACGTAACCACCCATCAAATTTCCAAGTACCATTATATAATCATAACTGATAAAAGATTTCAATTATCAACATTTCACTCATAAAATTTCATTTACAATCACAAGAGATCATTTAAAGATATTAAAATAGTAAATACACTTTCAAAACCATTTTCAATGACAAAACACCTAAAAAGGGAATAAGGGGTTTCTTTTCCTTTTAAAAACATTAAGTCTTATAGAGGAATCTAAATATCAAATAACTGTTACGAAGGAGGAGGAGTAATTGTCACCGTATACGTTTAAAACATTACTTTTTTGTCATTTAGTTCAACGATTCATAGAAAAAATGATTCTATTTGAATAAAATTAAAAGTAAAAGGGTTGATTATACATTGTATAAAATAAATATATGTATATTATCAAAATATGACTTAATAAAATGAGATTGAGATGAAGTCCCTTACCTTGAGTCTGACTCGTCATGTACAATCATTATGTTTATGAATAAAAAACTTAGGTTAATTTATACTTTAATGAGATACCATTTTGATGTTTATTATTCTATTTATATTACTTATTACCATGTTATAAAAATTACATAATTATTTAAGTTCATATTAGACATTTTGTCGATATTCGGTACTTGAGTCGAAAATAAACTTGTTTTGATGTAAATTGTCCATGTAGTCAAAATTCCATCATCTACAGAATATTATTCATGATTTAAATATCATATATATCCAGTATTTATGTATTTATAAAATCTATAATATTTGGATATAAGAAATTAAATGCATCATTCATGGAGATGGTAGGTCGTACGTATGCGTGAACGCCACTTTCATTTCTTCATCATATTAAAAGAATAATAATCAAATGATATACATGTATATTAAAATACAATTATTATATTAATTTCATGTATGTATCATTGGTTAAATAAACCATCATTTATACATTACATGTACATAGGAAATGAGCCACATCTCTTTGTGGGGGTGGTAGTTTACACTTCCTCAAACGTAATTACCGTATTTACACAACATGGAAACCATAAAGGTGTCTTCTAAATAAAAATTATAGAAGAAAATAGACAATATAAATATAATATATATCATATATAGATATAGTTTCATCATAATGGCCATCAAGAGAGGTGGTAGGATAAAATTGAACTATCATTGTTTCGTGAGGCAGTAGTTCTTCATACACAGAAAAAGTATGTTCTATATCCATTAGATAGAGGTCTGTGTAAGTGTAGGTTAAAACCTTATCATAAAAACATACTAGAATATTGAGGATACTATTGTTGTTATAAAATAATGGAATAAAGATAGGTTAAGGGGTTGGGGAAAGAAAATAAATTAAATTAGCTTGAGAGAAAACTTTAGGAAAGTAGGTAGATATGGGTTAGTGGGTATATGTGAGTAAGTGGGTAGATGTGGTTGCCTTTTATAAAAAGGAGAAGAGACACTTTAGGAAAATTTTAAAATATTATTTTATTATAAATTTATTTTTAAATTATAATAGTTCAAAAGTGATATATTTCTAGGATAAGATTAGGATGAGTCTAAATCCCCTCAACCAATAGGTTTTAGACAAGTTTAGGTCACAAATTTACCCTTATCTTTTGGTTTTAACCCTTAGTTAAATAAGTTAACTCTTACCAAGTCTTCTTGTATTTTCACACTATATGGTTAATATGGTTAATATAAAATTCAAAACAGACATCAAGTGTATAATTAATAAAAGTTTTAACATTATCTTAGTTAGTTGACAAAATCTAATATTTTTATGACTATTATATCATTTAATAACATAGTATTTGTTTAAAAAACTCATGTATGCCAATTTTGACACTATTTAGTAATTGATTTTTGTTAAAGTCATAAAAACTTGGTTCATTAAAAAAAACTACATTATCTGAAATATAACATGTCATAATTATCCATAAAATTCGTGTATGTAATCCAAATGTTCAAATTATATTTATTTTAATATTTATAATATCATTTATATGAATATTTTATTAATAAAGTAATCACTGCATCATTATTATGTCATAAATAAATTTATTTATTTAATGTCTAAAAGTTATAAATAAAATAACATGATGTAAGAAATAATTTATAATTTATAATTTATAATTAATATTTATAGTCAAATTGATTAGTTAAATAACCCTATATTAAAATTATTTTAGTAAAAGATACATGTTTATGTTATATTTCTATTTACTTTAAATTAATTATTATATCATGTCATTATCACACCCATGTGGCTCCATGAGGTCCTACAATCGACCCAAATATGTTTATGGTTGGACATATCTCATAAAATAGGATTAGGACACATTTTAGGGTATTTTATTATTATTATAATATTATATTTTACACTTATTTACCTAATTTACTCTTTACCAATGGTAAATTAAAATAATTACCGAATTACTATTCATAATGTCTAAAATTAAAAAGGACCTATTTACATAATTTGGAACTTATTATTCCAAATATGGAATATATTTTTCCAAATTCAAAATAAAAAATTGGTAGAAATTAATTTAAAATTAATTTCCATTGTTAAAATGAGAAAGCATGTTTTTTAAAAGTAAAATCCATCAAAATATTGACATGTGTTTACATAAATTTTAAATTTGAAATTACTTAAAATGATGGAAATTATATTATATGATAAAAAATTAATCCAATTACACTTTAAATAATTTAAAAGGAAAATATAACTATATAAATAAATTATTTGAAAAGGTAGTTTTGAGTTAAAATGCAGTATTTTTCACTATTCATTAAAATATGAATTTTATTTAGAAAATTCCAAAATTTCAACCAAAGTAAATTTTAGTGTTCCACTTCAAAATAAGAAGTTTATTTTATCAAATAGAACATATAGAAGTAACAAAAACTATATTTGAAAATGGTTCTCTATCAAAATGTGATAAAAGGAGCTTTTAAAAATTTTAGAGTATTTTATTCTTAAAATTGGATTATTTCGGATTTTAATCCTATAAAATTTATTGGATAAATTTAAAAACATTTAAAAAACATGTGTAATTATATTATAATTAGTTATATTCATTCCTTCCAATACAAAGGCTCAGTGTTAACTACTATTTAAAATAATAATACCATTATTGTATTATTTTTTGGTATAACTCATTGTTGTGTGAAACGTAAGATTTCAGAGAAAACCGTTGTTTTGTGTTGAGTACACTATCAGACAAAGTCTCCTCTTTAATGTAAAATTGATATCTTATTCATAAATATTATTAGATATGAGAATGTATTATTCTATAAATAACTGGGATGTTACATCCTTCCCCCTTTTCGAAATTGCATCCCCACAATTTTATTTACCTATCAAATAAGTGGGGATATTTCTATCTCATAGAATTTTCAGATCTACATGTTTCCTCTTCTACCATATGGGTTTTCCCAAAAACCTTTTGCTGATGAATCAACTTATTATGCAACTCTTTCTCTCTACGGTCAAGCATTTGTACTGGTTGTTACTCCTAAGAAATATTCTCTTCTAACTGAACTATCTATGGACTCAAAACATGAGATAGATCTAGCATATACTTTATCAACATTGAAGAATGAGAAAAAATGTGCACCTGGGATAAACTTAGAGGTGAAACCACCATATAGGTAACTAATCCATCTTTATTTAGGATTTTATAGGGTCCAATGAACTGTGGACTCAGCTTTCCCTTATTACTAATATGCATCAAAATTTTCCATGGATAGACTTTGATAAAAAATTGACCACCTACCACGAAAGAAAGATCCTTCCTTTGGTTATCCACACAACTTTTCTGTCTTCTCTGAGCTGTCCTCATGTGCTTCTGAATCAACTGAACGTTTTCTACCATATCTTCTACCAATTCTGGTCCCATAAACATCCTTTCACCAACTTCATCCCAAAAAGATAGAGTTCGACAACGCTTTCCATATAATGCTTCAAATGGTGGCATATGTATACTAGAATGAAAACTATTATTATAAAAAAAACTCAACCAAAGAATGATGTTGATATCAACTTCCATGATAATCCATTGAACAAGCACATAGAATATCCTCCAAGGTTTGAATTTTTCGTTATGACTACCCATTAGATTAAGGATGAAAAGATGTACTGAAATTTAATTCAGTTCCAAATGACTTCTGAAGGCATTTCCAAAAGTTAGAATTAATCCTGGGATCATGATCAGATATAATGGGGAGGGGAACTCCATGTAACCTGACTATCTCTTTAATATACAATCGATAAAGTTGATCTAGAGATAGAGTATATCGAATAGGAAGTAAATGAGAATATTTAGTCAATCTTTCAATAATAACAAAAATGTCATTGTGACCTTGAGAAGGATTTGGTAATACCACCACGAAATCTATGGATATATTTTCCCATTTTCACTCTAGCACTAAAAAAGGCTGAATCATCCCTTTAAGTAACTAACATTATGCTTTAATCTACTGACAAGTCAATCATTTCACTGTAAAGTCAGCGATATCTCCTTTTCATTCTGTCCCACAAGTAATACTCCCAAAGATCTCTATACATCTTATTATTGCGAGGACGGACTGAAAACAGATAACTATGATCTTCACATAAAAACTTGTTCTTCAACTGTGAATCACAAGGCACACATAATCACTTTACAAACCTCAAAACACAATATTTATTAATGTTAAGTTTAGGTAAGTTACCCTTCTAAACTAATTCTAAGTTTTTCTGTAACTCACTGTCTTCTTTCTGTGCTTGCTTAATTCTATCTAATAGATATGATTTCACTTCCACCTTAAACAAAATATAGGAATTCCCTACACCAACAACTTTCGATCCAAAATTCATCAAATCAATAACCAAAGGATCTCATTCCAAATGTACCATGGTTAATTTAGCATTACTTTTCCAAATCAAAGCATCAACCACTTTTTTATCTTTTCTAGGATGGTAATGAATATTGAAATCATAATCCTTGATTATTTCCAGCCATCTCCTCTGTCTCATGCTTAATTCAATCTGAGTGAATATATACTTCCAACTTTTTTGATTCATATATATTTCAGAATTTATGTCATAAAAATTATGCCTACAAATTTTTAATGCAAAAATGATAGCATCTAATTCCAAATCATGTGTTGGGTAATTTAACTCATGAGATTTCAACAGTCGTGAAGCATAAGCAATTACCTGATCATTCTGCATTAGGACACAACCATATCCTTTCAACAATGAATTACTATAAATAACAAATTCACCAATACTATCACCACTTCATTTTATTGTCCCACAACAACCATAGCAGTAGAAAATGAGTTTTCTATGCCCTTGTACTTTCAATCTTGCTGGTTTTCACCTTGGATAATAAACTTTAGACACATATTGTCATAATATCCTATCTCATTGCAACTAAAACACCTTATCACTGGTTTTTCATTGTCTTCCTAATCACATTCCTTACAGTTATGAGTAATATGACCAGTCTTACCACATCGGAAGAACATCCTGGGCTTTGAGAGGCATTCTCCAGGATTCTTTTTACCACACTTCTCATAAGTTGGAAATTTAGTTTTCTTACCTCCAGGATTCTTTGATAAATTCTTTCCCATTTCCTGCCAACTGGATTGATTATTTTATTTTCTCTCATGGAACACATGATCATAAAAAAACTCCATTTCTACATTATTATCACATAGAACAAGTTTTTCATAGATTTTGAACTCATGAGAAGCTAACTCCCTTTGATATTTTGACTTAAATTCTAAGTAAAACTGATTTATCTTACTATCAGTATTCTGGATAAAATGTGGGATGTACCTTGAAAAACGGGTGAAATTTTCTTCATATAAAGCCACAAAATCTTCCTCATTTTGTCTCAATTCCAAGAATTGATTTTTCATACTAAGTTGAATAGCCTTAGGAAAATTTTTCTCAAGGAAGATATTATTAAATTCATCCGATTATATGGCATCAATCTCTTCACTTCCTCTGATATTTTTAATCATTTAACACTACTGATTGGATTCAACTTCAAAAATATAAACATCAAGACTAACCTTTTGACTCTCTAAAACCCCTATTACATCGAAAATATTTTTTAGTGCTTTAATCCACCCTTCAGCTTGCACAAGCTCAGATGTTTTTTGAATGACGGGGGATGTTGCCTCATGAAATGCTGCACGATTGACATATTCCTCTATGGTTGGTTTGTTTTATCTTATGCATGAACACCACCACCATTTACCACCTGAGTCAACTGAGCCATCACTATAAAAAAATGTTCAGTTTTGATTATAACTATCTAAGGATATTGATTTGGAAGGTCATTTCCCTCTATATGCCTTCCTAGTATAACTGCTATGTTTCTTATACAGGAAACCATTCTGAACAAACATATATTAGATGAAGAAATGTGGTAATCTTCAAATACTATATAATTTCAATTTGACCATAATGTAAAAATATTTTATGGATATTATATTAACAATATTATAACTCCTAAATTTATCTAAACCAACCACTAATACCAACTATAAGGCCCTATCCTTAAACATCACTTAATCTTGAGATAAGTAAATAATTTGACTTTAATTCACATTGAAGACCTTTTTAGGTTTAGAGCCTTAGATAATTAGGTCATAACTGGTACATAACAACTTAAATATTACAAGTAGACACTTCTACTCACTATCTATTTTTTCCTAAAAAAACTCTTAAAAAAGAAACATGGAATCATTTCATGTTTTAACAGTATAAATTTTCCTTGATCCAATCCTTGAATCTATTCCTCTTTAAGTACTGTGGAAAAAATTTCTAAACTTGGTATGAGAATGAAAATATTAGTAAGGGATACACAAAGAAGGAAACTATTAATCATGGGAAAACATAAAAACCATGAATAATTTATCATGAAGTAATACTTTTCACCTTTAAGAAGTAGTAAATACTCTTCACTAAATATAAGCTCATTGATTACCCTTTTTATAACCAAAAGATTAACATAAACTCATAGAAAGCAACATATATAATAAAAATGTAACTTGAGATGTAAAAATACTTAAATGGAATAACCATACGACCGACTTCCACACATATTACTAAATAGAATAGTCATACGACCAAATTCCATACCCAACACATTTGAGGTTATAGTGTAACCACCCATCCATGGTTTATAACGAAACCACTCATCTTTGGTTTATCACGTAACCAAATTTCATTGGTTTATCACGTAACCAAATTTCATTGGTTTATTACGTAACCACCCGTCAAATTTCAAAGTACCATTATATAATCATAACAAATAAATACATAGTTGGGGTTTGACTTAGTGGTAAGCACCCCTTAATTCTACATGAAAAATGGGGGTTCAAAACCCATTGGGGTGCAGGTACTATAGAAGTATTGTAGCAGTGGTGGCACTGTAGCAACGACAGACACTATAGCGGTGGTAGGTCACTGTAGCGGCGGCAGAGTAATGTAGCAGCGGTGGGTACTGTGCGGTACTATAACAACATGGGTACTATAGTAGTACTATTCATAGAATGGGCCCTGGGCCAAAAAATGGGCCTATGGGCCATGTAATGGGCTAAATATGTGACAAACGGTGATGGGCAGTGACGATGGGTTTCAAATAGAGATGAGTGGCGGAATATGAGAACAGTGGGGGGTTATGTTGTTGACGGTGGGTGCGGCTGGCAAAGATAACTTGGAGGATGATGTGACTCTGTTTCTAGAGGTGGCTCAGTAAGGGCTAGAATCTGAAGAAAAATAAAAGAGGAGTGAATTTTTAACATGAGTAAAAACAAAAAGTTTGAAAAATTAATTATTAATTATTTACACGAAAAAGGAGTAAATAAATATATTCAAATTAAAAAATTAAAATTTATTAATCAACTTAATCAATTTAAATTAAAAACATGGAAAATTATTTCTTGAAATACAAATGAACATAAAATAAATGAAATAAAGAATGAAATTAAATAATTAAAACAAGCTATTTTTACAAAATTAAAATAATAAAAATTGATAATTATGAAAAAAATGAATTTTAATTTAGAAAAACTAAAGAAAATTATGTTAAAATATTAAATATTATTATTTTTAAAAAATAATTGAAATAAAAAAAATAAAAAACTAAAACAAAAAAATTATTTAATTTCAAATTAAAAGTATGAATTAATTGAATATAAAAAACAAAACAAAAATTAATTACAAAAAATAAAAATAACAAGATTAATTACTCAGCTTAGTATTTATTAAATTGAAAAATAATCACATAAAGAATTATTCAAATAAAATAATAAAAGAAATAGTTATTTTGAAAAACATAAAACAAAAAAAAATGAAATATTGAATAAATTAATGGATATAAAAAATTATAATTTAAATAGAAAAAAGATAATAAAAAATAAAATTTAAAACATAATTAATTAATTGATTTTAAAATATTAAAAATTACTAAAATAATAAATAAAATCAATATTTTCCCAAAAAATCATTGTTTTGACAATTTAATACAAAAAATCCAAGAATTGATAATGATTAAACAAAATACATATTTTGATAATAAAAAGTCAATTAATCATAATAAAAGGATGTGGAAAAGTGTGATAAAAAATAGTCACACCACTTACTAATACCCCTGAAATATTCATGGATTTTATTAATAGAGTCTTTAGAGACTACCTCAACAAATTTGTGGTAGTGTTTATTGAGGATGTTCTCATTTACTCAAAGAGAAGGGGAACATGAAGAGAATATAAGGATTGTGTTGGAAACATTAAGGAAAGAGAAAATATACACTAAGTTTAGCAAGTGTGAATGTTGGATAAAATAATTTTCATTCTTGGGGTACATGATCACAAGTAAGAGAGTTTCTATGGACCCTTCAAAGGCAAAAGAAATTGATGAATTGACCAGACCCACTAGTGTAATGAAAATCTATATTTTTCTTAGATTTTCTAGGTACAATTGATGTTTTTTGAGAAATTTCTCATGATTGTGTATCCCAATAACTAAAATAATAAGGAAAGGGCTAAAGTAAGTCTGAATATCATAATGTGAGGAAATATTTAAGGAGATTAAGAAGAGGATAATCACTACATATGTACAAACACTACAAAAAAGTGGAGAAGATTTTGTGATATACAATTATGATTCAAATAATGGCTTGGGTTGTGCAGTCATTCATAATGATAAAGTTATAGCCAATGCCTCACGATAGTTTACGATCCATGAGAAGAACTACCCAACACATGGTCTGGTGTTAACAACTACGATCTTCACTCTGATGATTTCGCGACACTACCTCTAAGATGAAAAGTTTGATATATATACTGATCACTAGAGTCTAAATTCTATATTATCATAGAAGTATCTCAACATGAATCAAATAAGATTGCTAGAGCTAATAAAGGCCGATGATTTTTCTATTCACTACCATCTAGGAAAGACAAATAATACAGTATTTGCAATGAGAAGAAAATAACCTACGACCCTATCAATGATGCAGATTGAGAAAGATCCTATATTCTTAGATAGGAAAAAGATGAATATGGAAATAAAAATGGTAGGGAATACATCCTACCTTTTCCAAATCATTTCTTAATCATCTATCTAAAAGAAGATCAATGTGGAAAAGTGGGTTGATTTGAAGCTTCAAAAGAAGGCAAAGTCCAGGAAGCTACATGAGTTCAACATCAATGATGATTTTTAGATTTAGTTTGGAATGAGTCTTTGTATTCCTTAAACACTTGATATAAATAAGGAGCTATTGGATAATACATATAGCTCACCTTTCTCAATCTATTCTGGAAGTACCAAGATGTATTGTGATCTTCAAGAACACTTATGGTGGGAAAACATGAAGAAGGAGATTTCAAATTATATATCATGGTGTTTGGTATGTCATAAAGTTAAAGAAGAGTGACATAATTCTAAATTGATAATGAAACTATTTCCCATTCCCACATCTAAATGAGATTATTTCACTGTATACATTATCACTAGTCTCCCAAAAACATCCAAGCGAAACAATGAAATATGGGTTGTGGTGGATCGACTAACAAAAAATTCCCCCTTTATAACAATTTTAGAAGATATATATCTTGAACAACTTGAATGATATATGAAAATGAAGTTGTGAATATACACCTTTTATCATCTCTAATCATGGTATAAGGTTTATATCTAAATTTTGGATAATTTAACAACATGATGGGAGTACTGAATGGAATTTCAGCATGGACTATCCCCCCAAAGTGATAGCCAATATGAAAGGACTATTCAAATGCTCGATGAAATTCTATGTTCCTGATAAATGAAATTTAAAGTAGGATAGGATTAGTAACTCGCATTACTTGTGTTTTCATACAACAATAGCTCCCATTCATGTATTCAAATGGATCCATATGAAGCTATATGTGGTATGTGATGTAGAACTACAACAAGTTGAGATGAATTTTGGGAAAAAAATCTACTTGGAACTAATCTTATGCAAGATATGACAGAGAAGGTTCGATCCATATGAAAATATATAAAATATTCTTAGATATATCAAAAGTTCTATGCTCACCACCGTCAAAGGGACTTGGAGTTTGATATTGGAGACACCATTTTCCTTAGAATATCACCATGGAAGAGATTCACATGTCTTGGAAATAAATGGAAGCTTATCCCAAGGTATGTTGGACACTTTGAGATCCATTATCACATAGGATTTGTAAACTATCAACTTGTACATCCACCAAGTATAGCTCAAGTTCATGACGTGTTCCACATATCAAACCTAAGGAAGTATATACCTGATCCCCCACATGTATTGAATCCATAGGTGGTATAACTTGAGAATGACCTCTCATATGAGGATCTCAAACCATAAAGATAATATCATATGGAAAAACACAACTCACATTGTCAAAGTATTGTGGATAAACCATAAGTATAAAGAGGCGACATGGTTTTCATAGGAAATAATGAAACAAAAGTACACTCACCTATTCACAACATAAAAAATGATTTGAAAATTTGTCGATGAAATTTATAAAGGGGTAAGAATGTAACAACCCATAGTTTTTAAATGATAGTTCTCTTGAAATAAATGTGTTTTATAATATACTATATAGTATTATACAGATAAAGAAAACAACAGAAAATTATATCATTAATAAATAACGTTATATTAATTAGAAATAAACCCAATTAAAATTCCAAATATTATACTTATACAAAATAAAATATAAAATAGGAATACTAAAATGGGAAAATATAGATCTCCCCAATCTACTAGAATCATCTCCCCCACTACTAAGACTATATAAGAACAAAATATTAATAAACCAATCAATGGTAAAAAAAATATAAATGTTGAACCTTGAGAGAAATTGAGTTTAATATTGATTGAAAGAATGGAGTGGTATATATAGGAGGTAATGTGGCCATTGGAATAGTAATGTGACAATTTGAATAATAACCAAACCATTTGGAATTGTAACCTGACTGTTGAGAATAGTAACATGACCATTGGGAATAGTATCTTGACCATTGGAATGATAATTTTAGACAAAAATAATAAATTTTTATATAAATAATATTTATCATGATTAATTTATGTAAATATAAACTTTATAATTCTAAAAAATAAATATCATTATTAAAAAACTCAAAGAAAATATTAGCACATTTTTAATAAAAGTTTTTTAAAATTATTTGGTAAAAATATAGTTTTTATAATAAAAATTAAAATAAACTATTTTAGAAATTTATTTTTATAAAATGAATATAATTTTTTAAATCATCATGTAAAAATTATCTAAGGGTGATTTTTTGGTAATTTTCTGAAATACATAAATTTTCAAGTGAATAGTAAAAATACAGTTTTCCATATAACTAGTGTATCTTAAATTACATCATTCATGATGTAATAATGACCTAATAATTTCTATAACTTGATGTTATAACATGATATATTTTATTTCATAAATTATTCATTAAAATAAAATAAACTTAAATTCCAAACCTAAAAAGAATTTTCCAAAACCTAAAGTCAAAAGTGATTCTTTAAAATAACAAATTTTATTTCCTTTCGCTTTAATTTTTAATAATTTAATTAAATATAATTAAAAATATATTTTAAATCTTATAAAACATTATATTATATTTATATATGTTTTATATTGTAAAAAACATACCAAAAAACATTTTACCTTGGATATATATATTTTATTTAAAATTTTATTCTAAAAATACCCCACTCCTTAAGTATAAATAACCCAAATCCATCTTATAAAACCATTGATAACTCTATTAATATAATAAAACCTATAAATAACCATAAAATACATAGGTACATTCTATAATAAACTAAATTCAAATGTCATGGGAGTTTTAGTGTCATACAAGAGAAGCTATACTGAGGATTAAGTGAGTTTTGATCAACTCTTATCTTTTTTATTTCTTCTTATTCTTATCTATTTTTTTCAACACCCCTTTAAAAACCTAAAAAATAAATTATGGATTATGTTAAAATTATATTAATGATTTAATGATACTATAATTATCATATTTACTATATATATAAATTAAAAAAATTCACTTTCTCTTGATAATTTCTCGCAAGGGCCGGTTAACTACCCATGAAGACATTTCCATGTCAAAATTTATACACATCATCATGGATGTATATTATGAATTACATATAATATATAAACATTTAATATGTTTTTAAGCATCTGTAATTAATTCCACTAATGAATAAATTACATTGAACAAAATAATGAAATCGAAGAAAAATAAGAAATTATAAAGTAAAACATGATATCAAAATGACTAACCTATAAAAAATGAAATTAAGAAATATAATAAAATTAATATAATTGATAAATAGTGATAAAAATTACAACAATTCACTTCTGGATCAATGTTTTAATAAATTTATGTTTATTATCCAGGAGGCACAAAAGTGACAAAATAAAGTGGGAATTAATGTAAGGGGATTCTAGAAACCAATTCATTTTCTTTAGGTTATACCTCTTTCCTGAAATATCCAGTGTGTATATTCCTTTAATGTTATTTATATATCATTTCATTATTCTTAAATTTTCATTTCAGGGATATACATGTATCCACCATGATTTTTAATCCAAATACAATGATTTTCCAAAAAAGAGACATTTCTTTCCAAAAAAAATCTGTGAATCCTCACGCGTTATTTATCAACCTAGAAAAATGATATCTTACTCTAATGTATAATATCCAGTTTTATATTGAGAAACTTAATGTTTATTCATGAATTTATTCTTTATAAAATCCTTATTAAACCCATTCATTTCCATGGGTTATTTCATGAATATGACGGTTATATGTTCTATGTGGAATGTATGATTATGTAAATAATACTATGTGATGGTTGGACTTGAAATTATATATCCATCCAATGCATTGGGTAGTGTGACGTATCTCACGATATAATATGTAATATGTGTGAACATTATGCAAGGTTGGTTTACAATGATGGTTTTATTATCTTGAACATATGTTATTCATACACATGATGCTAGATTTGTTTAGAACTATGTATGGTATTTGACCAATATGACACGAGGTTTCATTTTTATACATTGAAACATTCAATTCCATTATCACATGTTTCCCTCATGGTGCTGATTATGATCATATTCTTATGATATGATTATGATGATTATGCTCACCCATGTTATATTGATTCATGTCCCTCATTCATCATTTTATTAGGATTTTAGGTCACCCATTTTTTGATTTATATCCTTATGTGATTACATGTACTAAGGAGAATGAAATATTTTAAAAGGGAAAAGAAGAATGATTTAAATAAATATTTATGTTTTATTTTCTAAAAGTTATGTATCAGCCTAATTTTCCCAAGAAACTAAACCATTTGATCCTAGAATTCTATGTCTATTATATTGTGTATATTAAAATGATGTAATAGTTATGAAAGAAAAAATAGGGTTGTTATAACCCCTAAAATGGCTAGATTCTTGGTTTGGGGAACCGTTTTCTAACTATGAAAACCATATCTATCAAAATATTAGAGACACTCACTCAATATCCACACGGTTTCTATTAACTATGCACAAGACGTGCACCTTGTGTGAGACACCACCGATAGGCCACATGATTACTCCTTTTCTTTGCATGGTTTTCTCTAAAACGTACACCAAACATGAAATAAAAACCAAGAAAGAACATAATTAATTAAAAATTCCATATTCCTCCACTAATTATAAGGTTTTTATTCAAAATGTGGACACTAACCACGCATAATGAAAACAATGAAAAACACACAAAACTCAAAAATTATCACTGGAAAATCATCCCAAACCTTAACCAAAAGTTAAAACACTTAGAAATAAGTCAAAATAAATGAAATTAAAAGAAAATTGGGGTCATGTACACAAATTCTCCCTATCAGAAAAACATTTTTCCCCAAGAAATTAATAATTAAAAATGAGGAAAAAATATAGGACAAAAAACTATATGAGAAAAAAAACCCATAATCGTAAATATGACCCTTTAAATCCACAAGTCACACCCAACCAGTTTTAGAGAAAATCACAACAAGGAGAACTATAGAGAAAAGATAGGGGCATCCCCACTATTTATGAACTAACATGAATAATGATACCCACACCAGAACTTCCAACATAATGGTAACACAAATATAGAATCTCAAACCAATCATCAAACCAAATCACAATTCATCGTTTATATAGGTCACCGGTATATCCAAAGGTGAAGCACCAAAAAAAAATCCAACCTTCAAGAAGGATGGCCATATAATGATCCACATCCATAAATCATGACTACAAAAATTACTAAGAACACAAGGCTACCAAAATTCTTTAAACAAAAATGATTTTAAAAAACAAATAAAATTATAGGAAAGTGAACATAAAACATCTAAACTAAAACATTAGAAGAAAACCATGAGCCAACACCCCAAAACCCAACAATTCCTAACTATGTGAAGTGTTTTAACTTAGGGATTATGACTGGAGACCTGGTTCCTTGAAGTATATGTTGCACTAAATTCAGCAGTTGGAAACTACTAACTGAGACTTCCAGTTTTGAAAAAACTACTTATAGAACATCTATAGGTGATCCAAATGACCACATTGTCTGAAAACCTTTGGAGGATTATAATAATATGGATTCAAGTTCCTAAAATGACCACACTAGAAACACATGAGTGGGTTCTAGGATTAACAGGAACCAGGAATGAACAAATGATACTCCACATAAATGGGTTACTAGGGAACACACTCATTTCCAAATGAAGAATCTTCATGAGTACCAAGAGAAACTGGATTTTCCATGACTAGAAACTACACTCCATAAACTAGATTGGCTAAAAAATCCTCATCCACTAGATTCATGAATGGAATTTCCTTAGATAATATAACTAAATCCTTAATCTTCGATATAAGGACCCATATAAACATAGGAGCTTTTAGATAATCTTTTTAAGATATCTATAGAGAAAAAGAAACTATATCTTTAAATTGATCAATATAGGCCTTCACCGTCCATTGAACTTATTTTAGACCCAAGAGCTCTGCCACTGTATCCACCTTCACCTCCTCAGGTATTAACCATTGGATGAAAGTTGTCTTAAAAACATCCCAATACCCCCCAATTTACAATGATGATGAGATGATAAACATCAACTAATCCAAATATGAAACCTCAGACAAATCTCATCCTCATATATTCATGAGTTCCCAAAGACCTGAAAACAATTTCAACTTCCTTAAGCCATACCGTATCTTCTAATGGACCTATATCAACTCAAAAAACTGAAAAAAACTAAGATGAACTTGAATCTACCACCCCACTAAGAGTTTGGACCCAGCGAACAACTGGAAGGGACTCACTATAATCCTTTGAGACCTTTTTCGGTGGTGTACTCTATATAACACAAAGACACAAAACTAGATCAACATCTAACTTGATTACAAAATTCAACCAAAAGGTACATTACAAACTAAGACACGAAGTTCATAAATCAAAACATCAAACAATAAAACCAAGATACTTGTTAAAAAATCACAATCTTTATTTCATAAATTTAAAATCACTTTATTCCAATTCCACTTTTCAAATACCCAAACCCACTTCAAAATCTAATCTAAATACCCAAAACAACATTTAAAATAAAACCAAGTCCCGAAATAATTTTTCTTTTGAAAAAACTTTTCCAAAAAATAATTTTTCATCCAAAATAAAATCACACTGACTAAAGTAAAACCAAAACACAACTCACATTGGAACTCCTAAAATATATAACTAGTGGTCGTGCATAACCTAACCACATGGTTTAGCAGACCATGCCCTAAGCATGCACTTACCACTAGAAGTCTCTTGAACCATGCACTAGGTCTCCACATGGGTTACTACTCTATGTAAGATCACCATGTAGCATCAGTTCCCTTCCATTTTCATTCCCCAAACCACTCAAACCAACCACATAAACCTATAATTTAAAATAAAAGACTCTATTCAAAGACTACCCCTGATAAATCAAGGATTAGAATGAGTAAGAGTTTGCGATGCTCTTCCTCCATATACCTCCCGTGTCATGAAAATACAATCTATATGCTACTTAACACCCAAGAATTGTGAAGGGATTATCTAATACCATTTTGTTAAAAACCAACCCATGTCGACCCTGAATCGGTCATCCATGTCGTCCCATGATATGGCCCGAGAGGTGTTTCTAGTCATCCAAGATTAGAAAATTGTAAAGGGCATAAATGATAACACATTTTGTAATGATTAAAACCACAAAGAACTAACATATATAATAATATAGAGAATGGAACATAAAAAAGTTGAAATCATAAACCAATAATTAAAAAAATATAGATAGATATAGATAAAAATATAGTAGAACAAAAAATAATGCTAAAAACCGAGACCAACTGAAACTAACACGATCTCTTTGTGAACACTTCGTCACTAATATCTCTATAACCAGACCACATCATTGGAAAACCTAAACAAAAGATTAACCTACAAAACATCTCAGGTTTACTGACAGTGAGTGAAATAAGTTAGGTTGGAGCATAAAATTTCCTAGTAGGTAAGCATGATATATTCTATACAAGAACTTTCCCAAAATAGTCCCCAATTTCTAGTTTGATATATATATTTATGAAAATAGGTTTTTAATGTTTAAAGGGTCAAAAAAATATTTTCTTTTAAACACCCAGTCTGCAAACCCAAAGAGGGAAGTGGGAACACAATCCAAGCGATGAATACAAGAAAGGAAAATATAAACTAGGAAAAAGTAGAAGGGTATATCAAACAAGAAATGAAAGAAAAATGAATAGTAAGAGTACAAGAATAAAAATAACAATAATACAAAAAACCATGTGTTGTAGAATAAAATAGGAACATATAGGTATGTAGTCTTGGTAATTTCCTAAACCTTCTTAGAAAAAATCCTTGGATGTACTTGATTCAGTCCCACCTGCCAGTATATAGTGATCCTCCATAGTCAATGACCAACTTGGATGCTATAAACTAGCCTCACTAGTGGAAAATATCACCTATAATATCCTTATTTTAGGGGGTTCTAATAATTCTTATTGGGACTAGAAAGTAATATTCACTTGACCCTCTAGATAATGTCTAGTAATCCCATGATAATTGTATAAAAGTGAATGAGGATTTTAACACATGACTGACATTAAACATATCTCACAAATTCCACCATGAATGAATTTCCCAATAACTAACACCATCTAAGTTAAGTCCCTCTAAAATAATAGATGAACATAGGGGTTCTAGTCATATATATGACCATTCAAAAGTTTAAACCATACCTACATGTAATATATGTTTTAAAATAAATTTACAAAACATTAAAAAGTTTCAAACAAGACTTCACATTTAAAAATTCAAATCCATTTCCAAATTAAATACCTTTATTATAAAATATATTTACAAAGTCAATATAAAAACACAATTTATTCTCAAAAGGTTCCAAATGGGCCTTTAATAAGAATATACATTCGAAAACCTTAGTTGAGTTCATTGGAAACAAAAAATCCATTTAGAAAACATTGGGGGTTTTAGAAAACTGTTTGGCAGGATTGGTGGAGAGAGAAGCAATGAGGGAAATAGTGTTTTGAAAATTGAGGTTTTAATATGAGAATCTTTATGGAGACACTATCTATATGAATGTACCTATATATATGTGAAATCCGTGTACAAATAGATATTCCCACACTCACTAACATATAAATGGATAACCCAAATGAGGTCTATGGGTCCAATAAAGAAGCATTAAAGAGATCCATATCATATCACTAGAGTTTACACATAAAAAACAAACCATATAAAATCCACAAACCCACAAAAAAGATCAATTTACAAGAAGAAAACTACCAATAACCCAATAATGTTGAATAAAACCCCATATATGATAAAATTAATTTTAAAAGGCTAATTTTAATTTTATCAAACTCCTTACATGGGTATACATGTAGGTGTAATTATATAAATCCATTGATATTCCATTTTATTATATTTTACAACATGAAAACACCACATGGAATCGAATTAGAACCTCAAAAATATGAATAACACATTTGTAAATTATTAATGAAATATCAATCATCAAATGGAATGTTTTGGAAAAGAAATGGGAGAAAACACCTACCTCAATGACGTGCGAATGTGATAAAACCTCGCAAAAGGGAAGAACCAAGCTAGATAAGTAAACCACACACATTATAATCAAAAGAAACAAAATAAAAAATCACCCCTACCACCTAGGGTCTAGACAATATGGATCTATGAAAAGTACAACCAAGAACCAAGAAAGGAAATAAAGAAGAGTAACAAAATGAATAAAATCCACGAAAAGATTAATTAGAAACCTTGGAGGGGAATCAATGGAAGAAGAAGATCTAAGGGAGGAGGGTTTGGGATCCCCCTTCACATGGAAAAAATGGGAAATAGGGGAGGAGGGTCGATTTAGGGTTAAAACATAAGAGGGTAAAACTTGGAAATTCATGTTTTCAAGATGCTGGGTAAGTTTTATGATTTGTCCACACAGTTTACCAAATCATATTCAACTGTGTGCATCTTACTGGATGGAGGGTACACCCGCATGGGCTGTATGCATGGTTTAGGAAACCATGTGCAAATATTAAAAATCAGATCTTTCAAAATTATAGATAATATTGCACGCTTTCCGCACAATTTCTACTAACTGTGCATTGTCAATGTGAATTGTCTCAGACCACCAATAGGCCGAATAGTTACAAATTTTTCTTTACACGACTTTTGTCCAAATAGTGCAAATATTATTCAATACAAACTATTCCAGAAAAAAATGAACTAAAAATTCCCTTATCCCCCACTAGCCTCTTAGTTTCTCCTCAAACCATCCACACTAACCATGCACAAGTCCAAAAACAACCCTAAACCTCTAAAAATAGGAAATTATCATTGGTAACTCACCAAGAAGCTCAAAAAAATATCAAAAACCAAGAAATAAATTAAAATAAAAGAAATTATAAGAAAAATGGGGTAATGGTGTGGAAAAAGTACCGAGTACCATGTATTGATGACGTCATTGACTAACTTCATGGGGTTACAAACTTCTAAAATATTGATATTCATTCCGGTTAGTAGTAGTTAAAAGTTATAAAGGTGAATATACCAAAGATTATTTTTTGTATAGGTTATGGAAATTATGAATTCACGTGAATGAATTTTGGGTTTGATAATGTAACCTATGTGTTTTTGGATTTTATGAACATAATATTCAAGGATTATGTTGATATGATTTTGGTTAAAAATTTTGAAGACATTTTTATATGATCTAAAAGATACACGGAGTACATAAGTTATTTGAATATTGTGCTTCACGTTTGAAATAAAAAATTATTTATATCTGAAATTTGGTAAATTTGAATTCTGGATTCAACATGTTTCTTCAATTGGTTATTTTTTCCAAATATGGTATATCTATTAACCTTTAAAAAATGGTTTTCTGTAAGTTCTCAAGAGAAACCAACATAAGTAAAATAAATATTTTCTTCTTCTAGAAGAATATTATTAGTGGTTTAATGAAACAATTACAAGATTATCTAATCTATTAACCAAGTTAACACAAAAGAGGGTCCAATTCACATAAAAAATGGAATGTAATGATAGAATTTTTTTAATTTAATAAAAAATAGATAAATCCACCAATTTTGACTGTAAAATTTGGTAAAAAGGGTTTTTTGTTTCTAATGATGCATCATGGAAGGGTATTTGACGTGTTATAACAAAAAGTGATATATTAGTGTCTTATGCATCTTGACATTTTTAAACAAATTGGATTACTTTTGAACTCATGATTTAGAGTTAGCGATTATGATTTTTAAACAAAAAATATAGAGTCATCATCACTATGGAGAGAGACATGATATATACACTGGCCACAAGAGTTATAAATATATGTTTACTTAAAAAGATATTAATATGAGGTAAAGGAGATTATTATAAATGCTCAATGATTATTATTATGTCATATATTATCATCCTAGTAAATCAAACAAGGTATAAGATGCATTTAGTAGAAAAGATGGTGGAATCTTATCCATGATGAGGGTGGATAATGATATAATTCTCATGGATTTAGTAAGAAGATACATAGGTATTATAATTGAAGGGGAACTCAATTATTATTCCATGTAATTACCCAACCTTTATTATTTTAAAGGATTAAGAAATATCAACATGAGGATAAGTCCCAAAAAAATAAGAGTGAAGAAGCGAGTAACGTTTAATTACCCGATTTTAACCTTAGTTATGATAGAGGTTTACAGTTTGGTAAGAGGATATGGGCCTCATCCAAACTAGGGGTAAAGAGATATCTGGTTGATGGGTTTAATACCTCAAAATCCTCTATAAATCTTGGAATCACCCAAATATTTGGTGATATTAGAGAAAATTTTTGGTTGTAAAATATAACATGATTGATTATTGATTATACTGAAGGATTATTACTATTATATAAGTGAAGGCTTAAATAATACTTCCCAAAGGGGTCATACAACCATTATAAATACTAGAGAGTAAATTGGGTAATATTACTAGGGGTTTCTTAACTATTCTGCCTAATACATCCATGGGAAAAAATATAATACTAGTCATTATAGACATTCTTATAAATTTAACCCATTTCATAACAATTTGGGAATAATTCCATCAGGATAAACTTACAAGGTTTAATATAAATGAATTTTTGAAACATCATGGAACACCCATATCAATAGTTTATGAACATGATCAAGCATTAAAATACTAATTTTGAACTAGTCTCATAAAGGATTTATATACTATAATTTTTTTAGAATAACTTATGACCCTAAAATGGATGGATAATTTGTAAAGGATATCCAAACATTAGATAACAAGCTATGGTCATTCTTTATTAAATTCTATGAAATATTGGATTAATATTTTCTAATAGTGGAGTTTTCATAAAAGAACAATTAAAACTCTAGTATAAAATTTCACCATATAAATCCTTATATGGAATGAAATTTTCAAATCCAACATATTGGGATGATGCCGAATAAAGGAAGATATTGGGTCCAAAACATGTGGAAGAGATATAAAAAAGGTAAGATACATCCAGAAGTATATCATGGTAGCATAATATAGAAATGAAATATATGATAAAAAATGAAGGAATGATCACTAATTCCATTAAGGGGACTATGTCTTCCTAAAATATTTCCATAGAAAAGTTTCCAATGATTTTGAAAGAAATATAAGAAATTTATAAGGTATTTTAGGTCATTTTAAATATTGGATTTGATATGATCTATGACATATAATTTTACTATGCCACCGTACCTCTCTCAAGTTAATGAATTATTATATATATCACTTCTAAGGATGTATATTTCGGACCCTTCCCATCTTCTAAATATAGAAAAAGTTCCATTGAAGCCCTACATATCATATAATAAAAACCCAATTTAGATTCTTGATATAATAGAGAAAGTGATATGAAATTTTGAAACTTAACTAGTGAAGTTTATTTGGAGGAATCACCAACTAGAAGAGGTGACAAGGGAACCTGATTATGGAGTGATAAAGGCTTATCCACATTTTTTAGAGATTAATTTATAATTATTGGGATGAAATTATTATAATGGGGATAATTTAACACTCCAAAAATTCTTGTAATATATAAATTTTTTAAAAAATGTTATACTAAATATCAAAGATTAAAATTTAATAAGACTAATATAACTAATATTATAAAATAAAATAAAAAAATAAACAACATAATTAAAATATATATGTCTCATAGATCATATTATTCATTGAAAATCACAAATATAATATTAACATTAAAAAATAAAAAAATATTAAATTACATATATTTGAAATATTTAAAGATCAAAATATGAGAAATATTATTTAAGGGATTGATTTGGATGGATACATAGGAAGTGAATATGGTAATTATATGATAGTTTTAAGTCTTAAAGATTTTGAATTATTTCTTGTTGGTGATATAGATGTTATAAAGTGTCTTTTAGAATTAGTGTTTATTAATCTTAGTAATGAGATCTAATTGACATTGAATAGAGAATCTATAGATTCAACCAGTAGACACACCCATTATAAATCTAATTTATTAGATCATGGGAATGTCGTATCATCACTTGGTATCTCCCCAAACTAATCCCAGTCATAACTTCAATAGTTGATGTTCATGAAGAATTGTCTATGGGAGACATTCATGTTAGTGGAAATAAATACCATATCAATTATAAAAAAACTACCCCATTAAATTAATATTATTTCTAACCTTACCCATAAGGATTAATATGGTGTAGTAATGGGGTTTTATATATGTGTTAGGTAGTATTTAAGTGTAAATTATTTTAGAAATTAAATGATGTTTACTATGATACCAAATTTTTATCAAATGTACCATCTTAGAATAAATTATAAAATGTACATAATTTGTTGATTAATTTGATAAAATGGGTTGAATATTTTGAATTAGGATTATAATATTAGAAAAGGGGTGAAATTTGGTAATTTTTGATAAATATAGTAATATACGATAATAATAGTGAAATCCAGTGAAATATAATAAACATGACATCACACACACACACACACATAAAATATCAAATCAACCAATATTGTTTTATTTTAATAATTTTTGCACTATACCATATAGTTTACAAATAATTAAGATAATGGGGAACTTTGTAGGGTAGTGGATAAATTATGATAATGAAAAAAAACATTATCTACTGTATTAAATAAAATTTTACTCACTTCACCTATAAATAATCAACCCCTCTTCTCATTTCAACCACACAAAATTCAAATTTATATCTTCATATATCTCTCAAAGAATCTATCCTATAACACCCTTTTTGATATAGAAGAGTTTGTATGGTTCTATGATTTTTCTATAGGATAAGAAGTTAAGAGAGGTGGCAATCCTTTTCTACTCTAAATTAAATTCCTATTTACATTTCAATTATAGTATCCTTTTAAATTTGCAATTTATAATTGAAATATTTTTTATATTCATGTATCTTATATCCTTGTGTTATTATATAAATTTAATCCCCTATTTTACTCACATTATACTCCATTTATAGGCTATTGTAATGTAAAAATTCATCAAATAGGCATATAACACTATATTATGCCACTATAAAAAATACCTATGTATGCCATATATTTGTGGTATTATAGATATATCATCTATAATAGGAGTTTTTTCTCTATGTATGATAGTGAAGTATATGGTGGATACTATATCGGGTCCTAAGTGGATTAAACTAGGTTCTGGTACAAGTTCAACATTGCTATCACTACAAGTCAAATAGAAAGACTATCCTCAAGAAAAAATTTATATCCCTAATATAGATCAAATAGGTGTTATTACATAATACATATTTAGAAGAGATTAATAAAAAATTTATTTGGTTTACATACATTTAAAATACATTTATTCAATTGAATAAACACATTTTTCATATTTATCTTAGTATGTTACCAATAACTACAAATCCAAATCCATCACCCAATAATGGAACATATTTTAACATTTTGAATCACTATTTAACATTAACAAGTTTCAATTAAATTCTTCAAATTTTTTATTAATTCATTGAATGGGATAATATATTAACATGGTTATGTAATAATTTATTTTATAAGGTAAAATATTATTTTATGGGGTTCATCATGAAATTTGGAAAATTATTTTTAAGTTGTTTATTATTAACCATTATTCCATGTATTTCTTATGCTCTTTTATTTTATGATGGAATGAATTGGAACTTTATGTGATGAGTGGGTATGATATTTAAATATCCCTTAAATGTATTGGTAGGTCTTATGAGATAACTAAGATAGGGGAATAAGATAATTTTTACCTTTTATATGTGATACCTTAGCACAAGTCCTTGAAGGTATGTTTAAAATTTCTAACATCTTGTTTTCCCATTATTTAGATTATTATGAGATCATTTAATTTTTTGCGTATTATTTTATTATGATTTTCCATCCATTTACATGAAATCATTTTTATATAATCTTTTTATATTTATTATTCCATTATTATTGCACATTAGCTTATATTGTATGTTATCTCTTACTGAGAATTTGTGCTCACCCTTTTCTATTTTTTCCATTTTTCCAGAAAAATAAAGTGAAAAATTATGTGCTATTATCTCTATAGTAAAAAATTAATGAAAAATTATTTTTACTAAATGATATAATTTAATATAATGTTTAAAAATATAGTCTCTTAAGGACTACTTATCCTTAATCTTAGTAATTTAATCTCAAGTATACTAATTAGCAGGTAAAAAATAACCCACAAACTTTGGTTGTTTAGTGTTGGGGTGTTATAAAATCTATTTTTATAATAATAATGGTAGATTGTCACTATATGAAGAAAGAATAATCTCTATATGTGTATTGTTAAGAATTTATGTCATTATAGAAGTAATATTGTTAAAAATTTCAATACATTTAACACAAATGTTCCAAATCAACAAGAGTTTTCTTGTAAACTTATTTTGAAATGTGAAAAATGAAATTAATTGGTTTCTTTTGAATTTTTTGTTATCATAATTATTTTTTATTCTAAAATTATAAAAACAACAACATTTATTTATAATGTTATTTTTATTTATGAAATATATTTTTATTAATATTAATAAATGTTTTAATTTGAAATAAGACATAATAATTCACTTTTGTTGCATAATACTTCCATGAATAAATGATTTTTAATTTTTTTTAAAATAATTTAAATAATAAAAAATATTTTAGTGCTTAGAAAACATTTGATTAAAGTTAGAATAACATTTTAAATTTCATTTTAATGTTTATTTATATTATTTGAGGGTGTTGGGGTAGAATTGAAATTAAAAAAATGGGGGTTTAAACCCTTTATTTGTTTTTTGACTTTCCTTCTTTGGATTACATCAAATACCTATTGAGGAGAGTATTTTTATTAGACCAAGGACTTATTAAAATGACTTTGAGAGTTTAGAGATAGATTTTAAAATATATTTGGAAGAGGAAAAGGTTTTTTATGTGAGGAGAAAGAGGCATAGGATGTGTTTTTATATTTCCAAGGGGGAGGGGTATCTTTGAATGAAATATTGATTATGTTATTATTTTAGATTAAGACTATAAATAGTGTAGATTACATTGACTTACATTAGAGTTTGATTATAAAATATAAATTTCATTAACATTTAAACACACCCAAATCTTAATAGAATATCTGAAATATTGCAATCAATTTAAAGTATAAAATATAGTCATTATTAGAATAAAATATAATTTAGGATTTGAAAATTAATTTATTGGTATAGAAATTAATTTTATTTTTTTTATTTCTTTATTTTATTCATTAAATTAATTTTACTTTGTGAAAAATATTTTATAAATTACCGAGAAACATTTTCATCATGTTGATGTCATAAAAATTTAATATAAGTAAAACCATATTTTTTACAATTCAACAAAAGTTTAACTTTTTAAAAAATCATAAATAATTCAAACTAAGCTAATTTCAATGTGCTAATTACAAAAATGAGAACTATTTTATAAAAAGTAATTTATTAATAAGATAATTTTAATATTTATATTTAAGAATAAATATTATTTTCATACTAAATAAGTTCAAACATACATTATTAAAATGTATACTTATTTTGATGTTATGTTTTATAATTTAAGAAATTATTTTATTCCACTATAATATTTATTTTAAGATTTTGTAATAATTATAAATATTAATTTTTCCCATTTTACTACTCTCAAAATTCTTGTTACTATTTCAGTGGTCAATTGTTTTTCCAATTTTCAGATAAATATTATACTTCCTATAAATAACTATTATTTTCTTCATTATTCATTCAATAAAATTTTTATCAATTTTTTATAAATTTTTTTTAAAAAATTAAAATTCCTTTAATTTTTTTTGCTAATAATGTTTTTTCATTGTTGTGATATTTCTAGTAGATAACAAGCCTATGGATTTTAAATCCTACTATGATTATTTATTTATATTCATTTTCCCATTATACTATTTTTAATTTTTTAGATTGTATTTCTTCTTTATATGTAAATTTTAATGTTAATGGAATAAAATACTATTTATTTTTATTATATGGTGAATTTGAATTATATTTTAATAGTATTGATATTTATTTAAAAGGAAAAATTTTTACCGTTGAAAATTATAGGTTATTACATTTTAAATACAAAAAAGTATAATTTTTTATATGACTTGGATAATAAAATTTCTCATACAAGACCTTCATGAAAGATTTATTTTTTATATCTTATATCTTATGTGGAAAAATATATATGCAAAATTTAAAGCACTGATTCTACTTGAGAATTGGTGCACATTATTTAAATTTTAATGGAAAGAGAGAATTTCACTTTAGTATTATTAAATTGTAATGGGACCCTTCTTTAATTGATCCAATATATAGAAGATAAAGAATAAATTTAACTATAAATCTAATGTAAATAAAATATTATGTACAATTTGTTTTCCATAATTTGATTCATGTCATCCCAAACAAATCTAATTCTGAGGGCGAGGGAATTTTAGACACTAAAAAACTATCTTAATCATTTACATGATAACTAAAAAAAATATTTGGATAATTATTTATATAATAGAGGTTATTTATATAAGTTACAACATGTGTGACATGTGTAACCCTTTCAACATTGGTAAACACACACAACATACCATATTAATTCTTCTAGAGGAAACATGTAAGTTTTTTTCTTCCATACCAAGTAAAATTTTCTGTTAATAGTATAATTTTCATGAAATTTAAGAAATATATCTTAAAGGAATCCTAATATATGATAATTTATAACAAAAAATGCTTTCCATTCACTTAAGGTAATCCAGACTTCCGTATATAATTTTTATCATATAACATATGAAGGTACCCATGTGAGCATGTGATTATTAAAATTCTCCTAACCTGAACGTAGGATCAAGGACCCTTCATATAGGTTTATATTTCTATATTACACAAATATCACTTGAAGGGATGTATTTTAAAAGTATATTACACAATGTTATCAATTGGAAGACCAACCTTATCATTAAGTTAACTCACTTGGGTTATCACAAAGGATTAAGACTATTGTACCTAAAAAAATCAATGCCTCATAATACATGCCCATTTATTAAAAAATAATTCATTTATCATAATGATACTAGATCAAAAAAGTATGGTGATTAAAATTCCACTTTTTGAAGGTCTTACCATGCATAAAATCACATAAGTTCCCTAAAGAATGTTCTAGTGATGAAATTTTTATTTTAA
The DNA here is from genome assembly GCA_963277665.1 of Viscum album. Lineage (NCBI taxonomy): Eukaryota > Viridiplantae > Streptophyta > Magnoliopsida > Santalales > Viscaceae > Viscum > Viscum album. The sequence continues at coordinate 1,075,693,898 of OY728166.1, read as the reverse complement.
ATTATTGTTTAAACATTTCATATAAGATTACCTTAGATATATCATGGGTTAATTTCTGAAAATCATTAATAATATTACCTGCATTCCTCTTATCTCAAATATCAATATTCTTTATCTCATATGGATGCAAGTGCAATATAAGATTTTTCAACCTAATCTCCTATCATATAACTAAAATTCGTCCTTTATCCTGTATCCACCGTCTATGTATTTAGGTTCATTTTTGGACTATCATGCATGAGTTTAATTCTAATAAATCCTAGATAGTCTTAAATGTCAACATAACCTTAAAATTCATGATAAAGGTATTTATTACAAGACCCTAAACTAAACAAGGCCTTCATTCTATAAGATACTAAGATGCATGACATGATTTTTTATAGGTATTAAAATTAAAAGACTCGTTTCTCAAGGATTAGTGTGATATCATGTTCATACAACTTTAAAAATCATGTTATACAATTATTATACATCTTTAATTATAATGGTCATTTATTAAGAATGGGATTTAAGTCCTGTTATATTGATTAAAATTTTATTCACACCCCATTGAACTACATTTATTTGGATTCCCTAATAGATGATATGTATGAAGAATCTTTGAGGTTCAATTATAACATCATTTTTATCCCATTTCTCTCTTCTCACTCTATCTAGAGTGTTACTCAATATATACTCTTTTTCCCAATAAAAGTTCTCAAGGTTGTCATTTGTTCTAGTGTTTTTTTTGGATACCAGAGTTCCCTCTTGGAAGACTTTAAACTACAATGTAACATTCTTAATATCATATGAATATTTAATATATGATATATTTTTACTTAAATTTAATCTTCATAATATTCCATTGGTATTTAAATCATTGAGCACATTCTTGGATGAATTTAAACTCGAATATAACCTATACAATATTTGTATGTATTTTCTATCCAAAGTTATATTAATAGTATTTTTATTCATTTTCAATATAAATATTATTTTGTAGTTTGTAGATGAATTTTAAATCCAAAATGATATTCAAAATATTCTAATTATATTTTAAACCATAAACTACATTACACATAACTTTAAAAAATATGAGAATCTTCTTATATGGATTAAAAATATAGGTTATATTTCCATGAATTAAATTTCATGGAGTTCCTCACTATTAGATTTCATGTGCATCAAGTTAAAGATTATTTTATTATTAGTAACATCATGTACATGGATTTTGTTTTTCACTTCAATTGATGGGAATCTACCTAGTTAAGAAGATAGTGAAAAAATTAAATAATGTCCACAATAATGAAGTTAGGAAGGATTTAATGAATACTATAAAATCTATAATATTCATGGAATAAAAAATAATATTCATTATGGGATGTTTCAAAAACATCATACTATCAATTTCAACATGGAAATTCATGAACCATCATTTTTTGCTTCTCTAAATAAAAGAGATGAGGTAAAGTCTGAGAAAAGTAAAAAAAACCAAAATAGATTTACTTTATGTCTATTAATTTTTCTTATTCTCCCCATATAAATTTATAAATCCATATTTACTAGTTCCTTTAACATAACTCACATTAATTTTCCCAACCATTAGGTGTTACTAATTTGGATAACATTGAAAATATGAAACTAAGAAAGATGTATGCACAATGCTAGGTCATATTATTGTTAGGTGAAGAAAAATTCCAATTATTTTTCTATAAGATGTTGGATACACTTCCTTTCCACTAGAATTTATTCTACATATTTTACCAACAAGGATTGGAGTTTAAAATCAATTTATTTTATTCCAAATTTCCTTAGTATTTTATTTTGATATCTCATTTATAAGATAACATATTACTCACCTTTCTGATTTACTTTCATCCCCATAAAATATGCGAGTCCTCTAATAATTGACATAAAAAATTCATTGTTCATAAAATTTTCAAACCAATCATAATATTAATCCTTTATTCTATCAAACATGATATCATAAAGGTACTAATTTATCATTAAATAATATTCACATATAAATTATATTCAACATAACATTTATAAAATTTATATTTTCACGTATGATTCAAGTTTATATAACCATACATGTGATGTTTTCATTAAATATATAATTACTTATTTATGTTAAAATGTTGTTATCATTATCTCTGTGATGAAACCGATAAATGTTTTCAATATAGATGCATTAATTATGTACTCAATTTCATAATATAATTTTAATGACCATTTGGTAGAATTTTTATCCTATATTTATATCAATTTCCAATAATAATTACATTTCTTTAAGCCTTTTAATTGGGCTAAACTTTTCCTCCATATCAACACCTTCAATTTATATATATCCCTTTTCATAAGATACAATGCTTGTTTCTTAATTTTTTAACATTAATCATCAATATTATATCTAAATACCCACTAAGTTATTATTATATTGTATATGTAGTCATTTTAAATATCCCATGTTTCATTCATCTTTATTTGATAAAATTCTTCTTTCATGGCTTTAACCCATGACTCATCTCTTGTATCTACTTCAAAAGGATTAGGTTCCAAATGCGATGATGTATCAATCCTATAAATATTCTATATTTTTATAGTTTTTGTAGGATTAGTTTAGTCACCACAAATATTTGATTTAGTTACATCATATATCCTTTATAACATAACCATTTTATTAATTATTATATTTTACTAAGGAAAAAGGGTCATTTGTAAAAAAACATTGTGGGGTTTATAGTTATGTTCATAGTCTATAGACCATGAAATGTAATTTTTCAATGTAAAAATTTTTTATATGGAGTATGTATTGCTACTCAAGTTATCAATGGTCTATGATAGTCAATGTACATTTTTAAAATTCTAGTAAAACGTTAGTTTTTCCCTGAACCTCTTGATACTTGGTATAATTATTTAATTAAGTTATATTATGATATTATAATATTTTTAGAATTATTATTGGACTTGAGTGGTATGCAGTGGATACTTTAGTGTTTATTTTTAATTTAATATGGATGTAATTGTTTATTATTTTTAATTTCATTATTTTTTATTATTTTCATTGTTTTTATTATCATTATTATAATTATTATTTTATTAATAATAAATTTATTAAAAATTTGAGTTAAATTCCCATTATCCTTTAATAATTTTTTATACCTGCGAGGAGGGACACTATCTATGTACTCTCTTCCGTTATTCTTCCCATGACCATAGGGACTAGTTTAATGAAAATTCATCCATATGTTTTTATTCAATTTTTCTTCTTCCTTTTCTTAATCTTCATCTTTTACCTCTATAAAATCCGTTTTTATCTAATGTGGGGGTTTTGATACCATAAAAAACCCTCAATAAATATAATTATTTTATTATATATCGTTATAGGAGTGTATATATGGATGAATATACATAATTTGATCATTAACCACCATAGTATGAATTTATAGTAAGTATTATTTCATTTGATGCATTTTAAAACCGCATTAATGGTCTAATATAGTTAAGAGATATGTGTTTTATAGAATTATAAGAAATATGGTGAAATTTAGTAAAACTTATATGTGATAAATGAGTGTTTAGACATAAGTGAGATATGTGAATCCAACTTTACTCTTTGGATATCAGAAAATCTAAATTTCATGTAGAAAAAATACATTAATTAGTATTAAATGATATTAATATATTTATAAAATGTTTTAATGTATCCATTTACAAGAATAATCCTAAAATTATATATACACTTGATTACATAATCATGAATGAGGTTTTATTTATTTATTATGTATTGAATAAATTTTAATGGTAGGAAATTCATGAACATAGATTTCATTTTATTCCATTAAGAATATTATAAAGGTTTATACAAAAATTCAATATTATGGGTTATTTATTTGTTTTATCACATGTCATGAGAGTAAAATATAGTGGGAACTATATTAATTCTTGGTAAATATAATAAGGTAATGATAACTATTTATATGAATTGCTATAAATGAATGAAGACATAATAATTTCTTAGAGAAATTAGTAAAATTTCACTCCCAAATTAGCGAGAAGATTATTTATTATTTGATCCAATAGGTGATGAATTAGTAGGATATATGGTTCAATATTTTATATTTTTTAGAATTAATTGTGAGACTTTACCACATTTTCCTTTAAGAGTGGGACACTTGTGAAATGTGTTATACATAAATTTTTTTCACTCAGATGGGTTTTGAAGCCTTCCATGGTTACTTTTATATAGTTTTCAATGTTACTTATATATGGAGAGAAACTAAAGAGGTGTGGTTTTTTATAGAAATAATAAATGTATAACTTATATTCAGGTATATTTTGAAAAAATATATTTATATTACCTTGATGTTTAGATTATATACTTTTTGATCCTTTATCAAATTTATAATTACTTTATTTTTATTATGATTTCATAACTTTGAATATTATTTCATTTATTTATTGGTGCTCGAAATAAATACATGGGTACTGTAACAAGAAAAGTTATTATAAAAATTTATATTTAAGGTGGGTTTTAATCGTTTATATATTACTTTTAGTGTGATTAGGGGAACTCCTACCTGACAATATCTCACTGCTATATATCCCCTTTGGCACACGTTATGTTTCTATTATGAGTTACAAGTTAAAAATATGAGGACTTTTTTAAAACAGAGGATTCATTTTTATGACCATTACAAAGGTGTTTCTTGAGTTTAGTGTTGACTATTTTTATTGATTAAGTTTGATAGACATTCTATTTTGTTGTAATTATATATTTATGATTTATTGATAGCGGAATTACCATTTTATATTAATTATTATTGAATTTATTATTTTATACATGTTTGGTATGAATTTGATTTAGTTTTTTTATTTTTTTAAATTCTCATTTTTTATTTATTTAAAATAAATTTTATGGTGGAGGGTAAGCATTTACCTATGGAATTGGATTTATCCTCACCTTTAATTGAAAACCATTGATGATTCTATGGATTTTATAAGAATTCAATGGAGTTAAAATTTCATGATGAAGATCCTTTATTAATTGGGGAAGTTGATGAGACCCTATAGATTACAGATTTCTTCTTGATAAGGTTCAAAACCCCTCCCCCCAAGAGGTACCCCTCCTAGGACGACAATAACAAGAGAGATATAATGACCCTTGAGTCCAACCTTCAACAGGCCCTGGGATGAAGACTAGCACTAAAGGTTTATAGAAACCTCACACATGGAAGGAATTAACCTAAATAATACCTATAGGATTAGGATATATAATGAAAATCACTAAGAAAATTTGTCTCATGAAAAAATAAGGAAAACCACACCACATTACACCATAATTCATGCATAATGTACACAAATACAAAAACCGTCCAAAAATACATACCGTAAGAAATCAAAAGTTAAGGAATCAACAACAACCCAAATGTTTAGGATAGTAATGTCCATTTATTTCCCTGAATAAATCCTAGAAACCTAAAAAATAGTTTTTATACACTTAGGGTGAGAAGAACATGTATAATTAGTAGGATCATATCCAAGGTCTGTTGTGAATTTTTGAAATGAGAAAACTAATACAACAGTGGAAAAAATATAGGACAAACATGTACCTAAACATGTCAACCATCCAATTACATCCTCACCATGGAACACTCACCCGATATCACATCCAATATAGTAACATGATAATAATAATATCGATAAAGAGTACCATTCATTTGTTTTCTATTGATTTACTATTCTCACACCCTAACATTAAAGTCTTGGTTCTCCCATAAATTTCATAATAACAATTACCAAATACACCATGTAAACTACATAAAATAATTCTTAAAGACACTTGGGAAACCAAATTGTATAATGTACCCCGTAAAACATGTCACCACACCACAGTCTCCCATAACAACTACTAAATAACCAGATTACTAGGGTATCATGGACATGATGGATATCAACCTCGTAACCCCAATTAATAGTAATGACTTCCACTATGAACCTCATCCTCATCTCATCAATCACCATAACTAGTATACTATATCTATAATCCCTCAAATAACAGGTGTAAAAAACACACCTAGAAGAGAGTGAGAAGAAGATGGGATATCCACCATCCATCCTCACTATTAGTAATATTTGGAAAAAACACCGAGAACCCAAAACCATTAGGAATAAGTGTAAACAAAAGACTCAGTTGGGTGAATAAAAAAATGCATGTAAAATACAATATATAATGGTGAAAAACAAGCCCAATATTTTTTTTCATAACAAGAGAAACATCATCACTCATGATATCACTATAGGATATCATAGCCTCTACCACAATCGCTCCTACCTCTAAATGTATCACACCACACAAGAAATCTACACACATGAAATATTCTATATTCCCTTTCTAGTTAACCCATTTATAGATTTTATAATTTATAAATATTTTTATTATCAATCCCATTCATTTCGTATTTAAATACATAACATTAATTATCAATTTCTTACATTAAATTATTCACCACACAAGAATTTCCACCCATCATGATTCCTATTTTAATTTATCATGTTCATTGAATAGATTCCAAGAAATAAAAAAAAAACAACACATAAGAACCAATACATATCATGTGAACAAACCCCACTTCATAGAAACCCCATATCATAACCACTAAAAATTTCATTTGAGTTTCTACAAGGTATTTCATCATAATTACTTCATTATATTGTAGGGTATTCTCAAAAAAATTCAGGATTCCATGGGAAACCAATTTATTTATTAGATATATGTTATTAGACATTTCTATGCCTGGTGAGTTTAATCAAACAATAATAATATGGTTTACACATATTGATAACAAAAAAAGACACTAATATCAATATTAGTAAAATTTTGAAAAACATAAAGCATGAATGAAAATATAGGAAACAATATCAAGAATAAATAAGATTAATGTGATTCCTACCCACCCCAATAAATTTAAACTCTTATAGTAAATTATCCTTATTAAGATGATATATACCATCAATCCAATGGAAGACAAAATACTAATTTTCCAATAAGTGAATCTAAAGAGGGAGAAAATGAAGATACTCTACCTCGAAAAATATTTCTACATTTACATGCAATTATGTAATAAATATTGAACATCCTTAAAGAAAATATCACAATAAGTATAGATAAAAAACCTTGAACAAAACACCCTATATCAATATCCAATCACCACTTCACCTAAACCATCATTTTTTCATATAATAAACTTATCTAAAGTGAATAATTAGGGAAAAATTAAAAGGAAAATAATGGAATTACCTTATACTTTCCAAATATCAATATTTTATTTCACAGATTCAAAACCCATAGAGATTTTGTGAGTTTACTCCAAAACTTTTATATGATTCACCTAGGAATTAAGAGACATGACTAGTGGATGATATGGTTCAATAGGGTTTTATAATTTATAATAAAGGTAGAATTTATAAGATGAACATTAAATATCCTTTATCATGGTTGAAAGGTGTTGACAGATGACAGAGATACAACATAAAATAAGGGACTACACCAAAGTGGTTTGAGTCAAAACCAGATAAGAATAATACATTTAGGTATATGATGATGAACCTTCAGACTAGGAGAAATACCATGATGTAATGGAAACCACCACAATATTTAATACAATTCCCAAGAATATGTCTATATCACAACCCAATTCCATGGAATAAATACCTTGAAATTATAAAACCCAAAAATAATCTCTCTTCCAGGATTCCACATAATATTCACAAGTCTATGTCGAAACTTTGAAAAAATTTAAAAACCAAAAAATCTAAACTTCCAAGGATCCATACAATAACCAATTTCTCAACATTACAATCACTCCTTTTATGGTATAGTAAAATCCTCTATAATAAAAAACCCTTCCCTAATTGAAATTTCTGCTATAACAACACCACCCAACCCTCAAATCCCATGAGAATTCCTCAAAAAACCATCACCACTAGAATTGAAATATGGTAAATGTTTTGGAAATTAAAAAAATTACACAAGAAACCTCTCAAAAAATTATCTTCCTCAGGAATCAAAATAGGACCTATAATAAGAAAAAAGGGGGTCTCGACAACTACTCCACAAGATACCTCTAAGTGAATTTATTAAAACTGATATACTACCACCACCATACACTAGATGAAAACTAACAAAACTATCACACCATACCACCATAAGTATATAAATCAAAGAAAACCACTCTCCAATATCAATATATAGTCTAATTTTGGAGGCATTGACTCACCCTTACTTTTTAAAAACATATAATAAATATAACACTTGTTAATTGGGATGAGATAATCCTCTCTTGATTTGATTGAATTCATTACACACCACCATAAAGGGAAAACTTCACATCTCATAAATAAATAAGACCAAAGAATCACATCATCAAAAAAAAAAACAAATAAAGGAAAAACATAGAAAAAATCATAATACAAGGAATGAATCATCACCTCATGATCCCCGGTACTCTCCCCCAAGCCACTATTCCATAAAAATGACAAACAAAAGATATGGTTCATCCAAATATTAACATATCCTAATGGTCTTAAATATATAAATATCTAGACATCAATATCTCAAAGCCATTGGTTACTTCATTACATTGGCATAAGATTCAAGATATCACATCCCAAAGGATAAAATAGTTTGTTTTCTTGTTAAACCATATTAATCATTTAATCTCCAATTATATTTGAAAATATAAAATCCAAAATTTTATTTTCCTTTAGAGCATCATTATTTTCTCAACCATATCCTTGTATATCATTCATAGTACACTTCCTGGAATCCTGGGGAAAGGGAAAAAATAAGGGTTACATTATATGCATAATAAGGGTTAGTAAAAATTGAATCTAAGTTGAGTAAAAATAGAAAAATCATTTTGGAGTGGTGGATAACTAAAATCACATTACACTTAGTAAATAACCTAATCAAGAATAATAATATGACATGAAAAAATGATGAATAAATAATGGAATAAAAATAATAAATTGATCTTAAAACTTATCCATGGATATCATAAATATTCTAATAATCAAATATAAATTAGTAAAAGATTTAAAAATGATATAATTTGTAGTTTTGATCATCTTAAACATACCATAAAGGCCTCATTCGAAGACAACTTACTTAAATTGGTAAGGCCTTGGCCAAATACCCAGCTTTTTTAGTCTCATGAGTCTTAGAGTTGCATTGAAGAGATATTTAATTTTAAGCCCAACATTTAAATTAATAATTTAAATTAATTCATCACATGAATAAAAAACTTAATAAATATTCCTTAATACTAAATAATTGTCCATATTGTAAGAAAAAGAACAAAAAATTTCAAAAAATTCCCCAGTAAAACAGAAAATAAACCATCCAATGAAATATGTTGGAAGGTATCATTAGATCCCATCATCAGTAAATTATAATATTAATAAATTTATATTGAAGTATATTAAATAATTTTAAAATATTACTCGGATATTTCTTGAGGAAAATACCATGTTCATTTTGAATTCACAGATTTAATATCTAAAATTTTTAAAAACATCATGGAAAAAATTTTCTTTTTAAAATAACATAGGAAACCTATAAGAGAAACTTGAGATCATTTATTGTTTATGATTTTAGGAAATTATATTCATGTCTTATATGATAGAATAAATATTCCTTTAACATTTTTGGTAGAGTCAAAATACATGTTTTGGAAAGAAATAATAATATTCATTTTAATCCATTATTTAAAAGTAAAAGATCTCTAAAATTAAATTTAAACAATAATATTATAATATTAATAATATCAATGAAAATGTTTTTATAAAACAAAAATATGGAAGAAAAAGGATCTCCCACCAAAGGGAGAATTAAAGTCAGTTTTTACTTAAAATAATTCTTTTTAGTCTCTTGAGTTAATAAAGAGAGGAAAATGAAAGGAAAAAAACATAATATAAAGAAATAACAAGTGTAAAATAAAATAGATTGTTTTTAGGATAGAAATATCAAATAATTCCTACAGCGGACACTTAGATATAAAAAAACAAGAATAATTATGAGATTGTGAAATAAACCCTTACCTGAAGATTGATATTCTTGGAACGTGTTATAACCTCATATTTAATAAATATAAATTTATTATTATACTGTAAATTAATGTTTTACATACTTTTTATATAATTTATTATCCAATTATAATAATTTAATACCTATTTATTAATAATTATTTATTAAAATCATCGTTTTAGGGAGTAAAATGTTTCATTTTTCATTAGAGATTTAGTTCAACAATTCTGGTCCTTAAACATTGATAAGGATTAAAAAATATATATAATTATATAGAAGATTTTAAATATTATATTTATTCAATATATATATAATCATTAATGAAAGGTAGTGATAAAAATTAATTAAAAAATTATTGGTGATAGTAGGTCATATGCATGCATGAACATTGTTTTTACTCTTTGACGGAAGGAAAAAAAGAAAGGTAAATAATAATTCATAATAATAGAGTTATCAATATATCATATATATCGTATATATTAATTAAATATAATATTATTACCATTATAAAAATTGAAAATAAAAAATGAATCACATAACTTCATAGAGGTGGTGGTTCACACCTATGCACGAGCGACATTATCATTTTCCAATGGATATAAATTTTAAAAGGAAGATATGATATTATTAATAAAGAATAATTTTTATAATATAAATATCATATATAATAATAAAAACCATTATAAAAAACATACATTAATTATTTCTATATAAAATAAATTTCATCACAACGTGGAGTTGGCAGTCCATATGTATGCACTAGCGATACTGTCACTTCCCATTTGATGGAAAAGAGGCTGAATAATGGTGGTTATATAACCATAATAACATTTTAGAATATTTATTATATTTAATTTTTTTATTTTTTGAGGAATAACATATATTTATAGAAGACATAATAATATATTATTTGAAATAGGTTAGGTAGGATGATTACCTCTTCTTCGGTAGGCCACCTTTAGATCCATTCTTAAGGACCCTTGGAATGGTATTTTAAGAATGATGGAAACACTAATTATTATATATGTAAGTTTATAAGATAAATTTATAGGGTTTGTGGATATATATGGCTCAAAGTGGTGTAAATAAGAGAGGGTATGGGTGTCTTTTTATAAGTGGGGAAGAGGACACACTTGGGACATCTTAAAAGACTAAAATATTATAATGTAATTTTTAGTAAAAATGATTCCAAATTAATTATTATTATAATTTAGGATATTATGAGGTAAAAAATTTATATAAAATTGGATTTGGACATGTTTAATTGGAAACCATACCCTTATCTCTTCATTTTAACCCTTGTATACTCATTTTAACCTTAACTAATCAGACATATTTTTTTTCTAATTCTACTATTAATTATGATTAAAATGAAGGTGTAATCAATAAAAAATTTATAAATTATGATTAAAAATATATATTAAATTTTAAAAATTAAAATTCATTAAATTTTCATAATATAATTTGAATTTAATCCCATAAAATGCATTGAAAAGTAGTTTTCCATAAAAAATGTTTTATTAAGTATAAAAAGTTTTTAAACTAAAATTCATATAAATTTTTTACCAATTAAATTTATTGGATTATTCATAATATAAATGAGATAATATTACTTTTAAAACAATTTTAAAATGAAATATATCTTTGTAATTTCTTGAGATAAAAATACAGTTTTGAATAACAACTTGTATTTTCACTATTCATCGAAAAACCAATCATTTCATAAAATTGTTAAAAATTCAGCCTAAGTTAATTTTAACATGATTATTTAAAAAATTATGTTATTTTTTTTAAAAAAAATTCTAAAACTGGGGAAAAATAAATTTATAATATTAAAAAAACAATAAAAATATTTTTATGAAAAAAAGTATTTTTGAAGCATATAAAGACTTTACTAAAAATTGTGTAATTATTTATTAATATATTTTAATTATATTTTTTAATAATTTTTTATTAATATTCATATAACCAATTTAACATCTAGGCTATAATTTTATATTGTTTTGTAGTTTATTTAGACTTGGGCTTACATATCACAAGTTATCAAAGAAATTAAATTTATTTGAAGAGAAATATATCTTAAAATAATGGTGTGTTATATTATACCCCCACTAAAATAATTTTCTCATTTGGAATTATATCATATTTTTAAATTTTTTTGGATATCTATGTTTCCTTTCACCATCAGTTTCCCAAGTAGCTTCCTCAAATTTTTGGTTTCACCAAAAAAATTAATCAGGTGAGTTATCTTGTTTTACCACACTTTCTCTCTATGATTCGGAATCTCAACTAATTATTCCTCCTAAGATTGATCATTATCCATTTGTATGACATCTGAGTTCAGTAAATCTAAAGGATCAGGTAATAGATACATGGAATTCATTATGAACTTGGGAGAGATTTGGTGGAAGTGTTGTTCAATAAGCTAACATCCTGATACAATCACGAATTTTGAAAGAATTTATATACATAGGTTTTAAATTTAGCTTAATTCCAAATATTAAAAAATATTCAATGTATATATTCATAGTAATACATTATCATCAACTTCAAACACTAGATCTTTCTCAGGATTATTAGCATAATTTTTTTTGACTTTGAGCTACCATTATGTTTTGTTGAATAGATCTATAATTCTCTAGAATTTCCTCAACTAGATCATTTACCATGAATTTATTTATCAAAATTCATTTTATTACATTAGAATTGATCACTTCCTTCTATATAGGGATTCATAAGGATGAATCTAAATTCTTGAGTGAACATTAATATTGTAAGAAAACGTCACCAAAGGAAGTTGTTGATCCCAATTACATTTGAAATTCATAATTAAATATCTCAACACAACTTATAGATTTTAAATATAACTCTTAGAATAAATATATTTCAATGTATGGTAATAAGGGATGAAAATTACCTCTGTATCTAGATCCTACTAAATACTTCTCCAGAATATTGAGTTAAACCATCGATCCTGATCAGATACAATTGGGAGTTATACTCCATTCAATTTTAACAATTTCATAATTTATAACTAATAATGTTGATCAAGAGATAAATATTATATTATGGGTTTTTTATTTCTTAATTAAATCAACTATAAAAAATATTACATTTTTCCCGTTAGATGTTTTGTGGAGTCTAAAGATGAAATACATATTAATGTTTTACCATTTATTTTATGGTATGGTTTATGGTTGTAACATCACCCTAGTATTTTATCCATCATACTTAATATGATGATGTAATTGGCATGAGGATACATACTCTATAATATTCCTTTTCATGTTATCCAAATAGGAATACTCTTAGATCTATACACATCTTTGTACATCCAATAAGAATAGATAATGATGAACTATAAACTTTATCCAAAAAATACTTCTTCAATTCGGGTATTGATGGAACACATACTCAGTTCCTAAACATTATCACTGTAGTATAATCATGGATGAACTGAGTAATATTCCTCACATTCTTATGTATTTCTACATTTTCATTATATTCCTTTTCAATCCACTTATGGATGGATGATTGCACATTCATATGAGAAAGTTTATATATATCACTTTTCTTGAAGATTTTAAGATCCATCCTCTAAAAATATATAAATATTTTATATCATTCAATTATCATCATGGAGAATCTAGAATGATATTTTATAATTATAGTATTATCCACCATTTTCACCTTCTCAGGGTGGTAATGTATTGAGAATCTATAATATTTTATCAATTCCAACCATCTTCTCTATCACATATTCAACTACTTCTATGTAAATATATACTTTTAACTTTTATGATTAGTATACATATAAAAAATTTCACTATACAGATAATGAATATATATAATCAATAAAAAATTACTAATTCCAACTCTAAATCATGATGTGGGTAATTTGTTCATGAATTATTATTTTTTGTGAGCTATATGTTATCCCCATGTAATTTTTCATGAGGATTCATCCCAATGCCTTATTTTATGAATCGATAAATACAGAAACACCTTATCTGCTGAATGGTAGTGTAATAACATTCACACTAATCAGCCTTCTCTCCAGTTCTTTGAAATTATCTTCTCATTCAATTTTCCAAAAAAACTTAACCCCCTTTCAATCCAACCTGGTGAGTGGATTATATGGCCACAAGAAATCCCTCACCAAGCGTTAGTTGTATCTACCCGAATGACTCAAAGGCCTTATTTTATTTTATTTTATTATGGATAATCCACCTTTTAAGGGTTGAAGGGGAACCCGTGCATGACCTGTATGCCCAAGTAACAAGGCCCGACTAACCCACAATACATGACCCAAAATCCCAGAGGCATACCAAGCATTAATAGTATCTATAAAACCCAATAAAACTTTGGATCTTAGTTACTATGGTTGGTTTAGTCCATTTCCCAATAAATTTAGTCTTTTAAGGATCCACTTATACACCATCAGTTGAGATTATATGGCCTAAGAATGAAAATTTATGAAGCAAAAATTATCACTTAATAAATTCAGAATTTTTTTTTTTCATACTATGGTTCTTCAACACAATTCTAAAATGATATTAATTATAAATATTTTGTCACTAGTAGACCGAAATAAGTGATTACTTTATTTCACTGGTACTTGATAAATGTTATCGCATCCCAAAGGACTGAATAGTTTTTTAGTCTTGGAAAACTGGATATATTCTTAAATCTCACATTACATTTAGAAAAATAAAATAAAAAATAGTATTTTATTTGAAAAAAATATTCCATTTAGTATATCCCTTCATATCTATCATAATATAATTCATAGAATTTTGGGGAATATAAATATAATAAAAGGGTGATCTTAGATTCTCAGTATGTGTTTGAGTACATTATAAGATAATAAGGAATTAATAATATGAAAATAATAAATGATGATTAGAAAATAAAATATAAATAATCACATGATATAGAACCATTTACATGGATATAATAACTATTAAAATAACTACATGGAAATTAATAATTGATTTATTAATTATGGAATGCATAATTCATGACATCTGAAACTTACTATCGAGGCCTCATACCAAGAAATATTACATAAATGGGAAAAAGCATGACCAAATTCTCAATCTAGTTTGTGTCATGCGACCTACTGATGAATGAAGGGTCAATATAATTTCGATCCCCACATATCACTTAGTATGTCCATTGTATTCATTATTTGGATAAACAACATAACTTAAGTAACATTCCCTAAAAAATAGTTAGTGTCTATATGAGAAGAACTAGCATATGGAATATAAATAATTTCCCCTGTTAAAATGATTGTAAATAATGAAAATAAATATTGTGTATGGTATCATTAGAGTATATACTCATCATAATATTAAATAAGGATGTTAATATAGATGAAAATAATTTAAAAAGATCACTGTCAAATTTATTGAGGGAAATACCCTATTCACATTAAAATAACTTATTTGATGTCTAAAATATTTCCAAAATTTTGTGGATTTTTTTTCTATGGAAGAAACCTTATAAAATAATAAAGTCATCTTTAATGTAATGAGTGGTTATGATGGAAATAAATTCTATTCATTCTGTATAAGTTAAAAAATAATTCCTTTTACACTTTTGTAAAAAGGTCAAAAAGTACCTCATTTATAAAATAACAAGATTTTTACTTCTAAAACTTTTTTTTTAAAAAACTAATACATGTTTAAAAATGACTATAATTAATCTTTGGATAAATTTAGAAACATTATTTTATACATTTTATGTAATATATGGATATGAAAAAAAATATTAATGATTGAGTATAAAAACAATGTCAGTTTTAATTTAAAACATTTTTTAGTATATTGAAAAATTCATGTGAGAAAAATGAAAATAAAAAATTTAATTTATTGAAATAACCATATTAGAATAAAATATATTGGTTTTAGGATAAAAATATCAAATAATTTCCCCAGTTAGAGACTTAAACGTAATCAATCTTGAATATTGATGGGACTGTGAAATAAAGCCTTACATCAAGTTCAACATCCTTTATATGTGTATGAAACTCCTGTATAATAAATACAGATTTAATATAAATATATAATAGAAAAATAATCATATATATAATACCATATATAATTTACTTATAATTTTTATCACCAGTTTATTAGAATTTTTTTATTAAAATCATTGTTCCAGGTAATAATTGCTTTGTTATTCATGTAAGTTTTAGTTATGTAGTATTGATCCTTTTAATTTTTTCATGGTTCCATAATATAATTTTTTTAATCAAGATATAAATATCGAATATATTCATTATATTCTTATTTATGGAAATAAATAAAATTCATAGGTTGAAAAATGAATTTCACTATTCATTGATATGGTAGGCCGTACAAAGGCATTAACACTATTTTCATTTTTCAGAAGATGGAACAATAGAAAGATAAATAATAATTCACCATCCCATAATAATTTTTATATCATTAATATAATATATATTAATTAAATATATCCTTATTACCATCCATGAAAAGAAAAAAACAAAAACATATTACATTGCTTTATGGATGTGATAGTCCACAACTACGTATGAGCGACGTTATCATTTTCCAATGGATTCGAAGGTTAGAAGATAGATTAGATAATATAATTTAATAAGTATAATAATTTCAATAATTTAATATATAAATATATATAATTTATATCCATCATTATATCCATCCATGGGAGGTGGTGATCGATATCTAATTACATTGGTTCACGAGGTGGTAGTCCTCCATACACACGATCAATAGTTTCATTTCCAATTTGATTGAACATGAGGTCAACATAGATTATTATATTAACATTTAAAAATATAATTATATTTAATAAAATTTTGTTATTATTTAACAATATTTTAATAATATCTTAAGGAATTATCTGAAGAAATTAAATGAAAATGAATGATTGAGAACTATACCTCTTCTTCAGACAACATCTTTAGGCTTATAACTAAATAATTCTTAGGATGGATATATGATCAAACTAGAGACAATAGTTCTTTTTTAAGGACATAAGGAAGGTATTCTGGATGGTATTGGATAAACCAAAACTATTCTTATTATAGAGAGTCTAGAATATGGGGTGTCCTTTTAAATGTTTCAGAGAGGAAAAACTTGTATTTATTTTGAAAAGAATCAAATAATTTAATTCCATATTCACATATAATGGAACCTTAATGGACCATTCCAAAAACATAGATGTGATAGGTTCTAAATATGGCTATAAATTTTAAATTAGGAAATTTTTTATGTTATATTAACCCTTATCGATTTAGATTAACCCTTGGTAGACTTGTTTTAACCATAACAACAATAAACATTTTTTACAATTTTTACTGTTCATTATGACCAAAACTTTGTTTACCTTATTAAGTTATATTAATTATTATTTGAAAAAATATTTAATCCATTTTATCAAATTCAATAAATTTATGTGAAAGAATTTAATTTAAAACTAAACCCACAATCGTGATGAAAAAGCGGGTTTGCAAAGAAAATGTTTTCTTACGTATAAGAAGTCCATATCAAAATTAAACAAAATATTGATTTAAATGTAATAAGTTAGATTAATAATAATATAATTGAACTAATTTTACTTTTAAAACTATTTTAAAAAGTATATTTCTAATTTATTTAAATGAAATTATATTTTTTAATAAAAATCAATTTTTTTACTATTCATAAAAAAATTAATCTTGTCAAAAAATTCACAAAAAATATTTATAATAAAATATTTAAATTTAAAATTTAAAATTAAATTTTTATATTTAAAATAAAATTTCTAAAATTGGAAAAAATTAATTTTAAAATAAGTGCGTAGAACACGATGAAATAGTTTTTAAGAAAAATAAAGTTTCTAATGATAAAAAAATATCTATTATTATCCCATGTATAGAAAATATATTTTATGAATTATAAAAACACGATTTAATATATATTATATAAATTTCATTAAAATCATTAACCTATAGTTATTAATTATATTTACTAATAAATGAAATCATAGAGTGCATAAAAACATTTTTTCAAAAAATAATTTATGTTATTTTCAAATGATTTTTTTTGATTTAAAATAAATTGATATTTTTGTAAACCATATAAATTTAATAAGTTTGTTTTTTAAAATTTATAACCACTAATTTAAAGGACATGTTATAATTTTATATTATATTATAGTTCATTTAGACTCGATGTTACAGGTATCACAAGCTATCAAAGAGATTGAATTTATTTAAAAAATTAAAAATATCATAAAATATATTGGTATCACATTATACCCCCTTAAAATTAATTTATCACTAAAAATTATTTTACTTAGAAATATACAACTAAGGATAATTCTACAAAACCACATCCTTCTGTTCCCACGTAGCTTTCTCAATTTTATGATTCATCTAGAGAATATTAATTAGTTGGGTAGTTTTGTTCCATGGAATTTTATACCTTTGATCCAAGATTTCCACTGGTTTTTATTCATTGGAATGATTATAAACCAGTGGTATGAACTTTTATTTTAGTACATGTGAAGGATTAGGAATGTACTTCTATATGAGAGACACATGGGACACATCATGAACTTGATATAGGTTCATTGGATGTGCCAAGTGATATGATAACATTCCTAACTAATTAAGAATCTCGAATCGGACAGTTGAACTAGGAATCAACAATAATTTTTTTTCTCAAATCTCATAACTTTCTTCCATGGAGAAATTCATGGAAAAAATTTCCCAGAAACATTTAAATCCAAATCTCATCAATGATTATCAGTATAATGTTTTTTTTAACTCTGTGCTGGCTTGATGTGATGTTAAATGATTCTAACATTCTCTAGTATTTCCTATACTATATTAGGTCCCACAAACATTATTACTCCTACTTCATTCCAAAATGTTGGAGTATTATATTTATTCATATAGAGATATTTATAAGGATCCATCTGAATGCATGAGTAAAAGAATTATTTTAAAAAAACTAGACTAGAGGAAGGTGTTTATCCCAACTAGGTTTCAAATCGATAAAACATGATATCAACATATCCTCTAGGTTTTTAATGGTTCTATTATACGAAAAATATGATTAGTTAAGATAATAAATATAGAAACTTATCTCCATATCTAGACCCTATGGAACACATTCCATAACTTCAAAGTAAACCCCATATCATAATCAGATATGATAGATTGTGGTATTCCATGCAACCATAACACTTCCTTAATGTAAATTCTATCAATATGATCAAGAGAGAAATATTATATGATATTGATGAAGTGTGATTATTCTTTATGATGATAAAATACGAAAAATAACATTACATATTTTAAAAATTTTAGGGAGTCATATGGAAAAATCCATGGTGATGTTTTCCCATTTACCTTCTAGTATGGGTAATAGTTGTAATATCCCCTAATAATTCTGGATACCTGTAACATACTAGGTAAATAAAGAATAATAAATATTTAATATTTATTAATATTTTTGAATTAAATATTAATTTTACTTTAATGGGGTTGATATGTTCGATAGCGTGCCCGATACGCAATAATGAGTTTCTTTGAAATCTTACGTTGTAAAATAATAATATAATATTATTATTTTAAATGGTAGTTAACTTCTATCCATTTTATTGGTGGTAATGAACAAAACTAACTACAATATGATTATACATGTTCGTTAAATGTATTTACATTTATCCAATAAAAGTTAGAGGCTTAAAATGTGAATGAATCTAATTTTAAGCATAATTTACATTAAAAGACGATTCACCGCCTTTTAATAGTGAACCCTCTTTAAATATAATTTTGGTCACTTTAATACATTATATTTGACCAAATAAAATCCTTCTTTAGAATGGGGACATCAAAATTTATTTTGTGTAAATTTTTGGAATTTTTCTGATAAAGTTCATTTTCTACTGAAAAGTGAAAGATATTGTATTTTAATACAAAACTGTGTTATAATCTAATTTATTTATATAGTTAGATTATCTTTTTAATTGGTTTTAAAGTGTAATTAGAATATAATTTTACCATTTAATCTGATTTTGGTCATTGGAATTAATTTCACTTTGAAATTGGACATAAACAAGTGTCAATCGTTTGATAGTTATTGTTTTGTAAAAACACGCTATTTGTTTTAACAATGGGAATTAATTTTAAATTAATTAATTCCACTTATATGTTTTAAATTTTAAAAAATAGACATATTTTTTGAATTTTTAATATCAAATAAATCTTAGGCTTAATTTTTGGTAATTTTCTGAAAAACTTCAAATTTTTATGAATACTGAAATCACTTAGTAGTAGTTAAAAAAACTGACTTTTTCATTTAAATGATATTTTACCGCTTCTATGAACTGAATTTAGAAAATTTGACATACATGGTTGTTATAGAGAAGTAAAATGTGGTTCAATAAGATGAAAATAATTTTTGGTGAATAGTAACTTTTGACTTTTATTTGCCACGGTTGAAGGCAAATAGGTAATTCAAGGTAAAAAGAATATTGTAATAATTTAAAAATTACCTTAACACATGTCCTAACCTTATTTTATGAGTAATGGCCAACCATGGTCATCTTTGAGTCTATTTTGGGACCCCATGGAGCCACTTATGAAGGATAATGAAACTTTAGATAAATTAATTTAATGTAAAGGCAAAAATAACATAAACAAAAATCTTTTAGTAAATTAACTTTTATATGGAGTTATATAAATTATATTTTTGACTATGAATATTAATTGTAAATATAAAAAGATTTTATACATCATGTTATTTTTTTTATAATTTTTAAAAATCACATAAATTAAATTAATTATGACACAATAATTATATAGTATTTACTCATTAATAAAAGATCTAAATAAATAAAATTATAATTATTAAAATAACATCCAAAACCTTTCCAATTCCTATTGGATGATATTATTTCGACTATGAGTCATCTTATATTTGACTTTAATGATTTTTGGACCTTTAGAAACCGAATATCATTATATAATAAAATAATATTATCACACTTTCCTAAAGAGCCCCTCCTCTCCCTTATAAAAGGAGACCACTTCTAATCAATTTCTCACACCTCTCAAGCCTTTCGGCTTGTAAAAAATCTGACCAATTAAGATCCCAACATCCCTATCCTCCTCATAGGATCCTTACCTTAGGTAGAAGGCACTTCAAGAAGTCCTTTGGTTCAAACCAAAGGGAGTTACCCAAATTAAAGGTAACCATTTCTCGTAAAATGTTTTCTTTTATTTTACTTCTCCAACCCCTAAACTCTTTTTATTCCTTTCTTTTGTAACAAAAAGAGTATCCTCAATATTCTAGGATATTTTTATGATAATTATTCGAACTACACTTACACAAAACTCCATCTAATGGTTGAAGAACATCATGTTTCTATGGATGGAAAACTAACGCCTCACGAAACAATGATTGTTAAAATATCTCCAACCGCCTCTCATGGTGGCCATTATGATGGAAATGTATTTATATATGATATATATTATGTTTATTTTTTATTTATTATTCTGTATTTTTTCATTTATATAAATACTTTATGGTTTCCATAGTGGGTAAATACGATAATCTCATTAGAGGAAGTGCGGACTACCGCCCCCTCAAAGTGATATGACTTGTTAATGCCTTATGTGGGACGTATAAAGGAAGGAGTTAATAATATTGTATATTATATTTTACTTTAATTATAATATAAATATTTATCATTATGTTTTTAATTCCATTAAAATAAGAAATAGAAATGGAAGTATCGTTCATGCGTACGTACGACTTACTTCTCCATGACCGGTGCATTTAATTTCTTACCTCCAAATGTTATGTACTATTATAAATATATATATATATACTGGATATATATGATAGATATTATATCTAAATAATTAATTTAATTCTGGATATAATGGACTATTGACCACATGTACAACTTGTAAATATAAGGTGTTCATTTTTGACTCAGGTACCAAATATCGACAAAATGAACGTTATTAACTTAAATGATTACATAATGTTTATAATATGGTAATAAGTGATATAAAATGAATAATAAACTTGATAAAGGTTCTTAAGAAAGTTGATATTAACTTTAGTTTATTATTCATGAGATTAAAGAACAATCGAGTCATGTCGGACACGAGGTAAGGGATTTTCTTATCTAACTTTTAATTCCGTGAGATTTCCATTGTTCGCCACTTATTCATTGCATGTGGTGTATTGTGTACATACATTTTATATATATTATCATTATTCTAATTATATTTTTGGTATTCTATGATTCATTTGGTGGATATTAACTTTGGGTCCTATGACTCAGTTGATCACAACGTGGTAAAGGGTTTAATCTCACTTTTTATTCCTGTGAGATTCATGCTATATTTGCCACTATTTCCTTTTGTGTGGTGTATGTACTTCCCATTATGGTACTATTTGTTTAATATACTTTAATTTATATGTATTTACATCTTCATCGTATGATCCTTCTTCCATGTGGAGTATGTTTTGTATGTTACCAAATCGGTAAGGGAACCTTTCACCCTCCTCTTTTTAAAAGACTTCTTTTTGTTATGTCTTTTAATTTACATATTATTATGTTGGGATATGTTCTAATATATCCTTATTGATGTAAAATTTGTGTCCAAGTGATGAGATACCATTTTTATCTCATAAACTCATTTTATTAATTTTAAAGTGACGCCGTTAGGCTGTCGAATTTTTACAAGGGAACTTCTTAACCCAATTTCAATTCTTTGGGTTCAACTTGTACTTATTGAATATGTCATCCTATGAATATGTGTGAATGACCTATGATTTTTTTAAACTTAATATCCACTTATATTGGGTGTATTTATATTTTTCACACATAATTATGTGATTGATTTATCCTTAATTTAGGGATACCATCTTTATAAGGGATTTAATCTCAATTGACATTTCCACTGAGACTTCATTGTTGTTATGCACCAATTCACTCTTATATGGTGAATGTACTGTACTTTGACATATTATATCATGAATCCCTTTATTCTCATGTTATTATAACGTTCGGATTAAATGTTATTCTTCAATTATTTGTATTCAAGCATCCCTCTTTTTGTTAAAAAACTCTTTAACTAAAATATTGTTTTAAATGTTTTAAAGAATTATTATTCTAAATATTTCTCATTAATGTACATGTTTTAAAAATGGGTTTTAGGATTTATTTATATGGAAATTAATGTATTCAAATTATAATTCATTTAAAATCTTCAAAGTGGTATGGGACACTTTGATTCAAAAATATCTTTTTTAATGGTTTTGAAAATAATTTGATAAAGCATTTTTTATTTCAATATATTGATTTGATATATTGGAATGTGGAAATGTTATATTTCATTTATACTTGTGTTATGTGTTATGATTATGTTATGGTTATTGGGAATTTTTTACGTATACGGGTGGTTCCCTGATAAACCTAGGGCGGGTGAGCCCGTGATAGCTCTCCAATGCATTGGGTAACGTGACGGAGGTAAACCTGATGTTTCTCCTAAGAGATTTAGGGAATATAATGTGATGGGTATTCCAAGTGTAACTCCA
This sequence comes from Viscum album, assembly GCA_963277665.1. Classification (NCBI taxonomy): domain Eukaryota; kingdom Viridiplantae; phylum Streptophyta; class Magnoliopsida; order Santalales; family Viscaceae; genus Viscum; species Viscum album. The sequence continues at coordinate 1,075,670,228 of OY728166.1, read as the reverse complement.
TACGCAGTTGTGATGTCTACAATTTCTGTTCGATATGGATTCCATAAGTAACCTTTATGATTTATGATTTGTGTGTGTTATTCATAAATCTTATGATTTCATAAGGTATGTTATGATTGAAAAGTATGGTTTCAATGATTTGTATTTACTGACGGGCTAATGTTTTCCTTACTTATTCTATAACACTTACAGAGATTTTTATGCTCATCCAAAGTTTTTGAAATGTTTTCCACATGAATTAAAGATGAATAGGGTCAAGGATGGGATTAAGGAAAAATCATGCTATCTAAAACATGGAACTAGACATATTTCTTTTTAAGTGTTTTTATTTTATGAAAAAATGGATACTGAGTACTAGTGTCTACATGTAATATTCAAGTTTTATTTTAATTGTTATGCCTAATTATCTAAAAATATAAACCTGAAAATATCCTCAATGTAAATTATTCATTTAATTCTAGATTATTTAATGTTTAAGGTCGGGTCCTTATATTTTGTATCAGAGGTAGGTTTAGAAAACTTTAGGGATTATGAGTTTTTGTTAGACACATGGTTAGTCCCTATGTCTATTATTTTAGCTAAATCCTTGTTTTATAACTTTTTTAGATCAAGGAAAGTCAGTTACAAATGGAAGGAGGAGGATCTCAAACAAAATTCCTATCTCTTCCTGATGACATGCTTGCAATAATTATTGCAAAGTCATGTTCGGATGGTTGTGAAACTTTTTCTAGCACAAAACTCACTTGAAAGCAGTTTTTTTGAGATATCAAACACCTCCACTATACCTTGTTATCATCGTGTATCATGGGTTGTTTTTAGACAAATCCTATTTTCACAATATTCTCATATTTTCAAGAAAGGTAAATATTTTCAAGGCATTTTCTAATATTTTACCCTATAACATGATTTTGAAGCATATTATGATTTTTAAAAAGTTTCTAAAGAAGGAGACCCTTTCTCAACCTATTTATATTTGATTTTACAATATAGTCTCTCATCACATACCTATGGTATTTTAAAAGGACCATTAATTGTAATTTTCAACTCAATTTTGGTCTGACTATTTTATAGAAATCATGTTTTATCAGATGTTTTGAAATTATATGTCATACATGATTATTTTCCAAAACTATTTTTCTGTGAACACCCATATAACCCATGTTGTACAAGTTGTATTTGGATGGAGGAAGTATATGATTTTGAAGGATCTCTAAATCATTTTTGCGATTCATAGACTTTCTACCTACGTGAACAAGATGATGATGAAACCAAATGGACACCATGATCAAGGTATGATGTTTTTCATTTTGGGGATCATTTTATTTTATCATTTGGTGGTGAAATAAGACTTCAATAATTAAGATGTTGAGATCATAATGAATTTGGATGAAAATTAGAGGTATAAGGAAACCATTGAGGTTAAAACATGTTAGGGTTATTTTTGAGTTTTATAAAAAGGACAACCCATAGGATGGGTGACAGCCCATTGCATCCGGAAAGGGTACAGGAATAGAACCCACAACCGAAGGGTGACAAGGGTGCATCACCTAACACTAGCCTACTTTAATTGCCTCATTATTATGACTTATTATTTTAGTAAAATGTTTTTATGGTACAAGAATAAGTTGATTTTTGGAACATATGTTTTATCAAATGGATATACTTAGTATAGAAAAATGATTTAGTGATTTAGTGATAAAGGTTGTTGTGGAATACATTCTCTCTTTTGAGGAAACACTATATACCTATGGAAGATAGAATAATATGGATTTCAATTGTGGAATAATGGTTGAAATTGTAGTTTGGAAGAATGTATATTTTTATTGTGGACATATGACGATTTGGTTTATTTATGAAAATGATTAACCTATCATGGAGAACATGTGATTTGGTTAATTACTTTTCAATATGAGACTTAATGAGTAACTATTATTATTTGGAGATAAATGTTATCTTGGAAGACTATGTAATTAAATCCTTATGAGATTTGGGTTTCAATCTTAGTTTGGATCACTTTTGAAGAATTTTACGGAAAGTTGTTTTTTTGAATGGTCTTTGTTGAATTTTGGGTTTTTTTTGAAATTTTTTGGATATTAAGAGTAGTTTTTATTTTTTGTAAAATATTATCCTTTTTGGGTATTATATAATCTCACACTAAAAATTTTGGTTTCAGATGATGTCTAAAGACAAGGGAAATATATAGTTCTTCTTTTGTGAATTATGTGATTCTAAAGAAGATGATTCTTGTGTTTTTGATGTGACCAAGTCTTTTTTAATGCTCTTTTTTTGAAGAAAAGATATGTTTTGGTAGAAACTTATTAAAGGATGAAACTATACTTGAAGGTAAGTATATTTCATTATGTTCTTATTATATGTAGTAAATTAATTCCTCCAAATTATGAAAAGGAATGTAAAACAAAAACGTTGTTGGTTTACATTTCCTACTGGGTAATCAATGACTGTTTAACACATCATAAGTTTGTAATTTTCTGGTGGTTAGCTTTCTCCTAATCATGTTTTCTGTCGCTCTCCATCAGAACTTGATAGTTTGTTCTCTCTTCCATATCCATATTTTCCTACATGGAATCCTAGTACGAGTTATCTTGAGTGACCACTGTACTTTTCTTTCATTCTTTTAAAGTGATAGTTTTACTGACTCTTTTCCAATGTGGGACTTTTAATGAAGTTTCCAAGCTCAGTTTTAAAATTGCGAGGATGCAATTCCCAAAAGGGGGGAAGGATGAAACATCCTAGGTAAATAAAGAATAAAACATATTTCATATTTACTAATATTTTTGAATTGAATATTAATTTTACTTTAAAGGGGTTTCTATGTTCGATAGCGTACCTGATAGGAAACAACGAGTTTCTTTGAAATCTTATGTTGCACACTAATAATATAATATTATTATTTTAAATGGTAGTTAACTCCTAGAAATTGTGTTGACAGAAATGAACAAAACTTACTACAATATGATTATAGATGTTTGTTAAATGTATTTACATTCATCTAATAAAAGTTAGAGGCTTAAAATGTGAATGAGTCTAATTTTAAGCATAATTTACATTAAAAGGCCAATTTAACGCCTTTTAATGGAGAAACCTATTTAAATATAATTTTGGTAACTTTAATACATTATATTTGACCAAATAAAATCCTTCTTTATAATGGGGACACCAAAATTAACTTTGTGTAACTTTTTGGATTTTTTCTGATAAAGTTCATTTTCTAATGAATAGTGAACAATATTTAATTTTAATTCAAAACTGTGTTTTAATCTAATTTATTTATATAGTTTTATTATATTTTTAATTGATTTTAAAGTGTAATTAGAATATATTTTTACCATTTAATCCAATTTTGGTCATTGGAATTAATTTCACTTTGAAATTGGACATAAACAAGTGTCAATCTTTTGATAGTTATTGTTTCGTAAAAACACGCTATTTGTTTTAACAACGGGAATTAATTTTAAATTAATTAATGCCACTTCTATGTTTTTAATTTATAAAAATAGAAATCATTTTTTAATTCATAAATTCAAATAATTCTTAGGCTAAGTTTTTGGTATTTTTATGAAAAACTTTATTTTTTGATGAATAGTGAAATCACTTAGTAGTAGTTAAAAGAACTGACTTTTTCATTTAAATAAAATTTTACCACTTCTGTGAATTGAATTTTGAAAATCCGACATACATGGTTGTTATCAAGAAGTAAAACATGGTTCAATAAGATGAAATTAATTTTTGGTGAATAGTAACTTTTGAGTTTTATTTACCGCAGTTAAAGGTAAATAAGGTAATTCAAGGTAAAAAAATATTATAATAATTCAAAATTACCTTAAAACATGTCCTAACCTTATTGTATGAGTAATGGACGCAAATGGGCATCTTTGGGTCTATTTTGGGACCTCATGGAGCCACTTATGAAAGATTAGGACACTTTAGATTAATTAATTTAATGTAAACGCAAAAATGACATATACAAAAATCTCTTAGTAAATTAATATTTATATGGTGTTATATAAATTATATTTTAGACTATAAATATTCATTGTAAAAATAAGAATATTTAATATATCATGGTTTTTTTATAATTTTTAGACATCACATTTATTAAATTAATTATGACACAATAATGATGCAGTATTTACCTCATTAATAAAAGATTTAAATAAATAATATTATAAATATTAAAATAACATCCAAAACCTGTCAAATTCTTATTGGATGATATTATTTTGAATATGAGTGATCTTATCTTTTACTTTAATGATTTTTTGACCTTTATAAACTGAATATCATTATATAATAAAATAATATTATCACACTTTCCTAAATAGCCCCTCCTCTCCCTTATAAAAGGAGACCACTTCTAACCAATTACTCACACCTATCAAGCCTTTTGACTCATCCAAACTCTTCCCAATTAATCTCCATAGATCTCTATACTCCTTCTAGAAGCCTTAAATTAGGCAGAAGGTACTTCAAGAAGTCCTTTGGTTCAAACCAAAGGGAGTTTCCCAAATTAAAGGTAACAATTTCTCTTAAATTGTTTTCGTTTATTTTACTTCTCCAACCCCTAAACTCTTTTTATTACTTTATTTTATAACAAAAATAGTATCCTTAATATACGAGTATTTTTTTATGATAAGGATTCGAACTACACTTACACACACCTCCATCTAATGGGTGGAGAACATAATGTTTCTGTGGATGGAAAACTAACACCTCAAGAAACGATGATTGTTCAAATATCTCCAACCGCATCTCATGGTAGACATTATGATGGAAATATATTTATATATGATATATATTATTTTTATGTTTTATTTATGCTTCTGTATTTTTCCATTTATATAAATACTTTATGGTTTCCATAGTGGGTAAATACGATAATCTCATTAGAGGAAGTGTAGACTACCGCCCCCTCAAAGTGATATGACTCGTTAATGACTTATGTGGGACGTATAAAGGATGGAGTTAATAATATTGTATATTATATTATACTATAATTATAATATAACTATGTATCATTATGTTTTTAATTCCATTAAAATAAGAAATAGAAACGGAAGTAGCGTTCATGCGTACGTACGGCTTACCGTCTCCATGAATGGTGCATTTCATTTCTTACCTCCAAATGTTATGTACTATTATAAATAAATAAATAAATATATATATATATACTGGATATATATGATAGATATGATATCTAAATAATGAATTTAATTCTGGATATAATGGACTATTGACCACATGGACAACTTGTAAATATAAGGTGTTCATTTTTGACTCAAGTACCAAATATCGACAAAATGAACGTTATTATCTTAAATGATTACATAATGTTTATAATATGGTAATAAGTGATATAAAATGAATAATAAACTTGAAAAATGTTCTTAATCAAGTAGAAATTAAATTTAGTTTATTATTCAGGAGATTAAAGAACCATCGAGTCAAGTCGGACATGAGGTAAGAGATTTTCTTATCTGACTGTTAATTCCATGATATTTCCATTGTTCACCACTTATTCATTGCATGTGGTGTATTATGTACATACATTTGATATATATCATCATGATTCTAATTATATTCATGGTATTATTTTATTCATTTGGTGGATATTAACTTTTGGTCCTCATTTGGTGGATATTAACTTTTGGTCCTACGACTCAGTTGATTACAATGTGGTAAAGGGTTTAATCTCACTTTTTATTCCCGTGAGATTCATGCTATATTTGCCACTATTTCCTTTTGTGTGGTATATTTACTTTCCATGATGGTACTCTTTGTGTAATATACTTTCATTTATGAGTATTTACATCTTCATTGTATGATTCTTCTTTCATGTGGCGTATGTTTTGTAAGTTACCAAATCGGTAAGGGAACCTTTCACTCTCCTCTTTTTAAAAGACTTCTTTTTGTTATGTCTTTTAATTTACATCTTATTCTGATGGGATATGTTCTTCTATATCCTTATTTATTTAAACTTTGTGTCCAAGTGATGAGATACCCTTTTTATCTCATCAACTAGTTTTCTGAATTTTAAAGTGATGTTGTTAGACTGTCGAATTTTTACAAGGGAACTTCTTAACCCAATTTCAATTCTTTGGGTTCAACTTGTACTTCTTGAATATGTCATCCTATGAATATGTGTGAATGAACTATGAATTTTTTACACTTAATATACAATTATATTGGGTTTATTTATATTTTTCACACATAATTATGTGATTGATTTATCCTTAATGTAAGCATACCATCTTTATAAGGGATTTCATCTCAATTTACATTTACACGGAGTCTTTATTGTTGTAATGCACCAATTCACTCTTATATGGTGAATATACTATCCTTTGACATATTATATCATGAATCCCTTTATTCTCATGATATTATAATGTTTTTATTAAATGTTATTCTTTAATTATTTGTATTCAAGTGTCCCTCTTTTTGTTAAATAAACTCTTTAACTAATATATCATTTTAAATGTTTTAAAGATTTATTCTTATAAATATTTATCATTAATTTACATGATTTCAAAATGGGTTTTAGTATTTATTTATATGGACATTAATGTATTCAAATGATAATTCATTTAGTATCTTCAAAGTGGTATGGGACACTTTGATTCAAAAATATCTTTTTAAATGGTTTTGAAAATAATTTGATATAGCATTGTTTATTTCAATATCTTGATTTGATATATTGGAATGTGGAAATGTTATCTTTTCTTTATACTTGTGTTATGTGTTATGATTATGTTATGGTTATTGGGCATTGTTTACGTATATGGGTGGTTCCGTGATAAACCTAGGGCGAGTGAGCCCGTGATAGCTCTCCAGTGCTTTGGGTGACGTGATAGAGGTAAACATGATGTTTGTCCTAAGATATTTAAAGAATATACTGTGATGGGTATTCTAAGTGTAACTTGCTACATAGTTGTGATAGATACAATGTAAGTTTGATATGGATTCCATAAGTAAGGTTTATGATTTATGATTTGTGTGTGTTATTCATAAATATTATGATTTCGTAAGGTATGTTATGATTGAAAATTATGGTTTCACTGATTTGTATTTATTGATGGGATAATGTTTTCTTTCCTTATTTTATAACCCTTAATGAGATTTTTATTCTCATCCCAAGTTTTTGAAATGTTTTCCACAGGACTTAAAAATGAATATGGTCAAGAATGGGATCAAGGAAAAGTCATGCTATCTAAAACATAGAACTAGACATGTTTCTTTTTAAGTGTTTTTATTTTATGAAAAAATGGATACTGAGTAGTAGTGTATACATGTAATATTCAAGTTGTAATGTAATTATTATGCCTAATTATCTAAAACTCTAACCCTTAAAAGATCCTCAATGTGGATTATTCATTTAATTCTATATTATGTAATGTTTAAGGTCGGGTCATTATACTATCATTATTAATAGTATAACATATTTAGAACATTTATACATATTATGAAATATAACTCTTTATGTTTTCCCATCAGAAATACTCTTTAAGATCTCCATATGTGTTGATAATTCTAGGATGAACATATAATGAAGAACTATGAGCCTCATCCAAAAACACATTCTTTAAATCTAGTGTTGATAGAAAACACACATGGTACCAGAACCTTATCATTCCATCAAAATCATGGTTGAACTAATGAAAATTTATTACCATCTATTACAAAACTACATGTTTGTTCTAAGACTCTTTAATCTTCAATTGGATTGATGGTTAAACACTCATTAGTTAAAGATAATATTTCTCCCCTTCCTTCAATATTTCCTGATCAATCATTTGAAAATCTAGAAATATTTGATTTTTTTGTTCCTCATCATAGATAATTTAGTATGTTCCTTTAAAATAATATCATTGGACACCATGTTCTCATTTCCAGGTGTTTAATGTTGAGAAAAATCATAATCTTTGATCAAATTTTTCCATCTTCTTTGGTGCATATTCAACTCCTTCAGTGTAAATAAATAATTTAAGATTTTATGATTAGTATATATATCACAACTTTCACCATTCTGATAATTCCTCTATATATTCAATTAAAAAATTACCATTTCTAACTACAAATCATTAATTGGGTAGTTTATCTCATGAAAGTTCAATTTTCATGAGGCATAAAAGATAACCATATCATTCTATACTAGGATGAATCTTGATCCCTTATTTAATGAATCACTATAGATTAGAGAACCTTATCCATTGTAGGTAAGAGTATGAATAGGTTCACTGACTAACCATAAATTCAGTTCCTTTAAAATTTTCTCACATTAATCCATCCAAAGAAACTTGGATCCCTTTTTAGATAACATGTTGAGTGGATTTGAATGTTAGGAGAAATATTCCACAAAGAGTCAATAAGATCCATCTAAAATAAGAAAATTAATTATCTCAATCACTATGGTTGGTCATGTTCAACATTTAATAACATAAGTATTTGAAATATAAGCTGATATATAATTACCTGAGATTATATGACCTAATAATGAAACTTTCTATAGACATAATTTACACTTTGTAATTTTTTCATATAACTTAGCCTTCCATAGGTTCTTTATCACTTTTCCAAAATATTACTCACAATCTTCCTTAATCTTTGAATATATAAGAATATCACCTATGAATACTACCAAAAAATGATCAAGATAATATATAAATACTCTATTCATTAAATCTATGACGATTTCAAGAGAATTAGTAAGTCTAAATAGAATTATTATAAATTCATATTAACCATACCTAATATGGAAGGTTTTCCAAGGTATATACTCCATGATCATTATATAATGATACCCAGATTGAAGATAAATATTGAAAGAATATATAATTCCATGTAATTGATCAAATGGATCATTGATACAAGGTAGGTGATACCTTATCTTAATAGTGATCTTGTTAAGCTATTTATAATTAATATAAATGTGCATTCACCCATCATTCATCTATATAAAAATAACAGGCACTCTCCATGGTGAAACACTATGCCAAATGAATAACTTATCTATATTATCTAGGAGTTTCTTATTTAATTCTTACAACTAAATTAGGTATGTTCTATATGATGTATTTGAAATATTTGTATCACTTGGTAAGAGTTCTATTGTAAAATCAACTTCATTATTTGAGAGGAAGAATCAACATGTCCTTAGGAAACACATCAACATGTTCCTGAATATAGGAACATTTTAAATATTTATTTTTCCCCAACCCTGTGAAATAAAATTTCCCCATTAATGGGTATAAAAATTCATTTGAAAGAAGTAATATCCATTGGGTTTTCAGGTTCATCCTCACATTAATAAACAATTCAAGGTTGATTTGGAGTATCAAATGCAACGTCCCTTCCATGAAAATTAATATGGGATCTACATAGGGAGATCTAAGCTATAAAATAAATTAAAAAAATTCAAATATAAGAAGAATAAAAATATTTTTGGGAAGAATAATTTAATAATGTTCTATAGGAGTGGAGTCATAGAGTTGAGATGTTGTAATGCCCCAAAAACATGTTTTCCGTGTAGTAGTAATATTGCGGTTTTACTTTGTTATCCAAACAGAGTACAAACTTCAAAGTAAATATAATTCCACTTTATTTAAAGAATAAAAAAACTATTATTGTTAAACATAATTTATTCTTAACGAATAATTATTTAATAAAATATTTTAAATAATAACTATAATAATATAACTAATTTACTTGTTTTACAAATATGACACACACACACACAGATATATATATATATACACACACGCATATGTAAACAATATTTTAATTATAATTATATAAAACTAATACTATAATTTTATATATGAAAATGAGAATTATTGCATTGAAATATTTTAATGCCATTTTTTATGCGAACTAATATTGAATCTATTATATGAATAATTAAATGAGTTTTATATACTTTAGAAAATATGATGTATACTTATTATAAATTTTGATAAGATTAAAGTTTAATAACATTATTAACATCATGGGTTTTTTTTGATAAATAATATAACCATTTTTAATAGAATGATTAAAATTTCACATATATGAATGATATTTTAATAAAAAAATTTATTATTGTTACTTTAAATAATATATTTGTGTGTAATATTAACATTTTTACAAATATTTTGTAACCAATTATAACAATTATTTTCAAGTTAATAAATTTTCAAATATTAATTTAATTTATAATGTTATAAGTATATAATAAGAAATTTATATAAGAGTTTCATAATAAAAATCATTACTTTTGAAAAAAATAAATGATAAATTTTTTTAATAAAATATTAGTTTTATATAACTTTTGACTTTGGGAATTATTTATAATATAATATATTATAATAATGGTATAAAAAAATGAAATAATAATAAAAATAAAAATATAACAATATTATAATAATGAAAGAAATCTGATAAAAAAAGAAAGGGAAATACTGTGAAGGGATTTGAGAATCTCGTAAGAACTGCAATAAAGGGGGGAACATGCCTCGGGAGTGGGGGGTGGTGAATCACACTCTGGGTACATGTCGTGAGTCTAGGGTGTTGTCGAGGCCGGTAGGGTTTCAACAGGCCATGGTTGGGTGTGTCGCGCATGGGGGTTGACTCAAGCAGGATGAGGCAAGCTTAGTGATGGAGTCGAGTGGGTCTTCAAGGTCGGGCCAAGGCCAGAGTCGAGCAGGACGACATTCTAAGACGAGCTGGCCGAGGGAATTCGGTGGAGTCTCATGGAGTCATGTCGCATACCATAGCTAGAGGCATCACGCAAGTAGGAGGTAGCCGATGAAGGTCCGACCGAAGCAGTGGAGGTCCTAGCTTTGTCTTGGTGTTTAGTTGTGGTTAGGGTTTTAGTATCTTCTAATCTAGACCTGAGGGAGGTAGCTTCTTTCTAATGGTTGAATCCAGGTTTAATCAAACTGTGGTCTTTTTGACAAATTCCGGTATTGCATTTGCTTTTGGTCTTTTTCTATCATCTTTATTTTTTCTCTCCTCTGGGTTTATACTTGGTTAATAGAAATTTTTGTCTGATTATTGAATTTATTTGTACTGTTTTGATCCTTTTTAGTTTTGATATGAAAATATAGATTTTTTATACTGTTATCTTGATTTTATATTTATTATTTCTGTTTTGATATGGCTTTATTCAGATGAATCAGATATAATATATGTTATTAATGTTTTTATTCGTATCCCTCACCTAAGTCCCATCTCATCTAGCAAGCTGAGTCTGGCACATCTCTCTTTTTACACAATATTTTTATGGCAATGAATACCGCGTTTCAGTGTGCAAAGCAGATTAAGGGAAAACCCAATTTGAATCCACGTCCTAAGCTTCAGTAGATGGTCTTATTGTAGTATGATCCTCAAGTAAAGGATATAATTATTTAATGTAATTAAAATGGTTTTTTCCTTTGTTTCTAATGAAAATGAAATTAAGTGTTTATGTAACATATTGACCATATTTTATTTATGAAGAAATAATGTCCATTTTAATTAAAGTATTGTAAGGGATTGATTTCTTCTTATCAGATTATTTTTAAGATTATTTATTTCTAAGGGTTATGTTATAATATTTTTAATTAAATGTCTATTTTTTAAGGGGAAAATTAATATTTTTTAAATAGTTTTATATATTTTGTATTCAAGCAGTATTTTGTTTCAAGTAGTTAATTATTTTCAAGATGTTTGTTATTTGTGTAAGGGTTAGATATTTGTCTTGAATATTTATTTATTTTAAGATCTTATGTTTTGAAAGGATTATATTTATTTTTGATTATATACTTTGCGAAAAAATATATATACATATATAAATATATATTTATGTAAGTTCATATAACTCTATTTCAAAACACATATTTGAACTATGTTCTTGTATTAAAATTTTATTTCTAAATCATAAGATTTGTGAGGGATTTAATGGGTTCATTTAATTTTGTGAACCTATATATATATATATGTAATATATATGTATATATATATATGTAATAACACATATTTCAATTTCAATTAGCATATGAGAAATGATTTTCTTGATTCAACAGATCCACTTTCTAAACCTTCTCGCTGTAAGAGAAAAATTTATTCATTTCTTTAAACATATCTATTTTCTGGTTTATGTAAGGGAGTTTATTTTCTTAAATTGTGAATTACTTTTACGATGATAAGGGTTTATTATTATTAAAAAAATTATATTTCTTTTTGGATGTTAATATATATACATAGGAAATTTTATATATAAAGTAAGGGTGCGACATATACATATTTTATGTATATATATATCATTATATGTATGAACCTATAAGTTTGAACCATAATCTGAAATAGGTTGGCCTAAAAAAAACTTGGGTGGTTAAATTATGCTTTTGATATGTTTAATTAAATTCTAATAAATTTATGCACTACATAAAACAAATGTTGCACTCCAAATCAATTGGCCTTATATGCTATGCAACATAACGCATGGCCATTTATTAAGACATGGCCATTTATTAGTGCATGATTTGTGTACAAATGACATCTCTCTTGATTAAAAATTAGTCATTTTAAACTATAAATATTCATCTCCATAAATCAAGGATTTTGAAAGTTAAGGAACTATCATTTTATGTGGTAACCCCATCCATTTATTACTTGTGTGTTCTAAATTAACATCACATTTTCAAAGAATGTTTACTGGTTTATGAATGACGTTGGGGAAAATTACTATCCAAATAATAACTAACATATTATGATTTATTCCATTTCCAATTTCATTTATCAGTGCATGAATTGAGAATGAATAATAAACATGTATTATAATACATTAAAAGTTTATTACCCTAGAAGGGTTTGTAAAGTTATTATTTTATGTGATAATCAAACAATTTATTATTCATGATAATTTATGTAATAAGAATTTAATTATTCTAAGTGGTAAGGGACACTTTGAATAATGTGAAATGAGAACTTAATTTGTTCAAGGTAATATGGGACACTTTGAATAATATAAAGTAAGAAACCAAGTAATATGTGTACATGGAATGATAAGTGATTTAATAAATCAAAGTGGTACGAGCACTTTGATTTAGATATATGAGGAATGCATTGGAAATAATATGTTCTGGGTTGGGGACTAATAGAAGTAAGCCCTCTGGGTTGGGGTTCGGTTACAGTAGACCCTCTAGGTTAGAGTCTGGTTATTAGAGGCTCTCCAGGGTGGAATCCGGTTACAGAGGCTCTCCGTGTTGGGGTATGGTTACAGTTAGCCCCTTGGTCTTGGCATGAGGCCTTGACATAGTCTAGAATATACACATTCCTCATTATGATTATGTAAATTAATTAACTAGAGGAATATTGGACAAGTAGAATATTCTTGGTTAAAGAGCTTATGATTATGAGAATCGCAAGAAGTTTAAGTATGTCATATTATTTATGCAATATTCATAGATTTTATGGCCAAAGTATGTATCACAATAGTAAAGGATGAAATTGAAGTTATTATTTTAAACGCAAATCTGATCATGAATCACACTTAGTTATTAATTTTGTACTTTAATTTTAACATGAAATGTATTTTACTTTTTATTTTGAATGAGAATTCCCATAATTGAATCATGACAGTGTTATAATGTTTTAAATTGTTCATTTATTTTAATGGTATGATTAATATGTTATAGAACTTTATAGAAAATGATTTATAGAAATTTTAAAGAATGTATTAAAAAGTTATTTTGGGTATAGTATGTTATTTTTAAACCCCTTACTGGGCATTTGTATGCTCACCCTACATTTTTTAAATAAAATTTTCTGGTATCAGTTTTTAGCAGAAGAAAAATTTCAGAAGTAGCTGGTTTCTCAGAGCCCGAACCGAATCGATCTGCTGTATGGCACCAGCTCCAGGTATTCGAGAGTCGGGGCGTGACAGTTGGTATTAGAGGATTCTATTTAGATAACTCTGGAAAACTAGAACTGAACAATGAAAATTTATATAAGAAATACTAAGAACTATGTTTTCTTTATTTTAGATGGAAAACAATAGTGCTAGTCTTTTTTCTCTTCCAACAGAAGTTTTAGAGACCATAGTTGTAAAATCATGTGTAGAAAACTACAAAACTTTTGAAAATATTCATTTACCATGCAAAACCCTTTACCGAGTATCCAACTATCCTCATGTACTCAAACATCACTAAGGAGCAGGTTTTGTCTATTAATTCATGATTAATGCTAAATTCCTGTTGTATGTATGATAAGGGAAATACTTTGAGGGTATCTTTAAATGTTTTACCCTGACCAATAATTTCTTTTTTCTTAAGGACTTTGTGGGGGCTACAAAAGGGGGTGACCTTTGGGCAACATATCTATGTCAAATTTTGACCTACAGTCTCCATGGTCAAGTTATGGACTTTGAAGACCTTGAGAAAAAGACTACCCATTTGCATTATCAGCATCAAGTTCATACCAATGTCACTCAACTTGATATCTGACCTGCTTATCTCAATATGAATTCTAGATGTCCACACGCGGTTGATCCTAGTTGTACAAGTTTTGTCTGGACCAAGGATATAGAATAATTTATAACCATGTTGGGGATCCGTTTGTCTAAGAACTGGGGAAATATCCAACATTCGTGGAATCTATGAGGAGTCATCTTAGAGGATGTCAAGAAATCCATACTAGTGTTTTGTGAGAGGGAGAAAGAGATTACGTAATTTCTTGAGTTTTATAAATCATGTCTAAATGAATGATGTTGTATACTCTGTTTTGATATGATTTTATAAAAAAACAAATCTGCTTAAACTATAATTTCCATACTGAAGGTTGAATTATTAAAAATTTTCAAACAGAAGAAATGATTTCACCAACCAATGTTTTATCTCTTCCTACCAAACTGTTAGTGACTATAATCATCAAAACGTACTCCGAGGAGTACCGCCATATGCCAACTTACATCTGACTTGAAAACAACTCCATCGGGTGTCGAACCACCCAAACATTCTCCATATTTACCAAGGAAGCAATCTTTTCTATTACTGTATAGCAATTTCACAATTTGTAGCATAAAAGTGAAGAGGGAAGTTTCATGAAGCTCTTTTTCTATGTTTCACTTTGGCTGGTAACTACCAAGCTATAGGTAAATTTCAAGAAGCTACTTTGGATGGTGACCATTGAGTGGCCTACCTATTCCAGGTCCTTAATTATAGTATGTATGGAGAACTATAAGACATTAATATTTTCAAGAACGATGTGGTGTGTGAGACTTATAGGGATTTAGTACACTCTGAAATTTTTGATCTCCACACTTCTCATGCCACTATATGGAAGGACGAGTGCTTTAGTTATAGGTACGAACCCAACTGTTCACAGTGTGTCTGGGCCAAAGAGATCGAGCAGCTAAATACTACCTTAGGAATCCACCTGAGGTTGTCAGCACCCTACCATCGACGGTGTTCCCGGTAAAGGAACCTCATGAGTGACATGTGCCTGGTGTTTCTGTTGTTGTGTATGAGCATTTTAGAATTGTGAGGACACAATTATTTGTATGGGGGAATAATGTAATTCCCCAAAAACTTGTTTTTCATGTAGTAGTAATATTGAGGTTTTACATTGTTATCAAAACAGAGTACAAAATTCAAAGTAAATATTATTACACTTTATTTAAAGAATAAAAAATAACTATTATTGTCAAACATCATTTATTCTTATCGAATAATTATTTAATAGAATATTTTAAATAATAACTATAATAATATAACTAATTTACTTGTTTTTAAAATATGATACACACACACACACACACGCATATGTAAACAAGATTTGAATTATAATTATATAAAAATAACACTATAATTTTATATATGATATTGAGAATTATTGCATTGAAATATTTTAACGCCATTTCTTATGCGAACTAATATTTAATCTATTATATGAATAATTTCACGAGTTTTATATATTTTTGAAAATATTTTGTATACTTATTATAAATTTTGATTAGATTAATGTTTAATAACATTATTAACATCATGGATTTTTTTTAATAAATAATATAACCATTTTTTATATAATGATTAAAATTTCACATATATGAATGATATTTTAATAAATAAAATTATTATTGTTACTTTAAAGAATATATATGTGTGTAATATTAACATTTTTACAAATATTTTGTAACCAATTATAACAATTATTTTCAAGTTAATAAATTTTCAAATATTAATTTAATTTATAACGTTACTTGTATATAACAAGAAATTTATATAAGAGTTTAATAATAAAAATATTTACTTTTTAAAAAAAGTAATAATAAAATTATTTTTAATAAAATATTAATTTTATATAACTTTTGACTTTTAGAATTATTGATAATATAATATATGATAATAAGGGTATACAACATAATTAAATAATAATAAAAATATTAATATAACAATATTATAATAACTAAGGAAATCAGATAAAAAAAAGAAAGGGAAATCCCATGAAAGGATTCGAGAATCCTGTAAGAACCGCAATGAATGGGGGGAACAATCCTCGGGAGTGGGGGGGGGGGGGTGCACCGCTCTCTGAGTACAGGTCGCGAGTCCGAGGTGTTGTCGAGGCCGTTAGGGTTTCAAATGACCATGGTCGGGTGTGTCGCGCATGGGGGTTGCCTCAAGCAGGATGGGGCGAGCTCGATGACGGAGTTGAGCAGGTTTGCGAGGTCACGCCAAGGCTGAAGTCAAGCAGGATGACATTCTGGGATGTGCAGGCTGAGCGACTTCAGTGGAGTTGCACGAAGTCGTGTCACATGCCGTATCACGAGGCGTTACACAAGAAGAAGGTAGCCGACGAAGGTCTGACCGAAGCAGTGGAGGTTCGAGCTTTGTCTTGGCATTCAGTTGTGGTTCGGTTTTTAGTGTCTTCGAATCTAGACCTGTGGGAGGTGGTTTCACTCTAATTTTTGAATCTAGGTTTAATCAAACCATGGTCCTTTTGACAAATTCCGGTAATTCATTTGCTTTTGGTCTTTTTCAGTCAACTTTTTTTTTCTCTGCTCTGGTTTTAGACTTGGTTAATAGAAAATTTTGTCAGATTATTGACTTTATTTTTACTTTTTTAATCCTTTTTAGTTCTGATGTAGAAATATGGATTTTCTATAGTGTTATAATGATTTTATATTAATTATTTCTATTTTTATATGGCTTTATTTTGATGAATCTGATATAGTATATGTTATTAAAGTTTTTCTTAATTTCCCTCACCTAAGTCCCAGCTTGTCCAGCAAGCTGAGTCTGGCACATCTCTTTTTTTTACACAATAGTTTTATGGCTATAAAAGTCACGTTTCAGTGTGAAAAGGAGATTAAGGGAAAAACCAATTTGAATCCATGTCCTAAGCTCCTACATATGTTCTTATTGTAGTCTTCTCCTCAAGTAAGGGATATATTATCTATTGTTTTTCAGTTTATGTTATATTATATTTTTTTTCTTGTATGTGGAGAACTATTTAATTTTAAAAATTTGTTTATTATAAATTTTATTTAATGTAAGTGAAATGGTTTTTCCCTTTGTTTCTAATGAAAATGAAATTAAGTGATTATGTAACATATTGAACATATTTTATTTATGAAAAAATAATGTCAATTTTAATTTAAGTATTATAAGGGATTGTTTTATACTTATGAAATTATTTTTAAGATTATTGATTTTTAAGGGTTATGTTTTAATATTTTTCATTAAAATTATATTTTTTAAGGGGAAAATTAGTATTTTTAAAAGAGTTTTGTTTAATTTTTATTCAAGAAGTATTTTTTTTCAAGCAGTTAATTATTTTCAAGATGTTTGTTATTTGAGTAAGGGTTAAATATTTGTCTCGAATATTTATTTATTTTATGATCTTATGTTTTAAAAGGATTCTATTTATTTTTGATTATATACTTTTCGAAAAAAATATATACATATATAAATATATATATTTATGCAAGTTCATATATCTCTATTTCAAAAGGAATATATGAACTATGTTCTTGTATTAAAATTTTATTTCTACATCATAATATTTGTGAGGGATTTAATGGTTTCAATTGATTTTGTGAACCTATATATATATGTAATATATATGTATATATACATGTAATAACACATATTTAAATTTCAATTAGCATATGAGAAATGATTTTCCTGATTCAATGGATCCACTTTCTAAACCTTCTCACTGTAAGAGAAAAAATTATTTATTTTTTTATACATCTCTATTTTTTGGTTTGTATAAGGGAGTTTATTTTCTTAAATTTTGAATTACTTTTAGTATGCTAAGGGTTTATTATTATTAAAAAAATTACATTTATTTTTGTATGTTAATATATATGTATTGGTAATTTTATATATAAAGTAAGGGTATGACATATACATATTTTATGTATATATATATGGTTATTTGTATGCACCTATAAGTCTGAACCATAATCTGAAATAGGCTGGCCTAAAACAAACTTCAGTGGTTAAAGTATGTTTTTGATATGTTTAATTAAATTCTCATAAATGTATGCATTACATAAAACAAATGTTGTACTGGAAATTAATTGGCCTTATATTCTATGCAACAGAACGTATGGCCATTTATTAAGACATGACCATTTATCAGTGCATGATTTGTGTACAAATGACATCTAGATTGATTAAAAATTAGTCATTTTAAACTATAAAGATTCATCTCCATAAATCAAATATTTTGAAAATTAAGGATCTATTATTTTATGTGGTAACCCCATTCATTCATTACTTATGTGTTCTAAATTAATATCACATGTGCAAAGAATGTTTACTGGTTTATGCATGACTTTGGGGAAAATTACTATCCAAATAATAACTGACATATTATGATTTAGTATGTTTCCAATTTCATTTATCAGTGCATGAATTAATCATGAATATTAAAACATGTATTATAATGCATTAAAAGTTTATTACCATGGAAGGTTTTGTAAATTTATTATTTTATGTGATAATCAAACAATTTATTAATCATGATAATTTATGTAAGAAGAATTTAATTATTCGAAGTGGTAAGAGACACTTTGAATAATGTGAAATGAGAACTTAATTTGTTCAAGGAGGTATGGGGAACTTGGAATAAAGTGAAGGAATAAACCAAGTAATATGTGTACATGGAATGATAAGTGATTTAATAAATCAAAGTTGTATGAGAAATTTGATTTAGAGATACGAGGAATGCATTGGAAATAGTATTTTCTATGTTGGGGACTAGTAAAAGTAAGCCCTCTGGGTTGGGGTCTAGTTACAGCAGACCCACCGGGTTGGAGTCTGGTTATTAGAGGCTCTCCGAGGTGGAGTCCGGTTATAGAGGCTCTCCAGGTTGGGGTCTGGTTATAGTTAGTCCCTAGGTCTTGGCACGAGGCCTTGACAGAGTCCGACATATGCAATTTCCTCATTATGATTATGTATATTAATTAACCAGAGGAATATTCAACTAGTAGAATATTCCTGTTTAAAGAGCTTATGATTATTAGAATCGCAAGAAGTTTAAGTATGGAATATTATTTATGCAATATTTTGAGATTTAATTGCCAGAGTATGTATCACAATAGTAAAGGATGAAATTGACATTATTATTTCAAGCGCAGCTCTGATCATGCATTACACTTAGTTATTAATTTTTTTACTTTCATTTTAACATGAAATGTATTTTACTTTTTATTATGAAAGAGCATTCCCATAATTGAATCATGATAATTTTAGTATATTTTAAATTGTTCACTTATTGTCAAGGTATGTTTAATGTGTTACAACACTTTAAAGAAAATGTTTTATGGAAATTTTAAATAATATGTTCAAAAGTTATTTTGGGTATAGTATGTTATTTTTAAACCCCTTAATAGGCATTCATATACTCACCCTACATTTTTGAAATAAATTTTTTAGTTATTAGTTTTTAGCAGAAGAATCAGTTCAGAAGTAGCTGGTTTCTCAGAGCCCAAACCGAATCGATCCTCTGTATGGCACTGGATCCGGGTATTCGAGAGTCGGGTTATGACATATACTATCATCAGGACATTAAGATTTCTCACCACCAACTCAATATGTCAAGACCCATCCTCGGGGCCCGTGCCGTGACTACCCCAAGCCCGCCTTCCATAGGCCAGGGGCTGGCGACTAGAACAAAAGGTGTAAATCCCGATAACTGGGAAGACATTGCCTTTATAAAAGTAACAAAACACCACAGAGTACAAGCGGAAGTAAAACACTAAGTACAAAGAAAGTGCTGAAAAGTAAATGAGCCAGAATACAAACCCAACTGAAAATATAGCTACAACTGAAAAAAAGTACCACAGCTGGAAGAAAGGAAGCAGCTCCTCGGTCATCCTCCTCAGATCCTACCTGAAGGGTAGGTACAGATAGCGTAGATCCTCAATGCTCTCGCCCTTCAACCCCCTCCGGGTGTCGTCTCGCCGTGAAGTCCACCTCCGGATACTGACTCGTTGGGTGGTCCACCTCCGGGTACCGTCCAGTCCTCGAACACTCGGCCTCCGTCAGCACTGCCCGTCATCTGCAACCAACACAACGAGGTGTGGGCATAGCTCGCGCAGGGGTGAGTATAATGATACTCAGTAGGGACCCCAAGGCCCTCAAGGTCTCACTAAAACCAACAAGGATAACCACAAATAAGATCTCAACAGATAAACTCTACTTAGGTATATGCCCATACATATACCTAAGTTATGAAGTAACCCATCTCAATCATGAGGAAACACAAGATTATGAAATCATCGTATAACCACTACCCATGTATATACCCATACATATACCTAAGTTATCAAGTGACCCTTATCAATCATGAGGTAAACACAAAGGTCAAAGATTCAGCTAAAACCAGGATTTTCATTATCGGAACCGTAACTGCTGATGAGTCCGTCTCTGGAGTGTACAATGATCCTATCACAACTCCGAGGTACTGCTCACTAACCTAAGACTGCTAAGGTACTCCTCCTGTCGAGTACCATGGGTCTGCCACCTCACACAGTAGTGCTCCCCCTCATAGCCTACAGAGGTACTCCTCCTGTCGAGTACCGCAGGTGTGCCACCTCACACAGTAGTGCTCCTCCGCCATGGGTCTGACACATCACAAAGTAGTGCTCCCCACTGGGCTATGCTAGTCACTCCGAATCGAATCGTACAAGCAGTCAATGGTCACAACCAGCTACATAGTATCCTTACTCTGTATGCTCGTCTCCGGGAGGGTCCGCTCCATGAGCTATAGGTTGATAATCCAAGTATCACAAGTCCCACGAAGAAGTATCTCAAAGGACCGCCTCATCATAGGGGTCTCAACGCATCAGACGACGCGTCAATCGGACGCCCGGTCTGTGAGTTATTAGCCTTTTCGTCCCAGGGGCCCGGTTGGTTTCGTGTGCGAACCAACCCGACCGTATCTCAACTGTACCCCAAACTCTCATAGGGTATACTCATAGGGACCGTTTCTCAACGTGATCACCAACGCCGCTAACGGTTCGTCAAACGGACGTCCGATATGAAAGATATCATCTTTTCCGTTCCAGGGGCCCGGTTGGATTTCGGGTATAAACCAACCCGGCCATACTCCAACTACATCCAAAACTCAGGAAAAGTATTCCAAAAGTTCCATCTCATCAAGTGGAATTCAACGAGACAGACGACACGTCAATCGAACGCCCGGTCTGTGAGTTATTGGCTTTTTTGTTCAGGGGCCCGGTTGGTTTCGTATCCGAACCAACCCAGCCGAACCCAAAGTTCTTCAAAACCTTGAGTGTAATATACCAAAACGACCATATTGATCCAAGGATTTCTACACAACTGACGACGCGTCCATCGTAGGTCCGTACCCCAAGTTATGGCCAAAATACCGAAGAGGTATGAAAACGGGGGGTCTGGGCCCGGACCGACCCGGCCCAACCCCCCTGGGTCGGCCCGAACCAGGCGACCTGACCCGAGTCAGGGTCCGACCCAGCTGGGCGCGGACCGACTTGGCTGGTGCGGCCCGGCCTGGCGGTCCGGCCGGGCGGCTCGGCCCGGCGCGCTGGCCAAGCGGCCGCGCAAGGGGGGACCGTCCCCCTGGATGAAATCGGGGCCCCCGCGCGGGGGCCGCTCCCTGTCAACGGATGCGGCGCAATTCCGCGTCGTTCTGGTCCCGCGCGGCCGCGGGACCAGCAGACCGCCACCGCCTCTTGGTGGCCGGCCGGTTCTGGCCACCTCCTCCGGCCACCGGCGCCGCCGTGCCGGCGTGGCGCGCCGGTAGAGTCTTCCGCGGACCACCGGACGCGCTCCGGTGGTCCGTTTTTCTCTCCACTTTCACCAACGATCCTCCCGGGACCCGACCTTTACTGCGGAAGCTTCAAATCGCCTTCGCGGACCGCCTCACCATCGTCCTTCGATCCGCACTTCGACAAAAAACTGCGGAGTCTTCAAATCACCTCCGCAGCCCTGACTCCGCCTGCGGTTTCTTTCGGCCTCAACGGCGCGGCGCGACCGTGCCGCGCTTCTTCGACGCGTTCTTTCTCATTTCCGCGTGGTGCAACGTCACCGCGCTACCATTCTCATGCCGCAACAAATTCAAACAAACAAGGGGGGGGGGGGAGGGTCGGCCGTGTTCGTGCGGTCCAACATCCTCTCGTTAGTATGATAACAGGCGGCCCAAAATGAAACCAAGAAAGGTGACAGATGAGATCACGATCAACAATAAAATAAGCCCCCACAACTTCCCGCAACAAAATATTCCCAACCCGCAAGGAAAATGTTCGCAGATCAACTAGATAATAAGTTGATCCGTGTTCTTTGTTTTCTTTAGAATGAAATAATCAAGGGCATAAAATTATTCTCCAACATAATTCCCTACCTCAACGTTGTCGTTGAATGAGAGTTCTTTGTGGAATTAACCGTCGCGGAAGAAGAGGATCTTAGCGGAAGAGAAGGATCATCGTGGAAGAAACGTCGCCGAAGGAGCGTCGTTGATTTTATGAGGATTTGGCATTCTTCGTCGGAGATCGGTGCGTTCTTCGCGTTCTTCGCGTTCTTCGTCGAAGAAGAACTCTTTCCTCCAAATCCCCTCCATGCCACAAGTTCCAATAGAAATAAAATAAGAGTTGTCTTATTTTATTAATGCACATGAAACTTTTGAATTTCAAAAGAAACAAAATGAACAATTAATTCAATGAATTATTTATAAGGATTTAACCGCCCAATTTAATGAGGCGTTTCTTAACCAGAATAAACGCACGGTTTGAATTCATTAAAAAGGGGGGTGCAGGTGCGTTACTTAGAGGGAAAGAAATGGTGGGGCTCAGGCGGGCCCCACCTCACAAATATCCTACCAAGTGGGTAGGATATTGTGGGTCCCATCTTATCCTCTTAACTTAGGTTAAGCCGCTTTAAGTAAAATAAAAGAAATTGTCGCACCACCTTTATTTTATTTCTTAACTTAACCCCAAAAATTAAAAACCACACTCGAGCAAACGCAACTCTAGAAAAGGTGTTCATAAGCAATTACCAGCGCTGCGAGTTCATCGGTGCCCTCGGATTTCAATTCCGAGCACTGGTTCAAAAGTTAGAAAAAACCTGCTCGTTCGTTCATTGAATGTACCTGAGCTAAACTTCAGAAAAATGATTCCGGGCACACCGGGCCTCGGAATCAAGCGCCGTCAGAAACTGCATTCTTGTAAAATTCCAAAGAAAATTAAGAAAAAATTTTCCTTGAAATTGCCGGGTCTTTACATTACTCCCACCTCAGGGCTTTACGTCCCCGTAAAGCTATAACACAAACTAGGGATACAAAAGCAGTATTGAGAACGCATCTAAGCCTTCCTCTCCTATGTGCTTACCTGGAGATTCCCGTACTACCAAAGAAAGTGCACCCAAGTAATCGACTATCCTCGTAGGATCCGCTCCTGTCGATCCTCGATCTCCACTGGAACCTCCGTGAAAGTCACCCCATCGCCAAGGTCCAGCTCCTCATGGTCAATGATGTGTAAAGGATCATGCACGTATCTCCTCAGCTGAGATACGTGGAGGTCGTCGTGCACCTGGTGCAACTGAGGTGGATGGGTCAAGTGGTAAACCACCTCGCCTACCCAGCCGAGGACCTAAGAAGGTCCGCTGAACCTCGAAGATAACTTGCCACCTAGGCCACATCTCCATAAACCTCTTCGAGGTGAGACCCATATAAGGATGAGATTATCATCCTCGAACTCAAGAGGCCTCCAATTCTTGTTAGAACTGAAACACGAAATGATTGCTTCCATGAGGGTAAGGTTGACCGACTCAAGAGTGATCAGTCGCACCCTCCTGTGTTGCCTGGGGTTTCCTTTTCGACGACCAAGGAAAACCCATCCCGACGTCATAGTTAAACCACAACCTTCTTTTTGCCTAATACTGTCAGTTTGTGTATGAACTGTGATTGCCCAGTCCATACTCAAACCAACGTCGTAAGGCCTCGAAGATGCCACCAATAGATCCCAACCAAAACTCTCGCCTCGAGGGTCTGACCACACCGTCGGCGTAAGTGTGATTATCGAGTCTTCTCCCAAGGTATCTCCAGACGTGAGGGTCAAGTCTACGGCTTACCAGAAAACTCTAGGTCTGGGATAAGATTATTGGAAGGAAGTAATGATTCATATCAACGTCTGTTACTACGGCAGCTAGTAATGGACATAGACTGTCCCTAGAATCATTCTTAGAGCCATCGGGTCACTCTCCCTGACCGCATGGAGCTACCCTCTTCCCCTGCCCTCCATCTCCCTGAGCCTGGTGGGGACAACTAAGGTGGGTGGTTGTAGCATGTTAAAACGTACACCACCTCATGCTGCTTCCCTAGCTCTGCCTCCATGTCTGCTGCTTTGCAGACTCATCTCTCCTTAAATCTTCCACTTCTTGAAACATTTAACATGCCCGAGTCTCTAAGACTGGTGCCAGTTTCCGGTTTATTACTGCACTGTGCAGTCTTCATCCACCCCTAGATGATCTGCACCTTCTTTGCCTACAATCTGAAAGAGCTGCTAAAATTTCTCCTTTGCCAAAAAGAGAAACTCGGTCTCATCCCCTGGATGAACCACACCCATTGCCTAATACATTCAATCCTGACATGAATGATGCATTCATGCCATGGATGACGTCGGAAGGCCTCGATGTAACTACCAAGAGATCCAACTGTCACTCTCACCTCCAAGGGTCGAGTCACACTATCAGAATCAGTGTGAGGTCACTGGGTCTCCTCCAGTAGAAATCTCGAAAGTGAGGGTCAATTCAACAGTCTTAACCGGGATCACTCAGTATCAACCAAACAAAAGGACAAGAAATCAAACAAAGATAAGTGTCTTTTTATTATTGCAGCTCATAGTACAAAGACACTAATACAACAACAACATGGAACTAGAAGTACAAGGGACATATCCACTAGTTCCGCTCCTGTCCACCTGCTCTTGGAGCTCTACTTCCTTGTCCACTACTCGGCTGTTGCTCAAGCACCCTCCACGGCTTCTGCCTCGGTGGCTCCTCCAAAGCCTGTGGATCAACTGTACGAGTAGTCGGACCATCACGTTCCAGGTGACCCTTCCCGCTGCATTCATAACACTTCCTGCTTCTCGTACGGCTGGATATAGCCCTCTTGGACCTCTGCATCATCTGTCTACTACCCACAGATGACTCGGCTACTGATAAAAAATCCTACGGAAAAGGCAGCAGATCCTGTACACGCTCGGGGTGCAGAGCTACAGGCACAAACTCTACCCTGAATAAGGTCTCGAAGTCTTCCCATGTGAAGGTCATCCCATCGAAAAACTGGAACAAGCGGCTCCACCACCTGCCTACTGCTGCCTGAAGGAGGCTGGCATCAAAGATCACCATGAAGTCTGCTGGCGTCCCCACTAGCCTGAAGACTCTCATCACAGCCTCCAGCGAATCCTCAGCCGCCTGCGGGTATGTATCTCCCCGGAACCTGGGTGGCCTCTGGCGATGGAACTCGTGCAACACGCTCAGGTGGCATGAATCACCTACTGCTGGGGCTGGTGGCATTGGTGGCCCAAAGTATATTAGTACCGTCGGTGCCTCCGCTGGTGCCTCAACTGCAAGAGGGCCCTGTACCGAAGCCTCGTCGCTCGACAGGCTATCAGTACGCACATCCCTCTGGGCTCTATCTGGTCGTCCGTGAAAAGGCATACTAAAAGAAACAACGTGACACGGTCAAACGATTTATACCTGGTGAGCTGACCTGGTTTGAGATGATATTTAAATAAAACTTCTGGAAACACACACACAATCAGTGTTTTCGTGCACAAAGTCAGAAATCAGTTGTTAGGGTCCTAGTGTATGGATACGTCAGCCGCCCGCACCAACACTGGACTCCCTGAACTGAAGACCACACTCGTTACCCTTAACACTATTTCTTCACAGAAAGAAAACATCAGAGTTATAAGTTCTGCGGTATAACCGACTCCTCTGATACCAATTTGTCAAGACCCGTCCTCGGGGCCCGTGCCGTGACTACCCCAATCCCACCTTCCATAGGCCAGGGGCTGGCGACTAGCACCAAAGGTGTAAATCCTGATAACTGGGAATGCATTGCCTTTATAAAAGTTACAAAACACCATAGAGTACAAGCGGAAGTAAAACACTATGTACAAAGAAAGTGATAAAAAGTAAATGGGTAAGAATACAAACCCAATTGGAAATACAGCTACAACTGAACAAAAGTACAATATTTGGAAGAAAGGAAGAAGCTCCTGGGTCATCCTCCTTGGATCCTACCTGAAGGGTAGGTACAGATAGCGTAGCTCCTCAATGCTCTCACCCGTCAACCCCCTCCGAGTTTCGTCTCTCCGTGAAGTCCACCTCTGGATACTAACTCGCCGGGTGGTCCACCTCCAGGTACCATCCAGTCCTTTAACACTCGTCCTCATTCAGAACTTCCCATCATATGCAACCAACACAACGAGTTGCGGGCATAGCCCACGCAGGAGTGAGTATAACGATACTCAGTAGGGACCCCGAGACCCTCAAGGTCTCACTAAAACCAACAAGGATAACCACAAAGAAGATCTCAACAGATAACCTCTACTTAGGTATATGCCCATACATATACCTAAGTTATCAAGTAACCCATCTCAATAATGAGGAAACACAAGATTATGAAATCATCGGATAACCACTACCCAGGTATATGACCATGCATATACCTAAGTTATCAGGTGACCCTTCTCAATCATGAGGTAAACACAAAGGTCAAAGATTCAGCTCAAATCAGGATTTTCATTATCGAAACCGTAACTGCTGATGAGTCCGTCTCTGGAGTGTACAGTGATCCTGTCACAACTCCGAGGTACTGCTCACTAATCTAAGACTGCTGAGGTACTCCTCCTGTGGAGTACTGTGGGTCTGCCACCTCACACAGTAGTGCTCCTCCACCATGGGTCTGCCACCTCACACAGTAGTGCTCCCCCTCATATCCTACAGAGGTACTCCTCCTATCGAGTACTGTGGGTCTGCCACCTCACACAATAGTGCTCCTCCGCCATGGGTCTGCCACCTCACAAAGTAGTGCTCCCCGCTGGGCTATGCTAGTCACTCCGAATCGAATCAGACAAGTAGTCATCGGTCACAGCCAGCTACACGGTCTCCGTACTCTGTATGATCGTCTCCATGAGGGTCTGCTCCACGAGATACAGGTCGATACTCCAAGTATCACAAGTCCCATGAAGAAGTATCTCAAAGGACCACCTCATAATAGGGGTTTCAACGCATCAGACGACGCGTCAATCGGACGCCCGGTCTGTGAGTTATTAGCCTTTTCGTCCCAGGGGCCCGGTTGGTTTGGTGTGCAAACCAACCTGGCCGTATCTCAACTGTACCTCGAAATCTCATAGGGTATACTCATAGAGACCGTTTCTCAACATGATCACCAACGCCGCTGACGGTTCGTCAAACAGACATCCGATCTGAAAGATATCAGCTTTTCCGTTCCAGGGGCCCAGTTGGATTTCGGGTACAATCCAACCCGGCCATACTACAACTGCATCCAAAACTCAGGAAAAGTATGCCAAAAGTTCCATCTCATCAAGAGGAATTCAACCGGACAGACGGCGCGTCAATCGGAAGCCCAGTCTGTGAGTTATTGGCTTTTTCGTTCTAGGGGCCCGGTTGGTTTTGTATCCGAACCAACCCGGCTGAACCCAAAGTTCTCCGAAACCTTGAGTGTAATATACCGAAACGACCGTCTTTATCCAAGTATTTCTACGCAACTGACAGCGCATCGATCGGAGGTCCATACCCCAAGTTATGGGCAAAATACCGAAGAGGTCAAAAAACGGGTGGTCTGGGCCCGGACCGACCCGGCTGGGCGCAACCCGGCCTGGCTGGCGCGGCCCGGCCTGGGCACGGCCCAGCCTGGTGGTCCGGCCGGGCGGCTCGGCCCGGCATGCTGGCACTGGCCAAGCGGCCACGCAAGGGGGGACCGCCCCCCTGGACGAAACCACGACCCCCGCGCGGGGGCCGCTCCCTGTCAACGGACGCGGCGCGATGCCACGTCCCTCTGGTCCCGTGCGGCCGTGGGACCAGCCGCCCGCCTCCACGTCTTCAGTTGTGGAGGCCCCTTCCCGGTGGCATGCCGGGCGCCATCGCATCCTAGCGGCCGGTCGGTGCCGGCCGCCGCCTCCGGCCGCCGGTGCTTTTGTGCTGGCGTGGCATGCCAGCGGAGTCTTCCGCGGACCACCGGGCGCGCTCCGGTGGTCCGTTTCGCTCGCCGCTTTCCCCAACGGTCCTCCCGGGACCCGAACTTTACTGCAGTGGCTTCAAAACTCCTTCGCGGACCGCCTCACCATCATCCGTCGATCCACACTTCTACAAAAAACTGCAGAGTCTTAAAATCGCCTCTGCGGCCCCGACTCCGCCCGCGGTTTCGTTCAGCCTCAACGGTGCGGCACGACGGTGCCGAGCTTCTTCGCCGTGTTCTTTCTCATTTCCACACAGTGCAACAACACCGTGATACATTTCTAATGCCACAAAAAATTCAAACAAACAACGGTGGGGGGAGGAGGGTCGGCCGTGTTCGTGCGGTCCAACCTCCTCCCGTTAGTATGATAACAGGCGACCCAAAATGAAACCAAGAAAGGTGACAGATGAGATCACGATCAACAATAAAATAATCCCCCACAACTTCCCAAAACAAAATATTCCCAACCCACAAGAAAAAAGTTCGTGGATCAACTATATAATAAGTTGATCCGTGTTATTTGTTTTCTTTAGAATGAAAGAATCAAGGGAATAATATTATTCTCAAACATAATTCCCTACCTCAACGTTGTCGTCGAACGAGAGTTCGTCGCAGAATTAACCGTCACAGAAGAAGAGGATCGTCGCGGAAGAGAAGGATCATCGCGGAAGAAACTTCGCGGAAGGGGCATCGTTTATTTTCTGAGGATTTGGCGTTCTTCGTCGGATATCGGTGTGTTCTTCGCGTTCTTCGCGTTCTTCACATTCTTCGTCGAAGAAGAACGCTTTCCTCCAAATCCCCTCCACTCCACAAGTTTCAACAGAAATAAAATAATAGTTTTCTTATTTTATTAATGCACATGACACGTTTGAATTTCAAAAGAAACGAAACTAACAACTAATTCAATGAATTAATTGTAACGATTTAATCGCCCAATTTAATGAGGCGTTTCTTAACCAGAATAAACGCACGGTTTGACATCATTAAAAAGGGGGGTGCGAGTGCGTTACTTAGAGGGAAAGAAACAGTGGGGCTTGTGCGGGCCCCACCTCACAAATATCCTACCAAGTGGGTAGGATATTGTGGGTCCCATCTTATCCACTTAACTTAGTTTAAGCCGCTTTAAGAAAAATAAAATAAATTGTCGCACCTCCTTTATTTTATTTCTTAACTTAACCCCAGAAATTAAAAACCACACCCGAGCAAACGCAACTCTGGAAAAGGTGTTCCTAAGAAATTACCGGCGCTGCGAGTTCATCGGTTCCCTCAGATTTCAATTCCGAGCACTGGTTCAAAAGTTAGAAAAACCCGCTCGTTCGTTTACTGAATATACCCGAGCTAAACTTCGGAAAAATGATTCCGGGCACACCGGGCCTCAGAATCAGGCGCCGTCAAAAACCGCGTTCTTGTAAAATTCCAAAGAAAATTAAGAAAATAAATTTCCTTGAAATTTCCGGGTCTTTACACAATATCTATTAATTAAGTTGGTTATGTAATGCCCTTAAAAATTTATTATGATATAGAAGAGTGGGTAAAACTAGAATCAAATAAAAAATTTGTAATATTGGATTGGATGATAATTTTACCTTTCCTTATGCTCCTAGGAACTTCCACATCAGCTCTAGTAATTGATTAACCATGATATTATCCCATTGGAACCTTTTGTGGTCACTTCCTCTGACATTTAGGGAATTGGTTGGAATAGTGCCCAATTTACACATAGTTAAAGCTCTATAAATTGATAGATCCTCCCTTACCATTTAATTCATGAGCATAATGGCCTTTTTAATCAAAATTTTAAGAAAAAAATTCTTTTATTATTGTACAAAGGTGTTTCCTACTTTATGTATCGCATGTTATAAAATTATCCTTTTTCTTCTTTGACTAACACATTTTTTCTCTACTATCCTCTTCTTCCCTTTCTTTCATTTGAAGTAATAATACTTAGATAATTATTTCTATAACTTGATAGAATGTGGTACTATATCCTCATATGATGATAATATTTGAGATAATAGTCCCCTTCAAAGTATTGACATAGTCACATAAAAGAAAAGATTAATATTTGTCTTTGGATTTTGTACATATTCTGTAACATGTATTTCTAACCTTATAAAGTTTAAATTACAATTGGGAACATTTACCTCTTCATTTTGTCTTAGAATCAAGAATGGTATCTCCATATCCGGTCGTTATCCATGAGGAAAATAATTTTCCAAGAATAATCCCTAAAAATCATTCAAGTCTAACATTTAAATTTCCTCCTCATCCATAGTGTTTTGAATCGATGACCACCATAGACATGCATCTCCTAACAGATAATAAAAATCAATTAAAACCTTATCCCATTCATTAATTCCCAAAGTGATAACTATATTATATAAGGATCTTATTTATTACTTAGCTACAAATGGATTTTTAGTCCCATTAAATTATGGAGGTAACTGATGCATGAAGCAGTATAACATTTTTATACCAAATTTTTTATCATTAGGATGTCCCATATGAGAAAGATTATTAGTGATAACCTGGATCAGCTTCCAAAATATATTAATAATTAGTTAATCTCTAACATAAACTCCATCTCAAGATTCATTATCTTACCATAAAGGAAAATCCATATATGGATTATGATCATTGATATGGTTTCCCTTTATTTCAATAGTCTACATTTCAAAAAAATTAAATACACTAGTTTAGATCATAAATTTTTGAATCATAATTTACAATCTCAATTACAGTGAAACACGTAAATTAAAAATTATATGCATTGATAATCTCAATATTAAAGGCATGGATTATTTTGAAATATTCAAAAATCATAAGAATATTTTAAAATAAATTATAATGGTTTTTAATTTTTTTTGAATTAACCCACAAATATACCTAGGGTGTGTCAAACTGGATGCATAGTAAGGTAACACTCACTATGTAGTAGAATGATGGCTGTGATATACTCAAACCAACTAATTTAAATTTATTACCCTAAGATGCATCTATTCCAAAATAATGTCTACTTTTAGTATCCAAACATTAATGTATTTCTTGGAAAACCACATAATCTATAACTTACCAAAGCTTTAGGATGTTATCATATACTTATACTTATCCTCAATTTTAGTCATAGGGTTATATTATTTAATTTATGTTTCATAAATAAAGTTCCCAAGGTAACTTATTAACATTATATGATACTAATAGTAAATATCCCAACCCGAGAAGATTAAATCTGGTGGTTAATTTTTTATACTAGAACTAGATACAAGATATTGCATCCAAATGGACTGAATAGTTTAATATTCCTAGAAAACAAGATACATACCTGAGTCTATCATTACATTTAAAATAAGTAAATAAAATATAGTTTTAATTTGATAACACTAATATACCCTATAAAATATATATTCATGAAAACCATAGTACAACTCCTAACTATAAAGTAAACCTAATAATTAAGTGAGATCTGATACTAAATAAGGACATGAGTACAATTGAAGCTAATATGGATTGAATAATATTGAATGAATAAATTATGATCAAAAAATAAAATATAAATAATCACATGATCTAGAAAATTTCCCATAGATTTCATAACTATTTGAATAATCACATGGGCATAATGAATTGATATCATAATGATATAATTCATAATGTTAGACATCTAAAACTTACCTTATAGGCCTCATACAAGGACATATTACAAAAATGGGTAAGGCCAAAACAAAATACTCAATATATTTTATCTCATGAGGCCTACCAATGCATAGAGAGGATATGTAATTCTAGGCCTCAACTATAAAATAAAATATAAAATCAATTCATCATTTGAATAAACAACATAACTTAATCAACATGTCTTAAAAATCAATAACTATTCGTATTGGAAGAACTGATATATAGGATATCAATTCTTTCTCCAGTCAAAATAACCATAAAAAATCCAATGAAATATAGTGGATGGTATCATTAGAGTATATCCTTATTATAATATTAATAAAAGGATTTAGAAATTTATGAAAATATATGAATAAAATCATTAGAAAATTTCTTTATAAAAATACCCTTTTCAATTAAAACAAATTATTTAAAGTATAAAATATTTACCAAATGTAAAGGAGAAAATATTAATTGGAAGGAAAGTTGTATAAATTAAAAGTAAACTTCAAATTTATGATTTTTCATGATATTTGAATATTCTATTCATGTCATATACTTTAAAAAACATTCCATTCACACTTTTATAAAAAGGTCAAAAGTACCTTGTTTGAAAAATGACAAGTAGAATAATTTTAAACCATTTAGTAAAAATTTAAAAATGGGTAAAATGACATTAATAAATAATTGGATAAGGTTTAAAACAATATTTAATACATTTTATTTAAAATATGCACATTAAAGAAAAATATTCCTGACCAAGTAGAAATACAAATCCAACTTTACTTTTAAAAAATTATTTTGATATATTGAGTACTTAAAGATAGGAAAATAAAAGGAAAACATGTAATTTATAGAAATATATAAATTATAATATAATATATTATTTTTTATATATAAATATCAAATAATTACCCCAATTGTACACTTCAACAAAAACAATCATGAATAATGATGAAATTACGAAATAAACCCTCACCATAAGTTTGACTTATTTTGTATATGTATGAAACTTATATATAATAACTATATAATTTGTTATAAATATATTATATAACTATAATAATATATACCATGAAATATAAAATTTACTTATCATATTTTATCTCCCATTTATTAAAAATTGTTTTTTAAAATCATTCTTTCAAGTAATAAGTGCTTTGTTTTTCATGTATGTTTTGATTTAGTAGTTTTAGTTCTTGTACAATGATCATTTTTTTATAATCTTGAGAATTTTAATTATAATTTAATTTTAATATATACTCATTATATGTGTATTTATAGTAATTTATAAAATTTATAGATAGAAAAAGGAATAAAACAATCCACAGAGACAGTTGGCTATACATACACATGAACACTATTTTCATTTTTCAAAAGATGATAAAAAAATGGTAAAAAATAATTAACCTTTATGAAACTATTTTTAATCATAAATATAATATATATTAATTAAATATATCTTTATTACCATTCATGAAAATATAAAATCAAAAGAATTTCACATAACTTCTTGGAGGCAGTAGTTAACATACACTCACGATCGATGTTGTCATTTTCCAATGGATTTAGATGTAAGAATGTAGATGTGATATTATAATTAAATAAGTATAATTATTTCATAAATATCATATATATAATTTGAATATTTTATTATATACATCCATGAGAGGAGGTGATGGGAACAAAATTACATCAGTTCGTGAGGAGATAGTTTTCTGTACAAAAGATCGACAATTTATTTTCCCATTTCATAGAAGAGGAGACATATATTGGTTACTATGTTAAAATAATAGAAAAAATATATATGTAATATAATTATGTTTTTATTTCATAAATTTTTAATAATATTTTAAATATTTATAATAATAAATAAAATTAAAATTCACAATTGAGAACTATACCTCTTATTCAGACATCCTTTGTATGTTTATTACTAAATCCTTCAAAATATGGTTTTATGATAAAAAAGGTACTTTAGGCCATGGGTGGGGGGATTTAATTAAGGTATTTGGCTTGGTACTGTCTAAAAAAAGGCTTTTTATGTGACGTTATGAGAGAATAAGGAGTGTCTATTTCTAAGTGGGGGAGAGGAAACAATTTAAATTTTCGAAATGAATCAAATAAGATAGTTTTATATTTACATAAAATGGATCCAAAATGGGACATCCGTAAACTATATATGATATGAGTTCTAAATATTTCCATAAAATAGAAATTATTTAAGGTTTTATGTCATTTTAATAATTTTATTTTTTTGTTTAATATTCGGTAAATCTAATTTAACCTTAATCATGGTAACATATTTTTAATTCTTTACTATTCATTATGAAAAAAAATTATGTTGAAATTATTAATCAATATTAATTATTCTGAATATAAATATAGAGTCTATTTTATTAAATTAAATTAATAAAATTGGAAAAATTTAATGTGAAATTAAATTTGCAATCACGATGAGAATGAGGGTTCTTAAAGAAATTTTTTTCTTAAGTATAAATAGTATTTAAATAAAAATGAAACATAAAAATAATTATATTTTCATATATTCTATTAATAATAGTGTAATTGAACTAATTTCACTTTTTAAACCATTTTAATAAAATTAATTTTTGCAAATTCTTTAAGTAAAATGTCAATTTTTAATAAAAAGTAGTTTTTTCACTATTTATAAAAAAGTAAATCTTTTAAAAAAATATAAAAATGCAGTTCTGATATAATTTTTAAATGTTGATTTAAAAATTAAATTTAAAATTTTCAAATTTATTTTCTAAATTTGGAAAATTCTAATTTTAAAATAAGTGCTCAAAACGTGACGAAATCGCTTTTTTGGAAAATAATGTTTTTTAAGAATAAACCAGACGTATTCTTATCCCATGACTAGAAAAGATATTAGATGAATAATAAATTTTTTTATTGAATATATAGAATATAAATTTTAATAAAATCATT
This sequence comes from Viscum album, assembly GCA_963277665.1. Lineage (NCBI taxonomy): Eukaryota > Viridiplantae > Streptophyta > Magnoliopsida > Santalales > Viscaceae > Viscum > Viscum album. The sequence goes on along the minus strand of OY728166.1, from coordinate 1,075,634,894 downwards.
CAAAAATACAAATTAATTTAATTTATTATGAAAAAACATTTCTTGGATAAAATCAATTTTTCAAAAAAAATATTTCTTTTACTCTCAAATGTTTTTAATTTTCATTTATAATAAATAGATACATGTGTAAAATTTATACATTTAAAAATTTGGTCAGACCTATTCATAAACTCCAATTTGATGTCTTGGTTATAATAGTATAATTTTATTAACATTTCATTTCGACTAGGTGTTCCATGTTTTGAAAACTATCGAATAGATTAAATTTATTATTAAAAATAAATATATCATAAAATCTCAGGGTGTTAAATTCATGATATTTTTTTATATTTTAATATTTATGAATATCATCTATAAATACTACCATTAACTAATCAAGGTAATCTCTAAATACACTATTAATTAAATACATGATGATAGCATGGGAATTAGTAAGTCAAAAAGGAATTACTATAAATTCATAATGCCCATATCGCATATGAAAAGATATCTTTGTTATATCCTCCGTAAAAATAAATTGATGATATCCATAATGAAGTTAAATGTTTGAAAAGTATATAAATCCTTGTAATTGATCAAACAAATAATTGTTATGGTGTATATGATATTGTTCCTTAATAGTGATCACATTATGTTCCCAATAATCAATAAAAATATGCATTGGACCATATTTCTTCTTGAAAAAGGAACGAGTGAACCCCATGGAGAAAGGCATGGTTTAATGAAACCATTTTCAAGATTCTCTTTGAATTTATTATTCAATCCCTTCATCACAATTGGGGACATTCTGTATGGAGTATTTGAAAAAATCATAACACTAGATATGAGTTCCATTGAAAACCCAAAATTACAATTTATTGGAATACCAAGAATGTCCAAAGGAATGAAATCAAAAAAATCCCATAAAATAGGAATTTCCTCAATGTTGAGTTTCTCCCCAACTATTAGAGACACGAATACCTCATGAAAAGGTATAAAACCCATATAATTGATTTAATTTCCATTGGATTTACATGTTCATCATCATTCTAATATACGATCATAGTTTGATTCAAAATATCAAATACAACATACCTTCATTTTCAATTAATACGGGCTATACACTAGGAGATCCAATCTTGTCCTAAAATAACAGCAAATTAATCTAGGGTAAGAATAATTATATTTCTAGGAATAACACCCCCACAAAATTATATTGGAGAGGATATATAGACTTGAGATTTATCCATCCTCACTTTACGAGTTTTCACTACCAACACAAAATCTAATAATTGAAGATATAAATTAAAACTCATAGACACATTTCATGATATAAAGGAATTAATATGACTATTATAAAATAAGATACTTTAATATTTGAGCATACCTATAACTACCTCAATATCATTATTCTATCATCAACCCCTTACTAATAAAAAAATGGATAGCATGGCCATCAAGAACCATTAATCAGTTTGATCAATCATATAATCAGGAAAAAACATTCAAAGTTTGTCTAAGAGAAGACACATTCTTTTAAATCAATGAATCATTAGGTCTAATCAAGGTCATACATGATATTCATATATTTAAATCCTTTATAATGGATTGTAAATAATATATGAATTAACCCAAGAATATCCCATTGGAGTGTCAAAGATGGTGCATAGTAAGGGTGTGTTCATTTTGTATCAAAATGATGGATGAGATATACTCAAAAAACAATTTCAGGGTTATTACCCCTAGATTCATCTATTCTGAAACCAAATCCATTGGAAGTACCTATATATGGATTTATTACTATGAAACCCATAAAATGTCTATATGAAAAAAACTTTATATTAGTATTCTATAATTAAACATATATTTAATGTATTTTATAGGGTTATGTTCCCTAATACATGTTTTCCAAAATACAGTTCCTAAGGATTCTACAAAACATTCTCTAGTAAAAACTAAAAATACCCTAAATACCATAGCCTTAAGTTAATGGTTAATTTATAACATTGGAATGATATACAAGTGATAGAATCCCAAAGGCCCAAATAGTTTATTAGTCTTGGTAAACCTAATACATTATTGAATCTCATATTACATTTGAAAATATAAAATACTATAAAATATTTTCTTTTAGAAAATCATTATTATGTTTAGAATATCCCTACATATCATTCATGGTACACATACTGGTATCCTATACAAAGAATAAAAAATAAGGTTGACCTCATATTCTGAATAAGGTTTATGTATAATGTATGATATATTGAGTAAAAATAAATAATCAATATGGAAATATAAATAAATGAAAACACATTCCATTAAATTAATAAATTCAGCATGAAGAATAATATGATAAGAATAAATGAAAAAATAATACCATATGAATAATCAAATGAGATTGAATCTTATCAATGGAAATAATAAATATTCAAATAATCACAAGAAAATTAGTAACTAATTTCATAATTATCGAATAAAAAATTATACACATCTTAAACTTACCATCATTGTATCATACTAAAAATCGTACTTAAATGGGTAAGGCCTTAACCAAATACAAAAATTTTATATCTCAAGAAACCTATTTTTACATAAAAGTCTATGTAATTATACACCCCACTTATAATATAATATATCCAACTAATTTAACATATGAATAAAAAACATAATCAATATTCCTTAACAATTAATAATTGTCATTATTAGATTAAATAGCTTATGAAGTGTCAATAATTTACCTAGCACAACTGATCATAAAGAATCTAGAGTAATATATCAGATGGTATAATTAGATTATATAGTTAGTAAACCAAAATATTAATCAATGGATGTTATCATTTATGGAAATACTTCTAAAATATCCCTGGGCTATTTTTTGAAGAAAACAACCTTTTTAATTTGAAATAAATTATTTTAAATATTAAAATGTCCAAAATACTAAATATTTTTTCTCATTAATATCATCATTGAAGTTTTTTAATTGAATCTAAAATCATTGATTTTTAATTATGGTGATAAATGTTTTTCATATAGGGTACGTTAAAATAATGATTCCATTCACATTTTATGTAAAAAATAAAAAGCAACTCATTCAGAAAATGATAAGAAAGAATAATTTTTAAACAATTTTTTGAAAATTTAAAAATTAGAAAAAATGAATTTAATAATTAATAGAATAATATTAAAAATATTCATGGTAACATTTTTTAATAACACGTGGATATGGAAGGGAAAATGAATTTCAAAAGAAGAGAGAAATAAATTTGGTTTTTACTTAAAAAAGTATTCGGTTATCTTGTGTTCTGAAATAGAGGATAATAAATGGAAAAAATTTAAATTCTATAAATAACTAGAAGAGAAAAAAAATTATTTGTTTTATGATATAAATATCAAATAAATACCCCATAAGAGACTTATTTATAAATTTTTTTGAATAATGACGTGATACTGAAATAATCCCTTACCATAACCTTGAAATTCATTGAATTCAATTTAACAACCTGTATACTAAATTTAAATTTATTATACTTATATTCCATAATAATTTACAAAATTATAATATAATATACATGTTTTTCCAAAATATAAATTAGGATACATGAGGGAGGGGGTTAATTGTGTCCTCTTAAAAACACGTGGATAAATTAATATTAATCCCCTTTTGTGATTTGATGAAATATTATTCTCTTTAAAATAAATTTTTATGTAAAAAAAAATAAGAAGAAATTTTTCTTATATTAGTTGGGGGAAACATTAACCCCTATACCACTCCACTAATAGAATCTCCACGAGCTTCATGATTTGGAATAAATATGTCCTTTTACCGAGTTCCAAAATATTTGAGTGTAAGAAGTTGAAACCTTACAAAAATTTAGGTTATTTATAGGGAACCAATATTAACAAAAATTATTATAAGAAGATGAAACTCTTATAAAACAAAGTATGAGCAGTTGAAACTTAAAAATAATAAATAGGTTGATTGTTGAAGAAATAGGTTTAGCTCATAGTTTCATTAGTAACTAACAGATTATAGATATTATTATTTAGATAATAAAATCATCAAGAAATTACATCCCAAATTTAATCCACATTTCTATTTATTTTCAATGAATTCCAAATAAAAAATAATAATATTTTAGGGTAGTAAGATGAACTCAATGAAATATATTATAATGTGTAAATATCCAAAGTGTAGTACTTAATGCTTCAATGAATAAATTCGGATTTATAACAATATATCACAGTAGCTTTAGTGGATAGAAAACATTTTCCTCAGTAAAAAGATAATTCCAATGGAAAAATAGTGTGAGATTTGACCATCAAGATTCTTTAAAAACCTGATCATTCTAATTAACTATAGAGAAACACTTCAAAATTTTAGACCTTTTTTTAATATAATATATTCTTACATAACAAATATTTTCATGATTAATATGAATAGGGGTTTGATTTTGGTCAAATATATAAGGCCCCAGCCTTAAACCTTACTTAATCTTGAGTTATTACAAGATTACACATTGAGGATCTTTTCGGGTTTAGAGTTTTAGAGAATTAGATCATAAAACTTGCATTAAATTCCACATATAAACAAAGTGGTTACATAAAGATATTATTCTTCATTCCCATCAATGGAAACACATTTAAAATAAAACATGGATTATTTCTTGACACATCCTTGACTCTATCATCTTATCATGTACCTTTCCCTTGACCTGTGAAAAACATTTCAAAAAATTGGGATGAGCATAAAAACTCAGTATGGGTTATAAAAAAAACATGGAAATGAAACATGAGTTCATATATACATAAGAATGAAATCATACTTTACCCATAAAACATAGGAACTTTAACATACCTCATAAAATCATGAATAAATCATAGAAATCATAATACGTAAAGGTAACTTGAGGCATTCATAACATTCTTACGTAGGGAGTAACCCTCTTGGTTACGTTTGGAATACCCATCACAGTATATTCCCTAAATCTCTTCAGAGAAACCTTAAAGTTTCACTCCTTCGCGTTACCCAATGCATTGGAGAGCTATAACGGGCTCACCCGCCCTTAGTTTATCACGGAACCATCCGTCTTCATAATAATGCCCAAGAATCATAACATAATCATATCACATAAAACATGCATAAAGGAAACATAAAATTTCCACATTTCAATCACGATATATCAATGCAACACATTGATATAAAAACATTATGAAAACCATTTTCAATACTAAAATAAAAGAAAAGTAAAACATGGTATTTATTTTTCTTTTAAAAAGAAGGTATGGCTTGTAGAGGAAGCCGAAACTCAAATAACGGTCACGACGGCGGAGAAGTCGTTGTCGCCGCATACGTACGACAAAAACATTCCCTTTTTTCGTTTAGTAAACGCTTCATATAAAAAAGATTCCTTTTGAATAAACGTAAAAGTCAAAGGGGTTTATACACCGTATAAAAGAAAGTTGTGTATAAAATAAAATATGCCTCAACGAAAGGAGATTGAGACGAAGTCCCATAACTCGTATCCGACTTGACCCGACCGTTATTTAATCTCCTGAATAATAAACTTGAGTTAATCTTTACTTGCTTATGAATCTTTTTCAAGTTCATTATTCCTTTTATACCATGTTATGAACATCATGTAATCAGTTAAGTTAATAATGTTCATTTTGTCGGTATTTGGTTCTTAAGTCAAAAATAGACTTCTTACATTACATGTTGTTAATTTGGTCAAAGGTTCATTATATCCAGAATGTTATTCATGATGTAGATATCATATATGTCATATATATCCAGTACATACATTCATTTATAATATTACATAATCATTTAGAGGTAAGAAATGAAATGCACCGTTCATGGAGACGGTAAGCCGTACGTACGCATGAACGCTAATTCCATTTCTATTTCATATTTTCTGGAATGGAATCATAATAATATAAGAGTATATTATAATTCCAGTATAATAACATATATAATATAATTAAATTTATCCTTTACACATCCCACATATGGTATTAACGAATCAAATCACTTTCAGGGGGCGGTAGTCCGCACTTCCTAAAATGAAGATATCGTGTTTACCCATAATGGAAACCATAAAGGTATGCCAAAAATGAAAAAAACAGAAGCTTAAGGAAAACATAAACATATTATATATCATATATAAAAATAGTGACATCATAATGGCCACCTTTGAAGGTGTTAAATGAGTGTTGAACAATCATCGTTTCGGGAGGCAGAATTTTGCCATCCACGGAAACCGTATGTTCTTTATCCATTTGATGTAGTTGTGTGAGAGTGTAGCTCAAATAAATATTATAACAACATCCTTGTATATTGAAGATACTGGTGTTTTTACAAAATAAGTAAATAAAAAGAGTTTAGGGGGTTGGAGAAGCAAAATAAAACAAATGAACATGAGAGAATGAATTACCTTTAAAAGTGTAACTCCTTTTGATTTGAGCCTAAAGGCTTCCTTTGAAAGGATTATGCCCAAAGTGAATCCTCTAGGATGAGGAGAGGGATGTGAAGAGAGCAAATGGGCAGGGTTTGGCCGAGCCAAAGGCTTGAAGAGTGTGTGAAATGAGGTAGAGGTGGGGGCCTTTTATAAGAGGAGAGGAGGGGCACTTTTGGAAAGTAAAGAAACATTACTTTATTTGAAAATGTGTTTCGGTTTCAAAAGGTCCCACATTGATATAATTCATGGATAAGGTGATAAGGGTTCGAAATCCACTCATCCAATTGGTTTTGGCCATGTGTAGTTAATATATTTTACATTATCTTTCCATTTTATTTAAATCGTCAAATAATGATGTCATCGCTGTATCATTATTATGTCATAAATAATTTAATTTATTTAATGTCTAAAAATCATAAAAAAAATACTATGATGTAGGAAATATTTTTAGCTTTCCAATGACTATTTATAATAAAAAATATGATCTTTATAACCCCATGTAAAAATTGTTTTCGTAAAACATCTCTTGTTTGTGTAATTTTTACTTTAACATTTAATAAAAAGTTATTTATGTCATTTCCAAACCAAAGTGTCTCCATGGTGTCCCCAAGTTGACCCATGGCTTTTCTTGGTCGGCCATGACACAACTAATAAGGTTGGGACATGTGTCTAGGTCATTTCCTATTATTAAAGCATTATTTATACCTTAAACTACCCTAATTACCACTAATCGCGATTAAAAACTTAATAAGTTACTATTCACTAAAAAATTATTTTAATCTCATTGAACCACATTTTACTTCTTAATGACAACCATGTATGTCGGATTTTCAAAATTCAATACACATTAGTGGTAAACTTTCATTTAACTGAAAAATCAGTTTGCTTGATTACCACTTAGTGGTTTCACTATTCATCAAAAATTGAAGTTTTTCAGAAAATTACCAAAACTTCACCCTAAGCTATATTTGATATTCCGAATTCAAAAATGAAGTCTATTTTACCAAATTAAAATCATATAAGTCACATTAATTAATTTAATAATTAATTCCCGCTGCCAGAGCAAACAGCGTGTTTTTACAAAACAATAAGTATCAAAAGATTGACACCAGTTTAAGTCTAATTTAAAGTGAAATTGATTCCAATGACCACCATTGGATAAAATGGTAAAAATATATTCTAATTTCACTTAAAAACCAATTAAAAACATAATCTAATCATATAAATAAATTAGATTAAAAAGAAGTTTTGATGTAAAATGCAGTATTTTTCACTATTCATTAAAAAATGAACATTGTCAGAAAAATACCAAAAATTCACACAAGGTAAATTTTGATGTCCCAATCATAAAGGATAAGTTTATTTTGACAAACATAGTTTATAAAATTGTCAAAATATATATTCAAAAATGTTTTGCCATCAAAAGGCAGTAAAACAATCTTTTAGGAATATTAATGTATTCCATGCATAAGATGGTATTTATTTTCATTTTAAGCCTCTATAACACTATCTTAATTATTAAAAGACATAGATAAAAATATCTATTATTCATTACTTACTTGGGATGTTACATCCTTCCCCCCTTTAGAAAATTGCGTCCCCGCAATTTATTTACTTATCAAATAAATGAGGGTACTTATCCCTCATTGCATTTTCAGATTCCCATGTTGCCTCTTCAATCATGTGGTTTTTCCACAAAACCTTTACCTGCTTAATCACCTTATTCCGTAACACTTGCTCCCTATGGTCAAGAATCTGGACCAGTTGTTCCTCATAAGATAGGTTCTCTTCCAGCTGAACTACCTCTAGACTCAAAATATGAGATGGATCTGGCATATACTTTCTCAACATAGAAACGTGAAAAACATTGTGTACCTGAGATAAACTCGGAGGTAAAGCCACTCGGTATGCAACTGTTCCAACTCTCTCCAGAATTTCGTATGGTCCAATGAACCTTGGACTCAACTTTCCTTTCTTACCAAATCTCATCACACTTTTCCAAGGAGAAACCTTGAGAAAAACATGATCACCTACCTCGAAAGATAGATCCTTCCTCCGGTTATCCGCATAACTCTTCTGCCTGCTCTGAGCTGTTCTCATGTGTTTCTGAATCAGCTGAACTTTTTCTGCCATCTCTTCTACCAATTCTAGTCCCATCAACTTTCTTTCACCCACTTCATCCCAGAAAGCTGGAGTTCGACACCGCTTTCCATATAATGCCTGAAATGGTGCCATCTGTATACTGGAATGAAAACTGTTATTATATGAAAAATCAACCAAAGAAAGATGTTGGTCCCAACTTCCCTGATAATCCATAGAACAAGCTCATAGAATATCCTCCAATGTCTGAATTGTTTGTTCTGACTGCCCATCTGATTGAGGATGAAAAGCTGTACTAAAATTTAATTCAGTACCCAACGACTTCTGAAGGCCTTTCCAAAAGTTAGAAGTAAACCTGGGATCACGATCCGATACAATGGAGAGAGGAACTCCATGTAACCTGACTATCTCTTTAAGATACAAATGGGAAAGTTGATCAAGAGAGAAAGTATCTCGTATAGCAAGGAAATGAGCAGATTTGGTCAAGCGATCAACAATAACCCAGATTGCATTATTACCTCGAGATGTCTTTGGTAATCCAACAACAAAGTCCATGGATATATTCTCCCATTTACACTCTGGCACTGGTAAAGGCTGAAGCATCCCTTTCGGTAACTGCCGCTCTGCTTTAACCTGCTGACAAGTCAAACACTTCACAGTAAAATCAGCAATATCTCTTTTCATTCCATCCCACCAGTAATACTCCCGCAGATCTCTATACATCTTAGTACTGCCCGGATGAGCTGAAAACGGAGAACTATGAGCTTCACATAACAACTCTCTCTTCAACTGTGAATCACAAGGCACACACAATCTCTTCCCAAATCTCAAAACGCAATCATTATCAATGTTGAATTCAGGCAACTTACCTTTCTGAACCAGCTCTACCTTTTTCTGCAACTCACTGTCTTGCTTCTGTGCTTTCTTGATTCTATCTGATAGAGAAGATCTCACTGATACCTGAAACAAAACAGAAGGACTTCCTGCACCAACAACTTCTATTCCAAAGTTCATGAAATCGTTAACCAAAGGATCACGTTCCAAATGCAACATTGTTAATGAAGCATTACTTTTTCGACTCAAAGCATCAGCCACTTTATTTGCTTTCCCCGGATGGTAATGAATTGTACAATCATAATCCTTGATTAATTCTAGAAATCTCCTTTGTCTCATGTTTAACTCTTTATGAGTGAATATATACTTTAAACTTTTGTGATCGGTATATATTTCACACTTTACTCCATACAAATGATGCCTCCAAATTTTTAAAGCAAAAACAACAGCAGCTAATTCCAAATCATGTGTAGGGTAATTTACCTCATGAGTTTTCAACTGTCGTGAAGCATAAGCAATTACCTGATCATTCTACATTAGGACGCAACCAAGTCCTTTCAATGAAGCATCACTGTATATAACAAACTCACCATTCCGGGAAGGTAGTGCCAAAACTGGAGCATTCACAGATCTTCTTTTCAATTCCTGAAAACAATCATCACATTCTTTTGTCCAGATAAACTTAACACCCTTCCGAGTTAGCTTAGTCATTGGACTAGATAACCGTGAAAAATTTCTAACAAACCTTTGGTAATAGCCCGCCAAACCAAGGAAGCTACGAATCTTGGTTACATTTGTTGGTCTTGGCCATTCTTCCACAACTTTTGTTTTTGCAGGATCAACAGTTATTCCATCTTTAGAAACAATGTGACCAAGGAAAGAAATTTGTTGCAACCAAAACTCACACTTGCTGAATTTCCCATACAATTTCTTTTCTTTTAAGGTTTTCAAGATAACCCTTAAATGTTTTTCATGCTCCTCTTTACTTTTAGAAAACACCAAAATATCATCAATGAAAACCACCACAAACTTATCCAAGAACTCATGGAAAATTATATTCATTAAGTCCATGAATACAGCAGGTGCATTGGTTAGCCCAAAAGGCATTACTACAAATTCATAATGGCCATATCTCGTACGGAATGAGGTCTTCAGAATATCTACCTCTTTTACCTTCAGCTGATGGTACCCCGATCTCAAGTCAATCTTTGAAAAAAAATGAGCTCCCTGGAGCTGATCAAACAAATCATCGATATGAGGCAAAGGATATTTGTTCTTAACAGTGATATTATTCAAGGCTCTATAATCAATGAAAAGTCTCATAGAACCATCTTTCTTTTTAACAAATAAAACTGGAGCACCCCATGGTGATTTGCTAGGTCTAATGAAACCTTTCTCTAATAAATCTTGCAATTTCTCCTTTAACTCTAAAAGTTCAATTTGTGCCATTCGATAATGGGGTTTTGAAATTGGCTTAGCATCAAGAACTAAGTCAACAGTAAACTCAACTTCCCGATCTAGTATTATTCCAGGAAACTCATCAGGAAAAACATCAGGATACTCATTTACCACTGGCACATCATTAATCTGAACAGTTCCTTTATTTTCAATGACGTGTGCAAGGTAACATTCATTTCCATCTTTTACAAGTTTCTCGGCCTCTTGATATGTTTTCAAAAGTAAGGGTTCATTCTTGTAAACAAACTGAAAGTATTTCTGAAAAGAAACTTCTTTAGCTCTACAGTCAATCTTAGCATGGTAAATAGAGAGCCAATCCATACCCAGGATAACATCAAACTCTACTTGAGGTAGAACAATAAGGTTTGCAAGTAGGTTCTTTCCACAGATAAGGATAAGAAGATTCTTATAAATTCTTTTTGCCTCGACATTTCCCCCAGGTGTTTTTACCAAAAGTTCAGGAGTAATTTCTTGAGATGGTATTCCCATTTTAATAGAAAAGGTTTCAGAGATGAAAGAATGTGTAGACCCTGAATCAAACAACACACTGGCATAATCTGAAAAAACAAACAAAGTACCTGATACAACTTCATTTGATGGACCGACATCTGCTGAAGTAGTTGCAAAGGATTTCACCACCCCTTTCTGCTTGTAGTCTAACTTCTTCCCATCACTCAAGCTCCTTGTCGGACACTCGTTTGCATAGTGACCCATCTCATTGCACTTATAACATTTCACTAACTGTAAATCAAATTTGTTCTTACCTTCACCTTGATCCTTTTCAGTGAAATCACGAGCCTTATGTCCCATCTTACCACATCGGTAGCACTTCCCAGAATTCAGAAGACATTCCCCAGCATGGCTTTTGCCACATTTATCACAAACTGGAAAATTAGTTCTCTTATCATCAGACTTTTTTGAATAATTCTTACCTTTCTCCTGCCACCTCGGTCTCTTATTCTGCTGGTTGTTATAGAAAACTTGGTCATCGGAAAACTCCATTTCCACCTTCTCAGCACATCGAACAAGCTTTTCATAACTTTTAAACTCACGAGAAGCTAATGCCCTTCGATACTTTGGCTTTAATCCTGAGTAAAAACGATTGATTTTACTATCAAGGTCCCGGATAAAATTTGGAGCATACCTTGCCAATCGAGTGAACCTTTCTTCATAGGCAGCCACTGAGTCTTCCTCTTGCCTCAATTACAAGAATTGCTTTTCCATCCTAAGTCAAATAGCCTTAGGAAAATACTTCTCAAGAAACATACCTTTGAATTCATCCCAGTCAAGAGCATCAATCTCCTCGGCGTCCCTGATATTTTTAACCATAGACCACCACTGATCTGCTTCACCCTCCAAACGGTAAATAGCAAGACTAACCTTTTGATTGTCTGAACACCCCATGACATCAAAAATCTTCTCCAGTGCTTTAATCCACCCTTCAGCTAGCACAGGGTCAGATGATCCTCTGAATGATGGTGGATGTTGCCTCATGAAATGTTCCACCACTGACATGTTCCTCTGCGGTTGGTCTGGATGATCTCGTGTATGGATAACACCGCCATTTATCGCTTGATTCAACTGCGCCATTACTGCAACAAACTGTTCAGTTCCAATTCCGACCATTTCTGGATGCTGATTCGGAAGGTTATTTCCTTCTGTATGCCTTCCTAGCACTGCTTCCCTGTTTCCTCTGCGGAAAACCATTCTGAACAAACATGTCTTAGATGAAGCAACATGGTAATCTTTAAATGCTATATCATTTCGAAAAAAAATATTTTTGGATAATAATTTAATAGAATTCTAACTCCTAAAGTTATCTAAACCGACCTTTGATACCAACTATAAGGCCCCAGCCTTAAACCTTACTTAATCTTGAGTTATTACAAGATTACACATTGAGGATCTTTTCGGGTTTAGAGTTTTAGAGAATTAGATCATAAAACTTGCATTACATTCCACATATAAACAAAGTGGTTACATAAAGATAGTATTCTTCATTCCCATCAATGGAAACACATTTAAAATAAAACATGGATTATTTCTTGACACATACTTGACTCTATCATCTTATCATGTACCTTTCCCTTGACCTGTGAAAAACATTTCAAAAACATGGGATGAGCATAAAAACTCAGTATGGGTTATAAAAAAAACATGGAAATGAAACATGAGTTCATATATACATAAGAATGAAATCATACTTTACCCATAAAACATAGGCACTTTAACATACCTCATAAAATCATGAATAAATCATAGAAATCATAATACGTAAAGGTAACTTGAGGCATTCATAACATTCTTACGTAGGGAGTAACCCTCTTGGTTACGTTTGGAATACCCATCACAGTATATTCCCTAAATCTCTTCGGAGAAACCTTAACGTTTCACTCCTTCGCGTTACCCAATGCATTGGAGAGCTATAACGGGCTCACCCGCCCTTAGTTTATCACGGAACCACCCGTCTTCATAATAATGCCCAAGAACCATAACATAATCATATCACATAAAACATGCATAAAGGAAACAGAAAATTTCCACATTTCAATCACGATATATCAATGCAACACATTGATATAAAAACATTATGAAAACCATTTTCAATACTAAAATAAAAGAAAAGTAAAACATGATATTTATTTTTCTTTTAAAAAGAAGGTATGGATTGTAGAGGAAGCCGAAACTCAAATAACGGTCACGACGGCGGAGAAGTCGTTGTCTCCGCATACGTACGACAAAAACATTCCCTTTTGTCGTTTAGTAAACGCTTCGTATAAAAAATATTCCTTTTGAATAAACATAAAAGTCAAAGGGGTTTATACACCGTATAAAAGAAAGTTGTGTATAAAATAAAATATGCCTCAACGAAAGGGGATTGAGACGAAGTCCCATACCTCGTATCCGACTTGACCCGACCGTTCTTTAATCTCCTGAATAATAAACTTGAGTTAATCTTTACTTGCTTATGAATCTTTTTCAAGTTAATTATTCCTTTTATACCATGTTATGAACATCATGTAATCAGTTAAGTTAATAATGTTCATTTTGTCGGTATTTGGTTCTTAAGTCAAAAATAGACTTCTTACATTACTTGTTGTTAATTTGGTCAAAGGTTCATTATATCCATAATGGTATTCATGATGTAGATATCATATATGTCATATATATCCAGTACATACATTCATTTATAATATTACATAATCATTTAGAGGTAAGAAATGAAATGCACCGTTCATGGAAACGGTAAGCCGTACGTACGCATGAACGCTACTTCCATTTCTATTTCATATTTTCTGGAATGGAATCATAATGATATAAGAGTATATTATAATTACAGTATAATAACATATATAATATCATTAAATTTATCCTTTACACATCCCACATATGGTATTAATGAATCAAATCACTTTCAGGGGGCGGTAGTCCGGACTTCCTAAAATGAAGATATCGTGTTTACCCATAATGGAAACCGTAAAGGTATGCCAAAAATGAAAAAAAAGAAGCTTAAGTAAAACATAAACATATTATATATCATATATAAAAATAGTGACATCATAATGGCCACCTTTGAAGGTGTTAAATGAGTGTTGAACAATCATCGTTTCGGGAGGCAGAATTTCACCATCCACGGAAACCATATGTTCTTTAACCATTTGATGTAGTTGTGTGAGAGTGTAGCTCAAATAAATATTATAACAACATCCTTGTATATTTAAGATACTGGTGTTTTTACAAAATAAGTAAATAAAAAGAGTTTAGGGGGTTGGAGAAGCAAAATAAAACAAATGAACATGAGAGAATGAATTACCTTTAAAAGTGTAACTCCTTTTGATTTGAGCCTAAAGGCTTCCTTTGAAAGGATTCTGCCCAAAGGGAATCCTCTAGGATGAGGAGAGGGATGTGGAGAGAGAAAATGGGCAGGGGTTGGCCGAGCCAAAGGCTTGAAGAGTGTGTGAAATGAGGTAGAGGTGGGGGCCTTTTATAAGAGGAGAGGAGGGGCACTTTTGGAAAGTAAAGAAACATTACTTTATTTGAAAATGTGTTTCGGTTTCAAAAGGTCCCACATTGATATAATTAATGGATAAGGTGATAAGGGTTCTAAATACACTCATGAAATTGGTTTTGGCCATGTGTAGTTCATAGATTTTACATTATCATTCCATTTTATTTAAATCGTCAAATAATGATGTCATCGCTGCATCATTATTATGTCATAAATACTTTAATTTATTTAATGTCTAAAAATCATAAAAAAAATAATATGATGTATGAAATCTTTTTATCTTTCCAATGACTATTTATAATAAAAAATATAATCTTTATAACCCCATGTAAAAATTGTTTTCGTAAAACATCTCTTGTTTGTGTCATTTTTACTTTAACATTTAATAAAAAGTTATTTATGTCATTTCCAAACCAAAGTGTCTCCATGGGGTCCCCAAGTTGACCCATGGCTTGTCTTGGTCGGCCATGACACAACCAATAATGTTGGGACATGTTTCTAGGTCATTTCCTATTATTAAAGCATTATTTATACCTTAAACTACCCTAATTACCACTAATCGCGATTAAAAACTTAATAAGTTACTATTCACCAAAAAATTATTTTAATCTCATTGAACCACATTTTACTTCTTAATGACAACCATGTATGTTGGATTTTCAAAATTCAATGCACATTAGTGGTAAACTTTCATTTAACTGAAAAATCAGTTTGCTTGATTACCACTTAGTGGTTTCACTATTCATCAAAAATTGAAGTTTTTCAAAAAATTACCAAAACTTCACCCTAAGCTATATTTGATATTAAGAATTCAAAAATGAAGTCTATTTTACAAAATTAAAATCATATAAGTCACATTAATTAATTTAATAATTAATTCCCACTGCCAGAGCAAACATCGTGTTTTTACAAAACAATAAGTATCAACAGATTGACACTAGTTTAAGTCTAATTTAAAGTGAAATTGATTCCAATGACCACCATTGGATAAAATGGTAAAAATATATTATAATTTAACTTCAAAACCAATTAAAAACATAATCTAATCATATAAATAAATTAGATTAAAAAGAAGTTTTGATGTAAAATGCAGTATTTTTCACTATTCATTAAAAAATGAACATTGTCAGAAAAATACCAAAAATTCACACAAGGTAAATTTTGATGTCCCAATCATAAAGGATACGTTTATTTTGACAAAAATAGTTTATAAAATTGTCAAAATATATATTCAAAAATGTTTTTCCATCAAAAGGCATTAAAACAATCTTTTAATAATATTAATGTATTCCATGCATAAGATGGTATTTATTTTCATTTTAAGCCTCTATAACACTATCTTAATTATTAAAAGACATAGATAAAAATATCTATTATTCATTACTTACTTGGGATGTTACAAAATATATCTACAAATATCTCTATATAAATGATGATATTCAATACCACTATAGGAATATATATTTCTACATTGGTTTTTAATTGAAATTTGTACATGCAATGTCATAAATAATAGTTTTGAAATTGGATTTTATAAAACTGATGACTAAACATTAACTGAAATGTAAATTTAGTGGATTTTAAACATTAGGTTTTTACAAAATGACATTGAAAATAATTTTACACATCAATTTCAATGTAAAACCAAATGGAGTTTATAGAATGGATTTTTTATCTCAATTGATAGTAAAATCTATGTTGAATGTTTTATTATTTAATGTAGAAAAAACTATGAAAATAATTTTGATTTCAGTTTTATGTAATAACCAATGTTGAAAAAAACTTTCTAAACCAGTTATTAGATAAATCAATGTCAAAAGTCCAACTCAAAATTTTGGAGTTGGATTTTTTATTTCAGTTATTACATAAAACCATCGTCGAATGTATTTTTCAACTGAAATTATTTTATAAAACTGATGTTTAAAATCCAACTCCAAAATTTCAAGGGGGTTTTTATGTCATTTCATGTAATAACCCACATCAAATATTTTTCCATGTCATTTATAACATAAAAATGACATAAAAAATCCACCTAAAAAGATGATACTTTCAATATCCATTATGACATAAAACTAATTTTTAATGTATCAGTTATTTCTTTCCATATCAGTTAAAAAAATGGGGGAAGTATAATTAAAAAAATGATTACAAATCCTATAATATAAAAACACGTAAAAAAGATATAAAAAGAAAAAAAACATATACATCAGAGTAAAAACCTATAAAAAATTATAAACTAAAATTATAAAAATATATACTTAATAATAATTTATATAAAAATACTAATGCGTTGATAAAAAAATAGATGACATTGTTTTATTTAATCTGATCATTTTCTAAAATATGGAAAAATAAATTAAAAACGATGCTTTCTTTCAAGTTGAAGAATTTTAACATAATGAAAACAATTATATATTGGTTCCTTTGTCAAAGAATCTCCCAGTTATGAAACTATTTTGGTTATAAATCACAAAAATTTCTTGTCAAGAGAACAAATCAATTGAGTCTTTGTGATCAATCACCAATAGTTATACTCTATATTTTCTAGATTTCAAAATAATATTAGACAACCATATATTACTATTAATAAATTCCCACAATATCAATTTCAAATTGAAATTAGTAATAGTCACAAAAAATAAATGAAAATGTTGTAGTGCATACCGGAGATGAATTTCAATTATGACACCAAATATTTCAATTAAAATTGGAAACATTATTTGATCCTAGTGTGAATGAGAAGGTAACATTAATCGAGTTTATAATTATAAGTATAAACAAAGGCATGTATTTTTAATAAATATAGATCATTATATAAAATAATAAGGTAGAGTGTCATATTAATTTCACCCATATTCATGCCTCATGTATATTAGAAGATTTTTTCTTACATGAAAGTGAAATATATAAATATATAATTTCATTCCACTACCATTCACTCCTAGTAATTGATATAATCAGCACATACCATTCACATTAGATCGATCACACTACCTTGTTTGAGTGACATATATGTCTTCAAAATAATGTAATAAAGTATTTTTCAATAAATAATTTATAATTAGATGATATATTAATCTATAGTATAATGAAATTAAAATAAATAATTATAAAACACTTTTCATATATGGATTCTACATATTTGTTTTTCATTTAATGACAAAACATTGTTAATGAAAACCATATATCACTTTTCAAAAGAGAGACAAAATGTTACAATAACATAGATATAAAAAATATTTAAATAAAACACCTTTAAATAAATTTAAAATTACAATTTTATTTTTTGAACAATACATATATATATATATATACATTTTCTTTTTTAGGACACATTTTATGCTCTAACATATGTTTGATTATAATAATATATCTGAACTAATATATATGTTAATAAAAATAAATATTTGACCTTCATTATAATATGTATTGATTAAAATAGATATATTCTCCAAACTAATATTAGTTATCAACTAATATTTTGATCAATACAAATAGTTTATGTTAATAAAAATTGATTATGTGTAGTAAATATTAGTTATGAACTAAAAAGTATACATTTAGTATGTAATAGTAATTCATATCTAATGAGAAATTGTATTTTTTATACATGAAATAAAATATTATTTATAGTAAATATATTCATCACTATATATATATATATATATATTCATTGTATAGAGAGTAATGCTCATATTGTTTGAAAATATACGTAAAATAGGAAACTAGTCAAATCATAAAATCACCAGAATAGAAACACTATACTTGATGAACATTTTCTACATTCCAAGTAATGAAAATAGAAATGAAGTTGGTATTATTTTTAAACCATCATTTCCTGATAACCATAAATACAAATAGAAATGTTATCAAAGCATTTATGGATAATATTTTAATAAAAATTAACATGTAAAAATCATTTTTATTATAAATTAAAGAAAATAAAAGGAATAATAATTATAAATTTTTGAAGATTCGTCAACCTCAAAGCCTTGAAATTAAGACTATGCAACACACAGATGGAAGAACCACTAAACATTGATGAAAAATAAAACAACAAACACAATATTAGGGTTACCAAAGAGGATGAATTGTAGAACATAGAATCTAAATTAAATGAGGTTTAGAAAATTATGATTTCATAAATAGAAGAGAACCAGGACTAAAACATATTATCAAAGTCATGAAAAAAGAGACGTATATTTATACGGACAATGAATGTTGAACGTGATGAGCTCTAGTTAGATTGGGGGTGTATGATGAAACTGAAATTATGAAAGATTAATTTGGAAATATAATCCAACAGATATATATATAAGTCAAATAATATATTATCTAAAGTAAAATACTTTTACCAATAATTTTACATAGTCGAATTTATTTGGAGTTTGAATTGAGAATTTATCATTGTTAAACCTTTTCCTTCACATATATTTTAATATATCAATTATCAAAACATGTAGAAATGTAACGCCCCAACCCCAGTTACCCAGAGTCGGTGCATTACTTCGTAACATTGGCATGATCACAAAAGATCAAGTCTCGAAAGACCAATTAGTTTAGTAGCCTTGGAAACACTAGATAAATTCATAAGACTTACATTACATCATAAAGTAAAAAAACTACAATAACAAAGTCTCCATAGTCCACACTCATATCCTCTTTTTACTATCTCTGCAGGTCATTCATAAAATACTTCTTCACATCCTGGAAAATATTAAAACATTGAAAGGGGTGAGCTCAGATGCTCAGTAAGGATAACAATATAGCAGAAGCTTTCATCAATAAACATAAACATTTAAGGAAATGTATAACTAAAACAAAAGCCTTTTAAACTTGAACTTCAACATAATATGGCAAAAGTAAAATGAGATAATCCCATTTACTTCTTCACATGAATATTCTACTGGTCGAATAATCACATGTAATATCAATAACCACTTTCATAATGATGGAATGCATAATTCCAGACTATCATAACCACATAGCCAAGGCCTCGTGCCAAGACCACAAATAATATTTTGTCAAGGCCTCGTGCCAAGACACTAGTTTGTCTCATGAGACCTACCGATGTGATTTTTTTTAGAAGATACTTACATTTAAAATTGCTCAAATATACTCCAGTGTTTTTATGAAAACATTATGCAAGCTTCTGAAAAAAAATAACTAATTCTGAGACTGCTCGACTAATTACAGGCCATGATGGGTCCACGCCCAATCCCTTCCTGTCTACCACACTCGAGAGTTGGGTTTTCTGAAAACATTTTTAAGCTTGCGTTAAATACGTATACATTTGCACTGCATTTTCATATATTTGAGAGAAATATCTCTCTATTTTTTGAAATAATTAAAAAATCACATAATAATAAAATAAAACCATTTGTATAAACATAAAAGTCAAAGGGGTTTATACACCGTATAAAAGAAAGTTTTTTATAAAACAAAATATGCCTCAATGTAAGGAGATTGAGACGAAGTCCCATACAAAGATCTTTTTTTAAATAAAATAGATCTATTATGTGTATTCAATATAATTACACATAAATAAAGTACAAATAAAGTATAGGACATAATAATATCATGATGTAATTTGAAAGTAGGAGATTAACTGAAAGAATGGAAATTGGGTTAAGAAGTTCCCTTACCTTGCGTCCTGTCTTGACTCGACCGTTCTTTAACCTCTTAAATAATAAACTAGAGTTAATTTATAATTTCTTAAGAAATTTTTTCAAGTTTTTTATTCCTTTTATATCACTTATTACCATGTTATGAACATTATGTATTTATTTAAGTTAATAACGGTCGTTTTGTAGATCGTTGGTACTTGAGTAAAAAATAAACTTCTTATAATTACACGTTTTTTATGTGGTGAAATATCCATTATATCCAGAATTATATTCATGATATAGATATCATATATCTCATATATATACAGTATATACATGCATTTATAATATTCCATAACGTTTAGAGGTAAGAAATGAAATGCACCGTTCATGGAGACGGTAAGCCGTACGTACGCATGAACGCTACTTTCATTTCTATTTCGTATTTAATGAAATCATAATGATATAAAGGTATATTATAATTCTAGTATAATATCATATATAATATCATTTACTCCATCCTTTATACATCCCACATATGGCATTAACGATTCAAATCACTTTGAGGGGGCGGTAGTCCGCACTTCCTAAAATGAAATATCGCGTTTACCCATAAATGAAAAATACAGAACCTTAATTAAAACATAAACATATTATATATCATATATAAATATAGTGACGTCTTAATGGCCACCTTTTAAGGTGTTATATGAGTGTTGAACAATCATCGTTTCGTGAGGCAGAAATTCGCCATCCAGAGAAACAGTATGTTCTTTAACCATTAGATGTAGGTGTGTGTAAGTGTAGCTCGAATCCTTCTTATAACAAAATACTAGTATATTGAGTATACTATTGTTGTTACAAATGAAATTAATAAAAATAGTTTAGGGGGTTGGAGAAGAAAAATAAAACAAAATAACATAAGAGAAGACATTGCCTTAAAATCGGGTAACTCTTTTGATTTGAGCCAAAGGCTTCCTTGGGAAGCATTCTGACCAAAGTGAGGCTTCTAGGAGTAAGAGAGGGAAGTTGGGAGAGTATTTGGGCAGAAGTTGGCCGAGCCAAAAGGCTTTGAAAGTGTGAGTAAGGTTGTAGTGGTGGGGGCCTTTTATAAGTGGAGAGGAGGGGCACTTTTGGAAAGTAATGAAATGTTACTTTATTATATAATGAGTTTCGGATTTTAAAGGTCAAAAACTTATATAATTAGAGGATAAGGTGATAAGGGTTAGAAATATACTCATCCAATAGGTTTTTGACAAGTGTACGACTTGGAATTTACATTATCTTTTCATTTTATTTAAATCGTTAATTAATGAGGTAATCGCTGCATCATCATGATGTCATAAATAATTTAATTTATTTAATGTCTAAAAATTATAAAAAAACTATAATGATGTATTAAATCTTTTTATCTTTCTAATGAATATTTATAGTAAAAAATATGGCTTGTATTACCTCATTTAAAAATTGTTTTAGTAAAACAACTTATGTTTGTGACATTTTTATTTTAACATTAAATAAAAGTTATTTATGTCATTTCCCTACCAAAGTGGCTCCATGGGGTCCCCAAGTTGACCCATGGATTGTATTGGTCGGAAATGACTCATCCAATAGAGGTAGGACAAGTTTAAAAGTCATTTCATATTTTTATAATACTATTTTTACCTTAAATTTCACTAATTACCTTTAATCGCGATTAATTAAACTTAAAAGTTACTTTTCACCAAAAAATTATTTTAATCTAATTGAACCACATTTTACTTTCTAATGACAACCATGTATGTCGTATTTTTGAAAATCAAATCACAGAAGTGGTAATATTTCATTTAAATGAAAAAATCAGTTATTTAACTACCACTTAGTGGTTTCACTATTCATCAAAAATTGAAGTTTTTCAGAATAGTGCAAAAATTTTACCCTAAGCTATAATTGATATTCCAAATTCAAAAATGATATCTATTTTACAAAATTACAAACATATAAGTTGAATTAAATAATTTTATAATTAATTCCCGCTGTCACAACAAATAGCATGTTTTTAAGAAACAATATATATCAAAAGATTGACAATTGTTTATGTCTAATTTCAAAGTGAAATTAATTATAATGAACACCATTGGATAAAATGGTAAAAATATATTCTAATTAGACTTTAAAACCACTAAATAGTATAATTTATCACTATAAATTATTTTGATTAAAAAAGTTGTTTTTAAGTATTCTTCACTATTCATAAAAAAATGGAAGTTCTCAGAAAATTACAAAAAATTAAACTTAGGATAATTTCAATATTATGAATACAAAAATGAAGTCCATTTTGAAATATAAAATTTATATAATTTCAAAAAGTGGGTATTACTATTCATAATGGCTATTGTGATTGGTCGCAATGTGTTAGAATCTCGAACTTGCGTACAATGCAAGATATTGCATTATTAAAAGAGAGGCATATCGTGAAAGCTCGGGGTGTTACATTCTCCCCTCCTTAAATAAATTGCATCCTCGCAATTTGAAAATTTTCTTTGAAAATAAAAGGTTGAAAATAGAAAATACCTTTGTAGAAAACCCACATCGAAAATAAGGTTAATAAAATTTACCCTTAATAAGAGGGAAAGGAAAATGAAAAAGTCACCACCAAATTATGATCTCGATAAGGAGAACATTGGTGGAAATTAGAGACATATAATTGGAGGAAAAACATAAATATTTGTAGGGAGTGATTGAGGTCATCAATCACAAACAATTGTAAAATTGAGGGCCTCAAAGCCTTCAATCTTTGATGATTTAAAATATTATCAGTTCAACAAGACATAAGGTATTAGGATAACACATTTTTTGTTTTAATATCCCTTTAATAATGTCTAAGAATTAATTTATTCATAGAATAAGAGATAGGTATATATATATTTATTCTTGACAAGTAGAGTTTCAACCTTCAACTAATTTCTACCACAAACTCATCTTTCACTCAAAAAGATAATATAACTCAAAAAATATTATATTTATCCTAATCGTACAAGGTTCAAAATATTAACACATACCATTTAGATTAGGAAAACTATTTTTTAATAGCCAGGGACTTCCTGTAGGTTAGTGGTAGGTAATAAGGGCCTGTCGCACTATGGTTGTGGGTTCGATTCCTGCAGCTTTGTCCGACGCGACGGGTTATGCCCCACCCTGCAGGTTGTCCTTTTCCTAAAACTATAGTATTATAATATTCCAAAAATAATCTTCAGAAATGTTTTAACCTTAAACAATACAATCCAAAGATCAACTTAATCCATTCCCAACTTTATAGTTATCCAAAATACTTCTGTCCAACTCACAGTCCAAATTTTATAAGGAAGGTAAACATAATGAAGATCCTTTTTTCCACATAACAACATGTGAACACCTTCATCATGTATTCTTTTAAAACACTGAAACATACTGAATTACCATAAATCCTTATTGATTGCATTCATGATCCCTTATTCCTTATAGAATACTAGATATACTCCTTCTATCAAAAAAATGTATACAAATCATTAATCAGTTTCAAGGAAGTTAAGAATATCCAATATAATTTATCCAAATCAATCATGTATTATTCCAAAATTACTATCTCGGTATCAGAACCATATTATGGTTTATCTTTATCTCAACCATATATTTTCCAAAAATTTAACCTTCTGTGGAGTCACTTTTCTTGGTTCCAAACAATCTCAAGTCCTTGATGAAATAGTACTGCAGTACAATCCTTATATACTCCATAATTATTATAACCAGTACATCATTGATACAACACTCAAATAAAAAAATTATTTAATAACAACATAAGAACTCTAATCATTCCTCCTCATCAGTGGTAGTATCATAACTTGATTATTATCCAATAACATCATTTGGGGCATACTCTGATGATTTGGACATTGGTTTGCGTAGTGTCCCCACTCCTTGCAGATGAAGCATTGTACATTTGAAACCCTTTTCCTACCCTTGCAGTCACGCACTTGGTGTCCTTTTTCTCCACACTTATAACAAACTCCCATTCCCTTCAGGCAAGTTCCAAGGTGTTTCTTCCCACAGTTATCACATATTGGAAAATTCTTCTTTTCCCTCGTCCCTTTATCTATCATTTTCTCTTCCATCCTTTTCTTCTCTTTCATCCCTTCAAATCCATAAGACTCAGAGAATTATCTACTTATCTTATTAACACATGACACTATTTCTTCATATGTTGAGAACACATGGGAGACTATTTCCCTTCTAAATGTTGGCTTAATACCATGAAAGATATGATCCTTCTTACTCTTTGGATCATACATATTGATGGAGTTCACATTCCTTCTACTGGGCACCATTTCTATAAAATGGCATAAACTAGGTTAGTTTATGAATCGAAATAAATAATAAAAAACTTGAAAAACACTTAACATAAATTGAACTATTTATGGATGTAATCTATAATCACAAAAATGTTTTCTTTGAGGAAGTATATATTCATAAGCCCTTCATAATGGTTTGTAAAGAAAATTATAATTATCCTAAGCATATCCCCCAGGAGTGTCGTAACCAAGAGTGCAGCAAGGCCCATTGTCGTGCACCAGTTCCCGTTCGAGTCTAGCTCAAAGCGGTGTTTTCGGGTTTTACCCCTAGGTACATCTGTGCCAGAGCTGCCTCTACCCGCTCGTATCCAGGAAAGGATGTATTTCTCGGAAAACTCACAAAATCTCTATAATACCAAAATTCTAGGAAGTTATTCTATACTAATCCTTAAAGTATATCTTCGGGCTATGCTATCTAATCAGAGTTTATCTAAATCTAGCAACCAAGGTTAGTACTAAACTGCCTCTAATACCAACTGTAACGCCCCAACCCCAGCTACCCAGAGTCAGTGCATTACTTCGTAACATTGGCATGATCACAAAAGATCAAGTCTCGGAAGACCGATTAGTCTAGTAGACTTGGAAACACTAGATACATTCATAAGACTTACATTACATTATAAAGTAAAAAAACTACAATAAGAAAGTCTCCATAGTCCACACTCATATCCTCTTCTTACTATCCCTGTAGGTCATTCATAAAATACTTCTTCACATCCTGGAAAATATTAAAACATTGAAAGGGGTGATCTCAGATGCTCAGTAAGGATAAAAATATAGCGAAAGCTTTCATCAATACACATAAACATTTAAGGAAATGTATAACTAAAACAAAAGCCTTTTAAACTTGAACTTCAACATAATATGGCAAAAGTAAAATGAGATAATGCCATTTGCTTCTTCACATGGATATTCTACTAGTCGAATAATCACATGCAATATAAATAACCACTTTCATAATTATGGAATGCATAATGCCAGACTATCATAACCACGTAGCCAAGGCCTCGTGCCAAGACCACAAATAAGATTTTTTCAAGTCCTCGTGCCAAGACACTAGTTTGTCTCATGAGACCTACCGATGCGATTTTTTTAGAAGATACTTACGTTTAAAATTGCTCAAATATACTCCAGTGTTTTTCTGAAATCATTATACAAGATTTTGAAAACAAAATAACTAATTCTGAGACTGCTCGACTAATTACAGTCCATGATGGGTCCACGCCCAATCCTTTTCTGTCTACCACACTCGAGAGTCGGGTTTTCTGAAAACATTTTTAAGCTTGCGTTAAATACGTATACATTTTCACTGGATTTTCATATATTTGAGAGAAATATCTATCTCTTTTTTGAAATCATTAAAAAATCACATAATTATAAAATAAAACCATTTTAATAAACATAAAAGTCAAAGGGGTTTATACACCGTATAAAAGAAAGTTGTGTATAAAACAAAATATGCCTCAATGTAAGGAGATTGAGACGAAGTCCCATACAAAGATCATTTTTTTAAAATAAAATAGATCTATTATGTGTATTCACTATAATTACACATAAATAAAGTAAAAATACAAGATAGGACATAATAATATCATGACGTAATTTGAAAGTAGGAGATTAACCCAAAGAATGGAAATTGGGTTAAGAAGTTCCCTTACCTTGCGTCCTGTCTTGACTCGACCATTCTTTAACCTCTTGAATAATAAACTAGAGTTAATTTATAATTTCTTAAGAACATTTTTTCAAGTTTTTTATTCCATTTATATCACTTATTACCATGTTATGAATATTATGTATTTGTTTAAGTTAATAACGGTCGTTTTGTAGATCGTTGGTACTTGAGTCAAAAATAAACTTCTTCTAATTACAAGTTGTTTATGTGGTTAAATATCCATTATATACAGAATTATATTCATGATATAGATATCATATATCTCATATATATCCATTATATACATGCATTTATAATATTCCATAACGTTTAGAGGTAAGAAATGAAATGCACTGTTTATGGAGACGGTAAGCCGTACGTACGCATGAATGCTACTTTCATTTATATTTCTTATTTAATGAAATCATAATGATATAAAGATATATTATAATTCCAATATAATATCATTTATAATATAATTTACTCTATCCTTTATACATCCCACATATGGCATTAACGATTCAAATCACTTTGAGGGGGCGGTAGTCCGCACTTCCTAAAATGAAAATATCGCGTTTACCCATAATGGAAACAAGAAAGGTATGCCATAAATGAAAAATACAGAACCTTAAGTAAAACATAAACATATTATATATCATATATAAATATAGTGACATCTTAATGGCCACCTTTTAAGGTGTTATATGAGTGTTGAACAATCATCGTTTCGTGAGGCAGAAATTCACCATCCACAGAAACAGTATGTTCTTTAACCATTAGATGTAGGTGTGTGTAATTGTAGCTCGAATCATTCTTATAAAAACATCCTAGTATATTTATGATACTGGTGTTGTTAAAAATGAAATTAATAAAAAGAGTTTAGGGGGTTGGATAAGAAAAATAAAACAAAATAACATAAGAGAAGACATTAACTTAAAATCGGGTAACTCTTTTGATTTGAGCCAAAGGCTTCCTTGGGAAGAATTCTGCCCAAAGTGAGGCTTCTAGGAGTAATGGAGGGAAGTTGGGAGAGTATTTGGGCAGAGGTTGGATGAGCCAAAAGGCTTTTAAAGTGTGAGTAAGGTGGTAGTGGTGGGGGCCTTTTATAAGTGGAGAGGAGGGGCACTTTTGGAAAGTAATGAAATGTTACTTTATTATATAATGCGTTTCGGATTTTAAAGGTCCCAAACTTATATAATTCGAGGCTAAGGTGATAAGGGTTCTAAATATACTCATCCAATAAGTTTTTTACAAGCTTAAGCCTTGGATTTTACATTAACTTTTCATTTTATTTAAATCGTTAATTAATGAGGTAATCCCTGCATCATCATGGTGTCATAAATAATTTAATTTATTTAATGTCTAAAAATTATAAAAAAAATCATGATGTAGGAAATCTTTTTAGATTTATAATTAATATTTATAGTCAAAAATATGACTTGTATAACCACATTTAAAAATTGTTTTAGTAAAACAACTTATGTTTGTGACATTTTTATTTTAACTTTAAATAAAAGTTATTTATGTCATTTCCCTACCAAAATGGCTCCATGGAGTCCCCAAGTTGACCCATGGATTGTCTTGGTCGGCCATGACTCATCCAATAGAGGAAGTACAAGTTTAAAGGTCATTTCATATTTTTATAATACTATTTTTACCTTAAATTTCACTAATTACCTTTAATCGCAATTAATTAAACTTAAAAGTTACTATTCACCAAAAAATTATTTTAATCCCATTGAACCATATTTTACTTCCTAATGAAAACCATGTATGTAGGATTTTTTAAAATCAAATCACAGAAGTATTAATATTTCATTTAAATGAAAAAAATCAGTTATTTAACTACCACTTAGTGGTTTCACTACTCATCAAAAATTGATGTTTTTCAGAATAGTGCCAAAATTTTACCCTAAGCTATAATTGATATTCCAAATTCAAAAATGATGTCTATTTTACAAAATTCCAAAAATATAAGTTTCATTAATTAATTTTATAATTAATTCCCGCTGTCACAACAAATAGCATGTTTTTAAGAAACAATATATATCAAAAGATTGACAATTGTTTATGTCTAATTTCAAAGTGAAATTAATTATAATGAACACCATTGGATAAAATGGTAAAAATATATTCTAATTAGACTTTAAAACCACTCAATAGTATAATTTATCACTATAAATTATTTTGATTAAAAAAGTTGTTTTTAAGGATTCTTCACTATTCATAAAAAAATGGAAGTTCTCAAAAAATTACAAAAAAATCAACTTAGGATAATTTCAATATTACGAATAAAAAAATGAAGTCTATTTTGAAATATAAAATTTATATAATTTCAAAAAGTGGGTATTACTATTCATAATGTCTATTTTGATTGGTCGTAGTGTGTTAGAATCTCGAACTTGCATACAATGCAAGCTATTGCATTATTGAAAGAGAGGCGTATCATGAAAGCTCGGGGTGTTACAAGAAACAAAAATAATTAGGAATAAAGAATTTATGAAAAATAATAATACTCACTTCTTTAAAAAATTTCTAACATATTTATGTACTCCACGTAAAACACTATCTTAATGAAAAGAACAACCCTATAAAATCAAACTCAATATTCCAACTAATTGTAGAAAATAATTTTTATAAATACTTGATTATTTAAATTTAATTAAAAAATATAAATTTGAAACAGATGAAACCTATAAAAAACATAATATACAAAAATTGAGGAAAAATTGATTTTATAATTACTCATTTTTTAAAAATTAACTTTATGATACATATGTAAAAAATTAATGGTTTTTTTAGTGTGGATATTTTTTATAAATACATAAACCTTTATAAAGAAGATACAAATATTGTAAAAATAAAATGAATATACTAGCTTAATACAGAAAATGATTATCTAAATACTCTTTTTTTTCTAACTTTTATTAAAAGATATATTCCTGACAATTTAAATTGAAATAAAAAATAAAAAATAGATTGAAAACAAAATGTTTACATGGGTACGATCATCATTTGTATACTATATAAAAACAATTTTTTCCTTATAAGACTTTGAAATATTGTTAAATATATTTTTAGAGAAATATGTTGAGGCGGAGTGTGATTTCGAGGCCCGGTGTACCCAAAATTAATTTTATAAAAATATTTAATATATTTTATAGTGCACACATTTAGTTTCTTAAAGAAAATGGGATAAATTTTAAAAGGATGTTCATATCAGAAATTTGAGACCACAGTTGAGTTTGGAATATGATATCTACCCTAGGAGTGACCTAAAATAGGTTGGTGTAGGGAGTTCAGATATCTCTCCCGTTGGTGGAATATTATATGAATTAATTTAATGTTTAATTTAGTTAATTTAATTGAATAACCTAATTTTGATTTACTTTAAATATATTATTATGGATATTTTCCAATATTAGCCTCATCACCTAGGGGACATCAAGAGATTCTCTTCCTCTCCTTTCGTTGGTGAGATAACCTCAAATGATGATGAAGCTCTAGATAGGAATTGATCAGAGCATAATAAATGAAATGAATTCCTTTGATTGTTGGTGAAAATGTTCTTCAACGATAAACAATCCAATCTCTAGGTAGGACATTTCAATTCCTACTTTACACACTTTTTGATTAAATTGATCGATCACTTTCATTAATATGAACCCATTATAGCCTTATCATGTGCCCAGGTACCAGTTTAATTAATTAATATTTTTGGTTTTCTAACATGAATATCCCCATTTTTGATAATTTTCCTGGAACTTTTGGCAAAGATCATTAATTTTTTTATGCCCCCTCAATTTATCCGCGTTCATCACTGATTAGACTCCGTAGTCCTAGTTAGAAATTTACAGGTGGTACTGAGCCCGATCAGACTGCTGGAATCATGGTTGATTCATGTGAGAGGGATTGATTTATGAATCGGGGTAAGATATGGGTTGTTTTTGGGATGTGTGTGATCATCTTTATGATTGGAATTTAAATCAAAGATGACGGGTGATGACATTACGTTTTTAATGATGGTGCATCATGTGGAATTTGATTGATTCAATGGAATCAGTTTTTCAGCCACTGGATCACTAGAAATGGTGAACAATAGTAAGATCCCTCGATTTTAGGTGAATGTGAGGCTAGTAATCAAAGTAGGGAATCTGGATCTAGAGTGTGTGAGGTGGATATGAGATTCTGTAAAAATCCTAAATATATGCTGCGTAGTTCAAATAAAACATGAAGTGTCATTCCTTGGCTACAACAACCAAGGTTTTGAAGATTTATAAGGATTTTACACTATTTAGGATCTCTAAAGACCATGTAACCCTTCCCCAGGTGGTCGAGCAGGGTGGAAGATCACACAAGAAGGACCATGTGTTGAAATACATGACCATGTACCGAAGTTCATGGACACCTCCATGGTGTATGGGAACCCCTTGTAGAATATGAACACAATGTACTAAAGTAAATAAACACAAGATAGAATACACTTATATGACCTAGAATCGAAATAGAACCTCGAGTGTCATGGGGACACCGTGTATATCACCCACACACCATGTATCACTGCACGAGTTGTGATACATGTACCTCTAAAGACCTGACAAGGTGATGTTACATGACCACATGTCATGTGGGTCCCCTCACACACAATTTACCCCTTGGCTCATTTTAAGGAAACTTCAATCTTTCGTATATCCTTCATTTGAACTCATATTTTGGCCTGTGATTATCCTATTAGGAGTTTTTCTCCAAATAGAACGTGAAGGTTCCCTCCTTCGTGGATTTTGAGATATGATGTGGATTGTTATGGGAATTATGCTTTCTTAAGTGATGGTTGATGATGGTAGTGATCATGAGATATCACCATAGGATACCTATAGAGAAGAACCCCACATCAACTTGGGTGTGGGTCCTCTACCTATTGAGTGGAATGACTTTATCGAATAGGGCATGAGTCTTTGATGACCAGAGTGGAAACCCCCTGTTCTACTATGGTGCGAGTCCCTAATCTATATATTGGAACCCCCTTGTCACACTAAGGTGCGAGTCCTTGATCTATAGAGTGGAACCCCTATTATCTTGGGCACGATTCCTCTACCTACTAAGTGGAACCCCCTATCAGATAGGGTATGAGTCATCATGACACTTGAGTGGATCCCCCCTGATGCATCAGGGCACAATTACTCTATAGATACTAACTGAGTGGAACCCCCTATGAGATATGTAATGGGACCTCATAACACTAGATTGGAACCCAATTGACGCATGAGGGTGTCGGTCTTCTACAGATACTTACCAAGTGCATCCCCCTACCGGATAGAGAGAGAGTCCCTATGATGCTAGAGTGGAACCCCCATCAACTAGGTCATGAGTCCTCTATGAATACATACACAGTGGAACCCCCTCTGACACACTTGGGAATTGGTCCTCTAATTGTAGTTTTTACCCCATAGGATTTAATTCATTAGGGTGAGGTGTGGGCCCTCACACTATTTGTTTAGGCAGAAACATGAGATATTTGGAATCATTGATGGAATTCTTGAACTATTGTAAACTCTTTTTCTTGGGATGATTTGTCAGATAGAGATCCCTTTACTATATTGTTTTGGATTATTTTGACTAATAACATACACACACACATATCTGTATCTATAACATTGGATTTGGTTACTATACTTCCATGGGTTTTGAATACATGTGGGATATGCCACATGTTTTTCATGATTATATCATAATGGTCATATGATGTTACTCTCCTACTATAGGTAGAAAAGACTCAACATGTAGTCTATATACACACCATTTTGAGACCCTTGTATTTAGATAAGGTTACACTTTATCTTTCATGGGTTGAGTTGCATCCTATTTACTTACCATTAAACTTATTTTCATATTGTATCTCTTACTACCCCCTTTAGCTTTTAGGGAATTCTACTGGTGATGTATATACTCACCTATGCTTGAGATTTTCTCACTCATGTTTTGTATTATTCTGATGAAACATATTTTGATGATGACTATAGAGGATCTTAGGGAAACTTGGTACATTGAAACACATACAGTGGTTTATCTTGGAGATCAAGAGGTGGGCTATCTCAACATTTTAAATTACAATTTTTTTAGGTAAAGAAATATTTATGGTTGGGTGCATATTTTCCACTTTATTTTTTAGTTTACACTTCCATACTCTTGTACTATCAAGAGGTTTTACATTCATGGTTGTTCCACTAGTATTTTTATTCTATTACTATTATTACTATACACTTATGGATCAATATGGCTACATGTTCATGTAAAGGTATTTAGGAAATGGACTCCCTGTTTTAGTTATTCCTTCTATGTTGGTCAGTAGCCCATGTACAATGAAGGTGATATTAGGGTAGTTGTGGATCGAGAATCAGTTAGGGGAAGGTCATGAGAGATTGGTATCAGAGGTGGTTCGGTACTTGGGACTAGGTTTGGAATTGTCCCTTTATGAGGATTTGGATGGGATTTAGGTCAATAGTGTCAAAGAGTCTTGCATTTGGATCTTAGGTTAGGGAACCTAGTAATGGTATGGGAAATTGAATTATCCATTCACTAGGAACTTAACTATCTTCTTATTTAATCGACATACCAAGATATTGGTTTCAAGGATAAAAAATTACATGCATCAAAAAGGATTGAATCTTTTACTTTCCTTATTGAGTCATCTACCCAATGTTATATATATATATATACTCATCTGACTCTTGTATGTCTTGATTAAATTTCAGAATGCCACCGTGATGAATGCCATCCAGGATACTAGTTCCAGATCATGATGATGATCCGATGAGTGATGATACATTAGTTAATGGTTCATACTATGAGATTCTTCCTCCTGGTGGATAGGTATAAGAACCTCCACCTTATTAGTAGTAGATCAAATTAGTATATTAGGATGAGGATGCATGCATGATTAGCATAATATGTGAGTTTCAGAGTTAGAGGCTACTGAGGTTTGATGGTGAGAATGATCTTTTGGTATAATAGGATTGGATAGTGTCTGTGGACTATGTTTTCAGGATCACTTAGACACCAAAGGATCAGGTGGTTATGCTGAAAACTAGCCTCTTACCTAGATTAGTTTGGTGATCGTGGAGTCTCATTATCTAGAAGAATGATTAGTTGAAACTCTCATGGACTGACTTCTAATAGCTATTTCGTGATGAGTAACACCCCTCATTCTTGTGTTTTATTTGGAGTTAGGATATTCTAGAGTTTTAGTAGATTGTAATGATAGTGGTTGAGTACTCAACAAGGTTCATAGACCTCACATGGTACTCCCTTGACATTATCCAGGATGACTACTTCCAAGAATTGAAGTTTGAGCAGGGAATCCACAAAGAGATCCATGCTAGCATAGTCCCCTTGTGCATACCCACCTATGCTGGGGAGTTGGAGAGGGAACTAGTGACAGAGAGATTACAGTTAGAGGGATTCTAGGAATTTGGATATGGTATTGGGAATCATGGGGATTAGTAGTCTATAGAAGATATCAGGTTCCAAATGATGGGATGCCAATGTAGGAGACATCCTTGTGATCTGGATCAATCACATGGTTAGGGACAACATATAGTTCCTGGGAATCCTAGAGCAGGTATATAATATTCTTATTATGGGATAAGTCACATGCCATGAGACTGCTCAACTGGATGTACCTAGGAGTGTAGTAAGAGATCCAATAGACCACCATGATAGAGGCAATATCCTGATTAGGGATCTCCCAAGAGAGGGTAGGGTGGTCCCCAAGGAGGCATAGATGGTAGCAGAGAAGAATATATGGGAGGTGAAAAAATCTATGAGATCCTTCCACCACCACCACTTAGAATCCCATATTAGGCTCAGTGAGCTAGCATTTGGGACTATGAACAACTGTAGGCTTTGGAGGCTTATGACCCTGCAAAATGTGAGATAATTAATGGTAGAATCTATGTTTCTTATACTCTATACAGTATTAGTAGAAAATGTTTCTAGTGATTCCTTTATCTTTATACACCATGTTTTAGAGATGGAGCTCCGAGTTAAGGTACTATCACAAAATCTTCATCTTGAGGATCCCACAGGGAAAAATTCTTTCGTATCTTTTATCTGCCGATAGTGTGAGCTATTTCTTGGTAGAGAGATATTCACATGGGACATTTTTTTTATCATTATGGAAACCTATGATGTCATTTTGAGTATGGATTGTTTACCCATATTTTTATACTAGATTGACTATCACCATAAACAAGTCACATGCCTTCGCACTGATGGGACAAGATTTTCCTTTTCTGGAGAGAGAGATCTCATACTGGGAAGATCGGGCTCTACGAGTATGAGGATGTAGACAATCACCCTTTTGTTGGAGAGTGTATACCTTCACAAAACCTGATATTTTAGCATCTGAATTCATTTTTTTGGGCGTAATTATATGGATATCTTCCACAAGGACATTTCGGGACTACCTTTAGGTCCGAAGATGGAGTTTTTCATTGACTTACAACCCAGTACCTCCTTGATATCTTCTACGGATTATCTTATGGCCTCTACTACTCTCAAGGAGATGTGGTTGTAGTTGGAGGAACTTCATGAGAAGTGTTTTATTAGACCCAATGTCTCCTCCCAGGGATTTTAGGTGTTGTTCATTAAAACAATTGATGGGTTCTTTGAGATTTTCATGGATTTCCATTTCCCAAACCATGATAAAATAAAGAAAAAGCACCCATTTCATAGGATTGGTGACCTCTTTGACCAGTTTTGAGGTGAGAGATGATCCTCACAGATTGTTTTTAGGTTCATCTAGATCTAGTTGTGGGACTGCAAGGCTGATATTTTGAAGCTGGAATTTCGATGTCGCTATGGACATTTTGAGTTCTTGGTGATTCCCGTTAGTTTGAAAAAACAACCCAATAATGTTTATGTATTTAATGAACCGGGTCATCTAGGAATACATGGACTAGTTTTTGGTTGTCTTCATTTACTAAAACTGATCTACTCTACATCAGAGTGGGAACATACAGATCACTCGATATTGGTTTTAGATTTTCATAGAGAGAGGGATCTTTATGGTAATCCCTCGAAGTACCAATTCTAGATTCACATAGTTCACATTCTAGGGTATGTCATTTTTGATCATGGTTTAGTCATGGACCAATCAATGATTGATACAATGATTTCTTAGGAGCCACCCATGATCATGTCAAAGGTGTGAATCTTTCTTGGCCTAGTGGGGTACTATAGAAGGTTTGTGGTAAAATTATATAGGATTTCATCCCCTTTGACCACCCAGATGTGGAAAGGGAAGTCTTTTACCTAGACTGAGTAGTGCCAGAGGGACTTTAAGGAGTTGAGGCTAAGGATAATGAGTGTTTTTATGTTGAGACTACTGAAGTATGGTGTGGAGTATGTAGTGTATTGCGATGCCTTGGAAGATGGGCTCATTTGCATATTGATATAGTAGTAGGTAATTATCACATAGTGGTCGAGGAAGTTGAGACCCCATGAGTAGAACTATATGACTCATGACCATGAGATGGTAACAATAGTCTTCTCCCTAAGGATGAAAAAGCACAATCTTCTAGGATAACATTTTTCGGTATACTCAGACTATCAGAGTCTCATGTACTTATTCAAATAGAGAGACTTGAACTTGATACAATGGAACTTGTTTCATTTCATACAGGAATATGATTTCAAGATATTCTTTACTCAAGGGAAGGGAAACATAAACTACTGCAGATATTACTTTTATCATCACTAGAAAATGGAATTAACAGTGGTAAAAAAGCAATATTAATAGAGGATAAGATAGGGGGTCCCTTTAATCAGTGCAAAAAAGTGATGATAAAAAGGTCCTTTATCAATGTTTTTTAGCACTGAGAAATGACCCCTTTTATTAGTTCCTTTTTTAGCGCTGATAAAATTAAAAAAAAGGAAAAAATAAAAAAGAAAATAAAATGTTCTGGGGAGATTTTAACAGCACTTAATCCCCTTTTATCAGTACAAGGTGGACCCCCTCCCACTCCCCCACACACTTCCATTGCCCACACAACCCCCACTTTCCCACACTCACCTCCCTATATTCACCAGAACTCGAACCCACGACATCCCCCCTTGAGCGCTTGCACCTTTACCACTAAGCCATTTAGTTTTTTTCTCCATTTAATGATATATCTATTTATATATATATATATATATATATATAAATTATTATATTTATTCGTATATTAATATTGATTCATATTAATATTAATATATATAGTTATATTAATACATATATATTTATTCATATATTAATATATATATTTACTCGTTTATTAATATATATATATAGTTATATTTATTCATATATTAATATAGGTTAATATTAATATTAATATATTTATTTATATTAATACATATATATTTATTCATATATTAGTATATATATATATATTGATTCGTATATTAATTTATATATATATATATATATTTATTTATAATTTTTTATCCGTATATTTATTTTCATATTAATTTATATTTATAAGATTAATTTTAAATAAATTTATAAAATATTTTTTATGTGTGTTTATAAATAAATAAATAAATATATATATACATATATACAAAATACACACACATAGACACAAATACACACACACACACACATATTTACGAATTAATACATATATATGTGTATCTAAAAAGCCATAGAATGTTAAAATGACTATAAATTCTAATTCAAAAGTCCATTTCAACTCCCCCAACAAGTAAAATAGAATAAAATGAAACAATCTTAGATATTATGTGTGGTAAATTCCTAGCAGACATTCGGATCAAAAGTTATACCTTTTTGAATGTTAAAAAATCAGGGTATCCAGATTAAAAACTCAGTTTCGGAGGCCTTCTAGGCCGTTTTGGGCCTTGAAAGAAGTGAAAAAGGTTCCTATTGGTTATTATAATGTAGAGATCGCCGTATGATTTGATTTGATAGGCTGTAGATTTCAAACGGATACCCAGATCAAAAGTTATGGCCGTTTGAAGTTTGAATTACATTTTCAACTTATTTTAGATCTTTTGTTAATTTTTTTCTTTTTTGTGTCTTAAAATTGTTATTAAATGATTATTAATCAATTATAATTATAAAATTATTAATTAATAATATTTTTTAAAATATTTCAAATCCATTTTTACTAAATTTATTATATATTAAATTTAATTGTCTATTTATATTTATCTAAAACATATTTAAAAAATAATATTATATTTATATCAATATAAATATACTTATATAAAATTATATTTATATCAATATAAATATACTTATATAACATTATATTATTTTTCATGATTTTTTTGAAATTTATCAGCGCTAGAAAAAAGCACTGATAAAGGGGTCCCCTTTAATAGTGCTAAAAAAGCTATGATAAAGGGGGACCTTTATCAGCACTAAAAATAAGCCCTGATAAAGGGTCACATTTAACAGTTCTTTTTTAGTGCTGTTAAAAGTACCCTTTATCATCACTTTTTTTAGTGCTGATAAATGCCCCACTTTATCAGCGCTTTCTTTAGTGCTATTAAAGGGTGGCACTGTAGAAACACAGTTTTCTAGTAGTGATAGTATAATATTCACTTAATAGGAATTCCCATGCATGCTTTGTATAGGAGGTTTCTATGTAGTTGGATTCCTTGTAGCTAACCCTAGTTGAGGAGGAGGGTGATTTTTTTTTTCATTTGACAGGGTTGAATCCTCCACTTATCGAGCATGTGAGAGATTCCCAACTGGAGTCATAGACTGTGAGGTCTTACATGACCAGATATCGATGGGGGATTCACCAGATGTATATTTTAAAGAATGGAATCACATCATACTTTTCCATGGATGGATTGTGGTACTAGTCATGATGAGGGAAGTATTGATGCGATATTTCCACACTTCTCACCTAATAGTAGATCCCTATGTCAGGAATATTTATAGAGACCTTTAAAAACAAGTTTGGTGGTCTGACATGAGATATAGTGTAGATGAGCTTGTCTCTTGGTTCCTCACATGTCAGCAGGTGAAGGATGAGCACCAGGTTCCAACAGGTTTATTGCAACCCCTTGAGATCCTAGAGTATATGTAAGACAACATATCCATGGACTTTGTGAGAGGTATTCCAATTATAGAGAAGAGACATCATACCATCTGGGTGATTTTTTACCTACTCAAGAAGTTGACACATTTCCTTGCTTTGAGGGAGAAGAGTTTGGTGGAGAGCTAGGGGTAGTTGTACATGTGAGATATCATTTGAATTCATGGAGTTCCCTAAATTATTGTCTCTAATCACAATGCATAGATTACAAACTGATAGTGGAGAGGACTGTAGGAGGAATTTGAGACAAAAAAGAGGATGAGTACTACCTTTCACCCCCAAACCGATGGGAAAACTAAGTTCACTATACAGGTGTTGGACAATATGTTAAGGGATTTCATGTTAGACTTTTTCTGGAGATGAGAGGATCAATTTCCCTTAATAGAGTTTTCATCGATCAACATATACCACTCTACCATAGACATGATAGCGTTTGAGGATCTTTATAGGAGACCCTAAAGGCTATTCTCATGATAGATATAGATTGGAGAGACATCTCTTGTGGGTCTAGAGTTGGTGCAAGCATCGACAAAAAAGTCCAGGTCATCTATGAGAGGATGAGTAAGGATTAGATTAGGTATAAACCTTACATAGATCTATGTTATTGGACCTTTTATTTAACACATGGAGACCAAATTTTCCTCAGATTCTACCCACGATGAGGATTTTTGAGCTTCGTCTAGGGAGACAAGTTATCCTTGAGGTTCATCGGATCATTCAAGATCGTGCAGAGGGTTGGATAGGTTGATTACCTCCCATACCTACCCCCACAAAAGGAGTGGGTGCACAATGTATTCTATGTGTCACTAAGGAGGAGATACATGTGTGACCCTATGTACGTCATCAACTAAAGATGGAGCCACCCTTTCAGAGAATTCGCTGTCAATTTAAGATTGATAGGAGAGGACCCCATGTGGACAGACCATCCCATTGGTTTGCATGTGGTGGAAGAACTCGAATGTTTAGGAGAGTTCATGGGAGAGGGAGAGCCAGATGTGAACTCAGTATCCCAATTTTTTTGTACTTTTTCTTTTTGGTTATGAAAATATTGAAGGATGGAATGATTTAGAGAATTGATTTTTCCTTGTAAGGCTTTGAAATATTTTTATATATATTTCTAGATCTTGGAGTTTAGATGACATATGATTTTGAGGCCCAGTGTGGATGAAATTAACTCTATCAAAACATTAACTATATTTTATATTAAATGTCATATTTTCTTAAAGAAAATGATATGAATCTCAAATTAATGTTTTTATAATAAATATGAGACCATGGCTGAGTATGAAACTTGATGTTTAACCTAGGAATGACCTAAAATAGGTCACTACCAGGTGTTTAGATATCTCACCCATTAGTAGTAGTTCAATGAATTAATTAAATGTTTAATTTAATAACCTTAATTGAATAAACTAATTCATATTTCCTTTAAATATATTGTAATGGATATTTTCCTAAGGTTAGAATCATAATCATGGAACCATTAATAGATTCTAATCTTATCCTTCCATTGGTGGAATCAACTCAAATGATGAAAATACTCTAAATTGGGGCATATCAGAGTGAAAGAAACATAAAAAATCACATAGATCATTGGTGATCAAGTTCTTTGATTATGAATGATCCAATACCCATGTAGGACTCATAAATTTTTGGTTTACACCCTTATTGATTAAATTTATTGAGAAGACCGATCACTTTCTTGGATCCCCACCAATTGCGCCCTTTGTGTGTACTCATGTAATAGTTTAATTAATTATTATTTTTTGGTTTCTAACCCTGAATATCCCCATTATTGATCATAGACAAATAATTCATGGAAATTATCATTAATTGTTTTGTTCTTTTCCAACTCAATTTCATCACTTTCATCATCAGTTGGACCCCAACATTCTAATTTGACATTATTGGGTGGTACTGGGTGCAATCAGGCCACTAGAATAATTAAAGATTCACATGAGAGGGATAAATCAATTAATCATAGATAAAGATGGGTTTTTTTGTGTAGTGGGTGATCTTTTTGATGATTGTAATCCTAATCGAAAATGACGAGCAATGACTTTATGTGCATAATGATGGTGGTTCTACAAACTTCGATCAATTCCAAAAAATCATTTTTCCGGCCACCAGATGGATGGAAACGGTAAATGGTAGTAAGATCCATTTATTTTGGGTTAATATGAGGCCCAAATTGAAGGGGAAAAGCTGGATCAAGAACATGTAATGTAGATATTAGATTCTAGAAAAAACTTGAGTGTACATTGTGTAGTTAAAAAAACACATGTCTTGTCAAGACCTAGATAAAGAGGCTAGTGTTTTGTGGATTTATAAGGATGGAATGTTGTATAGGTTTCCTACACACCATATAACAATTCCTTAGGTGGTTCATCCTTGTGGATGATCATACAAGAAGAACTACGTGTGGAGATAAAAAATTGTGTAGTGAAGTACACAGACATGGCCATGGTGCATGGGAAATGATAGAAACATGGGAGACACCCCATGTGAAGAGGGATACCATGTAATAAAGTACATGGACACATGATAGAATACACAGACATAGAAAATCACATGTGTGGGACCCTGAGTGGTATGATAAATTAATTTAGATCCTATAAATTTTGTATATCAGTACATAGTCTGTGGGCAGTGTACCTCTAGGGACACGACCAAGTGATTGATTGATACCACACACCACGTGGGTCCCCTCACATGCTGTGTACCCCTTGGCTCCTTTTAAGGAAAGTGAAATCTTCTTTATACCCTTCATTTGAAATCGGATTTTGGCATGCATGTATCCTATCCTAAGTGTTTTTCTGCATAAAATGATACAGTTCTCTCCATTGTAGATTTAAATAAATGATGTTGAATGGTCTATGAATGGTTATTTTTTAAGGTGATTCCTTATGATGATAATTATTAGGCAGGATCGCTAGAGGCTACCTATAGAGTGTAACCCCCCATTAGCTTGGGCAGAAGTCCTCCACCTTTAGACCAGAACCCCCTATCAAATAGGAAATGGGTCCTCGATGACTAGTTTCGAACCACCATTCCTCACTAGAGTGAGAGTCCTTGATTTATAGAGTGTAACCCCCCATCAGCATGGGCGTGGGTCCTCAAGCTATAGAGTGGAACCCCATATTAGGTAGGTTGCCCATTCTCATGAAACTAGATTTGAACCCCCATGACGCATCAGGGCGTGGGTCCACTATATATACTTACTGAGTGGAGCCACCCTATTAAATAGGGTGAGGGTCCTCATGACACTAGAGTGGAACCCCCCTAATACATTTGAGTGTAGTTCCTCTACAGATACGTACCAAGTGTAACCCCCTACCAGATAGGGAATGAGTTCTCATTACACTAGAGTGAACCACTCCCCCCATTATCTTAGACTTGGTTCCTCTACGGATACATATATAGTGGAACCCACCTAACACACTAGGGTAGATGTTACCTTCTTGGAGTTTTCCCCCTTGGCTATGCAACACTGTGTAATAGTGTGGGCCTCGACACGATTTCCTCTGGGTGGACATGTGAGATACTGGGTATCATTGATGGACTTTTGGAACTTTTGGTGAATCTTTTTTTTTGGGCTGAGCTATGATAGAGAGATCCCCTTACTCTCTCATTTGGGATTCTATTAACTGAGAATATATATATATATATATAAATATATCAATACCTTTGGATTTGTTTACTCTCCTTCCAGGGGTTGTGATGATGCATATGGTATTCCACATGCTTTTGGTGTTTATCTTCTCTTTGTAATACGAGGTTACTCCCTTAAAATATGTGGAAATGACTATACATGCAGTCTATCCACACATCATGTTGACCCCCTTGTGTTTTTAATAGGATACACGTTATCTTTATTGGGTTGAGTTGCATCCTGTTTACTACCTACTATCATTCTTTTCCTATTGTATCTCTTATTTCTCTCCCTTAAGATTTCAGGATGTATTACTAGGTATGTATATACTCACCCCTACATGGTTGTTTCTAGCATGTGTCGTGTTTTACAAAGATGATAGAAAGGCAAGTGGTGACTACAGAGAAGTTTATAGATACCCAGTACTTTAGACTGTGTTTGGTGGTCTTAGATTAGAGATCAAGATATAGAATCTCTAAGTGTTTTAATTTATAGTTTTTTCCAGTTGGGACATCTTTTGGGTTGGTCGTGTATCTTTTCCCTTTACTTCTCAATTTTCACTACCGTACTATTGTACTATCTAGAGGTTACACATGCATGGGGTTTCCCCTCTTATTTTTCATCTTTATTATTTTTACTTTTCACTTCTACATAGATATAAATATGTTCGTGTGTATAGGTACTTATTAAAGGACCTCCCCTTGTTATATATTCCTTCAGTGCT
This sequence comes from Viscum album, assembly GCA_963277665.1. Taxonomy (NCBI): domain Eukaryota; kingdom Viridiplantae; phylum Streptophyta; class Magnoliopsida; order Santalales; family Viscaceae; genus Viscum; species Viscum album. The sequence goes on along the minus strand of OY728166.1, from coordinate 1,075,591,943 downwards.
AGTCAACATCCCCTAGCCAATGGAGGTGGGATTGGGGTTTTTGCAGCTCGAGCCCCGATTAGGGTCAGATCATGACATATATGACTTAATATCATTAGAAATATACAATAACCATGAATTTTATAAGATTAAGAAAATAGAATATTTTTATATAAAACATAAAATAATTAATATAACAAAACAAATCAAATTTAATCATTGAACTAGTTGTGATTATCTTATAAATTAATCTTAAAACATAATAACCATATTAAAGACTTCATTTTTGTTAATGAAACTAAAATTATAAGGTATTAAATTTTAAATAAAAACCGATATATATATATATATATATATCAAAAAAAATATTATAAAATATAAGTTATATTTATAATTACTTCCACGTATGGAGTTCTATTTGGGTGCTTCATCAACAAGTGATCTTTATGAAAAATTTTCCATGACATGAATTTTCATATATATATATCTACTAAAAAAATGTATAAACAATAAGAATTAAAAATAAACTTATAAAAAAGAATAAAAATTACTTTTTTTGATGAGGTACTAATTTTTTATAAACACCACATAATAATGAGAGAAATAAATATATTTTTCATTATTTTGGGTATAATATTCCTATCATTCAATGACCACTACAATATAAAAAGCTAAAAATTAATAAAATAACAATGAATATTAATTCATAATAATATTAGTGTTTTAACCCACCAAATAATGGAAAAAACCATCACCTAATCTCTGTATTTGATAATCTCTAATATATATTTGAAACTCTAGTAAGAGTTTTAAGATGTTTTATAGCTGTTGAAATGAATTTTGGATCTATAATATCGTAAAAAACATTGGTATCATTTTGAATAAAAGTCATGTGTATAAAATTAATTAAATAATAAATATAGTAATTAATTTTAAGTCATCTTTATTTAAGTATATACAAATAGAAATATAAATATACGTACATGGAAAAAAACAACAACACACGCACACTGATATCATAAAAAATAACTAGATCAAGAATTTTTTTGAATATTCTTAATGGATAGACTCTTCCACATATATCATATGTCATATAAAATTTATAATTATTACCCATAGAAAAATAAACACAAGATAATATTTTTATCCCATCATAAATATATGAATTATCTAATATTATTGGTACCCAATCCTTTTATTTCTATTGTACTAATTCTTTTTTTATTAGATATTCCTATATAAAATAAATGTTATAAAACATTATAATTAAGTTTTATTCAAATGTAAATAATATTTAAAAAAAATGGAAACCTTAAATGTCAGATAAAAAAGAAGGCCATCCAGCCAAAGTAATTAATGTCCCACACATTCTCTAACTCTTGTAACTTCCTTGGTAGGCAATGAAAATAGACTAGATCGATCAATAATATCAGGTAGTGATATTTTTACTTGAAACAACTACATAAGGTGGTGTTTTATAGAATCCCCAAAAATATGTATGACCCTGTATGCTATAATACATATATGGGGATATCTGGCATAGAAATCATAATACATGGTCTGGTCTGAATGAGGAGCTGGAGGATCAAATTAGGCATGCTAGGCAGGCTGTGTTGGCTACATAGGCTCTGCATTCTATGTATTCTACACAAGATGCGTAGACTGTAATTTCCCCATCAATTTCCAAACATAGCCTATATAACTAATTGGATTTAATATCTATAGACTATTTCATGACTTTCATATCATATTTAAAGGAATCTATTTCCCTATCTCATGATTCTCTACTTTTATGACCAAAAATTTTCCTAACACTAACACCCACCTCATATCCTCTTTTGTGGTTGAGGTGTTTTGGATTTCCTAAAGTAGCAGCTAGGATGTCCATCATACCCTTAGGGATAAATGTTCCCTACATTATATTCTCTTAAAGTTCATCCTGAAATGAAAAATTAAAACTGCATATTACTATTAATTTAAAAAAGAAAAAAAATCAAATAAAAATATGAATTAATTTCTTATAATTTTTTCATCCAATTCATTAGATTTCTGTGTAATATACTCTTTATTTTATTTATTTGTGATATTTTCCATTTTTCATGTTGAGTGGGGGAGATGGAGTACCAAATCGGACCTCATCTGAACCACTAGTAAATTGATCTCTTAGTACATAAATATTTTTCTACAATAATTTTATTCTTTATTAAACGACACCCTCCACGTGATAAAGTTTTATGTTATACATTCAACAACAGGATCTCTTAATGATATCTCATAGAGGCCTATAATATAAAAATAAACTAATAATTAATTAGTTAATATACATGAAATTTTTACAATATAAAATATCTATCATGCCATAAATTATCCATAATGTCGGTTGGTGAAAAAATTATTCCATGTTTTTTAATATAAAAACCCATAATCTAGAAATGGTTTTTCATTCTATAAATTCCAAAAAAAAAACAACTTTTTTTGTCAAATGTGTTTTAAAACTACTCCATCTAACCACAACTAAATATAGAAATATTTTATTAATTTATTTCATTTTTTAATATTGAATGTCATTTGTAATTGAAAAAATTGAATAACAATCATTTAAAATATATCATATTCAAAAAATAAGATAAAAAAATAAATAAATTGAAAAATATTACCTTTATAGAATCTCATAACTACTCTTTCATAATATTATCTATGAACTTCCAATCTGGATATAAAATATAAATTCTAAAACAACTCTGAATGGTGATATAATGGGTAAACTGTATTGAATTTGTTCCGGTTTGGTTATTATCCTCCTTAAAATTAATATATAATCTCTAGTCTCCATGAAAATGTGATTTTTTTAAATGTATAATACCAATTTTACTAACTATAGAAATTTATTTCTCTATAGAATATAGAGAAGACACCTCTATGGGAGGATCATTAGTAGTTCTGCAACTATTTTTTGTAAATTAAATATTGTCATTAAGTAAATAATTATATTAATGAATATTTAATAACATGAAAAAAGATATATACCCTGGTAAATGTTATTCTTCCTCTGTATCATTCATTGAATTTAAAAAATGTAATTAAATTATATGTATTTTCATATTATTAGAAAATTAAATACTTAAATATAATGATTTCAAAATTATATAAGTAAAAAAATTGTTTCACACTTGTATAATTTTCAAAAACTGATGTCATGATTATTAAACACAAAATAGAAAAGTTAAACTATTAAATATAAACATCAATTTGAAAATGATAGAAACGTTTAAAAATTTAAACATCACAGCTATAAAAAGGTGTTTCAAATGTGTAAATTTAACAACAACATAATGATGTACGTTGTATTTTTTAATAAAATAATGTTTAACAATAATTTTTGAATATAAATTTTAACACAAAAATTAGAAAAATAATTAATATATATATAACTAAACATCTAATAATTAATAAAAAAAATAGTTTTTAAACATGTAAATTTTAAAAAAGATATTAAATATAAATATTTTCTTGTATAATTAAGTGAGAAATTTATTTTTTCCCATATCCCTTCACCATGACCATTTCATGTAGCATGGACTATGTATGCATTATAGTTATTATTATCATCCATAAATCAAGTTTTATATAAATAAGACACATATAAATTCATATCATCATCATCATCTTTATCACCCAAATGAATTATTTTCCCTTGAAAAATGATGGACAACTAATCATTCTATGGATCATTAACATAAAATATCTTCTTTCCATGTGAGTCCATGATAAATGGTTCCTCTTTTAAACTAAATATTTTCAATTAAACCAGTGTAAAACCATAATCATCATGTTTCAGCCCACTATTACTATCTATCGTGTCACACTTAATCAAAATGACTCAAAATTTAGCATAATTAATTTACCATATATCCTCAAGAACTCCAAAATATTCCCTTAATGATGAAATTTGGTTTCTATCTTTTTAACTTGAAAAATGAATTTCAATTATATTGAGTATTACCCCACTATTTTGAATGGTAATCTTATCATCATGACATTTTGTGTAATATGTGTACCCATTTACATAAAAACTAGACCATTTGACCACATTAAGAGAAAAACCCCACCAAAAATTTCAATGTTTTTTATGCGGATATATCTATGAAGAATTTCTCTTTAAACATTGAAAAAATGTCTTTTTATGCACAATCATCAAACAATTTTCATTTCTTTTCAGATATCATAGAATTAATTCATAAATATGTGATGATATATATGGTCAAACATCATTTTAATTGTTTAAAATATATAAATATGCCTCCATCACTTCTTCACATGGAATAAAAACTACATTTAAGCCATGAATCACTCAACCTTCACAATAAACTGTCATATGCTAAGATATTGGGATATTAATATCCTCAAGTAAAAACAAATAATCAGTAAAAAAATCAATCACCTCTTACGATACATATTTTAGAATAATAGAGGCCTTAAGCGGATAAGGATTTTTAATATATCCCTTCAAAATTTTCATATTTATTTCAAAAGGATACACCCAATGTAAATAAATATGCCCAAATATTGTTTCATCATTCACCAAATAAATCACTATTTGAACAATTATATTAAAAAACATAGGTTATAAATACATTTATAGTTGAAAAAGTATAATATTAGCATCATTATCCAACAAATCTAACAAATTTGGATCAATGAGTTTACTATAAATGTATTTGAAAGAATTATATAATCTAATGATAGTCATTATGATAGATGTTGTTAATATACCCTAAAATTTAAATTGTAGTAGTTTTTCAATCAATACATGAAATTTTGGTATGTGACTGGTAGTAGTTGATTCATTTGAAGAATATCTAATGGGTACTTTAATACTATGAAGTCACTGAAAAAATCCGTCTTCCCAATATTTCTTAATGTCTGAAAAGACAGAGGTCAATATGTTCAATTTTCGTTTATAATGGGAGCCAAATCCAAACATATTCCCATAGATATAAAGTCCAATATTTCATGTAATTCATCTTTTTTTTTATTTTCTTTTATGTCTAAAAAAGTTGCAATAAAACTGTCCCATATGTTTTTCTCAATATGCCTAATGTCAATGTTATGTTTTATCTTTAACAATCACTAAAAAGGTTTTTAGAAAAAAATAGAATGTTTCATATAGACAATTATTTAATGAACATAACCTATTTTATTTCCAAATGTTAAATCAATATTTTCACCCAATCATAATATTTTTCAACTAAAAATGGTTTTATGGGAATATTATAATCCTATAAAATATTAAATGATTTTTTCAATATATGATACAGACGATTAATTTGAAACAATATTCAACATTCCATATACACTATGTTTGTTCCATTTGGAAATAGATAATATGAATTATATTCTTCACAAATTGGACATGATTTATGTTCCTTAACACTATTTCTATATAAGTTTCCATATGTAGGAAATTAGTTTATAGTGGTAAGTACCATAGAATGAAAAACATTACTCTTTCTTATATGCATAATAAAATGTAACACCTGTATCCAATAACTGATTCAAATTAATAATAAATGGTGGAAGATACACATCTATATAATTTCTTGGTTGTTTTGTTCCATAAATCATCAAAATCAAAATAACATATTTTTTCTTCTTACATATATGTGGGGAACATTTTTAAAATACTAAAAAAACTAGCGATGAACTATTTTGGCCACTTAGGCTCAATATGGATTCATTTCATCTATGTAGATTCCCATTATGAGATTTCTAACTTTACTTCCAAAATCAAGAAAATATTTATCAAATGTCTTCCACTATGGTGAATCATTAGTGTGATTTTAGTTATCATCAGATATTTTATCATATGTATTCCATCTTATCCTTTTTACATCAATTAAATTTTCAAACATATGCTTAAAATTAGGAATTATTAGAAGGTACCAAATTTCTTTTATAGGAGGTTTGATTCTAATACCAGAGAATGAATTAGAGTTAAATTATTGGAATTATTAAAAGGAATTAATGGAATAAATTATTGGAATGTAAAAAATTGATTTAGTAGGAGGTTAGATTCTAGTACCTAATGCTAAATCAGATTTAAATTTTTCATCAATCTTATAACATGATTCCCACATTTAGAAAATTTTGAAAAATATTTATATTCCTTAATATACAACACACAATCATTTAGGAAAGTATGTATCTTTTTTATAACCCATTCCCATTAGGAATAATATTTTTTATACCTCATAAATTGGAATTTGGAAGCCTATTTCCTTTTAGAAGTAGATCTTTTAAATGTTCAAGAAACCTAGAGAAATTGTTGTCACTCAACTCATTTTGTTCTTTCAAGTTATCTAATCTCAGAACTCATTATAAAATTTTACATTTTTTGAAACCCAAGGATAAATTTTTTATCATAATCTTCAAAATAATCAAACAATTCAGGTTTTATTAATGGTTTCAATTCCTATATCATGAATTAATTCTTCAATTTGACCCTCTCACTCGTTTTGAATATTTTTTATCAATATTATATATTTAATTTTCCATTCATTAACCATTGTTGATCCAACATGTATAATTAGTGCTAAATCCACAAAAAATGAGATTATCCTTGATATCTATGGAATTTAACTTTGTCACATTCAAAAACCTCACGCATAGATAGAAAATAAAATCTATGTTTTGAGGATTTTATTTTAAACAATTCCAAGAAATCATCAACTCATTTTTTATATTCCTCATTGGTTCTTCATAAATTTATCCAATTACAATCCATCAAATATCTAAGACCAGAATATAATATATTATAACATATAAACATTAATATATATATATATAAAATTTAAAAATAAAAACATATAATAAAAATTATTGATGATAAAGTGGGAAATATCTTTGATTATTAGGATTCAAATAAAAAATAAATTACATAAGGAATTTATATTATTTAAATAATTGATTATAAAATATGTTTTACTATATTAGTAAAATAATAAGGATACATTTTTAAAGTTTTCATTCCATTTTTTCAAACTAATATCACACAACACCACTTATATTCTACCTAGACCCATTAAGATAGTCATCAATATTACTCTTTAGTTTACAGAGAATAAATAACTTTAGTCATAAATCAAAATATTTATTATCAACAAAAAGTTAAATTTTATAGTGTAAAAAATTTAGATCAAATGAAGCACTGACTACAATAATAGTAAAATAGGAAGAACTCATTGATTGAATCCCCCAAACACAATATAGTAATATGGGAGGGTGATTAAGTAAAAATTCATTTTCACTATAAAATAATATTAAAAAATTTATTAAAGATGACTCTTCTAATATATTAACCCCATAATTTTATCCAACTTATTCATTTCATAATAATATTTTGGATAACTATTACCATATGGTAATATGAACCAATTTTGAGATGTGATCACAATAAGTATATGATATCTAATATTTTTATTTAATATCCATAAATTTTGTGATTACTTATTATTTAATTAAAACACAACTACTATAAGGTGATTCCAATAAATCAAAAATAATTATATAAAGTTATGAAGATTAAAAATAAGAGTGGTTATCATTATCATCCAATACTGATTTTGGTTGAAATGAATGAAAATATATGATGTATTAATTAAAAATTATATTTAATTTTAATAAATATATTATGAGATATATGACTTTATATCTTCTTGATTATTGTCATGCTGATAAAAAAAATCAATTTGGTTATAATAAAAAATTGAAAAAGATCATAACAACTAGTTTCAACTAATATAAATATTTATATATAATTTTAAAAACTGTATGGTAATTCCATCAAATAAAAAAATTATAAAATGAAACAAAATTTGACAATTTTTTTTATAAAAAATATAATGAAAGGATATATCAAATTTATAACTAATAGATAAATAATTTTGCTTCAAAATTTAAAAATTAACTTTAAATTTTCAGATTCTAGTAATGAAATATTGATCCAAAATATATATGTACCACATCAATGTTGGTGATAGGGTGAACACTTCATGATTTAAGAAACATATTTTAGAAACCAAATAAGAAAAAATAACAAATTAAAACCATCAACCACAATTTATGGTTGACTATAAAATGGTTTTCAAGAACTAAATATCTTTTTGGATCATGAAAAAATGATAAAGGATGAAAGATTGAAGATAAATTATTTATAAACTATTATTAAAATGGATTAAAATTTGACTCGAAGATCTTAGGTGGTCGATAGTTCTATTATCGACCCAAATAAGGTTTTTGAAAAATAAACTATTTGTGGACTGTGAAAAAAATTCCAAAGGTTTATATATAGAAGATTAATGATATTAAAAATATAATTAAAGATAATTAAAATTAACAAAATTTGAATCATAGAATGGTGGGCTTCATCAGTGCCTTCAATATTCAGGATAAAATCAAGATTTGTAAAATATTAAATAAGGGTTCGAGTTGGGTGTTTTTAAGGGTTTCAGTATTGGTTATTAACAAAACCGACATTGAAATTTTTTATTAGAATTATACATTAGTTTTAGAAAAAAAATATTTATGAAAGTTTTTTTTAACTTTCAATATTGGTTCATGAATAAATAGGCATTAAAAGTTTTCTCTATAACCTTTATTGTCAGGTCATTAAAAACCAATGTTATAACTATGACATTAAATCCAATATTTATTCTAGTGTGCACTAAGTGTGTTGAAATTTAAATTAATAACGTGACTTAAAATAATTACTTCCCATATAAATGAGAATTATTTCATCTCTTGTTTAAAATTATTTGAATTAGTCTCCAATCACCTTTTAAATAGATTTATATTCCTTTAAAACTATTACTAAAATAGAAAAAAAAATCTTAAATTCAAATTCCACAGATGAGTGATTCAAGATAAATAGATCTCTACATATGGAATCTTAAAAATTATGGTTAACAACTTACCATTGATTCCAAATGTTTTATTGATAATCCATATAATAGATACTTTAAATTAGGGTGTAACACAAAACTATGGTTCCCAACCCTAATGTTCACCTTAAATGTCTGGTAAAAAATTAGTGTTCCTTATCAAAAGATAGGTTCCTAAACCTAATGTTATTATTAAAACATAGGGTTTAGAATAATTATTCCATATTCCATCAAAATATATTGAATACTTATAAAAACATCAAATCATTTAATTTTAGAATTTATGAAGAAATAAAATTATTATTTCAATAAATATAAACATGAAATTAAAATCATGAAACTTCAACAGTAAAAAAAGAGGGAGTTTGTTAGTATCAAAATTTTTGTAAAAACAAATAAAATTGTTGGATAAACATTCATATTCACAAAAATATCACCCTTTTTTATTATCACAAAAACCAAATAAATATAAACATAAAAATATAGGTTTTAATTAGATAATAAAAAACAGATATTTATTAAAAAAATAGAATAATCTTTAATATATCCAAATTTATTATTACAATTTTTTCAAATTTATCAAATAATTTAAAATTGAAATTATTAAAAAAATAATACTTAATATAAAGATATAGTCAAGAATCAATAAAAAAACTATAAAGAATAGTTAATAGTAATTTTGTGTTTATCCAAATTTCTCCCCCTTTTGTGATATAAAAAGGAAAGTTGATAAATAGAATAAAACACATTAAATGTTTAAAAAATCCTGTTATTGAATGTTTTTAATGAAAAAAATGATTATAATAAATGAATATACTTAGACATAAAATAGAAATAAACTAATGCTGAAGAGATTCAATTTTTTTTGGGGTAAAATGAACTTCTCAAATATTCAATAGTATTTTGACAATTCCCATGATCTTAATTTGATCTCATAGATTCATATTTAATCGCATTAAAATTATGAACAATGATCATATGAAATTAGAAAGTCTATTCCTTAAAATAATCCTCAAAATGATATGATGAAGTCTCAAAAGGTCTTCTAGAAGTTTCACTAACTTCAACTAATTGATGTGATTTCACATTAATCTCTTCACCATATGGATAGGTAAGAACCCAATAATCTTATGTTCCCTCCCTAAATTTAAATTAAACACTACATTCCAAGGGATTAATAAGAGACATTGTATAATCCATGTTCAAATTAGTTTTTTTAGATAATGGGTCACTGAAATTCACATCAGAATAAGCCCACTCACCATGAACTTCTTCAGTTCCTTGAGGACATAAAGAATGATCTGTTTCTTGAATGTGTTTCTCTTCACCTTGAACAACCCCCTTTATTGATTCTTTAACTAGGGTAACGTTATCATATGTTCTTACAACAAATTCTTCAACTATTTCTATTAGACTAGCATACACAATTATTTATTCACCAACTAGAACTAGTTGATTTAATTATTCAACAGTGAGAATTATAACACAATCAACTGGTCCCTAACTTCATCAAGGCATTTAAAATACACAACTCCACAATCTTTACAACAATTTTCTACAAATTTTATTGGATACTTAATTACTCTTCTTTCATAGAAAGGATATTCTCCTCCATAATTTTACTTCTCATTATGTTGATAGTAATTATGGTTACAAAAATAGAAAAATGTTTTATATTTACAACCAATTGAGCTCATCTAGGCCCTCTTTCAACCTGAGATTTTCTAAATTCTTCATAACCTTTTCTCATAGAATCATCCAACAATAGGGTTCTGTGATAACCAGGGAACCAGATCATATTTTTTTCTTTCCCATTTGACATTACAATAATAATATTACCATTGGTTATGATCCATATAAATACCAAAATTATAAGCATCCTAATAGAGAGAATATAATAATGACGACATTTAATGCTTATCTAGATGTCATAGATCATTCCCTTTCCATATAGAGAAATAGAAACTAATCTTCCATAAGGGAATACAAGAATCCTCATATCTATATGAAAATATTGATACATGTATCTCAGAATAAACATATTGGTAAATAATTTTATATCACTTAAAAAAATCATCACATATATTACTGGAAAAAGTATTTTCTCCAGCTTGGATATCCTTAGTAATAATGAAGTTTGAATAAAATATATAAAAAATGATTTAATCTACCTCTACATCCTTTATGAATATCTTTATAACTTGGTAGGTCCCAAATGAAAAATACATTATATCAACTTACTTATGTAAATTTTCCTTAGAATGATATTAAACTCACCTTCATGGGTGAATTTTTAAATCTAAGTAAGATCAATTTAAAATAATTGAAAATTACTTCCCATTTAACTTTATAGAAAAAAATCACCTGAATCATCAAAAATGAACTGGGAATTTTTTGTAAAATTATTTTACTTCATCTTTCATGATATAATAATTATTTTTAATGTTAAATATGCACTTCATAACTTGAAATATTTGAAATTTCTTCATTACAAAATTCATCTCAAAGAACTATTAAAATTATATAACCTTTCACTGAAAAAATTTCTTTTCATAACTAAATGGCCTTTAAATTTTAATTCTGCTTGGTCCAGCATCATTGGTTTTCTATATCTTGTCTGTGGAAAGAATTATAAGGTCTAGGGTTTGAATGTTAGGGTTATAGAGAGATATTTAGAGAACCAAGATTTAAATGGAACAAGATCAATTGTAGAAGGGAGTAATATGGGTTTTAGTATAAAGACCCAGCCTTAAACATTACATAATATTAAATTAAATGAATAATTCACATTGAGGATATTTTCAGGTTTATAGTTTTAGAGAAATAGGAAATAAAAATTAAATCTTGAAATAATTATAATGTAGACACTTCTACACAGTTTCCATTTTTTTTCATAAAATAAAAACTCTTGAAAAAAAGAGTCACGTCTAGTTCCATGTTTTAGATATCATGACTTTTCCTTGATCCCATCCTTGACCCTATTCATCTTTATGTCCTGTAAAAACCTTTCAAAACTTGGGATGAGCATAAAAATCACAGTAAGGGTTATAAAATAAAGAAATAAAACATTTGTTCCTAAATACATACAAAACATGAACTCTTTTACTTAACTCATGAAATCATAAGATTTTATGAATAACACATAGAAATCATAAATCATATAGGTAACTTGTTGCATCCATATCATACTTACATTGTAGCTATCACAACTATATAGATATTTACTTTGGAATACCAATCACAGTATATTCCCTAAATATCTTAGGAGAAACATTCAAGTTCACCTCCGTCACGTTACCCAATGCATTAGAGAGCTATCTCGGGCTCAACCACCCTAGGTTTATCACGGAACCACCTATATACATAAATAATTTCCAAGAACCATAACATGATCATAACACATAACATAAGTATAACGGAAAGATAAAATTTCCACATTGAAATAAAAAAATATCATCTCAAGATATTGAAATAATAAATCATTTCTAAAAATCATTTTCAATACTAAAATATGTAAAAATAGTATATGGTATTTATTTTTCCTTTTAAAAACATTATGACTTGTTAAGGAATCCAAAGATCAAATAATAATCGCAGCGGCAGAAAGGTCATTGTCATCGCTTACGTTAAAAAAAGCAATCATTTTTGTCATTTAGTAAAATGCTTCATATAACAAAGATTCCCTTTGAATGAAATGAAAATTAAAAGGTGTTTATACAGAGTATAAAAGAAATCATGTATTAAAACAAAATATGCCTCAATGAAAAGAGATTGAGATGAAGTCCCTTACCTCTTGTCCGACTTGACTCGATCGTTCTTTAATCTCCTGAATAATAAACTAAAGTTAATTTCTACTTTCTTAAGAACCTTTTTCAAGTTTATTATTCCTTTTATATTACTTATTACTATGTTATAAATATTATGTAATCATTTAAGTTAATAACATTCATTTTTTTGATATTTGGTACTTGAGTAAAAAATGAACACCTTATATTTACAACTTGTTCATGTGGTCAATAGTCCATTATATCCAGAATGATATTCATGATATGGATATCATATATATCATATATATCCAGCATATACATGTATTTATAATAGTACATAACATTTAGAGGTAAGAAATGAAATGCATCGTTCATGGAGACGGTAAGCCATACGTACGCATGAGCGCTACTTTCATTTCTATTTCTTATTTTAATGGAATTAAAACATAATGATAAATATGTATATTAATTACAGTATAATATCATATATAATATCATTAACTCTACCCTTTATATGTACCACATATGGTATGAACGAGTCATATCACTTTGAGGTGGCGGTAGTCCGCACTTCCTCAAATGAAATTACCGAGTTTACCCATAATGGAAACCATAAAGGTATGCTATAAATGGAAATTATGGAAGCATAAAGAAAACATAAAAATAATATATATCATATATAAATACAGTTCCATCATAATAGACACCATGAGAGGCGGTTGGAGATATTTTAACAATCATCGTTTCGTGAGGTGTTAGTTTTCCATCCACAGAAACATTATGTTCTTCATCCATTAGCTGGAGGTGTGTGTAAGTGTAGTCAGAATCCTTCTCATAAAAACATACTAGTATATTTAGGATACTGGTGTTGTTACAAAATAATGGAATAAAAATATTTTAGGGGTTGTAGAAGTAAAATAAAAGAAACCAGTTTAAGAGAACTCGTTACCTTTAATTTGGGTAACTCCATTTGGTTTGAACCAAATGACTTCTTGATGTTCCTAATGCCTATAGTAAGGATTATAGGAGGAGGCGAGGGATTTATGGAGCTTAATTGGGTAGAGGTTAGACAATCCAAAAGGCTTTAGAGGTGTGAGGAATTGGTTTGAAGTGGTCTTCTTTTATAAGGGAGAGGAGGGGCTCTTTAAGAAAGTGTGAAAATATTATTTTATTATATAATGATATTCGGCTTCAAAAGGTCCAAAAATAATTAAAGTAAAAGATAATATGACTGATATTGGAAATAAAATCATCCAATCATAATTGGACATGTTTTGGATAATATTTTAATCATTATAATCTTATTTATTTAAATGATTTATTAATGAGGTAAACACTGCATCATTATTATGTCATAAATAATTTAATTTATTTGTTGTCTAAAAATTATAAAAAAATACCATGATGTAGGAAATCTTTTTATCTTTCTAATGAATATTTATAGTAAAAAATATAACTTATATAACACTATGTAAAAATTAATTTAGAAAGAGATATTTGTTTATGTCATTTTTGTCTTTACTTTAAATTAATTAATCTAAATTGTCATTATCACTCCCAAGTGGCTCAGTGAGGTCCCAAAATCGACCCAAAGATTCCCATGGTCGTAAATAAATCAACCAATAAGGTTTGGACAAGTGTTAAGGTAATTTTGAATTATTATAATATTCTTTTTACCTTGAATTACCTTATTTACCTTTAACCATGGTAAATAAAAGTCAAAAGTTACTATTCACGAAAAAATTATTTTCATCTTATTAAACAACATTTTACTTTCTGATAACAACCATGTATGTCTGATTTTTGAAATTCAATTCACATAAGCGGTAAAAATTCATTTAAATGAAAAAGTCAGTTTTTTTTATTTACTACTAAGTGGTTTCACTATTCATCAAAAATTGATGTTTTTTCAGAAAAATACCAAAAATTAAGCCTATGAATTATTTGATATTCCGAATTCAATAATGATGTCTATTTTTAAAAATTCAAAACATTTAAGTGGAATTAATTAATTTAAAATTAATTCCCGCCGTTAAAACAAATAGCCTGTTTTTAATAAACAATAACTATCAAAAGATTGACACCTGTTTATGTACAATTTAAAAGTGAAATTTATTTAAATGACCAAAATTGGATTAAATTGTAAAAATATATTCTAATTACACTTTAAAACCAATTAAAATGATAATCTATCCATATAAATAAATTAGATTAAAACATAGTTTTGAATTAAAATACAATATTTTCACTATTCAATAAAAAATGAACTTTATCAGAAAAATTCCAAAAGTTTACACAAAGTAAATTTTGATGTCCCCATTCTAAAGAAGAATTTTATTTGGTCATATAGAATTTATTAAAGTGGCCAAAAATATATTTAAATAGGGTTCTCCATTAAAAGGCGATAAATCGGCATTTTAATGTAAATTATGCTTAAAATTAGATTCATTCACATTTTAAGCCTCTAAATTTTATTGGATAAATGTAAATACATTTTATAATAATGTATAATAATATTGTAGTTAGTTTTGTTTATTCCCGCCAATACAACGGCTATGAGTTAACTACTATTTAAAATAATAATATTATATTATTACTATGCAATGTAAGATATCAAAGAAACTCATTGTTGCGTATCGGGTATGCTATCGAATATAGAAACCCTTTTAAAGTAAAATTAATATTTAATTCACAAATATTAATAAATATGAAAATCTATTATTATTCATTTACCTGGGATGTTACATCCTTCCCCCTTTTGGAAATTGCATCCTCGCAATTTTTATTCACTTATAAAAATAAGTGGGGGTATTTATCCCTCATAGCATTTTCAGATTTCCATGTTGCCTCTTCAACCATATGGTTTTTCCACAAAACCTTTACCTAGTGAATTACCTTATTCCGCAAAACTTGCTCTCTTCGGTCAAGAATCTGGACTGTTTGTTCTTCATAAGAGAGATTCTCTTCTAACTAAACAACCTCTGGGCTCAAAACAAGAGATGGATCTGGAATATATTTTCTCAACATCAAAACATGAAAGACATTGTGTACCTGGGATAAACTCGGAGGAAAAGAAACTTTGTACGCAAATGATCCAACTTACTCCACAATTTTATAATGTCCAATGAACCTTGGAAACAAATTTCACTTATTACCAAAACACATCACACTTTTCCATGGATAAACTTTGAGAAATACATGATCACCTACCTCAAAAGAAAGATCCTTCCACCAGTTATCTGAATAACTTTTCTGTCTGCTCTAAGCTATTCTCATGTTCTTCTGAATCAACTGAACTTTCTCTGCCATCTCTTCTACCAATTCTGGTCCCATCAGCTTCCTTTCACCTACTTCATCCCAAAAAGTTGTAGTTCGGAAACTCTTTCCATATAATGCCTCAAATGGAGCCATATATATACTGGAATGAAAACTTTTATTATATGAAAATTCAACCAAAGAAAGATATTGGTCCAAACTTCCCTGATAATCTAGTGAACAAGCACGTAGCATATCCTCTAAGGTCTGAATTGTTTATTCTGATTTCCCATCTGATTGAGGATGAAAAGCTATACTAAAATTTAATTTGGTACCCAATGAATTCAGAAGGACTTTCCAAAAGATAGAAGTAAACCTGGGATCACAATCATATACAAGGGAGAGGGGAACTCCATACAAGCTGACTATCTCTTTAACATACAACCGAGATAGTTGATCTAGAGACAATGTATCCCGAATAAAAAGTAAATGAGTAGATTTTTTCAATCGATCAATAATAACCTAGATTTTATTATTACCTCGAGATGTATTTGGTAATCTCACAACAAAGTCCATGGATATATTTTCCCGTTTCCACTCTGGCACCGGTAGAGGCTGAAGCATTCCTTTCGGTAACTGCCGCTCTGCTTTAACCTACTAACAAGTCAAACGCTTCACAGTAAAATTAGCAATATTTCTTTTCATTCCATCCCACCTGTAATACTCCCAAAGATCTCTGTACATCTTAGTACTACCGAGATAAACTGAAAACGGAGAACTATGAGCTTCACATAACAAATCATTCTTCAACTGTGAATCACAAGGCACACATAATCTATTTCAAAATCTCAAAACACAATCATTTTCAGCATTAAAATCAGGAAACTTACCCTTCTAAACCAACACTACCTTTTTCTGCAACTCATTGTCTTCTTCTTGTGCTTTCTTTATTCTATCTGATAGAGATGATTTCACTGACACCTAAAACAAAACAGAAGAATATCCTGCACCAACAACTTCTATGACAAAGTTCATCAAATCAAAAACCAAAGGATCTTGTTCCAAACGTAACATGGTTAATGAAGCATCAATTTTTCGACTCAAACCATCAGCCATTTTATTTTCTTTTCCTGGATGGTAATGGATCATGCAATAGTAATCCTTGATTAATTCTAGCCATCTCCTCTATCTCATGTTTAATTCTTTTTTAGTGAATATATACTTTAAACTTTTGTGGTCAGTATATATTTCACATTTTACTCCATAAAAATTATGCCTACAAATTTTTAAATCAAAAACAACAGCAGCTAATTGAAAATAATGTGTAGGGTAATTTAACTCATGAGGTTTCAAATGACGTGAAACATAAGCAATTACCTGATCATTATGCATAAGGACACACACAAGTCCTTTCAATGAAGCATAAATGTAGATAACAAACTCACCATTTTTGGATGGCAGTGCCAAAACTGGAGCATTCACCAATCTTCTTTTCAATTCCTGAAAACAATCATCACATTATTTTTTCCAGAGTAACTTAACACCTTTTCGCGTTAACTTAGTCATTGGACTAGATAACCATGCGAAATATTCAACAACCCTCTGATAATAACCTGACAAACCAAGAACAATATGAATCTCGGTTATATTTATTGGTCTTGGCTATTATTCAACAACTTTTGTTTTAGAAAGATCAACAGTTATGCCATATTTTGAAACAATGTGACCAAGGGAAGCAATTTTTTGTAACTAAAACTCACACTTGCTGAATTTCCCATATAGTTTCTTTTCTTTTAAGGATTCCAAGACAACCCTTAAATGACTTTCATGCTCCTCTTTACATTTGGAATAAACCAAAATATCATCAATGAACACAACCAAAAACATATCCAAGAACTCATGGATAATTCTATTAATAAGATCCATGAATACAATAGGTGCATTGGTTAAATCAAAAGGCATAACTACAAATTCATAATCGCCATATCTAGTATGAAATATGGTCTCTGGAATGTGTGCTTCCTTTACTTTCAACTGATAGTACCCTGAACTCAAATCAATCTTCAAAAAATACTGATCTCCCTGGAGATGATCAAACAAATCATCGATATGAGGCAAATGATACTTATTCTTAACAATGATGTTATTCAATGCTCTATAATCAATGAAAAGTCTCATTGAACCATCTTTCTTTTTAACAAACAAGACAAGAGCACCCCATGATGATGTGCTAGGTCGAATGAAAACTTTATCTAATAACTCCTGAAATTACTTCTTTAACTCTAAAATTTCAATTTGATCCATTCGATAAGGGGATTTTTAAATTGGCTTATCATCAGGAACCAAGTCAACAGTAAATTCAACTTATCGATCAGGTATAATATGAGGAAACTCATCCGAACAAACATCAAGGTACTCATTTACCACTGGAACATCATTAATATGAACAGTTTCTTTATTTTCAACAATATGTTCAAGGTAACATTCAATTCCATATTTTACTAGTTTCTCAGCTTCCTAATATGTTATAAAAAGAAAGGGTTCATTTTTTTATACAAACTGAAAATCATTCTGAAAATAAACCTCTTTAGCTCGATAGTCAATCTTAGTATGATAAAAAAAAATCCAATCCATGCCCAATATAACATCAAACTCTACTAGAGGCAAAAAATAAGGCTTGCAGGTAGATTCTTTCACACACAAGGACATGAATGTTCTTATGTTTTTTTGTCTCAACATTTCCAACAGGTGTATTTACCATAAGTTCTATATTCATTTCTTGAGATGGAATTCCCAATTTACTAGAAACCTTCTCAGAAATGAAAGAGTGTGTAGAACCTGAATCAAACAACACATTGGCATAATCGGAACAAAAAAACAGTGTAACTGATACAACTTCATTTAATGGACCAATATCTACTGGTCGCAAAGGATTTCACCACTCCTTTCTGCTTGTAGTCTGGATGCTTTCCTTCGGTTGATTTCTTTGTTGGACACTCATTTGTATAATGACCCATTTCATTGCATTTAAAACATTTTACTGACTGTTAATCAGATTTTTTCGTACCATTACCTTGATCTTTTTAGTGCAATTACGAGCCTTATGTCCCATTTTACCACATCGATAGCACTTACCAGAATCCAAAAGACATTCCTCAGGATGTTTTTTACCACAATTTTCACAAATTGTAAACTTAAGTTTCATACCATCATAATTTCTTGAAGAGTTATTCCCTTTCACATGCCACCTCTACCTCTTATTCTGTTGTTTGTCAAACAATACCTGATCATCGAAGAACTCCATTTTCACCATCTCCGCACAATGAAAAAGTTTTTCATAACTTTTTTACTCAAAAGAAGCTAAAGCCTTTTGATAATTTGTCTTTAATCCTAAGTATAAAACATTGATTTTACTATCAAGATCTTATATGGAATTTGAAGCATACCTTTCCAGTCGGGTGAATTTTTCTTCATAAGTAGCCACAGAGTCATCCTCCTACCTTAATTCCAGGAATTAGTTTTCCATCCTAAGACAAACCACCTTAGGAAAATATTTCTCATGAAAAATACCTTTGAATTCATCCCAAAAAAGAGCATCAATCTCCTCACTATCCCTGATATTTTTCACCATTGACCACCATTGATCAGCTTCTCCTTTAAAATGGTAAACAACAAGACTAACATTTTGATGTTCTGGACAACCCATGACATCAAAAATCTTCTCCAGTACTTTAATCCACCCTTCAGCTAGCATAGGGTCAGATGATCCTCTGAATGATAGGGGATGTTGCCTCATGAAATGATCCACTACTGACATGTTCATCTGTGGTTGATCTGGCTGATCTCGTACATGGATACCACCACCATTTATAGCATAAGTAAACTATTATATCACTATAACAAACTATTCAGTTCCGATTCTGACCATCTTAGGTTTCTGATTTGGAAGGTTGTCTTCCTCCTGATGTCGTCCCAACATAGCTGACCTGTTTCCTCTGCGGAAAACCATTCTGAACACAGAAATATCTTAGGTGAAGCAACATGGTAACCTGGAAATGCTATATGATTTCAATATTAACATAAATTACATTATGGATATTAATTAAAAAATACCCTAACTCCTAAAGTTATCTAAACCTACCTCTAATACCAACTATAAGGACCCGACCATAAATATTACATTATATTGAATTAAATGAATAATTACCACTGAGGATCATTTTAGGTTTAGAGTTTTATAGAATTAGGACATAACTATTACAACTCAAAATAATTACAAAGTAGACACTTCACATAGTTTCCATTTTTTTCATAAAATAAAAACTGTTGAGAAAAAGAGTTATTTCTAGTTCCTTGTTTTATATAGCATGACTTTTCCTTGACCCCATCCTTGACCCTATTCATCTTTAAGTCCTGTGAAAACATTTCAAAACTTGGGATGAGCATAAAAATCTTAGTAAGGGTTATAAAATAAAGAAATAAAACATTTGTTCATAAATACAAAAAAACATGAACTCTTTTACTTACCTCATGAAATCATAAGATTTTAAGAATAACACATAGAAATCATAAATCATAAAGGTAACTTGTGGCATCCATATCATACTTAAATTGCAGTTATCACCCATACATAGGGGGTTACTTTGGAATACCCATCATAGTATATTCCCCAAATCTCTTAGGTGAAACATTCATGTTTACCTCCATCACGTTACCCAATGCATTGGAGAGTTATCTCGGGCTCACCCGTCCTAGTTTATCACGGAACCACCTGTATACATAAATAATTCCCAAGAACCATAACATGATCATAACACATAACATAACCATAAAGGAATGATAAAATTTCCACATTGAATTAAAAAAATATCATTTCAAGATATTGAAATAATAAATCCATTCTCAAAATAATTTTCAATACCAAAATATGTAAAAAGAGTATATGGTGTTTATTTTTCCTTTTAAAAACATTACGGTTTGTTAAGGAAGCCAAAGATCAAAAAATACACATGGCGGTAGAAAGGTCGTTGTCACCCATTACATTAAAAAACATTCTTTTTTGTTGTTTAGTAAAATTCTTGATTTAAAAATATTCCCTCTGAATGAAATGAAAAGTCAAAGGTGTTTATACAGCGTATAAAAAAATCATGTATTAAAACAAAACATGCCTCCATGAAAGGAGATTGAGATGAAGTCCCTTACCTCACGTCTGACTTGACTCGATTGTTCTTTAATATCCTGATTAATAAACAAAAGTTAATTTCTACTTTATTAAGAACCTTTTTCAAGTTTATTATTCCTTTTATATCAATTATTACCATGTTATAAATATTATGTAATCATTTAAGTTAATAACATTCATTTTGTCGATATTTGGTACTTGAGTAAAAAATGAACACCTTATATTTACAAGTTGTCCATGTGGTAAATGATAAATTATATCCAGAATGATATTCATGATTTGGATATCATATATATCATATATATCCAGCATATACATGTATTTATAATAGTATATAACATTTAGAGGTAAGAAATGAAATGCACCGTTCATGGAGACAGTAAGATGTACGTACACATGAACGCTACTTTCATTTATATTTATTATTTTAATGGAATTAAAACATAATGATACATAGGTATATTATAATTCCAGTATAATATCATATATAATATCATTAATTCTACCCTTTATACATTCCATATATGGTATGAATGAGTCATATAACTTTGAGGGGGCGGTAGTCCGCACTTCCTTAAATGAAATTATCACGTTTACCCATAATGGAAACCATAAAAGTATGCTATAAATGGAAATTACAGAAGCATAAAGAAAACATAAAAATAATATATATCATTTATAAATACAGTTCCATCATAATGGCCACAATGAGAGGCGTTTGGAGATATTTGAACAATCATCGTTTCATGAGGCGTTAGTTTTCCATCCAGAGAAACATTATGTTATTCATCCATTAGATGGAGGTGTGTGTAAGTATAGTTATAATAATTCTCATAAAAACATCCTAGTATATTTATTATACTGTTGTTGTTACAAAATAAAGTAATAAAAATATTTTAGGGGTTGGAGAAGTAAAATAAAAGAAAACAGTTTAAGAGAACTCGTTACCTTTAATTCGGGTAACTCCTTTTGGTTTGAACCAAAGGACTTCTTGAAGTTCCTAATGCCTAAGGTAAGGCTTGTTGGAGGAGGATAGGGATGTAGGGAGATTAATTGGGTAGAGTTTGGACGAGCCAAAAGGCTTGAGAGGTGTGAGTAATTGGTTATAAGTGGTCTCCTTTTATAAGGGATAGGAGGGGCTCTTTAGAAAAGTGTGAAAATATTATTTTATTATATAATGATATTCAATTTAAAAATGTCCAAAAATCATTAAAGTAGAATATAAGATGACTCATATTCGAAATAAAATCATCCAATCAGAATTAGACATTTTTTGGATAATAGTTTAATAATTATAATCTTATTTATTTAAATGATTTATTAATGAGGTAAACACTGCATCATTATTATGTCATAAATAATTTAATTTATTTGTTGTAAAAAAATTATAAAAAAAATACCATGATTTATGAAATAGTTTTTTATTTACATTGATTATTTATAGGTGAAAATATAACTTATATAACACCATGTAAAAATTAATTTACAATGAGATATTTGTTTTTTGTCATTTTTGTCTTTACTTTAAATTAATTAATCTAAATTGTCATTATCACTCCCAAGTGGCTCAATGGGGTCCCAAAAATCTATCAAAATATTCCCATGGTTGTAAATGACACAAAAATTATAATATTCTCTTTACCTTGAATTACCTTATTTACCTTTAACCGTGGTAAATAAAAGTCAAAAGTTACTATTCACCAAAAATTATTTTAATCTTATTGAACCACATTTTACATCTTTATAAAAACCATATTTGTTGGATTTTTGAAATTAAATTCACAGAAGTGGTAATTTTTTATTTAAATGAAAAAGTCAGTTTTTTTAACTACTACTAAGTGGTTTCACTATTCATCAAAAATTGAAGTTTTTCAGAAAAATACCAAAAATTCATCCTAATACTTATTTGATATTCTGAATTCAAAAATGATGTCTATTTTTCAAAATTCAAAGAATATAAGTGGTATTAATTAAATTAAAATTAATTCCCACTGTTAAAACAAATAGTGTGTTTTTAATAAACAATAACTATTAAAAGATTGACACTTGTATATATCCAATTTCAAAGTGAAATTAATTTGAATGACCAAAATTGGATTAAATGGTAAAAATATATTATAATTAAACTTTAAAACAAATTATAAAATACTCTAACTATATAAATAAATTATATTAAAACATAGGTTTGAATTAAAATACAATATTTTCACTATTCAATAAAAAATGAACTTTTTCAGAAAAATTCCAAAAATTTAAACAAAGTAAATTTTGAGGTTCCCATTATAAAGAAGAATTTTATTTGGTCATATAGAATTTATTAAAGTGACCAAAACTATATTTAAATAGGGTTCTCCATTAAAAGGCGATAAATCATCCTCTTAATGTAAATTATGCTTAAAATTAGATTCATTCACATTTTAAGCCTCTAACTTGTATTGGATAAATGTAAATACATTTAACAATCATGTATAATCATATTGTAGTTAGTTTTGTTTATTCCTTCCAATACAATGGCTAAGAGTTAACTACTATTTAAAATAATAATATTATATTATTAGTGTGTAGCATAAGATTTCAAAGAATCCCATTGTTGCGTATCGGGTACACTATCGAACATAGAAACCCTTTTAAAGTAAAATTAATATTTAATTCACAAATATTAATAAATATAAAAATCTATTATTCTTCATTTACCTGGGATGTAACATTTAGTTTGACGGTTTCAAGTGGTATTTTGTTTTCCAAAGACAAAATTACAATGTAATCATTTTGGATTTTTAGTATTGAAAAGGTAATTTCATGAAAAATAAAATATTCAGATAAAAATTTAAACTAGTAAATTTATTACCCAAATAATTATTAGAAATAAATTATATTTTATTAAAAAAATAGAAATGAAAATAAATAAACATAAATGTGATTAAAAAAAGAATTAATAACATTACATAAAATTAAATGATCCAAACTCCCCAAAAAAAGAAATTAGAAGTTGGAAGTGGTTTAGTGAAAATATAATCATGATTATAATCAATATTTATAAACTCTAAAGATATATCCTCTTTATGGATATAATATATTATAAAATGATGTCTAAGATTAATATTATTAGTACTAGAGTGAAACATATGATTTTTTAAAATATTTATAGAACTTGTATTATCACGAAAAATAGAAATATGATTTAATTTAACTCTAAAGTCTAAATAATGTATTTCATTCACAACACTTATGCACAAAAAACCCATAAAAAGGTTTATTCTGCCTCAACTGTTGATAATGTAACAAAATTCTACTTTTTTACTAGGCTATATAACTAGGGACATTCCTAGAAAGTGAAAAGTACCTTAGGCACTTTTTATCTAACCTAGACACTCCAAAATTAGCATCTGAATATGAAATTAAATTAAAATTAGATGTTTTTGTATAAATTTAATATAAAAAAACTTTTCCTTTTAAGTATATAAATAACCTTGTGACAATAGTAAGATGGTATTCTTTGGGTTTTGTCTTAAATATTTTATAAAGAAAAATAGAAAACATAATATCTTGTCTTCTAGAAGTAATATATATAGAACTACTAATCAGACCTCTATATAACATGATGTCAACTGGTTTTTCAGCTTCATAAAAATATAGTTTTATATCAATACACATCGGGGTTAAATATGAATTACCATTACCAAGAACAAAATTTATAAAAAAATCAATAATAAAATTTCCTTGATTCAATAAATTTATAGAACCATTTTGATAAATTATAAAATAAAAATATCTATTTACTTCTCCCATTATACAGAATTCAAATTATTTTTGAATAAGTTTTTTAAAATCATTACAAATCATTTAATGCGTTGATTTAAAAATAAAACCATCTACATTAATTTGAAATAATATAATATTTTAATATTAGTTTTTCATAAAAAAAGTAGGATCCTCTAGTCCCAAAAAATATATTTTTTAGAATAAATGAAATCATTTTTCATACAAATCCCTTAGTAATTATTAAAGGCCATAAACAGCTTTAGTAAGTTTAAATATTTATTTTTTTATATATGGGTTTTCAAAACCTACAGGTTTTTGAATATAAAAATTCTATAATAAATAAAAATTGATAAAGGTAGAGATTACATCTACTGATAGAATTTATAATTCATATGAGATGCATAGTCCAATAAGATTATAATGGCTTCTATTTTAGCAACTCGGTAAATAGTTTCACATTATTCTATTCATTCCTGCTTGTGAATAATATTAGAAAATTGTTTATCCTTATTCTTAGTGATAATAATTTGATCATATTTATTATCTCTAGAAATACATTTTATTTCTATATCTGGATGATTTTTTGTCCTATAAACTATTTCTCTATATTTATTACTCTAAAATGGTTTATTTCTTATTGAATAGTTATCTTCCAACATTTATCTCTTGTGGATTCTTATATAGTATTAGGATTAAATTAGTATAGGAAGAAATACAATTAAGCTATATTTTATACATTACTTCAAGATATAACTACTTTAATTGGGTATCCAATAAAAGTATCTAAAGGATGGTCATTTATTGTTATAGGCTAACAAGTTAAGACATAATCAGGATCTATAATTTCAAGTTCTTCGAAATTTGATTTAATCTAATTATATTCTAATTTATTTTCACAAACGTATTTAGAGAGTAAAGACTCGTTTTATTCATAGAATTAGGGATTTCATATGTTTGTATTTTCTTGTAATTAAATGGATAACCTTCATCAAACTTCACATTAACACATTCTTTAATTATTATTGAATTTTTTTAACCCTCTAAAAGAATTATAAATAGTAGAATATCCCAAAAATATTCCTTCCACATCCATTGTATTAAACATACCAAGACTTTATATAGTGTTCATGATATACAACATTCGTCCAAAAACTTTAAAGTATCCAACTTTATGTTTTCTATTATTTTATATATAATATGGTGCATTTTTTTATAAAAAGTCTAATTAAAACTCTATCCAAGATTTATAAATATGTATTAATAGGTTCTACCCAAAAATAGATTGAAAGACTATATATATTGAACATTTGTCTTTCTCTCTATTGGCTAATATTATTTATTCTTCCTAAAAATCAAATATTTAAGGAATTCTTAGAGAAAAATGTATGTTTAATACAAAAGTTTGAGCAAAAATAATTAAGATCTTTATTCTAAAACTCTCCTCTATGATCAAAACTCAATGAGATTATTTTGAAATATTTTTCATCTTGAATGTTTTTACATAATCTCACAAAAAATGAAAAAATTTACTTCTATATTTTAAGAAATAAAATAAATAATATCTTTAAAATTAATATACTAAAAAAAAACCAAAAATATTCCATCTTTTCTTGCTACTCTTGTGGGTAAAAACAAATAAATGTGGATAATTTAAAATATTTTGGGTTTATAAAACTTTTTAATATACATTAAATATGACTTGTAATGATTTTCAGTTTGGTATGCATCATAAATTCTATTCTCATAAAACTGATGCCTATAAAAGCCTAAAACATAATATTTTTTTGATAACATAGATAGGAAAAATATACTATAATATCTAAGTCACCTATTCAACATTTAGGATTAATTTTTTTTCAATTGATAAACATTTCAATTTATATTTACACAAGGAACTACGGTCCAAATTATAAACATTTTTAGTTCTTGGTGCTTTAAGAATAAATAGTTTTTCTTCAAAAAAGAGCATGATTTTATAGAAAAATAAAATAATATTACATCATCATAAAGTTGAGAAATTATTATCAGATTATTATTTATCCCTTGAATTTATATATATTTGTTGATAAATTTTGTTTTTGGATATGTAACTAATCCAAATCTAATAATATTTCATTTAGAATTGTATCTAAAGGTTGGAAAGTCCCAATCTACTTTTGATAGTGCATAGAAATTTGAAAAGTCTCCATTCATGTGTCTTAAGAAACCAATATACATGTATCATATTGTAATTTTTTACCTATGACTTCTCACATACAAAAATATTAAATAAAAACTTATTTTGGTACCGAAATTCTTTTGGGTCCAGTAGAGATTTTCAATAAAGATCATAGTAACCTGATTTATTTAATTTTATTATAAATTCCAGAATTTAATTTAGGTAAACTTCTAGAAATAATTTATTTATTTTAAATATATATCTATAGATTCATCATGAAATTATTATTATTATAATGACAATTAATTCCATAATCAAAGAAGTTAACATTACGAATGTTGTGGTTATTTGAGTTAAGAACAAAATAGTTTATACATAACTTAGTGTTTTCACAGATATTAATAATACCATTTTTTTGAAAATTCATTCTAAGGAAATGATTTAAATATTATTATCCCATATTTTATATGATATTAGTATTTTTAAAATATTCTACTTTTTCTTGAATCTCTTTAATCATAGTTTCACACATAGTTCTACTTAAAGTTGATTTACATAATTTTTTACTATAATAAAGGTGTTGTTTTACAATATAATATTTTTTCAATAAGAACATTAAATATGAGTGTATTTAAGAGATTTATTATTCATTACAGGATATTTATAATTATCATATTGTATAGAGAAATATGTAGCTAATTTAATATTTGAAAAACCTTCAGAATAAGAAGAAGAAGAATAAGATTGCATATGTTTTTTCTTAGAAATAAAGTACATTTTATATTTTATATTTTTTAGATCCTTCTCTAAATCATAAAATAAATACCTATTACATACATTATAGAAAATCCAAATATCCTTCATATCCTTATTTCATTTGTGGTCATAATCATATTTCATTTTTAACTTTTTTCTTTTCTCCTATTTTGGTTGTGGGAAATTTGGTATGATATTCCCTATATATTATAATTCATAAAATTTGACCCATTTCATAATGGGATCATTTTTATTTAATAATTATTGGAATTCTTAAAGCCTTATTTCTTATGATAGAGCTTAGAGAGTCTTCTGGATAGATGAGGTAGTTCCTTTCCAAAATTCTAACAACTAGAATCATTTAAGGATATAATATCCTCTATAGCCTTATTTTTTCATATAGGAACATTAACATTGAGAGTAGTATTTTTTACTCCTGATCATTATTTGATCTTATAATTTGACTTTAATTTCATCCATATACAACATTAATGTTCCAATAAATTTCTTTATAGTTAATATTTTAAAAGTTTTGGATTTCCTGATAGTCATAGACATTTCTTTGAATTTCGAGGGTAAAACACAATGAACTAAGAAATTGATATCTTGTTCTAGAATTAGATTAACCATGGTAGTAAAACCATTGAATATTTCATTAAATTTTATAATAATATGATAAATAATTAATCCATCATATATTCTGAAGGTATTATACTTTAGCATAACAGTTTTTTATCAAAGTTTCTTAAATATTTTTGTCACTGGGTGATAAATAAAGATTTTATGCCACATTTCATAGGTAGTATCACATTGATAATCACTATTGAAATCATCAAGAATATTTCCATGAATAAAAGATTCATATATATTTAATTTACTTCATATTTATCTTCCATATTAGAATACCATTTTTATAGTTCTTTGGGGATTTCATAAGATTCTAAAATCTTCATATAGACATTGAAAATTATATTATATAAATAAATAGCTATATGATATTTAAAACATCCATAATTTTCTATATAAAAATATATATATTTTATCATCAAAATCATTTCTTTGAGTTCATCTATATACATATTTTCCTCTTATAGAACATTTAATGAATCTTTCTAGTGATTACCAAATAAATTCATAAGAGAACACCTATGATACTAATTTTTCATTGGAATAAACATAAAAAATGGGGGGGGGGGTAAATTGTGTCTATATAAAATCACATGGGTGAATTAAAATTAATCCCCCCTTATAATGGGTTTTAGTATTATTCACATAAAAAAATTAGCAATGGAAAATAATTCAACGAAAAAGACAATTTTTATGGTGGTTCATGGAAAAGAGATTCCATAGTTCACCCCACTAATGATATCTCTCTGATCTTGATTATTTTCTCTAAATATATAATTTTACTAAGTACCAAAAAAACTAAGTGTAGGTTGAATAAAACTTTCAAAATATTAGGTTATTATAGGAAACCTTGAAAAAACAACTTATAATGAGAAATTAACACTCCACCATGTTTGAGTATGATTAATTAACACATAAAAAGGATATGATAGGTTCATTGTTAAAGAAATGGTGTTAACTCACATATTTATCAACAAATGAAATATAATGGGTCTTCTTTCTCAAGTAATAAAATATTCAAGAAATTATAGCCCTAAAATGATCATCATTGAATATTATATTAAATGAATATAAAAAAACAACCGCCATTCATATAAGTAGGACGAAATCCCAATATCATATTATAAAATGTATGTATCCAAAGTGTACTCCAGAAATTTTTTAAAAGCAACTTCAGATAGAAAACATGATATCATAAAAGGTTTACTAGAGAGGAATTATTTTCCTCTATTAAAAGATAAATCCAATGAAAAACTAAGTATGATATTTTATTGTAAATATTCATTAAATATCCAAAAATATCCCAATTTTAAATTCTGTAGATGAATGATTAAATGTTGGGATTTCTCTAAGTGTGGATTATTTAAATTTATAGTTCAAAAAAATAAAATTCATTTAAAATTATGGGTTAAAAAACCATATGTTATATAATCAAATTTAGGGTTAGTCACAAATTTTTGGTTTCCAAACATAATGTTCACCTTAAATGTATGGTAAAAAGGTAGAATTCCTTATTAAAAGTTAGGTTCCCAAGCCTGAATTTCTACTAAAAATTTATGGTTCAGAATAGTGATTATAGATTCCTTATAAATATAACATTATTTATAAAAACATCAACTCAATTAATTCAACAATCTTAGAGGAAATAAAATAAAGACTTCATTAAATAAACAAATATGTCCATTTTATATATCTTCATTATTAAAAAACATAATACTATTTGTGAGAATAAAAATAACTAAAAAATAAACTAAATTTTTAGATTAATATTAATATTCCTAATAATATGACCCACTTAAAATATTTCAACACCCCTTTATTAATATTTTTTTAAATCAATGTTTTTGGTTATTAATTATTTAATTTTTCATGAGTGTTTCAGTTTGGAAGTTCTAGTCCTTGAACTTTGATCATGGTTACATCATATAAATAATTATAAACATGATATAAGAATCATATATATTTATTATAAAAATATTAATAATAATTCATGAATTTTATATATAGAAAAATTAATTACAACATTTGTGAAAATTACTAGTTGTACATACACATGAATGATGTTTTCACTTTTCAACAGATGAAATGAAGGAATGGTACATAATAATTCAACTTTTGAGAATAATTATTATATCATATATATATATTCACTAATTATATCCTAATAAAAAATAATGATAAAATAAAAAAAATAATAACATTTATTAGTGGAGATGGTATCCCACACGTACTCACGAGTGAGGTTATTGTTTTCAAATGGTTGGAAAATAAGAAGGAATATATGATATTATAATTAAAGAAGCATAATTACGTCAAAAATATAATATATAATCATTAAATACATCATTATTATCATCCATGAATAATGGTTAGGAACTTAACTGTATCTCTATGCAGAGGTAGTAATCTACAGGTATGCTTGAGTGATTCCTCCACTTCCCATATGAAGGAAAAGTGGGTGGAAAATAATTGTCACATAATAAAAAAAATAATAAAATTTTAGTATATTTAGGATTATAAATTTATTATTTTATGGTTAATAATATATATTTATATGTGGTATAAGAAAAAATAATAAGAAAGAGGATAGGTAGGATGATTACCTCTTCTTTTGTAGACCTCCATTAGATCCCTTCTTAAGGACACTTGTAATGGGATTTTCAGAAGAATAGAACCTCTAAATAAAATTTAGGGAATTTTATAAGATAATTGGTTCATGTTTTGTCAAGATATATGGATTAAATTAGAGTAAATAATATAGGGGTGGTGTTACCTTTTATAAGTGGGAGAGATGATAAACTTTGGGATTTCTTAAAAGATTAAAATATTATTTTGTCATTTTCAAAAATCATTCTTCCAAATGCCATGGGATTATAGGTAAGGATATTATGAGGTTTTAATATGGCCATAAAATATTATTTATATAAGTTTAATCAGAAAATATATCATTATCTATTTGTTTAATCCACCGGTATACCTGTTTTAACTGTAACCATGATGATTTTGTTTACTGTTTTTACAAATCATTATGACAAAAAAAAGTTTCCTCATTAAAAAAATTCATGAATTATGATTCAAAATAAATAATAAATTATACCAAATTCAATTCAAAAAAATAACAAAATTTAATTTAAAATTAAACCCACAAATCATGATGAAAATTGCTTTTCCATAATTGTTTTCTTAAGTATAAAATATTTTCATGCTAAAATCGACATAAAACTAATTCTAATGACCATAACTGGATTATTTATAATATAAATGAACTAATTTTACTTTTATAACAATTTTATAACACAATTTAACTGCTTAAATGATTTATATTAAATTTAAATTTTTGATAAAAATCAAAAAATTTCACCATTAATAAAAAAATCAATCATTTTAGTTAATTATCAAAATATCACAAGAAGATAATTTTGACAAGATAATTTCAAAAATAATTTTTATCTTTTAAAATAAATATTATAAATTTTTGAACAAAATAATTATATTTTTCTTCACAAAAATAAATAGATATAATTTTTGGGGAAAAATTTATTTTTGAAGCATATGAAGACTTTATTAAAAATCAAGTACTTATTTTTTAATATATTTTATTTTTTAAAACTATTTTTAAAAGGTATCTTCTAAAAATAATATAACTAATTTAATGGATAGATTTTAAATATATAATATATTACAGTTAAATTCAACTCTAGTTTCAATGTATCACAAACTATCGAAGAAATTATATTTATTTGAAGACAAATATATCATAAAATATAAAGGTGTTATAGGATATCTACTAGTCACTGAGTGGACATCACATTATCTTTGACATCCAACTCCCCCATTCAATGATGTGTGAGTCATCTTAAATACTCCAATGAATCTAAGACAAATAGAATAATTTTTGTATGTTGTCCAATTGTAGTGGAGGCACCAACTGATACACTACATCTCTAATGTTGTCGAAGACCTCAAATGGCCTATAAAATCAAGGGGAAATATTACTTCCTTTGCAAAACCTACACTTAACTTTATGAGAGGAAACCATCCAGAACACATGGTATCTGACCTCAAACTCCATGGGCCTCTACCTATGACCAATATAGGCCTTATGATGGTTATATACAACTTATATCCATTTTTAAACCATTTTTATCATCTTTTTCATGATCTACACTACATTTGGGATAAGAATTGATGAATTCCCAAGATATTTATGGTACAAAATAAAATTAGATGGATTCTCATTCCACCCTCAAATATGACCACTTTGATGGAAATGTGATAATTTTTTATAGGAAAAATTATCCCAAGGCAGTTAGTTCCCGCTCGTTCTTCTAAACTCGATGATGCAATATCACAACATAAACCCCAATGTTTTGATAGCATTCTTCATCTTATAATTAGTTTGAGGATTAAAATTAGTGTTAAGGAATAATAGTGCGTCAATGTAACATTAAAAACCTTTCTAGACCCATGAGGTAAAATGAAGATCCTGGGAAAAGATGATGGTCCTCAATACCCAGAGAAGCCTAACCACATCGTTCATATACATCCTTTCCAAAATGTCCATGACAATTGATACATGTATTCTATTTATATATTTTATGGTATTTTAATATAATATTTTTTGTAATATAATTTTTATTCTTTCCAATATGTGTAAAATTTTACTTCTTTTGTGATTTATGGAATGATGCATTTAATATTTGAAAAAAGGAAAAAAAAATGGAGGAAAGTGGGGAGAAAAAGACACTTTTCACCATGTTGTTAAGTGGCGGGGAAAAAAACCAGAGTAATGAAGGATTACCATAATGAATTATGCATATGGAACTGTTTTGGGGGATAAAACTAAAGAACTAGGGAGAAATAGAGGTTTTTGAGCTGGAAACACAATATTCTTGATGTGAAAACAATACAAGATGTGAAAAAATTTCAAAAAATTAACAAATGAAAAGACCTGAATTAGAGAAAAGGAATTCATAGTAGGTATCAATACATTCATGTTCTGAAATCCATACACATTTTCAATGTCTTTAGATAGACCCATTAATGAGGATATTCAATATATCATTCCATAGAGGCCACCTTTACAACCCAAGACCACCAATTTTTACCAAGGGAGGACCCATGATCCTATATTGGCCAAATTAATGGAAAAAAAAATTCATCATGTGCCCCTAAAGTTTTATAAATAAATAGGTATTCTACTACTGTAAAGGATATATGGAGACTAAATCTTTATGTGGGAAGCTGTACTATGTAGAGTCCTCACCTTTTCAATATCACTGTCTTTTATTTATGTTTTACTTCCATTATTTCTTTCCTTATTACTCTATTATCACTAGTATGAGAGGGTAATTATCACTTTGTGCTATGGTATTGTATCCAAAGGGGGATAATGCCAATGGATATATTTATTTTATACAATTCATGTATTTGGTTTCCCGCATTTTATTTACCCAATTACAATCCCTTAATTTTTGTTTAATAATGACCATTGGTTTATAAATCTAAAAGGAACTATTTAATTATGGAAGTAGTAACCCTAACATGAGGCATGGAAATTTTAGATTTAGGGTACCCAGGCGGAAAATTGGTATTTATATAAACTCACTTTTGTGAAACCCTAAATTACCACAAAAAGGGAAGTAGGTCATTTTCCTGTTGAGAAGGGGATACCATGATCATTGGATCCATATAATCCCAAATCCGACACCAAACATGGAATAATGGATTTAATTACCAAATTATAATTTCACTAAAACCATTAAACTATACTACCTTATAACTATTTCAAAACATGATTTTTAAAACCCAAAATACTTTTCTACATTTTCCATCTTTCTTCAAATCACATTCAAAACCAACATCTATTATTCACCAAATTTCTCTAAAAAATTAAATAAAATAAATAAATTTTCTTTAAAAACATATGTAAACTAATTTCTCCATCTTAGTGGGTTTGCCTATGACATGCTGCTATATTAATTTTAATTAATTAATTTTACAATTATAGTTTTTATAATTGTTGTATCTTGAATATACCCATAAGGAAATACTAACTTCCTTTGGGACTATCAAATATGATGTTGTTGATGAGATGATTGAATTTAAGTTTTTAGGTATTTAATTAATTTTCTATTTATTTATTTCAATTTACTTATTTAAATTGGGTGTCTCATGCTATTATTTATAGGATTTTAAATCTTAATGAAGGTCCAAAACACCTAAAAAAGGAAAATAAAATTTTGGCATTGATACTGAACTCCATTGGGAACTCTCTCAAACACCACCACCACCTGAATTCCTATAAGCTAACGAGTTGGTAAGCCTAGACCATTATAAGTAAAATGAATAAGTGGGATTTGTGTTATTATCTTAATTTATATATGATCAATATAATATTTTTATTTATGCTTATATTTTGGGATAATTTGACAAATCCCACAAAAAAGTATCCTATTACTTTTTTCTTATGAATATTCATTCATAATAAATTAAATATGATTTGGTGTTTTATTTGATTCCCTACATATTTATGGATGAGTTGAATTATGATATAATTTTAATAGTTTAAAATTAATGATGAATTATTATGGTTTATAAAAGAAAAAAATTGAAACAAGACATTATTCTATACCAACAAGACCATCCATAAGCAATGCTTCTGACCATTTATTAAAACAAAAATAAAAGGGTACAAGCGAGATAGATGGGGTCAAACAAAGGGACTTTCCCTCATTAGTTAAAAAGGTTACAAATCATAATAAGATATATCATTCCCATAATCTGAATCATCAGCTGTTTCCCACTCAAAGTGGGACTTACTCAGTTGGAAGATCTTAAGAATATAAGAGTTAAATTTACATGACAACTTAGAAGTAGAACGGGTGGACACAGTGCGAGGGACCTCAGAGTAGTCCTTTACCAGTTCTCACTTTGGGGGGGGGGGCAGGAATGGAAACCTTGATATCATAAACCTTTTCTTTAACATATAAGAGTGCATCTTTAAAAGATCCACCTTTGTTTGATGCGTTCAGGCCGGTGCAATCATCCACCTCCTCTACCTAAGAGATGTCACCCCACTTCTCAGAGATCCTAGAAGAATGGAAGAGTTGCTAAATCTCCTTATGACAATCAACATGCTGAGAGACCCCATTTCCAGGAGCCAAGCTAACAGTTTCAAGACATTATTCTATGTTTTTTTAAAGTGGAAGGAAATATTTATTCTTATAAAATATTCATAATGTAGTTTATATACATTGTATTTTGATAAATTCCCAAGGAATCTTATATTATACCCTATACCAAAATAATAATTATTTTAGTTTATGTGTTTATATTTTTTTCATTTGAATGGGTGTCATGCTATAATATATAGTGTTACACCATGATAATGGATTTTATTCTATAAGTCATGCACCATGATAAATTCACAAGTCACTCAAATTAAATGTCTTGAATCATTCATCTTGGTTAAATAAAAATGATGTCATGGACAGTGAATTTTTTTTTGATTTACTTGATAATTTAGAAAATTAATCTCAATGATATGACCCAAACATTTATGATCTAAGCATATCTGTGGATAATAAGGAGAAAAAAATACCATTACACTTTGATGCATGACAAAATCATTAAATTAAGGAGTTCATACTTAGATAAATGTTTGGTAAAATGAAGAGATAAATAGGAATACATTACAAAGATAATTCTTGGGAGGATTTAATAGTGATTTAGGTGAAGAAAAATGAGGCATAAATGATAAAAAAACCATAGGTATTTGAGGAAGAAGCATAAGAATGGTAAAACTGTTAATGGTTATTTTGATATTTTTTATAAATAGAGTTTAAGACTTTATTCCTTCTCTTAATCCCTATTTTTTATGATAATAAGTTAAATTTTTTATAATTAGACTGGAATCATTAAACAATAAGTATTAGCAACTCAATAAGAATAGTACGTAAACTATGAAAAAATATTGTGTTATTTATATTCTATATCTCTTTATATCATGTTTTCACTTTGTTTTATCCATGGTCCAATTCACTAACCAATGATAAGAATAATTTTTAGAGAGATGGTGTTTTGGTAGCCAAAGAATCACCCCATACTCCATAGTGGTGCAATCTAACCTTGGATTATTATGTGGCATCAAATAATGTCTATTAATAAAGATATTATCAACATTTACAAATAGATATCAGGTAATGGATCCCACCAAGAGTAATAATTTAAGGTATTATGAGGGATCTGATTTTGTTTCTTTATTTTTAAAATATTTTTGATTGAGAAGATATATGGAGATCATGAACACCAAAAAAATAAATGAGTTACAATGTTTTATTAGACGAGACATTAAATATGGAAGGAGAGTATGGTTCCATATATTATATCTCTTTTATTAAACATTATTCATACCATTGAAAATGGTGAACATATTCTTGAAGCCAAAATAGCCTACACCTTAACAGATAAGTTGAATTTTGAATCCAACGGTGAGAGTGTGAAATGTTTTACTATCATCTATCTTACAGAAATAGTTTACACGATTTATCTTTATAAACTTGTAAAATGTAATTTGGGGAAAAATCTAATATATATGTAAAATAAAAACCCAATTCAACCAAAATTGTCACATGAATTGACTCACTCAAAGGTCCAAATTATGTTTTCAATCTCCATAGGATGATAAAATAACTAGGGTAACATACAAATAATAATGAGAATGTTCTCACCCTTAATAGGAATCTAAGAAGATAAAAAAATAGAACATCATAACATATATCATAAAATATCACTTGTTATGAAAAATGAAACCATAAAGGTAGTAGATAAAAAAAGCATAAAAAATGATAAAATAAAAAACTATATACTATCAACATGGAACCTAAAGAAACTCATGGATCCATATCCATGTGACCATATGTGACCACCTTACCAAACTACTGGATATGAAACATGAACTAGTAGAGTATTCCTTTACACGACTCTCTACCATTTAAATATGTCCTATAAAACCATAAATAAAAATTCTTAAATGAAAAATTAATATGTTTGCACTAAAGAACAGTGGGGAACCACCATGAATATATAAAATTTCTATAAAAATAAATTGATTAGTTCTTCTTTAAAACATATTTATAAAACACTTATAAAAGAAATAATTTTTTATATAAATTTTTTTTAGGTTTTCTTATAAAAAATATCCCATATTTTACCAGAAAAGAAATATTTTGTAAAATTTAACTATGATGCATAATCAGATAAGTAAAATAAGTTTAAAGAATCAATATCCATATCAATTTATAAAAGAATCATATCAATATATATATATATATATGAATTTAATGTATTCATAAATCACCAAAGGGAGAATTGAAACCCAAGGGTGTATAAAACTAAGAAAAACAATAAACATGAATAGGAATAAGTTAAATATAATTTCTAATAACCTCATTTCTCAATAAAGGATACCCACTAGAATCATGGGAATCAATATCACCTCCCCTTATGATAGATAACTCCACTAGGGCTCATATATGTCAAATTCCCCCCCCCCCCACACTAAGGTATTCCCAATGTTCTGTAATGTTATCATTATGTGAAAGGATAAACTTACATATTCATTAAAATTTTTCATTGAGGAAACCATTTCATTTCCGTATCAATATTTTCTATAAAATAATTTCATTAGAAATCCCAACAGATTTCATGCTTGAAAAACCTTTTTCATTTAAATTCATCTTTTAGGCATTCAATTAAATCCAAATTTAACATTAAAAATAGTTTTAAATGAAAATACCTTTTGAATCCAATTTCCTAACCAATAAATATTTATTTCACCTCTCAGGATTTCAAATCATCAATGTCATATAGAAATACCAAAAAAATCAAAAGAATCGAAGACATGCCTTGGGATAGACCATATGATAGAGACACACACCTTAAGAATCACTATAAGAAAAAAAACTATATCCATAGACCTATAGAAATTATTGGGGTTGTCCATGGCTATAGCCCACTTATATCCATTGGTAGGATAGGTTTATCCATGGAACTTTCCCATAGATATAGCCCACCTATAGACCTGGGTAGGATGGGTTGTAGCAATAGGAAATTTGAAATTTTCTCGACTACCTATATTAAGGGGAAGGATGGGATATATCCATGGGTATTTATAGTATCCATATCGAATGTATAACTATGGGAATTTTCAGTGCATATTCTTGAATTACATGGGTAATTTTTTTTACATGAGAAGAGAAAAATATTTTTTCCCTACCAAATAAGAACATGAAACACTTATATCCATGGGAATAGTGAGCCCTTGGTATTATAATCTCATGATAATAGATATAGCCACATGAATTGCTATCTTTTACTATAAAAATTCCACATCAACCCCTACAACCATAGTCATAATGCCAGTGTCTATAGGTAGGTCTATAAAAAGAAAAAAATATTATATATATAAATATAAATATAAATATAAATATAAATGCATATAGGATTATATATATTCATAAAATATGGTGTAGTTTAGTAATAGGGTGAATTTTCTATATAGACTATATATAGGATCAGAACTCACATGTTTTATAAAGAATTACCTATGTAGCCATGGGTATAAGGCCCATTGAAATAGGCTAATCCATCTAGATAAAAAATTTACATGGTCATCTATAAATATAGCCACATAAAATTACCATGGAAATTGTTTTTCCACATGGACCAGGATTATTTAGTTCCCTATTTCCAAGGGAATTGCATATGGATATATCTTTCAGGCTATAACCACACCAATAGGATCCACATGCATAATAACCCTAGCTATATCCCAATTTTCTACTTGGGGATGATGAAAACCTCATTGAATTAAAAACTATTGATGGTAAAAATGATATGTATTCGTTACATGCCAAAATGTACAAATAAAATCATCAATTATCCATCCCCAACCTTCGATCTTACAATAAAAAATAAATTATATTTCGCCAAATAAAGAGGAAGTGTGACCAAGGATATTCTAGGGATAAAGTGGATAAATTGAGATAAAAATAGAATATACCTTTTTTAGATCCATAAAAAATAATCAATGACCACAAAGGATTCAAGGGGAGAGTCATATAGAGTATAATGGGGGGTGTGGTTTGAGCTAATGAGGGATTAGATAAATATTCAAGTTAATAAAAGAAAGAGATAAGAGTAATTTTAAATTTTATGAATTTTAGATCTGGTAGAACGATTAGACTATATGGTAAGAAAAACAATGTAGTAGCCACAACCTCTTGAAAAACAAAAGCTCACAGTTTTCTAAAAATAATTGCATGGTTAGACAAACCATAACCATGTCATGTGATATCCTCTGGACAAAAAACCAGCCTCTTATATAGTTTCCTTGGAGACTTTCCTGATTATAAGAACCATGTTAAAATATGTAAAATCATCAATGGATATCATAGAGCCATGTCATATAGTTACCACACTATTATCACTAATAGTGCACCTAAACCATTAACAAGACCTCTTTTCACTTGAACACTATATTTTTAAATCCTAAAACCCGAAAGAATCTAAAAAATCATAAGAGATAAACCATGATTTTAATTAAGCAAACATATAACCCAAAGGGTGTAAAAATTCTCCCCACCATAAAATATTTCTATCCCTATATAGGGCTGAGATCTAAAACCTAAACAAGGACATGGTTTTTGTTCCATTATTATGGAATCCTGATCCTATGTCTCATGGTTCTCCCTACTAGAATTATAACTCACTTGAAATAATAGGATCACATTTTCATGCAATTCCATATCCTGTCAATCCTTTATCTAAATAGGCCTTTCAATTAATGAGGTGTTAGGTTCAATCTCAATAACCACTCACCCTATCATGTATAAAATATCAGAATGATAATTCTTTATTTGTTAAATAAAGAACCCATCCTAGATATAATTCAAATGATCATGTAAGTCTAATCGATAATCCATTGTCTCGAGTCACTCCAAAATCTCAAATGTACTGAAATGATGAGGATATAACGTACCCTTCCTTCCTAAAGGTC
This sequence comes from Viscum album, assembly GCA_963277665.1. NCBI lineage: Eukaryota > Viridiplantae > Streptophyta > Magnoliopsida > Santalales > Viscaceae > Viscum > Viscum album. The sequence goes on along the minus strand of OY728166.1, from coordinate 1,075,551,457 downwards.
TATGTCACAGCCAAGGTGGAACTATGATAAAAACCTGATAAACAACCTCAAAATCCCCTGAAACATGATTCTAATTAATGTATTTTTTAGGTGACATTGAGATACCACTAACATTTTTCTGAAAAAATCCACAATATTACCCATCTCATAGAATATACATGGTCGAACTAGGGAGGGTTATCTAACATCGTTCCCACAAAGAATCAACATATAAGGCCTCTAATAAAATTTCTCAAATATCACTATCTATATCGATGTCTGATAACTATTTTTATAAGAAAATTCCACCAACGTTGGATACTTCTCCCAATATCCACATATTTTAAGAATGAATACCTCGAGAATGGATTCAAGATTATGGATGGGTCACTTTGGATTTCCATCCATATGAGGATGATAATTTGTTCTAAACATTAATTGAGAACCCACTAGTTTCTATAATCCACTCTAGAAATACTATTTAATATCAAGGTATATATTAGGAATTATATCTAATGAAACACCATGGACATTAATAATATTTAACACATGAAATATTCTATAAAACTCTATATTTTTTGAATCCATAATATTTAGAAAATGTTCTAATTCCATGGGATAGTGAATAATCTCCCATATCACATCCTTACAACTAAAAACATATGGTATAAAAATTAGAAAATTTATGTCTGTCTTATCCCATTTACACTATAGAATGGGTAAATTTTGTAGTAAACAATTATTCCTATGATGTTTCACCTTGATTCACTAACAAAACACTGATACAATAAATCAACAATAAATCTCTTCATTCCCCACCACCAATAATGATGTCTCGGGTTATGATACATCTTTGTATCTCCAAGGTGCATAGAAAAATTGGATAAGTTTCCATATTAAAAAAATTCACATATTAGGTTTATTAGAACATCCATCATACCACATAATCACAACAGCCCATCAGGAGACCAAGACCACTCACTCAAGATCTCCCCACAATAAATATTTCTACTACAAACCTAACACCGCACATCCTCTTATTTTACAAATAGAATATAATCATATATAGATGATCCATCCTGAGTAAATTATAGAAGTACATATCTATCATATCCCCCTTTATGTAAATGCATCTCTACAAACATGCTTATTAGGCACCATTCCTCAACTACAATTGTCACTGCAAGAATTGGAAAGATACTTCTCAAAGCATTTATAATAACTTTTTATCTTATAATGGTTTATTAAATAGACAAATAAAAGGTCTATAGGTACTCCACCCAATATCTATATGCCATGTTCTTAACCCTATGAGTGAATATATACATCATACTCCTTTGGTGTGAAAGTACTCTAAACTGCTCCCCAAAGTGGTAGTGGTAGCAATTCTTCAGATCACGCATCACTACCTCCAACATAATATTATCAGTGGGGTAGATCATCCTTTGATGGTGTAACTAATGAGATATATATTATACTACCAATATAACCTATATAAGAACACAACCCAAAACTGAACCTGAGGTGTTTCATTAAAAACTATATTCCAAACCTGACTTAAGATGAATCAGGACTGTAGTTAACATTAATCACATTTTCAACTCCTCAAAAGTTCTTTGGAACAGATCTCTCTAAAAAAACATCACACAATAATAGGTTAAATCATTTATAGGGGAATCATTCTTGTATAATTCCAAAATAAATTTACAATAATATCTTAATAATCCCAATAAGCATCATACTTCAAACACATTTCTCGAATACTCCCAAGCCATCACCACCAGAATCTTCTTAGGATCCACTAAGACACCCTTATTATAAATTCTATAGCCTAAAACATCACCTATTGAATCATGAAATTACATTGGAATTGATTTCTTTACAGGTGATGTTCTTTAAATATTCTAAGTATGATATTTAGGTGCTCAACATAGAACAGATCTAATAAAAAATAATAAAAAATATCTCCTATGAAAATAAATATGATGGAATACAAAAAACTAAGGGAATATTTGATTCAATAAATTCATAAACACCACATGAGCATTAATAAGGCCAAAAAACATAACCAGATACTCAAAATGACAATACTTTCTTATAAATGGAATATTAGGAATATATTACTTTCAGACCCTTAGTTGATAATACCCCAATATCTAATCAATTTTCAAAAATCATTGGGATCCAATAGGTTGATAAAAGGGACAAAAGTTCGAGGAAAGGTATATTATTTAATAATTTTAACCTATTTGATCTTATAGTAACCATCACAAATTTAAAGACTCCCATTCTCATTTTCTGTAAAATTCATTAGTGATTCCCAATATTGCAACACATACATTTGATACATAAATATTACATATTATTATTTGAATGTTCAATTTATGACATTAATATCCATAGAATAATAATATAGGTTTATTATATTTTGAAATATTTATTCATAGAAAAAATTTTAATAAGATATCTAAATCATCTCCCATTAGGTTATTTACAAGTAACTTCCTTCTTAGAAATATAAAACTTTTAAACATTATTCATAAACTTGCAAAAGGAAACAAAATAATGGGTGATCTTAGATGATCAGTAAAGGTAAAAAAATAATATATCAATGATCACTTAAACATAATATCAACATGAGGGTATGAGAACATGAGATTAACATTTGAAAACCATACTTATTATATTATTGATCGTAATCTTGAGTAATTGAATAAATAGTGGCAGATCATAATCCATTAATCATAATATAATCCTAGAACATTATCCATGAGAGTATAACATTGGCATAATACATAAGTTTTTTGGTATAAAAATAATTATAGAAAATTATTTTGTTAGTAAAGGCCCAATTTGAAGATTATCTTGGTGGATTGGGTTCACTCCCAATTCTATCAAATCCATAGTCAAGGTTCATTCCCAAGAAAATTATAGTGGATAAAGTCCCTTACTGAGCTGGGTTCACTTCCCATGCATGTCCTTATTATCTCATGATATATCCATATTTACCTAATTCATTGGAGGGATATATAATTTTGGGCCAGTCCATTACATAAGGAAAATAATATATAACCGTTCCAAAATATCATAAAACGTTCATTATATCATATCCCATAAAAAGGAAATGGGTTTAAAAAATATTTAATAATTTAATCATTGCATAACCCATACAAAAGAAATGTGTTTTATCAAGTTTTCATCAAAAATTAATTAAACCATGTGAAAGAAATGGGTTTAAAATAATCATACATAAACCATTATCATGAAAATCCATCAAAACAAGGAATTTATGGTATCATTGGATAATATATCTAGTAAAGAATAAGTAACATAAAATAATGTTATCATATATGAAAAATTCTTTTAAATAATCATTGGAACATTTCTTGGGGAAAATACCCTTCTCAATTTGAAATTAAATATTTAAAATATAACAATATTCAAAATATTTTGGAAAAATATTTCACTTTAAATATCCTTGTAAACTTGTAATTTAATCTTAATATCATTTAGCGATCATTATTTTTGGAAATTATGTTTTTTTCATGTATGTTAAAAAAATATCCCATTCACATTTTGGATAAAATGTCAAAATAACCTCGTTTGGAAATTGACAAGATTTTTTTTTGTAATTCATTTTTTAAAACATTAATAATGGTTAAAAATATATTTTATCAATTATGTAATATTAGAAAAAACCATTCATGAAAATGTTTTTAGAAAACAAGGATATGGAAACAAATAATTTCACCCGAAGAGAGAAATAAAGTCTATTTTTCTTAAACCCATTTTTTCGGTCTATTGAATCCATAAAGAGAATAAGATGAAATTAATCTATAGATATAAATATATTATAAGAAAATTTATTGGATTATTGAGAGATAGGTCATAAAATTTCATCATTGGAAACTTAATAATAAATAATCCTGATAAAAAATGTTCTTTTAACACAAATCTCTTAAGTCAAGTAAAACATTCCTAAAAATAAATATAAAGTCCATTATAATAAATTTAAATTTACTATAAACTGATACCATAATAATTTATATATATATATATAGTATCATATATGAACCACTTATAACATCTCAACACTAATGTATTAATAATAAATTATTAAAATCGTTATTTATGGGTGATAACTGATTTGTTTTTCACGAGAATTTATATATGGTAGTTTTGGAATTTGTAATCTAATAAATTTTCCATAATATCAAAAATTATAATAATGATATTAATATCATATATATTAATTATATATAGTCATAAATAAAAGGAAGATACAGAAAAAATGAATTACACTATTCATAGAGACGATTGGCCATACGTACACATGAACACTGATTTAAATTTTATATAGATAGAATTAATGCAAGTTAAATAATAATTAAACTTTTAAGAATAAATATTATATGAAATATATCATAAATATTCATTAAATATATCTTTATTATCATTCATGTAAATCGGAAATGAAAAATGAAGCACATCACTTCGTGGAGGTGGTAGTCCACACACAAGCACATGCAACATTATTGTTTTCCAATGGAATGGTAGATAGGAATTTAGATATTATATTATAGTTATAAAAGAATAATAATATCATAAATATCATATATAAAATTTAAAACAATTTTAATAACCATCCATAAAATATGGTGTTGTAAAATGAATTGTATAACTATGTGGATGTGATAGTCCACACATATGCACAACCGATACCTTAACTCCCATTTGAGGTAAAAGATGGAGAAAAAGGTGGTTACATAATCAGAATAAAATTATATTATATTTAGGATAATATTTATATTATTTTATGATGAATAACATATATTTATATTAGTTATAGTTATAAATACATTAATTGAAGTTGTATAGGATGATTAACATTTCTTTTGTTAACCTCCTTTAAATCCTTTATTTAGGATCCATGGAATGGTATATTAAGAATAAAAGAACCTATAATTCATTTATAGGTATGTTTATAAGAATTTATTTTAGGTTTTTATTAATATATATGGCTGGAAGTTTTGGAATGAGAAGAAAGGAGTGTTGTCCTTTTATAAGTGGGGGAGAGGAAACACATGGAATTTATTAAGTCATTAAAATATAATATGCTTACACTCAATCCACATGCATCCAAGTAGATATATATTCAATTTTTTTATATTATTGTCTCTAAATATGGAAAAAATATATTATTTAGAATGGTTTATTTGGAAAAAATATCATTATCTGTTGGTTTGACACCCCATTAAACCTATTTTTACCTTAGATGTGGTAATAAATTTTTATTGGTTTTACAATTCATTATGAAAACAATTATATTTAACATATTAAAAAATTACTAACTATAATGAATAAAAATATTTTTTACATTTTATAAATTTCAATGCATTGAATTAGATGAATTTAATTTTAAATTAAACTAAAAAATGAGTAAAAAAACAGTTTTCTAGAAAAAAATGTTTTCTTAATTATAAAAAATTATTATGCCAAAATCCAAGATAAAATTATTTTCAATTAAATAAATTATATTATTAATCATATAAAAAACTCATTTTATTTTTAATACCATTTTAAAATAGTATTTAAAATTTTAAATTATTTAAAGAAAAGAAACGTTTTCAATAAAAATTAAGAATTTTCACTTCTCATAAAAAAATCAACCCTTTTAGAAAAATATCAAAATATACACTCTATGAAATTTTTTAAATGATTATAGAAAAATGAAGTTAATTTTTTGAAATAAATTTTATGAAATTGAACAGAATAAATTATATTATTTTCTACCAAAAGGTAATAAAAATCATTTAAAAAAAATATACTTTTAAAGATTATAATGAATTTATTAAAACTCAAATAGTTATTTATAAATATATTCAATTTATATAAAATAGTAAAAAAATATTTATTTAAAATGTTCTTATTCTTATTCGCATCACCAATTTAACAGTTTTTTCATAACATATACAATATTATGGTTTTTTTAGACTTGGGGATGCGTGTATCACAAGCTATTATAGAAATGAAATTTATGTGAAGATAAATATATCATAAAATCCTGTGTTGTAACATTATACCAACATTTAAATTTATTTTTCATTTTAAATTCCATTACTCTATTATAAACAAATGATCATATACCAATTTTTTCATATCCCAAGGTTCTCATGTAGCTTCTCCAAATTTATGATTCCTCAAGGAAAATATAACCTGGGGAGTAGTCTTGTTCTGCTGCACTTTATCTCTACAATCCATGATTTATACTGATTTTTATTCATAGGAAAGGTATTTCTCTAGTTTTACAACCACTTAGTTTTTTTTACATGTGATGGATAAGGTATGTATTTCATTAGGATTGATTCAAGGGACACATCACAAACAAGAGAGTGGTTTAGTGTAATCACTAAGTGATAAGATGTCATCCCTACTCTTTTAAAAGTTTGGAAGGGAATAATACACATATGGATAATATTTAACCTCTATATAAATGTAATAACCTTCTTAAATAGATAATTTCATTGGGACACATTCTCAGTAACTTCAAATTATTGATTTAACAAATTATTGTCAAAAAATGTTTCCTTCCATAATGAGATTCCTTGATGTGTTTCTGGATGGGTATAACATTCTATGCTATATCCCTAGATAGACCATGTCCCAATATATTTTTTATTCAACTTCATTACTACATGTTAGATTTCTATACATCTTTCAATTTAGGGAATCATACAGATTGATATGAATGCTTGGGTGAAATATATTGCTGTAAGAAAACTCAACTAAATGATGATGTTGATGCCAAACACCTTTAATGTACATAGAATATGACCTCATGAAGTCCTCCAAGGATTTAATGGTTATATTAGAATATATTTATGTTTGAGGATGATATTTAGTAATAAAACACAACTCTAAATCTATACATTTCTGAATACATTTGTATAACATCGAGGTAAACCTCAGATCTCGATCAAATTCAATAGAATGTGGTACACTAGGAAACATTACAACTTCTTTAATGTGTATTTTTGGAATATGATCTAGGGAAAAATCTTATCTAATGGTAATTATGTGATATATCTTTATAATGTGATTGACAACAAAAAATAGAAATTCAGCCTCTAGATATTGTGGGGAACCAAATGAAATAATAAAGGGCGATTTTTCAAATTTCCATTTTAGTATGGGTAATGTTTGTAAAATCCCCTCATACTTCTATATCTCCCTTGAATTGATGAAATACCATGAAATAGAATACAAACTCTTCAATATATTCCATCATTTCATCCCACCATAAATAATCTCTCAAATATCTATACATATTCGTACTTCCAAGATAAATAGAGAATGATAAACTATGGGATTCATCAAAATAATCCTTCAAATATGGTATGGATAGAACACATACAAGTTCCCAAAATCTTATCATTCCATCATAATAAAGTTTGAACTAAGAAATATTTCAAACCTTATTTTATAGCTCCACATTATCCTTCTCGTTCTCATTAATATTGACTTGAATAGATGGTTGAACACTCATTTGTGAAAGATAAGATTTATCCCCTTAATTGAATATTTCTAGTTCAATATTTGATAATCTAGAAATATTATATGGTTTTTTGATCCTATTCCTAGATAATCTTCCAATATCCTTCAAAATCATATAATCTTCCACCTATTCCCTTTCTTAGGGTGGTAATAAATTGGGATGTCATAATATTTAATCCACTCCAACCATCTTATCTGGTACATATTCAACTCAATTTGAGTGAATATAAAAAATAAAATTTTAGGATGAATATATATGTCACACCATTTTTTCTAAAGAAATTTACTTCATATATTTAATGAGAAAATTACCCTAGCTATGTCCAAATCTTTGGTTTTTTAATTTTTCTCATAAACAGTCAATTTTCATAGAGCATAAGTTGCGTCCGTATCATTTTTCATGATAATGAATCACATCCCCATATCTGATGCATCAATATAGGTCATAAAACCATCTCCACTATAGTGTAGTTTAAGCATAAGTTCACTAACTAACCTTCTATTTCATTCCATGTAATTTTCCTCACATTCATCTTTCTAATGGAACTCAGCTCCATCCTGAGTTAACTTAGGGATTTGATTTGAAAGTAACTAGAGATTTTCCACAAATAATTAATAATACATATCCAAACTAGAAAAATATGGATCTTACCCTTAGTGGTTAGTCCATGAATATAATTAAAATTTTTAAACATTGATGGATCCACTGATATACCCACACTTGAGATTATATGTCCAAAAAATGTAACATTTTGTAGCAAAAATGCATACTTGGTAAATTTATCATGAAACTTCTCTTTACTTAGGCTATTTAGCACATTATTATGTGATCTTAATTATATTATATAATCTTATAATATTTAATAATTTTGTCTATAGATACCACCAAAAACTGATCAAGGTAATCTCTAAGGAATCTATTCATTAAATCCATGAAGATAATGGGGGAATTAGTAAGACCAAAGGGAATAAATATAAATTAACAGTGTCTATATCTCAAATAGAAGGATACAATGAGTATTTCATCACTTCTCCCCCTCAATTAATAGTATCCAGATCAAATATCAATATTTGGAAAATATTGAGAACCTCATAATTAATCACACAAATCATTAGTATGAGGTAAATGATGTATAATCTTGATTGTGAAATTGTTCAATTCATAATAATTAATGTAGTTTCACATTGATACATCATTATTATTTTATATATTAATATGAACACACCATGGTGATGCACCTGGATAAATTAATCTCATATCAAGATTCACCTTGAGTAGCTTCTTCAATTCCTATAACTAATAAGGAATCATTCCATATGGTGTATTTGAAATAGATGTAGCACCATGTATGAATTCTATTGAACACTCAACATCATAATTTATAGGAAAACCTGAAAACACTAATAGAATAATACAAGAAATATTCTCATACAATAGAAATATCATTGATATTTATTTTCTCTATAACATTGTGAGAAAACCCCCCTTTTGAATAGGAATAAATACCCATACAATGGATGTAATTTCTATTGGAAGTCTATATTTATATTCTAAATAATAGATGATAATATGTTGGTTCAGAATATCAAACATGAATTTATTTTCATGGTGATTGATGTTGGATTTATAAATATAAGTACAATTTATGCCTAAGATAACATCAAATTAAACTAGAGGGAGAATAATGATATTTTCACGAATAAAATTCCCGCAAAAAATCAATTGGAGATGAATCATTGGATTGAGATGTGATCATCATTCCATTCAGAGTTTTCATATCTAATTCAACATCTAGTAATTGGGTTTTTATTGTGACAGCCTTATAAAATTATTTATATATATCATAATGGGTATATCTAAAAAAATAAGATAATTTCAATTCTAGAGTTGGTAAGGGTATCGTTCACAACATCATTATCATACACCACATCAAAAATAGAAATTTATTAATATTTTTATTTATCTCTATGATAAATAGTTTTCTAATATTTATCACCGTTATTAACCTTTATATCTGATAATTAGTTAACAGAATTCCCATACTCAATGCATTTGATACATTATAGTGTGGGTAGTGAATTCTATGGTAGTTTTTCTCCTTCATTCTACAACTTATTTTCCTCATAACTTCTCCATTTAATTTTCTAATGTCCTTCCATAAATTACTTATAAAAATTACTAGTCCCCTTGAAACAATTTACACCATGTTTTCTTCCCTACAAAAAGCATAAAAGAAAATCCCATCTTCTTATCTCCATGATTTTATTGTTAAAATTTCTTTTGAATTACATCATTTGATTATTATAAAAAATATTGGATTTATGGGTAAATTTAATATTGTAGACACCATTTTTTTTGAATTTTAAGATTTTGAAATATTTACATATATATATTTAGAGCCTGGTATTGATATGGAGTGTGATTATGAGGCTCAATGTGCCCAAAATTAATTTTATAAAAATACTGAATATATTTTATATAATGTGCACATGATTTTGTTAATGAAAATGGAGTAAATATTAAAAAAAACTCGAATCTAAAATCTGATATCATGGTTCGATTCATAATGTGTGTTTTACCCTCAAAGAGACCTAAAATAGGTGGGTGCAGAGTGTTCAGAGAAAAACAACAGTGAGAGGGTGTGTTTAGTTAAATAAATAATTTTATTTATTTATTTAATTTAATTAATATAATTCCATTTTCAATTTAAATATTCCATTATGGTATTTTTTAGGGTGATCCACATAACCCCAAGACCATTGGGAGGAGTGTTCTTCCACCCTTTATTGGTGAATCAAATTTAAAAGATGATGAGGCTCTAGATCGAGGAAGTTCAAGACATTGTGAATGCAATGATTACTCTTCATCATTGGTGATAATGTTCTTTATATAAGAATAATAAAAAACAAGGTAGGACACTTAATTTTTTTGTATTTTTCCATAATTGATTAAACTACTAATCATGATCGATATCATTTCTTGATTTGTGTCTATTACAACCCTTTTCAAGTGTTTGTGTACAAGTGTTAATTGTTTTTTCAATTTAATTCTCACCCAAATATCTCCAATTTTATTTTTTGGAAAATAATAATTCTCCAATGATTGTTTTACTCTTGTTTCTTATGATTCCCCCATATATTATTCAAATTCTTTACGAATTGTCCTATTGGGTCTAGGTTTGACTTTTCCTTGTGGGATCAAGCCCTATCGGACCCTCAAAATTGTGGAAGACCCGCATAAAAATAATAGAATGACAAATTAGTGTTAGGTTTTAATTAGTTAAGGGGTATGCATAATTAAACCAAGGTCTGAATTACTGGTGAGGCAATGGGTAATGATTAGAGGTGTGGCAGTGTATGGTAGAATGTACTGGCTTTATACAAATGAACCAAGATTTTATTTCCATCCATCAGATGGATAAAAATAATGAAAAGGGAATTTTACTTAAGTTTCGAGTGATATCAATGTGTGTCTAGATATGGAGGATCAAGATCTGGAATTTGGTGAAAAGATCTAACTTATTGAAAAAATCCTGACTATACACTATTAGTTTAGAAGAAAACATAGTGTGTTACCTCTTGGATAATAAAGATAGGGTTTTAGGTGAGAAAAGTGTCACATGCTATGTGAGACCCCCACATTCCCTGTAAACCTTATGATAGTGAACCAATGTTTACAATGGGAGTACATGGGAATGGGAACGACCAGACACACGTTGTGTTCGTAAATACACAGACATCACCTAAAGAAAGGGAAGGACCCCGGGTGGTTGTGGCATGCTAGGTTTTTCCTCTAAAATATGTACACGGGAAGTCAAGCATGTAACATTAGGGACACAACTCAATAGCGAATATGGAATACATGATGAGTGGGTCCCCTTACATATCATGTACATCTTTCTCCTTTTCAAGGAACCTTTAACCTCTTTCATATCTTTTGTTTGGACTTAGATTTTTGCCCGTGAGTACCCTATCCTAATTTTTTTTTCATATAATGTGATAGTGGTCTCTATTTTGTATTTTGAGATACATTGAAATATATAATGGAAATAGATTTTATTTAGAAGATTCTTGATAATGAAAATGATCGGGCATGATCATGATAGTGATCAAAGTTGCAGCCTCATGATGGAAAAGGCATAGAACCTCAATCGACTTCTAGAGTGGAACCCTCCAGCTGGGTTGGCCTTGTGTCTTATCAAAACCATTAGGGTTGAACTATTACACTAGGATAAGGTATGTGTCCTCTACCTATACACTGAGTAGAACCCTTCTATGGAGTTAAGGAATGGGTCCTTGACCCCTAGAGTGGAATCCTCGAACCAAGCTAGGCATGAGTACTATAACTACTACTTGAGAGGCACAATCCAGCTCAGCAGAGAATGGGCCATTGCATAATAGAGTTGCAACATCCCTTTGGTTTGGGCATGGGTCCTCAACTATAACAGTGACACCTTCCATAAGGAAAGGGTATGGTTCCTCTATCTGCTATCCGAGTGGCACCCTATTGATGGGATAGAAATGACTCCTTGAATACTAGAGTGGAACCCTCTATCCAGGTTGGTCATGGGTTCCTGAATACTAGAGTGACACCCTCTAGTTGGGTTGATCATGGATCCTTTATCAACCATTGATTGGAACCCTCCTATTGTACTAGGGCATGATTCCTCTACCTAGAGTTGTGGCCCCTCTAATGTGCGGTATATTAGATGGTGTGTATTAACAATTATGACTCTTTATAGAGATGTATCAGATGCTGGGTGTCAATGATGAACTCTAGGAACTGATAGAACTCTTTTTCCTAGTGTGTACTATGAGACATAGATCCCCTTTATATCTCATTTGGGATTATTTTTTTGAGTATATATATATATATATATATATATCTGTGTGTGTGTGTGTACCCATGTCATTGGATTTTGTACCCTCTTGGTTAGGTTGATGTTTTTATTTTCTTTTACAATTGTGTCTCTTAGTGACCCCCTTTAGCTTTCGGGGTGTCCAATGGGGTATGTATATACTCACCCCTACATGGGATTTTCTCACATGTGTCGTGTCTTATATACATGATAGAAATTTTAACATAGATTACATAGGATCTTAGGGATACCTAGTTCATTGGACTGCGTACGGTGGTTGGGGTATGGAGATTAAGATACAATCTCTCTCCGCACTTTAGTTTCCAGTTTTGTCAGGTTTGGTCATCTTTTAGGTTGGGAATATATTTTACCCTTTACTTTTTAGTTTTCACTATCATAATCTTTTACACCCTAGAGTTTTTCATATGCATGGACATTTTCTAGATATTAAATATTTTTATTATTATTTATCTTCACTTATTCATTGAGATAGTCAGGTTTGTGCATATAGGTACATTATAAAACATACTCTTATATTAGTTATACATTTCTATGATTGCCGCCACACCCTGTCCTATGTATCCAGTCTTGGGGTAGTTATGGATCAAGCCCTATTGGGTCAGGTCATGATAGATCAATATTAGAGAAGTTAATTCCTTAGAATGGTATTTGAATTAGTCTGCTTACAAGTATTTAGTTCGTTTTCTAGAAATCATTTTGAAACAGTTTCGAGTGTGGATTTCAGACCATGGAATCCATTGTTGGTGCATTGGTCGATGTATTCATTAACTACGACCTTAACTAACAACATGTTCACTCAGCATACTGAGACATTGGTTGAAGGTATAAAGAGTAAATACATCTTATAGGATTGAGTACTTGACTATCCTTCTTGAGTCATATCCCCATTGTTTATATATATGATCTTCTACCTATGGTGTGTCTTGATTAAATTTTAAAGATACTTCCATGATGATTGCGAGCTAGGTTAATAGTTCCAAATTGTGAAGACGATCTTATGATTCATGATTCCTATGTTAAGGGGTCATCAAAAGAGATTATTCCCCCAGGTGGATAGCTAGTAGCACCCCCACTTGTCGAGAAATAGATCATACTAGTAAGATATGATAAGTATGTATGCAAGATTAACACACTTCGTGAGTTCCAGCACCAGAGGACTATGATGTTGCGCAACAAACCAAATCCCAAGTCATTTAAGGATTAAATAGAGTCAGTGATCCATGTTTTCAAGATTATCGAGACACTAACTGATCAGGTGGTTGCGTTGGTAGCTTCCTTTTCCACGAAGTGGTTGGGAACTAGTGGATTCTTATTTCTTAGATGCATGATGAGTTGAAACTCTCTTGGAACAAATTCCTGTAGCTATTTTATGAGTATTACTACCCATACTTCTTGAACTTAGTTTAGATTTAGGATATTCTGTATATTTCAATAGGGTTGATGATAGAATCTGAGTATGCTGTGAGGTTCAAAAACCTTACATAGTACTCCCTTGATGTGATCTGGGGTAGTCAACTATGAGAATGAACGTTCAAGTAGGGACTCTACATAGATATCAATTCTAATATGGTACCCTTATGAATTCATACCTATAATGGAGTGTTGTACTTGGTACTAGTGATGGAGAGTTTCTTGTCAGAGGGACAAATGGATGCTAGAGCTGGTAGTGGGTGTTTTAGGGATGGGTCATCTGTAGTAGCAAGAAGGAATAATATCTTCCTAGGATTAGTATAATTAATGTGGTTAGGGTTGGAATAGAGGTTCATGGTATCCTAAATAGGGTTAGTTAAATTAATGTGATGGGAGAGGCCACAAAGCTTTTGATTACCTGACTATATGTGCAGAGGAGTGCAGGAAAACAGTGGACAAATAGCCATGACAATGGCAATGTTATGAACAAGGATCTCCCAGACGAGGGAAGGATATACCCTAGGGAGGTTGTGCTAGTAAAGGAGTAGGTGGATCTTTATGAGGAGGATATTTGGGTGCTGTACGATGCTATGAGATCCTTCGACCGCCACCACTAGGCGGCCCATGTCAGGCTCATGGAGCTGGTGATTGGGGCCACAAAGAACCACATTCTATGGAGGATTATGAACCAGTGGTATATGAGTTTATTATTATTATGATATTTGTTTATTACACTCTTTATTAGGTATTTTTAGACACATGTGTGATTCATTTATTCATCTAATTACACATGATGTGTTAGTTTGTGATCCCAATTGAGTCTCAAGCCAGAAAACATTGTCGTGAGGATTATATATAAAATTATCATTATATATCTTTTATCTATTAGAATTTAAAGCCTTCAATTACTGGAGCGACATTCACATGGGATATTGTTTTCATCATAACCCTATGATGTTATATTTGGAATTGATTTTTTTTCTATGGTCTGATCCTAGATTGACTGTCACTATAGATGAGTCAAATTCCTTCATATTGGTGGGACAATATTCTCATTTATGGGAGAGAGATATTCCATGTAGTGGAGATTGGTTTTTTTCAAACAAAATGATGCATCACATTACCCATCAGTTGGTGAGTTTTTCCCTTGGTGTAGTAGGCTCTTAAGGCATTTGGATTCTTCAATCATGAAGGGTTTTATGGATTTCTTCCACGAGGACATTCCAAGGATACCTATGAGGTAGGGGGGATTTTTTTATTGAATTTAACCTTGATACTAATATTATATATTTTTTGGCATATAGAGTTCCACCTAACAAGCTTTGAGAGTGGCAGTATTAGTTGGAGGTAATTTAGAGAAGGGTTTTATCAGGCTTAGTGTGTCCCCTTGGGCAGCACCAGTGTTGTTTTAGAAAAAAGAGGGTGAGATCTTGAACCATTTCATGGATTATCATCACCTAAAAAAGTAAATGATAAAAACAAGTACCACTTTATGAGGATTTATGACCTCTTTGAACAACTTTGAGGAATGATACAACTCTCAAAGATCGATCTCTACTATGGCTTACACCAATTGAGAGTTCACAAGGATGATATTCTAAATTTCGAATTCCGATGTCTCTATGGAGACAATGATTTCCTGGTGATTCCCTTGGGTTTGAAAAATTCCCCTGCAATTTTTATGGATTTGATGAACCAAATTTTTCAGTCATACGTAGAACAATTTTTATTCATATTCATTGACTTCATACTCATATACTCTGCATCATTGGAGAATCATTAAAGGCCCTTGAGGATTGTCCTAGATTTTTTTCAGGAGTAACAAAATTATAGAATGCTATTGAAGTTACAGTTTGTGATTCGTGAGGTTAAATTCCTTGGGAATTTCATTTTTTATAATGGTTTAGCTATAGACCCTGTGAAGATTGATGCGACACTTTCTTGGGATCCACCCAAGATCATGTTATAGGTGTAGAGTTTTCTTGGATTTTTAGGGTATTACAAGAGGTTTGGGGTAGACTTATCAATGATTACAGTCCCTTTTACCACCCTAACATAGAAAGGTAAGCTATTTACATATACTTAGAAGATATAGAGAGCCTTCATGGAGCTAAGGTTGAGGCTAATGAGTTCTTTTGTTTTGAGAGTACCAGATGAAGATGTTGATTATGTAGTGTATTGTGATTCCTTAGGAGTTGGAATCAAATGTATGCTGATGTAGAGATAGAAAGTTATCACATATGGGTTGAGTTAATTAATACCCCATGACTAGAACTATTTGATTCATGACCTAAATCTAGTAGATAGAGTCTTCATCCTGGGGATGTGGTGGAACTATCTTCTTTCTTTGTGGTATACTCATACCACCAGAGTCTCATGTATGCCTTCACATAGAGATACTTGAACATGAGATAGAGACTTTGGTTAGAGTTCATATAGTATAATGACTTTGAGATAGTCTACACTTGTGGGAAGGTCAACTTAGTAGCATATTCCATTAGAAAAAAGTCCTAGGATCATTTGGTGTAGGAGGCATTTGACCTGTTAGCTTCCATGTCGGTGACCCGTGTTGTGGAGGAGGGTGGATCTTTTCTATAATTTATTGTGTTGAATACTCTCCCCCTTAACCGTATGAGATATTCTTATCTTGGATACATTGACCGTGAGGTATTTCAAGACCAATTATCCTCAAGATATTCACCCAATTTATTTTATGATGGAAGGAATCACATCATCCATTTTAGGGAAGAATGGTGGTCACAGTAATGATGTGGGAGTGGGTGATGTTAGAGTTCCACACATATACACCCCATGAGATATCAGAGAGGAAATGAGATTAAATATACATGTACTTCGTTATAGGGATTCTGTGGATAGATAGGGGCCATGATTTCATCAATTTGATAGTTATCCAAATGATGAATTCAGTGCTCTTACTTAATATTAGGTAGAGAAGTTTTTTGGTGAGTTTGGGGAAGTTTTATGTGTGAGATATTGTTCTCCTTCATGAGGTTATATTGAATATTATCTTTGGATAGTATGTGCGGTTAACATCACATTTGTGGAGAGGCCTACATGAGGCATTCTAGACCCAGATGAGGATGGGTACATCCTTACACCCCAAAGATATTGGAAGACCAAGTGCACTATCCAGGATGGGGGAAATGCTAAGGAATTTCATGTTATATTTCATCTAGAGTTGGGATGATCACCTTTCCTTGGTTGATTTTTTGTACAATAATAGCTACCACTCTACTATCAACATGGAACCTTTTGAGGCCCTGTACGAGACACCTTGCATATTACCCATGTGCTAGGCATAGTATGGAGAGGTATCTCTTGTGGGTACATAGATATTACAGGTGATGACATATATGGTCTAGGTCATCTATGAGTAGATGAGGATATCCTAGAGATGGCATAAATCATATGTAGATCAATGTCATAGACTCTTGATGATTGAGCAGGGAGATCATGTTTTCCTAAGAGTCTCCCAGCAGAATGTAAATATTCATCATGAAGGTGGATACAATTCTACTCCCATAAGATGCAATAAACATCATACATCTCATCATAGCTGGTCCTACCTCTAACTCCCTTGGTTCCCACTCAATTTAAAATAGATGTTCACCTTCAACATTCCCATTCCTAAAAAAATGAAAATCACCATTGGAATGACTTTGAGATCCCATTCCTTTTTTAGAATCATTTCGAAATAGAGATCCCTTTATGAAGGTGGATACAATTCTACTCCCATGTGATTCCCTCTCACTAAATCGCTAAAAATGACCATATTTTTATTATTTATGAAACAACATAGGTATTTACATACAGTAATGTTTGAGGTGTCAATTTATTCCACATCAGAAAAAGACCACCGAAATCTGCCCAAATATCTGTTGTGAAATCCTGATACCACTTCATCACTAGTCTCCTTAGTTCCTCTTATTAGAAAAAAATAACATTGTCCACCTCCTGCTACCACTAATGCTATAAAGAATACTGTCTTACCCTATATATTGTCCACATCCATAGATTTTTTTTCTAAAATATATGAGAATTCTAGGGGGAATATAAGAATCTATATATAAATAATATTAGGCCTAAAACCCATCTCAAACCTCTAGTCCTTGAGATAGTCATTGGAAAAAAAATCTAGGGTCAAATGCAATAACTCGCAAAACTGAGTTGTGTACTCCATGATAGAAGGATATTCCCATTACAATGAAATTAAATCCCATACATTCATAGACATTTGTGTCTTAGGATCAAAATATTTATTGATGAATTTTTTAAAAGTGGTCTATGTGAGATCTTCATGGAACTTGACTTAAACAAGAGATTCTCACCACTTCCTTCCCCGCCCATCAATCATATAAGTGGTGAAACCAATCATGGAGCCTTCTGGTGATTTTAGAAAGTGGAAAACACCCTCAATCATCTCATACCATTATTTTTATTACCTAGGCCTCTTTTAACCATAATGTATTGGTGCATACTACATAGTGAATTCCAATAATGCCTGCTGAATTGACCAACCATAAGGCCCAAAGCACATTACTGACCACCAAAGGTTATAGAAAAGAACCAAGGTATCATACTAGGAAATATGGGGACTATATAACTTTCAATCGTCATTTTAAAAGATAAAAACAAATATAGTATAACATACGATATCATAAAATACCACATGTAATAAACAACCAAACAATTAAGGTAATATACAACATCGGGGTAACAATTTATAAAAGAAAAAACTAAATTACATCAATATTGATCATAAATAAAACCACAGTTCCATCTCAATGTGACTATATACCAGCCCCACCCCAACCCATTAGAAAGGAAACAAGAACTAAGATATTCATCCTCTACAAGACACACTTCCCTTAACATATATATTGTAAAACCATGGGTACAGGAACCCAAAATAAAAATATAAGGTGTAAAAACTAAATCATAGTAGGATACCACTAAAGTTTATAAAACCAATATATACATTAATCCATTCATTATTTTGTACACTAGATTTATAAAAAAAACTATATAAGAAATAATTTTCTATATAAAATCATCATTTGTTATTCATTTAAGTAACATTTTATTTTTAATAAACAATGAAATATGAAATGAAATTTATCAATGAGGAAAAATCAAATGAATAAAATAGGTTTCAATCATCAATATCCAGATAATGTGGGAAAATAAGCATATCAATATACATATGCATGTTATACATCCACAAATCACAAAAGTTATAATAACAACATAAGGGTGTTCACAACTAAGAAAAACTATAATAACTAGTTGGTATAAGTTAAATCTAATAAATGGGAACCTTATTACCCTAGAAATGCTACACGCTATTAACCAAGGCATCATAACATCCTCCCATAGAGATAACTAACTCTAATAGGGATCATATATGTCTAGTTTTCCCTTATACCCTAGGGTCTTTCCAATGTGCTATTATGTCATCAATACATTCAAGAAAATAATTCTATATTTATAATCAATTTAAATGGAAAGACTAATTTCATTTCCATGCCAATGTATTGATAAAATATTATCTATATATATCCACAGTGATTTCATTATTGAGAAACCTTTTCCATTTAAATTCATATTTGAGGAATTCCATTAAATCAATAATTAACATTAAAATAAATTTTCAAAGAAAATACATTTTAAAAATAATTTCCTAGCCAACAAGGATCAATATTTCCACTCATGGATTCCAAATAATCAATTGCATATATCAAAATAAAAGGAATTCAAAATAACATAAGGAATTTAAATGGATAGACCATAGTATGTAGAAAAATACATCATGAATGATTAAAAATTCGTTGAATTTTAAAATATTAATAGTAAATGAAGTGACGTAGTCATAATAAACCTAGATATATAATGAAAATTATCAATTTTCCATCCAATACTATACATATAACAATAAAATACCAACCATGTTTTGACTGATTAAAGGGAAGATATATAAGGGATAAATATAAGGAAATGAGGAATAATTGAGGGGAAAACAATATATAACTCAATGAGATCCACCCAACATGATCAAGAATCACCAAGAAATCAAAGGAAGAGTCCTATAGAGAATCACTGAGGTACTGGTTCTAGGAAATGAGGAAATAAGAGTATCTTAGTGTTAAAAATGACCACATTCATCATGTTAATCATCAATATTTAGATGTTTGGATTTTGTATCATGGTTAAACAAACCCTAACCAATCTGTATGGTAAACACTATAACTTGAAAAACTAAATCACACTATTTCCTTGGAATAGATACATGGTTAGGGAAACCTTGCTCAATCCATGTGATATCCACTAGATCAAAATCCAACAACTCGTAAGGTTCTGTTGTTGACTCACATGATTAGACAATCCTTGCTAAAACCATGAAAATCATCATAAGAATCCATATAGCCATATCATGTGGTTACCACATGGTAATCACTAACCATGACCGTAAACTATAATCCTAACCTATTTTACCTGAAACTCCATATTTTCAACCCCCAACTCCCAAAATTCTCTAGAACCTCACAAGAGAAAAAACTCAAAATTAATCATACCTATAACCTAGAGGAAATCCAAATAAACATGATATAGATAAAAAATTCAAGGAGTTAGAATTATAAACATGTTATCCTAAATTTAAGGATATTAAAATGGGTGAATATAAGTTTGGGACAATATATTATTTAGGTTAACAAATTTTTTATTTTGATTCAATTTTATGTATATATTATTATAGATTCTACCATAGTTAAACTGTTCATGATAATTATATGAGATAAGTTTGAGATAATTAATTTTTCTATTGAGGATCAATGTTTGGCAGAAAAAACCATTTATAAACATAATAAATACTTGATATTCAATTAAACGGGGAGAGTAAAATAATAAAGGGGGAATGGAAAATTTGGGAAAGATGAAATATTTAAATAATATAATGTTTCAAGAAAAAATATTCTGATAAATATGAAATTTAATCTAAGGATAATTCCATGAACTTCAATAAATTTATGTTATTTATTTCAAAAGACCTGTATTAATTCAAATAAAATTATTAGGGAAAACTTCCTTTTATATGTTTTAAATTTGGAAGGATGGATACTTTTCATATATTTTACCATAGAATTAATAAAAAGATAAAGTGATTGATAAACCGAAAAGATCAACTTCAATAAACAAGGTAGTAGGTGGTTATAATTATGTACTGTAATTTAAAGGGAAATTATAGACCAACACATCAAGGGAAAATAAATTCCTCTCAAAAAATTATGTAACATCCTATGATTATAAAAGTTAAATAATTTAATATGACTCATATAATGAAATAATTGTATATTTTATGGATAATGAAAAAATGTTTCAACATTCTCTCTAGTGAAGAATAATGTAGAATTTAAGAGGAATTTAGTGATGAAGAGATAGTAAGGTATCTTCAATTAAGTATGGATATTTGTTATTATTAAAATAAAAAAAGAATATTTATAGAGAAAAGAAATCATTGAAGAGTAAAAATGATATATTAAATAAATCTCTTGGTGAGACAAATTATATGGAGATTATTGATATGGAAATATAGTTTCCATGGAAGGTTTTTGATCACATTACAATCCATGAATCAAGAGGTATGATTCTTTATATTACAACATCAACCAAGATTGAAAATAATTAGGAGGTACATGATCATGATTCAAAGATTCTTGAAGTTGGAAATTGTAATGGCCCAGACCTCTCTATTCCATTACTTTATTGAAATCTAGTATTTGAGGTGTTCTGGGAGGTCAAGGTGAATCATTTGAACAATTTTCCAAAATTTCCAATTTTGTGAGTAGTTTTTCAAAAATGGTTTCTCATTCCAACAATAGCTCATTCCAATGGTAGCTCATTCCAACAGTAGCTCATTCCAAGGGTAGCTCATTCAAACGGTATCTATTTTCAACTGTAGCTCATTCTAGTGGTATCTCATTCCAATAGTATCTTGTTCAAATGGAATCTCATTCCAATAGTATATCATTCTAATGTTGACTCATTACAAAAGTAGCTCATCCAATAGTTAATCATCCAATGGTGACTCGTCCAATGGTGACTCATCCAATGTTGACTCGTCTAATAGTGACTCATCCAACATTGACTTTTGAATAGTGTTTCCAACTTCATATAGTTTTGTTCCTATGAAATTATCTTTTATGAAAAACACTTTCAAAACCTTGTTTTAAGGTATTTAATATTGATTCAAATCCCATAACTCCTATCTAAATCTTCATAAGGGTTTATGCACCATTAATCAGTCAAAACACACATGATTTACCATATCTTCCTTTAATGAAAATTTATACCAAATCATAAACCACTACTCTGTTTAGATTTTCAAAAGGGTTGAGATATTTTCATTGCTCATTGTTTATTATTATTTTATTTGGTATGAGATTTTTTAGAGTTATTCCTCCTATAGGATTGATGTGATTGAACTACAATCCTTGGATCATATTCACTTAGAGTTTCCTACTACATGAATAACCCCTATTTTTGTGAAACCAGGAATTTTTGATCAGTATTTGATATAAGGTATGTTCTGCCTCTGTTTTTTAGGTTCAAAGATTTTTTTCCTACCATTTCTCTTTTCTATGTGATTTAATGTGATCTAAATGTTTCTAATGATTCTTTCTCTATTGTTGGTGGTTGTGGTGGTGTCGTAGCATCCTCAAGTGGATGTAACCATTACAAGAGAGGTGATCATGATCTGTTGTGTTAGACTATTCTAATTCAAAGAGTGATGATAAAATTTTGAGGTGGGGGATTCGATGCTTCTCTATCTATTTACATGCAATAGAAGAGTTATCATGATTTATCACTTTGGATCATGATGAAATGTACATAATAATATTTTGAACTGAATTAAAGAACTGGTATCAATTCCCTTGTGATGTTATTTCTTTTTATTTTCTAGATAGTGTTATATCTATGATTTACTTGTTTATCTTATCGTTATTGATGGAAATTTGTAAATAACTTTGATAATTAATTAGATAACTCTTTATAGAGGAATGTTAATGAATCTGGTTGATTTTGTAATTTGATGGTAATCAAATTAATGTAAATAGAAATTTTTAAATAAATTGGTTTATGAACTTCAATCATGTTGATTCTTGCTATTAAAATTATTAAAGGCATGATAAATTAATTTTTTAATTAACTTGTGATATCTTGAGAAGCTTGTTTCTTAGGTTTCCCATCATTGGAACTTGTGAAAATGAATTAGTTAATTCAAGATGGAATAAGAACCCATTTTATGTATAAAATATAATCTCTTTGTAGGCACTTAGTTTACCACTTGTTGTAAAGGCTGAGTTCCTTGTGATTTAGAGCCATCAGAGCTCGTTGTGTGTAAAGGCATAATGCCTTGTTTATGGCAAAGATCCCAGTTTCTATGTTTTTCTATTTTTTTACTACTTTTTATGTGATGTGAGCCTGTGATGGTTAATAATAGATGGTTGTTTTGGTATGTGGGGCATGGAGGTCCATTTTTTGTGGTATAATTTGATGCCTAAAGTGGTGTTATGTACCGGTTTACTCATATGTGTTTCAATTAGGACACCAGAGGTGATGGAAGGGGTTGAAGTTGGGCTTACCCATTGAAATGAAAGTTGGATGATAGTTGAATCTATTATTTTTTTACCTACATTACTCTCCCCACTTTTTGTTTCAAATGGTATTTCTTACCCTCCTTCAAAAAAATATGAAGACATGTGAGGTATGCCATGTGCCTTCTGTGTTTAGCTTATCGAGGATGGATGGGTCTATTTTCATTCTATAGGTAGAAAAGACTCGACGGGTAGTCAATCTACTCACTATGTTGAGATTCTTGCATTTAGTAGAATATAATGTTTTCTTAGAATACCTATAAATATGGAAATAAGGAAAGTGATAATGTTGTTATTAAATGAATAAATGTTTAACCCATGGGGTTAGAGATTTCTTGGACGTAATGCTGAGGTTATATTTCTGAGGAGACGTGGACTCAGTTTTGTTATGATTGGAGGCCATGAAACCTATTTGTGATTCTAATGAAATGTAATTTTGAAATTAATAATGGTTAGATAATTAATTAACATAACATTCAATTGAAATAATGGATACAGTAATTTAATGTTTCACTTTAAATGGTTCTATAATTATAGGATATCTAGTCTTAGCAGTGGAAGTCGGTAGTATGAGCGACATTAGATTCAGTTGAGTCTAACACTAGGTTATTCCTATAGTGTAGTTGTGAGATATATTATATTATGTACTTTTTTATTTCTATATGATACTCCAGCTTGTTGGTTAGGGTAACAAACACATCGGTGATTCTGAGCCCTAGGCGGTGTTCTTCCCAACATTCCGGTGGGAGGATGGATGACTGACTACCCCCTTTGGCCCCTCTCGGTTCTCTTTGTTGTTACATGGGCTGGTATGCAGGATGGTTAGTTTTACCCATATATGTGTGTAGAGATATGTAATAGATTGTGGTTATTTTTCACACATATATTCCGGATATAGTTTCCCATGGACTACTATAGTTATGACAAGTATAGACTGTGATGTCCTGAGGATCCTTACTCGTTTCATGGGTTGTGATGGATTAAGGTATAATAACTGACCTATGATACACATTATACAAGATATGGTGGCTTTTAGAAACTACCTGGTTACTTTTAGTCACGTGGATGTGGTGGTAGTGTTGTATGAGGTGCATGTTGTGGTGCTTTGGCCAGGTGTCTTCAAGCTAGCCTTTTTGGGGAGAGATCAGTCGCGTGACATTGGGTAAAAGTGGAAAACTAGTGGGGAAGTGGTAATGGGGTACCCTTGAAATTATTTATTATATTATATACTCTTTGTATGTGATACTTGGTGAGAGAAGCCATGGTGAATCTGGGAACATAGTATACTTGTCTAGGTGATGTGTTAGTTTCACATGTTATTCACTATTATTTAGCATTCATTCCTTATTTTTTTAAGAGGATCTGGGAAGGATCCTATTGAATATACTATTATAGTCACCCTATATATATATAAACTGTTTTAGGTCAGTTGGAGAAGGTTGGAGATCAGGCTGGTTACTACTATCTGGGGGTTTTATTAGAGCTGTTTTGGCTTCGTGGTCACTACCATTTTACATTCTTTTGGTAATTATAGTTTTCCATTTCAGTTGTTGTAGTTATTTCATGACATTATATATATTCACTTGGGTTTATTTTTCTATTATTATGAGTAGGAGTTGGTTTGTGTCTATCTTATCTCTCTCTTCCGCATGTTTTCTCTTAGAGGGCAATGCCTCCCATCTGTGGGTTTATTATACCCTCGTTGCTAGTTTCTAACCTATGTCCTACTGAATGTGGGAATCTGGGGTGATTATCTATCTTCTCACATTTTTTCCCATGATGGGTAAACATTGTGGGGAGGGGGTTGTGACAGAGTGGTATCAGAGGTCTGGTTGGGGGATAAGATGGAGTTTGGATTTAGCTACATGTGAGGTTGCATGGGTTGGTAGGGCAAAAATGTCAGCTCTGTTTAGAAATAACTGTAAACATGGGAGGATGACTAAGACATGGGTATTTAGGCCCCCTTATTATCTGATTCATGGACCTTTAAGCTTACAAATTCTACTAAATGAGGTGATACTTGTTACAAGGTAGAGACCTAGGAAAAGATCATGCATCATTCGTCTTTACATACACGTTTAAATGGGTAGAACTTGGGATAGGTTAACCTAAAATGAAAAAAAGAAAACAATTAATTAAGGTTTACATCTTCCATAATTCAGGTTTATGAGCCCTAAATATTTTCCCTTTTTGTAGGTATGGATCCAGGTCAATGTCCTTGTTAGGTTCCTACACAAGATGTTCAACAGGTTGCGCTAGCAGATCGCCGTAAAGTAGAGGTTGATTATGATGACACTTAGAGGAGGAAAATATAAGAGTTTTAGTGCCAGATTCTGCAAAAGTACAAGGGATCCATTTAATATGCAGTCATATAAGACTAGTTGGAGTAGGTTGGTATAACCTTTAATTTGATCCATACCCTGAAGGAGCACCAATAATCATTGGTTGTGATGATGCTGCATGGGGCAGCGAGGAAGTGGTGGTTCTTATTCCTTAGGAATTGTGAGGAGTCAACCGTATCATGTGAGAAATTTCGAGAGCATTTTAGACCATATTTTCTTTTCTTGACTGCAATGGAGGCCGGTCGCTAGGAGCTACTTACCCTTCAAAAGGGGAGATCCAGTGTGTGGGATTTTGGGATTCATTCAGAAACCATCTGTGATATTCTTCAGAACTACTTCCAGATGAGGAGTCTAGGGAAAGGGATTTCGAGGAGGCTTTGCTTCTGGAGATCCATATCCAAGTCACCCCATTTATGTTGAAGACATATCTCAAAGTGTAGGCGAGAGAAGATGTCATCAAGATGAATTTATCTAGAACTATATCATTGTGATAGGGGAATCATCAAGATTCTTCACAAGGTATAACTGTGGTCTAGGGTTCACAATTTTCAAGGTATAAGTGTGTCCATTCACTCGGGGGTTGGTCCTAGCCCTCAATATCTCATCTCTTTGGGGGTAGTAGTTCTTAGGCATACTATAAAGGATCAGATGTTTGTTTTTCTTGTGGAGGCTGAGGTTATTAGTGGAATGGGTGCCTAAACATTCTGAGAAGTCAGTGTATTACAGGTGTTACACTCTTGGTTCCTCTGTTGAGGTAGTTATATCCAAGGCTGCAACAGTAGGTTGCACCAGCTTTGGATCTGCAAAGAGAAGACATGGAATGTAGAGGACATCCCTAGGATGCTTCCCATCCTCAAATAGATGAGTTCTACCGTATAGGTGGTATCTAGTAGGGTCATAGGGGCTGTGGAGTAGGTTTTGGTCAGCTTTATTCGTTAGCGTCGCCAACACCAGGTGAGACATTCATCATTTGTGGCACGCTTTTCATATTTTCTATATGGGTGAATGTTTTTTTTATTTAGGGGTGACGTAATCCTTCATATTACCTTACCTTGTCCATGATTTGGGACTTGAGGTAGAGAGGATTCTAGTTCCCTTGACATTCAATACACCTGTTGGTGGTCAAGATGAATTGTTTAAAGTATATAGAGATTGCGAGATAGTGCCAGGGAAAAATCTATCTTGGGGAGATTTCCTATGTTTATGAATATAACCATGTGATTCCATCCTTAGAATGGATTGGTTATATTCAGTGAATGATATAATGGATCGATTCTAAAAGAAGGTGGTGTTCTTCGATGTCGACAGAGATCCAATAGTGTTTGTTGGTGATAGAGACCCTCAGATGGGTCATAGGTGTGTTCTATCTATACCATCTTTGATGGATGAGCTAATGTTCTACTTATTGGAGGTTCAGTATTTGGGGTTTCCCAGGGTTATGGAAGAGTACCTAGATGTCTTTTCAGAAGAGTTTTTAGCATTACCCCCTTGATGGGATATTGAGTTCAAGATCTAGCTACATCCAGTCATGTCTTCTATCCAGATGTATCAATATAAGATAGAACCTTCTGAGTTGCGAGAGCTGCGTATACATCTCAATGTTCTATTGTAGTTTGGTTTCATTTGGTCGAGTGTGTCCCCTTGGGGTGTACCGGTTTGTTTTATAAAGAATGCTAATGAAAAGTTGCGGTTATGTGTCAATTATTGTCACTTGAACCGAGTGACAGTGAATAACCACTATCCTCTTCCACATATTGATGATTTATTCGATCAACTAAAGTGTGAAGGTTGGTTATCAAAGATTGATTTATTGTATGGATATCATCAGATGCATGTGAAGGATGAGGATATCCTGAAGACTGCTTTCTGCTATCATCATATGAATTACGAGTTAATTTTGATGTTGTTCGATGTGATGAATGAACTGGTTGTTTTCATGGGGTTAATGAACACTTTGTTTAATGAGTTCCTTGATAATTTCATGGTGGTATTAATTGACGACATCCTTGTGTACTCTACATCTATAGAGGAGAATACAAAGCATATGCATTCAATTTTGGGCGTTCTTTTTTGATAGAATCTATTGGAATGTTTTCAAAGTTCATGTTTTGGTCTCGAGAAATCCATTTCATGGGGCATGTTGTGTCCTAGTAGGGAGTAGCTATGGATCTATCAATGGTAAAAGCAGGTGTGTCTTGTGAAGGCCCCAAGACAGTGGTAGAAGTGTGATGTTTTCTTCGTATTGCAGGATATTATAGGAGGTTCATAGTTGATTTATCTTAGGTTGCGACTCCTCTAATAAAATTGAACAGAAATTATTAGGCGTTTGTTTGGAATGATCAGTGTCAGGATGCATTTTAGTATCTAAAGGAGATATTGGACAATGCTCTTGTTCTTTGTCTACCAGTAGAAGGAGTACAATTCGTGATTTTCTGTGATGCTTCATATATGGGCTTGTGATGTGTTCTGATTCAGGAGAGATTAGTTGTTTCTTATGGGTAAATGAAGTTATAACCCCATTAACATAAATTTTCCACCCATTATATTGAGTTGGAAGAAGTGGTGTGTTTCTTGATGTTTTGAATACATTAACTCATTGTGGAGCATTTTCCGGTCTTCACTGATCATAAGATCCGGAAGTATGTTTTCTCCCAGTGTGACTTGGCCTTGTGACAACATCAGTGGATGGAGTTCCCATAGGATTATGAAAATAAAATTTTGTATACACCTAGAAATGTGAATGTTGTAGATTATGCACTGAGAAGGAAGTTGTGTAGGGATTCAGTTTCTGAATATGGTGTTTCCTAGAGAGTGATGGGAGAACATTCCAAATTACATCTCGATATGGGAGAATTTGGGGGAATATGTTTTCTTTTTCTGATGATGGTGTAGTCATCTCTGGTTCAGAAAGTAGAATAGTCCTAGTCAGGGGATCTTAAGGTAGAGGTATGGAGAGACTAATTTACTTGTGGTGATGTCCCTAATAGTTGAAATGAGGAAAGAAAACACCGAGTGTTGTTTTAGGGATGCATTTTTATTACTTTGGTGTCATGTGAGATGGTTCTCAGAGACTCACATAGTTCACCCTTAGCGGTACATCATAGAATGAAAAAGTTGTACCGAGATTTGAGGTCAGTTTTGGTGACTTGGGTTGAAGCAGACTGTTTCAGAGTTTGTGTCTCGATGTTTTGTTTGCAAGAAGGTGA
The DNA here is from genome assembly GCA_963277665.1 of Viscum album. Taxonomy (NCBI): domain Eukaryota; kingdom Viridiplantae; phylum Streptophyta; class Magnoliopsida; order Santalales; family Viscaceae; genus Viscum; species Viscum album. The sequence goes on along the minus strand of OY728166.1, from coordinate 1,075,522,412 downwards.
AGGTTGAGCATCGTGTACTCAGGGGTTTTCTCCATCCATTAGATGTTCCTCAGTGGAAGTGGGAGGACATCTCTATAGACTTTGTTACCAGTTTACCTTGACCTCAAGTAGTCCATAACTCTATTTGGGTGGTAGTGGATCATTTGAAAAAATCATCCCACTTAATAGCAATCAAGGAGTCAAACTTAGTGGAGGTTTTGTCAAATAAATATCTAGAGGAGGTAGTGAGACTCCCTGGAGTCTTGAGGATGATCATTTCCGATCGAGATCCTCATTTTACCTCTAGGATTTGGAGAGGCCTCCAACATGATTTTGGTTCTCATCTATGTCTTAGAACTTTATTTCATTCAAAAACTTATGGACAGACATAGCGAACCATCCAGACTCTTGAAGACATGTTGCGCTCTTGTGTCTTGGATTTTGTAGGTTCGTGGATGGGGCACCTGCTCTTGTTAGAGTTCACTTACAAAAATAATTTTCATTCAACTATTGGTATGGTTTAATTTGAAGCCTTTAATGTTCAGCCTTTCTATTATCCTTTTTGATAGACTGATTTCATAGATTGGGAAATTCTCAAACCGAAACTGCTATAGAGTAAAAAATAGATGGTTCTATTGATTTGTGAGTAGATGAAGGAAGAACATGATTGTCATAATTCCTAAGCTAATCATTAGAGGAGACCTCTAGAGTTTGATTTTGGGGATCATGTATTTATAAATGTGACTCCCCATCATGGGCAGTGATGGTTTGGTTGTGGGAGTATGTTTTCTCCCTAGTTAGTTGGGCCTTTAGAGGTGTTGACTCATGTTGGAGCCACGATGTATCGGGTAGCACTTCCCCCATAGATGAGACAGATACATGATTTTTTTACATTTCACAACTGCAATGTTATCTTCATGATTACTCTCACATAATCAATTGGGATGAGATCATTTTTTATGACAATGCAAACATTTAGGAGAGGGATGTAGATATCCGGGACCGAAAGGAGAAGGTGTTGCGTGGGTGTGTTATCCACTTGGTCCGTGTCTTGTGGGGGCATGGTGGTGTGGAGGAGTGTACTTGGGGACATGAGTCATAGATACGTTCTCATTACCCTGAGATATTTTATGTTTATCTCTTCTATTATAATGTTGTTCGCTTTGTAGTTGTAGACCTATTCCATTTATGAGATGGATTTCTCTTGTTTCTTGTTATTTTGTTCTCTCTTTTGAGAGTTATCTCCATGGGGAGAGTGTTTAAGATCTAGTTTTAGTTGTCATGTGGTTTCATGTTGTTTTTTATGAAGCGTTTTATCTCTTGTAGTGGAGAGAGCCTTGATAAGTATCTCACATGGTTGTTTTTGGACCCTTTTTATGTTTCCAATCTAGGATGGTTTTGGATTCTCTATGGAAGGAATATTTTGAGAGGTATCTGATGAAACGACGTGGACCTCTCCGGTCTATTCCTCTGTTGAAATCTGGTATTTGAGGTGTTTTGGGAGGTCAATGTGACTCCTTTCAACACCTTTCCAAAATTTCCAGTTTTGTGAATAATGTTTCTAGAATGGTTTCTTGTTCTAATGGTAGATCATTCACATGACATCTCTTTCCAATGGTATATCATTCCAATGGTAGCTTGTTTCATTGGTAGCTTGTTCTAATGGTATATCATTCAAATTGTAGCTCGGTCCAATGGTAACTTGTTCCAATAGTAGATCATTCTATTGGTAGCTCCTTCCAACTATAGCTCATTCCAATGGTAGCTCATTCCAATGGTAGCTCCTTGCAATGGTAGCTCATCCAATAGTTACTCTTTCAATGACGACTCATTCAATAGTGAATAGTCCAATAATGACTCATCCAATGTCGACTCATGAACAATGTTTCCATCTTTCTATAGTTTCTTCCCTTTGATATTCTATTAGATAAAAAAGCTTAAAATACTTATTTTAAGGGATTTAAAGATGATTCAAATCCCATAACTCCTATATAAATCTTCTGAAGGGATTGGGTACCTTTACTATATCAAAACACATAATATTGACTAGATCATCCTTTAATGAAAATATAAACAATGTCTTAAACCACAACACTGTTTAGATTTTCAAAAGTGTCAAGATATCATCAGGGCTCATTATTCCTTCTCATTTTCTTTTTTATGAGATTCCTAGAGTTCTTTCTACCATAGGAGTCGTGTGATTGAACTAAAATACTTGGATAATATTCCCTTGACGTTTCTTACTGCCTGCGAACCCCCTATTTTGGTGCAACTAGGATGTGTCGATCAATATTTTTTATAAAGTATGATTTACCTCTGTTTTCCTAGGTTATCTATTTTCATCCCATTTATCATTTACATTTGATGGAATGTGATCTGAATGTTTCTAATGGATCATTCTTGTTTTTTGGTTGGTGTGGTGGTGTCGTGGAGTCCTCAGGTGGATATAGTCGTTACGGGAGAGGTGATCATGATATGTTGTGTTGGCCCATTCCCATGAAAAGAAAACTGAAGACCTTTTGAGGTAGGGGATTCAATGTTTATCTATCTATTTAAATGTAATCATAGAGTTAGCATGATTTAGTCGTTGGATCATGATGAAATGGACATATTAATAATTTGAACCAGATTAATGAATTAGTATCAATTGATTAGGGATGTTATTACCCCTTGATTTTCGAGATAGTGTAATATATATGATTTATTTTTATCCTATAATTCTTGATGTACATTGGTAAAGAACTTAAAGTTTGAATTAATTGATAATTAATTGGATTAATATTTAAAGAGGCATGTTAATGAATCTGGTTGTTGTTGTAATTTGATGTCAATAAAATTGATATAGATTTTCATGTTTAACTGAATGGGATGATGAACCTGAAGTATGCTAATTATTGTTGATAAATGTATTAAAAGAATGATAGATTTGCTATTTAATTAAATTGTGATAGCTTAATAATATCATTTCTTAGGTTTCTAATAGTTGGAACCTATGATAATGAATCACTTAATTCAAGATGGAATAAGAATCAGTTGTATGAATAAAATACAATGCCTTTGTTGGGCTTGAGTCACCTGATTTTTATAATGGACAAGTGAATTGTGATTTGAAGTTGTGAGAGCTCAATGTGTGTGAAGGAATAATAAATTTTTTACAGCCAATAACCCAGTTTCTAGGTTTGTTTGTTTTCCTTATGCTTGTAATGTGATGTGAGCATGGGATTGATCAGACTGGAGGGATATTTTGATATGTGGGACCGAGAGGCCCCATTTTTGTGGTAGTATTTAAGGATAGATTGGAGAGTTTCATAGGTTTATACATATGGGTGTCGGGGACGACACTCGAGGTGATGGAATGGGTTGAAGATGGGCTTACCCATTTTAATGAAATTTGGATGCATTTTGAATCTGTTGTTTGTTTACCTACTTTACTCTCCCCACTGCTTGAGGAATATGTTATAACTTAACCTCCTTCTTAAAGAGTCAAAGAATCATGGGTTATTCTACATGACTTCCATGTTTAGTTTCTATAGGACGGATGAGTCTACACTCCAACTATAGGTGGAAAAGAATACACAAGTAGTTCATCTACTCACCATTTTATGATACTTGTGTTTGGTAGCGTAGAATATTTTTCTAGAATACCTATAAATATAGAAATATGGAAAGTGATAATGTTTTTATAAAATAAAAAAATGTTTAACCCATGGGATGGGGCTTGTTTGGATGTAATACTGAGGTTATGTTTCTGAGGAGCCGTGGACTCGGTTTGGTTATGCCTAGAGGAAATGGAAATTGGTTGTGATGCTAATGAAATGTGATATGGAATTTGATATTGGATAAATAATTAATTAACATAATTTTAAACTAATAAAAAGGGATAAAGTAATTTAATATATATCTTTAAAAGGTTCTGCAATTATAGGACATCTGGTCTTAGAAATGGAAGCCAGGAGTCTAAGAGATGGTAGATATAGTTGAGTCTAAGATTAGGTTATTAACATAGTGTGGCTGTGAGTTATATTATATCACGTACTTTTGTGTTTCTATACCCTAATCCACCCAATCTATTAGTTAAAATAACATCCTTGGGATTCTAAGACTTGGGGGTGTTTTCCTCAACATTTTAGTGGGAGGATGGATGGTTGACTTCCCCCTTTGTCCCCACTCTCTTCTCTTGGTAGTTACTTGTTCTAGTATGAATGGTAGTTATTTTTTCCCATATATGTGTGTAGGGGGATGTAATTTCTTGTGGTTATTTCACACTCATATATTTTGGATATAGTATCCTATTAACTACTATAGTTATGCCGTGTATAGGTTGTGATGTCTTGAGGATCCTTACTCAGTGTATGTGCTGTGATGCCTTGATGTATAATACCCAACGCATGTTAGATGTTATACAAGATGTAGTGTCTCTTAGAAACAAATTTTTTACTTTTAGTTATGTGTACATTATGGTTATGTTTTATGAGGTGTGAGTTGTGGTGCTTCTTCCATGTGTCTTCTAGATATCATTTTTAGAGATAGATTCTCAGGATGTGAAATATTAGGGAAATGTAGAAAACCAGTGGGGAAGTGGTAGTGTGGTACCCCTGAAATTATTTATTATATTATATACTCTTGTATGTGATACTTGGTGAGAGTTTCTATAGTGAGGCTGGGAACATAGTATACCTATTTAGGTGATGAGTTAGTTTCACTTATTGTTCACTGTGAATTAGTATGCTTTCCATACTTTTTCATGAGAGGCTCTAGGGAAGATCATACTGAGTATATTTTTATACTCACCCTACATATATATAAACTATTTTTTAGGTCTGTTGTATAAGGTTTGTGATTAAGCTAGTTAATACTAGCTTGGGGTTTTTCAAGAGTAGATTGGGCTTTGTGGTCACTTCCATTTTACTTTATTTTAGTACGTGTAGTGTTCCCTTTCATTTTTAGTAGTTCTTTATTGACATTACATATGTTCACTTGGGTTTATTTTACTTGTATTATAATATGGAGTTAGTTTGTGTCTATGTTATTAATCTCTTCCTCATGTTTTCTCTTAGAGGGTAATGCCTCCCATATGTGTGTTTTCTATACCCTCGGTGCTAGTATCCAACCCAGGGCCTATGGGATGCAGGACTTGGAGGTTATTATCATTATTCTCACATTGCTGTCCTAAAAGGGGTAGAAATTATAGGGAGGGGTCATGATGTAAATTCCTAGAAAAAATTCCAGTAAGTGGATTTCAAATATCCAGTCAAAGAAGTTGGTGAGTTTTTAAATTTGTTGACAAATTCATTGAATCTACCAATCATATTATTGAATTTATTATGGTTCCTACATTAATTATATTGGACACTCAATTATGTATCCAAAATTTAATAAAAAACAAAAAAGAATGATAATAAGATCAATACTTTACCATAGAAGGTGAAAAATCCATTATAAAATGAAATAATGGTGTTAAAAGTTCTATGAAAATTGAGGTGTTCAATAAGAAATATGTTGAGGATAAGCCCAAGAGAGAGACCATGATAAAATATATTTCTTATAAGTATGAGTAATTTTAATGAAAGTAGTAGTTTTTAATATTGAATAAAAATAAATGAAAATATTTTGATTAATAATTTTTAAAATTGAGGATATTTTTCAACGAAAAGAATATTGTCTCTATGGAGTTTTTGGATATAAATACATTGTGTGCTAGTAAAATTTTTATCCCCTTAAATAAAATAGAAAACATTAATTGATATATATTCAAGCTGGTGTTTCTAGAGAAAATTGAAGAACAAATCTCAAATAGAAGGTACAATTTCATTGTAATTTAAATTTTCTTGAGGAAATATGTATATGGTGTAATCAACTCAAACACACCATCACATGTCTTTCTATAATATTAGAGTAAGTTAAAAAAAGTAAAAATTTAATTTTTTTAATATGATAAGTAATCAATAAAATATATTAGCGATTTATGTATCTTATAGATTATTGAAATGTGGATAAATTTAAATACATATAATAGTCTCTCATTCCACATAATCAAATAAATTATATATTAAAATTAAAAAAAAGATGATAAAAGAGTTTTAAATTTTAGGAATGATGGATAATTAAATTTCAAAGAAGTTGGAAGTTCAAAAATTGATGAGATGAAAGTGATGTACAAAACAAGAAAAAATTGAAGAATATAGTATATTTTCATTGTTCTCATATTGATTCATAAATTTATAGTGATGAGGAAGGTCCTAAGTAATATGGATATATGTTCACATGAAATAGAATACATGTTGATCTTTGAGATGGCCTTTGAGATAATAATAATGGGTTTCACACCAAAACCAATATATTTCATGAAAACTAAAATAGTTTACTTCTTTAATTTGAACAATAACGTTATTAATAAAGCATTGAAACATAAATATTAGATAGTAACTATATAAGATAGAGATAATTAGGATTATGAAGAATAATACATGGGAATTTGTTCCATGTATTAAATAAAATAATAATTTTAAGGTGAAATTGATTTTTAGAAATAATATAAATTTGAATATATGAGTGGTATGAAAAAAACGATTCTCTTAAACTGAGTTTATAGGAATTGATGTGAATTTATCTCTAGTTTATATATTTGAAACAATATAAATTTTTATTGTGATATATTCTTATAAAAATGGATTTTAATTAAGTTTTCCTAAATGGTGAAGTTGTAGAAGAGGTTTACATTGGAAAACAGTTATATTTTATACATGATGATTATGGTTATATTGTTTTTATATTGAATAATAAATTATATATTCCTAAATAAGAACCCCATGTATGGTATTGAAAGTGGTAAAATAGTATACTAAGTATTAATTTAAAGAAAGTAAAAGTGAATAATAAAATTTATGTCAATGTAGACATCACAAAGTCAGTTATTGTGACTGTTCATATTGACGAAAATATGTTTACTATAAATAAAAAGAAAACTATTTTTGTGTATTAAATTCACAAACACACGAGTATCTATCTTTCAATCACATGAAATATATGTGCATGAGTTGTTAAATATTCTTGGAATGAATTTATCATGAGTGGTATCTACTCTTATAACACATGGGACTAAAATTTAATTAGATGAGTTATGAAATTATGTGAATCAAATGAATTTATAAAGGATTATTTGAAACATACTCAAAAAGACATTATTTTGAACAGACATTGTGCTTGGAATTTCTTTTTATAAATGATTGAATAGTAAAAAAAGTATTCATAACATGAATCAGTGAAATAGTGTTAGGTTGGAATAATACAAAGTAGCACAAGAGGGGGGGGGGGTGAATTGTGTATTTTTAAAAATCATCCACAATTATGGATTTTGAAACCCTATGTGATTTATGTGGACATGTATTGTTTAATTATCTAATGTGTATAGACAACATATATAATAGAAATAAATAACATATATTTTTATAGTGGTTTAGGGAACAAAGATACCCTAGTCCAATCCACCAATTACACTCTTTGGGAGTTTGGTGAATTTCACTAGAATGGATATCTTATCACAAGACCAAAAATTAACAAATGAGTGAAGAAAGTTGACACCTTTAAAACATGGTAAAAAACAGATTCTTATAGTTCTTTAACAGAGAACCAAATATCCACAAATTAGAATAATAAGCTGATACTTCTTCACAACTGAGTACGAGAAATTGAAACAATCAACATGTCAAAAGAGACTGATTTGTTTGTATAGGTTGAACTTCACAATTTTTGTAGCATCAATTCACAGTAGAGGGATATTCTTGTTTATAAATTAATGGCTTAAAGAATTAATGATTCTGAAGTGGAATCAGTTGCAAAATATCTTCGATTAAAAGTATCAACAAACAAAATCCTAAAATATACAATATAATGAGGTATAACATGTATGTATCCAAAGTGTAATCTCTTTCATAATCGATAATTCATTGTAGCACCACTGTTAAATAATGTTTTGAGAATGAAATATTATATGAAAATATATGACTTGTAAAAATATATATTAAGAAAATGATGTGCTGGTGGAATATATAATGTAGATAAACTTCTTTAGAATTCCAGATCCAAAAACTTCTCTTGATAAACTATAGATATTGATATTACAAATAGACTAGGGAGTCATAACTTTCCTTAAGAATAGGAGAGATTTTATCTTCTGGATACGATTATTTGAAACAATCATATCAAGCATTGAATCGGTTGAAAATGATCTCTGAAATATCTTGTAATTCCATCAAGAGTATTGTATAAATATCGAAAAAAATCACAAAATTAAATCTCCAATGTTCAAAAGTCAAATATAGGGTTCTCTCACAAAGTAACAAAATGAAAAATGAAGGGTTTAATTACATAGCATTCATTATACAAACGTAAGGTTGAAAACATAAGTTTTATCATAAAATTAAGGTTGATGATGCATAGGTTTGTCCCTAAAAGATAAGTTTCCTTACTTACATAGGGTTCTTCAACCATAATTTCGTTTCCTTTAAAATATAAAGTTCCATTCATAAGTAAGGTTCTTTGTCCATACGTTCCTTCTAGAATAGGTTTTATGATCTATAAACACCTTCTTCTAACGTAAGGTTAAATAAAAATGAAAGTATTATGATCCATATGCGCTACTTCAAGCATAATGTTTTTTTTCCTTATGTTACATTCAGAATGTAGGGTATGAACAATTTCTCCAAAATACACTTAATAGAGTTCTAAACACTTTAACAAATAATCCTTGCAAATTAAAAGATTGAATATAATTCCATTGTAAATATTGAGTATTAATTTCTAGAAGTACCCTTAATATAATATCATTAGTAAAACACACAAGGGTATTTGTGAGGATCAAAATCAATAATGTTTATAGAGTATTTTTTAGACAATAAATTCCCAAAAATATCCCCCTTTTGGATGATAAAAAAACTCATAAATAATTAACATAATATAGAATTATGTAAACATATTAAAAGAAAATATTTATAATTTTATTTCCCAGTACTATTTAGATAAAAATAATTATAATGAAATGTTTTGATTACCCAAATATCTGCCCCTTTTTGTGATATCAAAAAAATGTTTAAGAAAAAGGATTAAAACACTCTCAATTTTTCACAGAACAATAAATGATTTTTTAAAAAGTACTATTTGGAAAAATAAGAAAATTGTTATGGGAATATAATTAAATATATAAAATAATAAAAATAAAGAACATAAAATTTGAAATAAAAAGGAGTTTTATTAGTGAACATTGTAAAAATATAGTAAATAGTTTTCTTAAAGTAAAGGTTAAAGGGCTTCGTCAGGATTGGTTGATGGTTCTAGTTCTATAGAAGCCTGAGATGCTTAAAAAACAACTTTTTGTTCTTATATCTATACCTATAGACTATCTGGAATATTTTATCCCAACATCCTTATAAAAATCCATTAATCTTGATTGAAATGTAGATTTTTAATCACATTAACCTTTAAAAAGTCAAATAGAATCTGCTCTGTCTGCCAAAACTGAGTGAACTTTTCACTGAACTTTCTGAGGAGTAGCCTGATACCTGGTTCAATTGAATTCAGTTGCTCAATATGATACTTCTGTTATTCTAGTAAAACTAATAAGTGAGTATTATTAAACTGAAGTTTTTCTAGTCTTTAATTCATATTAGATATAATAGATGTGATAGCTTGAAATATTTTAATCGGATCTTGTAAGGTTAAATGGGATGATGTAGAAGCACTAGACTAACTGACACTTCCATTTATAAATTAAAATTGACTCCCCAAATACAATTTTATATCTGAAAAATCTATTTTAGAAATAGATTTAGATTTTATTTTCCCAATCTCATCAAACATTTATCTGTTAAAATCATTAAAATATATTTTTGATACAGAATTCTATTTAAGCTCATGAAGATAAGTATGAACATAACCTAACACAATCCTTTTAGAAAATTAATTTTTTAAATAATAATAGGATTTTCCTGAAGATTCTAGATCCTTTCTCTAAAAACTATTGCAGGTTTATCTAAATAATGATCAATGGATGAGATAACCTAATGCTCAACAGTCTCAGTTCCCTCAGTTACTGATCTTTGCATTTGATATTACTCTTGAGAAGGTACCTATTCTTATTGATTAAATAGTTGAGGAACTTATTGAATATCTTAAGGTTTGATCTCTTTATGTTTATATTTAGCATCTTCATGATCTTTCAAATGAATCAAAAAAGTTGTGTCTTTATTTTGAATTAGCGGTTCTACAGGATGAGGTTCTTATTTATTATTTGGTTTTATAACATGTTCCTCTTGAACTTATTATTCTTCTAATTCTTCTTCATTTGTGGTATTTGATTTATTTTCAAATATTAGTTTTCTCTAGGTAGAATTAGAAAAAACTTATATTATGGATTCTCTAACTTCTTCAATTCTTAAAGCACTTTTCTCCCCCTGAGAAAAAGATCTAGATTTATGTTGGCCATCCATACCAAATGGAATGAGTTTTTCTTTCACCGTACTCTAATAAAAACCAAATTTATTAAAAGTAATATCATTGAATATTGTTTGTGATGAAATTTCAATCTTGAATAAAAAATGAATCATGTTCTTCTGAAATAGAATCAGATAACGTATCCTTATATAGGGATAAAATGAAATCTTTTCTTCTAAATAGAAATAATAACTTAGATACATAAAAATGCATCTTAGAAACTTTATACTGATGTAACTGATTATCAAATAAATAATTTACATATCTGGGTACAAAATTTTATCCCTCTAAGATAGTCTTGGAGCAATAAATGTTTGAATAAACATAATTAACACCATTTAATTTTCCTCACGATCTTTAAATTTTTTTTTTCTTTATATCTATTTATGAAAAAAGAAAAGAAATTATCTCTTTATAATTATTATCCTATTTTGAAATTGATTTGTGATCAAAGTGGAATACTCTTTCATGAGGTCATTTCAAAATTTGAGAAATTTTGACTAAAGAAATTGAAAATTCCTTATATTATATTCACACAGATATAGTAACTTCTAATTCACCCAAAAAAACTGTACACAACTATATAAATGTTTCAATTATATTTTGTAAAACAAATCTGTATTATCCTTATTGAAGATAAATTCCAATCCTTCAAAACAAAAATGATTTCTTGAGTAGAAGGTTTGTCTCATACAGCCGCTCACAATCTATAACCTTTCCTTCAAGAATCTTTTTTAAGGGAACACGTTGATGATTCAGATAAATGGGTTCACCTTAATCAGTACACTTGGTATTCATCATTTCTGAGAATCTAAATTTTAAAGGTTTTTGGACTATATGATTTAGGATAAATAAGGTAGTTTGGGAAGATAAAATGGTTCAAAAAAAAAGATAAGTTGAAGGGTTTTCTGATAGGTAACGACAGGATCTCGTTTCTCGAGCTGATTACATAGGGTAATCATTTATTTTTTAATTTTTGAAAATATTTAATTTTAAAAAAATAAAAGAATTTATTTAAGAAAATACGTGTAATAATTATTTTCCCAGAAAAAATAAAATAGACAACTAAAAACATATTTTAGAAAAATAAACTAAAATAATTTAAATATAAATACATTTAATGAAATAAACTTATAAATATCTATTTAAAATTATATAAACCTAAATCACCCTTAATAAAATGAAAACCTGTAGTGGGAAGTGGTTTAGTGAAAATAACAGCTAATTGATATTCGATATTAAAAAAATTTAAATATATATTCTTTTTAAGAACATGAAATCTTAGAAAATAATTCCTTATATCAACATGCTTAGTCCTAGAATGACATATATGATTTTTTAAAATATCTAAAACACTAGTATTATCACATAAAATAGGATTATTATTAATTTTTTTCCAAAGTATAGTAGAGAGTTTTTCATCCTCAATACTTATGCAAAACAAATTTCAGTAGAAACATATCCTCCCTCAACTATTGATAGGGAAACTGAGTGTTGTTTCCTACTTGACCATGACACTAAATATTTCTCTAAAAAGTTACAGGTTCCGGATGTAATTGTTCTATCTAATCTACAACCTCCAAAATCTTCATCTGAATATGTAATTATATTAAAATCATAAGTTTTGGGGTAAAGAAGATTTTGAAAAAAGATTCATTTCAAATATCTAAAAATTATTTTAACAACAGAAAGATGATATTATTTTTTATTTTATTGAAATCTAGCACATTAATATAAATAAAATATAATGTATCATCTTCTAAAGGAAGGATATATCAAATGACCAATCATACCTCTGTATAACACTTTTTTTCTAGCTTAATCCAAATCAAGTTTTACATTAGTACAAATGAGAGTGGTTTATGTGTTGCTATTCTCATGTCCATATTTTTCGTAAATCAATATATATTAAAATTTATTTAAAAAATTTCCATAATCATTTTGATAAATTTGAAATCCTAAATAGATATTTAATTCTCCCATCAAACTCATTTCAATTTATTTTTTCATTATTTTTTAAAAATCATTAAAAATATTTTTTTTAGTTAAAAAAATAACATTATCAAAATAATTTTTTGCTAATAAAATATTAGACGAAATGGTTTTCTTAAAAAGTGTTTGATGTTTCAATACAATAGTAAATATATTTTTTAAAAGAAAAGAACCCAGTCTTTCATACCAAGATCTAGGTGCTTGTTTAAGGTCATATAGGAATTTGTAAGTTTAAAAAAAATTATTTTATGAGGATTTTCAAAACCAAGAGGTTGTTCAACATAAAATTAATCCAATAAATAAACATTTAAAAATTTATATTTCCCATACATCTCATATAATTTAGAATTCCTATGAGATGTATAAGCTCAAAAGATTCTAATATATTCTAATCTATATTTATGGTAAAAGGTATAATTGTAATCTATTCCTTCTTCTTGATTATAACCTTTAGATACTAATGTGGCTTTATTTTTAGTAATTATCACTTGATAATACTATTTATTTCTAAATACCTATCTAGTTCCTATTACTAGATAATTTTTTGGTGTCTATAATAATTCCCAAACTTCTATACTTTTTGAATTGGTTTAGCTATTCCTGTATTTCTAACACCCAACTATCATCTTCCAAGGATTCCTCTGTAGACATAGGTTCTAACAGAGATAGAAATGAAGAGAATTTTGATAGGTTTCCTTCATGTCATCTAGTTTTAATACCTGTGTCTACGTCTCCAATAAAAGTTTCTAGAGGATGGTTCTTTAATATTCTATACTATCTAGGAAATAAAATTTTAAGTTTTTAAGTATCATGTTCTTTTAAACTAGAATGAATATTATTAGAATCATTTTCAAAAATCATCTTTAGGGGTTTCATGTGTCATATTGTCTAATGAATCAGTAATTTCATCAGTTTGATCTTTCTCTTTAATAAAAGGGTCAGGTTCATCAAAATTCACATGAACTAATTCTTTAAAAAAAATTTAATTTTTATTAAACACTATATAGGGTTTAGAAGTAGTAGAATATCCTAAAAATATTCCTTCATTATCCTTTGGATCAAACATACCAAGGTTTTCCTTAGTGTTCAAGATATAAACCTTATATCCACAAACTTTAAAGTACATTATAGTTGGATTTTTATTATTGAAAAGTTCATAGGGTGTTTTTTTAAAAATTGGTCACATTAAAAATAATTTCATGATATAATAGGTCATTATTATATCTTCTGCAAAAAATAGGTAATAAGACTATACTCATTTAACATAGTCCTAGACATTTCTTGAATAGTTCTATTTCTTCTTTCAATAATTCCATTTTGATAAGTTGTTCTCGGTGCATAGAAGGTGTGTTTAATACATATATTTTAGAAAACATAATTAAATTCTTGATTCTAAAATTCACCACCATGATCACTTCTTAATAAAATTATTTTAAAATCATTTTCATTTTGAATTTTTTTACAAAAACATTAAAGAATAGTGAAAATGACACCTTGGAGTTTTAGAAAATAAAACCAAGTAAATCTAGAATAATCGTATACTAAAACATATACATAAAAATAATAGGAAAATGTTCTACTCTAGATGATGCAAAAAAATCCATATTAATAAGTTTAAGAGGTTTAGACGTAGAAATTTTGTTAATATATTTGAATGAATATTTGTGCTATTTTCTAATTTGGAAGGCATCATAGAATCAGTCATTGTCATAGACGGTTCACTCCTTCAACCATATTGAGATGTCTCTCTATATGGATCGTTGTTTGTTTACTCCTTCCCAGGCGGGGATCTTCACCACGTGTGATTATCGCCGCACCAGAGAAGCGTTGGAGAATGTTGATCCCTAGAATGACACCATGTGTTCCAATGCTGTTCCATATAAATTTAACTTTCTGTTGGGGAAAATTAGGAGAAGAACCTTCCCCACGGATGAGAACGTTAAACGATGCGGTATTCTTAATGTGTCTAGATGTTCATGTTGCAGAGCTAGCTAGGAGGAAAGTTAGAATCACCTCTTCTTCTAGGGTGATTGGGCATGATATGTGTGGAGATTATTTGGGGAGTTCACTAGTTTCATGGACTTTAACATTGTGGACATCCCATTTCTAGATAGGTGGTTCCACGACTCATGCGATAAGGGCCCCGAGAAAGTGGCTCAAACCTTGATCCTGCAAGCTGGTTGTTGGTGTAACTCGCAGGATAGGAACAATCAGAAGCACAATGGGGTCCAATACTCTGGTAATTCTATCATCATTCGCATGCAGAACCTCCTCCTTGATCTGGGTTGTCTCTCCAGTAACTGGTGAGAGACTCCTTCTCTACGTTGGATGCATCTAAGGTAACAGGGCACCCAGGTCGTGGACACCAGTGATAAAGGACATTTGGTCTGATGGAACCCTCTATATAGAGGTCTCAAGCTAAAAATTGATGTGTCTTGTAGTTTGGGAGTCTTTCAAGGGGGATGGGATTTTCTGGGACTCGTAGGGATCAGTCTGGTTGGCCTTCTCTTGTTGTATCGGCCATGGTTCTTCTCTTTAGGGAAAATCCAAGGCATTGTTGCTGGGTCCTTCACTCTGCCAACAAGAAGGTATTGGCATTTAAAAAGTTGAAACAAAATCAAAAATTATCCAGGAAGCCTTAAATATCCTCTTCCCCACTCTTTTGTCTATTAACATTATTATTATAAAATGTAGAGGTATGATCTACAACCCTACTAAAGTGATGCACTCCTGGAGAGAAGGAAACCGGGTGAAAGACTATCTTTCTAATTTGGAGGTCATTGGCCCAGATCTGGTTTGATTACATAATTTTCATACTCTCAAAAACTAAGGGGTTAACGTTATCAATGGGGATTCCCTCGAAAATCACTATTTTAGACCTCCTTAGGTCCCTTCTTAGGTTGAGGGGCTGTGGGGTTGAGGTTCTGGTTTTATTTCTTTTTCTTTAATAAAAATTGAAATGATGACGATGATAATGTAAAGAATATATATTACAATAACCAAGTATCCTATGCCAGATCCTTGACTCATTTTTCTTATTAGTTAAACAATTCAAATTCTGTTTACAAAAGGAATTTAAAGCCAATGTATAACCATTATCAGTTCTTGGTGCTCTGAATTTATACAATTTATATTTTGAAAACAAAGAAAGAATTTTCAGAAAAATAAAAATAAAAACTGTAATCAAAGATAATAAATACTTATCAGATTTTTCTTTATCCCTTATATATAAATTACTTTGTTGATTGATATGGTCTTTGGATATCCAATAGTTACAACTCCTACTATTTTTTACTTTGTCATTGTCACAAAAAGTGATAAGACCTCCATTCATTTGAGTCAGTGTATAAAAGTTTGATGAATCTATAATCATGTTTCTTGAACGTCCTCTATCTTTATACCATACAATTTTTTTCCTATGGTCTATTACTTAAAAAATCATCCAAACCAAATTTTTTTCTACCCATACTTTCTTGGGTCCAGTATTGTTAGCTAGGAATGATATGGGAATCCCGATCTATTTTATTTTTTCATAATTTTATCACTTTATTAATACAGATTTTTGTAAATAAATTATCTTTTAATACCACTAATTTGAGTATTTTTAAAACAATAGTTATTAGTGACCTAACCTTTTATTCCACAATAATAACATGTATCATATTTCA
Source organism: Viscum album (assembly GCA_963277665.1). NCBI lineage: Eukaryota > Viridiplantae > Streptophyta > Magnoliopsida > Santalales > Viscaceae > Viscum > Viscum album. The sequence continues at coordinate 1,075,506,285 of OY728166.1, read as the reverse complement.
AGTTAGGAACAAAACAATTTTTATATAATTTAGATTTCTCACCCTTACTTCCTATACTAAATATTTATCTTTTAATGAAATTATTTATAAGAATTTAATTTTAAACTTTCTCACATTTGGAAAAAGTAATTGCAGTACTCTTATAATATTTTATTTCATTATGAATTTCTTTAATCTTTTTTCATGATCAATGCAATTTAGTGTAAATGAGTTGAATTTTTCAACTAGTTATTTATGTTTTTTTAGTAGAGTATCTATTTATCCTAAAATAGTATTATGAATATTGTTCAATGACTTGTGATTCTTTATCATAGAATCATATTTTTCTACAATAATTTAGTAGTAAGCAACTAATTTTCCTATTGAGAAACTACCAGAATTAGAATCAAAAGAGTAATAAGTTAGTTCATTTTCTACTTCAGCAAAGAAGAACATATTAGATTTTATATTTTATAGCTCTTTTTCTAAATTTGATTTTGAAGAGTCGGTGGAGTTATCATATACACTCAATATAGAATTAATTGATTTTTTTTTGATTTAGGCTCAAAATTTGTATTATTTTGGCATCTTTATTCTATCATTTTCTATTCATCTTTTATCTGAGGAAAACCAGGTCTAATATGAACCAATTTCTGGAATTCGTAGAATGAAACTTCTCTGGAATCTTTATCATCCTTCTTGAAGGATTTTTTGAATCATGTTTTCTTTTTATAAAATCTGCTGAACTTTCTTGATAGAAAAGGTAGTTCTATTATAGAATCTAAGGAATCTAATTTTATCTCTATTTTTCCTTCTTGTTTTATTTGTCTACTCTACTTTTGAGATGTCACTTTCAGAGTAGTGTTTTCCCTTATCACTATAATTTTATGATCTTCTACATCATCTTGCATCTCAACTTCATAAATCATTAGTGTCCCAATTAGTTCATTCATTTTTATATCTTTGATAGGTGATGATTTCTGAATAACAGTAGATATTACATTCCATTTAAAAGGTTATACTATCAGTACTTTCAATTATTTATCGGACTTTAAGATGGGTTCTCCCAAGGAATTTATATTGTTTATGATTTCTTTATGTCGTCCATTCATCTACGTGATGATTTCTTCATCAAACATTAAAAAGGTGTCAAATTTCAGCTTAGCAGTAGCATACCTCATCTGTTTAACGATTTTTTTCTTTTATATGAAACTCAAATAGGTTTCCATATCTCATAGGTTGTAAGACATTGTGATACACGATTGAAATCATCTGGTCCAAGACTGTAAATAATATCATTCATTTCTTTTGAATTGATATCATATTTTGCTTCTATTTCAGAAGTCTAAATCTCTGGTTTCTCAGAAATTTTATATAGTGTAATGATTTTTGAATATACCTTGAAGTTAAGATTATTTATTCAGATAATCATTTGATATTTCGATTATCCACACTTTCCACTATTAAAGTATGTAACACAAACTATAAACATTCCTTCTATTGGATCATCCACTGCCATATTCTTTTTATAGACTATATAATTTTATATTTCTATATATTTATCATTAAAATCATCCCTTTGATACAAATTTTTCAATCAGAATAATAAAAAGTAACATAATATGGGGGGGGGAGATTTGCGACTCTTCAAAAAATCTTCCACAAATCTATCTTTTGAAAACATTTTTGTTTAATGCAGATATGTAGTGTTTACTTATATAATGAGTATAATCAGAGGATAAAACAAAAATAAGGAACTTAGATTTTTATAGTGGTTTGGGGAAAAAATATTCCCTAGTCTACTACCCAAATTACTCCCTCCACGAGCTTAGTTAATTTCACTAGAATGATCCTCTTATCACAAGACCAAAAATCCACAATTGAGTGTAGGTGGTTGAAACCATTATAACAAGGTAAAAAATAGATCCTTATGGTTCTCTAATAGAGAACATAATATCCATATCTTAGAACCAAAATATAATAGTTCGTCACAACGAAGTATGAATAGTTGAAACTCTTTATAAATCAAAGATTTTGATTTGTTTATATAGTTTGAACATCACTATTTTTGTAGAAACAATTGAATGTAGATGGATCTTCTTCTTCAGAAATTAAATTCTTTAAGAATGAATGATTATGAAGTGATACCTCTTTTAAAAAGATCTTTGATTAAAAGCATAAACAAACAACATCAACAAAATTAAAGTAGAACAAGGTATACCATATATTTATCCAAAGTTTAGTCTCTTTAAAAATTGATTGTTCATTGCAAAAACACTATTACATATGTTTTTGAGAATGAAATCATACATGAAAATATATGACTTGTAAAAAACCGTATTATGGAAAACATTGCGCTGGTAGAATATATAAAGAAGATAACCTGATTCAAAATTATAGCTCCAAAAAGTCACCTTATATACCGTAGATATTCACATTCAAAAGATACCAGGGGTCATAGCATCCCTTAATAGTATTAGAGATTTTATACATTGAATATGGATCTATAAAAATAATATCGAGCATTGAATTGGTAAAAATGATCTATGAAATATCCCATAATTTCATCATGATTGTTATAGAAATATCATATTAAAATCGGGAAATTATATCTTCGATGTTGAAATGTCAAATGTAGGGTTCATTCACAAAGAAAAAAATGCCAATCATAGGGTTAAATTATATAGTGTTCATTCTATGAATGTAAGGTTGATCATAAAAGTAAGGTTGATGATCCATACTTTTATCTCTAAAACATATGATTCTTTACTTACGTAGGGTTCTTTATTCATACTTTATTTTCCTTTAAAATTCAAGGTTCCATTCAAACATATTTTCCATTATCTATAAGTTCCTTCCTATGTAGGGTCGATGATCCATATGCACCTTCCTCTAACATAAGGTTTAATATAAATTTATGTTTTATGATTCATACACATTATTTCAAGTATAGGGTTTATTACTTACATTACATTCTGATCTTAGGGTATGAATATTTTTTCAAGTATACACTTAAGAGAGTACCTAACACTTTAACAAATAATCCTTATGAATTTAAAACTTGAAGATAATCCCTGAGTAAATATTTCATATTAATTTCCTAAAATACACATAAAGTAATATCATTTGTAAAACACATAAGGGTATTTGTGAGCATCAAAATCAATAATATTCATACAGTATTTTTGAGACTATATATTCCCAAAAAATAGATCTTATGTATCATTAAAGGTAATCTTGATTAAATATTTATGTTTGATAAGGATGCATCATTTTAGATTTACATATATTACAATGAAAAGATTTGATAATCATGAATAATAATTTTTTCAAACAATTCAATGTAATATTCAATGTAAATGCATATTAACATCAAGTAACACTTCATCAATTATAAGGTGTAATATATGAACATTTCATTGTAATATTCATTAATGTAAGATATATTTCTAGACATCTTAATAAAATGACAAATGGAGGTCCATTGTTTTATTTTACTTCTATCATTTATCTTCATTTGTTAAAAAATAGGGAAAATATAAAAGGATATCTTCTTGAAATGGTGGTTAAACTCTATTTCATTTTACAGGTCATGATATAGGTAGATAATAATAGATTGTTTTTTATTTTAGGGGTATAAATGTGGTGTGCATATTTGAATCTTGGGGAAGAGATCATATATTTTTTTATGATATTGAAAATAACTGAAATGTGAAATATAGAAAATCCCTTGTTTATTGGTTATATTAATGACTCATTAGATATTGAATATCCCTTATGAAGTGAATCAACAAAGGGTGATTTGTTTGTTGATCTCTATTGAGACATGGACAATATACTATTGATATCTACACAAAGTGGGTGTGTTATTTTAAAAAAATCTATATTATAAGTATACTATAAATTATTTCATGAGTTAAGTCATTCATGATTAATTAAATATGGTTTCATGTTGTATTTAATGAAGAATGATTATAGATATATTTAAATTTAATTGGATTTATGTCTGAAGCAAATTAATGAAGAATTATTGAGGTCCATAGAACCACAACCTATAGAAATACATAAACCCATGTTTTTTAAAATCAAAATTAGTTATTTAATCTTATATAGAATCAATCCATAGTTCATATAAATAGAAATATTATGAATTTTCAAGGAATCATGGGGTAAATCCGATTCTTTAACAAGCGGCCCTTATTTTTTATGAATGGATGTTTTTTATAAGATATGATGTTACATCACAGGATAAAGGGTCATTCCATATAAATAGAGTTCAATCCTCAATGTATTGTTCTGTGAAAAGTTTACATGACAATAAAATAAAATTTCATGTTTCAATACTATTCATCACACTATAATGAAGTCAAGGATGTTATAAGTTATTTATATCTCCTTGAGAATTTGAAATTTCTATCTTAATGATATAACCAATTTTATTTTTTAATATGATCCTATCTGGGTATCATACAACAATAAATACAATCATATTGGGACACATGTGATGGATTTTAATATAGAAGTTTTTATGCACATAAAAGTATGATAAAAAATTGAGAAAACTATCCATACATTATAGATATCATTCATTGGAGGATTTTGATGTTATTGGGGAGAAACAAGTCTTAACACTTGATCCAAAATATAGAGGCACCTAAGGAGGAAGTGAATGATTGATCAACTTGTCAATGATTATTTTTATCTTAATTTCATGTTGAGTTCAGGACCATATTCCTTCTCCACTTAATTATTGTTTTTTGATAAGAAGATATAAATTTAGATAGTGAGATCAAACCTTCTAGACACCAAGGATTAGATACATGATAAAAAGAGTGGGTATACCATGATAAATCTAAAATTTCTTATAAGTTATATATATCTCTATCTTAAATCCTCTATTTGTTTAATTAATGATCCTATGAACTATCAAATTGTGGGAATAATTATTTGAGAGTTGGTTATTTGTTAACAACTGAGTCACACCCCCTCTTGGTGGTGATGCACTCTCATCTGGGATTAACTGAATACCATGGAATTTTGGGATGCAGTGTTGAATCCTTATTTATTTCATAGTTTATACTGATTACTGATTTATTTTTTCTTTATCTATTGATTAAATTACACAATATTCAGAATGGGTGGTTCAATTTTATTTAAATTCAACTGTATTATTTATCTCACTTTCATGTTTCTACTTTGTTCTGACATGTTTAATTCAATTTTAATATTTTTGTTCATTTATTTTAAATAATTTCCCATAAAAATATTGTCATTCCTTTTATTAAAACACTTTTACAGTTTTCTCACTATTTAATATCTTAGAAATAATCATTCAACTACAAAAAAACCAAACATACCTAAGGTCCCTTCTTTAATTTTTAATAAATAACTTATAACTAAAACTATAAAATGTTTTAGAGTTGGTTTTATTCACTCTTTTATATCTCATTTCAAAAACTATATCTTTATATAGTTCTCAATCATCAAAAATTTTGTGTAATTTATTGTTTTTTATATATTTTTCTCAATATCATTTCAGATAAACTATTTTCCATTTTATAATCTTATTGTATTAATAGTTTTTCCATTCTTGTTTTCAAAAATACTTTATTAACTTTTAATAGAAAACATCATTCATCTTTTTGAGTGTATCACTATAATACGTGACATTATAATATAATCATTAATAAATAATATAAATATATTTTCAAAATTTCTACCTTTTTATTTCATAGGTCAATAAAAATCAGTAGATCCACCACATGTGGATATCCCATTTTCCCTTTCATAAGGTTTTACGACTCCCACAAAAGCTTTCCTTTCATGGACATATCACATGTATTTCTACAATTATACTTTTAAACCTATATATTAGTAATATATTATATTTTAGAACTTTTTTATTTTTTATTTTATGTAAATGGAGGAACAAATAATTGAATATTCTATTTTCTTCTTTAATACAAAAAACAAGTATCATTCATTTTATCAACCTGATATATATTACCATGAGTACTCATCCCTTACATCAAAGAAAATGCATATTTTATTTTAATTATTTAGCTTTTAGCATTGAAAAAACCTCATGGAATGAGTCAAAAATCCAACACAAACATAAGATATTATGTCTTAGATCATGCACACACAATACATTATCATTTTGTATTCATCTTTAGATATTATTGTTCTTTAACTACATTTACTTCTCTATACTCCATCATTTCAAAATCAAATAATCCCATGAACATAGTTATTAAAATTAAACTATCCATTCTCTAAGTACCACTATTTTTTATATACGATTAATAAGACTTTTTAAATATTATAAAATTAATTTTTCTTTTGTTTACATGAAACAATCACTGCTATATCTCCATTTCTATCACTTCTCCCAATGTAATAAATAAGAAAAAGATTAATATCATATTTATATGGAATAAAAAAAGTATTCTTCAAAATTATATTCTATATAGATTCTATTTTGAATCTCTTTATACTATATCCAATTTATTTTATAACATTTCTAAACTTTTAATATATGGTTCATAGATGTAGTAAGAATAATAAATTAAATATCAATTAAGATTATTTTTTTTATTTATATGATATGTATTGATTATTACTTTCTTAATTCATATATCTGAAATTTTAAATAACATTGGAATTCATTATATTATGTCATTCTATGACTCATGTTGCTATAAAATTGATATTTTTTTAAGAGTAAAACATTCTCAAATTTTTAATCGATAAAATTAACATAAAATATTGATTTTTGAGATATAGTGAAATAAATATTTCGAGAATTTCCTTTAATTTTTTCAAACCATTTTAGATTAATACTGATATATCAATATTTAATGTAATGTAATTTTATTTGATTCTCTATCATATCCAATTATAGTTTTTAATATAGACGAGGGTCATTAAGTGATCAACTATTTCTCTAATTTATATTAAAAAGTAGTTTTTTTCCATATTATTGTTATCATATCAAATTAAAACCTTGTTTCAATATTTCTATAATTTATTTTTGTACAAATTTATTTTATGTAATTATTTTTACCTTTAATAGATTTAATTAAATTAATTTTTTATTCAATCCATTCTTTAATACTATCAATGATCATATCTTCTTATTAAATCATTAATTTCAAACCAGTAATAATTTATAGATTTTCTGGAAAAACTAATGGATCCATAACTACTTGTTTATGTATATTTATTTCAAATTCAATTTCATCAACACGTTCATTGTATTTCTTCAACAAGACATCTATTTTTTGTGTTTTCTTCTTATGGATATCAATTCCCCAAGAAAACCTTTCAGTTCATCATTGAATTTAAAAACCCCTCTCATTGATCTTGTTTATAATCAATTATAACAACCATAACTTCTCAAACATTGAAAAAGAACTCTATATCATTTCCTTCATGTGGAATTTCAACATCCTCATCTTATTTTATAACATAGATCATTCATTCAAAGATATTATTTCTATTTTAAGAAGATATAAATTTGTTATCATTATTTGGAGAAAATTTATTTTTCTTTATTTTTTAATAAAACTATCCACTTAATTTTCTTCATTCCCCATAAGAAATCTGTAAGTAAAGTTACCAAAATATTCCACACACAATTCATGCCATTGTTATATTTCCTTAAAACCCACCCATTAGTATTTCTTGTTACTGTGGACCAATTATATGAAATCACTACTAATGTTTTTTTAATTCCATGACTATTTAACTCTATATTTTCTATAGATTTGAAATATATCTTATTTATTGAGCAATTAGAAAATTCTTTTGGATTTACCATTTTCTCATAGGCTATAATAATACTCTTTTAATCATTAAGAGATACTTAAATCAATCACCATTACTGGTATGCACAAATGGGGATTATATACCCTATGAGGGGGGGGGGAATCAGTGTATAGATATTCTTTTCAATCTTCTTACTACCCCACTAGATCTTGGCCTCTTTATTATTAGGGCCACTATTTTATATTTTATGTTTATATTGATCTTTTATTTTCAAATTTATTTGATGATCATGTATAAAAATCAATTAAAGAAATAAAACATAAGGACACAATAATTTTTAATTGGTTCACACTCACTGGACTATGTCCAAGAGGAATAAAAAATAAAATGTGACAATGTATAATATACATTGAATCACACTACTATTGGTTTAATACATGTTACTTTTTCTTGATCTAAATTACCTAATAATGTATAGGGAAGATGCACTATCTCTCCCAAACTACTTCCCTCACAATTTCTTCTTACGCTCACTACATTAAAATAAAAATCAATTGACATGTATGTCTGAGAACAATATCTACAATTTTTTAGAGTTGAACCAAATGTATAATATGTTCCTTTGAACTTCACGTGATCTTTCAAATCATTGATGTGAACATCACCTCGAGCACAATATTTAAATGAGAAATCATGGAAACTCTTCAATTTTTAATGACCTTAAAAAGATTCCAAGTATTCTTTTCATTTCCATGGATATAGTAGTTAGTGATCTCCTTCTTCAAGTATTATCTAATGGTGTAGATAATTTTTATTATTCTTCTTTTTCTTCCTCTTCTTCTGAATTCAGATATAAAAATGATATTAGTAACATGTTGAAGTTGTAGTGTATCTCATTACATAAGGACTTACCATGTTAAACATGTATGAGACCCTAGAACACACCCCCTTTCACGAGATCTTGGTGTGTAACCCCTTACGTGAGATCCTTGCCTGTGACCCTTGTGTGATATCCTAACATGAAACCCCATTCACAAGATCATGGAATGTAATACCGTTCATGAGATCATAGTGTGTAACCCTTCTGTGAGATCCTAGCATGTAACCCATTGCAAGAGATCCTATCATGTAACCCTTAATATACATCCTAGCAGGAAAACCCTTGAATGTGATCCTATTGTGTAACCCATTGCGTGAGATCCTGGGGCGTAACCCTTTCATGAGATTATGGGTTGAGACCCATTGCACAAGAAATGTTTCTCATTATGCAGATCATGCGAGTCTAGAAAAATACATAATTCTGATCATGCAATATACATGAACAATGTCAATCACGTATACTTCTTGTAACACCCCACGATTTTATAGAACTTTATCTCATTAAAGTAATTCAATAGCTTGCGCTACACGCACCACCGAGTTCGAGCGCACCACAACTTACCAAACTAGCCATTCAAAAAGAAGTTATGAATAGTATTAACTGAATTTTGAATCTTATATACCCTATATAATTTTAACATCCACATTATGTGTTTCTTAGAAATAATATAAGAACATATTCATTTTTCAGATAAAAGAAGTATTTTTCAAAAAATACAATTTTACCGCCTTTAAATGGTGAACCCCTTTAAAAACCAATATTTGACACTTTTATATATTCAATTTAATGAAATTAAATTCTTATTTATAAGTGGTACATAAAAAATTTGTTTGGATAAATTTTTGGTACTTTTCTAATAACTTTCATATTTTGACAAATAATGAAAAATACTATGTTTTAATTGAAAACAACTATTTTAATCAAAATAAATTAAAGTGTTAAATTATAAATTTGAAATATTTTGAAGTATAATTTGATTATATTTTTATAATTTAATACAATTTAGGTCATTATAAGTAATTTCACATTTAAATTTGACATAAACACATGTGAATCTGTTGATAGTTTTTACTTTTTAAAAACCCACTTTTTGGTTTTGACAATCAGAATTAATTTAAAATTAATAAATGAATCTTATATGTTGTGAATTTTAAAAAATAGACTTCAATTTTGAATTTTTTATATCAAAATTATCTTTGTTTGAATTTTTAGTATTTTTATGAAAACATTCGATTTTTGATGAATAGTGAAAAATACTACGTTATTATTTAAAACCGACTTTTTATTTAAATAATTATTCATTTTATTTAAATTTATTTTAAGTCAAAACAGATATATAATACCTATATATTTTCAATGTAATTCATTGGAGTCATTTTATAATAAAAATAGATGTATAAAATTTTATTGAACATTTTAACCTCTTTTTACCCACCTTCTAGGAGCATTTACAAATTTGCATAAAACTAAATTTTACCACTTTTATGAGTTGAATTTCAAAAATCCAAGAGACACGTTTGATATCAGTAAGTAAAATCTGGTTCAATAAGATGAAAATAGTTTTTGGTGAATAGTATGTTTTGACTTTTATTTACCACGGTTAAAAGTAAATAGGGCAATTGAAGGTAAAAATGGTATTATAATTACCCTAACACATGTCCTAATTCTATTGGATTAGTGTATTTCGACCAAAAACAACATTAGGAATCAAATATTATCCTTTAGGTCCACTTTAATTAGATTAGTACATTTCTTATTATTTTATTTAAAGAAGAGTTAAAAGTGTTAAATTCAATGTTTAATAACTAAACCATTTTTAATATTGGGTTACACACAATATAAATTCGACTATAAATATTCATTAGATAGCTAAAACTATTTATTAAATAATGGTATTTTATTTCTAACTTTTATACATTAAATAATTTAATTTATTTATGACATGATGATGATGCAGTAATTGCCTTCTTAATGAAAGAATCAGATAAATTGTGTTATAAATATTAAAATAAATATAATTTCAATGCTTTTATGACATACACTAATTTTTAGGTGAATATTAAATGTTAGGGTAGATTCAATTTATTTTTTTTCTAAGTAATCAAGTTGTGATGACTTTCATAAAAACCAAATACCAAACAATGTCAAAATTGACATAAATTAATTTTGAAAACAAATACTATATTATGGGTTGATATAATATTCCTAAAAGTATAAGGTTCAGACAAAGGGATTAAATAATGTTATATATGTAATTAATGAACCACTTGAGGTTCTCTTGGATGTTTAGAGTAAGTTTATTAACCATATAGTATAAGAATACAAGAAGACATGGTAAAAGTTATAATATTTAACTAAGAGTTAAATCTAAAAGATATGGTTAATATGGTGACCTAAACCTGTCTAAAACCTATTGGTTGAGTTCTTTGCGACCCATAACCACCTTAGCTTAGAAATAAATCATTTCAAAGCCATTAGAAACCGAAAATTATTTTATTATAAAATAATATTTCAAGATTTTTCTAAAGTGACCCTCACCTCTCTTATAATGGGGTACATCCCCTTCTCTCCAAATCACACCTCCAAATCCATTTGGATCAGCCAAAATCCATGAAAATAACCACCCAACTTCCTTCAAATCATATTATATTCATTTATTTGATCATAAATACAACATAAGGATCCATTTTGATCAACCTAAAAGGAAACACCTGAAGAAGAGGTAATAATTTCACCACCCTCTTTCAAGTTCTTTTCATCTTCCAATTCTTCTTTCTTTGTTGTTTCCATACCAAAATAATAACTCCATTAGATCCTACAAGATGTTATGTTATTATAAATAAGGTACAACCATATTAGTTATTCTATCCATCCTCTAAATGGAAAAGTCACCTTATGTGCATAGGGACGGCTTACCATCTCCATGTCGTGGTGTAGTTTGTTATTCAAACACTTCATTATTTGGTTTGGTATAATAATAAGTATAACTGATGTAAATAATAAATATAACATGTTAATTATTCTGTTTATATGATATACCATACAATTACTTATGATTTCACCATCAATATAATGATATTGTCGCTCGTGCGTACGTACGGATTACCGTCTCCACGACGCGATGAGATTCATTCCCACATTCACCATTCAATGATGATTATAAAATTTATATTATTAATAAGTATGTAATATATGACATAATAATTATAATGTATATATATATATGTATGTATGTACTTATATATATCTTATTCACTTAATTCCGTTCAATACGATATGAAACTGGAAACAACGTTTATGCGTACGTACGGCCTACCATCTCCATTAATGGTTCCTTCCATTTCATATATATATCTACTATAAATATTTATATTCTAAATATATATGATATATAAATCATGTTTTATATTATGGAAGTAGTTAAATCATGATCTAACTTATACGATCAAGAATAACAAGTTAAAACATGTACAATAACGAAAGCAATTATACACGAAATGTTAATTTAACATGGAAATCATTATTAAATAGGTAGTATAAAGTAAAAAATTATTCATGTATGATATAATAAATATGAATATGGTTTCGGTATAATTTAATAACATACTATGGTCATTATAGAGGAGGATAAACATACCCTCGACCAAAAGAAAGTGCAAGGTAAGGGTTATTTCCCCAATCTCATTATTATCTGAGATTGTTTATGTGTAAGTATTTACTGAGACATATTTATCATCGATACACATATTTCATTAAATTTTTTTCAAAATTATATTTTAAGGTTTTACGGAAGGGTATATTTAAATAGATCATCATTTTAATGTTTTTAAAGATTTATGTATCAAAATACTTTTAATTAATGTCCATGTTTTTAAAATGATTTTAAGGATTTATTTATATGGAAATGAATGTTTTGAAATAATAATTTTTTTGAAAAGGTTCAAAGTGTTATGGTACAGATTGATTCAAAAATATCTTTTAAATTACTTCATTTATAAATATGTGACTTTTAAATGTTTTCATGAAAGAGGGACATTTCTCTCAAAGATTTTTATAAATCATTTTCATCTATGTCAAAATCCATTGATGGATTTAAACTTGTATGAAGTTGATTTATTATGATACAAATATTCCATATTGTATTGAATGTTTTGTTATATATTTTATTGTGGATGTTTTATTCTTATACCCTTCATGGTTTATAGTTAATGTATTGACATTTCGTTTGCTAGTTTTAATACGAATGTTTATGTTATGTTTCAACCTTTTCATATGAGGAATGTATTGGACTTAGTATATGACGGGTGGAGCCTGCTATAGATTCTCGGTGCATCGGTAGGTCTCATGAGACAATTAGACGTGGAATTTTCTGAGGCCTTTACTAAATTGATATGTGGTTTTGGATGAGGCCTAAATCATTTTTAGACGAATTGGACGAGGCCTTGAAAAAATGTTTCAGAATGTCTGGAATTATAATTTCCCTCATTACACTACTGGAAATGCAGGATTTCCCAACAGTTTAGAACTGTTGGGAAAGGCTGCAGAACCGTTGGTATATGTTATACCAACGGTTCTGCAAACCGTAGGGAAGTAAGCCGTTGGGAAAAGATTTTCCCAACGGTTTACAGTGAACCGTTGGGATAGGGTGGAGAAAAATTACCTTATCCCAACGGTTCTGGAAAACCATTGGGATAGAGTGCTGAAAAATACCATGTTTTTCCAAACTGTTTAGCCAAACTGTTGGAAAAAACCCAAAATCTCCTCTTTCCCAAAGGTTTTTAAACCGTTGGGAAAAGTGTTTTACAAACGGTTCAGAACCATTGGTAAAACAAAACCCACACTTGCTATGCCAACGGTTTCAAACCGTTGGCATAACCTCTGCTGAGGCAAATTGCACAGTAGCTCTGCAATTTGCCCAGCAGCTCTCCAATTTGCCCACCATCTCTCATTTTGTGGGTTCCCTCTCATTTTCAATCCAATTATTGTACCTACAATAAACTAACATATACATATTCAATTATTGTACCTGTAATAAACAACTAACACTTACATATAGAGAACAAATTCATACACATTTAACATATATTGGAGGAACTATACACGTCCATAATTAAATTAGAATTCATAATGTAATTATAAACATACATAATTGATTTAGAATTAAACATAAAATTTAGATGAAAATTATATGTGGAATCCGGAAGTCAATTCATAATTTGATCGGTTTTTTGTATACCATATATTTTTACCTGAAATAATGTCCATTTTAAACATAATACATACACCTGGAGTGCTACTGGCCATATCACACCTCGGATTGAGGCGGGTTTGACTCTTACACGTCACATATAACCCATGGATCGTTGTTCTAAAGTATCGACACAATCCTAATGCGTTTGGTCAGTTTTCTGTATGCTAGTTGATGTTTTTCAATTAAAATGATGTCTTTTTGAAACAAAAGGCATAAAAATATAGTGGTTCCGGCCACAACGTGTCTTAGATTGAGGCGGGTTTGATTCGTACATGTCAAATATGACCCATGGATCTTTCTCCTAAAGTTTGAGTGGAAACCGAAGGCGTTTGTTCGGTTTTCCATATGTACTTAAAATGTTGTCCATTTTAAACAAATGAGAGACACTTAGATGGATTCTGGTCACACCATGCCTCCGATTAAGGTGAGGTTGAATCTTATATGTCACATATGAGCCATGGATCATTGTGCTAAAGTATCGACACAATCCGAATGCGTTTGGTCAGTTTTCCGTATGCCAGTTGATGTTTTTCACATCAAATGACGTCCTTTTGAAAAAAAAGACAGACACTTTGAGTGGTGGCTACCACACCACACCTCGGATTGAGGTGGGGTTGACTCGTACATGTCAAATATGACCCATGGATCTTTGTGCTAATGTATCGACACAATCCGAATGCGTTTGGTCGGTTTTCCATATGCCAGTTGATGTTTTTCAATTAAAATGATGTCCTTTTGAAACAAAAGGCACACTTTGAGTGGTGCTGGCCACACCATGCCTTGGATTGAGGAAGAGTTGACTCATACACTTCACATGTGACCCATGGATCTTTCTACTAAAGTTTCAATGGAAACCGAATGCGTTTGGTCGGTTTTCCGTATGTACTTAAATTGTTTTCCATTTTAAGAAAAAGAGAGCCACTTAGAGTGATTCGGGCCACACTGTGCCTCAGATTAAGGTGGGATTAACTCATAAACGTCACATATGACCCATGGATCGTTGTTCTAAAGTATCGACACAATCCAAATGCGTTTGGATGGTTTTCCGTATGCCAGTTGATGTTTTTCACTTTAAATGACGTCCTTTTGAAACAAAAGACAGACACTTTGAGTGGTGGTGGCCACACCGCACCTCGGATTGAGGTAGAGTTGACCCGTACACATCAAATATGACCCATGGATCATTCTCCTAAAGTTTAAATTGAAACTGAATGCGTTTGGTTGGTTTTCCGTATGTACTTAAAATGTTGTCCATTTTAAACAAAAGTGAGCCACTTAGAGTGATTCCGGCCACACTGTGCATCAGATTAAGGCGGGGTTGACTCGTACACGTCACATATGACCCATGGATCGCTGTTCTAAAGTATAGACACAATCCGAATGCGTTTGGTCGCTTTTCTATATGTCATATGATATTTTTCACTTAAAATGACGTCCTTTTGAAACAAAAGATAGACGTTTTGAGTGGTGCCGGCCACATCATGCCTCAGATTGAGGCGGGGTTGACTCGTACACGTCACATATGACCCATGGATCATTATGCTAAAGTATTGACACAATCCGAATGCGTTTGTCGGTTTTTCGTATGCCAGTTGATGCATTTCAATTAAAATGACGTCCTTTTGAAACAAAAGGCAGACACTTTGAGTGGTTCCGACCACACCGTGCCTCAGATTGAGGTGGGGTTGACTCGTACATGTCACATATGACCCATGGATCATTGTGCTAAAGTATCTACACAATCCGAATGAATTTGGTCGCTTTTCCGTAAGCCAGTTGATGTTTTTCAATTAAAATGACGTCCTTTTGAAACAAAAGGCAGACACTTTGAGTGGTGCCGGCCACTCCATGCCTCGGACTGAGGCGGGGTTGACTCATACACGTCACATATGACCCGTGGATCATTGTGATAATGTATTGACATAATAAAAATGTGTTTGGTCACTTTTACGTATTCTAGTTGATGTTTTTCAATTAAAATGATGTCCTTTTGAAACAAAAGGAAGACACTTTGAGTAGTGCCAGCCACACCGCACCTCAGATTGATGCAGGGTTGACTCGTACACGTCACATATGACCCATGGATCATTTTTCTAAAGTATTGACACAATATGAATGTGTTTGGTCAGTTTTCTGTATACCAGTTGATGTTTTTCAATTAAAATGACACCCTTTTGAAACAAAAGGCAGAAAATTTGAGTTGTGTTGGCCACACCGTGCCTCGGATTGAGGCGGGGTTGACTCGTACACGTCACATATGTCCCATGGGTTGTTCTACTAAAAATTCAATGGAAACCAAATTCATTTGTTCGGTTTTCTGTATGTACTTAAAATATTGTCCATTTTAAACAAAAGAGACCCACTTAGAGTGATTCTGGACACACCGTGCCTCAGATTAAGGCAGAGTTTACTCGTACACGTCGCATATGACCCGTGGATCATTGTTCTAAAGTATCTATAGAATCAGAATGCGTTTGGTCGGTAATCTGTATGCCAGTTGATTTTTTTCATATCAAATGACGTCCTTTTGAAACAAAAGACAGACACTTTGAGTGGTGGCGGCCACACCATGCCTCGGATTTAGGCTAGGTTGACTCGTACACGTCACATATGACCCATGGATCGTTTGTATAATATATTGACACAATAGGAATGCATTTGGTCACTTTTCCATATGCCAGTTGATGTTGTTCAATTAAAATGACGTCCCTTTGAAACAAAAGGAAGACACTTTGAGTGGTTCCGGCCACACCGCACCTCGGATTGAGGCCAGGTTGACTCATAAACGTCACATATGACCCATGAATCGTTGTGCTAAAGTATCGACACAATCTAAATGCATTTGGTCAGTTTTCCGTATGCCAGTTGATGTTTTTCAATTAAAATGACGTCCTTTTGAAACAAAAGGCAGACACTTTGAGTGGTTTCGGCCACACCGCACCTCGAATTGAGGCGGGGTTGACTCGTACACGTCACATATGACCCATGGATATTTCTCCTAAAGTTTCAATGGAAACCGAATGCGTTTGGTCATTTTTCCATATGTACTTAAAATGTTGTCCATTTTAAACAAAGGAGAGCCATTTAGAGTGGTTTCGGTCACACCATGTCTCAGATTAAGGCGGGGTTGACTCATACACGTCACATATGACCCATGGATCGTTGTGATAAAGTATCGAGACAATCCTAATGCGTTTGGTTGGTTTTCCGTATGCCAGTTGATGTTTTTCAATTCAAATGACGTCCTTTTGAAACAAAAGACAGACACTTTAAGTGGTGGTGGCCACAATGCACCTCAGATTGAAGCGGGGTTGACTCTTACATGTCACATATGACCCATGGATCTTTTTGCTAATGTATCGACACAATCCGAATGCATTTGGTCTCTTTTCCATATGCCAGTTGATGTTTTTCAATTAAAATGACGTCCTTTTGAAACAAAAGGCAGACACTTTGAGTGGTGCTGGCCACACCGCTCCTCATATTGAGGATGGGTTGACTCGTACACATCACATATGTCCCATGGATCATTGTGCTAAAGTATCGACACAATATGAATGCATTTGTTCATTTTTCCGTATGCCTGTTGATGTTTTTCAATTAAAATGACGTCCTTTTGAAACAAAAGGCCTACACTGTGAGTGGTACCGGCCACACCGCGCCTCGGATTGAGGCGAGGTTGACTCGTACATGTCACATATGACCCATGGATAGTTCTCCTAATGTTTCAATGGAAACTGAATGCGTTTGGTCTATTTTACGTATGTACTTAAAATGTTGTCCATTTTAAATAAAAGAGAGACATTTAGTGTGATTCTGGCTACACCATGCCTCAGATTAAGGCGGGGTTGACTCGTACATGTCACATATGACCCATGGATCGTTTTTCTAAAGTATCGACACAATCCAAATGCGTTTGTTTGGTTTTATGTATGCTAGTTGATGTTTTTCACTTTAAATGACGTCCTTTTGAAACAAAAGAGAGACACTTTGAGTGGTGGCGGCCACACCGCACCTCGGATTGAGGCGGGGTTGACTTGTACACGTCACATATGACCCATGGATCGTTGTGCAAATGTATCAACACAATCTGAATGTGTTAGGTTGGTTTTTCGTATGCCAGTTGATGTATTTTAATTAAAATGATGTCCTTTTGAAACAAAAGGCAGACACTTTGAGTGGTGGCGCCCACACCGCGCCTCGGATTGAGGTGGGGTTGATTCGTACACGTCACATATGACCCATGGATCGTTCTCCTAATGTTTTAATGGAAACCAAATGTGTTTGGTCGGTTTTCCATATTTACTTAAAACCAAATGCGTTTGGTCGGTTGATTCGAGGGGCTGTCCGGGAGCTGTCCGGGGGTGTTTGGGGGGTTGTCTGGGGTCCAAGGAAGAGGGAGGGGGGCTGTCTGTGGGGATGTATGGGGGGCAGTCCGGGGGGCTGTCCAGGGTCCAGGGAGGAGGGTGGGGGGGGGGGGGGGGCTGTCCAGGGGGCTGTTCGGGGGGCTGCCCGGGGGCTGTCTGGGGGGTGTTCGGGGGGTTGTCCGGGGTCCAAGGAAGAGGGTGGGGGTGCTGTCCGGGGGGCTGTCTAGGGGGCTGTTTGGCGGGGCTGTCCGGGGTCCATGGAGGAGGGTGGGGGGTTGTCCAGGGTCCAGGAAGGAGGGGGGGGGGGTGGTTCCCAAACACACAACCACTAAAAGACAACAACATCCATAAAAACAGATAATATATAAAAATAACTCAACTCCAATACTATACTACAAGTCTAGATAAAACCAACAACTAGAATAGATTAAATATCAAATCTCAGTAATATCAGTCAAAACTGTAATGGATCAACTTGTCCCACATCACCATCAACATCATCAACATCATCATCATCACCCTCTTCCTCGTCCCCATCATTGTCCTCGCCCTCCTCGCCCTCGCCCTCCTCGTCATCCTCACCCTCACCACCCACCTCGCCCTGCTCCTCTCCCTCCTCTTCCGCATCAGACTCCTCGTAATCAACACCGAAAAGCTGGAAATCGTCCTGAAAACCACTGGAAATGACACCTGGTGAACCGTATATAGAACATATCGACGAAATATACTCATCAAAAGCTGTGCTGGCCTCTGCTGGAAGTTTAGGATGTAGAACTTCAATAAATTTCATAAACGCACTGTTTTCCCTAGAAGACTGTTCTTCCATCTCTGTGGCCCTTTTCTCAGCCTTTTCTGCCTGTTCCCTAACTTGCTGTAGCTCAGTGGCACTACAGCTCGTACCTGAGGAGGGCCAATACCTCGTTGGGGCTATCCTAGGTCGGCAGTGTACTCTGCCAGAATGCTCCTCTCCCAACACCTGATGTAAGTGATCTGTTTGCCCAAAATTGTATGGTTCTTGGGAATCTAGGGCCTCTAAAGCAACCTGTTACAAATATATATATATCATTATGTTACAAAATAGATATTAAAAAATAAATTCAACAGATTAAAACTTACAATCTGCTGCTGAGTCACTTCGTTGGCGGCACTTCCATCCTTTTTCCGTCTACTCGAGCAAAACAGTTTTGCTCGAGGCACACATACTTCAATATTTTGTATTTTCCTCTACAATGACATAGAAAACTAAAGTTATATGAAAACTTTATCAAACTATTAAATAATTGAAGAAACAAAAGAAAGTGTAAGTCATAAAGAAAACTTATAAACAATTGTCATACCTGCTTCCTCTCATGATCAGGCATCATAGTGCGTCCCAGTGTGTGGAGGTATTTTTTTTGCATCAATGTTCTTTTTATTTTTTCCAAATGATTCCTAAATAAAATTCGAAAATGCAACAGATAGTATTAATGAAAAACATGAAAGTTATTATTTAAATACCTAAAATGTTATTAATACCTTAAACTGGGTACTCGTCCAATGAGTAATCATCTGACGATACTGCTCTATAGGACAATCATCCACCACTGGTACTGCCTCTAACTTAGTGCCACCTCTAGCAACCCATCCAATATACAACTCATGCTTGTAGGCTCTCCAAAGCTCGCCTAAATCCTTTATACATTCCGGTCGTGCACCCTCACCATCAGGAAAATTAAATCGAAGCTGAAATAAAAATATTAATTCATATAAATACAAAAATAATTCATGGCATTAAATAGAATAGATTTTTTTACCCATATATCTGCCCAAGCTCTATCCTTGACCTCATGTGGAAAATTTCTCCACGATAGCGGGCTGATGGGAATGATGTCATAGTATTTGGAAGGCGTTGCCAAAAAACTCCGACATTTCTGCCCTGTTTTCTCAACCATTTGGTTGTCTTCATTATAATCCACCATAACCTGTGTGCGGTGGTTCCACACCGAACGCATGAGTGTACTCCCCCACCCACGCCTCCTGTCAGTAGATGTATCTGTCATGAAAGAAAACGAAAGATTTTTTCAAAACATGTTATAATTAAAATAAATATTTCTATAAAAATTTGTTAGGGTTATATAAATATACCTGTGCCGGTCTGATCACTGAGCACCGCTGGATCCATATAAACTGATGGAACACCCTGTGGTGGAACAAGAGTCGATGATGATGGAATATAGAAGCTCTGAGAGACAGAATTAGAAGGAAAAGAAGATGGGACAGCTGTCTGACCGAATGCTGACTGGGGAGTGGGAATCATCATGGGATGTGAAAATGATGGTCCATAAGATGTAGAAGGTAGAAAAAACATAGGAGGCCTAAATATCCCATGTGTCTCTAACGACACACCAGGATCAGAATGTGGGAAGGATGACATGTCAGTGGGAGGGGCATGGTCTAGTCGGGTATGTGCAGCTTCTTGTCCACCTTTGGTACGAACCCTCCTCGTACCACCTTCCTGAGTTCTAGGACCAGTACTAGGCTCCTTGTCGAATAACTGTCGATGTATATGTGGATCCTAAAAAAATGTTTACAAAAAAATTAATCACATGACATTATATATTCTTTAAATATATATATATTTGAAATAAATTACTCACTGTAGGCACTAATGGTGGAATTCCCATCTCCATCATTCGATGATTTTTCTCCATCAATTTTTTCCTTCGTCTCTCTTTAATTGGCTTCATTTCCTGATTTTGAAAACAAATATGTAATTAATTAGAAAAAGAAAACTAATGTGTAACCCAAAAAACTAAATATATGAGGGAATAGGGGGATTCATAGGTAATTTATCTAACAATTGTTTTATAAGAGCTTGATTGGATTTAATAAATCATACAAGTTGTAATGTTCAACAAGTTTGAAATATTGTTTGACTATGTTTGAATACAGTTCAATTCTAAATTAGAAAATGCAATTCAAATAAAACTGAAACCAATAAACATTGAAAATTCACATAATGGTCAAGTCAACTATCAATTGTTTTAGAAGATCTTGAATGGATTTAATAAATCATACAAGTTGTAATGTTCACCATGTTAGAAATATTTTTTGACTATGTTTGAATACAGTTCAATTCCAAATTAGAAAATGCAATTAAAAAAAACTACAACCAATAAACATTGAAAATTCACATAACGGTCAAGTCATCTATCAATTGTTTTAGAAGAGCATGAATGAATTTAATAAATCATACAAGTTGTAATGTTCACCAAGTTAGAAATATTGTTTGATTATGTTTGAATACAGTTCAATTCCAAATTAGAAAATTCAATTCAAATAAAACTACAATCAATAAACATTGAAAATTCACATAACGGTCATGCCAGCTATCAATTGTTTTAGAAGAGCTTGAATGGATTTAATAAATCATACAAGTTTTAATGTTCACTAAGTTAGAAATATTGTTTGAATATGTTTGAATATAGTTCAATTCCAAATTATAAAATGCAATTCAAATAAAACTTCAACCAATAAACATTGAAAATTCACATAACGGTCAAGTCAACTAAAACATATTTGTGATCAATACTAAATCATTTTGAATATTAACAACATTAACAACCCAACTCGAGGTAAACCAAAATAATTGAGAACATGGATGAATGGTTCTATATATTTTCAACCACAACTTCATGTTCACAATCAACTCTGACAATTGAGCTATTTGGGTCATCAAAAGAAATAAATGGATTGGTTCCAATGGCACTAGGGAAAGTGTCAAATCCATCATCACCATATTCAAAAATATTTCTTGGAATTACTTCAACTATGAAACCAAATTCAGGTCGAAGTTGGTCTTTGATATAAACAACTTGTTTAGCCATTGATGCCAACACATATGGTTCTTCGGTAGCAAGAGTGTGAGTCATATTAATTACTCTAATTCTACAATCATCAATAAATGTGCCATGTCTCATCATCGAATCAAAAGAATGGAATTTCATCGTTGTGACTCATCCATGAGATTAATAATCCAATATTATTATTTTCTCAACAACTCCATAATAACCCACATTTTCAAATCGCAGTCTAATATCTAATGCACAAGCATAACAATCTGTTGTGGTAGTAACCATAACACCATCATGTTGTGTTCTCATGTTCTTTTCTCGTTTAGTGGAAATAAATTTGTACCCATTGATAACAATTGATTTATAGTCATGAACCATGATATTAGGACCAAAATCCAAAGCTCTTATTTCCTCAGAGACAGAGTCAGCAAACAAACTCAATACCAGCAATATAAATGATTATTAAACTTAATTAAATATTGATATAAGTATTTTAAACATTAAATTTTTAATAACTTCAATTTTAACCAAGAAGAAAACTCTTTGCTATGCAAAGTCTCCCTCCTTCTCAAAGATAAAGAACGATGCTTCCTATTTATCATTGTTTTATGTTCCCTGTAGATAAAAAACATGAATAGTTTAACAGATATTTATGTAAGATATATATAATCAATTTATTTACCTGATATAGTCATCGAACAAATCACAGTTGAACAAAACTGTGCGATGTGCCATCTCCCGCTCTTCATGGATTAATGTCTTCAATGTATATGATCCAGGAATTCTTCATGTTTGAGGAAGTGATGGAAAACCGGGTTCAATTTTCTCATACTGTTCTTCTTCATTTCTCATTGGTCTGTTCAATCTTGTAGTAAGATCAGACAAATACATCGAGAAGAAATCCATACATTCTAGATCCAAGTAACCGTTCACGATAGAACCTTCGGGATGATTTCTGTTTTGGACATAAGACTTTAATGTGAAAATATTTCTTTCAGTTGGATACATCAAACAAAAAGAAACAGGTCCTCCGAGAAGTATTTTAGTGGGAATATGGACAGTTAGATATAGCATGCATATGAAAAATGATGGAGGAAATATTTTCTCCAACTCAAAAAAAATTAATGGAGCATCTATCAACATTTTTTTCAAGAAAGACTTGGACAAATTCTTAGTACAAAGATCTCTAAACAAATGGCACAACCGAATAACATCCACCCTTACATTATTGGACAAAAGATGATAGATTACTATTGGAAGCAACTCATGTAGTGGAACGTGATAATCCTGAGTCTATAAAGATTTTAGCTTTAACTCTCTTCTGTTGACCCGTTTAGATATATTGCTTGAATAGCCATCAGGAACTCTAATAGGCTCTAATACTTCCAGAAATTGTTATTTTCCGTAGGTGTCATCACATAAGAAACACATAGAAGTTTCCATTGATTTTCATTGATACGCACAGGATGCAATTATGGTCTGATTCCCCAATCCACAAAGTCACGCCGAGATCGTAAATCATCTTTTGTCTTCCCCTTGACATTTAGAAGAACTGAAAGAAAAATTTCACATATATTCTTTTCAATATGCATTACCTCTAAGAAATGATGTAACAAATTGGTTGACCAATAAGGAAAATCAAAAAGATACCCCTCTTCCTCCAATTGTAACAGGTTTTAGTGGAAACATTCTTTCTCTTTCCAGATTTCATTTAACCCTTCCCGAATGAAAAACTGAAATCTTTAAATTCATTAAGCACGTCAGTTCCAGAAATACGTTGAGGTGGATCATCAGTCTCTATGGTATTATATAATCTTCGACGATTCATTCTATATGGATGATCCTTTGGCAAGAATCGTCGATGTCCCATAAATGTGAAACTACAACAATGTTTCAGTCTTTTGGATCGTGTATTCTTCATACAAATTGGACATGACAGTTTTCCCTTCGTGCTCTATCCATACATCATTGCATA